>OX493335.1:9783678-14783678 GCA_950371115.1 Anania fuscalis | reverse complement strand
ATGGTGTGCGATCATTAGGTGGCCAGAAATTTATTGAAACGGTTAATATGGAGGCTTTCATTCAGAGATACGATGTGTTGTAATTTTAAGAACTGGACTGGAAGGACTATTGGTACTCGGTACATTTTGTTCCTCGTCTGAGTTCGCTGATGCAGTTCTAAGCGACCTATTTTGTCAGACAGTCCCTCCTTTTCCTCTTCCGACAATCTCTAATAGAAGGCAACCCTATTTGTATCCGACGATAATTTGTACTGATGACTACAGATAGTTTGTTTTGCGGTTTGATCGTTATAATTCCACGGAACCTAAATGGTAGGATTAAATTTAATTGTGAATAATCGTATACAACCGTAATAAATATTTTGCAAGAACGGTATCTGTTTCATGAATAAAATATAATTTAATTTGTGATTTATTTGTGTCAAGAATAATTTAATAAAGATACCCATTGAACTGTACTGTATGTTTTTATTATAGTGTTAGTAGCAATTACTTAGGCTTACTCAAGATTAAGAAAAATGTACCCAACTAAACTAAACAAGATAAATGTAATCACGCCAAAATTAAATGCGTAGCTATGTCATTTTGCCATAATTTATATCAAAAATTGGACCGACAATCCTTTCTTAAAACACTCTTAAATAATGAAAGAGACATGAAAAGATTGGATCAGAAAAACTAGACAAGTGCGAGTCGGCTTATAATAATATTCTCTGCTCGCGTTACGAGGTAGGTACAATAAAACTGTAACATCAAAATTTGAACAAGTATGTTATTTTAAGACTATAAGACTTTTAATAAGTTTCAAAATATTTATGTTAAACTCATATTTTACTTTAACAGGATTACATACATACATCTTGAACGTAAATCTATGAACCGGTGTTGAGAGCAACTACATCGATTTAAAATAAAACTTTCCTCACATTTTTGTGAGCCGGATTGGGGAGTAATGCTATTGTAATTTAATATTCTATACTTGGTTATCTCTTATTACCGGTCCGATAGTAATGAAAAGGTTTCAAAAGCTAGAAAGGTCTTTATTACGTCCTATTGTTACATTTTAAGTAATGGCGGCCGAATACAATAACTAATCTAGAGAACATAATTTATTTAATTTATTTGTAATATGATGTTTTGACCCGTAATGGTTTGTCAAAGTCTGTTTCAGCGGGGTAACCATGAACTCTTAAAACAATCTCAAAGCTGTCAAATCTGTCAATTTACGTACGTCATAACATACAAAATTTAACAGATTTGATAATGTTTGACAGATTTGAGATTGTTTTAAGAGTTCGTGGTTACCGCCCTGGATTTTCACAATTCAATTCTCTCGAGGTGCTCGTAGCTCAGTGGCGGCAGCGCTTTGGTATCGATTACAAAAGTTAAGCAACCAACGCCGCGGGTTTGAATGGATGGGTGACCATTCTGACCATATTTAGTGACATTTGTCACGAGCATCTCCGTGCTTCGGAAGGCACGTTAAAAGTTGGTCCCGGCTAATATCGCTTGATATTGGACGTGCAGCCTAGTCAGAGGCCTTAAGGCGGCTTGATTACATCTGACAGTAAGGTTTAGTCACTGGCCTTACAACACTACTCCACCAATCCGCACTATGCCCGCGTGGTGGAGTATGGCACAAAACCACCTTATAGTTGAGGTGAGGCCTGTGCCCTGCAGTGGTGGGACGTCTAAAGGCATACCTTACTAATTCTTGGTTTTTATAATTTAGATACACAACATTTAAACTAAACACCAGTCTTTAATTTTTAATTAAAAATATTATTGTATAATTCTTTTTTGATGATTAAAAAGAAATACAAATACAAAAAAATATTAATTATAATAAATCATTATTTATCATAATCATATATATTAGTATAAATCAACTATTGAGCTGCATTGTGGTTAAAAGACGAGTATCCAAAAATATGTCTGTCGCTCATATTTTTGGATACTATATCGTCGGTCGGTTGCATCTCGGGTTTTGCACCACTATATCTTATGTTATTTGCGAGATTTGGAACAAAAGATTAAATAATTGGTTGCAGTTTTTTTGGTTCCTGTCTAGCCAGGGGAGGCAGCTTATGCGGGCTCCAATCTAGTAGGCTCAATTGAGGGGACAGACTTGGTCTCATCTCTCATATATGCTCGAATCTCGGCTCGGGTCGTCTCGGTACAATAATTCCGTATCTTGCAAAAGCAATGCGATCGCGAAAATTTAACAATTCTGGCTTTAAAATCGCAAATTAACAGCAAGGTACCAAAATTGACAGATTTGAGATTGTTTTAAGAGTTCATGGTTACCCCGCTGTAATTTACATCTGCTTTATTTTTTTAAATAAAATTATCGTTTTAATCATGCTATTGTCTCTAGGTAATAAGCTTGTTGTGTGGTTACTTATGTGTTTGTAAGCTATAAGCAATTTAATGCCTTTAAATAATTGTAAATTTTTGTTTTTAGCAATTCCATGCAAGGTTTAATTGAAGATAAATAACACCTGAAAAAAAAACATCGACCTCAGGTGGGACTCGAACCCACGTCCCATTGCATACCGGGCGAGTGCTTTGACCACTAAGCTACCGAGGACGTCACGTGACAAGATGAAATTCCTCAAGTGTTTTTTCTCGCTGTCAAAGCTATAGGGTGTTGACGGTAGTATACTACTCAGCTATACATATAGCTACAACATTGATCAGAATACGCTGGCTTTGACAGCGAGAAAAAACACTTGAGGAATTTCATCTTGTCACGTGACGTCCTCGGTAGCTTAGTGGTCAAAGCACTCGCCCGGTATGCGATGGAACGTGGGTTCGAGTCCCACCTGAGGTCGATGATTTTTTTCAGGTGTTATTTATTTTTAAGCTTTTAAATAATTTATTATTTAATGTCACTTATGTTGGTGATTAAATAAATTAATAAACGTGACATATACGTCACAATTTAGCATTTAATTAGACTCCCAGTCTGAATGTCTTTGCCGTTTGAGTTTGACATACATTCCAGAACAAGCCATCTTTATTACATTCCGCACAGCCACTTGTAAATAGAGATATGCCAGTATTCCACCTAATAAAGACTTGCTTGAGAGCTGTAAAAATGTCAGCAATTTGTCAGCCCCAACCACAATAGACCAGTTTGTAAGGTGGACGGTGCAACGAGAGAATTGTATAGAGTAGGTAAGCTGTTAGAGACTAACACGCGCATCATCGGGTTCCTTGAAATAACATAGTTGTTAACGTCAAAAACGTTAACGACAGAAGTGACAGGTTAATTATTGGTTAAATGTACCGATTAATTTGATCGCATTCATTCCTGTCCAGTATGTATTAATCATGCAACTCTAAGTTTACAAGTAACATACTTCTGCTTAGAATTTTTTACGTTCCTAGTAGGGGTACGCTCGACCATGATCTTAGATACTGCGCTTTGGTTATTAGGTACATTTGGGGAGATTGTCATGAGATCTTTGTAACTTGACAGGCTGAACCAGACCATTTTGGATTATGTCGTGTCATGTAAGAATACAATCTAAATGTTCAGGTTTCGTCACGATGCAGATGTTGGACCACCGCTGAGCAAACAGTATTAACCCGAACCCTTCGTGCGCGAGTCCGACTTGCACTTAGCCAGTTTTTAATTACTGTTTTCATTTAGGCTAATGATTGCCCAATTTACATGTCTTGATTTGGTACATTAGCGTTAGGTATTATATCTTTTAGTTTAGATCTTGTACGTATTATGTTACGGCTTGATTGATATTTTTCTAAGCTTTCGCTCTTTATTATTTGTTAAAATTATGAGTAAATTTAAATTACTATAGCGGGCCAGCACAGAACTTGTTCTCTTAGTTCATTGTAGTTATAAAGCTAAAAGATTTTTCTTTCGTCTTAAAAAGACGTTTAGGCATGTTAAAGCTTAGTGCTCCTTACTTAGAGCTAAATTGCGTCTGTTATTTTGTAACAATAGAGTAAAATAATAAAAGAGACAATGTTAAAGATTTTAAACCTCAGACTAAGCCTTTTTTGTTCTGATTGAAGCAAAAGCCTATTTGATAAAAAATCTGAACCTGGTTTGAAACAGTTGACGCAAAATTATCTTCCAACCGTAATACAGAGTGTGGTATTGAAAAGTTCAAAAAGGAGACGAAGTCCATCAATGCAAACAACTTTAATCATCCTTAAATTTGTTAAAAAAACATTGCTATTCCATACTATCATCAAGTTTCAGTCATAATATAATAATGAGTACTACGAATACGCAGTTTTTATTTATCTTTGTGTTTTTATTTCGTTTTTTCATACAAATTTGGGTAGACTGTATTCAGTCTACCCAAATTTGTATGAAATAACGAAAAAAAACACGATAAGTAAACGTTGATATTGCTCGTGATCGTGACAAATCGTTTTGAAGAATATGTATATTCTATACATCCAAAAAAAGTGTTATTTTATGTTTCGACTAAACCACAATCTCACAGACCATAGTCAATAGTTACCAGTGAGCCGAGCAAGTCTTTTTAAAATTCTAAAATACTGTTTGACCTAAGGTTGACCTTTTGTTTACACTACGTCAAAATGTTAAAAATAGAATCGCAATATTCAAAGTAATAGACAATCGACGTCGAGTATACTCTCATTGGTGCTTGTTTGCCGATACCGTTGCATCCATCGACCTCCATTATGCGAATGAGATCTCTCCCATCTATCGACAAACATTGACTAACGCTGCAACCACACTATATCTTACCGAAAAACATAACAGATAAATGTACCTACACACTACTACACAGTAAGGTACATACATATACGGTGAATTTTTGCTGAGTTTGTTGTTTGTGTGTTGTTCGTGTCTTGTAAAACATCCTCGGTCTTACTTATAAACAGTGATTTAATTTAAGACACTGCTAAGCAGCTTATTAAAAATATCTTTACTCATATTAAACGCTAATTAAAGTTAATCATCGTCTTGAGTTCGTAAACCACTGTCAAGATAAACAGTTAAGTACCCTTGTTTAAAGTCTTAATTACCGAAATGGCGTCGCAGCAACAGCTGCTTTCTGTCTAGCTAGCTGTTATCTAGGGGGTTCCGCATACAGTGATGTGTTAAACACTCTTAAATGACATAAAAGATTTCTTATATAATGGCTGTGTGGCTCTAGCCATCACCTTTTTCTTCGTGGAAAAATACAAGTACTACTCTTTGGTTTCAAGATTGATTGACAAGTGACATTGCTTTGAACATTCTTTTTTTGAATTTTTGCTTAAATGGCAGTATTTTGGGTCTTTTATAATGACTAGAGTCCGGTGTTGGCAGAGTAAAATAAAAAATGTGGTAATTAACTAACTAATGCCTAAGTAGCGATTATGAGTAAAAATAGTTACACAATACTTAAGAAGTTAACCAGTGAATAGTTAATCAGTTAATAAGATGTTGATTAGTCGATTTCTATAAGTAAGGCCGCCTGTGTCTTATTTTGTACAAACGATGTTTGCTTGGCCGACAACTCGAGTGCGTCTACCCTAACTAACGTAATTATTGACTGTTTATTATGAGATATGTGTTCTTTTGTTAATAGTTAAGTTCTCTACTATTGGTTAACAACTGGTTTTGCTAATCGAATAAAACAATTTCCAATGTCATCTAAATATTTTATAATGTTTTCTGTAATCTTTACAATACGCTTAAATTTGATTGGTTTTGTAGTATCGAAGCAAAAAAAAAGAATTTCAACTGTTCAAAAAGAAAAGTAGTTATATTTTTGCTGCAGAATTGGCCTCTTAAATTTTATTGCTTAATGTTGTGTTAATTGTTTAGTATACGATGTTTCGTACTATCTCAATTTTCTAGATAAATATAAATAAATGTAAGAATGTTTATTCTATGAACTCCTAAACTCTTCATTCAATAGGAAGGAAAGAAAAGCTTTGTTTTATTTTTGTTATGAATGCCGGGGATGGTTTCCGTTGTAAATTGAAGATAAATATTAATACTCTACCAAGAAATGAAATGAACTGAAATTATTTATTCTGTATATAGGCCCTCCTCCGAGCACTTTAAATACGAGTCCAAAAAAGTAACTTAGCCCTACCACCGCTTTGGGACTACATATTGGCTGGTGATGAGAAGAAGCTGCGCAACAAACTCATTCACCTTTGTCAGCCTGATTTTACAGGAACTACATTTTACAAAACAATTAGTAAGTGCGAGCTAGGCAGTTTAAGTTCATACACTCTTGTCGTTTACGACTTTTTATTAGAATTCGTAGTTTACCTACTGTTCCGTATATGCGTATACTTAGATTTGACTTGTGGTAGTGTAGTTTCACCCTTACTAGCGTGGGTTTGTTTAGCGTTTAATCCTGCAACAGAAAACAGACGGAAGAATAAAGTAATGCACCCTTTTGGAATGCTACCGCGGATGATTGTTCCATTAATGAACGATAGAGTCGCTGCCAGGCATTGAGGTATACCTCATTGAATATACATCAATGGTGCCAGGCATGGAGAATTATAAAGTTTGATCTTTTGAAATCGTTGACCTTATTGCGGTTATACCTGCATGTTATATCCTCAAAATGTGAATTTAGTAACACGGTAAACAAAGTAATACAAATTAAATAATAATAATAAATTCATTTAAATTGGTCAATTAACTCGGCTGTCGGAAATATTTTGGGATGCACTAAAAAGATCATAAAAATACTTCCTTTGATTTGGGTTAGTTGTAAAAGAGTATAGTCAATTTTAACAAAAAGAAATAAATTAGTGTGTTTTAACCATATTCGACTATTGATGATGGATATTAAATAGCTTTCCCTATCAGTAACCCGGCCAGAACATCGCTCATCATTAAACATAACAGACGGACGCATTAAATAATTATTACTGTGCGAATGGTAGTTATGGAACTGCTGTAATAAATATTTACGTTTCCGACAGGGTTGTCAACACCTTCCTACTTATAAATATTTGAGAACATCACATAAATTGCTCTGATCCTAAGGTAAGTAGCAAAAGCACTTGTGTTATAGAAATCAGAAACAACAACGGTACCACAACACCCAGACCCAAGACAACATAAAAAAGTTCGTTTTCTACATTGACCTGATCGGGCATCGAGCCCGGAACTTCGTAGATAGTGACGCCATATTATATTCCGGCGTGATCGCCTCTCGGCTAGGTCGTCAAAATATACTATACCCATATTTATCTTGTCAGCTAGGTAGATACTCTTTAGGTATTACACACCACACAAAAAAAAAAGAAGTTTAGAAAATAATAGTTTTAAAGACCACTTCAAATTAATTAACAAAATCATGTGCATTGCTCTGATCCTAAGGTTAGATAACATTAAAAAAAAATACATTGAACTCACCGAGAATCGGTGCCGACCCCAAAGATCAACGCTAAGTCCGGCTCGCCTCTCGGCAACGGAATTCGTTTAAAATTATAAGAACCTGTGAAGACGAGGAACTCTGGTCCATGGAGGACAATAGCCCCCGAAAAGTCCGCGCAGGACTTGTCAACATGATGTGTGATCATTAGGTGGTCAGAAATTCATTGAAACTGATGATATGGAGGCTTTTATTCAGAGATACGATGTGTTGTAATTTTAAGAACTGGAGGACTATTGGTACTCGGTACTTTTTGTTCCTCGTCTGAATTAGCTGATGCAGTTCTAAGCGACCTATTTTGTCAGACAAAAAATAATCCCGATTACTGTCCCTCGTCTCCTTTTCTGACAATCTCTAATAGAAGGCAACCCTATTTGTATCCGACGATAATTCGTACTGATGACTACAGATAGTTAGTTTTGCGGTTTGATCGTTATAATTCCATGGAACCCAAATGGTAGGATTAAATTTAATTGTGAATAATCGTATACAACCCTAATAAATATTTTGTGGGAACGATATCTGTTTCATGAATAAAATATAATTTAATTTGTGATTTATTTGTGTCAAGAATAATTTAATAAAGATACCCATTGAACTGTACTGTATGTTTTTATTATAGTGTTAGTAGCAATTACTTAGGCTTACTCAAGATTAAGAAAAATGTACCCAACTAAACTAAACAAGATAAATGTAATCACGCCAAAATTAAATGCGTACCTATGTCATTTTGCCATAATTTATATCAAAAATTGGACCGACAATCCTTTCTTAAAACACTCTTAAATAATGAAAGAGACATGAAAAGATTGGATCAGAAAAACTAGACAAGTGCGAGTCGGCTTATAATAATATTCTCTGCTCGCGTTACGAGGTAGGTACAATAAAACTGTAACATCAAAATTTGAACAAGTATGTTATTTTAAGACTATAAGACTTTTAATAAGTTTCAAAATATTTATGTTAAACTCATATTTTACTTTAACAGGATTACATACATACATCTTGAACGTAAATCTATGAACCGGTGTTGAGAGCAACTACATCGATTTAAAATAAAACTTTCCTCACATTTTTGTGAGCCGGATTGGGCAGTAATGCTATTGTAATTTAATATTCTATACTTGGTTATCTCTTATTACCGGTCCGATAGTAATGAAAAGGTTTCAAAAGCTAGAAAGGTCTTTATTACGTCCTATTGTTACATTTTAAGTAATGGCGGCCGAATACAATAACTAATCTAGAGAACATAATTTATTTAATTTATTTGTAATATGATGTTTTGACCCGTAATGGTTTGTCAAAGTCTGTTTCAGCGGGGTAACCATGAACTCTTAAAACAATCTCAAAGCTGTCAAATCTGTCAATTTACGTACGTCATAACATACAAAATTTAACAGATTTGATAATGTTTGACAGATTTGAGATTGTTTTAAGAGTTCGTGGTTACCGCCCTGGATTTTCACAATTCAATTCTCTCGAGGTGCTCGTAGCTCAGTGGCGGCAGCGCTTTGGTATCGATTACAAAAGTTAAGCAACCAACGCCGCGGGTTTGAATGGATGGGTGACCATTCTGACCATATTTAGTGACATTTGTCACGAGCATCTCCGTGCTTCGGAAGGCACGTTAAAAGTTGGTCCCGGCTAATATCGCTTGATATTGGTCGTGCAGCCTAGTCAGAGGCCTTAAGGCGGCTTGATTACATCTGACAGTAAGGTTTAGTCACTGGCCTTACAACACTACTCCACCAATCCGCACTATGCCCGTGTGGTGGAGTATGGCACAAAACCACCTTATAGTTGAGGTGAGGCCTGTGCCCTGCAGTGGTGGGACGTCTAAAGGCATACCTTACTAATTCTTGGTTTTTATAATTTAGATACACAACATTTAAACTAAACACCAGTCTTTAATTTTTAATTAAAAATATTATTGTATAATTCTTTTTTGATGATGAGAAATACAAATACAAAAAAATATTAATTATAATAAATCATTATTTATCATAATCATATATATTAGTATAAATCAACTATTGAGCTGCATTGTGGTTAAAAGACGAGTATCCAAAAATATGTCTGTCGCGGTCGGTTGCATCTCGGGTTTTGCACCACTATATCTTATGTTATTTGCGAGATTTGGAACAAAAGTTTAAATAATTGGTTGCAGTTTTTTTGGTTCCTGTCTAGCCAGGGAAGGCAGCTTATGCGGGCTCCAATCTAGTAAGCTCAATTGAGGGGACAGACTTGGTCTCATCTCTCATATATGCTCGAATCTCGGCTCGGGTCGTCTCGGTACAATAATTCCGTATCTTGCAAAAGCAATGCGATCGCGAAAATTTAACAATTCTGGCTTTAAAATCGCAAATTAACAGCAAAAAACAATAACAAAGCAATTTACTGTCAGTGCTGCCAATTAATTTGGACACTAAGCATCAGTCGGGCAATGACTGCGCGATTATGGCTGAATGCAAATTTTAAGGAATAAGGGTGCCGGAAGACAACTAAAAAAAAAGTTCTCGTTTGATAAATTGTTCTGTAAATCTTTGCTTTGGTCAATTACCTACTTGTCTTTACGGAACCCTCGTAATTTTTGGATTTTTGTGAACGGAATGTTAAAATTGCAATCATTACAAAAATCCTGTTATTCCAGGACAACATTTTTATTTTAATAACACTATGCAATGTACTTATATCTAATTACTTGACATTACTGAATATTAACAAGTTAGTTTATATAAACATGGTCTATATACGTACTATAATATTTAATATTTAAAGGATACTAAGTCATTGAATTATTTAAACTACTTGAAACAAGTTTAATTCGACTGTATGTCGTGTATGTCCGCCAATTATCTCTGACGTGAGTACACCGTTCTACTGATTGGTTTTTTAATTGAAAGAAAATACGTTCGGGATTGATCCATATAAATTCCGGGGTATATCATTTTTTACAAGCTAGCTTTGTTGATTAATTTTAAAGTTTTATTGAAATAGTGCATGTTAATTTTGAACTTTTTATTTGAGTTTTTATTACCTTAATTCCGATAGCGATCTACTCACTGACTACCTTATACATTTTTGAGTGCTTTACCAACTAAGCTACCGAGGACGTCACTCGCCCGGCATGCGATGGGACGTGGGTTCGGGTCCCATCTGGGGTCGATACTCACTGACTACCTTATACATTTTTGAGTGCTTTACCAACTAAGCTACCGAGGACGTCACTCGCCCGGCATGCGATGGGACGTGGGTTCGGGTCCCATCTGGGGTCGATGATTTTTTTCAAGTTTCATTTATTTTTAATTAAACCTTGCATGAAATTGCTAAAAACAAAAAATTACTACATTTAGACTTCTTTTAGGAGGCCTCATTGTAATTCAAAAATGTATACGGTAGTCAGTGAGTAGGTCACTATTGGAATTAAGATAATAAAAACTCAAATAAATATATAATTTTTCAAGATGGAGGCTGAAGCTGCGGCGGTGTTGTATTTTATGGCTGTCAATTACTATTTCATTAATTTTTTACATTATTACAAAACTAAACCAAGACTTAAGAAGATGGTGGATGATAAAAATGCACATAAAGCGCAACAGGTTAGTCTTTTTAAAATTCGAGCACCCTTTCATTTGACCACTCCATATCGGTCAGCACGTGCTTTTCGGTAGAGCTCATGTTGCACACTGAACTAACTGTAGCGTGGCCACATCACGCAAAATTCATAAATTATCGCGGTAATCGTCTTTGATATGCGAAAAAGACCGCCGCCGGAGCTATTTCCTACCGTCATAATACCGTATTGATTGACATTGTAAAATTATGGCCATAAATCGTGGCTACACCTTAATATTTTGTTAACGATAGGTATATTGTTTAAAACCAAACAGTCTAAAAGTTGAGCAAATAAACATCTTTGAAACTTACCACCCTAAACTAAATAGAAGCAGTCTTATTTTCCCGTATTAACAATGTTCTTTATTATTGTAGACTCGGCTCGATGTTTATTATGTGCCGGGAAAACCAAAGTGTTGTTTGGTTTATTCACAGCTGCAATGTGTTTTTTCTGCGATTAAACGCTTTGCCAATATGGGAACTACTACAGCTGTAATCGATCTTATAAATACTCAGAGGCCAGAGTTACACACCTATAAGTTTGTATAGAACTCTCAGTGCACGAGTCACACTTGGCTGTTTTTTTAGTAAACATTCTTAATTAACTTGCATGTAATTGTAAAACACAATATTTAAAATGGTTTTACATTTATTTTTTTCTAGCATCGGGCATATTTAAGATTGATTAAAATTCATTCCAGCAGGGCTAGCATGCGCGCATCGGTTATTTTATCGATAACCAAGACAAATTTTGTCTTCGACGATATTTGTTTGTTTCTTTTAACTAATTACAGACGTCTCGAATCCTTTTTTTAAATATTTTCAGGGTCTCCCGTTCTTCGTAGCTACTTATTTTTACGTTATAACACGGCATTGCATGATATTTTTTCTTTGTTCGTCGAACGTCAAAAGTCGATAAAATGCAACGACAAAATTTTATCGTGTTGCGCATGCTAGCCCTGCTGGTCGAGAAAATACGAAATTATCTCGGGTCTAGATAGTGTGGTACCGTTCTTATGTTTAAATTTCTTACTCACTTATCCTAAATCAGATCAATGTGACCTTGTCCAATGTTTATAATTATTTATATAACTAAGAACTTTTAAATTCTACGCATGTTGTAGGCCTGTAGACAGCTACAAGACGTAACGTGAATTCTGGATCAAAGTAGGTTTGTTTCTTCTCTTAGATGATTCAGCTATACACAAAATGATGGAATCTCCCTAATTACAGAATGGATCTATCCTAGACAAGTTAGCCTTTACTTCATAACCGATAAAAGCTTTAATGGGCTTGGTAATGGAAATCTAACGCGCAATGACCATTTACGACCGGTCCGGTCCATTACGCCCATAATACTAAAAGTAAAAATGTTTTGACCGCATAATCTTTTCTCGTCCCTCAACTTTATGTCAAAGTAATAGAGACTAATTTCGTTAGGAAACTATTTTTGGAACAGACGTTTCAAAATATTGATGTTTAACGTTGACATTGAAAAAATCGATGTAATTGTAACCTTATGTTCTGTGAAAAGTATATTTGGATCAAGATTTTAAATTTTTTTAATGCTAGATTCATAAAGCAGTAAATTACCGATTTGAAACTATACTTAGTTGTAATTTTTATTTTATTTTCAGTACTAGCCTACAATTGTCTTGAAGTAATGATAGAGTAAAAATGGTACGTAGAAAAGTGGTTTAAGGCTATTTGCATAAATAAATCGGTTTCAACAGTTTTCAAAGACGAAGACAGAACCTTTCGCGTTTATCTATTTATTCAGTTTATTGCAGTGGACTGGACGTAAGCCTCCCAAAGAGCACGCTCTCCCGTTTTTTTCATCCAGACACAGCCAGCCATCTTCCTAAGGTCGTCAGTCCATCGGGCTGGGGGGCATACGTAGTGTAGGACATTTGCCAAAGCGTGGTCTCCACAAAAGAACTCGTTTACTTCTTTGTTCCATTATTCAGCATGTAAAATAAAATAAAAGTCGTGCCACGCGCAGTGTATGGTTCCATAGTTGCCCGTCGTTAACACAATTAAATAGATTTCAGCAATTACTTCATTTAAGTTACTTTTAATGTTTTTCTCTAAGGATTTTTTATTAGGTAAGAAATTTTCTAATACATAAGTTGAACAACTAGGTACATCTTAAACTAACTAATATATCTTAACCGTTATGATTTACCTTAAAATTTTATAAAAAGCACTATTATCATAATATTTTCCAGATTTAGTGTAATATATTGCAAACGGGTTACCTACGCCATATCGAATACCAAATGATTGAAAATCAAAATATCGAACACTATTCATCGAACGGTCATAAAATCGAACGTTCAAAATATCGAATTTACAAATAATTGAACGTTCAAAATATCGAATGGTCAAAATATCGAACGCTCAATACTTGATTAATTTATCGAAAATGACAATTTTGCATAGTTTTTTACATCATTTTTCAAAATTAGTGTTCGATATTTTGATTTTCGGTTATTTGGTATTCGATATGGCGTAGGTAACTCATCGCAAACGGATCCCTAAAATAACTATTTTACAATACCCCACACGATGGGGTAGACGATGAAAAAAAATTCATACCCACGCCACGTTACATCTAATCTAAAAAATAATAATACTATTTTACCACTTTGTGGGCGTAATTGTTATACATAGCTCCAAAAATTACAGCTCTCTAGTGTCAACAATCTCCAAGCAAAACCTCGGACGGACAGATAGACAGACGGACATGACGAAACTTTAAGGGTTCCCTGTCAGGACTACAGAACCCTAAAAAAGGGGAAAAGTCAACAATAATTTTGAGATTTGTAATGCATTACATTATTATATCTAGTTTGAAAAAGCACTTTCACCATAATCAGTCCAAGTGAGTCCACTGCTAGCCTTTCTTTCCAATGAGTCCGAACCCCGGATATTCTTTTCTATCCGCCTTGTCGGAGGGCACCCTTCACTGCTTTTGCAAAGTCATCTACGTCCACAGGTACGCGGCATCGATGTTGGGACAAAGAGCGGGGATCGCTTTGCGCATCTTACGAGACGATTTTTTTTTTAAATATTGGACAACATCCTAAGGTAAGTAGCGAAAGCACTTGTGTTATAGAAATCAGAAACAACGACGGTACCACAACACCCAGACCCGAGCCAATATAGAAAAGTTCGTTTTCTACATTGACCCGACCGGGGATCGAACCCGGAACCTCAGAGATGGCCATTTAAAGTCCGGCGTGCTCGCCTCTCGGCTACGGAGGTCGTCAATCACGGCACAGCACGATTATCGTATCAGAGACGCGTGTGCGCTGAGCTAACAACCCATCAAGGCCGGCGGTGCAGGCGCGTCACACGACTAGCCAATCACGTAATCGTAATGGTCTTCTGCGCAACTTTCGCCCAGCGCTCAACTTCCGTGTCGCTAGTTGTATTGGTTATATTGGTTCTATGTCAAATGTGATCAGCCCACTGCCACTTCAGTTTACTTGTACTTATTACCAAAGTCTTTTATAAAGATAACACAAGGTACCTACTGAAATATCGTAGATAGGTGTATCTCTAAAACGACAGCCGCAGCCATCGGTACATACAAAAAATTCGACATACAAATCAACCAAGAACTCGTTTCCGGAAACGTACAGTCAGCCTAACAAATTAATTAAAACCTCAGCAATAGTCTTTACAATACCCACATAAAATCACAACCGAATTATTTATTTTAATATTTTAGTATAGCCCTCTGGACTGCCTATAAGTATCTTCAGATTCTATCAGACAAAGGGCGATGCTTTAATTTGTATAGGATTATAAAAGTTAAGAAGAAATTCTGTGGAAAATACTATTTTCCCAGAATGTCCCACACATTTGAGGGACGTCATTATAGTAAAAAGGTATAACTAATATTAATATCTATCATCTGAGATATATTTAAAATCTGTTTTGACGCATCGTCCTTTAAACGACGTTTGAGATCGAAAAAATCCTTTGGTAAAATTTTCAAATAATTTTCAGGAGGTAATCTAGTTTGATAAACTTTTTCAAGTTTATTACTACAGCAGGGCTGGCATGCACGCATCGGTTATTTTATCGATAGACAAGACAAATTGTGTCTTCGACGATAATTTTGTCGTTTTCCCTAACATAACGGATAACAGACGTCTCGAATCCTTTTTCTTAATATTTTCAGGGTATCCCGTTGTTCGTAGTCACTTATTTTTACGTTACAACACGGCATTGACATGTGATATTTTGGTTTTTTCTTTGTTATCGTCGAAAACTAAACGACATATTTACGACAAACAATCATGCTAGCCCTGCAGGTCGCCTCAAACATCTGGTTTGCTCTGAAGCTCTGAGTTATTTTATTTTAATACCACCAATTGCAACTTAATTGAGTAAGCAGCCGTACTTAATTAGGTTAATCATACTCATTAACTTCATTTTTGCTGATCTAATGGTTTACACAAAATCGATAAGTCTTAAACAAATCCAAAATAAATAAATATAAATAAATATTACATACATTGCTCTGATCCTAAGGTAAGTAGCTAAAGCTAAGTGTTATAGAAATCAGAAACAACGACGGTACCACAACACCTAGACCAGAGACAATAAAGAAAACTTCTTTTTCTACATTGACCCGACCGGGGATCGAACCCGGAACCTCAGAGATGGCGACGCCTTATAGTCAGGCATGCTCGCTTCTAGGCTACGGAGGTCGTCGTTCTAAAATAGACTGCTATTTCATTAAAAATTTCTCCAACGTTTTTTGTTTGCGTCAAGACGACGGTCTTAAAACAAGTTTATCTTGTTAAAAAATTGAACGCCTTTATCACATCAATGCTTGTCTGAAATTAGTTGCTGTTTTTTATGTAGACTGTACGACACAGCCCAAGCATTACGCAGGATGGAGGCATCGCGGAATGGGCCGCATTCAGGGCTTATTGGATTTTTAAATTGGATGACATTATCCAGGAGTGGAGTGACTTGTTTGATCTCTAAATTAGTTATAAAATCTCTGGTGGATTTTTAAATTGGTCTTAGCCTCTGTTTTTATGTGACTCTTTGCGTTTTGTTATGAATAAATTATTGTGAGGTTTTCTGTTAATGTAAACTGTTTTTCTTTTGTCAAGCAAGACCCTTGTTCTCATGGAACGGTTGTATAGTTTGATCGTTAATCCCTTGTAGGTGTAAAAAAAAACATGATTCGAGGTCGGTCATACTCGTGGTCAAAAGATACGTTTATCAAGTCACATAATTAATAATAGGTTCAGGAAAAAGTTTCTTGGCATTTTTTAAGAAAATTATTAATTAAAAAAATTAAAATTATCAGCTTCTTCAAAAATGGTACGGTTTCATAACGTCGTAATAAAGAATCACAAATGAGTACTCGGTTCATTAGGTTTCTTTCAGTGAGCTCGTGGGGTACCCAAATATCGACCTTTTTTTGTACCCAGTTTTTTTTCAAATGCGCCATAACTGTCTTGTGGTCAATTCCCAGTTATTCAGCTACGTCGTAACTACTGATATGCCGATCTTGCTCCACTTTTTCAAAAATGGCATCAATTTTATCCGTAATAGAGCGACCAGAGCGACGTGCATCTTTGACATCAAAATTTCCGGATTGAAAACGCTTAAACTAAATTTGTGCTACTCTCACAGACACTGCACTAGGTCCATAAACATGGCAAATTTTTTTCGCGGCTTGCGTTGCATTTTTACCTTTTTTGTAGTAAAATTTTAAAATGTATCGAATTTCTTCATTAGATTAACTCATCTTGACAGTACGAAAAACAAATGAAAAACACAAATTTTCCTAATTTGAATTTGGAATTATCTTCTTTAAAATTTAAACTTTTAATGATACCAAAACCAGCCAGATACAAATAGTACAACCAAAGAGATTTTATTACAATTTCATACATACTATAATGCGAAAATACTTTTTCCCTAACCTAATAATATTTTAATACTGGCCAATTCTCTCTTTAATAGTTACTAAAGATTGACTTCCCTTTGATCTGAAATCTTGAAATTTTCCAAAAAACAGATTTCATAGTACAAATGGAGAAAAACAAACTAAAAAGTATTTTATTCAAACATACATTTGCCGTTGGAGCATGAAATATATAAAGTTAGGTTTGTACGGTATCATCAGAGCATAAATTGATTTTGTTATGATTATTAAAAACAGCTAACTAAAGTTTTACATACGTTAGCAAACTAAAGATATTCGCATAATAATTGAGAGCTAAAGTTCCCAGCGCTGAGTAAAATGGAATAGATTAGATAGGAGATAAAAGTACAAGAGTTGGCGAAAGATATTAACATACCCCTGAGATGTCTTATCCTCCTAAAGACGGGAGTACAAAGTTAAGCATTCTTTATTTTGTACAAATCCAATGTTGTTATTGTTGAATGAAAATGATTTTTAAATTATACTTGTCATCATCATCATATTAGCCTATTGCAGTCCACTGCTGGACATAGGCCTCCCCTAAGGAGCGCCACAGCGCACGATCTCCCGCCCTTTGCATCCAGTCGCTGCCGGCCTATCAAGCCTTCTTCAGGTCATCGGTCCATCTAGCCGGAGGGTGTCTTACACTACGTTTGCCTAAGCGTGGTCTCCATTCGAGAACCTTCCTGCTCCACCTCTCGTCGGTTCTGCGACAGACATGGCCAGCCCATTGCCAATTCAGCTTGCTACATTTTTGGACAATTATACTTGTATTACCTACCTATTTTACTCGACTTAAGCAAAGAGGCGCATAATTCTGAAATATTGGCGCCCTGCCTCTATACATTTAAAATTTTTATTTAGATTGAATACTAATATAGCTTTATATATACAGAAAAGAAATATAACCAAAAATATAGTATCTTTTTTTCCAGTCAACCATTTCTCTTCATAGCATTTATTTAGTAACGTCGCTTTAAATTCCATTCGCATTTATCAATGTGACAGTTTGAGAACATTTTTTGTGATGAATACTGACATCTGTCCACGTTATTATTCATGAATAAATGATATTTTACTTTAAAATGCTTTGAAGTATAATCCCTTTGAGTGTTTATCATGAGCATCTGATTTTGACAGAATGCAACCAGTCATGCATTTTCACATTTTTTTTTACTATTTTTACCACGTCTGCTTGGTTGCCGAACCAATTTGGCAATTTGAATACATTTTTATAATGGCAATGACGGGTTGCGAGGCCACATTGTGAACCCTAAAGGTGGACACAGACTGTTTTACTACGTATAGTGTGTATATGTAAAAGAATCGCATTACCCCTTCTCTTCCTATGGGTGTCGTAACAGGCGACTACAGGAGAACCGCCATAAGAAGACGGGCAGTAGCGTCTCCTCTCCACCATTGGTCAAACTGCGATCGCCAACCCGCCTGCCAAGCGTGGCGATTATGGCAAAATCCTCCTTTTGGAGAGGCCTGTGTCCAGCAGTGGACTGATATAGGCTCGTCATGATGATGAATGTGTATGTGTTTATTAACAACAGCTGTTAACTATTATCTGTATTCATCAGTGTATCATAAATCGTAAAATTTTCTCAATTAGTATTAGAATTTACGTTGAAGTTAAGTTAAAAATTGGTCGAGGAAATTTGATGTTTGCGGTAAGTTAATTATCCAATGACTGAACTAAGTTTAGTTTTAAATTTATCACATATCGGGCTCCCAATGGATTGCTTGTTTATTTAGTCTATGAGGATACGCTCTTAGATATATTAGCAGTGCTAAGATCAGAAGGTAGCGTTGAAACTATAATGCAATGTGTCCGGAATTGCTCGTAATGAAACAGACATTCCAGCTCAATGAAATAGGAGCGTTAGTAGTAGTTTTAGTTTAGGAGCTCAAAGGAAAAAATGTAAAGTGCAATATAAAGCCATACACAGAAATACTTGCGCCACTTGCGCTCACTTGTTTAAAGTTATCTTTTTCTCTAAGTAAATTGATTTTTGATGTAAAAAGCCCAGACCCGTTTGTTGTATTATAGCGTTCTGTAGGGGAGACTTTGTTCACCAGTGGACTTTTGGGGGCTGATGATGATGATAATGATCAAATTTTTTTTGCGATACAGTACCTTCTACCATTCCATTTGTTTAGTGTAAACTGATGCGATTTTGGGACAAATTATTTATGATTAAAGTACTCGTAAGATTCTGCGTAACTAAGCCAATTACTAACTGCCATGTATTGCATAAAAAACCCTATGTGAAGATTGTATTTTATTTTATTACTATTTGTACACCATTAAAATTGTCATAATTTATATTCTTTTATCTTTGCAGCAGCTGAAGAGCATTGGATCAGAAGAAAAGAGGCACACCGAGCAAGACGCGGCGCACAAACCAGAGGCAACAGAAGATTACGAGTAAGAAGAGAACTTGGTAAGCCATAGTCAACACACCAAACTCGAAAATACATAGTAACGCGTACTGGAAGACGCAGCGTGGGCAGAGCTCTCACCTGAAGGACTGATGTCAAGCTTGTAGGGGCGCTAAACTGTCAGGTCAACTGACTCCTAACAAAAAAAAAGTAAAAAAGACTGAACAATTATATTTAGTAAAGTTTGACTAAAGAGAATTTACAATTTAGTTAAAAAATAAGCACCTTTATAGAAAACTAGCAGCCCGTCCCGGCTTCGCACGGGGTAGACAATTATCGCTAATAGTTTCGGCAGCGCATTCGACGAAAGACATTTTAAGACTCATTTTTCTACACCTTCGGTTACATTGTTCAAATTTTACCAAGGATCCCTAATTTCTTTCAAATTGAAATGTAGCCTTTGTCAAATTGGAAGAATGTAGCATTCTATTGGTGAAAGAATTTTTTAAATCGGCCCAGTACTTTTTGAGCCTATTCATTACAAACATACAAAAATAGGTACAAATCTTTCCTCCTCATAATATTAGTATAGATATTAGTATAGATTCATTACAAACATACAAAAATAGGTACAAATCTTTCCTCTTTATAATATTAGTATAGATATAGATTTACCTACCTATCACGAACTCACGGATTATCAGTTACGGGAGGCAAGAGGGATTAAGTTTACTGGATATATAGTTGTAGTACTGGATATTTTAGTTTAAAAAAGGTGAAGGCACTTTGAGTGCCGACGTCAATCAAACTTCGCAGTATCAGTTAAAAAATACCTACATATGATAGGTAGCAAGTCTTCATTTCGACCTGTCTTGCTACTACGATATAATTGAATTATAAAAAATAGGCAGCGCCATTTCTGGGTGGCAGTACAGTATTTAATTTATTTTAAGGGTAGGGTAGGTACGACCATAGAGATAGTATGTGCGATTATTAGCAGATATACGGGGGTATAATTTAAGACAATTAGATAAATAAAAAAAATCTTACTTTTTTTACGTCACTGACTTATTATATTTGGTCATAGATATAGCTGATCGATTACATGATACAAAAAAACATCAATATCAATGGAATAACTTGTTTTTTAACTCATTATTTTTATTAATAAGGAGGTAAGAGTTTAAACATTATTATTATGTTTTAGCTACCTTTAGTGTTTTGCTTAACGCTTGTGCTGCTTGTGTTGCCAGATTGTACAGTAATTAGATATGTTAATTAATCTGCTGGCTTTGAGATAAGCTCGCTTTGAGATAATAGTTACGGGCATGCTGGTAATTAATTTATTAACCTAACTACTTAAATTAATTAACACGGGAAATCTAAACGGTGCTCGCAAAACATGCTCAGAGGTTTCGAGTTAGGATGGTTGTGTGATAAGAGAAACGTTTGAAGATAAGCCCTCTTAAATATTTATTTCATTCTGGTTTTTGTATTTGTTGTTATAGCGGCAATAGAAATACATCATCTGTGAAAATGTCAACTGTGTTACTATCACGGTTCATCAGATACAGCGTTGTGACAGACGGACTGACTGACAGACGGATGGACAGCGGAGTCGTATAACAAGGAACCCTAAAAACGCTTATCTTTGACTGTGCCCTATCTGCCTTTATTTCGCCAGTAAACTGAACGCTCAAGCCATTCACCGACCGCAGCCGGAACGATTCAGATGAATGCATCCATCAATCCCTGTCATGAAATTCCGGTGCCACAGTATATGTGCTAAACCAGTATCATAACAATGTGACCGTGTTTTATCATGTTTAATGTAGTAGGTGTAGCCACAACAACGCACTAAACGCCCGCTTAATCCCTTTGATGTGTCAAAAGCTACCGCCGTCCGAGCTATCGCCTAGCGTCTAATGTTATTTAAGCAAATTAGCGAACAAAGACCGGCCACACCTGAGTATTACGTCAAAAAGAGCACTAATTAACGACATTAGACGCAGGTGAAGCCCCGACATGAGAGGTGACCACAACATTTTCATGGCATACATATTAGTATTATTTTTTTAATACCAAATTAGAGCGCATGCTAATGTTCTTAATTTATGATGAATTGAAACGAAAACACCAAATCATCTTGGTTGTTTAATGATAAAGATAATAATATTATGATGACTTGTGCAATTGAGACTATGTTATTTTCTGTCATATTAAGTTGCCAGTACTTACAACGGTTTGTTTTCCGTCTATTGAGAATGCAAACCTTTTTAAATATTATTAAACTAGACAAGAAGCAGCTATTATGTTTTGTTATAATAATCTATAAAAAACAGTTTCATTGTCATGGCAGGTTGTTAGGGTTGCCACTAATATTCGGTTCGTAAATAATGTATTTTAAATGGGGATTGATTTATTAAACATAAATGATCACAAATAATAAAACTTAAAAGAAAAATGCTTAATACACATACTGCCTCATCCAATATTTACTATGCAGTGATCTATGCAGCATTTACATAATATAAATTGTTATTGAACTCTTCAATATTGGGAACCAAGCACAACCGAGCAAGGCTTCCCTGTATTTTATTATGCGTTTAATCCTGTATAATTTAACTGCCATTTTGTATGCCAATAAATTTGGAAATACCTTTCCAATCACTCACTCTCTTCATTTATCGATAAGAAATCAATTTGTAAGCAAAATATTGGAATAAGGTATTCCATATTAAATTTTG
Organism: Anania fuscalis; assembly: GCA_950371115.1. NCBI lineage: Eukaryota > Metazoa > Arthropoda > Insecta > Lepidoptera > Crambidae > Anania > Anania fuscalis. The sequence goes on along the minus strand of OX493335.1, from coordinate 14,761,569 downwards.
GTGATAAATGGATTAACATTTAGAGTGGATTAATATGTATCGAAATTTTACTCCAGTTTGTATAAAATACTCAATTACTTGTATATTTACAAGATGAGGATTCTCTCAATATAGCATTTTAACTTATTGGATGCCGAGCGGTTGCTCGAGACCACGTTACAATTAAATTACTATTGCGTCTCGATTTATTGAATAAAATAATTTGGCTCTGGCACAATAGCTACGTAATATACGTCGTAACCTTGTGTCACGTAGCAATTCTATTTTCTTCACTAAGCAGCTTAAATCTAATTTCACAAAACGGATTATTTATGCAGTAGCACTAAGGACACAAAGAAACCACAGTCAGAATTAGTGCTTTACTCACAAAATGTCGTTGTTCTAAAAATCTCAAATGCAATCTCGTAGCACTGCTACGGTACGACATCAACGCGTCTCGTAGCCCGTAGCTCGTAGCCCGTAGCTCGTAGTAGGTACTTCTTATTTTGTTCATTATGCAGCTGAAATGAATCCTTACTTTACACTGAGCTTTGTGCTAGGAGAGTGAATACTTGCGAGCTTGCGACATAATAATGTTTTCATATATTTTAAAATAACGGTTGTCATTTTTGACGTACTTTTCTTATTTTTGTTTGTATGAAATGTAGTTAATCTTGCAACAGATTAAAAATCAAATTTACACATTACATTTGTATCGTCTGTTAGTTTTAATTATGGAAACCACACACAGTTCTTGTCCAAACAGAATCGTAAAGATACACGATCTTAAAGTTTTTTATGGATTATAATACTCAAACTAAATTTGATTTTAGTTTAAAACACAAGAAATTTCTGACTATTTTATTTAAAAAAACCAGTTAAATGCTACTCTGGAATAAATTTAATACACACTCAAAGAAAATGTTCGACGTTGTTAATACTAATGACAACGCCTCACAATAATGGGTTCACACAGATGATAATAATAATAATAAATAATAATAAAAATATATTGGACAACATCACATACATTGCTCTGATCCTAAGGTAAGTTGCTAAAGCACTTGTTTTATAGAAATCAGAAACAACAACGGTACCACAACACCCAGACCCGAGCTAATATAGAAAAGTTCGTTTTCTACATTGACCCGACCGGGGATCGAACCCGGAACCGCAGAGATGGCGGCGCCATTTAAAGTCCGGCGTGCTCGCCTCTCGGCTACGGAGGTCGTCAAATATTCAGACAGATATTCGCTAATAGCAGTCACAGTAAAGGTGGATACTCAGAGTCCTACTCTACCATGTACAGATCTTCTTTATATCTAAAGAGTGGTTGCAGTTATTAATTAAAGCTACTATCAAAGATATTCAATTTAAACTGTATTTAAACCTTTTTGTGTTTTTTATTTATAGAGTTTGTCCTATAAGCAACGCTGTTTGGGTTATGTTTAGGGTTTATGGTTAAAAAAAAAGAGTCCCCTGAAGAGGAAATATAAGAGAAACTTTAGTATAAGGAACCGCCTACGCCTCTTAACTTTTTCAAAACTGTCCTATTCCTTAAGCTTCTTTAGAATAGCAGCGATGACTACTTTTTGTTTCATGTGTTGTGCAATAAAGTGTATCTATCTATGGTCATAATGGGTTCCAGTGAACTTTTATATAGATATACTATAGGTCATCAATTTATTTTTTAAGTAAATAAAAGGAAATGAGTGGATTATGACGACCTCCGTAGTCGAGAGGCGAGCACGCCGGACTTTAAATGGCGCCGCTATCTCTGAGGTTCCGGGTTCGATCCCCGGTCGGGTCAGTTTAGAAAAAGATTTTTTCTATTTAGGCTCGGGTCTGGGTGTTGCGGTACCGCCGTTGTTTCTGATTTTTAAAACACAAGTGCTTTAGCTACTTACCTTAGGATCAGAGCAATATATGTGATGTTATCCAATATTTATTTATATTTATTTATAAAATGTATTATTTAATTTGTATGGAATCTTAATCAACACAAGGCACACCTCGCAATTCAAATACCCTAAAGATAGGTACAAAATATCTCCGTTTCTTCTGAGTATTCCAGTCGGTTACTGCAGTATTATCCAAGACTCTCCTTTCTGTGACATATACTTAATTTCGGAGACCCAACCTGTCAAATAACTTCATAAACCCTGGAAAAAAATCTGAAGTTTTCCGAAAAATAAAGAGACAAACACCTCTTAGCTACCTCACTCGCCATTAAAGTTGACTTGCGCACAACCGGATTACTTTAGTACGAGTTTAAGACATCATTCTGTCTCTGTTATCGCCATACAAACTGCCAGCTACAAAATAATGTTTAATGTCGAGTTAGTCCATAGTTCAGGATTTAAGTCGCTAATCCTGATGCGCAAGTGGGTCAAAGAATGTTGTGTGGCCTATAAACAATAAAATGTACCTACGAGTAAACTGACTTAACTTTTACTTCATTAAAAAAAATATGTAAAAGTCAAAGTCATTTATTTCTGCAAATTGACCATCAATGGCACTTTTAAATGTTCCAATTTTTTTCCCCTACCACCGCTTTGGGACTACATTTCGGCTGCTGGTGTGAAGAAGCGCCGCAACAAACTCAGCCACTCAAAAAGTGTGTGTACACTACTTTAAATTTATGTTTATACATTGTCCAAATTACTACTAATACTAGAACAATTCAGTGAAATATGGTTCATAAAATATATAAGCCCGCGCATGCATGTGATGCATCACGAGTTTAAGATTTATCTTTTCACTTCCCTGCCTCGCGTGAGGAAATATTGCGGCCTTACTTTGCTTTTACAGTTAAATATATTTTCAGCGCTTGCCAAGGTGAAGTAACTATCCTAGTGGAACGCGGTAATAGACATAGATAAAGAATGTACAGCGAATCCTAAGTCTATGGTATTGGATATAATTTTAGAGATGGCAGTATGTATGACGTTGACATAGAAAGTGTTCATCTATTACACGTTATTACGAATTTGTACAATAAAAAAACACTTAGAAATATATTTTTACAAATATAGCGGATGAATTCTAAATAAATTTTAAGAATCAGCAATTTAGAAGCGACCTCAACTTATTTTAATGAAATTCCAATTTAACACTTTGAGCGCCATGGTGGTCAAACAATAAAATTTCTATTGTGTCTAGTTTCGTGGCCGACAAAAGCTTAAGAGCTTTAATAATTAAATGTTATCGAACATGTTTATAAAGATTAAGTTAGTCAGTATGCCAGTATAGTAAAGTTACAGTTAATTTGGGCCTAAGTATGTCACTGCCGTGGCCAAGACTAATTGATTATCTCATTCCTTTGGGAGCTGAATCGGCCTCGCTCCTAATTTAATAATACATTTAAACAGGGTAAATGGGAATTCGTTACCAAGATAAGCTCTTGTCAATGGAATAACAAGCTTGTTTTTTATTCTGATACTTTACTAAGAAGGTGCCCGTGTTGTAGTTTTGCTTAGTCGTTTTAGTTTACTTTTAGCAGTTTTATGACTATATAGAAATGAACGATGAGGAAAGAAATGAAGATTAATGAATTTTTCGTGTTTATTAAGAACTGTTTGATTAAAAAATAACTTCTCTTAATTAGAATTTATCTAAATTATAGTAAAACCTCCTTGCGAATTTTGGTAATAGTAAGCGCTCAAATAAACTTATGCAAGTAGGGACTTTGTTTTTACAATGCAATGACAAAGTAAAAATATTTAACAAACAAGTCGAGCCGTAGCGATCGCTCTCGCTAAATAAATAAGTTTATTTTAAAACACTTCAATGAAAATTAATTAGCCCACCCGAAGTAGCCGCACGTTAATTAACACTCAAACATGGCAATATTACTCAGGTTACTCACTTTACCAACATTAAAATATTTTATAAACAATATTTTACTAATTTTATCTACTTAATTCTAATACGGATCTCGTCATTGAGTCTGAAGAATCTGTTTGAGTATCGTGCTAACGTTTACAATAAAGCAAATTTGTACGAGTATAATATTGTAAAAACAAATTATACTAACGAAAACGTCTGTCTTCCTAATCGTTATTATTTGGCTGCGAACTACAAAGATGGCAGCGAAACATCTTGTTTTTTGTGAATGACTTTTGCCCCGATTTTCCTTCTATGAACGTGCCAAGTAATGTCCGTAGCCAACTCAAAAAACGAGATTAAGAACAAGGACGATGCTTGTTAGAGGAACTAAATATGTAGTTATACATATAGTATCTAAACCGAATCGCAAGTTAGTTGACAAAGACAATAAAAGTAATATATTGTAAGCACTAAATGAAACCGTTTTAATAATTCCGGACAAAATATGTTACAATTACCATATCTTGTTTGACCCTATAAAATTATAATTTAAAAGCAATGAAATCATAATCGCAATGTAGGAAGAAGACAGCAAAGCTGAATTGGGGGTGGACGTGTTGAGGATGCATCTGGATAGTTGAGCCAAAAATGTCACGCGATCGAATATCGCGGATCTCCTCATTTCAGGTAGGCTGCAAGAACAAATAAACTAAAGTCGCTGACATAGACATAGTAAAAGTGGAAGAGAGCGGGGCACATAGCACTTAGAACCGCCGATGGGGCAGAAGGTTCTCAAATGGAGGCCACGTACCGGCAAGCGCAGCGTGTCCACCTGGGTTGACATACGCCCTTTACCAGGTTGCAGGAAGCCGCTAGATACAGGTGCCTTCTAACCGGCCAATCTGGAAGTCACTCGGGGAGGCCTAAGTTCAGCAGTGGATGTCTTGTGACTGAAATGATGATTGATAAGAATGAACCTGCAGATGGCTATCGCCGAAGAGGTAGATACAGACTAAAATGATGCGACGATTTGGTTAACCTGCGAGGAGATTGGGAGTCATTGGCATAAGATAGAGATCGATGGAGGACTCTTAGCCATACAACGACCTCCGTAGCCGAAAGGCGAGTACGCCGGACTATATGGCGTCGCCATCTCTGAGGTTCCGGGTTCGATCCCCGGTCGGGTCAATGTAGAAAACGAACTTCTCTATATTGGCTCCGGTCTGGGTGTTGTGGTACCGTCGTTGTTTCTGATTTCTATAACACAAGTACTTTTAGCTACTTACCTTAGGATCAGAGCAATGTATGTGATGTTGTCCAATATTTATTTATTTATTATAATTTTTTTATACTTAATTGCAAGTTAAGCGAGTAGGCATTTGAAGAAAAAGTGCAGATGTTGCTTTGCTAACATGGTTCTCAAATAAATTTCATCAGCTAAAAACCTTATTAAGCTCGCGAACAATTGGTAACGTCACATCCCCCGGGGCAGCATGACAAACAGCTCGTGAAGGCGCGTTTTTAATTCACCGAATGCCGATGAGCTTTCGAATTCGGCGAACTGGCAATTAAATGAATTTGAATTTCGGACTGACAAATAAATTTCATTGCCAGTTGTTTTTTCAGCATTTAAATTACGCTTTCAGCCTAAAATACAATAAAAGCGACTGTAATTGCCAGAGTATAGTTTTAAAAACTATTTTGCTATTTAAAAAATGTTCTCGCCCAATGTTTAATACCGACTGTCCTTGGGCATAATGGAAAACAAAAGAAATAAATTAAGGTACTTTACCGTAAGGTTAACAAAAGACAATACAAAACAAAACAAAAGAAATAAATTAAGGTACTTAACCGTAAGGTTTAGGTTAAGGTGCCGTGTGGTGCCGGCACGTTAAAAGAATTGCACCACCCCTTCTCATCCTATGGGTGTCGTAAGAGGCGACTACAGGAGAACCGCCACAAGAAGACGGGCAGCAGCGTCTCCTCTCCACCATTGGCCAAACTGCGATCGCCAACCCGCCTGCCAAGCGTGGCGATTATGGCAAAATCCTCCTTTTGGAGAGGCCTGTGTCCAGCAGTGGACTGATATAGGCTGAAGATGTGATGTGAAGGTACTTTACAAACTCTTTTTGTTTTTTGTTTCTTTTGTTTTAGGCCTTTCTAAGCAGCATGCATTTTAAAGTGTTTTTTTAAGCTTTTAGGTAAGTCGTAAGAACTATGTCTATTCTTAACAGTTAGTTAGAGTCACTAATCTAATTATAAAAACAAGACATTTCTCGATAGACTTTTTCGCATTGTTTCACATATTTATGCATTAGCTAAATTGTCCTTACAAGGAAGAAGATAGAATTATTATTATTTAATATTAAGTTAAGAAGAGGCCTGTGCGTGAAGAAATAAGTAAAAAGACTTTTTGAAAATTCTTCTTGTTTTTTTGCCTAGCTGTGATAAATTTATTGCAGAAAAGATAAACGCAATTTTATTTAATACATAGCATTATTATTTCAACTATGTCCCTTTTTAATTTGAGGTAGTTAAATTAAATTTTATCATATCTTTAGAACGAATACAAGAAAAGTCTTAGCGTAAATACTACTACAAATGCAAATCAGTTTTAATACAAAATAATGTTACACAGATTTTTAAAAAAACCGGCTAAGTGCGAGTCGGAGTCGCGCACGAAGGGTTCCGCACCATTATCTTAAAAACGCAAAAAAAACACGTTTGGTGTATGGGAGACCACTTAAATATTTATCTTATTCTATATTTGTTGTAATAGCGGCAACAGAAATGTCAGTATCTCAGATGCTATCACAGTTCATGAGATACAGCCTGCTGACAGACGGACAGACAGACAAACTGACAGACAGACGCACAGCGGAGTCTTAGTAATAGGGTCACGTTTTACCCTTTGGGTACGGGATCCTAAAAACAAAATGAAGCCGGTTTGCTAAAAAGCACCTACTTAAATAGCATGGATAAAAGTAGTAGTTCGAATTGGTTGGCGTAGTCCAGGATTCATATCCATTTTTTGGTGTGTTATTTGACAATTCTCACACACAGATAATGTTCTATTACATAAATGCCTTCTAGTGCACCTTCTCATGATAACAAATTACTTATAATTACAAAGATCCCTTGTAGGTACTCATTAGGAGTCCCGGAGTCAGTCCTTAGAGACTGGTGTTAATTTATTTGTCATAATTAGTATATTACGAGACGCCCACCGCTACATAATTATTTAATTTCTGCGAATAACGTGGTGAGGTTTTTCGTGTGAACTTAGAGTTAAACCTCAGAGCTTAAAGAAAAATAGTCCAAGATCCCAGGGCCCCAGACGTAACTTGCAGAATCAAAATGTATGGAATTAAGTAGTGTATGTACTTTGAGTGTATGCGTACCTGCTAGCTTGGACCGACGGCCAATTACCAGGTACCAGGCGGAAAAGGAAAGTTAATTTAATATTCACAAATCTTAAAGTTTTAGTGCTGATTTTTACGAAGTATGTTTTAGAGAATTTAGTTGAAAATAAATAATCAATCCACGCCATGTTACGCTGCACGCTGGCCAGTACCAACTTATATAGTCAGGGATTATTTTTATTGAATATTTTTATTAAAATATAAACCAATTAGGAAACTTATTTGAACATTTTTAAGCAGTATTATTTATACTTTTATAATTTTTTTTCTTGATGACGTAATTTGTAAGCCTGTAAAACGTATCTTCATGTAGTTTGGATAGGATTCAAACATTGTCAAATCTGTGACATCACAGATGTAAGCTTTTTCGTGATTAGATGTCATATGAATGGCAAAATAAATTTTGATTTTTTATAAAAATAAACGTCATCTTGTAATTTTAAGTGATTTAAATAGCAATTTACAGTTTATAAACATAAAATTCCCAAATGGTTTTGGAATTAGCAAAAGCAGGCTATTCTAATTGCGACACCTTCCATTAAAAAAGTAAAACCCCAAAGTTAAATAGGTCATTTTTGTGAGGCCCTAAAACAAACTTACTACTAGTTAGAGTGAAGATTCGCTACCATACCCTTACGTACGTTTAAATTTCCTTGAATATTATGATCAACTCAGATTTCTTCCAGCGTTCACGAAGGAACACAGGTGGCATAAAACTGTTATGGCCCTCACTTACGGTAAAGTTGCGAAAGTACTTAGCTCAAACTTTGTAAAATCTGGAAGACTGCGATTTTCAAGAAGTAAGTCACCACACACGAACATTTATTATACAGGGTGTTATGGTGAACGAGGAACGTATACATACAGTTTGCTCTTAAAGCAATTTTAGGGTTCCGGGCCTTGTTTTTTGTGCATCTGTCCGTATATAAGTACATTGCGCAAATAAAAATATACAAACATACAAGAAGTGTATTTAATAACTCGTGACATTCTAAGTCTATTAGAAAATGTATTATAGAGAAATATATAGTGTCATCATCATCATCATCATTTCAGCCACAGGACGTCCACTGCTGAACATAAGCCTCCCCCAGTGACTTCCAGATGCGCCGGTACGAAGCGGCCTGCATCCAGCGTCGTCCTGCAACCTTTACCAGATCGCCTGCCCACCTTGTGGGTGGACGTCCCACGCTGCGCTTGCCGGTACGTGGCCTTCATTGCAGCCTCATTTCTGCCCCATCGGCCGTCAGTTCTACGTGCTATTAGCCCATTGCCACTTTAGTTGGCTAATCCGTAGCTGGCTAATATTTAGTGTGCCTTGTGATAAAGGACATTCCTACTTGTATATAATTCGTATAGGCAAAGTGGCAAAATCCGACTTAAGTTCGTTCACGGATCTCCTCATTTCAGATTTGATCTCGCAAAGAAACTCAGAGCATCATAGCCCTTTCCATAGCGCATTGTGCAACTTTGCTTACTTTCCTTATAAGGTCCGTAGTAAGAGGCCACGTTTATGTTCCGTAGGTCACACACACTGGTTGTAGACTTTCGTCTTCAGACACTAAGGTATTTTGGACAAGATGATGTTATGTAGTTTCCCGAACGCTACTCAGCCGAGTTGGATTCGTCGATTGACCTCCTTCTCAAAATCACAATCACAAAAGACATCAATACATTCTAAATGAATTACGAAGTAGGCTAATTATAGTCGACATAGATCAAAGTTACGCTACTATTAAACCTTATTCTCTACAATAAACTGAGTTCAACCCAGACCAATGGCATTTTTAATTTTCCTTTCAATTACCTTTGTCTAGGCCAGCGATTAAGGCTCAACGATTTCGTAATTAACACAAATGTTCAATCAATTACAACTAAGCTCGTTGATCAAGCATAAACATAAAACATAAGAAATAAGAATCTCTTAGATACCGATCGCTCATTTAAGCAATAGGTGTCATTGATTTAAATCAGATAATGGGAATGTACAGTTGGCCGGGATTTGAGCAAAAGGGAGAAGTAATTTATTTTTATTTATCATGCTTGCACCTGACTTTATATCAGAATCTTTGAAGAATTGATACATCGAACACATGCTTAGGTCTGAAATGCGAGGCCGAAGGGTCACTCAGGGTCAATCAATAGTGCCCCACTTGTGACCAAGTAATTCCATAGTATAACCCATGTCATTAGCTGGCCTATGTCATATACTATACAGCATTCTATCGGTCTAATCGTTATTGTCCAATTTTAATATTTTAACATGTAACCCTGTATAATACTAGTTATTTGTATAAATTATGGTATGAACAAATAACTCAACTTATTTTCAAGAATTTTACGTAAAAAACTTAATTTAGTAGGCTTCCTTAGTTTACCTTTTTAAAGTCGTTATTTGGTCGTCGGTAAAATTAAGACTAAGAAACTTTCCAATTTCCATAATCGGCATCTACTCCAATAGTATCAAAATTGATATGTTTAAGTAATAAGGACAATAAATTGTTTGGGTTGTGTAGTTTTTTCTCCAACCTATCTTAATTCGATCATCTGGGCGGTAACCACGAACTTTTAAAAAAATCTTAAATCTGTAAAATTTTGTATGTAATGACGTACCAAAATTTACAGATTTGACAGCTTTGAGATTGTTTTGAGAGTTTATGGTTACCCCGCAGATTTCTTTGATAGTTCAAATTGTATGGTCCATTGAGGTATAATGTACTAGTGTACTAGAGAACACATCTCGAACTAAATGTTTTAGCCAAACATTGTAGTCCAGTGGACTACAAAGCTTCAGTCAGTGTCAATAATTGAAGTTGTCAAAACTGCTTCTTGATTGTTCAAATACTACAATGCTTGGCTGAAACATTTCGTTCGAGATGTGTTCTCTAGTACGCTAGTACATTATACCTCTATGGTATGGTCACACAAATGTCCCTTATCACAATATTTTAAAATTATACAACTAGAAGTACCTAGGTTAAACTTGAAAAAAAAAAGATTATTTATGGACTTGTAAAATTATTTTTATATTTCTATTTTCTATTTGTTTTAGGCATCTTAATAAAAATCTAGTCTTGCTTGGAAAAAACTAATTCAATAAGTGGTTAATGTATCTTTTATAAAACATTATGCCAAGCTAAAAGCTAACATAAAAGTGAGATATTTGTACAAAAGAATCTTGAAAGCTTGGCCTAATATCCAGCTATTGAAATTCTTCAGTTATTAGTCTTCCCCTCAGGCTGTCTCGGCATTTCTAGAAAAAAACCGGCCAAGTGCGAGTCGGACTCGCGCACGACGACTTCCGCACCATTATCTATAAAAACGAGCAAAAAAAATTACGTTTGCTGTATGGGAGCCCCCTTAAATATTTATTTTATTCCGGTTTTTAGTATTTGTTGTTATAGCGGCAACAGAAATACATCATCTGTGAAAATTTCAACTGTCTAACTATCACGGTTCATGAGATAAAGCCCAGGCTTTGTCACCAGTGACAGACGGACAGACAGATAGACAAACAGACAGAGAGACAGACAGACGGACAGCAGAGCCTTAGTAATAGGGTCCCGTTTTACCCTTTGGGTACGGAACCCTAAAAAAGATTATGTATGACTAACAAATATTTTTTCTATTTTCTATTTGAAGAAAGCATCTTAATAAAAAGCTAGTCTTGATTTCTAAAAACTGAATTAATTTATAGTTAATTTATCTTCTTTCATAAAATTAAAAGTCTAATGATAAGGTAAAAGCTAACACAAAATTGCGTAATCCAGAGATATTTATACGAAATAATCCTGAAAGCGTGGCCTAATATCTAGCCATTCAAATTCTTCAAATAAATAAATGATTTATTCATCTGTTCACAAATATAGATTCCTAAGGCTAGACTAAGAAAGTAAGGACAGCAGAGCATTCGTCAGGCTGTCTCAGAATTTCTAGAAAAAAACGCTGTCTGTGTACCTGTCGTAAGACAAGTATGTTAAATCCACTTCGGAAACATGACATACCTATTGTACCTACCTACTTTTCTTTTAGTTTTGTTATTTTAACATAGGTACTAAATGATGTAATTCAATAAATGCAAAGAATATAACGTTAAAATTCACTCCTTTTATGTACTAGTACATTATATCTCAATGCCTTTTTATTACAAAATGTATACAACAAATTTTATAATTTGTTCTAGTGTCTAGTTTCTTACAAACAAAAGACAAATGCAAATGAATGAGGAAATATTTAGATAGATACTCTTTATTGCACTCCAAACAAAGAAGTTACAGTTGATATTTACAAAAAATGTACAATTTTGGCGGTCTTATCGCTGAAAGCTATCTCTTCCAGATAACCTTTAGGCAGAGGGGGACATTTTATAAAGAAAGGGGAAGGTGTTGCAAGTGCTTATTGTGAAATTTTATATACATACCTACAATTACAATATCAATAAGTATAATAAACGTAAATACATAAAAAATACTGTAAGTTATAAATGCTTATATTAAATAAAACTATACAGTAATAAAAGAAAAGTTCCTAGAACAATTAAAACAGATGTATCATGTAATTGTCAACAACCTCGAAACTAATTCTATTGTCGGTCAAATGAATTAGTGAGTAGTTAACCTTTTATCTAGGGGTGTAATTATTAAAGAATGATTTTGTAGGATAGTAGATAATAGGCTAATTAATGTTATTGACCAACATTGTTGTGGCTTTTAATAGACTTCATCAATAGTTTGTAGGTAACTAAATTATTTCAATAATCACTACGATTATATCTAACTCCAGGTTGTACCCATAGCATTTATTTGCTTTAAAACTATGGTGACTAGATAACGGATAAATATATTCATTTATAAATCTTATCAGGTAAAAATGCTTGTGCTCATCACACAAACATTTCTTCCTTGCCTGATTTGAACCCGCCTGGTTGTTTAGTCCGCATATAATTTGCACATGTTTGTGTATTTTGTTTTTCTACTGAAGTCACTTCACGCTAGATGCTGAACGAGGTATCGAGCAAGCATAAAAATCCAAAAGATTAAGAATTAAAATCTATTTGTTTGTCTCAAAGCAGATTACAGGTAGAGCAGGATATTATGCAATCTTTATGTAAAGAGTAATGTACCAGCTAGCACAGCGTAGGACGTCCACCCACAAGGTGGTACGACGACCTGGTAAAGGTTGCAGGAAGTCATTGGGGGAGGCCTATGTTCGTTCAGCATTGGACGTCCATGGCTGACATTATGATGATGAAAATGAATGTAAAGATACAAAATGGTCTATGCCTAAGTGATTACAGGGAGACACGCAAAGTCTATTATTCTACCATAGACTTAAAAAAGTTTGATTAGGCTTATTATACAACAAAACTGCAATTTGCTCGGATATGGGGTGACCAAGACTGTTAAGTAATAAAAATGTCGTACTGCGCAAAAAATGTAATGTCGTTAAGAATATTCATGGTAACAGTTTGCTGGTTAAGGAACTTTAGTTCCAATATGTACGGTACAGCCAGGAGCTAATAAACTAATTAATATTATTCTGTGACAAAACCCCAAAGGAGTTTTCATAGACTGGGCCTAGTCTGTGTACACTATTTTTAAAAAAATACTGATTCTGGAAAAATACAATAAATTTTATTGAATACTAGGCAGTTTTTTACTTATGAACGGCGGGCAAGATGGCAATTTATAATATGATTGACAAGGTCATCTAAATGTCATTAATATCTTCATCCGCCATGATGTATTTATTTAATGAGTGTTGCAATTTAATAGTAATAGTTTTTATTCCATCCAAAAAACTAAGTACTTTTATAGAACTTTGATAGTAAGAAACTGTTCCTCGCATTATTTCCTAATTTTTAGGACACTATACATTGACCTGGCCGAGGCACCTTCCAAACATTTTGGGACATCTCCTTTCCTTAATTGATTCGAAACTCAACTCTTGAGCGATGGTAGCTCAGTGGACAAAGAATCGGAGTAGGCAACTTATACTCGTAATTTGTGATTTCGCATGCCAAATTTTTTTGGGATCTATCTACGTAGTACGTGCATAATAATAATAACCTAAAAATTGAAATATTTTTAGTGAAGGTTCATTCAGTATCTTTCAGTAGATAGGGTTTTACGAGTATAACGCCGTAGTGTAGTAGGTACTATTAGCACACATTACATCTTTATCTTTATTTAGGTAGTTTATAAAAGAAACAAAAATTAAATGCAACTTTCTTACACATCTTTTTTCACATTTAGAGCAAATGGGGCAATTCTTGGCAGCGTGCTACGTTGGAATCTCTACTGGACCACTATTATTGCCACCTGTGTCTGGTGTAACGGGAACTAAAAGGAAATGTACCTGAAATTATGGTTTTTGGGGTTCTTTGCGTAAAAAAGAATGTTCAAGTGTTTATTCTATGGCAGAAATCTAATGTTTGGATGCTTGTTACACAAACACGATCAAAGGGATTGACGGAATCAGCTGAAATATGGCTCACATGTAGACACTGGTTTAAGAAACTAAATCATCATCAGTATGATCAGCACACTTCAATCCACTGCTGGACACAGGACTCTTCCAATATTTGCTCTTTGATAGTTTGTTATTTACACAATTTTTTTACTGTCGAAAATAGAACCCACATTCATAATCGGAGGAGGAATCGCCACCTGTTTGATTTGATACATGTTTCCGGGGACATCCTGTATAATCTTTCTACCTTGTCGAAAGGCGCTCTGCACAGCGTTTGTCATACGTTATCGGTTCTACGGTAAATATTCACAATCCAATCCAAAAGCCAACTCAATATTTAAATGTGACTCCCTGTCACGCGGACAGCCTTTTTTAGTAACAAGAAGTACTTACGGCTTTGCGTGAGCAGGTGTGCGAGCAAGGGCATACGCTAAGAGATTGGCTATAGTTTTGAAGGAAGCTCCACACTCGCATCTGATGTTGAAGTTGACAATGTAACCCTTAATATGTGTCCTTGTGTCCTTGGATCTACTGACACGAGTTAGCAGACTCAGTCATGTAGAGAATCTACGCCAAGCGGTAAATGTATAATATTTAAAAACATCACATACATTGCTAAATCTAAAGTTAGTAGCTAAGTACTTTACTTACAGCACCCAAGGCAATACAGACAAGATATAGAAGACAATATAGAAAACGAAAGATCGTTTTCGACATTGACCCGATCGGGAATCGAACCAGGGAAATCAGAGATGGCGGCATTCTCGCCTCTCGGCTACGGAGTTCGTCAAAAATCGTCCTACGAGCTATTCGTACGTACTACGTTTTACTCAATTTTTTCCAGGAGCTCTTCCCAGCATACCCAGTCTTGAGCAAATTTAAGATCATTTTCTGTACTGACCCAATCCCGGAATCAAACGCGTTGAGCACAAATTGTCAAGCTACTACATCACTCGGATCTTTATCCGTATAATCTAAGTATCCAATCCGCGTCTAAGCTTACTGCCTACCTCTAATAGGTCCAAGTATAACGACCCAGCGCAACTATATAGCGTTTCTCAGATATGCAAATCCGGTGTGCAGTTTAACAACTACGTGAAATGAAATATTAGGCTTCCCATAAATAACATTGAGTTATGTTCTCTACACATACGAGCCAAGACTGCCAAGACATTGCACGAGGCGATTTTTTTCTGGAAACGCGATCGCGTTGTTGAAACGATACTGATAACTTTAGCTTTGCAGATAACACATTATAAAACTACCGCATGCTGAAGCTACCCTTGAAGTTGAGGCTCTGTCATTATGATTGTCATCGTGACATACAATACATAAGCGGGGTAACCATGAACTCTTAAAACAATCTCAAATCGGTCAAATCTGTCAATTTTGGTACGTCATTACATATAAAATTTGTCAGATTTGATAATGTTTGACAGATTTGAGATTGTTTTAAGTGTTCGTGGTTACCGCCCAAAATTGACAGATTTGACAGCTTTGAGATTGTTTTATGAGTTCATGGTTACCCCGCTGATCTTAATTAAAAGTCAGTTGCCATATTTTATGTGTGACGGAGCATCACGTTAGCACGGCTCTACTGATATGACTGAATTATTCTCCGCTGTATTTATAATTGTCAAGGAAGACATTTTTGTCCAAATAATGTTTTTGCCAAATAATCCACGAAAGTATTAAAATTTAGGAAAAGAGAGTCTGATTCGAGAGTCCTATTTTCGTTGGGGTTATTGCTAACAATGGATAAATTAAAATTTAAAAAACCCCCGTTGATCTTCAAACGGCTGATCAGGTCAAGTTTACTTCAATATCATTGAAGTAACACGGTACCAAATTTTGATCTATCGGACACAAATAAGATAGTCAGATTCCCTCATCAACTGAAAAGAGCTGATGATCTTCAATCGGCTGATCAGATTTTCATGAAACATGGCTAAGAGCACTCGGAATCAAATTATCTATAAATAAAAAACTAAACGAAAATCGGTTCATCCGCTACGTTACTACAGAGAGATACACAGACAGACACGTTAACGCTGCTATTTTATTTTTATTTCTTGGTGTATTAATATAATATTTATGTAATAGTTAGAGTATTAATCCTTTTATACATAGATTAAGACGATTACTATTAAATGTCAATAAAACCAAATGGATCTGTGAATACGTACTAAGCACGTAGATATGTAACATAAATGTTAAAATAACGCAAACTTATGCTTCAAATAACGTTTCTGATAGAGTTAAATATCAAATGAAGACGTTTAAGGCCTTAACACGCTTGAATGACCTTGACGCGTTGCGCCCATACAATTTCGCGCGTGCGGACCTCTAAAAATCAAGAAAACATGTTTTTTATGAAATTAATGCCTTTAATGAGAATGTTTAAATAAAATTTAAAACATGTATAATGTATATTTCCAAAATCTTGTTTTGTGTTAAAACAGTAATGAAATAGCTTGTGCCGTTTAAGAGAACATTTGCAATTTATGAAAAAATAGACACTTTTTTGTGCATGTTTTAATCCAAGGGACTTAACGGAAAATCAAAATTATTCAATTCAAGATGTTTATTGAATCCTCTTATAGCATATCGTATTTTAAATTTTTAGATTCAAGTAGCAGGTATTCTGACAATTTGATTTTCTTATTCGAGATTTTAGACACTTGGGTGTTGTTAAGGCCTTAATTACATTACAAACATATTTTAACGAGCAAGTTGAGGCTTTACTGACATATTTGACATGCTCGTTATGATGCCTTATTACAATAGATATGAATGCAGTAGAATATAAACAAGAAGTGTCAATAAGGAATACCAAACCATTTGTATCTATAGTATATTATGGTGATATTACTGACGATATTATTACTTAGGTAATAATAACCAAGCTGGATTATCCTACTTTTGCGGCAAGTTTTTGCATTGAAATACGTAAATAGCCTTTAACATTATAATTATATTTATACTTTTATATATACTTTAACTGGATCAATTCCGTAAACTGATGTTAGTCCTGTAGCAAGACTAAAAATAATAAATGAAAGCCTTAAAAGGGTACATGTTATCTTAACAAAGAATTATATTTGCATTCAAATTAAGATGAGGAATGTTAGCATATAGACTAATTTATATACAAACTGTGTATATATAAATAAATAATATTTTAAATAAAATGAGACAACGTCACATACATTGCTCTGATTCTAAGGTAAGTAGCGAAAGCACTTGTGTTATAGAAATCAGAAACAACGTCGTTGTGTTATAGAAATCAGAAACAACGTCGGGACCGTCGAATAAAGGAAACACAATTCTGTCTATTATCACCAATATAATGAGCCTATAATTATTATTTTATTGCCATCACAGAAATTTCCTAACGTGACGAAAATAAATCGATTTAAATAATAATGTATAAGAAAAGTTGCATTAACCTGTAATAACTGTAAGTATGGAATTTTAATATGCGTACTCATATTATTAATAGCATTTAAAATGCGCCATTGTTGCACCTGTTTGGATATACATTTACATGTTTCTTTATAAAATAATTTGTATAGGTACCATTATTCGAATATTGTACGAATTAAAGAATATAATAATTAATAGATCATAACGATTGTACCAATAGTGAAGTATGTCGCAGGAAAAAAACGCAAATAATATTAAACAGTATTATACCGTAAATTATGCGTTTAACACTACAAATTGTAATAAAAACAAAATGTGGGTTCGTTTTTACATCCAATAGAATAGTAAATGGTGGGGAATAATCTTAATAAAAACAAATTTTCGCCTCGTGAATTCTAGTGTAACACAGTGTAACCAGCGAGGAAATATGAAGCATATGCTATAATTTTATTTTAAATTGATAAAATAATAAAGATCTTCTTTATGAAGTTATAAATGGATTACCCTTTTGATAGTTGAAATGTTATTTAAAAATAAGCAAAAACAATTCTGAATTATAACAAATTAACCAATAATGTTAACTATATCGTGTGCTGTTATTTTACCAATTTAATCAAATATGCGTATTTATTTGTTTGGCTCGTCAGCGTAATTATTACATTCAAACATTTATGAATTAAACCTATATTTACGGTATACAGTGGCCACATGTATATAAAAAAAAACTTAGTGGAAAATAGTAAAAGAAAAATAAAACTAAACCTATCGGTGATCGCCACATCATATCTTCTCCCTGGACAGCGACATCACCCGGCACCCAGCGAATGCATCACCTCCACGACACGAACTTCTCCCGGCGCCCAGCGTCATACAATTTACCTTCCTATGGCGCCAAGAATTCCCGGCGCCCAGCAACTGCTCCTTCTCCATCTGACGCCATCATCGCCCGGCAGCCAGCATCTTTCATTATTTCTTGTTCACTTCTTTAAGGTCACTTTGTCACCGTCCATTGTCTTATTTTATAAACCACAGTTTTCATTTATTTAATTTTAATCAAGTCACAATTATATTATATTTAATTTATTGCACAGCGCTGCCCGAAAGGCAGCACTGGCAGGGTCGCCATGTAATGTTGGGACCGTCGAATAAAGGAAACACAATTCTGTCTATTATCACCAATATAATGAGCCTATAATTATGGTTACAAACGCTTATATAAGATGCGTTTGGAGCGAAGTTAGCTACACACTACAACGGTAACACAACACCCAGACCCGGGAAAATATAAAAAAGTTCGTTTTATACATTGACCCGATCGGGGATCGAACCCGGAACCTCAGAGATGGCGACGCCATGTAGTCCGGCATACTCGCCTCTCGGCTACGGAGGTCATCAAATGATGTAATCTATCTTTAGTTATAGAGCAAGATTGGGGTCAAGAGTAAGCCCATCTCAAATAAAAAAAAAAAGAGCCAAGCACGATTTTATAAATGCAATTGTAGATATTAGTTAAAGGTAGTAAGTACTATGATCTTTAAGAGATCTTCTGTTTCGAGGAAAGTAAGTTTTTGCAACCAGTTCTTTACGGTGAACTTATTTTTTTTTTTAGTGGATAGGTGTACACTTATACCTGGGATATATCTAGGATTTTATTTATTTTGTGTTTTAGGTATGAGCTACGTACGTAATAATATTACGTTTCGTAGCTCATCATCATTTCAGCCACAGGACGTCCACTGCTATGTTCAGCAGTGGACGGGAGGCCTATGCCTCCCCCAGTGACTTCTGTCATCGGGGGGTTTTGTCATACTCGCCACGCTTGGCAGGCTGGTCGTAGCTCATACCTAGACAATATTATTGTCTACGTGCAAAGGCTACTGTGTTTCCCTCTGGTGTGGTTTAGCATTATTGGCATTGATGTAAAAAGTAAAGATACGGCTGACAGAACAAATCGCCTTGCATTTCCTCCATACATGACACACTAACCCCATCTGTTAGACTTTGATGTCAACTGTCAAATAGCAACCTTGTAAGAGCGGCTTAAAACGAAAGAGGAACTAAGAAAAAAGTTTTTGTTGCACAGATGTTATATTTAAAGTAGTGTCAGAGTAAATATAACTTTTTGCTTTTTCAAATTAAATACGTCCACATAAATTAAAGTAAAATAAAATAATCTTTATATGCTTAAACACGGTATGCATAGGTGTTTTAAAAAGAACGTGCCAAGCATGTTTAGCCAAAACGAGGCATGCAAATTAAATATAAAATTGAACTAAAATTAAATATAAAATTGAGTCTAAATTTAAATTACATAGATGTCAGTCATATCATAATTATGTTGAAATTAATATTTATTATTTTAAAAAACTCCTTTATGGTAGGTATGTGAGATTAGCCACTTATTCAGTTTTGTTTTAAATTGATTATTATTCAATGTTTTGAATTCATTAGTAGGTATATTATTGTCATGCATCTTTTTTTATACTGCATTGGTATTGAAGTTTCCAGTAGTACCAGGATATTTTTGATTTCTTGTGTTCCGTGGATAAATGTCAAATGCCCTATTAAAAATATGCATAATTTGCATTACAAATACACATGTTTCAAATATATACAGGGGCGTCAATGTTAGTAATTACAATTGTGCAAATAGAGGGCGACATGATGTTCGTGGAGGGACACCGCATATTGCTCTTATGCATCTTTTTATGGCAATAAAAGCTCTATTTATATTAGTGCTATTGCCCCACATCAGTAAACTGTAGCGTAATTTAGAACCTACAATGCATAATAGGTAGCAATCGCAGTTTTTGTTATAGATCTAACCTGCTTTAAGGCATAAATAAACTTGATGACTTTGTAAGGATAGGTCCAGATCTGGCGAACGCGCCACGAATGCGCAGGTCGCGCGCGAGCTGCACACACGTGGCACGCGATCCGTTACTGCAACCGATTGGTGCGTCTCTTTAGCGCAACTCATGCAAGACTTGTACAGTGCGCGCGAGCTGCGCGCGTGCGGTTCTGGTTTACATTCAAGCCAGTTTAAAGGTCGCGTTCTCGCGGCTCGCGCGCAGCTCTTGCCAAAGCTCTTGCCTGCTGTACAAACATTATCTATATGCGTTTTCCAATTCACGTCTTGTTCTATAGTTAAACCTAGGAACTTCGTTTGTTTTACTTCGTTAATTTTCGTGTCTATAGAATTAATATCAATAAATATAAATGTATTTAAGTATGTTTGTAAATGTATTTAAGTATGTTTATAAATGTATTTAAATATGTTTATTATCTGTATCTAGTCGCAAAAGCACAAGATTTGCTTAGTTTGGCTAGATAATTGAGTGTTTGTGGATACAATTTATTTTTATATACGGAATCATACCTTAAAACTTTAAAAAAAAAAACTATATCAGATAATTTATATTTTTATTTATTACATTTCGCTGTCCTTCGAATAAAACATGTTTTTTAAAACTTTTGCCTTTTGTTATTTTTGCATGTTTTTAATTTTTAACTCATAGTGCATCACGTAAACTTAACATAAGTATTCAATAAATTATCATAAAATAAAATATTTATATTACATCGCATGTACCTACTGGACTGCACTTAGTGCACTGTAAGCACTATTATGGCTATACTATAACCATACAACTAATGCACGCCGCTACAAAGTTGTATCGGTTTTGCACGGTAAATATGGCGTTGCTTCGTAAAATTGACAAAGAAGTTAGAATATTGTTAAAGTAGTGTAAATAAGTTTAGTGTTTATCAAATATGCGGCTTCTTGGTGAGAAGTAATATTAGAATTTGTTTTAATGACCTTTCTGTCGTAATTTAAGCAACCTTTCAGTGAACATCTAGGCATTCTTATTTTTTCATACAAATGTCAGATCCCGATGACCGCCGACCACTGACTACGTCACATCGGCCTCGGTCGGGTCATTTTCGGGTCTCTTTAGGTCCAACACCCAGACGTGTGGTCCGCCCTGTCCTTACGAAGTAAAATATAAGTCAATGATTATTGGCATGTTTGACAATAGACGTTAAACCGTCATTTATGTACGTAATGATCCCATTATATTTCCGAGACTGTATTTTATAGATAACAATACTACATACTCGTAATATAAATTTGATTATAATTCAGTACCATATTTTTTGGTACAGGATAACTATTTACTGGATTATCTCATTGACGCAAGTATGTACTAACTAACAGCTTTTATAAATCTAAAACACACGATTGGCTTTTTGTTCTAACGAAAATTGGTTGTCTGTAAAGTCAGTTTACGGACGATAGTTTTACGTGATAACGTCATAAGAAAACATTGATGCTACTCGGACACATCGGCCGATGGAGTGGAAGAGAAATAGATGCGTCACAAGCCGAACGCTTAGGCCGATCGCCTCTCTATCGCTTGTTTCGCGCTCTCGCTAGCACGCGTAACGTGACACTTTTTCGTGTGTGCAGCCGGTGTTCATCGATTTATCGTTATCACGTCAAAAATGTTACTAGGTTTACATTTTCCTGTTAATTAGATGGTATAAAAAGTATGTATCTAGGTATATTTTATTCGTGTTTGGCTGTTTTTAGTTTCATTTGCGAGATTGTTCTTATGCAATAAAACGCCCTTCGAAGCTAATTAAGACAAATATACAATTTACCGGGAACAGTGATGAGAAATATACTAGTGGCGCTCAACATGAACCTTTTTTTATCTTCACCACGTCTACGCGCTTTAACAATTTTCAACCGTTAAACGTACTACTGTTAAGTTTTGGTCCTTCGAGCCGGATCTAAAATCCTTTTTCTTCCGCAGCAGTGACCGCGGCCACAGACACGCCGGACACCACCGACAGAGTCTCCACCAACCGGCCGCAGCCCGCACTTTCGCGGATCTCCGCCGGTGAGAGTGGTAAATCGAGTGTTATTAGCGCTTATTATTATAATAAATGTTGTCTAGTGCTAGTTGCTTTACCACAAATAGTACACAGATATTGTACCTATGATTAACAGAAATTATCTTTGGCATGCGATAGGACGTGGGTTCGAGTCCCATCTGAGGTCGATGATTTTTTTACAAGTGTTATTTCTTCAATTAAACCTTGCAAGGAATTGCTAAAAATAAAATTTTTCTATCAATTAGTCATTAAAATTTTTCCGCCGATCGTAACTTTGTGACTTTAAATTTCCGGTAAGGTGCTTACATACTTCAGAGGCGCATTAAAACTTTATTGTTGACTGTATTGTGTGTGTTTTTACATGTCGTGGATTATTATTAAATGGCAGGATTATGCTGAGTAAGAGAAAACTTTATTCAACATAACATGAAAACAGGTAAATTATTTCAGAGAAAAGTTTTGGTTTATATTTCGTAATCGTTGCATATGACAAGGGTTGATAGTTATACGAGTAGAATGGAAAACACATCAAAACGTTTGTTTTAGGATAAAAGTTATATTACTTGTACATCTATCAAACTTTGATTGCTTTTGTTTGGATACGAGCACTAAATAAAATGGTTTTCTGAGAAGACTGTAAATGATTTATTTTGGCATTTGGATATAAAATAAAGATTTTAAAATACTCGTGGCGTGGTTTCAAAAGAAATACTTTTTTTTCGATTTACTTACTAACATTATTTAGGGACCTACTCGTATGTACATACTCGTATTTACACTCGTCATGCGTTTAGATGCAATAAGATACTTATCTTATTGCACCTAAACGCATGCTGCAATTGCCACTAAGGAATTGAAACATTAATGTTTGTTAAGATCTCTAATGCATGCTAAAATTGTCACTAAATAATAAAAAACCAAACACAACTTCAATTTCATTACACTCAACCCCGTGCGCTTAACCGTAAATTGATTTCATTTACTTTAAATATATAGCACTTCAATATTACGAGTTACAAGTAGGAAACCCTCACTTACCTCTCACGTTGTGCTCAGAATGGAGTGGCGCGACCGGCGGCCCTCCGGCAGAAGTGGTGCTGAGGCTGCACCCGCCCTCCACGCCCCGCGGCAATGTGACGCTAGCTGACATCGGCGTGTATAAGAGTACGCCGCTTTTTTTGTTCTTTTAGACTAGGTATTAGACTGTAGCCGCACCGCACGCAGAGCATCGGCTACATCACTCCGTAATCGATGAAATCGTATGGTACTTCGCACACCCAGCCGCACTGCATGCAGCGGCCGCAGCGAGAGAGACGCTTCGAGTCTGATGATGTCATCCACAGTGATTGGCTGGATGAGCTAGAATGCTAGATCATAATCTATCGATAAACGACGCAGCACGGTTAGAGCGCTTTTCCACGAGACAGTAAATAGTTTGATTTGTCGTGCGAACACGCACACTGACCAGTTTATAAAACACGGTGGGCACGCGTTAGGTCCAGGAAATTTGAAAGCAAATTAATAACAAAAGACCAAGTTCAGCTCTTAGCACTGACCCAGTAAGTATCTTTTTGAGTGGACAATTTTAGTGAAAAATCCCTTGCAAGCAAAGATACGGCGGAATTTGCTTTATTTTCGATATAGACACTCATTGCGATAATGTCTTTATCGGTAAATCAGTAGACATATCGATAAATAGCCTTTTTAAGTGTCGGTTAATAATTCACCAAGAAGTATGTTTATTTTTATATGTCTTCAATAAAAGAAAGTTCTCAAACAGAATTGAATATTTAGACGCCACTTATAATAACAACTTTCTAATTACATCCGATTCTATTAATTCTAACATTTGGAGCCTAAACACAGGTTTCGATATCGTATTGTCCTAAAATCGATATGAATAGGCGTCGTTCCGTATCGATCATATTCGGCATCGTTACACTTGTCTGGCCTCGATGTGTGTCCATGACATTTAGGCTTGAGAGCTTTAGAGCAGCTAAGAAACTTCTTAGTTTCAAGCTACAAACCTTTTTTCTGACATCTACCGAGAAGTATCGATTTCACCACAGAATAGTAAGATGCAACTTTTAGTATTGCGATAGTATTGCGATTCGCGATTATGCATGCATTTTATGCAAACTAATTAACCATCTACAAAGATGTAACACTGTACACAACACGGGTATTGATGCAACATACCTCTTTTTTTATTATTGTCCCGACGTTTTGGCCTAATTACATAGGCCGTGGTACGTGGTATGCATACTAATTAAACATCTACAAATATGTTTAATTGGTATGCATAAAATGCATGCAGAATCGCCAATTTATTTATTGATTTTGCTTCAATGTGGTACAAACCAAATTGAAGCAAAATAAATAATTCTGATTCTGATCCATGCTACATCGCGTTTTAGCGACTCTCTGCGATCGATCGCTAGTATCCGCAATCAGCGAGTTTGCGACTCGGCTGCCGATCGTAGGGTTTAGTCGCAGCGGTCGGCGTCTAAAAGTCACTTTATGAATGATCGCAGATGCTTAAAATTAAGTTTAAGTAAGTTAAATTCGATATTCGCTTCATCTTTATAAAATTTAACTCGATAGCCTTTACAAAAAGTTAAAACGTATGCTGTCTGAAGTTCACTTCGCACCTCATTTCACAACAGGAAACTATTGATAATCTATAGCTATTACCAAAGTTCAGTAAACCACGCCGCAGTTGTGACCATTATTATATTTTGTGACATATTCCTCCATATCTGGGTTCAGCAGAAATCAAATGTCACATGATCTAGTCAAGGCGTTCAGCTTGATAACATCGACAAAACGACTTATTTTAAAGTTATTTGTATGGTAAAAACAGATCACCAAATTATATTTGCATGAATTCTTAGTAAACGAAAATTAATATCAGCAAAATATTGTATCATTTAAGAAGCAAATGTATATGCCTGGGTTCATCTCAAAACACCATTGAGGTATAATGTACTAGATACCTCAATGCAAAACACACAACTTTCTGTAACAGTTGGACTTCATGCGAGCTTTATCACAAAATTCAAGAAACGTGCAACTAGGAAACTTACTCGTAGGTATAATATACGTAGCAACTGATAAGTTTCGAAGAGCTATGTTGATTGCAATGCGACATAGTGTTAACTTTATAAGACAGAGTCGTCGCATCAAAGCAAATACAAAAAATAAGGTACACAACATCTTTGTAATTTTTTGCTATCGACTGGAATTCGGAATGCTTTTACCTACACTACTCGTTTTGTTTTAACTGTTTAAAGATTTCGAGATAAACCAAATAAAGGTACAGCTAGATTTTTTCTTGATTTTTATATTGGTGCCATAGCAACCATAACAACGATAGCGACATTATCGAATACGGCCTCTAGACAGACACAGTAGTTGTGCTTGTCTACTCGTCTAATGGTGAAGAAGTCAAACAAAACTAACACTTTACACAACACGGGTAATAATGCAACACATACATTTTTTAAATAATTATTATTTTGCCGACGTTTCGGCCTTATTGCATAAACCGTAGTCGCGGAAAGACTTTAAAACTGTTTCTCAAACAGATGGCAGCGGCGTGGTTGTCCGTGCGGAGGAGGCTCTCATTGTGGCGTTCGTGCTGCTCCTCTGGGTGGCCGCTATCGCCCTGTTCTTCAACCGCTGGGGCAAGATCAGGTGCGTCTATAAGCTGTACGTAGTCTCTTGTTCTACTTCATGCACCCTTGGTTAGGCGACATAGGGGCACTTATAATACTTACTTCTTTAACAATTTTCTTGATCTGTAACATGGATTGACTCATTCTTTTAAGTAATATTGCACCAACTTCTACTTCTTATTAGGTTTTTTAAATCACAGATAAGCTAGGTTAGAGTAAGAGTGAGAACAAGTTTTCCAAAAGCTAATAAATTGATTGATATACTGTCAAATGTTATTTGACATTATGATAGTATCAAAAGTATAACCCTGTAGAGTGTCGATTTCATACGTATACTAAAAGATATACATAGTTATACATATAGGGAAATAAGCTCAAGTGAATTATATCTACATAAATATAGAAGCAGTTTTCTATACGCTTTTTAATGTACACAACCACATGGCCCTCTACAACGTTGCCGCGTATGGCAACTATGGCAACTTGACATTTACGCCTTAGGTTAAACAAAATAACATAATTTCTAATATTTGGATCCGTCTAAAAAAACTATTATGTCGCAATATTCTTCTTGCAGAGTTTGTCAGCAATCTAAATAACCGAATTTAAATGGAGATATTTTCACACGACGCTTGTGCATAAAATTCGCTAAGTTCGAATTAAAAACTGCAATCCCCACTTTATGGTTGTATGCAAACACGCTTGAGCAATAATATCCGAAAAGCAAGTTTTTCTTAAATGCCAAGGTTAGTGCAGTAGCGGTGTATGATGATGGTAAGAACTTAAAAAATGAACCAACTCCTCAGAATGCTGGAGCCGTACCAACCGAAGTTTCAGCAGCAGCATCGGCAGAGCTGCGCACTTGCAGAGAGTTCCGTATCAGTACCGCCACATGTAAGTAACAATACGTCGTGACGAAGTAATGGTTTTTCTGTTTCTTGGAGGTCACATTATCATCAATTTATCATCATCAGTAAGTTTAGGCCGCGCCTAGGCAAACTGAAGCGTGGGGCGCCCTACGATAAGGTTGAGCGACAACATACGCAAGGCTGCTTACAGTGGATGAAAAAGAATAGCGGAAGACTAGGCACAGTTACGTAGATTGGGAGAGGCCTATGTTTAATAATAGACTGCATGAACATACACAGGTAGGGTTACAGCTTGGAGAGCGCATGTCCAAGTGGTATCTCTCTCCAGAGAATGGTATATCTACTATCTCTATGCTATATGCTCTGCGTGGCCTTACCTGCACACGAGAGGATCCTTACAAGGCCATCGATAGTGCTATATCGTTGGCTGGCCGATGAACATGACAAACAATATAACTCAACCAATGACCTGACAGTGCCACTAGGCGTGTCGCGCGCGACCTAAGACACTTTGGCCTTTGTATCTTCTAATGTTACTTCCTATATTTAAACTAGCCATTTAACAAAGGAATCAATATTTATATAAAATTAATGCCTCGTCACGCAGCATCGCGCGTCACTGTCACGAGCTTGCGTGTCGTACGACTGCGGTGCGGCGTTTCCTTCATACCAGCCGTGTGGCTACCTCTCTGCTCATCGGCCAAGACAGGTAACTTTGAATCATTTTAATTACTTTTAAACTTTCGCGTTGCATAATTGATCGAAACGTCAGGCAAAAGAGGTAACATTTTGTACCTAAATTAAGATCGCGTTAATTCCCGTTTCATTGAGTTTTGAATCTTTTTTGTACTTGTTCTTCTCTATCGTACTTTATTTCAAAGAAGTACCGACATAATATCGTATGATTAAAAATGTTTATAGTTCATAAATTTTGCACGAGAATGTAAAGTGTCGCTGAAATGTGAAATGCACCATACTGCCGAAATTCGCATCATAGCTTACTACAGGAATAATGGATGGTTGTACCACTTATCTAATGTGACATCGTCACGAACATAATAGCTGGTTTGTTACTCCCTTCAATCAGTGCAAGACATCTTCTGAAACCATTATTTGTTTTCAGAACTCAGTCTTCGTAGGCAGCATGGCCCTGATCCCTGAGAGCCCGCCTCGTCGCTCCCGCTCCGCTGCCGACCTGCCAGCCCTAGTGACCCCCATGGACGTGTCCCACTGTGTGACCCCCCGGTCTTCTCGCGCCGCCAGCCTGCACAGCGCAGTAGACCTACGCGTCTGCGTGCCCTCCCCCCGCACGTCTAGGGCCGCCAGCTTACACTCCGCAGTAGACATGCCAGGGGCGGTTCAGGTCCATGTGAGGGGGTCTGGGAATAATCTGAATAGACCAAGAAGTCCGAGAAGACTTACTATCACTAATGTATAGTTTTATTGGTTACTTTTATGTCTTTAGTGAAAAATTAATAGATGGTACATTTTAAATTCTGTGTACAAATTTATGTTCTGAGTTCTGTATATAAATTGTGAAAAGTAAAAGCTTTATACATGATTTAAAAAGTTAGGAAAATGTTTATTAAGGAAACACACAAAATCATGAAATGCTCACAATCAATGTTTAACTTTAGCTAAAGCAATTGCAATTTTCTTTAAAGTTTGGTGTTAGAGGCGACCAAGTTATATTGGTTTTGTAATTACTTGATGTTTTAGTGGAATACAGATAAGATTACAGAAGTCACACTTTAGTTAAAAATATAGATTGTTTTTTTAATACACTTTTGTAGACTTATGAACTGAAAAAAGTTTTGTCGAAATAAGTGAAGTAAGTTATTTGTTTCTTACTTTTAACAGACTACTATGTAGTTTCAAGTATAGTAATTTTGTTCTTATTGTACGTATATATAATGAAATTAGATTAAGTCTTACCTACCATTCTATTTCCTGTAGTTAAAACTTAGTGTCCTCTCTTTCTCTCCTCGTCATATCTATATATTGTTGTATTGTATTGTACAATCACGAGCAGTAAACTGTACGCTATTTAATTCATCAAACTAACTACCTACCTATGTCATTATGCCGGATGGGCCTAAGCATAACTTAGGCCTCTTCCATCGATTTTAAATCTTACCATCAAGCCACAGAAACGAGACACAATGAAATCTTAATAGTTACGCGACCAACAATAGGTCATTTCAGCTTGACAGATTAACCATCCCATTCTTATGTTTCGAACCTTTGAATTGACAAGATGTCCCAAAGGGGTAGGGTCAAAAAATATTAAACATAAGTGTCATTTATTGACCTATATATTTGCTAAATAATTTACTACGCTTATATCTAACTAAGCAAAGGAGGTCTAACATAGGCCTTATACTCAGATTCTACTTTCTGTTTTACCGAAAACTCAGACATGGCGTATTTGGTTAGTAAATAACAATAAGTATTTAAAATACTTCAATCTATAAAGGGAGTAGTAGCTTCGAAGCTGTTAACAATGACATCAATAAGACGGATTACATGAAACGCGCTCAGAAGAAAGAGTCAGAACTGGCTGTGATGTCGTACAATTTATTGCTCGTTACTGTACTTATAAATCTAATTATCAAAATAGTTTTCTATAGAGCGTCCGACGCTATTTAGTCGTGTGGTGCTAATCTAAGGAACATTTACTGTTAGTTAGTAAGTATGTATATTTTATGTAAACTTCACAACTGGCTGACTTTCAGTATGAAACAAGCCTAATAATTATGTATATTTGTTTATATTTAATTTCTTACTCAGCTCAAACCTTTTATCTCTAGTCCCAACCTCTTTAAATACTTTACAAAAGCATAGATATATATTACTATAAATAATACGATCCCACCAAAACAGACTAAGGCTCGTAGGCTATAGCTCTCGATTGACGTTATTGTCGTTCTTTAAAGGAGATCTGTGTCCAGCTGTGGGCTTTCAATGATGCTGATGATGATGATGAGACAAAAACCCACAGTCATGCAACGGTGAATATGTTCCCCAAAATCCTACGGTGATGGCCATTGTGCCTAGTGGTCTTGATATACCTTGCTGGTCACTCTGAGTGAACTTAAAACCATTATCAACAACGATGTTGGCTTGAAAATAAGTATGATTGTATCAGATTAACAAGTTTAGTAGTAACACATAATTATGTGGACGGCAAAAGATACTATCCTATTGATAGAAGCACGAAAAGTTGGCTCAAAATCTAACCTTATCTAACCTAGTTTTTTCTGTTGAAAATGTGTCTAGCATAGGACATATAATGCAACGCATAAGGCAATCCACCGATCGTATCAAAAGGTTTTATGGCACGGTGACTGGTTGTGTATCATATTACGATATGACATCCTATCAATATTAATAACGAACGTCTTCTTAGTCAAAGCGATAAGAAAACGTATCATTAAGTATCACGGTACGATGTCGCATAGTGTCGTGTCGTGATACGTTGACGCGTAGCTTATAGTAAAGTGTGTTTGCCCTCAGAAAAACTTGTAATTTTAATATTTTTCATCCCGCTCAAAAGTTATCGAATTAATATTAATATACTTGAAAGTAAGTTTACATTATATATTATGCAACTTTAACGTCCCAACTATGCGTTTTTGTATCTTCAATACAATTAAATCATGTAATTCTTACTTTAGCCCTATCAAATTCGTCCCACTTAAATTCTATTCTAAGATCTTCTAGTTATTGTTGCATTTGGAGCCATTTAACATTAAGTGTAAGTTAAGTCAAATAATCTTTACAGAATATAAAGTTTGATTTCAGAATATTGTAGACTTACCTATCTTAGTTTCGAGTGGCTCCCTGAATGCTGTCATTTAGTCTGTAAATTCAGTTAACTATCTACAATTAATTCTTGGTAACAACTTTAAACTGTGTCGATACAAAACAATTACTATTAAACGGCGTTGCGGAGAAAGTTTGTTTTAAACAAATGAACAAAACTAAGCAAATAACAATTTTGAACTCTGTTTTTTGTTTGAACATTATTTAATTGATGGAAAGTAGGTATTCTTCAGGATTACCAAGGTACTAAAAAATAATCGACACATTTTGAAAATAAAACGACATACCTACCTTTAATATGGTAAAATAAAGATATAATATTTTCTTGTAGCGTTGTCACGGGCCTAGTCAGAAAATACTTTACCGTGATCCTTATTGCGGCAAGCCCATTATAAGTTTTTAGAAAAAAAGAACTATTTGACGGCTATCTGAAAAACACATCGTTTTTATTTTTTGTTTTTGTTTGTAGGTCCTGTTAACTTAAAGTCGAAACATAACTTATTGAACTATAGACAATGTAGAAAGAACCTTAAATATATATATTGCCAAAAATAAATTGTAACATAGGTACTATTGTAAATATTAAATTATTCAAAGTAGACTATTACAGATATTTGTTATTTTATTGTTAATACGATTATCAGTCAATTATATAATTTGTTGCTGATGTTACTTTTTGTTTTGAGCAAAACTGCACTAGTACATTTTAATACTCTATCTCTTTTTATTACAACTTAACATAATATACTTTTGCTAAGGACAGTGGTTGAACTGATCACAAGACTCTTTAGTGAGAGAAAATTGGCAGTTAGGTTTCCAATTCCGCCGTTAAATATTCAATATATTGTCGTCTTTACGTTACATTGTTCGCAAGCTCAAGAGAAACAAAATATATTTTACGATGACATTGTAACACCTAAACCTATGAAAACAAATGCCTTTTATCATCTGAAAATTCAGTTTGAAGTGTCATACGAATGTGGTATAGTACTCAATTTGTAAATACAGTATGTATGCCCAAAAACAACTTACAAATCAATCGTGCCTCTCTTTAAACTACTTAAAAAGGATATTTTCATAATAAGCACTTCTTATTACAATATAAATGTTATAAACAGCGTTCATATTTGTCTTGTTTTTTTTAAATTAAAATTCAATTATTACTTATATAAGGTGTAAACTTATCAGTTAACTCTTTTCTAGGGGATGATTCTACTGCTTAAATAGAACAAATTATTCTATGGGACCAACTTCAAAATCGCAAAACAAAAAACCATTTCCCCATACAAAACGGCAGACCAGCTGAGATCAGTTTGTATAAAGATATAAAATATTTTTTTACGATTTCGAAGTTGGTCTCATACAAAAAGTTTTTTATTTGAGCAGTAGAACCACCTCCTAGAAAAGAGTTAACTGATAAGTTTACACCTTATATTTCAATTTGTCAAAAAATTTAATTTATACCAATTGAAACGAATATAAATAACTTTTATTTTTAATTTACCACTTTTATCATAGTTTAATTTGAATAAAATGGAATAAATCTTTAAAAGTAAATTAAATATTTCTCTATTCCGTCCGGAAATAGGGTCTGACACATTTCCACGATGCAGCAGATAGCTTGGTACCGGCTACCTCCCAAATTGTATGCCAACATTCAACATAATTAACATAATAGACCCTATTCAAAGTTTTACGGCGTCATTAATACTTGTTGTCACTCCGTAAATACAATTTGTTAACTGACAAAGTCAACTGAATAACTCAATTCCTTTTATCTTAAAGTTAATTTACATTACAGTTTAAATAACTAGTGTGCTAGGAAGAACTAAATATTTGGTTTATATTCTTTTTTTTAAGATCCCTGAGAAAAAACAAATAACCAAAAGCGATAATTACAATAATAAGATTGAATACACAAATAACAAAACACAATTACGCTACACTGGTTTCATCTTTTATTATTTTGAAAAATTAATTAAAATACTCGTAAAGCTATTTAAATAGTTTTAAGATATCATGATGATTAGAGAATAATTAAAACTATTTTGTAACTCAAAATATTTTATGTAATCTATGCGATTGAAAATCAGAAGAGTTTTATTAAAATCTAAAACTACGCCATTTGTTTTATTTCTTCATAAATTATCCTATTAATTAATGTTAAAAATTGACTCACACAGAATTAACACAGGCGTTATTCAAAACTGGAATTAAAATTACTAAACACAAAAAAGTTTTTTAAAAGGAAATTCCTAATTTACGTTCGATGATAAATATAATAAATTAAAACCTAAATCTAATAAAATTTTATTCTAAATAAGTTTTTACAATACTGACGACGACGTTTTCACTATTAGGTTTTTCGACCGACTTGCGAAACGAAACTTTTCACCGTAGCAAGAATGATGCTTGTAGATAGCATGCAGAATTTTACTCGTAGCACAAATTTTATAGACGTAGAGTCCAGAACACCTACTACGAAAATGTTTCGTTTTTTCGTTCAAATTGAGTAAAAAAAATATACGACCGTTTTCAATTGTTCACAAATTGTAATTGACCCAAGTATGTGGTAATTCTAATTTATTAAGGTCCTACTCCGAACGAACGAAACACTTTCGTAGTAGGCCATCTGTTGTCACCCGTTGGATACAAAACCCCAAAAAGGGAGTATGAGAGATAAATTTTACTTAACAGATTCCCTTGCCCGATAAATATAATTATTATGATTCAACGGTGCTCACGTTCCGTCCTACTTTTAGGGTCTGTTTCACATTGTAAGGTTAAGTCCTGTACAATTGTACATGTTCTGTATACAGGGTGTACAAAAGAATGGGACACTCTTTAAAACCACGTGATCAGCTGGTCATATACAACAACTTTTCCTATGGGAGCAACATCGAAATCGTGATTTTATTTTCAGATGCTCCATACATTATCATCGAGGTATGCGAGTAAGTTTGTATGGGGAAGCTGAAAAATAAGTATCGATTTCGATGTTGCTCCCATAAGAAAAGTTGTTGTATATGACCAGCTGATCACGTGGTTTCAAGGAGTGTCCTATTCTCTTGTACACTCTGTATAATTAGGCTATTTGTTACTTATCTTTAGGATAAACACAATTTTTGCGTTTCACTACCGTCAAATAGCGCTTTAAGACATTAATTTAAGCACTTTTATCCTCTGCATATATTTTTATCTGTCAATAGATATTTGACATTTTATCCGTAAATTGTGAAACACGCCCTAAATGTGTTAAAATTGACAATCAATCTTACCAGTCACATTTTATCAGCAAGACACAGTTTTATGAAGTTGGGTCGTTAAAACTTGAGTGCTATCTATTCTATCGTAGGCTGTGGTCGTGGAGAGGATGAGGTCACGGCCGTCCCACAATAGCTCCGAAGCATCCCTCAGATACAGCAACTAATGGATTCGTATTGCATCGTTACGAAGATTGTAGAAACAAAATGGGAACGTATTGTTTGAATATTCCCAAGATTTTGTTTAAAATTTTAACAAAAGCATGCTGAAATGTTTTAATTCACAATATTTCACTTAAATTACTTAGCTTATTTTATTATTTAAGTAGAAAATACTTCGTTATTTTTTTAATCAAAAAAGCTTCTATTGGTCTACGTATAGTGTTAAAACCCCAAGTGAAAAACTATTATTTGTATCTATAGTATTCATCTTCTTGTTTTTTTTTCAGGCAGCATTTCAAAAGTTAACTCAATGTAATAAGAATCTTATTATTAAAATCATCAAATAAGCCTTACAGTCATAGGATTTTAGTCATAGGATGACCACGACTAAACATAGACCCAATGAATTCCTGAGAGGCCGGTTACAAGTGGCCTGCATCCAGCAGCTTCATGTCAGGCGAGCGCATTTCTTTTAAAGATTTTCCCGAAATTGCTACTACTTGACACGCCTCCTGTGTTGGTGGAAAAATGTATTTTTTTCCGGGTGGCCTACCTTACCGGGCCTACCTTTCCGGGTGTGAGAACCTAATTTCAGTTGGTATATACAAAAAAATACCAAACCATTTAGATTATACAGTACAAGCCCAGTGCTATCTTAATGTGCAGATTTCTTACGATGCTTTTCCTCGACGACGACCTCCATAGCAGAGAGGCGAGCACGCCGGACTTTAAATGATGTCGCCATCTCTGAGGTTCCGGGTTCGATCCCCGGTCGGGTCAATGTAGAAAAAGAACTTTTCTACATTGTCTCGGGTCTGGGTGTTGTGGTACCGTCGTTGTTTCTGATTCCTATAACAAAAGTGCTTTCGCTACTTACCGTAGGATCAGAGCAATGTATGTGATGTTGTTCAATATTTATTTATTTATTTTATTTTCCTACCACCGATCCAGCCACTGTTGGTTCTGTTAACCAGAGGTTACCTACGTAGGTATTACGGTATAATACTATCTCTATGATATAAGTATAACATTCAAAACATATACGCATACTCATGTGTCTTATTAAATCATAAATGTTTCCTCTTTTCTAACTGCCATATTCTCTGTAGGCAAAACCGCACACAGAACATGATTGGCAAGGCGATCGACGTGACTCTATCGTAACCTCGTAAGTCGAGCTGAAACGTGAGAACCTACACATTGGCACGCAACTCTCGTCAAAACAATCTGTCTCGAACTCCCGCACTTATTCCCGAGTCGCTTTTTTAGCATAATAAAAAGCTAAAGCAGTAAACTTTCTCTGAGTCGTATGAAAGAAAATAGAAGATACAAATGAAAGAAAAAAAATAAAAATAATTTAGGGTACCTATCTAATGTATCAATGTGAGATGTGTACTTTGGAAAATTAAAGATTAAGTAATCTTGTTTTCCACAAATGACCTTAGAAAGTTATCAATGGGTTACTATACACAACACGGGTATTAATGCAACACATCTCTTTTTATTATCTCTTTTTTTATATCTTTTTATTGTCCCGACGTTTCGGCATAATTAATAAAAAGAAGTATGTTGCATCAAAACCCACGTTGTGTACAGTGTTTTAGTTAAAATGCAACAAGAAAGTTTAAAATAATATAATTCTATGGGATATTTAAAAAATTGTTACGGCTTTACGGGTTTTTTTTTAGATTTCGAGGTATTTCCCCCTAATAGAAAAAGAAACACCCACTAAAAGGAACCAGATTAATATGAAATACAGTATTTAATATGCGATATGCTTTCGCAAGTCCCAAAGATAATTTATTTAAGCATTATAACTGGCATTGTATTTCTGTATCAAATTTGACTGTAGCTACAGAGAGTACTTGGCGAGAATATGTCGAAAGTATCCGATGAGAACGATGGCAATTACTCTGCTCTTATGCCGGGTATTCATATGGCATTATCGTTTTTAGGGTTGACACAATGCAAAGGAACTTTGTTACAAAACTGTTAACTTGTTATATTATAGTTTGCAACCAGCCAAGTGCGATTCGGGCTCGCGCAACTTCCGTACGTATAGTAATAGTAGGTATAATAGTTCGTAATAGTTCTTCCCTAACGGGCATAAAGTCCCTAACATTTTCAGCGCTTTTTCCGTCGAATAAAAACGATATTGGGAATTGGATATAATTAAAAAATTACGGTTTTAAAATTTTTCCTTGTCCTATAATACATTACTCCTTTACTAATTTCATGATTCTAGATTAACGGAAATTACCTTGTAAATTTTGATTCCGTTGCTTTTGTCAAATTATCAGTTTTTCACAGACCCAAGGGATTGCCGACTTAAGTGTTTGTTATTTTTTAGACAGATAGTTCCATGCGATCTTGATGAAAAAGGTCTAGATAGACATGCATGGAAAATGAAATGTCCATGCATGTTTAAAAGAGTGAGTGAGAGTGATGAAAAGAGTTTGAAATCTATTTAGTTACTTTGAAGTACGGAACCCTAAAACTACAAAACACTTAAAGCCTAATGCAAACGGTTTACTAGAAACCAAGAGGTCCGCTATTCATCTTTTGGCTCCATCATCCGATCATCTCAATAGTCATCATCATCATCATCATTTCAGCCACAGGACGTCCACTGCTGATCATAAGCTTCACTGCTGAACAGTGACTTCCAGATTGGCCGGTCGGAAACGATCTGGATCCAGCGACTTCCTGCCACCTTTACCAGATCATCTGTCCACCTTGTGGACGTCCCATGCTGCGCTTGCCGGTACGTGGCCTCCATTCCAGAACTTTTCTGCCCAACGGCCGTCAGTATTACCGATAATACGTATCATGAAATTACTATACCTAATGTTTTATTATTTAGGACCTTTAGAAGTCCCCCGCTATTGCTTATAACTTGATCTGTGTACATAAAAAAATCTCATAAAAATACAAAGCCCCCAACGAAACGCCATTTCTTATTATAAAAACGAATATGTAACTGCGTAGAACCCACACATAAACACGATACGACGTCGCGTCGTGCATCGTGACACGTTGCGACGTGGTTTTGTGGAAATCTACATAGAAAAAAACCACGCAACGTGTCACGATGTACGACACGACGTCGTATCGTGTTTATGTGTTTTAAGCCCTAAGATAATAGATTTTTCTTTTGAAATGAATAAGATATTCTTTGCACATTATACATAATATTAGGAACACTAAAGAAACAACAAGATATTTTGGTTTTTAGTGCAGTGCAGTGGTCTTGTTAACCCTCTTGCTACTTAACATTTTAGCTGTTCATACCAATATGTATAATATTAATAAGTGTAGAGCTAGAAGGTTAAATCTTTAATATATAAAACAAAGTCGTGTTTGTTCCAACACTTATAACAAGAGAACGGCTGGACCGATTTTCATGGTTTATGATTTGTTTGATTTGTCTCCGTCCCGAATAGCAGAATAAACAATAAAAACATTAAAAAGTTGACGAAAAAAAAAATGTTTGGCGGTATGAAGTTCGCCGGGACAGCTAGTACGATCTAAAAGTCTTTGACCTACAAACTTTCATTGCAAAATAAACTATTATTGCGTAGGCTGTCTTCTTATTGAGAGTTTAACTTATATTGCTATGAGTTTCTGAGATTGGTGCATACGGCTACAAAGTTGCATGTACGAATTTCAGCTCAACCTACGAAAATCTTAAATGTTCATAATAGAAATTAAAATCTACATATTAGTTTTCATTTAAGTACGTATAGTTGCAAGGATATAGTGATCCAAAGACTAAACCAACTTATTGGTCGATCAAAAATCTGTAGTAATTGCGAGGTCATAAACTTTTAATTTAAAACCACTCTAAAAAGACATTTTTGGTAAGTGGATAAGCTTTTGATTATACATTCGACTCATAATGATCCAGTATTAAAAACTGCTAAGCAAATTTTGGTAAGGACAATTCTGATTTTATAATTCAAAAAAATAAAAAAAAACTCAAAAAAATCCTTTTAAACGCCGATGCATGTATCCGAATAAGAAACTGACTTTACTCGTTGATTTTATACGGTCTTGGAGTTCCTGGCACTACCGCAAATTCTCAGGAGTGTTATAAAATCAAGTGAGTTAGTGTTGCGAAAAAACTCTAAATCGATATAAAATTCACAATTGAGTCACCAAACTTTATTAAGAAAGTACCTTAATACGCGACAAACATTTACTAGGCGGTGCGTATACTAAGCAAACTTGGGCGAATGCCCACGAAAATTACACGTCATTCTCAAACATTAGTAGCGTTTCGAATGTCGATTCAAATATTTACGGCCATACTACAAAAAGATAGACACGTGTTGAACACCTGCAGTTTACAGATAAGAAAACCATTTTGAAATGTATTTAGTAATATGTCTCGAATGTCAGATGTGTCAACATTTCAAATTGGTTGATTAATTTTAGACAAGTGTTCAACACTCATCTATCTTTTTTGAAGTAAGGCCGTTAATGTTTATTTGTTTATGATTTTGACCTTTCGGTCATAAATCGATAACATTAAAATATAGTGCATGTTAATAGCATTAAAAAGTTACTATAGATGATTGGGACTATTTGGACTAACTTCAATTAAATTAATTTGTAACCTATTACTGACGTATACTTTTCAAAGTCTAAACTATTTTATTATCATTCAAATCCAAATAAGATTCTATAATGGTATAGCCACACTACCTTACCGTTTACCGCATTAATTATGGCATTACATTACTGCCCAAATTAACGCCATAAGTGGTGTGGTTACACTAGAGATTACTGAGCTAATTATGGCAATAAACTAGGCAATAAATACCTATGATATTTTTCAAGATGGTGGCTGAAGCTGTGGCGGTGTTGTACTTAAAGGCTGTCAATTACTATTACATAAATCTTTTACATGATTACAAAACTAAACCAATACCTAAGCATTCCTTAAAAATTCAAGCACCCTTTAATTAGACCACTCTATATAGGTCAGCATATGCTTTTCGGTCTAGTTCATGTCGCACACTGAACAAACGGTAGTGTGGCCACTTCATGCAAAAATTACCGCGGTAATCGTCTTTAATGTGCGAAAAAGATCGCCACCGGACCTATTGCCTACCGTCATATGCCATATTAATTGACATTGTAAATATATGGCCATAAATCGTGGCTACACCTAGGTGTTGTTTCAATTATGGCCATAATTATTGCCATATCACGATAGTGTGGCCGTAACATTACAGCGACTCAAAATGGGCGTTGTAAATTTTGGACTGACTACCATAAGCGTAGCTATCAATCGACAACAATACCTATATTTATTTTAACAATTGATCTTATTTTGCACTTATTTGATTATTTACTATTGTAACTTTCTAAATATGTGTAATGTTGTCTAAATACTCTTTAGCCTATCAAAAATAAAAGATCCTTAAAATAAATATAAAAATAAAATCTATCGATAACAAATAACCGACAGTTATACTACACTCAGCAAGCACGCCTCGACACTTGCTTCTTCTCAACCTATCCCTCTATATTATTCAGTTTACGAGAACATAACTGAGAATTTACATATTGAGGTTTAGATCTAAGTAAGATTTTGTAATATAAATATTATTAAGTTACGAGCACTGCACGTGTAGGCGTACCCAATTTTTTTTTAAATTTATTTTTTCACTTTGTTTGCGTGATTTATATATGTATGGGTATTTTTTATTTAACCTATTAATAAAAAAATGCGAAATGACGACTTTCAGTATTAAGAGTCTCTGAGCTAAGCCACGGGCAATCTAATAGACAGAAGGACGGATATTCCGAAACTATAAAGGTTCTGTTTTGACTACGGAACTCTAAAAAGAGTTAGCTAGCTTAGTTAGATTAATGGTAGTAGAATCTTGGGTTTGATTTATTACATTCTTCTTCCTCCTGACTCTTTTTAATGATCACTTCCGTCTTAATTGATCGATTAATTAGTGTTTCTGTTACCTTAGCTAAGTAAACAAAATCGCGGGCTTTCGTTGTGTATCTATGATTGTGCAAAATCATTAATCGCTTAAATACCTTTAATTCAATTGAACATCAATCATACTGTAGCCTTGTTTCTGTATGGAGAGAGTAAACGAGAAAAACAAAGATAAAAGCTTATACTTTATTTAACAGACAAAATAACATTATCAAAATAGTAAACTAATACCAAAAATATTTTCTACCAGTCAACTAAAGAGGCAGACACAGTACGTACATGCAGTGTGTAGCAAGATTTTTAAAAACGAATATTCAAAGTTTGTGAAAATTTGGCTTCAACTGTCACGCGCAGACCAATAAAGTGACGTTTTAAACTGTGCTAAAGCGTGTTTGTTTGATTTCCATTGTGTTTTTGTCCAATATTTATATATTTTTTTAAGCGACACCATAAAACTGACTTCTATTTTCGTTTAAATATCGGCTTCTATGCATTTTTCGTTATCTTTAGCTAGTTTAAGCTGATGTATTTAACCTTGTGTCGTAAAAGGCTTTAATGAAACCATTCTCTTGTACCTTTAATTTGACATTATTAAAGAAACGATGAATATTTTTCTTTGACTAAATTTATCTAATGGTTTTCGATTTTACAGTTTATAATAGTGTGCCTTACCGTTTTGTTAATATTTTAACAAAAAATTACTTTTAATAATTAAAAAAATTGGTACATTTAAGTACCTAGTTATTTTAAGAACACTTAAAGCAAGCTAAAGAATAAATATCTGTCGTGGCATGCCCTATGCTGCTACAAAAATTAATTATTCTGAGAGGGAGGACCAGATTTATAAACCAATATTCACTTGTAATATACCATGCTTGATTATAATACCTTATTTTATGTGTCTACCTAAGTGTTTGTTATCTGAATTCACCTAGCAGGAAAATACATATTAGGTAGTTTCCTAATTTTCGGAGAGACATCTAAAATGCAAACTTACACTAAACGTAACAGTTTTCATTAGTACAAATTAATATTTTGTAAACCATTATGAAGTAGGTTCAAGTTTTTAGGTTGTAATTTGTACAATGAATAGTTTGTCGCCCGAAACTGCAATGACATTGAAGGGTTCTTGTGTTACACGTTATAAAATGAAATCAATTATAGTATAATATAGTCAAATATAGAAAGTATTTGGTGAAAACATGGTGGTTGCAGGAAATCGCTGGATGCAGGCCGCTTCCAACCACCTAATCTGGAAGTCATGGGGGAGGCCTATGTTCAGCAGTGGACGTCCTGTGACTGAAATAATGATGACGATGATAGTACACTGGTTTAAGCATTAATAAATTTCAGCAATTATGTTGGAACATATGTTCTATATCATGTTGTCACATAATACAACAAATAACCCGTTTTTTTCGCTTCCGGGACCCTTGTTTATCCCAGCATCCCCCGGGATTAACATTAGATTGAATTCCGGGCTCATCTTGAGCGCCATTGTGATAAATTTAATTATCCGCCTGGACTGAACTGGAATTGAACCCGTGTCCTTTTACATTGTATCGGGTTCCTTAATTAACTAAAGGGCTGTTTCTGGGTCAAAAAGATTTTTTGAAAAAATAATACAAAGAGTTTTATCAGCATTAAGGTAATAAGCAAGATGTGGCAAACTTAATAAATCAAATAAATAAATAAACAAAAGACAACACATAAATAATAATGGTCTAAAAGTCAGGAATTAAAATTCTTATTATATATAATATTTATGTCAAACCGATAAAAAAAATGTACTTATACGTGCGAATGAAATCTTAAAAATCGCTGTCGTTATAAGTAATAGTCGTGTAATAATTTGACGGTCCGCCGCCATTTTTGTTGTTATGTTATGACTAGCAGCGACGCGAGTGTTGAAAATTGGTACTATAAACTGCGTAAGCGGCGGCTAGTTACCCGCCGAATTACAAAACGCCTAGACGTATTGAAGAACGTGAAAGTATGTATTCAATGCGGCGGACTTTTAATCAGGCGTTATGCAATCCGCGTATTGTCGATCTGCAGTATTGCAAAACGCCTCCGTTTTGTAAAACAGCTACCTAGTTGGTTTGTAAATTGCAAATTATACAATCCGACTGCGAAAAATAAATAGCCGACCTGTCAAGTGTCATCGCACTAAATCCAACCGCACACGATACATCGAGATTTTATTGCGTCGTAACGATAACGCGCTCTGATTGGCCGCGCCAGTTCTCTTAATAAAGTGTTTTTATTGGCGCCCCAAATGGGACTTAGTTAATTAGACGGATGTAATTCTCCCAATCAATTATTAAAATTGTAACGTTTTACGGGACAAGTTTGTATTTTGGTATTATAAAGTAATGTTAACGTTTAAAGTTTGGACTTTTTAACGTTTGCGAATGCTATAACCCTTTTTAAACGTGTTTATGAATTTTAAATTAAAATTGGGACCTGTAGAAGTGCCTCATGGGATTTATTTATAGAAATAAACTTTCATTGTACGTCTGTCTGTCCATCTGTAAGAGCCAATTTAATCCAGATCTAGTGACTTCTGACCGATTCAGCATTTTTGGTACACATATGTATTTTTGAGACCCAAACGCAAATATGTAAAGTAAATAAA
Source organism: Anania fuscalis (assembly GCA_950371115.1). Taxonomy (NCBI): domain Eukaryota; kingdom Metazoa; phylum Arthropoda; class Insecta; order Lepidoptera; family Crambidae; genus Anania; species Anania fuscalis. The sequence continues at coordinate 14,719,145 of OX493335.1, read as the reverse complement.
TAATAATCCAATTTAACTTAATTAGATAAATACAAAAAAGTTTTGCAATCTACATTATGACATTACAAGGTAAAGAGCTCGTCGTGTATTGAATCAAAAATATCGTATTCATAAACATTGACCCGATCGATCGGAAATCGAACTCTGGACTTCAGAGGTGGCCACGCCATGTCCGGCGTGCTCGCTTCTCGGCTACTGAGATCGTCAAGTTTATGAAGAGTAGTAAACTACGTATGCTATGGTAATTCCCACATACAGATATCGGCTGATATATAGTTTGGTGTGAACATAGCCTTATTAAGTTAGCCATATAGTAGAGGCACATTGTAACAAAACAAAACTCGCAAGAAATATTTTTAAACAAAAACCCGAAGTATAATTTAGTATCGTGAACGCCAGTACCAATTATATCGAGATCTCGTGCTAGACTTACTTCTAAATTGCCGATAAAGAAAATGTGGTCATTAACGTCTTTCCTCTTTCCTTTCTTAGAAAATATAATTAAACAAAATAAGCAAACGTAGAAACTTATCCCGTATTATCGTTTTACTTAATTTTGCTGCTTGAATCTAGCCGTATAAAAATGTAATAAGCATTTTTCATTTTTGGTATGTGTAAGTTTTTAACTATTTTACCAACATTATTGCTCGGAATAAATATCAACTTTAATTTGTCAAAAGCATATACATATAATATGATGCTGGCTTTAAAAAGATACCTATTTTAGAAATAGTTTTCTATTGTGTCTGGATTTTAATATTCTGAAATATAAATACAAATATAATACACGCCTTGCACTTGCCCCGTTCTTATTTACATCGCACTATATATTAATACCTTATATTCATAAAATAAAAACTGACGTGTTAATAATTAAACCTTGCATGGAATTGCTAAAAACAAAAATTTACAAAAACTGACGTGTTTTTCACAAATAATTATATTCCTGGCATATGCAGATGCGGTATGCGAAGGCTTTGACTGTAACGCAATTTGCTTGGACGAGTGCTTACGATGTATTTGCTTATAAAGTAACTCGTACTTTGGTGAAACGGGTTTTGGAATATATTATAGATGAGCACTTTCCCGTAAATAGAAAATGCGAGACTGAAAGCTGCAATGCGGTGCTGTATTTTAGATGTGTTGAAAATATGGTTGTTTCTTGTTTCACGAGCTAAATATGAATTATAATAGTTGCCTTTTGTTAAACATATCTATCACTTTTAGCAGCTAGCATTTTTATATAGTGATTGAGGATGGTAGCTTATTGTTAAACATAGTTGTTTAAATCCATCACTTTTAGCAGCTAGCATGTTACTGTTCGCCTTGTAAGTAGGTATTTATTAAACCAAAAAAACGTTAGCACTAACGTGCATCCATCCTTAACGTTTTCATATTCGAACACGCTATGTTTTAGCTTAATTTATTGCATATTTTAAAACTAGTTATACAAATGGCGCACTTAATGCTCAGAAGTAATATCAATCAGGAGTCAAATGGAGAAGTAGGTACAAACGGTTTGGTGCAGGAATTATTATTTCTGAACCAAATAATTTGTACAATTGTTATACTTCTTGACACTGAATTGGTATCTTTAACTCGTCCCTTAGGATCCCAAGACTCAAGCTAAATCAAAGGAGTTCGTTTTCTTAATGTATACAAGCCGGGAATGCCCCATCCCGCCCTGATTGGTTATGCATTTTACTACGTTTTACTACAACCAATTAGATACAAATAGAAGCTTGCTTGCTTGTACCTAAAACCCGAAACATAAATAAACGTAGGGCGTGGCTTGAAGTGAGTGGCAATGAGGTGCTTGCAAACGATTTTATTTTTAAGACGGGTCAGGCGTCAGAGCCCCCGATAGTACCACTACTCTAATCAGGTGTTTTAAGTAAACATGCCCCTCTAGCATGACCAACAAAACACAATATGATGTGATATGATATAGCGATTTATCGACACCCTACTGTTAAATGGGGGATAAAGATTGATAATATTCTCATCAATTTGTTAAACTTCTGAAATCTCGAGAGAACGCGTAACCGTTACAATAAAATTTCAATTTCGTCTCGCTGGTTTGATCAGATAACCAATTTAAATATATACATACATACAGCTAAATACACAAATCAACATGATATTTCGAGCCATCAAAAAGCGATAAAGCAGGGTTAGCTCGTAACTCAATTTCCCGCAGTCGGAACGACCGATTAACGGTTAAAAGTCCTCCGCGACCGGAAAATTAAGGGATGACTGAATTATATTTAATTTGTTTTGAAACTCGCCTCGCCGTAGGCAACACGCGACCGGCCGTGGGTCTACACAAATTTATTTTTGAGTTAAAATAAGGTTTAATAATGTTGATTACTTTTATTAACCCGGCAGGCACCTAGTTAATGAATGGCCATAATATCTACCCAAATATACAGGGTGTCTCGTAAATCAAGCTTAACTTTGAAACCACGATTCTATACATCATAGTGAACAACATTTGTTCTGTAACTTTTAAAAATGCATTTTTTTTTGTCTTTATATACAAATTTTATCGGCTAATTATTAATTTTGTACGGGAAATCGATAAATAATACAAATTTTTAAAAGGTTATATAAAAAAAGTTGTTCACACTGTTGTATAGATTATTTGTTACAAGATTGACCTTGATTTACGAGACATCATGTATATCGATGTCGGACGAGAACGGTGTCCAGCTGAGTTGGATTCGTCGTGCGACCTTGTCGAAGTTGGACCTACCTAGACTTAAGGTCATCTTTAATTTCTAAAAGTAAATTGTTTTCGTCTGGAAAGTAGCAGCAATATATCAAGCATTCCCGTGTATAAAAAAAGCCAAAATGAACGTGGGCTGGCCGTGTTTGTAGGATGCATTATGGGAAATGGTCGCTGAACGTCACTGCTGCCTACATACAGCAGTCAGTGAAAAGCTAGAACAAGAAAAAGGTAGCGAGACAATATATAAACAATTACTATCAGTAGGCAGAATTCGGTACCTATGTAAAAAAAATATAACCTAGGTATGCTGATTCCAAAACCATTTGGAGATTTAACGCTTTTCAACTGTATTTTGGTATTTACATCACTTAAAATTATAAGATGACGTTTATTTTTGCAAAAACAAAGATTTTTTGCCATTCTTATGACCTTTGATCACGGAGAAGCTTACATCTGACGTCACAGAGTTCGCATGTATGTGATGGTTCCCGTGTCTGTGCATGAAAAATGCCACAGATTTGAATGACAGCAAATGTCAAATGTGAATGAAGATAATTATTATGTTGTAGAGGCTTACAAACTACGTCCATCAAGTCAAAAAAATCATAAAATATTTAAAAAAATACTATTGTATTAAAAAAATCTAATTGCTTTTCTTAATAAATTTCTATTTACAAAAAAAAAAACCTTAAAATTACTTTACATACCGAATTAGGCTGTAGATAGCGGTAGTGGAGGACTCGAAAGAGACCTTTTCACAGCAGTAGGAAAATCCAGGCTAATCTAAGAACAACTGCAAGCTAGTGCACCAACCCTATGAATGCGCTTAGATTACCCGTAATTTTCCCAGAACCGAAACTATAATAATTACTTGCCAATTAGAGAGTGGCCGATGTAACCCGATTACGCAAATTGAACCCGAGACCGAAAGAAAGCCGGAGTTAATGACCCAACACTATTCCTGGGGAGAAATATGGGGCAAATAAGTTAACTTTATCTTTACTTCGTATTTCTAAAATAATCATTCTTTGGCTTGGAGTAAAGATTTAGGTAATTAATCAAATCATACCCTTTTACCGGCTGACATCTAATTCATGTGTTTTTTGTGCTTTGTAAAACATATTATAATTTAAAACTGATTAACAAAGTATAAAATTTATAATAATCATCATCAGCCATTGGAAGTCCACAAATGGACATAGCGCTCCCCTACAGAACGCTACAACAAGCGGCTCTGGGCTGTTTGCATCCACGCAGCCCAGACTATATTGTCATCAGACCACCGCATAGGGGCCTGCCTACGCTGCGCCTTCAGTTGGTCGCCACTCAAGAACCTTTCTTCCTCAATGGTTATCAGTTTTTAAGTGTTTCTAAAGTGTTAAAGAATTCTCTGACCATACAAAATTAATTTATTTTAGCAGAATAGAACACCAGTAGATGTCTTCATATTGCAGCAACAACAACAACAACATATAAAGATATTTAAGGGATTAATTGCTATTGTGAAGTGATTTTACACAAGTATTTAAAAACGCTTGCCGCTTGCCAGCAAACGCAGCGTGGGACGTCTACCCACAAGGTGGGCAGACGACTTGGTAAAGGTCGCAGGTCGACGCTGGATGCAGGCCGCTTCAAACCGGCCGCTCTGGAAGTCACTGGGTGAGGCCTTTGTTCAGCAGTGGACGTCCTGTGGCGGAAATGATGATGATGATTTAAAAACGCCAATTGATGGTAAATACTTACAAATGAAATTATTTGTGAGTTCTAATAGCATACCTGGTTCTTGATACCAAGTTAATCCGTAAAATATTTATTTCGACACTGAAAAAGTGAACGCTGTCTTGATAGACATCAAATGCCATTGATGAAGATGTAGGTAAGCAATTTTCCCCATTAAATAAAAAGTCGTATAAAAGAAATCAAAGGGCCTTAACAGATTGGAGTGGTCGGCTCTTAATTTCCTATTTGCCTTTCAAATAAGCCTGCAATCCCGTTATACGAGCCCTTGACTGAATTTTTCGCTAAAGAGGCCTCTTTTTGTATTTAAAAGCTTGGGTTTGAATGCCTATAATTCAACAATCAGTAACCAAATTAATCGTACTAGCCATAAAAAATAAAGTTTCTATGTTTGAAAGCTTGTTTCTCTATCACGCTTTAAGAGCTTAAAAAATAACTAGAATTTCGCTTTGGAAAAGATATTTTAGCTTCTTAACACATTGTTTTAAGCTAGCTAGCTCGCTAGCTTTATTTTGACAAATACATCTGATACGCGATTACAATTTGATTCCTAATCAAATACAATCCAGTAGCATTAAATGATCTTCTTCTAAGAACTCAAGTAATATAAACCGAGTCTAAATCTTAGACATTTGGAAAAAAAAGCTTTAAAATACCTTTTGAAATCAAAGAGGACTAAAGAAATAAAAAATCAAAGGCGAAACTTCCCCTTTCAAGTTGATCCGTCACTTGATGAAATTAATTGTGAATTAATGAGGGTCTTTACGCAAGTGCGGAATCCTGAGAGGGCAGTGGACTGTTTACATCAGAATATTATTTCCCTGTTCTGTTCCTCATCGAAGTATCTCTTAGAGCACCATGTGCTTAAAGTTTAAAGGACGTATGCAAAATCGTGGGCTATCGCTGGCTAGGTCTTTGATTTTTCAATAGCAGAGAGGTCGGACTATTTAATGTTATCAAATGATTTTGGTGACGGTTTGATGAGCTAGGGCTCCTCATCCTGGTATAACTCTATGATTAGTATCGGGAGTTCACACTGCACTGCGCGCTTCCCTGCAAATATCGTTGTTGAGTTAAGTGCACTTGAAAAATAATCCTATGCGCATAGATTATTTCGTTGTTATTTCTCACATTTGCAATGATTGCCACAGACTTCCGAAAACATAAACAGGAGGTTCCGTAAACCAGACCATATTTGGGACGTTTGCTATCTGAATGAGCAAGTTTTCTTACGACAGTGTCCCATACCATCGTACAAGTGATAAAATAGATTACGTAACTAAAAAACAATCACAAAAATCTAGTTTCGCACTAGTATACTTTGCTACTAACAAGATCTAGCCCCAAATCATAATACTTTTTTGCTATTGAAATTAAAAAGGCAATGATATTTATTGCGGTATTTCGAAGTTTGTTTATTAGGGAAAGAAGTTTTATTTTGTTTGATTGATTTGCGTGATAGAGTCACCTCCTAAGAGAAATAATATCAAACTACCAATCCCCTTTTATAATCTGACTTAAAAATATTCTACTTCATTCTAAATACTTGATGTTGGAGAGTATTTACAACACAGTATTAATTTTACAAAGCTAAGAATATCCAAGTATTACAAAGACGAGGTTTTGTCTTAAATAAATTCGAAGTACTTTGGTTTAGTTTAATGAACAATCTTAAAAGTCTGGATTATTCAGCTCTACTTATGATTTTGTCTAGACTTCTGTAAGTAAGATTTCTATTCGAAAATTTTGACAGGGTCTTTTTCCTGCGCATACTGAGTTGCGTTATTCAAAACCGCGTTCGGTGATTCTGCATCGCGTTTTGGCGACTGCAATCGATCGCTAGCAACCGCAGTCGGCGGCTTGGCGACTGAATTGCCATTTCGAGTTTTAAATTTTCGATCGCTAATGCTAGGGCACAATGTACGGATAAAGTGCCAAATAGCTGTGTAACAGATTTGTGGAGGATAAAAGTTCTTAAGTGGAGAATAAATGTGTCATATAGCACTATTTTTTTTTTAGAAAAGTCATTATTTACTTTTCTAAAAAAAAAATCGTCGTTTTTAGTATGATGGGTGTCGTCAAGGTATTACGAGAAATCGACGATCGACTACAAAACTGCTTAACTTGTGCAAACAAATTAAAATATTAGAACTAACTTTAACATAAATCAAAATAAATATACTTAAGAGTAAAATGATCAACCTCCATTTTGAAGTCGGTTGAAAATGTAGGTACTCACATGATGTCTCAGATTTCAGGATTTAATTTGAATGTTAACGAACTTAGAAACCCGTCGAGATCCGAGATGTTATTCATGAGGATGCCTACAAATAATTAATCGTCTCACGTTTAATTAATTGAATGAGAGATAGTGTAGTGTTACATTACCTTATCAGTACTAAAAGCTACCTTAACTTTGTTACGTAATCTCCTTACTAATTGAGTGGGCGAGTGAGATTGTTGATATCAAGTTACAGGAATGTAACAATCAGATGTACTTAACTATAAAATAAAAATATGTTTGTATTTATTTGTGTATGTCTTTTTTTATTCCGTTTTGTAATTGTGCTTAAGAGAGCAAAATAAATGTTTTCTATTATATTCTGATGCAAACTTTTTATTATTACCTATAGCTCTCAGTAAGTTTTTCATTAAGTCATAAGAAAAAAACAATGATTAAAAGTTGTCATGACCAAGTAAGGAAGTAGTTACTTTCAAAATAACACAAATTGGAATCTAACTCGGGGCCAATGCTCTCTAGGCCAATCATCGCGACACTATATGCTACTTATACAGGGTCATCAATATGAAACCATATTTCTCCACGGAAAATCCATAAAATAAACATTTATAAACATACTTTTGAATGAATATGTCTAAAATAGTTAGTTACTGCTTTATATTCAAGACGTGCAACTCGAAAACTGCTGACTTCGTCTCAAACTCGCGAGCAACTCAAGAGATTTCCGTTTGGCAAGACAGGCGTGCAGTATGAGCAAAATGTCGCTTAAATTATTATGCACATACACAATTTATATTTGTCTCTAGCAAATAATTGAAGTCATATATTGATTGCTGTAGTTCCTTTTTAGGGTTCCGTACCCAAAGGGTAAAACGGGACCCTATTACTAAGGCTCCGCTGTCCGTCTGTCTGTCTGTCTGTCAGTCCGTCTGTCACCAGACTGTATCTCATGAACCGTGATAGTTAGAGAGTTAAAAGTTTCACAGATGATGTATTTCTGTTCCCGCTATAACAACAAACACTAAAAAACAGAATACAATAAATATTTAAGGAGGCTCCCATACAACAAACGTGTTTTATTGCCGTTTTTTAAGTTTTCGTTTCCAAGATAGTGGAACCCTTCGTTCGCGAGTCGACTTGCACTTGGTCAGTTTTTTTAATAACATATACGGAGGGAATTCCGTATCTAATAAATTCGAAATCTAAACTCGAGCAGTTTTGATTTCTTCGCTTCTTAAATATCGGGAATCGTGAGACCTTTCGATTTCGAGTTTAATGCCTATCACTGTGCTACTACGACAGTTAGGAATTATAGATAAATAACACTTGAAAAAAAATCATCGACCTCAGTAGGTGGGACTCGAATCCACGTCCCATCGCATGCCGGGCGAGTGCTTTACCAACTAAGCTACCAAGGACGTCACGTGACACGATACAATTTCTCAAGTGTTTTTCTTTTCGGTAAAGCAATGCTTGCGATGGGACGTGGGTTCGAGTCCCACCTGAGGTCGATGATTTTTTTCAAGTGTTATTTATCTTCAATTAAACCTTGCATGGAATTGCTAAAATCAAAAATTATTTAGTTAGGAATTATTTCATAGAACAAATCCAAACACATATATTAATAACAATTACTTCGACTACATGTTATTGACTAGTTTAAAATTTAGTAAAAGGCACATACCTAAACTTAGGCTACCAAGATTTTTCCGGGATTATTGTATCTCCCAGCCCCACTATAACAAACGAGGGTTCCGTAACAAATATTTGTGTTCGCGCCCTTTCCTAGATCACAATAAATTCTGGTTAGCAAGAAATGGCGCGAAAATTGTGTCGCTTTTTATACGACTATTAATTGGCCCTTATGGTTAGGAAAAAAACGTTACTATTTATCACAAAAGAGCCGTAACGTTAAAGTTAAACACAAATCACGTTCAGAGAGAAGACATTTCATTTATTTTGTTAGACAATATTTCTGCTATTACTTTATCTGTGACTGTACTGTTTTAAAGTACCTGTATGGACGAGATGAGATGGTGATTTAAGTATTATTTAAATTAAGATTATGTATAATCCCTGCACTGAGGTCTTACTTAGTACCTTGAGGACCTTTGGAAGATGGCTGGCAGTGGATGGATGAAAAAAGCAGGAGATCGTGCTCTTTAGCACTCTTTGGGGAGAAGCTAACGTCCAGCATTGGACTGCAATAGGCTTACATGATGATGATGATGAATTCTATTACCTACGACGCTACCTACTGGCTCTGGAGTCTATTTAAAGACTAGTCATCTAGGCAGTGCGTGCCCAGCCAAAAGGTGTTTAGAAAGTCGTAAATTTCCCGCCATTACGCATTCGTCCTTCGTCCAGGCCCGGCTTATCTCCCCCCGTGGGACAGATTTACCCGCGCAATTCGCTTGAAGTTATATTTTTGTTGGCATATTTTTACTCGTACCGGTTAATCTAGTGTTGTGTTTAGTCCCTTACTTGAGTACTGATTTTGAAATACTTAGTTCGCTTAAACAGGTTTTGAGGAGCAGGATTCACTATATTCGAATCAATAGTTCTTATATTAATTTGAACGAGAAACATACTTCAAACATTTACTATAAAAATAAATCCATAAAAAAACAACCATTTCCAGGTTTTGGTCACATATTCATTAAAAGAAGAACGAGCTGTGGAAGTAATAGTATGATCCTAGTTAAAATTAACATCCTGTTTACGATTTTGTTCCTTAAAGCCGAATTTTAAATGCTTTTCCTACGTAATTTTCAAAGTATCGGGTTTTAACCTCTGTTGTATCTCAACTCTGTGGTAGCTCCTTTAAGAGTAGGTATCATGAGTTCATGAGCTCATTTTACAGTTTAAAAAGTAAGTAAGTTCTTTAATAATTTAATATTAAACTTTAATATCCGTAGATCGACTAGTGCTATGATTTGTAGGTATTAGATATTATAAACTCTTAGTATCTGTTCGAGCCCTATGACTCCAAGCTTTATCGATTCCTTTTTTCAACTACTACCAATAGCAATAGCCGATCTGGCACATCACTAAGCCAAACATATTTGGGTGGTCGACCTTTTGGGGTGGTATTATTATTAACTTGGAAACAATTACTCAACACAGTGTGAATTATGATACAAGTTAACACTATAAGAAACTAGGTTTACACCGCACTATCCGCTCTACAACGTATTATGAACTACGTTTGAATAATGTGGTTTGTTTGACAATATTTAATATCCAATTAATTGTAGGCCTTTGTGTGTCGCCTTATGCCGCCTTTTACCAAACCGTCATATAGGTAAGTATCAGTTGAAAATAAATACCTGTTTTTTTTAAATGTGTAGTGACGATGTGGAGAAAACTATCCGTATTTGCTTTTTTTTTAAATAATAAATCCCTTAAAAATGCTTTGCTCGTTGTTCATTATTCCAAATAATTACATGGATGCTGTTCTGCTGTACTCTAGCAAGCATCGAGGTGAGAGATAATTTTTACGTCATCATTCGGACACGATTAAAATCATCGTTAAGGGCTTTTGCGAACATCACTATCATCAGTTCGCTGTCCCTCTACAAGAAAATAAGATTTGACAATTTATGACGGTGCTCTTAACTGCTCTTAACTTAATATTTAGAATTAACACACTAACTAGGTGTCTAGTAACAAAATAATTATCTAAGCTAGAAAACTAAGTACCAAAACAAAATACACCTTTTAATGTTTTAATCAGTAGGGAGCAGTTAATTTTAATAACCCGAAATTAGCATGAGCTTGACGGCACCCACAGTAAAGCGCCAGCTAATTTAATTCGGGGCGTATATCATGCTGGTGCTATATCGCAGAAAGCTGTCCACTCGAATTCTGATGCGTAGGGTTTCTACGGAATAAGAAAATTATGGGATCCAGTTACTTTATTCATTTCACTAAATGGTTTTTAGGTGGACATTTAAAAGATAAATCGAAAATTGGAGGCCGCTATGTCATATAAATTTATTAGCCTTCAATTTTCTATTTGTCTTAATGTATCTAGTGATCACTAAATAATCGCATACCTGTTATAATGTTGTAAGAGGGCTTCTATGTATTTTTAATAATCAATTAAATAAATATCATAACTTAAAAACCGGCGAAGTGCGAGTCGGACTCGCGCACGAAGGGTTCCGTACCATTATCTATAAAAACGGCAAAAAATCACTTTACTTGTATGGGAGCCCCCTTAAATATTTATTGTATTCTATTTTTTAATATTTGTTGTTATAGCGGCAACAGAAATACATCATCTGTAAAATTTTCAACTGTCTAACTATCACGGTTCTTGAGATACACCCAGGTGTTAATGGACAGACAGACAGACAAACAGACAGATGGACAGCGGAGCCTTAGTAATACGGTCCCGTTTTACCCTTTGGGTACGGAACCCTAAAAATACATTAAAATGTATGTCATGTAGTACTTACACGTTAAGCGAATTCGGACTACCATGTTGATTTAAGGAAAACTGTAAATTGCATAGACTACTTAAATAAAGTGTAGGTTAAAACTGTTCATTCTCCGATTACACTGATTGTTATTAAAAGCCATGACATCAATTCTTACAAAAACAATATTGGTTGTCTGTAAAGTCGGTTTACAGACGATAATTTTACGTGATAACGTCGGAAGAGATAGATGCGTCACAATCCGAACGCTTAGGCCGATCGTGCCTCTCTATCGCTTGTTCAGCGCTCTCGTTTGCACACTCGGCTCAGGTGGAACGTGACAATTTTTCATGCGTGCAGCCGGCGTTCATTGATTATAAGATTTATCACGTCAAAAAGCTATTTGAAATTCTGGTAACCCTAGTGCTAAACGAGACACGTAGTGCGAGCTTTATTATCATATTCCGAATGTAGTCAAGTTTCCTCAAGTATAGTCAAGCTTTTCTTACTTTGTTACGGCATTGGGAAAGCTCGAATGCATTTTAAGCTTACTAATAATGAAACCGTTGAAAACACTATTACTCGTAATACCTATCGAAAAAAAAAGAACGGTTACGAATCTCTTTTTATTTAGCCTACTACGTCGTAAAGTTTTGCAAACTGCTGATTTGCGGTTTTCGTTTAGTTTTACAAGTTATTTATTTAGCAAAATTCATAGCTTTACAAAGAATTATTCCGGTCTTACATAAAGAATTGAATATCAGACAACAATGAATTAAAGTATGCGTGTTATTTTTTTTGCATTTTTATTTAATTACTAGCATAATAGTTGTATCTAAGATAATACACTTGAGACGTGGGTTCGATTCCTACCAAAACGGTATTTTTAAATTCATTCAAGTTTAATTAAAGTCTCATTATTACCTTTTTTGTAGGAACGATTCTGTAAAAAAAGTAACGTATCCAGTGACGAGGTATTTCGGATCGAGGTATTCAGCACTGTAAACTACGGTATTCAGTTGCCAGTTGACATTTTATTTTTTTATTGCCAAAACAACTGGTTTGTGCCAAAGTCGTTGGCTCACGAACGCTATCTTATTCTGTCACGCGATTTGTTCTTTGCTTGGAAACAGATTTTGTATACAAATACAAGTAATACTAAATGCATAAGGCCTTACTACTAGACTAGTGTTAAACACTTGTCTAAAGAATAGTCAACCGATTTGAAATGTTGACACATCAGATATTCGAGACGTATTAATAACAAAAAATTCAAATTGGTTGGCGAATCTTTAGACAAGTGTATTAACACTAGTCTATCTTTTTGTAGCAAGGCCAATAATGTTTTCTAAAGAGATTTTTTTCATATACAGCTCTCTAGTTTGTTTTTGCTACGGACTACATAAATACGCAGTTTCGGGTTCTAATCCCACAAGGGGTAAGTGATTGTTTGATGAGCATGAGCATCATTATACTTTAGTCACGTTAGTTAGAAGTAGTAACTACTGCTAGAGAGATCATGGAAGCACTTTGGAACAAAAATGAAATAAAAATAACTTTGTAGCTCAGATAGAGCAATATGCCCGATAAGTAAAGGCGTCGTCCAATTTCCACCAGTTGTAATCCATTTTTTAATTAAATGTCAAATTTGAATTCTGAATCACCCTGTATAGTTGGGTAGAAGAGTTACATCTCTGGTTTACTATATCCAGTGCACAAATCAAGCGTCTGCCCATAAATCTGGAATGCTATAAACCGTTGCTGTAGTCATGTGGGTACAAGTAACTACATCCAATCGTAAATATTCGGATCTAGCTTTTCCCGCGACTTTAGATTATAATAAATAAATAATAGACAAAATCACAAACATTGCGCTGATCCTAAAGTAAGCAACAATGACGTCACCACAACACGCAGACCCGAGCCAATATAGAAAAGATCATTTTCCACATTGACCCGATCAGGAAACGAACCCGGGACCTCAGAGAACAGGCGACGCCAAGTCCTGCGTTTTCGCCTCTGGGCTACGGAGGTCGTCAATAATAATAATCATTGTTTTCACCGATTTCATCATTATCATTTCAGCCACAGGCAGGGTAAAACTGACAGCCGATGGGGCAGAAAGGTTCTGGAATGGAAGCCACGTACCGGCAAGCGCAGCGTGGGATGTCCACCCACCATGTGGGATGTGCAGACGACCTGGTAAAGGTTACAGGAAGCTGCTAGATGCAGGCCGCTTCCAACCGGCCAATCTGGAAGTCACTATGTTTAGCAGTAGACGTCACTGACTTCAATAGGTAAAGGAAAAAAAAGAAAGTCGGTGGTATAGTGCATCATGTAGTAGAATGCATATGATCGCAGTCTGTGAAAGAACACTATATGTGGTCGTGATACTCATCAGAGAGGGACCGAGGAAGAAGAAGAATAAAGGATGAGTTCTTAATTCGTTTAAACTTTAGTTTTTTTATGAACATTCACCTAGTTTTATTATGTACATTCGCCTTTTCGACTATTTTCAGGGTTCCGTAGCCAAATGGCAAAAAACGGAACCCTTATGGATTCGTTATGTCAGTCTGTCCATCCGTATGCCACTTTTATCTGAAATAATATAGAATATAAAACATATAAGAACTATACTGTTGAAACTTGATAAGTAGATGTATTCTGTAAACCGCATTAAGATTTTCACACAAAAATAGTCAAAAAACAAAAAAATTTGGGGCTCCCCATACTTAGACATAAAACTCAAAAAAAAATTTGATCAAACCCATACGTGTGGGGTATCTATTGATAGGTCTTCAAAAATGGTATTGAAGTTTTATAATATTATTTTTTTCTAAACTGAATAGTTTGCGCCAGAGACACATCCAAAGTGGTAAAATGTGCCCCCCCCCCTGTAATTTCTAAAATAAGAGAATGATAAAAATAATATATGATGTACATTACCATGAAAACTTCCACTGAAAATTGGTTTGAACGAGATCTAGTAAGTAGTTTTTATACGTCATAAATCGTAAACCACAATTTACCTTTCATTCAATCAACTCAAATATAAAATAAGGTGGCTCCCATACAACAAACGTATTTTTTTTTCTTTCTTATACTCGTAGATAATGGTGCGGAACTCTTCGTGCGCGAGTCCGATTCGCACTTGGCCGATTTCTTTTATGATTGATTATGTATTTTTTCGTAAGTGTACTTCAGGAGATGATAGGAATATGAGAAGCGTGAGAAATCATTAACCATAACATAAACTCTGTAACACACCTATAGAATTTTGTATCTTTTGTTTAGTTTTATGGTCTAGATGAGAATCTATTCCTTAAAATATAAAAAATAATAGAAATAAAACTAAAAACGCTACTTCCATACAGCTATTTTTTCGTCTGTGCCAGCCGAGGAGAGTTTAAATGTCTTCGGTAAGTACGAAACACATCCAATAAAACATAAAAATCTGACCCTTGTTTCATACTTCAGCTATCGATTTATTTGACTAGGTGTAATAAGTTGAAATGGTTTTTATTTCTTGTGGAAACTATTCTAAAAATAAATAACCTTTAGACAATGTCTTATGAAAATTCGCTTTGTAGAGCCCTTATTGATATTACGCGTGATCCATCAAACGAAATAATAATAGTTGCTTACAAACACTGAAAGTTATTACTTTAATAAAAAACGATACTCTACGTGTTTTTACATAGCGTTCATTTTACTCGCTAGGCGATATGTCAAAATTGACAGAATCTTATCTCCAAAACACAGATACTGAAAACGATAAGGTGCAGCGCAGACGGCACACTTTTTGTGTGATCGAATCTGCGGCGCGCAAAAAGTCGGTCGCGGATTTTTCACAGACTCAACGTACACGACGCATATCTTCGATCATTCTTTCGGCAGAACTGTAGAGACGTAGATTGCAGACTAAAGTATGCGCCGTCTGCGTTAGCGCGTGTTGAAGCAAACGTTCAATTGTTATCGCACACTTTTTATGCGAAACTGCGCGGCGCGGCGCTGCGCGGCGCGGTCTGCCCGAATACCACGGATTTTTTGTGCGCCGGACTTTTTGCGCGTCGTGTGCGTTAATGCATACAATTACAAAGGTTCTATTTTCACGGACTAAAAAGTGCGTCACAGATAGTCTGTCGTCTGCGCTGCACCTCAAACGATTCGTAAAATAAACATTTCATTCAAATTCTATTTTTTTTTCATAATCACACTATCTTTAGCCTTCCACTATCTTATTTATTTATTTTATATTTATTTAATTTAAGTATGTAAGTATGTATGTACCTATGCTCGTACTCATCACACAAACATTTGTCCCCTGCGGGGTTCGAACCCGAAACCGCCAGGCTTTTTAGTCCAGGGAACGGACCATTATACCAGATAGTCGTCGAAACACAAAGAGTCTATAAATAATAATAAAAACAATGTTGTCAACGAACTTTCGATCCGACTATTCGTCTATTTGCAATCTAATGGTGGTGGAAGTGATTCAATACGAGAAACATGATTTATTATGCCACTTACCTATCTGCAAGTCACGGGACATACGCACAGCGTAATTTTTGTAGGTAAACAAACTTCATTCATGAAATATGAAACCTTTTTTGGCGCTCTAACCGGCCTGTGTTTACAGAGAAGTATTGTTTTTATTTGGTTTTATATAGAAAAATACGAAATAAATTAGTATAAGTAGATCTAAAATACTATCACAGCACATATTAAATAGGTACCTACTATGATACTGCTATGAAATACTATTCGTTTCTTTGTAACCGAATGCATAAAACAGAAGTATTAGAGTGCAAATCCTTCTCGCGCACCAAAGGTACCGCAAAAATATTCCTTAAGCTTATTTTTCACTGAGCCAAAGTACATTTTAAAATAAATTTGGTTTTTATTCATCTCTTGTGGTGTATTGTTATTAGTTATTTATTAATTTTAAAAACATCGTCCTCGTATAGATTAAGTTTCTATCCCTTGAGTCGATTAGCACAGGACCGAAATACATGGCGCTCTATATGGGAGAGGCTTTATATACCCGTTATACCTATGTGGTGGGCTGGAATAATGAAAATGAATTTAGGACCCATTCTGAATAGGCATATTCCAAATTATTTGAATGTAAAGTCACCCAAAAAACAATAGGGAATCATGCAAGCCATTTACAATTTTTCAAAATACTTACATTACCATGTACTTATATCTTGGATTCTGTATTTTCTTGTAAATCAAAACCCAGAATACTTCAAAATTAACGACACAACCAATAAAAGCACTCGAGATTCGAGGAGAAAAAGATTATGTAAACATCTATGTAAAAATGACTTTGTAAAAATTATTCCGTGTATCTGTTTTTTAAAGCAATATAATTTTGCATGCCTACATTTAAAGATAAAAAAAGTTAAAGGTTATTCAACTGATTGCCAACTTTAACTTCGACACATAGAATCCATTATCAATTGAGAAAATTTGACGTTTTGTAGTAAGTTGACGAGCTGTCTGTACCTAGTACCTTTTTTAATTCGTAAATGCTGCAAAATAAAACCACATTACTTGGTTGCACTAAGTTAGTTAAAGCTCAGTTTGTTCCAGTGCGTAGAATGAGCAGATTTCCAAGGTCAACCATTGTGGAAATAGTGGAATACTAAATTCGAAATAGTATTCAAAGGGAAAATTTATGTTGCCGTCATAAAGGCCGAGTAATTTCACTGTTTTGTTCTATGCAGCCTAGTTTTGCTTTCAGGTAGGTTTTAGGCATTAAAATAGCGCTGCGGAATTCGAATTGCTGCGGATTGTACGTGAAACGAATAATGATTTTTAAATAAATACCTTTATGTGCCAGCCTATTGTCACGTTTTATTTATGCAAGGAATTAATAAAACGCTAACAACTTAGACTTGGGGAGATATACAGTTTTATTTATAATTAGGTGCATCAAAATCGAGGTCTCAGGGGTAGGTCTGGTCTTGGTTCCGTTCTTCACGTCACTTTAAACGCTCAGTACTCCCCTCAGTCATCCAGTTTAGTGCAGCGTCTAGTGGGTTCAGAATGCCCAGAGCGGTCGTTGTTTCAGAATGCCCAAGGCGGCTGGTTGTTTTAGAATGCCCTATTTTCTTCAGTACGTTGTACAAGTCTGGTGCCAATTTAAACCCGCAGGGTGATCCTGTCGATGTAGATATAATGGTTTGAGGTCACAGGTATAACCAAGGATTACTACGAATATAGTTTTGTTGATGATCGATGTGAGGCGAACGTGAGAAAAAGCGAAGCCAGGCTGTTTTTAACTACCACTACACTAAACAACACTAGTGAACTAAAGAAGGAGTTTATTTTAATCCCTGCGTTAATCTGAGGAGATATATTATGGCATTTACATTTATTAATAATTAAAAGCAGAAACGGGGCACAAGTTAGCTAGTGGCTATATTACTTTTATTTTGGCTATCTAGAATAGCTTACAAAACTATTTTACTTTTACTACTTTATTAGTCTAGGCTAGAAGTTACGCACGAAGGTAACATAAGTGGGCAAATACAAGTTAATATTTAGTAATGATTATTCTGATGCATAATAATTACATTCGTTTTCTTATCTAATTTAACAAGTTAAAAGTGTAAAGGTATGTTATATTTCTATTACCTTCGTGGGTAGAACTATCATTATAATAAGCTTACAACCTAAATGCATAAAGCTGAAATTGTGCACAACTTACCTAGTACGGGAATATAAATAATCACTTAATTTAACTGACAATATACACGGGGTGTTTTAACTAAAAATAGGTAATATTAGCTTAAAGACGACAGTACGCAAGTGTCGCACTGTCGCGCATGTATTATAACAAAAGTTAATTACAAAATGGTCGCTCCTTGCGACCGATCACTTTGGCTCATGTACCTCCCACCTACACTCGATCTGCCACCGCGAGACTGGTTTCCAATTAGCTGCGCGCGCGCAGTTCGTAAAGATGATAAGTTTCTTTTTACGCGTTATATTAGAAATTATTTGTATTTTAGTTTTTTAAGTTAATTGTATTGAGTAGTTTTAGTTAAAATATATTATTATAAGGAAGCTTAAGTTTAATAATGGAACCTACGTTACACTATGTAGTCTGGCGCATATACCTAGTTACCAATATTTATTGACAATGTTGTCATCATCTCAAAGTGATAAATCAACATCCATGTGTTATATGAGGTCAGCATCATTATGTCAGCCTATTGAAGTCCACTGCTGGACGTAAACCTCTTACTAAGAGCGCCAAAGAGCACGATCTCCCGCATTTTTTAATCCAGCCACTTCCAGCAATCTTCGTAAGGTCGTCACTCCATCGAGCTGGGGGGTCTTCTCCACTACGTTTGCCAAGGCGTAGTCTCCAGTCTGGAACCCGTTTACTCCATCTTTTATCGGTTCTGCAACAGATGTGGCCAGCCACTGCCATGAGTTATGAGGTACGGGCTAGACAATTATTAATATGGTGTTACAGCAGACCTCAGTCCCAAGCAAATTTAAGGGAATTTTGTTTTTCGCACTGACTCGAAGTGGGAATTGAACCCTTTTGTATTCAAGGAGAATCATTACGCCAATAGTCAATAGATACGATTAATAAATGAAGAAGTGTTCATTCATCTAGACCTAAAGCTAGCATACTAGACTGCAGGAGTAACTGCAGGTGCAGCGTCTGCATTGCAGCCAACCGCACTGCTGGTTGTATTTAGGGAGGATTTTACAAAACAGTCCGCAAAATTTAAATTTCTTACTTTTATTTACAAATGTCTTCTTTGTTGTACATTGAATACTGATCAAAATTCATATTGTTAGTCGCGGTTATATAGTGATAAATAATAAACAATTAATTTACCTCATTAAAAATGATTTATCAATCAAACATATTTACGACCAAATATAAATCAGTGAGATAAATTAATAACTTAGGTGTTTTTCCGAAAAAATAAATAATTTTGGTGCATTAAGATAAGTATTACACAGCATCACCCTCACTGTTCACAACAAAAAACGTTAGAAATTTTGAATTCTGCGTTCTGCCTTGAACGATCCCCCTTAATACTTTTGTGTAATCTAATATTGGCTCCAAATTGCTAAAATATGTTTTCTTCAGTTTCACCTTATAACAAGCAAAATACAAAGTTGACAGAAAATTCATTTATAAATGTCACATGTCGATTTGACCCCAATCATTCGAGAACGTTTACGTGCGAAATAAGTAGGTAATAGATCTTCTATAATAGCCATCGCGTCTTACGGTGAAGGATTATCGCACCTTTATAACAATTTCAATTTATTTATTCCATTTTGTGAGACGAAACCAAGTTACGTAAGTACAATAAAAATACGATTTTAATGTCAATATAAAAACAGACGGTCAACCGGTTAGTCTAATCAAAGTATTGTTCGCGTATGGTTCGAATCTCGCAAATAGGGAACGATTTTTTAGGGTTCCGTACCCAAAAGGTAAAACGGGACCCTATTACTAAGGCTCCGCTGTCCGTCTGTCTGTCCGTCTGTCACCAGGCTGTATCGCATGAACTGTGATAGCTAGAGAGTTGAATTTTTCACAGATGATGTATTTCTGTTGCCGTTATAACAACAAATACTAAAAAACAGAATACAAAAAATATTTAAGGGGGCTCCCATACAACAAACGTGATTTTTTTTATAGAAAATGGTACGTAACCCTTCGTGCGCGAGTCTGACTCGCACTTGGCCGGTTTTTTTTTGTGATGACCATGAACATTTGTATCTAACTCGTTGATTTTGATAAATGGGATCGATAAGTACCTAGTATACATATATTGGCGCCATTAAACACAATGTGTGTGATGTTGTCATATATTTTTTAATTTATTTATAAAGATACTCCGTAGCTTTGGTCTAATTTACTTTTAAAAGGGCTCTTTACAACCCAAACTGTGATTCGTAACATATAATTGTTATATGGCTACCGTTATACCGTATTGTTAGTTGGCTAAGCATAAAGGATGGTCAATAACTTAGTTATTGCTATATGCTTATCCAAGGGAAACTTGATAAATATTTAATCAAAGCTTCTGAGGCTTTTGAGTCTGCGGTTGAACTTCGCTCTCACGCTAGATTAACCACAACTTCAAAGGACTTGCATATCCCCTATAGCTTTATGAAAAACATTGTTTCTCTTAGTGCTAGAGGCTACAACCTTTTAAAATGCAGTGTTTTCTTTCAAGTTATTTTAAAATAAGATGCTTACGCATTGGATTTTAATTTCACCTGATGGTAAATGTTGATGAAGCCTAGACACCTAGGTTTAACTTTTTAAAATATTTTTGTTAAATTATGGGACGGCACATGCGATTGAAACAATTTTATTACATTAGTTACCTACTAAGATCTATTTTGTCGTTCCCCTCATCAGCCTCAGGTTATATCCAACTCTACTAAATATATTTTTTTGTTGTATTTTCTTATGGTGAAATTATAAAAAAAGTAACAAAACAACCTTTTTCATTACTTACTCTAGTCGGCAACTGTCAGCCAATAACATGAAACCTCTAAAGAATAACGAGACCAATCTTTCGACTATGGGTATAGGTGAACGCTTAATTGCCAAAAATCAGCACAACAGTAACGCTGAGTAATCTGAACATTTTATTTACTATTTTAAGAAAAAGTGTAGCCAAGATCCTTTTTTTGATGTATTAAACTGAAACTTTTAAATTTTGAACGCAATTTAAATATATCTTGTCTGGGTATTTATTAGCTGCCTGCACTCGGGCTCACGCTGACGTCGCTTGACTTAGATATGACGAGGTGCTTGTTTCGGAACACACACTGTAGGTGCGCTCAGCAAACCAAGTGTTTTATCCCGGCGCTGATTTGATACCGGCGCACCGCATACCCCATTCATGGGGCAGTTTTGGATTTCAATTGCCCAATGTGCGATTGAAAACGGAGATATTAAAGCGAATTTAGCAGCGAGCTATAGTTGATAATAGCAAACTCTAAGACAATTAGACGGTCAGCAGAATGCGAAAGCGTTTTTGAGGGTCCGCGGACGGTAGTTATTTTGCCCTTGAAAAAGGTTGGTAAAGGCTGAACTAGTGACTAGTGAACCCAGTACTGTGCATATTTTCGCACATGAACTAGACGCTAGTGAGTAGTAGTGGGCTCATAATGCTTTACACTGCCATAAGACATCCACTTCTAAAATGAAATTAAATGAAATTATTTATTCTGTATATTGGCCCTCCTCCGGGCACTTATACACGTCCCAAAATATAACATAACCCTACCACCGCTTCGGGACTACATATCGGCTGGCCAGCAACAAATCAACATACTTCTGAACATACGCCTTTTCTAATGACTTCCAGATTAGCCAGAGCGGCTTCCTGTTTCCGAGATTTCGGAACAGTAAGTGATATCTACGAGTATGTGTGCGTTGCTCGATCGGGCAGTATACGAAGCTTCGGTTCTGTTCATACTGTGTGCGTGTTTGACTCCTGCTGTCTATTCGTACGGCCTGTACGTCCGTGTGTCGCCATTGTTTGCCGTCAGTGGCCCGGTCAGGCGACCCGACAGAGCACTCTCGACAGCAAACAAAGCGCCACTTTGGACGTGCCACCAAATTTACACACTTTTGCACCGGGCTCTGCAGGCTGACAGATTGTTTTGAAACTGGAAATTATCACACAGATATCATACACCTAACATGAATATTGAAACGCTTTGCTTAACCCTTAACTAAGATGAGTGGACAAGATTGGCAATATTAAGTGTCAAACGAAAACAACCTATTTAAGGTTAAGGGGCTAAGTGCGCTTTTTCGGCACATTGCCTACCCTGAATTTATGAAAACGATATCGATACAACAAACTTATACAACATAGTTATGTACCAGTGACACTCGGTCTGATCACGTAGGTATTTAAGGCACACTTCGCTGAATTAAGTAAATGTTAAAGAAACTGTATGTCAATCAAATGTCTATAAGTCTCTTCAACTTTTTCTTTTTTTTCACATTCAGTTAGCACCGCTCACTGCCATTCCACTATTGCATAAGTAATTCTAGATTTGTTCACTGTCAAAATTGATATTATATCGAGTACCACTATGTATTTACCCGAGGATAGCGGAGTGGGCTTCACTATAAGCAAAACTTTGTATTTTTACGCTAGCTATTAAGTAAAATTGTGACAGCTGTTTGTTATCCCAAATAAATAAAATAAAACTAAACAAGCACAAAGATCGCATAAACTATAGCACGAGGAGGGTTAACATCATAAAGTTACTAGAATTTACTACACATATGTTTTGATAGAAGTTCCTATATTAATACGTATTTGCTTGTATTATCACAGTGTATGCTGCATAGGAAATTAGTAATAAATATTCATTTGTGTTATTAAGCCTACGCATAGATTATCAGTTCCGTTCAGTTATTTATACGAGAAGTTTACTTCTGTGTGTTCTGCACATCAGAAGAAAATTTGACATTAGGATATACAGGGTGTTAGGTAAATGTTATATCAAGCTAAAAGTAGCCAATGTTTGCTTATGCTAAATACTTTAATTAAGACAAAACATAGTTTCATAGAAATTGAATTTCTGAAATTTTGTTTTACTCTGTATAATATAAAAAAACTTGTTATGTATTTAACTTTCAGAGACAGTTTTAAAGATTTAAAAGTTTATATTTATTATATTGTGAATTGTGATTGATATAATTTAAGCCACCGTACAATAAACGATCTTATATATCTAGAAAGCAAGAAAAGTATTTTCGAAACTTACGTACTATATTGGGTAGCAGACAGGAGAGCTTAAAAAGGAGAACCACAATAATTTTTAAATAAATATTTAGACTATATTTTTCTGGCATACTTGTTTCATTTCATTGTAATGTTACTTAATTAAATTAAGTTCTACTCAAGTTTAATCATTGTTAATTTGTACAACCTAAACACCATTGAGGTATAATGTACTAGCGTACACCAATGCTAAACACGCATAAGATCTCTCAAGCCTGTTTTTTATTTATGAAACAAAATCCACAGCTCTTGGTTAACAGAGTTGGTTGGACTTGGTTTGGATAATATATGCTTACCTTACAGCCAATAAAGGATTTATTTTTATATAAACACAGGTTCCGCCTAGTTCAGGCAAAATATCATCTCCTACACTGTTAAATTAAAAGTTATTACCATATCCAAATGTCTTTTAAATATTTAATAAACGTTTTTTTTATTCCATGGGGTCAATCCTGAAAACAATGTTTAAATAAAATATAACAAAACCTTCATGTTACACTTTGCATTAAACCCTACAACTTTATAAGTTTAAATTAGCTCGTGTCCAAATTAGGCAACTATTCCTAAGCTCACAGGATCCCCTAAATCAAGTTAACATTAAACTTGTTTGTTAATTAACTGTCAGCTTATCAGGGCGCCAAATAAGCTGATTGCGAGAAGACGGCTTGATAAGGACTTGCTGTCATAATTAGTGATGGAAAGCCTCACGCGGCCTTAAGTACTGAGTTAGAGGGCTCAGAGGGCCAAAGTATTTTTTACTGATTTTAATTTGGTTTTTTTTTTCAATATCACTGAATGGGTACACTTGGTACTATAATTAGCCGAATTTACGGAATGAATTTTCAAAAATAGGGATTTTAGTCATTCGCATGCGAATCTGGCCATTTCGTATTTGAATTGGAATTCGCATGATTTAATAATACGTCTCTAGGCTTACAAAGTATGTTATCAAGTCAAAGTAATAAAAAAAAACTGTTTAATAAAGTTTCCTTATAAATTGATTTATACTTTCATAAAAAATACTCTTAAATCAGTTTACATACCGAATACTCACGTATAACATAGGTAATAAGCTGGACATTAATCATTATGTTGCGAACGAGTTGTACGTACGTACTTATAGAAAGTCGCTATAGGGAAGTCCTACAACGACAAATCGGAGCAAGCGAGAGCTTCCATTGTCCAAAAGTGAGAGACATTTATCTTGGTCACGTTTAATAGACATGAAAGATAAGGTGGTAAAATGGTTAGATTAAATAAGATTACCCGGAAGAGGGGAGTTGGTCGCAGAAAGAAATTGTGTCACTGCAACATTTGGAATGGATATTTCACAGGAATAAGGAATATTTTTTTAATTCTCTTACAAAATAAAAGATTGCAAATGGGTTTATTATGCAGTTGCGCTAGTTTCGCTAGAGAATCACAGCAGGCCACAAACCTAGTTAAGCATCTGACTTGGTTTAAGTTAATACCTACATACTAAAGACGTCACAAGTAACATCTTCGTCATTACACTCCAAACTACTGTAACCACCCGCCCACTTGCGGTCTTTAAATTCAAAAATGAGTAAATATATTAATTAAGATCGAAACGGACACGTAAATAAATTTGGCCTGTGATAATTTAAATTGGCTGTGTGATCGTCTAGTTTTAATGGTAGGACTGTACGTTGTGTTAATAATAGTAAACCAAATTCTTTTAGAGGTACGTGAATGTTATAACTAAGTTTTCTCCAAAGTTTCCTGGGTTTGTGCGCATTCAAGGAAGAGGAAAAGGAACGCCCCGAAGGGCGCCTGATGAGCCCCAACACCAAACGCCCATCAGGAGTGGTGGCCATGTGATAAACAAATATCGCCAAACAAACAATCTGCCACCTCCGGGAATAGGGCCTACTCTGAAACACGCATTTAGCGTAAATATGCGCAACTAAGGGAACGACTGAGCCTAAGATATTTAATATGAAATACCTACCAGACTAACTACTTAAACTAAAACCTACCTACTCGACTTCATGTAAAGTCAACCAAGGATTTGGGGTCATTAAATTACCTAACCGAAATAAGTAATCTGAATCCTTTAGTCCAATATAATACCAAGATGACCCAACAGTATCTATGACAACTTGTAGAGGGCGGGGTCCTGAAATCTGCATTGTGTCCTTTGTGAAGTCATCGATACTCCCACATCAACCAGCATTATTCGGATTAAAGATTCAGACCACTTTTCTAAATAGTAAGGTACCGATACTCTATACAAAACCCCTCTATATAAAATACAGATTGATCCAACAATATCCATGACATAAGTAATGCCAGATGGACATACCCACATCAATCAAAACCGTTTGGATATGAAATAAATGTTGTAATTAATTCAATATAATACCAGATTGATTCAACAGTATCTATGACAACTTGTAGAGGACGGGGTCCTGAAATCTGCATTGTGTCCTTTGTGAAGTCATCGATACTCCCACATCAACCAGCATTATTCGGATTAAAGATTCAGACCACTTTTCTTATTAGTAAGGTACCGATACTCTATACAAAACCCCTCTATATAAAATACAGATTGACCCAACAATATCCATGACATAAGTAATGCCAGATGGACATTCTCACATCAATCAAAACCGCTTGGATATGAAATAAATGTTGTAATTAATTCAATATAATACCAGATTGATTCAACAGTATCTATGACAACTTGTAGAGGACGGGGTCCTGAAATCTGCATTGTGTCCTTTGTGAAGTCATCGATACTCCCACATCAACCAGCATTATTTTGAATTTGAACTCTATTATGTATAGTTGACCTTTGGTAGCCCATTCATGATAGTCGGAAGTAAGCAGTAAAAATTGTATTTTATAAAATACTTATATTTTAATTTAATCACAAATTAATATTAAATTCTTTACTCAGTCTTGAGGATAAAGGAGTTATGAAAAGGATTTAATAAGGATGGATACCTAAAAATAGCTCATTTCCTAACTACCTAATTACTACGTCCGTTAACCTAAATAAATGAAGCTATTTTTAGAGGATTGGATTAGACAGGTATCAGGAAGGATATGATTTTAAGGAAAAAGGGTTTTGCCTGCCTAACGGTACCTCTACCTGACCTACATACTTAAGAACCTAGTAACCTTCAAACAAACTTCCTAGTAATGTTAGACGTAAAATAAAGATAGGTACGTAATAGGTAAAATGAAGATTTCAAAAGCTGTTGTTGTAATTTTGCTCAATCAATCGAACAAATAAGTATTTAAAAGATAAACGACAGTCATGTTTGTTAAGTAAAATCACTGGGTTTTTTTTTATGTCAAACAAGACCAAATAACCTTGATTTAAACCAATCAAATTGATTTACCGTAGAAATATGTCAAAGTTAAATAGCTCAAATGAGCGCAAACCGTCACGTTTTGATACGTAAATCGTATTCGAATCTGTTAAATGATTTCTAAGAGTTTTAACACGTAAGATAAGCTCAAATGAACTTAAATAATCCGCATTAATTTAAGTACCGCAAATAAACACTCAAAATAAAACACAACAAAAAAGTCAAATAAAATTAACATGCACACAGAATCATGAAATTAAAAATAGGTTCATACTAAGATTATAAATTAATGCACACATAATTTTACCCAATAATCGAAATTAGGTAAATTAGTAGCGAACAACACTGTTAAAATCCTGATGAAAAGGAATGATGTGGGATAAAAGAACATTAAAAATTATCATAAATCAAGTCTAGAATTACTGTCAATTACTGGTTTGAAAAGGATTTTGGCATTAAATATTTGAATTAAAATACACAGACTTCTTAAAATCTATAACTCACGTTCTCGGCCGTTGAACACTCGCGAACACCACACCCATCCAGGTGCAATCAATGCGAAACACCCACTGTCTTGAAGCCTAACCTGCTAAACTATTTAAACATCACATTTCTTCCCTGCGTCCCACGCCCCATGTCTTAAGAGCTGACGTTCGAAATCTTTCAATTTGCAGGGGTACTCAACCTTCTATGATCTACGAGCCCCATTTCAGCATAACACGGCAAATATTCTAACACATACTCTAACTTTCCTAAAGTCCTATTATTTTACTATATTTTACTAAAACAAACATGACTGCCTGTGAATATATATTTACTCCCTTTTCCTTCATTAGAAAATATATGAATATTGCGTGTCTATGTTTACTTACGTATATCAAATTACTTTCCAGAATGTAAATTACTACATAAATATAAACTAGCTTTTATGCCTAGGATTTGCGTTCATAGCGTACATTATTGAAGACAAATCAAATCTTAATATTTTTTTTATTTTAAGATCATTCAAAAGTTGACAACATCTGACTTTAAGCATAGTAGAAACAAAGCTTAAAGTGCCCGTTCCGAAGCGTATGGCATACACATGGGTTTGCCTGCGGTGTTTATGATAATCCTAGCGAGTGAAAAATTTAATATTTATTTTATTAATTACTTAAATCATTATTTGATTTGAAAGGGTATGGTCGTTACACTACCTATAACCAGAAAACATAATCCTCTTTACCTTTTGTGGTTATGCTTGTGGTAAGTATCATATCCGTATTCTACCGATGACATGAAATCCCTAAATGGACAATATCTTTGAACACTTCGTTTGGATATTTTTGCGACATTTTGATACAAATGTCATTTTGTTGGCCATCATAATCAATCATTCAGCATAAAAGCTAATGCTCTCGAATTCAATGTTGGAAGCTGTGTTGTGGATTGATTTATGTTTTAATGCGTGATACTAAGCTATAAACATGTAGATTTAGATGTTAATTTGTACGAACTGCTAATGTAATTTTAACAGGCTTATACTAGTTATTTATAAGCAAAGGTATATTTTTGTTTAAGTACTTATAATTCGTTTGTTGTTGGACTTTTTAACAGCCACATGCCTCATGCTCATTGTTAGGAATTCTTGAGTTATTGAAATGTTTATATTATTAAAACGCTCGCAATCCCCCACTAGTAACAAAGGCCCAAATACTTTAAAATTTATATCATTATAAATTCCTTTTATAGAACACTAGGTAAGTACTTTCCCGTAATAATGCTCTAATATAAAATAAAAATAAAATCATCAGCCACAAATTCCCTTTTTGAAACTCCTAACAATAGGCTTAACAGGCCAACTTTGAAAACATTTTGAATACAACCTTCAGCCTCCCGGCCCATGCCGAAACTTTTCATCTTGGGAATTAGATATCTTGTAAATAATACAGTGGCCTTCTTGTACTTTCATGAAGTAGACTTTAAACTTTACTAAGTGGCTCTCAGTTCTTAAAAGCCGGATATTTGCGAAAAAACCGGTCAAGTGCGAGCACTCGCGCATCACATTGTATATGACGGCGTTTTATCTTTCATTTTATTTAAAGACCTATTTGTATTTCTTGTATTATTATTACATTATATAGTATTTCTTGTATTATTGTTGGCGCGAATTACCTATCGGTAAATTATTGGTAAAAAAATCCATTTTTACTATAACAAAAACGGTCTAAAACGGACGATTGTAATTTCGTGAATAGTTAAATAAATACCTTAGTATGTACAACAGACTTTACTTATTAAACAGATTTGAACGCAACAGCGCTTCAATACCTAATACTTGTATTGCTTGAGCTTGCTCAGTTTCCCGTAAAGCCATTGTACTAAATTCTAGATTTTACTATTAAGCTCCACTCAGCCTTAAAAAAAGATAAGAAATACGACTATTGACGCGCAACGGATTTACGTACGATATCTGTAAAACCATCGCACCTAACCCCGGGTGTTTGATTTCCCTGGGGAACTACTTGATTTGTCCAAAAAAACACAAGCTTTCTTACTCAGGACATGTTGAAAATATACTACATACTACTCTTCTTTCCAAATCTGTTGAGTTATTCTTATTCTACAGAAACACTATTATTGCTATTGTGTATTTTCATCGAAGTGGTCGCGATTGATAAATTATATTAAAAGAATAACCAAACATTCACACGTAACAACATAGGTACATACATAAATAAATTAGGATGAAGACAAAGTCATAAAAGTCCAACATTTTTTATTTCTATTAATTAAGATCGTCGCTAATAAGACGAAAGCAACTTAAATTATATGGAGCCTTAATTTTAATTAAACTTGCACTATTTATTCAAACATTTAAATTAGAATTACATAAGTAGTAAACCGACTCTCAGCTGAACAAGCATTAATTTAGCCACAACATAGAGAGGTGCAGCAGGCTCGTTTCTACAGGGTAGTCTAGGAAATATTCTGAACGACTCTGAAGCTCTTGGGTTTGCAAAAATAGAACAGAACTCAGACAAAGTGGGGTTTTCACCTAAGCGGAGAGGAGAGTAACTGTGTTCGCATACAAAATTGAGATAACCAAAGTGGAGTCTGCTCGTGCGAACCCAACCTTAAGATGGTGTGCGTACTTGCTTAGCCACTCTCGCTCAGGCGAATACTCGTCGACAAGCATGAATTTAGAGATGGGAAAGCATTTACAACATTATTCTAGCGCGCCTGAGCACTAAGCAGATAAAATTTGTATTTTTATCACTCATCGTGGCTGTATAACTGGTAATATCATGTAGCATATATGTAGTTTTTCTAAAGAAATACTTTTAAAGCAAATGCAATTTATCAGCCAAAATAAGTTGTGGTCCTTCTGTACTTACTTGTTCAGTGGCTCGTATAGACGCTATTTTAATATGTTTTAGGCCCTCGTTAGTTTTTATTACCGTATTACTTGGGAAAAACATAACAGTGTAAATAAAATAAAACAGATCTGAAGTCCTGAAATAATTGCAACAAATTAATATGCTTATGTATCTAATTAATCTTTAATCTAAAACATTATTCCGTCACTGATCCAATTGCGCTTCCAAAATCGATATACACACATGGATATTCAATGAAACTTTATGGGATAAATCGAAAGATGTAAAATAAAAGCTAATACAAAATAGGTAAAATTTATAAAAAGCTATTTGTAAGTAAAAAGTGGCATATTATTTGTACCACTTTCATCAGCATTATGAAATGTAATGTAAAATTTTGTCTCAATCAAAACATGTACGATAGAATATGCCGTGATTTTTTCAACCATCTCAACTGAATAACTACGTAAAATAAATCAAAGGAAAAACACAAAAGAGCCGTCACAAACATAGGTTTTATTACTTACATAACCCAGGCCCGAACTGTTTGATATTCCGAATAAAAATGGCTTTGCACACATGAAAGTGTTTTACTACAAAATGTAGACCCGCGATTGGGATGAACGGAACGATTTGTATTTTGTAAGGTGACGTCACAGTCTCAGAGATCTAATTATGATAGTCAAACGCCAGCTCCGAACACGCGTGATAAAAGTTGTTAGCCGGCTTGCTTTTCGATCAATGAATGAATACATTTGAAATATTTATTTCAAACTCGTTTGAATGAACTAGAGTAGAATAATGAATAATTGAACTAACGCAAAATCGTTTTAACGCTGATCTTACCGCTGGGGCCAACATCAAAATAAAATACAAAACGTCCCCATACTAAGCCACGCAGGACCAGCTGATATCAGTTTTTGCGAATGTCTTCTTTTCGAAAGTTCCATGTTTGTCTACTGGAACAAGTTGTTGTATATGAGGAGCAGAGTCAGTCAAAGGTCGTAATTTATTTAGTTAACTTTATTCTATGGGGTGATTTTTTAAAAAAACGTTTCATTAAATCAAAAAAAAATGCTCCATAAAACCCGATGTCAATTGATTGGCGGTTCGATAGAGAGAATGATAAATACTCTTAATTGCACACCAAACAATGAAGTTACAGTTGATGTTGACAAAAAGATGTACAATTTAGGTGGTCTTATCGCTAAGAGCATAGATAAAGTTGCATTTGTATTTACGCAGAAATTAGGTCTTTATACACACAAGGTGAATGGGGAAATTCTTAAACAGGATATTCTGCCGAATGCCAACGAACGAATCACAATTCAAAAAAAGTATCCGAGTACCTACCTATATTATAAAGGAACATTCTGATAAAGCGATTCTCTTGTCTATCTATATCGTCTAATTACATTGTCGGTGCCTTCTAAAATATGTGATTACCGATTATTTAGATCATTATGACATTATTATGAAACCTCAGATGATAATACATATATTCTCTGCCTCAGCTGAGAAATCGTATTCGGGAACTTATTCCAATTGTAAAATTAAAAACTGGCCAAGTGCGAATCAGACTCGCGAACGAAGGGTTTTGTACCATTATCTATAAATACAGCAAAAAATCATGCCTTTGTTTGGGAGCCCCCTTAAATATTTGTTCTATTCTGTTTTTTAGTTTTGTTGTTATAGCAGCAACAGAAATAGGGTCATCATCTGTGAAAATTTCAACTGTCTAACTATCACGGTTTATGAGATACAGACTGGTGACAGACGGACGGACAACGGAGTCTTAGTAATAGAGTCCCGTTTTCCCGTTTAGGTACGGAACCCTAAAAACAACCGATGAGACGTCATGTAATAAGCTTCAGATTTACGTGAAAATATTTTACCAATAATTTTTGCGAATTAAAAATACACTTCCAACCCTTAAACGACCAGTGTTCCTGAACGTAACTCTTCCATTTTGCGTTTCTTTCCGCCGTAGCTACTAATCAAATGACATATTTTTCTTTATCTATCCCATAAAGCCGGTCCACAAAGTCATCAACAATTTTTAGTGGCCTTTATTTTATGTTATGGCGAGGGGTTAAATCTAGAGCTATAAGCACTACGGAGTTTGAAGGCTGGTAGTAAAGTAACGAATGTTTCAAATTGACGACATTATTTGCTCAGTGGCGTGGTGCGCAAGGTTTCGATTCCGGGTTTTTTAGAGACTTTTGCCAAAAGACTTGATGAAATTAGATGCTTAGAGGCTTAGTGAGTATTCAGAACTTTAGTTTTCTGTACTAATTATAGCGTTGCACCCTTTTTCTTTTCACTTTCTCATAGTACAAACCTCAAGGCATCGAGTTCTACTTTTGAAGACTTGAGGCGTATTGGCAGGACTCTGGTGAGCTCGGTAGGCTCGTAGACCTGAGCCTAGTCAAGATGCGAGCTCTTTAAGCTACGCCTCGAGGTTTCAAAAGAGTTTGAGCCTTCAAAAGAGCTCGAACCTATCAAAAGAGCTCGAGCCTTTAAAGGAGCAAAAGTCTTAAAATAAACGCGAGCCTTGAATAAGAGCTCAAGTTTATGTTTATGACTTTGTTTGACTTTTTGTATTGGCTCTTGTTGTTGCTCAGAGAGCTCGCGCTTAACTAGACTCGGAATCCGACCTTACCGAACTCACAGAGCCCTGCAAATCTGACTTGAGTCTCCAAAATTAGAACTCAAAAAATTGAATATCTTTTGTCATAAAGAGCAGCTTAATCTATTGTGTTTTACCTCTAATTATCTTCATTCATAAGCAGTCCATCACAACTAGAGCGCAAAAAAACACTCTAGCCCTGAAAAAGCCTTGAAATCGATCGAGCTCTAAAAAGGCTCGAGCTCTTAAAAAGGCTCGAGCTCTCAAAATGGTTCGAGCTTTGAAAAAGACTTCTGAGTTATCGAGCTTTATACAAACGAGGCGGGCCCTGTAAACGACACCGAGCTCTAGACGAAAGAACTCAGAGGCCTTGAGGCTTGTACATCACTAAGTTAAAATATATTTCAATTAGTTTTTTACAAATTATGTATTAACTGTCATTTATTTTTAACTGGAATTATAATTTTAAATTAAAGACCCCTGTTGTTGCATAGCATCACGACAGTACTTATTAAACAAAGAGATTTTGAAGTACCTAGGTAGGTACTGCAAACTAGGTACTGTAGAGGTTTATAACTCGTTGAATAAAACCTCTACGTCTACCATGGTATAAAAGTATTCGAATTTGGAATAATCGTCCTGACGTGGAAAAAACAGTTGTTTCTAGAAGGATTCAAGTAACGGGAGCCAAACAGAAATTTAAACGTCGTATAATCTAAAATAGTATAATTGATTGTTAATCATATGATTCAACATTAGAAAACATATGTAGTTTCCATATTAGGTTTCAAAAGTTAAGTGATTAACATGTATTTCTAAATATAACGAATAAATATAAAAGTCATATCAATATTCTTCAGTTATATTAATCTCCCCTCACGTTCGTGCACCACAGTACCTACTAAAAGTAAAAGTTATAACATACATCGGAAGTCAAGTGCACTTCCTTGCCCTGTAAATAAAAAAATATATAAGGACGGACCGTTATGACTCTGGTGAATAGTTTCTTATAAATATTCAAATTTAAAAGCACATTTTCTTTAATTATACACATTCTACTTCTATAGTAACACAAGGCTAGAAGTCATTAGTCATTAATCAGTCAGCTATGTATAGCCAGTGTAAGCTGAGCTTTAATTGTAGAAGTGATCCCTTTAATGAGGATTTAGTTAAGAATAGTTTAGAGTTCATCACACACTACTTGCCTCTTGCGGGATTCGAATCCATCACCGCTGGTTTAAAAGTGCGTAGTACGAACTTGTAGACGTGTGGTTGTCAATAATATTATTATTTATTCACTGAACAAAATATAAGTATCTTATGTTTAAACGTTTCATTTGAATCTATATGATAGCCTTAATGACCTACAAGACTATCATTATTATAGATTCCTATATTACTACTTTAGCATAGTTAAAGGTTCAATTGAACAACTAACAAGCGGATCAATTTGTGCAACTTTGAAGAGCTATATTTACCAAAATCCCCAAACCTCGTACAGTCACGAGCATATGATCTAAATTTTCGTAGGACTTTGAACCTTATTACATAGGAATAAGTTACAAAATGTATTAAGTTAAATGGCTTGTAAGCGTTGACTGTACGCTATTGTGTTTTGTGCAAATAAATCTGCAGCCCCTAGTTTTATTGAAGTTCATAGGCCGGCTCCGAACGCATTGCCGAATGAAAATTGCCTCGGTAAATTTTAAATAAAAGCCCGAGCACACTGGTTCCTGGTTCCCATATTCGCTATTCGAGTCTCACTTTTTGGAATAGGTAGGTATTCCATTATTTCGATTAAAAACAAACGCCATATTGTTTTGAACACCATGACCTAATTTTGTTTGCACTAATCTTATTACACTTAAAAAATACCTAATAAACAAGTTTCGTGCGTTGAATAATACGATACCTATGTTGTTTGATTGACCTTTGTCATCATCATTATTTTAAAATCAAATCACATTAGTCTACTGCTGAGCATGGGCCTCTCCCGCAGCTTTTCGTGTATCCTAGCTTTTTAACGAGCTCCGTAGCCGAGAGGCGAGCACGTCGGCCGGACTATACATGGCGCCGCCATCTTTGAGGTTCCGGGTTCGATCCCCGGTCAGGTCAATGTAGAAAACGAACTTTTCTATGTTATTTCGGGTTTGGATGTTGTACCGTCGTTGTTTCTGATTTCTATAACACAAGTGCTTAGTCACTTACCTTATGATCAGAGCAAAGTATGTGATGATGTCCAATATTTATTAATTATTTATAGCTCCACCTTGTCGATGGGCACCCTACTCTACGTTTGTCAAGTCACAGTCTCCATCTTGCTTGCTTTTCCTTTGAGCTACTTTGATAAATTTTATTTTCTGTCGAATGACTTTATAAATATTAGGCAGGATGGGTACTATACCTGCATACTAATTGCAAGTTTAAGCGTCACTTAAGCTATCATTTCAGTATTCTAAGCTTGGTACAAACGAGCATACGTCTTGTCGTGTCGTATGTGATAAACAAACAAGCCACCACAAGCCAAGCAACAAGTAAAAAAACTCGATGAACTCTTCCTATCTCGTGTGCGAAGACTCTAAAAGCCGTCTAAACGGTTTTTTATACGGGGCCATTTCCCCTAGTCACTTAATCTTGTTTGAGTGGGGCGATTTTTCATCAAACGCACCAATCAGGTTTTTGAGTCTAGATTTAGAGCCCTTAATCGGCATGATTCGGCAAGCCATTACGAAATCCGGTCAGATATTCAAGATATTCATAGTGCTTTTTTAGGTTACGTAATCCGGTGAGATATTCATAGTGCTTTTTTACGGTTTTGTACTCAAAAGATACGTACGGGACCCTATTACTAAGGCTACACTGTTTGTCTGTCTGTCCGTCTGTCTGTCACATATTTGTATCAACAGAACAAGTAAGACTCGCTACGCTTTCTTCGTTTGTATCTTTTAAATCAATAAGTAGCCACTTGAATTTCTTAGTGGGTATTTGAAAAACGTGATATGGCTGATTTTTACTCTTCAACCCCCCAGCGGCATCTGGCAGCTGGCTGCCACTGCCGCTTGGGGCTCTTGTCAGTCTTGCCACACTTGTCCATTGTTATCTATTTTTCTAGGAGTTGAAGGGTTAAAACAATTAAAACTAAACAAACAAACAATTGAAAAGTTAAAAGGGGCTATATGAAAGACAGACAAACATTTTTAATAAGAATAGCCGAGGATCGGGTTCAGTGGCGTGCATTGAAAGACGAAGCTAATTATTATGATGGCGATACCTAATTATGAAAATGACAAGTAAATAATGATTATAGCTTACCAAAAAACCCTTTTAAGCGAGTCCCTTTTATTAAATTCTTATGCGGGAAAGCAAAAATAAAGGAAATTGTTAATTCAAATCGTAAATTTCCCTTAACATGTTTTGTATTTTCTAGTGTAAATAGACTTGTTTACAGATACAACGATTTCGCTTGCAGACAAACAGTGTTGTAATAATATCCGGGATTTATTGTGTTTTAAAGTTGCTGCACTACGAAAACAATGGCTGTTAAATATTTATCGCACTTTAAATGTTTCATAAAAATAATAACGTAAATAAAATTTTTCAAAACGTTCAACATTTTTCTGGATTTTTTTTAAGTACCCGTGATAAAAAAGAACTCTTGTTGGCTTATTCAGATTGCATTCGCTAGTCCGGGACTAAGGTTAACCCACTGTTCTATACCCACCCATTGTACGTTACATTGGGTTAACCTTAGTCCCGGACTAGCAAATGCACTCTGAATTAGATAACTGTAGTTTTGCCAATTCTATTTGTCTGTTTGTCTGATTAGCTGTCTGTGGTTTACCTTTCTATCTATGCACTCATGATACAAAGACTGTAATTCTCATGGATTGATTATACATATTGTGTAACAAGTCCTTAAAGACGTGATTGTTATTTTAAACTTGGCAGAACCTATAACAGTGACTTTTAAACCAAACACAACAACACATTATCGGGATGAATGTAGAACTTAGTTCCATTATACTCGCATGTCAAATCTATCGCATTGCCGTTATCTAACCACGAGATGTATGCCACCTACGTTTAGCGGCGGCTGTGGACAAAAGGCCTAAGTCTACACAAGCGACGTCTCAGCTCCGAGTATTCAATGCTTGCGAACTACAGCACAATAGAGTTGTTCTATACACCCGTCTATACCATTCACTCTTGACAATACAAGTTCAAGAGTTAAGAGCTCCATATTTCGGTAATAGGAATTACTTACGCTTAATTTGACAAAAGCTTTTTGATTGATTATTCCCTAAAAATTAGCAATCAGCAATAATCGCGCAGTCAACGCCCGAGTGATGCTTAATGACAAAATCTATTGGCAGCACTGACAGTAGATTGCTTTGTTTTTGTTTTTTGCTCTCTATTTACGATTTTTACAGAATTGCTCAATTTTCGCTATCGCATTTCTTTTGCAAGATACGGAATCAGGATACGGGTATTATTGAAATATTTCTAAAAAGGTGTGATGGTTCAACGGAATAACAGTAAGTTGTGGCTTTTGTTTAAAATAAATATACGGTTATGCGCCGCATATTAGTAAATTGTCTTCATAAAAGAACTAAAATCCTTGAATGTTTCTAACAACCATAAAACTCCGTTTGTGGTCTAAATTGATCAGACTAGAAATAGAACCAGGACCTCTTGCGGTATATCGTATTCATTGCTCGTGGCGTGACACGAACACACTCGCCTTTTGAGGGTTCTGAACCCGCGACTGCCTGGTTTTATGTGCAAAGTGACTACTTCCTTCCTCTTTAACTTGATTTCGAAATTTACTCAGACAAAGTGTGCTTGAGCTAGTAAAACTTAAGTCCAAAATAACTTAAGCATTCTAGAGAGACAAGATGAATACAATTTAAATTAGTATGACCCATAATTTAATTGCTCTACTGGGACGGAATCCTCTAGCTAACAAATAATTTTGCCATCGAGCAATCCTCAAAGTACCAAGCTTACCAAACCATAATTACAAAGGGTAACTTATACATGGTCCCAAAATAAGAATAAAGCGTCAAGCGGAAACCAAGAAATAGAAACTTAGGGGTCGAATCACTACCATGTAAGTTACGAGATTTTCTGTACCACCTCTTTGGGTATTCGTTTTTTTTCTTTTCTTTATGGGTTTAATCGGGACACAACATTTTTATAGCGCACTGTTATCAGATCCACCCACATTTAATTTTGTAATGCAAGCATATTTTTTTTCGTTTGGAGGTATAAACCGATTATATTAATGTTACCTATATCAAGAAATGGGCTTCCAAAGGCTTGAAGATGTAGCATACTTTGTCCTTATATAAGAAAAAGACTAGAATGTATCTTAAGTCCCTTTAACAAATAAAAACCCGAACAAATTCTTATGCATAAAAATCACGGAACATACACGGGTGTGTACCTGTTTCTCTGGACTTCTCTTGACATTATTTATCAGGACAGCCTGTATAATAATTATGTATACGAGTAATACCAAGTTCATTAAAAATACCTATTCTACAAGCATTTTAACAGTCGTTACAATTTTCGGGTTTGAATTAAATTGGTCCTAACACTCCCACAATAGACTCGGATCCCGCGCTTAATTGAATTTCAGTTAATTAGAATACGATTTTAATTATTAAAGGTCTTTGTGAGTTGAGTCACTTACAAATAAAATTATGTTTCTGAGTGCGTGAGGTGAATGTATAATGTATAAGCCGTTTTTTTTTAGTTGACTCACAAGAGTGCACCGTTGTAAGTTAACCAAAAAAAAAAATTGAAAAGATATAGTAAAAAGCTTTTACTAGGAGACCAACGAAAAGAGTTCAATGTGCTCATTTTAATTAATTGATGTCAATAGTCAACAAAATAAATTACATCATTTTACTGCAATT
Organism: Anania fuscalis; assembly: GCA_950371115.1. Lineage (NCBI taxonomy): Eukaryota > Metazoa > Arthropoda > Insecta > Lepidoptera > Crambidae > Anania > Anania fuscalis. The sequence goes on along the minus strand of OX493335.1, from coordinate 14,680,951 downwards.
ATACTTTCTTTTAAAAAAAAAACCGCATTCCATTTATTATAAGTTTTTTGGATCCAAGATTCAGCGAATAACTGTTTTGGGATGCAATATCAAATAAATGAAATTCTAAAACACTTAAAAATTGGATTCAACAGATGTACCTACATCATTATTACTTTTAGGATCGAGATCCGATGAAAAAACAGGATCCGAAAGTGCGAACAAACGAAGATGATCCCTACCAACTTACAAAAAGTCTTTTTTGTTTATTTTTGGATAAAAAAACTACTTGATAAAAGTGAATGTAAGGAAAAAAGGGATATAATAATAAACTGTTTCTACTACACTATCCTCTACTAAAAATGAACATTTTCAGAGGGACAAAAGATATCAGGATTCACTCACAAAACCTTTGAAAACTCAATGGAGCTGCATTGTGTTAGCGCCGCGAAATATTGCGTATCACCTTAATACGTGTGTAATAAACGTATTTATAGTAGACCCATTTCCACGAATGCACAGTATTTTGTAATACTAGATGACCCATTCATAAAAAAAAATGGCAACGAGTAACGTAACACTGCGTAAAAACAACATGAATTTCACAATAATCATCAGTAGTTTAGAAGTATTATACCACTTTAATTGGGTAAGCCTATATAAGGTCTTATACATATAAGGTATTGACTCCTTTTTCTGCCCTATCCTATCTTTCTTAATGTACCCCAGCTACTCGCACAATGTCGCCGAACCAGAGCTCATCAGGATGATTACAGTCCTACGGTACTTCATCACCCTCTTGGTCACCATTCGCCTACTGCTATCTTGCTTGTTTACCCGGACCCCCTTTCCGATGTCTTCGATCTTAGTTTTTTAGAGTTCCGTTGTCCTGACAAGGAAGCCTTATAGTTTTGTCATATCCGTCTGTCTGTCCGTCCGAGGTTTTGCTTGGAGACTGTTGACCCTAGAAAGCTGTAATTTTGTAAGTATATCAAACACGCCGACAAAATGGTAAAAAAAAAATTGAAAAATATTTTGTTTAAGATAGCTCTCAATGCTCTCATACATGATACATAGGAATGATTTTTTTTTCATCATCTACACCATCGTGGAGTGCACTGTTTCCCAACCTGTGGTCCCCGGACCCCCAGGGGTCCGCCGACCTATCTCAGGGGGTCCGCTAACAGAGAAAAAGGAATAGTAGAAGAGCTTATTTGTGCGGCTGAACGGTTTAATGGGTCCGCGGATTGCAGGTATTTGGCGTAAGGGGTCCGCCCTTAAAAAAGGTTAAGAAACACTGGTGTAGAGTATTGTTAAAGAGGTCCCTTTGACTAGCTTAGGAGTTGCTAAGACTATTTTTCGATTTAGGGATCCGTTTGCGAAATATTTAATGATAAAGTACAAATTTTTGTTTGAGTAGGGCGTCCTAGCTAAACTAGTGGCTTGAAAAATCTGTATAAATTCATGATAATAGTACTTTTCACGAACTTTTAAGAGTAATAGTCGTTCAACTTAGTCGTTCAAAAATTCCTTAGAGCAAAACATTAAAGTGACTTAAATGAAGTAATTGCTGAAATATACTGTGGTAACGACGGGCAATTAAGGAATCCTACTCTGCGCGTGGCACGACACGCACTTGACCGGTTTTTTTTGGTACTCTTTTGTTATCTTCATTTTTGAGCTTCATTTCAAAGCTGTACGGGCAATTTACGGCCTTGGACCCCGAGACTCCTTAAAAGAACTATTTAAAGAAATTAATATACTTACAGTAGCATCCCAATTTATTTATGAAAATATAATGTACATCCGCAAAAATCTGTCCTTATTCCTTAAGAAAAGTGACATTCATAATCTTAACACCCGGAATAAGAATAAGCTTGCCGTTCCCAATTTCAGACTGCATAAAGTGGGTAATTCGTTTATGGGAAAATGTATTCGCTTTTTTAATAAATTACCAGTGTCTATTGTAGAACTGCCCCTGTTAAAATTTAAATCGCATATTAAAACAACTTTAATGAAAAAAGGATATTATACTGTAAATGATTATATAAATGATAAAAATATTTGGAAATAAATACTGCCCTGCTCGCACAGGTACATTTATCTTGTAATGTAAAATATATACTATTTAAAAAGAGGCTGACAATAGTAACCGAGTTTCTTGCGCTACTTCTTCTCGGCGCTAGCCCAAAATTGTCCCGAAGTAGTGGTAGGAAAAAAAAAATTGGGACGTGTAAAAGCGCTTAGTTTAAGCCTATGTACAGAAATAAATTGGTTTTAATGGTTTTGTTTATTTTTCAAGAAATCGGTCACTGATAGTCGAAAGTGGTCGAGTGCCATTATTGTGCAATACTGCATGCAGATACAATTGGCCATTCACAGTCATGTGAAATAATAACGGGTCTTAGAAAAAAGTAAAAAAAAAACACGTTTGATTTTCAACATTTTAAAGCAGTTGCTTCGTCTGCTCTGATAGATCTGTGGTTGATAATGATTCGGATTTTCGTAGAGATTGTGAGTAGTGGGTGTACTGGACCTCTTGTCATTGGGCCCTAATGTAGCGGAGATACGCTTGTTTGATACAGAGTGCCACCAGACAATGGTCCGATAGATTCCTCTTTTTCTTCTAAGTATACTGACATGGGATTTCTTATTGTGAGGAGAACTAGTCGTAAGGTTTGTAAGTAATTTACTCGTTTAGGTTAGGTAGGTACGTAAAATTTAGTAATAAGGTTGATTTAAACCAATCTTTAAGAAGTCTAGGAAGTACCCGTAATGCGTAATGAAATTCACACACCTTAACGTAAATAACGCAAATAAAGTCTAAAGGAACTCTTAAAATGTTAAATATTGGATAAAAACACAACACAGTGACCCGGCACTTAGCCCTTCAAACACATTTTTATTGGCTTTTTTCACTCTCGTAACCAATAATAAATCAATTAACAGACGTTTTCTTTGACTTACTTCTAACAATTGTATCGATAGGAAACTTTGTAAATCGGATGACAATCGAGCTGATCTGATTGATAAATTTATTGGTAAACTTGATTGGTAATGTCCGTAGCCGAGAGCCGAGAACGCGCTGGACTTGGTGATACCATCATTGAGGTCCCATGCCCGGGTTCGAACTCAAACAGCTTACAGTAAATAATATATACCTTTTGACTCTTTGCTTTGTAAACATCTTTATCACCGTGTAACACTGACGTGCCAAAAATTGCCTACAAGCCTACGTTTTCACAAAGCAAATCGAACAAAACAAACTGTAAATGTGATAAATGAAAAATCCTAGTGACTACCCAATAATATAGTATGTTTGTGTTCGTATGTATGTTTGACTCAAAACAAATTGACAGATTTGAATCATAAAACTTAATATACCTATATTTCTTACGGATTCGTCTTGATGTCATTTTAGTAGCAAGCTAACAAGATTGGATAGGACTAAGATAATCCAGTAAGTCATTAACTAACTTAATGATAATACAAGTAAATTATAAACTGAAAGCAATCATAAACTAGCAATGAATATAACATAGCGCGGCAGAGTTAGCGCCATTATTGCAAAAGCCATTAAAAATGTATGAACCCGAGGTGATTTGTACGGTTCAAGCCGTTTGCGGCTAGTCTGAGGCGGTTAGACTTGGCCACATTATGAATAGAACAGCAACACTTCCTATTGTAGAAAAAATACTTAATTAGTTTTAATTCGAGAATTTGATGTTTAAGATAGTAAGTATTGTACTTTACTGCACAGTCTCCCATAATATAGATTACTAATGTAGTATTCGCATCCTGCAGCCTCAAACCACGAAAGTCCAGAGAGCACTATCTAGTTTTTGAACGATGAAAAAAATATATTATATCAATTCCTGGACGTCTCCAACCAATCAACGCCCTCTGCCGGCCCTTCATTCTCGTTTTCGTGCAGCCTAGTAAACCGCGTTATAACAAATATTGTTTAAAATATTTAAAAAATGGGTAAAGACCCCAAGAAATCTGTAGAAAAGCTGTTGAAAAAGTTAAGGAATATCGCACTTAAAAGTTTAGTATCCCTAGCAACCCCTAAGTCATTTTAAAAGGACCTATTCATCGATACCCTACACGATGGGGTAGACGATGAAAAAAAATCATCCCCACGTTGCATGTATGAGAACTACCACAATATTTTTTATTTTTATTTTGTCCTACAACTTTTTCGGCATGATTGATATACATATCGTTACAAAATTGCAGCTCTTTAGGGTCAACAGCCTCCAAGCAAAACCTCGAACGGACAGACGGACAGTCAGACCGCGGACATGATGAAACTATAAGGGTTCCTTGTCAGGACTACGGAACCCTAAAAAAGAATGGCAGGCCATTTGATTGTCAATCTTCAAAGTATTTTTTGCTTCTACTGAGAAAATATGTTCAATCGCCCAAAATTTGGACTTAAAATCTGTATGTAAAATCTTTCTCCATTTTCAGCATACAATAGAATCGGAACAAGCTACTCGCTCCCAATGCCTAGTTCCGAATTACGGACAAAGCCACTGTATGTAACTTGCCCAATTGTTGGAATAATTCCTGGCACATCGGAGGCGAACTTTGCCTTTGCCTAAGGGAACGGTATACAAGATGGCTCCTTAGGGAGAATGCCTTAAATATTATACCGGAACAACTCTAAGAAAACAGAAAGTCTTGATAGAAAGAATAATTAATAGAGTGCCGCTGAATATAATAGTTATTTCAAGTATCATGTAAAGGTGTACTTGTACTACTTACATACTTAAAATTTTGAAAAGGCTTAATCCTATTAAAAAATCATATTAAAATATAGCTTGTTAAAAAGATTATACTGTCAACAACATGTTTAACAATTTGATTGAATTAGAAGTATTGAATACTTTTTAATACATTTTTATGAAAGCTTAACTGATAATTTTTTAAATTAATATGTCACGAAGATGACATCTTGACAGATTCTTCGATATTTATTACACTTTCAGGAAATAGTTTTGTACACCTTTCCTTTACAATTAGAGTTTTGGTGTGTAACAAAACTGTGGACAAAGAGCTAGTTTAAAAATAATATCAAAATTTGACATAAAGTCCAAAAATAAATTATTTGTTAGTTGTCCTTTAAACGCAACTAAAAAAGTTAAACATAAGTGGCTACAAAATATCGAATTGGTTTTAACATTTATACCTATGAGGGTTTTAATGATGTTTATTCTAAGTCTTTTACCTGGGCGCTAACCATTAACAGTTAAAACAGTCACAAATCTGTCAAACATTATCATTTCTGTGAAATTTTGTATGAAATGACGTACCAAAATTGACAGATTTGACAACTTTGAGATTGTTTTAAGATTTCATGGTTATGGCCCTGCTTGTACCCGCGACTTTGGCGTCATAGACTTCAATATTAATCAATCCCATGGGGACAGAAAAGCTGGATTAAATTACCCAATGTGGAAGGGCGTTCGATATCCATGTACTTACGACAACTTACGAGTATAACTATCTTCGCCAGATTTCAGCCAATCCTGTTTAACCGGTAAAACGTGATTGAGTATTTAATAAACATAAGTATCTACAAACTTTTACATTTATAATATTTGTTACACGTTCAATTTACCTAAACATTCCGAAAGAAGTAATATCCTAAAATTAAGAGATACCAAAAACATTCTTAATCCCATAAGTAGGGACTTATGAAGATTCTCGGAACCCGGAACTTTGTTAGAAATGTTGTTATTAATATACCAAATATTCACAACATTTTGCTGCGAGGCTCCGCTTTCTCGAAAGGCAAGGATTACGTGATCATCATCACATCATCAGCCTTTGAAAGTCCTTTGCTGGAGACAAGTCTCATTTTGGAAAAGTAGACACACTATAAGGCCCTGTTTCACAATGTTACGGATATAAGTTCTGCATAAGTTAAGGGCTATTTGTTACTTATCTTTAGGATAAACACTATTTTTGCGTTTCACAACCGTCAAATAACGCTTAATGACATATTAATGCAACCAATTTTATCCTGTACACATTTTTATCTGTTACGTAGTATCTATTCGGCACTTTATCCGTACATTGTAAAACATACCCTTAGTAGTTTGTCTTTATGTATTACTTTTGACAAATTATGTTGCAAACATTGTGGAATACATGAAAAAATTAAAAAGCCAAAGTTGTACATAGTGCGGCAAGCATTGACTCCAAAAAAAGAAATTAATGCGTAATGCATTTCCGAGATGGCGAAAGAATGGTAAAATCAGTTAAGAACGCTTATTTTGTCAGGTTGGAGTAAAGCTGCTGTGGCTTAATTGGTAAAGTGCTTGAGAATTATTTGTATTTTTAGAATTTGACATTTACTTTAATTAATTTATGACATTTTAATTTTATATGTATAAAAAATTTGTAAGCCAGTGATGGTTAATGTATTTGTGCTATTTATACTCTATATTTGTCACCTTATTTATTGTTACCCACATTTTTACAAATAAATTGATTTGATTTGAAAGTGCCTGCACGCTAAGCAGGAGTTTTGGGTTGAAGTTCTGGCGGTATTCTGAAGTGCGGCGATTGACTATCAGCACAAAAAAAAAAAAGCTGTAAAAAAGTTTACGCGACAGTAACATGCAGTAAGCCAATACATATTTCTCTGCAAAATCTGCAACATTTCAATCAAAGTCTGCCTCAACACTAATCCAAAAACAGTGCTGTCTTAACAAAATCTTGATAAATGCGCCATAAATCCCTCAGAAGCGCGCAACTTTATTGCACATCCGAAAGAGCTCTTAAAAATTCAAAACATCCATCTCAGGCGACACTTAAGTTCGAGTTCGTCGACACGATACTGAGTAAAGTGGTTCTCAAAGTAAATTGACAGAGATAAAATCGTTAATGACAGATAGTCAGGACAGGACATAATATTATGACTAGAGGTATTCACTCATCTTGGAATACTGAAAAACACCTTAACAAGAAGCCCATACGTAGTATTATATATACTCTGTCCACACTATGAGTAGTACTTTGTTTTTAAAATCGATGATGTAATGAAACGCAACTTTTAAAAAACAATGACGTGTCCCCTACTGCATTTGGTTCCTTGAAGTCGACTGTAGACCATTCGAGCATCCTTATAGTTTGGCACGAGGTTCATAATATCAAACCTGTTTACTTACACAGTTAGACAGAGATTTGTCGAGTTCCTGGTTTACGGCTTTTAATTGTTTTTTTACTAAAATGCTTTTACATTGAAACTGAATTTCGACGGTAGATCCACGCAGGATGAATACGAGTTATGCATATAAATCAAACAATACATTTATAGATCTAAGAGCACCTACCTAAGCTAAGGGCGAAGCCTATTTCAAAATTGAATAAAAGATCCCGTAAATGTTGGGAAACTATCCCTAAACCCACTTTATCCCTAAAGCGCTGAGGAAGAATCCCGGGTCTCAGAAAGTTTGTAAGAAATCTTGCGGGTTGACGGGAGATTTGTGACGTCATTACTCGGCGTGCACTTCCGATCCATTTGTTCCTTGTTCTATGGAAAGATGGTCGGGATGTCATTGGGGAAGTGTCTTTTTTACTGTTCCTTAGATAATATTAAGGAACAGTGGAATGGGGGCGAATAATATTAAGGAGTCGTGAAAATGGTGTTAAAATCTATATAAAGTATTGCAATACAAACAATAAAATATGCGACGACAAAACGTTGTCTCAAAGTAATTATTATCCTCAATATCCTTGAGTTGCGAAGTATGAATGAGTTTTCCTTGGGGCGTCTTACAAAACACTCAAACACACACCTTTTTAAAAAAGCACGTTTTCTGGACTGACCCGAACTGGGTATTGAACCCGGGATCATTTGTTCTCAACACCATAGAGTAATCTCAACACGAATCGCACCAATACGCCAATTGTGTTGTTATGTTCAGACCTTTATGCTTAGAATACTATAATGCCTTACAAGTCTCTAAAAGTAGCTTAAGATTTTTTAAATGATCACTATTAATATGATTTTTCAGCTAAATAATTAATGAAAAAAGTTTTAACAAGTGTAATATTATTACATAATTAAATAGGTTACCCACTAAATCACTACCTACTACTATTCCTAGAAGCGGCTTATTCAAAGTCCTAAAATTTTATGATGATTCAAAAGATAAACCCAATACTTTACACGAAGTTTTTCTCACGAATTTTATCTAATCGTTGTAGATTTTAGCCTAACCATAATAAATCCCCACAAAGGGAGTGAAAACAGGTTTTAACATTTAAAACTGTTGCCCACGCCCACGTTCTAAGCTCCAGACTTGTTAGGGTTCTGAAGGCCTACTACAAAATATTCCGTTCGTTCGGTCATATAAACCTAACAGATTAAAATTACCATCTCCTTGTATCATCCTTTGATAAAATATGACCTACTCAAACTAGCCGTGTAAAAACACGATCGTTTTCAATAAATTACAAATTGTCAAAGGTTTGATACAAGTAATGGTTAATTGAAGATAAATAACACTTGAAAAAAAATCATCGACCTCAGGTGGGACGGTTGTGTAAGGACCGGAAGTAATGGTTATTTTGATTTGATAGGTTAATCAGTTCGAACGGACGAAACGTTTTCGTAGTAGGCCTCCTGTCCTAGGAGGATTAGTTACTAGTACCAAACAGTTTGCGTCTACTGAGGACAGTGTAAATTATTTAATCCGAGATAAAGTGTGGTTGGATCTTACACAAACTTACATATTCACGATTTACGTATGTGTCTGTTGAATACTAAATTATTTCAACTTTTGATTGTTTTAGACGGTTTTCGGCGCTATTTAATTGTCAAACGTTATATATGAAAAACTGATTTACGTAGCTATTAAAATAAAATGTTAACAACAAATGTTTCCTGTGAACCTGAAATTAGGCGAAGAATTGCCAGTTCGAAGAACGCTATGGCGCAGCTAGACAAGATTTGGAAAGATAGCAACATTAAACGCAAAACAAAAATGTCACTGGTGCGCACCTTAATCTTTTCAATCTTTCTGTACGGTTCGGAAACATGGACAATCAAAGCTGCTGACATGGACAGAATAAACGCTTTCGAGACGTGATGCTATCGCCGGATGCTTCGAATATCCTGGACCGCTTTCTGTACAAATGAATCCATCTTAAGCCAACTACGGATCAAAGAACGTCTTTCTCAAGCGAACGATCGTTCTCAAGCGGTACCTACGCTATTTTGGCCATCTCGCACGCAAGCCGAATGATAACCTTGAAAAGAACATCATTATTGGCAAAAGGCATGGTAAAAAGCCACGTGTCCGCAGGCCTACACGATGGCTGATCTACTTGTAAAAACCCTGGAAATGCCATTTCACGAGGCGCTCAGACGAGCGCAGGATCGCGAGGGCTGGAGACAGCTCATCACCGAGGCGACTGCATAGACAGGGTCACGATCCTCAACCATGAGGGACCGACTATGGAGGAGGAGGAGGAGAATAAAATACGTGTCACGAATAAAAAATGGTTACATTTTATTTTGCAGCATGGACCCGTCAAAAGAGTTTATATTTATATGACTATAGCCTCCTATAATAATGCTATCAACTCCGTATATTTCATGTTCTTTTAAATTTGTAAAATAACTTTTTCAGCTAACTCCTTTTCCTTAGTTTTATTATCTCTAGTTACAATAAAACTTTCTGCTTTTCTTAACTTAATAAGAGACGTGTGCTCTAAGTTTTGAGATAAAAACCATTCAGGTAGCATAAATAGAAATCTGTCTAGACTAACGCTAATTATGCTGACGCTAACACTGACACTAACGCTAATAGTGAATGCACAATGTAGAACTACTTTTATCCGTTTTAACAACTAACTTATGGTGATTTGCTGTTTATTAAGTCCTACATTTTGTGTTTTGTAAAAAATTAAAAAAATAACACCCAATAAATAAAATAAATATTGATAGGTAAGCAGCTAAAGCATTTGTTTTACAGAAATCTGAAATAACGACGGTACCACATCACCCAGACCCGAAACAGTATAGAAAAGTTCGTTTTCTACATTGACCGACCGGGAATCAAACTTTGGACCTCGGAGATGGCGAGGCCAAGTCGGCTCGGTTCTAAATTCTAAACATCGATACAGATTTACAACATGGAAATCAATTTTCAATGAAATCTGAAAATGTTTCCCCTTTAAAAACGATTTACTCACTCATCTAAAAACAATGAGGCAATATGCGTTCACATTTTTGCGTCCTCCCTCGGCTAAACTCGGGTTGAGATAAGAAATTTTTTTCGCGCCATAAATTCGTCGCTTTGAAAAATGAGCCTCCTATCACATGGGTCACTTCGCCTTATGAAACCATTTTGTAGCAAATCGTCGGCTCTGCGAAGGTTGGTTGAACATAATATATATCAAATATTTTTTTGTGTAATAAAGACTCGCGAATTCTTGCGGGCTTCTATTTATAGAAACGCAGGGTGACAATGAAGTATGGAACAAAACATTGTGATTATAAAAACTCCTAATATTCGTCTTCATCATCCTCATAGTAAGGTACTTTTGTTTTTGTAAAAGTTTAAAAACTCAATAAACTGCTAGTTAAAAAAATAAAAGTAGTTAAAAAAATATAAATAGGTACTCTCATTATATAATGAATAAAAGGTTTCAGTTACCTACTGTTAAGCAGAGAAAACCTTTATCCCATTCCAATGTCTGTTTCATTTCATTTCATTCACTTTTAAAATAGCTCTTTACAAAGATGATGATGATTTAAAAAAATCATCCAGATCATTATTTTTTGTTAACCCGTATCATCCCACTGCTGGGCAAGTTCACACTAACTCTTCCGCCAATTTATCGCCAATTAGGTACTTCTAATCCCAAAACATAACTAAATCATCGCACAAAAAAATTGAGAATCTCTAAAAAACTGAAACAGTTTAGTTCCTATCAGACTGTATTTATTTATTTTATTATAACAATATAACCAACCAACCAACAAAGCATACACCATACATTGATAGTCTGCCTGTTCCTAATATCTGGTATTTTTACGTTAGGTGATGTGTCCGATTTGTGTGTTGCAATATAAAAAATGGCAGGTTTAATTTTAATAAGTACCTACCTGAATCACTTTGTATAGTGGCTAAATTGTTAGAAATACATTGTCGAGTTTAAGTCACTATTTAATTCCGCATAACTTTTTAAATGAAACGTTTGGAATCTTTTACAGACACTCGACATTTGGCTAAATAATTAAAAGTTGTCTCCCGGACGGTTTGGCCAAAGGATCCATTCACCCTCGCTGAATGTTTGTTCTCGTACTAAACAACACAAGAATTTCTAACATGCGGGGCAAAAAGGTCCTTTGAAAATTCAATTAATAAACTGTTTGTGGAAAGATTCAACAGGGTAATAAAATAATATATCTTTTATTTTATTTTTTATTTTATTTAGTAAGGAACACCAACAGTATATATATAAATACATTCAAAGACAAAATTATAATATGAGGTGACAAATTCTTATATATATACCAATAATAGGCGTACACAGCATTTTTACTTAAAAATTTCTACTATAAGTACTTATAAATATTGCATTTTTTAAAAATAATAACAAGTATTTTTAATAATTAGAAAGGACACTAACAAAAAATCACAGGAAGGTAAGTTTCTGCCTAAACTTTGGTAAGGAGTCATTAAAAATATCAAGACCTGTCCCATGTCTCTCATTGTATTGCGAAAAACATCTAGCAAGGGGAGCGTGGCGACCGAGATTTGTTCTGGTTGCAGGCAGAGCAAATGGCTTCTTAATAGGGTAACGAGGTAGGCGAGCCGGCACGGATAGTCTTACCCGCTCCACAAGATCACCACACTTAATTTTGCCATTGATAAGCCTGTGCAAAAACACCAAATCATGCCGTAAACGCCGGTGGCGCAACGTGTCCATTTTAAAAAAGGCTAACCTGTGGTCATAGGGTGATCTGTGCGATACTTCTGGAGTCAGAAATGCCAAATACCTCGTAAACGCACGCTGAATACCCTCCAAACGTTGAGAGTGGACGGCATATACAGGGTTCCAAGCAACACTCGCATACTCCAGATTGCTTCGAACTAAAGCGTTGTACAAAAGTTTACGCGTATAATTCAGTCTAAATCCTTTGGCGTTTCGCTTCAAAAAACCTAACATTTGGGATGCTTTTTTTATAATATTATTAATATGGGATGTAAATTTAAGCTGTCCATCCACCGTAACACCCAAATCCCTCACCTCTTCGACTTCAGCTATTTTTATAGTATTGATATTGTAAGTAGATGGAATTGGTTTTTTCTTTTTAGTGAATTTAATGTGATAACATTTACTAACATTTAAAGCCATGTCATTCAACCTACACCAATTGTGAATATTGTCCAAGTCCTTCTGAATTAGGTTTATGTCGTGAATAGATTCGACAGTTCTGTATATCTTCATATCATCCGCAAACAATTCAAACCTGCAATGTTTTATATCATAGGCTATGTCGTCGATAAATACGAGAAAGAGTGTAGGTCCCAGGTGGGAGCCCTGAGGAACTCCTGATGATGCATGATATACCTGTGACTCGAACCCGTCGACAGCCACTCTTTGAGGTCTCATTTTGAGGTATGATCTGAACCACTGGAGCAAGCTGCCATGAATGCCCTTCAGTTTTAGTTTAGTTATAAGTAGTGAGTGGTTAACACTATCAAATGCGCTAGAAAAATCGGTATAAATAGCATCTATTTGGGTACCACCGTCCACCCTTTTAGCAATTTCTGATATAAATGAAGCTAGGTTAGTTTGTGTTGAACAGCCCCTACAAAAACCGTGCTGATACTCGGTCAGTAAATTTTCTACATGGCTGCTGATTATCGGGTTAATCAAGGACTCGAATAGTTTAGAAAACGTTGACAATATAGAGATTGGGCGGTAATGTTTAATGTTACTGGTTTCGCCTTTTTTAAACACAGGTACAATTTTTGCTTTCTTCCATTCTTCAGGGAACACTCCATCGCGAAGTGAGCGGTTAAAAATTAAAGTCAGTGGCAGCGACAGGTACAGACCACACTGTCTAATAAATAAAGGAGGTATTTTATCTGGACCTGCTCCCTTTTGTACGTCAAGTTGCTTGATAGCCCTAGAGGTGTCAGACTCAGAAAATTGTATGTTTGATAGATTGGAATGCGACAAATCCGTTATTGCCTGGCTAGGATCCTGTGAAGCCAAAGTAAATGTGGAAGCAAAGTGCCTAGCAAAGAGACCAGCAATCTCGGAACCAGATCCAGCGATTGAGTCGTTTAAATGCATTTTTGATGGTAGGTTTGACTGATTATTGCGTTTTTCTTTAATAAATTGCCAAAAATATTTAACATTATGCGATATTCCACTCTCAATGTTTGCCTTGTAGTCGTTATAGCATTTGTTAACAAGTTTACGACAGCGTTTGCGCAAAATAGCGTGCTCCAATCCATCGCGAGGATTACCATATTTGTGAAATTTTTTACGTTGTTTGTTTTTTTCGGCTAAAAGTTTAACTAAGGAAGGACTAAACCATTTAGGATATTTATGTGTTCTAGGACAATGTTTTGGCAAAGTTTGCATACCATACTTTTACCGCTATTATATGAATACCAAGCAAATTGAAATAGTACCTACATTTAAACTTCGCCTTATTTATTACACGGTAAGTGTGTTAATAGTGGGTGGACAACACAACAACATACACTCGGTGTTAACACTATAAAATAAACAAAGTCGTACTTACTACAAACTAAAGTGACGTAATGTAGGCCATTCATAAATGCTTTCCTTTAAAGGCATTAAGAATAGAACTGGGCGGTAACCACGAACTCTTAAAACAATCTCAAATCTGTCAAACATTATCAAATCTGTCAAATTTTGTATGGAATGACGTACCAAAATTGACAGATTTGACAGCTTTAAGATTGTTTTAAGAGTTCATGGTTACCCCGCAGGGCGGTAACCACGAACTCTTAAAACAATCTCAAATCTGTCTAACATTATCATTTCTGTCAAATTTTGTATGAAATGACGTACCAAAATTGACAGATTTGACAACTTTGAGATTGTTTTAAGAGTTTATGGTTATGGCCCAGGACATAATTTATTTAGAGTCATGCATACATTATTGTTACAGAATATGCATAGGCCTTATAATTTTCGTCTAATAAAAAAAGCGCTGAAGGGTGTTGCTACTTGTTTCCACCATTCACAAGCAGTTCTGAAAATGTTAGTTCCTATTTTGGATCCTGTTTCTTTTACGTGATGCCAAGTATACCAAATTGGCTGTTAACTGTAGGCCCACTAAAAATATGGACTAGGTTTAAATGTCCAAAGTATAGGCAACCCCTTAGAGCATTCAACCAACTGAATGCTCTAAGGGCAACCCATTTGACACATCAAACTTTTCTCGGTAATGTTAACTTAAATTATAATGTCCAACTAAGCAATTGACAAAATGTCGTCGTTTAAAAATGTACAATATTTAAGATGTTCTAAGTACTTTAAAATGAATATGAAAAAATACTTTGGTATTAATTCTTCCAAAGCTATAAAATACCAGCCAATTTAAAATAGACTGACCTAAATACATCAGCTAAGTCTAAATCTGGTAGTCTGCGATGGAGTAAAATAGATCCAAAGAATTACACGAGCTTATGGTTGATAGCTATAAATGTAATCTTTCTTAATATATAAAACAAAGACGGGTTTGTTACAACACTTATAACTCGAGAACGCTGAGCCGATTTTCATGGTTTATACCTTTTTGGATTTGTCTCTGCCCCGAATAGTAGAATAAATAATAAAAACATTGCAAAAGATGGCAAAATAAAATATTTTACTGTAAGGCGGTACGAAATTTGCCGGGTCAGCTAGTACTTTATATTAGCAACTGGCATGGTGATGAAATAACATACTTGAGCCTACACTATTTAGTAGTAAGTACTATTTGATTAATAGTAAAACTTATTTTAACCTACAACTAATGATCAAGGTCCCTTAATCGACTTATTTAAATATTGGACAGACTTACTAATAAATAGATATTGGACAACATCACATACTCTGATCCTAAGATAAATAGCTAAAGAACTTGTTTTATAGTAATCAGAAACACCGACGCTACCACAACACTCAGACCCAAGACAGTATACAAAAGTTTGTTTCCTACATTGCCCCGAACGAGAATCGAACCTGGGGGCCTAGCAAGAAAGTGCATCTTTCGTTCGGTCGTATAAACCTAATAAATTAAAATGGCCAGTCTCATGACGTGTCAATCATTTGATAAAATATGACCAACTCAATCTAGCCGAGTAAAAAACCCGACCGTTTTCAACCGTTCATAAATTGTCAAATATTTGATGCCCCCGTATGAATGTTTTAATTTGAATAGCACCAAAATGGTGGAAATTCGCCATTGGTGCTATTTTTTGTCAAAACTTTTGACATTAATTAATGTCAAAAGAATTCTATACTAGTCAACCCTAGACCAAAGATATTGTATTTCTAGCTTCAGATATAGATAGACGTACTTACCTAAATTATAAAAAAAACTATTTAGATTGGTGATTATATTTTTTGGTTTATTATGTACCTAACTAAATTCTTTGTATACTAAGGACCTGTTTCACAATGAACGGATAAAGCTATATAATAATAAAAATATGTAAAGGATAAAAAATCGTGTTTATCCTTCAGATAAGTAAATTAAAGCTTATACGGAACTAATGCAGAACTTATCCTTACATTGTGAAACAGGCCCTGAATAGCTAATCTTAATATAAATGAATGTGATGTCGTGGTGTTTCAATTTGACAGATTTGACATATTTGAGATTTTTTTAAGAGTTCATAATTGCCCCCCAGATCATTCTACTAAACTCTCCCATCACGCTATTGGTAATACAACTAATGTTCCCTACCCGCTTAAATGAGTCATTAGGGACCAAAAGAGAACCAAGGACGAACAACAGGAAGGAATTGAAGCAAGGAGGGTTTAACGTGCGCATTATATTACCTTGCTGTCATTGAAAGACTAGTTTATATCCCTAGAGTTCTTATTCCTATGTAATTAAGTTTGTTTTTTTATGTTTTACGGCCCATTATTGTTTTATCGGTCATTGAGGTTCGAAGATATCGATTAGAATATGTCCTAGATTACTTTGGGCTACAATTAACGACGTCGACGACCTCCGTAGCCGAGAGTCGAGGATCCGGGTTCGATCCCCGATCGGGTCAATGTAGAAAACGAACTTTTCTGTGTTGTCTCGGGTCTAGGTGTTGTGGTACCGTCGTTGTTTCTGATTTATATAACACAAGTGCTTTAGCTACTTACCTTAGGATTAAAGCAATGTAGGTATGTGTATGTGATATTGCCCAATATAAATAAAAATTAAGGTTCCTTTTATTTATCTTAGACCCAATTTCATCGAGCTCTATTATTCATTACAGAGGATTAGAAGTGACAGGTGATTTCCAATACTACTATAATACTACTGACAGCCTGCCAGATGAACTAATCCTTATTTAGTGTTTTTGCGTTTTTGATCAATCAAGGTAATTGGGGTGATTTAAATTTATTTTGAGAACAGTTACCTACCGATGATACTTATAAATAAATAAGCTACATAAGCTACTCCAAATAATAAATAATCGCAAACAAAGACGCAGGCACCAGCCAAACACAAAGTGTATATTCCAACCGCCTCTATTTACCGGATAAATCCGGTTACAACCAGATGTACAGCTTCCTTATACAGTTACGATAGTATCAAACACGGGTGTGGGAGTAAATTGATAAACAACAAAGTTGTGTGAGCAACATTGTCGTACTAGAACTTTAACTTGATGTAATAGGGCCGATAAGTTGGGAGAGACGGGAAACTACATTGTATACATCGATCCAATAAGCTTTAACATATTGATAAGTTCAATTTTTTTTATATTTATTTAGAAAAGGCCTATGTTCAGCAGTGGACGTCCTGTGGCTGAAATGATGGTGATGATTATAAAACCAACGACGATTACGTCGTTGGTTTTATAATAATAAGTATTAACAAATGACAAAACAAAACGAGCTTTAGTCTTTTTTTTAACTCAACTTTTAATACAATGTCGTCGAGGGCATGGATATAGAGCGGTAAAATTATCCCGGTAAAATACGGTAAAATATCTATATTTTACGTAAAATGCGGTATTTTATTGTAAATATGGTAAAATTCGGTAAAGAACGCAAAGGAAACAGGTAAGTTTACTTAATATTTGCGTCATGTTTTTTTTTAAAAGAGTAGTATTCTTTTGCGCGTGTACGTGTAGTTAGCAGGACTAAACAAAGTCAACTAGCTAATCGCAATCGCCGCTTGCTCAGTCGCAGCGGCAAGAGCGCATGAGATGCACTACAAGGCGGAGTGCACTAATCGGCAAAGTCGCATAATGATTTTATAACTATAAGCGCACGGGATTTAAATTAAATTAAAATTTAAAACGTCTCTTAGGCGCTGGTAATTTTACCGTTATTTATTTAAATTACCGTAAAATACCCGTATTTTACCCGGTTTCAGTAAAATTACGTAATTTTACTCAAGGGTGACGGTACTAAGTATACATGCATTATTAATGTAAGTAGATTACATTTTATAGGAGCAATTTGTAATTTCCTTACATTAAAACTATCACGAAAACAAGACTCAAAACAATATTGTACAATTACATCAAATGATTGAAAGTAAAATTTCAAAGTTTCGTCAGGAGTTCGTAGCATAGAACACTGATTTCGTAGTTCGTAGCATATCCGTAGCTCGTAGCATCTTCGTAGCTTGTAGTACCTCGGTTGTTTGTAGTAACAGGATTATAGATTATTGTTCTATTATTACTTTTGTTAATAATGTTACTTTACGATGTGAATTATATTTTAGTAAAAGAATAAAGCACTCGCCCGGCTTGCGATGGGACGTGGGTTCGAGAGGACCTGAGTTCGATGATTTTTTTCAAGTGTTATTTATCTTCAATTAAAAGAATAAAGGTCTAAATCCGGCGACGTCGATTTGTGTTAGCTACAGATGAGTGAAATAAATATTTTTTGTTAATAATGCAATTTATTACTTTTTTATATGTAAACATATATTTTAAAGCAAAGCTCATATCATTATGTATGATGCATGTTTTGTGTCATCCTCATCATCATTTCAGCGACAGGACGTCCTCTGCTGAATATAGGCCTCCCTCAGTAACTAGCAGAAGAGAAGCAGCAACAAAGTTTCCGTTTGCATTTTGATCTGATTGATTTTATCCACCTAAATGCAGCATCCATTCTCTTCACGCCTCATTGTAAACAACTAATCCATCAACGACATTGTAGACAAAATACAAACGGCTAAGAAAACTGCATGATCGATGGCCAACTTAAATAAGATATAGCTGACCTCAAACTGAAGATATCACGAAATGACTTTGATGTATTAGAATAACTTTCAGATAGTTCGAAAAGTGTTTGTTAGAGAAAAATGAATCATCCATAAAAAAATTGCTTAATTTCTTTTGATAGATAAGCAAAAGTTACTGGATTCAGGCCACATACCTAAAACATTTTGACGACGATATTGAAAACCACAAAAGAAAATTTTAATAAAAATAGTATTCAATTTTATTGTGGACTCTCCAAAATATTATTTACACTCTCTGCCTCTATGAATAAATTCAATTATTTATATTGCGCGTAGTCATGAAAATATGAAATTTCACTCATAAATCTCTTACCAATACATATTTACTTCTAAAATAAACAAAAGCGAATCGTTGTTTCTTTCATAGACTTAGAATTCGCTACGTTACTCCTATTTGTGTTAAGTCATTTGGCTGGAAACCAAATTATCAGTAGCCTTTTGACATAAAAAAAACATTTTTTAAACTTCGAATCACGAAATGTCGCCAATGACTAACGATGGCTTAATGATGGTCATTGAACCTTGAAGAGATATCCCACGCTGTCAGGATTCAAATTATGATACAACCTAATTTACTTAGTTACTCGTACGTTCAAATAATGAAAAACTCAACATTCAAATTAATAATTATGATTCGTACATTTTCAATATTTCATGCTGTTCCATGCTTTAGATTACTTGAACGACAAGAGTGCATGGACTTAATAACCTGCCTAGCTCGCACTTACACTATCTTGTAATTGTATTTCCTGCAATAAAACCAGGCTGACAAAGGTGACATTGTTTGTTGCGCCGCTTCTTCTCACACCAGCCGATATGTTGTCCCGAAGCGGTGGTACGACAAAAAATTGGGACATTTAAAAGTGTCATTGATGGCCAATTTGCAGAAATAAGTGACTTTGATTTTGACTTTTAGACAAATAAACTTATTTCATTTCATTTATAAGAGACTGTCGGGTCATATCGATTACTGTCCGTCAATAATAATTACAGTAAATTTTTTTACAAAAAAAAATGCTGACCTATCTTATAATCATCATAAGTAAGCTAAGTATGATTTTTAAAAAAATATTAGATAATAATTTGATACGATTTTCTTACATTTCTTTATTACTACCCCGCGTAGATCATCCAACTAAATGCTCTTAGCCACCCCGTCTAATTTTATAATGATTCAACACTTTTTAGTAAGTCGGTTATATTATTTTGTAAGAAGGTTACATGAAAAATAAAGTTGACATATCGATAATAGATAAGTAATTATTATCATACAAACACACGGCCTTACTACAAAAAGATAGACTAGTGTTGAACACCTTTTACAGATAAGTCACCCAATTTGAAATGTTTGTTAGTAATATGTCTCGAATGTCAGATGTGTCAACATTTCAAATTGGTTGATTAATTTTAGACAAGTGTTTAACGCTAGTCTATCTTTTTTGTGCTAAGGCCAGGGTTTATTTACATTTCTTTTTTTATGCGCGTATCGGCTAATAAAATGAACCAGCAATTTTTCCGTCAATTTTCTCTCGAAAAAAGGTTAGAAGGTTTCCAATCTTGTGCCAACCACGGCTTTATTTTATTCCGTCGATTTCATGCCAGTGCCTTGGCGGGTTATCCTTGACATGGTTAGATAGAAATCCTTCATTTAGAAGAAGGGTAACTAGTCTTCACATGTGACAACCGTCTAGTGGCCCTAACTCATCGCGAGTATGATTCCCGCAATTAACAAATGCTTGTACTCGTATTATGAGCACGAACATTATATACTTTTGTTGTCATGGATGTTTATAAATGTATTTAAGTTTGATATAGTGCATGCTTTCCTTAATTTGATGTGATAGTAAGAAAAACAAAGAAATTTTGTATAATGCGTGACAAAATTAATGTTAACTGGTTAAAAACCGGCCAAGTGCGAGTCGGATGATCTATGAAAACGAGAAAAAAATCACGTTTGTTGTATGAGAGTATATTGTATTCTGTTTTTTAGTATTTGATGTTATAGCGGCAGCAGAAATACATAATCTGTGAAAATATCAACTTTCTAACTATAACGGTTCATGAGATACAGCCTGGTGACAGACGGACAGACAGGCAGACGGACAGCGGAGCCTTAGTAATAGGGTCCCGTTTTACCCTTTTGGTACGGAACCCTAAAAACCAACAAAAGTACAGTAGGTACATAAACGGTAACAGTTATGTTAGCTAGCTGTTTAAGTTTGGCCAGGTAACTGTTCGTTGATAAGGTTTAAAAGCCTAATTTACATATTTCTATTTCTAACTGTAGAATTAACAAAGTCGAACCACAAACCCGCCGCCGCTATACGTAATTTGTGCACAAACTACGTAGCGAACTATCGTGTGTTAATTGCTTTACATTTTAGGTTCAATGACCTAAACACAGTCTTAGGGCACTGAACTGACCGACATTTGGTACTAAATGGACGGTGTAATGGACCTTTGGGTAATTTTGTTTGCATGTTATTGCCTGTTCTAATTAACGAATGCCTCAATACATGCCTACGAGTAGTATTTTAACGGATCTATGAAATGTTATTTCATTGTGTAGTGTGTAATGTCATAAAGTTTCTAACGAATAAAGCCCGCCTTATAAACCTAATATAAGCTAACTTTAAGCAAAGCTATTTAGGTTACCTAAGTAACAGTAAAGAAAGAATATTAACATTATTCTTTGGTGACAGCAAAGAAAACCCTAGTAACAGCATAGAGAGAAATACATGTAATAGTTATATTTTAACGCGTCCTAGTATCGCTTTGACACTTTAGCATTTAAATGCTCTAACTAAGCTTTGACTGTAGACATTATATCACAGTCATTGTCATCAAAGTTTCGTTTGGGTGGTTTCGTAGCCTATTCAACCTTAAAATAGTACCCGTCGTTTATATTCGGAACCGTTCCAGATCTGATACAGGAATCGGAGGCTGGTACTGACATGTGTTACTGTGACAGGCCTCGTGACATCCTGTATGTGGCGAGCATCACGTGGGTTTGCTAAAGTTATCGACAAAAGCCTAGGTGAAGTCAGTAGGCTCGGTACTAACAAAGTCACATTGACATGGGTAGTTACTAAAAAATATGGTGTTTAGATTAGTGATATAGTATGAATGAGCAATAACTTTGTTTTTAAGATACCTACTTTGGGATGGCATTTACATTTTCAGCGGTCTACCCCTTTCATCGCGTGGCAAGTACAGCAATACAATTATATTTTTTCTTAAAATAAAACCATGCCTGTTTTTTTCTAATGGAAGGAAAGGAACTATTTCACCGATTTTTTAACGATCAGAATGTATCAAGTGCATTTGAAAATTTAACTAGTGTGGCTCTGTCTGAGTATCGAGTGGACGATTTTACATCGATGAAAATAAAATATTCACTGCTAATTGCCGGTTGTTTGTATGAAACAATAGACATTGAAGTGTCTACATTTGCGAAGCGCTGTAAACAATGGACCTACCGTTTATACCTATC
This sequence comes from Anania fuscalis, assembly GCA_950371115.1. Lineage (NCBI taxonomy): Eukaryota > Metazoa > Arthropoda > Insecta > Lepidoptera > Crambidae > Anania > Anania fuscalis. The sequence goes on along the minus strand of OX493335.1, from coordinate 14,658,989 downwards.
GTAGTAATAATTTATACCACAAGGTAGCGATCTAGACAAGCGATATTCATGCCTGTTATTTTGAAGAGGGTTATTGTTATCCATTGTTTCTGTTACTTTTACCTTAATAACGTTGTTCTTCTTCTTCTTTTCTTCTTCGTCTTGCACAAATAAATGTAAGTACTTTAAATCTATTTGGTTTAACCCGCACGTACCTTGTGAAATAGAGAATCTAAGCTCTCTAGTTTCCACGCCCGTAAAAGCAATTTATAACTCCGTACTTAAGTGTCCTAACAGATAAGGGGAGAATAATCGAGATCTACTTTTCCTAGCAAAACAAGCCTTTCAACGTATAGGTACTGCAGATTATTAAATTCGTATCACTAATACTTGCACTTCAATTAAATAGCAATAATGTTAAAATATCCTAATGTCACGTTTAGGTACGGACAACAGCTCGTCGACCTACCACAAAATGTCAAATTTTCTCATTTGAAAATGATCTCTAATGTCAGGCTTAAAGTTGAAAATCTATCGGAGGCTTTTTGACTTTTTGGGTAGGTCGACGTGCTGTTGACTGTACATTTGGTTGTTAATCTGTAATATAAAATATACTATAATACTCAAAAAAAAAAGATTACAATTCAATAACAATGGACGTTGTGCGCGATTCTAGTCAAACCTATTTTCTTTCTGTATAACGAAAGGGATTTATTAGGATAATTCCGAACCCCTATTTCGCACTCTACGTTTGCTCCACGATAGCCAAATATCCATTTAACTGCTAATTACTCTCACACACTTGTTAATAAACGAGACGTTGATCCCGTCATTAATCTCGCCATTTGATCCTTTAATCTGCCCGTAGGTTCCTAATAACTTAAGGTCAAAGATGGCTGAAGGACATGAAGTTCAGAGTAGGGGATGTATGCAGGTTTTTTTCATATTTTTGACATTGAATTCAACTTCGTTTATTACACTTTTTTCTTTGCTTGTCACCGGTAATTTTGCATTTTTTTAATGATCAGTATTTCGCCACACATTCCGCATTATTAGGTCTTAAGCGTCATCCTCGTAGCGCTAATATGTCCTTACTTTCCATGTGTCATTCTTTACCCTGGACAGTAGATGGAATATGCTTTGGGAAGTTTTTCTAATTGAGTTGCTTGACTTGATAGTAAATTTATTATTATTATTACTTATTTATTTTACCTCGCGTGTCATTTGGTTGTAGTTCAGATCACACAGCCGCGCTTCGGTAACGATGACCAAATCAAAATAACGCGGTTGTTAGTGTTAACCAAGCCGACCTTCTTTAGTGATACTTATCACATTTGAATCCGTTTAACGTTTAGTTTGTCCTGGCCATACTTTAGGGCGGCTTGATCAATTGCATCTGTCTTACAGCACCTGTCTTTATAAATCCTCACCGCATGGTGGAGTATCAATGGCCCTACCAAACCACCTCATGGTCAGTTAGGCCATGGTTAGTATTGCAGAGGAATCAAGGCTTAAGTACTAAAAGTATAAATACCTATCAATCGACAATTGGTCTGAATTTCTACAAAGCGCAAACAAAATCAAATTAAGTATTGCCTGCTGTAAACGTTTCTCGTTTAAGTCTCCAAATTCGTACTGAGTGAAAACAGTAATCTAATACATTATGTGTCGACCTTTTACCTGAACCCGACCCTGCAACAAAGGCCCAATAACAAGTAACACAAAAGGGGACTTTTATGTCAAATGAGTTTCAAATACGGTCCTGCCTTGCGTAATGATAGAGAGGCGTAGTCGTAACTTGATGAAAGGTGTTCCGAGTCCCGACAAAGCATCGAGTCCTGATTAATCTATCGGGACGAGCTGGCAGGTAAAATGATTGCGTCATCCGCAGTTGTTCAATCTCATTCTATTAGACCTTCTGCGACAGTGAAAGGGTTTTGTTCGGCTTTTCATCCTTCGGATTAGGTCCGTTTTATAGTAAGTAATTTGTATCCGAAGGTCACACTGTAAGAGGGATTAAACAGAGCCTGTCTTCTTAAGGTAATCCCCTACCATGAGTAATAAACAAACAAAACGAATCCAAAGTACTAAACTAATTTTAATTTCATCACTTCACTCATCATTCTGCCTAAGGTTATTGAGAGAGACCAGACAATTCTGGATGCGTCTTCTAGCGCCAGGTAACTAGTGAGTCCACCAAGTGTGCAATACAGCCGGTCCTGTAATTGGTCTTATGTTTTTAGAGTTCCGTAGTCAGAACCCGTACAGTTTCGTTTTGTCCAGTATGTCTATCTGACTGTACTTAACCTTAGCTCAGAGAATCTGTAAGGAAACCGTAATTTTGCAAGGATATACTCTACATAAGTATTCATTAAGGTGGTAGAATTAATAAATGGTTAATAAATTAATATTTTTTCTCATCTATCGCGTGTGGTCATCTAGGGTGAGGGGTGCCGATTAAAAATAAAGTAGGCAAGCAAACACTTTTTTTAGATTCAGGGATCCGTTTGTGTAATATTAAGCTTGATAGTGTAATTTTTGTTAAAGTCCATTGTCACTCTGAAAGCGTTATCACGACAGTTGTGTAACGACTGAACACTATAAAACGAATTTAAAAGAAAAACTAACACCGATTTAACTCTTAAAATGTACCAGGAGAAGAAATGTACGTAGATGATGCTATTAATTTCGTAAAACAGGTAGCGACTACCGCTTATCATGACAGGAAACTAAGGAACCCTACATTTTCGGAGCCAACTCACACTTGGCTGGTTTTTTCTTTTTATTCGTCGGATAAAGTTATCTGGTGTTTAAAAATTAGATCCACGTTTTTTATCTTAATGTTACTGCATGGGATAGGTTTAGGCCTTTAATTATACTTAGGTTTAATTCCTCGAATTATTTTTTTTGTTACGTTTTGTAAGACATCCATTGCATGTCTACAACTTAATTCATAGCTGCCTTTCAATATTGAATACTAAGTCAATACAGGTCAAGAACGTCACGCAATAACTCACATTTCTAGGAAATCTGTCTATTTCGTTTGATATGTTGTCGCACATAATAACGCCATTTATACTGGATACGTCTTTTTACTCGAATACATAGTTATACCTACCAGTGAACGATAGAAGAATAGAAATTCTAGCCATTTAAGTAAACAAATTACTAATTGTATCCACAATCACTCCAATCTTATAGCCTCCGTAGCTAAGAGGCGGGAGAGCCAGACTTGGCATCGCCGCCTCTCTCTGAGGTCCCGGGTTCGATTCCCGATCGGGTCAATGTATAAAACGAACTTTTCTATATTGGCTCGGGTCTGAGTGGTGGTACCGTCGTTGTTTCTGATTTGATAAAATTAATAGAATCAGGCGTTACTTTGCGGAAATCCATAACTAAATAATTATGAAAATGTAATTAATTTGCTCACAACTTCCGCTCAGTTACGCCGTCATAGGAACCCCAATTACACCACCTGTAACCCACAATCTGAGGGCAAACACAAGCACATGTTAATTGTTGTTTCTGATTTCTATTACATAAGTGCTTTAGCAAATTTTTCTATTTTAGGATCAGAACAATGTATGTGCTGTTGTCCAACATTTATTTATTTATTTAATTATGTATCTAGTCCTAAACTAAGCAAAGCACAAGCTAAACAGATACCAGATAAACTTACTTAAATAAAATTTAAACCGCCAGGCTGTGTGGACGGGAGCGCGAACAACTAGAGAAGGCACAAAAATACGCCTCCAGACTCTCACCAGAAGGTCGAAGTTTACGTCGTTCGTAACATTTAAATGTTTTTGTTGCAGTTTTATGTGTCTCTTTATTCTATTCTACCTACTATGTACTTTTTTATTCTTGTTTAATAGTGTTTTTTGTTGTCCTTTTGTACGCAAAAATGCTTCTAGACTTTTTTAGTTAGTTCGCGGTCTCTGGGTTCATATGGCGAGGTGCCAAGCCGAGACAGCTCATATTTATTATTTGTGATGTCCGTTTTTATACGCATATTCTGACGCATTATTTTCTGGACAGTGTTGAATAAGATCACATAATGATATATAGGTTTGTACTCTGGGGAACGAACGGAAAAGGGAGGCGTATTTATGGATAGTGTGAAAAATACAATATTTGTGGATACGGGACAGTTTTAGACTTACATATTAAATCACAAAACTAGTCATTTTAACGACCAAACAAGAGGTTCAAACTCTCGGGTGAGACTCTAGAGCTGATGCGATTGCGACGGGAAGCGCCAGAGGGAGCTCAGTCCGATGCTATCAATTAAAAGATTTGGAGGTTGGCGAGACGAGATCTTCGAAGCTCGAATATCCGCCTCATACATACAAGAGGCGATAGACAAAACCGGGGGTCGAAAGTCTTTGCCCAAAGAATAGAAAGATCACATCCGACATAGCTGAAAATCTCGGATAGCAGAACCGTCACATCAGTTCCGGAAATTCTCGCCGAGATTGAGGACTTCTATGGCCGCTTATATGTCTCACATGCCCTAAAACCTCCAACTGAGACGCTAATGACCCTATAGCCACGCTTACCACTACACCGATAATTGCCGAGAACTTGATAAAGACGAAATTGAGGTGACAGCTTCGTAATGAGAAGGCGCCCGGCGAAGATGAAGTTACTTCAGAACTTTTTAAGGAGGGGGACGTTCTTAGGTTTTTCCGATGACTTTGTTATCATGGTGGAATCGCTGGAGGATTTGCAAAAAATGATGCAAAGAAGAACTTGGACAAGACTATCTCGGGCAAGTGCTGCAGTTGGGTAGAGACAACTTCGAGCAGGAAATCGCTAGGAGATTACAGCTTGGCTGGGCAGCGTTTGGGAAGCTGCGTCACATCTTCTTGTCACCACTGCCACAATGCCTGAAGAGCAAGGTATTCGATCAGTGCATCCTACCGGTGATGACCTACGGAGCCGAAACGTGGAACATCAGAGTAAAGCTGGCCCACCGACTTCACGTCACTTTGCGAGCTATGAAACGGTCGATGCTTAAGATTTCGTTAAGGAATAAAATCCGAAACGAGATCATCAGGCAGAAGACCAAAGTAACGGACAAAGTCCAAAAATGTAGATGTATTACGAGTGTAAACCATAGCGCAGTCGTCACAACCATGGAAATGGAAAGCTTTTTTTTGTGTTTTACACCAATTCAAAGTTGACGAATCGAATTAACAAAGTATTTAACATTGTATTTTAGGGTTCCGTAGTCCTGACAAGGAACCCTTATAGTTTCATCATGTCCGTCTGTCTGTCTGTCGGTCCGTCCGAGGTTTTGCTTGGAGACTGTTGACCCAAGAGACCTGTAATTTTATGGAGTATATCAATCACGCCGACAATGTGGTAGAATATATTTTTTAAATTTTTTTTTTTAGTGTAGCTCCCACGTAGGCCCCTTTTTTTATTGTTTACCCCATCGTGTGGGGTATATCATTAAATAGATCCTTTGTTCGAGTAGGGCGTCCACCCCACCTCTAAAAGCTTAAGTTGAAAAATCTATAAAAAAAATCATGACTTTTCATGAACTTTAAAGGAAAATCATGACGGTTAAGATAGGTCGTATCGATAGTCGTTCAACAATTTCTTAGAGGAAAACATTAGCAATTGCTGAAATATGTTGTGGTAACGACGGGCAACTACGGAACCCTACACGCGCGCGTGGCACGACACGCACTTGGCCGGTTTTTAATGAAACTAAAATCATATTATGAAATCACATATTTTTTCACGTCGTTAAAAATAAGAATGACTCTGTATAGGACCATTTTCTCGCAGTATCTCGCAGCCAAGCAGAGAATAATATTATAATAATAATCACTTTCTTGGAGAATGCCATGGATAATTAGAAAACACTTTCACTCGATGACATCTGAACAGAAGATATTCCAATTAGAAATGGTATTTTCCAGGGTGATTCTTTGAGCCCTTTATGGTTTTGCCTGGCAATGAATCCTTTATCTACTCTGCTTAATAACCTAACAAACAGAATATCCATTTGCCATCTTATGTTATGGATGATATTAAACTATTCTCTAAGTCTTACCAGTCTATGAAAACCCTGATCGATTTAACGGAAACCTTTAGTACAGACATCAACATGAATTTCGGGCTGGACAAATGTAAGACATTGTGGATTATAAAGGGTACCTAAGGTGAAAACATCTCCAAATTACAACGTGAACTTCATGTCAATGGACCTAGGTGATACTTACAAATATCTAGGCGTTCAGCAAGATAAAAGATTCCACCATATTAAAATTTAAAAAGACGTAACAAAATAATATTTCAGACGCGTCAATATACTTTGCAAAAAGCACCTTTACTCAAAGAACTTTTTCAAAGCGATTAACTATTAACACATTTGCTGTCCAGTGCTGACATACTCCTTTGGCATAATAAGGTAGACTAAAATAGATATAAACAAATTAAAAATAAAAACAAGAACTACACTTACAAAACACAATTAATTTTTTTTAATGATGATCGTATATCCACAGAAAATCATTAAATAAAAACTTTTTAACAAAAAAATTAAACCGCCAAAAAACTGAAAAGCAAAAAATAATAAACTTTTTTCATTTAATTTTAATAACTAAGTTTCTTAACTAATGTAAGTAAACCTAATCACTCTTATTGGAGTCGGTGCGAATGCACATTTTAACTCTCAATGGCTGGCACCGATTCCAAAAAGAGCTGATTGGGTATACCTACTTACATTAGTTAGAATGAAAAAAAGTTTATTATTTTTAACTTTTCAGTTTTTCGGCGGTTTATTTTTTTTGTTAATAAGTTTTTATTTAATGATTTTCTGATTGGTTCACATTATTTAATCGTCGATAAGTGAAGTGATGTCGAAGTGATCGCGGTTTTGTTTAGAGAATCGACAGTACAGGCTGGAGGCTTATGTTTAAAGCATTCGAATTTAAATTCATATTCTAATTCTTAACAATCGCATACGAATTCATAGGAAATTGTTTATGATACTTAGGATTTTGCATGCGTATTAGAATTCGAACGCTTTAAAAATACGCCTCCAAGGTTGTAGAAAGGTTGTAGATGCCAGCCTAAAGTTTTAACCGGTCAAACGGGAAATTTTTGGAAAAGGCTTAAGTTAACCTCCTATGGCTGAAATTATGATGATCAATTTATTAAAAAAAGGTACCTTTTTAAGAAATTCAGGAAACCTAAACTCTAGGTATGATTACGAAAATCCCGACATAAGATGATTCTAAGGCGCGCCACATTGTTTAACAATCGCTTAGTTCATTCATCATCATCATCATCAATATCATCATTCATCTCATTTCACTCAAGCAACTTAGCAAACAATATAAAGGAAATAATTCCTAATGATTTACAACGCTATTCCATGAATGCTACTCCCATTATAATCACCTGAACACTTGCCAAAGAGTCGTTTTAATGAAGGAAGGGAAGCACAATAAACTTTTAACGTTTATTGGCCAATAAAACGTAGGCTAGGTAGTACCTATTTGTCTAACAAGCAGGCTTTAGGTGCAAATAGGGGTGTCAACTACACCCTTAACGCTTATAAGTTTTGGTCTAATGCGCAAAGTGTTCACAGAAAATTTATCACATCGGTTGGCGCTTAGGTCTAGTTTGTTATGTAGAAGTACCTAGTCTATTTGAATTGTACCTAATTGAGTCTGAGCTGCTCAAACTCAGCAGGATCTGACGTAGAACTGCTGTAACCGGTTTTGTGGAATCTATAAAAACATGATATTATACTTACTTAAATGATGTAAGTATTGCATTACAAACAAGTATTAAACACTAGTTTGACACTTGTTTGTAATAGAGCCTAAAAAATCAGCCAATTGCGAGTTGGACTCGCGCACGAAGGGTTCCGCACCATTATCTATAAAAACCGGCCAAGTGCGAGTCGGACTCACGCACGAAGGGTTCCGTACCATTATCTATAAAAACGGCAAAAAATCACATTTGTTGTATGAGAGCCCCCTTAAATATTTATTTTATTATGCTGTTTAGGGTTCCGTACCCAAAATACGGAACCCTAGTACAAAAGCTCCACTTTTCGTCTGTCTGTCTGTCCGTCTGTTATCAGGCTGTATCTCATGAACCGTGATGATTAGACAGTTGAAATTTTCACAAATGATGTATTTCTGTTGCCGCTATAACAATAAATACTAAAAAACAAAGTAAAATAAATATTTAAGGGGCTCCCATACAACAAACGTTATTGTTTGCTCGTTTTTATAGATAATGGTACAGAACAGTTCGTGTGCGAGTCCGGCTCGCACTTGGCCGGTTTTATTATTTGTTGCTATAGCGGCAACAAAAATGCATCATCTGTGAAAACCTCAACTGTCTAATTATAATGGGTCATGGGATACAGCCTAATGACAGACAGACAGACGGACAGCGAAGTCTTAGCAATAGGGTTGCGTTTTACCCTTTGGGTACGGAACCCTAAAACTAATAACCGGCCGGTGTGAGTCAGACTCGCGGTAATTTGTGCCTGCGTCGCATCGGTGGGTCGCTCGTCGCCATTTCGCAACGACCAAGTCACTTTTGACTAAGGTTTAGGTAGAGTTTGTGAAGTTAGGCCTTTTATAGTAAGGGCGTGTAAGTAGAGTTAGAAGCTTGGCTCTATCTGAGATCTGATAAGTTTTTGAGAGCAACATAATGGTCTCGTCTCGGCAACATTTTGTCACGAAAATGCTTTTGATTGGATAAATATTACGGACACATAATTTGCGAGCTTAACTCACACTTGGCCGTTTTTAGGGCTCCATTTAACTCCTTTTTTCTGATTTCTATAACACAAGTGCTTTCGCTACTTACCTTAGGATCAGAGCAATGTATGTGATGTTGTCCAATATTTATATTTATATTAAAAGCTGTAAGTGTAAATACATTTCATAAATAAAAGGATATTATTCGTTATTTTAGGATAAAATATTTAAAGGATATTAGATACCGTTGCCAATTATTATTTTAATAATTTATAACGGATTGTGTATCAACAAAACGCTCGTGGCATTTGACATTGACAATCACCGCCGTGTCAATGTCAAATGTCAGTAAATCAAAATATTTTTGCGAATTTGCTTTCATTTTGTTCATTTGTTGCTTATTTACGCGTTTTATTTACTTACAAATTAAAACAATTCAATCAACGTATTTAAAACTTTATCAAGTGTAAAAAACCATGAGTGAGGGCAATAAAAGTTCGTTTCGCATAGATTGGTTCGACGGGACTTTGATTGAGGATAGTAGGTTAAATAATGCAACCACAGCTTCACCTTTTGCTGATGAAGAACTACCAGAGGCACCCTCATCTCCTCCAAAACCCCAGTACTCTGAAAAAAAGCCTATAGGCTTCAAACGATTACTGGACATATCGCTTCTACAAACACCCTTGTTAACACTAGAAGTTGCTCACAGACCAGGGTTTTGGAACCTTCTGGACACCGAACTGAAAGGAGACTTTATAGTGCTTATCGTTAAAGTGTTAGCTCAAATCTACAAGTCTTTAGAACCACAAGAAAAGTCTAAAATAGCAACACAGTTAAAGACTAAATTTGAAAAGTCAATGTTTCTCAAAACTTTAAGAGATTACTTGATTAATTTGCCTCAGGTTCGAATTGTTGAAAAACGGATGAATTCCCAGCTCTGGGATGATGTGAAAACATTTTATAATAATGTGGTTTCTTTGTGTGAAGGTATTGTGGAGTATAAAGAAAATAGTTCAGAGTTTTTGAGAGAAATATATGATTTATTGGAAATAACTGAGAACAGTGCAGTTGGAGTGAGGGAAGAGCATACTGAAACATTTAGTAATGATTTATTTAATAGGATACATCAGTTACAATCAAAAATATTAAATTTGACCAGCAAGGTATGTATCATTAATCCATAAAACATTTTTTTTTATTTTCTATTTTAGAAAAAAATGGAACCATTATAGGATCACTTGTGTGTCTGTCTATCTGTCAGTCTGTCTTGTCACAGCCAATTTGCTCCGAATCTACTGAACCAAATCAGGTGAAATTTGGTAGGATTGTGTAATCCTATGAAACAAACCAGATGTGCAAGCTATGAGGATCTAAAAGATATTTTTGTTATTATTGTAAAATAAAATGTTTTGACATTATTCATGAAAAACGAAAAAAAAATTACCATCTCTTCCTAATCTCTAAAACTACTGAGCCTAAAAATTACAAAATATAGTTAATGGCTAGAAAATTACAGGAAAACCTATCAGAATTCTATCAATTAAAGGCAAGGGGCACACATTAACCTTGGCATTGTATGGAACCATCGAGTTTAACTCGCACTTGGCCAGATTTTTACTTCTGCCATCACCAGCCTGCTTTGCAATTTTATTAATTTGTTTCCTATTCTCTTATTACTCTTAAATTTTCCACCTCCAAGTCCAATTTAATAATCTTCTACCTACATTATGAATCTATCTATGAATATGATGTTTTTCACATTACAGAAACCTGTAGAGGAGATTCAACAAATGAATTATATAAACAAGGATGATGATGATCCTACAAGCTACAAAAAACTTTCTGTGTTCCCGTCAAGAGATGACCTACTAGGAAATCCTAAAGTTGAACTTAAGCCGAACATTGTAAACGGAGCGTTCCCAAGTGTTAAACATTACTTAGATTTACAGTTCAAATTGCTTAGGGAAGATTGCTTCGGACCACTACAAGTTGGAATATGTTGGTAAAATACCTTCAGTATTTCATTTGATTGGTAAAAATTCTTTTTTTAACTTATTTATGCGTTTTTCCAGCTAAATACATTGAAAATACCTCAAAAAGAAGATATGAAAATATTAGGTAATTATTATTCCAAAAAACTCAATGAAACGGGAATAAATGCAATCATAACGTCATAATAAAGTAATGAAATGAAATTAAATTAAATTCTTTATTCTGTATATAGGCCCTCTTCCGGGCACATATACACGTCCCAACATATAACTTAGCCCTACCACTGCTTTGGGACAACATATTGGCTGGTGATGAGAAGAAACGGCGCAACAAACTCAGTCACCTTTGTCAGCCTGATTTTATAACAGGAAATACATTGTAAATTTTTGTTTTTAGCAATTCCATGCAAGGTTTAATTGAAGATAAATAACACTTGAAAAAAATCATCGACCTCAGGTGGGACTGCGATGGGACGTGGGTTCGAGTCCCATCTGAGGTCGATGATTTTTTTCAAGTGTTATTTATCTTCAACAGGAAATACAATTACAAGATAGTGTAAGTGCTAGCTAGGCAGGCTATTAAGTCCATGCACTCTTGTCGTAATAATTAACGTCAGGCAAAAGAGGTAACATTTTGTACTTAAATTATGATCGCGTTAATTCTTGTTTCATTGAGTTTAAAATTATGCAACGCGAAAGTTTAAAAGTAATTATTATTATTACAAAATCTATCAATTTTCAATCAATCATTTCATTCAATGTTACAATTATTTAAATAAAAACTTGATATTACAGAGTATACCCAAGGGTCCGTATTCTCCGTACATATGTCAGTAACAACAAAGTAGGCCACTTAGTCGACATAGCATGGAAGGAACGTGTAGATCATGGTATGGTTGACAGGAAAAGATATGCGCACAATAAGCAACTGATGTTTGGCTCCCTCTTGCTCTTCACTAGTGACAACTTCGAGGAAATCCTGTGTGCCACTGTACTGGATTCAAGTATGGCATTGCTTATGGATGGATATGTAAGTAGTTCAGAGGAAAAATATAATCCGTTTTTCTTTGCTTGTCCAATACTTTCAACCATGGCAATTACAAAACCTGTGTAATGCTACCGATTGGAATCTATGTACAAACTTACAGATACATTTTTTATATCATAATTTTACTGAATGCGTGTTTGCATGTGACCGCGTGACAAGATAACTCCTATTGTATCCTATTTGGATGGACTGAGGGGTTGAATACAACATTTGGTTTGTTGATTTCAGGTGGCTGTTTCTTTCCAAAATCCAGTATCAAAAAAGATATTCTCAGAACCGTATCTAATGGTTGAGAGTGAGGTGTTCTTCGAGCCGTACCACAGGGTACTGAAAGTGTTACAGAGCTTCAAACAAGATGACATGCCTATGAAACGATATATCGTCGATGTACAGGTACACAACCTTGAAATAAGTGTTAAAGAAACCTAAACACAAAAAACCTATAAAAAATATTTGCCTTTGTACTTGCCTTTTAATTAAACGTAGTCCCCAAAATCCCAAAGTTCTTATAATAACCATTGCTGCTTCAGATACAAATATCAACAGCATTAATGGCTACCAAAAGCAACTATACTGCTTATACTTCTATAGTCAAAACTACTGGGGATTGTTTTATAAAGCATTACTTCTTGACTTTCAGACTGAAACAAAACCACCTATTTACTTATCATCAGACACTACATACAGCATCATAGATCATAAATCAGAAGAACTATCATTCCCCGTCCTAGACTCAAGACAGTGGCCTGAGGGCAAATCCTTTGGCCTCGACGATTCACAAATGGAAGCCTATAAACTAGCCTTAACCAGAGAATTCGCTGTAATCCAAGGCCCGCCGGGAACAGGCAAAACGTTCATAGGAGTCAAAATTGCTTCAACAATACTCAGAAATTTGTCCCTGGAAGGCACACCAATGCTGATCATCTGCTACACAAATCACGCTCTAGATCAGTTCTTAGAAGGCATATTGGGTATCACGAAAAACATAGTCAGACTTGGGAGTCAGAGTAAGAATGAAAATCTCGCACCTTACACCCTGTATAATTTGAGGGGGAAAGTAAAATCTAAGTATTCTTACCTTTACGGTAGTAAGAGGTCTGAATTGGAAAAGATATTCAATCAGATGACAGAATTGCAAACTAAAATTGAAGTATGTGAAAAGGGGATATTAAATTACAAATGTATAAAGCCATACCTGAAAATCGATGACAAAAATCTTGAATTGAAACGTTTTAATGAAGACCCTGTATTAAGTTGGCTATTCAACGATTTTAAAGGAAAATGTGAAACAAATGAAAATGAATTAGATAATTGGGAAAATAAATTTGATGATGTAGTTATACAAAACAAATTCCAAATTGAAACGTGTTTTTCTGAAGAATATGCTTTGAATGAAATAGATTCTATGACGAATAGTATAAAATATGTAAAGGATATTACTGACAATCATTTGGAAGGACAGAAAATGACTGATAAGTTTGAAACGCAAATAGACAAAGTCAGGAAACGGCTGAATTGTTTTAAGGTAAGCATTAACTATGTCAAAAGTTATTGCCTCATTATACAGATGGTATTAGTTCCGAAAAAATCCACGGCTAGAACGTCATATAGGCGCTATATTTGTTCGTTCTGTTAAATTTTATAGTGAATCAGATATAGCAATGGCTACAGCTTTCGTATTTGGGCCTATTTCATTCCTTTTGAACCTTCTGAAAAATCCTTTGCACAAAAATTAGGTTTTATAGTTCTAATACGATGTTAATTATAATTATTCTGTATGTTTCAAGAAAAACATGTCACTAGGACAATGTGACGAAGTGGAAAATGTCGGAAAATCATCAAGTTTGTACTCGCTTACGCAAGATCAGAGATGGGCCGTCTACTACTCGATAGTTAGAACAGTAAAAAACAATCTATTGGCTGAAATGAACGACTTACTGGTAAGTGTTTATATGTCGTCTGGTAGTAAATACTAAAATACTTTAAACCGTCAATATCACACGCTTCTGCTAAAATCTATGTAACGACTTTTACCATAGGACCAATATTGAAACCTCAAAATCAATTTGATTTATTTATTCAAACATTATTGCACATAGGATTTAAAAAAAAATATACTATGTGTTTACTTAATGCCATGTGGCATTCTCTGCCAGTCGACCAGTCGGCTAAACGAAGAAGTTTTGTGGGCGGCGCGAAAAGAAGCTACAATTTTTAAATGGCTTCATCATTTCAGCCACAGGACATCCACTGCTGAACATAGGCCTCCCCCAGTGACTTTCAGATCGGCCGGTTGAAAGCGGCCTGCAACCTTTACCTGGTCGTCTGCCTACCTTGTAAATGGCTTCAGTAATGTTAATTTTTAATGTAAATTTGTCACCTTTCCCTGAACACTAATGTCAGTTGTGGAACGATGAACTATAGTATAGCTATTTTTATATCCCAATTCGGTATGTAAAGAAAAATATAACCTATTTTAATTTCAACATTTACTCTTATACAGGGTGGCCAAAGAAGTGATGTTAAAAATTTTTTTAGGTGCCTCGTTTTGAGAGTTATTTAAATCACCCCTTTGTATGTTGTACGATTTTTCGTTCTTTTCGAGTTACGATTTATTTTTAATAAATTTTTGCAAAATTGTGACCGTATCAGTTTGAAAAATTAAAAAAAAAGTAGAATGTTTCTTCGATTTTTTTTTCTTGCAGCTAAATCTCTATGAACTTTGCATGAATGCATAAAATAAACAGCCTCATAACTTTAATGGAAGTTACTACAAAATGGACCTAAAGTTGAGGTTTATTGTTAAGTGAGTTATCATTTAAATTTTCAACTTTAAATTAAAAATCTAAACTGATAATTTCTTAGTTTCTTAGTAGTTTCAGAGAATGCGCTAGACTCAAAGTTTTCATAATAAAAATAAAAAGTAGTACTTCATGGCTATTTTTATTTTTTGGCTATTTTTAGCTGAAATCAGCCATCAGACAGCGAGACCGTGAAATTTTTTTGAATTTTATTATTAATAAAGTCAAAAATTAATTAATGAATATACTGGAAACTAACCAAAAAAATTGCTTCTCAAGTTTAGTACATTAGAGGAATTGATTCAATAAAACAAAGATGATTGTAATAAATTTAATTAATTTACAATAGATTTTCAAAATTCCCCCCTCCCACAGAAATGCACAAACTACACCTGCGTAGAAAATATCTTTTAAATGTCTGAAGGCTTCACGATTCGCTCTAACCACTGTGCATTTCTGTGGGGGATCGCAATTCTGCGAAAATTCATAAAGAAATCGTAACTCGAAAACTACGAAAAATCGTAGAACATACATAGGGG
The DNA here is from genome assembly GCA_950371115.1 of Anania fuscalis. Classification (NCBI taxonomy): domain Eukaryota; kingdom Metazoa; phylum Arthropoda; class Insecta; order Lepidoptera; family Crambidae; genus Anania; species Anania fuscalis. The sequence goes on along the minus strand of OX493335.1, from coordinate 14,643,887 downwards.
TGATTCAGATACATCAAAACACGAGGCACTTAAAAAAAAGTTTTGGACGTCACTTTTCTGGCCACCCTGTTTAATCTGTATTTTGGTATTTACATCACTTAAAATAATAAGATGGCGTTTATTTTTACAAAAATAAAAAAATATTTGGCTTTCATACGACCTCTAATCATGGAGAAGCTTACATCTGACGTCACAGAGTTTGCATGTGTGTGATGTGTCCCGTGTCTGTGCATGAAAAATGCCACAGATTTGAATGACAGCAAATATGTTAATGTGTAAGTGAAGATACGTTCACTAGTCAAGTAATCGCTTTGTGCAGGCTTACAAACTACGTCATCAAAACAAAAATTTAAAAAAAACTAACTAGTGCTTATATTTTTTTTATTTAAATATAGTTTCCATAATTGGTTTATACTTTCATAAAAAAAATACCCTAAAAAATAAAAATTATTTTGCATACCGAATTAAATATCATTATTTTACAGAGACAACACGACAAATGCAGCCAAGAACTAAATGAAGTGTCAACCTTGATAGATGGAGAAGTGATGAAGACGGTCAGAGTAGTTGGGGCGACTACGACCATTGCAGCAAGGAGACACGACCTCATGAGGACACTACAGTCGCCTATAGGTACGATGCTGGACTCATTTAAGGACAGTAGAAAATAAATATACAGGATACCATCGGCCACCTAGTTTTAAAAACAGTATAGTTAGGTAGGTATACCTATCGATTCGACCCCTTGATTGTTTCTTAAGTTGTTCAGAGCCGGAAATCGATCTCGGGACCATTTGACCACACCGCGGTACTACACTTATCGGGTCGTCAATCACACAAACATCAATTTTATGATATTATGAACCCACGGGCGAAAATAAATCATTTCTCCAAACTAAGTGATGTCAGCCATTCGGCGGGCTAATAAAGGGAAGAGGTTTTGTTGCGAATTTGATGTTAGCCTCCATAAAAGAAGTTGCTGAATTCGAGCCGTAGAATAAAGTCCATAGAAAGACCGTAGAAAAAAGTTAACTAATAAATAAGAATAAACCTTATTTAAACTATAATACATTATTTTTAACAGTTATCGTAGAAGAAGCGGCCGAAGTTCTAGAAGCGCATATAGTGGCCTCGCTGACCGACCATTGCCAACATCTTATACTTATAGGTAAGTTAACATAATACTATAGTCAATTCTACGTGTAAGAAAGCTTAGTTAAATCCTATTAATAAATTGGTTTTATAGGTTTTATGGATCTAGTTTATAAAATAAACCTTAACCCTTCAACTGCAAAACAAACATATTATACTTCTCCTTATATTTTTTTTTAATCCTTAATTTTTTCAGCGTTCGGCGGCCGCTGCCTCTGCACGCTATAACTGTGTTTGATCAATTTTCTAACCTAACCTCACCCATTTTCCTTATAAGAACGCTGAAGGGTGGCGCTACTTGTCTCCACCGAACGTTTATAGCAGTACTGAAAATGATAGTTCATATTTTGGCCACCGCTCTTTTTACGTGACTCCAAGTAATAACTATGATTCATAGTTTACCAACTTGTTTCCCTAGTACAATATCGGAATTTCATACCATTCCTAGGAAATGTTACATTACATTTCATACATTTCCGGTAACAGATACAAAAAAACCAGCGAAGTGCGAGTCGGACTCGCGCACGAAGGGTTCCGTACCATTATCTATAAAAACGGCAAAAATGATGTTTGTTTTATGGGAGCAGTGGCGGGCATTGGTTTTATTTCGAGGTAGGCACTGCCTGATTGCCTATATGCACCACACGGAGCCCCCTTAAATATTTATTTTATTCTGGTTTTTAGTATTTGATGTTATTTTATTATTATTATTTTATTAGGAAACTCAGCAGCTTTACATATAAGTAGACATTACCTTAAATCTATAAAATAACAATAGCCAATTGAATAGTTCCACAACTTTTGCGTAAGGTAACATCGTTAGAGCAGCAGATTAAAAAATTAATTTAAAACAAACTTTCTAAATAGTTCTAAATAATGGAATACTTAGGTTTTATGTACTTAATTTACTAAAAAAGCAATCAAATAACGAGACTTCTGGTTGGCCGGTGGTACCTATATATAGAAATGTCGATTACCTACCCACTTGAACAATTGCAGTACACATAAACAGTTATTATGTTGGCTACTGTGAGAATAACATGCTCGGTTAACTAAATAGAGCAATAAAATAAATAAATATATACATAATATATATTGGACAACATACATACATTGCTCCGATCCTGAGGTAAGTGAGCTAAATGAGTTGTGTCATAGAAATGAGAAACAACGACGATCCACAACCCGAGACACTATAGAAGATTTTGTTTTCTACACTGACCCGACCGGGGAACGAACCCAGAACCTCAGAGATGGTGATGTTGTACTATTACGGTTCATGAGATACAGCCTGGTGACAGACAGACAGACACAGCGGAGCTTTAGTAATAGGGTCCCGTTTTACCCTTTGGGTCTATCCATCCATGCATCAGCCGAAAGACGTCCACTGCTGGACACAGGCCTCCCCCAAGGATTTCCATGAAGATCGGTCCTGTGCCACCCGCATCCAGCGGCTTCCCGCGACCTTCACCAGATCGTCGGTCCACCTTGTGGGGGGCCTACCAACACTACGCCTTCCGGCCCGCGGCCGCCATTCAAGGACCTTCCTTCCCCAACGGCCATCAGTCCTGCGAGCAATGTGCCCCGCCCACTGCCACTTAAGGTTTGCGATTCTGAGAGCTACGTCGGTGACTTTGGTTCGCCTTCGGATCGTCTCATTTCTGATTCGATCGAGAAGGGAAACTCCGAGCATTGCTCTCTCTATCGCCCTTTGAGTGACCTTGAGCTTTCTTATGAGGCCCATCGTTAGCGGCCACCACTCAGATCCGTATGTCATCACTGGCAACACACATTGATTCCATACCTTGGTCTTGAGGCATTGCGGTAGTGTTTGTGAGGAAAAGATATTAAGTAGCTTCCCGAACGCTGCCCATCCGAGTTGGATTCGACGATCGACCTCTTTCTGGAAGTTGGACTTACCTAGCTGGACTGTTTGTCCAAGGTAAATATAGCGGTCAACGACTTCCAGAGTAGAGCCTGCAACCATAAGAGGAGTGGGTGCGACATGGGAGTTTGACATGATTTTCGTCTTTTCCATGTTCATTTTAAGACCCACTCGTTGGGAGACTCTACTGAGGTCATCGAGCAATGCTCCAAGATCCTCCAGGGTCTCAGCCATGACCACGATATCATCGGCAAATCGAAGGTGAGTCAGGCACTCGCCGTTAATGTTGATGCCAAGTCCTCTCCAGTCCAAGAGCTTGAAAGCGTCCTCCAGCGCTGCGGTAAATAGTTTCGGGGAGATTACGTCTCCCTGTCATACACCTCGCTGCAGCTGAATCGGTACCGAGCTCTCGTCCTGGAGACGTACTGACATGGTGGCGTTTGTGTACAAAGACTTCAGCACTTCGATATACCGCTAGTCAATTTGGCACCGCTGAAGAGATTGGAGCACTGCCCAAGTCTCGATCGAATCGAAGGCTTTTTCGTAATCCACGAACGCCAGGCATAGTGGCCTGTTATACTCTTCTGTTTTTTGTATAACTTGCCTGAGCGTGTGGATGTGATCGATGGTACTATACCCTTTGGGTACGGAACCCTAAAAAATAAAGTTTGTGAGGGTATCATCTTCGCGTTAAGTTCAAAAAAAAAAAAAAAAAAACAATAATAATACTCGCGCGACAAAAATATCCCTGGCCTGCTACGCTTAAAGTTTTACACAGTACAACATAAAGGTTAAGCTATATTTCAAGATAAGATTGTGCCGAATAAATTAAACAAGTCATGATACTTTAATAAGTTCAAAGTCTAGACATCAAAAAAGATTAATAATCATTACGACGACCGTCTGGTGTAGTGGTTCGCGCTCCGGACTGCAATGCCCGGCGGTTGCAGGTTCGGATTCCGCAAGGGGCAAATGTAAGTGTGATGAGCACGAGCATTTGTACCTAAGTCATGGATGTTTATAAACGTATTTATTTAAGTATGTTTATCCGTTATCTCGTCGCCATAGTACAAGCTTTGCTTAGTTTGGTAGCATTATATAGGTAGCATTTACAAAAAAAAGCGTGTTACATTTTGATGGAACATAAAAGAATCTAGGTTATACACTATTATTACCCGACTGCCAAACGACGGTTATGTTTTTTTTTCTTCTGCAATCACAATGTAACACGCTTTTATTTTTTTTTAAATGCTACCTATATAATGGTATTTTTCTCATCAAGTAAATTTATTTTTAACTTTTTAGTTCATTATATTAACAAATAATAAAAGCTTGTTTTTAAAAAAGTTTTTTTTGCTTTAATTTTATTTTTAACTTTTTAGTATTTTTAATTCGAGATTTTTTTGTTCATGTTGTTCCGACGAGTATCGGTATACGGTCCATCCCCCAAGAGGTCCAGTGTAGAGGGATAAGGGCTTCAGGACAACAGGGTTAGCCCTGGTACCCTGAGACGCAACGTTAGCGATATGAAATGTTTATACACCCTCATACCATTCAGCCCTCGGCACGTGCTCACTTTGGCATTGGGTCATCCATCTAATAAATCAGAAATAATTCACATTCATAACAAACGGAACGAACTCTTTTCGCAAATTTGTTGGAGATGCATATTCACGCCAACCAAAATACTCGCCAAGACGAATCAAACGAGCCCAAACTCGATGGGGTTGCGTCGTTTAGTTACGAAGTTCCTATGGCCACGTTTCAGCTCCATCATCAGACCCTGGTTACCATCTATTATCAAAGTACTCGTCAAGACAATCAAACGAGCCCAAACTCGATGGGGTTGCATCGTTTAATTACAGAGTTCCTATGGCCACGTTTTAGCTCCATCATCAGATCCTGGTTACCATCTATTTATCAAAGTTCTCGTCAAGACGAATCAAACGAGCCCAAACTCGAGGGGTTGCGTCGTTTAATTAGGGAGTTTCTATAGCCACCTTCTAGCTCTATCATCAGACCCTGATTACCATATTGTATCAAAGTACTCGTCAAGACGAATTAAACGTTAGCGATATGAAATGTTTATACACCCTCATACCATTCAGCCCTCGGCACGTGCTCACTTTGGCATTGGGTCATCCATCTAATAAATCAGAAATAATTCACATTCATAACAAACGGAACGAACTCTTTTCGCAAATTTGTTGGAGATGCATATTCACGCCAACCAAAATACTCGCCAAGACGAATCAAACGAGCCCAAACTCGATGGGGTTGCGTCGTTTAATTACGGTGTTCCTATGGCCACGTTTCAGCTCCATCATCAGACCCTGGTTACCATCTATTATCAAAGTACTCGTCAAGACAATCAAACGAGCCCAAACTCGATGGGGTTGCATCGTTTAATTACAGAGTTCCTATGGCCACGTTTTAGCTCCATCATTAGATCCTGGTTACCATCTATTTATCAAAGTTCTCGTCAAGACGAATCAAACGAGCCCAAACTCGAGGGGTTGCGTCGTTTAATTAGGGAGTTTCTATAGCCACCTTCTAGCTCTATCATCAGACCCTGATTACCATATTGTATCAAATTACTCGTCAAGACGAATTAAACGAGCCCAAACTCGATAGGGTTGCGTCGTTTAATTATTGAGTTCCTATGGCCATGTTTCAGCTCCATCAATAGACCCTGGTTACCATGTAATATCAAAGTACTCGTCAAGACGAATTAACGAGCTAAGACTCGATGGGATTGCGTCGTTTCTGTACTAAGTTTCTATGACCATCTTCTAGCTCCATCATCAGATAAGAACCTGGTAACCATCTTTAAAAAAAAGTACTCGTCAAGACGAATCAAACGAGCTCAACTCGATGGGGTTGCGTCGTTTAGTTACGGAGTTACTACCTGCAACCTTTACCAGGTCGTCTATCCACCTTATAGGGGGACGTCCCACGCTGCGCTTGCCAGAACCCTTTACCCCATCGACCGTTTGTTCTACGTGCTATGTGCCTCGCCTACTGCAAGTTTATCTTGCTTATCCGTCGGGCTATGTTAGCTACTTATGTTCGTTAACGGATCTCCTCAAACTTCTTTAGCAAACTCATAATGTTGCAAATGTCTGCGTGTTGACGTGGACGTGGAGCATTTATTATCATTTCCAATATATGATAGTTTTTCAAGAAAGGAGACAAAAGTCTCCTGAAAAACAATAGACCAATCACGCTCCTGAGCCACGTTTACAAGCTGTTTTCGAGGGTCATCACAAACCGTCTTTCCGCAAGATTTGACGCTTTCCAGCCTCCGGAATAGGCTGGGCTTCGCAAAGGTTACTGTACCATAGACCACATTCACACGGTGCGGCAGGTTATACAGAAGTCCGAAGGGTATAACCAGCCCCTGTTCCTAGCCTTTGTGGACTATGAGAAAGCCTTCGACTCGGTCGTAACCTGGGCTATTCTGGACTCCTTGCAGCGATGCCAAGTCGATTGGCGGAACGTGAAGGTGCTAAGAAGCCTGTACAGTATGGCTAGTTTATTTGATCAGTGTGTATGGCATCAATGTCCGTCCAAGTACTAAACCACCGAACAAAACCCATCCAGCTGCTCCGAGGTGCTAGACAGGGAGATGTTATATCTCCGAAACTGTTACCAACGCTCTGGAGGATGTGTTCAAGACGCTGGATTGGAACGGACTGGGCATCAATGTAAATGGCGAATATCTTACGCACCTTCGCTTTGCCGATGACATAGTTATTACGGCAGAATCGCTGCAGGATTTGCAAAAAAATGCTGCACAGTCTTAACGCTGCCTCGAGACGTGTGGGGCTTGGGGTGACTTTAGACAAGACAAAGGTAATGTTCAACGAACATGTCATCCCAGAACCAATTTCCGTTGAGGACACTACGCTCGAGGTTGTCCAAGAGTACGTCTACCTTGGACAAGTACTACAGCTCGGTAGAGACAACTTCGAGCGGGAAATCGCCAGAAGAGTGCAGCTTGGCTGGTCAGTATTTGGGAAATTGCGTCATATCTTCACGTCGACACTACCGCAGTGCCTGAAAAGCCGGGTGTTTAACCAATGCGTCCTACCAGTTTTATCCTACGGAGCCGAAACGTGGAACATGACAGTCAAGTTGGCCCACCGACTACACGTCACTCAGCGTGCTATGGAAAGGTCTATGTTCTCTCATTAAAGGTTAAGATCCGGAACGAGGTCATACGACATAATTTATTTATTTATTGCAAACTTTACAGCATGTAAATTTAACTAAAACTACTTAGAATTAAAAGCTTACATAGCCAATAACAAAGTTTGTCATATTAAAATTAATAATAGGACGGTAAGACACGGAAAGGTTATACGGAAAAAAAAAACAAAAGTAGATACCATAAAAAAAAAAGAATAACAAGATATGTCCGGTGAGTGTGTGTGATGTGTATGAGTATATGTGTGTATGAGTGTGAGTTCAGTGTGTGATGCTCTATTTACTGGGGTGATTCGCAAAATTTAGGCAGTTTCCGTACTACGTGTAAAATAAATCAGTGTCAAAAAGAAAATATCGACATCGCTAAATCTGTCTTCAAAAGTGTGCACAATTCTGTGCAGGACAGAGTGAGCAGCATAGTTTGACTTGACCGTCCCGGCGTAGAATGAGTGCATATGCCTACGTCTGGAGCGAATTTTAGAGGCGCACAAAACAATGCGCTCAGTGAGCTCTGGGGCGTCCAGCACCGCGTTCACCACATCGTACAGAAACTTTGTGTCTGCGATTAAACGCCGTTCCTCCAGTAAGTGGAGATATAGAGTTCTAAGTCTCTCTTCGTAACATTCTCGTTTTTTAAGGCGACACATTAAACGGCAGGTGAAACAACGCTGCACCCGCTCCAACTGAGCTATGTGCGTTACATAAGATGGTGACTAGAGAGCTGAGGAATATTCCATAATGCTTCTCACGTAGGCAAAATAAATAATTCTTAAAGATTTTTTTCTTTTAAAGGACTTTGTCGACCTATGAAGAAATCCAAGCATCTTATGAGCCCTCTGACTAATATAATCAAAATGTGTGGTGTTTATGAGTTTACAGTCTAACATGACTCCGAGATCACGAACAATTTCCACTCTTGCAATTGAAATGCCATTCAGCTTATAGTCGTACGGAATAATTTTATTTTTCATAGTGAATGTGATGGTCTGACACTTTTTGACATTCAATTCAAGATGATTACGGACAGTATATTCGAAGAGTCTATCAAGGTCAGACTGAAGTCTTTCGCAATCAGTTACACAGTAAATGGGCATGTAGATTTTCTTATCATCAGCGTACAAATAAACATTTGAGTATTTAAAACAAGGTGCAATGTCATATAAATAAAGATTGATAAGACTAAGGTGACTGGTATTGTCCAAAAATGTAGCAAGCTGAAGTGGCAGTGGGCTGGCCATGTCTGTCGCAGAATAGATGAGAGGTGGAGTAGGAAGGTTCTCGAATGGAGACTACGCTTAGGCAAACGTAGTGTAGAACGCCCCCCGGCTAGATGAACCGATGACCTGAAGAAGGCAGCTGGCAGCGACTGGATGCAAAGGGCGGGAGATCGTCCGCTGTGGCGCTCCTTGGGGGAGGCCTATGTCCAGCAGTGGACTGCAACAGGCTGATAGGATGATATGTGATAGACATTAATAATGATAAAGTCCTGTCAATTTGCTTATTTTACCAGTTATTAACAAATGACCACTGAAATTGCCGTTTTTTATATAATGCCCCCGACATTTTGTAGAATACCCATTTAATCACTTAACTCATAACATATATTTATTTTTTATTTAAATAGGCGACCACAAACAACTCAGACCTACAGCAGCTCACTACAAACTAGCCAAAGACTACAATCTTGAAGTGTCCCTCTTCGAGCGCATGATTCGCAATGGCGTCCACGCGCGCGCTCTCACCACACAGCGGAGGATGAGGGCCAATTTCGTACAACTATTAGTCCCGGCGGTGTATGAGAGGCTGGACAGCCATCCGAGTGTGCACCAGTACCCTGATGTGAGAGGGATGGCGAATAACCTTTACTTCTTCACGCATGACGCCTTGGAGGATACAGAGGTTAGTGGATTTATTGACAACCTTAGAAGAAGTAAAACTTAAAACTTTCAATAATTTTGGTAGCTCACAGACGAGCGACAGTATATCGGCGATAGTCGCCGATAATCGCCGACGATGCTACGACAGATATTCAAATTAGACGATGGAGTAAAATTAACAGCTGTAATTCTTCTTCCAAATCCATCCATCCATCTATAATACGTGTCCATCCATCCATCTATAAGTTTCAAATTCATTAAAAAGAGGTGCCATATAACTGCGCAACATGTCATGCCAGCGACAGGTCGCGTCGCGAACCATCGGCGATTATCGGCGACTGTCCCTACGCGTCGGCGATTGTCACCAGCACGTTGATGTCTGTTTTAAGGCGCGAGTCGCCGATCGTTGCCTACCACTACCGCAAGCAGTCGCCGACATACTGTCGCTCGTCTGTGAGCTCCCTAAGAACTGAAATGGATATAGGATAGATTATATTGGACAACATCACATACATTGCTCTGATCCTAAAGTAAGTAGCTAAAGCACTTGTGTTATAGAAATCAGAAACAACGACGGTACCACAGCACCCATACCAGAGGCAATATAGGAAAGTTTTCTACATTGAGAGAGAGAACCCAGAACTTCAGAGATGGGACGCCAAGTTTGGCTGGCTCGCCTCTTTATTTATTATTTTAATTTATTTAATAAGTATAGATTGACAGACAGATTGACGAATGCCGTCGTGAAATCGCGTGGAAAATTGTCATCGTTAGATGATAAAGGTGATGGTTAACTTCGATACTGGTTCAAGAAGGAGCGATTGTTAGTTGTCTATGGACCTAGGACTTTTATCAAGCGTAACGAACGCTTCAGTCTAAAAATCCATTATTTCCAGGGCTTGGAAGACAGCTGGAGTCACAAGAATACTTTGGAAGCGAAGTGGTGTGTCACCCTAGCGGACTATCTACGTCAAATGAATTACAAAGCTGAAGAAATCACAATACTGGCCACCTACACCGGACAAGTCACGCTGATTAAAGAGGTAAAAGATCCATAGTAAAACCTTAGAGTAAGAATTATATTACGTAAGTAAAACTATCGCTATTACCTTTTAAGAGGATTGTGTAGAGCTGATATGTGTCGGCCGGCGTCGCGACGTAAGTAGATATTTGCAAAAATAGCTTTGCAATGCAGCTACACAATCCTCTTAACTTAGTTTTTTTTTGCGCGATTCAATTTTTATTTGTAAGGCGTTTTGGGTGGCGCTGCCACATTAATGAAAGCTTATTTTACCGCATTTACTTTTTAATAGTTTAATATTAGGTATTGCCTTCCAGATTTAAAAAATAACGTATAAAATATAGACTTAAGTATTGCCATTTGGCATTCCTTGTAAGGAACTGAGGAGTGAAACTCGTCATTTATGACTTAATTGGCATATAAATACTACATATAACCTGTGCATACTAGCTGTTGCCCGCGACTTCGCTCGCGCTCGCACAAAGTATATGTTAATCCCGATCATATTCTATAGTCCAAATCCGTTCAGTAGTTTTTACTTGAAAGAGTGACAAACATCCATACTTACAAACTTTCGGATTTATAATATTAGTAGGATAAACATAAGTGCGAGGTCAGAATTTTGTTGTTGTACACCATGTTTTTTACAGCTTAGCAAAAAATACAACACATTAAGCGACGTGAAAATAACCGCAGTTGACAACTACCAAGGCGAGGAGAATAGGATAGTGATATTGTCCCTTGTGAGGAGCAACAGAGACGGCAAGATTGGCTTTCTGGCTGCACCTAACAGAGTTTGCGTTGCCCTGTCGCGAGCGAAAGAAGGTTTGATACCTTGATTACTTCCTAAATTATTTACTAGTGACTCAATGTGCAGTGAGATTTTAAAATACTGTTCTATTGCTTATTATTTAATCAGGGATTTATTAATTAACCATAAATAACGCAAAACCTCAGAGGGGCTGATTCTGGTGCTAGTATTTACTAAGTAGCCGAGAGGCGAGCCAAATCAAAGGTTCCTTCCTGGGTTCGATTCACGACCGGCTCAATGAAGAAGCATACCTTTCTAATATGGTTTTGGGACTAGGTGGTGTGGTACCAGAATTCTGATTTCTACAACACAAGTGCTTTGTGGCTACTCAGATGTTATGGTCATAGCAATTTTTGTGATGTTTCCCAATATAAATTTATTGTATATTTATAAAAAAAACTTTCCCATACTAAAACCCCGACCAGCTGACATCTGAGTTGTATTTTATTATAATAGAGGTTGTACGGACAACAGCACTTCGACCTACCACAAAATGTCAAATTTTCTCATTTGAAAATGAACTCTATATGTCAGGCTTAAAGTTGAAAATCTATTGGAGAATTTTTGACATTTGGGGTAGGTCGACGTGCTGTTGACTGTACATAGTAAAAGTTGCATCTAAGTAACCAAGTCAGCCTCTAGAAGATTTTGCGATATATCGGTTACGCCTTGATGCAGTGGCGGGCATTTGTTTTTTTTTCGGATAGGCTGTAGATGTACTTACCACGTGTTTTATTAATGAAAATCAGTAGATTTCATCAATGACACACATTTTGTAAGGAACTTACTGTCTGCCTCATTCTATTTACAAAGTAGGCCTTAGTTAATGGCCTGTATGCCCCGCACGCCTGCTTTGATGTAAACTGTGTTTTGCTTGACAGGTTTCTACATTTTTGGCAACATGAATATCCTGAAAGCGGCCAGCAATATCTGGAGGATCATAGATAACAAGCTGACAGCTCAAAATGCAGTAGGCAGTAAACTTACACTACAGTGTGGAATCCATAGAGAGAACACTTTGGAAGTGAGTATTCTACAACTAAAAAAAAAAAAATTTTTCAGTGGATCATAGTGACGGCCACAACATAGGTACCCAATAGTGACCACTATTGGGTTGGCTTGTATTTTCCACCATCATCATAATTTCAGCCATAAGTAAGTAAGTAAGTATAAGTATTGGACAATATCACATACATTGCTCTGATCCTAAAGTAAGTAGCTAAAGCACTTGTGTTTTAGAGATCAGAAACAACGACCGTACCACAACACCCAGACCCGAGCCAATATGGAAAAGTTTGTTTTCTTCACTGACCCGACCGGGGATCGAACCCGGAACCTCGGAGATGGCGGCGCCATTTAAAGTCCGGCGTGCTCGCCTCTCGGCTACGGAGGTCGTCCATAGGGCGTCCACTGCTGAACATAGGCCTCCCAATGACTTCCAGATTGGCCAGTTGAAAGCGGCCTGCATCCAGCGGCTTCATGCAACCTTTACCAGGTCGTCAGTTGTCTTTTATCGGGAATAAACGTTCGGCAGGCGGGTTGGCAAGCCCGCAGCATTTTATAATATGCGCTGCTGCCTGTCTTGTGCTACAGAAATTAGTCTCTTATAAGAACACGCCTCCTGTTGGCAGTGGAAAAGTGTATTTATTCTTTACGGCGGCCCCCCTATGGCACTTATTTTTAGACATATTCGTAAATAGCAGAATCTTGTTGTTAGTCTTGACAGGATTGTGAACTACCGATGGGTGGCGTAAGTAGATTTTTTGCAAAAATGCTATCTGTTTCAAACCGCTCGGCCTGCCCACGCACGAGAGATAAAGAGTTGCAAAACCGCAATCACCTACATTTCTTTTTGAATTATGTTTCCGCAATTTGAGTACAAAAAAAATATTTTTGGAATAATGTTACCATAGATCAAGTTAAATCTATTTAACTTGGTCCATGATGTTACATAGAAATAAACTAGAAGGATCACGCACTTGTATTGTAGTACTTAGTTGTGGTCATTGAACGACACTAGGAGTCGAAGGCGGCTAATTTTATTTGTCTTCACACATCATTCATTACGCCATTACATTACTGCGTGGCGCGCACACTATGCTCACGCGCTGCTACTAAACATAAAAGGTAATTTTTAATAGATCGCTCTTGGCGATAGGATCGCAACACTTAGTGTAATACTTGTGATTATTTTGTGCAATTTAATTAACGTTTCCCAAGGCGTGGTCCCCCGTTCACCTGTCATCGGTATCGGTAGTGTGAAACGCCCTCAGCCCGGTGGACCGACGAACTTAGGAAGTGGTCGGCAGCGGCTGGATGAAAAAAGTGGAAGATCGTGCTCTTTGGGAGAGGCTTACGTCCAGCAGTGAACTGAAATAGGCAGAAATGATGATGAACTAACATATAAGTTAGAATATATTGCATTACTTCAATTGCGAACTTCCTATTTCAGATCTCGCATCCAGAAGACCTTGCCACTTCGTTAAGGGAATCGTGCTTAAGGACATGTGAAATAAAATGACAAATAACAATTTAATTCTTTATTTGGTTGCGTGTTGTCAAAATTTTACATTTTAAAATTGTTATTTAGATCAATAAATTGTGGTGCTTTCCATTTGACTTTATTAATTTCGTATTACGCTAAATAATTTGAACTAATATTTGCAATTTTGGTAAGACCTTGACTCTTAAGGAATCTTTTAAAATGTAAGTAGTTGTTAGAATAGTTTGTTACGGGATTGCTACCATGTACCCAGGGGCGTGCTTTGATTTTTGTGCTGGGTAGGCACTAAGTAGTAATTTTATAAAAAAAAAAAACTAGCACATTTTCCGGTTAAACCATGCGTCGGAAAGAAAAAGTCACAAGTATAAAATGTACCTTATTTTTGAGTTCCCGATATTTCGGCACTGTTGCAAGCGCCATGATCACGGAGTAACTGAAGATCTTGCGGGTAAGTTGTTAAGGGCAAACATATCGGTCTACCCTCTTTCGCTGTCTTTTATTGCACGCGTCGGTACCATTGTCTACAAACTCACTATTTTCTCGCACCTGTTCTCGACACACAACACTAACAGTATCTGACCGCGAAACAGCAGTTTGTTGTTTTTTCCGGTAAGTAGTTGTTAGTAGTAGTAAGTAGTTGGTTTGGTAGGTATTAGAAAACTGATTTGTCATGGCCAAGTAATGCAAATATTTGCACAAATACACGGTGTATCGTGCCGACACTATTAAGCAGTTTTCGTAGTTATTTTAACCACAAACCTCTGCTAGATTAGCGCGAAGAACATCTAAGGTGCGCCTTGAACTATTATTGCATGCTCGGCACATAATTTCTCAAAGTTCTTTGTTAAACACACCAATCTGTCAGGAATCATTGTCTCTTATCTACTATTAGCTGTCCCGGTGAACGTAGTTTTTTTCCGTCAGCTTTTCTAATGCATTTATTCTGTTATTCGGGGCGGAGACAAATCCAACAAATTATAAACCATGAAAATCGGTCCAGCCGTTCTCGAGTTATAAGTGCATAAGTCTTGTAACAAACCCGACTTTGTTTTATAAATTAAGAAGATATAGACAAATTATTTTGCCAGAAGCGTATACCGACCGTTCACGAACACAGTCCCAAACAGATTGACTCGTTGCTGCGCTTGTTCTCAGCGCTTATAAATCGTCTCTTCTTGTTGATTTCGAGAACGAGGTTTATTATTATAAAAAAAACAGTCATTAATTTGTAAATTACAAGAGTTTTCGAGCGATTTCAAACACCTTAGGCACTCGAAGTTTGAACTTCGTACTCTGTGAATTAGTCATAGGTAAACGTAGGCATGACGCGTCCGTGCCTCTAAACACTTAAAAATCTGCTATATCATTGTGAAAAAGTTCAAAGTCATTTATTGCATTCATGAGTACAAATAGGTAATAAATACAGTTTAGAGAAGTGTTTGCACCAAGAAGACATTCGATTAACCGCTATTTCAACCTACAAATTAATTTACGGGACAAATTCCTGACCGTTTCCGGGTAACACAATGGACATTAAGTAATAGGCTAGTTGCTGGCTAAATTAAATTAATAGACATGTGACTAGGGGCCTGCGGTGCATATAGGCAATTAGACAGTGCCTACCTGATAAATAGAATAGAATATTATTTATTTGGCACTCAAAATTGACACAAACATAAACAAAGAAAATAACATAGATTGACACAAAAATAATAATATTATTAATAAAAAATAAACGTATCAAAAAGTACCCTCGCTCAGTATTCGCCGTGGCAACTTAAGGCTGCTTAAATGAAATGAGGTAGGCAGTATTACAAATGTGTTTTATTGATGAAAACTACTGATTTTCATCAATAAAACACATCAGTAAGGATCTACTGCCTACCTCGAAATAAAATAAAACTAATGCCCGCCACTTTATTTATTTAATTTTTATGTTTCAGGATTTGTAAATATTGCCTACCCAATAACAGGGTATAACTTGATCATTGCTAGTGTTGCCGAACTAATGGATAATTATTAATTGATCTTAAAGTTCAGTGCCACTACTGATACTATCGATTGCCTTAATATAACAATATTATTTTATTTATATACAGCAATACCTATCTACTCAGTAGGTATCCCGCCATATTAGCAATCAAATTGTTAAGCTTTATACAAAAAATATCAGTTTTGAGCTATCGATGGTACCTAGACTGTATTTTAATACCTACTATAAATAGGTAACATAAATCTTCTTTAAAACACCTTTGTATACCTACCATGTTTAGGGTAAATAAAGATTTTATTTACCTATATTTTTAAGTTCTCTCCGTTACTATTACGATACAAGTAACGACAATCCCCGGCACCGATGTTGAGCGCTGGGGCTCTGGGGCAAAGAGTGGGGATCGCTTTGCGCATCTTAATAGTCTGATCATCGTATTGGAGACGCGCGTGTGAGCGGAGCTAACAACCAATCACGGCCGGAGGTGCAGGCGCGTCGCACGACTAACTAATCACGAAATCGTAATAGTCTGCGCATCTTCCGCCCAGCTCTCAACATCCGGGCCGAACTGTCGCTAGTTTTTATAGGCGACTTCCGGCAACAGTCAACGATAATCACCGACTCGCGCCTAGCACGAAAGAGTATCTTTCGTTCGGACTTCGGTCGTATAAACCTAACAAATTAAAATGGCCAGTCTCATGTGTCAATCCTTTGGGACCGTTCAAGTATTACGTAAGCACTATAGGGGGGCGGGGGGGGGTCTCTGCTTGCTTATTTTTGATGACATGGGGGGTGGGGGAGTCTAGATGGTGATTACGTCAGCATCAGTCGCGTAAAAAGAAATTAACTATACTATTTTTCCGACTGCCAAACGAGGAATATTTACTCATAAATGACATTTTCGGGGATTCCCACAAATAAATGAACACGTTACTCGCTTAGAAGCGAGTAGGGGAATTACTGCGCGCTGCTGACTTGTGTAATTTTTTCCCGTCAATTTATTGTTTCGTTTCGGTACAATTGATGATTTGACGTGTTTATTTATTTTTTAAACTTTATTGCACGTACAAACAATATAAGGCGTAATTACAACTTACGCTGCTACCTGATGCAGGCTAAATGGTTTAAAAGGGCGCTACGGTCACTAATATAAAAATATAATTTTATAAAATATTATTATTTAAAAAAAACAACAATTATAATATTTGTACCTTACTCTTATATTGAATACCGTGTTAGCCCTTTTTTTCTCATTTCTAGAATTATATCTGCTGCTCATGAATTAATTTAAAAAAAATACATTAAAAGAAGAAAAATGTATAATAATGTTTACGTTACCATGGGGGGGGGGGGGGGGGTACGAGCTTTGATTACTTTTGCTGACAAGGGGGGAAGGGGGGGTAAATAATTGTAGTAAATCTGCTTACGTAATACTTGAACGGCCCCTTTGATAAAATATGACCCACTCAATCTAGCCGTGTAAAAAACCCGATCGTGTTCAATTGTTCATAAATTGTCAAACCTTTGATACGGAGGAATGAATATTTCAATTTGATCGGATAATACTACCAACCGAACAATGCGCTTCCGTATTAGTCCTCCTGACAATAAGCATCGAGCCGTCGACTTTACCTACCAGACAAATCGATCGATCGTCGGTCGACGGCATCGATCGATGGACAATAGATTAGGCGACGTCAGTCTTTCTTATTGGATGAGTTGATTAACATCGATCGATTGGTCTGGTAACACCCTTACTATTCGTGCCAAATGTGAGTAAGTAGTCGGTGAGTATATTGATGTTCAGTTGCGTTGCGAGTGAGACAGTCTCCTACCATTGTCGCTAGCAGTCGCTATAATACTTCGTCTGTAAGCTTCCAAACGGCTTATTTACGACTCTACGAGCGCTGCTGTAGCAGCCAGCACCTGATGAGGAAAATGAGTTGGAGCTAGTGTGTCAACGCAGGTTGTATACTTACTTGCATCTCACACTAGGGTCGACGGGAAATTACCGTCGACTAAGACTTGCATAAGTAGGTTTTCGCGAAAAAGATTGGTAGTAGTAAGAAACAAGATTTTTAATTAACTGTATTTCAGCAGGATTCCTAATAAGTTTGTTAATCAATAGGTTATAAGTCGAACTAAGTTTAAATCAATCGGTAGTAGATAGTCAAACCAAATTGCTGTAGCTACCAAATATATTTCATAAAATTAATTAACCTTTCATAAGAGTTGAACAACTGATTGTGTATGCAAATGCCTTTTTACCTACATTCAGTAAGGTATGCAGACGTACAGACACTAAACAAGAGTTAATTACAGTGGGTACCACCTACACTCCTCACACTGTAATCATTTTCGAACATTTTAATATAAAAAACGAACTTTTCTATATTCTTTTTTTTATACACACTTGTGTTATAGAAATCAGAAACAACGACGGTAAGTACAGCAACACCCAGACCCTAGACAATATAGAAAAGTTCGTTTTTCTACATTGTCCCGACCGGGGATCGAACCCGGAACCTCATGAGTTGACGACGCCATATAGGTACAGTCCGGCGTGCTCGCCTCTCAGCTACGGAGGTCGTCATAATGTTTCGGGTTTGGGTGTTGTAGTGGTGGTACCTATAACTTACCCCTTCTTGTTTTTTATACTTATCCAGATCAATGTACAACCTATTGTGATGCTATAAAATTCCGTATGTATCGTAATTTCCTCATTGCACCTACTAAAAATGTTTTAAAAAAAATTAAAATACAAAACTATTTTATCGTCCACAGTTTATCAAACATAATTCAGTACAAAGCTTTTTGTACTACGTAATTTACCTACACATTTTAACAATATATTACTGGAAGCAGTGACGCTCGAGATCACATGCGCATTGTACATGGAAATTTCTGTAGGTAGATACTAATGTACAATTGTTAAAACATGCTTACATAATATTTGAATTAAATAAATAATTTGTGACTTTTCGTAACATTAAAATACAAATTAATGCTGTAGGATGATGTAGGTACAACTTAATCCATAGAAAACATAAACACAGTAGTCTAGTGATACTCAAATTGTGTTCCGCGGAATCACAGCCTAATCCTGCATTGGGGACTAAGGCTAAAGTATCTTTTTTATAATGTTTTTTTAAAGAATAAACATAGTCAAACGGTTTTGTTTATTTTAGGAATATACGGCTCGATATAATATTTAGGGGGTTCAAAATCACAAAAGATTGAGAACCGCTGGAAAATGG
Source organism: Anania fuscalis (assembly GCA_950371115.1). Taxonomy (NCBI): domain Eukaryota; kingdom Metazoa; phylum Arthropoda; class Insecta; order Lepidoptera; family Crambidae; genus Anania; species Anania fuscalis. The sequence goes on along the minus strand of OX493335.1, from coordinate 14,625,182 downwards.
CTTAAGTCAAAGTAAGCAATTTGTCAAATTGTCCTTATTGTTACTACACACGTTTTTATTTTAGGGTTCCGTACCCAAATGGGTAAAACGGGACCCTATTACTAAGGCTCCACTGTACGTCTGTCTGTCTGTCCATCTTTCACCAGGCTGTATCTCATGAACCGTGATAGTTAGACAGTTGAAATTTTCACAGATGATGTATTTCTGTTGCCGCTATAACAACAAATACTTACTAAAAAGCAGAATAAAAAAGAAATAATCCCATTACAACAAACGTGTTTTTTGCCTGTTTTGGTACGGAACCCTTCGTGCGCGAGTCCGACTCGCACTGTTCGGTTTTTTAAACAACTTCACTAACGCAAGACTGATTATAAATTATCTATTTATTATTTATTTATTTTGGAAGCGCTCGTATTGTTACCGTTTTAACAGACAATTTTATAGAGAAAACAATACTGTTAAATAAAAGTGTTATATAGTAAAATATGTAATTGAAACTAGTCTTGTTGGGTCTTGGCAAGTTTCTCATTCGAAAAGCGAGTGCTTCAATCGACGAAATAATTTAAACTAAATTACTAACACAGAAAGAATTAGTACAACCTCTAACTTTTTTAAATTTAAATAAAGTGATATTGTAATCCCGACTAGAGCCCTTGCACATACAATTTTTTTAATCAGCCCACAGTTTTATCTATCTCTTAATTACTTATGTATTTTTTTTAATGAATCCTAAAAAAACCCAATCGTTCACCCTGTATACACTCGAGCAATTTCCAAAAACCGGCTTTGCAAGCCACGCCGCGTCCGAATTGGTAGGTAGTATCACACAAAATAATATTAAATGTAAGCTAAAGCATCACTTCCATAAGTTACTTTAGCGTTATTGTTTCTCTCAATGTATGCGTAGACAAGATGGTAGCTTGCTAGTTATCTTGTCTATTTAATAAGCTTTGTAACAATTATAGATGTTATGGAAACTCCCGATAGCATCAGTTTAACTAGTGGTTTTTTATTGCTGTCAGTATGTAAATAATTTGTATTGTTTTATTGATATGATAACAAATTTAAAAAAAAATGTAAATGATATTCATGGTGATTCAAATACCGATCAATCTATCGGCTGATCAGGTCTGTAGTATGCGCGGGCTCTTAGGTTTCTTTCTTGATTAAGAAGGTTGCAACCAAATCGAACCAATCCTAATCGAATAATGTAAACCATTATTTATTCAGAAAGAACTTAACTGATTGATCGATTGGCATGGCAATACCGCTATAGAACAATAGAAAAATATTAAACTCTAATAAAATTAAAAGATGTCAAAAAATAATTTGAACTTAGGGTTAATCAAGTATAAATTATAATTATTTAGATTAGACATACATTATCTAAGTAAAATATGGTGGAAATAGAAAGATAGGCAGCCGATATCTTTAAAGGTCAAAGATATGGCAATAGTTATAATCACACATTAGTTATCTTCACCCCTGTATCAACCGCGACTAGGGAAATCTATGACCAATCTAATTGACCTTAATTCACCAATGTCACGTGACGTTAATACGTAATGCACTGAGGCTCTGTATGAGTAAACTTGAAATCTTGACGAACGCGTTAACGAAATTGGCATAAATAAAGGTTATGTAACGTGACACCAGACAGTTTTTAAACTTGCAAATCGATCGAATAGTAATAGTGAACTGGGTGCCTAGTACGGGTTGCACAAATCAACCGAGTCACTTACATCAATCGAAAAGTAATTAACAAATTAAAATTGACTTTTCGAAAAAAGTAAGCGACGGGGCCATTTGTTGCATTGCACTCGCACTAGGCCCTCTGGTGTGCCATTGGCACTGCCTGGTGTCTGGTGTCACGTGGACGAAACCATGGAAAGCAAGCATATAGAGTACCAAACATACGTTGCCATCAAAAGCTATTAAGGAAAACACGAAATAGTAGCGCCATTAGAAGTAGCAGTAGCGTTTTATAGACATTTTAAGCCCCAAATTAACGCTTAACCAAGTTCGCGCCAAAGGTAAACGCCTACTTCTCTAAATTTAGATTGTTGAGTACGTAATCATTATGCTATCTCACTCACTTATCAGCTCAGAATCCACGCATTCCGCTGTCAATTAGACAATGAATGACCCTTGGCCGAGGAAGGTCATTATTGAAGTATGTCTTCTATCTGTTACTTACCTAGCCGCCATGATATAAACATTTCTTAGTTTGGGGCTACTAAATGGTCGGTGTGACCGTTTTTTTTTTTATTAAGATCACATTTAAGAACGACATAATCGCGTTGGTAAAACCAATTGCGCGTGGTCATATGGATTGTGTCTTTTAAATTACTTTTTTACAGTTTTTATTTTAGATCAGAGAATACAGAGTTTTAGAACTGAAAGATTAGAATCACTGAAGTAACGTTAGCAACAAGACAAACCCTGTATTGTTATTAAATATTTAAAGTTAATAACCACTGAAAAATCTGTAAACTAAGTAGTAGTTTTTTTATACATCTATGTTTTGTTCGTAATTGTAAAGTTTAACAGCATTTGTTCCTACTTTTTTTGTTTGATCTACTTTAAGCAAATTACTTTGTATGCTGTGTTTGGTGTGGTGAAATTTCATTTCACATTCATAATTAGAATTCTAGTAAGCTTACAAACAAAACCTGTCTTAGGGTGTGTTGCAGACTATTCTTAAGACTAAGTACAAACTATATTTCCATCACATTACATATCACATTTGCAAATTAGCCCTAAATAATGCAATTAATATTCTTCTAGAAAATCTTCTATAAGGTGTACTATATTTTCTGGCGTTTCCAACTGTACATGATGTGTTCCTTCCACTTCAACAAACTGTACATCTGCGTTTTGCTTCATTTTCTCTATAACATCTAAGTAATAGTCCAACCTTTCCCATTTTTGTCCTGGAATAGCTCTTATATTAAGAACTTTGCATTTCACTTGACTCGCGTATTCTAAAGCGGTCTCAATCGACATCATCGCTAAGCCAGCCACTTTAAGACGAGGGTCCCTCTTGAAATAATACCCTTGCTTCTTCATATGCGCAGGAGTAGGAGCCATGCCTCTCTTCATCAAAACTTTACAGTTCTCTTTCGAAACAGATCCTCTATACGCGTCACATACGATGTCAATCATCTCATCGTACTCATACGATGGAATTTTGTCTTCAGTTAAATGTTCATAGTCTAGTGTCTTGTCAATACTCCAGCCAGTCCTCTCCACCATATTATGCGGGTCCCTGACAGCAGGACTAGCTATATCGATACATATTATCCTGTCTACTTCATCTGGGTATGATGCTGCATACATGAAACTCAAAGCACCACCAAGTGAATGTCCCATCAATGTAACATTGGTCCATTTGAAGTGTTTAATGATTCTTCTGAGTAGCACAATGCCGTCCCAGAATATGTAATACAGCATTCCTTGAGCGTAGTGTGAGGAGTGGCCGTGTCCAGGCAGGTCTATGCAGAGAACTGAGGTGGTAACTGGCAGTTGGGGAATCAGATTGTCCCACGTCCCAGCGTTGTCCTGCCATCCGTGTATGGCGATGATTGGCTGTTTGTCCCGTGGGCCCCACCATCGGCCGGCCACGTGACCCCAAGGGACAGGGATCTCGACCTCGTCTACAACGATGCCTGCAGGTAGACCTGTAATGAAATTATCTGATATAAAATTTTCTATCAATTCCTATCCTATTATAATTGTAAAGATTTAAATGTTTGTTCGTCCTAAGTCACGCATTAACCAACGGATTATTTTATATTATTATTATAAGCATTTGGCCGTCTACTGCTACTTAAGTCTTCTCCAACCAAACGCTCTTTATTCAGCTCAATCACTTGCTATGTCTTGACGCACTGTCTTACTCTATACCTACTTGTAGGTGTCGAGATTATAGCTTCCCAAAAGCTGCCGAAACAAGTTATTTAATTATTTCAGTCTAACTGTCAAAGTTATTTTGCCACATAGTCGCAGCTCGCAGGTAGTCATTTTCCTTACTGGGCAACTTCATATTAAAATTGACACCATGAGATTGGTCATTTAGCATAAAAAAGTTATAAAAAGCAATTTTAATGTTGGCTCTATAGTGATAACACCTCTATTGACTATTGTTTAAAATGATATTGGTATTCATTCATTGTTATATTTAATGAATATAGAGCAAATAAGTAGTAGGTAGAGCTAGATTTCAGAACCTATTAAATATGCTAAATAGTTTTGAGCAATAGATTACTCTATCCATTATATTGAAATAGAAAACTATAACAATATAAAACCTATTTCCAGGCTAACACACTAATAAATCTACCTTGATGATAATGTATGAAGCAACTCAGTTTTTTTTCCCATTCCCATAGTAGAAGTTATTTGTTTTGATTTCCCTTTTTTTATTGAGATTAAGTAAATCTACATCCTGTATTATTATGAAGTGGAGAAAAATAACTTTTATCAATACCACAAAATAATACCAGCAGCGTAGACTATCTTTTCTATTAATTATTATGTACTTGATTAAATTATCAGCTCAGGGAAATAGGACACAGTGAAAGTTTTATTGTTATGTGGTATCATGCATATTATGCTCAGAGATTTTCATTTTAATGGAAAAGCCACATATTTCTTAACTTTATATAAAACCTAAAAGTGATTGCAAAGAAAGCTCGATTAATGTGCCTACGTGTGTTACGAGGTATCAGACATTGTCATTTTTCAGAGGCATCAGCCAGCACACCCAGATTCGAGCCAATTTAGGCATTCTGAATTGCGCTAAAAGCACTGCCAACGAGAATCGAACCAAATTGAATAGTGACTATTAAATTAGTAATAGTGACTAAAAATTATTACACAAAATAGGGTTTTTTTACCTACTGAAAGCATTCGTATGGATTCGGAAATCGGCAATTCGGATCTAGGGTTAAGATATCGTTTTAGGGATTGATCCGGGAATGGTACCCGGGACCACGGACGTAAAAAAATACGGACGTAACATCACATATAAAAAATGTGAAGCATGCAAGGTACTACAATTTCGTTTGTTGTACATGATCTACACTCACACATACACACTAGGTACGACAACCCGCCGCCATTTCGCTCCGAGTGACAGCGCCAGTGACACGTAAGTAAATGCGTTCGTTGCGTCAACGATTTATTTTTCAAAAATGCCGTCTTGTGTTGTTAAATCATGCAAAAACTACATGAGTAAAAGTAAAAATTTACATGGAATCACCTATCATACGTAAGCTATTACGATTCGTGATAATTTTTTTTATTTATGTTTTAAATACTTTGCCGAGAATTCTAAAGGTAAAATTTAACAGTGTTGTCACTTTATTTACGGGAAAATTACCCCAAAAGGTGGGGAAATCTATATTTGTATGCAACAAACTATGTATGTGACTCTCTGAAATCAGATTTCGTCAGTTTTTTGGTACCGTTTCTCAAAAGTAAAATAAAAGATCCCCATACTTTTAATATAAAATATCTCTTACGTCGTTTTCATAGGTTTCCTAGAGACAAAAATCGTAGGGATGACTGGATTTTAATTATTCGAAACTGCAGAGGAGAAAACAGTTGGAACCCATCATCTGCCAGTACCGTTTGCAGTACACATTTTGATGACATAGATTTTATAACTACAGCTAAGGGGCTACGTTGTTTGGTTCCGTGTGCCATTCCAAAAAGAGTAAAGTAAATAAATTGATTTTAAAGAAAAAAAGAGGAGGATTGAGGTTCCCATCTAAAGACTTATTTGATATATGTTGTGTTTGTGAAATTGTTCTTAGAAAGTTGGCTAAAGAAAAAATACAAATATACAGTAATAAGCAACATATGTATCTAATGACAATAATTTTGGAAATGTTCATTGACAACAGAACAACTTTTTTAAATATAGAAAATATTCACGCCATGATAGGAGCGGATCATAGAATAAGTTTAATGAAATGCATTTTTCAAAAGTATTTGAACGTTCGGTTCCATCATATTTCTAAAATAGAAAGTATTTCCCGTACATTAGACAACAAAAGACAAGTGTACAAAAAATTGACACAACATAAAGGATTTTAGCGCATCTTAATTAATTATAATAATAATATACGTACTTAACATTATTATTATACCATTATGATATATGATGTAAACGTATTTTTGATTTTAACCTCCGACGCAAAAACGACGGGGTGTTATAAGTTTGACGTGTCTGTGTGTGTGTGGCAACGGATGAACCGGTTTTGATTTAGTTTTTTTCGTTTGAATGATTAATTAGTCGAGAGTGTTTTTAGCTATGTTTGATGAAAATCGGTCCAAGATGGCCGCCGTAACAAAATGGCGGATTACATATTTTTGTTACACTCCCTCAATATACTATCCAATGAAAGGGCTGACTAGTAGAATTTTTATCCTTCTTCAATTAGGTATTAAGTGTCGTATCAGAATTTTTCAATTTTACTTTTTGTTATTAAGGGGTATATTTTATAGATAGTCATAGCCTTATCACTAATAATGTCATGTGTAAAAATATATTTCTTTATACATAACATGTGTTTTATTTTCTATCACAGTGATCATAAATAATGTATGTTTGGTAGGCCAAAATAGAACAACCGTTTATATTTCTGTTAAAAAATATATGTAAATTACATAGGTTAACTGAGATCGATTGGTACCACCAAACAGCAGGGAAATTGATGGTTTATATAGCAACACTTAAATCACGCACACAGCCAAACGGGCGGCCATTATTATGCTTCACTTATGGTTAGACGAGTTTACGTCCGTATTTTTTTTACGTCCGTGCCCGGGACACTTTGCGTTTAAGGTGAATTACCACAGCACTACACCAATCAGGTCATCTAATAACAAATTATCGGATGTCCATGAGAACAGATAATTTTAAATTAAAGTCATGCTTTCTCTGACAATAAGTAGGTACCTAGTAAAAAAAAGCACTTAATCTACATAGTGATTTGCATATTTAGTTAAACAATAGAGCCAAGGTTAAACTCAAACAAATGTAAAATAGACAACTATGAATAATAATTTGGATTTCATTTGTTTAACTTGCTATAGACAAAGCAAAGAGCATTTAGCTGATAATACACATCAAAATGATAATGCAATTACTTATTGATATGATATAGTTATTTTCATTTTAGAATGATTTAAAGTATAGATTATAATAATATTAAATGTCCCAACAATCCTAAAATGGAATATGTCATCAAAATGTATCTGATTTGCAGTTGGATATTTGGTTTAGGTCTATGTTCGTTTTTACCCGACTACGGCGAAGCCAAAAGAAGGCTAGTGATTTTGACAGTCCATGTATGTAAGTACCTATATAATATGTTTGTAGGTTCCACCGTAGCGCCTAAACTACTGAACCAAATATAATGAACAGGGGGTCGATGGATTCGTAATAAAGGCCTGGGTAAAATAGGCAATATAAATTTTATATGACAGGATATAAACCTCATATTATAACCTCGAAAAAAATAAAAATAAGATAATCACCACATTTGGTATAAAAAAAAACTTGGCGAGCACATTACAAATATCTATATAAATTGTATTGTTTAAGTCAAAATATATCTTTATAAATGCGGTCTTACATTTTTAAACTTTTTTACGTAGTCTAGTTATAGTTTTTTTAACTTTAAATTATTAAGACTGAGTTGCACCACCTTAACTTTAACCATAACTGTAACTTTAACCGGTGTTTCTGTATGGAGTTTGACAGACTTTTGACGTTTGTTAAAGTTAAAGTAAGATGGTGCAACCCAGCCTAAGACTCTTAATTATCTTTGGATGCTGTGGTATTCAATAAAAAGTATTTACAAAGTAATGTTTTTATAGGAAAACAAAATAAGTATGTATTGTTTTACCAGAAAAAAATTACTTACCTACAACAATCGTCCATTAAAAGTTATGTACCATTATGTAATAAAAAATAAATTGTAGTGTAATAAAGAACAACAAGGATGGCAAAAAGATAAACTAAAGTGTAGCACACTCTAGTTTATCTTTTTGGTACTACTACTATTATGAAATTATTAAGTAAGAAAAATATGGTTTAGCATAATAAAGAAATATCGGATTAATTAATTACGCCTTCAACTACTACTAGCTTCTTTAATCATCATTTGTAGAAAAATCTTGTCTTATTAGAATTATAGTATCTTAGACCAAATACCCTAAACAAAACATTTATAGCAAGCAAAGTAGAATAGACTAAAGTTCTTACTTTCTTCCTTCTGATGACCATTAGTAAGAGGATCTCCCATTCTTATGACACAATAATGCTTTAGATCACGGTTTAAACACTGACAACCAACAATCCAAGGGACACTTACGAAAACGTAACTATTTTCAAATGAGGAAAAGACATAAGTCCAAACTAGAACAGTTCTTCCACGCAAAGGTGACCGCAAAGTTCACTGTACGTAACTGATACACGCGCTTGCAACGTGAAATTCACCTGCGGTGCACACTCCATGGACGTTTGCTCGGTACAGAAACAAAATTCTTTATGATTATGAAGAAGTTGTGGTGGCCTTTCGATCGATGTGCGGATTTTTTTTTATCATTTGGGCTGTCAAAAACTTTCTGGCTGTCACTGTCACTCACACTGACTGACATTTTTTGTTTTAAGCAACATTCTTACGCAAAGATAGCATTGATCGTAAGTATATAAATATTTATCCTTAGGCAAATGTAGTGTAGGACGCCCCCCGGCTAGATGGACCGATGACCTGAAGAAGGCAGCTGGCAGCGACTGGATGCAAAGGGCGGGAGATCGTGCGCTGTGGCGCTCCTTGGGGGAGGCCTATGTCCAGCAGTGGACTGCAACAGGCTAATATGATGATGATGATGATGATGATATAAATATTTTATGCGTTATATTATGAATGCTATGATGACTGCTAGGAAATTCAATCCCGGGCGGGGCGGGCTTGAGAAAAACGCTTATGCAATTGCAAACAGTTATGAACTAATTGGACACTAGCGTCCTTAACCAATCTTAATCACTTTCATTACCCTAACTTGATACTCGGTCATATTACCGCCGAATATAAGCGGCGGACATTTGATAGGTGGGTGTTGTCGCGAAGGATAATTAAAGAATAAACGCATAATAATAGACAACAACTAAATGGACAACACATACAAACGACCTATGCACACGTATTAACAAATTTGTCTATGCACTTAAGGCTCTATCTAGAGTTGCTAGTCTAGAGACAGTCCTAACAGCTTACAATGGATATGTTGCTTCAATTTTGCGTTACGGAATAATACCATATTTTAAAGCATCAAAAATATTGACGTGCCGTCTCTTTATATTTATGAAACTGCGATGTTTGTTAAGAGGAATCCACATTTATTTCCAACGATATCTTGTGGCCAATTAAAGAAAAGCAGGCGTCATGGTCACATATTGAGAGCATCAATTTCTAAAACAGCGCTAAAAAGTAAGAGTTTTTTCAGCATGGCTCCAAAAATTTATAATAAAAAGCACTTAAAGACGCCAATATTCGCGTGTTTCGAAAGCAGCTATCATCTCTTCTAATAAGTAAGGCTTATTACACCTTGACCGAGTTCCTAACTGACAAATTGTAAAATTATATTTAATTGACCATTTAAGATTGTAAACTTTGACATTTAATATAATTGTATTTTTAATTTAAAAAAAAATTGAATAATGTGTGAGATCGTAAATACCTAATGACATTGAATACTTGCTTTTAATGTTTAACATTCTTTTGCTTACTATTTTACTATATAAATACTGAAAATTTGCACGCCTCTCATGGCCAGACATAGAGGTACTATTCACTTCCTAAATTCAATCCAAACACTGTTTGTTACCTGTGTTTATGCAAATAAATGATTTTGATTGATTGATTGAACAACGTGCGGCACAGGGATGTTGTTTATTAAGCGCTGGGTAAACGTTGCGCAGAAGACCAGTGCGATTACGCGATTGGCTAGTCGCGCACCGCGCCTAGAACGCCGACCGTGATTGGTTACTAGCTCCGCGCATACGCGTCTCTGATACGGTGATCGTCTCGTAAGATGCGCAAAGCAATCCCCAATTCCCCACTCTTTGCCCCAGCGCTCAACATTGATGTTCACGTACGTTGCCGCGTACCTACTGTTTAAGTATAGGCGAATATAAGTTTCGTCTTTGGTTAAGTTCATCACTGCTTAAAACGGAATGTCAATATATAGAGGTTTATTTGATCAGTGTAGTCACAAAATGCGCGCCGGTGCCACTGATCAAATAATACTATGCCGGTGCTAATTATACGTAATTTGTGGTGTAGTAGTTGAGCACTCTATGACCATATTCTTTGTATAGGCTATGATTATTTGATCAGTGGCTATGACCATCCTTGTTTTTTTTAACACTCCGATTGGCCTATCCCAGAGTTGATGAACTGTCAATGGCCGCATTCCGAATTGCTCTAAAAGTAATGTCTGCGCGAAACCAACCAAATATAATAGTCACAAATATTACACAAAATAATGTGTCTTACCTACCTACTGTATTTATACGGATTCGTGCTAATAGTGCTTTTAGCGCAATTCGGAACGAGGGAAATGTCACTTACCTTATCTGTCACAATATCTGTCATCATCCGTGCAGTGAAGAAGTGTCATCGTCCGTCAGACAAGAAGAAACAGAAAAGTGGAAATTGTTCATTCATTTCAGGCAAGAAATATCCGCAACGTTGACAAATTTTATTTACAATGGCAGACAAAAGGAAAACTAAAAAGCGTAAAGAGGTAAGTCAAAAATAATATTTGAAATGTGCATCTGAAAATGTCGAATGCATTGTTTGTCTACGTTTCCGTATTGCGGTTTTTCCCTTATTGAGAAATACGTGCGTCTTTAATTTCCCTGAATCATTTGTGGAACTGTAATTTAGTCTAATTTCGGCTTAGTGTTTAGCACAAAGACATCGTTCCCGTGACGTGTTTTGTTTGTTGGGACTCGTAATAAAACATGTAGGTACTGATGTGCGTAGTTTTACGTACTTGCATTCGGTGATTCGGCTATTTTGGTTATTCATGTATCCAACATGACATGTGCATGCTTTATTCGCCGAACAACATACTACATCGAACTAGCACCACTTGCTCTTTTTCGATTTCATACAATATTTGTTCAGAAACCTCATCTTTCATGTGGTATTTCTGTATACTTTGTATCTTTGTAAAATAAAGCTTACAGTGATCATTAAATTGGCTGGAAATAAGACTACTGGTAGACTAGAGTAGGTGAATCACAGAAACATAATTTACTACAGAAATAAACTAAAATTACAAACCACCATCTCAATTTCATATTTTTTTAACTAGTTACCCTGGTAGTCTTGATCTTGTATATGAACACCGTTTTCATTGTATTGTTTAAATAAATATAATGTATAAAAATAATAGTATTACCAACACTTATGAGTCTTTGATTCATAAGTTTATTGCTAAAGTATTTTCTTTAGTATTTGTAATCATTTTATTTTGAAATTTGTATCAAAACTAGACCCATTAGTACAATTAGTGTCATCATTCTTATTCATTGCTTGCATTATTAATTTATTGTTATTATTTTTTGCAGCGAAAAAAGGTTTGCCATTTCACTTTACATTTTCACATGTTTTTCTTACTTGTTCTACTGGCACCATAACATTACACGTACAAGTCACTTAAAATGGCACCGTGTTTTACCTAAATGTGTAAAAGGTTTTAAGAAAATTCTTTACGAAATGTTCTTTGTTCTAACTTTCAAAAGTCAGTGACATGAACTTCATTGTTTTAATTCTTGGATTCATGTCAACAACATGGAGAATTTTTGGCACTGTCTGTACTAAAATACAACTTTAAGTAGTATTTATTGTGTTACAAGCTTTATTAAAACAGCACTAGACATAATTTTACATTTATGTATTATCATATATATCATGTTGCTCTTGTAGACACGTGTTATTAGGTTCTTTAAGATGCACAATATGGTTTTAACTGGAATATTGTAGCATTGCAGGTTTGTGATTAATAATACAATATTATCTAATTTACACAGGTGTATTTCAAATAATGGTCTTTAATAATAATTTAGTATATGGTGTGAATGTGTCCCTACCTACACCTGCACACACAAGAATCTTTACAAGGCCACCGATAGTGCTATATTGTGTGGCTAATTTTGGTGCTCACATATTTATATGAAAGCCTGAGTCACACACACACAAAGATGAAGATACAAGGCTGCCATCTATAAGCTCAAAGGCCGCTAAATGACATTTGGTCATTTTTTACTTTTGATGAGATGACAAACGCATGAAAGCCCTTTCATTCAATATACCACATGGTATGTTTAAAAATTTTTTTCGCCGACTATATGACCAAGACCAACCGTTATCGCGCTCGTCATCCCTTAAAAAATGAAAAATGACCAAATGTCTTTTAGCAACCTTTTAGCTTATAGACGGAAGAATGTGACTCACTCACAACACACCTGTTAAGGTCCCCAAGTAAGGAATTAAAGTCCTTACGTTATAAGGTACCAGACAATGTATTTTGCCAGGGCTTTTTGGACTTCTCAAACCACAACCAACCCAATTAGGATACTGTCCTTTTTAAATTAAACCAAACCAGAAATCCAACCTGAGACCATTACGTTCAAAATGATTTACGCGCATTGTATGAAACGCGCCATGCTATGTGTGCGTTGCTCGAACGCGCGTTGTATTAAACTTCTGTTATCTATTATTTATTCTATGGTACGGGCCCTGTGTGTATATTTTTTTTTAACAAACACCTATTGTCTACCCTCGAAACTAAACGTAGCTTGTACTATGGCAACTAAATAACGAATAGACATACTTACACATATTGTGCTACAAAGGCCTGTAAGTTGTAGTCATTACAAGAACACTTCTGTCTTATGCGGGATTTGAACCCTAAACCTCCTGGATTTGCCCGTCCGCGCCCGGAGTGCGGACCTTGGAAAGTGCGGAATTATTGATTGATAAATCGTAGAATTATGATCTTTCTAGTTTTGCTGTACTGAGCTGAGTAACGTTCAATCAGTCCGAATTGTCTGAAAATTCGAGTACTATTTTGAAAAACTTGTTTTGAGTAGGTACGTGAGCCGCAGGAAATCGGTTATAGTTGTGGAAATTCCATAAAAAAAAACCTTATTGCGCAACTCTCGGAAACTGTATTCCTAAGATAAAAATTGACCTATATTTAAATCCAGATCATGGTCCAGAGTTGTAATAAGTATTAAACATCCTAACTTTCACATCTCGAAATCATGAATAGTCCCTCCATAATTTCTATTATAGGTAATACTATCACGACTGACGTGGCCGCTGCAATAGAGAATAGAGCCTCTTTGCTTTGAGCTACCATTAGAATGGGTCGGGTATGAAAAAAAGGTCTTTTAAAATTGTTTGATATTTAACTCCAATGTTACTTTATCATACATAACACTAGCTGTGCCCGCAATTTTGCGTGGACTACATGATGTTTGGTATGAATGACACATAACGCAAACCGTTTTTCCTATATGAAAAACAATATTTTATGTATAACATAGAAAAATATCACACAGGAAAATTTAACCCTGATAGAAAATTTCATCCAAATCCGTTGAGCCATTACCGCGTGATCAGTCACGAACATCCAAATATCCAAATATCCAAACATCCTCACAAACTTTCACATTTATAATATTAGTGGGATGGTATTAAACCAAGGTGTTTTGGTCACATTAAAAGACCTCCGCAGGGCTGTATTCGCGCGGCTAAGTCTTATGTCAGCAATCTTTACACTAAAAGGCCTAAGCTCCAATACCTGGTACCATATCCAATCCACTGTTTATAAAAGTATGCTTTATACATTTAATTTGCTCTACGCCGACGGCCTACTTTCACTGGTCGGTGGGCGCACAACTCGTCTAACTGTCCCAGTGATAGGTGGTGCCAATATAGTGTGTAACTGTGCTTTAGAACTGTGTATTATGGTTAAGGAATTTGTGAGTATTCATGTTTTTGACGTTTTCTTTGGTGTTATGCAATATGCACTGGTTTGCGTGTTGCGAACTGCACTAGTGTTGTTCCAGCTTAGATAAGGGATGATTATATCCCACAGTCATGAAAACTGCGGACATAGGCTTGTGGGAATCGCACCTAATTCTACCATTCATTTGTACAATTATACGGGTGTAACAGAAAGGTGCAGTGGAACCATAAGGGGTGAACTTAAACTTTAATACAACCGCTCTTAACCACCTGACATCAGTTTGTATGGAGAAGAGTTTTTATTTATAATATGTTGGTAGGTTGGTACAAGAAGTTGTTGTATTTTAACAATAAAATTATGTCTCCAAGTTTCATGCCACCTTTGTGTTACACTGTATTCTGTGCTGCAGTCAAACCTCAATGTTTGTAAATTGTAATTGATATTTAACTCTTTTGTGGTAGGTTGATAAGCTGTTAAGTGTGCTAAAACACTTAATGCCACGATAACTTTTTACAATCGTGTCATTAGTTATTTTAATGCTGGGGCTTCACCTGCGTGACGCCTAACGTTCAAATAAAGGCATGATTAGCGTTAACTAAATTAAAGCATTAAGCTACGCGCTATGTGCGTGGCCACACTTATTTGACGTTTGATTCTAGCGTCTAGCGACTTAGTTAGCGTGTGATCTGTGAGTGTGTCTTTCAAATAAAATAAAACGCTTTCAAGAACTCAATACTTTTCTTATTTTGTCTACTCCGTCCAAACTTAATAACTATGCACTTTAACATTTATTTCATTATATTTCACAAAGAGTTTTTGAGTGTGACCGTGTTTTAACATGTTTAGTGTAGTAGGTGTAGCCACAACAACGCACTAAACGCCCGCTTAATCCCTTTGATGTGTCAAATGTTACCGCCGTCCGAGCTATCGCCTAACGTCTAATGTTATTGAAGCAAATTAGCGCACAAAGACCGGCCACACCTGCGTATTACGTCAAATAGAGCAATAATTAACGACATTAGACGCAGGTGAAGCCCCAGCATTATAGTAGGACGTGTTAATCAACTCTAGCGGCGCAGTTCAAAGTCACGGCCAGCTCGCGACTATGTCTTGCATAACATATTTGGCATACGAGGTTGCATACTTATCGACACGAAAGCGTCGCAGTTTATAATACAGGATGACTGGTTATTGGATAAACTATCAAAATAGTTACAACTAAGTTATCTAACTAAGAAAATGTAACATCTTAATCTTAATATATAAAACAAAGTCGGGTTTGTTACAACACTTATAACTCGAAAACGGCAGGACCGATTTTCATAGTTTATAATTTGTGGGATTTGTCTTCGCCCTGAATAGCAGAATAAATAATAAAAACATTGGAAAAGCTGACGCAAAAAAATATTAACTTAGGCGGTACGACGTTTGCCGGGTCAGCTAGTTTTCTATAAAAGTCTTTCGACCTGGATACCTATATATCCAATAAATAATATTTTTCTAGCTTACTAGATCATATGTAACAGTAGGTACTTGTATGGGGAGATATTTTCTTTTTCTCAATATTGAAATGTCTGTATTAGAAAAAGTTGCGTTCCGGTACTCTATCACCTCTTGCAAGGAATTAGTCGTATTTACGTCATGTCATGAGTTGCAGTGTATAAAAACTACCATGCGTGTAATCGGCTTTAAGAATTGAACCTACATCATTTTCTTGACATGAATCAAAGAATGTACTAGTTGAATTTTCCATAGTAATTACTATACATTATTATATACATATACTAAAGTCCCTTGCCGCGTTTATCTGTGCGTCCTGTCTACTCAACGACACGTCAATTTTCTCAATTGATATTAAACTCTATATTACCTATATTGGTTTTACCTAAGTTAAAAGGCGGTTGTGAAAATTTCACGTTTTCTAGTTGCTTAATGAAACGTTGATAGTGCTTGCTAATTTCCGAAACTACTGTAGGGATTTAGACGTGGTTTTCAGTTCAGCTTATGATTACGGTGTGCATTCAAACAAAAAAATAATCGCGATCCATTTTCATGCCCTATTCTTTTGTACACTATGCATAGCTTATAGTGATAATATGAATTTATATTTATTATTTATTTATTTATATTGTAGTTTATTAAAAGTTGTGATTTTTCGTGCGCAGGAGTTCGGCGACCAGGCCGAGTCAGAGAAGCCGACGAGCGAGGAGTACTCAGTAGCGAAGTGGTTGAAGGCGAACGTACCCACTAAGAAGACCAAGTTCTTGAATCACCATGTCGAATATTTCACAGGTAAATGTAACTCATAAGTATCATCATGTTACTATCTATGGTGGCCTATTAAACCTCGGATTAACTAGAGAAATATGGCTAGAGACGTTTTGATATGTCGGCTGACATTGCACGCACGGCATTACCAGACATCGACGTGTCTTTATTGATTAAAATTCGTGAGATAAGAATCGAATCTGAGAACGTAAAAAAACGTCACAAACATTGCACGAAATTAAAAAATAGTTTATGCATTACATGTGTGGTTCACATGTGGTGTATATTTGTACAGTATATCATAATTATGCACTTGCCATCGGTGCCACTTTCTTAGGCTATCCTTACAACGGCCGACCTGAGTTCGTAATCTGAAATCTTTTCAGTTCGGCCAAGTTTGACGTGACATGTTTTAGCTTTGTTAGACGATTAAGATAGCAAGCAGCACATAGTGTACAGAAGTGAGGATAAGCGATACATGATTATCTTCGAAATGCTTGAATTTGAAAATTGACATTTAAATTGATGACGTAAATTGACGGAAAGTAGCGACATCATAATACATTCTGTCAAAAAAGTTTCGGGAATTGATGATTTGTTTATGGTTCCAAATTCAAAATTATATTTTTTTGTTGTTGTTAGATTGGCACAACTGTGGTTCATTTTGGCGCGGAGTTTAAGTTACACCTGATAATTAGATTAAATACAGTATTGTTTTTAGTTATACCATATCTAGTGTGTATTGCGAATTTCATAATGGACAAAAACTTCGAACAAAGAGTTTGTCTTAAATTTTGCATCGCCAATGGGATTTTGTGTTCGGAGTCTCTGAAAATGTTACAGAAGGCTTACGGTGAATCGACTTTATCAAAAACCCGTGTTTATGAGTGTTACTTAGCGTTCAAAAGCGGACGAAATATTCGCGAAACATTCATGAAACGCATTGTTACTGGTGAGGAGACGTGGGTTTACGAGTTTGACATGCAAACTAGTCAACAAGCTTCTGAGTAGAGCCTTCCAACTGAACCGAAACCGAAAAAACCGCGCCAAACTCGATCGAAAGTCAAAGTCATGTTGACTGTTTCTTTGACTGTCGCGGTGTTGTGCACTCAGAATTCTTGCCAGACGGTCAAAAGATAAAAAAAGAGTATTATTAAGCGTTATGCTGCGTTTAAGAAAGCAAATTAGACCAATTAGGCCAGATTTGTGGAATGAAAATTCTTGGATTTTGCACCAGGATAATGCGCCTTCCCACAAGGCCATTATTGTGAACTAATTTTTGACAAAAACTCAACAAATACCATCGAGCAGCCACCTTATTCGCCAGATATTGCTCCAGCCGACTGCTTTCTTTTTCCTAAACTCAAATTACCACTTCGTGGCACCCGGTTTCATTCGGTAGAAGACATAAAGAAGAATTCGCGGCGAAAACTGAACTCGATTCCGGAAAAAGAGTTTAAAAAATGTTTTGATGATTGGATTATTCGTTGGCGTAAGTGAATCGCTTCTGAAGGAGCATACTTTGAAGGTGATAAAATAAATTTGGATGAATAACTAACACTTTGTGTATTATTAATCTTTTCCCGGTACTTTCTTGTCAGAGTAGTATATGACTCATACTTGCTACCGTGTCAGTATGCTATACTTTATTTATACATCAGCGTGTTGAAATTCGAATCGCGTCTTCACTAATGGTATTCTACTAGAATGGGCTTTATAAGCGTTATATACCGTATAAGTTGTTATTCTGACTCTGTGCAAATGAAAGGGAATCTTTTTTCTGTCGCGGAAATTCGTTATGCATATCTTCTAGTCACTGGAGCTCACTGATGTTGGTCTCTAGGTGAAGGATAATCACATAGGCATTTGTTCATATTCATTTATTGCGCCATAATTCGATATTGTGTCATTCGTTGCGCTAGTATTATGGACCATCCTTACATCCTTATAGGGACTTGTAATCCCAAAAGCCCTCTTAAACACTAAGGAGGATATATACTTCTATAAGGAAGATTCCTTAACAAGGATCAATGTCCTTGTTTGGATGGAAAGTTTTCCTAAGTGATTCGTTACAACTGTTATGAACTTTAATGTATTTTAAATTGTCTGTATTTCATTATTCAGATTGGTATATGGTAAAGCACACAATTCAGATTGTCGCTGCGATTCTTCAATAACAATAAATAGGTTTCGTTTTAAAATATAAATTAAAACTTGGTAATGAATTGACATGTTAGTGAGAGTGGGTATCGCTGTGCGCATCTTTACGAGACAATCATCGTATCAGAGACGCGTCTGCTAACAACCAATCACGGCCAACGGTGTAGGCGCGTCGCACGTCTAGCCAATCACGTATTCGTAATGGTCTTCTGCGCATCTTTCACCCAGCGCTCAACATTCGTGCCGCTAGCTGTATCTAAGATAATTTTACCAAAAATTCGACCTAATCAGCTGGGAATCGAGTCAGTTCAATGGACACTCGCCCGGATGACGAAAAGATGTTAGTTCGATTCCTACCTGAGGCATTACATTTTGTCAAGGGTGATAATTATTAAAAGAAAAGAAAAACGATAAAGTCAAAGTTTCTAATACAGATATAGTTTTCTTAATATGACTTCTTAAACAATACCTGTCTGTATACATGTTCATTAATATCCAAGGCTATTGTCTTATTAGTTTAACATAGTTTATTGTGTCACTACGATATGTAACAATTTATCATCGTACATATTTACATTTTACTACTAGTTGTGCTGTATTGAGGTGTTTTTCTCATAGGCGGCAGCGCTTTGGTGTTTACCAAAGTAAAACAACTTACGCCACGGTTGTGGGTGGATAGGTGACCATTCCATATTAAGTGACATTTATCACAAGCATCTTCGTGCTTCAGAAGGCACTTTAAAATTTGCTCGCTATACCGGTGTTCCCAGCAGTGGGTCGTGGGTTTACTTTAACTAATGACCGTGGCTTCGTTCGCGTCGAATACAGATAATAAATTTACTTTTTTTTTTCACTTTTTAAATATGATCTAAGTATATTGACATCTAACTCGCATTCCTCGAAATTGTGTTTTAGAAGTAACCTATTTTATTTCAAATTTGATGTAAGCATTACCAAAATACCTAAATCTAACTAAAACTTAGGGAAAGCATGTTCAGCAGCGGACGTCGAAATGATCGTCGACAGTTGAAATGATGATGTAAAGTAAGTAAAGTATGCCTTTGTACCAGGGTTGAAAAAATGTTGTTTTTTTTATATTTTAATCAAAAAAATCAGTTTTATTTAAATAATTAGGATTTTTTAGATTTATTTTTATTAGGTTTTGCGATCATTGTCTTACTTTTTCTAGCAGAAATCATTTTTGGTTAGGTAGAATTGATTAATTATAGTCCAGGCAACACCGCCAAAAAAGGAAAATGTCACATCAACCGAAAAAAAAAAACGATTATGTCAGTTCAGTTAAAAAGAAATGTGTTTGTTTATATTTAGAATATCTTACTATTTGAGTAACATAAATAACTTTGTAACGTGAAGAAAAGATAAGTGTTGGTAGGAAAAAAGATCCTATTTGGAACAGTTACCGCGAAATATCAAATGCTTGATTTAAATCAGTGAGTTTATTTTAAAAAATCATGCAATAAAAGTCATGATTTAAATCATGGAACCCTGCTTTGTACGGCCCACTGCAGGGCACAGGCCTCACCTCAACTATAAGGTGGTTTGGGCCATACTCCACCACGCGGGCCCAGTGTGGTGCGGTGGAGGGGTGTTGTAAGGTCAGTGACTAAACCTTACTACAGATGTAATCAAGCCGTCACAAATTTTACCTCTTTATAATATTAGTTTAAACTATAAAGGCTCAGCAGTTGCGATATCATGCTGAAAATGTACCACAACGGTATTCATTGTTATTAGATGTTAATCAAAACATACGATTACTAATAAATCAAGAACCGTACTACAGAATATACTACTATATACTACGTACTGTACCTCATCTGAGTGGGTATGGCAGCCTCAGTTTTATTCTATTCCGATTCAATAAACATTTTCTGAGATTAAGTTGCAAGATGTATAAACACTTGAGCCGCGTTTACACTACCAAACTTATTGTCTGTCGGTTTGTTTGTTTCAAGTATCAAGTTATGTATAGAAATGAAAATTTTCAAAATGTCTTACCTCGCTATTTATATAAGGTCCGATTTTATTAGTGTTCATCCTGTTAACCTGTGACTATATTGGTGAAAAGCAATCGTAAAAACCAACTTTCAAATGTCTATCATAAAAACTAAAAAAGTTAAAAATAAATTACAAAATAACAACATCGACTTCATATTGCATAAACTCGTCCTATCTTCAACTCTTTCTCGCTCTGTACAAGGGGAAGGAATAAGACGGATAATCAGATGGTTAAACGTAGCAAAGATAGGACGAGTTTATGCAATATGAAGTCAATGTTGTTGATTTTTAACTTTTTTAGTTTTTATGGTACACATTTGAATATTGGTTTTTACGATTGCTTTTCACCTATATAAGGTCCGATTTTATTAGTGTTCATCCTTTTAACCTGTGACTATATAGGTGAAAAGCAATCGTAAAAACCAACTTTCAAATGTCTATCATAAAAACTAAAAAAGTTAAAAATAAATTACAAAATAACAACATCGACTTCATATTGCATAAACTACCTATCTTCAACTCTTTCTTGCTCTGTACAAGGGGAAGGAATAAGACGGATAACCAGATGGTTTAACGTAGCAAAGATAGGACGAGTTTATGCAATATGAAGTCAATGTTGTTGATTTTTAACTTTTTTAGTTTTTATGGTACACATTTGAAAATTGGTTTTTACGATTGCTTTTCACCTATATAGTCACAGGTTAACAGGATGAACATTAATAAAATCGGACCTTATATAGGCACAGGTTAACAGGATTAACACTAATAAAATCGGACCTTATATGTATAGTTTTATATAATGTTAGCACATACCTTTTTCGACTTTATGCTGTTGCCCAAGACTTAGCTTCCGTGGTTTTAAGTTTATTTCATCCCAATCCGTTTTGTAGTTTTTGCGTGAAAGAGTAACAAACATCCACACATTCATACTTACAAACTTACGTATTTATAATATTAGTAAGATACCTACGTTCATAACCTAAAACCCTGTATACTACTCTGTCAAGAAAGTACCGGGAAAAGATTAGTAATACACAAAATGTTAGTTATTCATCCAAATTTATTTTATCACCTTTAAAGTATGCTCCTTCAGAAGCGATACACTTACGCCAACGAATAATCCAATCATAAAAACATTTTTTAAACGCTTTTTCTGGAATCGAGTTCAGTTCTCGCCGCGAATTCTCCTTTATGTCTTCTACCGAATGAAACCAGGTGCCACGAAGTGGTAATTTGAGTTTAGGAAAAAGAAAGAAGTCGGCTGGAGCCATATCTGGTGAATAAGTTGGCTGCTCGATGGTATTTGTTGAGTTTTTGGTCAAAAATTCGTTTACAATGATGACCTTGTGGGAAGGCGCATTATCGTGGTGCAAAATCCAAGAATTTTCATTCCACAAATCTGGCCTCTTTCGTCTAATTTGCTCTCTTAAACGCCGCATAACGCTTAAATAATACTCTTTTTTTATCGTTTGACCTTCTGGCAAGAATTCTAAGTGCACAACACCGCGACAGTCAGCATGACTTTAACTTTCAATCGAGTTTGGCGCGGTTTATTCGGTTTCGGTTCAGTTGGAAGGCGCCACTACGAAGCTTGTTGACTAGTTTGCATGTCAAACGCGTAAACCCACGTCTCGTCACCAGTAACAATGCGTTTCATTAATGTTGGGTCGGAATTGACTCGGTCTAGCATGTCCTCAGCGACTCTTTTGCGATTGAGTTTTTGGAGAAAATTCAGGTCATTTGGGACTAGCCGAGCGGCAACATGTTTCATACCCAATTGATTATTTAAAATAGTACGAATCGACTCGTGTGGCACAGAAAGTTCGACAGCTAGCTCTCTCAAACTTGAATAAGGATTTTCAGTCACTATTTCCTTCACTTTTGCGATGTTATCTTCAGTAGCAGACGTTGATGGCGTAGCAGAGCGATGCAAATCTTCCATCACATCTCGACCGCTTTTGAACGCTTTGTACCACTCATAAACACGTGTTTTTGATAAAGTTGATTCACCGTAAGCCTTCTGTAACATTTTCAGAGACTCCGAACACGAAATCCCATTGGCGATGCAAAATTTAAGACAAACTCTTTGTTCGATGTTTTTGTCCATTATGAAATTCGCAATACACACTAGATTATAACTAAAAACAATACTGTATTTAATCTAACTAGCAGATAAAACTCAAACTCCGCGCCAAAATGGAAAACAGTTGTGTCAATCTACCAACAACAAAAATATAATTTTGAATTTGGAACTTACTTTACTTACTTTGAATAAACAAATCATCAATTCCCGAAACTTTTTTGACAGAATGTATGTGACGGGCCTGCCGCACTAGATTTCTCCAGTGGTGCTGAACTATCGATAGTTTGACTATCGATACTATCGACGGGCCTATCGATAGTTTGGCTATTTTCGATACTATTGATAGTGGGCTATGAGCTCCAACACTAGCATGCTTGGTGGCCTTGCTAGCTAGAGGATCTGTTTTTTTTTCCTATTTGAGGTACCTAGAAACAGACAAGTGCAGTTGGCTGACGATTACACTGATTAAATCACTTAACTAATTTACATAATGACAAACAATGAAGAAACTAATGGCTATTGTGCAATTAGTATTATCATGATCATTTGAACCATGCAACTGACCTACAACGTTTAAACAAAAGCAGAAACAAATGTTGCTATGTCAGTCGAAAAATTTCCATGATCTCATGCTATAGAATAACGGGGTGCAGAATCTGTTGCGAAGTTTGTAACTCTACTTTTTAATTTAATTTTACATGTCTACAAAAATTACTAACTGGCCGGTACATTTTTTCTTGTAATGTATACATACTTTTTGTAAAAGCTAACAATAATGACAAGAGTTTCTTGCGCTGCTTCGTATCGACACGCCCACAATATTGTTCCGAGACCGTGTTAGGGTAAAAATAATTGGGTCGTGTAAAGAAAGAGCTTAATTTAGGCCCACTTGCAATAATAAATTGGTTTTATTTGTGGTAAATTTTAATATAACATTACACCCTTAGACCACTGGAAAACTATTTGCCACCATACTTTGAATTTAATTCATCTGATCTAATAAAAATTATAAAACATTTCAACAGTTGGACCTGGAGGCATTTTCGCTAATGTATAGACAGGAAAAGAGACGATTGTTTGTAAAAAAGTATCTCGAAGTTTCGGAAGGTCAGGCATCAAAAATTAGTCTTCTTGACTAAAGACATTGTAAGTCAACTGTGTGCCTAATGACTAGTGGAAACATACCCGGCCTTTTAATATTATATGGCAAAGAACACGTGGGTTTTAATCGACTGAACAAACATAGAATGGATCGATACTTTTTATTTTTTTTACTTGCTGTTTTATGACCTTTACATCTCTAATTGCCTAGCTCTGATGAAACTAAACTGTAACAAATACACCTAACTTTCTGTACTTGCCAAATTAATTAATTATTTGTACATGCGCTAATTATCGAGCATGCTGTGTTTATCTGTAAATCTGTCGTGCAATAGCCTAAAGAACTATTATGTTATGTACCACTAGAATAAGATCTCTATTGTAACAACAGTTGATGAACCTATTTAAAAAAAAAACTTTATATACTTAAAAGTGTTGGTTCCTTCATTAGGCGATAAGAATAGAATAAGAAAAGCTTCATTTGAGATAAAATACCCAGGTTTATACTAAAGTTCAATTTTACTTCGTGACTCGATTTATTCGATTCCCAGATTCAGAAAACATTACGTGCCCAATATGCCTGTTGTGACAAATTCTTTGTCTAGTACCTCGTAATACAGGGACTTGCTTCGAAACCAAGACAATTGGTCATAATCAATCAATTCGTCAATAAGTATACCAAAATCTAATTATGTGTATTACTAGAAGGCACTCAGTAATTCAGTATCATCGTAGTCCAATTGCCACCACTTTTTTGATATTATTAATCGTGAAAATACGTTTTGGTCTATCTATTAGGTAGGGCAAGTCACGAATTTTCAACGAATTTCCAATATTACAAAACGTATTTTAGTCTAGTCTAATCTTTTAGTCCATGTATTGTATTGTTTAAACATTTTAAAAATAGCACACATTTTTAATTTTATATTAGTTATACACAATTTGTAAATTAAAGTACGTTATAGTACAATAGTTAAATAGGTTATCGGGCAGTGTTTTAACTGTGCTG
This sequence comes from Anania fuscalis, assembly GCA_950371115.1. Taxonomy (NCBI): domain Eukaryota; kingdom Metazoa; phylum Arthropoda; class Insecta; order Lepidoptera; family Crambidae; genus Anania; species Anania fuscalis. The sequence continues at coordinate 14,600,478 of OX493335.1, read as the reverse complement.
GGCGAAAACATCAGTCGAAACAAATCGCAGCGATAAAAATGGCCTATTAACGCAAATTATACAAACTTTATTATCGGAGGAGCAATAAAACATCAAATATTGTTTGTTTTAGATATTGTACGCTTATGTAATTCATAATACCAATTTTTAACACTAAAAACCAAAAATTAGGTTAACGTTTACACTTTGCTTTTAATATTTTCTAGTACGAGTACTTTTCATTTAGGTATAAGTAAAATACACAGATTAACGAATCCGTTTACTCCTTTATACTCAGTTGAGCTATTATAGATTAAACTTAACTAGGAATATTTAGCGGCACAGTGTTACACAGAATTCTCCTTGATCACCGTTACACAGAAAAGCGCATCTAACCTAGGGTTACTGAATATTGAAATTAAATAAATATTTCAGAATATTTGGATGTTATCACTTCTGATTGCAAGCGTCTCTTGAACCACGTTCTCTTATTTCTAGTTTACTAACCCCTATGCTACAAAAAAAAAACAAATGAATAACAATGGCCGCGTCACAAATATGCCCTCGAATTGTGCTGTGCGAGAGAATTAAGATATGATTTGGATCCTGGCAGTCGCCGCGTGAAAGTCGCGAACTGGCAGCGGTTAAAGCTCGCTCTGAAGATATTTGTTCTATACGTGGAAAGCGAAGCATACATCTCTTCAATCATACCTTTAGGAAGCTTACAGACTAGCGACAGTTTGCCAGCGACTGCCGACTCGTCATAACAGTCACCATAGTATGGACACCGTACTATATAGTGTGGGCGTCTATCGTCAGTATTAGTAGATAGCCATATCTTCCAACCCTTTTCCTTATCTTTAGGTCTCAGATTTTAGTTGAACGAAGTCATCTTATAATCATTGTCATGTCAGCGACTGACGTTAGCACTTTTGCGCCTATTGTCAGCTGTGAGTGTAGTGGCCGACTGTTGTTGTCGTAAGCAGTTGCTCATCTGTAAGCTTCTTAAGTCTTCTGTTCTTTGTCTCCAGGCACAAAAGCAGTGGACGCACTTCTCACGTCCAAGTGGGCGACGGGGAAGAACCCAGTCTTCACCACGCGCCACGAGGTCACTGATTATCTGCACCAAATGCTCTTGCACAAACTATTCCACAGGGCTAAAAAGGTTAGTTAATAACATAAATATTTTACCAACATACATAGATAGATACTCTTTATTGCACACCACACAAAACAAACAGTACAAAGAATAAAATACATTTGAAATGGGTATAATTGAGGCGGTCTTATCGCTAGAAGCGATCTCCTCTAGACAACCTTCAGGTAGAGGACAGTTCAAAAAGGCGGTGAAGAGTCTAAGAAAGTAATAATGATTATTATTATCAATAATAATTAATAATACATATAGAAATCAACAACTTAAATAATAAACATACTTATATATCAAATAAATATAAATACAAACCCAATTAACATTAATGAATCATGAATCACCATTATTATCATTCTTTCAAAGTTAACTACTGGTTATAGACCTCTTTAGAGCGCCACGGGCTTCCCGAAACCATTAACTAACCGTCCACCGGGAGGATGTCTGAGCGTGCTGCGTCTTTCAGTTCGTGATCGTCATTCTAAAACTATGTAACTTATACGTATAACGTATATAACGTATTTAAGTTCTCATGTAAGTGAAATATTATTTCTTATGAGAATAAAGAATTCTTAACCCGTAAAACCTTTCTTCCCCAACGGTTATCAGTTCTGCAAGCTATGTGGCCTGCTCATTGCGAATTTAGTTTTGCAATTCAAAAAGCTATGTCGGTGTCTTTGATTCTTCTGCGGATCTTGTTATTTCGGACCCTATCTCGCAAAGAAACAGCAAGCATAGATATCTACATAGCATAAATATGTATCATCATTATTACCAGCCTTCAAAACGCTCCAGCGGCTTCCTTCAACCTTTTAGGTGATGCGTCTTCCAGAGGGCCTAGTGAGAGTGCCACAAAATACTCTCGTCACTTATCTCGATCGATCAACAAAACAACCAAGTCACTTAAATCGATCGATATTCAATGTTAATTTGTATAACTTTTCGATCGATTTAAGTAACTTGGTTGTTTTGTGCAACTCGCACTAGGCCCTCAGTTGGTGGTCGGCACCAGCAAACCTTTGTTCCCTAACAATTGGTAGCTCTATCATGGATGTTAAACTTTAAATTCAGGTGCCCGTAACTGAGCAGGAGCTGAAAGGCAAGTCCAAGAAGAAGGACGCAGAGAAAACTAGCAAGAGTGGGGACGAGAAGGATGGAGAGAAGAGTCAAGCCAGCGCTTGCGAGGGCAAGGTAAATCAAGTACCGGTTTTTTTTACTTAGTAGTCTTGTTGACACCACCAATCAATTGGCAACTGCTTAACTTATTGATTTTGATTAAAAATAACGAGATTGTTTAAATAAATGATAGTGTACTGGGTTATCAGTGGTAAAATAAGGTGTCCGATTTAATAAATATGTCTGAGAATTATTTATGATTGGTGTCCACATCCCATTATTAAGGATTATAATGATACGGGCACACATGTCAGTCACGCTAATTTTGACTGTTTTGTTTACATGATAGAAAACAATTATGTTCACAGTGTTCATATACATCAGTCATGACTGTATTTTTTTCATGACATTTAAAAGAAACAAACATTGGTACATAAATCCATAGGTAAAAAGCAGTTGAAAAAAAAAGTTTAATTATACTGTACGTAAAATATTTGCATAAATTCTTAACCACTCATTACTTTCGCACATGACAAGTAAAAAATCCTAACTGGTTTACCATAACAACTTTAAACCTGCCAACTAATATCCACGAATCAACAATATTCCAGGACAAGGACAGCAAAGAGAAAGAGAAGAAGAAACGCAAGATCCGTCTCGAGATGCATCTAGACCAAGTGTTCTTGGACACAGCAGATGCTTACGTGTGGATCTACGACCCGATGCCGTGGTACTATTGGGTGTGCGGCGCTCTTGTCGTCTTCGGAACTATCGGGGTCTGCATGTTCCCGCTGTGGCCTGCTACTGTTAGGTGAGAGAGAGATAGCATTAGTAATGTCTTCTTTTGTTTGTTTAAAAGTTTTAGGCCCTATGCACACGTAGCATCTTTTAAGTCACATTAAGTATATAGACCCTCTTCCTGGTAGGTACTATACATGACCCACGTTTTGTTTCTTGTTGTGGACTTCGGCAACTCTCAATGACCATTAAAAAATATTTTTTAAGCAACTTTAACTATAAGTGGGGATGTGTTTGACATAACATAACTGGTACAAATTTTCAATTGCCAATTTGGGCAATTTAAATCACCAATTTCAACAACCAGAAACTATTGCGACTGCCGAAAGTAGCAGGGTTTGCTATATCTGTACAATTTATCAAAATTATTTGATTATTACCCGATTGCCAAACGAGACCTATTTTGAAAATTGCTTTGAGTTGCTGTTGGCCTCATCGGCCCTCCTAGCATGACCAGCAAAACACGATATGATATATAGCGATTTATTGACACTCAAATGTCATAATGTTATATACATAGCCGCCATCTTGAACTTTTATCGAAACAGCGAGCATGTACGTGCCGGTGCCGTTTCGGACATGCTCGCGGTTTCGATAAAAGTTCATACTTTGAAAGTTGGGTGATGATAAAATATCGTATTTTTTTAGGCATGCTAAGGGGCCAGAAAACAAAAGTTGCTCCATGTGCACAGCGCCTGAGAGTGCGCTTTGGTGGAAAGAAAACTTACCATTTATAGTAGTTAAGCCAAATATCGAATTTCTATATCTGTTTGTGTTTACAGAAAAGGCGTATACTACCTAAGTATCGCCGCCGCCGGATTCCTCGTGATGATTATCGCTCTAGCTGTTCTACGTGTTGTCGTGTTCTGTCTCGTGTGGATTCTGACACTGTCCAGGCATCACCTGTGGCTGCTGCCCAACTTGACTGAAGATGTCGGCTTCTTTGCTTCGTTCTGGCCGCTTTACAAGGTTAGTTGTTTTATAGAAAAAGATATGGCATAATAGACGTCGCTACAAGGTCAGCCGGTGTCTTAGAAATATCAATATGTGTTTTGCGTTCTGGTCGTGAATTTGTCACAACATCACCTGTGGCTGCTGCCCAACTTGCCTGAAGATGTCGTCTTCTTTGCTTCAGTAGCCACTTTACAGGGGCAGTTATTTCTGCACGCAATTTAGACAACCATCAATCTGTGGCATAGTAGACGTCGCTACAAGGTCAGCGGGTGTTAGAAATATAATGTTTCGTGTTCTGGGTCCTAAATTTGTTACGGCATCACCAGCGGTTGCTGCCTTTTTTTTTTTACGTCGGGTAAATGCCATTACGCATACCACGCCAGCCACGGGGGTAGCTGGGGGTTATGCGGGACTCCGAACCTCGGAGTAAGGCCCGTCTACCCACTAAAAACCTGACGGTGTCCTCCGGTGCCATTAAGTGAGTTAGAACTGCGGGTTATCGCCCCGGGAAAGCCCTCGGGCATTCGTCCGCAGTTCTGCCTCTGGCTGTGGCTCGCTGAACAGCGAGCGCCACCCGGCTTCAGGGAGGAAGGTGGTCTCCCCCCGGTTATCCAGCAAACGATGCGCGGAACACACGCAACAAAGCCGCAGGGCCTCCTTTAGCGGACGGCCGACACCCCCGTGTCGGTTGCCCGAGGCCCATCGAGGAGGGGCAAATGAAGGCCAAAAAGCCTTCTGCGGAGCGGTTGCTGCCTAACCTGACTGACTGAATATAGGCCTCTTCGATCCTTCAAGTCTTAACGCAACTTTAACCAACATATTTTCATACTAACAGTACGAGTACCGCGGCCCGGGCTCCGAAAGCGATAAAGCGTCGAAGAACAAAAAGAAGCGGAAGAAAGACAAACAATCCGACGACGAGGCAGAGAAGCCACTGCTACAGGAAGCGGACACAAAAGACGCGTCGAAAGCGTCGAACGCGCCGGACGCGTCAGACGCGTCGGACCGGACCGGAGCGCCGCCGGAACCGGAGCTTGCTGAGAAAGATGAAGGGGATTCTAAGTAAGTGCTGATAATATTTGGATATACATATGTTGGACATAGGATTTAATAAGAAAAAGTAATAATAATTTGTGACACAAAAAAACATTAAACGGTAACAAGTCATTTCGAAAATGTATCTTTCGTTCGAATGTATAAACCTAACAAATTAAAATAGCTAGTCTCATGTGTTAATCCTTTAATAAAATATGACCAACTCAATCTATCCGTGTAAAAACCCGACCGTTTTCAATTGTTCATAAATTGTCAAACCTTTGATTTAAGTTAATGGATTTTTAATTTGATCGGATAATACGACCGAACGAACGATACGCTTTCGTATAAGGCCTCCTGGTATTCTGCGAGGGTCGTAATGTTATTGAATGTAGTTACGAACTCGCACGAAATAAATAAATGCTTTTCTTAGTCAAAAACTAATGAACCTTGCCTTAAGAATTTAATTTACACACCGCTTATTTACAATCACATCACTTTCAGAGAGGACGCCCCAGCACAAGACAAGTCGGAATCAGAGTCTGAGAACAGTCAGCGTTCGTCCACAGACCGTGACTTCGAGATGGTCGATCCCGCCGATCTCGAACCCGACCTTAACAATACGTAAGCGATCACAGAGCGTGAGCTGGGACAGGGTATACTTTGTACTAGGGTGGAGTTAGTTCGGGGGCAAAATGTATGTGAATGAATTCTAAACGATGTCCATTTGCACAACTTTCGCAATGTTTTAGACTAAATCTGGATTAATTAAAAAATCTGTCTGATTTAGAATAAAGTTAAGACAGATTTAAGCTGAGATTTGAAATGATTGTGACTTAAAATTAATGTGGCAGCAATATTTGATTGAAATCTAAAAATAACATCTGTCAAAGATATTTGACATCACAAAGTTTGTTAAGTAAAAACAAATCATACACAAAGGTAAATTTTGTGTGTAGAGATAATTGACATTAGTTTCTTTATTTCCTTTCCTGCTTATAGTTTTATACAACAATTTTTATTGCTAGTTTCAACACTAGCCTATTTTTTTAATTTTTATCTGGATTCACGTTCATCCTGCGAGATAACCTATAAACATTGAATTAAGAGATAGGTATGTTTTCATTTAAATATTTTTTTAGTGAAGATGAAAATTCCTGCAAAGCCAGCCATGATAGAGTATTGGTCAATTATTTACAATTATGGCGTTCTCTTATTTTTGTTAAATAATAAAACTTATACTTAAGTCTAAATTATATTATAATGTAGTGTTATAATTTATTTGATGTATTTATTGTAATTATAATTGTAACTAACAGGATTACGTTGAACATTGTTATTTGAACTAAATCATTTCTACTTAGCGTACATTATTTGTTTGTAAAAAAGTTTTTTTTATATAATGACAAAAAATATTTTTGAAGTACATGGGAAATATTGTATTTTATAGTAATTCAAATATTGAATGAAATACGAAACTAAAACTTTATGTGTTGCATTTATAAAAGTTTCTGTAGAGTATGTATTATGTATAGATTTGGACTATTTAACCGCTCAAAAGTATACCCTCTCCTAGCGCGGACTGACAGACTGTAGAACAGTTAGGTTACAATAAATTTGAAGTATTTCAATATCGTGGGTATTGATGTTTTTCTGGTGTTGAATTCCGCTATTCCTATACAGGTATTGCAATATTCAAACGCGCACAGAGCCGAATACTAGGTTGTGCGAATGCGCACGAATTCGTACGAAGACTGCCGATCCTTGACAACCATTAAATAATAATAATAAATAATAACATCAAGCAAATTCGCAATTATAAGATCATGTACGAATAAATTAGTAATGTTTCTCATTTTTACTCTACGCTATACTGGTGTGAGTGAGACAACATTATACTTGCTCAGTACGCGTTTGTACGTTGTTTAATCTAAAGTAAAAATATAGATAATAAATACGGTTAGTGATGCACTGTTCATCTCGATAGTTAAAATATAAAGCCTGAATTTTGCAGCTTTGTAGATTGTACACTTGCGACTTTAGTCGCGCGACTGGTATGGGTTAAGCGATTAATCGCGTATTTTATATTTTACATTTTTTTTTAAAATTGAATTCAGTTGACTTTATTTGTCAGACGTGTTCAATGTTTATGCTGCATACAATTAAAAATAAGTTTTAATCTTATTTTTTATATTTATGACCCCTTATACACTATGACTTTTTGCAGCGATACAAACGCGCGACTGCATCGGGACACCAGAGCGATTTACAAACATTTGTATCAACTTTTGTCGCGATGCAGCTATCAAATGCGCGTTTGTATCGCCACAAAAAGTCGCAGTGTATAAAGGACCTATTATGTTATTCGTATTCAGTCGCTCGACTAAATCGCTCGTATGTATTTCAAGTCATTCATATAATGTCGCTCACGATACAGGTATACACTATATGATATCGTATTGTGTGCGTTAGCCTTAACATTTGACCTAGACGCATTACCTAACGATACTTTTAGACGATTATAGACAAATTAATGTGCTGTATCTATGCAATGGTTTGCATAATAATAAGTGAACGAATAGTCAGGCGCTTATTGACCTAAACTTTACTTATTACATGCTTTTCTAATTCTGATTTTTTAAAATCCAATGAAGGTCATCAGTTCTTAGGATTGACTACTTTATCTTATTACTAGCTGACCCGGCGAACTACGTACCGCTTCTGTATTTTTTTCGTCAGCTTTTCCAATGTTTTTTTTATTGTGCTGCTATTCGGGACGGAGACAAACTCAACCAATTATAAACCATGAAAATCGGTCCAGTCGAGTTATAAATCCTAACAAACCCGAATTTGTTTTATATATTAAGATTTACCTAACAGCTCCAAATTGACTACAAAACATTTTAGTGATTCCTACAAGAACATAACTTTTCTTTTAATAAAGCATGTCCATATAATTCTTTCGAGGGCAGCATAGACTAAGGTAATTTTTTTCCTTCTCTTTAGTGGGCAGTAATTGGAAAGTTTAGGTAAATAAGGATCTTAATATTCCGTTCAGTAATAATAATTATTCGTTTGTTATGTCCAGCCAGTTATGTGATTATTTTGGTGCTGTTTGTGAATCTGTGGAGCCACAGCGAAGTTGGCAATGAGGTGTAGATTTTAAGCCAATGTTGACTGTTTATGGTTGGCTGACTCTACTGGTAAGCGCTGTGCTCCCTTATAAAACGATTGGTTGAAAAAAAAAAACTTTCTACCTATCGTTCTATAAATAGGTCAAAAGAACACACTTATATAGGGTGAAATAAAAAGGGTTTTTCTTTAGACCTAACAGATTTACGCGTATTGTTTATTTTGGAATTATGTGCATTTTTTTATTCACATACATATCTGTGTGTTGTAAATACGTACTCGTATCAAGATCTAATTGGTGTTAAATATGACGAAACGTATTGATGTTAATCAACGGTACCTAATCCAATAAAACGATAATATTTTTATAAGGGTTTTATTTTAACTTTTTTATAACTATAATTATCATCATTTAATTATTAAGTTCGCAGTTACAATAAGGGATCTAGCTGCGTTTTTAAAAAGCGCAGCAGCGGATTGCGACCAAGTCGCTAAGACAAAAACTTAGTAAGTATGGGAAACTACACACATACATAATAGGCTAGTTGACACCACCAATCAATTGACATACTTTTTATGAGCTGTCAAAACAGATATCTTCCTTAGAATTTGTATGGCGATATCGGATTATGACGTCACTATCCGATAAACTCAACTGCCTTACTTTTTTACGATTTTAAAGCAATCAAAAATCAGTTTGTCTTCTAAATGAAATTGTACTGAGTTATTAGGCCTAGAATAAAGTGTTTGTTTTAATAAATGATGCCTTAGAATTATTTATGAATGAGGTTAACATCCCTATTATTTGTCAAATATCAAAGCATTTTCTACATTAAATCTATCTACACATATTAGGTTTTGCCGCCCGACTTTGCCTATTAATGCCAGCCCGAATGTCTAGCAACCCTAAAGCGCAATACACACAAAAAGCCACCGACTAAAAATCTTAAATTATGGCCGTCAAGTCACAAGTTCATTGCTTTTTTTGTTTACAGTCAGTAATTTAAGTGTTACTTTTTTACATTATTGAAGAAATCGTGCATTTGCTTTAATAAGGCTAATTTAATCTTAATCTATAAGGTTGTTCGCTGCGTGAAACGCACGAGCCCGATGTATGATCCCCGCAACGTAGCGGTGTTTTGGTTTTTCTTACAAATTGCCACGTTTCGCTTGCTCCAGTTCTATTGATTCGAAGAGTGTCTTGAAGTTACCAGCGCCGAATCCCTGTAAAGAAGTCTTCATTTTTAAAAAAAAATCATTACTTAGATGACGGAAGTAGGTCATTTGTTGGGTTTATAGCTCAGATATTATAACGTGCTGGCAAGCGCAGCGTAGGATGTCCACCCACGGTGGTAATGTTGCAGGAAGCCAGATGCAATGCAAGCTGCTTTTAACCGGCCAATCTGGAAATCAAAGGCCTGTGTTCAGCCTATGGCTGAAATGATGATGATTATGACTTCCAGTTTTATGACGTTGACTGAGAGACAGAATGGTGTCTTAATCCTGTATTAAGCTGTAAAAAACAGGATCTGCTAAAACTGATCAGGTTTACTATATTCCAACTTTCAATACCAACAAATGATCAGACATTTTTGACAGAGAAGATTTTTGATTAATTTTTTCGCCGAGAGGCGGGCATAATTTGCGTCGCCAAGGCCCCGTTATATTTTGACTTACGTTATGGTTCCTCCTTTGTATAACCTCTAAGAACAACGTAGGGCGATCTTGCGTGTTCTTCGTAAAGATCTGCAGCAGGTAGCCGTCGTCATCGTAGTCGATGAGGATGTTCAGCTGCTGGAGAGTGTCGATGCTCTCGGCCACCCGCACTTTGCTAAGCTTCAGACGCTCTCTGATGATGGTGTAGTACTCGGCTGGGATGGAGAGGAACTCAACACCGCGGGCGCGGAGGTTTTCGATCTGAAAGTGGTTGGAGAATTAGATTGTAAATATAAGGTGATATCAAGTATACGCTTAATTTTAAGGAGAGGACTGCTGCTATGATCGGAATGGTACCTTAAGTGAATATCTCTTCGTCAGCAAATTTATGTGTAAGGCTTTTTTTGTTGATGAAATTTGTGATTTCATATCCGAACTATCATAAGCTGTAAACAGTACGCAAGCATTGTTGTTTTTACCTCGAAATATATCCATGTTAAAAAAAAGGTGCACTAGAGTCATTCAAAAACTTGCACTACGGTGTTAACAGCTCTTGTCTCTTCTCATCACTGTGCCAATTTTTCCTTATACCTGCATCGTACGGCAATAAATACTTATACTGTGTGTCAAGTCCAGTATTGATGTTGTTTTGTGGCACGGAACCTTGCATCAAGCATCTGTATGATTGCAATTCCCCATAGTAAAAGTTTATTACGTATGCAGCTGGTTGTTTTAAGGAGTGTCCTATTCTGTACAGACGTGTATAAAAGTACCTTAATACACTTACGGCAGTAATAATATCTTCAGTATTGATGGCTATGTGCTGGACTCCAGCTCCTCCGTGGTACTCCACGTACTCTTGGATCTGGCTCTTTTTCTTGCCGTCAGCTGGCTCGTTGATCGGCACCTTGACGTTTTCCTCCCAGTTGGCCATGACCACGGACCGAAGGGCCGAGTACTCGGTGCATACCTGCTTGTCGTCTACTGACCAGAACCTAAGAAAGGTAACATTATGAAATGTTTGAGAAAAGATATTAAATTAAGGAGGACCACAGAGTCTAGTAACAGACTTGTGGTCAGCTGACACAATTGGGTCGGTTTTCAGTAACTTATTACAGGTATTACTTATTAAACTTATGAATACTTATCAGTTAATATTATAAATATCTGCTAGTTATTAATCTTTCAGGATGCGCTTTTACGTTATAGTATTAGAACCATCGGCTTATTAAAAAGTCTGTAGCACGAAAAGATTGTATTTTTTTTCAACACGCATGGTATAAATTTAGGTACTTAACACAAACAAAAAAACTCTATATATTTTTGGCACCTAGCTTTACTCACCTAGATAGACTACGGTATAGTACAGTCTCTGAATAACAGTAGTTTTAAACGGGTACCCGCTTTCATTTTTAACTGATTTTAGGCTTTTTGCCATACTTTTTCATGACCTATTAGATGGAAAGGTGACCCAAAATAATCCTCACTTGTTTACATTTGAGACATGCCTGAGGGTTTTAATGAGAATAATAATTACCTGTGGAACTGCAGGCATCTTTCGTACCACGATGCAGCTTTCTCCATGTCACCATCTGGTTGGTTTCCCACCACGTGGTCAATGAAGTTGATCTCTACTTTTGGCCTGTGAAAATGTTTTATATCAGTATAGTGTGTACCTACATTAAGAAACGCAATAAACAATTGAGTATTGGTCATTGTTCCAGTATTAAATAATTGAGTACTCACAAGTATTTGCTGATAGGGTCTGGCTTGAGTAGTTCGTACCCAGGTAGAAAGGGGCCGCTGTAATTCGATCTGTCTATCAATGTGTGCGTGTTATCTCCATACTGCAAATATGATAAATAAATATTTGTAAGTAATAACGCTTAAAATGTAACACATTTTGCTGAGTAAAATTGCTATATTGTACACCCTATCTGGAGCTAACTACGCCATCAGACATTTTCAGGACTACCTACTTAGCTAACCCCAAAAGCACTGACAGTTGTCTGAATCTCGCTGTTCCATAGATTTATCTTTTTTGCATCATCAGGCTTGTCAATTTAATTTACTATCTGGTACGTTGTAGGAAAAAGGATATGTTAGTTTCTTACTCCCACACCACAGCTATGGATGTGATGTCTGACGCATAATAATTTACTACTAGCATAATAATTTACTACGCAGACGAAAAAAAAACCATCCCACGGGAACTCAAAAACGTGTTAACTTGATAAATATCAAACTTTTACGTTTAAAACAGTAACCGGCTGAATATTACCGTTTTCAAAACCGCCATCCTGACCACTCCATACTCGTCCTTCTCCTCCCAAATATCCCGGACTACCACCGCTCCTTGCTTCCTCGCGTATTGAACAATGAAGTCAAGGTTCTCTACGTGGAATGCCACGTCCTTCACGAAGTCTCCGTGGAAAGCGACCTCCTTGTTGAATGTGGTCTCCTCGGGCTCATATTGCGCTTGGAACACGAAGACGATCTGCAAGTTATGTCCAAGTATGTTAATAATTGTATACTTATTAATTTATTAAAGGCTATATGAGTCGTATCATTATTTATGTTGATGACGTCTGGGAAGACGTATCCGTCGATGGCAAAGCGACACCCTACAAATTGTAAGTACTAGACATATTGTTGATCAAAGCAATGTATGTGTCCAATATTATAGAAAATAAAGGGACTCCTATTGGTCGATTTTCGCACAGATCCCTTCTCTCTGCATTGAAGTCTCATCTCGAAGGCTAAGAAAGAAAAACAAAATTGAAACGTTGAAGGTACGTGGCATTTGGATGGCATTAGAATTAGTTTGCACTATAGAACCAGAATATGGATTGTAGAACTCTATAGATGTTTTTTGTCTTGGTGAGTCCTTAAGTATAAAAATGTTTATTATACTTTATAAGACTAATAGTATAATAATTATAAAAAGGATTATAAAAATAGGTAAGTAGAGGACAAGGCTGTGTGCCCTGACATAGTCAAGAAACCAAGTTGATCTCAAGTTTATTTTACTCTGTAGCTAAGTGTTACAAATATCTACCTTTATTCTCATTGATTCATAAGACATAATTTGATCGAATACCTAATAATAATACAAATTAAAGAAACTTCTATTCAAGTCACGTTTCGCAACCAAACAATAACAAATACAGGTTTGTATCAGTACCTTATTATAATAATAACCATACTAGATTACCTTATTCAACCTGACTGCGTATGAAGCGGTTTTGCGGCAGCCTGTCTCTAAGCCTGCAAAGGCTAGGGGTTCGAATCCAAAGCGCGTCACATAGTAACTTGCCGCCTAAAACCAGTTTTATAAGTTAAAAATCGAAGAAAAATGCGGATGTAATATGTTTTGTTTGACAATAAAAATTATAATTTAATAAATGTATGTACAGTGGTTGTTTATTTATTTGGAAATATGTCTATTCGTTTAACATCAACTGTAGTTTATTTGTATGGTGTTATTGAGTAGATAATTCTACTACGTAGAAAGGATCATGAGAGGCGCCTGGCAACCATAAGCTGGGAAGACGCAGTTGGCACCCGGTGGACTCTAACGTTCCAATAATAATAAATAATAATAATAAATTGTATCCACAATCACACCAATTATCTAGCCCAGTGTTTATTAATCTTTTGACGACCTCCGTAGCCGAGAGGCGAGCACGCCGGACTGTAAATGGCGCCGCCATCTCCGAGGTTCCGGGTTCGATCCCCGGTCGGGTCAATGTGGAAAACGAACTTTTCTATATTGGCTCGGGTCTGGGTGTTGTGGTGTCGTCGTTGTTTCTGATTTCTATAACACAAGTGCTTAGCTACTTACCTTAGGATGTGCAATGTATGTGATGTTGTCCAATATTTATAAAAATATTAAAAAATACTAAACCTTTTTCAAGGGTGGACCCCTAACGCCAAACACCTACAAATGGGTCCGCGGACCCATTAAATCGCTCATTCGCACTAGTAAGCTCTTCTATTATTTCTTTTTCTCTGTTAGCGGACCCCCTGAGATAGGTCCGAACCACAGGTTGGGAAGCACTGATCTAGCCACAAACTAAGCAAAGCTTGTGCTATGGCGACTAGATAACGGATAAACATACTTAAATATGTTTGCCTATAAACATCCATGACTTAGGTGCAAATGCTCGTGCTCATCACACAAACATTTGCCCCTCGCGGGATTTAAACCCGCAACCGCCAGGCATTGTAGTCCGGAGCGCGAACCACTACACCAGACGGTCGTCATTAGAGTGGTACAGTCAGTGGAATGAACGATACAACTAGCGGCACCGATATTGGACGCTGGGCGAAAGATGCGCAGAAGACCATTTAGTCGTGCGTGCATCGTCTCATAAGATGCGCAAAGCGATCCCCACTCTTTGCCCCAGCGCTCATCATCGATGCCGGGTATCGTACAGTGGACATAACTCTCCCCCAGTGTCTAGCAGTGACTTTCAAAGCGATAGCTCCAATGAACACTACGCTAATTAAAATTAGGGTATTTTTCGTTTTATATCTAAATCGACTAATATTTTACTATTATTATGCCCCAAAAATTGTATATTTTTTAATATCGTTAAAAAAAACGTACTTTCTTCAAGGGTGGACAAGCCGCTGTTAAAGAGCTCCGTCTGTAAACCTATAACTTTGAAGTTGGCTTAGTGAACATTGGAGGTCTTGTCGAAAGGATGATTAGGCTATTTAATGGTTAACAAGAACTTTTACCATAGAAAAATCTAAACGGTAGTTTACTAAATAAATAAGATCTAGAGAAGATAATAAATAAATGTTACCTGTTTCGCGTTTGAGACCCAAAACGTGAGATGATCGAAAGCGAGAAACCTTCCTGCCTCCGGTTTTTTCCCTTTGTCTGTGTACGAAGTCTGAAAAAAATTTGTTAATTATGATTTTCTGCCTTAAATTAGGTTTCTACTACCTTTACCTACTTACAGGTCTAATCCACAGGACAAAAGATAGAAAAGATGAGAATTTCTCGTAATGATAAAATATTGTATTGTACGGCATGTTACTATACTATTTTTCGTATAAAACCTTCTTAACACCACAACCGCGTCTATCAACATTCATATGTTAAACTCAATCCAAATCCTTGCAGCCAATTAGAAATAAATTTGTAGTTAGACAGTTAATCAATTATTAGTCTAAAAAAATAAAAAGTTGAATAAACGAATTTTATGAAATGTTGAAACTCACCATTTTTGATCTAAATCGATCGATTAATTCGATTTAAAGGATACTTTAACAACCTACTTTTTCCAATTAATTGAAAAAATATATATACAAACTACTAACAAACACTATTTAACGTAAAACTTAACAGAATGTATGTACGATCTGTTTTATATTCAAGTCTGTAATGTGGAATATTTAATGTCAATCCACGTTTTATGAAATCGAGGTAGGAGTAAGGTCAGTTCCACACTTGACCATGGAAAATATTCCAGACTCGGAAGCATGGAGGTTTTCCCACACTTAATAGTCGATCAGCTGTTTTGGATTGTATAAGAAATACTTTGATGTTGTTCCCAAAATAAGAGTTGTTATGTTTATATTTCAGTAGCCAAAAAGTTCAGGAATCACTCCCACTATGCGCCTGTTTGATTTGATCCATACTTCGACGGACAATCTGAAGACCTTCATTTCTTGGAAAGGATTACGCAACGACATATTTTCTTCAGTGACACTGGAACTCTACTATTCGTTAAAGTTCAAAATCTGTTGATTTTTTATTCTTTCGTAGTATGTTAATGCGCCTTTGACTGTAGTGTATTTTTGGTTAAAGTTGTAGCAAGCTATTCTAACATACTGTCTTTATTTTAATTTTCAAAAAGTCTTTGGAATCCTTCTAAAAGATTTACTAAAATGTGTTACAGTGTGACAAAGTCTTTACATTCGTACGGATCAAGAAGCGTAGATAGAACACAGGAGCCGAGCCCCCAACACAGTGGTTCATTCGCTACCTCAAATGTACCAAAATTTTTTATATTGTGACATTTGTAGCATACGTTAAGTTATAGGTATTTTAGACTAATTCTCTGTAAAATTTAGTTTTTATTTAATTTAAACTGTATCTTTTCCTGGAAATCAAACATATTTTAAAGATTTTAATGACAATTACATTCACAAGACAACGCATACATTATTAAAGTTTTAAACTATACTTTCTAAATCAGAGTTTTTCCACTGTCAAACAATAAAATAAATCGTTGATAGGTTTCTATATTAGTATAACAAGTCAGTTCTTTACACTAAATCTGTTCCTAATGCCGACGTCCAAACTTCAGCCAAAACCATTACATTACAATATTTTATTTTTATTATTAGCCAAATTCGATAAAGTAATATATACTTATAATGTTAACAAATACCTACTTAAATAAGTACAAAAAAAGTATCAAGAATCACTATTATTATTTATTTTTTGTCAACTTAGAAATTTCATTTTACTACCTAATTTAATTTAATCCCAATCAAAAGCTCGTCAAACCACTGTGTCTTGGCAGCGATAAACAAAATGCAAATGTACCAAACTGGAATCAAACGAGGCGCGCACAGAGGCGGGGTGGCGTGGCGTCACAGCATCATACTACTGACCCACAGAATCCGCAGTATGAGCATATACTAATTAAAATAGACCTATGGAATTTACACGAAAAGTGCTCACAGATAGTAAACTAAAATCTATCTGACGTGACGAATGTTTCATTTGTTTTAAAAAAGCTAAATTACTTACTTTTTCGACAATGTGGAGCAAAGATATTTGCTGCTGTTGGAAGCAGATGCAAAATAAATGCCTAGGTCTGAGTTCAGTGACGAGCATGGACACTAAACTCTCCCAATAATCTCAATAGGGCTATGTCTATGTCTGACAGTGTATTGACTTGGTCTAGTCTTCTAGTCTTACTACGATGATGAATTTTCTCTTTAAAAATCTTTTCTAAGTATCAACGCAGATTTCTTAAACTATTTTGTAATATTTGTTTTATAAAAAATCACGAAAATAGCAAGTAACTTTATTAAGAAAACTTCTAAACAGTTTCTTCGACTGTTGCGTTATTCGTTCGGAATAACATCACTTTAATTAAAGCGTAGACTCTACCCCACGTTAGTATGGCTCCAAGCCCAGTGGAGGCCGGTTGGTTGACTTGCCGCTGCTTAGCATATTACAAAATATGGCGCAATCAACATTATTAACACTTCTAGAATTTTCCACTGGTTCCTGGTAAACATTTTTGTTTTTGTTGCGTCTAGACCTCATTAGTAAATAAATTGTTTTTGCACCAACAACAATCATCATGATCTCGAACTTGTCATGAACTCGAAATGACGGCTAGACCTTCGTAAATGTATAAAAACTGCAAGTTTCTGTCGTACGTCCCTGAATAAAACGTCCAATAACTTGGAATCCGGAACATCTAGGAACCATTTATGGCTCATCTAGGCAGGATTACTTTACCGTATAGGCTTAACATGAACAGGCTTATAGTCAGTCAGACCACTCCAAAGGAGCCAGGTATTGTCAAACGATAGTTTTCATAAATTGAAATGTAAATAACATCATCCTAAGTCCGCCATCTCTGAGGTTCCGGGTTCGATCCCCAGTCGGGTCAATGTTGAAAACGAACTTTTCTATATTGGCTCGGGTCTGGGTGTTGTGGTACCGTCGTTGTTTCTGTTTTCTATAACACAAGAGCTTTAGCTACTTACCTCAGGATCAGAGCAATGTATGATGTTGTCCAATATATATATTACACTTCCCTGAAATAATGCTAAAAACATCATTATGATGATATCATCATCACTTTTATGAAAATCCTATTCCTTCTATTCTAAACGAAGAGAGCTACAGTGAAACGATACAGTTAAAATACCAAAATATAAAAACCTCATTTCATAAAAGAGTGCTTCACTCAGTCCATAGCATTGCTTGACAATACCTAACGCAGTGGCGGGCATTGGTTTTATCAATAGATGAAAATCAGTAGTTTTCATCAATAAAAAACATTTTTAAGTACACTGCCTACCTCTTTTTATTTTCTCATGTAGGCACTGCCTAATTGCCTATATGCCGCACCGCACCGCACGCCCCTGCATCCGCAAACGAAGTTGCGTGGACTACAGTTAACAAGTAAGTAATTTAATTACTGCCATTCTTTAGTAAGTGTTTGACATTTAAATGAAACTACTTTTACGGATTATTTCGCGATTTATTAACATTTTATTTAACCTGACGTTTCGAACACTTTACAGCGTTCGTGGTCACAGGTAGACTAAGGTGTTATTCGTCTTTACAATATTTTGAAAAAACTATAAACTACCGTCACTCAGTTAATATTAATTTGTGTTCCTATCTACGCAAAAAGAGCTAACTGTATCTAGAGGTCTTGCGGTGCGGGGCCTAGCATGGGATTTCGTTAAAACAGGATCCCATGCTGGTGGTATTTTCCAACCATCTTCTCTGTTGATCTCTGTTGTTCATCTATTCTCTTTCCTGTTTTAACGAAATCCCATGCTAGGCCCCGCACCGCAAGACCTCTAGATACAGTTAGCTCTTTTTGCGTAGATAGGAACACAAATTAATATTAACTGAGTGACGGTAGTTTATAGTTTTTTCAAAATATTGTAGAGACGAATAACACCTTAGTCTACCTGTGACCACGAACGCTGTAAAGTGTTCGAAACGTCAGGTTAAATAAAATGTTAATAAATCGCGAAATAATCCGTAAAAGTAGTTTCATTTAAATGTATCGTGTTCGCGTAAATAAAAGACAACAGTAAGTGTTTGACAGTTAAAAATTGAGCAAAATGGCGTTTTGTTTTTGTCTTAGCCCTAGCTAGTACCTTAAAGCGTCAACTTCTACGGCAGACTAGGTTTTTTTTTAAAACTGCGTTAGCTACATTGCGTCAACACGAAGCACGAAGATTGCTTTAAAATAAACTCATCAAAATGATAAAAACATCACTCAAAACCACTTTACAGACAGATCCTTTAAATAGAGACGACTTACAGACAAGTAAATAAAGTGAATCGTTTTGACTGATTATGTGAAAGAAAACTAATCGATTAGTAAATCGATCTTTAACGACGATTACTGCTCCAAAAATCACTAGTTGTGATTTGTGATCTAGTAATAGCGGACTTCTTTATCAATTGTCATTTTAGGGTTCCGTACCCAAAGGGTAAAATGGGACCCTATTACTAAGGCTTCGCCGTCCGTCTGTCTGTCTGTCTGTCCGTCTGTCACCAGGGTGTATCTCATGAACCGTAATAGTTAGACAGTTCAAATTTTTCACAGATGATGTATTTCTGTTGCCGCTATAACAACAAATACTAAAAACCAGAATAAAATAAATATTTTAGAGGGCTCCCATACAACAAACATCATTTTGCCGTTTTTATAAATAACGGTACGTAACCCTTCGTGCGCGAGTCCGACTCGCACTTGGCCGGTTTTTTTAATATTGCTTTGGAAAAATCAAACCGAGCCGTGGTCCAAATCAGCACAGCGCTATCTATTTACAAAAGCAACAACTAAATCCCGGCAATGTGAATCAGAATCTTTATTTGCGTAAAACATGGTATTGAGGATGTTACATGATAAGTGCACATGTTTCGCTATTACAAATAGCATGCAAAATTACAGATCATTGTTATCTTCTAATTATTTATCTACTATCAATTTATGACAAACTTTGGGTCTCATTACAATAAATTAAATTAAAATCAAGATAATGATAATAAGTATGACAAATACATCAATAAATTGTATTAATAGTAATATATTTTATTTGCATTTTAAAAAAGAAACCATAGGTAACAAAGCCAAAGCTGACCGTTTTGACACGAAAGTTGTTCTATTGACAACCTTCTGGAGTAATGGTTTGCGCTACGGACTACAAAGCAAGGCGGTTACGGTCGTGGGTTCGAGTCTCGCAAGGGGCAAATGTTTCTAGTGTTATGAACTTATTAAGAGTAATACCATATTTGTACTAGGTCCTGTGTTCATAAAAGTATAAGTATGTTTATTTAGATGCCTTAATACGAGATTTGCTTAATTTGGAACTAGATAATTGGTGAGCTTGGGAGGTATTTGTTATTGGGGTAATTAATATTAAAAAATAGTATTGTATTGTGGGTATCAATAATTATTTATAATAAGATACTACAAGTACTACTTTTTCCCAATCTAAAACACGCAATACACGTTTTTGATATCTCAGTAACCCTTTTTGAGCATTAAATGGCAAACCTTATGATCTTTCAATTCCATGATGCTTGCATAATTTACCAACTCTACTATGGTGTGGTAGGTTTGATTTATTACTATTGCCGCAAGCCGTTACTTTTTGCTATTGCAATAATTTAGTTTATTAATTACACTTCATTCATACTACCTAGTTGGAGTGGAGGACTTATGCCATATAATAATGAGTACTGCGTTAAATTATTAACTAGTTTGGGAACTCTATTTATATATCATAGAGATGTTATAAGGGTATAATGTGGGCCGATCCCGGCGGCACTGCAATGCCGGGCCGACCCGTGACGGGAGTGGAGCGAGCCCCGAACATCCCGTCGATTTACAAAAATCAGTTTAATATACTGGTCCCTCAGTGAGGGAACTTTCAGATATTAAGCTGAAAAGAACAGATACTACACTTTGATCTTAGCCAAAAGGCCGAGAAGCGATACTGTAGTAGTGATAACTGCGGAGGGTCATTCTACGGAAAAATACTTACACACCGCGATGCAAAGTGGTACAGCGCCATCTATTGCGATATTAGTAGAAACATAACATAGTAGAACCAGCGGGCAAGTTTTTACCCTATTTTTAACCGATGAATAAAGAGGGGTGATATAACGTGTTAAGATGTAAACCTGTACATCTGTTTGTCATTCTGTGCCATCGTAGCCAGCCCCCAAACTGATGAACCGATTTAAAATTGCTTTTTTTGTATGTTTGGAAGGAAAGAGAACACTGTCGATCTCTTAGGTATTATGCATGAAAATATTTATTTCTATTATGTAGATAAAGGTATGGGATCACTGCGCAGACGTCTCATTGATTCTAAATTTAGTATCCTGTAATTTTAATAATATTTCAAGAATATTATAGTAACCTAAAACTGATGGATGCTAAAGTCTCACCTGGAATCTGATAAATATTCCTAACTCCTCCATAGCTTACAGTAGTGGTATCGTGTTTGGGCTCATTGGATTTGTCTCAAAAAAAAGGTTAGTAACTATATCAGATTAAAGTCTTAATAAAAATTCGTAGCGCCTCAGAATCGATAAATGAATAAATTGTTTAAAAATATGTTTTTTTTGTTTTTTTGCCATTTTCTAATGGGAGGAGACACCAAAAAATCAAAGATAATAAAAATCGGTCCAGCCGTTTTTGACTTATAAATGGTGTAAAACTTACCAACCGTCTTTGTTTTACATTTATAATAGGGCTATTTTTTGCGATTCTAAATTCGAGTAGTAACCGCGTTCGTTTAGTGAGAAGCACAACAACAATTTGTTTACTAAAATCTGTGATTCTCCAATGGCATTGCATAAACGAAATAACGGAAATAGTATTCAATTAGTCAATCTTTTGCCTATTTATCCGCAATTAAAGTTTTATCAATTCTCTGATGATCTCTACTGATAAGAATTTCATCATCTACATGTATTAATATCTTATACAGGCTTGTTTTTAATTCACTTGCATTTGATCAATAGGTGAAATGATTAATACACTTTCAACCAAGGTTCAAGCAAGCATCAAGATGCTAGACTTTTTTTAGGTTTCCGTAGTCCTGACAAGGAACCCTTATCTTAACCCGTCTGTCTGTCTGTCCGTCCGAGGTTTTGCTTGGAGACTGTTGACCCTAAAGTTTTTTTTTTTATGATAGCTCTTATACATGTAACTTAGAGATGGTTTTTCATCGTATGGGGCTATTAAATAGGTCCTTTAAAATGACTTTGCGGTAAGACTATTTTTCGATTTAGGGATCTGTTAACGAAATATTTAACATTGAAGTGCTAATTTTTGTTCGAGTAGGGCTTCCCCCCCTCTCTAAAAGCTAAACTATTAGCTTGAAAAATCTAGCAAAATTCACGATAATTGTGCTTTTCATGAACTTTTAAGGAAAATCATTAAGATAGATTAGTTAGTTTAAGAGTATAGTCGTTCAACTTTGTCGTTCAGAAATTTCTTAGAGGAAAAAATTAAAAGGGTATTTGTGGTAACGACGGGCAACTACGGAACCCTACACTGCGCGTGGCAGGACACGCACTTGGCCGGTGTTTTTCTCTATTAATCTAAATAATGTAAATATGTATTATGATATAAGTGAAATTTGGACGTCACTTTTTGACACACCCTGTATATAAAGATTGAACATTAAATATTGATTTCGGTTATGATGATATTATGTACTAACAACTATTTAATTTTAAATTTATTACCTTAGATCTGTTTTAAAGATATTAGTTTAATATAAATAGGAGGTGAGCAAGTAAACGTAAGTTTTTATGTGCAACGTTTTTGAGTGGTGTTACATACAAAAATATAAATACGAAAATTACGATTTGAAATAAGGTCGGTGATTTTTAAATTAATTTTTCTATAAGTTATTTGTTGCCCAGTTTCCCCAGCAATTCAGAAAGTTTTATCTCCTAAAATCCAATGTGTTATTGCATCAATCTAGTCGTCAATTTGTGTGTACTTTTTATGTGATTATCCAGATAGGCTTACTGTAGGCTACTATCCCACAAAAAGGTCACCTAAATGAAAAGATATTTCGACCTGCTTTCATTAATAAAACAAAATACCATCTATTATAAATTATTGAAAAAAATATAGTTGCAGGCTTATCTGGGTCATCTCAATAGATATAGATTGAAAGGTAGTTGTTAATTGATATACTATTAAGACAATATCTAGTTTGCACTTAGTATGAATGTCACGTACAAAGTTATCTTTCATTAATAGTACTACCTTTGATGTATGTATATTACTTGCCTGTGACTTTGTTTATAAATAAATAAATAAATATTGGACAACATCACATACATTGCTCTGATCCTAAGGTAAGTAGCTAAAGCACTTGTGTTATAGAAATCAGAAACAACGACGGTACCACAACACCCAGACCCGAGCCAATATAGAAAAGTTCGTTTTTCTACATTGACCCGACCGGGGATCGAACCCGGAACCTCAGAGATGGCGGCGCCATTTAAAGTCCGGCGTACTCGATTCTCGGCTACGGAGGTCGTCGTTTATTATTTAATTTATTGTGACACCCGCAGAAAGAGGCAAAATAATTTTGACGCGTTGGGCTTTTACAATTTTGACAGTTTTAGGTTGTTTGGTGATTAGGTTCTGGTCATTTAAAAGAGAAATCAAAAATCGGAGGCAGCTAAGTACTATGAAAAAGGGAAACCAACAAGTATCATTAAAGTAATTTAAAACTTATTAATGTTTTTCTGCCGTTATTTTATAGTACGTGGCAGCTTCCGATTTTCGATTTATCTTTTAAATGACTCTGTCATAAATGAATGAATGACCAAATCCGTTCTGTTCTGTTTTTGCGTGAAAGAGTAACAAACATCCATCCATACTCACAAATTTTCGCATTTATAATATTAGTAGAATGTAGTAATATCAAATCAATTGAGCTTATTTGCCTTAAATTATATGTGTCTATTGCTGGCTAAATATAAAAGGGTTCCAAGTTTATAAATTAGTTATTTAATACATAATACAGTGTACAGACGAGAGGTATTTATGTTTTTGCTTATTGTAAAATTGAGTCCTTATCGTTTTATATTCTATACCAAATTTTTTTAACAGAGTTAAATCTAGGAATATTAGAATGACTGTCGAGAAAATACTGACACAATTTCATAAAGGCTACACAATTATCGCGGGTTCGAATCCCACAAGGGACAAGTGTGATCTAGATTTTTGGTTTTCATGCATGTACTGTACAGACTATAGTCTATACCAGTGACGCATTGGTTTTCTTTAAAGGTAGGCAGCAGATACTTACTTAAGCGTTTTATTGATGAAAATCAGTGGTTTTCATCAATAACACACATTTGTAAGTACCTACTGCCTACCTTAATTCATTTACCAGGTAGGCACTGCCAAATTGTCTATATGCACTGCACGCCCCTGGTCTATACTATGCTTAGTTTAGGGAAAATTTATTGATGTAATAGTTGAAAGGCCTTTGATTTTATACTTTTTTACTATATTACAGATAAAAATATGACTAAAAGAAAGTCATCTAAATCGGCCCAGCCAAATAACGCGGACGGCAAAGTCCTGGATTTCGACCACCTGATATTCTGGGTAGCTAATGCTAAAACGGTAAGTTAAGATTGAGAATAATTACAACGCTTCAACCATACGAAGATAAGATAAGATAACTCTTTATTTGCATAAGACACACTACATTTTTGGTTCCTATTTTTGGTTTTGAGTATACATGTTTCATGGATCTATCGATATACTATGTATGTATGTTATAATGTCGTCATGGGTAGTTCAATACAATACGATTATTGCAATACATTAAATTAATATTAGTACACTTTAGAATGCGATTGAAATTCCATAAAAATATGCCAATAAGCTATAAGTAATTAGATTAAATGGCAACATAAATAGTAATAAAATTGTAATATTTTATTGATATAATTAAAATGTCAATACAAAACACAAACACAATGAATCATTCAATTGCTGAACTTGACTATTTTGAAAGTTTTGTCACACAACTAGGCTTAAGTGTGTGCATGAAATCGGTGCTTGATCCGCTTACTCACAAGGTTTATTTTTTTTTCCTTTAGGCTGCTACCTATTTTGTAACGCGTTTCGGCTTCAAGTTACTGGCCACTAAAGAACCAGCAGAAAACCAGCCAGTTCTATCATATGTTGTAAGGCTCCGTAAGGTAAGTTATTAACATAAATTTATTAAGTATACCTGTAATTGAGAAAATTTTCTTTCAAAAGCCATTGATTGATTAGTACTTGTCGTAATATTATTATCAAATTATATTGAGGTCCCTAGGAATATTTTTAGTCTACAACTAAATTAGAATTTTTGTGAGTCTTTTTTATGGTCTATTGTACGAGTTTAGCCGTATTTAATCAAAATTTAGTCATCAATCGCAGATAATTAACCCTGGTAATGCTCTGCTTGTTTAAAATCTTGTGTTTTTTTCTATGTAAATAAGAGCTTTTGTCGAGTGTTTAGCAGGATTTGTTAATTACATTTTGTGAATGTTTTTAATGTCTTTGTTTGGGCCATCCTATGCTATGACATTTCAAAGCTGACGGCTGGAGGTAAGTTCGCCGAAGTAACTTTTTTCTTCTTAATCCCAGATCACCATAGTTTTCGAGTCACCCACATCATCCGAGAGCGAGATCAACCAACAATTATCATCTCACGGTGACTTCGTGAAGGACGTCGCGTTGGAGGTGCAAGCGCTAGACGAGTTGGTGAACTGCGCGCGCGCAAGAGGTGCCGATGTGCGCTGTGACGTCACCGAGGAGAGAGACGGCGATGGGGCTGTCAGATACGCGGTTTTGAGGACCGTGAGTGTTTTGTTTTAATAGTTATTGAGAATAAATTTGTCAAACTCGGACATTTGACAAGGTTCCGCGATGATGCGATGATATATGCAAGGCTACTGGCAGTGGATGGAAAACAGTACCCGCGAGTTTTGGGCTCAGTGGCATGCATCGGGAGAGGTATATGGACTGACTTAAGCTGATTATGATGATAGAATTTTATACTAATACTAGCTTCTATCGGCGATTTCATCTAAGTAGACTTTGAAATCAAAAGATCCACTCCACTGGAACATAAAAACGAGGTAAGAATCCTATGTTAGGCTAGATCAATAACTTAATCACTCTAGAACTGTCATCTCACGGTGAGATACGCGGTTTAAAGGACTGTGTGTGTTTTGTGTCTTTAACATAATGTATGTAAAATATTCAGCCGGTCAAGACTGATGTAGTAACAACCATGCAAAATTTTACATTCATCATATTACAAAAAAATCTGTTTAATAGACTGTTTTTCAATCTGTGTTGGTTTTTAAGTGTCACCAAAAATAATTATTGATAAAAATGTTTAACGCGTTGATGTCTTTTGAACCAATGCTATTTTAATCACTTTTACATTATTATGTTTTAAATGGCCATTGGATTATAGTCGTAGCATTCAAAGAAAAGTATAATAATTTGATAGGTACCAATAGTGCTGATTTGATGATAGGACTAGATGATAGCATTAACAAAACCTTTTTGTGTGAGCTCAGTTGATTTGAAGAGTCTAATACCTACTCGTACAAAGAAATTGTGTTCTAAAGTTTTAGACGTGATAACGTCTTATAAATCGGCCGGCTGAACGTTAAAAAAATCGGACTCGCGCACGAAGGGTTCCGTACCAACTATAAGAACGGTTCCGTACCATCTGAAATCTATAAAAACGGTGTAACGACCATACCCTTTCAAATCAAATAATGATTTAAGTAATTAATAAAATAAATATTAAATTTTTCACTCGCTAGGATTATCATAAACACCGCAGGCAAACCCATGTGTATGCCATACGCTTCGGAACGGGCACTTTAAGCTTTGTTTCTACTATGCTTAAAGTCAGAGGTTGTCAACTTTTGAATGATCTTAAAATAAAAAAATATTAAGATTTGATTTGTCCTCAATAATGTACGCAAGTCCTAGGCATATAAGCTAGTTTAGTTTAGTAATTTACATTTTGTCAAATAATTTGATATACGTAAGTAAACATGGACACGCAATATTCATATATTTTCTAATGAAGGAAAAGGGAGTAAATATATATTCACAGACAGTCATGTTTGTTTTAGTAAAATATAGTAAAATAATAGGACTTAAGGAAAGTTAGAGTATTTGTTAGAATATTTGCCGTGTTATGCTGAAATGGGGCTCGTAGATCATAGAAGGTTGAGTACCCCTGCAAATTGAAAGATTTCGAACGTCAACTCTTAAGACATGGGGCGTGGGACGCAGGGAAGAAATGTTATGTTTAAATAGTTTAGCAGGTTAGGCTTCAGGACAGTTGGTGTTTCGCATTGATTGCACCTGGATGGGTGTGGTGTTCGCGAGTGTTCAACGGCTGAGAACGTGAGTTATAGATTTTAAGAAGTTTGGGTATTTTAATTCAAATATTTAATGCCAAGATCGTTTTCAAACCAGTAATCGACAGTAGTTCTAGACTTGATTTATGATAATTTAAATGTTCTTTCATCAGGATTTTAACAGTTTTGTTCGCTGCTAATTTACCTAATTTCGATTATTAGCTAACATTATGTGTGCATTAATTTATAATCTTAGTATGAACCCATTTTCAATTTCATGATTCTGTGTGCATGTTAATTTTATTTGACTTTTTTGTTGTGTTTTATTTTGAGTGTTTATTTGCGGTACTTAAATTAATGCGGATTATTTAAGTTCATTTGAGCTTATCTTACGTGTTAAAACTCTAAGAAAACATTTAACAGATTTGAATACGATTTACGTATCAAAACGTGACGGTTTGCGCTCATTTGAGCTATTTAACTTTGACATATTTCTACGGTAAATCAATTTGATTGGTTTAAATCAAGGTTATTTGATCTTGTTTTACATAAAAAAACCCCAGTGATTTTACTTAACAAATATGACTGTCGTTTATCTTTTAAATACTTATTTGTTCGATTGATTGAGCCAAATTACAACAAAACAGCTTTTTTGAAATCTTCATTTTACCTATTACGTACCTATCTTTATTTTACGTCTAACATTACTAGATAATATGTGACTTATAAACCTTTTACCTTTACCAAATTAACTTACTTAACCTATTCTAACTAACGTTTGGGGAGATATTGTGTACCTACTGATATTATAATTTATTGTAGATACTTAACTACAATTAGACAGGCAGGTATACGTTCTGACGTTGTGAGATCTGACTTTCCAAATTATATGTTTAATCAAAATCAAATAATCTTAATTATTATATATTATAGGTAATAGGTGCAGTAAGGAAGTTCGTTTGAAGGTTACTAGGTTCTTAAGTATGTAGGTCAGGTAGAGGTACCGTTAGGCAGGGAAAACCCTTTTCCCTTAAAATCATATCCTTCCTAATACCTGTCTAATCTAATCCTCTAAAAATAGCTTCATTTATTTAGGTTAACGGACGTAGTAATTAGGTAGTTAGGAAATGAGCTATTTTTAGGTATCCATCCTTATTAAATCCTTTTCATAACTCCTCTATCCTCAAGACTGAGTAAAGAATTTAATATTAATTTGTGATTAAATTAAAATATAAGTATTTTATAAAATACAATTTTTTACTGCTTACTTCCGACTATCATGAATGGGCTACCAAAGGTCAACTTAACATAATAGAGTTTAAATTCAAAATAATGCTGGTTGATGTGGGAGTATCGATGACTTCACAAAGGGCACAATGCAGATTTCAGGACCCCGTCCTCTACAAGTTGTCATAGATACTGTTGAATCAACCTGGTATTATATTGAATTAATTACAACATTTATTTCATATCCTAACGGTTTTGATTGATGTTGGAATGTCCATCTGGCATTACTTATGTCATGGATATTGTTGGGTCAATCTGTATTTTATATAGAGGGGTTTTGTATAGAGTATCGGTACCTTACTATTTAGAAAAGTGGTCTGAATCTTTAATCCGAATAATGCTGGTTGATGTGGGAGTATCGATGACTTCACAAAGGACACAATGCAGATTTCAGGACCCCGTCCTCTACAAGTTGTCATAGATACTGTTGGGTCATCTTGGTATTGTATTGGACTAAAGGATTCAGATTACTTATTTCGGTTAGGTAATTTAATGACCCCAAACCCTTGGTTGACTTTACATGAAGTCGAGTAGGTAGGTTTTAGTTTAAGTAGTTAGTCTGGTATTTTATATTAAATATCTTAGGCTCAGTCGTTCCCTTAGTTGCGCATATTTACGCTAAATGCGTGTTTCAGACTAGGCCCTATTCCCGGAGGTGGCAGATTGTTTGTTTGGCGATATTTGTTTATCACATGGCCACCACTCCTGATGGGCGTTTGGTGTTGGGGCTCATCAGGCGCCCTTCGGGGCGTTCCTTTTCCTCTTCCTTGAATGCGCACAAACCCAGAAAACTTTGGAGAAAACTTAGTTATAACATTCACGTACCTCTAAAAGAATTTGGTTCACTACTATTAACACAACGTATGGTCCTACCATTAAAACTAGACGATCACACAGCCATTTTAAATTATCCCAGGCCAACTTTATTTACGTAGTCCATTTCGATCTTAATTAATATATTTACATCATTTTTTAATTCTAAGACCCCAAAGACCGCAAGCGGGCGGGTGGTTACAATTGGTTCCGTGTTCCAGGATGTAAAAAAACACTGGATCATGTTTAGTAGGCTTTTCAGCCTACAATTGTTGTCTGTGAAATGGAAAGAGGTCGAAAACGTGAATGTTTAACATAAGGATATTCAGGGTTGTGGGTGTGTGCATTCGAGGAAATTGGAATACAGTGGGGGCGTAATGCTTAGGAAACTAATAATCAGAATCATAGTACGGGACCGAGGTCCATAGAGATAAAGAGATAAAGGAAAAAGCACCATACCAAAACAATAAGGTTCATTCAATGAACGGTTCTGTTTATTTTACAATAAAACTGTTTATTTTTATACTAAAATCCTAATTTTAGTTTCGAAACGTAATTCTCAATACCTGTTTAGGTTCGATTGAAATATCACTAGGTATACCATACCATACCATACCATATATATCCATACTTATGAAAAGAATGGGGGTGAGATCTGATCGGTAAATTTACAAATATGTTAAGTATGTATGTTATTAACAATTAATTATTCGATTTTCTTATAAGTATAGGTTAAAGGTAAACTTATATTCATTTTTGATAACGTTATTTATCTTACATAAAATGTACTTAGTGAACAAATAACTATAATAAAATAACATATCATTGTTTCTACCTAGTAACTAAACTGTTCTTAGAATAATACAGACTCCAAGCCTGCGTATAGTGTACAACAATGGTGTACTATTCGTTTCGGCAAGTTATATTTCAGCCAAATAATCATAACAAGATTACAGTTTAGTTCTTTGTTCAAAGACCGCCGAATCAGTTAATAACAGTTCATGTTTCATTCCTTGCGTCGGCTAGTGAGAGCGGTCCCACGAAAATTTTGCCTATTAAATAAACAAACGCTCAGGTGTCCCATATCTAGAATAGGCATTAAAAATATTATGTAACAGGAAATATTTAGTACTAACATAAATAAAAGTAATAGCTTTAATTTAAACAATACTTGTTTTAAAGATTTTGAGCGTGAGAATCTAGACTTAAATGCGGACTTGAAAAAAGTTAAATTATAAATCTGTCACATAAATAGTCTATAGAATTGGCTCGAAGTGTATTTTTTGTTTAACGCTATTGCCACATTTTACGATAAATGTGTTGGAATTTCAAGTGCACCCTTGGTCCCAATGTTGCGTCAAAAGTAATAAATTACAGTTTAGGGTACGTTAATGCAATGTAGCCAAAGCGTCATATTAGTTGAGTGACGGTATTTTTATAGTTTAGTTATAGATTCCACGGATATTATGGCTTGTTAATAGATAGATCTTAATAGAATGATTAATTAATGTGGGTTTTACTAAAAATATGCATTTAATGTAAAAATCTAAGTAGATTTAGGTAATTACCCTAATGGCTCAGTGGTTAAAATGTTGCGTCCTAGTTTGATTTTCTCAGCAACAGTCATAGTATGGTTATAAACTGTGGGGGCGATTAATAAATGCGAATAAAAATAATTAAAATACTACTAATGCCTAATAAATACCTAATAGTTGACTGGTGGATAATACTCAGAGGCGAGTAATTCCAATTTAAACTTGAGGTAGATATAGAATAAAGTGTACATAAATAGAAATCAAATTACGTATTTATAGTGACAGTTGTTTATGGCCCGATGACTTAGTGGTTAAAAAACGTGGTGCGACCCGGATTCGATTCCGTGATCAACAATAAAATGGTTGTTTCTATCGTTTGATTAACTATATGATTATTATAGTTTAGTTTATTATGTTTTGTTTAATAGAGTGTTTTAGAAGTTTAACTAAGTCCCTGGTTCGATTCCAGGATACGGTCATCAGGTTTAGGTATAGTAAAAAATTAAATCATTTTAGAAATCATAGATTCAATTAGGTAATGCTATTTATAGCTCGGCGGTTAAGAGGTTGACTAAGTCCCTGGTTCGATTCCGGGACACGGTCATTTGGTTTTAGGGATCCACGCCTGAGGGGTGAAACGGGACCCTATTACTAAGACACTGCTGTCTTCTGTCTTTCCGTCTGTTCG
This sequence comes from Anania fuscalis, assembly GCA_950371115.1. NCBI lineage: Eukaryota > Metazoa > Arthropoda > Insecta > Lepidoptera > Crambidae > Anania > Anania fuscalis. The sequence goes on along the minus strand of OX493335.1, from coordinate 14,569,165 downwards.
TCCGTCTGTCTGTCCGTATATACGTTTGTCCGTCTGTCACCGGCCGGTGTCTCATGGACCGTTCATGTTGAAACAGTAAATTTCACATATTATTATGATGAATTATTTCTGTTGCTATAACAACAAATATGACGAAACAAAATGAAAGAAATATTGAAGGGGATAAAACAGACGTGAATTTCATTGCCGTTTTATAGACAATGGTACGGAACCGTTCGCGGATCCGACACACACTTGGCCGGGGTTTTAGTAAACACTCAGTTCAAGTTACAAGTTTAATTCAGCCACAGGTAAGCACTCAGGGCATGGTCATTGGTCATACTTTACTATTACGGGGGCGATTAATTAATTATAGAAGTCACTAAGCTCAGTGGTTGGAAGATTGGCGTAGGTTCTGGTTCGATTCCGGAACTGGGTTTTTATCATAGGGCTGGTTAGACTCCAGCATAATGCTAGATAGTTATTAGTCATTGAAGAGGGTTGATTATTCTGAAGTTCACGTGTGGCTTAGTGGTTGGGTGAACAACATTCCGTAATTCTCTGGTTCGATTCCAGTATTTTTTTATTTTTATAGGGCTGGTTCGACTCCAGCACAATGTTAGATAGTCGTAAGTCATTTAAGGAGATTGAGTAATTACGAATTGTTTCATGGCATTGTGGATGGAGGAATAACGTAGTATCTGGTTCGATACATTAGTAACATTTAATTATGTCAAGTAATTAAATAATGGGTTAACTTTAGTAATACTTTAGTGCTAATAATTTAGTAGTTAGAAAGCATTATAGTCACAGGTTCGATTCCGTGACTAGTTATCTTGGGTCATATTACGACTGGTTTGATTCTGGTTCTATTTACAAAACAGATGAATGACAAAGATACGAAATAGTTTAGATTGAAATGATTAAAATTTCGTATGAAGAACTATTTTAGATTTAAATGATTCGGTTGAGTTCGGTTATATAAAAATAGCATAGCATCAGGTCAAGTCACTGGTTTGATTCCGGGACTATGGTTATTTTATAAAGGCGATTACATGCCGCCATTTCCTTTTATAGTTTAGAGTACGCAGCTTTTGTAATGTTCGTGGTTTCGTTATCCACTAAAGGTTATATTTTTGAATATACCTACACTTGAAAGTCACGTGTGCTTTAAATAAAGTTTCGTTTTGATTGCATTGCAACGAATATTTAATGCTGATAGTTTTGGTTTGTTTTGAATAAAGTTAGGGTGGTATAGATTAAAAGAAAGAAATTTCATAGAAGCTTATTATTTCGCAGAAGGACATCAATTTTATTCTACAAAAACTTGAAAAGTAGTCGGCTGGTAGAGAATGCCTCATGGCGCAGGTTGCCTATTGTATGTTTAAGGAATAAGTTTGCTTGAAGAAATAAATAAGTTACTTAGGGTTAACTCATATAAAGCTCTTTGTGTATTTACGATTTTAGTTGCGGTTAATTAGGTTTTTCTATAGCGTACATCTTTTGTAATTGCGTAGATATTGTGATCCGTTGAGTTAGTGCGTATTTGCGAAAGCGTACAACGCATTTTTAGAAGTTTGCGTAGTTTTGCAAGTATTTGCAGGCAGGATGGCAAAACCAAATGCTACTAGCGTAGTGTCTTTGCGTAGTTATATTATCATCATTTTTGCATTTGCGCAAAATATTTTCATAGCATTTTTGCGTATATAGGTGATTTATAGCTTTTTGCGTAGAATTAGTATAATGTCAAATTAAAGTCAAAATAATTAATTTTGTTGACGTTACTCATTGAATGGATAGGGGTATTTTATATTTAAAAACAAAATAGTTGCTAACGTATATACCTTTTATGAGGTCATACACCCTGTACAGTGGATTGGTGGACTGCAAAGTGGCGTTGTGGCGTTAGTAGTTCAGCAGTTTTGCTTGCGGGGTTGCAATTTATTATCATTTTGACCCAAAGCACCCACAACATTGAATTGTTGAGAGATAGGTGTTAGGTTAGTATGTTCATGTTTACTATTTAACAGGTAAACTGAACAATGTCAGTTTTGTACTGGCCCTCAGTCGATTCATACTCCACACCACCCAGAACTAAGCACACTACACACGCTCCAGGTATTAAGTGGCCGTTAGCTGGTGCAGAGTCTGAGTAAGAAGATTGATCGGTGTATGGTGATGTCTTTAGTTGATAAACGTGATCTGTTTTCTTGTGGGGATATGTTGATGGTATCCGTATCAATTAAGGCGTATGGCACGATTGGACTGATAGTATCAACATATTGTCACTAGGACTGAGCTTGCCTGACAACCAAGTTTTCCTGCAGTGAATGGATTGCCTGACGATAGACTAGCTATACATAGGTTGGTTGGAGGCTCAGAATTTTTGTGCTCTGCTGCAGCAATTTCTATCTGGTTTAAATACACACAAAACATTATTTTGGGTACAAATGTTAATAAATTGATTAATACCTACATGTACGATCGTACATGTACTGCACAAATACAAATAAAATAAAACAGCTTGTGCAAATAATGTAATTTTGTTTTAGAGATATGCCTATCCGTCTTTTCAATGTTGTGATTGTTAACACCTTTCCGATCATTTCAGGATAGATTTGTTATATTTATATTTCAATGAGTTATTTGGTAGATTAGCTAGACTCGTAACTTGATCTCATAATTTGTAAGGAATTTAAATTTCATTCTCCTTTGACGCGGTCAGTTGAAATAAGTTTTATTAAATTGGAACAACGTATTGCTGATTTGAAGGTTCTGGATCTTTTAAGTTTTGAAAATTCTTATTCCAGTAAACTGTCTAAGAATTTTGGGGGCGAATGTAACGACCATACCCTTTCAAATCAAATAATGATTTAAGTAATTAATAAAATAAATATTAAATTTTTCACTCGCTAGGATTATCATAAACACCGCAGGCAAACCCATGTGTATGCCATACGCTTCGGAACGGGCACTTTAAGCTTTGTTTCTACTATGCTTAAAGTCAGAGGTTGTCAACTTTTGAATGATCTTAAAATAAAAAAATATTAAGATTTGATTTGTCCTCAATAATGTACGCAAGTCCTAGGCATATAAGCTAGTTTAGTTTAGTAATTTACATTTTGTCAAATAATTTGATATACGTAAGTAAACATGGACACGCAATATTCATATATTTTCTAATGAAGGAAAAGGGAGTAAATATATATTCACAGACAGTCATGTTTGTTTTAGTAAAATATAGTAAAATAATAGGACTTAAGGAAAGTTAGAGTATTTGTTAGAATATTTGCCGTGTTATGCTGAAATGGGGCTCGTAGATCATAGAAGGTTGAGTACCCCTGCAAATTGAAAGATTTCGAACGTCAACTCTTAAGACATGGGGCGTGGGACGCAGGGAAGAAATGTTATGTTTAAATAGTTTAGCAGGTTAGGCTTCAGGACAGTTGGTGTTTCGCATTGATTGCACCTGGATGGGTGTGGTGTTCGCGAGTGTTCAACGGCTGAGAACGTGAGTTATAGATTTTAAGAAGTTTGGGTATTTTAATTCAAATATTTAATGCCAAGATCGTTTTCAAACCAGTAATCGACAGTAGTTCTAGACTTGATTTATGATAATTTAAATGTTCTTTCATCAGGATTTTAACAGTTTTGTTCGCTGCTAATTTACCTAATTTCGATTATTAGCTAACATTATGTGTGCATTAATTTATAATCTTAGTATGAACCCATTTTCAATTTCATGATTCTGTGTGCATGTTAATTTTATTTGACTTTTTTGTTGTGTTTTATTTTGAGTGTTTATTTGCGGTACTTAAATTAATGCGGATTATTTAAGTTCATTTGAGCTTATCTTACGTGTTAAAACTCTAAGAAAACATTTAACAGATTTGAATACGATTTACGTATCAAAACGTGACGGTTTGCGCTCATTTGAGCTATTTAACTTTGACATATTTCTACGGTAAATCAATTTGATTGGTTTAAATCAAGGTTATTTGATCTTGTTTTACATAAAAAAACCCCAGTGATTTTACTTAACAAATATGACTGTCGTTTATCTTTTAAATACTTATTTGTTCGATTGATTGAGCCAAATTACAACAAAACAGCTTTTTTGAAATCTTCATTTTACCTATTACGTACCTATCTTTATTTTACGTCTAACATTACTAGATAATATGTGACTTATAAACCTTTTACCTTTACCAAATTAACTTACTTAACCTATTCTAACTAACGTTTGGGGAGATATTGTGTACCTACTGATATTATAATTTATTGTAGATACTTAACTACAATTAGACAGGCAGGTATACGTTCTGACGTTGTGAGATCTGACTTTCCAAATTATATGTTTAATCAAAATCAAATAATCTTAATTATTATATATTATAGGTAATAGGTGCAGTAAGGAAGTTCGTTTGAAGGTTACTAGGTTCTTAAGTATGTAGGTCAGGTAGAGGTACCGTTAGGCAGGGAAAACCCTTTTCCCTTAAAATCATATCCTTCCTAATACCTGTCTAATCTAATCCTCTAAAAATAGCTTCATTTATTTAGGTTAACGGACGTAGTAATTAGGTAGTTAGGAAATGAGCTATTTTTAGGTATCCATCCTTATTAAATCCTTTTCATAACTCCTCTATCCTCAAGACTGAGTAAAGAATTTAATATTAATTTGTGATTAAATTAAAATATAAGTATTTTATAAAATACAATTTTTTACTGCTTACTTCCGACTATCATGAATGGGCTACCAAAGGTCAACTTAACATAATAGAGTTTAAATTCAAAATAATGCTGGTTGATGTGGGAGTATCGATGACTTCACAAAGGGCACAATGCAGATTTCAGGACCCCGTCCTCTACAAGTTGTCATAGATACTGTTGAATCAACCTGGTATTATATTGAATTAATTACAACATTTATTTCATATCCTAACGGTTTTGATTGATGTTGGAATGTCCATCTGGCATTACTTATGTCATGGATATTGTTGGGTCAATCTGTATTTTATATAGAGGGGTTTTGTATAGAGTATCGGTACCTTACTATTTAGAAAAGTGGTCTGAATCTTTAATCCGAATAATGCTGGTTGATGTGGGAGTATCGATGACTTCACAAAGGACACAATGCAGATTTCAGGACCCCGTCCTCTACAAGTTGTCATAGATACTGTTGGGTCATCTTGGTATTGTATTGGACTAAAGGATTCAGATTACTTATTTCGGTTAGGTAATTTAATGACCCCAAACCCTTGGTTGACTTTACATGAAGTCGAGTAGGTAGGTTTTAGTTTAAGTAGTTAGTCTGGTATTTTATATTAAATATCTTAGGCTCAGTCGTTCCCTTAGTTGCGCATATTTACGCTAAATGCGTGTTTCAGACTAGGCCCTATTCCCGGAGGTGGCAGATTGTTTGTTTGGCGATATTTGTTTATCACATGGCCACCACTCCTGATGGGCGTTTGGTGTTGGGGCTCATCAGGCGCCCTTCGGGGCGTTCCTTTTCCTCTTCCTTGAATGCGCACAAACCCAGAAAACTTTGGAGAAAACTTAGTTATAACATTCACGTACCTCTAAAAGAATTTGGTTCACTACTATTAACACAACGTATGGTCCTACCATTAAAACTAGACGATCACACAGCCATTTTAAATTATCCCAGGCCAACTTTATTTACGTAGTCCATTTCGATCTTAATTAATATATTTACATCATTTTTTAATTCTAAGACCCCAAAGACCGCAAGCGGGCGGGTGGTTACAACGGCAAAAAAATCAAGTTTGTTGTATGGGAGCCCCCTTAAATATTTATTATTTTCTGTTTTTCGTTATTTGTTGTTGTAGCGGCAACAGATATACATCATCTGTAAAAATTTCAACTCTTTAACTATTCACGATAATCATGAGATACAGCCTGGTGACGGACGGACAGACAAACAGACTGACAGCGGAGCCTTAGTAATAGGGTTACCCGTTAGCCCGTTTTACCATTTGAGTACGGAACCCTAAAAATGACAGGTTCCGCGTGCTAGCGAGAGCTCGGAACAAGCGAGAGGTACGACCGGCCTAAGCGTTCGGCTTGTGACGCATCTATCTCTTTTCCACTCCATCGGCCGATGCGTCCGAGTAGCATAAATGTTTTCTTATGACGTTATCACGTAAAATTAACCGACTTTACAGACAACCAATTTTTTTGTTTGTTTTAGTACGGCGACAACACCCACACCCTTATCGACCGGTCTCAGTACAAAGGTATTTTCCTGCCGGGATACACGGCTGTCCAGGACGATGACCCAGTCAATTCTTGTCTGTAAGTTTGCAACAAATCACACGTCAAATATCTTTATTTTGTTATTTACTGTCTTTTGTTTGTTTATGTGTTTAATTTGCAAAACTAAATTTCTATCCATCTAAATTAGGTCCTAGTGTAAATAAATCCTAAATCAAAGAAAAAAAAAATGTTAGCTCCGTTCCAAGGAATTTCTGGTTGAGAACCCAAATGAACTATGCCATAGTGGCCCTGTGATTCGCCTTGAACGTGATGGATCAGTTCGATTCTCGTTTTTGGTAAATTCAAAAAACGATTCTTATTTGGTAACTGGGTGTGCTTGGAGTTTTCTCCTAGCAAATTTCATTGTCAGTTCTTCATAAAACAAGGATGTAAATTCCTGCTTTCCTTTTTAATAATTATTAATTCATTTTTAACCTCCTTTAAAGTCAAAGTCAAGAAAAACTAGGAGTTTAATTTTTGAACCACCATCATGATTGAGTTATGCTTCCATAACTATCGAAAGCGTGTTAAATATAACGTCACTATTTCCGTAAGTCAAATGGCCGAATATTTTTTTTACATTTTATAGTAAATAAAAAACAATTCTACAAATAATTGAATGTATTTTAGGGTTTAGGAATAAATAAAGTTCTGTTTTTAAAAGGTAGTGTTCTGAAATTATGAACAAGAACACCGTTGTATGCGCGAGTGTGCGTCTGCGTGTGTGTGTGTGTGTGTGTGTGTGTGATGTATTCGTTACGATGATGTGATGTTCGAGTAAATGTATTATAATTAAATGATACTGTTTCAGACCAGACACGCACTTACTACACATCGACCACGTGGAAGGCAATTTGGAAGACGGCGCCTTAGAAGACTCTGCCTCTTGGTATGAAAAGAATCTCAACATGCATAGGTAAATACGAGTAGAAAGGTACTTTCAAATACAATGCAGTTACTTATATGCTAAATAAAATATTAACTTCTCCAAAAAACGATGATAGGCATACATATTTAAGTTGTCTAAAGCTCTGCATCTGATTAAACGTACTTAACCAGCTTTTTATAAGCCAGAACCTTTGCTATAGTAAAAGGACCAACACTGAAATTACGAAAGAAAGATAACGTAATATCTGTATTAAGTACTACCTATATTTTTCCATAGATTTTGGTGCGTGGATTACAAACACGATATAACGCCGTACTCATGTATAAACTCTGCCTCCGTCATCAATCAGGAAGAAACTGTACTCGTAAGTTTGCAAAAAAATATATTTATTTAATTTTAAAAGTATTCTAACACGAACGAGGACAACCATGTTTCTCGTCATAGCAAGGAATTTATATGTACTACGTATACTACATCCATGAGTCATAGTCGTCAATCGTTTCATTTGAGTGTTCCTAACGTATACCAATAGATGGCGCTGTACCGCTTTGCATCGCGGTGTGTAAGTATTTTTCCGTAGAATGACCCTCCGCAGTTATCACTACTATAGTATCGCTTCTCGGCCTTTTGGCTAAGATCAAAGTGTAGTATCTGTTCTTTTCAGCTTAATATCTGAAAGTTCCCTCACTGAGGGACCAGTATATTAAACTGATTTTTGTAAATCGACGGGATGTTCGGGGCTCGCTCCACTCCCGTCACGGGTCGGCCCGGCATTGCAGTGCCGCCGGGATCGGCCCACATTATACCTTGAGTGTACTTCCGGCCGTCTGAGCCAGAGTCCTAGAGAGATCTCGCATATCTAGGCTGATAACGAATCGTAGGTGACGCCAATATACCTAGGTTTCATCGTTTGTGACGCAATAGATTTTTTGAAAATTGAAAAAAACCTGGCGCAGACAGCCAGAATTTTACGTTTTCCGACACTCTGGATCTCAAATTCTAGAGGGTTTTAGGGCCCCGTTTCTTATCAAAAGTTTAGTGACGCGATATGTGACGGCATCTAAAGTAGTTTCATCCATTTTGGTGCAATGGTTTTTGCGGAATCATGAAAAACGTGTTGTCAGACAGCCTGATATCCGGCTGTCTGAGCCATTTTGTTTTTGCAGATATATAACGAAATATCACATCTCAGACTCATCTTTATGGATTTTACTTTAGTGACGCGATATGTGACAGCTCTCGACCAGATTTGAACCTTCGTTACCCACGCGTTTAGGAGACATTCTAAAAAAACCGTATACCGTACGTATTTAAATAACACGGCAAGCAGCTGTCGTAAAACGAGTTGCCTCGATTTTCTACTATACTAGTATTTGCATAATTAACCTAATAAAGTGGGAAGTGTGGTCACCCTAATGCAGCGATGTATGGAGAACAATTGATTTGCTTATATCTTTTGTTTGCCGGCATATAGAGCCGTCACAAACGATAATTCGTATTAACCATCACCGTCACTAACGATTAGATGAGTTTCCAGCTACCAAGAACACCTGGAAGTGGTAGAACTGGATGGCTCAGACAGCCGGATTCCGGCTGTCTGTGCCAACAGTTTTTTTAGAATGTCTCCTAAACGCGTGGGTAACGAAGGTTCAAATCTGGTCGAGAGCTGTCACATATCGCGTCACTAAAGTAAAATCCATAAAGATGAGTCTGAAATGTGATATTTCGTTGTATATCTGCAAAAACAAAATGGCTCAGACAGCCGGATATCAGGCTGTCTGACCACACGTTTTTCATGATTCCGCGAAAACCATTGCATCAAAGTGGATAAAACTACTTTAGATGCCGTCACATATCGCGTCACTAAACTTTTGATAAGAAACGGGGCCCTAAAACCCTCTAGAATTTGAGATCCAGAGTGTCGGAAAACGTGAAATTCTGGCCGTCTGCGCCAGGTTTTTTTCAATTTTCAAAAATCTATTGCGTCACAAACGATGAAACCTAAGTATATTGGCGTCACCTACGATTCGTTATTAGCCTAGATATGCGAGATCTCTCTAGGACTCTGGCTCAGACGGCCGGAAGTACACTACCTTGAGACTAACTAGCCAGAATAAGTGAATACTTCCAAAAAGGCAGTGTAGTAATATATATTATATTCAAATATATCTATACATTATGGAAACTAGGCCTGTTTAGTTTAGTGTTTATCGAGATACGTCAATGGAGCGTTAATATCTCTAAAATTGATTAAAAATCGCACGAACTGACAACAATGGAAATGAAGACAAAGCGTTGACCAAAGAGGATTTAAATATTACGTTTTTACGTTCTACAGCATTTCTCGTCCCGTATCGCCAGTATTCGACATCCACGACTCTCAGTACTCCTTGTTTTTTACTGAGATTTATTGTTGAGGCGTGCACATGTGTGAGTACGTTATTTTGTCCGTTTAGAGGTAGTTTTTTTACTGTATAGATAAATGTACTGTGGTTTAAGCCTATCTCGCTAGAAAGAAAGGCATTGCGATGACTGAGAAATAGCAAAAAATAAAAAAAGGAATCTCAGGCCTCTGACCAGATTTTTGAATGCATGAAAAATCAAATATGTAATTTTAATTATATTTTTGTAGCTATCGATAAATGAAGCTGCAAAAGGTCTTCGACCGACGAGCAAAGCGACTGAATTCGTTAAGGCGCTTGGGACTTCAGGCGTAGAGCATGTCGCTCTTTACACTGACGATATTGTTACTACGGTAAGGAAATTAAATCAAGCCCTTTTGGCAATGATAACTGATAGACAATTATTTAAAATGGTGTTCAGGCAACAATAGGGATGACGACTACTTTTATTTTCTTTGTCTATCACGTAGATTATTATTACGCGCGCATCTTTGTAAATTTTTGGTTGACTGTCAAAAGAAAAAAAATATAATAGTACATAATTTTTTGATAATCTAACTGTCGGAATTTTTTTTTCTTTACCTAGTCGTCATCCCTATTACAGAGGCATGGTTTAATGAATTATTAACATGATATTATTGAAATGCCAGTCATAGTAATATCATCATTTCAGCCACAAGACGTCCACTGCTGGACTTAGGCCTCCCCCAGTGACTTCAGATCGGCCGGTTGGAAGCGACCTGCATTTAGAGACGTCCCGCAACCTTTACCGCAGGTGGACATCCCATGCTGCTGCATTAGTTTAGTTATATTAGCACAATCATATCCTGTATTATAACTAACCATTCAACTTTGTATATTACATTCTAACTAAGCTTGGACTAAGCTTTATAGACGATGATGACATAGTTTAAAAGAAATATTATTTCAGATGAAAAACCTCAAGGCCCGAGGCGCTGACATCCTTGTTTTCCCGCCTACTTACTACGACGTAATCCGGGAAAAGCTGAGCGAAAGCTCTTTGAAGGTAAAAAGACGGTCGTGTATCAATTGTTTTACCACAAAATATTTTAAAAAACTCAATTGACAGTTTCTTTGTCCTATTTTATGATAAAACTTTCTAAATTAATTGGCGTTGACTGCAAAGAGTTCAGGTTCATTTTAAGGGGTTCTTTAAGTTTAAAGTTTAAAATAAAACAAATTGCATCATGTTATTATGACCTAACTGCTAATAATAAGTATTAAATGTTAAGGTGAAGTCAGAAATGTAACATTATTATTTGAAAAAAAAAAAACCATCAACTTAATTACTTAGGACAAGATTTGTATGATTCTTTTTTAAATAATATCTTATTCTTGTAAGTATTTGTGATAATATTTATAAGAACATGTTAGCGCATACGTCTTTCGGCTTTATAACCCTAACACCATGTATTTATAATCTGTTAAGGTCCAGGAGACGATCGAAGAGCTGAAAGCCAACCACATCCTGATCGACTTCGACGAGCGAGGGTACATGCTGCAGGCCTTCACCAAGCACATCCAAGCCAGACCCACGGTCTTCGTGGAGATCATACAGAGGAAGAACCATAGAGTAAGTGCTGAAACTTCTTGTTTGTTGTAGCAAGTATTAAGAAAAAAAAAACTTTTCGCATAAAATAAATAGCTCGTAGGTTGCCAGTTATAAAAAAGAAGAAAATAAAAAGCAGGCGCATCTTGAAAACTTATAATGCGTGTGTGCTAAGTCTTAGCTAATTCTGTTAAGTCTTTAAAACGTGATTGAGTAACAAACATCATCTTAAGTATCATAACACACAATATATAGCGTAGTAAATACCGAAATATCACGGATTTTGGTTAAAAGGAATTATATAATGTAACAGTTTGTTTAAGGGCACTTTAGCACTTTTATCCTCTACATATTTTTATCTTTTACATAACTTTATCCGTACATTGTAAAACAGGCCCAAAACATAAAATTACTGATTCGAATTTAAAAATGTAATTAAACTTCTTGATATCGAAAGCGCATTGGTCTGGTGTTCGACTGTAGAAACAAATGTAGGATACATCGCTTGCTTGTACAGACAACAGCTCGTCGACCTACCACAAATCGTCAAATTTTCTCAATTGAAAATAATCTCTACATGTCAGGCTTAAAGTAGAAAATCTGTTGGAGAACTTTTACTTTTAAATTTTTTAGGTCGACGTGCTGTTCACTGTACAATTCAAACAGCGTTATACATATTGCTATCACAGCGCGTACTATCACTCATTCAGGGTGTTTTCTATTTCAAGTCCCTATTTCCAACTTGTGTCTGAATACTTATTGTATTTTAGGGTTTCGGTGCCATGAACTACAAATGGGTATTCGAAGCCATCGAGCGCTTGGATGCTGGCAGCAAGAAGGAAGAGAACAACGAGAAATCCGAAAGCAAAGCAGAAGAGTAAACGATAGATTATTATTTTACCTATTAAGTACATAAGCCTTACTATAGCTAACTATGCAAGCACCTTCAAATAATTAAAACTCTAAATAATCTGCTTAAATGTATACTTGGCAACTATTATATTACTTTTGTAAATACAATTTTAATCAACAGTTATGCAATAGCTTATTGGTGTGTCTATTCGCATCTATAATAATCTATTTTATGTACCTACCTTTTTGTACCATGTGTTGTAATATATTCAATTGATTTAAGTCAAAGGTTCTGTGAAAAAAACAACCAAGTCCATTAATAAAATAATTTCTTTTATTCATTAATTTTATTCACATTATATTTACAAGATCGCAGGTATATATCATTACAATACGGAGTATTTCATTCATTTGCACCTATGTTTATTGTAAATTCTATTCGTCAGAGGTAAGGCACCTTGATGGAAGCTTTATTTTGAGACAATATCTGGTAAATGGTCGAATTTGTTAACCCTCTATAAGGCACATGATGTTGAAATATTTAATTCGTTTTCGACCCTATAATCAGTAAATAAGGTTCAAAATAATAGAGCGCTATAAAGGGTTAAGGTGTGGTTCCGACTTTCCGAGCAATGTACATGACTTATAAGAACATTATAACAGGAGTGTGTTTATTTAGACTTGTACCTATATCAGTTTTGAACGTAACGTTCATAGATTGACTCCTTTGGTTGCTGCTGAACATAAAAATACAAACAAAATCATCAATCTATTAAGCCATGTTCGTCAGACGGAACCATACCATCACAATCACAATTCTTTGACTTTTTGAAATATATACATCCAAATGAATACGGCCAAACCAGTCTAATTAAATTACAAAACTATAGGTAACAATAAAAATACTACGCAATAATTTAAATTTACATTTTCATATTTTTCTCTGTGCTTTTCGACCATAAGTAAAATCCATATAAGAGTTCATTTTATAAAGTTCATTTACATAGTATGCTTAAAAATCAGATAAAAAGGACTAGGTATTGCTCTCAATGGATTTGACTTTCAGAAATCGCCTTCTGTCTCCCTTCGTACGATTATTATAAACAGATAACAACTTATCATATACTATATTTACAAATGATATAAAATAGTAATTTACATAAGGTATAAGGTTATAGGAAATGCATGCACAAGTAACAATGGTGCAGTATACAGAAATAATTAAGTTTAATTTGGTATAACTATTCCTTAGGCTATTATAACAAAATATGACAATGATATAGGTTTGATTAATCTAAAGATGTGGCATAAAATGTATAAGATACGTGACTAAGTTTATTTTTGAGACGTTTAGCATTAAAGTTTGGTATTTAGTTTAGTCGCATTTATGCGTTTATATTACAAATACCAAACTTTTATGCCAACCTCTCGGACAAAGTACTTCGCATAATTAAAATAATATCGAACTTAGCTTACAGGTTCGTTTAATCACTAATAACTAATTACCGTGATTAATAAAATTGTGTAGAGTGGAGAGAGAGTGTGATTTTTTAAAGAATTTATTGAAAAAGTTATACCATTTTAGAAATCGACATCACTATTATTATGCTTTTTGAAGTAACACGATTGTGATTATTGGCTATTTTAATTGGTAACTAATGCGTTACACTTCATTGAAAAATTAAAACTAAACTTATAATTATAATAAAATTAACGTAATTGGGGTACATTTACAAAGATTATAATAGAGGAACACAAAGCGCTTATAAATATAATAAAAATTAAATATACATTGTGGTAATTTGGTATACCGCGGGCTGCTCCGTGAAATGCTACATTTATATATGTATAAAATTTGAGATCAATACAAGAAGATTCACAAATGGACCCATAACACCGCTCACTATCTCGTTGTGATTGGTAAAGTCCTCAGTCAGTTAAATTAAAATTCTACCAGTTCTGTGGTTAATAAATATATTATCAAACAAAATTATCCAGTATCACTGGCGAATGAAACACAGTCCAAAAACATTTTTTTTTGTAATCTTTTTTATGTAAGTAATTTGTTTTTCTTTTTTGAAATTATTATTTAGCATATAAGCGATACTCTAATTCGATTCACTGGGCGAGATTAAAACTTTACAATAATTTTTAAAATTATGTTATAAAAGAAAATTGCTAAAAAACCACGGACCATTTCATCCCATTCTTTTGTGATTTAGTGTAGTAGTAAACAACAGGTTTCCATTATTTTTTAGAGAAAAATATTGTCTATTTGACTATAGTCAACCTAATCAGTCACTCCTCATCTCCCCTTTGCTCCAGATCATTTGATAGCATTTCACAAAAAAATCCTTTACCCTTTTGGCTGCTGATTTTTTATTATTTAGATTGACATACTTTTTATGAGCTGTCAAAACGAAATTCTTTCATAGCCGTTCACACATTTTTTTGTTTCCAACCGATGTGCAACTGCTAAATGAAACAATGTTTTAAATAATAAGGTGTTACTTTAAATAATGTGTCTTTTAGTTTACTCTGAATGGTTTCAACATCCCAATAAAATATTGCAATCATTGGAAAACAAAAAATAAACCTAGTTGTTCATTGGATATGTGCTGTTTTAAATTACCGCATTTTCCTCAGACCTTGTCTCTCACTCCTATCGATCTGCTCTAATTGACAACTAGCCTTAAAGTACCAATCACAGAAAACCAACAGCCAATGGTATCAACTTAGAAGTCGGGACTCTTTTGTAAAACGCTAAGAGCGAACACTCCACGCCGCAGCCCGCCAAGAAATTCATATGCCCTGATGCTCTGTTCCAAAACCAAGGGATAGTGTACCATTCTACCGAGACAACCACTTTTTGTCGAGAATCATTTAAAACTACATTATTTTAACGCTGTATACACTAGAGGTCATAATATACCTCCTTGTGGTACACCACAGTGATTTCGTTCTAACAATATAATATTAAATCCCTCATAAATAGTGATTATTTGTACAGTAACTAAGTAACTATAAAGTTTGAGTACATAACAATATATCGTTGATTTGATGTACAAAATGTTTGTATACCTACTAATGTGACGTACCTGTTATGGGATTAATCTGATATGTGATATATTATTTTGCTTAGCATTGGACGTCATACGTAGTATCAAGATCCTAGGCTAGACACTCGAAACCTCACCAAATCAATTCAAATAGATTTAAAATTTCAAAAGTAAAACTGAAAATTATGTTAACCTAAGTTCAGACTAGCAGTATGGGGGTTATTATGTCTACTATAAAAGACGTTAAACAGACGTTAACGACACATCATGCTAGCTGGTACCCAAGAATCGGCTCATTTTATGAAGAAAGATAGAGCTCGACCCTTTAATGCTTCACACCAAACGATTTACCAAAACCTTCTACACAAAGTCGTTTTTACATCAAGTCTTGGCATCTCAACTTCTCGTGGCGTCTCTTTCTAACCCTAAGGTACACCCAACTGTATTCTGGCACAGATAGCTCAGGCCGTCTACCGCTGGATATCACAGAACTGCTGGCACTGCGCGTCGACCAGCTGGGCGCGTTCCACAGCCACCAGGCACCCCCCAGGGGCTACTAGGAGTGGGGCAGAAGGTGTACCCACCCAGATCTTCTTTACATCTTCGGAGTGGTGCTGTGCTAGGGGCGACATGTAGCCACCTCTGGAAAGGGAGAGAAAACACATAAGTCCAAGTCATTCAAGTCATTCAAGGTCCAGATACATCGGAGTTTGACGTCCCAAATGGCGTAGTGTTTGGACATTGAATGCAAAGAGGTTTGATAACAGTTCGGTTACTAAATTAGATCTGATTTTGGTGTATGGTAAACACTCGCATTTTGGTGTGTTGGGATTGGGAGACACTAACTTCTGGTAAAATTCAGTGTTTGGTATCTCGTAGTACAAAGAGTTTAATTTAAAAAAAACGCGATAAAAAAGACTAAAACTATTTTGAGATAGTACCGTGAAATAACATTTTAAAAGAAAGTTAAATATGTTCACTATTATTATTATTGTTATCTAATGCATGCATGCTCTATGAATGATAAACACATGGATGTGTTTTTTTTTAATGTAAAAGAAAAAAAGATCATCTACAGGATGTAAAAAAAGGCTTAACGAAGCCTTAAACCACGAATTCTATACATAAAACCAAGTAGAACGCAGAAAAAATAATTGCTGGGAAATGACTTTTATTTTTGGGTATCAAAAAAAATAACTTATTTCTAACCCGCAATGTATAGCGCGCACGGCACAGACTATGCCTGTGTGTGTGTGTAAGCGGTCGGCGGGCGAGCGGGTGGCGCGAGAGCACTGCGCACGATTCATTGCCGGCTGTGCCCTTTAAAGGCCTTTTATGAAAGAAGCACTGAAAATTTTTATCATGTTTCTTTGTAAAAAACGTTTAGTATTATCAAACAGAAGTCAATTTTGTAAAAATCTTTGAAAAAAAATTGTAACTTTAACTGTCAATGACTCGGTAACCCGTCATTTCCCAGGTATAGTGTAAAAGAAAAAAATGATCGTAATAATACGTAGAATATGTGGTATTCGGCTTGGTTAAGCCTTTTTTTACACCCGATATATCACCTGAAATTCCATCGTCTCTAATAATTCAATAGCTTTAAGGTATTTTCAACAAGAGCAGGTCATACCTTAGCTTTCTATCAGCATGCAGAAGAGCGTCTGCCTTCAGCAAGCGCACTGCCACTGCAACCAGCAGGAACAGTATAAGGGCGCCGCACACCGGCACAGCTATCGTGGCCGCTTTGAACCACACTTCGCCGTTGTAGCTCGCGCCTCGCTCGCTCGCTACTGCGTTGCCATCTGGAATGGGAGGATGCATTGATGAGTGACGAAGATCAGCATTAACGATTATTTACAAGCAAAACAAATTGCTTCTTCTGTTTTTAGACATTATGTTTTTTTTTCAGGTTTAGACCATTTTTGTGCTAGTAGTCAATCTTGGTGTAAATGTAATGCAAAATTGCAACCCTTAAATTTGTGGAATTAAATGAGCGGAGCGCAGCTTCGCTTTCGCCTAACTTCGAGTGTTAGTTAGTTTTTCATACCTACTTGTAAAACCTCGTGTGGCAGAATCGACGAAACGTTTGCTGGATACATGATATAGAGGGTTTTACTTTATTTATTTGGACAACCAACAAGATCACACACCTTAAAAGCTAAATGTTACAAGGTGGGTGCTGCAAGAGATGGTGCACCCATCACGGAAAGCACAATCAAAGGTAATTGGTTAAATATTGATATGGTCTTAGCTTTTTATACAGTTGTAAAACCCAGTGTGACAGAAATGACTTTGCTGCATATAAAAACTACGCCTCTTAAAGCTCAGATAGTAATTATTTTTAAAGCAAAACAAAGTTTGCCGGGTCAGCTAGTTAAATTCTAAAAAAATCCTGTCTAGCAGCGGTCTTCTAAAGGTTGCTGATGACGATGAAGTATAATGGACGCCTTGTTAAACCATTCACCCTATATACGAGTAGATCAAGGAATACCAGACACAACCTCCCACTCTGCGCGATAGCGTGACGGCATAACGCGAATTGCTATCAGCTGATTGGCTTCCCAGAAGGCAGGGCTTGCGTCTGCGCAAGGTACCGGGAACGCATAAACAGTAGCAGTGTAATGCATGTTATAATTATTAGTAACGACAATGAAGCGATTGCGTTTCGTGACATTAGGGCGCTTATACATTAGCTTTGTATAAAAATATACTCGGAGCTGGGTGAACTTGTTGAAAAATATCAACAAGTTCACCCACCACAGTTTTTTTTTTAATTATTTATAAGAAAACCAACTGCGCAACATAAAATATTTTCTTATATTGTACTTAAAACTAGAAAAGCTAATTACAGGTTTCCCTAAAAATTGCTGTAAGTATATAGACGTGATCAGATCACAATGAAATAAACCAATCAAACAAATTTTAAAATTAAAGTTTGTAAATTATACATAAACACTAAATCCGTAAGTTACGCAAAAGCAAAAAACAAAAAAAAAACACGCAGTTATTATACATAAATTATACCATTAATACCTGTTGCTATTTGCCATTCCCACCCAAACACTTAATTACTCAGATTTAATTTAAAAATAAATAAATATAAATAAATAAATAAAACAGTTAAAGCTCATTGGAACACCTCTGTAGTTGTTATCCGACATAATTACTTGCTCTCCAACTCGCACTCTAGTCTTTCTGGTATTGCATTTTAAGTAAATAATAAATGTTTCTTTTCAATAATCACATTAATGTAACCCCAAACTAAGCAAGCTTGTGTTATGGCGACTAGATTAAGTATAAACATATTAAAAAAACATTTCAAAACATCCCTGACTCAAATACGTCACGTCGATGATTCAAGTGTCAATGGTCGTGCTTTTTACACATATATATGCCCCTACCGGGATTCGAACCCATGCCTGGCTTATTACAACGGACCACAAATAACGGTCGTAAAAGTAGATATGTATGTACATAATTTTCAAATTCAAAATTAAAATCTTTATTTGCAACTATAATGTAAGTACAACGATGCTCATGAAATTCTCATTCTTGGTATGGTAGAGCCGTCCGAAATTTAATTCGCTCCGACAACCCTAGTCAATGCCCAGCTTTATAATAGCATTCTTTACGACAAATTGATATGACTTTAGTAATAACTTATTAGCTTTATATATGCTGTAAGTATCATGTTCCGATACCAGACATTATTAAATTTAAAAAAAAAACTGTCCTAGATAAGATGGGAGTCAAACCCACTTTTATTAATGTGTATTTTGTTTTGAAAGTTTTAAGATCTATAACACCATATCCTATTAAATATATTGATATAGGATGTCAACATCTATTTTCTTAACAACATTATTATTTCACTTCGATAAATTGATCGTATCTAGAAACTTTATTCGACAGATAATAAAAAGGTTCTTAATTGAAGACGGTTAAAAAAACCCTTCAAATAATATTTATATGGTAGAAGATGAATTCCAAAAGTCAGCTTTTCCCTTCACTTTTGGTCGTTACAAAATATTTATTTGCTATAAGTTTTAACTAAAAAAACGCATGGTTTAACATATTACACGGTGAATTCTCACACAAAGGCGCATTTGTTGCAAGAAAATACTCACGGAATTTCCATTAAATCTTTAAACCTCTCTTAATAAGGCTCCGTTTAAACAAATACATAAATACTTCGCGCTAATGATGGGATACATTCGATATTCCCGGCAGTAGAAAGTATCGATAGCGGAAAATAAAACATAAATGGGTACAATTTGTCGTTTGTATTTTGACTTAAATAATGTTGATAGACCACACAGTTAATTTTGTGTCAGTTTTCATTTTTATTACAATCAAATCACATTTGAGGGCTTGCTTCTCGTTAATATGGCTTTATAAATACATGATACAAAATTATCAATTAGATTATTGCCGATGCAAATATTTAACGCTGTTTAGTATACAAAACATACATCATGGAGCAAGGATCTGCCTACAATAATAAGTTAAATAAATTGTACTATTTATAAATTATTAGGTAAACTAGATCGATATCAAAGTGAATTTAGAGAAACGATAGCATAACTGCATATATTTCGCCATCACTACTTGCTCAAGACGAACGGCTATGAACAGGTTCCCCGCTATTTATACTGGTTGATTAAGAGGGAGTCTCAAGGGCTTGCTAAAATATATCTTAAAACATTTGTTAGTAAGGTTCAAATTAATTTGAGTAACGGCTCAGTTAATTCCAACAAAGGAGTAAGATGGAATAACGCTAAAACAATTGCACATCGCGAGTGCAGCGCCGGAGGTTACTCGGTGGAGTTATTATGAAAGGAATCATGCCCTTATTCTGGCCAGACAATTACGAAATGAATTCAGGAAATAGAAATTAAAAAATCGTCAGAATTTCCAGTTACGATTAGTTGAATTTTCAATTAACACATAAGTAGGAATTTTTGATCCCGTTTTTGTGTTACTGTGAGATGATTATGTTTGTTCTTCTTTGACTTAATTTTGAAGTACACACGAACAAAGTCGCGGTTAGAAGCTTGTAATAAAATAATAAGCATCGTATAGTAAGTATGGCAGGTGGTATACCCTACTCCATAAATCTTACTTTGCACTTAAATGTCTCATTAAAACTCAAATAAAAACTTAAGTTGCCAATTAACAAAACCGCAGCGTACGCGATTGAAACTTTCAAGTAGGTACTTTTTGCTAAAAATAAAAGGCTTTAACTATATTAAGGCGGGTCTCTTGAGTTAAAGATCTTAAGCTCAGCTCATTAAAGGTACAAGGCTACTATTGAGCTAAGGAGATATTGTCGCCGATTTAATTTACCGTACGGTATTTAAAAACATCAAGGGCTTATTGTGGTATATAAGACTAATACCAAGAAATAATAAAATATTTTAGTTCCTACAACAAACTAACTGTTTGGGACCGTCGTTTCTGATGGTTGGGATAGATGTATTTTATCTATTTATTTATATATCTTTATTAAGGGAGCATACATCATTATAATAATACTACATATAGCTAACATTAAATAATACGTACATACTTAATGCATTTAAAGTTTTTGAATGAAAACTTGGCAAACGCAATCCTTTGACAAGGTAAAGCCAATACGCAAAGCTGCTGGCACTGGATGGAAAAGCAACTTTGTGCTTGTGAAAAGAGGTCTCGCTCTTACATATTATTATTATCTATAACTTTTCTTACACGATAGCCTGTTCCACCATAAGGATCAAAAGATAACTTTGATACTGTCATTAAGATCATCATAATAAAATTAGTCCACTACCAGCAGCCTTGCCTGGAACATCGCTCTGTCTGAGTTAGCCACAACAACTTTTTATGGAACAGAATTTCCTATAGTGATGTCAAAAAGAAAACTGGTGTTCCATAAATGGACGTAACAGAAAAATACGATAAGGTTCAACACTATTTGTCGAGATTTTTATGAAACCGCGAAAGTTCTCTTGTAAAATTTGTTTGTTTGTTATTTTTTTTTCATCGTGATAAATAATAATAAGATCGTCTGATAATAGCTTTAGTGTTTAAGAATGATTTCTATCTTCTCGAGGTAAGGAATACTGAAAGTTCCAGAGCGCAAAAGCGGTTGTGTAAGTAAGTGACTCAGTATGTTTACATTAGATACGGTATGTGATACAACATCTTTGTTCGTGGAAACTGCGCGAGCGCACGCTTTATTGAATTCCATCAATAACAGTTGAACATCGATAAGAGTTGTATAGGACTTTCATACAGGGTGGTTAAAGAAATCACGAGATCAATTTTGTATAGGGTTTAATAAAATAGGTACTTATTTCATTCTGGGTTGAACAGAAGCGCAAATAACATACAGGCAATACATTTTGATTGAGACTAAAGAAATAGAAACATTTTGCCATTTTAAGAGACCGAGTTTGAACGTGTTTCCTTTTTGCGTTATATCTCAAAAATGGAAACACTTGCTAGCATCAAACTTGATCTGATTATAGTAAAGACTTCTCAGTAAAATTACAAATAATTAATACCAAACAAGTGTAACTCGGGCTCGCACTTTTCGAATTCCAGACGGTACGGAACCCTTAGTTCAACGACCCTTTAAGAAATGTCTCATATCCAAATCTTTACCCACGTAGTCCTTTGTGTAGAACGGATTGCACCATTCCAATACCACCCTGTATATTCTGTGAGGTAATCTTGGAAATTGTTATTCATACATTTTGATGAGGTAATCTAGATTCTGGAGCTTGTGTGCAGACTTTGAGGAATTCACATGTTACATTCAGATGGCGTAGTCTACAGCGCGGAATATTTCATCTAATGTTCTTTGATCAAGGCCTATCCAGATTTTTGTACTCTAACGCTTAAAAATTAATGAAATTTATTTGACAGAAACAGGTAACATAAGATGGGGAATGGTCTGATATAAAATAAGGTAATATGTGGCTACATTTACATTCTACATTGATTAAATAATATTACCATCAGTATAAAACTTGGTATCTTTTTCGTTGCAGAAAAAACCGCATACCATTCAACTCCATGCTTTGTTGAGCAGGTAATATGACGTGCATAATGTACCATAATTAGGTAGGTACCTCACTCTGCTATTATATTTGGTACTTCAGCTTCAGGCAAGCTACATTGCAACCTAATTGCAGGCTCTATGCAAATTATATCTTAGTACCCAACAATAAGGTTGACATTGATTGTGCGATTGTGATTACTTATTAGTCTGATTAGTGTTTATGTGTAAATTATGGACGTATTTTAAGTAGCCTTCAAACACTCAATTAGGTTGAGTTTAATTCAAGTGCAGTGGACATATTATGTCCACTTATGATAAGTAGGAGTATAGGGTTGTCAGTTATAAGTAGGTACATTGAGCAAATTTAAATTTTTTGTAATTAGTTTTTAAAAAATAGCTACGTATATTTCTGAAATATCAATGATAATCGTATACGTAGTTGGTGAGTCGAAATAGATCTCAGTGAATATTATAGCTATCATGAAAACTTTATTTTAAATAATATACTCATACTAATACAAGGCATTCAAAGTACGATTTAGATTAGGTTAAAACAATTTAGGAATTACGAATAATTCTAAGATTTCTTTGAAAATCTAAATAAATAAATATATTGGACCACATCAAATACATTGCTTGGCTTTGAAACTGAGTCAATATTAAGGAATGTACATTTAATTAATTAAGGACAAGTGTTAGAAATAAACGTTTTTAATTAAAAACATCATCAGTAACTTCTGCAATAAAGAGTCTCAATCTATGTTTTAATGTTTGTGTGATGTTTTTCACGTATTTAATTAAGTCTATAAACTAGTTGCCATAGTACAAGCATTGCTTAGTTTAGGGGAAACAATTTATTCATCTAAATGTTATTAGGTTAGTTGACTCAAACTCTTTTTTGTTGCAAGGAAAATTTTGTTGTGTTCGTCTTTTAAGAATAAAACATGTATCTCACCAGCATCAACACCCGTGGCGTTGAATCTCGCGTTCGATAGAGGGCTGTCCTCATGGTTGCACATGTCCCTGAAGCAGCATAGCAGAAGAGAGTGCTCCGGCGACGGCGGCGGCCCGCCTGATACTGGCGAGTTTTGACAGTGCGACAGCGCTTCTTTTTCTCTGAAAAATTAAAAAAGATAATTAAAAAAATAGAATCCACTGACAAAAAACAAAAGCCGGTAACAGGCCTGGATTAAGAAAACAGGTATGAGGTACATTATATTATATACTATAGGTGTAAGTTATTTAGTCACTTTTTGGTGTTTCTCTTCCTACATGAACTTTGCTTCATCTAAAGTTCGAGGCAAAAGTTTAATCGAATTTAAGAGATTTATGTTGTAATAGAAATATTGTAATAAAAAACTATTAGATACCAGACAAAATGTTTTTTTACACAGAATTTAATTTAATAACTGTGTTAAAACGTTACCAGCAAGTGAAAGAAGAGAACTATAATATTGTTAAATAAATGGGATTTTTTGTTAAAATCAACCACAAACTGCGCAGTCAGTTCAGTACACTTTACACTCATAGCATGTTAGGAGTGTATGTATTTATTTAATGGACTGGAATAAGTCTTTTATCTTATTCGCTTTTTTTAAGATACAGGCCTAATAAAATAAAATATTTTTTGCTCACAATTCAGACTTAGCCGCAGCCTCGTAAACGTGGTAAAACTGCAGTTATATCTATTTGCAAATTATATCTAGACTGGATGTAAAGGTCTGTTTTTATAGATGTAGAATTAATTTCAACACGTCTCAGATTCAATAGTAGCGATTAGTACAAAAACTTGCGGCTGGCCTCGATTTAAACGCGCGCCACTTTGTATGAAGCAAAAAAAAAACAACGATAATTTGTTCGTATTGTACTGTACCTGAGGGCTAGGGCATAATTTTTTTAGAAAAAAGGTTAGGAAGTTTTCTGTAAGAAACTTTTTGTTAGGGACATCTTGAAACTTGATGAAAGATAGATGTCAATAAAAAAGAAAAAGAAAAGGGTTGTCATAAAAATTGTCAGAAAGAAAAATGGGGGAAGCCGAGTTTTTCTAAGTAAAAATATAGGAAATCAATTAGTTCTATTTAAATTATAATCTATAATTTCTATTATTTAAATAAATAGGCTGATTTTCATAGAAGGTAAAATAATTGGATTTTTTTGGGTTCATACAGAGGAAAGTTCCTCTGTTAGTTTTGATTGTCAGTGACTATGGGAGTGACGATTATAAAGTGGAGGAGTGGAAAGTGATTGTTTGGAGACTCTAAGGAAAACCTTGATAAAAGAAGGATGTATGGTTAAAAGATGTGGTAATACACCCATTTTTGACTGGTGAAATTGAAGAATGGTATCGTGAGCCACGGAGACGAGTGATTTAGTTTTAATTTCAATATTTTTGAAAGTGAATAATTCAGAGGGATTTTGAGAGTGACGTATGAGAGGTTTTTGTATGAAAATAAAGTTATCGTAGAGGAAAAGCTGATGGTGGAGATACGAGTCCAGGATTGGGAAAGTGATAAAGGTGGGTTTAAGTTTTATAAAATAAATATTTAATTTTATTATTTTTGTGTATCAAATAATTTGTTTGAAATTGATAGCTCTTCATTTGTTTCGGTTGAAATGGGGAATTTTATGAATGGCTGTGAGAATAAGGATTTCAAAATCCAAAAGTTAATTAGGAAAGGCACTTATTAATATTTGTTGTTTTCTTTTTATGTGCACGAACTACATCGACGGAGATGATACTACGGAGGAAAGGGAGAACGTTGGTGCATTGATGGCTAGAGTGGAGTTAAAAGTCGTGGGGCGGTGCAGTCGGAGCCAGCGTGGGTTCCGGAGCTACGAGTAAACACCAAGACGGACGCGAGCTAAGTCAATTACAATTTTAAAAGTTTGATTATGCTGATATTTCTTTAAACGCGATTTTAATTCTTTACGCGTAACATTTTACTAAACGAATAACCTTTTCATGATAATAATAAATTCGTCAATTATTTTTTAAGAGTGATTTATCTATTCAAACATAATATGACATAATATCGTAGTTGAACTTAAGCTCCAAGTTTTGACTTGTGTGGGGATTTGACCTGTGACTGGGATTTATAGAGGTTATTCTTAATTTATGGGGCTAGCATTTCATTGTTTTGAATACGTAAGTCTCAGTCACCTGATTTTTGTATCATATATTTATTTGTGTATGGATTTAGATTTGATATTCCATGTCATCCATTATGATGACGTAAGCTAGAGCGAGATAGTAAATATTCGTAAATATAAAATTGATAGTAATTTGTTTTTTCAATTTTAAAAATGGAAGGGTTTTGAAAACAAAATAATTTAGATCGGAAATTCGGGGATTGCTAGCTGAGACTTCGCCCAAGGTAAGCGTTTTGCTGCTTTGGGATTTTTAGTTTTAAATTTATCTTTTTATGTTTTATTTTTGATTGTGATTTTTGTTTTATCTTGGGGCAAAATTAAATAATAATGGGGCAAAATTTTAGTACAAAATATTATTGTAAATAAAATTTGAAGTGATTATACTCAAAGGTTCTCCAAGCAGCGTCAGGTATGTTGAGGTCTTAAGGACCCAATAAACACTATTGTTTTGAATTTTATTAGTGATGCTGATTGTAGTAATTCGTGAATTAAATTGAGGAGAGGTCATTTAACTTGATTACCTAATTATTGCGTTGTGTTACCTTTTGAAGAAGTAGAAGTATCCCTCGTTTGATGGTGTGTCATCATAATTATACTAGAAAATACACCGTTCTTGGAATTATGATTAAATAATTAGAAGTGGTGCAGATTTGTTTATTGAACATTAATTTTACCTAACTTGCGTAAATATTCTAAATTTTCCTATTAATTTCGGTTTAGAATCACAGACAATATTAGAAAGTCGATTTGGGTTTTTGCCAGACAGTGCCTTGGGAAATACATTAAACTTGTTTTAGTCAGAATACCTTTTAGAAAGAACGACTTAGGGGTTTCTTCGAATCATTTCTATCCTTACTATCGCATTCGGTCGGCACGAAGGATGATACTAGTACCCACAATGCGAGTACCGATTCCAGCCAACTAAATGCAATGGTTTGGATCAGCAAGCAATACCACAATCACGTGCAACTTACAGACAAACGCAAATTGGCCAACAGCGATGCGTTTCTATGTGGTCTATAGAATATTCAAAATTGATATTGGGGCAAGAGTGTCAGCAAGACGCACGTGTCACCAGGGTGGGTGCCGCCTCTGTGCTGAACCGTATCACCTCCGTGTCGGTCAAACCCGCCGGCATGATGGGGTGGGCCATACTCAGCTTGGCAATTAAGGGCCAACTGGGGTTGCATAAGTATGTAGCCTTAAGCAGGCAATACGTGTGGCACTGACTAAGTCTTGTGAATGGGCATCAAGGTGGGGCTGACTACTCACTTCTGGGTTTTAAAGGCCACATCATAACGCTCCTTTTGGCATCACACATACATAAACCCGAAGCACCTCCTTCGATTGTTAGAGTCAGGGGGGGACAGTTTGGGCCCTGTGTGATTAGGGTAGTCATTCCATGTAAATTAATAGGACTAGGTCAAAACCTGCCTCTGGAATGACTACATTATTTGATGTCCTCTTACCCATTAGAAGACATAGAACTGGCTTGACAGACAAATACTAAATGCAAATCTCCCCAATGGAGTTGAGGCAGGCCGTAGGGAGGGAGTCCCGTTTGGTGTCGGTCCCTACTGGCAAGGGCGGGGAGTGAGCCCTGCCTATAACGGAATTCACTCCTAGTTTACTAAAATAACGCTATCGTTATGGTATAATTAATGTACGAATGGTTTCCTATGATAGAATAATTCTGATTAAATTAATTTACATTTTAAAATAATCTATAATTGATTAATTTACTGAAAATGTCAATGACAATCACCTGAAAGAACGTGGGCTACTACTATTGGCTATTACAATTGCTACTGCTATTGTTATTACTACTACTACTACTATTTAATAGACACAATTAATAAACATTCACAACGTATGGGTCATACTAATAATAGACGATCAATTTAAACTTTATCTTTGGGAAAGATAAAGTTGGCCATAATAATAATAAAAACAGTACGCCGTAGATCTTGGGCAGTACAGTATGTTTAAGGTTGCAATGTCCTTTTTCAAAAGGTTGGTCCAAGTGACAGGAAAGAGGTTTTTGTTTTTTAATTTATTTTATTTGGTGTTCAACAAACGACAAGTCGTAGTTTGAGAAAAGTAAAGTATCTTATCTACCTACCTACTCTACTACCTATCAAAGTTACCATGAAAAGGATAAATAACTCTAAACAATAATTTCTAGCCTTTCACTTATTTTAGTATGAAACATAAAAAGAACATTTATATTCTCGACTTGAGTTTGAGTAGTTCATATTTTTGAAAAGGTTGACACAAGTAGATGGGAATTTTAATTTCTTAGGTTAATACGTCTGTCAAAGAACGAAACAGTTTCGTTGTAGGCCTTCTGCTTATAAATTGGGCCGCCCATATCTGATTGCGAGCCGGATTAATAGGTTTCACAAATGACGAAATGCCAACTGCCACTGACACGTCTGTCTGTCCGTTTGTTTAACTGCTATTAAGTTTTTATATCTCGATGCCGTTCCGGGTTTAATGTTGCTTGAAATTGATGTAATTTAATATTGTCATTATGTGTCGTTATGATCTATTTTTTTAAATGTATTGAGTTGATGGGTTATTAAAAAGCGGCTGGCAATATTCGAACAGGATCATAGCAGAGAATAGTAAAAAGCCTGTGAAAGTAATTTTAAATATTGATTTTAATAATTCATAGGTACTGAGTTATGTTTTTATTAGTGTTTTCGTATTTATTTTCAAATAGGTACTTCGTAATGACGAATTTAATTAATTATCTCTCATCTGCTAATAGAATTTTCTGTAAACAAATTGATACTAAAGTTTCCCGTCAAACATCTCCAAATGCCAACTGTCAAGTATTCAAGTTTCGAGCGTAGTCAGTACAAGTTGACAGACGCAAGCCAACCAGCCAGTTACAATCCTACAATGTTGCTAAACCCATGAGCATACGATCGTAAATCAGGCCAGACCAGGTAAATAATATTTATGAAAGGTCCAAATATTTTTTAAGAATACCGCATATTATTTTTATCAGTTTATTTATCATAAGTAGAGGTGCCATTAAGAATTTAAAAATAATACACACACTTCTCTCAATCCTTTCCTGTTGGACTTAATAAGGTGATACATAAATACATTTTGTCAAAATTGACACTATATACAGGAATTTTCCGGGATCCGGGGTGAGCATAGACTTAGGATTCGAGATACACGTCATTTAACGTTATGACAATTCCTAATGTTATTGATATATTTTGGCATCTCACATTCAAGAAGTCAAGTCATATAAGTGATTCATAATATTTGTTATTAAATCCCAGAATCAATACATGCAAGATAAACGTCCCTCGCCAACTAGATGCGTGTGCGCATACAAACACACTGTTTCGCCTTGCAAACCGCTCACGGACGGTGTTCCCGCGCACTTACGAAAATTTGCATCTAATTAATGATCAGGGATGTTTACTTGAATGTTGAATATTTATATTAAATTGCATTGATTTAGCATTTTTATGTTTATCATTTTCTTACTTAGCTTAGTGTGCAGCAGCCGTTGGTAGTGATAACCAAAGTTGAGCAACTCACACTGCGGTTGTGAGTGGATGGGTGACCATTCGGACCATATTTAGTGACATATTATATTTGCTTACTGCATCGAAGTCCAAATGTTAAAACGATAAAAGGTCGGTTTTATCTGCTTTCTTAATATCAGTCAGGGCCCAGGACTCCTACCATGTAACCCATATTTAAAAGCATTGTATTTTTACGTTAAACTCTATGCTAAATCAAAACACGGTCAAATTGAAGTCGGTTGAAAAGTAGCTATGTCACGAGTTACAAGAGACACTTTCGAAGAAAGAGTTAAACTAGATTAGATGTCAGCAAGCACGTTTCTTTCTTCGTACGTAATTGAGTCATACGTTTGTGAAACTTAGATCATCATTACTATTAAATTATTTCCTTTTATGATAAAATCACAGATTTTCTCTTTCTGATTGTCATTCAATATCATCTTTAGATTATATAGATATGAATTATGATCATGAAATCTTGCGTCTGAAATTTATGTGCAATATGTAGTATAAACTTAAAATGTCGACCGATGTAGGTAGGTATATGAAATTGTGTTTGTGATTAATTTGCTTTGCGTCAAACGAAGTTACTGATAAGAAACTACAAGTTACAACTTGTTTTATTTTGTACGTACATATTCAGTTAAATACGATATATCCAATGTATATCAGCAATCGATTTCCTCATTTAATAATCAGTATTAAAAAAAAGGATTCGAGACGTCTGTAATTAGTTAAAACGACAAATATCGTCGAAGACAAAATTTGTTTTGTCTATCGATAAAATAACCGATGCGCGCATGCTAGCCCTGCTGGAGTTTTATGGTTTCAAATTGCTGTTTCTCTACTAGTTTTGCCAAAAACTATAATAATTATTGCTGACATTAAAATCATAAAAGTTCAATCAAACAGATAGTTATTTTAAAATGGTAAAACAATTATGTTATCAATCAATATTCACTAATTTGCCTGCGATGTTCTCGTGGGAACCATGTCGTCCGTTCCGAGATTTATTCAAAATATTTCATCAGATATTTAAATGTGCTTGTAGACATTTAAGCTTTTTGATGAAGGATTCTGAGAATGAGAAGAATTTTGGTCCTAACGTTTTGTTGGCGGCAATTTTTTTATTGGTCCTCATTAAGGGTCTTTTATGCCAGAATAGGATTGGGAGCTCTTCAATTTTGTTAATTAATTACCTTCTTAGTCTTTTGGGACACTAATTACCAAACAAAGACCATTCTTCCATATCCATAGTAATTCAACTGAAGGTTTTTAATCTGAAGAATTCTTTTTTGCACACGTATTCGTTGAGTTCTCATTTGGAAACTTATAGTTCACAAATTCACAACCGTTTGATTTTGACTGTGACCTACTGGCTGTAGAAAACATATAAGTATTCAATCATAAATTATCTTAACACATAATATAATACATATTTATATCGGTATCTAACACCGAGCGACAGCAAAAGGGCGTATCGTGAAACATAAATCAATTTGAGTCTGTAACGATTCTTACTACGATACAACGGTATTTTTCAAAACAGTTTAAATTGTATCTCCTTATTATTTATGGTTATTGGGACATATTACGACGTCACGGCCAAAAAGTAGACATAAATGTACGGACAACAGCACGTCGACCTACCACAAAATGTCAAATTTTCTCATTTGAAAATGAACTCTATATGTCAGGTTAAAAGTTGAAAATCTATTGGAGAATTTTCAACTTTTGGGGTAGGTCGACGTGCTGTTGACTGTACATTATACTTTCAAAGGTAAAATTTTGCAACACACATTGCAAGTTGCAACATTTGCAACAATTTTTTGTTAACAGTATTAAGCGATAAGAGCGCCTAGATTGTGAAATTAAATTATACAGGGTATAAAGTCATGTAATACCTTCAAAGTAAGCAAGTATCTAGCTAAATGGGTGCAACAACTTTTATCGAGGGAGATCAACAGCGAAAGTGGATAGTTTTGTACGAAAAGGCAGTTGGCTTCTGTAACGATTTTGTTTTTAGGGTTCCGTAACCAAATGGTAAAACGGGACCGTATTACTAAGGCTCCGCTGTCCATCAGTCTGTCTGTCTGTCTGTGTGTCCGTCTGTCACCAGGCTTTATCTCATGAACCGTGATAATTAGAGAGTTGAAATTTTTACAGAAGACGTATTTCTATTGCCGCTATAACAAAACATACTAACAAACAAAATCCAATAAATATTTAAGTGGGCTCCTATACAACAAACGTGTCTTTTTTGCCGTTTTTATAGATAATGCTACGGAACCCTTCGTGCGCGAGTCTGACTCGCACTTGGCCGGTTTTATTTGATTTCATATTAACCTCGTATAGTTAACATGTGTCCAGTATTGATTGCGACTCTATACTTTAATGACTTAGCTTTAAGTCACTAAGTTTTAGTTAGTTGTAGTCACTGGATTTTATTTTATCCCCCCTCAAATCATCACAAGCATGTTCAGGCTTGTCATGGGTCTAAAAGGGATGAAAACTTATAATAAAAAAGTTGGCATGAAAAATCTAGTCGAACATTAATTCTAAAATCTTACAACTTGTCAATAGGAATTCGTATTCAAAGACAGTTATAATATTAATTATCCAAATAATCCAAATAATCTTCCAAAATAAACTAAAAGGGTTGTCAAAGTTTATAATTTCAAACTATATTTGTTAATATTTACAACAAAAACGGTATCATCATCATCTCAGTCTACTGCAGTCCACTGCTGAACGTAAGACTTCCAAAGGGCACCAAAGAGTACGATCTACCGCTTTTTTATTCATCCACAGTCATCTTCCTTAAAAACAATAATTATTTACTTTACTAATAATAATAACAAATCTTTTTTTTTAAATGGCGTATCACTTATTTACGATACTTACGTAGATAAGTGATACGGTAAAAATAAAATAATAAACGATATAAACTTTTTATAACCTTTGTTACTACGTATTACTATCGTAACGGTTATATAATAATGGTTTGTATATGTTTATAAAATAAGGAAGTAATAGGTACTATTGCGAATGTAATTACGATAATGTATGATTATAAATTACAATAATAATTGAAAATACAATACATATAAGTTGGAGAAATTGTGTTCGATGTATACTTTCTCCTAACTCTCGTTCCTAGCGGGGTCACGCTTGACCAATATCCTAGATCCAGCAAGTCCAGTTATATATAGAATTCATTCATTCATTCATTATTTCATTTTTTTAAAGTATTAAAATATTTAATCATTAATTCTCTGAGGTTAAAACCTTGAACTGGGTCTTTATGGTCTTCATTTTTAGTTAGACCATAATAGCACACCTAATTGTATCTGAATGTGCTAAAAGCATATTTCAGTATCCAATACTTGGAATTGCTTCAATTAATAAACGAATAACTCCGGATACACCAGAATTCTACAAACATAATCATGCAATTATTGAATTAAAATAATCGTTTCCCCGCAAGGTTCTTGATAAGCAATTAGGGTAGGTACGCAGGGTAAAATATTTTAGGATTTCACCTAGAGGTAACTTTTTTTACAATGTCTACATAGAATAACTTGCTATGAGAACTATGTGCTTAAAATAAAATATAATTTGAATAATAATTATATCTAAGGCTGGTTTCAGATCTAGCCGATAATTACGTCCTATCACATCATTTGTAACGAGTCTAACAACAGTCACGGTAGTCAATTCAGTAAGACAAATTCAGAAAGTCAATCCTTCTGCTATCGGATGGCAAAACGACCATACTTAAGTTGGAAAGAAACAAAAGGGGTAACTGAAGATGCGAACGAAGCTGCACGGGTGACTAGTGATGTATACCCGAGAGATCCAACATGGCTGCTGGGGTCGGCGGCCGTGCAGCTGCGCCCGCGCTATCTAGGCTTCTGACCTCCGCAACCCCCAGCTCCCGTCTCCTTATCGATACAAACGAGGACACTCCGACATCACTCACCGCACATCATAAAATAAACAACTTAAATTAATTACCGATACAACCTGACTATTTCAATTTGATCGAATCTTAACGAAGCAGAGTCGAGATCGTTAACAAAGATAATGGACGGGGGAGATTGCCAAAAACGAGCAAAAATTATTTAAAGCAAATAAAGCGGGCGTGCGTCCGCGCATCGAACCTGTTTGAGCGGCCCAGGCCGATCCGAATAAGATAATCAAGCCAGCGGGTAATTTCAGCGTATAAAAACCAACCGGACCGCGGCGTGCCTTCGTCGGAATAATTAATATTAACGGAGGTGAATATACTAAGATTAATAATAATAAAATGTTACTACTTAATGCACTATTGGAGAAGTAAACAACTGCGGACGAGATATTCAATCAAATGAGAGGCATTGTCGTGTCTACACGCGTCGATAAAGAATGAAAACGCATAGTACCTACACCAATAGAAGGTTGTAGTCGGAAGACAAATTGATCGAAGCTAGTTGAAAAGCCGTGTATAGATAAATTAGTTAAGCAAGCCACGGGTCCTAAAGCATGATAAGCAGATTTGATGGATGACAATGCGCCTCGTGTACGGTCCAACAAAAGAATGGATAATTAATTCCACGATGAAAGTTAACAAGAAACACAGGAAACCGACTTGTGTCGGAACACAAAACAAATCATAATTACGAGGCAATAAAAGCTGTCGAGCGGTGCTTCGACGCATAATAAGGATTAGTCGGTAACCTGCTATCAAATTTGTGTAAATGTGTAAAAATGTCGATAGTTTCATTACGAATAATTTATTCCGAATCGGTTGTGCAATGCTATTAACAGCCGAAATTTGTCGTTACGAAAGGGCATGTGAATCGTGTTAATTTAATTAGGTACATCTGTAATGGTTACGTGATACGATCTTATATGCCCAAGAATCTTGTTTGATCCGAGATGTGAAGTAAAGATATGTGTCTGGTAATCTTGCAATTAGCAATCCTAAATTGCCGGCCTAATTCAGTTGTAAATTAAAACCTAATTACGAGTCGATAAAAAACAAATACTTTAAGTTGCTTTTAAGTTTGGTTATTCTTCTAGTTAATAACATTAAATGAGGTTGTTATGTCATAGAGTTGTAGTCTTGGTCAATTCAGGTTTGCTTTGCCTAAATGCAGACTTGTTTGTTTTTGTTTAAATTTTATCCAAAACAAGATGTAGCAATCCTGGCTCACTGACAATCACTTGAATAAACAGAAGGGAAGGGAGAACTTAAAAAATAAAATAAAAATTATACTCACGTATCAGCTAAATGATGCAAGCACCCATGTCTTGCGTGATGAGTTCTCCTTGGTGCGACCAGCTCGCTATAACAGCCCCCTCCGTGAGGCGATCTGCACATGTAGCCTGTGGCTACACACTCCGCAGTGTTGCAGTAACACCGCACACCTTCCTTTACGCCTGTTCGCTTTGATTCTGCAACAAAGAAAGAAATGGTAAGACAAAAGCCATTGTTTTGCTACGTCAAAAACCGGCATGATTGTGCAAAAGCACCTAGTTTTAGAATTGATGTTAGGTAACGGAAATGTTGACAATTTTTATCAAGGCTAGCAGGCTAGCTTTTGTTTGACAGACTATTGCAAGGTATTATTTAGAACAATTGGCAAGAATTACCTAGCTGGAACGAAATGATTATTAGTTTTAGAGTCGATTTTTTCAAACGCCACATATCTTTTACATAAAAAAAGTAAGAAATGTTTGACATAAAATGCACTGCAGTGAGAACACATAACACGTTGGATAAAAGTTACCTGGCGTTTGAAAAATCGGCTCTATGTAATTGCTTTAAGAAAATTTTCATGTTTCACTTGCACAACCCTATCTTAAATGAAGGTTTTAACAAAATTAAGTATTCCAGAATAATTATGTCAAACCAAATTTCTGAAAGTTGTAAATTTAAGCCAAATCATAACAATAGATTAACTTGGAAAAGAAGGAGAAGTCTAAAAAATAAACATAGAAGGCGGTAATGTGACAGTGTGACTTAGACACGTAATCTGGTGACAGACACCTGCTGGGCGCTTTTACAAGCAATCACAAGGTAAACTTAGAAAGTTTTAATTGCCATGTCGTAAAAGTAAAATCAACTTTGGGAACGTTGAATGTGTCAGTATAATAAAGTAGATGACACAAGCTTAGATTACAAGTAACCGCTTTAATAGCATTTGTAAAGAAAATTAAGGAAGTAAGTAAAATTCCAAATGTTTGATGTTGTTAAGTTAGAAAAGGAAATTGCTGTCACAAATATATAAGGAAATGCAACGTCGAATGCGAATCCAATCATGGTTGTCGACTCTCTGGCGCCTGTCTGTATCGTAAAATTTGATAGCTGTCGATTCACCGAGATCGAGTTTACCTAACTCCACGGCGTTAACAGTTCTAGTACAACCATCAACGCCTACGTTACCACGCTAACAAGAAACAAGAATAGCTAAGTTGAATTGTATATGGCATCACATTTTTCAAAGTAGCAATTGTTCCATATCCTATTATGAGTGCCATAAAAACATTTCTGGTCTGAAAAAAGCATGCGTGTTCCATGGAACCGACGACAAGCCGATGAACCGGTAAAAATAACACACAGCTGGTCTGTGCTGCAGATCGTGTATGAATAATGCGCACGTCATACTCCACGGGCCCCTACATAAATATCTTACCAGCGGCCAGCCTCCGACCGCATTCAATGTAAATGCCCCGGCTCCAGACGATAAAACAAAACCAAATTAATTTCAGAGGGACGCGGCTTTATTTGCTCTGAGTCTCAAGGAAACTTAAGGAAGACCCCCCCTGATGTCCGGCATCTTTAGAATATCTTCTTCGTTCACGGAATCGAGTTTTTTCAATTCTAATTTTTTAATGATTAGTGTTCGACCGCTGACGATGCCGGAGGGACATCGATTAAGCATCCAGATAAAATGCTAAACCATCCGACTAACGCGAGTAATCAAATTTTAAGGAACGATTTTTATTAAAATAAATTATATCGTAGTTGGATTTAAGTGACGGTGAATAGTTCAAGAAAACTGAAGAGAATCTTTCAATTGGTCTGAATTCTCGTAAAAAGCTAAGGAATTCCGTTTATACTCTTTTCGAACTCGAGATGAAGTTGCGAGCGGCGGGAGGCCAGTTCTTCGGCCGGCAATAAATAAATAATTAAGAAGAATAAAAAGCCCGTTCGAATGGGCAAAAAGACAAGCACGGCTAATAACTGAACCCTTGCAAGGGAAATTGGAAACTTTTAATAGCGATCTTAAATAGCTTTTGCACGCCAAATTGGCTTCATTAATTGCAGCGCCCAATGCGTTTATTATGAAACAGAGATTCTATTACGGTCGTTAGCTTCATACTGTTTGTCTTTCGCATTACTACGACTAATTTTATCGTGCATTGTTCTGTGCAATTCCTGACACGTTCCCGATATTAATTCTAAAAATATTCAGTTTAAACATTCACTCATTAGCTGCACAATTAGTGTTATCAATACGTCGTACATTACTAGACAGATGCCATTAGAGCGACTTTACAATCAATTTCGAGTTCAAAAAGAAAACAAACGAAGAACCAAAGGATGAGGTAAATAAAAAACAAGAGAGAAAAGGTCCCGGCATGTTATTTGGATGTTGATAAATGGCTCACCGAAGATGGGCCGGAAAGAGACGGAGCGAGACCAGAATGAGATAGATTAACTAATGAGCCAAAGATGGGGTTTGTATCGGATAAAACATTATAAGATAAAGGCAAGTGCTTCTTATCCTTTTCATGCTTTTTGATTTTATTTCTTAGATTTATTACGGTGATTGTGTTTTGTTTACTCTTGGGAGATCATTTTTGGCTCGTTTTTATTTCGCTGTAAAGAACTAAGCGAATATCTCCGAAACGTTAATTTACCGGTCTCGTTTTTAGGACGTTGATCTGATTTATTTGAGTGCCACGTTTTTTCAAAGGGTTCAGTGCGACAGTGCAATTGGTCACCGTTGGGCACGTGCTTTAAATGAGGTGTTAATTTCGTGTTTCCTTTCTGGCGATTACGTCACCGAACGATGAAATTCTAGAGCATTTTATTTTAATTTGTAAACGGTTT
The DNA here is from genome assembly GCA_950371115.1 of Anania fuscalis. Taxonomy (NCBI): domain Eukaryota; kingdom Metazoa; phylum Arthropoda; class Insecta; order Lepidoptera; family Crambidae; genus Anania; species Anania fuscalis. The sequence goes on along the minus strand of OX493335.1, from coordinate 14,532,279 downwards.
GTTAGTTTTGTTACTCTCCAATTTGGTCAAATTCTGTTTTCGAGTTGAACAAAACAACAACATGGAATGAGCATGCAACTGCGACCGCAATGTTTGCTCCGCGTGGTCTGCGCTGGAGAGAATAAATCAAAGAGTAAATATTTAAGTGAACTGGACCGATCGGATCGAGGCCGGTTTCGGCCCATCTCGATTGAAATGTTCCCGAGAAGACGCTCGGAATCCTTAAACAGATAATCGACGCCGGTCCGTTTGCCACGTCCCTTCAATTTCATTACAACACACCGCAATGAGACAGCCGGTGATAACACGCTCCGAGCTCATTTCAGTGCGTTTCGCTCATTTCAGATCTAGAGATCCAATTTAGATCGCCCGCTAAGATAGTGAGAGCTTACGTGCAGATTTTACAGCGAAGCTATTTCTGGCGGATTATCTATTGCATCTTTAAGTCTTTTTGTTGCGCGACCTTCATTAAGGAATTTGAATAGATAATCGCGGTTAGCTCGATCATTAAAAGGCTATAAACGTTTATGGATGGATCTTTCTGAGAACGCAATCAAACATGCGGAGTCACTCGAAAACACCCGAACGGCTATCGGATGGTAATAAGCGACTAATGTTGCGACAACGGCTTTCTCTTAGCGTTCACACGCTGTCCGGCTCCGTTTTATCTAGTACTTTATTACGTTAATAATGTTTGTGGCTCGCGCCGCAGCCGGTTCTGCTGCTATTCGGATTGGAGGCAACATAACAGGCTTTATGCTGATTGGATGACGCGGAAAAAGCAAGGCTATGTGGCGGCCTTGTTGCAACATTCCGATGTCCGCTATTCGACAATTCGTATCTTCGATTGCCGCGGTATCATTACTGCGAGTGCGCGCAGCTAAAGATAGTCGATTATGAGTCTTAATAAGGGTATGAGCTGGAGGCGTTTCTGCTAGGATTGTGGTTGCGGGGAATGCTAAGCAGCCGCTCGAAGCGGGTCTTAATAACTGTGGGCATAGTTAATTTATATTGCTTTAGCTCGGTTTATCGCCTGCATCCCCGCCGCTGATCGAATCACGACTCATCCTCTAATTGCCCCGCTGAATTATCTTCCGTAATGGATGTCCTCGGTGGTGCGTAATTATCCATTGCGGCGCCAGTAATCTGGCCGGCCGCGGGCGATTTACATCGGAATGCGAACCGAGAGTACAACGCAAAGAGTGCAGCTAGCGCATTTCATACAAACGAACGCTAAACTAGCTCAACACAATATGGCTAGTCGAGTTTTTGTTGTCCGAGAGATAGAGTAAGGATAGCTTATTCGCAATGTGGAACGATTACCAGATATGCATGTGGTAGAAAGAATGCAAGAGCTATACATACAGGGATATTTTAATGAAGCGTTAATACTGCGAATTTGTTCTACTATAAGTATAATCCCCGGAATCCAACGTCATAAAATTAAAAAACAAATTCTTCTTACAAGCGCCCAACTAAGCATAGTTTGTAGTAATATCACAATGATTTTGATTGCGTGTTTGGACCCCCTTCTTTAGTCATTCTCAAACACAAGATTAAGACCAACTGTTAGAGATTTTATCTACATTATATGTATATTTTTAAATGGTACTATTACCACCAATCCAATTCTTCCTCTGAAGGCTTATTATTAGTTTACTCTATAACTTTTGATAAGAGCGTTAACGCGAATATGTATGGCATAAGCAGTGGCGCTACCACGTGACCCGTTGATGAAACCTATTTTTGTATGGAAATCCGCGTTTAGGGTCTAAACAAAACTATTGAGTGAAACTGGAACAAGCCTTTTGATGTATCATGATGCCGTGATGATGGTGCCGTGTGGTGCCGGCACTTAAAAAGAATTGCACCACCCCTTCTCTTCCTATGGGTGTCGTAAGAAGCGACTACAGGAGAACCGCCATAAGAAGACGGGCAGCAGCGTCTCCTATCCACCATTGGCCAAACTGCGATCGCCAACCCGCCTGCCAAGCGTGGCGATTATGGCAAAATACTCCTTTTGGAGAGGCCTGTGTCCAGCAGTGGACTGTTATAGGCTGGTGATGATGTGATGATGATGATGCCAATTAGATCGTTGCTGACGTTCATTACCTACGCGAAGATTTCATTCTTCCGAGTCACATTTTCTGCAAAAATATCAATCTGGCTTTTCTCTCTTCTCTACATCAAAAGAGCATTTTCTGTGGGTCGAGTAGCGTTTCTGCTATCTCGACGATCGAACCATGGCTGCTGCACCTTGACAAATCGCGGAGATAATCAGGATGGTTTTCGAAAGTTGAGATAAGGTGTATCAAACGACGCCGAGGCGAACGGATATTATACTAGTAGTAGACCTAAACTAGTTGGATAGGGGCAGATGGCGCCTTTGCGATGAGATATAAAGGTGTAATAAACTTGTTACACCGCACCTTGCATTGCGAACTTGCGGTTGTTTTGAAGATAATGAGGAATGTGTGGGAAATTATCTTTAGTATCAAATTCTTTTTCTATTCATTGTAAATTATAAGACTGACGTCCGCATAGTCGAATAGATTGATGGTTTGCATTTGGGTATTCGGCACCAAACAATAAAATCGTCAAGATAAACGTCGGTATCAGAACGATGTCGAACTTAACATTGCAAGTGTACATAATTAATAAATGTAATTAAAGAATTAGATTGCAGATTTGGGGCTTTAGGCGCAGCAGCATTGTCAATTGTTTAAAAAACAAGAGCTATGCTGTGCTATTATTTATAAACGATATCTTTAATCTACCAACGAAAAGGCGGTACCAAGCAACCGAGATCTTTAATAATAATTGCCGCTGATCAGAGAGTTACTCGCGATCACTTCCTCGGAAAATTGCGGGTTAAGCTGAGCGTTTGCATTAATAGATTCCAGTGGAGGCTCAACACCAGTTCCTTGTTCTTCGACGTACTTTATAGTGATGTAATTCTATAGCGGCATACCACTAACGTTTGTTTGGAATAACGAGTACGATTTGTTTTGCTATAAGGAGTATTTAGATGCAAGAGCTACCCCTAGGTAACCCTTAGAGCTCCGAGAAACTCCTATGGGTACTCGGACAATTCAGATTAGTTGCATGCAATTAATCAGAAAATGTGTGCATACTGTGACCGGCTTAACTCCGGGTTCGCCTTGCTTTCGCGATGTAAATGAGCGGTGTAGTATACTACTCGGGTGTCGGCGCCTAGTTCTGTCTCTAGCTCTTATTCCAACGCGGTAAAGACTCCAATTGACCGCTAGCCAAATCGTACGAGATCTAAGTATACATCGTTTATCAGTCATTCTGTCCACGTCCCGTCCGCCGAGGTTATCGAGACGCTTTCACGCCACTCGAATAACATTAGAACGAGCGTTCGTCGAACTCCTAAAAGTGCAAAATGAAATACCTACATAGCGCCACCTGTTCCGTGTTTAAGAACTTGAAAGATTCATCGCATCGTTACGCCACAATGGCACAAAGGCCGGCTACCTGAGTGCTTTTTTATTTTCTTCACCTAACAAGGTTTACCGATTGTTGAGGGCATAACTTCGATTGTGTGGGCGACGTAAGACGTCATACCCACAATGGTCCTCGTTTAACGCCCAACATAAGCTTCTACTCCGATTGTGGTTTTAAATCATAACATTGTCATCTGGTGTTGAATAAAATTGATTGCGCATGCGCCGCTAACATTGCCGTTGGGTTTTAGAGGCTTTTCGTTTTACCGTTTCAATTTGTTGTGTAAATATTGACCGTCGAATGAGTAAACATTTCACAGGTGTCAACAGGCGACATAGGTGGCACGGACTAAAATGTTGTTACACCTTTTAAAGTACTGATGCTACATATTAACACAGTGTGTGGAAAGTTAGCGAGTAGATGAAACGGACCACCTCATTGGAAAAGACAATAAAAAATGTATCTTGTCGAAATGGCGATAACAGTACTTATTTTAGCTGTTGCAAGCGATGAAAGAAAAATTGTGCTTCGAAATCTATTTAAAATATTCAAAATATATAGCTTTATAATTTTATACTTTAGTCAACTGGAATAGAGATCAAATTAGTTTTATTGATTTGTGGTCCACTCTAGACGGAAGATCGAAACGCAAAAAGCTTAATCAACATTTCAAGCATGACCGCATTCCGAGCTTATAAACTGGCCTTTCATTTAATTATTAATTTTATTATACTTGTTCAATGAGGTGTGCTATTTAGTAGGCGATATCTATGCGAAATCTATATTTGCTTAATTAAACCCTTTTAAAAGAAAAACAAAATCTGGTGACCATAATTTCCTACTCGTACCTCGGTTATAACTTCATTAAATTTACCTAATTACATAATTAGAAAACTTGGTCCATGCAATGGAATTGAATACAAATTTTATAACAATTTTTTGTCGGGCACTAGTTTAGTCTACATATTATAAAGCTTAGAAATTTAATTAATATTTAGCTATTTAAGTCGGGGAAAGTAAGTGCGTTAATCAAACCGAATGGAGATTGGTTCGAGATAGCATATCGGAATGCACTTTATAGAATTTCTCCGGCCGTACGTCTGTGGCGAAAGAAGTGGCAGAGAATGCGGCCGTGTATGCCCCTACCACGAATAACTGTATTGCATTTTATCTACGACAATTTGATGTCGTTGAGAATTGCCTGGTTGAAGTGGTATGGCTACGGTCATGGTGGTTAAAAAAACCTATTTTTATTAAAGGTGGATAAGAAGCTCATGCTTTTAATCTGAGGTTCAATAAAAATGATCTTATAAAACTCATGTACCTACTAATAACCACAGTATAAGCAGAGAAGATTCCGGCTAAAGATTGTAGAAGTCTAGGATTTTTTTTTCTTATCAAATATGGATAAGAAAACAAAATCCTAGACTTTCTAGAATTTCTGAATTCTCGTTTTCGATCATCTTAAACAAGCGTGTTATTGAAACAACAACATCGAGAATACATGATAGTATCATATTTGAGGTTCTTGCGGTCTTTTCGTTTGTCGACAGACCAGTTATTGTATTGGTAGCACATAAATCCTTCATATCTTAAACCTCAGTATCAGCTTCTGGTTTTAACAGTCCTTGTTTATTATCTTGTTCTATATCTGAATGTGCAAATCTTTATTCATTTGTTTTCCTGTTAGTTGTCAACTAAGTACTTGATTCTACTTTTTCTTCTCCCATAAATTTACATTTTCTACATTAGATTTTAAATGGTTATCAAGTTTGAAGTACTTTCGACCAATGTCTCTTAGTTTGCGGTGTGTTCAAAGGAGTGCTTTACATGTGCTTTGGTAATGGAAGCTGTACAACATGGACAAATAATTTATCTTAAGCCTTGTTACAAGGGAGTAAAAGCTAAAATTGGCAGTAACTTTGTAGGTACACGCAAGTAGCTCTAGAGTCTTAAGGGTGTTTATAATGAAGTTTAAGCGTTCTGATCCAGACTTCTACTTGACGTCACAGAATCCAGATCTTAAAAGTTCTTATTTAGAAGTTCATTTTAAAAGTAGATTGTGAAATTTACAAATATTTGCAAGATTTCCTATTCCAACTGCAAAAAATAAAGCATTGTCTGTGATTTGATATGATGTAAGGAAGCAAGGCTAAGAAAATCGAGATAATCATTTATGCAAATCGACTTGTTAATTGCAAATAGAGTTTAAAAACTGGAAATGACATTAGAATAGAAACAAAAGAACAGGTTTTGTCTTGAAATAGAATAAAAAATAAATTAGTAGCACATTATCAACTGGCACTTCTGATTTTAATAATCCAAGTAAATCAGATAACATAACTCGATTTATTCGATAGAGCTATAAATTAAGTAAGTATCTAATTGATAAATAAATTAGCGACTATCGTTTAGTTAGATGCTTAAACCAATTAAAACTTAAGTAGTGAAATGTGGATAATTATCTATTAAAGGTGATTTGCCGCGGTTGATAAATTACGCAATTGAATATTATGAGATTATGACTCTCTTAATGTCAAGTTTGTATATAGTTCTTTTTGTTGGTACTTTGATTAAGGGTACAGTCAAATATCACTGGGTGTGGAACAATGGTTAAATCTGGTTTCCTTCAGCACATCAAAACAGACATGAGGAATTTAACTGTTAATATAGAGACAATTTTTCCAATGTTTTCTAGATCGGTTGGATTATGGACGTCTTGTTGGTCTAATATTACTGGATTTGTAGAAGATCCTCAATGATTATGGTCACCGATGGCAGAACCGATGAAAGGTGGAGTAAACGGGTTCTCGAGTGGAGACCACGCCTTGGCAAAGATAGTGTAGCCTCTCAGCTCGATGGACCAACGACCTTAGGAAGATGGCTGGCAGTGGCTGGATGCCACAAGCGGGAGATCGTGCTCTTTGGCGATTTTTAGGGGAAGCTTACGTCCAGCAGTGAACTGCAATAGAATGAGATGATGATGATAGTGATTATAGTCAAGCGTACCCCGACTAGTAACTAGACAAAGCGCTAGGAGGTAAGTTTAGTTCATGAAACCAGCCTAGCAGATGGTGACCTTAGACCAGAAATCTAGAAAGAAGATGACCACCGTCATGCCCACAATCATGTAGCGACAGAAAATAGAACTTTTACAATTACACTAATCATCTAGAAAACTAAGCACAGCTTGTACCATGGTGACTAGATAATAAATAAGCACATTTAAATACATTTTTAAACATTCAGGACTTAGGTATAAGTGCTCCTGCTCTCATTGAAATTCGTCCCATTCGGGATTTGTGGTCCAGCCCTAGCTTTGTGGTCCAGAGCGGGAACCAGCCAACCGACGTCAAAGGAAAAAAAAGGAATTTAAGTTTAGCATAATTATGCATGCCAGTGTCACCTTTTATATTTGACATGGATTTTAAATTTACGATGGATTAGAAAATTACCACTCAAAATACCAACATTATTCCTACCTCGTAAAACCGCTGTGATGCGTAGCGGTAAATTATAAGAATCGGTCGCCATCTGAGATGCTAATTTCTGAATAGTTTTCCGCTAGTGTATACGGTAACATGACAATCAGTAGTTAATTTTATTGTTAACCACTTACGGTATTTCACAGGTCGTTAGGAAATCACAACATAATTAATTTTGATTTATGTTGATTCCATATTTTAATAAGATAACCTGCCAAGCATTTTGTGGATAAGGACATGTTTAGCTAAATAGAAACGGGGAATAATTTCATCGGAATAATAAGAACACAGTGCACTGCTCTACAACTAGCGGTACGAATATTGAGCGATGGGCGAAAGATGTGCAGAAGACCATTACTATTACGTGATTGGCTAGTCGTGAGACGCACCTGCACCGCCGGCCGTGATTGGTTGTTAGCTCCGCGCACACGCGCCTCTGATACGATGATCGTCTCGTAAGATGCGCAAAGCGATCCCCACTCTTTGGCCCAGCGCTCAACATCGGTGCCGGGTACTGTACCAATGCCCGCTACTGAGCCCGATCCTTGGCTATTCTTTTCCATACGCGGCTACGAGCTTTGCGTCAGTAAGCATAGTGTCATGATTCGCCTTGAACGCAAAGGGTCGAGTTCGTTTCCAGTCAGGGTCAAAAATTTAGAAAACTAACTTTCCCAAATTGACTCAAGATTCCCTATGAAAACCACTGCCTAATAACAAAAGATGGCGATTCTTTACTTTCGAGGCCATAGCAGTTGGTGTATTGTCGGTTTTACGGCGAATGTGATTTGTCATGGTTTTGACAGTTATTATTAGAGACCATGACGATTTTAATATTTTACATTAAAGTTTATTATTATAACCGCCATATAGTTGAAGACATTTCATGACACTGCGTAAGTAATTATTACTAGTGATTTGCAAAAGTTTATTAAAATTGTTTTATTCTCAGTCGAATTAGTTTTAATTTATTTAAACTTTCTCTTAACTAGAAACAAAAGAAAGTAACTGTTTAAAGATAATTTAGGAACTCAAACACAGTATCTCATTAAGTAATTTGGGAATTTACTCATCCCACCCCGATTTTTAGAAGTCAAATATATCTTCAGTACCGGGCTAGCCAAATCCAAGATACCGAAGGCCAGACTTGAAAAGGAATATAATAAATAAATATATTCACCAGACAACGCCCCAATTAAACTAAGAAATCGGCTTCCTTGTAAGTATAAGTTTTTTTTCCCAGGGGAGTTTTGTTATAAAATAATAACGTCATAAGACTTAATCCGAATCGAGAATTGAACCTCGAATCCATTACAATTAAAGCAGATAGGTATTCCACTACACCCATCGTTGTTTGTAATTACTTCGATAAGGAGAAGAGAGACGACTTAACCACGGATAAAATAAATAAGTATGTATGAATTGGATAAATTCTTAATATAGCAAAAAATAACGATCCTCCATCCAGTTTTACAGATTCAATTTCCAATTTCTGTTGATTATAATAAAAAAAAAACTAAACAATAATTTTATTAAAGCGGTTTGAATCGCTTTAATAAAATTATTAATTATTAAACAGCTCGTATTATATTTCTTGGTACCCCGTTTACTTTGTGTGGTGTGGTAAATTGTATGCCTTAAAAAGTTTCAAAGCAAAGATGGCGGATCGCGTTAATTGGCTAAATTAATGAGAAGACGTGTTGATAATGAAACTATCCTAGATAACGAGAGGGGCCCAATAAAACTCTCTGGCATCAATTTTACACCTAAGAAACGGATTTATTGAGAAATCATGTTAATTACTAAAACCGGAGCTTTTAGCGCGCCAAAGCATATGTGAATATTTTATACTATTAATAATTGGGTTTTTCTAGTAATTATTTGTTTTTTGTTAAGTAATTAGGCTATAATTTAATTGATCATTAAGTTTTAATGGGATTTAACTGGTTGTAAAGAGTTATTTACTTAGATGTAGCGCATAAGGCCTAACTTCTTAGGCTTAGAATCCTCGTAGAACAACCTTCCTTTAGGAAAACGAATCCCTATAGTTGCTCTATATCAGTACCTAAACGTTATTCTATAAATTGCGCACTTCTTTCTTAAAACAGCAACTATGATTGGTATGATGTGGCAAAGGGTATCTTTTTGTCTATCTCTACATCAGACTCAAAAGTGTAACGTATCAATGTTCACTAAACCCTAAAGATACCTGAGCAGTTTTTTACGTACCTACAAATCTATACTACAAAACTGAAGTTATACTGTTTATGGACCTAGTAAGGTCTCATGATCTACAGATTCTACTGTAACAAAAAAATGATCTCTGTAACTGGTTGATACTAATAATAGTGCCTTTAGTACGTAAAATAGCTGTAGTAATTGAAAGAAATAGCCCTTCCTACCCTATAAAAAGCAAGAACGCGTCAAGCAAATTACCCATCCCGACAAGACTAAAACAGTCGTAAGTTGTATCGCAAACAGGCTGCCACTTTCGACGCACGCGCATACAAACAGATCTCGTTCATTTGAGTCAAATATTTGAACGGGTATTGCGTGTTACAGGAGATAGCGAGAGCGATTTGTAGCTCAATAATTAAATGAGATGATTAAACAAAAAAAAAACAGCATAATAAAACGCAAAATTTGGGATAAAAAAGTTCATTTAAATAGTTTTGTATTAAACCTGAAATTCTTATCAGACACGAGCCATGAGTGTCATGATGTCTCTAACGCTTTTATTGTTGTAATGTGATAAAGTTATAGAATTTGTGTCATGACTCATCACACCAATTCTATAAACTTTTATGCGAGTAAAACATTATTTGTTTTTTATAAAAAATCATTTCATCTTAATTTTATAACAATTATATTTTCTTTTCCACATTACAACAATAAAAGCGGTAGAGACATTGTCTGGTCAACAACATGTGATAAATAGACTACCTAGAACTAATAATTCGTTGAATTGAAGTGCGTAATTCTCACTACACTGCTGCTAGATACCCTAGTCTATGTATGTCTGTCAAAGTCATTTATTTAGTAATAGGTGTGCCCCGCGACTTTGTTCGAATGGACTACAGGATAATACGTAACGGAAAACGATAGAAAAATATCCCACAGGAACATTTGACCGGGATAAAAGTATCTTATATAGGTATTAATCACGATCTTATTCTATATGCGTAGGACGTATAAAACCTAAACGTATTTGGATGAAATCATCCAACTACGTTTAGGCGTTTACGCGTGATTGAGTCATAAACATCAAAACGTCCTCATAAACTTTCGCATTTATAATATTAGTGGGATATAGGCCCTCTTATACAGGGTGTAACAAAAAGGCTAAATAAAATTTAAAGGACGTGTAGAGTAGTAAATGTGTAGTTCCTATGCAAAACCACAAACTCGTGCGAGAATAAATTACTGAGTAAATTGATGCTAAAGTTTTAACAAAAACTTATCAGTGACAACCTTAGCGCATCAGCTGATCGTGCGGCGGGCGAGGGCTGCGGGCGGGGGTTCGCTAACGAATGACCGCAGATTTAGGGTTGTCAACACTTTCGGTAAAAAAACAATTTATTTACTTGGTATGGGAAAAAACAGTTGTTTATTTTTTAACTAAAACTTTTACTACTTAATGTTCACATTACATAATTACATTACCCTTAAATATTATTTCGCCTTTTGTTACAACCTGTATACGTCCCATAAATATAACTTAGCCCTACCACCGCTTCGGGACTACATATTTGTGGTCGGATCACCTTTCGTTGGCCGCTTTTCTTATACTCTTTCGCTACAGCTTATGACCGGCCGTCTTTCCTAAGTGAAACGCACTCGTCTCGGAGCCCTACCAAAGCGCGCCGGTGGTCCCGGCGACCGCAGGCCTACCGAATTGTTTTACTGGTAGATAAATAATGTTTATTGCGCCTACACTCCTGTTGTGCGGGATATACTCTATAATAAACATAATTCAGAGTGCATTACGGGTTAGATGTTGATAATGTGTGGTCTACGAGGCCAATAACTTTGCAGAGTTTACGTTTAGTACATTAGATAATATAATGAAATTGTGAAGTAGAAAGGTCTATTGATTCTTATGGCATTTTTTAATCGCAAAGTTTGAAGGCGAATGAAGAAAATAGCTTAAGACTTGATCACAATAAATGTTCCATGCAATTTGTTAAATGTAAACATGATGCCAAACTAAAGACGTAATGATCAAAATTAAAAACATAGAATATGCTACATAATTATGGAATGTTAACAAAACGTACAGATTTACTTAAGAACATGTTAATAACTATTCAAACTTGTTTTAAATGACCGAATGCCTCGAAACAAACAGTAAAGATGTTTGTTTTTTAAAAATAGTAGAAAATAAGGTTTAATTTCAGCCGGTAAAGATGAGAGAAGTCGCGAACAGCTATCGGCCCAGACAAATTACAGCAATCTTGGGCAATCAGGGATGTGTAATGTGTAATACCCCTTTAAACACGCAGGGTTGCACCCATGTTGAGCTTGTTTAAATTTATACAGTGAAATGTGTAAGTGATCTGTAATGTTGTTGTATTTGAAATTGTTTTTTTCTTTCTAAAATTGAGATAGTTTGAGCTCAGTTGGACAGCGAAGAGACGTGAATTCGATTCTTATCTGTGGCAGTCGAATTATGATTGTGTTATTTTATAATATTAATCAATAGTTATTTTTAAAGACTATTTTTACCTTTGTATCAGAAAAGTTATGATTGTATAGGACCTGTAGAATGTTATCACAAATGTTTAATAATGATCAATAAGTAATGCGTTTGAATTATTGTAACTAAGTTTTCAGAATTTCAATACGACAACCCTGAATCGGATGGGAAATATCTGCAATTGTTGGAGCCGATGATTTGCCGACAGACCGAATCACGACATCACGACCCGACGTAGTGACGACGTTGTCACGATATCGTGACGACGCTGTCACGATACTATTCCGTGCTCTAGTAATTCTGGCGGGTTCCTAGTTAATAAGCTGTGAAAGTAGCTTTTTATTTTAATAATTGCATGTATTTCTTTTCTTTTTAATTAATGGTCAATTTGCCTGCAATATACTGGCATTTATGCATTAATTGCGTCTAATGAGAATACCATTTCTTTCCTTATTTATGGAACAAAAGGCATCAAATTATTGGAAGCTCGATATGACTAAAAATGTTTTAGTCGGAGCTGTAGAGTGGGTAATATCGAATATCTTTACTTGTAGATTTTTTGTAGGCTCCAGACAAAGCACCTTCAGGTCTTGAAATAAGGATATTAACATCCTTGTTACTAGTAATAAGTTAATCGATTTTTCCAGGGCTGTTTCTGAGAACACGCAAACCCGAGAAAACTTTGATATAACCTTATAAAGAACCCGGGACCGATTGGTTCATTGAGTTAGGTTTAACTAAACATAGCTTATAAGTACGCAGAATCAATGGTAAAGACAATCAGCGTAATTCGTAAGTATTTTTGACGCTACTGACTAGCCAATAGCGCCACGGCAATAAATATTTTGATTTAAACCCTTTCGATGACAATTTGAATAAAAACCAAACAAAAGCAAACAAATCGACTGTATAGAGAATCTATTAAGAAATTATTTAAAAACTCGATACCAGGTAGATATTTTCGGAGGATGATGAAGCAAAAAATGGGGACTTGATCTTTAAAAGGACCGTCGCAATTTCGGAACAAAAAGTCGTAATGAAAATTTCGCAAAAACTAACTGCGTTTGTTTTAATAACGGCCAGTGTTGAAATTAGGGACGTCGAAAATGTTTTTTTACTCGACTTTTTGTGTCTGAGTCATTATTGTCATTTGCACTATTACTAAACTATTGTAATTCTTGAGAGGGAAACTGGACTATTTTCGTTAAACATCTAGTATTATCTGAATATGCAGGTTTTCTAACCATGTTTTTTACTAAGGGAGTGGCATAAATATACAATACAAGTCTCACTCGTAAAATATGATGTAAATCACATCAATATTGCCTGTCAATAATACCAAAAACACTCCCTCCATATAAGTTTATAACCGCTAAAACCATCTAATGAGGTAAACATTAATAGTTGTAAATAGATATAAAGTGGAAAGTAATAAATATACGCTTTTTGAATAGATTTAAGACTGCTCATTTAGTTTTATTGGTGATAAAATTAAGAAAACTAACGAGTAAATGTATATTACTTTACTGTACTTCAGGTTTGTTACCTTAACAGCATAAATTTATACAAAGTAAATGAGTAGTTTTTACCATTTACAAGGCTACGGATATAATGATATCAGATGTCAAACCATAATAATTCCTTGCTGAAAAGTCAAAAACCAATAAAATATATTTTTGCATCTGCTCGTTACAGAGTTAATACACGTACTTTGTCAAAATAATGTTAACTTAGTTGGTTTAAAGAATATGCGATATAATACTATACTAACATTTACTTATGTGTTAGTAGGTACCTAACCTAAAAATTACAAACAAATACATGTTTAGTTCCAGTATATTATAAAGCAACTTTGAAAAAAATGTCTAGTCATTTAGCACTAGTGCTATTTGAAACAAAAAGTTTTAACTTTACCTCGATGCCCACTATCGGTCAGATAGATCAGCTTTTTAAACAATGGCAATTATCTACCATCATGAAATAAATAGTCTGTAAATTAATCGTTAAAATATTAAACTACTTTCATTGTCAATGGAAAAATATAGGTATTTAACTCAGTCTTGCTAAACGTGACAAAATAGAATTTTTAATGTCACATTTTGGCATACTTATTGTATGCCAAAATGTGACATTGTGACGTTAAAATGCCTAATTCAGTTTTTTTTTAAATATAAATAGGACAACATCACACAGTCTCTGTTTCATAAATCCAAAGCCGTTCCAGAATCTATTTCCTCGGAATTGTATTTCCTTTTCAATTTTTATACGCGTGGTAGTTAGAACTTTAAGAGCCTAGTAATTGCGTTCACAACTTTAACTTATTAATTTATCTTGTAAAGTGTATAATTAATTTCACCAACTTTAACATGTGCAGTAATCCGCATTTCTAATTATAGTTTCGTTGTAACGACCGTAAAGTAAAATTCATCGTTGCAACTTGCAAGCCTCATGAGCTAGCGTAAATTGCATCCATGGCATTAATTTCTGTTCAGAATTTATTGGCAATTTAAAATTCCTGACTCTCGTTTTGTGTAGCACGCTAAATAAGTTTGCGTCTGTGATGTTATGAACGTAATTAATAGAAAGGGGAATGCATTTATTAGAAAAATAAGTAAATTCTATGATGACGAGATGTGCTAGTTAAAAATATATAAAACGATTTTCGAAAGATTTTTAATTTTATAAAACTTCATGCTCAAAGGCACTCTTTATCAGTCAACAATGCTAAGGTTCCTTTCTTTTCTGTTACAAATTGCGATTTATCGAATACGAAAATGACACAAAACTTTCACATAGGTTCTTATTTCAAAGAGATATATTTGATGCCTTAACAGTTATTCCTCCACATACCTCTCATCTCTGACTTTTCTCACCCATTGTTGTAAAAATCTCATAAACTCATAATACACGAAGCTCATAAATATTATATACCAGCCATCTTTACATATTCATACATAATTGCTCATGTATACGAGAACTCGTGTGAGTAATTGTTGAATAAAATTACATTATATTGCTCTTATTCGAGTCTTTTCAGTAATTTTCATTTAATTATGCCACCGTTGACATTATCATTGAAATTGCTGTAATTATAGAAGCGGGTGCTATTTATACTTTAGTTATTTTAGCGTGGTAAGTACTTAATGGGGTATTTTATAAGGCTATGAGGTATACAGGCGATCGACCTTCCATGTCTATGGATAGAGCTTGCTTAATAAATTGCAGTTAATGCGTGTTTAAAGCTTTAAGGTCTAAAAATAACTTTCTTCTGTTATATCTGTAGCTCTTGCCAAAACTTCGGTGATTTAAATGGACAATCAATGGAAGTTTTACACGTTTTTTTTTACATTGACAATTTTATTTTATAGTCTTATAAAAAAACACCTACTTTCGATCCAATTGCTTATTCTGAAAGAATCATAAATATAGAGAATATAGCCTTGATTCTTTCGCCAGGTACGTTTACAGAACAAACTTTTATTAATTGGGTTGGTTGCCCCTAAGTTACGCCCACTGAACCTTTTGCGTTCTTGGTGCTTTAAAGAAATCCTTTAAGTTACGATTGTCAGCAGAATTTCAAGTTTTTAGCTAACATCAATTTAGGAACGATTCTACTTCTTAAATACAGCTTTTGCTATAAGTAAAGACGAATATTAATAATAATAGATTGCCTAAAAACACTTTCGTTATCTAATAGTTCAGGGCGGTAACCACGAACTCTTAAATCAATCTCAAATCTGTCAAACATTATCAAATCTGTCAAATTTTGTATGTAATGACGTACTAAAATTGACAGATTTGACAGCTTTGAGATTGTTTTAAGAGTTCATGGTCATCCCGCAGATCAGTTGGTGTATTTTATTTTGAGATTTAGAATATTAGTTAATAGTTCTTACACTTGTGCCGTAAATTAACTTCTTTAAAGAAAGTTAATTAGTAAAATAAAACCTCAAATTGTTGTTCTTCGAATAGAGCCTTGCTATTTTAAGATTAAATAAAACGCATACCAACTGTATCAGTCGGCAACTGCCTTTTTATTTGCTTTGATGTGCAAAGAGCACAGCTGCAAAAGATGAATTAACAAACCCGACACAAGAGTCAGTATCCGAGGATCAACAGGTGGTTCTGCAGCTGAACCGAATTATCGGATAATTTCATGCGTTTATACTTGTTGCGCGGTTCCGTTTATACGGGAAATTATTGCTGATTCTTAATGCTATGTTGATAGTTCATATCAGTTACAACGTTTTATTCGATGAGAGTAATTTGCAATTAACGTTTTATACGGTTTAGAAGTTTTTTTCTTATGTCGTTGTTTAAATGAGACGTGTTGTAAACTTGTAATATATATAATTCTTAGATGCATTATTTAAAGTTAAGGGGGGGACAATATTTATATATTGTCATTTCAATTATTTTTATGAGATATTAATTTTGCTAGTTTGTTTATTTTTCCAATTTTATACGTATTAAATTGTAATTATACGACCAGAGAAACTAGTGTATACTTATTAAAATCCAGTTCACAGACAATTACCTTCCAAATGTATAATTTTCCCAAAAATCGCTCTAAGAAATGACACGAAATCGTTTTCGGCTCGTCTCCCGGACCATTAAGTACCTATGATTTGACGGACTA
Source organism: Anania fuscalis (assembly GCA_950371115.1). Taxonomy (NCBI): domain Eukaryota; kingdom Metazoa; phylum Arthropoda; class Insecta; order Lepidoptera; family Crambidae; genus Anania; species Anania fuscalis. Next base: position 14,515,994 of record OX493335.1, on the reverse strand, counting down.
ACGAAGGAGTAGTAAAATTCTTCTTATAATCACCGCGGGCCGCTCCCAAAGACCGACAGAGTGGGAGGCGGGGGGGGTCTGATTATAGGGTAGCCGCCCACCGACAGCCGCGGGAAGCGGACTGGAACCGAATCCAAATAGCCTTAAAACAACACATGATGTTGGCAGTTACTGCGTTCTCGGTTTGGGCAGTGTTGTGTTGGTTCTGGGTAGGGTTGCCGATGATGTAAGCGGGTTGTATTAACATGTTATGCGGCTACATAACATCAGTGTTTTAAAATACTGATATTCTAAAGAAATTCTCTTTTGTGAGGCGTGGGATGTATGCCGCGTGATTCATTAAGACTATTTAGACTAAATAGTACTGTTTTCAAGAAGTCTAAAATTGATTACTTTCATTCTAATCTACTATGTATTTTCATCTTTCACATTCCGCAGATATGATAAAACAGATAAAATACGAGCACTAAAATGGAATTCATAAACATCAATCCAGCCAACAAATAGAATACCAGAAAGATAAAACGCAAAAGTCTAAAATGACCTTCTAAAAACACGCAAAAGTCTAACATTCTCATTCTTTTCTCATAGCGTTTTTAATTTTCTAAAAAGTAATAGTTTTTAAATCTACTGCCAGCCCTGAACCCAAGATAGAATTATACTTGTATAATGACAGAGGACCTCTGTTGCCCAAAGAGGAGGATCTAAGCACGAATTCGCTTAACCCTAATTGTGAGGACTTTAATAGTGATTCGTTTAGAGTTTTACAGGTTGCGTGAGGTGGGAATTTCGTTGCGTGTCTGTTATTTCTTTGTTATAATCCTCTTTGTCTTTAATATTCCGACTATTCTTATTATGATTAATGGATTAACAAACACGATTTCGGAACGCTAAGTTTTTGGGAAACGTTAAATAGAAAAGTGTTATTCAGGTTCAAAAGACTGTTCATTCACTATCTTAGTAAAATTATACTTAAACGTGTAGCAAAACCTGGCTTTGCAATGACGTGCCCCTCTTTTAGGGTTTCGAACCCAAAAACGGGACCCTATTACTAAGTCTAAGTCCGTGTATGTCTGTCTGTCTGTCTGCCTGTCAGTCTATCTGTCTATCCGTCTGTCCGTCTGTTACCAGGCTGTATCTCAGAAACCGTGATAGTTAGACTGTTGAAATTTTCACAGATGATGTATTTCATGACAACAAATACTCAAAAGCAAAATAAAATAAATATTCAAGGGGGCTCCTATACAACAAACGTGTTTATTGCCGTTTTTATAGACAATGGTACGGAACCTTTCGTGCGCAACAAGACTCGCACTGTGCCGGTTTTTTTTATGAAGCCAAACAGTACTGAATTTTAAAATACCGTGCGCTACTTATAATACCCTACCACTTTGTTTCACAACTTCCTAAACCCGACATCCGTTAAAACATCTACAACCTATTCCTATGTGCATAAAGTTTATTTTGCCGCCGATATTCATTATTTATACTTAAAACGGGCGGTTTGCTAATTGACACTAAACGTTGGTCGTTTGTCATCCGTGTTCTAACGTACAATAATGGAGTATGATTCAGTAGGAACTCTTTCTTAATCAAAGCGTGTTGTGTGGTTTTATGCGCACCCTAAAGTAGCGGAGTGATAGTTCGACTATCAATAGTATTTAGAATAGTTGACGTTGAAAATCAAGCGTGGTATTGTTAGGTCAATTGATAAATTAGAATCGATAAGTCAATCGATACAGGAGATAGAATCGTTTATAAAATAGGAATAAAACTATACTCTTGATGCTACCGATGTAACTTATGATCAAAGATTAGTTCGTTAGTTAGTGTACCTATCTACAAAATTGCAATAAAGCAATCAATATATAGCTTTCGATACTATCGATACTATTTGTTTTGTCTTCAATTTTTAATTGTTTAGGGCAAACGACAATGTGCCTAAAATGATATAATTTATCGTCTTGTTGTCAACTCACCCATGCCACACCTCAGATGACTACCTATCTTTTAGTTTTTTTGTGGCGGGGTGGGCCCAAGAGTCATGACGACCAACTTGTCTTTTGTATGTCCCGCGCCGTAGAGTGAGCCCACTGTAGTCGCAGCTATTGGGTCCGTACCGTCAAAGTTAAATTTAATTTAATTTGTTGAAAGCTTGAGCTTGTCATGTATTTTGTCTTCCTACTTTAAAAGTCATTTTCGCGATGTTCCTTTTAATTGGATGTCCTCGGAGCTAGGAAATAAATAGGCCTTAAAAACAGCTAGACTTTATCCATATATCTAACCACAAATTATGTATAGCGGCGGCGCGCTAGACAGATAGGCCACTCGAAACTAAGCGTCAAAATCGTAACGCACAAATTGACAATTGCGTTTAATAGAAATCTCGAACGATCCGGGGCAGTACTACAGCGGGCTGTCACTCACGACAGTTTACTACGCATTGATCATTGTTACGTGCGAAAAATGGATATAATGATGAATATGGCGTTTTTATTACTGCTGCAGTATGTTTGGATGTTTGAATACAACACAAAATTGTGATTACACGTTATTCAAATTTCCAAATAATATTAAAAGGTATATAAAACTAGGTCTAGGTTTTCTCTTGTTAGTAAAGTAAAGTAAGTAAGTAGTAAAGGTCAAGATAAGTTTTGATAGCGATCAATCATTCATACCATTACACATTCAGCAGGAATGAGCTTTTAAATTTTCCTTAAATCGTCACTGGTATAACCAATGAGGATTTAAATACTACGTAAGGTATAACACCAGTGTTTTAGGTAAGCGTTGAATAAAAGATAATAAACATATTAAATTATTCATTGATTATTTTTACATTGTCGTTGCTAGGATAAACACGTCACCTAGAAATGTCAGTATATGTCATAAATAACAGATAATATAATATAATATAATGTAGTTAGTACGTATAATTTCTAACAGCGCGCAGCTGCCGCCGCTGTTAAACGACAGTAATTGAAGAAGCCAAGTTGGGGAGAGTAATTTTATTATTGCTCTGTCTTCCCATTTAGGCCTGGACGTATGATAAGATGAATGAATAAACTTATCGTTGTATCGGTGTTATAAAGCACACTTATTTATTTCAAAAATCAGAATAGCAACCCTAGGCAATCAGCCCAATTTATGCAATTGTTTTCGAGAACGGCGGGAGTGGACCTTCTGTATTTTTTCTATTTTGTGATCTAACGGACATGTAGACAATCCTAGACTTAAGATTTGATCGCATTGTATGCTGTTTAATAAATTGATAAGTATATAAAGATATCATAAAGTTCTTTGTGCAGAGAAAGTGATAAGTATTTAACACAAATACAAAGTAAATGAAAAAAATCATTTTTATATCCTAGAAATGTCAAGTCGGCGTCCAAAAGAAAGTATCGTAATCTAAACTGATAAGCTATCGTCTATCTTATCGCCAACTTTCTCCAAACAAAATTCGATACAGTTTTCTAGGAAAAAAACACAAAAAAGATATTCGAGTCTGTAATTTCGAGTCAATTTGGCGTTCGGTTTCTACCTGGGATTTAGTACCAATTTTCGGTCTTCATTCGATTTTAATCGACGGATGTCGGTATCGAAACGGTAATATAAAGAGACACATGTGAAGTGGATGATTATTTTAATGCGAAGGGTCGGAATTTATATAAAAGTAATGATAGAGTAACGATGATAAGGTCCACCGGTTTCACGGCAATGACGATAATGGCATGTAATTGACGGTACTCTATTATTCGATTTTGCTGGCGTAAATGATGATTTTAACTTACAATAATGCCAGAGGTATAGTAGAACACGATTTTATTTTATATAACCTTATTAGTGACTATCTGTAAAATACTCGTACTATCTTTAGTAACCTTACCCATAAAAATAATAATTTTTAAATCATTTTTTTTCAACTTTGGTAATATTTAAGCATATATGAGTAGGTATATTCTTAGCTTTTAGGCTACATTCATACCGTTACCTCTTGAGGGGAACAAAACTTCTGGAGTAAAGTAAGATAAATCGTTTTTTAGGTAAATATAAAAACTGTAAATAACAAATGTCAAATCAACATTCTCTGTTCTTGACTGAATAACTGTAGCGTAAACAAAATGTATGTCTCCCACTACGATGAAAAAACCAATTTAATAATAACTAGACAATTTAATAATATACTTTGAAGCTAAAATAATCATAAATCATATGACATTCTAAATCTTGATAAAACTTGATACTGTTTTAATTATCACCACTAACGTGGGTGGTAAAAAATGGGCAAGCGCCATTAATGACCACGCTTAATATGAAATTAGAACATTCTTAATGAACTCGATAGTAGAAATTGTCATATCATTTTAGAATATTTTGTTAAGCGACTGTGATATTTGAATTTTAATTACAAAACCAGTTAGGTTACATTATTGTGCCCAGCAGGAGTTAGTGAAATGGTTAACAAGTTTTGAGCATTGAATTATTGGGTATAAAGAGGAAGTAATTGGCTGAAAAGTGAAATATTTACACTAAATGGTAATGTTAGGATGTTTGAAACTTAATAACGCTACTGAACTAAATTACTTGTTGATGAAAAACCTAAGAGTTTGTTTAAAATTTTGGGTTTGAGTATATCTTCCCTAATTCTGTAGTTTACGCAGAGACAATGCCATTTCTAACAGATAGGTACCATTGTGCTAAGTTCACCGATATTACAAATATATTCAACTTTGTTTAACGAGCCCGCTAATGATTTATCATTGTGCAGCCCACATGTTATGTCAGCGTTTGATGCATTGCATGGGATTTACATTTATGAACAGCAGGGGCCTGAGAGAAGGTGATCAAAGCCGTAACGCGAAAATATGAATTTTATAAAAATATCATGTGAATAAGCGTTGATGAGTTATGTTTATTGGTGAACGGTAATGAACAGATGCTTATGATGTTTTATTTGAACTCGTAGAGCAGGTGTGAGGGAAACAGCCAAGTGCAAGTAGGATTCTCGCATCGATGGTTCCGTACCGTTTGGGATTCAGCGCGAATACTTGACCAGTATTTAGTGTTTGTCGTTTTACGTCGTATACTATAATACCTAAGTAATAATGTAAAAAGTAATATAATACCTTAGTATATAGTAAGTATTATACCTAAGTCAAAAAAAAACCTATAACAGTGCGCTGTTTGTCGGACCATTTATTTTTAACTATTCATAGTTTTTTTATACCAACTGTAAGAAAAGTTTATAATTCATTTTTATATAAATCCACACCTCTTTATTAACACAGTCTGAATATTACATGTTAGCTTAATGTTAAAGTGATTATTGTTCCTTAATGGCATTTTAACGGCTTAACAGAAATAGATAAAATTTTGCATACACTTTACCGTCATCTTGATCGTGACGTGTTGTCAATAATGGAAATAAAGCACTATAAAGCTCTGAGATTGATCTACCGCGTTTTAATTACTAACTAGAAAACACTTTATACACTCCAAAGTCAAACAAATTGCCGGTGACGAAATAACGCACAATTTACACGGAATTTAAAAATAATAAAGCCCAAATTAAACGAGTTCTCATCAGAGGTTTATCTTCAATCAACGTTAATCTTCTCAGTCCATCATCTAAAAAACTAATTACTATATGTATATTGCCCTTACGACGAAATCAATTAAGGTCGGTCGCCTCGCATAAAGAAAGGCTATAAAACAATTTCACGTACGTAATAATTGGACTGTCTGTGGCAATAAACGTAATGTAGCCCAAGAGACTGATGTCATTGGCTCTTTGTCTAACTTAATCATCTCAGTCAGGTTGTAAGACAAAGAAATAATTTCATAGAAGAGGTGAGTTACTGAAAACCATTATTGTGGCTTTCATGGGCCGTGGCTCCAGCTGTTTGTTTCCGATGTCGTTTCTTTCTTGTTTGAGAATAGAGTTTGTTTTGTTTTACGCATAGACACTTGATAAATAAATATATAAATAAATATTGGACAACATCACATACATTGCTCTGATCCTAAGGTAAGTAGCGAAAGCACTTGTGTTACAGAAATCAGAAACAACGACGGTACCACAACACCCAGACCCGAGCCAATATAGAAAAGTTCGTTTTCTACATTGACCAGACCGGAGATCGAACTCGGAACCTCAGAGATGGCGGCGCCATTTAAAGTCCGGCGTGCTCGCCTCTTGGCTACGAAGGCGAATTTAGTACACATAATAGCCATGTATTTAAATTAACACCTAAAATAATTTTTATCCCAATTGTGTGTCCTGCTTAGCTTAATTATGCAGACGAAGTCTCGAGCTAGTTGCTATAAAAATATTATTTACCCTGCTTGTTTGTTGTTTTATTATTTCTAGTAGGTATTATAGTTGGCCCTTGGCCTATTATGTTGATGGCGGCCAATAAAAGTGGTCAGTGTTTAAACTAACGAAGAAAGCTGTTGTGTGTGAGGCTGAATAAAGTGAACTGAACTAGTGTTTGTATTTGTGGTTTAATTGCTGTTCTTGTTATAAAAGATTGGACAGAAATAGCTCTAATATTATATTGTGATTGGCTTCTGTATTATCTTTCAGGTTATACATTTATACAAGTATGTGTGTGTGTGTGGTTCTCTTGCTTTTATAATCTGCAAGCTTAGTGCTCTTAGTGTCTTCGAAACCAAAGGGTTCATCAATGATCAAAGACTTATGAGAAACTTGCACCTATTCAAGAAATGAGTAGGTACCTATTTAAGTTTTAATGAGTAACAAACATGCATGTAAGATCTCATCAACATCACTTACAACATGATTATTTTTTATTTTGTTAGTTCAGTCCATCAACTTCGACAGATTATTATTTAAATATTTTTTTTAGAGCTTTCTATCGATCCTTAGCTATTATAGACTTTAATGCTCTTAATATTAAGTTACTATATCGCAGATCAGTCTGTTGGTCAATCATTAATGATTTCATCAGTGAAATACTGATCGTGTGAACTGCCTCTTGCTATCACGGTTTAAGTAAAGCATTTCAGTTCTAATGATATAAGAATTGAAGAGTGCCTTTCTGCAGCCATTAATACTGGATTGACACAAGTAAAATATGGGTAGTTTCTAAGACTAAAGAAAAAAAAAATTAGAACTTTTAATACCATGACAGGCACTTAGTATTCTCAGCTGTGGCTAGGCGATAAAACGCACAAAACATGGGCTTGCGAGTTGCGAACGCCAAACACTAGGTAGTAAATTATTTCATAGTTAGAACACATACAAATGGTAGTTTTACGCGGCACGTTGTTAGGGCTGTCCAAAACATTTGGATAGCATAGTCGAAAAGTCGTATTTACTGTTGCATCAAAAGTAATAACGTAAGAACTAGAGTAATGAGTTACGTTAGCCTTGCTCCTATCTGTTGCTCTTTAATGTGTATTTATGATCTTTCCTCCAAAGAAACCTAATCAGTTTTGGCTTAATAAATTAGGCTTATATTTAGTTCTTTACTTTTACCCAATAATTATGTTTAGTAATACATAATATTTCTATTGCTTTTGCATTTTACTTTATTTGTTTGAAGTATTAAACGTCAATTACACTTTTCTAAGGGGGGCCGCTCTAAATCATACTATTACAAAGACGTTTTAGTAATTTTATGATATTGAAGATAAATAACACTTGAAAAAAATTATCGACCTCAGGTGGGACTCGAACCCACGTCCCACCGCAAGCCGGGAATTGCTAAAAACAAAAATTTACAATTTTATGATATGTTTTATTCTTTTTTATACCAATCATTTGTCAGAAGTGCTGTGACAGCCCTGTAAGGGCCGAGTTAAGTACACAGTTAATGCTCCGCCGTAGTGGCTAAAGACATCTGTCGCAACCGAGCACACAAACCGACTGGTTTATGTTTTATGTTCGTCTGTAAGGGCTAGGATAGGTTAGAAAGTCTAGACGAGAGCCTGACTTGGTGTTATGTAACGTTCTTAGGGCTTGAATAATATCTGGCGGTTAGGTCTATGGCACGTGGCTTTAAGTTATATAAATATGTAATTATGTGTGAGACATCACATCGATTGTGTTGAAGTAAAATCCTTGTGTTACGATATACAACTGAATTTGCCAGAGGCGTCTCCTGAACAACCCGACCCAAGCCAACCCAGAAAAGTTCATGATCATTTTCGGTCTCCGGTCAAATTTTAATTATTTATTTACAAAAACACGTTTTATTTAATTAAGCAATTACATTTAATTCAAATGTAAACTCAGTCTGTTTTTTTAAGATGCAACCCTAGCTCAATTAACGCTGAACAAATCGACTCCTGCGGCAAAACTATAATTTGCAGAAATCAAGCAAACTTAACGTTAACGATATTTATGATTACTAAGCTTTGAACTTCGTATCTCAAGTAAATAAATTTGAAATTAGTATGCGGTAAGCATCTGCAATTATTCTTAGTCAATATTGTGGGACTGATTCATTTGTACACGATAATATCAGCGCTTCAGCACTAACGACTAACTCTGTTAAGTACAAATAAGACTTAACCTTTTTTAAGAAAAATTTTGGTGATTTTTGTTTGTTTAATAATTAAAAACTCTTTATCTGCTCTATCTAAAGATTTGATTGTACGGCTCAGTTTGTTTAGGTTTTGTAGTGTTAGTTTAATTCTGAATTAAAAGGGTTTAATCTTATTCTCATTACAGATACAAATAGTTTATTCGCCATTAATTTATTTTTTTAAATTAGGGACTACTTCTAAGACAAATGCTTATCACAACCAAATTTATATTATTCATTTCAATGATAATACAATTATTATTCGGGCTATAGGCAATCATTTACTTTAGTAAGGGAACTTGATTACATTTAACAAATATTAACCAAGAAACATTAATATCAGATAATCTAACCAAACGATATTATCAGCGCATGGACAATTTATTTACATGCAAATATTATCGTTTGATACGGAGAGCTAGTGCTGCATATTAACTGCCGGTGAACGTCGATAAAATCTCCTGCTTTTGGCATGTCATCGATGCGATAGTGATCATTGCAGGCGACTGTGGCGCCAAAAACGGCGACGCAATGAGGTCAGCGGTGGAGTCTCGCCAAGTGCACGTATAGGGTGACAAAGAGCGATCAATATGTGGGACTGGTGTTTAAAAACCGGGACACATTAAATGTTGTTTTATTATGAAAACAAAATGTTTTTATAAGACATACAAAATAGATGGCAAAGTGAGAAATAAATTAGCTCGGTGTTTCTTTTTAGTGTAGCGACTCATTTGCTATAAGGATAGTGTTGAAAGTTCGACATAAACGAATTGTTTCCGCGAGAACACATTAAATGTATTTTGCATAGCAAGCGTAACATTATGCGAGATGCGAAGCATTATGCGCGACCGAAAGGTGTGGTACATATACTCGCTGAATATAGTAAAACGAGTAAATTCGGTTATAACCAAATTGAACGGGTCATTAAAAAAAATTAAATAATTTGGCAAACATTACAACAACCATGATTCACATTCAATATCAACAATGAAAATGGAAGTCGCAATATCATTTCGTTCTACAATTCACAAATATCATTTTTGGCATCTTATCGATGCGATCATTGCAGGTGATGCGTGCGCTCAAGAATGGCAGCGAAATGAGATCAGCTGTGGCGCCTAGCCAAGTGCAAACGATCGAGTTGCTAGTATAATAATTATGTAGGACAGGATCAGAATAATTCAAGCGGAACGAACGAACGAGCTGCAAATTTCATTAAGCTACTGATTTATAAGTTGTTGGGAGATTTTATATAATTTACCAGTCAGTAATCGCTTATGCTTTTAATTAAGTTAATTTAATCCAAAAAATGATCAAAGGAAATTTAATGTTACTATTCAGAATCAAGAATGGGACGTCCCTCATAAATTCAAGCACTTCGTAACCCTATTATAAAACGAGTCACGGGCGGCAGACCGACGAATACGCAAAAGGCATCACTATTGACGCCTTTATTTTTATACACATAAAGCTCATAACAGCATGAGCTGGTTATGCAGAATTACACGCTTTAATCAAATATTGTGAACTTTTGCTTATTTTATAAAGGCGCATACCGAACACAGGCATTAATTAACTTTCCAATTCGGAACGTAAATTGCAGTGTTTCATTGTTTGTTTAAATCCGCTTTGTTGTGAGTTCAACTGGGAATTATTATAAATAAAATCAGTGATTATTTCAAACAAAGCCAACGTCCAATTTACTGCAATACAGAATTGTGCGTATAGTGTAATTTACTCAGTTATTTTCCAAAGGTTAATTTTTATGTTGAGTATATATATTTACTCAGGTATTATAAAAAAATAATGGACATGGTAAAAATCACAAAATAGATAAAAGAAGTATCTAGCAAAGAGGGTTTATTTGATGGTATAATAATAAAAATAGACATGGCGTAGGTATATAAAGATTGAAATAACATACAAAGCTATTTAATTGTAGTTATTAGGTATCAGAACCATTTGAATGTAAGTATTGCGAATTTGTTTATGAAATAAAGATGTTATACACAAACGAAGGAAGAATTTATATTTTTTAAAGTATCTGACTGTAATAAAAAATCATAATTGCTTATTAATTCTATTGCTCTCCAGTAGAAATACAGTAACAGTCTTATGAAATGCATAACTATCTACTTAATTAGTTTCACCACCATCCACAGACCTTATCTACGTCCGGTTGCGCGTGCGTCGACAATCCTGATGCATCGATAACGCATTTATCGCATTCGCATTCGATGTCTGGATTTCGAAATTAATCGGTTGCAGTGGCAGACGGCCAAAGACCGGTGGCGCCGCGATGTGGACAATTAAACATATAGCCAGCTTGTAACTTGAGCTGGTAAATAAAACTGTTAATGATTAATACTGCGCGCACACTCGCTATAAGGCGGGACGCAAAGAGTCGGTGATTCGAGTTAGAGACAAGGGCCTGAAAATGTAGTTATTAATTCGGGACATTAAATATTTTGTGTATATGCCAGCGTCTATTTGGTTATTTGGAAGTGGAAACCCTGATATATGTTGAAACAATTTATGTGTAGAATATGAAAGTAAAACTACAGGATTTTGATATTAAGCCTCCAGGCGTCAAAATCGTAATCAGGATAATAAGATATTTGTATATGTGTAGGCCCACTTTTACTGAAACATTTGAACTCAGTCTCTCAATATTTCAATTGCCAGCTAAGATGCCGTAACATATTTTTTATAATTAAGTGTCTCCGTGTGCAAGAAGCCTTAATAATTTAATACGTCTTTGTATTAACACTCGCTATAAACTTTAACGAATGATATACTAACTTCATGTTTCACTCAGCCGTCGCGTATTATAGGGTTGGGCTTAAAGTAGGTATTTCGCTCCATTTCTTCGTAGCGAGAATGTATATGTATATAATGTGTGTTCAGTATGAGTTATGTTTTCATTACAAATCGTAAATGTGAGTAAACCGCCTTCAAAAAGTTCGTTAATAAACCGGACTAGTACGATTACTTCTGTCTGAATACTGCTTTTAAAAAGGCGGGCTTAACTTGGCCCAAATTCATAGGAATCTTACCTTAATGTACAGAGATTAGAAAGGAACATTTAGTGCGTGTAAACTAGGGTATTTTTTTAAACACAATGCGAAATTATTAAAGAAACCTGACATTTCGAGATCAAACACAATTGTCACCTAACAAAAAAGACAATAGTGATGGTCGCGATGCGTGCCTGCTAATCGAGACAGGCGCCGAGCGGAATGAGGTCGCAGCGGCGGCCAACGCAACCGGCGTTATATCGATAAGTGGTTAATCCAAGCAATTAACTGTTTCAAATCCTTTAGTAAACTACGGCAATAATCTATTTGAGCTGTTAGTACTAAATTTATTCCGAGCTGTGAATTAGATTTTCACATCTCGTCGTCTTTTTCATAGATTAGTTAGTTAGGTGTAAAATTAAATTATTTTAATTATTCAAGCTAGCAACTTTTCTTTGAGGCCACTAAAATAAAAAAATATCCTTAGGAACTATATAAGTGATGTTGTTATTTTATTAAACTAATTTTCTAGAAATTTTCATTAGAAGATTCATAGAGTTACAGGAAAACTACACCTACATTATTGTTGTAAATAATTTCCTAATTAAATATTACAAATGTTAGAATACCAATAACACAATATCATAGCTTCATAAGTTAATAGAATCTAAACGATCTATACGACGATACGATATAGATTTGATTTGATTATCCATTCATAATACAATTAACCAAAAGTAGCAATCGGAGTCCAAACATTAAGGTTTGTTTACACTCGCTTATTATGACTGGGTATCGAGTTGCGATCTGTCGACATAACATTCGCGTCACTAGTCGACGCGTCTGGCGCCACTTGCAAACAATGCATTTCAGGCCGGTAGTTTCCGCACGCTTTGGGAAACACCGATTTATTGTCACGCTAATAAAACTGCTTTAACAGGTTTCCTGTGGAATGAATCATATATGATTCATAACAATGGTTTTGCTTGTGTCTATTTCTGGACAGAGAATCGGTTAAATCAGTAGGAAAAAATTTTTTAGCCCTATTAAACTTAAGATAGATAAAATCTATTAAGTAAATTCCGGTTTAAATATCCTTTGAGAAATAAATGTGAATTTAGTTTTGTTATCGTATTGGGCAAAATGCTATCTATAAATTGCTTGTGAAATCACAGCTTTTTTGTTTGACGCTGCTATTGGTACCGTATGAAAATAAAAACGGATAAAGAGAGCCCATTGGCTAATATAATACACAATATACTCATTAATTCAGTTTATTTATATCCTTTTCTGAGTATTTATATGTTTTAAAATATAGTTTAGCTCGCCAAATGCCGGACGATATGTAGTCGGAAACTCCGACAATTTATTGCAGAAAGAGAGTACAACGAAGAAAACGACTTTAGCTAGAAAAGCCATCATTAATTAATCTGAAATAACGAATTTGGCAATACTTATTTGGGGTCAGCAAATCAATTTTCCTAAAATTAATGAATACCTAGCAAGACAATTTGATTGCGAAAACCAAGTTAGTTAATTTATGTGGCACAAATAATATCTATATCTACTAGATGTAACAAAAACCCTGCTAAATCTAAAACAGGGTGGTTCTGGTACTTAAACTGCAAGTCCTAAATCGAAATCGCAAAAAAGCATCGTCTCCCTTACTAAGGCGCGCAGACCATTGCCGCGGTCATAAGATTGTATAGAAAGGTTTTTTTTTTAGAATTGATGTCAGTCCCATAGAAAATATGTAGTAAGTTGTATTTGAGCAATAGAATTACCCCTTTTTGGATCGAACACAGTTTTTTGCACCTTGTATAAGTTACGATGAAGGGAGGCGCGTCACACACCACAACTAAGATCTTTCACTGTAGGGATATCGATGCGTTAGGCAGACGCCAGGATTGTACGTCACTAGTGAGCTCGTCTGGCGCCAATTTCGCAGACAATGCCAGTCTAACCACATCGGAAAAACAGCTCAATTATCACGCTAGTAAAACTTTGTTGTTTATACGTATTTTCTTTTTTTAATATTTGCAACAATTGCAATAGAGATGATACGCTTCTTGGAAAAAAATTACAAACTTTTCATGTTACCTGTCAGAATATGAAGACTAAGTATGTTCTACCTACTTGAATTGCTATAATTGGTTTTATTAATTGCGATTCTAAGAATTTTACACACATGAAATTTCTGCATAACACTGTAAGTATAATCATTTTATATTTTAGAGATCGAACTTTAGGATTGCATCAATTTAATTTATTTGTTAAATCAAATAATTCATTGGTAAATTACTAATTAATTTATCGATAAGTAAAATATCGATAGGTAAGTACACGACTAGGTCGTCTGGAGCCACTTTTGCTAACAATGGTCATCTTTTAGGAGAACACCGATAGATTAATATCGGTCCCAACAATAAAACACTTTTAGCACCTCTATCTGTTTTAAGTGCTAATGTATTTGACAAATCGAACGGTAGGTTTTTCTTTACAATTTGTTGAAAACGTTACATGTGTTTCTTATCTCGTAGTATAGCTATATTTACGATATTATACGTTTTCATGCCTTTCAAATATTATTTACAGTAATAACACATATTAGAAAATTTATAGGTAATCAAATAAATGCTTGTTTTCTTTCTCAAACTATCCCTGAATTCTTAACCCGTAGCTTGTCATCAATGAAGCGAGTTCAGGATAGTTATTATATATATACGCTTTTAATAAGTAATTAATTATAGTTTCAGTCTACTTACGAGTTTGACGCATTTCTACGATGTTCCCAAGAGCTGCTGTGTGAACGAAAGTATTTTAACTTACCTGTAACAAAAAGACATAAATAATTAGAAATAAATTCTTAGGGATATTGTAATAAAACCTCACACGGGGTAATGTAAATCGATAGAAGATTTATTTTACAAATTTTTGTGTTATATTTTTGTTGCGATCTTCTGCTTCTCGGGCTAAGTTTTTAAAATTACACGATGTCATTGAATTTTCTTTGTTTATATTTCGTATAAATATTTTGATTTAGTTGTGGAACAACGGGCTGATATAAAAAGGAGGTTAAAGCCAGAAGCTTGAAGTTAGATCACATGTTCAGCCAAGTGGCCACTGTTTATTGTTATTAGCCGGCATATTATAAAACTTATAAACAATGATCCGATTTACACGCTACTGTTCGTAATTATAAATAAACAGATGGAGTACAGTCGGCAGAGATGAACAAATAATATTTTATTATTGAAGACTTATCATATCAAGACAACAAATTATTATAATAAATAAAAAATAACAATATCACTATGGTATAATAATTATATTTATACAGGATGAAGTAATAAACGTGTACTTTCTGAAGAGCAAGTACTTATGAGAGGGTTTTAGTTTTTTGTGCAATCAGAACAATAAAAAAAAAGTTGAAAAGGAAGAATATTTTTCATTGCTCCAAGCAAAAGCATCTACCCCGATGATACAGACCGTCCCATCGTTTAAACTTTCTGTAAATGACGTTTTGAATAAGAATAAGATACCTACTAAAATTAAGACTGATAAATTTTCGTATGGACATCAGAAGACTGAATGTTTACCATAATTCAGTCAAAATTAATTTTAGCGGTCACTGAATGCAAACTAAACTTACATTATTAAATTGGATCTAATTATTTACAAGGCTATAAGTGTGGGATGCAATGGATTGTAAGGGAATGGAAAGTAAGCGGGTCTAGCCGATCTTAAAGGATATTGGCCTAGTTTACAAATTACATTACCCATTAATTTTGCATCGGACCGCGTATCTAATTACATTTATGGAGAAGTTAACATGGCATAATTTCGATTTGAAATTATAATTGGAACGAATTTAAGTTTAAATCGCTTTCAAAAAAGGTTATACCAAAGAGAATATAATGAATATGTTGTTTCTACTTTACCATTTTTCTCTCAACGCATTTTAGAGGAACATAAAACGGGTGCTGACGTAACCTCCGTTAAAAATGTCATTATCCAAAGAAAACATCCGTTATTTGGTTACTTAACTATTTTGACTAAACTAATCCCTAAAATTCGTTTAGCGCCCTTTTTTATCCACGTCTGCCGACTGTACCCAGCTTTTTTAGTTTATATCCACATCTGTCGCCACGCGCCGCCTGCGCATACGCCGACCAGTTACGCAAGACCTCCCTCGCACCCCCTGCCCTACGAAAATAATTTTAACCGAAGGGGCTCGTTATGAATTTCGGGAGTCACATCAAACTGGACATTTGAAGGGTACATCGTCTCCCTTTTCTAGCATATTCTATTTGAAGCCGATCCCACAGCGAGTTCTAAAATAAACGTTTCAAAATTTGTGATTATAATATGGATTATTTTTGTACGGGTAATGGATTTCCTTTGAACAGACGACTATAGATTAAACATCGACGCTTTGTTTGTACTTCTAGATTAAAGCTGTCAATGGCTCCTCTTTCGTTTGATTGGTTTAAAAGCAGCATCTGTGTCAGGTTGTTATAAATACCTAGTTTTTGTCTGGACTAGGATTCTTAGAAACCTATCATCGCAGATAATGAGTTTGCATTATCAAAACCAAACTATAGTTTTATAGACTTTAAATTTGTACTCACGAATATATCTGGAGTTCTGCGGATTTGCATTCAGAATACAATACTTGAGGTTAAATATAAACAGCTGTAAGTTCAAGAGCATGTATCAATGAGTCATAGTTTGCAACCATTACTGAACAGCTTATAATGCGAACTAATTTGGGTCAGAAACTCGCAAGGTTGGCGAAGACTTAGGTGGGGTTTGCGAGGTCAACTGTTTTATGGATTAAGGAGTGGACTGTAATTGTGTCACGCAAGGGACTGGTACCTTTTTGCTTATTAAAGTTTCACACCTAACAAATATATAGGGCATATAGTGATGCAATGGTGGAAGAAATTTTTTTGATATTTTCTGCGGAATATTACATTTATTTTTATAATGTTTTAATAAAGTCAGATACAGTTCATATACAGATACTACGTACCTAACTGACTTAATTTGAAATTTCAGACACAAGCATTCAGCAGAGTAGAAAATCTACCACCACTACGCAGCTATTGACGCGTGAAGTAATTATGATTACGATAATGGCCAGTCTACAGGGCATCTTCCACAAGCAGACGCAGTATTACCAAACGTCTTTGAGATTATTATTGGAATTTTGTGACTAAGTTGCATAAATAGGAGATGGCATTGAATTTTGCAAATTAGAGAACGATGAAAGAATCCTGCTAGAAAATACACATTAAATATAAGATACCTTTCTAACTTCACCCATTGTTCCAAATGCCAACACTACCTCCTAAAGACAGTATACTGCTCATAGACGCTAGACAACGAAGGTCGAATACAACAGAATTAGTCATCCATTCGTTAGAACACTAATCCTAGTAAATTTATGGGGACTGGCGCCCGAGTGTACTTGTCCATATGCTATTTACGAGCTACGAGCTGTCAGTGACGAATACATGATGTAATTGCACGCCCGAACTATTAACATCAACTATAAAATTGAACAACTTAATACAATTGCAGAACCGTTTGATCTTGTCACACAGTAAATATTTCATCAGACTAAACACATAAAGATTATAAAGATAGCATTTAAATATTTTATGACAAAGACGATATTAATTCAAATGGAAACATTCAAAATCTAGATCCCACGCTCCAATTCAAGCATCAAAACATAATCGCGGACCACTATTTTAATGAGACAAGTGGACGACCTAACAATCGTAATTTATAATGATTTGATGGATTTATAATAGAAGTGTTTCACAAAAGATTCTCACCGAAAGAAATATGGACACGCGATGTAATTAAATAAAAGACAGTAAGTAATGGTGCGTCGCTATCTGCGACCCACGCTTTCGCACTGATCGTGACGTGAAAACAATAAAAATACAACAATAGTCGCCAACTAGAGAATTAAGAGAGCCGTAATATGAAACGCGAATAAATTATGGCTTTAATGAATAAATTATGAGTACAATGTGGCGCGGCGAGGGAAAAAATAGCCGTAAGTGCGGCGCCGGCGCCAGCGGCGCAAGGATAAACCGTGCACGCACACGCCGCAATCAACCTCACCGTGAACATATACAAGTGTGAATCTTATCCCCAAACAAATAAGAACTAATATATTCTTTTAAACTTTCATGGTCACTAACATTAGAATAGTTTGTTACGGGATTGCTACCATGTACCTTATTTTTGAGTTCCCGATATTTCGGCACTGTTGCAAGCGCCATGATCACGGAGTAACTGAAGATCTCCAAATGTCCAAGAAATGTCCAGCCCCCGAAACTATATGGCTTGCCTAAAGTACACAAGCAGAACGTGCCATTACGACCGATTGTGAGTCAGATAGACTCACCTACATATGACCTGGCCAAGCACGTAGCTAAAGTCTTGCAACCATTAGTAGGCCGTACGTCATCGTTTGTCAAAGATTCTCGTCACTTCATTGAAATTCTGCACCAAAACAAGGTTGATGTGGATGAGTTGATGGTCAGTTTTGACGTAGAATCACTCTTCACAAATGTCCCAGTAGCAGATTGTCTTGAAGTGGTTAAGGTAAAGTTGGAAGATAATGACATCCCGATGGAATATGGCACATTTCTACATCATTGTTTGTCGAAGAATTTCTTTGTATACCAGGGTCAATACTATCTCCAAATAGACGGAGTCGCGATGGGCAGCCCCGTAGCTCCAGTTATAGCTAATATTTGGATGGAGTTTTTCGAAGAAAAATCCCTGGCCACCGCCCGCACCGAAATCAAACTATGGAAGAGGTATGTAGACGACGTATTCTGTGTATTGAGAGGAAACAACCAAGATGTAGAAACTCACCTGTCATATTTAAATGGTATCCATCCAAAAATAAATTTTACCTGCGAGATAGAAGAAAACAGAAGCCTAGCATTTTTGGATGTGAAGATTGAAGTGCGGAGTGACGGTTCACTGAGTCACTCTGTCTATAGAAAATCCACTCACACTGACCGCTATCTCAACGCAACCTCGCATCACCACCCTCGACATCTTAATTCTGTAGTAACTGCACTGACAAACCGAGCCTATGACTTGTGTGACATTGAACACTTAAACCAAGAGTTAGAACATGTTCAGAAAGTCTTACAGAATAACGGATATAGAGGGCAGCTACCATCTAGACACAAATCAAGACACTTTAAAGACACAGTAGACAGGCAACCTGTGTTCTTGCCATACATAAGAGGAGTGACAGACAAGATCTCAAACGTACTTCATAAATACTCACTTAATACTGTCTTCACTCCATTAAGAAAAGTAACACAATGTCTACGATCTCCAAAAGATAGTTTCCCAATGGAGAAACCGGGTGTCTATAAGATTGACTGCAGCTGTGGCAGTTCATATATCGGCCAAACAAAACGTACCATAGCGTGCCGAATGAAGGAACACATAAAAGCGGTCAAAAACAACGACAAACGGAAATCGGCAATCGCGGAACATTTGTTGGAATCAGGTCTCAATCACTGGATTGAGTTTCACAACCCTCAGATCATTTCGACAGAACGCCACTACATACCAAGAATGGTCAGGGAAGCGATTGAAATTACAAAGTACAAAAATTTCAATCGTGAGGATGGGTTTAAATTGTCAAGTGTCTGGAATCCAGTGATTCGTATGTGCAAAAACCGGAAAAAACAACAAACTGCTGTGTCGCGGTCAGATACTGTTAGTGTTGTGTGTCGAGAACAGGTGCGAGAAAATAGTGAGTTTGTAGACAATGGTACCGACGCGTGCAATAAAAGACTGCGAAAGAGGGTAGACCGATATGTTTGCCCTTAACAACTTACCCGCAAGATCTTCAGTTACTCCGTGATCATGGCGCTTGCAACAGTGCCGAAATATCGGGAACTCAAAAATAAGGTACATGGTAGCAATCCCGTAACAAACTATTCTAAATAAGAACTAAACCTAGAAACAGGCAGCAGCAAATACGACTCTTTTATGGAAAACGCGGATTCTGAATGCGCTCATGCGACCGTAGCGAGTCATTACGATACTTTGAAAGTGTAACCTTATAAACAGACCAAACTACGCTCTAATCCTGCACTCTAAAGTCCCTATCCCAATCGATACGCGTTAGGAAACCTGACTATCCTTCTCGTTTGAACCACGAGAGAGAGATGCATTCGTAAAAAATACATCCGCAAAAGCAACAACGATCCCGTTCATTTTGACATGTTACATGTTGCGCGCGAGGTGATAAATATCTAGTTCGGAGAGATGCCCGAGCTAGTTCGTAAATTCGATTTAATGCAACTGCGAACGACAACGCGGAAGAGACCAGTCCGATGCACAACCGTGAGAGAAACGAGTATTAAGCACCTAAATCTTGTCGTCAAACCACTAGAGAGCCTTGCCGACGAATAAATAACCGAACAATGGCCACTTAAAAAGTATGCCTACATCTTATAACTAAACAAACAGGCAAGTGCAGCAGTCCTGAGAAGCTCTTACGAAACATAGATGCGTTGGGCACACAGCCGTAGATATTTATATTCACAGCAGGTGTGTCTGAAAGACGAAAAACATAAATTCCGATTCGATAACAGATGCTAGCCAGCCGACTATACTTGAGTGAGAAACAGCATTATTTGGAGCATAACGTTTTACGTAACCTGAAATAATCCACACGTTAAAGTTTCTTTGATACGAGTTTTATAAGACACAAAAAACTTCTGAACTCGTAATCAGGTAAGACAAATAAGCGTCAGAAGTGGGATTGTATACACATTAAACAGGGCCTCGCTCGGCCCTAATCTCGAAGGTACCCAAACCCCTTAAGTGCGGCGTGTTTTATTATCTCAAGGTTCCAGACACCGCTATCTTTGGACGTCGGCTGAGTGCAACAAAAACTTCTTATCAAGGAACACGAACCTCAACTTAAGACGGCCCCTATTTTTACTCTTCGGGAACTTTTAACCATATCGGTCTCATCCCAGTAGAGATTTATAGCCGTCTGCATCGATTTAAAGGTCGCCGGAAATCTACATTAGCTGATGGAAGGTAAAGGATGTTTTTCTTCATAAACAAATGAAGGAATATATAGTATCCCACAACTACTTACATCGAAGAGCCAATATGAGAATAAAAATTATAGTACCTCTTTAATGTATTATGCATCTTAAATTGCATGATTATTGCATTTGATATAATAAGTTCGTCCAGTGGCGGGCATAAGTTTAATTTTGAGGTAGGCAGTAGATACTTATTGAGTGTTTTATTGATGAAAATTATTGGTTTTCATCAATGCCACATATTTGTCAGTACCTACTGCCTACCTCATTTCATTTACTAGGCAGGCACTGCCTAAATGCCTTTATGCACCGCACGCCCCTGAGCTCGTCGGTAAACTTGAATTTTGTTCTGAGTGTGCTAGGCGAAGATAAACTTTAATTTTTAACTATGGTTAGTTTCTTCACAAAATTCAATTTCAATAAATGGTGGAAGTTAGTTTAAAAAAGAAACCACAGTAAAGAATAATTTGATAAATCAGTACGAGGTCCATTAAACTTATTTCGAAACACAAAATACTACGAGTGGAGTATTAAATTAATCTAACGATTATTTGTGCTTCTAAAACACTTAGCGAGAATACAGATAATAAGGCATGCTCTTGAAGTTCCATTAAGGCATAATGAGTGTGAAAGGAATGTAAAGTGACAGTGTATGATGAAGTGGGACTGTCGACAGGTACACTGACTCATCGACAAACATAGACCAAAGTGTCGACAATAGAGCAAAACATAAATTTACCATACCAATGGCGCACGCTATTCATCACAGGCTGTGTGAAGTGTGAACGTATAAATAAAATCCCATAATAATGTCTTAAGACAGTTTTAAAGACAAAATACCTTTGAGTACACCCAAGTGGAAATGAAAAGCGTCATTATACTTCTAGCTATTAATAGTAATTCTATCAATTTAATAATAATCAGTGGTGCGCGAATGTCACTATCCACATTTTTATCGCGCTTATACTAATGTAAAGAAAATAAATCGATTCCATATCGAACGCACGCACTTAAAGCAATTAGCAAGAATCGAATAAGGCATAGAAATTGTGGTTGCAAGATGAGGGCAATACTCGATACGCTGCTAATGTTCAAAGTTATTAATCACTTACTCCGACACGCTAATGGCGAGTCACTGCAATTAGCTATAGCGTTTGAACCAGCCTCCAAAACAATCCTTCAAAAAGACGCCACTTCAGCAAAATAGCCAAATAGAGAGCAGGTAGATTTTTTGTTGCCCAAAAAATCGCCACTCTGTTTAGCGAGTGAACAGGTAGATGTACCTGTCTGGACTTGTGGAGAACAAAGGGGCTTCTTGAGATGTCTCCCGTTAATGGTAGTTACAATGTGGGCGACTAAGTCGATTAGGCCATCCGCCGACTCCATTCCCGGAATGTCGGCGACAAATGAGAGGTTACGATAAGGACAAACCAAGCCAACAGTGTCCGTTCGTCCCTTTTTGCCCTTTTACACCGGCTTACCTTCGCCGTTTCTGATAAGGACACCTTTTCTTAATTGAGTTTCTGTGTTTTCTGACTTCTTATCAACGAATCGCATTAGAGGTCCGGCGTGGTCAGATATGTTTATCAGCAAATTCGGCAATTAACAGTCATCTTCGTAATCTTTACCTAAGGAGTGGTTTATTCATCTCTAATATTTTACGTAAAAAAAGTTTTTACGACTGTGAAAAATTTGTGGCGGATAATAAAATTTGCTATAAAATCCAGGGTTCTTGCAATCACATTACCGAAAGTGCGTAAGCATCCTGCTATGTCGGAGGTGTCATCGCGTTCGTTTGTGGTGGTACTATCAACGTAGTTTATATTCCAGTCGATGTTGTGGCATCCGGTGTGCTATTGATAAAATGGAACAACAAAACTCACATTATTGTTAACAGAAGCGTGTACGAAACATAAAATGGAGATAGCGTACTGAGTCATAGACGTCACGGTGCAAGTGCAAGTGCTTTCGCTGTCTGAATCACGCGCATCCTTTATGTTTGGGACATTGTGTAGGTTTCCTTTTTGGTTTCCCAGATGCCGTGTGCAATAGTCACGGTCTGATTTTGTTGCGGAATTGATGTTATTTGGTGTTTTTGGCTCTGTTTCAATAGCGTGTAAGTAATCAATTTGGATAGTCGCTAACGTGTATGACTATTGTTAGAATTGGCTTCCTAATTTGATATAGTTTATGTTGGAGTTATTTGAGTCTGCGGCTCTGCGCACATGCATTGAAGGAACATGTCGTTGAAATTATTTAAACAACATAATAAAGGTTTATATTAGCATTTAACGCGACCTTTAATATTATTGAATACATTGGTCATTAATTATGCCTAAAGATAAACTTTAATAAGTTGGCTGGCGTTTAACACAAGGCTAAGTTTTCATTTAATAATTTTATTACACACGTCAAGTTGTGTCTCTGTTAATTTAAAACAATTTAACAGTTACCTACAGAATTATGTTTTTTAAACCCAGCTCAGTTTCAGATCTCGATTTGTAAAGACTTACATAATATGAATTTAAGGTTCATCAAAATAAATTCTAGCGTTTTATGTTAATTACTATTGATTAGTGTGTTATATTGAATTATGGTTCAACTGATTGTAATTACAAAATCTACATTCGTAAACGGCTTTAAGTACTTCCAGGGGAAGTATGTTATTCATATATTACCATTGTAATTCTTGTAATAGCGACTGACTGCTTCGATTTTAATGACTGCGCTCACGCAACTAGAGGCAAATGTGACCAGCTGGTAAAGTTTATAATTTCATTACTTATAATACGTCTCAGGACAATAATTATGGACTGGGTTAATGCGTATTAATTAGGCATACTAAGCTCGTTTAAGTCCTTGAAGTTCGAGGATAGGTGAATGCAGACTTGCATACTAAATAGTTTTTTTGGTGTTAGTACGATTGTTATAGACAATCATTAGGCTTGGATATGTAAGTTAAATATAAACATTAACATCCAGTGCATTTGCCTTTTAAGCTCATTTGAAAAGGAAGCAGTTAAAATTTAAAAATAAAACTATTTTATATACTGCTAATGTCATAATTTACCATTGTAGTTATTGCTACTATATAGTTTAACTTAAGGACTAACATTTTATTTTCCTAATAGCTTCATTCATATTCATAAAAATTTACCACACTCATTAACAGCATATTGTGCATGTCAAATTTTAGATGTTTTCTACTTCTCTTAGGAAATATTTTATAATATCATCGTACCTAAAGTACTGACCTATTTGAATCTAAAGCAATAGTTTTATTGTTGTAAAACTTATTATAAGTCCCTTGTACATCAGAAACAATATAAAAGAAATTTTGGTCGAATTTAGCTGAGTCAGTGAGGGCTTATTAAAATATTTATAAGGGGCTTCGTCGGGCCTTTGCGGACGGGACCGGCCATATCAAGAATTTATGTTGACTAGAAAACAATGATGTGTTTGATTTGTGTTTGTTTAACTAATGTGTGCCGAAAAGAATAAATAAAAAAAGGTCCGGAACTTGATTGCTTTTGAAAAAAAGTTTTATTATTCTAGATTATTAATTTCGTTTTTTATATTTGCAGCTAACAAATGACACGTCAAAAACAAAAACTGCCTTGCTCTCAAAGTAAGGAACTAACATCTATATTTTACGAGGTCAGACCATGTATTTTTAAAGGGGCATCTACCAGAAAATTTTTTGAACTGACCCAAACCGAAACTTTAAGGTTCAACGCGGATTACCACAAGTCCACAACGACCATTAAAGTAAAGAAGAAATTTCCAAAACATATATTTCGTTGCTTAATCTAATACATACAACGTTATTCTTCTATGATTATAACACTATTACCAGAATTTTACATTAATAACCAGTATGATGAATTTACAATATCCGATCTCAAATATGCCCGATGCGCAGGCGCACCATAAAATAAACGCCATTATTCTCCAATAAATCGCTTTGGCAGATTGTCTCCGCAATATAATAATTGCATCGGTTGCAAATAATGTTTCTGAGCCCTGACTGTAGAACACGCCTACCAGGCAGACCAGCTGTCGGATTTGCATACTTGGCCGTGTCAGCTAGCATAAAACATAGTACAGTTGGTTATCAGTAAACCACTTTTTGTCCTATTAAAATCCCATTACTATCAACAGTTAGCAAACGTAGTGTAGGACGCCCCCCAGCCCGATGGATCGACGACCCTAAGAAGATGGCTGGCAGTGGCTGGATGACAAAAGCGGGAGATTGTGCTCATGGCGCTCTTTAGGGAAAGCTTACGTCCAGCAGTGGGCTGTATTAGGCTGAATAGAGCATTAAAAAACAAAATCAGTTCAAAATAAAAAGTGGAGATTGGGTTTTGCACCTAAGATGCCTTTAGAATACAATTTTCACAACCGAGAGCTAATGCTTACTTACAAATAAGCAAAAAGCAGGCAAATAAGCAAAGTGTAGACATCACAACTTGAAAGTAGTTCACAAAAGTTCGTGAGAAGATGAGTTACTGATCCATATTTGTGCTGCATGCGCTGGCGCCACTACCGAACCAAGTCCACATTGTCTGTTCGTATACGGAATGTCGGAGGCATCTGCTGCATACATTAACCCAAGATGTAATGGTAATATGTGGCTGATAATATTGGCCGACTTGTCTAGCTATGACGTTTAGGTTTTGGCAGCTTGGTTAGTGTGATTGTGGACACAATATACTTTTAAAATCTAGGCTATATGGCCTTGTTTGGTACATTTCATGTCTACCTATTAGTAAATACCTTGTACATAAACATAACGTTCATTCAATCAAAAGAATGTTCAATTATAGAGACCTATGAAAATCTTATCGTGCTGCTCCAAAAGTTTAGTTTAATTAAGTCATATTAACAGTAATTGAAGATCTGATATAGGAACGTTACCATTTGAACCCACATGAACATCAATATAAAAAGTAAACCTAAATCTCAAATAACTTAACAATAATAAAGAAGTTGTGAATCGTGATGTAAACGGTAAAGACCGTAACGAAATACAATAAACACATCGAACTGTAATCGGTTACTAATTAATGGACGAGCCAGAACCTTTAGTCGCTCGCCTATAAACGGTGGACAGTTTTAATAATTGTGAATAATTAATAAAGATCGTAGACGCCGATAGGTGGCGCATGGCGCCTCGCCCACGTTGGCTACTGCAGTTGTGCAGACAGACTAGTATTTCCAACTAACGAAGAATTTTCAGGACATGCATGTACGAAATATATACGGAAGTCGCTACTGTTTTTTTTTTTTTCAGAAATTCAAAACGAAAGAGCCCTGCGGTTTAAGCCTTTAGGCACCTTGATTATAGCTCCTATAGTGAATTATGTGGATATTGAAATTAAGGAATCACAACACATTGCTGCCAAATGAGAAAGTTCTTTTTAAGCATTTTTTTATTTATTCTTAAGAGTACAGACGGGCATTGAAGAGTATTAAATATTTGCATATTAATTGAAATTAAATAAACCTGTACATAGTCGCTGGCCTTGTAAAATCATGTTTGTAAATTTAATAATATGGTGTTCTTCAAAAGTCGTGATCAAGCGTATAAAAGGTTGACAACTTTATGCTGTAAATATCCGTAGATGATAAAAGCAAATTTTTCTTTGTATCTTCTTTTGTTCTAATATGTTGTTTATAAAGAAAATGGCAACCCTATATGGATACAGACAAATATTCTCGCGTGGGCGCAGATAATCGTACTCAAATCTTCCGCCTTAGTTATTATTGTTGTGAACTGGTCAGTCTACTAAATAAGTTTTTTGTCTCGACATCGTAATCTAGCTGTTGTAAATATGTCAATATAATCTGTATATTATGTGTTGACAACACAATTTTAGGCGAAGCAGCTTAATTTAGGGAAATATCGACAAAGTGGTTGTTTATTTATTTACTTTGATCCGTTTTGGTGTTTAGAATAGTTTTTAAGAGGTTTTAAAACGGCTCATTTTAGTAAAAGACAGAACACTAGTCTTACTTTAATAGTTTTCTAATTATGTAGTTGGACAACCTAAAAGTTTGACTCCATTTAGTTTGTAAATTAGAGTAACTAATTTCTACTACAAAAACTTGCCCCATCCATTGATCACTACATCACTGGAAACTATAACGAAGAGTTAGAAAATCCAATCCAATTAGAAATATATAATAGCATATAAATTGTGGAACTAAGAACAGCTGTATGCATAAAAATAATATTGAGAAACGGAGAAATAATTTTATTAAGTTCAATTTGTTTTAAAGTCAACAGAACCGTTTTAGGTCACCGTTAATTTAATAATGTAAAGTAAATACCAGCTGCCAAATAAGGCCTGGGCAAGCGCACTGGTCCAATTTAAAAAGATCTCTCGACGTCAAAGAAATAATCTTAATCATAGTCCACAGAAAAAAAGGCAAGTACATAAAATGGCAATACATCTATGGAGATACGGCGCCTTAAATGATTGATCAAAGAAATTAAAATTTCAAAACCATGTCAAAATTAATAAACTTACCTCATTATAACCTATAAGGACTACTGCTAATTAATAAAGCGAATCATACTGTAGGTGTTGAAATGATAAGAAGGTGACGGCTTCACCAATTGAAATTTGAAAAATTAGAAACACCCACGTCCCTTACGCAACAAAAAAATTTTTTTCTTTCTGAACACAGATAGAAATATTTATAATTTGCTAAGAGTCTGGTAGAGTCTATAATTCTGTATACTTAAACATAAACACCGCAACAATGTTTTCTACTGGATCAACATCGAACTCTAAAGCAAAATGTCACTTCCTAATACAAATCATATAATTAATAATTTAGAAAAGGAAGTTATTTTTTAATACTTTATTGAAAAATGGTTATGGATAATTGAACATTTGCACGAATGCTCATAGAACCGTTAGTAAGTTATCATATGAAAATTACTTTAATCATGATTGACTGCTAAACAGATCATGAACGTTACAGTTGACATTTTAACACAGTCGTTGTGCACATTGTCATCATTGTGGTGATTGTCAAATGTCAATTTGTTAACAAGCACATCAAACGGGCTACGCGTAGGCATGCAACAATTTCTGATGTATTGATAATGTTGTTTTGTTGTCTCTAGTTAATTCGACGGTTTAAAAAACGAAACTGAATCTGAGATCGAAGATTGATTTGAGATGTAACATATAACTCCTTGATCTCTTAGTACAAGATAAAAACCAATTAACTCTACAATCATTAAAAAAACAAAAGCCTTAAAACCACTGCAAATTTTTAACACATATCCCTGGACGCAACCCGCACACCTTTGCAAGTCCTGTCTAACGGACCACCCACATTCGCAAGAGCAAATACCTCCAGAATGTTTCGGGGAACATTATACTTCCGAGCGTTCCAGCGAAATTGCCCACTTGTTTTATCTCGATGATGTAATAACAGGTTCAGCAAATATCAAGATGGTTAGATTACGGAAAAGTGGGCTCAAGCTAAAATGGGTACACACAGAAAGGTTCCTTTAAATCGGACGGATTGCGAAATTATACAATTACTGGCGACTTGTTGGCAATTTGTAAATAAGTTGTTAAGGACAAAAATACTTACAAGTTTCTATTTAATTGTGTTCCTGTATAATCAGAAATGATAAATGAATCCAGAACACAACTTTCCCATTTATTAATGGTAATAAGATTTAAAAAATATGTTGTACATTGATAGGTGAATAGGTAAAGACAGTCATTTAGTACCGGATTGAGGCTTTAGATATTATTTTATCTTTATATTATAAATCTACTGTAGTTTAAAACTCAGCGAACTGTAAATTCGAGCTACCAACTCCTCTTATTAAAAAAACTCTTTTAAATGTGTCCTCATTTCACTACAGTAAAACCAAAGGCTCGGAAAAGAAGATAAAGTAACAAAGAAAATGTTACTGAAAGGTTCATTTATTTATAAGGATAGCAAACTTCCATCAAATCAAATTGTAAGCCTCTTAACTATAGTCCTGCCACTTCAATTTGCATATAAGTACGTTAAGCCTTCACAGGCTGCAAAGACTAGTATGAATTCCTGATAGGAATTAATCTGAAACCACCGCACAGCTTGTCCATAATAAATCAGTGTTCAAGGGCATCTAACTGATTTCTAACGACGATTTTATCACTACGTGTAGAGATCGAGTTGTACTAGATAGAAATGAAATAGATAATTCAGTTATAACAAATGTACTAAAAACTTCTTCAAAACTTTACTACTGTATTAACCTTCATTCTTAAAATTTGGCAGTACCTATTGGTACAGTGAATAGCATACCTGTTGTAAACATTTCCTATGTATTATTTATAAATAATCAATTTGTACCGTGAAATCAATTGCTCAAAAATCATTTATTCATCCGTCGACATGGAAAAACCTACGCAAGTTTATAGGATGCCATCGTGCATAGAAAGTACCTAATGTATGCAAAATGCAAAACAATGTAACGGTACATTGAAAACCTTGCACAGAGAAAGGGTCTTCTTAAAGGAATTCGGAGATCGGCTTACAGTTAGCCAACCGGTTTCGAAATGTTCTCTCTGAAAATTATTTTATTATAAAAACAACCAGAAGTAGTAATAAACAATGAGTAATAAATATATTGAATGTAAAGAACGATAACAACTGCAATCAAGTTTTTATGGTTAATTATAGAACAGAAGGCAATACGAGAGACTTATTTTATAGTACAACTAATGCGTTGAGTCATGGCTGCATAAGTTCCAGAAGTTATTACCTACAGACAAACAGCATAGTTATTAAAATATTGCATTTCTATAAAAATGATAAGTTTGCTTTTACAGCTTCTGTCCAAGTTGTTCGATCATTTTATTAGTTGCACTAATTTTAAAGGTCGAGTTTTAACTAAAGACTTAAAATAGAAGCCGTATACCGTTGGTTTCTGTACTGCAAGCTAAGTTAAAGTGTTGATCAGTCACCTTCGCTAAGCGAACAGACTGGCCGCGACCTGCATACATATGACTTGTTTAGCAAGTGCATTGCAAAACCACCGTGACATGATATATTAATGCTACGTTTACACAGAGCCGACACTCGAAAATTTCATTTGAATCTAAGTCACATTTTTCCATTAGCATACTGGCTAACCCTGAAAACCTGTCGCTTTTTATTAGCTGTAAGTACGTGTATTACATAAAATTACAGCAATATATTATCGTTTTAAATGTCATTAAATAGTTTAAAGTTGAAAACAAGAAAATAGCTGGTATATTGACTTAATTAGCTGGTCTCACGGCGACTAAGCACTAAAAATATTAACGATGGTATAAAACATCTTTAAGTTTGATTAAAATGTTAAAACATGAATTTTTCACAGTAGAGTTCATAAATTGCGCGGTCACCGATGCGTAACGTCCGGTCTGTCTCGTGGTTAAAGCGTGAATGGTTAGAACCGCGGATAGTCGGCGCAGGCGCCACTGGCGCCGCACTTCCGGCCAGTGGCGGAAGTCAGCTGCAACTGTCGCCCGATATGCACTACTAGCTCTGTTGTTTCTCGTATCAGTTTACCTGATATAATTTAATTGCCACCGCCACCTACATTTGTTCAGCTAATCGTAGATTCGTTGTATATATAATTACTATTGCCTTTGTGCAGTGCAACGCAATGATAAGCAGCTATTTTTCATATTTAACGTTAAAATAGCGATAACTATGCATAACAATTAAATAAGTCTTGCAGCGTATCGAAATCAAACGGCTGTTAAGAATTCCATTGCTTGTTGGAATGTAGACGCTTTCTCATCTATCAAATGTTTTTTCCATGAATTTCAAAATTATCTCGTCCGTCATTCATATCTTAACAATCAGTACGTTTTCAGAAAAAAATATTTGTGGTTCATGTTTCATGGAACACGCGTGGCCCCATTTATTTTCGAGAAGCGGCTCTTTGTCTTGCGATGACGCATCGTGCGCGCACGCATCTAGTAGTGCAACAACCTTTATTATATTAATCAAATAAACAACATCACTGTTTAATTGTTGCACACTTAGCGACAAATAAACAAGCCAATTCGTTTATTGTTTAGGGTTAATAACACTTGTACGGTAACATCACAGTACATCTACATTAAACAAGATAAAAATATGCTGTATATATTTTGCAAAATTTCCGCGTACTGGCTGGCTGCTCATAATCAAAATTTCAAATTAATGTCATTATAACGTGTATCATAACATAACAAAATATGCTCACTATGTCGTGAAATACCCCGTGTGTAAAGTATGTGGCAGAATGGATATAAGAAAAAACAATTTTACCTAAGTTCCTAGTGTAAAACATTATCTCTATAATGCTAGGTGCGCAAGAAATTTAACCCTACGGTTTCAAATTTGCAGGTGCACATGTGTTCGTAAAGGGCGCCCTTAACCCATGACAAATGAATGGTTACATAATGACATACGGCGATAAAGCGATATGGGACTAAACGATCCCAATCCCCTTCTTGCTGATGTCAAAACGCATAGCGATTCTCGTATCTATACCATCGACATTAAGGTCACTGCTTACCAAGGGCGCAGAGGTCCAGACTGAGTTAAAACTAACGATAATAGCAGTTAAGTGAAGGCAGTAAGAGCTACAATTTAACTTAAGGACAAGAGGTCTAGAGTCAATATTGGCGCCGTCTAGTTGTGCGGCGCCAGACAACTGTTTAATGGACTGAGCACCCCTATTTTTAATAACAAGCGTAAAAGAGTACCAGTAGAAAACTGACATTGGACACGCAATCGGTATTCCGTCATTAGTCATGATTGGGGAAAAACGAAAAACGTTAACGGCAGACTAAAAAGTGTACCTAATAGGTAATTCTGATAGTTTTGATACCAACTAGATTAAAGATTATAACTAGTCGCTCTGAATCCAGAAACAAAATTGTACAAACACACTTGATTTTGTTTAGTCACAGCTGGAAATAGACTCCGATTGCTAACTGTAATTTATTGACTTGAACGCGGATTGTGGAGGTAACTGTAGTTTTGTTTCCCATACTCTCGCTCTATTTTAGAACCCTTTGAAGATATGTATATAATTTTGAATACGTGCCATTGCATCTTGTAATTATCGTTACTATAAGTTTCAAATAGTTTACATCACAATATTTTCAACACTTTTCCTCCAAAATTTCAGTTCAGTCCTTATCAAAACCCGTTAATCGAGATGAAACAGTAAGCCCGAAAACGTCTTTAGTGGTTTCCAATGACTGGCCAGAAAACTCGTTTGTATCTATCGAAGGATGGTTGTATTCTAAATTCCAAACACAATGTGGAAAAGTAATGTGGGATCGTTTCTTTTTATATATCTTGCAGGGCAAATTCAAAGAACGGTTCAGATTAACTACGGGAAAACGAAGCGTTAAACAGTGATCGTCATTTGTTTAGCGGCACAGTCAGTCACATGACAAAGTAGTAAGAGCCGCTAGTCCATTAGCCTAATCTCATGCTAGACGAGTTGCTCATTCAAAAAGCGCCCTTCGAAATGTCGGTGGCGACATGTGGCGACGCGTCGGGACTCTGTCGAGACGGGCGCCAGTGACGTAATGGGATTCCGTGGGTTACTAAATGGCACAGCAAGAATATAGCAGTTACTCTGGGAAAAGCGTCCGGAGAATAATTTCTCTATCAAACTATGTTAACACGGTGCATTTTACTAAACAAATCTAGCTAGACCCTTTTTGTTGTTTGTAAAATTATCGCGCCGCCGCTTTGGATATCTTTGCTCATATTATCTAATGGGACTGTAGTGGTCTTTGTGAAAACACGTTCTTCTTAAATCACGAAGAAAACACTGACTTGGTTTGGTAGTTAATATTTTATTAAAGGATGAACTTGCGTTGTATAGGTGGTCCCTTCAGTCAAGGGCCCGCTATTAATGTAATTTTTTTAAACTGTAAACTTGTGTACAAAATAAAAATATACTTCTTTACCAATATAGCTTTTATTGTTTTCTTATTTCTTATATTGGTGTTAGTCTGAAAGAACTTTAATCTAAACAGTTGCAACAGTTAGAGAATTGGCTGGCTGTTCTCGTCGCCACATGGGTGGGTTACTAATGACTCGCACTGGGGACGGGGAGCGATGCCACTGTTTTGTTTTCATACTCCTCGTGCCTGCCATTACACCGTGATTTGTTGGGAAAGTAGAATTGATATTTATGTGCCACGGTGAAAAAGACTACGATTGCGTCCGTTTTGGTATCGCGTTGCATATCAAAAGCACAATCAAGTATGTATATTTTTGTTACTGCTATCACGAAAATTATATAACGATTACATTGATATGTAATGCACATGTGTATGATGTAGGTGCTCGCAGAACCCAACATAAAATAGACGAGAACGAAGGAAGAACTCATAGACATGGCAACAAGTGAAAACTAAATCGTGTTTAGTGTTCATTGAAAAGGACTTAATTTTCAGAGACATAAAAGTACGAATAAAAAAAATCAGAACCGACGATAATGTGTCGTTAGTTAGAGTTATGGGAAATCACAAAGGACACGTTGCCTTGCCAATGCCTTAGCTTAACACTGTTATATAAACTGTAGAGTTTGATGTATTTCATCTACTGTTATGTCCTCGCAATGTAATTATTGAGCACTCAGTATTTCACACGTTACGAACGCGTGACGTGAATGAAACGCAGCGTTTTTCCGGCGTAACTAATCGACGATCGCCGTTTTTCAAGTCACGACGTGTGCTCGCTGAATGCAGCGCTTTCTCCGGGCATATTGTGAGGTGCGCTTACGACTCTTAGAGTCCGTATACAATCTACATCAGTGAATGCACACGGTAATTGCAGTTATTGCTCCGTATCTAATGCTGAGGCAAGTTCGAAATTTACAGTCATTATGCGACGTCTTGCGGTGACCATTGCATATATCTCCCATATCTTTGAGCTTAGATTAAGGACACATACCAGTACACACGCCCAGGTTTTTTCGCGATGAGAAGTTACTTTAATTACATTATGCAGGTTCGAGACACAGTTTGCCAATGTACGCGGACCTTTACAATCGCGTATACTGCACTATCTAGAACAGTTACATCACTGGAGATATTATTGTTAGATAACATAACAGTGTGGTTTCAGAGTTCAAGAATTTTAGCAATCTGTTAATGGGTTTCTGTTTATTTATCCTTTTGGATCTAACTCTATCGTAGTTTTCTTCTTGCTCAGTATTATCTTTAATGTGTCGACGGAGAAAAAAAAGTTTAATATGACTTCGGCTCTGGACAATTTTTCGCTAGAGCAGCAGGGCTTGTAGCAAACCATGCTTTTCTGAGCAAAACCACACTTTCAGGCCAGGTGCTAGTGAATATCTAGGCCCTTTTCTTCCACAAAATTAATATAAAAAATAATCCTTTAGTGAGCTGTTGTGAGCAAGAAATAGTTTTCCAAATTTTGAAAACTATTCCGTGTTATATTAACTGAAACCACACAAAGTCACACGCAAAAGCTTGTAAATAAAAAAATAAACTAGAAATACATGAAATCTTCTGCATCGAGAATCGAGATACCTATCCGAGTCTAAGTAAATGAAGTAGACGGGCGTGTTTTTTTAAAATAAATTCACTTTTACCTGTAGCATGTAAGTTTTAACAGCTGATGGCCCGATAATGGAAGATATTTGGTATGTATTAATGGTTAATGGCGCCATGTCTGCCCGTTATCAGATAGTTTCGATAAGCTATCGATTGATTCGACAGTGACAATACCTATCGATACTCGATGCTGACTGCAGGATTTACGGATTATATTCTTTTTTTCGCGGAACATTTGTTGGAATCAGGTCTCAATCACTGGATTGAGTTTCACAACCCTCAGATCATTTCGACAGAACGCCACTACATACCAAGAATGGTCAGGGAAGCGATTGAAATTACAAAGTACAAAAATTTCAATCGTGAGGATGGGTTTAAATTGTCAAGTGTCTGGAATCCAGTGATTCGTATGTGCAAAAACCGGAAAAAACAACAAACTGCTGTGTCGCGGTCAGATACTGTTAGTGTTGTGTGTCGAGAACAGGTGCGAGAAAATAGTGAGTTTGTAGACAATGGTACCGACGCGTGCAATAAAAGACTGCGAAAGAGGGTAGACCGATATGTTTGCCCGTAACAACTTACCCGCAAGATCTTCAGTTACTCCGTGATCATGGCGCTTGCAACAGTGCCGAAATATCGGGAACTCAAAAATAAGGTACATGGTAGCAATCCCGTAACAAACTATTTTACGGATTATATTAATAATCAAATCGATAACACATTACATTTTGCTTGTCGTCTGGTAACGTTGGGTTTGAAGCTTGAATGGGGAGTAACTTAAATATATTAATTAGTCTCATCTCATATCTCTAGGGATAATATTTTTTCAATTCTATGAGGAACTAATAAGTGATAATCATAATAATGGCTTGGTTCTTTAGTTGTGGTGACGATTATCTACTTGCATTATTTGTATTGTAACGTTATTAAAGTTTAGTAGTAGAGTAGGGGATTAAACAAAATATTTTTTGATTTGATAGCTTAATATGATAATTGCTCTGAGCGGCAACACACGCGTGAAATGCAGTTCGTATTACACAATTTCCTCTGGAATTGTAGCATTTCCCGGGCTTAAATGAATTATTTAAGGCATGATCATAGTTTAAGCCAATTGCTTTCTATACCAATCCAGCTTCTAATGCTTTATTTAGTTACTTACATTTTTGATAACGTTATGATGAGTAAGATCAGCAAGAGGTAGACTTAGTTTTTATCTGATTGTAGTAATAAGGGGAATTGTCTTCAGATTTATTACGTTATTTAGTATTTCGTTAGATTCTTTAATGCTTGCTATGTAAAAATAAAAAATCTTCAGAAGTGCAATAAATTAAATACGGGACGTGGTCAGGTCACCTCTGTCGGCATAGCGACAGCATTGTGCTAATAACCACATTTATCGATCAAGAATTGGATCCAGCCAATCACAGTAACGTAGAAGGAATTATCTCTCGCAGCTTAAGACGCTTATGCTGTAATTGCATCCAATGCCTATCTAAGTTTAGATAACCACCTAAGGATAGTATTTTCTTAGTATTATTACAACTGCTATGGTTTTCATCATGATCATGCGCGTGCGTGTGGACCTACTTGTCAGTAACAAGAGGGCTACCACGGTAGCCGCCTTTTGGGCAAGTAAGATTTAGCCCGTGTTCTTGCCGACCCGAAAGAAGAAGATCATGATCATCATCATCATTTTCATCCATCCACTGCCAGCCATCTTCCTAAGGTCGTCGGTCCATCGAGCTAGGGGTCGTCCTACACAACGTTTGCCTAGGCGTGGTCCCCACTCGAGAAACCGTTTACTCCTTTCATCGGTTCTGCGACAAATGTGGCTAGGACTCTGCCACTTAAGCTTGCTACATTTTTGGACTATTTCCGTTACTTTAGTCTTCTGCCTGGTGATTTCGTTTCGGATTTTATCAATTAACTAAATCCCAAGCATCGACCTTTCCATAGCTCGCTGAGTGACATGACATACCGAATTTGACAATCACTCTTTACCCATAATTATCTTTGAGTTACAGCAAATT
The DNA here is from genome assembly GCA_950371115.1 of Anania fuscalis. Taxonomy (NCBI): domain Eukaryota; kingdom Metazoa; phylum Arthropoda; class Insecta; order Lepidoptera; family Crambidae; genus Anania; species Anania fuscalis. The sequence goes on along the minus strand of OX493335.1, from coordinate 14,479,669 downwards.
GGCATTGTTGATAGGTATTTAATAGTATTTTTTGATATTTATTACGCTGGTTATGACTTTTCACTAGCAGTCTTTTGTATTGTATGTGTGGTATGAAAGAAAAGTATTATTTATTTTATATCAAGCGATATCAGCCGGTACCAATTTTAATGTAATAAACAACATCACTGATTATGGCTGGAATGTTTAACAAGCAACAACACAACCAGGATTCCAGTTGCTCATCTTCGCTCACTAGACTCACTTGCAAACCGCTGCTTTTGAACCATAAACAGCTAAAGAAACGATAGTGGGAGTTAGTGTCCTTTATTAGGTATATCATAATGATGTATAAAAAATTTCTGCATTCAATTATTTATCTATTTCTTCTGCTTCTTCTAAACAGTGACACTAGATCAACGGGTAAAGGCATGGCAGCGGAAGTCAAGTAGTGTTATTCATTATCTTAATGACAAATGAAGAATTATTCAGTAAAAAAATTCTTCATTTGAATATAATTATACCAATTTCTTTACATAAAATTTTTATAGTAACAATCTGTAGTAGTATAGTTTATAGTACTGCTTTAAATTCCGCCACATAATCGTCCAGATAACCTATGAACTTCATTAACACTGATTGTGTTTGTCCAAATTTATTTATCTTAATGAAGCAATAAACGCCTTTTGCATGATAGTGAGGGTGCGTTACAGTTCATTATTTTATTGCTGTTTACCTCATTAAAATTTTAGTAATGCGACAATTGAAAGTACCTACCATTAGGTAGGTACTTTCAATTGTCGCATTACTGGTAAAAAGCAAAATTTTAATGGTCTGTTTTTTTGGACTTTAATGGACTAAAATTTTAATGGATTTGGATTTTTTGGATTTTAATGGACTAAAATTTTAATGGATGGCCTAATGGCCATCATACTAATCATTGCCAAGCTAAGCCATTGTTATATTTATAAACGAAATGTGTAGGTATAACAATGTCCATTTTAGTATATAATAAATTACCAGAGGTTATAAAACTATTAGAGGGACATAAGCTATACGTTGTACTTGTCGAAAAAGCTGAAGAGTATTTTTACAGTGGGCATAAGTTTCTAAAACCACTGTTAACTAAAGTTTAATTTAAGTTACCTAGATTTTAAGGAATTTTACACGTTTGAATACAGACTGAATTCGATGTCTGGCATAACATGTATCAAAATCCAAATGTGTTCTTTCAAATAAATGTTATTCTATACTATTTCTTTGCTCAGCCTGCTCCTAGTTTAGCTACGGTCTGTTTTTCTTGGATAGCAAGCAGTCCCGTATTCATCCAATTTTACCAATATATAGTAATTATACAATTTCTGCGGGGTTAGGGTAGAAAAACTGGTGTGATATTAATCAATTGTCTGTTTTAACCATAAACTTTTACTTTATTGACTGCACGCATGTGTGTTATAAAGGTGGTCTTTTTAGAAAAGATAATGACACATACACAGTACCTAATACGGAGTCTTCTTTTTTGAAAATCCATCTTAAAACAGTTTTGATAAGAACACGCTGATCTTGCTCCATTCGTTTCTTTTTGAGAAGACATAATTCTGAAGCCGCTAAAACACATCTAAACTACCAACTTAATTTTAATGTTTTCTATATACTGCTACTCTAAAATTTACTAAGCAAGTTGAATGTTCTTTGGATAGCTAGTAAATGCATTATGTCTCCCAACTTTCATTACAAGGAAAGTCTAGTCTCAAACTACTTTAGCTGTTGAGGTATAGAATTTTAAATAATGTCATTTCTTACCAGTATTTCCAAGATCAGCAGACTCCGAGGACGCCTCATCACTATACGCAGCGGATAACTGGTATAAAACCAGCACCAAACACACACCGAAATTAACAACCGCCATAGTCCCAATTACTAACTATTACAACTAATGAACACACGATCCAGTCACCATACCGGCTGTCCTAAGCACTTAGAACTCTCATCATCAGTCATCCATCACCGAAATAATCTTCTAAAAATATCACTCGCTAATTAAAAAATCACAGTTACAGTTTTAGATATGGTTAACGCAATCACTAGTACACTGTATTGTGGCACACTTGTTATTTATGACGGAAAAGCACGTAAATTTTATTGTAAAATTGACCACGCGTTATGGCAGCACAAAATGAATTTGACACAACCGCGCGTTGCAAGCGCTCAAAGCTCGACTGACGGCTGAGTTATTTAGTGAAAGAAAGGACCGACCGCAGTTACAGAGCGAGATAGCATCAACGACGCGCCGGGTATAGTGACGTAAATACTCGTACATCGTAGATAATCATTTTATCGATGTCGATATTAATTTTGAGCACATTGTCAGTGTTTTTTAATTTCATTAATTAACTATTTTCTATAATAATATTAATACAAGCTTTAAAAAATATTAATTACTAGGTGTACCTAGTTGTTCCTTTTCTGTAGTTAATAGAATTTCAAACTGTAGTTAATTTAATTTAATATTTTATTTGAGAGTAGCGCCCTTCCAACATTGATGTTTTTAGTGTTACTTATCCTTTTATTTAGCTTTTCCATGTCTTTTTCTACCTTAAGTGGTTTTATTAATTAAACCGTAATCAGTAGCCAGTTAAAAATACATACAAAAAGTATTACTATTACGAATATCCCAACAAATAAAGTTAGGTGCGGTATGATAAACGAGTTTTGATTAGATAATAATGATTTAACCTACCCGTAGGGTCTAGCTTGCATTATTTAAATCCCGAACTAAATAAAAGAAAACTCGGTACCTAGCCGCCAGTCCCACTCGTATGACTATTTTTTTATTACCACACACATTATCAGGCAAGATTTAAGGAAATTGGGAGCAAAAACATTTCTAATTATATTATAACTATCGATATGCTCAGATATGCATGCAATGCTCATCATTATCGTTTGACAACTTAAGCGCATGCGCCAGCTTGAATTGTCGTAGTAATCAACTTTGCATCTTGTGGCACTTGACTTACGATCGAAAATTTTAGAGAAAATTTTAAGGCATTAAAGGTTGAAGTCGTTTGCACCCGGCGCCTGTTTTTGCAAGCGACCGGGACCGCTCGGAGCACGCGGTGCATTCTTTCTAAGAAGTTTTTTTTGTCGAGGTTTGGTACCGCAACTTTCTACAATAGAATCTTTTGATAGATTTATGGGTAAAATTTTAAAAGAGATTACGCAGGCCCAGACGGGATAATTATTTTCAAATTTTGTCTTGGCTCCCGACCCTTGAGTAGACCTCTTGAGTTTGGACGAAGGTGACTCACCTGTCCGAGTACGTCGTAAAATGGTCACAATAAAAAAACTACTTAACTTTAGGAGAAAAGAAAATATAATTATTTTCAATGATTGACAAATATTTTTATCTGAGAGATAATTAGTTATGTTATTATAGTAGGTATCTCTAAGTTCTCCTTAGTTATTACCAATTTTAGTTTCCACACTGCTGTTACAACAAGGAAATGTAAAATTTTGTAATCGGGTAATCGGGAAATAATGCATGTCGCATTATTTGATAACATCGTAAACTTATTCGTGTAACTTATGTAAATTTATTATTTCTTTAGGCTAATTGCTTGAGCCAACGATTTAATAACCCAGCTTCATCAATCACATACTCTGTATACTTATAGTAAAATAAAATTATTGTGCAACAACAACAAGCTTATTTTTTTAGTTTAAACTTCATTGCCCAAACAATCTTTGCAAAAAGTTAACTAATTGCCAAACTGGATGACCTTTGGGCCAAGAAGGTACCTATTTTATTCTGTATGGTCCAAAATGTGGTCTTTTATATGCAACGTAGCCTTCAATTAAGCCATGTTCCCAAATAAACCTCTGGTTGAAAGAAACACTAAATGGTCGAGGGATAAAAAACAAAAGGAATCCGAAGCATGCATGGAAGGCCTTTGTTGAAAACATGGCTACAAAATGCAAGCCACAGTGCAGTTGTGCATTTGAGGTTTTTAAGTAGGTTTGTCTTGGTATGACTTGGAAGTACTTACATTCCTTGCTGGGTATGTATATTAGTTCACCGACGCCAGATGCACAGTTAATTATTGTTACTGCTTATAAGAAGAGTATAAACCTAAAAAACATAAAATTTTAGAGAAGAAGCTATCCAAACACACCAAATGCTGTTTATGCTGTGTCTAAAGGCTTAGGGTGATATCACCTCGCCAGTAGGTTATGCTGAGGTATTTTAAATAGGGTTTTCATTTCCGTCGCTTGATATAGGTAGTTTGGTTGCTCTCATATGCTGGTAATGCTGGACTGATTGATTTTATCAAAATCCAGCTATAGAGAATGAATTATTAAAATATTTAAGGTTGTTATCATCATTTTCTTGACTTGACTTAAACACATAATCAAGAAAAATATTCCTTAAAATCTCTAGTTACTGTCGTCTGTCTGTACTGTATCACAAAATGTATATTAATGGCCAACTAAATGCGTCTTTCTCTTGGTTACCAACATGTTTGAAATACGTAAACGATCTTGATTTATAGTCTACTCGTAACTTAGCTAAATGATTTCTTTATACACGAGATAAATTGTTTTTAAAGATACATAATGGAGTACCTACGCGAGGAACTAAAACTTTAAGTGCACAATAATTGTCTCTTGGTGTCGAAGTAAGAAACTTTAACCGTCCGATTTGGAATTGTTGTCGGTTTATGAGCTGTTCACTGTACATGCGTCTTTTTTACGCCAAGGTCTATCGTCATCATCATCATTATTTTAGATACAGGACGTCCACTGCTGAACATAAGGCTTCCCCCAGTGACTTCTAGATTGGCCGGTTGGAAGCGACCTGTATCCAGCAGATTCTTGCAACGTTTACCAGGTCGTCTGTCTACCTTGTGGGTGGACCTTCCTCGCTGCGCTTGCTGGTACGTGTCCTCCATTTCAGAACCTTTCTGCCCCATCGGCTGTCAGTTCTACGTGCTATGTGCCCCGCCCACTGCCACTTTTAAGCTTGCTAATCTGTCGGGCTATGTTAGCGACTTTTGTTTGTTTACGGATCTCCTCATTTCTGATTTGATTTCGCAAAGAAACACCGACCATTGCCCTTTCCATAGCGCGCTGTGCAACTTTGAGACCAAGGTCTATATTATATAGAAAAAAAAAACAAGTTTAAAGTGATATTTTTATTAGATTTAAAAAAAATACACTCTCAATTCGTAGTTTTTTAGGGTTCCGTAGTCCAGACAAGAAACCCTTATAGTTTCGTCATGTCTGTCTGTCTGTCTGTCTGTCTGTCCGTCCGAGGTTTTGCTTGGAGACTGTAGACCCTAGAGATTTGTAATTTTGTGGAGATATGTATATCACTCACGCCGAAAAACGGTAGAATAAAAGTTTGAAAACATTTTATTTTCAGGGTAGCTCCCATACATGTAACGGTGGGAATGATTTTTTTTATCATTTCCCCATCGTGTGGGGTATCGTTGAATAAGTCCTTTAAAATGACTCAGGGGTTGCAAAGACAATTTTTCGATTTAGGGATTCGTTTGCAATATTCCCCCCATTAAAAAGATAAACTATTGGCTTGAAAAATCTAGGAAAATTCATGCTTTTAGTGTTTTATACCAACTTTCAAGGAAAACCATAACGGTTAAGATAGATTAGTTGGTTTAGAATAATAGTCGTTCAAAAATTCCTTAGAGGAAACATTAAAAGTGACTGACAATGAAGTTATTGCTGAAATATATTGTGCTAACGACGGGCATCTACGGAACACTATAATGCGCGTGGCACGACAAGCACTTGACCAGTTTTTTGTATGATGCCTCTACATTCATTACCAAACGTTGATTTATTTCGATAATTCTTTCTTTTTTGTTTGAAAGGAAATACTTCGTAATAAAACTTCTGTGATCATCGGATCCATGAGAAAATCTTCAAGTTACATGAACTAAATTCCAGGTCAATTTATTTAAATGAATATAACATACATCATGTTGTTTGCGCGATCTCACAGAATTTATCTCAATTACATGAATATTCAATAAAAATTCATAATATGGCATCGATTTGACATGGTGCTCCAATTAACAATAATAGATGTCACTAGCGTATAAGGATTATTGTAAAAAACCATAAACATTATTTGGAAACTCTCGTTATCCGATCACGGTTCCCTTGGTTCCCACCGACTATTAAAACCTTAAAACACACACTTTGCGACTTTGAAACAAACAATTTAAAAAACTGGAGGAAGTGCATTTAAATAAACTTCTCTAGCATTCGTACTAAGGTTATTTATAATTAAAAGTTCTACTTTCAAAAAATAAAATAGACACAGAGTCATTGTTCTAACAAATCAGACACTACACTCAGCAATAACCTACATGAAACGGTTTACTGACAAAAAAAAAGTATTTGTTACTTACAATATTGCTGGCATGGTAACGTCGGAATGTTTTTTTTATCGGCTACCCGTGGGATATCCTTGAATAGGTCCTTTAAAATGACTTAAGGGTTGCTAAGACTTTTTTTCGATTTGGGAATCCGCTTGCGAAATATTAAGCTTTAAAGTGACAAAATTTTGTTCGAGTAGACCGCCTTGGCCGCTTTTAAGGTATATTTGGCGTCACGTAAAAAGAGCGGTGGCCATAATAGGAACTAACATTTTCAGTACTGTGGAGACAAGTAGCGCCACCCTTCAGCGTTCTTTTTATTTAACGAAAATTATACTTTTAATTAAAATGTTTGTAAGCCTTCGTTTCACATGAAAAATTTAAATTAGTATCAGCGTTAGAAATAAAAAAAAAATATCCAGCAGGTTGGTGTGCAGGCTTTCGAATTAAAATATTTTGAAACATTAAGATTCCAATTTGAAAACAAAATCGCAGAACTCTTTATTCGCTACAATAAACAAGACACAATAGAAATTTTATAAACTACAAGCTTTGCTTTGTTTGGGGATAAATAATTACTGTGATTGTGGAAAGTACTTATTTATTGTTACGCGGTCTCATGCGTCCGCTTGGAGTATCACGAGCTAGGATGTAAAGTGGATAACGAAATGGCATACCAAATTTGTAATGCCTGTAATCTATCACTAAAGCATTATAACAGTATTAAACATTTAATTTAACGAAGTTGTATATAAGTCATTAAGTTTATATTTATTCAATACCTACATTCTTAAATAATCGTTTTATTTCTATTTAATTTACTTTCATAATTATTATCTTTATTTAAATTACTTCGCCTACCCGCTATATTGGAGTGCCCGTCCTCTTTCTTCTTAGCCCGTTTAGGTACAGGCCGGCCAGGTGCCACTGTTGTTGTTGTAGCTTCTGTTGTTGTTGTAGTAGCTTCTGTTGTTGTTGTAGTAGCTTTTGTTGTTGTTGTAGTAGCTTCTGTTGTTGTTGTAGTCGCTTCTGTTGTTGTTGTAGCTTCTGTTGTTGTTGTAGCCTCTGGTGTTGTAGCTTCTGTTGTTGTTGTAGCCTCTGGTGTTGTAGCTTCTGGTGTTGGAGCTTCTTGTGTTGGTGCTTCTGTTGTTGTGGTCGCCTCTGGTGTTGGAGCTTCTTTTGTAGTTGTTGCCTCAGTTGTTGTTGTTGTCGCTGCTGGAGTTGGAGCTTTGGTTGTTGTTGTTTTCGCCGTGGTGGCCGGAGGTGATGTTCTGGTAGTTGGCGGTGGTGGATGTGGTGTTGCTTTGGTTGTAGTACTAGGCTTTGTGGCCTTTAATAAAATTGGTGTATAATGTACCTTTGGACGACTAGTTGTCCCTCCAAGGATAACTTTCACAATACTCAGCGGTATCCAATGTCCAGGCATGGCTGCTTCAATGGGGTTCGCAATGAATATCAATGGGTCATTTCCTGGTTTCGGATGTTTTTTTCCGAGTATGCCAGATATTAGTAAAATGGTAAACTTAATAGCAACTTTAAGTATCACTGAAAAAAAAAACAAAACGAATAAGAAATTATAATTATCGATGGATTTTATAGGTGTTTAAAATTATTTCGTTAATTTACTTATTTTGCATATTTTGAAGACAAAATACTCTCGAATTTATAATTTTCATTTAGCATTTTCTTTCCCTATGTAATATCATGTGACCATTAAATACTGACATCCACTACTTCTACTAGAACTTATCAAATTGAAATGTCGATTTTTCGTTTTATGAGCGAAAATTAACGAGCAGAGTTTAATCTGCATGGAACAAAATTCATTCGAAAGTCGCAACAATAAAATTTGTATTTAATAATTTTCTCAAATTCCTTCTAAAATAATGTATAAATCTGTTCACGTCACGCGTAGTTAAACAAACTTATCCAATTACAAATCGGAATTTCATATCGTTGATAAGTCTGCCAGCATTTACGTACAAACTCAATATTGCTGTATTCGGCGTATTATTGAAGATTTGATACAACTGTTGACAGATTGTCAGTTGTCTCTTTTAGCATTCTAATTGTAACTAATCAGAGATTGTCTCTGCTAACAATACAAATAAGTTAATAAAATCTGCCCCTCTAGCATGTGCAACAAAACACGATATGATATAGCGATTTATCGCATATTTTTTGTCAAAATATAAACTTTTGCATGCATGCAGACATGCTTACTGTTTCAATAAAAGTTCAAGATGGCGGCTATGTTATCATATTTTTTAAGTAAATAGGCGATAAATCGCTATATCATATCGTATCATATCGTGTTTTGTTGATCGTGCTAGAGGGGCAGGGCAACTAATTTGTGTACTTAAATTATCACATTTATACTTTTGGTGTCCAGATGAACATACTAAAAGCCCTAAAAGGTGTGAGGTATCCTCATATTATGCTGAATATGGCATTAAGATTACTTCTGACAAAAGTTTATAAATAAATGACGACTGATCACACTTCACAGTCCATTGAAAACTACCCCCACGTCCAAAAGCAATGATTTATTAAAATCCGACTACGGCGAAGCCATAAGCAAGGGTAATGCTTTTAGCCGTCTAGGTATGATATTATGTTTGTATGTTCCGTAGCGCCTAATACCTAAGTACTGAACTATTCTTATTGAGCTAGGTGTCAACAGATTCATAATAATGGCCCGGTAGACATAGGCTTTACACATTTTATATTAAAAAAAAATATGACGGAATTTAAACCTCAAAAAAAATAAACTACTCTCTTTATTATTTTCTTCAATCCAGCATGAATTAATAAATCCAGGTACATAAATTACCAAGGTAGAGCTGTGGCCGTCGCACCTACTGATAGCTATGCATTATGATTTTTATCTGAATTATATTCTTGTTTCTTCCTTTTTACTTAGTCGGGTTACAGGTAGTTTTAAATTAGCATTTAAATTCTGTCTTAGATTTTTATATAAAATTATTCTGTACCCATAGTGTGTGGTGTGATGGACGTACACTGTCAATGTGAAAATGTACACATACAAGCAGTGCTGGAACATTGTTTTGGTTTTTTCAAAAGGATAAAGTATCTTTTACAAAATAAAACATCTGAATCGCAAACAATGAAATGAATAAAATCGAGATCGAAATGTTTAATAATAAAATGTTAAATATTGCATTAATTAGCAAACTGAAGAAAATAACCTCCCATGATGATTAGTGGCCGATCACTTTTTCATAGTTTTATTCAACATGAATTTCCGCGATGCCATAGTTATTCTATTAATATTAACTTGCTTTATTAAATAAATTAATATATTAAAGTATTAAAAATCATAAATAATCCTAGCATGGTAATTGCTAACAAACAAAATTTAAATTAATATACCTTTGAAATTAACTTTCATGCCGACTAATCAACATAATTAAAAATGAATCCCTATTTCCCTTGGTTACGCCATTATTTGAGAACGACTGTATGTATTTCATCAATCTTTGATTTTTAAGTTTTCAATACTGTAGGAAGATTCTGTTCTTACGATAAAAATTGCGGAGAAAAAAAAAAAAAAACAATTAAAACTAAATACCATGGGAACGCAGTCTCGGGCAATAGCAAGTGTTAAATAATATTTCCCCAATAGATCTTAATTCCAAAAAATCTGTTTACGATTCTATATATTCATGTTTTCATGCCTATCCTGTTTATTTCGCTTTGGAGTCCTCTTAACAGTAGGTTCTTCAGCTGGTGGAGGAGGTGGTTCTGTTGCTGGTGGTTCTGTCGCTGGTGGTTCTGTTGCTGGTGGTTCTGTTGCTGGTGGTTCCGTAGCCGGTGGTTCCGTAGCCGGTGGTTCCGTAGCCAGTGGTTCCGTAGCCGGTGGTTCAGTAGCCGGAGGGTCTGTCGGAGGTGCTTCAGTATCTGGCGGTGCTGGTGCGACAGTAGTCTCCGATGGCACAACAGGAGCTGCAGTCAATGGTTCCGGTGCGTTCGTTGGTTCCACCTTTGGTAATGTTGCTTCAGTTCTAGGTGTTGTAGGGGGGTTTGGAGTGGTTCTTGGTTTAGTTGGTGGAACATGAATCTTCGTGGCCTTTAGCATCACCTTTTTTCGTACGGTACTGCCTGACAGAATAACCCTCACTATGCTTAAGGGGATCCAATGACCAGGCATATTGGACTCTATTGGGTTAGCGATGAATATCAAAGGATCATTTTCAACGGCTTTTATGTGCATCAATGTTTTGCTGATAAGTACAACCATAACAAGTATTTTACTTCTCACATCTGGTAACACTGAAAATGTAGTTGTTATATTATATTTATGAATTTAGATTGATGAACTTTATAACTATAGAGTCGATAGGAATTCTACTAAAATGTTAATAGGCACCAAAACAACTTTATTTTTCACACATAATATGTATATTGATATCAGTAAAAAAAAAATGTTTTGTGGTAAGTTGGGTTCGTGAGATTGTACTTTAATAAAAACTATAATAATAGGGTTTTAAGATATTGCTTTTGACGACCTCCGTAGCTGGGAGGCGAGCACGCCTGACTTTAAAATGGCGCCGCCATCGCTGAGGTTTCGGGTGCGATGCCCGGTCGGGTCAATGTAGAAAACGTACTTTTCTATATTGGCTCGGGTCTGGGTGTTGTGGTACCGTCGTAGTTTCTGATTTCTATAACTCAAGTGCTTCAGCTACTTGCCCTAGTTTCAGAGCAATTTATGTGATGTTGTCCTATTATTGATTTTTATTTATCTAATAAATACCTACAGGTAATATTGAAGAAATTTTACTTACTTTCCTTTAACTACTATAAATGTGATCGTTGCTCATGTCGAACTCACGTACTAATTTTTACAGCATTTTATCGTGTACATAAAGTGAAAACAATTACATTTGTGCAGTAACTTTGAAATTACTTTTATGAAATTAGATATAAAATATGACAAAATCAGCATTTTCCAGTAGGTTCCACCAGGTTTCTAAGGATTGAAATGAGTATTCCATTTTAAAAGCTTTAAAGTTTGCTATTTATGTACATCACTGCTTTGAAGCTTTGCAATTAGATGGTGTTATGTTCTTATGTTTACATAAGTTTCAATTTTATTGTAACTTTAAGAGGCCTATTACAAAATTTTGACAGTTTTGTGGTTGTTTGGTGATTACTGGTCATTTAAAAGATAAATCGAAAATCGGAGACCGCTACGTACTATAATAGGGAAACCTACAAGTTTGATACTTGTATTTTTTATTAAATTATCATAAACAAAGCAATAAAGTCATTTCCCAATTTTTGCACGTTCCTATAAATTTAAACCACTTTTGCAGTTATGACTTATTTACTATGTATGACTTTCGTAATTATGTAGTTCGTAGCGGCCTCCGATTTTCAATTTATCTTTTAAATGACCAGTAATCATCAAAAAACCGCAAAACTGACAAAATTTTGTAATAGGCCTCTTAAGCAATGTTGAGTATCAGTTAGAGTATTAAGGTAGTAGATACTCAAGCTAGGTCAAGAAATAAATAGCGAGACGATAGCGTGATATGAAAAAAACACTTAAAATTCTTCATAAACATTTACTGTGCAAAATCGATGGGGTAACAACAATAAATATATTCAGTCTTTTCACCTTATATTTTCAAATTCGCTGAATTCGTAGTCATCGAAGTTTAAGACTTCTTCAGACGCTAGTAAGGAGTCAAGGTCTACATATAGTTGTTTTTGGATGGATAGCTTTTCGACGATGCTGGCAAAGGTGGGTCTGTCTTGAGGCGCTTCGGCCCAGCATTCTACCATCAGCTCGTAGAGGCGTGGGGAGGCGCGAGCTGGCTTGGGCAAACGACCACCCCCCGCTAAAAATGGCGGCACCTGGAGATTGCTCAGCTCTGAATACGGGAAGCCCCCTGAAAAATATACATTTTTGACTTTAATTAGCTGGTCCTTAGAGAAACCATTTTAAGGGAACTCATTATATTAAAGAGAAGATAGCATTACGAAAGTTGACGTATGTAATAAATTCGAAGGGGTTTTTTAAAAATTGCTAAATTACAGTTTTATAGATTGATTCCACTGGAGATAATACGTTCCTAGTTAAATCAAATGCTATTATCTGTAATTTTTACTTGTTTTAGGGCTCAGCAGAGAATTATCTTATGTTTTCACTAATTATAGGCTGACACGAAGTAGGATTTCTCACCTAAAGTAGCAATCTCCCATAGTAGTACAGCAAATGCCCACACATCGCTGGCGCTGCAGTACTGCGAGTGGAGGATGGCCTCCGGAGCCAGCCACCGCAGAGGTACCGGCTTGGACCGCGTGTGGACATATACCCCCGTTCTTGAGAGGCCGAAGTCAGCCACTTTAAGCACACCCGCTCCGTCGACCAGAATGTTACGGGCTGCAAGGTCTCTGGAATTGGTCCAAGTGGGGAATGAGTAAGCAATTTAATAGTAATATTATACTTTTAAAATAATCGATTGGTCAAGTGGGACCTGAACCCACGACCATCGCATACCGGGCGAATGCTGTTCCAACTAAGCTACCGAAAACATTAGCTAACCTGACAAAAAAATTCAACTGTTCCTCGCTGTCGAAGCCAGCGTTCTTGAATAAACCTAGCATGTAATTGCTGAAAAACTAAACTTAAACTTAATAATACATCTCAGAGCATTAAACTATTGCATTAAAAAAAAACCATATCAAGTTTTTGGTGTGTTCGAAGATGCTATTGGGAGTAAGGGAATAGGTTTTACAAGAAAATAAGATGTTGTAAACGTTTTTGTAAGTTACTCATACTAACATCTGATAACGTCTTGTTATTTTTTACACTCTATATTGTAGTTAAATTCCTCTAAGGGATGATTTTACTACAAAAATGCAAGAAATTTCTCTATTGGAACATTATTGAAATTGTAAGAAACCTCTTAAATAATACTGAACAACCAAATTTAATTATGTGCAACGGGTTCTATTGGAGTAAGTATTTTCCATTTTTGAAGATTAAGAATTGTTTTACTTAGGCAGTAGTACAAATAGGACCATAAACGATATGCCTAACTCTACATTTATGTTTCAGTCAATAATTACCAAGTGAACCACTTAGAAATGATTAGATTTTGGCCATCCGAATAACAAAGCCTACCGAAATTACCGATTTATTTACAAGTCGACTTTTATAGATACTACCAACTCAAACGTAATTAATGCCAACCTAATATTAGCCCTTCAAGCAAAAATCTAAATTAAATTAACCGAAAGAATGGAAATGTTTAACGTCAATCGAAACTTCGCTAATTATTCGTTTCCTATTTAGGTAATTCTTTATGTTCGAATATTACGTAGCTTTTAATGACGGTACTTTTAATCAAATACTTGTAAAGTAAATTTCTGTTACCAAGGCTTTTTGAAAATTAACGCCTGATAGAATTAACGAGCAAAAAAAAATTCCCCTTATAAGCCTTGTGGTTACCGGGTCAGAGGTAGAGGATCTCCCACCCACCCACTTCAGATTCCCTTAGCAACTGTTGCTTGGCAACAGGTGTTCGCGTTTTGTTTTAGGCCTCTAGAGTCTAAACAAACGGAATCAAAAATAATCATAGTATCTCAATAGTATAATTATAAATAATAGTAAAGTAATTTTTATTTATCAAAATCAATGCAGTAACCAATATTTATAATAAACTGTAGGTGGAAATAATTAAACTTGATATTATTCATCGCACTTACAGGGAAAATGAAACGCCTTTAAAATTTTAAATAGCAAAGTTTACGGTCGTCTGGTTGAAACATCAGGCAAGTTAAGTAACTTAAACTGTCTTATTCAGAGTGCATTTGCTAGTCCGGGACCTAAGGTTAACCCACTATTTTATGTACGTTAGTACAGTGGGTATATCATACCATTAGTAATTTAGTGAAATTACCTTACTATAATATCCACGTCTTTTTCGTTCGTTTTGTTTTCGTTGCTTAGTTTTTTAGTACCTACCTACTGAAATGACATCTTATCTTAACTTAACTATCGAGAGATTCAGTTCATTCGGTACTGTAGAGGTTTATAACTCGATGAATAAAACCTCTACGTCTACCATGGTATATAAGTATTCGAATTTGGAATAATCGTCCCGACGTGGAAAAAACAGTTGTATCTGGATTGATTCAAGTAACGTGAGCCAAACGAAAAATGAAACGTCTTATAATCTAAAATAGTATAAATGATTGTAAATCAAATGATTCAACATTAGAAAACACATGTAGCTTCCATATTAGGTTTTGAAGTTAAGTGATTAACATGTAATTCTAATTATAACGAATAAATATAAAAGTCATATCAATATTTCACATTTTAATTAATTTTCCTGCACATTCGTGCACCACAGTGGAGGCGCCCGATGCTGCCAAAGTCGCAGTACTTATTGCCGGCTTATTTGACGGGGGCAGCGTTTTATTTTAAGTAGTACTTCTGTCTTACTATTCAATTGAAAAAAACTGCATTTTACATGTATTTTATTTAGGGCCTGTTTCACAATGTACGGATAAGTTCTGCATAAGTTCTGTATAAGCTATTTGTTACTTATCTTTAGGATAAACACTATAAATGTAGTGTTTCACGACCGTCAAATAGCGCTTTAATATACACATTAAATTCAAGAACTTTTATCCCACATAATTTATCTGTTACATAGATATTTGGCACTTTATCTGTACATTGTGAAACAGGCCCTAAAACTTTTAAAAGTATGAAAAAGCCCGTACAAGTCAAATATCCATACATCCGTAACGATCCGATGCCGTAATGTTCGTAAAAACCGGAGTTTGTTTACCAAGGTGAACACATAAAGGCTTTTCTGTGATTAAATATATCTTGAGCGGGCTGTTGGTAGGCCCGTTCCGGGAAAATTCTGGGGGCAGGGCGGGGCGGGAAATCCCGGCTGGGGTTGGTTCCGGGAAAAAGCAGAGCGTTTCTCGGCAGAGCACCGACCCCGACCCCGCCGGGCTTAGCGTAGGTCAAGGCCGTTTCGCGGTTTTGACATGGTAGGACAAGGATGGCGAACTTTTTTGTAACATCGTGCCATTTTTTTTTAAGAAATTTAATGTCTAATGAGGTCATAGACGTGCCATCAAATAATTTTGACTTTGCGATCATTGGGTTGATAGTACACTCCGTAGCGAGCGTAGGATCACTCGCGTTCGCTCGTCATATAATACCTACTTCACACTTTTTTTCTCTTAGTGCATTATGAATTTTTTGATCGGTGACGTGCCCAAATATTCTGTTGCGTGCCACTAATGGCACCCGTACCATTAGTTCGCCATCCCTGTGGTAGGATAATAAAGCTCCTTTGGCATGTCGTTGAGACTATTTCATGACTATTTTTTGGAACCTAAATCAATTCAATAGACTTTCCCGTTTGCTTGCACCAGAAGTGAGGATTACAGCTTTTTACATTAGAGTTCATAATCCTCACTAACCTATAGCTCTGACGCCGAAACTAAAGTGTCCTATTTACGACCTACCTACTTGTACGACTTCTTATGACTATTTCATGACTATTTTTTAGCGTTGACAAAATTCGTTTTCATTGAGATTTCAAATATGGGGATTCCAGCTTGAAGCACACTTTTCGGAGACCATAACAAATATGTGATAATTCTGTTGGCCTTCAAATGAAGTACAAACAAACACTTTATCATGGAGAGAGGTGTAAAGGTATAGCTTGCCATTTTCTTATTTAGGACGTAGACGGCCTAATAATTTGAAGAAACCTTTTTAGTAAATAAAATGCCGGTAAAGTGGGTTATAGCATAGAGAAAAAATAATAGTTATATTACTAAACACAGTTCATCTAAAGTTTCCTTTTAAATGTATTTCTATAAAAATGAGCAAAACCTGGGAAACAACAAAGGAGAAATTGGATCACTGAGATCTTGTTTTTTTTTTCATTTATTGTAATGTATTATCTTAAATTATATTTCATTATGTACTAAGATCCAATTAATTTAAAGTGCCTTAGCGTTTTTTTTGTACGATACCTTAGAAATTCCCTAGTTGTGTGGATTCCCTTTAAAAATAATTTTAGGATACTAAGTTAATTAAACAGAGAAATAACGTAATTTTAATTTTAGCTACTTTTACTTAATTTTCATTTTATAGCTGGATCTTGTTCCTAAATTGAATTATGCTATAGGTACTTTTGGTTATCGTCGGTAAAACTTAACCGAAGTCATATTTATTTACGTAAGTTTTAGTACTTAAACATAAATCCTATTTTCTCTCCAATAAACTACTACCTTAACAAACTAATTTACTGGCATACAACAGGGAGATAATTATGATTGAGCGTTAATAACGGCTGAACTAACTTGGATTATGAGTAGGTACCTTTAACAAGAGAGCCGATTTGAAGTAGTTATTATTACATAAATATCGGTATGATTAGTGCAATTCGCTATGTAACAAAACTTTTCATGCAGTGATTATGTCCATTATGTAGTACATTGATGGCTACTTTTTATCCGCTCTCTGGTAATATATTTTTGATCCTCGATGCGATTGTTTTAGCTAGTTTATCTATTAGTATTGCAATAAATTACTGAGTATTGGAGTTTGATATTTTTATATGGGCATTAGTCAATTAGTACGTAGCATAGGTCGAATAAGTGCCCAATATATTTTATTGTGACACAAATTTTTTGCAAAAGTCTGCATTAACTGAAGATTGTCCTTTGAGCTACTACTATAGTGCATAATGGAGATCAATGTCGATCGATACATTAATGAACTGTTTAAATACAAATTGCGGATTTAAGACTGTCTAATCATGAGGCCAGACAGATAGTACTGGGTAATAGGAGTAATATCTAACGGGCCTCTGCGATTTAGATTTGGCCCTCTCGTACGACCTTTCAAAGATCCAGGACTCCATACTATTGAGATTTGTAAAATAACAACATAATTTAATAAATCACCAGTAATAATGTAAGTGGACAAACTCATGCAAATACATTTAAAAACCACATTACTTTTTCAAATAAGTTTACTTAAGCGTTATAATAGCTTGTTGCTTACCTGTGTGTGATTCCTCGCCCTTCCAAATGCCCCATACCCAGCGCTACTTGCAGCGCATACTCTCTCATTGTGCAGCTGTCAAGCTGTAGTGCAGGCTCAGCTACGTAGTGGTCTCTGTTCTTTAGTGTCTCCTCTTCTACGTACATTTTTTCATATGACAGCGCCGGATCGGAATCACTAAGATTTGTGTATTCCGCTGAAATGCAATATTGCTGTTGTTAAATCAGCAGGCGACACACTAGGAATATTGTAAAGTTTACAATGTAAACATTTTTTGGATTTTGACCTTTATCATTAACACATTGTACTAGAACTAGATGTATCTAAAATATATTTGCTTTTTAGAAAAAAGTTAACAATGTTTTTTTTGCGAGTCAATAATAATTTAGTACCATGATTAGTACAAACATTTTGTAAAAATAACTCGTACTATGTAAATGTTTGGAGCATCGGAATGACCTTTATTAATATCTGGGGGCACGGCAGTTTGCAGTGCCGAGACAAGCAAAGCGAAATGCAATGGCCCCAAGACAAATATTTTTGACCAAGGTGTAGAGTTCGTGAAGTTAGGGCTGGTAGAGTTACAGATTCATTGATAAAACTAAATTTCTCACACTCCCAATGTATAATTTGGAGGTATGTACGAGTGAGTAAAGTTAGTCTACGACAGGTCCCCCACTGTAGACAGGCCACTAACCTCACCTCAACTGTGAAGTGGCTTTGGTCATACTTCACCACGGCCTAGTGCGAATTGATGAAAGTTTGTTGAAGGGCTAGTGACTAACCTTACTGTCAGATGTAATCAAGTCTAAATGTCTCTGATCAGGTTTTATGTTTGTATCAAGCGATACTAGGCGGGATTAACTTTTAACGTCCTCAATGAAGCACAGGAATGCTCGAGACAAATGACACTGTTGCACCTGAAATGGTCACCCATCCATCTATCTAGGTTATAATACTATTTGTAATACAGGAAATATATCATTGGTTATAAGCAAGAATTTTAACGGTAAGTATGGAAAAAGATGTTTCAAGCTCAGAATCAGTGTCAGTGTCAGTATCGCCTGTTTCGATAGCATGCCTCAAACTCTACATTTAGGATTTTGCTCGAGTACCATAGCCAGGCGTTCACTATGACAAATACCTAACAAGGATTTAAATTTTCATTTTGTGCATATTATGGTATGGAGTTACACTTTAAAAACAATCGGCCTTACTACAAAAAGATAGACTAGTGTTGAACACGTGTTGCACACCTGTTTACGGATAAGTCACCCAATTTGAAATGTTTGTTAGCAGGTAATATGTCTCGAATGTCAGATGTGTCAACATTTCAAATTGGTTGATAAATTTAAGACAAGTATTTAACGCTAGTCTATCTTTTTTGTAGTAAGGCCAAATAAGTTTCCTATAGTGTTTAGTGTTAAGCAGTTAATATCTCCTTATTTAAAATATAGACTAAAAAACTAACCATTTTATAATATACAACACAAAACATGTCATCATACTCATTTATTTTGTAAGCATGGCTGTTTAATATCTTTCATGCAAAAACTACTGAAAGGATTTGGATGCAATTTTGCACACATATTGTAGAATATGATCTGGATTAACATAGGATACTTTTTATGCCAGTTTAATGTTCCTGTGGGATATATTGAATGAACTAAAGAGCACGCGAGCGAAGTCGCGGGCAACAGTCTTTATTATACCCGTAGATTGACGTTCATTATTAAGATGTTAAACTTACTGTCAGCCTCCGATGGCCGGCCATTCACATCGCTGTTAAGTCTTCTCGTGACACTTGACCCTTGTTCTTTCCGTCTCCCTCTGGCCGCTCTAAGCAGAGTGAGAAGGTCGCCCCTTGGGGCATGTTCCAAGAGTGCTATGAGAGGCGCCCTCCTGGTACAGCAGGCGATCAGCCTGATGACGTGCTTGTGTGAGCCAACGTGTTTGAGCATCACGATCTCTCGGAGGAAGTCTTGCATCTCCTCTTCGGAAGCGTTTTCTGTGAAATGTAAATGTGCATCATAGGTATACTCGTATATTGTTAGCTAGGAATCGATTGATGGCCGGAACATCCCTATGAGCGGTTCCCTGCACTAGCGTTCATCTGTCATCGGGACGTCTTTTCTACTCGTCGCGTCGTACTTTATGCTTTCGCGCGTTTTCCGTAACAATATAGGTAATTTTAGTTTATTATTTTATTTTATCGTTTTATTTAAAAGAACCAAATATTAATATGGTGTAACATAATTATTGCACCAAAAATCAATAGAACCAACAAAGTAATCACAAAATAACTCTTTTAGAAATTTTACATCTCATTGGACATTTTGGTATGGAGATGGTTTTTTTTCCTGTCAAAAAATGTTAACTTTCTTACAGAAAATGCATTTAATAAGACAACTAGTTTATTAAATACGTTTAATTTTACCATAATTTTTCTGTAACTGTTAAGGACTTATTTTAATTAATTAAGCTGTGGGCTATGGACTCAAGCACACATGTGTGCGTGACGCGAGCTTGCGGTTTAATTAGTGTACCAATTCATCATCATTAATACCATTTCAGCCATAAGACGTCCACAGCTGAACGTAGGCCTCTCCCAATTACTAATTATTAACTGAAATTAGATGAAAAAACATTTCAATATACACGAGTAATTAAAAGTTAGCAAACATTTAACAAACTGAATTCTAAAAAGTTAAAACGTCCAAACTTTGTGAATTGGGGTCATTAAAAGTTGTTGGAGGAATTAATTAATTTATTAACCTCATTTGGGGCGTTTTGTTGCGATGCGATACTTAAGACCCAATTGTACATAACGCTTTAGTAACAGAAAATTAAATGTTATATCGATAGTCCGAGATATGAACTAAACCTCTGTAAGTGACTATCAGAAGAAGTATTTTTGAAGCCAAATTTCAATTCGCATACAAATCCTAATATTTTTTTTATTGTTTCCACAATCACACCAATTATAATTATGCTGGCCCCAAACTAAGCAAAGCTTGTACTATGGTGACTAGATAACGGATAGACATACTTAAATACATTTATAAACATCCATGGCTTAGGTACAAATGCTCGTGCTCATCATACTAACATTTGCTCCTTGCGCGATTCGAATCCGCAAACGCCAGGCATTGTAGTCCGGAGCGCGAGCCACTACACCAAACGATAATTTTTCCTAGGAGTTCGTATGCAATACTTTGAATTCGTATACGAATTGGAATTCAAATGCTTTAAAATTAGGTCGTGAATTAAGTGTCAGTTATTTATGCACCACTGTGAATCCTTTTAATAAACTAAACCTCATGTGGCCTTATGACAAAAAAGATATGCTAGGTTTAAACGGTGTCTAAAAAATAACCAATCAATTTTAAATGTTGTCACATCAGACATATCTTGGTAATAATGACTTACATTTAAAATTGTTTGGCTAATCTTTAGACAGTGTTTAAACCTAGTCTATCTTTTTTGTAATAAGGCCACAGTTGGTGACTATTAAAACTTGGTGCAAGTGCTGCAACTAAAACTAAACACGAGTCTGACAAATAAACTATCTGTTAATACTATATAATATTCTATTATTTTAATGTTCAGTCTTTGAAATTAATTGTTATGTTTAACGTTGGTATTATTTCTACGCCTACAAACAACGGTGGAATATGTTGAACCTGTACCTTAATTTAAGATCATTCTAACCATATTCTTGAAAATAAATCTTATCTTATCTTAACTTAATATCAACTATTGGATAAAAGATGGTGTGACGATTTGCCTAACCTGCGACGAGAGCTTGGGAGTAATTCGTTAGATAGAGATCAGTGGAAGAGTCTGGGGGAGACCTACGCAGTGAGATTATATACCTAGGCTAAAAAAAAGTAACTATCAGAGCTTGGTGTAAGGGGATTAAGCACCACCGACAGCCCGTCAAATAAAATAATCCCCAATCAGTTTGTCATTCCCAATAAAACTCTAAAATGCAATTGGTTCTCTAGAGCATGTTTGAAACGTCTATACTATGGTGTAATGATGCCTAATTAATATACCGTGTTATCACAAAAACTATGTAGATTACTAAGTCACTTCTTGCATACAAAACAGTTATACAATGCTGCTTGTTACTCATTAAGACATATTTTACAGTCGCGGTTGTATTAGTGCTATGTTTTACGAGGTGTAACAATGTGAACATACTTCGATGATTTCGCGATAAAAACCGTAGGTAGTTTTATTATTAGGTATTGATTATTTTGTAGTGAATTCACCAACTATAAAATATGAATCAGCGACGGATACCTTTTCAATGCACCTGCTGTTTTGTTAGTCTAAAGACGTAATAATTGTTTTTTGATACATTTTTTTTTATTGATCACACTCTTGTCACACTGTGCCTGCCCAGCGCATGTGGATACATTAGCGCTTTTCTTCTTTTAGGTCTTTTATCTTCATTCTTCATCATCATCGTTTCAGCCACAGGCTACAGAACGTACACAGCTGAACATATGCCTCCCCTAATGACTTCCAGGTTGGCCGGTTGGAAGCGACTTGCATCCAGCGGCTTCGTGTAACCTTTACCAGGTCATCTGTCCGCCTTGTGGGTGGTATCATCTTATTGATAAAATGTATACAGGTGTACAAAATATTTTCATGGATTGGGACTTGGGAGGGGTGTTGCATACATAGACAATAAAGTTACATACACGACCTCCGCAGCCGAGAGCCGAGCATGCGGGCTATATGGCGACGCCATGTCTGAGGTTCCAGGTTCGATCCCCGGTCAGGCTAATGTCGAAAACGATTTTTTCTATATTGTTTCGGGTAGATGTTGTGGTACCGTCCATTGTTTCTGATTTCTATAACAAAAGTGCTTTAGACTTACCTTAGGGTCAGAGCAATGTATGTGACGTTGTCCAATATAAAAAAGCTCTTGTCTCACCTGTGAGCATTTTAGCAGCGACTGTGATGGTCTCCCCCCCTGGCATGTCTAGCTGAGCCGCGTGTACTTGCCCGAAGGCCCCGCAGCCGATCAGGGCCCCCAGGTGCACGCGGGACCTGTTCACTTCCCACTCATCACCTAACGCTTCATCAGTCTGGTGAAAAATAGTTAATAAGAGTTAACAGGCTACTTGACACCACCAATTAATTGACATCAAATCAAATTAAATCATTTATTTCTTCATAAACATGGGTTTTACAAGGTGTTGTATATAAAATATTTCTAGGTCCTGCCATGATTCACCTTAAAAGGTAACTTTGCATGAGCAGTGAAAATACACATCTATCTTATAATTTGTATGGCGATAGCAAGCTACGACTTCATTTAGGTAAATCACTTAACTGCCTTCTAACTTTTTAATTTCTAAGCAATCAAAAAACTTTTTGACTGGTGTCAAAATCCCAATTATAAGAGGTGGAGCGACATAGTAGATGGAAGATAAAACAGCGTATATTAAATAATATTGATTTCTCTCTCACATTATAGGTGCACTTTATTTACAGTGACAATTTAGAAAGGTAGGTACAATAGTTGCTGATGTTACCTTGTGTGTGAGAGACTGGAGCCTGAGGTAGGTTTCCTTAGAAACCTGTATTACCGCAGGGCTAGCATGCGCAACACGAAAAAATTTTGTCGTGGCATTTTATCGGCTTTTAACGTAAATATGTCGTTTTGTCTTCGACGATAACAAAAAAAATACAAAATATCATGGCAACGCCGTGTTATAACGTAAAAATAAGTGGCTATGATCAACGTGAAAATCCTGAAAATATTAAGAAAAAGGATTCGAGGCGTCTGTGATCCGTTAGGTTAGGGAAAACGACAAAATTATCGTCGAAGACAAAATTTGTCTTGTGTATCGATAAAATAACCGTTGCGCGCATGCTAGCCCTGCAGGACTCCAGATATTGGGAGTATTCTAAGTGGAATAAGCTGATTGTGATGAATAAGATAGTAATAGTTATTTCTCCCTGGTATAGCGAGGTGAATTTTTATCGTTAGTTCTGTGTATCCAGCAGTGCCTAAATGTCAGAAGCTTTAAGGTGAAACTATGACAAACAACAACTAAAATAGTGAAAATCTTATAAACGTAAAAAAAAAACATGTTTAATTTGATTTTTTAAAGCTTATTCTCTCGATGGTAATATAGGACAACCATAATAATATCATTAGAAGAAGAAAATAGTGTAACATCATAGGGTTTGAGACAGCAATGGGACGGGACGTGATACTCGTCGTACTGAAGATATCAATGTGCTGATAGTGTATCAGCTTTTTTTATTTTATTAACATAGACGTATTCGCATCGTCATAATTCGACAGATCTACCTCTGATAGGTTACTCAAATAGTTACTTAACATTTTAAATGTAAAGTAAAGTCAAACGTCTAAAACAACTAAAGTTGATTGTGTTATAAAAAAAAAAGGCATATTTTAGTGGAGTGGATCATGTCTTAAATATGTTTTTTGTAATTACCTCGAACTCTTTTTGTACATACAGAGGGCTCTGCTCCACTTGCCCCCGTGCTGGCACTTCGTTGCTTCTGTGAACAACAAAAGAAGTGGGGTGAGATTGATGGTGAAACAAAATGGTCTAACTTCTTAGATCATGGTCAAGCGTGCCCAGACTAGTAGCTTGACAAAGCGCGAGTAGGTTTTTTTTTGGGAGGATTCTATTAGCTTTGCAATATTTATCCATGCCTACAGAATAAATGTTTTACCTACTGTGCCACTCATAGAACGGTGCTAGCTTAGTGGTTGGGGTTTTGCTTTAAATCCGTAGGTCCTGAGTTTGAATCCTAACACCTCTAGGTGTTTGGGAATTCATGTACGGATTTGCTATTGCTCTGCAGATACCTAAGGTAAAACATCGTAGTTAACATTGGATGTGTAGGCAAGGTCCAAAATCAAGTTCTAGGTTACTAACTTTAGGCTAAGATTTCAATGTTACTTACACCGTGACTGCCTGAAATAAATATCCTTACTAATATTATAAATGCGAAAGTGTGTATGTGTGTGTGTCTTCACGCAAAGCTCTACGAGAAAAGGACTGTGACATTTAATATTTTTTTTATTTAATCATGAACTTATATCCCACTCTATATGTAGAGCAGTGATTCTGCCAGTGTCTAGTATTTGAGGAATAGACTGTGACATTTCTATCATGCCTCATAGACGTTCGTAGTAGGTAATATGACTGGCGACAGCTGACGCTCAGGCCATCTGTTCCAAGCTTTGAGGTCAGCCATTTCAATATCATTGCTTGGGAGCTATCTAAAAATAATGATTTGTAAACACAGTTGCAAAATTAGTGATTATCATTAAAACATGATCGGGTCCCGGTGGAGATTAGATTGCACCACTCAGGTGGGCTACGCCATAACGATGCGTAGTATCGCCACCATACGCAACGATTTAATGATGCGCCGAGACAAGAGTATCGATATCGATAAGCATAAGGTAATTTAAATGGAGAATAACAAAAATAATTTTGTAGACAACATGTCAATAATCAATGTATTAAGGTTAAAAATAAGAACTATCATAAATGATTGATAATTAAAAGAATGCAATATATGCCTGTAATCTGTATTATAAATAAAAACAGTCGTATTGACAGTTTGTCGTAGTTGTAGTAACTTATGGGTTTAATAGAAATAAATTGTTGCTGTTGAGTAAATGTCTGAATACTTAAAACTTATTAGGTCTTTTTAATAAATAATGTACAGCTACATAGTCAACAACTCAATGATAATCCTCCGGAATTATTACGCATCGCGTAATCATGTTACCAAGTCACCAATTGTAATTTCGTCTAGTTATTTAAGTATCTAACACGAGGACTATTTACTGTATAAGCAGTAATTATTGAAGGCGCGAGAACCATTTAAAACGTTCAAAACGTAAGCTTGTAAATAATTAGTTACAGTTCGTGTGATGTGACAGACACAAATGACGAGGATAACATTTGTTGGATCAGTATTTTAATACTGTATCTTCTTGTATCATTTGATAGGTAAACGCTAGAATGTGCACTAATATTACGAAGTTAGGATAGGTGATCTGGTTTCGTACCTTTGTGTCACTTTTTACGATAAGTATTACTATAGCTGTTTGTTATTTATCTCTAGCCATATGGATTTTCTATGTCCAGCAGTAGACTCTCAAAGGTTGATTCTAATGATGGATACGGTAGGTTATTTTTGTTAACAAAAAAAATCGTCAAAGAAATGTTCATGTCACATCTCTAGAGGTCATGGGTCGCGGGTCACTCTTGCGCAGATAGATGTTCTAACTATAGTGACGTAAGTTTTACGCAAACGTGCTTTACCGAGCCGTTCACATACTATCACCTTCAAAGAAAAAAAGCTATTGTTATTTCCAACCTTATATCTCGAGTTATAAGACTCACTGTCGCAAATGGATAAAGAAATGATGATTTTTTCAATCTACAACCATGGTTCGGTCATTACATTTTATGCCTAATCGGGCCAATCTTAAAGTCGTTTAAAATAGCGAATTTTAATGTACACGAATCAGTTGTCGTCATCATGTTTTAGTCATAGCGTGACTTTGATTTTGAATGCCTGTGGTATGTGTACACATTGTCATAACGCCCACTCTCTTTTGACGAGGTCGGAAGAAAATTTGACGTGCGAATTCTGAATAAATAGCTGTCTCTTGGTGCTGTACGATTAGTACAGTGTCATCTCTACATGAAACAACATGATTAGTTATTTCATTTAAAAAAATGTTCTAATGGTTTTTACTGCGCATTGTAATTAAACAAATTACAATTGACATTTAAATGGATGTAAATGACCACTCATATGGCGTTGAGTTGCGGTGATTCGCTTAAAACGCAAAGTGTCAATTCAGTCAGAGTCATTTTCTGATTTTAGGACAAAAATGCAACCGTCACTTGGTAAATATTTATGAAACTTCGTTACTGTTAATCAGTATCACAGTTTTTTTTAACACGAGATCCTTTAATGATCTCTTTTGCAATGACACAGATGCACCCATAAAAGTCGATGGCTCGCGTGGTACGTAGAAATGGAAGGGCATTTCTGCAAAACCGGTTTTTTCAATCTGGATCGGTATCATCGGCCACTCACTGGCCTCTGACTTTAAACGATATTTGAATTTCAAACATTCGAATGCAACTTGTGAGTTATGGCGGGTAATCGAGGATTATATCACTCGTATGATTTAAGTTACCTGACCCCTCACATGCATAATCCATTGGTAATCGTATGTCTATATGGTAGTATTAATTACTTTTCCAATTATGGTTTGTTTACGATGTTTAAAAGCTGGATGTCTACTTATCGTAATTCTTATTGATGTGTTAATAGTCGATCTACAATATGCAAATACATTATTCATCAAGATAAACATTGTTGTTATCATCATTTGGTTTTCAGTTATGTTTTCTTTTAGTTCTCTTAACTAAACAAACTTTGTCGGATGATGCAAAAGAAGATTTTTATGTTTCATTTTTTTAAAGATTAATGACAAAAGTGAAAAGATTCTAAATTGCCACACTTAGACCCACTGACATAACTTTTTAAACTCTAAATTTATCAATATCATTATGTCTTTATCTAACTATAAACTAAGTGACAGATTCAGAATGATACTTAAAACCAGGTTTAATGACTATTTAAGACCTACTGCAAATAGGTTTTAGTAAAAACTTCCACTAAACCTTGGCTTCCATTATAGCACCGCAGAACGAGTGTGTGGCGTCACTACGGGACGTGACCACAGAAAACAATTACTAAAGGACGTGACAGATGTGCGATCAATTGCCTTTAAAGATTAATTAGAGCCTTAATTATATTTGTGTTGTTTTTACATTCTTCGTAAAAAAAAATTACCCTTACCAAAAATCATCATACAATTTTACTTTTAATAAATTTTCAATCAGACTCGTAAATGATGCTAGAAATATGTTTAAGTTAAACACACTTGCGTTCCTCCTACTTTTTCTTAATATTGGTCGATCAAGTCATTTATTGTATCTATCTACTCTTCATTAGTCGGTCTGTCAGCGGTTGAGGATTGTGACTCCGTCTATTTACTCGCCTCGATATCATGAGCCGTCTTCAGTCATCGACATCCTGCGCCGAAGACTAATACGGTAGTTGGACGGACTACCGCATTAGTTTTTGGTATTTTACCTTTTACAAGTGTCATCTATATAATTACCTTCAATATGTAAAAGCAACTTTGATTTAGTTACAACATTTACAACTTAAGAATAGTTGGACCGAAATTCTCAATTTTTGAATTAAGATCTAAATAAAAATTTAAGTGGTGGTGATAAATGGTAATTTTATTCGCTTCTATCAGCTGCCTTTAGAATCGGTAGCTTATCGATCTATCGATAATTGTCAATCCCTATAGTTCTATCAATCCGAGTGCAAAGATCAAATGCCACCGTCTAGCTCGCTTGTATTGGCATTCTATCGTTAGGTCACACGCAAGACGATCTCCAGGCCTTTCACTAGGAAATGCTGACGGACAACAAATAAGATGCATCAGATTTTTAGACTAGTCACTTTCGTTCGCTTTCGTAATGAAATCTTACGTTACACATGTCGATAGCGTGGGTGGTATGTAATTACACGGAATTGAATAAAAAAAAATGTTGCTAGTTTTAGTCTACCATTACTAATCAGAACTTAATAAACCGACCGCCTTTGGTGAAAGCCAACCTACGTTTCTACGTTTTGCGTAGCCATTCGGGCAAATGATTTTCCACTAAACTACCGATGACGTTAGATTAATTGCAATCTCCTAAATGACGAAGAGACGTAAAATATATTTATTTAATATAAAAATATGTACAATAAAACAGCATTTATAAATTGTAATTGCATTAATTACTTTTAAATTTTGGCGTTGCATAATTTAAAACTCAATGAAACGTCAGGCAAAAGAGGTAACATTTTGTACCTAAATTATGATCGCGTTAATTCCCGTTTCATTGAGTTGTAATAACATTATCAAAAGTTTGAAGCACGATAAATTGTACAGAGCTAATCCCATCACTAACATTTAATAGTGTCTTATTAAATCTCCTAATGAGACCAGTCTGGTCTGCGTCTACGTGTAATTAGGATAGAATGAGGTTTGATAATAAATCATGCCTTGACTTTATTTTCTAGCACATGCAGGAGCCTGGGAAATTTTAGTAATTTCTTGCAGTTAATAACTCTTAACGATAGTTTCAATTAACTTGATCTTTTTGCGTTGCATCCATTTAAATGACTTATCGTTTTAAATATAAGTACATACATAAAATGTTTTTAAAGTTTTTCTTGTTTAGTAAATTTGAAGTTTGTTGTAGTTAGTTTACTTATATAAATGAAAAAAAAATATGACATTACATATTTTTCATAAAATAGTTTAAAAGCGCATTGTAAGAAAACTATGTTCCTTTATGAGTCAATAAATTCTCTCTAAACCGAAAATGTATGTAGTTCTAAAGCGACACACTAACTTATTCAGAGTGCATTTGCTATCCGGGACTAAGATTAAACCACTGTTTTAACGTACAAAAATCAATGTTTTAACCTTATTCTGGACTAGTAAATTTACTCTGAATAAGACAGTAAGAGCGAAGCTCAACCAACTTATCTTTTGGCCAGGGCGGTAACCACGAACTCTTAAAACAATCTCGAATCTGTCAAACACTATCAAATCTGTCAAATTTTGTATGTAATGACGTACCAAAATTGGCAGATTTGACAGCTTTGAGATTGTTTTAAGAGTTCATTTCATGGTTACCCCGCTGGGCTTTACTTAAGCTAGTGTGCAAGTATTTTTATTCCCATTACATCGTTATCGTGAAATACTAAAGAAATGTAAGAAGCGAACAGTTATAAGACTATTAAGGTTAATTCGTACCGGTTTGGGGTAATTTGCGACCTTCAAGGCTAAAGCTTTTAACGTGTGTAAACATATTTTTATTACGACTTTGACTTTGTGCTTACACAATACTATCAGTTATGTGGTCAACAACTTTCGTTATTTTAATGAAAAGTCGAGTTAACAAAACAGGTAAATCTAATCTAACTATGAATATTTACGTATAAAAAAAACAAAATGTCCATCAAATTGAGTAAAATATATTAAGCAGCGATTACCGCTCTTAATTGCAACATTTTTTTTAGCTCTTACGACAAAATCTAGAAACATTACTACTCTTTTATAAATCGCTATAACAACAAATACCTACTAAAAAACAGCATACAACAAATACTTAAGGGTGCTCCAATACAACGTGATTTTTTTGCCGTTTTTACAGATAATGGTACGGAACCCTTCGTGCGCGAGTCCGACTCGCACTTGGCCGGTTTTTAAGTTAACTAAACTATGAAGTTTTTATGGTCTCTAAATCCTTTTGTATCTTAACTAGTATAAAAAAAAACAAAATGTCCGCTAAATTGAGTAAAATATTTTAAGCAGCGATTACCGCT
The DNA here is from genome assembly GCA_950371115.1 of Anania fuscalis. NCBI lineage: Eukaryota > Metazoa > Arthropoda > Insecta > Lepidoptera > Crambidae > Anania > Anania fuscalis. The sequence goes on along the minus strand of OX493335.1, from coordinate 14,449,711 downwards.
CTTAATTGCAACATTTTTTTTTAGCTCTAGCGACAAAATCTTGAAACATTACTACTCTTCTATAAAACCCAACAATTAATTAGTCATTTTCTATGCATGAATCTCTATTTAGCAAATTTGAGGACAGTTTAATACGCTTATAGCCGTCATAACAATACAATTTATGTGTAATACAATTCATGATTTCCGAACGAACAAAGAGAACAAACATGGTTCCATATTATCTCGAGGGAATATTATTATTTTTAGGCACGAGATCAAAATCCTGTTGTTTTATTGACACATGTAAATGTGGAGCTTATTGGATCACAGGGGATGTGTGAAAATGTGAGGGGTTGTAAATCTGGAAGGTGGCGTATCGGTTTTGGAGATCTGATTTTTTCACTCTGTATACGTATTTTTTCATTTATTTCTTCGGCTCGGTCTACTGTGAGAATGATACACTTTTTCAATACTCGGTAAAATTATCAGCCCTTAACTAAGAGTAACTTGTACTGTCGTGAGGTTAACTTTATAAATATTAGTTAACACACTTGCTTTGATACTGAGTAGCGAAAGCAACTTGTGTTACAGAAATTATGCTCATGGTCTTTGTGATGTGATAGCAATCTATGACGTCATTGTTTACCGGCCTCGACTGCCTTATTTTTTATTAATTTTGAAGCAAACAAAAATCAGATTCTTTTATTAAATGATAATGTACCGGATTATCGGACCTAAAATGAGGTGTCCGATTTAATAAATGATTCATTCATTCATTCATCTCAGCCTATTGCAGTCCACTGCTGGAGAGCCCAAGGAGCGCCAAAGAGCACGATCTCCCGCTTTTTTCATCCAACCACTGTCAGCCATCTGTCGTCGGTTCATCGAGCTGATAATGATTAATAAATGATGTCTTAGAATTATTTATGATTGATTTCCACATACCAATTATAATATTTACCAATTTACTGACAGGAATCTTTGGGAATTCATCGTGAAACTTACCAAGGAGCTAAGCACATATTGTACACCAGACAAATCAAACAGTTCAGAGAGAAATGGTACAATTTAGGGGGTCTTATCACTCTGTCCCTTATATTAAACACACTTTTTAGGGTTCCGTACCCAAAGGGTAAAACGTGACCCTATTACTAAAGGCTCCGCTGTCCGTCTGTCTGTCACCAGGCTGTATCACATGAACCGTGATAGAGAGTTGAAATTTTTACAGATGATGTATTTTTGTTGCCGCTATAACAACAAATACCTACTAAAAACAGTATACAACAAATACTTAAGGGTGCTCCAATACAACGTGATTTTTTTGCCGTTTTTATATGGTACGGAACCCTTCGTGCGCGAGTCCGTCTCGCACTTGGCCGGTTTATAAGCTTAACTAAACTATGAAGTTTTTATGGTCTCAAAATCCTGTTGAGTTACTCGTAACTTTACACCGAGTACCTACTATGTGATACTACTAAAAATACGAATCAGAAGATAAAATATTTTTTTCACCCTTTTAGTAGTAAATGTAACATTTAAAGACGTTAATCGCTGTTCCCTAGTAAATGTGTGTAGACTGCAGTCTATAGAGGTAAGACTTACGTAAAAATGACTAGACTAGACTGTCTGCGGTTGACCCACAGAGGCTACGCCCAGACAGGTGATCGTTTGCATATTTTTTTGAAAGTCGTGACCGGAATGCATTGATAATTGCCGAGTGCATTAGCCGGCGCCTATTGTGCTACTGAGCGTAGCGCGGGCGCCGATTAGGGCATGGCTATTTAATTATTGGGTTCAGATTGATACTTATCGATTGGGTATCTAATATTTGTGTAATTAATTAGTATATAACTATCACGTCTGTTTATGGTGCGACCACGGCTCTACCTTGGCCATTTTTATCTCAATTTTATCTTATCTAAGACCTACGTAGCCGAGAGGCGAGCACGCCGGACTATTCAATGCGCCGTGGCGCCGCCATCTCTGTGGTTCCGGGTTCGATCCCCGGTCGGGTCAATGTTGAAAACGAACTCTTCTCTATTGTCTCGGGTCTGGTTGTTGTGGTACCGTTGCTGTTTCTGATTTGTGTAACACAAGTGCTTTAGCTACTTACCTTAGGATCAGAGCAATGTATGTGATGTTGTCCAATATATTTATGTATAATATATGCATTTCTGGCTTTCTATATGCAACCTATTTTCTTGTTTCCTCTTTTTTAGACTTTTTTAAAGTACTCTGGTTTTAGTTTTCGAACTTTTTTTTTCAATACTTACGTATTCAATATATTTAAAGTATGTTTTGGTAAATGTTCATCATTATTATTTTATTTGGATTTGACTTTAACTCCTAATGCTTCCAGAATAAAACTCCAGTTCGTATTCACATTTCACAAAGTTCTCACGCAGTTCCATCTCACGTTGCCAACGCGGATTGAATCTTAACAAATTTAGACGTTCACTTATTGGCACTGCGCGAGTTACACAACGCTTTCTACAAGGAACATTTATTTTAACAAGGATATTTTGTAAGCTGTACCGTAAAGAAAGCCTTAAGATCCGCCTGCTTGAGATAAGTTATGGTGATTGATGGTTGCGGAAAGTACTCGTGTTGAATGAGTCACTTTTCGAGCATTAAAAGATGTGCATATATTATAATGGCTGAGTGACATGGAGTCGGTGGGAGAGTTTTACTGTCATATTCCACGTTTCGGTTCCGTGGTGTAGGACGCCCCCCAGCTCGATGGGCCGACGAGCTTAGTAAGATGGCTGGCAGTGGATGGATGAAAAAGGCGAGAGATCGTGCTCTTTGGGAGCTTACGTCCAGCAGTGGACTGCAATAGGCTGAGATGATGATGATGATGATGATATATTATGGCTGTGTCTTTTCAATGCCGTGACTAACAAGCTATGTTACCTGTAACTTCAAGCTACCTTACCATACTTTCAATTTGATCTGTTCTATGAGAAAATGCGTCTTGGCACAGGGACAAAAAATATCGGTGTTCAATTTTTTTAGTTACGGAACTTTTTTTTACCTATGGTGTCTTTTCAAATCATCACTGCAGTCATTTAGTTTGAGAGACTTTTGTCTTTTACAAGTTTCTCCATGCTTCCCTGTTAAGGGCTAATGTGTGGTGCTAGTCCTTGAGGTGGGCGAACCCAATCGTCAGGCCAACCATAATTTCTTTGACCCTACGGCGTTATTCATCTTCAAGAATCTATTTTGACATTATAATCATGTACATTGGATCAAATCTTCATTTACTAATTGAGGTTTCTTTGGTCAATAAATCATTGCTATATAAGTAATTTGTTTGAGATTACTTCAAGTTTGGTATAAAATCAAAAATGACAACTCCAAATAAGTCTTATTTGTATGCATAACGAAATGGCCAAGAAAGCCTGTCGAACTACAAATATACATGTCACAGACTTACAGTACACTTTCATATTTACGTAACACAGGTTATTGCCGTTTTTGATCGAACCGTGAGCATTCATTCAATAAGGATGCAATGCTGACTCACCCAAGTTCGGTAACAAGCAGACAAGAGAATAAAAAAAAAACATGGAAATGACCGCTGTTTGTTACTGACGACATACTTAAATTGTAAATACAGAATAATCAGCCGATATGTAGTCCCGAAGCGATTTTTGGCAAAACTAGATTGTAAGACAAAGCTATTGGCATGTGTATAAGTACCCGAAGGAGGGCCTAAATTACTAAATAACTGACTGATATGACTTTTGAATTTTCAATCTAGCCACATTAAACATAATAAATATTAAAACATGGTGTCAATAGTGGAAATAGACTAGTGATTATTCGCGAATAATAATAATAAAACAACCGCAACAGACAATTGAGCTCCTGAAACACAGCGTGATTTTACGCACTGTATCAAATCCAAAAATCTTGATTAAAAATAAATAAATTAGATTTAGCCGACATTTTTCTGGTCGACATGAATTTATGTATATTTTATCGGTTATTTAGGGGATTTTTGTAAAATATTAGTATCAATTTTAAGCTCATTACACTTCTGTGCTGTTATAGTTTACTTCGTTCACATAAATCGGATAGTGGAATTTAATCAAAATCGGAGATGAGATGCAAACTTAGTTGGGAATACGATTTTATTACATGTCCGTCCATTTTTATTTTGACAGGACCTGTCTTGTATACTATGCGCATACTTAAATCAGTGTCTCAATTTATTAAGTGCAATGACTTAAATTATCAGTTTCATTATATTTCGCGATAGTCATTAAGGTTCTTTAAATATTTTAACGAACTTTGAATAATTAATTCAATAACTATGTATTATATTAGTTCACTGCCCTACTAAATCAAGCTGTCGGGGATCAAATCCCGCAAGATAATAATAAATATTGGACAACATCACATACATTGCTCTGATTATAGAAATCAGAAACAACGACGGTACCACAACACCCAGACCCGAGCCAATATAGAAAAGTTCGTTTTCTACACTGACTCGACCGGGGATCGAACCCGGAACCTCAGAGATGGCGGCGTCATTTTAAAGTTCGGCGTGCTCGCCTCTCGGCTACGGAGGTCGTCCGTAGCCGAGAGGTAAGAGGTAAGAGTTTATATTATTTGATAGATTTAATGGCATGGTTTCAATTTATTATTCGGTTTAATATTGTAATAATTGTAATCTAGTTAGCAATGTATATTCATTTTATTCGTTCATGACCTTTTTAATTTTCCTAACACAGATTATGTAATTTACGATAGAAATTCTTTATTGTATGCAATAATGTAACTTAAATTGCCAAATTTTTGTTTTTATGTGTAATTGTACTATTTATTATGCTAATATTATGTATGGTTTAAATTACATTAGATTTTGTATACTTAAATAGCAATAGCGTATAATGGGGCAATTAAAAACAATTATTGTTTATATTTTGATTTAACTTGAACTGATTGTACTTAAGCCGTATTACGGTAATTAATTTACTTTGAAAGTTTTGTAAATGCTAAAGAAAGTGGAGTGAAAAGATTTTCCTTTACAATGCCGTTTTGTTAATTTCGTCTGGTTGGCTTGGTTATTATAACTGCATTAACTACTTAGGCTCACGGCAGACAGTGGGTTTTTAGGGTTCCGTACCCAAAGGGTAAAACGGGACCCTATTGCTCCGCTGTCCGTCTGTCTGTCTGACCGTCTGTCACCAGGCTGTATCTCATGAAACGGGATAGTTAGAGAGTTGAAATTTTCACAGATGATGTATTTCTGTCGCCGATATAACAACAAATACTAAAAAACAGAATATATTAAATATTTTAGGGGGCTCCCATACAACAAACGTGATTTTTTTTGCCGTTTTTATAGATAATGGTACGGAACCCTTCGTGCGCGAGTCCGACTCGCACTAGGCCGGTTTTTTTTTCTTTTAGATGTAAATCGTTGTTGCATGCCGAGGCTTTACGTGATCAATAACCGCGAACTCGATGCATACAGCGGATAAGCAACTCTATCTGCTAGTAAGTTACACTTGAAAGAAATTTGACCAGAGTTGTGTATTTAACAGAAAAAAAACCGGCCAAGTGCGAGTCGGACTCGCGCACGAAGGGTTCCGTACCATTATCTAATTGCGGTTTACGATTTATGACGTATAAAAAAAAACTACTTACCAGATCTCGTTTAAACCAATTTTCGGTAGAAGTTTGCATGGTAATGTATATCATATATATTTTTTTAGTTTTATCATTCACTTAGTTTAGAAGATACAGGGCGGGGGCCTCTAACTTCTAAAATTTACAAACATTTTAGCACTTTGGAAGTGTCTCTCGCGCAAACTATTCAGTTCAGAAAAAATAATTTTAGAAACCTCTTTATCATTTTCGAAGACCTATCCTATATACTACACACTTAGGTTTAATGAAAAAAAAAAATTTTAACTCCCAAAATTTATAGTTTTTTTTTCTATTTTTGTTTAAAAATCTTAATGTGGTTCACAGAATACATCTACTTACCAAGTTTCAACAGTATAGTTCTTATTGTTACGGTAAAAATTGTCTGTGACATACGGACGGACAGACAGACAGACAGACATGAGGGCATAAGGGTTCCGTTTTTTGCCATTTGGCTACGGAACCCTAAAAATGCCTGCTAGAGCTTCGACGAACTTTGATAGAAACATGGGACTATCCATGCTTTAGGGTTTTTGGCTCTAATATTTGTTTTGCTATTTACAGTTTTAACCAAAATTGAATACATTTATTTACTGATTGTTTAATACAAGAAGACAATACCAGATTCTATTACAAAATCATAAACTGTATTCCACTTCGAAGAACTGAAAGCACAACCTATACATTATGTTAGACATGAACTCTTTCTTACGATCGTGAGTAATGCGTGTTGTTTCTAGATTAATAACCTCTAACATAAACTAAATAGGCACAGAAGGTGCTCCTTTTGTTAGTACAATATCCCAAAAGTCAATATTCCCAAACAAACCCAGTAACCGTCTGTTTTTGCTTTTAACTTAGGTACTGCTAACTTATTTGACGTTTATTTCGATATGTTATTAAACTTCTAATCCCTTTTGGCTAAAATTTGGTGATATAAAATACATAAATTGTTTACTTATTGCATTATGCTTGATTTATTGGTTAGTGGTTAGAGTGCAGTGAATTAATTGGAGTTGTGATGTGTTCTCATGTTGAATAAATAGATTTTTGCCTTGTGTATAAAGAAAGGTGTCAATCCAACAGGTCCTTAACTACAGCTTAAACTTACATTGCTTATCGAAATTTTCAAGCGCCTATACTACTTACTATTCAACTCAATAGAGTTACTTTACTACAACAAGCCATCCCACCACCTGCACTTACACTTCGTGGGCAAACTTTGCAAAATACGAGTTAGGTGGACCATGAAAGGTTATGCTCATTCGAAGGCCAATTATTAAAAAATCGTATAGTTATTGCTATACAATATCAAATTCCTTCTACTCACACTAACATTCACACTAGCATTCTAACTTATGGCCACAGACGTAGAGGCAGGATTTGTTTGTTTCATTTAAGTATCCAGTAAGTAAACAAATAATAGCTGTTAATTCGTTGAAGTGGCGTCCCACAGTCTACCCACCTCATTAAATAATTTAGTTTTAATGAGTATTTATTTATGATTTTCTAAAAAGTAACACCTGATATTATATATTTTACCAAACCATCGTTTTGCCTAGATATTGGAGATGAACCTACTGCGCTAACTGATCTATGCCTCAATGTTCAAGTGACAAGATCAACGAAGCAGCGCGAGACGCGTCGCGTGCGCACAGCTATTGTTCGCAACCGGATTTCCACGTTATGTTCGTCTTTCCGGATTGTTCTTGCCTTTTATTAAGTTAGTAGGGGGAATATTATGTTATTTGCAAGTCTTTATGCAAATGATCACATAATAATAGAAATTTTGACTTTGCGAGCTCTTTACTGTAGTTTTTTTTTGCAATTAAAAAGCTTTTTGGTTTGCAGCTGTCAACAACTCACCAAAATTTCGTCGCAAACGTATGATTAATACTGAAAGTAGGGAATATTTATTGTTGATATTATTATGATGAATTTAATATCATTAATAATTAGTAAGTTTCGTGAAAAGCAGTATCTTCCAAAGGCTTTATTCCTTTAAAAGGTACTGCTTTTCACGAAACTTACTAATTATAATAAATTAGACTATTTAACTCTTTATTTCCTTTTAATTAGATCGAAGATACTAAAATAATTCCTGAATGAGGGAATATAAAACATATTTTAAGACAAACTTGCATTAACACTGATTGCTCTAAAATCAGGTCAAGATTACTCTTAGAAACAAAACATTATTTTTAACATACTCAACGTGTTTTTTATAAAGTTTTGAAAAGAAGCATTACGCACTTGCAAAACTAAACAATTGTATAATTCCCAACAAAGCGCTAAAAATATACCCCAGTAATTAGCCACGCATATAATTAACACAGATTACAAACTGGGCGATTTAAACAAAGTCACTTTGGTGTGCAAATTGCTTCTTGTTTAAATTGCACAAAACAAATGAATGACAGTCCGTCCTAATCTTGGCCATTAAGAATGTATGCTTGGAAAACAGTTTTTAGCTCATCAGTTTGCAATTAACCTTCATAATCAAGGGTCTTACCTAAGTATGAAGGTTCTTAGGTATTCCCATGACTCAGGTAAGTGACACACACATAGATGTTTCAAGTGATCCTTCTGTGGTGTTTTAGGTCTTTTTACTTTGTCCTGCGAAGGGATTCATCACAAAGCACAGTTTATGGTGCGCGGAAGCCAGATTCTTTACTCTAAACGTTAGACTATAGTTAACTAGATGAAACAAAAATGCTTGTAATATTGTCAGGTAGAATAAATAGGCTTGTTGTAAGAATATCATGGTTTTTTAGTCATTGAATTGATGTTGATACTTTTTAGCTTATGGTTACTTAGATAAATCGCTTTTAGTATGTATGACTTGCATGAGATTTGCCTAGTGATCAGACAATATAAATAACTTAACTATTGATTCATGTTAATGCAAAATAGATGATGTGCAACACAAATATGACTTGACCCGCGCTGCGGCCGCTCAGCATGGGTGAGACATTATACTGTAGTTTACGACTATAACTTGATTGGGTTGAATAAATCATTTTGGTTGAACACTACAAGAAATAATATATATAACGAGTAATTTTAAGGGCCTGTTACACAATATATGGATAAATTGCCAAACATATACGTAACAGATAAAAATATGTAGAATATAAAATTGCTAGAATTCATGTACCCAGTGCTATTTGACCGTCGTGAAACGCAAAAACAGTGTTTTTTTTTTTGAGATGGGCTTACTCTTGACCCCAATCTTTCTCTAGAGCATAGATGGGATCTACGATGGAGCGAGCTTGCCCAGAAGATGCCTATTCACTCTGGACTTAAAGAGAGTCAGGTTATATGCACTCGGAAATACAGACGCAGGCAGGGAATTCCAATCTTTAGCTGTGCGCATTATAAAAGATGATGAGAAGCGCTTAGTGCGGATTATGGGTATATCAACTAAGAACGGATGGTAGCCGGCCGTGCGTCTGTGTGTGTTTATCCTAAAGTTAAGTAACAAACTATAGCCTATACAGAACTTTTCCGTACATTGTCAAAATCAAAACTATTTATTTTACAATGATAACAGAAATAGATTTGAGATACTCATAACGAGCCCTTTCATTTGATTTAAATGACACAGTAGGGTTTGCAAAACTTTTTTAATTTCCTATATTGTCGGCCGAAAATGAACCTTATTTAAAAAATAAATGGTTTTGCACATCTGTGGTTGGGTCATAGTATTATACCATCATAATAAAATTTCACCTTATTTGGTCAATTAGATTCGGATCAAATTTTTTATTTTTTGTAAGGAACCCTGAAAATAAGTTTAACTTCTGGCACAGTATATATATCTATAGACTTACTTCCTTCAGTATTGTTTCTCAACATATTACTTGCCTACTGGGAAACAAAGTCCATAGTATTGATTTCCTATCAATAATGTTGATGTCTATCTCCGACACCAATCACTAACTTGGGGGATAAAACTTTAGGGTTGTACCTACTTCTGAAAGGTTTGACAACGATCCGGTAATAATAAAGTTGGAAATATTAGTAAGCCTTAATGTAATTGGTAGCTCTGATGTTTTTATTTTTTCTACAATAGGTATAAATATGCGCCAAGAAACAAACTAAATAGTCTTAGATCAACCTATAAGGCGATCGATACGATATAACCAGGGGGCCTAGCGCGAAAGTGTTCGGTCGGTCGTATTAACCGATCAAATTAAAACATCCATTCACCCCGTATCAAAGGTTTGACAATTTATGAACAATTGCAAACAGTCGGGTTTTTTACACGGCTAGATTGAGTTGGTCATATTTTATCAAAGGATTGACACATGAGACTGGCCATTTTAATTTATTAGGTTTATACTACCGAACGAAAGATATACTTTCGCGCTAGGCCCCCAGTAACGTAAGGATAATTAATCCTTGTGTTACTGGTTAGATCGTTTTCTGAATTGACCCGTACCGAGAATCGAACCCGGGACCTTTTTTTTTATTTATTGTAGGGTAACAAACAGTACATAGTTACTTTTGCGTTTAAAGCAAATCTCCGCACCACTGGTTAATGGGTCGGCAAAAATGGCTTCGATCCTATTTATCTACTAATATTCGAACTTATCCTCTCACACGCGTCGCTTGCCATATCACGGCAAGGAAATAAGTAAAAATGGAAAACTGAAGTATATCGCTGCCTAACCTGTTTTAAAGGCCGACGTTCAAAGGGTTATACATGAAATAATCCTAAGTTCATAAAACATAATCATCTACCAATCATAAAGTCATAAATGTATTCTGTGTACTATATACCGTCACATGCAGTTATTATATGAGCCCATCGGATCTTTATAATTATGTAGCACTCACGTCACACAGCTCACTAATTGTATATTATTTTATTTAAATACAACTAGCATGTAATATTTTTGTTTTGAAACTATGTATATTCGCTATTTCTTATCAAAGTCTTACTTCCGCAAAGTGTCAACGACTTTCCCAGTTGTCAAGGTGCAGTGAAACTGCACATTGCGCAGAATCTGCCAACTAAACAAAAGCTAGTGCAGTAGGTTCAATGACTGGCTACACGAAGGGTCCTGTAAACATGGCTCAAGTTTTAGTCCCAGTGAAGGCTTAGTCCAGCTTTCATTTGGGTTCATTAGTGTGTTAGTGTGTGACCTGTATCACATACTAATTTCGGAAGCAGCCTCATGCTCGACGTTTGTGCAAAACACTGGTAATACAATTCTTTATGAATTACTAATTAGACATCATATTACCTGTTTGAATCAGAATGAAGTTACACGTACCTACCTACTTCTAGAAGTTCAACTTTGGTCACGGAGTTAAATAGTCCTTTCTATCCTTACTGGTTGGGTTTGTTAGCAGTTATTCACTCGGGAGAGTCAGTGCTGAAAACGAGTGTTGGAAAATTGGCAAAAACATATTTTAAAAAATAAGGACTTTGATACCATTCAATGTTTTTTGTAGGTAATACATAATATAATTAAGTCACAATATATTTAAAGAAAACACATAAGTACATTGCTCTGATCCAAAGGTAAGAGCCAAACCCGCGATCTCAGCGATGGCGACCCGAAGTCAAATCATTTTCAATCCTACATAATATGTAATAACATATTTGTAAAACTTTTTTTTTTATTTGTTTATAAGAATGTAGTCGGTTGAGAAACTGTAAGATGAGCCTACTAATTCGTCGCGTTGTATGCGCTCGCGCACCGCATGTGTGGTTTACGAAAGTGATAGTAAATAAACATAGGCAAGCATATAAACGTTTAGCGGTAACATAACAATCGTGTGCGCGGGCACGTATTATGTATATCTGAGTGACACGGAGTCAGAGTCTATTAGAATTAAAGGCGATAAAAGTGGTTTCAATTCGAATTTGTTATTTTTAGGGTTAGGACAGTCCGAGTGACAAAACGAAACCCTTATTAGATCACTTATTTGTCTGTCTGCTGCCAGTCACAGCCAATTTGCTCCGATTACTACCTACTCGACCAATAAAGACATTTGCATGTTTTTGTCAGTAGCTGGGTGAACTAATATAAAATTATGATCTTCACCAAGTACCTCATTTAAAGGCAAAATGATTCTGATTCTGATAAATTTAGGTTGTTTTTTTTATTTGCGCATTACCCTATTATCAAAACTATCTCCTAATTGGAACTTAACTTATAAATTAGGCCCTCTTAAATTGTATTTTATAAAAAAAATAAACCAAAAGGCCAGAAAGTGCCATAACATAAACTGTTGACTTATAATCTCATTAAATCACTCATTACCGTGAGAAAAACAAGTGAACACGTAACAGCGGCAGTTGTCGATTACAAAGAAAGGTGGTTATCCAATAATTACGCGGCAAAGGTCGGACCGGCGAACTTTCGTGACTTTATCGTCTGAGGTTGTTGCTTTCCTGTAGGGACCGGTCTAGGGTTGATATATGCCCGTTTGTTACACAACACATTTAAATATGAATTCACTGTATGTAGCAAGCCAATCGATTTATTACGAGGACCAATATTAGATCACTCTTTTTATGTAAGTTTTTAGAGTTGCCTCCTAGCAGTGTCATTGATAAGGAATGATGATTGAGTGATTGCAATAAAAAAAGGTTATTAGAGGGTCAGGAGGCGTAGTTTTAAAGCTTTCGAATTCCAATTCACATAGGTACGATATCTTAAGAAACATTATACAATTTCCTAGATGTTCGTATGCGATTCTTGTGAATTTGTTTGTGAATTGGAAATTCGAACGCTTCATAAATATGCCTCCAGATCACTTTTGAATCATGGCTACAGTACAACGCACGGAAGATGAGCGCTGGGCGAAAGAAGCGCAGAAGACCATTACGATTACGTGATGAACTAGTTGCGCGCCGCCCCTGCACCGCCGGCCGGGATTGGTTGTCACACACACACACACACAGCTCAGCGCACACGCTTCTCTTCGCTTATTTTAGGTATATAAATAAAATTACACAATAAGGAATCTGCACCACTTTCCCCTTTTTTTATAAGTTGTCCTCTGCCTGAAGGTTGTCTGGAGGAGATCGCTTTTTAGCGATAAGAATAGGCGGTCTTATCGGCGGTAATTGTGCATCTTTCTGTAAATATCAACTGTAACTTCTTTGTTTGGTGTGCAATAAAGAGTATCTATCTATCTATCTTCTCTGATACGATGCTCGTCCCGTAAAGCCGGGTCCAGACATGTATCATTTGCCCGATCCGATCACCGTATCCGTATCGTCGACGCGTATCATGATCGCATATGTGGACGGGTAATTATACGCGTTTCATGATACGCGATCACGATACGCCGTTATAATACGGCCCGTCCCATGTCGTGTCGGTTTTTGTCCGATCATCAAAGGTGATACAGATATTGTGAAGATACGGATACGGAGCAAATCGGAGGCGTCCACAACTTGATACGGGGCTTGATACAATACGCAGATACGGTACGGTAATCGGATACGGTGATAGGATCGGGCAAATGATACATGTCTGGACCCGGCTTAAGATGCGCAAAGGGTCTTTGCCCCCAGCACTCAACATCGGTGCCGAGCGGGTACTACCGGAACGATAGTATTCGCAGAAAAAAACGCTAGTCTGAATTAGGTCTAACCTAAGTCCACAACATGAGAGACCGAGGTGGAGATGGATCGTGGATCCTAGGACAATATTACTACTTAGTAATATAGTTTATTTTTAAACACCATTACATACATCGCTCTGATCCTAAAGTAACTAGCTAAAGCACGTGTTATAGAAATCAGAAACAAAGACGGTACCACAACACCCAGACCCGAGACAATATTGTAAAGTTCGTTTTCTACATTGACCCGACTGGGAATCGGACTCGGAACCTCAGAGATGGCGGCGCTATTTTAAGTCCGACATGCTCGCCTCTCAGCTTCGGAGTTCGTCAGTAATAAACTACATTTTCTGAAACGGTCTTTCTCTCTTTGACAACCCTGTCGCTGTGACCTAATGGTATAAAATTACATAAACACTATCATAATAATGTTTTAACCATAGAAATATTACTGATCTGAGGTTTTAACCCTTGCCTGATCCTTAGTTCCCAGCTATTATACCTCTGTTCTAGAATTAGTAAATTAAAAGATGATTATCTTAATACCTATTCTTAGAAGAGTTGAGAAATATGTAAAAAAACATTTCCATACAAGCAAAAAAACAACAACATATCATAATCAAGTTGTTACGTTAACCGCCTGATTTGAAACGCCTTATTTAGTTGTTAACCGGTTTTTAGCCTGTCGTACAGACCACAGTAGAATTTATTAAGATTTTATTTATAAACCATTTAGGTACTCGTATAATGTACTATAACGTACTAGAGAACACATCTCGAACTAAATGTTTCAGCCAAGCATTGTACCCCGGGGGACTACTAAGTTTGAACGGTGAACAATAAAGAAGCAGTTTTGACAACTTCATTATTGACACTAACTGAAGCTTTGTAGTCCACTGGACTACAATGCTTGGCTGAAACATTTAGTTCGAGATGTGTTTTCTATGTTCTAAACTCTGCCATTCTACATGGTCGCTCGAAAAAAGCTATCTAGCAACTATGTCCGATTGTACTCTAATTACAAACTGAATTCACACGAATTTATTGTTCATCTATTGTCTAACAGATTAACGCTTTACTTTTATAAAATCCTAAATTATACTCTATTTTATGTGCAATAAAATCGCAAATCGAATGTGCTTTTGTGAGGACATCATTATGCAATATGTACCGGGGCGTAAGACTCATTATTGTATTTTGACTGACCATTAATTCACGAACAATGGATAGAAATGTTGAGAAACGTATTGCGATACGATTGAAGAAGCCAGGTGCATTAAGTAGCTCCGGTTGAGTGGCCTATAATGACGTAATTGACATAAATATAACAGATGCGACTGTCTGCAGTTCTAAATTTATTGAGGTACTTTTTCTTTTTACTGATTTTAACGGACCTTTTTGTAGATTGCTTTCATTTGACAAGATCGATGCTTGGGATTTCGTTAAAGGATAAAATCCGAAACGAGATCATCAGGCAGAGGACTAAAGCACAGAGTAAGTATTATTAACGGACATAGTCCAAAAATGTAGCAAGCTTAACTGGCAGTGGGCTGGCCACATCTGTCGCAGAACCGACGAAAGGTGGAGTAAACGGGTTCTCGAGTGGAGACCACGCCTAGGCCAACGTAGTGTAGGACGCCCCCCAGCTCGATGGACCGACGACCTTAGGAAGATAGCTGGCAGTGGATAGATGAAAAAAGCGGGAGATCATGCTCTTTGGCGCTCTTTGGGGGAGGCCTACGTCCATCAGTGGACTGCAATAGGCTGAGATGATGATGATGATGATGATTTCATTTAGCACAATTTTTTTTTGTGGTTGATATTTTGTATTTCTTAATAAAACTTTTATACCAGTGCATCATTTTATTTAAGACAACTGTACAACTCTGTATGCGTTTGAATCTTTGGAAAAGAAAGAAATCTCAAGCGGCAACCAGAGCGCGAGCGCTTTGTGTGTAACTCGATGGACTAATGACGTAGTTAAGGTTGCTGTAAAAGCTGTGGAATGCCAACAGCCCAAAGTCGCTCGCCTGTGAAGTTTTATAGTAGGCATAACCAACGTGCCGCTTGCGGCCCGCGGGCCTTCCATGCAGCCCCTGAGCTAATTTAGATTTTAAAAAATCGATGACATTAGGGTTATGTGGTCGAATTGTGGACTTTTAAAGATATGTGGCCCTTAAGGGGTTTGCATAAATCAAAAATGGCATGCAATCTTGAAAAGGTTGGCCATGCCTGTTCTATAGGGAAGACTACGTCCAAGATGAAATTCCTCAAGTGTTTTTTTCCTCGCTGTCAAAGTCAGCGTATTCTGATCAATGTTGTAGCTATATGTATAGCTGAGTAGTATACTACCGTCAACACCCTATAGAAATATTTTTACAAATATTTGACTATTGGTTAAGATCAGAAATGCTTAAACATTGTAAATTTTTGTTTTTAGCAATTCCATGCAAGGTTTAATTGAAGATAAATAACACTTGAAAAAAAAAACTAAGCTATTAGTTGGTAAAGCACTCGCTCGGCTTGCGATGGGACGTGGGTTCGAGTCCCACCTGAGGTCGATGTTTTTTTTTTTCAAGTGTTATTTATCTTCACTTAAACCGTGCATGGAATTGCTAAAAAAAAAAATTACAAGACTACGTCAGATTTAGTGGACTTCTAGACGCTGATGATTAATAACGTACCTACGAGTAGAACAGGTAGATTTTTTATGCTACATCTAATGTGGACCAAAGATATTAATTTTCTGAAAAATATACTTATAATTCATTTACAGAGATTATAAAAAATAAATTTAACATAATATGACTGTGAGTACAACTCCATAAAAATAAAATTTACTGACTGGAGGTCCATAGGTATTTACAAAGAGCCATTCGTTTACAACACTAAAAAACACCAGAAAGAAGAATGATATACTAAATTGGAAATTTAACTATTTTTCTAACCTCCCGACTCAACTGTCGGTACACATACCTACATACCAACGGTATGGTACCAATAGTCACTCTACTTGCTCTCGCAGTCTGTTAACAAGCACATACAAATGCAATGTATACCGTCCCACTGTCGCATGCGAAAACAGTGAATGAACAATGATACTGCTAATGCCCTACTAAATGCGACCTACTGTATGATAAACTAAGATACAGCCCCGCCTGCTTCACTCAACCAACACAAAAAAAAACTACTGAAAATAGGTCTAAATTGAGCCAAATCAAAAAACAAAACCATTTATTTCTGCAAATTGGCCATTTAAAGGCGCTTTTACACATCCCAATAATATTTTTTACCCTTCAACTGCTTCGGGACAATTTGTGGGCTAGTGCCGAGAAGAAGCAGCGCGAGAAACTCGGTCACTATTGTCAGCCTCTTAATTTTTTTTTACAAGATTTGGTGCGAGATAATCAGTTTTAAATCCACACATTTTTATCATTTAAATATAATCACTTACGGTGTTGTAGCCGATTTTATTTAGAGTCATTTTAACATATAATACAATTTAAATTCATATGTAGATTTTAACAGCTATCTTGCACGTCCTAATTTTATATCCTTTCCTGCCACTGTTTCGGGACTATATTTCTAGTGTACAGTTCATAATATTAAACACTTAATTAGGTTAGGTATGATCGTGAGGATGTGTAAAAAACCGGCAAAGGGCGAGTCGGACTCGCCCATGGAGGGTTCCGCACCATTATCTATAAAAACGGCATAAATCACGTTTGTTATATAGGAGCCCCCTTAAATATTTATTGTATTGTTTTGTTACTGTTTTTTAGTATTTGTTGTTATGGCGGAAACAGAAATACATCATCTGTGAAAATTTCAACTCTCTAACTATCACGGTTCATGAGAGCGGAGCCTTAGTAATATGGTCCTGTTTTACCCTTTGGGTACGGAACCCTAAAAAATGAAATACCAATACATAATATTAAAATGAAGTGAATACTGGTCTTGTGTTGAACCCTCGTTAATTTGTTAAAATTGTAAATTATTAGCAGCCCAGGGCTGTTAGTTTGCCCTAAGTTGACCACCATTCTGTTTACCCTCCAAAAGTCCTGACCTCTTTGCATTAGTTGTATCAACTATTTGGTTATTTGCATTTTGTAATCTAAAATGTTATGATTATATTAATAGAAAATGATCACCATAACACTTGTTAATACAGCTAGTATTAAAAAATTATCATGGTCATTATTGATACGAATGATATTGTCGACGAACTGTCAAAATGCATTTAGGCTCTTCGCGAGGAGGTTTATTATTATGTCTGTACATTTTACGCAACTTTATAATATTGCTTTTTGAAAATATTATTATCGTAAAGAATTTTATGTTACCTTGATCAAAAGAAAACGAGAACATCGAACTTTGTTAGAATGCCGAATTTACCGAACATTTGATTACACAAGCGTGTCAGTGCTAACATTCTTTCTGATACGTAGAATTCCAAAATACGTTATCAGTAGATGTCATACCTAGAATCTTTACGATGGGAACGACATTGAAATGCGTTAGTGGGTTAACACTTCACAATCTTTAGTAGGTTCTCTGCTACAATTTTCCGACCAGCCGGAGACAAAAGTCTTTTAAAGACGCAATTATTACTTTTCGAATGTTCAGGTAAAACACAACTACTTTAGACATAAATGTCTATATGCCTATTCCTTACACGTGCACTAATGGAAGCGATTAGGTCTCAAAGAGGTGTGATTTAAATCTCCATACGCATTTTCCTAACTTACTCGACTTCTTCTTGCAACATCTCAAAAGGTAATGCCCGAGCATAATGGTAATACTACTAATACAACTAACAGTAATAACACGTCATTTAAGCAAACAAATGGTATTATAACTAAGCTAATCATTGATTCTTATGTCTATAGCAATAGAGTTGAAATTGATTTAGCTAATGCAACAAGTAGGCAAAAAATGATCAGCTGATTCTGTACAAAGTAAACTCTCAGTTGTAGACAATAGAGGTGATAGTAAAAGTTGTTTTGAGATCATAAAGCTCGCATGCGCATTATTCGTGTACGGTCTTCCGCAAAAACATGTTAATGAATTGATGAGATCTTGTTTGACAGGTTAGATCTTTAGTAGATGAAATTCACAGTTAAAAAAGTATGTCAAAATGAAGAAAATCAGCATAAACACGGGATAAAATTTTAAAAAGTTTCGACTGTTGTAATTACGTTCCAATCATTCCAGTGTTCTGTACTTTTCCTGAAGTCTACTAAAGTTGGAAACATACAAAATGAATCAATTGTGCATTTTCATGCATTGTTGATGCCTTGAATGAGACGTAAATATGTAATGTGTACAGCAGACTACAGTAGGTCTATCTCAGGTCAAGTTTAAGATATTTACCGATACGCAATAATTTAAGTGCAGTTTTTTTCTGAAGGCGTACTGCCTTTGAAGTTTACGTACCAGACTGTACCGTGAATTGGCGAAAGCATCCCATTCGTGACGTCAAAGTTCACTCTCACTATCGCGCTGGGTCGACGATCATATGTTTGATGTACGAGTTCCGTGTTTGTTTACCAAATTATACGGTTTTTTGCATAACTTCGAGAACGACGTTAGGTTTTAACTGCTATATTATTTACTAGAAAGAGGCTATTTAAAGTTATCTAGGCCCATACTATATAAACGTATCGTAAACACTTGTATCCTATTGGCTATAATATTACCAACTTCTACATTAATAGAAGTATTCTTATTTGGCAATTGTAGCGTAGGGCGCCCTACGACAAGGAGTGGAGATACGCAAATAGAAGTATTCTTACTCGGCAAATGCAGCGTAGGCCGCCCTACGACAAGGTGGAGTGGAGATACGCAAATAGAAGTGTTTCTACTTGGCAGATGCAGCGTAAGGCGCCCTACGACAAGGTGGAGTGGAGATACGCAAATAGGAGTGTTCCTACTTGGCAAATGCAGCGTAGGGCACCCTACGACAAGGAGTGAAGATACGAAAATAGAAGTGTTCCTACTTGGCAATTGCAGCGTATTGCGCCCTACGACAAGGTGTAGTGGAGATACGCAAATAGAAGTATTCCTACTTGGCAAATGCAGCGTAGGGCGCCCTACGACAAGGAGTGGAGATACGCAAATAGAAGTGTTCCTATATGGCAAATGCAGCGTAGGGCGCCCTACGACAAGGTGGAGTGGAGATACGCAAATAGAAGTGTTCTTACATGACAAATGCAGCGTAGGGCGCCCTACGACAAGGAGTGGAGATACGCAAATAGAAGTGTTCCTACTTGGCAAATGCAGCGTAGGGCCCCCTTCGACAAGGTGGAGTGGATATACGCGACAATGCTGGCAGCTAAGAAAGGGCTGAGGATCAGGCACAGTGGCTTGCGTTGGAGGAGGCTGCTTACATAAATAAATAAATATTAGACAACATCACATACATTGCTCTGATCCTAAGGTAAGTAGCGAAAGGACTTGTGTTATAGAAATCAGAAACAACGACGGTACCACAACACCCAGACCCGAGCCAATATAGAAAAGTTCGTTTTCTACATTGACCCGACCGGGGATCGAACCCGGAACCTCAGAGATGGCGACGCCATACAGTCCGGCGTACTTGCCTCTCGGCTTCGGAGGTCGTCAAACTACTACATGTTCAGGTGTTAATTGATATGGGCGGCACTTACCACTCTGCATTTTTTTTAAATTCCCTTTGGGATCCCTAGTACGAGCTCGACTCACACTTGTTAATACAGCTAGTATTATAGTTCTAAAACTCCAAAAACCGGCCAAGTGCGAGTCAGACTTGCGCACGAAGGGTTCCCTGCCATTATCTATAAAATCGGCAAAAAACACGTTTGTTGTATATGGGAGCCCCCTTTAATATTTATTGTATTCTGTTTTCAGTATTTGTTGTCAGACAGACAACTCAACCCAGTAAACCCTTTGGGTACGGAACCCTAAAAAACAAAGCCGATTACTTTGTTGTCCATTTGCCAAGACTTTTTCTCTAAGAGCTGGTAGACTAATCAAGATTTTAACTCATCACGTCAAACTACTTTATAAACTAGGCTATTAATCGTGTCTCTATCTAATTCTTCGGGACATAATTAATTAATTATGCACAATCATCATCATCACCTCAGCCTACTGCAGTCCACTACTGGACATAAGCTCGAAGAGAGCCAAAGAGCACAATCTCCTGCTTTTTTCATCAAGCCGGCCCAACTAACTTCCCAAGGTCGTCCATCGAGCTGCGTGCGTACTCGTGCATTGTAGTATTGAACAATCAAAAAGCAGTTTTGACAACTTCAATTATTGGCTTAAACATTTAGTTCGAGATGTGTTCTCTAGTACGCTAGTACATTATACCTCAATGTGCGTACTACACTACGTTGCCCCACTTAATTCATTATTACAAATAAATACATCCATTTCAAATACATTAAGGATATACTTCATAACGAATTCAGGGCGGATGTGTGTCATTAACCACAATGATCTTGAGCCCGATATCAGCATCTGTATTCATTTCGCTTTGCAATTGATCTCATTTCTTAATCCTAAACTCCATAATAGCACAGTAAAAACAGATAAGTATGGCATCGGTCACTTTGTTTACGCAATAAAAGCGCCCAACTAGTTAACTGTACCCGGCACCGATGTTAAGCGCTGGGGCAAAGAGTGGAGATCGCTTTGCGCATCTTACGAAACGATCATCGTGTAAACCGAGCCTTATACGTCATATACTCTATGTCATATAGCATTAAATACCTACTAGACACAGTACATTTCCCTGCGCAGATAATTCTTTGATACGGTGCAATTCATGCCCGTCACAAGTCCTAATGATCAAATTCGGAATGTACTGAATGGGCGCCATAAACGTAAAATTGCATTAAATTCTTCTCAGATTATGATAAATTACAGCATTACCTACTACAAAAAGTACAATGTTCAAACAGCCAATGTTACACTATGTCAACTTTAAAATTCTACAAAGTGAACTAACTGATCTGTTTTTACTGAGCCAACAGTTTAAGAAATCCTTTCGATTTTAGCGCCGCAAATGCCTATTAGACTGATTAGTTTTGCATCTAATATAATGTTTAATGACTAGGTAAAGGTTTTTCTGATAGCCTAAACCTGGTCGCATAAAAGTGAATAGCCTATAATTGTCTTTAAGGAGTAAAGCGCTATTACTTAAATTTAAATAACATTCATATGGTGAACTATTCCTAATTACTTCACTTGCCCACCGAAGTTTAATTAGTAGTAATAAGTAATTTTTAATATCATATAAATGAGCCCACAGACTTTGTCAATATCTCTAAGTAACGAATAGTTACAATTTCTATATAATAACTTTAAAATAGCCAAGTCGTCATTTGATTTACTCTGTATTTCTGTCGCTGCGCATGATAAATATTGTATTTAATGTTTAACTATAACCCACAAAGTATTAATGACTTTTGCTAACAAATGTTAAGTGTAAGTGTAAGTAAAAGTGTTAAAGGAGGTTCTTAGTTTGACACGTATGTTTGTATGTATGTACGTTTGTCCGCGATTGTCTTGCGTTTGTCTCATTCGATTTTGATGCGGTTTTCAGAAAAGTATTTGGCACATTCTAGAGAAGGTTTTTGTATGCATATCATCTTCTCAGTCGTAACCCCAGGGATTGGGGATCGTGACCATCAGGAGGTCAAGTCAGGACAGAATTGAGTGGGACCGAGTTAAGCTCTTCCATGTTGCTCTATCAGCGGCGGCGTGGACAGCATCGTGCAGATTAAGTTGTAGGAGTTTGGTTTGGTCACACCACCTGGCTGGAGCTCATGCATATCATACTGCTAAGCTAATTATGAAGGCTACAGAACTCCTTAACGGTTAGGAGTCAATAGAAAATATTGTGATTTGTCGACAGAACGTATTTCTTAGTGTATTGGGCAGACGTGGCGCTTACAAGGGGCCGTAAACCAGTATACACTCAGAAACTATAAAAAATATCTTAGTTCGTTTCTTTAAATTGAACACAAGACCTTATCCCATAAAATTCTTTATTCTGTATATCGTGTTTTTATATGTGCCTACATGTGTGTATAACACACATATAGGCACATATACACATGGTTACGACACCAGAATAAAACATACTTTCATTTAACTGTCTGTTATTTTTTATTTTAAACGACTTCTATAATGGTATCTCCTCAATTGGACGACAGTAACACTAAAAATTGTAAAATAAAAAAAGAGTTTTAAAAATCTAAGAACCGACTTTAAAAATCACCTTAAAAGCTCGGTTCTTACTTTTTTAAACTTTTTGTTAATTTTCTTAATTGAGTCGAACACAGGCATGTAAAGTTCAAGCCAAATCACCATGCCCTAGCACTTTTAAAAATTAAATCCTGGACCATTAAATGTTAATTAATTATAATAACAGAATAGAGAATAGTAGAATAGAGAAACAACAACATGTATTTTTTAATCGTTCGTTTTACCGCAGTTACCTACTCATTGATAATAAATTATACGAATGTTATAAAGTTATATATAAATAAACAATGTAGTTGTCTCATTTGCACTTTAACCTTAATTCAATTATTAACCGGAGTGAAAAAAATCTTTTCATGTCTTTACACGTTCATTTGTTTCATAATAATACATAAACAAAAGCATAAAACAACATCATTTTCTACCTCATTTATTCCTAGTCGTGCACACGGGTCAAAGTACTCGACCTTTCTATTTTATGTTATTCAATTCGTCATCTAAAGCATAATAGAAAGTCGGATAGTAGGTCCACTCCGAACTATCCACCCGTCAATACAGATCTACAAAAATATAGGACACTCCTTAAAACCACGTGATCAGCTGTCGTATATACTTTTACGATGGAAACAACATTAAACTCGTGGTGTTTTTTGTATATTCTCAATGTTGGTAAAGTCACGTATTCAGCAATAATCAACAGCCACAGCAATTGGCTTGGGCTGTTTACATCCATCGGCTTGACTAGGTCGCCAGTACACCGGGCGGACGGCCTGTCCAAGTTGCGTCTCCCAGTTTTGGGTCTCTTCTCGAGAAAAGTGCTACACTAACGAATATCAGCTTGATGTAACCTACTAATTATACCCAATCGCATGAGGTCTACGAAGGAACAAACATCGCGCTACAAGTGTCGTGCTACATTTGTCGACATTAAACGAAGAGGTCCGAAGTCGTTTGACATCCACTATCTCTATCTTTTTTGTTCAGAAGGTCATGACCTTCTGTCTTACGAGACAACACGTCGGGTAATGTTGTCCAACCACGTCCGTTAGTTCTATTGACATGACTCGATCCCACGGGATATTTGTTTTAAAGAATTTGAGACTGTATTGAATTAAAAATTATGTGTCTCTATTTTCCGTCTCTGTCAAGAATATCGAGAGCATAACGCAATTAGTGAATATTTTTGGCAAGATTGACTGTCTATTTCATTTATATGATTTGGATTGACTCAATTACCACTAAAAGCACACTGTTTACATTTTGCTGAGTATATCTGTAACAACATAGTTATATTAAGGCTTGTAAGCTGCCAAAAACAAACTATAAGGCTTACTTCACTTGATGTAGGTACTTAAGCAATCCTACTTTACTTTGCGCAGGTATTTGTAATTTGTAAAATAGCCGAAAATCAGACTGAGTGACGTTTAGGGACTTTAGCAGTGAAGTTTTCTTTAATGCTGGGGCTTCACCTGCGTCTAGTGTCGTTATTTAGTGCTCTATTTGACGTAATACGCAGGTGTGGCCGGTCTTTGTGCGCTAATTTGCTTTAATAACATTAGACGTTAGTCGATAGCTCGGACCGCGGTAACTTTTGACACATCAAAGGGATTAAGCGGGCGTTTAGTGCGTTGTTGTGGCTACACCTACTATACTAAACATGTTAAAACACGGTCACATTTAAAAACTCTTTGTGAAATAAATGTTAAAGTGCATAGTTATTAAGTTAGGATGGAGTAGACAAAATAGTAAAAGTATTGAGTTCTTGGAAGCGTTTTATTTTATTTTAAAGACACACTCACAGATCACACGCTAACTAAGTCGTTAGACGCTAGAATCAAACGTCAAATAAGTGTGGCCACGCACTTAGCGCGTAGCTTAATGCTTTTATTTAGTTAACGCTAGTCATGCCTTTATTTGAACGTTAGGCGTCACGCAGGTGAAGCCCCAACATAATAATGACTACTTTTTTGCGTTATTAGGCCCCAATTCTGCTAAATTAAAAGTGGCATAATTGAATATCAATTAGATCTCATTTAAATTTTTTGACGCATTTGGTATTCTGGTACCAAATTAATTCTTAAATTTAAGTCTTTAATTAGTAGAAGAATACCAAATGTGTAATTGTTTGATATATTTGGTTTTTTGCAACTAATTTAAATTTAAGTCAGTTAATTAGTAGCAGAATTTTAATGTGACAAGCAATTACAATGAGATCCAATTGATATTCAATTATGCCACGTTTAATTAGCAGACTTGGGGCCCTGTCAAGAGCGTGAATCTACTGTATCAATGTCTATTATTGTGTTTGAAGTCTCTGTAAATGAAAGAGCATGTTAAATATGACGTCACAATCCATTACTTTAAAGTTTAAGCAAACGTGATAAACGCCCGAACATGACCATCGCGGAAGTTACGAAAGTTTCTCCATGTGTTATAAATATTCAGGTAAAACCAGCTCATTCGTGTCATCACCGGTTGCGTAACTGCGCCGATCGCAAATCACTTTTTGCTCTTTGTCTCGGGTTTTTGACCCCCATATGGCCGTCAATATGCTTTCTTCTTTAGGTCAACCCGTTTTTTAAGGCAAAAGTAACGGCAGCGCACAGCCCTAACCGTTTTAATATGTTGCTCAAAATATGCTTGTGAAAAGGGAAAATCCTAAATGTCAAGGTTTACGCAACTATTGTCCATCGCAATAGGTGTATGTTACGCAATAAATATTTAGCGAAACTCTTATTTTCTATAAAAGATGTTGCAAGCGAGATGTAGCTTCTTTCTGAATGCTTTATGCAACTCGGGTCACAGCATTGCGCAACTCGTGTCGCCCACGCGGAGAAACGGACTTTCTACCAAACCTATACACCTGTTCGCTTTATCGCGTTAATCGAATTGAGATGATGTGATCCAAGAGACTTTGTCGGTGGACAAGTTCGAGTTTCAAAATTCAATTTCTGTTATTATTAATTTACTTAGTAAAAAAAAAAGAGATTTTTTACCATTTGATATTCAGGAGCTACGAATTCGAGAATAATTAAACTAGGGTAGTGAAAACAACGTAGTTTTTTTATAAGTTTTTATGCAAAAGAACTTTATAATACAACTAAAATTAATAATTAAAATTACTATTTACATAAATACATTTAGGCACCGTAATTTTTTCTCTACTTATAACTAGGTTTCGCCGGCAGAGCAGGTATCACAAGTTGGGGCGCTTTGCGCACTGATTAGTAGGGGCCGGACTGGCCGGGGGGGCCGTAAGAGGAGCTGACTCCGCCTGAGGAGCCGCCGTGTCCGCCGCCGATGCTGCCACCATGACCGCCGCCGATGCTGCCACCATGGCCGCCGCCAATGATGCCGCCGATGCTGCCGCCAGAGATGCCGCCGCCAGAGATACCGCTGCTAATGCTACCGCCAGAGATACCACCGCCGATGATACCACCGCCAATAGAACCACCGCCAATAGAACCACCGCCGATTCCACCACCGATTCCAGCACCACCGGACTCCTTCTGGGTCTTGTACTTGATGAAGTAAACCTCGGGCTTCGAGGGCTGGGTAGGTGCGATGGTGGGGATGGTGATGTCGGGCTGTTCGTCGGGCTTCTTGACCAGCACGTATACGAGGGTCTTCTCCTCGTTTTGGGCCTGAGCGGGGATGATGGGCGCGACGGGTGCGGGAGGAGCGGGGGCCTTGATGAAGATGATCTTGTAGTGTTTCTGGGCTACACCACCTCCTTGGATGATTTGTGGGCGCTGTTCTTCAGGTTCTGGGGGAGGGACGTGGACGTAGATGTGCTTTTGGACAATGGGGGCTCCACCGAAGCCGCCGCCGAATCCGCCGCCAAAACCGCCGCCGAAGCCGCCGCCGCCGCCGCCGCCGGATGAGAAGCCGCCGCCAGATGAGAAGCCACCGCCTCCGGATGAGAAGCTACCGCCGGATGAGGAGAATGAGCCTCCTCCAATGCCGCCGAAGGAGCTAGAGCTCAGGCCACCGGAGGCGAAACCGCCGCCATGGCCGCCGCCGATGCTGATGCCACCGCCGTGGCCGCCACCGTGGCCGCCAGAGCCACCGCCAGGAGCGTTGTAACTGTATCCCGCCTCGGGACGTGCCGAGCCGAGCGTCGCCACAGCAGCCAAAACCTACGGCAAAAGCACTATTTTTAACAATTGAACATTGATTGCTCTGGTTTATTGGGCTCAACAACCGCAAGCCTTATCCTGAATCCAGTACGAATTAAGGCGAGGTATGTTGGGCGCAATAAATCTGAGCAATCGGCACAGCACAGTCCTATAAGGAAGCACAACTCCAGAGAGGTCACACACGGGTCACATCACTTTCACTGCACGGTACCTACCAAGAATGCTTTCATGTTGACTCACGGAGGTGTCGTGATTGTATGATGCTCTGGTGAGGCGGCGTTAGGTTTATATACCGCGGGGCAGTCGGCACCTCTCTCCCTGACTCTTCCTAAGATTCGGCCTTCGGGCCATAAGAGAATTATGATTTTAATGACACTCGTCCGAAACGTATTCGGTGAAAACAATGTGGATCGGTCATTGGACACTTTCACGGGTATTGATATCATTAATTGTATTAATTATGAGTCAATAAATTTTAAATTCCATTGAGTCGACACTTAATCAAATAAAAAACGTTTTAACAAAAAAATAAACTAAAGTTTTTTCCGAAATATGTGTGTAATCGAATAAAATCGGAACAAATTCCTAATGATTAGGTTCACAACGCATACGTAATAGTAAAAGTTGTCAATTTTGCAGATATGTACACATAATCACACTCTCAAGTTTATGCGTAGGTATTTTTTTTCATAGTAAATGTGGGTTTTATTCTTATGAATTTTATTTACACAAATAATGCTAGGGAACTATAAATTACTGGCCTATATAGATTATTTTCTAACTGGAACACAAAACATAAAAAAACAGATTGTTTTATATTAAGCCCAATCAATTTCTTTATGAGTGCCTTGGTAGCCTTTTTTATAATATTTCCACAGGAACATAAAACAGGATTTGAAAAAACAGATTTATTGGTTAAGTTTTATCGATTTCTATATTATTATGTATGCAAAATTTCAGCTAACTTTTTTCAGCCGTTATAGTGTGATTAACAAACTTCAAATTCAAATATTTATTTGCGTCAAACATAGTATAAATAGATATTCAATAGGTAGGTACATTTCAGAATCACATGATAGGCACTCACTCACTCACTCACTTGAATCAGTATGCAAATGCCACAAATATTAGTAATAAAAATTTAAAACAATTTTTAAATTATAAAAATTGACAAGATAATCTAGATGTCAATTTTTTTAAGTTTAGGTAAATTATGAGACACATTTATAATTATATAATATTTTTATTTTTAAATTAGCTACTTTTTAGCATTTGCATATAATTATTGCTCCAATAGCAGGGCATTACCTATTGGAATAGAACCAGTAAAGACAGTTTGGCACATAATCCAGTTAGTTCTTTTAAGACAAATATATTAATAAAACTTTCATCATGACAGTGGATTTTTCCTCGTATTTACTTGCACCATATATGAAAATGTTAGATGAAACGTTTGTACGTAGTAGGTACGTAAATAATAATTAGTAGGTAGTTTATTTTGGTAACCTATTATAAACGTGCTGCGAAATCTCCGCCTAATATCTATATAATAACTTATAATTTATGTAATTTTGTAATAAACATAAGAGGATTTTTGTAACACTTTTTATGGCAATAAATATTCCTAATTTATTCTTATAACTGGAATACCTATAAACGATACACCTTCCTGCTAGGTATTATAAATGCAAAAATTTGTGAGTATGGTTGTATGGATGTATAGATGTTTGTTACTCTTTCACGATGAAACTACTAAACGGATTTGGATGAAATTTTGCACACATATAAAAATCTAGAATAACATATAGAATACTTTTTATTCCGGTTAAATGTTCCTGTGGGATATATTAAAAATCAACTAGTCAACATCTTAGTAACTAATTAACTAATCACTGTTTAACTTCTTAATTAGTGTTTAAGCACGCCGGACTTGGCGTCGCCATCTCTGCGGTTCCGGATTCGATTCCCGGCCGGGTTAACGTGGAAAACGAACTTTTCCATATATCTCGGGTCTGGGTGTTGTGGTACCGTCGTTGTTTCTGATTTCTATAACACAGGTGCTTTAGCTACTTGCTTTACGATCGGAACAATGTTTGTGATGTTGTCCGAATGTATTTATAACGTTGGAAACTCAAGCTAATCAGATAGATATAATTACCTATAATGGTCGACTGGTAGAGAATGCCTCATCGCATTAAGTCTACCTATTGTATGATTTTTAAATCTTAGCAATAAAGTTTAAATAAATAAATAGTTTTTGCATGTCAAAAGTTAAATTTATGTAAAAAATTATTACTAAATGTAATAAAATCGGCGGTAACCTTCTGAGTGTTGGAATCGGTCCCTTTTGTCTGTCGTCATAATAATGTTACCACATACTGATTAGCAAAATATTAGGTTCCACTCACACAGACATATTTAACGACTCAAACTCAATTTATTTACCAATTTTTTTTTTGGCACAAAGAGTCATTACAAGAAATAGTTTTATAAATATAATATATCTATGTAAATGGACAAAGCAGTGCCAATATTGCGTTTGACGTATAAAGAGATTTCAGTATCCTGACATGGACATTTCTGTCGTGTCTCGTTTTATCAAAACGAGCTGTCAATTAATGATTAATTAATAATATCTTGTCTTTTAATGAATAATATTTTTCAGCATCAAACACTATATCCTATATTTGCCCGATTCAAACCGGGATCTTTTTGTGTTTATGGCAAATCACTACGCCTCTACTGCCATCGAGTCGTCAAATTATTAATATGGGCTTTTCGTGCCTTCGAATTTTCGAAAGATGAAATTTTCAAACATAATCCCACTCTCTAGCATTCTCTTTTTCATCTCTGTATTGTATTGTATACTATTTACTTACAATGCAAAGGGAGGGAAATCATACTTTTATGTGAAAAAGGTCTTAATAAAAAAATCTCGAAAAAAAAATATTTTTCATTGTTCCTGTCATCTAACTTAATACCACATATGAACAATTTATTTTATGTTCATCTTCTATTTATTCATTCATTATTTATTCCAAGGCTATAGAAATTTGGTGAGTTTTGATCACGCCGGGGAATCATTCCAAACCGAGCTAAAGACCACACTAACGAAAACGCGGGTAACGGTTATCACCCAATAAATTATAATGTACTGCTATTAATGGTTGAAACTTTACTAACAACGTTAATTGATACATTACCATGTTTACACAACAAAGAAAAACCGGTCAAGTGCGAGTTGAAGTCGCGTGGAGAGGGTTCTATACTACTAATAGGTTTTACACAACACAAGATACTAAGGTTTATAATCTACGCCCTTATATTGGAAAAGAGACTTTTCCTGTAATCTGTATTCAGAACGAATGTGTGTATTTTTTCGAAATTTTGAGTTTCAAAGTAGTCTCGGAGTGTAGGTCCGAATGGTCAATAGTCCCACAGAAGTAACATATTATCGTAAATTTATTTATTTAATGTAAGTAAATGTTTATTTTCTTCAACAAGTAAGTATTTACGTTATATGCCCGTTATGGTTCATGAATATTTATATGTGTACCAAATTTCAACTTTATCGGTCTAGTAAATCCGGGTCGTCGTTTCGTTTTTTCACTCAGACCTTCGGAACCCTAAAAGTGTGTAAACAAGGGCCAAAACATAGAAAAGTAACTATGTATTATGTACCTACTACATTTGAAAGTATGGTGACGAAATTAACTATAAATATTTTATATGTTAAGCAGTAGTTAACATGTTAATATTATACTGAACTAGCAAGATCATGAAATACATTTCATCCATACTACCAAGGATGAAATAATAGAAAGTAAAATTGCATTTGTGTAGTCAAAGGTTAATAATATGATCGATGGATTAACCTCGTAATATTTGTGTAACAGAAAACGGTTTAAAACAATTAATTGCTTGTTAAAGTTCAATGCACGTCTTAATACTAACAGTTTTGTTGTTATTTTTTTAATTAATTGTTATAGTGGACCATGTTGATTACACTACCGGACACAGAAACTGCATCAACAAAATATTATTTTCTTTCCAGACTCAAGTTTCTTATCCGTAAAAATATTTTGATGACCTATTTTCAAAAGGAGGGCGGGTAACGATTTAGATGTTGAATAATTTTTATTTAAAAAGAATTACCTACCAAGGAATTTATTTTGCAAAATAGGGATAGGATTAATAATATACTATGTTATACCTATACTATATCTTTATTTAGTATCTAAAGACCTTAGGCTAATAAAGAAGTCAAGTTTAAATACAATTTTATTTTTAATTTATATGCTAATAAGTTTCTTGAGAACTTCTTGCAACACCTTTCTAAATCTCTTTTTCTCGAAATTTAGCTCCCGCCTTGGATAACATCAGTCTTTATTTCTTGTTAAATAGGTCATGAGATTTTTCTACGAACTACACATACGTTCAAAAAACTTTGTCTACTAAATAATTTTCCATAATCATATGTTCAATGATTTTATGTCTTAAAATACCGTTATAATCAATTAATACCTAACTTATAGATTTTATGAAAGTAAAGTTTATTCGCATTTAGTTACGATAGTCTTCAATCTTTTCATAACCATCAGCGTTTTGTAATCCACAGCTGGAAATAACCCATAAAGAACACCACAGCGTAATTTCTCACAATGTCCCTCGCAGGGCTAGGTCAAAGTCATCAGTCCATCTATTTCTAAAATATGTTAATTTTCTAGCAGTAAATCATTATTTTAGATTCATGGTCGACTTTTGCCGCGAAAACCTCATATACAGTTTGTGATTAAAAAAGGAAAAAATATTTACGGGCCCTATTTTTTTGCACGACAGTTTATTTTTACCGTAACACGTTAGAAATATAATACTACCGTAGAACGGAGTAATCTAATCTGACACAACGCAACGTGGATCAAGTCATGCTTGTTTAAAGCAGACATAATAAGTGTAATCTCATACAATATGTAGAGTCATATCTTTGGCTAGCATAATACAAGTTTATAAAGCTTTACAACAAGTTAAAATGGCAAAAAGACTGAAACCTTGTTTTAAACTTTGGGTTTAAAACAAGGCTGGTGAATCTTGCGCCGTACAGAACTTATTTTTAACTTTTAAATATTCTTCTTATTTTTTTTTAAATTAAATTAACTTTTTATATTCACCGTGCGAACATTTTCTCATAGATGGAAGAAGCTTCTAGCGGTTTGTTTCGTTTATAGTTAGGGTACGCTTGACCATGATCCTAGATGGATCTGGAGGTGTATTTTTGAAGCGTTCGAATTTCAATTCGCATGCGAAATCCCAATAATCGTGTACAATTTCCTTGGAGTACGTTCGAGTACGATTCTTGTGAATTTGTATTTACAAGAATCTTATATAAATTCTTTTCGGATTGGAATTCACATGTTTCAAAAATACCCCTCTAGGGCCATGATCAAGTGGTATAAATAATTACGGACATGGATTTCGAAAAATCCCGTACTATGTAAACGTTTTCGATTTTTTGAAGATTCGAAATTTCAAACTGTGTCTATTCTTATGAAATTGACAATAATTGAAGACCTATATGAAACGACGATTAATTGATCAACTTACCAACAATCTTTAGAGATTATCTTATTACGTAATTTAAAGTCATATTGTCAACACCTTTTGATCATACTTTATTGTAAGTTCTACATTATCCAATGCATATGATCATTGCAAATCATAACACCAGATGTGCATTAAGCAATTGGGTAATAGAACAAAACCATTGTGATCGCAATCTGATCGAATAGAGTCTTAAGCTAGTGCGCATATTTTCGACATTCTCCTTAGACACAATTCTATCTATTCTATAAATAGTGCTAGAGCTTCCTCGTCAGTTTCGGAGCGTTTTTGTGTAACTTTATTGCTCATCATTAATGTGATGTAAGGATGGGTGCAGATTAGATGATACGTGCGCGGCATACGAGTACGTACTACACGGCACATCACACATGCCTCGCGCTTACGAAAACTCATATGTGTAAGTTAGTCATGTACAGATCTTAGCTCATTGAGGAACATCGATCGACGACTCAGTGAATTTTTCATTTGAACTGTAATATTAATTACTATTAAACTTTAGTAGGCATATAAATATATAGGGTTATTTGAAAAAAAATCAACAACCTCGCACGACTAGATGACTAACATTATAAACAACAACATTTATTCTATGAGTTTTATCATAACTCAATACATTATAAAAAAAATGATTTTCCAAGCTTTTATTGTACTGTCGTGACATTTGTTAGTCTATTTTCCATTCACTACGAAATGATGGATGGATACGCGGGATGCTATCTGCATAGGGGTAAGAATATTTAGACGTAAAATTAAGTTGATAATTATTTATTTTTGTATGAAAGTAAAATGTGTCAAATTATCAACAGTCGTAAAACAAATGATGATTATGATTATGATGTTAGCTATCTAGACGTGCGAGGTTGTTGATTGATGAATTTGTGTAATAGTCGTACAAAGAATGTCGATTGTCGGAGCCGCCGTCGTGTGGCCGTCTTGGTGGGCACCTGATCGTCGTCTGGTTGTCGTCTGCTGTTTGAAAAAGTCCTGTCAAGTCGGTCCATTTGTTTCGTCAGTCTAAATTTAAATCAGAGTTATGTCATGTCGTTGCTGGCCAGTCCTGATCAGTCTAAAAAGTCTGTAACAATTTGTAAAGAGAGTGTTTGGTCTGATAAGAGTAATAGTATTTAAAATACTGAAAGTGTACAAAGTAAAGTACAAAGGGACTTAATAGAGGGGTAACGGACAACGATTGGCCCAACCCTTTGTATTTTTTTAAAATATAAATTTTCATTTTTTTCCGAACCTTTACTTGATACGACGAAATTGGTCACGTGGACATGAATTATCGAAATGCGTATTTACTTTTTTTCTAAGTTTTTAGTAGGCTTTAAAGTCACAAAAACAGTTGAAGGTTGACCTGATACCGGTAGCTTAGAATAGGTAGACATAAAAAAGAGTTAAATACCTTTAATAATAAAAATAATTAAAGAAACTGATTTTGATTTGAATATCGAGCGTTAACACCTTATACGAGTATACCCTTTATGTATATTTATAAAATGCTTATCGTGTTGTACAATAAATTTACTGAGGTAGATGTCAATATTAAAGAAAGTTACAACGATGCACGTGGCGAGAGGCATATCTAGACATTCATGCACTTCGTGTACACACTTCCTTATTTCTGGTGCATTTCTAGTTAGATGCAATGACGAGCTCACGATCTCCTGACGTTTAGATTGCGTTTGACGGGCTAATTCTTATTTAGAAAGTATTTAATTATGGTCATCTAATGTTTGCATCAAACTTTTATTTGCTGTGCTAATGAAAGTGTTTTGACATTCAAAACAGTCATTCAAATGCAATTTGCATGAATATCAAAACAAATTCAAATTAATAAAGGGATACCTAACGTTATTACCATAGTCTACAGAATAAATAAGTCGCATGAAATTGTGATATACTTTGTCTAATATTTCCTTATTCTGAATGTGAGCATATTTTACTTATTTAAAACATTGATATTTTCGAATAAGTAACCTAATTTTCTATTTTGACTATAAAGAGTATTTTCTGCAGGAAGCCATTCCGACTACGTTAAGGTTTTTATCCCAAATTATCCGTAGTCCGCCGTGGTAGGGTAATAAAAATTGTTTAAGCCTATTTGCAAAATTAAATGGGTTTTATCACAGGAATGTTTTATTCTCTATAGGAGGTCCCGTTGGCTTGTAGCATCATAGTTTAAGCGTACCTACACGAGCGGGCAAGCTTGCCACTGCTAAAGCTATATAGAAAGAAAGAAAAAATATTAATATATACATATTACAAATAATAAATACAACATACAATCAGTAACTAAACAGAAAAGTGATATGATACCAAAATGGTTGCCACTCAGCTATTTTGCCATGGCAAGGGTTGCCATGACGATGGTTTTCTATGGAAACCATTGAAGTAGAGAGTCACTGAACAAAAAATAAACAAAACATTCTAAGTACACCGAATAACGTGAAAAACAATAACATTATATAGGGACATTTATGTAGAGACATTTTATTATATAGGACCTATTTATATTAAATTTTCATTCAAAATCACCTCAAGGTGTATACGTGATCTTAAAACAAACTTGATAAGAAACATTCCTCTTCAGAACTCTGAAGAGAAACTTCAAATTTCCTAACATTCAAAACAACAAACAACAAGGTCTGAGTGGTTCCAAACTTTGATAAGTAAATAAGCTAGAGGAGTAGTATAACAATTTTATAGCAATTCTGAAAGAAAAACCCATAGAATACACATGCCAATCAGATGCAAGGTGACGCTTTGGGTAGCGCGCCGCGCCGCTATACGTAATTTGTGCTTTGGGCAAACTATCAATGGAATTGTGATTATGAACTTGAGTACAGTCACATTAGAAAAAAAAATACTATAACAAAAGTGCCAAAATGAAAACAAATGTAACTAATTTATCATTTTGGTACCTAAATCAAGAAGTAGTATAAGACAAAAATTTTGTTATTAATATTTGTTTTTTAATTCTCGTTGCCCAGATTTTTATTATTAAAAATGCAGCAAGCTTTGAGAATTTTAATCCAACAAATTATAAACCATGTAAATCGGTCCAGTCTTTCTCGAGTTATTATAAGTGTTGTAACAAACTCAACTTTGTTTTATATTTAAGAAGATAACTTACAGATACTTAAAGTTAACTGTACGCCATTTGGTTGCACCATGGCGTATGACGTCTTACTTTTAAGCCCATTCATGTCGGAATGATGGCCGTTCATTGGTAATTAATGACTGGCATGTCACTCATTGTGCCTTGACAAGATTCACAAACTGCTAACTAATAGAAGAAGCCTTATAATTAGTGTACTCGTAAGGCCACGTTCTCACTTAAGGGCAGGTTATCTCTCATATGTCGCACTGACAAGTTTTTTAAACCTACTTTGAACAGTATTTATCCGTCATAAGATTCTGTAAATGAATGTTATATTTAAGGATATAACAGAGACGTATTCCCACACAGAAACACAATCTGCTAAACTTGTCTCGATAGAAAAAGACTCCAAAGTTACCTCTTCCCGAAAAGTATTTTCATTACTATGGCTAAAGTATTGATATATTTAGTACAAGCAGCCCGCCCCAGCTTCGCCCGGGTGGACATTTGTGTGCACAATGTTTTTCTAGGGGTGGTCGCTGAGTTTGAGAAAATAGAATTATTTCTATACATTAATACACGTAAAAACACAAAGAAGGCGCCATTCGCAAGTCAAAACAGACGCGCAGTGGTGCTTACAGACGTCGAACTTGGACCCGTGTCAGAGCTTCCCGTGACAGATACGTCCTACTTTTGAGGGATAACCTGCCCTTAAGCGGGCAACGGGGCGGTAGCGGGAGCGGGCGTTGTGTGGTGGTGCTGTAATATAAAAATCCTTAAAAAACATATTTTCTTAGAACAAAAGTTGTTCAACGTGATTTAACTCTTGCAGGAATCGAACCCACATCCGATTACCGATCTATGTAAACAGAATTTGGTTAAACCGATCTAATGTATGTAAACGGGCTTATGTAACTACCGCTGGCTTGCAAGCAGACTATCATCTCAACGAGGAAATTCAGAGTGATCATGCAAAAAGTAGGACGCCTCCAGCTCGATGGACCGACGACCTTAGGAAGATGCCTGGCAGTGGATGGATGAAAAAAGCGGAAGTTCGTGCTCTATGGCGCTCTTTGTGGAGGCTTACGTCCAGTAGTGGTCTGCAATAGGCTGAGATGATGATGATGATTATGCAAAAATTTGGCAATTTACCAATCTGAAAATCCGTACACAATCAAGTATTCAGATGCAAGTAAGATCAGAATACTTAATACCTAGTTATTTCCACTTTCGGCGACGTTCACTGCGACAAAGGCAAACGGAATAACTTAGTCTCCAGAAAACAATATTTACATATTTTTATAAGCTTTCACGAAACACGGATCTCTAACATGTCAGGTTTCGGACTTGTTTCTTAAATATCCTAGGTTTAAAGTTTTCTAAAATATTTAAAACGAATATTTTACGGTGAACGGACTTGTCGCAGTCATCAATTATAGTTGCCGCCTTAACTTTCAATTTTGAAATACTTAGGAAGCTCGTCTAGCTTTTAAGACGGAAAAAAAATTACAAAAAAATCCAAATTATTGTATTCTGTTCTTTAGTATTATCTGTGAAAATTACAACTCTCTAAATATCACGGTTCATGAGACGTTCCGTTTTACCCTTTTGGTACGGAACCCTAAAAACCATTCACGTACAAGCCGGAGGGTGTTGTGTTTAATTTCAGTTCTGGCTCCTTAACCCGGCTTACACTTGGCTGGACTGTTATTGAAGGTCAAAATAAACAAGTACTATTATGCTTAAATGAAAGCCCAAAAAACGAATAAACTAAAAAAACCGCAGACTCAAAAAAGAGTCCCGTCGTCACTGTTTAGGTAGGAAATCCTAAACTTCATTAGACCAATATTAATGAAAACAAGTTTTATTTTATTAATACAAAAATTATAGCATAGGAACAAAATGATTATAAAATAGTATATTTCAATAATTACAGTTTTCTTGACAGGGAGTGGCGCCTAGAGTAGCTTTAAATTAAACATAAACGTAAGTATTAAAATAACGAAAAATAACATTATGGTCTGAATTGAATTATTATTTTTTTTGATAATTTTTAAACTTGTTAAAAATATAATAAAAATAAATTATGGAGTTAAGTTATCTTATACGGAGTAGGCGGTAACAGATTTACACAATAAAAATAAGCAAAATATTCACTATTATAATATTTATAGATGATGGTGGATGTCTTTGGTGATCGAAGGAAAAGAACTATAAAAATATACTGCCTAAGCTCAGATTAAAATCTTCAAAACAATTATAACATTTTAATGTATTTCAAATCTTGCTGCTACACTAACGACTCATTGAATACGATAACTAGTCATGAAGAAACAATCTCTGTATTTCAAAACATAATCAGAAGTGCTTCAGAAATATTGAGGTTAAAATAATACAAACCTGACATACTTCAATGACACGCTAAATTAAAATGCAGTAGATGAATATATTCTTAAGAGTCATAATAATATGGAAAACAGCATTCTGTGGATCGATTTGCAATTACTATGGAATTGCACTATAAATATTTAATACTACCATTAAAACATACAGCAGATGAGACATTAAGTATACTCATTGTATCCATAAATATTACACAAGTTTGAAATTGCACCGACTATCAATAAAACTATATTAAAGCATAAATGTAGCTATCTCTTTCGATTTGGATAAAAAATGCCTAAAAACAATAAAAACAAATGCCAGAAATAAAAAGCGACAAGTTAGTAATTTGGCTACATTATTACATTATACCTCAATATTCGCTATGAAGATTCTTTTGGTGGTATAAAGCCAACATACAGCACATAGAGCAACAATACCACGGTATTAAGTATGCAGATAGTATTACCGTGACAATACGGCTGAGTTTTTTTCCGTAACTTGTAAGTGTTTTTCCACCTACATTTGGTATGAAATGACAAGTCCTGTTCACTCTCTTCCATACTAACGCCAAAACTATAGTTCAGACAGGTATTATAATGGCGGATTTTTTGTCGAACAAAATAAATGAATTTTCTGCTCTATAAATATAGGTGCTTCATGGAAGTCAAGCATCACTTTGGTGAACGTGTGCCACCAGACTGGTGAAACACAACAATTTTTTTTTTTTTTCAAAATATTGTTTCGCCTTCCACTGCTTCAGGAATTACTTGGCTGGTGGTGAAATGAGGATAAAATGTAGGTATAAGCCAATTTAAAGTTGCCGTTCCTACTTAGCATATTGGATGCCAAGCGGTCGCTTGGGACTTCGTAACAATGAAAAATATATTTTGTCTTATTTTTCTGGACTTAGCAGTTAATGTACTCCCTGACGCACTGGAAGAGTGCAATACAATTTTAAATTGACGTCTTAAATTAAAGTTGGACTAATTCTCCAGGCAAAAATGAAACTGATTAAGTATGTAGTGCAACAAAATGTTGTGTCTCCGACTGAACCTCATCTTAGTCAAACTTAAGTCTGTTTTGAGTAACGATGTCAAAAACAACATTCCACAAGCCTGCATAACGTTACATCAACGTTTACAAGACGATTAACTTTATACATCATCTGAGCCAGAACCCGTTCAAGTTCTAGGTTCGTCACCCGATGGCGGCTAGACGAGCTGCGCTTGCGCAACCCGACCGGTTTGAAAGCGCCATCTATGTGCCGAGATGGCAATTATTGACATAATTGTTTAAATAAATAGTTACGAGACAGAAAGAGAAATGTTTTTATATTTTCCTGTTTTTTTATGTTCGCTCCAATACTCTCGAACGACACAAAAATAATCACAATCATACATAGGTATTTGTTGACCGCAGAAAATGTAAATTACGAAAAATGTTACCGTTTTCCTTGGACAATAAATAAATTTAACATAAAACATTATGTAATATTTTGCGATGTAGTCCTTGTTCTCTACATAATCATTTAACATTTTGGAATTATTTCTGCAGCCGATATATAATTTTAAAGCAGATAACGTTTAATAAAATTACCATCGAAATAAATATATTTCTAAATATAAAGTTGAAGGTAGAGCCTTTTCTAAGAATTACCGTATCTTAAACATCGTACACAATACAAACTTAAGTTTTGTACCTAACATTTATTTCAGATATTGAGGAAGTCTATGAAAAAAATTATGGTTTGAAAATAAGTTTTTATTTAGCCCAAAGCAATGGTAGGACAAAAAATTGAGATGTGAAAAAGCTGATCTATTTGCATCCTAAATTGATTGGTTTAGGTAAATGTTTTAAACTATTTAAAAACGACGATAAATTTCTAACTGAACAGATACACGTGTTAAAGCCTACTGCAAATTTATCGCTTAAGTTTAACTAGTAGAATGGTCCGACTAAATTGGCTATTGAAGCTATTTATAACAATATTATCTGCTAAACACCTCATCTATTTCTCACACAATTGCATCCAAACGCACAAAACAAACTGTTGAAGCCATTAATCATTCTAACGTACGCAATATTTACCAATTATTTAGTTTATTCCTCACTGCAAGACAAATAAAGAACTTATTATTAAGATAGTAGATGTTGCAGATAAACAATTCAGTCGGGATGGTTGTGAAACTGCAGATTAATGATAAAACTAAAAGTCAAAACACTGTTGAAAAGACCTTGATCATTCAATTATCTGTTTAGCTTGTACAGTTATTTGTGGAAAGGTTCTTACATGGCTTTAATATCATTGATGTGATTGTATGTGATTGAATTTTCTATCTTATGGTCTATAATAAGAAAACTAACATTTTGCCTGTTTTGTACAAGTATAATATCGTCTGTTATAAACCTATTTTTATCACGTCAAAATCATCACGGTAAAATTTTCTTCGTTAACTCCTCGAGAGTAGTATCTTTGACCGTTTTTATAGCAATTGTAGCGGTGTCAAACATAAATAAAATTTACTATTATTAGCTAGCTTATTCAAGAAAAACATCCTATAATGTTCTACTTTCCTATCAAACTTAGTTATTTCACCACACCACAAATTTTGCATGTATCCCGCGGCATAGACAATGATTGCTTGCCATAACACACGTTTCGTAACGGTCATCCTCTTTACATATAAACGTGGATTAGTAGAACTACGTAATAAAAGACACCTTTCTATAGTTGAAGCCTACAACACGAGTATAAATTTTGACCCACGCTGCGAGCGGAATTTATATGGGTTAGATCTTTATTTGAGAACGCACGTTCGATTTGATAGTCTAATAAACGCTCGAATACTTTAAAGACATGTAAAGTTAAGGGGGATCGTTCAGTATCCCGTCAAATTCAAAATAAATAAGAAGGATCCTTGAACGTAGCCCGCGAATATTTTTTTACGTTTTTGACAAAAAGCTTCGCTGGTTTACATTTTTTGTTCATATTTTTTTATTTGGGCCGGATTTTAGATCGTCAGTCCATCGAGCCATTTATAATATGCTAGCCATTAAAATTCTACGTAAAAATAATTGAAATGAAGGCTTCTTATTGGCAGAGCAAATTAAATTACGGAAGGTTCTCTGATTGAATTTATTAATATTTCCTCATTTTGTTTCATAAAAATAAGATATTTTCCCGTTTGAAGTTCCGTACTAACTTTTAGAAACCAAAAAAATGGTTAAAATGGAAGTGGAAGCAAAAATTATAAAATACCTTTTAACAATAAGATATTACAATGCTAACTAAGACAATGTAAAACAAAAGTTTAAAACCGTATGGAATTGATTGAAGTAGAAATTGTATTATTATTTTCCTTCAAACAATCATCTAGCCGACTAGCTAACATTGATATTATACGTTATACCTCAATGCTAGCTAACGAATGAATATATACCTACTGAAAAACATTAATAAAACTTCATGACTCAGATGAAAAAGCTCGTCATCACACAATACACATACATACATTACCCCTTGCTAGATTCGAACCTGCAACATTTAGTTTTGTGGACTGGAACGCACTACTAGACCCGATCAAAATTCGAGCCAGTGTCGAAGTGAAAATTCTTTGTATTTTGTTTTATCCATTATTTTATTAGGCTACTGACTTTGTGAATTGCCTATATTAACTCTTATTGTTTTATTAAAATTCGCGGAATTTTAATAAAACAAAATATCCTAACTAAGTATACCATACCTCTCTGAAAATGCAATTTCCTACTGTGATTGGCAATTGTGTAATAAATAAACTTTTGATGATGACAAAAGTCTTTCAAATTTCCTTTATTATGTTCCTTATTTATTTATATTACTACGGGCACCTCGGAATTCTACAAACAACATTAAAGAAAGTAAGATAAAAAGAAAAAATAATAATTATTAAGTATTTATTACCATACACAAATTAGATATATTTATGTGGAATATATTTATGTTTAACCTTATAATAAGATATTGATACTCATTTATTTGTTTTGATTACATTTTTTAATTGAAGTTTGTTCGTACACAGAAACTTCATACATACATTTTAAGAATATACGGTGAAAATCTCTCACGTACGTACAAGTCATTATTGCGGAACGCTAGTAAACATTCACCTTAGTAGGAAACTAAGTAAATACCACGACCTTTTATGTAAACATATTAAACTTTAGTTAATAGCTCCAAAAATAAAATAAAATAAAATAAAAGCCACTTGGAACATTATTAATAGAGAAACGTGCAAAACTAAACAATTAGATCGCACATTTAGCCTTAATGTTGATAATAAAATTATTAAATCCGACAACGAAGTAGCAAACGCGTTTAAGGATTTTTTTTCTACTATACCTATTGCCACAACTAGTAAATTAAACTCTTCACAAGGTCTTGCAGAAACTTTTTTGAAATCAAATGTCGAGGAATGCAGTTCTATTCTAAATTTCAGGCATATAAATCCCGAAATTATTGTTAAAACTTTTAGAGAGCTAAATTTAAAAAAAAACAGAAGATTTATGGGGCATTTCAATTAATATAATCAACCATATAATTGATAGTATAGCAACGCATCTTGCTTGTATATTTAATCAGTGTATTGATGAAGGCTCATTTCCTAATTTAATGAAATACAGCAAAATCATACCCATATTTAAATCCGGAGATAAAAGTGATCCCTCTAACTATAGACCGATATCAATACTACCAGCTCTTAGTAAAATATTTGAAAAAATAGTGTTTAATCAACTCTTATCACACTTTAGAATGAACAATTTATTGCATGAGAATCAATTTGGTTTTACCAAGGGTAGAAGCACAACTGATGCGGGAGTTGCACTCATTAAGCATATCTTCGATGCGTTTGAAAATAAGCAAGATGCTCTAGGGGTTTTTTGTGATTTGTCTAAGGCTTTCGATTGTGTAGATCACAAAACGTTATTAATGAAATTACGGCATTATGGTGTCTCAAATGAATCAGAAAAATTGTTAGAGTCATACCTCACGGATAGAACGCAAACAGTTAATGTCAATGGAACTGACTCTTCCGGGGCCCCATTATGCATGGGTGTGCCCCAGGGCTCTATATTGGGACCTTTATTATTCCTGATATATATAAATGACCTTCCTTACTTTACTAAAGACCTTTGTGAGATAGTATTGTTTGCAGATGATACATCATTGATTTTTAAAATTGACAGAGGTAAAGCTGCCTTTGACGATGTGAATGATGCTCTCTCTCAAGTAGTACGATGGTTTACTGCTAACAATCTGTTACTTAATGCAAAAAAAACCAAGCTTATCAAATTTACTATGCCCAATGTGAGGCAGGTCAGTACGCATATTAATATGTCAGACGATCATATAGATGCAGTCGATGCAACAACCTTTTTGGGAATTACAATAGACTCCCGACTGCAATGGGGTCCCCATATAATTGCCTTGTCAGGAAGGCTCAGTTCGGCGGCTTATGCTGTGA
Source organism: Anania fuscalis (assembly GCA_950371115.1). Lineage (NCBI taxonomy): Eukaryota > Metazoa > Arthropoda > Insecta > Lepidoptera > Crambidae > Anania > Anania fuscalis. The sequence continues at coordinate 14,406,479 of OX493335.1, read as the reverse complement.
GGAAAATAAGGCTTATAACTGATGTCGAAACGGCAAGACTAGTATACTTTAGTTATTTTCATAGCTTGTTGTCGTATGGTCTATTGCTATGGGGCTCAGCTGCTGATATTGAGTCAATCTTTGTGTTGCAAAAAAGAGCTGTACGTGCAATATACTGTCTTGGGCCTCGCGACTCTCTGAGGGAGGTCTTTAAAGATATTAAAATATTAACAGTAGCGTCACAATACATTTTTGACAATATTATGTATGTTAGAAAAAACCTAAGTTCGTTTAGCCTTAAATGTGATTCACATCATTATAATACTAGAAATAAACATAAACTTGCCGTTCCGAGCTTCAGATTAAAGAAAGTGGGTAATTCATTTTTGGGGAAATGTATAAAAATCTTCAATAAAGTACCACAAACTCTTGTTGACTTACCTGTTTATGAGTTCAAAAACCACATTAAAAAAATTCTTATGGAAAAAGGATACTACAAAGTTGAAGATTACATGAACGACAAGAGTGCATGGACTTAATAGCCTGCCTAGCTCGCACTTACACTATCTTGTAATTGTATTTCCTGTAATAAAATCAGGCTGACAAAGGTGACTGAGTTTCTTGCGCCGTTTCTTCTCATCACCAGCCGATATGTTGTCCCGAAGCGGTGGTAGGGCTAAGTTATATGTTGGGACGTGTATAAGTGCCCGGAAGAGGGCCTATATACAGAATAAAGAATTTCATTTCATTTCATTTCATTTCAATAACTACCGCTCTGTTTGAATTTGTCAACCGTAAACAATAAACTTTAAACACTTTTAAGCAAATCTACACGTAATATGCTACTGTGTACGCAAATAAAGTGAGGTGTCTCCAAACGAGCCGTTAAAATAACAAATTAATATTTATTTTATTTACATAAAAGTAAAGAAAAACTGTTTACAGTACCCGGCAATCAGTATTGCACATCTGCAATAATCGCATTTGCCGATGTTTACCACAACAACACAGCACTGAACTCCGAAAACTAATACATAGCACTCAAGAAATCGTTCACGATCTGAAGTTTACGTTTACCATTAAAAAGCGGCAAAAAATCACGTTTTTTGTATGGGAGCCCCCTTAAATAATTATTTTATTCCGTCTTTTAGTATTTGTTGTTATAGCGGCAACAGAAATACATCATCACTAAAAATTTCAACTCTCTAACTATCACGGTTAATGAGATACAGTCTGGTGACAGACAACATACAGACGGACGGGCAGACAGACGGACGGACAGACAGACGGACAGTGGAGCCTCAGTAATAGGGTCCCGTTTTACCCTTTGGGTACGGAACCCTAATGAAAACAATTTTCCAAAACACTCGTGGGCCGGTGGATAGCCAAACCATAAGCCGATTGTCTCTTTTCAAAGGTCGATGTGCAATATTTGCCGCCGGGTACTGTACATCAGTACAGCATTAAAACGTTTTCGAATATGTGTAACAAAAAAAATCGGTTAGTCCCGCTATGCACCAGTCCCGCTATGCACCTCTCATAAAATACGTACGAAAAAGTGGCGCTATGCCCATAACCAGATTTGGGGGCAGATATGAAGAAAAGTGGTATTGATTTATACTTTTTTAATACAGTTTTAACTTTAGTCAATTACTTTTAAAACAAAATTGTTGCTTAAGTAATTACTTGAATAAAAGTTTTTATTTGTAATTACTTTTAATTGTCTTACGGGTGTTAATGGCGCACTCAGATACGTTTATAAAATTAGTGCAAGCCATTAACTAATTATAATTAAAATGACAAATGAGTTGTGGCTCCCAGAATCAGAAATTGATGGTTCATTAGATAATGACAATTTTAAGTAGGTAAGCGTGTACGGCGGTGCACCTGGAGTACAAGCTGGCTGGAGCAAGCATTTTCATTAAGGAGGAATTCTGGCCAAACTGTCTGGTTTATCTTCGCTTTTATTTATTTTTATTTTTTATTTATTTAATTTAGGACAACCAACAAAGCTTACACCACACATTTACATACTTAAAAATAAAATACATTGTTACAGCTTTTGTAGAACATTGCCGGCTGATGGCACCAGGATGGGTACGAGTACGAAACCCCAATAATAAATCAATTTTAAAATTACTTATAATAAATGATTATAAAGTACAGAACATATGGGCCTTCTAATTTAATGTTATGTAAAAACTTAAACTTAAGGGCATGGCTTTCATTCAAGTTAATGTCTGTCATTAAACGTCACTAATGAAGCATTGAATGTCTCTGAGAGTTAATATTTTTAATTTATTCTATACTTTTAAGTGACGTTATTAATCATTAATATGACTGAAGTATTGATTTATTTACTTTATTTTTAAATACTCTCATCTAATACTAAGCAATGGGTACAAAAATGTTGAATACTAGATGGACAATGTTTCAGAAACAATAGGTTATGACGTCTACAAATAGGAGTCGGTCAAATCCCAACCTGTCAAAGATTTCCGACAGATTTTCTAATCAATGGTTTTTAATTTATTGATGCTATAAACGTGATCTCATATTGCGTAGGAATGAACGATATCATAAAAAGAATGTCTCTTTAGTACTTTAATTTTACACTCAAGTCAACAAAATCTAGACGTATAAACTATGAACGTCAATTTGTAATCAATGCTGTTTTTCGCCAAACTGTTTTGGATAATAAACAATTTAATTTATCACAGCACCATTTATCATTTTAGCCAAAGAGCACGATTTCCCGCTTCTTTTCTTCTTCTTAAGGTCTCTTCTTAAGGTTGTCGGTCCATCGAGCTGGGCGTTGTGGACCATTGATTCAACTTCATTAAATTTAATACAGTTTTTATGATAGTAATAGCCGTAATATTTCATCAATCTATTATATATATATAAAAATAGTTCATCAAGGATTTGAAAACGTACCACACATGTTTTTTTTTTTCTAAATCCATAAAACACTAACTAAACCATTAATTAACGACCGTCTGTGGTTCGCGCTCCGGACTACAATGCCTGGCGGTTGCTCGAATCCCGCAATGTTAGTGTGATGAACACGAGCATTTTTTACCTGAGTCATGGATGTTCATAAACGTATTTAAGTATGTTTATCTGTTATCCTAGTCGCCATAATACAAGCTTTGCTTAGTTTGGGGCTAGATAATTGGTGTGATTGTGGAAACAATTTATTTAATTTTATTTTAAACTAAACGCTCGTTACGGCAAGTCGCGCAGTTGATTCCTGCAGCCCGCAAAGTCTTATAATAACTTCGCCTTAAGTTTACAAAGAATGGGTTCCAAACAGGACCTTAAGTAAGTTGATAAGTTATATTGACGACCTCCGTAGCCGAGAGGCGAGCACGCCGGACTTTAAATGGCGCCGCCATCTCTGAGGTTCCCGGTTCGATCCCCGGTCGGGTCAATGTAGAAAACGAACTTTTTCTATATTGGCTCGGGTCTGGGTGTTGTGGTACCGTCGTTGTTTCTGATTTCTATAACACAAGTGCTTTCGCTACTTACCTTACGATCAGAGCAATGTATGTGATGTTGTCCAATATTTATTTATTATTTTATTATTATATTTATTTATAAGTAAGGCATCACGCAGGTCGTCATAACTTACAATGGATATTTGTATATATTTTTACTGGATGAAAAAGGCCTCTGGTTTTTCTTTAAAAATCTGTATAGTAGGACAAAGGTTCAGATAATATGCCAGCATCCCTAGATACACACACATAAAACCATAATTGACATGTAAATGTTTGATCGCAAAATAAAAATAATATCGTCTATGCTGGTTTCATTCCTTGTCTGTACAAGGAAGGAATCAAGATTTTCTATTCACGTACACCTTGGCGAAGGAAAAAAGCAAATAAGCATTTCTTCTTTGATTCTTCGTTTGCCTTGACACCCCCACATATTAGCACTATTTGGTATCGCACTCGAATATTGCGAGGACATCACTATCAACTCTTATTTTAACATCGACGCCCACACCACAGCCCAAGGCTATGAGCGACTTGACAGTAACAGAATAAATAATAAACATAGGAATGTAATCCCTAAGCTTGTTTTTTATTTGTTTACTTCATGGTAAAGACGTAATATGGAACTATATCTTTGTCAAGTGCCTTTGACAGTCTAAGGGCATGTATCACAATGGGCGGATAAGTTCTGACTAGCAATTTTTTACTTATACAGAGTGTACAAGAGAATGGGACACTCCTTAAAACTACGTGATCAGCCGGTCATATACAACAGCTCTTTCTATGGGAGCAGCTGATCACGTGGTTTTAAGGAGTGTCCCATTCTTTTGTACACTCTGTATAAAGGAAAACACTATTTTACGTTTCAGCACCGTCAAATAGCGCTATATGGCACATTATTTAAAGCACTTTTATTTTCTACATATTTTCATCTGCTACATAGCTATTTGGCACTTTATCCGTACATTGACGACCACCGTAGCCGAGAGGCGAGCACGCCGGACTGTAAATGGCGCCGCCATCTCTGAGGTTCCTGGTTCGATTCCCGGTCGGGTCAATGTAGAAAACAAACTTTTCTATATCGGGTCTGGGTGTTGTGGTACGGTCGTTGTTTCTGATTTCTATAACACAAGTGCTTAGCTACTTACCTTAGGATCAGAGCAATGTATGTGATGTTGTCCAATATTTATTTATTTATTGTGAAGCAGGCCCTTAATCATGATACAATTTAAAAAGCACTAGGTTACTAAGAGATGTCCAAGATTCGGGTCCATTGAGAATAATTTAAAGAAATATTGATCAATATCGCATACTGCTCTGATCCTGAGGCATATGACAAATGAGGTTAGCTGAGAAGAGGAAGGCACGCCGGACTTGGTTCGATACCCGGTATAGTCGATTTATAATATACAATATCGGGCCTGGGTGTTGTAATATATACAAGTATTTATTACCATATAATATTAAGAAAACAGATTTTTTTTCTATATACATATTATTTATTTTCAATTAAGCCAATGAAGTTTAGTAACTAAATTTTCCTACTAATATAAATTAAACGTTAGTATACATAGTATATCTTTAGAAGGGTAATATAGATATACTATGTATACTTACGTCTAATTTGACTATATATACTACTATATAATCAGACTATATGTTCTATAGTATATTAAATAATAGGAGGATCCTTTGGAGAAAAAATATAGTAGATTATAAACTAAAATGCTTAAATAAATCAACAAAACGGTGCCAAGCCCATTTAAATCAATTAATTAAACAGATAACATAATTCGCAACTCATTATTGTCTGAGAAAATTACATAAAATTTCAACGTCTAAATCAAAAGGATGTAATCTAATTTAAATAGCAGATTAGAAGACGACGCCTTAATAGTTAGCATCGAGAGCATTATGTCATAGCATGGAAAAAGCTTTTGTTTGTTAATGCACAGCAAACCACATTCCACGGTTGTATAATCTATTAGAGATGAGTGATCGCGTGACATCCGTAACAGTGTCAGAACTGTCACTGATACCGTATCGGTATGTCAGATGTGGTATCTGTGACAACTACAGTGATGCAACGGCACCTAGTTCTTTCACTAAAAAAAAATACATCTTTATGTATTATTTTTTTTTACAAAATTACTCAATGAAATTTAACAATACGAGCCTAGCTACCATTTACCTACTCATCTTTCTTCTAAAGTTTTGTCCCGTTATTAGTAACGTTGGGATACGCTTGTCCAGGATCAATTAACAAAGTGTGGCAAGTCTAGTTCAAATATGTATTTTGCTAAGCAAATGTGTCCAGTTAGACTAATTGGCATCAGACATATTTCGTGACCCAGGCGTGTGAACCAATTTTGTAATAAGGCTACACAACTATTTTAATCTTCAATCCAATTATGTAGTTCAGTCAAGAAATGACTTAAAGGAGGGTTAACAGGGTACAAAAGTATATAAAATCATCCCTCCGGCTCACCTCCTAGACGTAATGATTTTTAGTATGTTTTCTCCTTGGGCACCATGAATAAGTTTCTTAAAAAATCGCTTAGGTTCCCGCTCACTCACTCTACAACTACTTACTGATACGTTTAACCAAAAAATATAGAGATGTTACTTTTTAACATTAACGTCGAAAAGCTATTACCTACTCGTATAAGACGTAAGAATCCTTGCAACAAATAACTCTTACGTACGCGTGACAAAAGCTACTGTGATTTAAATATAACATGACTTCAACTCTTTCACCTATTCCGCAGATCACATGACATCAACTCTCTATTCCGCGGTTTATACGCATACGCTACATACGTGCACTGCTCCTTAAACATATCTTGATGATGTCCAGTCTGAAGATCAGTTGCTTCACCGCCATATCGATGAGTGTTGACACCTTTTATGTCTGCGACACCACTTGTGTAAGTGTGGTAGCTGTTAACCCAATACATTGTAGAACATCTATAATTTACGACGCATTATGACATTGTGCTACGAATTTTTGTTAGACATCATAAATAATCATAGCCATATTAATAAACTCCGCGTTTGGTTTGGCGTACAATGGAGATGCAATAATAATTTTATGTTGCTGTCAATTTGTTTGAATATGAAAAAAAATACGTCTTTATCCGTATTATGGTTTTATGATTTAAGAAATGTTAGTAAATACTTCTAACAATCTACGAACTAGTTATCGAGCTTCAAACGTTGAAGCTTCAACTAAGTGATAAGGGATAGACAATTAGACTTGCTTAAATTAATTGATTATAATTGCCATTTTATTTATTGCCATTTTATTTTATTTTTTGATACATTTATATTTTATTAACATTTTTCATTTTAATTTTTAATGTATTTTATTTTTATTATCTGTGTGAAGTTTGTAAAGTTATGGGCCATGATGCTTGAAATAAATGCTATTTTATTTTTTATTTTATTTATTTTTATTTATAACTTACAGCTTCTTCGTTATTTCTCTGGTGTTTAGGTTATTCAATATATCCCAAAGGAGCATTAAACCGGGATGTAAAGTATTCTATATTATGTTAATCCAGATCATATCCTATATGTGTGCCAAATTTTATACAAATCCGTTATTAGTTTTTTCGTGAAAATGTAAAAAACATCCATACTTAAATGCTCGTGCTCATCATACATACCTACACTTGTCCCTGCGGGATTCAAACCCACAGCCCGCAAGTAAAGAAAGTTGTACAAGCCCTTAGAACATGCTTATTCAATATAAGCATAAGTAGTTTTGTGGTTAAAAGTTTAGCTTCATTTAGTGTAGGCTTTGAACAATTCAAAGCCTTCAGTTAGATTTAGTGTTTCTATTTTCTTAAAGCTAGAATTAAAAAAAAAGAAAATTAACGTGGTGTGGAAACTAGTGCGATCCATTTCATATCAAAGACCCATTGGCGATTCGACAACCTCCGTAGCTGAGAGGCGAGAACGCCAGACTATATGGCGTCGCCATCCTTAAGGTTCCGAGTTCGATCCCTGGTTGGGTCTATGCAGAAAACGAACTTTTCTATATGGTCTCGTTTCTGGGTGTTGTGGTACCATCATTGTTTCGGATTTGTATAACACAAGTATTTTAGCTACATACCTAGGATCAGAGCAATGTAGGTATTTGATGTTGTCCAATATTTAATAATTTATTATTATTGGCGAAGAGGCGAAGAGATTTTCCTTGGTAAGATTTGGTTCCTGGATCCTGGATAGGTTCCTAAATTAGTTCGAGGTCAACGCTAGGTATGCATGAATAGATTGATTTACATTAAAATCGTAACATCGTATAAAGAATTAGTCAAACTGCAAATCACCCTGTATATGTATAAATGTTCATTTATTTCAAAACGCACGTCCCTCCCGTAGCCTTTCTTGGCGATATATTCGCAAATTTTACGACTAGCGGTCATAAAATCCATAACATTGGAGAAAGCCAGTAAAAGGCACGAACCAAGAATATTAAAAGGTTACAAGTTACAGCATAATTACTAAGTTTATTAAACAGCTTCCTTATAAATTAACAGCACAGCCTATAAACAATTATTAAGTTAAAATACAAAGACATAAAACTGCCGCTATGGCTCGGTGGTAATTTACCGATTATGACAATTACTGAAATGTTAAATGAAATAATACTTTATTATAAAAACACTTAACGCAGTACAAAGTATGGACTTCTCTCGTAAAGGGTTGCTCTGTGCTACAAGGCACAGCACAGCACAACAGGCTCCTCAAAAACAGTCTTTAAATAACAAGAGTTTCTTAAAACAACTAGACATAATTTAAAGTTAGCCTAAGCAAATCGTAGGTACTGCAATGAATCAGATCATTTAAACATAGCTCGCTACAATAATATATTTTTTCATGTTATATAGTGGTAGAGCGCCAAAAGTTTTTGGTGACAATTAGTTTTTGAGCAGTAGAATCAAGCCCTAAAAGTTAACTTTAAAAATATGACCTTGTTTAATATATTGTCTACTAGCTGTTGCCTGCGACTTCTCTCGTGGTCTTTAGTTTATTTAATATCCCAAAGGAACATTTAACCGGGATAAAAAGCATTCTATACATTTCCGTTAATCCAGATCATATTTTATATGTGTGCAAAATTTCGTCGGAATCCGTTCAGTAGTTTTTGCGTCAAAGAGCAACAAACATCCATACTTACAAACTTTCGCATTTAATATTAGGAGAATTTTAAAATATACCTTAATAAACACTAGATCAGTGGGCTTTGCTGCATCAGACGGGCCTAGGACTGATTCGCGATGGTTTGTAAGGCCAGTAGCCAATCTAGCGTGAGACGTTTTCGTTCTAGTGAAAGACCAAAATCACTAGGACTAGGCTAAGTTATCTTACTAGCGAAATTTAAACGTGGCTACACTATTAGCATTTTTGATTAACTCATCTCAATTAGAAATTTCTTCGACTGTCAAAATCAGTCGATCGCATTTATTTGTAATTTTATTACTTCTGCTATTTCTGAATGAATCGCCTTCACGAATGATGAAATAATTCCTTTCACACCTCCAACCATGAATTGACACTGAAGTAAGCAGGTTTTGACAACGTGTAAACCTCATTAAAACTTCAACATGAGCTTCAGTTCAATAGCCTAATTTACTTTTAGCTTTATAATAATAAGGTTTTCAAATCTTTAGAGCCTTCAGCTTCCGCTCTTTTTAGAATAATCTGAATTAATCTTAGAAATCGTAATAAAACCTTATTAATGTACCCACTATGAACACTGAGGACGTCACTGGCCGCAAGTTTTTTTTTTAGTTAATATCTAAAATTTCAAAGCTATTTTAAAAAACCTAAGTTATGCAAACTGAACTAGCAGTGGGTTGTTGGTCACATTTATTTTTAACTTAGAACCGATAGCCGATGCCGTACACGAGTTCTTAAGTAGAAACTGCGATTTGGCAGTAAGTATTACTTTATTTCTTAATGAAATTCCTTAAGAGGCAACATCCGCAAATCGTTTCATATCCGTACATTTTGTTCTCTGATTGTAAAGACTTCCTCTCTGAATCTCCTCTCGTTCTTGAAATAATTTAGAAATCACTATTGTCAGAACAATAAATGGCCGTTTTTAATCTGCCATCAGACGTACTCTGTCTAATCTGTGTCTAGGATGGCCCCTTAAATTGAGGACATGAGGTTTTCAATTCCGAAGAGCCTTCAAGTTTCCGCTCAAGAAAATATCAGAATTTATCTTTGATTTCGGTATAAAACCTTTTATTATGTATTTATGAACTGCTGATGTCACTGGCCACATGAAACTATCATATTATGTTTTTAAACCTATTAAAAACTAATGGACGACTGCAAATAAAATTCCTTTAATTAATTTAAGACATTCTAAAGACAGATGCACTGGTAACTTGTAACTACTAACATACGTTTATTAAAGAATTTCGAGATCCAAGTGTTAGTGAACGAATCTCAACGCAAGGCTATGCCTAATATGGCGTATACTTTAGTGAAGGTTGTTAACGTTTAAATACTGAGATAGAGATTCAGAGATTATTTAATGGTTATGCAATGATCAAATAATTTTATGTGGTTTAGCTTAATAGTTTTTATAGCTTAGAAAATGTATTAACTGTAATAAGAATATGTACATTAGTTGCGATTGAATAATATAATTTTCAAAATTGGACCACCACCAACCAACCACCTAGCTCATGGCCCACAACCACATAGCTTTATAGCCCGAAAAGAATGAATGGATGAAAATGATATTATGAATATTTTAATGATACCAATTTAAAATAATGTCTGTTATCCAGGGTTATAATTAAAAACCTCTGCATTGATTTGAAGGCTATTAAAAGCTGTCTGTTTTTTTTAAATAAAATTTCTTCTAATTGATATTTTCACTTCTTTACTAAGGTTTTCTTCCACAAAACAGTAGCTAGTTACCGCGTTACGCAAATTTCATGCGACACCCACATAATACAGTCTAGGTGCAACTAACAACCACTAATATTGGACTTTATTCCGTTGACATAAGGTAAAAGTGTATATCGGTATTCCGTTTGAAGATTTCTCCCGGGTGTTTGGTCGGCAGCTAGGGTAATTGGAAAGACAAAGCTTACAAAACTGTGGTTTAGTAACCGAATGAAGTGTTTTACTTTTACAAGTGTGAGAATTAAAGGTAGCATAATACCTAATTAGGACCAAAGCAAAATATCAAAAACATTCTATAATGCTCGGGCTTCACATGCGTGACGCCTAACGTTCATATAATGGCATGATTAGCGTTCATAAATTAATTCACAAAACTACGCGCTAAATGTGTGGCCTATATACACCTATTTGACGTTTGATTCTAGCGTCTAGCGGCTTAGTTAGCGTGTGATCTGTGGATACTAGTCTTTAAAATAAAATAAAACGCTTCCAAGAACTTAATACTTTCTCATTTTGTCCCCTCCATCCTAACATAATAACTATGCATGTTACATTTATTTCACAAAGAGTTTTTGAATGCGTCTGTGTTTTAACATGTTTAGTGTAGTAGGTGTAGTCACAACTAGACGCACTAGACGCTCGCTAAATCCCTTTGATGTGTCTAAAGTTACCGCCGTCCGCGTCCGAGCTGTCGCCTATCGTCTAAAGGCATTAAAGCAAATAAGCGCACTAAGACCAGCCACACCTACGTACTATTTTAAATAGCGCACTAATTAATGATATTAGACGCAGGTGAAGCCCTAGCATAAAACGTGACGTGTTTTGGAAGAGGCTTATGTCCAGCAGTGGACTGAAGTGAGCCGATTATGATTATAACAAACTTGATTTTTCTAAAGAGATGTCAGAAGACTTTTGCACTGAGACACAATGTAGCAATTAAGCCCTGACCTAGGCTAACTATTAATTTGTTAGGCATAAAATATACCTTCTTACGTTTATTATCATCTGATTTTAGTCTGATCGAAATCGAATAAAAAAATTAACCTAATAATATCCGTAGTTTGTAATTTTATTAGGAAGTTGTTGCATATTTGCCACTATATCACTTTGTGAAATGTATAAAAATCATTAAGAAACATGTATGTTGAGCTTTATTATAATGTCAAACTCCGACGGCCATGTACCACAAATTACGTATAGCGGCGGCGCGCTAGACAGATAGGCCACTCGGAACTAAGCGTCAAAATCGTTACGCACAAATTGACAATTGCGTTTATATGCAATCTCGGACGATCCGGGGCAGTACTACAGCGGACTGTCACTCACGACAGTTTACTATGCATTGATCATTGTTACGTGCGTAAAATGGATATAAGCGTTTTTATTAGGTACTGCTGCAGTGTGTTTGGATGTTTGAATACAACACAAAATTGTGATTACACGTTCTTTAAATTTCCAAATAATATTAAAAGGTATATAAAACTAGGTCTAGGTTTTCTCTTGTGGGTAAAGTAAAGTAAGTAAGTAGTAAAGGTAAAGATAAGTTTTTATAGCGATCAATCATTCATATCATTACATTACACATTCCGCAGGAATGAGCTTTTAAATTTTACTTAAATCGTCATTGGTTTAACACCAGTGTTTTTGGTAAGCGTTGAATAAAAGATTATAAACATATTAAATTATTCATTGTTTTTTTTTTACATTGTCGTTGCTAGGATAATTACGCCACCTAGAAATGTCAGTATTTGTCATAACAGTACCTAAGTAATGTAGTTAGTACGTATAATTTCTAAAAACGACAGTAATTGAAGAAGCCAAGTTGGGGAGAGTAATTATTGCTCTGTCTTCCCATTTAGGCCTGGACGTATGATAAGATGAATGAATAAACTAACCGTTGTATCGGTGTAATAAGGCACACTTATTTATTTCAAAAATCAGAATAGCAACCCTAGGCAGTCAGCCCAATTTGGGCAGTTGTTTTCGAGAAAGGCGGGAGTGAACCTTCTGTATTTTTTCTATTTTGTGCATGTACTAATAAAAAATACGCTGAGTCTCGTACGTGCTCTAGCTGGCAAGTAAGTAGTATTAGAAAAAAAAACAAAAAACGATTTTGAATATACGAGGACTACCTAGCCAGTATAATTTATCAGAGTTACGACCATAGAGGTTACGACGGCTTTTATGAACGAATAGATATGTAAAACAATTTTACAAGTCATGTACCGTCGTGATCGATTGAATATCCGATAATTTGACCAATTGACCGATGACCGGCGATCAGTGAATGAAGGAAGTATGCCATTCACTTGTCTACTTTATTACGAACCAGGGCCGAACTAAGCATAGAGCAAATTAATAAAAACTTTTCACACTGGCTTGACAGCCAGACCCACGATTCAGAACCTACGATAATTAATTGACAACCGATAAATTACGTTATACAAATGGTAAATCATACTGTGGCATATGATTTTTCGGTCCATAATTTGCTATCGAACATTTCTGAATCGAACGAGACTCAGGATGAATTTTGCTTGATTATGAATAAGTTTGAATGCAGTGACTGGACCATTGTGAAAAACGACTTCAATTTAATTTAAAACTAATAATCACAAATCAAATACCTATATAGCAAATTAACTTATGTTATTGTAGAAGTTTGATGTAGTAAAAAATGTGAGATGTGCTATACAATACACAGTGTGTATTGTACACAGTGTGTATTGTTTAGCACATGACACTCGTTGACAGACAGTGTAATACATACACACTCGTTGTCAGGGTCTCAAAGAAAATAATTAAAATATTTGTGTTACGATGTATCGAACCATGAATTTACCTGGAACTTTCAGCTGTCTCAATCGACCCAAATCAGAAATCATACCATCTAATCTTTGCGTTTGTGGTAAATCTCTGTAGCACTATGACAAACTTGTCATCAAAACATCATGCGTTTGAAATAGTTATGAAATAGGTATCAATTTTTCTTCCCTTGATACGTCTCTGTGTCGATGCAATCTTCGTTAGCGAATCGCAGATGCTTTCTAAATGGACAAAGCCTTTGAATTTCTACCGGTTCGAATAAGACGGCATTACGGGCAATGCAATTATTTGTCAATCTTCTTCAATATGCAGTTATTGCACAATAATTGCATATCTCCAATCGTATGCAAACATAAAACAACGTGCCTGCAGGTTTCTGGGCCTTTGACTCATTGTCTTAGACTAATAAAACATTAAAATGCATCCTTAACTTCTCTTTGTTATTCGCAAACGAAAGCCAAAGTGAGACGTAATAAAATGTCATGTTTTATCGTTATATAACGATTTAATCGTTATTGTCTTGTTAACAATCGTTTAAGCCATATTTGCAATCAATAATCACCGGTTTTCTACCGTTAACTATAAATAACTGACGTCTTTCATAATAGATTTTAGATAAAATGAATATATTTTAATAGTTTAGATTCATAATTACAATGTTTTTGGAACAGATTCAAAGTAATTTGAAGTAATTAATTTGAGAAGATTTGTTACTATAGTAACAAATGAGAACGCCTCAAACTCTTTTGCCTCAGATCGAATCTTTGATGGAAAATGCCTCTCAGTTCAAAGACTGTTTTAACTGAAGATTTTAACACTTGAAAAAAATCATCGACCTCAGGTGGGACACGAACCCACGTCCCATTGCATACCGGGCGAGTGCTTTGACCACTATGCTACCGAGGACGTCACGTGACAAGATGAAATTCCTCAAGTGTTTTTTCTCGCTGTCAAAGCCAGCGTATTCTGATCAATGTTGTAGCTATATGTATAGCTGAGTAGTATACTACCGTCAACACCCTATAGAAATATTTTTACAAATATTTGACTATTGGTTAAGATCAGAAATGCTTAAACATTGTAAATTTTTGTTTTTAGCAATTCCATGCAAGGTTTAATTGAAGATAAATGATAAATGATGTCGATGATTTTTTTCAAGTGTTATTTATCTTCAATTAAACCTTGCATGGAATTGCTAAAAACAAAAATTTACACTGTTTTAACTTTTTAACTCGAGAAACTACAAACGGTCGCAACAAACCGCTTCCTACATTATTTTATGTTGCCTTTAATATACAGGGTGTACAAGAGAATAGGACACTCCTTAAAACCACGTGATCAGCCGGTCATATACAACAACTTTTTCTATAGGAGCAACATCGAAAGCGATCATATTTTATCGGCTTCTCCATACAAACTTAGTCGCATACCTCGATGATAATGTATGAAGCATCTGAAAATAAAATCACGATTTCGATGTTGCTCCCATAGGAAAAGATGTTGTATATTACCAGCAGATCACGTGGTTTTAAGGAGTGTCCCATTCTCTTGTACACTCTGTATAATATAATATAATATACTAATAATAAATTTCATTGAAAAACTAATAATTTAAATTTGAATTTTAATTATTTTGTGTCTAGTTTCCCTGGGCTGTGGCAAGTATTATTTGCGTGTTTCACAAGGTATTACGAGAAATATATGTATTGATATTATAAAATATAACGTGTCATTTTGAAAATCTCCTTTTTGAGAGTTTTCTGATAAACAAATCCTACTAATATTAAAAATTATTCCAATATTTTGTGTATGCATGTTTCTTTCTCTTTGACGCTAAAACTACTAAACGGATTTGGATAAAATTTTGCACACATACAGAAAATGATATAGATTGTTTATTCAGTATATCCCACAGGAACATTTAACCGGGATAAAAAGTATCTTATTAACATTAGCCACTCACCACGCACGCCAGCGCAAGGCAACAGCTAATATATTACGTTTTTTTTACCAATAAAAGTAAAAGTAAAACAATTGAATTACCCAGAACCAAACCAGTTTGAATTATGGCGACTTGGTAACAAATTAAATACCTACTTTAAATGTAATAACCTACATTTAAATATCCAACCTCGGGTACAAAAACTTGTGCTCATGACAGAAACCTTTTCCTGTAGCTGGGAAATTAGAACAGATAGGTAGTTCTTTGAGTAATAAATAAATACATATGAAATATTTTTCATGGTCTTAAAGGCAGTAATGAGGTTAATGAGTTACAACCTAGCAACATTTTTCGACATAAGTAGTAAATAAATACTGATACAAAAAAAAAATCAAGGTTGAGCTATAACTTGAAAATTTTAACTAATAACTCTTACCCGCAGCTACGTTTGCGTGGTCTTCAATTTAACACAGAATCATTTCAATCTGATGATTGGTATAGGAACGCATACAGAACAAACAAACTATATAGTTTTTTTTTATACAAAGGTCTTTCTTCAATTAAAATTTATAAATCCAAGGAACTCCACATTTCAGTAATTAAATGTCAGGTCAAATGCAGGTCAAGTAGATTCTGTTTGCAAACTAACGAGGTTAATTTCAATAAAAGTAGGTGTTATATTAAACACATGATGCATATTTATACTAGTGTCATAACCAATGAAATCCGCAATTTTGAAAGGTCTTTGTGGTTTTATAACGTTAATAATAATAATTAAATCTTCATTTAGGCAAATTACACCCGTACACATTGACAAATCACAATATAAATTAAATTTCAGTCATTAAATTGTAAAAATTAAAATAATGCATACAATTTCATTAGAATCAGTATTGAATATAAATAACATAAATGTCACTGGAATTTAATAATAATACATTTGGCCAAAAGTAATTAAAAATAATAAATGTCGTAAATTAAAATTAAATATCAACTGGTAAGCAATGCTAATAAATTCTTTTTGGCATAGGCAAGTATGCCTTTTACAACAATGCCGAATATTACACGAGTCCAGTCAGCTATTATCGCCAGGACGGTGTTGGAGCTGGCCCAAACTCTGCGTACCAAAGATGGCAGCCCTTTTGCGCATAGTTGCGTGGAAGCAGTCGACGCGTGCTTCCGCAAACATACCCGAGGCACTGCAGAATCGGGGCAACCCCATCACCGCCCTGAACGCATTGTTGAACTGGACGCGGAGGGCGCTGTAGCTTTTCGCTGTATAATTAGCCCACAGGCTGCACGTATAAAGCGAGGTGCAATATGCTCTAAAGAGCGCTATATTATGAGAAGCGATAGGTGGTAGTGGGGAAGTTAAGCAGGCATGCACAAAAAAAAGGAGTACACTGGACCGGCTACTGTAAATTTTAATTGTTGCCTATCTGAATAACGCCATTTTGGCGCTGTTTGTTTTTTTGTTTCATGGATAAGCTAATGCTTATCCATGAAACAAAAGTTGTGATCGGGCAGGCATTTCTTTTGTTTCGAGGTAAGCTTTACTGTAAATACTTAATTTATGAAACTCAGTCAGACAACATTAGTGGTTCTCATCAATGTCACAAATTTGTAATTACTTACCTATTGCTAACCTCATTTCATTTATGCCTATATGCACCGCACACCTTGTATATTGTATATGATACACGCAATACAAACAGCAATATTTAGTGCACGACAAATTAATTCTTGGGACAACGGGACTGTCCCTTTTGAAAGATACACACAATTACTTTAATTATTATAGGTTTTCATTTAATATGTTTTTTATGGTTGCTACAAACTTTGCTAATGCAAGATACCTTTGTTTTTAGGGTTCCGTACCCAAAGGGAAAACGGGACCCTATTACTGAGGCTCCGCTGTCCGTCTCTCTGTCTGTCCGTCTGTCACCAGGCTGTATCTCATGAACCGTGGTAGCTAGACAGTTGAAATTGTTACAGATGATGTATTTCTATTGCCGCTATAACAACAAATACTTACTTACTTACAATAAATATTTAAGAGGGGTCTCATGCAACAAACGTGATTTTTTTTTGCTCGTTTATATAGATAATGGTGCGGAACCTTTCGTGCGCGAGTCCGACTCGCACTTAGCCGTTTTTTTATTACTTTTATCATTATAAGATAAACACATTTTTCTTATAAAATCCCTGTCCCCAATCAATTTGGAAATACATATTTCTCGTTTGAAGGAATCTTTAATTGAATCCCCGAAATTATTTAATTGAAACTGCATGTACAAAATAGTTTGACCGAAATCTAACTTCACAATAAAATGTTTGGATACGTATGTTTGTTTAGTCACAAGCCTCGTATTTGAGTTTATAATAAAACCATGTTTACTCGGCTATACCACTGTTTATCGTAACGTACTGAGAAATTTAGGTTTTATTTGGACAAGAAATTATTTAAGACGGATTATTTCTGTTGTTTGTGGATAAGTATGTTACGAATTTCATGATTACCTAATATGCGTCTCGGGGGATTTAGTTGTTAAGTTAGGTCATACAGGATTTTTGAGGATTCAAATGGCGTAGTGGTGAGGTGGTTCCTTGACCGAAATGGAATCCCGGGATCAATTACTTCAAAAATGACTTTTCTTAATCAGCTCGTGTCTAGGCGTACTGGGAGACGGCGTCCGTTTGACACAAGTAACACAAGGATGTTATTTTATTCCTTCGAGACCATGACTATAGGGATGATGACAAACTTTTTGTTCTTCGTATATCGGGTAGATTAATATAAAGTTTTACAAAAAACTAAAAAAATACTTCAAAATTAAATTAAAAAGCGAAAAAATATTTGACAAACAATTCTGCAAGCCTCTGTGATACCAGGTTAAAACGATTAATTTACGAGTATACTCGTAATAGGGATTTATAACGCGTTTGAGGTAGACAGCAACACAAAAATACAGCCTACACCTACATTAGCAAAGACGAATAAAAATATACCTATTCCCTCGAGAAAGTAAAAACATTAATTCAAGCTTAATGTCATATCTCCGGGAACTAAAATATCCCGTAAAATGTGAGTAATTGGTCTTAATACTCTCGGAAGAGCTGCGGTCGATGTGTAGTCGCCTAGCAACCGCCCACGCGGTAAAACAACCCAGGGCTGGTTGTTCGATGCCAGTAAAAATATAGTATCAAAAATTCCCGGTGTCTGAGAGAAGCCTATCTTAAATTTAGTACGAAGGACATATTCCGAGTCAAACAAATACGTTTTACTAGGCTTACTTTTACTTTTTAGGCTTTTTAAGCCTCGGAGTAGGTAAGAGAGTAAAACCCGGAGTAGGTTCTCAGTTATTGCAAAAAACGAAACGTATACGTATGGTTTGATAATATTTACTACGCAAAGATAGAAAGAGAGAGAAAGAAGTTTAGCGACTTCCGAAAAGAGCTATGTTGGGTTTTTCGGTGAAAAATTAAATCAGACAGAAATGAGGTCATCCAACAGAAAACTTAAGTAATTGATAATGCTCAAAGGATATAAACTAGCCGAAGTAACATGGGGTTTTTCACATGTGCCGAAGAACCAGTAACCGATGGGGTAGTGGAGGAGCGTGTAAATAGCTCCACTATGAAAGGGGAGGAAATTTATGAAAGAATTTAGGACAATATTGACTTGCAACTAGACTTATTATTTAGTATTATTTAGTTTGTACGAAACAATGCACCAACCTGAAGATCAGTCCAGGGGGTCGCCTTCGGCAGTTCCTCGTGCCTAGTATTGTATGAGTCGGGAAGCCAATCTTGCTTAACACGCGGTTTTATATTATATACGGAAAAAATATATATTATTTATATGCGGCACGTTCTTGCGGTGAAAATATTAGAGCGAAAGGTACATTTTTTCCTTTACTTTTTTCTTACTAATTTATGGTTTGGTGGCCAGGAATACAAGGAGTTTTTATTTGATCTCTCCTTGAGGACAGCTTCCAGCTAATCCTGAGCTGATCAACAAGTATAGCGACAGTCATATTACAACTAAATAATCAATGCGGTCTAATTTGGAAGTCAATATGGAACGAAGAAATTAAATAGGAATAGGCGCAACCAGGTAGTCCGTGTTCATATAAGTCAGCGCGACTTGGCACTTCGTAGAATGCCCTGTGACGAGTTGGAGCGATGGTATTATTTATACGCTTTTTGTAGCAGATGGAAAATACCAGGCCGGCCACTCGGAAAGTATTGCGAAAAAAACCGTACTGACGCGACTGTACCGCCTCTCTCTCACGACAATAATCGTACCAAAATCTTGGAAGCTTGCCAATGTGCAACCAGTACCCAAGAAGGGTAGCCGTGCCGACCCTGGTAACTACAGACCGATCGCCATCACTTTCGTACTCTGTAAGGTTATGGAAAAAGTTCTAAATTGCAAACTGCTTTCATACCTAGAAGACAATGATCTTCTCAGTGATCGTCAATATGGCTTCCGCCGGGGACGTTCAACTGGGGATCTTCTAGTGTATGTAACGCATTGCTGGGGCGAAGCCATCGAAAACCACGGCGAAGCAATCGCAGTGTCGCTGGATATTTCGAAGGCTTTCGACAGGGTTTGGCATGCGAGTCTGCTGAGCAAGCTTCCAGCGTACGGTATCCCCACTGGCTTCTGTAGCTGGGTGGCTGACTTCCTGAGAGAACGGTCGATCCGAGTAGTCATTGACGGCTGCTCCTCTGACCTCAAGGCCATTGACGCCGGAGTTCCTCAGGGGTCTGTGCTCTCTGCGACTCTTTTCCTGCTGCACATTAATGACCTGCTATCTTCAGGTATTGTTGGGTACGCAGATGACAGTACTGTCACGGAGAAGTATCTGTCTAGTGCAGGAGCCAGTGGAGATGAGGTCCAAAGACTGAGAGAGGCCATGGTTGAGCGTACGAGCCTGACGTTAAGTAATGTCTCCCAGTGGGGCGATGACAATCTCGTCAGCTCCAATGCCTCTAAGACGCAGGCGTGTCTTTTTTCTACAAAAAGGAGTCCTTTCACCCTTTCTCCTACTTTCCGAGGTACATCTGTTCCAGTAACCGACATACTACAACTTCTTGGCATGGAGTTGTCCTCTGACCTCAACTTTGGCACCACCATCGAGTCTAAGGCTCAAATTGCAGCTAGAAAGCTGGGCGTCCTGAATAAAGTCAAGCGGTACTTCACGCCTGGACAGCTTTTAACTCTTTACAAAGCCCAAGTCCGATCTTGCATGGAGTACTGCAGCCACCTTTGGGACGGCTCGGCAAAATACCAACTTGCTGCACTAGACTCGGTGGAACGCAGAGCCAAGAGAATAATAGGCGATAAAAAACTGGTGGCGTCCAAGCTGCACAGCCTGGTTCACCGCCGCAAAGTTGCTTGCCTATCGGTCTTCTACAGATTGTACTTCGGAGAGTGTGCTCATGAGCTGCATGAGCTCATAACACCGTCACCTTTCTTCCATCGGACATCCAGACGCACGGCCGGCTAGCATCCGTTCTTAGTTGATATACCCATAATCCGCACTAAGCGCTTCTCATCATCTTTTATAATGCGCACAGCTAAAGATTGGAATTCCCTGCCTGCGTCTGTATTTCCGAGTGCATATAACCTGACTCTCTTTAAGTCCAGAGTGAATAGGCATCTTCTAGGCAAGCTCGCTCCATCGTAGATCCCATCTATGCTCTAGAGCAAGATTGGGGTCAAGAGTAAGCCCATCTCAAGTAAAAAAAAAAAAAATGTTTTTATGTCTGAAAGACTGGCCAGTTATAACCTATTTTGAAAATATGATTATTTATAAAGTAAAAATAGGTACGTTTCAATTTCAAAATCTCTCTTCACATTAATATTATCGTGTTTCATTGAAAAACAAATCCGAGTTGGGAACATTTCAACGCTATGATTTTATACGATATCAAAAACCGGAAAACTCGTACGACAGACTTCAAATAACATTCATGGATGAAGCCCTTCTAAGGTAACTGTGTATCGTTGGCACTTTGAAACAGGCTCATCACGGCGTGCTAACGACATCATTACAGGTGATGAGTCCTGGATTTGTCAATACGATCCAGAATTAAAGCGCGAGTCGACGGTTTGGGTGTTTCAAAGCGAATCAACGCTTTCCAAAGTAAAGCAATCTAGAAGCTGAGGCCTTTGATAGCAAACTTTTTCAGTTTGACTGGTTACTTGGTGTCAATTCCATAACGGGACCAAAGCAGCATCAACGCCGAATAGTAAACTGCCAAATGCTTGGCAGAATTTTTCTCTGTGGTGAGCAACACTGCTTCACCACAACAACGCGCCTGTGCACACCGTGCTCAAAACGAGGTACTTCCTGAACAGCACGCCCGGTCAAACCCCTGGGTCACCCTTCTTACAGCCTCAAAGAGATACAATTTTTGTCGCCAGAAGATGCGCTGTCAGCGTTCGAGCAGGCTGTAAAAGAGGTGTCAGGGTCAGACTGAAAAACTGACAAACTGACTAAAAGTGTTTCGAAAATTGGTTCCGACGCATGAAATAGCTAAGGATGGCATTGAAAAGAGCATTTGTGGCAAACCAGCTGAGGACTGACATAATCTGATTTTGATGATGATGAAAGAGAAAGATATACTACTTACAACTAAATTGATTATTGCAATACCAGACGTGTTTTTTTTAAATTTGAACTTGATATAAAAACCAAAAAATCGTACACAAATTCCTAAAGATTCGTTTACGATTCTTGCGATATCGTAAGCGATTTTTTATTATTATGGATTAGAACTTTCTTTGTAAGAAAGAGAGTACCCCATTCATACAGAATAGTTTTAAAGGAAAAACAAACAAATGGGGTTCAGGTCATTGGTCAAGAAGTCATTGGGCGAGGCCTATGGTCAGCAGCAGCTGCAGACGTCCTATGGCTGAAATTATAATAATAAAACAAACGTACATTTAGCCTTGTAACTAGCCTGCCTAACTGTCTCAATATTTCTACAGCTACCGCTAAGTTAACCTAAATTAATTATAGCTCTAATTTAAAATTAATAAAAGTTAAAAACTCTATACATGTTTCAAGAGTTTAGAACAACAGACTCGAAATGTTTGTATGAAGTTTCAGCTGTTGAAGTTTAAAAATTAATCCTCGTTTAATAATTTGGGTAAAATCCGGCTAAATTCGAGTCAGTTTCGGACTGAAGTGTAACGTATGGGACTGTTTGGCTCTATTACAGGATAATAAATAATAATAAATAATAAATATTAGACAACATCACATACATTGCTCTGATCCTATGGTATGTTGCTGAAGCACTTGTGTTATAGAACTCAGAAATAACGACGGTACCACAACACCCAGACCCGAGCCAATATAGAAAAGTTCGTTTTCTACATTGACCCGACCGGGGATCGAACCCGGAACCTCAGAGATGGGGGCGCCATTTAAAGTCCGGCGCGCTCTCCTCTCGGCTACGGAGGTCGTCGATAATATAGGAGGATAACACAGGTTTTATTAGATACAAAACAGACTGGCCGAAATTTAATATTTTTGAACAGTGCTTGATACTAGGCAGCGTGTGTTTATAATAGACTTCCGATAGAGCTGAAGTCCATCAACAAATTTTCATCTGTAAAGGAAAACTTAAGTAATTACTCCTAAGAAAATGTTTTTATGGTGTGTTGGAATACCTTCTACTGTGGGACCAATAGAATCGATAAAAAAACTATTTTTTTTTACTAAAATTGCAATTTTACTCGACCAAAATGTAATGAACGGCTGATACCTATTTTTTGGTTGCCCCGCCACTTTACTTTATAATCTGCCGATATTTGGATTGGTTTCTGGATCACTATGAATTTGAATAAACTAGGATGTACACACTGAAACGACTTGTACTCGTAATCAACTGATTTTTATCCTAATTCCAATAACGATCGAACTGTTCGGCCGATCACAAGTCTAAGTATAGTGAGCGCGGAATCTTAAAGTACTATTTATCAAATCAAGCGTAGGTAGGTATTTAATTTTGCAATTTCATGCATGCTACATCCAATCCTCAAAATATATTTTGCAACTTTGAATTAGAGAGTACTGTCTAATTATCAAAGAATCTAATTCGCAATGTCTAGCGATGGACATTCACTTATAGTAGATAATATTGCTTGAGGGTCGAATGTGTTGTGTCGACCGTACGTAAACACGTAGTTTAGTAGTAATTTTATCGTAGGTAGTTCTTTTTATTTCGTCATTTCATTGGAATATTGAAAGCTTTTATCAATTCATTAACCATTGGTCACGATTTTTGCTACTTACCTTAAATATCCAATAAACAAAGTTGCCCACTTACGAATAATGCTAATAATTCGCTGCCTACGATGTTTAAACATATGGAAAAAAAAACACCAAAAAACCACAGAGCATAATAAATGAGGGGTAATTCGGGTGGGTACTCCTAGAGGTACTTTTGCTCTGTACCTACTTCTACTTGATGTTATTTTTCGGACATTATACAGAAAACTCTAAAATGCTTACATACTATGTGCTACATTAAGTAATCATAGACGTTCCTATTCGTTTTTTCTGCTAGCTCTTTGTCCATGATCTGAGAGCATAGCGATTGCGATCAGACCCTTGTAACTCTTAGAAAGGACAATTTGTAAACTTTGGTTCATGGCTACATATATCTGAATACGCTGATTTCTTAACGGCAGTTAACGCCAAGGCAGTGAAGATAATCCGTACATAGATTCTGAAATATCCGAAAGCTTGCGCAGATGCGAACCCACGCACTACAGATGGCTGGCAAGACTCCTGACACTGTGCTATAGTAGCACAGTGTCAGGAGCTCTCTTAATACTTTTTAAAGTTATTTAAAATTTTAATTATGTAGGTAAATTAATACGATTAGTGACTCTGTCTCATCCCAATTCATTAATTACAATAAGTTTAATGACATGTATTTCAATACAATTTGACACAGGTCAAGGAGTATTTAAATCTTCGTTCACTATGCATTATTTATTTGTAAGTAAACCTATACAGATTTGGAATTATTAATATACATTAGTCTCGCCATTTTATGCGTGGTTTAATCCGAGCTTAACTAGCGGTTAAATAATCCATTGTCAACTTGGAGGCTCATTAAATTTGCAGCGACTCGTAAAAGTGGGTAGCCTAATAGCAGATTACATAATATTAGTCAATTTTAAAGGTGGCGTTGGTGTTTAATTATTATACTTGTTCATTTAATAAATGTCTGTATAAAAGAATAAGTCCCACCTGCTAAAAAAATAAAAAAAATTGTAGCAACATCAAAATCGTAAAGGTAATGGGAAGGTATATTGGAGTGTGCTATTTATTCTTTTGTATAAGTAATTAATATATAAAATTTATTATACCCCTTTAGCTTAATGATTTTGCTTAGCTCTATGGTTCATGGAGCACTGCCAGCCATGGAAATGTATTTTTTCGCACCGACATCAAAAATAACTAATTAGGTTTGTTTTAGAAAATATTATTTATCGCTTTTTTTTAAGTCAGTTCTTAGTTTTTTAAACTTTGTTTTATTTCACAATTTTTAGTTTTAGGTTCATAAATACTTGATCATTTAATTCAAATTGAGAAACTTTAATTAAGAAGTCGTTTAGAAAATTAATTATAAACAGAAGCCGGGTCCAGTTAAAAATAAGCCTATTTTATTCTGGTGTCGTATTGGGATAAGGTCTTGCGTTAAATGCCTATGTAAATTTAAAGGGCAAAATTAGATATTTTTCCGATCGTTTCTGGGTGTACTGGTTTACGCCCCAAGTAAATTAAAAATTACTGTGGGTACCTCGTAAGTACCACGTCTGCCAAATACACTACGAAATACTGAGGCCTGAGGCCTTCATCATCAGCTCAGCAGTATGATATGCATACTAAAACTTATTCTAGAAAGTACTTTTCTGATTACCTACCGCATCAAAATCGGCTGACCCAAACGCGAGATTCTATAGAATAATAGCAGGCAAAAATCCTACATACATACAAACATACAGAGCAAACTAAGAACCTCCTTTTTTGTTTGATTTGAAATCGGTTAAAAAGACTACTCTGACATTCAGCAAGCATTACTTTAGCAGCTATGAAAAAAAAACCAGCTTTACTCTCAAGATCCCAGTTAAAGAAATCTTATGCCACATTTGACTACGAAACTATTTGGATCAGAATACTTAGATAAAGTGCTCCCAGCTGTCGAGATTAGCTCAAGTTACAAGATACAAGCTATCGAAGTAACCATGATAATACAGAGTGTTCGGAAGAGGGATAGCCAAACCTGTTGAATGTATAAAATAAGAGATATTTGTATGAGTACTTTTTAAATCCTGATGACTAGTCAATTGATCCACCCATCATTTCCAAAGGACATAAGGACATTGATATAAGACATAAATATCATAGAGAAAAATACATGGTTAAATAAATTATACGGTGTTTTTGTAGTTTTTATTATAAAATGAATATTAAAACTACGGCATGACTTTTAAGCGCACTTCCTGACTGTAGAGCCCTACCAGAATTGGGCGAACCCGTGTATAAAATTCTTCACAATGGGATAAAAATGATCGAAAGCAATATAACATGAGCTTGCTTTATAACATCACGGAGTTTGTCGTGAAAGCATCTGTTACAGTTTTGTGTTTCAACTATGGAGTTTGGAAACATTTGTATGGACACTAATGACAAACAAGGAACGGAATATAAGATGTAAACGTATCAGGTAATATTTTTTTCGGAGGTGGTTCTACTGCTCAAATAAAACTACTTTTTGTATGAGATCAACTTCGAAATCGTAAAAAAATATTTCATATCTTTATACACACTGATCTCAGCTGGTCTGCCGTTTTGTATAGGGGAATGGTTTTTTGTTTTGCGATTTTGAAGTTGGTCCCATAGAAAAATTTGTTCTATTTAAGCAGTAGAATCATCCCCTAGAAAAGAGTTAACTGATAAGTTTACACCTTATAACTACGGTGCTGCAATACAAAAAAAAAACAATATAGAAGCAATTAAAACCATGTTTTTTTTTATACTTCATTCATTATTATTATATGATTATAAGAGCGTTAGTTTGTTTTTAGCGTCTAATTACATATGCCTATTTGAAAATCAAGTATATTTCAAATATATATTTTAACAAAACTGTAAAATACCTGCAACATGTGATTATAATTTTAGATACACAATTATTTATTTATTTTTGTTTTGCTGTTGTTGTGTACGAGGACACTATGCATTTATGGGTTGGCCTCGCTCAAACCCTACCCCTTGCACCACACGACAACTTTCAACATTACTGATTGTATTTTTTCT
Source organism: Anania fuscalis (assembly GCA_950371115.1). Lineage (NCBI taxonomy): Eukaryota > Metazoa > Arthropoda > Insecta > Lepidoptera > Crambidae > Anania > Anania fuscalis. The sequence continues at coordinate 14,379,945 of OX493335.1, read as the reverse complement.
CACCGCCTCAGATGAGCTAACAGATAATTGTCGGATTCATTCCATCTAAATGCAGTTGCAGACACTTTGCATTGCGTGAATATTAAGTGTTAATTCGGGTATTCAAACACATGGTTTTATTAGTTACATTGCCCGTGAATTTTTTTGTATCGATTTTGTGTCGAAATCTGGGCATAATAATTTAATTACCTAAAAAGATTCTACATTGTCTGTACAGTTTTTGGGTTATAAATAAATTATGATTGCGAAAACTATGAATTAAATTAAATAAGTAGATAAGTCATGCCAACAAATACATAGGTAATTCGCATTAAATACCTCAAGGTTGACTGGTAGTACTGTAAGCATTAAGTCTGCGGATTGTAATCATTCGAGCAATAAAGTTTAAATAAATATATAAATAAAATTAATTTGTCACTTTTAAATTTTCTCTAACGACTGGCTAACAACCCTATCCAATTAGATACCTAGACATAATAAAATTTTAAAACTTATTCTGTTTTTTTTTAAAGTAGTTTATCGAAAAATCCCTTTGAAAAAAAAGAGAAATGAAAGGTTGTTTAAGAAATTAATTCAGATGAATCGCTGGTATCCTTCAAACATTTCGTACGATTTTTTAGAAATAGCTACTCTTAGTATTATGCGACTCTAGTAATGATTTCTTTATCGAATAATATTCTCCTAAGAGAAAATAATATTGTCTAAATAATGAATATGACCCAATGAGTTAATTTGATTATTGAAGTGAAGATTTTCAGTTAAACTCTTATTATTGCAGCCGCGAATGACATTTTCATACATACAGACGTATATTACTATGGTCACAGAGTAAATATTAGCACAAATTACGTATAGCGCCGGTTTTTCTATTCTGTGGTATTAGCTATGGTACTTAATTATTTTCCAATAAGGTGATTGGAAGCTCAGACCTTTTATATCAAGTTAATCATGGTATTAATTATTGGGAAGGAAGCGGGAAGAGCTACATAATATTAATTATAATTACAGTCAACACAGAATTAATAATAATTTCCTATTCAATAGAAGGTAACACTTTGAATAAGATTGGTTTATTCACTATGTTTGTAACTGATGTAACTAATTAACGTTATTATTTTGATGACATCCATTCCTATTAATATTTGTGATAAGGTTTATTATGAGCAACAGTTTTTTTCACTGTTATCGAAATATACCGTCATGTGATAGGGGGTCTAGCGCGAAGTGACAAATCCGATATATCGGCCGATTGTTCGGGCATTTCCTAATATTAAATGCAATCGGTCGGTCGGTTGAATCGGGCATTTCAGTCGATTCGACCGATCATCATTTGACATTAGTGGCATCGTAAACCCTACTCCGAAGTGTATCGGTCCGACCGAACATTTCAGTTTGACAAGAGTTTTATCGGAAATCTAATGTCAAATTTTACGACATCTAAATAGCTATCGTCTGACCATCGTAAATGGACATATTTTTTAACATGCTTAGAAATCTTGTACTTTATACATACCTAATCATTGTTTACAACAAGTTTCACACCTCCAAGTTAAAACTTTATAACCACCGCATAGCACAAGTACAATTTTACGACACAAATTATTGTAAACGTTATAAAATCTATCAAATATAATAGTTTGGTATGCCGGCTTGACAAAACAATTCATTTCTTCTTATTTTGATTTAATGATGAAACTATTAGAAATGCACTATTAGCACTAAGCCACGAATCCCTAAAAATGCAATAGGTAGGCAACATAACCATATTTTGACAGTGTGACAGTCAGCTGATCAGACCAGAATAACAAACAAACTTTTCTTACGGTTTCAAACTGTAACACGTCGTTATAATATTAATTTTATTTTTCTTAATTTTAAAGCATTATTTAATAAATGACTCATTTTCTACAATAAACTTATTATTATGCCAAATAACGCCATCTATCGAATTATTTTCAAACTACTTTGCGATCGAGTATCTCAGGACAATTTTTAAAATCAATAAGCAAGCAATGACATTGCATGTGTTCAGCATTTATTTTTCTAAATGTCATAAACAATTGGAATGGTGCAATTTTCATAGTTTAAATATTTTAAATTGATTGAAATAAACATTTTTCTGTAATAGAAACCATGTTTACGCATTAGTTTACTAATATTTTGAATCGGCAACAGACTTTTACAAAACCGGTAAAATTTTAATACATAGTCATAACACTAGCACTCAGTATCATTCATTCCGATACTCTTCTACACTTGTCTGTGGCCACGATGAAACTTCGCGATTTCGATGTTGTTTCGCGCTTCCAATCGAAACTTCGGTCGAGGATCGGTCGGATGCGAACATTCGGATGGTACATTTCGCGCTAGACCCCCAGGGCCTCATGGCATAATTGAACATCAATTGGATTTCATTGTTATTGTTTCACACATTTGGTATTCTGCTACTAATTTATGACTTAAATTGAAGTCTTATTTATCCAATTGATTGAAGATAAATAACACTTGAAAAAAATCATCGACCTCAGGTGGGACTCGGATCCACGTCCCATCGCATGCCGGGCGAGTGCTTTACCAACTAAGCTACCGAGGACGTCATGTGACAAGATAATATTCCTCAAGTGTTTTCTCGTTATATGTATAGCTGAGTAGTATACTACCGTCAACACCCTATAGAAATATTTTTACAAATATTTGACTATTGGTTAAGATCAGAAATGCTTAAACATTGTAAATTTTTGTTTTTAGCAATTCCATGCAAGTTTTAATTAAAGATAAATAACACTTGAAAAAAATAGTCAAATATTTATAAAAATATTGCCTGGCCTGGTTGTTACTGCAGTTATACAAAAAAAAATGACGTTATAATACGTCAAGTTGCATATGAAATGAATATGTGCCAGTAAACAGGCTCAGTAATGGTCTCAGAGTAAGAAATTTAAATTGTTGGGTCACGAGGTACTAGACTAAGGTGTTTTAGAATGGCGTCTTTCAGCACAGCATTCATGCCAATCAATGCCAATAAAGAAAATATCCTTTTTTAAACTGTCCCGAAACGTAATCAAACCCGGGCTACTGCGTTAAAAAGCGGCTCACTAAGCTAATTTGATCGTCGATTTTTATCTACCTACAAAAGCGTTAATCTTATTAATCAGATCGACTTCTTCATTCAGTAGTTGCCAATAGCAATCAAGTCCACTAAATCTTTCATAAGTAGTATTTTATTATATTTCACAGGCGGAAAATTTATTCATTTATTTGGGTAATAAAATTCTTTTATTCGCTCTTACGGCGTCCAAGCTCGTAAAACGTCTGTAAAATTACTGTCTATGCTATGACGACGGCTCCGTGATAACGGGTAACGGTATTCGTTACGTGATGAAAACTTAATAGTACGCGTAACGTTTTAAATGAAGGGTCGATGGGTAATGCAGACCTTGACCGAGTAAAATTGGGGGAGAGTTTATTATCTGGTTTGTGGTGACACCCACGCCTTTGCTATTGCTAAGGGGTATGTGTGGCGTAGGTTTAGTATGTAAATAATTTATGGATGATAGATATATGGGACTGAAGGACATCTGAAAATCAGAGCCCACCGCACCTGAGCGGTACAGTCACAAGCATAAATAATTTTCATTCGACTTTAATTAAACCTTATTGCAACGGAATAAGTTACCAAGCGTTTACATTTTATTGCTTTTAGACATCCTACTGAACAACTCCGTGGGGCTGTCTTCACGGATAATCTAAACTATGAAGACAGATCATTAGGGTATAGTTAACCGTTTATCAATCACGACAAAATTACAAATTTTCCACGACCAATTTTTAACCTAAAGTTTAGCATCGTTGAGTATTGTTACCGTTGGTTAGTGGATGAGTTGTCATCTGTACCATCGAAATGTTTATCAATAATGCCTTAAAACAGCGCCGAAGTCTTATTATAGTCTCCTTAAGCAACAATTCAACAGAAATTCTCGTTTTAGCTGTCACCTAAATCAGTCTCGTCAGTAACATACTCATCCATCGTCAGTTGACGTGTGAATAGCTGGACTCACAAATGAAGTGGCTACTAGATTAATGGGTCATGCGGTCCTTATATGAAGTTGCGTTAATATTGCAACTAGTGTTCAGAAACAGAACTGACTAATACAATAAATGCGAAAGTTTTAATGTTTGTTATTTAATCACACTCACACTTTAAGGGCTAGATGAAATTAGTTGAAGTTAGGCACACGTGGTCTGCGGATATTGATCTAGACTCCAGACACAGAATAATTTATAACGCAGAGAGTGAAATTTAATAACCCCAAAAGGTGTAGTCTCAGCCCAGAATAATAAATAATTTAAAACTTGACAAAAACATACAGGATTTAGTCTGTCGCGATATTTGGTATTTATCGATATTTTCAACTCCATAATTCAACAACGTGAAAAAAAATGATATATCTCTACTACACCATTATTAATTTGGTGGCTCTGCCTCGAAGATTATGTATTAGAGGATAATGTATTAATAATTGAGATGCTCTAACCTCAATTTTTTCACGAACTTGATGTTAATGCCGACGTAAAAGTAATTTGTATGATGAACACATTCGGCTCCTATAATACTGAGCTTGATATAATATACTTACACCCTGAATATATATATATATATATAACGATCTGTTTAAAAAAAATGTGAGTTAAACCAAGATACAGGTAACCTATCAATGGTTTTCCAAACGGTCTCTCTGTAAATAAATAATTATTGTTATTGTCTGCTGACACACGGGTACCTACATCATCATATTACATAAAAAGATATTTGCTGCTGCTGCTGGCATCTCCCCTCACACAAACGATGCAAAAATCCCCACACATATAAAACAAATAGAATACATACACAAATTCAACCTAACTTTAAAAGAATATATTTATAAGTGTTATTTTAATGTGCAGGAGTTTTTCGATAAGAAGCATTAAAGTATACCAACATAATAATGCATAAATTTCATCGTGTGTTGTTTCTTTTTTTTAAATGATTAATGCAATGCTTATTTATTAAGTTGCTATGCCCTGCCAGGGTTATGTTATGGGACTTATCAAAATGTAAAACATCTCTTCAACCAACAATTTGAATTTGAAATGGAAAAGGTTAGCCAAGTTTCGGGCTCAGATCATTGGGAGAGGTCTAGATATCTACAGTTGCCTGACGTGGGCTGATTAAAAATTTAGACGTGGACAAGCCCAAAATGGTTTCAATGAGTGCGTGAAGAGGGATGGGCGTTGGAACACATTGAAATTAAATCTCAAGACACATTTAAACGTTAACCCGTTTTGGGCGGCCAACTCGTTTTAATCTTGTCTCCGCTACAATAAAACCAATAAAACCAATTTATTATTGCAAATAGGCTTAAACTAAGCACTTTTACACGTCCCATTGTTATTTTATTCCCTACCACTGCTTCGGGACAAGTTTGGGCTAGCGCCGAGAAGAAGCAGCGCAAGAAACTCGGTCACTATTGTCAGCCTCTTTTAAAAAGTTTTAAATATACATAACAAAATATTAAATTACAAGATAAATGCACCTGTGCGAGCAAGGCAGTATTTATATCCAAACATTTTTATCATTTAAATAATCTATAACAGTATAATACCCTTTTTTCATGAGAATATTTTTTACATGAGCTTTAAATTTAAACATGGGCAGTTCAGCAATAGATGCTGGTAATTTATTAAAAAAGCGAATACATTTCCCCATGAACGAATTTCCCACTTTATGCAGTCTGAAATCTGGAACGGCAAGCTTATTCTTATTCCGGGTGTTAAAATTATGAATGTCACTTTTCTTAGGGAACTGATCCATATGTTTGCGAACGTAAATGATATTTTCGTAAATAAATTGCGAAGCTACTGTCAGTATATTAATTTCTTTAAACAGTTGTTTTAACGAGTCACGAGGTCCAAGGTTATAAATTGCTCGTATAGCTCTCTTTTGTAATATAAATATAGAGTCGATATCTGCTGCTGAGCCCCATAATAGAATTCCATATGACATAATGCTGTGAAAATAGCTAAAATATACCAATCTTGCCGTTCCAACATCAGTCAATTGTCTTATTTTCCTCACGGCGTAAGCAGCAGAGCTAAGTCTTCCTGATAGAGTCTCAATATGAGCACCCCATTGCAAACGGGAATCCAAAGTTATTCCCAAAAAGGTAGTGGAACTAGATGTATCAAGTCGTTCACCTTTTATAATTAAATGTGTTGGGACCAGTTTTACGTTTGGCATTGTGAATTTAATACACTTTGTTTTATTTGCATTGAGCAAAAGATTATTAGTAGTGAACCAATGCAATACTTGAGAGAGAGCATTATTTACATCGTCAAACGAATCTTTACCTCTTTTGATTTTGAAAATCAATGAAGTATCATCTGCAAACAACACTGTCTCACAGAGGTCTTTCGTAAAATATGGAAGGTCATTTATATAAATTAAAAAAAGCAGGGGTCCTAATATCGATCCCTGCGGCACGCCCATAGTTAGAGGGGAGCCAGAAGACTCAGTTCCATTAATACAAACTTTTTGTGTTCTGCCTGTGAGATAAGAGTTTACAAAATCTACGGCATCATTAGAAACACCATAATGTCTAATTTTTTTTAGCAAAGTTTGATGGTCCACACAATCAAACGCCTTGGAAAGATCACAAAAAAACTCCCAAAGCATCCCGCCTACTCTCCCATGCATCAAACACGTGTTTTAAAAGTGCAACTCCAGCATCAGTAGTGCTTCTACCCTTTGTAAAGCCATATTGTTTGTTATGTAAAAGTTTATTCAGGACAAAGTGAGATAAAAGTTGATTAAAAATTACTTTTTCAAATACTTTACTGAGTACTGGTAAGATTGAAATCGGTCGAAAATTGGAGGGGTCATTTTTCTCGCCAGACTTAAATAAAGGAATAATTTTACTAAATTTCATCAATGTAGGAAACTGTTTGTCATCAATACATTTGTTAAAAATTATTGCAAGATAAGGGGCTATTGTGTATAGAATTGTATTGATAATATTGACTGAGATTCCCCATAAGTCCTCAGTTTTTTTCATGTTTAATTCCCTAAAAGTTTTTATTACTACATCGGGGTTAATATATCTAAAATGAAATGGAGTTGTACACTCATCAACACCCGCCCTGAGAAGGGATTCAGCTAGTTCGGCAGAGGAAGCCAGTTCCCTAGTTGTAGAGGGAGCTATGTTTGAAAAGAATCCCTCAAAAGCATTGGCAACCTCTGCATTTGAATTAATTAGTTTATCCCCAATTTTAAGAGAGTAAGCACGATCATTTGGTTTATGCCTACAGGTTTCTTTATTTATAATGTTCCATGTAGCCTTTGCTTTATTATCAGAACTCCGAATAATATTACGCAGATGATTTGATTTTGCAGAGGCACATACTTTTTTAAATATTTTAGAGTAACGTCTCACATGGTCAATAATCTGTGGGTTCTGAGAGCTTGCTTTAAGACTATACAAATCATATAATGTTTTTCTACTTTTATAAATACCGGGTGTTGCCCATTCGTTAAACTTACATCTCAGTTTATTTGCTTTTATATTTTTTTGTGTAAAGATTTGATCAAATTCGTTTTTAATCAATCCAAAAAGATTCTCATATAAAAAATCGACACTATCGCTATCACTTGATTTTAATGAATTTATGCCATCACAATTTTTTTCCTTAAATCGGTCTATTCTATTTACCGTTATTGGCCTACAAACAGCATCTGCAATTCCTCGGACAAAATGGTGCTCAAACGACGCCTTTTGTCCGCTGTGGTCAGATCTCAAATAATTTATAATTGATTTATCTATTACAGTGCTATTGCAAAAAATATTATCTAAACAAGTAGCTGTTGTGGGAGTCACTCTCGTAGGTTCATTGAATAAGTTTATTAAATTAAATGATTTAAAGAGATTAAGGAAACGATAACGATTTGCATTCTGTGAATTTACTTATATATCAATGTTAAAATCGCCACATACAACTACTTTCTTATTAGAAATACAGACTTTTTTTAAGACCTCTTCCATAGCGGTTTCAAAAAGCTGGTAATTAGCAGATGGGGGGCTGTAAACGCTTATTATAATATACTGCTCTAGCTCAGCACATGCTAGTTCGATAGTTCGTTCAATCGAAAGTGACACTATATCTTTCCGTTCCTTGTATTTTAACTGACTATTTAACAATATAAGTGACCCCCCTCTAGTAGCAGACTTCCTTGTGAACGAACTACCAATTTTATAATTTTCAATGTTAATCATCAAATCATATTGGTTGAACCAATGCTCTGTTAAACACATAACATGTACATACACCATATAATTATGAATATAGGGAAAAGTTCCAGACCGTTATAAACATTTATTATACCCATTAGTTCAAATTAAAGTCAAGGTATTAAAATTTTATGGATGAACATTATTTTCAGATTCATAAGCTTTTGTTAAATATTTTGGTTGAAACCTTATCTACCTGCCAAAATCTGTATATTTAATTAGTTCAATATTATCATTTCAGAGCCCTTTGTACATAATGGCATAATTATAATAAACTTGCTATCTGTGTTTATGTAACCTTTACCTTCATTATGTATTCCCATTTCTGGTAATTTATACATTAAAAGCGCTTTCACACTTAGCGACTTACTGGCACCATAGGCCTGCCAAGATGCGTAGTGTAAAAGCACTCTTCTTTTATTAATTAAAAAAATTTAAACCGATACGTATTTTTTTACGTATAAATGTTACAGGAAATGTATAAATTCTAGGAAATGTAAACAATTCCGAAGCTATTTAGGAAATGTATAAAATATTGATGCAGAGATTATTTAATACGCATATATCCTAGGAAATGTATACATTTCAATTTTTATAGAAATCCAATATCGTTTTAGGAAATTTATGTATAAAACGAACGCTATGTGTGAATTAAATAAATGAAACACGCTTTTAAATGAAGAATAAGAGTTTTTATTAAGGGTCTCATTAAGACAATTATCTAACAACCGTACAGTATATAATATCTTTACTTCTTATTACTAATTGACGGATCAGAGTTTTTATTAAGACTCTCATTGAGCCAATCAAGTAACAATCTTACGTTTTAAAAATTATAATGTTTGACGACCTCCGTAGCCGAGAGGCGAGCACGCCGGGCCATCTCTGAGGTTCCGGGTTCGATTCCCGGTCGGGTCAATGTAGAAAATGAACTTTTCTATATTGGGTCGGATCAGGGTGTTGTGGTACCGTCGTTGTTTCTGATTTCTATAACACTAGTGATTTAGTTACTTACCTTAGGATCAGAGCAATGTATGTGATGTTGTCCAATTTTAGGTTATACTAAAAAAACTTCGTACTGCTTGATAATTTAGTAAATAGAGTTTTTATTTAGGCTCTCATTAAGACTAACAAGTTACAATTATAAGGTATAATATACTAATTATAGCTTAATAAATCAACTATTTATTAATTTTTAAGGTCTATTTATCACAAAACCTACTATATTTTCATATAAAGCTCAAAGCACCGCATGTCCACGTGTATTTATTGAAAGCTTAAATATATTACATTTCCGATTGCTGTTTAGGAAATGTATAAATTTTCTTGGAAATGTGTCTAATATAATTTACATCACACATTTCCGGATGATTTTAGAAATTCAATTACAAATAATACAATTCCTAGGAATTGTAAGCAATGACGGATTTCATACATTTCCTGTAACATTAAACATTTAAAGAAAATCTACCATTTCTTTCATAGATCGTAATTGGTTCATAAAAAAATGTATTCGCTTTTTCAAAAAATTGCCAGCATTTATTGCTGAAAAAAAGGGTATTATATTCGTACTGCTAATAATTATTTCAATGACATAAATAATGGGTGTTAAATACTGCGGTGCTCGCTGAGGTACATTCATCTTGTAATATACTATTTGTAATGTATGTTTAACACTATATAAAGAAGAATGACAATAGTGACCGAGTTTCTTGCGCTGCTCCTTCTCGAAGCTAGCCCAAACTTGTCTCAAAGCAGTAGTAGAATAAAAAAATAGGACGTGTTAAAGCGCTTTGTTTAGGCTTATTTGCAAAAATAAATTGGTTTTATTGGTAGTATTATTTAAATTATTACCAGAAACTATAGAATAGACGAAACGGTTGATAAAGTGACGCGGTAATAGGGAATATACATGTATATTTTTTTAAACGTTTCTGCTAGTTTTACATTACCAAAAACTATGACAGTTGGTGTCTTATATGACGCATACATAATTATTTAGATTTTGGTGCCATAAAAAAACTGCCCAACGTATACTTACGATTTGTAATTCAGTTTGTTAAAAAAAGGGTCACTAATGATTTATTTCCCAAAATAAACTCTGGATAAGCTCCTAACCATGGCTCTTTTGCATGTCAAGAGATGAGTATCTAAAAATAATCCACAGTCCAAAGATAGGAAAAACCATCGAAGTACTTACTAAGAAAGGCAATTGAAGCATTTTCCACCAAACTGAGGTCGGAAAAAGAAGTAATCTTATAATGGTTTTTTACTTGCCCATCGCACTATATTTGAGCAAAGTAAACACACTTTTATTTTTTGAAAGAGTAATAGACTATGTTTGGATCTTGTGATAGCCGGATTGTTTTTAAAGTATTTATCAATAAAAAAGACTTCTTTAATAAAATTAGAACGAGCTCAACGCTGTATCTTAAAAGTACTTAATTTTAAGCCCTTCAGGTATCCTACAAGAAGTCTTTACCATGAGGTATCAGTCCTTACAATTCGACAGCTTTTCATAAAACATGTAGTAACTAGACAACACTCTCAACCAAGACGGACTGATATATCTGAAAGAAGATCTTTTAAGGTGTACACTGTTCCATCGTATAGAACAGTTTTTGTGAGGACCTTTTTTCCCTTTATGAGTCCTTTTCTTTACAATCGTATTAATAAAGAGATTACATTGAATAATAAGACAAAATACCTATGTGGAAAGGCAGTGGAAGAGTTTTTACTAAGTTTGGACTATATTGGTACTGAAAATATTCTGTTATATAAATAAATAAATATATTTATGTGTGTGTGTGTGTGTGTGTGTGTGTGGCAATGTGAATACACGAATTTATATATCAAATGTAATGTTTAACGATATATTGTTAAAAATAATCGAATGTACTTCATTTACTTATATATATATATATATTTTTTATGTTAGGATAATATTGTACCGAATAATATTTTAAATACATTAATAAATGCATAGCTGTTTTTTTTAATTTATTTTTTCAAATATCTTCGAAGTAATATTTGTGTCTACCATACCTATCACTCAGCACATAATATTTATATATTACTCATAGACAAATTATATGTACAGGCATGGCCTTAGTGTTAAATATTAATAAGTCTAAGTTTCTATAAATCTTTTTCTTTTCCTATACTTAACTGATAATAAAATAAATTGTCAGCTTGTATGATGATTTTATCTGTTCGCCATGCGTGTACTACAAAAGTTGTTTACTGGATGCTCAACGAATTGACCGGTTTCTTTTGTCTAGTTAAACCGAGTCGCAATCGTTCAAATATGACCTGTATTTTTATAGGGCGAGAATCGTTACCTTGCCGTAACTCAGTTATTTTAACTAACACGGGAGGTAAAGATTTCTTGCGAACTGTATACTTACCTACAACTTATTTCTTTTATGCATTCTGGTTGTATTACTCGCAGTAGTTGATCCTTTTGCAAAGTTTTTATTCATAAGTGTTAGATATTGTTATTGTTAATAAAATACTAGATAAGCATTAACAAGGTTATAAAATAAATACTTATAATGCTACTTACTTTATTAAAAAATGTAAGTGTACTGTGTGTGTTGTAAGCTTAGTCTGAATAAATTTATTCTATTCTATTCTATTCTATCAAGTAATAATATATGAAAATCAATTCTGTATGTCCGGCGTCCGCTTCTACGATTACGTTCGGAGTTTCAGTCCCTTTCGATAAGTAGGTAGTTGATTTGTAAGCCCGTGCACCCTTTTAATATAATCTGATTTTACCTCAGAGGGAGTTCTAAACGAAAGGAAGCCCCGGCACTGTCTTGGTTAAAGGGACTTTATAAAATCTGGGAGCAACGCCATTTTTTATTATGAGACTTTGTCATTACCCTGGGAATTTTATTTTATTTTTTAGCAATTACATGCTAGGTTTATTCAAGATATAATTCATAAATTATATTATAAACGCTGGCTTAGACAGCGAAAAACATTTGAATTATTTCGTTAGGTCAATAGTAACTAACATTCACAGTAGCTTAGTTGGAAAAACACTCGCCTGGTATGAAGGGGGGAGGAGGGCAAATTTTTGACTTTAATGACGTCCTAGGTCTACAAAAAGGGTGTCTAGAGGTCGGTCTCGCGGTGACGGACAATACTGTCAAACTACAAAAACGGGGTGCCGTAGAAAAATCTAAAGTCTTGGTCGAAAAGATGAAATTCAGTACAAATTTAAAGTTTCAAAAATTTATTATAGAATCCAGTAGCGTCGCAGCGTACTAAAATAGACTGCGTCGTGCTCGTATAGACTGGTTCTATAATATAGAATAAACAAATGTTGAAAAACGAACCAAAAATAATAAAGTTGAAAGGACATGACCAAACATTCAATTATAAAAAAACCCAGAAACTTCTTTACTTCTATTTTCATCACTAACAGTTTAATATTCTATTATATATATTTTGTGTGTGGTGTGTGTGTGTGGGGGAGGGGTGTAACAACAGTAGTAAATATTTTATGAGTTTGATTACGATGTTTGATTTACTTAGGTATACTAAATACGCTTATGTTTTTCCAAAACTATTAAATAGTACTTTGTAATAATAACATTTTTATATTATGAACTCCAAACATTTCATAGATCACAGCAACAATTGATTTTTCAGGATCTAAAAATACTTATTATAGTATCATTAATCATGAATTATCCAGTATACCACATTGTTTCTACAGTAAATTATTATATATTTTTGTTATAAATATTATGCCTATAAAAACTATTTACATGACATTTCTGACGAATTGTGGGTATTTTTCTAGTCATATCTTTTGGCTCCTCTCTTAAAGCTAAACTATCTGCTTGAACAATCTGGAAAAAATCATAATATTTGTGCTTTTTATGAACTTTTAAGAAAAATCGTAACAAATTAGAAAGATCAGTTAGTTTAAGAGTAATAGTATTTAACTACGTATTAGAAAATTAGTAACCATATAAAAATTCCTTACAGGAGAACATTGAAAGTGACTTAATTGAAGTAATTGCTGAAATATATTGTGGTAGTAACGACGGGCAACTACGGAACCCTACACTGCGCGTGGCAAGACACGCACTTTGCCGGTTTTTTTAACGAATAAGATTAAGCATCAATCATTCTATATTCTTTCTTGATGTATCACATATGATACATAACATTGGTTTTGTCTATTGTGTCTGCTCTTACACAGACACCGGTTAAGCCTGTTATTATAACGAGTAGAAAAACCCCATTTACGTTATCACATTACCTCAGAGGTCATTTACCAAAAATACAATGACTGCTCAATTCTGTAACATGCTTGTTATATAAGCGACCATAGTGATGTGCTGACGCACATTAACTTATGTATCGACTTTAATTACATATTATTTTTATAAATGGTCAGCGATTTTGCAGAATAAAGTTGTACACAAGAAAATAAACAACTTTGCTATATATTAGCGTTTTTTTGGCAAAGTTGTTGATTTTCTTGTGGTCCAAAATATAAAAAATATTATTGGATCTTTCATTAAGGATTAATTCCATTTAATATGATACATAACATAACAGTCAACCGGGCAGTTTTTATATTTACTTTAACATTCAACCAATTTTTGTATGGCAAACTTGTTAAACTTTATTTGCTCAACCATATCTTTAATTTTTTTTTTACAACATCACATAAATTGCTCTGTTTCTAAGGTATGTAACTTAAGCACTTGTGTTATAGAAATCAGAAACAACGACGGTACCACAACACCCAGACCCGGAACAATATAGAAAAGTTCGTTTTGTACATTGACCCAACCGGGGATCAAACCAGGGGGTCTAGCGCGAAGTGACATATCCGATATATCGGCCGATTGTTCGGGCATTTCCTAATATGAAATGCAATCGGTCGGTCGGTTTGATCGGGCATTTCAGTCGATTCGACCGATCATCATTTGACATTAGTGGCATCGTAAACCCTACTCTGAAGTGTATCGGTCCGACCGAACATTTGAGTTTGACAAGAGTTTTATCGGAGATCTAATGTCAAATTTTACGACATCTAAATAGCTATCGTTTGACAATCGTAAATGGACATATTTTTTAACATGCTTAGAAATCTTGTATTTTATACATACCTAATCATTGTTTACAACAAGTTTCACACCTCCAAGTTAAAACTTCATAACCACCGCATAGCACAAGTACAATTTTACGACACAAATTATTGTAAACGTTATAAAATCTATCAAATATAATAGTTTGGTATGCCGGCTTGACAAAACAATTCATTTCTTCTTATTTTGCTTTAATGATGAAACTATTACAAATTCACTGTTAGCACTAAGCCACGAATCCCTAAAAATGCAATAGGTAGGCAACACAACCATATTTTGTCCAATCTTAGAGACCATTATATTTGGTTGGATTCGCGCTGACAGTGTGACAGACAGCTGATCAGACCAGAATAACAAACACAAACTTTTTTTATGGTTTCAAACTGTAACACGTCGTTATAATATTTTTTTATTTTTCTTAATTTAAAAAGCATTATTTAATGAATATGACTCATTTTCTATAAAAATCTTATTATTATGCCACATAACGCCATCTATCGAATTGTTTTCAAACTACTTTGCGATCGAGTATCTCAGGACAATTTTTAAAATCAATAAGCAAGCAATGACATTTAATGTGTTCAGCATTTATTTTTCTAAATGTCATAAACAATTGGAATGGTGCAATTTTCTTAGTTTCAATATCTAAAATTGATTAAAATAAACATTTTTCTGTTAATAGAAACCATGTTTAAGCATTAGTTTACTAATATTTTGAATCGGCAAGAGACTTTTACAAAACCGGTAAAATTTTAATACGTAGTCATAACACTAGCACTCAGTATCATTCATTCCGATACTCTTCTACAATTGTCTGTGGCCACGATGGAACTTCGCGATTTCGATGTTGTTTCGCGCTAAGGTTTCAATCGAAACTTCGGTCGAGGATCGGTCGGATGCGAACATTCGGATGGTACATTTCGCGCTAGACCCCCTGGAACCTCAGAGATGGCGACGCTATATAGTCCGGCGTGCTCGCCTCTCGGCTACGGAGGTCGTCAAATATGGTTTAAAAATTATAAAACATTATGTTTTTCGACCACATAAGAATTTAAGTGTATATTATAAAAATAATAGGTAACGTCAAAAATGACTTCCAATTTAGAATTATCCAATTCATTGAAAAGAAGCTTGCCCCTAGTTTGTATTTTATATCACCAAATTGAAGCAATGCCGAAACAAATAGGATCCCATAAAAAACATCCATTAACCTACATGTTAATGGCTGAAAGTATTAAATTACTAGATACACATTGATATGGTTTAAATTGCACTCCAAGTTTACATAGTTGCAGTTGATGTTTGCGTAAAGATGTAAAATTTAGGCGGTGTTATTAGCAAAAACGATCCGTTCCAGGCAGATGGCAAATAGGTATGAGGGGGGGTTGGGAAGATACTAAGTATTCTATGTAAAATAATTACAAAATTAAAGTAATTTAGCGTTAGACTGGTTCGTTATTTCTCATATCGATAAATTGATTGCCCCACATCACTACCAGTTACTAGTGTAGAGATGTGTATCATTACATAGCGGAAGCGATTGGACCATTGTTTCGGTTCAGGGGGCCTAGCACGAAAGTGTCTCTTTCGTTGGGTCGTATAAACCTAACAAATTAAAATGGCCAGTCTACATAAGACTGAGTCAATCCTTTGATAAAATATGACCAACTTAATGTAAAAAACCTGACCGTTTTCAATGGTTCATAAATTGTCAAACCTTTGATACGGGGAAATGGATGTTTTTATTTGATCGGATAATACGACCGACCTAACGATGCCCTTCGTATTAGGCCTCCAGTTCTGCGCCCGATCGCATCTGTTTGTGTACGTCACTTCATTCAGATCATAGGATGATTCAGATTCACTTTCTCGACATGTTATATTCCCATATGATTAGTCAAATTAATTTTAATGTCTTCAACTAGTGATGTGTGCTAATTACCTATGTGATAAAATGCTTGACTTGAATACTTCATTTGTTTCGTTGTTAATTATGGGTTTATTCTAAAACAACAAACTAAAAAGTACAATTCTAAAACAAAGATATACTAACATAGAATTAAAAACTACTCAAAAATTAAAGCGTGTGTATGAGGCAAAAGCATAGGCACACACGTTTTTTCGTTGGCACATCCCGTTTCAACCTATTAGATACCATTATGCAATTGCATAAGACCGTGTAACATTAAAATGTATATTATTACTATCCTATCTCTTAAAACTCTGGCCGAAGCTTAGTCGTGTCGAGAATGCATTTTAAAATCACAAATTTAAAGAAAATTTACGACAGGCGATATACCACAGCTCTGCCATGTGAGATACTATAATCACCAAACTTCACACCACAACTAAATTTCTAGGCAGTATCTCGCTATATTTTGGCACCTAAGTGTACCAAATACAACTATCTTCGGCGGATTGAGGAACGAATAGGCTTTGGGTACTGGCGTGATGCCAAACCGGACCGTCTGAGGGGGTCGTTTTTATGTATTGTATGTAAGCTCCATAGTGTGTATTTTTGTTTCCCTTGGAATATATCTGTCTTTCTTTATTCTATCTGCATCATAGTCCTTTTTACCGCAGTCCAAGTAATTCTGGTTTCACTTTAGATTTTATCAAGTTTAAATTATCAAAACAAGTTTTCAAAAGAGTAAAAGATGATATGCAACAGCAATAGGGAGCATGAAAAGCAAAATTATATTTTTCTCTCTTGTAATTAAGTATTTTAATACCCTTTAAAGATGCTTAATAAACTTCTGCCTTATCAACTATACTATGACTTACAAGCACACATATCGCAACATGTGAAAGGTCGGACGCATGGATCTGCTCATTATTTCTGACCGGCAATGTGTTATGTAACGGCTAATTGCTGCCATTAGACCGGCATGATGGAGTATTTCGGTATAACGTACAGGATATTAGTCTGGTGACACGAATCACTTAGGTTTTGTTGGAAGTAAATTGCGTAGATAAGGAAGTGACTTCCTTATTTGTGGAGTAAGGCCTGTTAATTAGCTAGACTAAGCTTAATTTGGCTGTACTTAATTTGGGGCTAGATAATTGAGGTATTTCAGAAACTGTTTTAATATACCTAACACCAGAGACTATTCATTCATTCATATTTTTTTTTGTAAAAATCTATTGTGAATTGGTTAAAAATTAATATTTTTACTAATTTAACTTTTATCTATGGGGATATCGCGGTTTGACAGCCGATTATATAAAAGTAAATTGCTTGATTAGCTGTGTTAATTATTGTTGCCCTGTTTGCATGATTATTGTCGTTTCATTAACTGCGTTTAATCATTGCCTGTGCGCAGCCGGTAAAGGACGCTACAGATATTATAGTACAGCAGTTAGCATTTTGTCGTATTAGGAAATAAAAAATACATAGATTTACTTAAGTACATACTGAATAATGTTGCCATACAATCATAAAACTCGTAAGTCTTATCTCTTATTAATAGGCATTATAAATGCGTAAGTTTGTATGTATGGGTTTGTTACTCTTTCACGCAAAAGTTTCTGGACGGATTTGGATGAAATTTTGCACACAGATAGAATATGATCTGGATTTACATATGGGGTACTTTTTATCCCGGTTAAATGTTCTTGTGGGATATTTTTATATACATATTGTTCTTAAATTGAATGTTTTTTGTTACCTACATATCATACCAAACATACTGTGGTCCACGCAAACAAAGTTGCGGGCACAGCTAGTAAATAATCCTAAAGTAATATTGTCTGAACTAAGTTATAATAATTATTTATTTCTTTATGTAAGTAGTTTTAACGACCTTGTCTGTTCATCACATCAATCGCATGTCAAAGGTATAAAAGTACAAGCTAACTTTACAATTTTTAGATTGGGATCAAAGAGCACTACTTTAAATGCCAGCCAATTTACGGTCAAACGTGGTGAATGTTTTACAACTAAGTAAGTAGCTAACAACTCGTAGTTTTCTTTTTATACAAACGGTGCATTATTATTTCAATGCAATTTGTCAGTGTGTATCACGACATTTCGAAATTTTTGACCTCGCTTAACCTCTCAAAGTCACGCTGAATTTCGTCGCTATTTTAAAACTCCACCCATTTGACCTCTACCATCATTAATTTGGTCACCACTTCACTCAGCTCGACATTTCTAATACAATCCGATTTATGACTATTACATTGTCACAGCTTGAATAAAAACGGTCAGGTCAGCTTGATCGGACTCAGTTTTAAGTTGAACGTGCTTAAGAACAGACTGAGACTGAGTATTTTTGAAAATGAATTATGTTTTTCTGGCTATGAAAGTAACTGTATCGTTTGTATTGTTTTAGAATAAAGCTGACCGGATATCCTTTGTAAATGAATTATTATATTTTAAATGATATTAGTTTGTTAAATAGTACTTGTATAAGACGTACTGTACATAGGGACGAGCCGTCCGAACTTACGTTTGGACCGACTCGGGTAGGAATGGCCTGCTTATATGACCGATCGCGGTCATAGTCGGCTCATTCTCTGTAGCAGCGCCATACCTGCCGCTCGGTGTGACATAGCTAATATTTTCATAATATTGTAATTGAATTACAATATCTTTTAGTGCAGTATGCATAGTTTTATTTGCCCACATTCACAAAATTTACAGGCTTGTACTAGTGCAAACACTTATACTGGTGGACCTAATCCTGCCCCCACCCCCTGTATGTTTTCCGACATATAAATAAAAAAAGTTTTAATATTGATTTAAAATCTTGATGATTTAAAATTAAGATTATTAACTTGTTCGATATATTCTCAATCTTGTTGTTGTTGTCAGTTGTCATCTTAACACTTGATTTTGATGTGATGTCTGTTCTTTCTCAACTACGTTTAGCATAGATGACATACGAACCGAATCAGGATGAAAAAATACATTGATATAAAAAAAAAAACAAATTGCGAATCCGATAAAGAAATGATAATACACTACTAAAATAAGATGTTTTACTTAAAATTAAAAACATCGAAATAAGATGAATGTTTAAAATACGAAATATATTGTGCTTTTAATCGAGGTATTCACTAGTAAAGTAACGTCAACACAATAAATTTCTAAATTTGTGAAATGTTACTAATAAACCATCGTCTTAAAAGGTATCTGTCTAGTATTATGTTCAACCACATTAATTAATAAAGCACACGGTTGTCTACGAGTATTACTGACATGCAGATGCTTCATAAAGACATTTCTTATCATGAGCATGTAAAGAGTTCTCCATGTTTTTGTATACCCTGTATGTAACTATGAAATGATATTTACTATTATAAACCATGTAGCCCCAGTTTATTGCTGTTGACTGTAACCGCCTGGCAATTCACACGCTGGGCACCGAGCCACCGATGCGTATTGCGTAGTGTCCTTCATAAAGCTTTTAGGGTTCCGTATCCAAAGGGTAAAACGGGACCCTATTACTAACGCTCCGCTGTTCGTCTGTATTTCTGTTTGTCTGTCTGTCCGTCTGTCACCAGGCTGTATCTCATGAACCGTGATAGTTAGACAGTTGAAATTTTCAAATGATGAATTTCTGTTGCCGCTATAACAAAAAATACTAAAAATCAGAATAAAATAAAAATTTAAGTGGGGTTTCCATACAACAAACTTGTTTTTTTCCGTTGTTATAGATAATGGTACGGAACCCTTCGTGCGCGAGTCCGACTCGCACTTGGCCGGTTTTTTGAAGTTGTTTTATGTAATAATACAGTGTCATTGGTAGGCTTTTTTGATACAATTTCCTCATGGAAACCTAAATGACAGGAAAATTCGAAATACTTTGCCAAAGATAACATATTTCATTCTGCTAGGCTTGATTAATAAGAATAGGGACTAGTTATGTTATTAAGGTTGCTTGCCTATCGGTCTTCTATAGATTGTACTTCGGAGAGTGTGCTCATGAGCTGCATGAACTCATACCACCGTCACCTTTCTTCCATCGGACATCCAGACGCACGGCCGGCTACCATCCGTTCTTAGTTGATATACCCATAACCCGCACTAAGCGCTTCTCATCATCTTTTATAATGCGCACAGCTAAGGATTGGAATTCCCTGCCTGCGTCTGTATTTCCGAGTGCATATAACCTGACTCTCTTTAAGTCCAGAGTGAATAGGCATCTTCTGGGCAAGCTCGCTCTATTGTAGATCCCATCTATGCTCTAGAGCAAGATTGGGGTCAAGAGTAAGCCCATCTCAAATAAATAAATAAATAAATAAATAGTTATGTTATCTTTATAATCATTAAATATGCCAACAACGTTCTTTTTAATGACTGGGAGTGAGTGAATAAGGTACTACTTCTTTCTTATATATAACTCTGAAATAGTGTCAGTTAAGTAATGTTAAATTAGTAAAACGAAAAGCTATTAATTAGTTGGCTCGTGTATACGTATTTGCAATATAATCATTCGTTTAGATAAAGAATTTACAGCTATGATTACATAGACTTTAAAAAAAATTGAAGGCACCTTGCATCGTAAAAAATGGATTTTTATGCAGTCTCAAAAATCGTTTTGACCTCGCGAACTATTGATATTTGCACTTTCTTTTTTGCGCGCTTTCATTATAAAAGTTATTCTCATAATGATAAACATTCTCTTAGGTGCTTATCAACATAATTTATTACGAGATTTCCTGCAAAATACTCATTTAGATATTAAGAAAGGATTGCAATTGGTTTGTTGAATAATTTGAGTTAGTACCTATAATTTTAGTATAAAGTCCTGTATACAGATCAGCCGTTATTAGTATAGCTTGTCTAACAAAGGAAAGGACAACCTTCAGTATGCCTGAATCTCCCGTGTGTTTATGGATTTTATTACTTTAGTAATAAATATAATTGGTCACAATGACATGCATTATCAGAAAATATAGAATTTATTAAAATACAAATATTTGTTTTGGTAAATAGGTATATACGTAACAAAAACAGTTGTAGGTCAATTTGATACCTTGCGCCTCAAGAGAGTTGAATCCCAAAGCTAGTTTAAATTTAAAATAATAATAAACGGTACGTCGGCTTAATTTAGAGCTAGGGTTATCAATCTCTGAACAATCTGTAGGTATATAAGTAAGTATGTTTCTCATGTTACAGTCGCTATAGTAGAAGCTTTGCTTAGTTTGGGGCTAATTGGTGTACTTGTAGATAATTGAATTTATTTATACAATGCTACGATAACTAATTTATTTCGTTTTTAGGGTTCCGTATAAAAAATTTAAAAAACGGAACCCTTATTGGATCACTCGTGCGTCTGCCTGTCCGTCCGTGTGTCACAGCCAATTTGCTCCGAATCTACGGGACCAAATTAGGTGGGATGGTGTAATTTTATGACCCAAACACAGATGTCAAAGTAAATAATTATTTTTTATTACCTACTTAGGATTATTAAGAAATTTAAAAAAGTTTAAAAACCCTTTACTGTGTCTCTATCAAATGAAAGGGCTCGTTATGAGAATCCCAATTAGATATTTGTTATTATTGTAAAATAAATCGTTTTGATTTTATTCATGAAAGAAGACGAAAATTTTACAAATACTGCGCCTAAAATTTTGAAAAAAATACAAAATATAGTTTGTAGATTACAGAAAAACCTATAAGAATTCTATCAATTGAAAACAAAGTGGCAAGGCGCACACATTTGACTTTATTCTCTCCACGCGAGTTCAACTCTCACTTGGCCGGTTTACAAAGATATATCCTAAACTTAATAACTCAGCAATAAGTTAGCATAGAAATATTCTTTCCTAAACCACGATTTATGAACAGACACGTACGCGAATTTGCAAATAACATTTCATAACCGAGCTACCGCATGACCCGTGTAGTGAACAGGTGATCCACATCTAAAGTTTACAAAAGTCATGCCGTTTATATCGTGTCACGCCAAATCGCTGTATTGTGAAATTGCGCGCGCGCAACAAGCTTATCTAGATCGAGATGGACTTTGCGTTGCTTCATATACCTCGGAATGGCGATTTCGTGGAAATCTTTAAAGTTTTGAATGTCCAAATCACGCGAATATTGTCAATGATAGGGCTTACTGTGGCAAACGTAGTGTAGGCCACCCCCCAGCTCGATGGACCGACGACCTTAGGAAGATAGCTGGCAGTGGTTGGATGAAAAAATCGGGATGTGGTGCTCTTTGGGGGAGGCTTAATCCGTCCAGCAGTGGACTGCAATAGGTTGAATAGATAGGCTTACAATGATCTTATAGTGTATAATCGTAAAAAAATGTAAATTGATGACGATGATGATGAGAGTCTAGTCAAGTGGTTCGCGCTCTGGATAACAAAGTCAGCAGTCGCAGGTTCGAATTCCGCAAGATCCAAATGTTTATGTGATGACAATCATTTTTTCCTTACTGATTTCATTTATAAAATAAATCATAATCTTTACTAATATTATAAATGCGAGGGTTTGTATGTAGGATGTATGGTTATTTGTTATTCTTTTACCCAAAAACTACTGAACAGATTTGGATTACATTTCGCACACACATATAGAATTATGATCTGGATTAACATAGGATACTTTTTATTCCGTTTAAATGTTCCTGTGCGATATTTTCTATGTTCTTTATTTGGACGTTTTTTGTTACATGTCATACGAAACATCCTGTAGTCCACGCAAACGAAGTTGCATGCACAGTTCGTTGACACAATACCTATCTATTGTTGAACTCTCTACTATTATGGCAAAGTTTATTAACACATAGCTAGCTTTCGAATTATTTATTAGATTATTTCCGTTTACAAGATGGCGGAGAAGTTAATATGAAAATTACATAATTTCCCTTATATTTCCCGCTAAGTTACGCCGGCGTAGGTACCCCAATCACACACGCGGCTGCCCCGGCGCCCACGCTCTTTGAATTGTAAATTGTCCGCAAAATAGTTTCATATCATATACATAGTTAAGTATTTCCGCAAGGCAACTCGTATTGTTAATTCTGGTACGTGAGACCGAGCGTTTTTTTCATCATCATCATTCTAGCCAGACATCCACTGTTGAACATAGTACTTCTCCAATGATTTTCAGATTATCCAGTTGGAGAAACCTTGCATCTAGCGGCTTGCTGTTTACCAAGTCGTCTGGCCACTTTGTGGGTGGAAGTACTACGCTGTGCTTGCCGGTTCATGGCCTCCATTCTAGAACCTTTTTGCCCCATCGGCCCTCATTTCAACGTGCTATTATAATATGTGCTCTGCCCGCTACTTAAGCTAGATAATCCGTCGAGCTATGTCAGCGACTTTTATTCGTTTACGGATCTTCTTATTTCTTCGATCTAGCGCGTTTTACTGCACTTCTAAAATCATGAAAACACTATTTTCAAGTCAACCTAGTGCTCGGTTTGCAGTCACACAACAGTTAGTTAATAAGCTACTCGTGAAACTGACTTGGTCAATCCTAAACAAGTAATAACATTTTGAAAAAATAGCCGATAAATATCGGAAATTTCTGATTCAGTCTGTTGATGAATTCGCAAGCTATCTTTAATAGGATTACCTAATACGAACACATCATTAATCAAACATGTATTTAACTCAGAGTAAATATGACGAAAGTAAAATAACTTTATACAAACAAATCCGTTGTCTTATATAATGCCCTTAAGCTATTTTGTTTTGTTAGATATTTACGAGGGAAGATCCAAAAGTTTGCGGCCTAACAAAGAAAAGAAGTAATAATATACTTATTTACTTTTTATACGATAAACCTAGTCTCCCTCCATTTTAATGCACTTTTCATTTCTATCCCCTTGTAAAAATACATAGAGGCCCAACCGCTCGGGTCACATCATCATCCGAAGAAAATCTTCTTCCCCTTAAGTCTGCCTAAAGTTTCGAAAACAAATAAAAGTCACTAAGGGCCAGGTTGGGACTATAATGTGGGTGGTTCAAAACCACATCTTGCAACAGCAGCCTTGGCAATTGAGCAACGGGAGCTTTTTCCTAGAGAAGCCAAACACCTCTGATAAGTTTTTCACGATGCTTCTGCTTGCCTCTCGTAACTGCCCAATAAGGGGGCCGCAGTAGCCGCCATTTACCGTGGTGTTACTTTCTTTTAGCCATTATCTTTTGGTGGATTCCGTCACCTTGGCCTTCTTAGACGGCTATTCCAGGACGAATCTCGATTCCCTTTTGGAGAGAAGATCATAGTACAAAACCGTGGTTTCATCCTCCGTAACATTTGCCTCCAAAAAACGAGCTTCGCGTCGTCTATGAGCTTCTTAAACTTCTTGAAAACACGTTATTCGCTTACTTCGATGCAAGCTTGAAAAAAGTTTAGTCCTGCGGGGTAACCATGAACTCTTAAAACAATTTCAATAGACATACTCTGACTAATCTGTGTTCAAATCTCTCAATTTCGTACGTAATGTCGTGCGAAGTTTGACAGATTTGACACTTACCCCCCTGGTGGTGGGTACTGGTACTAACTTTATTTATGTAAATATTCTTGAATAATCTATCTCAGTCACCGCGGTTTCGTTTACAGTATCGATCGAACAACTATAATAACTAATTATAATCCTTAAAAAATACTTCCAAAGTGTGTTTTGAAGACATCTAGGAGCATAGACACAAAGAGATTCCTACTCCATTTTCAAAAACAAAGGATATCTTACTTAGGAGAACAATTACAACTGTCTTAATTCATATTATTTACATAAGGTAGAGTACAATATCATTGGAGAAACTTTAAATTAGAAATGAAAATACTTACAAATTCGCGTACAATTAATTCTAACTCAGAATCTATTTGAGTACGTATCTGGAAATATTTCCATTTCTCAGTAAACTGCTGGTACGTACGGGACCTACATTAAAGTACTTAAACAAACTAGCAGTAAGTTAATCGTTCTAGGAATTAAGTGAATCTCTGATATAAATCAATATTGGACAATGTCATGTGATGTCACATTGCTCTGATCCTAAAGGAAGTAGCTAAAGTACTTGAGTTATATAAATCAGAAACAACAACGGTACCACAACACCCACACACGAGACAATGTAGAAAAGTTCGAGCGAAATCGCAACCTCATAGATGGCGACGCCATATATTTGATATTTGATGTGTGTGAATTATATTAATTATTAAGGTTGAATGACCTTTTACAAAGAAAATCCCATTACTGGATTGTCAAACATTTTTCTAGTAGCTGTATGACGATTCATCCGTTCCCGGAAACCCATTCAAATGGGTCTGAAGGCCGTTATTAGTTTACGAAATCAATATATAGCGATTTTGCCAATCAAAATGTTTTTTCTACCTTCTAACTTTTAATTGCCTACCTAAATTGTAACAAAAACTCACTTTGAAAATATTTTTTCAATCAATTATCAATAATCAGCAATTATCAGAAGCTCTCTTATTATTACAACAGATTTTTAACTTTAAGCCTTTAAGTAAACATTGTTAAACAAAACATGTATTAATCTTTTCAATTAAACAGGTCGTGCCTGTTTTGACATTTGTTTAATGTATATTAAAAAAAATATTTTTTATTTTAACTTTAAAAATCGACTATTACATTAAACCTATACAAAACTTGTGATTAGTTAGTTCTGTAAACCTCAAGAATCCAGTATTGTACTGTTAACAAATCATGTTTACACAAGTTTAATTTGAAAGGAGATCTAAATACCAACCAATTTGTATGTATCTGTTTTGTGTGTGGGTGTGATTATGTACCCTTTAATAGCTGGCCCTAAAATTCTAAATTTAATGTAGGTACCTTTCAAATACAACAACTGTTATTACTTACCGACATCTAAATCACAAAAATATCATTTTCCCAAATGAATAAAATTTTCTCAAGTGACGAAATCCCTATTTGACAGGTAACAACAGTTTGCATGGCATGAGAAAAAAAATCTTCGCAATTTTTTCATAATATGTTTTCAATGTATAAGCCTTCCACGATTATTTCAATACCAAAATTAGCTAAAACGGTTCATCCGTTCTTGAGTTTAAGCGAGACAAACTAACAGCAATTCATTTTCATATGTATTAATATAATATAGATTTCGATTTGGATTCCTAGGAAAAAAAACCCTAAAAAAAATTCGAGTACTTGTCACCTCTTAAAAGGTTTTTCTCCCAGACACCCTCCCCTTTCACTATTCAAACCCGCAACCTAGGTTTGGATTCCGGCGCGAAGCACTACACCGAGAGGGCAGTCAACTAAGATTAGTTTTCATAAACTCAATTTTGAATTCGGCACGATCCAATGCCCTCATTTGTTAGTTTATTTATATTCAGTGAATGGGATGAGTTTTGTAGTGTCAGTGTGCCCTTAGAGACTGCCCGGACGGAAAGCCATAAAACCCTGGAGAAGACAAGCATGTCGTTTTGTTTTAAAGGATAGTACTGTCGCTGTTTTTAAAAACCTAAAGCCCAAATTGATAGAAAAATAACAGTATAATAAGCGTAGCAACACGGGTATATGCAACACATTAACATTAGTAAAGTCAAAAGATCCAAGAAAGTTTAAAAAATATAGGAGAAAAAATGTGTTAAAAATCGCAATGTATAATAAGCCATTTTTTAACGTTTTAAGCATGGGATTAATTTTCAGGACATATAAAACTTAAGGAAAAAAATTACATCGTTTAATAAACAACAAAAAAGACAAATTTTTTATACACTTTATATCCACTTAGCCATTTTATTTTACTTACATATTACTTTTACATTTACGTAGTATAATACTTACTCCATGCTAATACGTTGATTGATCGATATACCTACAACTTGATGTTATAAATTATTTTGTAAGGGATTTTTATTCAAACACTCATCAAAGTGAAAAGATTTTTTTCCATTTTACGCACTGTTGAAAACCGTATTTTAATAAGGCTTCGTGTGCTAATTTACATACGCAAACATTTATCTCGTGTTGTCTATTTTTATGTGATTAAGTAAATTAAATCCTCACAAATACCTTTGTCAAAATCTTACCCAATAACACAGGTCAATCTTCTATGTGTGTCCTCCAAATAGGTACTCTGCATTGGCAGAGTCACTGCTCTACATAGAGGGGCTTGAAGTACATAACAAAAAT
The DNA here is from genome assembly GCA_950371115.1 of Anania fuscalis. Taxonomy (NCBI): domain Eukaryota; kingdom Metazoa; phylum Arthropoda; class Insecta; order Lepidoptera; family Crambidae; genus Anania; species Anania fuscalis. The sequence goes on along the minus strand of OX493335.1, from coordinate 14,352,408 downwards.
TACCTATGTACATACATTTTGACTCTTAGTGCCTATTTCACAATGTACAGATAGCTATGCTACAGATAAATTATGGAGGATAAAAGCATATAGCGCTACGGTCGTGAAACGTAAATATAGTGTTTATCCTAAAGATAAGTAACACATAGCCTATACAGAACTTATCCGTAAATTGTAAAACAGGCTCTTAATGTCCACTGTCAGCGTCAAATGTATATTTTGGCCAAAAATAGGTCAAAATACCGTTTCTTCCTTACGCTCAGTCACCGCTTTTTGCGTGTCGTGCGCCTAGTTGAATAACGCAACACTTTCCGAAATTATATTTTTTTACAGTGGTCATTAGGTATATCCCAGGTCTTCCCTACATTGATTCGATATCCCAAACAACACAGCCTTTAGACTCAGTCAAACTTCGTTATCATTTGAATTTGATTAAGCTTCTGAAATCAAAGACGGAATAAGAAGATGTTTTTTAAGCCGGAAATTGAATGTATTTTTAGATATTACTTGCAGAAAACGTATACGACTGCAAGAGTAATTTTGTCATCTAAACACGTACAATTGGGGGTCACGCTATTTTGTTCGATGCCGTGAACTTAAATAATACGTATATCTTTTTCTGGATGTTAATTTAACTTTAGGATTAGTTTCATATTTGCTTAATATTGTTACATTAAGTTGTTTATTTTCCTTGAAATAAATAGTATAAATAATTTACATTTCTATTTCTCCAACAGAAGTCAACAAATTAACAAAAATCCTACAAGTACACTCCATAATTGTATTTTCTCAAATAACATAAATATAACAAAATAAGTCGGCAATAGCAAAGTAAATACAGACATAATTTAACTCTAATTATTTACTTAACATCATTTAGTACAAATAGATTTTTCAATTACGTTACCTTAATACAAACTATTTTATTTCTTCTTCATTCCCAAATGTTTACCTCTTTATGTAGTTACATTTATTCATTCAATTTTATCACAAATAATCTCATATAGTTAAATGCTGAACTGTAAACTTTTTTGATTGTTTGTTATTACAAAAAAATACAAATTAAAGACCTGAATATACATTTATACCCTCTAAAGATCCTCTAGTTATAGCGTAAACTATAGAAAACGTAAAAACGGACGTTTATAGATCCTATCTTCTAGAACAATTTTCTTGGTGAAAGTTTTGGAACAAGTTAAAATTTTGTTGATAAAAATAAGTTTATCCTTTAATTACTTATAAAAGTAATACATTAATTATCTGAAATTGTTTTTCTTAATATGTTTGTGTGGTAAAAGTGTTAATAATTTTCTTGGTAAACTTTGTTAAAGGGTAATTAAAACCATGTCATGTTAAGCAGCCATGATTTACACTGAAGTTAATGAAATAATCTTGTTATTAACTTAAAATAAGGGAAAAAACTAGCTTTTTCTTTTATTTTGTCGCCGGATTTAAGGTGATATTGAACTTTTCAATATTATTAAGGTTAACGAGGGCTTTTTGTTTGAAGAAGGATTACACTGAAACATTTTAGGTACCAAGGGAGGCATTTTTGTAGTCGAAGACTTAGTCTAGCCTCGGATCCAATTGGTCATGACATCATAACATGAGTAGACATCATCACATCTCTCTGTTTTTTTAATTAAAATACAAATATAAGACTTACTTTGCTAGACGGTGAGAGAAAACATCGTAAAAAACTGGCACATTCAGTTATAATTGGATGTGTAGGCATGATCCAAAAATGATCTGACGACCGTCTGGTGTAGTCGCTCGTGCTTCGGACTAAAATACCTGGCGGTTGCGGGTTTGAATCCCGCAAGGGGCAAATGTAGTGTGACGAGCATGAGCATTTGTACCTAAGTCATGGATGTTTATAAACGTATTTAAGTATATTTATCCGTTATCTAGTCACCATAGTACAATCTTTGCTTAGTTTGGATTGGGGAAACATTTTATTATTTATGTATCTGTTTCTGTGGAATCTTTATGGCAATCGTTTCTAATGTTATTCGTTACAACGCGTATTCGTTACATGTATATATATATTTTTATTACACCTAAAAAAAGGAAATAACAAAAGCAAATTAATCTTTTACGCAGTTGTTGCTGCGGATTTTTTATGCGGAGCCGTTTCAGAGTTTCATTTAAATATTTAACTGGAAATGACATAATGAAGACTTTATTGCTTGATGGTCAGTTACCATCAAGCAATAAATTCTTTTTTTAGACAATTTCTATAAGATAATGCTTCCTGGCAAATATTATTATAGATCAACGAATAAATCCCTTGCGGATGTCCGAAATGTGACGTTTTATTCAATACGTTCTTAATAGTCGTAGTATTTTAATTATTTTATTACAGCTGCAAATGATTTTAATATTAATTTCAACTTACCCTCGACGCGTTCCTGATGAAAAGCGACTTAACAGACAGATAGCAGGAAAACGAAGCGATCATATAAGGGTTTCTTTTACAGAACCCGAAGAAAGCAGGGCAGTTAAATAGCGAGCAAAGTAACGATGTATTTTCTTTTATGTAAAAGAAAAAAATACTCATCTACTCATCTAATTAAATAGAAAGAAACCCATGGTCGACAACAGAGGCAGAGAATCTATACTTGAAGAAAGAAAGAACGTAGGTATTATGATTTCTATTCAATTTATATAAAAACGACATTACTTTTTTCTCAACAACAATAGGATGTCGAAAAAATTTCGACGAAAGCTTTGTACGTGATCGTGTCGGCAAAAAATATTATTATAAAATAAATAACTTTATAAAATACTAGCAGCCCGTCCCGGCTTCGCACGGGGTAGACAATTATCGCTAATAGTTTCGGCAGCGCATTCGACGAAAGACATTTTAAGACTCATTTTTCTACACCTTCGGTTACATTGTTTAGATTTTACCAAGGATCCCTAATTTTTTTCAAAATGAAATGTAGCCTATGTCAAATTGGAAGAATGTAGCATTCTATTGGTGAAAGAATTTTTTAAATCGGCCCATTACTTTTTGAGCCTATTCATTACAAACATACAAAAATAGGTACAAATCTTTCCTCTTTATAATATTAGTATAGATCTACAATCCATTTACCATCGTCTGTTCCTGTCTGTATGTAGGGTCGACCGGGGGGACAATTGTAGCAGGACACTGAAGTCTATTGGGTATCCAAACTAGTGATATAGCCTTATTTATTTATCTTTCAAGTTACACATTAAATATTAAATATCGAACTAAAAGTCTAAACATAATGTATTTTATTAAAACATTCATTTTTTATTTAAACGACTCGGAATTGGATGTTTCAAGTAGAGACGGTACCTTTCTCCCCAGTCTACCTCCCTACACAAAATAAGAATTATAAGACTTAGCTGAGTTGAATAAAACAATTTCTAAATGAGTTTTTTTCTAAAATAAACAAAAGGACTGGAGTAGTATATATGTTAGTAGTTAGTAGAGACGGGTTGAATTGCAAAATTGCAAAGCATATTGGGCGCAGGATAAGCAAGCAAGTTTCAGTGTACACCGCACATCCTCTATGTCATACTTCCCCTAATCGGGAGTACTACGTCACAAAATTACAAAATTTTGACATTTATGCGGCTCATATTGATAACTAGACATTTATTTATAAGACAAATCATAAATCAAAGGCCGATACAAACAATCTCAATTCTGTCAAATCTTGCCAAATCTGTCAAATTTCGTACGTTTATTTTTATATTTACGTAATTTGACAAGATTTGAGATTGTTTAAAGAGTTCATGGTTACCCCGCAGAGAATATAAATTATTAATACATAAATAAAATAACAAGATCTAATGTAAATATAGAAATAAAACTTGATAATTTAATTTTAAGGGATATGCAAAATACAAGGAAATAACTTTATTGATTTGTCCCAAAAGAAGATGATGATTTAATGATAAAAAAACTTATTGATACTCGCAGTTTTATTTAAGTCATAGAAAATAGCGGCCTCTTATTTCCGTTTCCTTTTTTTGCAAACATTCATATAATCTTATTATGATAAGTTAGTTTGCGTGTATCATAAATGTGACACTGAAATAATGTAGTGTCATTTCTATGCATTGACTTAGAATCTTTTATTTTTACACCTCCAAGGGACGAAAAACGCACTTGATTTTGATATAAATTTTGCCATTCATCTTAAGGTTACCACTCACAATATTTTCTCTAACGCACAACAAGTGATTCTTAATTAAGAGCTTTGTTTGTTTAAGGACTTAACTCTGGAAAAATGTTTTTCAAGCCCTGTCAGGAATTTGGCCTGCAAAAAATCTTACGGCCTTCTTCTAAAAGGTGAAAACCGTAAATTCTTGTTATCTCCCAATCGCTACCGTTCCCAGCGTTCTATCGCAAAAATGTCTTTGTACTTGTTATAGAAATTCCTTTCAGCAAACCTTATCGGTATTTTTCTATTTCTTTTGCAAATGTGCTATGCGTGATACAAATTGGATCAGAGGGTGGATGGCAAATATCAGTCTTTCCATATATCGCCATCATTATCATCATCATATCAGCCACAGGACGTCCACTGCTGAACAAAGGCCTATCCCAGTGACTTCTGTCATCGGGGGGTTGTTGCCATACTCGCCACGCTTGGCAGGCGGGTTGGCGAGCGCAGTTTTTTTATTAATTAGCACGCAGACGCTGCTGCTATAGGATTTAGTCACCTCTTACGACACGCCTCCTGTTGGCGTTTTGTTCTTTACGGCCGTCCCCACACGGCACATATACTGGATGACTTTTTTTACCGTCAAGAAAATAAACGTGTGAGATAGGTTAACGATATAGGTGATGATAACACGACAATTTAAAAAAAAAGTTTAATTTTTTATTTTATTTTTATCAACTATTTATCCTCATAACCATCAAATTCTAAGTAAATTTTGACTAACTGAACATTAAAAAAAGAATATTGGTAAAATAATGATAAAAATATGAAACCGACCAAAACTCAAACGCATATTCACTGATGTATTCTATGTTTATGCATTTTTTTTTTGACATTCCAAAATTTATATAATCTGTTGTATTTTATAAACACACTTACATAATATCACATAGTTTTAGGTACAGAATACACAGTTATTTTTCCGGACGGTAAAAAAAGTCTTCCAGTATATTCATTTGTCATACTAACAGATTTAAAGCATTGGTTTAAGAACTTATTTCAATCTTTCCTTTAATCAAGAATCGAAATCGTTTTACTTCACAAATAAAAAAAATAACAGAAATCGAGTCTCAGAGATTCTTAACGCAATTTCCGGATTTGTTATAAATAACTACTATAAAAGGTTGTCGTATTTTCATTTGCTTGTTCTATTAAGTCATCGCATCTATCCCAAATTCATGATGCTAATAGGTCGACGGAAAATACCCTATACAATAAATAAAATAAACCCTATAACACCCTGTATAAAGTTGTAGCCACATAAAAAAAATGGCGCACTATACATATACCCTACATTATTTTATTGACATGTATTTTTATTTCATTTGTTTAAAAAATAAACGTAGGTATTCTATTATAATTAAGTCGTATCGTAGGATAAATAAGACGGTTTCATAGAACAAAATTGTTAGAAAATGAAACAAAGAGTTTGTAAATCAAAAGGCTTAACATGACACTTTTCGGCGGTTTTCCGATGCAAAAAAACTTGCGATTGACCCTCCTCTATTAGTTAAAAAGGACTAATAGAGGTTCAAGGATAATCCGGTTCCAGCGTACCGATTTTCAAATGACACGTCAAAATACCTTCAAAACGAATTTTAGAAGTTCACAACTTTCGAACACACGCCCAAGTCAAAATATATATTAATTAACATTTCTTAGGAACTTCTTGCTAAATTCAATCCAGGTCGCGAGCTAAAATGAACCTTAATATAAGTACTCACGATTGAAATTGCAGCGAGAACCAGCCGGGGCGGTGACGTAGCGGGGACAGCGGCGCAGGCGCAGCGGGCCGTAGGGCGGACAGGATGCGCTTGACGATGCGCGCGCTCATCGCTAGGACGGCCACCATTATCAACACGCATAGGCCGCCAAAGATCGCCCATACTAGCTGTTGGAGAAAAATTCTATAATGTAAAAATTCTGTGATGTATGTATGTGTTATGTGTATGATTCTATGTGTTTACCTTAAGTGACCCAAATTTATTTTAAAAATTATTATTATTACTAAACCTAAGTAATAGGTAATTTCTTTAATAATAATTTGTTATTTTCAAACGGTTTCTATAAGTTAGTATCTGAGGCTATTTGAATTCGCTGAACCTGGCGACACCAGCGCCTATAGTTTTGCCTATCGTTGACCGAGCGCCGACATTTGCATTGCATTCCTAACCTTCACGACATCGCGAGCGCGTCTTCTCGCGTAATTTTGGTGAGGAGTTCGTTTTTCTCCGTGATGGACAGCTGAAAGTTGCCTGAAACTCATGATAAATGAACCCAACAGTGATTTGACTATCTGTTTTCGTGAAAGTGCTTCACGGTGTGAGCTGCTGATAGGATCTGGTGAAGCGTTCCTGAGCTGGTCTGCAGGTTAGTGGACCTATAGTTTTCAGTGCTGACGATGAAACCATTTCTCTTTCTTAAATTCGCAGGGTGGGTTTCATAGGAATCAACATAATTAATCTACAAACATAATCTTTTATAATTGAGCTCCCCGCGGTTAGCGGCTATTTATACGCTGCTACACCACTTTTTGCATCACCCATGGACTAAGAGCTACCTTTTGAGCTGGAGCGGACTGCCCGGGCAGTCCGATTATATTAGGCGCTATTTAAAACTTGTCTGCTTAGAAATAAGGTTCATAAGGTTCAGGATTCACCGGTCAGTCAAATCCAGGGTTAAAGGGCTTTGGCTGTTCGAATTCAACAACTTTCCTAATGAGAGTAATAGCTTGAATCAGCTGGACTACACTGTGATTGATTGATCATGTTTGTAGTTCAGCGTGGTATGCGTATAATATTGGAATAAAAAAGACGCGTTCCACAGTGTGTTCGTTAAAAGTTTTACGAGTCTGATGAAGTCATCATCTCAGCCTATTGCAGATCACTGCTGGACGTGAGCCTCCCCTAAAGAGCGCCAAAGGGCACGATTTCCCGCTTTTTTCATCCATCCACTGCCAGCCATCTTCCTAAGGTCGTCGGTCCATCGAGCTGGGGGGCGTCCTACACTACGTTTGCCTAGGAGTGGTCTCCACTCAAGAACCCGTTTACTTCACCTTTCATCAGTTCTGCGACAAATATGGCTAGCCCACTGCCACTTAGGCTTGCTACATTTTTGGACTATGTCCGTTACTTGTCCTCTGTCCTCCGCCTGATGATCTCGTTTCGGATTTTATCCCTTAACGAAATCCCAAGCATTGACTGCATTGACTGCAGCAATGGTAAAGTACCTTTTCTTGCGCATAATCATCGAACGTACCTAATTAGGCTTTAATAAAAGCTTGAAAAACAAGACATTAATTACAACTTTTATTCAACGTTACGTTATTATCACCACTTTGGCCTTATAATAACGTACACACTTACTAAAACTAATAACAATACAAATTCTAAGAAAATATAAATACTTACGTAAGTGCTTATCTGAATTTTGCGGGCTTCCGACGGATCTGAAATAAAAATTAATTACGAACGCTTATTTTAGCAGGAGAAGGGAAATTAGGGAGTTTGAAAGACGGTTGAAAGTAAACGTCGTTAAAAAGACAGTTGTGCTATTACAACAAGATGAAAGATGAAAAGTGACTTGTAAATTGAATTTTAATTAACATTTTTTCGAGGGTTATTTCATTTGACGGATCACGGACTGTCGAAATAAATAATCTCGGCTAATTAGCCGCGATTATTTATTTTGACAGTCCGTGATCCGTCAAATAAACGAGTCCAGCGAGAAAATGTACTACAACATTTTTTTGATTAAATATTGGATATAAGTACATTGCTCTGATCCTAAGGTAGTAGCTAAATCACTTAAGTTATAGAAATCAGAAACAATGATGGTACCACAACACCCCGACCCTAAACAATATGAAAAGTTCGTTTCCTACGTTGATCCTACCGGGAATCGAACTCGGGACCTCAGAAACGGCTACGCCAAATTCGGCATGCTCGCCTCTCAGCTACAGAGATCGTTAAGTGAGTTGAATTAATGTATCTAATTTGCTTACCATATGCCGTCGCATTGCCCGCTGGTCCCACGCATCCTCTATCATCCATAAGATTTACTCTCGCTAGCAATTTCACATCGAGTACTATATGAGTGTCGCCGCCTCTTGCTTTGGTTTCACTAGCTCCAGCCCTCCCCAGGCTCCTCTCGCTTATAGGGAGTACCAGCCATCTGGGGCTGTCCCCATCAGCCACCAGGCCTTCGACGTCAAAAGGCCTGGTAATTGTATTCGCGAACCAGGGGGCTGGATGCACGTCTGTTACCATTTGTTTGCCTATACTGGGAATAAAGAATTTCATTAGATTTGACGGGTATATCAGCAGAATATAACGCGAGAGAGTCTTATGAAACCGTCATTTAATCTGAGGTAAGTATGATCAGAACTTATTATTATGAAAACTAAATGGAATTTATTTTGGGAAATTGCGTCATATCTTCACGTCGACACTGCCGCAGTGCCTGAAAAGCCGGGTGTTTAACCAATGCGTCCTACCAGTTTTAACCTACGGAGCCGAAACGTGGAACATGACAGTCAAGTTGGCCCACCGACTACTCGTCACGTGTAACAGGCTGATATGATGATGATGAAATGGAATTTAAATTGATTGTTCACAGGCGGTATTGAGGTATTCAGTTCAATCACAGAAATATTTGATAAGACACGTTTAGATTATTACATTTATTACGCGCGTAATCGCGCGACTTCAACAAGGGTGGAAGCTGAAAACCAGTGTTCTGCTCTTAGAGCAGTGTGTACACTGAGCTCCTGCCTTTTTGCATCGCTGCGGCACACAAACTTAATAAATGTAATTCAATCAATCTTTAGTATTTTCTTATGTATTGTGCCAAAATGCTTTGTGAATAAATGATTTATCTATCTAATTACCTACCTACAAACAAACTCACGACACTCTAAGCAGGACGCCTATCACACTAAAGTAGCTAAAACAAATAGCTTGAATCTTATGAAACCCAACAAAGGTTGGGTAATCTGGCTCTTTCTAAAATAACTTCTTGAAATTGAAACCCGTAACGACAGTACAGAAGTTTGAAGTTGTATAATTTAAGTTTGAAGCACGGATTAGAAGTATGTCTCCATAAAAGCAGAACATAATTCTTACCTAACTAAATAAGTGTCTTTCTTCAGGTCCCTTGGAAGCCTCTGCGGGAACCGAGGCTTGGGCAGCGTCCACGTCACATTGACGAAGATCTCTCCGTGCATGACGAGAGTGCGGGCCGACACGACCGGCGCCGGGAGCCGCGGCGAGTGTGCGCAGGAGCATACGCCTAAAACACATTCTGAAACAATCGAGAAAAAAAAATGTCATAAAAACTCTACTTCTTTTGTGTTTAGACCACAGCTGAAATGTACCAACAATAATTTACAAAAAATATAATGCTTATAGAAATACATAGGTATTTATTTATTTGACACAAGACACAACACAACACGAAAAATGCGCTCGCGGGCACCCTGTTCTCCGACCGACACAAAATACTATGTATCTAAGCCCAGTCGACTGTCCCGAAGTCTATAAAATTATAAAAAGCTTAAAGAATAAAAAAAGCCACGGCATAGATGAGCTTCCACCTAGTCTATTAAAGGAATGCGCAGACGAACTTACTTTACCGTTCACGTTGTTAATAAACAAATCGTTTAACCTAACCTACCTTTCCATCACAACTTAAAAAGACAATTATAAAACCGGTTTACAAAAAAGACGAAAAAATCGATTTAAGCAATTATCGCCCAATAGCACTTCTGCGACTGCATCAAAATTTTTTGAGAAGGCCATTTGTAACCGCGTAACTAAATTTTATGAAAAATACCAAATATTTGATGATTGCCAAAATGGCTTTCGTAAAAACCGCTCCACCGTTTTAGCAGTATATAAGTATATCAATGAGGTTGTCAAAGTGTTAAATAAACAATATTTTGTAGGGATCCTATTAGATATGCGAAGGCATATGATAGGGTGCAACATGATATACTACTTAATAAACTATACGGGGTAGGTGTTCGCGGCTCTGCACATGATTAGTTCGCTTTGTATTTGAGAGATAGGCAGCAATTCGTTGAGATTGAATACTACGATACCTCTACAAAAAACATATCATACATGCGATCTGATTTTAAGGTAATAAATGCATCGATCCCTCAAGGAAGTGTCGTTGGATGTCTATTATTTTTGATTTACATAAATGACCTTCCCAAAGCTGTGGAGGAAACGTGTGTCTTGTTTGCAGACGATATATCCTTATTAACTTCTTGCCGAAACGATACTGATATTTATACGAAACTCTATTCACTTCTTACTAAAACTTCAAACTGGTTAAATGATCACAATCTAAAAATAAACTTCTCCAAAACTAAAATACTAACTTTTCATCCCCACCAAAAAACTGCATTAAATTTAAAATTTGATTTTAATGGCACAATATTAGAAACCGTCAAAGAATTTAGACTGCTTGGTATAAATATAGACACTAACATAAATTGGAAAGCACACGTCCTTAGGGTGGGGTCTAAACTGTCGAGCTTCTCATATGCATTGCGTGAAATTAAAAAAACAACAAACATAGAAACGGCAATTACAACCTACTAGGCATATGCGCACGCTTGGCTGAGTTATGGCATCATTCTGTGGGGCAACAGCACAGATGCAGCTGCTCTATTCATCCTCTAGAAAAAGTTGATCCGAATCATAGCTAACATAGATCAGACTGACAGCTGTAAACCGTATTTCCTTAGATATAAAATTTTATGCTTACCCAGCTTATATATTTTTGAAATGTGTAAATTCATCCGTAAATACAGTCAATTTTATACAAAACGCGAAGACATACAAACGAAGTACATGTTACGACATTAAAATAAATTAACATTACCAACTTCTCGATTAAAATTCAACAAGTACCCTCAGTTTTTCAATAAAAATTTATAATAAATTACCTGAAATTTTAAAAAAAGAAACCAAGGATACTGTATTTCTTCAAAAATTAAAACAATTCCTAATTAGTAAATGCTATTATAGTACAAATGAGTATTTTACTGATAATACATATATACGTTACAAAAAATGAACATTCTAGTAGATAATAAATAGTTTTTTTTTAAAGCGCTTCCTCTCTCCTAATTCATATTGCGTGCCCGACAGGGCCCATAACACTGGACTAAAATTGTACTAATAACACCTCATGCACATTATGGTTTAATAAATTTTTGAGTATTGAGTATTGAAAAAGAAATACTTAGTTTAGACACAACACAAAATAAAACCGGCCAAGTGCGAGTCCGACAGTCCGAGTAGCGCACGAAGGGTTTCGATCCATTACCTATAAAAACGGCAAAAAATTACATATGTTGTATGGGAGCCTCCATAAACATTTATTGTATTCTGTTTCATATATACCTACACTTTTACATAACTAAAAGTATCATGAAAAAGCAAAAAAAAACACAACGAAATCTGTCAATACTTACGCATTATAATAAAACAAAAACAAAATCAGTTTTAAATGATTGTTGAGTTTTGTGATATTGCTATGAAAACAGACGTTATGATTTACACACAGCTAGAAAATACGAGTCTATAAATATTATTTCCATCCATTATAACCTGAACTTTCAGTGTTCAAGCCGTTATTCTGGGGGAGAGTTCAGTTTATAATAAATAAAATGCATGACTTGTACATGTTGCGTGAATAACGTAAGCGCCAAAAGAAAAACAGATAACACTGTTTTGATTGATTCTTTAACCAAAACCAGAGAACAACTATGAGTAAAGAAAGGTCGGTCTGTCGCATTAGTACCAGGAGCAGTGTTTACCAAGAGTACCGTGTAATTTAATTACCACACATACACATCACCAGCCTTATCAGTCCACTGCTGGATACTGACCTGTCCAAAAGGAGGATTTTGCCATAATCGCCACGCTTGGCAGGCGGATTGGCGATCGCAGTTGTGCTAATGGTGGAGAGGAGACGCTGCTGCCCGTCTTTTCTAATAACCACCTAGTTAGTTAATTAATTACCAAGTACGTCCTAAAGTCAAAGGAAGTACGCAGCCCGCAGCTCGTACCTCTGGATTTTCAGAAATCTATAATACCACTAATAGAATAAGTTTTATACCCCTTGTCTGGTTGTGAAAACACCGTGAGGAATCTTGCACATTCAGAACTATGGACGGATGGTTAAAAAACCGGCCAAGTGCGAGTCAGACTCGCGAACGAACCTTACCATTATCTGTAAAAACGTACAAAAAAACACGTTTGTTGTATGGGAGCCCCCTTAAATATTTATTGTATTCTCTGTTTTTGTTTGTTATTATAGCGGCAACAAAAATACATCAACTGTGAAAATTTTAACTCTCCATCTACAACGGTTCATGAAACCGTCTGTATGTATAAATAGTCTAGTTGTCTAAGGGTTGAGGTCTGATGGCGATCGCAACAGCTGTAACAACCAGACTTGCATCTAGTGTCATGGTAAAATCGCGGGCTAGACAGGTAAAAGCGTTAGAAGGGAGATAAATGTCGCTTCTATAAAAATATCGCCATATATCTGAATATAGCAAATCTTCTTTTTCGAAGCAGCTTTGAACGCAAAAAGGGTCTGTCTTTCCAACACATATTACATTCGCGGGGTATGACCACGTATATTCGTACGGGTTTGAGCGGAGCGTACCGAGTCTTACTTGTTCTGTGGTTTTGAGAGTTTGTCTGATTTATGAGCCAAGTTTCTCGTGTGTTAGTGCATAAATCTGTTATTAAACCTTAATAACTAATTAAAATGTCTCTTTAGCTTTACTTACCATCTAGCTGGACTAGTTTCTCGGCCTGTGAGTGGCCGTCCCATGGGTGGGCAGTCAGCACTACTGCGTATGCGCAGCCCGGCCGCACGGCGCACGACTCAGCCACCGGGCTGGCATATGCGGGCACTAGCCACCATTGTGACTCCTGTAGAAAGAATTGAGATAAAAATAAATTCTTTCAATAATCATACTAATTATCTAGTCTCAAACTAAGCATAGTTTGTACTACTATATAATGAATGACCTCATCATCATCATTTCAGCCACAGAGCGTCTAATGCTGAACATATTCCTTCCCAATGTGACTTTCAGATTTTCCGGTAAAAAGCGGCCTCACCCAATGACTAGCTAGACAAACATAAATACATTTAAAAAAATCTATGACTCAGGCGACCCAGGAAATGTTTCTTATCATTACACAAGAAACTGCCTCTTAAGGGATTCGAACCAACCGATTTGTATTACGAAGCGTGAACTCTAGACCTGCAGGGCTAGCATGCGCAACACGATAAAATGTTGTCGTGGCATTTCATCGACTTTTGACGTAATTATGTCGTTTTGTCTTCGACGATAACAAAGAAAAAACGAGGGGTCCCGTACCACTATAAAAACGGCAAAAAAATATTTATTGAGCCCCAATAAATATTTATTGTATTCAGATTTTTAGTATTTGTTGTTATAGCGGCAACAAAACAGAAATACATTATCTGCGAAAATTTCAACTCTCTAACTATCACAGTTTATGAGATACAGCCTGGTGACAGACGGACAGATGGACAGAGAGACAGACAGACAGGCAGACAGACGAACAGCGGAGCCTTAGTAATAGGGTCCCGTTTTACCCTTTGGGTACGGAACCTTAAAAATAAGACTCCATTATTTTTCGATAATCTAACTGACGGACTAAATTGAATTTCATTTTCTCTTCCCAGTCGTCACCCCTATTGCCATAGAGACGCACACAAGGAAAAAGTCTTACACGCAGCTATGAGCAGAAGATATTATTAAGAGATTATTATTATATATTTGTATTTGATAACAGCTATAGCAATGTTACTTACCCCAGGAATATTATACTCGTAACACATCAGAGGCGTTTTGCAGTCAGAGGTGTCTGTCACACTGTGGACTTCCAAAGAGTAGTCCCTAGCTGGGTAGTCTAAGGAAAAAAACAACGTTCCAATAAAACATCATTAAGTCACATGGATGCTCAAATTATAGCCAAAAAATATCAATATTATTATGTTTTTTACTGTTTTCTGATATTGAATGTCAAATAACTAAAACAGACTAAGCATTGCGTAACTAGTCCCCCTACCATGCAATGTTATTTTTTTAAACAATTTGTCGTCTAAGACTGATTTAAACGACGATTTGATAATTGTTTGTTAATGTCGTCAAAATTTACGCCATCGTAGACGTTATCCCAGAACACAACAAAAAGCAAAGTACATACAGCGAGCACTGGATTAGATTTGGAATTAGCTTCAGCTTCGGTTTCAGTGCTTGCCACAAGTGCCCTATGTAGCTGATCAAGGCATTTTTCAAAGACCGTCAGTAACGACAAATCGTTTCGTGAATAAACACCAGTAGTCGAGGCGAATCGTTACGAATTCCTATCGACCAATCGAAAAGATATTTCGTTTTAGCTTAAGGGGTAAGTGGAGAACCATCCTACTTCATCTTTATTGGGTACCCCCGATACCTGTTCAATATCCTTCTACTCGATAATACCGATAAACGTTTTTCATAGAAACTCAATTATGATTTCTTTTGAGTGTCTCGAACCGATGGATAAGGACCAATTAGCTGTCAATATCAACCGCAATTTCTTCCAATTGAGCGACTTCAATTTTTCCGTCAAAAGTTGGTCTTAATTCTGAAGTTTTTGGCTGGCTACCAAATTAAATACCAAAGTATTGATACAGGGTGGAGACGATTGATTATGATAGGTACCAAATGAAAGAACAGTTTTGACTAGTCTATTAGTCCGTCTTTTAATTTAGGAGCAAAATCAAAATCGTGATAAAAATATTGACCATCCGACTCGAGCTGGATCCCAAGTCTCCTAATTAAAAAGTGGGATAGTATATATCAATTGGATCTCATTATAATTGTTTGACACATTTGGTATTCTGCTACTAATTTAAGCCATTAAGTCTAAAATTGATAATATTTTTAATAAGTTTAGTATGCTACTTTTAAATTAGCGGACTTGGGGCCCAGCTGACATAGTTTTTATGTATAAATGTTTTTTTTTTGTTGAGTTAACGATGTTGATCCCTTATTTAAAATTTCACTTGTCAGTTAACATTTTTATAACGTCTACCTAAATATTAAGGCTAGTGTCATACCAACCTAAAGGCGCGCTCCAGGACACGTTGAACATGAGCTCGTGGTCCGACCCTGGTAGCGGCAGCGGGTACACTTCCAGGTTCTCTGGTACGCTCGCGTGCTGGACCGGGTACGACTCGTCTGGGGGGTCTGGCGCATTTTCCTGGGAGAAAAGAGGTTTATCGTTAGGAATTTAATTGCAAGTATATTGGAATATCTTAGTAGGTAGAGTCTCGCATCACATCTGTGCCGTTTTAGATATTTCTATATAAGTATCAAAATACAAAACGTAAGTGGAAAACACTGAATGAGTAACCATGATCCAAAGCAGTTTGATGTCCTATTAGTATAAGTTATAAGAGCCATTCATTTAGAAAAAAATCCTTAAAAAAATAGCTTTACTGGCGAAGAGTTAGCGTCTTGGTGTAATTCGACAGATCTACCTTATTCATCATTATTATATTATTTTCCGTAAACTGGACACGATTCAGGAGTCCTAGCACGAAAGTGTATCTTTCGTTCGGACGTATAAACCTAACAAATTAAAATGGCCAGTCACATGTTTCAATCCTATGATAAAAAAATATCATCATCATCATCATTTCAGCCACAGGACGTCCACTGCTGAACATAGGCATCCCCAGTGACTTCCAGATCGGCTGATTGGAAGTGGCCTGCATCAAGAGTCGTCCTGCAAGTGCAACTTTTACCAGGTCGTCTGCCCACCTTGTGGGTGGTAAAATATGCCCAACTAAATCTAGCCGTATAAAAACCCGACCATTTTCAATTGTTCATAAATAGTCAAACCTTTGATACGGGTAAATGAATGTATAAATTTGATCGGATAATACGACCGAACGAACGATGCGCTTTCGTATTAGGTCTCCTGAATCACACCTAGTACTTTAACATCCTGTATAGAATACCTAACTTTTTGGACAATATCAGTCATCTTAGTCTTATGTCGTATGTCCTCGTTACGGATCTTATCCCTTAGTGAGATCCCCAACATTGACCTTTTCATAGCACGCTGAGTGACGTGTAGTCGGTGGGCCAACTTGACTGTCATGTTCCACGTTTCGGCTCCGTAGGTTAAAACTGGTAGGACGCATTGGTTAAACACCCGGCTTTTCAGGCACTGCGGCAGTGTCGACGTGAAGATTTGACGCAATTTCCCAAATACTGCCCAGCCAAGCTGCACTCTTCTGGCGATTTCCCGCTCGAAGTTGTCTCTACCGAGCTGTAGTACTTGTCCAAGGTAGACGTACTCTTGGAAAACCTCGACGGAAATTGGTTCCGGGGTGACATGTTCGTTGGACATTACCTTTGTCTTGTCCAAATTCATCCCAAGTCCCACACGTCTCGAGGCAGCATTAAGACTATGCAGCATTTTTTGCAAATTCTGCAGCCATTCTGCCATAATAACTATGTCATCGGCAAAGCAAAGATGCGTAAGATATTCGCTCCATCGTAGATCCCATCTATGCTCTAGAGCAAGATTGGGGTCAAGAGTAATCTTAAGTAAAAAAAAAAAAAAAAAAATTTACATTGATGCCCAGTCCGTTCCAATCCAGCGTCTTAAACACATCCTCCAGTGCGTTGGTGAACAGTTTCGGAGATATAACATCTGAACCTCAAAACTAAACCAATTTTCAACATGACAACATCTTAATAAATCGTGATGTGAGCTTGAGACTTTCCTGATAATCTTCCTGAAAAATTTTCTGACAAAAAGCACCTATCCTTAAATAAAAACATATATTGATATTCCTTATTGAATATTGATGTCTAGGTGTACTTATCGCAAGTATTCGTGATAAACACTCAGACAACATGACGCGTCCGGGAAGGAAAACGTAGGGTCTGATAACAAAATTACCCGTACATTCTTGTAATAGCCGCGAAATCATAAGGAGCACATTATTTTATGTAAATGTGATTATGATCATATTACAATCATCATAATGATTTTATTGTCAGCGTATTGCAGTCCACTGTTGGACGGAAGCCCCCAAAGAGCGCGAAAGAGCACAATCTCACGCCACTTAATTTTTGGAATAATATGTCCCTTGCTTTGTTACATATTACCACGAGTCTCTTTAATTAAAGGTAATATCAGATTTCAGCGCTTGTATGTAAATAAAACTCGGCAAAACGAATCAAATGACTAAAACTCGAAGATTTTACTAGTTCTTAATGAAGAGTTTCATTATTCACCTCTCGTCTCCGGCATCAGATCAGATCGATGGTTTCATAGTTTCAAATCGACCCGACGAGTCATGTTAATGTGATTACGTGTATTTTAAACAGTAGTTGCTTACAGGGTGCAGATTTATTTAATAAGAAGTCAAATTTATTTCATCAATACGAACTACTTTTACCATGGCAACCGAAATTTCTTATATTCAAAACGCATGTATGTCTGCTAAAAACGCATAAAATTCTCAATAGCTCATAGTTTTTTTACATTATTATCTTACACTGCAAGTAGTAGATATTGCTGATGAGATTTAAGCCTGATTTAATATGATTCACAGACTTACTACAATAGACCAAGGCAAATGGTAGAGGTGATCAACACCAAACTCTGAAGATCCATCGCCTATTTCTTGGTACTGTGGCGGTGGACCGTTCTCCACTGGCTGATCCGCCACAGATATTTTAGGAAGCATATCCTGAGCAACACTTCCAATTACGTAAACACTAAACGACACTAAACAAAACAATACTTCCATTTTTACCCACTAAAACGACACTAATTTTCACTCTCAATCACTTAACGATAACACTAACAATAATATTTATCTTTATCACTGAATTAAAAAAATCCTAACTTATGATAGGAAATTCACATCACAGCATCACTGTGTACAATGTCAGAAGCATTATTCCAAAGAAATGAGAATGTGTGTCATAATATCCTGGTAACTGGTATTACTTTTAACGTAAAATAAAACTGTCATAGATTATAAGAATGAACGTTTCACAAACATTGGAATTGCTGGCCGATTAATAGATATTGTTATCAGGTTTGGTCCGATCTGGCGATAATACGCGTTCCACTCGAGTTTCAATGACGTTTATGCCAATACACCAATACTGAGATAAGATAGCTCCATGGTAGGTTTTTACCCAATTAGCGTCTACTCAATTTTAGCTGGTAGTGTGATGAAATGCAGTCAACACAGAACAGATAGATACAATTTTTTGCACACCACAGAAAGCAAAGTATTAGATAAAAACATTAAATCGCTTGAAGTTATATCTTCCAGACAACTTTCTGGTAGAGGATATTGAATCGAAGTTGAGAGAGGTAAGCTGTGAAGACAGGACTGCAGAAGGCATAACTGTGTAGCACAAAGCAAACGAGAATAATTTAACGGCTCCTAGGACTGCCCTGAGAAATTAAGAAGTCAACAATATCCGATAATCGGCATCTATGGCGTGCAATGTAGATAATTATGATGTAATTATTTTGCTTACAATGTCCGCTTAGTTACGCAAGCATAGGAACCCCTGTCACACCACCTGCAACTTAGTTTCCGAGGACAAACACAAGCAAATGCAAAGAGCACCACCCTCCCTTCCTCAAATTGCATGCGAAACAGATGAATGCAAAAGTTAGTACGCAACACCAACATAAAAAAAGTCCTATGTCAAGAAATGGATTGACGTCATCATAACCAGACCATGTCTTAAGTTTCAGTGTCATAATACTTACATGTGCTCCATCTGTAGACCCCAAATTCGACAGTGACGTGGTCTCCACTGCACTTCTCTTCAACTCAGTCGTCATCGCCTTTATGGTAGTCTTCGGGTCCTCGGTTCCCAATTCTGTGGCCATATATGTCGCTTTATGTCTCAGAAGATCAGGAATAATCTTCAGAATGCTTTTCCCTGATAGCAAAGACATGACCGGATTGTTTCCCAAAAGAAGTAACAGGTAGACTGTCGCCTGCCATATCCTCATGCTGAAAACATTCTTCACAAGGAAACACTTCACTTTTCACTTGTTACTTTTTAACCTATTGTTGACATTTCCAATTTAATTACTTCTACACTGTTATGTTTTTGCTTAGTAACTTGTAGCTACAAGTAATTATATAACTTGTAGCTACATTTGACCAAAATATATGAAAGTGGAACGGATGATTTTGTATTCCAGGTTCTAATATCAATTATAAGTCGTTCAAACTTAGAGTAGAAGAATATTCAGTACTGTAGAATCTTAAATCTGAGAACTCAGTAGTACATAGTAGTTCCTAAGTAAGTACTAATAAATTCAAAAACAAAAAAAATAAATTTTCAAGTTATTTGTAAAGACTTCAAAATGAAACTAAAGAAGAATGAATGATTATTTAACAAGATCACAAATTGACTTGATTTCATCATTTTTGTCCCAATTGGACGTAGATCTCCCTTAAAAATTGATCGGTTTTCAATTGTTTATTAAGGATCACTAAACTACTGACTAGCCTGCTTTAAAATAGAAGCCTGTTCTATGTTTATAATTGTAAAATCTTCTTTGCGTATCACTGCCCGTTTTAATGAATAAATTATCTTTTACAAATATTTAAAAATGAAACCTTAATATCATGTAATAAATGCGAAGTATAAGTAGTTCGGTTTCCTAAGGTACAAAATTTGAAAACAAACCTACATGTAAAATAGCCAATTGGCATTCTATACGCCATACTAGTGGCAGCGACCCACTCTCGCAAACCATCCATTTGCCTCCAGAGATGTCTTTGAACACCTGATACAGAGTATTTCTGTATCAGGTGTTCATGTTCAAAGACATCTCTGATAGCAAATTCGGGCTATTTTCACATCCCTCTGTAACTAGTAAACGAATTCGTATGAATACCAAAATGTGATTTTACGAGGAATTAAGAGGTTTCAAGTCTTTTCCTGTTTCATGTTTTAGAGAAACATATTCATGTAGGTACATCAGCCAGTAGGTCATAGTTAAAAAAATGTCGGTTCTACAATTAGCTGCATCGATGTTGAGCGCTGGGCGAAAGATGCGCAGAAGACCATTACGATTACGTGATTGGCTAGTCGTGCGACGCGCCTGCTGCACTAGCTCTGATATCGGTTTGAAAAGTGTTTTTTTTTGTGTTAAACTTATATCAATATCAATCCATCAATAACATGAATCAAATAAGCTTACTTAGGCTCAGGGTATCCCAAAAATTAAAAAGACCGTTCAAAATCATTTATTTAGATTATTTTTTTATCATTTTTTTTACTTATGAACAGAGTATTGGTTTATGATGCACATATTATTATTATTTTATTTGCGTCTAGCCATTAGCCATAGATGGATTTAGGTGTGCATTTAGTATCTAGTAGTACCTATTCTGTGCTATTACAGGTCTATCACTTACTAATTTATTTGTATTCTAATTTTGAAAGATTTATTTTATTTACTACGGGTAAAATAATTTTTACAAACATTATTTCACTAATTTAGACATCATAATTAAATCTATTTAAGTATATTTGTCCCCATCCATTCCAATCCATCGATCATTGTGATTAAATTTACTTTGGGGTGGGGTAATTTTCTAATGACGCCTAAAGGTTTCTAAATTAAATTAAAGGCTATACGAACGAAGTCGCAGGCAACAGCTTGATATAAAATAACTTTGATTACATCTTCCCACTCTTTAACATTTTGGTCGAGTAATAATTAATTGCTAAAATAGGTACATAATTTAATCTTAGCTTTTGTTACTCGATCCGTAACAAATTGTTTCACAAACCCCACACAACAACCAACCCATGAATTAATAATTACTGGCTTTGAACTAACGGCATGTGTCATTATTGACATTATTCAAAGCCAGTAATTGAAATTTAATTGCAAATTAAAATGCCAATAATAATCCTATAGCTGTACGATCTCAAATATTTGATAATTACGCATTTTATCACTAAAAACATCTCACTCGTTTTACTTGAAAAGTTCATTCAACTGTGTGTTAATATTGTTCATTATGGCATAGTTCATATAGCACTAGGTCTAAAGTTTGGGCGGCGGATCGTAGGGCGCTGGCGGCGTAGGGCGGGCGGCCGCCGCTGAGAGAGCCGGCTGCTAACTGCCGGGGCCTGCCTGTTGATTCCGTAAGCCGGTACCATTGTGCGAACTCACTTGATTTTCGGTTTCGGATCGAATAGAGTCCTTAGATTTATGAAACTAAAAACAATGGTTTATCAGACTTTAGAGTGGTAGATGTTGTTTATAATGCGAGTTAGATTTAATAATCAAAAACATCAAATTGGAGATAGAGGCAGATTTAGTATCTTAACACAAGATATGTAAAAGATACGAAAAATGTTAAGTTTATTTTCATAAACCAGGAAGATAGATAAAGTCAAATAGACAGGTAATCTATATTGCATGCATACCAAACAAAAGAAACAAAAAACACCAGGAATAAAATCCATTAAAATTGCGCAATGAGGAGTATAGGACGAGAAAAATCGCTTTAAGCAACCCAATATAACAATCGGCACTCAATCGGGAAAAAAAAGCATCATTATCTCGAAGACATTATAGAGCATCCGTTTTTTTTTAAGTGTTGCAATGTATAAATTATTTGCTGAAATAAGCAGAAAATCTTAAAATGGTAATTACTTCTAGACAAATTTCATGATTATGGGTCAATAAAATACTAATACACATCTCCTTGATTTTTCCTATTTTTTTATTTTTTCACAGCTGCAAGGCATTATTATTTTTAATTGAGACTACTTTGGTGCAGTGAAATAAAAGTGAGTTTAGGTGGTAGGTGCCGTCTCCACGTGGCGGCGTGCGAACCCGGGAGCATGTTAATTTCAGGGGATCAGTCAAAAAGTACGAGTAGTATGCTGCTCTGATAGATAGATATTTTTTTGCGCACCATAGTCAAAGTCAGTAATTTTTCAGTATATTGGCTCTCTTCCAGGCACTTATACACGTCCCAATACATATAAACAAAGAATTTTAAAATATTAATAAATGTACAATTTAGTTTAGAGGGTCTTATTGCTAGAAACGATATCTTCTTAATCACTGACTGTCCTCTGACAGTTAAATATAAAAAATAAAAATATTAGACAACATCACATACATTGCTCTGATCCTAAGGTAAGTAGTTCAAAGCACTTGTGTTATAGAAATCAGAAACAACGACGGTACCACAACACCCAGACCCGAGACAATATAGAAAAGTTCGTTTTTCTCATTGACCCGACCGGGGATCGAACCCGGAACCTCAGAGATGGTGGCGCCATATACAGTCCGTCGTGCTCGCCTCTCGGCTACGGAGGTCGTCAAAAACAGAGTTAAACTAAAGTTAAAGTAGATTTAAGTAGAGGGATGTCAGTCTTGTGTTACGATATTACGAGGTACCTACAAAACGTTGCCTGTCGTCTTCTAGCACACCCAAACCCGAATCAACCCAATCGGAAATCGAACCAGTGACTTCTTGCGTTCAATTCGAATCACTGCGCTATTACGTGCAACGTAAATAATATACATATTATTATTTTTTTCTACAATCACACCAATTAGTTAGCCCCAAACTTAGAAAATTAATACTTAAATATATTAAAATCAAACTTAATAATTTATGAAGTCTGTTAATAAATTGAATTGAAATTGTTAAAATTAATTATTTGTGTTATTTTACATATCAACGCCAAAAGCAGAAGAATATGTAGAATATTATTTATAGCTTTAAGACCTTAATAGTGTAACCATATTCTTTGAAATAAATGATTAAGATTGAAAAAAAAACGTTGTACTATGGTTATTAGATAACGGTTAAACATAGTTACTTAAATACGTTTTATAAATATCTATGACTTAGGTACAAATACTCGTGTTCATCACACTTCACTCACACAAATATTTGCCCCTTCCGGGATTCGAACCCGCAACGGTCAGGCATTTAGTCCGGAGCGCGAATCCCTACACCCAGAAGGTTGTCAAAAAATTAATTAAAACATTCTTGAACGCTTTTCACATTCTCCTGATAAGCAGGCAATCAAAAAGTAATTAATTAAACTTTCTTCTCACACCTACAGTTAAAGAGTACCTACTTGTGTGATGTCTACATTTTGAGATTAGGCAATTAAAATCAAGAAGGATGCTCAAGTATATTTGTAATTAACATTTATTGCGACCTATTATTTTGAAGATAAGGAATTAGTGCATTTATAACGTTCTAAGAAATTTTGTTTTGTAACACTGTGTTTTGTATAATACTCGTAAATAAACAAACATGGCTTCTTTTATTAATTAGTATCGAGGAATAACAGTTTTAATCTAATGTAATTGAATTATTTTAAAATACATGAGTGGATTAAATTTTACATAAATTAACAACTTTGGTGAGATATTAAAGTTTATGGTAAAATAAGAGCAAGTGCTTAGTTAAAGTTAGTGAAAATATATTACTCAATTAATTACTTAATTTTGTTAATAAAACTTTATATAGCGCTGTTATTGAGTGGCAGTAGAAAGAGCTGGATTGAAACTTGGTTGAATAGAAATGTAAATAAAATAGAAGTAGTTTTTCTTATAATTTGACAGCTGTCAGATTATAAGAAAAACTACTAAGTATTACTTACATTCAACCCGCCCACAGTCAACTTTTGATCACTTTTCGAATATGAGTAATGAAAATAAATTTTGGTTAATACGAACTTAAAAATTGTACATAAAAATATTTAGATAGGTTATCTCATTAGTTTCGTGTCGTGGGTAATCAAGTGTTTTTATTATGATCCAGAAGAATATTATTTAGACACCTAAGCTTTCATTAGTTTTAGCCAAACTTGTATAATAATAAGTTGAAGTTTAACATAAAATTAACGCACATCATCTAGAGGGCCGATTCTGATGCTCAAATCATACAACTTTGGGCTCGTCCATTAAGCACGTGATGTGTTTACCAACTTTTTAAGCCCTTGGTGATAATGTGGTGAGGCTTTGGCCTAACCCCCCTGTCTATCTGCCTAACTGTCAATGGCTGGCACCGACTCCAAAATTATCTGATTGATTAAGTTTTAGTCAATATTATTTTTCGCTTTTTAGTTTAATTTTGAAGTCTTCAAAAATTTTATTCAATACAAACAAACTGACTCGCTGCCTCGATGACGCATGTTGTTTTTTTACGATGTTGCTGCCATAGCTTTGTTCCGTTGAATTGTTTGTAGTTAAATCTGCAGCAAATTACTTAAGTGGTTTAAGGTTTTATTAAGTATCTAAGTAGGTAATAGTAAGTAGGATTTTCATTTTAAAAAAGTAGTAATTATTTGAAGCTTCGTCTGAATATGTCAGGTGTCCTATACTAATGCTATTAGAGAGCAATTTAACAGCGCAAATTCTTATTTCAAAAATCGCAATTTAGCTAAAAGTATTTTCCATTTCATAATATTTGTCTAACTTTTCAAATGAAATTAAAACACCGGTTTACATCAAACGTTTATTTTCACAGAAGCGTGAAACAACTGACAGGATCAAGCGTCGCGAAAATTTGAACCTTATGACTAGATGGATAAGGAAAACCCATTTGGTCTTGGATTGCTGTATGGACAAGCTGTTGATTCTGTAGAACCTCAAAGCAAATCTTGTTATGAAGGGCTAAAACTAACATTTTAATTCAAAATGGGACTTGTCCACGCGTGTATATTACGCCCGGTTGACATTTCAGGCAGTGATACGGTGGGTATAGGATAGGTGTAATTTACTAGGTAAGGTTTTGCAACTACGACTAAGTATAAATGTTTAACTAAAATAGTTTTTGTTTAGGTAAAAATAATACAAAAGTTCGACTTAATTCAATGTACTTTCTCTAACGTTCAAATAATGGCATGATTAGCGTTAACTAAAAAAAAAGCACTAAGCTATGCGCTAAGTGCGTGGCCACACTTATTTGACGTTTGATTCTAGCGCCTAGCGGCTTAGTTAGCGTGTGATCTGTGGATACAAAAGTCTTTAAAATAAAATAAAACGCTTCTCTTGGAAGCGTTTTATTTCAATACTTTTCTCATTTTGTCTACTATATCCTAGCTTAATAACTATGCACTTTAACATTTATTTCACAAAAAGATTTTTAATGTGACCGTGTTCTAACATGTTTAGTGTAGTAGGTGTAGCCACAACAACGCACTAGACGCCCGCTAAATGCCTTTGATGCGTCGAAAGTTACCACCGTCTAAACTATCGCCTAACTTCTAGTGTCATTAAAGCAAATTAGCGCATCAAGACCGGCCACACCTGCGTACTTTATCAAATAGCGCACAAATTAATAACATTAGACGCAGGGGAAGCCCCAGCATAACAGTCAACAATAAGGCTAAACAGAAATGTAGATCGAAATACCCAATATTTCATTATGTAATATTACGAATTGGCGGCAATTTTGCGTTAAATACGCTTGTAAGATACTTCTAAACATGACCTTCATCATTTCAGTAGGTAATAGTACGCTGAACACAGACAGGCCTTTGTTCAGCAGGCCTTCTCCAGACTAAACTCAATACTTACCTAAGAGGTCTCATCAGCAGTAACTTTTACAGTATCTAAACTATCTACATATAGGCACTTCACACCAAATTAAATTACAAAGTAGAATAAGTCTTAAAAACCCTGTTGTGTGAATTGTAAACGAACTCGTTCGGCGTGAAGACCACTGTGTAGGCAATTTGTTTAATCTTTTGTTTCTCAAGTAAATTTATATTCTGTTTTGAAAAATAAAATGTCTTATACCATACTCGTACCACATGAGTAAAGAAACTCATGTGCTCGTACTCTCTACTAATAAAATATCTGTCCTGGTTCAACATTTAACCTCTCATATAGGCCACTCGATATAGGCCACGCGTTCCCATGACGATATTATTATGACTATTAATGAGCCTTATAACATCTCGAAACTTTCACTGCTTCCGCTTTGCTAACTCGTGAAATAATGTTATGATTTGCCCATTTTATGTAAGGTAAGCAATTTTATTATCCCTTAGCCGTTTTCCGCTAAGGAGTCAGGACTGAGTGGCTACTCTTTAACCCATCGAGCGTAGGTAAATTAGAAACCAATTAAAAAACAATGAACGTGCAGTAATAACCAGTGTACCCGGTTTTGGGAGTTGATTAAGGATTAACGTATCAAGATACTTCCGAATTTTACTTTACTTTTGAATTCCGATACTTTTATTGAAAATATTGGAAATTAAATTTATTTGTTCTGAAATCGATGGATAAAACAAATCTACCTAACTTCAGTCTTTTCAAAATATGATTTGGTTTACAATTTCATGGGTTTTTAGCGCTGAACTGTCCTAGTCGTTATATTTAATTACCTTGAGTAGTTTTGCATTAATGATGATACGGACTGGTAATCCACAAAAGGGGCAAATATGTCAACGTCAATAAAAAAAAATACGCCAGCGCCTCACAAGAACGCTGAAACCTTGCCCGCGGGAGGACGACCTTATTTTTTTACGATATTGACCGCGGTGACAAGGGTATATTTCCAAGTGATACTTTGTTTTTATTTCTCGAGATCAAAGTAGTGAACCCAAGAACCCATGTCTCATTACGGCAATGACATGTTTGCGAAAATTTGGCCATATTATTTGCTTGTAAAATAGTTTCTTTTTTTTAATTTTACTCGCTTTTTTTTGCACCTTAGACGACATTCGCACAACCAACAACTGAAGACTATTCTGAAGTTTGAATTGAACTACTAAAACATTTATTTTTTTAGAATATCAGCTGAAAAAGGGGGATTTTTCCCAGATTTTCTACTATACATACTAGTCTTTGCATACCTAATAAAGTGGGAAGTGTGGTCACCCTAATGCATCGATGTATGGAAAGCAATTGATTTGCTTAGATCTTTTGTTTGCCGGCACATAGAGCCGTCACAAACGACAATTCGTAATAACCATCGCCGTCACTAAAGATTAGATGAGTTTCCAGCTAGGTAGAACACCTAAAAGTGGTAGAACTGGCTGGCTCAGACAGCCGGTTTCCGGCTGTCTGTGCCAACAGTTTTTTTAGAATGTCTCCAAAACGCGTGGGTTACAAAGGTTCAAATCTGGTCGAATGCTGTCACATATTGCGTCACTAAAGTAAAATCCATAAAGACGAGTCTGATATGTAATATTTCGTTATATATCTGCAAAAACAAATTGGCTCAGACGGCCGGATATCAGGCTGTCTGACCACATGTTTTACATGATTCCGCGAAAACCGTTGCATCAAAATGGATGAAAATATTTTAGATGCCGTCACATATCGCGTCACTAAACATTTGATAAGAACCGTTTCTTGCCCTGAAACCCTCTAGAATTTGAGATCCAGAGTGTCGGAAAAGGTGAAATTCTGGATGGGTGAGCCAGATTTTTTTCATTTTACAAAAAATCTATTGCGTCACAAACGATGAAACTTAGGTATACCTACGATTCGTTATCAGCCTAGATATGCCAGATCTCTCTAAGACTCTGGCTCAGACGGCCGGAAGTACACCCATTTTATAACGGGGCGCGTATTTCAGATACAACCATTTTTCGCATAGAGAAACGCATGACTCAGTTTTTTTAAATTTTGTGAATCACATACCTCAATTGCAATGTTACACTTTACGTCGACATATGTATAGGTACCAATGTCTGAGACTGTCATATTGGTAATAGGACATTGAGAAAAAACGGACAAGCCACCTATTGTTTGCTCTTAAAATAAGATCTGATATTTCTTTTTAAAGTGTGAGCCATAATGGTCGGTTTATGGTCTCGGTCCTGTCAACATTGTACATTAAAATGTTTTTTAAATACTAAACTTGTTTGTATTAATAGACTAAAGTTCGTTTTAGGCTATCTAGAAGTGACGTTATTAATTATCGGATATCGTATTTTGGTGGCCCAAAAAATGCGTCGTTTAATTAATAGTGGCATCCATCAGCCTTCTCCTCCATAGTTGGTCCCTCAGAAGTTGAGGATCGTTACCCCGCCTACTTAGTTGCCTAGATGATGAGCTATCTCCAGGCATTTCGATCTTGCGCCCGTCTAAATGCTTCGTAGAACGGCATTTCCAGGGTTTTCGCAAGTAGGTCCGACCAACGAATCTTCTGCCACGTGGTCTTTCGCCATCAGCCTAAAGCGAGTTTATTACAAGTAACAACCAATTTTAATGGGCTCTTATATAAGAATTGGTTGTACCCGTTCTAACTTATATAAGTTAGAACGGGTACTCTGCAACGAAGCAGCTATCTATCAATGAATAAAATACAATCTTGAATCAATAATATATTTATTTTTTTACAGAACGCATACCTACCACATTCACACATCACAAGGTAGTAAATATACCAATATATATCTACTTAGAACACTTTAGTCAGAGATAATTTTCTTACGTATATCGCTCATTCATTTTTACACAATGAAAATTATTACAAAATGGAAAATGAAAAATTGCTTATTATATTAACCATTCGTTTTTTTCCTAGTTTTTTTAGTCAGAATAAAATTATGCACGATATGTAACAATAACTTTAATACAAATGCACATAATTTTGTACATAAACATTACGTTTGTATTAGTTACGAAATCCTAACCAAACATCAATATCATTGAAAATTAGTTTGCATGACAAATTTAAATAAATTTTCACACTTATCATTCTACAAGGTGATATTTATTATAAAATTATATTAAAGTTCTTTTAAGGGCGATTCTACCGCTCAAAAATACATTTACAGTCGAACCAAGATCGAAACTGTTTTCCCATGCAACCCAATACATAATAAATGCGAAAGTTTGTAAGATGGATGTTTGTTACTCTTTCACACAAAAACAACTGATCTGGTAACAAATATCGAACATCGCCATTGTATCGTTGTTCGTAGTAACATATAAGATACTTTTTATCCCGGTTGAATGCTCCTGTGGGATATATTGAATAAACTAAATAGCACGCTAGCGAAGTCGCGGGCATCAGCAAGTGTAACATAAATAAACTTTACAGCTGATTATTTTGAGGATTTTTTCTTGTTTTCAATGTTAGTTCAAAAAATATTGTTGTATCTTAGCAGTAGAATGGCTCCTTGAAAGAAGTCATGTAATATAATACCATCTATGATACAAAAAAAGGGTTAACAAAAATATAATAGACATCGTTTTATGAATATCTGTATTGTTTTTCCTTACTACTAGATATACAACTCTTCGTAAATGGCACAGAAAAGAAGCAATAAAATTTGTGTATATAATATACGAAAATAAATTAATAAAAATCACTTGTTACCAGTTTAAAATTAGGAAATATTAAATTCGTTGGAAAGGCAAGATTCACCTACTATTTAACTACGTACAGTACCTGGCAAGAAATAATAAATATAAATTATCGTTTAAAAATACTTGGTTAATGATTGACAATACGACCGACCGAACGATGCACTTTCGTATTAGGCCTCCTGGCTCGAACTGGGAGTTGAACCCATGACCCTTTATGTTCAAGGCGATTTACTTAGCCAAGCTGATTATTTTGGGAATGTGCAACAGAAAGATAAATAACATTATTTCTTGGCAGGTACTGTAGATCTTGAAATAAACAACAATCACAGTGTAAAGCGTTAGAAAAAAACTACATCTAAAATAAATAAATTAGCTCCACTTCCACAACTTTCCTTAATCTAGATTTGGCTTAAAACTAGTCGAACACACCATTCTGTCTCTTTCGAATTTAAAGAAACTGATGTTAGTTTCTAATAGCTAGGTAATGTAATGTTTGAACGCCCCGCTACGCGCCACCCTAAAGATCATACAACGTTTTTTTTCAATTTGCAATAAATTTAGGATGAGTTAGACCTCAAGGAACGACTCGTGAAGTTTTTTTTTGGATATCACACTTTTTAATCCCTAAAATTATTTCTATCCATTTTATATGTCTTCATCACAACCATGACGCATCAAGTGCATAGAAATAGTGCAACGCCAAGTAAAGTTCTTTTAATTATGAAAAAAAAATGTAGAATGACGTTTTATAACAGATTTAGCCTACATCTAGATTCTGCAAGGTTGTGTAAGTGAGCCTTAGAACGAAACTAAAGAATCTTATTCCTTATTCATGATATGTTATTCGGGTTCGATAATCGATTATTCGAGTACTCGGTTTCCGATTGATATCGAATAGAAACCGATCGCTTTTCTAGTCGTTGAAATGCACAAACTCTTATCTTACAATCACACAATACTCAATCACTGGTCACTTACAATTATTTTTACACCCAAAAACATAATTCAGACCTAACTTTCTTATCTATCAAGTCTTTTGGTCAAATTGGTCTCGAATTTTAGTCTAAATTAGTGCAATTTATTACGTCATTAAATTACGGAGTTGCGACAGATTTAGACCCTGTTAAACCAATCTCTGTTTCACTAGCAATGGATATTATTAACAGAAGCATTCAAGTAATAATGAGTTTGTAACAAACTTATTCTATGTTAGCGGCTAACCATGCTTGGTTATATTGGGTACTTAATAATTTTCATAATTTTGTGAAGTAATACTTGTAACTTGCTTAAGCTATGACTTATAGAACTATTTCAAATTTTAACTTAAAAACTAAATTATGCATATTTTTACAATGATGTGACGATGAGGATGGTTAATAAATAAATTGTGACGTTAGCATCTCTCATATTTCACTGTCAATTTGTTAGTAGTACAATAACTTACTATTCAAGCGAATAGTTTATAATAATTAAGGTAGACTTCCATGCATATTGATCTTATGCTACAATACAATACTTGAAATATGAAAATGTATGTCGCTGGCCGCGCGCGTTATTCAAGGGATAGAACGCGCGCAGCCCGGCCGCGATGCACGGAAGTCTACTTATAAATCCTTGTTTATAATTATTTTGTAGGCAAAAACTACTGTTAAGGCGGAGACAACGTCCAAAGACGACTAGGATTATAATATTATTATTAAAAAAAAAAAAAACAGAAGTATGTCCTATATCTATCGCAACTCTATCATTGTTAGCTAAAATAGCCACACAAATTACCAGTTTCTTCAATCGATTTTCAACTTAAAGGTCAACACATAGAGTTCAATTTCAATTAAGAAAATTTATGTGTGGTAGGTCTATCGAAAATCGATTGAAGAAATTCGTCATTTTTGGTCTCTGCCGTTGACCGTGCACAGTATCTTAACTAATCATCGGACGCCCACTCTTATGCCTACGACTTAAGACTGCTTTTTGACTGAAGGGTTTCCAAAACACGTTCACGTGTGGCAATTTAGAGGTTGTATGAAGTTGAGATGCGGTTATATATTTTGTTAACTGTAATTAAGAGCTCACTACAACTAGCGGCACCGATGTTAGGCGCTGGGCGAAAGATGCGCAGAAAACCATTACAATTACGTGATTGGCTAGTCATGCGACGCGCTTGTACACGTGATGATCGTCTCGTAAAATGCGCAAAGCGATCCCCACTCTTTGCCCCAGCGCTTAATATCGGTGCCGGGTACTGTAGCGCAGGGGTGTGCGTTGCATACAGCCAATTAGGCAGTGCCTACCTGGTAAATGAAATAAGGTACGCAATAGGCAATTCCAAACGTGTCTTATTGATGATCACCAACCACTGATTTTCATCAACAAAACACTTAAGTTAGTATTTACTGCCTACCTAGAAATTAAATGAATGCCCGCCACTGCTGTAGCGTGAGGCCCGGGTATGTCACCGTTGTGTCGGCGTACTACTATATCTGGAGACGTATTTTTGAATCATGCGAATTCCAATTCGAATACGAAATGGCAAGATTCGCATGTGAATGACTAAAATCCCTATTTTTGTAAATTCATTCCGTGAATTCTGCAAACGAGTGGTTCGAGCCACTCATATTTCGATGCTACTAGTAGAAAGATCGGAAGTATGCCATTGACAAGTAAACATATGGTCCACAGCACTGATCAAATAAACTACGTTTTGTCTTCATTCCGTTCTACGCGATACAATGCCGGTTTTTAAAATTAATAACTTTTGCATTCCGGTTTTTAATATTTTCTGCGTGAAACGAAAATAGTTAATAAATGCAACACATATTTCGAGTGATTCAAAAATGCGTAAAATCAGAAGCAATAAAAATAGTGTTCGCACACGAATCGTATTCGTGTTTGAATTCAAGATTCATTCATGCTTCAAAAATACGTCTCCTGTACTACGGCTACACTAAGAGTTCAGTAGCGCTGTGGCGCGGCGACAGACGCTATCGCTCGGGCGCGGCGCCCTGCGCGTACGCCGCTTGGATACTCTCGCACACGAACTTGTACTGGCTCTGTGGACCGACCGGGAACGTGTCAAGCGAAACAAGTATCTCTGGACTTGCATTAAGGTGCAAGTTCGTAGCCGACTCCACACAGCAGCAGCAGACGACGTGTCGTCTCGTCATGTCGTCACGACACGTCGCGGCGTCGTTACGTTATGTCGCTACTGTCATGATCGTCCCTCCGGCGTCATCGGTACTACTGATCTGCAGTCGGACGACAGTGTCGTCTGCCACCTGACGACGCGTCGCTAGCTTCGTGTCGCTTTGCCTCGAAGGGAATTTCACAAAAATATATAGAAACCAGTAGTGACGCAACGACACGTCGTCTGCTAATGTGTGGAGTCAACTACGAACTGGCACTTTTAGGGTTACAAATTTAAAATTGAAAAAAAAAACTTTCGTCCATGCCGGGATTTGAATCCTAATATCCTGCCTTAGCGCGCAGACGCTTTACCAATTAAGCTACATGGACATATTTCAACCGCGCGAAATTTGCCTTTTCAATTTTATTTGTGACACTAACGCCATCTAGGAAATGCTGTACGCATTATTCCCTTTCTTTTTTCGAGTCGATGCTTGCCGCAACCATGTACTCAAATTTAGGCGTGATTTTTTAATTTTTGTAAATTTTATTTCATAATAACTTAACTTTTAATATGCTATGATTCATTGCTAAAAGAAATACATAAAAGTTAAGTTATTATGAAACCTTTAGGGTTGCTATAGCCATATTTGGGACGGCATTAATCGGCAAAGCCGGGGCAAAACCGAATGTGTGTGGATGGGTGTAATGTAGTAGATGCTTCAGGTCGGCACTGTTTTCGACAAATACTGCCGAACGGACAAATACTGCCGAACGGACAATGCCGGCCCGAACATGTATGTAACTCTGAGACTCACATCAGTATTTTAATTTTAACTGTGAGATTCAACTTTTTATGGCAAAAATAGTATCAGATGAAAATAAAGGATTTTAAGTGGTAATGACAAAAATGTATGCTTAAATGTACTTTTTTAATAACAATTATAAGGCTTAGGCGTCTCAGCAGCAAACACTGAAGCAGTGAGAACTTGTATCAAGACACCTTATGTAGGAAAGATAGTTAAAACTTACAGCGTTGTGTATGAACATAGGCCTCTGCGGCCTCATGGCTCTTACTAGGTCCAGCGGGTACAGCGGTTGCCGTCTCGACAGCAACTCTATGGCGGTCTCGGCTAGTATGACAACTACTTATATGGACAGATATAATGTATACTCACAGCGTTGTGTATGCACATAGGCCTCTGCGTCCTCATGGCTCTCACTAGGTCCAGCAGGTACAGCGGTTGCCGTCTCGACAGCAACTCTATGGCGGTCTGGGCTAGTATGACAACTACTTATATGTACAGATATAATGTATACTCACAGCGTTCTGTATGCGCATAGGCCTCTGCGTCCTCATGGCTCTCACTAGGTCCAGCAGGTACAGCAGTTGCCGTCTCGACAGCAACTCTATGGCAGTCTCGGTTAGTATGACAACTACTTATATGGACAGATATAATGTATACTCACAACGTTCTGTATGCACATAGGCCTCTGTGTCCTCATGGCCCTCACTAGGTCCAGCGGGTACAGCGGTTGCCGTCTCGACAGCAACTCTATGGCGGTCTCGGCTAGTATGACAACTACTTATATGGACAGATATAACGTAACTTACAGCGTTCTGTATGCACATAGGCCTCTGCGTCCTCATGGCTCTCACTAGGTCCAGCGGGTACAGCGGTTGCCGTCTCGACAGCAACTCTATGGCGGTCTCGGCTAGTATGACAACTACTTATATGGACAGATATAATGTATACTCACAGCGTTCTGTATGCACATAGGCCTCTGTGTCCTCATGGCCCTCACCAAGTCCAGCGGGTACAGCGGTTGCCGTCTCGACAGCAACTCTGTGGCGGTCTCGGCTAGTATGACAACTACTTATATGGACAGATATAATGTATACTCACAGCGTTCTGTATGCACATAGGCCTCTGCGTCCTCATGGCCCTCACTAGGTCCAGCGGGTACAGCGGTTGTCGTCTCGACAGCAACTCTATGGCGGTCTCGGCTAGTATAAGGGCGCCGGTGCGGCCAACGCCGGCTGAACAGTGAACTATCAGTGGCGGGTCTAGAAGACGTTCTTCTTCTACATCTGGCTCTTGGACTACTGTTGGTATCACTGAAACAATAGTATGAAGTCGTTTATGTAACGGGAGTAGGTGTTGTTCTGTCTATTTTTTAACGAAACACTGAAATAATAGTGAGACGGAAGATCTTAACCTAAAAATAATTTATAGTTTAAATAAGAAATTAATAATAATCTGGGCTACATCGATTCATTTTACTATTGTTAGAATGTCTACTCAATGCTAAGTCTATCACTAGGAACGATAATTTATTCTTCCCTCTCTACGATCCATAGTATAATTTTTCCGAATTTCCGTGATTAAGAAAATTTAGGAGTTGGCCATAAGCATCGCGAAAGTAAGTAAAGTGAACATCTGAAAAACCACCAAACATCGGAAAATAAAATAAGCATCGAAAAAAAATTGTAAAACATCGGCCATGTTGGTTGACTGTGGTCAACCTGTTCACTTAATAAGGTTGCAGGAAAACGCATGTGAATCTAAACCGCTCGCTTTGGTGTTCTATGGGATTTGGGAAAGGCCTAGGTTCCGCAGTCGACCTTCAAAAGGGCGATGATGATTTATAAAAGTGATAGAACTTACCAGCTCGATGATTCCTCAGTTCCGAACAGAGTTGTATAAACCGTATGAAGGCAGCGGAGTCGTCAGGCACGCCGTGGTCGGGCCACGCTGTGTATTGCAGCTGAGTCACGACACGAGAGGCACCGTTGTTATCCTGAACAAATAAGATAAAAATAAAATACATTTAAACACATGTGGGATGTGTGGAATGGAACGTAAGGTGTTTGAAAGGGAAGGAAGACGGAATGAGCGAGAGGAAAAACGAATGCGGATTTGAATGTGACGACGGACGTTTTTCTATTGTTTTACGGGGAATTGTCATACGAAGAGTTGAGAGTAGAAAGTTGTGCTGGTGCTGCTAAATATTGAATATACCGAGAGTCTGATATAAGCTGCCTTTCCTTTATACATTTTAATCCCTTTATACGTCAGTAATAAGTAGGCTACTTTATTCACTGGCAATACGGACTAAAACCGTTGAATTTTTTTAACATGTTGTACCTTGTAAACTAGCATTTCGCCATCTAACATTTCTCCCCTATAGTGTCCTCTGTTCTGTTCGCTAGTGGTAGTAACAGTGAGGCTATTTGTGGCCCTTAGACGTGAAAAGCCTAGGTCAGGCCAGTTCTGGTAGCTCATGGAAATCTACACCTACGTGCAAATATAGTCCTTAACAGCTTACCTTAAGGCACATTTCTCTCCTCGTGTAATGTCCTCTGTTCTGTTCGCTAGTAGTAGTGACTGTGAGGCTATTCGTGGCCTTCAGCGGGGTGGAGCCCAGTTTAGGCCAGTACTGGTGGCATTTGGTTCGACCACGTTCAGCTAGCACAGTTAGCATGACTACAAGACTGCTCTCACTCTCCCAAACCATCTGCCAGAAGTCGCCTACTGTTGATGCTAGGGGACCTGGAAAGATGTTTCTTTTTTAATCATTGATCCATAGACAAAAAATATTTATAGCAAATTTTATGACTGAGAAGGGAGTGAATGACTCGACTATGAGTGACCGGATTGAATGGAAGAGAAAAACATACTGGCCGAACCCAGATGACTTAAAAACAGGGCAGGTGAATGATGATGATGCTGGTTCAGCGCGAGAAGTTTTCCTGCCTCATTCCATTAAATAAGTCTTATTTATTCACACGCGTATGTATCGTTACAGTTAAGAACAGCTCATCGACTTATAATAGAAATGTGAATTTAGGTAATTGATATTGATATCTATGTGTTGAAGATAAACTTTAAACTTGATAATTGGTTCAATGAACTTTAATTTTTTAATAGGTCGTCTTGCCGTTAATAGTTGCTTAGCTGTCACATATAATTCTTACCTTGCGTAGCAATATAAGTCAAAACGAGATCAGAGTTAGGTATTTCCATGTTGATATAAGAAGCGTTGATGTAGTCGCCGGTTGGTCCATTTTTCAAAATTACTCTAGTGGAATCATCTGTAAGAAACATACAGTTGTTAAGTTTTTGAAGGCTAAATACAATAAGACTATTTTAAATTGTATAAAATAAGGGGTTGAGAAGAAGGTATACAACGTTTCTTGGCAAATTTCATGATTCTATGAAGATGACAATGAAGAATTTTGATAAACAGACGGGCAACAAGAGGTTATATAGGTTCCTTTTTCCCTATGATGTATGGAACCCTAAAAACGTAACTGCTTTAGGCTGCTGCTCTAATTGGGTAGGATAATTGGTGTGGGTCGTTTGAGTTTATTAAGTATCATTATAACTTTTAATAACTTTAACAAGGTAAACGATAAATAGATAAATCTCCTATCGATACGTTTTGACACATTGAACCTTTTCACCAGCAAATACCAATATAATTTATGACCTGCCACGATGAGTTTTATAACTAAATTTGAGTTTTATGACTAACCAACAAGAGTTGTAATCGCAGATAAAGAAATAATTATATAAAATGAAATCAGTGCAAGCTGCAATGCTATAAATAGTGCGTGAAAGCGCTGTAAGTTGAAGAGAAGCTGAACATGACTTCCCTAATATCTACTCTACGAGCGATGTGCCCTTCATTGCCACGTCTGCTTCGCAATTCTACTCTAGAATTACTTCATCATCATAATTTCAGCCCAAGGACGTCAATTGCTGAACATAGGCCTCCCCCAGTGACCTCCAGATTGGCCGGTTGGAAGCGGTCTGCATCCAGCGGCTTCCTGCAACCTTTCCCAGGTCATCTGTCCACCTTGTTGGTTAACGAAGCGTCGCTTGCCGGTGCGTGGCCTTCTTTCTAGAACTGTCAGTTCTACGTGATACTTACATGGCGCAATATCCTTATACCGGTTCTTGTTCAAATTATTCGCCATTTTCGCGACATTAGCCGGTTCGTCCGGCAGCCTCCTCAGCAATGTTTCGTACTGCTTTAACGCCGCGCCACTGGCTAGCCCGTCGCCTAGCATCAACATTGATTGCTCCAGTGCGTCTCCGTCGAACTCGCCCGAACTGAGCGGGACAAAACATACCGCCGGCTCTTCGGGACCGGTTTCTTCCGGTTCGTATACCGCTGAAAGGCAAATAAGGTTATGTTGTTTGAACACGCCACTTGCACGCATTGTACAAGCCTTGCAGGAGTTGCACTAAAGAGGCGCACCAAACGATTGCAGTAACGGAACGCGTGCTGGGCGCGATCTACGCATTCGCCAGTTCTGGACGTACCCTAAGAAAATTCATTAACAACCATTATATTATGGGATCAACTTCTGGGAAATGAAATTTTAAAAAATAGATAAATAAATATATCCGAATCATACCCCACGAGGTTTATTTTAATATTAGTTCTATTCGGTTTATTCCGAACGAAATTGGAGTACTAAGAGTCCACAAGCAATAAGTGCGGCTGCCCACGACGTGGCTAGTACAAATAGGTGCTTAAATATTATGACGGATAAAATGATGTTTCTTAGCTTAGGCGTTTGACGGCATGTTATTTACACAACGTTAAATACATAACATTTAAAAAAATATCAACGTTTGCGACTAATTTGGTATGAAGATGATGATTATTCGTCGTCTGTGATTAACTTACTACATATTTATTTACGTTTTGTTAGTTATAATTTAATAGTACATACATAGCAAGCGAAAAGCTTTGCGTTTATGTACTTGTGTGTACATAACTTTTAGCTAGACTTTCTTTATTAATATGTTTTATAGCACATTGTCACTTACTTCATTAGTAAAACGCAGACTACAGATTGAAATAAGTTATGCGCCTATTTGCCTTTAATGTAAAGAATGAACGTCTGTCTGTAGTCTGAGTTTGAACAAAAGAGCATAAAGCCACGTATTCATTAAGGGCAATGTCCCACTGCACGTGTCGCTAGAGATGTCGTGGGAGGTAGGGGGACGGTGTCTGACGTCTTCAGACTTCTTATACAGGGTGTCCCTTAAATAGCACGACAAACTGAAAAGGTAGATAGTTTGTGGTGTACTCTAACAGATAAAAAAAATACCCTAATAAAAGTCTAACCGTTTTCGAGACAATCCTGCCTTTGTTAAAATTTAACAAAATGGTATTCGGATTTGGTAGATATACTATTCTAAAATAATTACAGAAAAAAACAGAAGTATTTACTTACAGCAACAAAAAAACTGACCAAAAGTGGAATTTCCGAAAAAAAAAATTAAAGGCAGGATTGTCTCGAAAACGGTTAGACTTTTACTGGGATATTTTTTTTTATCTGTTAGAGTACACCACAAACTATCTACCTTTTCAGTTTTTCGTGCTATTTACGGGACACCCTGTATGATGTACAAGAAGAAAAAGACAGAGTTTAGCGACTACCGGCAAAGACGAAATAAGGCCCCTAAGAAAATCAGTATACTTACTTTTACTAGTTGTTGTAAAGTACACACATTTTTTTCGTTATACACCGAGACATTTTAGTGGTTGTTTTCCAGCAGTAAAATGATTCTCTCTTGATCTTAGTAGTACAATAGATTAATGAAGTATTTTTTTATTTAAATCGCCTGTAGGCGGCATTCAAATTCAAATCGCCTGCAGCTTGTGCGATGCAGTATATGCTGTATTAATTTGTGCGGGTACTTCTTTTACTTTTAACATTTATTTTGTGCGGCAGGCAGTACCCAAATACGTCACATCTCGTAAAAGAAACTATCGTTTCTCACGCTTTCAAGTTGTTTTTTTTTATTACTTGAGAACATAAATATTTTTATTAAAAAAAAATAACTCGTATGGTTCGATAGTACTACTAAAGGTAAATCGTTTTGCCGCGGGAAAACAACGACTAAAACTACACGGTGTATAATCAATGACAAGCCCATTAAATAATCTAGACATGTGATAAGTTTATTTATGGTGATTTGAATAAAATACGAATACACTTATCTCATGAAGAAACTTTATACTTTGGGCAGTCAGAAATTTAGAACAGAATCACACAACATCTCTAGTGACACATCTCTCGGGACATTTTAGTGGGCTGTGGAAACTAGGCTGAATTTTTGAACATATAAATGAAATAGTAGCGCTTGCCAGTGCGTAGTCTCCGTCGGAAAACCTTAGAGATCCAGCGTCGGTTGGTTCCCTGGGCTATGTGACCACATTGCCGCTTCAGCTTGGACATCCGATTGACTATACTAGCCACCGTTGTCCTTGTACGGATCCCCAAATTTCTAAATCGATCTGCCAGAGCTATAGCTGTATGCCGCGAATAATAGATTTTATGGTCACTTTTTATGTTTGACATGTTTCAGTGTAACTTTGTTTAAACTATTTTTTTACAAATCTATGGATTATTTATTTACGTACTATTTTTTTTATAAATAATAAGGTGAATAACAAAAT
Source organism: Anania fuscalis (assembly GCA_950371115.1). Lineage (NCBI taxonomy): Eukaryota > Metazoa > Arthropoda > Insecta > Lepidoptera > Crambidae > Anania > Anania fuscalis. Next base: position 14,312,150 of record OX493335.1, on the reverse strand, counting down.
CATCTTTTAGTTATATGTGATTGTCAGCATAGTAAAATACGTTTGTTCAGAAGGTCTACGGACGGTCTGAATGATAATTCAGAACTCGTCATAGTATAGAAAACTATAATGTGGAAAGAAAGGAGGTTAGGGCATATTTTCATCTCAAATAAGGATTCATGCTGAAATCTGGCTGGCTACAAGTTCCACAGTAAAATATGTCGAACTTATCAAATTTTGTGATAGATTAAATTAATTTACCGATATTTCCACTTTTTAAAAAGTAAATATGCTGTCAAATCTGCCCCACCCAATTAAAGATTTGTAGCACTTATAATAAATGAGCCCATGTAATTTCATGCCTCCAATAAGTTGAAAAACACCACAAAAACCAAAATCAAGTCAGTAGGTTAGTTTAAATTCTATCCAAAACCATTTTAATTCTGTTAATTGGTATGAATCGAGATTAGTTCACTACAAAAAAGGAAACAATCTCAATGTTCTGACAAGGTATTTGTTTGCATTGCATATTTGGTATCGAAACCGTCTCTATCCTAAGCGCGTCAACTAAGGCGTTAGTTTTTCTAATCTTAAATCCGCCTTCATTCTTATGGCGCGTTTCACATCATATGGATAAAGTTAAGTAAAAGGTAAAAATATGTCAATGATAAGAGTGCATGAAAATCATGTTTATCCTTCAGATGAGTAAAATATAGCTTATTAAAAACTAATGCAAAACTTATCCGTACATTTTGAAACAGGCCCATAGCGTCCCACACACACACCGCTAGACACAATAGAAATTTTCTTGTTATCACGTCTATAGGCGTAGTGTGTCCAGGAAAGTGTTAAGTGATACTTACCGTTCGGCTTGACGAGTAGTGTGAGTACCCCGCGCGTGTTCCTGATCAGTTGGACCACTTGTTCGTGCGTCATCTCGTCCACGTCGTTGCCGTTTATCGATATCACCTGGATAACAACAAAATACAGGGTTTGAGGATTAAATACAGGGTATTTTGTTATGACCCTAGGAGATGGTTAGGTACAGGAGGTGCAGTTGTATGTAGATATCTACAACTACAACTGTACCTTAGTCCTGGGGGGACCTTAGAAACTAGCACTGGGTCCAGTTTTTTGTTTAATTTTGAGATTTCGATGTCAGTCCCATAGACAAAGTTGTTGTATTCGTGCTGGAAAATGTGCTGTTTGCGTCTCTAAACCAAATTAAATTTCACCCCGTACAACATTAACCTGGTCACCTTTCTGCAACTGCACCCTAGTCCTAGGCGCGACCTTAGACACGAGCACAGATCCCGAATTTTATTTTATTTTGAAGAATTCGGTGTTTGTCCCATATACAAAGTTGTGATATCCAATCTTAGCGGCTCTACACCGCATTAAAATTCACCCCGTTCAACACTAATCTGGTTTCCTTCTTGCAACTACACCCTAGTCTAAGGCAACGACTCTAGCTCGTCTAGACACTAGCACTGGGCAAAAGTTTTGGTTTATTTTTAAAATTTCAATATTGGTCCCATACCAAAAAGTTGTTGTATTCGAGCTGGAAAGTCTGCTATTAGCGCCTCTAAGCCGAATTAAAATTCACCCCATACAACACTAACCTAGTCACCTTCCTGCAACTGCACCCTAGTCCTAGGCGATAGGGTAAAGTACATTAGTACTAGTAGGTTTTTTTATAGATTACAGTGTCGGTCCCATAGACAAAGTTGTTGTATTGGAGCAGGAGAATATACTATTTGCGGCTCTAAACACAATCAAAATTCACCCTGTCTCACACTGACCGCCTAGAACGATACGTCGGGGCAGGTTAGGGAGAGGGTTACGTTCGAAACAATTTTTTTTTTTCAAGTTTCTAACCTAACCCGCGCCCTGGTTAGGATAAGAATAAGAACAATTTATTTGCAAGTAAACATTGTATACAAAGATGTTACAGACAGTGAGAACCAAACATTCGGGATTCGGGTGATTTCGGGTCAGGTTCAGAATAATCGCTGTCTTAGCCTCATCTAACCTGGTCTCCTTCCTGCAACTACATCCTAGTCCTACACTCGCGACACTAGTACAGGGCCGCCGCCACGGCGAATTGGCCGTCCGGGCCGGCGGCAAGCCGGATTGTTTTATTTTTAAGATTTTGATGTCAGCCCAATACAAAAAGTTGTTGTATTCGAGCAGGAGAATATGCTCTTTGCAGCCTGAACCCTAGAACTGAATCCTAGTTTTAAGCGCGACTGTCGGTCGATACACTAGCGCAGCGCAGGAAAGTATTATTTTATTTTTAAAATTTAGATGTCGGTCCCTTAGACATAGTTGTTGTATAGGATCAGGAGATTGTAGTTTCTGCAGCTCTAAGACGAATTAAAAATCACCCCGTGATGCTCTATCTATGCGGCTCTAAACTCAATAAAAATCACTCAATACAACACTTACCTGGTCTCCTTCCTGCAACTGCACCCTAGTCCTGGGCGCGACTCGCGACACTAGTACCGGGCCGCCGCCTCCCCCGCGCACGTTGAAGCCGAACCGGCCGTCCGGGCCGGCGGCGAGCCGGATGCACACCGCCTCGTCGGCCGCCGGCTCAGAACCGGACTCTGATTCGTCTACGTAGGAGAGCGGCACGCGGAGAGCGCGCTCGAGGAAGCCGCCGTCACTGTGGGTAGATAAATAATTTACCTTAGTTTGGTACCAAAATAACAAGTGTAGAAGTTTGGTTAAATACATATACATTGTACTGAACAAATTTAATATTGAACGTGATGTTCATACATAGCTTTTGTTGATCTTTGGCAAATCGCCCACTAAATAAGATAACATTTATTTAGTAGGAATTACCTCCCTAGTATTTTTTACTATAGGTTAGTATAATTCTTTCTCTGTGCTATAGGGTAACTTTTAAATGAGTACACGAATTTTAATAGAGATTAACAAATAAATATAAACAATTTTTACTATGGGGCTAACAGTAAATCTAAGAAAAATATATCAGCTGTTCTATGCATTTTGTTCGAGTACTACCTACTACGTCTTTAGTATGGATGGAAAGATGTTGTTTTTTTCTTTCAATTTCATATAGCTCCCACAGTAAAAGTTTATAATCATAAGTAGAGCACCACATTAAAATTCGTGTACTCATTAAAAAGTCACCCTGTACAACTAGCGGCACAGAAGTTAAGCGCTGTGAGTGGCGAGTCGCACGCCGCGCCTGCACCGCCGGCCGTGATTGGTTGTTAGCTCCGCGCACACGCTTCTCGGATACGGTGATCGTCTCGTAAGATGCGCAAAGCGACCCCCACTCTTTGCCCTAGCGCTCAACATCGATGCCGCGTACTGTACAAGACATTACAGATATCACTTACTCTTCCTCCGGCTGCGGTTCCGGCTGCGCAGTCCATGCGGCTCGAGGCGTGGGCTCCGTGTGCCCCGTGACGCGCGCCCCCCGCGCGCCCCCCGGGGCCCCCGCGACCCCCACGCTGGGGGACGCGCCGGCCGAGCGCTCGCGATTGCGGGAGCTGCTGCGTCTGTTGATAACATTATCCTATTAATATTACATGCGAAAGACTGAGGATGGATGAATGTTTGTTGCTCTACCACGCAAAAACTACTGAACGGATTTTAATGAAAATTATAGTAACATAGCTTTTACATCAGATGACACATTGGCTACAATTTATAAAGATTTTGTGTAATTTGGCCATATTATAAAAAAAAATAAAGAGCACGCAAGCGAAGTCGTAGTCAACAGTTAGTTGTTGAATAAATTAAGAAGGATCTTAATTTGACGCCTAGTAGGTTCTTCGCTTGGGCATGAAAGAAGCCGTGCCTTTCAGGGATCAGTGTTTTTTATAGTTTTGGAATACAAGTCCTGAATTACAAGTTACTAACAAAACTACTGTTAGAAGTCCTTTCGAGGGATCAGGTTTTATTTGTACTTTTAGGATTTCCTAAATCATAGTCTTACCTAACAAAACTCCTGTTAGAAGACCTCGACCGCCTAGCATCTTCTAGAGCCTGTGTTTCAGTCCTAGGCACTGTAGGGGCCGTGATCCCGGCTAGGGCGCCCAGGGCGCCTAGTAGGGGCCTTCTCCTAGGCGCCCTGAGGCGGAAGAAGCCGTGCCTTTCAACGCTACACCGCCAGAGAGCCTTGGCAGCGCGGCCGGAACGCATGTTGAATCCTAACACTGTGTCGTAGGATTCTGACTGTAATAAAGATATAGTTTTAGACTTATTATCGGACTTTAGGTCAAAACAGAATAACCTTTAAGACTAATTACTTTTAAACTTTCGCGTTGCATAATTTAAAACTCAATGAAACGGGAATTAACGCGATCATAATTTAGGTACAAAATGTTACCTCTTTTGCCTGACGTTTCGATCGGGTTACACCGACCGTGGTCACAGGCTGACTGGAAGAGCGATGTCTTCACTCCGTATGAGAGGCAGATTCTTCATCTACCCTCATAATATTATTTTCACGCCAAGTACCGTCACACACTACACTCACTATGTCCCTATTCTGCACACTAACCGCCGCGTCCGTATTCAGGTGAGAACTCGATCGCGAAACAAAACGAGATTGTTTATTTTTAATCACTGGATTCCATGTCGCGGATAATTTGAAACCGTCTTCCCGATTGTAATTTTTATACTTTTTGATTTCAATAGCTTCACGCACAACTCTTGAATAAAAGTGGCGATCTGTGGAAAGAACTTGCGTTTGATGAAATTCAATCCAGTGATTAGTGCCCGATTCAAGAAGGTGTTCGGCAATCGCTGATTTTGCAGTTTGGCGGTTTGTCACAGCAGCTATATGCTCTTTAAGCCTTTCAGCGATGGTTCGTTTCGTTTGGCCTATGTAGGAACTCCCGCAGCTACAGTTTATTTTGTAAACACCTGGTGTTTGTAACGGCAAGACATCCTTCGGTGTGCCTAGTAAAGTCTGTACTTTTAACTGCCTCACATCACCATCCACGCCACTTACAATCCGTAATGTCATCATTAAGAAATAGAGCATATGATCTCTGTGACCCTGACCATTTGAAGCAAGAGCTAAATCATGTTCAGGAGGTTCTCATTAAAAACGGATACAAAGTGTCACCACATCTGTTGAAGCCACCGATAAAACGCTCTCTAAGTCCGAATGTAAGCAGACATCCCGCATTTTTGCCGTACGTGAAAGGAGTGATTGATAAAATTGGCTCCCTGCTAAAGAAATGGTCCATTCTCACGATTTACACCCCGGGGTTAAAAGTACAGACTTTACTAGGCACACCGAAGGATGTCTTGCCGTTACAAACACCAGGTGTTTACAAAATAAACTGTAGCTGCGGGAGTTCCTACATAGGCCAAACGAAACGAACCATCGCTGAAAGGCTTAAAGAGCATATAGCTGCTGTGACAAACCGCCAAACTGCAAAATCAGCGATTGCCGAACACCTTCTTGAATCGGGCACTAATCACTGGATTGAATTTCATCAAACGCAAGTTCTTTCCACAGATCGCCACTTTTATTCAAGAGTTGTGCGTGAAGCTATTGAAATCAAAAAGTATAAACATTACAATCGGGAAGACGGTTTCAAATTATCCGCGACATGGAATCCAGTGATTAAAAATAAACAATCTCGTTTTGTTTCGCGATCGAGTTCTCACCTGAATACGGACGCGGCGGTTAGTGTGCAGAATAGGGACATAGTGAGTGTAGTGTGTGACGGTACTTGGCGTGAAAATAATATTATGAGGGTAGATGAAGAATCTGCCTCTCATACGGAGTGAGGACATCGCTGTTCCAGTCAGCCTGTGACCACGGTCGGTGTAATCCGATCGAAACGTCAGGCAAAAGAGGTAACATTTTGTACCTAAATTATGATCGAGTTAATTCCCGTTTCATTGAGTTTTAAACCTTTAAGACTGCTTGAATTATAGGTTTTATTTTATAGATAGAAAAATAAAGCTTAGAACCTGTATTACTTTCAATCGGAACAAAATCAACGAGGTAGATCATACTTGTCTCTCGAAAGATAATATTTTTATTTTCTTCATATCTCGTATGTATTATACGAGATATGAGGAAAAAAAACAAAATACCGTATAATATACATTTAGGATCTCCGTAATACATTGGGTTTATTTTGAAGTTTACGCAGACAAAGTCACAAATAGAAGAAGCTAATTAATAACAAAACTTACTGGTTCCCGTTTCAATTGTATAAAGAACTGTTTCTTCTTGAATGAAATCTTGACGATTTTGCTCCAAGAGAACGTGTTCACTCTGATGTTGTTCTGAAATACTACAATGCCTATTGACGTCACCCCGATAAAGATGTCCTTGCCGTTGTAATCCTGGAACACATGAAAGAAAAATATTCAATAATCTGATTGTTAATACCAGAATTAACTTTATCATAAATATCATAATCAGTCATCTGGAAAGTTGCTCCAGCTAATATTGCTCGATATTAATAGATAGGTATGATGCTTCCATTAAGGCCTTCGCCTTTGTGCTACTTGATTACAACTGGCAATATAGTTAGTCACTTGCTTTATAGACAGTTGCTGTCTAGTCACTGTGAATGTGTGTCAGGCTGACGCGTTTGCAACTTCACAGTAGCGATGCTGACGCGACTGCATCGATAAAGCAACGGTGCTGATACGTTTTTATCGATACAGTAACGATGCTGACGCGTTTTCATCGATACAGTCACGATGCTAACGCGTTTTCATCGATACAGTAGCGATGACGCGTTTTCATCCAGGCAGTAGCGATGACGCGTTTTCATCCAGGCAGTAACCATGACGCGTTTTCATCCAGGCAGTAGCGATGACGCGTTTTCATCCAGGCAGTAGCCATGACGCGTTTTTATCCAGGCAGAAGCGATGACGCGTTTTCATCCATGCAATAGCGATGACGCGATTGCATCTTCGCAGTAGCGATACTGACGGGATTGCATCGATACCGTAACGGTCTGATACGTTTTCATCGTTATAGAAGCAATGCTGACGCATTTGCGTTGCACGAAACTGACGCTCATTTAGATCGGTTTAGTCACGCGTTACAAATTCGAAACGCAAGTCAGCATCACACAAAAAGTGGCTGTGGGCCAAGCAAGGGCCTACTTGTACATTATATTACATACTATTGTTAATTAAGTAAAATATTCTATGCAGTATTAATCCATACCTTAGCCGGGTGTGACTCCACGCCATAGCAGTCCAGCCTCTTCGCGTGCTCCAGGAAGTTGGCTTCTGCGTCAGCAGGCGCCTGGCCTTTGTGCAGTTTGTGCAGCTCCCGTATCCTGCGCTCGTCTTCCGTGCTTTGTTTCGGCAGCAAACACAGTTCGGAGAGATAGTTCGGTGGGTGTTCGGATACGTTGTAATCGCCTAGTTCAGCTGAAAGGATGGGTATTACTCGTATTATTCCATATAACCATCTTTGTAGTAGAGGATGCGCAATTTTTAAATTTATCTAATTTTGTAACGAATGCGTAAGTTTCGGCGGAGCGAATGTTTTGCTGAATATTTGATAACTATTTGGCGTTTTGTAAAGGTTCCCAAGGGAAAAATAGTAATAAAATTCACCATAAACTTCGTAGTAGCATCATAAAATAATTCCACTAATATTATTAATGCAAAAGTTTGTGAGGATTTTTGGATGTTTGTGACTCAATCACGCGTAAATGGCTAAACGGATTTGGATGAGAATTTGCACACATATAAAATATGATCTGGATTAACATATAGGATACTTTTTATCCAGATAAATGGTCCTGTGATATACTAAACATTCTGTAGTTCACACTAACGAATTTAAATTTTTGATGAATTGAGGTTTTTCATGATACAAGGATATTGAGTGTCCTAAATAAGTTGATAAGAACACTTTACTGTCCTGTATTACCTAATTAGAACAATTATAGACATCAATTGAAGGAAAATATTGTATAATAATATTGATATTCCCATGGGTTTACACAACAATACATGATGTGGTTACATCACCATAAAATTTCATAATTACAGTAATTATTTTACAAACAAAGTAAAGGAAAATTAAACTTTTTTTTTGGTGGCAAGATGGAATGTCTAAATATCAAACATATTGTCGCGTCAGTTTATAAAAAGTTTTTAGTTGAATGGTAAAATACTAAATGAGATGATGTCACTTTTGTTTTGTAAATTAAATAGTTGGAATTCTAAAAGAAATATTAATATGTCTCATTATTAATATCCTAAATGTTCAATTTAAATCAGAAAAATGTATATTAACTTATTGTATTTTGTAAATTTTTGTTTTTAGCAATTCCATGCAAGGTTTAATTGAAGATAAATAACACTTGAAAAAAATTCATCGAAGTCCCACCTGAGGTCGATGAATTTTTTTCAAGTGTTATTTATCTTCAATTATTGTATTTTATTATTCCTGATTTTTTTAAATTATTAATTTTCAGTACCAATTCTTTTAATGGATAGTTCCTTCAGAAGCATCGAGAAACTATGAATTGCCATTATCAGGATTTGCTTACAAAGAACATGATAAAAAAGCTTGAGAGCAAGAATGGGAAAGCGCATGATCTACTAAAGGGTAGAGCAAAGCGAGAAGAGTTTATTTCACTTTTATTATGCCACAGTTGGTTATGACTATGGGTTCTATTTGGAATGCAACATAGATATCGTATTTATGGTATGAATAGCATTACAATAATATCTCATAAAGGTCATAGTCAATTATTTCACTCTTCGGCTATTATTTTACTTTTTGGCTGCATTTTATCAGTTACTTACACCCCACTGTGAAAACTTTCTGCACGACCCAATCCCACGAACCCAAGTTGACAGGCAGAGAATGCTTCTAGCATTAAGTCCACCTTTTGTAAACTATCTGTAATTTTGTGCAATAAAGTTTTAAATAAATACAGTTATTAAGACATCACATGACATACCTTGAACAGTAAAAGAGGCTAGCAACAATGCCGTGTTTTTCGGAGCGGCCATTCGTCCATCAAGCAACAGCTTCCTAAGCTGCAAGCACAGCAGATATCTCGTGAACTCTTCAGCCAAACGTGACGGTTCCGGTGGGTAGAAACGAACTGCCAGCCAGAACTGGGCGTTGACTCCCACTTGTTTCTTTACAGACTTGCCACTGTCTAACCAACGCTGTAAATTAAATAATACATTAGATAATAATAAGTTTATCAGTGAGGTCTGCAATAAGGTCTTAGATAGCTAAAGAATCTAGCCTGGCTATGCCCTACTAACCAAGTTTCTACAAGTCTTCAATTATTCATTCTTATCATCTTTAAAAGATTTGCTGTTTGTAAGTGTCTTACATATGAATTTCTTAAACAATATGATTATGTTTAAACTTTGCGGAGTTGTTTGCACAAGCTGAGGAAGATTTCTGTATTAAGATTTTTAATACTTCAAAAAAAATCGTCCGCCTCAGGTGGGATCTGAACCTATGTCCATCGCATACCGGGCGAGTGCTTTACCACTACGCTACAGAGATGTTAGCCGACTCGACGAAATCTTTCAACAAGTGGTTCTCGCTGTCAAAGCCAGCGTATTTTCTGATCAATGTTGCGGTATATAATACTACGAAATATATGATGTGGTAAAGCACTCGCCCGGATGGACGTGGGTTCAGATTCCACCTGAGGCGGACGATTTTTTTCAAGTATTAAAAATCTTAGATAAACCTAGCATGGTTATTGCTAAAAACAAAAATTTTAATTTCTGTATTTGAAAAGTCGGGGTTCCGAAAAAAAAATTTAGACTATTTTAGACTCGCACATTAGTTATGAATGTATGCTAAACACTTAATTATAATAAATTAAAAATTAACTATAGACAAGTGATTCACAATTATTTGCAATAAAAATATCTTCTGCAATGTTTTAAACTGATTACTAATCCCTTCTGAATCATGAATAATGGCCATTCATGATTTGCAGATAATTTGTGTTGTCATTTTTTTAATTGTTTGTGGTATTTAGAATAATAGAGAAGGTAGGAAGACAATATGCGGATGATCCTGGGGCCCTTCTGGACAAGAGTAACAGCTGATAGGCAGAAGTAAAAAACGTTGAAGGTTGTCTATGCCGAAAAGCACACTGAGCGGAGAGACATACTGTGAACACATTTGTACCAACCAACCACATGTAACTTGGAAATAAAGGCTATTTGTATTTATTTATTACTAGCTGACCCAGCGAACCTCGTACCTCCTAACAGTATTTTTTGTCAGCTTTTCCAATAATTATTTATTCTGCTATTCGGCCAGGCGGAGACAAACCCAACAAATTATAAACCATGACAATCGGTCCAACCGTTCACGAATTAGAAGTGTTGCAACAAACCCGACTTTTCTAAATCTTAATATATATTAAGATTTAAAATAAGATTTATAGAAAAAGCGAAATTGGAAAAGTGGCCTTAAAGATTATTCCACATAGACCAGTTTATTATGCTAGAAAAACTGAAAGGTATTTTTCCAATAAGATTATTAATTAATATTACCTATGTTGCCAATTTTGGACTGGGAAACAAGACAGATAGTGGAAACTGGAAATTTTATTGTAACACGGCTGATAGTGGGATGTTGAAGCTTGACATGTGAATTATGTTTTCATTTTGATAAAGCAAACATAAAAAGTTAACTGGCTGAGTCCATCATCCACAAAACCAAATTCATATTATTACCTTCATTAATCAGCCCATATAGGTACTTTATTCTAGCCTACAATATTGTCCTGTAAGAGTGTCTAGTGTAAGAGCAAGATACATACCGTTATTTCAGTATTGGTAGCATTGGGTGGTGATCCATTTTCAGTGAACTGGAGACCAAAATAATCCTTTTCAACTAATTCCAAGTGTTGAAATACTTGCTCCAACAGAATGCTGCCTTTTGCTTTTTTCTACAAGTAAAAAGGTTTTTCAAGTAATAAGATTCATACTTAACTCTTAGTTCTAACTAAATTCATTATTAAACAGCCTGTCTGCTTCAAGAGTAAGTAGTGAGTACTGTATGATATTGTACTGCTATGTTTATATCCCTTCAGTCAATATTCATAACTGAACTGATGAATACCGATGTATTAATCATTTTCATCTTGACACGACAAAACTAGTAGCAGAGAAAGGATTTTACAGGTTTTGACATGACATCCAAGGTATAGGCTGTGGTGGAGGTTATGTTTATGATGAGAGTACTGATGACTAGCCTTTAATAGAACTTGTAAACATTAAAACATTTTTGTTTAAAAAAGGAATATTAAAGAACTTACCTCGATCTGAAAAGATTGCTGGGTGTCGTCCAAAAACTGAACTGTGACATTGAATATGTTCAGCTTGCGCTCTCTCGCGAGCTCCGAGGCTCTCACGTTGTATGTACCGCTGGTACTACTAAACGCACGGCGGGACACACTCTCGATCATCGCATCTACGATTTATCACTACCGGATTCCTATCAGATAAGTCAACGCCCGAACACGACGTCAACACAAATCACACAGCTCGTTCGGCTATCCTCAACCACGTCAATTAGGTACAATGAATCATCAGGACCTTCATCACTTAATTACTTAACCTTACGGTATTACCGGCTCACTAGACTATCGTGACGTAATTCTATACGAGCTCCAGCCCTGAACACATTAGGATATCCATGTTTATATCGGCAAAATTAAATTTACAGAAGCTTCATCTATTTTTATCACACAATTAGTTATGTAAGACACGTTGGTAAGCTAAATAGGGTCTGCACGACTGTCTTAAATTAGATAATAGATGATAATTCATCTGTTTCTATTTAATTTAATGTTTTAGATCGATATCTTCACAAAAAAGCTCAGATGATGACTTTAATTTAGTGTTGTTGCGCCATGTTGAATTATTTGACGTGAGTGACGTCCTGCTGATTAATCTGTGGAGATGTCGTCGTCATGCTCTGTGGTCGTAGTTCGTTCGTGTCTGAATCTCTGAGTAGAAACTTATGGAGAGTCTAATGTCCTATATGAATAATCGGTTATACAAATATGATCTAAATCGACATTGTACGGACAACAGCACGTCGACCTACCACAAAATGTCAAATTTTCTCATATGAAAATGAACTCTGTATGTCAGGCTTAAAGTTGAAAATCTATTGGAGAATTTTTGACTTTTGGGGTAGGTCGACGTGCTGTTGACTGTACTTATAAACATGTAGCCATCTTGTTTTAACTTACCTATAATTCCCCATTTAAAAAGAGACAACAATATTTTTAATCGACTTAATTTTGGCAATATTAAAACGTGACATCATAGCAATGCATGATCGTGCCCGTTTCGCCATTTATTGCGCCAACTCAACAAACTAAGTACATCAGCTGTCAACGCGAGTCATATTTGCAGTGTTTTGTGATATAACTCTTTTAATTTTGGACTTTCATGTGAATTATGCTATTATTAAGTTAAAGAAAGCAACAAGCAACATGCCTAATTGCAGTATGGTAGGTTGTGGCATCAAAAAAAGCAAAACTCGTCCAAACAAACATAACACCGGTACGTACTATTTCTTTTGCAAAAATAACAAAAACACAAGAAATGACAGAACTTTTGGCTTTCCTATGAATTTTTTACTTAGAATTCATGCCAAATTTAGCTTAAACTACTTATTTTTGTGAGATCTGATAGTGTTTCAAGGAACTAAAAAACTGTTTGTTTGTCGATAGAGTTTCCCTTCAAAGCATTTTTCATATTAATATTTTCAAGTGTGAATTGTAGTGTAGTATTAAGCCGTATTTTAGGTTGTTTAAAGATTACAGTAAAAGAAAAATGTGGCTGGATGCAACCATTCCAGAATCTTTCTGCCCCAGCGGCTATCACTTCTACGTGCTATGTGCCCCGCCTACCTTAGCCTGCTATTCCATCGGGTTATGTCAGCGACTTTTGTTCGTTCACAGATCTCCTCAATTCCGATTTGATTTCACGAAGAAACACCGAGCATAGCCTTTCCATAGCGTGATATAGTTATTATTTATATTGTAAATAAATGAGACTGATTGAATCCTTTGTCTGTCTTACAGGAGAAAGCAAAAAAGGTCTCGATTCAAACTGTTTACTATTTTATTGCCAATATACATATATATTTTTGAGAGACATTTCTTTGTATCGGAATGGGAAGGAAAACGCAAAGCTTTTTGTAGATGGCGCGATCGGCGCTTGTACCGTGTTGACTGCTAGTGTCAAGTGTGTATTTGTGATTTTTTTGCACATAAAGTTTTTCAGCGTTTATAATGTATTCATTAATGTCTTTTTCTGAGCTTCAAAGCGGACTTCGTAAAAGAACCAGAACAATTAACGGAAAAGTTGTGATTTGATAGAGAGGTAAGCATTGAAAATATTGAAGGTTACATTCTATTTTCTGTGCATAATTCTGGTTAATTTGGACTATATCTGTTATTTCTTCTAGATTCAAGGCTTATGAGCGGAACCGAAACATTGGCGCTGACTATAACATTACAGATGATGTTGCATTATGCCTCTCTGGCGATAGAGAAATTTAGAGACATTGATGCCGATTTTCCACTTCCTAGCCTAAGGAAACATAAAATACATCTTTATTTAGAAAGGTATGAAGTATGAACTTATATTCAAATAATTTCCTGATATTTATTCAATACACTTTTTTATAATAATAAGTATTCATCATCTGATGCTTTTTGTTTCACAGATACAACAGCAAGTAAGAAAACGTTCTGTATGAAGCATGTCATCTCCTAGCTGTTCACCTCTACTCTGCTGGTGATATCACGTACATGAAAGGATAATGTAAAGCAAGGATGGAGAAAGTTGCTTTTATACCATTATGAGCGCTGCGGGTAGTGGCATGTATGCATGATGTAAACATGTATCTCTAATTCAATACCAGAGGTCAAGAAAGTTCTCCAGATTATGGGAAGTGTATTTAGGATATTATATGTGGTGGACAAGCGTGGATTGGATTGTGAATTTCTAAGGAGTCTTGATGAACTTCTAAGCAAAGACACAATAATTAAATCAAGCACCCGCATAAAGATATAAAAAACTTGATATATGAAATTACTGTGCCTTAGTTAAGTATTAGTGTAGAGAGTTGTCCTTTAAAAAGAAAATTTCTTACTACACACAAACACATAGATATTTATTTTGTACTGGTAGGAAATTCTGCAATTTGATTGATGTATAGCATGTAGTCGTGATACTATTTCTGTAATAAAAATTATGATACTCACATTTGTGAAATGTTATTTTTTTTTATTATCATCATTATGAAGTAGTTGTATATTTAAAGTAAGTAGCATGTTTGAAGGTTATTTGAAAATAATAATAAAAAAACAGATATAACTTCCTAGAGTTTTATTAAATTTTTCAATAAATAGATTCCCTAAAATTACAGCACTTGAAAGTTTCTCAGTTCTTCATAATAGTGTTCCTAGAGTTTTATTAAATTTTTCAATAAATAGATTCCCTAAAATTACAGCACTTGAAAGTTTCTCAGTTCTTCATAATAGTGGGGCCTAGTAAGTAATTGAGATTTTCCTTTATGAAAAGGAGGTGCCTGTTCTATTACATTTCTTTTTGTCTCTTTTGTAAGTCCATTATCAGCGAGTATATTGCCTCCGCTTTGTCATTTAGTTATAAGTTTACAGCACTCTACAGTAGAGAGACAGGCAAGTAGTGGAGTCCTTCATAAATTCAAGAAGAAGACAGGGTAAAACACTAACTAATATTTTCAATGTATTAGTATGTTCAAAACTGATCCATGAAGCTTGTCATGATTTGGGCTTTTTAGATTTCTATACTTATGTTTCAGTGCCAATGAATTCACCAAACTGTTACCCGTTTAGTATATTATACTTTTTCCAAAATAGTATTCTTCTATGAAATATGCTGTGAGTAATCGTGCAATTTTAAATCCGTAAAGCAGATTCCCACTGATTTCTGCGTTTATAGTCCTTAGGGAATAAATGAACTACTTCAATTTTACAGTTTAAAGCACCACACTGTTGCATTGCGACTTTAATCCTCGAAAATATTGTAAACAAACAGAAATGATTGCAAATTTCCATACAATCTGACAGATGTTATGTCAGATCTAGGTACAAGACAATTAGCGCCCCTGGCGTGATAAAAAGTTAGTTTTTCTCCCCATTGGTTTCGTTTTCTTATGGTGCCTGGCCAGAATGCCCTTTGTGATTTATATTATAATGTGTGCTATTTACAAACAAGAATATTATGCCAATCTTTGCTGTTTTATTATATTACCATTTGTTTTCTTAATTTTGAGATACTCTATAAACTATACCACAATTACTATTTTGGGTGCCATACGTCAGAAGTTTATATACGTTATTTGATTGAATTGGTTGATTCGATACAAGTGATACAACCTTAGGTGCTACCAAAATAGTAATTTTGATATCATTTTGTAGACAATCTCAAAAAGTATTACGTTATTTAGGACAACATAACCTATTGCTCTGATCCTATGGTAAATAGCTAAAGCACTGGTGCTATAGAAATCAGAAACAACTACGGTGTCACATTCATTACCCAGACCCGAGGCAGTAATGAAAAGTTCGTTTCCTATATTGAACCGACAGGGGAACCTTAAAGATGGTGACGCCATATACATACAGGCTTGGTCGTCATATAAAGAATTTATTAAATTAGTGGGTACCGTCGTTGTTTCTGATTTCAATAACACAAGTGCTTTAGATACTTACCTTAGGATAGCAATGTATGTGATGTTGTCTAATATTCATTTCTATTTATTTATTTGCTTTAGATATTTTTAGCGAGATTTCTTATAACTAATTTTTTTGGCTATGACAGATAAATGATTTTTGTATTGATACTTGTTAGGCGATATCATTCAAATTTATCTTTTTCTTCAATGTTTAGGAACTCCACCTCCATAGAAATAAAAACTTTTTTGCAGACTTTACCAAAAAATAATAATAATTAATCCCTGTGCCGTTTCAAGAGCAAGAAAATGCGATAAATTAAAAGCTCTTTTATTGCCTATCGAAACCCAGATACGCTGTAAAAATAACTCCATCAATAAATATATCGATTTACAGTAGGGTAGCACTACGGACAGGCGCCATTTTAGTCACCAATTAAGTTAAGGTATACACGTTTTTCCGTAGTTACTTCATCTCCATAGGGTTCAGTACTCAGAGGTCTGAATGACAGCTCTGATTAAGGCTTTGATCACTGATCAAATAATACTATTAGGGCTTAGGCTCGGTGTTTACCTCTGAGTAGGTTTCAATCCTCAGAGGTAGACCTCTGAGTACTGAAAATCGGTTTCCGGCTGGGTATCTATACCGGGTTAACGCGGATTCAATTCATTGCTTATGCAATAAGGTCGTATTTTGAGCGGATTCTTGTGTGCTTACGGATTCCGGCAGCGTATATCGTGGGGTTCCCTACTCTATCTCGAATATCATTTCGCCGATGTTCATTTGCTCGATATCTCGTCTATAACTCGAAGGTTCACTAGCTCGGTGGGTCGTGTGGTGGTCGGTGGGAGCTCGAAAGATCAATAGCTCGAAGGCTTATTTGCTCGACGGTCCATTATATCGACGGCTCGTATCGTCGATGGGTTATTTCCTCGACAAAGTGTTAATGAATAAAATGTACAGTCAACAGCACGTCGACCTACCCCAAAAGTCAAAAATTCTCCAATAGATTTTCAACTTAAAGCCTGACATATAGAGTTCATTTTCAAATGAAAAAAATTGACATTTTGTGGTAGGTCGACGTGCTGTTGTCCGTACATGATTTAAGGATCAAATTGATCAATACATAAGTATTACATTATTGATTGTTAAAATTTGTGTAAAAATCTAAAGACATTTTATTATTTAACTATAAAACAAGGAGCATTTGAATTTTACTATTGATTATTAAAAAAAAGATCAAAATTAAAGAACTTTAATTTTAGACCAAAGCAATCCTAATTCATCCTTAAATCATGTACATCTTATTCATTTACATACTTACTTTTTAGGTAATTTAAAATCAGAATAATTAAAATTTAACAAAAATAACGTTTTTCACCTTAATATTTAGTATTGCGACTATTATGATATTACCAGAATAGGGCATCAGGTGTTATTACTGGGACATTCGCTGCCAAAGTTGGGTACCTACCTTTGCGCAGAAGGGATTTTCAACATTGACCCGACCGGCAATCGAACTCGGGACTTCTATGATGGAGAAGCCAATTCCAGCTTGCTCGCTTCCCGCCGGCTAGGGATTTCATCAGTGTTTAAGTTTTTCACCATTTAAATTACCAAGCATTTATTATTTATCTGATCTTAGCATGATTGTGTTGGAACAAGGGTTGGGGATCGTTTTGCGCATCTCACGAGACGATCATGTATCAGAGACGCGTGTGCCGGAGCTAACAACCAATCCCGGATGGTGTTGCGTGCGGGGGTGTCGCATTAATAGCCAATCACGTAATTGTAATGGTTTCTGTGCATCTTTCTCCCAGCGCTCAACTTCCTTGCCAGGAAGGTCCAGGCAAGGAAAATGAGCGCTTGGAGATTTGTCGGAATATATTTTCTGTATTTTTATCAGTAGTCATAGTTGAGTTTAGTTAATGTTTGAAGTTTAGTTGTGTAGAGGCCAGCTGTAGCTGGCATATCCATCAGTGTGAATAAAGCTCCATAAATAAAAGATTAAAAAAATAATATCAGTCGAAGTTACATTTAAGAGTAGGATTAAATAATAGAACAATAATTCAAACAGTTATTTGCCTTTATTCTGCATCTCATCGTAAACCAGCAGCCATAATCAATCGTTCGGTACCATTATAGGAAGAAAAATTAATACACTATTACATACTGTTACAGTTTGGTTTGAATATGTGTTACAGCTGAAGTTATGTGTAAGTAGAGTTTAATCTATTTCATATAGTTACATACGGATCATGAAAACCAGAGTGCAACGCGATAATGCATTGTAATTTACATTAATTACACTTTAACGGGACTAGCAGTTTATAGTTAAATTATATCATTTGTACTTAGCATCCTATGCCTCATTCTATTACACTAGTGTTTGTTGGGAATCAGATTTTTCATAAGAACTGTGAATTATTTACAGCAGCACAAAAATGCTTAATGCTATTAATCTTTGAGCATTCAAATGCTCTAAGCTATTGATAGATTGCAGTACAAATATTTAACAAGGATTTAAAGTTTTGTTTATGGAAGCTTCTGTACAAAGGAAGGGTAGGTATCTATTTATTCTATTGTCTATGGTAAGTGCCATGCAGGAGAGACAGGAGAGTATCAGTTAATTAAAGTATATTTTTTTAATTCATACATAACTGGTTAGTTGATTGGTGAGAGGGTTTTTTTTATGAAAAATCTGATTCAGCAAAATATAAGTACAGATTACGCGCAATATCGCATCGCACGAACTATCTATGTCACTGTGTACCTTACTGCTTGTGTGTGTAGTGTTGTCTGTAGTCGATAAAAAATCCGTGAATAATTTTGTTTTATGGCCAAACATCCCTTTTTAAATACACTTTTTTTGCACTTGTAATAATTTTTGAAAATATAAATTTTGATAATATTTTTTCACTTTGTTCCTAAATATTAATCCAAATAGTTTTATTATCCTTAATATTGTATTTACATTTTTTCAACAGCCGAAAAATATGTTCAATTTTTATAATATTATTTTTTAACGACTCTTGTTAAGTAGTAGGTAACAGTACAAATATTAATGATCACAAGTTGGTTTTCATTGGTCATTAACATACATTACATTACAGCCTTAATACTATTGGTAATACAGTTAACAGTAGGTCTTAAATTGAAAACATTCTAACTAAATTATTTACACACGATACTAAATACATTATTCATTCATGATAGAATTTATACAAACTTTAAATGCTCAAATTATTACTAAGATCAGTTCAAACAGCAATAATAATTATTCAGAAGATTCACGCAATAAAATGGATGAATAAGTATGTATCTCTCTTAAAAACGTTACGTTATATTACTTTTCTTACCGATTCAGCTAAAAAATAAAATACGTACTTCTGTAGTAAAAAAATTCAACACCAAATATAAAAAAGGTTGGTTCAATAAGTTAAAAGTATGCAATTATAAAACTAATTAAAGTAGTTTGTATTTTATATTATAATAATGTATTTGTTTTAAGAGAGTAACATCTAAGTACCCATACAAAGAAGTGTGTAACGTGTAAGAGAAATTTAGGAAATTGACTAACAATTTTATTTGTGCATACTTTTCGGGCACTTCACTAAAATAATTACTTAAATCTCAAAATTTGTCTTTTTGGAATTCTATATAATATGTATATATTTTCAAAATCTACAGTTCCAAATGCGAGGCAATTTTATTAGTTTAATATTAATCTACCCAAAAATATGCACATAAAATATTTATAGTTAACTTAGTTCTTCAAGACCATCTGTTAGTTGTATTTTAAATTGAGAAATTGCAATATGAACTTGAAATCATACATTAAATAATATTTTTGACCTTGCCAAAAAATCCAACTTGCAACTACAATTTTATTTAAAAAGCTACGAAATTATAAGTAATTTAAACGAATAATACAATTCATTGAAATAAAATTAAAGAAACAATATTTACAATTTACGATAGTATTGTTGATTACTATCTCTTCTATACATATCGTTTTATACCTATCTATCAACAAAAACCTACTAAAGATTAAAAAATTCCCAGTAGGCCACTAAGACTGACGACACATTATCTACTTTCATAATATCATTATTATTTCTAAAACTATAAAGTGCAACATTCGCTAAGTAGAACGAAACAACTCAGAGTATTTCAATAAATTAATGTATCAACTACATTACAAATTTATCGCCGAGAGTTAAATGTATTGTACTTATTTACAAAATGCAATATTTTTACAAAAAAGGCTAATGCTAGGAATACCCACAGTTCGCCCCACTTGACATTCAACTTGCCTTCTACGTACTTACCAAATTTTCCTACCATGAGTTATTGCCTAATACTGTTAGTGCTTAAATGGATTTATAAAAATGATCATTTTAAATTAGTGAAGCCATGTAGTGTTACTAATTCAAACCTCATTACGTCAAAGGAATGAAATTGGAACTTTGAAAAATTTGGTACTGACAAAAGGAGTGTCGCTTACTCCGCCACAGCAAGACTGAAAATTCTCAATTTATTATTTTGTACTAATAAACACCTACATCTTAATAGTCTATGACATCCCATTCATTATCATTGTTAACTACGTCGAGACGAATATTTCAGTCGAAATTTATTTTACTTTACAATACACAATACGCTTATCATTATTTCCCTTTCATACGTTGGCTGGAATCGCATAAAGATTTTGCGTTAAGGCCAGAATAATATTTATAAAATATTATTTGATAAATGAAACATCAAAACACCTTCCTAAGTAAGACACTATTAATGCAAACAATAAAGTGAGTATCAAGACGAGATCACGAATCTACGTGCAGGTCTTTAAGCCAAACATCGACATCAATATAATGATGCATCCCATCTCTAAAGATACTTATTCTAAATTCAAATTTCCCGCCGATTTTGAGAGCTGTCATCGTAGTTGTCATGGGGTTAATTTTTTAAATTAGACCATGCCCTTGGACATCATTCTGACGGTGTTCTTGAGGGCCTGGCGTTTGTTGCAGAACCATATTCGGATGACCTCGCGTTCGTAGCCTAGTTGGTGCGCAAGTCCGGTGATTTCAGTGCCTGAAAATATATAAAATTAAAAGTTAATTGCTGATTCGTTTTGTCACGTAAAAATATTTTCATTAGCGAAGTTTGAACTCTGTCGCACACCATAACAAAAGTTATGTTACCAAATAAATAATAGGGTAGTAGCGCTAACTTTTATGAAGGTTGAGGTTTTAGAAATCTATTTAATAAATATCTCGAAATAATGTACGACTATATAATCATCATTGTCATTTATTGAAAGTCCACTGCTACTCATAAGTAGATGCCACAGCGAGAAAGGCAGTTTGTATCCATCAGTTTTCGGCAATCTTGGCTTATAGGTCTGCCCACGCTGCATCTTCCAGTTCGTGGTCGTCACTCGAGAAGTTCGGAATTTCTTTGATCTGCCTATTGGCACTTTAGTTGATAGGTGGAAATTAATAATTTACTCTGACCGTTCTTTAGTTTTATACACAGATATTTTTGAAATAATGCATGCAATATTTTACGTTATTTGCCAAGCAAAGATGAAGGGATTAGTCGGACTAGTCGAGTTGTGAACTCCGAACCTTCGCAACTGTTAGACTAAACAAAGGCATTCTAACTAGACAGCCAGAACTTCAACTCGAACTCTAATGAGGTTTATAAGGGCCGTGACATCTGATTAGTTTCTTAGTTACTCGTATATACTAACCTGAAGGATGCGTGTTCCTTTCAAAGTGAGCATTGAGTAGCTCCAGAGCTTGAGGAGTGAAGGACGTCCGTCGTTTGCGCTTCTTGCTCGGCTCCATCCCTATGAAGTCGGTTAGGTGGTTCTGGCCTGATGCGTACCTGGAATGACAGAATACGCCTATATTAATGAGGGTAAGGTGGATTGTTCTACGCCTAAAACCAGTTTTAATGCATACCATTCAGTTACTGCCCAGTTTTTATTTTCAAGGAATCCGTTGCTTAAGAATATTTGATGGTAGGATTAACGAATTGTATTTTAGCACAACAAGAAATTTAAATGGCCATCCGTAGAGGAACTTTAGAACAAACCATTTCATTTTACTGGCAAACACCATCAGATAATAATTAGTTACCTACTATTTTGACCTTTGCCAATTTTGTTTTATTGCTACCAAAAATCTGCTTTCAGCGCTCCCCTTTACAAGGGCCACAAATTTATTGTCGGGCTTTTAGTACTTAATCCTAGAAAAATATGTTTTTTGAATATATAAACCGGGAAATCATCTAAAACTACGGCTAGGTGCAATCTTTACTACAAATGTACTAAAGTCCTCGACTGCCCATCAACCACCTAAATTGAGGTGAACGAAAAGGAGGAGGAGTAAATAGATGGTTTTCACATCTCTACATTTGAAATCCTATTACTCACCATGCACTCATCTCCTCTCCTCTTCGAAAATCTCCGCTTGGGTGGGGGATGGGCTTCAGTCTGAGAATAGATATTTTACTCGTTTGTTTAAATGCAAAAAAATATATTATACGAAAAATTCCAAATAGTCTTCGCGAATATTTGATCAACTTTTCGCAGGAAGATATTAACGTTAGTTAAATATATGTTTGATGAAAAGAGTTTAGTGATGGTTAGTTAGGTTACCTATAATAACACCATATAGAGGGGAAAGGAAAGAGTGGAAGGAACTGATTAAACATTTATGGAATACGGCCCCTACTCAATCTCTGTTGAAGAGAGGCCGTAGACCGTACCAAGTCTATACTAGGTAGTATCGCGCAAAAGTTATAGGTACCTCTCGTATTTGTAATAACAGATGCAAACTGTTATAATATAGAAGAAAGGTACTTAATATTAGGAAGGTAGGTACCAATTTACGATTATTTCCAAGAATTTAAGTATTGATGAGTTTGATTTGATTGATTTTTTTTAAAACCTCTCAAAGCTATGTTATCATAAGAAAGCATTAATACCTGATTTTTTATTTTTATTTACGAACGAAACTCACAAGCCCAGTAAAGTCATTTTCATTAACCCTACTACAATAATCTATCTAGAGGTAGGTCTAATCGTAGTATAGATTAATAAATCCCTACAGAAGCAGATGTTTTAAACAAAAGAGAGCAATCATTAATAGATACAGCTGTCACCAAGTTCACAGTGAAATCGAAATAAGCAGATGGAAATAATGAACCTTGCTCTGGTTTCATAATGCAACTGCCATTTGAATGAGAGGTTTTTCTAGCGCTGTTTGACTGCAGCGAAGTAAGTAGGAATTAATTATTCTGCGATTAATCTTGGGAGGATTACTTTGTTGTTACATTCTAATCGTTTTAGTTTGGTACAGGGACGTTCGGAGTATTTCCTTAGCGAAATAATAAAACTGGAAAGCCAACTCTAATCCCCCCCCCCCTCTTCCACCTCATACCCTTACGTGAGCATTGGTATAATTTGGTAAATACAGAATTTAATAATTTTGTTTTGCAATGAAGACTTAGGGTGTAGGTGTATAAAGAGGTAGAGTTTTTTCCAAAATCTTCTTACCACTTAGGTGCTTACGTTAAACTTAAGCCACTACCTTAAGTCATGTTATTACTTTGCATATACCAGCGTGACTGAGCGGAAATTGTTAGCAAAACAATAAAATTTTCATAATTATTAAAGACAAATTATACTTGAAGAAAATCGATCGCCTGAGATGAGAAATTGCAAGAAATAACATTTTAAACCATTCAAGGTTAAAAATAAAACAGGTTGATGAATGAAAGATCGGTGACAGTGAAAACAACAAGTAAAATTAGAAGTGTGGGGTAATGCTCGGTCCAGAAGACTGACAATCTTATGTCTTACTGGGGTGGATTTGACGTAGAAAGCAGAAGATTGGAAGCTATTACGCGGCCTAGAATAATACTTAATCCAACATTAAGCTATTGAATAGGCCGATTTTATTTAGGAGCTGATGACGCAGGCCGTAGTTATACTAGTTATATTTTTCAAAACACCTTGTCACAGATAATTTAATCCGTAGTCAGAATTTAAGGTGGTCAACAAGTAAGTGGTTGGTCCAGGAACAGAGTGGCCAAGATAGGGGTTAGAGTTAAGGCAGAACAGCTTGTTAGGGTTATACGAGTGGTTTGACCTAATTAAAAGATTGGAGGAGTAGCTTAGTAAAAAGCCCCACTCAAAGACCCAGCAGGTCGCTGCAGTGTGTTTAAAAAGAATTTAAGTCTTTTATACAGATTCGTCACATAGAGTTCGGAGAGTCTTCATACTCGGAGAATATTGTTAATTAAATACAAAAGTTCGAAAGTCGAGCACTTAACCCAGCACTGGCGACCCTAATAAAAGCCAATAAGAAACAAAACACGGAATAATGAGTCCGCGACTTTGGCAGAGGCACCTATGCATTAATTCAAGCGCTGTCGTTACCGAGTCGCTTGTTAAAAATTACCACCAAGAGGATAGGCGATTGCAAATTCAATGCACAATTTGCAATGTTAAACTCGTCTCGTAGCATCCAGATAATGCATTTTAATGATGCAGAATGTTAAATCGATAGAACCTTACAACGTTATTAAGGTCCCGTTAAAGTTTTAAGTGACACCTGGTGGCTTATGGAATTTTAAACGGCAGCTGATATTGTTTACTTGGCTGGCACAGTAAGTAATCATGTCTTTAGTTTAGTAACCATGTATTTATAGGGTTTTTTCAATCATCGTTACTAGATGTTGACCAAATAAAGATTTTGACCACAAAGGCCTACGGATGTGTACTACCTATGTCAAAAATCCAAATAAACTATGAAATGTTTGACATTCTTTTGGCAGCAAACTACTGATATATACAGTTCTAGATGCTATAAAAACACAGTTTTAGAGTGGATTACAATACGAGAGAACATGTATGCATGATTGTGATCTTACTATTGCATTAAATTAGTAAGAAAACAAACAAATTTTAAATCTAATCCATTGTTGAAAATCATTTAAATAATTTTCAAAAATGGTATGTTACTATTACGGAAATAAAGAAATACCATAAAATAATATAAATAGAAGCACATAGATATACATCGTACATAAATACAACTACAGATACATTACATCTACAGCCGACCGAAATTAGGAAAACTGTTTTCAGACAACTAATTATTCTCCGTAAGACAACAGTAGGTATTCCGATCCCGAGCGACTGTAATGAAGTTTATAATAAAGCTGTTAATAGTGAAACATCTGCGATACCAAATAAACATAAAAGCCTAGCCCGTAAAAGCATAGTTAGTCCAGATTTGAGAAATATCTTTGCAACGTTGCTAAGCGTTTAGGCCAAATGTGTCACGAACACGGTGAGCATAACCACGTACAATTCACTCAAACAGATATTTACCTCTCTTCTGCTTCCTTCATCCAACGTTCGAGCACCGGTTTGATTTTCTGCGCACTTTTTGGTGTTATATCCAATTTCTCAAATCTGTATCGAACACAAATTTATTGTTAGAGTCTTGCTAGCACGCACCGGTCAAACAAAACTAGCGCGGTGATAAGCCGACGGACGATACGCGGTACCCGATCCAAGTAACAGGCATTACACAGGACATTGACATCGCGTTAACGATACAGAGAAAAAACAATAGGCAATTTAGGCCGGGGTAATCAGTTTGATTAATACCAAACGAGGTAACAATAAAACAACGAATTCAATTAAGTAAGGTAACGTATGCCAATGCCCTGGCTTTGAATTGCGCAAAATGAATATTAATAAAAATAAGAGTAATGAAATAATACATCATGCCAGATTAGATGGAAAGCAAGAAATTACTCATCGAGATGTAACTACAGTAAAGGTGATAAAACTCTCACGACGATAACTCTTGGCGTCATAGACATGGATGGTCGGTAGCGTATACGTGGAGGCCGCGCTTGTCTTAGCATCAAAATGTAACAGGAGGCGTATGATGCATGGCGCCTCTGCTGTAATTATTCGTATGCAAATACCGTATACGTGTGAAAAGGAAAAGAAAGAACGTCAAAACCGGTAATTACCAATAATTATATGCGGCATACATTCAAAAGGAATGTACGGATCTCCGATGTAGATAAGATAACATTAAACAGCGTTGAAACATTTTGATTTAAAGACAACCTACATATGGACCGGGCCGTCGAAAGTGACTCAAAGCGTGTGTTTAATGCAAGTAAGTTAAGTAAGAGTACCTCCAAATTTATCGTTGCTCTTAAATCTTTCGGAAATTCATTTACATGTGCAGTTCTTGGTAATTGAAATGTAACGGGTTTAAAAGCGTTGATAAATTAGGAGATACTGTAAAGGGAATAAAACAAAACACATACATGTTTTGTTGTTGTGAAGACAGCTGAGCTGCTAGCATCTGCGAAGCCAGGGCACTGGGGACGGTAACAAAGAATATGTTAGATTTGTCTTATCCAGTGGGCGATGATCCTCCATGGTTTGAAGGCGTTACAGTTCATTCAAGAGATAAAGTCACACGTTGAAACCAGCATTGCGATTCTCTAATGCGCAAAATTCTGAGATGACGTTTAAGCGTAAATCTAGTCTTGAGACTAGAATTGAGTGAAGGGATGTCTTATAGTGTAAATGTCAAATCTAGTTTAAAGACCAGATACTGACCACTGAGATCAAAATTACAGCACTGATGTTGCTGAATAACAAAATGCAAAAAAAATTGTTATAAATAATTCGCCTTTTAAGTCATCAGTGATTAATCAGTGTTCTAAGAAGTTTTTAGTAGCGCTTAGAGAATTGCACTGCTGGAAATATCTCGTCTTTTATCCGTATTTAAAGTCTCATAAGTGCCCATAGATTTAAAACGATCTATTTAAAATAACTTACAATTATAATCTTAATATACCTGATAGGAAAGTGGTGCATGAGTTATTAACACTCATGAAATAATGTATTTTAGCCGCATAATACGTCGGTATGAAATGTTCATACCGACGTATTATCTTGATTCTGGCAACATGAAATTTTAATTGCATTCAGTTTTGGAGATATGTTGACACGTTCCACCTCATATACAATTGTAATAGAGTGCATTCGCCACGGGACATGGTTAATTCAATGTTTATCTCACACATCAACGATCTCTCATTTCCAGTGGCAATGGCCATGAATCAGATTGTTTTAAGTCGACATAATAATGAATAACTGTCCTTGATTTTAGATGTTTTTTTTTTGTTTACGATACGTTTTTTAGTTATACTCCAGAATATACTCATTCTAGATTTAAAGTTAAAACACAAAAACACTTCTCCAGTATTGACAAATTCTAGCAACGACTTTCTGATTTTCCAGTTAACAGTTTCATTGTTATCACAAATTATTTTAGGACAATATCTATTATTAGAGCGAAACAATGGGGAGTTTCTCCAAGAAACCGGCAATGTTAAATTAATTCTTTTCTCAAATAATATGTTTTAATTAAAATGCAAATTAATTAAGTCCAGTATAATCAAAGGGGTAACTACCATGTACCAACGTCACGACACCAAATTGGAGGGAGTCAAAAGAAAAATTAATGGAAAATGAAATCAGGACGAGACAAAGACAGGGGAATTCTACTCTTTTAATTACACGAAAAAAGTAATTACGGCAAGATAATTAATTAACTGAAACAGAAGTAACGATTAATGATTTTATTATACGAAGGAGGTCGTCAGGGGTGGCTCGATTTGAAATTTCCTTTAGCTGGCCGGTCGCATTCCATTTTGCATCGAAATTAGATTTGTTCATCGTAAACGTTATTTTGACTGATTTGATTTGATTCAATCGACATAATGAGAGTTAAGCTACCGTAAAATGAGGAGACTTGATCTAATTTAGGTTAGATGTGGTTAGTAAATAACGTTGGACTGTAATGTCTTTTATTAGAACGAAAAGTTTCACAAAATGTACAACAATACACTGTAGCAAATAATGTGGAAGTTTACGAAACCAAATTGTCCAATTTAATTCAAAACGAAGATTCAGTCATTGATCAAGAAAGAATGGATGCCAAAAACATAATTAGAAAGCACGCGTCCGCGCCTAGCCAAGTAAAAAATGGTGTAAGCCACGCCGGAACGGAAGCCGTCCGAATGGTAATTAATTAAACGAATTGTAAGCAATGAAAGGAGTCATGCTGTTTTACAAATCACTTCAATTAACGATATTAAAAAGTTGCTGCGATAACCGGCCTTAGAGCGGAGCCTTTTTTTATAGTCGCTCCTGCGCGCTCGTGTTGTGACAAGCGTGTGACTTTATCTCTTTCTTTATTTTTCATTGTTCCTTTACCATTATTCAAAGAAGGACGTGCTTGACTTAAGTTGGAACGACAATTTATTTTATGATTAATTTTTTAATACGCAATTAATAATGCCAGTAAATGTCAATTAAATCTGAATAACAAAAATATCTTAGCATTACGTATTAGCTGTAACTGATAAAAGAACACACATCTTCCTGTTAAACTAAAAATATATATTTGCCATTACAAAGATTTAAAATGTGTCAGAAAATTATAAAAAGCGGATTAGTTTAAGGTTACCTGCATATCGCGCTCTGACTGTACGCCGGGCCTTCCGTGACGGATAAGGCCTGTCCGACCTGCGTCTGCGTTAGGCCTAAGCCTAAGCGGCGTAACTTGAAGGCCTTAGCGAACTCCTTGATGTCTTCTAGGTTGATGCCGTCCACCACGTTGCTCGATGACTGGCTGATTGTCGGTTGGTCTGTTGAAGAAACATTTGTGTTATGTTAAAATATGTAGATGACCTCCAAAATTTGTCATGATAGCGATTCTCATCTTTTGCTTTTCGAGTATAACGTTTTTTTTTCGTGTATTTTGTTTTCCTTCCTCGAAATGCTGAAAAAAGAGAACCAGAGTGATTATGATATGATGTGTTTCCTTGATAGTGCGTAATTAGATGCCACGAAATACCTTATTGTTTTACTATAAGGCCACTAATGAGGTAATAGATACGTATTTAATTTAAAATATCATCCTTACTCACATAAACACTTGACTTAAGCAAAATCTATTTCCCAGTATTCAAAATAATTACACTCCTCTGTTATCCTTAGTTTAGTTGATTCGAGAATATCATCTGGAATCCTCGAGCCTCACCCGAGCCGAAATTATAGTCAAGTTTAGTGGGCAATTTATGTAATTAGTAGATGGCGGCTCCTAATTATGGGGATGTCATTAACGAAGAGATGTGCAACCCTGTTGGAAAAGCTGAGAATTTTGAGACTTATTACAAAACAGTAGTTCAAAGGATTGAAGTTACAATAGTGTTACATTTTGAAACAGGCTGACTTAACTCTTCGAATAATATAATAGATAGTATTAAGTCCCTTAGTCTTTATCATAGCTTGAAGTCAAGTCTAACTTGAAGGGAAGTCAAGACCATAGTCATAAAGAAAAGTTTCCATGCGTGATATTAGACCTCGAATTCAATGTGGTAATTAAGTTGAGTTTTCTTCATAAAATGAAAATATTATAAAAACAATTTAAGTACATTGCCTTCAAATTGCTGTTGTTTTCTTTCCAGTTAAAATTTGGGACTTATTGTTAAAAAAATACTGAAGATGGATCCTAGTGCTAAATTTTTTTATTCATTCTTAAATGAATTGATAAATCAAAAATTGATGTCTTTAAAAAAGTTTAATCATTGCATCTACCAAATTATTGGGCAAGTTCCGAATATAGGGTGAAGTTTTTAAACTCACATAGCTCGAACAATCGATGACTCCACAAAGTTAAGACGGGGACTCGAGTCCTCTCCAACACTAGTCCTAATTATGGGGGATGTCATTAACGGAGACGTGCACCCCCTGCTTAGCTAACCGATGACAAATTACTTTCACTGTCTACCCCCGCTAGTTTACTAGTCTGCATCAATTAAGACGGGTAGGGTTGCTAAATTGGCAATCGTTCCTCCATTTACCGGTGTTCGAAAGGCAGACGATTCCTAATTTCGTTTGTTATCCACCAATAGTTTCGGAAATTTTGCCCTTGCGATGTAATGAGTTGGGGTGATCTGTGATGATTTGACGTAATCCTAATCCGGATATTAGGTTTTTATTGAGGGGTCATGATGACAAATATTCATGTAAAGGACCCTTCAGCTCCAATTGGGAATGAACTTAGCCCGAACAGTTTCAGATGCCTTTTGACTACAGCTCTATATAAACTTAACAATCGTTCTTATATGAGTCTACAAGCTTAAAAGGCGCTCAATTAGATTTGTCATAAACTCAAGGAGTGGTAATTGAATTCATGAACTTAATATGTAAAGTGCAGATACTCGAAATCAAATAAGGATAATACAGCTATAACTATAATAGCAACACGGGTATAACAGCGCTTTCATATTTTATAGGTAATTTTAAAAAGTTCTCATGGTATACTTTTATTACCAAAACCTCTTGATTAAAATTGATAATTGTTACAGCTCAATTGTGTGGGCCGAACAAATAACGATCAGAACTAGAAAACACCACCAATTTTTAACATCAACTCTTTCATCCAATTAGCGTAGATCGCGTGATGTGGTTGTCCGTTAATTACCTATAAAAGATAAGTCAATTGGCCACCAAAGTAGAAATATATGTAGTAGACTCTCTATCACTAAATAGACAAATCTTGAAACAACGCAAGCAGTAACGTAAAGAAAGTGCTTTAGAGCTTATTATTTTTAAAACTTGGATAGAAAAATAATGCGCTTTGCTATTATGTTTTATAATGTTTTTTAAAAATATGTTTACAAGATCGAATTGCTGATCTAGTTTTCAAAGCGAAGACTAAACCATAGTCTGCTAAATACTACAACAATGTTGCGAATAAACTTAGTCTGCATATTTAAGAAATATAAAAAGCCTCAAGCTATTTGATGTTGAGTGTCTCATGGAGCCTGCTGCATTTCTATTTACTGTGTTTCCACTCTTAGCGTTCCGAATTCAATAACAATAATGCATCCAGATACCGGACAAGTAATTGTTTAATACTATAATAAATTAATTAGACACAATTAAAGTTTGCGTGTCTGCGTGTGAGCATTGACCTGTTACGTGTTAGCGGATCATTTTTGGTATAGTTCTTTAATTCGTGATGGCCATTATGTGTTTTCGAATGCTGGGTGTTGCCGGCTGGTGAGAAGTGTTTTCTTTTAAACGACGGGGGAAGCAAATGGCTTGAGAAAGAAGGCAAATTTAAAACTGTTGTTAACAACCTTAATTTTTTTAATGGATTTATTTGTTGCTGTATTTTAACGGACACTATAGTACTTTTTGGTTACGTTCTACGCTTGAGTTTTACGAAAAATGTTTAACGTGTGATACAGAGTCAGTTATATTCCAGATAGGAATTGTTTATGCTCGTGGACTTATAAACTTTACTTATAAAACAGAAATATGTGTTTGCTCCTGAGCAACTGCCACACTATTAAGAGAACTAGAATTATTGTTTTTGAAGAAATTTGTATAACTTCACCATGAAGTACGGTGAAACATTGATGTTACGCCTTGCATAAAATTAATCAACTCACGTTGCGCGACAAAAATCGTTGTTTAGTTATCATTTAAACTGAGATCGCAACGTTACAATCAAAATAAAACCACACAAATAGCATTTCACTTAGCTTTGATTATTTTCCATTCCATTTTTATTTTCCGTGTTTCTCGTCGGTAATTCTAAATAGTTTCCTCTCGAAAATGATCCGCTAATATCAGATTTGCGTTTGCCGACAGTCGGTAATGCCAAACTCACATGCCAGCCTTGCATATTTAAAGCCGAAAAATTCGACGTAATCATTTGACGGGCCGTTATTTCGACATTTTATATTCAACGGTTCATTTTTCTTAATTAAAGTTTTCGAGTGATTAGGTGAATCATGTATACTTTGACCAAATTACATTTACGTGCGGCAACATGAAAGTTATCGGGTTTATGACTCTTTGTACAAATGATACAGGGAACAAAATAGAATGACTTCGGATTGTCGACACGCAAATTACAAATTTGGGAACAAACGTAATGGGTGAAATTACGCGCGCCGACTCGAATCATGTTACGATTACAATATCGAATACGTTATCCGTAATAATTAACGCGTATTATTAACGTAACTGTTCTAAGTACTTTTGAAGTTTCTTCAAGAATTTAAGCGGTGTTCGGTAAAAGTTTGGCCTTTTGCTGTAATATTGTCGAGGGCTTTTCATTTGGCTGACTGTAATTAAAAACCGATTTTATGAAAGGTTATTCGATAATTATAATCGATTTAAGTGTTGTGTGTTTCATAAGTTCGGCACGTATATCGGCTGTTATTGAATATTATTTTGATTAGTCCAGTACTGCTTAAATGTTTAATGCTTCCCTCTTCACTTATTGATTTTACATATTGTTACTATGGTAAATTCAATTACTGTGTATTAATTATAGCCTTTGTTGTGCAAGAGTAGGATACATCTTGCCTTTGGATAAGTGTAGTACCTAATCGTTAGATTTATTAGCGACAGTTCGGTCTAATAAGGCCTTATTCGATTAATGAAAAGCTATTGCTGGATAAGGCGGCATTCTTGAAGCAAACTCATAGCGAGCCATAGTAGACATAAAATGGTTAGAGCCAATTTACGTAGTAGGTCGATAACTGATACTTGCATAAGTCTAGTGAGCTGGGGTGTCATAAACGAGTGGGAGAAAATAAAAATTGCGAGCGATTTGAAAATATGGGTTTTATTTTTTAAGCCAAATGTAGGAGTATAATTACTGCTGTTTAATCGACTTAAGAAGGTGTACACAAGAAGGTGTACTTGAATTAATGTTTTATATGTTTTCTTCATGTCAAAATTAATTTTGTAAACCAGTTAATGTGGTTAAAAGTTACGTCATAGTATTTAGTTTTACAGTGCGTAATAAATTTTATAAGGTAAAAACTTTAAATCACTTTGATTTAAGTATGCATATTACTTTGCATCGATTGGTAATAACAATTTTATCTAATTAGCTTGAAATTAATTACAAAAATATCCGTGCAGCTTGACTGACGATTGCTGTTTTTTTCTCAAAGGCGTTAGAGTTGAAATTCATTTAGTCGGCACTAAAATAAATTTGTTTCATTTGATCTTGTTTTGTCTTAGTTCTTGTTATTCTTATCGATTGCGTTCAATTTTATCGTCGACTCTAATTATTTGTAATGGGTTTTAATCAGTTAAAATTTAGTTCAACAAATGTGGTTCGACCCGTTTGAAGGCTTCCTTGTGTTGGTCTTTGTGAATTGTATATTTGTATCTAACAATTATAATTTAAACGAAATTAAAGACAATTGAGAGTTAATTGTAACGAGGTCCAATGATTGCTTTAAATTGATTGTTTGAAAATTGACAATTTACAGGACATTAGAGAATCCTTGATGTTGTGTGGACAGCATTGTTTCTTCTCTTTGAAGTATTTTAATTGCATTAATATTATACGTTTAATATATTAAATTTTTTTGAACTTATAAAGGTCATTCCGATAGTTTACTGAAGATATTCGTATTAATCAGATAACTTTTACTTCAAACATTAGTCTGAGATTCTTTAATTATTTTTTGTCTAATAGTCAGTGATAAGATTCTTCTTATTGTGCCGTGTGGTGCCGGCACTTTAAAAGAATTGCACCACCCCTTCTCTTCCTATGGGTGTCGTAAGAGGCGACTACAGGAAAACCGCCATAAGAAGACGGGCAGCAGCGTCTCCTCACCACCATTGGCCAAACTGCGATCGCCAACCCGCCTGCCAAGCGTGGCGATTATGGCAAAATCCTCCTTTTGGAGAGGCCTGTGTCCAGCAGTGGACTGTTATAGGCTGGTGATGATGATGATGATGAAGATTCTTCTTTGGACTGATACAAGTTTCGTATAAGTTGTCAGGTTTTGGTCGGAGTTTAACTTAAATCAAGACAGAAGCAGAAGTAATATGTTCATCATTTTTAGGCTTCTTCTCCTATTTTGAAAAGTAAATGACTCTCCTATTATCTCCAAAACCTCCCCGTTCAAAATATTTAATCAATTATATAACAAAATTAAAAAAAACAAATAATTTTGTTAAACTAATCACAAAATCGAAGCTAATTCCCTGTTTACCCAAATTAAACGGTCCCGAGCTCCCGATGGTTCGTGCCAAAAATATCTAGCCAATCGATTTATATAGACAAGTTAACGTAGCGAGTGGAGAGGAACCGAGTAATTTAGTAATTGTACCACTAACAACGAATTAAATAGTAATCAATAGAACTGGGGCCTGGGGCACGAACTCAATGCCGGTTTACGGCTGGCGACTGCGATACGATTATGTTAAGTTGGGTGCGATATTTTAGTCAGTCATGAACGATTTAGGACCAAAAAAGACGAAGATTAAAGGTTGTATGGAACTTTGTCGTTTTTAAAGTAAAAAAAGACTGAAAATAAGAATCAGAGATAAGTTAGAAATAAATAAATTGATCAATTGAACAATCACACCATTCACATTTCAAATTAAGCTTGTACTAAGGCGACGCGATAACGTATACATTTTATGACTTAGGTCAAAGAAATTTCTTTGCTTAGGTGCAAATTGTTGGTGCTTAAACCCGAGCCCTTTGCGGGATTAGAATCCGCAACCACCGGACTTTGAGGTACGAAACATAAATCACTAAGTGCAGCAATTTTTTGGAAACTTTCCCTAAGCGGTAAGATGGGATATGAATTTTTGGGATAGTCGGTGTTTATTTTTTTAATTTTTGAAATTGTTTCTTTAATAAAAGTTGTTGTATTGGCATCAGAAGTTTTATTGCTTATTTTTACACGTCGTATGACAAGTCGTGAGGTATAAATCCCCCGGATGGATCTGCGAAGCTATTGTTTTAAATGGTACTTACGCTTAAAGTTCGGGACCTAATTTCGCGTGTTTAGCTTTATGTTTGTCTTTGTAGAATAAATTGAGCGAGTACCTACAGTTTCATTGCGTAACTGTACTTATGCTGTTTCCATTTTGTCGAGCAAATCTAATACGTGCTGTAATTTGTTAATTTAAAGATATTTCGTATACGCAGTTGGAACAAATAAATCTGCTGAATTTGCAACTTAAAAAAGTTTCAATGCATTCAAATTTTTGTCGCTAAAAATCTTTTATTTTTACATTTTTTAATACTAACTTTTATACTGTTGCAACTGATGCATAACAATAAAAAATGCAAAATTAAGACTATAATATTAATTTGTAGCTATCGTAAGTTACCCAAATATTGAACTGTATTCAAAACTATAAAACCAGACCGAGCTTATTAGCACAAGCAGTGGTCTGCCAGCGTGCTGTTGAACGACTTTGAGCTAGAAGAAGCAAAACTAGCTAAAAGTAATACTGACGTTGTACTTGAATAATAATATAAAATGTAATAAAAGCACTTGTCTGTCACTGAGACTTGTCTGATAATGTTACACGTTAGCATCCAAAATGAGCTTAAAATTTCCGCTCTGCTAATAACATGGGCAATTATGTCACAGTTAATATGTGATTATTTTGAAAAGCAGTTGTACTCCTGTCAAACATGCACACATTTGATTCCAGAAAACCATAACATTTACTCGTCTCTATAAACTGCATTTAAAATATCAATTTACAGTAACTAATTATGCACCATTAAAGGTGCAAAACAATATTTTTGACCACAAGTCTGCAACATTATCCTTTCCAACCGCGAAAGGTCTCAGAAGCCTTATTACATCAGCCATAATTGCGGCGATCGTTCTAATGTGCAGAAATAGCATGGAATCGATGGACTAATTATGAAACAATTAACCGAGTAGGTCGCACCTCTTGCTTGCACAGTGACGCCATGCATCGGTCGCGGACACTTTGAAAAAGTTGTCACTTACTAAAACGACTAATGTCGGGTAAGTAGCTTGCATAGCACATATTAACTTTTGTTTTACTTTATTTTCCATTGGCGTCTAATTCTAATTGACCTCTTCAGTATGCGAGAGGATGCAAGTGAATTTGATTTACACTAATATCAGTGACATTAGCAATTTAAGTGGCATATCTCATTTAAGCCAGATGCATTAATTCGTCATGGATCTTCCCAAAGTCACGTCGTGACTATTTCGATGCGTTATGATGTTATTCAAACATTCAGCCAATTCATTCGAATTCTTAAAGAGACGTAGGTGTACTGCCTACGCAGCTACGGCCCAACAAAGAAGTTAAAACAGGAATAAAAATGGTATCGATGGCTACCATTATGGATAATTAGGTGTGAAACAATTTACTAAGTAGGTCGCACCTCTTGCTTGTTCAATGAAGACATGCATTCGTTTTGATCACGTGATAAATCCGACATTTTTAAATGTGTCCAACTGGGTTATGTAGAATTTACATAGGGTTAGGTAGAATAACAGTTTTAAATTGTTTACAAAACACTAAGTTAATAGAATATAATGTTATGTTTAATTGCATTTTAAAATGGTGTACATACATAAGATCAAAAATGAACCTATCCAGCCATTAATAATAGTTGCAAGTAAAATATTAAATACACCACCTACCTTAATCATAGTATTATAAAAATAAAATATAAGTATTATAAAAAAATCATGGGTCGAAATAAAAAATATAATTAATCTATGTAAGAAATAGTGTCACAATATCGATTGCTATCGCTCAATTGGACAGTTTACAAATAAGCCGGCCATCATGAATCGACTACAACACGCCACGTTAGATAATATCTCTAATGCGAAATCTATAAAGCGCTAGTTTTTATACGTGGGTGTTTAATGTCAATGACTAATCCACCCCATACCGGTAATTACTAGAAGTACGAGGTTGTACAATATACATACATCTTAAGGAGATGGAAATAGATAAGCTACGAGTATAATTAGAAGGATTAATTAGTGAATCGCAGTGCTTTTGTTTTGCATTTCAAAGACTCGCTATAATAATTATTAAGTATTAAGCGATAAAGATTCTACACATACGAAATAGCCGTTAATTAATAGCAAGTTTAAAATAATTTCATTCACATTCAAAAGGCGCCATAAATTTTGTCTTTGAAGCGCCTTTCACGCACCCTGGGATTATGAACTCTAAACAGTTTCTAAGCAGTCTTGTTTTCATGAAAATAAATTTTCATGTTACTTAGTTTAGGCCCTCACTTAGTCAATAGATTAATTCATTCTTTCCTAAAATTAACATGAAACAACAGCAAAACGAATCTGGTCGAAACTTAGCACACAGTTTTCAGCCTAAATTTATTTTAACATATGCTTTGACCCCGAAATATTTATAACAAAAATCTAGAACCTGGGTGTCCAGGTTCTAGATTTTTGTTCCTTATAAGAATTCACGTGCAGCAACAAAAAGCAAGTGTTGTTGTTGAGTTACACAATCGAATTTACAAAAATATGCCCAGACAGAGCATAGGTCAGACTGCAGTTGTAAATAGCTGATAAACCTATTAAAAATCCGGTGAACTATTCAAAAAGGCTGAAGTGGGTCAACAAAAATAGCTCAGCCTTATTGATAAAACTTACTGAGTTTCTAACGAAGATTATACTTTTTGGCAGTATGTTTTGTTATCAGTAATCTTAGAGAGGTCGCCTGTTCTTCAACAAGTCAAGGAGACACGTAAATTCTCTTTATACAGGATGTTCCAAAATAGTGACAGGTGGAAGTCTAAAGATAGAGTCACTCCTTCCTAATACCTATGTATAAAGAAACCATATTCAAAGATCGATGTAACATTAAAGTACGCAATAAATTTATTAAATTGAACCGAGCAGAAAACATATTGCGATTTATTGTATTTTTTAAGTTTTGTTTTAGCGCATCTTATTTTTTCAGTTAATTTTATTTTGATAAAAAAGGAAAGTTTTAACATGCAACTATTTATAGCTTATCAGTTATTATGTATAGCTATTTTTAAAGATTTAAACGGTTATGACACGTGGAGGTAGTTTAGGCACCAAAACAAAAGCGGCCACTATGCGACGCTAGATTTCGTATAAATCTTTATATCACTCAGAGTGATCTAATATTAAAACAGCCACAGCTACATTCCGCTTATGATTTTACAAATCTGTTTCATTGAGTTGACATTTCGATCTCAATTCGGCTGAACACCTGTAATAGTCAGAGCGACAATGTTGACATCTGCTGTGATGTTGTGATTAATTCGATGCACTCTCAATTATTAAATTCAGAGGATAACTGGACGGATTCAGCTGATGGGATATTTATGTTAGGGAGAGTGTGGTATGACAGGGTAAATTTTAAACAACCCCTGTTTAAGAACTAATAAAGCGCACGAGTAGTCTTTTCCTGGCATTGCAAGTGACAATCCTGTGAAAAGCTAAATAATGCCATAACAAACAGGAGAATTCAGTTTATTATTTTAAAACATCAAAACATTTACGTGTTCAACGGACATCTTTAGTGTGCGTGACATAATAGTACTATGTGATCGTGATGAAAACTTAGGAGACCCAGAACGCCTACAAGAAATTAAGTGATTTAGGTACAATATAAGTTGTTATTATTAAGTTTAAGTACCTTTAAAGTAGGTAAAACGTAGGAACATTAATCGAGTCAACTGTTCGCCGCAGCAAAAAGGCACAAACTTTGTCATCCGTCGACCGAGCAGCATTAAACATTCGGCCGCGCGAAATTAACTTGTCATTGACAAGATCTCGAAGTGGCGGCTCACCTACGTCGAACATGTTTACAGCGCAAATTGAACAGCCTACTCTTGAAAAAAAGATATCGGTTCTTTTACACATACTTTTTTGGGAGTAAGTAATGCTTTTGTTTTTAAACGATAATTAATAGCCGTCTTTGGAAAAGATGGCTATTATACTAATAAGGGATGGTGTGACCAGTGTAACCAGGAGGCACTTTGGCGCTGTACATAGATCGGTGAAAGATTTTGGGAGAGATCTTCATCCAGCTGCGGGCTGGTAATGTTTAAAAAAGATAATAAATGGCAATGGCAGGCTTCGGACTGACGTCAGACTGACGATTTTAAAGCTGTTATCTGGAGTAGACTGTATGCAAGAAGCGGACTGGGAGAATTGGAGCTGCCTGATGGAAAGCTTGTCCATCAGTGGACGATAAAGGCTGATTTGATTGATTGGCTATATGAAACAATGGACAGATAAAATGGTTTTAAGAAGATAAGCGTGTAACTCCTTTTGACTTTATGATGACTCTTAATCACACACTATTCCAAAAAGCACGTATGCATCAACTGAAACTTGGAAGAGTATTACGTATGATAATTAAGGTAGAGACCATGGCATAAACGTGTTTACCAACTTTAGTTTACCCGTCCTCAAGTTTAATGTGATTTCGCTGGTCACATAAGTTGTTTGGCGTTTCTCTCTCCGCTACCCCGCAAGCCTACTTTACGTAAATCAACTTTGCGAGTTCGTTCGGAACGCACTCGCAACTGCAAGCACAACCGAGCCAGCCTCTCGGAACTCTTTACAGTATTAGGTAAAATAACTCTAGGACAATGCAGACTTCACCAGTTCAGGCTAATGGATCGCCTCCATACTTAGAACGACCAACTTTTATGGATAAGCAGAATTGAGTTAGTGTTGTGTCGAAAATACTCAAGTTGACTGTTAGTTTCGCTTCAATTGTGTTACAATGGAATGAGCTAATTTGTAGTTTGTTTAGTTTGCGACATCGGGAGTTGGGACTGCTTTATTTAAGCAAAGATGTTTTTTGGTTATTTTTACTTTAGCATAGTCTATCTGAGCCTTTATCTGAGCTAATCAAGTAGGCGAATACATATAGGGTTATCTTTGGCTACGGAGTGGTCACGAAGACAGGAAACGCACAAATATCTACACTTTCATAGCTAAGTAGATACTCGCCATAGAGATAATAATGGAGAGTATCGCCAAAACTATGTCTGCTAAGTACTTATTCATCTTACTTATGAATCGCGCTAAAAATAAAGGTCTTGGATGACATCCACTGCATCGCAGTTGCAGACGCGTGGTATCCAAAGTACTATCTCAGAAAAGTTTTTATTAGGCAAAGAAGACGAATTTTTTGACCGAAACCCATTGACGAAAATTCTCAGTTCTCAATTCTTGATCTCAATACGTTTCACAACTCCCGATCAGGGAATCTGTTCTTCTGTTGTCCAATGTCACTTTTTAATTCGTGGTTCAGATCATCGGCCTAGGTGAACAGTTTATTCTACAAAAAAATGAGTAAAGCACATGTTCGTACTCACTCGGCGAATCGGCCAGCAGATCGTTCTCTTCGTGCGCTGGCGACTTCACTGACCCCGGCGACAGCTTGACCGGTGGGTGCGGCGATGGCATGGGCCCAGTGCCGCTGCCTGTGCTGCTGGCTGGCCCCGGGTTGGAGTGGGATGTCGTGATGGTGATCTCGCCGTTTGATGATGAGAGCCTGTAAGGGTTAATAATTTTAAAGCTCGAAAAAATTGAATAGTTTACATCGTTTTTTCCAACATCAATACTCCAATTACTTCTGGGATTGGCTATAGACAGTGGCGGGCACCGGTTTTATTTCAAGGTAAGCAGTAGATACTATGTGTTTCATTGATGAAAATCAGTGGTTTCCATTAATTACACACATTTTTAAGTACCTATACTGCGTACCTGATTTCATTTATGAGGTACGCACTTCCTAATTATCTTTATGCACCGCACGCCCCTGGCTATACGTAGATAAAGATGGTTAAAGGGGTTTGGGAGAGGACTATGCCATGCATTTGAAAAATCTAGGGTAATTAACTTATTAATGGATTTTTTGTAATTCCATTAATAAGTTCATTAGTTTAAAAAAAAGACGTACAAAGATGGACAAAGACTTATATGTTTTAACTAAAAAATTTCAAAGTAAGATTTGACTGAAGGACTGCGCTCTTAATATAGGGTACAATTTTGACACGCTGCTTTTCCCGAAGCGGTATGGTATTTAATAAGCATTATTTGCATAAAAAAGGGATACATTATAAACTATCATAACAACACACGAAGACGTAATTCCCTTATGTAAAAATCATGACGATCGGTGTTTTTAGCAGAAAATTAATAAAACGACGGATCGCGTTATAATCGCCACATACTTTTATAGCGCGCTTATATTCAGCCTCGGTTGAATTATACGGCCAAACAAACATTAAACTAACTGCGACTTAACAACTATTAAAAGTACACGTAACTGCAAAAGTTTTTTTTGGAAGTTTACTTAACAGTGCTCCAAATTCATACAATGCTAATTATTCTAGCGATTTATATGATTATGTGTGGTTTTGTTTAGAGTTTATCCTCGAAGATCATTAACCAAGGATAGACTATTTATATTGATTTTTTTGTCAGATTAAAATCTGAGAAGGTTATTCTAACTAAGGTACTTATGTCAATATAGTGTCTGTCAGTGTTTATCCACGACACATTTTATGTTTCTAAGAGTCAAATAGAACCCACTCAAAACCGTATTATCAAGTCATGCAATGATTGCAGATTAAGATTTGAACCTTTTTAGCAAGTTGAAATCTGAGACGGTTGTTTTGAGATATGTCACTATAGCGTCTGTTTATTTACGCCACTT
This sequence comes from Anania fuscalis, assembly GCA_950371115.1. Lineage (NCBI taxonomy): Eukaryota > Metazoa > Arthropoda > Insecta > Lepidoptera > Crambidae > Anania > Anania fuscalis. The sequence goes on along the minus strand of OX493335.1, from coordinate 14,270,798 downwards.
TTATGCGTTTAAGAGACGAACAGTTTCATGGCTGAAATTATAACAGATTAAGATTTGAGCCTATTTTTGTTTATTAATAAATCTAAGGTGCTTTGTTTCTGGGTAGTGTCTGTTTATCCTCGATACACAAACGCATCTAAGAATGAAATGATCCCTACTTAAAACATCGTACTAATCACCACACTTTCATTATAATTTCATTCATTCAAATCAGGATTTGAAACTTTTTGGTGAGTTGAAATCTAAGAAAGTTGTTACCTGCTGGATAGTGTCTGTTTATCCATGACACTTTAACGCGTGAAACTTTTTGGCGAATTGAATCTAAGGAAGTTGTTTTTGAATAGTGTCTGTTTATCCACGACACTCTAACGCGTAAGAATAAAATGGAACCCACTCAAGACCTCGAACTAACCACGGCACTAGCAAGGCGCGCAATTATCACAGATTAAGCATAATTACTGACGTTAAGTTGTTGGAATGCGCCCGGTTTGTGGCAGCACGCGAGTTATGGATACTTTGTAAGTGGTTACGTCGTGTTGGATATCAAATTGGCGAAAATATTGATTGATTTTAAATATAATCATAAATATTTATTGCTTCATTTGGCACATTGAGGTTATAGCATGTATCTAAGACATTATGTATCCTCAAAGAAACTCAGGGTCTTAGAAATATTATATTTAATAAAATATTAGAGAGCCTTTATTCCTTAGGCTTTCAAGAGGTTATTATTTACGTGCAGTAATGTAAGATTGTACATAGGTATTTCAAATACCTAAAATTACACTGGACTGCTAAAGATTATGCTACTGATCAATTAAGACCTTAAATTATGAGCAAACATGAAAAAAACCCGGCCAAGTGCGAGTCGGACTGGCGCACGAAGGGTACCATTATCTATAAAAACGGCAAAAAAATCATGTCTGTTGTATGGGAGCCACCTTTAATATTAATAATATCTGTTAATACATCATCTCGGAAAATTTCAACTGTCTTACTATCATGGTTCATGAGATACAGCCTGATGACAGACGGACGGACAGACAGACAGGCAAATAGACGGACAGCGGAGTCCTAGTAATAGATTTTTTTTAATGAAAAACCAAAAATTCTATATAGAGCTAAAAAAATTAGATAGGTACATACGTTGGAAATCCAGCTATAGTTTCTACTATAATATTGAGACAATAAATGGAGACGCATTGCTAATAGACTACATATTATGTGAGTTGTTAATCAATAATTTCAAAGTTAAATTAATGTCTTATTATTTGATAAATGTCTTAAATCAAAACCAAATAGGTATTATAAGCCTTATTGGTTTGCAATAAGGTTCACCAAATCTGGTACATTCTATCACTTAAGTGCAAATGAGTCGGTTCATTATCTGCCCGCAGCATTAGCGGCGATCTGCCACTAATGTACTTAAGCGTTTAGCAATCAGACACTTCGGCTTTCTGTGTAGCTTAATAAGTTAAAGCAGTACTGGAAAAACAGTCAAGTGATCTGTTCACTTAATGATAGAAAACTATTGCATAAAAATTGAGCTTATCTTTATTGTATCTACTTAAATGACGTCACGCAAAAGGTAGTAGGTATCCATTCAGAGCTACAAAATCATGATGGTCAAATTTATGGTAGCAAGATGACATCACGTAAAAGGAAATCTGTTTCTTCACTTAGTGGCTGTATGTGTGGTATTTTTACCACCTGAGGGAATTCTCTCAGACGCCTAGCTAGACGCTAGCAGCTAGGAATTAGCTAGCGTCTAGCGTCTTTTGAGCGTCGACGTCATGGCAGCGTCCAATGAGTGTTGACGCTTGCGCAGCAGCATTATCTTAACGCTGATTGGACACTGCCACGAGGTAGACGCTCGAAAGACGCTGGTGTGGGAGAGGCCTAAGTATTGTACAATCAACCATATTCATGTTCCACTGACACTTGTTGCTGCGGTAACTGATAAGAGGAGGTTTCGGGATCAACTCCGTGCAAAAATCGTGAAATCTACTGAAATAAATTATCTGTGACCTACGATGTGTAAAAAAACCTGTACGATATAAAAGAGAGATAATCTTCGTCTCAAATACAACAGCTTTTTCAAAATAAAATAAAACTATTCACATCCCTCGTAGGTATAAATCGTAACAGCAAATTCGTCATTTTATATCGGAAGTGTTTTTTTATTTGAAGTTGGTCTTGTAACAAAGTTGTTTTATTCAAAGAAAAGAACGTGACTTTTGCGACTTTAAAATCAATGAAAAACCGTGAATAGGTACTATATTTTTAAAACAATTAGGTACTAGTCAACCTTTCTGGCGAGGCGACACGACGTAACAATCTATCTGAGCGGTACCAAACGGTTTACGGTCGGCAGAAAAAGGCGCCAATCGGTCCTTAGTACGTGCTAGTACAAATGAGGCGCGCTTCATTAACTGCGCCGCTGCATTAGCGGTAATTGCCGGCTAATTAGGGCCTCATCCGTTGCAACAAACGCACACACACGCTGTTTTATTATAACGCATTCGGTGCAGCTAGATGCGACGGGAGTGGGACAAAATTGTGTAAAAATAAACAAAATTTTAAAACAATTAATATTTTTTTGTATTTAAATACAAATAAAAAGGACACCTTGTTAGACTTTTCATATTTCTGTTTAGTTTTTAACTTACAATTAAACATGAAATGATGTTTATTGCGATATTACCAGTACACTAGGTCAGTCGTTAAAACGTTACTTAAACGACAAAATAAATTGCACAAATATCTTTATAATCAGTCGCAATAAAATTATCAATTGAAACAAATTAAAAACGGACTTTTATATTTATGTTACGCCTCTCACCGAATAACTATAATATAAACCAACAAAAAAGCGCTAACTTACAAAACGTCTAGCAATTCATTTGCATGTAAATTGAAGTTAATCAATTTAATAAGCGCCCTTCGTAATGCTGCACAGTTATTTAGTGAAGGAACCGCGGTGCGTACAAACACGCACACATGCACACTACCACATTTAGTTACACACACGTAGACGCAAAACATTAATTGTTCCTTCAATTTATCAACACGTATACACAGTCGACAGCGAAAGCTATACGCTATCAGAAATTGAAAATTGTCTTCAAATAAGCAAGAAGAAGATATTTTTTGGTATTTTTTTAATTAAATAAAGTATTCATTTGTTTTTTTGTGGACTTTACTTATGAATTCTACGAACCATGCCTTTCTCGGATAATTATTTTAAAATTAATAATGGTTTCAATGGCGTATTTAATTACTACCTTATTTTCTTGTCATTCCGACATGACCTTTTACTTAAAAGGAAGACCGAAGTCAAGTAGTGCGGTTTCTTAAAATGCTTGAATGATTTAAACGTCAACTTAAAATGTCATTAAAAGAATTATAATGACGTTTAAATGATAACGAAGATGAGTTCAATTTGCAACAGTTTTATTCATTGCCTACTTTGTTGTAGCATGACCAATTATTATGTTTGATCAATGGAATTTTGTTTTTTGTGCGATGTAATATTACTAGCGCAAGAGAACTTGCTCTAATTATAAAATACACTCTATCCTTTAATCAGGCTGTAGCAAAATAGGGGCCAAATCCTTGAATCCTTTAAATACACTTTTTATAGCCAAAACAAAAAAAAACATGCTAGACCTGGATATGGGTTAATTAATATTGGTTTGTTTGGTACAATAATAATGCGTCAAAAAACTATCAATAAAAAGTAAAATCAACTTTAAGTTTAAAAAACTTAATCCTCCTTTTAACAACATTTTTTGTTTTAAACATTAATTGTACAAATATTTTTCTGACATTCAAACTTTCACGCATGTACAAATATTTTGCAATATATTAGGTCAACCACCGCCTTAAGTTATAATCGTACGAACATAAAACTCAATTGGTAGTGTATATTATTATGGAAGGAGAGTAATGTCCGCCTTAAGGTATGATTAATAAAAGGATGAGCTTTTTATTGGACCGATAATTGGTTTTTAATAAACACAAAACCACGTCGTGAAAATTAAAATAATAAGTTTTTTTGACAGCTCATATTTACTGGGGTCTGGTAAATTAATGGAATAGATTTTATTTGTTTTGTGCAGGGCAAACAAAAGGCTCAGTAGACGCCGTATTATATATTGTTTAAAAATCTCATGATTTACCAATCTAACTAATATTTAAATATTTAGTTCGAGTGTTTGGATATGCAGTATGATTGGATATGCCCAAGCAAGGGGGTAATTTTACTGTTCAAATACAACTTTTCACTCGGAACTCTATCTATATCAGTGATTGATGGTACTATGTATGAGAGTAAAGAGTTTTAATGATAGTACAATGCAATGGAACGATAAAGATGTTAATTTAATTCAAGAGCAAATTAGCCTCTTGAAATAGCCACTGTTAATATTTCTCTTAAAAAAAGATAACCGTGCTCTAAAAGGATTAAAATACATTGACTAAATATTTTATTCCTATTTCAATTAATGAGTATGGTAAACAAATTGTCTAATTTCCACGATCGATTTTTATCAATACAAAAAATGAAAGTCTGTGGTAGGTTCATGAGTTTCGTGACTGTCCATTAAAAATATATATATAAAGTAGTGCATTTTGACCTACATAATGTATGGTGAGACAATTGTGCAAACGTTTTGCAAGGATTTAAATTAAATGATTGATAGCTGCAGCGCCACTCAGAACCTGTCAGCACACTTTTCAAGCCGTGACTTAATTAGATCTAATGCCACAACTATATTATGTTAATCACGATTGTCTAGTTAATAACAAACACTTTTAATCCATTTAAAACTTTAAACGAATGCACGAAAGTTTAAATTAACTTAGCAGTGCTATGTATACAGTAGTTCATTATGGATTTGCATAAAATATACATACATTTTGTTATTAAGTCCATGATAATTCACTATGATAAACAAATCTGAGCGAGTGTTAAACAAATGTTCAAAGTGGGCAAGTGACGTGTTAACATTAGAAGGAAATGAGGTAAAAATATTGTTTATGTTAATGTAATGAATCTATACGTCATACAATTTGTAGAGTCTTGTCTACATCACCACACCAATAGAATTGATTAACAAAATATTTTATTAAGTATGTAATGGTACAAGTCAATCTATGTAAAATAGAGATTAATAAATATCTCGCAAAATATTGACCTGTGTTGTAATTAAGTGAGATGAGTTCAATATTTTTATTTTATTTTATTTGCCTTTATAAATTAAAGGTTAACCTAACCCTGCCTTACCTATCAAGCTTCAATTCCCCACCGGTGGCCACGTAATAATATATTTTTTATTGTGTCTCTTGACCTTGGCCTGACAGGTTACATCTGTTAGGCTGTACGTTTTTTATGAAGTTAATAGAGTCAGAAACAAGATTTCATTCATGTTCAGGCTAAATCTAAATTTGAGTAGGATGTGCGTTCACCCAAAAGTGTTAAAATGCAAAATCTTGGAGTATATACATCCATAAATGACATTTACCTTAAGGTAAAACATTTTCGATTTTTGAAACTATGTATCATTTACAATTCTTTCATTGCTACTTTTGAATAGTAATTAATTACATACGTAGATAAACTAATACAGATCTTAATTTTGGTCCATCCTCGGACTTCTTAGTAATAGGGTACCGTTTTACCCTTTGGGTACGGAACCCTAAAAATGCAAATCCCACGTTAAGTAAATTAAACGCTTTTCTTAAAAAAAAACGAACAAACATAATTCTGATACATAGACGAACCCTAAAAACTACCTTTTCGCGAGGGTAGTATAAAAACTTAACAATGGCGTTAGTATTTGACAGTTTTGTTTGGAGGTGGCGCCCTCCCTGCGTTTATTTAGATCCTTGTCGCGCTGCACAGAAAAATCCCTCTAATTAACTCTAGTTTTTACGACGAATATAAAACTCATTAAAAATGTAATTCGTTTGTGTTCGAGGGGGTGAGAAGTTGAAAAGTGGGGGGAACAGACAATAAAGTAGGTGTAGTAAATAATAAAAACAAGACGAAAGCTTTTGTTTCAGTCTAGGCTCATTACGATTACCTCGCAAGAGATCAAAAAAGTAAGATTCAATAAAGTATTGTGTCATAATCTAGTAAATACCTATCTTACCTTACTTATGAAAGAGAAACATTAACAGGTCTAACGGTTATCATTATATAAAATTTTAATGTCAGTTTGTTTGAAAGTTAAAACTGATTTTTTAATCCAAATATCGAAATTGTGGAACAATATTATATTTTAGATTTAAAATACATTATACCATAAAATAAAACAATTTTTGCTTTCGAAATTAGCATAAAAAAATTGAAATCAATGATTAAACTACATACAAAGTTTGTAATACTGACCACTTATCACATCATTTATTCACAATATTTTTTATTAATACTGTTTTATTATTTTTATTTGAAAAACGGCATAATTAAAATTCATTTGATCATAATTATTACGCAAAAAAACATGTAACAAGAAACTAATTAAAGCTAAAAAAAAACTAAAGTTTCTCGTTTTTTTAATATAATAATTTGCAGTACCAATTACCTGTCCATATTTGATTACGTACATGATGCTAACAAAAAAAAGAATCATGTAAATCGATTCAGAAATCTCGCCGTAATCGGTGTGCATACATAAAAAAATATATACGCGCCGACTTGAGAACCTCCTCCGTTTTTTCGTCGGTTAAAAATATTGTTTTGGGCGTGTATGATATTTTTTCATTGAAAATGAGATTTTTATATTAGGTATGCAATTTGTTACCGACAGATGAATAGACAATCTTTGTTGCACATCGTACATCTTTTGTGTGACATTGAGAACATATAGGATTTTCTTATGTAGTCTTATCACTAAAAGTGATATCTGCTGAAAATCTTCAGGTAGTAGACTACCTCTATATTTGAATTTAAATTCAGGGGGAAAAGGTGAGGGGAAGCGCTGTAATGTCCGATTATTTTAAATAAAAAATAACAATTGAATAAACAATATTCAACTGGTTTCTTTATATATATTTACTAAGAGTCTAAGACATACATACTATTAGAATAATTACTATTTTGTTTGTTTTATATTAATCACAGTAGCTCCCATTAATTTAGGCAATTTTTTTAACGTCGCCGAGAACTAATTATGTGAACCAACGGTATTATATAATTTCTAATACAAAACTACCATATACGACGTGTGATATTTATCTAGATTGTAGGCCAACAGGAATGAGGTATTAAACTAAATTATGGATGCGAGAATTAATGTTCCCAGCCAGTAATTATGAGGTCGCATTAAGTTAATGTCTTTGAAGTACGCACACACGGAACGTCCCTATAATAGATGTGCGTCGACTTGTGAAGTTACACGGCCGGATAAAATAGTTCGAGGTACCTACTGCACAATTTAACTAATATTATAAACTACCTGATCCGGCTAACATCGTGACGCCTACATAATTAATTTAAAAAAAGTGTATTATTCCGATGTTTTGTTAGTAATTTTGCCATTGCAGAAACAAAAGCAAACTACTGTTTGAGTTATATAAATGAATACAGAATGATACAGATTATAAATGTGTTTGTTTATTACAAAATTACGGAATTAACTGAATACATATGGACATATGGACATTGATCTATTGAAACACAAGGGATCTTTTTTTTCTTTAGTCGCTACGAAGACTTTTGCAGACAAAGTCGCGGGCAGAAGCTAGTGTTTTATATATGGTACCTATCAATTTTTTGTAATAGCATCACAAAGTATATAGCATTTTGTCTTACTTTTAGTTACGTTTTTGACTATGATTCTTGTTGAATGTGTTGAATAAAACGATTTCATGTTTACTGTGGTGTTTTTTTAAAGAATCAAATGATCTTAATTCTCTGAAATGTATATTATCTAGCGCGAAATATCAAGAATGCTATATCAAGTTTCATTATTAAACACATTTCATTCATCGCTCACTAATTTCGAATCTCCATTGCACAACATAAAGTCTGCATTGATAGCGTCAGATTTGTTTTATCGACAATTATTTTGATTCTATTGCAGTAAACACCTGTTGCCGATAATATTGAAGCCTATAAGTGTGTTTGCTAACACCTAAGTGTGGGTGGGAATGATAGTTGTGTATGTGTGTGTGACAGTCGGAATCGAATGTGTTCAGTTTCCTCCACGGTTTCTTCTAAACTAAAAGATAATTTAGTCATAAGAAAATAAAGTTCATATTTTTATTTTATGGAGCTCATTTTACGGAGTCATTGACAGTATATCACGTAATTTTAATGGTTTAGAATTCCAAATCCATTTAGCGACGAATAAAACAGCTGTCGAGCAGCTCACTTGGTGTATCTCATTTGGTTTTTAATTGAAATTTAAAAAAACACATTCCTAAGTAACTTTAATACGTATTTGTCGTAGAACATAACCAAATTCGTTAAAGGCATGTTACCGAGTTCAAACTTGTTTGTTTTTTAACCGATTTAAAAAAAATGAGGTTTTCATTTTGACCCGTATGTATGGATGTTTAGTTGTCCGCGATTTGTCTAAAAAAAACTAAGATAACATCAGCTAAAAACTAAGAAAGAACCGACTTCAAAAATAAACTAAAAGGCGAAAAATAATATTTTCTAAACTAAAACATACTATTTTTGAAGTCGGTTCATATTTTTTTTTTACTTTTTTTTATGTTTATGGTTTGCTTATGTAGATAGTGGTTATGATGGTAAGACCCAAGCCGGTAACATATAAGCTGTTGGAACAGTATTACTTTTAACGTTAGTAGGGCCTCGGTTTAGGATTATATAAGGTACGACAATAAAGATTACCAAGAAGCATTATTACAACTATTGTAGAGCGCACTAACACAGCTATACAGCCTAGACATCGGAGGCGATATCCCGCATTGGCTCTATTTATCACAATTACCCGCGGATTAGCCGCGTCACGGGCGCTAAGGTTATTATACACGGGAATACTTAATGCCTCTCACACCTAATTATAGTGCCGCATTGATTAAAAACAGTTTAACTTATTAAAATTAAATTACTACGGCAAAAGCACGAGCTTTTTGGAGGTCGGTGTTAAATTCATTTATAACGTAAAGAAATATTTTTTATGACTATCAAAGAATGTACGCTCTATTATGATTGTCCATTGCTGGACATTTATTCTTTCAACAAGATAAGCGATGTTATATGGAAAGACGCATTTAGAGAATGGAAAAGAATAGCCAAGCAACGGGCTTAGTGTATTGGGACGGGACAATAAGCGTTTCCCAAAACGGTGTCTTTACTAAAGAACACGTCTACCTTATTAAACAGCTATCGGTTCTATGGCAAATGGGACAAGACATTTTTTCAAATTACGTTGTAATCCTAAAGGATTAGGTCAGAACAGAACAGTACCTTATTTATAGCGTTATGTGTACAAGAGCTAAGCAACGATACGATTAAAAAATCATAATATAAGACTATTTCCCCACATGACATTGTCTTTATTTATTATCGTAACTCTTAAATAATCTATTGCAATAGATTGCGACTATTTCAGAACTACAATGCCCAGCTAAGACTTACTTGCAGGTTGCAGCTCATATAACACGAAAATGCATAGAAGGCGATATCCCGCATCGGCTTCGGCACTATTTATCACCATTACCCAAGGTTTAGCCGCATCATACGGGGAATACCTAATATCCCTGGCACCTAATAATATAACTATCTCAAGTATTCCATTTCGTCTACTACTAAAAAAAGCCACGACAGCAAAGAAAGACATTATTTTTTCTTTTATACAAGACATTTGTCTACGGATAGCAGTACACCCATACTGAATCCATAAGAACTCTGTCTAGTAGTTCGTGTAGCGGAATACTGGGCGGTAACCAAGAACTCTTATAACAATCTCAGGCTGTCAAAAATTATCAAATCTGTCAAATGTTGTATGTAATGACGTACCACAATTGACAGATTTGACAGCTTTGAGATTGTTCTAAGAGTTCATGGTTAGCCCGCTGGTCATCAAATATTTGTCAAAGTTGCCACAAACAAAAATGGATGGCATATAGATTACGGAGGATAACCGTACTTCTGTTAGTGGTATAAGTGTAGCGCATTTACACAGATATACAGACTTAAGTTAGAAGAAACGAATACATCGAAGGTGCTATTCATCACCGCGTCACAGGCTAAGGTAATTATAGACGCGGCACAGCTAATGCCTCTGGCACCTAATTATACAGCCACATTAGCTTCGAAGGAGACACGCCGTGCTCGCCTTGGGTTGTTTTGACTTTCGATTGTTGCTAGAGTCATTAGTTAGTTGATAAGATTTTATCAGACAGTGAAAGGAAAAAGGCGTTACTATTTGTGAAGCACGACGAAGAGCACAACGTAAAAAAATGTGAAGGAAAGTGAGCGACTCCCAAATTAAACAGACACAAGATCATAATATCGAGGTAATTATTTATGGTCACTTAATACTCAGGTGCTTTGAATAGGTTCTAAATAAGATAAACTTATCTTTGACCAATTTAAATAATGTAACAAACAAATTATCTTTTTTATGAAGTTCGAACTGATCCATTTGCGCTGTAAAATTCCTCACAGGACACGTCAACGCCAATTGCGTCGTCTTTTGTTAAAAGCCTTTATTGAATCGTCATTATATATTATACGAGTATTCTGTAGTAATTTAATAGGTACGTTTAAAATGGAAAAACTCTGAAAAACTGTGTGTAATATAATAGTAGGTTCGGAATCGGAAATAAAAAGCATAATGCACACAGCACTTGCGTTTGTCAAAAGGGGTGTAAAATCACTGGTTAGTGACAAATGACACACGTAGAGGAACTCCTTACACTTATGTACCGAAGCTATTATAGGCTAGGGAGATTAAACACACAGTGATTGAAGGCTCTTTTAATGGTAATAAACTATTAGTTACATAAAATGATGCGGCGTATTCTACAGTTATAAAACAGGTAATAGTTCAAAATGATGTACATCATTATTATAGCGAACACCACTTAAGTTTTTGTTCAACATCGTTAGTATAAAGTTAAGTAGCAAGAATTAATGTCGCATACATCATTTAGTTTAATATCATTTTCCGCGCTGCCAACACCAGAAAATTGTTTATATAGGGTGTCGGAAAAAGCGGCGACAAGCGAAAATATAGGTGAGCACCCAAAAAGATTACTATATTTATTAAAAGATTACTATATATATTTATTTATTATTAGTAACCAGATCGTTTCGTACTTTTCAAGTAAACCTCATAAGTAGATATTGTTCTTATTTTACTAGGTATACAGGTAAGTAAGTGTGGGATGTGTTCTTCAATGATTACAGTTGAAGGATTAGCTTATTTATTTTAATACTATAAGACATTTCATACATGCAAAGTAAAACTGGTTGAGGCATACATTATTTTGGTAATATTGATTTTACTGTGTCTATTTTAACGAGCTAAATGCTATTTTATTAACACGGATAGTTTAATTTTATTTGAATTTGTGACATAGTATTTTGCACTAGTGTGTTTGGGACACCCCGTAATCATACTACGTGAATCTAACATTATTTATGTAATTATAACAACGCAGTTACTGCATCCTGCCCATAATTAGCATAAAATAGCTCATTAAGGTAGATAATAGTCAAATGGGAGTTTTCCTTATTATTCTAGTACCTAGTTTATATCTACGTCGTTGTTACGTAAAAGTTTTATGCGATACTAATCATGCGGGTTATATTAATCGTCACAACAATCAAAGAATATGGACTCAATCAAGGATGGACTCAGACTCAGTCAGACAAAATTGGGTTGAAGAGGCCATATTCAGAATACTTTTCGGTATAAGCAGATTATGGTGAAGTAATCAGTGGTATACCGGGTAGTCCAATTCACTTTCTGATTCTCGGATATTCTCTTTAATCTGTTATCAGCAACTTATATTTTGAAACAATACATCCGCGCCCTGCAAAAGGGCGCACTACGCTGCGTTTGCTATTTCTTTCATATTTTTTTCTATAAATATGCCAATGTATAATTTTTTTACGGAACCCTCGGTGCGCTTATCCGACTCGCACTTTGCCCGTATTTTTTTAAAGTTTACAATAATATGTATAGATATCGTGGTTAGACCCCAGTTGTAATTTTTTCAAAGGCGTTTCATACAACCATTAATGTAGTCTCTGCTTCATTTGCATAAAGTAATTAATCTCAGCTTAATTTGATTCCTGCAGTTTTAGTATGGCCCATTATGTAAGTGCTTCTTTAATAAGCCGTTATTAATTGAAAAATAATTAGTATGACTTAATACTTTTAACTGTACCATCTAATTATTAGACAACCAAAATGAGAATGAAGAAAAAAAGATAAATCATTTTAGTAGTAATTTTGCGGAAACCCACAGTCAAACACACATACCAGTAACTTCTTTTGTTGTAAATTAAATTTTACGCCAAAAATTTTTTGAATTAGTTCAACATAGTAGCTATGAAAAGCTTAATTTATTGATAGAAACTAAATAGATTGCGGCTAGTTAAGAATTTCCTTTTTCTCAAAACCAACAGACTTGTGGTCTAAATTGTGTTAGTTAGAGAGTTGGCTCACGAACGATAACTAGAAATCTTAACAACTGTGATTAATAAATTCATAATTTTTTTACAGGCAATTAAAATGGGTCTCTATTACACATCTAACACAATGCGTGCTTGATGGTATGAAGCATACCAGCTCATTAATGTAACAATAAAGCCCCACACGAATGTCATCACTTCTTTACATAATTACTGGCCTGTTTAATAAGCACTGGACATGCCACAATAGATAGTGATAGAGTAGGCTCAGTGCACACTACAATATTATGCGTTTTTTAGCGCAATTCCAATTTTTCTTCTCTTTTTGGCTGTACATTATTCTTTCGCATCCCAAATAAAACATTCATTATTTATTGAATAAAAAAAGGCTACCGTATTAAATTAATTTTCTGGCTTAAATAAAGAAACCAGACCAAAATTTCTATGTTACTAAAATTTAAATAATTTATAATTCCTTCATCTAATGTAAATAATTAATTTGTGGTACCTCGTAATCCAAAAGTGTTAATTTTTTAGGTACATACGTAATGTTGGATGACCACTTAACATGAACCAAGTTTTTTGTTTCCCAGTTGCCTAGGCTTTCTTAAATTATACATAAAACATGTGTTTGAGTACGTGTTAGGCAGTCCTACTGCATTTATGTTCGTTGTGTCACTACCCCGATAGCATCTAGTTTTTATTGCTAATGAATTAAAAATGATAATATTGTTCTTGCATGATGAAATGCAAAACATTTGTCATACTGTTAATTAACTGCTTTTTGTGAACCCGTGTGGACGTCTATGCGAAATAGGGTCTTTTTAAGGACAAAGAAAAAGTTAAATAGAGTTTTTAATTACTTGATAAAAATGCATTTTTTAAAATTTAAACACGGTCAGTAACTATAACATTATATTTAATTAAATTATGCTATTGATACATTCAATTTAAAATGAAAGAATGCGATGAGTTTTTTAATATTATTAATATTTCAAAAGATAAAAATTGACCATCCTTTACTTTTTTCTTTTTGCTTTGTTGAATGGAACAATAGATGAATAGACATGTAAAATATGGATTTTGTTACGTACGTATTGCTTAGAATTGAGCTTAAAAAAATATCCCTACTTATTATTAAAATTTAACCTTCAAGAATATTCTTGTATATGGATTATTATTGGTGTATGTAAACATTTTAGGGTAACACACACACACATTATCATTTAAATCTATACGTTTAAAACGAGGAAGTAAAGTAAAAGAGGAATTCACGAAAACCATAAACAAATGAGACAAGTTTTTTTTTAAATTATCTTCTTTCCTTGATTAGGTAGGTACTTATTGCTGATTTCCTTCTTCTATGAAACACAAAATGTACTACGTAACATTTTATAGATGACGTTATATTATATTATCCAAATAATGTGGATTTTCCATAATGCAATCGCCATAATGTTAGGTTTACAATATCTTTAAAGTTAAATTATGTATTTTGTAAGAATTATCCTAGGCGATTTGCCTATAAAATTGTAATAGACATAACATTTTAAACTTTCTTGTTGCGGGACAGTAAATAAAAAGAGGTATGTTGCATCAATACCCGTGTTGTGTACAGTGTTATTGTAATAGACAATTTTACCTTTCATGTCACGGCAAGTTGCGAACGTTATTGGAATTTATAGGATAGGTATTAAAATATGAATACAAGTATTATTTTGATTTCGGTCTAAACTGACATATCGAACGATTTCGGAGTAAAACAAAACATTGTGCCCTCTGCGCACTTGCTACAAACTTAGGTACACTAGGTACTTTGCATGGTAAACGATGCCATGGTACGTAAGCAAGAAAATCCGGTAATCTAGGCCAGACTACGCTTAATTAGAAGACGCGAGAACAAAACAATTGAGGTCACAACACAGCGTACCTTAAAACGCAATTATTGCAATGCTCCCTACATGGGCATTCTGACAAACGTTGATTACTAATTCACAACATACACATTCACACACAAAACTCGTCAGCGAACACAAAACTTGCACACACGCACACGGCCGTGTGTGGCGAACGAGTAATTACACTCATTGTCACATAATTACACCCAACACTTGTCATTGCACCCACGCTCGGCTAACCTTATCTGCACCCGATGGAGCCCTAATTACCAAAGCAATAAGGGTCGGAGTCGATTAAAATTAGCAACGACCCAATTGGTGGGCACTTAGACAATATAGCAAATAGTTACGGCGCTATGAAAAAATCAATGTGTGCAGCATTAGGGTAGTGTGCAGTAATTCACTGTATTTCTAACGTTGGTCATTAGGAACCGTATCTTTCTATCAGTCCAACTTCATTAGGATAATAACGTAGGGCTTTTTACTGCGGGGTATTTCGTAGTCTAGTTGGCTGTTATTCATGGGCATTGATGGTCAATGTGACAATCACTATTATTTGCGTAGCTCTAAACCAGCAAAAAACTTAGGGAATTCTAAAAATATACATCAAAGACTTACCTATTAATATTGTTCATAGAAACAGCATTAGAATTGTCCCTCTCGTTCCTTTCCCTCGAGCCTCCAGCAAATCTCTCGAAGTTCTCCCTTTCTTTATAGTGCCTCTCAGGTCTAGGTGAAGACGAGCGTCTCCCTTGCATCTGCTGAGGCATATTGTTCTGTTGGACCGTCTGCAAAAGGTTGTGATTCCCTTGTGGCTGCTGCTGTTGTTGCAAGGCTTGGAGCAACTCTTGCGCATTTGTCGCGCCATTGGACAAAAAGTTCGAAAGCCCTGGGTTCAGCAAGGCGTTTGATAACGTGGGGTTTAGCATGTTCGGCCGGATGTTCGATGGCTGCTGAGGGTTGGAGTTTAGAAGTTGGTGAGGTTGCGCCATCGCTTGCAAGTTGGCCAGAGACGTGGAAACCACTTGCCCATTATTCAGTGCTAAGTTCACCATCTGATCGTTGGAGTTCACGTGGTTGACTGGTATCGTTAAGATGGTTTGCGTCGCAATGCCTGTGGGCAAACATTTCTTGTTATTTTTTGGTCCATAAATGAGAAACTGGGTGATCGTTGGAATGCGTCAAGTTTCTCTGAACTCTGCAAATATTTAAGTTAGTAAGAAGTCTTCATGGATAATACCTTGTGATGTTGGTATGAGGAGTTGGGCGCCCTGGATCCCTTGAACCAGTTGCCCAGAGGCGAGGATGAGCTGTGGCATGGGGGACGGCATAGCTGGTGGCAACATGTTGCTGTTACCCACGGGGTTCGGAGACCCCATACCTTGGACAATAAAATATTTATTAAGTAAATATATTTAGAAATTCTTTACGTAACTAGTGACAATTTCAAAGACTCAACAATTAATGTGGAACGTCGTAAATTAAAAGTACATACAAAAAAGTTTCGGCACCTCTAAAATTATTTCTGACGGTAATGCAATTAAGTAACCGCGGTAAAATCGGTAATCGTTGCGATCGTTAAGAAGCCCAAGTAACAAAGTATCATTTTATATAATAAACATCAGATTTGGTATATAAACATTTAATAAATGATGGCTAAGACAAAAGAAAATTGCTTTGTCTCATCAGTCATGGTATTTGTTAACAAATCGTCGAAACAACCGCACAATGCATTCAACTTTCTACTTAGGTAATTAAACAATAAAATTATATTGTAATTACAAAGAGCCGGCGTCTATACGCCGCGTTCGGACATAACAAAGTAAAGATAGAAAATTACACAAAATCCATCGGCACCCGAGCAAGACTAATTTACCGCGAACAAAACGGCTCGAACAAAAATCTAAAACATTATCTGCATGCCTTACAAGCCCGTTAAACTCAGCATTAACATAACGTATTCATTTAAACCATGACATTTCACATTTTGTAATAAATGCTCTTTCCTACGCCGCATCAATTAAGAGCCGAAAAAAATGTATAATTAGCTCTATTAAGACAATAAAACTCTTAATGATACCGCAACAGTCGTAATATCCGTGCGTTCGTGAAAAAATATGTAATTATACTCATTATTTAAATAGGTTTTTTCGTCCATTACGGCATAGCTTTAATGGGCGGGCAGTGGGGCCGCTATCTTGAATTCATTAAATCGATTGGTTTCGGTAATCACCTAATTACGGATCACGTAATTCAGAGTTAAGAGTTTTAATGCGCGAACCGTGTCTTTCTGATTATCCCAATCTGTCTAATTCGGTCTAATAAGCGGCGGCCCTGGATTCCTACTATTTGAAATGTTAATGTGCTGAAAATATTTAACTGAATGCAAAAGTTTTAAGTGTTTGCTTAAAAATTTAAATCATTGATGGTTTTTCATAGTCACTTTGCATTTGCTAAAATAGATATCGGAGATAAGTATTAGAACTGCTTTGTTTTTGCGAGTTCATCGAAAAATATTTTGATTTGTAAATGATTTGGTTTTAACGAACGACCAGACTTTGTAATTGACAGCTGCGAAATATATTTTAATAGAATCAAACTCGTGCAACTAACTAATCATTTATTCTCAGGTAATGTATTAAATAAAATCTAATTTTATGTGGAACGTCAATATTGACCATTGGTATGGATACTAAAGGTTCTTTTACTATAATTTGCATTAAAAAATGACTTGAATAAAATCATGCTATTAATATAATAGCTGAATCGGCGGAATGTTTTTATATCATCTTCAGTGTACTCAGAACCTCATAAAACTTCGTTTCTTTTCATCAGTTTCTTACAGAATTTCTAATTGCAATATTTACAATACACGCAAACAAATATTTTTTTTAAAATAAGTAGCAAGAATTTACCTAATAAAAAAAATACCTGGAAAAGGGGTTGCAAGCCAGTATGCGGCTTGCAACCTCTTTTCCAGGGATTTTATTAACTATAAAATATATTTTTATGAAATATTTGTTATAAATAATTACATTCTAGTAGTCAGGGAGGACTATCGATTGATAATAATGATATCGATATAACTGCAGAAGTATCTGTTCATATTGCAACTGTGTCGACTTCGTCGATGTTCAAACTCGGATTGAGACCGAGATGCTAAATTGATGATCTGATTAGTGCAGCGTAGTTCTTGAAGTTAAACGTTGTTCGGGACTGGAGACATCTGATGAAGTGTTCGGTGTCAAAATACACATACAATTTCTGGAACTTATTGTTATTTACAAATGACATTTTAAGAATTGTCAAGAGAAGAGATATTTTCAAGAGTTCATTCTTATAAAGGTTACAAGCGCTGATGATAGAGTAGATGGCATCATCACCATTACCTTTAAAAGCTGTGTCCATAGTGTCAAACACAAACCTACCCTACTGATATGCATTGATATCCTACATTTTTATCATGGGCCTTACCATGAACATCATGTAAGTTAAACCAAATCAAGGTTGAAGTAATACTGCTAAATCATAGTTGGGCCCAGAGTCATTTATCAGGACTCTATTAGCATCCCACACTGAGCTTCTCAGTGCACATGCATCATAGTTCAGTTTCAGTAGATCAGTTTCGAAAGACATTGATGTCAACACTTCCAAGTTTTTCATCAGCTGCTGTCATAGTTAGTAGAAGTATTATACCCTGTATTTACCTGAGGGCCTAGTGCGAGTGGGCATAAAATAATCGCGTCACTTCGTTCGAAAAGTCAACGTAATTTGTATTACTTTTCGATCGATTCGATCGATCGATGCACTCTGATTCACTGTTGCTAAGGCTTAAATTAATGAGCACCTGATTGGCGGCTAGCTAGGATATTGGGTGTTAAGCAACTCGATTTTTTGCGTATATGTTTTAGTTTTTCCTAACGTTTTACCTGGCGCACTGACGCTAAGGTTGAGAGGCGAGTTGATGACCGGATTGGAAGGCATCGATGTCAGTCCCTGCAAGTTGGCTGCGAGCTGGGACATCTGCTGGGACATTTGCTGCTGCAGCTGCTGCGACATGGGCGGCATGTTCTGTTGCATGTTCGCGAGGTTCTGAAGGTTTTGGAACATCGACGCCACTGCGGAAGAAGGGTCAGATTGGATTATTTGGCAAGAAAAGTTGAAACACGTTGACTGTTGCAAAATCAATCCACGGAAGCACTACTCTTTTGTTTTGCTGACTTTAACCGACAATTCAATGGACAGATATGTATATCTTAGTGTAAGTTTTTGTTTTATTAAATAAAACATTTATTCAAACGTAAAATTAAAAAGAGTACAGTCAACGTGCTTTTAATACAGGTAAATATAATTTTAGTTCGGTAACCAATCGATTAGGCTGCTGAGCTAAATCTAAACTTTTAAAATTTCAGAAATAAACAATTTCGCATCAGACCACATGCTAAAATTCATGGTTTTGACGTAAGAAATCCATGATTCTGTGCCAAACTACAAAATACTAACTACTTCTATGCAACTTTTTGACGGAGTGTCGCCCCGTAAAAAATGTCCTTTTGTCAAGTTTAGAATGGTAATAAAAACAGGAAAAGGTTACAACAAAACAAGAGCGCTGGGCTAGTTGTCTTCAGAGTAACTCACACAATCCTGTAACTTATTACATTTGTTTAACCCATACCATCCACCTATATCACTGCTGCCATGGGCAAGGTTTCTCAAAATCTTTTTGGCTATAATGGTTTTGGGGCCTACCATGTTGGTCCAATATGGGTTCGTGGTCGTATAATCATTACCATCTCTATTAAGCGCTACAGCGAGCGGCTTTGGGCCGGTCGCATCCAACGGCTACCCGCATTACCGTGTTGCGTCTTGCATTTCGTTGTCGACTCGAGAGAAAAACCTTTCTACCCCAATGTGGCTTTGCAATTTCAATAGCTCTGTTATGACTCTGTTATGTTTGTAGGTATCTCTGTTCTACTTAGAGTGCCTCTCTAACTAGTGGCTACTAGTACTGCAAAGCGTTAACGATCGCTTGCCAAGTGCAGAAGTTACCCGCATTACCAACTACTGTCCATTCTTTGATGTTATCCATCCATGCTATCCTCTTCCTACCAACCCTGCTTCCCTCTGTGCTATAAACAAATAATATTAAACGCTAAAATAGTAATAAACGTGTAGTACGAACTCACTGGAGCCATTCATATGCTGCTGGTGCTGGGGCGTGCGCGCGCGCGGCGAAGGCGAGCGCGGCTCGGCCATCTGGGCGCGGCCGCCCTCCGGCGAGCTCGCGCCGCTCTCCCGGTCCGACTCTGCCTGCTGGAGAAAAACTTCGGTTATTCTTCTTTACATAGTAAAATGAAATGAAATAAAACTCTTTATTCTGTATATAGGCCCTCTTCCGGGCACTTATACACGTCCCAACATATAACTTAGCCCTACCACCGCTTCGGGACAACATATATAGTATAGTACGAAATGAAGTCGTTTCCGCTGTCTGTTCGCTTATGGGCCTGTTTTACAATCGCTAAGTAAGTCTCGGTTAATTAAATCTGTCTGTTAATTCATACAAAATGTGTTCTTTATTTTAATTATTTTTTTGTTGAGTAGTGCTTACTTTTCGATTGTAAAACAGGCCCATAATCTTTTAAACTACTTAACGGATTTTAATGCAGTTTTCAGCGATAGATCGAGTGATTCATTTAAATTATGTAGTTTAGTAATGTAGGTCTATAATATGTTTTTAAATCCTGACGTTATCTAGTTCCTTCTTTAAAGTTGTTTGTTAAGAACCTGATCTACTAAATAACAAAGGTGTTAACTAATAGGTTTAAAATTACATGCTATAAAATTTACATAAATTATTACTTGCATTGATATTTTTGCATAATCATATTTAGATACTACTTAATTGGCTACCTATTTGCATACTCAGTTGTGTATTGATATGTTGTGACATAAAAATCACGAACAATGGCAAAAAATATAATCAGGAAGCGTTAACAAAAATCGATTTATTGCGGTTTGTTTAAATACCTCATATATTATTGTGCGAATTGAAAATAAAGTAATTATTTTAATAAGCAAATAACGCATAAAAGTATCGAGAAGGTCAGGTTACTTTGCTTTTAATTACTGCATTAAGTGGAAGGAAACTCCTTGAGAAGTTAATTTGTTATAATTAAGCTCGTTGCATTATGCTAAGAGGCCTAGGTTGGGCGTCAATGACGGACTGTTCCTATGTGATTTTAACTTATACCTTCACCTGGATTTCCCTGTTATTTACTTTTAAAGTAAGAAGTTAAAGTAAAGGGATAACACATTTATGTTATTCCTTTACTTTCGACTTATCTTCGTGTATTGGTAATGCATATTCATATTTTTAAACCAACCAAGTTCATGGTAGAGCTTTGCTTAGTTTGGGGCTACATACAATTGGTGTGATTGTCGCAAGTTTTTTTATCTAAACACACAACGCATTCATATTTTACTGTGTACACATGTCTAGTTATGAATTATACTATACAATATAATATAGAAATATGCTATCATTCAGTAGTATCGTTAGTAGTTAGTAATGTAACTATACAGTGATTAACTTCAGCGATTTAAAAAAATATCAGAGATTTTATTAATCCTTAAAGCTGGCCGACATCGACTTAAAAACTTTTCTATTGTGTCTAGTTTTGCTATAACTTTACAGTTATTTATAATCTGAATAACAGTGAGCAAAAGCTTTTCTTAGCTTTTAGTTAATTAAATTTTTAATTTATTACACATAAAAATGCAAAAGGCAGAATTCATATTATTATATCGTGTTAAAAGAACTAATTTTACAAATTAAGTATTGGTTAAAACTATGTCTTAATAATGCTAAAATAATAGCAGATTTTACTAAAAGCCAGAGAACACTAAGAAAAGAGTCAATTTATAAAAAAACTGAATTAGGAATCCCATTGCGATCAAAGGGGATAGCTGTGCCCATGCAACGTCAATCAGTAGTTTCGTCGAATACCTAGGTAATGTATTAATTTTGCTATTGCCATGACATAGAAGCCATACGTCAGAACGGTGATGCACGGACAACGGCGTATTCAGTGTTTCCATTAATTAGAGGTAGTGGCTCCTATCAGTAATCTTATACTGAGTGTTGATTGAATCTATCCCCCGGGATCTTACTCAAGACGTAAATAGGTGGTTTAAGCCGGTAACTAAAACAAATGAGTGGATAGCCTATTTGATTCAGGTAAACAGGATTTTCGTTTTAATTACTTACTTTTCCAGATACGTTTAACGGCACTATAAAGTTAGTAAGCAGACAGACAAAATGTGTAACCCGAATAGGTATTTTTTTTAAAGTGTATCACACCACTGATAGATTTGCTGCTGGTAGGTATATTAGATCGCGGGTCATCGAAAAGAACAAATCCCGTATTTTTTTTACTTTTGTTATTGAGCACTAGGTACTAACGCGTTGTAATTTCAGATTATTACAAATCAGAGGCTATTAAATAGTCTCAATACTTCTTGATTTAAAGATTGCTATTCATTGTTCACTTCTTTAGTCATGAGATTTTCTTTTGATCAAACATTAACTGTTTGTCGAATATCTATTGGCGTGCCGTTTTACGTGCGAACATTTCATGGGTCAAATGTCATTTGGGCGAAAAGTAAGAGGTCAAAAAATTCTGTTGGTCAAACGTTCATTGGCGTGCCGTTCTCTTGGCGAACGCTTCATGTGTAAAGTGATCTTTGGGAAAAAGGTAATGGGTTAAAGATCCTATTGGTGGGTAGTTCATAGATCAATCGATTGTTGGTGAACGGTTTCAAAATCCTTTATATTGGTTTCTTTTATTTTCAGTAGCATTACGGACCGTTATTGCTTTTTTTTTGGTTACGAAAATATAGTTTCTTATCGTAATTTTACTGGGACCGGCCCGACACTGGATTGCGATTTGCGACTATTTTAAAATTACGGTAATTGGGCTTCTTGTCTTTATTACCTTGCATTTATAAATTAGGTATCACCTGTCCTATCTTCGTTGCAATTTTTATTTGCGCCAATTATTATCTGTCTTATTCAGAGTACATTTGCTATTCCGGGACTAAGGTTAAACCACTGTTTTGACATACAAAAAACAGTGGTTTAACCTTAGTCTGGACTAGTAAATGCACTCTGACTCTGATTATGACAGTATGGGTTTAAAGTAAGGAATTAATATCTTGTTGTTACGAGGTACCAGATTACCTAGATTTTGCTAGGGCCATCTCCCAGTACACCCAAACCCCATTTAATTAATGAACAGTTGCCTTATAAATTAACCCATACCGTGAACCGAACCCGAGATCTTTTAAGGCTGATCTTAGCGCCACCATGCTATTTGGGTAATAAGAAAATTGAGGTCTCCACAAATTCCACAATATTATTTTTAGGATAAAATTAGGGAATGATAATTTTTTGTTACATTCGCACAAAGCACTGAATCTTTTATTTTAAATAGATTTTATTAAATTCTTTTGGTTATTAGATAAAGTTTTAAATCGGGTTAACTGACAGACTTTCGTATCATAAATTATTAGGTATTACTCCCGGCCTCATTTATTTGCATTAACACTAAACCGGTTAATGTTTATGCAAAAGCAGTGTAACAGTTGCTTCGAGTAAAAACCAGGCTGCTTAAACAAAGTTTACACGAAACTGATTCTAACTAAATGTTAAAGGGAAAGCTTTGTAATAATGTTTTCATTAATTTTTAGTGATTATACATAAAAAAAATGCGTTATTGCACTAAGTTATTTATATCGTAGGTTGTATATATGATTATAAGGTTTACTTTCAAGTGAATAAGTTCTAAGTTCTGGTAGCGTAGCGCCCGTGTGGGCTTCTAACACTAGTGTTAGTGTTAGAAGTTAATAAGAGATGGCGCTACTAGTTGCGAGTTCATGCAGCTATGGTATCCCGATTTGAAATTATTGAAAATTCACTGAATTAAAATTTATTCACAATCAAATTAATATTTTAGGCATATAGGTAATTAATATCAAAAAATAAAATATGTTAAAACATTTTATCTTCGTTAAAAAGGTATGATTTTGAGATTAAGTATAATGAACTTAGATTTTTCTAGTTTACGTGAAAAAAAGAATAGAAATAAGGTTTTAATTAAATGATTTTTATTTTATTTTTTAAAATATCGACGTTTATTTTATTTCCAGACAACATGGGAGCACTTTAGGGCAGGCGGAGTACTTTATTCAAATCATTATCCTTATAACCGACTTTTATACAGTTTTATTTATAATTTTTATGGCTATTCTTTAAAAAAAAGTTGCAACAAAATTTTATAAGCAATGAATTAAAGTGATTTTAAAATTTAACACTACGATTTTTTCCAAAATTTTTAATAAAGTTTAAATAAAACTAAGGGTTTATTATTTTATTTTTATTTAACAATAAAATCGGCATTTGCTATTTAATAAGTAATATAGACTGTACTTACAAACGACAATGTCATTCTCTTCACTTCTTTTGATTTTTACACTTCTTCAAAGTCACTTTCCTATTCCGTGTTCATCGCGTTAATATTTAATTTCGAATGTCCAGAAACTCCAAAAGAAACACGCGGAAACTTCGCGAAACTTTACCGAAACTTTCAGTTAGAACTAAAAACGTGCATTTCTGAAACGAGTTACGTTATCCGAAACAATTGTCTAACACTACGAAAAGTTTGTCGAGCGAAACTAAGCCACAGAGTAGATATTGCCGCCAAAACGGAACACGCGCACTATCGACAAAGCGTTATTTTTTTAAGTTTTTTTTTATTTATCAGCGGCGTCGGCCCGGCCCACACACAGCCGCGCACCGAAGTTGCAGAGCGCGGAATGAAAGCGCGTCATCAGTTTAAAAAATCAACCCCTTCGGTGGTGGTTGAAAAAATGCGGCCCCGCTGGGCGGTGGGAGACCCCTCCGAAATCCTTGCTAAAGCGATCGCCATCGGCCCGACTTGTCACTTGTCGAATAAGCATAATTAAAGTTTTGCCTGTTTTCATTTGCGCTAGTAATTAGGTGCTAATTAATTGCCGTCTGACGAAGTTTTTCCGATAAATATTTTGTTTGCTGAAAAATTTTATGTTAAGTCAATTAGTTAGGCGACATAAAATTAGTTTATTACTTATGATTTAACGACAATTTACCCTTTTTTTCTAAAAGTTTTTAAAATTTATTACTTTAATGAAATGTTTTACAAACTTTTAGTTTAGTATCTACGTAGTCACAATGAAGAAACTAGAAAGACAAAAGCAATTAAAAGAAGATGGATTAAAGTTTATAATAATTTAAAATGTACTTTACTTTTATTTGGAGACGAGAACGTAAAAAAAACACAGTTTAACTGTGTATAAATTACAATTTTAATCATATTATTAAAACATAACCAAATAAGGTAAACTTATTCTGACATATAAATTTAATTTTCTAAATAAAGCGATTTATGACTGGAATTAAGTGAAGTGCCTTATTAATTCGATTAACTATTTACGTTGATCAAGTAACTTTAATAATTGTTTTATGACCCGACTTTAAGTTGTGCACTTAAACCATGTAGGTAGGCATATATAACTTTGCATCTCATGGGGTCACTCGTCAAACTTTCCACGCAAAAGTATTTAGTAATACCTACCTATACCTCTTTGCGTGTTCTTTTATGAAATAAGAATGAGCTTGATTTCAGAAATTTAACTGTCATATAACCGACGAGGTCTCAATTTTATTTAACTGTCTTTTATAGTTCGCTTCTAGCGATTTTGCTCTGATGTTTATCAAAATTTTTTTTCTTGTAATTTGTCTAGGAGTTGTGTGAAAATAATGAGTTTCAAATTCTATCTTAACAATCTATCCGACTCGGAGTTCGAAGATTTTAATGTTATGTATCAACTGAAAACGTATAATATGTATGTAACGTACAACATCCTACAATATTAAAACACAAAATTTGAATGTAGTCGGCAAAATAATTCCACTCTACTTACATAAATTTACTTTTTTTACAAAGTTATCCTCAATGGTAATTATTTTAACACTACTGTATTACTGGTAAGTAGTATTTTGATTATCATTACAATACAATCCAAAGGTTAATCTTAATTTGTATGATTTGAACAGTCAAGAGTCTTGTGAAGTCTTGACATATTAATCAGTACTGCACAAAAAAATTTAGAGCCGTATTTTATTTTCACAAAATTTGAGCTGTATTTGTTTGTATCGTTGTTAAAATAACAAAATAAGTAGCACGTCTTGTATAGTATCACTGTTTAATAATTAATTTAATTTATTCGCCGCAAACTCGGAAAAATACCCACAAAATTATTTTAAACAAGGGATTCAAAACTTGAGGACAACAGCTATCACTAGCGTTTGAATTTAAATACACCACCGACAAACAATACAATATCACTGAAAAAGTTTATCAAAAGTTTCGACTAACTGCGTAAATCCTCCACGGGACTGCATCATGTAGTAAAAGTAGATCAGCATAGACAAACGCGCGAAAGAGTGAAAGCCGAATCAGTCTCTTTGACGTAAATGCGTATCGGAATAAGAATGTGCTCTTGAATGTGCGAATTATTTTCGCGTTGACGATCAAGGATTTTGTAATCCTTATGCTGGGGCTTCACCTGCGTGACGCCTAGCGTTCAAATAACGCCACAATTAGCGTTCATTAAATTGTGCACTAAACTATGTATGTTATAAATGTATGGCCACACTCATTTGATGTTTGATGTCAGCGTCTAGCAGCTTAGTTAGCGTGTGATCTGTGGATACTAAGTAGTCTTTAAAATAAAACAAAAAGCCTCCCAGACCTCAATACTTTTCCCATTTGTCCACACCATCCTCTAACCCAATGATTAAGCACTGTATTATTTATTTCACAAAGAGTTTTTGAATGTGACTGTGTTTAAAAAAGTTTTTAAACCGAATTACTGTAGAAGGTGAAGCCACAACGATGCACTAGAGGCCTATCAAAGGGATTTAGCGTCCCTTTGATGTGTCGAAAACTACCACCGTATGAGCTATCGCCTAGCGTCTAATGTCATTAAAACAAATTAGCGCGCTAAGGCCGGCCTCACCTGCTCTCATATCAAATAGCGCACTAATTGATGGCATTAAACGCAGGTGAAGCCCCAGCCTTATTACAGTGCATCACATTTTAATTATTTTTTTACTTTTTATTGAGTCCAAAGACAACATTGTGTAAATAAAAATGCATTCTTTTTTAAATGAATACCGATACCTTTCATAAATAAGGTTTTGTTATTTCGTCTGTCATCAGTAGTAACTACATTCATCCTATCGCAGCATATCGAGATAGAAGATACCTAATCCGGATAAATGAACAACATTTTTCGTATCTTTTGTGACGTTAGGTTTATGCGTTTATCTTTAAATCAAATTGAAGTCAAACGCTAAAACGGTCTCAAATTAACCAACATTCTTTCAAGTTTTAATTTCACTAATCTGTACCTACCTAGACTAAAAACCACTGTAGTTTTCAATTATGCACTCAACATCGGTTTCACAATTGTTTTCATCGCTTCGAAGCTAATTCACATTTACTATTTGCTGAATTTTTAAAGCGTTATTCGATTTTGTTTATACGGAATAGTGACTAATTTGAAGCGGCGACTGATTTCGGAACTTTTTTAGGGCTGTCGCTCGCAGTTTGCTGTTAACAGGATTGACATGGCTGCGGTTAAGATAACTTTGAATGTATATTTCTAATAATATATCATAGTAGAAATTAAAAAAATATGTGTAATTTCACAAAGGATTTATATGATTTTGATTTTATTTTATGGTTGTAATGTAATGTTGTTTTTTCGATGGTTAACAGTTATTGCAATAATGAACGATACCTATTAATCCGTATTCTACACCTGATAATAATTTAAAAAATGAATTCTGATACTACACGCCACAGTAACAGTCAGCCGGTAAAATTACAGAACATAAAATAAAATTATACATTTTATGACGCGGAAAAATGTTTAATCGATCTTAGTTGTTTAGAAGTGTACTAAAATCCGAGGTTCACGTACGTGTTAGTCATGCGTCATCGCGGGTTTTATGGTAAATGACTTGTGATCATCTCCTTATTCGATTGGGAAGACCGATGACCCGAAATCACCTTTGTTGCTTAGTATGTTTGGTTTGCAGTTTTATGTATAGTCGTATAAACGGGTTTTTTCTGCAATTACCTATATGTGATGAAACGGTGATGAAATTAAGTATGAGGATGATGATGGAGCCTCAGCTTTAAAATGTCTGAATTTTAACAACGTTTAAAGCTTTAAAAAATTGGTGCCAGGGGGCATAGATTTAAATAGTTGATTAGGTTTTTATAAAATTGAGGTTCTCTTTAAATTGATATCATTTAGGTTAAACTAATTTTCGGCGTTTTTCATTGTTGTTTCAGATTAGATTTTATATTTGGTCAACTATTATTTTTCACAGCGAATTTATTTTTCATATAAAACGTAATAGCCACATCAGCATCAGCAGCACCCACACCGGTCGGGCTAATGAACGAAATAAAAAAATATAATCAACAAGTTACATTCGGAATAATCAGCGGTACACGGAAAAAAATCAGTAATTATTCAGATGAAGTTGGACGAGCGAAGGGGGTAAGGGGGCAAGGGCCGTCCAAAATAAAAACGGCATTGCGTAGGGGTGACACCCCTCGCCCGCTCTACAAATGTTATCTAACTGCGCCGCTTCGCGCCGCGCCGCTCCGCTCCGAATTAGCGCGAGCGAACGAATTTTCAATTTGTGCTCGATTTTTTTCTCGGATAGTTTGGATCTAATGGAAAGGCCGCGACCTGCGTCCGCGGCGCGCTTGGACACCGTGCCGTCATTATTTGGCGGCAGAAGTGTGGTCATTATCGGCCGGCCCGCATACACGCGCACCATTGTCCGCACATCTGTGTGTGTAGATTTTTACTCATTAATTTTAAAACGCTCCGGATTTTTTTCAGGGCGGGTGCTAGGGGCCCGAACGGGGCGCCAAGGGGGTGAAAATTGGCGATGGCCGCCGGGTGGGGTGTCACCGGCGGGGGTTATTAAATAGATTGGTCCGCGGCCGAACGGAGCCGCCGATCTGCACTTGTACTCGCGTCATTAACGGGTTGAGAACCGATTTTAAATCGTGAAATAACAGCCTGTTACAGGAAAAGTTGAGCACGGCTTATCGAGCACTCCCCGTCGTATTCTACAAGCTTAATTGCATTAAAACTGTGTTTTTATTACAGCATTTTCCGGCTTCGCGCTCATTATTTGCCGCGTCTTTTGCGTTCGAAAGTTTCGAAGACGGGCCGACCGCGACGTCGGGACGCTATCCGCGCCGCGCCCGGCCTCGTAGTCACAACAATACAGGAGTGTTCCAATACACACACGCACGACGTTTTTTTTCTGCGGCGGTTCGGCAGTGGGTGGTGGGGGGGGCATGGGGAGAGGAAATGTGAAAAATACTCGAAAAAAGGCGAAATTGTAGCAGATATATAATTAAAGTCCGACGTACAGTAACAGTGCGCTGCGATGTATTATGCACGCCGTACACTGTGTCGCTCTGCGTATGGCTATAAGGGCAGATATCGTTCTTCTATATAATTGGGGTCATTCGATTTTCGTACAAATTAATTATGCCTTTTAAATAACCTTACGGTTGGTGAATTACCTTTATTATCAAGTATAATAAAGATTTTGCAATCTTGTCTTAAAATTTTAAACGTTAATTATCCAGTTCTTATTAAAATGAAACATAATAATAACTAAAATTAATTAATCAAAGCAACTTTTATTGTGACTAATACTGTTGATAAATGTAGAGTTATTAAAATACCTCGACTAATTTTACAAAAATGTTTTGTCTCTGAACTATAGGAATAAATTTTTTTTTAAATATCTAGGCTTAACCAAAGCAGAGCTTTTACTATGGTGACTACTTAAATACATTATACATGATATATATCCATGATTCAGGTACCAATTGTACTTAGTAGGTATATCATTTGCTCCCAGTGGAATTCGAACCTGCGACTGCAGTGGCTTATAGTCCGGCGCGCGAACCACTAGTCCTAGATATTAAGCAATTGTTTAGACCCAGGTAAAATGTTTTGTTTAGTAAAAATCATAGAGTTATTTAATGTTTAGAATTTTAACTTAATTAATCCGGAACGAAAGAAACAAATGCTATTTACGAGTAAGTAACTGTGTATACCTACTTAAGTATCTACACGCTAGAGTGTCTATGAATGTATGAATGTGTGTTTGTAAATATATAGTATACCCGTAAATGTACAGTCAGCAGCTTACAGTAAACTTACATTAAATATCTTTACATTTCAACATGTATAATTTAATATTACAAGTTGCAGTTTCGGCGGTAGATTTTTTATTTACTGACTGTTCTAGTAAAAGAATAAAGGGCCATGCAAAATGTAGGGTTCCGTTGGTTTCCCGTCACAAAATGCGGTATTTGCTACCTGTTTTACATAATTAACAACATCGTCTAAATAATTTTCGTTCTCAAGTACATTTTACAAGTTATCTCGATAATTTTTAAAAGCTTTTTTAGCTGCGATAGTTTTTCTCTTAACACGAACGATGTACTAGGTATAATAATAACGAGATTTTTTTTAAATTTCTTAAATGAACCATTTTGCTGGCAGAGACACTTGACTCTAATAAAAAATGCACTTTAAAGCTAAAAAAATTTGGTTGTAATTTGTCTATAAACTACCATTCATACAACGACAACCCAACACTTGCGATATACGAAAAAAAAAACACCTCGCTTTATGTGTAGGGGATGCAACCTATTTTATTTTTAATTTATTCTACACTTTATTGTATGTACTAGTACCATACAAAGTAATAAATTTTATTTAGTCAATAAACAGAAACTTATTTAGCGCTGAAAGCGATCTGTTTCAACTTCAGGCAGAGAGAGAGAGAGAGCTACCATAAAACTGCATCTGTATTACGATAAAGAATTACGCTTCGATATTATCAAGTGTATAATGCGTGCAATTACGAGTAGATACAGAAGAATGTCCTCGTGATAGAAGGTATTGAGAACAGTAATTTGATATTTCGATGCAGACAATATACCGAACGGGAGTTAGGGGAGAACTTGATAAATCATTTCCGGAGTAAAAGAGGTTATGATTCGGGTTACCATAGTGAATAAAACGTTGATCTTTTCGAATTCACAAAAAATATTTTTTACTAAGGCAAGTAGTTTTTACTGGATGCAGGGCGGGAGATCGTGCGCTGTGGCGCTCCTTGGGGGAGGCCTTTGTCCAGCAGTGGACTGCAACAGGCTGATATGAAAGGCAAGTATCCAGCCCGATGGACCGACGACCTTAGAAAGATGGCTGGCAGTGGATGAATGAAAAAAGCGGGAGATCGTGCTCTTTAGCGCTCTTTACGGCTTACGTCTAGCAGTGGACTGCAATAGGCTGAAAAGATAGATAGATAGAAGGCAAGTAGTGACCCTTAATTAGCGAAACCAAAAGTGTAGGTGGATATTGCACAAAAAACTTAATAAAATATGGTTTATAACAGCGCTCAATGAATCGTGGCTGTTACGACAACCGCTGCGTCTTGAAGTAAGTAGCGAAAATTTGGGAAAATCATATTGTTTGTATGGACGCAATTGTTAGATTAAAAAATCTTTTGCACAACTTATACGTAATAAATCTGTGAAGTTAAAAAACGAAATTGTTAGTCTATCTATTTTGTACTCCTTCCTTATTGAAGCACAGATTAACTAGTACCTAAGTACACTGGCCCGATCACGCCCGCTAGTATAGGGCCCAACATGCACAAGCCTGAGGCTTCGCTGGGCGAAGCCTTCATCGCTGGCCCAAACTGCCCGGTGTAGCTGAAATAGACCTTCTTCAAAGGCATTCATGATAGGTCCACCGAAAAAAAACGGCCAAGTGCGAGTCGGACACTCGCGCTTTTTTTTCGCGCATTAAGGGCTCCGTACCCTTATTTATAAAAATGGCGAAAAAATAATGTTGTTGTACATTTAGAAGCCCCCTTAAATATGTATTTATTCGGGTTTTTTAACATTCATCATCTGTAAAATTTCATTTTATCACGGTTCACGAGATGTAGCCTGGTGACAGACGGACAGACAGTCGGACACCGGATATTTAGTAAAAATAGGGTCCCGTTTTACCCTTTGGGTACGGAACCCTAAAAAACTAGTAAGTATCAAATATGTAGGTACATTATATTCTTTGAAGAGTTACTGACATTGGAGCACACAGACACACAGAGTCGCTAGTAATAGCTAGCTTAAGATTAGCGTTAGGTTATACGCCACTGTCATTCAGTGACGTCGTGCGTTCGAGCCCCGGTGTATGGGCATTTCAGTTTATACTTTGATGTAGTCTTTTCAAAAATGATGAAAATGCGGGAAAATCGTTATTGATGCTGCTCATTGGATATAAGGCTCATAAGAAGACAAACTCACATTTATTTTTTAACCATACTGCATACCGCATACTTTGGTATAATTTTAAAACTTTGAATCACATACTACAACCATTCGATACAACACTACACTCTAATTTAAATCGAAAACTTGTTCACAATCACTCGAAGTACTCATGTCAAATCGACAATGTAACATCGGGGGTCTATCCCGACAGATGTTTAGGGGCCCGCGATTAATTTAACATTAAATTCAATAAAAACCTCCCGTTATTGCGTAATTTCCTTCCAATTACCTTTTATTTATCGCTCGGTAAACGGATTACGACGAAACGCAGCGAATGTTTGCCTCTAGTTTGCCTGGCTTTTTGCGATTTTCATTACCAGTTGCACCCAGAGATGTAATTGAACATTAGCTTTGACAAAATAAGGATCTAATAGTTTTTCATGCCTAATCAGTACTTAAAGAAAGAATACATAGAAAAAATATATTTTTAAAATGATTTGAACTTTGGTAAGCGACCATTTTGTGATTGCGATGATAAATTTTGTTTTTTATTATTATTTATAAGCAACGTTTATAATATTATGCCACCTACATACCTCATACCAACATAAAATTGTATTTGTTCAGTTATGAGTTTTTTCTTCAGCAAAAAAAATATATAAACTGCATTAAATCTACTCATCCACTATGCTACTTACGAACTTTTTAAAAATATATCTCTATTTTGTGCGAGCTACCACTTACAAACACAATGATGTTGTCCAAAGGGTTCGCAAGGTAACCGCGGGGTATTCTATCGCCCCGCGCGTGCCCACTCGACTTCGACTCGATTGTTCGATCATAATCGTTCCAAATTTGAATTTTTAAATTCCCATTGTCGAGTTCCATTTAAATTGTGATTGAAGATGCAATTAGAGCACACGGTCATTTATTATAGACTCTTTTGTTATGCACAAAGAGTGAATTTGTCGTCGAATTATTGAAATCGAAATTAGTTTTGTACTTGCCTCGACTTACTCAATTATGTAGTTATCGAAATAAAGATTTAATAAAATTAATAAAGTTATTAAAAAAATTATAATCATTAAATTGTTTTTATCCAATCTGACAAAAATCAATCATCTCTCTAAAATAAAATACCTACCAACTTCATGTGTGCACAAAGATGATATTTTACTCATGAAATAAATGTCAAAGGTCGTTGACACGCTTCTGTAGAAAGATTTAAAACAAAAGAAATACAAAAAATTCCAACGAGAATTCGAATTTAGAATCTCAATTGTATCGACCGAGCGGCCTGCCCGTAAAAACGCTTTGATATAAAACAAACATTGCCCAAACGCCGTAAGTACACCTGGTCAATCGACGTGCCGACTTTGCAGTAGTTTTTCAAATATGCAATTTACTGATTTCGGAAAAAAAAGGAGAGTCGCCCGAACCGGTCACCCGGTGGGGGCTCGGAAAAAATGGCGCGCGAAAGAAAAGTAAAAAAAAACAGGGGAAAAAATAGTAGGCCCACGTATGGTAAATAGCATCGAATGCCGGCTCACCCCCCATCCTAATTTGTTACGTTACTCTAGGCTCCGGGGGTTTCAAATTATTGACTTAAACGCGTTCCTATATTTTCGTTAGTGGAATGACCCTTTTGAGTGCATTTTTAGCTATATGCGGAGATTTCGATGATCTACGTGACAATTTTATGTATGCGGAATAAAGTTGCGATTTTGAAATCCTTTAATGCCATTGTTACAGATAAATATTGGCCAACATCACATACATTGCTCTGATCCTAAGGTAAGTAGCTAAAGCACTTGTGTTATAGAAATCAGAAACAACGACGGTACCACAACACCCAGACCCGAGACAATATAGAAAAGTTCGTTTTCTACATTGACCCGGCCGGGGAACGAACCCGGCACCTTAGAGATGGCGACGCCATATAGTCCGGCGTGCTCGCCTCTCGGCTACGGAGGGTAGTCGTCGTTGACTATCGTTAAAAGTTACGGATGTTCTTTATCGATACAATGACAAAGGTGTTTCCGTTACTAATCTTACACCCGTCTTATAAAAAAGTAATTACTTGTTTGCTAAGCAACAACTTAGTGAAGTCATCACTTCAGAAATAATTCTTATTTGCTAATTAATATATATATTCTATGGTCTAGTTATTTACGTGACTTGTTCTAAGCATTTTCTTAATGCTCAATTAAAGGAAATGGCGTCTATTGCTTTGCTAAGAATCGTAGCTTTTCACAGTTCTAACTTCTGTCAATTACTTTACTTTGATAATTGATTGATAAGTAAAAAATTAAAAAATATATGCTTTTTTTATCTCGCTGGCTGCAACCGCACGTTCAATAATTGCGAAAAAACATCCTATCTTTTCGGCAGGGCATAAAGATATTTTTTTCAGTTAAACACACACTTATATTAACTCTTTTCTTTAGAACCAAAAATCAGCCACAAAGAGAACATCCTGTATACACCCGATCGGTAGCTCGACGTCAGCTGAGTTGCAGCTCGGTTCGCGTGAACAATGAATACGGTAGACGAACATCTTATTATATTGTGCCTCGACTCATAAATAAACTACCTACGGAATTACGGGATGAATTGACGACCAAAAATATTCAATATAAGATGAAACTACATTTCCTTAGTTCCCTTCAAAATACTTATGATTAAAACTGTTATAAAAAATCGTACAGTACCTACGTGTTTGTCCAAATCTGTTGTATTTGTTGCTAGTACCTACCAACACGCTAGCTGTTAACCTTATCTACCTACATAGAACTGTTTTGTTTTTAAAATCTTTAACATGATCGACGTAGACTTAATACCTAGTATAATTACCTTAGTAGTTTCGCTATGCTAGTATACCTATGTTATGTTTTTTAAGATTTTTTATGTGATAATAAATAGAATAAAATAAATAATAATAATTGATAACCTTACACTTAGTTGCAAGAACTGTACGAGTATTATTAAATCAGTTAATATGCTTTACCATGAGATGTATTTTTCAATTTTTTACCATTTTTACTTTACTGCACTTAGTATCTGGTCAACAAAACACTTGAATATAAGCCGTATTACACGGCATTAATGCTTAAAATTGCTTGCCTGCAGTATGGCTAGCTACCGCACTTGGTAGCAAGTACAGCTAAATCGGCCAAGTCATGCACGTGTTCGCGCTTTTAATGCGCAAGTTGTTGTATAATTAGATTAGGCTTAACGTTTTTATTTCCTTGTTTTGCGATGTTTACACTTTTCTGACTGTTTCTGTAAGGTTTCTAAAGGATTAACATCAAGCAGATTATAAATCTGTCTTATTATATATTTTTCTGTAACAAATCAAAATCAATTTTTCGAGTGGAGATTACGTGGCAAATGTAGTGTAAGACGCACAGCTCGATGGAACGACGACCTTAATCTGGCAGTGGCTTGATGAAAATAGCGGGACATTCGTGCTCTTTTGGGGGTCTAACGTCCAGCAATGGAATGAAAAAACTTGAGATCAATGAATCAAATTCCGCGCGTGAGGAAATGCTGCAGGTATCTTATAAGTTACAGGTTGTAATTAAAGTGAAATGACTGCCCTTAAGCGACTGAATTATCTAGCGGGGTATCTGTGGTTGGCCCTTAACACAGATTTGGATGTTACGTTGTCTCACCTAAGGCCTTAAAAATAAACAAACAATAAGTGGTTACTATTCAAATACATCCAAGAAATTATTTCCACCTCACCTCCGTCAAGGTTATTAAACCTATACCATTACCTATTATTGTCAAACGAAATAAAGCAAGGTCCACACACACACTATTTACAGTCACAGCTACACCTACATTTACCAAAGCAGTCCCGTGAATTAAGGCCATATATACATTATGAACCGTCATTAAAAGCACATAGAAAGAAACGTAAGCCGCAATTATTGCCGGCTTTGCAATTAAAATAATGGGTGTCACACCTATAAGACAATTAGGTGGAAGGAATAAATTTCATGTTTTGGTTAATTAGGGCTAATCAAAAAAACTTAATTCTCAGTAATGGCGAGTAATGGCCGCGTGGTTGTAACGCGGTCTCCTGATACAATGATAATGAAAGCTAATTATGTGTTTGGGGTTTAGTTTCGAGGTAGTGTTGTGCCACAATCATTAAGGCGTTGCTTTGGAGTTCGTAATAGGTAGAAATGTAATAACTTAGAGACAGGTAGATAAATAATATTTTAATAGCACTGTTATTTTTATCGAGCTAACTATTGACATTCTACTCTACCATGAGACAGAGAAAGGAGCAAAATCGCTACCTGTGCAGTGCAATAATAGGGATGATGACACCACCGATCATATTTTGACGACTTCCTTTTTATGAGCTGTCAAAACGCAATTAATGTTCTTAGATTTTGTATGGAAAAAGGTAGTTGTGACGTAACTTCTATGTAGCCCAAAAACGTCATCGTCAGAAGCCATATGACTCATGATTTATTTATTTCAAAGTGATTAATTAAAATTATGGAAGTCACTGGGGGAGGGCTTTGTTCAGCAGTGGACGTCCTGTGGCTGAAATGATGATGATGATGATTAATCCCAAGTGGGTAGGTCCAATTTTGAGAAAGAGGTCAATCGACGAATCCAACTCGGATGGGCAGCGTTCGGGAAAATACACAACATCTCCTCGTCCAAAATACCTCAGTGCCTAAAGACGAAAGAATACAACCAGTGTGTGTTACCAGTAATGACATACGGAACAGAAACGTGGCCTCTTACTGTGGGCCTTATAAGAAAGCTTTAAGTTGCACAGCGCGCTATGGAAAGGGCTATGCTCGGTGTTTCTTTGCGAGATCAAATCAGAAACGAGGAGATCCGTGAACGAACAAAAGTCGCTGACATAGCCCGACGGATTAGCCGGCTGTGGTGATAGTGGGCAGGGCACATAGCACGTAGAACTGACGGCCGATGGGGCAGAAAGGTTCTGGAATGGAGGCCACGTACCGGCAAGCGCAGCGTAGGACGCCCACCCACAAGATGGGCAGACAACCTGGTAAAGGTTGCAGGACGACGCTGGATGCAGGCCACTTCCAATCGGCCGCCAATCTGGAAGTCACTGGGGAAGGCCAATTATGTTCAGCAGTGGACGTCCTGTGGCTGAGATGATGATGATGAATGGTTATTTTGCTTTGTTAGGTAATACTGGTAATACGCCCGAACGAACGATACGCTTTCATAGTAGGCCTCCTGTGTTCCTTCGTAGCAACTACTTAGATAGGTTTAACGCAATTCTGTCAGTTTGTGTAGAGGACAACATCACAGTCGGTCGAGTGGTGGGGATGTTCTCACATTATAACACTGTCACTTGCTTAAAGTGGACGTCTTACGGCTTGCGCTTGTTTTAGGTGTGTTCTAGTAAATCATAACTGAACCTAAATTTATATTTTATTTTCAAAAGCAATATATTTTACATTTTATCTGTGATTTGTAATGACTGGTTATATTTTAATAAAAAAAGGTTTTATGCTAAAACAAAATGTATGTAATAATTTAGACAGACAACTAACATGACTTCATTACTCAAAAAACTTTACTAAAATGTTCATATTTTTCAGACATACGAGTATTCGACCCCCGAGTCGTAGTAATGGGTATAAGTAATAAAGACTATCATCATTAGCCGTAATTGCCCGAGCTGTGCCGGTGGCAAACTGAACTCTTTAGTTCGGGGTGGGGTTATTAGATGTTTCAGAGCAACACGACTTCTAATGAACGTGACAGACGAACAACTGAATGCAGAGAAAAATTAATACGTTCAAGAAAAACAACAATTCAAGACATAATCTTCAAATAGTTGACCAGTGGGAATCCCCTCGACATCGGGTGAAGATGTACATCAGTTAAAAAAGGTAAATTCTTAAAAATAGGATATTGTATTCCGTTGAAACTCACATTAACACAGAATTACTTCGACAACCCGGCCGAAGTGTGGCCGAATGACTTTCATTGTGCATAGAGCCTCAATGTAAGGCTCTATGCACTACATAGAGACTCTATGCACTATGACTTACATAATGCGTGAGTTAAAAAAGAAACTTTTTTTTCTCAATGCATAGAATTCTGTTACGTATTCTCAAAGACCTTAACAGACAATACCAGACCCTAACAGACTTTAAAGCATTTCAATTTAATAAGAAAATGGGTATATAAATTGAATTAATAGTGATAATATAATAAGTCAAGATACAAAGGATTATCTTTTAATTGCATTATAATTATCAAAACAAGATACAATCATTGAATGTTAATCTTCTTCGTCATTATAATAATCATTATATGAGTCAGCCTTTTTTATAGTACTGTTTCATTATAAGCAGTGTTATAAAAATGTCTTGTGAAAAATAAATTATACTGACATTATTATGACAAAATTATAGATATCATATTAGAAATTTATTAGAAATATTAATATGCGTCATACAACACACCGATTTGTCCTAATGGGAACTTAGTTATACTACTCCTACTTGTTTAACTATCGACGACTCGTTTATTTTTATTGCAATTTGATAGACAAAAGAGCGTTGTTAAAGTCCAAAAGTATCGGATAGTCACGTGATTACGGTGAGGTCAACGTCCGAAAAGTTCGCAATTGTAGAAATAGAAAAGATATTCTAAACGGATACGAAGTGGCAAAAAAAGCTAATAAAATTAAGGTGCCAGTGACAAGTAAGTAATGTCGATTTTGATGAAGTGGCTAAACAAACTTACGTATAGCCTTCAAGCATTAAATTCTAGGTCGCGCACAGTCGGCCATTAAGAGGTAGTGTTTGTCTAAAGGCCATATCGTTACAGCCACGTCAATTTTTTAATAAACCAAATAGCCTATTTCTTCCTAGCAAAAGTTCTAATGGCAAAATAATAGCCCGCTTACGTTTTATAGTTTGTATACCACTTATTGCGGCGATAAGAATGGGTAACGATAAGTTTAATGTGTATTTATGTTTTCGGTAACCAGTAGGTAGGTAATGTTGAGCTTAAGACATTATGACTCTAGAGTAAGCTTTTTTATGTACTCTACAATCATAGAATCATGATTTACTTACAAACGGTAAAAGCCTTTGTGTAAAATATTCTACAAAAACATTTTTCTGTAATCCCTCTCAGACCCAAAACGAGACACAATAGATGTATTATTAACGCGGTTTCATGCGACCGGTCATCATATCAGCAAAAAGTTAAATATTAGAAAGATCGATACTCTTTATTTTGCATACCTTATAATAAAGTGAGAAAAATGTAGGTACAATTTAGGCGGTCTTATCGGTAAAAGCTTTATATTTTCCTCAAAGTACAGAACAATACAGAGAAAGGGGAAAGTGTTGCAAAAAGTAAGAAACCTAAAAGAAATCTCTTCTTCGTATTTTCATTAAGTAAGCGTTAAATAAACTGCCACCCAGCATGTTTTTGTTTTTTAACGTGAATATTTGGCAATAATTTTGCAAACAGAATGAATATAAAAACTTTTAAAATTAAATTTAAAAATAGTTTTTTTTAAAATTCAAAACACCAAACAACACTGGCCAGTAAAAACCCTACTTTGTAGCGTAATCGACGCCTAATGTAGCAAGAAGTATTTTAAATCGAAAAGCTGGCCTGGCTGGCGTCTATCAACTAGTTGAAAAGGGAAATCAGTCAATAATGCACTAATTTCCCCTCCTTAATGGCGGGCCGGCCTGTACCCAGACACTAACGACTAACGACAGAGTAGTTAATGGAATAACTTGGTACGCGAATGTTATGGTTAGAAATTATCGAAGATAGTTGTATGAAAATAGACACGTTGTAGACGAAGCGTCTGTAAGTAAACCAACAGGCGGTACAAGTAGCTTTTTAAGCATTGTTATCAATAAAGTGTTTTTGTTGGTAAATTGTATATAATAGGTTTTATTTAAATGTATTATTTATGATAATTTATGTTGACAGGCATTTCATTTTTGTGTAAAAATAAAACAGTAAGTAAGGTTTTGTTTGATTAGGCTTAAGAAAAACATTCTTAGTGCCAGCACTGTTATCAGCGACCGAAAACCAACAGTTTAATAAACAAACGAATGCTCGCAAATCGCACCGAGCATTCGAATAGCGCCATTCGAACTAAGCGCAATCGATTCGAAATTCGAAATCGGAGCTCACCCGCGATCGTAGGGTCTCCAATTAGTTTTTATGGTACGCTTCATTACAGCCAGTGTTAATTATTATTGTGCTGACGAACGCCCTGTTCTCACTCGACGACCTAATTAAGAACGGTGCCGCGTTTTTTCCTTTTTAGAGATCCGTGGAAGGGAAAGGGTTAATATGTCCTTGTTGTTACGATGAAATTGTATGCGGTGTTGGTAGTCAGTATATGTCTCTTAGTAGTATTTTTAATAACTGAGAATCACCTATCTAATGTGGACTCAGTGTTACAACTTCTAGGCAGTTTAAATTTATTTAAATTTAGTTGTTAACCATGCGTTTTTGGTATTTTTCATGTTATACAAAACATACGTTCATCTAAATTATCGATATGCTAGAAGTTTCTTTAAGATGTTTTAACTCTGCTGATGTTTTAGTTATTAAAACTGAAGTTACAAATTATATCAGCTTTAAGTTTTAAAACCTGTGACGTGCAGTGTTAGTTAAATAAGAGTGATTGAAATTGGCAAAGTCAGAGATTAAGTATAGATTTGCAAACTGATTACTTTCTCCATGCGCTTTGTTTTGTTCATAGTCCGGATACGCTTGACCACTAAGCTAATACAACTACTGTACCCATTTTGTCTCCGCATAACTGATTTTAGTAACATTCACAATAATAATGAAAAAGGACTAAAGAATCATTAAATTCGCGATTTTTATGGACTCTATGGCCATATTTTGAATGAGACTATGGATCTTATTGAATTTCTTTTAACTACGCGGAACCGTAAACACGCCAGGGTAATCGCCCTTACCCGTTTTCTCCTTTTTGTTTTCTTGTCAGCAAATCACGAGCATTGGGGTGTGTGCCGTGTGTGGGCACTCACGTCGCGACGCGTCGCAGAATGCTCAGCTAAATCGCGTTTCGAAAGCATCTAATTAGTAGGGTTTTAATTCATTTCAGAACTGCATTGTTGTGGAACGCGCCTACTAACGTAGTTTTGTATGGGTTAACACTTGTGAAAACACGGCTCATTTATTAAATGGAGTTAAAAATGACTTTAAGCCGTATGCAGGGCAATGTTTTTATTTATTTAGCCGTCACTGTCCCGTTTTGAAGCATAAGCGTCCCTAATCTTCTCAAGTTATCAATATCAATGATTAAGGTTTGTCGATCTTTAAGAAAATAAGAAGTTTTAATAACCAACCAAAAGTGAGTCAGACTTATAAATTGTAAGTTCTGTACAAACTGAAACTGACAACGAGGCAATCCTATCTTAAGGTTTCTTTTTCTTCTTTTGAGGTACGGGACCTTAAAAATGATGCTATGGACTTAATTTAAAAGTGCTTACAACCTGTATGCACTTTTACTTTAAAACGAGTGTCCTACGCAATAGTCTACAAAGAAGTTGAAAAGGAGAATTCGTTTTACTAAATAATGAGTTTTTTCACAATTTGATATTTGTTTTATTATGGTTTACAATAGAGCCTTGAGTTTTCGATTTTTAACTGAATTTCAACTGATTTTTTCCCTATAGTAAGAAATGAGTTCAAACTGCATTTAAACTGTTTTTTTATAGTAAGAAAGAAATACATTTATTCTAATACAAATATACTATATCTAAATGTCTGACTTATTACAAGTGCGTTGCTATCGTTGAATAAAAGTAGAATAAAATCAATAGATCTGGTATTGCTTGTTTTAGCTATTAATATCATACAAAGCTTAAGACTTGCTACCAGGGTTGTTCATAATAGGTGATTAAGATGTTAACGTCATCGGAGCGGAGGCGTGGGAGTACCTTGCAAGTTCTTGTCGCGCTTTTTGCAAATACACATAATTGTTACGCGTTGTATAAAAACCTGCTACATATTGCTACCCGTCGAGTGAATTTATATTAGAAATTATGTAGGTTCTAGCTTGATAAATAGACGGAACTTTGAAAAGCGATGCGTATGTTATAACTAATGCCCTAAGTGAGACGACACGCAAAGAAAAAGAAGAACTAATGGTTTATTTATTTTGAAATAACATTTTATGTGTATTTGGTTTTATACCTGTATTTTTAAATACGTATTATATAGGTATGTATGTTTCTTAAATGCAGCACAATGTCTAAATCTACAAGTTCTCCAATTACGAATGTAATAATCATAATGAAGTAAGTGGTCTTACCCTCATCAG
Source organism: Anania fuscalis (assembly GCA_950371115.1). Classification (NCBI taxonomy): domain Eukaryota; kingdom Metazoa; phylum Arthropoda; class Insecta; order Lepidoptera; family Crambidae; genus Anania; species Anania fuscalis. The sequence continues at coordinate 14,228,420 of OX493335.1, read as the reverse complement.
CGATTGCAGGTTGAATGTGAAATGTTTTTTTAGATTTAAAAAATATAATAAACGTTGTTGTAGTATGAGTAGTAGAATCACCTAAAATGATTTTTAATAATAAATTAAGAACCTTAAATAAAAACAAACTAATCTACTGGCCTAAAAGACGACGACTAACTTAAAGTTAATAGAGTCTTGGCACTCCATACCCTCACACACCTCACAATAACGACTAATAAGCGCACCCATAAACCCACCACTAATTGGCTTGATTAGAAATTTTAATTATTTTATAGATTTCTTTTGTAATTTTATCGGCTCTTTACGGCCGCCCGATTAGTTTCCCATTGAACAGTTAGTTAAAAATTGATTGTTAACACGTTATTTTTGTCGGTTTCACCAATTATTAATTTCTAAGGCATAATGTCGCGTGAACGCACGTAATAATTACGAGAAAAGTAGGCGAGTTATTTAGGTACGTTTTTAAAGTATTTTCTTTGTTAAAACTATAATTAGGGCCACATTGTAATTACAACACATAATATGTGGGCCGCGGCGAAGAGAAATTAAATTTTTAATTCTGCCTTACTAGCAAAATGTTCGATAAAACAAATCATGGCTTTCAGTATGTAATCATACATTTATGATATTAATAACACTGCTACTGTTGAGTCGACTCATTTCTTTTCTATTGTTTTTTATAAATGTTTTGACCTGAAATGCTGTTATTATTTGTGTTGATTGGAACATCAATATCTTTAAAAGATTTTAGGGGATTCCCTTTTAAGTTTTTATACGTTTTTGATAGAAAAAGAAAAAATCCTCTTCCTTTTTTCAAATCTGAAAGTAAGTTAGAAGATGTTGTCTTAAATATTATGTAAATTTTAAAATAAAATCATTTTCTCTTACAAACCGATATAGTAATTGATTAGGGAGCTGCTTTTACATGAGCGAAATCGTAAAAAGAAAATCATTTTCTCTAAATTGTCTTATGTCTGGGTGTGCTAGGTCTCCCAGCAAAGTTTAATGACCTGTAACCTGTAATTTTGTAATATACGCATATTGAAAATTGGATGCTAATTGGCACCTTCCGTTTTATTATTTAATATGTTATATGAAAAAAATTAAGGAAAATAAACCTTGTTGAATTCTCAGACACAAGGATTAAGTTGTTGAATTATAAATGCCACTATACTAATTTGACACATTATGCCTATTTGCATTTCATCTGTTTCATAGTCTATTTAAAACGGTGATAGTACTAATATAAATTATTCACAGTTACGTAATACAACGGTATAATTACTATTAATGTAAATGAGACTGAAATGCAACGCTGCAAGTTTGCACTTCGTACATATTTAATCTGTGACAATATCACTGTTCATTTAGGGCTTAATAACACATACCTAAATCAGAAATAGAAAAATATTTATATTTCGAACTGATTAATATTTACATTATTTACATTTGAACAAAAAAAAAACAAACTAAAAAGATTGATGTTTTTTGTTTTTTAAAACTTTGAATGCTAAAGATTTTGACGAACCTATTCGTTTTGAGGCGGTACGAAGTTCGCTGGGTTTGCTTGCTATAAAATAAACTAGGTCCAGTGTGTAGTTGCTAGGGCAACTTACCTATTTTTATCAGATGCCTCCAATGAAGTCAACATACTGTAGCTAGCCACCAAATGGAACTTGACATTATTATATATTACATTTCAAGATTTAATGCTAGTTTCATAATAAACGTATTTGTTCATAAGAAATGAAATCAGAGAAAATCATCCTAAGGCCCACTAGCGCATTTCAGGATTAGGGAATTTAATCCCGTAACACGGTTGAACATCATTCTATAGTTGTCAGTTTGTAAAACAATGACAGAGGCAGAATGATGTCCTAATCACGTACTAAACTAATTCGTATGTGCACAAGTAAACTTAAGTTTTTTTTCGCTTAAATATTGGACAACATCACATACATTGCTCTGATCCTAAGGAAAGTAGCTAAAGCACTTTTATTATAGAAATCAGAAACAACGACGGTACCACAACACCCAGACCCGAGACAAGATAGAAAAGTTCGTTTTTTACATTGACCCGACCGGGGATCGAATCCGGAACCTTAGAGATGGCGACGCCATATAAAGTCCGGCGTACTCGCCTCTCGGCCACGGAGGTCGTCAAACTTTGGGGTTTCTGGTTTGTCTTAGGGCTATAAAAAGACTTTGAAGTGCTTTCGATGCATCACATATTTACAAGAGAGTTGACGACACATGGTAATAGTGTAATACAGCTTTACATGTAATTTATAAGTAAAGCTTGTATTTTACTTCACTAATTCATCACAATCGTCTAACTGAACTAGTTTCCAAGAAGCATCTAATGATAACTACGCCAAATTATGTCATCCATTTGTAAAACCATCGCGTCCTGTATGTTTAACACGCATTTTAATTATGCTTATTAACAATTAAAGGCAATCCTCGAATGTGGGTCAAGTCGGTTAAAAGGAATAAATCAAGAACTAGCCATGATCTCACATTACGTACCCATTTAATTGAGACACTGTTTGTAAATCTTATTACTGAAGGCATAAAGTACATAATGTTTTAACAAAGGGTATAGAAATAAGATCTAAAGGCCGATTGTGTCATAACATTTTATTTTAAGACCATTAATTTGCTACAAAGTACATAATGATTGATATAACTAGAAGATAAATATCATTATCCTTATTATAACGTGTCTTGGTTGAGTGCTTGTCACTTGATCTATCGATAAAGTAGTTATACATAGCTCTACATGATTTTGCGTGTTGAAATTGTTAATAAACCCTTTCCCTTTCCACGTTTAGAGTCAACTACCTATAGCAAAATGAATGGAAATTGATACTTAAGTGCACTTTATTCAATACATAAATAAATAAATATTGGATAACATCACACATAATTGCTCTGATCCTAAGGTAAGAAGCTAAAGCACTTGTGTTATAGAAATCAGAAACAGCGACGGTACCACAACACCCAGACCCAAGACAATATATAGGAAAGATCGTTTTCTACACTGACCCGACCGGGGATCGAACCCGAAACCTCAGAGATGGCGCGATGGCGGCGCGGCGCCATACATAGTCCGGCGTGCTCGCCTCTCGACTACGGTCGACAAACATACAATAAATATAAAAATGTTTCTCAGCTTCTCTGTCTATACCCTTGTTTAGTCTAACATGTTCTATTTAGTCTCTACTACGTGTTATTCTTCCATGACAAACACATGGAAGGGCCCAATACATGGAAGTAGGTGAGGAAAACGTGGCCAGCCCACAGCCACAAGTTTAAAGTTGCAGTATACCTAGCGGCACCGATTGTTAAGCGCTAGGCGAAAGATGCGCAAAAGACCATCACGATTACGCGATTGGCTAGTCGTGCGACGCGCCTGCTAAACGTCAAAAAATATATAAGCCAACTGTTGGCGCCAAAGTTTGTTTCGCACGCTCAGTGGCGCGCTTGTTACCATAGCAACCGTAATTGTTACCATAGTAACCATAGTTGTTACTCACTCAAATCTGGCCTGTTCTTTTAGTGTCAATTGCAGCACCACACTCAATCTAGACATGTTTATAATCAAAGCTGTAAGCATACATTTATTTGGAAATCTTACTTCAATGATACGTGTCCAATAATAATAACGAGGAAGCTAATTAAAATGTTTTTATTTTTAATCCACTTAATTGCACGTGTTTGGCATTTATAATGTACAGTCCGTCGCAAAAGCAAGTTACTCATGATCTTAACAATAAGGAAAAATATTGCAAATTACAAACTAAAATGTAAACAAACGATTTGCGTAGGCACGTCTGTGAATACACCCACTGAAGATCCTTGCGTAATATGCAGGATTTGGTGTGATTAACAACATAATTCCGTAAAACCGTAATAAGAAGACACTTAATTTTCAGTTTTTAGGGTTCCGTACCCAAAGGGTAAAACGGGACTCTATTACTATCTCAGTCTCTTCTTCTCTTACTATCAGTCTGTCTGTCCGTCTGTCACCAGGCTGTATCTCATGAACCTTGATAGTTAGACAGTTGAAATTTTCACAGATGATGTATTTCTGTTGCCACTGTAACAACAAATACTAAAAACCCGAATAAAATTAATATTTAAATGGGCTCCCATTACAACAAACGAGATTTTTGTACCGTTTTTATAGATAATGGTACGGAACCCTTCGTGCGCGAGGCGAGTCCAACTCCCACTTGGTCGGTTTTTTTGTTAAATCTTAATATCAAAGGCTATGTAGGTATAAATGTTTTAGGTCTTTTTTAAGGAGCTAACTTCAACTCTTAGTAGGATATATGGTCCCTACTATTTAGTTTATAATATTTATAGACTGAAATAAACGTATTTTGATTTTGGATCTTGATTTACTAAGTTATTAGTGTTAGATTAATGATTTATGGTGGTACAGATTTTTACTGTACTATTTTTATGTAATTTATGTCTCTTTATATCAAAAGTTCAAGACCTTGCCAATAGAGTATTTTTATAAATGTAGTAAAGTCTTAACACTGAATATTTTCGCTAGCCAACTAGTTTTGATTATAGGCAATAACACAAACACCATTATTTACACTATACTCGTATAAACAGTTAAGTAAACTGAATTAGGAGCTATAAAATTCTGAACAGTCTCTTGTATTCAAATATAACTATGACTTCATTCGACATTAAGAACCGCACGTAGATTTAGATAAGTAGGTTCTCAATTATTTAATTATAAGCCAATAAATAACTAATAATATAATCGCGAAAGTAATTTTGTCTGTTGCATTTCGTGATATGCACTAAGTCGTATTATGATCCCTGGGATAAACACATTCTCCTAGATAGAAGTAACCTTATGGTCCCATTCTTAATAATTATAGTTTGACTGCGTAGGCTATACTGCAATGTGTACGTCATAAGTTTTATATCTGATTAAAATCCAGAAAATATCAGTACAGAGCTTGTGGTCTAACTAAAAATTAAGTAGATATAGTAGGTAGATAAGATTAGAATAGTTTGTAACGAGATTGCTACCATGATATTTCGGCACTGTTGCAAGCGCCATGATCACGGAGTAACTGAAGATAACTAAGATATATAAGATAGATGAAGATAAAAGTAACTGAGGTGCGAGAAAATAGTGAGTTTGTAGACAATGGTACCGGCGCGTGCAATAAAAGACAGCGAAAGAGGGTAGACCGATATGTTTGCCCTTAACAACTTACCCGCAAGATCTTTCCAGTTTAAATTAGGATCTAAAATTATGCCTAAGATGTTGTTGACGGTCATCACAACCCGCAACTTAAAATTAAGAAGCAGATGTATCCATTTTATTAATGCAAATCCATTGCAGAAGTGAGATTTCGATTACTTGTTTTGTCAAGATCGAAAGGAATCATCATACCGTTATGGGTGACCTATGTCAGCCGCGCTATAGCTCTAGTTAGGTGCAGTGTATTTAGATAACTTGATCATGTTTCCTATTTTTGGCAGATCGGACTTTCTAACTATAATCGACTGAACTGGATGCAGGCAAAGCCACTAGCAAAAAATATGTCTAATAAATAATAATCTACACCAGACTTTGAAATCAATATGTAATTTATTTAATAGTCGACCTTCGGCCAGCTATTAATTATTTAACAATCCACGATTATGATATTCAAATTGCACATTATGTTTTTCTAATAGTTCGAACTAATGACTTCGTAATAATGGAAGTGTACTAATTAGCTATATTATGAGTATGTGAGAAGCGTGTAATTAACTATATTTACGTACTTGGTAATATATTTCGCAACATATAAGGCGATGTAAAAAGTGAAACCGTCCGGTTTTGTCGCCTACGCGGTTTAATTTTGTGGAAAAAACATTAATAAATTATATTGAATAATTGTTTGTTATTTGTAAAGTAACCTACATTCTGTTTTTTGACAGTTTTAATTACTTAAATATATTTGACAATTCAATTAATAGATAACAGTTACTTCAATTACAATTAGTATTATTTTCTAAACTTCTTGGATAGGCGACTTCTTAAATGATTAGTAGGTAAAACCTTGTATGGGCTCATATAATTTATTTTGGTGAGTCATAAATAAACGACATGAGAATGTTATAACTTTACAAACTAGGTATAATTAAAAAAACCGGCCAAGTGCGAGTCGGACTCGCGCACGAAGGGTTTCCTTACCATTAATTATGAAAGCGGCAAAAAAACACGTTTGTTGTATGGGAGCCCCTTTAAATATTTATTGTATTCCATTTTTTAGTATTTGATGGTGTAGCGGCAACAGAAATACATCATCTGTGAAAATTTCAACTCTCTAACTATCATGGTTCATGAGATACAGCCTGGTAACGGACAGACAGACGGACAGCGGAGCTTTAGTAATAGGGTCCCGTTTTACCTTTTGGGTACGGAACCCTAGAAATGACTTTTATTTTAATCCAACACCGTTTACGCGTTTTTCAAAATACAGCGAACTATTTTGTAATACCTAAGTAAATCTATAGAAGTAAATTATTTTAATTATATGTTTGTTAGCAGAAAATCATGTGTGATTACTTTTTATCCCTTTTATTGGCTCTAATTTATAAGTAAATGTTTTACAAGACGGCCTTATAATCGCCGGATTAGTAAGCGAGCCGGTTTAATGTTTAAGTGAGAGAATTTATATTGCCCAATGTTCTGCTAAAAGTGGTAATTAATATTGTAAACTAGAGGTTGATTTATGGTAGAAGGAAAGTATCGAATGTTAGAATCGGAATATTGTTACATTGGACAGTTAGCGATAGAATTAGATATTAAAGTTTATTAAAATTATGACATTTTGTAAGATGAGATATCGTTTAATATTATAGGTTAGGTAAACTTTAAGAAAAAAAAGTAAAAAAATCAAAGAAACTACGTTACATTAATGTATATTGCTGACGCTACAACACTAAGTAGTAGGTAGTACTAAATCAAAGTTAAAAGGTGTCTTTTTTACGAAAAAAAATTCAATTTTAGACAGTCTAATCAGCAGTGGACGTCCTGTGGCTGAAATGATGATGATGATGATGATGACGAATCAGCATTAAACACACACAAAGATGAAAAACATAAATGAGTTGTTTGTTTTCATGAACACTCGCCTTCTGATTTGGCTACTGTTCAAAACCATGTGCATTATTTATGACACCTTCCATCAACTGGTTTATGATACAAACTTAGTCTATTTTTGCGATGGTTGACAAAAAAAAAACAAATGACAGCCAAAGGAGGTGGTAGATTATACTCTTCGTTGTATAAAAACTTTGAGTTTCCTAGTTATTAGTCGGTACCTGGTAAAATTTGACGGAATGGCGTTGGACTGACAATGAGAGCGGGTGACAAAAAGCATGCAAAAGTATTTTTTTATTTTCTAACATAAGTAGTTGAGCTGGAATGCAGAAATTGAGTGAAGCTACTTTTTTCTTAATCGATTTCTTTATCATTACTTTAGCTAAACTTTGATTTTCAAATCTATATAAAACAAAAAAAAATAAAAGCAATTTTAATGTCAACATTTTTTTGTTTCAATTAACTTAAACTTAACAAATGCCTTTTCTAAAAACAATTAACGAAGTCTTACGTCTAATAAAGAGCTGTATCGACAATCTCGCGGAGGTCAAGGCGGTTTCCACACGCCTAATTACAGTATATGTGGCTAATTATCACGTTGCAACACTAGCATAGCGTAGTGCGCGATAATAAGCCGCTTGTTGAAGCATCTATTACTGCGCGCACGCATTCTGATCAAGTTAGGCAACGGCGAGCGCGGAAAGATGGATGGGTGACCGTTGCAATCGTTTAATAGCTTATGCGTATATACTGAAGTGCACATTTCTGTTGATATTGCGATCGTTTTTTACTACCAGTTAGTGTATCCAACCAAAACTAAACTTAACTCTAATATAGCCTTTTGCCTTATATTTTGGTCTCGATCGTTGTATATTCTGTGCGCTGTTTAAAATTTTGGTTTAATCCCCTAGCTCAGTTCACGCACACATGTGTCTCGGGTTCATAATATTCAATTGTTATCTTTTTTTCCCGAGCATTAAGAAAAAAAAAACATACTGTCTTGTAAGTAAATCAAACAAAAGAAGTGCAGTCAATTCACCAATAGCTGCGACCATTGAGATTAACTGACAGGGTGATTTGGTATTTGCTGTTTAATTTCTAGTTTTAAGACGCGTCATAATAAACCAACCTCTTTACACATAGACTAAATATACAAGGTTAATATTGTCGGAAATTATACAGCCAGTCAACCTAAAACCGACCCACGGGAGACTTTAGCCTAGAAAAAAAGAAAAAATACAATCTAAATCATATTATTCTGTGCCATAACCCTTTATCGTAAAGCGTCAGTACATAAATAAAGATTGCGTAACAAGCGTTGAAGCTCAATGAAGCAATAGACACGGCGAAGCGTATACGTTACCGTTCATTACGGGTCATATAATCGCGTCGCGATGCACATTTAACTTTTAGTCGTGTGAAACATGGCTGCCAATGCAACCAAGTGTGCAAATGATGTGTGTGATGCACTGACAACCATAGAGCGTGTCTTGCTTGCTTACCTAATGTAGTAGAACGAAAGACAAATGTCGAAGACATTGCCAAATTACCGAGCTAAAGTAGAGCTTTATACATAAGAACAGGGCGGTAATCACGAACTCTTAAAACAATCTCAAATCTGCCAAATATTATCAAATTGACAGATTTAAGATTGTTTTAAGAGTTCATGGTTACCCCGCAGGAATAGAATGGTGGCCAAGAGATGAATGAAGAAATAATAAAAGACAATCACCACGCTGGTTTGACGATATTGTGCAAGTAGCTTTATCAAATAGGGAACGATTGGCACACAAGCGCTGGAAGTGGCGCTTAAAAAGGAGGCCTGATACCCAGCAGTGTCTTGCTTGGCGTCGCCATCTCTGAGGTTCCGGGTACGATTCCCGGCCGGGTCCAACATATAGAAAACAGACTTTTCTATATTGACTCGGGTCTGGGTGCCGCGGTAACGTCGTTGTTTTTTGATTTCTATGACACAAGTGCTTTGCTACTTACCTTAGGATCAGGCAATGTATGTGATGAAGCCCAATAAAATCTATCCGTTAATAGAACGCTATTTATTCGCCATAGCACAAGCATTCCTTAGTTTGTAGCTTTTATATTTATTATAATTGATGTGATTTTTTGAAGATTTTTCTAGGAAAGTGTGTATGACACGGTAATTGTAGTTGTAGTTCATTTTATACTATCGTAAATACGCCTTCCTGGCCAACAGTAGGTTAAGTTTAAATGTCATTACAATGCAACGTGCGCTTTATTATATTGGCAAACACTTTTGATGGTGTAAACCTCATAAAACTCCCAACGCGGCGTATGCATTACCGCTCTTTACGGGTGATACTATCACGTCGCGTCGCTGCATATTTTAACGGTAGTGATGCAATATTAAAGACTATCGACAGTATGGTAAAAAAAAACGGCATTACACTCTTTACTATTTCTGTTTTTATTAAAAAAAAAACATATTCCAAACACATTTAATACAAATTAGTACAATCAATTTTAAATTTTTCGAGCAATTTATTATAATGTGCAAATTGATTTTTTTAGCAACTTAACCTCCTGAGACTCAGAATGAAAAAAAGCTAGAACCGTCGTACCCTTAATTTAATTTTATCATAAGCGTCAATAGCGTAGCGACTATCGAGATCGATATTGATCACTATAAATGATTATTTTAAGCTCAACAAAGTTTTCAAATACATAAACAATAAAATACTAGTCAACTAAATAAAACAAAGTGGACAGCACCGACAATATCCATACTATTGTCCCTTACTAATTTCAAGATTGACGATTATCGATAGCGAAATTATCGACAGCACAGCATCTCTAGTACGAGGATCGTTGCATGGGCCCGTTGGAGTGAAAAGGTGGTACGGCATCGCGAAGGGTTGCTAGACGGAGGTTTCAGACTTCCCTTAAATATTTGGGGCTGCTCAAGTATTACGTAAGCAAGAGTTTACTATATTTTTCTTTATTAGCGAAGGTAAAGGTCCATTGGCACAATTTAATAAGGGTATTATCTAATAAATACCATAAAAAATGTTTTTTTGCTGAATTCCTCAGGAGGGAGAGTGACTATTTGATGGTGTAGTGGAACGGTGACCACGGTCACAATATTTGTGATCTTATTGGGCTCGGCTGCTCCTCCTACCTATGTGTTCCAAAATATTGATGTGTCAAATTTGAGCTGTCATTTATTACTCCGAATACCCAGAGGTGATAAGAAGTTGCATTCAGCAGCGACAACACGTCTTAAAAAATCAAACATACAATTACCTACTATAAAATCCATTTGTCATAATATTGAAATGAATGATATTGAATATTAATATTATTATGTACCTTTATAATTTGCATTTAATAAACCGACGATCAATCATAAAACAATTACTTCAACCTACTGCCAACCGAACCGAATACGGACATCACTCAATTTGTGACAAAAAACAATACGGGAATTGTAATTTTAATGTGACAGCTGGTGATTTGAGCATCCTGTATGACAAAGCAGGCCGATACAGCCTAATTACACATCATTATTGCTAATTGTAGAATACGCGGTAAGAAGTATTCGCGACTATTAATGACAAAAGCAATTAAGGTCCGCGCACACTAGCGTGCTTGCGTGTGTGTGGGTTGGACTGTTTGATAAGGGCACAGTGAGAAAACTGGGCAGTAGCTCAAGTTCTTGGTAGAATTGTGGTAGAGTCTAACAATATACTAGTAGTCTAATCTACCATAATCTAGTAGTCTAACAATATACATTTTTATCATTTTCATTTATTTTTAAAGGGTCCTCTAGACTACTACTCCATTTACTCTCTACTTTGCAAATATTGTGGAATACTTGCACATTAGCACAGATTAGAAATTGATTATGTGCGCAGCAAAGAGCACAAATCTTAATATTGTTGCACATGAAAAATGTTCTAGCAAATCAGACAAAATTGAAATAAACTTACCGTCTCCCTGATTGAACTGTGTCCTAATGCATTTATGGAATTGTTTCGGTGTGCGTTCGTTTCTACTTTATTTTGAAAAGGAAAAATGTGTGGTTTAAATGAGACGACGCAAATATGTGTTAGTTGCCACGTAGCGCGTGGAGGCTTTAGGATAATTATAGCTCACTTTACTGTCATGTGGAAAATGAGATATTATCGCTATGAGTTGAGATTCATAGGGCTGAAAAACATCGTCCTCCGTCTAAGGTTTTGTCTCGCTTTATTCTATTTTACTGTAAAAAAAAGCAGTTTCAATTTGAACTACAAAACATACGGTAGTTCAAAAATCAATACAGGCTTTATTAGTCTATAAAATAATTTTTAATCGGATTTTCGGATCGGATATATCGGATCGAAATCATATAAAACTGAGTCAACAAAAAAAAAAAGAAAACCGGCGTAGGTATGTAGATAATTCATGATAACGAGAATCGAGTTTCGAAGATTTTATATTCGAGATTGTTGTTTTAAATAGTTTCTTTAGTCATTTTTAATATTCAGACTGGGCAATAATTTAATTGATATGAGAAAGATCTTACAAGGTACATAATTTTCAAGGGGGTTCATCTTTCATGACATAACACCCTAGGACAACTTGATGTCTTTTAGATAAAAAATTATATAAGCTGCTAACAAAAATTTCTTAAAACTTTTACCTATTACGAGGACAGTTTTATTATCATTATCATTTCAGCCATAATATATATCCACTGCTGAACATAGGCCTCCTAATGATTTTGAATAAGTATATAATAAGAATGAAAAGAACTAGGGACTGTAGAAAATACAGCGTACCCCTTATTGCTTACGGTTATAATATTTTTTTAAATAAAAAGCGAACAAGCGCATAAGTGCCCAAGATGAACCTCATTACATTAATATGACAAAGTACAGTCAGTAGTGAAAACAAATGGTAGGCGTGTATGTGTGACAGGGTTCAGGTCACAGATCATCAGGAAAATCGAATGCCTGCGTTGTTGTCTATGATTAAGTGCAATAAAAATAGGTTCAGTTAAAGTTAAGATGTAATGTAAATGCGTTTATGACACTTTTGACCACGTTTTTATGCTGTTTTTCTGGACGCTAGAATAATGAAGTCCTGAAACAGTGGCAGAGTAAAATAAATATAATCAGGTCGTGTAAAAATGACTATTCAGGCCTATTTGCAGAAATAATTGGTTCCATGTTAACTACTGTTTAAGTATTATAATTTATTGCCACCTCCACAATACAGACTGATCTTTGGTTCTTTTTAACCTTATATACACATTAAAACAGATTAACATTATCATTTTAGTTCAACCACATATGCTTCGTATAGTAGACAATATGTCAATTACTTCACAAACATCGGTTATTATTTAATTTGTGAACTAAGTGAACTGTTTTAGCATAGGTGAAAGTTGACAAGACTTTTCAGTTCATACTAAATGTAATAAAATAATTACTAACAAATTTCGGAGATAATATACCTATGCTACTATAAAGGCTTTGCGCTTGATGTTCTAAGTCCTTTTTTAACTTTTTTGTCTGACGTTTCGACCAGTTTACTTTAATACTTTTTTGTGGCCAGCTGTACTCGCAACATTGTGTATCGCGTTCTTACGGTTGCTCCGGCGCAGTGTCTTGCGAAGATTAATGAGGTAACAAGCGGTTAAAAGTACGCAGGCCGCTTCGTTTAGTTGAAATTGAATGTTCACTAACATAGCGCTGGTAGGTTGGAGTAATTAGGTGTTATAATGTATGGAGACTGACCCGTAGAGTAAGAAGCCATAGTAAACTTGTACACAGAAGGTAAATTTAAACATTTCTTCTAACGTCGCCTATATTTTGATTGTTATCTAAATTGGTGGCATTTGACGACCTTCGTAGCCGAGAGGCGAGCATGCGCCATCTCTGAGGTTCCGGGTTCGATCCCCGGTCAGGTCAATGTAGAAAACGAACTTTTCTATTGGCTCGGGTCTGGGTGTTGTGGTAACGACATTGTTTCTGATTTCTATAACACAAGTGATTTAGCAACTTACCTTAGGATCAGAGCCATGTATGTGATGTCGTCAAAAATTTATTTTATTTATTTATTTATTATTCCACTATTTATTATTAGCTTACACTCTTATGCCTACTTTTACCGTTTTTTATAGAGTAACGTTTTAGTTATTAATTTGTTGCTTCATGAGCAACATTCTTAGTCATCGCAATGCGAAACAAACTGCGAAACAACATGATAACGCTAACACGTCAAGGTAGTAGGGATGATATTTTTAATACAATGATTACCATTATATATTTAATATTATGAATGTAAAAGCTGCTTTGTGCGTAAACAATTCAATAATTGATCTTGCTTGACACTTAAGATAATATTCCGTTTTTGTGTTTCTGTGGGATAATATTTACCCTTCTTAGGCTTAATTATGAAGTCGACGCATACAAAGTCGCGGAATGAAGCTAGTTAACGATTGAACATTATTATTCAAAATCGGTAATAATGTGCATCAGCTCACGGCCGGCTAGCTAGACGTCTGCGTCATGATCTCTCATTAGTTGGACGCTTATTGGCCCTAAGCATGCGGGCGAGATCGCCGCGTCAGCCCAGTAGCACTACTGTACTGGATCCACTGACAAAGACGATACGAGGACGATTCACTCGTAGTAAGAACGGAGAGTTAACATGGGAATGTTTACTTCGGTATAGAATACGGTTTTTACTTTGAGCAAAGGTTTGCCTTAGTAACTACATATATTTTTTTTTGTGTTAGAAAACTATTATAAACTTGTTATGATGAAGTAAAATCGCGCGTCCACGATGCGAAATTAAATCGAGATAAATTTGAATTTTAAAGAGAAGTCTGTTTGTTCTGACATGTTACTTAATAATATTACTTTATATAACTATCGATGCCACGATAATTTTCTAGGTCGACCTTTGATGCCACTTTCTAACATTGTTTAATGTTTTGTTCAGGTATAATAAATAAGGTCAGCAAGCGTACATTCAATGGCTTATCATTTATTACACACTGCAAAATGTCAAATTTTGTAAACTTAACGATTTGCGGTATGATATAAACTCTACATAAAAGGAGCCTCTTCATGGGAACAGCTAGATACAACGCAAGACATAGGTTGACCTTCACTGTGAATTAAATATTCCTAATTTTTAATAACAAGGATGCGTTCTCTAATATATGAAGTTCAAAAGTCTGCAATAATGTAACGGAAATAAATACGAAGGTATACCTATGAGTTTCACTTAATCTCATTATCGTGTACACCTCGAACATTAGCAAAGTCGTAGTATAATGCGAACGGCTCGTATTTCGGAGGTCGGCAGCGGCGTTAATGACAATAACTCTCCGTAACGAGGCGGAGTGCACCAAAAGCTTCGTTGTATGCGCCTGCGCTCGCCGCTGAGGACTAGGTCGTCGCTCACACCTCGATCGAATGACGTCATACTTGCTATTACCTATTGAAAGACGTTATAGTTAAATTGAGTTTAGGTTTGTGTTTAATGTAATACCGGGAAATTTAGGTGGTTTGGCCTTAATTCGATTGTTCCGATACATACAGGGTTCAAGTAGGGACCCCCATGTATCTGGATGTGTTCCTTTTGCACTTCATGCATTTGTTAGGTAGATTTGCTATAGTCCGTTGGATATCTTTTTTTAAATTTATTTTGGCACAAACAGTCATCATTATACAATCGGTACAATTTATTAACTATTTTATTTACAAAAGACAAAACAGTGCCGAAACTTAAAAGGGAATGATGACAATGATGAAAAGCTGAAGACTGTAAAGGAGCAAATGAGGTTCGTCTTATGGCAAAAAAAATGCCGCTAAAGATCGTTTGCGTAATGTATGAATCCAACAAAAAACGAAACTATAATTCTCATCTAGTACGCTCCTTGTAAACCAAGTAGATACTAAGGCTGATTCGGAAGGACATATTTTGGATTTAGGTCAAATTTTGTAGTGCAGAAAAGCTCTTTAAAATCGCTAAAGATCTTGAAGTTATATAACAATTATTCAGTCAAGACACAACATTCATGTTCCCGATGGATGCGACTGAAATTGACAAAACGGTACCTTAGTTATGTAATTTTAAGCAACGGTTTTCACTTTCGACCATTCCGATCGAATCAACAAAACACACCCACACGAGCACATGGTTGTCAACGCACACACGCCCGCTAAAAAGCCTAATCAACAGCGTGGATTTTTCGGATTCGCAATCAAGCGGACGAATTTCCAGCCACGGGCGCAATCGGAAAAATATAATTACCAACATAATCCTCGGCAAATTGGATTAAAAATGAAAAAAAGTAGAAAGTGTTTTAGGGTGCGTCATTATTTTTTGCCGGGAAAGGGATTGGGGCCTAATTACGACAGATGGATCGGTGTACAGTATGTAATAACGCTAATTAATCGATTGCTTGGAACCCGACGCACGGATTTTTAAATTCAAACTCTCTACGTGTTTTTTTTTCGAGGTAGGTAATTATTAAAATCGCGCCTTGATACGAAGCGCTGTGGGATCATTCAGCCTGTAGTACATGAGTTGGATACGAGCTTTAATACGGTAATTTAATGAATAGTCACTTGACATAGAATTTCAAAACGCTTATTCTTTAATTTTTGTATCAGAATAGAAAGTCACATAATTTATATCATGACACAACATTTGGATTATTCCCGATATTTTCTTGAAATACGTTTCTGGTTTTATACTAGTCCAGTTATTACACTTGAAGCGATTGCCGGTAGCAAACCGCAACCCTATGACAGACCCAGACCATTCCAATGACCCAATCACTAAGTCCAAATAAAATGTATTTGGCCTAGTGATCGGATGATTTTGATTGTATTTAATAAAAAAAACGTGGATTATAGTTGTTTATACACCAATGGCTCGAAACATAATTTTGCGAAAGCTATCTTCAACCGTGTTCTGTTTTTCTGTACAAAGTTCTACGTTGAAGCATGGAGATATTATAGTTAAAGCTAGTACTGAGGTACTATTAAATGCTCATATTTAGGTTTCAGAATAACACACACTGTATTAGGGACAGATAAAAACATGTAAAGATGTTTCACAGTCGCAGGCAAATACACTTGTTAACTGTCAACTTAGAATCTCTATGAAACAAAATGTTTAATTCGTTATCTCAGCTATAGTTATGTAATCTTGTAACTATTACGTTATGAAGTGTATTGATACCGACTCTTAATTATCTTATCCTAATAAAATTTTACGTCAATTTCTATCAATAGCCCTAGATACAAGGTTGACCTTGTTATCAATATAGTTTTCGATTATGTAACAGCTTCACTTAAATCCTAATCAGTTTGCATCTGTCCCTTAGATATTTATTTTTTGTTATATTGATGATTGACATCTAATAGCTGCCCGGTGATTCAACTTTATTTAAATGGGTCTCGGATTTGATACCCAGTTCGGTCAAGCCAGACAACTCTGGTACCTGTATCACAGGGATGTTCATTCCTTACTTTGAGACCAGACACTTATGTTTTACTATTTGTGATAAAAAAAAATAGTTTTTACTTTCAAAGAAAACGTAACAAATAAGTTGCTAAATAAGAAGAAGTTACTAAAATTTAAACTCGCTATTGTAGCACCTAAATTTATTACATCAATTTTTCTCAAACCGAAACGCCCTCAATTTAATTTCGCATGTGCTACGAGAAAACCAGCTCTTTCCAAGGTTTTAATTTATTTTTTTAATTGGAGATTTATTACCCTGATTACGAATTCATATCTTCAATTAGGGTAACCCTTCGAAAACGGATAGAAAGATTAAACAAGTGATTCGAAGTCGACCGCGGACGATTCAGTAAAAATTTACGATCGGGTGTAATAATCAGAAATTATTGGTTCTAACCTATGAAGTGGCAAAGGCATGACTACACAGCAAGTAGTGGCGAGGGAACACGAATGGAGCCACTTAATTTCACCCTACCCCTTCATTATAATCACCACTCACACATAGACAGTATCGATCCTAGCCGCGCGTCCGTACACGCCGTGTTTATACAAGTGATTAGTGTATTTAATTTGAAAATGCTAAGTAGTTGCCTTGTTTTATCGTTGTGTTAATGTCGGGATGGTGGTGTGCGTGTAATTATGTTCCGCTGGGGTGGGCCAACCCTTTCTGTTCATATCGCCCGTCGCGAAGTGATCGCGGTCGTAATATTTCGATTAATGCTTTAGTTTCGTTTGTTTGGCTCCGGATTTTACGGCGGTATCGCGGGATCGACGCACGATACGGTAATTTTACTGTCTTAAACCCGGCGTTACGTCATCCACGGCCGCAATTGTCTACGAGTACGTCGCTACGAGACTACGTCGTAGCAAATATTTTCGGGACAGACTAACATAGTAGCAAATATTGTTTGGACATGATTATCTGTTTCATAATGTGGTATAATATTCATAGATAGGTTTGTTATTAAATAATTACAAATTTAAAATGATCTAAAAACTAATTTACTTTAGTAGATCTCAATTTATTGATAAAAAATATTTAGTTTTTAAATTGACACGCTATGCTTTATTGTAGTCACGAAATGTTATAATCGGTCAGTTACGAAATGGTAGTAATTTAAGTTCACTTTGAATATGCGTTTGCTGCTAGTACGTCTTTTTGTACCAACATAGAAGTTTTGTACATCGAATAATTTAGTAATATTTTATTATTGATAAAAATACGTCCCAAAGTCCAAACTATTTATTACGCCTAATACTGATACGTTACAGGCTCAAAACATATACCTAAACCCCTAAAATTACCTATGTAACTAAAACTAATGCAAACAGAAACTAATACTCCTAGGCTAGCAGCTAAGCCAGTCAATAATCCCACGTCAATAGAACTTCTAAATGGCTGCCATTATTAGGTGAGTGCCCAAATGCAGTAATTGAAGTTAAGGCAACGATTAATTTGTGTAAAACTCTGAGAGTAACATTAGCGATTCGCAACAACACTTACACAGGAGTAATGACTCGTCTGTCCATATAATCATAGAGCAGCCATTACCCCTCCTTGTAGGGTGGCTATACTTCGAAGTTTAGACGGACGGGGCAAGACGTCGTCTAAATTTAGTACTCCTTATTAGTACAAATATCTATGAAATAGCTATCAGGACTTTTACTCGGAATACTCGGATAATAGTTGTACAAGTTTAGAATTCTGTTATGTTTAGTAGTAAGCTAGCTTTTGTTTGGTCTTGGTTAGCTTCCTTCTTTCTTGGTTAGTTATATGGCCCTGAACTATCAATCTCATATTTATACGAATTACACATATTTTATTCCCATTGATCGCTGCAATCACACTTTAACTGATAAATGAGAATTGTTACTCAATATAATAAAATAACTCTAAACAATGCATTTGTATAATAAAACAAATAGGATAGTAACAAAAGACACGTCGTTAATCCACCGTCCGTTCACTAAGGAATGCAGTAAGATATGTGACAGAAATTTCTCATCAATAATTCAAATCACGATTATTCAAATCGGGACAGTAACAGAAAACATTAAACGCTTTTATAATAACTATCACACTCAATAACTAAAGCGGTTAACGTTCAAATCGGTGATTAAGTTGGTGGAATGCGTTCGCAAAAATTGGAATCGTAATAAACGGTTTAATTTGACATGATATAACTCGCGAGTCCGGGCCTGTCCGAGCGTAATGTAGCGAGATGGTGGCCGTATTCAGAGGGTGGGTCTCCACGACATTAATTTCGTGAAATGAACCTAATTTACATTTAAATAAGGACCTGCCTTAGCTGGGATAAGTTGCGAAACTAGTGGCCGGAGGCGCTCGCCTGCCTAAAGCAACGGGCTATTTCATTACTATAATTCAATTCGAACTTGGACGCATCTGTGCATGTTAATTATTTTTATGTGTGTAACACTTTGTAATATTTCACACGGTGGATGAGAAAAACAAAAGTACGTTTCGGATGCAGACGATTTGCATCGACTTAAAACAGTTTTTTTTACATTACTTATTTCTTAACAATCAATTAAAAAACAAAGGTTTTTAAGTAAATTATATAGGAATTATATACTCATGAATAAATAAAGAGATTTATGTCATTTCAACCAATGAAATATGTGTCTAGTCAAAATAGTGAGTTATCGATCTTAATTAAAACTATTACCCTCTAAATGAAAAAAAGCATGGATAATCCTCGATCATTTTACGCACACTTGAGAACCAAAAAGTGGTGGATCGCATCAAGCAATATTCGATAAGTACATTCATAAAATAAACAAGCAATTTTCGCTCGTAGCACAGCTTTAACTTCCCTGGAACTTTTTAACAACGTTCAATTCAATCCGTCCGCTAAAGTGGGCCATCAATAACAAAATTAAAAATTCCCCAATTTGAATTTTAATTGCGTCCGATTATAATCGAGCCGATCGCGAATTACGGGAGCCCTTCGCGAGGCCGATTTTTAATTCAAAGAATCATCTTCTAAATAATTCATCCGGCGAACTCGCTCAAACTAGTTACGTCTGGATCAGACCGGTTCACAACTGGGGGGGTGTAAGTTTAATCCTTATAAATTTCCTTTTTACACAAAGCAATATAAGTAATTAGCATAATTTTGTTGAGTAAATGAAATATGGTAATGAGGGGGGGTTAACCCCTTCTTGGGGGGGTGAAGTCGTCTCGGGGGCGCAGAGTGGACCCTTCTAGTCGCATCTCGTGATGCTCGTCACCGCCCGATGTAGTGATGATTACAATTAAATTATCCCCATTGAGATCCACGGCCATTTTGTTTTGATTTGACGCCTTTGAATCGTCTCCGCTTGTTTTATATCCGTCCCATTTCAAAATGAAACTTAATTCTGTGTCAACAACAAACAAGATTGTTGACCAACATTTCTAATACGAGTATATATATATATTTCGTTTTATTTGGCCACTATATTATTTTAGTAAATACTGTATATTTTTCGAAATAATCAAACAATGCAAAAAGCTTATAGTAAACGTCAAACCAAACGAAAACAAAATTGACAATTTTTATACACAACTACGACACTATTGTTCATTTAGTTACCAAATTAATATTGCTATTCTAAATAAAGAATGAAACATTTATATTATGAATAATGTAATAATTTTGTTTTGTATTTGTCACATATACTGTCTTATAAGATTATATTAACATTGGCCCAGGCTAATGCCATCAAATAAAGCCCTCCATTTGTCTCTATTTTACGTGCAATAAACTTAAAGTTTGGGCATTGACCTACATCTAAAACCCACGATGAACATCCGAACACGCCGAAACACAGCGAATCTATGACAACGTTGTTTACCGAAAGAAACACGAACACCAATTAAAATCAAAGTGCTAATAAAATCCAAAAGGAATCGAACTAGACTACCCTACTTCGTGAAATGCCGTTGTGATAAAAGGTCTTCTAAAATACAATACAGCGTTCCTACCCTCTGCCGTGCGTGGGAGTGGTATAGCACTATGCAAGATGTGGTGTGTAAGAAAGGGACGGCGTCGAATTGGAATTAATTAATTATAATTAAGTTTTAAGTTGACGCGCTGGTTACGAGTATAGGCAGACTTTCGTTTACTTTGCATTAGTGTGGGGAGTAGGGTAGTGTGCGTTAGTTTCCTAGTATCGATTCGGCACTATAGTCGAGAGATAATGAGCTTTGAAGTAATAAGTTTGAGGCGTATAGTCCGTCCTATTGTAACTTTTTAATTTTATAACGCGCTGTGGTCGGCTTCTTAATCAGGTTGTGGTGATTTAAAAGCTTTGTTAATTGTTAATGAGGTTTGGCTAATGATGGTGGTTTTAATTTATTAGAATTAATAGAGTTTCTTCTATTAAATGATTGTAGTTCAATCTATTATTCATTGACGTTAAGATAGATTTGTTTTTTTGATGAGTACCTATGACAAAAAATATAAGGGTCAGATAACATTTCGTTTGTAATGGTCTAGAAAAAATTATTTAACACATTTATAATACAAGGTACCAAAAAAAAAATGTTATGTGCGTCTCTTAGCCTACCAAAAACACAATGAATTAAGAAAAGTTTAATTTCTAAACCGGAAATCGAACCTTTGTGTTTATGGCTACCGTATACCACTTGGGCAATCGTGTCTTTAACCTCATAGCTTTTGAAAATCTATTTATGTCCAGCAGCATTATTAATAATTACAATCTATAAATTAAAAGAGCTCTTTTATATGTATATCTTATTAGTTGCAATAAAGTAATGACACGCATTACTTTATTGCACTTGAAACGTCATGTATCATGCATATTTGTCTGTTTGTCCTAGTCAATTCCATAACATTGTAACTTATTTCCAGTCGGGTCCCCAGCGGGCCGCTCCAGATAGAACGGAATGCAGATATATGGCTCTACTATAGCTCTATTGCAGCTATTGGTGCCGTAAATAATGAACTTCTTACGAAATTAACAAGACTACTGTTTATTTGGTTTAGTAAATTAATTAATATTGAAATACAGTTTGATAGTTGCGGTAATAAGCAGAATTTTCGGATTTCGAATCATGGTCAAGCGTAGGACTAGATGCAGGAGAAAGCGCTAGAAGCACGATTTTTATAGTATAGGTTCAACACTAGTAAGATTAAATAGTAATTCAAAAGTACCTTATATAGTAAAAAGAAGGAAGATGGTAAAATATTAACCCTTATGTACTTAAAGGCTTATAAATAAAATATAGATTTTTATATCGAAAAAATTTACACTTCGTTAAAAACAAGGAAAACATTGTTATTCATGTAACGACACCTCGACAAAAAAGTGTCACATCACTAAAAAACTTTAAAAAAGCGGCAACATTAACAAAACAATCTTCTCACGTCTCGTTCACAATTAGTGTAAAACGCACATTCGAGTTAGCACCTGTCCGATCTAGCTAGTAGCTAGACGACAAAGATCGGCATACGTGGGGGCACGAATTAGGAGCCACCGTCTACACTACAACAACGGGGGGGCGACCCCCGGGGTCACTATCGATTTTAGATGAGGAACTGGACTCGAGACATGCAAGGCGTAATATCATTTCGGGATAACCTTTTGCGTACGACGCGCTCTGCGTGTGTGCGTGAGACGTGTTTTGTTCACGCTCGACGGTGTTTTGTTTATTGTTCTAGTTATAGTTTCTGCTATCATACTGGAGAAACAGTTGAATTAATAAAGCTGTCTTTTGTTTTTTATCGAAGTTTAATATTTGGAAGCTTGATTGGTCTAAATTAGACCAATCAAGCTTTCCAAATATAAAACTTCGATAAAATCCAAATTGAATCAAATTGAAATATTAGACCGTCTAATATTTCAATTTGATTCAACTTGGATTTAAATCCTGCGAAGAATGTGAGATTGTGAGAGATGAGCATGTATAGATGGATCTGTATACTTAATGCGATAGTGTCTTGTTTAGAAATCATGTTTAGCTGATTTAAGTTAAAATAATTCAACTGGTTTAGCATTTCAGGAAAAAAAATTAAAAAAAAATAGATATTAATCCGGTATAAAACAGAATGTTCGATATAATATTTCCGAAGCACAATGATTGCTATACACCAAAAACTTAAGTTATATTTTTGCGGAATAAAGTAACGATTGTGTGAAAATATCATAAAACCTAAATTTAGATTTGTCAAATGGTGCTAATTTAGATTGTCGATTATTGTTAAACGTTGAAGTATTGATAAAAATAATTAGTATAAATACCTACCTAGTGTTGACGATGCCAAATGTTAAGGAACAAAATCGAGCGACAATCGACGAAAATTCTTTTTAAAAAATGCCTTACAAGATCATTCTAAGAGCCTGTTTCACAATGTTCAGATGAAGTGCCAAATATGTAATAGATAAATTATAAAAAGGATAAAGTTATTGAACTTGATGTGTCATAAAGCGCTATTTGACGGTCGTGAAACGCAAACATAGTGTTTATCCTTTAGATAAGTAAAAATAGTAGCTTATTCAGAACTTATCCGTGGGTACATTGTGAAACAGGCACTTAGATTCAAAAGTTATATGTTAATAATAATTGTGTCAAGCCGCGAAGATCGCATTTACAAGAAAACCTTATTAGCGGTGACCTCTTTAATGTCGGACATCAAAGATATCCTTCACAACCTGTAATCAACTGCCAAATTAGAGGCACTCAAAAATTGAAAAGCCCCGAAATCCGTGTAACACTCGAGGGATGAGGCTGAATAACGCGGATGGGCGATTCAGGCACTCCAACAGAGGGCTGCGAGGTACCAAGTGGCGCTGCGGGCGTCTAATAAGGCGAAAAAACTGGCGGCATTTGTTTTAAGGGTCGGTTATTAATATTCAGATACCGCTGGTGTTAGACCGCTTCCAATCGGCCAATATAGAAGTCGTTGTGGCCTATATTTAGCAGTGGACGTCCTATGGCTGAAATGATAATAATGATGATGGTAGGTATTCGATTTAATCCACTGTTCCGCAAAGTACATAACAGTTGCAATTCGAAGATGAACATGAAGAAAGACAAGGAACAAAGCTTTATTCATTTAATTATGAAATGATCCAGCTATGACCCCCTCCTCTTCCAAAGAAAAACCGTATAAAAATCGCGCCATTTATACGAAGGCCGTTACTTACTGAGTAGTAAAAGTTAGAGTTAGATTTTATTCACGGTTAACAGAACTTGTTCAAGCGTAATCCTCTTGCACAAATTCCTAAAAGAGTAAATCTATCAAATTGAATTATGAATTACATGGTGTGAATTATCAAACGCTACAAAAATAAACTGATGCCCGTTTTGTTGAAAGAGGGACACAATAAGACTTAGAAAACACATCATAACACGCTACAAACACAAACAATCCATTCATTAACTTTCTTATCTAAGAAAACGTGTTCAATTACTTCCAAAGTCAAGAAACTTTCTATAAACGTTCGCAAAATACCATCGCATTATCTCACGTTTCCAATCAACTCTAAAAATCTCGGGCGCGCGCGTGGCATTCCTCAAAAAACAACCCCCAAACTGCTTCCAAGTTGACAAAAAAGTCCCGGCGAGGGCGCCGAGCCCTGAGTTAAGCCGGTGCCGGAGCTGCCGGCCGGCAAAGCACATATTTGTTCGCGCCCGACGTTTTTGACATTCCCGACTCGCCTCAACTTTTCTTAGGGTTGTAGCGTTTGTTTAATTCCAGTTTACCGGTTTTTTTTTCGGAATTTCGGTTGATTTCCCGAGGTGTATTAGGTTATGTGTATTAATGAGAAAGGTAAGATTGTGGAGGATGGACAGGCAGGGAAACATGATGGTTTAACTATAAATAGCTAAAAGGTTATTTATTTCTCTTTTAGTATTGATTTTTAAAGAAGATACTTTTTTTAGGCTGCATTTGTATTTTAATTTTATTTGACTTCTTTCTTCAAAACTTCCCAACATTAAGTGGAATCGCTTAATTTTAGTTTACTATTTTTTTTAAAGTAGTCAAGTTACAGAATTATCATTGTTTTTTTTAAATCTAACTTCCTAAACATATGTTTAGAAAATGACGTCAAGTGAATAAGTTATGAAGTTATTATTGTTTAAAATCTGTTAAATGGTACGTATGTATGCATGTGGATATTCATAAATTACAATTGTGTAATTTTGAATGTATGGCTGTAAATTAATCGATGAACGTACCTTAGATAATTGTTTATTGAGTTTGTGTCAATGCATAAATGGTAAAACAATTAAACAAATTAATACAATTTGTATTTAAGTGTCTTCTTTAATTACGCCTTTCACCTTGACTGTTTCTTTTGACTTTACATAATATTTAGCCTATAAGTAATAAAATAAAATAGTGAAAAATCAGTTAAATCTGATATTAATCATTTTATACAACCATCTTTTTAAATACATCTCATAATAAACACGATCGTCAAAGACGTTTTTAAACCATAACCAACCATTATATAAGCTAACAGAAGCAACGTTAACGCACTCAAAACATTAGCAGGAGCACTCATAAAACGACTTGCCGACGGAGCAAACATAAAATTAAGTTTACAAGCAAACAAGCGAGGCAACCCTAGCGGAGGCAATGAAAAGTCGGTTAAGCTAATGTTATCGAGAAATAAAAATGTATAATAAAATACAAACACGCCGCGCGAGGAAACAATTTGCCGCAGGAGACTAGAAGATTTCATGCCTCCAACAATATTCGTGCTCAAACTAAAACCAACCTTAAGGCGTGCTAATACGTTTTAGATTTGTGTGCGGTAGCAAAGTAGAAAATTCCTTAAATTTTCCTCGTGGGTTCACTCGAGTTTCAGCTTTAAGGGGGTGTGATAGAGTGGCTATTCGAATGGATTGTCGGAACAGTAATTCAGGAAGAAAAGAGAGTTTTCCGGCTCGTCGGGGCGTCGTGACATTTGTGTTAAGCGGGGCCGAGGGAGCGCCATTCATAAGAACGAAACAAGCTACTACTTGTTTGGAAGTAACTTGTTGGTTTTGGTAACACGGAGGCTTTTAGACTGCACTTTGTGCGTTGATGTGTCAAATGTTGGTTTGCTCAATTGTATTACAATTGTAATGTTTTTTGAAAACGTAATGATAATTGTTACATTTTTTTATTTTTTCCCCGGTTAGAGACGGTTTTACAGTTTTGGACACAATAATATATTTAATTGGAAGTACCGGCTATCTTATCATGACTAGGTTATTTAATTGTATTGCAATATGACAAGAATTACTATATAGATACAACTAACCTAAACACTGTTAAAATTGACAAACTTTATTATTTATTTTTATCGATATCTTATACCAATTTTTTTTTTTGGTAAAAACCAAACAAACCCGTTTAAATTGAGCATCTTGAAATACTTAGGGAGCTCATGCTATCAGCAAACAAGTGATGTATACTAATCAAAAAATAAAAAGTCAACTAAACCAGCTAACGAAAACCAATTAATGGATCTTCAAAGCACCAAAAAACAAGCAACGAACATGACGTAACAAGCCAAAAAGTCACGACGTTCTCAAAAAGTCGAAAAAGGAACGCATCGACGGGCGATAGACACGCTTTTTTTTCTAATCCGCCGGCAAGGACACGCTCACGGCGCCACCTGTTGCGCGGTCACGTGACTTTTTTGCTCAAGGACGCGTGCCTCCTTCACTCATTCATGGGAGGGCCACCCCCGCTCCTTGCGGGGGGCGGGTTTTTTTGTTCCCCTACGTGAACTCCCGAGGGCTTTCACCTACGTGCATTTTCGAGGTCACGACGCCGTGTTTTGAGGTTATGTTTCTCTTTTCCCGCGCTCCAACTTTGCGGGGTTAGTTGACTAGTTGTTTTGTTTTGTGCGTTCGGAATGCCGGTTCGTGTTTGGGTGTGACCTACCTCGGGAGTTTGAGGGCAAAGTTTGTTTGAAAAGTGCTACTAAGAATCTAGCTCTATGACTTCTGTAGAGCACAAAATGTATGCCTAACTACCATGAAAACATTATAAGGAGATAGGTCTGCTATTTTTAATCCATTTTTAATTCGATAAGAATACCGAAACAATTTAAATGACAGTTAAATAACTAAGTCCTTCACTTTAGATTTAGATTAGGTGTGGCTTAAATAAAATAAATAGTTATTTAAGTGTCATTTTAATTTGATTACAAAAGTAATTTTATTTGACAAAAACAAAATAATGTTTAAAGATTTAAGGTTAAGATTCCATCTTAGTTTAATAAACTGTATGTATGATAACTAGTGTATTGTATGCAATAGGTATATCTATTTTGTTGGCATTCTAGATTAATACGAGTATTATACCATAGCGTTCCGTGTAATTTAATAATAACACTGATTCAATGTAAAATATTCAATTATAGATAATAAACCAAAACTAAAACATATTTACTTAAATAAATATGCAACAGACACACCAATTGATATGGTCTGACAGACAGTAAGAAAATAATGTATTGTAAGTAAGTAATGAATTTTGCCAAGGCTACCATCAAGCACACCCAAGATCGAGTCATTTAAAAAAAAAAATGTTTTCTAAATTGTCAAAACAAGACAATAACTGTAATTACATGATGTCATATTGATAAATGTTAAAAAAGCTATACGCTAAACATCACGCCATTGTTAGAACCAACACTTTTTATCGTAGATCCTTAAAAGGTACCCCCCTGACAATTTTTCTGGCATCTCTTTAAGTCGTTTTTCAACCAGGAATTTACCTCAACATCAGATA
The DNA here is from genome assembly GCA_950371115.1 of Anania fuscalis. Taxonomy (NCBI): domain Eukaryota; kingdom Metazoa; phylum Arthropoda; class Insecta; order Lepidoptera; family Crambidae; genus Anania; species Anania fuscalis. The sequence goes on along the minus strand of OX493335.1, from coordinate 14,201,012 downwards.
AAAGGCTTTTCTATCCCGAAAAATCGATGTTTGATAACGAAGTCGAATTCTATAACGAAGGACATTCAAACGTTGGACATATTCTAAGACCATTATTAATGACTAGTCAGGCCAGTAAATTATTTCAGAAATGTACACCAAAATTCAATAAGCCTATTTCCATAATTATTTAAGTACTCTACTAGCATTAGTATCAAAAATAGATTCACTAAAACGGTCATATCTGCAATAACAGTGCCTAAGATACATTGACGTATACCATTAGACATTACCACATAGGGTAAATAAATAAATCCAGCGTCTGGCGGCCCCGACTCGGAAAGCTAACCTTCTTTCTTGGGTATAAGACCGACTTTCGGTAACACTATAGAATTATTAGACTTAACCGGATTCTAATTAAACCCTGTCCCTGATAGTGCACCGTAGCTGTAGACTGCGTAATTTACATTAATCCAATAATTGCATGGAGGTTTCCTAGTTAGAAATTCAAATGAGATGATGTACAGCGGGTGGGGTCTTTGGGGAGGCGTGCGAAACGCGAGGAAACGTCACAGCCGGAACGCAAGCGTTTATTTCACGCTCGTTTGGCGACAGAAGCTCTATCAATGAGCCAATCGTCACTTGTTTTTTGAATAAAAAAGGTGACTAAGACAGTTGTACCTATTTAGTATTTTTGGACGATCGGATATTCCTTATTAACTTTTCTGTGGCGACAGCTATTTTATATGAAAATGAAGTTGATATTTTTTACATACTTTATTTTCATCTAGCTAACGTAATGACAAAATCTCCGTAGCCCTTGTATATTGTATCGTCACAATACGATAGAATGACGCAGGTTGATCATTATAAAATGTTTATTTACGTAAACTCTGTTAATAAATAGCTACTTGTATTGGCCCTTGTCATCGCCAGTTGTCATTTGCAAATCTTGGCGCTAACAAGGTTAATTTTGTTTTTTAAACGGAACACGCAAAGGAAAATTTGCTCACGTAATATTATGGATAAATTTAATTTTCATTTGAACTATAATAACATGCACTATAAAAACAAAAAGCGCTATTGTGAATAAAATAGGTAATATCTTACATTAAGGGTTATGTTTGCGTAATAATTTAAAAATGTAGAGTGGCTAAGACAATACATTCTTAAGTGGACGCGTAATACTATGAGTCAGAATGGTATTATTAAATGTCTGCAAGGCTCTATTAATTAAATTGTTATGATAATGAGCTTGCAGACGTGGACAATACCAAACCCTTCGAAATTTGATTGTATAATTGACAAACCAAAATACAATTTAAGTACATTTTGAAGCCTTCAAAATAAATTACGGATGTAATGTCACCAAACGGAGTAGGTAAGTATTCTTATACAAATGGCAAATGACTGGATCGGAGTCCTATTTGGTTGTCGTTTGTATGAAACGTCAACGCGTTGGCAAATACGTAATCAAGTAAACCTGGCTAGCCATTATTGATTTAATAAATGGTGCTGTAACGTGTTGTTAATCATCTGTCCACAAATTTTTTCGCATTATTATCCGAATTCTATAAGACGTCCTCTTCAACTTATTTTAGAGCTCAAAGTTAAATTTTCAGGATATGTGCTCATGTAATTTATGTGGTGACGTTAAGTTTTTTTATTGTCTGTGTAATAACTTCTCTTACCACTTACCGACTCAGGACCATTCGTAAACAAAATAGGCTAGTATAGGACCAATTGGGTAAGTGCAAGCGTACGAATGATTGACCGTCTGAAGCAAGGAGCAGGCTGTGCCTTAGTAATTTCCGAAAGCGCTAGTCGACAATCGGAATAGTGCTGCGGCAGCCGAACCGAATCCGAATAATTAGATCTCGATTTGCATCTAATTGGGATGACTTTCAATCGATTAAGATTTCGAGTGTACCGTTCGTTTTAATTTGAGTACTAGATAATGCCATAAGCCTCCTTTTACCGTGTTTTTTGGCAAATAAAGATTCTTATTCTCATTATTATCACACATTCGCGGACAGTATTCCAGACACTAAATTTTGTTGTTTTCATAGTAAGTAATACAAATGTATCGTCTGTTAAAGCGTTAGTAGTAATTATGGGTAAAATATTATCAACTTATTCAATTTTTATTCTGTAAACGACAATAATTTGGTAATAAGCTTTAGAAAATAAATATTTTTGGTCTCTTGCTATTGTAAATTATGTTGTCACAGAAAATAGTATCAAGTAGAAGTTCCGAGGTAGAGCACTTCCGAGTGTGAACTAGCATGGTGTGTGTTTTTAAAATGCACGAAACACTCTAATGTTTCTGGTTGCTTACTTTTTTCGAGTTTGGAATTTGTGAGTTGACATCATCGTCAACAAAAGAAAAAAAAAGCTGTTATTCTGAACAATTTTCTAGTAAAAATATTTTTACTTTTTAGCCAAATATAATCTGTGTTACTAATGCACGGAATCATTAACTGAGAGCAGAATACATTATAAGAATTATTTGATTACAAAAGTCATTTGATCCAACTGTTTCTAAAACAAGCTAATTGTCGAAACAACAATATTATTCAGTTGTGACACGAAATCTGGTCATTAATCAGTGAGATTAGGATTTCTTTGGGACTGTAAATGCTAGTGCGATTTTATTTGATAAACATATTAGGCAGAACTTGGCTGAAAATGAATCATTTAACTTTTGTAAATGTTACATCAAATATATTATAACAATTGATAAAAACTGACGGCCTTAGGCGGGAATCTAACGGAACCATGTGTTCCATCCAAGGACATTAGTTAACATGACAAATTCTTTAGTGTTTCGCTGTTAAAGCTAGCGTTGTCTGTCGAATCGCATGCGAGCAAATGAGAATACAATATTAGTTGATGGTTGATTTAGTGATGTGACAAGTAGAGCATAGGAGTAATCCTTTTTTGCTGTCATAGTTTATAATTTTTGACACTAATTTCTACATCTCAGAAGTTGTTATAATTTCTGTATACTTATTTAATTCTTGGACACTTATTTATAAGTTTTATTTTTAAACCAATTAATATGGCTTACAAAGTATTGTACACAAACGAAGTATAATACTAATAATTGTATTTTTTTTGTAATTAAAATTTTTAAGAACAAAATATATTATGGCAACAAAAAAAAACTCAATTCTATACGTATAGGGTTTTTAATAGTTAACGCCTACATTGAAAAACAATATTTGGATTTTAGTGAAAAACAATAATCCAGTTGTTATTTTTGACTCAGATCTGTAAATGAATATTCCTTCGCACCGAGCCAATCAGAAATATAATTAGATTGAGACCAGCGCCTAATTGTGGTGGTCTCAAGTTCCGACCCCGTGCGGACTGCCGGCACTGCCACCCTGTATCGGCAAAATCAATAGTTGACCTAACGCACAACCCTGAAGGATTGCTCCAAACATGATTAGTAATTAATTTATTCAGTCATTACATTTCCATTGTTATTCTCTTCAGTTCGGATGTTTTTGTAGGACGTGATTCTGTGTTTTACAACGGTATAGTTATTCGATCGGAAACAATATCACAAACGTTTATAATATATCCAATAACTGTCCCCATTAGGCACCACAAAATTCATTAAAGAATTCAACAAATAAAGTAAATATTTTTATCTCAACCTTTGCTTAGTTTGGGGCTAGATCTTATCTAAATTGATGTGATTGTTTAAACCGAAAAGATATTACCAGTAATTTTATCACAAAGTAGGTACATTTTACTACATCTTTCTGTAAATATCAACTGTAACTTATTTTTTTGGTGTGCAAAAGAGTTTCTATAATATATTTAATTATCTATAAAGTATATTCGCAGTTGGTTATGATTAATCTAAAATTAATACAAAAGACTTCTAAATACCACTAAACGGGGTGTATAAAAAATTCAATCTCGTTCAAGTTGCTCGTCACAACAAAAGCCCATGCTCCAAACATCATATCATTGAGGTAACGCGTAAGTTTGGAAGGAGCATTCGACTATTTTTTACAATTTCGATGTCCATAAATAATAGTTCCAGTTGTTTTATTTAAGCAACATATAATGTGGTTTTAATAAGTGTCTTTATCTTTAAAACAACCTGTTAAAAGGTAAAGTTTTTGACATTTCACCTCAGGATGCTATTTTGAAACAAAACAATCAACGCGCAGGAAAGGAGTCGATTCAAAATTATATCTTTCGTTATCAGTCGCATCGTTACAGCAGGTAGGCATAGAGTTTTACCGGCAAGACAATAAGTTCCCATTAAACGAAAGCCGTAACATAAAGTAGCGAACCGATAACTGTTCTTTCGACCGCTAATCACCCCATGAATTCCACAAACCCACGGACAGTCCGTCATAATTCCCAACTTCGAAAGTAATACCATCAACTCGGTGTTAACTTAATTTGAGTCACTTTAACAAGTCCAATTAAAGGAATTTGTGTTTCTCTTATCTTCAATATAACATTGAGCATAATTTCAAATTATATTTCAAACTTTCCGATAATGAAGGGTGGATGGGAGCGGGTTGGGCGGGCGCGGGGGGAGTGGCACTTCGCTTATTTCATTAGTTACATAAATTCTCCTATTGAGGATGGCTGGCAGAAAGGGGACGGTTTACCCTTATTACGAGAGTCTCCTTATCAATACAATTATTAATATAATAATATTATTATTGTAATAATTTCGGAGCGGAGTGGAAGGAGGAGTCGTAGCTTAACTTCGCCAGCAATAAAGGGTGGTGAAAGATAATGGAATGGAAAACAGTTTGAAGTTTTATTGGAAAATTGGTACCGACTAATTGGCAGCATTATCGATCTGTTGGCGACTCAAGAAGCCGGGTAAATAATGTTTAATGAAACGCCACGGTCGTTCAAGGCGAAATTTCGGTTTTAAAACTGTTACATGCTTTCGAGGTTAGATTAACTTCGAGGAGTCTCGCTTTTGAGACATTAATTTCTTTAAAGCAGTTTCGAAGATTAAACAACTTATTGTTAAACTAAAGCCGTGTTTATTGGTTAAATAGGGTTGAATACATAAAGCTGAGTATCGAAAATCTTGGATATCTAATCGCTCTGATCGTCATTATTTCTTAAACAGATTACGAAACTAAGATCAAAGTATCAAATAACAATTAATACGAAAACAATAACAGCTGACCCGAAGCAGAAAATCTCGAGACATGATACTATCGACCTGACCTAACGAAGCCCGCACACATGTAGAAACCGAAACTAACGTAATCCCGGCCCGAAGATCCACAAGTATAGCCATAATTCCTTAGGGCCACGTCTCATTATAACACTAATACAAGACTCATCCCGAAGTTACGGTGAATACATTAAAGGGTTCAATCCTTACTGATGAGACATCGGTCGGGAGGGGGGCCACCCACTGGGGTCGCTCCGGGCACTGGCCTGGCTGGGGGGAAATAAGGCATTATAGGAGATAGCGTTCATTTACATTGTCCAATAACTCCAAGTAGTGTCCGAGCGAATATTAGTTTATGGCATGCGGTGCGCCCGCAATATGTATATGCCCAACTTAGCCGCTCTCACCCCACTAGTCGTCTTAATCAATTTTTAAGAGCGAAACGAAGGGGTGGAATAATTTCAGCTCAGTAATTAATTCGATTTGGTTTTAATTAACGAGACGCCAATTTCAATAAAAAAAAATTGAACTCTCCAAAGGATTTCTGATTACAAAATGTCGACTGACAAAAATTAAATTGCGTTTAGGGAATATTTGTTATGGATTGTTTGAAACATAAAAAGTAAGAAATGGAGACTTAGGCATTTTATGTTTGTTAAAATTTCTAGACAGGTTGAGATAATAGACCAAAATGTGTTTCATAAATAGCTAAAACAAAAATATAAGTCACTTTTCATTCCAAGAAAATAAGTAGGTAGATGCTAAGGTTTGCGGCATAATGCAAATTTTACGTATCTACATATCGAAAAAAATAACAAAATTAATATTTACTATTAGAAGCCGGGAAATAGTTATTATCGTCATCACATCAGCCTATTTATTTCAGTCCACTGACGGACGTAAGCTTCCCCAAAAGTGCGCCAAAGAGCACTTTTACCCGCTCCCTTTACTTAACCAGTCATCTTCCAAGGTTGTCGGACCTACCAATGTCGACCTACGGGAAAGGTTGGCAAGGTAGGCAAAAAAGTGTCGAGACCATTGAAAAAATTTGGCTGTAAATATCTCTATCTATTGGGGATGGGTTGGAGAGATTCAAAAGAGGCCATTACCCTGCAGTGGGAATAACTATATAAAAACAAAATAGAATCAATGAACCATGTACAGCTACTTCTTTCCATTCTTAGAATAAAACCAAAACAAAACAGTGACCGTTCCATCGACCATCCCACAACCGCAACGCATTACCATTGCTCCAGACACTAAATATGGATTTAACAGGGCTTGAAATCGCAAACGCGTCCGCCGACCGCGGTGCCTAAAACATAATAAGACAGGGCAGAGCACGCACCGAATATACGACATTGCTATCAGAGAGTGGCATGCGACGTGCCCCCATAGCACACACCCGCACTATTTTAACTAGGGGTGCAGTAAATCTATCGATACTTCCAATCTTTAATAAGCTAAGCCACGCTCTGAATAAGTAGCAATAGTTTCTATAGCATGAATACGCATCGTGCACGACGACGCTGTTATTATAACTGGCATGTGATGTGACAAAGACTATTTGGAAATAAAAAATTGGTTTAAAAGATAATGGCAATTAACAGTATTTTAAATAAGTACTAATGATATTGCTCAGGCTATTACTTATGAATATAAATTTATTTGTAAATATATTTTTTACATAGAAGGAGTTGCAAGATCCTAAATAATAAACGGTCAGAAAAATGCTCTATCAACGCCCTTTCTAAGGTAACGTTATTCTGAGGGCCTAGTTCGAGTTGCACAAAACAACGAAGTCACTTACTTCGATCGACAAGTCAATGTTAATTTGTATTATTTTTCGATCGATTTAAGTGACTTGGTTGTTTTGTAACTTGCACTAGACACCCTGATTTTCGATCGATGCATTTTCAAGCCTACTTTGGGTGTCATATTTAATATCTACTGAATCAAATTTAGGAATTATAAACTGATTGTAAATACTACAGAAGATATTATTAGAAGATATTATATACGTATTAACGATTCATACCAACTAATATTGATTAATCGATAATGCTGTCACCTTTAGCGATATCATCGATAACGGTCACCTTCAAATTACAAATTTTCGATAACTTAAATGTGTGGTCAAACTATCGATATGCGACTTGCATATGTGTGTTGCAACACTATGCGTTCAAGACGCACACACACATGTCTCACTCGCACAAAGGGTTGCTCTCATCCGCTGGAGATGCACTATCCTAATTATTGAGAGGTCAGAAACAAGCACCAGCTGCGCCTATTGTTAGTAACGTTCATGTTGCAGCGATTCAGGAACGCAGTCTTTAAACCGATTGCAGTAATTTGGTTGTTTGATTTGTGGGTGGATACACCTTGTTTGTAATAATATTTTGGAAAGAAATAAAATATGTCTTCACCGAACACTGATAATCAATGAATATTTTTTTTATTATCTATTAGACGTATGTACCTGCGGCTTTGCTTTCGTGTTTTTTTTTTCGATTAGAACCTTCTGATTAAAAGTTAGATTTCCAAATTTCATCTACGATATTTATTTTTACTTATTATTTATTGTTCGAGTTAGTAAGAATAATAAACATGTGACATTAAATCGAGGTAATCGTAGAGGTATCACTTATATAGTAATTAGACTTATTACTAAATTTATAAGTAGTATATATTTTTAAGAATAAGAAAGTATCTTGCAAGAAATAACTTTTTTTATTGCCATTCTCAGGTGCTTTGTCCCTGGACATCTTTTTTGACTGAATTTTTGAGGATACTCTGTAAAAGATGATAGTTCTTAATCATTTCAGCCATAAAGCTTCCATTGTTGAAAATATTCTTCCCCCAATGACTTCCAGATAGGCCGGATGGAAGTGGCCTGTGTCCAGCGGCTTTCTGAATGGCGATTGTCGATGCCTTTTTCTAATCGCAATTTAAGTTATAGTTAGTGAAACCACACAAGTGAGAGCAATATAATATGCAGGTCATGTATTTCCGAACCACATAATGGAGTATTTCCAGATATGTATGCCACCTACATTAAGTTTAGCAGATTTAGTTATTTCAGGAATAAGGTTATCGGAACTTGCGGTTTCCTTAAAATAGTTGTTCACAAAGCTCTTAAAATAACAAATCTAATCGAATATTTTTTTAAATATTTTAACAACGACAAAAGAGCAAATCTTGTTAATGTTGTGTTTCGCTTACAAATCACCATTAATAGTACATTATGATACGAGTGTGCAAAGTTGATTATTATACACGAGGCATTATTGTAAGCGCGAGCCGCAGGCGAGCGCGGTAAGGAAGCCGAGTGTCTAATAATCAATGCACACGAGTTGCATACGACGTTTTTCAACACAATTGCGAGGAAAAAACCAAACTAAAATCTAAAACACCTTCTCCGTTTTTGCTGTTTTTCTCTGGATTTTGGCGGCAACAGGCTATCACTTGCGTTTCGTGCCTCAATAAGTATTTCTGACGGGGTTGAATAACATTTTACTCGTCTTCACTATTAAAAGTAGACATTTTTGATACTAATCAACTACACAGCAACAACTTTACCATATATTTAAGGAAAATGGCATGTAAGCTTTGTTTTTTTCGCGCGCCGCAATTTCGATGCGCGCGCATGTTCAATAATGGCACAGGAAAAACTGGCTGTTCAGCCGGAGTAGCAGCGATTTAAAAAATAAAATAAACTATAAATTATTGTTTCTAAAAATGATAGTTCAGTTAATTTGTGTTAATATACAATTTGATAAAATGAAATATTTATTATATATAATGGCATCTTAACCTTAAAATAACTTAATATTGGTAAAATATTCGATGTTCTTAGACATAACCTTTTGTTGGATTTAAAAAAAAAAGTATACATTACCGCACTAGTGCGATAATGTTATTACAGCACAAGTGCGTAATATGATGAATTATGAAACTAAAAACGGTGTTATAAGAGTCAATTTACGAGCAACAGTGTTGAAAATTAAATAATAATACGAATTTTAATAGATCTGCAAGTAGAGCTGAATAAGTTGCATATAAACAACCTAATTTCGACTTTTATCCTACAACACCTTAGATACAATTTTGTAGGCTAGCGCCGAGAAGAATCAGCACAAGAAACTTTACAACAAAAACAACAACAGCGCGGTAACCACGAACTCTTAAAACAATCTCAAATCTGTCAAACATTATCATTTCTGTCAAATTTTGTATGAAATGACGTACCAAAATTGACAGATTTGACAACTTTGAGATTGTTTTCAGAGTTCATGGTTATGGCCCAGGTGATAGTTAGACAGTATTAAATTTCACATCACTGACAGTAATGATATTTTTAGTGACATAGATGCCATTTAACTTTATAATGCCCACTTGCGCATCTCAAGATTAGCGAATTTAATCCCGAACAATCCACTGACATAATATTCTATAGCGGTCAGTTTGTATGACGATGAAAGAGACAGAATGATGTCCTAATCTCGTACTAAACTAAGGGTTGTACGCAAGTCTACCTTATTGTACTTCAACAACAAACTATAATTTGTTAAAAAAGCGTTAACATGGGATCATGTACAAATTACTAGTCTGAAATAATTTACTCCTTCTGCTAAATCGTATTTCTCATCGCTGGACTCGTGTTTATTATGTGGAATGGCGAATTATGACTCTTTCTGCAATTTAACAGAGATACTAGTCAATAAACAACTAGAGAAAGTGCAAGAGTATTTTCTTAGGGGGTATTTTCTTACAATTTTTTTGTACAAAAGCAGTAGAGCCAAAATTAACACAGGATCTATACAATTATGGAAGAGTCACGTTTTTCTCACTACATATTATATTGACGTGTATCTTAAACTTAGCCACTGCTTGTGATATTTCTAAAATAATTAGGATATTTAAAAAAAAAACTACTTTACACAATTTATTACCGTTCATAAAAGTTCTCGTTATAACTTGCACAATAAAACAATAAGTGTGATATGATCTGCTGTTATTTATGGAAGTTTCCTACAACCTTCCATATCTTAGTCAAACTCCGAAAACCGTCGACGAATGACCACGCCGCCTGACGTATCTTCCATCGTTAATACGTCGTCTAAACATAAATCCATAGCACGCACCGTACCGTCAAATAAACTGGCAGTTTAATCAAACCCATTAGACAAGTGAGCCAAACACCTACGACCAGTGTAACGTGACCCGTCGAAGGGGTCTACCGCCCAATCGTTAGGGCGGGCGGAAGGTTCTAGATTCACTGGCAGGCATATAGCTGATGCCTTTAACGCCTTGCTGGCCGTCGACCAGTGCCAGGAGGCTGGGAGGCCATGCGTTCTTAATAAAGATGGCGGAAACAACATGGCCGTTATGGGGTAATTTTAGGGTAAACTACGATTTTGCGAGCAAAGTTAGTGACCTAACTCACGTTCAAGATTCTGTGTTAGTTGGTTAGTTGCACTTCAGGTTAACCCCTCGTAACTTGCCCCATGTAAGCATAGTTAAGGCATATTGCGAAAAGAAAATGAAAATGACACTAAACGCGGTTGAGTGTTCTACTCATATTTCTTGTTATAAATACTTTAAATTAACGTAACATTATTAGTAACAAGTGAGGATAATATTAAAAAAAATATATACCACCTACTAGAACTTTATTTTGTAAGTAAACTTTATGGTTAAAAACTTGCTTGAAACAAAAAGTCTTTACTTAAAGATTTAGTTTTATGTCAATGTTTAACTCTTTTAACCTATCAACAATAAAACAAAATCGAGACATTTGCTATTCACGAGTAGTCGCATGAGAATCTCTGTAGTGACTCTTTGTGCTGGACTGAAGTAGTATGTTACTTCGGAATATTTGTATCGTGCTTTCTCTCATACTATCAAAGATAAAACAATTTGCACAGAACAGTACATCGCGAGAGTAGGCAGTAGCTCGCGTAGTTCGGCTATTCTAATGCTACCTAACACGCCTAGCCCTGCCTGAGCCACGACAGCATTTATCAAGTCAGACGTGCCCACATACATTACAATGCAGACAGGGCCCCCATGGGCTTGGGTTGACTGAGACTTAAGATTTTAAACATTCGAAATCTGAATCAGATCTTTAATAATTATAAATATACCTAGGACAACATCACATACATTGCTCTGAGGAAAGTAGCGAAAGCACTTCTGTTATAGAAATCAGAAAGAACAACGGTACCACAACACCCAGACCCGAGGTAATATAGAAAAGTTCGTTTTCTACATTGACCCGGCCGGGGATCGCACCCGGAACCCTTAAGATGGCGACGCCATAAATAGTGGCGTGCTCGCCTCTCGAGTATCGGTTACGGAGGTCGTCTTTATTTGGCTATGACTGCTTAGTAGAGAATCAGATTTTGTTATAAAAGTGGTGATGTGGGTTTTCTAGGCAAAGTGCTATGTAGTTCAGCACAGTGTAACTTTATAACACGTAAAACTTTTACCTGCACATGTAAAGATTTACATCTAACTCGTTTTTAATCTTCTTTTAATACTGTCCTGTCTATTTAAATATTTTAAGCATGTGGCATTCAAGTGACATTATAGTTATTTATATTTATATATATATACATATATTATTATTATTTATTTATATATTTTTTTTAACCCTTAAGAACATCTAAAAACCGTTAAAAAAAATAATGGCCGCGCTTTCGTCATCGCTCACATAATGACGTAAATACTACCCTTCACAAAAAAAATAATTATTACACAGAGAAAGCATATTTTATCATTCTGTAAACGATAATATACTAATAATGATATTTTCTTCCTATCAGTTATCAAAATAAATACGATCATCATAAAAAACTACTTGTTCTACAAGATTAAAAACTTGCCGACTATGCTGAGGGCCCAATTACAAGAAATGAATGAGTACTCAAAGAAATAATCTAAACAAAGAACCTTATCTTTCAGAATGTGTAAACAGTGTAATAAAAGACTCGACGATTGTTATAAAAACACTACTTGAAACCCGACCCACACCCAACCGACCAAGCAAAAAAAACAACTAGGGGTGTTCGGTCCACTTTTCGTAACTTTATCGATAGTTGTCGATAGTAGTGTATTTTTGTAAGGTAAAAGGTATAGAAATATGAAAATAAAAACACGACATCATCTTATATGATTGTTTTATTTACAATATTATCATTAATTATTTTTAATCACAGTATTATTTAAAATATGCCCGTCTGTACTTCAGTGAAAGAAGTCTATCTCTTGAACCATAAAACGTAGACACTTGTAATTTTTACAGTATGTGTATTAGGGTACCGCACCCGAAGGGTAGAACAGGACCCAATTACTAAGGCTCCGCTGCCCGTTTGAATGCTGTCTTTCCGTCTGTCACCAGGATGTATGTCATGAACCGTGATAGTTAGATAGTTTTAGTTATACTTTTAGTTCTAGTCCATGGACTCCTCCATCTCCTACTTGTCCTCCCATACAGTAGGCTGATACATTTTGGGGGTGCATCTTGAGTCGGTCTCCACATTCTACAAATAAAAAAAAATAGTTTACAGCAACGAACTTTAAATGTACGTACCTATGCAGTAATACCTGTAGAAAATACTGTTTAAATTAAACGCCTATTTTGTATTTATTGCCCATTCTTTAATTAACTTTATTGTAATTTCGTAAACTCATTTAAATAAATCAATTTATTATATTATTATAATACGTAGGTAAAATAACATGGTTTCAATAATTTACACGGGCTCAAGTTCAATTTCTAAAAGTATAGTAATTCATTACAAGCATACTACTGTGATATCAATAACAACAATGATGATCGATAAATTATCGACACGAACCCCACCCTATCCAATACATCAAAAAAAAAAGTTGCACACCGCTACCGGCGAAATAGGTCATTATTGTCAAAGCAATAAAGATCACAATGGCTCGCTAGATATTTACAACGTCAACGGCCATTTTACACCGAAATTTGCAGACTTTGTTTACGCAAAAAATAACAAAACCACATGTTCTGTCGTTCTGTAAATTAGTTGTGATTACTTATTATGACCTTTTTATTGTATTTACTAACAAAAGTCGTCATGTATCACTCAGAAATAGGAAATACAAGACGTACTTTTTCGGGCTTGATTACACTGTTATTATGTTATATTTCCTTCAAATAGTCATTGTAAATCACTCATTGTACACAAAATAATCGATCTTTAGCAATAAACAGTACTTACTTGCGATAATTTAGCAGCAAAACACTTCACAAGACACTATAATCACACTGTGCGCGTCCCGAGATTTGACAGGTCGAATAACAAAACGAGCACAGAAAATGAATGTTTTTCTGCATTGAGACCACAGAAAACATATGAAAGAGCATATAAAGCCAAACTTCCCCATACAAAAGTAATCTCTAACACACTTTAAATAAGGCGTAAAGTCGTCAGCCGAATTCGGCTTAGCGGGGTTTGACGGAATGGCGCGGTGTATGACGTCACTGGCCGAATTCGGCCGATAGCGTTTTGAGAGGTTAAAAGTGCTAAATATGATAATTTGAGCAACTTCAAAATGGTCAGAAAAATATGGTAAAAAGGTTAAATGTATGGATGGAGCCTAAAATGTTTCAACAATCGTAGTCTGGATACGCAATACTTTCATCCATTGCAACCGTGGCAGGTATTTTTGAAACACCCTATAATACGTAATGCGGTTGGGTGATTAGGTGTTTCCAAGAAAGTTAACATGCAGGCTATACATAGTTTTTTATAATGAAAAATTTTTATTTACAGATTTTTTTAAATCATACTCGTAGTAGTAGCATTTTTGGACAAGAAGTTTTATTATCAATAATTTTTTTTCATACTGATTAAATTAATAGCCCCATCTTACCTTAAAGTCCAATGACGTGTACTAGTGAGCTCGGATTCTAAAAAAAATCGCACCTTTTATGGCAAAAGTAGGGTTTCCATGTGTTACGAAAAAGAATCCAATAAGTTGTTAAAATGCTCTATTTTGTTAAGTAAACGCATTATACGTACAAAAAAAATAACAAGAATTACACACGACCTAAATAAAATGTAGAGTCACAGCATTAAACAATTTAAATCGTTTACAAATATGCAATAAATGGCATAGCTACCTACTAACAGATTTCTTATTGGTAAAAAATACCAGGTGCCTGGTCATTAATGCTTATGTGATAATTAATGTACATATAAATAAAATTAACAATTAACAAAATATTTCTTTTTATACACACTGTATACAGGGTGTTTCTTGTAAGCTGTCAAGACAGTGCGAGGTGATAGATGAGGACCATAGCTATCGATTTAACCCCCATGTATATATTCTACGATTTTTTGTATTTTGGGAGTTATGATGTGTTTATCATTTTTTATTTATTTTATGACTTAGTGTTATTAAAAAAGATAATTCCGAGAAAAATCAACCCAAAAACAATATGGGTTGATTTTTCTCGGAATTATCTTTTGGAACAATGTCGCTTGCTATCAATCAGAGTTGTGTAAATAAAATACTTACCTTTCCATATTTGGTGCAAAATGCAAATTTTTAACAAAAAGTAAAAAAAAAATACTTAAAGCAGGACATTATGCAATTGTCAACTTAAAAAATTAAATTAATTTAAAAGGAATTTTTAATAAACCCTAACTGGTTCGAAAAACTGCGCAGATACCTAAAGTTTCTAACACAAAAACAGTTATAACTCCCAAATTAAGAAAATCGTAGAACATACATGGGGATTAAATTGATAGCTATAGTCCTCACCTATCACCTCGCACTGGCTTGACACCTTACAAGAAACACCTTTTCACGTTTTCATAAATATATTTCCTTTATTATCCTTCCTTCCTCTAGTTTTGCCACTGCCACTTTACATATTTAATCATACCCTTGGGGTTTTAGGTATCTTGATTATTGCACAATTAAAATTAATTCGTATGAGGAAATCTATACTTATCTGAATAGATTTGTATGTTAATAATAGCACTTTGTTTTTGAGATATCATTTTATTGTGCGACAGATTGATACAAACAATAAACTAATACATTTTCAACCGCATAATGTACATATAGGAGACTAAATTATTTAAAAAGTTCACTATTTAAGGGCTCGTGATTTTCTTTTTTGAGGCATGTTTAATAATCAAACAGTTGGAAACGAAAAGTTCGTTCTATTTCTCTTGTGCCCAGAACGAATACCGTTCGCCAGGACTTATCCTCCTAACCAGTCACCTCATGGTGTCCCTACACAACTACACGCCATAATGAGAGTCCGACGTATATAACTCATCTCCGGGCCCCAGTTAAATTATTCAGGGGAGAGTAATCTTATTACATTTACATATTAATCAACGGATTTTAATTATCCCCCCGCACCCCTCCCCGCGCCTTGATAATTTGCTTTCGAAATGCGACTTGCCTTGATTGAAGACGCATTTGTGTGGGTGACTGCCATTCGTTAATAGTTTGTTTGTGTTGGCATAATTTAGTATTCTAAACTGGGTAAGCGGTTGGAGATCTCATTTGCGACGCGAGTGTCGAAGCGAGGAGACGACAAGTCACATGGTAGCGGTTCAATTGCGCTAATTCGAGATAAAACGGATTCGTTTTGCGTGGGCTTCGTGTTTAACCAATCGTTTGAACAACGTTTGTTTTGCCAACTCTCAACTTTATGATCCCAAACGACGTGACTATACATGAGTTTAACTTAAACAATCGACGATCTTAAATGTTTTGTTTGGTGCTATTACTCAGTAAGAGCGATTCTCAAAGATATAATTACTATTAGTCTCTTGATATCAATTACATGTGACCTCTTCCATTGCAACACCACAACCAATAGGACTTTACTAAAACTTACCTAAATGTAACTTAGATGTTTTACTTAAAAATATAACTTACGGCTGAAGTAACTAGTTATTATGCGAACAAGCACGTTACCTGAAATAAGAAAAAAAGTGTTCAATTTTACATACCTACATTATTTCTAATAAGTACACATATTTAGAACAGACTCCTAAAGCTTACACTTCAATGTGAGGCGCGTTATAACTAGGATAAAGCACAAAAGTTTACATCTTTGATAAAAATTGATCTTTGAACACATGTCAATAGTTTCAGATGCTTAAAACAAATATTTAAGTACCAAATGTATTGGTACTCACAATTATACTATGGTATTAGCTTTAAATTAACTTGAACGCTTGAAAACGCGAGAAACAAACGACTGACACAGATCCTAACGCGCGAATTTCAAATGAAAAACAACCACCGCATGTCAAACTGCGAACGTAAACAAATAAAGCATAGGCTACAAGAGTTTAATCAGTATACTCATTTGTCGGACGAGGGAGCGGACGCATTACGTCCGATCTCCGACGCGCGCTGGGCGGGGCGGCCACTCGTAAAGCATCCGAGATATATTATAAAACAGCTACCAGCCAAGCCCGGAGGCTGCAATTAATAAGTATGTTAATGTAGAACGCCATATTTATATTGTGACGAAGGAACTGCAAGAGTGCGAACTTGCCTTACGCTAGGCACGGGAGGACATGGCACCGCGAAATAATTTTTGTGCGGATATTTATGAGCAGCAGATCTAAAAATCATATTTTTGTACAAACTATTCTATGCGTTTTAATATTAAAAGTACTCGTTAGAAATCATAATATACAATGGAAGTAATTTGGAGTGTTCGATTTTAAGTGTAGTAACTAAACATCAAAGTACTTATTATTGTAAATTTTTATGTTCTCTATTTTGTTCATTATTATTCATCTCATTTGTTCATTCAAAAAGTTTTAAACTCTTTGTAAAACATAAATTAGCAAAATTCTCAATTCAACTTTTCAAAAATCAAAAGATAACATTATTATTTTGTTAGGAAACTTACATTAAATAAATACATTAATAAATTCTTAATTCAACTTTAAAAAATCAAGATATAACGTTGATATTTCGGAGTCTAGACACGTAAATGAATACAACAATAACCAAGGGACGCAGATAATTAAGTTTCTCATTAAAAAAGTAATAAAAGATATATTTTTTCTGATTACTACCATTGTCTAAGTTATTGCTGACTTTACCTTTCAACCCTTTGAAAGAATTTCGTACGGCCGCGATTATTTTATGTAACTTTTTACCAGACGTTTATTTAAATGTAGCTATTTCATTAAGAATCACAAATTAATATTTTTTCGTTCGATTAAAGTTTCTTTGTTTAAAACTTTGGAGAGCGTTGATTTCTTTTAAAAATCTTTCTGTTTTCAATTGCCAATTCTATTTTTATTGTATCGAATCAGTGGCTCGTGTTGAATTGCGTTTTTATCGCTCCGATCGCAATAAGGACAAACTGCTCATATCCTTAAGTGCTAGTCAATGTCTTAAGTTAATAAGTTCTTGTTTAATAAGCAGCCAACGTTGCTAAGTCCGAACAGATTGATGGTGAGATTATTATACTAATTAGGGGAAGCTGGGGCGATGAAATTGTGAGAAAATTCAGACAACGTATTTGATTTAGAAAATTCAATGTCTAAAAACCAGTTCAAATGTATGTACAATAATATGTATCTCAATACAATTAGGAATCTCCTCTGCAGTCGAAATATGAATGAGAATTTTACTTATTCATCAGGTTAAGTGAATTCAGAGTCAATCAAATAATTTATGTTGCTTTTTACACTCTAGATTTTCATATTTTACGTTAAAAGTAAACAAAATCATTTTACTCTGTACTTTTAAAAGATTAAAAAGAACGAATTTTTATGTTTTATAATAAGATGTATCAACACGATCATATAACAAATACAACTGCTTATAAATATAATATTTTGCACATTAAACAACTACTTCACAACATCGATGTCACTTACAAATCCCGCGTCGTTGCTCTCATACATCATTCCACTTAATCTTCTTAACACGATTTCAGCAACAATAAATCGCAAACTCAGCGTGTCCAGTCCACCCCGTCTTCCCTCAACCACAGAATGATTAGATGCAGAAAACCCACTTCATAATAGGCGCATTGTTGCATTTAGGTACACCCACACAATAGTATTAAGTTATGCGAGTAGAGCAGGGTGAGAGCAAGTTCACGGTATGCCTGTCCTTAGTCACATAATTATAATATTTAATTACAAAAGGTACTTAAAAGCAGAAACATCGAAAGAAAGGAGCGGTGGTTTTGTAATGTCTGAACTTGCATTAATCTGGGTATGGAGAATTCATTTGTTCAAGACAGACCAGATCAATCGAAGTTAAGCGAGGTTCCAATTTATTTGAGCTTTGTAATATTAGATTAACAAAAAACGATGTTGTTTGTACTGCAATCTTCTGTCAGATGCTAGGCGTATGACAGAAGATATTGAACGCAGTATTCTTTATTTAGCCTGCGTTCAATGTACGTTACCACGTTATTGTGCTTACTAAATATAATAGGAGTGGTCTCTCTGTATCATTTTATACTATGACTGAACCAATCCAGTAATGGCGGCTGGTCTTATTAAAACGCTTGCATCATGCGAGGAAGATAAATGCATCTCGAAATTAATTAATAAAATCGCATTCACAAGTTAACCGTTCGTCTCCGCATGCAATGTTTGTTTTTCTTTTCCGTTATGGTGGCATTTTTTCGAGTCGATTTTTAGCCTATTTGCAATGAAAATTTAAAACCTAACCTACAATCGCATCTGTATTGTATCGTTGTTTAATATTTTACAAGTTGAACCTTGATTTTAAAAGGGCTATGTAAACGATCTTATTTGGTTATACTTTGAGTCAGGTATTTTTGTTTAAATATTTTATTTAGGCCTTATTCGTAATTTCAATACAGTACGATGTAGGTACCTACTTTAAAAAACCAGAAGTGAAAGCAATAAACAACCGAAATAGCACCACTTAATTACAACGTATGGCAATTAAATCAGTGGTTAATGCAGCATTAATCGCGCAGTTGATTAAATAAAAAGCGAGATTTTGCGCAGGCGCACGCGATCAGCTTTGCATATTGATTGGGATCTACGATCTACGAGAGCTTTAGATAGATCTATACAATTCGATCAATGGGAGATGTTAATAAAAGCAATGCAATGTCAAAGTATAAGATAGTATGAAATCTATAGGCTGAATACTCCGTTGTTAATTTAATCTGTTATCGTCTATCATCGCGACATTTACGCCCGTACCGTACGTAAACTATAAAAACGGAACCGCAATGATTTCGCCATGCCCTGTCAGCAAGTATGAGAAGCGGAACACTAGCGAAATTGACTGTTCTAACGCATTGCTTTGACTATAATGCTGTCTCTCTCCCCTCGCGGTTTCGCCGATCTGCTCCGACACCTGTCATACTTCCGCCATTTTGTTGCGGCACCGCATAGTTTCCGCATGTGTTTGTCAATGTTGTCAATTTTTAAGAAGCGAAAGTGCGTTTTTAATTAAAATAGACATCACATTCGCTGAAAAATTGATCCAAGAGGTCAAAAATAGACCTATTTTGTATTTCATTAGTCATCCAGACTAATAAACTCACTCCGATTGTCTCAACTAAACTGACTGACTTTCATTACGCTCCGCGCAGCGGAACGCTTGTCACTCTACTACACTAGATCACAGCGGAATGCATCCAGCGGTTTCGCTACTTGTGTTTCGCAGCGGAGGTGTGCTAAGAGCGTTAGGGTGTAACATAATAAACGCAAATCCTCATAAGGGCTGATTCTGGTGCTCAAATACAACAACTTTTTCTATGGGACGAACATCGAATTGCAAAAAAAAACACCTCACCATACAAAATCACTGATCGACTGACATCAGTTTGTTTTTTGGAGATTTTTGAGAAGTGATTTGTAAATGTGATGACCCAATTGGCATAGCAGCACATTAAACGTGAAGGATGCCGGGTTCGATTCCCGGTTTAGGTTAATTCAGAATATACCTTTTTGTATTAAAAACCTGTTAAAATTGCCAAACCCTTACAGGGTTTTGTACCTTACTAACATTGTGCAATGTGCAATTTTAATTAATAAAATGATCTGGGTCTAGCTGTACTGGGTCTCCCAGGTGTGCCAAAAGGATATTAATTCCTAACTTCGTGATCATTAAAAATTATTGTTGTGCTCATACTGACACATATTTGTGATATTATAAGGAAGTAGAGATAAGTATACTATTCTGAAAAAAGACTTTCGTTTTATTCTCTACATTTTCTTTGATGATATGTTATGATGACAGTAACTAACAGAGCCTTAAATTATGAGAATAGGTTTTGAATCTGGCTATATAAATAATATTTTTTTGGAGTTCAGGATCAGAGGCCTAAATGGAAACCCTAATACTTACCTAATACCTGTCACTTACCACTTACTTGCTGTTTACGCAGCAAACTGCACCAAACACGCATAATCCGGACCGAGTTGGGTAAGCTATTATCTAATTCAAAGAATTAAAATGGAAGCACGCAATCTCGTGTTTGTTTGCATATTGATTGCGATCGGCGATCCGGAGGCTGCAACATGATACGAGTGCTCTGCTATTTGACTAACAGCTGAATGTCAGGGTACAAGTCCAGTGAGACTAACTTTTGCGACGCTGACTAAACTGTTGCGCACACCTGTGGTTTTTTTGGACTTAAGGACCCACACACTCGCGTCGTTCGAGCGTCGACGTCGTGGCAGTGTCCAATCAGCGGTAAGTAAATGCCGCTGCGCAAGCGTTGCATCAACACAGAAGGCACCGCGTGTTAGTCCTCTAATTCGCCTTGCCGTTATTTCGATGTTTCTATACGAGTAATATCGAATCAATTGGCTTTATTTTGCAATAGCAGAGCCTTTGGTATCCAACTGTTAGGTTAGTGTATGATCGCGTTTTTATAATTATACCTACTAATAATAAAAATTTAAAAGTGACTGACCGATTTTGATGAAACTTGGTACAGAGAAAGCGTGAACTCTAAGAAAGGACATAGACAACTTTTTTCAAATGATACTTCCAAGGAAGTGAATTAGAGGGTCACAAGCCGTATTCCGAAGCCGAACCCGCGGTCTTGGCTAGTTTTAAATCAATCGAAGTTTTTTTTTTATTTTAACATACATTACGGGGTCAATTACATACATTACGGATAAAAGGTTACAATCGCTTATCAAGTGGCTACTTGCACGATTTTTTCGCGTTCCTAAGCCAAGTAAGTAGCGGTGATCTCGTATCGGCTGGCTTAATTGCGGCCGCTATGATTTACTATCGGTTAATTTTATGATAATGAGACTATGAATAATCTGCAACCGGCCGCCTATTCTGCAACCGTTCGATATATCAATTTTGTTGTTTAGAACAATCGAATGCATTATAGAGCGATAGCACATGCAATCGACCGGACGTCCTTTCCGAAAGCCAATCAAATAAAAATCATACAATTGAATGAAATATTTTTGCACAGCGTGCAAGTGAAATGCTCTATTTATCAGAAGCAAGGGCTAATGACTGACGTCAATGATTAGAAATGTATATTCGACAGTTGAAATTTGAAAACTAAACATTATTATTCTTTTGCATTCGAATAAACCTGTATCAGTTTATCTCAATCGATTTATTCAATAATACGTTAATTTTAGTCTCAATCTCACATCACTAGCTCGTTTTTTTGGATATTAGCGCAAGACCGAAATTGGAATTGCTAAAACGATACAGTTGTTAAGTCGCACTTAAATTTATTGAATTGGCATACAATTCTATCTCATGTTATTTAAAATGTCTATTGGCGTAGAAAATACAACTGATCTAAAGTTGTGTTTATTACTTTTCTGAGAATTAATATTTATTTAATCGTAAACTTTCAGTAGTTGTTGTACCTGCATTCAACTAATAAATTATTTCAACAAAATAAGGCATTACAGGTGTTACATTAAATATACCTAAGTTCGTGTAAGTATTTGATAAAATATAAGATGAAGACCAATCATTTAGATATGATTTGCGTTGATTTTGAACTTGCTATAACTTGAACTGATTTTTAGTTTTTGACCTTACGTATGACGAGGTATCCTATTTGGAACATCCTATTTGGTGTTAGGCAATTAAAACTTCCGAATCTTCAACAAACTCTAGCTAAGTCAACGTACAGTTGCCAGTACCACCGCATCGAAAGTATCTATCGCTCGCTCTCCACTCTCTCGCTCGACTATCGTCAAATTCGCGCTGGCCCGTAATAGGTACCCCCCGGCAGTATCGGAACGGGAGCGGGTTGTAATAAGTCCGCCGTAATTTATGTTGCACGCAATTAAAGTAAGATTGTTGCTCGGCCTCCGTCTGAGAGCTGGGTTTACTATCGCTTCTATTATAATTGTATTGATAAGATAGTCGGCGAAATGTCCCGGAGTTAGATGATCAGGCTTGGTCGCTCTAACGTAATTGTTTAGTTTAAAACTTTGGATATCATAGAGTCGCAGAGGAGTCATAATGCGATTCATGTATGTATTAAACGACAAGTATTTGGACGATTGTGTTTTTTCAATGTAGATAGATAGATACTCTTTATTTTATACCATACAAAAGAAACAAAGTTACAGGAAAAGTGCATTGATGTATATGTACCTATTGGTATTTATTTACCAATTTTATTAGAATAGAATCTAACAAGCTTTGAATACTTTTTATGATGAAGTTTCATGCATTTTTTTATTAATCTTAAACTTTATAAGTAGCTCTTTGGTAATTTACTTGAATTTCACTACTTTATTGAGCAATTCACAATACTTTACGAGTATTTTCAACAAACGTTTCTAATTATCAGCCAATGAAAATGTTAGCAATACAAACACGACTAATTTATAAGCAATTATTGCATGTTTTGCAATGATATTTAATTAGTTCCTTTTACTTACATAAGTTGTAGAACATTTCAATGGATTTCTAACCCTATTTAGTTGGACTTGAGGTTTATTTTGGTTTTTTTGATATTCCTCCTTGGCTTTAATTATTGTACTATGACCAGTCTCTGTGGCTCTAAATGAGATTGAATGTAAATATTTCTAAGAAACACGAGAGCGTTTTGTAAAGTTGGCAAGGTTATTTATTAAATTTGTTTCATTTTTGGGTATCTATGTTTTTTGTTAATCAGGCTTGGTCAATAATATAATAATTTAGTGGTTTATTTTTATGATTTTTAGGAATCCGTACCTACTTCAAAAAGAAAAAAGAGACCCCAGATAGGATCCCTTCGTCGGCTGCCTATCTATCTATTAAGACTTTTCACAAGACTCCTTTTCATAAATAAATGCGTTAAGGTATCATGCGTTAAGGTTGAATCAAATACTTAGATCTGGGCCATAACCATGAACTCTTAAAACAATCTCAAAGTTGTCAAATCTGTCAATTTTGGTACGTCATTTCATATAAAATTTGACAGAAATGATAATGTTTGACAGATTTGTGATTGTTTTAACAGTTCATGGTTAGGGCCCTGATCCGTTGAAGTTGTAGAAGAATTAACAAAACAAAAGATATGGCTGGTTGGTTATACCACATACTTTGACCAGAAAGGAAATCACCGCTCTAGCCCGTATAGGTTACTTCATGTAAGAATACCCTAAATAAATTTTGCGCGGAACCCTTGGTATGCGAGTCCGACTAGCTCTTACTATCTTGTTTATTGCTTAAGATATTTGAAAAGACTGCTCCGAATGTACAATCCCCGGCACCGATGTTGAGTACTGGGGCAATTAGTGGGAATCGCTTTGCGCATGTTACGAGACGATCATCGTATCAGAGACGCGTATGCGCGGAACTAACAACCAATCCCGGCCGGAGGAGCAGGCGCGTCGCAATACTAGCCAATCACGTAATCGTAACGGTTTTCTGCGCATCTTTCGCTCAGCGTTTAACATCGCTGAGGCTAGTTGTACAAGTATGATTAAGAGGAAACCTCGAAAGTGTACACCTAATTTAATAGTAGAGGGTAATCCGTAACTCGTAATTTTACTCATAAGTAGTAGCTTCTTCTGTGTAATTTGTACATTAAACTATTTGAATTAGATTTGTATTCGTTTCCCCTGTAAAATATCCTCATACCTCGAAGAAGAAAGTGCGCTGGTGAATACGAATGCTATCATTAATCACTGTAATTAGATCATTACAGGATGAGGTTGCAAATACAAGGTTATCGAGATTCTCGTTTGACACGACTGCTACAAAAGGTGTGGTATGTTTTCAGGGTTTTTGTATTTTCGTTTCTGTTTTGCTTTGACTGTCAAAATGCAATTAAGTAAAAATATTTCATTGATTATATTATAAATTGTTTCTTGTAATAACGAATTTATTTTAAAAAATATATTTATAAATAAACGCCCTGTTGTTTTTCAGGGTAACGTTACGTTAATTTACTACTGTTTATAAACGGAAAGAAACTAAAGAAAATTTCTGAAAACTAATCTTCCCCTCGCGCCACTACGATAATTCGGTAACTAAAATCAATGCATGACCAAGACATTTGTCTGAAATGACACCATATCCTGTTCAAAGGACTAATTACTCTAAAATAGTAACTTTAGTTTTTTATTCCTCAAGTAGAAACCTCTTTGATGTAGAGTGTTTTAGCGAAAGTGCGCATTCTGAAATACAAATGGGCTCATTAATAACAGTAATTAGATCATTACGGGATGAGGTTGCATCTACGGAACTATCGAGATTCTCGCTTTATACAGCCTATAAAAAATATTATTATACGCTTATTATTCTTATTTCATTGTAAATTTTCCCGAATAAGAGCCGCTCGTCAATTGAGTTGCCAAAATCAAGTAACAGACCGAGTGATTTGTCTTAAATTACCCCATGTCCTTTTCAAGGGACTGGTTTCTCTAAAATAGTGACTTTAGTTTTTTTTTCTGCAAGTAGAAACCTCTTTGATGTAGTGTTTTAGCGAAAGTGCGCGTTCTGGAATACAAATGCGCTCATTAATCACTGTAATTAGATCATTACGGGATCGGGTTGCGGACGGCGGAACTAGTCGAGGTTTTATTTTTTAGTTTTCTCAAGTACAGCCAGCATCAGTGATAACTTAGTAACAGATTTTTATAAATAAATGAATAAATAAATATTTGACAGCATCACATACATTGCTCTGATCCTAAGGTAAGTAGCTAAAGCACTTGTGTTATAGAAATCAGAAACAACGACGGTACCACAACACCCAGACCTGAGCCAATATAGAAAAGATCGTTTTCTACATTGACCCGACCGGGGATCGAACCCGGAACCTCAGAGATGGCAGCGCCATTTAAAGTCCGGCTCTTGGCTACGGAGGTCTATCGTCGAGGTTATAAAAGAACCACATTGAAACACATTCTACGATAATATTAGAAAATCAGTGCGTAAAAGAGTAATAAAGAAGTTAGGTTATTGCGACATTTAGAGGAATCAATACTTTTGGAATTTAGTTTTTAATCAGCGTCCTTTAGCACTGACTGTACATATGTAATGGTTAGTTTTATAGCACATTACGTACATTCTACAAGTCATTTATGAACATTACTGGCCATTTGAAGGGCCTAAGAAAGATAATAAGTAAAACTTTTCTTTAATAAAAACTTAGCCCTATTTTTGCCAGCTTCTAAGTCAAGTTTTAGAGTAAATATGGATTTAAACATTATTTTTTTATAAAAATACTGATGTTAATAATCATTATGTCACAGTTTTTCGGCTGCCAACTTAAAAAAAAAGCACATCTAAGGAAATACATTTTTTCGTGAAATCCAAATTGAATGTAAGGTTTTGCAAGTGGGCCTTAAAAAGGTTATGTCTTAGAGCATTTAAGCAACATGCTCTAAGGGTTATGTACAAAGTATTTTATTAAATAAAAAATACCATTATTGAAAAATTGCTTAGTAAAGATCACGTTAGTACCATTCGGGAACGTGACCGTTAAAAACTTGATCATATTAAGGTTACTATTCCTTGTTACAGGATAGTTAGTTCCAAGGATAATATTTTTTCTGAACTATTAAATCAAACAAACCATGCATTCATAATTCCTTAACCACCATCCCGACGCTTCATCTCCCACTCTCCATTCCTCGGTTAGAAAACGCGCAATAAAATTAAATATAATTAACAAGGCAGCGAAGGAGTCAATAACTCAAGTATCAAAATCTTAATAATTAGGGTCATAAATATCGCAAGACGATTATTAAGCGGATGATGGTAATCACAGGAGTTGGGGCGACGGGAATTGGAACCAAATTAAACTATAATAAGATTTGGGAGGTTTTAATAAAACAAAAACATAACGTTGGTACCAGACGAATGGTTTGAGCTGATGCAATAATACCTTTGACTAAGGTGTATGATAGCTTTAACAATACAAGAACCTACAAAAGATTGTTTCTTCATTTTACATAATTGTAAATACATTTTCAATTAATATGTTAACTTCTTTTGAGGGGGTGATTCTACTGCCTAAACGATGACAGCGAAAAGAAAGCTAAAAAACTAAAAAAAAACTCTTATACTATTCTGTTCTGATTGTCAATTTATTTCAGGAAAGAAAATTATGTGTGGTTTGCCGGAGTAGGCTAGATCTAGATATTAAGTTTGGTGAAGTTTCGTTTCCTTTTACAATGTAATATCGAAAAATCTAATTTTAGTTGTGACGTCAATTTAGCGGATAAAAATAATCAATTCTCGTACTCCTTCCATACCTTACTATATGTAATTTATTTTTAATATTTCAATCCAGTAGCTAGAAAGGTAGTAATTTAATTCATAATTGTTGTGTACGTGAGTTGTGCGTATTTTGTTTTTACTTCTTTAATTACAGGCGACGTGTCTGTAATTATATGACAATATAAAATAATACCGCGACTCCTAAGTTACTGCTAGCCCCGGGCGGATCGGCCACTCTGCACCCTTATAATTAAAATGCACACTTATTCAGATAATTAGAGAGTACAAAGAAATCATTTCGAAACTTTGATAATATCGCAAAGTAGCAAATGACCGTTTCAAATGCCCTGTAATAAAGTAACGTATATCATTTCTATTCTTAAACGGATATCGTAGTTGTAACGTATTTATTAATGTTTTTAGACTTGTTTTCGACCTTATTGGCAAAGTGAGTTATTTTAATTTTATTTTATTTGCATTCAACACAATGCTAATAAAACTTATATCTCTCTAGATAGATTGATAGATTCAGCCTATTGCAGTCCACCGCCAAAAAACACGATCTCCTTTTTAGGGTTCCGTACCCAAAGGGTAAAACGGGACCCTATTACTAAGGCTCCTCTGTCCGTCTGTCACCAGGCTGTATCTCCTGAACCGTGATAGTTGAAATTTTCACAGATGATGTATTTCTGTTGCTGCTATGACAACAAATACTGAAAAACAGAATACAATAAATATTTAAGGGGGCTCCCATACAAAAAAACGTGATATTTTTGCCTTTTTTATAGATAATGGTACGGAACCCCTCGTGCGCGAGTCCGACTCGCACTTGGCCGGTTTTTTCATCCAACTACTGCCAGCCATCTTCCTGAGGTCTTTCTAAGGTTCCTCATATTAATAGCGTCTAGTTTGGGTAGGTTTAGATAACGTTTTTTCTTTATCTAAATTCGCTACGGTCTAGATAGGCTGTAGATAGTAGAATTCATCGAAAGCTACTAGTAAACCCTTATTAAGTAAACCTTTGAGTTTATTTGATTTAATTCAACAAGTATTATACTTATAAAGTCATGTTTAATAGATATTGAAACTAGCTATAAAGTTTAAATTAGCGGTAAGGTTATTTGACAAAATGGGTCTTGCAATTTATACAGGGTATATTAAGCCGACTGCATTAGCCTATGTTAACATTATGAATACAAATAGTATATTGAAGTCAGAATTTGATATCATATTTTTTAAATTTATATAAGTATAAAATATAAAATATTATACTATTAAATAATATTTTTTCAAAAATTATGATATCAAATTTCTAACATTATCATACTATTTATATGCATATGTTTACATACGCTAGTGTTAGCTTGATATACCATTTACCTGTACAATGTTGAAACTTAAAGCCGGCAGGTTTTGTTACCGACGTGTATCTGAAGTAGGTACCTACTGCAGAGTACATACATATGAATGTTTGTATGATGTTGAGATAATAAGTAGAACGCATTAAGTTTGCCATGGGAACATTGCTACAGGCTTCTGGTATAAACATTTTCCTATTTCATTATGAAGGAAGGAAAGACATACACATTTCTTGTTATAGGTCAATACCTTAATAATAAAAAACTAAATGGTTCCCCATTTTAATTCCTCTATTGATTTTAAAATTCAAAATGTATATTAAATACCAATGCCTATGTATTTTTATCAATCATGGATCATGAAGCTCAAGAGAGAGGCGAGATTCTTGGTTAGAAAGGAAGACATGTTTTGGCTACAAAACAAAGTGAAGGTCAGTTGGCAGACCACCAGACGGCTGACATCTTAAAGCAAGCAAGAAAACAAGTCGCCATCATGCACTTTAAAACACTCTAAACAGTACTAATTTGTCAAAATCGAAATAAAATAAACGAAACATGGTTGAAGTTAACTACTTTTTAGATGTCACTAGTGATATTCTTAGAAAAAGCAATTCTATGTAAAATTGTATTATTATTTATACCTAAGTTAAGTGTGTCAAGTTCAATTGTCAAATAATTTGTATGTTTTTGTATGAATTAATTTTTTTACATTATTTATGTGTGTCAATTGGAAAAAACATGTGATAATAATAATGCAAATAAATTACAAAAAGAGTTAAAAACTTAAGCCTAAAAGTAAAGCTGTTATTATTAACCGATTTGAAAAGGTTTGTCTATATGTTTATTTTTGCCTTTTTGTGTATTTTCAGCGATTATTTTTTACCACGTTGACCGATTTTGATGATTATTTTTTGTTAAAAAAGATGGTATCCCAGATGTAATTGTTGTATTTAGGTTAGGTAACATGGTTTTGAGAAAATCATAAAAAAATACATTGAGATTATACTATACTACTGATAATTACACCATCTGATTTTTGTAATTATGAGTATGTTTTTGAATTAAGATTTTACCATTCGTAGCGGTTATGCTACGATGGCGAGAGATACAATTACTATGTTGAATTCAATTATAACAACCTTTAAAACTTAGATTACGTTGCGTGTCGAAATGTAAGGGATTTGCTGACCAAGCCTTTAAGTGAAAACTTTTCGAAAGGAATTCGACAGCAATTCGACAGCTCGACAAGTCTCAGTGCGTAGGTACTCAGACGTACCTTTGGCCCCGCAGAAAACCCTCGCCTTTTATTTTACACAGAATTTAATTTCCGGCTCTCACGTGTCACGAGCCTCAAAAACTATTGCGCATCGCTCAACCGGTAATACAAAGCAATCTAAATTGGAAAATAGGCACCGCGCAGTGTGTGCTTACCAAAAACGAGAACGGCGAACGCGACGCGATTAAAAAAAGAAGTCCGATGCCGATCGCGCGGGAGGGTGGGGGCGCACCCCCCTTTTTTCGTATTTTTTCCTTTTTTTTTCGGGAGGCGGGCGAGGTACGGGTGCATGCAGCCGGCACCCACCTTTGTTTCGCATAAACAAATTAATTTCGGACGCTGTTTTTGATGGTTAATGTGTTCGAAAATTGAGGTGATTCCCGTCTCATATGTGTCGCGGAATCGATTTATAGAATACGCAAGCTTCTAAATTCAAATCTAAACGCCAGTGTGCATTCCTCCTGCTGGTAATAATGGAATCTTTAAGTTCTGCGATTCTTTTTAAACTTACTGACACTGGCTGAAAAGTTTGCGATTCGGAATTAAAACTTTCAAACGGGTTAGCGACAGCTACCTTGATTCTTCGATTAGGGTATCGTCTAACCATTCTGTTCGATTTTCAATTGTCACAGATAGCAATTTGCGTGAGCAGAGATGGAATCAGGTGATAATCAGGCACTTCGACACACGCGCGCGGCCCACTCATTAAGGGGGTGGGAGAGGACAATGCATGTTTGTACTGCTTTTTGCCCATTTTTTTCATTATTTCATTTCATTTCGCCCACCACCCACACGTCCGCGCTCGCGATTGTGTGCCTCCGCTTTTTTATAATTCGTTACCTTTTTTATCGGTCGCTCCATTTTCAGAGGATGGGCACAGAGGGCTGAGTCAGACCGGCGGTTGAAACGCAGCGTTAAATGTAAATTTTAATTAAAGTTAATTAAAAAACATTTTTAATTTATTTTACTTAACATGACATGGCATTCATTTTTATTGTAAAATTACTTAACTACAATCTGCCTTTCAAAAGTTACATTGAGGTAATCCTTTTGTAAAACATTTAAGTCATGTACTGCATGTGCACATTTAGCTATAAAAGTATATTTTTATTGTGTCAAGTAAACGACATCAACGAGACAGTCACCAATTGTAAAAAGGTGTAAAAAAATGTTAATGTTTTTTTCTTGATGATTAAAAAGATATTAAGAAGCAACATCTAAAATGTATGTATTTATAACGCTGATATTAAATATAATGTAAATTAGAAAACAGGGTTCTATAAATGAATTTTTAATAAATGGGTAATAAAAATAATTAGAAAAAAAAATCTGTTTAACCGCTCGTCTGCAAAGCCTTTTTCATATATCAGATATCCACTCAATCTAAGTTGTGCATTACTTATACCGTTAATAGGTTTTTGTTGGGTGCCTAGGTGATACTTATTGTCCCTTTTGTCCAGTTATGAAATGGGATAGTAGGATGTGATAGCTTTTTCATCAGCGATTCAATAACAACCCTGTTACAACGAGTTAAGAACGATAATTGCGTAATTACTGTGGCTCGGAAAATGTCTTTGGCTGGATACAGGTTTTCATAGCTATTGACAAATCGTGTTTGCGTTTCGCGGAGGTTTAATAAAGAAATATATTATCTTTGGTGTCTTTTTGTTTGTTATGTCAGTTTAGGTATACAAACTTAGATTAGGAATTAAAACAAATAACTGGGCTGAAAAAAATACGAATTATTAGGTTCGAAGACAGTAAATCTTGACTAAGTTTATTTAGATGTAGGGGTAATCTTTGGAACTACTCATTCGGTTTAATTCGTTGACCAATAGGAAAAAAATGTGGTTTTAAAAAAGAACAATCACCTTTAAGAAGTTTTAGGTATGTCAAGTCAATTTTTTTAACAAGATAAGCAAATAATTTTACGAATTTCTTCAAGCAAAATTAGCAGACAAGGGTTAAGATAAAATTAACAACTAAAACAATCACTAGATTCAAATTCAAAACTGGGCAAATATATTCATTTAGCAATTAGAGCCTAATGCGGTAATTAGAAATAGCACTAGCTCTGGGTCATATTAATTAGCTGTAATTAATTACCTCTTACTTTTGACAGATGGCAGTTGAGTAAGCCTCAGGCTGCTCAAGATATTTAGCCTTAGTTCTTATGATCGTAATGGGCGCTAAATAAAATAAAGTTTTAAAAAAAAACTAAAAACCGATTTCAAAATTAAACTACAAAGCGAAAAATAATATTGAGAGATAAAATGTGTTCATTTGCACCGACTAAGTAATCACATAACAAACATACAAAAAAACCGGCCTAGTGCGAGTCGGACACACGCACGAAGGGTTCTGCAGCATTATCTATAAAAACGAGCAATAAAATCACGTTTGTTGTATGGGAGCCCCCTTAAATATTTATTGTATTCTGGTTTTTAATATTTGGTGTTATAGCGGCATCTGAATTACATCTTAAGTGAAAATTTCAACTGTCTAACTATCACGGTTCATGAGATAAAGCTTGGTGACAGACGAACAGACCAACAGACAGACAGACGGAGAGCGGGGTCTTAGTAATAGGGTCCCGTTTTACCCTTTGGGTACGAAACCCTAAAACCAGCCCTAAAATTAAGAAACTTCAACTTTTTTTAAGTAGGCTGAAAAGCGAATGCATGGCGATTTAGAAAGTAGCAGCTTTGGAGTCTTCCCTCCCTGTGGCCCTGAGAAGCATGGTGATACTTGGGAAACCATAGGTTAAAATCTGTATCACTAAAATATAGATCATAGGAATAAATATTCTTAACACGTTAATTGCCACAGTCACCGATGGCCACAAAATGATTAAATTTACTATTTTGTCTAGTTTTCAGACAGTAGAACACCTAAATATTTATTGTTAGTTCGAGACTTACCTGAAATCGTGAGTATTTAATATTAAACTAAAACGAAGTTTACGTTATCATAACGCTATTTTCCCTTTACATGATTGTTTAAATTTACCTACCTATTCGTACGTATTTATTAAAATGGAGCTTCACAAGTTCTACCAATTTGCATAGCATTTTAAGAACCTATTCGAGTTTTCCCATATAAAAGTTGCCCCAAATCTAATAATCAGATTTGCCGCATCTAGGATTCCGGACAAATGAAAACGAACTAAAGTTGGTACAAAAAAACTTTTGTATGTAATTTTTACATTGTTTAAAATAAACATTTTCGGTAAAAAAATTTGAAAACCCAGTCAGATATATTAACGTAATTTAATTCCAAATACCAACATTGCCAACAATTTTTTGAATTAGAATCGACCATTATACAGGGTTCCATTAATTTTAACGTTGCAACCTAACGATTGCGAACAAAAACACGTGGAGTGTATATAATATGTAAATATTTTTTTAAAATATGTATGTCGGTTCTATTTTCAAAATGTTTTTCTTTGTTTTAACAATTGCGAGTGTAAAAGTTGTGTACAAAAGAATTATTGTATTTCAACAAAGGTGTTCAAGCCCAAAAATTTGTTCCCAGGGCGCGTCGCTTCCTGGCGGCCCGTCGCTTCGGCCGCATTTCCACGCTGTATTGCCAACCTAATCCGCTTGGAAGTTTAACTACAGATCACCAATTTTAATTGTTCCAATTATCAGGTCGCACGTTTTATTTAAAACCAGCCGAATTCACGAATTCGTCTAATTAATTTTTAGGCGGTGCCAGTAACAAAACGGTCTGCAATTTCAAAACCGTTTTAATTTTAATTGCCAACGTAAAAAAACGAATCAAGTGTTTTAGCTGGCGGTGCTCAACAAACAGATGGAAAAACAATTAAATTGAAAAAAGGTAATCGACTAACCGCTCCACGCACTCCACCGTGCGCATTTATAAGTGTATTGAAAAAAAGATCGGGACAAGCTTTAATGTACGTGATTCCGCATTTTAATTCGTCGGTAATGTTGGGACATCTCCCTTTTTAAATGTTTATTGCTATGGAACTTTTTTCTTCGTCATTATAAAGTGCAAAAGCACAATCCGGGTCGTCGGTGTGCATACAGCCGGGTGTTTTGCATCGTAACTCGGGGACTATAGGCCGCATCAAATCGTTCTATTATTTATCCATTGCCCCTTCTACGTTGTGAATAGTAAATATTCATTGGTAGATAATTGGATTTTCTGTTTTGATAAAGTCGTAAATAGTATTGTAATTCTGGGTTTATGTCTTCAGGTAATTGACAGGTAGTCAATATTATTAAAGCTATACATAATAATTACTGTATTATTACGAAGACTTATTTGATTACTAATGGGATATAATATTATGATACATAGAGAAATTTTATTCTTGTCCGATATCCCAAAGCCTGAAAAGTCAGTCTTCGAGAAGTGCGTTGTTGTCAGTGATAAACTGACAATTTGTGAACTATCGAAAACGGTTGTGTTTTTTACACAGCTAATTTCAGTTGGTAAAATTTTGTCAAAGGATTAATACAAATGACTGGTTATTTTAATTTGATAGGTTAAAATGTCCGAACGAACGATACACTTTCATAGTACGTCTGAGACGTGATTCTTGACGGTTGGCCTCTTAGCTTAATATTTGCTCAGTTTTCTATAGAGATGTTCGACGTTCCTTTGCGGAATAAGATCTTGAATAAGGATATCCTTAAATAACCAGTCACCCACAAAACTTTTCAAATTGTAAAGCTGAAATAGCATTTAGGCAGGAAACATCGTTGGGAAAGAAAGGCTTTCGAGTGGCTACCATGTACTGAAAGAGAAAACGTGGGGATCTAGTCAATATTGCACATATAAACCGCATGTCGAGCAGTGGACGTCTAAAAGACTTTTTTAAAGTTTCTTAACTTAAAGCTTTAATTATAAACATGTCTAGATAGAGTGTGGTGCTGCTATTATCACCAAAAGAACAGGCCAGATTTGAGTAAGTAACAACTATGGTTACTATGGTAACAATTATGGGTTGCTATGGAAACAAACGCGCCACTGAGCGGGCGAAACAAACTTTGGTGCCAACAGTTGGCGTATATATTTTTAGACGTTTATGACACTCCAACAGGGAATCTAGACATGTATATCAAAGACTTAAAGTAACATTATTTAAAAGTAACTAAACAAAGACGTAATATTTTATGACTTAGAAAATTCGCTTTTAATGCCACTACTTACTTTTATTTATAATAGTGTTAATAAATAATTTGCGAAAACACTATTGCGAAAGTTGTTTCTTGTCATGTGTGAGGCTAATTAAAACCGCGATATCTGTAAATAATCATTAATAACGAACATTAATTCTGCGAGATTTACCAGCATTCAAGACTTTAAACTAATTTAATGAACATAATTTAGTTTGTTTTGTAATTAATCAAATAAAATAAATTTGCTTAAGTAGTTTTGTCGCAACTACAGTTCTAGAACAATAAAAATTGTTATAAAATATAGATATCGTCGGATTCGGACTTCTTTAAAAACTTTATCTTCGAAGATTAATATAGGCTGGTAAACCAGTACCTAAGTGCGCCAAAATAAAAACGATTATACATGGTACACGTTTTAAATAACATAAAACTTAAATGAGATAGAAATTCAGCTATATTTTATATTAAAACATACAGCTTAATTAAATATTAACATGGTGTTATTTTTTAAAATTTAACTTAATGTCACCAGTATCTGTCCCAATCACGCTTTTGTTTATTTATTCGTCGCCAAGCAACGGAGTTCCATAATCAAAACCTGATTCCGAATTAGACGGCCAGAATCATGTGCTAATCGCAGGGCTAGCAACAGTCGCGACGCGAGACTGACAAACGACTTTGATCAATCATGCCCGCCTTCACGGGCAACCCTGGCTAACGTAAAATATTTGCACCAACCCTAGCTTGGAGGCGCCCCCGTCCACAGCTGTCAAATTATATGCAAGCGATTTTAAATCGTGTTGCTCTTTGTTTAAGACTGTTTTTTGTTTGCGTATCCGTTCGGTTTGAGAAAGATAATAAGTTTGTTTACAGTTGGTTCGTGGAGTGTTGAAAAGGAGATTACTCATTTTTCTCTTTTAGAAGACACGTTTAGGCGTTGCAAAGTACAAATGGTTTATTTCTTATTACTTTTTCACGGTATGTTATTGCTGGCTCTTCATTAGGGTTCCGTACCCAAACGGTAAAACGGGACCCTATTACTAAGGCTCCGCTGTCTGTCCGTCTGTCTGTCTGTCTGTCCGTCTGTCACCAGGCTGTATCTCATGAACCGTGATAGTTAGAGAGTTGAAATTTTCACAGATGATGACTATATTTCCGTTGCCGCTATAACAATACATACTAAAAAACAGAATACAATAAATATTTAAGGGGGCTCCCTTACAACAAACGTGTTTTTTTTGCCGTTTTTATAGATAATGGTACGGAACCCTTCGTGCGCGAGTCCGACTCGCACTTGGCCGGTTTTTTAGGATAGGAAAAACGCGCAAGGCTTTTTGACGCAGTTATAACTCAGTGAAGTGGTAGAGCTAGAACACACGGCTAACGCTAAGGCTAAACGCCTTTGTTAACTTTTAATGTTTAGATTTAGTAAAATATTGAATAAGTGGTCCGTGAATATTATTTACAATTTTGTAGTAGTTTAACGTTAACATTTTTTTTTTATATTTGACCCATTTTATTCAGTAAATTTGTTTAGTTTTACGTGAACCATCATATCCTAAAATACATAGAATTTTTTTACGTTGTATTTGCCCAAAGGATAATTTTGTTTAATACCTAGGTAAAGTTTTTTACAGCTAGGCAAGTTACTCCTATCCTATTAGTAAAAGTCGGTATTGAGGAACATAAAAAAGGTTAATTCCTGTAACACAACCCAATTAAATCGCAATCACTCGCACTTTACCCCTACCGATATAATGAGAACTCACAAATTCAAGGTTTTACAGAAAAAAAGTTGTAACAAAACTTATCCATTCCTTTCATTCTTATTTTTTTCGTTCTTTAACCCTTCGCTGTCCTTATTAAATCGGAGTGCAATATAATCTGTCGTGAAATTGTTGGTTTTGTTCCTTTTCGCCAAGTATCTCGATTTTATATCCTGTACCAAGGCTTAATTAAGAATTGTGCATTTATTAATTTAAATGAATCGGAACAGGACAGTTGTTTGTTTATTTAAGATTTAAGTTTTCGAATTGAGTAGATAATCTTCCGTACATCGGTGCGAACGATTGTCACTTCTACTAAGTAATATGTGAAGCGAAAGGGACATTGCTCAATTGTTAATAAGCATTTTTATTTTGACTTTTGGTTTTTTTAGGTTTCCGTACCCTATTACTGTGGTTCCGCTGTCCGTCTGTCTACCTGTTTTCTGTCAGTTAGTCTGTCACCAGGCTGTATCTCATAAACCATGGTAGCTAGACAGTTGAAATTTTCACAGATGATGTATTTCTGTTGTCGCTATAACAACAAATACTAAAAACCAGAATAAAATAAATATCTAAGGGGGCTCTCAAACAACAAACGTAATTTTTTTTGCTCGTTTTTATAGATAATGGTGCCCCAAAGGGTTCCCCTTTTGTGCGCGAGCCCGACTCTCACTTGGCCGGTTTTTTATATTTCAGTTACTACCATAACGGTGTAAGCCTTTTTTTTCTAATTTAAGAACGGATTTTTATTTTATTGAGCTTTTAGAAACTTATGAACTCGAACAGCATTATGTTGTGTATACTAAAGTTCTAAGTCTAAGTTCTTAAAAAGGATCAGAACTTTGATCTCTGACAATAGTATCTTATTTCAGCAATAATTTCCAGTCATCAGAATGGAAAAACCCTACACCTAAAAGTGTTACAAAATAGTGGGTAGAGCTTTTGCGAGCAAATTTCTCCAGCAAATAGGTATCTAGAACTTGTAAGCTCATGTTCCACATGATTGCGCAGTCATGAGTACTTACCACGCGACAAACAACTCTCGTTAATTATATTAGCGCAGGGACAGCTAATTACTAAACAGTTACTTACCTGCTTAGTTGCAAAAGACGTTACACCTCCCTAGGGATGGCAACTGCAAAAAAGTTTTTTTTTAAAACGAATATGTTAATATGTGAGTGCACCACTGAGGACGGGACGGCAAGGCATTTTTTTAATGACAAATAGTAATGTACCTTAATATTATAACATTGCAATGATTGTGGTCTCAGCAAACCGCCGTATGCTAAGGAATACCTAATTATTCATTTCAACCTTAGTTTCATAATATTGAGATACAGTACTATTCGTCACCTAAAAAATCCTTGCCATGCCGTCCCGATAATAGGCGCTGTCCCTTAGAGCCATCTAACATCTTATTAATATTATTTATCTTAAACCTCAATACCTACATTAATTAAAAATAATTTTCCAAGCTTATGTTATACTGTCGTGACATTTTTAAGTCTATGTTCCATTCACTTCGAAAAGGCGTTGCGATGCGCATAGAGTTAATAAAATTTAGACGTAAAATTAAATAGATATTTATTTTTTATAAAAGTTAAATATATGTCAAATTATCAAAAGTCGTAGAAAAAATGTTGTTGTTTATGATGTTAGCTATCTAGTCGAGCGAGGTTGTTGATTTTTTTCAAATAACCCTGTAGAAATATCAACCGTTACTGACTGACTGATCTATCAACGCACAGTTCAAACCACTGAACGGATTGCGCTGCAATTTAGCACACATTATATAATGTACGCATGCGCTAAGAAAGATTTCCAAAAATCACCCAAAGTTTTTATGAAGTACCAAGATCACGAGTTTAATCCTGTAACTAAATAAGCAAATACCTGTTTCAGGGTTGAGGTAAAAGAAGTTTTGTAGAGTTTTTCTTTATTAAATGAGTTTGACATTCATTCATTCATCAAAATCACATTGAACGCGAGCGAAGTCGCGGGCAAAAGCTGTTTTATCTATATTTGAATTACTGTATAATATCTTCATTAATAGGCTAATAACAATAATTTATTTACATCTCGCTTTTTACTAACAATTACATCACAACTATTCCCAAATCACACGTACAACTCTAATCAAATGCGAGCTTCACGCGGTAAGCCACAAAACAGAAAACGCCGTAACTTCGTAATTTACAAGCCAATTAAAATAAAAAATGGGATGCACCCCAGCCCACCACCCCTTTAATTATGATTTTTTGCATTTTTTAATGATAATAAATTCGCTTGAGTGCAGCGACGACATTATGCCAGACTGACTGTTAACACCTTTATTCATTAAGGATTGTTCAGCGATTAACATGTAAATTACCTGGGTGTAAATTAGAATACACGCAGTACGTACATTAAATAATTGGCTTAAATACAAGAATACTATGGTAGATAAGACCAAAATTACATAGGTTGTTATCAATTTTCACAAGTCACTATAATAATAAGGGCTTAACTGTCAGCATTTGACAGTATCAGTAGGGGAAATTCAATAGTACCTATAATTTTGCTAATGCTTTACATCTGTGTCAAGATTTCAAGTCCAGCATCAAGGAGTAACTCTTGGATTTTCTAAATATGATAAGAATGTCCTTGCTCGGCAGTGAAACATCCTAGGGAAACTTCATGGTCTATAATTGTTCAGTTCTCATTTCTAAGGGTTATGGAGGTAAAATAAGACTAAGAGGAGGAGGAGGTAACTTAATGAAAACAGTTTGCAACAATATACGTAGAACTCAATATTCGGAGTTATCAAACTGAAAACCCATCAGCATTTGTAAAGCCCGCACTAAAACCCGCTAATTAGTAAGCAAGATCGTCCGAATATCAAAAGGAGACGTACAACCGAACGATGCAATCGCATCGAATGGCTTACAAAAAGCCGGCTGGTTAATGAAAAAACTACACGCAGTCAATATTTGATGAGAGCCAATTTAAATGCTCGCCCACTTGTAGACATCGCATAGTTCGATCCGCTACCGTGTTTCCATCCATATACGAATACGTGTCCGCCGCACCGCCCAAAAAAGAAAAAAGCAAGAAAATAAAAATGGCGAACGCGCGTGTGTGCGTCGAAAAAATGCAGATATAATGCGCGTAATAATAATAATAATAGGCGATCGGCCGCCGCGCCACCCACCCCCACCCAATTTTCATTCAAATTGTGCTTGGTTTTTTTTAACTAGTTTCCCACCGATATTTTTTCGGGATTCCCATTAGCAATGCGACTGTCGGGATGGCCGGTCGCGTTGTCCAGTTTGAATAAGTGCTTTGTGCGCGCGATGCACGTGTTGTCGCGCTGATTTTATTAAAAGTTAAAAGATTGGACAATGGGATTTGTATGTTTATTATTCAGACTATACTTAAGTATAAGAATTGAAAGCCTTGAAGTATTTCCAAGACAATTATAACATCTTAAGACTTTACAATAGAATTCTTATTAATCTTTAAATCTACTTAGGAAACGACTTAATTCACTGTCATTAACCGACATAGTTCACCGAACAACATTTACTACAAAGCCAAATCCACTCGACGCTTCTTTTATCCTCTTCCTAAGTCAATCTTGGTTTATTTGCAACTGAGTTTGGTTGAGCTACCCTCTTTCATTTGCAAACGAAATGTGTCAAGGTCCTTACGAGCTCGAATATAGAGCACGGATTCCCGCCGTCAAACTAGACCAAGCATTCAAAGAAAGTGAAACAAGTCGTTAACCCTATCTTTGCGGGCGAGAAAATTGTTTTCCTAATTTCCTAAAATAAGGAAAAAATGTTTTCTTATTTATTTGGCGTAGATTATTTCATGATGGTTTAATAAGGCCAGCTCGATTAAAAAGGCACATGTTTAATTTTGTACACACGAAAAAAGCAAACTCCCAACAACGGAGCGGAATAGAACAGAATAAAAGCGCACGTTTCCACGACACGTACGACATGACATTCAATTTAAACTCGGACGACGGACCACGCGTTCAATAATTAACATAATGTACTTTTTCTCCTTTTTGCACTTTCCGTTTGACACTCCATCACTCATGGAAATTCCATTTTCAATGCTGCTATATGAGGGGTGGGGTGCGCGGGGTGGTCTTTGCATCCGCGCAATGGACATGGCGGTTTTGGGGGAGAGGGGTGGTCGAAAAAAAAGATTGTTAAAAAGGCTGGCCCCCGCAGCGGCGGTGTGTGAGTGCGTGTGGGTAAAAAAAGCGTTCACTAATCGATACTATAGATTCTGAGGCAAGTAGGTTGCAGCGGTGGCCCGGCGATTGGTCGGCACCGAATCGCTTCGCATTTTTTCGCGGAGCTCTAA
Organism: Anania fuscalis; assembly: GCA_950371115.1. Taxonomy (NCBI): domain Eukaryota; kingdom Metazoa; phylum Arthropoda; class Insecta; order Lepidoptera; family Crambidae; genus Anania; species Anania fuscalis. The sequence continues at coordinate 14,160,252 of OX493335.1, read as the reverse complement.
CGAAGCGGCGAATGTTTAGTCTTTCGGCGGAACGGCGAGGGCCTTTTGAGCCGCTCGTCCTTTTGCCTCTAACTCCACGGCCAACACTTGACATCGAGCGCGCTCATTCGCACTTAACTTTGTCCTCGTTTTTGTTATTTAAATTCTCTATGCCCACGGTATCTTGAGGGCCCTTGTGAGCGTTCAGATGTTTAAGGGTTAAGCGTGGCGAATAGTATTTTAAGCTGAAACTCTTGTTTACAGACACGTGCATTACGTTTAAGTATGATTAATTTTATGCAATAAATAGCAAGGAGAGACAGACTAATCTGATCTGTAAATTTTGTACGACAAATGCTATCATTAAAGATCATCTTAAATATTATTTATGATATCTTTCAGCGAAGTTCATGTTTAAGCTTAAAATTATTTTAATTTGCTAGTCATTAATCAGTAAAACTGAGACAACTCTTGGCGAAATTTGTTATAAATAATAAAATCGTGTTGCTTCTTGAACGACTAAGTCACCACAAAATGATGGGAACAACAAACTTATGCGTAAATAAAAATATACACAAATAAAAATACATAAATATGTATTAAGTTTATGTTTTTTTTACAATAATACTGTCTTACTTAATTTTTTATTTAGAAATTTGTGTGTCCTTTATCGCACCATCCACAAAACATCTCTGATTACCCTAATAGTCGACTGTTAGATAATGCCTCATGGCATTAAGTCCACGTATTGTACCTATGCTTTTAAAATCTGTAAATTAAAGTTTAAATATATAAATAAACGCCGTCCGTGAGCTAAAAACCATAGTCATTACATATCAAAATTTATGAGTTTTTAAAATATAAGTTCGTACGTTTGTATAAGTACCTATCGCTCGGAGAGTTTTTCTTTGGCAAAGATCAACTATTTGTTAGAAGTCGTAAAGAGGATTTTGCCGTAATAATGCCAACGTTTGCATTGTCTGTTAGCGACGAAGTAGATCATTGGGGGATTTTTAGGGTTGCCTACTCAAAGGGAAAAACAGTTACTATAAATATTATTATAACTATAGGTATAGTAATAAGTGACAATAATAGGTATTATTGTCACTTATTTATTTAATTACATATTTTAACACTATGAATACTCTGTAAGGATGCAGCAATATAAAAAAATGGACGTTAGTTATCTCTCTGATCGTATGTTACGTATTTCTAACTCATTGACGGAATAAGTTATAAAGCTTTTTTTTAGATTTTTTTACTGAGAATAGAAAAAAAAAACCTTAATACTCGTAGTTAAAATAGCGTCCTTTTGTATAACTGGATAAATAACTTTGTTTATTTGTTTTTAAGCAACTTGAAATTAAGCATGTTATAAAACTCTGTAATTGACTAAGTGTCACCTTTGTAAAATTAGACTAGCATGTAATAATATAACATAGCTGTTGCGTTTCTTGATAAATAAATAAAATAGACTGTAACCTCAAACCCAAATATTTCACAGTCAAAATCCGAAGTTCACTGATTTATTTTTATATCCTGGTAAGAGAAATGAATAGAATTACTCTAGAGCTCTGTGCAAAAAAATCTGGTGACAGCTTGTTGGCCATTACATAGCGTTGCTAAAAATACTAAAACGCCGGTAAACTAAATTAATGCTGATAGTCACAATTACATTTAAAAATAAAAGATAATGTGTATTTACTTTTTACATTTAATTCTACGTAAATTTTTTTCATGTTTTATTTGTGATAAAATTAAAAAAAAAATTATGTTTAGTTCTTTAATTGGCATTGGGAAATAATAATAGAAAAAATAAGAATTTTATTTTGTTTTGCTTATAGCTGAGTTCGCGCACACATGTGTGACGGGGCCATTGTTATTCAATTGTTATCTTTTTTTTTTCGAGCGAACGGGTTACATAAAACACTTACCTCATTCTTGAGGTTGATGGGCTCTCTCTGCGGCCGGGGCGGCGAGTGCCGGCCCGCCTCCGCGCCCTCCAGCATGTCAGCCTCGCATCCCGACTCGTCTGAAACAAGAAAAGAAACATCAAGTAAAAATTATAGTTCTACAAACACATGGCAGTATCACATTCCAAAATGAGGTGATCCGGCCGTAAAGCCAGGGCCTAAGTAACGGAATTAATAAAAAAAAAACTTAAGTGACAGTGGCCGGCCACATCTGCAGAACCGATGAAAGGTGAAGGTTCTCGAGTGGAGTCGATGACGTGGCAAACTTATTGTAGGACGTCCCCAGCTCGATGGACTGACGAACTTTGAAGATGAAAAAAGCGGGAGATCGTGGTCTTTGCTGCTCTTATGCTTACGTCCAGCAGTGAACTTTACAAACTTTACAAAGCTAACATGATAAATAATTAGCATGGAATAAGCTTAGCTGCTGAAAGCGGATGGAAGGTGTGGAAGAACTTGCTCAGGGCGTGCCTATGTCCAACCGTGGACTAAGGCTGATTAACGGTTCTGGTGAATTCAGAAAACAATCTCTTATATTAGCTCATGTTTGGAGTTACCGGAGAAGCAAAAGACATTTGCACCTCGCAAGAGAGACATTATTTTCTTAATTCGAGACCATTATTGTTAGGTAGGTACCCAATGTATTTTCTTCCTGTCATGATAATTGTAACAATTGGTCTAAATAAAAAATATGTTATGCCGATATCTAATAAAGGTAAGAAGAACAGGACAGAACAAGTACAAAGTCTAGATCACATACGTCTTACTTCTATGCGTGTAAAGATGCCTAGTCAAAAAGTTCAAAAGGCAGCCAGATATAGCAGACACAATCTCCCAAAGATTACACACGGCGTCAAAACAGAAGGCAAAGGGCCCAGACCGCAAAAGATGCGAGGCAGGACCTACCCCAACTCGTCGCTCTAAATAGGTCAAGAACGCAGGCTCGGGAAAACTCCGCCTTCTTTGCCGCCGGCGAGTAGGGCTGGCAACTGTTCGTTTACTTATTCCCAGAGGAAAAAAAATTGGGAAACATTTTCTTACGCGTAATTGAAGAACGCAAAACACTAATGAATTTTTCTATGGGACTGTAATCTAAATCTCAAAATAATTGTAGAAAAAAATCTTAGTGTAATTTAAACGCTAAAACTCCAAGGTTAATTCTCGGCTATTCAATCAACAACTTTTTCTATGGAACTAAAATCTTAAAAGCAATGTCACTTCACCTAATTATATCAGCTTATTGGTAATATCGATGATGGTTCAAATCAGATTTTGTGTTGAAATAACAAAATTAACCCTTCAGAGATTTCTTGTAATTTTAATACTGTAAGTAAATAATATTACTTACATAAAATAAGCACACATTGCTTATTATTATAAATAGGGAAAATGATTATGTTAGTGAGATGAAAAAGACTAAAATTCTTTAATTGTTTTGGGGTAGGTACTAATAAAATATACATTTAAAGTTGATTATTATGATCGGCTTTTCTAATCAAACAGACATGATACAGAATTTGAATTTTGGAAATCCTTACGAATCAGACAAAACAAGAACAAGAACAAAAAAAAGAAAGTCACAACCCTAGCTTCTCACACCGCGCGGCGCTTTGCCTCAAACAATTTGATTTTGAATGCCTCGGTTTGATTTACCTGTTGACTTAGCTTCGTTTCGTTTTAACATCTAATTTTGTACGAAAACATTACGTAAAATGTTAAAAAATGCATAAAATTATTAGCTTATTAGCATTTTAGGGTAATATACCGTGATCTATTTTGCGTCAGGACTAAGCAGAATACTGCTTATAAACGTGACGAGAAAGTAAACTATTTACTGTCACGATTTTTTATTTATTGTTCTTTAGCCATCCCTATTCCACTGTTGGCCACCCACCCTATTAGTGGTTAGTTTTGACAATCTTTGTAATATCTTTTTTCGAATATTAGTTTCTAAATCTTGTCAAATGTTATGTAACTGTCTTAATATCTATAGCCGGTTTCGTCACCGCGGTCTTACATACCGCCGACGCCATCTCTTGGGTACTGATATAACAGCTAGTAATTATTAAGATGGTAACTGAACAAAAGTAAAGTTATAAACTGTACAAAAATGCTAAATAAATGCAGAAAAATATCACAATAAATAAAATGAATCTTGCAACTCTATGCAATTGAAATTTAAAGGATCTAGTGTATAAATTAAAACTCAATGAAACGGGAATTAACGCGATCATAATTAAATAAAAAAATTCATAATTAAAAAAATTCAATCGGGAAGAGTGTAGTGTGTGACGGTACTTGGCGTGAAAATAATATTATGAGATTAGATGAAGAATCTGCCTCTCATACGAAGTGAAGACATCGCTGTTCCAGTCAGCCTGTGACCATGGTCGGTGTAACCCGATCGAACGTCAGACAAAAGAGGTAACATTTTGTATCTAAATTATGATCGCGTTAATTCCCGTTTCATTGAGTTTTAAATTATGCAACGCGAAAGTTTAAAAGTAATTATTGTATAAATGACACAATCATCACAAAGTTTTTAAGTGTAAATTACAAAATGACGGGAGCTTCAAATGGCGCTTATATCCGGACGATTAAGAAATTTCCAAGTACGAATAGCATAATTTGAATCTTTGATCCAATAATATTATTATGTGCAAATAGCCAAGGAAAGATTAGAAATGCGCGGTTCTCCGAACCGCCCAGGACGCCGGATGAATTGGTAATAGCGTTTCCACTTTTATCGAATCATGTTGGTTTAGTAATATTTGCGCTAAAGTATTTATGGGCTACTTGTGGCTACAGCTTCATTCAGAGACGTATTTTTGAAGCAATAGCATCCCAATTCGCATACGAAACTGCAAAAATCGTGTACAATTTTCTAGGAATTTGTGAAGATTATTGGTTGGATTATTTCAAAAATAAGTATAAAGCAGTTTTAAAATTTTATTTAGACATAATACTTATATAGAGAATATATTATTATAACATTTTGCTTTTTCTTTTTCACTGACTTGTGACATTGTAGGTACTCATTCATGTACATTTTTCTCGTTTTTTTTGGTACTTATTGTTGCAAGTTCTATGACTTCGATTTGATTTTCTTGAAGTTTCGATTTATTTGATTGGATCTTCAACACAAGATTGTTTTTTGAAGATATTTAATATTTAAAATTCAGTGTAGGTATTATATTTTGATTTTAGTAAATAGCGTTACTATTTGTATACTAGAATCACAATATGGCATTTTGTAGCACATAAGCAAGGCTCTATCAAAACTTCTATACAATAACCTTGCGATAGTCAATATGAAAATTGTGTTTAGTCTACAAGGAATTTAGTAATTCCATATGGGTTTTAGAAGGCTGCACTTTGTAACATCAGAAATGAATCGCCGAATTATATGATCAAGATTCATCCAGTCCACACATAATATTCGGCAAACTCCATTTACGGGCGAGTGGTCTGAATGCATTTTGAACTTTATACCCTGGGGCTAGGCGCCTTTGCACCAGTATACTTCATGGGAAACTCGTCTTTATCGACGTTACAAACTAAGACACCACCAATCATTGTTCCGCAAATAGCCTAGGCGAGCCTAAGCAACAGAACGGATGCCAAAACCTAGCAGCCGTCGAATATGATTGCTCCTAATGCGCCGGGAGTGGGAGGGGTATGAAGAGTGGGGGAGGGGGCACTGCGTCGCGCCGTGTTTCTGACCGAGCAGTAAGTCTGGCTTAATCCTATCGGAAACGCGGGCCCCCATTGAAGATCGGCTAAGGCTCAACGGGAGGTACCAATGCGAAGATATATCTAAAGATTTCTAGCAATATCTGCGAAATTTATTTATATTGTAAATGTAAAGCACACTAAAGAAAGATTTTCAGCCAAAAGGTTGGATGGCTTTCATTTCGACTTAATTATTATCGACTCAATTAAATTCAAGAGAAATATTTGAGAGAACTATACAAAGGCAAGTTTAGCAGCTCTATGTTCAGTTAATTATCTCTTAATGCATTATTCCCTTTAATTTTTTGTCAAAACTTAAATAGTTATCTTCGATACCATCTTATGATACTTAAACCACAGAAATACACTCGTCCTCTTTGCTTTGATTTTTAAATCTCGATAAATTAACTCTAAACTCGGATGCACCATCCCCACCGTTAATTCATTTAACGTCAACATTCATCTTAGTTACATCGTCTAAAATCGCCGCCGAAAATCCAGTAACACCATCCCACTCTATCAAACAAAACCCGAGACTTGTCTTCGGGGTTCACCCCTCGTGCGGCCGGCCGATGCATCTAGGCTGCAGGGGGGACATTACAAATTAATAGCACAAAGACCGGCCACAGATCGCCTGCGAAAATTTACAGACACCAGACACTTATAGTGCATTGCGGGTTATAAAGGCATTGACTTTAGTGAAGTTGAGACAAAGACAGCAATGAGGGTTAAATTTATAAAATTGGATATAAAACTAGTGTCCCAGTAACTTAGTGACACACAGACCGGGTATATTGACTGAGATACGGTGAGTAAATGGATTTAGATGTCTTCATTCAAGAAGTTGTGAGTGTTGAATTGTTAACATTAGCTACTGAGGGTTGGACCACAAATCTTTTAAATTAAAAGATTTTTAACAACACCTTTCTGATGTGATACAAATGGGAGTTGTCAAATTTAATTGCATACATTAGTTCTACAAATATGTTCCTCCTAGCTATCATCAGACAGCTCGATGGAATTAAATAATTTTATACTCATCTGTTGTATAATTCACTCAATCGATACGACAGTTAGAAGTAGGTCAAATTAAACTTTCAAGATTTGATTACATAAATAAGTAGTTACTTACAAGTTAAGCTAAGAAAATTAGAGAAAAAAAAGATACAGTAAGTGGCATAGTAACTTAGAGACACACTGAGCGTATGAAAAATTACAGCAGGCCTAACACGAAAGCGTATCGTTCGTTCGCACGTATAAATCTAACAAATTAAAATAATCAGTCTCATGTGTCAATCTTTTGATAAAATAGACCAACTCAATATAACTGTGTAGAAACCTGAATGATTTCAATTGTTTATAAATTGTCAAACGTTTGATACAAGTGAATGGATTTATTTTAATTTGATCGGATAATTCGACCGAACGAACGAAACTTCAGATGCCGGGTTTTTATCGCGCTCTGCATTTACTTTAAGGGTGATTGAGATGTGTCAGCTGCGATTAAGAGTTATATTGACAAAACTTGGCTTAAAACGAGTAGTGTCAACGTAACATAGTGACACGATGATAAATCGTATAGTGATTGTGAAACAGACTAGACACTTGTAGAGCGTTGTTGATATTGTATGTGAATTGACTTCATTTTACTTTTGCATGCTTCCTTAAGTCAATCTTTAAATTTACATATCAGCAGAGGGATTATTTTTTATCCCATAAAAGGTATATTTATAGTGTCACTCACAGTGATTCGTGTGTGAAACATGTTAGACCAACCAACCAAATGCTAAATCAAATTGCAAGTAATGGCTATAAATTATTACAATAAGGGGTTCAGGAATATTGCCACTTACTGCAAAATGTAGTTGAAAAGAAATTTAAATAGGTACACAGAAACCATGTTGTAGATTCTTATATTGGGTCTAAGATAAGTAAAATTTGAAAGATTCTAACAATGTGGAAAGAGAACAAGTAACAAATTTTAATAAGAATCAAGTTTGGTGACTATTTAGTTACATCTGAACAATAGATAGACAATGATCAACGTAGTGACGCAGTAACTAAATTAATGCCTTTAAGCTTAGTAGGAGATTACGTAACTGGGGTCAAAGGTCAAAAGTGCATTCGCAATGAATTTGTAATATCCTGTTAAATGACATTATCAAATTAATTTGTTATTTATTGGCTATGCTATCGGAGGTGTACATGATAATTAAAATGCAAGCGATTACCTAATAACGTTTCATGAGCTTGAGCTTGCCAAAACACATGTTTTTTTTTATAGTAGATAATAATACTGAATAGTCACCAGACAACACACCGATTGTCTTGGTCTCGATGTAAGGAATTAAAATCTTTATATTACTTTGTAGATAAAGTGAATAAAAACATTTTAAATCATTCCAACTGGGAGTCACACTGTCAGTAACAACGACAGAAAAATATATATGTATATCTAAATATATAAATTAAAGCACCTGCCCCTCCAGCATGATCAACAAAACACGATATGATATAGCGATTTATCGCCTATTTACTTTCAAAATATGATAACATAGCCGCCATCTTGAACTTTTATTGAAACAGTAAGCATGTCCGTGCCGGCGACGTCACGGTTATGCTCGCTTTTTTGATAAAAGTTCATATTTTGCAAAAAAATATGCGTTAAATCGCTATATCATATCGTATCATATCGTGTCTTGTTGCACATGCTAGAGGGGCTGAATTATGACGCTTATGGCGTTTGGTAATTAAACGTATTCCATGTCAAAAGGTTTTCCCTTAAAGCTAAACGAGAAGTCGGGTCAATGCGAAGGTGTCAGCAAATATCTAAAACGGACTCTTTAAAAATAGCAGTAAATATCAGAGGTTTCCAACAGTGGTACACGGTCCACGGGTGGTTACTTCATTATCAGTGGTCTGGTAGGAAGGCCTGCAGTAACAATCAAAGATTTTAAAAGTATTTTTACTTCAAAATTAAACATTGCTTAACAGGTTTGAGGTTTGAAATCCATTTTAAAACCAAAACTATTAAAGGTTATCTTCGAAAAAATAATTAAAGATCAGATCAACAAACTACTCGGCCAACTAGTCAACAAACTTGTAGAACAACTAACGAAACTCTCGCACGCCTCCTCACTTGCATTCCTCTCACGCTCCCTCACTTACGTTTCTCGCACACATCTCGCACTTGCTTTGTCACAAAGACATCGACCTTATTCCAATATGCCCTTTTCCAATCAAAAAAGATAGAACTCTTCGTTCAACACCAGACAAAGAAAAAATTTGAACAGTATTCCTTGTGAAGTCCATCGCGCATCTATGAGCACTACAAGAGCTCCAATCCGCATTATACGACCGACGCGCTCGCTGGCTGCGTGTTCTGACTGCGGATAGCAACTAGGTGCGCGAGCCTCCATAAGACTTCATACAAATAATATGGACGACGATTGGGTAAAGAAATGAAATTAGGTTAAGTCCATCAGTTAGATTATCAAAAAATAATGAACTCTTATTATTTTTCTTATCAATCAACCAAAACAAAAGTTAAGGCGCGTCAAAGTTCGGGAGTTCGAGACGTCACTTCTAAGTAAAAATTATGCATGATGACATTTCAAATCAACATATCTCTATAATATTTTGATTATGTGAAAAAAGAAAAAGTACGTGTCCAATACTTTTTGATAATCTACCTGATAGACGAAGAAAAAAAAGCTAGTCGCCATCCCTATTCTAAAATGCAATGACAACGATGGTTGCGGGTCTTGTAGTCATAGATGCGCGATCACCTTTATATAAAGAAGAAGGTTTTAATAAAATAAAAACAAATGATAAACCTGCAAGATTTTTAATCCACAGTGCATGCTGTCTGACCCGTTGACTTGCTTCGGCCCATGGGGTGTGTGAGGTTAGGGGTGAGAGGGGGTGAGTCTAATGCGTTGGAGGCTCTCATATCCGCCGCACGCACCCTGCTTCAGACGATAGACGAATCTAGATAGATTACACTACAGTATCGCTTCAAGTCTGTTGTTTGCTTAAACAATTGTGATAGGTTGGCATTTTTTAACCTTGATAAAAATAAAGAGGTTTTAAGGCTAATTGAGGAGGTACAATACGTGCAGTTTATCGTTTATCTTTTTCAATTTTAAAATGTAATGTTTTTTTTTTCAAATTTGTCAAATTTTAATCCACTCCGGACGTAAGAATCGAGTCTTCAGTTATGTTATTTTATTCAAGTGAATAAAATAACATCACAAATTATTCTTCCTCCTTGTAATGCAATGGTCTAAAATTCTCAATGGTGGATCATAAAAGTGTTTGTTTTTTATACTTTCGTATAACCTTTTGCAGCTAGACTTTCCTCCAAGCCAGAGTTATTCTTATAAGTTGGACTGTAATGTGATACACTGCTTTGTGAATTAATGGGTGTATGAGATGGCTGATAGATTATATTTTTGTCTGGAAAAGTTGTGAAACGGTGAACATTTGTATGTGTCTTTGATGGATTTTAATTTCGTTGTTTACATGCATAAACTTTTTAACAATTAAAAAAAATCTTCCTTATTTTTCTGTATAAAATTCTGAATCACCCGCAAAAAAAAATTCAAATACCTACCTTTTTGAATTGATTAATAATTATCTACACAACGAAGGTACCCCGACACCCAGACCTTAAAAAGAAAATTATTCAACATTGACCCGACCGGCAACTTAACCCGGGATCTAAAAGCTAGGCGACGCCAGGTCTAACGTGCTCGTTTTTCGGCTACTATAGAGGGCTACTAGAGGGGTCGTTAAGTTTTACTTATATTGTGCGCCATGGGGGTCACCGGTGACCCCCAAACAACAGATTTTCTATTGTATCTAGTTCCATGGCAGTCAAAGGCTTAAAAACTTGAAAACTCTTAAACCTAACTAGTGCCGTTTGACCCGTTGACTTGGAGTGGGGTAGGGGGTGAATGGGGCGCCTCTAATGCGTTAGAGGTCTCATATCCGCCACGCACCGACCCGTGCCTCAGACGAATCGACCTGGCTACTTTACTGTACCGTTGCGGATAAATTTGCAATTGGAGAGGTTAATTTTGGTTAGTACTAGGCTAGTCGATTTAGAAATTTCCTGGAACTACTGCATAGTCATTTAAGCATCTATTCGTACCTATCGATGTAATTCGACGATTATTTAGATATTTAATAGTAAACGATTTGTTTAATTAATTCCTATTAACCTCTCAGCCCGGGCAAAATAAGACACAATATTTTTTATTGTTATGCAGGATAATGTGCTCGAAAGTTAGGTAGCCAATAAGTTAAAAAAATATAAAGGGAAATAAGTAGATAAGTACTCGTAATTGCTATCGCGTGGCCGAAATCAAGGGGGGGCTTGAAAAGATTTCGATTTTTATTTCAGCAAAATAAGTCAGAGTTTGTTACTTTTATGGGTTATACCGAAAGGATTGCGAAAATAAGAATCATTCACCGTATCATTTCCTTTTAATCGAATTATTTTGGCAAATTTTTCATCGGCGTTCGACCGCGTCCGAGCCGAGGCGCAACCCTTTGTTTTATGCTTTTCCTATTCGAATATCATTCGTGAGGCTTTAACGACTGCCTCTCTACAAAAGTAAGCGGACAAATTGCTTCTAAAACAACAAAAGCCGACCGGAAAAATTCACAATCGCACCGAATCATTAATCTCAGAAACAAATGGAAATCGGCCGACATCTGCTATACTCGGGGAAAAAAATGGCGGCCATAGCCGACAGTTGTCACGTTATTCTCGACGGGATTAATTAGAAATGCGATTAAAAGCAAACAAAACAGGGAATGGTGAACTTAAATTAATGAAAAATTACCACCCTCTGCGAGCACTCGTCAACTCTTTTTTTAACGGGTCGCGCCCGCGCATTAAGCGGCTTTAATTTGAATTCGAAATTAGAATTACGCGCGCTTTATAATTATTGTTTTTTTTTCGGCCAGTGACGGTTGATTTCTGATTCCAAGGGTTGATTATTCATTTTGGAAGCGCGTGCGAGTTTTAGAATTCCTATTCAATTTTACGGAATGAAACATGCCATTTGGGCATTGTGTATGTTTTCACTTAACTGAAAGCGGATCTTGTTAAATAAATTAAACTAAATGTAAAATTGGCAGATACAACAGTATTTTATTGTAATAAAAAATAAATTTGCGCCTTACCAGCCTTACCTTACGAAACTCCAACTGTCATGGTCAAGAAATAAGGAAATATGTCCTTTTTTATGGCGGGGAATCGAAACCGATACCTTTTGCGTTTATTAAGACAAATCTGCGCGTTTGAAATATGGTTATACAAGTTAAACAAGAGTAATATCAATTAGTGTGTTTAGCAGACAATAGTTCGTATATTGTGCAAGCATAAAAAAATATTCCACTCAAAATAATGTTTATTATTCTGTACTGCTTCAATAGATAAAAATATTAATATTTTTAACAAACAGAAATGTAACGTTAAACATTTTTCAATAGCTATTTTCTCTGATGTAATAAATGTACTCTACTTGATTTTTTTTACAAAAGTTTACTTAAATGGACTACATAGAGTATTTGCTTAAAACTATTCCAAATGCCGATGCCGAATAAATTAATGGACGATGAAAATCCTTGTTTCACGAATTAGGTAATTGTGTAATATCAACCATTCATGATACACAAATTTGTATGAAAAATTCAAATCTATCTATAGTCTGCTCTGACCATTGGTTACCTGTCCTATTCCGGCTTTCTAATAATTATTTAATACCTTCTTTAGATTAAGTTTTTGATTTCAAACGAGTTTGTCAAATTGGGTTTACAAACTATACCTAATTAACGCAGATATTAGTTACATAGTTTTTGAGATAACATTTTTAATATTATTAAATTGCCGTTGGTTTGTCAAATCGGATAGTTGCAAAACTTGCAAACTATCAGCAATGCATTTAAAAAAAATTGACATGTTTTTTTTCACCCAGAATACTTACTTTTTATTTTTTTTGTAAAAAGGTTTTTTAAATACATTTTCACAATAAAATAAACAATGTGCAGAATTAACAAGTAATCGAGACACCCCGGGCTTGAGGGTTCTGAGTGGAGGCCAAGGGCACTCCGTGGAGGAAGCGTTTTGTTATACTACCCGCGGAGTAAACAATGCCTGTGGAGTCAGGTGCAAAGGTATCTGTTTGTTTTTAGATCCTTAATAAAAATATTATACAACTTCACATATTTTTTTAAATATTTGACTACTTAATGTTTAATTTATACATGCTTTGGTCCTAAGGTAAGTGTAGCTTAAGCATTTATGTAACAAAAATCGAAAAAAAAAAACTATGGTACCACAACACCCAGGCCGACAAACTATAACTTTTCTATATTGTCTCGGGACATTATAGAAAAGTTAGTTTTTCACGTTGACCCGACCCGACCGGGAATCGAACCTGGGACATCAGAGATAGCGACGTGACCTGCGTGCTAGCCTCTCAGCAACGGAGGTCGTCAATTTTAGTTTGTATATAAATATGTGCCAGACAATACACTAATCGTCATGGTCAAATTAAGTAATTAATATCTTTGTGTTATACTTATACGAGGTAACAGATAATGCATTTTGCCAGAAGCATTTCCGAGCACATACATACCCATCAGGGCAAATTTAGAATATTTTTTAAAAATTTGATTTCACACAAACCAGCCATCGAACCCGGGATCCTTTGTATTTTTGACGAATTTAAGGGATCCGTTAAACAATTTAAGTTTACAAATAGTATTATTCTTTGCTTGATGAACGACATGAGTATGAAACGAAATCCAAGACATGAGACACCAATTATCATTTTAAATGACATGGGAGTAGCCGGCGACCCAGACAAAAGTTCGTCTATAGTATCTAGTTTCTAGACAGATAAATACCAAAAGACTTACTACAAAAAAGATAGACTAGGGTTAACTTGCCTAAAATTAGTCAACCAAATTGAAATGTTGAAACATCAGATTCGAGACATATTACATATTTACAAACATTTCAAAACACTAATCTATCTTTATGTAGTAAGGCCAAAAGTATAAGTATATTTAAAACAAATCATTCTCACGATTCCACCTAGATTCAAACTAATCAAGCTTGTACTTTGCGCATAGATCTATACTAATATTATAAAGAGGAAAGATTTGTACCTATTTTTGTATGTTTGTAATGAATAGGCTCCAAAACTACTAGGCCGATTTAAAAAAATATTTCACCAATAGAATGCTACATTCTTCCAATTTCACATAGGCTACATTTCATTTTGAAAAAAATTAGGGATCCTTGGTAAAATTTGAACAATGTAACCGAAGGTGTAGAAAAATGAGTCTTAAAATGTCTTTCGTCGAATGCGCTGCCGAAACTATTAGCGATAATTGTCTACCCCGTGCGAAGCCGGGACGGGCTGCTAGTAACAGATAAACATACTTAATTCTATACAATCATTTGCCCCTTCGAACCCGCAACTCGCCTAGATTCGTAGCCTGGAGCGCGAACCACTATACTAGACCGTCGCTAACGTAAATATAAAGTTATTGGTTAGTTAATTTAACTTACACTCAGTGACACACTAAAGTAACATTGATTATCCCACTGAAAATGTAGATGTCCCGTATTATTTACCTTCGCTATGGTCTATAAAGAAATAAAGATTAACATACGCAATAATTTCACAGGCGACATATACGCATAAGAATTACAGCAAGTAATAAAGTAGGTAATTTCATTATTCGGTGTGTGTGTCATTAAATCACACATTATAGGGCATTTTGGCAAACATTAAGGATGTTACAGAAGGTTCACATTATACATAGTGCAGAGACTTACGCCTTACATTTAAAAAAAAACACGATCACTTTATCAAAAACACTATATTGTTCTTTTATGTTCTTATCTTTTAAATTTAATACCTAGAAAATATTATAGATGGTCATTTCACAGTGAAATGAATATCTATAATATTATATAATAACCAGATAAGATAATTAAGCAAATTAAGTTTTCTAAGTTTAATCAAATTAAATAACTATGTAACAACAACAGCTGAAATTTAACTTTTGCAACAATGGAACTTTTTTCTTGCTTTAAGTAGTAGGCAACAACTGAAATAAGAGAGTACCTCCTATAACTCTACAACCAGAAGTAGACCATCTGCACTCAAATAATCTATGATTTTACACTCCAGAGTTTCCTTGACCATTACGATTGTGTGCCTGTGATGTTTGAGCAATAAACTTTTGTTTCGCTATTACTACCTAGTTCAAAGAACTTGTGTCAACGCACTAGTTTTATTCTGGTTGCGAATAATGACAAAGAGAATTTACTCTTGCTCTTTTTACGCGCGGCGACTATTTTGATACGGTGATTATAGTTTGTAACTATCCAATTTGACAAACCATACTGGTTGAAGTGGCTGATTCGGGGATTTATGTATGTCTTTTTTGCATATTTTACTTATTTTTTTTTTTCTGAAGCCTAAGTACGATGCCTTGTCGTATTGCTGTCAATCTATGACTGTTCATACTGGTGTACTTAGGTTTTTTTTCAAAGGTTAACCCCATTAAAGATTTATGATTTCTTTTCTTATAATTTACAATACAGGGTTGCATATACCACTCCAAGTTTTTGTAGAGCACCCTACGCTGCTCTTGTTAAGTCGTGGTCCCACTCAAGTACCTATAAGTCCTTCTTTGTGAAAAGCTGCTGGCGGCAGATGAAAAAGAATAGTCTACGATTGAGATGCATTACTATGCTATAGGCATGCATTGCTATGTCCCGTTGTTGATTGACGTGGGGTTATTACGATGATATTTTAACCTAATATCTTGTATGGTATGGAGTATGTCCACTATTATAGTTTTAACCGGTCGAAAGTCAAGCTCAAAGCTTGTTCATGTTTCAGTAAAAATCCAGCAAAAATATTAGGCCACATTCGCACGCTCCCCAAAGTTCCCACGGCTCACTATCCGCTAAAAAACACAAATTATCCGCGCGCACATTTACAAATATCGGTCAATTAACGGCAGATAACAATTGAAATCGGTTTCGCTCTCGACGAGGCCGTAAGCGAACGCTAAATATAATAATAGAGACACCGCGCTTTCGAACGAGCACTTTGCACTTTCATTCGGCCGGGGGACGTCAGCGGGCACGCACCTATGCCAGGACGTAATGACGGGGCGGCAAATGAATCAGGATTGAGTCGCGTAAATAGTACCATTTTATGCTGTGTAGCTGCCTAACTGGCACGAGAACAATTTTACTAATGATACTCTATCCAAGTCAAATCATCATTAAAGGTACTCCTATCTGTCACCGAAGTTTGGAGGACAATAAGGGAAATTTTTGGTTGTCACTGGCTAATAACAATTACAATGAACTGCGAAAAATATCACTTGCCCAATTTAAAACCTGCCAAGGCAAGAACACTATCCCTACCATTTCAAGTTCCAATAACCCTCAGTCAAAAAGTCAGAAACTTCTTAAATTAACTTCTTGGCTGAAACCCCTAAAAAAACCCTGTTTATGCTTATTTGATCCCATTTCTAATGTGTCCTATTCGTAGTTGTCCCATACGTATTTGGCCCCATTCAAAGTTGGTCCCGTTGAAAGTGAGTCTAATGTATTTCGTCCTGTACGCAGTTCATCCCATGTAACGTTGCACTCAGTTAGACTAAGTCAAGGTATTCAATCAGAAAATATGTCAGTTGTATGAGAATTTACATTCAAAATGTAACATACTCCTTCGGGGGAAACAAAAATACCCCACCAAAATCCTCTTAATCAAAGACTCATATGATTGATGATTGTAGCTCTCGTTCAAGGATTGCTGTAGTAAAAATGTTTCAAGAAAAAGAATGAGCTGTTAACCCACCATCACGCTTACTCATCACGAGACAGGACCGCGTATAAGTTGGGTCGATCCGGACCCACTTTAATAATGTAGCGTCATTTGTGGCGCTTACAGGGTTAACAATATTTTCGCCGGTTGAATCGCTCCGTGTCGTGTGGTACTCCACGCGTGTGTACAGACACCGACAGAAGTTGTATGACTTTGAAAAATTGCAAGTTGAATTTATTTTAATGTTGTTACTGCATTCCGATAGACTGACAATGACCATCACGGTTGCGAGAAGCCGCTAGATGCAAACGGTGAGCCGCTCGCTGTCGTGTTTTATAGAGGAAACCTAGGGTCAGTAGTGGGTATCTCAGGGCGTATGATGATTGTATTCCATGATTTCATTTCTTTAGATAAGTGAAACGCGGCATTGCTTAGAAAAAATAGGTTTCATTAACATGACACAAAGCAACATTACCGTATTCTATAACAGTTCGTGTTTAAGCAGTCTTAAAAACATGAGTAAAACACGAAATAAACCATCTGTTATCTAGCCATAAACTAATCAGATCTTGTAATGTTTCGAATTGGTAACAGATCGACATAATTAAATTAACATATATGACTTAAGCACTGTTTATGCTTGTAGTTTTACACAAAAAATTTGTTCATTGCGGGATCCGTACGCGAAGACTTTGAAAACTGGAGCCTAGATTTTAAAGTAAAAAAGAGAAATAGAGATTCGCACTGTCATCTTTAAAAAATGGAAAGCTTTAGTTGTCTTCTATGTAAAGTCTATCAATTAAAGAACACTAATTGTTTTTCATTTGTTTTCTTTTATTCTGAATTTAAACTGTAAAACTTTTGCACCTAACTGTACGGCCATTGATAATGGAATATTTCGGCACTGATGATGATACTCGCTTTCGTTTAATGAATGTACACGCGATGATTCCGTCACAGCGCTGCCGGCGACTGTACAGTCTGCTTTCATTGATGCCGGTTTAAATAGTACAAGCTCCGATAGTTTTTACTGTAGCGGTCAGTACTAAATACACAAGGGTACACACATAGTAACCACGTAGGATGCAATTAATTAATTTAGTTCACTTACGAGACCGAAAGTGTTACAAAGGACATGTATGGAAGTTGTTTTTTTAATTCAAGTAAATTTTAACCAGGATGAAATCATACTCGTTCGTTTAAAAGCTACGAAAATATAACACCAGAAACTACAGAAATATTTTAAACACCATTTCAGAAATTAAAAATTGAATATTTATGGCAATAATTTTTATTTTTTTATTTTTTGTCTGTGCTGTGCCGTCAACTGTCTTCTTCAAAGATGGGAAATGACTGATACAAAAATGTGATAAAACTTATACTATTCACCTCCTAGATCCATCATCAGATCAGCTTGATGTTTTCAATGATTCTGTAGTGCCATTTGACTGTCAAATACTTAAGCAGTTACAGATCGATACAACATTTAAATTAAAAATGACTTTCAAGATTTGATAACTTAATTAGTTTATTAAACAAGTACCGCCAACTAGTAAGCCTAAAATGTACTTACTAACACAAGTTGTAAAGGAAAAATAAATATTCGAATTCGAATACCGCATTGTCGATGACTGTACCGAATCAGCGTTCATTGATGCCGCCCGCGCCCGTGAATAGTGCGTGTCCGATAGTTTCGCGTAAAACTACGATCGTAGGTAAATAACGCTATCATGAGTCATGACCATGATGAATGACCTATTAAAGGACAATAGTTTAAAATTCACGTTTTTTGTGTTTGTTTATTATTTTTTTTGATAGACGGGTTTTGCTTTTGTTGACTTGGCTGGCATCTTTTAAGCCAAGCATATTGATTTTGTCAAATGTAGTTTCTGTGTCTGTTTGACTGAAAGCAGAAGCGATAGGTCACAAATAATACTCAGTTTAGGTGATGGGTTATGGTAAAAAAAGAAAATCTTCCTTGCAAAGTTTGCCCAATAAAAAGTGCCTACTTAGGTAAATCTATAAGAATTAGAATTATGGAGTGATTTTTTCTAAAAAATATTTGGAAAATATAAAAATTCTGAATCCTTATAGATATTGGGTATCATATCATATCATACTCATTTTACAGATGTTAATTCTTAAAACAAGAGAATCGGGTCATAAAATGTTAAAGTGGATACATAGTTTTGCAGTTGTCTGTACTACACGATGATCAATGACTTTCATTGACGCCCAGCGTGGTCGATACTATCGTAGTTTTCCCGCCGGTTTACAGTTGTCAATTTAATCTCCCGTATTTAGGGGGGAAATTGTCATTTATAAAATTGAACGTTTGTTTGTTCGTTCTCCTTTTGTACATTCCTAAACCATTAACCTAGTAAGTTTTGCTACACATGGTAACGTATTTACCAAGTGAATAAAGTCGCGGTAAGCACTTAGTATTTTTTATAAAAGTGTAGGTATTAATTTTATTGGGCATGTAATGCAAAATATTGGGCAGTCTTTATTTTTAAAGATTATAGTAACTGTTAATTTTTTTTTAGTTGACAATCGACCGTTAGCCTTTTTATTTTTAAACCATTTAAACCTATTCAGTTTATTTCGCTGTACATTTTTATAAATTATGAATCGTGCTTATAAACACAAACAAAAGATTTGAACCTTTCCCTTCGAACATAAGCTACTATTCGTTTCAATACAATCGTAAAAATTGCTCATCCATAAAATTCTCTTAATAATATGCATTAACTATTTTATGTGTGCGAATATAATCCTTATTTCTGTAAACATAAGTATGATATTAGCGTATCAGAGTAAACTATTCATTAGTAACTCGATCAAAGGGTTGGCAAATCCAACTTCTATTGTGAACGGTCACGCGTCAACTTAGTGTAGCTTGTAATTATGTGTTTTTATGTTTCCGTTGCTATAGAAATTAATACCGTGCTCAAATAAAGGATTTAAGTCATATTATGTCTCGATGTTGTAAGATGTTATGTTACTGTCTAGTCACAAACACAAAGGATACTGGTTGCGATCCCTTGTTTTGATAAATTCAGAAAAAAATGCTGTGTCCTGTGATGAAATTAACTATCGTACGTTGAGGTACGTACACAAACAAATTATGTTAATTCTTTACTTGGATACCATTTGGTGTGTTATCTTATGTATATTAATTAATAACAGTGTTTAGTGTTAGAATAATAAGTTAAATAGGTACTTTCTTTTTTCTAAATTGGCAAATAACTTTGTCAAATATGGTGCTTTACACCGCGGCAAATGATTAAATCAAGACTAGCTTTAGTCGGAACAACCGACCAACGGAAGTCCACGTCAGGCAAAAAAAAACAACTAAGTATTGGCGACAAATGTTAGAAAAGCAAATAACTATCATCCTCATCATCATTTTAGCCACAGGACGTCTACTGCTGAACATAGGCCTCCCCAAATAAATAACTATCACTAACCAGTAAACACGATCTTGAAAGTCTATTACTAAACTACCAAATTATTAAGTGTTTCATTGATCGCGCATCTATGAATACTGCAAGACCCGCAACCACTGCAATCAATGCATTTTACAATCTACTATATAAAATTCTAAACTGATTGTTGGTCTATCAACGCACAGCCAAGACCGCTGAACCTACAGACTTGAAATTTTGCACATAGATACCTTATACAGTGTAGGAATTTACTAAGGAAGGATTTTTGGAAATTCCACACCTAAGGGGGTGAAATAGGGGGTGAAAGTTTGTATGAAAGTCCGTCAGTTTTAAAGTTAGGATCTCCAAATGTTGTGTTGAGGCTGACGTTTGAAAATGAATTAATACGGGTCTTAGCGTTTTTAATAAATTAACCCCCGATGGGGTAAAAAGGGGGATGAAGTTGCGTATTGAAAGTCCGTCGTTTTCGAAGTAAAAATCACTAAAATTATTATTTAAGCGTACGGTTGGAAACTCAGTCAAAGTATGTCGTTGTTGTTGGAACCATAAGGGTCAACCCTTATGGGGGTGAAAAGGGGATTTTTGTATTAAAAGTTCTTTATTTTCTAACTAAATTTCACTCAATTTATTATTTAAGTTTATAGTTGGTAACTCAGGTAAGGTATATCGTTGTTGTTAGAATTTCCCCCTAAAAGGGGGAAAAGGGTATAAATTTTATTTTAATATTGTAATTGGATTACGTTTAAAGTTTATACTGTCCCTTATTTTTAAATCTTTATTAGCGCGAGCGTAGCCGCGGGCAAATGCTAGTTCTTTGTATAAAATCGCATGGAACCTCTCGTACGGGCGCGGCCGCGGATAATGCGGATGACGTCATAAGACTCGATGCGTGAGCTGCGTCCGATGCGCATCCATACGATTTTATACAAAGCTAAATGCGCGTAAGTACTGCGCGTACTACGGATAGTACGGGTAGGTAGTGCGCTTTGTGCAGTGCGCGCAGCTAGGTGCGCGAGGCTATCAGTGACTGCGCGTACTGCGGTAGTTGCACAACTTGCAGTGTTCATAGATGCGCGGTCACCTTTTGGATAACCGAACAAAATATTTACAATCACAATACCTAATTAATAATCCAGTTTGTAGATGTTGTGATAGAATCCAGATATAATCCAGTTTGTTGTGATAGATGCGATAGCGAGTATAACATATATATCTATACTAAACCCCTTAAGACTAAAATAAATGCTAAATACCTTTTGTAAAGGTCCTAATGATACAAACAACTTATTCCACCTGCTTATAACCCCAATCCGTCGCAATTCCGACATCATTATCTGTTAAACACAAAAGAAGCCACATTAAAACGCTAAAATCAACCAAAGATCAAAGGGCCCAAACGGTGACATCTCGCAATACCAATTCTAATTACACTTAATGTCCACTGTTATTTTTTCGACTTTTAATGCTCCACCATAAAAAGATAATCACAAAAATAATTGAAACGAAATAATAAAAGAGGAGGGAGAACGGGCGGCGATTAATGACGAAGGGTGAGGGGGGGATAGTCGGCACATTACGACCTAAATAATCAACATAATTACACTTTTTACCTCGCTTCCCCTTTTTACCCTAATAAGTGGCGGTGAAAAGATTCTCTATTCAGATCGTTGGTAAAAGGATAGTTAATGCGCAGTTCAGGTTTTAATGCCTTTTAGGTGACGGCGTATATTTATTCTTTAGCCGGTACAATTCGCGGAAAGTATAAATAGTTTGCGGTACCATTGTTTGTTTGAAATAATTAAAAAGATTAAAACAACTGAAGTGTGACTACACCGCTGAAGATGATGCTTTTTATGGTAGGTACTGACCGATGTTACGACGCGTAACGTAACATAGTACAAAGCGAACATTCGTGCTGTTCGGTTCGGGATATATGCGAGCAGCTAGCCGTTGTTCTCTTTTCTGCTAGTTCACACACGCTCGCTGCAAATGTTACATAACGCTGGTTGATAGCGACCTTTAAACTTTTAAACGTAAGTCCCTTTAAAAGTTTAACATTAATTTATCCTACTGAAGGTCTAGAATAGATCGGTTCTAGCGATCAGCCTATATTGTGCAGCTCTACATGAATTTTCCAATAACTTTGTTTTATGTTGTAAGCAATTAAGAAATTAAATTTACGAAAAAAATCTGACTCGTGCTGGTTTTGTATCTATCTATCTATGCTTAAGTACTCTATAAAGATGATAAATTAGTTATTTTTCTTTGCATTTACAATGCCATAAAAGCAAAAATGATGAATATTTTACTTAAATAAATTCAAATCCTAAATGTCACCTTCAATGGAATCGAAACTACGTCCTTTCGCTAACCAAGGACTTCCTCATCCATCCAAATCGCCACGAAAAACCATTTTATACTCGTACAATTTCACAATTTTCCGTATCGTACAAAAAGTTAACAGTCGGCTTTTCTCCATAGTCGTATAATCGCACCTAGTAATCAATACGTCCTAATTACAAATATCATGCAATCATGTTCCCCACTAGAAGGGTTACCTCCACCTACAAGACTGCCCCGGAGTGGAGTTAGCGCCCTTCTGTCTAAGAATCGGTATATAATTAAATATAATGAGACCCTATTCAAATGTCCGTCTGGATCTTTTCGATGTCTAGGGAGTTTAGAAGAATTTATCCATAAATTCTTCTAAACTCCCTAGACATCGGCAGTTTTGAAATGTAAAATTTGCATCTTGTTTCGCAAACTTAACTTGAGTTTTTTTTCTTCTCTCCATTGCACTTGGTGGGAACTAACCCTCACATTAATGGTATTTTATAGTGAGGTTGTGTCAGTAAGAAACTATTTTGTAAGAAAAAAAAAGCTCTGTTCCTGATTTTTATCTCTCATAATATTAATTAAATGACATAAACCATGTATAATATTAACACGTAATGTAAATAATTTACTACCATAACAAGTCAAATGAAAATGATTTGTCTTCGGCTGCATCCAAATAATATCACATCTATTTAAACCATAGCTTCGTAGCTCCGCGCTCATCGCTCAACCGACGAAAATAGGACTCGAAGTAAATGAAGGGGTTCTTAATTCAGTGAAATTGTAATTATTTGCCTTTGAGATACTAAAAAAAGTTAATTTAATGCCCAAATTATATTGCAGCGCTGTCGTGAATATAAGTACGAAGTTGTAATATTAGGTATAGGTAAATTTTTTGAATGCTTCGATAGGTTAGCCTGTGTGGTGTCGTGATTGAATTAGCTTTCTTTTTAGATGCTAGTTTTGTCTATTTACATTCAAAAGACACTAGTAGTATAGCCAAGGTCTAAAATTTACTAGTACTATGTCCAAGAGTCTGAGGGCAATCACTTCAAACAAGCCTAAAAAAAGGGGGAAATCTAAGTAAAGAAGGATTTATCTGACTTTAAACGATAAAGTCTTCAAAACTCAGAAAATACCTAAGACGGAAAATGCCTCATTGTTGCGTATTCGTAAAAATATTTCCATCTTGTTTATTTAACATACGTGTTTATTTTATCTTTGGTTATTTATGTCCTGCACACAAGAAGTCACTTAAAACGATCTTAATAATTAAGAAACATCTCAATTACTGTCCCTTATCTTTTTCATTCCTGATCAGTCGGTTTTAAATGTAAAGGAATTTTATTTTGCCACCAACCATACGTGATCACGTTCTTTTAAGTTCTGTAATTTTGTTCTCATGTCAATCACATCGAAGTGTTGATATACAATCGTATTTTACTCGAAAAAAGTCAAGCAGAAATGTAACTCACGCAATGTTAAGGCGTTGGTCTTAACCGTTGCCCGGAGAAAATAAAAACAAAAATGAGAACGGCAACTTCTAATTAAAATGATTAACTTAATGGTCTTAGTCATTAGCGATTTTAATTCTGGATCGTCCGTGTTTTTTCATCTGAAATTATAAGTTGCTATACCGTTTTATGATTGGTATACCCGAGGTTTGGTTTTACGAGCGATTGAGTTGCGTTCAGGTTGCTATTGTCAGGGCGTATGAAGGGTTCTACTAACTGTTGTACATATTTGTTTGTTGAAATTAACAGCAGATCAAAGATTTGCGGTCAAAAACTCGTTTTATTTGGGTTTTTAAACAATAAACCTAAAAAATATTTAAGAAAAAAGTAAACAGGTTTTTTATAGAAAGAATAATAAACCAACAGAACTGGAATTGTCTCCTCATTGATTGTGGCTTGTGGTTTCTTTTAAAAAACATATCCGCTTTGGAAGACCTTAAGCTGGCCGATCTTTGGATTCTTTTTAGACAAATAAAAACATACGAAATCTTACGGCTCCCATAGATTCCCTAAAAAATAGCAATTAGCAATAATCGCTCATTTTAAAGCCAGAATTGCTCAATTTTTGCAATCGCATTGCTTTTGCAAGATACGGAATCGGGGCACCGGATTATGTGCGCAACACGCATGGCTCAAACTCGTACGAAAATGCATCTAATTGTGACTAGATCAAAAGCGTTAGTTTACTAAGAAATAAGAAAAATATAAATAATAAATTTTACCAAGAGATGGCACTGCTGGTTTATTAGCTTGCGGTTGCGAGCTGGGTCATCACCAGTGATCGTATTCCGATCACTGGTGATGACCGGAATTCTAGGAGAATAGAATCCAGCCAGGATTTCATTTAAATGACTGGATTTATCAAAACTTTGTGATGACATAGCATAGAGTTGTTACAACCACCAAGCGCCCCGCCCTACGCTATCAAAGTATTAATATTGATAGTTAATGACTGATACTGAAAAAAAAGAAAAGTACATGAATAGATATACGATATAATATATATTTTTGGTTTTAAATATAAATATAAATATTGGACAACATCACATACATTGCTCTGATCCTAAGGTAAGTAGCTAAAGCACTTGTGTTATAGAAATCAGAAACAACGACGGTACCACAACACCCAGACCCGAGCCAATATAGAAAAGTTCGTTTTCTACATTGACCCGACCGGGGATCGAACCCGGAACCTCAGAGATAGCGGCGCCATTTAAAGTCCGGCGTGCTCGCCTCTCAGCCACGGAGGTTTGAAAGATGTTTAAGTCACATTCCAATTATTTTCTATGACACCAACTATGAAATCTCAAAGTCAGAACTCACTTCCACATAAAAAACGACCATAGCTGTTACGATTAGTATCCTATGGGGAAGTGAAAAATTTGTTAAATTTTGAATTTGGTCTTAAATAAATAGTTGTTGTATATGAACAGGAAAAATATGACTTGCGGTCCCAAAACCAAAGAAAATTTACTGTATAAGAACAAATCATGCTACCATTCAGAATTCTTAAAAAAAACCCGAAATCGACAAAATTTGAGAAGTTTCTATTTAAATTGGAAAAATATTGTGTTTTATTATGACATTCAGTATTATAATTACCCAATTAGTGTGTTATATTTTAATTGCATCAAAATTCCAAAAACAACGACATTAGACATTATCAATAATAATTAAAAGATAAATCTGTATTTCTTAATTATTTCCCTACTCAACAAACCGCGAATGGCGTAGCCTATTATTTCTTAATTCACTCATCATTATCGGACGTCACAAAATGAGCCATTAATTAATAATTAACCCTATCGATTTGTAAACACCACTTAATGAGGCATGAGGTCATGTGATGAAAATGAAACAATGGAGAAAATAAACTGTTTAACACGTGACCTCGGGTAACGTTGTTAGTCAGTCGACTCAGTAAAACAAATCTTTTTGTATGGAAAGGTTGCTTGAAATGTGACTTTTGATGACATAAGACAGAAAACAGGCTTACAGTAAGATAAAACATTTTTGAAACCATTTTAAAATTGATTTTGTGTTTTTGACAAACTTTACAAAACATGGAGTCAATATATGTACGTACCGTATTTAATTGTTATCATAAATGTATACAATATGTACATAATATGTAGGTATTAATTCATCTAGTCTACTTTTATATTGTCAGATCCTGTAAAAATGATCTTATTTGATATTTTATTGCACCGCCTATACCATCTCTGTCTGGCCTTATAGTTAACCGGTAGAGAATGGTAGAGAAAATGGAACTAAGTCCACAATTAGTATTAAGTACTAATTTTTTGTTTGTATAAATCGCTTGACATCCTAACAAAACAGTAAACTCGTACCAACATGGTTACCAATTAACGATTTCCTCATGCTAATGATGGCATATTAACCAATTGGTGAAAACAATCTTGACTATTAAATGTAGAGGGATACGAATACTTATATACAGTTTAATGACAATTACTGAACGGTTTGTCCTTTGTGCTGTATGGAGTGGACACTTCCGCGACTGATTGTTATTTGATGATTTGTTTTTAACTCATTAAATAATACAAGATCGCTCTTGACCTCGATCAAATCAAGGGTGTAGTACCATGTTGCACACATGTAGGAAACATATTTCAGAAAATATAAATAAATATTGTTAATTTGCGTCGGACAATTTAATAATTTTTGACATGATCACAGGAATTTGAGTTACTAATACTGTCGTAAAATTGTAAAAATAAACAAACTAAATTATGGCAGTGGATTGGTTACATTTGCCGTAGAACCGATAGCCGATGAACTAGATGTGTTATTGAGTTTAGAATAAAATAAAAAAATCGCGACGGTAACGCAGCGTGCGCACCCTCCGGCAAGGAGGCAGCGACGAATAAATCCTATTTCTTTGTCAGTAGTTGCGATTTACCACTACTACGCCAACAAAGAAGACGAGCTGTCGTTCCAGTAGAGCGCCGTCATCTACGTAAAACAAAGCTGCTGGCTGTAATTAGATGGAGAAGTATAGACCACAGTATATATATGTATTTATATAGTAAATAAAGAAAGTACCTTTAAACGGTCAAAATCACGCACTCACACATGTGCACGCCTCAACAAGAAATCTAAGTAAACTAGGAGTACTGACAGTCGCGGATGCCGAATACGGCCGATACCAGACGAGGTGATGTCAGTTGTCATCTTAACGCTTTGTGTTCATTTCTATTGCATGCGCTTCTGATCACATGAGCACATGAGTAAAGAAACGGAACAGAGACAAAGCTACATACGAATGCGCTGTGATAGGTACATTACTACAAGTGCAACGCGTGTGTGTGCGTGTCCACTGGCCGCTTGTCACGTATAAGCCGAAACCGCTTCAAACTAGATCAGCCAGTGGTCAATCTCAGGGCTTGCAGGCGTGACACGACGCTCGAATGTCGTGCGTGTTTTGTTTTGTTATCGAGTTTCTCACATAATACGTAGTAATATTTTTTTTTAGTATTTAAAAAGTGTTGTAAATATGGTTGTACATTGTACTGTGTGTGATAATACCTCCTGACAATTTTATTGCATTTGTTGAATTGCTTGAGCAAAAATTTCGCGAATATTTTGATCTTCATGTACAAATTGTTAATATTGGTAATGACATATTAACACGTTTGCAAGATTGTACATTTCATATGCCATGTGATTATTTCCCATTGGATGATTTGAAAAAACTTTATATTAGATTTAGAATTTATCATTCGATTAAAAGACACAACAAATTATTAAAAACCAAAAGTAATAAAAAAATTTATTTAGAGTATGTAATTTGTAAAAAAATAACCTATTTTAATAAAAAATGTGAAAAAAAAAGAACATATATTTTAAATTTATTCAATTGTGCCAACCCTACCAAAATAGGTATAAATTTTGCTAGCTCTTTAGAAGCTTTGTCTCTGTTCCGTTTCTTTACTCATGTGACATGAATAAAGAAACGGAATCTTTACTCATGTGCTTCTGACAGTTCGCGCGCTTTTTAATCAAATTTAAGTAATCAAAAACACGTCATAGTGAAATGTCTTTGAGAGTAATTTAAAGGACAACAACCATAACGCTCCATTGACATTTTTGACGTGTCTCGACAAACAAGCCTAGTTTCCATATTGTATTAGATATATGTACTGTGGTATAGCGATCTGAGGGGTGCATTGGTAGAGTCCAGAGGGACATAGTTCCAGAAGTGGATTGATTATGACGATTATGAACATTCTAGGTATAGGTAGATAGGTAGGTATACATACGAGGTGTCAAATAATAAATTTTGCCAAGGGCTAGGACAGGACACCCAGATCAGAGCCAATTTGGAAAAGTTTGTTATTCAAATTATCCAAGCTCGATTCAAACTAGATCTAAACTCGATCGAATACTAAGTAATATGCATGACACACAATTAATTGCATCTTCTCATACACTCCTCCATTACAGTAAGAATCCGTCATTCATAATACTTAATTATTACTTTATCGAAATTATTTTTCTTGTGTGGTCGCAAATGAATAGGGCTGCCAATCAGGTTATAACTATTGATAAAAATAGTTAACAAAGCTCAATTTATCAAAATTCAAGCCTTTTTCGTTTTAGAAATTACAAAAATATCGTGGATTTGCATCAAAATGTATTTAAAATAGAAGTATTGTAAAAAAATAACCAAAAATAAGCCTCGCGGAACAACAAATTGACGTTTTATTTTGAGAATAATTTAATGTTCTTCGGTTAAAATGCTTAGGTATATTATGAAAACGGCACTTAAACTGATTAAAAATTCAATAAAATATAGTATCATCTGTATTATCTTCTATGGCTAAATTTTCGAAAATAAAGTGATGTGGTTATTATTTGGTTAACCTGACAAGGGGTTGAGATTGAAATGTTTGCAATCTTCACAATAATCTTTAATATAAATATAGCAGGGCGGTATTTAGTATACGTTTTTTTAATAATGACGGATCTTCTAAGTGACAACCCTAAACTGTCTCCGGGCAATACGTGCCTTATAAAAAGATAAATAATTAATTGTATGATTTAAAAACATTATTAACTCTTAGCGTTCTTTCATAATACTCGTTGACTTGTATAAATATGATTTTAATTAGCTACAAGTTGGTTCGTTCATCTTTAGTCACTGTAGTGTTATGGCGCCTTATTAAAGAGTCACAATTACAAGAGCCAAAAGCAGTATGAAACTGTTAGAAATTATATATATTCATATAAAAAAACAATCTATACAAAATAGAATTGATTAAAAAATAATATTGACAATATTCTTATTTATCTAGTGTCGAAGACAACTCCGCAACGCCGACAACGTTCTTAACCTAAAAAAATTAACTGAAAGCTGATTTTATAAAACCGGTACGGTTTGTACGGTATGTACGGTAAAACCTAAGCTGGTTTTTGTAACACTGATTAGACACGGAATTAGATATAAGTATTCTATGTAACTTGTTTTAAATAAAAATAAATAATAAATCATTTTTATGTGTCAGGTAGTTCAAACTGTTGGAAACAGAATAAAAACAATTTGCAAATTGGCTTAAACTAAGCACGTCTTTTACACGTCTCATTTTTTTACCACTTCTTCGGGACAATTGTGAGCTAGCGCCAAGAAGTAGAGCAAGAACCTCAGTCACTTTTGTCAGCCTGGTGTTTGCAGAATGATGTTTAATACAGATTTAAGCTAAATCTAGATAAAGCGAGATGTGCCAGTAGCCGTCAGATGTGATTTACCTGCCAAGGGCCCGTTTTTGCAAGAAGTTAGATAACCATACATTATTCTAGATGCAACAACTGCAACACACTCAAGTCCATTTTACAAGAGTGTATTGGACTATCTAAGATGATATTTAACTTGAAGACCTATTTCAAGTAGGAATCGAACCTACGATCTTCGCTATACGGGGTACTACCTAATTGACTAATTGAGTTACAGAGAACATATACATTTTCTCTATATAGGTATACTGACTTAAAACTTTCATTTACAGGTTAAGCCAACAATCCAGATAGTGGAGTTGGAAAAGTCATGAAATAGTGGTTAAGATACAATTACGACCAAAACTTTAACTATATACGGTTTTTTTAGAAGCCATTTTTTCACAATTTAGGTACTTACCTCAAATAAAAATTCATTTGAATTTCTAAACCGCCTATAGTGTAATCTGCCTGAAACTTAATCCTGATCATCGTGATAATTGGCGCTGTATTTACACGATTACTAAAAATTGTGGAAACAGACAAGCAATGCTTAATTTAGGACCATTTAATTGGAGTGATATTGCAAGAACTTATTCATTTATAACAAAATCTAACAATAGTTATCCATAATCGCTTACACTCTAACGATAAAACGTTTCCGAAAGCCGTAATCACATAAAGATTGAATTTACGAGAACCCTAATTTTTGCGAAAACCACACAAAATTATGCACGGTTTAGATACTACATCCATCAAAGTCATGGCAAAAACGCTATTACATACGAACATTTAACGATACTTGGCGATTCGCGGCGATCCGCTCCTAATAACGGACCAAATAAAGGGTTGTAAAGCGGCTTGAATTTTAATGAAATATTTGATTTATGCCCGCCAACAGCATCAGGTAGCTTATTATAAGAATGTATCATTAAACATTACCTATATAATTAAAGGCAAGCTTTGCCTCGAGCTACCCCAATTTGAGGCGCTCTCCGCATTATAATTTTAATAAAATTGCCCGCGCACCAATAAAACATGATAAAAAAATTCAAAATTATAACACATCTGATTGATGTATTATTTGGTAATTTATTGGCTGTAATTACATCGTGTAATAATGCCCGATAATGCTGGAGTGCTGGAACGATTTATTAGTATTTATTAAAGTATGAATTATTGTATAATTACTGGGATGGAAGCTTCCAAACTAAACAGAGAGGTTGTTTTAGGGTTGAATTTATGGGCTGTTTCGGAGCGATCTAATCGCGAGCGATGTATGCGGGACGGAACAGCGTCCCGCCTAGATGTACCAGGTAGCCGGTAGCCGCTTCTGCAGCGAACGGGTTAAGTGGGACTTTATCGTATGAAGAGATAATGTGCTTTGCAATGACTTGATAACAGTGTGGTTTAAAGTATGTTATTTTTCTAACTTTTCTCTAGATATAATATCAACATAAAATTTTAAAAATGTATTGCCGAGTGGTCGCGTATGAGACGATAATGAGAATAAAATAAATTTCATTATGTCTCGTTTTTCTGGTCTGAAGGATTACAAGCTTACCAGATATTTCTTGCGTGTGTGCTTTTGTTTTAATGACGAGTGAAATAAATGCCTAAAATCAGTTTAAAATTAAATTTATAACCAGGCGCAATGTTATTTTGTTCTTTTAAAAATAGCTCTGACACTGCTTTATTGCTGGCAAAATCCGAAAGAGTAAGACTTAAATCGATATTTTTAGTCAACAGTTCAATCGAAATCACGTGCGTGGCGTCCGATAAGTTTTTTCAATAAACATAGTGGCCGTAATCACTCGCGCATAAACAAATAAACATCAGTTTTAATAGTTTTTATAGGGCCTTAAGCCGAACACACTATAACGGGAGATCCAGAGATAAAGTATTTTACAGATGCGCTCAACGAAAGCTATTATTAAGTATTACTCATAATTTATGCATTGACGTTGTAATTACTTTAAGCATCTGTGAGTTGGTTCTTAAAAAAGCGAATGAGTTTTTTGTTCTCGTGTGGTAATTTTACGAATTTGAGATTTTCACTGAATGATTGTTTATTCTTTTCTGACGTTTCTTAACGAAGGTGTTATTTACGACATCGATAACAAGACCTAAGACATTAATAGGACGAAACTTTTGCGACTCAAAATTGTTATTTTTATAAAAGAAAAAAACTTTATGTACCTAACTGTAAACGGCTTATTACGTAACTTACTAGATGATGCCAAATTCCCTCATCTTTTTATAAAACCTGTGCTAATGTTTATTCATTCCCCTTTGGCATCATTCTAAAGTCTACGCAAACGAAATCACAGGCATCTTCTTTGTTCTAAGAATGCCTCTCTAACTGGTGAAGGTCAGCTACTAGTACTGCAAGCGTTGACGGTCCCATGCCAAGTGCAGAA
Source organism: Anania fuscalis (assembly GCA_950371115.1). NCBI lineage: Eukaryota > Metazoa > Arthropoda > Insecta > Lepidoptera > Crambidae > Anania > Anania fuscalis. Next base: position 14,128,238 of record OX493335.1, on the reverse strand, counting down.
GATTTGCGAGCATTTCCAACTCCTGTTCATTCCTGGTTGTTATCCATCCATGCAATCCTCTTCCTACCAACCCCCTTATGTATCAGCTAGACAGAACGAATACCTTCTTACGTTGAGCTTTTATTTTCATAAAAATAACTTACTAAAAGACATTTTAACTGAATGCGTTTGGATATGCAAAAACCAAACGCCTCGGTGTGTATGTTACGTAAAGTGTGAAATTTTGATTGTATTTCAAAGTTGCCAACCTTATTGAGATAATGTAAGCAAAATGATAGATTTCTATACTTTTTTTTTACGCTTAGAAAAGGTTTACAATTTCTATAATACGAAAAGAAAAAGTATTATTTAAAAATAATCATTTTTTCCCGATTTGCAGTCTTTGTCTGCTTACAAATCAGACACAATTAGTTAATCTTTTGACAAAGAGGCAGTAGTATCAACTTACAAAATATTTAAGAAAAATAGATTTTTTAAATAATAGTAAAAAAGCACAAATTACATGGGAAGTAATATGTAATTTTTATTTTTCTTAATGCAAAAAAAGCAAATATGAAGAATTGCAGCACTTGTCAAGACTAGGCAATAAAAAGCATAGCAAATAAAACTATGGCTAAGTTAGTTAGAAAGCAATACAGATTATTAGCTCTTTTTCTCAACTCACAAAAAACATCCACAGACAACACTATTTATTGACATGTCTCGAAAAAATCTAATATCCTTTTATAACCCGGTACCAGATACAATCCCGTATCTGGTACATGGATTTCGATTCCCAGCACACCTAGACCCAAGTTAGGAAATTATAACACACCATTTACGTCAAGGCAATGTCCTCACCGCTACGGAAATCGGTTTGAATTGAACTGATATTACATACACAGATGATGTATATATACTGTGTCTAGTATTCATTCGTGTAAAAAAGTGTAGTGAAGACACATTTTCAGTTAAAAAAACAATGTGTAGGTGGAGACTCGGCATTATTTAACTCACTTACGTCAGAGCCGCAGTTAGGAGTGGACGTGCGCACTTGCATAATTACTCGCAGCGTCATCCAAGCAACATTATGCTCTACTTACTAATCTCGTGCAAGTACCTACCGGATCCACTCGCAAACAGGAAGTCCCTGTGGAGGGAGGACGTCTTCAGATAGGGGTAAAACAGCTTGCCGGCGTGCCGGGCCCTCACCAGACTGCAACAAACCTCTGTGTTAAGTTAATGACCATAGACCATAGTTTTTTTTTAAATTAAGTAATTAAATATTAAATTAAACGTTTGTTAAAAAGAAAATAGGATGTTTGAAGATTTTTTTTGCACTGATAAATTACTTTAGATTTTTAATTTGAAGTCAAAAGTTTTTAATAAGTCTTTTTTGTCAAGTCTCCGTCAGGTCAGCTTATGTCCTCGGTAGCTACTTTTTTTTTAACTAACGAAACATGACAAAGAAGCTGTATTATGTGAATTAAACCACACTTTACATTTCGGAATGAAACTTTAAGGCATTTAGTTTTGCAAAAATATTAATAATATATGTATCTCAAATTACTTGTGAAATGTAGAGTACAAATATGCATTCAGCGTTTTATTTTTATTGTTGATAAAACTTGGGGATAGTTCTAGTTTTCAAATATACATAGACGTATGCTCATATTTTTTTAAAGAAGCCAATTCAAATAAAAATAAAACTTTTCAATACTAAAACTTATGTTTTATGACTTTTGAAAGCCATTTTATTTATTGTCACAGGGCGGTAACCACGAACTCATAAAACAATCTCAAATCTGTCAAACATTATCAAATCTGTCAAATTTTGTATGTAATTACGTACCAAAATTTACAGATTTGACAGCTTTGAGATTGTTTTAAGAGTTCATGGTTACCCCGCAGTACAGATATATACTGTGTTATTTATTATCCTTTGAATAGGTACCTACGTAAAAAGTAACAATCAAAAAAGTTTGTAAGTACATATCATTAATACATAAGGAATCTTATAAAAACAATTGTAACCGCAGTTGTTGCATATCAAACCATTAGTCCACAACACATATCAAATTCTTCATTCACTAAAAACGCGTCCCTAGTGCGTGAGACCCGCATCTTTCCGCTTAGGAGTCCTCGTAGGGGTGGGGCAAGGAATGCGCGGGCTGCGCGATTTTTCACCAAGACCACGTGTTAGACACGTGCGTGGAAACTTTTTGGAGAAGTTTTTCTGGGCGGCGAGAACTTTTTCTAGTCTGTGCGGCCAGCGCGCGATGCTCTTTTTTAATCGTTCATTCTTTACTTGAAGTGAGTGTTCTTTTCGTGTTTTTTTGTACTGGCCACTCTGAAATGATTGTACGTTTAAATGATACTGCATTTTTTCTAAACTTCCACTTGTTTTTTTTAATAAGTAGGAAAAGGTATGGCTAAGATTAATGAGCACCGACTCTTACTTTTAATTTCTAAGGCTGTTAGGTCACTGCTTATTACATAAAGTTAGGTATAGGTACAAAACATAATTAAATTTGATCATCTCGTCTATTCAAAAAATAGACCACACAGTCGAACGTTTATTTTTGGATTTAAAACCTGTTAGACCGTTGGCCAGACCATAGACTAGACCTTTTATCCCAAATCTTTATTGCTATGCTTACATTAAGTACCACTCGTTCGTAACTTATGGACATTAAAAATTAAAATACATCGATTAGTTCCAAATTTCAGAATGATCATTAATATTGATTGATATGAGCCGTGCCTAACACTCATAAAATTTATAGACTATCGACAACGGATTTCACCCATAGACAAGGGAATTATTAATAACGTAATAGTAATAAAAATGCCGCTTTCTCAACACAATGCATCTCGGGGCAGAGCGATTTGCAATCAACATATCAAGTAAACCGTATCTAGAAAATTCTTAATTGAACTAATGAGAAGTAATTACAATTTTTATTGCGGCCATAATGATTACGATGCCTTAAAATAATAAAAGCAATTAGACATTGACGGGCGTAGCGGAGCGAGTGGTGTTGTCTCTTTCACTCGTATTGAATGTATCGGGTGTGAAGAGAACAATATGATTAGATCTAATTGTTTGAACGGTTATAAAAGTTGATGTTGGAGACGATGTTCTGTTTGTCGTAAAACCGAAATGATTCCATCTCCTCGATGTTGTAAAATAAAAAACGGAGGGTGTGTCGCTATCCGCGGAGGTTTTATTCTACAGATGATTTTTTACTGCCAATAAAGCATTTGACGTAACAAAAGTACTTAGGAAAGGAGGCTTAGGGAAGGAATCACATTACTGTCTGCGACAAAAAATAGAATTAGTGTTCAACATAGAGGACATTTTCAAATCAATGTCATGTTGTTAAATGTATATCTAAAAGTAAGCTTACAAAAAACTCATTTGATGTAACTTAGGTATGCTTAAAAATGACATTATAAAATCTGAAGTTATCATTCATACTAAAAAATAAATTAAACCTTGCTGGTAAAAGAAAACATAATTAAAATTTATAATTTTGTGCAAATTTTGATATATGCAGTTTCTGCCCTTCAAAAACGATATAGTACCTACCTAAAAACTGCATAATTTAAATAACTAAGTAGCCTGTCTCGACTATATTAAATAATGTTATCGAATATTTTTGAAATTATTACAAACGTACTTAATTACATTTTGGTACGTGTAATCTGAATTAATCTAAGCCACAGAATGTTAACGACTATGGTACAATTAAAATGACTGATTCATGCCTATGAAGAGTGCAATGCAAGAGTTGAGATACAAATGACTCACTTCAACATTTCTAATTAGCACAATTTATAAACTACAGGAATGATGTGATCAGATAGAAATAGACTTTGAAGATCGTTGTTCTTAAAAAGCATCCTTAAATTTTGAAAAAAAAAACATACAAAGATAAACGAAAATCGATTTAGGAGAGCGTACTTTACAGCAAAGAGGAAAGAGAGACGGTACTGTAACTATCTAGCAGCATAGCGCCAAGATTTAACATTCATCATTATCAACGTGAAGATTGAGAACATTACATAGTGCATGCTTACGAAGTTGACTACATGTATCAGTGACCTAACATAGTGGAGCTGACTAAGAATACATTGATGGTACTTTCGAAGTAGCACCTTTTTTTTTAATAGATCACAAGCTCAAGCTCACGTGGTACAATAATGTAGTGAGACCCTATAATCACGTGGTCAAGCAAACTTATGCTTTATACTCACGACTATCAGAAAAGCTAAGGACCCCTATAAGCTAAATGGTGGTCAACAATAACGTAAGTCTTGTCTTTTAAATTTACTGTCCAGGACAGGTTATTCTGATTCATCAAAAGTAGGAACGGAAGATGGCTGGCAGTAGATGGATGAAAAAAGCGGGAGATCGTGCTCTTTGGTCCCCCAACGCCATAACGGCTACGGCTTACGTCCAGCAGTGGTCTGCAGTAGGCTGAGATGATGATAATGTTTAAAGAAGGAAGTAGGAAGAACTTTGTCAAAATGGTAATGAGTCTAGCACGAAAGGGTGTATTTTAGAAAAAGCTATTGATTATTTTTTCTTGGACTTTCAGTCAGGTTAATTGCGTCATGATTGTTAAAAAAAAAAAATTACTGACTGACTGACATAGGTTATAAATTAAGGCGATGATAAGGGTGAGATGATAGATCTAAATATTTTATCGTGCGAGAAACATTCTCGTTCGTATCACATCATCAACCCACGTTCTAACCGTATGACAAATGACCAATTGAATTCATACTCTCACCGTTTGCGCCGAATTAGTGATACCTAACGTCTTCATTAGTAACAACTAGTTTGCGAATGAGATCAAACTCACAATTGAGAATGATCATGACAATAAGTGGCGTTGTAATTTTTTCTGAAGATATTCTACGACATGTTACTTAAATATTTAAGATCTACCACTTGACGGATTGCTATTGCTAGACTATACTACATTGGGTGTTTCATCACCAGCCTATATCAGTCCACTGCTGGACACAGGCCTCTCCAAAAGGAGGATTTTGCCATAATCGCCGCACTTGGCAGGCGGGTTGGCGATCGCGGTGTGGCCAATGGTGGAGAGGAGACGCTGCTGCCCGTCTTCTTGTGGCGGTTCTCCTGTAGTCGCCTCTTACGACACCCATAGGAAGAGAAGGGGTGGTTAAGGTAGTTTTGGGCCTTTAGTTTATTTAAAATATCTCACATGAACATTTAACCAAGATGGAACCGGGGAAAAGTATTATATATGTTAATACAGATTATATTCTATAAGTGTGCAAAATTTCATACAAATTCGTTTTGTCATTTTTGCGTGAAAGAGTAACAAACATTCATACTCACAATCTTTCGCATTTATAATATTAGTAGGATGGACTACTATTTTACGGGCCAAATCTGACCAGACTTGGTACCTTATACCATTTTTTTTCGTCGATACATAGTTTCGGAGATACATGGTCTGTATTATTCGTATTGCTCGTGCGTGCTCGATGGACAATACAAATACTGTCGTCATTGGTAACATCAACGATTCCATTCCACGTCCCAAAACAGCTGTTCTATCCACGGCAGCTGTGACGTGCTCCCCCAGTAGTAGATCTGATACGGGGGTTAATTAATAAGTTGATCACTCATTCAAACTACTGTTTGTAGTTTTTGTTTGGTGTAAAATGGGCCCATGGATAGTGGCTTGACTTTTGGAGCTGTGTAGTATTGTTTAAGCATGTTCAATGTTTTCGTACTGAATTTCAACCGACTTAAAATACGATTCCACTATTTTTTGTTATAAAAATCCTGACTGACTGACTGAATGTTATCGTTTCTAACTATTAATATATTTGTGAACGATGTTATTACTATGTTTTTGTTGTTAAGTGGATCACTCTTTTTTTTTAAATTTAATTGGATGTAGAAAAACTAAACATACGATAGGAAGTGTGAAAATTAAGTGAATAATGATAATAATATAACAATATTTATAAAATATCCATCTAAATAGCATTATATCTACTATATAATAAATTCGTATTACTTTAATTTGCAGACTAGATCTTAACAAAGATATAATTATGGACAATTCAATTTGAGGTGCGCAGGAGTCTATTGCTATCTATTGTCAATACAATTTATTATGACAACCAAATTATCGCTTTAGTATTTTTCGTCTTCTGCCTTAATTTTGTGGTACTATTGATAAGCAATTTCTTGTTAGGTCTTAATTGAAAAATAATAATTATCAGGTTAAGATTTAATCTCACTTTAAGTATTCTTGGTGGATTAAAATTTATCGTTAGGATGATCTTCGCCGGAAAATTATATAATATTTTCATGTGTTTATTTTTATAGGCTAACCAAAATGTAGGCTTTGGGGTCTAGTAATTGCGCCATAAATAAATTTCATTTTATTTTAATCTTCGGATTAGACCTTTTCGAGAATTAGGATTATCTTGTAGAAAAAAGAGTTCCATATCACCCACTGCCTGTTTCTGCAATTATGCGTAGGCGTTGCAACACATTTGCCTCAAATGAACGAAACCTTAAAAAGTCTCATAAGAGGAGCTACATCAATATCGCAAAAAAACTTGCCCATACCTACCAAACCGCCGACCAGGTGAGGAGAGAAGTTTTTTTTTTTTGTAAAATTTCAATGTTGCTTTTTTTAGTAAAAAATGTAAATTTGATCAGTAGAGTTTCCTCCTAGAAGGAAGACACGAATAAATTATACGTTTATATTATAAAAGCTAAGAATTCGCGCCTGCGCTTGCGCATTTTAGTAATATTTAGTGTCATAAATGTATTACATGGTATATGACGTCAGATTTAAGCATTCAGTAGTTATTGTGAAATGTTAACAAAAAAATCCATGAACCCTGAAAACATATCATGTATTTTCTGTTTCGACAGTCATGCTTTGAATCGGAGTCGGGTCGGAGCATATACGGGCAGAAACCGTGGTTGACTTGTGCCCAAATATGTACTAGGATAATAATTTATTGGTAAGGCCCAGATACTTTACCCCTCATTAGGTCTTTAGATCTCATAGAGTCTCATAGCCAATATCATTTGTGGTCAAATTGACATTATGTCAATGATGACCAAACAGAGTCCCGTCGTTTTAGTGTATACCGTACATTGAACTGCATCCATCTCTGTCACTCATGCTAGCATCACAGGGTGAGTGAGAAAGATACACGAGAATCGTTCTGAGGTGGCTTTTATTTTCGGGGAATATTAATTTAGTAATTTTATTATTTCATAAAACATTACCACCAATTAAGAACTAATATTTGTGACATCATGTTTATTTTTAAAATTTAGTTAACTATGTGTGTATTACAAACATCAAAACTTGGTTGTCACCCTTCACATAACGCGAATAGAGTAAGGGATATCCAGGTTTGATTCCATGACAGGTCAAGCTGACTTAGTAACACCCTCCAGCGAGAGTCAGTTGCACTTTGGGCTCGTCTTTATTCTATGGTTAAATAACTTAATGAATGAAACTAGAAGGTGAGTATAAAGATTTATTTTTGTTTTTTTAAACTCCTATCAAGTTAGTTTATAGCCGTTAATAATAATAATGGGTTTAGATGTTATTATTATTTTTCTTCTTCTTTTTTATTATTTGTTAATTATTTTTCTACTTAAGCTCATTCGATTTTACCATTTGCTTATTATTCTTAAATATTAGTTTTTTTTTAACTTAATTGTAATAAAAGAAAATTCAAATTAATACAATTAAATAAATCGGTAAAGCAAAATTAAACAAATTGTACAAAATAATAGTAAAAATGTCTTATGCATTGTTGCAATGCAACCCATAAGCGACTCTATCACTGTGCAACAAGGTTCATTTTTGTATGGAAATATTCCAGAATATTTCTTTTAGGTTAATACGTGCGTGCATCCTATCCTAACTGAGAGCAGATCCTATAACTAGTAACTACATCTCAATACGTTTAATAAAATTAATTGATGTTCGTTTAATTATGAATTATAGTCAAATTATTATTATTGAAAGGTATTCAATTTTATTCACATTATAGTGGCAATTAAGAACTCATTTAATAATAATAAAATAGTACTTATTTGCATTATTAGTAAATCGGTTATTTTCTTCTGATAAATGTGATGTAATATTTTTCCTTTGTTTCAAAATAAAATAAAGAAATTATAAAATGGCTCAATATTCATACATAACAATTAGTTTTAATAAATGTTTCATATAAATCTAAAAATAGACTAAAAAACATTACAATATAAAACATTTTATTTTAAAAGTTCAGTCCTTTTACAAGAAAAATACAACACAGATTAATAACGCGCGTTTCATTAAAGCAAAATAGTGCTGCCGAAATGTATCGATACGAAGAAAAAAAGTTGGCAAATAAATTTTTCTGCGCGTCCAAGTTAAAAAGTAAAAAAAATACCTACAAAAGTGCAACTCCCGTTCTGAACCAATCGGCAGTTTGTTGTCTCGTATGCCCCGCCCCACTGCCACTTTTCCTCTTCGACACATCAAAAACATAATAAGCCATTTCAACGTTTTTCCGACACACACGTAAAACACGTTTTACCGGCAATTCTTTGGGAAACTGTTCATCTCATTCTTTAGCTACGTAGCTTTAAGGCCTGTTTATCTACAAACTATTAGGCCTAATAAGCTTTAAAAAATATATAGGTAATTCTATAAGCTTAGTAAATTAAAATTTTCATAATATACCCACTTTTTGAACCATATAATGTTTCATGAAATAATATTTATTTTAAGCTTCCAAAACTATTACAAAAACAGGTAGATGAAATTATATTAATGAAGAAATAATAACAGTCATTAAAGCTTATGAGAATTAAAAAGATAACATAAAACAATATGCAATTCAGGTAAGATCTACTAATCATATTTATCAAATAACTACTAAAATACTTACAATATTCCCGAAGCTTAATAGCAGATAGGGGGTTAGATTTGTTTTCGTAGCAGTGACGTTGTTAATTAGCCGGCGCTCGCTGATTCATCACTTTATAGCGTCTCACCGGCCAGTTCGAGCCGATACAATTATTACACTGCAATTATCTTATCCAGTTTATCCAAACAATTCCTCCAACAAACAACACTATTCTGTACAGTTCAAATTTCGAACGCACTCAAAAAGTTTCAAGCTTGACAGAAGACGCGCGAGTTTTTTTTTCAGTAGCTGTCAAACGGAGCGCAAGCGAACGCAAATACGGCCGGCCACGTCAGAACGCTGACGTTCACTAGTCGCGACTCGGCGTAAGTCGAGGAGAAGAAGGCAGCGGTCTCTGGCAACCCGCCTTTCGTTCGTCTCGCTCTCGCGCCGCAATGCCCGCCCGCACCATTTTTACGGTTTAACCGACTCAATTCAATTCAACTCAACTCAATTGTCGTGGCGCGAATACCTTCGCACTGGACGCTAGAGTGAGACGTATAGCGTTCGCCTTATTTCAGGCACTATAACTTTTACAAAATGCATCTTGGCGACGTGTATCCACTTGTGAGACTATTTCTTAATCCGAATTATGTTTGCTGAGCGAGCGTTGACGTTTTGTGCGTTTAAATCAAGAATCTGCGTTTGGAAAAGCGGAATACAGCCTTAATCTTGGTTTAAGACGCAGCAGTGGCCACGGATACGTGCGTTCCTCTCGCGCCACTATCGTCCAGCGCAGGTTTGCGGCGGGAGCGAGCGAGAGATCCGAGCAGCGAGAGGCGTTACCGTTTCTGTCGGTTCTCGCTGCTGGGTGTGTAAAGTTTTAGGCCGAAACATGTAAAAATGCATCTTGAAAAAAAGTTATGTATTAAAAAAAGAAGCTTAGTGCGCGGTGGGGGGACATTAATGCTAGCGGGAGGTAGTGAGGATGGCTTTTTTCGCATGCTGTATTTTCGGGGGTCCGTGCAACTGGACAATGCATTATCGGGCAGTTCGGGCTATTCCGACGCATCACCTTAGTGGCCCATTTGAACTCAAAAACCATTACATTTGACTGACGTGTCGTAGTTTTTCACGTAAATTGTTGCAGGCATAGGATTTTGAGTTTAATCTTCAGGAATATATTGCTGTTTTTATTTTTTTTAGGAATTTTATTTAACACTTTTATTAGGAATATCTAAGTTATTCAAAACTTTTCTGTAAAAAATAAAAGATTGCACCGACACAAACTTCTAAAACTTTAACTGTGTTTTTTTTAACTTAACAAAAATACTTCCAATGTTTCTCGTTATTTATGTAGTTTTTAAAAATTGTAACACCTTTTAATTTATGAGAAAACTAAGTAGAGTTGTAGAGAAAAAAAATATTTACGGATTTTTTTAAATGCGATGTTGATCTGCTGGGTTTCTCTTCGAATATACTAAATATATAAAAAAAATCTCTTTAGATCCACCCAGAAACATTTAGTTTCGTTTCCAGTTCTAATTATGATTAGGATTTCACCGGAACAGATTTCAACAGTTTATTTTAATCGGAAAAGAAAAAAAATCGTATTGACGAGTTCCGCGAATACAGTAAATATTCCAATACTTCCCCAATCGACAATTTAAAACAAAATGTAAAACTCAATATTGATTTTTACTTCGAAACCCAGTTCTAAAAAATGATTTCATTTCTAGAAAAATTTCATTTATGAATTCATTTTGAGAAAAATTTCATCTAGGTCACAATTTTTTTAGACAAACACGGGTACTTCGGGACTTTCTAGGTATACATAGGTCAATTTATAATTTAAAAAAAATAACTGTACTACAGCTTTTATCCTTTGGTTTTGTGATTGTTGAACTTGATGTGTTTTGCGTACATTTTTAAACTTATCTAAAACAACCTATTTTTCTATTTTAAAACGCAACACACATATTATATTTAAAAAATATCTTTAAAAAAACATATGTTACAGGGTAACATTGCAATGGAGTGCTAATTTTTAAAAATATGATCTAGAGGTGCACTGCGAGTAGTATTTGTTGTCAATTTGAACCTCTGGTATGCGCGGACTCTCCTGCTGTTAGAAATGTTCCTTACATCGAAAAGGCTAAGGTTTGTTTTCGCGAGCCATTGTTGACTATTATTGCATTGAACTTTGCAGTTCTAGGTTGCACAGAGATAGTGCGTGCGTATTTTTTTATGAATGAGATAAGATTATCCACTCGTAAGTTCGTAACATCTTTGAAAAGCGGATAGTGGGTAATAAAAAATATTAAAAAAATAAGTACGTTTTTAGATCGTTTATATCGTAGATCGATATACCTAGTTACTGATTCCGAGTGGTCCCTAATAATGTGGCACCCCTTTGCAATGTAACCTTGTATATATTTTAAATACTAACATAAAAAATCAGTAACCTAGACTTTTCTTAATTTAAAAAAATCCTTTTATAATTTGGCAATTACTTATGTTTTGGATTATAATGCACGTCAAAAAATATTAATAAACTTTATTTCAATTCTTCACTAGTTTATTTAAGGAAAAACAACTATTTGTCTATTTAATTTTATTAAAAAGATAATTCGGATTAGAAAATTATTATATTTTTGCGCAAGAGCAAAAAAAACTGATAGTAAAATTAACGCACCTAGATTGGAAATTCTAAACTTATAAACTTGATGATCTAATTATGAAGAATATTCTTCAATAATACCTTTAAAATCCCAAAATTGTTGCGATTGAATTAACGGCCATTATAGAAATCAGTGCACGCACTCGTAAGTGAAGATCTGAGCACATCGAATCGAATCAATTTGATATAATTTCATTAGTCATGGGAGTTCGGTCAGTGATTAAATTGCTCAGGTTTCAGGATTAAATGCTACATGACATATGGGTACATTTAGGCCTTTTAATAATTTTAGCTTTATCGATAGTGACGCTCATCACTATGGACCTAACTTATTAACTTGAACCTGTAATAAATAAAATCGAAATTAACAAGTAAAGGAAAATTCAATAATGCAATTTTTAATACTTGCAAGGTTTAACTTACATAACACACATCCTTTTATGAGTTGACTTTGGTGCTCAGATACAACAATTTCTTCTATTGGACCAACATCGAAATATTACATGAACTTTTTCCATATTTTTATTTTTTATGACATTTTGATTTTATTCCATACAAAAAACTTTTGTATTATGCGAACCAGAGGCAGTTCATAAGATAATGTGTATTTTTAAAGTTATATCTTGATTCTCTCTAACAAAAAAGAACCATCAACATAATATGACGGCCATTAAAATATGTACATAGCTATGTACTGTTAAGTAAAAATATATTTTTAAATATGCTTATAATTGAAAACCAATGTTCCTCGTTGTTAGTTATTTAAAGTCGGTTGAAATTAAGGAACTATATTCATTGTCATCATGACACCTTGCTACCTTTGCCTCACTCAACTGTTTGCTGTGATTTTGGGACAGTGAAAAATTTAAGCACCTAACCCATATTTATTGATAAGTTAAACTCATACAAATACTTTCGAAACGAAAGTAATAATAAAAAAACCCTTAAATTCAGTATTCGTATGTAACGGTTGCTTTACAGAAGTAATAGGATCTAGAAATTTTACATTTTATAGTTACTGCATTTTTGTAAAAGAGATCGTCATCAGTTTTTAACATGGGCCTAATCAGCTACACAGATATGCATTTCGGGCTACCTTGCGATCGCAAAGTCAGATCTGTACTGGAATAAACGTGTGTTAACAGTAGTTTAGTAACATAACTTCGCTGGACTTTTAACTCGTATAATAGCCTACCCCTGCCTTCATGCAAAGAGGACATAAAATAAACATATTCAAACTAACCTACTACATCACCATTTTTCGAAAATGGTGATAAAATTAACTTATCATCATCAAAAAGTCCACTGCCATACATAGACTTTTCCCACAGACCGCCACTGAGAACAGCTTTTGGCCGTTGATGATGTCAACAGACAAAAGCTATTCGCAGTGGCTGTTCGCAGTAATCAATCAGATAATTTAATGCCGATGTATGTCAACTTGACAGATATGCATTTCGCATTTTCAAACAAAAAAATGTGTGTTTAGTCGTTAAAAGCATGAATGATCACAGGTCGTATTCTTATCGACAAAGTGATCCAATTCTAAAATAACTTTCATTGATAGAAACCTACACTATTCTTAACTATTTTTCACCTCAGGGCCTTAACCATGAACTCTTAAAACAATCTCTAAGTTGTCAAATCTGTCAATTTTGGTACGTCATTTCATACAAAATTTGACAGAAATGATAATGTTTGACAGATTTGTGATTGTTTTAACAGTTCATGGTTAGGGCCCTGCCCCCTAACCATGAACTCTAAAAACAATCTCAAAGTTGTCAAATCTGTCAATTTTGGTACGTCATTTCATACAAAATTTGACAGAAATGATAATGTTTGACAGATTTGTGATTGTTTTAACAGTTCATGGTTAGGGCCCTGGGCTGTGATTGTTCCCGAAGGATTCTCAATAAAGATCCGATAAAACCCAAAAAGAAATCGTTTGAATTATAGTAGAACAAGCAAAAGCTGTGTTCTGTCAAAAGCTTAAGACTTAAGAGATGCATAGGATAACGAGGATTTGGCCTGGCACAGCAGGTCTAACTCTTACCTCTAGCTTTAGGTACCTAGTACTACCGTCAGGGGTAGGTATAGTTGTCGTTCTTTAGTAGAGACCTCGGGCTTGGCAAACGAAGCAAAAGGAGCCCTGATAGGCAAAGCAATCATACGCAAAGTAGCTCCTGGCTCATCAGTAAATCGACCTCAGCTGATTTTGATGATAATAATCAATTATGCGTCAAACAACACCGTAGCTGTAATGGTTTCGAAATAATTATTTATCGTATTTGTATTAAGAAGTACCGGACAAAGGAGGTCACTAAACGTCCATACAACTTTGGCCATGTTTGTACCTTGAGGTACATAGATACTAAACTGTAGAAAAAAAATCTAGAATTCTAAAACACGTATTGTTTTTCCTTTTTTAATTAGATAAAACTAGATAGTAAATAAATAAAGATGTCTTAAATTAACAAATACAGGCGTCTAAATGGCGTATTTTCTTAAATTGAAATTTTTATTATTGCCTTTTCCGAATGACTAACAAAAAAGTAGGCCTTGTATATTATTCAGCGTTTTATAGAGTATTGTTTTCCAAAAAGTGTTCCTCGGTACATTAAATAGCCCGACTTTAGTGACCTCCTTTTGACTTAAAAAAAAATACAGGTACCAATGGCATAGATGCGTCCCACAGACAAAGATTAGGATTTGACAGAATTTGTCTGTTCATAGAGGCGGTTTTTATTGATTTGGAAGTGGTCTTCACCCTGAAACGGTAAAATACAGGCTCTTATACAAACCTGTTTAAAATAAAGTACCTAACATAAAATTTGACATTTTAACATCGTTCTCATCAACATTAGCTAATCGAGTAACCCGTAAAGGTTAGCCCCAGATCACTTATTAGGAAGTGTGAGATCAGAAGCGCGGTAATTGCATCAGCGATGATGTGCGTGGACGCCTCTTCAGCCAGCTGTAACTCTATTAGGCAGCTTTAGACTGTAATACTGTTATAGAAGAGAGTAACAATAACTGAAGGTCAATTTAACGCTTGCATTAGATGATAAAGAGGTTTTTAAAGGGTGTTATAGATAAAACGACGGACATACATCTACAGGTAATTCTTCTAGTGAATATAAGCAACTATTACTATGACACAAATGGTGAAACTGACTAAAAAAAACCATTTCCAAATTAGTACGTACAATGTCCAACCAACACTTTGCAGTTAAACCCCTCTTAGTTTTCACTCATGTCAGATAAGTTGCTGGTTTTAGGAATAAACTCACTTCCTGCTTAAAAAAAGTTACAGGTTTTATGAATCACCGAGGTTGTGCGTTCCTTAGGTTACACCTCGGTAGCCTGGGGAAAATATAGTGTTATAATATTACCAAAACCCGATTTACCGATTCCGAATCAGGTGGCACAAGCAAGACAGAGACGGCTGTTATCCAACTTAGCGCGAGGTTGTATTGAATGAGCGATGATGTGCGCGATCGCTTCGTCAACGTGACCTGCTATAACTCTATTATGATGCGCGTCCAGAAATTGCCTCTGGTGTTACAAACGCGTTGACAACTCGACTATGCCTCTATTAAGCACTAATCATCTGATATAAAACTTAGTTTGCTTAAAACAACTTTACCAAAATTATTAATACATAAAATTCATTTATTTCAGGACGTTGTCCCATATTATACAAAATACACAAACACCAAATGAAATAAAAAAATAAAATAACAATACCTACATTAATAATCAATCATTAATCAAAAAAATATAATTAATCTTCTTCTATAAATATACAAAAGGCAACTGATCTATTAACGCACAAATTAAACCACTGAACGGATTGCGCTGAAATTTGGCACATATATAGTTATTATGATGTATTGTAGGATTTTCCAAATTTCACCCCCTAAAGTAGTAAAATGGGGGTTCAAAGTTTGTATGGAGCACCATTATCGCGAGGTTAATCCTTTAACTAAATAAGCAAGTACCTACCTGTTTTAGGGTTGAGAAAAATTAAGTTATGTAGAGCTTTTTTTAATATAATAAGTTTGTCATTCATTCATTTACTTAAAATCAAACCTAACGCGAGCAAAGCCGCAAGCAAAATCTAGTTATCTTTTAAAGCAAGCATCTGTTTTTGTGTTTGATAGAGTCCATTGCTCTAGATCACAAACTGTGTACGTGCTATTCCTTAGCTGCGGTAGACAAGTCGGGTTTGGCGGGCATAACGCGTGAACCTTGCAACTGCGATTATGACACTCTCCACGCTCGAAAGAATACGATTTTGTGAAAGAAATAATGGTTACTTCTGAGGTGTTATTCTCCTATAGATATATGTACTTTTCATGATATTCTGTAGGCATTCGCTAAATCTCGATCACATGTGGCCATTAACCATTTGTCTAACACTCCAAATAGCGTGGCAGCAATCCAGACTTCTTCTTAATGTCAGAAAATATCATTTTCAAAACGTCGCGTCGTCCTGGCCATGGCCGATTATGCCCTAAAAAAACAGCTTCCACACCATTTTGATGCACTCCAACCGCACAGTGTGCAAAACCACGTGCATCTTAATTTATTTCTGCATTGCGCCGACGAGGCTTGAACACGGGCTGTAAATGTCAGGTAGAGATAGTTTTTATAATTGGATGGCGTCCTTTTGGATTTTCGTTTCAATGTATGTATGCAAGGCTGAATAGGCGCGTAGACGATGCCCCAGTCGTAGCAATTGCATCAACGCAATTTGCTTCAACCCGATCGGAGTGATTACCCTAAGAAAATCACAGTAGCCTACGAGACTACGAATTGATTGTTTCGTAGCAGACCCCGAGTTTCGGAATCTGAGAACACACAAGACTATGGTAAATCGTATTCCTTGTATTTTATAGGCTAAATAAGGCCCAAATTAACAATTTACCTAAGTATATTACGACTCTACCAACGCAAGCTTAAGCGTAAGGTTCGAGGCACCTTCTGTACTACCGTTAAATATTATTAGAGTTATGTCACTCTAAACAATACGTACAATTTTCGACTCAGCCAGCCGATTCATCAGGTGTCCTATCATATCATGTTCAAATAATAAACTTATGTGACTATAACAAACAACGAAACCTCTTAAGTAAAATGAACAAAGCAAAAATAGTCGAAGCGATCTCCCAGATCCAGTTTCCTAGATAGCAACAACTTTTACATAAATAGCTAAATGACGTCACAACTTTAAATCCGGCGCCTTGCACCGGCCGAAAGTTGCCGGCCGGTTAATAATTGATGGGTACTTATTACGTATAGCTAAGATTTGAGGTGGGTCATAGAGACTGTTCTCATGGTTAAGAAGTTTGCGAAGTTAAATAAATATTTATTTGCAAGATTCCAGTTTTACATTAAGGTCTTGTTTTGTTTTGGTGAGACATTAGTATTCTTCACAAATATTAAATAGTTATTCGTAGGTACCTAAATAATGTCAAATTTCAAAATAAGTAGTTACTCATATTCATTAAAATATTAACTTATTTTTGACATACGTCAGTAAACTCTTACAATAAAGATACTTTTGTAGGCTTTTATTTTCTTTTATCATTTCATCTTTATATCCACACAAAGAATGTTTGAAGGTATGCAGCAGATAATACTATGTTATTGGTATATTTAAGGTAAACATTCTTTTTATTAACCTACACCTGTCACAGTAACATCTAAAGGTCTTCCCACAGGTTGCAATCCATCATTTTATTCATAAAAGGCACTGCCGCGGAAATCGCAATTAATTTTATAGCAATGTCGTATGCGGTGTATAATTATTTTGAGTATTTAATTTCACATTTTTATTAACTCGCTTGATGCTTAATTCCTAATGAATAATGAAATAACAGGAACGTCTGAAGGTGGTCTCGATGATAAACAGTAACATAGGAATGAGTTAGTTTTTATGATTGTAATATATATTTGTTAATTAAATTACAGCAGATGGTTAATGATAGTAATTAATTGATATTGGTTACGTAAAAAGAACGAGTAAGACCAAATAAAAGATGGAGGGATGACATCGCTGAGGTAGCCAGATATACTATGACTAAATATACTATGTCTGAGACTAACAAGGGATAGAGACAACTGAAAAAGTTTGCAGCAGGTTTTTACCGCAAACGGCAGGTCCTTGCATAAATACCACCAAATAGTTGCCCACTTTTTAAAAAAAAACTTTTGTTTGTTAGGAACAGATTAAACTGCGTACTTTTTAGACTCAGTCTTTCTTATTCAGAGTGCATTTGCTAGTATAGGACTAAGCTTAAACCACTGTACTAACGTACATAAATCAATGGTTTAATCTTAGTCCCGTACTAGAAAATGCACTATAAATAAGACAGATTAAGAGTAAAATAAAATCATATTGTGTTATAAAAAGTGAATTATTTGTACTCAAAAGACGCCCGAAGATGGTATCCCTATTCGATTTGGTCGATATGAGTTAGCATCAAAGAAGCGTGGACATGGAGACATGGTGAATATTATGAAATGTACCGACATAGAGAGAATTCATATTTTCTGTCCAAGCAAAGGCAACGAATCAGAGCTTAAATATTATTGTCTTCACTTTTAAAATTATTTCTTAAAAATATGTATTAATATTAATTATATTTAAAGTAATCTGATATAGGTACTTTCCAACAAAGTTAAAGGTTCTGTATTGTTAACTTCAGAACTTGATAAAGTCAAGGATAAGATAATACTTCAGTCTAGAATAAAAGCTTAATCAATAGCTCTTCATTTTCCTTGATAGTTACTCTAAATGTTTCTAGTTACGTCATCCCGGTAATGGAACAGAAACGTGGCCTCTCAATACATGGCATCCGAGGAAGGTTTGATGCAGGCTACTTTCAACTGTCACATTCAGATGTGCCGGTTGAAAGTAGTAGTAGTAGCCTGCATGCACTGGGGACTTTCAGAAGTCATCGGGGGAAGTACCCATAAATTTGTACGGAACCCTAAGTGGGCAAGTCCGACTTGCACTTACCTGGTTTTTTTATTAATTTCAATGTTGGTCTCATAGAAAAAGTTGTTGTACTCGTATTTTAGCACCACTAAGCCCTTAGCCTTTAAGATGATATGTATTAATTCTAATACACCTTGTTTAGCAACTAAGACATCTCCTTCGATACGTAATAGAGTCCCGTATTAGATCGTCTGCCGTATATCTGGAGCCGTTCTAAAAATTAACAAACCCTGCAGTCCGTGTAATGGATCGCCATTTTGTTTAACTTCTTTGACAGCTAATCGAAATTTAAAAGGCCAATAGCTTATTTTTGGATTCGACAGGTTTGTTTGTTGTATGCGGGACAGTTTTAAAGCATTTCCGAGTTTTCATTGCTAGGTTAAATGATTTAACAATACATTATTGGTCATGTGATATCAACTATGTGTCAATAAATAAAATATTTTGTTTGTGAAGTGCTGGGATGCCAATAGCAAAATTTATTTCTTGCGAGTTTGTAACGGTTAGCGTATTGTCTAAAATGTCTGGCATATAGAAAAAAAAAACAAAAGACAACATGTTACGAAATAATTATGTCCAGCTTATTTTTTCTTACTTTTTAAGGAAGCCTTTTTTATTTTTATAAATAAAATAAAAAGTGATTATTTCTTTTGTTTTGTAGTTTCTTTTAGAGGAATAAAAATTCAGAAATAATCGTTTTCCTAAATTGATCTAAACAGAGAATTGAAGTCGGGAATTCGGGACCCATTATTACCATTTAAGGCGACGGATCGTCGGATTAGAAATCGTCTAACTATAATCAGGAATTCCGTTTTGCCCTTTAGGAGCAGAACCCTAAAATTCAACCATCATCGCTTGAGTCTTCAAGGTCACTGTCCCAAATTAAAAAGAAATCATATCGTTCCGAACAATCTATCAAAACTCGAGTCGACAGAACGAAAAGTTTGTGCGAATTCCCCAAGAAACGTTAAACACAACGGGCATCTGATAAACTTGATTAATCTACCAAAGGAGTTCCGCTTCTTATTATAATAAACTAATTAATGATGGGGGCTAACAATTCATTATCGAAGCAAAACTGCCTTCGGAACAATAATGATAATGAGTGTAATTAATTATAGGAAGTTCGAGATGAAATGGGGTGGGTTAGTTTGCCGCTGAAGACGTCTTTGTAATCAATTTTGAATTGTCGAAGTTATATTGTTATGATTTCATTTGTTTGAAAAGCTAGAGTTACATACTATAGGTACACATGTGATGATTATGGAGAAAAGACACGTTACAAAAAGCGTTAAAGACACTTTAATGTACAAATTAATAAAAGGTCATCATTTCCGCCACAGGACGTCCACTGCTGAACATTAGGCCTCCCCTGTGACTTCTAGATTGACTGGAAGCGGCCCGCATCTAGCGGCTTCCTGCGACCTTTTACAGGTCGCCTGTCCACCTTTTAGGTGGACGTCCCACGCTGCGCTTGCCGGTAAATGGCCTCCATTCCTGAACCTATAAAAAAAATATTTACAGATAATGCCAACAAAACACAAGTGACACAATATACAGTAGGTAGTAGGTACAGTCTGGAGGTCTAACTGCCAAAAGCGTTTGTGTGGCAGTGTGGGTAGATGATGAGATATGGAACGAAGGAGAAAGAGGTGGATGGATAAGCATAGATAGGATGCGAAACAAGAAAGTATACTGCGATGACCCCAAATGATTTGAACACTAACTACGAGCTCTTGAAACGGAACATCGATCTTGTTTTGTTTTTTCTGTATAGAGTATGATGTAAAAATAATACTACTTAAGTACTGCCCACGCACAGACATAGCTCACGCCACTGAAAAAACGGAATCTGCGAGGCAGAAACAAGCGTAAAAGAAGCCGTAGTGTTTCGAGTTCATGGTAAGGCTCCTGAAAGCAGTGCGTCTGACAGAAAAAAAACCGGCCAAGTGCGGTGACAGACTGATAGACGGACAAACAGCCGGACGGACAGCGGAGTCTTAGTAATAGGTTTCCGTTTTACCCTTTGGGTACGGAACCCGTTAAAGATACGTCATAAACGCAAATAAAAAGTGCTAATTCCGACGCACAGTTATAAGTATAAGTTATTTGTATTGAAGCTTTATTGGAACAAAATTCAATGACCTGAAAAATCCGAAACGTTTATAGGTATTCGTAGAAAATTATAATATTAAAATTTGGATAATCATTCAAAACTCTTTCGTAGATTCCTTCTTAGATTTCGCTTATAGATCAAGTCTTAAAACAGCCCCAGAGAGGTCGCAGTGGGGGTCCTTCAAGTGTCATCTTAAATAGTACTGCATTGGTTGAAGTAGCAAACTTCAAATATCTGGGTAGTCGTTTGAGACGTGATAACACCCTGGCATCAGAGATACCAGCTCGAATAGCGGCTGCTGCAGTGGCCTTTGGCAAACTTAGGGCGCATGTTTGGAACTCTCACGACATCAAATTGCAAACTAAAATCTTAGTTTACAAAGCAATCGTTCTGCCTACCTTACTCTATGCCGCGGAGACCTGGTGCTGCTACAAAGCTGACATTAAGCAACTAGACGTCCTTCACCTTAAATGTCTAAGGTCTATTCTGCGCATTAGGTGGCAGGACCGTGTTCCAAATACCGAGGTCTTGCGCCGAGCTGGGTTACCCGGTGTTCAGGCTCTCATAATGAAGCATCAGCTGAGATGGAGTGGACACGTTACACGCATGGATGACAGTAGATCTAAGGCAGTCTTCTATTCCGAACTCTCATCCGTAAAACGTAAACAAGAAGGTCAATACCGGCGCTATAAAGACGTTCTTAAGCGCAATCTTGTGGCCTGCAACATCTCGACGAATGAGTGGGAGGGGCTTGCCCGTCTGAGACCGGAATGGCGTCATACTGTCCGCACTGGTGTGGACAATTACGAAGAGAGGCGCCTTGAGGATCTTGACGCGAAACGCCAGGTACGGAAGACTCGACCCAAACCATCTTACACGTACACATATAATGCATTCGGCCAGCTATTTTGTGCGCCTTGTGGTCGTGTCTTCAAGTCGAAGTTCGGCTTTGCAAGTCATATCAGGGCTTTTTTGTTGACCAGCTGAACATTTAGGAGTCGCCGTCACCGAAAACGGTGTGGAGGACATGATGATGATAGAAGTGGTTATATAAAAAGTGAATAACATATGATTTTGAAGAGGTAGTTGAGAGTTAAAGAGCGTCAGTGACTACAGTTCATATTCATTTGACAGAGTCAGGTTAATGGGCAAAAAGCAAGAGGGCGGCGAAGAGAAACTTGAACTAAACCATAATTGTATTCAGTTAAATCAGTTATATCAGTGCGACAAGTTAAATCTTTAACCACTGTTTTTTTCGTACACTGTGACAATGTCTTGCATGGTATTGAAATATCATATTATGCCTAAGACAACACACCAAAACCAGGAATCGAACTCGAAACCCATTGAATTCTAGACGAATCACAGCCCCACTATTCTCCGCTCTGTTCGATTTGCCTTTTATAATGAGCATTAAGCGTTCATCTGACGTAAAAGTGCCTTTAATGGCCAATTTGCAGAAATAAATGATTTGTATTTATTTTTTCTGACATTTGTTGTTACAAACAGAAATAAATGGCTGAAGCTACATTCAATATGAATGTAGAGGACTCATTAGTATCAAATTGCGGTCATGGTTTCTTACTTAAACGAGACTAAAGCGAAACCTTTGTTGGAACACAATGACCAATGTTGGATCAAACGTTTGGCAGAAAACGGCACTTAGGCCAATTTAGATTTAACCTACTTCAGACTATGACAGAATTATCTTGTAATTTATCATTAGCAAACTATTTGTGATGCTGTTACTATGCTTTTAAGTTTACTAGACATGAATCTTTACATAGGTACTTACATTTTTTTAACTATCAGTTAAAAATACCTATGTTGAAAAACCAAAAGCTCTAATAAGGGAAGCTATAAAATATGAAATACCATATCTCTTGAACTACCTATTGACATCTGTATTTTTATCTAATAAACAATAGCACTTCTTTCAGTATCAAAAATCTGTCCACTGCATCTATCCAGTATCAAAAGCTATGCCACTAGTCACGACTCATACCATTGGCAGTTGATAAAAAAACTCAAATGGAAATATTCTACGTCGATTAACAGAGACACCAAGAAACAAATTTTACTTCAACCAATGTTCACTAGTTCTTAACCCTATTAAAGGCTTCCGTCCGAAAACTAGCTACCCTGCAAAGTAAGGTAGGTTATAAAGAGGTCTGTATGAGGGCTCATTAGGCTCGCGGTATCGGCCATAAATACATTATTGCGGCAGACGGGGCCGGGTTATCGAATTAAAACTTCACAAGCAATAGTAGAGTTGAACACCGTATTAATACACCATGTATAATTTGTGCGCTTGGACAAACTGCGCGCGGTCCATTTGTGTCGACACAGAAATATGGGAACCATAACCTCACATTGGCAGATAAAAGTGATAAACGCAAATAAATGTCCGAGTATGGGAGGTTGGTGCAGGCATGTCTGAAATTAGTTTAAAAGATTTTAACAAAATAAAAACAACATCGAGAATCAATAAAATTACTAAACTATTTTTAAAATTGAATATATATAGATGGAAAAGTCAATCAAGAACTGTAAAGCAAGTTACAAGGATGTTTTTTACTTCAAATAATAAACCCGCAAAATATGTCACACTGGGTGACTTATCTGCACAATTTACGTCCGTTAATCGCGCAGCTGTCAGGGTCAGATTAAGTAAAATGACAGTAGCCCAGAGCGAAATCACCATTTCCTCAGTATTATCAAATCATTAAACAGCGTCCTCAATCTATCAGAGCAGGATAAGGCTATACTAAAAAACCTTTCACTTACAATGTCATCATTTAATTTGCAACTTAAACTTATTGTATTAAGCGCTGTTATTGCATACCTAAATGACGAAAAAATTAAAAGCTGGTTGACACTTAAAGATCGTTTTTCGCGATACAGTTCTTTACGGTTTCTGCAAAGTTGATTCAACTGCTAGTATAAAACAGAAGATCTAATCCGGAGAAAGTGGAAAACGCGTGGGCGGGCGGCGCTGGGCGGGCGCGAAGGAGCGATCGAGGTAAGGGTACTGGCTACGTAATTAGATTTTCAAAGTCCGAATACACTGCTCGTACTTGTCTTCATAATAATGTGCGCGGACTGAGCTTGTTTGATACTTAAATTAACCATTAATTAGGGTATTAACGATTATCATTAAGATTAATTAACACGAATTGTGTTAGAGTTGTTTTTTTTTAGTTGAAGCCTCTGCAGTGGGTGACATTATCCAGCAGATGTTGAGTTTTAATTTAATAACGTTTAAAAATGTTAAAAACATAATATATTATAAATTGACATATTCGTAATGTTGAAAAAGTTGAGACTAGCGAATACAAAATAAAAAAATATTTATAAAATCATGGACCTGTATTTAAACTTAAACATGGTATAAAAAAACCAGAAAGACAATATCTGGTTAATGTCCTCTAACTTTTTATGATAACACAACAATATCTTAACGATTTTTTTCCCATGGATTAAGAGTGGCTTTGCGTAGGCTAATTTTAAGATACTTGTTGCCTTAACTATTAAAAAAGTTTTCAAACGTATTATTTACGTAAACACTTTAGCCATAAAATTTATCAAATAAAATAACAACATTGTTTCACTCCACCAAACCTAACTCCACATACTACTCGAAACGTCCTACTTAAGTATAAAAGGTCTTTTCGAGATAATTATCAGCAAGTATCAAGATTAGTCGCTCTCCACTCAACATCGAGGTATTGGATATTTAGTTTGCTTTGGGCCGGCGAGGCGGGGGGGACGAGGTGCTTAAGTCCAACTATAAATTAGGAAGGGTACAGTTCTCATTAATCACGCATAGGGTAGGGTGGTGTAAGTTCGCGCAGTTTGAAATTAGAGGCTCATAAAACAAAAAGTATGTTAGCTATAATAACGAAACTTTTAATTTATAATCAATAGTTATTTGCCAACAAATCAACATATTTTTTTTAAACAAAATAAACAAACATTCTTCGTATTTAAATAAAAATCAACAATTGGGAATTGCGCAATCTTACACATCCTGGTGTGTAAGATTGCGCGTTGAGATCGGTAAGATTTCAAAATTGCAGAAATTGCATATTAATTGCACAAATCGCAAATAAAAGCCCAAGAACCGATGTAACCGAGCATTTCTCATGCCACCACTCCCGACAGGAGCTACACTCAATCCAAACTTATTTTATTGGTTCTTCATATTTTTCTTTACATCCTCCACATTCCCACACTCTGCCTTTAGTTTATTATTTTAGTTTTTTGTATATTTCCTAACCCTTTCTTGTTTAATTTGCTTCCTTTCTTCATTTTGCTTTTCTAGGTCATTTTTTTAAGGTGAGCTACTAATGACCTTAGATATTTTATGGTGCGCAAACTTACACATTTCGATACCAGCCCAAACATCGAGATACTACTGCCATCACTTAGTTTTTTATTTAATTATTTCGTACTTGCCGGTAAAATGAAGAGTATTGGTATACAAAAATATTAGAGAAATACTGAAATTGTAACAAGTTTTATATCAGTATCACTTTCATTTTGTTGAAAAATAAGATCATAAGTGTTCAAAAACTTTAAACTTACGTAATTGCTGCGTTTTTCAAGGAAATCCAAAAAAAATTCGGGAGTACAGAAACGGTCTGTCAGCAATCAAAACACAACTGAAGTTAGCTACAAAGTTTACGTAGTTGTCCTGTTAAGACCTGTGCGCAATCTTACCGCCCGCGCAATCTTACACCACCCTACCCTACGCCGTTATTATTAATTAACCCCCTCCGAACTACGGTATTAGCTATCGACCGCTACCCCCATGTCAACGGAACTTTTAATTTTGTAACAATAGTTCTGAGTGAAAATTTTCGTCTTAACAATATCTTTAGAACCTTTTCTTAAGACTGTACCTGCAACTATTCATTATTAGTTGCTTAAGTTATTACTTAAGCAATTTATTTTTAAAGTGAAGTAAAGTAATTGTTATAATTCTTAGCCAAGTAATAGACGCCATTTCATTTACTTGAGCATTGAGAACATGGTTAGAACAAGTCACGCAAATAACTAGACCATAGAATATATATTAAATTATCAAATAAGAATTCTTTACAGAAATTCTTTACATGACTTCACTAACTTGTTGCTTAGCAAATAAGTAATTCTTCTTTATAAAACGGGTGTAAGATTAGAAACGGAAACACCTTTGTCATTGTATCGATAAAGAGCATGCATAACTTTTAACGATAGTCGACGTCGACTACCCTCCGTAGCCGAGAGGCGAGCACCCCGGACTATATGGCGTTGCCATCTCTGAGGTTCCGGGTTCGATCCCCGGTCGGGTCAAAGTAGAAAACGAACTTTTCTATATTGATTTGGGTCTGGGTTTGTGGTACCGTCGTTGTTTCTGATTTCCATAACACAAGTGAGCTACTTAAATTAGGATCAGAGCAATGTATGTATGTGATGTTATCCAATATTTATTTATTTAGCCACCGCCAGCCATCTTCGTAAAGTCTTCGGTCAATATAGCTGGGGGCGTCCATTCTACGTGTGCCAAGGCGTGAAACAATGTTTTTTTTTAAACTCAAGTAATGCTTTATAATTATTTTTTGTAATGGCATAACAACTCTAGGCAGTAACCTAAACACAACATTTTACCACAGATTTATTTGTCTGTGTATTTTACCAGTACTCGACATTAAGCTATCTTAACTTCGTTATCAATCAAGTCGAAACAAAAACGGCTTCATGTGGAAACAAAGCTATTAACAGCCATTAAATTAAAACGGGTACACGATTAAAGGTAATTTATGTAAATTACGCCAACTGTGAGTTAAGTAGATTTACTTGTGAACATTCATTTTTCTTGGGGTGCGCGTTTCCAATATACGATTACGATTATGTTAATTGCTAAAATACTCGTCAAAACTGGCAACGATATTATGCTCTTGTAAAAAGCCACTTTCTCACGTACCTATTCATACTAGTATTGTGTCATATTATTATGCTGTAGGTATCTTTAACTAATAAAATAGATATTAAGTAAGTTTAAAAGTATATTTTATCAAAGGTACTTATTGTGCCATATTTAAGCTAATCCCGTGTAGCTGTTTTACTATTGTTAATAAGATAATATGAATAATTGTAGAGATACATTTCCTATAATTATTATGTTCCGACGTGAATCGCACCGGTGACGTTTAACAGTGGAAACATTTTTAATAAGACATAAACTTCCGTAATTAGGTAGCCGTGAAATTAATATTATACGTGTGTGCTCATAAAACCCTCTTTTAATTATTTTTTTCATCAAAATCGTAATCTAACTCCATTATACTTTTAATACGTTTTAGTGTTTGGTTTTAAATTAGGTGAAATGTAAACATTAAGTAAATCATTGGGTTCTCAAAATTATTCAGTGTTAATAATATTTTTTAATTTTATAACCAAGGCAGTGTAAATATATAATAATTTAAAATATTAATGTTTCCTGCGCACGTAACATTTTAAATTCAAACTTAAATGTTTCAAAGTCTTGATCATTTGTTATTCTGTTTAAACTTTTAAATTAACGCAATACAATTTATATTAATAAATATAGGTAAGAAATTAACATGCTAGTCTACTAATAGTAATGAACTTACTAATTACCTCTTTTAGTCCACCTATAACCGAACCAACCAAGCTGAAAACGAACTAGAACCCTTTTTATTCGTCGCTCTACTTCGCCTATCGGGCCAACCAATTAAATTACTAGCTCCCATACGATGACCTTAACTATAATCTACCTTTTTCAGTTTAACCATTCCTCTATTCCCCGCACAAAAGCTAAGAACGTTCCGTTTTAATAACGGCAACTAATCCGGCGAGTGAGCAGTTTCGCCAAAGCAGCCTTCGGCTAACCTTTGCTAATTAATAGAACAAAACAGGCTTTCCGTACTAACTGGTTGCAGTTCGAACCATACACTCGCCGAGACTGACCCACCCCTTATAAATAATAGTGGTAAGGCTCCCTAGGCCCGCCACCCCAAGGGTAACGTACCTACCGGATCTCATTTCCAAATTGTATTTCCAAACTGAACTTCGACTCTATATCCGATCCTGCCCGTAACAATTTGGACTTTAAGCTTGGTTTATTAAGGTAGATATTGATTTGAGGGCTAAGAGCGACATTCAGAGTTAGCCAGTGAGGTCATAACCTAAGAAGGGGGCCTCAATGCCCTGCGCAAGCACTAACTTGTATAATGAGATATGATAATAAACGCTCCGGTTGAATATTGATGTTGAGAGTTAGATGCACTCGGCATGTTTACGATCAAGACCGACTTTTAATTAATTGTGTACAAAACTTGAAAGTTTTAGTTCAGAGGATTAAGATTCAGGTTGGGTATGTGCTTATACCACGTGTAAAAATAGAAGTCTTGCATCTTTGGGAGCTGATTCTGTGGCTGAAATACATCGACTTGGCTAATGGGCAAATAACTGTCAAGTAAACTTTTTACACCGTTTTACATGACCCATTGTTTTACCCTACCACTAATTATTTGGTTCTGGCCAAATTGTAGACGACTGAGAAGAAGCAAGCGTAAGAAACTCGATATCGGTTATATCGGTAAAACATCAAAATTACAAAATATTGCTTGTTTTCCTATTACTAAATGGTAGACGTTAAGATTTCTATTGCAAAAATTGAGGCCAGTCGCAACTTTGTTTTTTTTTAAGTAAGTGGCTATCTGGAATTATTGCTTGGTACCATATTACAATATACATTGTAATAAAAAAGTCGTATTCAGCTAAGGCTTCAATGTGTTTATCCGGAATTCTGGGTTAAAACTCTGGCATATACGAGTTGGGTTTTTAATTTTACACTATTTATATCTGATGTTATATGCTAAATGTTATTTTTGGCAAATAAACTCAAGATGCTTGCTAGCCAGCGCAAGCTTGCTACTCCAGTTATGAAAAGTTAGCCTCCTATCCCTGGTATAACTGCGGCACATTGTGTAGCTTTACCAAGTGTTACAATATCCCAGTGACCTCTATATTTATTTTACGGTCAAATCGCATGCTTCTAGATTCGTTGCTATACACATTTTACTTATTAATATAGATTAGAATTGAATTATGCATATGTTTATGTAATTGCATAATGTTACTAAAATTATAAATATGTTGTTACTTAATCACGCTTAATCGGCTGAACAGAATTGGTTTAAACTATAAAAAACTAAATAAAAAATATATATTTAGTTTAAATCCCTATGTTAATCGTAACAGCTAAAATAATTTATTATATGGGATACATTTTATACCGTTTTGTGTTCCCGTGAGATTAATTCGTTCCTTTTTGGCTTTATTATATCTATGCAGACAAATTCAAATAAAGATCCCATATTGCAATAATGCCATCGGTTCCTATTTCTATTCTCAGAGGCAATCATAAGTTTCATACGACAAGAATAGACCAATTACATCGTACACCATTACCATACACTGAGTGATTCATACTCAACACCTCAATCATCTAATTTCTACCATCAGGCCATTCGGGGAAGATCTAGATGCGTCACAGACACATTTAGATCACCATAAAAGTGTTAATTGTGTACCAAATAAGATAGTATTATTCTTTTGACTGTAGTATAAGCTAAAATGTATTTGTAGACGATGCGATTTCTCATAAACACTTCTTCCCCCTAGTAACTGCTTGTTCCCTTCGCGTCAGTTCGGTTATTCATAGAAAGATATTATCGAGCACAGATTTAGAATTGCAAGTTTTATTATAATAAGATTGTAACTAAATCTATAAATTTATCTAGATATTGTAATGGAAGTGTCATATTTTTATATTTCCTTCGTAAGATCGAATCTTACGAAGGAAATATAAAAATATGACACTTCCATGATTTCGAACAGAAACGAAGAGCTATATAGGATTGCAGAGCTAAAGTGGCAATGGGTAGACTTGCAGTGGAGCACTGACAACCGTTAGGGAAGAAAGGTTCTCGTGGGCTGGCGTGCTACCAGGTGGTTGACGACTTAGTCAAAGTTTCAAGCCAATGGATGCCCACACCCGCTCGCTGTGGCTATAGGAAAGACCAGTAGTGAATTTCCATTTCAATGAAACTTGTTCAATTAAATAGGCACCACCACCTGTCCCTACTAAAATATTCACGACCACTTGTTGACACGTTGTAAAGATATAAACTATAAGGTCTTCAGAAAATATTTGGGTTGTCACAACAAAAAGTTTATAGTGACTCGAACATGACATATCGCACATGCTTTGTAAAAGCAACACAGTTGTATATTTTTAAAGATCGTTGAAAAGTTTTGCTTATCTCTGAAATTAAAAAAGAACATTTCAACTAATATACTTGTAACATCTGACGAGTTAGCGTGTCCCTAAATGAGTGGGACAATTAATTGGCGAAGGCGCGGCCAAGATAATTGCACGTAAAGACGGTGACTCACTCAAATTAGTGGGACTATTGTGAGGAGTGTGAATGCTCATATATGATGTGCGTCACTACACTTTAGATATCACTTATATCGACAGATGATTAGTTTCAAAACATTTTGACTCTTGTTTAATTTAAGAGTAAGTGAATTTAAGTAGGATACCTTGTGGAATGACTATCTTGTAACGGTTTCAGGAAATCTTCGGATTTAGGCCGCTTTCAACTGTCCAATCTGGAAGTCATTGACGGAGACCTAAGTTCATCATTAAACGTCCTATGACTGAAATGATGATTACGAGTGAGATCGTGTATATAAAACTTTAAGTGAACGTCTACTTAATGTTAGACATTTATCATTCGTGAATTTATTGAAAGAAGAATAATTACCTGCTTGAAATTGTACAACGTAGATCTATAATATTTTATTTTCTTGGCAGTAAAATCTGCTGCTGGTTTACCATAGCTTGTACTTTGCCATAGTTTAGTCATCGACTCTACCAAAATGTACCCTATCGAGGGGAATCAGATGATAATGAGTACCTATATACATTTTTACTCAAAATTTAACATAAAATCAGAACATACAACTATAAATAACCTCAATCCGCTCATGCCCCGACACTAAAACATTTAATGACAAAGATAATAGAAGAACCAGAGGTGGCAAATAAAGGCAGCAGTCAATAAGTTCAAGTTCTAGTCAGTGAAGTAAATGTACCATCCTCAAATACTCTTGGCTGTATCGCCGACTGCGGCAAAGGTTTTTGTTGTCTGAGCACAATTAAGCGCTGCTTACAGCGATGCCCGCTCATAAAATCTGCATAAGAAGCCAACGCCAGTCGACTTGGGAGACAACGCTACAGTGGTCACATATTCTAATGTCCTATTTTATTATTTAACTTTATAAACAGTTATTTCACAACAGACTTTTTTACCTACGAGGCTTTAGAATTTAGGCCAGCGTTTAGGTTAGAAGTTGTCTGTTTGTAAGTTTGCTTGTGTGGCTTTAGAATTTAGGCCAGCCTTTAAGGTTAGAAGTTGTCTGTTTGTAAGTTTGCTTGTGTATGTAACTCGGGTCTAGGGCTGATAACCGAAAGTTCTTTCATTGAAAGCCATTTCTACACCACCATATTTATCATCGAGGATCCACTTTATCGTTCGGCTATTTTACCGAAGGGTCATTTCACCAAAAAGCCATTTGACAAAAAACGTATATCACCGAAAGTACATTTCTTTGAAAACCATAGATATCGAAAGGGAAATAAAATAATCTCAGTTAAAAGTTAACTTGAATGTTGCAATTAATCTGCGAGACGGTTCGACTGATTCAAATATGGTTTTCTATATAGAGTTGGTGAGTTATCAGCAATGGTTTTAAGATGGATGTGATGGTGTTAATTTGCCAGGGAGCGCTGTCTAACAACATAGTACGGTGATTACAAAACCCCCGGTTCCACGATAGTTTATGATCATTTTAAATAGGAATGGAATTACTTTTAATAACCACCAAACAGTTTAAAACCTTTTACCAAAATTTGTAAAAAAAAAAATTGCTTTGCTCTCCCAGAATATTATAATAAATTAAATTATAGATAATAATTAGAACTTAGTTAATAAATTAGGAAATACATTCTTTTATAAATATATTTTAACTAATAAATGGGGAATGTAAAACTAAAGATAAACGTATTATAATAATATGACCACTGTAGAGAGGTGGCTAGCTGTGGACTCATTACTACAGTTTCAGATCATTGTTTCAAGTCCACACAATAGGACGCAAGTTCGCGCCCCGTCTTCGCGTTTTCCATTGTATACGACATGAAGATATCGTAACGGACTTGTGAAATTATTTTTGTAGTAACGTAAGTTCAATAAGATTATTGAATCGCAAAAAATGCAATACTCGATTGACGGAGTAGTGCAGCGATTCTTAAATAAAAATGTTTGATTGATACTTGTTTGAAATAATTCATACACCTAACAAACTCTTATAAATTGGTTCAGTGCTGGGAAAAGCCACCAGCATTTACTGTCCAGTACATCTCTTGATTCGACTTTACAGCAAATTGACGTAAAAGCCAGCAATTTAAATTATGGTTTTAAAGGTAGATTATTATTAAACAAGCATAATGCATGCAAGCAAATGTGGAATTACCCTTACTCATCACGGTCATGCGACCTAAAGCTTCGGCCAAACCAAATAACAAAAACCAGGCCAGTTCACACCAAATACGAGGATGTAGGTATTTGGTGTATTCAGGAGGCCTAGCACGAAAATGTATCTTTCGCTCGTACTTCGTACTACGTACTCACTTATAAGCCTAACAAGAAAGAGATTAGTCATGAATGAAGTCAAACAAGATTAAAAAAATGATAGTCATAATAAAAGTATCTATGATGTTGTAAAAATTAAAAATTTACAAATGTTTATCAAACTATTTGCAGATATACTACTTATATAAAAGCTTAACACTTTTACTAAATAAACAAAGATTTTTTGTAGAGTTTTTTATTCATTTATTTACTGAGTTTCACATTAATTAATTCCAACGTGAATACCCGAGCGAAGCTATTTGAAGATGAAGGAAAGAAAAAAAGCTAGTTGGCTTCACTCATTGCTTATCGGAAAAAATTGAGAAGCTTTAAACGTAATTATTTATATTATCATAGTAGCGCATCACCTGTCTGTGAAACTGTCACGTCAAATGCCATGACCGCGCGTGCGAACGCTGTATGTCAAGCTGCACGCTGCTGCTGGACGCACCGGTGTGAACTCGTCGATACAAATGCTATTGCACGATCTGAATGCCACCGCGCACGCCACCGCGCACGCCACCACGCACGCCAACGCGCACGCGTTGGTTTGGCCGGGACTTAAGTAAGTTATTCTAAAGGTTATTCCATACTTGGGGTACAAGCAGCACTAGTTAAGTGAAATCTTCTAATGTCGACACCAGTGGCAAAGCACAAACTATTCGGCGATGCGCTATTTGGCGACAGTAAGTAATTTACAACAACATTGTATTTGTTGGAGTAACGCGCTTTATTACGCGTCTCGCTTTAATGAGGTGTACGTGTAGGTATACCTACTCCCATCAGGGTTGCTATAATTTATATTACAAAGAAAAACATGAACTTTTTGTAAGTGGAACGTAGAAACTAGGCATTGAGAAATGCCTGTATATTACCACAATGGCCACAAATGCCCAAATATAAGAAAACAAATGTTATCAGTACAAACACTGTTTTAAAAGTAACCATGGCTCAATATGACGATGATTTTGTAAAAGATAATAGATGAACTGGACGGTCACCAGCTACAATACTGTGACTGATAGACTCGGAATCGGACTTCGTCGGCCCGTCTAAAAGCTTGTGCATAGGTACTGCGACTTTTAGCATCCGCGAGGGACGATTTTACGACTGCTCGATGCTGCATTGCGTTTGATTGATTGCTAGCACGGTCGAGACCAGCGATTTGTTTCCTTGGCCTTTTTCGCGAATTCGACGAAATACAGTATGCGTCCAGGCCTTAAAGGAGCCTTTGACCGGTATAAATATTTTTAATTTTCATTGGTTTTCAATCCTAACTCAAGGGCTTAAAGTTAAAATATGATGGCAGCTATTTGGCCACCACTGGTTAAAGGTTAAGGTTAAGACAACATAGACTTATAGCCGATTGCTGACACAGTCTCCATAGCAAGACCACAAAATAAACCTTCATATATTCCGAAATGGTTCTGAAAGGCATTAATGATATTCTGTTTATGAAGTAGAACCCTAAAAATAATGATTTTGGCGAAGATAACTAAGGACGAAGAAGCAAGGTACTTAAGATGACAGCCCTGGTTTTGTTGGGCTGTTACAGATCTCGTAAAACTTTGACGACATACGTGACGGACTAGTTTGTCCACTGGGATATTATACGATGTTTATTGCGCATTATAATAGTTTTTCAGGTGTATTAAGTTTCTTGGGTGTTTTATGAGCTTCTGTGGTGTAGTACTGATCTTTTGTTGATTAGATAATAAACTGTTCTGTTATTGAGTTAAGGCATCATTAAATTAAAATTCTGCTGTGGCAATAAACAGTTTTCAATTTTAATTTAGTGTAAAAATAAATTACTAGACTGATCTTCCCGCCAAAATTATATAGTTTAAATGTTCACAGTTAAACAAAACAACATCAACTATATGAAACTATAGCAAAAATAGTGGGCAACATAATGACTGTTATTTATTAGTAAAATACGAATAAAGATTTGAATAAAAAGAAAACACTCCTTACTAATAACTGACACAAAATTTTAGAGGCGTATTTTATAAAGCACGTCTACATCATAGTAATGTATTTGCTTAAATACCTAGATATCGGTAGTAGTAGGTAGGCTAGAATGAAGGTATCAAAACAGACTTTACAGAGTAGAATAGAATAGGAAAACGTTCGTCACTGAACCTTTAAACGCATAAGTAATCAATATCAGTCTTTTTTCTTTACATAACTATCCCAGATATGATGGGGGTTTGTATAGCCATGAACAAATCTTATCTATGTGTAAGGAGGCTATATTCTGAAACTGGATTTTATTATGAAAATATTTATCAAGTATAATCAGTAGGAGGCTAAACACAGTCCTTAAAGATCACAGCCTGTGTTACGTGTATAATGAAATAAACCTAATCCCATGCAGGTCTTGTTGGGCAGAAAATCGGCCAAGTGCGAGTCGGACTCGCGCACGTAGGGAACCCTTCATCAGCACCATTATCTCTAAAAACGACCAAAAAAAATTAAGTTTGTTGAATGGGAGCCCCCTTAAATATTTATTTTGTTGTGGTTTTTAGTATTTGTTGTTATAGCGGCGACAGAAATACATTATCTGTGAAAATTTCAACTGTCTAGCTACCACGGTTCATGAGATACAGCCTGGTAACAGACGGACGGACAGACAGACAGACAGACGGACAGCGGAGCCTCAGTAATAGGGTCCCGTTTTACCCTTTGGGTACGGAACCCTAAAAACTAGGTCAAGCACCAAAAAATATTATTATTCCCAAATATGCTACTGATTATTTAATTGGAAACTACTTAAATCAGACTTTTAGATAGGTACCTTAGTGTTAATTTGTTTGCTTTACTGTTTATCTCCCAAAAGTAGATCAACTGCATTATTCTAAACCTGCCGTAAATCACAGCCCCCCTTTTTACTCGCTATTGTCGGGTAATAAAACATAATAAGCCACTTTCCTGTTAGCTGTACTCGAGCGCAAGCCACCGGAGTATAAAGATCAAAAGGTGGCGCGGAGTAGCCGTGAAATATAAGACCACCGGACTTACGGCCGCCCCGCCCGCCTCGGGATATAACGTAGAGAGGTTCGACTGTGACAAGAGATGTTTTAGTGTGACATATATTTTTTTAACTGTGATGAAACATTTGACAGTGTCAACATGCTGATCAAATTTGACTCCATTTGTTTATTTTAGAAGGCGTTCTTCGAAAAATCGTATTATGTAATTCAAAAATTCTCATTGAAATTATCTTTACAGTTTATTTTATATTTAGGAATTGCTATGCATTGTAAAACAAGCCTTTTATATATTTTGCCTACAGGGTCTTTGTTGAAATAATACGCAAATCTCGGACTTCAATTTTATCATTGGTTTCTGTTTGGGGATGTTGCATCATGTTTCTATAAAGATCGGTCCTCCTAATGCCCAGCTGCTTTATTTCATGAGTCACCAAGAGCATTAAAACCGCACGGTATTTTACGTAACTTTTAAAATTAAAACCATCAACAAAAATAAAACTTTTCTCGTGAAACTTACGCTTAGAGCAAAATAAATGTTCTTAGGAGTAAACCATATTTTATAATACAATAAAAATACTAACCTACAGGTTAATTCGATTTAGATTTATGTAATCGTAAAGGAAGATGTTAGGAAGACTTCGAGATATACTTAAAAGGTTATCATATTTTTTACTCTCATTGAAGAATTTGTATTGATCTTTGCCGGAAACTAGAAAACGAGTGTAAAAAAATAGAAATACTTTTTATCTTGTGCATCTAATAGTTTCTAGACAAAATTACTGGCAGACAACGCATAGCCTCAATTTAGAAAGGATTAGATATAATATTATTTATATCTATAAATCTAGCGTCATTTTCATTTTTTAGCTGTTGAATTGAAATTTTTTAACGTTCGTTTTATCATCTCTATACAGGTCCTAATTTCTCCCGCTTTATTTTTTATTTGAACCACGTAACCGAGTAGCGATGTTCACCGTTGTACCGTCTGTCCATCCTTTGCCCTACTTGTGTGCATCCTTCCCTCGTCTGTGTGCCATCCTTGCCGGCATGTGTGGGTGGGTGTATCGTTCGTCTTTTGTTTTGGCGACCTTCACCTTCGGGGTCGAGCGTGTTTTGTTTTTGTTTCGCGTACTTTTACCCAGTTCGAAGGATGGAAGAAAGGCAATGAATGACCGCGGTGCAACTTTGTTAGAGGCACGTGGGTCGTTTTTTAGCCGCGAGAGAAGTTTCTTTTGGTCGTAGCTAGTTGGTTTGCATAGTTGGAAAGCTACTGGTTCAAGTTTTGAGTGTGGTGCAAGAGATAGACTGAAAATATGTTATCGCATTTCAAATACATGTTTTGAAAGGACGCTTTATCGTTTTGAATTGGCTTGCACGATGATTACCGTTTGTCTTTTGGATGTTTTTAACCCAGTCAGTATAGATAAAATAGAGGTTTTATAAGGCTCCCTTCATCTTTTGCCGTCTTCATAGCATTGTAGCCCCCAAACAGGTTACCAGATTTAATGTTTCTTTTAAAATATTAAGGCAGGTTTAATGGAGATGACCTAGTTATGTTTGATCAAATCTGATCAGCCATTTTTAGTTATATGGGTATCTGATTCTCTGTTTTTTACTACAGTTCAACAATAGCAAACATATTTCTGTCTTGCCTGGCAATTTACTGGTAGAATATTCCCTTATTGAGTTGGCGGTTGAACAAATTTCAAGGTGCATAGAATAAAATAAATGAAAACTAACTCTTGAAATAGTTTGTTTTTATAGCCATTATAGAACACCCTAATACTATATTGCCCATGAAACGCTTCGAGTTGTCTCATTACCAAATAGCAATATACATTAGTCAAAAACTTCTTTACACCCTGAAATACGGTCCCACCTACCGTGCTAAAAGCTTTAACTCATGGCCGTTAACTATGAAATTATTGAGACGCCCAACTAAATGCATGAGCGAAATGGTACAGTCTGTCACAAATATATAAACAAGCACCCAATTTCAAACCTTATCACGTGACCAGAAAGATTTAGATACACAAATCTGTATGCGGAGGACTGTTCAAGAAACTTAGTTAAATCCAGTATTTTACAATTGCTCTCACGTTACAATTTGCACTAAATTTATCATACAATAACGTTTGTATCTGAAAATTATTATTCAAATCAAGCTGCATTAATCAATGCGTCGATAAAAGAAAATGCGAGCGGCGATGCTCCTGCGCATATTAGGGAAGGGGCAAATTTTGAAAATGTCGATAGTTTTCAAATGTGTAGTAGTTAATTAAATAATTTGTAAAAATGTAATATTTTCTGTGAGATTGCAGAGGCAGCACGTTTAGCGGTTTATGAACCGCTAACCGCGAGTCCAATGGGACTTCAGCTTTATTGTAAATTTTAATAAGTAAGTAAGGCCACTCGATCCGTCGTACTGCTGAGGATTTGGGTTCCTTAGTTGCGCTGCAAAGAAGCGCGTTATAATCTACAATATAATATTATTCATAAATCATGGTACTTCAGTTTGGTTGTAAAATTAAGCAAACTATATTTTATAAGAACATTCGATTAAACAACCTAAGCCTAACCTATGATTGTCTTATTCAGAGTGCATTTGCTAGTCCGGGTCTAAGGCTAACCCACTGTTCTATACCCACAGTACTTAGTAAAGTGGGTTAACCTTAGTCCCAGACTAGCAAAGCACTCTGAATAAGACAGTGATTGTTTATATCCGAAATTGAATAAAATATCGACAAGTGGGTATGGTAAGTAGGAAGAAAGTACTCCAACAATTGTATTAATAGGTTTATAAATTCCATTTAAAAGATACTCTCTATTACAGATCCAGTAAATTAGATGGGTCTTTAAAGTTGTGTAGAAGAACACCCTATGCCCGGTGGACCGACGGTCTCAAGTTAGTGACCCAACTAAATTGAATGTAGGGGATGCAAAGATGTGACGCGACTTGTTAATATTTATGACTATCATTACGCGTGTTATCGATAAGTTGTCTTATATCGACATTAAATAAGTTGTGTAGTGGGTCATCACTTAAATCGGATCCGTCGACGCCGGTTGCGCGCACGCAGATGTGTGCGTGCTGCCGGGAGATAATGAAGTATCTGCACTAATATATTATAAAGTTCATTATAAACAATTATTTATTGTTAGCGCATGTTTATTAATAAGCCTGCGATGGCTACTGTGCGTGTAGGGTTGCCAAACGTCAATATGCTGTTTCGTTAAAGTAATGGACTAAGGATAGAAGTCTTTAAGAAATTAGCTTCTGGTGATTGTCCTAGGTTTGATCATAGAAAACTTTCTCTAAAACGTTTCTTAACAAAATAATAAAACTATTGAATACCAGACGATGAAACATGTTTATCTTATAGTAATACTTGTATTCTTTAAATTATCAATGTACAATATTAAAACGTATAACTAAATGAATTTAGATAAATTTTTGCAAACGAATATTATATATTTTTTATCGTGGCGGCATCTACATTCTTATACTTCTAAGTCCTATATCCGGTTACAAAAGTAAAGGCTATTTTAGTAGTAGTGCCTTTCAGTTTTCATATTTCGATTTGACAGCCCTGTGTGCGTGTATTCGTAGGGTTGAAACATTCACTTAGAGGCGTGGGTCGAGACGACTTATATTAATTGCCCAGCTTTATATTACAGCAGTTTAACGAAGCATCTGTATTGTCTATTTTTACGAGAATATGTTTTCAGCAATATGACAAAGAGACTGCTTGTTTTTTATTAATACTATGGCTACGACGACAAAACCGAGCCGAGTCTCTCTGTATTAAGTAGTAGACCTTGTAAGGGGTCTCTGTATTAAGTAGTAGACAATTTTTTTTCCCAAACTAGGTGCTTGTTTTTTTGTTTCTCTTGGGTCTTACTATAATAGCATAATAGTAACTGTACGTAAGCAGTATTTACGCCAAATTATATAGAGAAAAAAGATCGACGTGATCAAGCTAAGGGAAGTTCTGGTAATTTAGGTAACATTGACTTATTAATATTAATTACGATAAGTGTTAAGAGAATCTTACCCATGAAAAAAATAAAGTTTTTTAAATCCAGCATTCGAAAGCATAGGACAAGAGAACTATGATAATGTGTATATTGTCCAATCTATCAATACAACATCAGCTTTATTTTCAGTAATAGCCTTTAGGAGTCCACTGCTGGACAAAAGCCTTCCTCATGGAATGCCACACACAGCAAGCGTATGTGTTTCTTTCATTTGGCGCCTTTCCTCGATTTTGACTAGGTCGTCAGTCCACCGGGTGACTACATTGTTATCTAAATGTGCAGGTTAACTTCCAATATTTGTCGTCAGTGCTAAACTACACTTTCCTTAATGATTCCAAAATTTTTACTATTAGGTAATTCAGAAACCATTTGGCCTGTATGACGTCTTAAAACCATTTAGGCATGTACTATATAATACGCATACGGGTACATTACATTTCGTTTATTGCTAATGATTTCCTGCTGTCCGCCTGTCAGCCCTACGAGCCCAACTGTCAAGTACGAAGGCACGCACGATGCTGTCGGGTAAGATTGTGCAAGGCCCTACAGCCAGTTACAAACTACCAATACCATTTATATAGAAAAGAAATGTATCAATGTAGGAAACATAAGAAAAAGATACGTATTATTGTTTGAATTTTCTTGTTTTGTTTAAATTTTCTGATAGTTCTTGCGCTACCGTTAAATTTGTCCCGAAGCAGTGGTAGAGTTAAAAAAATGGGATGCAAAAACAAATTGGTTTTATTGTTTTGTTTGCATCATTTTAATGGTGTGTGTTAATGATATTTCCTTTCTTGCCGTCGTCGAGTAGGTATTGGATTTCAAGAGTAGTTCAGGACTTCTCGGAATCTTTATACGTGTTTATACCACTCACTACACTACACACAAAACATGATATTGCGGATCTATTCAGGACTCAATATAGAGGAATCAAGAAGGTCAATAAGAATCGCTTCAAATATAATTATTACTATAACCAGACTTGGCAGTCTTTCTACTTAGTATGCTTTTATTAGCTTTAGTTGTAACTTAAAAACTGTTTTTAAAACGTTTTTTACCTACTCCTAACTGCTAAATAGATTTGAAATTTTGAAAATGTGTGATCTGGATTAAAACACAATGATTTGACATTCATCAGATTGAGATGATAGAGCCAGGACGTGGTAGAGAAACTAGTAAATTTGATTCTTCGGTTCTCATAACATTACAAAATCGTGTTTAATACTTTAAAAACTATAATTTAAAAATTACCACTACCAAATAGGAATATATTTTCGCAAGTAGTCCCGACCGATCGTGCCGTTACGCTCGCCCAATAAAACCTAGACTGTGTTTTGATACCGATGGAATATAGCGAAATGGACTGTTTTTAGACGCGCCCCGTAAAAAAGTATTGCAGTACACAGTCCCGGCAAGTTCTATTGCAATGGGCATGCCTAGTTTAAGTTTTTTTCTGTCTAGGTACCAACACAGGTATTTTTGTATGGACATTGTGATAGGTAGGTAAAAAAAGATGTTCTCGGATCTCCAGCATTATTTAATGTAAGAAACTCCATCGACATGGACCAATCAATAACGTTTCTTATTGATTGGCTATTCTATGATCATAGTTTAAACTCAGTCATACTCGTGGATATTTCATCTTTACTTTGTATTGCCATGAAAGCTTGCTTTACTAAGCTAGCTTTACTTTTTTCCCAGTATTGAGGCATTATGAACAAAAAATATTCGAGCAGAACATACCAAAAATACAAATACATACAAAGAATTTAACTTCTATAATATCAAAAAATTTACGACTCAACACACCCAAAAAAAATAGCAAACGTGACTTGGCGCCCAACGAATCAGACAAATCACGTGACGTTCCGTCCATCGCATCGCCGAATCCACTTGTCTCCTACTGATTAGTTAGTGACACAAAAGTCCGGCACACGTGTAGGGTCAGCATCCCCCCGTTCGATAAACGACGAGCAAAAAAAACTCGCCCCGCGCACCGGACTGACAAAAAACGCGGCGTAATTTAGGCGGCCGGCCGTCGATAACCGTAGTGCTTATAACTAGTGCATTCGAGCGGTAAAGAAAATGTAACAAATATAGCATGTAGGTACAGGCACGCGAGAAAATTCCAGAAGAAAGGATGCTGGTGATAGGTCAGTGACGAGACGCGCTAACTTATTGATGATGTTAGTAATTAGTACTAACTGAACTGCATAAACAAATAAATAATTGTATGAAGAAGCAAAAAGAAAAGAAGAACCAAACTTTAAAAAATGTTTTGGACTTGGCAAATAAAAATAATGCATGGTCCGGTCCATTAAGTCTGAGTAACGTAAGTTGCGAGATAGTGCTACATAGCAGACAAAGAGTTTTATTGTCTTTATGTCAAATTAGAATATATTTTACCGATACTTAGATTGACCGAATATTAAAACCAAAACCTAAGCTCAGACGGGCCTACCACTCCTGCATCAATCGAATCGTAAGAGTAGTGACAACCGGTACCCTGATTCCGTATCTTGCAAAAACTATGCGATAGCGATAATTGAGCAATTCTGGCTTTAAAATCGCAAATTGATAGCAAAAAAAAAAAACAAAGCAATCTACTGTCAGTAGGTACTACCAATAGATTTTGACACTTAGCATCAATCGGGCGATGACTGCGCGATTATTGCAGATTGGAAATTTTTAGGGAACAAGGGTACCTACCGATCGCAGTCCGCTTAAGTTTACGGGAGCTATCAATTCTTGTTCTCTCATTCCTGCGGCAGAGGATTTTTTCAGCAGAAACATAGCCTTAAGCCTTGCAGATACTGAACGACTGTCAAGTTTATGCTTGATACTCAAGAGGGACGACTGGTGTATACTAAGCATCATCCAAGTATTAGGTTAATTAAGACGGAAAATGCTTAACAACTCCTCTGCGGATACCTTGCATACCTTGTCCCTGTTAGCGTCTGTCTCTGGTGTATCGTGCACAAACTTGACAGGCTATAGTAGTAGGCGAACCAGTCACATATCACTAAACATGTTTATAACACCTGCAAATCCGAAATTTTCCACTCCAAATTACTATATCAGCATACGGGTGACCCAATAAACTACAATAATACGCATAAGTGGACGAAATCGCAGCACCTATCCTGGCATTAGACAGGATCTCTAAACATAGTCACAATGGATGGTCATCATTCAATTGTGCGCTGGAAATCGTCCGTTTATCTACAATGGAGCGATCATTTCATTGCATTTCTTTAAGTTTCATACATTATGTATGGGGTTGGTATGTTACCGCTTGGGTAATTTTATGAAAAAGATCATCACTACCTTCAAGAACTCAAGCACGCGTACGTTAAAGATATTCATATTTTATTTTTTAAATAGAGTAATGTTATAATAATTATCGTTCGACTGCCCTATTTCCTGGTCATCTAGGGTCAGTGCAGTATGTTTTACTCGTCCATGAATCTCGGTCAACAGTCATCCATTCCCTTCTCAATCATGTCATTCCTTACATCAAGCATCACTTTTTTTGGTATTCTTTTACCTTTTTAGTGTTTTTACCCATCAACTCATATTATCACTTACTTTATTATGTGGCTGTCTTTCCCTTCCTTAACATGATATTTTTTCTGCATTTACAAAAGCGTGAAAAGAATAATGATTTTTAATTCCAAAGAGTGGCGACTTCCATATGGTCATTGCAAGAAAAAAACAAATTCTTTAAACACCCTTTATTTAGTTTTGCTTGTTATTGACTACGTTTAAATCTTGAAAGTCGGTAAAGCTACTTATAATTGTACTACTAATTTGAAAGACACCATATTACGTGCAATGACAATAAAATAATTTGATACCATCAAACTGATCTGACGATGAAACCAGGAGTAGATTAGAAATAGTCAAATAGTGAAATCGTCGAGTTTGGGCTAATTTGAGTCGTTTTGGCAAGTCCCAAACAAGAAAAAGTGTAGATAAGTATTTTATAGTTTTTTAAGCCATGACATTAATTGAAACTTATAAAAATAAGAGTCAACTACTACTAACCGAGCGGGAACCAGCCGTCATAGTTTGCAGTAGACAAGGACAGAGGACAGTCGTTCTCGCTGCATCAGAGCTGAAGGTCGAGTGAAGAGGATAACCTAATCACGAGAGGACATCATGCATGTGATTTTGCTATCAATTGTAGCATTAGTACTACGAGTATATGTATTGCGCTTAGATTATTGTTTGAAGAGAATTCGCGTTGTGTTAGGTAGGGAACCCTAATCAATCATTTATTAGGGTTCCTTACCTCGAAAGGTGGAAAGAAACCCTTATAAGAATCTTATACGATTACCTTGTTGTTTATCTGTGTGTCTGTCAAGAGCCTTTTTAACAGGAACGCGTGAAGTAACCGAGTTTAAATTAATATCAAATAATAAGTTCTGCAACTTCTTGAAAACGTGAAAAAAATAAAGCTTGTAACTCAATACAATCAGAAGATACGGCTGATTTCGCCACATTTAACCTAATTAACGCTGGTATTTTTTAAACCCTACGTGAATCTTTCAACATTATCATACAAGAAACTAAAAGTTAACTCTGAAAACAATAATACTTCCATCTTAATTTTTATTTTCTTTATACAAGACACGATTCTAAAATACCTGTTATTTTTTCAACCCTTTAGTAAACGTCGTAATTTTGAAACATTGTGTATTGAATGTTCTAATATCGACATAAAGGGGCCTAAAAATAAACTCCTAAAACAGTATAACATCAACCTAATTTGTTTTTCTGCATAGAATTTGACGTAACAACAACACTCCTAGAGTTCATGGCTAAGCTCTAGATTTACAACAGATAAAAATATCTAAGGTATTTTTTCTTTAACACCTTTCACAATGTTCCTAGTTTTCTAAAGAGCCTAGTTCTGAAAAGATATCTTGACACAAATGTGTGTGTATCCCGATGCGGAATTAGTGATGAGGGCATTGTGTATCCAGGACCGCTGCGGGCATCAGCCTCATTGTTCAGAGCTTGAAGAAGCAGGTACTGGCTACATTGTAAGAGAAACTGTTGGGACATTCTCTTAAAATGACTTTTAATGAGGCATAATGGTGAAGGTTCTGCGTATGTTATACGAGTAATTGGAGAGGAAAATATTTTTGATCGGACATTACATACAAAATAAATGATATGACACTTTATCAAACAATACAGTGTGACTCTCGATAAAGTGTGATTCCGAAAGGGGGTTAAACTAGATTTAATAACTGTTAACTGTTTTCCATTTCGGCCAACAATGTCAGATTACTAATATAAATTGAATCTTAATTTTAATTATGAGACAGACTACAATTACCTTGCATTAATTAAGTGCAGATACTTAAAGAAATTCCTCCTATGTTCCCAAACAATAATAAAAACTTACAAAAGAAAAATAATGATGCAACAAAGCTCTTTATTTCACAC
Organism: Anania fuscalis; assembly: GCA_950371115.1. NCBI lineage: Eukaryota > Metazoa > Arthropoda > Insecta > Lepidoptera > Crambidae > Anania > Anania fuscalis. The sequence goes on along the minus strand of OX493335.1, from coordinate 14,083,273 downwards.
AATTACTGCGATATGTGGATGAGACGAGTCGCTGGCATTTCATACTTGAACACGTTTTTCCGAGCAACGCCACAGAGTAAAAAAAACAACCAAATCAAAACTTCGTAACTGGCAGTTAACAGTTTTCCCCTTTGTAACAATTCACGCAGGGATGTTTAAAAAAAATAAGCATTCAAATATGACAGAGAAGCGGGTGGGCGCGCCGTAGAAAGTAGTAGGAAAAACAGTCGCCTAGTGTCAAGTGTAAATCGCCTTGTTAATTTCACTAGCCCTGCGGCGAATTTCGTCGAGGACCCATTGTGTGTGCCGGCTTTATGTCGCGTCTTTCCGTTGTCTGTACACGGCTTTAATTGCGCGCGTCATTGGCGCGCTTTTTGAAAAAAGAATGACGTGTAATTAACGCGCGAATATGGGACGTGACGACGCGAGTTCTGAGGGAGCATTTTTTTAATTTTTTTAATTAGGCAAGGGAAGGGTTTGGCACCGGTTTTGTTTTTGCAAAGCCTATGTTGTTACGCGTGTCTATGATTGTCATTGATAAGTGCACGCAATTATTTTTAGTGCGGAATGTGGATAATTATGTTATGAACCTGCTTGTCTTTATACAGTTCGGAGTAGTACCTATAGTATTTGAAGAATACTAAGCAAAGGATATAACTTAGCTAGTTAGATTATGTTATTTGTCATGAATTTGTCTTGCTAGTCAAGCTTGTCTTGTTTTATTGTAGATGATAACTGTAAAGTTTGTTCATATTTGTAACATATCTCTAAAAAAAATCTAAGCAATAGCTTAGAATCACTCAATAGAGTGAGAAGGGTACTCTAGTTAAGCCACAGTAATATCGACGAAAATCGTTTTCAAATAAACCAAGTGAAAAAAAAACTAGTCAGTATTCAGCCGAAAGTGATCTAAATAACGACCGCAATTAATTTGACGTATACTTTCGCCTGTAAGTAAATAAAAAAATAATGTTTTTTTTCTCTCAACGGACAATGACTGTCCGAAATCGCGATGATACATGATCCTCGTTTGGTTGGGCCGTGTATTTTTTTTATTAAAAAATCACATTAACGGGCGTTCATTGGGGCGGCGATAAATAATGCCCTCCTTATTCAAATTTTTGTTTTTGTTCAGCCCTCGCGTTATAAATGAGCTTATTTGGAAACGGACGAAATGATAGGGCGCGATGCGATAAAAATGCTCAATTATAAATGTTTTGCGGCCAGCGAATGTGGATGTGTGCGCATAATGCCGTTGCTCTTAGAACATACAAGCGAAAGCGTAAACTTATTTTGAAAAGCGAACTTATTTACAGAATCCCACGTCTTCCTATCCGATTTTTTTCTTAGATATGTGTGTACGTTTATCATTGTTGTTAAACTAAGAGCATCCATTACCTTTAGGTAATGGAAGGTCCAATTTTTAAATCTATGTATGTATGTAATAATGTATAATGTAACCTATACATTAAAAAATTAGACCTTACATACTAAAGGACAAAATGCCTGGATGACCGATTGGTCATTTTGCCCTGGAATATTATTCCACAATATTGTCCAGTCCATTGTAAAAGTGCTTAATTCAAGCCTATATATAAGCAAACGATTTTAATTTTGACTCTTGTTTCTCTGTTTATGGAGCACAACCATAATCCTGAACTATGGTGGAGCCTTTATGTTACACGTTATACAGAGTGTACAAAAGTATAGGACGTGGTTTTACCAGGTGATATAGTGTACAACAACTTTTTCTATGGGAGAAATATCGAAATCGATATTTTTTGCTGCTCTATATAAACTTACTTGCACACCTCGATGATAATGTACGGAGCATCTGAAAAGAATATTGATTTCGTTGTTGCTCCCATAAAACAAGTTGTTGTGTTATCATCAGCTGATCACAGGTTTTAAGGATTATCCTATTCTTATGTACATCCTATAGTCCCTGTATAATATAATAATAAATAAATTCTTCAAACAATCATGCCAAGCCCCAAACTATGTTGTTGTAAGTACCTACTATTGCAGCTAGATAAAGGATAAACATACGTACGAAAATACATTAGATAGAAACATCTCGTGCTTATCACTAGGCATGGCAATGATTGCTATTTTTCAGTCATTGTCATATGACAAAATGATGTCATATGAAATCACCTGTGATAAATCATTGGCAATGATTTTTTGTCGCAGTGTCATAATGTAACACTTTTGCTATTTGTTACTTTAAATGAAATATGATTTATTGTGAACAGTTGCTCCTTGCTACTTTGCTACTTTTTTATGACATGTCATATATAGTTCGTGCGCTACGTAATGTGCTATTTGTGTGTATTATTTAAGCATTTTTTTTTAAACAATTAACTTCCCCTCATACTTGTACAGGCTTGGGACTGACAATGTAAAATTTTTCATGTGAATTTTTTTTAAATCCTGAATGTGTGAGTAAACTTATTTTTACATTGGCGTATGCACCTATCACTCATCACCGGGCGACTAGTGAATTTAAAAACAACATCATAAAATCATAATTCACACATAAAACGAAATTTCATTGTAAACAAAACGAGCTCGACGTTCCCTACTATAAAATCATAACAAAATAATCTAAACCTTACGGCGCTCAGCATAAAATTCAACAAACTAGAAGGTTTCAACCTGCCACTCGTAACAAAAATCATGACAAACGAATCTAAACTTTACGGTCATAAGTTTAAAGCTCTTAAAATGTTCAGTATCGTTATCGTTCGTCACCTATGATGGCATAAAAAATAGCACAGCATGTTTGTCTTTTTCTAACACGCATCTGTAGCAAATCATTCCTACTCGCTCGCGCGCTCAAGGCCTGCGCTCGCTAGACCCGCTCTGATACATGTCATCAACGAATGAAAAGAAATTTGCGCATGACATATGATTTCACAGACTGTGATTTGTAACAGTCAATATGACAAAAAGTAGCAGGTGTGACAAATGATTTTCAAGTCATATGATTTTTCACCTGCTCCTCATGATATCGTCCATGCCTACTTATCACACAAACATTTATCCTTTTCGAGATTCAAACGGTCGTCCGTTAATATTCTCCTATGTTAAAAAGATACTCTTTATTAATGTTTACAGAATAGTCACTGCCTCCCATAGAATTCATCAGAATTGTGAACTGAATTATACCACTAATTGCAGGCAGTGAAGGAAAACATGGCATCGAAGTCTCGACATTCAGATAACTTTGTCCAGAGATAAGAATTCGAAGGCAATTGTTATTAAATAATTTCAAAAATTACAAAAAACAATTTAGATTTAAAGCAACTTTGAATCTTTCTGGTAGAATACCTGCATTAACTTGAATCAATTTAAGGCAAGTACATCTAAAAATACAATTATACACGTAAAATACTTGTTTTTATCAAAATTAACAATTAAACACATTTTTTGATTATAAAACAATAAAATATTATTTGGAAATTTTAAAATTATCTAGTTCTAAGAAATGCATTTTAGGCATTTAGGCGAAAAACAACAGAATCAATAATCTGAAAAAAAAAACAAATAGAGATACATTTTGATTTGTTTTTTTATGATTATTCAATTTAAATATGACTGTATTTTTAAGATATTCGGAATCGGAATATTTACTATTCATAAAGCGATCCCAAAAATATTATTCATGCGAATGAATATTGCGAATAATACCTACAAGTGAAAAAGGTAAACTTGCGAAAGAATATACATTAGAGGAACAGTATAAAAGTATCCTCGATTTGCCTACACCGTGTTGTGAGCTATTTTGGCCATATCGCACGAAGAGAGGCCAACAATCTAGAAAAGCTGGTAGTAACAGGAAAAATTGAAGGAAAAAGACCCAGAGGCCGCAGCCCGAAGAGATGGTCGGACCAGATCTCCGAACAGCTGGAGCTACCAGTCAGCGCCGCCCTTCACCGGGCGACGGACCGCATCAGTTGGCGGCAGACCATGAAGCGTCTTAGGAGTCACGATCCTCAGTAATGGGGGAACGATTGAGAAGAGAGATAAAAGTATCTGTATTTCATTGATAAATAGAGTGGCTTTTGAATTTATTTTCGATACCATTTTCAACTCCTAATGTTTAAGCCAGGCTTCCTTAATCTAAGATCATGGTCAAACTACGTACCCCAACTAGGAATGAGACATACCTCATAAAGAAAGTTTATTTAGTAAAACATAATAATTCTTAGAACTAAGTTGTTATTCGTATTATGCGTGACTCGGTACCGAATAAGCCTCTAGTTACATTTAAAGTTATGGTTTTTTTACACGTGTAAACTGGACGGAGCAAATTCCAATTACGGCATCGGTTACCGTATCGTCGTGTCGTCGGAATCGAAACAGAAGGACAGTTGGATGAACTGGGAACTGATGAATGAAGTAAACTGGGCTGTCATACGATCGCGAAGACAACACTATGGTAGACTTTCTCGTAAGTAAATGGTAACACAAGAAGTCCAATTCCCCGGCCAAAATCAAGTTTCAGTCAAATATTTTAGGACTGGTATTCTGGTCAACAAAAAACCGCCAATTATTTTAATAACGTCAATATGAGATCTGGAAGTGGGGGCAGCCTATGTTTAGCCTCTATACGCTTTTTTTAGCTGAAAATAATGATGATGAATTTCTGTTCAGTCCATTTGCAATAGATTTTTTAAACTAATTAGGTACTGAAAGTGCCCAATCCAGCTGCAAAGATCGCTTGACTAGGAAATACTTGGAACTGGCACGTTACTCACCACGAAAACGGAAGAATAGACGTCATGTCGATTCGATAACCATTGACGAGAACGAGATTTTATCATAGCTTTAGATATTTAACTGATTTAACCCTTTATAGAATTACCGCGTGGCTAATTCCACCAGCGATTACGAGCAGGCATTGCACTAAATAAATCCCATTGTCAAACATAAACAGTACACAAGTTATACAATTATGTAAATTTTATGTTACCCTAATTGCCAACTTATTTAAAGAGGTTTCGTTAATTTCCACCGAGGGTGGCCACCCCGGGAGTTTCTTTTCTTCAGATTGTATGTAAATGCCGTTACATAAGGAATTATCGATGGGGTTGCCAGCGGATGGCGCAATAAAAATTCTAATTACTCAGAGTGTTTAAAATTCAAAGTCTTTTTGTAACTTTTAAATACATTGTGAATCTGTTTCCGTCATGTTAATGAAGAATGGTAGATTTTGATTTTGTTTGGGTTAGACGGAATCACTCAATATTACTGTTTGTTGCAATAGTAGAGTGATCAGTGTTATCACATATCATATTCATAATAATACCTAAATTCTTACGCTCAAGGTTCAAGCATGTTTAACTAAACCTAACCTAACCTAGGAACTTAGCCTAGGCCTAGTTCCTACCAAAAACCGGTTATCTTAAATGAGTAACATAATAATGGAGATGAAAGTTAACATTCGATAGGTTAAAAGTATGGTGTAAAAATAGTCCCTTTAAATAAAGGGTTAATAAAAGTTTCTAGCCAGAGTCAGTTACGAAAATGAAAACAAAAGGGCCACTTACAAGTATTAGTAAAAAATTAAGAACATGTTACCTACAATTTTACATTTAGCACTGGCTGAATAGAAAAAAAAACAATAGTTGATAAACAAATCACCATCTTAAGTTCTCGACTGTTCCAAATTCAAAATATAAATTCCACGTCCCACATTTCGCAACTATCGCAAACCCCCTAAGGTCAGGGGTACACCCACCTCCCTTGATCATTTATAATGCCAAAATGTTTTAATTAAGATGCTGTAAAATGTAATTTACATGCAAATTCGGTTTATGTTAATGTGCCGCGTATATCTGTTTGGGTGCGTGCTTGCTATCTAATTTTGCGACAGTGTGTACCGTCATTATCTTGGTTCTAATGAGAAATCTGGCAACGGCTTGATGCTTGCATAATTAAACTGCGGCTGGGGCGTTCGTTTTGATTGTTGTCACGATAAAACACTCGCTCTTAATTCTTACACGTGCTGTCGGTTTGAATAAATGGAGATATAGTTGTTTGGAAACGTACCTTAAGTTAGGCTATGTACTTTACTTACATGATCGCTTAATGCCTCAAAGAGCAAGGAACTATTCATCAATTGTTTTTAAAATACTTAGCCACTTTTAAGACTACCCGCTCTCAAAACAGAAAAAAAGGTTATTACCTAATAATTTAAGTCCTTTTCATAATTTAGCTTTTAGGTGTAGCAATATTTTGTTTCCGTTTCACAAACGATTATTTCAGAATAATTTTAGGATGTCATGATTATGCAATATTATTATTATATTATTATAATCTGTTACCTAGGCCATGGTTCAAGCTTTGCTTAGTTTATGTATTTATTACCAGCTGCTGTCCATGACTTCATCCACGCGGTCTTCAGTTTTTTTTTATTCATAAATCAATACAATCAGCGTCATCTATAGTGAATTATCTTTCACCCCCCAGGAAAAGTTCATTTTTTGGGATGTTAAAGTAGCCTAAGTAACGCCTTATAATATTAGCTAGATGCGCGTGAAAATCCCGTCAGAATTCGTCCAGTCGTTTCGGAGATTAGCCGGAACAAACAGACAGTCAGACAAAAATGTTAAAATTGCTTTTTTGGGAAAAGTTCCGTTATATACTTTTATATGCATTCAGTAAGAAGCTGCTGTTTGATATTACAACCAGACACTTCAATTCTATTTATGTGTATAGAGGTAGATTTACGATTTTATTAGCAAGAAGGAATTTATTTATTGATTCGGCATTGATCTATCCAGCTTTTGTGTTTTTGAGGGAATATATTAATTTCTCTTTGTCTTAATTCTAAAGTATTCGGAAACAAACTCGCGGGCAGAAACTGTATGTACAATAAAGGGTAACCCGATTTAAAATTAGAATAAAATTGCAATGAATTTAAAATTTTATAAAAAGTCGTTTTCTAAAAATGGGATAGAGGGTTGCTTAATAAAGGGAAAGTTTGTATTGAAGTAAAGATATTTATTAGTTACGTTTCTTAAAAGGATGAAGCGCAAACTTTATCATGAATGCTAAACAGCGGACTAACCATGAAAAGCGTTTTACTTCAACCTTATTTTAGTTTTGCCTATATGAATATTGATGGTTAAACATCACTTCTTAGGTACAGGTTATAGTACCTACAGGGTTTAGGCTTCATGTTTAGGTACCTTCATAAGCAGTGTAAAACTTCATACTTACAAAAAAAAAACAAACGGATATACAGGTTGTGGTTTTAAACAGTAGCTTAGGTGAACCAATAGAAGCAACTTTTTAAAATGATTTTTTTTGTTTCATCATACAAACGAATTCTATGACACGATGATAATATACTGAGCAGCCATTATTTTTTTCATGATTTCGATGATGTAGTATATATTAGTATCTATTGTAAAAGTCGTTGGTTTTAAAACGTATTCGATTTCTTGAATGTGCCAATTGTTAAAACCACACTCTGCTTGTATAGCAAGAGGGAATAAGAGATCATGATCAGATCTGAGGACGTCATCGCGGACGAATTCCTTAAAAAAATTACTTTACAAACGCAAACAAAAGAGATCGTCAAGTGTTTTTTCCACTGTAATGCCAATGAGGGCGCATAATGAAGGCGTGTATAGCCGTTATTATATTAGCGATACACGCTGCAACAATGCGGCGTCGCGCTCGGCGCCTCTCCAGCCGCACTCGGCGTCTGTACTGCGGACGAGGTGGCTTGATACTTTACATTTGTATTGTTGTTTTTTATATAAAATAGTAATACAAACAAAAGTTTATTTACATTTAAACGAACACACTACTAACAGTGTTAGGCCAAAACGTAAAGTGGGGCAGTAGTGCAGTACACTTACTGTTATAAATATAACAATTTAAAAAATAATCATGCTACAAATAAATATAGTCCAGACGTTAGACTAATTTGAGATAGTTTTAATGTAAATAATTAGCATACATGTGTACGTACATCGAATTAGTCTATAAACGCACTCACAACGACCCAATGAGTTTTTTAAAAGTTAAGGTATCCAAAAAAGTACCGTAACCGTGCATTTAAGGCGAATCACTTTTTTAATCAGATTGTCAATACAACCTTATTTACCGCTGTAATACTAAAGGTAGAGCGCGCGACTAGCCAATCACATAATCGTAATGGTCTTCTGGTCAACTTTCGCCCAGCGCTCAACTTCCGTGCTACTACTTGCAGCATCGCTCAATAGCTGCCACCACCAGCCGCAAAAGTTTTTTTTATTTTCTTTTTTTTTATTTTCTTATTTTTAGTTAAGTTGACCCAATAATAATTTTTAAGCATTAAGCATCCCTATTGTTTGGGATAGACTGCTAGTAATCAAATAAATTCGTTGATTTTAATATAACCTTATTATCATTATTCATCATTCATTTTAAAAATATAAATTACGCTTATAAACTTTTTTTAAATGAATGAACATGAACCATCAGTGCACTTGACCGTGTTTTAAAGTATCAAGGGTTCGCGGTCGGTGTATACCGGCGAGAGCGTTTAAGAGAGTGAGAAAAGCTCGCCGCCCCGGCCTATTCGTTTCACGGAGGGCGGCCGCCTACTTTTGTGCCTTAAGCTGACGCGTGTAGCCGGGTAAGTTCACTTTTCTTGTTTTTTTAACTTGTTTTTTACGTGTTTTCTCTGCTTTGCTTTTTATTACGGTTTGACACATTTTTTATCTCTCGATTCGACTGTGTCAAAATGGTAAGTACATCCAGAAATTGCTTCCTGCATGCACAACTCACAAGTTCACAGTAAGTACCAATGTTACGATAGGTTTCAGACAATTATTACGGTTGGTTTTCGACTGGATTCCCGCCCCGAGACTATCTAGGAAAAGGTTCAGCATTAATAATTTAGACGAAAGCTGTTATTTTTTTACAAAAAAACGTTTTTTTTTATCCTTAATTGTTGTTTGTCACCATCATCAAGCCAAATGTCATTGATGACACTATCAATTGGGCAGTTTTTTTTTTCTCTTTATAACAAAAATATATATTCCTGACTTACACCATTTTCCACATAGGCGAGAGTCTCAGAAGAATGCCGGGGTGAGGTGCGGAAGTGAGTGGCCCTTGCAAGGGGACTTGACACTCATTTAAGTAGCATATAATTCAGTTTATTTAGCCGAATTGAATCTCGGAAGGGTTGCCCAAAAATGGAAATTTTAAAAACAATCTCTTTCTATAAAAGATACACTTGAGAGTTGATAAGATGTCATTAAATTAAATATGCCTTTTAAAGTAGGACATCGGTAGATTTGACACAATACAGTACCCAGAATCATTTTTTGAGAGAGATAGGAGTTGTAAAAAACTAGTTTAAATAAATAAAAATAATGTTTGTGTGTGTTCTCCTCTATGCATTCCAAAACCATTCATGCGAGTGCATTAGTGCAATGAAAGTTTAGTAAGTTATTTTGCGCACTCTGAGGAAGGTTTCTCGTGAGATTTCAAAACCACGCGAACGAAGTCGCGGACATTAGTTAGTTTTGTTTAATAAATAATATAAAACTTTGTTACTTGTGATGGCTTACCTGTTTTCTAAAATACCTTCTTCTCTTTTTGCAAACTTTAATAAAATGATGTTTATTGCAACTGAATACTACCTTCTTAATCAGATAGATACATACCCATTTCTGCACTTTAAGTTAATGACTAATAATAACCATCGCTTATTTAATTATTAAAGGTCGGCCACATACCATAATGAGTGATAATATCATGAATTTTGTTCAACAATAATTCTGCCATTATATGATAAGTAACGCACCTATACTGTTTTAGTACGGACGAGAGTTGATAAAACTTGTAAACTCATATAAGTCATCTACCTCATAGCCACTTATTAGCATAGGTACTTTATAAGTGGCAAATAAGAAAATAAATAAATTGTTTCTACAATCACACCAATTATCTAGCCCCAAACTAAGCAAAGTTTGTGCTATGGCGACTAGATAACGGATATATATATATATATATATACATACTTAAATACGTTTATAAACATCCATGACTTAGGTGCATATTATGCTCATGCTCATCACACTGACATTTGCCCCTCGCAGGATTCGAACCCACAACCGCCAGGCATTGTAGTCCGGAGCGCGAACCACTACACCAGGCGGTGTAGTGGTAAATCACTTATCAGTTTCGGACCGATTTCGGATAGATAGATAGTCCGTATGACTATTTCTGTTTTATTATAGAGTAGATACATAAGTGCTCAAATTGTTACTTTCTTTTAAGTTAATAAAGAATACATTAACGTAATAAATAGGAACTAAAAGTGTTTTTAACTAAATTAAAGAGCTGCAATAAGATATACCTAACTTCTTGTAGGGGTAAAGGGGGGTTGTTATTCGTTTATATTGGAATAAATGAGTGGAATTGTTCCCGGTTTCAGCTAATGAATGTCTTATGGACGGTTTGACGTCGGACCCGGTGGGTTTTCCTTTAATTAATTGATTTAATGAGAATTCACGCTTATTTCAATGCTTGATTTTCGAGAAACGTAATTTGAGATTTGGTGGGTGGACCATTTGAATTAGTTGTCAGGTGTTAATTTGATTTCCATTTTTGTAACCAACTTTCTAATATTTTGTAACTTCGTTAAATACAGAGTGTTTACTCATAAGAATCAGAAGCTGATTTCATAGTTTTCAAGAAGACGCTCTTTAAAACTATGAAATCAGCTGCTGATATGAAACAACTTTTACTATTAATGGGAGCAACCACAAAATCGTAAAAAAAATGTTATATAACATTTTAAACTTTCTTGTTGCATTTTTGAATTATAACACATGTTCGTAAAATGTATTTAAAAGAAATATTCAAGATGTCCAATTTGTTGTTGGTTGTTTGTTACAGAGCATGGATGATGTTTGAGAAGTGTCCTATTCCTTAAACACGTAGGTAGTTTAGTAATGGCTACATAAATGACTTCTGTTTTATAGGTTAACAGTTTAAAATGATATTTATTTAGAGATTTGACTTTTACTTTGAAACTATTATACTGTGTTGTAGCTTGTTGTAGGTTTATAATGATATTACTGAGAGATTAATCTTTTCAACTTTCATTGTGCCACATTGTTTTTATTTCTAAAATAAACATTTTGAATAACATACAATGATTCTGTTTTCAAAAAGACAAAACATACAAACGGTCTTCAGAAGAAGTACGAATTTTATCAACAAACACTTAGTTACCTAACAAGACCATTTAATACAAAAGTAATCGTAATCAGTAAGTAAACGCCAACCCTTCGGCCGCGAAGTAAAATTACAGTGCAAAAAAATAAAAATCTCCGAACTCCATTAGAAACAAAAATAAATTGAATTACAACACGATCGACATTTTCGATTTGGAGGCCTAACTCAATTAGACGGGAGCGCTGATGGAAAAATAAAATAAATACGGGGAACAAAAAAAAATTAAAACAAAAAAGAGTCCAGATATAATTTGAAATATCTCCGTAAATGCAAAGTGCGAGTGCTGTTATTTTATTCAAATGAGGGCGAACTTTTTTCAACCCTTTCTCTCGTCGCCATCAAAGTGGCCTGATATTCAATTAAAAAAAAGAAGAGCGCCGGGCCGCGACTGAAAATTAATCAGAAAAAATGCTTTTAACTAGATCTACATTTTAATGAAATTATTATTGACGAGTATTACACAAATGGGTGTGCCCTTTTGCGAGATTGCGTTACTAATGCCGAAAGAGTCGTTTGCGCGTTTATTCTTGTTGGAGAGAGGAATATAATTCTGTTTTGTGTTCTTAAACAAAAAATAATAATTTAATATAATGTCTCTCGCTTTGACGACCCACTTTCGGGATGTTTACCTCATATTGTCTCGGGTTATAGGCTCGAAGTGAAGCGTATCTACCACCTTAATTAGGCTTATCTCACTTCATTTGCGTTAATTAAACACTGCTTTTATCACTAATTAGACTCCTAATATTAAGTAAACAACATCAACAACATATATTCACAAAAGTAGGCTTTTTAATTATTGCAATGACAACAACTTTGGTTTACGCTGCCTTTACTCCAAATTACATAATAAATATCCTTTCAGACAGTCAGCTTCAACAAGGAAACCTTAGTTTGTTATGTTCATCCATCTGTCAGTCCTTCTACCCGTGACTTAGCTCGTAGAATCTTCGTCGTCGTTCCATCGAGCTGAGGGCGTCCTATACTATGCCTGCTAAAACGTGGTCTCCACTGGGAGACCGTTTACTATGCTTTTCATCGTACTGCTACAGATATGGCATAAATATATATATAGCAAAAAATGTTATTTCTTCATAATTACTTACTATAATTGAAAATGGGCACCAGCTAAACTAATCCATCACAATACCATACAACTGAAACGCATCGAATTAAATTAAGTAAGTAACAATTATTTTAAGGTACGCTCACACTGGACGTCACCCGTCTAAATCTGACACTGACATGTTTCACAAATTCACCGCTTCACCGCTCCATGATAGTGGCATTAGTTGCATTGCGTTGTAATTTCCAACGTCAAAACGTTCTAAGTAGCTTAATCACATGGCATCATTTCAATATGCATATGAGGTCGTGAAAAGTGCTTTTCCGGATACAGAGATTCGAATTAATTGTTGATCTCCATAATGGCACGTACTCACACCGTTGTGAACGGAGTGGGGTAGATGGATTGAGTTCGGCTCTTTGACGAAGTCAAGTTGTTATGGTTAAGTTCGCTAAGCGGTTACGGAGGTCGTCATACATATTCTAAGCAGTTTGTAAAGAACATTTTCGAAATAGCAAACTGTTAAAAAGAAATTTTTATTTTCAATTAGGTACTATGGAACATTCAAATTCGCAATAATTTTACTGTTAGCGTGTAACTAAAATTTTCAAACGTATTCTCTACTTTGTATACTGAAGTATTGTTTTTCATTAGAATTTGTTTACGTATTTAATCAGAGTCACCGATGACATCTGACGAATCATACGTAGGTGTAATTGTTTTAACACAAGACTGTTTTGTCCAAATGTGTACAAAAACAAATAAAGAAATAAAATAAAATAGCCAAACCATTCTCGAGTTATTGTAAGACTAACGTACGACAATTGAGTTTATACTCTACAAATTAAAAATCTGACTTGGTACTTAGTACTAATTGACCTAATTAGGTATTACAATTACAGTTCGGTGTCACTCAAGCATTAGTAATTCGCGAGTGGGTCCGAATACATTATTATTCACTGGCGGCGCAAAATGAATTCCTTTTTATTCAAACACAGAATGAGGTAATTAAAATTTGAATACAAGATTAACTCGAAAAAAATTCAATATCAATTTTTTCTATTTCGGGATTGGATTAGTCAAAGGATTGATGGGTGTTTTAATGGGCTGTAATTTTGGTATGTTACATTGATTACCGTCGTTCCAACCTTATTCTGAAATACCTGTTCCTTCCGCATCCTTAAATATGAAAGATGATAAATAGACGTAATTTTAAGTTTTGTTCTTCTCGTCAATTCCGTGGCAATTCCGACCAATTTTTGGTGACCTGAACATGAACTGCACTATCTATTAAATTTGCATTCTATGTGTATTGTGCAGTGCATTTTATTTAGGTACCTAACATATGGCATGAGAGTTATCCTTCCCATCGTCGAAAATTTCAATTTTAAGAAGGTCAATAAACCGTAAAAAAATCGTAGATACTGTTACTTATCATTATCATCATCTCAGCTTATTGCAGTCCACTGCTGGACGTAATCCCCCCCAAAGAGCGCAAAAAAGCACGATCTCCCGCTTTTTTCATCCATTTACTGCCGGCCATCTTTCTAAGGGTTAAGGTTTTTTTTTAACAGAATGTACATAAATATCGTATAAACATCCTTGTGTTAAGAGGTTGACCATGACTTTTGCCAGAGATGGCTCCCATCTTAATTAAAACCGGCCCAATTTAGGAAAGCTCGTTTTCTATAGACCTGCGTGAACCATCAATCGATCCCGAGATATCGGGGTTCGAGATGGAAACACATTAAAAATGAAAAGTCAACCATCAAAACTAATCTCCCAAAATAATTACTTAGCGTAAACGGCTGTAATGCTGACGAAGTTTCTAACAATAACAGAAGCAGAAGTCAATTTAAAATCAGCAATCATAATAAGGCACTTCTCTGTAATTTAAATTACTCTATCAGCTCTTAAAACAAATTTATTGACAGCCAACTAAAGTAGTAAGTAACTGGCTCTATGAAAACCCTTTGATTTAATATAAAAATGCTTTTACATCAGCGAAGGCTGTAATTAAAGCGACAGCCCTAACTAAATGAAGCTCCATCGAGTGGTGACACCATGTCATCGAAAATTTGAAGGACATTATTAATAATATGGAAATGAAAATGTATAGGGCCTTTAGTAGTGAAAATCGTATTTTCACTTATTTTTTAGTTACTACTTCTTTGTTTTGCTTCTATATTGCAAAAGATGATGTTATAACAATCAACATGGATGCTAAGCGCTGGGCAACAGATACACACAAAACCATTAGATTCCGTGATTGGTTGTTAACTCCACGCACACGCGTTTCTGATACGATGATTGATCGTCTCGTAAGATGCGCAAATCTACCCCCACTCTTTACCCCAGCGCTAAACTTTCATATCTAGGATTATATCAAGTTTCTTCGTATTTCCGCTTCATTCAATTTATTATTGTGCCTTTAGCCCTTAAGTATTTCTTTATACAAAACTTGAAATAACAATGACCCGCGCACATATGTGTGCGCGACGCGAGCTTTAAGGTTAAGTAAATCTTCTCAGAATATTTTAAAAAGAACATAAACAATAATATTTAAGTAGCTGACCAAAAAAATTCCCTTTCTTGAAATTTTACTATTTTTGTAACGCGTTTAAATAGTGCCTAATTTAAGCCAAATTTAAAAATAATATGCTCTAGACAGATAACACATTAATTACCATGATCTCAGAGTAAGGAATTAAAATCAGAAAGGATCTATTTCTAAACTGACCCGAAATGTAAATTGAATCCCTTTGCGTCCAAGGCGAATCATCGCAGTACTACATAAATTAGGCTAGAGTCAGAAAAAAAATGAATAATAAAATAAAAAGCGAGATGTCCCACAAAAATCATCTACATAACACCACGCAGTCAAACAGACGGGCGCACATAAATCAAGGAGACCCATAATAGCTGGCTCACTCAAATCTATGCTAGAGCCCGAAAGCCGGATTTCTACCTCCGTAATACACTTAAAACGCCTCGGCTTAAATCATCGTCATCGTTTGTTGAACAAGACTCTCCGGTCACATATCAGGCTGGCGACGGCCTGCCCACCCCCACAACGAACCCCCCCCCCCCCCCCAACGAGGCCTCCCTCTATAATTTTCGACGTAGCCTCTCTGTAGGCATAGATTTCTGGTCTCACAAGGTTTTGTGCGATGTATAAAGTAATAGTGTGTGTATCTTTGGTGCAAGCCAATAAGGGGCCTCTATATCCTGCCTGTGTTTGCTATGCACGGGTTTTGATTTCGGCCTGGCGTTTAAATAGGAATGGGAGGTAGTAATTTGGAGAGGAACTGTAACTGGACATGATGAAATCGTGTGTGATTAATATTGAAGAACGAAATGAACGGCCATAATTCAAACCCCCTATTGAATATGAATGCAGAATAGCAAAAAAAAAATTAGACTTTTTTGATAATGATTACAAACACGAAAAATTGTCTAGTCTGTAGTCGTGGGTTACTAAACCCGTCCAAGTTATTATGGTGGTATTAGTCTTAGTATAGGTAATATAAAGAAGGAAATTCACATAAACATAGAAACAGCTCAACATTTTCAAATGGTTTTATCATAGACATCATCATCATACAAACAATGTGAGTAAATATATATCAAGACATAAGTATGGAAATATAATAACTGTAAAGTCAAGCTCTGTTACACTACTTCTGAAAAATGAACAATGAAAATATTTTTGACACTTGCGATGTTGTAAACTTTTACTTTTAATTGAAAGATTAGCACGTCTGTCAACTTGACATGTGCTTTTATCATCACGCTCGATAAAACCTGATAACATTTCCCAATCGAAAGAAAGTCGATGAAATTTATTACTACTCACTCAGTAATTGGCGTTCTCTTAGGGCATGTTTTACAATGTACGGATAAAGTTATGTAAAAGATAAAAATATGTAGAGAATAAAAGTGCTTGAATATCGTGTTAAAAATGTGTCAAAAATCGTGTTTATCCTTCAGATAAGTAAAATATAGCTTATTCAGAACTAATGCAGAACTTATCCGTACATTGTGGAACAGGCCCTTAGTATTAAATAAAGTCACAAAATAATACAAAGATATACGTATATACTAATCATTTATTTATAAATACTATCAATTAACCTCTTGTAAACAGTTTAAATTAATGCAATCGTTCGCGCTTACCCGACTGCACAGGTGGGGGTAATGTTCGAAGCCGTAACTCTGTGCTAGTACATAATAAAGTCCTGTACAATCAACCTCTATAAGATCTGCGAAATTAAATCTGTAAGTCGTAGAGAATAAAGTTCAGGTTAAATAAATTTTGTAGATACATTTCCGGGGCCAACTGTACGGATATAGAGTGGGTGCGCGCGCGCCGATGGCACGTCACCACGGATTTATGTTGGAAATTCGAACGCTCGCTCCATTTTTGTACATAACTGGATCTAGCAGGGTTGGCGACCACTTTCATAATTGCCTAATTCTGGAAATGGTAAGTTTACTTTTTTTAATTTTGTGCTATTAAATGTTTTTGTTTTCAGGAGTTGATGCATCAACTCGCAAAACAGTAAATATTACTTTTTTTAATTATAAAGTTTTAGTTCATAAAAATTGGACAGAGCTGTTTCGATAGGTCCCAGAACAATATCGTTGCCCAGGACATAAAGGGCTAAGATATTAGGTTGGGGAAAAAGTCTTTTCGCATTAAAGTATGTATGAACTTGTAATAAAATCTCTTTGGCTGTACTATTTGTATCTGGCTGGTTTTGGTATCATTAAAAGTTTAAATTTTAAAGAAGATAATTCCAAATTCAAATTAGGAAAAAGTGTGTTTTTCATTTGTTTTTCGTACTGTCAAGATGAGTGAATCTAATAAAAAAAATCGATACATTTTAAAATTTTACTACAAAAAAAATAAAAATGCAACGCAAGCCGCCAAAAAAATTTGCGATGTTTATGGACCTAGTGCAGTGTCTGTGAGAGTAGCATTTGGTTTAAGCGTTTTCAATCCGGAAATTTTGATGTCAAAGATGCACGTCGCTCTGGTCGTCCTAATACAGATAAAATTGATGCTATTTTTGAAAAAGTGGAGCAAGATCGGCATATCAGTAGTTACGACGTAGCTGAAGAACTGGGAATTGACCACAAAACAGTTTTGGCGCATTTGAAAAAAACTGACTACACAAAAAAGCTTGATATTTGGGTACCCCACGAGCTCACTGAAGGAAACCTAATGAACCATGTACTCATTTGTGATTCTTTATTACGACGAATAGAAATGAAACCGAACCATTTTTGAAGAAGCTGATAACTGGTGATGAAAAGTGGATCACGTACGACAAGAGCGTGCGAAAAAGGTCGTGGTCAAAGCCGGTCAGGCTTCACAGACTGTGGCGAAACCCGGGTTAACTCGCAACAAGGTGATGCTGTGTGTGTGGTGGGATTGGAAGGGCATTATTCATTATGAGCTAATACCACCAGCCAGGACCATCGATTCTGAACTCTACTGCGAACAACTGATCAGATTAAAGCAAGAAGTTAAGAGAAAGCGGCCGGAATTAATCAACGGAAGGGGTGTGGTTTTTCATCATGATAACGCTAGACCTCACACATCTTTTGCCACTCAGCAAAAATTAAGAGAGTTTGGCTGGGAGGTGTTAATGCATCCGCCGTATAGTTCTGACCTTGCACCTTCAGATTTCCACCTGTTTCGCTCTCTTCAGAATTCTCTAGGCAGTGTCAGGTTAACATCACGAGAGGACATACATACTTACTACATACATACTTTAGTTAAATTTAAATAAACTATATTAAAAAATGTTTAGAATTTTCTTAAAAAATGCAAAGAAACTTTTTCCCCAACCTATTATATTGCATGACCACAGAGTATCATTTATATATAAGTAAGTAAATCACACGACCTGTCAAATTACATCAAATCAAATCCGTAACATATTTTCCTCATTCCCTTTCATAATTTGGAATGAAAGGGATTTTGGACAACATATTATGCGAACGGTTTGCGCATGAACCTCAAAGTCCTATAGTTTTCTATCCGCTGCTTTGTGTACATAATATCAATAATTATTGCGTAGCGGGTATTGGTCATACAGACATATTTAGTTGCCTTCGAACCGAGAAGAAGACCATTATATCTACAACAAATAAACATACGCTAGCTAGACAACACGCCAATAATTGCCATAGTCTTATGGTCTCGTAGTAAAGAATTATTTTTTTCAAACTGTCTTCTTCATCAACCAGAAATAATCCAATTATCAAAAATGTTTTTTTTTTTACCCAAACTAGGAATTAAATCCTACCTGAGGGTGAGATCTGAAACCTTGTGCGTTCAAGGCGAATCATCACTCCTCTACTCTAAGCCGTCAACCTAGAATGATACTTACAAGGATTCCTATAATGATACTTACAATGAAATCTTCAATGGTATCTACAACTATATTACAATGATACCCACAATGGTCCCAATAATGATACCTACATTGATTACAATAATACCATCAATGACGCCTACAATGCAAATGGTACCAACAATATAATAATAACAGAACACTAGTGATGTGTACTCTAGATAAGTTCACTCAGAATCCCCAAATAGTCCACGTTCAGCCCTGCACCGACCGGCTTCTATCGACATTAGATTTATTCCCGCAGCGTCGTGATTTGCGAGACATTATGATAAGTGGGCGAACGGCACCCGAGCAATTAGAACACCGCATACACAGGCCGGCGAAATAAATAAATTAAATGCACGCCGCGACAAAGTTACAGCGGTCATCTTTGTTGTTGACGTAGAATATTATTTATTTTAATTTGAAACCAATGATGAGAAAGTTAAACCTTCTAATTATCTACTGATAAGATTGGTTGACTACCAGTTAAAACATGTCTACTAAATAAATAAATTGCACTCTGCTAACTAACTATATGACTAAAGTCGAAACCATATTACAGAAGCATTTTCCAGGAAATCTATACTAAAATTAAAATACAATACAATTATAATACAATTAAAAAAGGTTGTATTCTAAATGGTACCGTACCGAGAATCAAACCATCCCTGAGCCGTCGAAGCATGATTGAGTAATAAACATAAAAAGCACATTTATACATATTTACAATTATTAGTATAATGTATAATATTCTTAGGATTCCGTAGTTCCATACCTCTAAATCTAAAGAATAAAATAGTATCACTTCGTTGTTCGTATACCTGTCAAGACCTTTTTCTTAAAAGGAAGGCGTGGAAGTGTCAAGTTAAAATTAGCAACAAATACTCAAGTCTGCAATCGGTATGACAACTAACTTTTATTCTTCGTCTATCGGGTAGATTATCAAAAAGTATTGGACACGTAATTTTTTTCTTTTTTCACATATTCAAAATATTACAGATATATTATACACCGTGAATTTTTAATTACCCGAGAAAATTAACTAACATACTCAAATATCGATATACATCAAATTTGGCGAATAAAAAAAACGAAATGGCGTACGGCGTTGGCGTACGGAAGGAATAACTATGAATGAAAAAAAATACATTCATAGTTATTCCTTCCGTACGCCAATATTACGCGACCAAATTAGGTGGATTTTGGTACCATTAATGTTGGAATGATAATGATTACTATTTGAATTAGCAGGACTTTTATGGTGCATATTTTTTAAGGAATGTTAGGGATCTTTTAAATAAATTTCTCATAAAAAAAATTTTTTTATTCGCCAAATTCGATGTTTATCGATATCTGAGTATGTTAGTTAATTTTCTCGGGTAATTAAAAATTCACGGTGTATTGATTTGCAATATCGCATGACGTCACGCCTAGGTACTATTTTAGACCTAGTACAAAAAAATGACCGAAAACCAGTACTTTTTTACTCGTTATCTTCGACACTGGATTCCTTGTCTTGATGAACTATTTACAAACCCACAAGTATGTACAGAACCGAGGGTACGGGTATAGGAACCGCATCCGGCCGGTATTAAAAAAATTATAGACCATGTCTGAATTGTATTTTCCTTAACGATACGCGCATGTTTATTAGTTTTATTACAACGCTAATTATAACCTTATCAATTGCAAACTTATTTAGCATACTTATATCTGCTGCCGAGTCCGACCCCTAATTAAAGATAGTTTTCTTAATGAATTCAGAAACCAAGATAACTCTAATAAGGTTGAATTGGAATGAGTCAGACCCACGCAACTTATAAATGCTCTCCCTGTGTTAAGATATTTGCAACTTGAATTATTCATTATAATCAGTGCACTTACCGAGTCCCGTTTTATCCTATACAAATAAATGAATTTCATAGTTTCGAAGCCAGAAAGACGAATGTATAAACAGACTTAGTTGTTTTGATTTAATGTTGAGATATTTAGGTTTGTGACTTGAAAAGGGTTACAAGGAATCATTATCAATAATAAAGTCTTGGCGTGTATCCGAAATCAAACGGGATTTTTTTGGCAGAATTTTCAAATAAAATTTTATTGTTGTTACCTAAAGTCGATTTTTATTTATGAACATAATTATTATGATAATTTGCAACCCTGGACTTCAATTTAGATGGAGTGCGTCTACTTTGTACACATTTGGGCCGATACGGTAACCATTCATTAATATAGGTAGTAGAAACGTATGACTGCTTTCAATCGATGCGGTACGACAGACTGTTGAGTGTGTGGCCTAGAACCGGGGATAATATTGAAAACAGAGACTCTATAGAACACACTAATTGAATAATTATGGTTTCAACTAATTAAAATAAAAACCTTTACTTTTTAATTTTTTGTAAGAAACCTAATCATAAATTCAATGTAATGCAAACATTGCAAAAGTTTCGCTTTATCGATCGGTATAATCCATAATACTCGTATATATCGTATAAGTGCCCGGAAGAGGGCCTATACCAATAATGAATTTGAATACGATTGATTCGAGTACATTCTGAATCGTACTTATTCGGAGCAAACTGGAATCTTTTTCGGTTAGCCGAAAAAATCTAGAGAGTCTCTCTAGAGAGTCTCGGTTTCAATATTATCCCTGGTTCTAGGCCAAACACTGTGTAGTCCCTGTCCTTTCGACCGATATTCCAATCGAGCTAGGAGGTCATAATTTTTAGTCTGTTATTATATAGGGAGGTGTCCTAAAATGTGTTTAGTAGAAGTCCAGTGTAGTTAGAGCAACATTAAAATACAAATTAAATAAATATACAATTTGATATTGGCGATCTTTTAACCCGTTAAAGCAGAGCCGCAGAGTGCGATATCTAATTTTATCGTCAAAAAAATATACAGCTTTATTCTTAAAGTAGCTGTGGACTACAGGATTTTTGGTATGTATGACACCGGCAAACCGTTATGTGTATATAGAAAAACATCCCACGGGAACATTTTACCGGGACAAAAGTAGCCTTAGATTATGTGTGCAAAATTTCATCCAAATTCGTTCAGCCGTTAACGCGTGATTGAGTCACAAACTTTATAATAATAGTGGGATAACATAACCTTTTACACCAGAAAAAACGACTTCTCTGATAAATATTTCACTTGTCACAAAACCTACAATGGCACGAAACCAAAGAGTCGCGGCTGTTATGATTGATACACACAAAGTATGTTATAATGAATCGTGGCTCGTGCCGACTGCGATTGACATTTTTTGGTTTTAAACTTAATTATTTACAAAATATTGAAAAACTCCGCGAGCGATGGGCAAGTGGGAAATATCGGGGGTGAGTCGGATTCGATGCAGACTCGATTTTGACGAGGATTTGTATATTTTTTTTTGTTAGCCTTATCAGATTTAAATTGTTGATTCTAAAGAAATCGTTAACTAACCTATCGTTGGAATGTGTTATAATTCTCATTTACTTATTAGAGTTACAGAATAGATATTTTTGTTTTTAAATGTAGAGTCTATGATTACCAGAGCTTATTTTTTTTGTAAAAATAAGGGTTGAGGAATTTAACTTTGCATTGATTTTTCTTGAAAAAACTTTTTTTTGTTAGCTAAACACCGCATTAACAAATCTTGCTCATAATAGTCACAATAACCTGGCTGCCCAGGTTACTGGCGGAATGCACAATGATCACCATGTTTTACGATTCACCACGTCAGCAATAAGTGAAAACTGTAAAAAAAATACTCTACAAAAACGCCACTCAAAATAATCAACAAAACATTCGGACATTCATTCGAGTGAAGCTACCGCGTAAACATGATCGTACGCAAATGAATGATAGTTATTTTATTTTTCAATTGTGCTCTGCGGTCCGTCCTGCCGGCCGTCCAAGAATTAATATTGGCTGCGCAGCCCAAACCGCGCCAATCTCCGCTCTTTCACTGAACAACATTTTTGTCCACTTTTTCTATTCGCCGATAGTTTTTTGCGGTCGATGACCGATGCCGCTTTTAATGGAGGGCCGAGTTTTTTTAATGGGCCGGAGGAATGTACCTTTTGATGTCAAACAATTTGACGGATCAAAGCGCTACCTTGGTAGTGAAACTTCGCGCGTAACGATGACTCGTTTCGTTTCTGGTTTTGCTGAAACTATAAATACGCAAAACTTTTTGTATAAAACCTTTTTAAAACGAAGAAACTAAAAAGAAGTCGATAAGTTAATAATTATGAAGAGTGGATTAGGTATTACTATCGCGATTGGGACGGTTAACCATTGGTTAGATTAACATTTTTAATCGGCATTTTATGCGTTTCTCACTTCTTAGTTGATGTCGCTTTTAATTATTTTGTTAATATTTTTATTGCGATCGGTATCGCCAAGTTCATGAAACAGATCTGCAAAAATGTCAACATCAATATCATAATATGGAAAAATAATTATTAAATAGGACATTCCCATAAAAAAATAATATGTTTATTTAAACAAAAAAAGTATATTTTCAGAAAACGTAATACTCGTAAGTATCTATAATCGTACGTAAGCTTCATGGCATAAGGAAATTGTACAAATGGACATCAGACATTACCGATTATGGATGGGGTCACGAAGCTGCGAAGTAGACATGGTCTTGTGTGGTTACCCGAAGATGGAACAATGAATTAGGGAAAGTATCTGGACTGGAAGTGGCTGTAGGTAATTTGCTTGTATCTTTTCGAGCTCACTCTTCTACCATTAAAGACTTTCTCCAAATAATTGAAAACGATGAATTAAAAATCTATCATAGTTGTTTATATTTGTTGAAAAATGTGTGTCTCAACGTCTTAGCTGCTGTGAGGCTAATCACTTTAATCTTCGTTAGTATACGTAACCTACTTAAACCTTGGTAAAGTCGTCATAATCATCACCAATAAGTTATTATCGGTTTTCAAATGTGGCAGTCTATTGCTGCATCCGAGTGGCAGACTTCAGCTTGCTTTTTAGTTGTCCGTACCCAAAGGGTAAAACGGGACCTTACTAAGACTCCGCTGTCCGTCTATCTGTCTGTCTGTCTGTCACTCAGGCTGTATCTCATGAACCGTGATAGTTAGGCAGTTAAAATTTTCACAGATGAAGTATTTCTATTGCCGCTATAACAACAAAAAAAACTAAAAGTATAAAACAGAATAAAATAAATATTGAGGGGGCTTCCATACAACAAACGTGATTTTTATGCCGTTTTACAGATAATGGTACGAAACCCGTCGTGCGCGAGTCCGACTCGCACATGGCAAGTTTTTGATAAGGAAACGTCATTTAGGTAAAACATTATATACTCTCAGATCACTTCCAGTTACATCCCCGAGAATCACACTTTACATCTGCGCCATAAACTAACAATTTCATGCAAATATGGTCTTCAATTGTATAGCAAATATGAAATTGCTTACATTTGACGGGGATATCAGAAATAGTCTGGCTAATCGGTAATGAATTCTTTGGGCAGCCGTCGATGCCGATGCGATTCCGATGTTCACTTAGCGGACGAGTTAATGAATGTATACGAGACACCGCGAATTTACAAACGGACGCGGTTACTGAAACCTGGAAGTATGTAACAGTCCTTTTTTGGCTATGAGTTTGTGGAGTCGCCACTCTAGAATTGTCTTTATTTTAGGCTCTGACTGCCTTACTCAGATACGTCACTTTAATAGTTACTTAAGACGAACCTGTGAGGTCATTTTAACTTTATTTTTTGTTAGTTTTCTTGATATATTGCTGACCAGCTGACATTTAGAATGGAGGCGTAAAAGGCTTTTTAGGGATATTGATGTAAGACCCTAAGTAAAAGTTGTGGTATTAAAGCTGTAGAATTATCTCCTAGAAGGACGTAAGGGTATAAATAAGGACCTCGTACAGACTGAAGATAGATTTAGTCAGACTTAATAAACTAATTAACACATTCGCCTAACTATTGACTCTGACTAAATCTACGACGTATTGAACAACATCTTTTACTATGGGATAGTCAAATAAGTATCCAAAAATTAGGTATTAATTTATATTTACATAGTAAAATATCATATTTTTGTTTTAGTGCACTTTTTATTACTAGCAATCGTCATTATTTGTCGTCCTAAAATGCAGCTACTGCGTTTTACATGGCATTGTGGCGTCATATCGGCGTTATTGTGAAGTGCAATTTATTTCGGACGGTGTGCTTTGAGGTGTATTAATACAATATCTGTTAATTTTTAATGGAAGCCGGCCTTTCTACGGCCGATTTGTGCGGTGACAATGACAATATTGAATGCGTTACTGTAAAATGCTAAATCAGTCATTCATCAAACTACCTACAATTACTACATACCTAGGCCTATAGCACTAATGAGTATAGGTAGGTGTAATTACCTTGTATAACACGTGACTAGTTTTGATAAGTCCATAGCGCTATCAACTTACTTTGTATAAAATTACCTTAAAAGCGTTCCATTTACATAATAATTTAGATAATTCAAAATAAAACAAAATGTAATACATTTATTTAATCAATGTAGAAAACAGAGTTACCTATTTCGTCTTGGGTTTAGGTGTTATAGTTTTGTCGTAGTTCCTGATATTTTCTATAATACAATAGTGAAGTGCTTTAGCTACTTACCTTAGTATCATAATGTATTATGATGTTGGTTGTCAAATATTCGTAGATTTACTATTGTAGCCAAATTATGTCATTATTGATAATTTGAGCGATCAATAAGTAGAAGTCAGATTCATTTGTTCCTTGATTTTAATTTGAAATTAAATGCGATTTTAATATTTTACTTTTAAATGCTTAATTTCAAAGATGTCGATGACATTTGAACACCGAACAGCAGAATGTCGCAAGTACGCATTATAAAAATTATTGTTTTGTGCATTTACAATAATAATTTTCAGAATAATACGAGTAGTGTTACAAATATCTATTTATAATGCTAATAGTCCAACGACATGAATATGTCGACCGCCTAAAGACAGCGAAATGATCGAATAGTTAAGAATTAAGGAAGTAGGGAAACTATTTTCAATTGAAAATATTATCTTGGATGCACAATGCACCTGAATGATGAACACTTGCAGCGGTGTTAGTATATTAACTGTCAGTGAGCTGCTTCTCTGGAGCGGTATTTACCGACTGGTAAGTTCGCTTTATGACCGAATCTGAGCATCACCCGTAACAAACGCAAACCCGATAGTTTTGTCGCGTCGCTCGTGTCAATTAGCGGTCGCATGAAATGTTTAATAGGTTCCTCGCCGTCGCTGACAAGTAGTGATTGTAGATGTTACAGGTTTTTTCGCGGTTGAAATCGATTCGGTACATGATAAATGTATTATTTAACTCGAACCACCGTTGAAAAGATTTTTATTGTGTTCGTTTTAGGCTGTACAAGTCCCATGTGACAGACAAGTTGTTAATAGTTAAATAGATCAACGCAAAGTCGATAAATGGCACATAAAAATTCAGAATATTAAGACAGTCTTAATATAAAATTTGTCGAATGTGTTCAACGTTAACAACTTTTAGTATGGGATCAATATAAAAAACGTCATCTTTAGGTTAATTCTGACGAGTACCAAACACAGAAAAGTGAAGTTAATTTTTTTATTAACTAGAATTATTAAATTTAACAAGAATATTTCTTTTATAAACTGTCTCCGTGTTCTTAGGTAGAGACCGCTAGGAAAACGTAGCGTAGGGCTTTCGACAAAAGAGACGTTAATGCATGAAAAGAAGCCAAGGATCAAGCTTATTGGCATTAATTGGGAGGGAATAGGTAACTTTGCTAAACTTCTGTTGGTTGTGAACGTGCAACTATGCAACTTATATTAAGGTTTGATTAACCTCAGTAAATTCTGTTTTTTTAAATAAAGGATTGCTATGTTTTTTTTTCTATATCCCGACTTTTTTATCCCAGTCCCGCTTTTTTTACGTTTAAGTCCCGATATTTAGAAAAATGGATATAGCTTCGCTAATCGCTACTATCGGAAAGGTTTTGAGAACACTGTAGTAGTGTACTTTGGCCACACTACCCAGATAGCCCGGCCCATGCAGTACACTGTCTTATAGCTGCGTATTTCGCCTGACACCCGTATAATCCGCGTATATTTTAATTAAATTGATAGCACATAATACAAACGGACAGAAGGCCCTTTCGCGTGTGTTTAATTATTTGGTATATCCAGCAACGATCATTAGTAGTTCGCAAACACACTCAAATTTTAATTTTAAAATGGAATTGGTGAAGTGGATAAAAATTTCATAATAAGAATTGAAGCACTTAAACGTAGTACAAATAAACTACTTACGGAAGAAATTATTGCTCATGGGACAATTTTCTGAAGATAAATCAACTTTTTGTCAATCAGAACAGTATAGAACTGGTTGCGGTTATCTCTAGATAACTAGTAGGTACTATAGTCTGTGGCAGCTCTCTCAAGCTCTTAAGTATGTTTTGTTGCTATGAAAACATTTGATAAATAATGTGAATGTCAGCCTATTGCATTCCACTGCTGGACGTAAGCCCTTAAAGAGCGCTAAAGAGCACGATCTCCAGCTTTTTTCATCCAGACATTGCCATCCTATCCTTCAAGGTCGTCCGTCCGTCTGTCGAACTGGTGGTGGCGCGGTGTACTCAAGAACCCGTGTTCTCGACCTTTCCTCAATTGTATGTATGTCTGCTTTTAGGGAGTATGCTGTTTTACTCAATATATGAAGTTGACATACCACTTCTACTTACATTGGGCTGATAGTCTGCGGCCGGGCTAAGGCGAGCGAGCATGTCTCGACGAATGGCATTACCCGCGATTAGCATACGTAATTACGCCGCTTATCGCCTTAATTGCACTGTAATGAATCAAGCCGTATTGACGCGCCGTATATTATTTTGTAATGTGGTGTTTAAGGAAAGTGCACAGGAGAAAAATAGGGCAGGACTTGGTTTGGTTTTGTGGTATCTTAATGACAGTATAAAGGGTTGAAAAAGTTTTACAATGTTTCTCACAGTGTTTTGAACTATTGATGTTTTGAGAATCGCTCTATAGAAGTATCATTATTGAACATACGCAAACAAACTAAAAAAAAATTAAACAAAGGTTACGTTACTTTGCAATGCTGAATAATTAGGATTGGTAATGATATTTTAAAAAATATATTGTCACTTGATAATATTATTCAGTCGTAATCTTAGGATGTGTAAAACACGTTCTACTTTTACTTAAATTACAATCAGTAACATGCATCGTATGAATTTTACTTTAAACAAACTCAGTTGATGCACTTTTAAATTTTTTAAAATCAAATCAATATTAGTACTAATCGGAATACGACCACAAAATAGTGGCGCACCGCAAAAAACCGATCGTGACTTATTCATACATTGTCGCAAACAAGCTCTGTCTGTCAAGC
The DNA here is from genome assembly GCA_950371115.1 of Anania fuscalis. NCBI lineage: Eukaryota > Metazoa > Arthropoda > Insecta > Lepidoptera > Crambidae > Anania > Anania fuscalis. The sequence continues at coordinate 14,055,108 of OX493335.1, read as the reverse complement.
AAATCTGTCACTTATTGCTGCTGGGCCCCGCTTTCGCTGCATTAACATTTTATTAACATTTCCCGGGCGTCATTAGGGTTGATATTTGAATATCTTTGGATCGGAAATGCACAAATTAAGGGAGTGATCTGTTGGTCGTAATGAGCTCGGGAACGTAATGACGGAGAGAACAAAACAACACTCCTGCTTACCTCAGCGGTGCGGGGTAACGAACTGAATGTAGAGGAGTGTGCTTAAATTTAAAAATTTTGCAAATAAAAATATTTCATGATATAGTACAGAACCCATTGCCAACATTATGTGGTCTAGCCAGATCAGTGAATATCAGCCATTAACATTTAAATATGTGTGGCTAAGCAGACAGCTCAGAAATTGATGGCTTGTTCGCGGCATGTCATGCTCACTCAATGCTACAAAAGAACACATGCTCACAAACTTACAATGCAAAGACTGTGTCTCTCTCTGATGGAATATGATAATAAATGTGGCTGAAAAAAACTTCATCGCGATCCAAGCCGATGAAGAACTTTTACCCGACATTGCACTAGTTAGCTGCTCGTCAGTCAGCTGTACTGTTGAACGTTGCGTTCAACCTCTCGGCTAATCGATGTCTAGACGTGTGGTTGAATCGCGTTGCTCAATGAAAGGGCCAGCCGTGCAATTGTACGGCTATTGGCTGCGACATAGACATCTACTGATAAACAGGTATCTGCGTTAATTTCTAGCTAAAAGTTCTTCATCGGCTTGAATCACAATGGAGTTTTTTTCCACCACATTAATTATCATCGCTCCGTTGACTAGTTAAATGACTATTTTAATTATAAGATATTTCGACGCTGTTGCAGCAGCACCATAATAAAACTAGGCGTGTGGTTAAATGTTCAATAAAAGGGCTGGCCGTGCAATTGAATGGTTATTTCAACCAGCTGGCAGCGACATCTATAAGTTGAAATGATGATGATTCTTATGCCTTTCTGCACAACGTAACTTATAAAAGGGAAGGAAAAGCAATGCTACATGGTAGCAGCTACATGTTGTTCGATAGGAATTTCAACAATTGACTCCAAACTAAAAGAGTCAGTTTTTTTTTCATCGTCTTTTTTCAGATCATCGTCTTTGTCTTCAAATCTGAATAGGATATGAACGTCAAAAGCCGATGCAACGAAATCAGTGACGCTCTAGATTATGCTCTCTGGTAATTTCCTGCAACTGCAAAATTCTCAAAAAGAGTCCGCCTCCACACATTCGAGCCAATACTCGTTATTAATAAGAAACGGTAGCTCCCGGCACAGACGGACGCGACCGAGGACGGAGACATTTGTAATGACACTAAATAGTTGCGCGCGGTAGGTGCCCTGCGCACGAGTAATGCGTTCACAACTCCGAGGGACGGCGTGATGCAGTATAAACGCATTTAGTTTTAGAAAATGGTATGGTTGGGTTTTCAAATTTTTATTTTTATTTGGGTAGGTACTAAGTGATGTACATTGGTGGTAGGTACATATGCAACAGGATTGAAATCTTAGTTACCTAAAGGTATTCATGTAGAGAGCAGTTTATAATCTAGATATTATTAAAATAGGTAGGTACAATATGCGGGTTATCAACCGATACCAATAGGAATCGAAGACACTTCTTTTTGCTATGTTGACTGCTCTTTAGGCTGCATTATTAAGGCGGACGCGGTCGAGGACGGAGACATGTAATGACACTAAATAGTTGCGCGCGGTAGGTGCCCTGCGCACGAGTAATGCGTTCACAACTCCGAGGGACGGCGTGGTGCAGTATGAACGCATTTAAATGGAGAGATTGGTACGATTAGGTTATCGACCGATTACAATTCTGAAAAACAAATTTTACGGGGAAGCTGATGTCCTCGGCTCTAGCTCAGATGAATGAGCAGTCGCTGGAGTGCGAAGAGATGTGGGTTGGACCTGGGGTCTAAGGCAGTCACTTTTGTCGGTGGAGCATTAAATGGCAAAAATAACTTTTAAAGTGGCTAGGTATACTTTCTACATTGAATAAATGTTTAAATCTTAATGCCTTGTATGAGTATGTATGTTATGAAAATTAATTGACGTATGACTCTTCCATAAGTCTGATTAAATAAAATGCTGCTTAAAATTAGGGATGCCAGTGCTTGTATAGGAAGTACGTTAGTATAGTCTACCCCTTTAAGGCATCAATCGAGCCATAGTCGCATCGCTATCCCGACCCAAAGGTTTTTCATAGAAAAAAGTTTAGCATGTTGTCAATTTGTTAACGAGAGCCCTGAAATGAGCAGCGCTAGTGATGGCTGGAAAAGGGTGCGTATCCACAATGCCAAAAATATGTTTTCTACTTAAAAGTTGGCTAAGGTAAACGCACCAAGCCCAGGGAGTAACATACCACTGTGCCGCCACCAAGATAATTGAAAAAAACGTTGTAATTGTTACATACTGCATATTGCGGTCCAGCCAATAAGTCAGAAGCACCTATCTGCGTAATGTCTCGGGATCATTTACATATTTTAATGAGCGGCCGGGCCTATCTCTGCCTAGGCCAGCCTTCGCCCGCGTTTGTGCCTAGCGCATGTTTGACGAATGGATTGTCTGGAGTGGCCAACCGAATTAATGAGAGCTGATTTCAAATCTCCTCCCTGTACTTCATAATGAAGGTACGGCCTCGTTCTTTTAAGATTGACGCTGAGATTGCGGGTTTAGAAGCTAATTTGAAATGTAGACCAACATGTGTCTTGTTTATGCTAATTACTCATTTAAGTATTTAAGCTTTGGGTCCCATGAGTTCGCGCGTGAATTTACCTAGAGTAAGTATAAGGTGTAGTTGAACAGAAGTCAAGCAGCGCCTATGGGGTCAACATCGAAATATTTATTTATTTCGGGACATCGAGATCCATGGGTTAGATATTATTAACACTTAAATTAGGTGTTAGTAGGTAATTTAGTTTAAATTTCAATTTTGAAATAATTAAATTTTCCATCGAGAGGCATTTCTTGCGGTCGACATCTAGAAGGTCATCGTTCTATAAGCTTCTAATTTATTCGTTTTCTTCAAAAGGGTGAAGCAAACATCGGAATTGCAAACATAAAACACTTCCTTATACTAGTAATTTTTATCATCAGTAATTAGCGAATGCGCGCAAGCTGCGTGTGTGCTGTGCAGCGCCCGTGTCGCACATTAAAATTTGCTGGACTATTGGCTGATCTATTCGCACGTAACTTAAACTAAAGGTACTCCGAAAGACGCCAGGATAGTTATGTCACAAGTATCGGCTACTTGCGTCACGTAGTAACACTCCGTTTACTATATGAGGCTGTCAGCGCAAAAGCGGCCCCCAATTATTCTATCTACTACAAGGTCTACAAGTTATTAAAAATGAGCTAAAATATTAAAAATCGGTCTGTCTCTAACAAATGTATAAAGAACGTTTACAAGGTAAACAAGAGAGGCCGGTTATACATCACACTAGTGTCTTTTTAATGACTTATAGTAGATCACTCAGATTATTGAATTTGGTTAGGCCGCTTTTACGCTGACAGACTTGCTTCACTGACAAACTATTTTGTGTCCTCATTGGCATTATGCTAATCTGACGCCCTAAACAAAGTAGCACTTGCATTAGCAAGTGGTGGGTCTTGCATATTCAGTTAATTGCAGCCCTGGTGGTAATTAGACCTCTTAATTAATGGCCAATCTTTGCCTGGCATGAGACATATCTCCAAAAAAAATTTTTGTATAGTCGATAGCTTTACCCAATCCAGCGCAAAAGTTAAAATTTCTTCAACTGATTTACAATTAACACGTAAAGTGCAATATCAATTTTGAAAGTTTAGTGGCAGGTTGATAAGCGGTTAACTGTACATGGATCTCTCCTTTCAGCCTATTGCAGTGCACTACTGGACGTAAGCCTTCCCGAAAGAGCGCCAAAGAGCACGATCTCCCGCATTTTAAGGCCAGCAATCTTCCTAAGGTCGTCGGTCCGTCGTGCTGGGGGGCGTCCTACGCTACGTTGGCCAAGGCCTGCTATCTGTACATGGATAATACATAGTCAGGTCATAAGTTCTGTCACACAATAAAAACTTTTGAATTTAGAATGCTGGCCACAAAAAAGTTTTTTGAATTAGAATTTCGAATTTTTCATGAAAATAAAAATGTGTACTTTTTAGAATTTTCCTCATTTTTAAATATGGAGTGGACACTTAAAGAAGACCGTGTCGCGGTTATTGCGTTGCATCGTTGCGGTAACGCGCCAATTCAGATTTTCGACTTACTGAAAAATTTGAATATAACCAAAAGATTCGTTTATCGTACCATAAAACGATACAATGAATACTCTAGTGTAGATGACAGGTCGAGAAGTGGTCGCCCTCGCTCTGTTAGGACTCCAGCAGTGATAAAAGCTGTGAAGGCGCGAATTCAAAGAAATCCCATACGTAAGCAGAAACTGTTGGCCCTTCAGATGGGGTTAAGCAAGACTTAGGGAAGGGAAGAAAAACAGGACATCGTTTGGACGCTCGTTTAATGGACCTGAGACTGAAGAGATGCCGCGCTTTGTTGAAGCGGTACGCGGGAAAAAAGCATCGGGAAATTCTTTTTTCGGATGAAAAAATTTTCATCGTGGAAGAGAGCTACAACAAACAAAATGATAAGGTGTACTCACACAGCAATGAAGAAGCGAGCAACCGTATTCCGCATGTCCAACGAGGTCATTTTCCACCCTCGCTCATGGTTTGGTTGGGAGTCTCTTATTGGGGCTTTACTGAGGTATATTTTTGTGAGAAAGGCGTAAAAACGAATGCAGTTGTGTATCAAAATACAGTCCTCAAGAACCTTGTGGAACCTGTTTCTCATACCATGTTTAATAACAGGCACTGGGTATTCCAACATAATTCTGCGCCAGCTCATAGAACGAAAAGCACACAAGACTGGCTGGCGGCGCGTGAAATCGACTTCATCCGGCACGAAGACTGGCCCTCCTCCAGTCCAGATTTGAGTCCGAGTTACAAGATATGGCAACACTTGGAGGAAAAGGCCTGCTCAAAGCCTTATTCTGATTTGGAGTCACTCAAGGCATCCTTGATTAAGGCAGCCGCCGATATTGACATGGACCTCGTTCGTGCTGCGATAGACGACTGGCCGCGCAGATTGAAGGCCTGTATTCAAAATCGCGGTTTTTAAAGTTTATTCAAAATGACCCATTTTTAATAAACTTTATTACCATATGAATCTATGTTTTATTAAGTTCATTTTGCTATATAAATGGTTACATAAATAATAAACATGTCCAAATTATTTCATATTACACATGAGACAGAACTTATGATCTGACTAGGTATTATTCAAAGAAGAAAAGTGCACATGAATGCTGTTAATTCCGTGGTAATTACTTAAAGTACAGTATTTTGTGCTACAAACTTGTTTAGTTAGCACCAGCAAATGTATCTATGAAATGTATACTTGCCCAATTACATTGTGAAGACATGCCTCGTACGAGGCGAAGACTGGCCATCAATTAGAAGGTCTAATTACCGCCAGGGCTGCCACTGAATATGCAAGAGCCAGTGCTTGCTAATGCAAGCGCTGCTTCTTGGTTCGGGGCGGCGGATTAACATAATACCAGTGGACAGTGTACCCTAAGTGCGTGCATGAACTTAACTCAAAAGTTAAATGAACAAGCGTATGATTTGAGGGCAATAGGTAATAGGGATGACGACGAACTTTTTTTTCTTCGTCTACTAGGTAGATTAACAAAAAGTATTGGACACGTTTTTTTTCTTTTTTTACATAATTAAAATAATACAGTCAAAAAAGTTTCGGGAATTGATGATTTCTTTATGGTTCCAAATTCAATTTTTTTTTTGTTGTTGTTAGATTGGCACAACTGTTTTCCATTTTGGCGCGGACTTTGAGTTACATCTGTTAATTAGATTAAATACAGTATTTTTTTTAGTTATACCATAACTAGTGTGTATTGCGAATTTCATAATGGACAAAAACATCGAACAAAGAGTTTGTCTTAAATTTTGCATCGCCAATGGGATTTCGTGTTCGGAGTCTCTGAAAATGTTACAGAAGGCTTACGGTGAATCGACTTTATCAAAAACACGTGTTTATGAGTGGTACAATGCGTTCAAAAGCGGTCGAGATGTGATGGAAGATTTGCCTCGCTCTGCTAGGCCATCAACGTCTGCTACTGAAGATAACATCGCAAAAGTGAAGGAAATAGTGACTGAAAATCCTCATTCAAGTTTGAGAGAGCTAGCCTTCGAATTTTCTGTGTCATACGAGTCGATTCGTACCATTTTAAATAATCAATTGGGTATGAAACATGTTGCCGCTCGGCTAGTCCCAAAAGACCTGAATTTCTCCAAAAACTCAATCGCAAAAGAGTCGCTGAGGACATGCTAGAACGAGTCAATTCCGACCCAACACGAGCGGGAAATCAATAGGAGGATGCAGCTTGGCTGGGCAGCGTTTGGGAAGCTGCGTCATATCTTCTCGTCGCCACTGCCACAATACCTGAAGAGCAAGGTATTTGATCAGTGCGTCCTACCGGTGATGACCTACGGAGCCGAAACGTGGAATATGACAGTAAAGCTGACCCGCCGACTACATGTCACTCAGCGAGCTAAGGAAAGGTCGATGCTTGGGATTTCGTTAAAGGATAAAATCCGAAATGAGATCATCAGGCAGAGGACTAAAGTAACGGACATAGTCCAAAAATGTAGCAAGCTTAAGTGGCAGTGGGCTGGCCACATCTGTCGCAGAACCGATGAAAGGTGGAGTAAACGGGTTCTCGAGTGGAGACCACGCCTAGGCAAACGTAGTGTAGGACGACCCCCAGCTCGATGAACCGACGACCTTAGGAAGACGGCTGGCAGTGGATGGATGAAAAAAGCGGGAGATCGTGCTCTTTGGCGCTCTTTGGGGGAGGCCTACGTCCAGCAGTGGACTGCAATAGGCTGAGATGATGAGATGATGAAATTACCACTTCGTGGCACCCGGTTTCATTCGGTAGAAGACATATACGCGGCGAGAACTGAACTCAATTCCGGAAAAGGCGTTTAAAAAATGTTTTGATGATTAGATTATTCGTTGGCGTAAGTTATGGTACAACAATTCCTTAATTTTTTACATGTACTTATCCAAGCAATATTAAATGTATAACTAAAATCAATCAAATAATAAAAATTACAATTAATTAATTACAATTATTAATACTAAATTTAATTTACTTGGCGTAAGTGTATCATATGATAAAATAAATTTGGATGAATAGTTATTCATCCAAATTTATTTTGTATATAACATTTTGTATATTATTAATCTTTTCCCGGTACTTTCTTGACAGAGTAGTATATTGATTTGAAATGTCTCATAACGTAACGCTTAGGTATAATTTTTACTTATAAGTGACGTCACGAACTCACGAGCCCCCACCCGAGCTTAGTTCTGCATGCGACTGCGTCTGTGTAGAGTTTAAAATGAGACGAAAGAGGAATTATTAATTAACCCAAAGGAATACAAAAACCGGATAAATACAGTAGTATTTATCCGGTAAATACAGTAGTATTTATCCGGTGTTTGTATTCATTTGGGTTATCCTATGTGTTAAACTTGAGATTAATATTTATTTATTTCGACCTCCGTAGCCCGGGATCGATTCCCGGTCGGGTCAATGTAGATAACGAACTTTTCTATATCGTCTCGGTTCTGGATGTTGTGGTACCGTCGTTTTTTTAATTTCTATAACACAAATGCTTTAGCTTTAGCTACCTACTTGCCTACCTTAGGATCCAAGCAAGGTATGTGATGTTGTCCAATGTTTATTTATTTGTGGTACCTTTGAGTCATTTTCCTTTAAGCAGGATTATTGGAAACAAAAGTTTTCACTTTTTTGGTATAGTAAAGTCAATGATTGTGCAGAATTACCTACCTACCTACTTACTGACCACCTGTTTCGAAATAAAAATACTAAGAAAAAGGCATAAACCTGGGTTAATTAATCAGATAATTGATCTACTCGTATATTATGATCATTATACGACCTAACCATTATCAAAGATGTGTTAAAATGATGTCTTGTTCATGAAAAGAAAAGTAGTTAGGCAAATGAGCATGAGAGAATCATTTAAGCATTTTAATGAACCGGCCCCCAAGAATTATTGTGACGGCTGAGGATAATGTTATAGGTAACGGAGGAAAGAAGCTCTATTATGCTCTGTTCATTAAATGTTCTAACCACGAAAGAGTAAATCTACAAACCATTCCGTGACAGTACCTATACTACAAGGTAGATACAAACGCATTTCTATTCCTCTCTTTATCGATTAGTTCTCACACAGCACAGCACATTCTCATCCAGACCATAAATCCTAGAATTCCAGTGCTGTCTTCCTAAACACGGTTACCTACATGAAATTCATTATCACGCCAGCCTAATAACTTCCCTTGCGGCGTGCGGTCAGGGAGGGGGTGACAAACAGCACCCTGTAATGTGCTACTGTTGAATTGCAAAAATCTCATTATGCTCTAACTGTCGTTATAGGAGTAATTAACTGCTAGGGACAGAGAGATGCGTGGAGCTGTAGTTGGCTAATTTTTTTGCAGAAAAATTTCACACCGATGAGCACGATATGCATTAAGGCATGTCTTAAGATAGATTTGTGTTCTGGAGGCCTAGCACGAAAATGTATCTTTCGTTCGGTCGTATAAACCTAACAAATTAAAATAACCAGTTTCGTGTGTCAATCCTTTGATAAAATATGACCAATTCTATTTAGCCGCGTAAAAAGCCCGACTATTTTCAATTGTTCAAAAATTGTTAAACCTTTGATACAAGTGAATGGATTTTTTAATTTGATCGGATCGGATTATAACCGAACGAACGATAAGCTTTTGTATTAGGCCTCCTGGATCTATCAATAACAACAAACAAGACATATATTTTATATCAATTTAATAGGCTTGCTAATTTTATTGACTGAACGAATTCCACTTGTACAATGAAATCAAATCAGTAATCTGAGGTGAAGGGTGTACGATGGTGTGTGTTTAAGTTATGTTGGTCAATTATTTGGTGTATTCTATGATGAAACAAGTCTCTCTTGCTATAAGCTATCTAGCTCAGTCAGACGCCTATTTGCTAACACTGAAACATTTGCTATAAAATGTACATAAAACAATACAACTCAATGTCATTCTCAAACTGGTTTATAGGTGAAATATAAGTAAGCCTTCGCTAGCCGAAGGTTGGGTATAGGCTTAGTATTATCAGAATCAAGTATAAACAAGATACAATATTCTCACATCTCGTAACGGCGAGTATGGACCGAAATTTTCCTGTCGACTCCACACATTTTCCTGTCCGCTGGTAATTGTGTTTCGTTATAACGAGTTTTTTGGCGTCGTCCGGTTGCAGCCAACCTGCGCGCTGCATTTGCTTTGCTCATTTACCCTTCCTACCTATAACTCTACCAGGTTTGTTAGTTTGGTAATAAACTAAGTAACCTAATTAAATCCCATTTAGCTCTACTAACGTCAATACGCGGTCTCCCTCCACTCTATAAAGACTATTGCTCTAAACGCCATGGGGTAGTTTTCAAAGCTCAGGGGAGAAATTTCTGTCTTTTTTTATAAGATCTTCGAAAAAAAAGGTTAAGTTTTATGAAAAAAGTTTAATCGAAAGTTAAATCAATAGTATTATCTATCGCCATCTCTTCAAATTCAACAGGCTTATTTGTCTTGCTAGTGCTGGTATCTTCTTTCTCAGTTTCCTTCGGCTTCGCAGGCGTTTCGGTTTGCCTCACCACCGGCAACGCGACTGTTTTCCGTCGCTTCTCTTTTACGACTGAGCTTGGAACGGGAGCAAGGGAGTTTAGGTGCGCTTTCTGAAAAGAAAAAAAGTTAAAATTACTAGAAAAAGAAAAATGTTTTATTAAACAAAATTAACTAAAATATTTGCTTTTTTCAAAAGATGGGGCTGACTTGCCTGATTTTTTTGCATGGTATTTATATTTGTGTTTGATAGCTTTTTTAGGATCATAATTACCTAAACAATATGGATACCTATTTAACTAATAATATAAATGTTATTTGGCGGAAGTATTGTATCAAGATAAAAAAATCTTACCTACTTATTCCACATTTAGGTATTCAAGAGTCTTTCAGCTATATTAATTTGGCCACTGACACTCGATTCATTAACCCAAACTCACACCTCTTTCACAATTCTATTTACTATATTTAGTAACAATATAGACTTAAAGTTCTGTTAGAATTTTGCTTGTAATTTTTTTTTACCAATTTAAAGTTTACCTATTTAAAAAAAAGAACGATTTGACGTAAAATAAACAGAGGTTCCTTTCCGCTCAATTATTCAGTCCAAATTAAAGAGTGCATGTGTTTGCCAATTAGGCATTATTTCAATTCGAAAACAGCAATTGCATAAACAAAAGCCTATCACGCGTCTATTTAAAGATTCAGAATCGAATTTAAATTAAAATTGGTGTTAAATTTGGTATACGATACGATTCATGACTCACAAATTATTTGGAATCCACAATACGGTTTATTCGTGTAATAGATCAATCGACTTATTTATTAGTTGGCTAATGTAAATGGAACAAGCGTTGACAAGTGAAACACTAATGCGCTATGCTTTAGTTTCTGTTGTAGCAATCGGCAACTTTTTTTTTTCAAAATTCATTTAATTTTGAGCAACTTCGCAGATGTAGCAATTCTAGTTGTAAGTTTCAGGTTTTCTGAAATGACGCCTATTATAGCTAGCTAATATGTCTAAACTAGCAGCTGTCAAAATTGTACCAGCTATAACGAGTGGCTGGTTTCTGCAAACCGGTAACGTCGACAAAAATAAGTAATACATCAAGTGTTGCTTCCTTGAGCGAGATTCATAAGTAGTCAGACTGATTACAGATTTCAAAAGCCGATATAATATTGCAGCAACCAGATAAAATAGGTCTAGATTCTGCTGCATTGCTGTTTAAGATTGCTTAAATAGTATATTTTTTGTAATGTGAGAAAAAACATGGTTGTACGCCTGATCTGCATACCGTTTGCGGGGCGGTTACTCAAAAGAACGCAAAAGGTACGACGACGCCCGGTTTAAATCACTTCAGAAAACGACTTTTCAAGGTGTGCTGGGCGAAGACTCTGGCAAAATTAATTGTTAGTTACCAAGAACACAAGGATGTTAATTCCTTACTTCTTGAACCTTGGTCTTGTTGACTATGACCGTATCTGGCGCATAATAAAATTTATTCATTGACTTACTAATGACAAATTTCTTCTGGCCAATAGTTTGACGTCTTCAGTATTTATCGTAGAACGTTTCGCGTGCCTGAAAAAAGTAGAAACCCTTAGAATCAAATATTTTGATTCACCATGATTTTCATTGTACTCGTATTTTGTTGGGTAATAAAATAGTAAGTTAAAGACGGCAGATCAATTTTTTACGGCTTTTTATATTTTTGACGTCCTCCGTAGCCTAGAGGCGAGCACGCCGGACATGGCGTCGCCATCTCTGAGGTTTCGGGCTTCCGGGTTCGATTCCCGGTCGGGTTAATGTAGAAAACCAATTTTTCTATATTGTACCGTAACACCCAGACCTCGGGTCTGGGTGTTACGGTACCGTTGTTGTTTCTGATTTCTATAACATAAAAGCGCTTTGGCTAGTAAGAAACGTAAACTCACTTCGCAAAAGCCTCCAAATCAGCTCCGTAAATAGATAGCTTTTTATATACCAACTCGGCTATTATATCCATAGCCGGTTTTGTGATCTCCAACCCGAGAAAATGGCATGTTTCTGAACAAATGGCGCGAACATCGCGGTGCAGGGCAGCTTGAATTTTCTGCAACAAAAAGAAACACTAAAAAGCGCCATCTATTGCCACTTTGGAATACTACTAAACGTCCTACTTTACTGTTGCTTTAGAAAGCAAAACATGTGCTCTATTAAACTTACAATTATTTTGTTTAACACCAATTAATTTAATTTCGATTTCATTTGAAATACATAATTCATGAAATGCCATAAAATACTATATGTTGTTAGGTTCCCAAATATCGTGTAAAAACATCATTAAAACTTCATTCAAACCTGATTTTTAGATAAACTGTCGTAGTTCGACATGGTTTTAAAACGAGCAAAATATGGGTTGTTCAATTAAAGTTACCCATTAACAGTAATTATTTAAACGACACTAAAGTATAACCAGGTCACGAAACTCGTAATTTACGTAAATTATTAAAATAATAAGCCAGCCGCCGTTGCACAAACACAACACTGACAGTTGTTTGTTATGACACTTTACTTTTTAAAGACAACAATCACGATTTCTCAAAGGAAATAAATATTATCGTCAATCGTAATATGAATTGCGGTAACCGCCAAATGCCAACTTTACAGGAGAGGCGAAAAACAAAATTACAATCGCAAAAACAGTTGTAACTTTTTGTGTTCTTATCCGATTGCAATGCTGTTTCCACCTATTTATGCAAAACGTTGAGGTCTTTCAGCTTTAATAAAACATATTTAGCCTTCTATTATGGTTTCGAAGATGACATGGTTCTTACGTTATTTTTTTAGAAAAAATATTGCGTTACCTTAATTTTTGTAAAAAAAAATATTAAGAGCTTTACAGTAACTCACATAACATGCAACCATAGTTGAACGTATATCACAAACGATATATAATTTCATAACGTATGTAACCACAGTTTTTAAGGCGTGGACATACGCTGTAGTAAGGTTATTATAGTATTACCATACTTATTCCCTTATATTAGGTTCTAATATAGAACAATATCGAGATTATTATTGATTTTGGGCTAACTCGAGAAAAAGGGTCGGCATTATAAATATAGCCATTAAAAAGCGAGAAAAACTGTTTTAATAATCTCAGTTATACTATATTAAATCTTGTTTTTAGGGTTCCGTACCCAAAGGGTAAAACGGGACCCTATTACGAAGGCTCCGCTGTCAGTCTGTCTGTCTGTCAGTCTGTCCGTCTGTCACCAGGCTATATCTCATGAACCGTGACAGTTAGACAGTTGAAATTTTCACAGATGATGTACTTCTGTTGCCGCTATAAAAACAAATACTTAGAACAAGAGTAAAGTAAATATTTAAGGGGGCTCCCATACAACAAACGTGATTTTTGCTCGTTTTTATAGATAATGGTGCGGATCCCTTCGTGTGCGAGTCCGACTCGCACTTAGCCGGTTTTTAAGTTTAAATCATTCGAGATAAATCCATTAGACTCAGAGTAACAATTGTGTAGGTGTTTCAATTTAAGTTTTCGCATTGCCTTGCCTTTTTGAAATAGTGGACTATAAAGTATCACCCAGTAAGTTACGCATTAAGAAAGATATTTTGGGAACTTGTAGAAAAATAATGTTTTAATATTATGTGATTAATGGAAGTATTATATAAATATTTTCTTTTCTAATGCCAGTAATAATAACCAGTGGATAACAGCAAGATACAGGAAACAATCAGTCTTATACCTGACGCCAATAACTCCGGAACTACGCTAATACGCCACTATACCTACATCTCCCAAAACTGGACATAGACGAAATTAAGTGGGCGCGGCTCTCAAACAGCTTGGTAGTAGAAAAACGCCCAGGGGAAATGGAGTCAAAGCTTTTTAAGCCAGGGGCCAACCAACGCCAAACGCCAAAGCCAGCCAACTTACGTTCTAAGGAACTAAACAGATTTTTCTGTTCCGTACTTCAGTAACATTGTGGTGGATCAAAGCACTATATAAAACTCTTCTAAAGATTTACAGACCTCGTCTGCCCTAAGCCATGTCTATAAGCTGTTTTCGAGAGTCGTACCAAATCATCTTAACACAAGATTGAATCCTTTCCAGCCACTGGACCAGGCTGAGTTTAGTAAAGGCTGTACACTAAAGAACATCCAGAGTAAGACAAATTATACAGAAGTCAGAAGAATTTTATCAGGCCTCGTACTTAGACTTTGTGGATTACGAGAAAGCCTTCGACTCCGTCGTGACCTGGACTGTTCTAGAATTCTTACATCGATGCTAATTTTTTGGCGATATATCGAGTTGCTATGGAGCCTGCACAAAATTGCATCAGTTACATTTCAAGTCCAAATCACCAAACAAAACCTATCTCGTGAACCGTAACGCTTTGTTGGGGAGGCGCGTGATATAAGTAATAAAAAATCATCTTTAATATAGCATAATTCAAAAAACGTCATCTAAATTTATTAAAATAACATCATAATACTAATAACTTATGTTTTAATAGCCAGTAAAAACATATTCATGCACAGGTTTAGTGTTTTACTTTAAAATATATGTCATTGAAATTTAACGTAAGCACCAAAAATTTTGCAAATACATTTAAAATAAATTCATATTGGTTCTTACGGTAAACTACAAATTGAATTTATTTATAAAATGGACATAAGCCACAAAAATAAGTGTAAACGAAAAAAAACTACCTAAATCTTGTTAACGTATTCGCCAATTTTTTCAAGATATCGAGATTTTAAAGACACCAATCGATAGAGCGGAAAATTTGCAGTCGAACTGTATGTATAACTCAATATCGCCATTTTGGCGGTTACAGTAATTCATATTACGATTGACGTTATGTTAACCTGTTTATATAATTGTACAGCAGAGGGCCTAGTAGTGTAAGTGCCATAAAATATTTCCAGTTTTTGTTTGGAATGAATCAAATGAGTTCTTCTAACACGAGGATTTCTTGGACCCTGGACCCGCTTAAACCATTGGACCAACCCAATCTATTGATAAGTTTCACAATTGAATGAATTGGCTCTTCAGATCAGTATCTTCATAGTAAAATACTTTATCACTTTTAAATGAAAAATATTTTTCAACACAGTTGCTCGTAAATTGAATCTTATAACACCGTTTTTAGTATCATAATTCATCATATTACGCACTTGTGCTGTAATAACATTATCGCACTAGTGCGGTAATGTAAACTTTTTTTGTATAATCCAGCAAAAGTTTGTGTCTAAGAACATTGAATATTTTACCAATATTAAATTATTTTACGGTTAAGATGACAAATAAATATTTCATTTTATCAAATTCTATATTAATAAACACAAATTAACTTAACTATCATTTTTAGAAACAATAATTTATAGTTTATTTCATTTTTTAAATTGCTGCTACTCCGGCTGAACAGCCAGTTTTTCCTGTGCCATTATTGAACCTGCGCGCGTATCGAAATGGGGAGGAACACGCAAAGCTTTTTGTAGATGGCGTGATCGTCGCTTGTACCCTGTTGACAGCTAGTGTCAAGTGTGTATTTCCGATTTTTTCGCATATAAAGTTTTTTAGCGTTTAAAATGTATTCATTAATGTCTTTTTCTGAGCTTCAAAGCGGATTTCGTAAAAGGACCAGAACAATTAACGGAAACGTTGTGATTTGATAGAGAGGTAAGCATTGAAAATATTGAAGGTTACATTCTATTCCCTGTGCATAATTCTGGTTAATTTGGACTATATCTGTTATTTCTTCTAGATTGGAGGCTTATGAGCGGAATTGAAACTTTGGCGCTGACTATAACATTACAGATAATGTTGCATATGCCTCTCTGGTGATAAAAAAATTCAGAGACATTGATGCCGATTTTCCACTTCCTAGCTTAAGGAAACATGACTTACATCTTTATTTAGAAAGGTATGAAGTATATTTAAATAATTTCCTGATATTTATTCAATACACTTTTTAAAAAATAAGTATTCATCATCTGATGCTTTTTGTTACACAGATACAACAACAGGGAACAAAAAGTTCTGTATGAAGCATGTCATCTCCTAACTGTCCACCTCTACTCTGCTGGTGGTATCACATACAAGAAAGGATAATGTAAAGCAAGGATGGAGAAAGTTAATTTTATACCATTGTGAGCGCTGCGGATAGTGGCATGTATGCATGATGTAAACATGTATCTCTAATTCAATACCAGAGGTCATGCAAGTTCTCCAGATTATGGGAAGTGTATTTAGGTTATGTGGTGGACAAGCGTGAATTGGATTGTGAATTTCTAAGTAGTCTTGATAAACTTCTAAGCAAAGATACAATAATTAAATTAAGCACCGGTATATAGCTAAAAAAAGGTTGATATATGAAATAACTGTGCCTTAGTTAAGTATTAGTGTTAGAGAGTTGTCCTTTAAACAGAAAATTCCTTACTACACACAAACACATAGATATTTATTTTGTACTGGTAGGAAATTCTGCAATTTGATTGATGCATAGCATGTAGTCGTGATACTATTTCTTTAGTAATAAGTAATACTCACATTTGTGAAATGTTACTTTTTTTTATAAGCATCATTATGAAGTAATGGTATATTTAAAGTTAGTAAAATGTTTAAAGGTTATTTAAAAATAATAATAAAAAAACAGATATAACTTTCTAGACTTTTATTGATTTTTTTTATAAATAGATTCCCTAAAATTGCAGCGCTTGAGAGTTTCTCAGTTCTTCATAATAGTGAGGCCCAGTAAGTAATTGAGATTTTCCTTTATGAATAGGAGGTACCTGTTCTAACTATTACATTTCTTTCTGTCTCTTTTGTAAGTATATTGCCTCCGCTTTGTCATTTAGTTAAAAGTTCACAGCACTCTACAGTAGAGAGACAGGCAAGTAGTAGAGTCCTTTATAAATTCAAGAAGAAGACAGGGTAAAGCACTAACTAATATTTTCAATGTATTAGTATGTTTAAAACTGATCCATGAAGCTTGTCATGATTTGGGCTTTTTAGGTTTCTGTACTTTTGTTTCAGTGCCAGTGAATTCACTAAACTGTTACCCGTTTAGTATATTATACTTTTTCCAAAATAGTCTTCTTCTATGAAATATGCTGTGAGTAATCGTGCAATTTTTAATCCGTAAAGCAGATTCCCACTGATTTTTGCGTTTATAGTCCTTACGGAATAAATGAACTACTTCAATTTTACAGTTTAAAGCTGTTGTATTGCGACTTTAAACCTCGAAAATATGGTAAACAAACAGAAATGATTGCAAACTTCCATACAATCTGACAGATGTTATGTCAGATCTAGGTACAAGACAATAAGCGCCCCTGGCGTGATAAAAAGTTAGTTTTTCTCCCCATTGCTGCGCGCGAAAAAAACAAAACTTACGTGCCATATTCTCTAAATATTTGGTAAAGTTGTTGCTGTGTGGTTAATTACTATCAAAAATGTCTACTTTCAATAGTGAAGACGAGTAAAATGTTATTCAACCCCGTCGGAAATACTTATCGAGGCACGAAACGCAAGTGATAGCCTGTTCCGCCAAAATCCAGAGAAAAACAGCAAAAACGGAGAAGGTATTTTAGATTTTAGTTTGGTTTTTTCCTCGCAATTGTGTTGAAAAATGTCGTATGCATCTCGTGTTGGTGTGCATTGATTATTTCACACCCGGCTTCCTTACTGCGCTCGCCTGCGGCTCGCGTTTACAATGCCTCGTGTGTAATAATCAACATACACTTGTATCATAATGTACTATTATTTTATCTTGAATTTAAATAAAAACAACAATTGAGATGTAATGTAGTCTAGGACTGACTTCCAAGATTTTATTATGTAGGTAGTTTATTAAAAACCGGCCAAGTACGAGTCGGACTCGCGCACGAAGGGTACTTACCGTACCATTATGTAACACGTTTGTATGGGAGCCCCCTTAAATATTTATTGTATTCTGTTTTTTTTGTATTTTTTGTTATAGCGGCAATAGAAATACATCATCTGTGAAAAATGTCAACTCTCTAGCTATCACCATAGAGAAAAAATTACTATCACGTTCATGAGAAACAGCCTGGTGACAAACAGACGGACAGCGGAGCCTTAATAATAGGGTCCCGTTTTACCCTTTGGTTACGGAACCCTAAAAACAAAGTCGTGTTTGTTACAACACTTATAACTCGAGAACGGCTGGACTGATTTTCATGGTTTATAATTTGTTGAATTTGTCTCCGCCCCGAATAGCAGAATATATAATAAAAACCATGGAAAAACTGAATAAAAAACACTGTTAGGCGGTACGAAGTGTGCCGGGATAGGACAGCTAGTATTGAATAAACTAAAGACCACACGAAAGGAAGCGGGCAATAGCTAATTTTTCCATATTTTCTCACAGTTAAAACCTTCCCTGGACAAATAAGACCAAAAATAGCAAAATCGGTCCAGCCTTGTTAACGTTTGTTACGAACAACAATTTCACATGATATTTCAGTGGATACAGAGTTCCAATTAGTACTTTAAAAGACAACGGTTCAGATCAACCAACCTACATCATAGAACAGTGTTAAAATATATTTTTGAGGGAATAGATAGAAACACCATAAACATAACTTTTAAGTTTTAATGAGCATACTGTACAACACATGAACAACCCATTGAAAAAAAAAGTTGTATATAAAAACATTGTGCCTTGTTAAATACATTAAATGTTTAGTTATTACGCTACTTAGTATTCCCTGATTTGTCAGTGAGTAATATATGGTATAAATTGGTACGGTTTGTACGGATTTCGTACAACATTATTTATATGAGTCTACGATTTTCGCGCCAAGGGAAATTTTAGGTTACTACAATCTTTTGAATAATATTTAACTTGATGTTTGGCTATAGCTATATATCATTGCGAATTCAAGTGTCATTTTGTTTTACTTAAAGTTCCCGTCAGCACATAGACTTAGGATTCGCTTCTATATCTATGCGTCAGCATGAGCATAGAAGATGCATTCATAACACGTTACCATATGGATTTATCAGGTAGCAGAATCAGAGCTGGCAACCATACAAATTAAAGCAGTGTCATCATTGCCGCTTCATGTTGACTGCATAGCGAACTACATTCGTTGACATATTGTGGTGCTTCGCCTTGAATGCAAAGGATTCTTAGTTCAGACTAATACCATAAATTATAAATAATCATCATATCAGCCTGTTGCAGTCCACTGCTGGACATAGGCCTCCCCCAAGGAGCGCCACAGCGCACGATCTCCCGCCCTTTGCATCCAGTCGCTGCCAGCTGCCTTCTTCAGGTCATCGGTCCATCTAGCCGGGGGGCATCATATCTTCAAGTCGACACTGCCGCAGTGCCTGAAAAGCCGGGTGTTTAACCAATGCGTCCTACCAGTTTTAACCTACGGAGCCGAAACGTGGAACATGACAGTCAAGTTGGCCCACCGACTACATGTCACTCAGCGTGCTATGGAAAGGTCTATGTTGGGGATCTCATTAAGGGATAAGATCCAGAACGAGGTCATAAGACATAAGACTAAGGTGACTGATATTGTCCAAAAATGTAGCAAGCTGAAGTGGCTGGCCATGTCTGTCGCAGAACCGACGAGAGGTGGAGCAGGAAGGTTCTCGAATGGAGACCACGCTTAGGCAAACGTAGTGTAGGACGCCCCCCGGCTAGATGGACCATAAATAATAAATACGATCAATTTTTTTATTTGGCTTGGGAGTGGATCTACTGAACAATCTCTATTGCAAAATTCACTGTCTGGTAAATTTACCAAAAGGATTTTAATTGTTTTCTTAAAAACTATGACTTATGTGTGTCGAGTAAAAACAAAACTTTGATTTTGAATTGTTCACTGGTCTAGCGGCTGAAAACGACTACTGAAACAGTTGATGATGACTGTTTCAGAAGTTTGAATGACTCTTAGAGCCATATGGGTTGTAAAACGATTGAATGATCAAGCTGTCTGCGTAAACACAAATAAACTTAAATAAATTAAATGCGAATATTTTTGTCATAAAACATATCAAAGTTATGAAGTGAAAATATAGTTACACTATTTTTGATAATTCATTTTTTGCCATAAAAATTCTTCAGCTTGAGTATCTGAAAAATATAATAACTATTTCAAAATGATGGTACTTATCTACTTACAATATTTTTACATTTTAATCTTCCTATATCTAATTACAATTAAAAGAAAAAATATTTCAAATGAATTGGATGATATGATAACGAGTGCTTCACATTTTTCAGATATCCCAAGCACCAACCAATATAATCGGATATTTTCGTTTAGTAAAAACGTTATACTCTGCAATACATTTTGTAGTGTATTTTAGACTTTCTTAACAATTTGTACAACATCCTCGTCAGCTAGTACGTGTTCGATGCCAACTTTCTGCGGCTGATGCTTTACTGAGGATCCCCACACCAGGGCACTGTAAAAATAGAGACATTTTGTTTATGAAATGATCATAATTATACATTTTTAAATGATAGCAATTTGACTTGCTTGAGGCGGATTAGACTAAGCTGACATTTCTATCTGAACAATACAGAATTTTGGATATGTATTTTATTTGTTAACAAAATCCAACATTTTCCTAGTAACGAAGCAGACATCAGCCAGTATTAGATTTACATTTTGTAAGAGGGAAAGCTATAGGGTAAAGTTGGTTCTGTTTTTGGCAAAAACAAAAAAGTTTTTGCATAACTATGAATATCATTATCATGTCAGCCTATTTAAGTAGTAGTCTAGTAAGTAGTCTAGTAAGACTCCCCCCCTAAAGACAGACAAAGGGCATCTCCTGCTTTTTTCGTCTAGCCACCAGCTAACATACTAAGGTTGTCGGTCTATCTGTGTATAAGTGCCCGGAGGAGGGCCTACATACAAAATAAATAATTTCATTTCATCGAGCGGGGAGCGTTCTAACGTAACCCGTAGTTCCGTTACAGTTTTCATGACTCGAGATCCCGTTTACGAATATCAACCGACTATACGAATGGTTACAGAGTACCTCCAGTCACATGCATATTCTTAATTATTAAAAGATCGATCCAACTGTTGGCCGATAAAAAGTCTATAGTATGGGCGGGCTCTCAATTGGTAATTCGTCGGTATTTGTAGTAGTTTCTTTGGCCGTTGCTGGCCGAAACCAACAGCACTTGAAATAATAATAAGCCAATCTATTAATTAAGTCACAAAACAATACTCACTACTTGAATTCCTTCACAATCGACCTATGGAGTTTATTACAGAAATCTTCAATAGATGTCTTATCTGCGTGAAGCACAACTGGCGAATTGTAGTCCGGCAGCTGGCCTTTGGGCTTCGTGTATATCCTGATAAGCTTCAAGTATTCCCACATCTTCTCCAGGAGATCGTCGAAGTTCCACTTGTGGTGGGCAGAAATGGGCACGCAGTGAGGGATTTTGTATATCACGTCTAACTCTTCTATGCTGATTTGATCTGGAAGAAGTAAGTTTATTGAGAAAAGTAAAATGTGTTGCGAGACAGCAAGGAGTCTCTCAGGACATAGCACAATCGGGATCCCGCAAGGGGCAAATGTTTGTGTGATGAGACGAGCATTCGCCTTTACGATCTAGTCGCCATAATAGAAGCTTCAATTAGTTTGGTGTTAGATAATTGGTGCGATTATGAAAAATATATGTAAGTATCGCATAAAAAAAAAGAATTAGATTTCCCGTAAAACAGCTGGTTGGATATTTTGTATGGAGATAAAGATTTTTTCGAGATTCCGATATCTGTCCCATAAAAAAAATTTGTTCATGTATTAGATTAGAGCAGTAGATGCCCCATTATTTGGATCGAACGTATTTTTTTTAAACCATGTATAAATTAATCATTGTGGGAGCCCATGTTCAGCAGTGGACATGAAATGATGGTAAAACTGACCAATCTTGTTGAGCAAGTAGATACAGGGCACGTATATCCTGTTGCCCTCGATTACGTCGATGAGGTCGTCGCTCGTCGCGTCGTAGCGCAGCGTGATGTCAGCGTTCGGGATCTTGTACTCGGAGAGGATTGTTCGGACCGCTTCTAAGTCCAGCTCGGATTGGGGGCACTGGGAAATTATGTTTTCAAAGTTAATTTTGACACATACTATAAATGTAAAGGGTTTTTAGGGGGTGGTTTAGAGTTGTGTCAAAATACTCATAAGATTTCTGGATTTCTAGAAATCCTGCGACAGTTGGAGGAGGCCTTTCTTAACAATTGACATACAGACAGGGAGTCGATACAGAGAGAGAGTATATTATTAAAATATTTTTTTCTGTCTGAATAAAGGCTATATTATATTATAGAAGTCCAGCGATCCGTATCACGATTAGAGTTGCCGCGAATACTCGCTATTATTCGGTATTAGGCATTACTCGTCATTTTTTTGATATTCGTCGAATACCGAATATTATTCGGCATTCTGCGAATCATCATCATCATCATTACCAGCCTATATCAGTCCACTGCTGGACACAGGCCTCTCCAAAAAGAGGATTTTGCCATAATCGCCACGCTTGGCAGTCGGGTTGGCGATCGCAGTTTGGCCAATGGTGGAAAGGAGACGCTGCTGCCCGTCTTCTTGTGGCGGTTCTCCTGTAGTCGCCTCTTACGACACCCATAGGAAGAGATAGGGTGGTGCTATTCTTTTAACGCGCTGGCACCACACGACACGAATTCAGCGAATAGTCGTCTAAAATAAACTTTTTTAAGTAACATAAAACTAATGAGATAAAAATAATCAATTTTTATTATTTTCCTTAATAAAACAATACACAGTATCAATTGTTATCTGTAATATGTGCCTGTGCCTATCATATTTATGAAATTAAATTAGTTAGGCTTTTTAATTAATATTTAAAATCCAACAGAGGCAGATTGTGGTGCAAAGAAACTATTTTATCTGCACTTTCAGGAGCAAGTCGGTTTCGCTTTTCCTCATAAATTAAACCTGCCTCGGAAAATAGTCTTTCTGAATAAACAGAGCTTGCTGGTGTGATTAAGTATCGTTTAGCAAGCTTACTTAAAATAGGAAATCTATTCTTATTGATATTCAGAGCCCACCACTCATATGGGTTTATTTTTCTGTCAGCCTTTGCTAATGCGATGTAGTGGGCGATTTCTCAGCAATGGTATTCTTGGGTTGCTTTTCAGTAGGCTGCTCTATAGATGATTCTTCAAAACAGGCCCAAAATAGTTTATGAGTTTCTGAATCGACATGCTCACTTTCATAGTCTAAACGAGACATTTTGGATTCCGTTTCTGGATCCGAATCATCATTTTCGTCATCTAAAGAAAGCCTATAAGACCTTCTCTGAGCGCAGCTCTACGGATCCGTAATATGTCTTCCTAAAGCATAGATCGTCCAAGTTAAAACGGGCTTGCATATTTTCTATTAACGCTTTTCTAAAATCATCAACGTGTGCAGTTTGTTGAATCAGCGCATCTTTTACATATAATTATGTAGGTATGTATAACATGAAACAGTTCCTTTAACTTTGTTGTTTTCTTTTCCCACAACCTTAGAAGAAATTAGAAATATTTTTAATGTGCCTTATTTATGTCGAATAGTGAAGTCGAGTTATTCGACTATTCGCCAAAGTGAATGGCGATTAATCGGTATTCGACTATTCGCTATAACAACTATTCGCGGCAACTCTAATCACGATACTGACACGCTATACTACACAGTCGATAAATATCGTGAGCCTGGATTACATACAATAAATATCGTACGTGTAGCATTCGCCATCGATCAGAGCCAATTTGGAATGATAGTCCTCTGAACTGATACTGGGAATCGAACCTGGGACCTCGGTGCAATGCACACCACCGCGCAATAACATCAATCTTGCTGTCAAGAAAATAATAAGTCAATATACTCACTGTAATATTCAAATTAATGCCGCCCTTATCTTTTTTTCGAAAGTGTATGTTCGGTGGTTGCTTGTTTAACCGGAGCCCGAAGCCTTCCAACTCGTGTTCGAGTAGTTTCTTGTGCTGCAACGGCTTTAGTACGTCCAACACGATAAAGATGAGACTGCACGTGCGGGCCACGGCGATCACTTGCCGACCGCGGCCCTTGCCGTCTTTAGCGCCTTCGATGATACCGGGGAGATCTAATAGCTGGAAAAGAAAACCAAAAATTTCAATCTTAAGAAATATACTGTTTGTCATACAGATTAGTCTGCGCATTTAAGATAAAACCGCATGCATATCATCAGTATATAATAATAGGAATAAATAAATTGTGTCCACAATTATCTAGCTCCAAATTAAGCACCTTGTACTATGGCAGCTAGATAAAGAATAAACAAACTTTAAAATGTTAATAAACATCCTTTTGTTTTTGTGTGTTGAAGAGTTTTACTATTTACCTCCTAAGCTAATTAAAGTTTTAACATTTTATACAGATATAAATTAAATATGCCTTTGTTTTTTAATCACATCAACAGCTGTTTGGTTTTGAACGAAGCACACCGATGAACCAAGGATGTTAAGATTTTTTTTATTTTTTTATTTATGCTTAAATAAAGTTTTATACTAAATGAAACTTATCTGCTTTTAATAATGTAATAGTTTACTAAGACTTAGGTGCTATGAGCTCTCTTGATGTGAACTTTGATTTTGCCTAGTTTACATGAAAAAAAAAACGGCCAAGTGCGAGTCGGACTCGCGCACAAAGGGTTTCGCATCATTGTCTCTAAAAACAAGCAAGAACCGTGATATACAGCCTGGTGACAGACGGACCTGGGGAGGCCTATGTTCAGCAGTGGACTTCTTGTGGTTAAAATGATGATGACAGATGGTAAAACAGACAGACAAACGGACAGCGGAGTCTTAGCAATAGGGTTCCATTTTACCCTTTGGTTATGGAACCCTAAAAATATGTTAACAATGTCTATTAATGTTTATGTCTATTAATTTATTATCTTGAGTAGAAAACTCGTTACCATAGCTACTACTTCAAGGATATTCTACAATTGATTCAAATTGTGTTTAATTTAATTAAGATTAGGTATTAAAACACTATTTTTAGTAGCTAGCAGTGGCGGGCATTAGTTTTATTTTGAGGTAGGTTATACTTACTTATGTGTTTTATTGACGAAAATAAGTGTTTTTCATCAATGACACACATTTGTAAGTAGGTACTGCCTACCTCATTTCATTTACCAGGTAGGCACTGCCTTATTGCCTATATGCACCGCAAGCCCCTGGTAGCTAGTAAGTAATCAAAGGTATAGGAACTGATATGTTTATCTAGAATAGTAACTGTGTAACAACTCCAAAACTCACCTGAATTTTGGCACCCTTGTATTTAATACAACCAGGGACAGTGGTCAGCGTTGTGAACTCATATGCTGCCACCTCAGAGTAGACTCCCGCTAAGTTTGATAGTAATGTTGACTTCCCTACAGAAGGAAAACCTACAAATCCGATACGGGCATCTCCTGTCTTCGCGACATCAAAACCTGTGGATTAAAACCCACTTAGTTTTCCAATAACATTTAAAATATAAAACATCTAGGTATAACTTTGAAACAGTCTTTTCAAAAGTGAATAATATTTTTGTTTGTGGTGTACTTCTTACACAAGAGACAACTACTACTGATTCTTCAAAGTATTTTTTTATTTATTTAAGGACAACTTACAAAGTATACACCACACATTGACAAATAAAGAGCTTAGAGTAAACTATTTTACAGTGCTGCCTTAATTACAAGTTGCCACAACATGCAATCAAATCCAAATAATATTGTTAGATACAGAAAAAAAACACATACTAAATTTAACCTAAATTATCGGCAAAAAACGACAGCAAGTTTATTACTAAGGACATTATCTCACATCCTGAACATATAAGGTGGAAAGGGCCAATTTAAATTTTCTTAATGAATAAGACATGTCGATATCTGTACTCTGTGATCGGGATAGGCTATTGAATTGCGACTGAATTCTATCGATACTGGAAAAGTGACCTAGCTTAGTTCTGAAAGCTTTTGCTTTATTTAGCTGGCACTATTTAAAAATAGCCAGAGAAGCGACAATAATGCATGAAGTTGCCTTGAGACTGTTTAAATCTTATTGTTTATTATCAACAAGCCTTGAAAGAGAAGCAGAAAAGATGTAAAATCTTAAATAGAAAGATTTAATTACACAAGACACCCAGAGTATGGACCTGATCACTATTCAGTATTCTGTTCCACTAGCTGTGGAACAGAATACTATACTAAGTAATGTACCTTCGCCCGTCGCACCGCCGCCGCCTTTGGGCGTGATCAGTTCACGTCTCAGTTTAGCAAGTCTAGCTTTAAGTATACCCAAGTGGAGCGCCGTGGCTTTGTTTTTTTGTGTTCGGGCCATCTGTAACAGTTTTGGTTTTTGTCATTGTAAAAGTTAAACTAGGACATATTAAAACGGTTTTTTTAATAATATTTTTGCAAATTTAGCTTACTTGATGGGATTAAATACATATTTATTACGCATAAAACTTGATTTCATTGAGTAAAAGCGAGTATTAACATAACCTCTCGTACAAACCTCGGCCTCAATTGCGGCTATTTTCTCCAATATGGTACTCATGTTTACGGTTTCTTTTGAATCAAAATAAGTTCAGTCGTTGGGTTAAAGCTTAGAAATACAATAAATTACTAGTTTACAATTGTACAACAGCTTTGAAATTAATTTGAAAGCGTGTCAATTTTCGGTCGTGGTTTTACCTTTCCAGAAAAATACTGACTATTGACAGTTGACACTGACACTGACATTGACATGGCATGAAAAATTCAGAACTGTATATACATACTTTGGCTTTATGGCTCTATACCATTGCCTTTCCGTTCGTGGATTATACTACTACTCAGAATGTGAACACTCTTTTCTCTAATCAAATTGAAAACAAATATATCATCAAATAAACATGTTTCGCATGCAGCGCTACGCGTTATCAATATTTTTGACTTTCTTTTAGTTACACACTGCCATCTATTTTAGACCTTTAAAAGTTAAGATTTTATTAAACACTGCTAGATGGCAGTGGCAAACAAAGACGAATGAAGTTTGAAAAATCGCCTACAGATGGCGTTACCAAAAAATAATAGTTCCACCACCTCCCGTAAGATGTCGCTGTGCGGAATGTAAAGCAAATGAAACAAACCACGTGGAAATGCTTTCCCCGCAGGTTTGCGCAACGTAAGTACAGAAGAAAAGGAACACTGGAAAACAGTTTGTGGGTATGTTTGATACAGTCATGCCTCAGTACCACCTTGGGTGTCGGTACGGGAGGCAGCCTCGTCGACTTGCGCAGCGACCTCCAAAAGTTTACGAAATTCAAAATCGGAAAGCTTAAATTAATCTCTTTCTATGTTTGTGATGTTCCATTACTCAGTGTTAAAAACCATTATTTGGTCCAGTTTTCAGTGTAAATAAACTTTCTTGGTAGTTTGAAGTGATATTTAATTATTAATAAGATGTAGATTAGTCGTAAAACTATGAAAACTAGATAAATATTAGCGTTATAGAAATAGTATAATTTGTTTTGTAATGTAAATGAATTCTTCTTCATAAAATAATGGATATTGGGTAAGTACCTACTTAATAAACTTATTTAGCAAGTTTGTAAGATTTTTTAGATATAACTCTCTTACACTCTACCAACTTGATATAGCACGAAGTATTTTGTTTCTGAAAGTTTTCTAACAAAAAATGACTATTATGTATTAATATTATACTAAAGTTTATCTTGGAAAATTCATTGCATTAATTTACAAAGTTTATTTGTATGGTAAGTAATTATAATTATTTTAAAATGAGGAATGTTATTTAAAATTAATGCTTGAAAGCTTCACGGAGTTAATAAAATTATCCTGCTGAATATAGGTAAGGGAGGTATGTATAATTACATTTGGCAGTACCTTAAGTACGCTTACAATTTAAGTACATTTAATTTATTCATCATGCAATGATTACGGTTCTTGTTGTGTAATATTTTGGGAAATCAAAAGTAAGAACCATAGACTCTTGTTGATCTTCCTGGCTATGAATTCCAATTTCTCATTAAAAATCCTTTTGAAAACAGGATATAAAGTGGACGATTAATTAAGCAAGTGCAGGACTTACTACAAGTTTCGAGGTTTTGAGGCTTCCATAGTCCTGACAAGGAACCCTTATAGTTTCGTTATCTCCGTTTGTCTGTCCGTCTGTCTGTCTGTCCGTCCAAAGTTTTGCTTGAAGACTGTTGACTCAAGAAACCTGTATTTTGTGGAGATACCATGTAAATCAATCCCGCCGACAAAGTGGTAGAATATTTTTTTTAATTTTTATTTAGAGTAGCTCTTATTCGTGTAATGTGGCCATACATTTTTTTTCATCGTCTATTATCGTGTGGGGTATCGTTAAATAGGTACCTTAAATGAATTAGGGGTTGCTAAGACTATTTTTCGATTTAGGGATCCGTTTGCGAAATATTAAAATTTAAAGTGACAATTTTGTTCGAGATGGGGCGTCCCCTGTAAATCTGTAAAAAATCATGATAATAGTGCTTTTCATGAACTCTTAAGGAAAATCATAACGGTTAGGATAGACTTAAAAGTGACTTAAATGAAGTAAATGCTGAAATATATTGTTGTATCGACGGGCTACTACGGAACCCTATACTGCGCGTGGCACGATACGCACTTGGCCGTTTTTTCTGTAATAAAGGCAAACAGGTGACTAAGTTTGTTGTGCCACTTTTTCATGAGAAACCAGCCGATATGTAGTGTATTGCTAGATTTGCTAGCCATGTAAAGCCAACTAAGGCATACTAAAAGTTACTTAAAACATTTTCTAACACCAAAGAATGCTATTTATGTAAAAATAAAAATTATATCGCCCAAATTATCTAAAACTTTAATGCTTTTGTACGACATGTACCTATACGTGATACATAGAAACACCTAAATACCTACGATGACTCTTCATTCGGGCTTTGTCGCAGTCCGTTATATAGTAATAATAGGTTACCATTGAGGTATAATTATAGAAATATCTCTGATCTGAGGGTATAATGTACTATAACTCAGTGTAGGATACAGAAAAACTCTATACGTACATTACATACGTTTTAATGTAGGTACCTACGCGGATATTACTTAATTATGAACCAAGGATTAACCTTCTATAAATAAAAATGAATATTTGCGCTCTATGTTTTCCTAAACCATTTACCAGATAGCGTTAAAGCTCTGGTGAGATTTTTTGAGCACGCCGCGACGTTTTCTGAATTGGATTGAAGACCATGCAAACAAAGTCGCGGGCAACGTCAAATTTATTAACTAGTTAGTTATCTATTTATTTAATTCCTACAACCACAATCCTCGAGTTTATTTTAAAACGTACGGAGCAGATCAGATCAGATCTCAATTAAGATATTGAGAGCTATTTGGCAGAGGGTCAAAATTCAGATGCCAAATCTGTAGGCCGAGTTGACGGTGAATCTGGCCTTTGTGTGCCTATAGGGGTGGGCTGAGGGTAGCAAAAGCTGATTTGGACTCCAAGATTAGAGAAGAAATTCTGTGATGAAATGTTGCATTAATCTTTGTTTAGTTTTATTTCTAATCTGGTTAGGCCTGTACATATTATTATAAAAGAAATCAAGCGTTTACATTTTAAACGCCCTAAAATAAATGTATCGAATCTCATTACTTACTTAAAATATTATGACTAAGATTCCTTAGCTGGATGGTACTTATCTTCCATAAAAATAACTGGTATGGTGTGTTTATTATATTTATTTTTTTAAGAATAAAAAAATGAGCTCCTTATTTCTGTCTGCCTGCAGCCAGACGAATAAAAAAAAATTAAAACAGTCGTTGTCTGCTGCGACCCGATTACATCCCTCTTTGTTTAGGCTTGTTTGTTTTTCTTATTAAGACTTAAATCCTTTAAATGACTTCTTTCAAATTGAAATCGATTTTGATTTCCTTTCTTTTTATTGAAAAGAAAGGAAATCAAAATCGATTTCAATTTGGCAAAAACATTTGGCACAGTCCTATTAAAAACTTTAAAAAGTATCAGTCGAAGTTAGGCCCCAGGTAAACACAGAAACAAACAGTCGAATTGAGAACCTCCCCACTTTAAAATTCAGTTGGCGAGATTAAAAGCTAGATAATTTGTGTCAGTGGTAGGCAGGTCTTTTTAATTAAAGATAAATAACACTTGAAAAAACTCATCGACCTCAGGTGGGACTCGAATAGTCAAATATTTGTAAAAATATTTCTATCGGGTGTTGACGGGTAGTAAACTACTCAGCTATACATATAGCTACAACATTGATCAGAGATACGCTGGCTTCGACAGCGACAAGAAACACTTGAGAAATTTCATCGTGTCACGTGACGTCCTCGGTAGCTTAGTTGGTAAAGCACTCGCCCGGCATGCGATGGGACGTGGGTTCGAGTCCCACCTGAGGTCGATGAGTTTTTTCAAGTGTTATTTATCTTTAATTAAACCTTGCATGGAATTGCTAAAAACAACAAATAATACAAGGTCTTTTTAAATTTAAAGCCTGAACTTACTTGAACTTAAGTAACTATCAGTATCAGTAACTAAATGATATAGTATTTATTAAACATCCATAATAATATTTTGAGGTAAAGGACTTTTGAAATCCCTACTTAGATAAAAACATTACCGATGGTTAAACCACTAATAATAATTTTCAATTTTATATAACTATGCTGAGTTAAGCTAAACAGTAGGTAAACTTGGCTTTAGCTAGGTATTCTAGTTAGCACTATTTAAACTAAGTCTTGGCAAACAATGAACAATAACAGACATTATTATTTTAGCAAAGTTGTCTCTGCGAGTAGGTACTTAATTACCACAAAACGTATAGGTAATTGAAAAACCGCAAAAGCTTAGACACCCCAAGCCCAACTGATTTTTATTTTGAAAAATAAATTAATACGGCTATAAATATTTACTATCATAATAATTAGTTGAAGGTGAGAAAGAAAGAGAAATTCTATTTAGTCCGTGAGTTAGATTATCATAAAATAAATAGCGTCTCTTATCAATTTTAATCAATGTAAATTTTTGTTTTTAGCAATTCCATGCCATGTTATTTGTCTTCAATTTTAATCAACCAAAAAATTACTAAGAAAATTCACGTCAAAGTCACAAATTACGTATAGCGTCAAAGTTAAAGAGAGGCTCGTGACGTCACTTCTAAGTAATGTGTACTGTACCGTGTGCGCAAGCCGCAAAGCAAGGAAGTCAAGTGTTTCATGTTGTCCCAAGAAAAGTAGCTGCAACGTAAATGTATCTTAACAAACATCTATTAGGGCTCTTTTAAATAAGATTTTGTAACAGGATATAATGTCGTGCGTCGTGCGACAGCAGACCGAAAATTGAATGACATCTGGGTCGAAAAATAGATAAATATTTTCCAGAATCCACCAATTATTTAGCCTCAAACTAAGCAAAGCTTAAACTATGGCGACAGATAACGGATAAACATACTTATTCCTTCAAACCCCAAGCGGCAGCCGGCTGCCGCACGTCCATTGTTATTCAGTTGTTATCTATTTTCCTGGGAGTTGAAGGGTTTTTTAAATACGTTTATAAACATGCATGATTTAGGTAGTAATGTTCGTGATCATAACACGAACAATTCGAACCCATAACTGCCAGCCTGTCGGCCGTCAAAAAATTTATATACAATAACTATTTAAGAGGTCGATGACAACTATCAACAGTTTGTGAGCAGTCGTATTCTCAACTTATATGATCTGCGGGGTAACCATGAACTCTAAAAACAATCTCAAATCTGTCAGTTTCGTACATTATGTACAAAATAAGACAGATTTGACAATATTTGACAGATTTGAGATTGTTTTAAGAGTTCATGGTTACGCCCCCTGAACGCAGACAGAACTGTTGACATGACCCACTCATTTATTCCTTCGCTTTTGGCGATGAAACCACGTTAATATTTTATCCACGACCAATGTCATATTGCTCATTGAGATACCCGGCCACATTATTCAATTTAGGTTATACCGGATAAACGACATTATTCCGGATGTGACGGGAATAAGTCATTTCACTAACTTTTATTTCGACTTTATGAAATGACAGCCATTGACAGCTTTTGCTCGGGATGAAACGAGACTAACTGAAATTACTGTCGTGCAAATCTCGATCAATATCTACAGGGTTATTTTTGATACAGTTAAAAGTTTGTTAATTTCCTTGATCAATAGGTAGCCAGAAGCCGGAGCGGCTTGATGATATCTGACAGCAAGGTGAGATATTTTGATTTTGCTTACTTGAAAGGAATTGTATAGCCACAACACAAACCACCTCCATCCTCCTTGGGGTGGGGCCTGTGCCTTGCAGGCTTATTAGCTTCGGCTTAACTTTTAACAAGCTTTTAATTAGGTCTACTTGTAAAACAATATCAAATCATGGAAGTTGTTTTACCCAAATACAATACAAACAACGTTTGAAACCGACCAACTTAATTGAAATCGTTGAGCTGGCGGTAACCACAAACTCCTAAAACAATCTCAAATCTGTCAAACATTATCATTTCTGTCAAATTTTGTATGAAATGACGTACCAAAATTGACAGATTTGACAACTTTGAGATTGTTTTAAGAGTTCATTGTTATGGCCCTGATCTGATGATGGAGGTCATAGAATCCATTAGTAAAACTACCTAGTAAAATCCCCGAGTTCAATTTTTTTTTATTTTATTTGACGAATTCCATGTACTTAGTTGTAAAAATTGTGTCTAGCAGTTTTTTGTAATTGTGTTCACTGTAATCATTTATAAATCTAACAAACTTCGGTTCTCAAGCATTTACTACGTCATAGCATTAGGTTTGATTGCAGTTCTATTAAGTCACACGTCTCCACGTCAGAACTAACATTAAGTTTGATTCAGAAATCCAATTTTCGATTTACCCGCACTTTGAATCAGCTTCTACAAATAATTCAAATACTGTTTATGTTATTAATAAGACCTTTCGTCGTGACATATTTAGGAAAGGTAGAGGGAAATATTTACTCCGTCAAACAGTTTAGAGCAATGTCACAAGTTATGTATAGGTTTTCGTTATGGGATGACTCTCAAGGGACATTGGGGGTTGAAGGATGTTTTGCTGTGGGAAAGTTCATGAATAATTTTGTGTGAGTAAAGTTGGATACTGTATTGGTAACATGTATAGTCGATTAAGAAATTAGTTTACCACCCTAAGGTTGGATTTCAATTACTCATAGAACACTACAAGTTCTATTTTCGCTCGCCTTAATTAACATAATAATTTGTTTATTCTGTCTGTTACGTGATATTGTACACGTAAATAAAATACCAAATAACTCTTTACCATTGGGTTACACCATAATAAATCATTATCAGGCTGCTTGTAAGACCTTAAATTTTTTTCTTCAGTCCTAGTTGACAACAAACCTTTGCCTCTTGCTGCCATTTTTTCAAGACCACAAAAAATCAATAAACTACCACCTTGGTAGTTTATTGTAGCGAACAACTTATTGAAATCACAAATAACTTTAATATTAAATTAACAATTACTTTTAAGCAATCATATTTATATGCCTTTTATATCATTTATTTAATTGGTATTTTGAATTAGTAAGTATTTTTATGCAAAGTAATTTTACAATAACATTGCATTTCAAAAGACGAAATCTAAGCCGGTCAAATACACAACTAAATGCTATCAAATAAATCACTTCATAGACATTTAAACGAAAACAAAGTTTAGAAGTTATTATTCCTAACATTCCTACATTCATTAATAATCTATTATTGTGCTTAAATAAATAGGCAAATGAAATAATTTTCTAATTATTATTACTATTATCTATTACAATAGCTCAATCTTATAATCTTACATACGTCAATAGTTTCGTTTGTGATCAAACGAAAAGTTGAATAAATTTTATTATTAAATTACAAACATTACAAGAGGTGTTAAAATGTTGTGATTTTTTCTTTTAGTAAAAATGATTTGATTTAGTTGCCAATAAATGACAAATCACGAGTCAAAAGCTTTTTTAACGGTTAAATTTGGTTTCTAGTTTAAAGCTCGTTGTCTTATGAGGGCAAATCAGTTCCTGCTTAAATAAAATGGTTTTTATTGCTTTGGTATCGCGATATGCATTGTGATTGGCTTACAATTTAACCAATGTAGGAAGACAGACGGTGACAGGTATGTGGATGCGTTAGGTATCATCAACGGCAGGTAGTGCAACAATGGTCAAGTCTTCAAGCCCTTTCCTACTTATTCATATCTAGCATTCATAGAAACTAATTAACATCTATTATATCGAATAGGTTAAGACATTATCTAATTTTCATATTGATAGAGTAGCATTTCTCTGAAACTATTTTGTGTTCCGTTTATTTGAAAATTGCAGCTATATTAATATTTAACTTTTTTTTTTTGTTGCAGGTACAAGCCCTGACGAAAACAATTGAACGTCATTAAAAATAAATCAGTGCCACAGTAATGAGGACTTTAAAAAATAAAGCTTGTCGCCATCGCAAATGGCGGGTGTAGAAAAAAATAAAATTTAAAAATCGATATGTCATCTGAAGAGTCATTGGAAGGGCGGGAACGGCCAGGATTGGTCCGCCGCGCGGCGGTAGGGCTGGCACGTGCTGCATGTTCGCAAATAGGGCTGGTGATCTTGGTTGTGGTATACGTACTCCTTGGTGCAGTGTTGTTCG
Organism: Anania fuscalis; assembly: GCA_950371115.1. Lineage (NCBI taxonomy): Eukaryota > Metazoa > Arthropoda > Insecta > Lepidoptera > Crambidae > Anania > Anania fuscalis. The sequence continues at coordinate 14,020,552 of OX493335.1, read as the reverse complement.
AGTATTTGGAGTCTGGGCCGGAGGTGCAGAAGAGGTCGGCTATTCAGCGGTCGAGAGAGGAATGCTTGAAAGAACTCTGGGCTATAACAGGTAGGTGCGATGTATTTCTATGAGGAAAGAACTAGGTTTTTACAATTTTTCACAAAAAAATAATGTTATTGTCTGAATGGACCAATTTTCACCAAACAAGCCTAGCAAAAAACCCATTCGACGTCCCCGGTCAAAATACTGGTAGCTAACAAAACATTTCTAAAACAAAAGTAAAAACGGTGTCGTTCCTTTCACGAAATCTGAAATCGAATTGCAGAAAGCTCGTTATGGAGGTGACCCATCTACATAATGGTTTTGTCTTAGTTCCATCGAAAAAGCGGGACATTTTTTGTTCCTTTGACAACTGACCTTTGAGAGATACTTAGGGTGTACTCCATATAATTTCCCTTGTGCCCTGCTGTAACAAAGAAAACCCCCGGGCTTGGGTAGGTAGGGCTGCCTAAATGAAAAAATAAATCAAGTTTATGTCATAAATTTATTACCTAATCATTATTATACACATATTTGTATCTGATATAGTAGCTCTGGTTTATTTCATGATTTGACCTAATGTTTTGTATTTTAATTAAAAAAAAAACTGGACGCGTGCCGGCCATTTACCTGATTATTACATTCGAATAAATATTTTTTTAACAAACACCATTATCTAGCTCCAATCTAATAAACCTTTTACTATGGCAACTATCCATGACTTAGGTACAAATTACCTGTCCCTTACCCTGTCACTACATTCAATAGGATGACCCCACGGAAGTTATTTTATGGAAACTATGGGACAATAAAGTGACTTGCTCTGCAAAAATCCTTTCTACCCTCCGTACTAGGCAAAGGCATGTTTTGATCAGAACCCATGAAATAACGTCCGCCTTTTCTTGTCATGTCTAGGTCCTTTGAAGTTTTGGCTCCTGTAATAACATAAAGAGCTGCTGACATAGGAAAAGACATGATAAATAGATTTACCTAATGTAATTAAAAATGAATTTATTGAAAGGTATTCTAATATTGGTCGTTTCACATCGGTGGTTCGAAAGTTTTATTGAGGTAGATTTCATTGGTAGGGGTTTCTAAGGTCTTCTTTTTTAAGGTCGTTGATCCTGCTGGATGCGTTCTATACTACGTTTGCAAGGACGAGATGAGGACTTCACTCAAGAACTCTATTTTCATCAGTTCTACGATAGATGTGGCAGGCCCACTGCCACTTTAGCTTGTAACATTTCAGACCTATGTCCATGGTCTTTTGACATCCTCATTCTATTAGTGAAGGGAAGGGATAATAATGAGTAACAAACACAATCAATTAGTAAGGATCATGATTACGTTACGATGGCTTAATTAATATTCGGCAATCGACATTTGTGTGCAAAAATCCTGGGGACATGCCCGTCTGTCAAAATATATTAATATTACAAATCCCATTTCCATTATTTAGTGTGAAATTTTAATTACGTCACTAAACACTATCGCAGTTTGGAACGGCCCATATTCATCGAAGGGTCGCCGCCGCTTCGTTCCGAATTCGAATTAATTGAATTCTATAATCGGCGCGAAAACAATTTGCCACAAATTATTAATGGCTGGACGCAGATGGCGCTGATCACGCTTTGTCCACCTTCGTTATTGACAATCGATGTTTTAGAAACTCTTTGTTTGGGACTTCGATGAATGAGTATTTTTTTAACTTGGTCCATTTTTTTATGAAATCGGTGTTGGACTTCGAGCATACGATGTGTAGTGTAGTGGGTCTTTGATTAAAGCTACTGAAAATTCTAGGAGGTTAGAGATCTACGGGATGGGTACCTATCTTAAAATTGTCAACTGATTTTAAGTTTTTCCTGTACTTTACAAAATGAGATCTACAAGTTAAAATCTTTAGCTTGACACAATTTTGTGGGAAACCCTGATTAATTATTATTTCTTTTGATCTTCTTAATTTTAAATTTTAACCAGATTCGAAAGTTACATAATGCGCCAGAAAACAAAAGAAAGTGCCACTTACGACTTGTATTACTTACGATGTGAAGGACAATTAATTTTGCTATGCGCGTCTCCCAGCACACTTAAATCTGACATGGCAATCGAACCTGAGAATTGTTTTTTTAAGGCGAATCAATGACCCACTGCTCTGATCTGTTCGTCTTCATAAAATACATTTAGAAGAGTAAATGCGAAGAATAATGACATGCATAGAAGAGAGAATACAATTACTTACTACAGCGCCTCTGCCCTTAGCGGAGACAATGAGAAGGATCGTGTAAAAAATATATTTCACTTTCTTTGATCTAAAATTCTAAATCATTAATGCCTAGATAGGTATATTCTTTTAAAAACAATATAGCCCTTACACCCAGCAATTAAACGAGACACGTCATCACCATCATCATCATTTCAGCCACAGAACGTCTACTGCTGAAAATAGGCCTCCCCCAGTGACTTTTAGATTGGCCGGTCTGAAGTAGCCTGCATCCAGCGGCTTCCTGCAACCTTTAACCGGACCACCACCTTGTGGGTGGACGTCCTACGCTGCGCTTGCTGGTACGTGGCCTCAATTCTAGATCCATTCTGCCCCATCGGCCATCAGTTGTACGTGCTATGTGCCACACCCTCAGCCACTTAAGCTTGCTAATCCGTCGGGCTATGTCTGCAACTTTTGTTCATTCACAGATCTCCTCATTTCGGATTTCTTCATTTCAAAAATGATATTGTTTCGCGGTCTCATGAGCCAATAAGTCAAAAAAATACAAAAATTATAACGAACTACTCCTAATATAAATATCCAACATTATAGTATAGGTGTAGTATATAATTATTATGCTTACGAGCAAAAATAAAATGTTTGTATAGAATCGCAGCAAACACACTAAGAAGTGGCAATTAATCATTTTCGCTTGAAATATTCGTTTAGCCCCGACGAGATTCACATCTTGCGTGTTTCCTTAATATAACATGATGAAACCATTTCATATTTCCATGTACTTGCATACTTACAGGACGAATCAAATCAATGTAAGTTGGATAAAAACTGTATTAAATTAATAGCATTTTAGAATTCTGTAAACCAAAAAGCTATGACCTTCGTGGCTAGCATGAAATCTCTACAGGCTCCTTCTCCAATTTCCACAAGAAAACAAAAAACTGGGATTAAAATATCTTACCTATGAGCACAGTACATACTACTCTGTCAAGAAAGTACCGGGAAAAGATTAATAATTCACAAAATGTTAGTTATTCATGCAAATTTATTTTATCACCTTCAAAGTATGCTCCTTCAGAAGCGATACACTTACGCCAACGAATAATCCAATCATTAAAACAAAAAGCGTTTAAAACGCTTTTTCCGGAATCGACTTCAGTTCTCGCCGCGAATTCTCCTTTATGTCTTCTACCGAATGAAACCGGGTGCCACGAAGTTGTAATTTGAGTGTAGGAAAAAGAAAGAAGTTGGCTGGAGCCATATCTGGTGAATAAGGTGGCTGCTCGGTGGTATTTGTTGAGTTTTTGGTCAAAAATTTGTTCACAATGATGGCCTTGTGGGATGGCGCATTATCGTGGTGCAAAATACAAGCATTTTCATTCCACAAATCTGTCCTTTTTCGTCTAATTTGCTCTCTTAAACGCCGCATAACGCTTAAATAATACTCTTTTTCTATCGTTTGACCTTCTGGCAAGAATTCTAAGTGCACAACACCGCGACAGTCAAAGAAAACAGTCAACATGACTTTGACTTTCGATCGAGTTTGGCGCGGTTTCTTCGGTTTCGGTTCAGTTGGAAGGCGCCACTCCAAAGCTTGTTGACTAGTTTGCATGTCAAACTCGTAAGCTCACGTCTCGTCACCAGTGAAAATGCGTTTCATAAATGTTGGGTCGCAATTGAATCGTTCTAGCATGTCCTCAGCGACTTATTTGCGATTGAGTTTTTGGAGAAAATTCAGGTCTTTTGGGACTAGCTGAGCGGCAACATGTTTCATACCCAATTGAATATTTAAAATGGTACGTATCGACTCGTGTGACATAGAAAGTTCGTCGCCTAGCTCTCTCAAACTTGAATGAGGATTTTCAGTCACTATTTCCTTCAATTTTGCGATGTTATCTTCAGTAGCAGACGTTGATGGCCTACCAGAGCGAGGCAAATCTTTCATCACATCTCGACCGCTTTTGAACGCTTTGTACCACTCATAAACACGTGTTTTTGATAAAGTCGATTCACCGTAAGCCTGTAACATTTTCAGAGACTCCGAACACGAAATCCCATTGGCGATGCAATATTTAAGACAAACTCTTTGTTCGATGTTTTTGTCCATTATGAAATTCGCAATACACACTAGATATGGTATAACTAAAAACAATACTGTATTTAATCTAATTATCAGATGTAACTCAAACTCCGCGCCAAAATGGAAAATTATAGTTGTGCTAGTCTAACAACAACAAAAAAAAAAAAAATTTTGAATTTGGAACCATACACAAATCATCAATTCCCGAAACTTTTTTGACAGAATGTATAAGTAGGTACTATGAGTTACGCTAAATCAATTTCGACTGTGCCAAATTTTAGCTAATTTCATTGACCCGTTCAAGCATGTTTAAATTACAAACATAAAAACTTTAAAAATTATAAAATAAAAAAGAAACTTTCAAATTTATAATATTAGTAAAATTCAGTACTAAAATAATTGTCTAGAATGTACTGATTTGATTCCCCCTGTAGGCCCTACTTATGAGGAAACTCATATCTTCCCGTTTTAAAAGCAATTTCCTCAGGTTGTTTCCGGGTTTTTAATATTTATGTCTCATGGTTAAGGTGGTTGTCGTAATGTATCAAGAAAAATATTAGGTTTCGGAATGGCTGACGGCGTTTTATTACGTGATCTTATTGCTGACTCTGTCATACGTAATAGAAGTAGATGCAAAAGGTTTATCGAAAGAATAGATTTGACCCTTTAAAGTCGACACATTTAAGCGCTATGTATGCTTTCAAATACTGTAGCGAAGTCAGAAATTCGATATCATGGTTTTTGTCATTTTCATTTTATTGCTAACCTTAATACCGAGGGTTATTAATGAAACTTTGAATTTGACTTTGACTTTTTTATTTTATTTTTTATTTAGTTATTAGATTTACTAGCAGTTATACTATATTACAATACATTGCAGATGAAACAATCTTATGAATAAATATTTATGTAAATAACTATATAAAGGTAAACACCACATGTACTAAAATTATACATTTTTCAATTAAGTGACACTCATCACTAAATTCCTACCACCTAACAATAATATAGCTCCATTTCCAGTCTTGCAACTTATTAAACTAAATACAACTACAATTGTGCAAGAAAAATAAAAATATATATTAAATTAAATTAAAACAGAGATTAATAAATACAAGATCTGTACCACTTTATAGTTTCGCTTGCACGATCAGCCTTCTGAAACTCTTAAAGGATTCTTCATGTATATCTGTGGATCCACAACACTCATTAAACAATCTTTTCATGCGCGGTATGGGAGAGCTAGCATCTAGAACTGTTTTACGGATTGGCTGACTAAACAAACAGCCCGACTGCACCTCTTGGACGGCATAAAGGAACCCTGAAGTTCAATCTTGACAATAACTGTGCTCAGTCTATACTATACTACTACTAAACTACTTAGGGACCGCACTCTTGGTCTTGGAATTGAAGCGTAACGGTTGAAAATTGAAATTAGCAGCGTTGTGCAAATTCTGTACCTCGTGATAACTTAAAATCATTATTGTTGCGTTACATAAATACAGAGTTTTTGTTAAAAACCAGACAAATATTTCTACATCACAAACAAAGATAAGCGTGTGGCGAATTGATGAGAATTTCTGATTTGCTCAATAATAAATGTTTATTTTGCTCATCATAATGGTGCGAGTTTACTGTTTTTGCCTACATTATACATATTGGTTTAAGGATTAAACACAAACATGACGGATGTAAAGTGAAATTGAAAGTGGGTAGATCCGGGTAGGGTCTTAATATAGCTTCAAAGGTCGGGTATTGTCATTTCATATCGGGGAATTGGGTAATATTTTGCATTAAGAATTTGTAATAAGGCTATACTTAGTTATCTGATATATTTAATACCGGCCAAGTGCGAGTCGAACTCGCGCACGAAGGCTTCCGCACCATTATGTATAAAAACGAGCAAAAAATCACGTTTGTTCACGGAGAAAAAAGTCTAGTTTTATTTACCAGAATATTGAGGATGTTAACTAGAACGCATAGTGCTATACGTGACAACTATGCATTTTGTAAATGATATTTAAAAAATCTAGTTTTTAGTAACAAGAAGTTTCTGGTATATTGAACACAATTTTCGGTACACTTTACCAGCAGATTTGTACTGCTAGCAAATACATGAATTGTGCTCGCTAATGTGTGTTTTTTTAACACAACAAATCATGATATTAAATTAAAATCACAGGGATTGGTTGGAATTACCGTAAAAAATTTTAAAAATTACAAGATATTTAGTCATTATTAAAAATATTAGGACACTACACACCTAAAGTTTTGTAAGGATGACTAGAACTTTTATAGTACTTAACGTAATTTCGTGTTATCTCTACTAGAATTATAGTTGTAGCTGCAAATAATATTAAGGTTGTCACATACCACAATATGGAGTTTTGTTAAGATTACTAGATTATACCATATAAACCACTTAACGTTTTGTTTTATCTACCAGAATGGTTATAAGTGTAAAAATATTGTTTAGATACCACAACAAAAAGTTTTGTAAGGATTACTAGAATATATAAACCACCCAACGTTGTTTTCTGTACTATCTACCAGATAATGTTGTAGCTGCAATGAAGTATTGCTAAGGTTTTTACAAATCTGATGTGAGATCAACAATATTTTCTGGTTGGCATAACCAGAAAACATTGTGTTCTTTTTATACTGGGTTGTTGACGTTACTCATTTTCAGCTCCTTCAGGCTTCCTGAAAACGTATAGCCGGAACCATCGTGCCACAAAATGATTTTAAAAATCAACTAAAAACCATGGTACGGCAACTGCGACAATACGCTTACAAAAATCTGAAGAAGCTAAAAACAAATAACATTGTAAACCTGCTGTAATTAAAATGAAACAATAAATGTATAATTAAATGTTTTGCTTTATTTGGAAAGGGTGTTTTTATAGTTACATTAAGCATTATTTTAATAATCAACTACAAAGGGTTTCTTGATAACAAAAAATATTACTGATGTTTTCTACTTATGTGTTTTACCTTTTAAAAGTATTTTTTCTCATGAAAACATAAAGTTCTGAATAAGGAATGCTCGAATATGACTTTTTGCTCATTATTATTAATAACATAAATATTTTATACTATAAAAAACTTAGTAACTAATATTTCTTGTATAATGGATTCCTTTTACATTTGTTATTAACACTAGACATTAAAATATTTATTATTTTTCTTAATAAGATATTTGCCATACATAATCATCATAAGGAACTAAATCACCAACAATGAATCCGATATACCTCACAAATACAATAAGTTCTGAAGCTGACATTTTGAAATTATTTGCGCGTAAATGATCAGAACAAAAACTTCGAGGTTTATTATTTTTATCTGAGCCAAAATCAAAAGACGCAAACTTATTATTTAAAATATTTAGTAAAAAATATTACCTACTATGAAAATTGTGAACTGAAATGTCAAACCATGTTCTCCGTGAATATCGTTTCTTGCAATTCTGTCGCGGCCTTTACATGCGGTCTAAATGCCTCTCGTCGCTCCTGTTTTGATGGCCACCAAGACTTCTTCGTATTTTTAATCACTGGATTGCCAAGAAGAAGCAGCAGAAACATGAAGGCATATATAGATGTTGTTTCTTGCAATGCTGGAGTTATCCGGTCTTCTTTTTCTGAAAATCGACATAGAATGTTAAATTGTACACTATACTTAATAATAATGTAAATCTAAACACTTATACACATTGAGTTTTTAATGAGTATTCTCAATGAGTATTTATCGAGTTCTTCTTGAATATAAACTAATAATCCTATACCTACCAACAGTTATATCAAGGCTGACTTTTATATCACCGTCCAAACCTCCTGAAAAGATTCCCGTGAACAAATCTTTCTATTGGACCAACTCTCTAACTGCAAAAAACAATTAGCTGCTCCATACAAAATATTAATATTCATTTGACTACAATGTATGGACCAGTAGAATTTTATTTTTGAGTTAGGGAGTTGGTCCAATAGAAAAAGTTGTTCGTTTGTATCACGGGAATCATCTCAGAAGTTTTGGATGGGGATAAAAAAGTCAACCTGTATAATCATGAGAACACTATATTAAAATAAGTTTACTCATTAAAGTCACCTGTAAATACAATTAAATACTACTTACTTATATACAAATATTCTTCAGTGAATGCTTTTAAATTGTGATCTGGATGGCGACTGTATTTTTCACCGTCAACTCAAGAATTTACATTTACACATTATCACCATTCACCTACGAATAACAGAACAGGGACGCGCACTTCAACAAGTCAAAACACTTAATTAACGCGGCAAGTCGACGCTTGGTCCGTCGTCGATACCCTCTCTTCTTGCCCCGCGCCCGGTAACACTAAATGATTTCGTTCACTTTACAAAGTAATATTTTAATATAATAATAATTGCTGTTAGTACTAAAATATTATAACGTAATTCGTATCAGATAAATTACATTATGGGAAACCATTGTTTTTGTTTAAAAATGCTTTTTTAATATTAGAGTCAAATATATGTCATGTAATTCGTAAAAGAGAGCGGTACAGATATCAATCACTTCTGGTAGATTGTAACCATAAAATATTCGTGCCTGTTACTAACTCATTATTTTATTCTTTACTTAGAAATTAATAACTAATACTTTTTATAATGTTTAGTACACTAAACTTATTTACCAAATTTTTTTAGTATTCGCAAATAAGCGACTATTTATCCTTATGACTAATGCTGATATAGCTCGCAATTTTTTGTTAACTTTTACTAGATTTGTTTTTACAAGTCGTTCTGGTAGTATTGTAAAATATTTTTTTCTCCGTGTTGTATGGTAGCCTCTTTAAATATTTATTTTATTCTGGTTTTTAGTATTTGCTATTATTGCGGCAACAGAAATACATCATCTCATCAGTGAGAATTTTAACTGTCTAACTATCACGATTGATGAGATGAGGTGACGGACGATTGATGAGACGGACATACAGACAGAGAGACAGATGGACAGCGGAGTCTTAGTAATAGGGTTCCGTTTTAGCGTTTGGGTACGGAACCCTAAAAATACTCTGTCATAAACATTGCTTACTTACTAGTTTTCGAGCCTAGTCAAACAAAGACATTAGGATGGCCTAATTATTTCTGACAGTAAAGTAAGGCACTCTGTAGGGGCAATGTTTGTACATTCATCGTCTATAGACTTCTAGAGTTAACTTTATGTAACGAATTGATTTTTTCTTCTAGAAAAAATACAACATTAAAACAATATCTCAATTTCCAAGAGTTCTAACATAATCAAAACAACTTAGCATTTTGCGGAAACTTCTCCTTAATAGACCTAATAATCATAAAGTTATTGGTCAAAGGAGGCGTAGTATATTTATGACTTCAATTTTGTTTCTTATTTAACTGGCAATGATATGTTACGCCTAGCTTTTCCAAAAGAATGATCGAGATATCCATTAACTATTCAACTCCCAGCGGAAACAATTCAATAACAATGAACGTGGGGTAACCGGTTACCGCTTGTTAAAGGATTATAGACCAACGGAGATGAAAAGTAGGTTGGTACGATTTGTATCTTTGGTAATCGTGATTTGGGCCGTATGCATCCAGCGCTTTCCCATCCCAAAACCTTGACTAGGTCACCGGTCCACCGAGTTGTTGGTCGTGAGACGGTTCACAATCATTCACTGTAGCGTTCCATTGGGAGGTCAATGAACTTTAAAAGCCTGATGATGGTGATAACGAATTTAAAGATACCAGGCTTTTATTTTTTTATGGTTCAGTACCCAAACGGTTAAACGGGAACCTATTACTAAGACTCCGCTGTCCGTCCGTCTGTCTGTCTGCAACCAGGTTCAGGTATCTCATGAACGGTGATAATCAAGACAGTTAAATTTTTTAACACATGATGTTTATGTTTATTATTTTGTTTATGTTGCCGCTATAACAACAAATACTAAAAAACAATAAAATAAATATTTATGGGGGCTCCCATACAACAAACGTGATTTTTATAGATAATTGTACGGAACCCTTCGTGCGGTTGGTGCCTTGGCCGGTTTTAGTTTATTTTTATTAAAAACAAGAACTTCACTTTGATAAACAAAAATGTCAGCAACCGACTTTTTCCTTTAAATGAAACTACTTTTACGGATTATTTCGCGATTTATTAACATTTTATTTAACCTGACGTTTCGAACACTTTACAGCGTTCGTGGTCACAGGTAGTTTCATTTAAATGTATCGTGTTCGCGTAAATAAAAGACAACGACTTTTTCCTGTTTAAAAAAACCTACCGTTAAATCAAAAATTTTCGTCATTGAAATTGAACTATTTGTTTTAATCAAATGGTTGAAAAACCTTGTCATTTTGTGGTAGATGGATAAACTACAATAGAATAGAATAGAAAAATATTTATTTGACACACAAACGCACATTACAAAAGAAATACTCAGTATTTGTCTGTAATGTATCTGTATGTAAACTGTAATGGACTTACATTTTACCTTTTCGTATAGTAAGTAGATCCTATAAAATTGTACTGGCTGGAAATATGTGGCACCCAGTTCGATATTAATGAAGTTACACGATGAAAAAATGGGTTTGCAAAATTAAAATTGACAGATATTGATACATCTCTTTGATGCGTCGATTAAACACATTGAATGTGACAGTTCATTATTCTGTTCAGTAAGTAAGTAGTAAGTATCAATTCATAAGTTTATTTTAAATAGGTATGTGTAAGCTTTTTTAACTGTTTTGAATTCAGAAGCCAATATGACTACCATATGAGTAATTGTCTCCCAGATATTCTATCAACTTATTAGTTATTACATTATTATTAGTTATTATACAGGGTGTACAAAGGAATGGGACACTCCTTAAAACCACGTGATCAGCTGGTCATATACAACAACTTTTCTTTATGGGAGCAACAACGAAATCGTGATTTTATTTTCTGCTGCTCCATACATTATCATTCAGGTAAGCGAGTAAATTTGTAAGGAGCAGCTAAAAACAATTTTCGATTTCGATGTTGCTCCCATAGAAAAAGTTGTTTTACGTGACCTAATAAACCTGATAGATTCTAACCTATATAATACATTAATGTTATTAATTTTAGCCTACCAAAAATTACTTTAACAATTCCAATGTATGCATCCGTTCCGAACATTTATGTTACAAAAATGTTTCGTTCCGAAAACGTCAGTGATTTGTAATGAAACACCAGTTATCCTTGAGCGTCTTTTGGTTTTTGATGTTTTTGCTCAAATATGATTCATGATTGCGAAGTCCGATTGTGACCGATAGGAATTTAAAAACCTTCAGCGAAAAAATATGGAGAAACACTTTTGTGATTTGTGGAATGGATAGGAATAACCTAATACAAATCGTCGATTGATCGCTTTTGATTCGTTAGGTTATACATTTGAGTAGTAAATACATTTTGTAACCGCCTTGTCATAACTCTTGCTTGACCGAAACTACATTCTAGAACCATCCCAATCCAGAATCTCTCACTCAAATACCCAACAAACAAAGTATACTATTACTGAGCATGTGGCTGAAGCGTACCCGAATACCTAAGACCGTTGACTAATACAGAAGAATAACAAACAGCGTTTATCTCCGATCTCATTACGCGGGACAAATATTTTGAACAACAACAAAAACTGAACGTAATCTGAAACAATGTTTAGCTTGTTACTGGTAGACCATGGGAATGTAAATACCCTTTACACAAGACATCTACTTCTGTCCTGCATCGAGAGCTCAACTTAGCCTAGTCCTTTTAGTATTGTTTATGATTTTATAACTGTTTTTGAATGTTTGTATTTGGTTTAAAGTTATCGTGAGTGATTATTTTCACCATAATTCATGTCTTTTTTTTACCACACTTTTATCTAACTTTGATATCAAATCTTGGAAGTAGTTTTTAACCTACTTCTAAAAGTCGTATCGATTTTATTTTCGGATGACGATACTAATTTATCACTATCATCTTGTTCTGACAAAGGAGCCAGCAGTGTAGACTCCGAAAATTATTTTAAAGAAGCTCAGAAAGGAATTTTACATAATACCTGTAAGCTAAATTATACCTACCTAAAAGTAGACAGATCACTTTTTATCTGGGACTTTTAACTTTTTAACTACTTTCGTAGGTCTTGTAATTATTTTATTTTAATTTATTGTTCATGTAAAAGTTCTGTTTCGTGCTTTCAGCTATTTCTTATTCCATTTTTGCCCAACGATCAACTACTATATATAAAGAGTATATATATATATATATATATATATATATATATATATATATATATAGTTCTAAACAAGCGGTGAACGGCTACAACTTAGAACTACTCAAGTTCACGGCTTCTTGTAATGCTGCACTGTTCTCGTTGATTTGCCTCTGATTTGTCCCGTAAATGTTTTTATTTTCTGGAACCGTCCCATTAGTTTTGTGTCGTTTTGTTTCAGAAATTTTCCTCTGTTGAGTTTCAGAAGTTTGTCCGTAACTCGGATCTCATTACGGTAAATACGTAAGAACATTAAAAAAAAACATTAACGAGTAAGATTCACTATCTACGAAGGCGTTACTGCATAGACGAGTATTTATCACTGTACCCACATTGACGGATCTGGGTGAATAATTATAAAAAGTAGTAGTAGATTTTTTAGTCTAAAAAATATTAATAAATTGGAATACCTAAGTCATATGGTTTGATAATGTGTTTTTGTTTTAGATTTGATGTTGGTCCCAAAACAATGTATTTAAGCAGGCCAAGGCTACTTTTACAGTTCAAAGAGAAATGAAAATTCCCAATGTATAGGTAGGTTAAATTGGGTCACATATACCCGGCAATGAAAATGAAAATCAAACATAAAGCGAAAAATTCATTATATACTTAAAATTACAAGCCTTTTAATAAATACAATCACCAGAACTAAGTTCCACAAGTGTAGACTAGAGTTTTAATTAGATAGTATCGAATATTTCTCATTAACGAAGTTGCCGCTGCCTTCGGAGCGCTAGGTCTAAAGTTTAGATAGGGCTTAACATAATAATAATTATAGCTTTATTTCCATTTTGGATCGTAATTTATCCTAGTATTTTTTAAACAACATTTTCCTCTTACGTTACGTAAGGCGCCTAACGATTCGCTCTTCAAACAGTATTAAAATACTTAAACATATATTTGTTTATTAATAACTTAAGATTTTAAGAATTACCTACGAGGCAAAGCAGAAAACATTTACAACAAAAAATATCTATCTCTCTATTTAGCGGTTCTACTAAGTGACTGTTTTTGAAGCAACCATTTTTGATATAGTTTTCGGAATATTGGCAGCGATGAACAACAAAAAATAAATAAGTGACGAAGTTTGACGCGATATCAATGAATACAAATCGTAACAACTGATCGATCATTCATTACAGGGAAGTAACTAGTTTTTTTTTACATTATGATAATAATTATCAAATGTTTTTTTACTTAAAGTTAGCAATGAATAGGTTTTTTAATAACCCTGTGTTTGGGAATTATTTGATATGCCCAGCGGCCAGGGCGTCTGCGAAGACGAAATATACATGGCAATCTATAAATGCACCACGTTCTCCTATACTATGGAAGAATGCAATACATTTTCGTCTTACGGAGCCCTGGACGCGCGCCCTGGAGTTATATCAAGTCCCTTTGGGTAAAATAAAAAAGCATTAGTAAGGGTTTTGTTAATTTTGGTTTAGATACACAGTTGGGAATCAGGGATTGTAATTTATAATCCCCTAGAACACACGAGAGCGCTCCCGTGAGATTGGGGATCTAGACCCTTCTTCAAACTGGAAATTTATAAGGAAACCTTAAAGGGAGGCCCGACCAGGCAGATGTTACTTGATTTTCATGTCTAGACTATCTATTTCCGGGAATTCAATGCAGTGTCGCGGCGTTCTAGTTAATTATTTCTGGGTAAGTGTTAAAGCCTTTCCTGCCGAAATTCTGGTAATTATGAACTCCCGAATATCGCAGCAAGTGAATTCAAACTTGTGTGCAGTTTTAATTAGGTATCAACTGCTGCTCATTAACATAACTTACTCAATGAGCGCTAGTTTATAACTTTGTTGAAACTACATAATTCAATTGAGAGTTTTGGGTATTTCAATTATGTTTTAATCCTTTTTCATGAAACTTCAAAAGAAAATTATGTACCTATATTTTGCAAACTTATAATTTTCTTAAGAATAATATATATTATTATCATCATTTTAAGTATACAGGGTGTTAGGTAAATGGAATGTATACCAATCTATAATGATATATCAAGCCAAAACTAACTTATTTTAACATATGCATATTTTTACTTATATGCATATTTGTGCCGTGTGGGGACGGCCGTAAAGAATACACTTCCCCACCGCCGTGCAGGAGGCGTGTCGTAAGAGGCGACTAAATCCTGTAGCACGAGACGGGGAGCAGCGTCTGCGTGCGAAACAATATAAAAAAACTGCGCTCGCCAACCCGCCTGCCAAGCGTGGCGAGTCTGGCAACCACCCCCCAATGACAGACACGACAAAGACCAGGCCCCCAGTCTCCGGTGGTCCCGCTGTTCCTGGCTACGGTAGCGGTCAGGGTGACGGCGGGTCAGGGGGTGCTAAGAATCCCCGGAGGAGGAACTTCGGCTACCAGCCCCAAAGAAGACTGGCCCTGGTAACACACAACGTCCGCACGCTAAGGACTGATGAGAAGATCGTTGAGCTGGAAGAGGAATTGAGTAGGATGCATTGGAGTATCGTGGGAATATCAGAAGTCCGAAGAGAGGGCGAGGACACGATAACCCTGAAATCTGGCAACCTACTCTATTACCGGGAGGGCGAACAACTGTCCCAAGGTGGTGTCGGGTTTCTCGTCCACAAGTCCCTCATTAACAACATCGTCACCATCGGAAGTGTATCGAGTAGGGTGGCATACCTGATACTAAGAGTGTCAAATAGATACTCGCTGAAGGTTATTCAGGTATATGCACCGACCTCTACACACCCCGATGAGGAAGTGGAGGCTATGTATGAGGACGTTAGTAGAGCCATACATACTACTAAAACCCACTTCAATGTTGTTATGGGAGACTTCAACGCGAAACTGGGCATGAGAGGCGATAATGAACTGAGAGTGGGGCGATTTGGATATGGGCAACGGAACCCTAGGGGACAAAGGCTGGCCGAATTTCTGTAGAAGGAGGACCTCTTCGCGATGAATTCCTTTTTCCAGAAGCCGCCTCAGAGGAAGTGGACCTGGATGAGCCCCGATGGGTCCACGAAAAATGAGATTGACTTCATCATGACCACAGAGCGACGAGTGTTCAATGATGTCTCCGTGATCAACGGGGTGAAAACCGGTAGCGATCACCGAATGGTTAGAGGCACATTGAACATCAACGTCAAGCTAGAAAGGTCCCGTTTGATGAAGTCTACGCTCCGACCCTCTAATGCCCATATTTACTGCCCCGAAAGCTTTCAGCTTGAGCTGTCAAATCGCTTTGAATGCCTAGAAAACTGCGAGTCAGTGGACGAGATTAACAACAGGTTTGTAGAAACTGTCCAGGCGGTCGGGTCGAAATTTTTCAAGCCCCGTCGAAGAGACAGACCGCAAAAACTTACCGACCACACCCTCAAACTCATGGCAGAACGACGTTTACTGGCACTGCAGTCCTCCGTTGACGCTAAGTTGTATCGGCAGCACAATAGACGGATATGGAAGTCCTTGCGACATGATATCCGCAACTTTAATACGAATAGTATTAAAGAGGCGATAGAGCGGAACCAAGGCTCCAAAGTGTTTGCAAGAGACATGTCTATTGGGCAGAGCCAGCTGACGAAGCTGAAGACGGAGGATGGTAGTATAATGTCGACAAAAGCCGAAGTTTTGAGGGAGATCGAAAAGTTCTATGGGCAGTTATACACCTCGGTCACTAAACCTGTTAGTAGTTCAGCCGCAGATCCAAGAGCTAAGCTTACCCGACACTATACCGAAGATATCCCGGACATCAGCCTATATGAGATTAGGATGGCTCTCAAACAGCTCAGGAACAACAAGGCGCCGGGTGATGACGGGATCACCTCAGTGATTCTGAAAGCGGGTGGAACACCGGTACTGAAGGTCCTTCAGAAACTCTTTAACTCCGTCTTGCTCGAGGGAATAACGCCGGAGGCATGGAATAGAGGTGTGGTGGTGCTCTTCTTCAGGAAAGGAGATAACACCTTGCTGAAGAACTACAGACCCATCTCGCTTCTGAGCCATGTCTACAAGTTGTTTTCGAGGGTCATCACGAATCGTCTCGCACGTAGGTTCGATGACTTCCAGCCTCCCGAACAAGCAGGTTTCCGAAAAGGCTTTAGTACCATAGACCACATCCATACGCTGCGACAAGTTATACAGAAGACCGAAGAGTATAACTTACCACTATGCTTGGCGTTTGTGGACTATGAGAAGGCCTTCGATTCAATCGAGACTTGGGCAGTGCTACAGTCTCTACAGCGGTGCCATATTGACTATCGGTACATCGAGGTGCTGAAATGTTTATATAAAAACGCCACCATGACGGTCCGAGTACAGGAGCAGAGCACGAAAGCTATTCCTCTGCAGCGAGGCGTAAGGCAGGGAGACGTTATTTCTCCGAAACTGTTTACCGCCGCATTGGAAGATGCTTTTAAACTCCTGGAATGGGAAGGATTCGGCATCAACATTAATGGCGAATACATTACTCACCTTCGGTTTGCCGACGATATTGTGGTCATGGCAGAGTCGCTGGAAGACCTCGGTACAATGCTCGATGGCCTTAATAGAGTTTCCCAACAGGTAGGTCTTCAGATGAACATGGACAAAACAAAGATTATGTCGAATGCCCATGTTGCGCCCTACCCAGTACCAGTTGGGAGCTCTATTCTCGAAATTGTTGACAAATATGTTTACCTGGGACAAGTGATCCAGTTGGGTAGGTCCAATTTTGAGAAAGAGGTCAATCGACGAATCCAACTCGGATGGGCAGCGTTCGGGAAACTACGCAACATCTTCTCGTCCAAAATACCTCAGTGCCTAAAGACGAAAGTATACAACCAGTGTGTGTTACCAGTGATGACATACGGAACTGAAACGTGGCCTCTTACTATGGGCCTTATTAAGAAGCTTAAAGTTGCACAGCGCGCTATGGAAAGGGCTATGCTCGGTGTTTCTTTGCGAGATCAAATCAGAAATGAGGAGATCCGTGAACGAACCAAAGTCGCTGACATAGCCCGACGGATTAGCCCGCTGAAGTGGCAGTGGGCGGGGCACATAGCACGTAGAACTGACGGCCGATGGGGCAGAAAGGTTCTGGAATGGAGGCCGCGTATCGGCAAGCGCAGCGTAGGACGCCCACCCACAAGGTGGGCAGACGACCTGGTAAAGGTTGCAGGACGACGCTGGATGCAGGCCGCTTCCAATCGGCCGATCTGGAAGTCACTGGGGGAGGCCTATGTTCAGCAGTGGACGTCCTGTGGCTGAGATGATGATGATGATGATATTTTTACTATGGTAAAGTCAGATATTTTTAATATTGACATCATCTTTGAAAAAAAAAACCGGCCAAGTGCGTGTCGTGCCTCGCGCAGTATAGGGTTCCGTACTTCATTTGAAAGTTCATGAAAAGCACTATTATCATGATTTTTTCTAGATTTTTCATGCCAATAGGTTAGCTTTTAGAGGGGAAGGGGGGGGGGGGGGACGCCCTACTCGAGCAAAAATTGGCACTTTAATGTTTAATATATCGCAAAAGGATTCCTAAATCAAAAAAAATGTCTAAGCAACCCCTAAGGCATTTTATAGGACCTATTCAACGATACCTCACACGATGGGGTAGACGATGAAAAAATAAATCATCCCCATATTACATGTATGGGAGCTACCCTGAAAAAAAAATATGTTTCAAAATCTTCACCACAAAATCATAACTCTCCAGGGTCATCAGTCTTCAAGCAAAACCTCGGCCGGACAGACGGACAGACAGATGGACATGACGAATCTATAAGGGTTCCTTGTTCCTTCCTTCAGGACTACGAAACCCTAAAAAACATACAAAACAGATTTTAAAAATAAAATAAAAATATGTTATCTAAATTCTGACTTCACCATACTATTTATATGCATATCATGTTAACATAGGCTAGTTTCGGACTGTTAGACCCATTACCTAACACCCTGTATAATTCATCACTAGCCTATATCAGTCCACTGCTGGACATAGGCCTCTCCAAAAGGAGGATTTTGCCATAATCGCCACGCTTGGCAGGCGGGTTGGCGATCGCAGTTTTGCCAATGGTGGAGAGGAGACGCTGCTGCCCGTCTTCTTATGGCGGTTCTCCTGTAGTCGCCTCTTACGACACCCATAGGAAGGGAAGGGGTATAATTAAGTGGAAATGAACACGTGGACTATTCGAGAAACGAGTAATCAAAGTCTAGAGTTCTAATTGGCATCATGATGAGTAAAGAAAGAAAAAGTTTAAATTACCTATTGGCTGGCGATTTCACATTTGTAGATATTATCTAATAGAAAAATTTAATAAAAAAACAATTTCGACATATCTTGTTTGTAGTTTGTGTAATTTTCATTGAGATTATTTGTATTAATTTTTAAGTAAAACTAATACGCATGACTCATACAAAAATAATGAGATAGTGAGTGTATGTAATGAGTCATACCAGAACTGAAAATATTTACCCATCCTGCTAAAAGGATAACAATCGACAATAACAGCCCAATCTTGAGTATCAAACTATTTCTAGAAACCAATGTCATGATGGCTTTAGATTAGACATGTGAAAGAAAACAAAAGAGGATCACAAAAATCCAAAACAATGACGATCTAAACGCCAATAATTCAAAAGAAAGGTTAGAACGTCCAAATAACAGGCAGCTTAACCCTGACGCTGCGGTGGTGAGTCGAGATAAACCGAATGTACAGATTAAATTATTATCTAACACCCGACCCTCCCAAAGGTTGAAGCGGAATCTTATTACCCCTTACCTTAAAATATCGTGGGTATTTTATCCTGGCTTCGGCGGGATATGATTTATAAGCCCAAGTATTCCGGCCGGTCGGCTTTTTTAATCGAAAATTTTGGGACATTTTGTTTTCGAACTGAGAGGGTTAATGGCATCATGTTTTAAAATGTACGACAAACTCCTAACTTTTTTGTTGTAGAAATTAATTTTGATTTCTCTCAAATACTCTTTTAATAAAATATTTTAAATTACTCTTGAAGAACTTTCTTCAGAGAATGCCTTTATTCCGTTACATATTTAGGTAATTATTCCTGTTGATGAACGGCAACAAAACTCGGAAAACTCCCCACATGACCATTAATAATTTTAGAAAAGTATAATTCCATTTCTGTCTGTACAAAATAATTATACTGTCTGTTCTAAATTTATATCAAAATAATAAAAAAAAAACAATTGGCAGAATTCGCGTATGCTCAGGATGGTGAATCATTTTGAAATAACTGCGTAATCGGTTGCACAAAAGTAATGAACGGTTAAATTCTCATTTCATTTTGATCAACCGCAAGTAATCCGCAAAATTAAATTCGTTCGTTTTTGATTAAATAATCGAATTAAAAGCTTAAACTGGAAGCGTGCGTTTGAGGGTTACCTGTTTCGGCCAATTAAGGAGCAGCTTTAAATTATAGCCAAATGAATTATTATGAGCTTTCTCATTTCAAGTATGGGAATTTATCAGTAAACCTACTGTATGGAAAGAGATTATTAATAAAAATATTTTTATGTTTTTTTTCTTTCTAGCTTCATAGCTTAATTTCATTTCTAGTCGTAGTGGGCTTGACCAAAATCTTAAAAGCGGCCAAGTTATTACATTGAGATTTTGACCTCCTATAGTATCCCCAAGAAAGTATAACAAGACCATTTCTGGACCCCATGGTCCATACACATTCCATGTGATCAAAATGTGCATCATCATCATATTTTCCCCTCATCGATGAGCAAATAGTCAAAATCCGTACAAAAATTCCAACTAGGTATATACTGAGCAAGGTACCACCACCGGAGAAGAAAACTAACGTAACCTAGAGGAAGACTTTTAAACATGTTAGGACATCTTCCTATTTTTTAGGCTGTTTCATATTTAGAGCTCTACTACTGCTAGTACGGTGTATATATTGTATTACACCCAAAATCCTCCATCAATTCAAAATTTCACTATACTCCTTTTTTCTACTTAATAAGTCAGAATACACATCGCATTCATATTAATCACACACCGTCCATGGCATTATCGAAGTTCTGTACCTACTTACGCTAATAATATTCAATTTAGCAAATCTTCAGGTGTACAGTTCACTGTCCTAAACATTACATAATAATTTATGGCATGCAATTTAAGGTATTACCTCAAATTGCATGCGAGGTAGTGAACTGGTTAAGCACTAAACTCGGGTCGCGCCCAAATGTTTGCGCGGGTCCAATGTTATTCCATTGTTATCTTTTTTCCGAGCATACAGGTTTACTAACATGTTACGATGGAAAAGCCTATAGGCGTCCCGTTCTCATTTTAAAATCCAGATATTGGATCTAACGTAGTTTACGTGACAGTTACAAGCTGCTACAAGACCAAGAAAATTATTTACAGTAGGCTCAGGCTAGAATAGTGGAGTAACCCAATTGATAGTTGCAAATTATTCCGGGCTCAAAGCCGGAAAAAAATCACTTAGTTATTTCCATTATCCAATTTCGTGCGGTCACCAATTTATCATTCAGCAGATATTGAAGCAAACAATGGTAAATTATCATCGGAAACGTCCAATTTTATCCACCGAGATGAGTTATGGCCAATATCAACGGTACTTATGTTATGCCACATTTTTATCGTTAATAATTTAAAAAATAGGGATTTCATAATAAAATTTACGTTTTCCGCTTAAAATTTTAAGAAAATCAAAAGTTAGGCCACATCTGTCGCAGAACTGACGAAAGGTAAGCCTTGGCAAGTGTAGTGTGACGCCTCTCAGCCCGATGAACCGATGACCTTGGGAAGAAGGCTGGATGAAAAATGCGGACGATTGTGCTTTTTGGCGCACTTTGGATCCCAATTACGTCCAGAAGTGGACTACAATAGGCTGAATAGATAGGGATAGATAGAACTAAAAGTCACTGAAGTGGGAGTGGCCACGTGTATTACTATTTCTAGTAACTGTAAGTGAAAACACCGGAAAAGTACAGGAGACAGATGCAGATGAAGGGATACCTGAATATAAATTGACTTCTTGATAATAAATAATAATAATAATATAAATAAATATTTATTCAGGCAAATTACACCCGTCTGCATATTCTCAAATCACAACATATTAGGTAAACATACACACAGTCGTTAAATTATAAAAATAAAAATGCAATTACATTAGAATCAATATTGAATATACATAAATGTAAAATGGAATTTAAAATATTGATTATTTTTTGAAAATTATAAACATTAATAATGATATAGAAAACTTCGTAACGAGTCACAAATTTTGTAGCGAGGTTTTATGGAGAGTGGGAAGAAAAGTGTTTCCCAGCAGCACATGAGTAAAGAAACGGAACAGAGACAAAGCTACATACGAATGCGCTGTGATAGGTATATCACTACAAGTGCAACGCGTGTGTGTGCGTGTCCACTGGCCGCTTGTCACGTATGAGCCGAAACCGCTTCAAACTAGATCAGCCAGTGGTCAATCTCAGGGCTTGCAGGCGTGACACGACGCTCGAATGTCGTGCATGTTTTGTTTTTGTTATCGAGTTTCTCACATAATACGTAGTAATATTTTTGTTTTAGTATTTAAAAAGTGTTGTAAATATGGTTGAACATTGTACTGTGTGTGATAATACCTCCTGACAATTTTATTGCATTTGTTGAATTGCTTGAGCAAAAATTTCGCGAATATTTTGATCTTCATGTACAAATTGTTAATATTGGTAATGACATATTAGCAC
This sequence comes from Anania fuscalis, assembly GCA_950371115.1. Classification (NCBI taxonomy): domain Eukaryota; kingdom Metazoa; phylum Arthropoda; class Insecta; order Lepidoptera; family Crambidae; genus Anania; species Anania fuscalis. The sequence goes on along the minus strand of OX493335.1, from coordinate 13,998,222 downwards.
GTTTGCAAGATTGTACATTTCATATGCCTTGTGATTATTTCCCATTGGATTATTTGAAAAAACTTTATATAAGATTTAGAATTTATCATTCGATTAAAAGACACAACAAATTATTAAAAACCAAAAGTAATAAAAAAAAATATTTAGAGTATGTAATTTGTAAAAAAATAACCTATTTCAATAAAAAAATGTGAAAAAAGAACATTTATATTTTAAATTTATTCAATTGTGCCAACCCTACCAAAATAGGTATAAATTTTGCTAGCTCTTTAGAAGCTTTGTCTCTGTTCCGTTTCTTTACTCATGTGTCAGCAGTAAGAGCATAGTAGATACATGTTCTGTGGTAAGAGCCTGAGACTAGACTAGATTAGATAATGAATTAAATAAATATAAATTATAGACATTTAGAGCTGCAAAATCATTTTGTTGAGTTTTCTTCTCAGAATAATTATTATTGTTGAGAGTGAAACCAGCACCACCGATATTGCGCCTACTCAGTTATATCTTTGTCTACTTTGACAATCAGAAACACCTGTTAACTGACGCGAAAGAGTTTGTCTGCAAACACTACTAATTTAATGTAGGCATAACCATAACGACGCCACGACCAAAGTTTCAAACATTGAGTTTCTCGTAAGTATATTTTCAGCATCTTCTAAAACTTTAGAAAAACATGAGAATGAGGCGATGTTGCTTTTAAAAACTTTGAACGTGACATTAAATTAAGTATTTACTAGATATCCTTAGCTGCTACAAAACTCCCTGTCCGCTACTTTCTGCATGCAGTCCATTTCAAACATTGACTTAGGTATAGTACGATACGAGTACGCGGTATCGATGTTTAGCGCTGGGGTAAAGAGTGGGAATCGCTTTGCGCATCTTACGAGACGATCATCATATCAGAGATGCGTGTGCGCGGAGCTGACGTCCAATCACGGGTGGCGGTGCAGGCGCGTCACACGACTAGCCAATCACGTAATCGTTATGGTCTTCTGCGCAACTCGCCCAGCGCTCAACTTCCGACAGTGTGGCGGTAATAAGGTAAGATCAGATAAATTTTATTAAAGCAGTAGCACGTGGCAGCTTAGCGCTGTAGAAGGTACGTACGTAACTCGCAGGACATAAAGTAGTCACGCTTTAATGCGATTGTGTACCTTCGTGGCGTGCACAGTACCTATTATTTTCTTTAGTTTTATTTATTTATTCATCATTTATGAGCTTCTGCTCGGTCGGTCTGCTGTTGAGCTCACCTTTAAGATAGTCGGTCGTTAGGCTGCCTAAGCTGCATAATCCTGAAAAAGCCATTATTTTAAAACCTTTAAATATTTATTTAAGAGAGGAGAAAATTCAGGCTCCTCGCAGCATATCTCAAATGGAAATCGAGCCGTCTATAACGTAGTTAAGGAAATTTCTGAAGGTCCCGCAAAAAGGCTTTGTTTCGCTGTACAAAAGCGTCTTCAAGGTATACCACGCTTACATGAATATCTGGAGATAACTTACTGCACGACACGACTGACATGAATATAGATAAAACTGCTAATGAACCGCGCGCGAGCGAAATTAAGAACCTTTTTTTTACTAGATTTTGCCACGCTTCTGTAGATTTTATCAATCAATTCAGGCTGTCGGTTAACAAAACGAAGCATAAACTTTAAAACTATGAAAATATCTTTTTGTTGGATTATAATAGTTACAAAAAACAAACAGATATCTTCATGGCATTATCTGATTTTATGCATTTTTCTTTACTCCAAGCATCATGTAATGTTATATCAGTAGACCTGTATTAATATATCCTAGATTTATTTATATCAGTAGACCGAGTTGTAATGTCGGACGACTCAAGAATATAAAAAAATAAATATAAATTTTGTACGAAAAATTGTATGTTTTTTCAAAATTATTAAATTCTTTTGACTTCACCACAGTATTTATATAATATACATAATTATTGTCTTAGCAAATACCTTTTTCGGCTTCAAATGGTTATTATAACCTAACACTACTTTGGATCTCAGTATAGCTGTCTACATGTTCGACACTTTACGTTAATTCATGGTAGTCGAGCTCCGTACCAGCAAACTTGTTGTAACCTGTCAAACGCAGCTTCCGATCTAGCTGATACTCGATTCCGGAAGATATTTTGAGACCAAAGTCATAGTATGATCGACGCTTGAGGTTCTTGTTCACATTACATATACATTTTATTAGAAATCTTGCTAAATAGTAAAGTTGGCTGATTTTGTTGACTTACAGGATGCCCTTTTTTATAAAAAGAATCTAAGATGACTCGATTGGTGTTCTGGCACGGTAATCAGCCTTGAGGGCAAAAGGTCAATAGTTGATTCCCTGTTCGGGTCAATAATTGTATGGGTGTGCTGGGAAAGTCCTAGGTTCACGTAAGTCTTTAAACCCACTTTTCCTCGCGATATTTTCAAGTATAGCTAAAGAAATGGTATAAATCTGTTCATAGATTCCATAAACCTCACAAGTACTTGCTAGGCTTCGAACTCACGGCCCATGAGTAAGGCGAAGAGACTCTAACCACTAAGCTACTAGCACTAGCACTATCACTGTTCCAACTAAAAGCAAAAGCAAAGTAGGCAACACATTTATTACGGGCTCGTCGTATAATAGCTTAGTGGCGGCAGCACTTTGGTATCCATTACTAAAGTAAAGCAACCCACGTCCCGGTTGTGAGTGGATGGGTGACCATTCCAACCATATTTAGTGACATTTATCATGAGTATTTCCCGGCATCGGAAGGCAAGTTAAAAAGTTGGTTCCGGCTGATATCGCATGATGCTGGTCGTGAAGCCTATAGTCAGAGGCTCTAAGGCGGCTTGATACATCTAACAGTAGGTAAGGTTTAGTACTTAGTATCTGGCATTACAACAGCCCTTCACCAGTCCTGCCTCTCTAGCATGTAGAACAAAATACGATATGATACGATATGATATAGCGATTTATCGCATATTTTTTGTCAAAATATGAACTTTTATCAAAAAAGCGAGCATAACCGTGACGTCGCCGGCACAGACATCCTTACTGTTTCAATAAAAGTTCAAGATGGCGGCTAAATCGCTATATCATATCGTATCATATCGTGTTTTGTTGATCGTGCTAGAGGGGCTGGGCCCGCGTGGTGGAGTATGGCCCAAACCACCTCATAGTTGAGGTGAGGCCTGTGTCCTGCAGTGGAACGTGTATAAGCGTACTTTACTTTACTTTTACATTTATTACATCAAAATTATTTAGTAACAAACCAGACGATACTCCTACCAGCTGACACGAGTAAATTCAAAATTAAATCAATTAATTAATTTCCCTACCTTTCGGCCTTCGCAGAAATATTAATTTTCACTCAAAGGTAACAGGACTTTCAATTAACATGATCAAATTTTGTACTTTGACTTGCCGTAATTTATTAAATAGATAAATACTTTTTTTTGTGGTAGTAAAATGAGGAAATTTTATAATACTTTGTTCCCCTCTTCAACGCATTATGTACTTTCACATTGCATAATTGAATCTCAATGAAACGGGAATTAACGCAATCATAATTTAGGTACAAAATATTACCTTTTTTTGTCAAACCGGTTTTTTGCAAGCTGATCGAAACTTTAGGCAAAAAAGGTAATATTTTGTACCTAAATTATGATCGCGTTAATTACCGTTTCATTAAATTTAAGCTACTGAATTAATAATGGATAGTTGGACTTAGCTCAGTGGACTTGGCAAAGAATGAAGAAACTACGTCGAACAAAGTCGCACTATTCCTATGATCTGCTTGTCGATTCTATAAGAAACACGCAATGAACTTACTCTAAAACTCACATCAGCGGTACAAATAAACATAGCCTCTGTTTTGCTAAGAAGTAGAAGAATGCAAACGCATTACTTGTCGTCAATAGGTGAGTTGAGTGTCGAATTTATAGTCCGTTTTTTCTTGACTGGCGGAAAACGTAAACAAACCTGAACATACGAGTACCATTGATATTGGTGTAACTTACGAATTTCGCAACATTCTGCAGTAAAAATACTCATGAATCTAGAAAAAACATTCACTTATAACCACTTCACAAAAATAATAATGAAAAACGTACGTAAAATTATTAAAATTTAAAAATGACTTTCAGTTGAATAAAAAATAATGACAGAAATCAGTCTTTAGACATACAATAATCTGTGCGAGTCAGTTGTATTGTCTTTTGAATTTTAGAGATGGGATAGTGATGCTATTCAATTGATATCCCTAATTCATATGATAAATTCGAAAATAAGTCTATCTAGCGGGTTAGATCTTGGGAAAGGATTGGGCTACCTTATTTTGCGAAAAAAGCTGGGATTGGAAATGAAAATGGATATGGCAGCTACTTGCACATTATTGTATATTTGTATAGAATCCCTATTTCCCTTGGCATTTGGTTGTAAAAACAACGTTCGAAAAAAAAACTGTTGTTTTTACAACATTAAGTTCATGACGCGATTTTATGATGATAAGTAAGTACTAACTAACTTTTTTGCACGAAATGAGTTTTGTAATTATTTGTCTTTAAAAGTGCATTTTGTAAAGACATTGTTAAATTCATTCGTTCAATATATTCGATTGAATCGGATCATTGAGTAATTGCTCTAGTTTTTGGTAGCACTATTGATTGAGAACAAAAATTCCTTGTTGTCAAACCCACTGATCAAGTAATCACTACAACATATTTGTTTACTTTTTCTGCCAGTCAAGAAAAAACGGACTATATGATTTGTTTACAGAATTGACAGGCATGGTAAACCGTATCTTAGCTTCGGGTTACCAGCAGGGTTCTAGAACTTTGTTCCCAAATAATTCAAACGAATAAAAAATTATCCGTCTTGAAAATTGTTAAGTACTTTATACGAATGTTGTTGTTGTGTGTGTGTGCACGAGTTTTTTTTTATAAGGAAGACCAAGGTTTACACTTTTTAAATAATTATTCACAAATAAAATTTAAAAAAAACCACTTACAAATATTAAAAAAATAATAGTAAAAGCTTATAAATATTCATCGAATACGTTTATTTGTCATAAAAGTCACGCTTTTACGACAAACGGAAAGGAAAACAATTAATTATTATGTTTATTATTCCCGAACATAGTAAATGAGAGGCTACGTGGTTTTACCAAGAAAATTGTAATACAGTGAAAGTAGACATAGTGTGTTCACTTACCAGTTCACAAGCGTACCTACCTATTGCTGAAAAATAATTGGCACAAAAAAAAACTCACCCTCAAAAAGTAAAAAATAAAACTTCATCTAATTTTCTTTCGAAACGTGTATTAAACTATCCTTCAAAATGATATTATGACTATAATTTTTAACGCATTATTTTTGTCAATGGAAATGATGTTAAAAATAAAGCGTACAGTCAGAAGTCCAAACTAGTCTCAATGCAACCAGTCGTCATTTTGTTTCTATGACCACGTTTCTGCTCTGTCACTTCCCCAGACCTGGGTAACCATTCATAGAGTTTGTCATTGTCAACAAGACCAATTAAATAAACCTGAGCGTAATATTTAGGATTAAAGGGGGCCGCGATCCCCTCATCAGTGAAAAAATGTTAATGAACTTTAGACAATTCGACAGATTATAGTCAAACATAGCTTCGAATAAAAATAATTTTGAATCAGGTGGTAGTGAGATTTGCAGTGAGACCTCTGTTTGTAGTTTTCATTATAACACAGGGTATTTTTACCTCGTAATTATATGATGGCGCGAATTTACTTTTACGGCGGCTATAAAAATGTAAAGCCGTAAAAATACACTTTCATCTAAATTCTTTGTTTTTCCATCACTTGCTATAATGGTTGCTTTTACAGGTTGTTTTAGTTACGAAAATAAAAAAATAAATATATCTTCTGTCAACCAAAATTACCAAGGTTACGAAAAATCAAGTTCACCCGGGCTGAAAGATAGCTAAAGATTCAAGACGTAGTTGTTGTAATCAGACTTTTATACTCGAAATTACGAAAGTACTTATTTACTATTTTGTATAATGTCTATTGGATGATAAATTAATTTTACCAATTTTTTGGTAAATGCTTGGATGTTTGTCATCGCTAAGCGGCTGAATGGAATTAACCTAATTCAGCACATATTAAATAGATAATCGTTCTACTTTTAAAATTAAGATACTTTAAAACATGTGATTATTAATTGTCTGTCTGTCTACCCAGGCGAAGTCACAGGCAGTTTTCCGGAATGCCCATGACATTAGGTCCATTTTTGTATCAGATTTCAAAAGCCAACTTCCTGCTTATACCTACAGTTAATTCTAGACTTTCATTAATTACATTTACACCTTTCCCGCATTCATTAGTATGAAAACCTGTGGAAAACTAATTCCATTCCAATAGCAGTAAAACCACAATAAAAGTCAATGTAAGAAGGTCGCGAATCTAATTTAATTTTTTGATTACCAAATCATTCAATGATGATATGTTAATAGTTTGTTTTTCATTTATGGTGTTTTCATATTTTCACTAAAAATACCACAATAATGAGTCACCACAAATTCAGGGACTTCATATTGGCTGATGATGCTTATCGATCACAAATAAACATTACATGCTACCTTGATGATTTGATTTGATAAGGACGTAGTAGACGTGCTCGTGTACTTGAGTGCAGACCGCTGCTTGGCAAATGCAACATAGGTATACCGACGTCAATCGACTAGAACAGTGTTTCTCAACCTTTTTCAAGGGCGGACCCCTTACGCCAAATACCTACAATCCGCGGACCCATTAAACCGTTCAGACGCACAGATAAGCTCTTCTACTATTCCTTTTTCTCTGTTAGCGGACCCCCTAAGATAGGTCGGCGGACCCCTGGGGGTACGGGGACCACAGGTTGGGAAACACTGGACTAGAAAATAAAATTGCTGTGCTGCCTTGTGACTTGGTGAACGAAACGGTGCAAATCAGGTCCAGAACTCAAGACGTGTATCCGCTGTTGCACGCTATGTGCGATAACTTCGAATTGAGGCCACTGCTGTTCTTCTCAACTGTGGTAAAACTCCATTTAGCAATATGAAAAACAATTTTGTTCCTACGTTGAATTCAGTCCTACATATTCATGTACATAATTTTTAATGTAATTACTCGGTTTCATGTCTCGTGGCAGTCGACGCGTGTGTAAACATACACGCCTACTGAATAATGCGTTTATAATGTACGATTAGTTGGTTCGACGATTTTAAAAGTACTATAGCGAATTAAAGGTTTTTAATATACACCGTGAATTTTGAGATACCCGAGAAAATTAACTAACATACTCAGATATTGATATACATCGAATTTGGCGAATAAAAAAAACGGAACGGCGTACGGCGTTGGCGTACGGAAGGAATAACTATGAATGAAAAAAATAAATCATTCATAGTTATTCCTTCCGTACGCCAATATTACGCGACTAAATTAGGTGGATTTTGGTTCCGTTAATGTTGGAATGATAATGATTACTATTTGAATTAGCAGGACTTTTATAGTGCATATTTTTTAAGGAATGTTAGGGACCTATTAAATAAATTTCTCATAAAAAAAATTTTTTTTATTCGCCGAATTCGATGTATATCGATATCTGAGTATGTTAGTTAATTTTCTCGGGTATCTCAAAATTCACGGTGTATAATAAATATTTTAATCGGAATTCTCTAAGCCACAGACTATAATTATTTGAATACACTGAAAGCTTTATGTCTAAGCAGGAAAGGTATAAAGTGGCGTAAAAATATACCTGTACCTCCCCGTAGATGAGAGGCTAGCATGCTGGACTGGGTGTCGCCGCCATCTCTGAGATTTCGGGTTCGATTCCCGGTCGGGACAATGTAGAAAACGAACTTTTCTATATTGTCTCGGGTCTGGGTGTTGTGGTACCGTTGTTGTTTTTGATTTCTATAACACAAGTACCTACTTTAGCTACTTACTTTAGGATCAGAACATTGTATGTGACGTTGTCCAATATTTAATTCCTGATTTGCGTGCCCTACTCTAGTCTAGTGCGTCTAGATTCAACGCTGTTAGCATGTTTTTTCTTTAATGCATAGCGTTCTACAGAGAAGGCCTAAGTCCAGCAATGAACTTCCAAAGGTTGGTAGAATAGTATGGTGTCTTGAATTTATTGATTGGACTAACTTACCTAGTGACGTCCAATCCTAATTATGTGAAGTAATCTCGTCCTCGTTTTGTACTATGTAGTAGGCACCTTTGTGTAACTACGCGATCTACAATGTTTAAAGTATAGCGCCTTAGAGCGCTATTTATACTGAAAAAAATAAGAAACACAACCAATGGCATCCTGTCCCTGGTGTCACGTTTGACATCTGTCAATCTTAATGTCATTATTTCAAAGAATAGGTACACAACTTTCAACATCAAAAAAGGGGTCATAAAAGCGTATACATATATTGAGGACAATATATATAATTATATATACATCCGTATATATATATATTTCTAAAAAACCTAGAATCAGGGCTGGGCTGGGATTAGAACGAGGACGAGATTACTTCACATAATTAGGATTGGACGTCACTAGGTAAGTTAGTCCAATCAATAAATTATGTTCCATAATCTCGTCCTCGTTTTGTACTATGTAGATGTTCAAAGAGGAAAGTTGTGTTGCAAAATCAATAAATCATTTATTATGATCACATACCTAATGATTTGCTGAAGTTTGAGATGTAAAAATTTTTAGGTGTTATTTTATGAAGTATCTGTTAGTAAGTAGATACTTCATTCAAATTTTATCTAACGCGGGTGTAGTTGTTTGATTCATCATTGGAATTAATCAATCAACTCTGAATATCAAAACATCTTCAGATCTATACAACCCTGTATGATAATATAACTTTGCATGATGTAACCACCATGTATAATGGTGCAACCCTGTATGATAATACAACCTTGTATGATGTTACAACCCTGTATAGTGGTACAACCCTGTATGACGGTGCAACCCTGTATGACGGTGCAACCCTGTATGATGGTACAATCCTGTTTGATGGTACCACCCTGTATGGAGGTACAGCCCCGTATGATAATACAACTCTGTATATTGATGCAGTCAACTGATGACACCGACGACCGTTGTACCATACTTACAGGTGAACCAAGAAGAAGCAAATCACTCATAAACTCGAAAAAAGTAATCTAAATGGAAATGGGAAATGAGACTGACGCAATAGCGATTTTCGCAATAGAAATTATTTATGCATAAACTAAAGTTCACACAAACGGAGTCGCGGGCATCAGCTTGCTTAATTTTATCATGAAAACAAGAAAATGATTTAAGCTAAACCTAGTCTCATTTATCTAAAAGAATGTACATACTTAGTAAATGGGTAGGTATTTAAAAAGGTAACTTTACCCCAGTACAAGTGGTATATGGTAATAATTTTATAAAAATGATTATTTTATTATATTCAAATAGAAATCTTGGTAAGTAACTTTAATGAACCATCTGTTCAATGTACGGTAAACAGCACGTTTAAAGTTACCACCCAAAAAGTTAAAAGTTCTTCAACAGATTTTTTAACTTTAAGCCTGACTTGTAGAAATCATTTTCAATTGATAAAAACGATGATTTGTGGTAGGTCGACGAGCTGTTGTCTGTACTTATCAATGGTTCAAAATAAATCAATATTAGTGTTTAATATGGCAAATACTTCGTTACCTATGTGTTATTAAATAAAAAAATAAAACTAATAGAAATACTGCAAGTATTGATTCAGTCGGAGAGGGATTCACATACATATTTACTGGCAAGGAATAACCCACCGATTCCGCGAAGACTGAGATTAGTTTCCTTTAGTTAACAATGGTTTCAACATTATTATAGTTAATGAGATTAATTTTTGATTAATCTTGTTAGAAAACCATTGATAGAAAACAAATTAATAATATACAACTGGAAATCAGTGTGAAACTCCTGCACTGTATGTGGATCTCCAGGGGGGAAATAATAGGTTACTGAAACAACACAGTTTCTGAAACCTAATAAGAGAAAGATTCAACACTTAACTGATCAATGCTTGTTCAACTGATAAAATAAAAAATAAAAACTTACCAATAAGTCTCATCTAATAAGATAGAAAAAATATTCAAACTTGAATTTTTCTGTGGTCCAGACATCAGTCTGGTACCCTGACAGCCTCAATCCAATAACGAGGAGTGTGAACATATTTGTCAACTACTGCCAGCTGTCACCAATGCCTTGATTACCAATTGTATTTGGTTTATTTTCAAATTTTCAGTTGAAATTTTCATTTTGTATTAATCATCTCCATATACTTGCTTCTTTGATAAAATAACATGTCATACAGGTAGGTACTCTTAAGTTTGGAGCTTAATAATAGCTTGTAGTTTTTATGAAACATAATTAGTAGGTATTATATTAAGACAATTTTAACTTGTTTGGGATGTTTTATGTTCTATTTACAAAATCTGAACTGATCTAAAAATGTTTCTTAGTCTTCCATGGTCTACTCAACTGTAAAATAAAATTATTTGTTACAAAACCATATGACAAGTGTATAAGGGTCATATAATGGTATTACAAAAACTGAACTGATTTACAAATGTTTCTTAGTCTTCCATGGTCTATTTAACTGTAAAATAAAATTATTTGTTACAAAACCATATAACAAGTGTAAAGGGTCATATAATAGTGTATCATTTTTGTAAATGCCTATTAATAAGGCTTCATAAATCTTGCCATGGATTTTTGACTGACTCTAAAAATTTTGGAATACAGTGATTAGTGTTTATAAAATGCTTTTTACAATGGTTACATTATATTATTGTCAAAAAGTAAATAAACCTTTTATTTGTAACCAATAAGATGAGTGTGCCTTTCTCTTGAATTGTCCACACTTGATGAAGGCAAGTAGCCTAGCCTTGACTTTCAGCCAGACTATTAGAATAGGTATTATTAAGTGCATTTATAGGTTATTATGAAAACTTAGAATTTTGTTTAGGACTTAATGTATTAGCTTTAATGTAAGTCTAAAAAAGGGATTTCACATAACTTATGAAACATAGGAAACAATAACACAAATATGCACTAGTTAACAGACCAATTGTAATGGTCTTCAAGCAAGGACATAGCATTCCCATGTTACAAGGTACAAGATTATGCATATGACCAAGGGCAGTATGCCCGACCCGATTGGGAATCAAACCCTGCAACTTCCAATGTTAAACCACTACACCAATCTGGTAAACAGAATATCCTTTGATTACAGATATTATTTAGTGATTGCAAGTTATGTTTATTTATTTATTCAAACTTACAATTTTATGAAAAAAAAAAATATATATATATTAAAAAACACAAAACTGTGGTTTAGATTTTAAGTATGTGTATGCCAACTATTATAAACTGGCTATGCTTTATAATGTTCTTCCTCTTGGGCCAACATCAAGATGTACATCAATAATATTAAATGCTTGAGATGGAAATCCACACTGCGAGAAGTCACAATTGGTATAAGTGCTATTTCATTGTCTTGTATGTATGTGAATGCAGTAAAAAAGGCCAAGTGTATCTGAGACTTGGTAGCCTTATATATGTGGAAGGCCTAATTCTAAATTAGTAAATATATTAGAAACATATGATATGTCAAAAATTTAAAATCCAATTGAAATTGTCTAGGTATGAGTCTGTGACTTGGTTACTCAGAAGTCTTTTAGCCTTTAATATCAGCTGATAAAGGAGCTTCTTTCTGTGATTTCTCTTGAGTCAAAATGTTGGGTAGAAAAAACTGCTAAGATCGAGGGTGGACACTGTCTTGGTGTCTCAGTACCAATATTTACCCCCTCTTCTTTTTCTTCAGCTTCAGTGGTGCTCAAGGAGCAGTGTCACCTTGACATTTTGTATTCAAATATATATTCAATTTCAATTGATGAAGTCAGTCTATGATTGCTTTATATAATGAATTGCAGATCCACAATATGTTAATTAATTATGTTAAGCCACAAGCTGACCCCTCGTGAAAGCAAGTGGAAGTGGTAAAATTCTGCTGCGAGATAGAAAAGGTAATTATACTGTTCTTTTGGTAATTATTTATGCGACATCAAATAAGCTGAAATAAATGTGTGATGTTTACAGCTTACCTGCTGATATTATTAATCCTTTGTAGTATATTTGTGGTGCAAGACATTTATTCGTTTCACGGTCAACCCTTCATCAAGACTACTAGGGCCGATGTCATGTTGTCTCAGGTCAATATCTTGTGATGACACTTTAGAATGAATAGCCCAATCCACCATCAAGGCTCTGTTTTGTAGTCATTCTGAGACAACGCAGCAGCTAGAATGAACATGTGATCACCACGGCCAACCTCCCGTGAAGGCTCCGGGTCGTCATTGATCATTGGTTCTGAGTTGACTTCCGTTGTTTTCTTGATTAATTTCTCACAGGCTTTGGTCTCATAGTCAACCCTTCATGAAGACTACTAGAGCAAATGTCATGTTAAGTCTCAGGTCAATATCTTGTGACGACACTTTAGAATGAATAGCCCAATCCACCATCAAGGCTCTGTTTTGTAGTCATTCTGAGACAACGCAGCGGCTAGAATGAACATGCGATCACCACGGCCAACCTCCCTTGAAGGCTCCGGGTCGTCATTGATCATTGGTTCTGAGTTGACATCCGTTGTTTTCTTGATTAATTTCTCACGGGCTATGTTGAATGTGTGGTGAACAGCTAAAATGATCATACTATCATCACGGCCGACTGGTTGTGGCTGTCGATTACGAGGAAATCCTCGTAAAAGCCCCGATGTCAAGTCAGCATAGCAGCACTCCCTTGTTTTCTTGATTAAATTCTTGCAGGTTATGGAGGTCATGTTTCGGTAAACGTAGTGTAGGACTTCTCTTAACTCCATGGACCGACGACTTCAGAAACACGGCTGAAAAAGAAACTGTGTGCCAAGCAGAAGCGGGACTGCAATAGATAGGCGGTGTCGACGTCGTTTTGAATCACAAATAGTTATAAAACATCTCCAATTGGCACTCTTTCTTTCTTGAGACTTCGTCAACCTTACTGGCCTATATTTTATAGTCTAAACACGTTACTAATCCAGTAAAATACTAAAAATAAACGCGTGTGAAAAAATTTACGTACGATCGCGCAGCGTACAAAAAAGTACAATGACATTAAGATTGACAGATGTCAAACGTGACACCAGGGACAGGATGCCATTGGTTGTGTTTCTTATTTTTTTCAGTATAAATAGCGCTCTAAGGCGCTATACTTTAAACATTGTAGATCGCGTAGTTACACAAAGGTGCCTACTACATAGTACAAAACGAGGACGAGATTATGGAACATAATTCAGATTTAGCTAGCAAGTGGTAATAGGCAAGACATCATTTTACAAAACGTTGGAAAAACTAGTCCTTGTGATGTGACATACATTTAACACCAATTTAATTAAATTGTCATGTGTTTGAACCGTGAACGAACAAAAGTCGCTGACATAGCCCGGCGGATTAGCCAGCTAAAGTGGCAATGGGTGTGGGACATAGGTAGCACGTAGAACTGACGGCCGATGGGGCGGAAAGGTTCTGGAATGGAGGCCACGTACCGGCAAGCGCAGCGTAGGACGTCCACCCACAAGGTGGGCAGACGACCTGGTAAAGGTTGCAGGACGACGCTGGATGCAGGCCGCTTCCAACCGGCCGATCTGGAAGTCACTGGGGGAGGCCTATGTTCAGCAGTCAGACGCCCTGTGGCTGAAATGATGATGATGTGTTTAAACTAATTTTTGCCATTTGGAATGGTTACGACTCGAGAAAAAGTCGTACCATGTAACAATGTTCAGAGACAAATATTGCCACTGTTTAGTAACACCTTTGGTTTGGGCGTGTGTTTGCTTCCATCGATTTCGGACACCTGTGACCTCAGTCAACAATCGTGTTGAGATTTTGATAATGCGGCTTTGTGACTGAATAAACACCTTTCTTAGAAAGGGCGCAAGCCTTAATTAAGAACAAACGGATTTGAATTTCTAGGATTTGATTTGGAAGATAATTAGGTTCAGGTGTAACTTGATAAGTGAACCTGTTATTTAGAATACTGTTGTGTAATATTGGGTTTCTGTTCACGGCTAATGAGTACAGTCTGCTCCAATATTTTTTCTACGGTTACCTAAATTTATTTTCATGTGATAAAAGTTCCCATTCGTCAAAATCGACTCTACATGTCGGTATCATTGCTTATGAACTAATATAGACGATACGACGTGGTACTTCTGAACAATAGATCACTTTTGGCATACTCTGAGTTTTTCGGACTCCGTATGCTCTCTTAGGCATCGTTCAGACACGCGGCAATCGCAAGTTGGAGACCGCAAGGCCTTATTTACTATCGTTCAAACGCAAGGACCGGGTAACATTACCGCGCGATTACCGCCATGTCTGGACAAGGCCTTACACGAGATTTTATAAGGGTCCACAAAAAGACTGTCGCCATAACTTGACTCTGGACAAAGACTATGAGGGGCCTGAGGCACAACGCAATAAGAATAATATAAAATAGAGAAAGGCAGGTAGAAGAAAGCACATATTTCTACAGGTTTTTCTTCTCATTAATGTGATTTCCGGGTCCCTTGTACCACAGGTTCATAAATTTACTAATATGTATGTTCAATACAACAGAAAACAGATCTCAATATGACATAGTAGTAACGTCAATTTTATTAACATTCATAAGGTTACTATTTAATCATTGAACTTTTTTAGAGGCTGATTTTACACTCAATTACAACAAATTATGAAAAATAAAACCTACTTGCACAAACTCTTAATTATAAATTTGATCAATTCAGTGTTTTTTTTTTCAATAAATAAATTTCAATTTTATTGTATGCATAAATCTCTCAGGATTTAGATAGCTTAGGTAGCTATCCACTCATTAACTTTCGGTACATGACGGCCACCTTATATTGTACTCCTAGTAAAAAACATTGTATAAGTACAGCTATTTTACGCTGCCAAAATAAATTATTCCTGACAAGCCAAATACTAGCATTATTGCAAAGCTGAAACCCAAATTAATTACATTAAATGTGACTAAGCTAGCATTAAATCAACTACAAACTGTAATTTCCTTAGGTAATAGTGAATAATCATACTAATCGCATTAACATACAGCCTAGAAATCTAAATAAAGAAGTAAGCCTTTGGAAATTTAACAAAACTATTTGCAAGTCGACAAGGCGAACGGGTCTGCTATAGTGTTGTTAGACGCCTTGATTTTTGTTTAGACAGTCCATTTTACAGAGATTAGCTAAAAAAAAAGCATAATCGACTATCGATTCGATTTAAAACTAGGGCTCATTATCAACAATTTAAAAGAAATATGTACTGACAGACATCGTCTGAGAGGTAGAGAAAGACCTCGAAAACGAGGGTGCGATGGCTTGGACAGATTTCCCAAAGATTGGCCAACCCCGAAAGGAATAAGTGTAGAAGTTTGGGGGACAGGGGCTTGAGGACCGGGAAGTAGCACACCAGTGGGCCAGCGATAAAAAAATTGCTTTATAAATTTTTAAAGGTGGCTCAAGTTGCAGTAATGGAGAATTACCACTGGCAAACGGTGCGCATAAAATAGAGTTCTGTAACTCAAACATCACACATATTCGACGACCTCCGTAGCCGAGAGGCGAGCACGCCGGAATATATGCGTCGCCATTTCTAAGGTTCCGGGTTGATACCCGGTCGAGTCAATAGAGAAAACTATTTTTTCTTTTTGTCTCGGGTCTGGGTCTTATGGTACCGTCGTTGTTTCTGATTTCTATAACACAAGTGCTTAAAAGATACTTACCTTAGGATCAGAACAATGTATGTGATGTTGTCCCATATTTATTTATTTATTATTTACTTATATAGGTCCGATTTTATTAGTGTTCATCCTGTTAACCTGTGACTATATAGGTTAAAAGCAATCGTAAAAACCAATTTTCAAATGTGTACCATAAAAACTAAAAAAGTTTATAATCAACAACATTGACTTCATATTGCATAAACTCGCCCTATCTTTGCTACGTTTAACCATTTGATTATCCGTTTTATTCCTTCCCCTTGTACAGAGCGAGAAAGAGTTGAAGATAGGACGAGTTTATGCAATATGAAGTTGATGTTGTTATTTTGTAGTTTATTTTTATCTTTTTTAGTTTTTATGATAGACATTTGAAAGTTAGTTTTTACGATTGCTTTTCACCTATATAGCCACATGTTAACAGGATGAACACTAATAAAATCGGACCTTACCTATATATTTCTAATTTCAAAACTAAGATCAACCTTTTTAAAACTAACATACGTACAAAACATCACTAGTTGCCGCGCAATTCAATACAAACGCTTTTGATTTATTTAGTAGGGCGAGAAGGTTTTGTTACTGTTGTTCACTTCTTTTGTTGGGGCGTTGTGACATAGTTTCAGTAGTTCTATTTATTACTGAGCAATGACCATGAGTTTTAAAGTGGTCACAGTTAGAATTTTCTTACTGCTGCTTTACTTAGATTAGATTATTTTTATTATGCACCTGACAAGACTTGACTTGTCATGGTTTCGCCGTAAGGAATTAACTTTCTTTTATACTAGAAAATTTCACCAAAGGTGGGGTCCGTATTAGGAGGTAGACATAGACCCGAGCTAATACACAGGGTGTTTAGTAATGGGTATATCAAGCCGACCTACACTAGCCTATGCTAATATATGCATTTAAATAGTATGGTGAAGTCAGAAATATAATATCATCATTTTAATTTTTAACACTTTTATAAAAACCAAAAATTTTAGAATCCGATTAGTATGATTTTATTTTTCAAAAAAGATAATATCAAATTTCTGGCTTTACCATACTATTTGATATACCATTTACCTAACACCCTGTAGAAAACAATTCTAAATAAACCTAAACCGTGATCGGACTCAGAATACTAGGTAGGTAGGTATTTAACGTCTTACCATTTGTCTTAACAGATAAAAACCAATAGATAATACTGCTACTGTCCTGTACTAATACTGGCTGATATGCCCTGAATATTGTACCTAAGACGGGTTTCCGTATCCCAAAAATATTCCCACCTAAGGCGGTTGATTTTTTTTCAAGTTTTTTTTATGTCGTTGTCTTGGAAGGTTAATAATTTTGGTCCAACTGTTTGCAGTCATTTGTCATCACATTATTTCACTATATTTTAACGTGTAAAGTACCAAAGCCTACCAATTTTTGTTCGGATGGATTTTATTGCAATAGCTGTTTGGCACAGTCCATGACAATCGACAAAGACCCGATCCAGTAGACCTACTACGAAAATTTTTCGTTAGTTCAGACGTAATATCCTAATAAATATAATTACCATCTACTTGTGTGAAAACTTTGTTATTTCATGTAACCATTAACTTGTATCCTATCTAACTTTATTGTAAGCTTAGACAATTTTTGAACAATTAAAACCGGTCGTGTTTTTACACGGCTAATTTGAGTTGGTCATATTTTGACAAAGGATTGATACAAGTAAATGACGACCTCCGTTGCCGAGAGGCGAGCACGCCGGACTTTACATGGCGCCGCCATCTCTGAGGTTCCGGGTTCAATCCCCGGTCGGGTCAATGTAGAAAACGAACTTTTCTATATTGGCTCGGGTCTGGGTGTTGTGGTACCATCGTTGTTTCTGTAATTCTATAACACAAGTGCTTTAGCTACTTACCTTAGGATCACCTTAGCAATGTATGTGATGTTGTCCAATTTTTAAAAAAAAAATGATATTTTAATTTGAAAGGTCGTCCGCCGTCCGAACGATCGATACACTTTCGTAGTAGGCATCCAGGGTCGCCGTTCCGCTGAAAAATGCGAAACGTACGTACAGCAAATGTAAATGGGACCTTTTGTGTTTACACTTTATGGCCGTGTTAGGGTTGTCACCCTTGAGGTAGGTACAGTAATTTGGGTAAAGATTTATAGTTTGGTGTTTCGCGGACTGTGGTCATTGAATAGGTTATACTTGTACAGTGAAAATGTTTTGACGTGATAACTTCGGTTGTATTTTGATGGTTTTTTTTTAAAAGTTAGTATAAAATATATTCTTACACTAGTTGAAATTCCACACTCTATTTCGTTTCCTATTTTTTACTGAAAAAATGGTTATGTATAAGATATTATTAAAGTAAATTATGTACATACCGAAGTATTACTCATAGTACCTTAAAGGTTGCAAAAAACCGCTGGATGTAGGCGGCTTCCAACCAGCCAATCACGAAGTCACTAGGGGAGGGTAGGCCTCTGTTCAGTATATTGTTCAGCAGTGGACGTCCAATGGCGGAAATGATGATGTAGATACCTTTAATCAAATTTACTAAAAGTCCCCTTTTGCCGAATTCACATTTTAAACATAAAACCGGATAATTGCTAGTTGGACTCGCACCCCGTAGGTACTAATATCGAGCACCTTATAGAGCAGCAATTATAATAATTATACTGTTTTTTTTTTTAGTTTTGGATATCCGTCATAATCTGCAAAAAAATAACTATACTATACTAATATCGATCAAATTAGCACAGCATTGCTTTTTATAGAGGACGGACCTTGTACGAATGGCTAGCTAAGCAAACATACGGTGTACAGAACTTTAAAAAACTTATTGCGTTGACAACCCTACTTCGTGTCGCCAGAATCGTGTATTATGCTTTTATATAAAGTAAGGGCGACTTTAAATTTATTCGGTTACCCTGTTTTTTTATTATGCGGTCCCGGGATTTACCGCTTTTAGGTGGGTAATAAGGAGTTAACATGGGACCGGGTCTATTGAATATACAACTATATATTTTGTTAGCGGTTAATAGCCATTTTGGCTTTTGGCGAGGTTGAACCGTCCGGAAGAAATCTCTGAGTATTTAGGAGAACGTGCCACAACAGGCGACTTGATAGGTATAAGCATAGAGAAAGAATAATACTACGTAAAAGTATAAGTGATATTTTGCCACTTTTTGTGTAAAATATGTCAGTGTGTTCATTAATTGTAATAATACAATTTTGCAACAATTTTCTTTTTATACTTCAATTATCTAGCTGAAACTTAGCGAAGTTTATACTTTGACAACCAGATACCAGATAAAAATACAAATTATTATAGTAGGTTTTTATTTTATTTGTTATCACATAAAACATCAATTAGGTATACTAGCATAGCGAAACCACTGAGGTTTGTAATTATACTAGGTACTAAGTTTACGTCGAAAACAAAACAGTTCTATGTAGGTAGATAAGGTTAACAGCTAGCGCGTTGGTAGGTACTAGCAACAAATACAATAGAATTGGACAAACACGTAGGTACTGTACTGATTATTAATAACAATTTTAATCATAAGTATTTTGAAGGGAACTAAGGAAATGTAGTTTAATCTTATATTTAATATTTTTGGTCGTCAATTCATCCCGTAATTCCGTAGGTAGTTTATTTATGAGTCGAGGCACAATATAATGAGATGTTCGTCTACCGTATTCATTGTTTACGCGAACCGAGCTGCAACTCAGCTGACGTCGAGCTACCGATCGGATGTATACAGGGTGTTCTCTTTTTGGCTGATTTTTGGTTATGAAGAAAAGATTTAATAAAGCGACCATCATGGCAATCTTAACCCTACATACTGCTGTCCTAAACAGGGGTGCTAAGTCGATTCTTCGATTTTTCTCTCTACTTTCTTGCTTGACTGGTATTCGGCCTACTTAAATATTCCCAAGTTCCCTCCCATACATGATCAGTTGGAGGAGTTCATTAATTTTATTGTTATGCACTATATTTCAAGAGCTACAAATCGGATATTGTCAGTATACAGACATGGCCCATTATCCGTAACGGATATCCGTTACAAATAATGGACCTGGTTTACAAACCAATGAGAAATGAAAATGAAATCTGTTTTACGCTTGGATTCGCTTAGCTATACACTACGGTATTTAATATTCTTTCGCTTAAATCTGTTTTATTTTATTTCACGTTTTGTTGGTTACAATGAAAATAGCCCAAGGTATAAAATGTAAACCTCTGCTAGCTAGAAGCAATATAATTTTTCTTATTTTTTCCCTTTTAGCGACTTTGCTCGTACATAAATAACAGGCGTGGAGTTAATAGGAGTGCCTACACACACTGGCTGCTTTAAATACATTGTAACTACTTTTTAACCAACTTCAAAAAAGGAGGAGGTTCTCAATTCGACTGAACGTTGTTTTTTATATTCATATGTTTATTTTTAAACTCTTTTGTGGCAACACTTGAAACTAACTAACAGCTAACTAACTGTAATCAAATTTTAGAAGTCGTTTGTATCTTTATTTTAAATTGTCGTAACGAGTTTGAGCTTTGTTGGCATTTGAAATTCTGATAACAATGCAATAATTGATAACATTCTTGCTGACCTAATAAAAGAACTAATGTGAATAATAAAACTCTTCATAGACTAATAAGACATTTTTGTTTGGTCTCATTTGATTAATTACCTTCTTATAAAATGTGTTTTGCAGGTATTTGAACTCGACGAATCGATAATTATTAATGCACAAAAAAAAGTGGGCTTTATATCGACAAATATAATATTTAATGGCTTTTGCAGGTAGATATTTTTTTTTTTTTTTACTTGAGATGGGCTTACTCTTGACCCCAATCTTGCTCTAGAGCATAGATGGGATCTACGATGGAGCGAGCTTGCCCAGAAGATGCCTATTCACTCTAATATTGTTAAGGACCTTAAAAAAATCAATGTATTAATTCCCGCCCAAATATCTAATCAATTTCAATTTCAAATGTTCAGTTTCCACGAACCGAAATGCTCATAAACTATCCATTGCTTTGTTTTAAGTGACAGAGGACCCAGAAGGAGGGATTTTGGGAAATCCCATGGGTATAAGAAATCAAATATTATTTTTCCCGATCGATTGATTTTGTAACCGCTTCAAAGTTGAATTTTAGGAATGTTACGATTATTTGGATATGTACTAAGTACTTCAATCTAATCAAATCTACAAAAAAAAATGTTAGAAGTCGTTTTAACCAAATTTTAACTATCGTATAAATTTTAGAACTTGTAAAGTAGGTAAGTATGTATAATATATTGTTTATGTAACCTACTTGAATTGAAGTCGATATTTGGGCGGAATAATTACATTGGTTTGTTAAGGTCTTGCACAATACCTACCCATCAAAGCCATTAAATATTCTATTTGTCGGAACAAAGCCTGCTAATTTCATTTTATTATTGTGCTTTTTTATCAATTAATAAAACTGTTTGTTAAGGAAGAGTGGCTCCTTTTAACACAGGTGCAGTAGCATTTACAAGAAAGAGTCCATCACTTTGTTTTTATAGTAGGTATGTTTTTTTTATCAAATAACACATTTTTCATTTGATTAAATAAAGACTAGGTCTAGGCAGGCCCCTCTTTCCCACTGGGCACTATGGGCACGTGCCCAGGGCCCCGCGATCGATGGGGCCTTCTGCTATATCGCGCCAACTGATATTTAAAATCAACCATTTAAAAATACCAAAAAAAAAACGGTTTTTGTTTGGGTTGCATAATGTTTGCTCTACCAAGAACGGCGCGATGCTAATAAAAAAATTTAGGCTCCTAATAATTTCGTTTTCAATATGTTCTTGCTCCTCATGTTAAACTTACTTGCCACTTTTTCTCACAACTTGATATAAATTATGCATCATCCCTGTCCGTTAGACTTTTTATTTTATTCAGATTATGGCAAAGGTGGAGGCCTAAATGTATGAAAGTGCAATTGTATTGAGAAGCTTTAATACATTCTGCGTAAACCTCAAATAGAACATTCTGCGTGCCGCTGGCCGTCGCATTCGCTCATGCTGTCGCCGTTGCCTTGCCCGTGGCCTCTTGTGCAAAGTGTCTAATATCTCAATAAAATTTTGTTTTTTTGCTTTTGCTTCGCTTCGCTTTGCAGTTTTTTTCCGGTTATATGTAAATCATACTCCACTACAGCAAATAGCTATCATTACAAGATTAAAGCTAAAAAATTTTCGCGCTCGCTTTGCTTCATGTGAGAAATTTTTCTAATGTGCCCAGTGCCTCCAAGAAGTTAAAGACGGCCCTGGGTCTAGGTTTAAAAAAAGTATGTGACAGTCGGATTATAATACTTAACTTAATCTGGAGCTGGGATTTAAAGTAATGTTTTCTCTTTTAAGTTGCAAGCAAAGTAGTTGCAATACCTATATTTTTAACCTTGGTTCACCCCGTAACAAATCCTCTAACTTAGCATAAAAAGTTTAAGTACGCAGTCCACTTATGCACGTCCCAGATTTTACAAGGAATATCTGAAATCTACCATGAATCATACGACGAAAAAGTCTTACTGTTAACAAGAACTACTTCTTTTGAAGCGGCGAAATAACGAGGCAAAATGTACTCTCATACTTAAGTAATAGATTTCCTTTTCCAGTGTCGTTCACCGGAGTAATCCTTTGGCTGTAGTACAAAGAGTTTCTATACGATGAGACGTTCGCTAATGCTCGTTGTTTGAAGTGATTTTTTCGCGAATGTTTTAAGACTAGTTGGAACGAGGGCTGGTTAGAAGAAGTTTAAGTACCTAATTTGTTGCTGGAAAAAATGGTTTAAGTAATTTTAGTGCCATTTGTATTTAACTCTAGTATCCCCTGGTTTACTTTTGTGATTAAATACAGAATACTTTTAATTTGTCTGAATATAAGATATTATTTTCTCCAAAGTGATTATTTAAATTGTATTACACATTAATATTGGACAACATCACATACCTACATTGCTCTGATCCTAAGGTAAGTTGCTAAAACACTTGTGTTATAGAAATTAGAAACAGCGATGGTACCACACCATAGCTATGAGGCTTTGTTTACGAACTAATTTTAATATTTGATCCAAATTCGCTCAAAATATATTACTACTTACATTAACCTCTTTATTTAATATTTCGCGTCCATTTCTTTTTTGGATTTAATAACAGGTAGTTAAAAAAACAAAATATCACACAAATATGTCTAGGAATTTCCTAATCACGTCAATCAATCAAAACCTGCAATAAGTGTGGTGTTAACGCTTATAAATATTTAGAAAAAAAAACCTTGTGTGGCAATATCTACGCGAAACAATATCAATGTGAAATGATTACAACAAAACGGTTTAGTTTGTAAATAAATTCAGCCGTAGAACGATCGGAAGAGGATGTTAGGTAATACCATTTGTTGGGCAAAACTAAGTTTTGCCCATTTAATGTTATCAGTTGTACAAATCAGTATTTGTAACAACACTTTTAAAGTAAGCAAATTTAGACGAGTAAATAGTTACTGCTTTAAATCGTTGACACCAAAATTAAAAAATATCCTAAATCTCATCAGTAAAGAAAGTATTTAAATTTAGTTTTTTTAGCAATTACATGCAAATTTTATTCAATATAATATAATAGGACCTTGAAGGAAAAATTAAACCTGTGTTCGGGTCCCACCTGAGGCGATTGATTTCTTGAACTAGGTAATACCCCAAATATTACAGCTTCAAAACAAAATGACACCAACCGTGACACAAAAAAAAATAACGATGTTCTAATCTTAAAAGAGTTTTTTTTAAACATCTTAAGCCGATAAGTCGGTTACTTTATTTTTGCGACACTGATGAAACCAATCTTCATAAAAATATCTCGAGTCCAGGACGAGGTTCTTCAGTCAATAAACTACGATTGATGTATGTAGGAAAGAAAAACTTCAAAAATTATGTTAATTCATTATAAACTGTTGTTATATTATTTCTGTGAAACACAACTTTGCTATGAAGGAGGAAAGAAAAGGAAATCTGTATTCACTATTTTTTTATATTTTATTAATTTAACACTTTAGCTTTCACTACATAAAGCACACAACAAGTAATAATTATGATTGCCGTGTACCGCAAACGATGCACAGGACTTCTTAATTGTTAAGGTTACTGAAATCTACCTAAATAGAAATAACTGCGTTACCTTTAGTTAGATACACGTTTTTGTATACCTTAATTCTATACACAACAGTAAACATTAAAGTGACTCAGCAAATTAAAAAAATGTACAAAATTTCTTTTTGGAATTTCAAAGAGAAATTTTATAACCGTCATATTTGTCACCAAACTTCGGATATAATTTGAATAAAGCGTTTTAATTTTACTTAAGAGTCAGCGGCCGACGATAATAATTTTATGCATTGAATCTAATGTAGGTGGGGTAATTTAAATCACATCCGGGGTTTTTGCCGGAAAAAATAGGGAGAAACTTTTACCGAGGGTAAAAATTTGATTTGCGGAAAATGGGAGCATGATTATGATAGTTAAATTATGATAGAAGCAATGGGCAGTAGCGAAAAGGTTACAAGTAAAGAGGTAATTTGAAACCCAAAAACATATGCACTATTCGTGTTTACACTGCACCTAGCTAAGTATTGAACTTTTTCACTATTTGATAATAATATCACGTCCACACTTAACTTTAGCTACATCTATACATTAAGGAATAAAATTTAAACAAAAGGTGGCGTCATGCTAGTTGACCGGTCAGGCGAAATGGACGAAGTTCTGTCAGGAAACAAGAGAGGTGTAGAAGTGCTGCTACTAGGAAACACGGCTGGTGGAGGAGTGATACCAGGATTTCTCACTAGAGTGGCTAGGGCCGAAGGTCGCAAACAACCTACAGGCTTAGTTCTCCCATATGCTTGACAGATCAGACGTAGTAACCTCACTGGATTGGCACTGCTAAGTTCCCTTCTTCCATTCAGTAGTATGAGTGGAGTTTGTTCAGAAATGAGAGTGTCAAAGTCCCATTGACTGGTTCTCATGTAGTCGTTAACTCTTCTGTTGACGCAGCGGTTGTACGTCCTCCTGTTGATAGGAGCTTGGTCCACACACGTCAAGATTGAGTTACCTTGGGCTTCACATCTCAGAAATTCAGCTTGCATATACGTATTGGCTCGTAAAGCTCGCAACGCGCACAATCTTGGTCCCGCACTTCTGCCACTGTTTCTAAACCGATAGTTAATCCTCAAATCGTGACCTATGTTGTCTACGAGCCATGGCAATACATTTTGGAAGAAGAAACGATCTGTAGGGTTATCGAAGTCTGAAAAAAGGGTGATAGTTCGAACGCCGTCGTCCCAGAATATTTGTTCTATATCTCTTATCACTTCGTCTGAATCGTCGTTCCAAAGCGATGTCACATCCTGGTTTTGGGCTGTTATGGACGCGATGAAAAGTAAAAGATGGTAGATTTTAGCCATAGTGTGAACGTTTACTAGCTGTTTACACTCGTCCTCTGCTGACGGATCCTTGCGTACGATTGCATTGAAAATCGACTTATAGCTATTGACCTAGTTCAGGCGATGAATGATTGTAATTGTTAAACCGAGTGTTGTTACATGCAATGGTTTTGTAAGATATTGCTTAGGGTTGTAGGTGAATAAACGTACACTTGATGTGTGAAAAACGCGTTTGCACTGTTGACCTGAAAATGCACTCAGGCGTTGTTAAAATTTACAGTTATTTATTTATTCACACAGTTCAATGTAGTACATGTCTTAAAGTCTATCGTAAATTGCTGTTTTGAGTGAATGGTCAAGCCTACGTAAGTTTTTTTTAAGTTTTCCAATGCAAGTGAATAATTTGTGTACGTAGTTTCCTCCTAAATTTACGTAACTACAGACCGATTTACTATATGACTGACTGACTGATTAAGAGGCAACTCACAACCATAACTAATTAAATAACTTAATACTAGTAACGTGTTCCTGTAGAGTTTAAGGAATGCACTAATCTGTTTTGGGAAATGATACTGTACATTTAAAATAAATACATAATGCAACAAAACATCCTAGTATAATAAAATAAATTCGATTAATAAAAAACTTAATTTGTTACAGGTACCTTTCATCTATGTATATTGATGCTTTACTAACCCTGCGATATTCGGAATGTTCCGGTTGGGTAAGTAATCACCAGTAATACTCCGAAATCACCACTATTCGATCAGTATTAGTGAAATAATGACGTGATATCTGCCATTTAACAAACAGGCAGTGTTGTAACTTGTAAGCAAATAGGATATCAGTCGATGCTCTCGTAAACATTTTTTTTTAAATTCTAGAAGCTATTGAAAAGTAATTAAGAATTTATCAATTTAATGCTCATAAAACTATTACTGGAGTAAGTATTATACTATGTAGCTATTACTATGAGTTCCACCCCCCAATGTTATAAAAACAGCTGAAACTACTATTGTTTAATTATAGTTGCAACATATATTTTTTAGTGTTGCTCCGTTAACGAAAGATTTTGTTTTTGAGAAGGAGAATTACCCTTGACAGGATTTTAACTAGTAAAAATATGATGTACCTAGTGTGTATTAAATAGAATCTGTGTGTATTTAATACTATTATCATATATGAGTCGTCGGTGATTTAAAAAAAAATACATACTACTCTATGACTGTAAAAGTATATACACCGTGAATTTTGAGATACCCGAGAAAATTAACTTACATACTCAGATATCGATATACATCGAATTTGGCGAATAAAAAAAACGGAACGGCGTACGGCGTTGGCGTACCGAAGGAATAACTATGAAAGAAAAAAAAAACATTCATAGTTATTCCTTCCGTACGCCAATATTACGCGACTAAATTAGGTGGATTTTGGTTCCGTTAATGTTGGAATGATAATGATTACTATTTGAATTAGCAGGACTTTTATAGTGCATATTTTTTAAGGAATGTTAGGGACCTATTAAATAAATTTCTCATAATTTTTCTTTTTTATTCGCCGAATTCGATGTATATCGATATCTGAGTATGTTAGTTAATTTTCTCGGGTATCTCAAAATTCCCGGTGTATATGACAAAAGTGTTATGAAATTATTAACAATATTTATAACTTGTATTAACATAATTAACTAAATTATTATTAATTTCTGATAAGAGAGAAATGAGTATCACCACTGAATCATTGTAAGCACTGCAAATAATTCAAATAATTTCACTCATTCTGAATTATCGACACTCCACTAAATTAACAAACAAATCACGCATCTGATTACTGAGTCGCATTTTTCAAGAATATTAGTGGGGCCACATCACGAATGGCGTCCATTTATTTTGTGTGAAATTATGATAATATAGCCATTATATGCAACCTCATAGCATGACTAGGGCATATTTAGAGCCCCGCGAAACGGCATGAGTTAAAAAATTAAAAACGTATTTGACCGTAGGTGGATTTTTCTTTAATTTCTTTGAATTTGTACACAGCATGTGTTGTTACAAATGCAATAAATCATTGCTCGTACAGTTTCATTGCACAAGCGTTTACGTTGCAATAGTTGAATTGATTGTAATTTAAAAATACAAATGACTAGCTCTTCCTGCGGGTTTGCTCGGTCGGTCACAATTATTTTAAATCCCAATTAAGTTATTATTCTAGTTGATTTGTCTCACTCTTTAGTCCAAGTCTTCTTCCTTTTGTGAATCGATTTTTTATAAAACTTTGGATTATTTAAAAAACTATCAATATTATCACTTTCCCTGCGCATTCAGTTAACACAAGGTGTAGGTACTTAGTCATAATCCAAATTGTTCTGGTACAAATTACTTAATGTTTTAACCAGAGTTTCTGCCTTCAAGGTCATGGTATTCATTATCAAGTGAACCCCGACTAGGAACGGAACGAAGCGAATGAGATTTCTCTGGTAAAAATTAGCGGGATCGAATTATTCCAATTATTTCATTAATTCAGCGTCAATAAGGTGAAGCCTGAAGCAATCTATTTCGCAACGATCTCAGTCTGTCTCAATAACATGTTTTCACTGTTTGTAAGCCTAATTGGATACAATAGAAATGCCGATCCAATTAAAATGATGAATGTCTTTGATTAATCACATTACGACGTGTGTATGTTCATTGTAAGGCACATACTACGATAACAGCTGCATCCGATTTTAGACCTTTCCTCATTAAAAATAGAACTCTTATTAACTAAATGATTAATTTATATCTGGGCCATAACCATGAACTCTTAAAACAATCTCAAAGTTGTCAAATCTGTTAATTTTGGCACGTCATTCCATACAAAATTTGACAGAAATGATAATGTTTGACAGATTTGTGATTGTTTTAACAGTTCATGGTTAGGGCCCTGGTCTACTACAAGTTTCTATTAAAATCAACATAATAATATTATTCATTTGTGTTGCGTTGTGCCTTGTGCTTACGCGAATTAATTAAGTAAGTAAATAAAAAGTTTCAAATATTATTTTGTACACAATTACCTACAAATGTATCATATCCAATCGTAAATAATTAATATCAAGTAATACAATTAGCATCGCCTTTTTAAAAAAAAAAAAATTGTTTTAACACGATTTAGCAGTTGTAAAACAAAACATTGAAGTAACTTTTTGTTTCGTTTTGTGAAGTGTTTTTATGATTTGACTCTGTCTCTCCCTGCTATGTGTGCTAAAGTCGATATTTTTACAATTATTATGATTATTTTTTACAATTTTATTTGCCATTATTATTTTCCTTAACTACAGTCTTCTTTAGGTATAAAAGGTACGTAATGTAGGTATAGGTATAATCACAATAGTCGCATATGCACAAGTTGATGTGATAAATCTAATGTAATCAGAGTAAATAAACTTTTACATTAAGCAAATTACCATGATTAATGTCCTTAAGAGTGACATTAAGGAATCACACAAACAAAGTTTTAATGGTTGAGGGCGGGTAAGAATAATAATTGTGAACATTCATGACCTGATTCAGGGATTATACTTGACTGACGACTTCTGTAGCCGACAGCTTAGGCGAGTACGCCGGACTATATGGCGCCGTCATCTCTGAGGTTGCGGGTTCGATCCCCGGTCGGGTCAATGTAGGAACCGAACTTTACTGTATTGTCTCGTGTCTGGTACCGTCGTTGTTTCTGATTTCTATAACACAAGTTCTTTAGCTACTTACATTAGGATCAGAGCAATGTATGTGATGTTGTCCAATATTTATTATTATTTATAATCTAACATTGTAACCACTTAATGTTGTCTTTTATTTACGCGAACACGATACATTTAAATGAAACTACTTTTACGGATTATTTCGCGATTTATTAACATTTTATTTAACCTGACGTTTCGAACACTTTACAGCGTTCGTGGTCACAGGTAGACTAAGGTGATATTCGTCTTTACAATATTTTGAAAAAATATAAACTACCGCCCTTCAGTTAATATTAATTTGTGTTCCTATCTACGCAAAAAGAGCTAACTGTATCTAGAGGTCTTGCAGTGCGGGGCCTAGCATGGGATTTCGTTTAAACAGGATCCCATGCTGGTGGTATTTTCCAACCATCTTCTCTGTTGAAATTCGGGTGTCTTCTAATTTCAATTGCCTCCCGTAACATGCGAGGAACAAATCGTCGTTCTCTTGCAAGGACTTTAGGCTGTTTAAATCGTATGAAATGGTTGGGTGTATCTAAGGCATGTTCACACACTGCAGACTTAGTATTCCGTCTATGTTTGATGTCGGCTATATATTCTTTTACCCGCACGCCTATACTTCGTTTTGTTTGACCGATATAGGAGAGCCCACAGTCACATTCCAGTCTGTACACCCCCGCATCTTGAAGAGGTATGTTGCACTTGACAGGTGGTAAAAATTGGTTAATCTTTTTCGGCGGCTTGAAGTAGGTTTTGATTGAAGCGCGCTTCAAAATGTTTCCAATCTTGTCAGTAACACCCTTCATATAAGGTAGTACAGCAGGTTGGCGTTCGACGGTGGAATGCTTGACCCGGGGTCTGGAACGACGTGGTACTGGCAACTGGTTTTCCCGTAGTACCTTCCTGACATGCTGGAGCTCGCCAGCCAGGTGTTGGTCGTCACAGATACCCCTTGTTCTCTGAAACAATGATTTGCCTACGGTAGCCAACTGTTGAGGATGATGGTGAGAGGCACCATTGAGGTATTTATCTGTATGGGTGGCTTTACGAAAAACTGTATGACTAAGAGTATAATCCGGATTCCTAGTAAGTAAAATATCTGAGAAAGCTAGTTTATTGTTTGCCTCAATTTCCATAGTAAATTTGATTTTGGGTGGATTGAATTTAAATGTTCTAGAAAAGCAGAGACTTGATTAGTGGGTAAAATTGTAAAAGTATCATCTACGTACCGTTTATAGAACCTGGGTGTTATAGGTGATGTGCCTAGAGCTCTGGCCTCGAAGTCCTCCATGAAATTGTCTGCGACAACAGGTGATACTGGAGAGCCCATAGCTACACCATCTACTTGTACATAGAATTCATTGTCCCACAGTAAATATCCCTATGTTAGGCAATGTTCCAATAGTTCTGCATATTCTATAGGCATATCAAGTTCAACTAACTTCCTTTTTAATTATAACCACTTCTAATTACTGCCATATGCTAACATAAATTATATATATATCTACCACACTACACGCTTCCTCTTGGTGCTAGCTTACAATATTGTCCCCAAGCAATTTCAGGGTAAAAAAATAGTGTAAAAGAGCTAACTCAGGCTTATTTGGTAAATTGGTTTGGCTTAAGTAAATTATTTTAACGGTTTTATTAATAGCTATACTCTCGAAGTAAGCAATCAGACAATGACTTTAGCCAGGGTGTTATTTCTCCCAGCACATACCACCAAAACCTGTCGATTTTTTTTCTGAAATCGACCCGAACCAAAAACATGTGGCATTGAGGGAAAATTACTGCACCAGTACGCTAACCAGGTCGCTTATAAGCATCAAACTTATGTTTATTTGTAATGCGTGGTCGGCAAACTGTAAAATGTTTTTGGTGTTGTGCAATTTCCTGACATCATTTTTATGTTATTACAAGATCATTGACCCATGAATTTTTCTTCATTTATAACTATTGTAACAAGAACGTTTTCATTAGAATCTCTGTTATTATTTTAATAAGCACTTATTAAGTGAATACTTCTCAGTCGTAAGTAATTCATCCATCCCAATGCCTACGGAGACTTTCTAAAGAACATCGTGTAATGAGTTACGTGATGTTAAATGAGAAAAAAATATATCGAGCTATCAGCTCTATTATGGAAGTCTAGCTAGGGAACAGCACCAAAAATACAAATAACAGTAAATATATAGTAGCCTCATAAGAAAGTTCAAGGTTTCACAAAGTGCTATGGAAAGGACAATATTTCTTTCCCAGATCGAATCGGAAATGTGAAGATCCGTATACGAAAAACAGTTGCTGACATAGCTCGTCGGATTTGGCAGTGGGCGGGGAACACGTATAATAAATTAATAACACTGTCATGTCTGCCGATGGGGTAGAAATATTCTATAAGGGAGGTCATTTATCGGCAAGCACAGCGTAGGACGTCCACTCACAAGGTTGAACGACTAGGTAAAGGTTGCAGGCAGCCGCTGGATGCAGGCCGCTTCCAACCGGCCAATCTGGAAGTATGTTCAGCAGTAACCGTCCTATGACTGAAATGATGATGATGGTGGTGATATAGTATAAAGGAGTAAATAGGATTTTCGGATAGTTGTCGCATTGTAGCTCTCAAACTAATCAACTGATATTTAATTAGTTTCAGTTTTTGAGGAGACTTGATCGAAAGCTAAGCTAAGATTCAAGGAAATCTGTTCATTTTAGGGGCATATTTGTCGTCGTATTCTTGAATGATAGACAGACACTAAATAATTTTGATATAGTAGGTAATTGTGATTTGGTTGCTAAGAGACTACAAACAACGCGATGAAATAAGCTACAGTCAACCTCACTATGTATAAGATCAGTTAAGGGAGTAATGGGGTTGTCTCTATCAGTCGCTTTACGGGCATTAAGTAGTGTTTATGTTTCCGTGCCCTGATCCCAGCTTCTTAATGATGGACATTAATTGTATCAGATATCCATCTCAACAAATGGTGGTTTTATTTACTAGTACTCATTGGTATGGTATAATAAAGATGTTTTCTACCGTCTTTATAAAATATTCGTAGTATTAGTTGTATTCTTACATTATAAAGATTTTCTATGTTTACTTAACGTCTATCCAAATGAATTCGACAGGTTATTTGATCTCAGTAGCTCAGCTGGAAGTGCAATCGCCAAGTTAGCGAAGTAGATTGGCGTGAGTTCAATTCCTACCTTAAACGGTCTATTTTTTCAATTATCTTTAATCATAGCCTCAATCTTAAACTCTCCTTTTTGAAATTATTGTTGGATTTCGTTTATTCAAATCCCACCATCATCGTAATGAAGGAACTAACCAAAACGTAATTAAAATAATTGCTCGCATGTCATTCGTGCATTTTCGCCTTACTTTTCTAGGTCGTATGAGGCCACAATACGCGGAACAAAGGCCCAGCGCCGAGACATTTTAAAGAGAAATCTCTCGGGAATTGGGGAAGTCATTAAGGTGTCCCGAACGGGAGCAATTACGCATCTAGGACAGAGTGAGGGAGAACATAAATTAGTGATGAATAAGAGAGACAGAGGATGTTTTTGTTTAAATTAACAAGAACGAATTAGTGACAGGTAGACAGACGATCTTCGGCTAGAATTAGAAGTGGCTGTTTGAGTTTTCGTCGGAGAAATTTGATATGTATTAATTAAGCAATTTTGTTTGCTATTTTTTAAACTTGTCTGAGTAGAATGTGAGCTTAAATTGTAATTTCTGTAATTGGCTCAGTTACGTTGCTGGGTGTTTATATTCGTATCGACGACTCGACGTTAGTATTATAGGTCTTAATTAAATTAAGGCACCATTAAATGAAATGAAATGAAATTGAAATGAAATGAAATGAAATTCTTTATTCTGTATATAGGCCCTCTTCCGGGCACTTATACACGTCCCAACATATAACTTAGCCCTACCACCGCTTCGGGACAACATATCGGCTGGTGATGAGAAGAAACGGCGCAAGAAACTCAGTCACCTTTGTCAGCCTGATTTTATTACAGGAAATACAATTACAAGATAGTGTAAGTGCGAGCTAGGCAGGCTATTAAGTCCATGCAATCTTGTCGTTCAAGTAATCTTCAACTTTGTAGTATCCTTTTTCCATAAGAATTTTTTTAAAGTGGTTTTTGATCTCATAAACAGGTAAGTCAACAAGAGTTTGTGGTACTTTATTGAAGATTTTTATACATTTCCCCAAAAATGAATTACCCACTTTCTTTAATCTGAAGCTCGGAACGGCAAGTTTATGTTTATTTCTAGTATTATATAATGATGTCAATCACATTTAAGGCTAAACGAACTTAGGTTTTTTCTAACATACATAATATTGTCAAAAATGTATTGTGACGCTACTGTTAATATTTTAATATCTTTAAAGACCTCCCTCAGAGAGTCGCGAGGCCCAAGACAGTTTATTGCACGTACAGCTCTTTTTTGCAACACAAAGATCGACTCAATATCAGCAGCTCAGCCCCATAGCAATAGACCATACGACAACAAGCTATGAAAATAACTAAAGTATACTAGTCTTGCCGTTTCGACATCAGTTATAAGCCTTATTTTCCTCACAGCATAAGCCGCCGAACTGAGCCTTCCTGACAAGGCAATTATATGGGGACCCCATTGCAGTCGGGAGTCTATTGTAATTCCCAAAAAGGTTGTTGCATCGACTGCATCTATATGATCGTCTGACATATTAATATGCGTACTGACCTGCCTCACATTGGGCATAGTAAATTTGATAAGCTTGTTTTTTTTTTGCATTAAGTAACAGATTGTTAGCAGTAAACCATCGTACTACTTGAGAGAGAGCATCATTTACATCGTCAAAGCCAGCTTTACCTTTGTCAATTTTAAAAATCAATGATGTATCATCTGCAAACAATACTATCTCACAAAGGTCTTTAGTAAAGTAAGGAAGGTCATTTATATATATCAGGAATAATAAAGGTCCCAATATAGAGCCCTGGGGCACACCCATGCATAATGGGGCCCCGGAAGAGTCAGTTCCATTGACATTAACTGTTTGCGTTCTATCCGTGAGGTATGACTCTAACAATTTTTCTGATTCATTTGAGACACCATAATGCCGTAATTTCATTAATAACGTTTTGTGATCTACACAATCAAAAGCCTTAGACAAATCACAAAAAACCCCTAGAGCATCTTGCTTATTTACAAACGCATCGAAGATATGCTTAATGAGTGCAACTCCCGCATCAGTTGTGCTTCTACCCTTGGTAAAACCAAACTGATTCTCATGCAATAAATTGTTCATTCTAAAGTATGATAAGAGTTGATTAAACACTATTTTTTCAAATATTTTACTAAGAGCTGGTAGTATTGATATCGGTCTATAGTTAGAGGGATCACTTTTATCTCCGGATTTAAATATGGGTATGATTTTGCTGTATTTCATTAAATTAGGAAATGAGCCTTCATCAATACACTGATTAAATATACAAGCAAGATGCGTTGCTATACTATCAATTATATGGTTGATTATATTAATTGAAATGCCCCATAAATCTTCTGTTTTTTTTAAATTTAGCTCTCTAAAAGTTTTAACAATAATTTCGGGATTTATATGTCTGAAATTTAGAATAGAACTGCATTCCTCGACATTTGATTTCAAAAAAGTTTCTGCAAGACCTTGTGAAGAGTTTAATTCACTAGTTGTGGCAATAGGTATAGTAGAAAAATAATCCTTAAACGCGTTTGCTACTTCGTTGTCGGATTTAATAATTTTATTATCAACATTAAGGCTAAATGTGCGATCTAATTGTTTAGTTTTGCACGTTTCTCTATTAATAATGTTCCAAGTGGCTTTTATTTTATTTTTGGAGCTAGCAATAGTATCACGAATGTAATTTGATTTGGCCACTGAACATACTTTTTTAAAGATTTTAGAGTATTTTTTGACATGTTCAATAATTTTAGGGTCTTGAGTTTGCGCTTTTAGGTCATACAATTCATATAAGTTTCTCCTACTTTTATGAATTCCAGTCGTAGCCCAGTCACTGAATTTACATTTATTTGTATTTATTTTAAGGTGTTTTTGCTTAAATATATTGTTAAACTCATCTTTAATCAATCCAAACAAATTTTCATACGACACATCCGTAGTGTCACTGTTGAATGGTAATACATTTATTCTATAATCAATATTTTTCTTAAATCTATTTAATTGATTGGCAGCGACTGGCCTACAAATAATATCTACCATAGGTGAAACATGATGGTGCTCAAATGTGGCTATTTGTCCACTATGATCTGATCTTAGGCAGTTTATAATTGATTTTTGCCTAACTTCACAATTACAGAAAATATTATCTAAGCAAGTAGCTGTTGTAGGAGTGATACGAGTAGGTTCATTAAAAATGTTAATTAAACTATAGGATTTAAAAAGATTTTAGAACCTTACAGAGTTTTGAGTTACTTCTAATAAATCAATGTTAAAGTCTCCACATAGAACTATTTTCTTATTAGATTTTGATAATATATTTAATACCTGTTCCATGGTGGACTCAAAAGGAAGGTAATCTGCCGATGGGGGTTTATATACACTAACAATGATATACCGCTCTTTTAAAGTTAGGTGATGTCTCTGATTCGCTAAGCGAAGCACCCAGCGACTGCACTGCTGGGTTGCGGCTGTCATATGAAGGCCATTACAGACCAAACAACTGTAAACTGTCGGGCTTCTTAAATAGTTTTCTAAAGCAATTAAAGTTTAACATGCTAATATTTTAGTTTGTTTCGAATATTTTTTTTCTTACTAGGTATATTGTTTTCCAAATAACTAATCTTTAAGTTTTCCATATCTTCAAGAAGGTAGAAGTCAAAATGTTTTACTAACTTGGATTTTTATATTACGACTCAAATGTAATAAAACTCCAATAAGATTGCTAGAAAAAAACATACCAAAAAGTCTAAAGGTATTAGAAAGCTCAAAATAAAATATCTATCTCAAATTGCTCAGGCCTTTGAGAAAGGAGACACATTATTAGGTATTTTTTACCTTTGAACCCTTATTTTTAAACCGATCCCGACTGATCTTCGAGTTGGCCCTCATTAGGTGTTGCTGCTTCAGATATCAAACTACCTTTGCTTTGTCTCATTACACAATACTAAGTAATTTTTACGAACTACTTTTTCCATTTGAAATTATATAACTGTTGCTGGACTACTCAAATTAGGAACACTCGTAATATTATTATTTGCGAATATTACCTACAAGCTGTCCCGGATAACTCCGTACCGCCTAACAGTGAATTTATTTCGTCTGAAAATGAAAATCGGTCGATACGTTATCGAGTTATGTTTTGTTACAAACACGACTTTTTTATATATTAAGATTTGCGTAATTAGTTTGTAATTTGTTAAAGTTTGTATTTTTTTTAAACTAGACTTCAGTTATTTATGTCATTTAGTTAAATTAAACAAAGATTTTGAGTAAATAATGTTTATTGATAAGACAAGTGTATGAAAAATAAAGCCGGTGGCTAAGGTCAGCTAAATGTACAAAATTGTATAGTGTCTAATTATAGGCACCGTTTGGAAGATACATATGTCTAGCAGAGGCTAGAAATAAAATATCTTTGAGCAGAGGATAATGACAGGCTGATTCATAAGGAAATCGTATAAGTTAGGTGCATACGAAATAGACAGAGGAAATAAAATATAAATATCTGTAAGTACAAAAAATAAATACGCGCCAGACAACATACACACACTTATTATAGTTTCTAGGCAAGAAAATTATATCGTTGTGTTTTAATAACCAGACAATATTTTTAAAAGAAATAACTAAGTTTTTACGCAATTGAAAACATGAGCAGAATGCAGAATGCAGCATGATAATATTTTAAATGTATTGGTATTTATTGACAAAAGCCCGCCAATTTGTTTTGGAAAGATCGTATTTCCATCTTTTAAGGATTCATCCTAAATAAACCTTCCTTAGGGAACCCTTATTTATGGCCTATCAAAACTATCGAGTTTCTTAATTTTGAATTCTTAACAAAATGGTTTTGAATATATTCAAAACCATTTTGTTAAGAATTCAAAATTTGTTTATTAGCACAAACACAAAATACAAGCACAAATTTTGAATTCTATAAACTCTTCCAAAATCACACCAATTATCTGCCTCAAATTAGGCGAAGCTCTTACTATGGCGACCAGAAATCGAATAAATACTTATGCATCAATACATTTATAATCACTTATGACTTAGATAAAAATGATTGTGCTCCTCATAAAAACATTTTCCTTTTGAGATTTGAACCCGCAACCGTCTTTGTAGTTCGGACTCCGGAGCCACTAGGTCAGACGCATATAAAAAATAAAGTTTTATAAAAAACTAAAAACCGACATCAAAATTTTACTAAAAAGCGAAAATAATAATGACTAAAACATAGATACCTAAACAGTTCTTTTTGGAGTTTTAACTGTCAATGGCTGGCACCGACTCCAAGAAATAAAAAGCAACATACAGTCGAATTGAGAACCTCCTCCTTTTTAGAAGTCGGTTGAACATTTTTTTTGTTGAACATTTTTCATTGAGTAGAATTAAAATTTCTGTAACCAGAATAAACATTGATCTACAAACTTCAAGGGCGACTGTCTGTTTCTGTGTTGTAGTCCTAAGTGGTATCATTATACCCACTATTACCTGAAATTCGAAACTATAACAAAGTGTTTAGTGGAGCGTAATCAATTAATTACCTAAAGTTATCCGTCTATCTTTTATGATGGCAAACAATACCCTTAAACAAGGTTGAGTTTAACAGATGGCTGGTATTAATTCAAAATGAAATTGCCAGTGAAGGTGTTTTGACTTTCATTACTTTCGATGTTTTCTTTGATTTCGTGGCTTAATAAGAAAATTATTAAGTTTGGGGGTTTGTGAGAGCTATGAATGAGTAACTTTGATATTGATTTGATTTTCAATCAATAATTAAAAATCACGTTATTTTTAATGACTAGATGTAACTATACATTGTTTCTGTTTTTATAAACGCTTTTATTAGCTTTACTTGTAATGTAATCAAATTCAAATTGAGTTAAATCTACTTTCAATTGCCAGCTATATCGATTAGGAATGTAAGTACCTACATGTGTGAGTGAAAATAAATTTAAAAAAAAATTAAATATGTAAGTAACCCGAATGACAATACAATATTCCTGAAACATTCCTGACATGATTACCCACAGAAGTATTTTATTTGCTGATGACATATCCATAATAATTCCATGTAATAAAAATCCTGTAACTGGCACAATTGAGAAAGTAATTTATTGGCTTAGTAGTAATAATTTGACAGTTAACCTAAATAAAACAAAAATTACAATTTGGCACACACAGACAAACTAAATTAGATCCTTAAATTAGCAATGAAGGGATAAACGTTGAGTAAGTAAATAACACAAAATTTTTGGGTATAATAGTTGATAAAAATTGTAACTGAAAAAACCAGGTAGAGAGTGTGCGAGATAAGCTAAATCGTTACGTATTTGTACTAAACAGGCTTCGTTGCACAAGACTGACTTTCTATCAAAAACAGTGTAATGCAATGTGTATTAAAATATTTAATGCCATTCCAAATGAAATAAAAACATTACCTAGTACATTGTTTAGACGAAAACTAGAAACATGGCTCCATGACAAAAAAAAATGATAAAATAAATGTCATTTTTATCAAATAATATATTAATTATGTAAAATTATAAATAACTGTAGTAATTCTAATTTTAGCTTTAATATGTGTCTATTGGTTGTAAGTGTAAGACACAAAAAATATTAATTTATTGACATTCTAAATATTGTAATTTTATTTTAATTAACAATTTTTAATTAGTTATGTATACTATTTGCATGCCACAACATTGGTATAATATGAGAAACTGTACTATTTTAATATCTTGTAAACCATATTTTACGCAAATAAATTATCTTTATCTATATCTATACTAATATTATAAAGAGGAAAGATTTGTACCTATTTTTGTATGTTTGTATGTTTGTAATGAATAGGCTCAAAAAGTACTAGGCCGATTTAAAAAAATCTTTCACCAATAGAATGCTACATTCTTCCAATTTAACATAGGCTACATTTCATTTTGAAAAAAGAAAAAAATAGGGATCCTTGGTAAAATTTGAACAATGTAACCGAAGGTGTAGAAAAATGAGTCTTAAAATGTCTTTCGTCGAATGCGCTGCCGAAACTATTAGCGATAATTGTCTACCCCGTGCGAAGCCGGGACGGGCTGCTAGTCTTTAATAATTTTATGGAATTAAGATGATCTGATGATGAAAACTCTTGATTTAATTAGTTTTGATGATAACAATAATTAGATTAGAAAAGCATTTTTTATAGTTTTTAAAACTATATAAATACACAGTCAAAATGACAAAACTCAATAAATTACGTATTTTAAATTATTACACAAAACACGTATTGAAAATTATTACTCTTAAATATTTGTTCTAAAAATGTACAAGCGTATGAGGCATAATTTATTATTCCCGGTCTCAATCCCCATCTAACCCCGATATAAGTTGGTTTTGTGAACATTTTTGCCATGCTCCTGCGTTGGACATGAATGCCGCAAAAGGGAAGGGGGGGGACCAAAATAAAGGAACCAGCTAGGCCACGTTAAACAATACGCCTTCAGATTTGATTAATTATTTAACACGAATACGAAGAAATAAGTAGTTTAGGTTCGAAATGAAATTTTATTATGCAGCAAGGTTGAAGAGTCGGCCAAAGGAGAGATGTGAAACTGAGAATCAAGGAATAATATACATGATGTTTGGTTATAACCCAGTTTATGCATATTAATATAAATATGAGAAATATAAAAGGTGATGTTAGAAATTTCATATTATCATTTTGAAAAAAATAGTAAATACTAAAACTGGTAGTAATTGAGTTTAGTATGGAAATGTTTTGTTCAAAAATGATTGAAATCTCCTCCACCTTCGCATTTATGTGCTTGCTAGCAGATACTTTTTTGGCTTCATATAGGGTCATCATAATCTAACACCCTTTTATAAGGTGTGAAAGAAAACCCTATTTGATCCAAAAGGGGCTTCTGTTGCTAAAATATAATAGGTTTTTATTAAGACCAACAAAAATCCCAAAAAAACAATTCTGCATACTAATTGATGTCTACTGATCAGCAGTAAAGTACCGAGGGAGAAGTTCTTTTGCGATTTCGATGTTTGTTTCTTTTGTATTGAAATTGTTGTATTGAATCAGGAAAATGACACTTTGCGACTTAACTAACAATAATTCGCCGTAGTTAATAACTCCCAACGTTTTAATAAATTAATAATAATACCTACGAAAAAAAAATGAAACGCTTAGCATGATAAAAGGCAAATTTTTGTTCCAAGATGATTAAAAATGTAAAACATTTCCTCAAAATGCAAGATGGAACAATCATGAGCCATCTTAACGTGCCTTGACCGAGAAGCGGAAATAGCATAAGTGGCTCTCGCGAGCGCCGTTAGTCGAGCACTCTTGAGCGCCAGGGCAACCGACACGCTTATGATCCCTATTTTAGATAATACTTTCTTAATACCTATAAAGAACGATGGTAGCTTAATAGTATAACTTGCTACCGATGAGGCAGAAAGGTTCTGAAATGGAGGTCACGTACCGTGGACGCAGCGTAGGACGTCCACCCACAAGGTGGACAGACGACCTGGTAAAGGTGTCAGGAACCCACTGGATGCAGGCCGTGAGCAACCGGCCAATCTGGAAGCCTGTGGCTGAATACTGATGATGATGATGATAACTTGATGGAGTCAGTTCAGCCTAAATCCATCTTGAGTTTCCATCCCAGCAACTTGTAGCTGTTAGCGGAGCTGCTTTCAAGGTTGTTCAAGAATGCTTACTTTGGGCAAACATTGCAGTTTGGTAAAACGACTTCAAGTGCTCGCAGCAGGGTATTCTGCTGCAAGTTTCCCTTTAAAGTAGTTTATCAGGTGTATAGCTGGGCTGGTCAGCATTTGGGAAACTTGTCACGTCTTGTCATCTCTAATCCCTCGAAGTCTAAAGACAAAAGTCTTTGACGAGTGCATACTAGGCAGTCATGACTTACGGAGCCGAGACGTCGATACCCACGGAACGACTTCTACACTAATTCAAAGCGAGCTAATAGATCTATGCTCAATATGCCTATGAAAGATGAAATCAGAAACAAAGTCATTCGAAAGAGAACTAAAGTAATCGATCACATTTGTCAAAGAATCGATTACCGATGGGGTAGAGATGTTGAAAAACTAACTGCGAGCATCCCGTAACTGCACTGCAGTTACTTTGTTGTGCTAAGGATCTAAGTAATAATAAAGAAGTATAAGTATCCTAAGAGAATTTTGTAACTAAAGTGCAAGCATAGAGAATCACGTGCAAAAGGTACTTTTATTACAAAACAACAAAACTACTGTTTGATAGTTTTAACGGTTTCTTGCAACAAATAAACCAACAAACGGTTACCAACCTACACAGTACACAGTATTATTAATTAAGACAGCTCAAAGTTATGAGATAGTGTTTCCCATCGTTCAAGAACACTTCGGAGTCCGCAACAAACTTTTATCAGCTTTGCAGTTTAATAGAGAGAGTAAATCTCGGCTGTCAAGAAACTATCTTGGGCCGTATTAATAAAAGGCTCTTTACTTTGAGCTCGATCTCGAGTATGCTACCAAGGGAAAGAAGAACTCTCCGTTGTAGTTTCAGTATTGACGTCATACCCAAGGATTATTTTGACAGGCATAACATAAACAAAACAGTGTGACTTTTCGGTATTAAATTTACTTTTAACAGCTCTTTTGTATTTTAACAAAAGTGCCTCGGCATTGGTAAGCTGTTTAATACATTAATACTATAGTAAAACTGTAATTATAAATAAGTTTGTATGATTATTATACTCGTAATATTTTGTGCTGTATTTTAATTGTGCAAAGTATATAAATTTTTTCGTTAACTTACTCAATTTATTTACTAAATGAGTTAAAATTGCTTAATAACTTTGGTATCGTCTGTTATTATCACCTGTCACAACGATTGACACAGACAAGATGAAGCTAGAAAAGTACCGCGCACTGATTAAAAAAAAACTAATTCAAATATGTTCAATGCCTTCGATTCGACAAATTACAAAATGAATATACAAACAGGGTGTACGGGCAAGCCATCGTCATTCAACTGTAATTTTACGCTTACGTTTGCGACCTACTTTCGGGGCG
The DNA here is from genome assembly GCA_950371115.1 of Anania fuscalis. Classification (NCBI taxonomy): domain Eukaryota; kingdom Metazoa; phylum Arthropoda; class Insecta; order Lepidoptera; family Crambidae; genus Anania; species Anania fuscalis. The sequence goes on along the minus strand of OX493335.1, from coordinate 13,955,908 downwards.
TAAGTTAGTAACAATTTAAGTAAGTAGCACTAACTATTAAAGGAAAGATTTGCTACAGTAACTTCATAACTACACTACGTTTAAATAAACTGTTTGACTTTGGTGATCTCTTCTATTCGTCGTGCTCATCAACTAACTTCAACCATAGGCTAAGTATAGATAGCCTATGCTTCAACTCAACTACAATTAAAGTGTATAGACCCTACAAAACATACACAGGGCTAGGTATAAAAGGCAAAGAGCCGCTGAGGCTTTTTATAAGGAGGATTATGTCTAGCTGTCAGTGAACATTTCTTCTCTTCTAGCTTCTCTACCGTTTAAATAGGTTATGAATACCGGTCATGGGCTTACACATAAATCGAGTCGTACGCAAAAACATGCCCAGAAGAAGTCAACACCATAAAGTATGCTCGCATCCATCATGTTTGCAATCTGTTCCTGTAATACTTGCAAGGCGCCGAAATAAATCAAATCCCGTTCGTTCCTTCATAAATCCATCCCTTATTATTTATCGCCGTCCCAAGATTGATGTCGTTGGAATCGGTTCAGATTCGGGCAATTAGTGTTTTGACGGCAGGACACGGGGTAAGGATCGGGTTTTCGCTATGGTTATTCGCGTTGAATAACCTGATGTTGAAAGGATAGGGTGTTATAGACAGGTAACTTGACTCTTTGTGTGTTTTAGCACATGTAAAAGATGCCGCACCGCGCCGCATCGAAAAATGTTTTAGCATATCATACTTAGTTTTTCAGAAAGGCGAAAGAGACGTATGTTTTGCGATACGTTGCGATGCAGCCAGCCCAGATGTTCACCAGCCTTAAAACATGCACCTGTCTATGTTAATGTTTTATTTTTGGCTGATTTAGTAGGGTTTTTTATTAATCAATCGCACAGGTCCAAGGTGACCAAAGTAATGGACATGTTCCAAAAACATCTGTCGCAGAACCGATAAAAGAGGAGCACAAGGTTCAGGGCACGGGTTCTCGAGTGGAGACCATGAGACGGATAACTAAGTATAAAACGCCCGTCAGCAGCTATATGGAAAACGTGGGAGCTCTTGCTTTAACGCTCTTTAGGGTCTAAGTCCAGCGGTGGACTGAAATAGGCTGAGCTTATGATGTTAATAACTCTAGCCTTAAATCTAGCCTCAAAGTAAACAAAGTTTGTACTATATACTTGTAGATATCGGATAAACATAGTGAAATACATTTATAAAAATCCATGGCTATACACCGTGAATTTTTAATTACCCGAGAAAATTAACTAACATACTCAGATATCAATATACATCGAATTTGGCGAATAAAAAAAACGGAAAGGCGTACGGCGTTGGCGTACGGAAGGAATAACTATTAATAAAAAAAATTTCATTCATAGTTATTCCTTTCGTACGCCAATATTACGCGACCAAATTAGGTGGATTTTGGTTCCGTTAATGTTGGAAAGATAATGATTACTATTTGAATTAGCAGGACTTTTAATGGTGCATATTTTTCAAGGAATGTTAGGGATCTTTTAAATAAATTTCTCTTTAAAAAAAATTTTTATTCGCCAAATTCGATGTATTTCGATATATTTCGATATCTGAGTATGTAAGTTAATTTTCTCGGGTAATTAAAATTTCACGGTGTATATAGTATCCATGGTATAAATGCTCGTGCTCATTACACAAACACGCTCTTTCCGGGATTTGAACCCGCAACAGCTTATTTGTAGTACGGATCGTGAACCATTCGTCATTAGCAATTCCATGCAAGGTTTAATCAAAGATAAATAACACTTGAAAAATCATCGACCTCAGGTGGGACTCGAACCCACGCCCATCGCATGCCGGGCGAGTGCTTTACTAACTAAGCTACCGAGGACGTCACGTGACACGATGCAATTTCTCAAGTGTTTCTTCTCGCTGTCGAATCCAGCGTATTCTGATCAATGTTGTAGCTATATGTATAGCTGAGTAGTATACTACTCTCAACACCCAAAATTATTTAGATAAACAGCTGGATATAGCGAAAAATACAATTTTTAGGAAAAATATCCCGGGTATACTTTAAAAAGACAATAATAAATTATACCAAAATAATAAAATGCAGTAAACAGATAATAGTTTTCTCATTGTACATTCTTTACAGCTTACTCTTATACTCTTAGTTATGCAAATGTTATTTTGGTATAATATTTCAAAGCTCGGGACTACCCTGGTAGACCAATATTGATGCCTTAAATCTAAAGTCCACTTTAGAATCATTAGCATCTTTTAATTTAAATGTAACAGGATCGTTTGTGGTCGTACCACAAGCATAGCGATTTTAAACCCTTTAGCTGGATGCAGGAAGATATTATGTATAACTATTAATTATTGTTACCCAAATAGTAGTTTTTTTTCCTGATTATCATTTTTCGTTAGTCAGAAATCCCCCTAATATTAAAAATGCAAAAGTTTGTCAGTATGTTTGGATGTTGAGATGTTTGTGGCTCAATCACGCGTAAACGCTAATAGGATTTGGATGTAATTTTGCACACATATATGTATAGAATAAGATCTGGATTAATATATAGGATACTTTTTACCCCGGTTCAATGTTCCTCTGGGATATATTAAGTGATAACGCAAGTAAGTTGCGGGTAGCTGTATCTATAATAATAGTAAATCTTTTTTTCACGATTAAGTAGAGCTAGTTTCATTAATAGATAATAATTACTAAAAAACAAATTGGTAGCGTAAGTGTTTTTTTAAATAGTTAACTCAGAATCAGAAACACATCATTTTTCCATCTCCAAGGGAGAGAGTATTTGATATTAACTTCAATTTGATACCGCTACCCTAAGAAAAAGAGGTTTGACAGCCGAACACCAAGTGAGGAACCCTAAAAACACATACTGAACTCTAGCTACAAAATAAATTTTAGGCTAGTAGTCGAGTAAGAGAAAAAGTAAAATATCGTTGTTTTCTAAAAGCGCTAACCGCTTTTTTGCAAGCCACGGCTCGAAGCAGCAATGGAATATTCAATAAGCTATTTAACGAAATACTCAGTTCATTAACGCTAAGTGGAGTTTTCTGTCAACGACATCAAATATTAAACTGCATTTTATTTCCAGTGGGTAATTATCTCCCTGAATTCATTATGGTGCTATCATTTAGACTTTGATATTTGCCATTGAAGGGTTTTACTTACAAACATTGCAAATTTCACAGAAAATTGGTTTCGATAAAGACGTCGTCAATATTAACTAAAATTCAATAAATATTTATTTAACGTTAATTTGTGAAATGTAATAATGCCAATTTTACCAATATCTCTTAACTATGTACTAAAAGAGGATGACATTTTTTTACGCGGAGTCAACGTCTCATCAACATACCTACTACCGTCAAATATTATCTTTTGAAAGTATTGAACTTTTTTCCATTTGAATTTAGGTTTAAAATAGGTTTAGGAAAAGCAATAGCACGACGGGTACTCTTCATCTCGTAAATGGGACATATTCAAAAATTTTGTACCTTTTGTAAAGAAAATACGTCCCAAGTCTATAGTATGAAATGAATTCACAGTTCTTTTATAGAAAAATCTCGAGCTTATGGGTTATTAAATGACGCTATAGCCTTTTCCACGCATAAATAATAATAAATATGTTTATTAAAACGTAAAATAAAATTTAATACCCAAGTGCTCTCCATACAAATATCATTGTCCTAAAAACACGTATTTTTTTTGTAAATTGACGTAATTTTTTGAGTATTGGATATTTCTTGAAACATAGTCTAAAATTGACATAGGCATTACAAATTCTAAGATGTATAAGCCAAAAAATACTTCAAAATCTGTCCATATTTTATATTCACGTGTTATTTCATTGTTGCTAAAACAAAAATTAGTCGAATTTCAAATTTTTATCAAGGAAACACTTTTATATATCATCACCGATCAGGCAGCTTTTTTAAATTTAAAATATCTCGTTTTCAATGTAGTTAATTGCAATTTGCAACCATGTAAACAGACTTTAATGACGTACCTATATTATATTCTCAAGCAACCTTTCTGCCTTCTTATCATGTTTCTAAACTGGGAGATGTAACTAATACGGCCTGTCTTGCGGTAATCCGACCCCGGCGTAATCCGCGTAATTAGCAGGTAGCAAACAAATTACTAGGCACTAATGCACGTCTCAGAACTTGAATGTAGGAGGTTACAGCTTAATGCCCGTTTTCAATTACTACCCAGTACCCGCACAATGCGTGCGTAGGCACAATCCACGAGGGTTGATGAAGGCACGCAGGGTTACGGGTGACAGAGGCAGAGAACAAAAGACTGTGCGAGTACGTATACTTCCTTACAAAACATGTTCGAGATGTACGAATACGAATATAATTGCTTTAATAAACGTGAACTGAATTTTCACGCGTTATTATCAAAGCACTTTTACTGTAGAGTTTCGTATGTATAAATAAAAAAATAAAGCTCAAATAAAAACATAAATACATCTTATTTAATACACGACAATTCAAAGGTTTGTTTTTGTTTATTTTAAGCCCACATGATCTTGTTCTTAGTTCTTAAATCCCAATGCAGAACAGAAAGCAGTCGACTCGTATAATGTAAACAGGTTACATTTTGTGTTATGACTGAATGAGAAAATCAGTAAAATAATATTTATGTCAATTATTTTTTGCAAAATACATAAAATTCGACTGATACAGAAAAACCAACTGATAAAGAATATGAAATTGCTGCTAACAGTTAAGACTTAATCGAGTTCGTGAGCCCATTAAAACCCATCACAAAACCACTACCTACTTATTTATGTGTAACGCTCGAAATCCCTCATACAATATGTATCTAGAATTCTAATGGGAAATCTAGAATTACCTGACGTGTTATATCGGTCACATGATTCAAATACCCGGTTCCAGGAACTCACTTTCCATTAAAGCCGATTTTGGAATGAGGGTTTTCTGGGAAAGCTTGTCTCTCATTTCTCAACTATATTCCCTACTGACAGAAAATAGTTTTTTTTAATAAGGGGTCTAGTCATGTTCCTCTAAAAAGCTGTTTTGATTTTTTAATAATTGACGGTTTTATACTTATAGTTAAACAACTTTTCCAAATTACCTGTCTCAACTTAATTTTGTTAGTATAAGAAAATAGTATGCATGCAGACAGCAAACCTTAGAGCATCTAACCAACATGCTCTAAGAGGCAAACATACCAACAAAATGTTATTTAAATAAATATTAGGTTTTTGGGTTTAATTGTTAAAGTTCATTGTTGTCGTGAACCAACAATTTTTTTACGCTAGTGAAAAATTCAGCCTATATGGGAAAATCAAGTCCAGTTGGTCCTCCAAAAGCCGAGGTATATACACCTTTGTGAATAGTATTATTATAATACTTAAATTCTCTGGTGAAACATATACTCAGTGTGACTAACATCTTAGGAGATTCAGTGTTAGGTGTCGGAGAGTGAATATCTAATGGTGGATTCTGCAGGCAATTAGCTAATTGCCCTAAGTGCGTTTGTTGTATTAAGAATTATTTGAGACGAATGGAAATGTTCCTTTCCTCTCGTGTGATTTCTAAAACAATCACACTAATTATTTTTTCCCAAACAAGAAAAAGCTAACATGTTTTTATAGCCATTAGCTAACGGATCATACATTACTACTACGAATTATTTAATTAATTTTGTAAAGCAGCTAATGGCCCATCAGAAACGTCATTATTTGCATTACCTCAAGGTTGAATAATAGAGAATGCCGTATCTATAGCATTAAGTCCGCCAACTAAGTTTAAGTAAAAAAAAACTTAAAAAACAAATTAATAACATACATTTGAATCTGACTCAGGTAAGTGCTGGTCACTGCTACTCCTCACACTACCATTTGCTTCTAGTAGGAATTGACTCGTGATTGCGGGTTTGTAGTTCAAAACACCAAACCAAGATAATCCTCAGTTTGATAAATTAAATATTTCCTGATATAAAACCAGGAATAAAATAGGATCAAACGTTTTTTTAGTACAATCCACGATAGTGGAGATAGATTCAATTTAGATTTTAAAGTTTCTTTGTTTATTGTCAATTAAACTCGTTACGGTTTTAAACTAGTTTCCAAAGTTTACTCCAAAGCATTAATCTTTAGGGTAGGTACCTAAAGATATCCATAAACAGCTATTCTTTTGTTTAAATAAGCGACAACACTGTTTTAACATGCTTTTACTAACTTTTAATCATTGTATAACTATGATTTCGAAGTATGAAATAAACATTCTTGTGATACGAAGTACCAGAGAATGATTTTGCCAAAAGCGTTTCCCAGCACATTAAGAAAAAAAATCGTTAGAATGGATTCGAAACGGGTATCGAACCCGCGACCCCTAGCGTTCAAGGCGAATTGCGCGTGCGTGACTAAATTAATCGGATCGTCAAACAAGCCATTCTTACATTTTTACCCGTAACATTTTGAACAAGCCATTACTCAAAATTTTACGCCCATAATGTTCTTGTAAGTCAAATCGAAGCAATAACAGCGTTGACTTTTCCTTACCCCTCTAATAAGGAAAGATGGAGATTTATTTCGCACATTAACAACGTGAGTTCCACACGTCGCAACCGGCATGGCGGTATAATCCTCGAGTTATGATAAATGGAACGCTGAGCCGTGGATTAGTCGATTATCACAACAACCAACAGGCACCAAGTCAGATCAAGAAGAGTAGGTACTGACTTACTCAAATGTCTTTAAGGGTTCCGTACCCAAAAGGAAAAATGGGAACCTATTAATAAGACTCCGCTGTCTGTCTGTCGGTCCGCCTGTCACCAGGCTGTATCTCATGAACCGTGATAGTTAGACAGTTGAAATTTTCACAGGCGATGTACTTCTGTTGCCGCTATAACAACAAATGCTAAAAAACAGAATAAAATAAATATATAAGGGAGCTCCTATACAACAAGCGTGATTTTTTTGCCATTTTTATAGATAATGGTACCGAACCTTTCGTGCGGGAGTACGACTCGCACTTGGTCGGTTTTCTCTTCTAGCGCTTTCCCGGTCGTAGTCGGGGTCCCCTTAAATTGACCATGATCCAAGATATCTTCTTCTTCAAACAAGAATCTTTGTTGTGGTACCGTCGTTGTTTCTGATTTTTATAACACAAGTGCTTTAGCTACTTATCTTAGGATCAGAGCAATGTATCTGCCGTTGTCTAATATTTATTTAATTTTATTTATTTTGATGTCACAAGACACCACCTACGGATGTGAGCCAGATCTGATCACTTACCTACCATTGGTCACCTATTCACTCAAATTGGAAAGCACAAATTGACCCATTAGTGATGACCTGCTGGCCTGGATTGGCAGGGACATGTGTGATTAAGTAAATGTACAGGCTTTTACCAGACTTAACAGCAAAATTTAAGCTGTATTACTATATAATATGGTTTTACTCAACTAATGGCAGGATACGATTCAACACCTAGGCAACTTCGTTCCCAGGCTCGATCCTCAACTCACGAGGAATCGACTACGGAGGAACACGCGACCACTATGCTAAACAACAGGAACGCAGTCTGTGACGCAATCTTCTTTTATAGTTCTGTTACCGACGTAAACCCATCTCCAAATCTCAAATTTTTCCCATTTAACGAAAATATTTTCTATTTGGGTGTCCTCATCTAGACTTTGGGACTGGGGATGTTAATATTATATTGTATTGTAGAGTTGCAAATTAGTGAATCAGATTTCTTCATTGATTTGTGTTGTGAGACTTTAAGGAAATACTAGGATAGATAAATAGATAGAAACATCCTTAAGATAAGAGGTTTTTACTGACGGACAGTCAGAAAAAAGGGATAACCCTGGAAGGAAGGAATCAACAAAGGGCATTGTGATGAATTATAAATCTGACTCGATGACACGTTTCTTTAAGGCGTTAAATAAAATAATCTTCGGTTTACTGGACAAACTAAGTATGAGAAGAGTTGATTTTAGTAGTATGTGAGCATACTCAATAATCATGCACCGAGTGGAAAATTTTGCAGCAGCATTTGCTTTAACTCTTCTATGACGTTCGTAATCCAGCAGTTATGATAAATAGCCTGTTGAACCGGGGATTAGCCAATTGCTGAAACCCAAAGCATACTTTGAACGTAACGCATAATCTAGTGGGGGAATATAAATTACCTAGTAAAAGCTGGATATAGTCTGATTTGCATAATTTAAAATTCCACGCTTGAACGCTTACAGGAATCGTTTTGTGGAAATGTACGTAACACAAGGAATGCTGAAACTTCCACGTGATTGTGCTGCCATTGTTAGAGTTTTGAAATTTTAATTGCTTAATGGATTGACGTAAACATGCAGCCTCGTTTTCGATGTGAGCTCACAGTGAATAATGAATAAGGTAAAGAAGAAACTTGTTTAGAGCCCATAATAAAATCTTAGTCGTACCATAGCTTGTCGGGTTATTCTAGCTGTTCAGATTCTGATATACGTCGTCTGTATGGACGTATGTAAATCTGGAGTCGTAATTTCGCATACACAAATTCTCTAAAGATTGTTTACGATTCTAAGGATTTTGAATGACGGTACGATATCATTAGTGAAATAAATATTATAAATTGAATGCTTTAAGCATTCGTCTTTTGAGGGCCTGGATAAAGACAAGATAGATTTTTATCATCTCTACCTGTTTAGCTTTTGATGAATAGTTAGAATTATGTGCATTTTTGTTAAAGAGAACATAACAATAGCAACACTAACATTATTAGTAATACCAGCCGGCAATTCATTTGATGCTGCGGTAGCGCGAGCTAGGCTGAACTTGGTTCAAATTATCAACGTATTAATATAAGGTACTCATATCTGTACAGAATTTATAAAACATTTGTGTCCGGTAATTATGTTGGTCTAATGCATCGCGCACATACTTTATGAAGCAGAAATGTCATTTGTTTTCTTGGATAAAATTTCGCAATATTTTTCTTCAATGAAATACCGTTTTAGTCTGGTATAAGAGCGAGTTGACATGATGGTAAAAATAACCAATCAGTTTTAGAGATAATTGGTCTTTTTACCTCTGCCATGCAGAATACATGCTTTTAGAGATGAAACTAGAAAAACGTGCGCTAACTAAAGTCAGCTTATTGGGCTAGGTACTTAGTCCGAAAAAAATAATAGTAACCCTTAATTGCAAAATTATATAAAATACACAAGATCCAAAACATAACTATCGTGGCGCGTGATAGGTTTAAAATAGTTAATTTAAGAGCGCCGGTAACGTTATTTGTAATTTAAAGTAATCATGTTGCGTTGTTTTGCGAGCATGCTTGCCCAGAAACTAAGAAAAAGCCCCACTAACTTATCATTATAGAAGATAAATAAAGCATTGTATTTTAAAATATTGTTGTGCGGTTTGTAATAAGCGAATTTTTAATTACCTAAAACGACTGATTATGTATTATGTAAACCTTACGCTTTTCTCATCCAGCCACAGCCAGCCATCTTCCTTAGGTCGTCGGTCTATCGAGCTAAGCGATGTCACTACGTTTGCCGCGACATGGCAAATGCATTCAAAATTCTAAAACACAGGCCAAGTGCGAGTCGGACTCGCGCACGAAGGGTTCCGTACCATTATCTATAAAAACGGCAAAAAATCAAGTGTGTTGTATGGGAGCCCCTTAAATATTTTATATTCTGTTTTTTTGGAATTTTTTGTTATAGCGGCAACAAAAATACATTGAAAATTTTAACTCTCGTCCTATCACGGTTCATGAGATACAGCCTGGTGACAGACGGACAGACGGACAGACGGACAGACGGACAGACGGACAGACGGACAGACGGACAGACAGACAGCGGAGCCTCAGTTATAGGGGTCCCGTTTCACCCTCTGGGTACGGAACCCTAAAAAAGGTTTTGTTTTATCGTTACGTTTTAGTTTACTAGATGAATCGCAAACGAGTGCCCCAGGGTCACATACTCGGTCACACATAACAAATATAAAGTACTTGCTTTGCTAAAACATCTGCTATTTAATATGTTTTTAGTGTAAATAAATGTTTCTTTCCTACCAGAATACTAAAGTTTGTTCTTTAAACCACACACCACATGGAAGTAAGGTACGCTCGGGTGAACAAATGTCTACCGCGACATGTTATAAGAAGTTCAGCGAACTTCACGCGTTAGCAATTAGAGAGATTTAAATAAGCTTGTTGCGGTACATCTGCGCAGAAAGATGTGTGCAATCCTAATTCTGGTTTAAAGAATTTATAGTTAGCACTGTTTAAAACACGGTAATTATTGGTGAATACTTGAAATATACTCTTTATCACACAAAACAAACAAAAGAGAAAAACTAATAGTATTACAATTGAAGCGGTCTTACCGCTAGAAGCGATATCTTCCAAATAAGCTTTTGTTAGAGGACAGAAACTATCTATCTGTCTCTAACACACAGCTTTCAACACTATATGACACAATAATTTTCCAAAAGGATTTCCTGTTAGATAAGCTTAAAGAATTTCTGTGTTGGCTCAATCCTTATTATATACTTCTACTACCAAATATCCTCGGTGTTGGGTCTTGACTGAATGCTGGTCTGTTCTGAATAAATCAAGGTTTATTAAAGTTCTATCGCTGCTAGTCCACAGTCGAGCTCTCACTAGCGGGGCAAATACACGAACATACCTTCTACCGCGTTGTAATGTTTGATTCCATGGAATGGTTCCTGCAAGAACCATTTTAAACAGGAATTGATTCGAGCTATGTGATACAGAAAGAAAATATTATAAGTTTATGGTTCAAAACATAAAACATAGATTACGCCGATTAAATAATCATAAATAGAGAATATGAGAATAATCATCAAAATCGTTAATTTATTATGGCGAGCATTTCAGATAAAAAACACATAATAAGGTTTAAAGTCTAATTAAAAACTCTTTTGAAGTCAGATGAAAATAAATCGCAATGGCAATAACCAATAGGTACATTACATACATAGGCACATTGGCTTGCTTATTGAATTTATTATTTACATATATTTACAGTCTTTATAATTCCCAAACTTAAGAGGATCATAATATCAAACTATTTAAGCAAATTCATATAAATGACTTGCAGATTAGTTTTTTAGATTTTAGATAACACTAATGAACCAGACGAAAGCTTAAATGTAGTACATTTATCTTAAGCAGTTCTTTGATCAATTAACTGATATCAGTCTAGTCTTCAGTACTGTTTCTTCACTTTATATTATTGTATCGTAGTAAATCGTGGGTTTCATAAATAGCATATCGCGCAATAATCGTTATTTTAATTTTAATACAAACTCAGATCCAACAACTTTAAGCTGTTTTTGACTAAATTTACGAGAATTTTATCTATTGTAATGGAAAATTTACTTAACACATTAGTTACAACAATAGACGTTGTTACTATGTCAATACCCGTGCATCTTTCGCTATAAATTAATAGCAATTTTGCAAATTCTACCGATCTAGATTAAATGTTATAGTACCTATTATTACTCGTCCTAAAATTGATTATAATCTCAAGTTAAAAGTTCAAGGTCAAATGGTAAAACAAAATGTACATTTCTTGTCGTTTGACGAGCAGCGTTGTGTAGTACTGTGAACAACGTTTTGTTAATTAATATTGAACTATAACAGTTGAGTTATAAGTTGAAAATCGATTGAGGGATTGTTATTTTGTGGTAACCAACGTTAAATATACAATTTCGTATTGCAGAACCTCGTGCGGTTTGGAATCCAGCTTAAGCAATATGATAGACGATTGTCCTTAGTTAGGATTTAATTCCAGGTCATTACGTCATTTGAAAGTTTAACTGCGAACTTCGACTTTTAATCAGTGGAGTTGCGAAGATGTGAGTTACAATTAATTAATGACGTTCTATTCGGGTCGATGCTTTGGTCAATAAAATGAAAGTACTTAAATATACTTACTTGATAAGTTGATACTTAATTGACAAAGCACGGCAGTAAAATTGGTAAACCAATCTGTGGAAAATAGTGATGATTACATTGTATTTGTTTGTATAGTTTAGTACTTTCATACTCTGTCAATGTAATTGTTTGTTGTCACAAATAAGAGAGTAGAGTACAAGAGAAAAGAAGATAATACATATAGCTTAAGTCAGTGTAGTCGTTTGCCTCTTGCTACTACCTAAAATTAAATCGAATAAAAGTAGTAAAGATGATCAGCCAATTTAAGTGGTAGGCTAAAAATTAACAAACCATGAACTTTAATACCTAAGCAGTGTTGATTTTACGATAACCTAACTAAAAACAAAAAAATGAGCACATGGTTAGAGTGGTATCACGACCACTCGACCCCGAGACAACTCAGCCCGGACAACCGGACCCTAATAACTCGACTCCAGGACAACTTAACCCTATGACTGCTGGTGCTGCAGCTAAACTTAAGATTAGACCCTCATAATGTCCTAATTAAATTAACTTTTCTAAGGTACCGAAATTACTGTAATAATTTGATCAAAAAACTCAAACGCAAATACGATTCCGAAAAGATTTAATAATAATTTTAAAAACTCGAGGGCACTTTGGAAATCTATAAAAGAGATAACCCATTTAAAATCGAACAAAACAAACAACAGTGAATTGCTGGGCTTAAGGAACACACCAGAAGAATCTGCAAACTATATAAATAACTTTTTTGCGAATGTCGGTAAGCAACTTGCTGAGGACATTATCGACTTGCCCTCAGGGGGGAAAGCACAGACTTTGCTTCAGTCTCAGTCATCTTCATTTGTTCTTTTGGAGACAGATCCTATAGAGATAGACTCTGTTATTTCAAATTTAAAATCTAAAAGTGCTCCGGGTTGGGATGGAATTCAAATATATATTTTTTAAATGGTTCGACCCATTTGCATTGTGGTCCCTATTATTTGCCACCTAGCTAACCTCTGTTTTGAAAAATGTATCTTTCTCACCCTACTTAAAAATTCTATTGTGACACCCGTCCACAAATGTGGTGAGAAATGTGACCTCAACAACTACAGACCCATTTTTGTATTGCCTGACATAGTGCCACCTCAAAAATTATAAACACTTATTAATTCTCTACTCGTTAATTACCTTGAAAAATTTAATATTTTATCCACATCCCAATTTGGCTTCCGAAAGAGCAAATCGACCGAAGATGAAATATTAGACCTCTCCTCATTAGTCACCAAACACTTGGACTATGGAACTTAGTGCTTGACAGTCTTTTTATACCTAAAAAAGGCTTTCGACACAGTAGCTGCCCTGATTCTTGTCAAAAAATGTAAAATGTAGATATTCGTGGCACTTCATTAGACCTTTTGGTAGACTATCTTCGGGACCGGTCCCAGAGCGTAAAGATCGAAGGGTACTTAAGGGATCCCGCTAAAATTTGTGTTATCCTCCGTGTACTTACGAGGTTCCAAGTGACAGGTTAATCCCAGCACAATGTATTGCGGCGTAAAGGTGATTCTTCCTGGCTGTCTCCGTTCAATTAGGTTCTTAATAGAGTTTGATTGATGGCGCCGCGATTCGCGCCTCAGGCCCAGTGATGTAAGCATCGAAGCTTACATCGTAGAATGTGTTATCGAATCAAGTATTGTAACCTACTATTTAGAATAATAATGTATTTGCAGACAGGTCATTTTAGTACAGATTTTAAAATTAACGTGTTAGTTAAATCCAAGATAGTACATTTTTTCTTCAGTAGCGCAGTGTGATGTATCATTGAGTACAGAATATTGCAAGTAAAGGGGCCCAGAAATAAAAATATGTTGTGCGGATTTGGGACATAGACTACGATGTAGATCCAAAAAACACCTTTAACTTTTGTTATGGGCTCGACAAAATTGGTCCCAGAAAAAAAAATATGCTAAAGTATTTATAATATTATTATTTATTTTTATTCTGCTGTAATAAAATATTATTTTACGTCTAAAACCATAAATACGTATTTTTATACACCTACTCTAGATCATTGTTGGACAAACTATTATGTGTTCAATACTTCTGGTTTCGGAAAAAGGGTACTGAAACTGGTGTAATTACTGGGTATAGGAGACCTAACTATCGCCTCGGTATGGCGGGAACATGGCTGTGCCAGACTGTGGCACTTACTAAAAAACTATTATTAGTAATGAGCGTGCAGCCAGTGCCGACCGAACAATATCTATGCTGATATATGTTACTATCCCTAATAACTCAACAAAACAATTGGTTTGTTATTAAACCAAAATAATACATTATTAAGGCCGGTAACATTTTCCCCCTGGGTCAGATTATAGTGACGGCATAATAAAAGTTGATGGTGCGTGTGTTGTCTTTCACGTAAAATATGTCTCATCTCTGCTCAGCTCATTGACTTAAAATTTTCGGGCCCAAAGACAAACGCAAGATTTGCATTGTCCTTAATTATAAGTAAACGTATTTGAATAAAACTTGAACATACTACTTACTTAACAATAAAATTCTAGTTTCGTTGGTTATTATGTCACTATTTATAAATAATTTCTAAGCTTATCTAAGAATCTCTTTTTTTCTACTTGAACATTGCAATCTACTGATTAATAGTAATGGTAATGATTAGGAGCTATGTTGGTAGATTCCCATCAATATCCCATCCCATCATCATCTCTAGGGTATCCTAGTGTGGAGACCAGCGACACTGTTTAGTTTACGTGCTTAGTTTAAGTTAGTATAATTTTATAACAGTGTATCTGTATATTTAATAAGTTTTTAAACTGAAATAAAAATTCTTTATTCTTTATTCTTAATATTTGGGCTCACCTCCAACATAAATAATATCATAAGCATCTCTGATGGACTACTTTTATGTCAAACACAAAAACTGAATAAAAACGATACTTGAATTTAAACAGCGTGCTTCTGGTATATACGAAGACTTGAATCATACCAACCCCTTTTTTTCAGACACTTCTAATGTGTTTTCTCGTACTTTGTGACTGAATTTAAAATTTCATAAGACCCTTATTTTCAACTAATATTTATTGCGAGACCGATAGTAAGAGACAAACAATGTTTACACGGGCAAACATGCAGTCAGGTAAAAAATACTCGAGGAAGAAGCTCGCCGAAGAATACAGCCGGGCAGCATTTGGAAAACATTGAGAGATAGGATAAAACTGAACGTCTGTCGGAGGGTTATTGTTTTCTTTTATTTCCAGCAGGGCTAGCATGCGCGCATCGGTTAGTTTATCGATAGACAAGACAAATTTTGTCTTCGACGATAATTTTGTCGTTTTCCCTAACCTGACGGATCACAGATGTCTCGAATCCTTTTTCTTAATATTTTCTGGGTCTCCCGTTGATCATAGCCACTTATTTTTACGTTATAACACGGCATTGCCATAATATTTTGGTTTTTTCTATTATCGTCGAAGAAAAAACGACATATTTACATCAAAAGTCGATAAAATGCCCCGACAAAATTTGACCGTGTTGCGCATGCAGCCCTGCAGAAAGGATGACGTTCTATGTTTGGCTGTTTGTGGCTTTTTTTTATGAAGTTCACTGATATTTTCGTCAATAATTAATGATCAAACGAACTTACCTGTACGTGAAGTTCGATCATAATTATATGATCAGCTTCATTCGACGCGATTAGTTTACATATTGTAGTTGAGCCCCCACGCTTCAGCCTTCACACAGGTGTTTCTAGAAAGTAGGGAGAAAAAAAAACCCTACTGGCAACACCTTTATCCTAGCAACACTGTATTACAACACCTACGCTCATTTTGTTTAAAGCTAATAATTATTCACAATTTAGGGTGGGATAAGATACGTTATTTATTTGGGAGGGTTATTATTAATCGCGTCGAATGAAGCTGATCATATAATTATGATCGAACTTCACGTACAGGTAAGTTCGTTTGATCATTAATTATATTTCACAGCTTCATTCTTAGCGATTAGTTTACATATTGTAGGATGTTTAGAGAGTAAAACTAAATTGTGAATAAAAAATATAAAGAAAATCAAGTAGTTTTATTGATTTCATAAAAATAAAAAATAAACAGGATCACAATAAATAAAAAGTAATAACAACATCTTGGTCACATTTTTATCGTGGATCATTACATTCATTAGTAAGAATGGCCCGAGGAAATACATTATCGTTAGATATAATTTCTCGATTATAAAATTTTGCAAAAACAGATGACGACTCACTCCAACCAGCTGTTTTGCGGATGACGTCTAAACTAACACCTAGCACGTTAGCTTTGGAAGTGGCTGCATGCCGAGTACTATGTGCGGTGAAAACGGATGTATCTATGCCGCTGTTTTTTAGGATATCTTTTATCCAATGGCTTAACCTTTGGGACGATATTTTACGATGTGGTTTTCTATAACTAATTAATAAGCTGTCATCATCTGATAGACGTAGGGTATTTGTCATTTTGATATAAGAAATTAAACATGTAGCTGGACATATACGCGGATTTTCATGAAAAAAAGGTAGTTTTAACACTGGTTGCTGAGTATTTAAACGGGTAGTTTTTATGCGATCCGGAATTTTAATGATAACTTCTGAATTTTCAATTATTTTTATATTGCTTAATTTAATTAAGCACAAAGTTTGAACTCGGTGTGCAGTCACGAGAGCTAACAAAGTGGACAGCTTTTTTGATAGGGTTTCTAAATCAAGTAATTGATTTGGCCATAATTCAGCTAAATGATTTAATACTACATTTGGATCCCATGTCAGATTATATTTTGGAGCAGTAGGCCTGAGTTGAAAAACTCCTTTCATAAATCGTTTGATACTCTGATCGTTAAGGTAAGATGGGCCTAATAGTAGGGATATCGCCGATTTATGACAATTGATAGTACCATATTGTGATCCATTATCAAAAAGTGTAGACAAAAAATTAATTACATTTGCGACAGATGGTTGTAAATAATTAACACAGTTTGATCTGCAATAATTAACCCAATTCTTTATACAACTGTCATACTGCTTATACGTGTTTAATGTAAGAGATGACAAAATTATATTGATTGAACTTTCATTTAATAATTTTTGTGATAAAGTTCTCCTGATAATTTCACGGCAATCAAGGTTAACGTCTTGTTCAGTTTGTGGGATGACCTGAAAGGGCATTTTAACAGATTATTGCTAGGGCCAAATTCAACATAATCAGATACTGCTATCTTCTTTAAAAGTGGAAACCACGCTTGAGTAGGCCAGTGTGGTACCACAATTATGCCTATTGCTCTATCCGAGATTATTTTTTGTAATGTTTTTTGTATAAGGGCAAATGGTGGAAAAGCGTAAAAAAATAATTTTGCCCACGATATCGTAAACGCATCTATAGCCCAAGCATCAGGGTCACTTTTCCACGAAACGAATTTGGGACATTTGGCATTACACCTGCTTGCAAAAAGATCAATGCTAGGGATTCCAAAAATATTAATTATTTTTTGAAATGCTTCACCGCACAGTTCCCACTCTGTGTCAGTGAATTTTTTGCGAGATAGCTGATCAGCATCGTTATTGTCTCGAGTATTAATATACGATGCAAATATTATTATTTTACGCTCCTCACACCAATGCCATATCTCTTTTGCCACTTGATTTAAATGCGGATACTGAATGCTTCCCATTCTATTTATACACGATATGGCAGTAACATTATCTATTCTTAGCAATACTTCACAACCGTAGTAATTTTTTGCAAACGTTTTTAATCCGAAAAAGGCTGCCTTCAATTCCAAGATATTAATGTGCATATTTAATTCGTGGTCTTTCCAATACCCAAAGGTTTCCTTATCCTCACAACAAGCACCCCAACCGCTGCAAGATGCATCGGAAAATATTTCTAATTTGAAATCGTTAAATCTAAACGGGTTGCAACTTGTTTCTATATTTTTAAGCCACCAGTTAAAATCAGTGGCCAAATCTTCTGGAAGATTTATTGTTTGGTCGTAATCAGGATTATCTAGAAGACATAAATACTTATGTTGTTCGAATTTTTTCGTATATAGCCACCCAAATTGGACAGCTGGACATACCGATATTAAAAGACCTACAAGTTTAGCGAAATCACGTAATTTGCATTGTTTCATGGACATTAGGGCCAGTAACATTTTTTTTGTTTTTGTTATTTTATTTTCAGGTAATTTTAAGACCATATCGCAAGAATCAAAGAGAAATCCTAGAAATTTACATTGTTGGCTTGGTATTAGGCAGCTTTTTTCGTAATTGATCACAAATCCGAGCTTTTCCAGTAAGTTCTTCGTGTTTATGACATTTTGTTGGCATTCTAAATATGATCTACCCACACAAAATATATCATCGAGGAATATTACGGATATGAAACCGTTAGATCTCAATAGTTCCATGACAGGCTTTAACATTTTAGTGAAAACGTAAGGTGCGGTGGATAAACCAAATGGTAGACAGTTAAATTCGTATAAAATGTCGTTATATTTGAACCTGAGAAATTTTTTATGCTCTTCGTGTATGGGAACCAAAAAATATGCGTCCTTCATGTCGATTGAGGCCATAAAGCAATCTTTTGTAATGAACTTTGATGCTGTCCTATAATCTTCCATTTTAAAATGGCAGGTTTGAACAAATTTATTTAAATATTTTAAATTTAATATAAATCTCTTGTCACCATTTGGTTTAGGTACCAAGAATGCACTCGATATAAATTCACCTTTCACATGTGTGCATTCTGAGATAGCCCCCATCTCAAGAAGAGTACTGATAGAACTATCAAAATCATTACGCTCGACTTTTGATTTAGAATGTATGCAAGGCATATCCGTACGAAAAGGGGTATTAGTAAAGGGGATTTTGTATCCGCGTAACCATGATAAAACTGTTTGATCGTCAGTTATTTCTTCCCATTTAGAAATGAAATATTTTAGACGACCAGAATACGAGTGTACCTCTATCGTCTCCTGGTGTTCGGCAGAGCTGTCGACCGCTCCGGTATCTCCCGATGACCCCGCTGTTGAAAGTTGTTGGCTGTCGACAGCCGCTGGCTTTGACGAGTTCTTGCTGCTATGTCCGACTTGGGAGTAATTTTTCGAGGCATTGTTTTGTTGTTTAAACGGTTTGAAGTGTTCTTGACAAAATTATTTTTATTAAAAATATTTGAACGATTGTGTGTATTTTTTTGTTTGAGATCAGCCGCCGACCTTTTTACTGACTTGGCAGATTTGAGTTTTTCGGAAATGTTTTCACCAAATAAAAACTGTTTAAAATTTGTTTCGCTAAGTGTTTCCTTTAATTCTGGATTTATTGAAGATATTACGAAACCGCGGCGTGTCCTGGTATCTGTGAAATGACTATCGCATAGAAGTCTACACGCATCACTTATTGGTTTCAAAATAGTGTTATGGTTTTCCTTGGAAATAATTAACTCTATTGCCCGATTAAGCGCAGCTATAGCTACAGAAAGCTGTTTTTGTTTAGCCATAAGCGATGCATCTCTTTTAACCATATTGTCAGCTAAGGCAACCTTTACCTCCGGATTGAGGATTGGAGCTACCAGCATGTCACAATTCTCGGGAATCAAATATTCCGCCATCAATTTATCTTTTAATTCCTTTTGTAAACCCTTTCCAAGGATTTCCTGCCACCTAGATGCTAAGTCCTTATGAGTGGGTTTCCCAAACTTCGTCTCGGATTTAGGCGCATCACCAAGCAAAGCGAGAATCTCACTGTCTAACTCTGATTCCGTCGAATCCTGTAAATCCACGTTTGGTTCTGGCGCTTTTGATGTTGAGGGTACATCTAAAAGGTTTAGCGGTAAATTTTGTGCGAGTTCCTGCACTGATGATGAAGCCGTGTGATCAATTTCATTGTGAACTATATCGATTCCTAAAACAACCGTAGATGTTGTTAAAATATATATTAACCAACACTAAATCAATGTATTCTATGCATTTACTTGTAAATAATGTGACAGAGGTAGCCCAGTTGGCGCCTCGCATCACAAGACTTTTTTGGCATACTATATTAGTATCAGGTTGGTAGATAATCTACTTAAATAACACCATCGTAAATAATGACAGAGGTAGCCCAGTTGGCGCCTCGCATCACAAATCACAATGTGAATATTGGCATAATACTAGCTTCAACATACCTATGTATCTACAAACCATACGAAACGTGAAAGAGGTAGCCCAGTTGACGCCTCGCATCACATCGTATCGTATTTTTAATAAATAAAAAATAATGTAGGTAGGTTTGCAAGAATGAGAACCGTTGGATTTCTGCATTCACTTTTGAATATGGCTATGTATATATATATCTATAGACACCATAAAAATACAAAGTAGTAGGTACTAACCTTCATTGTTGGAATCCGAGTCGTAATGATCACTTTCACTATCGGAATATATAATCAGTCGTTTGTGCTGATGCGACTTATTTTTTAATTTAGTCTCTAATTTTCTAATTTTATTTTTTATCTCTTTGCTGCTCATATCGCGTTTTCTTTTGTTCGGCATGGTTATAAAAAACTGCTAACGTTCAATATAAAAGCCGGTAATTAAAATTTTTACGTTGCGCGTGCGAAGGCTTGAGCACAGAAACACAGAATGAGCGTAGGTGTTGTAATACAGTGTTGCTAGGATAAAGGTGTTGCCAGTAGGGTTTTTTTTTCTCCCTACTTTCTAGAAACACCTGTGTGAAGGCTGAAGCGTGGGGGCTCAACTACAATATGTAAACTAATCGCTAAGAATGAAGCTGTGAAATATAATTTATGGATCGATTACAAAGTGTAGTTTTTGGTTTGAAAAGGTTTACTCTCTAGGTGGCAAATCCTTAAAAAATATAAGCACGTTAACTGTTTTTTTTTCATATGACCTCAAGCAGTTTTAATGAGCAATCATTCCTCTTTTAATATTTCAGCGGAAAAAATCTACCTGTCGCATATTTTATGGGACTCATCTAATCCGAACGGATTGGGTGAGGGATTTGATGGCAGGTGGCATAACGGTCGAAAAAGGGCATAATTGATTTCCAATTCCAATATACAGTCACGTTCCTATAACATTTATTTTATTTTTAGACGTTTACATAATTTGTTTGACGTAGGTCAAGTGACGTAACTAAATGAGTGGTCATCAAATTTTTTATCGCGTTTTGTTTACTTATGGTGAGTTAGTTAATCTTCTTGTACAAATTGAGTTCTATTTAAAAAGAATTGAGCGTATTCAAACTCGGTTAACGCTACGGAAATATTATTTTCGAAATGGGTCTGGACACGCTTTAATACTCTTAAACTCAATTAGGAAATAGGCAAATCACATGACACCTTGTTTTTAATAAATTCTGTTACGTCAGGTGACTTTATCTCATCTAGTGATCTTTTAATAAGAATAGATAAACACAATTAAGGTTTTCACAACAAAAAAAAACTTTTTTTTCAATTCAATCATTCAACCGGCTCAGTAAATGTTTATTAGGCTCATGCGTGCAAATTAACAAAACATTTTCGTAGTAGGTCTTCAGTAATTGTTATTATTGGTCAATTAATATCAAATTATTTAATAGTTTCGCTATGGTTTGAGATGTAATGTGAATGAACATACTTATTCTAAGTATGCGCAATAACCATGATTAAACGTTTCAGTGAGAGATATTGATATGCGCTGCTATTTATCCTGACAGGGATATCGCACAGATGCATTAATCTTGGGAAACAGGTGCTTTGGTTTGCCATCAATTTGAGTCCACAAATCATACTATATCTATCTACATTGATAAAATACTGATATAAAATTGTCGTAATTACCACAGCTATGCCACAGAGTGAACCTAAAATTAGTCATTTGTCTTATTTTGGATGAAATATGAATGCTAAGAGCTTAAGTTAAAGAAAAAACAAGTATTACAACAATATCTAACTACACACAGACTAACAGGGTGTAGTTAGATATATATATGAGTCTGTTTGTCTGTCTGCCCTCGGCATCGTTAGTTTCAAAATTTGGACCGTATGTTTTTAACAAAAAGTTCCTACTACTGTTTCACCATAAGTAGACCACTGTTAATCATTGTTATTTCTGCAATAAACTTTCCGCGTGACTCTCCATCACTTAATTAGTATACTACAATCGTCCGAATACTATAATTTCATAAAACGATTCTATCAAATTAAGTTATCATAAGCACATTTCATTATTACTTCAGTGATTCGAAATCAAATTAATTTTTAACAGAGCAATTTTTTATCAACATTAATTTCCTGCCAATAAACTCGGCAATTTGATAAATTGAACTCGATTTGAATACGCCATGTGTCGAAGAGAAATTTGAAATCTGAACATTGCACATTGAACATCTGCAAAATTATACAGAAAACGTTTCAAAAACTTATCAATGGACATTGAACTCATTTACTGATATACCAACATGTATTATGTTGTTATATCAGTTTTTTGTAGGCGGTGCACACAGCACGTAGATCTGAAGGCTGATGGGGCAGAAAGGTTTTGAATGAATGGGATGGCCACGTAACGGCAAGCGCAGCGTGGGACGTCCACCCACAAGGTGGACAGACGACCTGGTAAAGGTTACAGGAAGCTACTGGATGCAGGCCGCTTTCAACCGGCCAATCTGGAAGTCACTGGGGGAGGCCTATGTTCAGCAGTTGCATCCAGTGATGTGAAATGATGATGAAAGGATTTTAATAGTAGGAATAATATAAAAACAAATGACGACATACGCAATATTTTCACTATCTGCCTCCTGCCTTCATTATCAGATCAGCTCGATGGTATTAGGTCAAACTTAATTCCCAAGATCAATTAGTTAAAAGCGAAGCTTATACAGGGTATAGATTTCAATCTGAGCAGTACTTACAGAGATGAGACCTTATGCTGATCACAAATCACAAAAAAAATACTTCAAAAACATAATTTTTAATTAATTAATAAACAAAATTTGTGAATACCCCTTACCTATTGATTTGCGAATAGTCAACACTACGCGCAGCAAACGAATAATGCGCTCACCACAATGCCTACGATGCCAGTGTTTACCCGCTTCGCGCCGAAAGGCCGCAGCGCGTGTGATCGTGTGCGAAAAATATTTTTTTTGAAGTAATTTTTTTCGTGATTCGTGGTCAGTATAAAGTATAGAATCACCACTGTAAGTACTGTTAAATTTACACCCAGTATAAGTAAAATAAACGTAAAATGTGAAAAGCAAAAAAAGAGTTTCAGAAGATTGTATCATTGTATGTAATTATTTTGCGTTTCTGAGTTTTCGTAGTAAAAGACGACGATGAAAGAAAAAAAATATTTAAGTACACACCTAAACTAGCTTACTTCTATTTGTCCTTTACTTGAATGTTGTCTGAAGGATGAAACTTTGAATAAACACTCAGTATATCAAGGGTGTTGACGTCGCAGTCTCTATATAATTGTCATTCATGCCAAAACAAACCAATATCAAACCATGGACGCGGTACCGACATGAGACATGTAAAAGTGCCTTTTATGGCCAATTTACAAAAATAAATGATTTTGATTTTTGATTTTGAATCGCGATTTCTATTGAATACTGTTTCTCCTGAATATAACACTAAAGTATCGAAAAAAACTATTAAAAAATGCTAAAGGTCTACATTTTATGTTCGTTTACTATGAAAATACGTGTTTTCATACAAATATAGAGGATATGGAGGAAACAATATGACAAAAAAAAACATTTTTTATTATTTTAGTTTTTTTTTACATTAGGTACAAAAATATGAAGGAAATTGTAAATGAAACAATGAAATGGGAAATAGTTTATAGAATGGTTATGGGAAACAAAACGGAAACGAAAATAATGTAATGAAATAATAGATTATTTTCAAATATCATGTATGAAAGTAGGCATACATCGTTTAGAAGTACCTCACCGAAGAAAAAATGTAGCATTTTTATAGCTGCAAGCTGGGGCCAAAATGCCCATTGTTCTTTGTTGAAACCAATTTCAATGACTACGGCAATCTGTGATGAGATCTAATATTCAATATTATCTACATAATGGCTGATTAATGGATGATTAACATGTTAGAAATAGAAAAAAAAACAATTGCAGGAATTGAATACCTACTTAAACTTAACATGTTAAGTAATTTAAAGATTACGAGCGTTAGCGTTAGAATTAAAAGCGTTACTATAATGTAAGTACAAATAATAATATCGATAGCAACTGCTACAGTTTGTCTGAAGCTTCAGAAATACTGCCATTGTTGTTGGTACTTTCGAATGCTACTTCAATACAAGTTACTTTTATTTCTGTTATACTATTCAAACTTTTCCTATATTCGTATTTGGAAACCTTACTGAAGAACTTCTCATGATATTATCATTTACGTTTGAAGCATGGAAAGGCACGTCTTGAAGATATCTGAAATTCTGAATGCAAAGGCCTCCCCCATACTAGCGTCTGACGAGCGTCGACGTGGTAGTGTCCAATCAGCGTTAAGTAAATGCTGCTCCGCAAGCGTTGCGTCAACACTGATTGGACGCTGCCACGATGTTGACGCCCGAAAGACGCTATTGCGGGGGGTCCCTAAGTATAAACTTCTACTAACGTTTTATCTTGGTTTTAGTCGAGGAACGCTAGGCCATGAACCTAGACGTGGCAACTTTGATTTCCATCAGAAATAAATGGGATATACTTAGAACACAAACGATTTTAGAATCACGATACATTAGTCGAATCCGAATAAGCAGAAATTATTATTACTCACTTTCACTTTGTAAATCTAGTTGAGTCAAGTAATCGCAATAAATAGAACTATCACAGTGATAAATGTTTTATGACTACACATAAATCGTGGACGTACAAGGGTTGCGTGGTACAAAATAAGCCAAGGTCGGGGTGGGTAGCAAGGGTAAATATAAAGTTTAAAAATGGCAGTACAGAAAATGGGAATGGGTGGTATAAAATAATCAAACGTATTAGCCGAGTGAAACGTATTATTAATGAAGAGAATTATGAAGACAATTCAGAACAGAAGAAAGAAATCGCTAGGATAACAAATTTGAGTATAAAAGATAAGTAGATAGGAATGCCTAGACTGCTACTAGTAGCACGTTAAACGCCAGCCCCCTAACCATGAACTCTAAAAACAATCACAAAGTTGTCAAATCTGTCAATTATGGTACGTCATTTCATACAAAATTTGACAGAAATGATAATGTTTGACAGATTTGTGATTGTTTTAACAGCTCATGGTTAGGGCCCAGGTCGTAACAAAATATAAAGAAAAGGGCAGAAAGCAGAAAGAGTTGAAATAGGGTCTACCAATAATAATATGCTCGTAGCTCAGTGGCGGTTGGCTTTGGTATCGATTACTAAGGTTAAGCAACCAACGCCGCGGTCGTGAGTGGATAGGTGACCATTCCCACCATATTTAGTAAAATTTATCACGAGCATCTCCGTGCTTCGGAAGGCACGTTAAAAGTTGGTTCCAGCTAATATCCCTTGGTATTTGTTCGCTGTATGTATGTACAAAGCTTCAGTCAGTGTCAATAATTGAAGTTGTCAAAACTGCTTCTTTATTGTTCACCGTTCATACTTTGTAGACCACCGCTACAATGCTTGACTAAAACATTTAGTTCGAAATGTGTTCTCTAGTCCGCTAGTACATTATACCTCAATGTACTATTAGGTCTAGTCTGTAATAGAGATATATTTTCATTTCTTATTGTATGTGGACACAGCATGTTGGTCGCACAAAGGTCACAACGAAAACATGCCAAGGGCACAAGGCAGCTAAAACAATAATAGTCTCCACTCTAAAAGCGCTCTTAGATTCTGTCTGGGACAGTTCATGTTTGGTAAAGTGTCCCAGTATTAACAGTACACTAGATTATAAAGCTGTTTATATTACGTGTATAATGTAAAGTCTATAATAACTGATTCAGTTTGAAAGCGGTACAGCGTTTACTGCGACTGACTGCGATTTGAAACCTCTATCATAGCTGATAGCTTTTATCATCTAGTTTTTTGTCCTTTGTGCCCTTAATCCGTAGAGGATTGAAAGTAGATTGATAAAAACGTCTTGCCAAAAAACTTCGATTTTAAACAATTTAATTTAGTGAGGTAGTTGCCAAACATATCAACCAAGAACAATCAAATAAGCCTAAATATTTTTACGTGCCATTACATACAGCTATTGAAAGCTTCTGTATTCACCACCTAGCTCATCAGGCTCGATGCTATCAAAGTATCGTATCCATCCAAAATCCAAATGTAACATACTTTCAAAGTTTCAAATAAAAATTTGTTAAAAAAAACAATGTTCATGATTTTTTAGATAGTTAGTTGCTTGTAAGTTACATGTGAAGCTAATATAAAAAGAGTGTTCGTTAAAAATGGCCTTAATTGGACAAAAAATGACAATCTGTTACATAAAAAATGCACACAAAATATTTCCTTCAGTTTTCCCGCGCAAAATGTTACGAGCTCACTTTTTTTCTTTTATTTTTTATCTCGGAATTAGCCCAAGAGCCATTAGGGTCGGGTAACGCGTCACCTAGAGTGGAGGGCTCTCGACGTGGCCCATCATGACCTTGGCACGTGTTGTGCTCTCGACCTTTGCACGAGATTCTAGTTCTACAATAGATGTTTTTAGTTACATTGTTTACTTTTTCAGTGGTATTTTTACAGTATTTGCAAATCACGAACCTAGGATATAATATTGCTATATGCAGTTGCTCATTAGGGGAATTATAGGTAAAGGGAGCATTTAGGTACTGTGCGTACATATGTGTGGAGCATCACCAGTCTATTTCTGGATGTAAGCTTTCCCCAAAGAAGGCCAAATAGCACGGTCTCCCGCTTTTTTCATCCAGCTACTGTCAGCCAACTTCCTATGGTCGTCGGTCCATCGAGCCAAGGCGTGGAGCATACTTTAACTTAGTATTACTAATCCTACTTAGACTTTATCTTTAGTAATATTTAGTATTCTATGCTTTTCTGATGGGTACATTTGCCGTATAAATAACCGATAGGAGTATACGTGTTTTTAGGCGGAAATTCCGACTTGGCACGCAGCAACGCAAAGCTCGTGGCAGCGGATCTACAAGCAGGGCTCAGTTTTGGCCTACGTCGAATAGTAGACGTGATGAGGGCTGATTATGATGTTGATGAACATTGTTGAACCTTTACAAACGTAGGTAGGTGAACTTAGTCAAAGATGACCTGCTAAAACCGACAGAGACAATGGAGAGGTTTTTGGGAAGCGTTTAACATCAGTGGAACAATGACGGCTATGGACGAGTATAAAAAATATACTTCCTTTTGGAATTAATAATATTTTTTATTACTAACATTTATTTATAATTCAATATTCCTTAAAATCGGTACCTATAGAAGATTAAAATCTCACAGCGCGAATTATTTTAGAGAAAATACACTAGAAACTAGAAACAGCGTAAATCTTAAAGTAAATCGCTTTATAACTCTATTTTTGCTGTAATTAAAATTTCTCTCATACTATTAAACTTGATGGCGTTATTAAAAAGCCATTTAAGGCTTCTTTGAGGAAAAACTAAAGTAAGAAAGTTAGTGAGCTGTTAAACTAATAAAGAGTTGACCGCTGAGACTTACAAAACAATTAATTGGAGTGGCAAACTTAGATAATTACGATAAGTTGCTCCTTGAACTGTCATTTCGGTACAACGTGAACAAAATAAAGGCATTGATGGCTTCTTTTGAACGGTATGCTGCTGAGATAGAACGTAACAGATAATAATAATATTACATGTATTTTAGTAGATTTTACAAGTTGACCTATTTTGCTTGTCTAAACTAAGTTTTGGACGTAGTTGGGTTCAAGAAGTTAATGGATATAAGTAAAATCCATTTAGCTATTGCATAATGTTAATTGATTTTGAATTTTACCAAACACAAATCTAAAATTAAAATCAAGTAATTAAAACTTATATAAATATTTTATACGGTGTTTTTGGTCAAATTGTCCAATCCACACTTGTCACCTAGAACCTGAAAGGTAGGTTGGTCAACGAGTACTTAGTACTGAGATATTCCACAAAATTAAATTATAGGCTTTTTAGCCTAAAATTTAATTTTGGCCAGTTTCTTCGTGAGAAGCGTGGCTTGGACCTAGATTGTGGTTAACCTAGAAAAAATGACTAAATTGATTTATGTTATCAATTTCTTATCTCTTTTAAGTTGGAATATCCATTCGCTCATCATTCACTTGTACCATAGAAATACTGTATTCTTCACGTGAGTTGAAAAACGTAAACGAAGTTATCCAAGAGTAAATTCGATGAGTTAAGTAAATATCTCTCGTTAACTTTGCGTTTGATTAAATTGGCCTTAAGTTGTTTACCATTAATAAGACCGACGTGATAATGTGTTTGAGATTTTAGGTGTTGTCTGTAATGCAAGTAAAGAGTCTTGAGCATTAAGCATTTTAATCAAAAAGAACATAATATACAACAATACGATGTATTAGACATTTATGCTTCCAAATTAATTAGACAAGGTTCTTTTTGCTACATAAACACACACACACAGTTTCGTCACATTAGAGAAAATTAATAAAGTTGGTAAAACTCTACTTTTGTCTGAATGGGAACTAGCTGTTTCTTTAGCCAGCTCTAAGAAACAGCTTGTAGTAAGTAAGTAGGTAGTATTTGAAAGATAATTTTGAACGATCATGGTCTTTAGGTAAAGAATTTCACACCTTGCGTAGAGAGTTGAGAAGCAACATTTTACAACAATTTGTTAAGTTTGTGAGCGTCTCCAGATGTACACAAGCCAATTTAATCGTTATTATTTTTTGTTTTGTGGATATACCAAATTATTAAGTTTTCTGAAATAACTGTGGACACTTTCAAAGTCAAATTTGTAAAAGACTTATTAGGAAGGAATAAACAAACTCTACAGCTACAGGTAGGTACTCGTACTAAAATTCACAATTTTTTCAAACATCCCAACCGAGATCGCTTTGCCCCATTCGTAGTTACAACGGCACATTCAACGGTGCTTCAGAGATAAAATATTATTATGACCCAAATGTGAATGTCAGATGCGGGTACTACCTCACATTATGTCTATGGGCTTCTAAACTTGGCCGAATGCCAGCGGCCTCCATCGAAACCAAGATAGGCTTTTTCAAATATCGAATGGGTGTCCTAAATTCAAGATTGCCACAGATAGTAGGCATATGGCGTACCTACGTGGTCAATGGTAATAAGTCTAACATAACATACTTTATGCAAGTGACCTTGACGCGTCGTGCCCATACAAGGTGCGGATGACCTCTAAAAATCGGAAAAACATGTTTTTTTATGAAATTAATGCCTTTAACGAGAAGTTTCAAATATAACTCTTTATTCAAAACATGTATATTTCTAAAATCTTGTTTTGTGTGAAAACAGTAATAAAATAGCTTGTGCCGTTTAAGAGAACATTTGCAATTTATGAAAAATATAAACTTTTTTGTGCATGTTTTAATCCAAGGGACTTATCGGAAAATCAAAATTATTCAATTCAAAATGTTTATTAAATCCTCTTCTAGCATATCGTATTTTAAATTTTTAGATTCAAGTTACAGGTATTCTGACAATTTGAATTTCATATTCGAGATTTTAGGCACTTGGGTGGTGTTAAGGCCTTAACTTTCGACTTAGCTTAAATTTGACAGCAAATATCAAATCTGACAGTTTTTCTCAAGTCTATAGGATAAGATAAGCCAACTGTTGGCCAATTCTAAATTAGATATGTAAAAAAAAGATTTTTAAATTATTTAGGATTTTTTTTTTAACAATAGGTTTTTCTTGCAAATTTTCTATTCCGTTTTTGTTTGCGTGCACGAAGAAGTATTTCAAGTGGCAAAAACAAATGTAATTAATGTGCCTATTGCATTGTAGTGCAGCAAGCAGCAGCAAAGTTCGTTTTGGGAAAATTTACCAAATTTGAACTAGACTCCTAAACGCATTTAAAAGACTAATCTCATGTAAATGACTAATCTTATTTTGATGAGTTTTGACTCGTATTAGTAGTCTTTGTTCACGGGTAACACGTTTTAGATTATTCTATATCCTTTGTTGCCTTAAACCCGTACTGGTATTTCAATTTTGAATTGGGTTGTGGGTCGGTCACCTTAATCTTTAAATGTAATCCACATGTAGGGTAGATTAACTAAGTCGTGACCAGTGTAGATTAAGGTAGGAGAAAACTTAATATGACGACAGGACGGTCACTGTATTGCACAAAGCTTAGGTGGAAGGATTTGTGTCTATTTGAATAAGGTTGAGCCCTTTTCTAGATTGGATCTATTAAGATGACATTCATCTCGGGGATATACTCCACGCTACAAAAGGCGAGTTGAATGTGCGTGCAAACTGTATTTTGATTTTGATTTCCAAAATCTTCACAGAATAGAAACCATGTACCAATATGTAGATTTCAACCTGACTTAAAGTCAACCAAAACATTATATAACCGCCTTTTAGACTGGTATATCCTCGAAACAACACAACATGGATTTTTCAATTTTGCAATGCAATAAACATGACATGTCTTAATAATGGTGTCATATAAAGTAAATAAAATGGCTTATCTTTATTCTTGGTTTAAATCTTATCAATATTTCGCTTGAGCCATGTGAACTATGTTTTTTAGTGACATGTTAAAATCTGTGTAATATTATATTATAATTTCTTTTTCCAGGTAATTACTCATATACTTAAAGGCTGTGATGGCGGAATCAGCTGGATTCCTTAATGAGGTATCGTTACAGAACAGCCCATTGGGGCTACCCGCCTTTTTTTTTCTAGGGGCGTACGGAAAGATCTTTTATTTCCAGTGACGTTTAATTTAATTGTCACCTTTAAAATTTAGATTAGCCTCTAGCCAGCGATTTCAATACTGTTCTCCAAACTTGGTTGGAAGATGGCACTCTATGATGAGGATGATGATCCAAATCAACCCAGGTCAGGGTACATTATGTCATTGTGGTAGTTAAGTAGCTAGCATAGCTGTTATGGAGAAACAAAAAAAGACAGCGATATACCACATAAACCCCAATATTAAAGAACACATTCGCCTTCTTTTTGGCTAGGTACTATTAATAACCTCACCTTTTATTTATAATGCCCTTTTAATGAGAAATTTCTTGTTTAAGCGTAGTAAGTTTCATTTTAATAGTTTTGTCCATTTGTAGTAAAGTTAAGTCTCTTTTGTTTGCTCTCTCAGGCGATAAGTTTCCAAGACGAAATCTCATCTTACCATTTACATCTCTGTACCGGGTTTGGGACAGATTAGCGGGACGAGACTAAATGGGACAGACGGATGTTTAGCAAGGGCAAATGAACGCTTTGTATTGGTTTCAAACGAGCCTATACACAGAACGAATAGAACAGACACACTTTGAACTATTTTGTTTTTCTTATTAGTCAAGCGACTTTCATGCGTGATTCTCAACATAATGATTATTTACTGTTTAGCACGAATGACAAAGGAATCAAGTTGTCATCGGTATATAAATAGGTGTTTGCATTTATCTATCAATAAGTGGCATGTTTTTTTTAAATTAAAAACTGTACGAATTTTAAATCAATTTCAATAAATTCTTCTTCATAGCTAAAATACCGTTTTATACCGCCGTATCTTCTTGTCTTTGCTCAATCTTGGGCATTCTCCACTTTAATAAGGCTTTTGTTTATGTTCTTGTAAACTCCCAACCATGTTACTTTTGGCCGTATTCTTCACCTACTTCTAGTGAACTTAATGTTGAGTGTTATATCTAAGTAAAATTAAAAATATCTTTATCCCTATCTTTATTTTATTATTACAAACATTTTTGGTAACACAAAATTATCCTAGGTTCATTAACGTTACGTTACGTGGCTTACAAAAAAAGAGCTAAATTTAATATCTGGGCACGCCCAGATAAATAACAGTTAATGTTATTGCCAAACCTACCGAAGAAATTGAGACCTACCAAGGAACAATGAAATGTGCTGGCTGTTTTTGTAAAGCTGTGGTTTGTGGCCCAAGTTTTCTGGGATAGATCAAAGTAGTTAGCGCTTATTGTACAGGCACATAATACTTATATTATGTGGCACATGTTGTCCAACTTGATTAATAAGCAATGTTAGTTACTTGGAAGTAAGATATTATGAGATATTAGGTTATGGCAATTATGTTTATCTTAATCATAATTACCTACTGATGTTACATTTAGTACATGTAATCTGCCAAATAATAATGAAATGATATGATAATGATGATCCTTGATTCGTTTTATTAACAGTAGGAATTAATCAAGATTTAATATATCTTGATTATTTCCTATTGTAGAATACTTGGAAAAAAATCGTCCGCCTCAGGTGGGATCCGCACCCACGTTCATCGCATACCGGGCGAAAGCTTTACCACTAAGCTACCGAGACGTTAACCTTTAATTATTCCATTCATATTGTTCTGAATGCTTCGAATTTTTTAATATCAATTTTTGCACCTATACTAATCACTTAATTTGTAAAATGGCCCAACAAATAAGTGCACTTTAAATAAATTTTATTTAATAGGATCGTAAATATGGATGAAACGCCTTAGCAAAATTATTTTCTTGGTAAATCCAATATACTAGTAACTCGGAACAAAAGCATGTTTTTTTTCTTTGTGACCATTATAATTTTATTACTCCGTTATCTGGTTCGTTTTATTCACCCTCATTTGGAATTGAAAATTCAATAATTTTGAAATGCAGGTTTTTATTTTATTTTATTGCCTAGTATTACAGTTTAGCTAGTAACTGAGTCTGAAACATTTGACTGAATGAACAAAGTTTTATCTTTAACAGTCAATTAACTGTTTTTCTGTAGATTTAATAAATGTTACTGTGGACAGCACGGACATGCGTGCTACACACTGGCTATATCTAACTATACTGATTTCAGTATATCTTATAGTGAAAACAGTATTAAACTTATGAAAATCAAGATACATACGAGTACCTTTGTAAACTGCCCCTTTACAGTAGTAAAATTATAATTTATGTCACCAGCATTTTAGGCCCTGCTGAAAAAGTGCACTTATCATAAGTCACCAGTATTTAAGGCCCTCTTTAAAAGTTCACATAATGTCAGGTCTTCTTTCTCCTATGATTTGGTTTATGAAAATGGACAGGGCACACACGATCATAATCCGATGCGTCTGGTTTGCAAAAAATTTAAGCGAGTGAATAGGTACCTATTTACTCCTCTGTTTCCCAGACAAGGGAATTGGACCATTTTGGATTATACCTACTAAACTACACAACCACTGTCAAATATTTTTCCAATTTAATTTATCTGTCTTAATGATTGCAGATTTGATTTTGGTCGTGGCCATTGTTATTTTGTAAAAATATGTTTATTTTGTTTAGTAATGGTGTTCTGGTACCGTCGTTGTTTCTAATAATCTATAACACAAGTGCTTTAGCTACTTACCTTAGGATCAGAGAAATGTATAAATGATAAAGTCCAATATTTAAAAAAAAAAAGTTTATATTTTTCATTTTAACTTTTAGACTTGACTTTATCACTGTCTCGTCCTTACATTCCTTTCGGACCTTCATATATGGGACCCTCCGGTCCAGTTACCTCGGTAATAAATTTGATTTCATGTTACGTGGAAAAGGTCTTCCACCTTGGCCGGCGACATTGCTATTACGCGTTATTGGATTATAGGAGATTATCGTTTAAGTAGCTTCGATGGCAATCGAATTTACTAATGTTGTTATTTACTTAACATTTTGACTTGATTTATTTGTAGTATAAGTACCTACTTATACTACAAATAAATCAAGATAACTATTAAAATATTGTTATATGTACCTACATATAGCAATATTTTAGTAGTTATCTTTCTTTTTGTTAGAGGGAAATGCCGATAGACTATTTCAAAAAGATCAATCACTGCAAGTGGAAATAGATTGGCTACACACTCCGCAGATGATATAATAGTAAACTTACCCAAGAAAGACGAAAAGTGGTCGCCTCATAGACCTAGCGACAAACTGTCTTGATGAAGCGAAGAGTTTAAAAAAGTCACAAGGCAAAGTAAAATGTGAAGCCAAAAGATCGATCGAGATGACGATTCATAGTAGATGTCTTTTGCCCTTTTGCGGGATATAGGATACTAAGTTATGAGATTAGTTAGATGATGATTTAAAAGCTCAAATATAATAACTTTCACAATGGGACCAATAAAAAATGCGTTGCGACTAAAATAAACAAACGTATTGTCAGAAAATATGGCATGGCCGTGATGCGGTTCTTCATTGCATAATGTTGAAGTCTATTGTGAAGAGCTATCTGGATGATGAGATGACAGAGGATTTTCTTCTTATTAATTTAAGAAGTAAAACTTCTTAGATACACTGATGAAAGGTCTTACAGAATTCTGAGGCCATTAGAATGAAATTCAATAAGAAACTTAACTTAATTTATTTGTATATCTGTCCCCCGTCCTTACAGAACTCTACAGTTTCAATGTAGGTAATGTTGTGTGCTTTAGTAATATCTCCTGTGGTAATATTTTGCACCTTGTATACATATTTCGCAGTCGAAACATTTCGAACTTCAGATTGTTTATATCTTGTTTTTCATTTACATAACAATTCGCGCAATATTTCCCAAATCTGTAAACAAGCAGGATTAGTAATTTTACTGTTGTCGGAGGGCAGATCCTTATTTTATTACTCAAAGTTGATGCCCGTCCCAGTAAATGCTCATAATTCAACAAGTTTACGGTGTTTTGAGTCGACGTCGTTATTTTAAACGTTGAGACCATAAATTCTGCCTCAGATGAGTCTCGGCATGAAAATTAATGCAATTATTCAAATTATGTTTCGGAATCCGAAAATGTTGTGGTGCACGGGTTCAAACACCTGGACGGTTTATTGGTAAACTACCTTTACCTGCGTAATAGAATGTTTGTAACCCCTTTTTAAGAATGAATCCAATAAGACTAATATTTGGTTACTACGGGTACGATTGCGGGTACTACATTGACGAATGACTATCAAATTTGGACAACACAACGTCTGCCGGGAAAGCTAGTTGCTAATTAAACGTATCACGAAGTTTCAATTTTTTTTTTCTTAAAGTACCTAACACCGAATCGGAATAACAGATTTGAGGCTTTGACGCCTCTCACCTGATGACATATTTGCAAACGAGGTTCCTAGTCTCCCAAAATCAGTTGCAAACCAGATTCATGACTTGCCATTACAGCCTGAGTGATCATTAACTAAGCAGGGCGCATGAGTTCTTATGTCGAGAGCCGAGCTATTTCCGCGTCAAGGCGCCGGTTGACCCCGTTCCTGCACTTTGACGATTGACTGTGTGGTAGCATTTGGAAAACTGGTATTTTTATATCCCAGATGATATCATAAATGTGGAGCTTCATGGATAGCAATTGACTAAAAAAGCAGCAAACGTTCTTGGTGTGCTCTGAGCTGTTTTTACGTTAAGTATACATTCTATTGATGGGGCAGAAAGGTTCTGGAATGGTGGCCACGTACTGGCAAGCGCAGCGTGAAACTTCCATCCACAAGGTGGACAGATGACCTGGTAAAGGTTGCAGGAAGCCGCAGGATGCAAGTCGCTTCCAACCGGCCAATCTGGAAGTCACTCGGGGAGGCCTATGTTCAGCCAGCAGTGAACTTCCGAAGGTCCAAAAGATTATTATAATGAAACATTTTGGTTTTCCCTGTTCCTGCATGTTAAAGATAGGTTCCAGCTTATTTTTGAAACCTATTTTTTTTAAGTGTCTTTCTCTTGTTATTAAGAATGATACAGATGCATTGTGATTGACATATTCATAAATATAAATTTGAGGGTAAACGGTGAATTTATCTTATCGTTAATTACGTTCTCGTATTATTACAATTTCCTATAACTAAAAAAATAAAGTCAGTAGGTATATCTAAAGTTACAGTATGACTACTACGCCATGTCCAGTCACAATATTTAAATGTATTCACTTCGGAAATTATGTAAAATGTATAGTTATTTACGTTTGTGACTATTCAGTAATATGTTACTACAATTCGTAACAGACAAACTAAGTTAACAATCAAGCTATATTTTTAGTAAATTCAATTATATATTAAACTCTCTATTATAAATATCATATATTATTATTAAATTCTTATTTTATAAGGTTCTTTACCGCCTCCCCCTCTCAACTTTTACTAAACTGTCCTCTACCTGAAGGTTGTCTGGAAGAGATCGCTTCTAGCGATAAGACCGCCTAAATTGTACCAAATTGTACCAATGTATTTTTTTCTGTGTAATGTTTGTTTTGTGTGGTGTGCAACAAAGAGAATCTTTCTATCTCTCTAATAGTTAATGAAATAAAGTCATATCTACAAAACATCAGGTATTTTTCAGTTATTTCTGGTTTCAGTTTAGTTCACAACAAGCGTGCTGCCAGAAATGTCAGTTTTGCGTGATATGAAATTACAAAATATCCATAAAATAAGTTGTATTTCATTTTCACGAATACCATATAGGTTCCATTAAAGGTTCCATAAGAGATAAAAGCTGTCTACTTGTAGTCGTTATTACAGCTTTTGTTAATGAACGTAAGGGTTCATTTAGAGCCTCAGCCAAATTTATCTTAGTTCAGCACTCGTGATCAACTATTTAACTCGTTAAGTTTCTGAGTTATATAAGCTGAATACATAAATATCCCTATTTGGGCAAGACGGATCCACATAAGCTCAAATGTACCCCCCTTAAGCCCCTGCAATTTTTGGCAGATATTATCTCAAATATTCGAACACGTAAGAGAAGCAATACAGACTATCTTGCTCAGAAACGTTATTTGGGAGTTCTCCATATTTCTTCGAAACTTGTACATGATTCTTCACAGGTACATTTAGTATGAAACGCCCCTGGCAATGTACTATTAGCGAGGAATCGATTGATGGGAACATCCCTTTAAGCGGTTCCGGCACTAGCGGTCAGCTGTCATCGGGACGTCATTCATACTTACTTGTGTTTTCGCGCGTTATTCCGTATCATTATATTTAAATCAGTTACTTAGAAGATAATTTTATGAAGATTAGTTTTATTTAGAAGATACCTGTAACAGTACATTGTTACCTCGTAACACAAGAATGTTATCCTTACTTGGAGACTCTGACAAATTATTGGTATGATGTCTGGCGAAAGTTTATATAATAAGTTAAGTCTTACGGTTTCATACTTAGTAGGTTTTATTATATTCAATATAATTATAGCAAATCTTAAATAAGAATTCAAATATATAAGGTCCAATTTTATTAGTGTACATCCTATTAACCTGTGACTACATAAGTGAAAAGCAGTCGTAAGAACCAATTTTCAAATGTGTACCCTAAAAACGAAAAAAGTTAAAAATCAAAATCAACAACATTGACTTCGTATTGCATAAACTCGTCCTATGGTTGGTACGTTAAACCATCTAATTATCCGTCTTATTCCTTCCCCTTGTACAGAATGAGAAAGAGTTGAAGATAAGACGAGTTTATGCAATATGAAGTCGATGTTGTTATTTTGTATTTATATTTTTAACTTTTTTAGTTTTTATGATAGACATTTAAAATTTGGTATTTTACGATTGCTTTTCACCTATATAGTCACAGGTTAACAGGATGTACAACTAATAAAATCGGACCTTATATATTATGGCGCCTGATGTACAACTGACTAGGTAATCTTTCGCGCATTTAAAGGCAACGGTATCTCAAATGCAAAATCCCGACCCACATCAAATACTATCGATTCGACCCCGCAAAAACCCTTGGTGCCTAATTGACCGCCGCGCACTTGCGAAGGAACTAAATAATGTACATCGGCTTCCACACGCCAAATAAAACAGTGACCCGTCAAAAACTTCCCTAGAATTTCGTAAACACCCCCTCGTCCGAACAATTAAGTTGAAAAATGTTTTGGAAGTTTCGTAATCGAAGGCCAGACTGTAATGGGGTCGCTTGCTCTTGCCGAAAATTGTTTAGTGTATCGATACTGCCGGCAATTTAGGTGTAATGAGAAACTACTTAATAATAAGTGGCTTAGGAATTTTTGATCGGTATTTATGAAAGTTGAACGCCCTTTCAATACCCAACGGTCAATGCTCTATTAAACGTGCATTAGTTTTCAACTAAACAGGCTGACTGACTGGCTTCATGACTGGCCAAAAATGATAATTTTATTTATTTTAAGTGTCATTTTTTTCCCCACCATACGATTTTTTAAATCTATTTAAAAAAAGTTGCAAATCTACTGAGTGAAAACCGCTATATTATAATAGTTTTCGTGTAAGATCACATAGGGATGTCTGTTTTCAGTGGTGGATAAAGAGTAAGTCTCAATTTAATCTTCTAGTAATAATCCATGACTCGTGACCGGTATGTTATTCCAAAATCTTTCAATTAAACATTAATTCCGAATTTTAACATTGCCACAGATGGCAAAGCTTTACTCTTTTGCTCCATTTGTTTAATCGTTTCTTCCCCAGGCTCTTTCGTTATCAGTCACCTCGTTTTCTTGTAACAAGGAAGGGGACAGATTCGATTTGTCTTTGTTGAAAGAAAATAGCGTCCCGCCGACATCCTGCACTCAATGATGCCAATTGAGATACTGACAATGACATTAACTCTACCACGGTACTCTACAATCTGATTCTAACCTATTCTGTACTCTTCTGTTTTTCCTTTGCCCCAGCCAGAGTAAGGTAAGAAAATCATTTGGGCAATGTCGAAAACAAAATCTTCTGTATGTCGCGGGCCTGAGTGTTGTGATACCATCATTGTTTCTGATTTCTATATCACAAGTTAAACTCACCTTAGGATCGGACCAATCTATGTGATGTTGTCCAATGTTTTAAACATTATATATTATTACGTATCTTGCAAAAGCAATGCGATAGCTAAAATTGAGAAATTCTTGTAAATTGACAGCAAATAACAAAAACAAAGCTATCTACTGACAGTGCTGCACATATATTTGGCACTGAGTATCAGTCGGGCGATGACAGCGCGATCATTCATCATCATCATCATCATCATCATTCCAGCCACAGGACATCCGCTGCTGAACATAGGCCTCCCCCAGTGAGTTCCAGATCGGCCGGTTTGAAGCGACCTGCATCCAGCGGCTTCCTGCAACATTTACCAGGTCATCTGTTTACCTTATTATAACTGATTGCAAATTTTTAGGAAATAAGCGTGCCGATATATCCATAAAAAGCTTTTATTTATTTTTTGCAGGAA
Source organism: Anania fuscalis (assembly GCA_950371115.1). NCBI lineage: Eukaryota > Metazoa > Arthropoda > Insecta > Lepidoptera > Crambidae > Anania > Anania fuscalis. Next base: position 13,916,613 of record OX493335.1, on the reverse strand, counting down.
CTGCGAAAGGTGTTTTGAATAATTTTGTATTAAACGCGCAATAACAAAAACAAGCGTAACGCAGTTGCGGGCCCTCGCCGCGCACATTGACATGATTAATGTCGCGGGGCGGCGTGCGTAAATCAATCAGTGACGTCATGTAGACATCTGCGCTCGAACTTGCCCGATGTACAACATACACATCCAGACTTTAGGGAACATGACCCATAATATACTAGGTAAATGAAATAGATTATCATGATGTAGGTGGAAAGTATAATATCTTGATTTATGTAGTAAGAAAGAGCAAGCTATAATGCACAAATTTTTTAAATAATAGGTATTTTATTTTCCTAAACTTAACTTTTGTCACCTGAAAAAAATAATGTGGATGTGCCTTTCTGAATAAAATCAATAAAAGTTAAACTAGTGAAACTGGAAGTTATTAGTTAGCATTCATAAATTTTGCAATAACTTTATTAAAGTTTTTAATTATTTTTACATCCATTTAGTAAGGAATTAAATATGCGCCAGTAAGCCAATCACGTTAACACTGAGATGCACTAACAAAATTAATAAAAAAGTGGCCAAGTATGAGTTGGACTCGCGTACGATGGGTTCCGCACCATTATCTATAAAACCAGCAAAATCATACAGAATTTCAACTGTCTAACTATCATGGTTCATGAGATACAGCCTGGTGACAGACAGACAGAAAGCTGAGTCTTATCAGAGCAGTTAGTAATATCCCATTTTACACTTTGGGTACAGAGCCCTAAAAATTACCTAGCACTTTATTTACTTGCGGACTACAATATAGGTATCATTATGGAATGTTGCTAATTTAATTTGGAACCCCTTTAAAACCATTTTGTTGTCTGTCCGTCCGGCTGTTAATTTGCAGCATAGCTAATTTGCAGCTCAGAGTCGGCTAGCTAAAAGTCAGTCTAAAAACTATTTGTATAATCGGGCCTTGAATAACACTTTCTACCCATAAACCTAGGTGCTTTTATTCTATTCGAACCGTAATATCAATCATCTTCTGTCTGCAAAGCTTCCCTTAAACCTTAAATTAAAAATCCAATGAAAACGAGATCACTTACTAAAGTTCCTGAACAAAACATCTCATAATTAGTGGGCAAGAGATTAATGTGGGATATTAGTTAGCGGTACAGGTTGCTTGTTTAGCGTTTTCCTTTGGCCGTAGGGTTGCCAGAATTATTTAAGATTTATAACAAGCAGCCAGAAAAAACATTAAAAGAATTACGTTAAGATCTTGGTTTTTTGTCGTTGAAGTTCATTTTGATACAATGGTTTTGATAGTTTTTGTATTTAATGATAGTGTAAAAGAAAGCGTGTGATTTACTTAGATACATAATACAACTTATTTTGTGTTATTTTTGAAAAAATATTAATTTGATAATAACCGAAACAGAGTTATCGCTAAATCAAGGACAATTTCTTACCTTACCTAAGACAGATTTTGGTGATAATAAATTAATACATTGATAGCACTACAAAATAAATGATACCAAATGGTTCACATAATATCAGTAGGTATCATGTATATATGTATGTCAGTATACCAAAGCATCAAAATTATCACAAATATCGGGTGTAAAAAAAAACTTAACGAAGCCGAATTCTACATATTCTACGTATTATTACGATAATTTTTTTCTTTTACACTATACCTGGGAAATGACGGGTTACCGAGTTATTGACGGTCAAAGCAACAATTTTTTTTCAAAGATTTTTTACAGAATTGTCTTCTGTTTGATAATACTAAACTTTTTTACAAAGAAACATGATCCGCTTACACATACAGGCATAGTCTGTGGCGTGCGTGCTATACATTGCGGGTTAGAAATAAGTTATTTTTTTTGATACCCAAAAATAAAAGTCATTTCCCAGCAATTATTTTTTTTGTATTCTACTTGGTTTTATGTATAGAATTCGTGGTTTAAGGCTTCGTTAAGCCTTTTTTTACACCCTATAGAATACTGTCAAGGAATACGCCTGAAAACTCAGAGATTGAGGCAGAAGAAAATGGTACGCCATAAGTACTGTTTTGTCAGATTTCATTGATTAAAGATAAATAACACTTGAAAAAAATCATCGACCTCAGGTGGGACTCGACCCACGTCCCATCGCATGCCGAGCGAGTGCTTTACCAACTAAGCTACCGAGTACGTCACGTGACACGATGAAATTTCTCGTGTTTCTTCTCGCTGTCGAAGCCAGCGTATCTCTGATCAATGTTGTAACTATATGTATAGCTGAGTAGTATACTACCCGTCAACACCCGATAGAAATATTTTTACAAATATTTGACTATTGGTTAAGATCAGAAATGCTTAAACATTGTAAATTTTTTTTTTAGCAATTTCATGCAAGGTTTTAATTAAAGATAAATAACACTTGAAAAAAATCATCGACCTCAGATGGGACTCGAACCCACGTCCCATCGCATGCCGGGCGAGTGCTTTACCAACTAAGTTACCGAGGACGTCACGTACCACGATAAAATTTCTGATTTCATTGCTTAAAAAACAGATTCGCCTTTTCCCAGTGAAGCAGCCCTAGGCCGTGAACCGTGATACAGAGTGTTGCGAATTTCAATATTGGAACTAATCAATCAAGAGTGCCGTGAAAATGAGTTTGTGCGCCCCATTTATCAAACAGCCTGTAGATCAAGCTTGAGGCGATAGACATACGTCTGAAGACGTAAGCCGTATTTATTGTAAAATAGATGTTAAACAAGTTTTTTTTTTAAGAGTACACACATACACCGAGATATTTTAGTGGTTGTTTTCCCGCGGCAGAACGATTTACCTTTAGTATAACTATCGAACCATGCTAGTTATTTTTTTTTAATAAAAATATTCTTGTTCTTCAATAATAAAAAAAATAATCATCAACTCGAAAGCGTGAGATACGATAGTTTCTTTTACGAGATGTCGCGTATTTGGGTACTGCCTGCCTGCACAAAGTAATTTAAATGAAAAAATAATAATTTGAATTAAAAAAAATCATTAATCTATTGTACTACTAAGATAGCATCACTTCACTGCGGGAAAACAACCACTAAAATGTTTTGGTGTATACATTTTATACAATTAATAATTTTTTACAACTTTTACTATAGAACCAATTGCAATAGCGAAAAAGAAATATCTTCTTTTCTTTACCTAAGATCCAGTTTTACAAAACCTAAATGTATTAAGCAGCCTCTCTTTAATTTTTTATCCGTTTGTCCTATAGTTAATGTTGTTTAGATACACGAGTAAAAACACCATAATTAAAATTGGTGTACTGTTAAATACATCATTTTGTCTATACCTAAGTTCATTAAAAAAAATGTGTCCTTTAACTTTTCTCAATTTTCGCTATTTGTACCTAAACAGAGCGACATAGTTCTGTAAAATTGGCCAAGCTATGGCCAATGTTTACCTACAATTACTATTGATACAATAAAAGAAGAATGTTATTATTTAGACTGTAAGAAAGAACAAGCAGAAATATGTCCTGAGTGAAGCTGGATGTCGTAGGTGAATTTCCATGCATGAAAAGTTGAACTTCACTTTTACTTATTACAAGTTCAACACAAAAATAGGTATTTAAAGAATTCAGATACTTAAGTAAACTAAGCTAAAACGAATTAAAATTACTAAAATAGTTTTCATATTTCATCCGTGATAAATAAATCAATCATATGCATTTGTTTGAAACAATAGTTCGTCATCGTCACCCTTTGTGTAAAAGGAAACTGGGCGCTTGATTTTTAATAAAACGGGAGTCCGTTTTATTTCAGATAATAGGTACTATGAAACAGACATCCAACTGTTATTTTGATTCGTGAGTTTTACCCGAAATGGAAATAAATATTTTAAATGACAAACATAATATATCCTATAAAGTAAAAAAAAATATCCAAACGGGTTTTTTGCTCTTGATATGGCGATGTTTTTTTTATATTGGTACTTAGCTCTTTTATTGCCGTAGCCCAGTAAGCCAAATCAATAGATTTTTTATTGTAACGCGGCCTCATGCAACCTGCAACAAACAAAGAACAAAACTTTGCAAATGTGACTTATTTAGGATTAAACGTCTTTCCACTTTAAACGTGGAACTTTCTCAAACTCAATCCAGTTTGTTCGTGTAACGGCCTCAGAGGACCAATAATCGGACCTTTCCTCAAATGAAAAGATCTAATCTCACTTTTTATCCAATTCTTTACAATTCAGTTAGGATTGCCCTTGGTTAAAAGGCCAATCCTAACTGACGAGACTTCTTTCAGACGGTACCTGCTTAGTTTCCTTTTCGATTTTGTTTGCCAATATACGAAATAGAAGTTGATATCTGGGATCGCAAGAAATGTAAGTTTCGCGATAAGGCTATAATAAAGTTTTGGGCGGTCGTAGAGTTAGTTTTAGCTACGTCTGAAAAGGCTTTCAAATACAAATAGTAATACATAACTTGGATAATGCATCGAAATTACGCTGGGACTCGTGAAAACTGCGTATCTCTATATACCTATAAATGTTTAATGCGATAGCTAACGACAGATAATGCCATTATCTGTTATCTTAAATACTTAATCTAAATCAAGGTTATCCCGTATTTGCGTTCCCGTGGAATGATAATGCATCCCTGGTGGCATAATTCTAAAGTCCTTGCAAATAAAGTCGCGGGCCGAACTATAATTATATTCATACTAAAATTTTGTTGCACGCGAATGTAGCATTTAAGTTATTAAGGTAATTAAATAGTGACTTCGTTACTCCATTAGTTGGATTCCAAATACGATAAAGTCAGTTCCACGAATTCTCATTACACTTACTTCGTACGTCTTGTGTCAATATTTATACCTCCACATGATCCTACGTAAGGCGGAATATGGGATTTAATGGAAACCAACATTTCGTCAAACATCTCGTTACTCGATTTGAACCGAACCCATTAACCTGAGACCCGTCTGACTCCATTTACGGGAAATTACTTTTTCAGTAAACTACCTTCACTAAGGGATTTTTAATGGAAATAAATGTGATTTTTGGAGACATAAATTCTTCTATCGGTGTTATAAAACAGAATGACTACTTTTAGAGCAAGTTTGTTAATCAATATTAAGTGATTCATAAACTTAATGCACATAAATACATTTTAAGCCAAGGCACAGAATACATTGGGCAGGTACTAAGAAATCAATATTTTATTGAATATCTATTACTTATTTATTATGTTCGGTATATAAGGCTCGAGCTGCCTTCGCGCAACTTTGGCCCGTATGGTGGTCACGGAAACTGACACGAAGGATTAAAATCAAGATTTTCGCGTCCAACGTCAAATCCGTATATCCGCTATACGGGTGCGAAACGTGGAAGGTCACCAAGTCCATCTCGCACAAACTCCAGGTCTTCATCAACCGCTGTTTTCGCCAAATCCTCGGTGTGTACTGGCCCGAGAAAATTTCCAACGAACACCTGTTGGAACGCTGCCACGAAACCCCGATCGACCAGCAGATCAAGCGCCGCAAGTGGAATTGGATTTGCCACACTCTCCGGAGGGATCCCGATCATATTCCCAAACAGGCTCTGGATTGGAATCCCCAAGAAAGACGCAAACGTGGTCGCCCCAAGCAGACTTGGCGTCGCACTGTAGCAGATGAGGCGAAAAATATCGGCAAGACTTGGAGTAAAATCAAACGCGAAGCTCAAGACCGAACGCGATGGAGGACTACCGTGGACGCCCTCTGCCCCATCTAGGGGACCTAGGACATTAAGTAAGTAAGTATTTATTATGTATTTTTTTAGCTTATTGACACGCTCTCACTGTACTCGTATATTTTTTTAAAATTATCTGTGTATGACGATTTAACGACTGTACATTCGAATAAAAAATATTATAAGACATTTGATATACATATTGTATCTAAATTAACAAAAGATGCAATAAACGGTTTAAAATTAAGATCGCTTAAGATTAAAACAACTCCATAATTATGATTTTATCTAAATTATCTTTTCATTCCTAGTTATTTCAATCTATAGTTTGCTGAATTTCAAATTGAAATTCAATTTTTTATCACTAACACACGGCGTGGTTAGTAGCTGTAACACGGAGTGACGGACAGACTGATAGACAAACAGACATAGTGTCATAAGGAGTTCCATTACCCCGAATAATCATACGTAAGTTCTTTAAAATGTTTTCGTATTTTTAACAATTTTATGTTGGTCCCGTTATAAAAGTTGTTGTATTATTAACAGTAGAAGTCCACTTAAATAAAGTTAATTAATAAACTAAAATCATGATTTTTTCAGGTTTTTTAAACCAAGAGCTACACTAAAAAAAAAAAGATTTATTTTCATCTTATTCTACCACTTTGTCGACATGACTGATTTACATACTTACACAAAATTACAGTTCTCTAGTGTCAACAGTCTCCAAGCACAAGCAAAACCTCGGACGGACAGACGGACAGACAGACAGACAGACGGACATGACGAAACTATATGGGTTCCTTGTCAGGACTATGGAACCCTAAAAACGGTCACATATTAGTGGTCCCTGTTAACCATAAAAAAGAGACGTATCATGACAAGATTGACACAACACAATCTATCTAGGGTTGTATATTTTTCGTTTCCCGCTTAAATCTGTCAGGGGTCAGTCGTGTTCCGTGAAGAAATTCAAAGCCGAATTAATGACGTCACGTCACTCGGGCATCATTCACGTTGCCCGGGTTGCTTGGTAAATGGGTCAGATACGAACCCGACAAAAGAAAATGACACAGCAGATAAGTTTAGGATTAATTCAACGTTTACTTAGGGTAAGATAGTTTGCAACATAGAATATTTTGAATTTAGATGATATGAAGTCATATGGAGAGTAACTATTTTCTAATTTATACGCTTTTTGTTTATCATTAGCTCAAGAAATACCTATAGAATAATTAGGATGTGATTTTCCTCCTGTGTGTCAATTAAATAATTTATTAACTGATGAATATAAGAACGCGGCGACTTGTCGGACAAGTCGACTGGTCCATGTTGACAGTCGCGCACACAGCAGATTTTAGCATCAGCGGTTGAATATGAAAACTGCCAGTGGAACTTATTCTCATTAAAGGAGGCGCGAAATCGTAATGCATGCAGTCGCCAATTCGCCGGTCGCGGATGCTAGCGATTGATCTCAGATAGTCGCAAAGGCGCGATTAAATGCAGTCGGAACAATTGCCAATCGGGGGTGTTAAAGTCGCAGCGATGCTCCTTATCATGTGACGAAATTATACATCTAAGCAGCGCCGACAGCCGCCTAGTGTGAAAGCGCTTCAAAATTTTTTAAATCTCTACTATTAATTATTTAAAACACTTAATGCCAGCAATCCATTTCGACCCAACCTAACTTTGCTATTTGTATTAACAGCTGTTTTTATCGCTCCTTTCATTGTTTACTTCGAAATCGGCAAGATAAATGGTGGTCCCAAATTAATGAATGTCTGCCCACAGCAGGCCACTTGACGAATGTTTAGAATTTGTCCGGCTTGCTCACCTCTATTATAATGCCGTCTAAGACGTCCGACAGAATTATTATCAGCAATAAACTTTTTCATACCTTACAAACTAGGGATATTAATAAGAGAGATACTTGGCAGAGATTTATCGAGAAAAGTGTGTCTTTTGTTAGAAGACGGATAAGTACAAGATGTTTTTATTAAAACATGAAACTTGTATTATACAGAGCGATAAAAAATTACGAGCTAAATTCTAGGGGGTGGTTCAGAATTAAGTCTAGAATACATTTAACATAAAGAATTATGTAGCTATAATAGGTCTGGGCGGTAACCACGAACTCTTAAAACAATCTCAAATCTGTCAAACATTATCAAATCTGTCAAATTTTGTATGTAATGACGTACCAAAATTGACAGATTTGACAGCTTTGAGATTGTTTTAAGAGTTCATGGTTACTCCGCTGCTATTATTTTACTTTTAGATACCCTATAGTGTTCCTTTTAAATCTTCCTTCTGTAGAGCTTAATTAATCAAATTTGGGATATTATTATGCCGTTATTCATGCAGAAGAAAGAATTCACTTTAATTCATAAAAGCGTCTCATTTTCATAACTGCGTCGTTTTTTTTATAAAAATCACGTCATTGTCTTTTAAACTGGTAATCAAACAATGTCCGCAACCTTAATGAGGACGGATCAGAGAGTTTTAAAAGGAATTTTTCTTTACTCTTCTCTTCACAAATAGGTCTGTTTGACTTGCCAAACAGTGTGGCAAATGTATTCACCGAAACAGAAACCTAAACAGAAGGCCTTTCAAGGGCCGGACCTTCCTTAAATCGAAAGATTTAATCTCAATTTATTTACTTCGTGCAGAAAACATGACGCCTGGTACTTTGGGCCCTGGCTAAAGTGTATGGGTCTTAAATGACCCGTATAAAAGAGAACTAGCAGAGGGGGGTTTATTGCAGATTGCCTCGGATAAACTTTGGGGAGTTTTCTCTTAAACTTTTTTACGGGTAAGTAAAACTTGTGAATGAGTTTTTAAGCTGTTTTAATTTTACTTTTTAGAAGGTTAACAATGTAACTATAACGGATGTATTATAGCTAAAAGTTGGTAGTAATTTTAGGTGTAGTAGTACTTTACTGTCAGATAACAAAGAAAGGTTTTTCCGAATAAGTAGCTTGTCTTACTTTTGATTAAACAATATAAAACTATAAAAAAATATGAAACCTTTTTTTTAACTGACTTTATTTTAGGATTTTTGATGCCTTAGATAGAGGTTCAGGTATGAAACCCTGAATTCTTATAATCAGCCCACGTCAGCCCGCTGCTGGACATAAACTTTTCCTAATGCTCGCCACTGCTGAGCCTGAACCTCGGTTTTTTTTCCATCTTTTGCTATTATCCATAAAATAATGAAAACCTACGTTTTTTTAATGAAATGTTAGACACTAAACTGCAAATCTAGGTAAGACTAAATAATATAAGTAACATCTCACTCAATCATCAATCTTGTAACAATATTTTTTTTCGTTTTTGGAGACAAAGAGAACTTATTATTAAAGAACACACATACAATTACTAAAAACAAAGGATAGACATAAAGGAATTGCATAAAATGATGAAAAACTAGCAACTTTCGTTCAAAAAATTCAAATTCAAAAATGTTTATTTGCATATAAATAGGGTACAATACATGGTCATAATATAATTAATTAAGCTTTGACCTATTCAGCCATATGTAATAGCATGCAAATGTTTAAATTCTTATTACTAGTCATAACATTTTAAAAGATATAATTTTATTTTATATAACTAATTAATAAAGAAAATTCAATATGTCAATTATTACAATTATTGTTTGTCATTAAAAAACTCACTGACAGTATAATAAGCCTTATTCACCAACCACATAAACAGTTTATTTTTAAATTTATTAAGCGGCAATGATTTCATGTCCGTAAGCAGTTTGTTAAATACCTTTATAGCCATTGAATAACAGCCCTTGTTAGAGGTTGCCTTCTTTCGTAATGGAAGAACCAATTTATCTCTATATCTTGTATTGAATTGTACAACGTCCCTATTTTTTGTAAAGAAATGTGAGTGCTTTTTCACAAACATACTTAACTCAAACATATAGATGCTTGGCAATGTTTTAAAAATTTAAGTTTTGGAAACAGTTCTCTACAAGAAAACAATGGGCCAACTCCGCAGATCGCTCTTTTTTTATTTAAAAAAATATATAAACTATAATAAAATAACAAAAAAAAGTGAAGTCTCTATAAATAACAAATAAAACGTAACAAACGCAATGTAATACATAGATAGGAGTTATCCAGAGCATTCTAAAGCGGGTCTGTAGCGACCCACACCAACCTTTTATGTAATTTTATTTGTCTCTTATAAATAGAAGTATTTTCGTTACCTGTAGATAAAAGGTTTTTGTTAAAACGTTCGCCAGCTGAGTCCCGAAGAAAACAATACGCAACATGTTACATTTTGTATTTATAAAGGAGAGATCACATTTTTTTTACAGAAAGTATTTGTACAGAAGATCTTTCTTATACCACAGATGCTATTCAAATCGTGTTTTAGCTAGTGCGTTCGTCCTCATTAGCATCATCAGTGAGGTCCACTAGACATAGTTCTACAAGGTTCTGCGGGTCTAAAACGGCCGCATTGGATGTTTCATTTTTAATCTGATTCATTTAGTGAAATGTAGCGGAAATGCTTTGCAAACCCTAAAACGGCCACATTAATAAATGAATCATATGCAATTCATTTCATCAAACGGATCATATTTGATGACGTTAAAAAAATATAGTGACGCGTCCAATCTTACTTTACGGTTTTTGTGAGAATGAATGTTTTTAACAACACAAAGGAACAAAATGTTTCAAAATACTCAAGTTTTGTGTGTTCTACAAATATTAATACAAAATAATAATAAAAATAACATTCAAATGGTGGTTCACCAATTTCACATTTAATATGAATTACTCATTACATAATAAGTGGACCATATTACGAATTTCCATACAAAACTGTCAAATTAGATGAACTGCAAATATAAAATGTTCGAGGCTCATTTTATGATTCATCAAATAACATTTCATTTTAAGATTTGCTAAATGAAACATATTATGAACGGAATATGAAACATCCAATGCGGCCGTTTTAGACCCGCTAAACGTTTGCACTCGACTTTACTTACCATGATAAAGTCGTACTTAAATATACATCGTCGTACATTTTTTTTTGATAAGGCATGGAGTTAAGTCTTAACTTAAGTCTTTAAGTTCGTAGTAGATCTAAATAAGAGATTGACGAAGTGAAGTAAAGGACAAGTTGGATACTAGTTTTACCGGAGTATGACTGAGGGAACGTGAATTAGGAAGGATGTAAGAATCCACACTTTTTATTTTAAGGTAGTAAGCTAACTTTATGGTAATTATTGGTATATAGACGTAGTTACCTCTCATAAACCTTTAAAAAACAAAGTCGTAAGAAACAGCATACACACCTGAGTTGTCAGCCTCTTTTCAAAGGCTTTCATGATTTTCTGGTTGAAGCAAGGCAGTTGGAAGAGAAAAATATATTCAAGTTATCTCAAAAATGACGTCATAATCGAATGATTATTAATTTTGTCTTATCCATTATTATTAATTTATTTTATTATATTTCAAAAACATTCATCAAATCACTCAAAATGATAATATTGACATTAACATATTTTTTTAGGTAGGTCTGTTTATAAATTACTAGCTCCCGGCTTCGCACGGGGTAGACAATTATCGCTAATAGTTTCGGCAGCGCATTCGACGAAAGACATTTTAAGACTCATTTTTCTACACCTTCGGTTACATTGTTCAAATTTTACCAAGGATCCCTAATTTTTTTCAAAATGAAATTTAGCCTATGTCAAATTGGAAGAATGTAGCATTCTATTGGTGAAAGATTTTTTAAAATCGGCCCAGTACTTTTTGAGCCTATTCATTACAAACATACAAACATACAAAAATAGGTACAAATCTTTCCTCTTTATAATATTAGTATAGATATTATCATATTCATTTTTATAAGTACACATAAAATATCACGTATTCGTATGTAGTATCAATTAACAATTTTAAAGCCCGCAGTTTTCAATTTAAAATATTGAGATGTGCGTGTCACAGATACATTGTCAATATCAGCTGACGCTAATTCGGGTTGCCACATATGAATTTCAGCCCCTGCATTTTATTTTTAATGTAGAACTTTTTTATTAGCATTTTTATGGCATAAAATTTAGGTTTTGTTTTTCAAATTCAATTGTTTTGATTATGAACGTTCTCTTATATAGCAATTAGGTATATCAATTTAAAATAAATTTTTGTTTGAAAATAAGGTGTACTTATGACTTACGTGTTTAGTTTATTTATTGACTGACTTACGTCTGCCAAGAGGTCTTTTAATCTCATGGATGTAAGTACATATAAATTCCTTGATTATTATTTACAACAATGTTTCTTTAAAATGACATAAGTAGCAGACTTAATGCCAAAAAGCATTTTTTACCAATTGATAAAACAATTATTCTATGTAATGTCAAGCTTTTAAAAAAAAATCAAATATGCAAAAAGTTATGGCATAATACACAATAAAAACCAATAAAACCAATTTATTTTTGCAAATAGGCACTTTTACACGTCCCAATATTTTTTTTCCCTAACACTGATTCGGGTCAAGTTTGGGCTAGCGCAGAGAAGAAGCAGCGCAAGAAACTCGGTCACTATTGTCAGCCTCTTTTAAAAAGTTTTAAATATACATTACAAAATTATATAGTACAAGATAAATGCACCTGTGCGAGCAGGGCAGTATTTAATTCCAAACATTTTTGTCATTTAAATAATAATTAACAGTATGATACCCTTTTTTCATAAGAATCATTTTAACATGTGCTTTGAATTTAAACATGGGCAGGTCAGCAATAGATGCTGGTAATTTATTAAAAAAGCGAATACATTTTCCCATGAACGAATTACCTACCTTATGCAGTCTGAAATCTGGAACGGCAAGCTTATCCTTAATACGGGTGTTAAAATGTTGAATGTCACTTTTATTAGGGAACTGATCATGACTTTTGCGAATGTAAATGATATTTTCGGAAATAAATTGAGAGGCTACTGTTAGTTAATTAAGTAACGAGTCACGAGGTCCAAGATCATAAATTGCCCTTACAGCTCTCTTTTGTAATATCATCACCAGCCTATATCAGTCCACTGCTGGACACAGGCCTCTCCAAAAGGAGGATTTTGCCATAATCGCCACGCTTGGCAGGCGGGTTGGCGATCGCAGTTTGGCCAATGGTGGAGAGACGCTGCTGCCCGTCTTCTTGTGGCGGTTCTCCTGTAGTCGCCTCTTAAGACACCCATGGGAGGAGAAGGTGTGGTGCTATTCTTTTAACGTGCCGGCACCACACGGCACATTTTGTAATATAAACACACAATATGGTCTGACTAATATTTTGTATGTGTTTGAATGTTTGTTCAACAATTTTAACAACTTTAATCTAATTTGCTCAATACTTAACATACCTACGTATTTGATCTAGCATAAAGCATAGGTTAAATAATCAATTATCCAAATCTATATACCTATGGGTATTTGCTCTTTGAAAAGGGAAATCGTGAATTCTGTTGCATGTTTCTAGCGAGCACGAAAAAAAGTTCTGGGAAGAAGACCATGAAATATAATAATAGTTATATTTTTAGCTGGTTTTGCTACTAACATTTCCACAGAAAAAAATACATTTAACCCAGCTTTGCAAGAGTCGAGATGGCAAGTACATTCTTCAAAGAGCACTTAGTAAAATGGCCTAGATAAGGCACCATTATAATTTCCAACAATGCTAAAACTTCTGGACATAAAGTAGGTATGGAGTCAATATTTTAGCACTGGCAAATTGAATCTGGAACTTTGCAACCATATCTCGCCTTTATTGTCCTATAAATTGGGCTTAAAATAGGATCAAATTGTAACACCAACTACAAGTTAGGAACAAATGTAATGCAACCGCAAAACGCGTTAGTTTCTCACCATTGACTTCACGCGTTGTGATTTAACTGTAATCACTTTTATGCACGTTAATGCATTCAGTTAAGGTTTATATTTGAACAGAAAAAATATATTTGATCTGGCAGAATAGGTCCCAATTGCATTTATCTTATTTGATGCACAAACAATCGCTGAAATTAATGTAGCGTTGGGTGCAGGTGGTAGATTCTATTTTTCACTGCACTTTATTAAAAGAGGATCTCGTTTCTTTCAAAAGATATGGAAGTTATTAATCATGTCGTCTTTTAGATTTGTTTGTTTGTAAAGAAAAGGATTAAAGTAGGTACAGATACATAATGTCACTTACACCTAGGTATAGGACTCGCCAAATCAAATTAGCTCAAACACAAAGACAACAAACCTTTGAAGCGTTCCTCTATCCAATTCCTGGCTCCATCAGCAGATCAAATTAAATGAAATATTTTATTATGCTAAAGAGTGGTACATGGCTTATAAAATAATGATGGTGTCAAATAAATAATTGTATTTTCATTTAAATTTCTGACACATACAAAGTTTCAAATTGAAACGTTAGAAGTGGGTTTAAAACGTGTGTGCTAATAAGGAAAAAACAAATCATGGCTTCACTTTCAATGTTACCTAAATTTGCAGTTTTCCTCGATGTAAATCACTGCCAATCAAGTCTAACAACACACAATTGAACATACTACATTGTTACATAAACTACGAAATTAGGAGCGTCTATGAAGAGATCAGCAAATCGCCAGTCGTTAAGACTAAACGACCGATTTACTTCCAGAGGCAGCAATAAAATCACAAGAGGACCTTGTCAGTCTTGTTAAATCGGCTCCCTCATTCATTACTTTGTTTAGCGGAAAATTAAACGAGTAAGACGACCTGTGTAATCGAGAGTCTCTCTCTCTCTCATGTATGGTACGAAGTTTAAATTCTGTATGCGCAAAACTATTATTTAATAAGGGGTTAGTAATTTGCCTGATTTAATTGTTTCCTTTCTTCTGTATTCTTCATATTAGGTGTACTAATTTAAACTCTTCCGACCATTTTCATTGAACATAATAAAAAAAATGTATTCTCACAAGCAATAAAAAACTTCATTCAAGCAGAAAATTAAATAAACCATTTAATATTGGATGCGGCATGTTTTACGACGAAGTTCCAGTGTTGCTGGACTTTATAGTACACTTTTTATTTTCTGATTAAAATCCTGCAGCGTTGCTATGTTCAGTGTACCAGCAAATAGTTATGTCAACTATCTGGCTTGGCTGTGACAAATCGTTTTCATTTTATCAACCAATTTGTATTTTATTTTTGATATAAAATTCTGATTGATTCTGATATGCTTTTTACTAGGGAAATATATTTTGCGTTTGCATCCTACAAAATTGTATTGACATCCTTCGTCGTTGTTACAGAATTTCAGAAAATAGTTTAATTTGAAAGTACTTTTTAATTGTTTAATTTAAGTAAAGATAAGAGTCGCTCACATGCACTACGATATTATTTATAATAATCCTCTGATAAATTAAAAAAGTAGTTAATAAAATGCATTTTTTTCCGGCAGCCAATAAAATAAAAACAATTGAACGTACATAGCCAAATGCCAAACTTGAAGCTGGAAGTGGTTACCAACTTTAAGACTCGGCGTTTGTGGTCGCTGCTTGGGGCAACATTGTGGCTGTCGCATTTGACTTGACATGTCATGTGTGAAATTCATTATTTCAGCTAATAACTTCTTTTCTTTTTTTTATTATTGTTAAATAATCAGTTATTACCTAACTTACCTATGTCATAAGTCTTCGCTATGTGAAATTTTATAGTTGGAAACTGCTCTGGCTTATGTATTATAAAACATACTTTTTAACACCTAAGAAATATAAAAGATGTTTGTTTCTTTGAATAAATAAATAAATAAATAATGGACGTCCACTGCTTAGCACAGGCCTTCCTCAATAATTTCCTAATTTGCCAGTTGGAAGCGGCCTGCATCTAGCGGCTTCCTGCAACCATAACTAGGTTGCCTGTCCACCTTGTCCACCGTGTAAACTTGCATAACTTATAAAACCGTAATTTAAGCTGAAATTGCAAAACTGAGTCTTTAAAAAATTGCAAAAAAAACTCTAGTATTTGACGAAAATCCCATCTATGACAAGATCCCAACCGCCTTCTCCAGCAAACACTCGCAATCCGGAAACGGCCATAAAATACGCTGGAAATCCCTTGCATTATTACATGTACTTCAAAAACATTCTTCTGTCAAAAAATCTACGTATTTCTTACCGTGATCCACCCTACAATACCACGTATAGAAACGAGGCGATGATAAAGGAATGCCTTACATAATACACCTTTGAGCGAAATAAAATCCATACGAAACTCTGGATCGGATAAGTACGGTCTGATTTTAGGGTTGTGGGGATATGAGATTTCGGATCTGAATGTGCATAAAATGATTTCGAATAGTAGAGTGAATAAATAGCTATTCACTCACAAAATTTGTGATATAACTATATTATATTCAGAGTTGAAATGAAATGAAATATCTTTATTTTGCTTTAAATGTGATAATTTTTTTGTTTGTTTTAAAAATAGGTTTAATTTTAGAGTTTGCACCCGCGAAGCCTGACGATTGAATAAGTATCACTGTATTTGTTGTTAAAAAATTGGACATTTAATGAGTGTTGTGGACTGTAGGTAATTGTGGTAGATTGGATCGCTGAGCCGGTGCTGATAGTAGAAAGTCTTCAGTATTAGTTGATAAGTTATTTATTCCAGAGCAAAAGTAAACGTAGGACAAGATGTCAGAACGAACAACAGAATTTCAAGAATGACACTTTATGTCGGGGTTGCCAACATGCTGCGCCACCACACAAAAACTAAACATATTTATGTGAGTAATAATAACTACATAATAATAATATCAAAATACAGAAATACATTTTTGTAAATAAAAGCACTATTTAAAACAGTTTTTCTTTCTTTATAGTGTGTACCAGCCTTATTCCATGAAGTATTAACAAGGTTATTATTACAACTTCATACTTAATTATGAATAGATAAGTTAATTATAATCTAATTTTTACAAATAAAGAGCTAATGTTTACAAAACATAACAAAAGAGCTTTCTTTTAAACAAATATAGTAGTTAGTATAAGGTATGAGCTTATACATGATCTCACTAACTATTAGAAACAGAGTTCGATAGTAATGCTTGTGATTCTAAATAATTGTTTAGGTAAAATAATTAGATGTTTCTGGTTGAAAATTAGATCTGAGTTTTGCAAGCGCCCACCTACATTTATAACTTTGTTTTCATCTATAAATGGGTGCAAGGGCTTGACATTACCTTATATATTTTTACGGTTTAATAGTGTTTTTTTTTTATCGTGCAACTAGAATTGTTGAACTTGACAGCAAGACAAAACCTGAGCAACTATGCCAGCGCTCTTGTCATTTTTTTAATTAAGAGAATCTAGCGAAAATCTTTAGTCTGCACGTACAGCCAAAGCCATGAATCTTTTTAAAGTTTTTGTACCTTACCCTTACTATATTTGAAACATAAGCCTGCAGTTTCGTGGGTTCCGTGCATATCCATGCTAGGGCAACTTTTGAGTTAGAAAATAGGTATGTTATATCGTCAATATTGATTTTGATAGGTAAAGTATCGTTTACTTTGACTTTCAAGCTTACATTTAGCTCTAATCTTGGGATAGTGAGCGGTTTCACAGTCGGATTAATTCTAGACTTTGAGCATAATAAATAAAGCTTAGCAACACCTTGATCGGACTCCACTTTTAGGTACACACAACACCCATAGCAAGTAGTACAAGAAGCGGCAGAAAAATCAACAACAGTTACTGAGTATGGAATCGATTTATTTTTGTTGATGTGTAGCGGTTCCATAGCAGCCATGCTGTCAGTAAATTGTGACCATTCTAAAGCAAGTCTTTCAGACAGTGTATCTTTCCAACTCAGGCACTCAGACCAAAGCTGTCTCATAAATTCTTTAGCCCTTATAACAGTAGGACTAACAAATCCTAATGAATCATACATTTTAGAAATATAGCTTAGTATATCTCTTTTAGTCATACTATTTTGTATAACTAGTTTAGAACCTTGCATTATAGAGCAGTCTTCTATGACATTTATTGCGAGGCCTAAAGTTTTGAGACCTATATCATTTTGCAAATCTAGATTCTCATATAAATGTTTACTTGATGGAATGTCAGCTATTCACTCACAAAATTTGTGATATAACTATATTATATTCAGAGTTGAAATGAAATGAAATATCTTTATTTTGCTTTAAATGTGATAATTTTTTTGTTTGTTTTAAAAATAGGTTTAATTTTAGAGTTTGCACACGCGAAGCCTGACGATTGAATAAGTATCACTGTATTTGTTGTTAAAAAATTGGACATTTAATGAGCTCCAGTCAAAAATAAAATATGCCAACGCTAAAAGTAAGAAATAGCTTTGTTTTCGACTCCTTTCTGTAATTGGAAAACCTTTCCTTTCTAACCTGAGTGAGTGAGAACGAAACCCTAAATAGTAGCAAACAAAAAAGAAGCCTTCTTATGTTCAAAAATACTTGTGTCAAAATATTGCCTTAAATGAACGTAAGCACACTAAAAAAATACTTATCTGAACTTTTCGAAACACGTTTTAATTTAAACTCTGCCTCCATGCACAATTGTTTGAAACATCTCCATCAGATTTAGTTACAGGAGGCCTACGTTGAAAGTATTTCGTTCGTTCAGACAACTCAACTATTTACTTTATCAAACCTTTGAAAATTTGTGAAATATTGCAAACGGTCGTGTTTCAAACACAGCTATTTTGAGTTGGTTTTATTTTGCCAATTTTAATCTGTTTGGTTTATACGTCCAAACTAATGAAACATTTTCGTGGTAGGCCCTCAGTATCCGATGTTTTTTTTCGGATAAATAACAATTTAGAACCATTGTTTACCATATACCATCCCTGATTTTCGCTAGTAAGAAATAGGGCTAGACCTCGGATTCCTTGGGCCATTTGACACGCAATTTTACGAGCAAGTTTCAATAAAAGCGATTCACGGAGGCTGTATTGTAGTATAAAAAGGATCGCTTTAGGAACTGATTGAAAGCATGATGTACACGTTAACCAGAGCAAATAGTTTGCTTGGTTTTCTTTAAAAACATATGAATGCGTTGCATAGTCACTGTTTATTTGTATTAGCGCAAGTTTTCATTTAGAGTAGCTCTTTTTATTTTATTTCGCAAACAATTACTACTATTAAACTTTTGTTTAAGAAGATTGGCAAACTTCTACATATGTCATTAATGCCATTATGTATCTCTAAGTTTTTACAAGTTTTAAGGGACAGAATTATGTTATTATCAAGATTTAAAAAAGATTTGTATGTCACCTTAGAGAACTTTATTTTATTTGCACATGGAAAGTTTTTTTTGTTGTTGCTTTAAATAGGTATGTAACAAAAATGGTGAATTTTTGCGTTGCAATGAGTTTTCTTTGAATAATAGAAGCAAATGCTTATTGTTGACTGTCTTGATAACAATCTTCAGAAAATAAAGAACGATATTACGTCAAAAGCATGTAGATAGATTTGTGTAATTCAAATCCCCATTTCTTCCATTCCCTTTTGTTTCATGAATTCTTTATGCAAATGTCTGATGTCTCATTTAGTTTTTCGTTTTAACATTTCATAAAAGTCTTGATGAAATCTCGAGACTTGGCATTGTCTCTATGCACGGCTTATTTTACTAAATTGCCGGGAGTGATAGACACTTTAGCTTTTGAAGGCGAGATTGAGCGTCGTTACACCTCAATCTGAGGTCATAAACAAATCTAAGTGGAGTCAGCCTTTGTTCTTGGCTTTTAAGGAGATATTTTAACGACTTTTTTTTTAATCCTTAATACAGAAGTAATAGCTAACTTATTTAAGTTAACTGTTTGAAGGTCAACAAAAACATTTTTAGTGGCACACATAATCGAATTCAAAGTTGAAACATTCTTATCTTATTGTCATCGCGAAAAAACATTGCATACCTTATGTCCATAAGAATAGTCTCCAAATTAATTAAAATTATAATTCCCTTTTAAAATAATGTTTATGTTTTGTCGTCGTGATGTCGGATGACAAGGAGCCCAAATTTGAATAGCATGTAGATTTTCGGGGTAAGTAACATTACAAAGTTATATTAATTTAATTACTTTGTAATGTGACGACAATACAATCATGTAGCTGTATTTTATAGAATTTAGTTTACAATTGACTAAGATTTCTTCTCTATTATTAAAAAGAAAATAAAAACGAAAATTGTTCTTTTTTCATAAAATAATGTTGACTTTGAGAAATGAGGTAACGTATATCATAAATATGTTATGAGAGCTTAGTAACACACAAATGCTTTTTGTTTTGCTTATAACTGAAAACCATCCAAGGTTTTCCTTATTATGAAAGACAAAAAAAAAAATATAGGCAAGTTTTTTGTAAGTATGGTAATTGAAAAAACGTTCGTACCGCGTTATCTCATTTAACTTGTTATTGTTTTTAAATCGAAATTAGTCCAATCTACCCTCTGACCTACTTTCAAAATGGTTCCACGTACCGTCGAGTTGACTTTCCCAATATATTTTTTTTTAAATTAAGATTGCTTTCTTTTTATTTCCACATTTGGGTGAAATCGTAGTAATAAACTTCTTAGCATTCAATCGGAATCAAATGTTGTGTGATGACAGTAAAATCAAACATGGTGACGAATGTTTATTATCAGTAATTTGTATACAGAATCAGTTCAGATTAACAGACATTCCGGAGAAAAGAACTTTGAGAGCTATTAGCACTAAAATAATTGTAAGATAAAATACTATTATTAATAAAACCTCGACAACAACAAAATCCACTTCAACAATAATTATGGATTTAGAAACAACACGTCATACTTACTCTGTGCACGTCAAATAAGTATTTTGTAGTCGGAAAGGGGCAAATAACAAAAATGAATAAAAAATATTAAATCTCATTAGTTATATTCTAGTCTCTTGACTCCATGGAACCAGACTGCTTGAAAAAAGAAAACCAAATTTAAAACATTTCCGTTAAAGTGTGAAATGTCCCGCATGGTTTTTTCCATAAACATTCGCGGGTCTTATCTGACCCTCTCGCTCCACACTCCAATGGAGGGAAAAAAGGCATTGTCCGCCATCGCGGTGGACAAAAGCGTGCGGTCAGTCGTCAGATAAACGCTTCCGGTGCCTAAGCCGCTTGGGGCGAGGCTTTTACACTCAACGTAAAAACATCGGGATATGTAAAAACAGGTTTGCACGGTTAAATTCGATTTTAGCAAAGCTGATGCAAATGCACCTGACCCTGGTGTAAAACAATGCTTCTGTAGAAATGAAAGCTGGTCAAAAGTAAGGGTTAGGGATAGGGTAAGGGTAAGTTTAAAGAAACACATCAATCACTCAAGTATAATGAACAATATTAAAATAAAAATTACTTCGTAAAAATTCTTTCGTGTACACACTTTAAGGTATAAGACTGTTGATACTTTCAAAATTTTATGACATGCCAACATCTAATATTGTACACAGTTTAAAAGCAGATAAAGATTAAAGCCATAAAAGATTTTTTCGATTTCTTAATTCATCATGCATTATTTCACAAGTCGGACAGACGATCTGGTAAAGGTTGTAGAAAGCCGCTTGATGCAGACCGCTTCCTACCGGGCAATCTGGAAGTACTGGCGGAAGCCCATGTTCAGCAGTGGACATCCTGTGGCTGAAATAATGATGATGATTTTGATCATTATTATTATCCCTATTTCATTAAAATGCTGCCCGTAAGCCAAAGAGAACGACCTCCCACTTTTTTCATCTAGCCGATTTTTAACCAATATCTTCCTTAGAAACACATTTATTGCTCATTCACACGAGGAAGATTGTCTTTTTTTCGATTCTTTAAAGTTAAAGTCATTTATAATGTTTATTGGCCCTCTTTAGAGCTATTTAGTTCCATTAAAATGTTAGGTGTCGATTCTCTAAACAACACCGCGATCAATTTGACATCACTTCACTAATCGACGATTAATAATGTAGAGGTTAAAAAAAAGAGTCTAAGTATGTTAGTACTGCTTAGGTGATACGCGCTGTCACTTTAACACTGAAGTCACTTATCGACAATAGTAAATTGAACTAACTTCTGAGTGAAATAGAGGCTTGTTTGTTTGTATCTCTTAGGTGAAATACGCAAGTGAACATGCTCTAGGTTCACTTGCGTTTTTTAGAGAATCGACTCCCTAGTCAGATTGGATCTGGAAACGGACTTAGCATGCATTACATGTCATGGCTGACTAAGGTCAGCCATGACAGATCTACTCTTGAGAGCAACAAAATCATCATAATCGTCACCAAAATCGGTTAGTCATCTATCAATTAGGGATTGTTCTAAAGGCCGATGATTGGCTATTATTGTGTATATCGTCGCTATAATATTCGCTACACTATACTGGAGGGCACCCTACGCTACTTTTGTCTAGTTGCGTAAGTTATTTGTATTTGAGGAGGACAAAGGAGTGCCGGTCAGCTGTCAGATAAATGGTTCCGGACCCTCTGCCTCTTCAGAGTCAGGGTTTTTCGTTAAATGTTTTAACTTTTTTTTCAATATTTAAAAACTGCTTTTGCTGCTTGGTAAAAGACATCATACCTACCGTGACTTACGTATAGAGCATGACAGTGCAGACTTGACCAGCTTCTATGAGATTCCTTCTGTAGATTTGCCGTATATTTCCCGTCCATTAAGGTAATTTAGTAACTGGCGCCGAAATGTAAAATTTGAACTTTTGCAGCAAGCTTACAAATTAGATACATTGCTTGTATTGCATAGTAAAAGCTTCATTAATCATTAGAATGCCTATGCATTCTAATGATTAATGAAGCTTTTACTATTTTATTCAATTAGTCTCCCAATTTAGTCCACAAAATTATAGTCAAAAATGTTCTTTTAAAACTTGCACTGTGCAAAGATAAAATAAATATCTTTTTCAAGTGTTTTTAGTATCAAGAAGGTCATCAATAGTACACTACTTAAAACCACGTCCTCAGCTGGGCATCACCAACTTTTTCTACAGAACAACATCGAAATCAAGATTTTTTGCTACTCCATCCAAACTTAATCTCATACCTCAATGGTAATCTATGGAGAATCTGAAAAAAAAACACGATATCCATGTTGCTCCCATAGGAAAAGTTGTTGTATATTACCAGCTGATCACGTCATTTTAAGGAGTGTCTCATTCTTTTGTACACCCTGTATAACGCGTAACTTAGAAGTTCAGGCACATTTTAGGGTATGAGCAGAATACTCATAAAGCTAAAGCATTTGACAAGTTAGTTTTTTATTTTGGTTCATGTTTTGTCGACAAAGGTTTTTCTATACTAAATTATAAATTGCTAAACCTTCATGTTTTTATGTGTAGAGTCACAAAGAATAAATCTCTTTTTAATCTCGCACCGTATATAAGGCTTTGAGCTGTCAAACTCGGGGGGTATGGGGTTTTGCACGGACTAGTGAATATAGGATTTGTTATTCAATTACGAATATAATAAAAATTTTGTTTTAAGGTACTTTTTTATATAAAATGCTCAGGTTAACTTAACTAACCAATATAATGACTTAATTAAGAAGTTAACATTCTGAAAATAGAATTTACGTTGTTCGAAGTTAGACAGCCCATCAAAACAAAATAAAGCTTTCTAAAATTTACGAATATAATTTAACTTTTTATTTAGAGATTAGCTACCAGCTATATGATAAGTCTTGAAAAAGGATTTTTCAGTATTTTCTGCACAGCTGTTTATTTTCCCGATTTCACTATTGGTAATTTACTAAAAGTTTTGCTATTTATAATTATGAGCAGAACAATCCTAATGCTCGGTCTTCACCTGCGTCCAATGTCATTTATTAGTGCGCTATATGATATAAAACGCAGGTAACGCCAGTCTTAATGCGCTAATTTGGTTTAATGACACTAGACGTTAGGTGATAGCTCGGACGGCGGTAACTTTCGACGCATCAAAGGCATTTAGCGGGCCTCTAGTGCGTTGTTGTAGCTACACCTACTACACAAACATGTTAAAACACGGTCACATTCAAAAACTATTTGTGAAATAAATGTTAAAGTGCATAGTTATTAAGTTAGGCCATCCTAAGTAGACAAAATGAGAAAAGTATTGAGTTCTTGGAAGCGTTTATTTTTATTTTAAAGACTCGTATCCACAGATGACACGCTAACTAAGCCGCTAGACGCTAGAATCAAACTTCAAATAAGAGTGTGCACGCACTTAGCGTGTAGCTTAGTGCTTTTATTTAGTTAACGCTAATCATGCCGTTATTTGAACGTTAGGCGTCACGCAGATGAAGCCCCAACATTAGGAGGATATTACCCCAGTGTAACTGATCTTCGCCTACAGTTAAATTTACTCTTCAAGAAAACGACTCTCAAAGTTAAGACGCCGTTATTACCTGTCAACGTCAATTTAATCATTAGATACGGTACAATGTTCTAAGGCGAAATTTAATAATACAGTTAAAAAATAGCAGGGCCCTAATTAAGTTTCCTAAATCGCTTCTGTCTCACTGCCTTCATTTCTTTATCTCGGCTGACTTCATACATTTATCGAGCAACTGGGGTTGCTATTATCTCCAATAACCATTATTTTTATGAAAAATTGGCGAAATAATTCCTCGAAATGAAAATATCTCGTGCATTCACGAATCTCCAAATCGCGTGCTGACACGTAGTCGCACGAAAATCGTTTCCTTCCCGACATGAATGTCTCTGTTCGGGATTTTATCTTCGCTGGAAGGAGTTTCAATAAGTGCTCATTTCGTAGCATAGCCATGACACGTGTTTAATCCAAATAACTAAATTGGAATGTGAGACCTAAGTAAATTAAAAAACACACACTATTAAAAATTTTGATTTAATTATTCCATTTTTAAAATTATCAGTTTGTTTAGCTACGTAGTAAGTATGATAGTAAAATTTGTTGATTAATTTGGAGCAGAAAAAAGGTAATTTTCTATCTTTAACCCAAAAATATTTATTAGCGCTAACCTTTAGATTCTTATGTCGGAGGCCAAACGGGCGTACATTGTAAGTTGCATTCGGGTTTTCTGTCTCGTAATTTATGCTAATTTGGTATGTGTTCCTTATGTATATGTCTTGTTTAGGCCGCACGAACGACGTAAAATGAGATGTCAATTTATCTTTTTAAAAGAAACTTAATACCACAACTTTAAACTCACAAAGCTACGTTCATATTTTGTACTCAGCCTCAAAAGTGTTATCTATAATTTGTAGCTGAAAAATACCAATGAAAAAAATAGTTTCTTGTCAAAAAACCATAAACTTTTTTTCTAATTTTTGCAAAAAAAAATACCTCCACTCGTTATTTAATATTTAGGAACAATTACACAACTGGCTTATATTTTAAATAATCTCGGAATCGCGTGCAGACACGTACCTACTAGCACGTAAATCGCTCCCTCCCCGGTGTAATGTCTCTGTTCCAGATGTAATCCCTGCTGGAAGGATTTTACGGCTTTTACACCAATTTCGCTGTAGAGATTAAATTCTGGAGGTTATCTTGTAAAATCTTGTTCAATTAATTGTGAGTCTGTTGTAATTTTAAAGAATAACGGAGGCGACAAAGGAAATTTGTTTGGTTTCCATAATTAACTGGAGTTTTTAGGCTATTATACCCAAAGGGTTCCAAGGAAATCCTATGACGAAGTCTAAGCTGGCTATCCATCCTAAGGCTATAATAAAAGAAATATCGATGATGATGCAAAACCTAAATAAATACCTTAATAAAATAATAATGAGAGACCCTTTACAAGAACGATGTGTGTACCATTTTTTTTTGTTTTTGCCCTACATTCACAACTGTAAAACTTACGATTAACCTAAAATCTTATCTTATTTAAAAGAAAATAGTTTGGGACTAAATTCTTGTTTATAACCACGAATCTCTTTAGTGTGCACGGTTTAAAAACCACTATTTTTATAATACCTAGTTATTTCCAGTAACCTTTATATCCGCTTCAGCGTTAATGTAACAGTGGCTGGCGGTGGGTGTTTTAAATCACGGGAGCACCGTTGTTGTCATCGTCCAAAAAGCCTAAGTGGTGTGGTTTGGCGTTTTGCGTTACAAACCAGTATTTGGGGTGAAAGGGTACTTTAGAATAGTTTGTTACGGGATTGCTACCATGTACCTTATTTTTGAGTTCCCGATATTTCGGCACTGTTGCAAGCGCCATGATCACGGAGTAACTGAAGATCTTGCGGGTAAGTTGTTAAGGGCAAACATATCCTATATGTATATGTGTTGCAAGCGCCATGATCACGGAGTAACTGAAGATCTTGCGGGTAAGTTGTTAAGGGCAAACATATCCTATATGTTTGATCATGGCGCTTGCAACAGTGCCGAAATATCGGGAACTCAAAAATAAGGTACATGGTAGCAATCCCGTAACAAACTATTCTAATGTTAGTGACCATGAAAGTTTAAAAGAATAGAAAGGGTACTTATTCCTGATTTGTTCAGTTTGCGATATTACCTTGGTTCAATAAAAGTTCAATTGAAGTTATGTGTAGGTTTTCT
Organism: Anania fuscalis; assembly: GCA_950371115.1. Classification (NCBI taxonomy): domain Eukaryota; kingdom Metazoa; phylum Arthropoda; class Insecta; order Lepidoptera; family Crambidae; genus Anania; species Anania fuscalis. The sequence continues at coordinate 13,890,364 of OX493335.1, read as the reverse complement.
CACAGTGTTTTCTTTCACCGCCGAGCAGCTGGTTTAAATCCATACATGGATCAGTTTTAAAGACATTAATGCCGATTTGATCAAGCTGGAGTAAGTTGTAACTCGAGGGTAAGCCACTGCTTATCTAGAGGACAATTTTTCATTTTATCAACCACAAATCTAAGAATAAGGTTAGCATAGAATAGATTAATGTCAAGAGGAGAGTCTGACAAGATGTCATTAATTGGAATTAGCACTCCCTCAGCCTACAAAATTGAATTGTTGAGACATTTCAAGACAACCCAGAAGAAATGTATTTCATAAATTTTAATAGGTTTATACATTTGTTCATTATACACACTTTAACCATAGAAGAACAATATTAAGAACAGTGTATGCCATAAGTAAGTTGGAAAAACGAGTTATATTCTCGTAATAGCTAAACTGGGATAACTTAATGTTTCGTTGAATCCAGCTTTAATTGACATGGATTCATTATTCTCTGTAAAACCCTTCTCTGGAATTATACAAAAATATTTGCTTTGACTAAGTAATCAATTAGCGGTTACGTCTAGTTTGTCCAACTTTTTTATTTTCTTACTTTGAGATCAATTGACGTGCTGTCTGGCTCATTTTTAGTTCTTCTTATCTTCATCATGCCCTCATCATTATGTTTCATCTTGCATACGATTCATCAAAGTGGCTCTATAAATGTCATTCACGCCGAAAACTAATCAATCACACATGAACTTGATTCAGGATAATGGCCTTAATATATTACTAACTAATGTAAAATACCGATTCTACATAAGGAGTAGGTATATTTCCCCTAACAAAATGTATTACTGCCAAACTGAGAAAATTTTGGAACGTAGCACGAAAACTGGTCCTTTTAGAAAATACATCACCGCTTTTACAGACTTTCGTGTTAAATATATTTGAATTGCATATTAATGTTAATGCTTATCAATTATTAATGTTAATAACTAATGTTAATGCGCAAACTAAAGCTAAATATTTTGTAAGGGGTCGACATTTGTTAAGTATTTAAAAGTTTGATCCAATAGATTCTAATAAAACTATATAGGCCAAGCAAAATAGCTAAACCTGGACATAATTCCATAACTGTGATTTTCTTTTTCTATGATGTAAAGCATTGTTATTTATAGCTGAAATAAAAAGAATTAAACATTTTAAAGCTCCGCGTCCATGTAAAAAAAATAAAAAAACTAAATTCACAACATTTTTGGATTTTATAAGTACAGCATAATAAATAACTTTTTGAAAGTGCCTCCGTTATTTTAGAACGCTTGCATTTCAATTAAATAAATAAAAATTAAACTAATTATTCAGTCGCAACTATCATTAATAAAGAAGGTTCAGTAAGTTTTATAGTTTTTGGCTTATCTCTCTGGAATTTATTGATAACTGTATATCAACAGTTGGTTCTGCATAGTACATACCGTGGGTTAATATATTAGTAAAAATTAAACAGGTTCTTCTTGCGGAGTTCAAAGTCACAAATATTTGCAATTATTCAAAAACCAAAATACATAACTACTTCAAAAGTGTTTAATATGAGCCTTAAAAACATGTATAGTATTATAAGAAACAAATTAATCAATAAATGTGTACGATAATTAATCAAACTGATATTTTAGGGTTCCGTACCCAAAAGGTAAATCGGGACCCTATTACTAAGGCTCCGCTGTTCGTCTGTCTGTCTGTCTATCTATCTGTCTGTCACCGGTGACCAGGCTGTATTTCATGAACCCTGGTAGTTAAGACGGTTGAAATTTTCACAGATGACGTATTTTTGTTGCCGCTATGACAACAAATACTAAAAGCCCGAATATAATAAATATTTAAATGAGCTTTTATACAACAAACGTGATTTTTTTGACGTTTTTTGTAAATAATGGTACGGAATCTTTCGTGCGCGAGTCCCGCTCGCACTTGGCCGGGTTTTTTTCTTATTAGGGTTTTAATAACCGCGTTAATTTTGCATAAAAACTCAAAATCGTGCTGTCGCGAATCGCGAAGCGACTAAAATGAAGCTAATTTGATAATAATAAATTATGATCGCGTGGTTTATGATCAAAGTAAACGGTGATTATCACCTGCAACGCCTTTTACCTAGAAATCCTAGTTTTCTGTACAGAATTATTTAAATGAGAATATTATGTTATGTAACAAAAAGTCAATTAAAATCAAGATATTTTATTCTTTAGGGTGCGTTCATATCTGTCGTATGCGCCGCCCGCGATACGCGCGCAAGTTACGCACGCTTTTTAAAATCTACAGACGCCTTTTAAAAAACCGGCCAAGCCTTTTAAACTTTATAATATGCAACTCGGTCTAAACTTGATTATAATCTGTCAGTGTACCTTTTATTAAATAAATGAATAAATATTATTGTTAAAACAACTATATTATATACTAACTATTATCTTAACCGTTATGATTTCCTTGAAAGTTCATGAGAAGCACTAAGTATTATCATGCAATTACAGATTTTTCAAGCCAATAGTTTTATTTCATCTCATAATCTAAAAATTGTATTAGCAACCTTAAATTTATTTAAAGGACTTACTCAACGATACCCTACACGATGGGATAAATGAAAAGAAAAGTCATTACCCCACGTTAAAAAATATTTTTCAATATTTTATTTTACCCTTTTGTCGGCGTGATTAATATACATATTGCACAATATAAAATAATGCACACGAACCCACACACACACATCAATAACAGATAAATCAAGTTCATTTTTTATGTAGGTTGAGTCCCGCTGTACAATTTAATGTCAACGTAAAATGTTACCATCGTTGTTGAGTTTACAATTATTTAAGTTTTTTCTGTATATGGTTTAGTGTAAGCTTATTGTAAAATTGTTGGTGGTTATTTCAATAAATTTATAATAAAAAAATATCTCCACAAAATTACAATTCTCTAGAGTCAACAGTCTCCAAGCAAAACCTCGGACGGACAGACAGACTGACAGGCATACAAACGGACATGACGAAAGTATAAGGCTAGGACTACACACAGCCTGAAACCGGACCGGGTTAACGCGGATTCAATCCATCGCTTAAGCGATAAGGTCGTTTTTTGAACGGATTCTTGCAGATGCTACCGGTTTCCGGCTGCGTATAGTTATAGTCCTAGCCTAAGGGTTTCTAGTCAGGAAAATAAAACTATAAAAAAGGCGTCTATAGGTTTTTTGCTTAAAAGGTTTATGTATATTTTTAGGATAAAGGATTTATTTTGATTTTCGTGGTCGTGATTTGCGTGGTTTACGTGGTAGTTTTGACCCACGCAAATCAATTATTGGCCATGCAAATGAAATAACTTTCGGGTTTTGTAATAGTATTGTATGATCATTTTTAGTTTAAAATGTCAATACGTTTAAATCACAATTAAAATGATGCAGTTGATGGGTTTCTAATTTTATAAGTACCTTATCATAGTAAAAATAGTGTCAGATTAGCTACCTATATTAATAAATAATAAAATTGTCATCATATCATCATAATGTCAGCCTGTTGCAGTCCACTGCTGGACATAGGCCTCCCCGAAGGAGCGCCACAGCGCTCGATCTCCCGCCCTTTGCATCCAGTCACTGCCAGCTGCCTTCTTCAGGTCATCGGTCCATCTAGCCGGGGGGCGTCCTACACTACGTTTGCCTAAGCGTAGTTACCATTCGAGAACCCTCCTGCTCCACCTCTCGTCGGTTCTGCGACAGACATGGCCGGCCCACTGCCACTTCAGCTTGCTACATTTTTGGACAATATCAGTCACCTTAGTCTTATGTCGTATGACCTCGTTCCGGATCTTATCCCTTAATGAGATCCCCAATATAGACCTTTCCATAGCACGCTGAGTGACCTGTAGTCGGTGGGCCAACTTGACTGTCATGTTTCACGTTTCGGTTCCGTAGGTTAAAACTGGTAGGACGCATTGGTTAAACACCCGGCTTTTCAGGCACTGCGGCAGTGTCGACGTGAAGATATGACGCAATTTCCTAAATGCTGCCCAGCCAAGCTGCACTCTTCTGGCGATTTCCCGCTCGAAGTTGTCTCTACCGAGCTGTAGTACTTGTCCAAGGTAGACGTACTCTTGGACAACCTCGAGCGTAGTGCTATCGACGGAAATTGGATCCGGGATGACATGTTCGTTGAACATTACCTTAGTCTTGTCCAAATTCATCCCAAGCCCCACACATCTCGAGCAGCTTAAGAATGTGCAGCCTTTTTTGCAAATCCTGCAGCGATTCTGCCATAATAACTATGTCATCGGCAAAGCGAAGATGCGTAAGATATTCGCCATTTACATTGATGCCCAGTCCGTTCCAATTCAGCGTCTTGAACACATCCTCCAGTGTGTTGGTGAACAGTTTCGGAGATATAACATCTCCCAGTCTAACACCTCGGAGCAGCTGGATGGGTTTTGTTCGGTGGTTTTGTACTTGGACGGACATTGATGCCATACTGTATAGGCTTCTTCACGTACCACCAATCGACTTGGCATCGCTGCAAGGATTCCAGAACAGCCCAGGTTTCGACCGAGTCGAAGGCTTTCTCATAGTCCACAAAGGCCAGGCACAGGGGCTGGTTATACTCTTCGGACTTCTGTATAACCTGCCGCACCGTGTGAATGTGGTCTATGGTACTGTAACCTTTGCGAAACCCAGCCTGTTCCGGTGGCTGGAAAGCGTCAAATCTTGCGGAAAGACGGTTTGTGATGACCCTAGAGAACAGCTTGTAAACGTGACTCAGGAGCGTGATTGGTCTATAGTTTTTCAGGAGACTTTTTTCTCCTTTCTTGAAAAACAATGCCACCACGCCCCCACTCCACGCTTCCGGAGTTGTCCCATTGGCTATAACGGAATTGAAGAGCCTCTTAAGTTCGCCAAGCACAGGTTTCAAGAGCTCAGATGTGATTCCGTCTTCGCCGGGAGCCTTCCCATTACTAAGCTGTCCGAGGGCCGCCTCAATCTCATCCTCCTTCACGTCTGGGGGATCTTCAGTGAAGTGGCGGGTAAGCTTGGCTCTTGGATCATTCGCGTCGGGCTGCGGCTGTATGTAGGGAATACAATGCGTATAATCGGCCGTTAAAGCCTAAGATTTCGGCCGGAATCTCCGGAACCGATGAGACGATTCAGCCATCCGAGGTTTCCAGCTTTGTCAGGTGACTTTTTCCCAATTTTTTAGTGAAGACCTTCGACCCCCGATTCTGCTCAATCGCCTCCTCTATGAGGCGAGTATTGTAGCTGCGTAGTAATAAAATTGTAATGAATAATTTTTTAGACCAAAAATGCCTAAAACATGAGAGGAAAAATTAGAAAGAAAGAAGTTATCCGAAAGAAGAAGAAGACAGAGGCTTAAAAATAATGAAGACTTCGAGTTAAAAAACTGTGCGTATTATAAAAGGAAAGCCGAAGGAAAAATACTTAGTATTCATGATACTGTTGTTTTTTATTTACGCGAACACGATACATTTAAATAAAACTACTTTTACGGATTATTTCGCGATTTATTAACATTTTATTTAACCTGAAGTTTCTAACACTTTACAGCGTTCGTGGTCACAGGTAGACTAAGGTGTTATTCGTCTTAACAATATTTTGAAATATATAAACTACCGTCACTCAGTTAATATTAATTTGTGTTCCTATCTACGCAAAAACAAAACTAACTGCATCTAGAGGTCTTGCAGTGCGGGGCCTAGCATGGGATTTCGTTAAAACAGGATCCCATGCTGGTGGTATTTTCCAACCATCTTCTCTGTTGAAATTCGGTTGTCTTCTAATTTCAATTGCCTCCCGTAACATGCGAGGAACAAATCGTCGTTCTCTTGCAAGGACTTTAGGCTGGTCAAATCGTATGAAATGGTTGGGTGTATCTAAGGCATGTTCACACACTGCAGACTTAGTATTCCGTCTATGTTAGATGTCGGCTATATGTTCTTTTACCCGCACGCCTATACTTCGTTTTGTTTGACCGATAAAGGAGAGCCCACAGTCACATTCCAGTCTGTACACCCCCGCACCTTGAAGAGGTATGTTGCACTTGACAGGTGGTAAAAATTGGTTAATCTTTTTTGGCGGCTTGAAGTAGGTTTTGATTGAAGCGCGCTTCAAAATGTTTCCAATCTTGTCAGTGACACCCTTCATATAAGGTAGTACAGCAGGTTGGCGTTCGACGGTGGAATGCTTGACCTGGGGTCTGGAACGACGTGGTACCGGCAACTGGTTTTCCCGTAGTTAAAGACATGCTGGAGCTCGCCAGCCAGGTGTAGTATTCATGACTTGAATCGCCGCGAACAAAAAGCTAGACGAGATAGAAGTTCCAGGCCTGGCCAAAGACTACGAAGAACTGATGACTACAAAAACTACTAGAGCTGTGATCTCCTGTCTTAACGACGAAAACTCAAGTGTAATTATATAGGTTTGTCATGTCATGTCTTTAAATAAATAATGCTCGATTGATTCTAATATAAATTTAAATAAAAGCTTAAAAAAACGATTTCTGTGTTAGTTACTTACCTATTCTTACAACTGATAACATAATAACTTATTTTATATTTAAAATAACATTTAATAACTTAATTTGCGTGACCTCCAATTTTTTAACCTCGATTATCTCTGTAAGTATATCGCTCTATTATGTGCCTTTTCCATAAAAAAACATTACTTTTACGTGTATTTTAAGATACAGATTTCGATTTAAAAAATATATTACATTTTAAAATTGCCACGCAAATCACCAAATAGTGCCTTGCTCGAAGAAGCACCCACTTAGTGCTTCTCATGAACTTTCAAGGAAATCATAACGGTTAAGATAATAGTTAGTATATAATATAGTTGGTTTAAGAATAATATTTATTCATTTATTTAATAAAAGGTACACTGACAGATTATAATCAAGTTTAGACCGAGTTGCATATTATAAAGTTTAAAAGGTTTGGCCGGTTGTTTAAAAGGCGTCTGTAGATTTTAAAAAGCGTGCGTAACTTGCGCGCGTATCGCGGGCGGCGCATACGACAGATATGGACGTACGCTAAAGAATAAAATATCTTGATTTTAATTGGCTTTTTGTTACATAACATAATATTATATTATCATTTAAATAATTCTGTACAGAAAACTAGGAAGATAAATAACACTTGAAAAAAAAATCATCGACCTCAGGTGGGACTCGAACCCACGTCCCATCGCATACCGGGCGAGTGCTTTTGCACGATTTTGACAGACAGATAGATAGACAGACAGACAGACGAACAGCGGAGCCTTAGTAATAGGGTCCCGATTTACCTTTTGGGTACGGAACCCTAAGATATTAGTTTGATTAATTATCGTACACATTTATTGTTTAATTTGTTTCTTATAATACTATAAATGTTTTTAAGGCTCATATTAAACACTTTTGAAGTAGTTATGTATTTTGGTTTTTGAATAATTGCAAATATTTGTGACTTTGAACTCCGCAAGAAGAACCTGTTTAATTTTTACTAATATATTAACCCACGGTATGTACTATGCAGAACCAACTGTTGATATACAGTTATCAATAAATTCCAGAGAGATAAGCCAAAAACTATAAAACTTACTGAACCTTCTTTATTAATGATAGTTGCGACTGAATAATTAGTTTAATTTTTATTTATTTAATTGAAATGCAAGCGTTCTAAAATAACGGAGGCACTTTCAAAAAGTTATTTATTATGCTGTACTTATAAAATCCAAAAATGTTGAAAATTTAGTTTTTTATTTTTTTTACATGGACGCGGAGCTTTAAAATGTTTAATTCTTTTTATTTCAGCTATAAATAACAATGCTTTACATCATAGAAAAAGAAAATCACAGTTATGGAATTATGTCCAGGTTTATCTATTTTGCTTGGCCTAATAGTATTTGGGTGCTAATAATTCTACAAGGAATCCTTACAAAACCAGATATTTTTAGGTCTATGCCGGTTAGATATTTAACTATCACTAGCTGACCCGGCGAACTTCGTACCGCCTAACATAAATTTTATTTCGTCGGCTTTTTCAATGTTTTTATTATTTATTCTGCTATTCGGGGCGGAGACAAACCCAACAAATTATAAACCATGAAAACCGGTCCAGCCGTTCTCGAGTTATAAGTGTTGTGAAAAACCCGACTTTGTTTTATAATATTAAGATTATATCCTGTTAATAGAGTGCTTCTGAATATCAAAGTGAATTCTTATCAAAAACATTTTCGCCTATTCTATCGTCTATGTGCTCCGGCTACACCCAGTTATCCCGGTTGAAACGTCGTAAACTTTTATATTAACACGCAATCCATTTTCTTCGGACTTTTCTTCGAGAAAAAGCTTTATACATGTTTCTTTACGCATCAGTTAAGATACCTTGTACCGATATTAAATCCTCGTTTTCTGGGTTCTGCGCATAGTATAGATAGAGCGTGTGAATGTGTAAAAATGGATCACTTTTAGGGTTCCGTACCCAAAACGGGATCCTATTAGTATGACTCCGTTGTCCGTCTGTCCATCTATCCGTCTGTCCGTCTTTCCGTCTATCCGTCTTTCCGTCTTTCCGTCTGTCCGTCTGTCCGTCTATCCGTCTGTCACCAGGCTGTATCTTATAAATTGTGATAGTTAGACAGTTGAAATTTTCACAATAATGTATTTCTCTTGTCGCTATTACAACAAATACTAAAAACCAGAATATAATAAATATTTAAGGGAGCTCCCATACAACAAACGTGAGGTTATTTGCCCGTTTTTATAGATAATGGTGAGGAACCCTTCGTGCGCGAGTTCGTCTTGCACTTGGTCGGTTTTTCGTTCTTGTGCTTGATGCAACTATGAAATAAATGAAAAATTACTATAAAAACTATAAGTAAAACTAAACTCTCATATGATGTTATACTTAGTTCCCGACTGTTTCGCTTATTTCAAAGTCATGTTTGTTAATGCCAATAAAACCGAAAAAATCATTTTAAAACAATGTTGTATCATTGCCTAATTTGCTAGTCACAGGCCGAAATGGATGTGATTCCAATTTTTTTTCAAGAAAATCCCCAGAGACCTCAGGCATAATACATTTTCATAATATTGTAGAAAAGGATCAAAGTTTACAGATTTTTGTTCCAAAAATAGAGTAGGTAAAAAAAATATTGGAAAAATCTGATTTCTGCTTACATCTTGGAGGCAAATCGGTCGCATGAGACCGCATCCAGGGAATTCTATTTCTATAGTGTCTCATTTTGTTTTGATGAGAGGTTAAAGCTAGTTGTAAAATACATAATTTAAGTTGCATTTTTTATACAAATATTTTTATTTGTTTCAGGTAACTTGTTACTACATGTATTACAGTGGATCATTAGTACCTATGGTAAATATTTCTACAGGTTATTAATAATTCGTGAGTTATATATTATTAGATTCATCTGGTTATTAATTGTAGATAAATAATAAATATTGGACAACATCACTTACATTGCTCTGATCCTAAGATAAGTAATATAATAATAATAAGCTAAAGCACTTGTGTTATTAAAAATCACAAACAACGACATTACCACAACACCTAGACCCAAGCCAATATAGAAAAGTTCGTTTTCTACATTGACCTGACCGGGGATCCCGGAACCTCAGAGATGGCGGCGCTATTTAAAGTCCGGCGTGCTCGCCTCTTGGCTACGGAGGTAGATACATAGAAAGTAAGTAATAGTTCTAGAATATGAGTCATTGAAATAAATTTAAACACTATTCAAGTAAAGTATCCCTAATACGTATATGCCCTACTGCAGGGTACTGGTGACCTCAACTATGAGGTAGTTTGGGCCATGTTCCACCGCGATGGCCAATTTTGGTTCGAACAGTGTAATTTTGTACAGCCAATGACCAAAACTTACTGTCAGATGTAATCAAGCCGCCTTCAGACCTCTGACTAGGCTTTAAGGCAAGTATCAAGCGATATCAGCTGGGACCAAATTTTAACATGCCTTCCGAAGCATGGATATGCTTGTGATAAAAATGTCACTAAATATGGTCCAAATACACAACCGCAGCGTGGGTTGCAAAATTATGGTAATCAATATAACAAAGCACTGCCACTACTGAGCTCCTACTTAAGTGACAAGAACCTCCTACTGAAGTCTAAACAAGAAACTAGGTAGCTCAAAAAGTTTCTATTTTTAAGCAAAGTATAAGCGGTACCTATAGTAGTAGAATCCACGGGTTTACCTATACCAGCCTAGTTGCTAAACATCGTAAGCATCTGCAGTAAGGTTAGGTAAGTTAAAATAATTCCTTACATTTATGGCTAGTTACAAGCATAACTAATAAAAATGTATAACATACAAGGTACTTAATTCAGGAAAGTACATTTTCTTTTAATTGACGCATCTTCAAATCCGCACAAATAGTGGAACAGTCTTTCTGAATTGAATAGTGCAATTGTGTTGTTCCGTAGTCGACTAGATAATGAAGGCAGAACCATTATATCGATAAATAGATAGCTGAATAATTGCAGTACTATTGTTTTATCAAAATACTATCGATGGTATCGATCTTCAATGACCTAAGTCCGGAAAACGAGGTTTGCCTTTTAGTCATTTAGTTTTTAAACTATTTTCGACAAAAATGTCCACTAATACTCGTACAATTCAATTCGTTAAATATCGACAGTGTCGCTAATATATGCAATAGTCAAAGGTAAAACTTGAATAAGCGGCCAATACAAGTTACTAATACTATGCCTTATCAGTATTGTTGTATAGTAAAGCAAAAGTATATTGCTATTTGTATTATCGATCATATATAAATAAATAAATGCAGTAAATTAGAGCAAGACAGATTAGGATAGGTTATCAGTACGCTCTTGTCATTTTCTTTATAATGACCTTAAGGACTAAGTAAATTTGTGTTCTATCGATAATACAACTGATTTTTCAAATAAAATATCGATAGTCACACTATCGAAAGTTCAGCAACACTTAAGAAAGATAGGAAAGTATGTGAGTCCCTCCCCCGTTAGGAGCGAGCAAACACTTGTAGGCACTCGGAAAGATTGATTCCAATCGGACGCACTTTGTCAACGAGGCTGTTCATTTTGCTGCCGCCTTTTTCGATTTACTGTGTAATCTATTTGTGTACTTTTCAGTTCAAAGGGATAAATGATACTGAACTCTCATTTTAATGCTACAAATATATCTCTACCTATGTATAAAGTAAAGTATGCCTATATACGTGAATACGTCCTACTGTAGGACACAGGCCTTACCTCAACTATGAGGTGGTTTGGGTCATACTCCACTACGCGGGCCCAGTGCGGATTGTAAGGCCAGTGACTAAACCTTACTGTCAGATGTAATCAAGCCGCCTTAAGGCTGACTAGGCTTCACGACCATTATCAGGCGATATTAGCAGGGCACAACTTTTAACGGGCCTTACGAAGCACGGAGATGCTCGTGATAAATGTCACTGAATATGGTTGGAATGGTCACCCATCCACTCACAACCGCGGCGTTGGTTGCTTATCTTTAGTAATCGATACCAAAACGCTGCTGCCACTGACCTACGAGCACCTTTGTGTTGTATCACGATAATTATTTCGAAAAGCATTTGATAAGTAAGATTCAAATTAGTAAGGCTTAGGCGGAGACTCAAAAGATGCATTAAATCTCAGGCGAGGGAATTATATAATGTATAAAATTTCATACTTTTTCTTTAACCATTTAATCGACATATCATTGTCAATCATTGAAATAATATAGCATTTTAAAATTTGCATCTTCGCATTGTTTAAACTTCGATTCAACTCTGCCCCCAGTAGTTAAGTTAGTTATTGGAAAAGCACTCGCCCGGTGGTCGTGGGTTCGAGTCTCGCCTGAGGTGGTAGATTTTTTCAAGTATTATAATTAAGTATCTCGAATAAACCTAGCATTTAGTTGCTCAAAAACAAAATTTAAACATGCTGTAAACTGTAAAAATAATACCTATTTGCACTATTGTATTTGTACATATTGTGTACTTACTACCTGGCAGCGTAGAGGAAATCTAGTTATTTCTTTATTTACGTCTTGAAGTATTTTTAATAGTAAAGTTTTAACGTAGTCTGAACCCAGTGTGTAACCTCGCATTGATCTATTATCAGGTTAAAGCAAGAACACTAATCTTTGTTTTATCATTATATTACGACGAGTTTTTAGTTTTAATTATTATACTCGGTGTAAAAAAAGGCTTAACGAAGCCTTAAACCACGAATTATATGCATAAAACCGAGTAGAATGAAAAAAAAATGATTGCTTAAAAATAACTTATTTCTAACCCGCAATGTATGGCGCGCACGCCACAGACTATGCCTGTGTGTGTAAGCGGATCATGTTTCTTTCTAAAAAAGTTTAGTATTATCAAAAAGAAGCCAATTTTGTAAAAAATCTTTGAATTTTTTTTTTAACTTTGACTGTCAATAACTCGGTAACCCGTCATTTACCAGGTATCGAAGAAAAAAATCGTAATAATACGTAGAATATGTAGTATTTGGCTTCGTTAAGCCTTTTTTTACACCCGATATATTCTCTGCTTTTACTAAGCACAAAAATATCTTTTTAGGGTTCCGTACCTCAAAAGAAAAAAAAAGGAATCCTTATAGGATCACTTTGTACGTCCGTCCGTCCGAGTGTCTGTCAAGACACTTCATCTCTGAAACGGGGTCATGACTAGTCTCTTGAAGCTGTGAAAAAATCAAACTTCTAAGTTAGCGTTAACATATACGTCCGTACATGTCGCAAAAAAACTTATATTTCTACACTCTCAAAGGTTCCAAAAGTTTTTTTGACTAAGACTGAAAGTGCCCTATATCAATCAAATACCTCGCAAAATGAGACTCATGTATTGATCCTACAGTCAAACTGTGTAAATAGTTTTGTAGGACTTTGATTATAAGTTTTGTAATGTGTCATATGCATAATAAATAAATAAAAGTTTTTTTTTAATAATATGTACTATGATCTTAAAGAACAGACTTAAGTTGTAAGTACATTACGTGCAGTAGTAGATGAGACCCTAACAGTTAGAATATTTATGTTGTTATAGAAGTAGACTATTTGCATGCAACATTGTAAAGAGTTATCCGTTGTCACCCCGCTAATAGCTTTCGACGACCTCCGTAGCCGAGAGGCGAGCACGCCGGACTGAGGTTCCGGGTTTGATCTCCGGTTGGGTCTATGTAGAACCAACTTTTCTATATTGGCTTGGGTCTGGGTGTTGTGGTACCGTCGTTGATTCTGATTTCTATAACACAAGTGCTTTCGCTACTTACCATAGAATCAGAGCAATGTACATGATGTTGTCCAATATTTATTTATTTATTATTAATAGCGGTCTCAGAAAACGCAGAGGTTTTCCTATATTTTCCTGTGTTCTAGAATCGTTGGTTTACGAACGCCCTAATATTTTCTTTGTTAAACGTCCCGTACACCTTATTATACTTATTCACCAAGATTAGGTGTTTATTTACTTTTAGAAACATTTTGTTCGTACACAACACTTAAGTATTTATTCTTTGTATAAAAGCTATTTTAGCACCTTTTTATTATTTCCTACAAATTCTGTGGTGTTTATTTTGGGTCTTACATCAAAGGAATATATTGTAGGGCGTTCATTCTTCCCCCAAATGTCGTTTTATAAAATCTACCGTAACAGTAAACAAATGGATTGAATCCATTGGGACGGGATTCTGTAAATAGCTAAGATAAAGGCACTTTGCATGTTTTAATGTCGAATGCGATACTAAATTAAATGAAAATCTTCTACGTATATTTCATTTGAATAATGTTTATGTATGCAATCGGCATTGGTATTGAAATAATAGTTCAAAATTAAACAACAAAAATGAAATTTGTACTCGCGTGGAAACGGTTCTGTACAGTGAATATTATGATATTTTAAATCGAATACTATCCACACATTTCAACTTCAATTATCTATTTGCACTCATAAAATTGAAAGATTTTCCATGTTTATTTAAGACTAAATAAAATTTTCCTGTAGTAATTTACAAGATTTTCTTTTTTTTCCAATGATGGAAACCTGCTACTTGTTTATGCATGTTGAGTACTTTGTTTTTCACGTCCCTAACAACGACAGATCACTCGCGTAGAGTGTAAGTTGCGTAAAATAAAGACGCCATTTGCGTTCTTTTTATATCCAAAGCGTACGTCATTTATAGTATGCCATACTAATCATAATAAAGATATATGCAGTATGTTTACTTATCGCGTACGCAGTAAAAGATCTAAGAATAGGGATGATGACTTTTTTTTTCTTCGTCTATCAGGTAGATTATCACAAAGTATTGGACACTTATTTTTTTCTTTTTTCACATAGTCAAAATATTACAGTGGACCATGGCTACATGACCTGTGTTACTTGAATGTGTTTTTGTTTCTTTTTTTTTCATGATATTTTCTTTCACCATTGTACCTATAAATACGAACAAACCAAAAATAAGCTCAGTATTATATAGCCAGGATTTGAACTCAGTATAATGACTAGGATTGATTTGATACGAGGCAAGCCTCAAACAACTGATTCACTACCGCTCACTATTTACAAAATAATCTTGTTTAAAATATATTTGATTTATGATTTGACTCAGTGCCTTTGAAAGATTAAATTTGCAAGGACATTAATAGTCTAGACATTTTGTATTTTACCTATAAAGTTTTTCAAAAGCAGTGCTCTGATATTACGAGTAGACTTCGTCGTCTAATGATGAATACATCAATCACAAATGCAAAGATTGGAGTCAGTGGCGTGGGTATGGAGAGGCCATGTCTATTAGTGGAAGATGATTTGACACAGTATTAAAGCAAAATGTATTTCACACGATTTCATTTTATGATTTTTATGCAAGTAACATGAAATAATGGCGGCATCTTAGGTACACTGGAATGATCCTGCTGCATCCCATTTTGATGTTGTCAATTTTTCTGAAATGAAAACATATGACGTTCATATAAGACACTGATGAGAGTATTTTTTTCATTTAAGTAAAAATATTTTGGTTAAATTTTCGCCTTTGTGATCCATTAAAAAAGTGAAAAACGTAAGAAGCATGGATTACAGACCTTTTTTCTGTTTATCTTCACACCCCTTTCGCTCGAAAAAAGGATGGACCGGAAGGATTTTAAAATATAGCGGTTATGGTCGAGGAAAAGTTTGTAATAGGGTGATGTTTCAACATTCGTGGGCGTAAAAAACGGATATTATAAAATTTTTACATTTTTAAAACATCTTTCTCTCTCTTTCTGTATCAAGATTAACAATTTAGCGTGTAATACTGATAGATAAGACTAAGCGTGCTTAGTAGTTGATATTTTTGAACGTTGCAATAAATAAGTAAAATAAACTAAATTACTCGTATTAAAAGACTATCCGTCACAGTCACAAACAGGTCCGATGCAGTAAGATGTATGCGGATAATAGCAATTAGTGACTGAGAGGTACACTTATGGAGTACAATATTTTTCCGAGCTAAATCTGACTACAATCAATAAAAGCCTAACCATTAATATCCGTGTTACTCTTCCATCACTGACATCATCATCATAAATAATCCATAGTACTTTCCCTGCTGAATAAAGACTTCCTCCAATGGTTTCAATAGAACGACCGGTTGGAAACGGGTCGGTTATGGGTACAAGGTGGACAGGCGACCTGGTAAAAGTCTTACGCTCTATCACTGCAACAAAAATGTAAACCAGAGTAAAAAACTTAAAGCAACTTCATTTAAAAAGACTTGTACATATTGCAATGGCACAATTGATATAATCACCGGAAGGATTTGACCCAACCTGTGATTTTGTCTATGAAAAAACCTGTTACTTTACACACTAATTTTGGAGAAGCAAACCCAACTTTTTAACTCCACCAAGGGAATTCCTTTAGAGAATTGGGATTCGCGTGTTTTTATTAATGACTTGCCTTATGTCGGTCGATGTGGGTAGCTTGCATGCATTATTAAGCGGGTATTGCTTATACCACAGTATAAGTTAAATACAGTAGGATAAAGAGACCAAGAGGAAGAAAACCAAGGTTTTGGACAGATCAGATCCGCAAGACCCTGGACCGAACTATCTTTGATGCTCTGCATCTCTCTCTGAGGAGTTACAGTAAGTTACTGACTGATTGATTAACGCACATATTAGCAACCGTGTTCTCTGATACAAACTGTAAATTAATTAGTAACTCACAAACACTACCGCAATGCCTCAAGACCAAGGTATGGAATCAATGTGTGTTGCCAGTGATGACATACGGATCTGAGACGTGGGCGCTAACGATGGGCCTCATAAGAAAGCTCAAGGTCACTCAAAGGGCGATGGAGAGAGCTATCTCGGAGTTTCCCTTCTCGATCGAATCAGACATGAGACGATCCGGAGGCTAACCAAAGTCACCGATGTAGCTCTCAGAATCGCAAACCTTAAGTGGCGGTGGGCGGGGCACATTGCTCGCAGGACTGATGGCCGTTGGGGCAGGAAGGTCCTTGAATGGCAGGAAGGTTCTTTAAAGTGCGGCCGCGGGCCGGAAGGCGTAGTGTTGGTAGGCCGACGATCTGGTGAAGGTCGCGGGAAGCCGCTGGATGCGGGTGGCACAGGACCGATCTTTGTGGAAATCCTTAGGAGAGGCCTATGTCCAGCAGTGGACGTCTTTCGGCTGATAAATGGATGGATGGAATTAACTAAGTATTATGACGATTTGATTATTTCATTACTAGGTACAGTTAGAGAGTAAGGGAATCTAGGTTCGGTTTCCGGTCATCGGATGAATTAAACAACAAACTTTTTTATAGCTCGGGGATAAGCGTGCTGGGCGACACCTTTGCATCGTAAAATGAAAGCTAATTTTATAGGTAGTTAGGTCTTGTTACATAACTAAGTATTATTAATATAAATCTCAGATTGAAAAAAAAATTTTTTATCAACACCCGTGATTCGTGTTTTTGCGAACAGTTATTGTCTACCCGACAGTAGCGCATGATAAAGAGGTACTTTTTTATTACGAGCGAACCTACTGATTTTTTCTAATTATTTGTTGTTGCCCAACCAGAGACCAATATGTACTCTCTGGCTTACTTGAAGTGAAACTACTGAAATGTTTTTAAAAAGTTTTACACAGTATGTAATCATCAATACATAATACACAGTATGTAATCGAGTTTTAAAGCTTCAGTCTTATGATGACATTAGGAAAATACAATGAACAACTCACATACGTCAAAAATATCGGATTACTAGCCATCGCTTTAATACTAACTGCCTACATGTCCGTAAAAAGAAATGCCTATTTTTTTACCAAACAAACAAACAAGGGTTATGTTTTTCGAGCGCATGTATGTATGTATGTCTATTTTTTTGGCACGCCCTACAGCCTAAATCGTTTAACGGATATAAAAGTCTATTGATACATTAATATCAATAGATTTGTTTCAATTGTGGGAGTGACAAGCGGTATGTTATTTTCCGAAATTCCCGTGGGAACAGAACTTTCGCGGGGAAAACGGATCTGCAATGCTGATAAACCGATTTTGAAAGTTTATTTCATTAACTAAGGTATAGTAATAAGGTATAGGTAAGTATTCAATACTTTATTCTCCAAAATTCATACGGGAAAAGGCAAAAAAATACACTTAAAAAATAGGAAGAAAAATCCCGTTTAATGGATTTTAACACATGATAATTATGTCATTAAATTCGTCTCAGTTGTAGGAGTGACATATGCTATGTTATTACCCGAAATTCCTATTGGTACATGAATTAAACGGGAAAAACCAATATCAAATACTACTTACTTGAGTTAAAACCTTTTTTTTTCAATTAAGAGTTACAAATAAGGCTTTACAGTTCATTGAAAAGTAGGAGTAGACAAACTAAAAATTCAAAAATAAAATAAATTATTTTAAAAAATCAATAAACCCGCTTGCGTAAGAAGTGAACTTAAAGGATTAAAACAAGATTTAAAGAATTAATTTGCTGCCGGGGGCATCAAATCCATTAACAGCATAATGCTGATTGACTTGGTGTGCACTGCGTTAGTGTACCTAATTAAATAATTTAAATCCGTGTAGAAAAAGTCAAATCAAGCAACATGGATTTGATGCCTCAGACTGCAAATTTATTCTTTAAATCTTGTTTTCATCTTTTATGTTTACTTTTTACGCAGTCGGGTTTTCTGATTTTTTTAAAATTAATTTTATTATTCTAAAGCAAATATTGCCATAAAATAGGAAAACCAATTCCGCTTTTTACTTTTACACACATTACATTTACTTTTAAGATTTTTTCGTGTAAGTATGCTTTAAAAATTAGATGTTATTTTTTCATGTTTATTTATATTAATATAGCCTTTTAAATTAGAGTTCAGAGTCTCGACTCTGCAAACGCTTAAGTCCTTACTTAAACGAGTGAGATGCTATCTACTGACGAATAAAATATTAAAACAAGTGAACGTTCTAAAAATATACAAAGCCGAACGGATTTGGGTGAAATTTTGCACACATGTTGTAAATAGACAGTTGGTTACGTACCTATATTGAAACACACGATTTCATATCTGTAAATGTGTATCCCTATTTTAGGCACTTATACTATCGGAAAACAAGGGTGCTCCGGGCTGGGACGTAAAATGTTTGAAATTATCCGCCACTGGGACCATCCGCAAATTGGCGCGTTGCATTTTTCATGAGAACAGTATCCGATGCTATGAATCGTTGATTTAATTATTGAGATAGCTCCATGTTTGAATAATGACCGAACATCTTTTTGAGTCTAGTATGCATTATCGAGTTTTGCGGGGAAATTGCTTTAATTGGAACTGGAAATTAATATCTTTTCGATTAGCATTCCATTAAGATTGTTGATGGTAATACAAGTTTATTTTGTTAGTAAAACACAAGCTTGCGAAATATAATGATATTTCGCAAGCTTGTGTTTTAAAAAAAACAATATTTGAATATTGTTTTTTTTTACGTTTATAGACGATCGCTAATCATGCACGAAATGTCCTAAGAGAGGTCTCTATAGTTTTATCTATACTTTCAGGAGTATCTAGAGTTTCAGGGAAAAACATATTAAGTATAATTTCTAACGCGTTGAGAGAGAGGTTTGTATGAGACACACATTTACGATTAATAAAAGTATAGATATAATTTTCCTATAATTTATTTACTGCAAATATCTGTGTCAATGATAACAAAAACTGGCCAAGTGCGAGTCGGACTCGCGCACGAAGGGTTCCGTACCATTATCTAATTGCGGTTTACGATTTATAACGTAATTAAAAAAAACTATTACGAGATCTAGCAATCTCGTTCGAACCAATTTTCGGTGGAAGTTTGCATGGTAAATGTACATCATATATTTTTTTAGTTTTATCATGCTCTTATTTTACACATTTTACCACTTTGGAAGTGTCTCTCGCGCAAACTATTCAGTTTAGAAAAAAAAGATATTAGGAACCTCAATATCATTTTTGAAGACCTATCCATAAATACCACACACGTATGGGTTTGATGAAAAAAAAAGAGTTTCAGTTCAAAGTATGGGGAACCCCCAAAAATTTTTTGTTTCTATTTTTGTGTGAAAATCTTAATGCGGTTCACAGAAAACATCTACTGTCCAAGTTTCAACAGTATAGTTCTAATAGTTTCGAAAAAATAGTAGCTGTGACGTACAGACGGACAGACAGACATGACGAATCTATAAGGGTTCCTTTTTTTGCCATTTGGCTGCGGAAACCCTAAAAAATCCTAGAAACCCATCGCGTAGTGATTTTAATCAAAAATCAAGAAGTATACGTAGGTATTCCTACATACGTGTTTCTGTGTTTTTTGTTCTTACGTGTTTTAGATTTAATTTAGTTTTCTTTATGATTTGAAACGTTTCATTTTACGCGTACGACGCTAGGAGAGTATTCAGCACCCGCATTATCTGAGTGTAATTGTCGTAATTGGATAAAGTTACAATTTTAGACATTAAAGTTACACTAAAGTTTGTTTGTGGAACGTGGGTGTCTAATTTTGTATTCATTATATTTATTGCCTTTCAAAGTATTTGAAGTTCAAATAACTTAGTACAAAGTTTGTCTGAATACAGATTTTGGTTTTTAACAACAACAAGTTAGCGTCTAGGTTTGACAAAAACATAACAACAACAAATTTCCATCATTTTCCATTATCAATTTTTAGACATTACATTTAATTTAGAGAAAAAAAATAAACATTAAATTCGTGTGAGAAGTTCAAAATAGAAGTCATAAAAGACTTATTCGTCAACTCGCGCGCCATAAACTCGCGAGTGCGCGCGAGTTGGTATCTTCCGAATTTACCTATTTTTTTGTCGTCAACTCGCTCGATCATCAAATCTGACGTATTTATGTACAATAAGCTACAAAAACATTTCAATAATGATACCTACTATAAATGTATAAGCCACTTTATACGACTTGAGTTTAAAATAAAACAAAATATACATAGTTTTTGAGATAGGTATTTATTATAAATCAACATGACAAAATAAAATTGCTTATTTCCCTTAATAATTATCAACAATATCACAATGACTCGAGAATTTGGCTTATTTCCTAGTATGTAAACTGTCTAAAAATGAGCAAAAAAATATTAAAAGAACAACAAAAACTTATATGTGAGTGAAGCGTTTCGCTAAATATATTCATATAAATTATTTAAAACAAAGAGTCTTTATTTAACAGAATCAGCCAACGCGGGCAAATAAAGCCGCAGGAATAAATTGTTATTTTTGGTTTTTAGTTTCAATCCGTTTTTATTTGACTGTACTTTATAGAGGCGCGCGCGTTGACGACAAAAAAAAGGTAAATTCGGAAAGTGCCAACTCGCGCGCACTCGCGAGTTTATGGCGCGCGAGTTGACGAATAAGTCGAATAAAAACTGTGGTGGCCATAATCTCTTTGACACAATCGAGACTCGCTAATGTTCCAAAAGCCATTTTCTCCCTTTAATAATAATAAAAAAGTAACAACAACACCTTATTACTTATTCAATGTAAAATCTTAATGTGTTCGTTTTAAACAAAGTTCTATCATGAGTCATGAATAATTAACGCACCTTTTACCCCCAAAGGCTATTGATTTGACCCACCCTGTGTAGTATACGTTTATCTAATTGACGCTTGTCTTTAACGAAGGGCAGGCTTATCAATATTCAGGGTTTTTCTTGGCCCTGCCTTGCTTCAGGCATTGTTAGTAATACAAAACTTATTTGGTAGTCGAATAAAACCAGCTGTGTAGTTTTCATGTAATAAATGCAAAACTGTAATCTTTACAATTTTCTTATTTTATCTCTTGATTCGGACTTTATGATCATATGTAAATATTATAATGAGATAGGTCAGAAGAAATACATGAATCTGACTTGGAAGAATAAAAAAATGGGCCGCATTATTTTGTTTCATCATTCGTTATCTTGTGTTTATTAAAAAAAAACATTATTTTTCGATTATTCGGTTCCAACTTTTGAAACTATTAAATCAAAATAATTCTAAACAAATCTATTGTGACGAAATACTCTCTGAATTTAGACAGACTAATATTAATGCATTTAAACCATATGTACCAATTAATAAGTCTAGTCTTGTCTCAGAATTTTTGTAACTTAGTAATTGAGTAAGATCAAATCAGTACACTTTTTTTGCTAACATAGCACTTTGTAAATTACGTTTACGAAGCTACTGACATAACCAAAGTAGATACAGTAAAGTTACTTAGACCAGTCGCACTTTGGTAAACGAATATTAAAAACATGCGAATAAAATATATGAAATGCATTTAAGTATCGGTTGTACTTTCACGAAAACGCGTATTTAAGGTGTCGTCATCATCATCCCAGGCTATTTTTCGTGGATTTAGACCTCCCCAAAGAGCGCCAGAGAGCACCGTCTTCCGTTTTTTTATCCAGCCACAGCCAGCCATCTTCATAAGGTCATTTCACCTTTCATCGGTTCTGCGATAGATGTGGCCCACTGCCTCGAGTTTGCTGTATTTTTGGACTGTCCATTACTTTGATCTTCTGGTCGATGATAGGACGTTCTCGTTCCGTTTCGTTCCTTACTAAAATTTAAGGTGTGGTTAGATTTAATCTTAACCCCTGTCAGGGCCATAACCATGAACTCTTAAAACAATCTCAAAGTTGTCAAATCTGTCAATTTTGGTACGTCATTTCATACAACATTTGACAGAAATGATAATGTTTGACAGATTTGTGATTGTTTTAACAGTTTATGGTTAGGGCCCTGGTCTGCAATAATTGGTCCCGCAGACATTGCAAGCGTACCTGTTTCTTTGTCGTAATGTACTCGCAGTGCACTTTCCCTTAAGTGGTTAGAGTTCTAACGTAAAGTAAAATTTATTAGCCCCACGGCAGGGCTAATACTATGAGCTTTTTATTTTATTTTTCTCTCTCATCTATTGTTTTACTTCTAAATATGTCTTTAAAAAAGTATTTTAATGAATACGTATTCACTATAAAATTAATATAAAAGCTCGTTTAATATACTAGGAGCCGAAAATGAAAATCAATTTTTTACTTCTATTAGAGCTTTCATTGAGACGATTTAAATTAAACATTGTGTAGAGGCGTTTTAATGTAAATATTATTACCTCGAATATTTTAATAAAGCGAGACGCCTGCAGAAGTTTCTGAATATTTTCCGAGGAATGCTATTAAGGCGCCTCGAACAAAAATGCAACTAATTAATTCGCCTAAAAGAAAGAAATTCATAAATAATCCTAATGGCGATCTGGAATTTTTTATCATTAATTCGTTTGTACTATATCTTTTTTTTAGATGCGTCATGCAATATAAAGCAGGGTAATCATCTAGCCATGTAGCATGTAACG
Organism: Anania fuscalis; assembly: GCA_950371115.1. Lineage (NCBI taxonomy): Eukaryota > Metazoa > Arthropoda > Insecta > Lepidoptera > Crambidae > Anania > Anania fuscalis. The sequence continues at coordinate 13,867,451 of OX493335.1, read as the reverse complement.
TATCTGATACTGTATCAAGTGAATAACGTAGGCCACGAGCCTGCTGTGGGCCACTAGGCTGGTGCGTGGAGCGCATTAAGCTCGCAGTGATCCGCCGAGATACAGTATCAGATACGTTACATGCTACAGTACCCTGCTTAACGTGCTACCCTAATGATGATGTATGTTTTCTATGATCACGATGTTGCTTCCATTGTGAAAGTTCTTCTATTTTAGGAGCTCATTAAGTGGTTTTTAAAGTGTTCTATTTGTCGCTTTCTTTAAACGACGTAAAGCGACGGAACCGTGCTATAAGGTGTTCTACCCATTAAAATTATCAACTTTCACCATGCCACCATTATCTGTAACAGGAAAAAAAATGCCTTGCCATGCAAAATATTCATTTATATATATTTTTTATAAATCAAATATATTAGAAATTGGTAAAAAAAATTAGACAACATCACATTATCACATACTAACATTGCTCTGATCCTAAGGTAAGTAGCTGAAGCACTTGTGTTATAGAAATCAACGATGGAACAACACCCAGACCCAAGACTATATAGAAAATCCGTGTTGCGTACTTGACGTACATAGTAAAAGCTGTTCACTTTACTGGGCAGAACTATATTTTTGCACTGATATCCTCGCCACTCTGTATATGCTTAATATTTATTAGTAAGGCATTTTTTAATTAATAAATATATTATTTCCCGTGGTTATCAAAACAGATTTCCATAATAAACTTGTAAGCTACAAAATTGTCTTATCCGAAAGGACATGGCATTTTGCTATTAACGCGATGAGTCAAAACATTTAGTCCTGAAGTCCGGTTGAGGCCGAAAATAATTAATTGGCCTTTGACATAGACATCTTACAATAATAGATGGCACTTAATATGTGACTCAGTGCAGAAGCGAAAGTGATCAAAACGTACGTAAATGTAAAGGAGATCTTACACACTGTATCCTAACTGACTCTTATTAAGATATACATAAAATATCACAATCTGCATAAGACATTGTGCCTTTTCAGTTGTTACAAATAAACCTTATCCTAACATCGTTAAAGCAACACAAATATCAAAAATCTAAAAATACATTCACCATCGTCGCCCACACTTGCATGTTTGTTCACTGCACATCAAACAAAATAACCATAAATAAAAAGTAACAGGAAGAAGTAATATAGTAATATCACTTTGTTAATGATGTGCTAAAATATTTTACTGTTATAAGTTTTTTCGTAGCAGCCTTTAAAAATTAGAAGATGACAATCGCCTCTACCTATGTTGTTCATATTTCTGCTGTCAATTTTATATAATATTGTCTTATTGGTTAAATGAATTCACGCACGTCACCGTACCGTAATTTCCCTGGGTGGTGACGTGTTTTCTATTTCCTCAAATGTTGGCAAACGTATGCTTGTATCGTGCGGTGTCTATTGACGTAACGTATCTGCACCCTGTGCTTTAATAAAATAAGGTTGGCTAGGTTAATTAAACCTTTTGCCAGAATATCTTTCCGGTCCCTTCTCTTGGTAAATTAATGGTATTTTTCAGGGTTTGCTAGGTGAGTGCGAATAAACTTTTAGACTCATTAGCGGATTACTCTTACAAAAGGTAAGCGTTGAAGCATTAATTGTGCTACACATATTTGTGGTTGCGGATATTTTAATTGTAAAAAAATATGAATGTTTAAAAAATGTATCATAATTGTTACTAGTATTTATAAATATGATGTGATAATGTATGACGTGATGAAATCAGAGTGGCATGTCTCATATCTCCTAATAAAAAAGTAAGTGTCACTATTAGCCTCCCGACTTCATCATCAACCTTTAAAAGTCCACTGCTGGACATAGACCTCCCCTATAAAACGCAACAGCGAGCGGTTTTGAGCCGTTTACATTCAGTGGCTGCCAGCAACTTTGAATAAGTCGTCAGTCCACCGTGTGGGAGGCCAGCCCACGCTGCGTCATCTAGTTATAAATATAATACCAGTATAAATAAATAAATACATATTGGACAACATCACAAAGGTATATTGCTCTAATCCTAAGGTAAGTAGCTAAAGCACCTGTGTTAAAGAAATCAGAAACAACGACGGTACCACAACACCCAGACCCGAGACAATATAAAAAAGTTCGTTTTCTACATTGACCCGACTGGCGTTCGAACCCGGAACCTTATAGATGGCGACGCCATGTTAAATCCGGCGTGCTCGCCTCTTGGCTACGGAGGTAGTCGTAGCTATTGGTAACTCGCAAACCTAATTTGCCTACGGTGCATAGTTCCGTGAAGAATGTGGTTTAGCTCATTGCCACTTTAGCCAAACCAACCCGATTACCCGATATCAAAGTTATAGTCATCCAGACTTTACATAACATTTACATTTATAAAGTTTAAAAAGTGATACGACAATCTGTAGCTAAAGCGTGCTAGTAAAACCTTGCTAGAATCATGATGTATTAGGTGATTTGAAATCTTAAATGCTTGCAGAAGGTTTACATACAACTTTATAACACTCACCCATATTTTCATTCCATGTCAACGGTTTAACGCAAATAGCAAGGTATCGCTACAAAGCGCCATTTATAAAGGAGTGAATTACAGTAATTATAGGCCAAGAACTTAATTCCCACAAATGCTTTAATCGAAGGTAACAGGAATTTACATAATAACCCCCTTATAAAGCTTTAGAACAATATATTTTGTGGAGTTATGGGCAACCTCAGCACTCATTTAGAAACGTCGAGCTGCATATTATGCTGTAACTTGAAAAATATAAATAATTGAGTCAAAAACAATGTTCGGGCGGAAAACTACACGAGAATTATGTTCTTTAGTAAGGTTAATTATAACGACCTCAAAAAAAAATGCTTATTACTAAGTATAATATTAGGGAGTTTAAAAGCGCACCTTGCAATGAAATAGGGCCCTTACAGTTGATATATTATTTATTATACAGAAAGATGAACAATTTAGGCGATCATTACAGACAGCAGTTTACTTCGCACAAGCAACAGTTTGCACACCGCTCGCGAGCCGTACATTCGCGGCGCGCTCGCCAGGTATTTAAATATATTATGTACAGAGTAAGAAGTAACACTACTCTCTTGAAGATCTTCGGGTTGATGAATTCGAAAACACGAAGATGGATTCTTAAATTGGTTGATGAAGGCAGTGCATTGAACTTTTAAGGGTTGTGATAACCATTGCGTAGTTCTTGACAGATGTGTCTAGTAGCGCGGAATGGATGATCTACATTCTACAGTCATTGTATAGTGGATGTTAGACGACATCCACCTGCACGTCTAGTTGTAGCGACCATATAGTATGACCACAAGCGCTTTAAGGAACAGTCCTTACTGGTTTTTATCTTTTATGGCAGGAGTTCCCAAAGTATGGGTTGGGACCCACTGGCGGGTTGCGAGAGTGAACATTTAGTAGGCCCTGAAACACACGATAACCCGACTGATCGGACTAACAGCCGGACAAATATTTTATGCTCCTTTTTAAGACGGTCAAGAGGTGGGTCCCGAATTTGTCAGTTTTTGTTAGGTGGATCGGAGCCTAATCAAGTTTGAGAACAACCGTCTTAAGGATATGATGTGATAGACTGGCTGGTGCAAGTAACGGGTCTCACCACCGCAAGTTATTGTAAGAGATCCTGCTGGATAAAGATTTTTGCTGATTGACTAGAATACCTACATCAGAAATTTCAGCTAGTTTTCCTTTTCTATACTTACTTATCCTACTAATATGTTAAAAGCGAAAGTTTGTGACTATGACGGATATATAGATATTTATTACTCTTTCACCCAAAAACAATTGAACGGATTTGGATGAAATTTTGCACACATATAGAATATGATCTAGATTAACATATATGATACTTTTTATCGCGGTTAAATGTTCCTGTGGGATATATTGAATAAACTATAGACTACGCGAGTGAAGTCGCGTTCAACAGCTGGTATTGACATACATTTTCGTGAAACTGTCCTTGATTTGAGTCATAATGATTAGTAAAGTTATCAGATAATCAGTCCTAAATTATCGCAGCACCGAGCTCAACTCCAGCTATCGCCTACATGCCGCCAGCAAATATTATTGAAATTGTTATTTCATATTGCGATGTTTAATCAATAGTGTGTCTGTTACTACAGCTCTAAAGGTGCATTTAATGAAACTACAAGCTGTCTTGTGGCTGAATCCAAGACTTCAGTACAATTAGTTGTGAACTTACTCGGTTGCGAGATATCCAGTTACACTGACTACATTGCCGACTTGTGGTTTACTTCTATTAAATCTGAAATAGAATATCCTATTGGTATAGAGTCCATGTTTACTTTGTGCAATAAAATATTATAAACTGCATAAAAATGTAAGTTACTTTCAAGATCTTAATTTGATCATTGGGATTTCGTGATCTAATTTAGAAATAGACTCTTTTGAATAATTCAATTATGTGTATAGCGATGCCCTTGATAAAATTATTGCATTAAGCGATAAATATATGTTTAATCGATACTTCAGTACAATGAAGAATATTTTTTGTTAAATATAAATTATTCTTATGAATTACACAACCAAAATGTCTAAAATTAATTCGTGGAATATTCTTTTAACATGGCCGTTGTTTTAAAAAAAATGCAATGCGTTAATAAGGGAAACAAAGTATCGTTGTGTCCTTGTCACTTGTGTGAACGTGTTTGTTTCTGCATCGATCTATATAAGTAGATATGTGCTATATAGGTAGATGCGCACCGTGTAACTTGATCCGAGCCGAGTTTACAACTAATAATTGTACTGAAGACGCGGCGCGAGTTTGTAGACTGTTTAAATAGCAAGGCATGATGAATGCACCTGCAGTTTGTTTGATTGTTATGGCTTTTGATTGAACCTAGTAAACCGGAAACCGGTAAACTTTGAAATCATCAAATGAAAAACTATTTTAGCATGTGATTTCAAAGTTTACCCACGGAACAGTTTACTAGTTATATTAGGTAGAACTTTTAAGCAGAACACATCCTAGGTGTTGATCTCAGATCTTAACTTCCCGGCTGCCTACTAACGACCCCCATCAGAGAGGTCGACGAAAATATGGCGTAAAAATGGACAGACCACTCAAAAATGATTTTACTTTTTTAGTTTTTCCGGAGCCTACTTATTTAAGCCCTTCATTTAAATGCTTAAGGAATTTGAATAGTGGGAGAGTATAATTTATTCTGAGGGGAAATCTTTGTCGATGTTATTATTTCAAAGCACATCAGCAGTTGAAATGATTATTGGATGGAATAAAGATTATTGCACGTCTATCGGTTGAGAGGTTACGGAATAAATTGAGAGACTAGTAAAATAAAATGTCTTTTTGTGTTTTTTGTTTTTTATTTCAACATAAGTTGGTCTAAATCCTTAAAAAAACACAGTAAATATTATTACTTATATATTGTTTTAAACTTTCATGGTCACTAACATTAGAATAGTTTGTTACGGGATTGCTACCATGTACCTTATTTTTGAGTTCCCAATATTTCGGCACTGTTGCAAGCGCCATGATCACGGAGTTACTCACTATCGGGTTACTCCGTGATCATGGCGCTTGCAACAGTGCCGAAATATCGGGAACTCAAAAATAAGGTACATGGTAGCAATCCCGTAACAAACTATTCTAATATTATTACTTACTCTAGCATAATAATATAAAAGCACAAACATACGATCTGCAAAACCAACACGTCACTACGGATTGTGCTTCCACCGGATCAAGATTTGTTATGCATTTCCTCCATTGAATTTCAAATACGAAACGAGAAGTGTGGGCTCACGATAAGAACAGAAATTTTATTTTTTCTCCGCTCACGGCCCATTTGGTGGCTTTGTGTTAAATTCGTCGACAAGTCATGGATGAAAGGAGGTTCATTCTCCCCAATAGCTATTGTCCCGACGAAATTTTCTTTACATAGTTTCAATTTATTTGGTCCAAATTACTTCATTTAATTTGATGGTTATGGTACTTAAAAATATAATAATTAGGCCTCGTAATAATAAAATTTCTTTTGTTATTTTTTTGCTGGGCAGAAAGGATAGGGATGTCGAGTAATACGCAACGAAAAATTCATACAATAATTGCAATTTGCTGAGTAGAAATCGTATTAAAAGTTTTTAAAGCACTCTGAACGAACGCGAAAAAATGCCGCCTGAATTTGAGATCTGAATAAAAATTCAGTTTGATATTTCCATGACTATTAATATATTTTCAAGAATCCGTTTCTTTATTTCATAAAAATAAAGGAAGCTTCGCAAACTCAAACAATGCGAAGTCAACAGAATTTAATAATGGGCGAAAAGTATCGAAAAAATATTATTTCAATTCGTTGGTACGATTCTGCTGATATCCGGATTTTATATTTTTAACTCTAGACGTTAAAATTGATTGAGTGGTACAATTTTTAGTAAGTATTATGTGAAATGAAAGGAATTTTATCTGAAATATACTTCCAACCATAGTTCTAACTGTGAAAGACGGCTGACATGCATGCGATAATTTTTCTCACACGTGCTAATCACAAAACTCGATTGAAAGTATGAGACGATATTAACGACGATTAAGAATGGCCATAATTTTAGTTTTATTTTTCCACAACTCAACCACAAAGCTATTAACCCACCGAGTACGTTTAACCGTTCCGGTGATATTCTCTCACTTTTCGTTTCGCAAACCGTCGACAATCTAACTACAATAAGCGCCCCAGTTTCGCATTCACTCGCAGCAGGAAAGTGTTGACGCGGCAGAAACAAAAGCAGGACTCGTCGCGTCGGGGCACAATACATTGGTGGTTATTCAAGCGGTTCTGGAAGAAGGTCAGTGCACGATCAACAATGGACGTCCCGCAACGCAATCGTGTTGTCGTATCTGAACCTTGTTTTGAATGATTTAAATTGTAATTGTTAGGAGCTTTAACAGAGCGATTACGCTGTAATATTAATAACAGTTAAAGCAATATTATTGAGATTTAAGTAACAAATGAATTTCATATGTATTCTTCTTAGATTAACCCAATTACTAATACCGTAAACAAACAGAAATTATAATATGCCGACTAGTTAACAAGTTGAGATACTTAACAACTTAAAAATGACACCATAACTTAATTAGGTAAATACTCGTGCTCATCAAACAAATAGGTGTATGGGTCTACTTGACCCAGGACCCTTGTCAAGATTGTGTTCTTGTGTAAAAGATTTTTTGAAGTTCAGAGCGCGAATAATTAGACCATTCTGTCAAATACAGAAAATGAGTTATTATAAAAAAGAATAAAGGCAAGTTATTAGTTCGTAAATAGCACTGACACCAAGCAATACACACTAGTCGATATTTTATATATATATATATATATATATATTATATGAAATATCGATAACCTGCTAATGTGCACAGAGCCCTCTAAATAAAAAGGTAACGCCTGAGTGAACAGTTCCATCGGTATTTCAATATAAAATAAATCGATTGCAATTCGGTGCAAAATGGATGTCACACACAGCTCGCAGCAGATTGCATCCGCGCTTCCATAGCGGAGATAGGTAATGATAAGTGGTAACTGGGCTTTATCGCTGTGACAGCGAGTTTTACGCTACGGATAAGATTTAATTCCTATTATCGATAAACACACGTTTGATCGGTTTGTGAAATAGTCTTTAAAGATAGATTAAATGGTTATAATGCAAACTTCGCGGCTTATGTATTTTGCCTGGTATCTAAGCACAGTATAGGTACTTGAAGCAATAAGGTTATTATACAAAAGACTGCTACTGTGAAAATTGCCAAACTTTTTTTATTAAAAATATTAAAGTTACAGTATCAAAATGAATTTCCAGTATCGTCAAATCAGAAACTCGTTTAAAACGTTTAAATATTCTGAAAACCGCTATAAACCATAACTGCTTATCGCACTTGTCAATCCTAACAAACACTATTGAATTATATTCAACTCGATTACGACACGACAGCTCGATTGCATTGCACAACATCAATTTCCACTCGCGCGCCAGTTCCTTCCTACCTCACGCGAATAGCAAACAATGTGCCTTGTTGTGCCTAGAGAGGCGACGAGTCCTGCTTTTGTTTCTGCCGCGTCAACACTTTCCTGCTGCGACTGAATGCGAAACTGGGGCGCTTATTGTAGTTAGATCGTCGACGGTTGTTGAAACGAAAAAGTGAAAAATATTACATGGAAAGCGGTTAAGTGCGCTGACAGTTAACATTTGTTTAATTTTTAAAACTGGGAACACGTTTTTTTTTTTGATAACTACTTACAATCGGCTTGCTTAGACGGATGGTTTATTATTTAAATTTTAAGAAAAAAAAATTAGGCACTGTAAATCCTACAAACATGAATTCTTAAATTTTCATTATGTCGAATTGCGTTCGTGTTGTGCCTATAAAACGATAACCTACTCGTATACCTATGCTAGATTATAATCATTTTTCTAAATTGGAACAGAACTTAGATTATATGTAGAATCAAGCTATAGTACCTATTTTAACCGTCGAACATAATAAAAGATAGTAAAAAAATAAACAATACTATTAAAGCGGGGTAACCATGAACTCCTAAAAACAATCTCAAAGCTGTCAAATCTGTCAATTTTGGTACGTCATTACATACAAAATTTGACAGATTTGATAATGTTTGACAGATTTGAGTAAGAGTTCGTGGTTACCGCCCAGGTCTATCATAACAAATCATCAATATAGCAAACATACGTTCACAGAAATTACAACAAAGCTATAGCAATATTAACAAAGTTGAGCACTCCGAAGTTTAACCAATTTACGGCGCAAGCGCTCAAGTGTGAACTGGAGGGAGATAATACAGCACTTAGCGAAAACACAGATTACATTGTTACTTGCTGCTGTATTAAAAGTGCTTTAAGTTCGACTTCAATGCCTTTTTAGGGTCCAGTACGGTATAGTTCGGGCTAAACTAAAGCTTGCGTTGTAGTTTTTTCTTGGAGTTTCGGAGTCGGAAATAGGTAAAATATTAAAGTTAAATACTGTTAATTATATTAGTAGTAATTATTAGGACCCTGGTAGGCCGAAGCAGGGAGAACCTGCACAGGTGGGGTTACAGCTTATAGGGTGCATGTCTATGCGGTATTTCCCCCCAGAAAATGGCTCATCTTCTAACATGCCCTGCGTGTCCCTACACCTGCACACGCGAAGATCTTTGCAAGGTCACCGATAGTGGTTTATCGGTGGCTAAGTTTTGGTCTTCACATATATGAAAGCCTGAGTTGACACGCAAAGAAGAAGAAATAATAATTATCACGCCTAAACTACTTTACTTACTTGATAAAATTCACAAAAACATTCAAACATGAGTTTAGTATAACTGTTTAAACCATAATTACCTATCAATTATTACCAGTGGTAATTCCAATAACCTCAATACATTGTTTTAAACTTTCATGGTCACTAACATTAGAATAGTTTGTTACGGGATTGCTACCATGTACCTTATTTTTGAGTTCCCGATATTTCGGCACTGTTGCAAGCGCCATGGCGCTTGCAACAGTGCCGAAATATCTATTATATTATATTCTGTGCCGAAATAACTATTCTAACCTCAATACAATAAAATTTTCATAGAATGTGATTATTAACTCTCAAAAAATTAGTGTAACTAAATGGTGTGCGGAATCCTCAGTGAGCGCATCACGACTCACCCTTAACCAGTTTTCTGAATAAAATATCTGACCTGTGACAATGGCGAAGAATGGATATCGCATTGAATGGGACTGTAGTTACGAATCTCTTGTTCATTTAATATTTTACTTCGAACTCCATTTCGAAAGTGCAATTATTTATATTCGAGCATTTTAATTCGGAGTAGGTAAAGCCTGATTGATCTCAATTTTAGAAAACACATCGCAGAACTTTTAAACTTACATAGTCACGGTCCATGACGTATTGTGTGTATAGGGCCAGTTTCCAGTACAACGTATCGCATGCGTGCTTGCCCATGGCATGCGTCTAAGAAATCGCCAGCAACCCGCATGCGGATGCCAACGCGGCAACGACCAAACTAATAATTGGAAGTAACTGCTTTGGTACTTCGGGGGGTTATTAACATTTACCGTTTTTATCAGTTTATGTCTGAATTATGATAATTTCGGACAGACATGGCATTAACCTCCAAATTATTATTTTAACACATAAAGTTAATATACAGGAATAGAGGAACAAACGGCTGAGCGAGCGAGATGCTACTAGCAGCAACACTGTATGATAAAAAGAGATGCGTGATGCGTCATAGCAGAACCGTTTTTTGGCAGCTGTTTGACAGCTGGCGGCACTTAGAGGCACGCTGAGAATTCGGGCTCTGTTAATTTTCCTGTTTTTACTTCACATCGTGAATATTATTGAGAAATAGTGCTTCATAAATATGGTGACTTGTTCAGTGATTGATTGTGGTACCACACAACGACTAAACCCCGCAAAATATTCGTTTCTCAGGTAAATTAATCCAAGTCGACACCTCATAACTTTGGATTTATTTTTGCTTAAGCGCTTAAAATTTTAAGTGTTTAGAATGATAGTTCTCTTCTAAAACTATTTATTTATGTAAGAAGCAAAGATTGGATACTCTTAATGCAGAATTAACGAATATCTTGTGTAAAGAAATAATTTTCGTTTTACACTAGGGCTGCATCAAGTTATCGATGTTTCGTTTCCACTGTCTAGGTATCACGTGGTAGACGAAAATTAATTTTATGTTTTAAATTACTGTTGTTAAAAGTACCTTTCTGAAGTTTAGTTATGAATTATCTGGAAATGTAATCCCACATAAGATACTTAGCCTATACATAGTTATAAGTTTTTGAATGCTGGAATATTAGGCACTTTTTACTACACATACCTACTTACGAATAGAATAATTTATTTTCTAATTACATGGCTATTAAGAGCTGTTATAATATTAAAAGTAGGTACTTTCATTGGTTATTCATGTATCTTTCAGATTTTTTACTGATTCGCCAGGAATATATGGCTTAAAATAATTGATCGTTCAAACTGGATTCCTAAAAAACATTCATGTATATGCAGCAAGCATTTTGAGGATAAATTTTTAAAGACACAAAACAAGGAGCGAAACTATTTTTGATGAAATTTGCAATTCCAACTAAGCTTGTTCCGGTAAGCTTAAATAAAATCAATACTATTCTTCTGCTGATAATTAGCACCATGTACCTGCAGTTTTTCAAAAGCAATTAAGTAGGTATATTTATAAGTTGGGTGTGCCTTTTACTATCATAACTTTTTAATTTGTATTATTGGTAGTCCGAAAATATTTCTCATACCATTTTACATCGTGATGATCACTCTGGGTAAAAATACGTAATATAAATACATAAAATACTTATGATCGAAACTTAAAATTCATAATATTACTAATAATACACCTGGTTTATGTTAATATTTGTTTTCATATATTTTAGAAATTTGAAAGAGACAAATTTTCAACTAATATTTTAATTTAGCGCTCGCATGCCGCTGTCGTGGCATGCTAGCTACGCTCACCGCTAGCTAGCTAGCTTTGCTAGCTACTCATTTTTTTTTCTCTTTTTCACAGGTCAACATAAAGCTTAGACGCATAGTATCGTCCTAAGTTTATAGAGATATTGTATCAAGTATTGTATAGAGGTTTTAAATCTATCCTTCTGAAGATGTAATAAATGTTTGCTTCATCATCATCATCATCATTACAGCCACAGGACGTCTACTGCTAAATGGGCCTTCCCCAGTGACTTCCAGATCGGCCGGTTGGAAGCGGCCTGCATCCAGCGCATAAAGTGTGAAAAATATTTTAGAGAAAAATAAAGACACATTTCGATTTTGATAAAAATAAATTTGATAAGAACGTTCTAAATATTATTAGTCGTACTGATTTTGAAAATTATTTTGGTTCCTTGATTTCCCATTCTTTTAAGCAAGATCCACTTATTAGTCACAGATATCTCATTATAAAATGTATAATAGAAACATATTTATTGTTAAGATTGAGGTACGAAACACAATTGAAAGATGTATCAAAGCGTACTTTAAGAAATTATTTAAACAAAATTCTATTTTCCGAGGGCAGTGAGAAATTATATAAGTAGGTACCTTTAAAGCATTGATAAAAAAATGATTTAAATATCTTCTGTGTTTTCCTTAAATATTATTACTTCACTTGTTCACCCTGGGTCGTATTTTCAGCCATTCTAAATCCCTTCCCATCCTATTTTAGTTTTAATAATTCTATGACTAACTAATAAGTATGATCGATATCGATATTAATGTGTAATTGTATACATCACTGACACGCATACATAAACAATTTTACACACACAAATGTTTTCCAATTTCGGTTTCATTTGACAGCTCGCGTTTGTTCCTCTATTCCGTAGGTATATTACCTTTATGTTTTAACATTGCATAAAATACATAGGTTGTTATGTAAATAAATAAAAAACTAATCTATTTTCTCCTAAACTATGTCTACTACATATTTTATAAGACTGTGGCAAGTAAGTAGTTATAGTCCCTTGTTTCAATAGATTTTATAAACAAAAAAAAACAATAAATTAGACTGCTATACCGGTCACATTTTGAAGCGATACCGTGTAAATATGATTATTACTGATTAGTTGTTGTTTAGTTTTGTTAAAACGTCACAAAAAAGGGTAAAAATCTTAATCACTGCCGAATATCAAAAAAAAAAAACACTAGGTATTCAAATTGACTTGTAAACTGAAATAAATTAAATTAATTAGAACTCTCAATTCTGCGCCATCTTATCAGACCCTGAAGAGCAAAGTAACCTCGTTTAGGATGTTATCACCATTAGGTATAGTTCTGCTCCATTTAACAATTACAGGCGGTCGTTTCCAGCAGCACTCCTTTCTTGGATTCAAAAGTAATAAAAGATTTAGAAGAAAAAGTAACACTGCATTCAGTGTGTTAGTAGGTTTTTTGGTTTGGTAAATATGAAAATCAGAAAGATTTGTGTGCTGTATTATACGACTCTTTACCACACAAAAAACTCAAAACCTGTAGTAGTCAATGAATAATTAATCCTATTCTTCCCACACAACTATTTAGAAATTATAAATCAATGTTTAATGTTTCAAACATTACAAAGAAAGACCAGGGTCCCATTTTTCAGAACAGTCAAAAATCTTGAAAACGTGAGGGTTATACAAAAATGTATTTCAATTATCTGAAAAATTAAGACGAGTCCCGGATAGGATCCAAACATTATCTATTACAAAGCGTCCTGTATATTAAATTGTCGTCTTGAGTATCTTAGATATTGTCGATAGAGGTACTTACCGTAAGCGGCTTTGCACATAACATGGAGCACCCCCCATAAGTAAAAACGTAATTTATTTCGTTCGACATAAATTCCGCAATAATTTAATATGTACGACGGTACTGTTTGATTTTGGGGGAGAGTTGACAGGGCGGTAACCACGAACTCTTAAAACAATCTCAAATCTGTCAAACATGATCAAATCTGTCAAATTTTGTATGTAATGACGTACCAAAATTGACAGATTTGACAGCATTGAGATTGTTTAAGAGTTCATGGTTACCCCGCTGGTCTTGTTAATTCATACCAAGAGTAAGTGAAAGATCACTAAGAAATTTTTGGAAATATTTATGTATTTTGTCTCTATGGTAAGGGCTTGATGGGACACAACAACTCAACTAACGTGTGATGTGCAAGAAGCCTCGTACTGACGTACAGTCAAGAGCATACACAGAAACATTTTCATTGGACTTTAAACCTTATTGCAACGGAATATGTTACGAAGTGTAAGTGTTTACATTTCATTGCTCCGGCAGTCGCCAAGATACTTGAGTCATCAAGTTTTGGATATTTGCTATACGCTGTTTACGAAGGCACTAGCTTAGTTCGGACTAGACAACTATTTAAGTCGAGTGGCAAGTAACTCTAGCTACCTGTGTTTGAACAACAACCCATTCTGCCTTGTGAGTAGTAAACTAAGCGCTTTATTTGAGCTTATTTAATAACCAAATGGACACTTGACTTAAGTAGTTAACATATACAACTAACTAACGGTTATTATTATTTGATTTTGTAATTAAATTAAACAGATGAAAAATACTCCCTAAGTTTGGGAATGGACTAGGTGCTACAACAGACTCATTAATTAGGATTTCAATAAACAGAATTTAGGCAGAAATATGTATGTATAGTTCATAAAAGAAACATTTTTTCATTTAGAATGTTATTGATACAAAATGTTAAAATACCGGCCAAGTTCGATTCGGACTCGCGCACGAAGGGTTCCGCACTATTATCTATAAAACGAGAAAAAAATCACGTTTGTTGTATGGGAGCCCCCTTAAATATTTATTGTATTCTGATCTTAAATATGTAAAAACTGTCAAACTATAACGGTTTATAAGATACAGCCCGATGACAGACGGACAGACAGACAGACAGATGGACAGCGGAGTCTTAGTAATAGGGTCCCGTTTTACCCTTTGGGTACGGAAATCTAAAAAGCCAATAAATAAATAAATATTGGACAACATCACATACATTGCTCTGATCCTAAGGTAAGAAGCTAAAGCAATTGTGTTATAAAAATTAGATACGGTAACAATATAATAGTAATAGTGGTTTGACATACCTAGGCCGATTATGATAAGCCAGTAAATTTCAAACAGTATAATGCATTTAACAATACGTTTCTACAACTAAAAACTTAACGCCTATGTGTACAAAGCCGTCCATCAAAAGTTTCTTCTGCGCTTGTCAATTCTCTACAAACCACATTCAAAGCGCATTGTAGAGTTTACATTGAGGAGTCCGGAGCCACGTAGCTATTGTGCTGCTGAAGCCAGTCGTCATGGTTTTGTTTCCAGACGGAACTAGTAGCGGTGCAAGTTATAAGAATGCTATGAGTCATATTTTTTAATCATTTGCATTCCAGCCTGTCTGCAAAATCCAAAATCTCAAATATCGTACACGAATTTCTGAATCATTATTCAAAAAAATCCATTTGCGAATTCTGCTACGAGTGCTCTTGCCCACTCTTTTTAACCGACTTTAAAAGAAGGAGGAGGAGGAGAGAATTTGGTTGGATGTTTTTTTTTTAGTTTCCATTTGTAAAAATTACGGAAGAATCACATTGTTAACGAAATAAGTTTTGTGGTAGGTTAATGGGTTGTTATTTGTTGACTATACCTTTCGCAGAGGCCAGAAACGTGGAAATACCAAGGCCATAGCCAAAGTAACAATTTGAAAACGATAAGTAACTAAGTTCAAAAATAATTCAATATAATTAACATAAAGACATAATTAACGTGAAATAGTGAAATCACGTGGTCAAATTGTCACCGTCAAAGTTATCTCAGAGGCGATGACAAAGCTATCGTTCCGCTACAAAGCGATTGCGACTTGTCTAAGTTCCCAAATTTTGTAATGTATACTTGCCTTTAGAAAAACCAACACGCCATTTCTCCTTACTCAGCCTGCAGCTGTCACTTTATACAGTTTCAACTGTAAATAACAGCAGGAAATGAAAACTATTTGTTTAACTTGTTTTACTTACAACATTGCTCGTATCCTTTTATTTGATTCGCCTATGCACTGTCTTTGTTCAATTTGATTGGTTTTAGTTTCAAAAGATTTCAATGTATGTAGAGATTAACCAAAATGATTTGGATTTAAAAAAGCGGTTAGGAAAATACATGATTCTGACAGCAAATCCGAATTTATAAAATTTTGGCTAAAGTTTAGTTCAGATGTTATCTGCAAAAAGATTATAAGGCCCACTTGTGCATCACAGGATAAGCATATTTAATCCCGAACTATCCACTAACACGGTGAAAGACATCATTTTAAGCTGTCAGTTTGTATGACAGAGACAGAAAGATATCGTGATCTTGTACTAAACTAATTCGGCGATGCGCAAGTTTACCTAATTGAGTTAAGAAATAGAAGCTATTCTATTATATGCTTTATTGCAAAGATTTATATCGTACAAAAGGTGGACTTAAAGCCATCAGGCGTTCTCTGTTAGGCGATCTTTACTATTTTACCTTCCTTTACTCAAAAGAGTATAAAAAATGCAGTGTTTACAATATGAAAAAATTCCGACCTAAGAGCAAAACTTTTAATTTTATCTTTTAGAGTCTTTTTATTTTAACTCTTCCATGGTGTCAGAATGTGGGTTTTCCGTTTGCCAATTCCATTGAACCCGTCACAGCCTAACAAGGCTAATTCAAATGGGCTCTTGGCAAACAAGGAAAGCCCAAGCCTTTCCTACAGTACAGTCGCATCCAATAACATGCACTGTTCCGAATGCTAACTATTACATATACATTATTTTTCATATTTCTGTTTCCATTTGGGTTTAGCATGAAATCAATCGTCATCACAGATTTTGATGATATTAATATTATTATAAATTAGAAAATATATTTAAAACCGGCCATTTGCGAGTCGGACTCGCGCACGAAGGGTTCCGTACCATTATCTATGTTACAGGAAATGTATGAATTCTAGGAATTGTATGCAACTCCTAGGAAAGGTATACAATTCCGCAGCTATTTAGGAAATGTATAAAATATTGATTCAGAGATTATTTAATACGCACATATCCTATGAAATGTATACATTTCCTAGAAATTTTATGAAATTCCAATATCTTATAAGGAAATGTATAAAATGAACGCTATGTGTGAATAAAATAAATAAAACACGCTGTTAAAATAATGAAAAATCAGAGTTTTTATGAAGGGTCTCATTTAGACAATTATGTAATAATCGTACAGTATATAATATCTTTACTTCTTCTTACTAATTCAAGGATCAAAGTTTTTTTTTATTAAGGCTCCCATTGATACGGTTTATAAATTATAATATTTGACGACCTCCGTAGCCGAGAGGCGAGCACGCCGGGCCATTTCTGAGGTTCCGGGTTCGATCCCCGGTCGGGTCAATGTAGAAAACGAACTTTTCTGTATTTGGTCTGGTCTGGGTGCTGTGGTACCGTCGTGTGATTTTTATAACACAAGTGTTTTAGCTATAAGTAGCTAAAGCACTTGTGATCACCTTACGACACACCTTACGATCAGAGCAATGTATGTGATGTTCTCCAATTTTAGGTTATATTAAAAAAATTAACTTCATACTGCTTGATAATTTAGGAAATAGAGTTTTTATTTAGACTCTCATTGAGACTAACAAGTGTCAATAATAAGGTATAATATAATATACTAATTTAAGCTTAATAAATCAACTATGTATTAATTCTAAAGGTCCATTTATCACAAAACCTACTATATTTTCATATAAAGCTCAAAGCACCGCATGTCCACGCGTATTCAATTCATTGAAATCTTAAATATATATTACATTTCCGATTTCTGTTTAGGAAAAGTATAAATTTCCTAGGAAATGTGTCTAATATAATTGACATAACACATTTCCGGATGATTTTAGGAACTTTATACAATTCCTAGGAATTGTATACAATGACGGATTTCATACATTTTCTGTAACATCTATAAAACGGCAAAAAAAATCTCTGTTGTTGTTGTATATATTTTTTATTTTTATTTAATTATTTATTTTTAAAGTTAATATATGTATAACCTTTAGGTAGGTAAGTACGGAATCTTAAAACGAATCCTAAATAAAATCATTAATCCAATATAATCCTTACTGATACTACAAATTACATATAGCGGCGCGGCACGCTAGTCGCTAGACAGATAGTCCACTCAGAACATAAGCGTCATTTCGTTAACGCACAAACTGACATTGCGTTTACTCGCCATCTCGGACGATTCTGGCCAGAACTTTAGCGGGCTGTCACTCACGACACGACAGTTTACTAAGCATAGCACACTCCGCGAAGCTTAGTTTTGATGATATTTATTGAAGGCGTGTGGTTAGAAACGATTTAAAAAATTGCGTAACATGGACGAATGAGACAGAAATACAATTTCTCGAATAATATCAGGCTGAACATATTATATGGAACTTCTATATCGATAAAAGTTGCGAACTTTTTGCGAAACCACCGCGAATTAACTAATTCGCGGTGGTTTCGCAACTGCGAGTGTAGAGTTTTGGTTATGTTGGCGGAAACTTCGCGCCGGGAATATTGCTCTGTCTTCCCATTTAGGCCTGGACGTATGAAAAGATGAATGTATAAATTAATCGATGTGTTCGATCAAAAATTCAGAATAGCATCCCTAGGTAGTAAGCCCAATTTTGGCAATTGTTTTCGAGAACGGTGGGAGTGGCCCTTCTGTATTTTTTCTATATTTTGTGCTGATACGGTGTGTGCACGATCGCAAAGTTGTTGTTTCTGATTGAACAAAAAAGATTTTTTTCACGATTTATTCCTATATTCTAGACTCGACTATAAACAAACTCTTATATTTTGTCTCTTACTTTTTCAATGTTGCATATTTTTGTATTAACTGTACGATAGAAAAGGTCGGGGTATGTCCAGAGAGTATTTTGTTAGCTCCACTTCGTTTTGTTCAAAGTTAATTTCCTGCGCAATAAAATTCTTTGACACTCGTGTTGACCTATTTTTTATCGGGTTTATGAATAAGCCTTTGTTTTTTCATTGAGGAAGTGGAATTTTTGATTCAATTGAAAATAATGATTTTGTACAAGGTTTTATTTTACTCGGTCATCGGAAATGAACAGAATGGTTTTGTATTGATCATACATGAACAAGTTTTGATAAGACTAATGACGTAAATACTTTTGATATAATAGTTTAAAAATATGACACAATTATATTATTATGCAATGGATTGGACTCATCTAACGAATAAAATGAGACCAAACACGACCAAATGATACCAGGGCCCTAACCATGAACTGTTAAAATTATCACAAATCTGTCAAACATTATCATTTCTGTCAAATTTTGTATGAAATGACGTACCAAAATCGACAGATTTGACAACTTTGAGATTGTTTTAAGAGTTCATGGTAATGGCCCTGCTCTACATTAGATCGTTAATGTGTCAAATTGTTAAATTTTCATCTAAATACCATCTAAATGCTGCATGTACTTATGAAAAAAATATTTTAGTGTAAGGGCGAGCTGAACACGCGGAGTACGCGTACCGTTACTGCAATCGTTTGGTGCGCCTCTTTAGCGCAACTCATGCAAGGCTTGTACAGTGCGCGCGCGGCGTTTGAGCGGCGCGCGATATGCGCCCGTGCAATTCCAGTTCATGTTACCAGGAAATAGGCGTAGCTCACAGGTCGCGCAAGGCGCACAAACATAAAATGCATACACGCAGATCGCCGATCGCCGCGCACGCGTTTTGCGCATTCGCCAGATATTGACGCCGCCATTTATTTTACTATATTTGATGATAAGTTAAATATAACTAATACAAAAGGGTTTGGCCTTTGGTACATTTTAAGGAACAACTGTTTGACAATTTTGGACGTTTCGCGACTTAACGATTTGATCCTTTGAGCGGTCCGTTTTTTGCATTTAGCGACATGAAATCGTAAAAGCGTCCGTCTGTCAATATTCACAAAATCCAATAACTTCATCTGCAGAAAAAATTCTCTATGATAAAGTTAGTGTTTTTCCATCTTATTTTAATTATTCAAAGTTATTTGAGGAACTTTAGCAAATCTTTGTTTATTGTATCGTACTTTACTTCATAATATAAGAGCTGCCCAAGAAAGCCAAGTTTCCCGCAGTATAAACTGGGTCCGACGCGCAAACATAATAATCCTAAAGTAGATATGACGAGCGTTAACGGGTGCTTACAATAATTTACGCTTTAGGTGCTAGTTACATCAATGTACGGAGCGGGGTGGTCAAGCGGATTTGATCTACTAACAACTTGTTGACAATAGGTACACTCTGGTACACATTTATCTGTCAGGGATACCAAATGGTCTAGGGGCCCTGTCAAATAATGAAGGAACACCGATGGCAATCTTTCAAAAAGTAATCATCACACTTGCAGTTTTAAGCATCATGGTAAAGACTATCTGGAACGAAACAGAGCGTCAGGTTTTCCTTTTTGTTTTTTTTTCACCGGACGGACCTATCGCTGATTGCCTTAGAAGAAATACGTTTCAGCTAGAGCGCAAAGCCTCAGGCTCGTACATGTTGGGCCCCATACTAGCAGTCGTGATCGGGTCAGTGTCGAGTGTCTAACGCCATTGGTGGAAGACTCTGACAAAGTTTATTAAATACAAGTTGGTTCCCCAAATTCGATTATAAACCGAGCGTAATTCATTTAAGTTTTTATTTGCATAAGTTTGTGTTGTTTTGTCAAGTGATACACATAGGCATGTCAACGGCCAGTCGCGTCCGCTCCCGCTCGTTGACTGTAAGCACCCTTTGAAGGGTAGGGTGACGCTTCGCTATGGACTCGACAAATATTGTTACAACAAAGTTAGTCATTCTCGTTATCCTTCAATAATGTGGTAATGATATTTCAGTTTAGTGACACTTAATTACAAACTTCGGAGCGATAATACTGACTGACCTCCACGTAATTAAGAGTAACATTTATACCTACCTATACGTTTTAATTTATTAAAAACAATTATTTTAAATGATAATAATACCTCATAGTCCTGGTTAATCTGCTACCATTAAGATCTATCATTGGACAGTAATTATCTTCAAAGATCCTAGATAAAGCATCGAAGAAAAGCATATTAATAAGTAAGTATGTACTACTTTTACGGATTATTTCGCGATTTATTAACATTATATTTAGCCTGACGTTTCGAACACTTTACAGCGTTCGTGGTCACAGGTAGACTAAGGTGTTATTCGTCTTTACAATATTTTGAAAAATATAAACTACCGTCACCCAGTTAATATTAATTTGTGTTCCTATCTACGCAAAAAGAGCTAACTGTATCTAGAGGTCTTGCAGTGCGGGGCCTAGCATGGGATTTCGTTAAAACAGGATCCCATGCTGGTGGTATTTTCCAACCATCTTCTCTGTTGAAATTCGGGTGTCTTCTAATTTCATTGCCTCCCGAACATGCGAGGAACAAATCGTCGTTCTCTTGCAAGGACTTTAGGCTGGTCAAATCGTATGAAATGGTTGGGTGTATCTAAGGCATGTTCACACACTGCAGACTTAGTATTCCGTCTATGTTTGATGTCGGCTATATGTTCTTTTACCCGCACGCCTATACTTCGTTTTGTTTGACCGATATAGGAGAGCCCACAGTCACATTCCAGTCTGTACACCCCCGCATCTTGAAGAGGTATGTTGCACTTGATAGGTGGTAAAAATTGGTTAATCTTTTTCGGCGGCTTGAAGTAGGTTTTGATTGAAGCCGCCGAAAAAGATCAACCAAGTGTGTGAACATGCCTTAGATACACCCAACCATTTCATACGATTTGACCAGCCTAAAGTCCTTGCAAGAGAACGACGATTTGTTCCTCGCATGTTACGGGAGGCAATTGAAATTAGAAGACACCCGAATTTCAACAGAGAAGATGGTTGGAAAATACCACCAGCATGGGATCCTGTTTTAACGAAATCCCATGCTAGGCCCCGCACTGCAAGACCTCTAGATACAGTTAGCTGTTTTTGCGTAGATAGGAACACAAATTAATATTAACTGAGTGACGGTAGTTTATATTTCTCAAAATATTGTAAAGACGAATAACACCTTAGTCTACCTGTGACCACGAACGTTGTAAAGTGTTCGAAACGTCAGGTTAAATATAATGTTAATAAATCGTGAAATAATCCGTAAAAGTAGTTTCATTTAAATGTATCGTGTTCGCGTAAATAAAAGACAACAGTAAGTATGTACTAGATTTTGTTAGCAATTATTAACTAGCTAGCGTATTATATTTCTAGCGTTATATAGCATCCTTCATTTTACGAGGGTCCATTTTTTATATATTTTTTCTTTTTCTTCTTTATCAGCAGAGCCATTCCTCTAACGGTTAGCGTCATTCATAGCCGACCATATCACAAATGGCGCGCGTAATCTTCACGAAATGACGTCCCAAATCTGAGTTTATTGTTTCAAACGCTATTATTTAAGAGATTAGATGGGCTCGGAGTGGATCGTGGGGAAATTTCAATTTGCAGACTATATACCCCACATTTTAGAGGCACATTTCAACAGTGTTTCCCCAAATAGGGTCTTATTGTCTGATATAATCAAATTGAGATGTTTTTCGCTACACGAGTGTGGCAAGTTATAAGGAAGAAAGATGCCAAGCTTTTTTATTGACACTTGAACACAGAACCTAAAACTAGTAATTAATATAAACTTTTAGGAGGTTTTGCCCATACATTTCTACGAATCAGTAAATTGTTATCTCATGTGCAGTGTGCAGTTTTTGTAATGCAAGTACACATTGTGTTAATCTATACATACAGGATGTTACGTAAATTGTATATCAATCCGAAACCAGCCAATGTTAATTTAAGCATTTAAGTACTACTGTGAAATCAGACATTTAAAATAACCATTTAAAAAAATATACAAATCGGATTCTAAAAATTTTGTTTTGTATGAAAAATTAAAAATTTCTGACTTCACCATACTATTATTATAAGCTTTATGTAAACATGAGCTAGGTTTGGCTTGATATTACCATTTTTTTACCTAATATTCTGTATACGTACTTTTAGCCTTAATCTAGTCGCCATAGTACAAGCTTAGCTTAGTTTGGGGTAAATTCCAGTAAATGCCTGAGTGCTGGGATTCCAACTCACGAATCACGATGCACGGACGTGAGGTGATAATCCTACCACTGGGTTAGCCTTTCTTACTACTTTATACTGCAACGATTGGTGGGCAAAATAGTTTTAGAGAATTAAATAAATAAATAATTTATAATATTATGTCGGTAATGAGACGACCGCAAGCCGAAGGACAACGGCGAGCCTGGGCCCTAACCATGAACTGTTAAAACAATCACAAATCTCTCAAACATTATCATTTCTGTCAAATTTTGTATGAAATGACGTACCAAAATTGACAGATTTGACAACTTTGAGATTGTTTTAAGAGTTCATGGTTATGGCCCTGGTCTCAGACCGGACCCCCGGAATGTGTTTAGAGTATTTGATTACAGTGACCTATGAGTCGTCTTCTGCAGTATGTTTTATAATAATGTAATTACGCCCCAGGTGTGATCTGTAATGTTTCCTTTGTATTTGGCTTACTTAGCGGTAACTTGATTTGTTATTGTGGGATTGGGAGGACGTATGTGTGGTTTCTAACGGGACTCTCAGTTAAGCTTTAGTAAATAAAGAGTGCCCGTTGTAGATTAATAAATAATATATGCATTATTTAACGGTATATGCCAGGTAATTGAGTAAAGGATTAAACATTGGTTAGAAGAACGGCTTTATTAGACTTTCATTGATCTAATTAATTGTTTTTACAATCACATGAAATAGCTAGCCCGGAACTAAGCAAAGCTTGAAGTACGTGACAAGATAACAGATAAACATACTTAAATACGTTTCTATAAACATCCATGAGTAAGGTACAAATGCTCGTCCTAATCGCACAAACATTTGCCCGTTGCGAGATTGCAACCTCCAGGCATTGTAGTCCGGAGCGCGAACCACTACACCAGACGGTCGTCGAAGTCCTTGTAAATATTGCGAATTGTGATGTCGATCGTAGTTATATAAACTTCATGAATTTTAAAACTTCAAAGTAAATCCCCGTGTGTACTTGAAAACAAATTTTAGCTCGCGCAAACCTACATAAAGTTCTGCCGTATTTGCTAGCGACATATTTGTTTATGTGTTTGCCGAAACAGGCTGTTGGTGATTTGAACGAACTATTTCTAGGATGCATAAATAATGGTAAAATAAAAATAAATATGACTTCTTATGATGTAACTCTTACAAATCTTCTTATAAATAATTTTAATAAACTAATATCAAGGATTTTGTACAAGTAAGAGTAAGGTTAAATAGTTCAGATGCATTATAACCTTCTGTCACTGTATTTCTACTTATATTTTTATGTGGTTTAAAAAGGAAACTACGATTAAATTGAATAAATTTAATAATTGAGATCCTGGTTTTATGTACCAGGCAATTAACTTTGGTAGAGGCGGCTACCAGCACAGATAGATCCGAGCTCAATTTGTAAAGTAAAATTTTGAATCAATCCGTACGTAGCCACCTTATTGTTGAGTGACCACATCCTAATATTGTTTAAACAGAATTTCCGTGCCTTAAACTAGACTCTCACAAATTCTCGTGTACACTTTGAAACAAATTTTCGTTCAATCCCGATGCAGATGTATCAGCGCGTTCGCTCGGCGTAAACCAAATCCCGCTGTTTACTGTGGCCGTGTTTGTTTGTCCATGAATTCGCAAACGAAGCAACAGGCGAATAATTTTGATGACAGATATAAGATGATTTTATAACCAAATTTCTGTAATTTTTGTATGTGACATAAACTTTTTGTTTCTGATATTTTTCTTTTCACGTGGAGTGGCCAAATTCAAAATAATTGTAAGTTTACAAACGTCAATTTTTTTTATCAAATTCAAAATCTTATATTTTTTTTTTTTTTCTTTCTTTGATAAGTAGCGTGTGCAAAAAAGAGTGTTTGAATGTCGGTATCCATCTTACTATGGTCACAAATTACGTAGTATATTTTTTCTATTTTGTGCTATGGTAGTACTCAATACACACTTTTCACCACCTCGGAACCCAAAATACTTACTTATTGATACAGCAATTATTAAAACAAAAGATACAATGTTTCAAGTTATGAATAGAAATGAACAACAAACAAATATCGTTCGTGGAAAGTTACACATATTTATTAATGTTTCCTCTTAATAATTCCGCGAAATTTTTACGTTTAATATAACACCAACAAATTTGGAGATGACAGCCATCGTCGAAGTTTGCACCAACAACCCGGCTTGTTTCTGAAGTGAACGACGCGATCACGCAGGGACGGACATAGGGCATTGAAAACAATAAAACAACACTTTTATAACGTTAAAAAAGATACAACTGTCCACAACTACAACTGGAGCCAGAATATTAAAATAAACTCTAAAAACTCCCGGGTTTGTGCAACCTCATAATATATCAAAAAACAAAAGAGTTTGGTGAGGTTGACCTTTGCCACATGTACAAATAATAATTTCAGGGTTACGGTGCGTACAAGAAAGGGAGGAGATTTTTTTATAATATATTCACAATAATTATTATATTCTCCATTAAAACTACAAATAAATTGTGTCATTCAAAAATATTATGAGTCGCTAGAATGGTAAACTTTTTGGATTTAATTAGCTGTTTACGACAGAGACTGGTTTGAAGTTAACTTTTTTAAAAAACATTGTCAATGTAAAAAAAAACAATGAATTACATCAAAATCCTTAACCCGGCTCTGTGTTCTTCCTAATAAATTCGTCGGGGGCGTAAACATCACGCCAGAAGCAATTTATTCGTCGTTAAATAGTTGATACCGCGTTCTAGTCAATGTTTTTCAAAGCGGAAAAAAAAGTCGATTAGGCTTTGAAAATGATATCAAAAATATTGGTATACTCAATATTCATTTGTATATGCCATTTCTCCGTAAAAATTTGAATACCTAAGTAAGTTAAGAATAAAAATACAAAAAAAAACCGGCCAAGTGCTTGTTGCGCCACACGCATTATAGGGTTCCGTAAGTTGCTTGTCGTTACTATATTCAGCTATTACTTCATTTAAGTCACTTTTAATATTTTCCTCTAAGGAATTTTTGAACAACTTAGTTGAACGACTATTACTCTTCAATTAACTAATGTATCTTCATCCATCCATCAGCCGAAAGACGTCCACTGCTGGACATAGGCCTCCCCCAAGGATTTCCACAAAGATCGGTCTTGTGCCACCCGCATCCAGCGGCTTCCCGCGACCTTCACTAGATCGTCGGTCGACCTTGTGGGGGGCCTACCAACTACAACACTACGCCTTCCGGCCCGCGGCCACCATTCAAGAACCTTCCTGCCGCAACGGCCATCAGTCCTGCGAGCAATGTGCCCCGCCCACTGCCACTTACGGTTTGCGATTCTAAGAGCTACGTCAGTGACTTTGGTTCGCCTCCAGCAGGGTGGGCATGCGCAACACGATAAAATTTTTATCGACTTTTGACGTTCGACGGACAAAGAAAAAACCAAAATATCATGCAATGCCGTGTTATAACGTAAAAATAAGTAGCTACGAAGAACGGGAGACCCTGAAAATATTAAGAAAAAAGATTCGAGACGTCGGTAATTAGGGAAAACGATAAATATCGTCAAAGACAAATTTTGTCTTGTCTATCGATAAAATAGATCAAACAGATCGTGTCATTTTTGATTCGATCGCGAAGGGAAACTCCGAGTATAGCTCTCTCCATCGCCCTTTGAGTGACCTTGATCTTTCTTATGAGGCCCATCGTTAGCGGCCACGTCTCAGATCCGTATGTCATCACTGGCAACACACATTGATTCCATACCTTGGTCTTGAGGCATTGCGGTAGTGTTTGTGAGGAGAAGATATTACGTAGCTTCCCGAGCGCTGCCCATCCGAGTTGGATTCGCCGATCGACCTCTTATCCGATTTATCTTAACCATTAGGATTTTCCTTAAAAGTCCATAAAAGCACTAGTATCATGAATTTTTCCAGATTATTTTTAGCTTTTAGAGGGGAGGGGGGGACGCCCTACTCGAATGAAAATTTACACTTTAAAGTTTAATATTTCGCAAACGGATCCCTAAATTTAAATGGCATTTAGCCTAAAAAAAAATATTTTGCAAAATTTTATTCTACCAATTTGTCGTCGTGATCGATATACATATCCCTACAAAATTACAGATCTCTAGGGTCAACAGTCTCCAAGCAAAACCTCGGACGGACAGACAGACAGACGGACATGACGAACCCTAAAAAGGAACATACACGGGATTAGTTCTGGTTCCCTAGATGTGCTCTAGCTCTAAAATTCTAGCAACAGGCCTCCGATTCAGAACCCTTCAGTAATAAATTGTCGACCGAAAAACCACGTGACACTTTATGATTTACCATTAGTGGCACGTAATTTACCGGTTGTTAATTCGCTATCGACGAGTTCTGATCCCGAGGATCTTTTTTTGGCTTTGCTATCCGTCCTTTTTTTTCGAAGGGTGTATCTTTTGTAGACATTTAAACTTTTGTTTGACAGATTGTGTGTTACTGTATGGCCAAGAAAAAACAAATAATAAAAATTGAAAATTACAAAAGTTTTAATAAAAGTCTGTTGTCATTCATCATTCATCAGATCATATTATATTTCTTCAATACATACTTATAACAAATGTAAACAAGTAAAACAACATAACAAAAACCAGTCAAATGCGAGAGGTAGACTTGCGCGATTTTGTTCCGGAGTCAGGAAGATTAAATAAATATTAAATAATAAACGGCACCAATGGCGTCAAAAAAAAACTGTTAATAAATTGTACTGTGGTGCCTTAAGGTGCTATTACTGTACAATTGCGAATCGCACATAGCCGGTTTCTTAGTAATAAAACTAGGTAGAAAAGTTAAGTTTCGGTAAATAATTACCTTTATTTCTTTCACCGACACAAATGGAACTCACCGAACTTCGCTCAAGGGGTCGCAGGCAATTTCACTTTCCGAAGTTTTCGCGATGCCACCTGATTGCGATTAGATTTGACATTCCCTTATTGATTCCGAGACGAGTTTTATAGCAGGATTTACCTTTCACAGTTTTTTTTTTCATTTTTGCTTCATATGAATCCTGTTAACAGACCATCATACTTTGCCTTTTAACTTAAAAAATCTACCTCCAAATAAGCAACAGCTGATTTCGAGCATTTTATAGAAGTAAAACAAAAACGAGAAAAATTAGATAACGTTTTCGTAGGTGGGTATCTAAGTAAAAGTTTTACAACACTAGCACCTGTTACAAAAGGGTTTAGCTGCTTTAGCATTTTATTAAAAGCTACAACTTGATCTCTAAACTGACGATGTTTTACCGCTACCTTTACACAGCTGGTTTGGTTGCTGCGAATCTTAAACTACGAGTCAGTTTTTTTGTTGACTGAATTTGCTAAAATTGTTATTAAAAAACTTTGAATACAAAAGGTATACGAGTATTATACATAAATATTGAGCAACTAGCTACTATTATGTATACCTTAATGTTTTACCTTTCTGTGCATGAACAGATAGCAACCTAAGATAATGCTAAAAAAGAAAAAAAAAACTGCGTTTAAAAAAACCGACTTCAAAAACAAAAAACAAAAAAAAACTTTTAGTTTGAAACACTGTTTATGGCTATCTATGGGCAGACTGCCAAAAAATACTTTAGTTTCAGAGCTTTCTAATCTGATACTAATACACTATGAATTATGTTAGATATAACATGATTATTTTACTTTAAATTTATTGCTACTCGTGCCTCGCTAGTACTTACTAAAAATACCGTTTTAATTTATTTGTATCTGCCATTTCAAAGTATTATTTAAAAGTAAAAAGACTAGACTGGAGTTAACTGACAAGTCGGTATTAAATAAAAGTTGACAACAAAAGAAAATACAATCTCAGATGTCTGAAAAACTAACTTCTTAGCGGAGTGACTGCATAATAAATGCAGTGCATAATAAATGAGTTGCATATCCGACAATGCTTTCTTTCTTCAAATATTAACACTGAAAGTGCTGTTCCAGTGGTTCTCAAACTGCTGAACGAGTAGACTGCTCTCTTGAAGAACGATAAAAAGGGGTGCTGATAAGGCTTAGATATCAGTTTGTTTTATCTTCAGTTTAAAACATTTTTCTATTTTTAAAACGTTGAATTTCTTATGATTAAGTTTTGATAAGAAAAAGGAATATGACGTACGTATGGATGGATGTATTTTGCAGATAGTTATAATATTTTTTTAATATTTTCTCATCATGCACAAAGGTGGAGGAGGAGGAGTGTTAGGAGTTACAATTTTAAACAGGCAGGTTTATTTATGTTTCCGAGCGAAGTCATTATTATTGTCAATGTAAGGGTAGATAAGGTTTAAATACGTAAGGCAAGGGTTTGCCTCTGCTTTTATGTAATGTAGGTATATTGAAATCCCCTCATTTAAATAGACTCTCGGATAAACAATAAAATTGATGTCAATGCCGGCTATTGTATAGAAAATAAGTTTTTATTTTTCATACAATAGCCAGCATTTGATTATCAAATTTTAATACTTTGAGAATCTCTGGTCTACAAGGACAGTCGGCTTCGAACTTCAACTGAATAAAACATAAGGCTAACCGAAACAGGGTGATTTGGTTTTACGGGCCGAGTATACTGTTTTGGTATTGTCTTTTCTAGCAATTTAAACCTTGACTTCACAAGCTTGCGTTTTTATACTGAACAATCTTTTTTACATCCATAGAACATTTAATAGGAACTTTAAAAATATGGATTATTACAATGGTACAATTCTTAGTATTTTATAATCATTATATATTTTTTTTGTTTGTAATCAAATCGAATTGAATTTATTAGTATCGACAAACTTCGTAAAATGGTTTGGTATTGCCAAGAGCGTGGGCTTATTACGATAATTTCTTAAAAGTGTATTTCACGCCTCACCAGTAGCATCTTGTTTCATTTTTTATTAAGTTTTAGAATATTATAAAAAAAATGTAAGAAACAAAGAGTCGACCAATTAAGTAACATCTTTCATAAGTTTGTGCTCTCTTTTTGCATCTTTTATCATAACAGTGTTATTTCAACCGTATTTTGTTTTTTCTTCATCGAGTTTGACGCAAAACAAAACACTGCTTAGGCACAGATTAATAAAGCTTTTGTCTAGCGTTAATTTTATGTGTTACGTGTATTCCAAATTAAAAAACCGTAATAGTTGGCTTTATTTACACCCAATCTAAATCAGGTTTACATGTTTGCTACCAAATCCGTAGCATTCCACTCTAACCCCTTGAAAGCTACGCAATTTTGTGGGCTATAAAAAATCCGGGACAGTTCATCCCTCATTTTTCTACGTCACCACATCGAAGTTTGTCTCCGAACCTGGGCCATAGTAAAACATATGAGTAAAACAATTCGGTAAGTGCTAATATAAAAAAAACTAACAAATTAAAAAAAAATCTAGTAAAACTGATGTCAGCTGGTTTGAAATTTAGTATGGAGAAGTAGTTTTTATGAGATTTTGATGTTTAATTCTTCCTATTATAAAATTGTATTCGAATCACCCTCTAGAAGTAAATATTATTATTATGATACTATATAATTCTATCTAATACATATAAGATTAAATCAATCTGTGCCGTTTTGTTGAAGTTATCAGTCTTATTTATTTTTACTATACTTGAGCCGCTATTACTTTGGCAACAATAAAAATGTCATCGGCTGAAAGGAGTTATTTTTCGTAAACGAATGACCTTAATATTTTGTAGTTGTTTAGTTTTATTAAAAAACCCAACTATGACGAAAACGCCTACTAGAATTAAGGTACAAAAAAGACTTCAATTGGAGAACCAATTCACACCGCAGTCACACGGCCTATTTGAATGTTAGGTGATCATGCTGATGTGCTCTTACGCGACGTCTTCTTATATATAAAATTCTCGTGTCACAATGTTCGTTCCCGTACTCCTCCGAAACGGCTTATTGATATTGAGTAGGTCTGAGAATCGGCTAACATCTTTTTTTCATACCCCTTAGTGATAAGGGTTGTCCACCCTTAACAAAAATTACTTAAAAATTATTCATATGGCAAAACAACGTTTGCCGGGTCAGCTAGTAAATATATATTGTTCATCTCGCATACTTAAATAATATTTTTTTAGCTTTGCCGTAGTCGAAAAAATGATGTGAACGGTTCATAAAGTAATTACTCATTTATTTTAAAGTACGCAATTTACTTGGTTTGTCTTCAACGACAAAGATATAAAGGTAAAATTAGATACATTTGTTGGTTGCGAATTTCTCACTGAATCTAAAAAGGTGTCAAATATACTCAATAATAGAGTAGTATAACAATTGCTAAGCTGAGACAAGAGTGTCAAATAATCTAGAAATGCTCATGTTGTAGTTTCAAAGCATTTCAATGCTTTAAGCGAGCATTATATTAATGATATCTAGTAAGTACAATTTAATGAGGTGAATGGCTAAGTGCTTAAATTAATGACGCGTTGTTTTACAAATTATCAGACCTACAAGTGTAAAATATAGTATGTATACAGGTTTACTTTTGGACCCACCGCCAAAATAATTTATAATTTAAGGGAAGTAATATAAAAAAAATGTAAATAAAATTAAAAAATAATAAAATAAAAAACCCGACTGCGTGAAAAGTAAAGATAAAAGATGAAAACAAGATTTAAAGAATCAATTTGCAGTCTGAGGCATCAAATCTATGTTACTTGATTCGACTTATTCTACACGGATTTAAATTACTTAATTAGGTACTAACGCAGTGCATACCAAGTCAATCATCATTATGCTGTTAATGGATTTGATGCCTCCGACTGCAAATTGATTCTTTAAATCTTGTTTTCATCTTTTAAGTTCACTTTTCACGCAGTCGGGTTTTCTTATTTTTTAATTAATTAATATTATTTTTGACTTTTTAGTTTGTAGTGTTCTTCTACTACTTTTCAATTAACTAAAAAGGTTTTTAGGTTTAGGTTTAGGGTTTAGGTTTTTTCCGTTTTATTTATGTACCAATAGGAATAATAACATAGCCTATGTCACTCCCACAACTGAGACAAATCTAATGATATATCATATTATGTTGAAATCCATAAACGGTTTTTCCTTCCTATGTTTTTCCTTCCTATGTTTTCAGCGTATTTTTTTGCTTGTTCCCGTAGGAATTTTTTAAAATAAAGTATTGAATACTATTAGCACTGAAAATATGTGATGTGTGTGATGATAGTAAATAAAAGAAAGTTTCAAAGTCGGTTTATCAGTATTGCAGATCCGGTTTACCCGCGTAAGTTCTGTTCCCGCGGGAATTTCGGAAAATAACATACCCCTTGTCACTCCCGCAATTGAGACGAATCTATTGATATATTTTACTTTAATATCCGTTAAACGGTTTAGGCTGAAGGGCGTGCCAAAGAAATGGACATACTTACATACATACATACGCTCGAAAAACATAACCCTCGTTTGGCAGTCGGGTAAAAAACATTTTCTTTACAGAGATTAGTCTGAACACGAGTCAGACAAATACGACGACAAACATATTTTTGGTTAAGTAGTGAAAATTTATAATATCTGCATAAAATATGTAACTATTCTCGTTCTATCGGGCCCCATTCTTGCAGGTCACCAGGTGCAAAGGGCGGCTGCACAGGGTTAAATAGTGCGAGAAAAATAGGGGTTAGCCTTTTACGTAGTGACGCCTCCAGATAGACCCCGGGATGGTTTCGGTAACGACACTACACCACTTTATTTTTTAGGGACACTTTTGCATAGTACAGTCCCAAGGACCCCAGAAAAGTCGACTTACCTATGACGTTATAACATTATTTAACAAGAGTAGGAGATTGAAGACTTAAAAGTTGCTTCAAATGACCCAATTAGGTAGGCTATTTAGGTAGGTTTTCGTACCAATAGAATAATGGGTTTATTTATACACGTTGATTTTTAGGGTCGGGTAGGTACCTACCTGAAAAGAAAAATAGGACGTTTACCTTTCGTTTGCTAGTCTAGCTCCCTTGGAGCTGTGAAAAAATTAAACTTAAGTTAAAACAAGCAAAATATTTTAAGACGCATATTTTGACACTCTCAAAGGAATCAAAACAGATAGGGTAGGTACTTTCCATATAACTAGAATCATAAAATGGGCAAGAAGCCCTCGAGGCATCATACGGTCGCGGTCAGAAAATTTACCTAAATTTTCTGACCGCGACCGTATGATGGACGTATGATGCCTTGTGACCTCACAAATTCTAAAAAACAGATATAATATTTTACTTTTGTCCAAACGACGATCTAACAATCATTTTTGATAAATGTCATTTCAACAAATACAGAAATGAGTTGGATCATGTCACATATTTTTCGAATGCAACAAAATTGGCTAATCACAGTATGACTCCTTACCAAAAATTATTCCCCGTCCTACTACCATTAAAGCTTAAGCTACCATTAAGCTAGTTAACACCTCTTTTTTAGATGTTTTAACAAAATTTATTAAAAGGAACAATTTAACACTGTAACTCAAAATCAATGACAAATAAAAATGGACTCTTTTTTCCCTTTTCATTTTTATTTGTCATCTTCACCTATCCGACCTCGTTCCTGTTTTTTTTTTCTTCTTTTCTTTATCTGTAGATACGTTGAATAACTTTTATTTTATTGTGTTGTGTTGTGTTGTGGCTGTGAATGTGTGATGTTTTATTTTGCCTAAGCGAGTTTATCTAAAACAAAAGACACCACGTCTTTTGTTTTTTAAATTATAAAAAAAAACAACGTGTATTCTCATCTGACGTGATATTGGCGGAATTCAACGGCAAGGCGGTAGTGGACCGATGATATTGCCATTAAATAAAAGAAGAAGAGTTGGATCATCAAAATGTGGTCAATTATTCTCTTTGTTATTCTCGATGCGTCATTTTGCATAATAACTTTTAGACTGAAATGACTTTAATGAAAAAAGTGTGATATAGAATCTAATTTCAAAACTGGTATGCATGTTCTGACCGCGACCGTACATGGGAATCAGAAAATCATAAAATGTTTTTTTTTATTCATGCGATGAACAAACTTTTGATACTTACAAGTTTGTACGAAACCCTTGTTGCACGTGTCCGACTCGCTCTTAGGCGATTTGTTAATACAAAACATTAACAACCTAATATTTCCCAGCGATCCACCAAATGTAGGCATTTTCAACAATATCGCTATAAATTACTAATTCGAAATAAACCATCGCAGGATACTTTGTCAAACTTGGACAATTAATCTACAAACGCTGACACACTGTCCATTCATTTAGGGAGGGCGCACTTTAGGCGTTTTTACGCGCGGATATAAAAGTTTGTTACTGGCATTTTTTTAGTAAACCGTAAAGTTATACTACATCACTTAATACGCAAATAGAGATTTGAATTTGAAAGTTATAATAACCCCGTATGATATAGAGTGTTAATAAATGACTTGTCTGTCTGATAGTGCTGAGTATTATATGGAGGATAGATTGAATAAGGATTTCAAATTCAAATCAAATTAAAAATATACTTGTACAGGTTGTTTTCTAATCATTATCAGCCTTTGGAAGTCTACTGTCTGGACAAAGGCCTGTTCCATAAAAGACCAGTGCTGTACAATCCCTGGCACCGATGATAAGTGCTGGGGTAAAGAGTGGGGATCGCTTTGCGATTCTTACGAGACGATCATCGTATCATAGACGCGGGTTTGCTCGACGGGGTCCGTATTGATTTCTACTTCAAATGTAACACCTTAAATGTTCATTATGGATGTACATGCCATACTTAAATGTACATTAATAAAGTATTGAGTATTGCGCTATTAGCTCAATACTCAATACAAACCAATCACGGGCGGCAGTGCAGCCGCGTCGCACTATTAGCCAATCGTAATCGTAATGGCCTTCTGCGCATCTTTCGCCCAGTGCTCAACATCCGTGAAGCCAGTTGTATCAATCGTGAGTTGGAGGATTCGAGGGAGGCTTCATGCTCATACTGCGACTTTTAGTTCGAGGTCGTCACTCTAGAAAATTTCTTGATTTTTCTGTAAACGTACTTGTTTTATTTACACTTTTATAACTATTATGTGTTGATGCTTGATCTACACGTGTGCAAAAACGCGCTTATACAAAAACCCTTAATCTGAGAAAGCCCTTAATTCAAAATGTACTTCAG
Source organism: Anania fuscalis (assembly GCA_950371115.1). Classification (NCBI taxonomy): domain Eukaryota; kingdom Metazoa; phylum Arthropoda; class Insecta; order Lepidoptera; family Crambidae; genus Anania; species Anania fuscalis. The sequence continues at coordinate 13,832,532 of OX493335.1, read as the reverse complement.
CCTCTAAGCGACCTCTTTTTACCCTCAATGTCGTCTTTCAATGTCCTTATACCGATGACGTATTTAGTCGGCGGATTCTGCATACTCATCATGTCGCTACATTTAGTTAGATGACATTCAACTTTATAAATAGACTCAGAGTCGCCCGTCATTCGTTACTTATTTAATAAAATAACACTACTTTTTCTACAAATAACGATAACAGTTTAAATCATAATCATCAATTAACTTGACGATTTACGCACTCGTATAATATCAAAAGAATTTTAATCAACAATACAACTGAAAGATTATTATCCGACAATCAGTCGTATTTTTCTTTAATCGACAATTAATTATTCACCACCACCAATAAGAAATAATTATGTACTTAAAAATAGGCCTTAGCCCTATGTTTTGCTTGCAAAACAACATACTGGGTTACAACATACAGTGTATTAGTTGGTAAGGATTATATTTCAAAGAAAATTAGCCTTTAAATATCTACTAAATTTTTGTCTATTTTATTTTCTGTATTGTCTCGGGTCTGCGTGTTGTGGTACGGTCAATTTTATCGATTTCTATTACCCAAATAGCTACATACCTTAGGATATATTTGTTTAATGTAAGTACATCTTAAAAGTGATTGTTAAAACATAAAGCCCAAATATAATTTGTCTCGCCTTCCTAGTAATGCAAGAGCATTTAGTAAAAATTTTATTTCACAAGTACTGGCAGTACTCGAGTGTTAAGTACGCATTTACAAAGATTTAAAAACGTACCAAACGAGTACTCGCACGATAATCATGTTGAAGCACGCTCCGCTCGCTCAGCTCGCTCATTTCGCTCTCGCCTGTATTATACCTGAGAACTTTGACCTGCCTCCGTTTCACAAAAATTACTGGATGCGCCTCATTTTCTTTTACACTTACCATTACCTATATAGAATATCAATTGATAATTTGTTAACTAAAGTTATAGCTAGCGGTTAACCTACTGCTAATTAAATACTGTACCACTTTTTCTATGAGATTAACATCGCAAATAATTACTTCTTCATACTAAACCGCCGACCAGTAACATCTGGGCCCTAACCATGAACTGTTAAAACAATCACAAATCTGTCAAACATTATCATTTCTGTCAAATTTTGTAAGAAATGACGTACCAAAATTGACAGATTTGACAACTTAGAGATTGTTTTAAGAGTTTATGGTTCTGGCCCAGTTTAGATAGATAAGTGTTTTTATTAGAATTTTAAAGTTATCTTATGGCTAGCAGTGGATGGTTGAAAAAAGGGGTAGATTGTTCTCTTTGGCGCACTTTGGGGGAGGCTTACGCTCCAGCAGTGGACTGCAATAGGCTGACATGATGATAAAGTTGATGCACTTTGCTATGAAAAGTTAATCCCAGATTGCTTACTTTTTAATGTTTACGTATCACAATTAGGGTTCATTCCCGGGAATTCTCGGCTCGAGAATTCCCGGGAAATCGTTGGGCTTTGTTCCCGGGAAATCAAGCTCTAGAAAAGTCGAGAACTCGAGAAATCATGTTTCTATGTAGAAATTAAATCGCCGTTTGCTGTGTTGCGTGGCGGTGTGGGCCAAAGCACAACGGCACCCTTTGAACTCGCTGCAAGCGCTCTGCGGCGTCATTTTTACACGTTCATTCGTGTTTCGACTCTACTCTCCATACAAAAATTTTGAACTTTGTCATTTTTGGTACGATTTTCGATTTTCTTTCACTTAGTATTATAGATTTAGGCTATACGAGCACAACGGTGCTGGTTCTAACACGTTGCGACGCTCCTAGATTTATTTGTAACTTTTTAAACGTATACTTTGCGACAATTTTCAGTTTTTCGTTGATTTTCGAAATATTTTCTAAGAACACCCGTTCATTTTATTACACAGTTATATCCGTCCCGACGAGACCTATCTCTGGATACCACGTTTGTGGGTCTACGACAACTAAAACCGCAAAAAATTCGCCAAAAACTAATTAAAATTTTTCATACCGAGGTGATATGGTACAGTGCCGTTTTTGTAGAAACTAACTTAAAACACTAACTTAAAACTGAAATATTGTCATTCTTTCGCTTCTAGTTTATTCCTATTAGTGGTCCCTACATTGTTTCTGCAAAAGAAGCGACTAACTACTTGATTTAATTAAAATTTTCGCATCTTTGACGTAATTAATATTTTGTTAGTAAATCTCCATACAAAAATTTTGAACTTTGTCATTTTTGGTCCGATTTTCGATTTTCTTTAACGTTTTATTTCATGTTGATTTTCTGTTTAGTTTAATAGAAGCTAATTTTGTTCATAAGTTCTAAATAACCAGCCAAAAATGGTGCTGTCATTATAATTATAAGTTTAAATAATATTATTTCTGTATTTTTTTTTAAAAAGTTAATTAGCTTATTAAGATTAATATTTTTGAATATAATCAATAAAAGTTTTATGATTAATTTGATACTTTTATTTGAGAGAAAAACCACTGAATTTGTTGACGTTATTGGAACCAAATAATATGAGGAAACGTACGTAAATGTAAATTTCTCGACAACCCGAGAAGACTCGAGAAATTTGCCTCGAGAATTCTCGAGACCCGAGAAATTGAAAAGCTCGAGAAATCATGAACCCTAATCACAATAAACCATCGCGGAGACTAAAGAGTTAGTATTGGCATGCATACAAAATCCACAAATTTTACCAATGAAAAAATTACCTATTATTATAACATTAGTTCAACGTCAACCATGACAATTGGTGATTAGGGGTGCGCATATTAAACAAGGTGTAACCAAAATAATGGCTGATACTAAAGCTTAAATACCACACTTTTTATAGAACATCAAAATCAAACTACACTAAAAACTATTTACTTCTTCAATTTCCGATCAGTAAAAAATCAATGCGATTGCTTTTTTAAATTTCCATTGTTGATTTCAGCTCCTGAATCAGCCTTAACCAGAATGTATACTTAAGTTAGACTTTGTATTTTAAAAGTTCCACCGTCACATCTAGTTTCTCTATTGTTGACAACCGCACGGCCGAGCGGAGTGACGATATATTGCACAACTTTTATGCCTAGGGAGAAAAGTTGCCCGCAACTTTGATGCGTTCGTTTGTTACTGGGAACACCTATTGTCATGATAATTGCGTGTTTGTTATAACTTTCATTCGACCGAGTTTATTAAAAACAAAACAGCGATGTTGTTTATAAAAACAAAACTTGTCAACGTAGTAATGATTGTTTCTTTCAAGAGGTAGGTTTGTAGAAATAAATATACTTAAATTAAAAGTACTTCGATATTAATACTTTACACGCGGACACTTTTCATACAGTGTTTTCGATAAAATTGTATGATTTAGGTTATGCGTGCCATCGAAATCATGTCTTTTTGATATAACGCACCTACTTGCGATATATCAAACCATGTGACCATTTTATGCAGAGTTGTCGATGCCTCATTAACGCGATGTCACGACTTTCGATACTACGAATCAGAACAAATCAGTATAAAGTAAGATAATGTAATTGCGTGAATAGATACTACTACAAAGCCGCATTCAATTTTCTGAGCCTGACCACCTATGTCAGGCGATGACATATCGGATTAGCGAACAAGACACCTTCAAGACACGAAGCTTAGGTGCTCCAGTTCACTTAATCACTTAGTAGTTGGTAATTCTTGGTAGTAAAACAAAGATTAGTTAGACTCAAAAACCATTATTTATTGTTTAACCACCTTGCTTCTTTAATTATCATGTACATTGAAAGAGTAAAACTTCATTATCATCGTCGTCATCATCATCATCTCAGCCATAGGACGTCCATAGCTAAACATGGGCCTTCCCAAAAATGACTTCCAAATTGGCTGGTTAAAATCGGCCTGCATGCAGCAGCTACTACAACCTCTACCAAGTTATCTATCCACCAGTGACAGGTCATCCCATGTAAAATTTATTTGATTTAATACAGGCTGTTCTCTGAACTTCCGCATGATACTATTTTTGAGACGTAGTGTATACTAATTTGACGAATTACTAAAAGTGAAAGAGAATTAAGAGAACTGCACAAATGCACACAAAAGCTCAGAGATTGTAAAATGAAAATAGAAACAAAGCGCTTACGTATTGTCTAGAGCGGTTGCAGGTAAAATGTACCCGTTTTGTGGTTTAGAGAAATGTAAAGGATTTTTCTTAACATACGGTACTTGCGTAGTTAATGCTTTACGTCTGTCTGGACTCTCGTTAATGACGTCATGATTACGTAGAAAAATAAAGACATAAAAGTGGTTTGAAATAAAATAGGTTTACTTTTAACTCCCTTAAAGTAATTTAGGCATCTGAATATTGGATGACATTAAAATCTTGCTTGATCAGCCCGGATCTAAAGAAATAAGTTTTTCACTAAAAAACCTCAGTTACTGATCTTAATCAATTGTTTTTACTTACAACTAGCTAAGGCTAGGAGCCTCTACGAAGACTAACAGTAAATAAGCATTATTATTTTACGTCAAACACTATTCATGACAACCACGGCGTAGTAAATAATTATTCCCATATTAGTACACAGATTTCATCTTAATTGTGTTTGAATTTTTACAGTTTTATATATAAAACTTCTCAGTCTCTACGCAACCAAGGTAAAACAGACCTTGTTCTAATGTGCAAGTTAAATTGCTTCTCGTTGTATGAATTCAAGTTATGATTGCTAAAGGTTCGGTTACTGACGGCGTAGGCAAAGTTCAGGCGCCCTTTTAATGATATACTGAAAACTACTACCCTCTTATTACAAAAAAATACGTTAGTACCAGGTTTGAGCCAAGACTTAAAAGTCTAGGCTTATTACGGTACTAAGGCTTATTACAGTACTCAAATTTTAGCATATTACAAATCGTAGCCCAAGCAAGGACTTAATAGTACCGAAACTCGTTCCTGGTCTTAGCCACAGATTATAAGCAGCAAATGTCAGTTTATCATTCACTTATTCGTTCAGCATTCAATGCGCCGTTCCTTTTTACAAAATGTTGTTACTTATTTATAGAAAAAATAATTATTAATAATCGCTTTTGTAATGAAATTCGTAAAATTTTTCTATTTACAGTTGTTTCAATATTGTAACAACTGAATTTTGGTCCTATGATCAAGTTTTTTTAAAGGTACATATTATTAACTACCGAGCTAAAGTAAAACAGAAACGAGTAAGCGGCGCGCGAAATTCGAGTACTTCTGTCATCGAAATAATAAACAATTCCAGTGAAATCATAAAATAAAGACGCTTTGTTCATTATTTATTAAATATTTGTTCTATATTTTTGTACTACTTAAATTACCTATATTTTGGAGTGAAAAACTTCGTCATCTAAATCAAAAGGATTCAAACGAATACGGTATCTATTGGAACGCCGCTGCGTTACCAGGTCCTCCAAATCATCGAAATCCATTAAATCAATTGATCAATTTCCATTTTTGACGATTTTACAAATAAAAACACAAACGCGTATGTCAACTTCTGAATTAAATTTGACGTTTGAGGTTAGTACCAGAGTTAAACTAGGGGTCATGGCGGTTTAACTTTGATACTATAGATAGTCAATTCCCGAACCATCGATAAACTTAATTTTGTAATAGGGTTTATTATAGTTCATGGTTTAATACCAGTACTAAACTGAGTACTAAGTTTAAACTTTGTTTTAGAATAAGAGGGCTAGTGTTGTAACATTAGAAAGTAGATACTCGTTTTTAGCCGACTTCAAAAGAAGGAGGAGGTTCTCAATTCAACTGAATGTTGTTTTTTTTTTGTATGTTTGTTACGCGATTACGCCGTCAATTATGGACCGATTTCAAAATATATTTTTTAGTTTGAAAGGGTTTACTCCCGAACTGTTTTCATGAACACCAAGTCAGATTCTGATTATGGGATCCCTGGGAAATCGAGGGCAACCCTAAATTTTTATAGGCACCCATAATGTTTTGCATATATTTTCTGACTTAATGCCGATTTTTGGGTCTGGTAATCATCATGTCATGTTGCTGAGCTGATAATGGAAGCTCACACAGCTTAGCTGACAAAAAGAACAGTTAAAACAGAACTCCTTAACGGATAGGAGTTAGAAGATAATACTGCAATTTGTCGACAGAACGTATTTTACAGTGTGTAGAGCAGACGTGGAGCATATAAGGTACCAGATCGGCAATATTTATTTACGGGGGGCATACCCGCACACCCAGTCGTCGAAAAATTGACTCTATATAACACCTTATTTTTATCATACCATTGGATGAAGGGTTCATAGGAGACCAACATTAGTTAAGGTTACTTTGCTGTAAAGTCATTTTTGGCGGAGTTAGGAGGGGAAAAATAGAGTACTTAACACTTAAAATTGTGAAATAAAATATGTTTATAAAAAACTAAAAACCGACTTCAAAATGAAACTAAAAAGCGAGTTGAGTCGATTTTTAGTTTTTATTAAACTTATTTTATTAATATTGCACATTATGGTGTTCAATGTATGCCTACGTAACCACTTATAGGATTTTGAGTAGGTGATAGTTTCTTTTAAATGAATTTATCAAAGAGTTGAAAAAAAGTTATAGGAAAAAAATAATTATAACATCATGTCTTAATACTTTTTTCTAATGCTTAAGTATAATCTTTTTTTACTTTCAAAGTGTCTGTTTAAAAAAATTTACATTGTTATTAAATACCATGTTTCTTCGAACCTAGAAAGGGTTTTTTTTATCCTTGACTGTCGGTTCTTATGCGAACAGTGTATGGGCCCGTTACATGTCCTTTGCCATTATAGTGACAAAGTCCGGCATGTCGACAGTACATATTTTCCACCAGTGATAGTTGAATTCCCCAAGTAATTTTGTAGGTAGAACTTCTCACCTTACCGTGACCGGCTTATTATTTGCAAATGGCCCCAAAAACCCGCCAACTTACCTCAATGGCCCAAACAATTAGGTTCACCCTCGTAACAGTTTACTTATGTTGCATACAGACCCAATTTATAGTCACAGAGGCAATGTTTGTGTTATCTCATCATTTTTGGGTTATTTGAGCTTCCTTTACATTAAATATGCATGCTCGGTAAAAAAAAATATTATTGTAAATCATATCCTATCAATATTAGAAATGCGAAAGTTTATAAATACGGACGTTTGTTACTCTTTCACGCAAAAAGTACTGAACGGATTTATGAAATTTTGCACTCATACCTATAGAATATGATCTGGATTAACATATATGTTACTCTGTATACCGGTTAAAAGTTTTTGTGGGATATATTGAATAAACTAAAGGCCACGCAAGTGAAGTCGCGGGCAACAGCTAGTCAAATATAAATTTACAAACCGACTCTCAGAATGAAGAGATCAAGGCGCAGTAGAAACTACTGCATCTAGATACGTGAAGTTGTGCAGGATTATTTGAATACCGTGAATGAGAACTAAAGCAAGATTTTTTGAAAATTTTGTTAATGAACAGGGTAATACCCTTTATAAAAGAATTGAATAGGTCTTCAAGAGACATTCAATATACGTCTGAAAGCGCGCAGTCTCAATAATTATTTACAACAATCGTAATTATTATAATAATTTAGTTTAACAGGCCTAATAGTTCAACAAACTGACTACACAAACAGTTTGATTAAATTTAATCATTTTCAACCAAATTAATTTCACTTCACTTCCCTTCAACTTCAACCAAGCCGGAAGGAACAATAATAAAGCTATATGGTGAAAGTTATTCTGATGCCAAATTTAAACACAGAAATTATTTTTCTAATGTAGGTAATAACGTAACTGAGTTCTCATAAAATATTGAGTCGTGTTGTCGACATTTTAGAAGGAAATAAAAATAAAAATGTAATCTAAGTAATTTTTGATTAAAATTTTGTAAAAGGTTTTGGTCGTGATTACTTATCTGGAAAAGACATCCATCAGCATTCAAGGAACTCTACACAGAATTTATACTTAAGGTTTGTAGCTAATATCGCCTTACCCTAGAAATATATCGGCCATAGCCGTGCAAGTTTTACCCATGCATCAATCATAAGCCGAGTAGGTAAATATAAAAATGTATATTTTATTTCATATAATATCAATATTTAATAAATAAAACTCAAGTCCGAAATGTGTAAGTAAATTGAAAACATTCCCAAAACTCAAAAATACTAATATGAATAAATTTACAAAATCCTTCACAATGCCGGACTTAAATCCCAACTTCTTAATCAAATTGAAGTATCATTCGACTTTTATTAGCGAAACGTGAACCAAGTTTAATCAAAAGGCAAACTTTTTATATTTTAACACGGCGGGAGTAAAGTCAGCCTTTAGGGTAGCGACATATCTGCCGAAATTAAATCGCTATAACTTGGCGGATAAAAAAAATACGCAATTCTGTATTTGGTTGATAAGAGCCATATAGTGGGACTATTTATAATTTAAGATAATTTTCCCAACCAACATGATGCAATAAACATAGGTAATTATGACTACGAATATGATACAAGTCGATAATAATACGTCGTTATATAAAAACGATATTTCAATAACAATTAAAAAAATGGGTAAAAAAATTAACCTAACCTAAAACTATATACCTAGTCAAACATAAATAAGTGTTCGTGAGGCAAGAAAGCAAGAATACTGGCAGCGCAGCGTTTTTTTGCTAAGCCTTTCAGCTAGAAATGCAATAGTATTTTTATTTTCCGAAATTAATAATTATGTAAAGTAATATTAGGTATATTCAATTTATAATGGCAGGAGCATGGCAAGCACGTTGAATTTTAATTCGATACCGGTCGATTTGGTTGCGCCTCGTTTACTATAGTAAGCGGCCTTATAACCCTTGCACGATGTAACAGATTCATCTTTGAAAGCTATCCGCGATATGAAGTCCGAACAAAACCGCGCCGCACTTCCGTCACCTATGCCGTAGATGTGTTCTTATCTTTATCTACCGGTAACTCGGATTTTTGCGAAACTCCCCGAATATTTTTGGTAGCGAGACGTAATAAAAAGTTTCACAAGTCCCAACGCTAATTAAACCGAAATGACAAATTCATTATCCGTTTGACTCGTTAAAAATGTTTCTCTTTTTCGCTATGGAATTTAATTACCAATTTCCGGTGTTGTTGTTTTATGAATGTTGTTGCTGAGATATTTGAGGTTAATTTAACACAATATAACGAATAGTCTTCATTGTTTATTTACGAGGGGTAAAGTAATAATAAATTGCTTATTTTTTTCTCACATAAATGAATTTATAACAATATTAACTTAAACTTAAATTACCTTGGTAATATTACTATAAGTATAGTGCTTGAAAATAGTCATTTTGCAATCGTGTGCAACTTTATATTTAAAGGGGTTGACAATTTCCTTAACACAAAAGTTTGAAATGTATCAATAAATTCAAAATAAATTCTCTCTCTTGTCAAAGCCAAATTATGTCGTTAAAACAAGCGTTCGTTAATTAATAGTACATTATGATACAAGTGCTAGGTTGTAATAATTAATGAACACGAGTTCCATACGTTTTTCAACACAATTGCAAGGAAAAAACCAAACTAAAATCTAAAATACCTTCTGCGTTTTTGCTGTTTTTCTCTAGGTTTTGGCGGCAACAGGCTATCACTTCCGTTTCATGCCTCGATAAGTATTTCCGACGGGGTTGAATAACATTTTACTCGTCTTCACTATTTATAGTAGACATTTTTTTATATAGTATAGTATAGTAATTAACCACACAGCAACAACTTTACCAAATATTTTAGGGAAAATGGTACGTAAGTTTTGTTTTTTTCGCGCGCCGCAATTTCGATGCGCGCGCTGGTTCAATAATGGCACAGGAAAAACTGGCTGTTCAGCCGGAGTAGCAGCAATTTAAAAAATAAAATAAACTATTAATTAATGTTTCTAAAAATGATATTTAAGTTAATTTGTGTTAATTTATATACAATTTGTTAAAATGAAATATTTATTTTCAACACAGTTGCTCGTAAATTGACTCTTATAACACCGTTTTTAGTTTCATAATTCATCATATTACGCACTTGTGCTGTAATAACATTATCGCACTAGTGCGGTAATGTAAACTTTTTTTTTTAAAAATCCAGCAAAAGTTTGTGTCAAGAACATTGAATATTTTACCAATATTATATTATTTTAGGGTTAAGATGACAAATAAATATTTCATTTTATCAAATTGTATATTAATAAACACAAATTAACTTAACTATCATTTTTAGAAACAATAATTTAAAGTTGATTTTATTTTTTAAATTGCTGCTACTCCGGCTGAACAGCCAGTTTTTCCTGTGCCATTATTGAACCTGCGCGCGCATCGAAATTGCGACGCGCGAAAAAAACAAAACTTACGTGCCATTTTCCCTAAATATTTGATAAAGTTGTTGCTGTGTGGTGAATTACTAACAAAAATGTCTACTTTAAATAGTAAAGACGAGTAAAATGTTATTCAACCCCGTCGGAAATACTTATCGAGGCACGAAACGCGAGTGAAAGCCTGTTGTCGCCAAAATCCATAGAAAAACAGCAAAAACGCCAAGTCATATTCGGAGAAGGTATTTTAGATTTAAGTTTGTTTTTTTCCTCGCAATTGTGTTGAAAAACGTCGTATGCAACTCATGTGCATTGATCATTATCACACATTCGGCTTCCTTACCGCGCTCGCCTTCGGCTCGCGCTTATAATAATGCCTCGTGTATAATCAACGTGACCAACGTAGCACACTTGTATCATAATGTACTATTGTCATATTAACCCTAAAATAATTTAATATTGGTAAATATTAAATGTTCTTAGACATAAACTTTTGCTAGATTTAAAAAAAAAATACATTACCGCACAAGTGCGATAATGTTATTATAGCACAAGTGCGTAATATGATGAATTATGAAACTAAAAACGGTCTTATAAGAGTCAATTTACGAGCAACTGTGTTGAAAAAGTTATTATGGGTGTCCCTGGAAGTATGGATGAGGTGATTTTCGAGCTTTTTGGCTCTTCTTGGGTTCCATTTATTACAGAAAAAAGTTGTGACTGATTTTTCATTTTGTCCTACTAACAAAGATATTTCATTTTTTGTTAAGAATGATGTAGGATGGTTTGGCATTCTTTAGGAAGTTATTTGATCAACTAGCTAACATGTGTTACAAAAATGAAAACGATTTTTTCCGAATTTTATACGTCAAGAATAAAACCTACATTAATATAGCAAAAAAATTCGGAAATCACCCCCGCTTCGCTTCTGTTCGATTTGATCCATAATTCCAGGAACACCCAGTATGTCCTGAAACATTTTACTAGACTGTATTTTATTTTAGTATTGGATAACTATGTAATACAACGCTAATTGAGTTCAATTAGGTGTTAAATCCTCAGAGACCATCACAAATTGCAGCGCTCTCCTGGGTAATGGCAGGAATTTAATATTAAAACAGGAAGCGGACCTATGTATTGTCCTTAAGTAAACATACCTATATTTGGACATACTAGATAATAACAGCAAGTTTCTATTCGAATGTCATTTATGAATAATATAAAGTAGGATGATCATCAACAGTTTAATATTTATCATCTGTCTTATATATTCCTCGTATCTTAAAAGCCAGCTTATTGCGAGTCGGAATAAGCATCGAATATTCCTAGGTATCCTTAACACGAGCCCAAATCACACTGATTGTTTTTTTTATTATTAGCAGTTCAAAATTAGCACATTAAACTGTGTAAAAACAAAACAACAGGAGGAGCCTGGGAGTCTACTACAACACGTATACGGGGTTTGTGATTGGCCTAAAGGCACTTCACGCACACTTTGTAACCGCAATAAACACTAGCTAGCACTGCACTACCACCACTACTTTGCGAACGGCATATGCGGCCGTACCATAGTATTTTCACGCATCAGTGGATATCGATAACAACAGAATACATTGCAGTATCATTACATGTAACATTATGTGGTTGCTGTACTAAGCCATCAATGTATAACATGTCTAAATAAACATCACAATCAAGTTTGGTATTATGGGAGCTTACTTGGCACTGAATTTGTTCGTGAAATTGTTACGTTATTTTTAATTTTAAGCTAAATAACAATGCATTTCTGTTACTTTATATAGGTAAGTTACTCAGTAATTCTTGTAGTTTTTCGTTTCACTTCTGTTTTTGCACGTAACCAAGAAATAATTCGGTATTTTGCAAAAATATCGGAGAACATTACCGTTGTACGTCTGAGCTGTGATTAAAGAGTGGCGCGGCTTGTTTTGTGAGCGATGCTCGTTCCTGGCCATGTCGCTGAGACACGCGCCACGCCTCCATTACATATCTAGTCCTTTCTCTGATCTTAGAAAATTACATTAACCTTCGTATTGCCATTTAAGTAGGTATTAGCGATTATACGACAAAGCAATACAAAATAAGTAGGTATTTGCAATCCCAATAAAATTTACTGTCTAGCTTATTTGATGATAGAGCGAGGAGACTAATGGTTGTAATTTTTTAATAAAGCTAGTAAAGTAAAGTAATTAAGTAAAGTTTATTATTATAACACACAAATTAAAAAACAGTACATCGACTTCTGCACTAGGCTCGCAGGCCTGTATCGCAAAAGCCAGTGAGTATAAGTTTAACAATTGTTTTTTTACTGTTATACAATTCTCCCGTTTTACTGCTACAAATAAAATTTTAAAACCAAACAAATAAAAAACTAATGAGATTTTTTAATGACGTGTTTGGCTTTATTTGTCGGTATGCCTTTTAGGGGACATTGACGAACATAGTTTATCGTAAGGGTGAGAGAATATGGTAAGACGCTTTGCGAACATGTTGCGTACAGTAGGTAAGGGCATTAGGAATAAACGTTTTTTGAGAAGGTATTTAAATTCAGTGGAGTTTATCGTTTTATTGTGTTGAGCGCAACCAACTCGCCACACATAAAGTTGTCGGACACGAAAAATCTTTCTAATTCATAGGTCGTGTGGTCTTTCTAATTCAATGAAGCTGGTTTTGAGCCACCCCAGACACATATATTTAAAAATATAGATACTAGCTGCTACGAAAAACTTATAATTTAGGCTTATTTAATTCGGCCCGCGAGTCTAATATAATAATATAAATGCGTATTTTATAGATTTTATGTTCAAACTAAGTAAGTATTATTATAGAATTATTCTTAAATTCTTTCTATCACTTCTTTAAAGCTATGGGTTAATAATCGCATTGCCACATGGTGTTTCTGTCGCCAAACATTGTGGCTGAGCTTCAATTTACATGACTAATTAGTTGGCGGGCCGCCAAGTCGGTATCCAAGGAGCTGTGTGTACATATGTATCCCTGCATAACTTCTGAGCTAGATACGATTGGGCGATTCAATTCAATAGAAAATCTTTTACAATTCGGCACAATTTGCCCAATGACGTATCGTTGTGAAGTATACCATTAAATTGGGCAAAAAGAACTTGAATCCGAATTTAATTATTTGAGTCCAGCTAATCCGATATCGGGTTACCATTGCCTTAGGTTTTGCCAGGACCACACGGCACAGCACAGCTTCATCATCATCATCATCTCAGCCTATTGCAGTCCACTGCTGGACGTAGGCCTCCCCCAAAGCACAGCTTATTCAAAGTAAATTATATATCTACCCGAAGAAGCTCTCGCTAGTATCGTAGAACAAAGTATTCATTAGCTGGTAGTACAAGCAATCTATTGATGTAAATAACACTAACCTAGCCAGGTTGCGGTTAGCGGCGGGATGCAATGTGGCGTACTATGGGGAAGTTCAATACCTTCCCTGTAGTACGACAAAATGAAAGGTATAGCAGTTGACTCCCAAAGTCTGATAATAGGTGATGAAATAATACCAGGTGTTATTTAGAAAAAGAAAAAAAAACCGAATTCTTGGTTACGAGTCGGATTCGCCCACCCAGGGTTCCGTACTTTGTAGGTTCATATTATCAACAATAGTTCCTTGCATAAAGACCCTGCTTTTTATGATTTAATTTCAAATGCATAGTTTTCAGATTTTTTCCTATATTTGTAGTATAAGACGGTATAACTTGCCAAATTTCATAGTTCTAGATCAATGGCAAACACCCTATTTACCCGGCTAAACCCAATTTTGATTTCCTTGGGAGTGCCGAAATATATTATGTTTTTTGCTGCATAAACGGCCGTACCTTGTTTACGTTAACCTAAAAGTTTTTTTTTTTTACAGCTGTACGAGGCTGTCTAGACCTGGCTAGCATGCGCAACACGATAAATTTTTGTCGTGGCATTTTATCGACTTTTGACGTAAATATGTCGTTTTATCTTTGACGATTACAAAGAAAAAACCAAAATGTCATGGCAATGCCGTGTTATAACATAAAAATAAGTGGCTATGATCAACGGAAGACTCTGAAAATATATAAAAAAAAGGATTCAAGACGTCTGTGATCCGTTAGGTTAGGGAAAACGACAAAATTATTGTCGAAGACAAAATTTGTCTTGTCTATCGATAAAATAACTGATGCGCGCATGCTAGCCCTGCTGATGTCGCTATCGAGATATATCGTTTTAATTTCAACTTGATTCCGCTACGTGTTCCCGAGATAAAGGGTCTTGACAGACAGACGGACGGAAGGATGGATGAATGGACAACAAAGTGATCCTATGCCTAAGGGTTCCGTTTATTCCTTTTGAGGTATGAAATCCTAAAAATAAAGAAAGTATTTTATTTACGAAATATAAGAAAGTATTAGTAAGAAAGTATTTTTAAAGGACAGTTGCCCATATAATGATATAATGCTCTAGCTCTTCAATCATAGTTGACCAACTATAGCACCTGAAATGTTTATCGCTTGTGTCAATATATTCCCATTTTATGCTTTTATGTTCATGAAATGATTTTTTCAAACATATTACAGCACCTTATCCATAAATATCTATCAATATCAATATTATGACTGAAATCAAGCATAAGGGTGGCATGGTCCCTACTTTAAATCAAAGTTGATTGGATATGTAATAATATCAAGGCGAGATATGTTGGGTCTAGCAAGCAGCCTAGAGCAAGATTGATTATTTCGACCTGATTGACTCCGGACTGAGGGCTGTGGGGTGTATTCTGCTCCAGTGGCCCGTTTTATAATTATGTCTACGGTTAATATATATCGAGCACATTACTGAATAGTCCCCTTTTAGGAACTGTCACATCTATAAATGGGTTAATTTGTTGCCAAATCACAATTAGCGCTGCGATTAAAGTTTGTGAATTTCTGGCAGCAGTGGGTTTAACATCCAATTTTATATAATTCCAAAATTTGGGATTGTAAACTTACGTTAAAAATAAAAGCTTCCATCATTTCGAAAGGCGTTTGCCGTGACAAAATATTCATTTGTCACAATTTCTTTTCGTAATAGATTATAAAACACAGTCGACTCTGTATGAAAAAATGCAAGTAAGATCTAAATAATATCACCTAAGTAGGACAAACAGGGGGACAAGTAGGGGGTGTAAGGGGACACACAACACCTTTTGTCCCAACAGTCAACCTCACCTGCCCGTGGTGCGCCCTGCTGACAGACGGACGAGGCTCTGACGACCGAACCGATAGCGGGATATCTATCTACAGGCCAGGTCAAATACCTTTGGCCGATGACGGGCAGCAGCGTCATCGGTACGAGACCTGGTACTGCGCTCACCAACCCGCTTGCCCAGCGTGGTGAGTATGGGCATATACCCCCTAATGATAAGCCACAAAAAAGTACGGCCCCCAGTTCCCGGCCGCCCCAATATTCCAGGTCATGACAGCGGCCTTGGTTACGGTGGGGTAGGGGGTGCGAAGAATCCCCGGGCTACGGATGGCTGTCATAACAAAATGACCCTGGCGACCTATAATGGACGCAGTCTACGGCTGGACGAAAGCTTGGTGGAACTCGAAGTAGAACTAGAGAAGATAAAGTGGCACGTTATAGGTTTATCCGAAGTCCGACGACAGGGGGAGGAGACGGTAACCTTAGAATCGGGGCACCTGTTCTACTTTCGAGAGGGCGACCAAACATCCCAGGGTGGCGTAGGTTTCCTTGTCAACAAAGATCTCCTTGACAACGTATTGGAGATATTCAGTGTGTCGACCCGGGTAGCGTACCTCGTACTAAAGTTGACCACGAGATACACTCTTAAGGTCGTACAGGTGTACGCACCGACTTCAGCACACTCGGACGATGTGGTTGAGGCCATGTATGAGGATATAACAAAGGCCATACAAATGACCACCAAAACTCACTTCACAGTTGTCATCGGAGACTTCAATGCAAAAGTGGGAGTACAGCAACATGGCGAATCGTACGTTGGACCGCATGGCTATGGAAGCAGAAACCATAGGGGGCAAATGCTGGTCAACTTTCTCAACATGCAGGGGCTTTTTTGCATGAACACATTCTATCAAAAAAAGCCCCATAGAAAGTGGACCTGGCGGAGTCCCGACGGTAAGACGAAGAATGAGATAGACTTCATCATGACGAATAAACGGCACATATTTAGAAATGTCTCAGTGATCAACAGGTTTAACACCGGAAGTGATCACCGACTAGTAAGAGGCACTCTAAATATCAATCTCAAGCTGGAAAGAAGCCGCATGGTGAGGTCTATTCTTCGTCCGACACTGCTTCAAGCTGAACACGGTTCCGAAGCGTTCCAACTAGAGCTGAAAAATCGATTCAAAGCGCTGGGAACCGCAGATAATGTTGACAAGGACCTCGACAGCGTAGTAGGCGTTATACGCGAGGTGGGAGCTAGGCATTTTAGAAGGAAGCGACCAAACAAGGGGTCCAAACTCTCGGGGGAGACTCTAGAGCTGATGCGACTGCGACGGGAAGCGCCAGAGGGAGCTCAGTCAGATGCCATCCATAAAAGGATCCGAAGATTGGTGAGACGCGATCTCCGAAGCTTTAACACCCGCCTCATACAGGAGGCGATCGAGCAAAACCGGGGGTCAAAAGTCTTTGCCCAACGAATGGGGAGATCGCATCTGACAAAGCTGAAAACCTCGGATAGCAGAACCGTCACATCAGTTCCGGAAATACTCGCCGAGATCGAGGACTTCTACGGCCGCCTATACGCCTCGCATGCCCTGAAACCTCCAACTGACGCAAATGATCCTAGAGCTACGCTTGTACGCCACTACACCGATGATCTCCCAGAGCTAGACGTAGACGAAATTGAGGCGGCTCTCAAACAGCTTCGTAATGGGAAGGCTCCCGGCGAAGATGGAGTCACTTCAGAACTTCTCAAGGCAGGGGGAATACCCGTTCTTAGGGAACTGAAGGGACTGTTCAACTCCGTAATAGCCAATGGGACTACCCCGAAGGCGTGGAGCGAGGGCGTGGTGGCTCTGTTTTTCAAAAAAGGAGATAAAACTCTTCTGAAGAACTACAGACCGATCACGCTCTTGAGCCACGTCTATAAGCTGTTTTCAAGAGTCGTTACAAATCGTCTAGCCACAAGATTTGACGCCTTTCAGCCGCCGGAGCAGGCTGGGTTTCGTAAAGGCTATAGTACCGTAGACCATATCCACACAGTACGGCAGATTATACAGAAGTCAGAAGAGTATAATCAGCCTCTGTGCCTAGCCTTTGTGGACTACGAGAAAGCCTTCGACTCCGTCGAGACCTGGGCTGTTCTGGAATCCTTACAGCGATGCCAAATCGATTGGCGGTATGTAGAGGTGCTGAGGAGCCTGTATAAAATGGCATCGATGACTGTTCAGGTCCAAAACCATAAGACGAGACCTATCCAGCTGCTCAGGGGTGTGAGACAAGGAGATGTCATATCTCCGAAGTTGTTCACGAACGCACTGGAGGACGTCTTCAAGACACTGGATTGGAAAGGAGCGGGCATCAATGTCAACGGCGAACACCTCACGCACCTCCGTTTTGCCGATGATATTGTCATTATGGCGGAATCGCTGGAGGATTTGCAGAAAATGCTGCAAAGCCTCAACGCTGCCTCGCGACGCGTGGGCCTGGGGATGAACTTAGACAAGACTAAAGTCATGTTCAACGATCATGCCATCCCCGGACCGGTCTCCGTCGAAAGCGTGGCGCTCGAAGTTGTCAATGAGTATGTCTACCTCGGGCAAGTGATGCAGTTGGGTAGAGACAACTTCGAGCGGGAAATCGCTAGGAGGATGCAGCTTGGCTGGGCAGCGTTTGGGAAGCTGCGTCATATCTTCTCGTCGCCACTGCCACAATGCCTGAAGAGCAAGGTATTCGATCAGTGCGTCCTACCGGTGATGACCTACGGAGCTGAAACGTGGAATATGACAGTAAAGCTGGCCCACCGACTACATGTCACTCAGCGAGCTATGGAAAGGTCGATGCTTGGGATTTCGTTAAAGGACAAAATCCGAAATGAGATCATCAGGCGGAGGACTAAAGTAACGGACATAGTCCAAAAATGTAGCAAGCTTAAGTGGCAGTGGGCTGGCCACATCTGTCGCAGAACCGATGAAAGGTGGAGTAAACGGGTTCTCGAGTGGAGACCACGCCTAGGCAAACGTAGTGTAGGACGACCCCCAGCTCGATGAACCGATGACCTTAGGAAGATGGCTGGCAGTGGATGGATGAAAAAAGCGGGAGATCGTGCTCTTTGGCGCTCTTTGGGGGAGGCCTACGTCCAGCAGTGGACTGCAATAGGCTGAGATGATGATGAGGACAAACAAACATAGCCTCTATTTTGCTAAGAAGTAGATTTACATACTAATTTCCAATGAGCGATCTTAGTGTCAAAATGACAGCGCGGTTTACCAAAGTAAGCGGTATAAACGAGTATAATTTGTTACAGAGTGGGTTCTCATTACTAATTGTCGATGAATGAGTTCAGTGTCGAAGTGATCGCGGTTTTTTTTACATAATTGACAGGCAGGGTAAAGTGCTGGGATTCGAACTCACACTCATAAATTATGAGCCAGAGGGAATTTAGTCCACGTTGTAACGCGAACGTGACACAATGAACATTTCATTTTTACTCATGTATTGTGTAGGTGGTTTGAGCTTGGCAGATTAATATGTCATCATTATAAAACGCTCCTCGTCTGCGGACCCATTTTTATGTCGACCCTATATTTTATTTTTATATTTTTTCAAACAAATAAAGCTCAGATTTTTTAAATAAATATTTAGTACCATTTTCTAAGCGTTGTAATAATAGATGCTATCAGCCTATGGGCAATGTTTTATTCAATCTGATAAGTAATGCTTTGTACACAAGGTCGACGACATGGACCGGGTTATAAATAAATAATGGTTTAAATAATGGATTTATGAATAGACGATTAGTTTTGTAGGCACACGCAAATATATTAAATATAAATAAATAAAAATTGGATAACAACATAACATACATTGTTCTGATCCTAAGGTAAGTAGCTAAAGCACTTGTGTTATAGAAATCAGAAACAACGATAGACCACAACACCCAGACCCGAGACAATATAAAATAGTTAGTTTTCTACATTAACCCGACCGAGTTCGAACCCGGAACCTCAGAGATGGCGACGTCATAATTATAGTCCGGCGTTCTCGCCTTTGGGCTACACGGAGGTCATCAATATAAATAATTAACTGCTGTTTATGCTTAAATATGTTTCACATTCATTCAGTCATCGGTATTATCCTAAATAATGGTTAATGAAAATTTCAGAAAAGTTTCGTTTAATTAATTCTTTGAAAACCAGAAATTTTTGGTGCGGCCAAAATATCCCTAATTAAATTATGACGTGAATTTTCTTTCGTGGAATACCTTTTGACAAGAAGATACTTTAGAAAGATCAAAAAAAGAGAATTGTTTATCTTAGGAAAATATCTTATGCAAATGATTTAACAAGCAGCTAATTAGTAGGCATACATACTTTATTTCAGTCTTTCATAATACCTTAATTTATCGTATAATCTCTTGTTTACATCGTTTTTTTTTTTTAGATTATGGGATTAGGGAGATGGCTAGCAATAGGTGAATAAAAAATTAAAATAGGCTGAGATGATGATGACATAAACGCATTCAGTCTACCATTCATAAATATAATTGAAATACAGGTAAAATATTAGTCGGGTTACCTTAAAACTTCGACACAAAAGTCGTTGTGCAAAGAAACAATTTCTAACAAGCACTCAATGCTCAGATTCTCAAGATAAGAGGCCTCAGCAAAAGAGTACGCCAATTTCATACCAGATTTGCTCTTTAAAGTGTTGAAGCTGAACGACTTTTTATACAATCTCTCAGATCAATATCTTTAAAATGAATAGACATCCCTATCCTAATGCAAAACAAATAAAAAATGCCAAGTGTAAACGCATACGCAAGATCGATAAGCCCATATTACGTCATCGAGGCATGAATGATTCAGATTTGAAGCCTTGGTTTTTTCATAAAAAGGAAAAAAGTATGCCTCGTTACGTTGACAATTGAGTTCATTCCGGTATTGAAGATTGAAACCCAAAGTTGCTACAATTTTTTGGAAACCTGATGGTGATTTTAATACTTCTATAGGACTCCACTTGATACATTAACATGTACGTAATTGACAAGCGAAATAAACTAAATGCTTCAATTTCGGTTACAACACACTTCACACATAAAATTGCATATTGAAATTTCCAAGGAAATTTGTTTTGTGCTCCAAATCTCATCGCAGTCCTATTGTAGCTTTAATAATTCAGTGTAGCTGCAGTCTATTTCGGGTACGACTAAATACATGAATTACTTATGGTCAACGATATCATATTGAGTTTAACAATATTTGATTGCCGTCATAGTTTGATTTATCAACGGAATTACTCAAAATGTCTGTGAAAGTTTGACTTTGATTTGACTTTATTTTAATTTCTTGTGCATCTTATATAAATAAAGGAATATTTTTGGTCTTTCAATGTTTATTACACCTTGACAGTTTATTATCATTTCAGGCTGCAACCGAATCTATCCTGCAATAGGACAAGGAATAAAGGAAATAAAAAGGAACCACAAATATTTTGTGAGATTAATCTATAACAGGCTAGGCATATTGCTTTTGGCAACCTTTTTCAGGTCTTACATCCATTTGACAAGTGTTCAGTGGCACTAAGATGTAATCTCTTTAAAGGGTTTCATACGTAAAGCAAATCGTTGAGCCTTCGTGATCCTGTCTTTCACGTCATTTTCTTTTAAATAAAAGTAAAAAGATTCGTTAATAAATAATGGTAGCCGTTCTCGGCTACCATTAAACGGCAGGCAGATTTTAATACATATTATATTTTTTATTATAGTAAAAATAGCAAATTGAAATAAATGGGCAGAGTGTAAATAGTTATAGACATTAATCCATTGACTTATATATTACTTCGTACATTAATGACTGACAACTGAAAAATGTTTTTAGTCTAGCCTAAAATGTTTATTTTTTGGCTTTTAAATATTCAATATTCTCAACAAAACTATTGGACCGTTAAACGTAAATCTCGTTTAACTTAAAGGGTTGCTGCAGCTAAATAATAGTTTTTAACTTATAAACCATTTCAGTGCTAAACAAAGGTCCCCTCAACCTTTGGCATTGGTCACTTTCCAACGCCAATGACTTGGCAGGTTAATTAATAAATAACACTATATTTTTTTGAGTGTCTTTGACAAAAACCGCCTTTTATCACCCAATTTTTGCCGCGTTATTTAAGATTGATCAGAATGCAATTTTCGACCCAAACTTTAAAAAAAAATGTTGTCTAGAACAACAGTAGGATGTAGCCTAACCCAAAAGCACTTTAGCTTGACTAACGATAGACCAACGGAGTGGCGTATAGCTGTGCATTTCCTTCCATCAACTCGACAGACAAAAACTTTTAAAAATAGACCCTGCCCGGTAAAAGAACTTCCCTATTTGTTCTAGTTGTATTGTCGTCGCATGCAACCTCCCCGTCAGGCGAAACTATTTAAAACCTGGAACACACTGGGGAATAGATTGTCAGTTTTGACATTAATGCACATCGCACAATAAGTCGCTCTAAGCCAATGTGCACTGTGGATTCGTGCAGCCTTTTTGAGCAGAGTGAGATCACGCAATATATTTCAAGTCCGTTAAATATTTATGGCCTTACTACAAAAAAAGAAAGACTATCGTTAAACACTTGTCTAAAATTAATCAACCAATTTGAAATGTAACACTCTGACATTCGAGACATAACTAACAAAAATTTTATATTGGGTGACTTATCTGTAAACAATTGTTCAACAAGTGTTCAACACTAGTCTATCTTTTTGTAGTAAGGCCGTTAGTCATTTAAACTACCTACATTACACAGAGTTTAATGATACACAACTTTCTTTTCTAGTAAAATTTTTGTTATTTAAATAATATATTCTGTGAAAGAACTATGACGCGATGAAATTATTAAAGTTGCTGATAGTGGATTGAAGAAAATAGCTGGAGATTAAGCTCAGGCTTAGGGTTTATTGGGAGAGTTTTATGTCTAGCACTGGACTAACGTAGGCTGATTATGATAATTGTATTAGTATATATTTGTAGTAGTGAACACAAAATTATACTGATTTTATTTTATTTACGACGCCTTACATTTATTACATAACAATAAAAAAATAATATGATGCGTTTTATATTGATTACGTTCGAGTATACGAGAGAGCTTAGATTTATACCCAAGTAACCTGTATTCTCAGAAAAAGGTATCCATTAATTAGTATCTTTTCAAGCAGTTATAATCTGGCTATTACCATGTCAATCATGGATATTGATATGTCATAATCTCCATGCATATGAAACACGCTTCGGAGTTCAACACAGTGTATGCAATATACCTAAAGATACTTAGTAATAAGCACACATGACAACCAAGGAATTAATCTAGTAATTGTAACCTTATTTGTAAAACCACAGCATAGATCAGTAAACCATCAAACAAAGCATTGCTAACAAAAAGTTTTGTAAATCGATCTGACAAAAATACTTTCTTATTAGTTAGGTCGTCGCATGCAACCTTGCCGTTAGCTGAAACTATTTATTCAAAGCGAGCCCTGAAATTTGGCAAATACCTAAGCCCGAGTTATTATGCAGGCAAACTGCACTGAAATGCAACAAAAATAACATTGAAAATGCTAAGATAGCGGTTCTAAACAGTTTTCATTTTGGTAAACACTAATATAGGTACTTGTATTTCAAAAACTCATTTGAAGTTAAGTACGAAGCTGCTCTTTCTGCTCTACTTTCGAATAATATATATATATATTTTTTACATAATAAAATTATAACTTTAAAAAATAATAAATGTACATATACCTAATGAGGTTAATGAAGTTATTCATATTTTGTCACAAATTAATATCATGCTTTCACCAATCTGTCATATTTGTTAATAATAAAACTCATTAAGTTAATTTCAATCGTTTTTTAAATCATCGTTTTTTTATAATATTATTCACACATTTTGTTGACGACACAATTTAAAAAAAAGTAAGCAATTTATAATTTGGCGGGTTGTAATTAACTAATCCCTTTTAAACCTCAGGAATAAAAGAAAGTATGTTTCGCATAGACTGACCAACATTTGTGGCAATAAAAACGGCTGTAGAATCAAATACATCTGGTGGTTATAATGCATTAACAACAAATTATTCGCTAGAGTGTGCTTGATTATGTCCCGGCCATCGGCCAGCGTAATTAGCTATTACAGTCCACATGCACAAAGCCTTTGATAATAACTAATTACGGGGATGGAACAACATTAACTTAATTGTAACGATACTTGTGCATAGGACGTTATTGTGACTAATTTAATTTGTATATTGGTATGCCATTTAGTTTCTATCTAGACAATGAATGGATCACCATTTTTAATAAATTTTAAATACCTTTAAGTAATGTATGTAATGATGAACTTATACATGTTTAAAGTATACTTACATTTGACATCTGTTACCATGTGTAGTTGTCTATCCTGAAAGTCTATTTTAAATATTGCTTAAATAAGTCTTCAATTCACAAATAGTTCAGGAGATTACTGACCTCATACATACAAATTATACCGTATAGTAGATAAGCAGTTAAGGCAGCTGTCCGAATAATCTTCTTAAATTTTATCTTTTCTACCAAAATTCAATTCAAAAATTCTCTAACCAAATGGTTCGATGAAACTATCCGTGATATGTCAAACTTTTAATTGTTTCACGAAAAAAGGAGTGCGTTTGATGTGTGTTGAAATTTTAATCAGTTTTGTACGCGGTCTGCGCTCTGAGCCACGCTACCTACCTCTGAAATATCCAGATTAGAATTTTGACGTTACGTTTTGGCATGTTTGCTACAGGGAATTCTACTCGTTCGCTTCTGAATGTAATTGCCTTGTACTCGCAGGATAACTTTCACGAGTAATAACAAACCTTGTTTGCTAAGTACAAACATGAGAATTACATAGGTAATTGTAAACTAACCGGCTTTGCACTAGATATGGTTTATTTTTGTCCATTCTAAACAATTGGTATGAGAATTCTTCTAATCGTCTGAGTTATTATGATCAACTCCTAATATTTAAACTTTAATGTTTATTTGCTTGTTTAAAATACACGTAAAAATGCTTTTATGTGTCCGGTGAGAACTTTTTTAATTTGCGTAAATTGTACATCTTTCTGTAACCATCAATTGTAACTTTTTTTTTGGTGTGCAATAAAAATATCTATCTATCTATGTCAATTAAAGATATTAACTTGTTTGACAATTAATTATTGATTGACCTGTAATAATTATTATGTAAATTTTTCTGCGTCATTACTGGCAGAATGTGTTGAATCTTATGCTACCACATTCTGAGAAATAAATGTATTTCATTTCATAAAATTTTTCGCACAACATACTTAGTTATATTTGCTTATGACACTGATACACACCACATCGCAACGCATTTGAACCAACATTCTTATTTTCGAAGTAGGCCTTCAGAGGATTTTTGCAAAGCGATGCGGTGCGGCCTGTCTTAATGTGTGCGAGCCTTTACGATATTTTTTTTTGTAGGTAGAGTTTTAGTTCTTATGTCCTAAGATGTAAAGCAAAAAATATTCGAATTGCCTTCTTAAAACAAAGTCAATTCAAAAACTCTTGTTTTAGAAAGACTATCAGGGCCATAACCATGAACTCTTAAAACAATCTCAAAGTTGTCAAATCTGTCAATTTTGGTACGTCATTTCATACAAAATTTGACAGAAATGATAATGTTTGACAGATTTGTGATTGTTTTAACAGTTCATGGTTAGGGCCCTGGAGCCAGAAATCAAAACGTTTCAGATATATTTATTGTTTTGTCAATCATGTCATGATGAATATCCAGTTAAGTAGCTTTTATGTCTGAAATAATGACCAATATATTCGCTCGCTCGGCTCGTGATAGATGCTGATGACCAATTAGACGCCCGTAAGTGCTCGATATACGCCGTTAATGAGGTGTACTCGTCCGAAATAAGGATATTACAAACCAATAATATTCATGTAGGTACTTGTGTTTATTGTGGGATATTGTTTGGTTACAGCTTATTCAAAAGAGATTTTTTTGGTAGGTACACACATGAAATTGATATAATTTAGTTTCTAACTTAAAGGGGGTGGATACAATCATACGATAATAAATGGCATCACAGACCGTACCATAAAAACACAGTTTGTATTAGTACAAAGTGTGATTTAAATTTCATACAAGCAACTTTTACTTTAGAAGCAATATTTAAATCATGAAAAAAGTGCTCCATATAAAATCTTTGACGTAAAAAGTTAAGTAATTTGTTTAAAGACTCTTTTTTCATGATTTAGATATTGCTCTAATTTTAAAAGCTGTTCTAATGCCCTAGTAACAAATATTGTGTTTCAAAACATATATTTTACCTGTGCCACTATTTTAAGTAATTTTTATGTTGCATAAATAAAAAAATAAAAATATGCTCTGTGTTTCAGATAGGTACCTAATGCACGTTAAAGCCTGGCGTGCATTAGGGCTGCCGCATCGCAATGCATACAAACATCTCACGTGTTATGTATATGTTTCGCATAGTTAGACGTATAATCACTTTTAAGTACTCTTATTTGCACATCACCAAAAAAAAATAGAGTACAAGAAAAAAATATTCATTTCATCAGCTTCACATTTAAGGCTGTTCCATCGGTAGCAGTAGTCTTTTTCAGACAGCGTTCAGGTCTAGTGACCACGCCGAAAGGGGAGGCGGTTAAAAGTACTAACTATAGTTTAGTTCGTGCCTATAGACACAATCGAAAATCTGTTTTTGCACTTAACTTGTAAGAACAGAGCTAGATTAGTTCTGATAGTGGGGGCATCTTCGCCAAATAATACTCGTATAATTCTCAATCAATAGTCTTTAGACTCGTATTATACTTGTATAATACCATAAGTATTACAGAACGAGTGTATTCATATTAGTCTATCATATTCAGTAATAAATTACTCATTCAATGGCAATAAAGACGAATGGCTTGAACAAAACGAAGGTCCTTGACAAAATTACTGACTTGTTCAATCGTATAATATAGGGTGGTCTGTTTACCTTCTACGATTCAAAGGAAATATACGGACATCAATCTACAAAGAAAATCAAAATAGGTATACCTATGTACATAGAATTAAGAGTAATTACGGGTTAATTTTAATACATTTTAAATTTTACGTTATGCCTGCATAATTCTAACAAACTATCCCGCGTATAAAAATGCTGGACTTCAGTGATAAGTGATTTTTTTTTATTTTTTAATCAACATTACCATTTCAGTAGTTCAGTTGATAGAGCAGACGCCCAGATAAAGAAAGTTTTCTTCATGTAGTACTAAGTTAAAAATTAAAACGTTTTTTAAACTAATTATAAGTGATATTGTATCAAAAGGGTGGTCCTTAAGCTGAAGTTATTCAATAAAATAAGACTATAAACAATAGTATGCTTTTATTTAAATTAATATACCCCAACTCATACAGGCAACCGCTCTCTTGCATTGTCAAAGCCAACTTAACACTGAATAATTGCACACAAAGTTTCTAAAATATATTTTATAACTAATGAAGATTTATGAGACAAAATAAAAGATTTTCAATGTTTTCCTTACCTATAAACAAACTCGGAGACACATTACCGCAGACCACTCTGTATATGAGACACTTATTTTCCTGTGCTGTATTATTTGTCTGCTCCACTTCTGAAATAATTACAAGTCCTTCCATTGTCCTTTGTATCCCATACATCTTTGTACACGTCATTATTTCTAATTGTAGGAACACTTTCCATGACGTGTTATGGCCGTGACAAAAGACGGTAAAACCAAAGAAGAAACCACTTAATTTTATTAGCAGCAGTATTTTTAGGACTCGTAGTTATTTGACGACCTCCGTAGTCGAGTGGCAAGCACGCCTGGTTATATGGCGTCGCCATCTCTGAGGATCCGAGTTCGATCCCCGGTCGGGTCAATGCAGAAAACTAACTTTTCTATATTATTATCTCGTTTGGGTATTGTTGTACCGTCGTTGTTTCTAATTTCTATAGCACTGCTTTAGCTACTTACCATAGAATCAGAGCAAAATGTATGTGATTTTATCCAATATTTATTGAGCATCTATATTAATATGAAACTGGATAAGCGTAGGTAGTAATGCGATGATTCGCCTTGAATACAAAAGTTCCTGCGTTCAACTCCCGGCTCGAGTCAATACAAAAGGGTACTTTTCTAGTTTGCCTCATAACTGTGAGTGCCGGAAATTGAAAGACGCCCTGTCAAAATTAATTGTCTTTCACTTCGTCATCATAATCATTTCAGCCACAGGACGTCCACTACTTGACATAGGCCTGCCCTAGTTACTCTTACTTCGTAACACATGGATATTTTCTTAATTTCTTCAAAACCATCACAATTAGTGTGTAAATAGCCCACCTTAATTAATTTTACAATAATTTTAACATTATGTTTCAGAAAACTTACTCTTTGAGTTATGACACATCGATGAATCAAAGTCAAATGGTAAATTAGTCGTAAATAAAACAAGTTAAACCGAACACACTCAAATTCTATGCTTTTTTCTACCACTGGTCATGTAGGAATGAATCTTCCGAGAATTTTCTCTCTTTCAATGATAATACAGTGCGTTTCTTTTGTGCCGAAAATGATGTGTTCCGTTCGACACAATATAACACAAGTTGAATGATGGATGTCGTTAGAAGAAAATGTTATTTTAATGTAAAAAGTATCTTTGTGTTTTATTTAAAAATCATTTTCAGAAATCCGTAATTCAAAATGTATTTAATTCTTTTAAAGTACATTTTGAAGTACATTTCAGTTTAAAGTACATTTCAGTTTAAACGTGGTTTGCCGCCGCTGCCGACGGCACATCTCCGCTAAAACATGGTCTGGCGCGCGCTTGGGTTTGTTACGGGAAAATATGTGAGCAGCGCTGCAGCGCTAAATGAAGTGGACGCGCGCGATGGATTGTCGCTACATTTGTCACCTGCCGCCTATAATATTTGGATATCAGGTTACTCTATACCGGAGTCTGACTTAAAATTAAATTGGCTTATGCTTACGGACACCGTTCCGTGTTACAACTAATGGTTACAACGTTTCATAATGTCTACCAACAAGGTATACAAACGACCCAGGTTGCAGGAAGCCTCTGGATGCAAGCCGCTTCCAACCTTTGATTATAAACACGTCTAGATAGAGTGTGGTGCTGCAATTGTCACCAAAAGAACAGGCCAGATTTGAGTAAGTAACAACTATGGTTACTATGGTAATAATAATGGGTTGCAATGGTAACAAGCGCGCCACTGAGCGGGTGAAATGAACTTTGGCGCCAACAGTTGGCTTATATATTTTTTGACGTTTATGACACTCGAACATGGAATCTGAAGTTTGCTGAAGCTCTGAAGCTGAAGTTTTTAGGGGAGACCTGTGTTCAGTACCTACTAATGGAAGTCCTATTGCTGAAATGATTATGATGATTTTAACATTATTCTTATCTAAGTCACAATGTATGACTCTGGTCTGGAAGTAAAAAAAACACCTTACAAGCTATTCATATATCTTATAGCACCTATATCCTGGCAAAGGAAACGTTGGTTTTCTGCTACTAGGCCAGTCATCGCACCAATGGGATTATAATCAATACCAGGTTATTATGTCTTGTTTTCAGTGTTACTTGAACCTTGCTATTTGCTTGTTTAGTTTGCGTAAAAACAATGTTGTTAACTCACTGTTTAGCTTGTAAAGCGACTGCTGTTTAACATCTGGCGTATCAAAACTTTTATCAAACACTTTACGTTTCCAGTGATATCAAAATACTTTAAGCCCGGAACAACGAATTCACGATCATGGACACCGTCGTTGGAATGTTGTCTGTATAAACTTTTATGTTTTTGGAAAATTAAGCTAATAATGTCTTAGTGAAGTTGCCTCCAAAACACGCCTACGTTTATATTCGCTGACGTAAAATTTTCCTCAAGTTGTTTTTGGGTATACTGAATTAAATTTAAAAAGTAATAAGTATTTTGTTACAATTAAAATTATGCCAGACTGACAGTTTATATTTTTTTGAATTTAGTTCATTCGATTGTTTTTCTTTTCTTGTGTCAACGGCAACTTTTATTTTTTGTGACCAGTATTTTTTTCCAACCGGCCAGTAGTCCGGAAGTTACTGGGGAAGTCCTATTGAATAGATGATGATAATAATCATATAAACAGCGCCCGCCCTGTACTTATAATATGCTCATCACAAAAACCATTGTCCTTTAGGCGATTCGAACCAGCAACAGCTGACTTTTTAATTCAGAGGGAATAAAGGTTATTCATATTCATATTCATTTAATCACTTCATAATGGGAGTGCTATTCGGTCAGCCGTCGCGAGCGGTCGTCCACAACACGTGCGCTGCAAGTGGCCCGAACCGAAAAAAGATCTTTTGTTCTTAAAATCCAAAGCCCAACGCGCGGGTCCTGTCTTTGATAATAATCTTGCAATTTCTAATTATAAAATTAATTAAACATTTAAACTTATATTAATAATCAACGGAAGGCGGGATAAGTGTTTTCAGAATCACCCCTCCGTAATTTAATTCTTGCATAGTTTTTTAGCTATATCGAAGTGTGTGAGCCAAGTGTGTATAGTGTTTTTGTGCCAACCGTCCTACGAGTGCTCCAGTGCAGCCTCAGGGAAAGGAGAAACCATCGCATTCCAATCTTAAGCCTGTGGCGAGTTGCAAAGGGTTCGAGAAAGGCCCACTAGTCCAGTTACTACGCGTGTAGGCGCAAACCCGGTGAGATCAGTCCTTTACCTTACAAACAACAAGTCAAAGTTGCGAATTGAATAACAAATTCGACCACTTCGAACCTATCAGAATCACTAGTTTCCATAAATTTAAATAGGACAATACTCAAAAGCACACCTCAGACTGAAGTCTCTAGAATATTATAATACTTACATCACCTCAAAGTACCACAAATACATAAAACTGAGGTAGGTTGTATGGGTACTTTAAAATTATTAAGGTACAAAGCAAAGTTTTCTGTAACTCTAACAATCGACTCTCAACTAACGCTCATTACCAAAAAGTCTCAATTACCAAAAAAGACAACACATGTTAAACATAAATATGAAACAAAGCAAACATCTTTGGTAACAATAAACCTTAGTATTGCATAGTTTTACTCAACCAAACATTTAAATTTACAAGAAACACAGCAAAAAAGAATAGCCCCAAAAACACTTTTGTTTCTTGCATAATACAAAAGCACGAAATCAATACCCCGTGTTTAAGCCACATCTGGTTACCATTGAACCCATCTGAAAAGTATAGTGACCCAACAAAAAAACGGCAAACCCATTAAAAACGGACGCAACAAGCATTACCAACACTAACAAAAACACTAATAAATAACAATTCCGCAACCTTTACACCCTAGCCATAAGTCTCTAATATATTAGATTTAAGCTTTCCCCCACAGCCCACATAATGTCAACAGCAATAATCAAATTACCTGGAGATGGAAATTGTCTGTTTAGAGCAATAGCTCAACAGATCAACGACTTATTTTACCTCACACTAGACCAAGGGGCAGTCAGACGTGATCTTGCGCGATACGTGGAAGAAAACCAAGACGACGATGCAATGAAAATAGCTATTGCCAGCAACCTTGACACAGACAACCAAACACAATACCGTTACTACATTGCAAATCAATACAAAGACGGAGAATGGGGTGGTACGGACATCCTTATTGCAGCGGCTAACCTCTACCATATAACTATCAACATCCATCAGAAAGAAAATAGATCGACCTTAGTCTTCAAGCCAAAAAATCCAAACGACTCTGTTGGCGACATAAACCTAATCTATGACGGTAGCCACTATGATAGTCTCATATACGTTAATTCCGGAAATAAAAATACAACGCAAGATAACAAGGCAGTACATAATGAGAAGAGCCAACATCAAAACACACTGGAAAGCACAAATGACTCGATTAGCTCCCCCATGAGTACTGAGGATTATTCAGACAAAACCGGGTATAGGCTAGTCAGTACATCAACTCCCCCTAAACATAACATCGAACCAAGTAACCTAAAAATTGGTACATGGAACGTCCGAGGCACCGCAGACCCCAAGAAGAAAGACGAAATTGATAATTTCCTAAACAAAAACAACATAGATATCGCTTGCTTACAAGAAACCCACATGCTCACGGAACAATACAGCTCTAAAAACTACAAATGGTTATTGTCAGGATCAAACAAAAGCCGTTGCCTGGCCATCGTGGTCAAGAAAAATACAACCTTGCAAATAAAACACGTAATTAATTACCCAGATATCATGGCGGCAACTATAGTTTATTACTATATTAATATAATTTTAAAAGAAAGCTATTCATAATCACGGCCCACATACCGAACAAAACGGCGGCGGCTACTAAAACAATTTCCAGGTTACTGCAAACCATAAAACAAAAACCAAAGGACACTACACTAATAATACTAGGTGACTTCAATGCCCACATAGAATCCCTAGATGTAAACGACCTCCAAGAATCCGGTCAGATTGGAAATAATCTGCTACACAAAGACTCCAATGACATTGGTAATATCATTATCGATATCATCAGACGAGAAAAATTACGCTTGGATACTTCTTTTGGCAGACCAAGTTGTAGAAAAACGTGGAAATCGGGCAAAAGAATATCACAAATCGACCACATACTTACAAAAGTGAACAATACAAGTCTATTTAACTTTATAAAAGGAGAGCCTTATAAGAAAACTTCGGACCATAAACTAATCATAGGTGAGCTAACCCAAACAAAATCAAATTTTCAAGATAGACACTTTCCGATAGCAACAAGAGAATCCAATAAGATTCCAGTAAACCAAAATTTTAACTACAGGCACTTAAACTATGAGCTACTTCAACATGAAGCCATCCGCAAAAAATTCCAAAATGAAATTAAAATGACCACTGAAGCCTTGACCGTCAGTAATCAACACCAACGACCACTGCCTTGGGATACGATTATGGAAATTATGAAATTAAGTGCTACCAACACTCTCAAGAAGGTAGCAAACATATCCAAGGAGCACAGACTTGCGCTAGCTGAATTACAGAAAGCTAAATTTCGTAACCGACATTCGCGTGATACAACATCCCGACTAGAGTTAAAACATTGTCGCACCAAGTTGCAGTACATATTGAAAAAAAATGAAGACCGCGAATTCGAATCTTTTTTCAAGGACCTTAATAGCATGCATCCCTCTCAGCGTATGAAAACCACATATAACTTTTACCGAAGATTCAAAACAACTGAAAAATACAGGAAGAAGACCACATATATACCTATTTCTAATTGGAAAAAGGAACTATCCAAATCTGAAGGTCCAGCCATATCTCTATGTAAGAACGAGAATATAAATGACCTTTGCGAAGGCCCAAGCAATGAAGAAGTTGCTAAAATAATCAATAGTATGCGCAATGGCACAGCACCAGGTATTGACCAAGTAGTCACGGAACTATTTAAAGCTCTACCCGAAGAGATGTTCACAGACCTAATGGAGCACTTTAGGAATGCATGGCAAAGCAATATCATACCATCAGCCTGGACCCAAACCGTCCAAGTCCCGATTCCAAAAAAAACGAACCCGAAATCAACTAACGAATATAGGCGCATTTCGATATGCTATACTGGCTATAGAATATACGCCAACTTTATTCTGTCCCGTCTCGATAAATTGACCAAGAGCCTAGGCAACTATCAAGCAGCCTTCCTAGAAAATAGATCTACCGATGATCATATTTTTACTCTCCGTAGAATTCTCGACGAGAAATGGCGGGAAGGCACAAAAACATACGTCATGGCAATCGACATGGAACAAGCTTTTGATACCGTAAACTTAAATGCATTGAAAGACATCCTCGTGTCCAGGACTAATAAGACTTTTACCAATAGGATTATAAAAGCTTGTATGAATGAATCAACATGCATAAGGTGGTTTGGACAACAAACACGGTTTATTAACAAAGGCAAAGGAGTCAAACAAGGTTGCCCACTGTCAC
Organism: Anania fuscalis; assembly: GCA_950371115.1. Taxonomy (NCBI): domain Eukaryota; kingdom Metazoa; phylum Arthropoda; class Insecta; order Lepidoptera; family Crambidae; genus Anania; species Anania fuscalis. Next base: position 13,798,918 of record OX493335.1, on the reverse strand, counting down.
CCCGTCTCTTTACCATTCTCATTGACGACGTTTTAAAAACTCTAGAAGAAGAAGTAGCATTCCTTCGTCTCAATCAAGACTTAATAATATCCCTACCGATGTGCCTATCATTTGCCGACGATATAATTATTTTAGGAACAAACTTTAGACAACTACAAATATTTTTTTCCCGACTCGAAGAACTTCTCATTACTGTTGGACTAAAAATCAATACCACAAAATCAAAAATATTGATCCGTGACCCGACAAATACCTACAGGCGCACCTAATTACTCCAAATTGGAGATGGTACTAATATCCAACCAGTCGAGGAGATAAAATACCTCGGCACTTACATAACATCAGGGCACAGCAGAAGAGAAACAATAAAAACCCGCTGCAAGCAAGGAGCTAAAAACTCAAAAATTCTAATCCCTTTTATTAGGAAAACCAAGATGCAATGGCAACTAGCAAGACTATTATATAAAATGATCATTGAGCCTACAATGACTTATGGACTAAAGGCCGCCGCGCTAACCAAAGCAAACCGATCTATGCTTAGACGGTACGAGCGGATCATTTTAAGAGACATGCTTAGCCACAGCAAATCTCCACCGAAAAACCAAAAAGTACACCAACTTTTGATGGGCAAGACAATTACTAAGAGAATAAAATTTCTCAGACTGTGTTACTACGGTCATATATTACGGCGAACAAAGCCGCACGTACTCCACAGCGCTATAAAACTCAAAGCAAATAGGCTAAAGATTGGCAGGCCAATATTTACATGGAAGGACTCACTCTCACATGATCTGAAATACTATGATAAAACCCTAATAGAATGGAAACACCTAGCCGTAAACAAAAAGGAGATGAGACAAGCAACTCAATCAATATTCGAAAAAGAAGAAACCAACAGTGAATCCGACGCCAGCAGCTCATACGAAACAACAACTCCTATATAACAATAACGCAGAACAACCAGCAAGCCAACCAAGTAACAAAATAACATAATAATCAGGAAAAAACCACAACACCCAAGGCCAGATTGCCCAACCCATCATCATCAACGCTCAATCCTAACAACAATAAACCCGTCTTTACCCATTTTCCTATACCAGGCTCAGGATGCATATCTACTTGGTTGTGGTCGATTGGCTTCAGCCGACTTGCGCGGTCGGTTGGCTGGTCGGCCGTCCTATCCCATCCCAGAGCGTGTCCCTCCTTATAAAATGTGCTACCTGGTATGCCGGTTTGACCGGAGCAGGCTTTGATCCTGGCTGGGCTAGTACCTCGTATCGTATCGTATCGTATCGAGGGAATAAAGGTTATTCATATTCATATTCATTTAATCACTTCATAATGTACATTATAGATGGTCAATAGTAACATTACAACCTTTATAAGGCATTCGTGAATTTAAATTAAAGTTATAATTATATTTACATGTCATCATTATGTTACATTCATACAATATTACGTTCATAAATTGGTATAATTAAGTAATGCCAAGATTTCAAGATGTCAAAATTTACGTCTTAAAATTAAATTACAATTGTCAAAATAAAATTCAAATTTATACATAGTCACAATAAAATAATGTCAAAGACGTCAAGAATTATAATATTTAAAATTTGTCCCTGAAATATTCATTTAAATCATAATATGCCTTGGCTAAGATTATTAACCGTTCTTTTGATCCCGTCTTGATCCAACTATAGATCAAACGATCATCTTCTTCATCAGACAATAATCAATAATAAAATAATTCTATCAATACATGGCCTACTACTAACCTTAATATTATTACCGTTTAAACCACTGATTACTTAATCATTAAGGATACGAAACAAAAAAACAATATTCCGATAAGCTCTGAAATATTAATAAAAACTCCTATTCCAGGTGAGTGGGTCTCTGGAAACAAGCAAAATCTGTGTTTTTCGCCGAAATTCTTTTGGGTGATTTGAATCAAAAATCATCCTGCACGAGGGCTACTTGACATTTCACGCTTGACCGAATTGTATCGATTTATTTATTGCTAAACCTACACATTTCACTCATAAATATAAATATTGCTTCAGCAACACTTTCGTCAAAGTTTCCGAAGAATAACAAAGGTATTCAGTAGCGGATTCGGAACAAACAATTTTGCGAAAAAGCGTTTGTTTTATTACATAGAATATTGTTTTTGTAAGTGAATGCACATTTCTTGAAAGTACTTGGTAGTAGGTACACATAAAGGCCTGAACTGAGAATTTTCTATATTCACCTACGATAAAATATATTATGTATATCCTTTTGATCTATTTCTATCTTGCGGCTTGAGGCGGGCGAGTGGTCATAAGAATACGGAAACATAATACTTATAGAAAAATGGTTTAGCTATTTGAAAAATGGTTTTAAATGCACAACGATTTTCATATTACTCGTACTATAAAAATATTTACATCCTTAATGCTAAATACCTACGCAAAACTTTAAGCTTCTAATTTTGGTGGAGCTACATGCAACAATAATATTGTAATTTATCTTTAGAAACACCATAAATAATCGTTGCTCCACTTTAAGTACTTCTTGGTCACGTGATGTCATTTGGAGGCGGAATCTTTTTTTTTTGTTTGACATAACAATTAACACGTTGTAAAACGCAAGCTAATCTGCAAAAGATCAAATCACTGTCCTAACGCAAGCTAAATAGATAACGCGATATTTCCTAGATGTGGTTACAAACTGAGCTCATCCCGGCCAACCGTCCATTGACTTTGTCAAGCGCTGACAGGTGACATTAGTAATTTTTGTACCTAAAACTTTTAGATATTGTTTTACTGAAAAAATAATTCTTTATCTCAATCTTTAGTAAATCGGGATGCTGCGGTACTCTTCTCGTCTGCGTGGTTTAATGATAAAGCTTACCTTGAAATCCACGCCTAAACGTAGCTCGCCTCAAATACTAGACCGCCATATTTCCCGACAACAACATCGGCGTTCTAAAATGTATTCACTCGAATCGTGAATCGAGAAGTTACATTCCTCTCGATGTCTGATTTATTCCGGTGCAGAATCGATTTTTATTTTCAATCCACTCGGGCGAGACTCGCAGATAGGCACTGGATTTTTTCGTTAAACCCATGCAGCGTTGGTTTGGCTGTATTATCTGGGTGTAATAATTAATTTAATACGATTCGGTTCTCGGTCGAGTTGGTAAATTTAAAATTAAATAATCTGTGATATTACCGCCATTTTGTTGGTAGAAATGATAAAATGTTTTGAGTAATAATAAGTCTAAGATTTGTATTTTTCAAACATCTATCCAGTCCTTTACTTCCTCCACTTCCTTCGTCCTCTAAACATCTTCTTTAATGAGACTGAGATGGCCTCTATGTAGGTTTTTTATTGTTGGGAATATAAAAATACAAAAAAATAAGTTCTCGGTAGACTCAATTTTGCCGCCATTATAAATTAACTGGAATTTGTATGAGACAGCCCGTTCAGAGATAAGTCAGTGCCAATGACAACACCTTGCTGTAAGATGGCGCCTTAATCTAGAACCTAAATCCAAGGGATTTTAGCCTAATTTAACTTTTGACGTGCCTTCTGAAACACATACTATACATACATAGCTAGGATTAGAATGGTCACCCATCCACTCCCAACCGCAGAGTGGGTTGCTTAACTTGGGTAATCACTAGCATATCACTGCCGTTACTGAGTTACAACAAGCAGCTATGTTAGTAATAAAATTATAATTTGATATTGTTGTCCTGTAAACTTATTAGTTATTAACTTGTTAAAGTTAGACGGGTCGGTTCGGTATCCATGGTAGTGAGACAAACTTGACTAACATGTTTAGCAGTGACAAACTTTAGTTATCTTACTAATGTTTGAGCGTAATCTGCCAACCTACCCTAAGATACGCTGATGAGTTTAGATATCAAAGTACCTATATGCTTTAGTTTAAAAGAATCCACTACTAAACCACATAATAATAATTATATGACTTAACATAGGCCATGTTCAGCAGTGAATGTCCTATTGCTGAAATGATGATGATGATGACGCATTTAGGTATGCTAAATTAACTGTTTTTTTCACACGTACAGAAAAATAAGGTTTGAGCTTGGCATAAGTCTTCACGGTCAGAATCAAAGTCTGAAAACTTTCAAGGTCAACTCATGGCAATCATGCACCTAAACCTATATCATTTACCTATTGTTAGGTACTGCGTAAATCGTAACACAAGCATGATTGTCCGTACATCAAGACCATCACAAATAGTGTGTCTATCGCTTAATCAGGTATTTCCACGAGTCATTTTTCATCGGTTTCTGCCGAAGCTTTTTCACGAACCCGAAGCAGATTTGGTATAACCATGCTAATCTGGCACCGAACCATACTTTTCTGTCAAGAAAGTACCGGGAAAAGATTAATAATACACAAAATGTTAGTTATTCAGCCAAATTTATTTTATCACCTTCAAAGTATGCTCCTTCAGAAGCGATACATTTACGCCAACGAATAATAAATCATTAAATTGCGATTGAGTTTTGAGAAGAGATGGAGAAAATTCAGGTCTTTTGGGATAGCCGAGCGGCAATATGTTTCATACCCAATTGATTATTTAAAATGGTACGAATCGACTCGTGTGACACAGAAAGTTCGACAGCTAGCTCTCTCAAATTTGAATGAGGATTTTCAGTCATTATTTTCTTCACTTTTGCGATGTTATCTTCAATAGCAGACGTTGATGGCCTACCAGAGTGAGGCAAATCTTCCATCACATCTCGACCGCTTTTGAACGCTTTGTACCACTTATAAATACGTGTTTTTGATAAAGTCGATTCACCGTAAGCCTTCTGTAACATTTTCAGAGACTCCGAACACGAAATCCCATTGGCGACGCAAAATTTAAGACAAACACTTTGTTCGATGTTTTTGTCCATTATGAAATTCGCAATACACACTAGATATGGTATAACTAAAAACAATACTGTATTTAATCTAATTATCAGATGTAACTCAAACTCCGCGCCAAAATGGAAAACAGTTGTGCCAATCTCACAACAACAAAACAAATATTATTTTGAATTTGGAACCATAAACAAATCATCAATTCCCGTACCTTTTTTGACAGAATGTATATTAACCATCTCGTTTACATGCACCTTTACTTCTAATTTAGATTGGAATTTACCTACTGAAAATAACCGATCTTTATTCTAAATTCCTTTAACCACTTTTTCCTTCTCTCAGACATAGAAATTATTTTTACGCCTACCCTTCATTACATCTCCTACATTTCGGACGACCATCGAAATCCTCCAACATTTTCTCTCCGTAACAAATTTCGTCATATCATTTACATTGTGTCTATCAGACGCTGCAAGAAGATTTCTAAAGAGCCTATTATAATTCCGATGGGCTGACACTCAAATTAATGAGGGCCGCAATCAGAGGCTCTGTTTAGTTTAATCAAAGTGAAAAGTGCCATTTAACTTTTAAGAGGCTCAACCTTTCCCCTGGGTAGCACACCGCTAAGACACATAACAGTTACGGGCAGTAGGTATGCTCAAAGTAAACCAGCCCACATAATGAAGGTCCTATTTGAATAGCTTTCTTTTAGAGAATGGTGATATAAATGTTTAAACAAAACTTTTCAATGAAACAAATTAGCTACATCTCTAAAAGAGATGATGAGATGAGATGAGAGAGCAATTTTCCTACGCATTACTACTCGTAGCTTATCGACAATTCAAAATAAGAAACTGAATTTGATTTCAATGTTGGTCTATTATTGTTAATAGAATAACTTTTTGACCTGAAGTTAACTTAAAACTGGTTAGTAAAGTTGCAATAGGGTCTCGCTTATGAAGGTGCGGTGTGTTATGAGATATTTTTAGTGCCATATAAAATTAGTCTTCCATGCCGAAGTGTTCAGAAATGTTATGTGCTTCGCTTGCGGCTGTTAAGAGTACGGAATTCAGTATTCATGCAGACTGACTGCCGACTTCGTGTTATGTAAATGGCACACAACTAACAACACAACCAGCCACAAGATAAGATAGAAAGAGAAAGAATGATTGCCTGTAGCAGCATTATACCTAAGTGATGTTTATGTGTGTGAAATCCACTTTGAGTAAATAGTTGGGATCCTACCATATATCTACATCAATTGTAATTCAGACCAGGCGTGTAGAATTTTTCTGTAATTATCATCTGAAAATGTTAAATGGCTTTAAGTGAGAAGTTTCTTTTAGTAGAATGATAGGGCAAATTTATTTGACGGACAGTAATTTGCTTTTGAGTGGAAAATCTAAATTTAATTAAGTAATTAAAGTTGGTTGTATTTCATTATATTTTTGGCTTTTAAATGTATTAAGCTAGAACACTCCCTAAGGCGTTATAAAGGTTGGTTCATACTAAGGCAGTTACTGGACTCAGCACATTATTGAAAAAACCGTAACCACTCGAAAACCTTTTTTTCCCAATTAATGGAAAAGCTTTCTTTTCCAATCATTAAGAACCTTTTTTCTCCAATCGTTGGAGAACCTTTCTTCTCCATTCGTGCAGAACCTTTTTTCTCCAATCGTTGGAGAAGCTGCTGAATGCAATCAGATAATGATGATACTATCATATTTAATCATTTCCCCAATTTTTATTCCTCAAACAACCACGCTTAATATAATAGCCCCAAACTAAGCAAAGCTTGTATAATGGCTTCCATAAAACGCATAAACATACTTAAATATATTTATAAACATGCATAGCTTCGATAAAAATGCTCGTGCTCATCACACAAATATTTACTTTTTGCAGGATTTAAATTCTGATTGTTGATTGTATCAGACGTTGGACGCTTTACCTTAACCTCTTCAGACACTCGGTACACACAATATGTGTACCTATTTGAATCAATTTTTTTTAAATAGCTTGCTTGTTTAAATATGTTCTCTAAATATAATAGTTCACAAAAAATCCGTTGAAAAAGTGGTGCAAGTGCGACTAGTTTTAAACATTTTTATTTGAATTTCAAATGTGCATCGTTTTTTTACGATACCCACGCAGAGTTTTTAAAAAACAGGTAAATATAGTAAAACTAAGTAATTTATTGATATTTTTGTGTAATTTAGTACATAAAAAGTTCCTGTATAATCATTTTATAAAATATATAAAAAATAATTGTTTTTTTTTTGTAAAATAACATGGTTTTTGTCAAAGTACACATTTGTGTACCTCAGGATTGTAATATTAAATGTTTGCTAGTATGGAAGAAAATAGATTATTTATTTTTGCCTTTTATATTATGGATAATGCCGCTATTGAGGCAGCACCTAACGCCAGTGACGTGGACTTTTCTGGAGATGAGGATGATCTCGAGTATTTGCCACCTGACGCTGATGGACCCTCGTCTTCACAATCGGTAGAGGAGGAATCACAGTCAGAAGAGGAGCAAGCAAATGATGAAGTATTCCCTTCATCGCGTCAATTCTGGATGACTAAAGAAATGGTTTCTCGCGGTCCTGACATCAGTGAAGATGTACTTCTCACCCAAGGTAGTTCAGGCACCAATTGTTTGTTCTCATTTTTTGAATATCTTGATGTAGACTTTTGAAAAGAAACAGCAGAGCAAACTAACTTACATTCTGCACAATCACGAGATTTGAGATCTGACCGTACTAATCATAGAGAGATGATACAATTCACTCGAATACAGATTCTCATGGGAACGCTGAAATACCCTCAAGCACGGCTTTACTGGAGCAGAGACCTTTCTGTACCTCTTATAAAAGATACGATGACCCGTGATAGGTTTTTCTAATTACGAAACTATTTACACTTTGTGAACAACAAACAGCACATACTGAGGTAAAAAACTATGGAAAATAAGGCCAAATCTACAGAAAATCCTTCATAAATGCCACAGCTTACCTCGATCAAAGCACATGTCAATTGATGAGCAAATGATTCCTTTTGCTGGAAGGTGCGAATATCGGCAATACGTTCCAACCAAATGTAAGCACATTTACTAGTTGATCAAACCTAAGGAAGGAATGGCAAACCTTCCTGCAACATTCTAAGCAAAAAAAAATGTTCTCATTAATAGTTTGTTTAAGCTAATTCATCACCATCATCATTTCAGCCACAGGCAGGACGTCCGCTGCTGAACATAGTGACTTTTAGATTGGCCGGTTAAACTAATTGCGAAATTACAAAAAATACCACATTTTATCCGTTGAAAATGAATTCTACATTTATAGAGCTAAATAGCTCGGGACTGACCCACGCTATGCGCCTGTTCGATTTGATCCATACTTTCAGAAACACCCTGTAATTAGTAAGTTAACCTGCTGACCTCTATAAAATTAGCACATTAGACAGAATGAATCAAACCGCTGATTCGTCGCTAAATCCCCCAAGAATGTTCCAAATCCAACCAAATTTCGCTTCGGTGAATCACATCCAAGGGAATGATTTAATTAACGCATTCGGCATCTCAAACCTTTTCTACGTGATCAGTCTTAAACGGTTAATTAGAAATTCCGCGGGATTATTCTGTAAACAAACCGCGCCGGCTCATTGGTTTTTCACGTTAATTGGATTTTGCCAAGTTAATTTGTGAGTCGCCTTTGTCAGCAACTTTATGACTTAACAGTTCAAATTTCAGCAGGCTCTCGCCATGTTATCAGCTTACTTTTTTATACTGCTATGATATGAGATCGACCTACTTTTTCAAATGTCGTATTTTGCAAAATTGATTCTCAATGATTAATGATGAAAAGGTTTTATCTTTGGACTTCTGCTTAACAGCCTGCAACAAGACTGGTGGTACGAGGCGTAATGTAACATAACATTTTTTAATTTAATCAATAAGTCAACATTTGCAGCAAGCATGTGCCAAAATTACGTTTATAAGTATGTCAAGAACTGTAGCATCAACCATAATACTGTCTATTGTATTGTGCACCCAAGTATTCTTTGGCTGGGATGTTTTGTGAATTGACAATTGGTTTATTAACAGTCCCAGTTATGATAACTTCGTCCATATAGTAAATTTATTATGTGGTGCCTGTTTCTAGGTAAAATTTAATGATATTGAAGAAGCTGGTTTGAATCTAGCAAGGATAAAATGTTTGAATGATTAGCAAAGGCTTCTCAAGCTTATCTTTTAATAAATCATGATTGTTTATAAATAAATTTAGGTATGCCTACTTGATATTTAGTTCCCATAGTACAAGCTTTGCTAATTTTGGGGCTAAATAGTCATCAATGTGATTCGTAAAATAATTTAAAACAATACATTAATTAATGGATCGATTATAGTTTAAAAATTAAGCTCATTTTAATCTCTACCAATGTCATTACTACATCGATCCCAATTTTCCAATCTCGGACAGCATTCAATAGACAGTTTCGGCATCGAGAAATACGCCGTTCAATTTGCACAGATCCGATAGCGCGAAAAAATCATACCTATGTACATATTGTGGAGGCACGGGCGCACTCGTCCTATCTCGATCAGCTGAGTGTCGCTCCCAATTGGATCCGTGATCTCGCATTCCATGGCACGCTGCCCTTGTGGGAGGCTTTTGGGAGTCATTTGGAGTTTGACAATAAGTGTATTTAAAATAATAACCATAATATGCGTATACAAATAACAATTATGATAAATATGCGTCAAACAAAACACCATAATTATCATGGTCCCAAAGAAAGCAACTAACTTTCTTGTGTTATGAGTTAAGGAGGTACAAGACCGTGAATTTTTGCGGGGCGTCTTCCAGCCCAGGAGGCGTATTTTTGAAACGTTCGAATTCCAATTCGCATACGAAATCCCAAAAATTACAATTTCCTAGAAGTTCGTATGCGGTTCTTGTAAATTCGTATGCGAATTGGAATTTGAATGCTTCAAAAATACGTCATCAGTACGCTTATACAAGCCAATAATGAAAGTTGTATGAAGTCAACCGAACTGGAATTTGATAATATGCGTTTAATTTCAATAAAACCAATAATCGTATTATTATACAAATATGTAGTTTTAAATATAGGCAAATCTTTTTGGGATGCGATTTTACGTCTCATATCCAATTACTTTTACATTGGAACTAATATTGAATCGCAAAAAATCACTTCCTTATACTAAATAGTCAATCAGTTTTTGCAGCATATAGGTAATACGAGACTACGATCACCTTCAATTTTTATGAGATTTAATTTTGTTGTTAGGTTCCGTAGGACCTAAATACAGGTAATTGAATTAACAAAATACAAACAACATTGGTCATGGCAAGGGCATATATAAAGTGTTGTTTATTTCCTCGTAAACACCAGCAATTGTTACTACAAAAAAAAATCTAAGCTTATTCTAACTTACTTTTAGCATCTTTTAGTCAAAAGAATTACCAAAAAGTTATTCATAATCTATTTTGACTTTGTATTTACTTAAAACACTGTAATAACGAATTTTTTCAAATTTCCAGTAAGCAATGATCAAAATTTTTTGACTCTTACCAAAAAATATTAATTTTACATGAAACCCAAACGTAAAGTTTAATCTTTTAGTACATCTTTCGTTTTACGAGTAACTCATAAAACAGGAATGTTTCAGTGAAAAATAGAATACTACGAATGGCCTATAAAGTGATTTTTATGCGCCTTCAAACATTTTGTACTGTACCTACCTATTCAGAGTATGACACATAAAACAATGCTAAAAAGTTGTTACTTTTACTACTAAGTAGGAAAGTACTCTATCAGAAATGTAACAAAAATTCATTGCTACTTAATTTGGAATTGTCATAGTCTTGGAGTGAGGAATAAACGTCATTGTGTTACGAGGAATGACCAGACTATAAATTTTGCTAGGGGTATCTCGTAAAGTCCGGACTTCCTACATTTTTCCCCGAAACTTTTTGACTTGTAGAAACAGGAAAAAAATCTTTTTATGTGCTAAAGAAGTAAAGCCTCGGGCAAACTCCAAATATTAAAACAATATTGCTGGTAATTACTTAATTAGCTGTCTTTCCAACTAAACAGTTTTCTAACCGGCCACAGCAACTACTGTGGTGATAACATCCCAGTATAACTGCAATAACAAATATTGGTGTAGCAAATTTTTTAATGTTCAACTTGAAAAACCTTGCCTTCAAACATGAATTGTCATAAGCATGACGAGACCCGTTTAAAATTGGACGTTTGCAAATTGTTACCGCAGCCAATAGAAAAACATGCCGGAAAGAATAATAACTGTGCAATGCGAACCACACGCCAAAGTGCAATTACCCACAATTCAACAAAGTTCTGAATGCTGCCATTGTATTCAATGCAAAGAAAAGTAAAAGAATATAAACCGTGTTTAAGCAAAAAAGTTATGAAATTTTGGGTAAAAAGTTTTGAAGGGATTATGTGCTGAATTTCATACTGAGCTGCATCTATTTTATCATCCGGTTAAGCCGTATTTAGTTGCAGCCCGTCAGTCACTGATTAGTGTAAACTATCATTAGGCTTGGATATTTTTGACTTGTCCGTATTTGGACTTGTGTAAAGTATAATTGACGCATTTGATCACCAACCAGCGAATTAGAGCAATTAAAAAACCGAATGCGGTCGACGCAATCGCCCGTCTACCTAAAGTACCGTCTTAACTAACGAATTATAAAAATCTTAAGAATTCATTTTCTTGTTCCAGAACGCTTGAACGTCCTCTACGAGAGAAACTGGACTCGGCTGGTGCATGAGCAGCTCAGAAAGTTCGAGTCTTCTATAGTAGCGGCTGCAAGACAGTCTCCAGAAGCACAGCCTGCAGAACTGGCCCTGGACTCTAAGTGGACTTTCTCTGGTGCTGTGATATACTGCATCACTTTAATTACTACTATAGGTAAGTCAATCAATCGGAATAATATCGAACCTAATAGTATTTCGTTTTATCTTGTCTTCCAAACTGCCCTACGATTTTTTGTCTCTGCCCGCAGTTTAGTTAAATACTCCAACTGATGCTTCAATTACTGCAAATACTAACTTTTTGTGAAATATCTGAAAGTAGATACAAGGCAAATGAAAAGGTTTGCTTTGTGACAAAATTACCTCAAAAGCCTTTCGTATAATGCCAAAAGTTAAATGAATACAAAATCCTAATCGAAAACCATTATGTGTCATTTAAGTACAATTTATTGACCTCTGCTAGCCATAAGCATGTCTTTAATCTTAAAACATGGTCCCTTCCTAACAAACTTAGTCTCCTTAATAGCTGTAAATACCTATTTGTGTCTTTCAATGTGCGAAAAATAGCTCGTGTGATATAAACGTACATTCTGGACCTTGTCAGTAGCACCTACATAGAATAAGACAGAAAGCCCAATTTAATTTGTGTTCTGTCTGCTTTCTCTTACATGTCATCCAAATTGAGTCATGTCATTTCACACACAATCCATCCATCTCTTCATAGATCGTTTGCTACTTCTCCACTCTTGAACACTTATACCCATGACTCTCCTCGTTAGGTGACCCTGTCCCCATCTTGTCACATGTCCGTTTGTCACATGGAACTCATACCCAAGCATAGGATATATCGATCATCTGTCTGGACCAAGACACACGATTTCTCTAACTATAGCTACCTTTTACAGGATATGGAAACGTATCGCCTCGAACTGCTGCTGGCAGGGCGGCTACGGTGGCGTATGCCGCAGCCGGTGTGCCTTTGACCCTGGCCTGCTTGGCTGGGCTGGGAGCTTCGCTAGCGAAGTTTGCAAGGCTGGCCTGGCTGAGAGCAACTAAGGGGAAAGTACCTAATACGTGGCGGAAAGATAGTGAGGTGAGTCGATGAATATAAATAAAAGGGTAAATAAATTCCTCGGTTATCCGAGGAATGTGGTTATCCACACCTCTATCTAACCGTAAACTAATCTAAGCGTGTACGCAAAAATTTTCGGGACATGGTCTTTACATAAACTCTGCTTTTGGGATTCTACGAGTAACACGCAACGTACAGCTTTACCTACCTAAGAAAGTCGTTTTAGTTTTTTTTTGCAAGTCGTTTCAGGACACATTGTTGACCATTTACAATTAAGTCTTCATTAATATATCTAATCAAAATATTTCATTGGTTTCATCCTTCAGCTCGAAAACCATCTCCAACTCCACGAGCAGCAGCGTCTGCTTCCACAGCCGGCGGAGAACAACCAGTATACCTCATTCCCTCCCCGAAGCCACCGCTCCCCGGGAACTGTGAGGGCCAGGGCCGGAGACAGAGGTCAATATTCGCAAGTATTCGAGAGGGCCCCGCCTAGCCCGCAGGCCGCCACGCTCGGTCGTATCAAGCGCAGTGCCTTGGCTGATGGTGAGCTTTTGTTTTGTGGCTTTTAGGTAATGAAGTGTGAATGATGGATGGACCTCTTGAAGAAGTACTAGCATAAAAAACTACGTGTTGCTAATATAACTACAAACGGCTAACCTTGGCCGTATGACAATGTAATAAGACAACCTGCTGAGGTGCCAGTGCAAGATGTATGATTGTGATTACTAATAAAAATATTATCAATTTTTTTTGGAAACGTTTAGTTTATGATTTAGAGTTTAGTTTATAAGAGGTTCTAAAAAATATATTAGTCTATTGTTAGAATATAAACTTGCTTTAAAAACACACATTATATCGTACCTACTACTCCCAAAGAGTTATACTCAAACTCATTATTACGCCCTATCGAGCATTGCCTCAATAATTTCGTGAGTTCGTATTGGGTTGCCAATAGGAATCGATAGTGTAAATACCGATCGCTTTCTCGCTACGCTTTCTTTGTACTCATGACAAATCAGATATTGTTCACCAACTAATCTTATCTTGTCCTCAGAGCCTCATTCGTCATCAGCCCTTCAAACACAAACATTAGACCGCAAGAAAAACATAGGAAGTATGAAATGTCTCGCTACAGTCCATGGGCCGGGGCGAGGGAGAAGCAGAAATACAATCCAGAGGCCTCGAGGAGCTGTGATAGAACAACTTATTGCAGAGGAGTGTGGGGAGATCCCGCTAAATAGGAGCCAAGAGGATCTCGATGATTCTGAAGATCCTGATGAAGCGTAAGTTTTTTATTTAATTCTTTCACCACGCGGCATTTCATAACAAGTGAAATGGATAAACCTATTTTACAATTTAATTTCATAAGTGAAACTTTCTAAACATCAATAAATTCTAAACAACAAAACTTAGGTAAAAATCACATTGGTTTGTGGCAAAGAATGCCTACATGGCAAAAGTAACATCATATTTTAGTATTATTAAGTAAAAACGTTAAAATTTTAAGTATTAGAATATACATTTTTGTGCAAGGCGAAATAAAGCAAAATTGTTCGCTACTTTCTTTTTAGATTTATGTGTCATCTTAACAAGAATTAAAATTTAAGGAACGTAAGAACAAATACAATATAGAGAAGACCTATATTCATCACAGTAAAAAATAAGGAGCTTTACTGAAACTAACCTATTTGTTTTATTTCTCAGAATATGTCCACACGACACGCCCTCCCGAGTGCCTTTGATCTGGAACGACGAGAGTAAGTCCAAGAGCTGCGCCGTGCCGAGCAGCAGCGCTTCCACGAGCGTGCAACATCACCACACCGTGGACCACTGCCACGTCCCCATCGGCATCGTCCTCTTCCTTCTCCTTGTCTACATCTGCGTAGGTGCCGCCATCTTCTCCGCCTGGGAGAACTGGTCTTTCCTCGATGCTGCCTACTTCTGCTTCATCGCTCTAGCTACCATTGGCTTCGGAGACTTCGTTCCAACCAGCTTTCTTACCTCCAAACAGAGCACAGAGAGTTCCAAAAGCGAATACATCCAAATGGTCGCCTGCTGTGCCTACCTCGTCTTCGGACTCATCCTCATTGCCATGTCCTTCAGTCTGCTTCAAGACGAAGTTGTGGCCAGGTGTTCCCAACTCGCCAACAATTTGGGACTTTCGCGTCAATGACAATACGAGAAGAGCGATTGCAGCTCTTCAGACACTCATCTTAGGATGTTATGATCGTTGTTGTAGGAAAATTTCAATCCGTTGTACACGGACGATACTTCTTCTTAATATTGGAATTGTATTTCATGTTATCACTGTATAATAATAAATTATTTTCTCATATCAGCATGATTGATTAAATGATGGGTGAAATTGAAACTTTTTACGGAATTTGTACTCGAAATTGAAAGTCGTTTGTGATGTAAATAATGTATAAAATATTGATAAAAGCAAGGCTGAAATTGTAATGAAACAATAAAATTGTGTTGAAACGTATGCCTTCATTATTTAAACCTATTCCATACCTTTTGAAACCAAAAAAAACACAAAGATTGATAAAAAAATGACGCCTAAGAAGATTAATGAAATTGCTTACTTAATTACACTTTTATACCTTTGCAAAAAACACCCAGCTTGCAAAGTCCAGTAACCAATTTTTAAGTTCCCCATAAAAAAATTGAGATAAAAACAAAATTGGCAATTTAACACGGTCCTGCAGATGAAACCGCATGTTTGCATTAAAAACAAGTCATTATTAAAGCGCAATACCAACCTCGGGCCCCAATATTGCGGATCAACCCGCCACGGAACACGGGTTAAGTGGGATTTACACCGGTCGACATAATCGCCCATTGCTGGACCTGCATTACGTATGGCATAAATCGCAATCGCAACTACTGGACTGTTCGTTCATTGCCGTAGTATTTTGATCATATTTCTGTATTGCTTGTTAGGTAAATTTGCATTGAATTTGCATATTTACTTGGTAGATCGCAAGTATATGAAATGGTATAAAATCCTACAGCATTTATTGGATTCAACCTGATGTAATTGTAATAAGTACTAAGAAAACCCAAGAGTAGGAATTCTTACTTCCACACTTCAATCATAATGTTCTGCATATCTGTGACGGCCACCACTGAAAAAAAATTGCCGAAAACCAAAACCAAACCAAAGACATTGCACTATAAAGTACAACATCTTTGACGAAAACAGAGCTGAGCAAGTTTTTTATGAAAGAGTGGAACTTGTTGCTTCCTAGGGTACACCTAGTAAACGACAAATTCCACTCTTTCATGAAAAGCTGCTAAAGAATAAAATAAAAGCATTTCTACTCGTATCCCCTATCCCGTATATACCCTATATTAGAATCAGATATAACCATTATATTAGAATCTAATTAAACTATTTCAGAGTAAAAATAAAAAAAAGTTGAGTCATTATCTGAATCTCGCTAGACAATGCACGCATTAAACATGCAGGGTATATCGGATCGTGTAAGCATGGCTTGGCTGGACATAGGTGATTCCTGGAGAGCCCCGCACGGGATTACGGCAGATCCTGCAGGCTTCGGCCTTGAATTACGAATGCCCCTAACACGAGTTCTAGGCGTTAATATATTTGAGTAGATTTAGGGTTCCGCTCCTGAAAAGGTAGAAAAAGTATATAAGAATACCCTAAGGCCTTCCAATGCGTGAGACGTTGCCGCAGGAATTGGCTTCATCGATGTTGAGTGCTGGAGCAAAGAGTGAGGATGGCTTTGCGCATCTTACGAGACTATCATCGTATCAGAGACGCGTATGAGCAGAGCTACTACTAATTACGGCCGGTGGTAACCAATCACGGAATCGTGATGGTGTTCTGCGCATCTTTCGCCCAGCGCTCAACTTCCGTGCCGCTAGTTCAACGATATTAAAATATCGTTGCGCTAGTTGTATACATCTACGGGCAGCCCGCACACACAACGCAGTGTAGCGGTGCTATTTCTTTTTACGGAAACGGATCAGGAATTTTACACAGCGGAGGTCCTAAGATTTTTTTACGAAATCAGTCATCTTCTCAAATTAGCTATTTTTCGTATGTCCACGAAATGTGGGTGCGGGTGGTATGATTGGAGAGTCTACATAAGCGAAACTAAGCGGAAATGTTAAGTAAAATAATTATTTAAAAGTCTAATCCATATTTAAATTTCAATTATGAAAAACTAATGTTTTGTGGTTAATATTTTGATACGCTGTTAACTTTACTAATGTAGAAGTTCTTAATGTTTACACTGAATGGGATGCCCACTAAAGAAACTGATTCATGCAAGTTCTAAGTTCTGTTAGTATAAAGCTATTTGTCAAGTGGTAGGGGCCGCAGTTAACTTCATTACCGAGCACACGTTAGCGTGGCCGTTTACCTGCCAGTTTCTCAGTTTACCCCGCTACGTGAGACCGTTTACTTCCCAGGTCAGCTCCAGCTTTTTATTTATTTATGCCTTTGATAGAAGTGGCTGCGTGTAACTTAGAAGATTGGTTCCAACTGTATTGAACACAAAATGGAGTTTAGTAACTAAGGAACTTTTTCACATTACGTGTTTTTAGAATTGCGTTATTTTCTGATAGAAAATGTTAATATGTTTTTATCGCAAAAATAAATG
Organism: Anania fuscalis; assembly: GCA_950371115.1. Taxonomy (NCBI): domain Eukaryota; kingdom Metazoa; phylum Arthropoda; class Insecta; order Lepidoptera; family Crambidae; genus Anania; species Anania fuscalis. Next base: position 13,781,509 of record OX493335.1, on the reverse strand, counting down.
GAACCCTAAAAAATTGTCATCCATTACGCATTGCTTTACTATAAGCAGTTAGATCTTATATGTTTGTCAGTGGACAGAAAAAAAAGGTAAATGGGGATAACTCAGATGATAAGCCACCTAAAATAGCAATCATGGCCTTGTTAGCCCATTATCTTAGGTTGCTTATCTCCTGCTTATGCTTATTTGTCATAGAACTATTATCCGATGGGGTAAACGTATATTTTTGTATTAAGAACGTGACTTGGCAAACGCTCAGGGCGTCCTCCGAAATGGTAGAGTGATGGAATATGCAAAACTGCTAGCAGAGAAAAAAAATAAGCCGAGGGTCAGACTCAACGACGTCCATTAGGAGAGGCCTTTTAAAGGCTGTAGACTAATGTGAGCTGATGATGATGATGATGATAATGGCCTCTGTAACTAGAATAGACAAATGCTGAGTTACAATAATACACAAATTTTCCGATTTCAGGCACCTTTATGGAGTAAACACTTGTATTCCATTCGATTCCTCGTAGAAATCACTACCCTCAGCATTGAGAACCACAACGAGTGACTATGTAAGTAGATTGATAATTCACTTTACACAATTAGGAAAAACTTTGTTTAGTCAGAACGATATTTTTTCCGTGCCTTCATGGATAATTCCGTATGTGACATTAGGTACTATAGACTCAGGAGGTACATACTGGTAATATCAATTAACATATAGATGTGGCCCGACCCGGCCGGCCCCTTTTAGCGAAATTACAAAAGACACACTTTTAACAAGCTCTTGCAGAAGTTTACTTGGCCCCGCATAAACAACGCGGCCACAGGGTAAATAGGTCAGTTAACTCAATATGAATTTATCACAACTCACCTCTACATAAGAGTTTGTGATAAAAATAACTTGTCAAGCGGCAAAATAAGTAAATAATTACTACTCATTATTAAAATAAACATTTTTTTTTTGTTTTAACATAAAACCACCCAATAATTGATTAACTGAGATTGGTTAAAAAAAAGATTGTTTAAAAGTCTTAATTTAGAAGTGTTATTTACGAATAATTAAAAAAAAAGTGTCGTGTTTGACCTGCACAATAACGTTAAGCATCTAAAATAAAGTACCTATCTTCTTTATTTAAGAGAGCAGCCAACTAATGCTTACTAATAAAAATGGTTTTTAATGGTTAAAAACCTTAACTACATACTTTTATAAGGTCAGTCTATCGTCAGATTACACCTTTTAGCTAGCTATTTATAAGACCTTAATAAAAAACCTACTTTTCTTATCTCTATTTTATCGATAGGCTAGCTTTCATTTACTTGAACTATGACACAGATTAAAATATATGGCCTGGAAAATGAACCGTGGTGACGGTACTCGAAATGGCCGTGAGTATAATTTCTAGCCTGTGGCAACTGTTGCCCTAGGGTTGTCAACGAATAGAAAATGAGGCGACGTTTGTGCTTTGACAATGGAATTCATTAACGCGCCCTGAGGGAAAGCGCAACAATGACGGAGATTTTTTCACTCGCACGTTTAAAAAAGTGGGGCGAGATCACTTCACTGGGGCATAAATGTAAGAAGTCATTAGCGTAATAAGTTTCTCGTTTTAATCTAGTGAGGTATTGTTTTTCACCAATTTAAATATTTAATCTAGAAAAAGGCTAGGTAACTTCTACTATAGGCAATTATTATTACAGCCAATGTCTTAACCCTTCAACTCCCAGCGAAAATAAATAAATGAAATAAAATAAATTATTTATTTGGCACCATTTTCAAGACTTAAAATAACTTATTTGTGAACGAGAATAACTGCATTAGTTAACAATGGACATGCGGTAGCCGGTTACCGCTTGGGAGTAAATGATTAAACTTATTTGTTAGTAATTAAATTGTAACATGTTGTTCGTATTTTCCAGTAAGTATATGTGTAAGATAATAAATAGGTACAGGGTTCTTTTCATAAAAATTAACAATCTTTATTATTTGATTAATTAGTAAGAATGAAAAAAACCTTTGTTCCATACATGTTAATCTTTTGTATGAAACCGCTGGTTTCACCAAAACTTTAAGATCTTTTTTATGAAAAAAAGACCTATAGATCTGTATTCATTGTTCAACGTAACTTTATAATCTCTTAAATTTTATGATAAAAATAAAACGACAACCTTAACTCCTGGTGTTCATAGTCCAACTTCCTCTAAATCTAATATGTTAGGCCTGTTATGAAACTACGCAACAATTATTCTATTAATTTTAGACCTAACACAATAATATTTTCATCAAAAACTCAATTAGTATTCGTAATATTTATTCGAAGTCAAAGTTACATTCTTACTTGGCCAGATGAAAAACGGTTGAAGGTTTAACTAAGGTAAGTGATACAAATAAGGCCTAGCTAATTTTAAACAGTCATATCATGATAACCATTTGAAAGAGGTGAAAAATAAAAGCAAGACATTATTCCTTGGTTCATATATTTTACGTAATCAAAAAAATATTAAGAATTATTGAATCACAAATTGCCTAAAAAGAGGTATTTCTGGAACCTTCACCTTTGGCCATATTAAAACACAGTGCTCAAACAAAGCCTATGTCCTAAAATTATATAAAAATAGCTATAATAGTAACAACTATATAAAAATATAGGGTTCTGAAGCTTTTATCAAGCGCTTCCATGAGATCCTTAATCAACTTTTTAACAAATTTTACGAAATACTATGCTTAAATTACTAGTCAGACTCAAAGTCTCATATTAACAAAAATTTAAGAAAAAAATTACAGAAAACGTATCTAAACAAACAAAAAACATTAAATCAACATTTCTTCTCAAAAATATTACAGATTTTTTATAAAAAAAATATATTTGATAGGCCTTATTTATACACGGTATCTAAATAAGGCCTCTAAACTTAAAAAATAGCATTATTTGCTTAGGAACATTAATCAATCAGTCTTACTGGTAACAATAAATTAAAGTACTAGTAAACGTAAATATAAATTAATTTTTCTCACAATTGGGACATACAAATGCGTCTTGATCACTTTTTGTCAAGCCCACGCAATCCTCGTGGTACCACTGATGACATTCCACGCATTGTCTCATATCTGCAATCCTCTCCTCTTTACATGCAAGACAGTACCACTGTTCAGTATCTTTAGTTGATTTTGGTTTAATCGAAGATTTTTTGATTTGTTTTTGTACCTTTTTAGTAGTTTTCTTGACATGTTTCTGTCCTTTCTTTGTCTTATTCGAATTATTGTTTTTTGGTGTTTTATCGGAATTAAATAAATCTTTAGTTACCCTCTGACCTTTATAATTTAAAGCTTTTTTACGTGGACGATCCTTAACAACACTGTAGTCGGGCGTAGGCATAAATTTTTGGTAATCGGTCTTCTTATTTGTAGCAATTTTAGCCAGAGGTTTGTCATTTTCAGTGATGTCGCCCTCAAATTTAGGCAAAGTAACTTTATTGGGATTTACATTTTCAATATCACACTCTGTGCTTGAAGAAGAATGTATACTTGAGCGTTTTGGTGTAATAGGCCTGTTTACAAAAGCGTAGATATTGTTTTCTTCAGACGACATGTTTTCATGCTCATCTGATGTACTATCACTATATTCTACTAGTCGATGAGTAGTCTGTAAGCCGCTGGGCCCGGGAAGATTTTCGAGCCAATTCGTCAGTAACATTAACTCGATGTGGTGTACTGTATTCAATGGGGGAAGCAGTTGAAAATACTCGAAGGTCCGGTGTGGCTGGAGATAATGGTAAGACGTTTTCTGCATCGATCATATTTTGCAAATGCTGAAGGTTGCCGATGGGTGAGGATAGACGTGACTCGGTATCGGTTTCAATATTTGTATCCGATCCTGACAAATTGTCATGAGGTCTTCTAAGGTTGGCATCGATTGTTTGTGAAGATTCACCACAGTTGTTTGAATTTCTTTCACTGTTACGACAGTCTGTCAAGATGGAAGGAGCGAAAGCAGTTTCTGGTATTGCATCAGCGTTTAATGGATAAAGTCCGGTAGCTTTGGACCCACTCGTTATATTCGCATAGGTCATGGTTTTTGACCAGACTTTGGATAGAATAATGTTGAATCTAGTTTTAGTAATATGTTTGGCACGTGTTTCGTACATATACTGCAGAACTTCTTGATCCCAGTACGATTCAAAAGGTTTGTAACAAGCTTTGTCAAGAGGCTGCAATTCGTGTGTAGTATTAGACGGCAAGCAATAGAGAATAATATCATGTTTTTCAGCTGTTTCGGCAATGCGAAAGTCTAAATGACATTTGGCACCGTCAAAAATAAGAAGACATTTTCCAGGGGTCTTATACTTTGCTAAATGTTCAATAAAAAGTGTAAATAGCTCCATTGTCATACTCCCTTTTGGTGCCATGTGGACAATTGTTCCTGGAGGCAAATTATCGTCATACTCCGACTTCTTCCTTTTTCCTTTAAAAAGAATCATAGGTGGTATCGGATTCCCTATTGCATTAACACATCCAACCACCGTGACGTTCTCACCATGCTCAGAGCCTAGCATGTGCACCCTCTTAGCACCCCTCAGAGCAATCACGCTTTGTTGATGATGTAATGTCAGCCGGCAGCCCTTCTCGTCCATATTATAAACTTTTTCAGGGTGATAATGAAGATCTAATTCGTCATAAAGCTTACGAACTTCATTAAAATGATGAGCAACGATATTTTTATTTAATTTCTGGGCTCGAGCTGGGTTTAGGAATTGTACCTTTCGTTTTGCCAAATCTGGATTACGTTTCAAAAATAATCTCAACCATCCTTTACCTGCAAGTCCTGTTTCTTTGTTGAAGTCATTAGGAATGTTAAATTTGTCACAAAAGGCGAATGCTTGAATCCGAATCATTTTTGGTGTAAGAGGTATTCCTATTTCAGCAAATTTTATTATACGGCTGACGAAATCTTTTTCTTGCTCTTTTGTAAATATAGTTTTTCTTCCCAAATTTTTCTGTAGAATACCAGTTTTAAGATGATTTCTAATGGTTCGTCGCGGAACGCCATGTTTTTCCGAGGCTTTATATGTCGACAATCGCCTACAATGCACGTCATTAACTGCCGCTTTCAAGTTTTCCTCGGACCACGTAGCTCGTTTTCGTCTTGGAGGAACCATTTTGAGATATTCAATCTACAAATAAGCAAAATAATTTTAAATCGACATAGTTCCTAATAAGGCCAGGGATTAGAAATAAGGCCTATTTTACAAGTAGGTCTTATTTAGTACTGGGCACTTCATAAATGTTTTTAACCGTATTTAATTCGTGTATTCAAAAAATTTAAATATGAAGTCATAATTACCTTTTTGAATAGTTGTAACTGCGATCTGCATATATAAGTCGAAACAAAACTTCAAAGAACATTTTTTTAAAATTCGACAAATGTTACTTAAAAATTATTACGCGCTATGAAAACACCCGTTAGTCACGGTTGACCGGCTACTACTGTCGCTGTGAGCGCAAGCGGGACTATCCTGCGCTATTGTCGAGGGCGTAGGGCTGTCGTCTATGTATGTGTAAAGTATTTTTGATGTAGGTATATTAGAACCGACTTTTCTGGGCTATAGGCTTTATTCAAGCATAGGCTTTATTTGTATCAAGTACCTTACTATTCGTCTAATTAGTGGTCAAGTGGTATTATGACCAAGGGCTTCGGGGGCGTAGCTTTTTGTATGGCGACTGCAGTCCTTTTTAAGGCAGTAGTTAGTTTGGTTAATGATTAAAGAGTTTTTTTTTTTACTTTTAAAAGATAACCCCAGTATAAAATCATTTAAAAATATCACTCTAATAAATTCAATATTCAGTTGATATCTCTAGTCCTTATGGTTTTTTACCCATATAGCTAGTATTTCCTCCGCCTGCTGCTTAAACTAATAATGTTTTTTTTTGCTGGCAAATGATGTGAACACATAATTGATTTTAGTGTTTCAGCAACTTACATTCAAACAAAACAAGTGCCTGAGAATATTTTATCACTAAATGAATTCAAAAACCATTTAACAGCTCTAATCAATTACATTAAAAACCTTATACCATCGTAGTATCCCAAAATGTGCAAAACTTTAATATTTTGACAGAATTATCTAAGCGCTATTTTGAAAGCAACTTATTTTATTATAATTGGTAGCTAAAATGTATTCATTTGATTAAGGTTAGTTAGTACCTTGTCTATGTTCATTTTAAAAAATATTAATTTTTAAAATAAACATAGACAAGGTATTACTTACCTGGTGTTTTAACACGACAAGGGGAAAGAAATAGAATAATTTACATCTATAGGACCATTATTGAAAGTAAAATTCGATGTTGGCTCCACAGAAAACATTATTTTATTTAGGTTGACGATTATTCCCAAATATGTGGACTGTTAAAATGTCTTATTTACAGAAATGATTTTGATCAAGGCGCGACCCATTTAAATGTATACCTACGCGCCTTAAAGGGTAGCGTATTCAATTTATCTTATCCGATTATAGCCAAATATTGCTTTATTGTGAATCTTCTGTACACAAATCGGAGGGTATTGTGGGTATTGTCATATTTTTCCCATTGTATGCATTGTAACTTTAAGGTTTCCTTATTCCGCTGATATCAAAATGATAAAATGCCAATAGGAGTTATTTTAATGCCCTTTTCATGTGAATTCTTAATGTCAAACATTGTTTGTATTATGTTTTTTATTTAGTCATCAGTGTCTAGCTATGGATATTTTGTTAATAAATATTTATTATTAACAGTTGACCTCATAAATCACTCGCACTACTTATCCATGGTTTTTTCAACGTGGCAATGCTATCGATATTGACGTGATAGCGTCTTATAAATCGATGACCGGCTGCACGCACGAAAAAATGACACGTACCGCGTGCAAGCAAGAGCGCGAAACAAGCGATAGAGAGGCACAAGCGTTCGGCTTGTGACGCATGTATCTCTCTTTCACTCCATCGGCCGATGCGTCCGAGTAGCATTAATGTTTTCCTAGGACGTTATCACGTAAAATTAACGTCCGTAAACTGACTTTAAAGACAACCATTTTTTTTGTACAATAGGTACTATTATCGATTATGTATCTACTTAAGTAAAAACTTTTGATGGTATTTATCTATAATATATTATTATTAGATGTAATTGTAGTAGGATATAGGGAACTAACAAACTAATCGTAAACACTGATTCTTTTTGAAGCATCTGAAAGCAACATTTCTTTGTTTTTCAAAGCGTTTAGTTCAAAGTCCTTTTACGCCCTTCAAACACATTGTGTACATTTTAAAAAAGTGTGCAAAAGTCAGCGAAGCTGAAGCTAAGTAATAATCTAATTATTCAATCTTCTGCAAGCGTCTAAAAAAGTCTCAAACATTTCCTTAACAATTACCTTGTTTGTTTCCTCAGACTCTGATTGAAGGCTCGACGGCTGACCATTAATTATGTGGGGAAAAAACCTCCAAAACAGGTGTTTATAGCGCACATCGATCAACCTTTTTGTACACAGTCGGAAGACAAATGAAGTAAGCTCGAACATGTATCTTTTGGATGTTTGATTGAAATAGCTCTTGATATACAGAATTAAATTTTATTAGTGTAAAATACCGACTGAAAGGTTTTATATAGGGTGTTAGGTAAATGTTATATCAAGCCGAAACTAGTCTATGTTAACTTATGCTTAAAAATACTATGGTAAAGCCAGAAATTGATTATCATCATTTATGAAATAAAACATACAAAAGTAAAAATTTTTGTCTTGTAAGAAAATTTCATTTTAGGCTATTGCCAAATACGCAACGAAGACTATACAAAGATACTACAACAAAAAAATACTTCTCAAATAGAATAACCCCACATAACCTGTGCTCAAATACTTTTCTCGCTTTTACAAGTTACCAGTCAGTTTTAAACTTCTTCTAAGGAAATCTATAACGAAGTAATGTGACACATAACAACTAACAACATTTCAGTAAGCAGCTCTAATATCAGCGCCTGCATTTCGCAAGCAAATGAGGTTTCGCTATATCAGCTTGAATAGAAAGCGAACATTCCGTATAGTTGGTGAAGACTTGCTTAAAAAGAGTCGGTTGCCGTACTAGGTACCTACAGGGTATAAACTAAAACTATTTTATTCTGTATAGTTTTATTAAAAATTATTTTTTTTTTTAATTTAAAAACCGACTTCAAGAACAAACCAAAAAGCGAAAAATAATATTTAGCAAAACATACATCAGCTATTTTTTGAATCGGTGCCAGCCATTGAACTAGTTTAATTAAAATGCGATAATTCGCACTTGGAAGTATTTAAACGATTTATTTGTAAACAACGTTGATGATTTTACAATTAAACTAAAATATTAAACCTATCCAATGTACCTATCTCCATTTCTCACATACGACTAATATGAATAAAGATGACAGCTATTGTATTGATCGGCCACTGAATATGTAAATAATTATTAAATTTCATTATTATTCTAAATTGTATCGGCGACACAGAATTCAGAATTTATGTATGGGTATTGAGAACCCGAGGGTCTTTGTTTATTTACATAATAATGAGGACAAAGCTTTCGCATGAGAATTGAAAATGATAGTACACCGAAATATAGGTAAGTACTTAACATAATATTATATACACAACCGAATCTACGTTTCGTTTGGAACATAAATGCATTGGGAACATAATATTATGATTTTAATATGATGCGATTATGATGTTACTAAAAATCGGTACTCTCGTCGCTATTTATACGTCACGCACGAAATATGATCATGAGCGGACTGAAGACAAAACTAAATAGTGTAAATTTTGAGAAATCAAGCCAGCATTAAAATTAGTAGAATATCATTTGGCCAATATCTGGACGGTAACCACGAACTCTTAAAACAATCTCAAATCTGTCAAACATTATCATTTCTGTCAAATTTTATATGAAATGACGTACCAAAATTGAAAGATTTGACAACTTTGAGATTGTTTTAAGAGTTCATGGTTATGGCCCAGCTCTCAATCTTTACGATCACTTTGGATTGATTTTTCAATTTGACATATAATATAATTTAAGTGTACGAGGGGAGGTTGATGTTAGTGGGACAAGATTGACACCAGATTATTACTACTTTTAAATTACGGGAATTGGGCTTCTGATCACGTCTATGCAACCTGGGAGCAAATAAATTTGGGTCAACTAATTTTGATTGTATCCGAGAAATCAAAAAGTCAGTTCAATAAACAAGTACATTGCAAAAACATTAGTAGATACCATAACATTAGTACCTAGATACCAGAACTTGAATGTTTTTGTATGTAACCCAAATTTATTGCTGTTGAGTTACCATAAATACAACTCAAGCTTTGCCTAAGTTGTAGCAAGATTTGTAGAAGAATCATATTTTAATTACTTATATTTTATAATAAGATATTGGACATCATTACATTGCTCTGATTCCAAGGTAGGTAGCTAAAGCACTTGTGTTATAGAAATTAGAAACAACTACAGTACCACAACACCCAGACCCGAGACAATATAAAAAGTTCTACATTGAATCGACCGGGGAGCGAACCCGGAACGTCAGGGATGGTGAAACCATATACACAAGTACAGTCCAGCGTGCTCGCCTCGCGGCTACGGAGGTCATCAAGCGTTACAACTTGCCTTAGGTACACAAGGGTGATCGTAGCTCAAAGACAGAAAAATTCGGCCAAGTGCGAGTCGGACCTGCACACGAAGGGTTCCGTACTATCTATAAAAACGACAAAAAATCACCTCTGTTGTATGGGAGCCCGCTTAAATATTTATTGTTTCAGATTTTTAGTATTTGTTGTTATAGCGGCAGCAGATATACATCATCTGTGAAAATTTCAACTCTCTAACTGTCACGGTTCATGAGATAAAACCTGGTGACAGACGGACGGACGGACGGACAGACGGAAAGACACAGACAGCCAGACAGACGGACAGCGGAGCCTTAGTAATAGGGTCCCGTTTTACCCTTTAAGATAAGATAAGATAAGATAAGATAAGATATTTATTTGTATAAACATGGTACATTTCTGGTTCTTATTTTTAGGTATCGTGTTCGTGCATACATGTTTAATCGATCTATCGATATACAAATGTTACGATATCGTCATGCGTAACTAGTTGAATAAAAGGTTAATAAAAACATTAAACACTTAGTATGCGATTGAAGTAAGTACATTTAGAATAATTTCAATTCAATTACAATTCAATTCCAAGCCTATTATACAAAAACAAAATGTCAGTTCATTAAACAAAAAAAATAAAATAAAAAATAAATAAATGTTCGTCCATTATATATAAATAGGGAATCAGTCAAATGCATATCCTTAATCTGCGGTCAAATGTTAACAAGTCACAAAGCATCAATGTCAATTACTTGGGAAGAAGTCTTTGGGTACTTTGGGTACGGAACCCTAAAAAATGATAGTATCTAAATTACAAAATTGGGCAACGTTGGTAAGTAAGCGAAAAATCGCTTAGTACCTATTAACTAATCGTAAAATGAGCTCACGCCATATCATTTAATTGCGACTTTAAAGCACAAGGCAGTAGGGTTATTAGCTTAATAAAAACATTTTAACCGCTGTTAGGTTAGGTCACACTGTATCAGTAAGAGTACTTAAGTTAATACGATTACACTCTCGTCAAATTAATACCCTTAATTTAATTAATCAGTGAAACAAAGCGATGACATTTCGCAAAGCTTCAGGGAAATCAGACACTAATTAGGCAAATGCGAGGTCTGAACAGCGCAAATCGTCTCAAATATTCCTAGAATTTCTTGAACAAAATAGCGGTAAATTAGGTTTTCGCTTTTCACAATTATTAGCCTCTATTTAAGGGATTATACTTAAACTATTTTACGGCTATTAAAATAGTAAAATAATTATCTGTCAGTTTAGTTGGAAATAGCTTTACCAGGGTAGTTTTAGCAATATTTTTACTACTATTAACACTTGACTCGACATTTGAACTAGAATTTAAGTATGTAGCTCTAAATGTCATACGATATGATTACCTACGAGTAATAAGTATCTCTCTGATATATCTTTATTTAAGCTTTCTTTACCAACATTTTCTTAAATTTCTTTAAAATCGGATGACCAACTTTATTGATTGTTTTACGTACTTGTTCGGTTGAAAAGTCAACAAGTTGATAACAAAAAACTCGAAGCCCGCTCGCTGCCAGAAGGTTGCTCTGCTAATTGCTAACCCGGACTAGGAACCAAACCCGTACCCTGATTTCGTATCTTGCAAAAGCAATGTGATAGTAATAATTTTCCTATTCTGCATGGCTTTACAATCGCAAAAAACAAAAACAAAGCAATACTGTCAGTGCTGCCCATACATTTTGACACTAACTATCAATCGGGCAATGACTGCGCGATTATTGCTGATTACTAATCTTTAGAGAATAAGGGTACCGAGCCCTTTCGCAATTAAGGCAAATAACCGCCTACGACTAAACACTAAACCCTACCATTCAATTTGGAAATCACATCGTCTACTAACAAATCATGGCAATCTTTCCCCGAGAAACTTCGTCGCCAAAGGTTGCATTCAGAAGTTTTATTAAGTTCCCAGTCAAAGGCCGGGAAACAGGTGGGCGCCGCGTTATATTTCGAAATTTGCAAACTAGTTTGAATAAGCAACTGGCAACTTTGACGGCGATTGGGGCGGGACGGACTGGCGCTGATTAAGATGCCCTGGCATTTGTAGGAACTAGTTTCTAGCTTATTTTTGACTCGACTTACGAAAACTTTTTTTGCTTTGGACTCTCATAGTCCACCGTCACCAAGCACATACACTATTACAGCAGCAATGCGAACCATATTGTTTCGAAACACGTTTTGTCTATTTAGACGATTACCTCTCATGACTTATTCTGCCTCTGGAGCTCAAATACAACAACTTTTACGCTAGAAAAAAAGATGATGTTCCTATTTAATTCCCAGAGTCAAACCTCAAAAGGTATTGCGTTGACAAAAAAGTATAAGCCATTGATTGTCATCGGACTTAGTCTTACAGACACTGCTCGGCAGAAGTATCAAATGCTGTCGTCGTTTTTTTTTGTCAAAATATTATGCATGGAATGAAAAAAAAAACACTTTAAAAAACGTTGCTCAAGCATTTCATATCAGCACAAAGCACTTAGCGGAATGACCGACCGCGGTTAATGAGCGGTACGTGCACTTTATTAATACTAATGGGCTGTGCCCGCTCAGATTGGGGGGCTATTACGGAATGCGATTGAGGTTTGAAGCCGAGCGAATCTCTATACACCTTAAAAATAAATAAATAAACTTACGCCTTATCGTATACCGTGTCGAACAGAAAAACGCAAGAAGTCATCAAAACCGTTGATTATTTTTTTTGCATTTAATTATTTAGGCCGTTAATTACCGGATTGAGTTACAAACTATCATACCAACAACATTTTTATTTTATTTATACCTTAAATTAGAAACATTTTCCACTGTAAGAAAGAAGTTTTGTATGTGCAGTTTTTTTTTTTTCACCTGGCTCACTTTTGTCATATGGTTCATTATTTTTCATCATTTCAGCAACAGGACGTCCACTGCTGAACAAACTTAGGCCTCCCCCAGTGACTTTGTCATCGGGGGGTTGTTGCCATACTCGACGTGCTTGGCAGGCGGGTTGGCGAGCGCAGCTTTTTATATGACTTATTTCGCACGCAGACGCTGCTCCCTGTCTCGTGCTACAGGAATTAGTCGCCTCTTACGACACGCCTCCTGTTGGCGGTGGGGAAGTGTATTCATTACGGCCGTCCCCACACGGCATTTGGTTACTAAAGATAAAGAAAAAATATTTATTTGCTAAGAATAGGTATGGTTCTTATCACTAATGTTTATTCAGCGGCGATTTCCGCTTTCTTACTATTGTCAAGTCTAAGCTAACTAGTTTTGTGGGAGACGTTTAAATTAGTTAACACCAAACCCAAAAGACAATATTCACAGAAAAAATGTCACTCGTCTTATATGTAAGATCTCAGTAGCCAAAAGGATACTGAGATCTTACATATAATGTCAAGCATGAGCAGGCTGGACTTGGCGTCGCAATCTCAGAGGTCCCGAGTTTAATTTCTTGTCGGTTCGATGTAGAACACGAACTTTTCTAAAATGTATTGGGTCGTGGTGTCGTGGTACCTTCGCCATTTCTGATTTCTATAATACAATTGATTTAGCTACTTACCGATTATAGAAATTTCTATTATGATGTTGTCCAATATTCATTTATATATCTACCATTTATTACAGTGTATTTTACGTCAAACCCTATTCAGAATTACAGACTAAATACAAGCTTAAAGTAATACTGCTATAAAATATTACAGTTAGACCATAGTTTGGAAACTGGTTTTATTAAAAAAGAAATATCAGCACTTAAAACATCATTATTGCAGACTATGGCAGCAGTAAGAGTAGTCGCCATAGAAATAGAGAATAGCACCATTGTTACCGCTAACATGTCCCTTGGGAGGGGACTGGGCATTTGCGGACCGACTTATAATAAAGATAAAATTGAGTGGAAAGTAATTTTCATTAAAGTCTTTAACGGTTTATTTTCATATCAGAAAATCAAAGGAAAACGTTTAATAGCAAACTTGACTCTCTAAAATCGTTTCGTCACGTCCAGGTTTAGTTCAATGACGTAATTATAAAATATTTTGTAATTTCATGAGAGCTTATTAGTCACAATAATCGTTTAAGTTCAATTACTGCATATTTATGCCAAGTTCGGCATAGAAAATAGGTCAACGAACCAAATGTAATTTCTTTATAGATTTGCATCTTTAAATCATTTATACAGGTACACTTAAACTTAAATGGTATATTAAGCCGAAATTAGCCTATGTTCACTTAAGTACGTCAAAAACTAAAGTCTTGTCAGAAAGTTGTCATAATTAATTTAATTTGTTTCTTAATTTTCATATAAAACATTACATAGCATAATTCATATCTCTAATTTTCCTTTACCTTTTACACTATAATAGTAAATTAAAGTAGTGATTCACCTACGCTAAGTCGGGAGTTCGGGACTACATTACGAACTGGCCAGTCACCGTTTACCTCGTCCTACGCGGGTGACAGGACACGAAAGAAGAGTAATAGCCTCGTGTATTAAGGACATATTTCCCCTGTCTCCTTTAGAACTTTACATCGTTTTACAAACGCGTAATTTTAGCACATTAACTTCTGACAACAAATCTACCGTGATTATTTTAATGTGTGATGTTTAACTTGATGCAAAGGTTTGATGACAACTGTAACAAATAAAAATATTTTTCTGATATAACTAAAAGACTGATTACTGAAAATTCTTACTAGCACTATATACAGGTTGGTCCAGGCCAGATGGATATAAATGTTTAGCTAGTCGGACCCGCCAGGAAAAAATGCGCTTACAAGATAGATTTTTTTTTAATTTTAGTAATATGACCTTTTTTAATTATAGTAATATGACCACTTTTTCTGAGAGAGCGCAATGTCTATTTTTTTTTCTGAGAGAGCGCAATGTCTAACGTGGTTTTAAGGAGTGTCCTATTCTTTTCTACACCCTGTATGTTTATAATATGTTATAAACACACTCTGATTTTCTAATGCTTTGATCTCTGAGCCTCCTTTCTCCATGGAAAGCAAAGTTCTGCAGGTACTTTATAACCGTTAAACACACTCCGTTTGACACGATGTTCCTTGTGACAGCGCACGTCTGCAATTCTAAGAATTACGAGAGTCTATTAAATCCGAACAGCTGCGACCTGTATGCACTGTCAGACTGTAGAATCTTACTGCTTTACAAGTTTAGTAGCTTGCTAGTATGTAAATAGTATACTATTTACATACTAGCAAGCTAATACAGGGTGTAGAAAAGAATAGGACACTCCTTAAAACCACGTATTCAGCTGGTCATATACAACAACTTTTCCTATGGGAGCAACATCGATATCGTGATTTTATTTTCAGATGCTACATACATTATCATCGAGGTATGCGAGTAAGTTTGTATGGAGAATCTGATTTCTTTTTATTGATTTCGATGTTGCTCCCATAGTAGGAGTCGTTGTATATGATCAGCTGATCACGTCGTTTTAAGGAGTGTCCCATTCTCTTGTACACCCTGTATATTATACATTTTCCGGTCTATGTGCGAATTTACACCTCAGCAGTAGAGGAAGTTATCGTGAGAAAATCAGCACATACAAGTAACACTGAATGATTGTGGTCCAAACAATATTGGCCTGTAAGGGTTGCGGAAGCCTGAGGGCCTAGTGCGAGTGCCAAAAAATAATCGCGTCACTTACTTCGATCGAAAAGTCAATGTTGATTTGTATTACTTTTCGATCCATTTAAGTGACATGGTTGTTTTGTGCAACTCGCACCTAGCTACCCTGATGATATCGCTCCAAATGTAAACCAGCTAACTAGTTTAATCTAACTAGGTATTTGGTTATTGACACGGACGAAAAACACTTCAGCGACCGTTTTACATTGCCTGAGGCCGAAAGATGAGCTCTAATAACAGTAAGTAGTCTCCCTTTTTTTCTATAAAGAGTTTGAAGGATTAATAACGCTGCTTGGGTGCTGTTTAGTTTAGAGGTAACCCCTAAAGTGAGCAATAAAATATTTAATGATTCCAATTATTGTTAGCTATGTCCACGACTTCACTCCTAGACTTTAGCTTGACATAAAAAAATAAATAAATAAAAAAATCAAAAAACCCTACTGCGTAAAAAGTGAACTTAAAAGATGAAAACAAGATTTAAAGAATCAATTTGCAGTCTGAGGCATCAAATCTATGTTACTTGATTCGACTTTTTCTACACGGATTTAAATTACTTAGTTACTAACGCAGTGCATACCGATTCCATCATCATGATGCTGTTAATGGATTTGATGCCTCCGACTGCAAATTGATTCTTTAAATCTTGTTTTCATCTTTTAAGTTCCCTTTTTAAGCAGTCGGGTTTTTTGATTTTTTAAATTTTTTAATTTTATTTTTGACTTTTTAGTTTGTAGTGTTCTACTACTACTTTTCAATGAACTATAAAGCCTTATTTGGAACTCTTCATTGAAAATAAAAAAAGGTTTTAGCTCGAGTAAGTAGTATCTGAAATCGGTTTTTCCCGTTTAATTCATGTACCAATAGGAATTCCGGGTAATAACATAGCCTATGTTACTCCCACAACTGAG
This sequence comes from Anania fuscalis, assembly GCA_950371115.1. Taxonomy (NCBI): domain Eukaryota; kingdom Metazoa; phylum Arthropoda; class Insecta; order Lepidoptera; family Crambidae; genus Anania; species Anania fuscalis. The sequence continues at coordinate 13,765,262 of OX493335.1, read as the reverse complement.
ACGAATCAAATGACATATCATATGTTGAATTCCATTAAATGGCTTTTACTTCCTTTTTTTGCGGTGTATTTTTTGTCTGTTCCCGTAGGAATTTTGGAAAATCAAGTATTGAATACTATAAGCACTGAAAATATGTGACCCTTAGGTAATAAATGAAAGTTTCAAGATCGGTTTATCAGTATTGCAGATCCATTTTTCCCGCGGGAATTTCGGGAAATGACATACCCCTTCTCACTCCCACAATTGAGACGAATCTATTGATATATTATACTTTAATATCCATTAAACGGTTTAGGCTGTAGGGCGTGCCAAAGAAATGGACATACTTACATACATACATACATACATACATACATACATACATACATACATACGCTCGAAAAACATAGCCTTCGTTTGGCAGTCGGGTAAAAAAGATGTAGTTATTACAATTATCACCAAATAAAACGATTATCAGCTTATCGATATGAATTTTTGTGCTGATTTTTAATATCAGGTTATGATAATTATTCATGCAGTAAAAAAACTTTTTATAGGAAATAAATTCTTCCGTGAGCTGTCACATAATCACATTATCAGAATGTGGAGACTAAATTTTGTTAGTCGTTTGTTTATAAGTGCTCTCTAAACTATAGCCAGTATAGTCATAAGAGCTATCGGCCTACGCTCCATTTGACAGGAGTCGGGACGTCACGCTCCATTTCCAGTGGTCCACACGGCTGGAATACGTGAGCGAGCGTATTATCCGCAAACAGCGCGACAGTGTTCGTGCTCGCCACACGTCTGCGGAAACGGATCTATCGCTTCGATCTCTGGCGACGAAAAACTAGTGAAGTGTGACAAGATATTCCAGTAATATTTTTTAATTTTATATACACTATACACGTTGTTTTAAAGCAAATAATCTTTTAAAAGACGCTTGCTCATGACGTGTAATGTTTGTAAGTATCTTCAAATAGCTAGATGATGTAATTGGAACTCTTCAAGGTTCAATTTAAAAGTTTTTATTTTCGACTTTAGAGTAATAATCTTCGGGTTTCCAAACATCTTATCTGATTCTGTAAATAAGCGAACTGTTATACTAATAGCATAAAATTGTCCGTGCTATTCTTATCCATGGCATTAATCGTAAAAAATTGTAAAATGTTAAGGTTCTTATTTCCATCGCGTACCTATGTGGTGTGTGTTGCTCTCATCAGAGTAATTTGTCTTTTCAACAAATCACAGAATTAAGCACCTAATACTTCACATGAACATAATTTAGCAAAAAGAACATTGTTCCCTCTGTTTATAAAAAAAATTAAGTGTTTCACACTAAAAAATGCCGAGCTACCCATTCCCTGTTCCTCTCAAAGAATGTTTTGCTTTCATGTTTTTTATCGTATTTATATTTGGGAGCTATTTTTCATCTAACAATCGTGTCTGTGACGCGCGCTCGCAAATGGGCTTGGCATAATTTGTGTCGATGGAACTCGCCGTATGGCGCAAAGTTTCATAACAAACAGCTACTCGATCGCAGATGTAAACATCCATCTATGTTAATTTTGATTTTCCGAGAACTTGATTTTCAGGTAGGATATTAAACGACGACGACTAGAATTGCAAAAGAATGCACGATTTTCCAATCCTCAAATTTAAAAGACTAACAATATCAGAAGGTTTTAATGAATATTTCGAGGTTATAAAAGAGGTAATTTAATATGTAAAATCTATTATTTTGTTAGTTCGCTTTATGTACATAACAGACATAAAGCTAATTCATAAAAAATAATTTTAATCATTTGAAAAACAATTTGTACAATTTGCTATTGCGACTGAGCAAAAATTTTCTTTCAACGATAAGAACAGCGCTGCAGCGCTGCAACTTGTATAAATTCCCAGAAATTAAGAAAATACTTTTAGAACGTTTTAGAAATACGAGTACAAAGTCATAGGCATTGCTAAAATCCAGTCCTCCTATCTATTCAATTATTTTCGTCAACATTTTCTAGTAAGTGGATTTTCTATTCGCCTAAAAAACAAACGCTACGTCTTGATACTTATGTTTCACGAAGGGCAACGTCCTTTGGCAACCCAGCGTATTATTTATTGTTAAAATTTTTCATGCGCCAGGTGATCCTTGTTTTGTGGTTTGTCATCTTCGTGATATCATGTTTTGAGAATGTCAAATATTGACACAGTTTCACAAACATACAGGGTTGAGCAAAACGACCGATTTTGGAGAAAATGTATTAGAAATTATATGCATACCGATGTGCAACAGTTAAATGATGGTAGACTTAAACTTTTCACACATTTCATCGTAAGATAACCAGGGCGGTAACCATGAACTCTTAAAACAATCTCAAAGCTGTCAAATCTGTTAATGTTGGTACGTCATTACATACAAAATTTGACAGATTTGATAATGTTTGACAGATATGAGATTGTTTTAAGAGTTCGTGGTTACCGCCCTGAACTATGATGACATTGCTCGACTTATCTAATTCTAGTTTTTTGCATATGTCGTTGATCTAATCACCTTTATTTGGGTGCACTTCGACAATTAATGATTGGATAGACTATCGGAAACTAGAAAACGAATAAAAAAATACTTGATATTTACAGTCCATTATTCGAAAAAACGCAAATGATTATTATAATGTTTTAAGGACAGTCAGCAGTAGCAACTCATACGCCGCTTTTGTGACTTCAAAGAAACGTCAGCAGGGTAAATTATTCGTTAGCGCTAGCCAAAAGGCCTAAGGCCTAGCAAGCGTGTTTTAATATCATCTGAAAATAATGTTATAGTCACTTGCCTTATAGACACACCATCAATTTCTACAGAAGACCATCGCCAATTCATACAAGTGTTAGAGTTAGCTTAGACCATGCACTTCCTACATATAAGTACCAAAAGCAAAATCGACATATTTTTGCAGCACAAATAGCGCCCGTAAGACAAAACTAACACAATATTAAGAAGACAAAGTATTTTATTATTGTAGCGGCTTAAAATGCAAGAAAATTTTATTTTTACTCTACTAGGGTGGGAGTTGTTAAAGATTAATAGAAAATCATCGCTCTCTGTCCCACGTAATGTCAAAAAATATGTCACCGGAGACCTACTGAATCTGGTTGAAGTTTTTTTTATATCGGCATAAAGAACTTAAACGTGAGAAGCATTTTGAACGTAAGAGCTATAAAAATACAGTTCATAGTTCTCCAGCTACTTTGGTAGATAGTGTCTTCTTAAAATATGCCATTGAAGAGCAACATGTCTATTTAGTTAGAATGAATAGGTGATTGATGGATTCCACTGTTGCTGAAGATTTGTTAGAAAATGCTTGGGCAAACAAAAATAAGTTAGGTGTTAAGTAAATAAATGTATTGAATAACGACAAGTTACTTTTAACTTTATTTTGAATTCACAGTGCTACCTACTTGTTTTAAAGATATTTAATGATGAAACCGACACGGTCGAGTTTTGAATTGAATCGGCGTATTTTGGTGTCTAGGCTCATTAAACTGAGCTACAGAGGACATCGCTAATTTGTACTTGAATTCTTTCAAGGGATTTGATCTTACTAAGTCGATGACGTTCCTACTAATTATCTTTTAAAACGGAAAAAATCACATTTGTTACCGTATGTCAGCCCCCTTAAATAATTATTTTATTCAATTTTTTTGTATTCATTGTTATGGCGGCAACAGAAATACACCATCTGTGAAAATTTCAACTATTTAACTATAACGGTTTATGAGATACAGCCTGATGACAGACGGCCAGACAGACAGACGGACAGAGCGGAGTCTTAGTAATAGGGTCCCGTTTTACCCATTTGGTACGGAACCATAAAAAAGGAAAAGTAAACGTAGATTACGTCTCTCTGCAGGACACAGGCCTCAATAAGTACAAAGAACAATTAAAACTTCAAAAAATCGAAGAAAATAACATGGAGGTGCGTCTGGTACCCCTAGAGGTGTTCTATTTTTGACCTTCCATTTGTTGACCCTATTTTTGGGGCAACTTGTATAAAATTTGCAAAATATCGAATAGTTTGGCCGTGAAGCAGTCAAAAAATGTTGACACTTAATACAATTTTACCAATTTTATTGGTTTAGTGGAATTTAAAAGTGTGTGCTATAGTGGGATTGAAATAAAAAGATTAGGTTTATATAAAAAACAAGTTTCAATTTAGCTCTTCACCTTAAGTGGTATTGTGTGTGGATCGAAATACCTCTCAAGTAAAAATGAACTCATTTAAATCATTTTGGCAAATTAAAAATTTGGTTTATTATTATGTGCTTAAACTTTATCGAATTCCTAATAATTATACTCTTAAAGTATAAATGAGCTATAAACAAAGCCAACTTTTTCGCCAAAACCTCGTGATTTTTTTACGTCAACGACCCTTCTTAGGAGTTTTCCCTCATAATTTTATTAGGTATTCTTTGTCAAAGTTGGCCAGGGAATAAAGTTGTATATTAATATTTTATGAGATCCCAAACCCACAGTTTGCCGTTTGTATAGCCTTAATTGTGAAATGCTCTGGATTTTATATAGTTTAGTTAGGGTAATATTTTATAAGGGGCGTTTCGGGAGTGCGTAAACTTCACCGACGTTTTTGTTTGCTGTCATTGTGTTGTGAATGTCTCATGACACTTGGTAGGTACTCGTATAACAATCAGGGGCCCAACAATTACTTATACTATAGAGAAGAAATTATAACAATGAGAAAAAAATATACTACGTAATTATACTGTATCCTGATTCCTGGTTTTGATTTTTAATAATATTTATTTATATTTTATTGCACAGATTTAAAAAAATCGTACAAAAGGTGGACATAATGGCACGAGGCATTCTCTACCGATCGATATTTAGACTAAACAGGGGCGTTTTGTGGGAGGTGCGATAAAAGAGATGCATTTTTTTAAAAGGGCTTAAGTAATAATATTTTTTTAAAAGCATAAAGTACATTATTAAAATACATAAATACATGTATAGACTGATATTGACGTATTAACAAGTCTAAGCAAGACTTGCAATAAAAAAAACACTAAATAATATATATTTTGCAGTATTTTGTCTATGAAATAAATTAGGTCGATCGTTAATCAACAACAAAATCAACATAATCAAGAGACAACAACGATAGTTTAATCAAGCGAATCCTTTTCACATAACATACGATAACAATAATCAAAAATCGATTAAATTAAAAAAAAAAGAGTCAGTAGTTTATTTAGCCATCACGACTAGGGATTCAAGAAATGATATAATTATTTAACAATTTAATCACTTAAGTTTTTCAAAATTTATTTAATCAAACAAATAGACAAGTAACAATAATCATGTTATTTTTAACTTGAAATAATTTAGAAATAACTTTTAATCATAAACAAGGAAACACATTAAAGGAAGCAAGGGTACTCTATGGTCAATAAAAATAGTCAAATTGGTATTATATACTAGTGTTACACACGCAAAAACCTCGTATAAATTTTGGTAAGCACGTAAATATTTGCTACTGTTTACTTGCTACAGCACGGAAATTATGCTGAAACCCTTCTTATCTGGCCTTAAAATACACATTTTCATGGGAAAGTATGTCTTATGCTTTGCGGAGAGCGATGAAATTTTCGTAAAATAAAAATTTGAGTTATGACAACGCTTGTTAAAAAGGAATGTACGAAAACGCTCGACTCTGTCATCGTAATATTAAGTAGCCCGATAAAGAAACACGCAAGGTTTAGCTAAGGTGAAAATTGTAATGGAAGAATTGATGATCGAGGAAATAAAGATCAAATCTTAACAGAAAAATATGTTAATAACTGTGTTTACAGGAAAATATTTTATTAAAAGTTAGCATTAACTTTTTAGCATGTCATGCATTTAACTGGGAATGTAATTTGAAGTTTATGACAACTAATTTTAACAAGTATGTACCTCAGTTGACCGTACCTCAATCACTTATACATACATACATTATACTCGTACCTATCTACCGAACTTTCAACGACTTTGGTTAGATACTAAAATATTCACTGTGCCGCAGCCACGTCTGGTTCGAATAGTCTTTTGCGCAACTTTCGCCTAGCGCTCAACTTCCGTGCTGCTAGTTGTATTATTGTTCGTGAAAACAACATAATTATAGTGATTGTTTTACTTGAACGACAACACCTTCGCCGTATCTAAGACATATATCTAGTGTTGTAAAAGACTTGAGTTCTTCAGTCTTAAATTCGAGACTCGAGTCATTTTGCATGACTCGAGACTATAAGTCTCGCAAGTCATGAGTCTTTTCGACTCCTTAGAGTCTTTTCGAGTCCTTTTAGTCTTTTCAGTCCTTTGAGTCTATAGCTAAGATAGGGTGCATATTATTTTATTTGGTATATTTTTATTTTGAGCGGTGGTAGGCGTGTGGTAACGAACGCTGGCTTAAAGTCAGTCCCAAGTTCTTTTGAAAAAACTCAGTCACGACACGAGTTCTCGTAGGCATGACTCAAGTCTTTATTCCATACATCCATCTATCAGCCGAAAGACCTCCACTGCTGGACATAGGCCCAAGGCCTTTTTTAAAATACTCAAATACATGAGTTGTACTCGGAGTCGAGTCTTTAAAAGGAACTCAGTCACCAAAAAAGGACTCAAGTCCCATTGTTATAAGACTTTAGGACTCAAGTCTCTTACAACACTACATAGATCTCGCGTACCTCGGATAGTGTGTGTAGTTTCAAGATTAAAAGTATCTATAAAATAATCAAGTAGACTTAAATAAATGTGGGATGTGTGAAAGGGGTGATGAATGCGGACTTGTATATGTTGACGGACGAAATTCTTTGTTTAAGGAGGGTAACAGTCAGGTGTTCTTGGTGCTGCTGCAAAACCTAAATATTATATGTTCGAAAATAAAATGTAAGTAGCCTAATTTAAAAACGGTAATTTTATTTGGTATATGTACAGTAATATCCTTAAAAGCAGTCAACAAAAAGTATTCATGAGATCAGCTCTGATCAGCAGTGATGTCTTGAAGGTCAGAGAAAGTTGGGGAACCGCGACCCTGGGGCGACATCTAGCGAATTGTACATACTTCTCCCATTATCACCGACGATGATGGCTTCCCGATTTATCTATTTATTCCTATGTCTAATTTGTAGCTTACTGTTTGCTTTTTTCGTATTGCTTTTTTATCAGTTACAGATTAAAAATCATACAACCGACTTTACCGTAGATAAAACGAAATATGTTTTTATGTGTGTATTTGAAGACGCTTAGATAATAAGCGCGCAAAGAGCCATCATTATTATCATCAGCTACCAGAAGTCCAATACTGGCCTTCTCATAGAACGCTTCTGGAAACGTTTGCATTCAACAGCTTCCCGTAATGGGGTTTATCAAATAATCGATTCAATTTATCTTGACAATATAAAACCTTAATACAGTACGAAATCAAATCTATTATTTACGTGTTTGCCACAAACATACTGCAGACCTCGAAAAATAGCTTAAGAAAACAAAACCAATAAACACTTGATGGATCATGCTTCAGTTTTACTGCCCCTAAAGTACCTACCGTCAGAATATTAGGCTAATGCACAAGTTCTTGTTTTGCTATCGATCATCTCTAAGAAAAACAATAAAATTGGAAAATGAACATTTTGCTTGTGTGAGAGATAAATAAAATCATCTAGGTATACAATACTAAAGTGTTATCAATATGAAATTTAAAAATCTTGTATGATCACTTTTTGTTTTTCTTTCATAAGTAAACGTATCGGAGTAAAATCGCGTAAGCCTGGTCTTCGCTAAATTAATATCAGTTTTTTTTTGTACTATCAGAAGAGTGGCATGTCATGTATCAAACTATCCACAACTACGTTACTCATGTGGCCGAAGAATATGAGTTAAGAAAGGTTAAGCGACGAAAATTCATAAAATCGCTCTATGCTGTGAGCCTGTATAAAATTTAACTTTTAGTAGCACTTGCGGTTTGTGGTTAATAACTAGTTTGCGCTTTAGTGCATGAACTGATTCCATTACAAATTGAAAAATATTTTACCTATCTAAATACGTTTGCTAAGATTTGATGAACGTTTACGATTTTTTTTATTTCTTAGTATATTTTAAAATAAAAGCTTGTCCTTCGAAATATTTCTAGATTTTTAATGCCTTATTTTAATGAAAACATTTTACAGTTCACAATTTAATTAATAAATTAAGATTTTAAAGATTACTTATGTTGTCGGCCACAATATAAAGAATGAAGAAAATTTCATATCTACTACGTAATATAAATAAAAAAATACGTTTTCACATCTACAATTAACCGTTGTAATTGGTTGATGCTTTACGTTTAAACCAATCACAGCAAATAATCTCTGAATGTGTCAAGCCGATTGCCTTATGTGATGAGGATCTTGTGGTACAAGTACTAATTTATCAGTTTACAGTAATTTGTAACCAGGAACCAGATGATACTTGATGAGAATTCCAATTGAAACGTTAAAATCTTATGCAAGTAAAATATTCCTATCAACTATTTAGGGTTTTAGGCAGGGGTGATTAATAAGACAAGACGGTCTTGTCTTGAAATTTTAAACTTCCTAAATTTCAGAACAAAATGTTGTCTAAATATGGAAAAATAAAAACAATTAGTTACAAAATTCTGGCCTATTTGAGAAAAAAAAATTCAAATTACCAACTAAAATTAAAATTTCATTTTTCAAAGTGAAACATGTAGATTAATAATGCCTTAATAAATTGTTTGTAATTTTCAAACCTTATAATAAAGTACCTATCAGTTTTCAATGTTTACCATTGCTATCCAGCAATAGACTGAATGGTTGTCTGTAATTGTTTTTTCTATTTTCAAGATAACTCGTAGATTCCCTTCGTGTCAGGGTAATTTCTTCCACCCTGTAGTCCGTATAAGTATAGTAGCATCCATTTTCACCACGCAATATGAAAACGCACAAAAACTTCGTCCCGTCACAAGTGGATTCATAACAAATTCCCGCGAACAGACCTCGTCACTGTTGGTAACTTCTGGCGCAAGTTTACTTCATGTGGGGTGTGATATAGCGATTCTAATATCATAGTGTTTTCACGGTAATAAAAGCTAGTTTTTGTGGAAAGCTGGACTGTTTTCTTTGCTTGAAAGTCTATAATTTGACATGTGGACTGATTCCCGTTCAGTCTAAAGGTAAGTTCTCATGAACATTTCGTCGTGGCATTGTCTGCACGTAAATAAGGACTCGTATTCATCCTTCTGTGAAATAAAACTTTTACAAATTAATCATCATCATCATCATTATCACCAGCCTATATCAGTCCACTGCTGGACACAGGCCTGTCCAAAAGGAGGATTTTGCCATAATCGCCACGCTTGGCAGGCGGGTTGGTGATCGCAGTTTGGCCAATGGTGGAAAGGAGACGCTGCTGCCCGTCTTCTTGTGGCGGTTCTCCTGTAGTCGCCTCTTACGACACCCATAGGAAGAGAAGGGGTGGTTCTATTTATTTAACGTGCCGGCACCACACGACACATTAATATTACCAGGTAATATAAGAATTGTCATTGATATTAATAGACCCAAGATTCTCAAGTATCGAACTCTTTTGATAAAATTTATCTCTCCCTTCTCAACTTCTACGAACTAAAATGATGAACTGTTGATTAACAGATAACCCTAAAATATGAACCTTTGTGAAACCTTGAGACAATTGGTTTCGCCTGAATCTAACACCTCTTACTCAGCTCTGACCGCGACCAAAACCAGCTCCAATTTAGAAACACCTACATTATGAGACCATTAGAAATTTAAATTTATCCTTTGCCTCCTAACGGAATACTCCGCAAAGCGGTACATCAATAATTGATTGTTCTAACTGAAGCGGGAAATAAGATCCCACCTGAGGTATTATCTTCCCGGCCCTTATAAACGAAAGGATTTAATATAAAGCCATCGGCCATTGTGGATGGCTGAAGTTACGGTCCTCTGCCTTTTATTGTAGGGGAATTTAATTTGTTTGATTCATAGTGGGGTCAGACATGAACTAGGATGGAAATATTTGCGAAGAATAGAGTTCGCAAATATTTTGGGGGTTCTGCTTCCAAAAATGTTTGCGCACTGCACCCAATCTGTTTCTGAGAAACGTCTGCACGATGTAGCCATTGGGCTATACTCGTATTAGTATTTGCGAACTAGATTTTTCATGTCTATTTTTTGCTGTTCTATGTTTCAATTGGTTATTTTTTAACAAGCGATAACCTTTGGCGCTGTGTCTTTGTCTCTTTGTTTATCTATGTCATCATGTTCCTCAACGGATGAACCAATGTAGACACGTTTTGATAGAAAGCTATAACTACCCCAGTTTAACTTCCGGGGTAGTTATTCACTGTAGGTGATGAAGCTCTAGCCAACTGATTTGAAGAATTATGCGTTTTATTGTTAAAAAGACTTCATCTGTAAAATGCATTCACTTATATAATTGATTTTGGACCTTTTAAAACCAGGGTAACGTATTGTTACAGACTTTTTAGATTGGTCAGGACTGGTCAGCAATGACATGCCTCTGGTTTGAATATTGACTGACAAAACAAACGGAGTGACTTGACTGACTTTTACAAAACAGACAACCAGACGACTACCAAGACAGCCACGAGTCGGCTTCGAAACGAATCAAGACCATATAAAAGTGATTTCCTTCCAAAACATCGACATTCTTTTTACTGACGCTCTCTTCATAGATCTGGATCAGAAAACCTTCGTAGTAACCGTAGTAAAGTAAGATTTTCGTTAGTTCCGACGCATAACTAAATAAAAAATTAGAATTACTAATACGTGCGTCAAACCTTAAAATAAATTAAAAATAGTCGTATTATTTTACACGGCTTTTTTAAATTTTTCATATTTTGTCAAAGGCATGTCACAGGCAAATGGATAATTAATTTATAAGATTAATAAACGAATGAATCCCTTTTGTAGAAAGCCTTCAGCTGCAGTGTGCAACCGCTCTAATCCTTTAATAACGCATACATACAGTCAACTAATAAATCCTGGTAATACTGCCATAATGCTTTTGGCAAAAATTAAAATAGGTATTTTATGTATATTCTACAATTGGCAGGTTTTAGCTTGAGAACCATAAATTGGTAGGTTTTAGTTTCAGAACCATTTAGTGTGTACCGGCTTTGCAGTTCTCCAAGGTTTTGAACCTTTCTAATCGTCTTTAATCGGATTATTTGTACACGGGTTATTATTGCTGAGGTGCTTGTAGCTCACAGTGGCTATCGCTTTGGTAGTGATTGATTACTAGAGTAAAGTGGGCTGTGAGTGGATGGACCAATCTGACCATATGTAGTGTCATTTATAAGAAACATTCTTGCTTCGCAAGGTACATAAGTTAAAAATTAGTTCCTCCCTTTTCCGGAAACAGTTCTAATTCGGAATATATTTCTAATGGACATTCCACCACAAATATTGTTCGACAGCCGATTGTCAAGACAGTTTTAGTGGGATAAGCTAATTTTAGTTTAAAAGATACTTATGCATTAGTAAGTACGATTTCAAGAGCAATCAATAAGTTTAAGTAGGTATATGTATATTATTGGCATCGACTGTACGTTTCCAATGTTCACTTACATCACGTCGTCAATCTTTGTGAGTAGGCTTAACTCGGCTCAGTAGGTTTGACTTAGTGAATTCGTCATTGAGGTATTCGATTGGACTTGAATCTCGACGTGTAGGTAATGCTGGTAGGGATGTGCTCAAATGAGGCCTTACATTTTCGTTTTTTAAGGGGGGATTATACTGATCAATACAATAACTTTTACTACAAGTCATTTACATGGAATGCGCAAAAAAACACTTTTCCGTACTTATATACGTGTACATAACAGCATATCACCTGTTACGGGTTTTATTCTAAAATCGACCTAATTTTGCGCCTTAATGCTTTATATCAAAATTGTTTGTATTATCATTTATTAAAAATACGTAATAATAAATCAAAGTAAACAAATAATAGAATATATCTTCACAAAACCTACGCATCCCTCCCAGAACGAGGCACGAACTCGCATCCCCCCGTGATTTACATTACACGCGGGTACGGCTGAATCACGAATATTTCAGGCAAAGGTAAGTGAACCTAAATAATTCAGCCATTCATTTAGGGTAATACTGCTCTTTTAGCGCCAATCCAGGCGTATAATCTTCACGTTAAAGCCTTAAAAATAGACGCAGCAATGGAAATGTGAATTTTATATGCACAGGTTTAACTTTGCGGTTGAAATGAAAGGTTAAGGCTGTGTCTTCTTTAGGCGAACAGTGAGCAGCTGTCTGACTGAGCGGTGAATCGGTCGTTAACTCAATTTATTAAATGCTGCCTAGGTTTAGTAAAGAAAACAAAATAGTTTATATCAGGGTGCTTCTTCGAGCAAGGCATTCTTTGGTGATTTGCGTGGCAATTTTTAAATTTAATATTTTTTTAAAATCGACCTCTGTATCTTAAAATATACGTAAAAGTAATGATTTTTATGGAAGTGGCACATAATAGAGCGATATACTTACAAAGATAATCAAGGTTAAAAAATTGGAGGCCACGCAAATCACAAAACACTCCACGAAAATGTTTTTTTTTAATTCAACTTTCTTAGACAAGTTATTAAATGTTATTTCATATATAAAATAAGTTATTATGTTATCAGTTGAAGAATAGGTAAGTAACTAACACAGAAATCGTTTTTTAAAGCTTTTATCTAAATTTTAAAGAATCAATCGAGCATTATTTATTTTTTGTTTAAGACATGACAAACCTATAACACTATAACGTTTATAATATCTCGCCCGGTTTTTGACCTTTAACTCTTTATTATTTTTAAGCCTTTTTAAGAAGAAGAGATTCTTCTTCTTCCGGATAACTTCTTTCTTTCTAATTTTTTCTCTCTTGTTTTAAGCATTTTTGGTCTAAAAAATTATTCATTACTTAATTTTATTATTTATTAATCCATCTATCCATCCATCAGCCGAAAGACGTCCACTGCTAGACATAGGCCTCCCCCAAGGATTTCAACAAAGATCGGTCTTCTGCCACCCGCATTTTTTTTTAATTTGAGATGGGCTTACTCTTGACCCCAATCTTGCTCTAGAGCATAGATATATAGCATCCAGCGGCTTCCCGCGACTTTCACCAGATCGTCGGTCAACCTTGTGGGGGGCCTACCAACACTATGCCTTCCGGCCCGCAGTCGCCATTCAAGGACCTTAAGGTTTGCAATTCTGAGAGCTACGTCGGTGACTTTGGTTCGCCTCCGGATCGTCTCATTTCTGATTCGATCGCGAAGGGAAACTCCGAGCATAGCTCCCTCCATCGCCTTTTGAGTGACCTTAAACTTTCTTATGAGGCCCATCGTTAGCGGCCACGTCTCAGATCCGTATTGACATACGGATCTGAGACGTGGCAACGTCGCTGGCAACACACATTGATTCCATACCTTGGTCTTGAGGCATTGCGGTAGTGTTTGTGAGGAGAAGATATTACGTAGCTTCCCAAACGCTGCCCATCCGAGTTGGATTCGACGATTGAACTCTTTCTGGAAGTTGGACTTACCTAGCTAGACTGTTTGTCCAAGGTAAATATTATAGCGGTCAACAACTTCCAGAGTAGAGCCTGCGACCATAAGAGGAGTGGGTGCGACATGGGAGTTAGACATGATTTTCTTCTTTTCCATGTTCATTTTAAGACCCACTCGTTGGGAGACTCTACTGAGGTCATCGAGCATTGCTCCAAGATCCTCCAGGGTCTCAGCCATGATCACGATATCATCGGCAAAACGAAGGTGAGTCAGGCACTCGCCGTTTATGTTGATGCCAAGTCCTCTCCAGTCCAAGAGCTTGAAAGCGTCCTCCAGCGCTGCGGTGAATAGTTTCGGGGAGATTACGTCTCCCTGTCTTACACCTCGCTGCAGCTGTATCGGTTCCGAGCTCTCGTCCTGGAGACGTACTGACATGGTGGCGATTGTGTACAAAGACTTTAGCACTTCGATGTACCGGTAGTCAGTTTGGCACCGCTGAAGAGATTGGAGCACTGCCCAAGTCTCGATCGAATCTAAGGCTTTTTCGTAATCCACAACCGCTAGGCATAGTGGCCGGTTATACTCTTCTGTTTTTTGTATAACTTGCCTGAGCGTGTGGATGTGATCGACGGTACTGTAGCCTTTACGGAAACCGGCTTGTTCGGGAGGCTGGAATTCGTCAAGCCTGCGTGCGAGACGGTTCGTAATGACTATCGAAAACAGCTTATAGACATGACTCAGAAGCGTGATGGGTCTGTAATTCTTCAGCAAAGACTTATCGCCCTTTTTGAAGAACAGCACCACCACGCCCCCCTGCCAAGCCTGTGGCGTTTTGCCCTGGAGTAGGACGGAGTTAAAGAGCCTCTGCAAAGCTAAATTTATTAATATAGCGTACTTTATTAATATAGGTAGCGAATCTGATACAATTTTTACTATAATGAGGTACGTAAAATTAGAAACCCATCAACTGCATCATTTTAATTGTGATTTAAACGGATTCACATTTCAAACTAAAAATATGATCATACAATACTATTACAAAACCCGAAAGTTATTTCATTTGCATGGCCAATAATTGATTTGCGTGGGTCAAAACTACCACGTAAACCACGCAAATCACGACCACGAAAATCAAAATAAATCCTTTATTCTTAAAATATACATAAACCTTTTAAGCAAATAAACTGTGTTTTGAATATAGGTTACGTAACCTTATATTTGTTCGCTGCGATATTTTATTCAATAAATAAATTTACAGACATTAGAAAAAATTGTACCACGCAAATTAATTTTTTGAGAAACCATACCCATGCAACGAGGTTCTTACCTTAATTTTTCGGACACTCGACGCGTCATCACACAAGCACTCTGCCAGGCCGTCAGAGCGCGACTAGTTGTAACGTGACTTAGGATGAGGCAACATCCGGTCGCGAAATTAGGGTTTTGCAAGAGAATTTATAATTATCCACGCAAATCAGTAACTACCCCGGGACAGTCACATTTTAATTTTTTTTAGATAATGTAATTATTTTAGAACTACGGTCTAATTTTTTATAGAATTGTCAACTTCTTATGACTTAGTATTTTTTTTTTGGTAAGCATGTACCGTTTATTTTAAAATATATAATTTAATAAGAGACCAGATCGGGGTTTGGGACACTCCACGAAAATCAAAGAATCGGGGTATCTTATTTTTTTAATGATATTAAATAAAAAGATAATTGAATAATAATCAATGACCCAGTTAAGAGAGGATTGGAAGTATACCCGAAAAAAAAGTGGCTAGCTGACTTTTCGATTTCCATTATTTTTAGGTGATGCCGCTTAAAAAACGTGTCTCGAAGAACGACCCATCAATGATCTCAAATGTATAGCAAGAGTCGTTGATACGATATGTTTTTCTCGAAGTAACAGCTATTTTGGTGGCATTTAATGATGAATTAATCACTGGGTACAATTAGTTAAAACTTAAAAACAAAAGACAAGTATAAGGCTGCGAAATTTCTCTACGAGAGTATTTTATCAACGACTGGTGCAAAATGTGCTCTTAAAATTGGTTTTTCCTTGCTTGTCCAATAGATCTAGCAATGTCGCAAAAATAATTGTATAAAATCAACAATCAGTTAGAATCAAAAGGGTTTTGTGTTAAATGGGTAAGTTAGTAGGTTATTATTGTTTTGAATAAGTAGGTTATTATTCTTTATGTCAATTTTATTTTATACAATAATTTTTCGTTAAAAAAGAATATCTAGATTGAAGATTGTTTACAAAATAAGTCAAGCAAAGAGACACGGACTAAACGTTCGCTGCGAATCGACTGTTCACAGAATAAGTCCGCAAGCGACAAGCCACGTATTGCGTTCATTACTTGTACTTTACATATTACGTTCGTTACATGTATGGACACTTCATGAAAATAATAAAGGAAAGCGAACTATCAGCAAACAGTTAGCGGCGTATTGATTGCCTTATGAGGTCACAGCCTAAGGGAGTGCGAGTATGAGGACGTGGCAACTGGCAAGGCATTTTTGGTGACGGATAGTTATATTATAATACTAGAGTTAAAATTGGAATGATAATAGTCTCAGCAAGCCGCGGTATGCTAAAGAATACCTAATTGTTAATTTCAACCTTAATTTCATAATAATAAGCTACATTACTAAGTATTCTACGTTATCTAAACATCCCTCGCCGTGGCCGTTCCGACAGTGAGCGCACTCCCTATGTCGCACTGAGGTGCGTAGAAAGGGACAAAAGTGTATTATTTATTATGTAATTTAGTAAATCAAAGACATTTTGTGGACAGTGGGTGGATGCTAGTATCAAAAGAATATTATAAGCAAGAAAATATTTTCGTATTTGATATCTTCTTTAATGTGCTGAACGAATAACCCTCTATTTTTGCTTCTAATATATCAAGTTAGATTTCCAAGGTTTTTGCCAATTTATTCCAGTATAAATTATATATATACCATTATAATATTCCGGTATAAATAAAAAATGGTCATTTTTTTTGTTCAAATTAATACAATAACAAAATTTCATCATTTTTATTATAAATTAATAAACTTTTAATAATTACTATCACGAGAGAAACTGTTGGTATCACTGGACTCCAATAGGCTTTCCTGTTGTCGTAGAAATCAGTTTTTCTTAAAATGTAATTGCATATAAAACACTTTCCCTTATGAAACAGCGTATGTACCAGCTGACATAAGTTTGTATGGAGAAGCAACTTTTTCCTGGGATTTCGATGGCTGTCCCAAAGCAAATTAAAAGAATATAAAAAAGTTAGGCCCTAAAATTATATTTTGATTTAAATTCACTTAGTAAGGTTTAATTCAGCTCTGTAGCTATTCGACAGAAATAATTGGTATTCCTAAGCGACTGGATTATTTCAACCAAAAGCACTGAAAACCACTTCAATGATTTCACTAATCTGTATTTACCATTGCTGTTAATTTAATTAAATGGGCTTGTTGCCCATATTATATATTTCCAACCCATATTATTATATACTATAATAGATATTTCGACGCCCCTAAGAAACCTTCAAAGCTAAGAGCATTAAATAATTAAAAGGATAAAAATAACCATTTTAAAGTTATTTTTGAAGCTAGTCTTTTGATTTAAAATTAAAGCATTGCCTACCTATTTGAGGAGATGTCTGTCGTCTGTCCGTCTGTCACCAGGCTGTATCTCATGAACCGTGATAGTTAGAGAGTTGAAATTTTCACAGATGATGTATTTCTGTTGCCGCTATAACAACTAAAATACAATAAATATTTAAGGGGACAATAAATATTTAATACTAAAAAATAAAAAACAATAAATATTTAAGGGGGCTCCCATACAACAAACGTGATTTTTTTGCCGTTTTTATAGATAATGGTACGGAACCCGTGCGCGAGTCCGACTCGCACTTGGCCGGTTTTTTTTTATGTTATGGACGCTAAACTCCGTTAACGTTAACAGAAACGACTTGCGTTAATTAACAGACTGTACCTATTTAGTTAAACGAGATTTGCACATTGTATTAATTAGTTCAACGAGGTTAAATATCTATTATTTGTTGTAGATAAACTAAACTATCAGCAACTAGTCAGAATAAGATGGGGTGGATAATGTGGTATTCGCCCGAATTGTTCTCGTCGGTCGATTAAAGGATTATTGTATCGTCGGGGGTAAACCCCAATCGTCTGCGTCGAAATTAATGCTTTGCTCGCGGGAATGACGAGAACCGTTTTATTTCAAGATCTCTCTCTGTTTCCTTTTAATCCGTAGTTCGTATTTCTTTTACTTACTCAATCGGTAAGATGTTTTGGGTTCCGTAACAAGAGGATACTCGGACTTAATTACTTCGTTCATACATCCGTTTGTCTTACATAATAAAGTTTATAGCTTTTAAATCGTTCTGGTGGACATTGTGGCAGAATAGGCGGATTTAATTAAAAACTAGCGGACCCGGCTTACTTCGTACCGCTAACAGTTTTTTTTTTCGTCAGCTTTTCCAATGTTTTATTATTTATTTTGCTATTTGGGGCTGAGACAAATCCAACAAATTATAAACCATGAAAATCAGTCCAGCCGTTCCCGAGTTATAAGTGTTGTAACAAAGCCGACTTTGTTTAATATTTAAGAGAAGATATACATAAAATAGTAAGTGAAGTTTGTATACCTTGGACCACTTTCCATAAATAAATCTATCCTCAAACAACTACTGATCAAGGAACTCCTCACAACTACAACTATCTATAGAGTTTACTTGCGTTTTCAAGTTTCACTGAAGTAGGTCTCTACGTGCCTAGATTTCCTAGTGCCCATCATCTGTAATAGAAAAGGGTTAACGCTTACATTTCTCCAGTGCACTCACATACGAGATGAAGTAAAGATGAGGGTATACCCTAAAGCTAAGGGTACACTAGAAATCTAAGCTGGGTGCTAAGTTAGATCCTAAACTTCTATTGAAAGGAAATTTGGAGCTTTAGAGAACTAACCTGGAATAAGGAAGTTCAGCTTACAGTAGGTACTCTAAGGGTCATCGAAGTTGTTAGACAAGTTCTGTGTTCAGCCATACCTCAAAGCTAAGTTTGAGGCATACTAGGGCTAGATCTAAAATTTAATAATACGCGACTGGTCCAAAATCAAAGAGTTCATTTTTATGTATCTGCTTAATAACATATCTGTGTTAGCATCTACCATCGTAAAATAAATGTTGTTTGTTTTTTCGTTATGTTAAACTTAGAAGTTAATTGCTGAACTGTAAAAATGTGTTCCAAAAAATCCTAGAGGTAGATACTTGTTGGATTCCAAACTCAATACATACAGATTTGCGGCTAAACTGCGACCACTGAGCTACCCATAGAAATATTAATGGTCATTTCTCTGATCTGGGGAGCTATCACTCTGCAGTTAACTAGCGATAATCTAAAGATTATTTAACAAACTTATTCACCCAGTGTGGACTCGGTGTACGCAATTGACGACATCGTGAACCCACGTCGAGACTTTCCGGTAAAGATAGGATACCTAGATTAGGTATTTCTGTCACAATCTTTTGGTAGCAAGTACTTGTTCTAAACTGAAACGTTTAGGAACATATTTTAGTATCGAGTATTTTAAACAGTTTTTTTTTTCATGTAATTAGTAAGAGTATCCAGTGAGATTAAATAGTTTTAAAGGTCGTTGACAGTTTAACCTCTGGGTGCGTACAGATCTAGCGAACACGTAACGTGCAAACTAACTTCAAATGAAACCGACTCTTCTAAATTTCATGATAACCTGACTTTCTTATTACACTTGCGTAAAGATTTTGGCAGACTATCTCTGTTTTGCAATGCGATTTTTTTCTTTTTAGCTTTAATTGGTTAGGTTCACTTAAAAGTTCACAATTTCACATTATTTTAGTAGTTGGTTAGGTAAATAACCTAGCCGCCTGCAATGACAAACCAAACACAGTTATGCTACTGACACCTGGAGCTAACCAATTTTTGGTATAATCCAATATTAATCGGTGTTCGAATTGGGTCAAACTTACGCCCGAAATATCCGAACATCATTCACACTGTAACTTGCAATGCACCTACCATGTGACAATATCAATACTAGAACTCACTTTCTATTTCTCACTTCAAGCCTGAGCGATACTCAATTTTGTCGATTAAATAATATATACCTGATGCACAGCAGTATTAATAATATTCATTAGCATTACATCTGGTAATTATAGTTTCATTACAACCTGCTTTTAGGCATTCGTGAACTCAAACATTAAATCAAATTAAAGGTTTGATAACATTACATCATTCTAATTTTACTTAATTAACAATATTATATTGTTGTCTTGGGGTTTGGTTTTGTGGTAACGTCGTTGTTTCTATTAACACAAGTGCTTAGCTACTAACATTACAATCAGAGCAATGTATGTAATGCTGTCCAATATTTATTATTCCTTTAAAATATTTTAATAAAAATGCTACGAGTATAAATATTTTTTAATTGGGCAACATCGCATACTTTCTCTGATCATAATTATACTAAGTAGTTAAAGCATTGTGGTATAGAAATCAGAAACAAGGACGATACCACAACAACCAGACCCGGGACAATATAGAAAAGTTCGTTTAAGTTTCGTTTTCTTCATTGACCCGACCGGGCATCGAACCCGGGACCTTAGAGATGACGACGCCAAGTCCGGCATGGTCGCGTTTCGGCTACGGAGGTTGTCAAGTATGTATAACTAGATGTCAATTCACGTTATAGGAAAATCGTAATTCGTAAACCGATGGCAGGACCCTAACGAAATGTGTGATGGCGATGCGTGACTAATTCAAACTGCGTCCCGGCAATTGTGTTAATTTTCCTACGGGGAACACCGATTTCCCAATTACTAGGTGATTTACTACCGACGACGATCAAGTGACGCTTGTCTCGTATTAGAAAGCTAACAAATTTCAGAACTTGATTACAATATTTTAATCGCGTATTAATCATCACTAAGCAATAAAAAAAATATTACCACCATACTTATTAGGGGTAATAAAGTTTTTTTACCATAGACTGAATTATGTTCGTATCTAGTATTGATGCTTGAATTTCGGATTCAAGTCAGTTGGGAGTTTTGATCAACTTATTAATTAAAATGACATGTTGGCGAATCGATCGTTTGTTGTAAATGGTTTTCCTCCTGCTCAACTTGTTTGTATTATTTTAAAGGAGAAAACTATAGGCTTAGTTTTTACTCATAGTTTCAACTAATTTTGGTTACTTATATTTAAACTGTTTGTTACCCTTGAAAATATAAAGTAAAATAAAATAAATGTCAAATTAATTAATGATGAATTTATAGTCCGTATGCTTGGTTTGATATCTATTGCCTCTAGCGCCCGACTAGCAGTAATTAAGTAAATAATACCAATAATAAAATCCTTACCTTTGCAACAATGATAAATCATGTTAATGGATTGTGAGCAATTTTTGCATTATGGTTGTTTGCTTTTGAGATGTTTTGGGGTAGCACGCACCTTATCCGAGTAGGATTAAAAACCGAATGCATTTATTTGCTTGATAAATATACGATAACCGTATTGGCGTGCCTGAACCCAATATTTGTCGAATAAATATCTGGCAGAAGTGATAAATACAATAAGCTACTCAAAAATACTGTTTGCAACTAATAAATAACATAAATAACACCCCTACACTTAGTATTACGAGTATAAATCATACCATAAACGTAATTTTATGGTGTATTTTTATGCAAAGTTTTTTTTATCATAGTTACACAACTAAAGCAATTTACTTATAGTTAAACTTTAAAAGTCACCCAACACTGTGATATCTTTGTTGGTAAGCATGATATCTCACTACAGGGGTTAATTGCTAAATAATTTTGCATTTAAACCTATTTGCACGTTCACAAACAAGTTTTTGTTTGGGTAGAAAACAATAAAATTTCATCTGAATGCTGTATCCAATTCAAAGTTTAGTCTGCATAAACTGCAAGTTGTGTTAATAAACACAAGCGGTGTGTATACTTAGGCGAAAATACACAGATTTACGTTTCACAAGCGTCAGCTGCGATCAAAGTAACGCGCGCTCGGGGAAAGAGTACTTAGGAATCGCTTTGTCGTACCTTTCAGACGATCAACGTATCAACGATTATGCACGGTGAGAGCAACCAATCTCGACCGGCGGTCCAGCCATGTATTGCGACTAGCAAATCACGTAAAAACGTAATGGGCTTTTTTTTCAGACGGACCTGTCGCTGACGGCCCATGAAGGCCTGTTCAGCTACAACCGGGCAGTTTTGGCGAGCGCTGAAGGCGCTCAGCCTAGGTTCACCCCACTAGCGGTCTCCGCGACCCGTCCAAATGTGAGGCTTCGCGCACTGCCTCAGGCTCATACGTGTCGGGCCCCATACTAGCGGGCGTGATTGGGCCAGTGGTAGGATGGGTTTTGATGGACGATTCGTTTTGGTAACCATGTCCATCCATTGGGATAGTGACCTGCCTTTCACGTACCCACGAGCAGAAGTTTTCTAACTTCCCTGTTTCCCATCTAGCAACGTGTCTAAAGTACAACATAATATACAAGATTTAAAATATTAAAAACTTTTTTTTAAATGGTATAAAACGTTCTCATTAATAAGTTTGAGTAAACTTTTCGGTCTGCAAAAATTAGTCTGTATCGACTCAACGTACAACTTTTTTCGTTACAATGCTGCGTATAGGTTTGATCAGAACCAATCTGCTCTCATAGATAACCTCTTTCAAGTAGTAATAAAAACATTGGGCCACAAGTGAATCTTTAATACCTACTTCAGAACATGTAAGTAGAATGTTCTGGTTGCTGTCTATCCTTATATTATTAAGACTTTAGACCGCAGCGTTGATGCACAAACTTTATTTCCGTATGTTGTTCTTCTATAGAGCTATGTTATGCGGCAAACCTAGCAGTCCAGTTCGTTATCTCTGGACAAAGTTGTGGTCGCTTCCTACCTGCAGTTGGATAAAGCGACGCTGTCGGGTGACACTATTCTGTTTTTATAGTGTAACCACAGATACCTATCAATGCACGGTAGATGGACTGTTCGTCTATTCAATGATTCTGGTAGATAAGCAGTAAAAGTTCAATTATTAAAAAAACCGACCAAGCGCAAATCAGACTCTTGCACCTAGGGCTCATAGTATACAACAAATTCAAACAAGGCTCTAATCCCACGTGGTAAAACATGAACCAGCCCAAATAACATGATCCTTTACCTCAGAGTAACTAAATATACGTACATCCTCCGTATATACTATTCATTTACACACTTCCAAGTTTGTACAGAGCCCTAGGTGCAAGAGTCTGATTTGCCCTTGGTCGCTTTTTTTTAAATACTGTGCTGTAAGTAAGGCAAGTAACTCGCCTCAGTGAAGTGACAAACGTACCCTAATCCGGTAATCAAGTTTAAGACTTCCGATTAACTACTGCAGATATAATATAAAAATAATAAATAAAATTAATCTCGTACCTCAAAAGAACTAAGATTTAATAAATGACACTCAATAATATGATCGTATTGGTCACCCATCCACTAACAGCCGAAATGTGGGTTGCTTAACTTTAGTAGTTCACTACCAAATTGCCGCTGCTACTGAGGCAAGGCACTCCTTTAACAAGGGCTCATTATAATCAGTACTTCCTAACCAGTACTGATCCCAATCTCAACTTCCGCAGTAGAAATGAAATATTGTGTAACAACATATCGCAAGCTCGTTAACTCCAATAAAGCTTACCCGAGTTACACGTTCTAAAGCCAATGTAATTTATATTTGTGTTCGAGGTAAACACGATACGATAAAAGATAGAACTTCTAAGTGGATTAAATAACAGCAGTAAGCGTATAATACATTCAATTTTGTAGTTTTAGCTGTCTAAACATTTTATAAGTTATTTTTGATAGTAAAGTATGATTTAAGGATGTTAGATTATCCTATAAATATTATAAATGCGAAAGTTTGTGATTATGGATGTTTGTTCCTCGTTCACGCAAAAAATACTTAACGGATTTAAATGAAATTTAGCACACATATAATATGGTAATCTGGTTAAACATTATAGGATACTTTTTATTCCGGCTAAATATTCCTGTATACATTGAATAAACTAGAACCACGCAAGCGAAGCGAAGAGAAGAAGCGGGCAGCAGTTAGTAAACACTGAAAAGGTATAAATCAAAGTATGGACACAAATGTGAAATGTTTGACTCCATGGCTTAAAAATCCATAGTTAGTTTAAAATACTTGGACGAAGTTTTTTTTTAAAAAATGAAACCTACCTAGATCGATTTTACGCCCCCGAAACCACCTGCATACTAAATTTCATGGAAATCGTTCGAGCCGTTTCCGCGATTCAGATTATAATAATATATACAGGTTGACTTTTTTATCACCATCTAAACCTTCTGAGAAGACTCCCGTGATACAAACGAACAACTTTTACTATTGGACCAACTCTCTAACTGCAAAAAAACCAGCTGTTACAGCAGCCATACAAAATATTAATACTCATTTGACCAAAATGTATGGACCAATTGAATTGTATTTTTGAGATAAGGAGTTGGTTCAATTCCTTGCTTAAAGGTATGAGATTAGATTAATGTGGTATCAAGCTTTCGCATATTTACTTGTATGATTTATCCATCCAAAAGTATTTGCGGAGATTCAAACTTATTACTAAAACATAATAATAAAAGACTTCACGACCAATACCTAACCTACAACTGCTCTACAAACCTTACTCACATAAATAAAAACTTATAGTAAGTCAGGCTTTGAATCACAACAATCAAGTTGAGTAACGAAAAGGAACTCACTTACACTCTAAGAGTAGCTGACGAACATTCAAGAAATTGCTACGAAGATTGGTCCGTTTGAAAGTTTGGAGCAGGATTGCACAGGGTTTATTTTTCTCCCGGATGAAGTCACAAGAAGAATCACATTTTCAAAAAAAGAACATCAAAAAGATACGTTAGCAGAAAAATCTATCTTGAAATATTTCTTTAGCAATTAAGTTTTGAATTTATAACATGAAACAAAGTTACGAATTAATAAATAAGTATTTTTTTTATCTGGCAGTTCTGTTTTAAATATTATGTAATATTAATTGTAATAATTAAAGACTTGGGTATGTAACTAAAATAAACTATACTAATATGTGTTTGGTATAGTGGAAGATGAGTCTTGCTGGTCAGTCAACATTTTCTACCAGAGGTAGTGAATGCTTTACTACAACAGGACTGGCATTTGTTACATTTAAAAAAAAACAATAAAATGTTAACTTATTGAGTTGCGTCATTTTGCTAAGCTAAGGAGTTAGTAAATAAATAAACAATTACCTACCCAGATTCAAAACATAATCTTTATGTACTCATCTAAAAAATATGCTGAATCCCAGCTATTTTAGAATATGAAATACAACTATTAACCGACCCAATTATCGTAGTCGGGCGCTAATTTCCCTTTACGCCAAGGGTCCCGGATTGGATTCCCGATGCGGGTCGATGTAAGCTGGGAGACTACCCTAGCAAAAATCATTGGTAACTGGTAGCTCGTAACATGAGGATGTTAATCCCATATCTTGTGACTATGACAACTAGTGTGTTGTGTGAATAGCTGGTGCTATGTGTATGTATTGTATACATAATCTGAGATACATGTATTAACCACTACTAGGACAATTTGCCGACCACCGGTGCCATGAGGTAACCGGACTTGGCGTTGTCATCTCTGAGGTCCCGGGTTCATCAAATAGAAAAAACAAAGTTTTCTATATTGTCTCGGGTCTAGGTGTTGTGGTAATGTCGTTGTTTCTGATTTATATTACAAAAGTTCTATAGCAACTTACATTAAAATCCGAGCAATGTATGTGATTTTGAACAATATCTGAAATAATTAAAAACTAGCTTTTGCCCGCGACTTCGTTCGCGTGGACTTCAGGTTCGTCCCGTCTAGTCTAGTAATAAGTAAGAAATACGGTAACTAAGCACTGCAGAGCCCTAATCATAGGTCTATAGGTAGCTACTGCAGTATGCTCCTATAAACTACATTTAACGATCTTTTTCCTTCAGCATAAACATGCAGATTCTTCGCTTTGGAAACACGTGAGCAAGCCACATAGAGCTGACCGTGAGAAAAACATGGCGTGCCCAAATGTAGGCCTGCTACCTTCAAGGTTTGACCCTGCGATTTGTTGATCGTCATTGAAAATGCGACTTTTAATGGGAACTGCAGGCGTTTAAAATTGAATGGCAAGTTGTTGGGTATGATTGGGATGCGCGGTATAAGAACATTGTCTCCCTTGGCTTCTCCAGTTAAAATTGTAGCCTTCACTATATGCCTTCCTAATTCGGTAACTCGCAACCGAGTACCGTTGCATAATCTTGGCGCATCCAGGTTACGCATTAACAAAACGGGTACACCAACCTTTAATTCCAACTTGTGTGATGGCACCCCGGACAACTCTAAAGAGTTTAGGAACTCTACGGGATAACTTGTAGTGTCATCGGATGACATAACTGTGTCAATGGAATTATACACTGATGTTTCGCTGTTTATTTCGGCCAAGATTTTTTTATTTATTTTCGCAACAGTCTCATTTTTTGGTGCCAATATGGTCCTTTCACACAACCAATTTTCGTCAAGAATATTTTGTTGCAGATTCGGAAAAACTTGTTCAATAAGTTCGTTTTCTGTCTCCACAGCATGACAAAATTGCTGTGTGAAAAGAACCATACCTTCTTGGTCGGTGTTTAGGTGGCCTTCACCAATTTCTAGCAGTTTTTGAGCATATGCTCCTGATTCGACATCGCTGAATAACTGGACTCGCATGTTAGTGGTAAGATAAAGCTTTTCAACTTTAGACCACAGATATGAGGCTTTTAGACATGCGTTAATTTCATCTGCTGCAGTGCCTCTCTCGATAACAGGTAAAGTCTGTCTAAAATCCCCTGCCAATAACACTACCACACCACCCATCAACTTTCGATTGCTGTGAATATCTTGTAGACAGCGATCAAGCGCCTCAATGGCGCGTTTGTGTGACATAGTGCACTCGTCCCACACGATCAGCATACATTGTTGCAAGAGGGCGCCACGGGCACTGCTCTTACTGATGTTGCACGTTGGGGTTTCTTCGCTCGCCAGATTAAGAGGTAATTTAAAAACCGAATGTGCCGTTCGTCCACCGCTCAGCAATGTTGCAGCGATCCCAGAGGAAGCCACCGCTAATGCAACTTTACGGTCCTTACGAATTTTTGCTAGAAGCAAATTAAGCAAAAATGTTTTACCTGGACCGCCCGGGGCGTCAAGAAAGAAAAGGCCGCCTTTGTCAAGCTCAACTCGTTGTAATATTTTGTTATAAATGTTTTTTTGTTCGGGTAGCAGGCGTGGTTCAGTTTCGCTGACCTGAGCGTCTAATAAAGCAATATCGTAGCTTAGCTCTTTGATCAAATCGGTCGACAACTCTCCTCGACGCTCTGGTGTAGGCATACCGAAGTCGGACAATTTCTTACCGGAAATCGTTATTATTTTGTCCTCTATATGTCTCAGTGCTTCATTGAAACATAGATCATTGTTGACTTGATCCATCCTTTCAAATCTATGCAAGATATCCTCCGATAATGCAGATTTATACTTATCCCATAGTTGAAGAGGATTGGATAAGCCGCAAGTGCATATCAATATTGCAAATAGTTCTCTTATTTGCGAAGGAGAGCGACACAGCACTGCCTCTTCCAATGTGGCATCCCAGTAGTTGTCATCTTCCAACAACCCCAACTTCTCACACGCTTGTCGAAAAGTTTCAAGTTCTTGGCCGTCAACTGTTTTTAGATCCAAGAAGCTAGTGGGGCCCTGTACTACATTCAGCAGCATTCGCAAACAGTAACATTCGAAGTTACTAACATGCACTGTGTAAATGCGCCCAAGAGCATCTCCTGCCTTCACACCTGGCCAGCCGTCGACAGGTGTACCTTGTAAACGACGTTTCCATTCTTTCGACGACACGTTCCATGTATAGTAGCGGGGTACGTCAACATAAAGTAATGTTTTTGCAAATGCGTCATTTTGGCAAAGCAGGAAAAATGCAGTTAGTGTCGTCTTAGGTGGTGCGGTCATTCTCTCTCTAAAATTGTTTTCAGTGAAGTAAATCCGCTGACCATTAGGCAGATGAACCGCAAGGTGAGTGACTGTTGGGTGTCCTCCATGCAGAGGCAGACCCAAGATCCGCCACGCTGCTTCGTTACTACTAACATATCTACCGGCTCGATACGTTTGCACCTCATCTCTCGGGTCAATATTAACATTCCCTGCTGTCGAATGTTAAAAATAGCCTGGTCGCTGCCTTTGTTTATATATTTACAAATATATTTTATCGCCTGTACCGTATTGCAGAACTCTACATTTATGTGACAGTTATACATTTTAGACAGAAGAGGAGAATATGGGACAATCCAGCTATTGTCAACCAATACTTCCTGTGTTCCACCTCGGGTTTTTAGAGTTATCGTACGGCCGCCATCTCCTGGTGCTCTACGCCTGTACAAAGGATAGCCTTTGTCGTTAGTTTGAGTATCTTTTAAAAGCGCCCTTGGATACTTTTTGGTGCATTTTCCTTCTTTCATGCATGGTGATGACGGATTTAGTGCACCACAGGGACCGTGAATCATATTTTTGGTTACAGTATCGTAGAGTTTTCGATCACTTTCTGGATTTGGTATCTCCGCACTTATGACTTCATCAATTTGGTTGGGGCGTAATTTTTCCGTCAACCACAGCAGTAAGTGCACGTGAGGCAGACCTCTTTTTTGCCACTCGATCGAGTACATGAAACACTTCATATCTCCAAATATTTTACCTTTTGTAAGTAGAGCAACCAATTTTTGTACTTTTATTTTAAATAACCTGGCTGTTAAGTCATGTCTGTCTGTTGCATTTTGACCTGGAATGAGCTCTTTAGTAATTTCTGGCCAAGCGGGATTACATGTCATTGTAATAAACAGATCAGGCCTCCCGTAGTTACGCACGTATGTGAACGCATCCTGCGTGTACTCATGAAGATATCTCGGGCTATTAACAAATGACGATGGGAGTATTACCAATTGACCCAAATTGTTTGGATCTAAATCCGCATCATTCCTGACCGCGTCTTGTAAATGTATATAGTTTTCTGCTCGCAGTTTCGTTTGGTTTAAAGCAATAAACCTTAAGCGCTCACTCTCCACTTTGACATACATGTCCACCAAAAACTGAAGAAAGAGAAGCCTACATCGAAGCAATAAATTAAAATTGTTGCGACGTACCATCATATGATACGCATAAAAGTCTTTGCACGACACTTTTTTGTTCGGTATAGGCTGTTTTGTAACTGGGTTTGTCTGAGGAATATCAAAACTGTACCCCTCTTGTCCTTTCCAAAAAATTATCGGGTACTCGAGAGCATCATAAAATCTATGAGTGTCCGGAACTCTAGTAAGCCGGCCATCGTGCGCCTGAATAACAATGTCCCGAGACGCAGTTTGTTCAGTACTAACTACTACGGCAGCTATTTCGTTTGTGGTCAGGGCATTGAATCGTCTTTCGTGTTCACCACGTGGTACACGATCTGGGTGTATCACGACCTTGTAATTATCGCTAGTCACTCTATCTTTAGCCATTTTAAATTCATGCACTAAAACGTTGTGATCATGTAGAACTTTTTGTATTTTTTGAACTGTGTTTCTTTCCACACCTGGTACGTACTCAGAACGCCTATCAACTTGTGCTTCCTCATCACCCATGAAATAAACTTGCAAAAATTTTGGTTGCGTATTAGTAGCAGGAAGCAAAGAGCCAATTGTGTGGTATATTTGCCCTTGGATTGTAAAAGTCGGGCAAAATCCTGGCATCGACACAATGTTATCAGCTCCAAAAGATGTCATATGGAAGCATGTATTGTATTTTCTTATGTTTTTTAAAAAACGGCGAGACTCATCTGTTACATTTGAAAAAAGTTCTTTAAGAGGTTCAACAGGCTCGCTCGGCTTCTATTGAAGGAAGAACTACTTTTCCTCCCGAACAACACATGCCTGCAGCTTCCTCTTTCCATTTAAGAGCACCGCAAAATCTGCATTCTTTATTCATCGCTTCTATTTTTATAAGCTTGTGGCTTTCGTAATCAAGAGTTTCATCGTACTCAAATGCAGCTTTATCGAATACTCCCCACGCGTTTCTTGTAAATATTAATCGTCGCTGTTGTGCCCTTTCAGCAACAGCGCGTCTGCGAGCTTCAGCAGCTTCAACAGTTTCAGTAGCTCTTTGGGACCCTATGTAAGTCGCTTGCTGAAGACGCCGAGCTTGAGACTGTTCGGGTGTCTCAGAAGCCCGTTGAGATGCCAGATATTCAGCGTTCTGTTGACGTCGAGCTTGAGACTGTTCGGGTGTCTCCGCAGCCCGTTGAGATGCTAGATACTCAGCATGCTGTCGACGTCGATCCTGGGACTGTTCGGGTGTCTCAGAAGCCCGTTGAGATGCCAGATATTCAGCGTTTTGTTGACGTCGAGCTTGAGACTGTTCGGGTGTCTCTGCAGCCCGTTGAGATGCTAGATACTCAGCATGCTGTCGACGTCGATCCTGGGACTGTTCGGGTGTCTCAGAAGCCCGTTGAGATGCCAGATATTCAGCGTTCTGTTGACGTCGAGCTTGAGACTGTTCGGGTGTCTCCGCAGCCCGTTGAGATGCTAGATACTCAGCATGCTGTCGACGTCGATCCTGGGACTGTTCGGGTGTCTCAGAAGCCCGTTGAGATGCCAGATATTCAGCGTTTTGTTGACGTCGAGCTTGAGACTGTTCGGGTGTCTCTGCAGCCCGTTGAGATGCTAGATACTCAGCATGCTGTCGACGTCGATCCTGGGACTGTTCGGGTGTCTCAGAAGCCCGTTGAGATGCCAGATATTCAGCGTTCTGTTGACGTCGAGCTTGAGACTGTTCGGGTGTCTCCGCAGCCCGTTGAGATGCTAGATACTCAGCATGCTGTCGACGTCGATCCTGGGACTGTTCGGGTATCTCAGAAGCCCGTTGAGATGCCAGATATTCAGCGTTCTGTTGACGTCGAGCTTGAGACTGTTCGGGTGTCTCTGCAGCCCGTTGAGATGCTAGATACTCAGCATGCTGTCGACGTCTATCTTGGGACTGCTCTGGTGTCTCAGCAGCTCTTTGAGCTGCCTCACGCTCTGCTTGTTTAAGCCTTCGCAGTTCGGCTTGTGGAAACGTCTCGTTAAGTCTAGCTACTTTCATAGTTCGAGCTTTATTAGAGCTTTGGGAAAGATTAGACTTACGCTTTCGCGGCATAATTCTTAAGTACGTGTTGTTTCTATACTTCCAAAAAATACAGTACGGTAGTTATTGTTATGATTGTACTTTAATGCAATCCTTGCCTATTTAATTAACCTATCTATATAGTAATTGAATTATCAATGAAGTAATTCGTTATAATTAACCTATTTATATAATTTGTTATAATTAACTGTAAGTAACCTATCTATATTATAGTAATTGAATTATCAATGAAGTAATTCGTAAAAATGAAGTATCTTTTTGTACGTGTAACTCCTAACCAAAAAGAAACCTGGCAATAACTAACCTTAGGCCTATATTACTTAAAGTGGGCGACCATACGTTTTTATCAAATCGCTAGTGCCTTGAAAATTCGCAAAACGGACACAACCGTCAACGACGTCTGCCCTCACGCGTCTGCCCGCGTTCGGGTCGCGCACTCAGCGATGAGCCACTTCTTCCCCGCCGCACCTACCCCGCTCCCCCCACGCCCCGTTCGCCTGGCACCGCTGCCGGTATTTATCACCGAAACGGTATTTATCGCCGAAATTGCTATGACTCTGCATTTTAAATCTGTGATATCTTCGAAAATATTTATTTAATTTACATGCTGTAAAAAGCCATATTGATCTTAATTAAATGCACAATGTATTTAAGATACTTGATTGGATAAGGATTAATACTGTATTGCTTAAAATCGCTTCGTAAATAAGCCATTATTTCTCGTACAAAGTAAAGGATAAAAAATGGTTATTGTGGGTTATTCCTAAGAGATAAACATATACCATCACGGACTTTTTTGGAGACCTTTTTAAGTTGTACAATACTGTAGTACATTATTTTGATCTATCTTGTAGGATTCAGTCAGCGTTTGCAATGTAAGCGCAAAAAATGTGTTTTATTACGACCTCACATTAGAAACCTCAAAAATTGTAGCCTATATGTTATTCTGATGTATAAGCTATATTGTGGTAAAGTTTCATTCAAATCCATTCAGTAGTTTTTACGTGAAAGAGTAACAAACATCCATACATCCATACATCCATACTTACAAACTTTCGCCTTTATAATAGTAGTAGGATATAAATTCAGCTGTTATATATTCCGTTTTCTAAATATTTTAGAAAAACTTGTTGTTTTTTAGGCCCAGGTTTTATAACTAACCATTAAAATAACTTGGCTTCAGTAGACTTTGATTAAAATCTATTCAACTGCGTAACTCGGCTACTCACCGCTTTTTTACATCAAACAATCAATTAACGAATCAATTAACTAAGAGTTTTTTTTCCAGAATGTTTACGGTTTATATTAGAAGAGAGTTTGTTTATTATAAAATATACTTTTGATTAAGAAAATTTTTAGGATCTGTAACTTCCAGTTTAAGGTTTACAGGTTAAAGTTGAATAACAGTTATGTCACCAAAACTAAATTATCATAGATATAAATGCAAATTATACCTATTTTCTAAAGAGTTTCCTCTTCTCTTTGTCTTGAGACCTCTATCAATGCAACTGGATAGAAAAGTCGACAAAACCAAATGACAAAATTGGTATTATGTGTAGTGTTGTTAGTAATATTTAACATTATAATATGCTAACATTGTCTACGTATGAAGTAATAGCAGAATAACTCTAGCTTTTTTTCCCCATCTGACATAAACTTAGGTATTAATTTATAAATACCATACTTCCAAAAAACCTATACGATTGGTTTCCCCTTATTCAAAATTGAAAGTAAAAAAGAAAACATTTGCTTTTACTCGTACCAGTACATATTACTTATACATCAACCAAGTAACAATGTATTTAACATTCACTTTAGAAATTAATAAAAGCTAAACTTTCTTAGCATAAGCTCATTCGTCTACAACTTTAAATATTTGCAGCTCGCGTATAGTTCGGCGAGCTTGCAAAAACTGCATACCCGAGTTACATGGCTGATTAAATTTTAATCAGAAGGTTGGAGTGCCGCCAGCGCTCCGTCTAGCGGTGAAAGGTAGAACTCCTGTGCTTCTCGTCCTCACAGGCAAATGAATGCAGAGCGAAGACAAATGTCGAAGGATGTTGGATTGTACATTCAGTGCTGCGTCAAAAATAAGTGCTGACTTTTGTTGTTTCACACAATTTGCAAGCGAATTCAAAGCAAGACGAGATTTTAAAACCGCGGTGGAACATCCTAAATTAATAGGTTGACATTTAAGGAGTCTGCACAACACAACAAAAAGATTTAAAAAATTCACTTTAGTATTATAACAAGTTGCTGAGAGCCTAAATAAATATTTAGATTTAAATTTCCGCTGCACTACATTCTCGGATCTCGTTGGGTGGTTTAGTGGCACTTCGGTTTGTTTCCAAACGGCTCGTTTAAGGCACACATGAGAATTTCGAAATGGCTAGTAAGAATCCGTGTCCAACTAAGTGCTGAGAGTTTGCAAAAAAAAATGCCAAAAGTGTTTTAATTATTTTTAATGCTAACTATACTGCACAGAAATGAGGTGACCCAAAGCCATTGAATGTTGAGTCACGCATATAAAAGTTTTTGGTCATCGTTTTTCTTCTATTATTCCTGCGGAACAAAGTGACTCGTATCATTTTATTTTAAAGGAATAATGTTTAAACGGCCTTTGTTACTGGGTCACGGTAGGTGCAGTAGATAATGCATTATAAAGATGCTAATATTCTATTGCCATTAGTACTAGATCTACAGTTTTTAATTTTAACAGTGATAACATTATCCATACTTATCTAAATTGTTTACAATTCAGAGTGGTTTAACCCGTACTGCGTTTGCCGCCACGTGTTATCCCGCTAATAGTATTGATATGAACACTGTCATATATAACATGCGTTTAAAAAATCCGCTGCAGAACAAGCCGCTACACTATCCCTAAACATGGTCTCAGAGCTATTTAAATTAAATATTGGACAACATCAAATACATTTCTCTGATCCCAAGGTAAGTAGCACTTGTGAGAAAGAAATCAGAAATAAAGAGGAGACAATTAAGTTCGTAGTTAAAGCACCTGGTTTGTTGAAACCTCAAACGTGTTTGGAAGGCAGCTATTCAAACCTATCTCTTAGTAGGTGAAGCCTGTTGCATTGTTTATTATATTAAAGCTAATCTTTTTTACTGCACATCATATAATATAAAAGACGAGCAGCGGGTCTAAAACGGCCGCATTGGATGTTTCATTTTTAATCTGATTCATTTAGTGAAATGTAGCGGAAATGATTTGCAAACCCTAAAACGGCCACATTAATTAATGAATCATATGCAATTCATTTCAACAAATGGATCATATTTGATGACGTTAAAAAAATATAGTGACGCGTACAACCTTACTTCGGTTTTTGTAAAAATGAATGTTTTTAACAACACAAAGGAACAAAATGTTTCAAAATACTCAAGTTTTGTGTGTTCTACAAATATCAATACAAAATAATAATAAAAATAACATTAAAATGGTGGTTCACCAATTTGACATTTAATATGAATTACTCTTTTCATAATAAGTCCACCATATTACGAATTTCCATTACAAAACTGTCAAATTAGATGAACTGCAAATATGAAATGTTCGAGGCTCATTTTATGATTCATCAAATAACATTTCATTTTAAGATTTGCTAAATGAAATATATTATGAACGGAATATGAAACATCCAATGCGGCCGTTGTAGACCCACAGGTCGTTTTCAGCACATAATACGTGTATGTAGCTGCACAGGGGCAGGCGTCCGAAAGAAGTTAATGATCCGTGAAGAGTGAACAGTCCAACTGCGACTAATCTGGCCCAAGAACCGTTGAACGTTATGATGGGCTTTGTCGTCCGTTATATGTAGACTTGAGATAAAAGTTTAAGAACTATGTGGCTATTGTTTTTACCGGTTGAATATCGATTTCAAGAAATCACGCTGGAAAATGACGGGAAAGAAAGTAGACACACTATAAAATCTGTTGTTTTGGGGGTCAGTGACTCCATATTATTATGTATTGTACTGATAGTTGTGAATTGGTCTTCCTATAATATTATGCCTTACTAAAAATTGTAAAGCACGATGGTTAAATCGAAATTGATCAAAACACAATACTAAACATATAACTTAGTGTAAAACATATTAGTATGATAGTACTATGGGTAATAGTAAAAGACAAACCTATTTAAAATGTCAATAAAAATTGTTAAAAAAGAAGAAAGAAGAAATATATTTATTTGGCACACAAAAAATTGGACATTAATCAATAATACAATTACATTACGTCGTGCCAAAAAGTACGCCCCGACAATTGTAAATGTTTGTTTGCTTAAGTATTATCAAAATTCCATGCCCTCTAGAATTTAAGTAATATTAGCTGGGTTGTACTTGTACTACAACGATGACAGAAAAAACCGTCAAGTGCGAGTCGGTCTCGCGCACAAAGGGTCCCGTACCATTATCTATAAAAAACCGACCAAGTGCAAGTCGGACTCGCGTACGAAGGGTTCCGTATTATATCTATAAAAACGGCAAAAAAATCACGTTTGTTGTATGGGAGCCCTCTTAAATATTTATTTTATTCAGTTTTTTTTTGTATTTGATGATATAGGGACCAAAGAAATACATCATCTGTGAAAATTTCAACTGTCTAATACTATCTTGGTTCATGAGTTACAGCCTGATTACAGACGGACAGACAGACAGTGGAGCCTTAGTAATTTGGTCCTGTTTTACCCTTTTAGTACGGAATCCTACAGATAAGTCCATAATTGGACTTTATACCGACGTAAGGCCATAGTTATAGCAGTCAAACCGGCCAGTCGTAAACTCAAGTTCGGGAAATTCATGAGTGAAGATAAACTGAAGTAAGTATGTGTGAAATTCACAAAAATGCTGATAAGATTGGAAGCCGCCGTGTATTGTGTGAGTCGGCCGTAAAATAAAGGAATTTTAGGGGACTTTTGCCACGCCTAGGCTTACATCGACGTAAAGTGATTTGATACGTTTTGTTTTTGTAAGTACAACGTGTAGCTCCAAATACGAAGAAGAATGGGGTTCCGTAGTTGCCCGTCATTATCACAATATTTAATTTATACATTTCATTTCTTTACGATCTACTTCATGTTAGTCACTTTTAATATTTTCTTGTAAGGAATTTCTATTAGGTAAGAAATTTTCTAATAGATAACTTTAACGAATATTATGTACTCTTATCAACTGATCTATTTTAACCGTTATAATTTTCCTTAAAAGTTCATAAAAACCACTATTATCATAATTTTTCCAGATTTTTCAAGCCAATAGTTTAGCCTTAAGGGGGGGGGGACATACTCGAACAAAAATTAGCACTTAAAGTTGAATATTTCGCAAGCGAATTCCTAAATCGCAAAATACTTAGCAATCCCTAAGTCATTTTAAAGGACCTATTCTACGAGACTATACCCACACGATGTGGTAGACGATGAAAAACAAATCTAAATTTTATTGTCCTACCACTTTGTCAGCGTGATTGATATGTTATACACCTCCACAAAATTACAGCTCTCTAGTGTCAACAGTCTCCAAGCAAAACCTCGGACGGACAGACAGAAAGACAGACATGATGAAACTATAAGGGCTCCTTGTCAGGACTACGGAACTCTAAAAACCGCATTCTGGTAAGTTAAAAATGTTTTCTGGTATTTCTACTAAACTTTACCGTGGTTTAAACAGTCTCTAAGTAATAGCTGTCTTGTTGAAAAACCTCTCGTAAATTACAGACCGCCCAATCTTCGTAGCCTTTCGTTGCTTTTTACTTGTTAGCAAAAGCTGCAAAGCCAAGTTCAACGGTTGATTAAAGTTGATTAAAATTTAATCAGAGCATATTGGAGGGCGCGTCAAGTGGCGAGATCCGAGCGCCACACTCGCTGAACTGTCACATTGATTTCGTGGGAATTTCGTTGGAAATGGTAGTTTTTCAACTGCTTGAAAAGTTTCTTGTCGTTTTTAGCTAACTTGTTTTTGAAAGAATAATTAACTTCTGTGAGTTGATTGTTAGTTAAATAAAGGTTAAAAAACTATATATCGACCGACTAGGTAAAATAGGAAGTCTAAGGCTTGAAATCCGTCATATAAAATTTTATTAAAATTTATATAGCCTGTATATCACCCAAGCTAATATTACAAATCTCACCACCACAATCTTCTCAATCTTGACACCTCATTCATTAAAATTGATAAAGAAATTTAGGCGTTATGGTGAAACATACATACATACATAGACTGCTTAAATCATTATCCTTCCTTTAAGCTTCGCCGTAGTCGGGTATAAACAAGTAGGAGTACAAGAATAATATAGAATGCATCAAGAAGCTAGGATTTGAGTAGTTATATCTGATCTGTCATCATCATCATCATCAGCCCACACCAGTCCACTGCTGGACATAGGCCTCTCCAATTGCACGCCACTCTGCACGATCCACGGCTACTCTCATCCAGCCCCTGCCAGCAACCTTGCGAAGATCGTCACTCCATCTAGTCTGAGGGCGTCCCACACTACGCTTGCCGACACGCGGTCTCCACTCAAGAACTCGTTTACCCCAGCGGTTATCGGTTCTGCGACTAATATGGCCGACCCACTGCCACTTCAGCTTTCTTATTCGATGGGCTATGTCGATGACTTTAGTTTTCTGTCGGATTACCTCATTTCGGATCCGATCCCTCAGAGAAACTCCGAGCATAGCCCTTTCCATAGCTCGCTGAGCGACTTTAAATCTGTGGACCAGCCCTATCGTGAGTGTCCACGTTTTGGCTCCGTATGTCATGACGGGTAGGACGCATTGATTGAAAACTTTCGTCTTAAGACTTTGTGGAATGGGCGACGTAAATACTCGACGTAATTTCCCATATGCTGCCCAACCTAGCTGTATTCTTCTACTGGCCTCTCTCTCGAAGTTGTTTCTGCCCAACTGCAAAATTTGCCCGAGGTATACATATTCCTTAATAACCTTGAGATCACTGCCTTGCACTGCAATCGGTTCCGGAATGATGTGGTCGTTGAACATAACCTTGGTTTTGTCCAGGTTCATCCGCAGACCGATGCGTTGAGAAGAATCAGCAAGGCCGTTCAGCATGGATTGTAGATCCTGCAACGTTTCGGCCACGATGACGATGTCGTCCGCAAATCGCAAGTGTGAGATGTATTCACCGTTGATGTTAATGCCTTGTCCTTTCCAGTCCAGCATTTTAAACACATCCTCCAAGGCATTTGTGAACAATTTGGGGGATATAACATGTGATGTTGTGTGTCTCACACCTCGATGTAAGGGGATATGTTTAGTTTGCTGGTTCTGTACTTGGATGGCCATTGTGGCTGCATTGTAGAGACACCTCAACACTTGGATATATCGCCAGTCGACTTGGCATCGCTGCAGGGATTCTAGAACAGCTCAGGTCTCGACAGAGTCAAACGCCTTCTCATAGTCCACAAATGCTAAGCACAGGGGTCGATTGTACTCTTCGGACTTCTGTATAATCTGCCGCATTGTGAAGATGTAGTCTATGGTGCCGTATCCTCCTCGAAACCCGGCCTGCTCTGGTGGTTAAAATTCGTCGAGTCTTCGCGCAAGGCGGTTTGTGATGACTCTAGAAAACAGCTTGTAGACGTGGCTTAGGAGCGAAATGGGTCGGTAGTTCTTTAATAGGGTCTTTTCTCCTTTTTAAAGAACAACACGACAACACTCCTACTCCACGCCTCCGGAGTTCTCCCATCAAAGAGAACAGTGTTAAAGATGTGTTGGAGTTCCTTCAACACAGGTTTACCGCCTGCTTTAAGGAGCTCAGATGTAACACCGTCCTCACCAGGAGCTTTTCCGTTTTTGAGCTGTTTAAGAGCCATCTCAATTTCACCTAGGCTGACTTCTGGCAAGTCTTCGGTAAAGTGGCGAATCAATGTGGCTCTGGAATCCTCATTTTCGGGATCAGGTTGAGATGCATGCGAGGCGTATAGCTGGCTGTAGAAGTTTTCAATTTCCGAAAGAATCTCCGGCCTTGAAGCAACGACTACGCCACTGGCCGTCGTCAACTTCGTCAAGTGGCTTCTTCCGAGAGACTGGACAAACACTTTCTCTCATCTGATCTGTATCATCAATTTATTGTTTATTTTGTAACTAACTTGAATATAAGACAATGCTAGACATCCTATCAGAGTGGGGCAATAATGATTCTTTTCCATTTTTTTTAAAAGGTACACCAACAGCTGCAAGATACATTAAAATCAATTACAGTACAAATCGAAAAGGTCTAAGTATTATGTTTCCCATTTAGAGGTGTACACAATACTTGCTATTATAGATTTTTATTTCCAAATCCACAATATTCAAAATGATAAAAAAAAACATCAAAAAGTTAAACCACCTGTGCTAAAAAATTGAAATAAGTGGCTAGAACAGATTAGCTACTGTGCTTTCTGAGCTGTCGCTTTGATTTATATAGAATTTCTTTGGTAAATACTAAATAGCTATGCATACCTATACGAGTAATTCGATGCAGTAATAGTGTTCCGTACTTTCATTGCCGCAGCGCCGTGACAAAACGCAGTCACTAGTGCTGCCTTCTAAAAAAAAAAAAAATCTGCACATTCTGTCTTCAACTTGCAACGCGGCGCGCGGGCACCTTTTCCTAAACCGTTTCGAAAAAACTAATTAACGCTAAATCAAACACGAACAACAATTAACTTTGAGAGACCAGAACCGGACACCAAATTGGAAGTACCTCCTAAGAAGACATCGCGAGGATATCAGGTGAGTGCCCCTGGTTTATAAAATTAGAAGTAGGTAATATTTATCGTTTTCCCATACAAATAGTAATTGCTAGGTAGGATAAAGGAGTAGATTTTACTACATTAAAAACTCCCTTTCGTACCTATTCATCATCAATTATTATAATTCGTGGTTTGCTGGTGTGTTTTCTAAATATTTCGGCTTGGTTATTGTGCTTAAATCATTTAAATCTTTTTAACCATTTAAAGGCAATTGTGATCTTTTAAAAGCGAATCGGAAACTCGCTACAACATTTGTAAAAACAATGATCATTGTTATTATTTCTAATATAATACATGGAACAATTAATTAACTTGAATAGCTTTTAACAAATTAATTTTAGCCACATTAACATTTTTAATTAGATGTTTATTTTTAAAGCAATGTTTTTATTTTACACCACGTTACGAATTTAACAATACAAAATGTATCTTAAGATCAAAGACGTAGAGTTGATTTTAGTAACCAACTAAAAATCTTAGGTATACACTGGCAAGCAAGAAATTAGGTTAAGGCCACCAATATTATAGGTAAGTGCTTAAAACATGCCACTTCGCAGTGGCGGGCATTGGTTTTATTTCGAGGTAGGCAGTAATATGTTTTATTGATGAACATCAGTGATTTTCATCAATAAAATTAAGTACTACTGCCTACCTCATTATTTATCAGGTAGGCACTGTCTAATTGCCTATACGCACCGCACGCCCCTGCCACTTCGAAATGCTAAGAATTAGAATATCCAACTAATAATAAATTGGTTAGAGGTAAAAATGTTTATATCTGTATTATGCAACTTCACGTTATCTGCTTAATAAATTCAAAGGAAATTTCCATCATTTACAATGGATAATAATATTCAAATCCTTAGACAGCACACTCATTGTCATGTTATCGAGTCAAAATAAAGAACTTGATCCTTGTGTTGAAAGGTTCTTATATTTTTAACAATTAGTATAATATTATCGTTCATTAAACAACAACTTGTTAACCGAGAACGTTTGTCATTAGTCAGTTCAGTCAGGAATCGTACCTAATGAAACTGTCTAAGACCCCAGAGTTTTGGGCAAATCACCTGGCCTGGTGGCTTAGGAGTCTAATTAGTAGACTGTGTTGTACCTAATAACAGAAAACATTTACGTTACAAAATAATCTTAATTTTGTGCTCGCAAGTGTAGTTAGTAGTTTTTTCATCGTGCATAGGCAATTTCTAGTAGTTCCAGTTCAAACGTAGCCTAGTTTATGAGGCGCAAACCGTTTTGAAGAGTCTTCAGTACTTTTGCATTTTCTAGTTTTATTTAAACACTTGTATAATAACTATGCTGTGATGCTACGACTGAGGAATTGAGAGAGGACTATGTTCAGCAGTTGACGTTGAATGATGATGGCAATGTATAAAAATCCATGTCTCTATGAAGAGATGCTCATTGCTCGTGCTCAACATGTAGGTAAGCCTTGCTGGATTCCAACCTGCAACTACCAGGCTTTGTAGTCCAGATCTTCTAGCACAGACTGTCGTCGAAAAATAGGATTTTTTTTTTGTATTTTTAGGAGCTAAGTTACTCCTCGCGTTGTCATTTGTATGAAAATCCTACAAAAAATCAAGATTTAATTTGATCTTATAATCATCAAAACAGTTGTTAAGATGACGTATAGCGTTACGTAAAGCTTTATATGAATACCTAAGTAACGATCAATCGACAATTTGAGATTACAACTAATATTACCGGGTATTGTATT
Source organism: Anania fuscalis (assembly GCA_950371115.1). Lineage (NCBI taxonomy): Eukaryota > Metazoa > Arthropoda > Insecta > Lepidoptera > Crambidae > Anania > Anania fuscalis. The sequence goes on along the minus strand of OX493335.1, from coordinate 13,723,830 downwards.
TGCAGATGGCGGTCTATTTTGACCTTAATGAAAGTAATAAAGTAGGTAGTCTAGCCCAGATACAAAAAGCGGAAATTACTGCGACATATTAACATTAATAGTGCTGTGTAATGATTGTGTTTAATAAAATCTAATTAAATTATTTTTTCTTTTGGAGGATAGTTCTACTAATCATATTATTATTACTATTAAATATGGTCAACAAAAAAAAACTTCTAACAATCAAGCCAGTTATCTAGCCCCAAATGATAGCACAAACTAAGCAAAACTTGTACTACGGCAACTAGATTGCGAATAAACGTACCTACTAGGTACACAAATACCATTATTAATATCCATAGCTTTGTAACATCACTCATGTTCCCTTAAGGGATTCGAACCCGCAATAGCAGCAAAGTAATTTAAAGCGCGTACTATTACCTAAACCAGATATACCGTGATCAGCTGATTCATATTGTACTTATTACCTTCACACTTTAAAAAATTTCTTGCTGCAGAATGGGTCGCAGGTAATATTTATCTCTAAATGGGATGTTCATAAATTCTAGGAAACAAGTAACAACCAATATTAAATTATCTCTCTTTAACAAGATGTGTCTGACTAAACAATGTTGAACAGAATACAACCGACCATTTTCAGGCAATACAAGAAAATGGAACTTACATTTCATACAAGTTTATTTTTGAAAAAATCGGTCCAACTCTCGGTCTTAATGTGGAAGTTGTTGTTTCGTAATCCTTAGTATAATCCTGCCGGTAAAACAGGACCCTATTTAAAACTCCGCTGTCTGTGTGTCTGCCACCAGGCTGTATCTCATGATCCGTGATAGTTAGACAATTGAAATTCTTCAAGACGCTAAGAGCTATCCATAATAATACGCTGCATGCATTCTCACCTCCTTGCCTCATGGACATGCGTTTATTTTAGTAAGTAGATTTTAGTCCCCAGGCCCCTTCCAAAATATCAATTTGTAGTCATTGGAGCTTTTTAGTAGTGGTAGCCATAGGCCGGCTAAATTGATAACGGCATTTTGGTTACAGGTGAATTTGATTAGATATGTAGGTACTCGTAAAATTGATTGTTTAATTTAATCAAATATTATCAATAATACTCGTGTACCTACATATTACATTTCACTACTGTCGATTGCTTAACAGACTGCAAATGTTTGTTATTATTTTCGAACCGGAACTAACATTTCACTTGGTGCACAATTTAATTTGTTTCTAAAATCTTTAATTAACTCTTGAAATTTCGCCGGCTTAATCCCGAAACGATGGCTCTATAGAATTATAGCATTAATTATTTTTTAATCAGTATCTATAGCCTCGCCCGGGCGGGGGGAGATTGAGTTTACGTCGTCTCACGAAGCCTCATTTCGTTGAAATGCCTTTCAACGAGCTAGCAAGCCTTTTTAGAACGTTTTAGGTATATTTTGAAGCTTATCAATCATTTAATATAAAGAATACTTGAGAGAGGATTGTAAAAAAACAGTCAAGTTTAAGTCGGACGGCGCACAGAAGGTCTCTATTTTACGTTAGAATATTTTAGTTTAGACATTTCCTTTAAAACTTGTCATGAGACTACTTTAGTATCAGCATAAGTTTATTATTCTATGATCATCATTTTAGCCATAGGACATCTACTGCTCAACATAGGCCAGTGGGGCAGAAAAGTTCTAGAATGGAGGCCATGTACCAGGCAAGCGCAGGGTAGGACGTCCGCAAAGTCAGACGACCTGGTAAAGGTTGCAGGAAGTCGCTGGATGCAGGCCGGAAGTCAAAGGGAGGGGGGGGCTGTAATATTTAGCCAACATAATATGATGAAATACGAGAATCTTGTCATAAGTAGGTATTTTGTTCTCGTGGACAGGAGACATTATTGCCATAACTATTATATAGTTCCGTAGTTAATGAATGACTATTATTGAGCAATTCGGCGATTTTTATCTCCATAATAATTCTCCAGATAAGTAATTTCCAGAGATAGATACTCGTGGGTTGGCGGGATGTTGGATTGCTGGCCGGTGCTCGACACTTGTTTTGAATTTTTGCATACCTTCGTCGCTTCCACGCAAATAATTATTCATGTCGTGGCAGCTTTTAATTAAGGCAACACTGTAAACTAGTTAATAATCAATGTTTCTACTGCTACTGAATGTGTAAATAAATAAATAATTTTATGAAGGCAGTCCTTAGACCTAATAAAGGGCGCCCTTGCACAACTTATTATATGGCGTTCTCATCCGAGGTACAATTCGAGTTAATTAAGCCATTAGCCCAAAAATTATAGCATCAGTCCTAAAGGGATTCATGAGATTCAGCGGAATTATAAGCATATTTCGTATTTTTGGGATGAAATATTACAAAATTTAGTCAAGTCAGAGGTGAGAGACTACTTAATTTCAATTTAACCTTTTGATTGGATCGTGTTTTAATTTTAGCTAAGAACAACGATTTAGACGACTGTTTTTTTTATTATTACCTGTCGGACCTTTGGAACGACATGGTCTAGTCACTAGCGGATTGTACTTTAGACACAGAATACCAAAAGCTATGGATTATAAAACCAAGCGGGCGGGGGTCTAAACCTCGCAATCCGCAAGTGATTTTGTTATGATTATCATATATGTAGATAGATACTCTTTATTGCACTCCACACAAACAGTGCAAAGAAAAATACATTTAGAATAGTACTAAAGCGATTGTTTAGATTTGTTAGATAAAAAATTATTAACTATCGTGAAATCAATTGAAATCGGTGACTAACACCGATTTCAATTAAACAACTGCAGATTTATATTTTCATACGCACAAAATGTAATTACAGTTTGAGTTAACTGCAGCAACAATACGTTTAAAACATAATTAAAGTTGCAGAACGCGGCCGAGTGCAGACGCTGTGGGGTCGCGCGTAGGGGTGAACTTTGAACGTGTTAAAATAATGAGTATATTCTTTGTCGTGGTATTAAATTTGATGTACGGTATGTACAGTCCGCTAGGTAGGGTTCCTAGGGTACCATGCATAGCATAGGTGATATGCCATAGAAATACTTGTTTTTATTTTCAGGAAATGTGGCACATTTAATACTCGTACTATACTTAGGTATGGCAACAAAATTAAGTGAAACTTTCAAAGCTTAATCTACTGCTAAAACACAAGCAGGTAATAGTACCAGCGATTTACGATTGAATTTAAGGCGGTGATAGTGAAGCAGAAAGCTTGCGAGTTTCAGCGACAGCGCAGCGGGTACGCTGCGACTTCACCGCGCTCTCATCTTGCTTTAAATTCGCTCGCCAATTGCTAGTGTGATATAATAACGCAATTACATACATTCTAGTTGGACTAAGTTTACACGCTCAGTATTCCATTCCATCAGCGGTTGATGGAATTAGACAACGTTACTCGGTCGGAATCTTAATAACGAGTATTCGATAGTTAAAACGATAGACTCTACAGGTCAACCATTGTGGTACAAAATATGTAAAACACTCTCCATGCACCAACACGGGTGAAACATGCAAAAAAAATATGCTGGGTAGATAGGCACTCTTTATTGCAAACCAAACAAAGAAGTTACAGTTGATATTTACAGAAAGATGTATAATTTAGGCGGTCTGATCGTTAAGAGCGATGTCTAATATCAGTATAGGTACTTACGTACTATTATACTGGGTAGGTCAGCATTCCGTCAATCGGTAAGTTACGCGGTAGTCTGGCGTTATTCATACTGCAGCCCAGGGCCCTAACCATGAACTGTTAAAACAATCACAAATCTGTCAAACATTATCATTTCTGTCAAATTTTGTATGAAATGACGTACCAAAATTGACAGATTTGACAACTTTGAGATTGTTTTAAGAGTTCATGGTTAGGGGGCAGTACTATTTTTTTGGCTAGATGAATCAAACTTATGAACAGCGGGGTGACCATGAACTCAGTAACAATCAGTAACAAGAGTAACAATCTCAAATCTGTCAAATCTTTTGACAGATTTGAGACAGTTTAAGAGTTCATAGTGACCCCCTTGGACACTAGTCGTGTATTTTTCAGAGGCTACGAGTAAAACTGATCTTTTGTTTCGTTTTAACTAGGCCCTCGTGGAACCGGAAGACGTCTTTGGCACAATCATTTGTCTAGTAGTTCGTAAACCTAGGATGTTCATTGCGCATTTTTTAAAATATTAATTGGCAGCCCTGACTCTGCAGTACATTGTGAGAAATGCTGATGGTTTATAATTGTTATTGTGCTACAAAACATGCCTTCGGGGTAAAAGCAAACCCTCACTGAACCATTCGTTAGCCTTTAAATTACACATTCATTAAAAAGAATAGAATTTTTATCGCTCTTTTCAGTTTATTTTGCCTGCACTTCGCTTGATACAATTGTGGCTATTAAATGGGTTTGTTTTAGATTTTTAGATGCACTGAATCAGTATCTGAATCAGAAATTATTTCTTCACTCTTCACTTAATTTGTAAGAAAATGTTTAGGTATCTTCTGCCAGTCTTAATATTGTTGAACAAAATGTAATTTACAAACATTTTGATTAGATCTATAACTTTTAAAACTGTTGAAGATTAAATTACAAGTTATAAAAAATAAATAAAACTAAAACTTGTTGCATACTGTTACTTTTTAGTAAACGAAATTACTTTAGATCATAAAAAATATTGTGTGTAAGTTGACGTGTTACAAGTTACCTTGAAGCAACCTAGAAAAGCGTTTAGCGTTCCATAATTAAAATGTAATGTCCATTTCAAAATCGTTCTTTAACCGACATCGGTTAAAGGACGACCTCCGTAGCCGAGGCGAGCACGCCGGACTTTAAATGAATGGCGCCGCCATCTCTGAGGTTCCGTCCGGGTTCGATCCCGGTCGGGTCAGTATAGAAAACGAACTTTTCTATATTGGCTCGGGTCTGGGTGTTGTGGTGCCGTCGTTGTTTCTGATTTCTATAACACGAGTGCTTTAGCAACTTACCTTAGGATCAGAGCAATGTATGTGATGTTGTCAAAAAAAAACGGTCATGAATCATGTTACTCAATTTTAATCCCCTTTTCATTTGGTGACACAATCTTTAACGTCAATTAGGAACTTATTTATTATAAGCCCAAAATTTACAGCGACGTCTCAAAGTAGAGCCTATGGCTTTAAAATAAGAGTCACAAAGTTTCGTAATAATACAGGTGTTCCAATCAGATGGGATTGCAACGAATCTTCAACATTATACTTGCTAGTCTGTCTGTCACAGTAAACTTTAACTGCTCGAGAATAAATAGATATGTAACGTCAGGCAAAAGAGGTAACAATTTGTACCTAAATTATGATCGCGTTAATTCCCGTTTCATTGAGTTTTAAATTATGTATGTTGCATACGAACGTGTGCGTGTGTGTGAACGAAATATTGCGAACGTTTAAAAGTAATAAATAGATAGGTTGCGTCGTCCAAGCGAGAAGCTTACCCTTTCAGTGTTTTTATTTTTATTAATTCCGATATAGTAAGATCTAAAAATATTTAAAGTTTGGTTATCTTGTCAAACGGCAAGCGGACCTATGAGACCACAAACTATAATACTTTTCATCAGGTCCCGTTTCCCTGGGCTCAGGGCATTATACCCGTATTTAGTTTTACCCAAGTTGTGAAGTATTGCACTAAGCCAGCCATCATAATAAGATACCGAACCGACGAAATTTTAAAAACACATAAAAGTATTACCTGCATACGGACTTATAACCTTGTGAAGTGTTAATACCGTGTAACACTTTAACTAACAACAAATTTAAGTGCACCATTACACGGCTGGAGACTTCCGAGATTGACCGACGTCTCGTAAATCTTCGTACTTTTACTGCGACATAAATCTAACGATGAACTGAGGGCAATAAAGTCTGGGATTTTATGGGTTGCCCTTAAAGTATGTCACCTGGCAAGTTGGACAATTAGCTTGGAAATGCGAAAACAAAGACGTAGTCTTATTGTAATATTGCGATGTTTTCATATTGGGATATAAGGGTTTTGGTAAACATTTCAAAATCGAAGTTAATCCCTCATGAATCAGACTATTGGACATAGGTGAAAATAATTATCTTTACGCTACAAAGATTCTCAATTTTCATTTAATCATAATGCTGAAACTAGCCTACCTATGTTAACGTAATAAATATATTAAAACTACGATGGTGAATTCAGAAATTAAATATCATCTTTTTGGAAAAAACACGTACAAATCGGTATTTATATTTTGTTTTGTATGAAAATTTAAAAATAAAATTATGTTATCAAACTGTAACATAGACTTATTTCTATATCATTTGCCTAACATCCTGTATATTACAGATATTCACTAAGAAGTTGTTTAGTAATTCACAAATTTGACAGATTTGATAATGTTTGACAGATTTAAGATTGTTTTAAGACCCCGCTGGTCCTAAGTAGGTACTACCAATCAGTAGAGCATTTTTTTAACTCGGAAAACGCGGTAAAAATCTTCGAGACTCGATTCCTGTTGTAGACGAACTACTTAAACATATTAAAGTTTGTACTTAACCCTTAATGCATGAGTCCGCAATTGACCATTTTTTTTGTATAAAAATACTCAAGTCCCGTGTTTGAACCCGTTAAAGCGTTTGTTTTTTGCGTGTTGTTTCGGACCGCAGCACCAAATAACAAACTACAAACGCGGCGTTTTCGGATCACCCCAAAAATACAGGTGCCTTCATTGGGAGCTCGGGTTTTCAAGTAAAGTCAACAACTTAACTACCACTAAATGAAGAATTTTCCTGGCCATTTTTAACTTTTCGTAGTAAACACTTCTTATAGTTTTGCCAGTAGTTATTGTCCGTCCGTATGTGTCTGTCTGTCTGACCGTAGCTTAACTCAAAAACTCTTAGTAGGTATAACGAAGAAAGTAATCTGGCAAGGGTTTCATATTACTTCATATTAATTGCGCCAGAAAATAAGTATAACCTATTAAAAAAGTTAGTAACAAGTAATTTTCTAGTATGGGTTACGTTAAGATTCAAAGTTTTACTCTGAATCAAATATTAAGCTTTAAAGTGCCAATTATAGCTAGAATCGGAACAATTTACGTAACAAAAATCGTCCCTTCCAGCTAAAATGTTTGTGCTGACTGTGCATTCACGGTGCGTTTCATAGTTCTGAAAAAGAAAAACTATTACAGCTTTATAAATTAAAAAGTAATAGTCTACCAAGGAAAAATTCAAACAAATTGTTACGCTCAACAACGGAATGCCATTGAGCGAATTATTTAACTTAAAACTCAATCTCTTTTGACAAAATTTGTCATTTTGTGAAAGGTGAATGAGCACTGGCTCGTCGTCATTTAAAAAAAACCGGTCAAGTGCGAGTCGGACTCCCGCACGAAGGGCAACACTATCTATAAAAACGAGCAAAAAAATCACGTTTGTTATATGGGAGCCCCACTATATATTTATTTTATTCTGGATTTTAGTATTTGTTGTTATAGCAGAAATAGAAATACTACATCTGTGAAAATTTTAACTACCTATCACGGTTCAAGAGATACAGCCTGGTAATAGACGGACAGACAGACAGACAGACGGAGAGCGGAGTCTTAGGCTTGATTTCCTCCTACGCTGACGTCGGTCGCGTACATCGGTCGAGCGTACTGTTAGGCCGGGGCCCTTGATTAGGTTTTTAAAAAAGGAATTTTGCTTACGCTAGGATAATGATTAAAACAATTAATTAACTTTTGAGAAGAGGCAGCCGTCACGCGCGAGTGTTAGGAACAGACTGGTGAGCCCGTGAAGCGGGCGAGCCGATACTGACTAAAAATGCTGATGCTGCGCCAGACATGGCTGTTCAGCAATAATGCCAACACATACAGGGTGTAACACCTCCCCCCATTAAGACTAAACTTAGGGGTTTAATCTTCTAAGTTTATGGATGAGGAAAGGTAAAGTAACTATAAGTTTCTACGCGTTTTTGGAAACGGGGTTTCTTCCAATATTGGGACTGTTTGTTCTGTGTCTGTCTGTTTGTTATTTACTTTATTCTCTTTAATTTTAGGGTTAATCGTTGGGAGTTCGATTTGTTCTGCGTCGTGAATGCTGCCAGTTTTATTTACTAATTTCTTATATGATATACACAAAATTACAATTAAAACAGTAAGTATTACAAATAATGTAAGTGAAGAATAATGTGCCCCGTATCTTATAATATGTGGTTCTTGGATTATTTTGTCCAATTCTGAAACCATTTTACTGTTAGTGGTTTTTGCAAAATCAATTTTATCCAACTCTAAATCCTTTAAGCTAATACTGGGAACATCATTCATTAAATTATTAAATTTAGAGAAACTACAACATGAATCATTAATTAGATTAAAATCTAAATTTGTTGAAGGAAAACTGATATTTAAAACATTGTGTTTAGGCAAAAGTAGGGTTTCCTTGCAATAAGCTTTACAAAATATTGGAATTTCTATGATTCCTGTACCTAAAATATTTATTTCTAACAATTCAGAATTTGAACAATCTATGGATAGTTTGTTTGAAGAGGATTGAACAAATATCCACTTGTTATTGCGCAGTGGTTTCCAAATATCTAGATTACCGCGAATGAATTCCGTTCTACACTTATTTGGGAGATTTGTTATCACTTTTGACAAGAGTTCACTTTCACAGTTGGGGTTTTCATTTGTAGGGAGCACATTCACTATTTCACAGATATAATTTTGATCGTGGGTATTTTTGCACTTTTCTAGAGAGTCCAGGTTGCTATAATGTAATTTGTCTTTTGTAATCGCAATATATTTGTAATCGGGGACTATTACGCTAAATGAGTCTGGTCTTGTTGCATTATGAGGAATAGGCAGTGGAATAATATTATACAGGTAAAATTGGCGTGGACTTACTAAAGGTATTTGTAACACATACATAATCTTATCGCTAATATAATAACTAACTAATTTACTTATACTCATAATAACATGGATTAAACTTATATCTAGGTTTACAGCAAGTTCTGAGTCAATTGGTAAGTGTCTGTAGTTATCGGCAAGCTCTCTGTAAAGCTGTTGTGGGGTTATTACAGATGGATGTATGACATTAACACTACTAAATAAAATTGAGCTAGTTATGTCTTCAATTTGAAAAGATAAAGTCAGAAGGGATGACTCTAAGTTAGTAAAAACTGTATTTATTTCTGAAGTTATTACTAATCTATTTGTGGTTTCAGATATGTTTTTGAGCTTAAATGAGAGCTTGTTGATAGCGGAGTCGAGATTGTCTTCATTAATTTTAACTTTATAGAGGGTTTCATTAAATCGCGCTAGGGCAGATTCAGTGACCAAAATATGTTCTTTCATTAAGGAAGCTAATCTCTTTTGGTTATTCTGTACATGGTTGATAGCTGTTTCGTATTTAATAGCGTCGTCTTCGTCTAAAGTGCCGAAGATTTGTTTCATTACTAAACCTATGCCGCCAATCCATGCGCTGCGTTTGACCCTACTGTCTATGAGGTGAGTTATTGATGAATATTCCCTTATGATGTCCTTGAAGCGGACAACAAAAGGTTGGAGCACATTATGACACTCTGAATTGTCTAGTGATTTAATTTGTTCACATATGTATTTGACCTTGTCTAGTGCTAAGTTAATGTTCTGTATGTGTGGTCTTATGTAAGAAATATCAACGGGTATTAATATACTTAGTTGGCCATTTATTATTCTAGTTTTTCCAATATAATCGAAATATATGCCTGAACTTGAGGGGATTGGTTTAATGAAACTTGGCGTTGCGGAAGCCGACGCACTGAAAATAAAAGAATTCAATAAAGTGGTGCTGAATAAATTTAAGCCTTGTTATTATAACTAACCTACCTAATATCCTAATATTAACGTGAGTCTTATTTAATTTATCCACTAAGGAGAACTGGGAAAAACGCCAGCTAGTTTCACCTCATCATAATGGTGTCTGACATGGCGTCTGTTAATTAATAATGTTAGTGTATTGTTACCGTGAATGGCGATGACTTTGTATGGCCCTTTCCATATGGGCGATAGAGCTTTTCGTAGCCTTAGGTGATTTTTTAAATAGACAAAGTCGCCTACTTTGTATTGGACTGGACGAGTTCTGTTATCGTAATATGCCTTGGATCTCTCTTTAGATTTGTGTATATTTTCGACAGCCCGTTCCCAGGACAACTTTAACCTATGTTGGAGCATCCGGACGTAGTCAGGGTATGTGGTAAGATCTTGGCTATGGATAGAGTCTGGAATAAATGTTTTGTGACCGAATAGAAGTTCGTAGGGACTAAAGTTTGTAGTACTATGAATGGCGGAATTGTAGGCCAAAATGGCGGTATATACGTAGCGAGGCCAGTCATCTTGGTTCTCGTTGACGTAAGATTTTAGATATTCTTTAAGGGTTGAATGGCTTCTTTCCAGAGCTCCTTGAGTTTGAGGGTGGTACGGAGTAGACCAAATTTGTTTAATTTTTAGAAAGTCACATGTTTTCTTGAAGAGATCAGCGGTGAAGTTTGTTCCTTGATCCGTAAGGATAGATTTTGGAATTCCAAATAAAGAGATGAAATGAACAAGACAGTCAGTTGTTTCTTCCGACGTGACACTGCGCAGAGGGTAAGCTATGGAGAACTTAGTAAGATCATCTTGTATAGTAAGGATGTATTTGAGTTTGGCAGGACCCGATTCGGGGAGTGGACCTACGATGTCCAGGGCGATTCTTTGGAATGGGCTGGTAGAAGTAGTAGTTATTTGCATTGGTGCCTTATTAATTCTTCTAAGGGCTTTGTTCTCCTGACAGGAGGTGCAATTTTTTATGTATGTTTCGACATCGGCCTTCATTCCTTTCCAGTAATAACGTTCTTGGATTCTGTTAAGCATTCGATTACAGCCAAGATGCCCTGCAATCGGAAGATCGTGGTTTTCTTTTAGAATTTTCTTGATTTCGTTAAGATTTGGATACGTGATATTATTATGGTATATGTTTACCGTAATATTTGTATCATGGAAAAGATAGACAAAGATATTGTATATTTTGGCAAAGAAGTGTTTTTCAAAAGGATTCTTAAAATCAGATATAGCAATTTCATTGATTTCGTCTTCAGTTGAAATGATATGGTTTCTTATGGTTTTTAATGTTAAGAATATTTCGGGGTAGGTGCAATCTTCAAAGTGATGGACCTTTGTGAAAATGAGATAAATAGATTTGTTATTACCTTCAGGGACCTTGTCGAATGAATAGAGTTGTCTGTCCTTTTGGATGAATTCGTTGGGATCAGTGAGATTTTCTAGGATTTCAGGGATGTAAACATTGGATTCGTCTAAATCCATGGATGTAGGAATAAGAATGATCTTGCAGTGGGTTTTTAAAAGAGATTGATTGTGTTCAAGGATTTTGGTATTGAAGTTTTTGTTTTTACTATTAATTTCTTTATGAAATTTTGAATAATCGTCGTTGAGAGAGGCATGATCTGTGTTTTGTGTTGGAGATTGCGATGATAAGTTAAATGGTTGATTCGGTGATGCTGATATTTCAGGGCTTTGCAGTGGATCCAGCGGAGGATGTTGCATGGGTAAGTCTTTTTGTATTTCAGGGTTTTGATTTGCATATGTATCTTTACTCGTAGAAGGTAAAGGTTCAGTAGATATAGAGGGAATTGGATTGGATGTAGAAGGAATTGGATTGGGTATAGTAGATTCAGTGGGTTGTATTGGAATGGTAGATTCAGGGCTGTGTGGAAATATGATTTCGTTGTCGTCATCCAGCAAGCCGATGGATGGCATACTGTCATCATCGTGATCAGGGACAGTAGGAAGTTGTATGTTTAGGTCCTCTAGTGTAAGGGGACTAAATGGTAGCTGATCGTCGCTAGGTGAAGTTCTTGGATTTGAGTCTTGTACTGGGTTAGGAGGATTGATATTTTCAGGTCGATCTGATTGATTTGTAGGGATTACAGGATTAACTGGATGGCGAGAGAGAGCGTCAGCTGCGGAATTGAGTTTTCCTTTGCGGTAAACGATTTCGTAATCGAATTCCTCGAGTTTGAGGCGCCAGCGTTGCATTTTGCTGCTTGGGTCTTTGTGATTAAAAAGCCATTTAAGTGGTCTGTGATCAGTGATTATTTGGAATTTCCTCCCGTATAGATAAGGTCGGAACGTTTTGCAGCCGAAAAGAATCGCCAGAAGTTCCTTTTCGGTTGTGCTATAGTTGATCTCACTTTTGTTAAGGGTACGTGAGGCATATGCAACAGGTCGATCTTTGCCGATGGGACCCTGAGATAGAACGGCACCTATGGCGTGATTAGAAGCGTCGCATGTGAGAATGAATGGCTGAGAAAAGTCAGGGTAGCAGAGAAGAGGAGCAGTGGTAAGTTTTTGTTTCAAATAATCGAAAGCTACTTGTTGTTGATTTTCCCAGTTAAATGGTATATCCTTTTTGAGTAGGGATGTAAGTGGTTTTGCTATTTTGGAGAAATCTGGGATGAATCGACGGTAGTAGGAAACGAGTCCAAGGAATGATTTAATATCTTTAGGAGAACTAGGAGTTGGAAAATCGACGACTGCTTTGATTTTGTCGGGGTTTGGTTTGACTCCTTCGGTTGTGATTATGTGACCGAGGTAGGCGACTTCACGCCTTAGGAATTCGCATTTGTCTGGTTGAAGTTTGAGGTTAAATTGACGGAGTCTTTGAAATACTTCCGCTAAGTTCTGGATTTGCGAAAACAGATCAAATGAGTACGTGACGATATCGTCGAGATACACGAAGCAGCGGATGCCTTGTAGGCCAGATAGGGCTGTATTCATCAGCCGTTGGAATGTAGAAGGTGCGTTTTTTAACCCAAACGGCATGCGGGTGAATTGGAAGTGCCCTTGAGGCACATTGAAGGCAGTTTTTTCTGGATTATTTACCGGAATTTGATGGAATCCGGAAGCTAAATCGAGGGTTGAAAAGTATTTGCTATTTCCGAGTTGATCGAGGATTTCTGTGATTTGTGGAATAGGATATGTGTCGCCTATTGTTATGTCGTTCAACTTCCGGTAGTCGATTACGATGCGCCACTTTTGTTCACCCGATGCGTCGAGCTTTTTGGGTACTACCCAGATCGGTGAGGACCAAGGGGATACAGAGGGTTCTATGATTTCTTGTTGAAGCATTTGGTTTATTTGTTTGTCGACTTCCTTTTTATGTATTTCAGGGAATCTGTATGACTTAGTATGGATAGGGACTTCGGTTGTGGTTTTTATGTCATGTTTAAAGGCGTTGGTAAAGGTAAGTTTTTCGTTTGGGAGGTGGAAGATATCGGAGTAGTCAGAACAGAGTTGTAGAAGAGCGTCAGCTTCTTCCTTATTTAGATGATCTATTCGTAACATACTTAAGACTTGTTGAGTTCTTTCGACGGAATTAGTATGATTAATGTGGTTGATAGAAATCGTGGTAGGATCATTATGTTGGGAAATAGTACTAACTGGGGTAAGTTTTAGGTTAAGGTTTGTTTTCAAAGTTAGTGATGATTCAGAGGTATTGATAACTGTGAGGTTAACCTTTTTATTTTCTTTAACTTGAACGAGACAATTGGCAATGAGGATTTCATCGGATGGACTTTGATCTAAAATAAGACCTTCTTGGAGGTCTGGATTGGCAACAGAGCATTCTATTACCTTTTCAGTGCGAGCTGGGATGATGAAATAAGGATCAGTGAAGAATAATTTGAGATCATGTTTGCCGATCTTTAATGTTTCTTGTGTAAAGTTGATACTGCCATGCAGTTTACTAAGAAGATCGTTACCGACAATGCCATCGTAGGGAAAATCTATGTTTCCTACTACGTGGAACTTGTGTCTAATTGAGTTTTTTAAATTATCATTTGGATACATTATCAAATCTAGAGAGCCCAATGTCGGGACGGAGTCATCTGTAGAGTTGAAACCTTTTAATTTAAGTGTTTCTCGTTGATTTAGGGTAATGTGACGTTTAATTACAGAATTTTTGAGTAGACTAATTGAAGAGCCTGTGTCAACTAGGAGAGACAGGGGCATGTCTGAAGATGCTGTGTTGATTACGACATGTGGTAACGACTTCTTCGAGGGGTCAAATGTGATTTCGTAAATTTGCGTATCTTTCGTTTGCAAAAGGGTCTTGGATTCAGAGGGTTTCGATTTAGTAGATTTAGTAGATATAGCAGCTTTTGCATACGTCTCTTTCGTCTGCAAAGGGGTTTTGGATACAGAGGGTTTTGATTTAGTAGATTTAGTAGATATAGCAGTTTTTGTGTCTGTGTTTGACACAAAGGAGTTAGTAGGAATAGTAGGTGTCATTGGTCTTTGGTTTGAGGTTGGACGAGGTTTTGGACTCGCGAGACACCGCCGAGAGCCCATTATGCGTTTAAATTGGCATCAGTGTCGACTTCGTCGCGGCCCTCCTCGTCCTGTTGTTCATCCTCTTGAGTGTAGTTGATTTTTCTGAATTGGGAATTTGCATTAGGAGTAGGGCGAGCTGCCTGGTTTCGAAGTTTGTTGTTGTACTCACGTTTTCGGCAGTTCTCAATGCTATGCCCAGGGAACTTGCAATATCTACATATTACAGGTCCGGAATTAGTAGAAGTGGAAGGTTGGGCCTGGTTCTGGTTATTCCCTTGTGGATTAGGTTGATTATTGAAGGTGGGTCGTGGTCGAAAGCGATTGTTGTTGTTGGGGTTAGTTTTCGGTTCGGAGGGAGATTTTTTGTATAAAGTTTGTTGAATCCTTTCTTCCGATACTGCTAGATTAACTGCTTCGTTAAGAGTTTTAGGAGACCTACACCTGACTATATTTGATATCCTAGGGTGTAGACCCATGAGAAAGTGATGGAGAGCAAGGTCTTCCATGGCAGCTGTTCTGCCAGGGACTTCCTTGAGTTTGTGGCTAGAAAGCGCTATCTCTGTCAGAAGTTGTGACAGGCAGGTCTCTACCCGAAGGGAGTATTGGCTAACATTTTCGTTTGGGTTCTGCTTACTTTCCTGAAGGTCCATAAGCAGGTGCGAATAGTGTTTCCGTTCACTAAATTGAGTTTTAAGGAATTCTTTTAATTGTTCCCAATTATTGAACTCTTTTATTGAGCAGGCGACTTCCGCCTTGCCCTGTAATTGGCAAAGGATATATTTGAATATGATGTGTTTTTGTATTTCTGTAGCCAGATTGTAGGCGTTATTGCAATTTATGATAAATGAATTTAATGTTTCTCGGCTCCCATCGTAGGGCTTTATAAACTTTAGTAGGATGTTGAGTTCAAGATTAATTTGTGGAGTTGAGTTGGTGGGGGTCTTTTTCCCTTTCTTTTTGTCTACGTCGACGACGGGGCTTGGGGCCCTTTCGTCATCCGTGAATGGGAGGTCAATATCTTGCGGGACCTGGAGTTGCGACTTAGGATCAGTCATTTTGACTTATTTGATTTTGTAATTTTACAAAAATAATTAATAAAATAATATATTAACACTTTCACTCGCGAATATAAATCTAAAAATAGCCTATAGGGATAATAAGATTGAAAGAGACCAGACTCACAGTACGGCGATAAGCGAGGCGGCGACGACGACGGGAAGTGTCTGCATTCCGGAGCGATAACGCGTCTCGGAGTCGACTCGGAGCTTAATAGAGGTGATTTTATTTTGATGCGGCGGATTTCAGGAACGGTGATGTTTAGGGGTATAGCAGGATACAGTGATGAGCAGGATGCAAAGTACCAGCCAGTCCGGCCAGCAGAGATAGATGTTCTTCACTAGGATACGGCGATACAATGTAGATGCAGTGGAACCAGCCAATCCGGCCGGTAAAGGTGAGTCAAGTTCCAAGATGTTGGTAAGTAGATCACGTAGGACGTGTACAAGGCGTGACGGGCACTTAGCACAGTAGACACAGTGGACACAGCGGTTTTTCACAGAGTTTTACGATTTTCACGATAATACATATATGCGAGGAGACGAACCGGGGACCAAATTTTATGATCCCTTCACGCTGCCACCAATGTTAGGCCGGGGCCCTTGATTAGGTTTTTAAAAAAGGAATTTTGCTTACGCTAGGATAATGATTAAAACAATTAATTAACTTTTGAGAAGAGGCAGCCGTCACGCGCGAGTGTTAGGAACAGACTGGTGAGCCCGTGAAGCGGGCGAGCCGATACTGACTAAAAATGCTGATGCTGCGCCAGACATGGCTGTTCAGCAATAATGCCAACACATACAGGGTGTAACAGTACGAATAAACACAATGTTCTATGAAGCACCGCACTGCAACGCTGTCGTCAGCGACAGATAATTTAGTACGCGCCGCGTACGACGCGCGTCGGTCTCGCTCGTCAGCGGCGCGTACGTCGGTCGACTGACGCGCTACGGAACAATAGGAGCGCGCTCAGTGCGCCGCTGACCGCTCTGCCGTATGGATGTATGCGCGTACAGCCAAAAATTAAAATAAAATACAGCCAAAATAATATGCGCTCGTTGGGAGATATAACTTACCGATATATTGAGCAGTGTTTCAGTTAGTCTTCTATCTTTGATAACAGTTCATCATAAGTTTCAACTGACATTCTAAAATAATTGAAGAATTTTTCTTCGTCCATACGTAGCATTCCAAATACAGTAGAACTCCAATTATCCGAACTCCGAATATCCGAATCGCCGATTATCCGAATCACAAAAAATTGTCCAAAAAAAGTCTAAGTGCGCTATTATTCTTCCCCCCGCGAAGCCAGTGTTTGCGCGTTAAGTCTTGACTTGACTTGTCTTAACTTGCCGTTGTGCCTACACTGACTTCCCCCCGCGTGTGTAGGCACAACGGCAAGTTAAGACAAGTTCCGGCGCATGAGAAACAAGAATATGGAGAGGATGATGACGATGAAGATGCGTTGTCACTAGAGGAAATAAGAAAAATGATTGTAAAAATTCCTGGTTGTACAGAAGTAAGTGCTGAAGATGTAGGAGAGTGGATGGCTTGTGACACGTCTGACCCTGGTTTTCAAATTCTCAATGACGATGAAATTGTTGTAAGTGTGAGAGAAGATGTTGAAGTGGAAGTGGAAGAAGAACTTTCTGCTGAAGTTGAAGTAGACGCTGGACCATCAGCTAGTGAAGCATTTGCCGGCCTCGAGACTGCTTTGAAGTGGATGGAGCGTCAGCCCGAGTGTGATAACTTGCAACTGCTCACCGTCAAGCGAATGCGTGACCTGGCTGCCCGAAAACGGTTTAAGACCGCAAAACAGCTTACATTGACGGAGATGTTTAAAAAACAATGATTTTTATTTCTAAACTTGTACATAAGTACATTTTATTTATATTAAAAACATGTGAAAATTTCATGTTTCTTTCAATAAAAAAATAGTGCAATATCAAAACGTAGCTTTTATTCTCTCCAATGGCAATTTTTTTTAAAAAAATCCGATTATCCGAATATTTGATTATCCGAATGGGTCCCGGTCCCCATTAATTCGGATAATTGGAGTTCTACTGTAAAGTAGAAAATTCACCATATACTGCTCTTTGTGCAACAAGTGGGTGAATGTGATACCTTTTTCTATTACGTCTTCTTCGCTTACGTAAGTATATTGCAGCAACTAAACAATTTATAAATGGATTCATTATTAAAAATCACAATTTAATTTAGCACACGACTGTTCCGTACAGTGATCGGTTTCGCAGTGTGGGGCTTTTCTGTGTTCATACGTGACCGACGGTACGCGGCGCCGACATCGGTCACCGACGTCAGCTTAGGAGGAAATCAAGCCTTAGTAATAAGGTCCCGTTTTACCCTTTGGGTACGGAATCCTAAAAAACAAATGACAATCTACAAGTTAAGCAACAACAAGTGGCTGTTCGTGACTTGCAAAAATTAAATTTATAATTCCTGCATTTCATTTTACATTTTGATCATCTGGGACTTTACGAGGACGACTCAGTGTATAATTGTTAACTAACTATTCATAATGTGTTTCTAATATCGGTAAATATCTTAAAGACCTTTCGTGTAGTAGAAACACACTCATGGCTAGTATTATTAAATTAATTCATGAATTTTTATTTTATACAGTTTTCACCTAACTGTAGTAATCTTCTAATTCTAGTAATTGTCTCATACCGATAATGAATTTATTAAGTGATAATACACACTACACTGACAGAAATTAAATAAATATTTCGATAGCCAAAACGTAGCATATGTCGCTGCCGTAAAAACAAATTGTAAGTCTGTACTTTCTGTAAAGTACTGCTACATTGTACGAATTAAAAACTATTTTTAAGAATTTTCGTTCATAAAAATAGTTTCGGACATAAATTTTCTCTGGCAAGACGATAAACATCTCTACAATTGGCCAGGGTGGGCACTACGTCCAGTTAAGAAGAAATAGCTAGCCGTCTTACTGAATGCTTAAACCGTGGGACGTAAATGTAAGTTACACTGTTGCTCTCTTCACTAGGGTGACCATGATTCAATTACACCACCAAATTTTATATTTCTAGGCAATATTTCTAACACTAACAGCATTCTCTACCTATACTCTATCTTTCTGCTTTTTGTTGCTAGTGTATACTAAAATATTAGGAAAAACATTTTAAAACTTTCTTTTGATTTACGTAGTTAATGCCACGAGTTTCATGTTTCATGTTTATTTTCCAAATACCTATGAACATCTGATTAATTATTTTGTCATGTCAACTCTTACGATTTGGATGAGGAAGTAATTTTTTCACCACCTCATAGTTGAGGTGAAGGATACCATGTACTGGACTTACAGCTCTGCAGGATAATCACTACTTCAAACGATAAAATAACCACTCTGTATTCAGGTCATTCACTAAATTTAAGAATAAATGATTTAATGTTTTAATGGAAAAGATGTGATAAAATTAATATTTTTTTTAATGATAAAATTTGTCATATTTTGCAATATAATATTATGTTGACATTGTAAACCATTTAGGTATGCCATATTTTTTATTGTATTTTGAACTCTTTACCAAGAAACCATGACATCTTTCCTTTTTCAAACTAAAATAAATTATTGGTTTAAATTATTAATTTTATTATTAGTTATTAAATTGTATGTATCTTCTTATCAAAATTTGCACGTCGCTGGCGATAGAATATGTTTGTAAATACTATTTTATGAACACTGTGTAACCATATGCTAGCAAATAAATGTTTTTATTATTTATATATTTAAGGTATAATACTCTTCCAATTTTTTTATGAGTCAGCAAACTTATATTAATTTATTCCTACTAATTCATTCAAATGGCAAACAGTCAAGATTGGTAAGTTAAATAAATAAATAAAAATAGGACAACATCACATACATTGCTCTGATCCTAAGGTAAGTAGCTAAAGCACTTATATTAAAAAAAGTTAATCCTCTACATTTTATGAAATCATTAACTCCTTACTTAAAGGTCAAAGATTATTTAAATCTTTATCTTATTTAAATCAAACGTAAACGGTTGTTTTGATCAGTCGATCAGACTCTCGTCTTTTGCCTTATCGTGATTAAATTGGTTTCATGCTGGGCAACCCCATCAATTGCGGAGAACTGCAAATGACAGCAATTGCTGTCTGGTTTAATTTCTTTACAAATATATTTCAATAGAAAATCATTCTACTATTTTTTAATTTAATTTTATTGTTTTAATTTAAAATTTAAAAACATGTTTAAATAAAGAATAGTATTATTTAATAGCAAGATTAAACTGTTTTAAGTGCGTGTATAGGCCACGCCCGATGTTGGATTTTGTAGTTTTCGACACAATTTGTGGTATTTAAGTACCTACTATCTGTTTATAAAATTAATAACATGGTCTAAGTAATTTTCTTCTGTTAGTACAGTACCTGGTCTACACAAATGAATGTACCTATGTGCGTTTTGGTGCAAAATCATAATATATATTTACATATATGCGATGCTTATAATAAAACAAAATAAATAAATGAACATAGTTTTAAATTGTGTCTTCTTGTTTCTGTTGAGTTATTTATAAATATTTTTACGGTAAACTCAGGCGTGTGTCTAAACATGCCTGTGGGTACACTAAATATACAAATACATGCAAATTCCATATCAACTTTCACCTTCGTCACCTTTAAGCCCCGGCTTTACCTAATAACGTTGCTGCGATTTGAAATCCTTTCCATGCCAAACGCAATAGGGAATATGCACGTAACTGCAAAATGGACGATTTTTTATTTTTTGTAAACTTTAGTGCTCGAAAACCATACCTGTTAATTATTTTAAAATTTATCATTATTTAATAGTGAATTTTAATCATCAAAAATTGTTTTTTTTTAATACCCTCGCACATTTTCAAAACGCTACGCTACGCATTGGTGGAACAAAACTTGACGTCAAATTACTTTGTCAACAAGTTGTTTGTATGGTTTCTAATGATTAATTGTATTTTTTCGCGGTTATTTCATATTAAGTTATCAGTTTTTTATTAAAGTATAAAATCCTTGTGAAGAAAGACTTACCACTATGACTGAGACTGGTTTTGTCAAGAATAAATCAGATAATCTTCCAAAAATAGTCGCGGTTAAGATGATCACATATTCGGCATCTTATTCAGATTATAAGTTTGGTTTCAGAGGGTTAAAAACTGCATTTTTTAAAGAACTGGTGTCTTTGGCACATAGGAACGACACAATATTGCTTTTCATATCATTCATAATTATAGTAATATTAAAATATATTTTTTAGCTTAATGGTTTACATTAGGGGTGTGTTATATTTATTATTCTTCTTAATGTAATAACTACTAGAAAAGTTAGGAAAAATAAAAAAAAACATGCATATTATTTTCTATTGGCTGCACGTCTTTAAATTAACAAATTGCAGCTTTTTCATTAAAAACTTCTGTCGTATTTTGAGGAAATGTCCCTTAAAATCTAAACTGATTGGTTCACTACTAGAAAGAAAACTTTAAAGTAACGCAATGCCCCTGAGAGTAATATCACGTGCTTAGAGAACTGTTTTTGTAGCGGACTGTAAAAGTTTCAGCGCTTACACAGATATTTTTGCTCGTTATGAGAGAATAAGATTGTGTTAGTTAAGTTAAAAATAACATGCTTAACTGCTGGTGTTGTTTTCACCACATATGTGTAAACTTTTGTAATGATATTGTAAGAATTCAGAGTATGGGTATATACTAGACGCAGATAGCATAGATGTATACACAGGTAGTGGTTATAGCTCAACTGTGGTTGAAGTCATCATGCCTCTTATACAATGGTCGTGAGTTCGCATCCAGGCACAACTTCTAGATATTACAGCATCTAAGCATATTCGGACTTAATAGCACCATAAAATAAAACATGCCTATCCATTTATATAAGTGTAGACCGGTCCAAAATAGTCTGGGTTTTAAAAGGGTTACAGTTAGAAACCACGAACGAGACAAAAGTCTAGAAGAAAGTCGTCTGATTTTACGTCGAATTTAGCAATATGTTATGTAAGTCACGATTTGTTTATGTTGATTAATTGTAACAACAGCCAATAGACCTTTAAGAAAGAAGATACAAAATCGATATGTCAGGCGGTTAATCTCCTTATACATTTTATTTTAGCAATAAATCTCAGGCAATTCCTTAAATGAGTGACCAAGGATTAATCGGCCCGAACGATGGTATTAAATCATTAATTGCTAGGCTCAACCCAGGCTAATGCTTCTTAATACTCACAAAGCCGATCCTAATTGGACCAGTTGAGAAACATTTGTGATGTTCGCTTTTTTAATTAATTGTTCGAAGATAATGTACATTTAAAAAAACTATATGATTACAAAATAGGTCGCAGCTTGTACAAGTCACAATACATCAATTCGAATATCTTTATGATTACAAAATAAGTCGCAGATTTGTCACTAATGCTGCTAATGCCGAAGGACATTATTTGCTAATTCTCAATGTTTCAAGTCGAAACGTAAACGTTGGATAAAGTGTTAAATTTAAGTTACGCACAAAATGATGCTGTAAACAAAATCTCTAAAGTTTAACCACAAAACCTTAATGATGTATAAAAATAGATAAACATATGAAAACAAACCACGTAGCAGGAATAGCACAATAAATATTTATCTACATTCTCCAAAAGGCGGTTTTATCGATAGAAGCGACTTCTTCCAGACAAGCTTCAGGTAGAAGACAGTTATTAGTAAAAAAAAGTTATAATAATTGATTGGCGAGTCTTCTTTATTAACCTTACTTAATGCAACGTATGTGATATATATTTCTAAATCAAAAATGTAAGGTTACGCTAGTCTGAATATTCTCTCCAGCATATTTTTAACCTTATAAAAACACAATAATATTTTTTCATTCCACAAAATAAGAATATAATGTGATAACATTTCAAAAGCCAGATTTAGGCGAAATTAAAACATAATTCAAGATTAAGATCTGGGATAAGTCCCAGAGGACAATTACGTCTGAAATTGGGTACATTTTCTAAATATCCGGTAAATAATTCAGCTTAACTTTCTCTTCAGCAAAAAGGTAGAATCTAAAGAAAATATTTCTGGTCACTATTGATAAGCCTCACCTCAACCATGACGTGGTTTGGGAAAAACTCCTTTACGCGGGCCCAGTGCGGATTTGTTATAGAGCTGTGTTAAGACTAGTGAATAAACCTTACTGTCAAATGTGTGTGTGTGTGTGTGTGTGTGTGTGTGTGTGTGTGTGTGTGTGTGTAATGGGTGTTGTGGTACCGTCGTTGTTTCTGATTTCTATAACACAAGTGCTTTAGCTACTTACCTTAGGATCAGAGCAATGTATGTGATGTTGTCCAAAATGTAGGGGAATTCCGGGAGACTTGACCAGGTGGAAGACGTGCTCCACAACACATAAATCCATTTAAATAGCTTTTGGGTTCGCCGTCAGCTCGTAGACGTAGCCTCTTCTAACCTTTCATCTGTTAGACTTGACCCCGCTCGAGGAGCGCGACAATAAAATGTACGCATAATGGCAGATTCGATCTTGCAAAGAGAGATCAGAAATGAGGGGATCCGCGAACGAACAAAAGTCGCTGACACAGCCCGACGGATTAGCAAGCTGAAATGGCAGTGGGCGGGGCACATAACACTTAGAACTGACGGCCGATGGGGCAGATAGGTTTTGGAATGGAGGCTACGTACCGGCAAGCGCAACGTGTGACTTCCAACCTTCCAAGGTTGCAGGAAGCCGCTAGATGCAGACCGCTTTCAACCAGCCAATATGGAAGTCACTGGGGGAGGCCTAAGTTCAGCAGTGGACGCCCGGTGGCTGAAATGATGATGATGAATAGCAGATTTATGCGTTGCGAAGCATAACTAACAGATGTTCAAGTTTCCCGGATCTCCCCAAATATCATTATTTCAGACATAGACATCTAATGCCTCCCAGAACATAGGCCTCCTCCAAAGACTCCCAGATATGCCGGTAAGAAACGGCCTGCCAGTGGCTTAAATGTTTTACCTAATGTTGCGAGATGCACAATTTTATTGCTTTTAT
This sequence comes from Anania fuscalis, assembly GCA_950371115.1. Lineage (NCBI taxonomy): Eukaryota > Metazoa > Arthropoda > Insecta > Lepidoptera > Crambidae > Anania > Anania fuscalis. Next base: position 13,700,320 of record OX493335.1, on the reverse strand, counting down.
ATTATTGGAATTTATTAATTGGAATTGTGTATTACAATTCCAATTTAGTATTTTTTAAATGTTTTTTTATTGAATAACGCCGCAAGGCTCCGTCTCACCTAACGTATCATGTAACCGCACCCTTATATGAAGCAGGTTACCTATTCCAATTTTAATGTAAATGGTAATGCGCACACTAGATAGGACGGTAACGTAGACACCCCATGAAAAATGACAGTATTTACGAAATGTATATAATAATGCGCTTTTCTCGTGAACTCGGCGTTTAAAATTGACACAATAATGGGCATGACAAATGTGTAGAACATGCCTAATTGCCTTTGACATGGAAAGGATTTCAAATCGCAGCAACGTTATAAGGTAAAGCCGGGGCTGGAGGGTGACAAAGGTGAGAGACGATGGAATTTGCAAGTATTTGTATGTTTAGTGTACCCGCAGACATTTTTATATACGCCACCGAGTGTACCGTAAAAATATTTATAAATAACTTAACAAAAACAAAAAGGTACTTACAATTAACTACGTTAATTTATTAATTAATTTTAATTATAAACAACGTTTTGATCATTATTAATAAGAATCTACTGACACCTCGTTCATTAAAATTGGTCCTGTAGTTTAGGCGCTACGGTGGTATATACAAACATACATACATTACATAGACTGCTAAAATCATTACCCTTCCTTTTGGCTTCGCCGTAGTCGGGTAAAAATATGCAAATATAAATCAAGATTTTGTACCAAAACGCATATTGCTAGATTCTTTTGTAGGTACTGGTACTTAAAAAAGAAAATAACCTACTTAGACGATGTCGTTAATAATGTAAGAAGATAAACCCATCAATTGTGACGAAAATTTCAGAAGCCTACTCGTGGCCCAACACGCATTTGGCCGATTTTTAACGTTTGCAAATTTATGTAATTTGTTATATATGTAATTCTAAATAATTTAATATAACAAACGGCAACTAAACGAATCTATTTGGTATTCAAACCTTATTTCTCTATTTATTTATGCAACGTTAAAACCTTGTGCTTTTTCAATACATACTGTCCCATTGCCTCCAATTACATATTATTCTACGGCCTAACGGCATTCTACAAATCTCAGATTAATATGACGTTTTACTTCATGTATTTTTTAATTCTCGGTAATAGAATAGGTACTATTTTAGAGTCCGGAAGAACAGTATTGTCCTATTGGTAAACTACAGTTTTCCAAAACAAAGAATTACTTATTAAAATTATAGAAACTACAGTTTACTCAAAACATCCCGCTTTTACCCAAACCGCGACCTCATAAAGACAAGGCCCATGTAGGCATAGTTAAATGTAAAATTAACGCGCTCACCCTTATAGTCAGGGAGCAGAGTTTCTGCCTTCATATTTTATTATCTCTTGTAAAACTCGCTAACCCGTACACTATGTTACCTAAAGCATAAAAGGTAAGTGTTTGTTAGCTTTACGGCTTATTAACCTTTGTTAGGAGAGTGTAATTTAGTTTTAAACTTGTATTAAAATAAACAAATGGATAATAATACTGTTGGTAAAAAACTGGGTGCTAATTAGCTAAATAAATTAGTGATGATAAATTACTGACTGACACGTGGCAAAGGAAAACATCGTGAGAAAACGCACACATTGTGATATACCTACTGGATGTGTAGGCTTGGTTCAAAATGGTATAGATTTCCTGTCTAAGGATTACAAACTAACATCCTACTTTAGGTCTGATAATACGGTACATGCCTATGTCCAGCAGTGATATGATGATGATGATGATTACCGTATCATCATCATCATCATTATCGTTGATTATTTTTCATTGCTTTAAAATCAATAAAGACAGTTAGGCAGTTGAGTTAGGTAAACAGTGACGTCATAGTTCGCTATCGTCATACAAATCATAAGGAAAAGATGCGTTTTGACAGCTCATTATGTGTGTCAATTGATGGTGGGTGGCGTCAAATAGCTAGACAAATATAAAAATAGCTAGGCTTGACAAATGTAATAACTAGACTTGTCGCATCTAAGATGAAGCGTACTCCGACTAGGAAATAGACAAGCGCTCGAAAAAAGAAGAATACCTATTCAAATTACAAACTTTGTCTTACGGAGTACCAGTTGTTCGACTTGCCTACCAAATGGAAGTAAGTTATATTTCCGTCCATCTGCGACATAGGTCGGTTAAATGGTTACCCATGTTATTATTTGTGATTTAAAAATGACATTGGGAACTTTAGGATTTGGACAACAAATATATTCAGAAACTGAAGATGAAAAATTCTTTCATACTTCATTATACATTTTCAAACTGACAAAACCATTATTGTTATACCTTCAAGAAAAACGTCTCTTCCTACTGATATAAACAGAGTGCTTAAAATGGCGAAAATTCAAAAGGAGAGTTACTGAAAGACTAACGTACGTTTTTTTTCGTTAACAAAGTTATTAATACTTTGTGCCTCCTATTTTTTTTAGTTGAAAATTAAAATAAAACTGGCCAAGTGCGAGTCGGACTCGCATACGAAGGTTTTCGTACCGTTATCTATAAAAAACGGACAAAAAATCAGGTATGTTGTATAGGAGCCCCTTATAATATTTATTTTATTCTGTTTTTTTAATATTTGTTGTTATAGTGGCAACAGAAATACATCATCTGTTAAAATTCCAACCGTTTAACTATCACTATGTCGGATATCAAACGGACAGCAGAGTCTTAGCGATGTTCAGCGATAGAATAGGAAAAATATGGGCTCTTTACTGATACACATACTTGGGACAGTGTTATTAATCAATGCATGCCAGATTCAACATTTTTTGATATAATAACTTATGTTGTGAATTATAAATTTGATAAAAATACAACTTTACTGATATTAATAGGTGATAGGGGGCAATGTAAACAAAAAGGACTTGACAAAATATTTAGACTCATTGCAATTGTTAAATGTAAATAAAATTGTGATGTTTACACTCCCCTATAGCGTCAGTTTGCCACAGGAAGAAAATAATATTCGCTACAAAATGAATCTTTGTTTAAATACCATGACATATAATTCTGATAAATTTCATATTATTGACATAAATATAAACTAATACACATACATTAAAAATAATCAATATCATTTGACCAGGGATAAATATTATCTGAGTGGAAAAATCAAAAGACAGATAGCAATGTCGCTATCACATTATATTAATTATTCAGCCAAGAACTTGGCTACCAAATCTGCTTCTATTGAACAGAGTAATGACATGTTAAGCCACACCTTGGAACCAGTTCCAAGTAATAATAATATACATTTAAATTAATTAATAAGACAATAGAGGAAATCTCTTGCAGTCATCCAATAATGACAAAGGAAAAGTCTAACTGCCTCAATATTGTTCATCAGAATATACAAGGCTTTTCTGGCAAAGAACTGGAATTAACATTATATTTACAAGAAATGAATATACATGTCCTCTGTCTTACTGAGCACTGGCTTAAGAAATGTGAAGTGCTCATAGGGATTGAAAATTGGAAAGTCATTAGTTTGTTCAGTAGAGAGTCAGCTCAACGACCGGGGGATCACTAATTCTTATTAAAAACAATATTAAGTCCAAAGAACGCACAGACATCGTGGCACTCTCTATAGAGCAAATTATTGAACTAGCATGTGCTGAGCTAGAGCGGTATATCATTGTTACTGTATATAAACCCCCATCAGCAGATTATCTTCTGTTTGAGTCCGCAATGGAACAGGTATTAAATACATTATCAAAATCTAATAAGAAATATCCGTCCAAGTACAAAACCACCGAACAAAACCCATCCAGCTGCTCCGAGGTGTTAGACAGGGAGATGTTATATCTCCGAAACTGTTCACCAACGCACTGGAGGATGTGTTCAAGACGCTGGATTGGAACGGACTGGGCATCAATGTAAATGGCGAATATCTTACGCATCTTCGCTTTGCCGATGACATAGTTATTATGGCAGAATAGCTGCAAGATTTGCAAAAAATGCTGCACAGTCTTAATGCTGCCTCGAGACGTGTGGGGCTTGGGATGAATTTGGACAAGACTAAGGTAATGTTCAACGAACATGTCATCCCGGAACCAATTTCCGTCGAGGGCACTACGCTCGAGGTTGTCCAAGAGTACGTCTACCTGGGACAAGTACTACAGCTCGGTAGAGACAACTTCGAGCGGGAAATCGCCAGAAGAGTGCAGCTTGGCTGGGCAGCATTTGGGAAATAGCGTCATATCTTCACGTCGACACTGCCGCAGTGCCTGAAAAGCTGGGTGTTTAACCAATGCGTCCTACCAGTTTTAACCTACGGAGCCGAAACGAGGAACATGACAATCAAGTTGGCCCACCGACTACACGTCACTCAGCGTGCTATGGAAAGGTCTATGTTGGGGATCTCATTAAGGGATAAGATCCGGAACGAGGTCATACGACATTAGACTAAGGTGACTGATATTGTCCAAAAATATAGCAAGCTGAAGTGGCAGTGGGCTGGCCATGTCTGTCGCAGAACCGATGAAAGGTGGAGCAGGAAGGTTCTCGAATGGAGACCACGCTTAGGCAAACTTAGTGTAGGACGCCCCCCGGCTAGATGGACCGATGACCTGAAGAAGGCAGCCGGCAGCGACTGGATGCAAAGGGCGGGAGATCGTGCGCTGTGGCGCTCCTTGGGGGACGCCTATGTCCAGCAGTGGACTGCAACAGGCTGATATGATGATGATTATGATGAATAAGAAATATTTGTATGTGGAGACTTTAACATTGATTTATTAGAAGTAACTCTAAACTCTGTAAGGTTCCTTAATATTTTCAAATCCTATAGTTTAATAAACCTTTTTAATGAACCTACTCGAATCACTCCTACAACATCTACTTGCTTAGATAATATTTTCTGTAATTGTGAAGTTATGCAAAAATCAATTATAAACTGCCTATGATCAAATCATAGTGGACAAATAGCCACATTTGAGCACCATCATGTTTTACCAACGGTGGATATTATTTGTAGGCCAGTCACTGCCAATCAATTAGACAGATTTAAGAAAAATATTGATTTTGTAATAAATGTATTACCATTCAACAGTGACACTACGGACGTGTCATATGAAAATTTGTTTGGATTGATTAAAGATAAGTTTAACAATATATTTAAGCAAAAACACCTTAAAACAAATACAAATAAATGTAAATTCAGTGACTGGGCTACGACTGAAATTCAAAAAAGTAGGAGAAAATTATATGAATTTTATGACCTAAAAGCGCAAACTCAAGACCCTATAATTATTGAACATGTCAAAAAATACTCTTAAATCTTTAAAAAGTATGTTCAGTGGCCAAATCAAATTTCATTCGTAATACTATTGCTAGCTCCAAAAATAAAATAAAAGCCACTTGGAACATTATTAATAGAGAAACATGCAAAACTAAACAATTAGATCACACAGTTAGCCTTAATGTTGATAATAAAAATTTTCATTCCGACAACGAGGTAGCAAACGCGTTCAAGGATTTTTTTTCTAATATACCTATTGCTACAACTAGTAAATTAAACTCTTCACTAGGTCTTGCAGAAATTTTTTTGAAATCAAGTGTCGAGGAATGCAGTTCTATTCTAAATTTCAGGCATATAAATCCCGAAATTATTGTTAAAACTTTTAGAGAGCTAAATTTGAAAAAAAAACAGAAGATTTATGGGGCATCTCAGTTAATATAATCAACCATATAATTGATAGTATAGCAACGCATCTTGCTTGTATATTTAATCAGTGTATTGATGTAGGTTCATTTCCTAATTTAATGAAATACAGCAAAATCATACCCATATTTAAATCCGGAGATAAAAGTGATCCCTCTAACTATAGACCGATTTCAATACTACCAGCTCTTAGTAAAATATTTGAAAAAATAGTGTTTAATCAACTCTTATCACACTTTAGAATGAACAAACTATTGCATGAGAATCAGTTTGGTTTTACCAAGGGTAGAAGCACAACTGATGCGGGATTTGCACTTATTAGGCATATCTTCGATGCGTTTGAAAATAAGTAAGATGCTCTAGGGGTTTTTTGTGATATGTCTAAGGCTTTCGATTGTGTAGATCACAAAACGTTCAATGAAATTACGGCATAATGGTGTCTCAAATGAATCAGAAAAATTGTTAGAGTCATACCTCACACATAGAACGCAAACAGTTAATGTCAATGGAACTGACTCTTCCGGGGCCCCATTACGCATGGGTGTGCCCCAGGGCTCTATATTGGGACCTTTATTATTCCTGATATATATAAATGACCTTCCTTACTTTACTAAAAACCTTTGTGAGATAGTATTGTTGGCAGATGACACATCATTGATTTTTAAAATTGACAGAGGTAAAGCTGCCTTTGACGATGTGAATGATTCTCTCTCAAGTAGTACGATGGTTTACTGCTAACAATCTGTTACTTAATGCAAAAAAAACCAAGCTTATCAAATTTACTATGCCCAATGTGAGGCAGGTCAGTAAGCATATTAATATGTCAGACGATCATATAGATGCAGTCAATTCAACAATCTTTTTGAGAATTACAATAGACTCCCGACTGCAATGGGGTCCCCATATAATTGCCTTGTCAGGAAGGCTCGGTTCGGCGGCTTATGCTGTGAGGAAAAAAAAGTTTAATAAAAAACTAAAAACCGACTTCAAAATGAAACTAAAAAGCGAAAAATAATATTGACTAAAACATACCTAATCAGTTCTTTTTGGAGTCGGTGCCAGCCATCGAGAGTTAAAATGTGTTCATTCATACCGACTCCAAAAACAACTGATTAGGTATGTTTTACTCAATATTATTTTTCGCTTTTTAGTTTCATTTTGAAGTCGGTTTTTAGTTTTTTATTAAACTTTTTTTATTTTACAATTTTAAGTGTTAAGTCCTCTATTTTTCCCCTCCTAACTTCGCCAAAAATTACTTTACAGCAAAGTAACCTTAACTAATATTGGTCCTCTATGGACCCCCCATCGAATGGTATGATAAAAATAAGGTGTTATATTGGGTCAATATTTCGACGAAAATTTGTAAGTCTTAAGGAAAGGGTTTTCCTACAATCCAACCAGAACGGCGGCTATTTTGGTGTCGTAACCATAGGATGAGGTATTGCATTAAATACCAAGTCAATTTAAGAAAGGAACTTTTAATTTTTTTTTGTTACTGGGTGTGCGGGTACGCCCCCAGTAAATAAAAATTGGCGGTCTGGTACCTCATAAGCTCCACGTCTGCTCAACATACTGCGAAATACGTTCTGTTGACAAATTGCAGTATTATCTTCTAACTCCTATCCGTTAAGGAGTTCTGTGGCTTCCATCATCAGGTCAGCAACATGACATGATGATTACCAGACCCAAAAATCAGCATCGAGTCAGAAAATATATGCAAAACATTATGGGTGCCTATAAAAATTGAGGGTTGCCCTCGATTTCCCAGGGATCCCATCATCAGAATCTGACTTGGTGGAAATGGGACCACCTCGGGAGTATACCCTTTCAAACTAAAAAATAAATTTTGAAATCGGTCCATAATTGACGGCGTAATCGCGTAACAAACATAAAAAAAAAAAAACAACAACATTCAGACGAATTGAGAACCTCCCCCTTTTTTTTTGAAGTCGGTTAATAAGGCTTTTAACTGATGTCGAAACGGCAAGACTAGTATATTTTAGTTATATTCATAGCTTGTTGTCGTATGGTCTATTGCTATGGGGCTCAGCTGCTGATATTGAGTCAATCTTTGTGTTGCAGAAAAGAGCTGTATGTGCAATATACTGTCTTGGGCCTCGCGACTCTCTGAAGGAGGTCTTTAAAGATATTTAAATATTAACAGTAGCGTCACAATACATTTTTGACAATATTATGTATGTTAGAAAAAACCTAAGTTCGTTTAGCCTTAAATGTGATTTACATCATTATAATACTAGAAATAAAAATAAACTTGCCGTTCCGAGCTTCAGATTAAAGAAAGTGGGTAATTCATTTTTGGGGAAATGTATTAAAATCTTCAATACCACAAACTCTTGTTGACTTACCTGTTTATGAGTTCAAAAACCACATTAAAAAAATTCTTAAGGAAAAAGGACAAAGTTGAAGATTACTTGAACGACAAGAGTGCATGGACTTAATAGCCTGCCTAGCTCGCACTTACACTATCTTGTTATTGTATTTCCTGTAATAAAATCAGGCTGACAAAGGTGACTGAGTTTGTTGCGCCGTTTCTTCTCATCACCAGCCGATATGTTGTCCCGAAGCGGTGGTAGGGCTAAGTTATATGTTGGGACGTGTATAAGTGCCCGGAAGAGGGCCTATATACAGAATAAAGAATTTCATTTCATTAGTTATAGGGTCCTGTTTTACCGGTTCGGTACGGAACCCTAAAAACCGGTACAGTCATGGAAGCTTTTGGCGTCAATAACATGTGGATTAAAAACAAGAGCCATTCGTTGGCTAGCGCTCCTGAAAGTACAGTTCAACCGATAAATGGACGCGTTTGTGAAACGAAGTAGCGACTAGCGAGCGACACTTTTTTCTCCATCGAGTGGGCGTCGAGAGGCATGTAATTTCGACGACTTCGTAGTTTATTTTCCCTTAATATCGAATCTCAATCCGCGCTGATTGCAGACTAGCAGTTTTGAAAGGCTGGAAAAAGCGGGCTGAATAATTTTTCCTCTCTGAAATCGAGCGAAAGCGCAGTTCAATGTTGCTTTTTCACCGTCAAATGCGAATTTTCTATGTGCGAATCTGAATTTATTACTTTTCTACCCTTTTGTTTTTATTCAGCTATGTGATGCGAGAAAAAACATCAACTACCTAATTGAATTTCACGCTAAAAGCGTTAAAATTATACACTGGCGTACAATAAAATATTTCCTACTCACTGTGTGCCATACAAATTAAACAAACTTTACCTATTTAAAAGTATTTTAAAAATAAATGGTAAAAAATTGACAAATGGTCACATACTTAGAACAAAAACATGGACACACTCGTGCTAAAACTTGTGTTTAGACAACGAATTTCACATCAGATTCGTATTTTTTTAAAAAGATATATAAAACCTGAAAAAGTTCTGTAAAAACTTAAACCAAATTTCAAAAAAGAAAACTTAAAAGAGGAAAATATTATACCTTACCTTAGTTTTTTTTTTTCATACATAAATTTATATTTATTTAATATATTCACATTTAAAAAAATATAGCTAATGACTATTTACAATCACTTAATATAAACATATAAAAAACAAACCACCTACACTATTTACAAATTATATAAATGAAAAAAAAAAAAAAAAAAAACAAATTAAAAAGTTATAAAAAAGGTCCTCGTGGTAAGGTACCCAAGATGCTGGCAGCATTCCCTCGCTGGATTGCGATGCTCAGTCGCTGTGCGAGGTAGCTGCCAGCTCTTGGGTCACCACTGCTGTCAGACAACCTTTTTGCAATCTCTTTATATAAAGAGATTGCGTTAGGACCCCACGGACCTAAGGTTTCAACGCCAAAGGGTACAAAAAAGTAATTAGCGCATATTTGCTTGTATTTATTATTTTTTATAACTTCCGCGTTAACTGCAGCCGAACCTGCAGCTCTGGTCGTCCCGGAAAGATGGGAGGCGGCTAGTGTGTCTACGCAGGTAGCGTCCCACACTAGTGCCCGGCCCATCTGCCAGGGCACCAGCGACATTCCGTCGGGTCTCTTGCCGTCATCACGTGCGATACCATTCGGCTCAAGTATAGCCGGCACATTGATGGAGGCAAGAGATCGACGAAGAATGTCGTTGATGCAGGCATGGCGAGAAAATCGGCCTGCACTCTTCGAACAAGAAAGTCCGTGATGTCCTAACGAGCTGACATCAGCACCACAAGGACATTTATGTGGGCTGCAAACCTCGGCACCAACGCGAAGACCAATCGCTACACAAGAGTTTCTGAGTCTAGAAGAGTTCCTACATTGGCTGAAGGATAAGCATGCAGCCAATAACCGGATTCCCTGGTAGAAGCAGCTCTTAGTCTAGCGAGGTCTGTGTTGTTGATGCTAGAATCTATAAGAGATTCTAAAATGGATTCGCATGAAATTTTGTCCCAGCTCCGTTGATTTTTCAAATCTAAAGGGAATTTTGAAGGAAAAGCCATTTCCCAAGCAGTTCTAGCTTCATCCAGGCATGCCACCTCGAAGGTTACGGTGCTTGGCCGTAGGATATTGGCAACGAGAGCGGACGTGCTATAGGATGAAGATAGAAATGCTGGTAAAGACACATCTGTAATTTTGCGGATCCCAATCCCACCAAAGCGAATAGGAAGGGACGTTTGGGTCCAGGATCGTTCCGAAAGTTGAATGTTTAGGATTTTTTCTAAATGTAATTTAACTAAACTGTCCAAACTGTCCATTAAATTTTGAAATTTCCAAACTGGGCTACAACGAATAAAATAGTTAAATTTAGGTACTAGAAGACAGGATCTTAGAATAAAAAGTGCTGAATGTGAATTTATTTCCAAAAGACGATCTGAAAATTCATTAAATTTAGATACTAATTTTTGAAAGTGGTTAGGTATTGCGCTGTCAAAAATAGGTGACCCTAGGAGGTTGAGGCTCATATCGGTAAGGATTCTTATGTTAGGGGCCAAGACGTTAAATTTTGTGATTATTTCAGACCTTCTTGACGAAGAAAGACGGTCGGAAATATAAAGTTCGCACTTATCCAGATTTAGAGAAAGTCCTATAGAATCAAACTTTTGGATTATTCTAGAAAGATCGAGAAAAACAGTATCTGCGTCTCCTCCTAAAGTCCCATCGTCTAAGTACCAAATATTAAATTTTGAGAATAAATTTTGAATAAAAGGGTTAATAGCTAAACTGAAAATGGCTGGTCCAAGAGGGTCACCTTGTTGGCAGCCAACTGCAGAATCAATTTCATGGCTCTTGTAAAGTAGTTTGCTAGGTTTGTGGTAGCACTGGTTTACATAATTAAAAATTTCAGGTGAATTAACTTTAATTTCACTCAACAAGGTGTCTCTGTTAACTGAATTAAAAGCATTTTTTACGTCTAATTTGAGCAAAACCTCCGTCTGATTTTGTAAAAGGAGTGTACGTAGAGCGTGAACTGCGGCTTCACAACCACCTTTGGTACAGAATCCTAATTGATGTGGTTCGAAATGATCGCGAAATTTAAAAGTTAAAAATTTTACACATAATTTGGAAGTTAAACGCCGAAAAGTGGAACCGATTGCGATTGGTCTGACACCGCCATCTTTATTAGTCAGGGCTATAAGATTAGCTCCGTATAAAACAGGAGTAATTTCATCTATTATTTTTCCCTGAAGCATGAAATTACAAAGTTTTGTTATCCCTGCAAGCAAATGTCGACCAGAATCGCCCGCCTGAGGTGAAGTAAGGTCCTTGAGGTGTTGAGGCGATATTCCATCCAGACCAGCAGCTGAACCGGGCTTGAATGAAAAAATTGCCGACAACACCTCTTTTTCACTTACTTGAAGGCAGGCTGAATCCTCGCAGAGTGGTTCCTGAGACGGAAGTGTTGCTGGAGCTGGGGGGTGCTTAGAACGAAGGGCATTAAGCGTATCCAGGCTGTCGGGCGATATCACGTCACTAGAGAAGAGGAGTCGAGCGGCACCTTTCAAATCCCCATCGGAAACCTTCGTTTCAACCTTTCGATAAAGATTAAAAGTGGGTGAATTTCTTAAAGATGGTTGGCTAGGAAATTGAAGGATATTACAATCTGAGCAGTTATTTTTAATAGTTTGAGTTAATGAAATATTGGCATGCTGATGAGGGGCATGAAGCGTTTTGTAAGAAAAAGTGAACAAATCATTCCAGGCAGAAACAGAATTACTAATTATGCAGTTAAAAATAAGTTGCGATAATTTTGAAGCCACGGTGATTCTGGCGCCGCGAGGAATCCTCTTCACTATGGGAATTGATTGTTTGCATTTGCTTAGTTTAATATAAAAGGGTTCATCGTCAGATACAGGATCTGTAGAGGCAATTAAAGCTGGAGGTGTATTTTTATGGATGCGTGTTACATGTATATTCAGGCCTCGGGCTGTTGAAAAAAATCTATTACAAAAACTACAAGAAAAGACGAGTGGCGTGATACTGTCCGCAGACATGAGGTTTGAACCAACTATGACTAAAACTATATAAATAAACTTATAAAAACAAAGAAACCGGTTAAAAAGGACTGGCACAGCAAAACCTTAACAATTGGCACAAAAAAAAACCGGGAGAGGGTGGGCCAACTAGCATCACAGCAATAAGAGTCAAAAGCTCCACTTACACGATAATTCACTAATAACAAACAAAACTATAAATTGAAAATTGTACTGACACAAACACAATCAATGTTTTCAGTGGCGAAGGTGTGGGTTGGCATAGTAACCGTCAGAAATGAATCTTCTGATTGGCCAACCCATAGCAACGGTAACGTGAAAAAAGGGCGTCCTTGGAAACCGTCACTCTTGTCAAAACATTTCAGCAACAGCTGATTTTGAAAAGCTAAAAAATCAATTTACTTGCGACGAAGGCAATTGCCCACATGCGCATTAACGCCCCTTTCTCAGGGCTGCAGAAAAACAGGCCTCTTGTTGGGTATCACATTGAGATGAAAATTAGAAAATAAATTATTTGCAAGAGCAATTTGACAAGTTCACTTACGTCAGTTTTTTAGTTGTCACTTACCTTAGTTGTAAATAAATCACTTATTTTGGATTCAGTGCCAGCCATGAAGAATTTTGATTTTTTCATTCGCAGAAAAATCTTTTGAGCTTCAATACCCAGTTTTCTAATTGGACATCGTATGATATCGTTACTGTGATTACCGGAAATTGGTCCTGTAAATACTTCAGCTCTCTTCCCCTCTGGGAAATGCACAAAGATTTATTGGAGGTGAAAAAATAATACGATATCCCAAGTAGGAGATCACTTTAATCGGTTCCATACAGTTTCTGGTTTCGGTTCGAGAGGATTCAATTTAAACTTGTCGGAGGCAAGGCAGGATGGAGTGTGCATCTTGGTACTTAATCTAGATAACGGAAACTTGTTTAAGCTATGGTAGGGCGCAAACGTGGACACTTTTGTGTCTTGTGTCAGATACAAGCTACCAATGAATATTTGATTTCTATTGTTAACCAGTATAAAATCATCCACTCCCTGCGCCACAGAACAAGTAAGACTCGCTATGCTCCGGTCACAAATTACGTATAGCGGCGGCGCGCTAGACAAATAGGCCACTCGGAACTAAGCGTCAAAATCGTTACGCACAAATTGACAATTGCGTTTATATGCAATCTCGGACGATCCGGGGCAGTACTACAGCGGACTGTCACTCACGACAGTTTACTACGCATTGATCATTGTTACGTGCGAAAAATGGATATAAGCGTTTTTATTAGGTACTGCTGCAGTGTGTTTGGATGTTTGAATACAACACAAAATTGTGATTACACGTTCTTTAAATTTCCATTTAACGTTAAAAGGTATATAAAACTAGGTCTAGGTTTTCTCTTGTAAGTAAAGTAAAGTAAGTAAGTAGTAAAGGTAAAGATAAGTTTTTATAGCGATCAATCATTCATTTCATTACATTACACATTCAGCAGGAATGAGCTTTTAAAATTTACTTAAATCGTCATTGGTTTAACACCAGTGTTTTAGGTAAGCGTTGAATAAAAGATTATAAACATATTAAATTATTCATTGTTTTTTTTTTACATTGTCGTTGCTAGGATAAATACGCCACCTAGAAATGTCAGTTTATGTCATAACAGTACCTAAGTAATGTAGTTAGTACGTATAATTTCTAACAACGCGCAGCTGCCGCCGCTGTTTAAAACGACAGTAATTGAGGAAGCCAAGTTGGGGAGAGTAATTATTGCTCTGTCTTCCCATTTAGACCTGGACGTATGATAAGATGAATGAATAAACTAACCGTTGTATCGGTGTAATAAGGCACACTTATTTATTTCAAAAATCAGAATAGCAACCCTAGGCAGTCAGCCCAATTTGGGCAGTTGTTTTCGAGAACGGCGGGAGTGGACCTTCTGTATTTTTTCTATTTTGTGCTCCGGTACTGTTCTGTGCACTGCGCACACAGACATTTTTTGTGTCCAGTTGCTTCCACTTAACACATACTTATGACGATCAAAAAGTGTTCGGTGTCGGTATCTGGAAACTTAAAGTCGTCAGTTGAAGACACAAACAACATCAACAAATTTCCTTACAATTGTACTGAGCTACGCCGCTACCGGACACAGCAACTCTGTTACCTGTGATGGTGTATCGTGTCGGTAACAGAGTATCCGATTGCCGCTACCGGACACAGCAACTCGGTTTCCAGGAATGGTGTGCAGTGTCGGTAACAAAAAGTGTCTAAGGCGCAACGTATAAAGCGCTTTGCAAACCTACCTAGATACTTTTTGTTGCCGACTTTAGACACAAGAGTCGTAGATGCTGTGTCCGGGAGTGGGATCGGATAGTCGCTTTTTGATGCCGTTCGCTATACTTTACGGTGATTAGCATTTTTGAATATTGATCTAAAAACCTTTGACTGAGTTTGCGTAGGCTTCAGAATTAAGCCCGAAGTTTTAATAATAATGCATTCCACTGATATACATAATTGGGGGAAAAATTATTCTTTGTTAAACTAGAACAATTCTGTAAGTGTGCCCTTTAGGTATTTCTGTTTTTACTTAATGACAATATATAATACAAACTTTCACACACAGAAAAAGCGTAGCGAGTCTTACTTGTTCTGTGCTTTCACATATTTCATAATTTTACTCTTTTTTTTTATTTAAGATGGGCTTGCTCTTGCTTGACCCCAATCTTGCTCTAGAGCATAGATGGGATCTACGATGGAGCGAGCTTGCCCAGAAGATGCCTATTCACTCTGGACTTAAAGAGAGTCAGGTTGTCAGGCACTCGGACATACAGACGCAGGCAGGAAATTCCACTCTTTAGCTGTGCGCATTATAAAAGAATTATCGTATTAAGAATAAAGACTCAATTTGTTATTTAGAAACAAAAATCCTGCCAAATGCGAGTCAGACTCCTACACTGATAGTTCCATACAAAATGTACATTAACTACTTAGGTACTAACCTAACCAAAACATTTTACATTCAAAATTCGAAAGGCAAAATTCAAACCCGATCAAATCCACATTTAAGAAAAGATAAAAGCGAAGAAAATGCAAATTCCCGCAGACTGCAAAGTAGTCAGTTCCGCGGAGTTTACGTTATCAATAGCAGTCTGCAGTCCGAATGCTTCCACGGAATTATTATTCACAACTATCAAGTTTTTACACAGATCTTTAGTAACTGGAACATTTGGAAAACACTTATTTTAGGATTGAAAATAATTTATTCGTTAGAGGACTGATTAAAGAGTTGCATAAAATTTATGTTATCTAACAAGTTTATCCAATTCAACAGGAAATTCTTATATACGTCATCATTATCCACACACGTCGTCACACACACCGTCCATTGCTAGACATTGGCCTTCCCTTATGGCTCTATATTGACTGGTTGGAAGCTTGTAGCGGCATACTGTAACGATTACCGTCGTCTGTACACTATGTGCGAGGACATAATTATGTACAGGATATTAATAAACGTATTTCACATTTCTCGTCAAGGGCTCTAGCGATACGCATACAATTTTGTATTTATGTCGTGGCCCGATCTTAAAATAAAACACTTCATGATGTGGCCGGCCATTTCAAAAAATGGTCGGATTTCATAAAACTATAAATCAAAACTGGCCATATCGTTTAAACGTCAACGTTTGATGATATGTTAATCAACGTTTGGCCATATCATTAAAATAGGTATGAATACGATTACAACCCATTGGATTTTGTATAATATTAATTTTCTCAATAGATAAGTAAAACATTATAAATATTTGTAATTTTGAAAGAAAACTTATAAATAAAAAGATTTGAATAACCAAACTAACTAACCTCCCAAATTACGTGTCTAACTGCACGACTTTTGACGTTGAGCCTTTTTTTCGAGTGACTTTCATAAAAATCACCTAGTTTAATGTTTTAACGATAATTCACTGCAATTTAATCTTCGAATTACACTTATGATTCACTTTCACAATTCACAAGAACAGAATAATTATCCGCCGCCATGTTGTACCACAATAACAAAGCGACATCAGCGCCTCTGCCGGTGGATAATATAACTGTTTTAAGATATGACCACCAACGTTTGGCCATTTCATGAAGTAGTCGATCATATCGTCAAACGCTGACTGATTCATTGATCTGGCCTATCAACATCATGATGTGGCCAGCGGGTACTGTGCCGCATCATGAAAAACGACCATTTTATGAAATGGTTGGCCAAATCATGAAGTGATTAATTCTAAGATCGGACCACGACATTTATATAAATATCGGTTTTTTTAATTTTACCTTCATAGTTGGATCTATGGATAAACTCAAGCTTTTTTATATAAACTTTTTAGAGCTGAAGGCACTTTATGCCGAATACTTACACGAGTATTGTTGTCATCGAATGATAATTGAAGTGTATTCCTTTTTTTGTCCTTCCTTGTTTTTTGTGTAGGTATATCTTTGCGCGTTTAGGTTTAAGGATTTATAATCCTAACGCTTCTAGTCTCATAGTTTATGTCTGCGTACCCAAGAGTAGTGCAAGTTCGGAGCCGTAGGATGGTCAGTTGTAAACTGCTGACGATCGGGACACCAATTAACAAGAGCTATTAGATACAGTTTTTAATTGGAGCAACGATAGCGCTTCGTTCTGAATCCTAGGAATTTACGACTTCAGTATCAATACAAGCATTCTATTGTTGCTGTTATGGTTTTGTAGCAACCTGGAATTGGTCTGGGATCATGTAAAGTTGAGTGAATACTTAAACACAATCGGTTTATTCACAGTGTGCTTATTAATTTTTACTCTTTTGTGCAGAAAAAATACCATCACGTTAAATATTATTTATTATTCATTTGTACGCTCGATCCTTGATTTTGGCTGTGTTGTTTGGAATCCGTACTTCAAGAATCACATTAATAGAATAGAAAAGGTCCAAAAAATATCTATCAAATTATTAAATTACCGTAGTTTTCGTAAAACAGAGTCATACGAAGCTTCTCTTTCTTATCATTGTATGATATCCTTGAATGAACGCCGTAAACAGTTTGATTTAGTTTTTATGCATAAATTACTCAATAACAAAATAGACTCCCCTTATCTTTTGTAAAAAAATAATTTTCTTGCCAAAGTTCGCCTTCCTCTTCGTTCTTCTCGTACTATAGACACATTTGTACCTCCCCACCTTGAAAAGAAATACACACAGAACTCTTTTTCACCGTTGTTTAAAAATGTACAATAAAGAGTTCTTGCAACTTATTTGCTTAATAGTCCTTTAGGAGCATTCAAGCGTATGGTTATCAAGAATCTACTCGAAGGTTTATAAACAGTGTACTCAACTTTTCTATATGTTCAATCCATTACTTACACATTTCTAATAATTTAAGCCTACCTCTATATCGGTGGCCATTACCTGTCTTTAGTTATTTACAAGTTCCAGTTATTAACAATGTATAAATTATTTAATTTTCGGCACTGTATTGTCTATCTGATGATAACTTTTTGTATAATGTATAATGACTGTTTGTGCCAAAATAAATGAAAAAAAAGAAGCAAAGAAGAAGACTAAGAAATGGCAAATCTAATGCCAGAACATTATCTACCGTTCAAAGTGGCTAGTGTGGTGTATAAGTCCTAATGAAACGATTTAAATAAATAAATATAACTCTAATGGCTTATCTCCAAAAAATGATTATTATCATGATAAGCCAGACAACGACCTTTTTTCTGGCTGTTGCTTTAATTAGAAACTCAACTAACTCGAACGAAAAGTTTCCTATGGGAGCAACATCGAAATCGTAGTTTTATTTTCAGATGCTCCATACATTGTCATCGAGGTATGTGAGTAACTTTGTATGAAAAAGGTGAAAAAAAATTATCGATATCGATGTTGCTCCCATAGAAAAAGTTGTTGTATATGACCAGCTGATCACGTGGTTTTAATTCTCTTGTACACCCTGTATTTGAAGCAATTGCCACCAGACCTTATTCTAAACTAGGGGAACTAGACAATAACTACATATGAAGTGTTACCTTAATGTGAAGGTTTTCCCACAAGTTATCGTCCTGAAGCATAATATATGACCAGGGCTATAACCATGAACTCTTAAAACAATCTCAAAGTTGACAAATCTGACAATTTTGGTACGTCATTTCATACAAAATTTGACAGAAATGATAATGTTTGACAGATTTGTGATTGTTTTAACAGTTCATGGTTAGGGCCCTGTCCACTAAATTCAGTCTGATAATTATTTGAGCAACATAAATTTCTATAGTTAGTAATTTTTCATAGTGTCACCCTAAAAGTTATTCATAAGAACAAAGAAGTACCTATTATTCAAAAATGTTACACAATGTTTAAACCATAAATCATTGTAGCATATAAATGTGTAAGTAAGCCACAGCGAGTGGAATACAAAGAATTACTTAACAGAATCCCAAAGGATCGGGTTCTTGGCAGCGCGAGCATGATGAATGGATGATCTCATAGTTCTTTGAAAGTTTACTAAACTCGATTCTTTGATAAATAATCAATATTTGAGAGTACTCTTAAAAGAAAATAAATATTGGACAACATCACATACATTGCTCTGATCCTAAGGTAAGTAGCTAAAGCACTCGTGTTATAGAAATCAGAAACAACGACGGTACAACAACACCTAGACCCGAGACAATATAGAAAAGTTCGTTTTCTACATTGACCCGACCGGGGATCGAACCCGGAACCTCAATGATGGCGACGCCAGATAAAGTCCGGCGTGCTCGCCTCTCAGCTGGGTGGATGGAGGTTGTATAAATAAATGAATACATATTTAATTTTGTTAGTAAAATATGTCTGTTAAATTATTAAGTTTGTTTATCTGGTATTCAGTGACCAAAGTTTATGTAACGAGTTTACTTAATTTGGGGTCAGATATTGATTGGTGTTAGTGTTTAAAAAATACAAGACGAACAAACTAAATTAGAATTAGGATACAATTAAATTAAAACTGCAAAGGTAAATTTTTTAATTATATTTTATTTTTATTATAAGTTTTCTTGCCGACACGAAAGAAGAAGAAGAAAATTATAAGCGCATAAATACCAAACATGGTAGCTCCTATGAAACGGAAGTACAATCATACATTACCAATAAATTAAATATTTTCTTTCATATTTATATTTCGTCTCACAGATTTCAAATATTTTTGTTTTAAACCTCGGCTGATTTGTTCTCATTTGTCGGAGGTTTAACATTTTTCGCGTATTTTTTCCTAGCCAAAAACATCTCAGTTAAGACACCAAAAGGAGCGTTTTCTTACATTATTTACTGCCGAACCACACCATCGGAACACATTCCGGGATAGCTCAAAGCTTTTCCGTCCGTCTGCCAGCCTTGTCACTTATTCAAAGATAATTTGGAGAGCAAATTGAATCGAGTATCGGTTCCTTGGAGCCCGAGCTTGCCCTGTCTAGTTAGCAGGATAATGGAGTTTGTGTAGTCTCTTTCTAGTGGGTATAGTCTCGGTTACAACTTGTGACTAGCTCTATAAATGAATGCGGAATTATTTCAGTTTGCAAAAAATCTGTATCTTCTCAAGTCGTTCGTTATGTTCAAATCAAGTATCGGATAATTGGGCCGTGTACAAGAAGGTACTATTGTAAATGTTTAGACGTAGAACGTTTAGCCTCATTATTCGTACCTATGTTTGTTGCTCTAACAGTTTCATAGAATAGGAATATTTAGATATTTTTAAAGTGGCCAAACATTTGGCCATTTCTTTGTTAAGCTTCCGTGTTTTGATTAGGGTTCATTGAAGCTTTACCAATTAAGATTATTCTTACGCTGTTTTGATATGTGTTTTTCAGTTAGTTGCAAAATTGTATTTAGATTAGGTAAGGTGGGTAATGGATTCAATTTGTCTAGGTTTCTAATACATCTAAGCACTAGGCCCTGAAGTAATCCAAAGCTTTCGTATTTCCTGTTTTCTAGATTTTTGTCTGATTTAGGCACGATTCGATCAAGCCGAAGTAATTTTTAACTCGGGAATAAACCACTCTTAATCTATAAATAAGCCAATTTTTCATTATACTATGCTAATAGCATAATTATTTTATGCGAGTGAT
Source organism: Anania fuscalis (assembly GCA_950371115.1). Taxonomy (NCBI): domain Eukaryota; kingdom Metazoa; phylum Arthropoda; class Insecta; order Lepidoptera; family Crambidae; genus Anania; species Anania fuscalis. The sequence continues at coordinate 13,680,034 of OX493335.1, read as the reverse complement.
TTTGGCCGAGTAAAAATTGTTCTTTTGAAGTTTCCATAAAGTATTTAACAGCATTATCAATACTGTAGCATTGATGAGGCAAAATATCGAAATAAATGTTTTTTTTTTTTTTACCTCTGCAAACCAATTAGAAATGGTAAACCAAATATTAGTCCAGTCTTGTTTATCAACCGATTGTAATTTATCTTTGCATAAGCAATTTCAATTCAGTTAGTTACTGCACCTCATCCGATATTACGTGACGAATAGGCGACGCAAGGGATTAGTGCATAGACTGGATCACGGGTAGCCCGCTTAAGCAGGCGTTTATTAAAAACTTAAGGCGTTTATAAAGATTTTTAAAAAAATTACAATACAGACGTAAATTTTACTTAAACTTTATTGAACAGAAACAAATGCTGAGCGATAGATAACCTTTTTGACACATTAGTTACTCTTAATGATTGAAAAAAAAGTATTTAAGTATGTTCATCTATTCTCGAATCGTCATAGTACAAACCACTAAACAAGAAATACACTACGTTAGTACAAGCTTTGCTTAGTTTAGGGGTACCTAGACATTTTTATTAACTTTAAATAGGAGTATTATCTTTTTCATAATAGGTTCACCAACTATACATTTTTTATAGTAAACTAAAGAAATGTAAGCACGCAATTACAATTTCGTTTTATAAATAAAAACGTAATTTTAGACGGAATGAGAAAAGTTGCGTAAACGTTACATTGAAATTCAAAGAGGAGAAGCTAAAGTAAATTAAGTTCATTTTGACTAGTCTGAAAGCCTTCTTTGTGGACTGAGGTTTTGTGTAACAAAAATGTTGAAAATGTTTGGGGAGCTATTCGTAACCAGTCGTTATCACTGCGCCCACGATAAACATTTAACTTTATTATAGAAGTACTTGCAAAGTTCTGTTAAACCTTGGAGACAAGGTTATGTTTGATAAACATCTTATAAGGTGGTTCAGTACTTAAAAACACATCGGTGACGGTTGATTTGATTTCCGGTGCTTTTTATTCACTTAGTTTCTCTCGAGTTTTGAAAAACTTAACAAGTACCTATGTCAAATCGTCATGAAAATATCGTAACTCATATGTGGTGAGCGAACAATTCGCACAATGTCATGCGCGAGCATGCGCATTTGGCACAATTGCAACGCACGCTTCATACAACCCACAATGTGTTTACAGCGGACAAAAATCATACTTGCTTAAGTTAGTAGTTACGAAGCAACCATGAAGTTTGTTCAAACTATCAGATTGCATTTGATTTGCAAATATTCCTATTTGCATCCATACCCCTCACCTAACTACATAGAGAACGGCACAGACCTAGTTATTTTTGTCTCTATGTAGCTTTTTCTAGCGGTACACTGTAATCTAAAAGAAAACACTTCCCTGTAAACAAATCGTAAATGCAGAATCGTTGTTTACTAAAGAGAAGTGATTTTTCTTATGATTTTGATAATGGTTTCATAGAAAAAGTTTAAGTATTTGGGCACCAGAATCAGCCCTTTGGACGTTACTAATTAGAGGTTTTAAACATAAACCTGTATAAAAATGTATGAATCCGTTTAGAATAACAAGTTAGCAATAAAATCTTTTTTTTTTAATCATCCTATCATCTTTGGCAACTTAATATTGACAAATATCAGCACTCATCCTATAACTTCTACATCCAGGCTACGAAAATAAAAAGTTTGTGCTACAGACTGTTGTCTTTTATTTACGCGAACACGTATTATACACATATTATTTACGTTCTTTTACCCGCATAGGAATATATACGGAAGTATAGGCGTGCGGGTAAAAGAACATATAGCCGACATCAAACATAGACGGAATACTAAGTCTGCAGTGTGTGAACATGCCTTAGATACACCCAACCATTTCATACGATTTGACCAGCCTAAAGTCCTTGCAAGAGAACGACGATTTGTTCCTCGCATGTTACGGGAGGCAATTGAAATTAGAAGACACCCGAATTTCAACAGAGAAGATGGTTGGAAAATACCACCAGCATGGGATCCTGTTTTAACGAAATCCCATGCTAGGCCCCGCACTGCAAGACCTCTAGATACAATTAGCTCTTTTTGCGTAGATAGGAACACAAATTAATATTAACTGAGTGACGGTAGTTTATATTTTTTCAAAATATTGTAAAGACGAATAACACCTTAGTCTACCTGTGACCACGAACGCTGTAAAGTGTTCGAAACGTCAGGTTAAATAAAATGTTAATAAATCGCGAAATAATCCGTAAAAGTAGGTTCATTTAAATATTTGTGCTACAGGTCCAAACTATAATACCTACTGCGGTAAAATAGCGAGTGACACAAAAATACGTCCGTAGACGCATATCAGCACACACGGCGCACGCCACAAAGCCTGCATTTCACTAAAAACTTTGTTTCACATTTTCAGTACGGGTTTAGTTTATTTGTGCTACTCTTATTGAAGCAGGAAACTGGTTAATATAAATCCTGAAAGGCCCAATTGAAGATAAATAACACTTGAAAAAAATCATCGACCTCAGGTGGGGCTCGAACCCACGTCCCATCGCAAGCCGGGCGAGTGCTTGCGGGCCTGAAAGGCCGTTAAATTTTGGTCTAGGTCCTGATTTTTTTGTAGCTTACTGTTAAAAAACTAAAGATTTACCTATATAATCAGCATCCTAGTTAAAAACTGCAGCAAAAAATCTCTATAATATAGGTATACCAATTAAGAGTGACGATAAAAAAAATATAAAACAAATATATTGAAAAATATTCGCGGCTGTGGCTTAGCATGGAAACAGATTTTTGTGTTTATTTTATATTTTTAACAGATTTCTTTGGGGAAATGTTTGTTCGCTATTTCGATGTTTGTTGGTCTCATTAAAAGTTATTGTATCTCAGCAACAGATTCAGCCCCTAGGAGGGTTTGTTGTGTCATTTCAATTACAACTTGATAAAAACACGGTACACATAAATTTATATATACTGTGATAAAAATGCACACAATTTGGGAACCTTCTTCTTTCGTTTCTTTTTCTTTTGTTGCTTGAAATCCAACCACATTTATAAAAAACTTTTGCGAATTCTGCCGATACAAAATAACTGGCCAGTTAATAACTGCTTAAACGAAAGGAGCTAATTGCTCTCAAGCCGAAACGTTCGAAAATTGAAAAATTAAATAACGACGCAATCAGCTCATTGTGCTCGGTTCAGCTCAATATGGACTGCTTTGTTTAGAGCGTTTCCTCGAATCAAATTCAATTGGGAACGGTCTTTAAACGAAATACCTATTATCAAAATATTAATGAGGAAAAATATTTTAAGTTAGTATCTCAAATATCTCAAAAACTTTGATTTTAAGGTACATATTACCTAAATATTTTGTATAAAGCAAATATCTACTTATCTTATTTTTATTAAAGCACTCCTCATCAATGAGTATCTTACTTAAAAATTCATAAACGTCGTGAAACAAGAATTAATTCCTTAGTTTTTAATATTTTTATATTTATTTTGTGTTTAAATTTTATGCGCACGGTATGTCAGTACTTAGACCCACAAAACAAGTAAGACTCGCTATTCTCATAGTTATAAACAGGTCCACTTATTCCTTTATCAGTGGAAACCTTCATTCATTAACCAGAAGCTGTCTCGACATTACGACACATCGTCGCATTTCTATTCATTTCCATATCGAGTTGTTTTGTTGTTGGCTGCTGATTGAACTCTTTGAGCCAGCACAAAGAGAATGTGATAATGTTCAGCTTTTTCTCGTCAACAGAATATGCAGTTTGACACTTTATTAAGTTTGAACCGCAGGGGATAGTTGCACGTTTTAATGAACAACAAAGAGACAGGTGAATATCCGAATTTAAGTGGCTGGAAAAGTCATTGTCTCCGTTATGTTATTGTGATTTAAGGTACAGTTTTATTATTCGAGTAGGCTGTTAGATACAGGGCCGCGCTTATCGTACTTACATACCTGCATGGATAGATCATCATGTGAATGCTGTAGACGCGTGTCCACATTGGCACCGGATGAAAACGAGCAAATTTTCTTTAATTTATTAGGGCGTTTATATGCTTATCTGTTATAAACATGTATTTAAAGTCATAATCTTGTAAGCCCTAGAGGCTTACAAGATTATGACTTTATGTTAGAACAACAACCAAAACTTTACCAAAAATCCTTACTTTATAGTTATCCATTATAAGTCCATTATTGATTCTGACTGAAAAAGAACTTCAACTGTATCATAAAGAATGTCAATTTGATAATTTTGTTAGGAGAGGCATGCCAATGTGTTCAATATACATTACATACACACGTGGAGAATTTAATGTGGCTCCGAAAGTTAGAGAGCTCCGCTAGAGCCTAGGATATTTTATTTCTTAATACCCCTTACAAAAAAACGAGCGATTTCTTTCTGATAACCTTCAAGCAACACAAAGGTTTTTGTACCTCTCAATTTAATGCATTTTTAAAATGTTTACTCAATCATCTTTGGAGATAAGATGTTTTATCTAGATACTGTTCGTAATGAGATCTTTTTGCCAGTTATTTTCTGCAACGAACGCGGACAAATGGCTCGCATCAAGATCGGAATTTAGATCGAAGGAGTTCAGGAAATTTAGAGGCAAATTCAGAAAGATCACTCCTCACTTCACGATAGAACCAAATCAAGTAGGTAGTACAGAAAGTGTACGTATTCCAATTGTTAAATATTAAATAATAACTACTGGTTTTCATAGGAAACAAAACTATAATAATCCATCAAACGTGACATAAAAAAATATCAAAAAACAAAGACAATAAAAAAGTAAAAAAACTATAAAAAGTTGTGCAATCCTGCACATTCTCCCCTTTTTTAACTAACAAGAAGCTTTGCAAGTTTTTTAAGCGGCCTGCGGAGAATGCCAGCAACGGTAGTGACATCCGCCACTCGCACTATGCCATCACGCCCTGGGTACAGCCGAGTGATGCGTCCTTTGGGCCACGAACCGCGCGGTAGATTCGAGTCGCAGACTATGACGACGTCGCCTTCAGTGATAGATGGGGGTGCACCACCTCCTGTTCTTGGGGATAAAGAGGGAAGATATTCTTTCACCCAGCGCGTCCAAAAGTGATCTGCCAGCCTGAGCGCTCTTCGCCATCTGCTCCTGCTAATCAGGTCCGAATCGTCAAGGTTAGCGGGAAGAGGGCGACCGGAAGAGGATCCCAAAAGAAAATGCGCCGGCGTTAACGCTTCCTCAGCATCAGGCTCCAGCGAAACGTGTGTTAGCGGTCTCGTATTCACTACAGCTTCCACCTCCGCTAAGAGGGTAGATAACACCTCGTCTGAGGGAGCCCGTTCTCGCAGCGTGACCTTTAGTGCATTTTTGACGCTACGTACGAGTCGCTCCCAAGCTCCACCCATGAAAGGCGACGCAGGGGGGATAAAGCGCCAATTTACAGTCTCGTTGGCCGCGTAATCCTCGATCGACTCCCCATACAGGCCTTGTAACTCTCTGCTGGCTCCTACAAAAGCAGTTCCGTTATCGGACCAGATTTCCGTTGGAGTACCGCGACGAGCGATAAAGCGGCGAAGGCTCATTATCGCCGCGTCGGTTGACAAGCTATAGACTACTTCGAGATGTATGGCGCGAACAACTAGGCAGGTGTAGAGGGCCACGTAGCGCTTCTCTCGTCGACGACCAACGGTGACATTAATTGGGCCCAGGTAATCAAGGCCGACAAAAGAAAACGGCCTTTGATGGTGAGCTAAACGAGCTTCTGGCAGGTTACCCATCGGCGGTTGAAAGGTTCTGGAACGTCGAAGTTTGCACAGTTGGCAGTTGTGGGCCACAGATCGAACAGCATTTCTAAGGCCAATAATCCAGAATCTTTGGTGCAACTCGTTTAAAACTAGTGCGTTGTTAGCATGCGCGGCCTCCTGGTGGTATCTGGCTATCAAGAGGCGAACAGCTGGATGCTTTCCATCCAATATCAGCGGGCGCTTGACCTCCTCAGCGATGGCCGATGCGGCGACTATGCGACTGGACATCCGAAGCTTGTTACTGTCATCAATGAAGGGCGACAACTTGAAAAGGCGGCTGCTCCGCGGTAAAGGCTCTTGGTTCTTGATGCGTAGATAGTCCTCTTTAAAAGAGTCGAGCTGACTCTGACGTAGGATGTGGGTCTCAGCTAAGCGTATAGCTCTCGCCGATATTCTTAAAGATGTATTGGGAATATTGGGGATACTAGGAGAGGATGTGCAAGCAGGTTGGAAGATGCACAAGCTTCCTTCAAGACAAGGTTGATTAAAATTTGGATCCCGTCGTCTCTGACTACGCATACGCAATAATGAAATGAATTGATGCGCTTTTGCTGTTGCTCGCACCATTCTCAACCATGAGCTAAAACGGTTTGGGTTTGCAGAGACTGGTGCGGGCAGATCGGTTTCGGTGATGAGATGAATAAGAGTAGCGTGTTTATACTCTTCACGGCCTAATCCACTGAGGTCGATCTGAGGCTCAGTGGGCCAGTCCGATGACAGAAGGAAATCGGGTCCTGAAATCCAGCGAGATTCTAGAGATAACACAGAGCGCTTCAAACGAGTTGCATCGTCGGCTACGTTTAAGTAGCTTGGGATCCAACGCCACTCACTTGCATCCGTGAGCTCCAGTATCTCACCAACTCGATGAGACACAAAAGGCTTGAGAGTACGAGCATCACTGCGAAGCCAACCCAGAACAGTCATGGAGTCGCACCAGAAAACGCGTTTCGAGGGCTTCAATCGGTGGGTTTCGCATATAGACTTCGCAAGACGTGCAGCCATCAGAGCCCCTTGAAGCTCTAAGCGAGGAATCGAAATAGGTTTAAGCGGCGAAACTCTAACTTTGCTACAGATTAGTGAAAGCCTGACGTCACCGTCCTCGTAAAGAAAACGCCAGTATACGACCGATGCAAAGGCAGACTCGCTCGCATCCGAAAACAAATGAAGTTCGGAACTTACTACCTTCAGATCGCTTAGGTTATAACGCCGTGGTATGCGCAAGGTGGAGATTGAAATTAAGTCATGATACCACAACTTCCACGCTGCGCAGTCACTTGGTGCGAGCTCTTGGTCCCAGTCCACACCCTTGCGCCAAGCATCTTGAAACATTATGCGACCACGAACAACGATTGGTGCAAGGATCCCAAGAGGATCATAAATTCGCATTACGTGCATCAGCACCTCACGTTTTGTAAGCTTATCCGTTAAAACTGCCTCTACTTTTACTCCCGTGTTAAAACCGATCAGATCGTGAGCAGGTTGCCAGATGAGACCCAGTGTACGGACAGGCGTAGCTAGACGGCCTAAATCTACATCAACATCATTCAAAGCTGGTAATTCAAGTAGCGAACCCTTCGGCAGCAATGAAAGTGCCAAAGGATTGTTCGAAATCCAGCCACGCATTTCAAAACCAGCATGAGAATGGACGGTGTAAATATCAGACGCCAGCTTGGCGGCTTCGGTGACATCGTCTAAACTAGTGATGCAGTCATCCATGTAATGGTCTGCAATAATAACTCGAGCTGCATCTGGGTAAGTCTCCTGCCATTCCAAAGCATTTTTATTTTTGATGTGTATGGCAGTAAACGGGCTAGAGGCAGCACCGAAAATCATTGACGACATGCGGAATGTTCTGATCGGTTCGTTTGGGGTGTCGCGCCATAAGAACCTTTGCGCGTCCCTGTCCTTTGCAACAATTTTAATCTGCGGAAACATTTCGCGAATATCAGCATTCAAAGCTACTTTTCCCTCTCGGAACCGCATCAGAATACCCAACAAAGGCTGCAGAAGATCGGGGCCTGTTAATAACAAAGAGTTTAAAGACACGCCGTGAGATGTCGCTGCTGCGTCGTGTACCGTGCGTAATTTATTGGGCTTATTTGGATTCGTTACGCCAAAATGAGGCAGGTACCAAAGTGGATACCTCGAATCGGGACGTAGTGAACAGGATTCGGCGTATCCCTTTGATAGCATGTCATGTATATTACGACGATAGCGTTCCGCATAGCAAGGATCTTTCTGCATTTTTTTCTCTAAACTTAGAAATCTAGATAAAGCCAACTTATAGCTATCGGGAATGTCCAACTTATCAGCTTTCCACAATAAGCCTACCTCGAAGCGGCCCCCCTCCAGACGACGTGCCGTGCGCTCGACAACCTGTATGGCGCGCACGTCATTGGTACTGCGGGCTTCATTCTTCGATATTCCGATTGAATCGATTTTAAATTGCTCTCTAATAAGACTTTCTAAGGTAAATTTATCATTTCCTACATCAGGTTCATTTATTGTGGTGTGGTTGACAACATCAACCCGTCTAGTTTTACTGCAACCGAAACCAAACAAAACCCATCCCAAAGCAGTCAAGATAGCCACAGGTTGTGTCTTGGTTCCTTTGCGCGTAGCTTTAGGAAGAGATAAATGCCAGTTGTCAATTCCTATAATTACCATAGGCTTAACGTCATTGTAACAAAATTCGTGAGCTATATCTGCTAGGTATGGATACTTGCGCACGCTGTCATGATGCGCAGACTGGCGCGCAGCACCTAAACCGCTGATAGATCTAGCCTTTCTAACACAGTGAGTTTCATCTGAATGGCGACCCTGTATATAGAAATCAACGTATTGCACATTAACGTCCTTGCCTAGTCCACCTACACAATCTAAATGAATCAATTTTTTGGGTCCTGTGGCCCCTATTTGAGTTGAAATCTCGGAATCTAAAAATGTACCTGTCGCGCCGTCGTCAAGCAAAGCATAAGTGTCAACACTACCAGATGGCCCTGACACGGTTACGGCAACTATTTTCAGTAGCGGACGAGCAGAGGGCTCTTTATGCGAGAATGAAGTTGCATGCGTCAATATTTCATGGTCCGAGTCGTCAGACGGCGGCTGCTCCGCGGTGAGCGGCGCGGGAGCGCTGCTAGCTGCGGGCGCGGGCGCGCCGGACTGTGAAGGCTCGGGCTCGTTGTCGTTGTCGTCGTCTTCTACGTCGATGTGCGCGGTGACAGCTCGCTCAAATTGTGAACCGTGTAACAATTCATGATGACGCATGCCACAACCTGCTACGCTACATACTATTTTCATGCAAGAGGTTTTATTCTTATGAAAACCTATTTTCAGGCATCTGTGGCAGACCTTATTCTTTTTGATGAATTGCCACCTATCATTCACTGTCATTTTGTCAAATTTGTCACAACGAAATAATTCGTGACTTTGTTTACATAATGAACAAATATTATCTGAATTATTGCGCGTATTTATCTGAGTTTCAATGTTATTTATATGATCATTTTCAGAAACAATGTTTACTCTTTCTCTATATCCGCTCGGCCGTGTTGCAGTTGATGGCGTGTAATCAATCGCGCCTCCAAACCTACACTGCAAATCGACCTCGCGCGACAGATAATCAGCGAACATTTCTATTTTAGAAGCGAAACCATCGCATGAATTGGCATAATCCAACCATCGTGGACGAAGCAGCGGGGGCAGCTTGCTCCACAATGCTTGAAAAAGCTCGGGTGAACGTAAGTGGTCCGGTTGATTTAAAAAACGGATCACTTCCACACAGTTGCGTACCCGGCTTGAAAAGATTACTAGGTCCCTGCCATCGTAATTTACCTTCGGTAGCGCGCGCACCGCCGCCACCTCATGCTTGACGACGAGCTCGGGGCGGCCGAAGCGCTCGTCAAGCGCGGCCACCACCGCGCCGGGCGCGCGTGCCGCCGCCAGCAGCCCCGCTACGGCCTCGCGCGCCGCTCCACGCAGAGCGCACGACAGCCTTGCTAGATTATCAGTAGCAGAGAAACTATCGGCCGTATTTTCGTATACTCGCTTCAAAGCTAGCCAATCTAAATATGATTTGCCATCGAATGTTGGCAATTCCGACTTCGTGACGTGTGAATGAGGGTTTACTTTATTTATTAGCTTCTCCAACGAATTAACTAAGCGCGTCACTCCTCCATCTTCAGGACAATTTTGCTCGGCAGAGCGCCTATATGCCGCGGCACCCTGTCCGTGCGGCGCTCTTAGTCCCGGTGCTTCGCACTGGGGCGCAGTGTTGTCAAATCTGAAAGGTGGGTTGGCACTTAATAAATGTTGTTCATTAGGATTAGAAATCATATTATTTACCCATTCTTGTACACTAGCGCGACTGCGCGTGCCGCGGCTGCTGCCACGCTTGCTTGCACCCGCCTCAATGGCCGCGAGTTCAGCTCTGAGCTGTAGTTCGGCAACATGTCGCTCTCGCTCCACGGCTTGGCGATCAAGCTCGGCTGCTCGCTCCACGGCTTGGCGATCAAGCTCGGCCGCTCGCTCCACGGCTTGGCGATCAAGCTCGGCCTCTCGCTCCGCCGCCTGGCGGTCTAAGTCAGCTAGACGGCGCGCGTGCTGCGCTTGTGCCTCCAGCTGGCGAGCCACGATGGTGGCAGAGGAGCGCGAGGTGGCGGCGCTGGCCGCGCGGGAAGGTGCCGACAGCTCGGCGTGAGGGAGTGAGTCCGCGCTCGACTTTGCGGGCGAGGAAATCTCCCCAGCACCAGCTGTTACACCGTCTCCCAATTCATGGGCACTTGCCTTCGCAGTTTTAGAACGAGTATTCATATCTAATTACTTACCGGTAGAAGGACCACTATGTTAAATATTAAATAATAACTACTGGTTTTCATAGGAAACAAAACTATAATAATCCATCAAACGTGACATAAAAAAATATCAAAAAACAAAGACAATAAAAAAGTAAAAAAACTATAAAAAGTTGTGCAATCCTGCACACCAATTATCAGACAAAGTTCTATTTGAAAGATTCAAAACCCATCACCTGTCGAAATTACTTCTCGCTACTATAATCAGTAAATTACCCTCTGAACCAATCGCTGTTGCGCTGCCTTGACACCGCTCGCTTCGCTTACTCGGCTCGCTCCGCTTGCTTGGCTTTCTCGTTGCTATGAAGACCTAGGATACGAACCAAACTTACCTTGGCCGATACAGTCCCTCCAGTTAATCGATGCATTGATAATTATATTGATTCAGTAGACCTGTCCTGACCTGGAGGATATAGTCAACTTGTATTTTGATTTGGTCCTAAAAAATATAGTGTTGAATGAAAATTGAATAGGCTTTCAGGCTTAAAAGCAGTTTATGGGAATAGACAAAAACATTTCTGAAAGCCTGTTCATATCAATAATTTAATTGTACTTTTAAGTCGAAATACTCCTACGCTACTCTATGTCAAAACAAAAATATTTGATACTAACACAGTGCCATATTGTACTTGACAAAACCGTCACTGTAACCACTTTTGCGACGCAGCAATAAAGTTCAAACTAAAAGCAACAACTAGACAAAATAACGCAGCGAAAACAGTGTAAATGTCTACTCTTGGGTTGGTACCACGCGTTAGTTAGGAGTTAATTTTTTAAATAAATTGTTTCTATGAATACATTTATACCTAGATGATATAAGAGTCAGTTCCCGCTGGCTGTTAATGTGTAGATCTGTCTCTAAATATGTAGAAATAGTAAATATGTACTTTTTAGCGCGTTAGTAGCACTTAGTTACCGAAATTACCTAACCAACCCGCCGTAATCAAAGTGGATTCAACATTATTATTTTATATCAATCTTGCATTATGACTGATGTAGCTATATGTCGAGTAACATCCCCTTGCACTAAATAATGGTAAGATATCATATTTTACATACTTAGCTACCACCTCATTGACCTCATTGATAAGGTCTGTCTGCCTTCCAGTGAGACACCCCACTGGAAGGCAGACAGACCTTATCTTAATCTTAAAGGACTTACTTTAACCACTTGTGGACACATTGGACATAATTACTATCACACGCTACATCATCTTACTCATACATAGTTGTTCTACCACGCCTGAAGTCGGATCACGTTCTCACGCCCCCATCAGTGGTACAGCCATTTCTCAATTGTCTCCGCCAACGCTGCAAGGTTCTCCCTTCTTAAAAGCAATTCCGCTTTGTGAATTTTTCATCGCATTACAGGGCAATAAAAGTCTTGGATATTTTATTATCTGACTGTAACGCCGATGGGGCTAATAAAAGGTACCACTTCAATTATCGCACCGCTTTATTTAGAAATATTTATGATTTGTAATAAAGTACTTTACAGCTACAAAATAATTCTATTTTAGAAACAGGCTACATATAACAGCTGAGGAGCTGATAGGTTTTTGTATGGAAAAGTTTTTGTATTAATAATCTCTTAAAATAAAGTTTAATAATAATATTAAGACAAACTAAATTAACCGTCTTTCGGTAAAAAAATATATATCTTTCGGTATAATAATTTGTGTGGTGTTTACAATTAAGAATACCTACCTCCTCACTACTTATATAGATATACTGTGTTACGTCTCTGATATTTACAAGGCAAAGTTTTGACCTTTTTAACCATCATCGTCTCATTTCATAAACGACTATTTTATGTTTTGGCAACAAACTTGCTTTTTTGTCCATTGGATAGGGCGGTTACCACGAACTCTTAAAAAATTCTCAAATCTGTCAAACATTATCAAATCTGTCAAATTTTGTATGTAATGGCGTACTAAAATTGACAGATTTGAGATTGTTTTAAGAGTTCATGGTTACCCCGCTGATTTAAAATACAAATTATAATCGTTATTCATTAAATCTGTTAGGTTTAAAATGCAATGTGACTTATACGTTTTCGAAAAGATGACATCAAGACACCCTTCTTCGCTACAGCATTTACAAGTTAAAACACTGGTTTCCATGTAATTTAAAACAATTTAAACATTTCATATATTCATTATAAAACACATTACGCGTATAGTTTCTGTTCGTTACGTAATGCAGGGTGGAAAGATAAAACTAAAAGACGTGCCACACACTTAAGACTTAAATGACTAACGACAAAGTTCCATCCACCTAAGATGTTGGTGCCTCGCGAAATCTTCCTACTTTGTGGGTGTTTCGTACTCACGCTGTGACGACGTCATTACTTACTTCTGTGTATAGTTTTAGCTTACTATGTTGAATAGGAGAACAGTTTTTTCATTAATTAAAACAACACGAGCAATCACCACAACTTTAAGAACTATTTGCATTTATAAAGAACTAGCAACCGAACTCTGGTTTCACTTAGCTAAGCAACTATCATTAATACCTTCAAGCTATAAAATTAAACTAACTATAAATTATTATATTAAACGATTCATTTTAGATTATTGGTTAAATAATTATTTAAATCAGATTAATAACTAAGGTTACCTCCTACATACTTACTAACATCAGAACTTTACGTCTTTGTAATTTAAGTACTTAGTACCTATTAATTTAACCGCAATACTGTCCTGAAACCAACAACTGAACTACAACTGGCTTTAGGTAAATGATTAACCACACGTTTAGGGCGTGACCTCAACCAAATCAGAGAGCTCGAGTTGAGTGTTGCAATGACACCAAAGCAGTGGCAGGCATTGGTTTTATTTGAAGGTAGGCAGTATGTACTTACTAAGTAAGGTGTTTTATTGATGAAAATCAGTAGTTTTTATCAATAAAACACTTTTGTAAGGACCTACTACCTACCTCATTTAATTTTTCAGATAGGCACTGCCTAATTACCTATATGCACAGCACGCTCCTGCACCAAAGATAGTTGAGTATTTAAAAATGCACTTGCTGTTATCACAGGAGGCTATGCTTTCTGCGTTAAATAGCGGCCATAAATTGTCAGTTTTTCTTGCCATAGTGCTTCTATTTTAATATCTCAACAAACTAATGTTTACTTCTGATTCTCGACTGTCTCGGCTGGCTTAATGTTCTGTAATCATTGAGGTCCCTTTCGAAAGTTGTGATTACTTTATCAGTGGTAAACAGCGACCATTCGGTCGTCCCGCCAATAGCTGCCTTGTAAGGAGGTTTTGGTGGGTTATACTTTTCGAGTGGTCCCCACGGCAGCAGTCATGCATTAAACATCTCTTCCACGAGCAAAGGCTAGAGGTTTGCACCGGAGCATAGATCTCCGGAGAATCTCCGGAGAATCACCGGTGAAAGTAATCGGAGAAATCTCCGGAGAAAAACCGGTTTATCTCCGGTTCTTTCGGCTAGGCTTATAGAGACGATTAATAGAAATATTTATTTATTGATAACCGTTGGATTCGTCTTTTGAACGCCTTCTCAAAATTGGACCTACCCAACTGGATCACTTGTCCCAGCCCCCAGGTAAACATATTTGTCAACAATTTCGAGGATAGAGCTCCCAACTGGTACTGGGTAGGGAGCAACATGGGCATTCGACATAATCTTTGTTTTGTCTATGTTCATCTGAAGACCTGACTGTTGGGCAACTCTATTAAGGCCATCGAGTATTGTACTGAGGTCTTCCAGCGATTTGCCATGACCATAATATCGTCGGCAAAACGGAGTTGAGTAATGTATTCGCCATTAATGTTGATGCCGAATCCTTCCCATTCAAGGAGTTTAAAAGCATCTTCCAATGCGGCGGTGAACAGTTTCAGAGAAATAACGTCTCTCTGCCTTACGCCTCGCTGCAGAGGAATATCTTTCGTGCTCTGTTCCTGTACTCGGACCGACATGGTGGCGTTTTTATATAAACATTTAATCACCTCGATGTACCGATAGTCAATATGGCACTGCTGGAGAGACTGTAGCACTGCCCAAGTCTCGATCGAATTGAAGGCCTTCTCATAATCCACAAACGCCAAGCATAGTGGCAAGTTATACTCTTGGGTCTTCTGTATAATATGTCGCAGCGTATGGATGTGGTCTATGGTGCTAAAGCCTTTTCGGAAACCTGCTTGTTCGGGAGGCTGGAAGTCATCGAACCTACGCGCGAGACAATTCGTGATGATCCTCGAAAACAACTTGTAAACATGGCTCAGAAGCGAATGGGTCTGTAATTCTTTAGCAAGGTGTTATCTCCTTTCTTGAAGAAAGCACCACCACACCTCTGTTCCATGCCTCCGGCGTTATTCCCTCGAGCAAGACGGAGATAAAGAATTTCTGAAGGACCTTCAGTATCGGTGTTCGGCAGAGGTGACCGGGCCCGACCGTGAATAAGTCGGTCGCCGGACAACTGATCTAGACTGATGTAGGTACTCAGTGTCAGTAATTAGGTAATAAATGAAAATCATCTAAACAGTTTTAAGTTTTATTTGATACTCCCGTAGTCAGGCATCTCTATATTATTTCTAATCATTTTTTTCTTGATTTTATTTATTCTTCTTTTTAAAGACTTCTATGATTATCTATGATAGAATTTTAATATCTGAAATTGATTAATTACATCACAACCCACTTTTTGCTTATAATTCCCCTTTAAAAATCATAATTTTCATTCAATGAAGACTATTTTCGTTTATTTACTGCTTTTTTTTTATCCAATCCATCCATAAATACATTTATGTAAGTTATATCTTTCATTACAAGCTTCAAATTTCACAATATTAACGATCCTTAACTGAATAGAGGCTAAATTTTAAATTATACAACAAAATTCTCCGGAGATCTCCGGAGATTCTCCGGAGATCGGCCAATCACCGGTGAATTTCTCCGGTTCCCGAGATTCCGCTCCGGAGCAAACCACTAGCAAAGGCATTAAGAACGCTAACAACATGGTTTTAAAATGTTCGCAGAAGAACGATTTAGTTTCACTTTCTAAAACCAGTGTTATAAAGACCAGAGCCTGGTCCGAGACTGGGTGGTAATGGCATCTGCAGTCGCTCGTATAATAACTTTAATTTGAGTGATTTGAATTTGGGCAAATAGAGCATGGCATTACTAAAAATAAAAATTTTAAAATGCTTAATATTATACCTTCTACTTTATGATTCTACCATTTACGTTGTGCAAATCTCACAAGTCGACGAATACCTTCAAAAGCCTCCTTATATCATACACTTTACCAAATATCAAAACCTAAAAAGTAACACAAGTGTATCTCTTAAATACTGCGTCGTACAATGTCGGTTCCCTGTTACAATAAATTAAAGTTTAAGACTTCCCCCGTTTGAAGTTGGTGCGAAATTAAACAAGATTCTCGTTACAACCTGCACTGCGCGGGATTGAGTGCAATCCGCCGCAAGCATCTGTGACAGCGGCGGAATTATGTCTAACTACTTATGTCTAAGGGGAGGATACACTTGACAATGATTTTCATCGTCATCAAAAGTGGACGAGATTCTAAATCCAACTTTCACTTCACTTTAGAATATTTTGTTTGTCGAAAGAAAATAATGACATTTGAAATGCTCTATGTATGAGTTGGCTGGCTAATTTTTATACAAGCTATGAAAAAATAAACTTGTTTTGTTTATACATTTCTACGTTTGTATGAAGACAATGAAATGACACTGGATAACAAAACACAATCTCAAATTCTCAAGCCGTAAGTAAGTAGTAAAATCTCGTCACAGAAATAATGCAGTCTTAAAAAGTATAAAATAGAACCTAATCAGTTGTATAGGTTCAATATTTTAGTATTTCGTAGAGCCCACCTTTCAAAGGTCGTGTGATTGTGTAGTCAAGCGGGCCCAAAGTATGGAACACGAATGAGATGTTCTCATCTGATAATCATTGGTTAACGTTTGTTTAAGTTTTCAGTTCCTTAAAAAAACCTTTTAACAAACATTGTGTAAAAATTTAATCCAAAAATATTTACCACTATTTTTTTCTATCAGTCAGTGTGTGTACCTGGCCTAATACGTTCGTTAGTATGGCGCACTTTAATCTCGTAGAATGAGTATTTACATGGGTAATAAGACGAACAGTCGCCGACGCCCTTATGAGTAACAAGCTTATAGCACTGTTATCTTATTTTTATTCGAAAATAAGAAATCGAAGCGTGGGACGTTCACCCACAAGGTGGGCAGACGACCTGGTAAAGGATTCAGGACGACGCTGGATGCAGGCCGCTATCAACCGGCCGATCTGGAAGTCACTGGGGGAGGCCTATGTTCAGCAGTGGACGTCCTGTGGCTGAAATGATGATTATGATGAAGAAATCAGTGTATTCGGATAATAAGGTGACTAGAACTTAAATTACAGAATGGTTTTCTAATCTCACTCATGATTAGGAACAACTTTCACTATGGAACCAGAAGAGAAACCATTTAAAAAATAACGTTTAACATGTTATATTTTTTTAACTATTCACTTAAACGTTATACTAGCCTGACCTAAAAAAAAGACATAGTTCTAAAGACAATCATTAATTGTATGAAGTTTGTCTGTCGATTATTGAGTCACTATTACTCACTATACTAGAAGCTCTATTTAGCTTGGGGCTAGGTGATTTGTTTTATTGTTAGACGAATTCATTATGTTTATTGTTATATACAAAACTTTGTCTGTCTGTAAAGTCGGTTAATTTTATATTATAACGTCATAAGAAAACATTGATGCTACTCGGACGGAGTGGAAGAGAGATACTTAGATGCGTCACAAGCCGAACACTTGGGAACGTGACACTATTTCGTGCATGCAGCCGGTCACCGAGTTATAAGACGTTATCACGTCATAGCGTTTTTATTTCAAAAAATCTTGTCTTATCTACGTATGACATTCCCGAATCGGAAGCTATCGTTAACCCAAATACAATTTGGCCGAAAAACCATTCAACTGACAAATAATCGTACTGCGACAAACAGGTGAAACACGGATTCTGTATACCTGACCGTAAACAGAATAAATGAGAGCTAACGTAATTTGTTCAGTGGAGTGTGCTCTACAACTGTTTCAAGTAACAGAACTGCCAGCGAGGTGTTTTCACACCGTACTGTAATACGCACTCTTTGGTGCAATAACATCAACAGCTGGAACCACAAGCTTTCTTGCACAAAATTGGCGATAAACATATTTGAAATTGAGTCCATCCAATATGTCCATCAGATTAGACGTCCTTTACCTGAAATGGTGATGATGATATTAAAAATATTATCTGTCTGTCTGTCAGTCAAGGACGATCGGTTAACATAGACTTAGAATTCGCTTGGGTTACATTTAAGGAATTTATTATACGTAATACATAAAAAATAGCTACTAAAACTACGAATTCCTTTGTTTTTATATATCTGTTTACTAAAATTTTAAAACCAAGCTCAAACAGTAACATAATAAAAAAAATGTGAAACGTAGTGCCTTAAATTGTTTCATGCGATGTTTATGACATAAATAACCAATTACTGTTATTTCATCAAAGATGACAATTTCCTAAAAAATGGATGGATGGGACCCCATTTGCTCTCCCTGATACGATCAGACAAAATGACACAAAACATTTCTTTTACCATAATTTTAACATAAGCAAATGCAAAGTCCGTAGCAGAACACACCCAAAGACAGACAGAAGATTATTGTAAAATGCAGCTTACTATATCCGTAGCACTACAAGAAACCGTAGTTTGACATTCGTGGTATAACGTGAAAACTCGTAGCTCGCTATTCGTAGCACTGCCAGAAATCGTAGCTTGATATTCAAAGCTACATGTAACCGCAGCGAAAACGTGGCTCACATTGAAAGTTGTGCATAAAATTGTAGCTAATAAAATATAGCTCGTAATCAAGTTGTAGGTATATCACATCTGTCGCAGAACCGATGAAAGGTGGAGTAAACGGGTTCTCGAATGGAGACCACGCCTTGGCAAACGTAGTGTAGGACGCCCCCCAGCCTGATAGACCGACGACCTTAAGAAGATGGCTGGCAGTGGCGATGAAAAAGCGGAGATCGTGCTCTTTGGCGCTGTTTGGGTGAGGCTTGCGTCCAGCAGTGGACTGCAATAGGCTGAATAGATAGATAGATACCGGTAGATACAGGTGTACCAAAATAAATTTTAAAAAAAGTATATCATTTAAAACCGCTACTTGCTAATATGTGAATACTTTTTTCTCTCTAAAATGTTGTTACTACGTTGTGATCGTGGATGACTCAAAACACAGTGCATTTTACAGCATTTTCGCCGTATTTACCAAAACGATACAAATATATTTCTTTGTCCCATTGTTCAGATTTCACACTAGAGCTTTACCAAGCATATTTTATGACTGCTAACGTCGTTATTTTTGGCTTAGCAAAATCCCCTACACGTAAAAACGGCAAAAGGGATTTACTTACGAAAGGCGAAATTTGGTTGTAAATCCTTTCGATATTTTAAATGACATGAAGCTTGTTCTCCAAGAATAATTAATTTCTTGAATGTTTAATCTTACAATCTTATCCCCTACACAATGACTAGACTCAACCAAACTTATTAAATCTTAATTCAAACCCAATCTCGAGTCACGTCTAATCCGAGAGAAGGCACTTATAACCAGATTAACTTACTGTTTAATTAAACAGAAAATATCTAATGGCAAATAAGAAATTCCTGCGATTTGGTGCAAGTCACTAACGGTGGCGAAATATCTAAACCGTGACAATTGAGAGGCAAGAGGTTAATCAACGTTGAAAAATCGAGTGTGTGGTACACAGCACCTATCATGTCATGGTCTCAGTCATCTTCTTCTTCTTTTTTTTAACCAATCCGCTTTTCCACGTTCGCATTCAAGTGAGTATTCTAACCATAGACTTCGAATTTGCTATCTATGATTCTAACATTGTTTTTTTTGGAAAGGACTCAGTTATCCTAGTGCTACGAGGAGACAGAATTTATTTTTGCCACGGGCGTCTCGAAGTTCAACTAAACTACCTAGAATCAATTTAGACTGAGTTGCATCACCTTAACTTTAACCATAACTCTAACTTCAACCGGTGTTTCTGTAAGGAGTTTGACAGACTTTTGACGTTTGTTAAAGTTAAAGTAAGATGGTGCAAACCAGCCTTAAAAAAGTAGTAGGTATTCGGTATTGAATCGAACTGGAAATCGAACTCGAAATCCTATGCGTTCCATCCGAACCGTAGCGCCACTATGTCCATCGGGTTGTCGACTTTACATTAGAGAGATCCTGAGAATATAATTATTTTGGTAAAAGCAAATAAGTTTAACTTTTTTAGGCATACGTTTATCATTTAACTAAACGTCATTTTCAATTTACTTTCTTGCATAAGATCTGAATTCATGCGTTGACAAGAACTAGAGCATTTGTTTTTTTAGTTGCGCTTAGTGAGAATTGTAATATTTGAGGCCCTAAGAACATTTATTCAATGATAAGGTAATGTTTCTCTTAACTTGTACTCAATCTTTATTATATCTGCTGCACCATTGAACGTGATTTGAGCCTCATTTCTAGCGAATTAATAAGAAGATTGCACTCGAAAGACCCAACAATTCAAGTATCGTAGAATTTAATCAGATCGTGTAAACATGACATATATATTACCTTATGTGAATTTATGATTAACATAATATAATAAAATAAATAACAATTATAACAATTGGTTCTAGGTAAGTATAGATAACTGTTTTCCTCTTTCTTAGGAAGAATAGATTTTAATAATAATAAATAATAATACATACATTGACATTTTCCCTGACCGATGTATCCATATATGATACCCAACAGTGGGTATGCCTATTTTATCTTATATATCAGTAATGCTTTGCCCTCAAATGCACACAAGAATATGTAAACGTTGAACCAAACAGCCAGCATGAGCATCATGTGCTTGTTCATGAATTGCAGCAGTTGCACTTTTGATAAATCAGTCATATACCAGACAAAGCTAAATGTGTAGTTAGAAGCATAAGCTGACTTCGCGTTATAGAGTCATGATTAAAAACAAGCTGATTTAAATTTGGGATTTGTTGAATATATAGTCCACTAGATAGACATGGCCAGTATCCCATATTAAAATCAGCAAAGAGAGTATTAAGATAACATTCTCATTAAAAGGTTAACTGCTAACTAGCACTTTTAAGGGGACGCCTTCCCATTAACAAACATTATCATCCAAATTGGACCGATTTCGAGGCCATAACCAATTGTGGAATGCTCGAGAGAATATTTATCCTTAATTTCACTGAGCAAAAAAATATAATTTCCACCCAAATTGCCGATGTAAACGCACCTATAAAGAAGCTTTCTCATCTCTCGAGCGTATAAAAAGGCGATAATAGCAGGATATTATTTGGGTAAGACATTCAAAGGCAAATTATACTAAATTGTTTTACCTCGAGGAGGAAACTGCGAGAATTAGATTCTTAACAGCCGAAACTCTTGGGCGTTGCAGTATACACTTAAAAAGTTAATTTTGTTACCAACCTTCTTTCTAGTACTTTATCATAATCTAAACGTTTTTGTTATGCTGAAGATTTTTAAAAAATGCATAATAGACGCCATTGCTACCTACTTAAATGATTTTTTGATCTAAGTAATATTCAATGTTAATCTTATTTTACCTTTGATTTTTATTTAATCTTATGTTGATATCATAAAGCAGGGTACTCACCTAGTCGTGGAGCATGTAACGTATATGATACTGTGTCTCGGCGGGTCACAGCGAGCTTAATGCGCTTCACGCACCAGCGGCTCGCAGCAGGCTCGTGACTACGTACTCAATTGATAAAGTATCAGATTCGTTACATGCTACACGGCTAGGTGAGTACTGTGCTTAATATTCGTAATAGATACTCGAACCTATCTTACAAATGGCATCCGGTATTTTGTAAAGCCCAGGTAAACCGCTCCATTAACCCTTTGACTGACATAAAGTGACTTTCGATTACCCGCTCACGAGTCAGAGAAACAATATTATCTTTTAATAACAATCTGTCCTGATTTGACACCGAACAAATGGATTTTAGCCCCCCAGCTCAATGGACCGACGACCTTAGGAAGATGGCTGGCAGTGGATGGATGAAAAAAGCGGGAGATTGTGCTCTTGTCGCTCTTTGGGGGAGGCTTACGACATAGCAGACTGAAATAGGCTGAAATGATGAGGATGATGATGAAACGGATTTAAACAATGGAACTTAGTTTTTAAAGATATATCCTACATATATCCTACAGATATACTAAATTTATAATTAAAATTTTGAAATAGATAATAAACGTCCGTACGATCCGATTTCCGGAACGCTCTTAGTAAGCAGAAATGAAAGGGAAGCAGAAAACTTAAGAATTTATTAATAATATTACGAATGCTTTGATAGTTTCTAGAATGCTTTCTAGTCGATCCAAAGTAAACATAATGTGACACTGTTTTCGTTAAATTTTAATGTAACATCTCGCTATGGAATGTAAATAAAACGAAAAGAAATATTAAATATTTTTACTTTTAAATACATCTTTCTTGAGCTGTTTGGCTCTGCTATACAGTTCGTGTCGTATATTCGGGTACGCAACCAACAAATCTTGCCAGCAGTTTAATCTCAAGAAGACCAGATCCACAACCTGACAAATAAATATTTACTGAGTAACACGATACACGGAACAGAAACGTGGCCTCTTACTACGAGCCATAAGAAAGCTCAAAGTTGCACAGCGCGCTATGAAATGGCTGGCGCTATTTACTGGGGGAGGTCTATGTTCAGCAGTGGGTGTCCTGAGGCTGAAATGATGATGATGATGATTAATCACGTTAGTATACAAGGTGTTTCAAAAATATCTGCCGCCGCTGCAATGGATGAAAGTATTACTACGTCGTAATGTTAAATTACGTCTGAGGAATGAAACTCCTTCACTATCGTAATCTATATCTATACTATAATAAATATGTAATAAGTACTAACATCCGTTGCAGCGGCGGCAGATATTTTTACCTTATATATTAATAGACTGCGCTTGGGTTTCTAATTGGAAGGGGCGAGGAGTGGCCATTCTATATTCATTAACAAATTCGAAATTAATCGTTTGGTAACTTGTTGTTAGTAGGACTAAAACCTTCCTTAGTAGAAACTATAATATGTTAATTCCTTAATTTAGACCCTTAACAATTAGCCTGTTGTCTGGCGCATTCATTACTTAGGTATTTGTTGATAACTATGGGTATTGAACCCTAAAAATAACATAAAACATTGGGCTATTATGCGCGCTACCATTTGAACAACAATTCAAATACACAAGGCTGGTAATAAACAAAACCGTATAAATACAATATATTTCAGTGCCATAATTTCTACGGTATCGTTATGCGGGCTCAGTTCGCAATACACGGTTGAAAACATTGATATTGCTCGTATAAGCAATGTTAAAACTGTTTAAAATCTGGTACTGTGTACGATAATGTTCTGGCTGACATGACTTCCTGCACAAAGGCTCCAGTGTATTTTTATTTTCTTTTAAATCGAGTAATAAATTATCTAAGCAAATATTTTCAAGGCATTCAAGGTGCTGCTGCCTGTGGAACATTATCGAAACCTTATTTAACATCCAGCCAGAGTCCTTTTCATTTTGATTTATATTTATTTATATAGCCTTTATTGCCGACAGTTGGTGTCGGTATGTCTTTGCGACACGAAGGCCTCTTCCAGCTCTTTCCACTCTTCTCTTATTCCAGCTGTTCGCTGCCACAATGGACCTGCTGTATTTGTAATTTCGTCAGATCATAATTTTCTTTGTCTTACTCTTTTTCTTTTTGTTTAAAGTCTAGGGGTCCACTCTGTTACGTACTTTGTCCATTTTTTTTATATTTTCCCTATGCATATGTCCTACCCACCGACACTTAAGAATTTTTGTTTTGATAACGACATCTTCTATTTTCGTAGCGTGCCTAATGTCCGTGGCTCTTTTTCTATCTCTCTTTGTATAGCCCAGTATGCTCCTTGTCCATGGCTCTTTGGCAAGTAATCAGCTTTTGTTCCTGTTTTAATGTTAAGATGGCCTTTGGCCTTAATCGGACTTAATTCAGTTCAAAAATCAGAGTTACAACACTTAAGGTAGGTACCTTGTGGAATTTACTAAAATACATACCAATAATAGAAATAAGTTACACTACCACTCTCTTTTGCGGCGACGGTTAAAGACAAATGAGATGTTGAAAATACTTACTGTTCTCGTATAATAACTGAATTGAAACGGCACACTTGGGAACAGTCCAGGAATAAGACCGAAGAATCCATTGGTTGTTAGCAGTGAAATAAATTTCTTCTCCCCGCTGAAATAATAAAACTGGTAACGATGCATCTCATTTACACGATATAATAGGAATACCGGTCAATAGGTACAGACCTAGAAACCAAGAAAAATATTTGATTTGACAACAATAATAATGCTGGTACATTTTACTTTACTTTTTACTTTACATGTTTTAAAGAAGTGATACATACTGTTGTCTTTTATTTACGCGAACACGATACATTTAAATGAAACTACTTTTACGGATTATTTCGCAATTTATTAACTGACTGATAACACCTTAGTCTACCTGTGACCACGAACGCTGTTGTGTTTGAAACGTCAGGTTAAATAAAATGTTAATAAATCGCGAAATAATCCGTAAAATATATTGTTTTAAACTTTCATGGTCACTAACATTAGAATAGTTTGTTAGTCAGTTATTCCTTAATCATGGCGCTTGCAACAGTGCCGAAATATCGGGAACTCAAAAATAAGGTACATGGTAGCAATCCCGTAACAAACTATTCTAATCCGTAAAAGTAGTTTCATTTAGAAGTTATACAGTTATGCTGTTTTATAAGTCCGGTAGGTGATTTTGAGTTGCTTCCGAAAACTTGGCACTACTTTGAAATATAACCTGTACTGCTTGTCGATCAACTGAATTAGGTATGAACGGTCCAAAATAATTTTTAAAATTGCGATCCATGTTTCTTTCGCAAAGTCCGTTAGTTTTGTTAGCACAACTGTTCCTGAAAATCGCTGGCTATTTTTGTTACCTACAGATTGTTTATTTTAATAATTAAGTAAAATAAAAATAACGTTACATACCTTGTATCATTATACCATTTTTCAATTTCCCCTTCATGTATGAAGTATAGACATGGAAATATGTCTCCCTCTTGAATTATGCATTTACCTGCGAATTATACCATTAGTAAAATTTTAATTTAAAAAGGATTATTTACCACCTTTATTAAAGGGGTTTGATTGAAGGCCGATTTTTATTGTAGACAATCGATCAAGGCAGACAAATGCCTTGTGTGACATTGTAGACATTCTTCTTACGAGTTACGAAACCGTAAAACATCTAATAGTCTAGAACTCTAGTAAGTACTAACCAGGAAATATGACAACTCTCTGAAACCGAGCAACCAATTGCCTTGTGAAGTAACTAGGCAAGTTTCGAAAGAGTGCAGGCCTTTTTAGGTGATGCATGTATAATGCCGCCATCAAATCTTCGCGGAGACATTGTGGCGCGTGTTTTGCTAACTCGGGGAGCCAGTTACCTGTGTTCATGAAAGACAAAAAAATTATCATACGAACTTCACAATTTTTCTTTGTTACACTGCCCTCAAAAGGTTCCAGACTAGGCAAGTGATCGATTGATAGATAATGTCTCATGGAAATAATTACCTATTGTGCCATTTCAGTTATGCAATCAATTTTAAATAAATGTTGGTTCATCTTTGACAAAAGGGGAATTTGAGACGCCAGCATTTGCCAGCTTGGTCATGGTATCATCTGGTTTCAAAATGCTGTCAAGTGTCAATAAACCATCAAAGGAATCGTCTTTTTTTTCTTTAGACAACGAACCGCTGGCCCTCAGAGGCTAGGGTGGAGTAAATAAAATGCTTTGAATAGTCTGTAGTTGGGCGACAAAAAGAGACATGTATGCGAGATCTCATATTAAAAGTGTAACACTATATACCCAGTTCAACTCTCTAGGACAAAGCATATTGCATAATACATTTAATTGCGTCAAGAGATAACAAGAAAAAAGGTAAGTCCTGGACCAAGTTATGTAGAAATATTAGGTTGGGGAAAAAGTCTTTTTGCATTATAGTATGTATGAACTTGTAATAAAATCTCTTTGGCTGTACTATTTGTATCTGGCTGGTTTTGGTATCATTAAAAGTCTCAATTTTAAATAAGATAATCCCAAATTCAAATTAGGAAATAGTGTGTTTTTCATTTGATTTTCGTACTGTCAAGATGAGTGAATCTAATAAAGAAATTTGATACATTTTAAAATTTTGCTACAAAAAAGGTAAAAAGGCAAGCCGCCAAAAAAAATTGCGATGTTTATGGACCTTGTGCAGTGTCTGTGAGAATAGCACAAATTTGGTTTAAGCGTTTTCGATCCGGAAATGTTGATGTCAAAGACGCACGTCTCTTTGGTCGCCCTATTACGGATAAAATAGATGCCATTTTTGAAAAAGTGGAGCAAGATCGGCATATGAGTAGTTACGAAGTAGCTGAAGAACTGGGAATTGACCACAAAACAGTTTTGGCGCATTTGAAAAAAACTTGGTACACAAAAAAGCTCGATATTTGGGTGCTCCACGAGCACACTGAAAGAAACCTAATGAACCGTGTACTCATTTGTGATTCTTTATTACGACGTTATAAAACCGAACCATTTTTGAAGAAGCTGATAACTTGTGATGAAAAGTGATTCACTTACGACAAGAACGTGCGAAAAAGGTCGTAGTCAAAGGCCGGTCAGGCTTTACAGACTGTGGCGAAACCCGGGTTAACTCGCAATAAGGTGATGCTGTGTGTGTGGTGGGATTGGAAGGGCATTATTCATTATGAGCTGTTACCACTAGGCAGGATCAACGATTCTGAACTCTACTGCGAACAACTGATGAGATTAAAGCAAGAAGTTGAGAAAAAGCGGCCAGAATTAATCAACAGAAGGGGTGTGGTTTCATCATGATAACGCTAGACCTCACACATCTTTATGTGTGAGGTCTAGCGTTAGCGTAGGTCCACACGCTAAAGAGCCACTCAGCAAAAATTAAGAGAGTTTGTCTAGGAGGTGTTAATGCATCCGCCGTATAGTCCTGACCTTGCACCTTCAGATTTCCACCTGTTTCGCTCTCTTCAGAATTCTCTAGGCAGTGTCAGGTTAACATCACGAGAGGACTGCCAAAACCACTTGTCGCGGTATTTTGATCAGGAGCAAAATTTCTTTAGCAATGGGATCATGTCCCTACCTACAAGATGGCAAAAAGTGATAGAACAAAATGGTACCTACATACTTTAGTTAAATGTAAATAAACCATATTAAAAAATGTTTTGAATTTTCTTAAAAAATGCGAAGAAACTTATTCCCCAACCTATTATGTATATTTTATACATTGGCATGTTTTTATCTTTTTTAGTAAAAATGTTACATGATGCGATTGAAATTTGATGGGCAAAATTCTGACTGTAATTGGAGTGTAGATTCATTGCAACAAAATAAAGACAACTAAAGAACAGAACAAACCTCTTTGCCTCTGCCACAACTGCCCGGTATACTCCTCAATACTTCGCAACAAGGTTGGAGCAAGACCACTGTGGAGGAGGTATGTCGTCAGATTAGACACACCATAATCATACTGATACAGCTCACGATACATTATGTAGACTGCGCTTATGGCTAAACTCACAAGCCACATGTCCAACAGAAGAATGAAGGCGTTAAAAAATATTTTGTAGTAGATCTCTTGTACGGTTAGTGCCACCACCTGAAAGCGTAACATATTTATGGTATTCGGTTATTTTACTATTGCCAATGGCAGCTGTAAGGAAATCTCCATCAGATTATTCTAATTAGTTCATCATCATCATTATTATATTAGCCATGCGACGTCCACTATCTAATTAGTTACTTAAATAAAAATCTGAAAAGATATCTTAAACAATTTACGCCTTTTTTATTGTTAAACTTAACAATAAAAAAAGGGAAAATCTTACAATAGTATAATGTAAAAATACACAACAACAACACCACATACACTGCTCTAATCTAAGGACAGGTAAATCACTTATGTAATATAAATCAGAAACAAAAAATACCACAACACCAAATAATAAAGACGTTTACGCAATTATACCGTATTAAAAAAAAGACAACAATAGGGTTTTAAAATCTACAACTACACATTCAGGGAACTAACCGTATCCATGAGAGTATGCGTTTGCAACAGTATAATGTACAAAAAAGCCACAATGTAATCATGCTGCCATTTGAGAGGGACGACAAACGACACCTTATACTCGTACGATTTGTTCCCCATGAAGAACATTGTCATACGCGCACACCCCCCTAAAGATATTGAAAAATAATTATTTAAAGATGAAATCAAATGGTTTTGGCTAGCAGTTGCATTCACCCAAGCAAAGTTAAGTTCATTTAATAAGAAACAAGGAAGTGAACTGGGTAAGAAAATTATAGTAGGTAAAAAGGACAAGATGAGGTGGAAGCCCTGAAGATGGAAAAATCATTTTTAAAACCACAGCTGGTCAAGTATGGAAGAGGTAAGGTGAAATTAAGCATTGCTGAGGAATCTTGATTTCTTGCTCTTAAGCTAAATAATCAAATAACTGATCTAAATAATAATGTAAAAAAGAGCACCGAAACTACTTTTATAAATGCCTAGTTTACTCAGTTCCTATCATTATGCTTTTTAGGCCTAAATTTCCTAGGAAATTGTATTATTGTTAATAAGCTTGCGTTTAAATTACCTCTACTTTTGTCTTTTACAAGTATCCATTCATCGTAATCTATGGTAGCATTTTTTTGGGGTGACAATTCCCAAATTGTAACTGGAAATTTTTCACCGGGATCTGAAAATTATGGACTAGTGTAGCAATTATTAAATTTTATACCTTATGTAATACCACACAAACCTTTAGAACTATACCCGTTTGTTTTTTGGGAGTAAAAGTTACTTTCATTTTCACACCGAACATAATAATATCTTTCACGTTATTAATGTGTTTCATATCAAGCACATTCAATACATAGAATCTGGTGTCTAGCTCCTAACCTTAGCTGAGGGATATGGCAGCTCAAAATGAGACGACGCCAAAACAGTTGTTCAATTTGTTATTATACCATTTTTATCCAGCGGCTTTACGCAAACTAGGTTCAAACTAAACTTCAAGTTCTACGTCGCCTTATCTTCCAGTTCGATCAATTCGAGAACATTTCTTACCCAAAAGTTTTGGAAGGACTGTTTATTGGAATGATGCTTCACCTGTCATTTAACAGGGCAAGATATTTTTACAGATATACCAAAGCAAAATAAGTCATATTAACGTTACAGTATCGCGCACACACTCTATAGATCAGCAATAGGGAAAATCTTTCTCTGAAACTATTTTCACTTAAACTAAAAATAATTCAACAGGTTTTGTCCCATTCCCGCCTACACTCAAAAGTACACTACAGTCACTAATCGAATAATGGCAGAATCAACAATATAAGTGACAACTCGAAAACTCGCGTTCGAAGCGTTAAACCAACAAAACTTACTTTTACGGCAAGCCACATAAATCCAGCCGCAGACTATAGAATGAACTATAAGGAACACAATTAAGATCTTCATAAGGATCGGCATCAAT
Organism: Anania fuscalis; assembly: GCA_950371115.1. Taxonomy (NCBI): domain Eukaryota; kingdom Metazoa; phylum Arthropoda; class Insecta; order Lepidoptera; family Crambidae; genus Anania; species Anania fuscalis. The sequence goes on along the minus strand of OX493335.1, from coordinate 13,650,607 downwards.
TTACTCTGAAATATTGCAACAATGATAAAAATATAGGATATATTCATTTTAATCGATTACCCAAATCCAAGTTTGCATTTGACCTTATTTACTAGTTGAATAACGTTTACAGTCATTATACCACTCATTCTGTTTTATTTACACCGTCTATCACAATCATCTTCTCTTTAAGTTAAGTAAGTATTAAATTTTAGTAAGTATTAAGTTTGTACACGAACCTATCAATCGTTAACAAGGATGTCATGAACCATACTATTAATAGTTGCTAACATACGTCATTCAAAACGATTGCGATACACAACACAATATGCTAGTAATTAGTTTGTACCGTTAGCACTTTATCACAAATACCTTGAAGCTGTTGCAAAAATGAACATGATACTCATATAACAACCGTAGCCTTAGCAACCTAGCAAGTTGGTAAATCAGATTTCCAGATACCAGGGTCATCAGAGGCAAGAACAGAGAAATGGCATCAACGTAAAAACTCCAGTATAGTAAAAGGCGATGCGAGAGACGTCTGTTTACTAGCTTTTCGTTGACCACTGCCAATTCTATCTGTAAGTTCAAAAATTAACAAATTATTGAAAATTACCATTTGCTAACCTTAAAGAAAATGAGACAAGTGACGATGAGGCATTGCTCTTTGGGGATATTGCTTGGTAGAAAAATGCCACACACACACACCCATGTGTGCCGTCGTCTTACTTAATTGTTCGTGATGATATAACTTTTGTTGTTACTGTTTAAAATACCGCTTACTGGGCAACATCCAAAATAATAATTTTGTATAGTTACTCAATAAAAGGGATACAGGAGTAGGATTAATTAATAGGACGTTAACAGTGTTTTTATATTACGGTTATTTGCAGAAACTAATCGATTTTAATGTTTTTCATGTGCTTAACTCGAACTAAGTTAAAAATATATGTATTGTCATTAATAAAATATCATAAGAACATACCATGAAAAATTTCGATAGTAAATCCGCGAAGAAAATAATGTCCATCGCAAGTAGTCCCAAGTAAATATCTTGTCTTAGATCTTCAGGCACATAATTAAGCATGAGAACCAGAACAGACGAGACGAATGGTCCAACCATCCAAGCGAGAAGTAACCATCTAGAGTACCAAGAGCCGCTGCGAGCCTCCTTTGGCTCCTTCATCCACTACAAAAATTTAACTAGGTAGCTAAAAACTGGTGATAGATTTGACCGAAGAACATAAGGATCTTTGATTTCACAAAGAATCAATAACCAAAGTGAGACGTTAGTATGTGTAGTACGAGTTTCGGGGCGATAAATCGATCTAGCTAGGTTTCATCTATGAAAAATAATACTGGGTCGGTCATCCAGGTACTTTATGTTAACTAATAAAATAGGACCTCATATTTTTAATAACTTTTTTCGATCAGGGTCAGTGGCATCTATTAGGATAGCCTGGTCCAGTGGTGGGAGGAATGAGTCCCAAATAATTATGATAATATTTTTATCACAATTTCGTGACAGCAAATACTGGGTTTGAACTTTTAAATATATTATGTAAGGGTTAAAGCATTTATCAGCAAAGCCGGGCGGCTAAACCGAACGTGTGTAGATGGATGTAATGTAGTAGATGCTTTGGTCAGACTCTGTTGTTCGACATATCTTATACCTACTGCCGAACTAATGCGTGTAGCTTGGATTTGAAATTTCTTACACCATTTAGTATGCATTTAGTGATGTTGTAGTGCAGATTGCATGAAGTTGATAAATTAAAAGATATCAAAATAAACTGAATAATATACGAGGCAACATCTTGCAAAACAAACCATGAAATAAAAACGAACTGATCCTCTCATTACGTTATATCGAAACATTTTAACCGCACTTTTATGTCCGTACTGGATACTTTATATTTTTATTGCCGTTTACTTACCGGTAACTGTATCGTCTTGCGTCCTCGCAAGATGTACTCTATAGTGTTATGTGGATTTTCTTTGATATGATTTTTAATCGCCATAAAATCGTATTTAGACTGACGGTTTTTAGCTATGTTTGATCTTATCTAGAAACCAAATAGTTATTATGAAATAATGCGGTATTTGTTCAGCAGTAGAAAATCAGCAATAGATATAAATAGTGCCATAAAATTTATAGAATTTATGTATAGAGCGGCATTTATTCAGCATTAAAGAACACAAAAAAATACTAGAATAGTACAATAAATATGGAACACGCAGGTGGGCAAGTCCACCTGAACGCACACAACCGGATTAGTAAGTATAGTACGTGATTAAGACATCATTCTGTCTCTGTCATCGTCAAACAAACTGACAGCTAAAGAATGATGTGTCGCCGAATTCAAATTAACACTAGCGATTTCACTATCAACTATCTTCTTGCTGTCATTTTCTAACTTACTGATCCTCCTGAGATTATCCTGAGATGCGCAAGTGGGCTTTAGGTGGAATTGCGCACAAACGGATTAGTTTAGTACGAGATTGAGTGAGACATCATTCTGTCTCTGTCATCGTCATACAAACTGACAGCTATAGAATGATGCTTATTACCGTGTTAATGGATAGTTCGGGATTAAATTCGCTAATCCTAAGGTGCGCATGAGGGCCATAGAGTGCTCTGTGTGAAGCAGCAACTCAAAATTAAGAAATTATAGGTATAAAGGAACAGCACAAAAATGAAAAAAGACTAAAACAATATTAGTTAATCTAACTTTAAATCATCATCATCATTTCAGCCACAGGACATCCACTGCTGAACATAGGCCTCCCCCAGTGACTTCTAGATCGGCCGGTTGGAAGTGACCTTCATCCAGCAGCTTCCTGCAACCTTTACTAGACGTCTATCCACCATGTGAGTTGACGTCCATTTACGCTGCGCTTGCTGGTACTTGACTTCCATTACAGAACCTTTCTGCCCCATCGGCCGTCAGTTCTACGTGCTATGTGCCCAGCCCACTGCCACTTTAGCTTGCTAACCCGACGGGCTATGTCAGTGACTTTTGTTCGTTCACGGATCTCTTCATTTCTGATTTGATCTCGCAAAGAAACACCGATATAGCCCTTTCCATAGCGCGCTGTGCAACTTTGAGCTTCCTTATAAGGTCCATAGTAAGAGGCCACGTTTCTGTTCCGTATGTCATCACTGGTAACACACACTGGATGTAGACTTTCGTCTTTAGGCACTGCGGTATTTCGGACGAGAAGATGTTGTGTAGTTTTCTGAACGCTACCCAGCCTAGTTGGATTCGTCGATTAACCTCTTTCTCAAAATTGGACCTACCCAACTGGATCACTTGTCCCAGGTAAAGGGGTACGTTTACATTCATTAACTTTGAATACTACAAAACAATTACCTCGTCTGAGATAATATCTTGAAATTGCTCGATGTTCATCTGCAACACATCTGCGTAACCATTAGCTACTGCTGATACTCGGACAGGCCGTGGTTCAGTTCCGTTCAATTGACCAAATATAGCTCCCTGCATAACATTTCATTAATTGTTTGATTGCACGGTTTCGTACGATCTATATGTATACGTCACTTTACAGTGTCACCAAAGTCAATACAATCAAAGAAATTAAAAAGGTTAATTTTGTTAAACGTTGCCTTACAAAAAGTAATTCTACGGTGTAGGTAGACGCAAAACCTTTTAGATAGTACCTACATATTGTTTTTATTTATTTAAGTATTCTAGATTACTAGACTCATAATGTGTTTACTTTTGTGAGTTCAATCCAATCTTCACCATCCTTTCTAATAGTTATCTTTCCTCTATGCACCACAAAGACATGAGGTGTTAGATCCATTTCCCTCATCACTTCTTCGCCAGGCCTCAAATACATTAGGTGGCCAATACTTGACAACATCCTTTCGATAGGTTCACCTCCTTGAAGAAGTGTGTCTAGAGCTTTGAACGTTCTAGAAAATAAGTAGAATTCATAAGAACAAATTTACAGTTTTATTAAATATATCACAAAAAAGAACATTTATTACCTTTTATAAAAGTAGTAACTTAAATCTTGCTTAAAGACTGCACCGATGCGCTCATTCATAAGGTTATGGAGATTGATTCCTTTATTTCTGAAAAAAAACACATACAACGAGAGCTCCAGAGCTCACATTATAAGTAGTAGGTACGTTAACAAAATGAGAATTCTAAATGTTTGATAAAGCACTATGACAAATAATCATCATCATCATCATTTCAGCCACATGACGTTCACTTCTGAACAAAGGCCTCCCTCAGTGACTTCTGTCATCGGGGGGTTTTTGCCATACTCGCCACACTTGGCAGGCGGGTTGGCGAGCGCAGTTTTTTTATTATTTCACACGCAGACGCTGTTCCTCGTCTCGTGCTACAGGATTTAGTCACCTCTTACGACACGCTTCTTGTTGGCGGTGGGGAAGTGTATTCTTTACGGCCGTCACAGCACAATAATTATAGAGTCACAACCTCGTTTTCATAATTTTAACTTTAAAACTCAATTTAATTTTTGTAAAAATATATACCTCTTCCACGAATATCCAAAATGAGCTGTGGCTTCATCTATATGTTTCTGATCGACTCTCTCAGCTTTTAAAAACTTTTGCAACTGACTGACGCCGTGCTGATATATCGTGTTCCCTCTGTTTGCTAATATTAGGAGTGCTAACGAGTAACACGTGACGTACCTGCACAGTTTATTAATCTATTAGTTTATCATTGTCTACTGCTGGATATTACACTTTATAAAAGTGATTATTATTTGTCAATTGTTTTCATTACCATTGCGCGGTTGCGATGACAACTCTTAACAGTCGCGCGGAGTGGATGCTCTTGCCACGGCGCCGTAACGAGAACTTATTATTTTCTGGTAAATATCTGTATTAGCTCACCAAAAACAAATGCCAAGTATCACCAGTACAAAACCAACGCCAGCATTGGTGCGGTCTATATGAAACTTCCCAAGATTCATTCTCATGAGAGCACTCTGTGCCAAGTTCAAACTTTGAGCAAATATCTAAAATAGTAAAATAAAATATTAAATTCAATCAACGTTTGTTTAAAAGCTCAAACTTCTCAAAGAAATTCATTGTTTCATTACATTGTAGGTAATTTTAGATTAGGGTTAAGGCATTTTGTTTTGTATTTGTTTCATTTGAAATTAGATTTATCTGTATCCATTCAATTAATATAACAGAAAGGTCTGAAATGGAGGCCACGTACCAGCAAGCGCAGCGTGGGACCTCCACCCACAAGGTGGACAGACGACCTGGTAAAGGTTGCAGGAAGCCGCTGGATGCAGGCCACTTCCAACCGGCCAATCTGGAAAACACCGGGGGACGCCTGTATTCAGCAGTGGTTTTCCTGTGGTTGAAATGATGATGATGATGATCCTACTATTCCGATATGTTTACTCAGTTGCTAGAAGCGTATATGGACAAACTGGCTCCACCAACTTCCTGCTTATATAACAGTTTTCTTAAGTGCGATAACAGTATCATGGATAGCGGATCTGCAGTTACTAAGCTATCATTGTATCAAAATGGACATGACCAGTTCAAGTTTGATATAAAAACATTAAATTCCACTGGTCATGATTAACAACTTCAAATTCGCTTTGTATGCACGTAAGATGTCTAAGATTTACCAAATTTAGCTGTTCCATCGTAGGCTTTTCATCTATAACTATGTAGCTTGGAACCCAGCAGTCATTACGGTGCGTCATGTCCACAAGATTGCCCTTACTATCGAAGTCGAAGTCGATGCAATGGGTCATAAGAAAGTGGCTCCCACCCAGCATCAACAGGACTATCACCAGTTGCCACTTCAGTATCTGGAAGACATATGAGGTGTAAACGGGTTCTTAAGTGGAGACCACGCCTTGGCAAACGTAGTGTAGGACACCCCCCAGCCCGATGGTCCGATGACCTTAGGAAGATGGCTGGCAGTGGATGGATGCAACAAAGCGCGCTCTTTGGCGCTCTTTGGGGGAGGCTTACATCCAGCAGTTGACTGCAAAAGGCTGAATAGATAGAAGTAATCACTGGTACCTACTGACAAGTACTAGTCTGCATGCAAGCGCTAGTCACCGTCGGTTTGGGAGCCTAGAGAGTTCTTGTCAATTGCATGCTTCCCTGTCTCACCACACGCATACATTACAATGTTCAATTCTTGCGAGTAAACTATAACATAATGCTATAGTGTTTACAATTTGCTTTATCACAATAATCAGTTCAAAGTATATAGGAATAAAAAGAAAGAAGCTACAAACCAAAATATAAACAGCTTTGATATTCGGTTGATCAGCAATGTAATTGAAGAACCCCATAACAATGTACAAGTGGGCAAACTTGCAGAAAGTGTTCATGAGCATAGCCTGGGGCTCAGAAATAGGGCTCGCAAGCATCAATCTAAAAAACTCAGACCAGGGAACAGCACCTATGACATCCAAGAGGAAGCCCCGAGTCAGATAATGAGCTATGCACATCTTTGTGTCGTATATTAGAATACCTTTCTCGTTGTAGTAGGCTATCTAAAAAAAACAGTGTTTTTATGTCACAAGGCCCTGTTTTCACCAATTTCAAAAAGCACAAGGTTTTTAATTTGGCAGTTTGTGTAACAAAACCTGAAATTTCGTTAGTTGAAACTTTAGCAACGTTGTCAGATGCTTTATTATTAAAATACATGCATACCTTTCCTAATGTAGGTATTATGTTAGTCCCCAGGCATGATTTCAAAGGGATAACTATAATAGCATTATCGTTATCTAAGACCTATGTAGTAGACGGGCGAGGGCCCGATAGACATAATCTTTAACGCACTCGTGACTAGACAAAGTTATCGAGTTAAGTATGCAGACAGTGTTTTCCAAACTGAGTATAAACTCTGACGTATAATACTTAATAAAATTAGTGTTTGTTATCGTCTTTCCCTAACTAGTTACTCGTAGCTTAACTGTTATGTACAGTGAGTAGTTAATTTTTTATTTTATGTTGTGTCCATCTGGCGCATATTCATACACACATATTTATAATATCATGTCTCGCGTGTACTCCCATTAAGGCCTCCCCACACTAGCGTCTTTTAAACGTCGACGTCGCGTCGTGGCAGTGTCCAATTAGCGTTAAGTAAAGGCTGTGGCGACCCCCTACGAAAGTGCATAACAAACTGATTTAATACCGTAACTGTACCGATTTAATAAACGACAATACTAACAAACAACTTCAGCGTCATATCCACCACAGCAACAGCGTCGCAAAAAGCACTCGTAATCATTAAGCTTCTTCTGATTGGAGCCCCACAGCCAGCTAAATATTAGGAAAACAAGTACAGAATCAAACAAAATAATTCCGGTGTAAGCAGAATTCGCGTTGTACTGTCATTTGACACAATTAGCGATCAGGTTACACTCTCAAATACGCGGCGGTAACCGTTATCAAAACGCGCGGTTACGTCTGAACAAATGCGAACAATGTTAGGTAAATAAGGCCTTGCGGTCTCCAACCGCGCAGTTCCCGCCGTTTCTGAAACAGCGTTTATAGCAGATTTATGCCTTTATCCGTTTCAATTCTTAGGGCGATAAGTCTTTGCTGAAAAATTACAGCCCCACCACGCTTCTAAGTCATGTATATAAGCTGTTTTCGAGAGTCATTACGAACCGTCTCGCACGCAGGCTTGCCGAATTCCAGCCTCCCGAACAATCCGGTTTCCGTAAAGGCTATAGTACCATCGATCACATCCACACGCTCAGGCAAGTTATACAAAAAACAGAAGAGTATAACCGGCCACTATGCCTGGCGTTCGTGGATTACGAAAAAGCCTTCGATTCGATCGAGACTTTGGCAGTGCTCCAATCTCTTCAGCGGTGCCAAACTGACTACCGGTACATCGAAGTGCAGAAGTCTTTGTACACAAACGCCACCATGTCAGTACGTCTCCAGGACGAGAGCTCGGAACCGATTCAGCTGCAGCGAGGTGTAAGACAGGGAGACGTAATCTCCCCGAAACTATTCACCGCAGCGCTGGAGGATGCTTTCAAACTTTTGGACTGGAGAGGACTTGGCATCAACATCAACGGCGAGTGCCTGACTCACCTTCGTTTTGCCGATGATATCGTGGTCATGGCTGAGACCCTGGAGGATCTTGGAGCAATGCTCGATGACCTCAGTAGAGTCTCCCAACGAGTGGGTCTTAAAATGAACATGGAAAAGACGAAAATCATGTCTAACTCCCATGTCGCATCCACTCCTCTTATGGTTGCAGGCACTACTCTGGAAGTCGTTGACCGCTATATTTACCTTGGACAAACAGTCCAGCTAGGTAAGTCAAACTTCCAGAAAGAGGTCGATCGTCGAATCCAACTCGGATGGGCAGCGTTCGCAAAGCTACGTAATACCTTCTCCTCACAAACACTACCACAATGCCTCAAGACCAAGGTATGGAATCAATGTGTGTTGCCAGTGATGACATACGGATCTGAGACGTGGCCGCTAACGATGGGCCTCATAAGAAAGCTCAAGGTCACTCAAAGGGCAATGGAGAGAGCAATGCTCGGAGTTTCCCTTTTCGATCGAATCAGAAATGAGACAATCCGAAGGCGAACCAAAGTTATCGACGTAGCTCTCAGAATCGCAAACCTTAAGTGGTAGTGGGCGAGGCACATTGCTCGCAGGACTGATGGCCGTTGGGGCAGGAAGGTCCTTGAATGGCGGACGCGGGCCGGAAGGCGTAGTGTTGGTAGGCCCCCCACAAAGTGGACCGACGATCTGGTGAAGGTCGCGGGAAGCCGCTGGATGCGGGTGGCACAGGACCGATCTTCGTGGAAATCCTTGGGGGAGGCCTATGTCCAGCAGTGGACGTCTTTCGGCTGATGGATGGATGGATGGATCCGTTTCAATATTCTTTTTTCGTTAAAAATACTATTATTATAGGATTTAAAAAGTAGTAATAATCAAAATTCCAAAGAAAGAGCACAGGACTGTGTGTAGGAAACACATAAAAAAGATTTCATTGTTGGTCCCATACAAAAAGTTGCAGTTGAACCGGAGCTTATTTTAAAACAACCGGATTTTCACCGTGTATTAATTCTCGTGACTGTACCTACCTACCAATTCGTTTAAGCTCAAGTACCTACACGTCATACTTTTTGTGAATAACATGAGCTGCTCTGTGCAGTGAATATACCTTGTAACGATGTACTTGCAATAGAAACGATTACTACAAGAACTCTAAACATCATCCAGTAATACATCCAACTGAAACAAAAAAAATTGTAAAGTTAACCTTCTTAATGTACCTACCTACTTACATAGTAAAAAAAATACAATTATTAGATGTCAAATTGCACAATATGTGACATCTAGAAAGCCACCACCACTAGGGGACCGCTAGGGAGGTCACACAAATGTGACCATTTGTGACAATGGGGAAGGGGGGGTCAAAATGATATGAAATCTTAAGCATTCAATTGAATGCTCTAAGCATGAAATTCGTGTGACGTAATTTATGGCCCCTCATCATAAAGACGCACTGATCGAATACCTTACCCTTCAGGCATTGTGGCAGTCATTTATAATATTTCTTAATTATCTCATCCCATCTCAAAAACTCAGTGTAAAGTCCTAAATCTATGTAATCATTTTCGTAAAAAGTACTGAATATTCACTGATCAGAAGTTATTTGAATTGCATACCTATGCAAAGAAAGCTTTTTTCCCATAGGATACATTTTTGTATAATACTTGAGCAAGAAATAATGTCTTTAGATGTTTGTCGATTTAAAATAAACTTCTTTACTAGTGGTTAGAATACTAACTTAGAACCTGGATCCAACCAACTCTCTAAAGCAAATGCGGTCAAAGGTGTCCATTCGTCATTTTCGACAGGTGCTTTCCGACCTCTTGTAGTAACAAGCGTTTGTGCGTGAAATATTCTGTTTCGAAGTTTTTTTTGATACTGACAAACAAATTAAAGATTTAACACTGGAGATAAAAAAATAATAGTATAAAATTTAAAAAAAATATGCATAATTGCATTCATAATAATTTGTGAATCAGACGCAGTCATAAGATCAAAAAATAATCATAGTATGAAGCCTACAAGTACCAAGACTATTGAATAATAAGTAAAAGTAAAAGACAATCAATGTCTAGCCAGAATTAACACTTTTGAACGTTAAGGGATTGTTCAGGAGACGCGACGCGTCGGGCGGAGCGGTGCGCTAGGCGGATATCGCGGCTTCTAGTGTTTTATCCGGTCGCTTCTCGCCGCGTTTGACGCGTAACGTAAAGATAAACATATGGTAACTATATAACATTTTAAACTTTCTTGTTGCATTTTTTAATTATTTAACACTACACAGCACTATGTTGCATAATACCCGTGCTCTATAGTGATAAATAATAATGGTAACTAGTTGTTTCGTTTATGAAGGAGCGGGGCGTGCGAAATAGCGGTTTACGGCGCTGTCAGTTGTCACCCGCTAGGTACATCGCAGACGGCGTCCTTCGCGGCGTCGCCTGCTGCTTCATATGCCGCGTCCGACGCGGCGTCGCCCGTCTTATGCGTGATAAAATCATGACATTAAAATTCAAACAAACGCGTGCAAAAAGTCTTGTTCTTAAACGCTCCATACATCGCCGTATGTTTCTGATTCCGGCTGCCCGCGCCGCCTAGGCCTGACGCCCGGCGTCACTTTGTACGTGGCCTAAGGTTTTTTTTAAAATAAGGCGTATAGGAAGAACGTTATTCGTGTGTTTGTAAAACCGCACTTTACTGTTGGTAGTTGACATAATAATTATGGTCCGTAAGAAGTAAAAGTCAGTTTTTTTTGCTATGATTGCCTCCTGGTTATAAGCAAAACTTGCGACTCAAACATAAGGAAAAAAACAGGAACATAACCACCCCATTGAAATAAAATTATTGTAAAAACAACTGGTTATAACCATCTGTGAAAATTAATCGTAATAATGCTTACATCTCGATGTTTTTTCACGTACGCTTCGAACATTTCTTCAAAAACGGGTCCCAATTCCTTTACGCAACTCTGAAAGGCATTCCACTCGTTTGGGTACGATTCCATAATGGTGAAGAAATCTTGGAGTTGTATGTAAAGCAACTGCAATTATAAATAAATTACTCAATTGTTTCCACAATCACACCAATTATCTAGACCCAAACTAAGCAAAGCTTGTACTATGGCGAGTAGACAACGGATACTTAAATACGTTTACAAACATCCATGACTGAGGTGCAAATGCTCGTGCTCATTACACTTACATTTGCCCCTGGCGGGATTCGAACCCGCAACGGCCAGGCTTTGTAGTCTGGAGCGCGAACCACTGCACCAGACGGTAGTCAATTGATTAAAGGAAAATGTTTTTCAATTTAAATTAAGTGTTTTTTGTATTATTATTGGCGGAAGTGACCGGCAATAGGATCAGGGAAAAGAAAGAAATCGGTGAACGATGATCAAGCCAACGCCTTCTGCACCTAATGTGTCTGGGGTTAACCCGTTTTCCGTATAACAATTGGAATGATTTCCGAGGACGCCACCTGGAACATTTCGGTAACCTGGTGTAGTAGGTCCAAGTGCTTGCGTTGCTTTTCGGTTTCGGTCTTCACAAGGTTCTCGTCATGAGCGAAAGTAATGTTTACCAAGAACACCTACAATTGCGCCCGGTCCATCAGTACTATCAGGCTTATTTGCAAGAAGTATAGTCCTGTCAGTGATAATAGGCCCGTCCAAATAGAGCCGGATACTATCAGTTTCGAGTACCGGCTCTGGCGAGTACTTATAATAGGGTAGTCTTTGCCTCACGAGAACGTACTTCAGGGCGAGCTCTTGGAGAAGAAATTTGGCTGCTTGATTATGCCTGTGCAGATACTCAGTGTTAGCAAGAGCCGAACAACCCGAAACTACATGACGGAGTGATTCTCCAGGATGGCGACAGGCCCGACAAATGTCCACTGTGCCGTCCTTTATGATATATCTCCGGTAATTGTTCTTCATCATCTTGATAACCTGGTCTTGTATCGCACAAGCAAACCCCTAGGTTTCCCCAAAGAGGTTTCCAAAGCGCAGCTAATGCACAGAAGCTTTTTGGTCCACGTGATGACGTGAGGCTCTTGTAAAGCCTTGAAAAACCGTCCGTGCAGCTCTTCCCTTTCCATACGGTCTCGCGATCAGAGACACTTTGTATCGCCGGCGACTGCCATGACTAGTAGTAGACCAAATCAAGAGGGGTGAGTACTTTATCACATTCTATGTCATCACAATGCATCGTTGTGTCGGTCTTTGCCAGAAAATTGGCTCTGAGGCTAGATACCTCGCGGCCGTGCATGGTTTAAGCACTGAAGAGGCCTCGACCTGACCGACCGACGACCTGGGGTGATGCATTCTATGTAATGTCATAGTTTTGTGAACCTACCGATCCAGAGCGTTTAATTCGGTCTGACTCCAGTATGCCAAATGTGTATAAGAGAAAAGGCATAACCTATCCGTTATAGGCTTTGACCTTTTTGACCCCCGACAAAGAACTATTAACATAGTAGAAACAAAGCTATTACGCACTTTAGTAAGGCGGTCGAAGAAGGCTTTACCAACAGACTGTTTTATGTCCTTTTCCCTCACACTTTTACTCTGTGACATACCCAGATACCGGTACTAATATTACTATTATACAACGTGGATTTTTACCGGTTTTCTTTTCGCAGCAAAACCATTAAGTATCCGTAGTACTTTCTAATTTTGCGAAGCACATCGTTGACTATGAGACTAATGAAAAAAGGTATCCGCGAAAGCACGAGGAGAAAAGATTTAATAAATAAATGTGTACCTCATTTGAACAACTGCCTGCCTAATTGACCAGAATCTATTCACTAAGTAAAGAAAACGATCGAAGATGTTTAGAAAATGTTGAGGAAAGACAACCAGTAAAAATTCACGGTGTATAACCATCCTTACCAGACCCTTCTATCTACTATCGTGTTGATTCTCAATCAAATACTTGCCTCACATTCCGTACAAGATGCGTAAGTCCTCAAAGAAGGTCTTCGTAATAAAACGGCACTCACAGATATCATCTGACCAGGGTTATAATAAGTCTTCAGCAATTCGCCCTCTTCGTTGTGATACTCACATTTAATATGACCCTAAAAGTACAATAGGTTCATCTACTTTACACAGTTTGCCTATTAACCTATTTCGACAGATATACGACAAGAGGGGTGAGGGTAAGAGGTTGAGAGGTAAGGTTTGAGCTAAAAAAATCAGGATGAAATATCATTGGAAGCATTTGCAAGAATATACATTCTACTTATGTTCATATCAACAGTACCTACGAGTATGTGTTAAATCTAACCACTGCTTACTTGCACAATCCAAGTAACATTGCGGCATTGTACCCCAAAGAGATAAATAGTAGCATTTTTTGGCACAACCAAAAATTTTGCAGCATAAGCCAACTCTCTCACTAACATGGGATCCGCACCTGTAAATGCTTGTGATTCGCCTATTATCTTTTCAGCCACCTCACCGTGGACCTTCCAATAAATATCAAATGGCTCATTCTTTATCACACTCGCCTGCATGACATCAGCTCCCTGGTAGTATTTCCATTGGCATATCAAGTATTTATCCAAACGTTTCATGAGATCATGGTGGATTTTATGTTTTTTATAATATTGTTTAACATTTGAAACAAACGATTGATAGTTTGTAATCTGTCTATATTTTAAATATAAATAAGCAATAAACCTACCCTTTGTTATCATGCTTATTAAATATCCGATGTAAATAATAACACTCGCAAAGTAAAGATCGGGCAGTGTGAACGGTGGAAATTCAAAAAATAATAGTTCATAAACATAGGCTACAAGAACGCCCAGAAATTCATCTTCTAGATCGCATTCCACAGTTTGATTTCCCTTATCACAATACTTTACTCCAAAAAAATACCTTATGGTCACATCGGGCAAGTATCTACCCACAATGTGCATCACATAAGCCAAAATATAGGAGTAACAAAAATTTGCTAGTATAACTTTATAGCAAACATTTATAAGCACTTCACAGTTCAAATTCCACTCATTTATGTTGTCACTGCAGAACAAAATATATACTTTCAGAAGACGGTTGAATTGAAATACATAATAAAGTTCAGGCTTGCCAGCCAATACAGCCAATTGTTCAATCCAAATAGTAGCAAAAACATCTAATACAAATTTTACACTTTTGCATCGAGTAAACATAACTGTTGCAAAATCATCATATAATTTTTCCCTCTCAGTCGAAGTCATTAGAGAAACGCAAATATCAGCAACATAAACAAAATCAACCCAGTATACTAGAGCCTTGAATGAGTTTTTAACTTTCTTCCGCGTTATATTTGGTGGGTACACGATTAAAACAAAAAAAACTGTGCACATTACAATATTGTGCCAAACACGAACCAATGTAGAGTTGGGTGTTAATATCCAAGGAAAATTTGTGTTAGCAAATAAAGATTTCTTGCGCAGTTGAATTTCGCTACATAAAACCAGCTGTCCAATGTATTTAGCACAATGATACACGGCTTCTTCAGGAGGCAAAACACATTTAGTGGCATCACCCTTGGCTTGCTTTTTCCAAGTAGACATTGCTTCTGATATTTCCCACCAGCGTCTTTTGATCCATGCTATGCCCTCGTCTTCAGCTCTATCGAGTCCCCTTACATGCTGTTTACACGTATAAAGTGTGCGTGCATGTTTCATTCTATCTTTCACTGATGCAATAATATATTTCCGATCCGCCGGATATTTCTGCATAGCCTTAAGTATATCATATCGAGATAATATAAAGACCTCGCAATATGTTACACAACGTACAACTAAATTCCTTTTAAGAGGTGGAACCATAAAACTCACGTCGCCTAATATTGTCCCACCACTCAAAGAGAGCAAAGGCGTTACACCGTCATCAGCTGAAAGTAGTTCTATAACACCAGACTTTAAATAGTACAGATTAGTATAGCAATGAGGTCCAGCAAAAAAATTCTCACCAGGTAGTTTATAGTCTGGACATATGAATTCACAAATCCATCGTTTGAATGGTTCAGACGTTTTTCGCAATGTAGGACTGTGGTAAAACACAGGCCAAACTAAGTCTTGGCTGACATCAAGTCGCAAGTACCTAGGCAATCGGGAAAGAACGTCAGGGATGTTAGTGATGCCTTTTCTTTTTCTCCACATCAAGTTATAAAAGTGGCTCACATTGATATGAGCTTTAGGCGAAGGATTTCTTCTTTTCGTTTCTTCGACAATTTTCAAAACTGTAGGATGATAAGTGCAAATTCTTCGCAAACTCATTATAGACTCGGCAATAATCTTTGGCAGTACGACATAAATATCCATTAAGTAACTGGCAATAACGAGAATGCTGACTAAACCAAATTCTAGAACTGTAGAAGGTTTTGTTTCATCAAATAAATTGTTAAGAACAAAACCCAAGACGAATGTTGTTCCATAAATATATGTTGAAAAACCTTCGTGTGTCACATTCAACTGTAAGAAAAGTATAATAATAACATAAAACATTAACAGCTTTCGAAAATCATATACAAAAAAAAACTTGTTAAATTATTATGTAAGTGACAAAAACTTACCTTATGTTTAACAAATTTCCGCCAGTCATAAAATCTAGCGCTTCTACAGTTTTTACAAAGTCCGTTCACAGTCAGAAGAATAAAAAAACATCCAATACAGTTGACGCATATTATCACTAATATGGCAAATCCAATTATTAATTTAGGAGTAGAATGTGATGAAACCATCGAAAAATATTCCACGACTCGATATATTCTACGGAATTCAAAAATATGTATTAAATTAGACCTTTTGTACGTGGAATGGTTTCTGAATAATTGGTTAGTAGCAATTATATTACTTGAAATACGTAGCTACATGCATCCCAATGCACGCATACATGCATTTTAATTTAGGAAAGGGTCTTGGCCCTTGTCAGATAATTATCTTGGGAGATAATAAATCGTGATTCTCTCTATTGTTGGTGATTTCACTTCATGATCGATTTTCAGGCTTCCGTCCGTAGTTATAGTCCACCTGTCCGTTTGTCAGTCTTACTGCAGTTCAACTGCTTAGCTTAATGACTTTTACTAGAAAGCTATAATATCGCAAGAGTAAATATTATAATCACACCCACAAAAATTTACACCAGTTTTTGTCAATCTGACAGAGAATTCTGCGAAATAGTTGCTTTATGAAATATTAGAAAATTCACGACAGTTATCTCGTAAAAAACTACGCCAGCTATGTAGGTGGTACAAATTACTAAGTAAATTTGTAAAAAGAACATAAAAAAAAAATTAAATAGATATTATTAATTATGTAAAACTAGTAACAAACAAGTGCCGCATGACGGATAACTAGGGGGACTCCACATTGCACGTGGCACGTCGCGCACTCGGCCGGTTTTAATTTATGTAAACAGGGAAAGAAAACACTCTACGGGTAGTTCAGAAAAACGTTGAAGTGAAATTGTTTGTTGAACTCAATGCACGTAAAGGCCTCGGTCATATTTTCGGCAAAAATAAATGTCATACTCACAGAACAAATTCGGAGAATGCTAGTAAATTTGGCCATAGCTGAACTGGTGGACAAAGCTCGGATGAGGATAGAGTGTAAAACGGAATCAGAGAAACCACATCAAGCAGTAATAAGAAGGCTGATTTCGGCAGATGCTCTCTTCTCATAGCTTTGTCTGTTACTTTTCTGGAAATATTGAAGAAGTATTATTATCTACTATCAGTAATAAGTAGAACATGCACTAATCCCATCACTGATTATAATTTGATTAGACATAATATTAAACTAAAGGCCAGTTTTATAACCTTTCATGACAAGATTTAGTTTAAGCCTTGATTTAAACATAACTTTAAAGTGACAGATAATTTAATAAATGTATAGGCCTCTTACTACGAGATTTTACGGTCTCGTAGTCAAAACTTTTACTGGTTATTCAAATTCATGTACTTTTTATGAACTTTTTTGTTTCAGACGCGGGAGTTAAACAAGAGGCCTCGGACTAGGGCGCGGCGCAGGTGAGGCGTAGGCGAGGCGCAGGCGTACCCCGTGTGAGACGTGGAAGAGGTACCACAGCGTCTCAACATTTTATGGCCGTTGTAAGTCCTGCGCCTAAGACAGGATTTATAAAAAAATAGTACCTGTGCACAATATAAAGAAAGGTGTCACATAAGTAGATCAAATCGCATAAGTACCGATAATAATACTTTACGCAGAAAAGAAATACGTATTGATCCATCATTTCGGAACAATGAACGATAGAGTAGACCGACCGTACTGGACCCTGAAACCAAAAAGGTAATAAAAAAAATAAAGGAAGGTATCTTTGTACAGTACAGTATTTCTGTTGTGAAAACCAATACCAGGTCTTCATTTCTTCACAAAAGAAATACTGTTATGAAAACCCGAGCGTGCAAGCGAGGCGTTTAAGTACATCTTAAAGTAAAGACGTAGCTTACGTTTCAACTCATAAAATGAGCAGGCTAGAGCTTTTAAAGTCCACGGAAGGTTTAAACAGTGGGAAAATTGCAAGGAAAATACAAAAGATGCCAATTTTATTTTCCCCTATAAACTGTTCGTATCTCTCAAACAGTGTGCGTAAGCGGTACCTATGTAGTTCGCCGAGTCAGCTAGTAAATAAAAAAAATCTAAATCTAACAAGACGACGTTCAAGACGCTGGATTGGAACGGACTGGGCATCAATGTAAATGGCGAATATCTTACGCATCTTCGCTTTGCCGATGACATAGTTATTATGGTAGAATCGCTGCAGGATTTGCAAAAAATGCTGCACAGTCTTAATGCTGCGTCGAGACATGTGGGGCTTGGGATAAATTTGGACAAGACTAAGGTAATGTTCAACGAACATGTCATCCCGGAACCCATTTCCGTCGAGGGCATTACGCTCGAGGTTGTCCAAGAGTACGTCTACCTGAGACAAGTACTACAGCTCGGTAGAGACAACTTCGAGCGGGAAATCGCCAGAAGAGTGTAGCTTGGCTGGGCAGCATTTGGGAAATTGCGTCATATCTTCACGTCGACACTGCCGCAGTGACTGAAAAGCCGGGTGTCAACCAATGCGTCCTACCAGTTTTAACCTACGGAGCCGAAACGTGGAACATGACAGTCAAGTTGGCCCACCGACTACACGTCACTCAGCGTGCTATGGAAAGGTCTATGTTGGGGATCTCATTAAGGGATAAGATCCGGAACCAGGTCATACGACATAAGACTAAGGTGACTGATATTGTCCAAAAATGTAGCAAGCTGAAGTGGCAGTGGGCTGGCCATGTCTGTCGCAGAACCGACAAGAGGTAGAGCAGGAAGGTTCTCGAATGAAGACCACGCTTAGGCAAACGTAGTGTAGGACGCCCCCCGGCTAGATGGACCGATGACCTGAAGAAGGCAGCTGGCAGCGACTGGCTGCAAAGGGCGGGAGATCGTGCGCTGTGGCGCTCCTTGGGGGAGGCCTATGTCCAGCAGTGGACTGCAACAGGCTGATATGATGAAATCTAACAATATTTTTTGATTTATTCATTCGTTTTTCAATTTTATGTTATCATTTTTGGTCTAGTATCCACTTTCGATACTGTACTTTATTAACGAAAATGTGTTCAATAATACAAAATAAATATCTATTTAGTCCACATCGCAATGGCGATTTTACTGTTGCTTCTCCATACAAGCTAACGGTCTATTTACCTTAATGAATGTATCAACATCATTTCCCATATCACGTCCGCTGATGAATATAGGCCTCCCCAAATGACTTCCAGATTGGCTGGTTGGAAGCGGACAGCAACCAGCGGCTTCGTGCAACCTTTTCTAGGTCGTCTGTCCACGTTGTGGTTGCACAATCAACGCTAATTATAGTACTAGTAGAGCAATAAAAGATCTAGAAAAGTCGCTCGCTGGCCTATCAATAACCAAGGCTTAAAGACTACCGAGAACAGGAATACGTGGAGAAGCATAGTGCATCGGGTGATTAACACTTAAAGCTAGACACAAGTACGACCTTCAGCAATGAAAATACCGACTAAGAAACAGAAGAGCAGCAAAAAACTTTATGATTCCGATGCCAGCCTCATAGTTTTGACTAACACGTTTTGGTCACTTATCACTATTCAAAATCCTGTATTTTGAGGTTTCTGATCTTGGACTCTATGTCTTGTAGGTCACTATCATGTGACCCACAAGACCTAGTACAGAAACAGTAAACTTATCTCACCAAAGTACTCTTTGCAATGACGCTGATCAGCACGAACACCTTAAAGACTGGGTTGAAAGGCAGAAAGATCAGATCACTCCAACAAATGCTCGTCTCCTCATCATCCTCATCGTCGTCATCGTCATCGTCGTATTTAATCGTCGTACTTGTAACGGACTTCATTATTGAAGCTACAAATTATTAACAATAAACTAAATTAAAGCCTGCAATAATATTTTGAATATCTTGTGCACTGATCGAGTAACTACTATGTTAGAATCTTGTGATGAGAAAAAGTAATTAATTTAACAGCAATGTCCACTGATATCCATAAATGACAAGAACAAAAAGACGGCAGGTTTTGGTATGTCAGATTGTACAACTGAAAAAAGTTTGAACTTAATTTACTTCTTAAAAAGTTTATTAGTCTTTTATAAAATCTATACCTACCAAAGACATTTCACTATAAACGTCTTTGATACCTACTCTATTATAATAAATCTGTAATGGACGGAATTCTGTACATTATAGATATTTTGAAAATTGTTTTTGGGGGCTTTCTATACATTCTGTCAAAAAAGTTTCGGGAATTGATGATTGGTTTATGGTTCCAAATTCAAAATTATTATTTTTTTGTTGTTGTTAGGTTGGCACAACTGTTTTCCATTTTGGCGCGGAGTTTGAGTTACATCTGATAATAAGATTAAATACAGTATTGTTTTTAGTTAAACCATATCTAGTGTGTATTGCGAATTTCATAATGGACAAAAACATCCAACAAAGAGTTTGTCTTAAATTTTGCATCGCCAATATTTCGTGTTCGGAGTCTTTGAAAATGTTACAGAAGGCTTACGCTAAATCGACTTTATCAAAAACACGTGTTTATGAGTGATACAAAGCGTTTAAAAGCGGTCGAGGTGTGATGGAAAATTTGCCTCGCTCTGGTAGGCCATCAAGGTCTGCTACTGAAGATAACATCGCAAAAGTGAAGAAAATAGTGACTGAAAATCCTCATTCAAGTTTCTGTGTCACAAGAGTCGATTCGTACCATTTTAAATAATCAATTGGGTATGAAACATGTTGCCGCTCGGCTAGTCCCAAAAGACCTGAATTTTCTCCAAAAACTCAATCGCAAAAGAGTCGCTGACGACATGCTAGAACGAGTTAATTGTTACTGGTGACGAGACGTGGGTTTACGAGTTTGATATGCAAACTAGTCAACAAGCTTCGGAGTGGCGCCTTCCAACTGAACCGAAACCGAAGAAACCGCGCCAAACTCGTTCAAAAGTCAAAGTCATGTTGACTGTTTTCTTTGACTGTCGCGGTGTTGTGCACTCAGAATTCTTGCCAGAACGTCAAACGATAAATAAAGAGTATTATTTAAGCGTTATGCGGCGTTTAAGAGAGCAAATTAGACGAAAAAGGCCAGATTTGTGGAATGAAAATTCTTGGATTTTGCACCACGATAATGCGCCTTCCCCCAAGGCCATCATTGTGAACGAATTTTTGACCAAAAACTCAACAAATACCTTCGAGCAGCCACCCTATTTACCACATATGGCTCCAGAGTCCAGCGGCTGGAGTCCAGCCGACTTCTTTCTTTTTCCTAAACTCAAATTACCGCTTCGTGGCATCCGGTTTCATTCGGTAGAAGACATAAAGGAGAATTTGCGGCGAGAACTTAACTCGATTCCGGAAAAAGCGAATAATCCAATCATAAAAAATGTTTTGATGATTGGATTATTCATTGAGTTCAATACACTAGAGAAGCAAACTTCACTGTCTCGCGGCAACAAAAGTCTTCTACATGTCAGTTTGAAAGCCGTAGCTTGGAAACGACTAAACCTTTAGATAAAAACATATATTTGTCTCACTTTCACTAGTGTCTGGAAACGAGCTGTCATTCTAAAAAGAAAAAGATGGCGATATTAATTTTTTGGCGGGCTCAGTGTTGCTCGCTATAGGAATTTACCCCATTTTAAATAAGAGTAATTTGAGTCGATTAATTTTGTATGAAATACTATTAATATGGTGTGTTTATAATTATTAAAAGAAAAGTTTGAAAAAAGTTGATAAATAAATAAGTGTGCTTTATTAAATACATTAAAACGTGACCGTTGTTGTTTTATAAAATAACCAGTTAGAGTGCCTTTCCAGATTTGTGTGTGTGAAAGTATAAACGCGAAATATTTGCGGTGGAGCCGCCTGGTGTCAATTTAACGAAACCTTTTTTCTATCTAAACCAGCGAGAACTTTTTCATCTGAATAATACAAATGATAATAATACCATAGAATTATAAATATGCGTTTCTTATCTTTAAAATGGCTGTAACGATTAAGATGAAATTTTGTAATTAGATAAGGTTTGAATTTAAACTTATAAAGTTATACTTCTTACTAGCTGTGCCCGCAACTTCGTTCGCGAGGACTACAGGTTGTGTAGTATATAGCAACGTTGTAGACTGGAGACGCACTCTTATTAAAGAACGAACTTTTTACTTTGGTTTTGCAAACAAAACAAGACTGTTTTTTGATTATCACGGGTTGTGTTAATCAAAAGACAGTCACTCAGTTAACTCTCTACTTTCAACCGACGAAAAAAACGGAGGAGGTTCTCAAGTCGACTACAAGGTAAAATACAAATGACTATGTAAATCTATTATTATTAAATTATTTGAAACTAGCTCTTGCCCGCAAGTTCGAATGCGTGGTCTTCAAATCAACATAAAAAGTTCCTTAAGTGATGGCAATCTGTTTCCAGTGAAAATCTTCTAATCATGTTGTATTTTTTGTAATAACTTAATTTGACAGCTCTTAAGAAAAACATTCAAACTGTCACTTTTCGTTTAATCGAGAGAGAGAAAGGAATATCTAAACCTAATCAAAAAAGGTTAATTATTGATTTATTACTATAATACCGTAGTGACGAGCTCCTGGCCTAGGCGTCACCATTTTCGTGGTTCTGGGTTCGATTCCCGGTCAAATCAAAGTATAAAACAAACTTTTCTATATTGTTTTGGCTCTGGGTGTTGTGGTACCGTCGTTGTTTCTGATTTCTGTAACACAAGTGCTTTCGCTACTTCCCATAGGATCAGAGCAATGTATGTGATGTTGTCAATTTTTTTTTAATATACAAAATAACTGAATATTACAAACAAAAAGCATAGGTCTTGCTTCACTGGACAAGTGTATACGATCGCAGTCAGTTTTAGGGTCAATTTTGTCTTGCTCCTGGAAATGCTAAGAGCAAATAATTGTAGCCTTATAAGGTAACCAATCTGTTTCTTTTCTTAGTAATCTTATGACTTTAATTCACTTCTCGCGTCGTATTGCATCTTTAGGTACTCTGTAAAATAATTATAAAGCCAATAAAAAAATACTACGGTTACCAATTAAATAATTTTATCAACATTAAAAATCTCCCATAGATATGGGAAAACCAAATGATGTTTTTACTGGCAACACTGAACTTCAAATATGCTCTGTGATATTTTATTTAGTAATTTAAGTTATTTACATTAATATTCCACAAAAACGAATTACTTACCTTTGAAAAGTGATCCCACATGCTTTGTTATTGGTCTGAGACCTCGAACCACAATCTTTAACGACGCATTTACCCATTTTTTATTTTTTTATTGTGACGCCTCACTCAGTCAACGCCTCTCTAAGTACTAGTTATACATTGACTGTGCTGATGCCTGCGGCCATCAGCGCAGTAGCGCGCGTTTAGCGCGGCAACTGCTGATCTAGTGTTAACATATATATCAATGGGATTATTCGTTGGCGTAAGTGTATCGTTTCTGAAGGAGCATACTTTGAAGGTGATAAAATAAATTTGGATGAAAAACTAACATTTTGTGTATTATTAATCTTTTCCCGGTACTTTCTTCACAGAGTAGTAATTTATACTGAAGCCAAAACTGCAATTATTTTAATTCTTGTCTGTCGCTTTATATTCGCTATTCTTCGAAGATACTGCACGGATTTTTTCGCGGTTTTTACTAATAGATTAAGCTCAGCTTAATGCACTATTCATTGGAATCTGATGCCGGTGAAAAGAAAATTCGGTGGATGTCCAGCCTACACTTCAAACAATGAGCGGCGCGAGCGCTAGAGCAACGCACACATATTTATAGACATTGCTTACAGATACGAAGTTACGCACACGGTAAAACAGTTCGAGCACGAGTGCCACCATCGTATGAATTTAACACGGATCGTCTGATTTTAACGGATAAAATATCATACGATTCGTTTTACAAAGAGAAGTGCAAGTACTATTTTTATTAAAATTATAATGTTTTAATTTATAAAATCAATCAACCTTATTTTATTGTCTCCTAGACCTGAGCTTACGCAAGCACATTCTAAAAAACTAAAAAATATGATAGTATGAATCTGAAAGACTTGATAGGCTTGTTCACGATAACCTTGTTACATGTCGTAAACTACGTAGATTTTTACTAAAGTATTTCTAATCATTTACATTTAACGAACTCTTCGCTTTTTAAAAACCCTAACAAAATTCATTCAAAATTAACTTGTAGGTAGCTCGGCTCGGTGACAAATAAAACTAGATGTTTAATTCTTTTTTATTTGTCACCTACCCACAACTCTGTTTTTATTTATCCCCCTCCAACTATTTGTTTAGTTTCTGTGACGTCATAATAATCTCTGGTGTTATTTGTTTTAGTACGATACGTGCTTAGAGCATTCAACCAACGATACGTGCGCTTAGCTTTTAATTTGTAAATCTTTTTTGTGTTAGTGCGCAGTTTTAAAATACCGTGTAAATCATAGACTTAGGATTCGCTACGCTCTTAAAGACTGACAAAGCGTGGAAAAGAGACATCATATCCTTGCGGGCACCCTACAAGATAGAAAAAGACAGATGTCAATGTACCTATGTGACACAAAAAAAATATTTAACTGACTATAAATGATTTCAATTTCAAACGTCAAAATTAATTTTAGTAAAATATACCAAATTACAAACGGAAAACTTATTTAAATATTTCTGTAGACATGGGGTGCTGTTCAATTATAAATTGTGATGTGACAAGAACATATAACCCAAATAAATACACATTTCACAGGTAAATACATTTTTTGATGAAAATATTTTGAAACAAATTTGTGTCGAATTCGTAATTATAATCGACAAAGAACTTGGATTTTACAGAAGAATATGATCTTTGTTTGGTGTGTGTTTGTGTATTTCGTAGTTAAAGACATAATTACAATAAATATTAGGTAAAATAGTAAATTGTATGTCTACACTAGGGATTGAACTAGCGGTGACGTCATAAGTATCGATAAAATATCGACAGCCATTTGTGGGTATAGAAGATTAGTAGCAATTACTAAAAAAATATTTATCATGTTTGTTTACAAAAAAACCACTCCAATACTGTTTTTTTGTGATTACATTATGAGATTTTAGTTTTATTTTTGGGCATCTAAAATATTACTTGTTTATAAACGACTAAAAGAATTCTGTATAGTTTAGTCAAATATTTAGTATAATATAAAATATTTTTTTAAGAATACCATCTAAACCTGAAATACGCGAAAAGTGGATAAGACTTATAAAGTAAAGTCTTTAATTTTATCTATACGGTAAGATTATTTATTTGTGATGTACCGACTTTGAATGAATTGATGAAACAACTTTTCCCAAAAAAATTATTTCCAATTTCAATTTAATTAAGAGTATGACGACCTCCGTGGCCGAGAGGCGAGCACTTTAAATGGCGCCGCCAGTTCGGAGGTTCTGGGTTCGATCCCCGGTCGGGTCAATGTAGAAAACGAACTTTTCTATATTGGCCCGGGTCTGTGTGTTGTGGTACTCTCGTTGTTTCTGATTTCTTTAACACAATGGCTTTAGCTACTTACCTTCGGATCAGAGCAATGTATGTAATGCTGTCACATGCTGTAATACATAGTTTCGTTTACAAACAAAATGAAGTCGTGATGGGGCGAGTAGTTTCTTGAAAAAAGTTGTTTGTTAATATCAGTATAAACAAACAAATTTTAAACTCTAAACAAAATTTTCTTTTAAAAAAATCATAGTAGTCATAGTAGGACACCCTGTATATATGTATAAAAATATTGTATAAAATAATGTACCTTGTATAAAAGTGTAAATATGTATAAAAATAAATATTTTGATTGTTTTATTTATGTTTAAATATGCCTTACATAGTTTTCAGAGTTTACAATTTTAAAATAATAATTTTTTTGCTTGATTTTATTATAAGTTTTAATTTTCAATCCAAGTGACAATTTATATAACATTTAAATTAACTTGAAATTAACCTGTTTTAACTCTATTGTTGGTCGGTTTTACATTATGTCGTTCTGTGTCAATAGAGTTAGGAATGAAACACAGGTGTCAGTTAAATAGAATAAAAGCATTTCAAGAATTGTGACATCAAGTATGTTTTAATTTATTTAGAGGATATTAAATAATTTTGACATCATATTATGGTAAGAAAATAAGGAACAAAATTAAAAAAAAACAGAAAAGTAACAATATATTCTCGTCAAAAACAAAATTAGTAAATTATATATTTAAAAAAAATAATACAAATAAACAAAAACAAAATTATTCAATTAATCAGAATACCTACTTAAAAATAAATACATACTTTATGTCACGATTATTGAAGTCCATTTATTTCATTTAATTGACACCTGTGTTTGATGCCCAACTCTATGAACACAGAACCACCTACTGTAAGTAGTATAATATTAACTCTGTGATTA
This sequence comes from Anania fuscalis, assembly GCA_950371115.1. Classification (NCBI taxonomy): domain Eukaryota; kingdom Metazoa; phylum Arthropoda; class Insecta; order Lepidoptera; family Crambidae; genus Anania; species Anania fuscalis. The sequence continues at coordinate 13,624,568 of OX493335.1, read as the reverse complement.
TAAGGAATATGTTGAAATGAAATTATGATATGAAATTGTTTTAAATAGGTTACATATTTAATATTTGAGCAGACAACCTGGTAAAGGTTGCAGGACGACGCTGGATGCAGGTTGCTTCCAACCGGCCGATCTGGGAGTCACTGGGGGAGGCCTATGTTCAGCAGTGGACGTCCTGTGGCTGAAATGATGTTGATGATGATGACATATTTAAAACGACCGTTTTCTTATTTTCCATTATATAAACTTGTTCACAATATTCAATTACTCATTTTTCGATTTTATGCGAGTAAACTTGTTTTTCAGATTTCTCAGTTTCCAGACTGTGAAGTTTGCATAACAAAAATATGACCTTTTTTCGACCATATCTTAACTTTACACATGCAAGCCCAGAAAGCCCCGTATCCTTTCCGTGATACTGATTTTCACCTCTTTTTTGTTTAAAGATTAAGTTTAACTTTAGGTGCTTCAAGATCCGCGTCGATTGTGACTTGTGCCAAATCAATTTGATGTCGGTTGCAATTTATCGATAAAAAAATTGTGGCTTGAACAACACTACTACACACACACATACGTGTCACATTTTTTGTATCATTTGCAATGAGCCTTTGTCTATCTTGTACATTCTATATCTATGGTGTAAATACATCATTCGTGACGTGACATTGGCAGAATCGTGTAAAAGTCAAAACACTAGTTCATCGCCATAATCCAAAAGAAGAAGAAGAAGTGATTTTGCAAAATTGTCACCTACGTGCTGACTACTCATAACTTGTCATTACAAACAACAAACTGTTTTTTGACATGTTTTCACATGTTTTATTATTTTTGAGCTATCCCGAGATCTATTCATTCATACTAGCACTTCGTTTGCGTACTTTAAATAAACTTTAATTTAAAATCTGTCATAGAATTTTGTATTCCAATAAACAACATATTAGACGAGCGAGGGCGCGCAATTTACCAGATTAAATACACTTATTTCTAACACGACCTAGGTTTTGTTTGTTTAAGAATTTTTCGCCCAACCATAAAAAGCCGTTTCCTATTAATCATTAAAAAATGTGATTAAATGACCATATTCATTTTATCAGTTAAAGATTAAAAAGTTAATTAAGTTCCTTTCGGTGTGGAAGGAAAGCGCTGTTTTTGTTCGTCAAACCAATTAAGCTTTGAGAAAATGAAACCCTATTTCTTAAAAGAAGGCTATTTAAATATTTCAAGCCATTAAATCTGCGTTTTAAAATAATTCGTTAGCAAAATCTGAAAGGATTCATGAGTCAAAGCAACACAGATGCACGAAACAAAAGGCGAATTTGTCATCTCTGTCAGTTGTTTATACCGTAAACCGGGGATACTTTGACACACGGGATGACATTGATCGAAACTTCTTCTTATCAAACCTTAGTATCAAACAAATCCGTTTCTAGCAAAAACGCAACGCAAATTCTGTAATATGGAAAAAAATCTATTGGCAACACTGTAAATCGTGCCAAGGCATGTAAACCAATTTTAGTTGAATTCTGAAGGTTGCAAAACTTTACAGAAAATTTGTTTTTCTTTTGTACGTATGAAGTTCGTACGTATAAAAGAAAGCTAGGTTTCCGGGATTACAAAAAATATTTTTATTCAAAAACAATAATAACACACATGGGTCGATAGTACTACTAAAGGTAAATCGTTCTGCCGCGGGAAAACAGTCACTAAAATTTCTCGGTGTATACTTACATGGATGACCAGAAGTATAATTTTGATTTCTCTACAGAATAATACACCCTAAATAAATAATATTATACATAGACGTGACTGAGAAAGTGTTCATTAACTCAGCCAGTATGCTCCCTACTCGAATTCACATTACTTTACAGAATCCTCTGAAACTATCTGAAAACAGGATTATGCATTCTTAACAAAGGGTGCTGGGTGAAGAGTGATTTGCTAAACACGCGTCAGAGCACGGGTAATGAGCGCTAATGCTCCTCCCATTTAATTAAGATAATGCGTCCTTTTGAGCCGAGCGCCAAAAGGGATGCGGCTGAGTGCGTTTTTAAAATTATCTTGCTTATTCGGATGTTTGTAGGAGTTTTAGAGCACGTATAGTAACTTTTCGCCTTTTAGCGCTCAAAGTACAAGTAGGAAGCTTACGTTTTAAAACTCACAAAGACTTACTTAAACCTTTATTTATTGTAAATCAAATGAAAAAGCTTAAAGAGCTTAAAACTTAAAAATACACATGATAGACGAAATAAGTATAGTATGTATAAGTAAGTATGGGCAAGCATTTTGCGAAAGATTTGTTTGTTCACTTTAATGTAGAATCTAAAAGAACTTCATGAACTTGTAGATGCTCCGGTGTGTTTAAAATCAACTTTACCAATTTGGCAACATCTTGTATTTTCAGTTTTGGCTCATTCGGAGAATGTTCTGCTTCTTCGCTCTCTATACTACCGCATGCGATGTTAGTCACTTTAATATTAGCTTTCAAATATCTAAATTCATGTCTTAATATTTCGTTTACAGAAGTAATAGCAGCTTTTGACGCTATAAACACATTTTTCTTAGAATCTTCTGGAATCTGATAGGCACATAAATCATTGATATTTATAATATGCCCTCTGGCGTTTCTCTCAATCATACATCCTGCAGCCAATCGTGTACAGGCTATAAGAGCGCTAATATTAACGTCAATCACTTTCTTAAAATCCTCCAAATCTCCTGTACTTACTAGGCAATCAGTATTGCAATATGCATTGTTTACTAACACATCTACTCTGTCATAAGTATTTATTATGTTATCGAAAGCTATTTTTAGCTCTGTTATATTGGTTATATCACATTTGCACAAGACAATTTTACCTTTGATAGGTTTGGTGGATAAATTGATTTTTTCTGTAGTCTTATTCACGATTTCATCGGTTTCTGCAAAACCAATGGCTATCATTCCGGCCTTAGCAAGCTGATCTATGACGGTAACTCCGACTTCGTCGTTACAATCAGTAACTAAAGCTACTTTGCCGTTCCAACACTTCATTCTGCTTGTGAATTTAACTTGCTCGCTCGGAAGAACGTTTAGAACTAACCTATTGTCTGTCCGTTTCGTTAATATACTATCGTGACTGTCTATACCACGTCATTTCTATTGGTGTAATTTAAAGATTATCAGTCAAAAATCTTTAAAAAAACACGACGAACGTAATTTGAATTCTTATTACCTTTCAGATTAACTTTTAGCCGAGGTGGTGAGTCATTTCTGCAATTATCATCATTTACAACACTTATCCACCGATTGCTGCGTATAAGCTTTGGTATAGATTAAGCTTCTAAAACCCTTAGGCTTTGCTGTTTCGGGGCTTTCAGATATTTCCAGCCTTTTATTGCCAGTGATGCAAAGTATGTAGAAAAAATCACTAAGTCTTTTTTTTTTAATTGTTTCCACAATCACACCAATTACCTAGCCCCAAACTAAGCAAAGCTTGTGCTATGGCGACTAGATAACGGATAAACATACTTAAATACTTTTATAAACATCCTTGACTTAGGTGCAAATGCTCGTGCTCATCACACTAACATTTGCCCCTCGCGGGATTCGAACCCGCAACCGCCAGGCATTGTAGTCCGGAGCGCGAACCACTACACCAGACGGTCGTCAAATAATTACACGTACGTCGTGATTTTACCGTACATATATTATGTAACCATTGTTTTAATATTTATTTACAGTATACGCTATTATGACTGGGCCTGTTAGTTATTTTAGGTGCCCGATAAATATGTTCCTCTACGTTCTTCGACTTGATTAATGAGTCCATGACACGAATCTTGCTAAGCCTGTCATGCTGACGGGAAATAACAAGGTAGACATTATGGATTCCAAGATCAATATTGACACCACATGTGTAAGACGTAAGACTTACACTTACTTAGTAGGGAACTAGGTAAGTAGGTAGGTACTTTGTAAACTTAAAACAATCATCGTACCTATCGTAAAAAGTAGCAGTTACCTGGGTCGTTTTACGACCACGTAAAGTTTTGATCCCTAGATTTATAGATACAAATGGATAAAATTTTTATTGATTCTAATCAAATAAAACATCTTGCAATTTAGTTTCGGGATTGAAAGCATCGGGTTATTAAAAAATAATATGTTCGTATAAAGTACAATGTTGCATTTCATTCTTAGGTGAGAAAATAAAAAAATATATTATTATTTGGGTAATAATTTCCGATGTGATTGTCGCTGGCTAAGACATCCCCAGTTGCACTGCCCACGCCCACAGTATGTGAACATACACAAGCAAACGACTTAAAGACGATAAATATAAATAAATCAATATTGGACATCATCACATACATTGCTCTGATCCCAATATAGAAAAGTTCGTTTTCTGCATTGACCTGACCGGGGATCGAACTCGGAACCTCAGAGATGGCGGCGCCATTTACAGTCCGGCGTGCTTGCCTCTCGGTTACGGAGGTCGTCGAAAGAAGATGTTGTTAGAGTTCAGCGGTCGGAAAAACGTTTTCTGAAGATGCCATGAGACGTAGGAAAACGCATTAAGATTTTTACTGATCGGTGTTGGGTGTTAATAATTCCATGCGTCTCTTCGCATGCAATTTGTTGGATTTTCAGCTGTCAGTGCGCGTAGTGTGATGTATCGAATTCGTCTATGAGTGTGTTTGACGGTGCCTGTAGGTACTATGCCAACATTAATTATACTCGCGGAGATTTTCAGCAAAATAAATTAATATTCATATTTCGTTATGAATGTTTGCAGATAACACTTTTACAAAATTTTAGTTATGAAATAATAGAAACAGGAAACTATTTAGTTTAGGTCATTTTAATTACAGTGGCATATTATAAATTTACATTATATTATAATATTATTGAAAATTAGTAAACCTCGTGTAAAGCATGGAAAATTACTTCATTGACCTGTATACTACGTGGAGCCGACAGTATCATTAAAACCACATTTGAAACATCTTTCGTCGTTAAATGTGGGTTCCTGTTAAAAAACTCTTCATTCAGGAACTCTATTCCAGCCGTTTTAAATATTCCAGTACGGACAATTCCTGGAGATACACTAGTAACCTTTATTTTTCGATTCAGGTGTTTAAATTCGTTTTTGAGAAGCGTATTTAAAACGGTCATTGTTCTTTTTGAAGCAATATACATATTTATTTTCGGTTCAGCAAACGGAGGCATATAGTGTCCACAAATGCTGTTAATATTTATTATCTGTCCAGGTATATCTTTCTTGGTCATTGACTCAACCGCAAGTTTTGTGCAAGCAATCAATCCGTAAATATTAACATCAATCACGTTTTTCAGATCTTCTATATTGCCAGTGCTTATTAAACCTTCTTTTCCGATGGCAGCATTGTTTATCAAAACATCCACTCCGCCATAAACAGCTACTATACCTTTAAACGTGTTCTGCAAATCCTCATCCTTCGATATATCACATTTGCATGGAATTAATTTCCCCTCAACCGTGCCCCAACTTTCAAGTTTATCAAACATTTGATTTACTCTTTCATGAGTGGGCTCAAAACCAATAACAATCATGCCATTTTTGACTAAATCCTCAGTTATTTGAGCGCCAATGCCATGACAGGCCCCAGTGACTATAGCCACTTTATTTTTCCAAAAATCCATTTCGTGGACACCACAGAGACAAATAATTTATGATATAGAAGCAATAACTATCAGCTCTTATATAACCGGTAGAACGGATTTATTATGACAATATTATTGTCTGCAAAGCGATTTTGATGGAGCATAAATCGAGGATTCGCGTGTACCCAAATCGACGGTCTGTATTGATGTTTGACCACCATAATTGGCCATTAATGCCGACAATATCTTAACTTGTTTCCTGTTTACGGAATTACTTATGCCTGTATAGTATAGGTATATCTACTTTGTACGTGAATGGAAACGCTTCCAACAAAACACACAACAATAACGGTACATAGTAAATAATTCTGAAAGGTAGCAAGTATTATACCTACATGTTCCGTCCACTTGTATCTATATTTAAGCGTCGGTAATATCTCATCGAGTGTAATGGAACGAGCATGAATCTATTTGCCCATTTGATAGAAGAGCGGGAAATAGCCTACTCTCTCCCAGGTTATTGGATCTAATCTATTGATTCAGAGTATCATTTTGTTTCGACATTGTACTCTGTTATTTTGGTATTTAGGTGCGAACAAATACAACGGAATTTGTTTATGCATAAATAATAAAGTACTATACTCTTGATAACATTTGAAAGCTATATTGAATAAGTATTTTAATAATGCTGATTTATGGTTTATTGGTATTTTTATTATAAATACAGATTTGTCTGGTGACACCTTAAGGTGCTCTAAGGGTGACACAGGTGACACTGACTGTAAGTGTAACAAACTTTTGTATTTCCTTTAATAAATTACAAACAATTAATTATAAGTACGACAATGCTTTACAATATTAAACTAAAACTTCCAACATAAACGCATGGAAGACTTAGTTGTTGTGAAACACAAGACTTTCTCCGATCATGTCTATGAACATTTATTACTTTTCTATACTATTGTAATATAAATATTTTTAAATATTTTTTTTTAATATAGAATGTATTTATTTCTCGAAACAACGCATTCGATTCAAATATTTTTTGACAAATATTTATTTCAAACCCTACGGACGGTAATAGGATTGATAGTAATCGATCCCGAATTAAGGAACACGTAGCCGACCACTTGTCAAAATTTTTATATTAAAGGTAAAATAGTCTCTTCTTTGCTCGATATCCAATTTTATCGTCGATACAATATTTAAATCACATCACATGATCCGTCATCAAAAATTAAACGCACTGCCAGCGACAAAAGCGTTTTATCACAAAATCTGTGGGATCGGCATAAAATAAATTGATCTCGATTTATCGAGATTTTTTGCACTATAGAAATTCGTCCAATCAGTCGTGGCGCCATTATGTCATATGGGTAACAGGGCGCGCGAACGTATTACTCGCTGAATGGTTGCACTTGGGCAAATAGCTCGATCTCTCACGGCTGATTGCTCGCGAGTTATGGAGGATTCGTGAAATATGCCTGCGCCGGAACGCTTACGGATATGATTTGAGCACTCCTTGAGTGGTCTTGTTATTCTGTCGCCTTCTTTCGGGACGCTTCCCGGAGGTGAGCCCGTTATGATGTCGCTTTCAAGTGATTTAACAAATACAAGAATTTATGACAAGTGTTCCATATTTTCTAAGATTTAAAGTCAGTTATTTTTTGCAATATACACTGTTAGGTACACTTCTGGTTATTGAATGAAAGTAAAGTAAGATTTTTATTTTTAAAAAGTAAAGCTTGCTTGAAATGCGATGACACGTCACCAGAGAAATCCATAAATGTACGGTACCCAGTAAAGGTAGGTTTATTGTGTTGGTATGATCTACGAGTAGGTATGTCATGTCAAGGAATGATGACGACCTCCGTAGCCGAGAGGCGAGCACGCCGTCATATTTTTAAATATTCCAGTACGGACAATTCCTGGAGATACACTAGTAACCTTTATTTTTCGATTCAGGTGTTTAAATTCGTTTTTGAGAAGCGTATATGGCGTCGCTATCTCTGTTCCAGGTTTCGGGTTCGATTTCGGGTCGGGTCAATGAGGAAAGCAGGTGAGTGAAGGACTCGGGTCTGGGTGTTGTGGTACCGTCGTTGTTTCTGATATCTTAACACAAGTGCTTTAGCTACTTACCTTAGGATCAGAACAATGTATGTGATTGTGTCCATTTTTTTTTAAATGACTAATACCAAAGATAATTAAAAAAGGGTTTCAAGCTAGGGCTTCGAATTTATACGGTCAGTTACGCACTCAGCCAGCCAGCCAATTAAGCTCAACTTTACAAATCTGCACCAAAGAAGGCCATTACAAAGTTTATGATGGCACGAAAGTCTGTATGAGTGGACCAATTTAACTCCGGTCAGATGGGAGTCGCCCAACCCTCATATTGCGGCTACATTTCATTACATTTGCGGCAAATTCTCTTATTACTTTTACGAAGCTACGTCCAGTGTTATTGCAGGGAATAAGGGAGGTGAGCAGCCAATGGTTAATTCGTCTTTATGATAATGTAACGGCGTATGAATATTCATAAAGAAGACGATGGTCACATTCGGAATTTAGGATGTATGCAATAAAATTGTAATAATACTGAACAGGATGAAACAAAATTGATAATTATTGCTTTGAATAATATGATAACCTTTACAGTGAATACTTGCCAAGAATCAAATAGCAAGAAAATGGCACGAAAGTATAATAGGTGGATACTTTTCAAATATGCAGCATAAATCAAACCACGACCATTCCCCGAAGCTGCCGATATCCCTTTTTATTCACAAGCGACTTTATTGTCCTTAAATAGAAATAGATAAAAAGGAAATATTTGCTTTAATAATACAGTAAGAGTTTATTGTGGTACCGTCTATATTTATCCTTAAGACTACGAATTGGATATTACATATGAACCACGGAGTAATATCTTATTGATATTGGAAGAAAACATAAGCTTATATCAATTAACTCATAAGTGCGGTACGAGCAGAAAAATCTTCCTCGTTAAGTATGTATCTACTCATATACATCTCAATATGAAGACATTACTTCGATTTTCATAACACAGATCTTTTAATACATTTATTGTACGATATACCGTAAATAACAAACTTCAGCCGATTAAAATTAAAAGCGTTAATTTTTTAGTTAGTTATGGATTTAGGCACCGCATGAATGACATGACATCAACCCGGACGCGTGTATTATACAAGAAGTCCCTGAAAGTACAGGCGGTACAGGCGTATCTAATAGATCAAATGAGTTTGGGTTCCATTTTCGACAGGAAAATGGTTGTGATTGTTTTTTTTTGTTACACCGCATGCTGAGCTCAAACAGACAAACTACCTACCAAAGAAAACAGTTTCATGTTTTGTTTAGAATGCTATAGAGAGGTTTGCCATTTCTGAAAAATTTATTTTTGTCAACTAGCAAACATTTGTTTGCAAAAAGCATATGTGTGACAAAAAACCAAAATGAATGGTTTTCTTATTTTATTTGTGTACTTCCGGCCGTCTGAGCCAGAGTCCTAGAGAGATCTCGCATATCTAGGCTGATAACGAATCGTAGGTGACGGCGATATACCTAGGTTTCATCGTTTGTGACGCAATAGATTTTATGAAAAATGAAAAAAACCTGGCTCAGACAGCCAGAATTTCACTTTTTCCGACACTCTGGATCTCAAATTCTAGAGGGTTTCAGGGCCCCGTTTCTTATCAAATGTTTAGTGACGCGATATGTGACGGCATCTAAAGTAGTTTCATCCATTTTGATGCAACGGTTTTCGCAGAATCATGAAAAACGTGTGGTCAGACAGCCTGATATCCGGCCGTCTGAGCCATTTGTTTTTGCAGATATATAACGAAATATCACATTTCAGACTCATCTTTTTGGATTTTACTTTAGTGACGCGATATGTGACAGCTCTCGACCAGATTTGAACCTTCGTTACCCACGCATTTAGGAGCCATTCTAAAAAAACTGTTGGCACAGACAGCCGGAATCCGGCTGTCTGTGCCAGCCAGTTCTACCACTTCCAGGTGTTCTACGTAGCTGAAAACTGATCTAATCGTTAGTGACGGCGAGTGTTAATACGAATTGTCGTTTGTGACGGCTCTATGTGCCGGCAAACAAAAGATATAAGCAAATCAATTGTTTTCCATACATTGATGCATTAGAGTGACCACACTTCACACGTATTAGGTATGTAAAAGGCACAGGCAGCCGGATTCCGGCTGTCTGTGCCAACAGTTTTTTTTTAGAATAACTCCTAAATGCGTGGGTAACGAAGGTTCAAATCTGGTCGAGAGCTGTCACATATCGCGTCACTAAAGTAAAATCCAAAAAGATGAGTCTGAAATGTGATATTTCGTTATATATCTGCAAAAACAAAATGGCTCAGACGGCCGGATATCAGGCTGTCTGACCAACGTTTTTCATGATTCTTCGAAAACCGTTGCATCAAAATAGATGAAACTACTTTAGATGCCGTCACATATCGCGTCACTAAACATTTGATAAGAAACGGGGCCCTGAAACCCTCTAGAATTTGAGATCCAGAGTGTCGGAAAAAGTGAAATTCTGGCTGTCAGAGCCAGGTTTTTTTCATTTTTCATAAAATCTATTGCGTCACAAACGATGGAACCTAGGTATATCGCCGTCACCTACGATTCGTTATCAGCCTAGATATGCGAGATCTCTCTAGGACTCTGGCTCAGACGGCCGGAAGTACACTTTTATTTTATAAAATTTACGTTCATTAGAATCAAAAAGTTCGGGTGACACCGCTATGTGCCTGATCGATTTGATCCATACTTCCAGGGACACTATATTATATTTGCTATTTCTACTAATTAAGTCCCTTAAAACGATTGTTCGCTATAAATTGCTGTAAGTATAACATTGATAGAATGTAAGTAGAGAAACTGATCCTGCAGATATACCTAATACTACTCAAGGAACTCTCGTGTGTCATTTGCCTAAGCCTTTGTTTGGTGGCGGACGTAATACCTACTGCAAAATATCTATGGCGGGTGCTTGTGGTAATACTGCACAGTTTGAACGAAACACGTACTTCCAACTTTAACTACGAACAATAGCTCTCGACCACTGCTGCCGAGCTGAGTACCTTGGTAACTTCTAATCATATTAGCTTGATCTTGTACGCTAGGTACTCTTCAATACTAACTTCATGGCTCGGTAGACTTCATAGGCAACTTTGAGCACACACGGACCATCTATCTCCGAAACTCTTACCTTTGAAAAACTGCTCCATGATAGACTGCTACATTGTGTGCTTTTAAAAAGTAATAAACGTTCGACTTGGCTCTATTTTAGACAAACTTCATGAAGTATTCATTTATATTCAACACTGATATGCTACTCTCCGTTTGTCATAATTTCCAATCTACATAGCAATAGGAACACGACAAAAGATTGGATACTTAGATACGTACTTACAAAAAAACATGTTTTTTTTAATCTTTGCAATACCTACTTAAATTAAAAATAAATCTAAAATGAACAAATTACAAGGACAGGAAAGGTCCTGTCTTTGTAATTTGCTCCATTTTAGATGGAAATTTACTGCATTTATGATTTTGCATTTATGCAAAATCATAGATTTCTAAAAATTATAAAGCTTCGCTAAACTTCTAAAATACTTAGTTGTCCGTTTTATATGTACAGACTGACAGTATAATCACAGTTTAACAATGTACTCTGCTATAATGCTGACCACATCACGTTTTCCATTATCGTTTCCGAAATAGCAAACTACTATCGAATTTATTATAACTCAGACAGAAGCTTGAACAGTGATATACAACCTTTGGTCAGCCGTAACCTACATAAACAATTTCAAAAAATTGATTACCTAATTAAAAAATCAAAAAACCCGACTGGGTAAAAAGTTGAAAACAAGATTTAAAGAATCAATTTGCAGTCTTATGCATCAAATGTATGTTTCTTAATTCGACTTTTTCTACACGGATTTAAATTACTTAAGTACTAAGTAACGCAGTACATACCAAGTAAGCCCATCTCAAATAAAAAAAAAAAATAAAAAAAAAAAAAAAAATCATCCTTTAACAGCATAATGATGCTGTTAAAGGATTTGATGCCTCCGACTGCAAATTGATTCTTTAAATCTTGTTTTCATCTTTTAAGTTCACTTTTTACGCAGTCGGTTTTTTTTATTTTTTTAATAAATTAATTTTATTTTTGACTTTTTAGTTTGTAGTGTTCTACTACTACTTTTCAATGAACTATCGAGCCTTATTTGTAACTCTTCATTGAAAAAAAAAGGTTTGAACTCAAGTTAAACTCGAGTAAGTAATTAGTATCTGATATCGGTTTTCCCGTTTAATTCATGTACCAACAGGAATTCTGGGTAATAACATAGCCTATGTCACGAGACATATGAGACGAATCTAATGACATATCATAATATGTTGAATTCCATTAATCTGTTTTTCCTTCATATTTTTTCAGTGTATTTTTTTGCCTGTTCCCGTAGGAATTTTTGGATAATAAAGTATTGAATACTATTAGCACTGAAAATATGTGACCCTTAGTTAATAAAAGAAAGTTTCAAAATAGGTTTATCAGTATTGCAGATCCGTTTTTCCCGCGTAAATTCTGTTCCCGCGAGAATTTCGGGAAATAACATACCCCTTGTCACTACCACAATTGAGACGAATCTATTGATATATTATACTTCAATATCCGTTAAACAGTTTAGGCTGTAAGGCGTGCCAAGAAATAGACATACATACATACACACGCTCGAAAAACATAACCCTCGTTTGGCAGTCGGGTAAAAATGTTTAACAAATTACTTAATTAAATATTTACGAAGTTTCTTATGTACAGATGTTACTTTATGGAAATTGTATTAGTTCATCCAACTAATACCTACAGCAACTAAATTTGAACTCATTTGTCTGTACTCAGTTTAAAAAAACATATTTATAATAACAAATAAACAACTAAAATAAATCATCTAACAAAAATGTTTTTAACTCCTGGATCTAAACGAGTTAATTGGGGAAATTTGTGCTTTAACTATGATCATCGCTATTGTCGTTAGTTCCAATACTAATGTAATCTAATTAATTCCGTTTTAATCCGATATAATTAATTAATTTTCACTGATGAAGAATAACCTCAATCAATTTTATCCGATATAATTAATTAATTTTCACAGATGAACAATAAATTATCTTGATTAAGTCAATAGAAATGTGTTAATTATGATTTATTCAATAAACTAGAAAATTGATAGTTGAAAAGTAATCTTTATGTATGTGAGGTTGGTCCTTCTTTTATGAATAAACCTTCAATTTTTAAGACAAAAAGTTTTACACCTTTAATTTAGCTTTTGTGATAAAGCTACCTTCCTATTACTAAAAGACACGGTTCCGCGGACATGAGACATACTTATCAACTGCAATTGACATAAGGACGCTGCCGAAACTTACAAGAGAACCTAAACCTCCATTTTGTCTTACTCAACTTTTAGGGCCATAATTAGTGTTAAGAGTAGGCCGGCAATTATACAAGTGGTTTATAACAACATGGACACAGTCATGGTAGGCCCTTTAGCAGTATCTCGACTTGACACAAACACCCAAATTGATAAGGTTAAGTAAACTCATAGATTTCTGTAACTCAGATATTGCTGTGATATTCACTGTAAGTGTAGGTGGAATAAAGGAATTACACTTAAAGGTCGCATAATGAACACTGCAAGACTCGCAACCACCGCAGCCATTGCATTTTAGAGTTCTTTATATGAAATCGTATGTAAAACCTCGAACACCCACCCGCGGAGCGTATCGGTCGCATAATGCGGATAGTTGCAGGTCTTTTAGTGCTCATAGAACCTTAACAGTTTCCCAGTTTCAGTACAATCTATAGGATATCAACCTACCACAAAATGTTATTTTTTCTTAATTGATACACATAACTCCGTCTATAAGACTTGAGGTAATTCGTCATCTTTATATAGATTTACGGTTCACAAGTTTTAAGGTGAGCTACTATGTGAAATGTTTACTGTGGCATAGTTGAACACTGATTACCCGCGCGCGAAGGGACGGCCGCAGCCGAGCGGTCAGGGCCTGGCTAGTCCACTTTAATTGCGTTTTGCGTACCCACTCTCGTTACGTGTGGTGCACTCAAACCTTAGACCTTAGGGAATACGCAAAGTTTTACTATTAAACAACGCGCAAGCAAGACCTTTTGTGGAATCATCGACGTAAGTTATTAGGTAAGTAAGTAGATTAGAATAGAAAAGTTTTTTTTGGTCCATATACTGACACGGTCATTATAACAAGTAAACTTAACAAGATAAGACTTAAGTAGGTATGTCTTAGCTTAGCCGGTTATCACAACATTTCGACAAAACTTGACAAGACTTTACCCACTGCTTAGGTATGTTGAATAACAGGATGTGTCTAGTGAATTCGGGAATGCAATAATAAATCCTAAAAAAAGTTTATTGCCTCTAAAATTTATACATATTATGATGTCACAGCATCACATCATTTCAACCACAGGACGTCCACTGCTGAACATGGCCTCCCCCAGTGACTTCCAGATCGGCCGGTCGGAAGCGACCTGCATCCAGCGGCTTCCTGCAACCTTTACCAGGTCGTCTGTCCACCTTGTCATTTTATAAAATATAATTGTCTAGTGCCACACGATGAGATTCGAGTGTAAAAAGACTGAAAAGGCGACAATTTAAAGTATGTTAATTCCATGTGTCTAATGCAAAGTCCGAAACTGGACAGCCACAGTGAAGTACTACGACGTTCTGTTGACACGGAACACGGCAGACGCTGTAAACAAGACCACTTGTGCCGCAGTAAAACGTTATGGCTAGGGAATGTGGTACCTGTTTATTGAGTTGTGCGTCTAAAAATACTTTTCACACGCACGTTACAGAAGTACGTGAGTATTTTTAAATTTAAATACGATAATAAATTATTTGTATACATGTCGCAGTCATTATAATCTGTCATTATACAAACGGCGCGTCGTCCGTTTACAAACGCTCGCTGTTTTGCAAAATGCCGAAGGTGTAAAATTCCGAAGGCATAATGTAAAATGCCTCGTCACTTTGTAATAATTCGTTTAACCATTGTAACGACTCAAACGCCGTTTACAAAATGTTGCGGAAAAATGTATAACACGTAAACTTAACAAGACTTAGAAGAAAAATGATATACAAAAAAATATTATGTTTTTTTTATAGAACCAAATGGTTAGCACTTCGCATGTGCTATGGCGTAGGTGGAGGAGGACTAGCCATTGCGCTGGTTTTGGCGTTGGCGTTACCGACGACGAAAAACAAAAACTATAAGAATAAAAACAAAGTACAAAATACATTTTGTAAAATTATTACAAAATGACTCACTAAAATAGGTTTACATCAAGGGAACAACATTATGTACTGTTTGCGGTGTTTGTGTGTGTGCGTGCTAGTGTGAGAGTATGTTATTTAAAATAATAATTATAGTACCTACAACTACTTCCATCCATCCATCCATCCATCAGCCGAAAGACGACCACTGCTGGACATAGGCCTCCCCCAACGATTTCCACGAAGATCGGTCCTGTGCCACCCGCATCCAGCGGCTTCCCGCGACGACTACTTATTTGACGGAATTATATGCTATTGCAATTCCTATTATTTTTATTAGACAATTGGTCGATTTTTGCAAATGTACATTTATTTTTTAAAACTATGTACAATATCATTATTCTCTCTTCTCAATCGTTCCCCCATTACTGAGGATCGTGACTCCTAAGACGCTTCATGGTCTGCCGCCAACTGATGCGGTCCGTCGCCCGGTGAAGGGCGGCGCTGACTGGTAGCTCCAGCTGTTCGGAGATCTGGTCCGACCATCTCTTCGGGCTGCGGCCTCTGGGTCTTATTTACTACTTATTTAATATCATTATTAGCCGAGACGAAACTTGAGTTGCCAAAGTAAAGCAAAAGTTCAAATCTGTGTTTTGTCAAAATTTTACAGAAACAAGAATTGGGTACCAAGTAATGTCATGACAGAGTCATTTCAAGTCAACTGGTGATAGATTTAATTTAGTTGAAACTTTATGAAAACACCTTGCAGTAATTTATTGGACATGTCTACAGTGCTGTAAGATTTCAACAATAACAAAGCCTTTGTACATTACTCCTCGGTATACAAAACGTATCTGCCATGGAGAAAGCTAATATTTTCACAGCAAACAGAGCAGCACCAACGTAGAAAGTGCACAATTTACTTGCATTCCTCGAAACTCTGAAACAGTCTTAGCTTACGTCGGATTTCCTGGCTTTTTAAAAAAGGCTTTATATATTTCTGTTGCAAAGCAACTTGTCTCGTTATAGAGGAACTACAAACAGCAAAAATGTAACGCAATCTTCTTCAGCAAGAACACTCTTCTATTGTGTAAAGTGAATCAAATTTTAAAGTAATTGAAAACGGAAAAAGGATTCCTACTTCACTTTATAGCGACAAAAGAAGACCTGAAAAGAATAGAAAGAATCATATAATTTTATGGTTTTATGAAATAAATAACTGAATTTGTAAATGGATTTGTATCTAAGAGATTTCGAGCTTACAAAAATGCTAGTGTCTGTTTTGAATAGTAGGGCTCGAATATTTCGGGATCTGTCTGCGTTGCTTGCGGAACAGGCACATAGGTTCACACTCCTCAACTACATTAATTAAGAAGTTATATGCAGCCACTTATACAGGGTGTAAGGTAAATGGTATATCCAGCCGACACAGCCAATGTTAACATATGCATATAAATAGATAGTGAAGTCAGAAATTTGTAATCATTGTAATTTTTTAAAATTTTCATACAAAACATCGATTTTTTTAAATGATGATAATTATAAAATTTCTGATTTCACCATAGTATTAATATGCATGTGTTAACATAGGCTACTTAGTTTGGACTTTATATACCATTTACAACATCCTGTACAATTGGTGCTAAGTTGGATATTTCTGCTTGTAATTTCATGTAAAACCTATTTTGTGCATTTCCTTGTTTGTCCTATTTAAAAAAAAGGTAAGGTAAACTAAAGAACAATAGTTGCCGCATCTTGGTCAAGCGTGCCTCGACTAGAAACGGCCAATGTGCTTCGAGACAGTTTTGAGGATGATTGATCTTAAATTAAGTGACATCAAAGAATCAGTCAATAAGCAAGGAATCCGTGTTGTGTGTGATCATTCAAGTTTTGGTATCAAAGGTTTCATGGAAATATCCCTTAGCCGGGATTAAATGGAATCTATTTCATCCCTTGTTAATCGTTGTGAGAACCTGTTCTGCACTAAGAAACGATCCTTTGATCCTTCAATATTAACTTTTAATGGGAGGCCATTTCGAAGGAATTAATATGCAATTTGCATGTTAATCGTCCATTCGGCGGAAAATCGTAATTTTCGTCAAGATGAACTTTCTTAGGACCTTAATTAAATTTTCAGCTCGCTTAAATTGTTCCCAATTAAAAGGTCTGAATGAGTAATGGGAGTTCTTGATGTAAATAGTTTTTGAACTAATTAAGATACTGTCCGAAAGAATACAAATTAATTTGCAGAAATATTCTAAGCAAATCTAAACCGCTGGGCCGCGCTCTATAACATAATTTCTTCTACTGGAAGAGATCGTTTGTGGCGAACTGCGTCTTGTTTTAAATGACCTTTAATGTTTTTTTGTGCAATAACGTCCATATATCTCTTACTCTACTCGTATATGCGGTGACACTAATTATGAATAAAAATGCGAATTTGAATCAATTAAAAATATGTAACAAGGTAGGTATCCTAGAAACATTATTACCTTGTTACATTTCTTTCACAGTAGGTAATAGTTTTACGTAGTATAATACTTACTCTGTGGTAATAGGTACTTAAAAGTTTGATAGTCGGAAAAGTTCAAATTACCCACCTGTTGTTAGTTGTTGCACTTCAGCTATATCATATGAGAATTAATTACACCACAGAATATATTTCTAATAATATACCTATACTACACGCTACTTTGTACTACATAATATGTTGGCAGATAATTAGTAAAACACGGCTTGCCAAGTAGTTAGAAAACTTGTCGTTTTAAACTCGCGACCGCCATAAAATTATCATCTTTGTGAACTTTGTAACTTAGATTGACTTCTTCGGGAAACTCTCGAAAGTTCGAAATTAATCCAAAGGATACTTTTACTGCCATATTTCTGCTACCTGGGCTCTCAACCTTGAAATTAAGTCTGAAAAACGATAACATCTT
Organism: Anania fuscalis; assembly: GCA_950371115.1. Lineage (NCBI taxonomy): Eukaryota > Metazoa > Arthropoda > Insecta > Lepidoptera > Crambidae > Anania > Anania fuscalis. The sequence continues at coordinate 13,606,648 of OX493335.1, read as the reverse complement.
AAGCATTGCCATTTTAACATTATTAATTTAAGTAGTTTTTTATGAAGTAGTAGTAGTATTATTTAAGTACCGTTAAATAATAAAGGGTGTATAATAAATGTTCAGCCATTTCAAGATATACTTATGTATAATATTGTACGCATGAAAGTTCAGCAACCAACTTAAAATTATAACCAGAGGAAAGATTTAAAAATATTTTTGACCTTCCATACTGAATCGATAATGTAGTTCCAAAATTATTTTTCATTATTGATTTTTATGAGCATAACCATGATCCTAGTGGATATAAAACAATTTAGTAGAGACTCTCTCTACTAGAGAGGTACTATTATTTCATTGGTTTCGATCCTGAAATCAAGTAGGTAGTTATCATATTATTGGTCCTGAATACAACAACTGTTTATATGAAACCAACGTCAAAATAAATAAAAAAAACAGTTTTATACAAAAACATAAAAGCTCATTAAGTATGGAAAAAAATTATTCTTAAACATTCCATAAAAAGAGACAACCAGAGCCGCAGGCAATGTATAAAACAAAAAGAACTCTGTTTACGACGAATAAACTTTTAACTTACTACATTACCCACACATTGTTTGGAATTCATTTCACGACCCTTGAAACTTTGTAAAGCCGAACATCTTTGAATATGAAGTTGGTTCTATAAATCTTCTGGGAAGGTTGCAACCGGTTTATACGCTTTTAAACATTTATAACTGTTATGAAGGTCTAAGTAATTAAATAATGCACAAACTTAATAATTAAAGGACGATGGGCACAAATGTAGTACGGAAGTTTGGCCCAGCACCAGCACTAATAAAAATGATTTGTAGAAATATAGGTAGATCGTATTTTGAAAAACTGCTGAAAAGTTTTGTGATAGTGTCGTCCACCGTCTTTTAATTGATGTTCAATATGATTATGTTAGTCTTGATTTCAAAGTAAACTGTTATTGTGATACAAACTCGGTCTCGGTTGGTCTCAGTTTACTTTATAGGCTATTTCCATTTGGCGGAGGTCAAACAGATGCAATCGCTATACAGGACGATGGTTATCTGCCGTATAAATATTATTTTAATTAGTTTATGCTAACTAGCGGATGGACTGACGGACGGATGGACGGACAGACAGACAGACGGACAGCGGAGCCTTAGTAATACGGTCCCGTTTTATCCTTTTGGGTAAAACGGGACCTAAAAATGCAATTTGTTCAATATTGTTAATTCAATTCCCTGACCAAAAATTCATTGAAAAATTTGATATGGTAATGAAGTCATCGTTTGGCCTTCACCCAAGTTTCGATAGGGCTGTTTATTGTCCTATATTATCTCTGAATGCCCGAAAAAGCACAGCGAGCGTTTCCGAACGACATTAGGAAGAATTCAAGCCTGGAGGGCAGATGTTACAAACCTGCCAAGGCGGGAAATGCAGAAATCTTTCCGAACACATTTTAAACAAATATGATTTGGGAATGCACGCTCAAAATTGCTTGTTCCATCAATCAAATTGTAATACAATGTCTGTAATGTAAATCTTTTGAGCTGTACAGCACAAACATAATACTTTATTTTATGGTTTTCATATTATAGAGTTAATATACGTGTCATTTATCTTTTACGTCAAAATTGCCACCCGAGCTTACAATTACTTCACGCGCCCGTTTTTTTTCTATATCATCATTTAACACACAGTAATACAAAATTATTTTATTACTTATTATTGCCTACGAATTCAGTTAGTTAAAGAGGACTTTATAACCATCCTACGGAAATTACAAAAGAGGACAAACATCCTTTGTTAAGATATATTAGAGCTATATCTACAGGTGTGCTAAATTTCAGCAAATGCTGTTTAGTCGTCAAAGCGTAATTGAGTGACTAACATCAAAACACAGAAATTCAAAGAGAGACAAGAATGCAGTAGGCTCGCACCGTGTTTGCTAAGAACTCGCGAAATTGCTTGCAAAACGTCAGTTTGATAACACTCTACAAGTTACGTTGCACGACAAGAATGTATTGCATTCGCATAGAAACAAAGACCCGATCTAAATGAAACAGAGTGAGCTGATTTCCCCAGCCGGTTGCGGGATTTGCAGGATCCACGATCATTTCTCAATTCGACTCATTCGAATCACAGCCTGCATCTACGTGAACGTATTCTCTTCTAAGGATTAGTGAAAACCGTAAGTACAGTCAAGAGCTAAATATTAATTTAAGATTTACCACAATTATTAAAACAGGTGTAATATAAATTGGAAAGACTATTGGCACATGAAAAAGAATAGAATGGAAATGACACCTAAATGAATTTTGGTCATTTTACGAAAAAATATGCGGCTAAAAAATGTAAGTAGGTACCTATATACCTAGGAAAGGTGAGTGGGTTACTGATTTTGTAAATAAGCTTATTTCTTATGAAAATGTAACGGGCTTAGATATTAATAACATCAGTAATACCGATAATTTAGATAGTGATAACTCATTTCTGATTAAAGAATTTTGTATGGACGAAATAACACATGAGAACACTTTTTGAAAAGTTTTATTATAAGTAATAGGGCATTGGTATCCCACTAACAGTACTAAACTTTATAAAATTAGATAACATTAAGCATTATACAGGGTGTACAAAAGAATGGGACACTCCTTAAAACCACGTGATCAGCTGGTCATACAACAACTTTTCCTATGGGATCAACACCGAAATCGTGATTTTATTTTCAGATGCTCCATACATTATCATCAAGGTATGCGAGTAAGTTTGTATGGGGAAGCTGAAAAAAAAATCGATTTCGATGTTGCTCCCATACAAAAAAATTTTGTATATGACCAGCTGATCACGTGATTTTAAGGTGTGTCCTATTCTCTTGTACATCCTGTATACTCAGATAAAAAAGGTAATTTGTTTCGCAAACAGCTATTGCATACGTTAACTTCAACGTCAGATATTTATCATTAATTTCTGCACTAACTTAAACTCTAAGCAGTAATCCCATACTCCTTGCAAATCTTGGCTACGTGATGTGCGGCGACAGCGGCTCTCCGCGGCAACGCTGCGACGTCGTCACCTGTCGCGGGCCGCACGCTGAAGGCTTGGAGCCTACACGTTCCTGCCATCATTCGGCCAACCACCCTGTAGCAAAATATTGATAAGTATTTTAGCAATAATTATCCTATTAAGTATTGAATTGCTATAAAGCTGATTAAAAATTGATTAAGGCCTCCCCCACACTAGCGTCTTTGCGAGCGTCGACGTCGTGGCAGTGTCGAATCAGCTTTAAATGCTGCTGCGCAAGCGTTGCGTCAACACTAATTGGTCGCTGCCACGACGTCGACGCTCGAAAGACGCTAGTGTGGAGGTTCCCTAAGTTCGAGAAATCCAGTGATTGAGACCTGATTCCAACTTTTTGGTTGGAATCATTTTGTTGGAATCAGGTCTCAATCACTGGAATGAGTTTCACAACCCTCAGATCATTTCGACAGAACGCCACTACATACCAAGAATGGTCAGGGAAGCGATTGAAATTACAAAGTACAAAAATTTCAATCGCGAGGATGGGTTTAAATTGTCAAGTGTCTGGAATCCAGTGATTCGTATGTGCAAAAACCGGAAAAAACAACAAACTGCTGTGTCGCGGTCAGATACTGTTAGTGTTGTGTGTCGAGAACAGGTGCGAGAAAAAAGTGTGTTTGTAGACAATGGTACCGACGCGTGCAATAAAAGACAGCGAAAGAGGGTAGACCGATATGTTTGCCCTTAACAACTTACCCGCAAGATTTTCAGTTACTCCGTGATCATGGCGCTTGCAACAGTGCCGAAATATCGGGAACTTAAAAATAAGGTACATGGTAGCAATCCCGTAACAAACTATTTTAATTTATAGTGTTACTGTGTTAATACGCTATAGTATTTATTTACAATCCCATACCTATGCCGTTATTTAAACTAAATTGATAAATGATCTTTCTTTATCATTATTATAACAATTATCTCTAAATTAAATACTCACATCCTAAAAAACTGGTTAACACTTTTGTTGTCGACTGTATGTCTTGTACATTTTACGATCTATAGGTGAGTTAAAAATATGACTGTAAAGTTTAACTATTTTCATGCAACGCTGTCCTTTTTTATCATAATACCAATTGCCCTATATTAAGTTAGCAAAAAACATTGATATTAGATACCGAACGAGGAACCGTCGGGACCTACACGTTCGCGACATCATTCTTCATTATCTACGTATCGGATCACAAGAAAAGTACTAAATATTTATACCGTTTGAACGTGAGTGGCACTTTGTATTTATTGCATACCTTGTAAAATGATACGAGTAACGGTTGAGGTGTGACAAAAGTACTGCAAACACGCTATTATACGATGCCTGGGCGCATACTTTTAAAATAACCTGTACCATCGAAATTAATGAATATACCTAGTCCAATAGCAAGCTAAAGTGGCAGTAGGCCGGCCACATTTTTCGAACCACATCTATGAAATGAATGACGGAAAACCAAGTCGAAATAAAAAAAAAACGCAAAACAACAATTCCACCAGGAGTATTTTATGTGCTTTCCAGCCCCTCTAGCATGAGCAACAAAACACGATATGATATAGCGATTTAGCGCATATTTTTTGTCTAAATATGAACTTCTATCGAAAAAGCCTTATTAATATCTTATGCCCATAACCGTGACGTCGCCGGCACGGGCTCACTGTTTTAATAAAAGTTGAAGATGGCGGCTATGTTATCTTATTTTGAAAGAAAAATATCGATAAATCGCTATATCATATCGTGTTTTGTTGCTCGTGCTAGAGGGGCAGGAACCACAGGTTAAGAAAAACTAAATTAGTGCATATTTAAAAAAAATACACTTAATAGCTATGAATTAGGATTACTTACAAAAACATAGGTTCATTAAATAAATAAATAATAAATATTGGACAACACCACATACATTTTCTGGAATCTACGAATGCTAAAGCGATAAATAAATAAGATATTTTTACTGGACTTTAGAAAGGATCAGACCAAGACGGAAACAGTGGACTACTGTACTCATATTTTGTTGATCGCGGTAGCTTATGGGTTTGTCGGATACAGGTAAAATTAATTCATAGCTCTTGAGTGCATTAGTTAATAAAATCCATACCTGACCGTACAAGGAAGCTTTAACTCCGGCAGCAGAAAGTCAACCTCATAGTAGACGACTTGCATTGCTGGTCCGCTGTCATCTCTCACCACCAAGTTCTTGGCACACGACTCCCCTGCTCTCACGCTTACACATTTCGCTGAAAACGACCTTTATTTTAAAATCTTACTTCTAATTATTAATTAAGAATACTTAATAATTGATAAAATAACGGCTGTAGGAAGCCGCTGGAAGCAGGTCGTGGACGTCCTGTGGCTGAAATGGTGATGATGATGAATAATTTACAACTTTTTTAATACTATTGTTCAGTGGTGCATTCCAGAATACCAAGGATATTCGAACTCCTCTCATAAGGATATTCGTTGCGGACTGCACAGTCTGCAGTTTCGACACAGTTATGCCAACCGCAGTCAAGCTGCAATTTTTATAGCCGGTTGGCAGCCCGAATGCAGACCGCCTGTGATGATGGCCCAGATGGCTAGGTGTGCACGGATAACAAGATCCACGAAAATGAATAATGTTCTGTGCTTTGATTTTGTTTTTTTATAAGCGTGATTTTAATACTTTTAGCCCATTCCATTGTCGCAGAAGTCGACATTTTGTGTTTGTTATTCAATCACTTTAAGTGAGTAAGAGTAAAATAAGGAAACTTCTCTTGGTTATAAAAGATCTTAATAATGAATTCATGACATCCTCCAGCACTGGATATCCTTATAAAAATATTAATTTTTACCTGTTTCTTTGCCAAACCTATACAATTTAAAACTTACCTACATAGGTAAAATATAAAATTGTTAAAGCTTTTATAGATATTTATAGGTCTATTTTCGGACAGACTAAATTGATCAGCGTTTGGTCTAGTGGTTCGCGCACAGCTTGCTTGCTTAGCTTGAGTGGATCTTGGCCTGATTGTGGAAACAATTTATATCAATGTCAATAGAAAACTTACCAACAATCTCATAAATGATCAGAACTCCGATTTCTTGTAGCGCCTTGTGCCATTTGAGTACCTTCTCAACTGGCCCCGAAAATGCTCTGGGTCCAGTTTTGTGCAAAGCCTATAAGACAGTGTACAGTGTGTGTAGTGTTAAGATTGGATTGAAGTACCAATATATAATACCAATATATAATACCAATACATAATACTATAAATTTATATTTCAATTCCAGTAGGTGGATAGACGACCTGGTCAAGGTTGCGGAAAGCCACTGGATGCAGCCCGGTTCCGACCGGCCAATCTGGAAGTCACTGGAGGACGCTGTTCAGCAGTGGATGTCCTATGGCTTTAATAATAATGATGAGGAATATGACAATGAATTATCTAATTACTTGTCTTCTTTTTTAATTATTCTATACTAGCTGTGCCCGCAACTTCGTTTGCGTGAACTACAGGATGATTGCCATACTATTGCCATATCAAGCAACGCTGTGGACTGCGTGAAGCACTATTTATAAAGAAAAGAGCCTTTTACTAAGACTAATCAGTTATTTTATGAGTCAGTGCCAGCCATGGAGTGTTAAAATTATTCGCACCGACTCCAAATAGTACTGATTAGGTATGTTTTAGTCAATACAATATGTTTGCGTTTTAGTTTAATTTTGAAGTCGGTTTTTAGGGTTCCGTACCCAAAGGGTAAAATGGGACACTATTACCATAGAGAAAAAATAATACTACGTAAAACTATTACTAAGACTTCACTGTCCGTCTGTCTGTCTGTCTGTCTGTCCGTCTGTCACCAGGCTGTATCTCATGAACCGTCATAGTTAGACAGGTGAAATTTTCACCGGTTAAAAATATCTTCAATGTAATAAGGTTTACTAAAGTAATAGATTTTCGGTTCCTTCTTATTCTATATTGGAATCAATCCTTCCAGTGTCATTTTGCCAGACAGACAGACAAGAATAAAATTAATTGCATTTTTGGCTTCAGTATCGATGTGTCATGATATGTCAAAAAAGTTTCGGGAATTGATGATTTGTTTATGGTTCCAAACTCAAAATTATATTTTTTGTTGTTGTTTTTTAGATTGGCACAACTGTTTGTAGTTTGAGTTACATCTGATAATTTATTATTTATTAGATTAAATACAGTACCTATTGTTTTTAGTTATACCATATCTAGTGTGTATTGGGAATTTCATAATGGACAAAAACATCGAACAAAGAGTTTGTCTTAAATTTTGCAGCGCCAATGGGATTTCGTGTTCGGAGTCTCTAAAAATGTTAAAAAAAGCTTACGGAGAATCGACTTTATCAAAAACACATGTTTATGAGTGGTACAAAGCGTTCTAAAGCGGTCGAGATGTGATGGAAGATTCACCTCGCTCTGGTAGGCCATCAACGTCTGCTACTGAAGATAACATCGCAAAAGTGAAGGAAATAGTGACTGAAAATCCTCATTCAAGTTTGAGAGAGCTAGCCGTCGAACTTTCTGTGTCACACGAGTCGATTCGTACCATTTTAAATAATCAATTGGGTATGAAACATGTTGCCGCTCGCAGTCCCAAAAGACCTGAATTTTCTCCAAAAACTCAATCGCAAAAGTGTCGCTGAGGACATGCTAGAACGAGTCAATTCCGACCCAACATTAATGAAACGCATTGTTACTGGTGACGAGACGTGGGTTTACGAGTTTGACATGCAAACTAGTCAACAAGCTTCGGAGTGGCGCCTTCCAACTGAACCGAAACCGAAGAAACCGCGCCAAACTCGATCGAAAGTTAAAGTCATGTTGACTGTTTTCTTTGACTGTCGCGGTGTTGAGCACTCAGAATTCTTGCCAGAAGGTCAAACGATAAAAAAAAGAGTATTATTTAAGCGTAACGCGGCGTTTAAGAAAGCAAATTAGACAAAAAAGGCCAGATTTGTGGAATGAAAATTCTTGGATTTTGCACCACGATAATGCGCCTTTCCACAAGGCCATCATTATGAACGAATTTTTGACCAAATACTCAACAAATAACATCGAGCAGCCACCTTATTCACCAGATATTGCTCCAGCCGACTTCTTTCTTTTTCCTAAACTCTAATTACCACTTCATGGCACCCGGTTTCATTCGGTAGAGGACATAAAGGAGAATTCGCGGCGAGAACTGAACTCGATTCCGGAAAAAGCGTTTAAAAAATGTTTTGATGATTGGATTATTCGTTGGCGTAAGTGTATCGCTTCTGAAGGAGCATTCTTTAAAGGTGATAAAATTAATTTGGATGAATAACTAACATTTTGTGTATAATTAATCTTTTCCCGGTACTTTCTTGACAAAGTAGTATTTTCTAAATTTACTCGAGTCTGGGTAGGTATACCTATGGAACGCGCGGAGCGTAGCGAGTCTTACTTGTTCTGTGGGTATACCTACCTACTGAGCAACGCCTCAGTAATAAAATCACTATTCTGACATTTATAATAAACAAATATTTATCTACTCTGAACGGCAACTGTATGGTCTTATACATATCTATTAATGTGTATTAGTATCAGTATCACAGTAACACACTATAGACGTGTATTAACTTCGATGCGTCATATTACTTACTTCAAACGACTAATAAACACAAAACTGCATATTATACAAGACAAAAAACTAAACTTTTACTTTAAATATTCAACCTAAGTAAGAATAAGTATGAAGAATATAGCTACGAAGATATTTCGTATATGTTTTATTTAGCTCTGGTTTTGCAGTTAAACTCGAACGAAAGATAGTTCCCAAACCACATTGCCTAATAAACCAAAAAAATGAGTAAGACTGCGAGGATATTGCATCGCTCGGTGCATCCTGTCCACTTTATTACTTCGGAAACAATTGCCACTACCTAGTGACAAAATACTCGGCGACAGATTTTATGAGCAGCTATTTTATTTTAGCGGAGTACCTAGATAACACTATTGTCTTATTGTAGAATTTTGATTGAGTTGATAGTTTATGATAGAAATGTTAGGTGTGTCATTTACGGTAGGGATACAGGGTGGTGTCGTGTGGTGCCGGCACGTTAAAAGAATAGCACCACCCCTTCTCTTCTTAAGGGTGTCGTAAGAGGCGACTACAAAAGAACCGCCACAAGAAGACGGGCAGCAGCGTCTCATTTCCATCATTGGCCAAACTGCGATCGCCAACCCGCCGATGGCAAGCGTGGCGATAATGGCAAAATCCTCCTTTTGGAGAGGCCTGTGTCCAGCAGTTGACATCTATTATTTTAATGACAGATTAAATTTTAGACCTAATTGTTTCGCCTTTTATACAGCCTGTTAGATAAATGGTATATCAGGTCGAGACTAGCCTATGTTAACATAATATGTATACAAATACTGAACATAAATTTAATATCATGTTTTTTTTTTATACAATATCAAATTTATAGAATCCGATTTGTATGAAATATTAGAAAAAAAATATGATATGACGTCTTCACCATAGTATTTATATGAATGTTAACTTAACGCTAGTCTCGGCTTAATATGCCATTTACCTAACATACTGTATAAAAGGCGAAACAATATGTACAAATATTTGTTCTGTCATTTAAATAATCTTGTTTATACAGGTTGACTTTTTTATCAATGTATGGAACAGCTGTTTTTTTTTTGCAGTTAGATAGTTGGTCCATTAACAAGAGTTATTCGTTTGTATCACGGGAGTCTTCTCAGAAGGTTTGGATGGTGATAAAAAGTTAACGTGTATATTTATTTTTTACAAAACTATATTCAGATTTACCTCTGCTTTAGTATTTTGATCGGTCTCGAATATATGTCGAGTGCGACCCGGTTGTTTTTAGATAATGACTGCTAACCGTAAGAAGGAAAGTGAATTAAAACTATTAAGCTTGTTTAGCTATTTATTGCAAGTTGCAACAGCTTGTTGCATGAGCAGGCTCTAACAATAAATATGCGCAGGAAAGGTATACTAATTACCGTACTATAGCATACAAGGCGCAATGCTTCGCCAGTCAGGCCGTCGAAGCTTTTAAAGAGACTTGTCCTTTACGTAGGTAATAGGTATACAGTTTAAAAAATGCTATCAAGTTTTTTAACGCACCAAACCACATTGCTGTATTTATTGTAAAAAGCAATAGGCATAAAATACCTTCCCGAAGTTGGCTGAAAACTACTCAACTTGAAAAAAGCCGCCGCAAAACAAAGCAGCGGATATTGCATCGATCGAGGTACAGTGCTCTTCAAAATGCCATCATTTAATAAAATAAATTCGCCAAGCTCATTTATTAACCGGAAAAGTAGGACGCGATAGTATATTTTAGTTAACCAACAAAAGACTGCGTTTTTTATTCAACTATTTAAGTATCTTATTATTACCTATACTAACCCAAGAATATACACACCCATAAGACCCATAACTGGTTAAGAGGGTTAGTTCTAAAGTAGTAAATCTATTTCTGACTGCTGTTTATATAAATAAGACATAAGTAATATTAGTAAAAAAAGTTTAGACATTTTATAAGTTTAATCGGTTGACACCACATCTATAATTATAAAACCTGTAGGTATTAATACCTTCAGGTTTCGGAGAATCTATTTAGACTTTTTTTTTTTATTAAATGAGATAAAATTAACTATCATGAATACTAGTAGAGTCTGAGTGATGAATGTTATTTGGCGCTAGATTATCGATGTGATTGTAGGAAGAATTTAAAAAAAAAAACATTCTTTACTCGTCTGTAGCTGATTGTACCCCGCCGTCCAGTTTATTAACTTGAACTAAATCTCGGCTATTACCCAGCGATGACAAAGGAGAAAAGTGTCGCTATTACGTTTATTACTGGCAATCCCTTTAAGTTTCCTTTTATGAGCGGGTTCGTGTCACCTTTGGGGCAACTGTGAAGAGTGACGGTCACACGGAAATGAAAAATGAAGTACTATGGTTCATCAATTTTTAAGTTAAATATAAGATCCTATTTCTTTTAGGGGTTGATTTTACTGCTCGCATACAACAACTTTTTGTATCGAACCACCACCAATCATCGAAATGTTGGTGGAATTGGTGATTGCATAAAAACATCCACCTAAACGACATCACTATAAATGGAGAAGTTTTATGGAACAATAGAATCATTCACAAGAATAAGTTAACTTTATCAATGACTTACATGTCCAATATATATTTAAAAAAAAAAGAATCTACGTAGTGACATACATTCCCTAGTAATAATCATTCCTACTTGCAACAGATATTAGAAATGTCTTACCTTGAGTTTATCTGCGCGCGTCAATGTCTTATTTAATGCTTCCTCCTTTACAGCATTTTCGTCAAGGCTTTTATTGGCCACTGAAAAAACAACGACATCCATAGACCTTGTCCAAATAAAACGTTTTACGTGCGTTTTTTGCGAGTTTTTCAAATAATGCGCGTTTTGAGATCCTAGGCTGGATCACGTCAGACTACTTATACAGAGTGGTTCGGAAAATTGTGTCAAGCGGGTTTCTGAGACCTATTTATTCTGCGATTTAAATTTGATAATAACTTAAATATACAATGTTTTATTAACTTAAACTAAATATTATCAAAACGTGAATTATTGAAATACAATAAGTACCTGTTTCTTTTTCGAAAAAAGTACCTAACTAAAGTGTCTTACGATCCAAAACTCTGATAATATTATGCTTAACGCTTTAAAAATATTGGCTTTATTTTCCAAAATAACATACCAAAGTTCGTTAACATAAATAAAAAATCTTTTAAAAAACTCGAAAACTTCCAACGAGGGGTGATTAGGTTCCTCGCATACATGTGTTAGAATACAATATTTGGATATCCTACATTTAAGTGCGTTTTAGCGCGTTTGTATTATGTTCCCTAATAATTAATAATTGGAAAAAGCCAATTCGGGTTGCTAGTTAAAAAACGGCAACAGAAATTCTCATTATTTAATCTCCCATTAATGTCGAAGTCCTTTTGCAACTGAATGAGGGTAAATAAAATCGAGATAGCGACTTCTTGAACACATTAAAGGTTCATAACAATCATAACCCATCAGGGACGCACGGAACCGAGCAAGTGACGCGAAGTTTATCTTTACAAGTTAGTTCCGCGAAAATACAGAGTAATGATCTTGTTAGGGCGAGTTAAGGGGTTTAGCTGTGCGCAGCCACAGTCGAAATATGAAGGTGTAAAACAGTATTTCAATTTCGTACAAACGACTGAACGGACGGCCTTACACAGACACAATGCGGTATCCGAATAAACCTGACAAACAGAATTCGGTGTGAGAGTAGGCGTTTGATTTTGGAATATTTTTTGACAAACTGATCAGCCCGAAATACTAAAAAAAAACTTAAATTCAAAACATAAGTGCTGTTCGTACTAGTCAAATTGACGCTATTGTCGTGATAACGAACAATGACAAGGCCTCACTTTTGCAAATATTTTTCGAAATGTACAAAAGGCTTAGAGCATTCATAAGACAAAAGGTGATAACCTTGTCATCGTTTGAACGGAAATCCATTTGAAGCATACCTTTTAAACTCTGGTATACCCCAAGGTATTATCAATTTACAATTAGATTCAGAGAGATTTCGTCTCAAATCGGAAAAACTTAATGTTTGGGCTGATATCGGCCGATATACTGACGACACAGCACTTTAAATAAAATAGGCAAGGAAACAACTCACCACATGTCACACTCATTCTATGAACCAATCGACGTTAGGTCGCAAAGACTTTTAAGTAACGTTTTATATTTTTGTTGAGGTACTGTAATAAATATTTTCTTCGCTGTGGCTCGGCAAAAATACTTTCGCGTTTGACAGCATGGAAATTTATTTGAATTTATGTGCCAATTTATTTAATAAGGGTTGTTAAATACAGCTAAATGTATAGTTTGGAGAAGGGATTATTAATTGTTTCCTATACTTTCGGCTCAAGGTTACTACCAAAATCGACAGGGATCGCTTCTCAATAGGCTTCAAGTTTAAATTACCTAACCAAAAACTTTCTAAGGTTCTTTTAAAATGTATTAGTACCTATTATAGGTAGTAATTTTTGTGTAAAGAATCACACAACATTATTAAATAATGAATACAAGTTCGGGTACAAGCGATTTCGATGTTCATTCTAAAGAAAAAAATTAGTAAGAAGTAGACTGCTAAATGCTTGATATACTACGACGACCTTCATATCCGAGAACCTAGCATGCCGACATGGCGTCGCCATCTCAGAGATCCCGGGTTCGATGTCCAGTCGGATTAATGTAGTAAAGCAATATTTTTTGTATTGTCTCGGGTTAATGGGTGTTGATGTATCGTAGTTTCTGATTTCCATAACAAAAGTGCTTTAAAAACTTACCCTAGGATTAGCGATGTTGTCCAGTAATTATTTTAATTTATTAATCAAAAGAACTAAAAATTACGAAGATCTAGATAAACATTCATCCTAGTTGTGTTAAAAAAAATGATTGTTACCGTTTGCAAGGTGCTGCCGTGGTGAAAATCCAGACGATTCCATCGAGTTCGCACGAATTACCAAGTTATTGTTAAAATTCATCGTCTTGGGTGGATTTTCTACCTTTTTTTCTACAACCAAACAAAAATGCATTTAATGGACGTTATTTTTACTTCATCTGAGAAATACAAAGTCAAGAACGAGGTCAGAAAGTAATAAAAAAATACACCAAACTAAACATAATGTGAAGCTGACTGACTGACTTACGTATAACGCGCAGCAGTGCAGCGTATAAAATTTTAGTTGAATTGGTAACGGTACCTATTCAACTAAAGTATACGGATACTTAGTGTGAAAATAAGAACAAAGGACGGAAGTTTTGTATAGAGATTTCGACATTTTACCTATTATGTGACCAAATCTTAAAATATCCCTGAGAAGACTTTCAAATTACAGTTTAACTTTCAGCGAGCAGTGTCTATAAATATAGATATTCACCATTGAGGTATTGTATTGATTACACTAAAAACTTTATTAAAAAGTAAATTATATTACTGAGTACCTTGTCCGTGACAAACAAGCTGACGCTATGACATTCAGTTTGGAGGTGGATATTATATTATTCTTCTAAAGTAGCTATTCAAAAAACATTAATCCTAAATTATGCCCCGAGATATTTAACAGCTACGCTCATCACTTGAAAGTAGTGCACTCAGTGCACTACATACATGTAGCAGACTCGCAAAAAAATTACCCTTACCATACAAAAGATTTTTTTTTGTTGTTTAGGTGTTGTAATGTATTTCGTTTAACAAATTATAGGTTTACTGTTTACCTTCATTTTAGTAAACAGTTTGGTCGTTGGTCACTCAATGACTAAACAACAGTAGGTGCTTAAATGGGTTCAGATGTTTATAAAACAGCCCCTTTAGCATGAGCAATAAAACACGATATGATATAACGATTTATCGCATATTTTTTGTCAAAATATGAACTTTTATCGAAAAAGCGAGCATCACCGTGACGTCGCCGGCACGGACATGCTCACTGTTTCAATAAGGGTTCATAATGGCGGCTATGTAATCATATTTTGAAAGTAAAGAGGCGATAAATCGCTATATCATATCGTGTTTTGTTGCTCGTGCTAGACGGGCAGACTGACATTAATCTGTATTATATAATAGGTTAAGGAAAAAGTTTCTTCGCATTTTTTAAGAAAATTAAAAACATTTTTAATACAGTTTATTTACATTTAACTAAAGTATGTAGGTACCATTTTGTTCGATAAATTTTTGCTATCTTGTAGGTAGGGACATGATCCCATTGCTATAGAAATTTTGGGGCTTCTGATCAAAATAGGTGTGTTTGACTGCCAAAACCAAAACAAGTGGTTTTGGCAGTCCTCTCGTGATGTTAACCTGACACTGCCTAGAGAATTCTGAAGAAAGCGAAACAGGTGGAAATCTGAAGTTGCAAGGTCAGGACTATACGGCGGATGCATTAACACCTCCCAGCCAAACTCTCTTAATTTTTGCTGAGTAGTTAAAGATGTGTGAGGTCTAGCGTTATCATGATGAAAAATCACACCCCTTCTGTTAATTAATTCCGGGCGCTTTCTCTCAACTTCTTTCTTTAATCTCATCAGTTGTTCGCAGTAGAGTTCAGAATCGATGGTCCTGCCTAGTAGTAACAGCTCATTATGAATAATGCCCTTCCAATCCCAACACACACACAGCATCACCTTGTTGCGAGTTAACCCGGGTTTCGCCACAGTCTGTGAAGCCTGACCGGCCTTGGACCACGAGCTTTTTCGCACGTTCTTGTCGTACGTGATCCACTTTTCATCACCAGTTATCAGCTTCTTCAAAAATGGTTCGGTTTCATTACGTCGTAATAAAGAATCACAAATAAGTACACGGTTAATTATGTTTCTTTCAGTGAGCTCGTGGGGTACCCAAATATCGAGCTTTTTTGTGTACCCAGTTTTTTCAAATGCGCCAAAACTGTTTTGTGCTCAATTCCCAGTTCTTCAGCTACGTCGTAACTACTGATATGCCGATCTTGGTCCACTTTTGCAAAAATGGCATCAATTTTATCCGTAATAGGGCGACCAGAGGGACGTGCATCTTTGACATCAAAATTTCCGGATTCAAAACGCTTAAACCAAATTTGTGCTACTCTCACAGACATTGTACTAGGTCCATAAACATCGCAAATTTTTTTCGCGGCTTGCGTTACCTTTTTACCTTTTTTGTAGTAAAATTTATAATGTATCGAATTTTTTCATTAGATTCACTCATCTTGACACTACTAAAAACAAATGAAAAACACACATTTTCCTAATTTGAATTTGGAATTATCTTCTCTAAAATTTAAACTTTTAATGATACCAAAACCAGCCAGATTCAAATAGTACAGCCAAAGAGATTTTATTAAAAGTTCGTACATACTATAATCCGTAAAGACTCTTTCCCCAACCTAATATGACACACTTTTTAACCCAGGTAAAAAAATCCATACACAACCTCCGTTGGATTGTTGATAATGATATCTGGGCCTTGAATGTGGATTTAAACTTTAATATTAAGAAGTAATTTATAATCCAAAAGTACAGGTACAAAGACTTTTGGCCTTAAAGGTATTTTACATTGGGATATTTTTAATTGCACCTCTGTTAAAATATAATGCAAACATAATAATCTCCTCTAATAAACTTATTGCACATCAGAAATATGACTGTTAAACAATTAAAATATCTGCTCGTCAAATTGTGTTCTCTAAAAAACTTAAAAAGTATAACAAAATTAGCTATCATTTTAAATCTATTCACAACTAAAATCTTGTTAGTACATAAGACTTATTTTTCTTTAAAAAAAAATACTAAATGCATATCAAAAGTACTGACTTGCACACTAAATTGTTAGTCGTACAACAATTTTACTAAAACTGGTCTCTCTCTAATGATGCTTAACTATTTAAATATGTTTTCGGCACCAAAATGCACCCTATAAATTAACTATTTGTGTAACTGAAATACTTTTTACCTAACTATAATACTTTTTATACTTCTATTCTTTTGAAAAGTGTTTTAGCGCGAACTCTTCTAACCGCGCTCGTTCCTTCGCAACGACGATGCGGACGCGAGAGAGACAGAGCTATGCGAAGTAACAGAGGCACACGCGAGCAGCTCTGAGTCGCGTGCATTTGTTATTGTTTATCTAATTTTAAGGATTTAGTAATAAGTACGTCCGTCCGTCCGTCTGTCCTTCTGTCTGTATGTCCGTCCGTCTATCCGTCCGTCTGTCCGTTTATCTGTCCGTTCGTCCGTCCGTTCGTCTGTCCGTCCGTCCATCTGTCCGTCTGTCCGTCCATCCATCCGTTCGTCAGTCTGTCCGTCCGTCCGTCCGTAATACATTATTACTGTATTATCTATTGACTCCTAATCGTTGAAGAGTTCTGTGGCCTCCATCATCAGCTCAGCAATATGATATGCATACTAATATTCCCCAGAATGTAACATATACTTTTCTGAAAACCGCATCGAAATCGGAGCCAAACACGAGCAAATCGCAGATAACCATACATACATACATACAAACATACGAGTCAAACTGAGAACCTCCTTTTTTGAAGTTGGTTGAAAAAAGAGTGAAAGACTAGTATAAAGTATCGATAGAAGATTTCAACTATTGATACTACCCTGAGCACACTTCTATGCCATATTAGTTTTTGTAAATAGAGTTAACATGCTGTTGTGCATATTATTATGCCCATTTATTGATTTTATGTGTGCTTCATTAGATATGCATGACAGATAAAAAGATGTTTAATTTAGAATAAATGATGTTTTTTTTTTCAGTATAATTGATGTTTGAATTTGATTAAATAGGTTGACATATTTTGTTATACGAATTAATAATTATTAGATCCGCATTCCGAAAACAGATGAGAATAAAATTTAAATACTGCAGGGTAACCATGAACTCTTAAAACAATCTCAAAGCTGTCAAATCTGTCAATTTTGGTACGTCATTACATACAAAATTTGACAGAAATGATAATGTTTGACAGATTTGTGATTGTTTTAACAGTTCATGGTTAGGGCCATGTCTAGTTTGTATTACATAGAGTGCGTTTTTAGTGTGCAAGTCAGTACTTTTGGTGCTGTTTTTGATTTATTTTGTTAGACAAGAGGGAATTATTAGTTAGGCGATTAAATACATGCCTTTTACATTACCTTTGAAGGTACAATGGGCGGGATGGGCGTCCTTAGCATTGGTCTGCAACCTGTCTAGGAGAAGGAAAACTCCGAAATTAAACCCGGAACTGACGACTTCGTCAGGCGCAAGTAGGATCTAATCTGAACAGCGGCAGTTGTCTGCAACCGAACTGGCTCCGCACGTATCGGCTCGCCGTTCCTGTGGATCAAGCTAGTAAGGTCGAGAGGGTGGTGCAGGTGCTGGGCAAGCCTACGCCATCAAACTGCGTCCCAGGCGATGCAGCGTCGGCGGAGAGGACACTTCGCCTGCGCCTTGACCGGCGTGGGAAACAACACGGGGAGTGGCAGTCTACCGGTTTTAAGTCTGTACGTATGGGCGTAAGTGCGGGCGCCAGGGGTCACTCTCGACAGTGGGATGGTCCATCGTAGACCTATTGACCAGTTACCGCCCGCTTCAAGCTGGGCAGCCCCCAGCCAATTAGGTACTGGTCCGCCTCGGCATCGACTGTTTCTGTGAGGTGTGGGGAACACTAGAGGCAACTCTAGAAATCGGTGCTGTGCTGTTCTACACCTGCAACAAAGAAAAATGCAAATAAAAAACCATCAGCAAACCATACCTTGCGCTTAGGAACTTGGAATGTCCGTACTATGAGGACTGGCTTCCCGGACACCAGCGGAAGCTTAAACTGCGCCGAAGACTTGCGCAAAACGGCCATAATAGACCTTGAGCTGTCGAGACTAAAAATCTCCGTAGCAGCACTTCAAGAAACTAGACTCCCAGACGAAGGTGCATTACGGGAAAAAAACTTCACTTTCTTTTGGAAGGGGAAAGGAGCTAACGAACACCGCGAGTATGGAGTAGGATTTGCAGTTCATAATGATCTACTAAATATGATCGAACCCCCTCAGGGTATTTCTGAGCGTCTCATGATTCTGCGACTATTGACTGCTAGCGGCCATGTGACCTTGATTTCTGCTTACGCTCCTACTCTTAACTCTTCTGAGGAGTCCAAAGATGCTTTCTACGACGAATTAAACGACGCAGTGCGTCATGTAAAAGTAGGAGAACGTCTGCACATACTAGGCGACTTTAACGCCAGAGTTGGGCAAGACCATCTAGCCTGGCCTGAATGCATTGGTAACCACGGAATTGGAAAGCATAACGAAAATGGTCAACGTGTCTTAGAGTTTTGCTCGAAATACCAGCTGTGTGTTACCAATACGTACTTTAAAGGCAAACAAATGCGAAAGGTTTCCTGGAAACACCCGCGCTCCGGACACTGGCATCAGTTGGATCTTGTTTTGACTAGGAAAAATGACCTACGAGAAGTCCTGCATACACGATCTTACCATAGTGCAGACTGCGATACAGATCACTCTCTTGTAGCTAGTAAGGTCCGGCTGACCCCAAAGAAGATCCACTCGGCTAAGCCCCCTGGAAGGAAAAAGCTAGATATACCTAAAATTAACAATCCTGAGTCAGTGGACTCTTTCACATTATTAGTGAAACGGGAAACAGCAACATGGGATGCAGATGCCTCTTTGGATAGAGAATGGGTAGCAATTAAGTCTCTGTTGACTGAGACTGCCGGAGAGGCCTTCGGATACCAAAACGCAAAGGCGCCAGACTGGTTCTCGGAAAATAGAGACGTGGTAGTTCCCCTAATAGAGGAAAAGCGCCAGGCCGCTGCTAAACACCGCCTTGATCCCTGTGAAAGAACTAAAGCCACACTCAGCACAGCTAAGGCTTACCTACAGCGAACGTGTCGCCAGTTCGCAAACGCGTACTGGATAGAACTGTGTGCGAGTATACAGCATTGTGCGGCCATAGGAAACTTTGCAGGCGTTTACTCAGGGATCAAAAAAGCAATTGGGCCTGTACCAAAGAAAACAGCTCCACTGAAAGAAATCGACGGTTCTGTAATAATGGACACTGATCGTCAAATGAATCGCTGGGTAGAGCACTATACCGAATTATATTCGCGTCCGGTCGATATCAGTCCAGAAGCAGTTGAAGAAATTCCAAAGTTCGCAGTTTGGACCGAGCTCGAAAACTTACCCACTATCAGTGAGCTGAAACTTGCTGTTAATCAGCTCAAAAGCGGAAAAAGTCCCGGAAACGATGGAATCCCTTCGGAAATATTAAAAGTTAAATGCGTACTTCCAATACTGCACAACTTTCTAGCAAAATGCTGGGAACAGGAGCGTTTTCCTCAGGATATGCGCGACGCAAACATTGTAACCCTATATAAGGGCAAGGGTGACCGCGGCGACTGCAACTGCTATCGCGGCATTTCTCTACTTAGCATTGTTGGCAAACTCTACGCTAGAGTCATCCTTGCCAAATTGCAGAAACTTGCTGACCGTGTATATCCTGAGGCCCAATGCGGTTTTCGATCTCAACGCTCCACCACAGACATGATTTTCACTCTTCGCAGCTTGCAAGAAAAGTGCCGCGAACAAAATACTCCCTTGGTAATGGCTTTTGTTGATTTAAACAAAGCATTTGATACCGTAAGTAGGGAAGGTCTATATACCACACTTGAGATTGTCGGCTGCCCACCCAAATTATTAAGTTTAATTAAATCTTTTCACGAAGATATGAGGGGATCCGTTGTTTTTGATGGCAAAACATCTGCCTCCTTTGACATGAGAAGGGGAGTACGACAAGGTTGCGTCCTAGCACCCACGCTATTTGGCATATTTTTCTCTCTACTTCTAAAGGTTGCCTTTAGTGACACTCAGCAGGGAGTTCATTTACACACACGAGCAGATGGTAAACTATACAACGCCTCTCTACTGAAGTCCCGAAGCAAGCGCGAGGACTTATACATTGACAGCCTGCTCTTCGCCGATGACGCAGCCTTTGTTGCTAAAACTCCCCAGGAACTACAAATCATGATGGACAAATTTTCCCGTGCATGCAGCTTATTTTCTATGTCTATTAATGCGAAGAAGACCATGGTACTAGCGCAAGGTTTTCGCCACAAACCAACGGTACTGTTGGATGGCGCCCCTTTGGATGTAGTCGATAAATTTTGCTACCTTGGGTCGATAGTGTCGAGCACTCTCTCACTAGATGATGAGATCAGCACTCGCATTGGCAAAGCAGCTACGACGTTCGGGAAGCTTAGCACAAGAGTGTGGAGCAATAAACATCTCACAATAAAAACTAAGATGATCGTGTATCAAACATGCATCTTGAGTGCCCTCTTGTACGGAGCCGAGACCTGGACGTCTTATGCCCAGCAGGAACG
This sequence comes from Anania fuscalis, assembly GCA_950371115.1. Taxonomy (NCBI): domain Eukaryota; kingdom Metazoa; phylum Arthropoda; class Insecta; order Lepidoptera; family Crambidae; genus Anania; species Anania fuscalis. The sequence continues at coordinate 13,585,628 of OX493335.1, read as the reverse complement.
ACGCCTAAACAACTTTCATATGCGCTGTCTTCGAAGTATTCTGGGCATCACCTGGAAAGACAAAATCACAAACGAGAGGGTGCTAGACAAAGCACGGCTTCCTAGTGTAACTGCGTTACTAAAGCAAAGACGGTTGAGATGGCTTGGACACGTGCACCGCATGGAGGCTTCTCGGCTACCTAGGCAAATCCTTTTAGGACAAGTTGCATTTGCGAAGCGAAATGTAGGGAGACCCTTGTTAAGATTTAAGGACTGTGCAAAGCGAGACATGATCACGTTTAAGATCGATTGTGATAAGTGGGAAAGCTATGCCAATGACCGCGACGAATGGAAGAGGCTACTTGCTGAGGGTTGCACATCACACGACAATGCATGGTTTGAGTCTCTCGCCGACAAGCGATTGAGACGGCATAGATCTAAAAGTGATGCTGCAACTCCAGCCAACACACAGTTTATATGCCGAGTGTGCGACCGTATTTGCCGTTCGCGTATAGGGCTCTACAGTCATGAACGACATTGCAATAGACGCTGATTGAATCATCTGTAAAGATGGATCAAGGCCCATGATGATGATGATGAAGGTACAACAAACGTTCAGACGAAAAGGGGGTTATTCTATTGCTCAAATGCAGCACATTTTATTAAGGGACCAACATCGAAATCACCTCTTGGTCTATTAGCATAGTAAGTTTTTTTTTGAGACTTCGATCGTCGCCCTATAGCAAAAGATGCTGTATTTGAGAAGTAGAATAACCCCTGCAAGGAAATTAACTAAAACATTTGAACCTTCTATACAGGGCGTACAAGAGAATAGGATACTCCTTAAAACCACGTGATCAGCTGGTCATATACAACAACTTTTTCTATAGGAGCAACATCTAAATCGATAACTTTTTTTCAGCTTCCCCATACAAACTTACTCGCATACCTTGATGATAATGTATGGAGCATCTGAAAATAAAATCTCGATTTCGATGTTGCTCTCATAGGAAAAGTTGTTGTATATGACCTGCTGATCACATGGTTTTAAGGAGTGTCCCATTCTTTTGTACATCCTGTATGACTACGTCTTTTCACAAGATAGGCACAGACATTGCAAGTATTAGAATAGTTTACCTTTATGCGTCTGCGGTACAGTTACATGTGCTACGAACTGTTTTGGCTTGCTACGGTCCGGTGCTACGAACCTACGATTCTCGTAGTCACCGCCAAAGTTATGAGTATGGGATAGCACGGATCTTTCTGTATGTACTTGTTGACCAGGCAATAAATATGTATTACCATCCATAGCATTACCTGTAAAAATAGTCGTTTCAACTGGAGTTATGTATAGATTTTAATGTAAGATGATAGACAATTTAAAATTTAAATTATGTAAGTAATAGGATTGCGACTATTGTTTACTTCAGTTTGTACAGGGGAGAGAGAGAAAGATGTAAAAGTTGCTTAGGAGCAGCAGAGTATATGATATTTGCGGATTTAAATCCAATGAAAATATAATAATATTTTACTATAAGTAAAAAACACCGTTTATTAAATGAAATACCCTCTATATGTAGAGCTAGGAATCAAATAATATTTTTTTATTTTATTTTTATTTATGGACAGCTAACAAGACATACACATTAAGTAGCACAGAAACATTGATTATTAACTAGTTTACAGTGTTGCCTTAATTAAAAGCTGCCACGACATGAATAATTATTTGCGTGGAAGCGACGAAGGTATGCAAAAATTCAAAACAAGTGTCGAGCACCGGCCAGCAATCCAACATCCCGCCAACCCACGAGTATTTATCTCTGGAAATTACTTATCTCTGTTACAAATGTAATGGTGGTTAGATATCAGATTAGTGCCCGAAATCAGACATATAACAGATATAAAAAGAAAACAAAAAAAATAAACATCACACATTGAAAATTGCAAATTGAAAAATGAAAAATGTTCATACTATTCGCATCTACAATATTTATCTTCAAACAATAACGTGCGGAGGATAATGACGAAGATGAATGCGGATAATACCCACAAGCATAGAGAAAATAACAAAATAATATACTCCACAAGTGTGTACCAGTAAGTGGATGAACAAAATCGTTACAGTAACTAAAGAATATGTAAGAATAATATTAAAATTATGAATTACCAGAATTATGGTCGATAACTCGGTTTAAACATGTTTTAAAAATACTAAATATAAAAATAATAGTAGAATAAGAAGGATATCAATTTACCTTACTACTTACATAATTTAAAACTCTAGAAATTAGGAAGTGACACCATCTCATTGAGGTAAAATGTACCTACATACAGTTTATTTGATCAGTGGTACATACCTCAATGCACCATCTACTACAAAATGCAATATTTTTTGGATTGCAAAACAACGACACAATGATTCTAAATTGGATTATTTATAACATAATTTTACAAATAGTTATAAATATTATTATAAGTACCTATTCTGAATTAGCGTACTGTTGGTGTAACCTTGTTGGTGATTTAAATAAATATAATAAATAGTTAAAAAGTATTCTACAAATTGTGTGTTGACTTTTATAAATGTTGACAACATCACAGAGATAAGCATTCTATACATACCAGTAGCAATATATGTTGCGGAATTTCCATTAGAATAACCAGCTAAATAGCGTGGATCAATGCCAGATGCCATATGGGCTTGCCCTGGATGAAACTGTAATAGACATTATACCTAAACTATAAGAAATCAAGCAGCTAATAAGTTTTAATATTAGTAATTACCTGTTTTAGATATTTTTTTTATTATTTATGGCAGATTAATTAGAAATTACTTGGTATATTCAGTCACATGCTGCATGTATACTAATCTTGGGTTATTATTATCATATTTATTGCACAAATTAAACTTTTATTTAAAATTTAACAAATAATTGTTATTACATTTGCATTTGTTGATTGAAATGGAAAGTTAGTTGAATTCATTTGCTGCTGCACAGAAAAGTATCCAGGAGTTCCAATATGTTGTAGTGGATATTCTCGGCCGTAGCCACCAAGATACATGCTCTCTGGTGGGCTGAAATAAATATAACATTATTATATGTTTATAACTTACTTTAAATATAAACAAAATTAAGAACCAAAAGGTAATACTTCCTAGAAATTACTTGAACAGGAGAAATACAAGAACGGCTAGGAAGTCTTAGGGTAGGTACTTCCTAGCCTGTATTTTGACCCTATCCTACCAATCATGTCATTAAAGACAGAAAAAAGTGGTGACTGAATTTTCATTTTTTCGTAATCGTAACATCATATAAAGCTTAAACAAAGCTCAATCAAACAAACTATCAAAGGGAATCGTTTAATTTTTTGTTTATAATGTTGTAGGAAGGTTTGCCATTTCTTAGGAAGCTATTATAATCAAATAGCCAACATGTGTGATAAAAATGAAAATGTAATTTTATTCGAACTTTTTATCCGTTAAAAATAAAACCAACACTAATAGAGCCAAAAAGTTCCGGTATCACCCCAGCTATGTGCCTGTTTGATTTGATTAAAGGGACACCCTGTACGTACCACTCAGTACAAATAAACACAATAATAACTATGGTCAAAATATGTATATAGGAAATAGGGTGCTACGGGGCATGACACTTAGATTTTTTTAAAACTATTTCTTAATAACTATTTGATAGAAACGTTTTAACTTACATCATAGTGTTGTCTGCAAGTATATTATTAGAGCTAAAGCCAATTATCTGATTTGCCTGTGGAAAGTCTAAATTACATTGTAATAAAATTAACAGATAGGTTGTTTGTATGAACGATCCATAAAGTTATTAATTATTATCTAGCTAAAAATGTACACCTGCACCAATTCTTGGCTCTCGAACAACAAACTTATCCATATTACCTACAATACTTATTTTAGTAGGTAATTTTGATTTACAATATTTATCAAAACTACAGCAAATAAAAACTTAAAACTTTACTTGCAAGTTGCAAATGAAATCAAATGAACGAAAATCCAATTATTTTGCCGCCAAAATAATTGTCAAACCGACACTAACTACATGACAACCACTGATCAAATAACCTGATGATAACATCGTGTCTAAAAATGTGAAGGCACATTTAACATACAGCCTACATTTCATTATGCTCGGGTTTCACCTGCGTGTCGCCTAACGTTCAAATAACGGCATGATTAGCGTTCATTAATTAATACACAAAACTAAGAGCTAAATGTGTGGCCACACTTATTGACGTTTGATTCCAGCGTCTAGTGCCCAATAAATTAATGCTATTTATGCCGTTTTTGAATGTTAGGCGTTGTTACGTAGCACGCAAGTGAAGCCCCAGATTGCTGACAAATGTTGACAGTTGAAAGAAAGTTATGTTCCGAATCAGACTTTTATCTGTTATAACGTAATCAAACTTCGGAAATGTCATGTTTTACTTTGCTTCGATACAAGCTCTAAATCGATTTTAGCTCAATTCAGAATGCAGATGCACGGGCAACGGCTGTGAGCTGTCATACTTGAGTGACATCCGCAAGAAACATTACTATCCGTCTCCTCTGCCGATGTTTCACTTGTAATTTCTAAAAGATATTTTACGTTTTGACTGTGCTTTCTTGCTTTGTTCGTTTGTGTAATGATAATAAACGATTAGTAACTTTATGATACCATGGAACTCCAAGATACATACTACAACAAATCCGAATACGTCGAAACAGTGAGTTCATCTGCTTTCAAATAGATTTTTACAATGTGTTTTTTAAAACTGTAAGTAACCATATCAAATTCTGCTTCAACAGGCATCTGGAAACAAAGTGAGTAGGCAAACAGTACTATGTGGATCCCAGAACATTGTCCTACATGGAAAAGTGATTGTTCAAAGTGATGCTATCATCAGAGGAGACTTGGCCAATGTTAAGACTGGAAGATTTTGCATCATTAGCAAAGGTTCAGTTATACGACCACCTTTCAAAAAATTCAGTAAAGGGTGAGTTACTATTTTAGACGCATTTATAACCCTACTAAGCAAGCTTTTCTGCATTTTAATCACAATATTGGAGTAAGTATTTGACCGCTCCTTCATTATTTCTTTGATTTGATCTATGTGGGAATATAATCACATTAATAATAAGCTAATTAAGCTGTATGCTTGGAAAATAAATGGAAATGGAAAGATAACAATGGACCCGCACACACATGACTGTGCAACCAGAGCTTACAGGTTAAAGATCTTTAAACATTTAATACACTATTTTAGCTAGCTAAACTTATATTCTAAGATGTCAACAGTCCACGGGCTCCAACATATCAGGAGGCTGGCCACCCATGCATGATCTACAGTGCTAATTGAATTCCTGCATTTTTTTTCAGTGTCGCTTTCTTCCCACTTCAAATGGGTGACCATGTCTTTGTTGGTGAAAACACCGTTGTCAATGCGGCTGTTGTTGGCTCATATGTTTATATTGGCAAGAATGTAGTAATTGTAAGTATATTATTGCTGTAAGTTAATATTTATTTGATAAAAGCTAGTGTAGCAACTTGGTAATGTATATTGTACCACCTTTTCTTAATCATCAGTTCAATAAAAAGAGATAGATTCTCATCAAAACAAATGAATAAGAGTGCTAGCTAACACATTACCCAGATTTTACTATCAATATTCCTTCTTAATTTTAATTTAAATGTGACTATATTTTTTGTAAATTTTAATCATTGTATATACAACATTTTTGTGAATGTCATGAGCAACTCATATATTAGTCGAAATACAACTTAGTTACATTGGTTTATTTTGGAGTACCAGCGCCTATCATTTGCTACCTTAAAATTCTGGTGTCCATTTGTTGTCTTCATCGATAGTTACATATTACCAAATTAATTATTTCTGAATGAAAACAGTTGACTTGTTGTCGAATATACTAAAATCCTTTTATACATTTGGAGAATTCCCTCAATTCCTCATAGATTTCACTATTGTAATTGAATTTTGATTTAAATGTGACCAATAAAAAGTATTTAAATACAAACTTCCAAATAAAAAAAAATCCACATCAGTTTATAAATGCTTAGCTCTAAGGTTACCGCAGTGCAGTGCTACCCTAGTACGCGCGCGGTACATACAACTACCGGCACGGATCTTGTTGATTGTTGAGAGAAAAATGCGCAAGGAACAATTACGTCGTAATCGTAATTGATTGGCTGCTCCGCCGGTTGTGTTTGGTTGTTTGTTTCGTGCAGACGCGTCTCTTATACGATTATCATTTCGTTAGATGCGCAAAGCGATTCCCACTCTTAAGTCCTCAAGATTCACGCCAATATAAAAATAACCGAACTTACTCAAAATGAAATAATAATTTCAGGGACGGAGGTGTGTTCTTAAAGACTGCTGCATGATTGAAGATAACTCGGTCCTCCCTGCTGAAACAGTGGTTCCTTCATTTGCGAGGTTCTCAGGTAGTCCTGCCAGGCTGGTGACAACCTTACCGGAAGCGATGCCTGATCTCATGACAGAGTTCACGAAGAGCTATTATCAGCATTTCTTACCAATAACTGTAAATTAACTTTAAATGTATTATAATTTATTTTATATGATTTTAAATTTGTATATTTTTTTAAACATGCTAGTTATGTCTAAAGAAACACCGACAGACAGGTTACCTTAACGTCTTCAGTAACTTAGTTTAAAAAGCACTCGCACTGGAATGCGTTGAGAAGGGGGTTCGATGCCAACCTGAGGCGGTCGATTGTTTTCAGGTGTAAGTTGCAAAAATGCAGTTGCAGCGGATCTGCGGCCGTTTCGTATTTAATAAGTATTTTAATCGGCCTTCTGGTTTCGTAAAGCCTTCTTTCCAATTTCAACAAACTCGACCGCCTTACGTTACTTGGGAATAACCGAAACATTGATAAGACAACACTGGCCTTAACAGCAAACTTAAAAGACTCCGTCAAACTAAAAAGCGTTCTCGATGTCGCAGTCAGACAGCTAAGAGACGCGGGTCTCTTCGCACTTTACAAAGTCGTTGTTTGTTAATTTATCTATCTTAGCTTTAGTAACTAGCATGTAATTGCAAAAACAAAATTTATAATCATTATTAATTCTTTGAAAGCTATCATCAAAACTTGGGAAATATAATGAATTTAGGCCTCCAGCGCATTAAGGGGCTAGGTTGAGTTGGGTTGCATTGGCCAGTTTGTTATTTGGTAAAATTCAATTAAGTTATACGCTACTCCCGCCGCCTAATGCGTGTAAGTCCTAATTCTAACGCGAATATGATTACGCACTCAAAACTAATTACATTTGTATTGCACATTACACAAACATGATTATGTTTTTATATTTACAAAAATGATTATTAAATTATTATTTAATTACAAATAACTTTTTCCGTTTATGGTGTACAAAATCAGCTCCTTTCGGATTAATATTTTATGGCGATCAATAACTATCAATATATATCAATAAACTGGCGCTAAGAAGAAACATAGTTTCGCAGACATAGTCGCTAGCAAGCAACCTACTGCCACCCTACAGCCGACGTTGGTCAGCAAGCCAACAGAGGTCGATACTCAAAACAGAGATGAAGATGACTTTGTCGAAGTTAAGAAGAGGACACGACGGCCGCGCAACAGTCAGAATCGTTGCGGTACCGCGCCTATAACTATGGGACCCAACTTTCTGTTACGCGCTGCTACACCTGTCACGGCCCTGTACCTGTCTCGCCTGCACTATAACACCAAGTCGCAGGACATTGTGGAGCACATTAAGGTCAAGAGTAATCTTGAGTTAAGGGTTGCTCCTCTGGAGTCGAGACACAACGCGAGTTTTAAAGCTTTCGTTGTGTTAGTACCGACAAGCAAGCTGGACGTATTCCTCAAGGAAGAATTCCGAAGGGTGTTGTTTATCGTCGCTACCGTGGAAGATTGCCGGTTGACACCACCAGATAGGCTCCGATAACGAAGCCCTAATAATAAATATTTAAAAAAATGTAAACTAATTATTATTATTATTGTATGTATGTTAGTCTTTAAGGTGTTTATTATATGGGCCTTTTATTATATTGTCATCTGTAATATTTGTTGCCTGAAATAAATGATATATTATTATTAATAAACTCAAATGTAAAATTTTACTTCATATATTTCTAAAATAAGTTACTGTTCATGAAAAATGATGTTTCTGGATCATCATACAATCGGTCTATGTAATCATCTTGATCAGAAGAATCACAATCATATCTTTCATACAACATTTGGGCTACATAATATGACGAACAATCGGTACCCCACTGAACAATGCCTTTGCATACACTCGAAGCAAATGTATTTTTTTCGCATTCAAAAGAGTCGTCTAAATAAGATTCCAGTGTGCACCAATACAAATCTGCAATCGAACTGAACATTTTCCACTTCATCGTGTTAAGATCTTCCACAATGTTCTTTCCAAACACTACGCCAATCGTTTGAAGGCTCTTGCGATTTATATTTGGTGGATCTGAAAACATTTCGGAGTCTCTTTCCGCAACCATTTTAATTGCTTTGAATAATATGATGTTAAAAGTAATTTTTAAATGTTTCGCGAACCAAACATTAATAGGGAAAGTCTCGTCCATCCAATCCGCTACTTCTGTCAACACTGGTAGACACGAGACATACGAACTGTCCATGTAAACCCTGGTGTATTTCAGACTGTCTATGAACAGGTCCAAGTATTTTATTGCCTCTCTTGTCTTCGTAATGTCTGATTTCAGCGACTTCATTGTATTCAAAAACGGTTTCCCCACATTTTCCATCTTCATATTTTGCTCCTCTTCAGATCGACAAAGTAGCAAATACTTCGCAATAATACGCACGAATAGACAAATCCTGTCCATGTAATACTCGTCTTCCATATGAGGACTTAACTCCAGTTTAAACTTTTTGGATATGAACTCTTCGACAATAGTTGTAGTGATGAACTCATTACATACATTCGGGAGAATATTTTCAATGTGACACAAAATAGGCATAGCTTTGTCTAGAGACATTTTCTTAAACGCTTTATACAATAACATTGCATACTCTGCTCTCAAAGAACTGGGCATCAAATCAACTTTCGAAAGGGTTTTTTGTAAATATTTACGAGAAGACAAGTCAACTGTTGTAATTATAGGTTTAACTGAATCCCAAATGCATAATTTATCGAAATTATCTCCTCTGCCACGCATGTAAGACAAAGCTAATGTAAGTGCAACTGTGGGTCTAGTCTTGGCGATTGATGAAAACGCGGAGACTTCTAGGCCGCCTCTGATACCTAGCTGCAGAGCTAGTCTGGCAGCGCGTCGCCACAACAAAAGCTTTTCCACTATAGTTGGAATAGTTACCGAACTGCATATTATAACTTTGTTAGCAACTGCCTTAACTCCAGCCTTGCGCCATCCAAATAGGTCTAAATCGAATGTTGGACGTGCAGTGTGAGCATTTGCTTTAAGACCAGACGCTATACGTCTTTCAATACTATTTCGTGGTTTTTCATCGTAATATTTCAAGTGATTTATAAATGATGTTCCTGCTAAAATAGCTAAAGAGCGAGCAAGATCCACACGTGGATTCGCTTTAATTTCTTTATCAATTTCTTCCATAAATTGTATGGCTAATCCTTCTTCCTCGCCAAAGTAAATCGTCAATTTTCGAAGAAACCCATCCAACCTTAAATCCTTTTCGAGAATTTGGTGAATGTGTTTGCTAGTTATAAGTTCGGGTTCATGCCGCAGCACATTTAAATATGATGCTTCTGTCTGAATATAGTCAAAATTTTCACGAGTAAAATGTTTTCGTGCAATACGATTGTGATACAAACGAAGCAAAGGTTCTTGAGCAGAAGCAGAAACATTTTGTACAAGTTTCTTAAGAGTAGACATGACACTGGCCATGGTAAAAGAGTCAGCTGGAACTGAATACGCTTTTAGAACATCTAAGGCTTTTAAAATAAGTTCAGATGCAGCACATGTATCGTCGTTTATTGTAACTTCAGCTGCGGCCAGAAGTAGGGCAGGCAATCGTTGTTTAACAGTGTTTTTTTCCTGTGTGGTCAAAGGGTATTCGGATAAAGATGAAAAAGCGCGTAGGTATGCCTCAAATACCGGTAATGTGATTTCCGTCGAAGAAAGTACATTTCGAAGAATTACTGCATGAAGACCTTCCGTGCAATCGGCTTCGGGCTTTGTGCCGTCCAAACCTAACCCTCTTGCGAACTGAAAAAGTAATTGCCATGAGGTTTCAGGAACTCGCCATACGGACGCGCGTTTCACTAGGCTTCGCACGATAGCTGCTCGAAGAGTTATTACCTCGTTGTTGTGATGTGACACCAGCCATTTTAACAGATACTGCACAGTATCTGCGCGACCTCCGCTCTTACTTACCAAAACAAGTATCATGTGCATGCGATGCTCCATAGTATTCGTTAAGAGTATCGCCTTACGTAACACTTGAAAGGTACGCTCGAAGTTTTGAAATCGAAAGCGATCGAACAACATATCAAAAGAGCTTTTTCCTGCTGTTTCGGTCCATTTCCCATATTTTCTCTTTCTTGCCATACAACTAAATCCTTTATATGAGTATGTGTCATAACATCGCGGATCGTGTTTTTTGTCAAGAGAGAATAGCTTGTCAGATAGCGGTTGTATAACAGGTGGATATGGTATCGTATACGGCCATTGTTGTACTTTCTCGCCAAAAAGTTTGTCGACAAATATATATTTTTTAAATTGCACACGATCATCTGATTCGAGTTGTTTTATTAGAGGTTCTACGTTTTTATAAGAGAACCATGTACTAATATATTCAGCTCTTGCCATCTTTGTAATAATGTCTTTAATTTCGTCAATACTTAAATATGTGGCCAACGTCCCAACGTCCAATACATAAGCTGTGTAAAGTTCTGACTTTTTCAGGAATCTGGTTTTACGATTTTTCATTATGAATTTTGTCGCATCCGAGCTGAGCCTCGGAAAAATGTCAACGTTGAAATACTTCTCAGTGATTTCCAAGAATAGATCAGTATCTGTTTTAAGAAGACATTTCAAGCTGTTGTAATACTCGAATTCGTTACTTCTATACTTCGTAATAATGTCACTTTTGTCATGTAACGATTCAAAGTACAATTTTGCAATCTGCGGACACTTCTCCACCATTAATTTTAATTGCTGTGGCGTCATTTTTACCAATAAGTTTTCAGCTTCACGCAAAATAAATTCATTGGAACAGTGCCAAAAGAAACTCATTGCTAAATCGGTATTTTTTTCGACAAAGTATTCGTAGAATTGTTGGCATCTTTGAGGATCGCGTAAATGCAGGTAGATCCATTTTTTCATTTTGTTCACAGACGTTGTCAACATCTCAGGGAAGAGCACTTGTTCTAAGTATGTTGGGTTGATGATATCACTATGTTTTGGTTCCAAAAGCCATTTGCACTTCAAGGCCCTGCTTACGTATAACATGTCTTCATCTTTTAAATTTGTAAGGGTATATGCGACGAGTTGATATTTAGACGCGAGATCAATCTTGAAGAGTCTGTCTAGTGGAGATGTTTCAGGAGCATTTTCAAGACTGTTAAAGTCCACGTTTTGTCTGAAAGCTTCTTCGACTAAGGCATTTAGCTGACGATGCCGGTCACCTAGAGTTCGTCCTGTCAGGATAACGGGCAAGTATGTCGACATCTGAAAACACAATAAAAAGTATGTTAGTAGGTAGTTCAACGTCACTTTGAATTAAGTAACCTACAGATTAAGCTATGCCCCGAAATGTTAATTTCGTAACTAATCCAGCCCGTAACTCTAACTAAAGAAAGACTACGTTAAATGTTAATTTCGTAACTTATCCAGCCCGTTACTCTAACTAAAAGGAAGACTACGTTTTCAATGTAGAAGTAATGTAATCCCTCATTTATGAAGGTACGCGATTGGACTGGCATCATGTCGGGCCAAATGCGAAATTTTCGTTATGGTCCGTACCTATCTATCTTGGCGGCTTAGCTGATCGCTGAGTAACTGACTCTTATGCGCTAGAAAGCCGTAATTTGGCCGTTTTCGCAAAGGTTTACATATTAATCATACCGACAAATACATAATACCTACTTTTTAACCGACTTCAAAAAAAAGGAGGAGGTTCTCAATTCGTCTGAATGTTGTTTTTTTTTTTTTTTTTGTATGTATGTTACGCGATTACGCCGTCAATTATGGACCGATTTCAAAATTTATTTTTTAGTTTGAAAGGGTATACTCCCGAGGTGGTCCCATTTCCACCAAGTCATATTCTGATGATGGGATCCCTGGGAAATCGAGGGCAACCCTCAATTTTTATAGGCACCTATAATGTTTTGCATATATTTTCTGACTCGATGCTGATTTTTGGGTCTGGTAATCATCATGTCATGTTGCTGACCTGATGATGGAAGCCACAGAACTCCTTAACGGATAGGAGTTAGAAGATAATAGTGCAATTTGTCGACAGAACGTATTTCGCAGTGTGTTGAGCAGACGTGGAGCTTATGAGGTACCAGACCACCAATTTTTAATTACTGGGGGCGTACCCGCACACCCAGTAACGAAAAAAAATTTGAAAGTTCCTTTCCTAATTTAACCTGTTATTTAACGCGAGACCTTATCCTATGGTTACGACACCAAAATAGCCGCCGTTCTGGTTGGAGTGTAGGTAAACCCTTTTCTTAAGTCTTAAAATTTTTCGTCGAAAAATTGACCCTATATAACACCTTATTTTTATCATACCATTGGATGGGGGGTCCATAGAGGACCAATATTAGTTAAGGTTACTTTGCTGTAAAGTAATTTTTGGCGAAGTTAGGAGGGAAAAAATAGACGACTTAACACTTATAAATTGTAAAATAAAAAAAGTTTAATAAAAAACTAAAAACCGACTTCAAAATGAAACTAAAAAGCGAAAAATAATATTGACTAAAACATACCTAATCATTTCTTTTTGGAGTCGGTGCGAATGAACACATTTTAACTCTCGATGGCTGGCACCGACTCCAAAAAGAACTGATTAGGTATGTTTTAGTCAATATTATTTTTCGCTTTTTAGTTTCATTTTGAAGTCGGTTTTTAGTTTTTTATTAAACTTTTTTTATAAGTATGTAGGTACCTCCCCTATGTGTAGGTATCTACATGATAATAATTGTTTTCTTAGCTATTACATCGTGTGGGGACAGGGGTCTCGTCGGTCGATCGTTTAAAAATATTGTAGGTAGGTACTTAATATTATGCAAACACCATTTTTCGATGCAGCGACCCGTTCGCGAAATATTACGTCCAATTCTTATTTTTTGCTAAAGTTAAGTGTGTCTACTATCGAAAAGATTGCTTTAATAATCATGTGAACAAAAAACGTCATTAGAACTGTGTTAGTACTTAGTAGAGTACCTACCATGTAAACCTCGTTAAGCGGTTTGTAAATTGTGACGGGTAAGTAACCCTATCACAGAATAATGTGTATCAGAAGATAAATAAATACAGAAAAAACCGGCAAGTGCAAGTCGGCCTCGCGCACGAAGAGTTCCGTACTATTATCTATAAAAACGGCAAAAAAATCATGTTTGTTGTACGGGAGCCCCCTTAAATATTTATTGTATTATATTTTTTAGTATTTGTTGTTATAGCGGCAACCGAATCACATAATCTGTGAAAATTTCAACTCTCTATCACGGTTCATGAGATACAGTCTAGTGTCAGACGGACAGATAGATACACAGACAGACGGACAGCGGAGCCTTAGTAATAAGGTCCCGTTTTACCCTTTTGGGTACGATACCCTAAAAAAACACTTGAGGTTAGATCCGACTGACCGGTCAGTCCTGCACCTTATTTCAAAGCAAACAAGGTTTAAAGTGGCGCGTGATAAAACCAGACTGCCCGAGCGAGACTGTCGGTTTTTTAGGGTTCCGTACCCAAAGGGTAAAACGGGACCCTATTACTAAGGCTCCGCTGTCCGTCTATTTGTCTGTCTGTCCGTCTGTCACCAGGCTGTATCTCATCAACCGTGATAGTTAGAGAGTTGAAATATTCACTGATGATGTATTTCTGTTGCCGCTATAACAAAAAATACTAATAAACAGAATACATTAAATTTTAAGGGGGGCTCCCATACAACAAACGTGTTTTTTTTGCCGTTTTTATAGAAAATGGTACGGAGCCCTTTGTGCGCGAGTCCGACTCGCACTTGGCCGATTTTTTATAAATTATTTATAGAATTTTAGACGTCTTAACCACCTTTGTCATACATAAAAGATCACCAGCTTATCAGCTTATATCACAGTAGATAGAAGCTAGACAGCTTCTAGGTATTACTATTATTACCATTGACTAAGTAAAATAAGTAGTATTACCTACTGCTGGTGATTATCGAAATAATATCATTTGGTTCCAGCTGGGCAGGCAACCCTTTCGGCCATTAGAATAGTTTTTTTTTTAAGTTTAGTTACATATAGTATGATTTTGTAATAATTTTGGATCCAAGCTTTCAATGTTACTTGTTATTATAAAAATAAATAAATAATTTACAAAACGTTAATAGGTAATTACGGTTAGATTAGGTAGGAACTTACAACTGTAAAAATCCGCTTGAACGTAGAATAGAAACACTGCGTACTAATTTTCTATCAGAACTTTAGATCAGACATAACATAATACTGGAGACGTATTTTTGAAGCATTCGAAATGAATCTTGAATTCGAACACGAATACGTTTCTTGTGCGAATTCTATTTCTATCACTCCCGATTTTACGCATTTTGAATCACTTGAATTCTGTGTTGCTATTATGGTAAAATTCTATAACTATTTTCATTTCACGCAGAAAAATTTTAAAACCAGAATGCAATAACTTATTGATTTTAAAAACCGGCAATGAATCGCATGGAACGGAACGAAAAAAAAGTTTTTTATTTTGTGAACCATATGTTTACTTGTCAAAGTCAAGCTGGAAACATATTATCGGACGCGGCTTACAGCCGCGACTGATAAGTGTGCACGGTCCTCGGACGTTGCTTGCGGACGCCATGAGTGTGACCACTTTAGGTAGATTTCTACGTTTTTGGTAGGTTTGTGACAAAGAGGACGATGATTTAGTAGTAATTTCAGTAGAAAATCTGTATCGTTTAGTAGATTTTGAAAGAAAATTCTGAAAAATAGTAGCTAATCCAAAATACAATTATCCAGGCCAAAAAAACCGACCAAGTGCGAGTGGAACTCGCGCACAAAGGGTTTCGCACCATTATCTGTAAAAACGGCAAAAAAAAATCACGTTTGTTGTATGGAAGCCCCCTTAAATATTTGTTTCAACTTTCTAGCTATCACGGTGCATGAGACAGCTTGGTGACAGACAGACAGACAGACAGACAGCGGAGTCTTAGTAACGAGCAAAATAAATCACTTTGGTTGTATGGGAGCCCCTTTAAATATTTATTTAATTCTGGTTTTTAGTATTTTTTGTTATAGCGGCAACAAAAATACATCATCTGTGAAAATTTCAACTGTCTAGCTATCACGGTTCATGAGATAGACGGACAGACGGACAGCAGAGCCTTAGTAATAGGGCCCCGTTTTACGCTTTGGGTACGGAACCCTAAATAAATCTTGTCCAGGTCCTGGGGATTTCCTGTAACATAATACTGAATACTATGATAAGCGGGTTTCTTTTTCGCATACGTTATCAAATCGCTAGCTATCTTATAATAAAAATGTTCATGCAATCAATAAGCACGTACAAGCTCTCACGCAGTCGGCGTCCTTCTGACGCTCGGACGCGTCCGCACCCCGTGCATACCGTCCGCGGACGTTTTCGGCTTACAGAAACATCCAGCACGCCAGATTGCTATCGGACGTCCGAGCGCTCAAGGTCAGCGAAGGTTACGTCCGCGACTGACGTCCGCTGGTTTGCACACCTTAGTGTAAATTCAATACCTAGATTCCTTTAAGTCGCGGCTGTAAAGCTGGAAACATACTATCGGACGCGGCTTACGGACGCGGCTTACAGCCGCGACTTAAAGGAATCTAGGTATTGAATTTACACTAAGGTGTGCAAACCAGCGGACGTCAGTCGCGGACGTAACCTTCGCTGACCTTGAGCGCTCGGACGTCCGACAGCAATCTGGCGCGCTGGATGTTTCTGTAAGCCGAAAACGTCCGCGGACGGTATGCACGGGGTGCGGACGCGTCCGAGCGTCAGAAGGACGCCGACTGCGCGAGAGCTCGCACGTGCTTATTGATTGCATGAACATTTTTATTCTTAGATAGCTAGCGATTTGATAACGTATGCGAAAAAGAAACCCGCTTATCACCGTATTCAGTAATATGTTACAGGAAATCTCCGGGACCTGGACAAGATTTATTTAGGGTTCCGTACCCAAAGCGTAAATGGGGGCCTATTACTATTCCGCTGTCCGTCTGTCTGTCTATCTCATGAACCGTGTTAGCTAGACAGTTGAAATTTTCACAGATGATGTATTTTTGTTGCCGCTATAACAAAAAATACTAAAAACCAGAATAAAATAAATATTTAAGGGGCTCCCATACAACCAAAGTGATTTATTTTGCTCGTTACTAAGGCTCCGCTGTCCGTTTGTCTGTTTGTCCGTCTGTCACCAAGCTGTATCTCATGCACCGTGATAGCTAGAAAGTTGAAATAAATATTTAAGGGGGCTTCCATACAACAAACGTGATTTTTTTGCCGTTTTTATAGAAAATGGTATGGTAATGGAACCCTTCGTGCGCGAGTCCGACTCGCACTTCACAGGTTTTTACAGATAATGGTGCGGAACCCTTCGTGCGCGAGTTCGACTCGCACTTGGTCGGTTTTTTTTGGCCTGGATAATTGTATTTTGGATTAGCTACTATTTTTCAGAATTTTCTTTCAAAATCTACTAAACGATACAGATTTTCTACTGAAATTACTACTAAATCATCGTCACACTAAAGTGGTCACACTCATGGCGTCCGCAAGCAACGTCCGAGGACCGTGCACACTGATCAGTCGCGGCTGTAAGCCGCGTCCGTAAGTCGCGTCCGATAGTATGTTTCCAGCTTAAGCCGCGTCCGTAAGCCGCGTCCGATAGTATGTTTCCAGCTTTATACTTCAAAACTTTCTACTAGTAGAATCGAAATACGAGTGGGTCGGACCACTCGTTGCAGAATTCATAGAATGAATTTTCAAAAATAGCGATTTTAGTCATTCGCATGCGAATCTTGCCATTTCGTATTCAAATTGGAATTCGCATGATTCAAAAATACGTCTCCAGGACCATTATCTAAGTCAATGTCACTGATCAAATAAACTACGGTCAATGTACAGCACCGATTATAAACACCACAGCTTAACACAAACAAAATAAAATAGCCGCGCTCGCGTGATTTTTTCTATGACAAGTGTGATAGGTTTAAATTAATAATCTGCGTTGCTAAAAAAATCCAATTTTGGATTTTTTCTAGCGACGACTACATGCAATCCGCCATCGGATTCCGATTTTCTCCCGGCAAGTAGTTTATTTGATCAGTGCCTCCGACCTGCGTACAACTGATCAAAAACTGCGTACATTCCTCCGGCCCTCTGAGTACTGAAACCTATGGAGATGCCCTAATGTCCTATATGAACAATTGGTTATACAAATATGATCTAAATCGAAATTGTACTTATAAATTTAAAGCCATCTTGTTTGAACTTACCTCTAATTTCCCATGCAAGAGACAACAACATTTTTAGCCGACTTAGTTTTGGCAACATTAAAACGTGACGTCATAGCAATGCATGATCGTGAACGTTTCGAAATTTTAGTTACCAACTGGAACAGGTACATAAGCTGTCAACGCGAGTCTTATTTGCAATGTTTTGTGATAAAAGTATTTTAATAGACTTTCATGTGAATTATGCTATTATTAAGTTAAAGAAAGCAACAAGCAACATGCCTAATTGCAGAGTGGTGGGTTGTGGCAGAAAAAAAGCAAAAATCCTTCAAACAAACATAACACGTAATATAACGATTTATTTTCCAAAAATGCCGTCTTGTGTTGTTAAATCATGTAAAAACTACATGAGTAAACGTAAAAAGTCACATGGAATCACCTATCATACGTAAGTTAATACGATTCGTGATAAAAAAGAATTCTAGAGGTAAAATGCAAACAGTGTTGTCACTTTATTAATGGGAAAATTACCCTAAAGGTGGGGAAATCTATATTTGTATGCAACAAACTATGTATGTGACTCTCTGAAATCAGATTTCGTCAGTTTTTGGGTACCGTTTCTCAAAAGTAAAATAAAAGATCCCCATACTTTTAATATAAAATATCTCTTACGTATATTATCATATTTCTAAAATAGAAAGTAATTCCCGTACATTAGACAACAAAAGACAAGTGTACAAAAAGTTGACACAACATAAAGGATTTTAGCGCATCTTTATTAATTATAATAATAATATACGTACTTAACATTATTATTATACCATTATGATATATGATGTAAACGTATTTTTGATTTTTAACCCCCGACGCAAAAACGACGGGGTGTTATAAGTTTGACGTGTCTGTGTGTGTTTGTGTGTGTGTGGCATCTTAGCTCCCGAACGGATAAACCGATTTTTTTTTTTTTGTTTGAATTATTAATTAGTCGAGAGTGTTTTTAGCTATGTTTGATGAAAATTGGTCCAAGATGGCCGCCGTAACAAAATGGCGGATTACATATTTTCGTTAAACTCCCTCAATATGGGTATCCAATGAAAGGCCTGACTAGTAGAATTTTTATCCTTTTTCAATTACGTATTAAGCGTCGTGGGGTTTTCAAAAATTTTCAATTTTACTTTTTGTTATTAAGGGGTTAAATTTTATAGATAGTCATAGCCTTATCACTATTATTGTCATGTGTAAAAATATATTTCTTCGTACGTAACATGTGTTTTATTTTCTATCACAGGGATCATAAAAAATATGTTTGGTGGGTCATCATAGATGGTTTATATTTCTGTTAAAAAATATATGTAAATTACAAAAGTTAACTGAGATCGATTGGTACCACGAAACAGCAGGGAAATTGATGGTTTATATAGCAACCCTTAAATCATGCTCACAGCCTAAACGGGCGGGCCATTATTATGCTTCACTTATGGTTAGACGAGGTTACGTCCGTATTTTTTTTACGTCCGTGACACCGGTACGTACTATTCCTTTTGCAAAAATACCATAACTTTTGGCTTTCCTATGAATTCTTTACTTAGAATTCATGCCAAATGTAGCTTAAACTACTTATTTTTGTGAGTTCTGATAGTGTATTTCAAGGAACTTAAAAACTGTTTGTTTGTCGATAGAGTTGCCCTTCAAAGCATTTTTCATATCGATATTTTTAAGTGTGAATTGTAGTGTAATTATATTAAGTCGTTTTTTTTTAGGTTGCCTAAAGATTACAGTAAAACAAAAATGTGGCTGGATGCAACCATTCCTGAACCTTTCCGCACCATCGGCTGTCAAGTCTGCGTGCTATGTGCCCCACCTACTGCCACCTTAGCCTGCTAATCCGTCGGGTTGTGTTGTGTCAGCGACTTTTGTTCGTTCACAGATCTCCTCTTTTCGCAATCGATTTGATTTCGCGAAGAAACACCGAGCATAGCCCTTTCCATAGCGTGTTATAGTTGTGATTTATGTTGTAAATAAATGAGACTAATTGAATCCTGTGTCTGTCTTACAGGAGAAAGCAAAAAAAAGGTTTTGATTCAAACTATTAATTATTTTATTGCCAATATATATATTTTTTTGAGAGACATTTCTTTGTATCGGAATTTGTTTTGTTTTTTTTATGGTGCCTGGCCAGAATGCCCCTTGTGATTTATATTATGTGTGCTATTTACAAACAAGAATATCATGCCAATCCTTGCTGTTTTATTTTATTACTATTTGTTTTCTATATTTTGAGATACTTTTTATAAACGATACAACAATTGCTATTTTAAGTGCCATACTTCAGAAGCTTCTGTACATAATTTTATTGAATATGATGTTTGTTAAATGGACACAACCTAAGGTGCTACCAAAATAGTAATTTTGATATCATTTTGTAGGTAATCTCAAAAAGTATTACGTTATTTAGGACAACATCACCTAAATTGCTCTGATCCTATGGTAAGTAGCTAAAGCACTTGTGTTATAGAAATCAGAAACAACGACGGTGCCACAACACCTAGACCCGAGGCAATAAAGAAAAGTTCATTTCCTACTTTAAACCGACAGGGGAATGATAATGATAAATAATTTATTTCCAAGAACATGGTAACACAAGATCTTAAGCTATGCACAAGTACAACATATTCTGCCATTATTTTAGGCGTAGAAATATTAACACAAGACACTAAACTTTGCTAGAGTACTACTTAACCGCCTAAGAGCTCTCTCTGGGAATATCTTTCCTCAAACGCAATTTGGTTTTCGACCTGACAGAGGGACTTGTGAGGCAATTTTCGCAGTCCGCCAACTCCCAGGAAAAGAGTAGAGAGCAGGGTAGAAATCTCTACCTGTGCTTTGTTGACCTGGAGAAGGCATTCGACTAAGTTCCTCGTGAGGCCCTCTGGATAATACTTAAAAAGATAGGATGTACAGAGAAGTTTGTGAGTCTCCTGCGTCTCCTGCATGACGACATGCAGTGCTGCGTTATAGCTGACGACGAACAATCAAGTTTCTTCTCCGTTACCTGTGGAGTAAAGCAAGGTTGTGTCTTAGCCCCAACTCTGTTCGTCTTATATTTCGCAGTCGGAGTCCGGGAAGTCGTAAATTCTTCTACGGAGGGAGTCCGAATTCGTTTTCGAACAGACGGCAACCTCTTTAACCTGTCTAGACTCAAGGCGAGCACGAATGTCTCCTACGCTCATATTGAGGAGATTATGTACGCGGATGACCTGTGTTTTACGGCTAAATCTTCAGAAGGTCTACAACAACTTGTTACAAATCTTCACGAGAAATGTTGCAAATTTGGCATGAAGATCAGTGTCAAAAAGACGGAGGTGATGTCCCTAGACATTCACGGTCATGAGGCGCTGACTATTAAACTTGGAGATGATACACTGAAGCAAGTAGACAAGTTTCGTTACTTGGGGAGCACCATTTCATCAAAGTGCGACATTGATGCCTAAATTAACAGCAGAATCGGTGCTGCGGCAGCAGCCTTTGGCAAATTAAACACCAAGGTCTTCCGCTCGCATGACTTGAAGTTAGCCACTAAAGTTGCTGTTTACATGGCTATCGTGCTCCCTAATATGTTGTACTCCGCAGAAACATGGACATCGTATCGACGCCACTTTCGCCAACTAGACCGTTTCCATATAAAATGTCTTCGCTCGATTCTTAACATCCATTGGTCCGATCGTGTGCGTAATACTGAAGTCTTGAGACGAGCCAATGTAGGTGGCATTGAGTCGTATCTTATGAGGCGACAACTGCGCTGGTGTGGCCATGTTTCGCATATGTCGGATGAGAGAGTGGCGAAGCGCATCTTTTACTCTGAGCTTCAGAAGGGCAAGCGTAAGCATGGCGGACAACTTTTGAGGTACAAAGATGTGCTGAAGCGCCATATAAAGGGATGTGACTTAGATCCTTCTCTCTGGGAGGATTTAGCATCCAACTCTGGAGAGTGGAGAACACGCGTGAATGTCAAAGTCGCTGAATTTGAATCCCGGCGGCTTTCTCATCTTGACGCCAAGCGCGATGAATTGAAAGCCCGACCACCTGCGGCTATCAGTTATAATTTTAATAACGGTGTGCTAACATGTCCTTAATGTACGCGTACCTTTGTCAATAAAGTTGGGTACGTAAGCCCTAACATGGCACACGAACGACGACAGCAAAATAGGGAGTAGAAGTGGTCGCCGTAACCGAACTCGGTTAGGAGAATTATTATTTACGACACGAAATTATTATTATTGAGCACTTTGATATTAAATTAAATATTGCAATATTTCTCATGAGTCGTCAGTCAACAGTCAAATGTACAATCTTCTATATTTTTGTCTATAAATTATTTAATATAAAACATATTTCATTTAGTTGAGCGTTAGGGCTCTAACTTTTCTAGGTAGCTTATTATAGATTTTTATTGCATGACAATATACATTATTAGAAGATAATTGTAGTCTTCGAGGTGGGATACATATTTTATATGGATCTCTACTAGTACTCTTCCCAAGCACCATGTCATGCAAAGGAAATAGATCCGGATGTTTCTTTATAAACAGACAGATGTCCAAAATGTACTGACAGGGTAGCGGTAATATTTTTAATATTTTGAATAGGAGTCTATAGTGATCCAGATAACCGACACTACATAAGGCTCTAATGCATTTTTTTTGCACTTTAAATACTGATTCTACATCTACAGAGTTTCCCCATATAATTAAGCCATACCGTAGGACCGAAGAGACATAGCCATGGTAAGCCGATAATGCAGTCTCCATGGAAGATACCAGTCTAAGACGACCTTAAGACGACGTAGCGCAAATACGAATTATCTAATTTTGTGCAAAGAGTACGCACATGCTCCCTCCAGTTTAAGTTTTCGTCTAAGACCATACCAAGAAACGTAGTAGAGCCGGTTTGATTAACACGCATATTATTATAATTCATGTTGACATGCATATTTGTCTAGTTATAGGGTCTGAAATGGATAGCGCTTGTCTTGTTTCAGTTAATCTTTAGTTTATTATGCTCTAGTCATTCTATCACCCTCCTGAGCTCTTCGTTTGCTGTAATTTCTATATCATTTTTGTTCTGACATTTGATTAGCAATGTGGTGTCATCTGCAAATAGTATGCATTCTTGCTTTAATGTACCCGGTATGTCGTTAATATACAATAGAAAAAGTAATGGTCCTAAAATACTACCTTGGAAGTTGGGGCACACCGGAGGTATTGATTCCAAAAGATGATTGACTGACAATTTTTTTATTGTTCATAATTTTGCATATTTCAGTTAGTTGGTAACGTTTTGACAAGTAGCTTTGCAGCCATTCGTAAGTGTGCCCTCTAAATCCATATTTATGTAGTTTGTGGAGTAGCCTTGAGTGACTAACATAGTCAAAAGCTTTGCTCATGTCAAGAAACAATGCTATTACTGTTTGTTTTTATCTAAATATTCTGTAATCTTTTTTACTAGAGTGAAACATGCCTGAGTTGTAGACCTGCCTTTTCTGAACCCGAATTGATTTGATACCAAAACATTATTCTTACTCAAAAAGCTCTCCATTCTCTCAAACATAGCCTTTTCAAATATTTTCGAAAGTATCGGTATTAGTGTGATTGGCCTATAGTTTCCCATATCAGTTGGAATACCCTTTTTGAATATGGGTTTGACTACGGAGATTTTAAGACTTTTGGGAAAAACACCTTGTTCAAAAGACAAATTTATTATATGAGTCAATGGCGAGGATATGAATTCTGAACTTATTTTAATTATTTTAGTGCTTATTCCATCATAGCCTGTGGACTTTGTGTTGTTTAATGATTGAATTATTTTGATTACCTCAGATTTATTTATTGGTTTTAAAAACATGCTGTTAATAGAATTTTTAATGGAATCACAATTATTATTTAATGGTAAGTTTATATTTTCAGATGTCAGATTAATAAAAAAGTCATTATTCAATTCAGAAATGTCCTTAGGTTTATAGTAGACGATGTCATTTTTTAAAATTGTATTTAGGTCGTACTTTCCCTTTGTCAAGTTAATATTTTTCTTGATAATGTCCCATGAAGCCTTACATTTGTTTTTAGATTTCATAACATATTTATTATTATTATTTTTTTTGGGATGTTTGTATACACTTTTTTAGTACTTTAGTGTAGTAAATTTAATGTTTTTTGTTTTGTGTTTTATTTATAGTTTCATTTTGATATTTATAGTATAGTATTCTTTTCTTTTTACAGCATTTTTTTAAACCCTTAGTCAACCATTTATTCCCTGTTGGTTTAATTTGCACTTTTACGCGTATTAAAGGAAAATAGAGATCGTGGAATAATTTCAATAACTCGTGAAACACTTCAAACGATTTGTCACACTTTGACACTTGATAAACTTCATTGAAAGATAGAGATGATATGCATTGACAAAATTTTCCAAAATTTTCTTTGCTATAGTCTCGGCAATATTCTACCCAATATTTTATAGGCTGAGTATAGTCGCAAATTTTGGGAACAGAAAACGACAAAGATTGTCCCGTATCATGGTCCGATAAATCTAAATGATGTATATTCGCTTTTGCGTATGAATGTTCTAAGTTGCTGGCTATTTGGTCTATACTAGTAAATTTTATTTATATGTGGATTTATAGTGGCTTTATTTATATGTGGAATTAAAATATGGTTAGAAAGGATCGCTTTAAGTTCTTTAGATTGAGAATTATCTTTTAACACATCAATGTTCCAGTCACCACAGAGTATCTCGTGTTTATTAATATTTTTGGTGACTTTATTTAAAAGAAACGAAAGGTTCTCAAAAAATATATCGACATTAGAATTTGGTATTCTGTATATGCAGACTATAATCAGATTATACTTTGATATTTCGATGCCACAACATTTTCTTTTTTATTTATTTAAACTTTATTGCACAGGTGTGTACAATTGGCGGACTTAATGCTATACAGCAACATTCGAAGTAATATAAACACGCTATTTGATCAGTAATATGTAACGGTAAGTCTAGACCACTTTTTATTAGTATACACGAACCTCCTCGTCTCTGATCTTTCCTACAATAACAAGACGCCAATTTATAGCCCTTTAATTGAAAGTTACATTCTGTTCCTTTCTTTACAAAGTTTCTGTTAAACAATAAAGTCTATATTATGTCCTAAAGATTTAGAAAGCTCTGTGATTGTAAATTCAAATATTTCGTTTTTATTGAGGATTCCTGCAATGTTTTGATGAAACAATGTTAAAAGTTGTCTATTCTCTTGAGTTACCTTCCTATTGTTGGATATTTGTTTGTTGTCGATAAAAAATCCAACTTGTGGTTTGTAGCATGCGATGTATCATCTCGACTCCCTAGGCTTCCCGGCATGGACCGAGAAGTAGTATGGAATGGTTCCTTTTCTTGGATGTGGTTTGTATTTTTTTATCGTTTTAGGCCTCAACTTGTTAGTTTTTAAAATTTCTCGTATCCCTTTAGATGACAGGTACTTGTTATTATAACTGTGACA
Organism: Anania fuscalis; assembly: GCA_950371115.1. NCBI lineage: Eukaryota > Metazoa > Arthropoda > Insecta > Lepidoptera > Crambidae > Anania > Anania fuscalis. The sequence continues at coordinate 13,560,412 of OX493335.1, read as the reverse complement.
ATCAATTATAAAATTTATTTTTTTACATATCAAATTTAAATAGATTCCTATTTAAATTTGATATGTAAAAAAATAAATTTTATAATTGAGTAAATTATGGTCAATGTCAATTACAATAAAATTACAGTTGATTACATTTCTACATACATCTGATATATATTTATTTAATTTAGAAGTATTTAAATAATGATTGTTGATAGTATTTAATACTAAAATATTAATACATTTGAATCTTTTTAGTGCTGATGCATATTCTATAAGGACTTTAGTTGGATTATGATCATTTTCTCCCGCACATAATGTTAAGTAGCTTTGAGAGGAATCTTCAACATTGTTACATCCCTTCAGTATCCCTTACGTCGTTGCATTAGATTTTATAAAAGCGCTTATAGGATATTGCCCAAACTTGTTTTCGAGCCTCGATCGCAGCAGTCGAGAGCCCATACCGATACATTGTTGACTTCCTAAGATATAAATTTTCTTTGATGATGTTTCGTATGTATCACTAAGCATTGATCTTGAGCAGCCGGAAGTTACTTTCATTTCATTACTTTGCGCCATTATAGGTTTTGGAGACTTTATCTGATGGTTACTACACGAAATTTCGAGTATGTCGGATGAGGGGCTGTTTCTCGCTTAGGTGTGCTGGCATTCGAGCTTAGACGTAGTTTTTGTTTCAGAGGAGTTGATTTACGTATAGACGATTCGGTAGCTAATTGGTTTAAAACTTCGTTCTTTCTCCGCTGTTCGTCAATTTTCTTCTGTAGCACTGTGACTTGCAAACTTATTTGGTCAATCTCGTAATGGGCGCTAGCCAGTTTAGTTTTCAAAGTATTTATCTCATCATGGAGCTCCTTAGTATCTCCAAATGTAAGGTCCTGTAGGCTTCTACGAGTGTCCTCAGTCAAAGTTGAACTGTTTTCAATACTAGATTCTTCACAAGACTTATCTAATAATTCGAACGAAGAAGCTCGAGTTTTTTGCCGTTGTCGATGGGTAATATTTTCATGCTGCGTATTAATATATTCATTAAATGGTGACGAAGATGCAGATAGGATTATCTGTGCATTATTACTATATTTTGGCTTAGTTAAACATTTGTCACATTTCTATTTCTTTTTGCGATCTGCGTCCATTAAATTGAACCTCACAAATGATACATTTGCGCATCCTAGATCCAGGGTAAGTTTACATTGTGAGCAAATAAGGTATTCTCGCCTTGGTATGTTACTCCTGCACAGGTTACATTTAAGCGAAGCTGTTTTGTTCTTAGACGACGACATTTCAGGCTTATTTTTTGTGAGAAAAAAAAAGTATTATTCAAAATTTAAGGATCGAACCCCAACGCAAAGGATAGTTAGCTGCTTCAGAAACCGCTAGGCTACGCTGATGATATAAATATCGACAAATTTAGTGATATAGTCTATATCGCTAGTAGTAACACCGTGCACCTCTGCTTTATGCGTTCTTAGAACCTTAAGTGCTTGTATTTCCTTAGTAGATGTGTGCAACACTTTCTGGTAGATGTCGCTAGTTGCAACAACTATCTACTTATTATGGTACTGTTGTTGTGATGAAGTTGTGTGTGGTGCCCTGTATTGTTTTCTTTCTCCTCTTATCCTTATTTTTATGACAATAAAAATAAATAAAAAACAAACGAACACAAAAAATAAAAAATCAAACGATTTTTTTTTTCTTATATGAGGTTGCATAGATTCGAACACTCAATCCCAAAACGTCAAATCCGCATATTGTGCTTATACTACTATCCATGAAATTCACGACTTGATGGTGCACATAGATAGTTTGAATTTGATTTGGTCGTTACAAGTGATTCATTGTTGTGGAATTTTTCTTCACCCGTACACTGGTTGATTCTGTTAACCCTTGATAAAAACCAATGTTTTGTATTTATAACATGCACACACAAAGTTATTATAATTAGTTTTTCTGTATATTTGTACTTATACACACGCAATGTCACTTTTTTCGTAAAATTTCGATTGTTTACTTATTATGTTCAATGTCACTTCCAATTGTATTTAACACTGTTAATTGTTTACTGTAATCGAAGATAACACTTCCACTTTTGGTTTAGTTTATATTGCACTTGTTTTTGATAGTTTCGTAAGGTTCAGTAATGATTTTGTATTTATTTAAAAATTAAAAACACGGAGGTCGTACTTTGCGTGGCACTAGCGCCACCTGTCATTTATTTTTGGGAACCTCGGCAATGGCGACACCATATCCATACAGGCTTGGTCGTCATAAAAGGAATTTATTAAATTGGTGTGGTATCGTCGTTGTTTCTGGTTTCTATAATACAAGTGCTTTAGCTACGTAACTTAGGATAGCAATGTATGTGGTGGTGTCCAATATTCATTTAAATTTATTTATTTGTTTTAGATATTTTTTAGCGAAATTTCTTACAACTTATTTTTTTTAGCTATGACAGATAAATGATTTTTGTTTTGATACTTTTTAGGCGATATCATGTAAATTAATCTTTTTCTATGATGTTTAGGAACTCCACCTCCCTAGAAATAGAAACTTTTTTGCAAACTTTACCAAAAAATAATAACAATAAATCCTTGCCGTTTCAAGAGTAAGAATATGCGATAAATTAAAAGCTCTTAAATTATTGCTTATCGAAACCCAGATACTGTTACTTATTTTTTTTTGGCTATGTTAAAATAAACTTTTAACATAGCCAAAATAATAACTTCATTTATATACTGTTAAAATAACTTCATTTATAAATATATCGATTTACAGTAGGGCAGCACTACAGACAGGCGCCATTTTTGTCACCAATTAAGGTAGGTAATACACGTTTTTTCTGTAGTTAGGTCATCTCCATAGGTTTCAGAACTCGGAGCTCCGGGCAGTTTCTTGTCCATTCATTTCCGCAGGAATAGGTTCGGACTTTACGCTGCAGGAATCCGTTAGCATCTGCAAGAATCCATTCAAAAAACGACCTTAATGCATATGTGATTGATTTATTTCCGCGTTAACCCAGTCCGGTTTCCGGCTGGGTAAAGTCTGAGCCTTAGGTAAACATCATCGGTAAAAATAATTCACTCTTCAGTTTACGACAACGAGTACAATGACATACATAAACTATTCATTTTTGCCATTATGCGGTAAATAAAATAAAACAGTTTTCATGAAAGTAAAGTAAAATAAATTTACTCACAACGTTTGTTTAATGCTGACTGCTCTACGTAGTATTATTTGATCAGTGCTGACCTTAGAGCATTCAACCAACAGGAGACGCCATTGACAGGCATTCCCCTCTGCCACAAGTCTATGACCGTCGGTCACAGAGGTTATATAAAACTATTTGCAGCGCGTTTCGCCATCATTGTCAAATCACGGTGAGCGTGGAAGGACCGCAGCTAAAAACGCCAAATTACGCCGTGTGCTCGTTTCAAAAAAGATCAGAAACATCTTATGTTCTAAAGGACAGCGTAAATTTTCATCTTAAGTATTATTGAGTCTCAATATTAGCAAATAATGCCTTAAAATTGCAAAAACCTCATAAAATTTGTCAATCAAAAAGTGATACCAGTAAAAGGTAAAAAATCCTATTTAGCGTAATTTTTTATACTGAAGTACCCAACTTTAAAATCACACTGGTATTTCACGTTTGATATTGTTAATAATATTAATTACAATAGATGATTATTGAATTAATGATTTATCACAGTTAACAAATTATGATTCTTGTTTAAGTTTTGCGCAATTTTTTTGGACTTAATACTTACTTTTAAAGTATCAATGGTCAATACTATAAATATTTGCATTTAATCGGTCTACTTCAATAATATAATATATTTGCGAACTTCACCTTATTCTGAAAATTTGAGATTTTTATTGATATACGCTGGCCACCGTGCAGCAAAATTGGTGATGGGATAGCACAAAAACAAAATATCGATATCGATTTAACCACTTGACCTTTAGGTCACCTAAAGTTGGCATTCCATCCGAATTTATTTCAAAAATGGGAATATATTCGAAACATTCCCAACGAACCCACCCGTTGGGAAAATAAACAGGTGGATTAGGTTTTATTGTTTATATGAATTTATTTAACACAAAAATGATGTTAAGGCTCAGGTTACAAGCATTTTTGTTGTTATTTATTTACACATACAATAAAAACTGTATGGTGTTATAAATTTTGTTTAATTTGGTTGCTTTACTGTAAGATCCGTGTTATTTATATAAAAATAGGCATTATTATATTGTGTCCATATTAAGATGCCACTAAATATTAATTTTCATTATTTTTGCGAAAATATAACATTACAAAAGGTTATGACAAAATCTTTGTAACAAAATAAGTTGACAAAATAGAAATCAATCCATTCCAAAGAAACAAAACTTTATATTATAAAGTTTCCGAGCCAACCATCTCCAGTCACCACCATAGACAGACCCAGACCAATAATATTTGAATTCATTTACAACTTTGTCTTTCTAAGCAAGCAGAAAAATTGGTATTATGATATTCTTATTTCATGATTTCTCTAGAGTCTAGACTAATTTCATGTTTTCGATTTAAGAGATGAAAATATTTGTAATATTTTTAGAAAGTCTTCTGCCTGAACCGGGAGTTGGGCCAGCCAGATGTGGAAAAAGCAAGATTGATATTCAATTTACAGGTCTTTTAATTATCTTTATCTATCTATCTGGAGAATGCCTTTACTCCAAGAGGGAGGGGCTAGATGAATCATATCCATAACGATATAGAACTACCTTACCTATGCACTTTTCGAAATAGTATACAGCGCGAATACAGCTAAAATAGTTAACACCCAATCTTGCAAATCCTACTTTACAAAATTCAATCTTCTAACTTAACCTTTCATTATATTTACGATTTTTGCGGGTTATAGCCCAGTATTTTTTTTGTTTTATTATAATTACGACAATATACCTGAAAACCAAATTTTGCAGGTATTTCTTGCAGCTTTAGGCTTGGACTTTAACCAGCCGGAATCTATTAGAATCAGCTAGAATTCGTTCACGACGACCTTATTGCTTGCGATGGATTGAAACCGTACTTACCCGGACCGGTTTTCCGGCTGGGATTATTCCAATCCTTAAACTCTACCATACTGACGTATATTAATAAATAACCCTGTAGATCTTAATGACAGCTAAAAGAAAAGTTTCTATCATCACCACTACCAGCCTATATCAGTCCACTGCTGGACACAGGCCTCACCAAAAGGAGGATTTTGCCATAATCGCCACGCTTGGCAGGCGGGTTGGCGATCGCAGTTTGGACAATGGTGGAGAGGAGACGCCGCTGCCCGTCTTCTTATGGCGGTTCTCCTGTTAGTCGCCTCTACATAAAGTTTCTATCTTACACATAATAAAGAGTCTAAATTGAATAAAACCTTATCATAATACTGGCAGAACTCATCGATAAAATTTATCGATAGTGTTAAGCACTATCTTCGTTTATTTAAAACTGACGTCACACTCGTGCATGGATAAGTTGCCCTTGTGTGTGAATATATTTGTGTGCGTCTAGTTTAAGCTAGTGTAAGATAATTTTTGTTGTGTGCGAGCGTAGCAACGTCATTGAAAATGCGTTAGTGTTAATTCCCTATGTGTGCGTTATACCCTTCCCCCCGCAAGAAATGACAGACTTTTTCTCATAGATTTTAGCGAGCTTGTCGTCTCCTGTTGGTTGAATGCTCTAAGGTGCTGACTGCCTGCTAAATTTTAAAAAAATCTGATTGTTTTTTTTTATTTCGCGGTATTTTAACGCTGGCGTATTAATAACGGTAAATGCATATAACGCTAAACGGTTTAACAGTATTACAGTATCGATGTCGACGTCAGCAATTTGACAAGAATAAAAGCCAATCATGGGAAGAGGTTTCCATTGCAGATTACTATTGACGGAGAAGTGATTGGCCGACCTAATGTCAAAATCATAATATAAGAGGATTATGTACAGTTAGACTGCGGCTATTAAAATCGAGCGAGCTTGGTCAAATTCGTATATTTTTTTGTTTATTATTACTTAATTATTATTTTATGTAGTATTTACTGTTGTTCAATGTTATCAGGACGTTGTAAATGCTGTGAAAAGTGAAAATTATCAACCCTGTACTATGGAGTTTCATTATTCCGATCTTTGTCTACCGACTGACCATCTTCTGGCTGGTATGTAAACATTTACAAATAAAAATCGATATTCATATTAATATAATTGCCAAAGAAAATTCTTTTAGGGCATTCTAAACAAAACACACAACTGCTTTAATAGTCTCACATAGGATATAATTCTCTAAGACCTTTGAAATTAAATGAAACGAAATGGTATTTACCATAGGAAATATCTTCACAAATTAATCATTACAAATTAATTAATTAATCAAATTAATTATTATTTATTATCATTGAATATATAATAAATAAATTACAAAATCAAAATTGTAAACTACATGTTGGGAATTAAAATGCTATAAATATTGTTTTCATTAGGGTTAATTGAATTGTTATTTATTACTATCTTTGTTTCTATTAATTGTGTAAGTAATTAAATTTGGCTTGTATGAAAACCAAATCTGTCTAACTTTTCAAAAGTATTTAAATCTTACTAGGTAACACCACCAGCAGGGCTAGCATGCGCGCATCGGTAATTTTATCGATAGACAAGACAAATTTTGTCTTTGATGATAATTTTGTTGTTTTCCTTAAGCTAACGGATCACAGACGTCTCGAATCCTTTTTTTAAATATTTTCAGGGTCTCCCCTTCTTTGTAGCCACTTATTTTTACGTTATAACACGGTTTTGCCATGATATTTTGGTTTTTTCTTTGTTATCTTTGAAGACAAAACGACATATTTACGTCAAAAGTCGATAAAATGCCACGACAAAATTTCATCGTGTTGCGCATGCTAGCCCTGCAGGGGTATTTTTACAAAGCAGTAGGTATAGCAAATAAAAATACATGTTAGGACTCTTCTAAGGATCATTTTAGATGATTTCTTAACTTTATGACCTTAAAACCAATGCATTAAAGTCCTAGATCAAACAAAGTCTGTTTTGATATGATGTAAATAGCAGTTGGCTAATAAAAACATTTATATGACTCTACTGTTGTTGTCACTGTGAATGAATTCAAACATCTTTGCCAATAATATACAAAAAAGAATACCTATTATGTTTGTTACAATAAATAAATAAATATTTTATAATTATATCCTTCTTGCATTGGTTAGCTACCTCTTGTGAACAACATTGACAACAACCAACATTGACTCAGTTACTAATTTTAGAGTTATGGTCATTTGTCGATCCTTTTTCCTTATAATAAGTCTACTCTGCAATGAAAAGTGGCACTTTGTAAGTACATGTCAACCTGTATCCCTAGATCCATACGCAGCAGAATTCACCCCCCAGTATATGATTCCGAATCATGATGCGGAGTATAAAGTTCGGAGTAGCGTGCTGGTAGATGGAGGGGATAGATTTGGGGTCTCTGCTGTGGTCTTCGACAAGTTTGAAGAGTTAATATGGATGGGAAATCAAGGTGTAAGTATTTGCTATAATTTAGGTTCAGATTTGAAACCAATTTCAAAAAAAAAAGAAAAATAAATAATATTTTTAATGCAATAAATTAAATTAGTATGACAATCTTCTGAACTCATTTTTTAAATGTCTGAAAATTAAAGTATCAAAATAATTTTAACTAAAAAATGTTTCTCTAATATAAAAATGAGTAGATAATGTTGCATAAAATCTAAAAATACAGTCCACCCTACCCATGGTTTTGTATAGACATTTTATATCCATCTTTCTAAAACATAATATACACTTAACTATAGTTTTTCTTCAATCAATATTAGGTAGTCAAAACAATATCAAAACCCCTGCAGTAGTTGTAGAGATTAGCCTACACCTAGACAGACACAGCAGACAAACTAATATATTTTTCATTTCTTCATAACATATTAATATCCATCTTTCTAAAACTTAATATACACTTAACTATAGTTTTTCATCAATCAATATTAGGTAGTCAAAATAATATCAAAACCCCTGCAGTCGTTGTAGAGATTAGCCTACACCTAGACAGACACAGCAGACAAAGTAATATATTTTTTCATTTCTTCATAACATATTAATATCCATCTTTCAAAAACAACTATAGTTTTTCATCATCAATATTAGGTAGTCAAAACAATATCAAAACCCCTGCAGTAGTTGTAGAGATTAGCCTACACCTAGACAAACAGACAACAGACAAACTATATATTTTTTCATTTCTTCATAACATGGTGATTTATTCGGTTTTCTAAAATAAAATAGTCTTTGAAATAATACTGTGGCAATGAAATATAAGCGGCTTTTTCAGGCTTAGAATAACAATGCTACATTTTTTTATTGTTTTACAAAACTACTATATCTTTTAAATTTATTTCATGTATTATATAACCCGTAATGTCGTAAACTATGTCCAACCATATCCACATGTTTTTATTCTATTTACATGGATTTGAAAAATAATATCTAAAACCCAAAAAAAACAATAATCAGGGGCATGTAACATCATATTATGGACCTGGCATGCAAAAATACACATCATTCCAAGTACATGAATCAGAAGAAGTGAGGGACATAATCACTGTGGAACAAGGTATCTACGCTTTGACCAAGACCGCTCTACGTCATCAGATAAGAAGAGGCATCCCGAAAAATACTTACAGGTAACAAGCAATGTATAGTAAAAGCTGTTATTTGATTGAATGTGCAGTTCATTGTTATGACTATTTTCACTGTAAACATGAAACTAAATTATGTGTAAAATATTATAATTATGGTACCTGTCCCGACACCAAAAAAGTGACTATCAATCTATTTACTATTTTCTTGCTCAAGTAATGTGTAATAAAAGATATATAAGTTGATTTCTGATTTTAATTATTTGCAAGTGTGCGAGTATACTTGCCTTTTTTAGCGCAGCGACGTCAGCAACGTTAAGTCGCAGTCGCAGTCGTTGTATTCGCACTCTAAACTTACTTCTCGTCGCCAACACGTTTCTAGTTTCTAGTTCTACTCGCTTTCGCTTTACTTCACAATAACTATCTTCGGCGGTGGATGGGACAGGTGCCTAAATATTAGCCAACTTTTCAGGTCAGATAACATGACAGATATGCAATGTCTTTATCAAGTGAGCACTACAAAGCTTCTGATGGGTGGCCACCAAGACAAATTACTTGAGTTGGACCTGACTAAAATGAAGCACACAGTTATTGTAAGTGTATCTTCTTCTTTTATTTATTGGCCATATCTTGGGTTATAAGTCTATCTTCTATCTTTTACTCAATTAGCAACAGCTAGCAATAAACGAGGTAAGAAGGAGGAAAAAATCTATGGGCCCTGGAGGGGAACTATCTTAAATGCTCTAGTTAGCTCATTTTACTGATAGGAAACATTCCTTAAAATTTTTAAAGAAACAAAACTGCACAGATCTCTTCTAAAGTTCGCTGGTCTTACCCGGAAATCGAACCAACCAGTCGAAACATTTACGAGCCCCGAGCACTTGGAGTATTATGCCTGTCGCAGCGCGATTGTATGAAGCTTTGCTCTGTTCCTTTAGTTACTCATGTGGCATCACTGCATTTCCTCTTGTTTGTCCACAGCCTATACAAGAAGAAGGCTGTGCAGTACTCCGAAGTGGGGGTGGATCCCTAGTAGCCTGTGGTAGTGCAGACGGAATGGTGGCGCTCCGCGATATACGGACCCCTAAAGCGACTGAACACACGTTCAGAGCGCACACTGCCTGCCTCTCTGATCTGGATATGCAAGGAGACTTGTTAATCACTTGCGGATTCACACAGTCGTGAGTATTTTAAATAATAATTGATATCTTAGATAATTTTCATCTCTTACGTTTCTAATTGTGTACCTTCATCAAAATACTAGTCTCGATAACTAGCAATTCATTAAATTACCTCTACACGGACATTAAAACTTGATCCGAATGGGAAATACTTGTCTAGATACTGGCAATTCGATATATGGCCGCTTGACGTACCCGAATGGGGTCACCTTGCCGCCTTGAAAGGTCGGCGCCGCGGTCACACGGTTGGCTAAGCTAATATTAAAATAGATCTTAGCGACCCTGCGCACTAAGCAGTCTGGCTGCGGCAGCTATAGGCTTATAGACATAACATTTGCCACGAAATCCCGGCTGCGGCAGCCATCAAAACTTGTCTGATTGCACGGCAGCCAGGCTGCTGGTAGGCGGGGTTTCCACCAAAGCGAAGAGGAGAAGAAATGTCTCATTTCGCTCGCGGCACAAAATTCTGTAGAAAAATGAGACATCTCTTCTCCTCTCCGGGCCTTAGTGTGTTGTAGGCGCATATTTATCAATTAATCTTCACTATCCAGTTCGGGCGGCGCGGTAGCCGAACCGTACGTAGTCGTATGGGACGTCCGCTGCTTACGCGGCATAAACACTGGCACATCTGGAGCGTGGTCGCTGCAGACGCGGTCGCCGCCCTTGCTGCTGCACTTCCTGCCCGCGTTTTCGGGAAGAGCAGTCGCGCTATCTGCGGACGGGCACGTAGCGCTGCTACATCTCAACGCCGCCGCGGAGGACAAACAGTCCGTGTTCCAGGTTGGTATAGTGGCTGGCCTGTGTTAAGATAGTAGGACGACGTTAGTATACTAGTAGGATAATGGTTATACACTTGTAAGACAACGGTAATACACTCGCAAAACAATAGCAATACACTAGTGACAAGACGGTAATACACTCGCATGACAACGGTAATACACTACTAAGACAACGTTAATACACTACTGAGATAACGGTAATACATTAGTAAAACAACACTATTAACAGAACACTATAAAGACAATACTAGTAACACACTAGTAGTAGTTTTATGGTCGTGGAGCTGTACATAGTCGTAAGTCATAAACAATGGCACGTCTGGAGTGTGGTCGCTGCAGACGCGGAGGACAAGCAGTCTGTGTTCCAGGTAGGTGTAGCGGCTAGGTAGTGGGGCGATGGTGATGCAATTGTAGGGTGACGTGATGGTAATACACTAGAAGGATAACAGTCATATACTAGTGAGACAACGGTTATACACTAACAGGACAACGGTAATACACTAGCAGGGCAACGATAATACACTTGTAAGACAACGGTTTACACTAGTAGGACAACAGTTATACAGACAACAATAGTATAACGATAGTAATAAATGACTTGAGTATTGTGTCTATTGAATGCAGGTCGACACACACAGCTCAGTGTGCAGCGTGATGGATGTGTCTTCCACCAGCCAAGCTCTCGCGTTCGGAGATCAGGCTGGACATTTACATCTGTTTTCACCGCAGCACAATCATGAGCCTGTTTTCAATAACTTCTCAAGGTATTTCATCTATGAGGGAATATATTTTAAATCGTAATAGAATAGTCATTTACACGTTTTTGTTGACCTGTTTACAGTTTAAGAACGATCATAGATTAAATGATTGACAAACTATAGTCGTTTGCGTAAAGCCGCTGATTGCAAACTGCTTAGAGCCTATCTCCAAAGGACTTTCAAAGGCTGAATATGATAATGATTATGAATCCTTCTGAGCCGATCATTCTACATGAATTCTGTGTTGCTATTTTGTGTTTTGCTTTTGTTAGTTTTAAGAGAAAAAGTAGTGACTACCATCTCCAAATCGTTTGTCTGACGTGATAAAACACAAATCTTTACAGTCCAGCGTATTAGGAGAAAAAAGAGATGGACTGTAAAAGAAAGAAAGTTAGAAAGAGATAGAAAGTAGAAGTAGAATAAAAGAAAAAAGAAGGTGCGGAAAAGAGAACTCTTGTGAAACATTAACAACATATTAAGTTTCTTATAATTTTTCAGAGCAACAGAATTCGCAGACCAAGTCGTAGGCTTGCCGTTTGTAAACTTCAACGACACGAACTTCCAATTTTCGACTGTTCCACTGCCGCAACTCTCCTCTGGCTCCAAATGGTTTAATGTACTACCTGAGGAGTTCTTCAAAAGACATTTTAGGTCAGAATTTGTTTATCTAAGTTCATTTTGTTTCGAAGTTCATGTTGTTTCTATAGATTTGGCATAAATAAAGGAATGGAGGAGGAGGAGTTTATAATAATATTCTTATATTATTTTAAGGAGACCAAAGCCCGTAGATCCTGAGGTGCTTAAAACAATGAAAATGCAAGGGCCTATAGGATATGCACCGAACCCTAAAACGTTTAAAAGAAATCAGGTAATCTACTACTTAAAATTTGTTTGTTAAATCGTTTTTGAGCCAGCCGGAAAAAAGCAGCTTTTATACGTTTGTATGGCTGAACCCCATATTAAAATATAAATAAATATTGGACAACATCACATACATTGCTCTGATCCTATGGTAAGTAGCTAAAGCACTTGTGTTATAGAAATCAGAAACAACGACGGTACCACAACACCCAGACCCGAGCCAATTATAGAAAAGTTCGTTTTCGACATTGACCCGACCGGGGATCGAACCCGGAACCTCAGAGATGGCGGCGCCATTTAAAGTCCGGCGTGCTCGCCTCTCGGCTACGGAGGTCGTCAATTTCGTCGTCATATTGTTCGCATAGTATTAAGAATTATTATTAGAAGTGTTTTATGTATTTCAATGATTATTAATTTTTGACTTATGACAAAGCATTTGTTCGGTTTGGTTGAGTTTGTTCTAGTTGACAATCAATTTGATGTGCTCTCTTGCTTTGTTTTAGATGCCATACGTTGAAGAAACATTCGAGGACTTGGCTGCAGCGAAACTAAATGAAAGTAAATACAGTCCACAACCAATTCCGAAGCATTATCAAAAGGTAGTACATAACTTTCATAGCGGAAACCATATTTAAATCTAGAAAGAAATCCAGGGGTCCCGCTAAGAGTTAAATCTTCTGTATAGCATCTATAGTTGAGCTAAATTAAACCATACAGTGGGAAAATAACCCAAGTAATAACAACAAACCAGGGAAAGCCCGCTAACGCCACTATCACACTATTTACAAACAAATGCAAGATAGTGTTGCCGAACTATCGATAGTTTGGCTATTGATAGTTGACCTTGGAAATCATCTATAATATCGATAGGCCTATCGATAGTATCGATGCTGTCGATACTATCAATAGTATCAATAGCTCAGTTTGGCAAAATAATATCGGTATATAGCAAAACAATCGATAGTATTGAAGCTTAATATCGAAATTACTATTGATAGTATCGATACTATCGAGTATCGGCTATGCTTATTGTAATAACAATCGATACTATCGATAGTATCGATATTTTTGCGCTACCAATAGTAGGCTGTGATTCAAAAGTATTGTATATGCATTTTGGTTTATGTAACTAGTAAATATTCTGAGGTTGTACTCTTGATACTGATGTGACCTGAATGGTATAACGTAAAATAGTGCAAAAATATTTAAGGTGGATTCATCCACTAGAATATTATTGTATATAGCAATACTATTGAGAATAAGGTCACTATCGATGGGACAAAACTATCGACAGTATCGATTGTTTTTGTAATATTTAGCAGCAATAGTATAGATAATATCGATAGTATTGCTGTGTGTCGATCGTGTTTACGTTTACGGCACTATCGATAGTATCGACAATATCGATAGTATCGACACTATCGATAGTATCTACAATATCAACAGTATCGATAGCTCTACCGATAGTCGCCAATCGTGTGCCAACACTATTTCAAGACACTGTTCAAAATAATACCTTTTAGAAGACATTACTTTATTCATGACTTGCAGTTATTTTTTTTAATCAATCATTAGTTAGTCAGTTGAGTAATGTACGTCTTTCTGTAAAAAATCATGTGTATACTCTGCTTTTGGTTTCAGGTGGAGTTACGATATAACAAACACGCACCGAATGATGTCGCCTTTGAGAATTGTAACAAGACTGGCTTCCCTGGAATTGAATCTACTCTACCTAATTCTTATTGTAATTCGATGCTTCAGGCAAGTTGAAATTTGGTAAAAAAAACTCGTCACCGGAAAAAATTGAGTAATTTTTGTGCTATATCTTCTAACTGTCGACCTCCGTAGCCGAGAGGCGAGCGCGCCGGTCTGTATATGGCGTCGCAACCTCACCTCTAAGGTTCCGGGTGCGATCCCCAGTTTGGTTAATGTAGAGAACGAACTTTTCTATATTGTCTTGGGTCTGTGTGTTGTGGTACCGTGGTTGTTTCTGATTTCTATAACACAAGTGCTGTAGCTACTTAGGATCAAAGCAATGTATGTGATTATGTCCAATTTTTATTTATTTTATATTTACTTCTGCTTGATAGCAAAATATATTTTCCAGACTTGTCCAAATAAAACTTTGTGAATCCTGTCTGATATCTTAAACTACATTTTAATTGTTTTTTTTTATTACATTTCAGGTCCTTTACTACACAACCCCCGTCAAGACTACACTATTAGCTCACACGTGCGCTAAAGAATTTTGCCTTAGCTGTGAATTAGGTATGCTTAACGCCTCATAAAACATAACTTCTTTACTAAGACGCTATATTTTACTCGTAATTGTGTACGCTAAATATTGAAATATCATAATTTAATTAATTAACCCCATAAAATAATGAATCCTAGTCAAAGTAAAAAAAGGGTTTAATATCAATAGGGAAAATTTCACGTTGTTTCGTAGTAACTGAACAAAGAGCAGATATAATAGGAAAACCTGTTAATAATTAATGAATGCAGTTAGAAGACCATGACCGACATATATTACAAATCTGCCAAGCTATTTTGGTTTCACCATAAACAAGTCTAGCTTTTAAAGCCCTCCGCTAAATCACGATCCCTGTTTGTGTCATGACTGGAATATAAGTGAAATCTGCCGAGCTATTTTGGTTTCACAATAAATATTATTACATATACCATAAAACCAAGATAAGGTATCATCTTCCGTACCGGCAAGCGCAGCGTGAGACGTCCTGGGTGGACGTCTCACGCTGCGCTTGTAAGTTGGGTATATGACCTGGTAAAGGTTGCAGGACGACGCTGGATGCAGGCCGCTTCCAACCGGCCGCTCTGGAAATCACTGGGGGAGGCCTAAGTTCAGCATAGACACTGGACGTCCTGTGGCTGAAATGATGATGATACCATAAACCCTTTTTGGGGGCGTGTGTTACGCAAAAAAATATGAACACTGCTTAATAAAGCAAACCTGTCCGTCGGGATTTATTTTACTAAGGTTGAAATTAATAATCCGGTATTCCTAAATATACCGCGGCTTGCTAAGATCACTATCATTGCAATTTTAACCCAAGTGTTATAATATTAAGGAACATTACAATTTGTCACCAAAAAATGCCGTACCGTTCTCATACTGAGCCATTCTCTAAGGCTACGGAATGTCTGTTTTACTAATAATAATCATTGTCCAGGGTTCCTATTCCGCATGTTGGACACGTCCGGTGGCGCGCCGTGCCAAGCGAACAACTTTCTACGCGCATTCCGTACGGTGCCCGAAGCGGCCGCGTTGGGCCTTATTCTGCCTGACAGAGGCCCGGACTCGCGGGTGGACCTTATTGCACTCGTACAGGTAATACCTATAAATAATGTTGAATTATTTTTTGATAAATTAGAAACTTGATTTTGAATCAAACTATGGCTGGTACTTTTTAAAACCTGTAAATATACATATTTTTCTCATACAGGGTATTGGAAGGTACAAGCTTTATTTTAGGGGGTAGTTCAGAATACAGGAATAATACTTAAAAATCCATTGAATACACTTTTTTTGTTTGATTAGAAACCCTGTATACTTCTTGTATTAGTTATTTAGAAATAAGTACGTTAAAACTGCTTTTTTTCCTTTCGAAAACTCATCCACGTTTTTGCTTTTATTCACAGAGTTGGAACCGCTTCATCCTCCATCAAATCCACTACGAAATATTAGAAACGAGAAAGAAAGAGAAGGAGCTAGCGATACTAACACAAAACAGTAGTCCGCCGAAAGCGCGGGCTGGCAACGCGAAGCAACCAAGAAGTTTGGCAACGCCAAACATGAACGGACAGTATACTGAAGAGTATCAGTACACAGAGTTAGAGTTCTTAGGACCGTCGACTGAGTTCGAACACGAAGAGTTTGGAAAGGAAGTGAGAGAAGACGGGTGGCAAGCTAGAGAACAGGGTATGTATTAAGATATTATTAAGTTAACATTCTGTAATGGGAATGGGCGGGGCTATGTGCCTACACGGGGTGTGCCCTAGAAAGTGGACTAAAGTTGTCTCGTAATATCTGCCTACTAACTGAAATCGTCTGATACTTCGAAAACGATTATAAGTCACCATACTTACACAATTTTCTTAAAGATTGGCAAGTTTTACCACCAATAATGTTAGGTGAACACTGTGAAAAGGTTTGGAGGCCTTTGCCCAGCAGGAGGATAGAAACGGCAAAAAAATACAAGGCCCTTGAAAAGCTATTGCTTTTTAGAAATGACTAGTCTTGTCAGACCAGAACGGCCTCGTTTATAGAACTATGCAGCCCGCATCGTTAATCGCTTAACGTGCCTGAATGAACGCTCTGATACATGGTCATATATTTGAACTTATCGCTCATGTGAAAAATAAACTAATAATTGTCAAATTAGAGTCATGAGATTTCTGGAACGTGGCTGGTTAACTTAAATTGAGATATGTAACGTAAATAGAAATCTGTAAAAGAATTATAATACAATAGATAGATGTAGAAATGTTACTGATGTTATCAATTTAAACCGAGTATACAATCATTAAGTTCATTTATAATCTTCTTGCAGCAATATTTGGGCTTCCAGATTTTTTAGGTATGTGTAGATTACTCTTGAAGTGTGTATTAAGAAGCTGTAGTGTCATTCACTTCCCTGGAATATATATCTCGTCTGTTTCTTCTCTGTACCTAAATGAAAAAAGCCCCTCTTTTGTTGCAACATTTATTCGATGTTCAAACAGCATGTATTATTTTTTGTCTGTAAGTAGTACTAAGTAGTTGTTATCATACTTAATTTTTAATTTACTTTCCCGTTCAAAGATAACACCGACACTAGCGATATCGTCTGTAAACACACATTAGGCTCACTGTTTCTAGGGTCAGGCGATAAAGAACCAGAAACAAACTGCGAGAACCACGAAATACCGAATAATAGTCATGTTGAACGCGAGGAGTCTGAGATATCACACTTATTCGCCATTGGCCGCAACCAGCTGAATAGGTGCCTCAAGTGTAATAAAGAGGTAAGTGGTAATATTGCGTTCTTTAATGTGACTGTGTGTGGTTACACACTGTTTCTGTTTCCTAAACTACCCTGAACCAACCCCTAGGCTCGTATTTTTACACACTGTATATTGTCAATTTCCTCCCACATGCTTGCCATACAGGTCACTTTTCCCGTTTTAAATTGAATATCGGTCTTTAATTACGGCTACAAAACACATTACCAATTAAAAATACGTCCTCCCGTTTTTATAAGACTTACAATAGCGATGTTGCCGCTCTGACGCACGGTGCGCATGTCTGTACAGTAATCGCAGAGCCCCGTTTAGTTTTTAAACATTTCTTTTTATTTCTTGAAAATTGCAAATATCTTAGATGGTCACACCTTTTTGTGTTTTAAAACTACTTTTATGCACATACTAATTCGTTCGTAGTCTCGAAATAAACAATTCAAGTGTTTATTTTCTACGTAAGCATTAACCTTTTAGACGTCACATCGACCCCGATAAACAAAACGATATAATTAAACGTTAACAGGAAGAACGCGAGTCGGTAGTACTAGCATGCGCGCTCCAATATCCTACGGGCGCGCCACGCGAAGGGGGCGACTCTCGCGGCGGCTTCGTAGAACTAGTGCGGGCGTCTCTAGCCGCCCGGCGCAGTACGCCCGCGTGGTGCGAGAACTGCGCTCGGTTCACGCCCACCACGCAGCGGGGCAGGATCGTTAGGTGAGTAGTAGACTAGCAGTGACCAAACTACACGTCTCTAGCCGCCCGGCGCAGTACGCCCGCGTGGTGCGGAACTGCGCTCGGTTCACGCCCACCACGCAGCGGGGCAGGATCGTTAGGTGAGTAGTAGACTAGCAGTGACCAAACTACACGTCTCTAGCCGCCCGGCGCAGTACGCCCGCGTGGTGCGAGAACTGCGCTCGGTTCACGCCCACCACGCAGCGCGGCAGGATCGTTAGGTGAGTAGTAGACTAGCAGTGACCAAACTACACGTCTCTAGCCGCCCGGCGCAGTACGCCCGCGTGGTGCGAGAACTGCGCTCGGTTCACGCCCACCACGCAGCGGGGCAGGATCGTTAGGTGAGTAGTAGACTAGCAGTGACCAAACTACACGTCTCTAGCCGCCCGGCGCAGTACGCCCGCGTGGTGCGAGAACTGCGCTCGGTTCACGCCCACCACGCAGCGGGGCAGGATCGTTAGGTGAGTAGTAGACTAGCAGTGACCAAACTACACGTCTCTAGCCGCCCGGCGCAGTACGCCCGCGTGGTGCGAGAACTGCGCTCGGTTCACGCCCACCACGCAGCGCGGCAGGATCGTTAGGTGAGTAGTAGACTAGCAGTGACCAAACTACACGTCTCTAGCCGCCCGGCGCAGTACGCCCGCGTGGTGCGAGAACTGCGCTCGGTTCACGCCCACCACGCAGCGGGGCAGGATCGTTAGGTGAGTAGTAGACTAGCAGTGACCAAACTACACGTCTCTAGCCGCCCGGCGCAGTACGCCCGCGTGGTGCGAGAACTGCGCTCGGTTCACGCCCACCACGCAGCGGGGCAGGATCGTTAGGTGAGTAGTAGACTAGCAGTGACCAAACTACACGTCTCTAGCCGCCCGGCGCAGTACGCCCGCGTGGTGCGAGAACTGCGCTCGGTTCACGCCCACCACGCAGCGGGGCAGGATCGTTAGGTGAGTAGTAGACTAGCAGTGACCAAACTACACGTCTCTAGCCGCCCGGCGCAGTACGCCCGCGTGGTGCGAGAACTGCGCTCGGTTCACGCCCACCACGCAGCGGGGCAGGATCGTTAGGTGAGTAGTAGACTAGCAGTGACCAAACTACACGTCTCTAGCCGCCCGGCGCAGTACGCCCGCGTGGTGCGAGAACTGCGCTCGGTTCACGCCCACCACGCAGCGGGGCAGGATCGTTAGGTGAGTAGTAGACTAGCAGTGACCAAACTACACGTCTCTAGCCGCCCGGCGCAGTACGCCCGCGTGGTGCGAGAACTGCGCTCGGTTCACGCCCACCACGCAGCGGGGCAGGATCGTTAGGTGAGTAGTAGACTAGCAGTGACCAAACTACACGTCTCTAGCCGCCCGGCGCAGTACGCCCGCGTGGTGCGAGAACTGCGCTCGGTTCACGCCCACCACGCAGCGGGGCAGGATCGTTAGGTGAGTAGTAGACTAGCAGTGACCAAACTACACGTCTCTAGCCGCCCGGCGCAGTACGCCCGCGTGGTGCGAGAACTGCGCTCGGTTCACGCCCACCACGCAGCGGGGCAGGATCGTTAGGTGAGTAGTAGACTAGCAGTGACCAAACTACACGTCTCTAGCCGCCCGGCGCAGTACGCCCGTGTGGTGCGAGAACTGCGCTCGGTTCACGCCCACCACGCAGCGGGGCAGGATCGTTAGGTGAGTAGTAGACTAGCAGTGACCAAACTACACGTCTCTAGCCGCCCGGCGCAGTACGCCCGCGTGGTGCGAGAACTGCGCTCGGTTCACGCCCACCACGCAGCGGGGCAGGATCGTTAGGTGAGTAGTAGACTAGCAGTGACCAAACTACACGTCTCTAGCCGCCCGGCGCAGTACGCCCGCGTGGTGCGAGAACTGCGCTCGGTTCACGCCCACCACGCAGCGGGGCAGGATCGTTAGGTGAGTAGTAGACTAGCAGTGACCAAACTACACGTCTCTAGCCGCCCGGCGCAGTACGCCCGCGTGGTGCGAGAACTGCGCTCGGTTCACGCCCACCACGCAGCGGGGCAGGATCGTTAGGTGAGTAGTAGACTAGCAGTGACCAAACTACACGTCTCTAGCCGCCCGGCGCAGTACGCCCGCGTGGTGCGAGAACTGCGCTCGGTTCACGCCCACCACGCAGCGGGGCAGGATCGTTAGGTGAGTAGTAGACTAGCAGTGACCAAACTACACGTCTCTAGCCGCCCGGCGCAGTACGCCCGCGTGGTGCGAGAACTGCGCTCGGTTCACGCCCACCACGCAGCGGGGCAGGATCGTTAGGTGAGTAGTAGACTAGCAGTGACCAAACTACACGTCTCTAGCCGCCCGGCGCAGTACGCCCGCGTGGTGCGAGAACTGCGCTCGGTTCACGCCCACCACGCAGCGGGGCAGGATCGTTAGGTGAGTAGTAGACTAGCAGTGACCAAACTACACGTCTCTAGCCGCCCGGCGCAGTACGCCCGCGTGGTGCGAGAACTGCGCTCGGTTCACGCCCACCACGCAGCGGGGCAGGATCGTTAGGTGAGTAGTAGACTAGCAGTGACCAAACTACACGTCTCTAGCCGCCCGGCGCAGTACGCCCGCGTGGTGCGAGAACTGCGCTCGGTTCACGCCCACCACGCAGCGGGGCAGGATCGTTAGGTGAGTAGTAGACTAGCAGTGACCAAACTACACGTCTCTAGCCGCCCGGCGCAGTACGCCCGCGTGGTGCGAGAACTGCGCTCGGTTCACGCCCACCACGCAGCGGGGCAGGATCGTTAGGTGAGTAGTAGACTAGCAGTGACCAAACTACACGTCTCTAGCCGCCTGGCGCAGTACGCCCGCGTGGTGCGAGAACTGCGCTCGGTTCACGCCCACCACGCAGCGGGGCAGGATCGTTAGGTGAGTAGTAGACTAGCAGTGACCAAACTACACGTCTCTAGCCGCCCGGCGCAGTACGCCCGCGTGGTGCGAGAACTGCGCTCGGTTCACGCCCACCACGCAGCGGGGCAGGATCGTTAGGTGAGTAGTAGACTAGCAGTGACCAAACTACACGTCTCTAGCCGCCCGGCGCAGTACGCCCGCGTGGTGCGAGAACTGCGCTCGGTTCACGCCCACCACGCAGCGGGGCAGGATCGTTAGGTGAGTAGTAGACTAGCAGTGACCAAACTACACGTCTCTAGCCGCCCGGCGCAGTACGCCCGCGTGGTGCGAGAACTGCGCTCGGTTCACGCCCACCACGCAGCGGGGCAGGATCGTTAGGTGAGTAGTAGACTAGCAGTGACCAAACTACACGTCTCTAGCCGCCCGGCGCAGTACGCCCGCGTGGTGCGAGAACTGCGCTCGGTTCACGCCCACCACGCAGCGGGGCAGGATCGTTAGGTGAGTAGTAGACTAGCAGTGACCAAACTACACGTCTCTAGCCGCCCGGCGCAGTACGCCCGCGTGGTGCGAGAACTGCGCTCGGTTCACGCCCACCACGCAGCGGGGCAGGATCGTTAGGTGAGTAGTAGACTAGCAGTGACCAAACTACACGTCTCTAGCCGCCCGGCGCAGTACGCCCGCGTGGTGCGAGAACTGCGCTCGGTTCACGCCCACCACGCAGCGGGGCAGGATCGTTAGGTGAGTAGTAGACTAGCAGTGACCAAACTACACGTCTCTAGCCGCCCGGCGCAGTACGCCCGCGTGGTGCGAGAACTGCGCTCGGTTCACGCCCACCACGCAGCGGGGCAGGATCGTTAGGTGAGTAGTAGACTAGCAGTGACCAAACTAC
Source organism: Anania fuscalis (assembly GCA_950371115.1). NCBI lineage: Eukaryota > Metazoa > Arthropoda > Insecta > Lepidoptera > Crambidae > Anania > Anania fuscalis. Next base: position 13,538,656 of record OX493335.1, on the reverse strand, counting down.
ACGTCTCTAGCCGCCCGGCGCAGTACGCCCGCGTGGTGCGAGAACTGCGCTCGGTTCACGCCCACCACGCAGCGGGGCAGGATCGTTAGGTGAGTAGTAGACTAGCAGTGACCAAACTACACGTCTCTAGCCGCCCGGCGCAGTACGCCCGCGTGGTGCGAGAACTGCGCTCGGTTCACGCCCACCACGCAGCGGGGCAGGATCGTTAGGTGAGTAGTAGACCAAGGAAGTCAGGCTAGTCTCAATAGTTAACAGATTATTTTTTAGCGGCTACGTAAACCGCAAGAAGAATCCTTGTACCGACCGATACTCAACTGTAAGGCATGCCCTGCGGCCAGCATGCGGGCATCCGTTTCCATAGCCAGGAACTATACCTAACATTATGCAATTTTTTGACACACTTTTTTACCTCCCTAGGAATTTCAAGGGTGATAATACCGTTTGCGGGATATCTCCAAAATTAAATGTAGTATGACCTCCTCATAAAAGCCTGACTGATTCGACACGCAAAGAAGAAGAACCTCCTCATTAACCAGATAGCCCAGTTCGCGATCCGCTCGCGAGTTGCGCGCATGCATTTTATGTTCGTGCGCCGCGCGCGAGCCTTTTATTCGTTATATTGTATGCGGGGACTCCACGAATGCATCGAGCAAGTTATCGGCTTATGTAAATGTGCCTTAAAATTCACTTTTTCACGAAAAGTGCCTTTCTAAATATATTTTTAAAAAGTTATTCGATTGTTCTAGGTTACCACCAATATTAGCAATCAACTGCGGAGGTCCACACGAGAAGGCATACTGGATGAAAGGCAACCATAAAGACGTGGTAACTATTTATCATCGCCGTTTTTTTTTATTCATTCACCGTTTATTTTTTCGTGTGTGGTACTAGGGTCCAATTATGAACTCTTTTGTTTTTCAAATTTTATACAATATTAACAAAATAACGTTAAAATACTACTCATAATAGAGGCCATGGTTAGACCCCTGAACATTTATTTGGATATCGTAAGAGCATGATTTTATGAGTTATTTCTCAAAGTTTTTTATTTAACGCCACGTTGGACTTAACCGAACAAATTGAATTAGCAATTGGCACGAATTTATCATGATGTTATGTAAATCCTCTAGTTCAGTTCGCGCACTCATGTGTGCGCGGGACCATTGTTATTCAATTGTTATCTTTTTTTCCGAGCATACGGGTTAATCAATTAACATTGTTTTTAGGCTTTTTATAACCTTCATGACGAGCTATATTCGCAGTCACAGTAAACCTCACATGCATAACATTGTACAATACAAATGAAAAACGTCAAATTTAGTGTTTTATCTAGTTGACAGCGAGTATAGTTTGATTCCCATAGGTAATAACAACGGGGGAGCCACCGGCATCTACTAGTAAACTAGTCAAACTAGTGACTAGTGAAGCAGTAGCTTTTATTAATAGCCGATGTTTTTTAGCCAGAAGTGGTAAGAAGGGGTGGCAGCAGTAAACCATGTCGGTACGGTTTGCATTGCGCTCGGCCGGGATGCAGATTCAAGCATCCTGACAGGTAATACATAGAGGTAATATACTGTTTCAGTCTTAACCGACCAAATAGAAAAGTCGCCATCGATGCTAGAACAAAATTTTTACATTTGAATTATTCGTTTATGCTCGACATGTTTAAAATTGGTTTTCAAATTTATAAAAGTAAATTCGAATCGTCATTAGCAAGCTAATCTGTTCATATCATACTATAATAGGCATGACTGGAAAAATAAACACGCAATAATTAGTTTTGACTTAAGAATGTAAGTTTTAAAATAGCGAGAAACGGAACACGAATTATAAGATTGGTATTCTCTTTATCATCTTTCTTTGCTTCAAAACTATCCCGCAGCTTCTTATAGGCGGACGTCAAATGTTTAAATTGTTGTAAGATTTTCACTGCACTATACGATAATTTAACCGTTTGGTTAATTTTGCAAATGTTTCTGTCAAGTATTTGCCAAATGTTTTGACAGATACATTTGAAATCCCGATAAAGTTGGTTAAAATATTTTAACACTTCATGGTTTTTGATTGAATGCCGATCAACTTCTACAGATTGTACTTATCATCAATAAAATATAAACGAAAAAAATAACTACACTAAAGTCAAAATGCTACTCGGCAAAAATATACGGAACTGCTGATATTTACTCTCGATTTTACCATTGGTCCCATAGCAAAACATGTTTATACTTCTGATAAGAACAAACTGTAGAAATATGTGACTGTTTCAATATACAATAATATATGTAAGCCTGTATATTGTTTTGAAAAGTATGTCAAAAACGGTATGTTTTCTATCGCCCAGACCGGCATCATCAACGGCATCGTCGAGACGCAGTGATTCGCGTGAATCGCACTGCTTACTGCCGCATCAGCTCCTGATCCGGCTGCAAGCGGATGGTGACGTCGTCATCAACGATAAGGTCTTGCCATAGACAACGTTTGTTCTTTTTATTTATTTAAACGAACTAGCTAATCACAGGTATGTGAATGTAATTTTTGTATGTTCAGTGATAACTGAGTTGTTGCCATGCCCCAAAAGTGCTATGGTTCCCAAATCTGTGTCGCCATCATCAACGATAAGGTCCTGCCAAAGACAACGTCTCAAATCTGTGTTTCTATTTACTAAAACAAACTTTCGAATATAACGAATGTGTAGCCATGGGCCAAAAATGCTCTGGTTTCTAAGTTTGTGTTGTCATCATCAACGATAGGTCTTGCCATAGACAAAATCTGTGTTTTGTTCTTTAAACAAATTCGCTTTTTAGGTAATAATTATCTATCAATGGTTTAAAAATGGTCTGATACCCCAGTATTAGGGTTACGGAGGTTTGATGGCAATCGCTCAAATAACTAGACTTGGTTGGATCATGACATCTTACAGGTAAAATAATGATTATGTTGTTTTTGGTAGAGCATGAAGTATCCGACGTAAACAGGAACAAGGTACTTAAAGTTTCGTTGTATCTCTCGTAGATTGTTTTTCTCTTTCTTTTCTCATTTATCACCTTCGATTCTGTATTTACGCAAAGAATCGAATCGGGGATCGTTTATTTCTAAGGTAAATGCTTGTATAGAAGTTAAATAGTCCAAAGGTTTGTTATTCCAGACTGACCAGTCTCCCACCGAGCCTCAAACGCCCCGGAACAAGCCGGACAAACAGAAGAAGCCGGTGACCACACAGTCCGAAGAAGAGTACACCTTACAGGCGGCCGTCGTATGCGTCGAGGACAACCCTAAGAACTTGGTCGCGTACGTCCAAACCAGTAAGGAGGACGCCCAGTGGCACCTGTTTAACGACTTAAGGTAATATGTACCATATGTTTTAGCGAATAAGGTCGAATATAAGACGAAGTAAACATACTTTACGAACAAAGGTCGTAGGCGTGGAGGGCAATCCTAAAACTTGATCGCGTACGTCCAAACCAGTAAGGAGGACGCCCAGTGGCACCTGTTTAACGACTTAAGGTAATATGTACCATATGTTTTAGCGAATAAGGTCGAATATTAGGTGAAAAAACATACTCGGCAAATAACCCTTGTGTCCGTCGAGGACAACACAAAGAGAACTGGGTCGCATACGTCCAAACCAGTGAAGAGGCACCGCCCACAAAACATCTCTGCTTAGCCTAATGGTCGACTGGTAAAGAATGCCTCAAGGCATTAAGTCCATCTATTGTATGATTTTTCAAATCTGTGCAATAAAGTTTATATAAATAAATAAATAAATAAGAGGACGCCCAGCGGCACCTGTTTAACGACTTAAGGTAATATTTACCATATGTTTTATCCCATAATGTCGAATATAGGATTTATTGACTGCGAAGAACAGTACACCTTTCAAGTTCCCTTGGTAAAAAACTTGGTCATATGTTCAAACCAGTAAGGGCTCATGCAGCGTGTCGGCGATGCCGGGTGACTTCGGTCGCACTGACTAGATTACCACTGGTCGTTAGTCGCGGGCATGTTGCTCTAAGCCTTGCTTGTTATAATGGTAATCGTAGTTTATTTGATCAGTGCTGGTTATACACGTTCAATCAAGTCGCTGCGACCGAAGTCACGCGACATCGCCGGCACGCTGCATGAGCCCTAAGACGGACGCGCCTAGCATTGGATTGGCATGCTGCATAGATACTTGAACATTAAAAATGCCCTCGTAAAGCTCCCGGTACTGCCTCAGTGGCACTTAATAGCTTACGTACATTACACGTAGTCATAAAATCTTTACAAATAAATTAGTCTGAAACACTCTCTCATTTTTATAGTATTGTTCCCGTAAGTGCGGAAGAAGTGTTCCAATTCGGTACGTGGTGGAAGACGCCCTGCGTGTTGTTCTATTCCACAATGGCGGCGAGACTCGCCCCGCAGGAAGAGGCGGTGGCTTCATAGCCGACGCTTATGTATGGGCCTTATAGCCAGCGGTGAGTGGCCTCTTATTTACAACTTTCAATATTTCTTTTTCTTACTTAATTAATACCTACTACTAAATGTACGTTGAACGATGTAATTAATATAAAATTATACGAATTGTAGCTTCGAATGTAAATGCCAATTCAAACCTAATTAGGTTTCATGGTATTTTTGAAACCGTATTGTGTTTATATTGTAACTGTCATTTAATAAAATAATATTATAGTTTGCCTGTTTTGTGCGCAGGGGTAAACAATTGTAACTTCCATTACCCTAATTGGTCCGCTTGGTACGTAGGGGTAAATATTCGCAACCCTCATTAGCATAGTCGGTACAGTGCTTAGGTAGTTATTATTCGCAACCCTCATTAGCATGGTATTTTTGGTGCGTAGAGAGTAAATATTTGCAACCCTCATGAGCATGGTTGGTCCGTTTGGTGCGTAGGGGGTAAATATTTGCAATCCTTATTGTATAGTTAGCCTGTTTTCGGCATAAACATTTGCAATTTTAGCTAGCTTAGTTGGTCCGATTCTTACGTATGGGGTAAGTTTTTTTCTCATCTTAACTAGCATAGGTACCGACTGGTAGGCAACTGCAACTTTTATAAGCTTAGTAAGACCGTGTGGCTCGTGGAGGTAAACATTGCTGTTTATTTTAGAGGGTAAAACATCGCAACTTTTATTAACCTAGTTAGTCTATTTTGTGCACACGGGGTAATGAATCGCAATCTAAAATAACTTTATATGCAAAAGTTTTTTCAGCATATAAAATGCCAATATTTTCTTTCAGGTCTATGGGTCCATACGGTATGAACGCAATGTTCTACCAACTACCGCAAGACGCACACTACGGCTACGTCCAGCAGACGTATTAGCTCAAGTGATTCCAAGTAAAGTGAACTGAACAAAATGCATATTTTAAACATTGTGATAGGTAGGTAAGCTAGAATTATAGTTTTTAAGAGAGCGAGAACCATACGAGGTTGTTTGCATTCCATACGATTAAATTGCTATTTATTTAAATTATAATTTTATTAAAATGAACGGATACTAGCATCACTGAAGTCGTACAACAATAGAGTGTAAAATAAAATATTTTTAATACGAAATCCTGAGTGTTTACGACTTTTGTCATGGAACTGAAAAAGGGATGATGAATGGAGACGATGTCATGAATCAAAAACACCTAAATTTTGTCTTTAAAAAAAAAAGTAGCAAAGAGTATTAATTAAGAGTAAATAAGAATAACGTAAGCTCCTAATGTATTATTTAATATATCATATGGAGTGCAAAACGTCTCGCATGCGATATTCTCATAATAATCAGTTGGTGATTGCGCGAGTACTGGTACGTCCATATTTTGTGATGCATGTCGAGAGTGTACTTATTGGCTATAAATAATTTTATCTGTGGATTAGTCTGAACTCGAAACGATAAGTTGTTTTATCTATGCATCTGGTAGGCGAATGCGGCTATTGTTAATGAGAACCGCTGTTATATTTTTGTGATACGCATATAAAATGACTTTCATTGCCGCGTAGTAAAAGTGTTGAATGTCAAAAAATAACGTTAGTTCTAAATGCTTTTGTACCCCTAACGTCAGGGTCCCTGCTGAAAATCGGCGTCGTTATATGTCCCTGGCTGTCACGACAAATGCTGAGCGGGGGGCCTTTTTGACACATTTTTTTTTCTTATCTTAATTCTTTTGTATTCTATGTATGATGTGTGTGTCAAATAAATATTTTTCTATTCTATTCTAAATATGTAACTTTCTTTTTCACTCCAAAAAAGTAGTGCCCTTAGTCGGGGTGTTAATTTTTTTTTGTATTTTTGAACAGGTGCAACTAATAATTTACTGATTGAGTCTTCCCTTACATATAGAAAAGTGAACTGATATTTGATAAAAAAAATGATGGTTTTCAATTTCCGTTTTCCAGTGGAGCTGTGAAAATAACCTAGTTTGGCATAATTAGCACGCACTAATGTCAAAAGCTATTTATACAAAGCCAAACGTTGAAACACCTAATGTTGCCTTCAGATCCAAAGTGCCTGCATATCTGTGCCACAAATGCTATATTATAAGACTAAACAACAGTCACATTCGCCCGCCAGTCTCAAAGGTTCTAATAGCCACATGTGTTCCTAACTTAAAACTTATCAGTCGACCATAGATTTCAGAAATGTTGCAAGACTCAAAAATTCTTACGTTACATTATACTCTTCACAAATGTGGTCAAGTATTTTCGCAGAAACAGAAAGCATAATATAATTATTATAGACAAGGCCAATCTAGGAGAGAGCGATTAGAATAAGACGATCGCTCTGGGTTCCAAGTCTGCTAATTTAAAAGTGGCATAATTGAATATCAATTGGATCTCATTGTAATTGTTTGACACATTAAGTAGCAAAATACCAAATGTGTAATTGTTTGACATATTTTTTATAGGTTAACAATTTCCACTTTGAAATCATAAAAGTGATGCAAACTTAACGGTTGTATAATGTATGTAAGTGTTTTTGCTGTCACCTCCCCGTCTATAATCCTGGAGCGTTAATAATGGAACTATGGTTGGCTGTAATCTGAGCTATTCGCGTTTTACTGCCGTCATCTTTGCTCCCAAAGATACTTGTTTTTTAACTATGTTCATGCTGGCTAGCAGCTTGTTATCCGTTTTATAAGTGATCCAATTTTGTCATTCATTTCATTCATTGGTTTATTGTTTGCGCGTAAGTGCTGGTCACTTTCTAGGGTAAGGGAAAGGTGGAAAAGAAGTCATGTAAAACGTCAAACTGATGTCAGTTGTGTGCGCGTCTTCATTTTGTCTTTCATTGCACCCTCCTTAGACTAAAGTGGCTAGATCTTGCGTGATGAACTATTTACTATAGCAATAGTAATAAATTCCATATTCCTACCTCATTTTGGAACACGAAATCATTTAACTTCATATCTTAGAACTGAATACAAACTTTTGAGTTTAGCCCTATTTAGAAACCAAATTCTGCCCACGACGTCGTCTGTGTAGACTTCACTATACAGAGGAATTAATAATTCCACGGAAATAGTAAAACGGAATAAATTTTTCAGCTTATTTTGTTCAGCCGTTAAAGACTGAAATAAACTCCAAACATACAAACTTTTACATTATTTTATAAATAAAGTTAAACAACGGGACTACCACTATGAAAATCGTTTTATTCAGGTAAAAGCTAAATCTAGGTTTCGGAAGGTTGTGTATGTAGACCTTAACAAAATAAAATTTCAGCACTCAATGTCATTTATTTATTTTAAGTTATGACATTCTTGGATCACAATGTCTAAATCGAAACTTATTGCAGTTTTGTTAACATACCAATGTCTGTATTGCAACGAAATGTTTTTATTATACAAATAAACCATAGGAAACAAATCAATTGCTCTGAATCCACAGTATTCGGTTATTTTTTTAACTAATTTATTATAACTTGATCAAAAAATATTATTACTTAAACCAATGAAGAACAATATGAATGAATTGCTTGCATGTATTTTGAACTGAATAAAAATATAGATGATAGGGTGTCAGGTTGCACAACTAACATTTTCCCACGTGTTTTTTTCTTATTAATACAGGATGACTAGTAAGACGAGGAAATCGCTTTAACAGGATATTTAAATAAAATTAATTAATTTAAAAAACCCGACTGCGTAAAAAGTCAACTTAAAAGATGAAAACAAGATTTAAAGAATCAATTTGCTGTCTATACAATTTGCAGGTACTAACGCAGTGCATACCAAGATTACCAAGTCAATAGTCATTATGCTTTTAATGGATTAGATACCTCCGACTGCAATTTGATTCATTAAATCTTGTGTTCATCTTTTAAGGTCACTTTTTACGCAGTCGGGTTTTTTTAAAAGTTTAAATTATTTTTATTTTTGACTTTTTAGTTTTTAGTGTTCTACTCCTACTTTTCAATGAACTATAAAGCCTTATTTGTAACTCTTCATTGAAAAAAAAGGTTTTAACTCGAATAAGTAGTATCTGAAATCGGGTTTTCCTGTTTAATTCATATTCCAATATGGATTCCGGGTAATAACATAACATATGTCACTCCCACAACTGAGACGAATCTAATGACATATCATATGTTGAAATCCATTAAACGGTTTTTCCTTCCTATTTTTTCAGTGTATTTTTTGCCTGTTCCCGTAGGAATTTTGGAAAATAAAGTATAGAATACTATTTGCACATTAGCACTGACAATATGCGACCCTTAGTTAATAAAAGAAAGTTTCAAAATCGGTTTATCAGTATTGCAGATCCGTTTTTCCCGCGTAAGTTCTTCCGCGGGAATTTCGGGAAATAGGATACTCCTTGTCACTCCCACAATTGAGAATCTATTGATATATTATACTTTAAAATCCGTTACATGGTTTAGGCTGTAGGGCGTGCCAAAGATATAGACATACATACATATACGCTCGAATAACATAACCCTCGTTTGGCAGTCGGGTAATGAACATGAAATGAGAAGTAAGTTCAGCTCATCATTTAAAATAGTCATTTACCTTCATTATAAAGAATGGAGCATCAGATTTTTTTTGACGATGCGTATTTGACCTAACTCTAAGTAAACATTGTTAACTTAATGAGCAGGAACAGCAATTAAGTATTAGTAAAAGCAATTTCCTCATCTTACTAGTCATCATGTACAAAAAACTTTTATTAAAAGACCAATAGAGAACTAAAAAACTGTTCTATACTGTTTAAACGATTAACAAACACTAAAGTATGAAACAGCTGTTGGATTTTCTAGATGACTCCATTGGTCCTATAGTACAACTTGTTTCTATTTGTGAAAAACTAAACCTGTAGAAGTATGTTCCGCTTAACTTCTGATATCCCTAATTACTATTTATATTTATTACGTGCTAACACCCGTTTACGTACGTGCGTGTAAATGCGATTGAATATGTTAATAATTACTTTGGATTCGGAGATGGTTATGATCGTGAGGTAACACGCTTGTTTTTAGAAATCAAGAATAAATTAATAGTTCCTGGTGATAAAATATTAATGCACAGAGTGGTTACGATATCTTGTAGCTCGTAAGTACTTAATAAGTTGCTAGTACGCCCTGTTGTGAAAGTAATATTAGTTGCAATACTAGTAATAGGGACAAATGAACATTTTAGTTCGTCTACAAATTCGCTACAACGGAGCGTGTAGCCGGCAGTCAGGCATTGAGTTTGTGTTGTTACAATTAGATCTCTTGCCCCTCGATCCGATTTGATTGTAAATCGAGATCAGTCTGCTTAAGATCGTTTTGAATTATACTCTTTTCAAGATAAGAAGATCGCTGTGACACTTGACAGTTCACTAGTGATGCGCCCCAACAAAATCCAATCGAGTGTTTTCGGAAAGTTTATAAAAAAAGTGGAATCGATTTTTCTTTCACTGATATTACAATGTTCTGTTGCCTGAGTGTCGGAAACAGATTTTTGGCATGTTGATCAAAGCTTAACATACTTAAAAAACAAACAATAACATAAACTTAACGAAAACTCAACAAAAAAAATAACAAGGAAAAACAGGAACTTACTCTGAAGCACAACGAAAACATAAACCGCATATAAGGCAGACGCACTCATACTGACTTCAAGGCATAGTCTTTGACGAACTGACCGCACCGATTTATCGGCTATTTATCGATTTAGTATCGATCTTGTACGATCAATCCCAGTAGGAAAGCGTTCCGTTTAACGCATCAAGTATTTTAAGGGATTTTTGTTTGCTTATTTTAAAAAATCGTAAGCCATAATAATGAATTGAATTTCTTACTTAAATTTCTAGAAGCAATATATTTGCAATAATGTACAATAAATATATATATATATTTTTATAAAATATTTAATTATTAATTCGTAAGTATTATGGGTGGACCGGAATATCTGAAGTGTCACAGCGATCATCTTATCTTGAAAAGAGTATAGTGTCAGCGCATCAATAACTGGTGCCATATTAGGCTTACGTCGATTTTGCTTCAATGTAGGTAGTTTTGATTTCTATTCGTTAATATTTTAACTAATAAATATAACAAAAATTTTAAAATTAATATGACATCACTTATAAAATACGGATCGACGTAGTAGTCATTGGTTAGGTGCATCTACGATCAAATGATCTACTAGATAACGTCTCGCTTCAAGCCCCGCCAAACTTCCCGCCGTAGCTAATTTGCGACCTTAAATTGTAAGGTTTTCCTCCTCCTATAATATAGATGTTTAAGAATCCGCAGCTTATTATGTACTGAAGAAAATACAATTTCAAAATCACTCTGTCTATTATTTATTGCAACTATTTGTTATATTAAAAACAAGCTATGTTATATAATATGGTTGTGATTTGTATGTTTTTAAAATACCTATGTCTTTTACACTTCTCTCTTTTGTTATCATTACAATCAGTATTTTTGATTCTCATAAGTTATATTACTTACGCTCGATTCTACGCTTAAATTATGGTGGCTGGTTTAAATAAAATAAAAAGTAAAATTTTAAAACTTCTTTTATTTTTTCCTTATTAACTAAGGATATAGAATAGTGATATGAACAACGATGCAGTATAGAATGAAATGGAACTGACAGAAACTTTCAGAACTTAAACGCTTTCCTTGGCTCTTTTGTTTTTCTCACGTAAAGAAAGCGTCCTTATGTCAATCAATTCTATACATTTATCATTCATTATTGTAAAGTCAAGTAAAGTTATTTAAATTCTCCTGCCGTTGTCTAAAAATATTATCTATACCCTTTGTTTCCTTTACTATTTAAAATAAAACATTTTCCTTAGCCAAACATAAAATACTAGTTTACCCTTATTTGGAGGAACTAAAATAGTCACATTCAAAATGTATGAAATAGTGTAGGTAACGTCTCAAGTAAATCATCTTTTACACGATAAGATTAGGATTAATAGTCAACGCACATTGTGTCTTTTAGTATCAGCTATCGAAAAGTAAAACTATCACTGAAACTTAATCAAAAAGTCACAGAGACGAAGATCAAAGAGTCGCTAAAACGCAATGTTGCATCCCGATCGAATAAAATCGCCGATCGTGGTTGCTAATAGTCACAGAGTGCGCGTCTGGGCTATTAAAACCTTTATTAAAATTATTTATCGTTATTTCTCATCTCAGTTTTATAACTTTCGTCAAGCACGCGTGTTCTTTCATGCCGCTGAGTAGCTACTTTCTTGATGTGTTCGTACACAGTAGGGTAGCAAGCTATGGTACTGTCGAAATCTTCTCTATTCAATCTGAATAGTTCGCAATTCGAGACGGCAACGACGGATACGGTTCGGAACCGGTTCTTCATAACCAGAGCGAGTTCGCCGAAGAAGTCACCATCATCGAGGTGGCAGACCTCTTTACCTGATTCCGAGTAGACGGCTACAGTGCCTTTGTCGATGAAGTAGAGGCAGTCGCCTGAAAAAAAAAACAAACAGACCAATGGCAAATAAAACCACGTGTTTTGTGGTCGAGTTCCTAATATGTTCCTGGCTTTGGTTGTAAATCCATCCAGTGGTATAATAGTGGACAGAAGGCGATAAATCAAAGATGCCACACAAGAAACTAGAGACCGATGGTTTCATGCTAGAACTAGAAAATACCGGATGACCGTATTCTTTGTCTATTCACCTTGCAAGGTAGTTCTTTCCTACCGATCATTATAATCAGCCTTTGGAAGTCCACTGCTGTGCTAATGGCTCTGGAGACGTATTTTTGAAGCATTCGAAATGAATCTTGAATTCGAACACGAATACGATTCGTGTGCGAATTCTATTTCTATCACTCCTGATTTTACGCATTTTTGAATCACTCGAATTCTGTGTTGCTATTATGGTAAAATTCTTTAACTATTTTCGTTTCACGCAGAAAATATTTAAAACCGGAATGCAAAAACTTATTTATTTTAAAATCCGGCAATGGATCGCATGGAACGGAACGAAAAAAAAAAGTTTTTGATCTGTGAACCATATGTTTACTTGTCAATGTCATACTTCTAAACTTTCTACTAGTAGAATCGAAATACGAGTGGGTCGGACCACTCGTTGCAGAATTCACAGAATGAATTTTCAAAAATAGCGATTTTAGTCATTCGCATGCGAATCTTGCCATTTCGTATTCGAATTGGAATTCGCATAACCAATGCGAATCCACTCGTATTTCGATTATCGTATACTAGTAGAAAGTTTAGAAGTATGACATTGACAAGTAAACATATGGTTCACAGATTCAAAACTTTTTTTTTTCGTTCCGTTCCATGCGGTCCATTGCCGGTTTTTAAAATGAATAAGTTTTTGCATTCCGGATTTAAATATTTTCTGCGTGAAACGAAAATAGTTAAAGAATTTTACCATAATAGCAACACAGAATTCGAGTGATTCAAAAATGCGTAAAATCAGGAGTGATAGAAATAGAATTCGCACACGAATCGTATTCGTGTTCGAACTCAAGATTCATTTCGAATGCTTCAAAAATACGTCTCCTGGGCCGTTGCATTGCACCCATTGGCTTCTTGAACCTAGACTAGGCCGACCCAGGCCTAATCTTCCAGTTCATTCTACTACAAAGAACACAACCTCAAATGTGTTAGTACCTGGTATGACACAAATCGGATCTGGGCCATTTGCACCCAGGTGCATCTCACAACATTGACTAGGCTTGTCCACGCTACGTTTTCTAGTTCATTCCACTAAAAAGCCAACCTCAACGCTGGCAGTACCTAGAACAGCACAGGCTACTCACCAACGGTATTGATCTTGTAAATGATGTCCCCAGCGATGAATATGACCAGTTTAAGCTTGACCCCGATCTGCAGCAGAAGTGACCTCGGCATCTGCTTGAGGAACTCCAGCTCGCGTACAAGCTGTCTCCCCGTGTGCATGATGATGTCTTCGCGGAGCTGCCCTGATACGCAGGATAGGATGTGCGCTTCCTAAGTATCAGAAATTGGATTATAGCTTGAAAGGAAGAGAGTTCAAATTTGACTGGTAACAAAGAAGTTTGTTGGCCTTTTTGCCGCTGGGATGGTAGAGTGCATGCAAACAGTACTTACATAGTATTTCGTTGTAACGCTCCCGACAGGCGACAAAAGAGTTTTGTTTGGCGGAAAAATGCCGTAAAAAGACAAATAGCGCGATATTATAGCTTAGAGTTTCGCCAGGCAACTAAACGCATGTACGCACACGGACGTAAAAAAAATACGGACGTAACATCACATTCAAAAAATGTGAAGCATGCAAGGTACTACAATTTCGTTTGTTATACATGATCTACACTCACACATACACACCAGGTACTATAACCCGCCGCCATTTCCAGCCATTTCGCCCCGAGTGACGGCGCCAGTGACACGTAGTAAATGCGTTCGTTGCGTCAACGATTTATTTTTCAAAAATGCCGTCTTGTGTTGTTAAATCATGTAAAAACTACATGAGTAAACGTAAAAAGTCACACGGAATCACCTATCATACGTAAGTTTTTACGATTCGTGATAAAAAAAAATATTTATGTTTTAAATACTTTGCCGAGAATTCTAGAGGTAAAATGCAACAGTGTTGTCACTTTATTTACGGGAAAATTACCCTAAGGGTGGGGAAATCTATATTTGTATGCAACAAACTACGTATGTGACTCTCTGAAATCAGATTTCGTCAGTTTTTGGGTACCGTTTCTTAAAAGTAAAATAAAAGATCCCCATACTTTTAATATAAAATATCTCTTACGTATATCATCATATTTCTAAATTAGAAAGAATTTCCAGGACATTAGACAACAAAAGACAAGTGTACAAAAAGTTGACACAACATAAAGGATTTTAGCGCATCTTTATTAATTATTATAATAATATACGTACTTAACATTATTATTATACCATTATGATTAGGGCTTGCATTCGAATATTCGAATAATTCGAATATTAGAGTGGGTCGAATATTCGAATATCAAATCTGCAATATTCGAATATTCGACAAATTTCCTGAACGCCAAACTCAAAACTTTAATATGCATTAAATATTACTTTCAAAGTTTTTGGTCAATATCAGTCACCTTAGTCTTATGTCGTATGACCTCGTTCCGGATCTTATCCCTTAATGAGATCCCAAGCATAGACCTTTCCATAGCACGCTGAGTGACGTGTAGTCGTGAGTGTAGGAGGGCATACCTCCCCCACCTGCCCCTTCTGGATGGGTCCCGGGCCACAGACACGGGGGTGTCTCCAGGACCCGCGACGGCGCAGCGTGTGACCCCGCGCGCCGTTCGCCGTAGAGTGGGGAGGATAGCTCCCTCTCCCCCCAAGAGACTGGGCGGCCTGCCATAAAGTGGGCCGCAACCTGAAGCGGAGTCAAGGAGCATGCCAGCGGCTGCGGCCAATAGCGAAACCCTTAGCTCCATTTCACTCAAGGCACCGGAGGGCACCGTGAGGTTTTAGTGGGTATGCGGTCTCCTTCTGAGCCCGGAGTCCCACACACCCCTCCAGTCGTCCCCCGCGGTTGGAGGATAGTGCGTAAATGCATTTCCTCACGATAAAAAAAAAGGTAGACGTGCTCTTGGACAACTTCGAGCGTAGTGTCCTCAACGGAAATTGGTTCTGGGATGACATGTTCGTTGAACATTATCTTCGTCTTGTCTAAATTCATCCCAAGCCCCACACGTCTCGAGGCAGCGTTAAGACTGTGCAGCATTTTTTGCAAATCCTGCAGCGATTCTGCCATTATAACTATGTCATCGGCAAAGCGAAGATGCGTAAGATATTCGCCATTTACATTGATGCCCAGTCCGTTCCAATCCAGCGTCTTGAACACATCCTCCAGTGCGTTGGTAAACAGTTTCGGAGATATAACATCTCCCTGTCTAACACCTCGGAGCAGCTGGATGGGTTTTGTTCGGTGGTTTTGTACTTGGACGGACATTGATGCTATAGTGTACAGGCTTCTTAGCACCTTCACGTACCGCCAATCGACTTGGCATCGCTGCAAGGATTCCAGAACAGCCCAGGTTTCGACCGAGTCGAAGGCTTTCTCATAGTCAACAATGGCCAGGCACAGGGGCTGGTTATACTCTTTGGACTTCTGTATAACCTGCCGCACCGTGGTCTATGGTACTGTTACCTTTGCAAAACCCAGCCTGTTCCGGTGGCTGGAAAGCGTCAAATGTTGCGGAAATATGGTTTGTGATGACCCTCAAAAACCGCTTGTAAACGTGACTCAGGCGCGTGATTGGTCTATAGTTCAGGAGACTTTTGTCTCCTTTCTTGAAAAACAATGCCACCACGCCCCCACTCCACGCTTCCGGAGTTGTCCCATTGGCTATGACGAGAATAAATGAGCTATGAATTGAAGAGCCTCTTAAGTTCCCCAAGCATAGGTTGGCCTGCAGCTTTTAAGAACTTAGATGTGATTCCGTCTTTGCCTTCCCTTTACTAAGCTACCCGAGGGCCGCCTCAATCTCATCCTCCTCCACGTCTGGGAGATATTCAGTGGCGGGTAAGCTTGGCTCTTGGATCGTTCGCATCGGGCTGTGGCTGTAGGGAATGCAATGCGTACAATCGACCGTAAAAGCCTTTGATTTTGGCCAGAATCTACGGAACTGATGAGACGATTCTGCCATCCGAGGTTTTCAGCTTTGTCAGGTGACTTTTTCCCAGTCTTTTAGTGAAGACCTTCTGCTCAATCGCCTCCTCTATGAGGCGAGTACTGTTACTGCGGAGGTCACGTCTCACCAATCTCCGGATCTTTTTAAGGGTGCCAGACAAAGCTTCCTCTGGCATTTCCCGTCGACGTTTCATCAGTTCCAAAGTCCCGCCCGAAAGTTTGGCCTCTCGGCACGCTTGCTTTCCCTTAAGTGCCTGTTTCCCACTTCGCGTATGACTCCAATCACACCATCAAGGTCCCTGTCCACGTCCTCAGTAGTTTCCAAAGCAGCGAGTCGGTTTCGGAGCTCCAACTGGAATGTTTTGGAGTCTTGGCCGGCCTAGACCAGTGTCGGACGAAGAGTCGACCTCATCATGCGGCTTCTTTCCAGCTTAATGTTGATATTTAGGGTGCTTCTTACCAGTCGGTGGTCGCTACCGGTGTTAAACCTATTTACCACAGAGACATCCCTAAATATATGCTTTTGATTAAGAGAAAATTGGTTTCCAACTCAGATTTTGGCAATTATAATATGATAATAAATAAAGTCGAAAATTAGACTTAGTAAGATATTGGCAAATAAAACTTGATTTTAACCTTTTTTATGTTTTTTTTATTATTCGAATAATATTCGAATAATTCGAATAACATCCAAAAATATTCGAATATTCGAATACCAAAAAGTTTCGAATATTTGCAAGCCCTAATTATGATATATGATGTAAGCGTATTTTTTATTTTTAACCCCGACGCAAAAACGACGTGGTGTTATAAGTTTGACGAGTCTGTGTGTGTTTGTGTGTGTGTGTGGCATCTTAGCTCCCGAACGGATGAACCGATTTTGATTTAGTTTTTTTCGTTTGAATGATTAATTAGTCGAGAGTGTTTTTAGCTATGTTTGATGAAAATCGGTGCAAAATGGCCGCCGTAACGAAATGGCGGATTACATATTTTTGTTAAACTCCCTCTATATGGGTATCCAATGAAAGGCCTGACTAGTACAATTTTTATCCTTTTTCAATTACGTATTAAGTCTGGGGTTTTCAAAATTTTACAATTTTACTTTTTGTTATTAAGGGGTTAATTTTATAGATAGTCATAGCCTTATCACTATTATTGTCATTTGTAAAAATATATTTCTTTATACGTAACATGTGTTTTATTTTCTATCACAGTGATAATAAAAAATATGTTTGGTAGGTCAACATAGATCAACCGTTTATATTTCTGTTAAAAAATATATGTAAATTACAAAAGTTAACTGAGATCGATTGGTACCACCAAACAGCAGGGAAATTGATGGTTTATATAGCAACCCTTAAATCACGCACACAGCCTAAACGGGCGGCCATTATTATGCTTCACTTATGGTCAGACGAGGTTACGTCCGTATTTTTTTTACGTCCGTGTGTACGCAGTTGTCAGAAAACTTGTCGTTAGATATGTCTGTTTATACAGGGTGTGTTAAAGAATAGACACTCCTCACACTCACACTAAAACTACGTGATACTGCTACTGCTCATATACCACAACTTACCATACCATAAAACAACTTTTACTATACATACATTATGTATTATCGAGGTAGTTTAGTTAGTAGGCTAGTTTATATGAAGTATCTAATTTTCTTTTACGATTTCCATGTTGGTATACAGACCACTAAACTACCCAAAAAGTTAAAGGCCATCCAACTGATTTTAAGCTTTAAGTCTAACACATAGAGACCAATATCAATTAAAAAAATTTGACGTTTTGTGGTAGGTTGACGAGCTGTTGTCTGTACTTGTACATATGTGCAACTGTACAATGAATGATGGACCGACGACCTTAAAAAGATTTCTGGCAGTGGATATTTGAAAAAAGCGAGAGACCGTGCTCTTAGGGAGGTTTACGTCCAGCAGTGTATTGCAATAGGCAGATGGATAGATTATACCATCATCATCATCAACAGCCACAGGACGTCCACTGCTGAACATAGGCCTCCCCCAGTGACTTCCAGATCGGCCGATTGGAAGCGGCCTGCATCCAGCGTCGTCCTGCAACCTTAACCAGGTCGTCTGCCCACGTTGTCGGTGGGCGTCCCACGCTGCGCTTGCCGGTACGTGGCCTCCATTCCAGAACCTTTCTGCCCTATCGGCCGTCAGTTCTACGTGCTATGTGCCCCGCCCACTGCCACTTCAGCCGGCTAATCCGTCGGGCTATGTCAGCGACTTCGGTTCGTTCACGGATCTCCTCATTTCTGATTTGATCTCGCAAAGAAACACCGAGCATAGCCCTTTCCATAGCGCGCTGTGCAACTTTAAGCTTTCTTATAAGGCCCATAGTAAGAGGCCACGTTTCTGTTCCGTATGTCATCACTGGTAACACTCACTGGTTGTATTCTTTCGTCTTTAGGCACTGAGGTGTTTTGGACGAGAAGATGTTGCGTAGTTTCCCGAACGCTGCCCATGCGAGTTGGATTCGTCGATTGACCTCTTTCTCAAAATTGGATCTACCCAACTGGATCACTTGTCCCAGGTAAACATATTTGTCAACAATTTCGAGAATAGAGCTCCCAACTGGTACTGAGTAGGGCGCAACATGGGCATTCGACACAATCTTTGTTTTGTCCATGTTCATCTGAAGACCTACCTGTTGGGAAACTCTATTAAGGCCATCGAGCATTGTACCGAGGTCTTCCAGCGACTCTGCCATGACCACAATATCGTCGGCAAACCGAAGGTATATTGCCTTGATCAGTGCCGAAGGTGAGTATGTATTCGCCATTAATCACTCGAATTCTGTGTTGATGGATTATACAATTCACTTATATCTACTTACCACAAAATAACTGCCCTGATATCTGATCGTATAGAATTTTAGTATCTTCTTTTTGATCCTCGGCGGAAGTTTCCTCTGGTTCATATACATTTCGATCTGTCGCGTCATTGTAAAGTATTTTGCCGCTGCTGACTCTTGTCCGTACGCAGCAATTATGTATTTCAATCCACAGTGGTACACAAGGACCTTTAATAGGAGAAAGTATAATTAAAAGACCCCCCACACTAGCGTATATCGAGCGTCGACGTCGTGGCAGCGTCCAATCAGAGTTGACGCAAGCGGCATTTACTTAACGCTGATTGGACACTACCACGACGTCGACGCTCGAAAGACGCTAGTGTAGAGGAGGCCTAAGGGGGTGGTGGCTTGATTAATGATACTTAAATGACAGTTTGTTACCGTGACCTTTCTTCAAACATCAGGAGTTTTATTTTTGAATCGTTCGTATTCCAATTCGCATACGTACTCCTAAGAATCTTAAACAATTTCCTAGAAATTTACATGCGATTATTGTAAATTCGTATGCGAATTGGAATTCGAATGCCTCAAAAATACGCCTCTAGATAAAAGTTTTTTGAGCTTGGCAAACAATTATGATCTGACCCCTCAGCCCAGGGAAAGGTGACACGATGGAAATTCTATTGTCACGCGATCTCATAGGTCTGTTTAGCGTTTGACGAGTTTTAGGGTGTCCGGTTTGGAGGGAATTGGTATTACCAGACATCATGAAGAACTTTTACCACAACACCAATGAATAAAAAACACGTCTTAATTATGACACATTTCACATGGTTTTTAATATCATTTTTTTCTAAACTGAATAGTTTGCGCGAGAGACACTTCCAAAGTGGTAAAATGTGTGTCCCTCCCCCCCCCGTAACTTCTAAAATAAGAGAATGATAAAACTAAAAAAATATATATGATGTAGGTACATTACCATGCAAACTTCCACCGAAAATTGGTTTGAACGAGATCTAGTAAGTAGTTTTTTAAAACGTCATAAATCGTAAACCGCAATTAGATAATGGTACGAACCCTTCGTGCGCGAGTCCGACTCGCACTTGGCCGGTTTTTTACTCTTCTAAACATAAGTAACCATAATATAGGCTGGTTTTCTTAACAGTCGATTAGGAATTTAAAAAGCTCAGCATTCAGATGCAATGTGGCACCCGGGAGAAAGAAAGAAAGAAAGAAAGAAAAAGTATTTATTTGGCTCATATCACAAATAATAGAAACTACATACAAATAAATGATCTTATTGGGTCGTCCGATGCTATAATAATGTCCCAACTTAAATCATACATATAGAATGTACTAGTAACTTGAAAATCCTAAGTCTATGCCTTAAATAATTGTTGATATACGTCCACTTTATATACTAAGCCTTATTCTATGTAAAGCAGGGTTCTCATCTAGCCATGTAGTATGTAACGTATCTGATACTGTATCTCGGGGTCACTGCGAGCTTAATGCGCCCTACGCGCCAGCGGTTCGCAGCAGGCTCGTGCCTACGTACTTACTTGATAAAGTATCAGATACGTTACATGATACACGGCTAGGTCTAGGTGAGTACCCTGCTTAAAATGTAATGTTTGTATATGTCACACACGACACAAAGTGAAGCCATTGTCCAAAATGATCTGGATCCTCTTAATGGTAGTGGAGATATAATGCCAATCGCCCCAAATGTAACAACTACCCTTGCCGCATCTCGATCATGGACAAGCGTGGGCTGACTAGTGCTATAAGAATAAAACTAAGTAGGTAGGGTTAGGCAAGTACCTTTGCAATAAGCCAGGCCACTGTGTAAAAACTTTCGTTACATATGTCACCGCTCGTTATCACTTTCATGTTGGAATGCTTCCTTAGCATGCTAACTGAAATAGTAAAATAACTTATTTGGGCATTGGTCATTAAAGTTAAACCTGTTATTAACTACGGTTATACGGCAAGTCGGGCGGGTGTAGCATGGCGGAGCCACAGCCTCGGCGCAAGTGGGCTCGGGCGCGACGCTCCTTTCGTATTTGATACTTATCAAATGTAGTGACCCTACCCCGAATTGGGCTTCGCAAGCCCAAGTATAAATGAAAGATTTTATGAAATTAAAATTACCTATGTATGTATTTAAAATTATCAGTATTGAAATTAGACCAGGTACTTTTTTACTGACGTTGGCTAAAATTTATATAAAGATCAATTTGACAAATGACAACCCGATTTTAGCGTAGTAACGCAGAAATTAGCGGGTACCGGGTAAAAATCATGGAATAGTTTTCTGATTAATCGAATAGTTATCATCATCATCACCGTTTCATATTATCGAACAAACTTTCATAAAAAAAATATTTAGGTACCTAAAGGTGTTTTGGTTATCGGTTAACGGTATATCGAAATAACATTTCATATTAGGTATTAAGTTATCGATAAAACTATTACACAAAAAACATGTTTTCAGTAACGGTTTATATTATAAACTTTTATCACAGTTGCGCTTCATCGAACGATGCATTCACTCAGGTCAAGCATGCAGCATGCAAGCAAGCATGCAGCAGGCATGCAGCATGCAGCAGGCATGCAGCATGCAAGCAAGCTTGCAGCAGGCATGCAGCATGCAAGCAAGCATGCAGCATGCAAGCATAAGCATGCAGCAGGCATGGGTTTCAGTCACGGCTTCATTGCTGCGAGGCTCTGGCGGTGCCACGCGAGATTACACTCTAGGAGTAGACTAACATTACAATAGAGCACGAACCACTACACTAGACGGTCGTCAAATCAATATAAGTATTTCTGTAATATTCTGATTATGTGAAAAAAAAAACGTGTCCAATACTTTTAGATAATCTACCTGATAGACAAAGAAAATAAGTAATATCTAGCTTACCAGCTCTATCAATAGAATAAACAAGTCGCACTGCCGTCGTTTCATTCCATAGTTTTGCTATGGTTATCCAGGAACAGTTCCTAGGATTAGCAGGCGCATACGACCCCTCTGTCATGAACTCCGTGGCAAATTGGAAGTATATGTTCCACGTTATATACGAATACGTTAAAACTGACACTTCTATGCATGTCTTGGCCATTATCTGGATTTAACAAAAGCAACTGGACTAGGTAAGAAGGTAGGTACATTTGTCGACCTACAAACCTAAAAATCGGATTTCTTTAACTGATTTTTAACTAATAACATAATCGAACAGTGTTTAATTTTAATTGATAGTATTCGATGTTCTATACCTAGTAGGTTTATGAGCAGTCGACTGAAAAATTGCAACATACACAAATATTTACTAATTTTACTTGTTTTTCAGTCTATCTTTTGTTGTTGCGATGTTCAGTTACTCTTCAGCTAAGTACTTGTTTTTTAAAGTTTTCCAAAAGTATTTTAGCAGTAATGTTTGTAATTGTAATGTTTATATATATTTTTGGATTCTCATGTAAGTCATTCATTTGTTTTTTTGTCTATTACTTGTCTCTCTGTTGATCCTATAGTAGGTACTATTTAATGATACTTAGCTTTAACTCATATGTACAAAAAGTCCAAGTTGCGAAAACCTCGATTAGAGAAATCTCTATTTTTTTTAAATCGCCAATAGGAAAAAGGTGGGTTGACCATGGAAGGTCACGCTCCTTCAAAGGTCAATAAATTATTAGAGTATTTTTTGCCATGTGACGGCAAATTTATTTTGCTATCACTAACACCCATCGAGCTCAAGGCCACACTTTCATTTATCCAGTAAACAAAAGATTTATAACTGTTTCATTAAAGTTGCCTTCCATGGTCCACTTACCTAATTTACTCACCTTAAGCCTGCAAGCTTCCATAATATTCGACATATAACAAAAAAGGACTGGCAATCTAAAAATCTTCATAGATACAAGGATTAAGTGCGGGGTGACATTTGTTATAATCAACACCACAGGCAAAAACGCAACAGTTGACACTAGATCGATGATGAACCAAGTCTGGATATATTTGCAGAAAATTTTCTTAAGGTCGAGAACTACGTATCTGTAACTATAGCCTTCGACGTAGCCCGTAAAGAAGTTAACCAGGATGTTAACCATAATAAGAGCATCTGTAAAGTACATCATATGAACGTGGTGATCCTGGAAAGGAGAGGACGAGCAAGTATTATAATATACTATATACCACAGTTGTTCACAAGGTGCTACAAAAATTGTTCTACCGTGAAAACTCCTGTCACGTGTTGCATGTTTTTATATTACATGTATTTTAAAAACCTAACCCCTTAAATACAGGATTACTTTTGGATCCCCCGCCGAAATTCAATATAATTTAAGGGAAGTAATGCAACCCAAAAAAAACTATGATAGTGTATACTCCGCGAGCGAAGCGTGTGCGAAAAATCTTTGATAGCTACAATAGGTAAAGCTCATGTATAATTAAAGGTTACCTATCGTAAGATCGAAAATCGTCTCCGGCGCAGCGGGAAGTGCAGTCCTTCCGCCCTTCCGTAACAAATGTCTGAAACCTTTACCCCTCTGCAGCTTCGGCTTGCACGGGTGCCAGAACTTTGTTACAGGGGGCGAGGACTGCACTCCCTCCGCGCCTCCGGCTTTTAAATTACACTCTAGTATTGGGCAGACAAGTACCACGGCAAAGGACCACGGCAAGTCGGGTTTCCCAAATCGTTTTGTATGTCAACTTGGTTTTATTTTGTTTCAAAACTTATGGACGCTTATGGCTTTTTACAAATAAACCTAATAATCTAGAATCATAAATAAGAGGAAACATACATTTGACGATTTTTTTTCGGATTGAATGGTTTCTAAAATAAGTATACATATTTAAGTGGAAGAAAGTATGCATGATAGCATGTATGCAAGCAAGCAAGCATGCATGCAAGAAAACAAGTTTTTCTGAGTGTGCTCTGTCAGAAGACTTATTTCACAGAGTTAAATTACGTAGGTAGGTCTATCCTACCTACTTGTGGTCAAATAATATTCGGTAAAATTTTATTTTGCTGAAGTGAAAGTATGGCAAATGAATCATCTGGCAAATGGAAAAAGTTTAAACGAGACTTCGGCCAATAGTAAAAAGTTATTTTGGAATTCAGTAAAACGTAGTTCGGTAAAATGATACATAAGTCAAATAATACTTCGATGGTTTAAAAATGTGGCAAACGGTGCATATAGATAAAAATACTTCTACCAAACGTTTTCAGTCAAATAAAATTCGGACAAGTAAATTTCGGACAAATAATCGGTTCCCATAATTAAATGAAAAATAAAAAATGACACTAAGTAAGGGAAAAGAGGATTCTGCCGACACCCCCTAGCTATGCCCATGAGATGATCTTATTTTTCCGAGGCACACCAACTTATGACCACGGTACACCTTTTGGGGAACACTGCCCTAGCCTGATGAATGCCCTAGCGCTTGATACGTGCGACCAACGATATTTAATATAGTTGCGCGCGACACGTTGCTCATCAAAGAACGTACCGAGCGCATACGAACAAACGAGTGGCAACAATTTTGTTTCTTTGGAAAAATTGGAAAAAAAGATATAAAAACAAATGTTATTTTATTTCATTTTCATGTGCTGCTTTGACAGGATGGAGTGCAATAATATGGCGGGGTGTCCAAAAATAACCCTGTATAATTATAGGATCTAAAATCATCCAGTATCTATGAGCAGTATTTTATCTTACTGGTATCAAGTAATTAGGAGACTCGCTGAAGTGAATCGGCAACACGGTGTTTGAAATGAGAATGGCAAATACGAACACGACGTCTAACCAGAGGCGCAGCTTGCTGTACGGGTGGATGGACAGCGGGTAGTGAGTGCACTGTCGGTACTTCTCGGCGCACAGAGCTGCGTATGACCTTTACGTTAAAAATATTACATTTTAGGGGACGTAGATAGCAAGCGGCCAGGACGCGCGTCCCGAGCTCTGTGAAACGAAAAAGTTTTGCGTTCTATAGAACGAGATTTAACAAGCGCCCGCGACGCATTCATGGAGCGACATAAATTTCGACTCACAGCGCCCCGGGCGTGCGCCCTAACTGTCGATTTTGTAAATAAAACCGCGCTTACTTCGAAACTGAACTCACTCATCATCATCATCATTATCATCATTTCAGCCACAAGATGTCCACTGCTCAACATAGGCCTCCCCTAGTGACTTCCAGATCGGTCGATTGGAAGCGGCCTGCATTCAGCCTCGTCCTACAACCTTTACCAGGTCGTCTGCCCACCTTGTGGGTGGACGTCCCACGCTGCGCCTGCCGGTACGTGGCCTCCATTCCAGAACCATTCTGCCCCATCGGCCGTCAGTTCTGCGCGCTATGGAAAAGGCTATGCTCGGTGTTTCTTTGCGAGATCAAATCAGAAATGAGGAGATCCGTGAAAGAATAAAAGTCGCTGACATAGCCCGACGGATTAGCCAGCTGAGTTTTAGAGCGAGTTTCTTGAATAATGGGCTGCTTGCAATATCAGAGGTTCCCTATAGTAGAAAATCTTTCACTATTTCGGTTTTCCTTACTTTGAAGACTTAAGTTGTGCAATTTTACAGGAAGCCTTGTAGTCGTGATCATTAATCAGCCTACATCAGCCTACTGCTGGACATAGGGCTTTTCCAAAGCACGATAGTGAGTCGGATACTGTGCTATTCTTTTCCATCCAACGTCGCCCTACGTTGCGTTTGCCTAGTCACAGTTTCCACTCAAGTACCTAATGGCAAAAATGTTTCGAACACAGGTCGTAGTGAAACCAAATTAGGTACCTCTACAGGGAAAATGTGAAAAATCCTTTCCTTGGTCTAACCTTGAAGATAAATAATTATATTTGAGCCTAAAGCAACAACAGTACTAACTTGTACATAATACGGGCTCTTATATCATCGCTTCTCACAGTAGTTAGTTCCAAAATAAACTTTCGGCACTTGGACAAATTTAACATACGGAAACCCGAAAGTTTCTCTGCTGGCAGATGGCACTGGTGTCCTTGAAAGTAACTGTTGGGGATGATGGCGGAATCCAACTTTTTACCATCGGGTTTCTCATTCTTCTCTCTGAATTTCTTATACATATTGTTTTGATTTTTTTTGGACACTTAAAAAAAACTATACACAATGTTTATGAAATGAAGAAAAGTCACCCAGCGAGCCATTAACCATAAACAAACATAAATCATTTAATGTCATTTTGTCAAGAAAACCACTGATCAAATAAAATGTAGAAAACATGCTAGAGAAAAGATAATTTAGGTAATATGATGCAGAGGATAAAAGTAAAGTATGGGTTACACATTCCTGATTAGCAATGGTTTACAATATATTTTGCCTATTTTCGACCATTTTCTATTTAAATAAATGTTGGACAATACACACTGTGCATTATAATATAGGAAAGGACAATATAATTCTAATACATTGCTTTGTTCCTAAGGTACACATTGTTAAAGCACTTGTGTTAGATATAGAAATCCGATACAACGACTTCGTTTTCTACATCGACTCAAGCGGGAATCCAC
Source organism: Anania fuscalis (assembly GCA_950371115.1). Lineage (NCBI taxonomy): Eukaryota > Metazoa > Arthropoda > Insecta > Lepidoptera > Crambidae > Anania > Anania fuscalis. Next base: position 13,512,217 of record OX493335.1, on the reverse strand, counting down.
TCCGGGACCTTAGAAAATGATACAATCAGGTAACCTTTCGTTGTTCACGAAGTGAGTGTCTACATGCAGTGTCACGAATAAAGAGAGGTTTGTGCTTCGGATTTTATAGCCAGTGGTCGCGGGTTCTAGTCCCCACATTACAACCTATTGCGTAGTTTGGAACTTAATAATTGGTGTATTAGAACATTTTGACATTTCTATTTATTTAATCCATGATTACGACCACTCCGCCTTGAGTGTACGACCTGAGGATGATTAAAAGGATCCCGAGCTTGAAGACGGCGAAGCCAGCATCTAACAACTTAAAAACACACTAAACAGATATTATATATTTTTATTTCAATCTAGACCTCTCAATTTGCTGTTGTGCGTGTTTAATCTGCGAATCATATTTTTGGTACCTCATAGCGGTAAGCGGTACCTTTTATAAAAGTTTCGATTGAAAATGGCGTTTTAGTGCTTCGGGAAGATAGGCTTTTAGAATAGGTAATCATCATAATATTATCTCCAAAGAGTGCCAAAGAGCCCGATCACACGATTCGTATAATTTAAATCAATGCAGGGTACATTTCCTGCATAGATTGGAATCGCACATCACTAGTCAGGATTGTTATCTAAGTACATTAAGTCTTTGTAGTGAGTAATGCTGCAAAATCGCAAGATATTACTTAAAGATTTTAATGATTAGAAATTGATTTTTTTAAGTTCTTTAAGCATTTGTAATAATGTTTTAATTCATCAATATACTAAACAATGCAAGTGAAATCTTTGATTTAAAAACACCAATGCTATGTCAAAATATTTATTATAAATATTTGTAAACTAAATTTCTTGTTCTGTACGTCTCCGTCTGTATTATTGTAATACATTATTTTCTTGGTTACAATATATGGAAGTTAATTCCAGACTGCGAGCATTTACATTTTGTCTGGCCAAGATATTTATTCTATCACACTCCAGGGTATGACTTCTTTGCCCAGTCGCCACGCATCAGCACATGCCGTCGAGCAAAACGTAACACTAAGTATCACATCTGCCACTTTGTCTATGAGGATTAGCTTTCTGAAACAACATACATAATAAAGCTCAAGTAATTATTAACAATACGATCATCAGCAAGAATTTCTGAACTTAAGAAAATATTAACGTATAATTATTTAAATTAAACGTTAGCGATTCCTTTTTGATGAATTAGAAAGTTGTCTAATCAAAGGTCAAAACGTTACCTAAGTAAGAAATATTATTAGGCATCGTTGAAGTTTCCTACGTTGTATCTAATATTTAATTATAATTTACACAATCTACTCGCAAATTTCGATGAAAATATAATAAGAAATCTTAATAAAAATATCATATCGACCAACTTACCCAAAACTGAATTCATAGAATACAAAATCAAATATTGGTCTTTTACACACAGCATTTTCACATCTTGTTATAGGACCGTTGCTCAACTCATTCTTCATAAACTGGGGTAAAAATCTGAAATGCTCATTTATAAAGTCACTGGGCACGAAATAACTTTTGTGTCTTGTATTATTATTAACTTTATTAACAGACATCTCATTATTTCCATTGATGTCATAATTGTAATTATTGATATTGAATTCTTCAAAATTTTGTTCAAGATTTCTCACATTATCACAATTTTGATAATTTCCCCATGAAAATATACAATAATTATCTAATTTATTCGTTTCCCTTTTTGCAGTATCACTTATAATTCGGTATATTAGTCTTCTGGATATCTCTAGAAGGCTTGGAGGGCTGAATCTATTTCGTCCCATTATATGTTCATGTTGTGATGGAGTGTGTATTTCTAACGTCCGTTCTCTAGAATCTTGAGTGATTTTCAATCTAATATTTTTATTTCTTATTGTACGCTCATCAGTTTGGATGTTTAAGCATCTGAAATAAAGGTAAATATTAACTTAGGTCAAAATATTATATAAACAACCGCTAAAAAGAGGTGCGATTTAATAATGGAATCTAAGATAATTATATTTGTCTGTCATGCCATGAATAACGGCACCATAATATCGTCTTTCTCGACTAATTAAATTTTTACGTCATATAATACTTACTCCATGATAATAAGCTTGTAAGTCATTTTATCAAATAAGGAAGTAATATTTCTTTGTTATAAGGAGTTTAGAAGGGTTTCTACGCGTTTAATTACTTATTTATGCTTCCTATTTTATTACCTTATGTTTTCAACTGAAATAATTAGACTTTTGCCTTTTAATTGGCGGGTACACCCGTGGTAGCTTTTTTTTGGATCAGTATTACTTGCCTAATGTAAGTTACCCGTACATAATTACACAAATACATAATTATATATAACAAATATATAATTCCATGGTATTGTTTTCAACAGGATTGCTCTATATATTCTAACTTATTTATACAAAAGTACTTAGTCAACTTATGTTTTCCTTGATGTTACGCCGTGTGCTACATAAGGTCGGTCGGTGGGAGAATACCAGATACCGCATGAATACTAGTCGTGAAGCTTAGTCAGATGCCTTAGCAGCATGATTACATCTGACAGAAAGTTTGTCACCTGACTCTACAAAAACCTCCAGCAATCTCCACTGGGACCTCGTGGTGGAGTATGGTCCGAAACATCTCATACTTGAAGGGAGGCCTGTGCTCTGCAGTGGGACGTTTCTTAGGCCTACCAACTTGTATTTGGACAAATAATATTGGACAACATCAATTATTATGTATAGTAGAGATTACAACATACATACCCAATATTCAAACATCTTGTCTGTTGGTCTCGAAACATATGGTACCATAATGAGTAGGGCATAGTCATCAGGCTTGTGTTCCTCCAAAACCTGAATTCGCAGTGATGGTAGTTATACACGGGGCGTTGGGGAAGCCATTGAATTTTATTATCTGAAAAAGACAAACAGGCACTGACATAAAACCTACTTCTTATACTTAGATGGTATCCAAAAGGGACCGCTTGTATTTTTTTCATTAATGTTGCTGGGTAATTATAATCATCTTTTTTTACTTTGTCGATGCCTACTTAAGTTTTTTTATTAGTAGGTACCTATTTAGTTTTTCTTTTATTTTCTTTAGCAGTCCCCCGACACGATGATGCTTGAATTAAAACATTACTAGATAACATTTCTTGTAATAAAGTTGAAGGAACTTACTTGAAATCGATCGGGCATAAGGAAGTTAGTCAGATCCCTGTATTAACTAGAAAAGAGCTGATGATCTTCAAACGGCTAGATACATTTTTATGAAACATGGCTAAGAACACTCGGAATAAAATTATCTATTATACAAAAAAACTAAACTAAAATCGGTTCATCCGTTTGGGAGCTATGATACCACAGACAGATACACAGACAGACACGTTAAACTTATAACAACCCTCTCTTCTTGTGTCGGGGGTTAAAAAATATGCTATTCTGAGGCCCAAATACCAAATTTGTCAGTTCTTATGTCTCTTTATTCAGCAGTCTTTCAGTTTTTCAGCTCTTATTTTAATGGAGCAAGTTAGAGTACTAGACCAAATTGCCTTTAGCACCTACCATTATCTTATGTCCATACCGTATAGAAACGTGCGTAAGAAGTTTGTTTTTTTCATTAAACTCTTTACCGGCTAAATGCGAGTTGGACTAGCGCACCAAGTGTGCCATGCAAACTTGTAGTATTTAACAGTCACGACGATTTTTACCTGGATATTTGGTGTTTTTTTTTACAAATTTACAGTTTTCGGTCTTCTTTCGTTATGTGTTATAAGACATTCCTTTTACGTATCTTTTGATCATCATTTAAGTCACAGGACGTCCTCTGCTGAACATAGGCCTCCCCCAGCGACTTCGAGATTGGCGGGTTGGAAGCAACACACACTTTTACAACTTTCTAAATCAGGTCACCAAAATCGATGAGGAAACGTTAAAGTTTGATTTAACGTAGACAGCCCGTTATCCAAGGCGCCTGTTAGCCAACTCTTGTCTTCCTCCAGTTTACGAGCGACGTAAATAGTGTTGCTAGGTCCGTTTTTCCGAATATCGGGACTTATAGAAAAAAGCGGGACTTTGACGATAAGATCGGACATACTAAATAGGAATAAAGTCTTTCATCAATCGAGCAATTTTTAAGCTCAACTTCATAACGATGAACATTTATTCAAGCATATCGTAACTTTTGTTTGTATATGTATGTATGCATAGGCAGGCGGAGCACGTGACACTATTACTATTTAATATACCTGCAAATTGCCTATGATCCACAATAAATATTTACTAATTTTTTATTTAAATACATTTATAAACATCCATGACGTAGATAAAAATGCTTGTGTGCATCACACAAATATTAGTTACGCGCAGAAAAACGGTTTTTCTCCCGCCTTAAATAAATAAATATTGGACAACATCACATACATTGCTCTGATCCTAAGGTAAGTAGCTAAAGCACTTGTGTTATTGACGAAATACGACAGAAACAATGACGGTACCACGACACCCAGATCCGAGCCAATATAGAAAAGTTCGTTTTCTACATTGACCCGACCGGGGATCGAACCCGGAACCTTTAGAGATGGCGGCGCCATTTAAAGTCTGGCGTGCTCGCCTCTTGGTTACGGAGGTCGTCTAGTATAGTAACCCGTGCATTTAGTAGCTATCTGATGACTAATTTGTTTATTTTTAGATTGTGTCATAACTTAGACAATAAAGCGGGATTCTTGTTTGTCAGGAAACTCCTGAAATACGGACGTCCTACCAAAAGCAGGATAACTCGCAACACTACGTAAACTAACTAGAGCGGTTTGCAACTGAAACCACAATTTTAACTGGCATAGTTTAATTCGGGTGGAGCTAATGAGTGAAGTCTCGCTGCGGTCGGGTAGGTATGTTGTGGGGTTTAGCGTGTTACTGATTTTGATTGACGCCCGAAAATGATTTAGTTTATCTGAGCACGTCCATGAGCACTTACGTTTCTGTTGTTTGTTTGGGTAACCTTAATGGGTTTTAATCGATTCCTAGAATTATGTATATTGTGATCCCTTTGTATAAACTTATATAGGTGACTTGGTTAGTCCAAGTCACCTATATAAGTTTATACAAAGGGATTATTACTTACTTATTAGCTTTTAAAAGATGTAAGAATGTATGTTTTGAGCGCAAACTTGCGCCAAGTGTAATCTAAGGTTTATACAAACAGGCAGTACCTTAGTGTCGAGTACCTACTTAGAAATACGTATATGCAAGTAGGGTATAAAGTTTTTAAAATAGTGGAAATATCGATTTATAAACTAGTTAGGTATATCATTTTCTACGCACAGTTTAATGTGTGGAGGAGGTTATCTCGCAAATGTACCCGATTTATTCGTAACTAAGATTCGTAAGGGCATTCGAAGGGAATATTGCTACTTAAAAAGAATAACTAATAATGAAATGTTATTAAATTTATGGGGAAAGAGATTTCTCGTATTCTTACTCTCCATATAAAAAGTTGTTAGCGTTTTTTATGACAAAAATTATATTTAATACAAGGAAACAAACAAAACTTACCATAATTAACTAAATAAATAAAAAGCATTTTATAAGCATAAGTATTACAATTTCATCTATTGTAGCAACAACCCTGGTAAGCAATTCAACAATACTTACTTGTGTTAGGGTTTGTTTCGCTCAAATCCCTTGTGGGTGTCTGATGTCATTGCTTGTACGTAATAATTAGTTGCTCTGAGATTTTACTATGCCACGTTTATTTGTATGTAAGTAGCTCTACCATAAATGTTAGTAAACACAAGTTTGCAGCAAGGAAAATTAACCTTAGATATTTTAGTACATGCACTCAGTATTAGGGGTACAATTTATAAAATTAAATGTTTACCACAAACCGAAAGATACCGTAGGGCGCGTAGTTCGCTCAACCTCAGCGGCAGTTCCGTCAACTCATTCTCATCCAATATTAGGAATTTCAGGCTCTTCATCTCGCCCATTTCATCAGGAAGTCGCCTAAGCCTGTTCCCACTCACATCTAAACATTTCAGACATCTCAACTTAGATATTTCTTTTGGAAGGTCTGTGATGTCATTACCACTTAAGTATAGGCTTTCAAGATTCTCCAACTTGCAAATTTCTTTAGGCACTCTCGAAATTAGGTTCTCTTTCAAATAAATATCAGTCACTTCTGATTCTTCACCGTCCAGACGATGAAGAGGGAATTCTGTGAAGCCACGATAGTTCCAGTGGAGGACGTTAGCTGGTAATATGTCTAGTTTGTAATCCATTGCTACTGTCTGCTGCACTGTATTGGCAAGTTTTAGATTTACGACTTGTGTCGCGGGCAGTGCATTTTGTTTATCCGCTATATCCACTCGCGAGTTACGTAATGCGTAAACATTCCGCGTTCCTGTAAACTTCCTATGATTTAAGACGAGTTCCCGATGTACGCGTCCAAAGAAGACTGCGTCGGGCCACCGTTGTGCGAGCGGTGGATATTTTTAAAACTATAACAAGGTCTTTGGTATTGAAATTTTTGTTAAAATTAGCTTTGCTGATAACGTGACCTACTATTGTGAGAATAGGGGGCCGAGAGTTTCTTTTTTTAAGGGTTGAAATATTATCATGTAAAAATTAACTGTCTGAGACTAACTTCTCATAAAAACGCGAGATGACTAGACAGCAGATTCGTTTTTTGAATAATGGGGTATTTTAGAAAAAAAAACTACCATCTTACCTATTACAGCTAAGAAATTAAAAAATTGGTTATACATGGAAATGTGTTATAGAAAGTTTAATGATCATCGGGTCATCAGAATCCATTAAAATAGGTTTTGACTAAACTGGTAACTTAGATAACGTTTACCATAAATAGTCCAATTTAAGGATGTGGCTGCGCCATGCAATTAAACAAGTTTGCCAAAAAACATGGATCGAAATATGAAATATTGCTATGGCTTTAACATAAAATCTGATTTACTAAGATTCCACCTAAGATACCACTCATTAAATAATATTTCTGACCTTTTTTGTTACAGGTTGTACACAAATCTTTATAAGTAAAACCTGTAAAATAGCTGCTGAAATAATACAACAAGATACATATCTTAGAAGTAGGAAAATTCCTAGCTACTCCTGCAATTTTAAAATCTGCTTTGAAGAATCTTAGAGCTTGAATTATTCCTTTCCGATTTAGGATTTTTGAAACGGTTTGTTCATTTTCGCGTTGCATTTCAACCGGGTTGGGAATTCGGTCAAAATTAGCATCGCTATTTTTCTCATCTCACTTCTATCATCCTTTGCTTTTGAACTGGCTTTTTTTGCAGACTGCACGTTCAAACAAAAAATAGGGTTTGACACTAATGAGTACCTAACTTGGCAATTCGGCATATCGTTTTGATTGTGAGCATTTCTTTGTAATGTTGGTTAGTAATTTTGGAAAGAATTTGGCTACTCATGCAAAAAGAACACATTGCGACTATGATTGGCAGCTTGATCTTCCTGATATCACGGTCACACACCATTGATGTGTCATGTGTCATCATCATTACAGCCATAGAACGTCCACTGCTGAATATAAGCTGTCCCCAACTGACTTGGCCGGTTGGAAGCGGCCTGCATCCAGCGGCTGCCTGCAACTTTTGCCAGGGTCTGCTGTCAACCTTATGGGTGATCCTATGCTGCGCTTGCCGTGGCCTACATTTGTTTGCCCCATTAGCCGTCAGTTCTACGTGCTATGTGCCCTTACCAGTTTGGCGTGCTAGTCCGTTGGGCTTTGTTTTGTTCGTTAGATAAGTAGTAATGTAATTACTAATTTAGGGTACTTAGGCGCTACATAGCCAGCTGCGTTGTAAGGTCGATTTTCCCAAGTGTTGTATTTATTATCCGAGTGTGTCCCTAACCTTAAATTTCTTTCTAATACGTTTTCAGTCATTTTATTTATAGGTGGTTCAAGGCGAAAAAGCAATATCGAGAGTGATATCTTCAGTGTGGGACGTCTGGCGTGGGGCCAAAGCTGGCAATGTTTATCTGAACGTTTGAGGACAGGAATGGCACATTTTCACGCGTAAACTAACAGTTGCGCTTTGGAACGGTGAAACTAGCCTGTTTTATAGTTCATAGGTTAGTAGTAGTTAGTAGTCTGTATGTATCTATGTACCTATAAATTAATTTAGTTTTGATTTGTTTTGTCTGACAAAACAATTAAACTGATTTTATTTCTTTGCACCGAATTCTACCAAATCAAAATCGATACGCCGTCTAATTTCGTTTAATACCTATTCTATTTATTTATTTAAAACTTTATTGCACAAACGAACTGTAAGTACAAAAAGTGGACTTAATGCTAGAAGCATTCTCTGCCAGCCAGTCAACCATTGGGTCATGCAGAAAGCTTGCAATGGGTGCGATAAGAGTAACAGTTATACTTACTTTGTTTTACCGATTTATTTGTAGCATTGATCTGCAATATTAGTAACTTATAAGAGTTTAAAAAAACAACTCAATAATTTGTAATAATTTATTAAGGAAAATCTCTAGACATTTTTGTAGAAAGATATGTAAGTGCTATAAAAGGACAGTCGATCTAAATGCAAATATCGATTAAGTTCAATATCACACAAATTCAGTACACGAATCTAATTCAGACTTTTTAATTTATTAAAAGATTTATTGAGGAGTATGCCTATCCTTAATATTAACACTTTAAAAGACACACGCTAAGTAGCGTCTAGTACGAATTTTCGATCTCACTATAGCGCCAAACTACGAATGGGAACTAAATTATAAAAAAAAACATCCATTAGTTAGTTTCCTGAAATACCCCAACTGGGCGTCGAACCCGGGACTCTCCAAGAGGAATCGCCACGACCGCGCCAGTACGCTACACGGGTCGTCAAAACTTTAATTCCAAAATAGTTTATCGTACCGCACAACTGTACGAAAATTAAATAACATAAGTTTCGACACTTGTTCAAAATATTTCTGGCAGCCCTGAAATTACAGTATGAAGTATCTGTCCTTTGACGTGTTAAACGGTAGTAAAATTTATGGAATTTTCAACCATTTTAAAGTAATTTATTGATTAATTAATCACAATAGTTAGGATACCATTCATACACACGGCTTGGTATAACATCAAATTGACATAAATTTAACAAACACCATCTTATTTAAAGGTTGTCACTCGTCATTCATTGGTCAAAGAAGTACCTATACTTACAAGATAATATTTGTAAAGGGTAATAAATATTAAATTCGGAAAAATACCGATAAAACATGCCTTAATTTATTTCTATTAGATTACATTCGTTAGGCCTCATCATTACGCTTACCCTCAATTTTCATTATTCCTTCAAACCTTTTCTTAAACTCTATAATTTTTTAAATCGAAGTTGGAATGATTTCACAAATAAACACTGATAATTTCTAGAATGAAAGTAGGTACTAATTCTTTATTTCTCTCATTCATGCAATTAGTATTTTATATACTCTAAAATGGTTTTTCAATTTATAATAGCGAATGACTTAGCCTGGGTTGCACCATCTTACTTTAACTTTAACAAACGTCAAAAGTCTGTCAAAATCCATACAGAAACACCGGTTATAGTTACAGTTATGGTTAAAGTTAAGATGGTGCAACCCAGCCTTAATGTTAATGTTGCTAGGATTATGTTTTGTATAACTCCCATTCACTATCATAGGAATTACATCACTATAGGATTTAAAGTAGTATGTAGTCCGCCAAATACACTGAGAGTAATCTTGTGACTAACAAATGTTGTCGAAATTTGGTTTTTAGGGTTCTGTACGTTCAAGGGTAAACCCTATTACTAAGACTCCGCTGTCCGTCTGTCACCAGGCTGTATCTCATGAACCGTGATCGTTAGATAATTGAAATTTTCACAGATGATGTATCTCTGTAGCCGTCGTCGGCTAGAGCAAGATGGAAGCCAAGAAGTAAAAAGTTGATTCCTTCATGCTCAGAAAAATAAATGAAATGAAATGAAATAAAATTAAAATGAAATGAAATTGAAATGACTCTTTATTCTGTATATAGGCCCTCTTCCGGGCACTTATACACGTCCCAACATATAACTTAGCCCTACCATCGCTTCGGGACTACATATCGGCTGGTGATGAGAAGAAGCGGCGTAACAAACTCAGTCACCTTTGTCAGCCTGATATAGCCTATAGTATAGCCTGAGCCATACGAGTTTAGAAAGTATTTTAGAAGTACGCAGTCCTCTTTGGTAACACAATCTGCTAAAAGGTCGATCTAGGATCCTATTCAGACATAATATTTCTGTCAAAATTGGTTTTTAATAACTTGATTACATGTTACGACCAAATGATGCCTTCGAAAGACCGTTCTAACGCGATTGCAGATTTTAACCCTGGGTTATATAAAGTAATGATTCGAGAAAATCCAACAATCCTCGTAAAGCTTTAATATCTACGAATGATCCTGACTCTTCTTCCTTTTCCGTCCTCGTCATCGCTGTCAATAGAAGCCTGGCGGTGTCCCAGCATCAGCGCCTGCACCTCAGGGTTCAATGGCAGAGCAGGGAATGAGGACCGGCGGACCATGGGTACGGGACGACCTCCTGGTAAATAAAACATATCAGAGAAAGGATTTAACAATGTAATGTGAAAAGTATAATAAAACTATACAAGGTGTAACCTTATTAACGCAAATCTCCTAAGGGCTGATTCTGGTGCTAAATAAAACTGTTTTGATGGGATCAACATCAAAATAAAACACTATGCAACAATGAATAATTTCGTAAAGAAAAAACTATCTTCAACTAAAAAGACTAAAGTATTCTAGAATTTCTGGAAATGCAACATGTCTATTAAGTAATACATCTGTTTGTAAAGCCCATAACTGCCTATATTTCGTTTTCTAAGTGCTCCATTACTAGCAGCTGATAAAGATATATTGCAATAATGGCGACAGTGGGAAGCGACATTTACACCGAATATTATCTTAAAAAGCAGTCTTTAGCGCGTTTTCGGTATCAATATATTTTATTTAGTTATTAGATGTGTACTATTTTACTTAGAAGATCCCTTTCACGATATCAAAAGATCAGCTTCATAATGCGCGCTCAAGCAACGCATATATATAAATCGCTTACGGTAAGCAATTCGCATGTGTGTGTTGCTCTAGCTCAGCGGCTCTCAAACTTTTTTGCTGATGGAACCCTTTTGGAAACCCTAAAATTTACGTTGTAACCGTAACTAAGTGTTGAACTATGGACCAGACATTAAAGAACAGCTGTTTTTCTTCTTCTCAAGTACTTTTAGGAGCACTTATGGAGGCTTTGCGGACCCCGAGGGCTCCGCTGAGCACACTTTGAGAATGGCTGCTCTAGCTAAATAAAGCTAAACATCTGATATTTGATATTCACCGTATTTTGTCTATAGTGAATAATTGCAATTAGACTGCACTACACCACATCGGAATATGGAATATTTGTGATAATTATTTCCTTAATGATTGAGAGGTAGGCGTTATAAGCAATCGATATTATTATAGTATGATAATTATTATGGCTTATAAATTAATTGGGTAATTTAATATTGCTAATACTGTACCGTGACGTTGTCTAAAGATATATAATATGTTAGTGTATATCATTTCCGGGAACAATTATTACAAAAAAACCCCAACGCTTTGAAAAGTTACAGGGAAAGGATGGTTCTTTTTAAAATCTATTTACATTCGATTATTTTGTAATGCTTAAATTCCAGCACAAGGAAAGGAGTAATTTCAATACTAAAAGGAGTTTTTTTTTGTAGAAATACTTACTTTATTTATTTGACGCCTGAAAGCTAATTGAGCATGGAATAATTAATCAAAGCTAATTTAAAATATGTGGAAAATATGGCACAAGCAAAAATATTATTGACCTCAAAATAAGCCTTAAATACTTCATTCGAATTTAAATAAAGCCATAAAATATATTTTAGAAATTTCTAAATGGTAATAATAATATAACGCGTAAGTAAATTGAATGTAGGGATTTAATATAAGCCTATTTGCCACAGAACAAGCCAATTAGTGGTAAAATAGTACAATGCAAAATCAATGGCTGTCCACCACCTACATAAGTGGAAAGGTAAATATCACCCTAACCAAGCTAATTTGGTCTGATTCATTTTGTTAGATGATTCTCGCCGATTGATTGATCACATGGAAAATGTTTAACACACCGTACATTTATAACTATATGTAGATACCATTATCATACGGCTAGGCACAAAGTTTCTACCACACTAAAAGCAAAATAAACTCTTCTAAGTAATGCCAATAATTAATAAGTAAAAGCAACTAAAGTGCCTCTAACGTTCAACTACAAAAGTGAATTTTTATTACCTGAAAATCTTTTTCAGTCGTCAGACAGACCTTGTTTTGAACAGAGATTAAAACAATAATAGAAGAGACAGATTAGAATTTGAATAAATCATAAACATTTACATCGACTCGACATGTTAAAAAATCGCACCATGACATTGTATTAGAAGAACATAAAAAATCTTTATTTAAAGTATTAAACTGTAACATACCAAATAGTTTGGCAACAGATTGTCGTTTGACAAGCTTGGGTTCCGAAGAAGTCTCGCTAATAGATGCTGGAGCAGATCCTACAGGCTGAGGTTTCCTGTCACTCAGGTAAGAATTCGTCGAGTCTCCTCTAGTATATGGCCGGGCTTGACGACGATCCTTCTTTTCGTCACCGTTACTCACAAACGATTCAGCAATTTGAAACAACTGAAGGCTAAACTTGCTCGACTCCCTTCGCAATGTCTTTTTGTTCGCAAACTCAGCTAACGACTGCCGTCTCTCTCCGTCTGGATTCAATTTCAACCTCGCACGTTCTTCTTCTTTCACTTTGAGCACATCCAAAATAGCGTTCACTGTTAAAACTAAAAGAAACACAGTGATTCCTATCACTGTGACAGCGTGACTGTTGGAGTCCAGGTTTTCCATCTTCTTTTCCCTAAACTTGATTTGTCTAGGTTTTTCGGTGAATATTTGTAAAATGCTGCAGGCGTCTTTTATGAAAAGTGGAATGACTTTGGCTTTCACATTTATCTTTGCTTCCGGCTCACCTGGACTCGGAATGATCTCTTCTTTGTTATATTCTGGAATTGCTTCTGGTGGTTCGTTCAGAACAGCGCTTGCCTCGCTATTTTCCTTCATGAACCACATGTGAACACTATACATGCAGTAGGCGATCACGGAGAGAATAAAAAGCAAGATCTTACGCTCGTACATGTTTACATCGCAATCGCGTTGGTTTGTTTTGACAGAGCACCGCGCGTGCGTGTAATTTCTATTCGCGTACACTGTATTGTTTTATATTTTAGAGCTTTCATTGATTTACGTTGGATGTTTTATTATTTACGACTTGTCGGATGGTGATTTTTTAAAACACACGCCGAGGGCACGTTTACTGTGTCATGTCTTGTTTTGTCTGGAGTTATTGGTTCTCTTTGCGCATGTGCGGCTTTGGAAATGGGTCGAACTCGCTACCGTGGATTCACGATCGGACTAAATGGTAGTTAGACAGAACTCCTGACAAATGATAAGGAGTAAATGATTAGTCTTTTGTCGGTCCGCAGAAAGTTTTAACTGCAAACGTCACTCTTAGCTTTGTCGAAATCAATTTCGCTGCATTTGAGTGCATGCTATCGGTAAGCGATAAGCGTCGAGTTTCAATAACTTTTATCTCTTATCTACGTGATGTATCTCGTGTACCGTTATTAATATTGCGTCACTGTATTTTTTGTCAGGTAGCGAATAAGCGTGGATACAGACAAGATATACTAGGTCGAACTTTATTACTTAGTTTTATTTTGAAAACATATTGTATTGCACAAATAGACCAACTTTTCTATAAAACCAAATTATGGGAATTAACAGAATATTAAAAAAAAATGGGAAGAAACTACCGTTTTCTAATAGAGCCAATATAATAAGATACAAAATTGGCTTTGACGCATTCAACACTGGCTCCAAACAAAATGACTCAAAAAGAAAAAGTATAATTAATTAAAAAAATTGATTAATTTAATTAGAGCTAAAACAAAATCCATTTAGCAATATAAATAATATTCATTTCAGATCTTTACACGAGTCTATCCTATTCCCAAAACCCAACATTATAACAATAAACATTTTAACACTATACACCAGTGAATAAAACTAAAAGAGTACTGTAGGTAGAAGAGTTTAATTTTAGAAACCACTCTAGATACGACGGCATAAAACGGAAAGTAGGCTGCCGATTGAAATACGAATATGATAATAATAGTTTAGACTGTACTCGTAAACTAAAATAAACCAATAATTATGTGATACATGAAATGTACTACAACTTATACCAGAAAACCTAGGTTGATAGACACCACATTTGATTACGGAGCTATCTTTTAAGTAACGAGCTTATTTTTTTCTTAAAATATTTAATTATTTGCGCTACTAATATTTTGAAAATATTTTAAATCCAAAGTAGTGAATAGCATTTTACTTTTTGTATGGCAAAAAAAAAAAAATTACATAACGGGTGATTTTAGAATAATAAGTGAATTTAGTTAAAAATAGTCCATTCTATATGCCCTCAACGGGAATAGATCTAATTACTGGTCACACTGCATGCAACATTTACTTCATAACTAACATGTAAGTAGAGACAAAACAGCTGCTACATAACACTTGGATTTAATGTAATGATGTAATATAAAGCTTAAAGTATAAAAATACGTTTAGTTTTAAATAAGGAGCTGCCATATTGTGTGCACACTAAAAGTATCTAGTGTTTATTAATTGAAATATTAGGCTCATAATTAATTATTCAAAGAGTTGTTTTAACTTTTTAGATTAAATAGCGTATGCGCCTACAAGTCGACTAATTTAGCATGATAATTCAAAAAGAGACGTCAAAATCTATAATCATACAAACTTTTAAACTAATATAATTACCAAATTACTGGACTACTAAAAAAACATTGGGTACCTGGACCTGTACTCTGATTTTTGGTTAGTAAATTAATTGACCTCGCAATGAGTTTTACATTCTACGAGATATCTATTTGCGATATCTGTCTGTGACTTCCTAATATATGCTAATGATAAATATTATTAAATATTTCGTCGTTCTGTATAAAGGCAGGTTTGATCAACAATAATTATTATATGACTACCTTCGTAGTAGGTATGTAATTTGACATCAGATGGGTAGGTAAACGACATATTTATTCAATAATATGATATGATATAAATCTGTTACTAAGATCATTTATAAAATATATAAAAAGTATGTTAATATTGTGTTATTTTTAAGAGTATAATATGGCGATCCTACTGATAAAGTGACGCAGTAATTATTTCAGAACGCATATATTCCGGATCGATTACCTGTTCGTGCTAATATTTTTTGTAGTTTTTGACGTTACTTCTCCAATGTCATAATTTAATTTAATACAGGTTATCCGTTTTCAAAGGGACGTGGAGACAAAGTTATCCATATTTAGAGGTTTAATTCATACTGTTAAATCTATTACGTAGGACGTGTCTAAAACTGCTTAATTTAGGTCTATTAAATAAAATGATTTTATCGTTTATATCATATTAAATATGTAATTTTCACAACCGTCGTAACTGTTTTTAATACAATTGCAGTTCAAGAAGTTATTAATAAAATGAAACATACAGAATGTTACAATATAAATAAGTACTATGTTGACTATGTTTCGGTTTTCAGTGGTACCCTAAGTATTAATCCAAGCCAATTTATATGCATTAGTAAAAAATTACGTGTTTCGGCTTTATACACACTATAAATTACCCTTAACTCCCTAGAACCGAATATAACAAGTTTTCGAATATAACAACACTTGAAAAAAAAATCATCGACCCCAGGTGGGACTCGAACCCACGTTTTATCGCATGCCGAGCGAGTGCTTTACCAACTAAGCTACCGAGGACATCACGTGACGAGATGAAATTCCTCAAGTGTTTTTTCTCGCTGTCAAACCTTGACCTTGCATGGAATTGCTAAAAACAAAAATTTACAATTTGGGGAATTTTGTCTGAAGTTATCATTTAAAATTACTTTTGGTCAGAATAATGTGTGCAACTAGATTTTGTATCCTTTGACCTGAGACCGTAGCATAGCAAAAGTTGGCATACCTCTCCTCCGATCGACCGAGTTTAAGATTAATTCACAGTTTCAACCAGAGTTTCCGACCCGCAAAAAGGAAGAGATTTTCAATTTGACTATTAGGGTATATTTAAGGGGACTGTAGCTTAAAACAAAATATGCGGTATTAATATAGATTCGCATTTCAAAAATATAAGTATTATAGTAAGTAAGTAATTTGTTTTAATGGACTATAGTTCATAAGTTTATGTTCATTATAATTGAACATTATGATCTTTACCCTACGTATTTATACTTGTTACAATTATTTCAAATAAATTATCAATGAGAGCAAGTGAACATTAATAATGCCGATGAAACCATTCTGCAAATTAAAAACTCAGCTAATAATAATTTATGTAAAAAAAACTTTATACCGAATCTGTTATGCCAAACTAGATTATGAACAAAAACTAAATATTAAATAAAATAAATATCGGTAAAATTGCTTATTTATTTTTAAAATCAGCGAGTTCCTGAATTGAGGGAATTGATACTGGCCGGATATAGGTATTCGTACATCCAATCTTTTAATGTAGCAGTATTGCGTTCACCAAGGCGGCCAGTTACGGCCCGGAAAGATTTCCATTTCGCGCTTCGCCGCATTTGGCTGTGCATTAAAATATGCAACGGGGTGCTATTCTTGGCTATTCGTTTTTTTTTAATTTCGAAAACTTTTTTAATTTTTGTCAAGAAATTTTTCACCGTATATGAGAATATTACTTAGCCTGTTTAAATATCACCTTAGAGGTACAAACAAACTTAGCACTTACTTATTGTCGATGAGAGAGTTAAGTGTCAAGGTAATTGCGGTTTTTTATGCAGAATCGACAGGCTAGTCAGTTAAATCAAACGATTTAACTGATTGTACATAAATATTGTTAAGGAATAACAAAAAATGATTTTAGCATTTTCTATTGTATCTATGTTTAAATACCTAATGATAAGAAGACCTCCATTAAAGTAAAAAAATATATATTTGGGGTCACTTGCCACCCAATGGCTTAAAAAAACATTTACAAGTAGGTCGACTGTTAGAAGCTTACTTTACCGTAATAGATATACCTAAACTTGAATATTAAAAAGTTTTTGACGTTGACCCTCAAACCCTAAAAATTTAGAAAATAAGGACCAAATGAGAAATATTTTTCAGGATTCATGAAAAATACTTCAATAGGAAAAACAGTTTAGAATAGCGTCCCAAAAGTACTGGGTTTGCAGTTCGCACCTGTCGCACCAATGCACGATGTATAGGCACCGCTGCGGAATACCTATTGCCGTACGTGCTCGGTAATTCCACTGGCTTATTTGAAAGTATTTGCATTAAGATACATTTTAAAATAAATCGCAGACACATTTAATATGAACCTTATCTTTTTAACTCAGGGATGACGGAAATTCTATTGCCATGCCTCGCCGTATCAAGCGTGATGCGTCCGTTTATGGTTTACGAGTTAAGAAGAACGTGATTCATTTGCGTTTCCAGAAAGAGGGAGAAGGTTTGGACCGTCCTTTACAACATACATACATATTCTTATCTATGGTTCGGACTCAGGCTCATAGCACTCGTCTGTGTTCAACAAACAGTCAGCTTTTATGAGTTCTTGTACTAATGCACACTTGAAGCTCTATCGTGTACGCCTTACACGTAAGGGGTATACGATAGAGTTTCTAGTGTATTATTGCAGTATTGCAATAATTGCCTACATCATAGTGTCCATCTTATAAGGTAGGTATTTTAATAGGTAAAAGGATGTTACTAAGTAGACTATTACTAAACGACAAGAGTAGTACCAGCCTTACTCGCTCACTATGTTATTATTTCTTGTAAACGTATTTTCTGTTTGCTTCCTTTCTTTGATTCACCCGCTAATATCAATACCTATTCTGAACAGTGTCAGGAAGATGGTTTATTTACTAAACAAATCAGTTTTATGAGTTAGCTGTCAGTCTGTTAGTTTTATAAAACTCTTGATACCATTTTATCTAGATTCGGAGTAGGAGGGGGGAACCATACCTACATTACATATCCTACCCAACGATCCACAAATCCGAATCCAATCGATCGACGTCAGAATTACGCAAACCAACTGTATCATCTGTTACCCCATCAATTATGACTCGCGAAAATGTGGGTGTAATCGTATTGGATGAATGTGCCTGCATTGAGTTTGAGTCGCGCGATTAGCTCCGAATAGAGCGCGGTTAGCGAATGTAGAGGGACCGTAATATCAGTTTTGTTGGTACAATCCCGAAATTCAAATTAAGCCGTTTCTTTTCATCACGTGGGTAGGTTAGGATGGTTTATATCATTTGGCTTTTTTATATCACAAAGCGACTTAAGACGACCCAGCTCAGGGGCGAGCACGCCGCTTGGTGTCTCCATCTCTGGGGTTCCAGGTTCGATTCCCTGTCAGGTCAATGAGGAAAAGGAACTTATATTGTATCGTCTGGGTGCTGTGGTACCATCGTTGTTTCTGATTTTTATAACACAAGTGCTTGAGTAACGGCAATAATTAAATAAATAAATTCTTTTCATATCTATTCCATAACACACTAATTATTATCTATCCTCAAATTAAGCAAAACTTGCAATATGGTGACAAGATAACGAGTAAACATTCTTAGCATCCAAGGCTTAGGTACAAATGTTCGTGTTTTCCCCACAAACATTTTCCCCTTGTGGGATTCGAACCCGCAATCGCCTGACTTTGTACTCCGGAGCGCGAACTATTACACCAGACGGTCGTCAACATAGGCAAGCCGAGCTGACGCAACGCTTGCTAAGCGGCATTTAGTTAACGCTGATTGGACACTGCGCACGTCGACGCGACGCTCGAAAGACGCTAGTGTAGGGTTGGCCTATGGGACTGCGGGCCGAGATGAGACTGCAGAGTATGTCCGTCCATGGCCTGAGGCCTAGGGCGAAAAACGTCAGTCCCGATTCATAAAGCACCGGAGGAACGTCGTCTGGTCTTAGTGGGTATGCTCTATGCTGTATGGTACTCCGGCTCACCGATTGGGCTCCAATCCCACATAACCTGTCATCTCCCCGGAGGTGGCCGGTATGCTTAAAAGTATTTTCCAGATGCTAAAAAAAAAGGGTTCTCAAGGGGCAGGCCAGTAGAATGATTACCTAGTCCAAGATGCAGAAAGTCACTGGACGCAAACAGCTTAGAGCCGCTCACAGTGGCGTTTTATAGGGAGGGCCTTAGAATCCTAAGAGGTATGGACTGTGTGATTTACAAGATTTTAATAGTTGTGAAGTGCATCACACGTCGAGAAGTCGTAAAAATGATGTTTTTAAGGATAATTATTGTTTGAATCGATTTGTAGTGATTGGTATTGAATACCCAGTTTAGTCACAGAGTATAAATATTTTAATATTACTGTTATACAAGCTTTACTTAGTTTGAGGCTTCTTTCTCTTATCGTGTCGATGGTAAAGCGACTTAAATTTGTTGTGCCCAGTAATTGGCGACGCGGATTGCTTTATCGTTAGCACACATAAGGTCTTCTAGCAAGCATGAATCAGGGCACGCAGGACAAGACAACAAATGGGATATGTCTTGCGGAGTGAACCCGCAAACACAGGACAGATCAGTTCCATCGGAAAGTCCCCACCTGAACATGGTGTCCTTGCATCTACCCACTTGGGAACGGAGTCTGTTAAGGGACTTCCAAGTAGGCCATGGCAGTTTGTGTCCTGCAGGGGGGTGTTCGGCAGGACGAACAAAAGGAGCAGGCGGTAAGGGACCGTTCTCTCACAGGACACGTCTAGCAGTAGAGGGGTCGCGGTCAAGAGGAGAAACGCACTTCATGAAGCTTCTGCGGCTTTTAAGTCTTTGACGGACCGTGCAGTAAGCGTGCATTCGATGAAGTGCGCTCGTCCACGACGAGCTCCACTCCACTTGCCACTCGTCTGCGAATGTCCGGAGGTGCGATACCAGCTAGTGGATACAAAATTTCTACCGGGGTGGGTTTAAGACAGTTTGAGGCTAGATTGGTGTCATTGTAAAAATATATATTTATTGTTAGGTTGCCACTAAAAAAATAATTATCGTACACTAGAATTATTAGTCATGGCTTCGACCCCTTTCGAGAAAAATGTTTTTTATTAGATAGTGTGTTATTTTTCAAACAATTGCTAAAATACAAACATTTAAATCTAACAGGCGTCTTAGTACCTAACAGAAAAATGTAGCAATATTCATCTTAAAAGAAGTTTTAAAATTCAATATTGGCAAACTGGCGTTCAGAACAAATTCAATAACTCTGAAATTGAGACCGGTGGAGTAATATCGTCAAAACCCAATTTTCCCTCATTAAGAAAGCGTTCAAATTCAAATGGGGGGAAGAAAAAACCAGGGCGTACCTCCCATTCTCGATTGGCTATTCAATAGGATAGGGATTGAAATCGGTTTTCGTGATACCGATTATTTACCGGAAAATTTTTCAATAGTCAGAAGCCTTTACAAAATATGTATGTTTTCTACAAGATAGCCCATTGCAGTCGGACCCACGAAGGTCGGTAAAGCCATAAACATCATCATCATTTCGGCCATAAGACCTCCCCGAATGACTTGCAGATTGGATGGCTTTAAGTGCAAGTCACTTTTTGCAATCATTCAGCGGCTTTTTGCAATCTTTACCAGCTTGACTGTTTACCTTGTGGGTGGAGGATGTCACTGCGCTTGTCAGTATGTGCGCGTGGCCTCTTTTATACAGGGTTATTTGTAAAAAAATTAACAACCTCGCAAGACTAGATAGCTAACATCATAAACATCTACATTTGTTCTACGAGTTTTATCATTACTCAATACATTAATTAAAAATGATTTTTCAAGCTTTTATTGTACTGTCTTGACATTTGTAAGTCTATGTTCTATTCCCATACGACGACGCGCGCCCCGCCCTCCCCAGCCGCGCTCGATGCGATACACAGAGGGATAAGAACATTCAGGCGTAAAATTAAATTGATATTTATTTTTGTATAAAAGTAAAATGTATCAAATTTCCAAAAGTCGTAGAACAAATGTTGTTGTGTATGATGTTAGCTATCTATTTGTGCGAGGTTGTTGATTTTTGTCGACCCTGTAGAACCTTTTTGTCCTAAATGCCGCCAGTTCTACGTGATATGTGCCCCACCCACTGCCACTTTAGCTTGTCAATCCATCGGGCTATGTCAACGAGTTTCGATCGCTTACGGATCTCCCATTTCTGATTCGATCATGCAAAGAATCACTGAGTATAGCCCCGTTACATAGAATACTGTGCATCTTGAGATTTATTATTAGGCCTATGTTGAAGGCCACGTTTCATCACAAAACCCTATAAAATATAGGTTACAATAAATTAGGCAAGTCTTTTCAATCACAGATAGGTATAATTTCTTATTTGTATAGATGTAGTTATTTAAAAAAACAATAACATTCCTAACCTTCATAATTTGCTACCGATATAAGTATACGATTTTCTTTTTTCCAATAAACATAGCAACATTTTTTTTTATTCTAGTACTTTATTTAACACTTGTTTTAGTTTTTGCAAAATACTTGCTCACTGAGCAAGCGAAAAAATATATATTGAAATTAAATATGAACTTGTCCCAACACTAGTTTCGATATCTACCTTTTAGCCGATAAAAGTGACGGTAATTCCGGATCTGAATCACTAATGGGATGACAGGCCTCCGTTCCAACGTTACTACGTTTTCAGAAATGGTAACGGACTTTTTTATCATTTAAGTAAATAGTCTTTCAACCTAAGTAAACTGACGCTCTACATAAAAAAAAATAAGTTAAAGTTCTGTTAAGTCCTTTCATCGTGACATAAATAAATATAAATATTGGACAACATCACATACATTGCTCTGATCCTAAGGTAAGTAGCTAAAGCACTTGTGTTATAGAAATCAGAAACAACGATAGTACCACAACACCCAGACCCGAGCCAATATAGAAAAGTTCGTTTTCTACATTGACCCGACCGAGGATCGAACACGCAACTACAGAGATGGCGACGTCATATACAGTCCGGCGTGATAGCCTCTTGGCTACGGAGGTCGTCAATATTATGGTCAACTATTAAGTTACGAAAAATTGCTAACGATATTGTATCAGTTTGATAGGAAGATAGTCACAACATTCTTTGATCACATTAAATTAATAATTTTACGTAGTTTTGCATTGAAAGCGAAATACTTGTATGCAGCTTTCTATAATTGTCACTTATCTATCACTACTAAGTGAATTATTGAATTCTCTAGTCTTATTTGTCAATTACGCCTCTTCTTATTCTGCACAGGACATTCTTCGTAACTCCTGTAGCGATTTTGATAACTTTCTTTATCGATGGACAAAATGATTTTAGAGGAAGGTTTGTGTTTATAATTTACTCGCTAGAAATCGGGATAAAATATATCTTGAGTGTTAAACTAGTTATGATTATTAAATTCTACTAGAATTTATATTAATTTAACCAAAACGGGATACAAATTATGATATGTGTTAAAATAGAAGATAGTTAAAGCTTGATTGATTCACAAACATACAAAATGTCACATTTATCGTATAAATAAATTTAAAGTAGGTATGTATATTGTGTGTGTATTTTAGATAAAATGTGTATTGTTGTACGAAGACGAGTAAAATGAATTTATCGAACCTAAAACAAATACACGTTGACATTTCAATCGCTTTGTGTGTTATCTGCTCACAAAACGATTCAACTTCGTTAACCATGTGTTCATTAGTATCTGTACAAAATAAATCCAATATAGAGTGGTCATGATTTAGTTATACTCCAGGACATTCCCAATTTAAATATACGGAACTGAACCCGCCATAGCAAATTCGCATAAAGAGAAGGTCATTGGCTTATTATTGGATCTTACTTTCCTAACTAAGTATTTATTGTTTGGAAAAATATCAATTTTATTTTCCAAAATTGTACCTTCAAGCATCAGTAACCTTATTAAAAAAAATGATCATGAAACTGTTCAAAGTTATTTATATGCATCAGTTACTTCATACGCTACTAATAAGATGAAACAAAAGTTAAACTTGAAGTGTTATCTTGTTTTGCATTGTACCTATACCTATACTGTACCTTATAGGTAACAGTAATGACAGAGATGCTACATTTGCATTTCATTGTGGCTCTGCCTTCAAAACAAGCAGTGTTATTTACGGTATTGCGTGGCTGGTATGGCTACTACACGGTTTTTTTTGCGATTTGTCTTGTTCTTGACCTCTACCTACTTTATGAACTAACACATGTTTCAATACTATATAATAAATTCTTGCTTAAGTGGCAATGGGCCGGCCAGTATCGCAGAACCGATGAAAAGAGAAGTAAACGGGTTCTCGAGTAGAGACTACACCTCCGCAAACGTAGTGTAGGACGCCCTAGCTCGATGGACCGAACACCTTAGAAAAATGGCTGGCAGTAGCTGGATGAAAAATACGGGAGATCTTGCTTTTTGGCGCACTTTGGGAAAGACTTACGTCCAGCAGTGGCCTGCAATAGGCTGACATGATGTGCGGTCGAATAGGTACCACAAAGAACTAAATAAAGTCACACTGCTTTCTGAACTCTTCCCAACCTGCCTATTAAGGTAACTGAAGTTTTGGTTCGATCAAAGTGGATTGTAAAAGTTACCTAGTACGGACATGTTGTCAAATACACAGACCACAGCGTAGTCGCATAATTGCACTTAGCAAGCATAAGGGCACTTGATCGCAAACGGTAATCTTGTCAGCCTATTTGCGACTACACTGGGGCAATAAGGACGATTAGTACTAGTATGTAGTATCTAAACCGTATGTATATGTAGCTTTTAATTAGCAACGTGCTCATTGGCATTTTATGGAATCGAAGATGAAATAATTAGTTAATTTTAAAACTAATGTCAAAACAAATATATCTTAATAAGCAGTCTCGCCTCTAAATATGCATCGTGTCTTAGGTTCAAATCCCAGTAAATATAATACTTACTTCTGGTTTTTTCAGATTCTATTATAAGTATGTACAATTAAATAAACAAAGGTTGGATGGAAATTGGTTCAAGGCTATCTTGATAATATCCAGATTTGCTGGATCAAGCATAAAGTCAGTCGTACCTTTTTAAAATTAAAATAAGAGAGAAATTATTATATCAACCAAAAACAACCAAAAACATGCCTGTTCGAAAATTCCAGTTAAAAATAGAAAAGATTTTTTCGGCTGTAAAATTTTCCCTCGCGGTTTTCTTTCATTTTCCTTAATACCAAATTAAATCATATAGCTCATTTTTCATAGATAAGATAAGCAAGCAGACAAGACAGGTAAATATTTTTTTTATATAAAAGATGAACGTTATTTGCCATGAAATATGCGGTTAATATATCGTGCTAATACTACAGTTCATGAATTATTCGTTTAATAACCCTCAACGATAGTGAAGATAGATAAAGTAGGTCCACATAATATGAACATTGTTATTGGGGGACCTCTCACCATATTTAAGGGTTTCGATTTGTACGGGGTAACAGGACAGCCAGAAAATACGATTGGTGATCCGATGTACCGTTGACACTACCCGTCCCACGTCCTGCGGAGTTCTCCGCTGAAAACCAGCGTCGTTATGGCTCTGGCTGTAACGACAAATGCTGAGCGGGGACCTTTTTGACACTCTTTTTATGTTTATATTTGATTCTGTTTGTAATTGTGCTTATGTGTCAAAAAAAAAAACTGAACTAATGGACACTATGTTCTTTTAGTGGAGACCGTGACTTGGTAACGCAGTATGGGCGCCCTCCGTCAAGATTGACTGATGATATTGGTAAAGCTGCTGGCAGTCGATGTAATGCCTTATCCACACTCTCCACGAGGCTAAATGAGGAAATGCGAGTGAGAGAGTTAAGACGGTGCGCTCCTGTCCCCTCTTCTTCCCTGACCTCACCTCGCTGTCGCTCCGCTTTGTGTTGGTCGCGAGGGGGTAAGGCGAGAGCATCAATCACACTCCCGCGCGTAACATATAGCTAACGGATGCACTTTAATCACGTCCATTTTGTAGTAGACGTAGCGGGCAACTAACTAAATCGAGAGTGTGGATGGCTAGCACTCCTGTAGCCTCCACTCGCTAAGACTCGTGCCTCCTCCTCGCGAGAGTCTGGAGCCGGCATATTATATAGCCGAGAATCCAGCAGCGGATAAACGTGGGCTGATAAGGATGTTGAAACGACAAAGATTCGCAGTCGCGCCCTTCGTGGACTTATAATTTCGACTGTCGAGGTTGCGATCGTCATCAGAGGCAAAGTTATTTTTATCTAGGTTAAAACAAGGAATATCAAATCACAAAATATAGTACATCCATAGTTCGTTAGTATAAAGGCCAACTGTTACAATTGACGTAAATCAGAGATATTTGCGAGTTTTTTATAAGCGCACTAACAGTTGTACTAATTAAAAATGTAAACGTGCTAAGTTAAAAAATCTCGATGATAGAGATCTGGAACATAAACTAGTTATGTAAATCAATGTGTGCTTGTCTTCGGAGCTAAATGAGTAGGAAAACAGAAAAACAGATTACCAAAATATCGATAATTAACTACACCACCTCTACCTTGAAGCATAAAGCAGTACCCCCGGCAAACGTCAACTAAAATTATTTTGGTTAATCGAATTATCTCCGTCATAGTTCGGAGTTAGTCTTCTCCAACTGTTTATATTGTGCAACTACCCGCAATGAGTGTACATAAATATTGTCCTCTATGAGGGAACGTATATTACGTCGTAGCGTAGCATGTCTATTGTTGTTTAGAAGAAGGTAACGAAGCAATAAGTTAGAAAACTTGCTTTTTGAGTTGCGAGTTTAAAGGACGTATAAATATAAATAAATGATGATAAAGTAGGTAGGTAAGCATTTTCTTTGGTAATTTTTAGTTAGTAGTGTATTGTCTTTTGGATATTTACCTATTTTATATAAGCTTTGGTTAGCATAGCGTAACAGCGAATAATATGATAAAAATGCGAAGAAATTTCAGCAAAAAAAGCCATTTGTTAAGACATAAAATTCTACGCCAAAGCGGCAGAAACGCTTCAATAAAACGCCAGCTACATTGAGCTCTTAAGCCACTCAAAAATAAATATCTCCAGCACAAAGCAATAACGAAGGAACTTCCCGAAGTATATTGAAAGAGGAAGATATAAATCATTGGTGACAAAAGTGCTGGCTTGCCGCATTGTTTGTGTCGCGCGACATCGCTCGACAATGAAGCTTTGTGCGATAAATGTGAGAAATTTACATATTTTGTCAGTGTCAGTAAATAATACAATTATTGTTGAAATTTATTAACTTGCCCGCAACTTCTCTTGGATAGTCTTAAATCAATTCCAAAACTTCATCATTTGTTACAGTTTCATGTTTAAATCTTCATTTTTTGCCAAATTCTTTTCTTAAATTAAAGTTTTTGAGTGTAGACCACGCTTTTGCAAGCGCAGAGTAAGGCGGTCTCCGATAATGTCAAAGCCTTTTTTAGAAGTTTAAGGTGAAGTAATGAAAATTATACGTCTACTGAGCAACGGATGAAAAAGAATAACAAAAATCGGACTCAGTGGCTTGCATTGAAAGAGGACTTTAACCAAAGTCCAGCAGTGGATTGAAGTGGCCTGATCATAATTAATAATACTGATAACTTATAGTTATGATTATAATAAACGAATGACAAGGCTACACAACGACAATGGACAGGTCACAAATTGTTAAGAAAAGCTCTACTCATCATCATCATCATCACCAGCCTATATCAGTCTACTGCTGGACACAGGCCTCTCCAAAAGAGGGAGTTTGCCATAATCGCCACGCTTGGCAGGCGGGTTGGCGATCGCAGTTTGGCCAATGGTGGAGAGGAAACGCTGCTGCCCGTCTTCTTATGGTGGTTCTCCTGTAGTCGCCTCTTACGACACCCATAGAAAGAGATGGGGTGGTGCAATTCTTTTAACGTGCCGGCACCACACGGCACCTCTACTCAAAACTACGCTGTAAATATTATGAAACAAAAAAAAACATAGTATAATGTTAAACCTACACAATTTTATTTCACAGATAGTTAGAAATTCCATTTCCTAAATAGACTATCACTGTATTTTATTGGTTACTTAAATAGATTTATATGTGCACTTGCAATTTAGGTTTCGAGAATAATAGGGTGCTGCGGTGGAATTGAAACGTATAAAAATGGTTGCAGAAGCTATTAGTTTTCAAGTTATGTTTTTGTTATTATTGGTCATAATTTATTAATTAATTTCCGCTTATGTTCAAATTATCACTAGATTTTGAACTTTATTTTATCTTCATAACCAAAACGTGTAAGTATTTTTCGGAGTTATTTGCTCTCGTGGATACTTATATGCAAATAACTCCGAAAAAAATAATCTTACGAATTTTTAAGTCAAAGAATCGTATTTTTATTTTTATCAAAATAACATTTATCACTCCGAAATCTACATTTTTTTACTTTGAATTATGTTCTTTATGGTAAACCTGATGTTCTGACTATATTCCCAAAATAAAATGTATTGAAATTTCTGTAGTTGTCAATATAAATTAGGATTACAACGTAATATTTTAATAGCAGTTAAGACTCACAAATTAAGATAATTAAGGCTGGCGCAGTAACCTGACAAAAAATATAAACGGCCGATTAAAAAAAATGATTTTAATCTAGCAGGGCTTCCAGTATTTAGTAATTAACGCGACAATCAGGTTATTCAAGGAAGCGACTAGTACAGGTCTTTAATTATCTTTAAATAATGTTGTTACTGAGTAACGATCTTCATACCGTCGGAAATAAAATAAAAAAATATGAGACTATCTTACAAAACTAGTTTATGCATAAGATAATAAGTTGTTTTGTCAATCGATGTAACATTTTTTTTTGGTCTTATACTAATGAAGGTATTTCAAGAGATTACTTGTTAAAGGTGTCTGTTTCTTGTCGAATTATGAACGTTTAACAGAGTGTTAGGTAATTAAATAAGGGGCAGACTTCTACAGACTTTTCTGCTTATAAATAAAATGAAATCGAAAAGAAACGTTTCATTTCTGAAGTTTAATAAAGGAGGAGTTTACTCTTTATATTTGTCTACGTCACCGCAGTCACACGTGAAACTTGTACGAATACAAGTGTCTGTTGTCTCAAGTTCAAAGCAAGCCGTGCATTCTTGTATAAATCTTCAAAAAACTTTTTCTATGTACAAAATGTTCAAGACGTTCTTAAGATTTTTACATTATTTAGATTTTGATATTGATCCCAGACATAAAGTTGTTGTATTTTAGCATCGAAAATATCAGAATCAGCCCTTTAAAAAATATTCGTTACCTACATCAAACATTTGTCTTTTGTTAAGCTATATTTTTACTTACTTATCGAAAATTAAAGTAGCATCGTAACTTAAGTCAACCCCCTTTTAAAAGCAATCTTCTACATAATCAAATTTACTTTATTGAAGATACGTAAAATTGTCAAACGTCTTATACGAACAATGCCTTGGGAGCTATCCACATAGTTGTAGTTTTAAAAGTAGTAAAATTTTATTACTTGCTACGTTGTCTGGCTCTCGCATGACGCGGACCAACGAAAGTGATTCCACTCAAGGTGACCGAGTCTAGCCTTAGGATCAGAGGTCAAGAATCTAGACTTTTTGCGCTGTTTTTTAATATTTTTCTGACAAACAAATAGAAAACATAATAAAATATAACTTCAGTAAGATCAGTTTCAAATAAGTAGCTGTGCAAAAAATGCATGTTGGGTAGACTAACGACAATAAGTCGGCGACTATTTGCAACATTGGTAAGCTACAGTCGCGACGCTTTGGCGACATTCAAGATGCGTCGGCGACTAGCGAGTTACGTCAGAAAAGGTCGCGGCTCGATGTGTAGATGACAACGATATTATATCGTTGGTAGATGAAGGTTGTTTGTTAGGCGTAAATCAGCGATTATCGATAACTCTCGGCCGTTGCGTCGTGTCGTTGACCGTCGCGTACTATAGTCGCAACATACTATCGCTCGTTTGTGAGCTCTAATATAATTGCCCAATAGCGGTGCAAAGGGGCAGGGCGCAGAAATGACTACCATGTTTTTGGTCAAGCGTAAAAACACGCATAAAAGCTAGTTTCGGCACAGGCGCACAGCCCCAATGTGGCAGTATATTTCTTGATAAAAAGGCGTTACTGTATTCTATCTCCATTGTGGATAAAAATCGTTGTTTTTGCCATGAAATACTTATAACTATTATTAGTGAGTATTGCTAAATATCAATTAATTGATGGGTTTAGATGCTAAAATTGTATGAAGCATCAAGATCATGATGACTATGACAGTGAATTTTTCACGGTCTATCGCCGAATATTGGAATGTATGTAATGAAATGTTAGTTGAATTTCATCAGTACGACGTGTTTTCAAAATTAATTGCCTAGAACACGTAACACAAGGATGTTATTTTTTCGAAACAGTGATAATAGTGTTTCGTCGGGAGCATAATTTTACATAATTAACTAATAAGACCGCCCCGGGAATAAAAATTATACCATGCATTGCAGAGTTGATTGTCCCAACAACCAATCCCGGCCGGCGGTGCAGGTGGCAGGCTATCACGTTATCGTAATGATCTTTTTCGCATCTTTCGCCCAGCGCGCAACTTCCTTGTAATTCCTTACTTCGAGATCATGGAAATAGGATCACTGTTTGGTGCATTTTTCAATATATATGAATGCTTCGCTTAGCGCCTAGAGAACAGGTGAGTCGCCAAGAGAAAACTAATGTACGAACATGTATAGGACCAGAAAATGCGCTAGCCGATTTCGCCAGTCACCTGGCGTTGCACGCGCTGTCTGTGGGCGCAGTCGTCCCGTGTAGTTCCAGGGTTGTTCGGAAGAGGGTTAGCCAAACATGGTGTATAGGTAGAGCTATTTTGAGAATACAGTTTCGGAATTTTGACTGAGTGGTCACCATTGAGCCCCAAACACTAGATTTTTTTTGTGTCTAGTTTCGTGACAGTCAACGCTTAAAAAAACTAAAACTGTAAGTCGGATTCTCTGGACCAGTAATGGTTTACAATTTTCGATATAATATTCGATACAATTAAGTTACTAAAAACCACCCGACTTAAATTCGATTTTTTCCAATTTCCCACACATAGACTCCAGGCCCAATGTTTTGTTTTCTACTCACGTTTTGCATATTTTATTACTTGCGGATTGTCGCTTACAGCAAATTTGTCTTGTACTTACGTAGCTTCAAACTCATCCCACTCTACCATCTTATAACAAGAGCCTTAAAGGTCATTTTATATTGCCCACGAGGAACCTGTTTATGTAATTGAACAGAAATGTCAAGTTTATAAGGTGAAAAAGTCGACCTCAGGTATGTGAGTATGTTTTATTTTTTCCCGAATAATTCGTATAAAAGATTCTCATAGTTTGATGTACTGGCATACTGGGACTACAGTTCTATTAGTGAAGTCAAGATGGTAAGCTAGTCTTGAATTCTAATTAATATTCTCAAATAATCACATTTAAGGAATATTCTTAAATAATCCCATTTTAAGTAACATTCTCATACAATCATATACCTACCCAATATGTAGGTAAATAGTTCTTAAATAATAGGTACTTATTAAGTTTTTCAGTGTTATAAATAATATTATTTGTCACAATAAAATACTTAATTCTATTGTATGGAGTCACTTCCCAGTTTAATTATATCTAGTGATAACAATAATTTAAATATTTATTTATAGTCAATATTATTGCCCTAAAATTATTTTATTGTATTGTCATGTATTTATTTTATTGTATTGTATTGAAATGTAACATTTAAAACTATTGTTAAAAAACTAAATTAACGTAAAATTGGTATTATCCAAACTTTGTTAAATATTTATGCATTTGTTTCTTAGAGGTTACCTAACAAATTCCATTCACGTACTATATCTAAGAACTAAGAATGAGTTTGTTCAGTTTGCTGCATCATACATATTTAATAAGCAATCGGTATTCTAGTTTTGGTGCTGCAAGTGCAAATAAAAAATATTTAGTTTGTGCTCGAAATAACTGAGCAGTTTGAGTTGTGAAGAAAATTACATTTTCATTTTGCAATAGGTTTTACTAATTAAACCAATGGATTAAACATATACTATTGACACTTTATGTTTAAAAATGCTAGAAGAATAAAGAAGTACAAGAAGTTAGTCAAGGATTGCAATCTGTCCATCGTTTAAGCAAACCATACATAATCTAAACACAGAAATCGTTTTTTATACAATCTAATTATAATTTTATTGGTAGGCAAGAAGCCTTAGAATATTAATGACGAAATAAAATGTCAAATGGTATCTTCGAATCACAAGGTCAAAGCCAAATCTTACAGACATTAGCGAGATTGACGAGCCATTCATAATAAATCAAATGTGAATACCTATTATGAGTGTTTTGTCGAGAATTCATATAAATTGTGTCATAGGTACAAATTATCTAATCAGCTGCTAATAAATGACAAGGAGAGTAATAAGGTCTGTCAAAGTGTATAAAAAAGGCTCAGTAAAAGTAATAAAATGTGTTTTTTTGGTCGGAGGGCACCAATCAGAGCCTAGTTGATTTTTAACAAGCCTAGTTGAATTTGTCATTAAAAAAAAACTAAATTTTACATTCATCCTTCCAAAAGCCATCCAATTGACTTTTGCAAGTGTAGCTAAGGGATTGCAGCCTACTCAGTCGTTTTTCATACGATTTTCGAGCATGTGTTTAATTAGTGCGATTGCTTTCTGTTTACGTCCACCTGATATTATAATATATGTTCCATCCATAGATTTAGTCTATGGTTCCATATCAACTTGACATAGCATAGTTACCCTCAATCATCAATCATTTTTATGTAATGCTGGTAGGCGCCAAAACATTTGATTAAACGCTTACATAACGCAATTTGGTATCTATCGTAATTTTGTCTGCTAGCCTTAGGTAATTCATAGCATTTTAACATTTTGCTAAGGTTAAATAGGTCTACAAACAATATTCGTGCAATAACGTAACAAACTACATGCTTTATTTATTTCTGACTAGCTGCTGCTCGCGACTTCGCTTGCATGCTCTTTAGTTTTTTTTCCATAGACTTAGAATTCGCTATTTTCAATACATCCCACAGGAACATTTAACCGGGATAAAAAGTATCCAAACATGTGTGCAATAATTCATCCAAATCCGTTGAGTAGTTATTGCGTGATAGAGTAACAAACATCCATACTCACAAACTTTCGCATTTATAATATTAGTAGGATGAGCCTGACCGTGCGTGGATCTGATATTTGATAAATTAATAGATGTGAGTAAGACAATCAATGGATAATTACTTCACCAAACCCCTAGGCTCTAGGCTAAAGATCAGTCTCATTGATGACTAACAAGTCTAAAATATACTTCCAGAAATCTTTCATTATCGCATTCTGTGTGGTGGCGTGCGCGTACGCACTTACTCCAGTCGACGAATCCGCGGCCGAGGTACTGCGCAGCAGCTTTGAAAACTCTCCTGATGGCGAATTCCAGTACAGCTATGAAACCAGCAACGGAATCGCATCTCAGGTTGAGGGACACGTTGATCAAGTGAGCAAGGTAAATATATAAGACAATCGTATTAATTTTACCATTAAAAACGTAACAAATAAATTGTTTTAACTGTCCTGTACCATGGTGCCTGAGCATTAAATAAAGTTACAAAATAAATACATTATTCGCAATGTTTGTCTGACGAGCCACACGAACATTTGGCAATTTGGCTGCTGACCCTGACAATAAATATTTTTTACGATAGAAGAACTAAAAAATTGCCATCCCGTTGACAATTAACTGCTACCTGTTTCTTTAATAATTTGTTTCAACGTTACGATGTTGATATTGGCCCAGAATTATTGTTTCTGTATCAGCAGGATTGGCTTTAACTTTTTTCTTTCTTACGCTGGGTTTTTACCCAACTGTCAAACGAGGGTTATGTTTTTCGAGCCTATGTATGTATGTATGTCTATTTCTTTGGCACGCCCTACAGCCTAAACCATTTCACGGATTATAAAGTATGATATATCAAAGATTCGTCTCAATTGTGGGAGTGACAAGGGGTATGTTATTTCCCGAAATTCCCGCGACAATATAACTTACGCGGGAAAAACGGATCTGCAATACTGATAAACCGATTTTGAAACTTTCTTTTACTAACTAAGGGTCACATATTTTCAGTGCTAATAGTATTCAATACTTTATTTGCCAAAATTCCTACGGGAACAAAAAATACACTGAAAGAATAGGAAGAAAAAACCATTAATGGATTCTAACATATGATATGTCATTAGAATCGTCTCAGTTGTGAGATTGACATAGGACATTACCCGGAATTCCTATTGGTAAATGAATTAAACGGGAAAAACCGATTTCTGATACTATACTTACACGAGTTAAAACCTTTTTTTTTCAATAAAGAGTTACACAAAGCTTTATAGTTCATTGAAAAGTAGGAGTAGAACACTTCAAACTAAAAAGTCAAAAATAATATAAAATTAAGTTATGAAAAAAAACTTAAACCCGACTGCGTAAAAAGTGAACTTAAAAGATGAAAACTAGATTTAATGAATAATTTGCAGTCGGAGGCATCAAATTCATTAACAGCATTATGATGATTGACTTTGTTGGTATGCACTGCGTTAGTACCTAATTATTAAGTAATTTAAATCCGTGTAGAAAAATTCGAAGCAAGTAACATGGATTTGATGCCTCAGACTGCAAATTGATTCTTTAAATCTTGTTTTTATCTTTAAGTTAACTCTTTACGCAGTCTGGTTTTTTTATTTTTTTTATTAACTTTACAATTCTAACTAGAGGTCACTGTATCGATACATTTTGATATTTATTGCACTCCATTCAAAAAAGTGAAAATTGATGTTTATTATAGATGTTGATGTTCATATTTTATATTTTTTCAGGATGAGGCAATTCTTTCGATCTCCGGCTCAAACCAGTTCATTTCTCCCGAGGGAGAGACATACGAGATTAGCTACGTTGCCGATCAGAACGGTTACCAGCCACAGGTCAGTATTAGTTTAAGGTAAATGTATATAAAATCATTTCAGCCCTAGGACGTTCACTGCTGAACATAGGCCTCCCTAAGTGACTTCCAGATTGACCGGTTGGAAGCGGCCTGCAACCAGCGGCTTTTTGCAACCTTTACTAGGTCGTCTGTGCATCTTGTGGGTGGACGTCCACGCTGCTGCTGTCACCGTAGTTGTTTTCTGGTCCAGACCTAATTTTGAAACCATATCCTCAGAAGTCCTGTTAAAGTTGATAGAATTCTGAGGTTTTTCTCACAGAGGCTATCTTAACTCAATTACTGGAATCACCTTCATTTTCCAGAAGTCCTATGTCTCTCACAGATGATAAAGGGACATCTGGGAATGAAGTTCAAAAAAATTAGTAACGTCAAAAACTAAAACTACGTGACCATCAGTAATTGGATGCTATTTTTGTAAATAAGGCGGTACACTAAAATACCTCATAAGAGAATTTGCCAGTGTCAGAATCGCACAACACATAGCCTACAAAGCAGCGATTTAATGTATCTTCTGTTAATTTTGAATAAAATAATTAATATTAAGCTGTTCTCATTACAGGGTGCTCATCTACCTACTGCCCCGCCTGTCCCTGAATATATTCTGAAGGCCATCAAATACACTGAAGAACACCCCTACGTTGAAGAGAAACAGAAACAATAATAACTCTAAACTGCCAACACTGCCATATGTAGTTAAGGATGTACATATTGTAATGTAAGCTAAGTACAATGGACACCAGCGATGTATTTTGTTGAACCGTTAGATTAAGCTTTAACTTTGTTTTTTATGCAATTATACCAGACCGAACGAAGTTTGCTGTTTTCTTGCCATAAGTTTACTTCTTTTTTGTATATTATTGTACAATTTCACCATGCTAGGGCAGACACTTAATGCATAAGAAAGACCTTTTTATTGAATGCCTACTGAACAGAGGTCCTTCGCTTCTAAAACCCAATTAACCTAGTGGCGCGATGATTTGTATTAAAAGGGCAATGGGTCCGATTCCGGGTTTAAGTAAGTAATTGTAAAGAAGCACAAATGAAAAACTTTACTTTTTACTTAATAATTGATTTTATTCGCAAACTGACAGAGTTTTAGTTTGACAAGTAATTGGTACAAAATTGGGCCGGCTTTGGCGGGAACGTTCCTGATTGGCTGGCGTGGCTAGGCTAGCTGCAATTGGCTGCTGCGTTTCGTTACATAATTTAAAATTTATATTAATAGCCTAATAACTCGTTACATTAGGATAATAATTCCTTACTTCGAGACAATGATAAATGTGTTGTCTGGTGTATATATTTTTAAAGGCAAATTTTCACTATCGGAAAGCCCCGCCAATACTAAGTTCTACAACGGCTCACCTGTCAAACCCTGAGTATTATTACACATGAACCCTCAGCCCAGGGTTACGGTACACACACAATGCAAATTCTATTGTTACGCGGTCTCACAGGTAGGAATCTATCTAAAAGATAGCTTTTTTAAGTAGTGAGGAATAAAGTGATAGTTGCAACAGCAGCAGAGCACGAAAGCTATTCCTCTGCAGCTAGTTATTTTTCCATAACTGTTCACTGCCGCATTGGAAGATGCCTTTAAACTCCTGGAATGGGAAGGATTCAGCATCAACATTAATAATTGCGAATATATTACTCACCTTCGTGTTGCCAACGATATTGTGGTCATAGCAAAGTCGCTGGAAGACCTTGGTACACTGCTCGATGGCCTTAATAGAGTTTTCCAACAGGTAGATCTTCAGATGAACATGGACAAAACAAATATTATGTCGAATGCTCATGTTGCCCCCTACCCAGTACCAGTTGGGAGCTCTATCCTCGAAATTGTTGACAAATATGTTTGCCAGGGACAAGTGATCCAGTTGGGTAGGTCCGATTTTGAAAAAAAGGTCAATCCACGAATCCAACTCAGATGGGCAGCGTTCGGGAATCTAAGCAACATTTTCTCGTCCAAAATACTCAGTGCTTAAAGACGAAAGTCTACAACCAGTGTGTGTTACCAGTGATGACATACGGAACAGAAACGTGGCCTCTTACTATGGGCCTTATAAGAAAGCTCAAAGTTGCACAGCGCGCTATGGAAAGGGCTGTGGTCGGTGTTTCTTTGCGAGATCATCAAATCAGAAATGATGAGATTCGTGAACGAACAAAAGTCGCTGACATAGCCCGTGGGATTAGTCGGCTGAAGTGACAATGGGCGGGGCACATAGCACGTAGAACTGACGGCCGATGGGGCAGAAAGGTTCTGGAAAGGAGGACACGTACCAGCAAGCGCAGCGTGGTGGGACGTCCAACCCATAAGGTGGGCAGACGACCTGGTAAAGGTTGCAGGGCGACGCTGGATGCAGGCCGCTTCCAACCGGCCGATCTGGAAGTCAGTGGGGGAGGCCTATGTTCAGCTGTGGATGTCCTGTGGCTGAAATGATGAATGATAGTAAAATCGGGCTTACTACTTAACATCTAATAGCAATATATCGAAGTTTATTAGGTCGACGTCAATATATCGAAGATTGAATGATCGATAGGTTCATTAGATCGAATTTACAATTGATCGACTGCCAATAGAACGAACGTTGTTTTGTTTTTCAAAATTTTATATTATAGAGGTATTGTATATTATTATAATGTATAGGCTGTAGACTTATTGTGTTCATAGGTACTACCGCGGCGTTTCAAATTTGATCTATTCCGGTAAAACACCGACAAAAATGCTGGTATGGGTAAGTTAAACAGTATAGTACTTGTACTCGTTTTAAACCGTTTAAATCCAAAACGTGTGGTTTTAAACCTCAATGCAACCCCAAACCTCAAAGTTTTAGACCACGGCCTATGTAATTAGGCCGAAACGTCGGGACAATAATAAATAAAAATAGGTATGTTACATCAATACCCGTGTTGTGTACAGTGTTATACTCAAAGCAACTGTTTTAAACAGTTTAATACCTGACTGCGCAGGCAAAGAGTGTTTTGTGTGGAATTAACACTCTTTGTCATTAAGGAATTGTTAATGCATAAATCATGTTTTTAAGCAACCGCAACCTGCTTTAATAAAAATAGTTTCAGCATGTGTGTCAGATTGTTTAACTTGCATCCAAATTGTATCCAAACTCTGTCATTTATTACTTCTAAAAGAATTATAATACTTAAAATTTTAGCTGAAAACTGTTTCTATAGAGTCAATGAATTCATCAAATTCTGCCGTAATGGTCACCTTGAGAGGTATCTAATAAATTAATTATAAATACTACTCTGTCAAGAAAGTACCGGGAAAAGATTAATAATACACAAAATGTTAGTTGTTCATCCAATTTAATTTTATCACCTTCAAAGTATGCTCCTTCAGAAGATACACTTACGCCAACGAATAATCCAATCATCAAAACATTTTTAAACGATTTTTCCGGAATCGCGTTCAGTTCTTGCCGCGAATTCTCCTTTATGTCTTCTACCGAATGAAACCGGGTGCCACGAAGTGGTAATTCGAGTTTAGGAAAAAGAAAGAAGTCGACTGGAGCCATATCTGGTGAATAAGGTGCTCGATGGTATTTGTTGAGTTTTTGGTCAAAAATTCGTTCACAATGATGGCCTTGTGGGAAGGCGCATTATCGTGGTGCAAAATCCGAGAATTTTCATTCCACAAATCTGGCCTATTTCGTCTAATTTGCTCTCTTAAATGTCGTATAACGCTTAAATAATACTCTTTTTTTATCGTTTGACCTTCTGGCAAGAATTCTGAGTGTACAACACGGCGCCAGTCAAAGAAAACAGTAAACATGACTTTGACTTTCGATCGAGTTTGGCGCGGTTTCTTCGGTTTCGGTTCAGTTGCAAGGCGCCACTCCGAAGCTTGTTGACTAGTTTGCATGTCAAACTCGTAAACCCACGTCTCGTCACCAGTAACAAAGCGTTTCATGAATGTTGGGTCGGAATTGACTCTTTCTAGCATGTCCTCAGCGACTCTTTTGCGATTGAGTTTTTGTAGAAAATTCAGGTCTTTTGGGATTTGGCACTAGCCGAGCGGCAACATGTTTCATACCCAATTAATTATTTAAAATAGTACGAATCGACTCGTGTGACACAGAAAGTTCGACGGCTAGCTCTCTCAAACTTGAATGAGGAGTTTCAGTCACTATTTCCTTTACTTTTGCGATGTTATCTTCAGTAGCAGACGTTGATGGCCTACCAGAGCGCGGCAAATCTTCCATCACATCTCGACCGCTTTTGAACGCTTTGTACCACTCATAAACACGTGTTATTGATAAAGTCGATTCACCGTAAGCCTTTTGTAACATTTTCAGAGACTCCGAACACGTAATCCCATTGGCGATGCAAAATTTAAGACAAACTCTTTGTTTGATATTTTTGTCCATTATGAAATTCGCAATACACACTAAATATGGTATAACTAAAAACTATCTGTATTTAATCTAATTATTATCAGATTAAACTCAAACTCCGCGCCAAAATGGAAAACAGTTTTGCCAATCTAACAACAACAAAAAATATATAATTTTGAATTTGGAACTATAAACAAATTATCAATTCCCGAAACTTTTTTGACAGAATGTATTTAAAATTATACTTTATCTTACCTTTGCTAACAATTAGAACTGTTTTGTTTCATAACTATTATATAATTGACATTTGACTGATTCTTTGTGTTTGTGTTTTGTTTTGCCATTTTAATTATAATGTATTATTGTTTTATTTCTATTTATGTTGCAATTCAATCTAATTTAATCTTAATGATGTGTTTAAGTGGAACTTTAAACGGATTCTAAGTGTATTATATTGTATTAGTGTATCGTATTTATATTATATTGAACTGCTCATGACGACATTATAATATTATTTGTATATCGATAGTTCGATGAGACATTTATGCGCAATAATTAAAAATAAGAACCAAAATGTACCGTGTCTTATACAAATAAAGAGTAATCTATTATGATAACTCTTAATGTTAACCACAGAATAATAAAGACTTTTTTTAAAATTTTATTTGAGATGGGCTTACTCTTGACCCCAATCTTGCTCTATAGCATAGATGGGATCTACGATTGAGCGAGCTTGCCCAGAAGATGCCTATTTACTCTGGACTTAAAGAGAGTCAGGTTTTATGCACTCGGAAATACAGACGCAGGCGGGGAATTCCAATCTTTAGCTGTGCGCATAAGATGATGAGAAGCGCTTAGTGCGGATTATGGGTATATCAACTAAGAACGGATGGTAGCCGGCCGTGCGTCTGGATGTGCGATGGAAGAAGGTGAAGGTGGTATGAGCTCATGCAGCTCATGAGCACACTCTCCGAAGTACAATCTATAGAAGACCGATAGGCATGCAACCTTGCGGCGGTGAGCCAGGCTGTGCAGCTAGGACGCCACCAGTTTTTTATCGCCTATTATTCTCTTGGCTCTGCGTTCCACCGAGTCAAGTGCAGCAAGTTGGTATTTCGCCGAGCCGTCCCAAAGGTGGCAGCAGTACTCCATGCAAGATCGGACTTGGGCTTTGTAAAGAGTTAAAAGCTGTCCAGGCGTGAAGTACCGCTTGACTTTATTCAGGACGCCCAACTTTCTAGCTGCAATTTGATCCTAGGACTCGATGGTGGTGCCAAAGTTGAGGTCAGAGGACAACTCCATGCCAAGAAGTTGTAGAGTGCCGGTCACTGGAACAGATGTACCTCGGAAAGTAGGAGAAAGGGTGAAAGGACTCCTTTTTGTGGAGAAAAGACACGCCTGCGTCTTAGAGGCATTGAAGCTGACGAGATTGTCATCGCCCCACTGGGAGACGTTACTTAACGTCAGGCTCGTACGCTCAACCATGGCCTCTCTCAGTCTTTGGACCTCAAATCCACTGGCTCCTGCACTAGACAGATACTTCTCCGTGACAGTACTCCGTACTCCGTGACAGTACAGACTGCAGCAATCCGACTCTGCGATGGCGGGGAGTGGTGACACAGGCCTGTGCGTTAACGAATTGCCACGCCCTTGCAGGGCGTCACATGTACCTATCCCAGTCTGGACCTACCATCTAACTGAATTATGCAAGTAATGTGACACGCAATAAATGATTTGAATTTGAGCGTGTTTACAAGATAGATTCAATGAAATGAAATAAATTAAGTAAATTAAATTAAATTTTATATAATTATCAAGTTACATTTTTTTAAATGCCAAATCAAAAAAAAAAAAAATTGTTGCTCTAAAAAATTAAAAATTAAATTGGGGTGGACCACCCTTATCTCTTAGGGGTATGAAAAATTGTTAACATCCTATTTTCAGACCTATTGAATACACACGAAAAATTTCAAAAAAACCGGTCAAGCTGTTTCGGAGGAGTTTTGTTACAAACACTGTGACACGAGAACTTATACTTACAGGCTGCCCCAAAATTCAACGATAATACGGCACCTGATAGTGAGCCTGGTTATGGCTACTTAAGGCAAAATATTAAAAAATATACCTCTATTATTTTTTAAATTACAAACAAAAAATGATAATTCTTGAAATTTGACACCTCTTATAACATTATAACTACCATGACCACATTTTTTCAAATATTTCTATTATTTTTTATATCGGCCACCTAAATATTTTAGCCACCTAAACTTATTTAAAAAAATTCATTTTTTTTTTTTGGCTAGTTTTCCTGAAGAATTTTACCATTTTAAAATCTAGGTTAGTTGCGCCAATTAAAAAAAAAACTTGCCGTGGTAGTGACCGTACTATTTACCCGACTGCCAAACGAGGGTTATGTTTTTCGAGCGTATGTATGTAAGTATGTCTATTTCTTTGGCACGCCCTACAGCTTAAACCGTTTAACGGATATTAAAGTATAATATATCAATAGATTCGTTTCATTTGTCGGAGTGACAAGAGGTATGTTATGTCCCGAAATTCCCACGAGAACAGAACTAACGCGGGAAAAACGGATCTGCAATACTGATAAACCGATTTTGAAACTTTATTTTATTAACTAAGCGTCACATATTTTCAGTGCTAGTAGTATTCAATACTTTATTTTCCGAAATTCCTACGGGAACAGGCAAAAAATACACTGAAAGAATAGGAAGGAAAAACCATTAATGGATTCTAATATATGATATGTCATTAGATTCGTCTCAGTTGTGGGAGTAACATAGGCTATGTTATTACCCGGAATTCCTATTGGTACATGAATTAAACGGGAAAAACCGATTTCATATACTACTTACTCTAGTTAAAACCGTTGTTTTTTAATGAAGAGTTACAAATAAGGCTTTATAGTTCATTGAAAAGTAGTAGTAGAAAACTACAAACTAATAAGTCAAAAATAAAATTAATTAATTAAAAAAATAGTATAGTATAGTAATAGAGTAATAATATTAGTGTATGATTCGATTTCTCAGTATTTCGATGTAATGTCACATTGATATATTGATCGTTGAATTATCTGTCTTACAATTTAATGGCACATCGATTTATTGTTTTTTCAATTATATGACTTTCAATAAATTTCAATGTAATGGTACATCGATAATTTACTTTTTCGATATATTGACGTCGATCTAATGTGCCCGATCTTAGAATTAATCAATTCATGATCTGATGAACCATTTCATATTGGATTTGTCTACTATTGACCATATGACCGATTACTTCATGAAATGGCCAAACTTTAGTGGTCATATCACAAAACAGTTTTATTATATCTACCAGAAGAGGCGCTGGGCCCTAACCATGAACTGTTAAAACAATCACAAATCTGTCAAACATTATCATTTCTGTCAAATTTTGTATGAAATGACGTACCAAAATAGACAGATTTGACAACTTTGAGATTGTTTTATGAGTTCATGGTTATGGCCCAGATGTCGCTTTGTTATTATGGTTCATCATGGTGGCGAACAAAATTAACTATTATGTTCTTTAAGTGAATAATATTGAGAAAACTGAAGATTAAAGTGCAGTTAAATAATGTTGAGACATCAAGCTATGTGATTTTTATGAAAATCACTCGAAATAACTCGTGTTGCTCTGTTTCTGTTTCGTCTCCTGTCCTGTAAAGGTATGTGAGCGGCGGTGCATCGGCTCATCGGAACCTGCCTGGTTTTTTCGACTGATCACTCCGAGCCGGAGTCGGCCGGAGGAATTGAAGGTTCTTTGGTGATCAGATGTACCGTTGACACTACCCGTCCCGCGTCCTGCGGGGTCTCCTCTGAAATATGGCTCTGGCTGTAACGACAAATGGTCAGCATTTAACACTCTTTTTATGTTATTATATATATTTGATTCTGTTTGTAATTGTGCTTATGTGTCAAATAAATGATTTCTATTCTATTCTATCTTAAAAACGGGCGCAACATCAAACAATCTTGGAGTTCGACACGTGATTTGGGAGGTTAGTTAGGTTATTTAATAATTCAAATATTTATATTTATTGGTTTCCCTTCAAAATTACAAATATTTATAATGTTTTATTTATCTATTGAGCAAAGTTTATCTTAAACAAATTCTAGTAACCACCTAGTATCGTTAACGTATCTAGATATCTATTTTAAATTAAAATAGATAAAAAGGGAGGTTTATTAAAATTTTCAATGACGTTGATTGACATTCATCAAACGTTGACGTATTTGGCCAGTTTTAGTTGGCCGTTCCATTAAGTCGGCCGTTGGACTTAAGAAAAGCTAAAAATAACTGTAAGTAAGTCAGATTCTCTGAAACAGAAATTGTTTCTAATATTAGATATTGTTCAATATTCGTTAGATAGAATTAAGTTCGTAAAAAATCACCAGACTTGAATTCAATTTTTTACCAATTTCCCACACCGACGCCCAATTTTTATTTTTTACTCACGTTTTACGCATTTTATTGTCGCTAAGGTACAGCAAATTTCTCTTGTACTTACGCAGCTTCAAACTTATTTCACTCTACATCTTATTACCAGAGCCTTAAAGGTAATTTTATATTGCCCACGAGGAACGTGTTTATATAATTAAACAGAAATGTCAAGTGTATAAGGTGAAAAAGTCGACCTCAGGTATGTGAGTATTTTTTATTTTTTCCCGAATAATTCGTATAAAAGATTCTCATAGTTTGATGTACTGGCATACTGGGACTACAGTTCTATTAGTGAAGTCAAGATGGTAAGCTAGTCTTAAATTCTAACTAATATTCTCAAATAATAAAGGAATATTCTTAAATAATCCAATTTTAAGTTACATTCTCATACAATCATATACGTAATAATTATTTTTGCATGGAGTCACTTACTAGTTTATTTATATCTAGTGATAACAAGTATTTAGATATTTATTTATAGTCAAATTTTTGCCCTAATATTATTTTATTGTATTGACATTAAAATGTAGCATTTAAAACTACTGTTAAAATAAACTAAATTAACGTGAAATTGGCATTATCCAAACTTTGTCTAATATTTTTGCATATTTTTTTTTATATATTAGACAACATCACATACATTGCTCTTCTCCTAAGGTAAGTAGGTAAAGTACTTGTGTTATAGAAATCCGAAACAACGACGGTACCACAATACCAGACCCGAGACAATATAAAAAAGTTTCTTATCTACATTGACCCGACTGAGGATCGAACCTCAGAGATGACGACGCCATATAGT
The DNA here is from genome assembly GCA_950371115.1 of Anania fuscalis. Lineage (NCBI taxonomy): Eukaryota > Metazoa > Arthropoda > Insecta > Lepidoptera > Crambidae > Anania > Anania fuscalis. The sequence continues at coordinate 13,468,254 of OX493335.1, read as the reverse complement.
CCGGCGAGCTCGCCTCTAGGCAACGAAGGTCGTCAATTGAAAAAAAAAAGTTTTTTAGTGATTACATAAACAAAATCTATTGACGTACCTACCTACTATTATATCTCTAAGAACTAATAATAAGTTTGTATAGTTCGCTGCGTTATACATTATTTAATAAGCAATCGGTATTCTATATTCTAGACCAGATTCTAGTTTTAATCTAAAAACAGAATTTCATTCAGTATAATTTTTGTTGAAATAAGGTATTATATTGTATTAAGATGTATATAAATAAGAATCGTTTGTAGTTATAGTGTTTTATTCCTTATAGTTTGATTTTTTTGTAAGTATAAGTATAAGTTGAAATTATTTAACAATCAGTTAGTCTAGTTCGTGACGAATACGTAGAAATAATTTACACGTATGGCATTGTTATATTGGCTAAGCAAACATTAACAAAGTATAATGCTGGTAGGTGCCAAAACATTTGATTAAACGCTTACATAACGCAATTTGGTATCTATCGTAATTTTGTCTGTTAGCCTTAGGTAATTCATAGCATTTTAACATTTTGCTAAGGTCAAATAAGGTCTACAAACAATATTCGTGCAATAACGTAACAAACTACATGCTTCATTTATTTAGGACTAGCTGTTGCCCGCGACTTTGTTTGCGTGGTCTTTAGTTTATTCAATACATCCCAGAGAAACATTTAACCGGGATAAAAAGTATCCATGTTGATCCACATCATATTCATCTGTGTGCAAAAATTCATCCAAATCCGTTGAGTAGTTTTTGCGTGATAGAGTAACAAACATCCATACTCACAAACTTTCGCATTTATAATATTAGTAGGATGAGGCTGACCGTGGATTCGAAATTTGATAAATTAATTGATCTGAATAAGACAATCAATGGATAATTACTTCACCAAACCCCAAGGCTAAAGATCAGTCTCGTTGATGACTAACAATTCTTAAATATACTTCCAGAAATCTTTCATTGTCGCATTCTGTGTGCTGGCGTGCGCGTACGCACTTACTCCAGTCGACGAATCCGCGGCCGAGGTACTGCGCAGCAGCTTTGAAAACTCTCCTGATGGCGAATTCCAGTACAGCTATGAAACCAGCAACGGAATCGCATCTCAGGTTGAGGGACACGTTGATCAAGTGAGCAAGGTAAATATATAAGACAATCGTATTAATTTTACCATTAAAAACATAACAAATAAATTGTTTTAACTGTCCTGTACTATGGTGCCTGAGCATTAAATAAAGTTACAAAATAAATACATTATTCGCAATGTTTGTCTGACGAGCCTCACACGAACATTTGGCAATTTGGCTGCTGACCCTGACAATAAATATTTTTTACGATAGAAGAACTAAAAAATTGCCATCCCGTTGACAATTAACCGCTACCTGTTTCTTTAATAATTTGTTTTAACGTAACAATGTTGATATTGGCCTAGAATTATTGTTTCTGTATCAGCAGGATTGGCTCTTACTTTTTTCTTACTTACGCTCGGTTTTTACCCGACTGCCAAACGAGCGTATTTATGTATGTATGTATGTCTATTTCTTTGGCACGCCCTACAGCCTAAGCCGTTTAACGGATTTTAAAGAACAATATATCAAAGATTCGTCTCAATTGTGGGAGTGATAAGGGGTATGTTATTTCCCGAAATTCCCGCGACAACAGAACTTACGAGGGAAAAAAGGATCTGCATTACTGATAAACAGATTTTGAAGCTTTCTTTTATTAACTAAGGGTCACATATTTTCAGTGCTAATAGTATTCAATACTTTATTTTCCAAAATTCCTACGGGAACAGCCAAAAAATACACAGAAAAAATAGGAAGGAAAAACCATTAATGGATTCTAATATATGATATGTCATTAGAATCGTTTTAGTTGTGAGAGTGACATAGGCTATGTTATTACCCGGAATTCCTATTGGTAAATGAATTAAACGGGAAAAACCGATTTCAGATACTATACTTACACGAATTAAAACCTTTTTTTTTCAATGAAGAGTTACAAATAAAGCTTTATAGTTCATTGAAAAGTAGGAGTAGAACACTTCAAACTAAAAAGTCAAAAATAAAATAAATTAATTAAATAGTCTTAAAACCCGACTTCGTAAAAAGTGAACCTAAAAGATGAAAACAAGATTTAATGAATCATTTACAGTCGGAGGCATCAAATCCATTAACAGCATTATGATGATTGCGTTAGTACCGAATTATTAAGTAATTTAAATCCGTGTAGAAAAAGTGTGATGCCTCAGACTGCAAATTGATTCTTTAAATCTTGTTTTCATCTTTTAAGTTATCTTTTTACGCAGTCGGGTTTTTTAATTTTATTTATTAACATTACAATCCTAACGAGAGGTCACTGTATCGATACATTTTGATAATTATTGCACTCCATTCGGAGAAGTGACAAATGTGACAATTGATGTTTATTATAGATGTTGATGTTCATATTTTATAATTTTTCAGGAGGAGGCAGCTCTTTCGATCTCCGGCTCAAACCAGTTCATTGCTCCCGAGGGAGAGACATACGAGATTAGCTACGTTGCCGACCGGAACGGTTACCAGCCTCAGGTCAGTATTAGTTTAGGTAAATGTATACATCATCATTTCAGCCCTAGGACGTCCACTGCTGAACATAGGCCTCCCTCAGTGACTTCCAGATTGACCGGTTGGAAGCGGCCTGCAACCAGCGGCATTCTGCAACCTTTACTAGGTCGTCTATGCACCTTGTGGGTGGACGTCCACGCTGTGGCTGTCACTGTAGTTGGTTTACTATATTTGTTTGATTCATCTCTGTTCCGGACCTAATTTTGAAATCATATCCTCAGAAGTCCTGGTAATGTTGATGGAATTTTGAGGTTTTTCTTACAGAGGTTGTCTTAACTCAATTACTGGAATGACCTTCATTTCCCAGAAGTCCTATGACTCTCAGAGATGATAATAAATCTCTGGAAATAAAGTTAAAAAAAAATAGTAACACAAGGGAATTTGCCGGTGTCAGAATCGCACAACACATAGCCTACAAAGAAGCGATTTAATGTATCTTCTGTTAATTGTGAATAAAATAACTAATATTAAGCTTTTCTCATTACAGGGTGCTCATCTACCTACTCCTCATCCTGTCCCTGAATATATTCTGAAGGCCATCAAATACACAGAAGAACACCCCTATGTTGAAAAGGAACAGTAAATATATCTTAACTCTAAACTGCCGACACTGCCATATGTAGTTAAGGATGTACATATTGTAATGTAAGCTAAGTACAATGGACACCAGCGATGTATTTTGTTAAATCGTTAGATTAAGTTTTAACTTTGTTTTTTATGCAATTATACTAGACTGAACGAAGTTTTCTGTTTTCTTGCCATAAGTTTCCTTCTTTTTTGTATATTATTGTAGAATTTCACCATGCTAGGACAGACACTTAATGCATAAGAAATACCTTTTTATTGAATGCCTACTGAACAGAGGTCCTTATTATAATGGAAACCTATTTACTGTATAATTCTTCCTTTTAACTACTTCTCTATTCGAAACACATGGTTTTTTGCTTCTATAACCCAATAAACTTAGTGGCGCGATGATTTGTTTTAAAAATGCAATGGGTCCGACCTCTGGTTTTAGTAAGTAATTTAAACTTAGATTAATAGCCTAATAACTCGTTACATTAGGATATTAATTCCTTACTTCGAGGCACTGACAAATGTCTTGTTTTGCGTACAGGTTTTTAAAGGCTCATTCTCACTCGGAAAGCCCCGCCAATACTAAGTTACACCATGGCTAACCTGTCTCACCCTGATTATTACTCATGACCCCTCAGCCCAAGGATACCGTACACAATGAAAAATTTAATTGTTACGCGGTCTCACAGGTAGGTCGCAAAGATAGCTTTTGTAGGTAGGAAGGAATAAACTGATACCTAGTTGCAATAATAGATGCATTTACAGAGCTCTTGCATTCCCTATTTCTGTCTGATTACGACATGTCACGACTCTGCAGCTGCAAAAATGAAAACCTTCCTCACGCCACCGATGATACACTTTGTCTCATAATACTAGCTGTCAATAAAATGATGGTTGAATAGTTCCCACGACTTTGTTCGCGTGGTCCTTAATATCATTCAGAAACATTCCCCGGCTTGCACAAAACAATTCGTTAAAGGGTCGATCTCCAAAACGGGCTTATTCGTGTGATCGCTCTGGTGCTTTTCAGATATTAATATTCGATGGGAATTATGTATCTCATTAAAAAGTGAGATGTTCAAATAGTACATTTTTTCTATTGGCCTTCAATTTTTACAAACGGTTTTAAAAATATTAACGTTTAAAAAAATCCGCGTCCAGAGCAATCATAATTAGTGCCAGAGCGATCATAAATGGTGAAATAAGTGAAACAAAAATTGAATTTGATAAAATGTTATTTATTAAGATGTTTTAGTTATTGATTTATATTACAAAAGAAGATATAGATATATGATAGCCCTTTAAGGGTAATATAAAAGATATTTTCTAAAAATTCTGAACAGAACTAAAACAATCACATTTACCTCAAACACATCATACGTGTGAGAAGAAGTAATGATACACGTAAGAGGCCGAGCCATATTATCAATTATACATATAAAAAATACGGAATATTTTATACGAAATAATAACTATAATAACTTATTAACATAATTATAAAAATCAACTTTCTTTGGACTTAATTAAATCCCAAATGACTTATAGATAAAGCAGCCAAAATTAAAAGTCTTTTTGAATTGAACTATGTATTTATATTAGTCTTTTCTAGTTATAAAATTGATTTAGACTAATTAAGTCGTAACATAAGTCTTAGCTTTTAAAAAGGAATTAAAGAAAACAAATTTTTATAAAAAAGTTGATAAAAAATGAGGTCTTCACTGACTAGGAAAAGGCACCTGACAAAGCTGAAAACCTCGGATGGCAGAATCGTATCATCGGTTCCGAAGATTCTGGCCGAAATCGAAAGCTTTTACGGCCGATTGTACGCATTGCATTCCCTACAACCGCAGCCCGACGCAAACGGTCATCACAAACCGTCTTTCTGCAAGATTTGACGCTTTCCAGCCACCGGAACAGGCTGGCTTTCGCAAAGGTTACAGTACCATAGACCACATTCACACGGTGCGGCAGGTTATACAGAAGTCCGAAGAGTATAACCAGCCCCTGTGCCTGGCCTTTGTGGACGATGAGAAAGCCTTCGACTCGGTCGAAACCTGGGCTGTTCTGGAATCCTTGCAGCGATGCCAAGTCGATTGGCGGTACGTCTTCACGTACATGCCTTCACGTACGTCTTCACGTACATGTACAAGCTTCTTAGCACATTCGTGCTAAGAAGCCTGTACAGTATGGCATCAATGTCCAAGTACAAAACCACCGAACAAAACCCATCCAGCTGCTCCGAGGTGTTAGACAGGAAGATGTTATATCTCCGAAACGGTTCACCAACGCACTGGAGGATGTGTTCAAGACGCTGGATTAAACGGACTGGGCATCAATGTAAATGGCGAACTTAACGTTGCCTCGAGACGTGTGGGGCTTGGGGAGAATTTGGACAAGACAAAGGTAATTTTTAACGAACATGTCATCCCGGAACCAATTTCCGTCGAGGGCACTACGTTCGAGGTTGTCCAAGAGTACGTCTACCTTGGACAAGTACTACAGCTCGGTAGAGACAACTTCGAGCGGGAAATCGCCAGAAAAGTGCAGCTTGGCTGAGCAGCATTTCATATCATGTCATATCTTCACGTCGACACTGCCGCAGTGCCTGAAAAGCCGGGTGTTTAACCAATGCGTCCTACCAGTTTTAACCTTTGCAGCCTACGTGAAACATGATAGTTAGTTAGTTAGTTTAGCTGGGAGGTGTCCGCACTTAGCCTCTCGATTGGGCCATTGTGCGTGCTGTGTCCTTCCCCTACTCCAACCAGCCCAAGTCATCCCAGAAGGCCAGCAGACCCTTCAGGCTCCTGAATGCCTCCGGGAGTGATCCTGGTGATTGGAGAATCCGTACCCGTTGTTCTGCCACGCTCTCGCACTCCATGAGCACGTGCCGCGGCGTTTCCTCTGCCTCCATGCATCCTCTGCATGTGGGGCTGTCTGTTACTCCTATGTGGAATAGGTGCCTGTTTAGTGAACAATGACCGGTTATAGTACCTACAACCTTCCGAAGTTCGTTCCGTTTTAGTCTGATGAGGCTGCGGGCAAGCTTTTTTGATGCTGCCGGAATTGCATCTTTTGTTTGCCTGCATCCTACACTGTTCATCCATTCGGTATGGTGGGTTCCTGTGGTTCTTTCACGCAGCCACGTTTTAATTTGGGCCTGAGGTATAGGCAGTAGTGGTTCCGGTCCATGGACTACTACCTTCGATCCTCTTTTGGCCAATTCGTCTGCGGTGTCATTTCCCAGTGAGTTGCTGTGTCCTTTGATCCATTGCAGAACTACTCTGTTCGTGTTTGCAATGGATTGGAGTGCATTGTGACACTCTAGTATGAGTGCGGAGGTTACGACATTGTTTTGTAGGGCTTGGAGTACGGATGCACTATCCGAGACAATTTTTATACCAAGATCTCGGACGTCTCTGGCTGCAACCGCCTGTGCCGCTTTGGTTATACCAATGCATTCTGCCTGGAAGATGGAGTTTAACTTGTCTAGTGTGGTCGATATATTTATGTTTAAATCATTCGAGAAGACGCCGGCTCCGGTACCGTGTGCCGTTTTTGAGCCGTCTGTATATATCCTAACTTCATCGACGCCAGAGTTGTCTTTTGGTTCTTCTGTGAGTTGGATATTGTATCTTCGATCGAAGATGTGTTGACACGGAGTTCTGTCCATGGGCGCCTCGAGGAGTGGTAACTCCTTTAGGACCTCCTGCAGAACTTTTGAGTGTGTTGTTTCTATGTTTTGTTTCCATAGTCCATTTGCTCTTAGTCTCAGGGCGGCTGACTGTGCTTCCTCCTGTATGATGAGATCTAGCGGTCTCAAGTTTAGGAGGAACTCGAGCGCGGCTGATGGGGTGGTTCTCATGCATCCAGTAGTTGCTACGCTCGCTAGTCGTTGTAGACTCTGGAGTTTTGTTTTCACTGTGGTCAGTTGTGTTCTGGGCCACCATACAACTGATCCATAAGTTATAGAAGGTCTGATAACTGATGTGTAGAGCCAAAGTGTGATTTTTGGATTTAGACTCCAACTTTTACCAACTAGTCTTCTACATTGACAAAATGCTATACAGGCCTTCTTTATTTTTGTATCGATATGACTCGCCCAATTCAGTTTGTTATCAAGGATAACGCCCAGGTATTTCACCTGAGTTGATAGCGAGAGTTCTGTGTTAAATAGTTTTGGTAATTGTAGTGGAGGTAACTTCCTTTTGTTGGTGAAAAGGATAAGTTCTGTCTTTTTCGGGTTTACTGATAGTTGATGCTCGTCACACCATTTTTCTACTATCTGAAGTGCTGAGCGCATAATTCCGCAGAGCAGATTTTCAGCGTTTCCGTTTATCAGTATTGTTAGGTCGTCTGCATAACCAATAGTAGTGTATCCTCTTTCGTTTAGTCTGTACAGTAGGCTATCTACTACTATGTTCCATAGGAGTGGTGAAAGGACACCACCCTGGGGGCATCCTTTTACTACCTTTGCTCTTGTGGTAGTGTTCACCACTATTTGAACCGCCCTTTTACTTATTAGTTGCGTTATCCAGTTTTTTATGACTGGATCGACGTTGTATTTCTGTAGGGCGTGGTTAATGCTGTTGTGCATGGTTTTGTCGAAAGCCCCTTCTATGTCTATGAAGGCAGCTAGGGTTGAAGCTTTATTTGTGATACCGTTTCTATTTTATGCACCACCATGTGCAGCGCTGACTCTGTTGATCTGCCTGTTCTGTATGCATGTTGTTGGGGATGTAGTTGCTTACGTTTTAGCGCTCCGTCCCTTAGGTATCGGTCTACTAGTCTTTCCAGTGTTTTTAGTAGGAATGATGTTAGACTAATGGGCCTGAAAGCTTTGGCGTGTGTATAGTCTTCCTTGCCTGGTTTTGGCAGGAAGACTACTTTCGCCTCTCTCCATGTTTTTGGTATGTATTTAAATGCAATGCAGGCCCTGTAGATTGGTAGTAGATGTTTTGTTACTTGGTTGGTCTGCCATTGTAGTAGTGCTGGGAAGATTCCGTCCAGCCCTGCCGACTTGAAGGGCTTAAAGCTCTTTAGAGCCCATTCTATTTTATTTGTCGTTACTACCTTGTCTGCAATTTCCCATTCTTGGGTTGTTGGTGTGCTGTATTGCTCGTCAGACCATCCGTAGTCTGACGTTATTTGACAGCCTGGGAAGTGAGTTTCCAGTAGTACTGTACTGGTTTCCTCATCTGTGTTTGTATAAGTGCCGTCTTCTTTCTTCAGGGAGCCCAGGAGTTTGAGATCGCCTTTTGAAAGGATTTTCTTTATTCTTGCGGCTTGGTTGGTTGAGTTAATGGTATTACAGAAATCATGCCAGCTTTCCGTTCTCCGGAATCTGATTCTTTTCTTGTAGTGTTTTTGTGCTGTTTTGTATTTTTCCCAGTCTTCAGTGGATCTGGTGTTTTTTGCTCGGTTAAAGAGTGTCCTGAGTCCCTTGCGTAGTCGGTCGAGTTCTGGCCCCCACCAGGTACTTTTACCCGAGGTTTTGGGTGTTACTTCAGGACAAGCCAGTTCATAACTGTCTCTAAGGGATTCAGTTAGGAGCTGAACGTTTGATTCTATGTTATCAGTACTAAGTGTTACGTCTGTTAGTTGTACATCACCTAGCGACTTGGTTAGTAGATTTGTGTACCTTGTTATATCTGTTTTGCGGGGGTTGCGATATGGAACAGGGTGTGTTTGTGTGTACTGTATTTGGAAACAGACGCGGCGATGGTCTGCGAAGGAGGGTTCATTTGATACATGCCAACCCTCAATGAGGTCTGCCGCCGCGTGTGTTGCCAAAGTAACGTCTATGATAGATTGATACCTTGAGCTTACGAAAGTGGGTTCTATACCTCTGTTCATAATGTTCAGGTTTGCTTGGTGTAAATATTCGGCTAAAGACTCACCCCTTTTGTTTGTGTCCTTACTTCCCCACAGCGGGTGATGTGCGTTGCAGTCTGCGGAGATGATCAGGTCCCATTCGTGTGCTTCGCAGTGTTGTACCAGTTGGGCTAGTTCCCTTGCAGGAATTTCGCCCTCACTTGGCATATACACCGAAGCTAACACTAGGACGGTCTGTTGTACTGTAGATATCTTCACTGCTGTGAGGTCTCTAGAACAGAATTGGTTAAGCAAGGTTGTTGTTACGTTATTAGGCATGTAGATGCAGGTTCTCGGTTTTTCAACTGAGGTGTCCAGCAGTAACTTACCACCGATGTTGTTTAGACCGCAGACTCTATTATTCCTGATCCAGGGCTCCTGGATCAGAGCGACGGTCTTGTTGTTTACCTCCAGCACTCTGCGTAAAGTTGCCGCCGCTATCTGCTTGTGCTGGAGGTTTGTCTGTATGACATTGAGGGAGCTAAGGGCTACGCAGGACGTCATCTTCGTCGCTGTAGCTCCCCTCAATGTGCAGCGCCGAGTTTACTTCCATCTCGCTCATACCCGGTTGGGGAGCTGAGGTGGATGCCGCTGGGTTGGATGTTATCCCTGCGGCCTCACTCGTCGCTGTCGGTTCCTGTCCGGTTGTTGCGGGCTCGTCCGGAGAGAAGAAGCGGATGTAGCCACTGCCGGACATATGGGCTACTCGGCGATCTCTCTCCAGGATGGTCTGCTTCTGGTCTTCGGGGATTCCTAGGATAAGGTGAATCACCTTTTCCTTGGAATCCTCCTCTCGAGGCTTGTTGTCCACCGTCATATCGTAACACTGCCATGAGTCAACTTTGTACCACGGGTTCTGGGCGCAAAGGACTCGGTGCAGTGTGGCAGCGTCAGTGATACGGGAGTGGACAAGCAGCCCCGCCTTCAGCTTTTTCTTCATCTCTGACTGTTTAATAACAGTCAGAGTGGTGCCCGGTATCGGTGATGGTAGGGTTTTGACCCTGTCGACCAGCCAGCCGAGAGCGTTCGCATCCTCGCACCACATCGCTAGTGCCCCATCCAGAAGGAAGGGGCGTCCGCGGAAGGAAGGAGCTTGCGCGCTCGGAGAGGGTGGAGACAGAACAGCCTGCAGGATACTATCGTCGATAGTCTCCTTGAGCTGATCTGCCTGGGCGGACGAGAGGTCCCTCGGCGGAACGGTGGTAACCGCTACTCTCAGATGCGATTTATTCGCATCTGCGTAGCTCATCGTCCGCTTTGGTCTCGTGTCGGTTTTTGCGCGTTTGGCTTCTCCCCTGGGTGACTGAGTCTCATCCAGGCGAGCTCGCTTCGAGGAAGTCCGCTCACCCGGGCGATCCCCAGGCCCAGACTGCTCCTTTTCAGGAGCAGGGGAAGCATTCGCAGCATGTGTCCGGCTACGATGACCTCTCGGCTTTCTTCTCCTTTTCGACTGTGCTGGTGGTGGTGGTGGTGGTGGTAGTGTTGGTGGTGGTAGTGGCGGCGGAGCCGGTATAGTCTGTGCCGCTGCCACCTCCGTGGAGGTGGGCGGCGCAGATACGCGCTGCGTTTCCGCTGCTACGTCGTCGGCTGCCGCTTTGGTAATAGGCTTCCGGGCTTTCCTTTCCGCGCGCCGGTTGTGGCGACTACGTTCCGGTTGTCCCATTGGCCCTTGGTTTGGTGTGTGGTTTGGTTTGTGTGGTGGAGCCGCTGAGCCAGCCTTCCCCTTTTTCAAGGGGCGCTTGTGGGCGACTACGGTCCACTGGTGTTGTGGTGGCACAGATTCTGTGCCAGTAGGTATGGCCTCTGCGAGGCCTGACAGGTCCAGGCTGGAGCCTGGTCCTGTTTGTGGTAAAGCGCCAGTAACATTCGCCAACGCGGGGGCCTGGTCGTCCACCCCTGCGCGGCCTTCGGTAACAAATTTCACACTCGCAGGCCCGGGTACCTGCGAGCGCCGGGCGTTAGCCGGATCGCATGACAGAATCGCATTCGTATTTGCACTCATATCATTAACGGGGGGGGGGTTTGGGAAATAAACACACAGCACTTTCCCAAGGTGCTGTGGCCGTGCTTTCAGAAGGGATTTAATCCTTCTGGGCTTACGGATGCCTGTGTGTGGTTTTGCGCCGCCACGGTTCGGCTATGCCGGTTTGGAGAGGGAGTTAGGATGGGACTAGGTAAGGATATTTTGGGGTACGGCCAGAGGTTTCTGTTATACCAGTAGCTTAGGGCAATTGGCCAAGAACGGGCAGCAACCTCGGGAAGGATAGTCCACTGGCCTTGTCTACGGGATCTCTGCGACCTGCGCTCCTCCTTAGACCATTCACCAAACCCAGCATCGGGACAGATGCTGGGAGTAGGGGAATTACCAATCAAAGTATTTATTAAAATACAGATGTTGATTGATCTTGCCCCCGCCCCCGAAACATGATAGTCAAATTGTCCCACCGACTACACGTAACTCAGCGTGCTATGAAAAGGTCTATGTTGGGGATCTCATTAAGGGATAAGATCCGGAACGAGGTCATACGACATAAGACTAAGGTGACTGATATTGTCCAAAAATGTAGTAAGTTGAAATGGCAGTGGGCTGGCCATGTCTGTCGCAGAACCGACGAGAGGTAGAGCAGGAAGGTTCTCGAATGGAGACCACGCTTAGGCAATCGTAGTGTTGGACGCCCCCCGGCTAGATGGACCGATGACCTGAAGAAGGCAGCTGGCAGCGACTTGATGCAAAGGGCGGGAGATCGTGCGCTGTGGCGCTCCTTGGGGGAGGCCTTTGTCCAGCAGTGGACTACAACAGGCTGATATGGTGAAAGTTATATATGAGGTATACATACGCATCGTTTGTCATTGTTACAGTCAGGTAATACTACTTAAAACATATTTAATAATGTAATATTAATGCAAAATATCATCGCTCTGGTCTTTTTGGACAGAGCAATCAGAGCCATAGCGATCATATAAAGTCACAAAATCATAAATGTAGCCGAATTTAAAAGCAACAGAAAGTTGTGATTACGTCACATAAAAAACACCATTGCGATCCCTTAATTCAAATAACAAACACATTTACAAACTTTCTATTGAATTTAAATAACGTGCAATAGCAATCATAAAATTCGAGAACCAAAACCAGAGTAATCAGAAACTTATCTTCGTTATGTTGGAACGCGGGAACCTAAAACACATGTGTCCTCCTCGGCGGTTAGACCACTACTGGCGTTCCCCCGCGGGAGGGGAATTTAGGGTCTATAACGCCTAACTAGGGTTGTGCGCGACGTTTTGTCTCGGCGCAGAGCGATGATAAAAAAGGCCCGGTCACGATTTTAAATTCAAATTATGGCCGAAGTATTGTTAATATAATTTAAAAAAATATATTGCTTTGAAGATTAACTATTTGTTATGCCATTTAAATAAGTTGTTTAATATTGATCCTTCTTATTACAAAGTTAAAAAATATTTTTTCATTTAATCGGGAGTTGGGTCAACCCAGAGCGATCAGGATTTTTGGGTTAATGTTTTTTTAAAACATATTTTAAACAAACTTATGCATAAAATTAGCTTTGTACCATGTAGATAAGACACCGAACTCTCTATAAAAAATATTTTAAATACGTCTTTCGATTAGAAAATAGGTTTATCCTGTCCGACACGAAAAAAAATGCCTCTGGAGATCGACCCTAAAGTCTAATCAAAGGTTTAGGAACGCATTTAGGAAAACATGTTGATTTTTCTTTTTTAATTTATAGAAAACAACAGGTATTTAGTAGATGAAGAATTAAAATTTCTACTTTATTAACATGGAAGAAATTAATAAGAATCCTAGACAAATACCGTGTTAACTGATTTTTTTATTATACAGATACAGTTTATTTTATTCTCTGATTCTACATTAGTTTCTAAATTAACTGTTTGCAAGTAGTTGTATAACATATGTATATACAATATTACTGAATCCTTTGACCCTAATCTAGTACGTATCTTACTTCGAGATCATGTCAACAAAGGTACTTAGAAGATGTGTCTCACTGAAAAAAATGCTGTCAATCAAGTGCGAATTTAATTAACTACTTGATAAACTATTTAATGTTTTTTCAACTTTCATGGTCACTAACATTAGAATAGTTTGTTACGAGATTGCTACCATGTACATAATAGAGAGTTTGTAGACAGTGGTACCGGCGCAATAAAAGACAGCGAAAGAGGGTAGACCGATATGTTTGCCCTTTACAACTTACCCGCAAGATTGGCGCTTGCAACAGTGCCAAAATTTTGGGAACTCAAAAATAAGGTACATGGTAGCAATCTCGTAACAAAATATTCTAATATTTTATGTTTACTTTAGAAAAAATGTCAATTGTATAAATCACCATTGTTTCGGCACAATCAAGCCAAAATGATTAAAGTAGGTACAATAAAGAAAATGGTTTGATACATAACCTAACTTTTTATACTTATGAATTTGAAACCTGACTTTTTGAAAATAAAAAATATAGTGTAAGTTTAATAATAATAATATAGTGTAATTTTTATATAATTTCACAGAATAACACAAACAAGAGATAAATTGTTTTTCACAAGTTACTTGATTAAATCTGTGATCAAGATAGCTTTATTGCCAGAAAGCAAGCAGCTTTATGTTCCCCATCCGTTTCCCTGTATAAAAATGCTAATTAATCACAGTTTGTAAAATCCGAACAAGCAGGTTTTCGAAAAGGCTTTAGTACCATAGACCACATCCATACGCTGCGATAAGTTATACGAAGAGTATAACTTGCCATTATGCTTGTCGTTTGTGGTCTATGAGAAGGCCTTCGATTCGATCGTGACTTGGGCAGTGCTACAGTCTCTCCAACGGTACATCGAGGTGCTGAAATGTTTATATAAAAACGCCACCGTGACTATCCGAGTACAGGAGCAGAGCACGAATAGTCCTCTGCAGCTAGTTATCTCTCTAAAACTGTTCACCGCCGAATTGGAAGATGCTGTTTAACTGCTGGAATGGGAAGGAGTCGGCATTAATATTAATGGCGAATACATTATTCACCTTCGGTTTGCCAACGATAGTGTGGTCATGGCAGAGTAGCTGGAAGACCTTGGTACAATGCTCGATGGCCTTAATAGAGTAGTCCCAACAGGTAGGTCTTCAGATAAACATGGACGAAATAAAGATTATGTCGAATGCCCATGTTGTGCCCTACCCAGTACCAGTTGGGAGCTCTATCCTCGAAATTGTTGACAAATATGTTTATCTGGGACAAGTGATCCAGTTGGGTAGGTCCAATTTTGAGAAGGAGGTTAATCGACGAAACCAACTCGGATGGGCAGCGTTCGGGAAACTACGCAACATTTTCTCGTACAAAATACCTCAGTACCTAAAGGCGAAAGTCTACAACCTGTGTGTGTTACCAGTGATAACATACGGAACAGAAACGTAGCCTCTTACTATGGGCCTTATAAGAAAGCTCAAAGTTGCACCGCGCGTCATGGAAAGGACTATGCTCGGTGTTTCTTTGCGAGATCAAATCAGAAATGAGTAGATCCGTGAATGAACAAAAGTCGCTGATTTAGCCCGACGGATTAGCCAGCTAAAGTGACAATGGGTGGGGCACATAGCACGTAGAACTGACGGCCGATGGGGTAGAAAGGTTCTGGAATGGAGGCCACGTACCAGCAAGCGCAGCGTGGTGGGATGCCCACTATTGCCCACCCATAAATTGGGCAGACGACCTGGTAAAGGTTGCAGGACGACGCTGGATGCAGGCCGCTTCCAACCGGACGATCTGGAAGCCACTGGGGGAGGCCTATGTTCAGCAGTGGACGTCCTGTGGCTGAAATAATGAATGATAGTAAAATCGGGTTACTACTTGACATCTAATAGCAATATATCGAAGTTTATTAGGTCGACGTCAATATATCGAAAAAGTAAACTATCGATGTCGTTAGATCGGTGTCAATTTATCTAAGATTGAATGATCGATCGATTGATCAATTGTAAATTTTATCTCATGAACCATATCATGAGATAAAATTTACAATTGATCACCTGCGAATAGACCGAAAGTTGTTTTTTTTTAATTTTATATTATAGAGGTTTTGAATACTATTATAATGTATAAGGCTGTAGACTTATTGTGTACATACTACCGCAGCGTTCAAATTTGATCTATTCCGGTAGCACACCGACAAAAACTGCTGATTTGGGTAAGGTAAACAAACAGTATAGTACTTGTACTCGTTTTAAACCGTTTAAAACCAAAACGTGTGGTTTTAAGTCTCAGAGCAACTGTTTTAAATAGTTTAATACCCGACTGCGCAGGCAAAGGGTGTTTTGTGTGGAATTAACACTCTTTGTCTTTATGGAATTGTTAAGGCATAAAAACCGTTTTTACCAACAGAATAATAAAGACTACAGAAATCCGACTCCGCAATGGCGGGGAGTTGCGTTAACAAATTGCCATGCCCTTGCGGGACGTCAAATGTATCCCAGTCTGTACCTATACTTACTGAATTATGTAGGTAATGTGACACGCAATAAATGATTTGAATTTGAACGTGTTTACAAGATAGATTCAATGAAATCAAATGAAATATGAAATGAAATTAAATAAAAAAAAATATAATTATAATTTGCAAGTTACATTTTTATAATGCCGAATCATTAAAAAATGTTTAAAAAATTGTTGCTCTAAAAATGAAAAATAAAATTGGGGTGGACCACCCTTATCTCTTAGGGGTATGAAAAATTGTTAACATCCTATTTTCAGACCTACTGAATATACACGGAGAAGTTTTGTTACAAACACTGTGACCCGAAAACTGACACAGGCTGTCCCAAAATTCAACGATAAAACGGCATAGTGAGCCTGCTTATGACTACTTAAGGCAAAAAAATAACAAATATCCCTCTATATATTTTTTTAATAACAAACAAAAAAATATAATCCTTGAAATTTGAGGGGGGATCCCCAGGGGATTTATTATATGACATAAAAAAATAAATAAAAGAGGCATTTTTTTTTCTATTTTTCCTCGAGTAGTCATAAGCAGGCATAATTATCATCTGGTGCCGTTTTATCATTGAATTTGTGACCGCTGTATAAAAAAATATTATTACATTACAATCCCTAAATCAAGTCTCTCATATCTTCTTACCAAATTAAATTTAACGTAATAAATCAAAGACTAATAATATTAGTGTACATATGATTCGATTTCTCAGTATTTCGATGTAAGTAATGTCACATTGATATATTGATCGTTCAATTATTTGTCTTGCAATTTAATGGCACATCGATGAATTGTTTTTTCAACTATATGATTTTATATGACGAATGTAATTTTATATAAAGTAATGTGTACATCGATCATTTTTAGGGTTCCGTACCCAAAGGGTAAAACGGAACCCTATTACTAAGGCTCCGCTGTCCGCCTGTCTGTCCGTCTGTCACCAGGCTGTATCTCACGAACCGTGATAGCTAGAGAGTTGAAATTTTTTACAGATGACGTATTTTTGTTGCCGCTATACCAACAGATACTAAAAAATAGAATACAATAAATATTTAAGGGGGCTCCCATACAACAAACGTGATACTTTTGCCGTTTTTATAGAAAATGGTACGAAACCCTTCGTGCGCGAGTCCGACTCGCACTTGGCCGATTTTTTTCGATATATTGACATCGATCTAATGAACTTCGATATGTCATGGCCCGATCTTAGATCTTTTGATCTTCGTCATCTTTGTTTCACTTCATGATCTAATGGACCATTTCATAAAATGGTCGTTTTTAATAATAAGGCATATTACCCGCTGGCCACATCATGATGTGATTTGGCCATATTGGTCTGTCTACTTTTGATAATATGACCGATTACTTTATGAATTGGCCAAACGTTAGTGGTCATACCGTAAATAATATTATATCTACGAGTAGAGGCGGTGATGTCGCTTTGTTATCGTGGTACATCATGGCGGCGGACAATTATTATTTTCTTTATGTGAATTATATTGTGTAAACTGAAGATTAAAGTGCAGGTTAATAATGTTAAGACATCAAGCTAGATTTTTAATGAAAGTCACTCGAAAAACAGGCGCAACGACATAAAATCTTGGAGTTCGACACGTGATTTGGGAGGTAAGTAAGGTTATTTAATACTTTAAATATTTTTATTTATTGGTTTCCTTTCAAAATTACAAATATTTGTAATGTTTTATTTTTTCTATTGAGCAAAGTTTATATCAAACAATATCTAGCAACCACCTAGTATCGTAAACGTACGGACAACAGCACGTCGACCTACCACAAAATGTCAAACTTTCTCATTTGAAAATGAACTCTATATGTTAGGCTTAAAGTTTAAAATCTATTTGAGAATTTTTGACTTTTGGGGTAGGTCGACGTGCTGTTGTCTGTACCTATTACGAACGTTGATTGACATTCATCAAAAGTTGACGTATTAACGATATGGCCAGTTTTAGTTGCCCGTTTCATAAAAACTACCATTATACATATGAAATGCCCGGCCACATCATAAAGTGATTAATTTTAGGATCGGGCTACGACACACATATTGCTATTTGATGTTGAGTAGTAGGTAAGCCCCCAACACCAGGATGTTGTTTGGTGTCTAGTTTCGTGACAGTCAAAGGGTTAAGAAAAACTGCAAATAACTTTTAGTAATTTTCGTTATTGTATAATATTCGGTAGAATTAAGTTAGAAAAAAAATCAACGGGCTTGAATTAAATTTTTACCAATTTTTATTTTTACTCCCGTTTTGCACATTTTATTTTTTGCTGATTGTCGCTTAGGTACAGCAAATTTGTCTTGTACTTACGTAGTACCATAGAGAAAGAATAATACTACGTAAATGTAGTACGTACGTACTTCAAACTCGTCCCACTCTAGCATCTTATTACCAAAGCCTTAAAAGTAATTTTATATTGCCCACAAGGAACGTGTTTATGTAATTAAACAGAAATGTCAAGTGTATAAGGTGAAAAAGTCGACCTCAGGTATGTGAGTATTTTTTATTTTTCCCTAATAATTTGTATAAAAGATTGTCTTAATTTGATGTAGCGGCATACTGGGACTACAGTTCTATTAGTGAAGTCAAGATGGTAAGCTAGTCTTGAATTCTAACTAATATTCTCAAATAATCTCATTTTAAGGAATATTCTTAAAAATCCCATTTTAGGTTACATTCTCATACAATCACATATCTATTAATTATTCTTTAATAATAGGTACTTATTAGGTTTTTCAATATTATAAACTATATAATTTTTCAGAACAAAATACTTAATTATATTTGTATGTAGTCACTTCCTAGTTTAATTATATATTTAACAAGTATTTACATATTTATTTAAAGTCAATATTTTTGCCCTAATATTATTTTGTATTGACAGTGAAATGCAGCATTTAAAACTATTGTTAAATAAACTAAAGTAACGTAAAATTGGATCATCCTAACTTTGTGCAATATTTTTGCATAACGCTGTTTTTTAGTGGTTACATGAAAAAATTCCATTCGAGTGCTATAATCTAAAAACTAAGAATGAGTTTGTTCAGTTCGCTGCGTCATACACTTTATTAAGCAATCGGTATTTTAGTTTTGGTGCTGCAAGTGCAATAAAAAATATTCAGTTTGTGCTTGAAATAACTGAGCAGATTAAGTTGCTTCGAAAATTACATTTTCGTTTTGCACTGGGTCACAGAATAAATAATAGTAGTACTGAGTTTTACTGATTAAACACCTTTTTCTGCATTTTACTACAAATATAAACAACAATATAATTTAAATGACTGAGCATACGAAAATAACTTTTTCGCGCAGAACTTTCCATTAAAACCGGCCAAGTGCGAGTCGGACTCGCGCACGAACGGTTCCGTACCATTATTTATAAAAACGGCAATAAAAAAATGATTGTTATATGCGAACCCTCATAAATATTTATTTTACTCATTTTTTTTGTAATTGTTATAGCGGCAACAGAAATACACCATCTGTAAAAATTTCACCTGTCTAACTATCACGGTTCATGAGATACAGCCTGGTGACAGATAGACAGACAGACAGACAGACGTACTGCGGAGCCTCAGTAATAGGGTCCCGTTTTACCCTTTCGGATACGGAACCCTAAAAAGGGACACTGAAAATTGCACTGAACCAAGACAAAAAATATTATAAACAAGCTGTTACCCGCGACTTTGCTCTCGTGATCTTTAGTTTATTTAATACACCCCAAAGGAACATTTGAACGAAATAAAAAGTATCCTATATGTTAATCCAGATCATATTCTACATATATGTGTGCAAAATTTCACTGACAAACTTTCGCATTTATAATAATAATGAGGATTGACCGTGGATTCGAAATGTAATAAATTAATTGATCTGACTAAGACAATCAACGGATAATTACTTCACCAAACCACTAGGCTAAAGATCAGTCTCGTTGATTACTAACAAGTCTAAAATATACTTCCAGAAATCTTTCATTGTCGCATTCTGTGTGCTGGCGTGCGCGTACGCACTTACTCCAGTCGACGAATCCGCGGCCGAGGTGCTGCGCAGCAGCTTTGAAAACTCTCCTGATGGCGAATTCCAGTACAGCTATGAAACCAGCAACGGAATCGCATCTCAGGTTGAGGGACACGTTGATCAAGTGAGCAAGGTAAATATATCAGACAATCGTATTAATTTTACCATTAAAAACATTACAAATAAATTGTTTTAACGGTCCGGTACTATGGTGCCTAAGCAATAAATAAAAGTTACAAAATAAATACATTATTGGCAATGTGTCGTGTGGTGCCGGCACGTTAAAAGAATAGGACCACCCCTTCTCTTCCTATGGGTGTCGTAAGAGGCGACTACAGGAGAACCGCCACAAGAAGACGGGCAGCAGCGTCTCCTCTCCACCATGGGCTAAACTGCGATCGCCAACCCGCCTGCCAAGCGTGGCGATTATGGCAAAATCCTCCTTTTGGAGAGGCCTGTGTCCAGCAGTGGACTGATATAGGCTGTTGATGATGATGATGATGATTGGCAATGTTTGTCTGACGAGCCTAAAACAAACATTTGGCAATTTGGCTGCTGACCCTGACAATTAATATTTTTTTCGATAAAAGAACTAAAAAATTGCCATTTCGTTGACAATTAATTGCTACCTGTTTCTTTAATAATTTGTTTCAACGTAACAATGTTGTTATTGGCTCAGAATTAATGTTACTGTATCAGCAGGATTGCCTCTAACTTTATTCTTACTTACACTCGGTTTTTAACTTTACGATCCTAACCAGAGGTCACTGTCTCGATACATTTCGATCTGTATTGCACTCCATTCGAAGAAGTGACAATTGATGATTATTATAGATGTTGATGTTCATATTTTATATTTTTTCAGGATGAGGCAGCTCTTTCGATCTCCGGCTCAAACCAGTTCATTTCTCCCGAGGGACAGACATTTGAGATTAGCTACGTTGCCGACCGGAACGGTTACCAGCCTCAGGTCAGTATTAGTTTAAGGTAAATGTAGTGGTCATCATTTCAGCCGTAGGACGTCCACTGCTGAACATAGGCCTCCCTCAGTGACTTCCAGATTGACCGGTTGGAAGCGGCCTGCAACCAGCGGCTTTCTGCAACCTTTACTAGGTCGTCGGTGCACCTTGTGGGTGGACGTCCACGCTGTTGATGTCAATGTAGTTAGTTTACTATATTTGTTTTGCTCTCTGTTCCGGACCTAATTTTGAAATCATATACTCAGAAGTCCTGGTAAAGTTGATGGAATTTTAAGGTAATCCTATGTCAGAAGGAATTCCAGAAGTCCTATGGCTCTCACAGATGATAACGAAACCTCTGGGAATGAAGTTAAAAAAAAATAGTGACAGCCACAACTAAAACTACTCGACCATCAGTAATTGTATGCTATTTTTGTAAACAAGGCGGTACACTAAAATACCTTACAAGGAAAATGCCGGTGTCAGGATCGCACAACACATAGCCTACAAAGCAGCGATTTAATGTATCTACTGTTGATTTCGAAAATACAATCATAAATAATTAAGCTGTTCTCATTACAGGGTGATCATCTACCTACTGCCCCGCCTGTCCCTGAATATATTCTGAAGGCCATCAAATACACTGAAGAACACCCCTATGTTGAAGAAAAATAGAAACAATAATAACTCTAAACTGCCAACACTGCCATATGTAGTTAAAGATGTACATATTGTAATGTAAGCTAAGCACAATGGACACCTGGCGATGTATTTTGTTAAACCGTTAGATTAAGCTTTAACTTTGTTTTTATGCAATTATACCAGACCGAACGAAGTGTGCTGTTTTTTTCCTTTTGTCGTTTTTTTGATAATTATTTCTTTTGTTATACAATTACACTATGTTAGGATATCATTGAATGCATAAACCAGACTTTATGAGTTCCCGATAAACAAAGGTCCAAATTATAATGGAAACTTATTTACTCTATAATTCTTCCTTTAAACTACCTCTCTATTCAGAACTCATGGTTTATTGCTTCTAGCATGGTTTGCACTCATGGTTTATGGCGTATATATTTTTGAGACTCATTCTCACGAACCGAAATCTCTGCCAATACTAAGTCCCACAACTGTCAAACCTTGAGTATAACACATGATGAGGGGTCATGTGTAATACTCAGAGATACGGTATACAATGAAAATTCTATTGTTATGCGGTCTCATAAGTCCTCTTGGCGTTTGACGAGCTTGTGTAGGTGGGAAGAAATACACTGATAGTTGCAATAATAGACACATTTGCAGAGCTCTATAACCATTAGACCAATCACGCT
Organism: Anania fuscalis; assembly: GCA_950371115.1. NCBI lineage: Eukaryota > Metazoa > Arthropoda > Insecta > Lepidoptera > Crambidae > Anania > Anania fuscalis. The sequence continues at coordinate 13,446,343 of OX493335.1, read as the reverse complement.
CCTGAGCCACGTCACAAAATTATCTAGCTGCAAGATTTGACGCCTTTCAGCCACCGAAAAAGGTTAGGTGGACAATTTTGTTTATGTTCAACAATTGTAATGTGTCTAAATATTTTGTTAATAAATTTTTGCTTACATTGCCCCTATTACCAATAAAAATAATAAAATGGTATTTTTATTGAATATATAATTAATAATACGGTTCATTTTTTTAAACATGATGAACCTGGTATGCAGTGGTTAACAACACCTTATGTATTTAGTAATAGGCCCATATTGTTTTACCTATTTCATCACAGAACATAACTTTATTCAATTTAAAGTTCATGGTTAGGGCCCTAACCATGAACTGTTAAAACAATCACAAATCTGTCAAACATTATCATTTCTGTCAAATTTTGTATGAAATGACGTACCAAAATTGACAGATTTGACAACTTTGAGATTGTTTTAAGAGTTCATGGTTATGGCCCTGGGCCCTAACCATGAACCGTTAAAACAATCACAAATCTGTCAAACATTATCATTTCTGTCAAATTTTGTATGAAATGACGTACCAAAATTGACAGATTTGACAACTTTGAGATTGTTTTTAGAGTTCATGGTTAGGGGGCTGGTCTACTTCTATGATTTTGGGTTGATTGGGAACCAACGAAGACATTCTTTGGGTTTATGTTTTTTTGGTTTGCTTTTGATTGAGTAACTGATGGTGACTCACATCCTAACTGAGAGCCGAGTGAGCAACTGTCATTAATTGTTACTTAATGCAGGTACATGAGGACATACAGCTCGTCAAAGCTAAAATGTGTTCACCACACTCTTTTTTAAACGACTGCCAAACGAGGGTTATGTTTTTCTAGCGTATGTATGTGTGTATGTATGTATGTATGTAAGTATGTATGTAAGTATGTCTATTTCTTTGGCACGCCCTATAGCCTAAAACGTTTAACGGATATTAAAGTATAATATATCAATAGATTCGTCTCAATTGTGGGAGTGACAAGGGGTATGTAACTTTCTGATAAACCGATTATGAAACTTTCTTTTATTAACTAAGAGTAACATATGCAAAAAAAACACTGAAAAAATAGGAAGGAAAAACTGTTTAATTGATTTCAACATATGATATGTCATTAGATTCGTCTCAGTTGTGGGAGTGACATAGGCTATGTTATTACCCGGAATTCCTATTGGTACATGAATTAAACGGTAAAACCCGATTTCAGATACTACTAACTCGAGTTAAAACCTTTTTTTTTCAATGAAGAGATAGAAATAAGGCTTTAAAGTTCATTGAAAAGTAGTAGTAGAATACTACAAACTAAAAAGTTAAAAACATAATTGATTAATTATAAAATCAAAAAACCCGACTGCGTAAAAAGTGAACTTAAAAGATGAAAACAAGATGTAAAGAATCAATTTGCAGTCGGAGGCATCAAATCGATTAACAGCATAATGATGATCAACTTGGTATGCACTGCGTTATACCTATTAAGTTACTTAAATCCGTGTAGAAAAAGTCGAATCAAGTAACATGGATTTGATGCCTCAGACTGCAAATTGATTCTTTAAATCTTGTTTTCATCTTTTAAGTTCACTTTTTACGCAGTCGGGTTTATTGTTTTTTTTATTAATATTTTTTTTTCATTATGTAAATATAACCTTAACGTGGGAGATATTATTATCACATTTTAAGAAAATAAATCAATTTACTGCTTCTCTAGGGATCTTCTAGCATAAACACATTGATATAATTGACAGTGACAATATAGATAGCGATGCAAGGTCGATTAGCGATATGTAGAGGTGCTGAGTAGTAAAATGGCATCGATAACTGTAGTAAAATTGCATCAAAAACAAGACCTATCTAGTTCCTTAAAGGCGTGAAACGAGGAGATGTTAAACCTCCGAAGTTGTTCACGAACTCACTAGAAGTCGTCTTCAAGACACTGGATTAGAAAGGAACGGTCATCAATGTCAACGGCAAATCTTCCTCCGCTTCCGCTTGGGATTATGGTTAAAGGATAAAATCTGAAACGAGATCATCATGCAGAAGACTAATGTAACAGACACAGTCCAAAAAATATGTAGCGTGGGCTGGCCACATCTGTCGCAGAACCGATGAAAGATGGAATAAACGGATTCTCGATTGGAGACCACGCCTTAGAAAACGTGTGTAGGACGCCCCGCAGCCCGATGGACTGACGACCTTAGAAATATGGCTGGCAGTGGCTTGATAAAAGAAGCGGGAAATCGTGCTCTTTGGGGGAGGCTCACGTCCAGGGCCTGCAATAGGCTAAATAGATTAATAGATAGATTGGCTAAGTATTTTCCTGGTGGTGATTCTACTGCTCAAATACAACTAACTGCATTTTGTTTGTGACCAACTTCGACATCGCAAAAAAATACACTTCCGTATACTAAACCGCAGACCAGCTGACATAATCAGTTTTTATGGAAAGATGAAAATTTCTGAGATTTCGATGTTTTTATATTTGAGAAGTGGAATCATCCCCTAGAAAATAGTTAACTAACAAATTTTCTTCTTGTAATCGAATGCCAGTGCGGGCAAAAACGCGAATACAAGCTTAGAACTTCGCGAATTATGATTCAAACGTGCGACCGTGCTGTAATGAGCAAAGCAATATCAATAGATTTATTTTTATAAATCTATTGATTGTTTTACATGTTTTTACATTATTTATTTATTTTATTTATTTAAAACTTTATTGCACAAACTGACAAAAAGTGTACAAATGGTGGACTTAATGCTAAAAGCATTCTCTGCCAGTCAACCATTGGGTCATTATTTATGTTTAATAGACTATTCTGAATCCAAAAAAAGTGTACGGTTTTTATCACCAAATAAAAAAAATGCACGTGGAATATAAAAAACGGAGCTAAATTTAGTTTAAGCTTAAAAGTTTTACTAGTAGCCATCAGTGCGTTACATTGTAATTTACGAACATCATCTACCTACCTGTATAACTTTATTATGTACACCAATGTAACATGCAATAAATGATTGATTGATATATTGAGTATCCTCCTCCTGAATCCATGACCAGAAGGTGTATTTTTAAAGCCTTCTAATTCCAATACACATACGAATTCACAAAAATCGCATAGGAAATTGTCTACAACATCATCATCATTTCAGCCAAAGGACGTCCACTGCTGAACACAGGCCTCCCCCAGTGACTTCCATATTGGCTGGTTGGAAGCGGCCTGCATCCAGCGGCTTCCTGCAACCTTTGCCAGGTTCGTCTGTGGGTGGACGTCCCACGCTGCGCTTTCCGGTACGTGGCCTCCATTCCAGAACCTTTCTGCCCCATCGGCCGTCAGTTCTACTTGCTATGATCCCCGCCCACTGCCACTTCAGCTTGCTAATCCGTTGGGCTATGTCAGTGACTTTTGTTCGTTCGCGGATTGTTTACGATTCTTAGGATTTCGTACCTATGTGAATTGGAATTCGAATGCTAGAAATTAAGCCTTCAGAACATGAGCTTGATGGTATTTTATTTTTAAAAAGTAGGCAAACAACATAAAATATAGGTAATTGTAAGAGCATAGGCAATAGGCATACTAAATCAATATTCCCCCCCCCCTTCCATTCACCATTTAATATATAAATGCGAAAGTAATTTGTCCGTCTGTTACACTTTCACACCTAAACCTTACAGAGAAAAACTAGAGCTTAGGAAAGGAGGCCTATGTTCAGCAGTGGACGTCCTGTGGCTAAGATGATGTTAATGAAACTGAGAATAAAAGTTCGTATGGAAGTCCAAACAAAGTCTAATATCTTCTGATAAATACAACTTGGGGTTTAAGATCCAAAATAAAAAGCGTATTTCTTGATATGAATGCTTCAACAGACCACAACGTTGCTTAATTTATGAGACAAACCAAAATATTCTATAGTCTATGCGAACAAAGTCGCGGGGACAGCTAGTAAGTTATATAAATATAACATAATAAGCTTAATTATATTAAAAACTTTGCATGCACAGAAACATTAAAATATGCAATTTTCTTACTTTGAGGACGGCAAAAAGCATGACACTTAAAAGTGTTTCATTCAGGTGGATTCTCATTCCCGTCTCGAGATAATAATTATTCATGAAATTACTCATAAAATATTATATACCTATTGTATTTTCATCCAAATGCTACATACAAAGTTTACAATTAATACGACAGCTGGTTGTAGAATTTTAAGAAAAAAAATGTTAAAGAACGGCCAGCCGTTGTACAGTAAGTTATAAGTGAACCTAAAATTGCGTATCAAAACCAACAATTCATTTACTTGGACCCTTTCCAGACGCCTTAAATTACATTGCAATTAACAAGCATAATATAATAGCAATAGGTACTGGTTTTTAAAATACCTCGATTAAACTAAAATTTGTTCAAAATAGAACATGTTTGGCACAAATTGTCTTGTGGACCACATAAAAACTACTGGCCTGATACCTTTTAACATTTCAGTGGGCTGACCTTGGTGTCACCACAGCATCTTTGGTTAAGTGAGGTGCGGCTTTTTAGATAAATATCATTCGTAATAATAATATCCGGACCAAAGAATAAATAAATGCCATGAACTTTAGCCTAGACTTTTTTCCTACCTAGCTAAAAATAAGAAGAACGGTAATGCCAGCCTCAAAACTAAAATAGTAAAAGTTACTTATGTTTGGTTCCGAACGTCCGTTGGACGGAACCCTTATAAAATTACTTGGGTTCCGTTTTTTTACCGTGTGTCTTTCTGTTTGTAAGGACAATTTACTGTAAATCTTCTAGAACGATTGAGTTTAAAATTTGGATTTTAACAGAGAAAGTAAGTGTAACGATTATTGAATGAATATCAAATTGTAAAAAAAAAATGTCAAATATAGTATTAGTATATATTTGGGGGAAAATTAAAAACATTGGTATAATTATTCAAGTCTTTGAACTAAAGTAAAGTTTTACAAATTGTACTGTGATAAATATCGAATGAAAGAATTTGTTGCTAGGGTTTCAAATATTTATTTTATAAGTAGTTTGACTGTGATAATATAGGAAAGATTAAGTACATAATTATTTTAAAAGTGTGAAGTGTTGAGAAACAAAATTGAAAATAATACTTTACCTAGGTATTAGATTATAGGAAAACCTTTAAGTAGTACTCCACCAGATTTTGTCTGATTTATCGCTTTATTATCCAGGGCGTTGATTTAGTTGAGTCTTAATGTTAAGGAGGCAAAGGTTCATTTATCAATATGAATAGGTAAGTATGGTCAACAAACATGAAATCATTAAAAAAACAGATGGTCCCACCAAACTTACGCTCTATCTCGCCATACTAAATTTTTATGATTAAATGTGAAAAATTAACTAAAATCCTCGTTCAACTTGTGTAGGTATATTTTCATAAATCTATATTTTAGGTATTATTATAGTTAATACATGCATAATAATTTAAATAACTTACGATACACTAAGTTATAATTAGGTACACAGATGTAAGTATTGTCATCATCATCAGTATCATATCAGCCTGTTGCAGTCCACTGCTGGATATAGGCCTCCCCCAAGGAGCGCCACAGCGCAGGATCTCCCGCCCTTTACATCCAGTCGCTGCCACCTGCCTTCTTCAGGTCATCGGTCCATCTAGCCGGGGGGCGTCCTACACTACGTTTGCCTAAGCGTGGTCTCCATTCGAGAACCTTCCTGCTCCACCTCTCGTCGGTTCTGCGACAGACATGGCCAGCCCACTGCCACTTCAGCTTGCTACATTTTTGGACAATATCAGTCACCTTAGTCTTATGTCGTATGACCTCGTTCCGGATCTTATTAATGAGATCCCCAACATAGACCTATCCATAGCACCCTGAGTGACGTGTAGTCGGTGGGCCAACTTGACTGTCATGTTCCACGTTTCGGCTCCGTCGGTTAAAACTGGTAGGACGCATTGGTTAAACACCCGGCTTTTCAGGCACTGCGGCAGTGTCGACGTGAAGATATGACGCAATTTCCCAAATGCTGCCCAGCCAAGCTGCACTCTTCTGGCGATTTCCCGCTCGAAGTTGTCTCTACCGAGCTTTAGTACTTGTCCAAGGTAGACGTACCCTTGGACAACCTCGAGCGTAGTGCCCTCGACGGAAATTGGTTCCGGGATGACATGTTCGTTGAACATTACTCTTGTCTTGTCCAAATTCATCCCAAGCCTCACACGTCTCGAGGCAGCATTAAGACTGTGCAGCATTTTTTGCAAATCCTGCAGCGATTCTGCCATAATAACTATGTCATCGGCAAAGCGAAGATGCGTAAGATATTCGCCATTCACATTGATGCCCAGTCCGTTCCAATTCAGCGTCCTGAACACATCCTCCAGTGCGTTGGTGAACAGTTTCGGAGATATAACATCTCCCTGTCTAACACCTCGGAGCAGCTGGATGGGTTTTGTTCGGTGGTTTTGTACTTGGACGGACATTGATGCCATACTGTACAGGCTTCTTAGCACCTTCACGTACCGCCAATCGACTTGGCATCGCTGCAAGGAGTCCAGAACAGCCCAGGTTTCGACCGAGTCGAAGGCTTTCTCATAGTCCACAAAGGCCAGGTACAGGGGCTGGTTATACTCTTCGGACTTCTGTATAACCTGCCACACCGTGTGAATGTTTTTTTGTCTATTACATTTTTTGGCTGTATTTAATCAGTTACTTGCACCGCGCCCTTTGAAAACTTTCTGCATGACCCAATGGTTGACTGGCAGAGAATGCTTCTAGCATTAAGTCCACCTTTTGTACACTATCTGTAAGTTGTGCAATAAAGTTCAAAATAAATAAATGTGGTCTATGGTACTGTAACCTTTGCGAAACCCAGCCTGTTCCGGTGGCTGGACAGCGTCAAATCTTGCGGAAAGACGGTTTGTGATGACCCTCGCGAACAGCTTGTAAACGTGACTCAGGAGCGTGATTGGTCTATAGTTTTTCAGGAGACTTTTGTCTCCTTTCTTGAAAAACACTGCCACCACGCCCCCACTCCACGTTGACGGAGTTGAAGAGCCACTTAAGTTCACCAAGCACAGGTTGGCCTGCAGCTTTTAAGAGCTCAGATGTGATTCCGTCTTCGCTGGGAGCCTTCCCATTACTAAGCTGTCCGAGGGCCGCCTCAATCTCATCCTCCTCCACGTCTGGGAGATATTCAGTAAGTAAGTAATGCTTGCTAATTATTTTAAATTAATTCATAAATATTTATAGCTATTTTATAGATTTGAATGACATTATGAAGATAAATAATTTATATGCTCCTGCAGTGTCAAGTAGTAGTAAAACCATCAAAGTAATAAAAAGTAGATGCATTCCTAAACGTATTCGTTTATCTTCGTAATAATAACACAACATAGGTATGAATGCAGCCAGACCAGTCAAAACAGGCTTGGCGAAGACTAGACTAAGTTTCATCAAAATTCTAAAGATCACATCTAAGTATATAAGGATCACGATCGAAATATCAAATCAGATTATCGCAAAAGCAGATCTGATAACCCCACTAGCACAATGGTAAGTTAACTAATACTATATCAAAAATCAAATAAAATTCAAAAATATCATATAGAGTTCAAAAGAAATTAATTTCCTCAAAGCCTAATAAATATTAAAAAAATATATATATATATTTCTAATAACGATGACAGTTTATGATGTGTCGATTTTATTACAAAAAATAACATGAGCAACAGCAAAATATACCTTTATGACAATTTGATAGTGTAAATTTGAATGAGTCATGGCCTCGTGGGCTTATTTACGAGCGCCTGTTTCTTTTTCTTTTCCAGAAATTCCTGGTCGTCCTCGCTTTCGTGGCTGCGGCCTGCGCTGACGTAGCACACCTTGACGCCACCGCCCCCATCCTCAGGTCTGAATATGACATCCAGCCTGACGGCGGCTTCCAATACAGTTACGAAACTGGCAACGGCATCAACTCCCAAGTTTCAGGTGTTGTTAAGGACCCCAACTCTGTAAGTACTTGCAATTTCTATATTTTTAAAATTTAAGAGTAGTTGTGCTCTTGCCATTGGAAGCAGCTTGAATCGAGCGGCTAATCTGGAAGTCATTGGGGGAGGCCTATGTTTAGCAGTGGACGTACTATGGCTGAAACATTGATGATTATAATGTTTAGTGCTTCCAGTTATAGTGCCTTACAGTTCAGCCGCCCAATTTATAAACGCAGTTAAGAACATGTAAACAGTTTCGAGAAAAATCGGTCAAAATTTATTTTAGAGTGTCTACTATTGTTGTAATGGGCTTAAAGAGCAAAACTCGCAGATCATTTTGATGTTGGATTTTTATTTTTTATTTAATATTTTGTGAATAACTACAACTACTAACTGTTTCTGTCACCAACCATGAATGCAGTATGATTGTTGCTCACTGCGTTTATCAGTATATCTTGCGCTGCTTCTTATCGGCACAAGCCCACACATTGTTCCGAAGCAGTGGTAAAAAAAATATTATTGGGACGTGTAAACAAGTGCATTTAATGGAAAAATTGCAAAAATAAATGATTTTGATTTTTTATTTTGGGTAGTTTCCTGTACTTACGGTACATATGTAAAATTATTAGATATAATTTTAGATCTTATAGCATAATATATGCGCCGTATCTTTACAACATACTGCATTTACGAGTAGGAGCATGAAACGAAATAACTCATCAAAACTTTTAATACGCAGTAATATTACAATTTATACTGCCTTTATCGTAAGTTATAAATGCTTTCATGTTAAACTTAAAATAATCAATAAAAAATCAAGATAAATGAAAAAAGATTACAAATTATTGCTGAGATCCCTTTATTTAAAAAATAAAAAACACGTTTTAATTGATTAGCTAGGAAAGTGGCAACCATCTGAGGTTAAGAAGGTTATCATTACTTCAGGAACTTATGTAACTAATAAAGACTTTACAAGTCACAAAAAACTACACTTGTTTTACATCAACATTAACATAACTTCAAATTATATTAAACGTAAAAGGAAATGTTTAACAACAATTATTACCATTGAAGACATGGATTCAAAACTGCATCTTCATTTCAGGACCACCCCACTCTTGAAGTTAACGGAGCATACAGATACACTGCTCCCGATGGCAGCCCAGTCGAGCTGAGCTACGTTGCCAACGAGAACGGTTTCCAACCCCAGGTACAGATAATTACATGATATAGATAATAAACAAAAATCTAGTTTAATCAGTAAATATCTTCAATTATTTGTAGTGAGGCTAAGATCAATGGTAAGTCATGATAATATTTTGGAACGCCCTGGAACGTCCAAGTGGTCCAAGGTCGTATCCTTGAGCGATGAGTATGGGTGCGTCGCTCGAGCGCGCAATGTATGAAGCGTAACTTCTGATAAATAACTATTACTTTTCGTGTCGCCATAGTCCGGTTTTGTTGAGATTTTTGGTCTTCACATTGTCAATTTTTGTTTCCAGGGAAGCCACCTGCCCGTCGCTCCCCCGGTACCTGAAGCCATCGTTCGCAGTCTCGCCTACATCGCCGCCCACCCCGTCGCTGTCGCTGAGCGCGTTGTGACAGCGCCCGTCCGCGCTGCCGCCGCACTCCTTGGTTAAGCTTCTTAGCACACCCCTGACCTGATATGTACATAATAAACTGTTGAATAATTTTACTTGAGCATTCTTTATTCTCGCCAAACGTTGTTTTTGTCAATGTAATCTCGTCTACTTATTTAAGCATTAACAGTACAATTAGGTATACCTTCCTTTGGCAAATTATCTTTCGCCAAATTTCACTTCCCAAAAACGTATCGCCTATATTTCCCAAATGAATCTTGAAATGTACATTTCGCACTTTATTCATTTATTTTGGTCAAATTATCATTTGGCAAAATTTTACTTTGTCAAGTTAATATAGCTAATGTTTTATTTTGGCAAAAATTATATTGTAAAAAATTTATTGGTCTAATTGTCACTTCACTTACTCCATTATTATATGCACAGAAACGAACTGGTGCCGGAAAAGTTGCATGTTTGTTAACTAAATGCATTGAATAATATTATTACTTACTTAATTTACCAAAACTTACTTTACATACAGAAATCTTTCCTACAGAGTCTAGGTAAGGTTAGGTTAGAAAAGTGACCGTACAAAGCGCGAAGCCGAGCGAACGGAGCGAGCGCAGCGAGCGTAGAGAGCGTGCCGCGGTAGCGGCCGGCGAGCGCTTGATTAAAATTTTTGCTTCCAATAGTATATTTTCGAAACACTTAGGCTTGGTCTATACCCAGCCGGAAACCGGAGCGGGTTAATACGGATTCAGTCCATCGCTTAAGCAATAAGTTCGATTTTTGAACGGATTCTTGCGGATGTTTACGGATTCCGGCAGCGTATAGACCAAGCCTTAACTTGTCAGTAAAGACTTTTTAAATTGTTTTTTTTTCGATATGCTATGCAATATTTTGGGAAGAGTATGTTATGCCAAAACAAACATTTGACTAAATCATATTTGGTAAAATAAAACATTGCCAAGCAATTATTTGATAAACAATAATTTGCCAATTATAGTGTTTGCTATTTGTAGAATTGTGAAAAGTTGTTTTGAGAAATGTTTTTTTGCCAAATGAAAATTTGGGAAAGATAGTTTGGGATGTGATAAATTGGGAATCGTTTTTTGGCCAATCATTAGTAATCCGTACAATTAGCATAACATTTACAGCGCAATAAGCTGTTGACAGCAACTTGGTTCGTGTGGTCCTTAAATGAAACATAGTTTTCAATTTAATTTGGATTATGTTTCCTTTTTCACTGGTTGGATTATTTATCCTAATTATATAATATATCATTATTTAAAATCATCTATTTGCTCGTAAAAGTTTCGATATAATCGGCCCTACTGTTTTGAAGAGTAGCCGGAATAAACAGTGAGATAAAAAAAAAGTTTTTTGATGCCATTTTTCAGTGATACAAATTCCAATGTATGGATAAAGTGCCAAATAGTTGAAATATGTAGAGGATATAAGTGCTTGAATTGATATGTCATGTCTTATAGCGCTATTTGTTGGTGGTGAAACGCATAAATAGTGTTTATCCTTCATATAAAGGTGGGTCTACGCTAACGAGCCGAGCACAAGCGGAGCACCACCCAAAGTTTTTGTAGTGTGAGCCGACTTTGAGCCTCGAACGAGCGCGCTTCGAACATTTGGCTCGTGTTCGACTGTGTGTGCTCCGCCTATTGTCGGTTTTTTGACGAACACAAAGGGATCTGCCGCGAGCACACTGCGAAAAACTACGTTCGAAGAAAGTGATCGTTGTACGTCCACATTTGACGCCGCAAACGACGAAGCCGAAACGGCTCCGCTCGTGCTTCGCTCATGCGCGGTTCGACTAGCGTAGACCACCCACCTTTAGTAGAAAAAAGCTTATTCAAAACTTATTTATGTAGAGCTTATCCGTACATTGTGAAAAATGCCCCGAATGTCATATTTTTAAAACACACAAAAGCCCAGGTTTCATTTATTTACTAGAGGCAGCCTCGAATCGAGCGGCTGCTTCGCTCCAAAGCCGCGTAAGTAGAGGCTCTGCCTCAACTTGAACGCGCCGCGACACGAGTCAAATTCGTTGCTGCAAGTTTTTTGGGATCCGTTAAATATTTAAACAGTAGCTACTCGACACGCGTCAGGTGGCATCACGTTTTGGCTTTAATCAGCGCACGATGGGGATCAAGCTAAGGCAACTCGCCTTAAGCTGATCCGCAATGTGCCTCGAGCCTTTTTCTCTGATGAGGAGCCTCAAACTGAGGCTTAAATTCGAGGCTGCTCAACCCAAGGCTGCCTCAGGTGGATACGCAGGCTATTAATTTATTTTTTTGGTATTTCAATTATTTTTATTACAAGTTTATATTTATTGCCCGTAGAAAAAATGGAATTATCGAGAAAATATTTTAGGGCGATCATTTTATATGATTTTAAAAGTTCACTCTTCTCGGAAGACTGCATTGCTTGTCTTAGACATGGTTTTGAGAAAATAACACTTGGTTTTAAGCACCGTAAGGCGTCAGTGCGCAGAATTTAATCGTTGCTATTTTTCCCTCCATGATGAAACTCGTGAAGGCTGGGCCCTCGTCTGCGGTTACCGACGATCAGGCAATTGAAGAAAACCGGCGTTTCACACATGAAAAGGTTTTCAATAAATATAAATAAATAATATTGGACAATATCACATACATTGCTCTGATCCTAAGGTAAGTAGCTAAAGCACTTGTGTTATAGAAATCAGAAACAACGACGGTACCACAACACCCAGACCCGAGACAATGTAGAAAACGTCGTTTTCTACATTGACCCGACCGGGGATCAAACCCGAAACCTCAGAGATGGCGACGCCATAATATAGTCCGGCGTGCTCGCCTCTCGGCTATGGTCGCCAAGAACATTTGGGGATTTGTACAATCATAAAAATGCAGCAACACTCAAAAGCAAAAAAAAATTGTTGCCGCTGGATTCCTTACGAACTTATCCCAGAACTAAAAAGTATGTAGAACGATTGCGAGAGCGCTAATACAATTGAGACAGGCTAGAGCGTGGGCAAAAAATAAAGTGTTTTTCATTTCTCATACTCGGAAAGTAGTGTTTGTTTGAATCGAGTAGCGGGTGGAAGATGCTACTTCCCACCTTTGGGCGGGATACGTTGAAATAATACTTCACCACAGTGCAATAAATACGTATCATTTAAAGAATCAATGAAAAAAAATTTGTGCTTAAGTCGCTCGCGCTTATTACGAGTCGCCCTCTGTTTCAAATAATGGTGGGTACTAATTTTTTTGAAGTAATTCATTCATATTATATATTTAATGTGTTCCTATAGTTCACATCTTTTTTAGAATTACCTTATAATGTTAATCAAATTGCAGCCTGTCCTAACTGGGTGCGTAATGTTTGATATAATAACAGATAATATAATTTCAATAGGAATAACGTTAAAATGATAGAATTTTTATTAACTATAAAGACAAAGAATCTAATTTCATTTGACCGAATATTTTATTTAATATAACTATTGTTTGCTCTAACTACATTTATTATAACATTTTTTTACAGAATTTTCACTTTGAAAAATGTTCTTTTCCTATAACGTTCCCTTCATATATTTCTTATTTTTACTAATTTCTACTTTAGGGCGAATCCGACTCGGCCAACCCCGACTCCACTTGGTACTTGTCTGCCCTACCCCTAGAGTGTAATTCAATAAGGCGGAGGCGCGGAGGGAGGCAGCACCAGCCCGCTGTAACATAAGTACATAAAGCCTGCACTATATTACGCCAGGGTGGAGGGGCTGCCTTCCCGTAGCGCCGAAGCTCACGAAATTCTAAGTGCATGCTTGCATGCTGCAGGCATGCCTGAGTGCAAGCTGCATGCCTGCTATGCCTGCTGGCATGCTGCATGCCTGCTTGCATGTAAAAATGTATCTAAATTAAATGAAATGTTATTTATAGATTTTAATTATTACAATGAATGAATATTAGAGTAAATACATATTAGTTAATATGTGTATTATAGAAAATGTTCATTAGAGCAAATAAAATTAGGTAAAATGAAATTATAACAATAATACGTTAGATCAATTGATCATTATATTTAAAAAAAAATATGTAAAATGAGATTAGGTCAAGTAATCATTCATCAAAAACCGAAGAGTTTAACCGGCCATTATGCCTAGCGTTCGTGGATTACGAAAAAGCCTTCGATTCGATCGAGACTTGGGCAGTCCTCGAATCTCTTTAGCGGTGCCAAACTGACTACCGGTACATCGAAGTGCTGAAGTCTTTGTACACAAACGCCACCATGTCTGTACGTCTACCGGAACCGATTCAGCTTCAGCGAGGTGTAAGACAGGGAGACGTAATCTCCCCGAAACTATTCACCGCAGCGCTGGAGGACGCTTTCAGCTCTTGGACTGGAGAGGACTTGGCATCAACATCAACGGCGAGTGCCTGACTCACCTTCGTTTTGCCGATGATATCGTGGTCATGGCTGAGACACTGGAGGATCTTGGAGCAATGCTCGATGACCTCAGTAGAGTCTCCCAACGAGTGGATCTTAAAATGAACATGGAAAAGACGATCATCATGTCTAACTCCCATGTCGCACCCACTCCTTTTATGGGTGATTTTTTTTGTTTTTTTTTTTTATAGATAATGGTACGGAACCCTTCGTGCGCGAGTCCGACTTGCACTTGGCAGGTTTTCAGTACTTGTTGTTATAGCGGCAACAGAAATACATCATAATATGTGTAAATTTCAACTGTCTAAATATGTATCCCAGTTCATGAGGTACAACCTAGTGACAGACGGACAGACGGACAGACGGACAGACGGACAGACGGACAGACGGACAGACGGACAGACGGACAGACGGACAGACGGACAGACGGACAGACGGACAGACGGACAGACGGACAGACGGACAGACGGACAGACGGACAGACGGACAGACGGACAGACGGACAGACGGACAGACGGACAGACGGACAGACGGACAGACGGACAGACGGACAGACGGACAGACGGACAGACGGACAGACGGACAGACGGACAGACGGACAGACGGACAGACGGACAGACGGACAGACGGACAGACGGACAGACGGACAGACGGACAGACGGACAGACGGACAGACGGACAGACGGACAGACGGACAGACGGACAGACGGACAGACGGACAGACGGACAGACGGACAGACGGACAGACGGACAGACGGACAGACGGACAGACGGACAGACGGACAGACGGACAGACGGACAGACGGACAGACGGACAGACGGACAGACGGACAGACGGACAGACGGACAGACGGACAGACGGACAGACGGACAGACGGACAGACGGACAGACGGACAGACGGACAGACGGACAGACGGACAGACGGACAGACGGACAGACGGACAGACGGACAGACGGACAGACGGACAGACGGACAGACGGACAGACGGACAGACGGACAGACGGACAGACGGACAGACGGACAGACGGACAGACGGACAGACGGACAGACGGACAGACGGACAGACGGACAGACGGACAGACGGACAGACGGACAGACGGACAGACGGACAGACGGACAGACGGACAGACGGACAGACGGACAGACGGACAGACGGACAGACGGACAGACGGACAGACGGACAGACGGACAGACGGACAGACGGACAGACGGACAGACGGACAGACGGACAGACGGGCAGACGGGCAGACGGGCAGACGGGCAGACGGGCAGACGGGCAGACGGGCAGACGGACAGACGGACAGACGGACAGACGGAGTAATAGGGTCCCATTTTACCCTGTGGGTACGGAACCCTAAAAATGCTTTGACGCACACCACGAATAATAAAAAGTCGTATTTAGCTTCTGAAAAGCTTTAAGACCGAGCACTTTTTCTTTGTTTTCCCAAAAATCCCAGATTGATTAGAGGTTTGTCATTAATGAGGCCCGAAGAGGCCGTGATAGCTTTTAATTAGCACCGGAAAAATATCCCTTCAGACTAGTCCTCATTTTGAAAAAATAAAAACCTACTTCAAAATTAAAATAAAAAGCGAAAAACAATATTGATGTAAATTCGGACGAATGAACGTCAGAAAATGATTTAAATAATATGAACACATGTTAACTCTCTAGGGCTGGTACTGAATCCAAAAAGAACTGATTAAGTATGTTTTAGTCAATATTATTTTTCGCTTTATAGTTTAACTTTGAAGTCGGATTTTAGTTTTTTTTTATACTTATTTTATTTTACAATTTTAAGTGTTAAGTCCTTCCGAACTAACGAAGCGTTTAATAAGATTAAAGTTTAACAGGAGCGGGTTTTAGTTTAAGAAAGCCTGCTATTCTGGTGTCGTAACCATAGGATAAGGTCTTGCGTTCAATAAAAATCAATTTCAGAAAGGAACTTTAAAATTTCTATGTTTATTTTATAGGTTCGAATGACAGTAGTTAAATAATTTATTAGGCTCTTACAGTGTCAAGTAATCAAAACAATATAATAAATTAAAGGTATTTGGGCATTTTGTTTGGACCTTTGACCCACCAGTAAAAATATATTAGTTCGTTATTAAAATTGACTAAAGCATTGAACGCAAGACCTTATCCCATGGACACTTCTGTAAATAACGATCTTTTTAAATAATTTCTATAATGATAGATCCTTCATTGAACGATAAAGTATTGTAAAAGTCCTAACACTAAAAATGGTAAAATAAAAAAAGTAAAAAAAAAAACTAATAACCGACTTCAAAAATAAACCAAAAAGCGAAAAATAATATTACCTAAACTAAAACATACCTAATCAGTTATTTTTGGAGTCAGTGCTCCATGGAGAGTTAAACTGTGTTCATTAATCGCACCAAATGTATTATGTTCATTATTATTTAAATACTGTGATAAAATAGAGGGCCTCTAAACTCTGCATTGTAATGTGCATTGCGCCTTACAAGCACCAGAGAGCGTATCACAGTAATTTAATATCGAATGATGATCGTAAATCAATAATTAGGAAAAATATACGTTTTGCGTTGAAGCACAAAACTTGTTTTCCCCATGCATTAGGATGAAAATAAAAATACTTCGTGAAATGTTGATCCTAAACCTTCATAAAAAACCCCATTGTAATAATGATCGCGAACTTTGAGCTACCGGGTCAAAAATGCCCAGTTACCTTTATAAATAAATTATGGTAAATAAAGATAAATAACACTTGAAAAAAAAATCATCGACCTTCAATTCTATGGTAAACAAATTGTCATTAAATTTTACACCGCAACATGTAAACATTTATTACAAAAGTATCAGAATCCAACCAAGAGGTAGTATAATAACAATTGTGACATTAAACCATCAAATTAATAAAAAGTGATGCTTTCCTAAACATGTTCTTTTATCTTCGTAATAACAACACTTAATATGAATGCAGCCAGACCAGTCAAAACAGGCTATGACTTAGTCTCATCAAAATTCTAAAGATCACATCTAAGTATATAAGGATCGCGATCGAAATATCAAATCAGATTATCGCAATAGCAGGTCTGATAACCCCACTAGCACAATGGTATGTTAACAATATATCAAAAATCAAATAAAAGTAAAATAATTATCATTTAGAGTTGAAAACAAAATAGCTTCCTTAAAGCCTAATAAATATTATAATATCTTAATTTTTTTTCTAATAACGATAACAATCTACGTGTCGATTTTATAACAGAAAATAACATGATCAACAGTAAAAAGATACCTTTCTGACAACTTGTATTGTCTCAACCTTATTTAATGGCAAATAAACTATTTGTATTTGAAAAAAAAAATCAACTTAAAAGTGTAAATTAGAATTACTCATGGCCTCGTGCGCTAATTGCCGAGCGCCTTTTTCTTTTTCAGAAATTCCTGATCGTTCTCACTTTCGTGGCTGCGGCCTGCGCTGACGTCGCTCACCTTGACGCCACCGCCCCCATCCTCAGGTCTGAATATGACATCCAGCCTGACGGCGGCTTCCAATACAGTTACGAAACTGGCAACGGCATCAACTCCCAAGTTTCAGGTGTTGTTAAGGACCCCAACTCTGTAAGTACTTGCAATTTTCTTTTTTTTCAAATTTAAGAGTTGTTGTGCTCTTGCCCATTGGAAGCAGCTTGAATCGAGCCGCTAATCTGGAAGTCATTGGGGGAGGCCTATGTTCAGCAGTGGACGTACTATGGCTGAAACATTGATGATGATAATGTTTAGTGCTTCCAGTTATAGTGCCTTACAGTTTAGTCGCGCAATTTATAAACGCAGTTAAGAACATGTGAACAGTTTCGAGAAAAACGCGGTCAAAATTTATTTTAGAGTGTCTACTATTGTTGTAAAGTATATGGGCTTAAAGAGCAAAACTCGAAGATCATTATGATATTAGATTTTTATTTTTATTTAAATTTTGTGAATAAAAAAAAACTGTTTCTGTTATGGCTTAATTTAGTTTTCACTTGATACTTACTAATCATGAATGCAGTATGATTGTTACTCACTGCGTTTATCAGTATATCTTGTGCTGCTTCTTATCGGCACTAGCCCACACATTGTCCCGAAGCAGTGGTAGAAAAAAATATTACTGGGACGTGTAAAAAAGTGCCTTTAATGCCCAAATTGCAGAAATAAATGATTTTGATTTTTGATTTTGGGTAGTTTCCTGTACATACAGCACATAAATATGTTTAATTATTAGATATCATTTTAGATCTAATAGCATTATGCTATGCATATGCGCCATATCTTTACAACATACTGTGTTTACGAGTGGGAGCATGAAACGAAATAACTCATCAAAACTTTTAATACGCAGTAATATTACAATTATACTGCGTTTATCGTTAGTTATTAACGCTTTCATGTTGAACTTTACCAAATCAATAAAAAATCAAGGTAAATGAAAAAAGATTACAAATGATTGCTGAGATCCCTTTATTTAAAAAATAAAAGACACGTTTTAATTGATTAGCTAGGAAAGTGGCAACCCTCTGAGGTTAAGAAGGTTATAATTACTTCAGGAACTTATGTAACTAATAAAGACTTTACAAGTCACAAAAAACTACACTTGTTTTACATCAACATTAACAAAAATTACATTAAACGTACAAGGAAATGTTTACCAACAATTATTACAATTGAAGACATGGATTCAAAACTGCATCTTCATTTCAGGACCACCCCACTCTTGAACTTAACGGAGCATACAGATACACTGCTCCCGATGGCACCCCAATCGAGCTGAGCTACATTGCCAACGAGAACGGTTTCCAACCCCAGGTACAGATAATTACATGATGAATTAGATAATAAGCAAAAGTCTAAGTTAATCAGTAAATATCTTCAATTATGTGTAGTGAGGTTAAGATCAATGGTAAGTCATGATAATTTTTTGGAACGCCCTGGAACGTCCAAGTGTTCCAAGGTCGTATCCTTGAGCGATGACTATGGGTGCTTCGCTCGAGCGCGCAATGTATGAAGCGTAACTTCTGATAAATAACTATTACTTTTCGTGTCGCCATAGTCCGGTTTTGTTGAGATTTTTGGTCTTCACATTGTCAATTTTTGTTTCCAGGGAAGCCACCTGCCCGTCGCTCCCCCGGTACCTGAAGCCATCGTTCGAAGTCTCGCCTACATCGCCGCCCACCCCGTCGCTGTCGCTGAGCGCGTTGTGACAGCGCCCGTCCGCGCTGCCGCCGCCATCCTTGGTTAAGCTTCTTAGCACACCCCTGACCTGATATGTACATAATAAACTGTTGAATAATTTTACTTGAGCATTCTTTATTCTCGCCAAACGTTGTTTTTGTCAGTGTAATCTTGTCTACTTATTTAAGCATTAACAGTACAATTAGGTATCACTTCCTTTTATAAATCATTTTTCGCCACTTTCACTTCCCAAAAAACATATCGCCTATATTTCATTTCCCAAATGAATCTTTAGTAAACGTAGGTACATTTTGCACTTTATTCATTTGATCAAATTATCATTTTGAAAAATTTTACTTTGTCAAGTTAACATAGCAAATGTTTTATTTTGGCAAAATTTATATTGCAAAAAATTGATTGGTCTAATTTTGTCACTTCATTTAATCCATAATTATATACACAGAAACGAACTGCGGCCGGAAAAGTTGCATGTTTGTTAACTAAATGCATTAAATAATATTATTACTTACTTAATTTACCAAAACTTACTTTACATACACAAATCTTTTCTACAGAGTCTAGGTTAGGTTAGGTTAGAACAGTGACCATACAAAGTGTGAAGCCGAGCGAACGGAGCGAGCGTGCCGCGGTAGCGGCCGGCGAGCGCTTGATTTAAATTTTTGCTTCCAATAATATATTTTCGAAACACTTAGGCTTGGTCTATACCCAGCCGGAAACCGGAGCGGGTTAATACGGATTCAGTCCATCGCTTAAGCAATAAGGTCGTTTTTAGAACTGATTCTAGCCAATAAAGACTTTAAATTGTTTTTTTTTTCGATATGCTATGTAATACTTTGGGAAGAGTATATTTGGTATATATATATTTGGCCAAACCAAACATTTGACCAAATAATATTTGTTAAAATGAAACATTGCCTATCAATTATTTGATAAACAATAATTTGCCAATAATAGTGTTTGCTATTTGTAAAATTGTGAAAAATAGTTTTGAGAAATGTTTTTTTGCCAAATGAAAATTTGGGAAAGATAGTTTGGGATGTGATAAATTGGGAATCGTTTTTTGGCCAAACATTAGTAATCCGTACAATAAGCATAACATTTACAAAGCAATTAGCTGTTGACAGCGACTTGGTTCGTGTGGTCCTTAAATGAAAACATAGTATTCTATTTAATTTGGATTGTTTTCTTTTTCACTGGTTGGATTATTTATCCTAATTATATAATATATCATTATTTAAAATTATCTATTTGCTCGTAAAAGTTTCGACATAATCGGCTATACTCTTTCGAAGATTAGCCGGAATAAACAGTGAGATAAAAAAAAGATTTTTGATGCAATTTTTTAGTGGTACAAATTCCAATGTATAGATAAAGTGCCAAATAGTTAAAATATGTAGAGGATATAAGTGCTTGAATTAATATGTCATGTCTTATAGCGCTATTTGACGGTGGTGAAACGCATAAATAGTGTATATCCTTTATATAAAGTTGGGTCTACGCTATCGAACCGAGCACGAGCGGAGCACCACCCAAAATTCGTGTAGTGTGAGCCGACTTTGAGGCCGACACTGCTGGACGTAGGCCTCCCCCAAAGAGCGCCAAAGAGCACGATCTCCCACTTTTTTATCCACCCACTGCCAGCCATCTTTCTAAGGTCGTCGGTCCATCGAGCTGGGGGGCGTCCTACTAACACTACATTTGCCTAGGCGTGGTCTCTACTCGAGAACCCGTTTACTCCAATTTTCATCGGTTCTGCGACAGATGTATGTTCCAACTCGTATAAAAATCTTCTATTGTGTTTTTCTGCACGATTCCAATAGGGATGTTCACCCCATTTATAAATAATTCTAAGGCATCATTTATTAAAACAGAAACTTTATTTTAGGCCTAATAACTCAGTACAATTTCATTTAAGAGGCAAACTGATTTTTAATTGCTTTAAAATCGTAAAAAAGTAAGGCAGTTGAGTTTATCGGATAGTGACGTCATAATCCGATATCGCCATACAAATTATTAGGAAGATATCTGTTTTGACATGTCATAAAAAGTATGTCAATTGATTGGTGGTGTCAACTAGCCTATTGAAGAACGTGAGAGTGAATGTTGAGCGGTACATCACCGGTTTGCTTGCCTAGGGTCTTTGAAAAGATAAGGGAAAACGAACTGGAAGTGGCATCTTAATGAGGGTAAATATTGTATTATTTTGGTTACTCCTAAGCCTAAATTTTTTTTGCACTATTTTACTTCTCCTGAATCTGTTAAGCCCATTTTTATTATTGTAATTTATTTTTTATCGCCGTATTTTTTAACTTTCCGAACGCGACATTAGGCATGATGGTCCAAATTCCCTACTATCTACAAATTCTAAATTCTAATTCGCACAAAGTAAAAACGAACAAGAATATAACGCCTGATAATTTTTATAAGAAAAATATAATTTGGCAAATAAATTATAATACTTATATTTACGAAGTGCTCGTAGCTCAGTGGCGGCAGCGCTTTGGTATCGATTGCTAAAAATAAAGCAACCGGCTAACTGGTGACAGACGGAAAGACAGACAGACAGAGGGACAGCGGAGTCTTAGTAGGTATTTGTTAGTTAGTCCATTTTAACCTTTGGGTCCCATGCTTTTACGCACACCACGAATAATAAAAAGTCGTATTTAGCTTCTGAAAAGGTAACGCTTTCAGACCAAGCACTTTCTCTTTGTTTTCCCAAAAAACCCAGATTGATTCGAGGCTTATCATTATTGAGGTCCGAAGAGGCCGTGATAGCTTTTAACTAGCACGGGAAAAACATCCCTTCAGTTCAGACCGGTCCTCATTTTGAAAAACAAAAACTAAAAACCGACTTCAAAATTAAACTAAAAAGCGAAAAACAATATAAATGTATATTTGAACGAATGACCGTAACGAAATAATTAAATATGAACACATTTTAACTCTCTATAGCTGGCACTGACTCCTGTCAATAGTATTTTTCGCTTTATAGTTTAATTTTGAAGTCGGATTTTAGTTTTTTATAAAACTTATTTTATTTTACAATTTTAAGAGTTAAGTCCTTACGAACTAACAAAGCGTTTAATAAGATTAAATTTTAACAGAAGCGGGTTCTAGTTTAAGAAAGCCTGCTATTCTGGTGTCGTAACCATAGGATAAGGTCTTGCGTTCAATATCAAGTCAATTTGAGTAAGGTTCTTTAAAATTTCAATTTTATTTTATAGGTTCGAATGACATTATGTAGTTAAATAATGTATTAGGCTCTTACAGTGTCAAGTAACCAAAAATAATATAATAAATAAAATTTGTAAATGAATAATGGTAAATAAATTGTCATTAAATTTTACACAGCAACATGTAAGCATTAATTACAAAAGTATCAGAATACAACCAAGATGTAGTATAATACTCATTAGACCAATAAAAAGTATAATACTCATTAGACCAATATACAATATCAAGAGGTAGTATAACAACAATTGTGACATTAAACCATCTAATTAATAAAAAGTGATGCATTCCTTAACATATTCTTTTATCTTCGTAATACAACACTTAATATGAATGCAGCCAGACCAGTTAAAACAGGCTTGGCTAAGACTTAGTCTCATCAAAATTCTAAAGATCACATCTATGTATATAAGGATCGCGATTGAAATATCAAATCAGATTATCGCAAAGCAGATCTTATAACCCCACTAGCACAATGGTAAGTTAACTAATACTATATCAAAAATAAAAATAAAAGTAAAAAAATATCATTTGGAGTTAAAAAGAAAATAGCTTCCTCAAAGCCTTATAAAAATAATAGGTTGGGGAAAAAGTTTCTTCGCATTTTTTAAGAAAATTCAAAACATTTTTTAATATAGTTTATTTACATTTAACTAAAGTATGTAGGCACCATTTTGTTCGATAACTTTTTGCTATCTTATAGGTAGGGACATGATCCCATTGCTATAGAAATTTTGGGGCTTCTGATCAAAATACCGCGACAAGTGGTTTTGGCAGTCCTCTCGTGATGTTAACCTGACACTTCCTAGAGAATTTTGAAGAGAGCGAAAAAGGTGGCAATCTGAAGGTGCAAGGTCAGGACTATACAGCGGATGCATTAACACCTCCCAGCCTCTCTTAATTTTTGCTGAGTGGCTAAAGATGTGTGAGGTCTAGTGTAATCATGATGAAAAACCACACCCCTTCTGTTGATTAATTCCGGCCGCTTTCTCTCAGCTTCTTGCTTTAATCTCATCAGTTGTTCGCAGTAGAGTTCAGAATCGATGGTCCTGCCTGGTGGTAACAGCTCATAATGAATAATGCCCTTCTAATCCCACCACACATACAGCATCACCTTGTTGCGAGTTAACCCGGGTTTCACCACAGTCTGTGAAGCCTGACCGGCCTTTGACCACGACCTTTTTTGCACGTTCTTGTCGTACGTGATCCACTTTCATCAACAGTTATCAGCTTCTTCAAAAATGGTTCGGTTTCATTACGTCGTAATAAAGAATCACAAATGAGTACACGGTTCATTAGGTTTCTTTCAGTGAGCTCGTAGGGTACCCAAATATCAAGCTTTTTTGTGTACCCCGTTTTTTTTTAAATACGCCAAAACTGTTTTGTGGTCAAATCCCAGTTCTTCAGCTACGTCGTAACTACAGATATGCCGATCTTGCTCCACTTTTTAAAAAATGGCATCGATTTTATCCGTAATAGGGCGACCAGAGTGACGTGCATCTTTGACATCAAAATTTCTCGCTTACACCAAATTTGTGCTACTCTCACAGACACTGCACTAGGTCCATAAACATCGAATTTTTTTTTCGCGGTTTGCGTTGCATTTTTACCTTTTTTACCCGACTGCCAAACGAGGGTTATGTTTTTCGAGCGTATGTATGGATGTATGTATGTATGTATACATATATGTAAGTATGACTATTTCTTTGGCACGCCCTACAGCCTCAACCGTTTAACGGGTATTAAAGTATAATATATCAATAGATTCGTCTCAATTGTGGGAGTGACAAGGGTGTATGCTATTTCCCAAAATTTCCGTGGGAACGGAACTTACGCGGGGAAAACGGATCTGCAATACTGATAAACCGATTTTGAAACTTTATTTTATTAACTAAGGGTCACATATTTTCAGTGCTAATAGTATTCAATACTTTTTTCAGATACTACTTACTCGAGTTAAAACCTTTTTTTTCAATGAAGAGTTACAAATAAGACTTTATAGTTCATTGTAAAGTAGTAGTAGAAGACTACAAATTAAAAAGTCAAAAAGAAAATTAATAAATAAAAAAATCAAAACCCCGACTGCGTAAAAAGTAAACATAAAAGATGAAAACAAGATTTAAAGAATCAATTTGCAGTCGGAGGCATCAAATCCATTAACAGCATAATGATGATTGACTTGGTATGCACTGCGTTAGTAGGTACCTAATTAAGTAATTTTACTCCGTGTAGAAAAAGTCGTAGCAAGTTACATAGATTTGATGCCTCAGGCTGCAAATTGATTCTTTAAATCTTGTTTTCATCTTTTAAGTTCACTTTTTACGCAGTCGGGTTTTAGATTTTTTTTAGTAATTAATTTTTTGTAGTAAAATTTTAAAATGTATCGAATTTCTTCATTAGATTCACTCATATTGACAGTACAAAAAATAAATTAAAAACACACATTTTCACTCTTTCTTTTTATTTTCCAGAAATTCCTGATCGTTCTCGCTTTCGTGGCTGCGGCCTGCGCTGACGACGCCACCGCCCCCATCCTTAAGTCTGAATATGAAATCCAGCCTGACAGCGGCTTCCAATACAGTTACGAAACTGGCAACGGCATCTAATCCCAAGCTTCAGGTGTTGTGAAGAACCCCAACTCTGTAAGTACTTGCAATTTCTGTATTTTTTAAATTTAAGAGTTGTTGTGCTCTTGCTCATTGGAAGCAGCTTGAATCGAGCGGCTAATGTGGAAGTCATTGGAAAAGGCCTATGTTCAGCAGTGGACGTACTATGGTTCAAACATTGATTATGATGTAAATAGTTGCTTTTTTGCTGATGTAATCTTACCAGTTTGAATCAGGCTGCAGCCAGTGGCTAATCTGAAAGTCATTCGGAGAGGCCCACATTCAGCTTTGGAAGTCTGGAAACGTATATGATTATGTGCTTTAGTAGACACTTTTACAGCCAACGACAGTGGTGAAGTTCGTGCTCTAGATTAAGCTAACATAATTTTTATACCTTGTTTGAAGCACTTTAAATTTTTGTCTTAGAATTCTGCTAAAGGTATATTGGTCAAATGAGTACGAGCAAGAGACTTATAATTCGAGAACAGTTGAACCGAATATCATGGTTTATAATTTGTTGGATTTGTCTGTATAAAAAAAAATACTCTGAGGCGATGATACGAAGTTTGCCGGGTCAGTTAGTATAGTGTATATTCTGTCAAAAAAGTTTCGGGAATTGATGATTTGTTTATGGTTCCAAATTCAAAATTATATATTTTTTGTTGTTGTTAGATTGGCACAACTGTTTTCCATTTTGGCGCGGAGTTTGAGTTACATCTGATAATTAGATTAAATAGAGTATTGTTTTTAGTTATACCATATCTGGTGTGTACTGCGAATTCCATAATGGACAAAAACACCGAACAAAGAGTTTGTCTTAAATTTTGCATCGCAAATAGGATTTCGTGTTCGGAGTCTCTGAAAATGTTACAGAAGGCTTACGGTGAATCGACTTTATAAAAAACACGTGTTTATGAGTGGTACAAAGCGTTCAAAAGCGGTCGAGATGTGATGGACAATTTGCCTTGCTCTGGTAGGCCATCAACGACTGCTACTGAAGATAACATCGCAAAAGTGAAGGAAATAGTGACTGAAAATCCTCATTCAAGTTTGAGAGAGCTAGCCGTCGAACTTTCTGTGTCACACGAGTCGATTCGTACCATTTTAAATAATCAATTGGGTATGAAACATGCTGCCGCTCGGCTTGTCCCAAAAGACCTGAATTTACTTCAAAAACTCAATCGCAAAAGAGTCGCTGAGGACATGCTAAAACGAGTCAATTCCGACCCAAACATTCATGAAACGCATTGTTACTGGCGATGAGACGTGGGTTTACGAGTTTGACATGCAAACTAGTCAACAAGCTTCGGAGTGGCGCCTTCCAACTAAACCGAAACCGAAGAAACCGCGTCAAACTCGATCGAAAGTCAAAGTCATGTTGACTGTTTTCTTTTACTGTCGCGGTGCTGTGCACTCAGCATTCTTGCTAGAAGGTCAAACGATAAAAAAAGAGTATTATTTAAGCGTTATGCAGCGTTTAAGAGAGCAAATTAGACGAAAAAAAGGCCAGATTTGTGGAATGAAAATTCTTGGATTTTGCACCACGATAATGCGCCTTTCCACAAGGCTATCATTGTGAACGAATTTTTGACCAAAAACTCAATAAATACCATCGAGCAGCCACCTTATCCACCAGATATGGCTCCAGCTGACTTCTTTCTTTTTCCTAAACTCAAATTACCACTTCGTGGCACCTGGTTTCATTCAGTAGAAGACATAAAGGAGAATTCGCGGCGAGAACTGAACTCGATTCCGGAAAACGCGTTTAAAAAACGTTTGATGATTGGATTATTCGTTGGCGTAAACACTTACGCTTACCGCTTCTGAAGGAGCATACTTTGAAGGTGATAAAATAAATTTGGATGAATAACTAACATTTTGTGTATTATTAATCTTTTCCCGGTACTTTCTTGACAGAGTAATATAGGTCATCTCGAAACATTTTACAGTAGCAGCAAAGGCATTTTGTGCTTCCAGTATAAAGTTTTCATGTTGCTTATGAAGTGCAATTGACTCCGTGTAAAGCATTACAAATGTTTCATGCATCAGATGTGGTAAATGCCCCTTTAGAGATTTCTGATAGGTATTATGGATCAAAATAAATTAAGAATAATGAATATGGATAAAAAAATAAAGAAATTCGATTTAAATTTTCAGGACCACCCCGCTCTTCAAGTTATGGGATCAAACAAATACACTGCTCCCAATGGAAACGTCATCTCGGTGACCTACATTGCCGACGAGAATGGTTACCGACCGATGGTATAAGATTTACATTACATATTATACATAATTAAAGTTTAAGATTTTTATTCTCATAAAGAAATACAAAAACTCGCTTACCATGAGAACATACATTGTTGAATCGGGGGTAGCAGATTCAGCCTCAGCGATCGGGCGGAGATGGTACGGTAGGTACTAGGTATACGCTATACACTACGATCCAAACTACGCTCAGGGTTTCACTAGAAGAGCGTATACGTTTTATTATTAAGAATAAATTATTTTTAATTTTAAAGGTATTAAGACAAATGTTTTTTTTAACCGACTACGGCAAAGCCAAAAGGAAGGGTAATGATTTTGGCATTCTATGTATGTTTGTATGTTCCACCGCAGCGCCTAAAACTACTAAACCGATTTTAGTGAACGAGGTGTCAATACATTCGTAATGATGGCCCGGGTGAGAAGGATTTTATAAGACGGAATATTTATACCTCATTCTAAACACGAAAAAAATTAAACCGAGATAATCACCACGTGCTGGTATCAAAAGGAAGGTCTTGGCTAGCACATTACAAATATGTCAAAATATAATGTTTAAAACGCGGTCATAAGCTTTTAAACTTTTTTACGTAATCGAGTAAGTTTTTTAGACCTAATAATTAAGGTATGTACATTTTCGATACTTTTAATTTTTTTTTTAACTTTTTTTGTTCTCAGAGAACCCACCTGCCCACCGCTCCCCCAATACCTGAAGCCATCAAACGCAGTCTCGCCTACATTGCCGCGCACCTACCGTAACGAAGGTGTTGCTATGTGCTGAATTTGCCAGTTAGCTAAAGCTAACTAGCTCGTGAGTTCTGGAGCGCTCAGAAACTCATATTAGGAAACCATGAAGGGGCGCCACTTACTTCACTTACTAATCGAAAGCAAGAAAGATGATAGATTTACCAGAAAAAGAATTTAGTTTGAGAGAGAAGAGAGAATTAAACAATTAAACTTTTCCTGGTTTATTATTTTTAGAGATTATCTAAAGGACATACATAAAAGCTTGTAATATGCCATCATATCAGCATTATAGGCAATAATATAGTACCAGTACAGTATACAACTGAATTAAAGTTAAATTAGCCTAAAAAATGTATTATATTATTAATTAGCCTATAAAAAAAAAACCGGCCAAGTGCGAGTCGGACTCGCGCACAAAGGGTTCCGTACCATTATCTAATTGCGATTTACGATTTATGACGTATTAAAAAAAAAAAAAATCGGTGGAAGTTTGCATGGTAATGTACTACTCTGTCAAGAAAGTACCGGGAAAGGATTAAAAGTACACAAAATGTTAGTTATTCATCCAAATTTACTTTATCACCTTCAAAGTATGCTCCTTCAGAATTTAAGCGGTACACTTACGCCAGCGAATAATCCAATCATCAAAGCATTTTTTAAGCGCTTTTTCTGGATTCGAGTTCAGTTCTTGCCGCGAATTCTCCTTTATGTCTTCTACCGAATGAAACCGGGTGCCACGAAGTGGTAATATGAGTTTAGGAAAAAGAAAGAAGTCGGCTGGAGCCATATCTGGTGAATAAGGTGGCTGCTCGATGGTATTTATTGAGTTTTTGGTTAAAAATTCGTTCACAATGATAGCCTTAGCATTATCGTGGTGCAAAATCCAAGAATTTTCATTTCACAAATCTGGCTTTTTTCGTCTAATTTGCTCTGTTAAACGCTGCATAACGCTTAAATAATACTCTTTTTTTATCGTTTGACCTTCTAGCAAGAATTCTGAGTGCACAACACCGCGACAGTAAAAGAAAACAGTCAACATGACTTTGACTTTCGATCGAGTTTGACGTGGTTTCTTCGGTTTCGGTTCAGTTGGAAGGCGCCACTCCGAAGCTTGTTGACTAGTTCTCATGTCAAACTCGTAAACCCACGTCTCGTTGCCAGTAACAAAGCGTTTCATGAATGTTTGGGTTGGAATTGACTCGTTCTAGCATGTCCTTAGCGACTCTTTTGCGATTGAGTTTTTGGAGAAAATTCAGGTCTTTTGGGACTAGCCGAGCGGCAGCATGTTTCATACCCAATTGATTATTTAAAATGGTACAAATCGACTTGTGTGACACAGAAAGTTCCACGGCTAGCTCTCTCAAACTTGAATAAGGATTTTCAGCCACTATTTCCTTCACTTTTGCGATGTTATCTTCAGCAGCAGACGTTGATGGCCTACCAGAGCAAGGCAAATCGTCCATCACATCTCGACCACTTTTGAACGCTTTGTACCACTCATAAACACGTGTTTTTGATAAAGTCGATTCACCGTAAGCCTTCTGTAACATTTTCAGAGACTCTGAACACGAAATCCCATTGGCGATGCAAAATTTAAGACAAACTCTTTGTTTGATGTTTTTGTACATTATGAAATTCGCAATACACACTAGATATGGTATAACTTAAAACAATACTGTATTTAGTCTAATTATCAGATGTAACTCAAACTGCGTGCCAAAATGGACAACAGTTTTGCAAATCTAACAACAGCAACAAAAATATAATTTTGAATTTGGAACCATAAACAAATCATCAATTCCCGAAACTTTTTTGACAGAATGTATATCATATATTTTTTAAAATCTTATCATTCTCTTATTTTAGAAGTTACAGGGGGGAGGGGGGCAAATTTTAGCACTTTTGAAGTGTCTCTCGCGCAAACTATTTAGTTTAGAAAAAAAAAGATATTAGAAACCTCATTATCATTTTTAAACACCTATCCATAGATACCCCACACGTATGGGTTTGATGAAAAAACAATTTTGTAGTTTCAGTTCTAAGTATGGGGAACCCCCAAAATTTATGTTTTTTTTTTCTATTTTTGTGTAAAAATCTTAATGCGTCTAACAGAATACATCTACAACAAATTTCAACAGTATACCATTAAAACCATTAAAACCAATTTATTTCTGTAAATAGGCTTAAACTAAGCGCTTTTACACGTCCCAATATTTTTTTTCCCTACCACTACTTCAGGACAATTTTGGGCTAGCGCCGAGAAGAAGTAGCGCAAGAAACTCGGTCACTATTGTCAGCCTCTTTTTAAATAGTATATATTTACATTACAAGATAAATGTACCTGTGCGAGCAGGGCAGTATTTATTTCCAAATATTTTTATCGTTTATATAATCATTTACAGTATAATATCCTTTTTTCATTAAAGTTGTTTTAATATGCGATTTAAATTTTAACAGGGGCAGTTCTACAATAGACGCTGGTAATTTATTAAAAAAGCGAATACATTTTCCCATAAACGAATTACCCACTTTATGCAGTCTGAAATTGGGAACGGCAAGCTTATTCTTATTCCGTGTGTTAAGATTATGAATGTCACTTTTCTTAAGGAATAAGGACAGGTTTTTGCGGATGTACATTATATTTTCATAAATAAATTGGGATGCTACTGTAAGTATATTAATTTCTTTAAACAGTTCTTTTAAGGAGTCTCGGGGTCCAAGGCCGTAAATTGCCCGTACAGCTCTCTTCTGCAGTACAAATATAGATTCAATATCTGCTGCTGAGCCCCATAACAATATTCCATATGACATTATACTATGAAAATAGCTAAAATACACCAATCTTGCCGTTTCAACATCAGTCAGTTGTCTTATCTTTCTCACAGCATAAGCAGCAGAGCTAAGTCTTCCCGACAGAGTCTCGATATGCGCACCCCATTGCAAACGGGAATCTAAAGTGATTCCTAAAAATGTAGTGGAACTAGATGTATTAAGTTGTTCATCTTTTACAGTAATATGTGTTGAGACAAGTTTTACGTTGGGCATTGTGAATTTGATGCACTTTGTTTTATTTGCATTGAGCATAAGATTATTGGTGGTGAACCAATGCAATACTTCCGAAAGTGCATTATTTACATCGTCAAATGAGTCTTTACCTCTCTTGATTTTAAAAATCAATGAAGTATCATCTGCAAATAGCACTGTCTCACAGAGGTCTTTCGTAAAAGATGGAAGGTCATTTATGTAAATTAGAAAGAGCAGAGGCCCTAATATCGATCCCTGCGGCACACCCATAGTAAGAGGCGACCCAGAAGACTCAGCTCCATTGATACAAACTTTTTGTGTTCTGCCTGTGAGATAAGAGTTTACTAAATCTGAGGCATCGCATGAAACACCATAGTGTCTAAGTTTTTTCAGTAAAGTTTGATGGTCCACACAATCAAAAGCCTTAGAAAGATCACAAAAAACTCCCAAAGCGTCCTGCCTACTTTCCCAAGCATCAAACACGTGTTTCAAGAGTGCAACTCCAGCATCTGTAGTGCTTCTACCTTTCGTGAAGCCATATTGTTTGCTATGTAACAATTTATTAAGGACAAAGTGTGATAAAAGTTGATTGAAAATTACTTTTTCAAAAACTTTACTAAGTACCGGTAAAATTGAAATTGGTCGAAAATTTGAAGGATCATTTTTCTCGCCTGATTTATATAAAGGAATTATCTTACTAAATTTCATCAAAGTAGGAAACTGTTTATCATCAATACATTTATTAAAAAGAATTGTAAGATAAGGGGCTATCGTATTTATAATTGTATTGATAATATTGACTGAGATCCCCCATAAGTCTTCAGTTTTTTTCATGTTCAATTCCTTGAAAGTTTTTATTAGTATATTAGGATTAATATGTCTAAAATTAAATGGAGTTTTGCACTCATCAACACCCGACTTGAGAAGGGATTCAGCAAGTTCAGCAGAAGAAGCCAGTTCTTTAGTTGTAGAGGGAGCTATATTCGAAAAGAATTCCTCGAAAGCATTTGCAACTTCTGCATGTGAGTTAATTAGTTTATCCCCAATTTTAAGAGAGTAAGAGTGATCATTCTGTTTACGCCTACATGTTTCTTTATTTATTATGTTCCATGTGGCCTTTGCTTTATTATCAGAACCCAAAATAATATTTCGAAGATGATTTGATTTTGCAGTGGCACATACTTTTTTAAATATTTTAGAGTAATTTCTAACATGATCTATGATCTGTGGGTTCTGAGTGTTTGCTTTTAGACTATACAATTCATATAATGTTCTTCTACTTTTGTAAATACCAGGTGTAGCCCATTCATTGAACTTACACCTGACTTTATTTGCTTTTATTTTTTTTTGTGTGAAAATTTTATCAAATTCATTTTTAATCAAGCCAAAAAGATCCTCATATAACAGATCAACACTATGGCTACTGCTAGATTTTAGTAAATCTATACCGTTACACATTTTCTCTTTAAATCGGTCTATTCTATTTACGGTTATTGGCCTGCAGACAGCATCTATAATTTCTCGGACATGATGGTGCTCAAACGACGCCCTCTGGCCACTATGGTCAGACCTTAAATAATTTATAACTGATTTATCTATTACATTGCTATTGCAAAAAATATTATCTAAGCAAGTAGCTGTTGTGGGAGTCACTCTTGTTGGTTCATTAAATAAGTTAATTAAATTAAACGATTTAAAAAGATTAAGAAAACGAGTTGAATTCGGTGAATTTACTAATATATTGACATTAAAATCTCCACACACAACTATTTTCTTACTAGAACTACAGACTTTTTTCAAAGCCTCTTCCATATTGGATTCAAAAAGCTGGTAATTGGCTGATGGGGGGCTGTACACGCTTAATATTATATACTGCTCTAGCTCAACACATGCTAGTTCAATAGTTCGTTCAATCGAAAGTGACACTATATCTTTACGCTCTTTAAAGTTTAACTCACTATTTAATAGTATAAGTGACCCCCCCCTAGTAGTGGACTTCCTTGTGAACGAACTGCCGATTTTATAATTTTCAATGTTTATCATTAACTCATATTGATTAATCCAATGCTCTGTTAAACATAGTACATGTACATTTAAATCTTGTAAGAATAAGGCTAATTCTAACTCTTTGCCAGCCAAGCCTTGCATATTTTGGTGCACAATATTAAAGGTAGGCTTAGCTTTTGTCTGCTCTCTTAGTTTAAATTATTTGAGATTGTCACAGGAATAATATTTAAATTAGTACTGCTACTAATATGTTTGACACAGTAAATAGTTTTATTTTTGTATTTTAAATCAATACAGTTAATATTATATGCTAACAAAGTAGCTACTCGTTTTTTTAGTTTATAAGGCAGGTGTAAAGAGCTGCCAGTCAATTGAAAGCTATTATTAATAAATTTATTTGTGTCAAAAAACACAAATTTGTCGTTATGACGTTGAGTCATATTATAAATTAATGTATTCAATGAGTGAATACTGTCATTTTCTTGCGCTATTTGATTTTTACAAAAAGGTAGGGCACAAAATATTATTTTTCTTACATTTAAGCCGGACAAAATTGAGTAACTTTGAATGATTTTTGTCTTATTAAGGTTTTGACTATTTCCTAGCATTATAACAAGGATAGAGTCAGAGTTTAATTCTTATAGTTAGTAGTTAGAGAGTATAGTTCTTATAGTTTCGGTAAAAAGTGGCTGTGACACACGGACGGACAGACAGACATGACGAATCCATAAAGGTTCCGTTTTTTGCCCTTTGGCTACAGAACCCTAAAAAGTAGAATAGATAATACTAGAATATAATTTTTTTAAGTATCAAAATATCACCAATGAGAATGATTTTATATCGTAATGAATAGATAAATACCTTAGTATCCAAATTAAGTTGTTATATTGCTAGGTCACCACATGTTCAATCCAGTTCAACCCCTCCGTTTACACGAGCAGAGTCCCGGTGTACGAAGCTGGTGTGCCCAGCAGGCTAAGGGGGCAAAGTAGGTGAAGTAGCGCCAAGGCTGGCCAAGAAGGGTGATACTTCAAGCTTGTAAAGTGTGCATAAGCACGAGTATGAGTTCTGGACCATACGTGCACTGCGGGTCAGCACGTGGGTATGGTATATGCCTAATCAAAAAGAGATGCGCTCTGTACGGCTTGTGGAGAGCGTCCATGATCAGAGCAGCAGGAGCCAAGCACACGTGCACATGTTGCAACAAAGAAAAGCTTGCTTACCCAAAAAAGTTAATCAAACGCAACAGCGACTTGAATCGGTAAACCATGACTACTACGATATGCAATTAAACCTGGAAAGAAGAAGAAATCTAATAATGGTTACACAAAGAAAATAATGAAATAAATGAAACAGGCAAGCCAGTCATGAAAAATCCTTACCACGAGGAGACGAAATGAAATGAAATTAAAATATTTTGCCACTATGGGCTCGGCAAAGTTGCGTTCGGGCTTACTTCTTGCATTTCAAAGGTCATTTAATCAAGTATTAAATCAACTCAGAAAGTATGTTTTAGTCCAATTATCAGATAATGATTTTATATCGACGTGAATATCTAACGACGTGTTACACAACTAGCACATTAGTGATAATTATAGCTAGATTATAACTAAAAGATTTATGGACGCTATAAATGGTTGTGTTGTGGTGACAAAAGCAGCTTTTAGTTGGTTCGGGGTGGAAAATATGAGTTGCTTCAAGTGAGACCACTATCATAGTAGAATTAAAGACACTATCCAGTCGGTGACCCTAAACTAAGAGTCTCTACATAGCACACCCTTACTCTATATGTATGTACAAAATAAATTGATATTTTAATTACAAAGCATTATTTTTGTCAAACAATGTTAGAGTTGTGATGTTTAGTCTCATCTACTCACTGTCAGCAGCAAGGCCGTTTTTTCATTCACATCAGATTATAAGCACACAGATGAACGGGTATAGGTATGATTTTCTGTCTCAAGTGCACAATTATTTTTTTTCGATATATCGATATCGTATCATTTGTATTTAAACAGAAGAATGTGACTCTTGCGGCTCAAAACCTCAAAACCAAATTAAATTCATCAAGATTCAAAAATATCAATTAGAAACTCTTTATTGATACAAAAAAAGACACAAAGTCACTGAATAATGTAGGTTGTCTTATCGCTAGAAGTGATCGATACCGACAACGTAAGAATGTATAATTAAGAGTGGGTCTTTGATAAATAAAAGGTGATAATCTACGTTTATTCTGGCATTCTTAATAAATTCTTACATTTTCTTGTAAAACAGTCATATAACATTTAAATAGAGAATTAAAATAATAAAAAATATATTTAGTAATCTATTGAATATATTTAAGTCAAACATTGTTAAGAATGCTGCCAGACCAGAAAGACAGGATCATCAGGCTACATCCAAAATCTCAAAATTTTGATGTTGCTTTTTTGAGGAATTATCTTTCGATGTATACAAGGTCGGTTTTTATAAATTAGTGAAATTTAAAGGGCAATTATAAAAACATATATGAATCATTTAAAAAAAAGAAAAATAAACACGCTAGTTTTCGAGAAAAACGCCAAAAACTATTTTGATCTCAACGTAAAATAAAACTGCTGCGTGCTGAATGAAATGAGGGAAGAGTGGGGCACGATTGAAATAAGAGAGACAGAGGCGATGACGAAGGGATATCTCAGACTAGACAGGATGCTCTAAAAAATAATATTTCTTTTTTTGTTAGGAAAAAAAATTAAAAACTAACCCGTTTTTAAGAACGAAAATGATATGGCCCGGTTTCTCTAAAATAATTAGTAGTTCTGTTAAAGTTTTACCAGTTTATAAAAAGCGACCTTATATTGACAATTATTTTTGGACCGTGTCGTGTGGCCTTAACCGGATATAAATTAAATCGCATGTATCATAAATAACGTGACTCACAAAATTTACGCTCGATTGATCTCAGCCATAAGATAACAACTATATAACTATCTCGACCGATCTTTCAAATCAGACTGCTTAACTGGAAGATCTGATGGTCCCACTAATTGCAATGGTAAGTAAACCAATATTTCATAAAATTTAGCATGAAATTTTATGTTTTTATGAATTATCTGAACGTAAAAATAATTTAACAAACAAATTATGAATAAAAATCGGAAATAATAATATGATATTATCGTTAGTCAACATTTTTTTTCGTAGTTTTACCATATAAACAGGTGAACTAATGTAATGTATTATGTAATTAGCTTTTTGTTCATTTTATGTTATCCCGACGGTACCTACATAAAATGATTGCGCTGTTAAACTTTTTACGGGACAAAGTGTCAGCAGAAGTCGATGTTAACTTATTGACTTCTTTAGCTGCATTCTGAATTACGCTAAAAGCACAGTCAGCGCGAATCCAAACATAATTAATAATCTCAAATTTTACACAAACTAGGGTTGTTTTACCGACATACTGCATTTATATGGATTCGTGCTAATAGTGCTTGTAGCGGAATTCGGAATTAGGCATTTGTTTTCCTACATTAAAACTCTGTCAACATGTCGTTTTTTTAGGGTTCCGTACCCAAAGGGACCCTATTACTAAGGCTCCGCTGTCCGTCTGTCTGTCCGTCTGTCACCAGGCTGTATCTCATGAACCGTGATAGTTATAAGAGAGTTGAAAATTTTACAGATGATGTATTTCTGTTGCCGCTATAACAACAAATACTAAAAAACAGAATACAATAAATATTTAAGGGGGCTCCCATACAAAAAACGTGATTTTTTGCCGTTTTTATAGTAAACGGTACGGACCCCTTCGTGCGCGAGTCCGACTCGCACTTTTTTTTTCACAAGATTTAATTAAAGCTTCAAGAACTAAACTAAATGTATTTAACCTAAATGTTTTTTCCCTTTTTTAACATCTTAATATGTATTTGGAAATTGTATTTAAGCATCATCGCGTGACAGATAAACTTGAATGCACTGTAGATAGAAAATTTTATAGTAGAACTAATAATGGCTGCTAGTTCAGCCTTCGTACTTCCGCTAATTTGATTCGTTTCGTCGAGTCTCATTTAAATTAAGGTAAGTTTTATTTTAAAAATGATAATATCAAGAATTTGTGTTTTTTCCCACTTACTTACAGCAGTCACTGGCAGGTCTTAAAATAATGTGTAAAGAATTTTAGTGTACGCCCGAAAATTTGTATTTTTTCCAGAAATACCTGATTATTCTCGCTCTTTTGCTTGCGGTTAGTGTTAGCGCGCACCCTGATGATGCTGCTGTAAATCAGCCGGGTGCTGAGAAGGATCTAAGCGCTGTAAGTATTTGCAATTAATCCCATTTGCTTTCAATTAAGGTCGTTTGTCCACTGCAGCCGACAACGGGACGACAACGAGAAACAACACTATTCGGACTAAGTTTTAAAACACGTGACGGCGATCGTTTGTCTACAGCGCTGAACCGTTGATGGTGGTGCCTCGTGGTGGTGGTAAGTCTGATAGACGAAACAAAAATCGGACGAACGGCATGGTGCGACGCCGCAACGGTAGTGTGTGGATAAGAAAAAACTTGTTTTGTATTGTAACTGTACGTTACAATACAAAACAAGTGTCGGTGTACTGCCGGTAAATCGGGCCGAATTCTACCAGTCACGGCGATATGTACTCGCAATTTCGGCGGCCGGTATTATGGCGCTCGGGTGACGGAACGGACGTTCAGTGGTCACGCGGCTTTAGTTAATGTGTGTACCGCTTCGTCGGCGCCGTCATCTCGTTCTCAGAGCGGTGCCTGTAGTGGACGGACGGCCTAACTCTTCTAACGCCAAGCGGCAACATGGAACCTCGTAACCATAAAACATCAATTGTATCTTGTTAATCATGTTACAGACACAATGATCACATCTTTACGTCAAATTCTTATCTTTGTAATTAATAATTATATTTTAACTGCCAATAAAACTATAACCAGTAATCAAATAGTTTTGTACGAAAGATGTCTTACTAGTTGAATCCAAGAATTCCTTCTAAATTCGATACTTATATCGTGCTCTTGAAAATGTCGCTTCGGTCAGCTAACTTTTAAGAAGCATCAAGAACTGGGTGAAGGACATCAAAACAGCCATTTTCATCTTTCTTACTGATAGATGATAATATGCCCTATATAGTGGAGATTGTCCAGGGGTGTTTAATTATCTTAGGCCATCAGAACCGCTCCGATAGTCAGGTTACAAGATCACTTTTGCCTGTTGGTGGAGATCGGTTGACTGGCTTCGATAATTTTAACCAACTTTATTAACCTTTTTTGTTTTTAGGGCAACCAAGAGACTGTCGATGCTGAAAAGCGCGCAATGGATTTGGCTGCCTTAATTGCCGCATCTCTCGCAGGTTAAGCATCAACAACAGGTGTTTAAAAAATAAAAAATGAAGAAAAAGCTCTTTTAAATAAATAAATAAAAATCTAGCTGAAAAAACTATTGATAATGTTCTCACAAGTCTGCCGTTAATCTGGCTGCTATATGACTGCCTAAATTTTACATCTTTCTGTAAACATCAACTGTCACTTCTTTATTTGGAGTCCAATAAAGAGTCGTCCGAGCTCTGCAGCCGTGGCAAGACGTCTCCGCGCGCGCGTACGTCAACCGTTCACATTGCCTCGAAGCACCGCAACTCTGGCGATTCGCTGCCCAGTCTTCCCAACTAACATTAGTTAAGAAACCCGGCCCGTTCCCTGATCCGAAGCTTTCATCGGTGCTAGCTGCTTCGGCGTATAAACCGAGCCTTTACTCCCAAACCTTGACCGCACTCCTGCGGTGAACCCATCCCCGGCCCGGACGCGTATATGGCTTTCCGTTATCACCTCGTCCCTCGATGTGAGACGACATCGATACGCCTTTTTTTAGCAAAATCGTCTGAAAACCTGTTTTCACCTGGTCGCTCGAGGGGACGTGCTATATCCGGTTTTTGAGCTACTTCAAGCGGTCACGACTCGAGAAACCCGTCTCTATTTCGGGACCTTTTAGTAGTCGAGTTGAATACGGTTTTATACCAACAACCTTATTATAAAACCGTACATAATATTATGTTGACAAGGATCCCAGGTCTGAGCTAGCCGCAAGGGTTTTTCGTCACATTGGCGTCACAATTATATCTAGACTTATATCTTAACGCCGGGACAAAAAACAAATCGTTTTAGGTATGTAGTTGAAATAAATCCCTTTAGAGTGTAATGATTATGTTTAAAAATGCAACAAGATAGTTTAAAAAGTTACACTTATATATAGATAAAATGCTAAGGGTAAAAATGCTTGGCTAAGTGCCTATAGTGATTCTGTTTGATTTATAAGTATCCGAGAGGACTTAGATTAGAAGTTATGAAGCGGTGGTTACTGAATTATAGGACTTTAGGAGCACAGAATTAAGAGTTTTTAGGATGGGAATTTTAGATATATTATTCTAATAGTTGACTACGTCACAAAACATGTAAAGACTGCTTATTGTAAAATACATATTCTCACTTTTGATTGAACGCCCCTCGTAGGTAGGTCCACTCCAGTGACTTTCTATGTTTGTTATAGTTTTGGTTCACTCGTCTACTTTCTGTAAGCACTCACACCTCATAGCAAGGCAAGGCCTTACTCGATATTTAAAAAAAAAACTTTTAAATAAGCAATGATATATTTCTTTACATTTGAATTGTTTAATTTATGACTTACACAAAAATACGTAGGGTACACTCAAAGTATAATTTTCATATACCAAAATGTTGGCTTTTATTTAAAAAGAATAATTGTAATATACCCGAAAATACAACTTAATTCAAAAAGCCACGCCGAATGTAATAATGCCTTGTGAAAAAGTGTAAAATAAAATCATAATACAATCCTCCGACTAAAAGGATGTAAGTATGCCTTAAATTAAGCAAAGAGGAAATTAAATAAAGAATATAATTATTTAGGTACTTAACGCAATATAATTCAATTAGCTATTGACACTGATTATTTTCGATTACTTACGTCCTATCAGTCAAGGGGGTTTTATTATTTATGCATCAAATTCACAATGCCCAACGTAAAACTTGTCTCAACACATATTACTGTAAAAGATGAACAACTTAATACATCTAGTTCCACTACATTTTTAGGAATCACTTTAGATTCCCGTTTGCAATGGGGTGCGCATATCGAGACTCTGTCGGGAAGACTTAGCTCTGCTGCTTATGCCGTGAGAAAGATAAGACAACTGACTGATGTTGAAACGGCAAGATTGGTGTATTTTAGCTATTTTCATAGTATAATGTCATATGGAATATTGTTATGGGGCTCAGCAGCAGATATTGAATCTATATTTGTACTGCAGAAGAGAGCTGTACGGGCAATGTACGGCCTTGGACCTCGAGACTCCTTAAAAGAACTGTTTAAAGAAATTAATATACTTACAGTAGCATCCCAATTTATTTATGAAAATATAATGTACATCCGCAAAAACCTGTCCTTATTCCTTAAGAAAAGTGACATTTATAATCTTAACACACGGAATAAGAATAAGCTTGACGTTCCCAATTTCAGACTGCATAAAGTGGGTAATTCGTTTATGGGAAAATGTATTCGCTTTTTTAATAAATTACCAGCGTCTATTGTAGAACTGCCCCTGTTAAAATTTAAATCGCATATTAAAACAACTTTAATGAAAAAAGGATATTATACTGTAAATGATTATATAAACGATTAAAATATTTGGAAATAAATACTGCCCTGCTCGCACAGGTACATTTATCTTGTAATGTAAAATATATACTATTTAAAAAGAGGCTGACAATAGTGACCGAGTTTCTTGCGCTACTTCTTCTCGGCGCTAGCCCAAAATTGTCCCGAAGTAGTGGTAGGGAAAAAAAATATTGGGACGTGTAAAAGCGCTTAGTTTAAGCCTATTTACAGAAATAAATTGGATTTAGTGGTTTTAATAGTTTTAAATTTTATAATTACTTTTAAACTTTCGCGTTGCATAATTTAAAACTCAATGAAACGGGAATTAACGCGATATTATCGCGTTAAAAGTTAATTTTATTTAGTCCTTTTTCTAGTTACAAGGTTTGGGCGTAAAAATAGGTTTTGAAAATGCTTGATGTTTTTTATTATTTCAAACTTATATTTATTGAGGCACGAGAATTTGTTTTATTTTGGCTTCTCTGTATAACACACCAAACTATTCTATCGTGTAAAAAAAAGAAAAAAAAAATGCAGCGCCCCCGCCCGAGTGAGTAAACAACACCAATTTAAGAATCATCGCTGATGAACAAAGTAGTCTAATTTAGTAACGTATTTATAATCATCTCACCATCCCATTTTAAGCCGTCTAATAAAAAAAGCTTTCTAAACTTTTAACATTTTGTTTTGCAATCTCGTTGTGGATCATATAGTTAAAGTTTTTGATTTTGAACAGAGGAATGTGATTCTTGCGGCTATAATAAATAAGTTTTTTTTATGAGTGTGTCTATGTTAAATGAACGGTGTCAAGTCACATTTATTATTATTTTTTATTGTGGCCGTTCTCTGGTTTTTGTTATAAAGGCTATCATTTATTGTTTGAAAGTTATAATAATACATTGAAATAGATATTTTAGGTTAACACCTTTTCAAAGTTATTGTGTTTCTTAAAGATTACGTAAATCATAACATTTGAAATGAATGAAACGAGACCAGTAAGAAAGGTCAGTCTTAGTCGAAGTGTTATCGATATTCTAAGGTTAAACGAACGTGAAACGAATTTTTTGAGTATAAAAACTGTCAACTTAATTTGTTTCGGCGTGTGGTTTAAACCGGATAAAAATATTGAACCGAATGTAGCCTTAACGTGACTCACAAAAATTATAAGGGTCACTAAGTATAGAAGGGTCTTGACAGAAATTTCAAATCAGACTGCTTCACTGTAAGATCAGATGGCCCCACTAAGTGCAATGGGTAAGTAAACAAACATTTGATTAAACGTAAAATGTCGCTTAAAATAAAATGTCTTTATTAAATGCATTATTTTTTTAAAATTA
Source organism: Anania fuscalis (assembly GCA_950371115.1). Taxonomy (NCBI): domain Eukaryota; kingdom Metazoa; phylum Arthropoda; class Insecta; order Lepidoptera; family Crambidae; genus Anania; species Anania fuscalis. The sequence continues at coordinate 13,404,233 of OX493335.1, read as the reverse complement.
TAATACTTTTTCGTATTATATGCAGAAAATTTACTTCTTTTCTAGAAATACCTGATTATTCTCGCTCTCGTAGCTGTGGCAATGCTGATGCGCTCCCTGACGAGACTGCTGTGATTTAGCCGTGTGTAAGTTTTTGAAATGTATCGCATTTTCTTCTAACTCTAAGGATCCACATAAGACCGCATATGTATAACCATGACGATCACTCCACGTAAAATACTCACATGTGTATTCAAGAATGAATTAAACTTTAATTGCCAATCAAACTCTTTACCAGTAAAATAAGATAGTTTTGTATCAAATCTATTTTACCATTTTGATTCCAAGAATTTTGATAATTGAAGCTTCCAAATAATAAAAAAAAACTGACTGAACAAGCTAGAATCTTAAACATACTTCTAAAAAATACTTGTTCAACTTTGTTTCAGAAAAAACATTGTCATTTTTGCGGTAATAATAAAAAAATAATAGATATCCTCCTCATAGATGCTGTCGCTGGCCAACTGGTCAAACGCAATCATCGGAACCTTTTTGCTGCCTGGATTGACTACAAAAAAGCATTTGACTCAGTTCCTTTATACATGACTGAAAAGGGTCCTCGAGCTGTATGAAATTGATTATACGTATCGACACATCCTGGTGCAAGATATGGAGCAATGGAGTACAATGCCAAGTCTCCAGGGCGAGAGAATGGCGGATGTAGAAGAGGGATAAGTATTAGGAGGAGTATATACCAGGGCGATTGTCTGAGTCCACTGTAAAGGAACACCGAGCATAGCCCTTTTCATAGCGTATCCCTTTTATAGTTTGTTTTTTATTCCAAGTACATTTCAACTCGATTGCCTCATAACACAAAACGTAGTAAATAAAAACTTAATGCAAAATGAATAAGGTGACTCCAAAAATACGACTCACTAATTTAACTCGTTCGTTTTCACATTAAGATCACCACTATAAAAGGAAATCAATTGAAAAATCAAACCAGACTATCGTATTAATAATCTCAAATTTTACACAAACTAGGGTTGTTTTACCGACATACTGCATTTATATGGATTCGTGCTAATAGTGCTTGTAGCGGAATTCGGAATTAGGCATTTGTTTTCCTACATTAAAACTCTGTCAACATGTCGTTTTTTTAGGGTTCCGTACCCAAAGGGACCCTATTACTAAGGCTCCGCTGTCCGTCTGTCTGTCCGTCTGTCACCAGGCTGTATCTCATGAACCGTGATAGTTATAAGAGAGTTGAAAATTTTACAGATGATGTATTTCTGTTGCCGCTATAACAACAAATACTAAAAAACAGAATACAATAAATATTTAAGGGGGCTCCCATACAAAAAACGTGATTTTTTGCCGTTTTTATAGTAAACGGTACGGACCCCTTCGTGCGCGAGTCCGACTCGCACTTTTTTTTTCACAAGATTTAATTAAAGCTTCAAGAACTAAACTAAATGTATTTAACCTAAATGTTTTTTCCCTTTTTTAACATCTTAATATGTATTTGGAAATTGTATTTAAGCATCATCGCGTGACAGATAAACTTGAATGCACTGTAGATAGAAAATTTTATAGTAGAACTAATAATGGCTGCTAGTTCAGCCTTCGTACTTCCGCTAATTTGATTCGTTTCGTCGAGTCTCATTTAAATTAAGGTAAGTTTTATTTTAAAAATGATAATATCAAGAATTTGTGTTTTTTCCCACTTACTTACAGCAGTCACTGGCAGGTCTTAAAATAATGTGTAAAGAATTTTAGTGTACGCCCGAAAATTTGTATTTTTTCCAGAAATACCTGATTATTCTCGCTCTTTTGCTTGCGGTTAGTGTTAGCGCGCACCCTGATGATGCTGCTGTAAATCAGCCGGGTGCTGAGAAGGATCTAAGCGCTGTAAGTATTTGCAATTAATCCCATTTGCTTTCAATTAAGGTCGTTTGTCCACTGCAGCCGACAACGGGACGACAACGAGAAACAACACTATTCGGACTAAGTTTTAAAACACGTGACGGCGATCGTTTGTCTACAGCGCTGAACCGTTGATGGTGGTGCCTCGTGGTGGTGGTAAGTCTGATAGACGAAACAAAAATCGGACGAACGGCATGGTGCGACGCCGCAACGGTAGTGTGTGGATAAGAAAAAACTTGTTTTGTATTGTAACTGTACGTTACAATACAAAACAAGTGTCGGTGTACTGCCGGTAAATCGGGCCGAATTCTACCAGTCACGGCGATATGTACTCGCAATTTCGGCGGCCGGTATTATGGCGCTCGGGTGACGGAACGGACGTTCAGTGGTCACGCGGCTTTAGTTAATGTGTGTACCGCTTCGTCGGCGCCGTCATCTCGTTCTCAGAGCGGTGCCTGTAGTGGACGGACGGCCTAACTCTTCTAACGCCAAGCGGCAACATGGAACCTCGTAACCATAAAACATCAATTGTATCTTGTTAATCATGTTACAGACACAATGATCACATCTTTACGTCAAATTCTTATCTTTGTAATTAATAATTATATTTTAACTGCCAATAAAACTATAACCAGTAATCAAATAGTTTTGTACGAAAGATGTCTTACTAGTTGAATCCAAGAATTCCTTCTAAATTCGATACTTATATCGTGCTCTTGAAAATGTCGCTTCGGTCAGCTAACTTTTAAGAAGCATCAAGAACTGGGTGAAGGACATCAAAACAGCCATTTTCATCTTTCTTACTGATAGATGATAATATGCCCTATATAGTGGAGATTGTCCAGGGGTGTTTAATTATCTTAGGCCATCAGAACCGCTCCGATAGTCAGGTTACAAGATCACTTTTGCCTGTTGGTGGAGATCGGTTGACTGGCTTCGATAATTTTAACCAACTTTATTAACCTTTTTTGTTTTTAGGGCAACCAAGAGACTGTCGATGCTGAAAAGCGCGCAATGGATTTGGCTGCCTTAATTGCCGCATCTCTCGCAGGTTAAGCATCAACAACAGGTGTTTAAAAAATAAAAAATGAAGAAAAAGCTCTTTTAAATAAATAAATAAAAATCTAGCTGAAAAAACTATTGATAATGTTCTCACAAGTCTGCCGTTAATCTGGCTGCTATATGACTGCCTAAATTTTACATCTTTCTGTAAACATCAACTGTCACTTCTTTATTTGGAGTCCAATAAAGAGTCGTCCGAGCTCTGCAGCCGTGGCAAGACGTCTCCGCGCGCGCGTACGTCAACCGTTCACATTGCCTCGAAGCACCGCAACTCTGGCGATTCGCTGCCCAGTCTTCCCAACTAACATTAGTTAAGAAACCCGGCCCGTTCCCTGATCCGAAGCTTTCATCGGTGCTAGCTGCTTCGGCGTATAAACCGAGCCTTTACTCCCAAACCTTGACCGCACTCCTGCGGTGAACCCATCCCCGGCCCGGACGCGTATATGGCTTTCCGTTATCACCTCGTCCCTCGATGTGAGACGACATCGATACGCCTTTTTTTAGCAAAATCGTCTGAAAACCTGTTTTCACCTGGTCGCTCGAGGGGACGTGCTATATCCGGTTTTTGAGCTACTTCAAGCGGTCACGACTCGAGAAACCCGTCTCTATTTCGGGACCTTTTAGTAGTCGAGTTGAATACGGTTTTATACCAACAACCTTATTATAAAACCGTACATAATATTATGTTGACAAGGATCCCAGGTCTGAGCTAGCCGCAAGGGTTTTTCGTCACATTGGCGTCACAATTATATCTAGACTTATATCTTAACGCCGGGACAAAAAACAAATCGTTTTAGGTATGTAGTTGAAATAAATCCCTTTAGAGTGTAATGATTATGTTTAAAAATGCAACAAGATAGTTTAAAAAGTTACACTTATATATAGATAAAATGCTAAGGGTAAAAATGCTTGGCTAAGTGCCTATAGTGATTCTGTTTGATTTATAAGTATCCGAGAGGACTTAGATTAGAAGTTATGAAGCGGTGGTTACTGAATTATAGGACTTTAGGAGCACAGAATTAAGAGTTTTTAGGATGGGAATTTTAGATATATTATTCTAATAGTTGACTACGTCACAAAACATGTAAAGACTGCTTATTGTAAAATACATATTCTCACTTTTGATTGAACGCCCCTCGTAGGTAGGTCCACTCCAGTGACTTTCTATGTTTGTTATAGTTTTGGTTCACTCGTCTACTTTCTGTAAGCACTCACACCTCATAGCAAGGCAAGGCCTTACTCGATATTTAAAAAAAAAACTTTTAAATAAGCAATGATATATTTCTTTACATTTGAATTGTTTAATTTATGACTTACACAAAAATACGTAGGGTACACTCAAAGTATAATTTTCATATACCAAAATGTTGGCTTTTATTTAAAAAGAATAATTGTAATATACCCGAAAATACAACTTAATTCAAAAAGCCACGCCGAATGTAATAATGCCTTGTGAAAAAGTGTAAAATAAAATCATAATACAATCCTCCGACTAAAAGGATGTAAGTATGCCTTAAATTAAGCAAAGAGGAAATTAAATAAAGAATATAATTATTTAGGTACTTAACGCAATATAATTCAATTAGCTATTGACACTGATTATTTTCGATTACTTACGTCCTATCAGTCAAGGGGGTTTTATTATTTATGCATCAAATTCACAATGCCCAACGTAAAACTTGTCTCAACACATATTACTGTAAAAGATGAACAACTTAATACATCTAGTTCCACTACATTTTTAGGAATCACTTTAGATTCCCGTTTGCAATGGGGTGCGCATATCGAGACTCTGTCGGGAAGACTTAGCTCTGCTGCTTATGCCGTGAGAAAGATAAGACAACTGACTGATGTTGAAACGGCAAGATTGGTGTATTTTAGCTATTTTCATAGTATAATGTCATATGGAATATTGTTATGGGGCTCAGCAGCAGATATTGAATCTATATTTGTACTGCAGAAGAGAGCTGTACGGGCAATGTACGGCCTTGGACCTCGAGACTCCTTAAAAGAACTGTTTAAAGAAATTAATATACTTACAGTAGCATCCCAATTTATTTATGAAAATATAATGTACATCCGCAAAAACCTGTCCTTATTCCTTAAGAAAAGTGACATTTATAATCTTAACACACGGAATAAGAATAAGCTTGACGTTCCCAATTTCAGACTGCATAAAGTGGGTAATTCGTTTATGGGAAAATGTATTCGCTTTTTTAATAAATTACCAGCGTCTATTGTAGAACTGCCCCTGTTAAAATTTAAATCGCATATTAAAACAACTTTAATGAAAAAAGGATATTATACTGTAAATGATTATATAAACGATTAAAATATTTGGAAATAAATACTGCCCTGCTCGCACAGGTACATTTATCTTGTAATGTAAAATATATACTATTTAAAAAGAGGCTGACAATAGTGACCGAGTTTCTTGCGCTACTTCTTCTCGGCGCTAGCCCAAAATTGTCCCGAAGTAGTGGTAGGGAAAAAAAATATTGGGACGTGTAAAAGCGCTTAGTTTAAGCCTATTTACAGAAATAAATTGGATTTAGTGGTTTTAATAGTTTTAAATTTTATAATTACTTTTAAACTTTCGCGTTGCATAATTTAAAACTCAATGAAACGGGAATTAACGCGATATTATCGCGTTAAAAGTTAATTTTATTTAGTCCTTTTTCTAGTTACAAGGTTTGGGCGTAAAAATAGGTTTTGAAAATGCTTGATGTTTTTTATTATTTCAAACTTATATTTATTGAGGCACGAGAATTTGTTTTATTTTGGCTTCTCTGTATAACACACCAAACTATTCTATCGTGTAAAAAAAAGAAAAAAAAAATGCAGCGCCCCCGCCCGAGTGAGTAAACAACACCAATTTAAGAATCATCGCTGATGAACAAAGTAGTCTAATTTAGTAACGTATTTATAATCATCTCACCATCCCATTTTAAGCCGTCTAATAAAAAAAGCTTTCTAAACTTTTAACATTTTGTTTTGCAATCTCGTTGTGGATCATATAGTTAAAGTTTTTGATTTTGAACAGAGGAATGTGATTCTTGCGGCTATAATAAATAAGTTTTTTTTATGAGTGTGTCTATGTTAAATGAACGGTGTCAAGTCACATTTATTATTATTTTTTATTGTGGCCGTTCTCTGGTTTTTGTTATAAAGGCTATCATTTATTGTTTGAAAGTTATAATAATACATTGAAATAGATATTTTAGGTTAACACCTTTTCAAAGTTATTGTGTTTCTTAAAGATTACGTAAATCATAACATTTGAAATGAATGAAACGAGACCAGTAAGAAAGGTCAGTCTTAGTCGAAGTGTTATCGATATTCTAAGGTTAAACGAACGTGAAACGAATTTTTTGAGTATAAAAACTGTCAACTTAATTTGTTTCGGCGTGTGGTTTAAACCGGATAAAAATATTGAACCGAATGTAGCCTTAACGTGACTCACAAAAATTATAAGGGTCACTAAGTATAGAAGGGTCTTGACAGAAATTTCAAATCAGACTGCTTCACTGTAAGATCAGATGGCCCCACTAAGTGCAATGGGTAAGTAAACAAACATTTGATTAAACGTAAAATGTCGCTTAAAATAAAATGTCTTTATTAAATGCATTATTTTTTTAAAATTATAATACTTTTTCGTATTATATGCAGAAAATTTACTTCTTTTCTAGAAATACCTGATTATTCTCGCTCTCGTAGCTGTGGCAATGCTGATGCGCTCCCTGACGAGACTGCTGTGATTTAGCCGTGTGTAAGTTTTTGAAATGTATCGCATTTTCTTCTAACTCTAAGGATCCACATAAGACCGCATATGTATAACCATGACGATCACTCCACGTAAAATACTCACATGTGTATTCAAGAATGAATTAAACTTTAATTGCCAATCAAACTCTTTACCAGTAAAATAAGATAGTTTTGTATCAAATCTATTTTACCATTTTGATTCCAAGAATTTTGATAATTGAAGCTTCCAAATAATAAAAAAAAACTGACTGAACAAGCTAGAATCTTAAACATACTTCTAAAAAATACTTGTTCAACTTTGTTTCAGAAAAAACATTGTCATTTTTGCGGTAATAATAAAAAAATAATAGATATCCTCCTCATAGATGCTGTCGCTGGCCAACTGGTCAAACGCAATCATCGGAACCTTTTTGCTGCCTGGATTGACTACAAAAAAGCATTTGACTCAGTTCCTTTATACATGACTGAAAAGGGTCCTCGAGCTGTATGAAATTGATTATACGTATCGACACATCCTGGTGCAAGATATGGAGCAATGGAGTACAATGCCAAGTCTCCAGGGCGAGAGAATGGCGGATGTAGAAGAGGGATAAGTATTAGGAGGAGTATATACCAGGGCGATTGTCTGAGTCCACTGTAAAGGAACACCGAGCATAGCCCTTTTCATAGCGTATCCCTTTTATAGTTTGTTTTTTATTCCAAGTACATTTCAACTCGATTGCCTCATAACACAAAACGTAGTAAATAAAAACTTAATGCAAAATGAATAAGGTGACTCCAAAAATACGACTCACTAATTTAACTCGTTCGTTTTCACATTAAGATCACCACTATAAAAGGAAATCAATTGAAAAATCAAACCAGACTATCGTACCTAGCAGAACGGACATCATAATAAACGCTGGCACAATGGTAAGTTAAAAAAACATTTTATAAAAATCAAACTTTGATCAAAAATCTACATATTTAATTCTTATAAAGAAAAGAAACTTCCTACAAATTGTACAGATGAAAGAACTGTTCGGTCCTTTTTACTTTAAATCAATCGTTTACAAGAAAATTGTAAAAATGGCAGTTTTTATAGGCAAATGTTGGATACGATGTTAAAGTGTGTCAGCGATAAGAAAAGGGATTCTGACTCTGGTGTGATTTATTTATAGTAAACGGTTTTTGTTTTACAAAAGTTCCTATTTGAAATTTAAGATGGCGAATTTTGTGTCTTAAGATGGAAATTTTCGGCTAATTTCTGTCTCAAAAACATGATTTACCCTTAGTTCTCGTTACGACTAAATTTCATACTAAACGAAACAGAATCTATAAAGTCGCCACTTACAATATTTCGTTTTTCATTTCTAGAAATTGCTGATTATACTCGCTCTTGTGGCAGCGGCCCGCGCTGACGCTGCGTCAGATAAGCCTGCTCAGGATCATCCTTCGGGTGCTGTGAAGGATCTTAACGCTGTTAGTATTTGCATTCTATCTCTTCTTTGAAATTGAAGAGCTAATGTGCTCTTGTCTGTGGAGCAACCGTCCTCTTTTTTTGACCGTCGTAGACTGTGGTCTAGTGTTACGCAATTCTACGTCTAAGTTACAGCAATTGTGGTCTTGTAAGCATTGATTGTAAAGTGAGTTAAAGACCGCGACGATCACATTACTATATAGCACGTGTCATACTACTATCCACCTATGTTGTCAGGAATTAAATTATACTTTGACTCCCAATTAAACTCTGGCAGTGAAAATAAGTTTTTTATAAACTAAAAAAATGGAAGCGACCTGCATCCAGCGGCTTCGTGCAACCTTTACCAGGTCGACTGTCCACCTTGTAGGTGGATGTCCCACGCTTCGCTTGCCGGTACGTGGCCTCCATTCCACAACCTTTTTGCCCTATCGGCCGTCAGTTTTACGTGCATGAGCCCCGCCCACTGTCACTTTAGCTTGGTAATCCGTTCAAATGCAATTCCGTAAATATTTCAGCGGCAGAGCGGCCCCGATGACAGACACAGATGATACCAGGCCCCCAGTCTCCGGTCGTTCCGCTGTTTCGGCTACGATAGCGGTCAGGGTGGCGGCAGGGCAGTGGGTGCTAAGAATCCCTGGAGGAGGAGTTCCGGCTACCATCCCTAACGACGACTGGCCCTGGTAACACACAACGAAATATAATATTGACTAAAACATACCTAATCAGTTATTTTTGAAGTCAGTGCATGGCTTGCACTGACTCCAAAAAGAACTGATTAAGTATGTTTCAGTAAATATTATTTTTCGCTTTTCAATTAAATTTTGAAGTCGGTTTTTAGTTTTATAAAAAAACTTTATTTTATTTTTACCTTTTAGTGGTGAGGCCAAATTAATATTAAGAATTTATCATCATTATAAAAGTCGTCAAAAAATGTTTCTAACAGAAGCGAGGTCCAGTAAAAATAAGCCTGCTATTCTGGTGTCGTAATCTTGCGTAATAATACTTACGTCAATTTTAGAAATAAACTTTAAATTTAAAAAAAAGAACGTTAACTATTACACCCGCAGTAAATAAAAAATAAGCGCCACGTCTGCCCAATACACTGCAAAATTATCTGTCTATAAATCGAAGAATTATCTACTAACTTCAAACCGTTAGGGAGTTCTGTGACTTTCATAATCAGCTCAGCAATATTCTAGCGCGCCGCCGCTATACGTAATTTGTGGCAATATGATGTGTTGACTGCCAGAAGCAAACATCTGAATATGTTATTTAAAGTTAACAAACATTAATTATGTGATTAATTTTTTTTAAAGAATTTTCTTTGATTTCTCTGTGATTCCATCATCAAATTCTAACTTAGTGAAAACGAGACCACCTCGGGAATAAACTCTTTTACACAAAAAAAGAAATTTTGTAATCGGTTCCTAATTGACGAAGTAATCGCGTTACAAAAACATACAAAAAAACAACATTCAGACAAATTGAGAATCTCCTCCTCTTTTGATATCGGTTAAAAATTATTAGTTTTTTTTTTGCAAAACTTAGCATCTAAACTTATTCAACACTAAAATCGTCCAAACTTTTGAAATTTATGTCTTTTCGCCAACGTATTTCAAGCTTCAAGGACCAGTTGCTTGTCACTGATAGATCAATTTATATTTTAATATTTTTGCAACCATTTACCATCAAAAAACTGCTCTAAGTCAGAAAATAAATAAAATAATAAATAAATTGTTTGCACAATCACACAATTAGCTAGCCCCAAACTAAGCAAAGCTTGTACTATAGCGACTAGTGATAACGGATAAACATACTTAGATACGTTTATAAACATCCATGACTTAGGTATAAATGCTCGTGCTCATCACACTAACACTTGCCCCTTGCGGGATTCGAACCCGCAACCGCCAGGCATGTAGTCCGGAGGGCGAACCACTACACCAGACGGATGTAAATATTAAATCTTTTCCCTATTAGTGGGGCATTTCGTTGTCTTCATAGCCTTTTTGTTTTCTTACAGGGAAGTGACCCGTCTGACGCTGATAATCACGCCTCGAAGCTGGCCTCCCTCGTTTTTCAAGCACTCCCCGGCCGTACCATGTTTCTAGGTAGGCATGTTCACTTTTTTATAGAGGTTAGTTTTTTATTCCGAGAAAATTGCTAGATTGCTACTCAATTTCCTCATAACATAAAACGTAGTTAATAAAAACTAAAGGCAAAATCAATATGGCGACTACAAAAATACGACTCACTAATTTAACTCGTTTGGTTTCTCATTAAGACCGCCGCTATAAAAGGATCTCGATTGAAAAATCAAACCAGACTACCTCGCACCTAGCAGAACGGAAATCATAACATTTGATATATTATTATATGCTGGCGCAATGGCAAGTTAAGGCCGGGGTATTCGGCGGTTTACTCTAATTGCGGGGGTGGGTAACTCCGCCCACTGCGGGGAGCTGCCCGCGCGGCCGGGCGCGCGCGGCGCGTAAGCAACTGAGCGCCAAATTTGAAATAGGCCTTAAAATTTCCTATCATTAAGCTTAAAGAGCTCATACTATGGCTCAGAAGTGTATTTTTATTATAATATTATGTCATCGTAATCTTTATATTTTCTAAACTAAAATTATGAATTATCCCCTGTTCCACTCACGGCAATTATGACAAAATTTCAATATTATTAAAGGTTTTCGTCATATTAAAGCTTGGTTATACCTATTATTGTTTCATTTTGATATATTTATATTGTTACAAAATATGTTCAATACTTATACAGTGTAATTTTTTACGTGGGCGTGGTAGGTCAAATCTAAAACTGTGACAAATAAAGAAAAACACTCAATAGTTGTCTCGGGCCCGATCTTGATGAAAAACAAAACTGAATTATTAGATGTTTGAAATCGAAAAAAACCGGCCAAGTGCGAGTCGGTCGGACTCACGCACGAAGGGTACCGCCAATCTATAAAAACGGTAAAAAAATCACGTTTGTTGTATGGGAGTCCCCTTAAATATTAATTAATGTATTCTATTATATTTAGTATTTGTTGTTATAGCGGCAGCAAAAATACAACATCTCTGAAAATAATAACTCTCTAAGTATCACGGTTCATAAGATACAGCCTGATGACAGACGGACAGACAGACAGACGGACAGTGGAGCCTCAGTAATAGGGTCCCGTTTTACCCTTTGGGTACGGAATCCTAAAAAGAAAAACAACCCGTATTATTACCCCATTCGATAGTGTCGATAAGAACCAATTCTGGGAAGTAGTGACATACGGGAAACTTCGGGAAAAACCTCATTTTTAACAAAATTGCGTTGTGGGTCGGCCTTCGCATTATTTGGTCAGTGCTTGCACGGGCGCGTAGGGTTTGTTCCCGGGAATTCTTGGTACTGAAATAACCAGAAATTCCCGGGAAAATTCATTGATTCGAATACCGGCAAATTTGAGCTAATAGGAAGTATTTCCCAGGAATTTCGATACTACAATTGGATGCCTACTACGTAAACCATCATAATGTTTTAAAACTCAACTTTACAGGAGCACCATCTAAAGAAATTATTGGGTGCAGTTCTTGTCTTTTGCCTAGGAGTAAAAATTTTTACTACGTATAGTCGAAGTATAGCTTGTTAACACAATATGTTATACAACATGTATTTGTTAATATATTACAGTTTCATAAAACTAATCTCAAAAATGGTAACTTAACAATACGGTTATTTACGTTGCATAGTAGTAGGTAGCAAGTAAACTATTAAATTAGTCTATTACCATTTAAAGTATTTAAATAATAAAATGGTAGAGGTAAAATTTGTATTGAACCAAAATTGCGTGGTCTTTAATTTATTCATAAAAGACTATAATAGCGGTTGCTTATTTCGGATAAATACATCTTATATTATTCAGCGCAAGTTATTGTGAAATTTCTCGTATTCCTAAAGAATGGTGCATTTTTTAGGATTTTAAAGAAGCCTATGTTCATCAGAAATAATGTAGGGATCTAATGGTGAAAGAATGTAATTGGCTCAGTAGTTTTGGAGCCTAATCAGTCCATATAAACAAAAAATGAAACCTCTCCTCTTTATAATATTAGAAAAGATCAACAAATTATACTATGAAAGGTTCTTACTTTGTAGAAAGTGATTCACATAATGATTTTATCCTTAATTACGTTTCGATCGGGTTACACCGACCGAGGTCACAGGTTGACTGGTGAGCCAGTCAGATTACATCCATAAAAAGATCCGGTGCTTGGTAAGACGCGATCTCCAAAGCTGAAACTCCTGCCTCATATAGGATATAAGGTGCCATGCAAAATATTTGTAAACTTATTATTCTTGGTTGTTAAGCAAAACCGGTTTCAAAAGTCTTTTCCCAAAGAATGGGGAGATCGCATTTTACAAATCTAAAAACCTAGGATGGCTGAACCATCACAGCAGTTTCGGAAATTCTCGCCTAAATCTCGATCTAGAAGTCCTCGGACTTCTATGGCAGCTAATATGCCTCGCATGTCCTGAAACTTCCACCTGACGCGAATGACCCTAGAGCCACGCTTATACGCCACTACAGCGATGGTTTCCCAGAACTAGACATAGACGAAATTGAGTCGGCTCTCAAACATCTTAGCAAGGCAAAGCTGGAGTCACTTCAGAACTTCTAAAAGCAAGAGGGCTTCCCATCCTTGGAAAACTAAGGAGATTGTTCAACCCCGTCTTAGGCAATAGGACTACGCCGAGGGCGTGGAGTGAGGGCGCGGTTAATCGGTTTTTCGAAAAAGGAGATAAACTCTTGAAGAACTACAGACCGATCACGCTCCTGAGCAACGTCTATAAGCTATTAACATGTTTTTTTACATGTTAAACTGTAAATTATGTATGTACTATCACCGTATTACTTACAACAAATTTACAGAGTATTTCTTGTACATGTAATAATTTTGTATTTTCATTGATGTAACACCAAATAAAGCAAAATTGAGGTTGAGGTATGCCCGGCTCCACACAAAAAATCTAAATATTTACAACAATTAAATTTCGTAGCTATTGCGATGGTGTGCGGGGGGCGGGGGGAGTGCGCATAATTACGTGGTTGATAAAACCTACCCCACTCCCTTAGCTACCTGTTCTAGCTCATATACCTTCTCATGTCGGCGTCGAAGTAACGCTGCTGCATCTGAGTGAAAGAAGTGCTTACGTCAAGGAATGCCGATCCAGAATATACTAGAGACATTACCACCGCAGCGACTTTCATCAAGATCCCCGATCTGGACTCATAACAGCCTAAAAACCGACTTCAGTCGGAAGACAGCGTGGCAGTAATGTTGAGACAGCTTTGAAGATCCACAAAAACACTTAATTGTGGATCCGACATCAAAGCCCGCTGGTTTTAGTTCTACACGCCAAGTATGCGTAAGGCTAAATTGGTTCAGGTCATGATGCGGGCGTACCAATCACCATTTTCATAAGTGGGGGCTGACCAGAAATAAGAGTGCTTTTCTCATGGGCAATTATAATCTTGCCCTTTCTCGAGTAAGATCTCTTGAAAATCAATATGTTTTGTTGCCTCCTATATACCTACAAACAAATACCACTAATCATAGTTAAAGCTGTGAGGTGAAATTAAAAAAGTAAGGCAAAACCTATTAATTTAAATGAAGCCCTTAAAAATAAAACTTATCTAGCTGACCAGGCGAACTTCGTACCGCCAACGTACCCTGTACGAGCAGTTTTTTGTATAATAAAATAAAATTGTCGTTTCTAGTATTTTCCTTGCAAGAGATTTAAATGAAGAGAAAAGGAAAATGTTCACTTTGGGCCTGCGCGTGGACAAGAAGTTTAGGAAAAATTAATCTTCCTTCTTCTATTCCCTGCCCTTTTTGCAATTATTTTAGAGAAATATAATATTACCTAAAATTATTTTATATATACTTTTCCCTATTCCCTATTTTCCATATTCGCTATCATAGAATAATAACTGAATTACTCAAGTCAGCGTTCTTAAAATGTCTGGTTAACGGCGGCGAATAAAGAAATCAGTACAAAGTGCAGATAAAAACTGAATAACTTAAAAAGTTGAGTGATACAGAGATATGTATTTTTTAAAGTAACATTCAATAATTAAAGATTTTAGACAATATTATTTTTATCTGAATATCATGTCCGTGACTTCTTTGAGCTTCGGCCTGAGCTTCAAACAATTTGGACAGTGTCATTTAAGTACTTATAAATATGATAATAGTTGTAAGTTCAGACGCGTCAGAATGGCGGGTATATAATACATGCGCTTCTGTAGCAAAGTTTCCCAAAGACGTTGTTGTATATGGTCATATTTGAGATTTGTTTTCTAATTGGAGCAAAAAATAAAGTAAGGGTCAGTAGTAGGATAAGTAGTAGAATTCTAGGCTGTGCAGTACCGGTGCTGAAACTGATTTTTGAATCCTCGGTACAGTAGTCAGCGAGTACCGGGAAATACCGAGAATACGTTCGATACGTTACGTTCGATACCGGATAAAAAACTAAGATAATAATACTGTGTTTATTAGTCGTGCTCGTGTTAAATAGCTCAGTGTAAATTACAGATTTTTTACTGAGGATTTATTTACAAAATATAGCCATTTTTGTGTAATCTTTTTAATCACTTTAAAAATTTAAAAGACACCTTTGACGAAGGAGAAAGGGCGTTCTTCTGTTTGTAGGTACTTCCGAGCAGCGGGAACCATAGGTTACTTGAAGCAATTGATTACTGAAATAACTGGGAATTCCCGGGAATTCCCGGGAATTCCCCGTTATTTCAGTACCGAGAATTCCCGGGAAAACTCTAGTCATGCAAAATTTTCTTCAGACCAAAAGTCAAGGGATCCATAAGCGTTAGTTTAATAATTATAGCTAAAACTATATGTATACAACGGCAACGGTATGCGGTAAAGCTATAAAGCTATGCCATTCGATTCGTGTAAATTTTGTTTGTAAATATTATTTTAATTTTATAAATAAATTAAAATATATGTAAGAAACCTGTGTGACTTATTGAGATCCCTCATTTGAGACCAATGGCATTAAGTCCGCCTACTACACATTTTGTACTTAAGAATCAAATAATAAATCGCGTAGAACTTGTTGAGACTCATTTCAGACCAAACACGAGGGGTCTATTATCGTTGGTTTACAAATTAAAATCAATAAACTAATTAACCTAAGAATCGTGTAGAACTAGTCGATACCTCTAATTTGACACTAAACACGGTCTATAGGGGTTTATAATCGGTTGTTTACTAGTCATAGCAATTACGAATTATTATAAAATATATATAATATACTTTTACATTTTAAATTGTAAATTATGTATGTACTATCACCGTATTACTTACAACAAATTTACAGAGTATTTCTTGTACATGTAATAATTTAGTATTTTCATTGATGTAACACCAAATAAAGTAAAATTGAGGTTGAGGTATGCCTGGCTCCACACAAAAAATCTAAATATTTACAAGAATTAAATTTCGTAGCTATTGCGATGGTGTGCGGGGGGGCGGGGGGGAGTCCGAGCGCAACACAACACAGGTCCTACCTCGGTGACGTCCTACTGGACACTTGCGGGGCGGCTTGCACGCCTTTTGTGCATGGTTTTCGAGGTTTTTTAATCTTTGGTACCTAATAACATAACAAAATTGATTTTTTTTTACACCGAGACACTAGCAAATTTTGATCTTTAGTAAACTGCTTAATTTTTACATACTTGTATCATATAAAATCTTTCCTGAAAATCAATCCAAAAATCATAAAACGACCTATTTTCAAGATTTTTTTCTATCGAGCCAAGTTATTATAATCGTGTTTTGGTTTCACCGAGACATTAGATAAAGGAACAAATATTTTAATAGTATTTTTATTTTTCTTATAAGTTCCTTAGTTTTGTGAATAAATCCGTCGGAAGATCACTAAAAGTTAAATACTCCCGCCTTAACAAACATTTTATAAAATTAAAGTAGCGTATTCTATTGTAGACAGAATACTGAGCGAAAGTGGTCCATGAACCAATAACGATACTGTTGTGGTATTTATGTAGGGATACCTCAACTACATCCAGGTGCGAAGGGGCATCGAATCTGAACCGGCAGTTATGAAAAAAAATAATTTT
This sequence comes from Anania fuscalis, assembly GCA_950371115.1. Classification (NCBI taxonomy): domain Eukaryota; kingdom Metazoa; phylum Arthropoda; class Insecta; order Lepidoptera; family Crambidae; genus Anania; species Anania fuscalis. Next base: position 13,387,895 of record OX493335.1, on the reverse strand, counting down.
GAAATACATAAATTATTACTACATTTTTTATTTAAATCCATAGAAAAGTCATTTACATCCACCACGAAGTGTTAAGTCATCCCTCAGTCTTACCTTATGCACGATTGGCAATAATTTCAGTGACTTTTAACATTCTGGGTTCTAGTTTGTCCACATTTAAACATCGCGTGTCGGGGATATGTTATGTTCTACATACAGAAATCACTGGCACGTCTCAAAAGAATAACTAGAGGATGTGTGTCTCTTTTTCAGAAATTCCTGATCATCCTCGCTGCCGTGGTTGCAGCCAGCGTTAATGCTGCCCCTGACACTGTAAGTATTTGCAATTTATATCATAAATATTTTGAAGAGCTGTTGTGCTAGATTACTAGTAGTTGCGGGCTGGTAAACATTACTTGTAAAGGTAGGAACGTTGCAGGAAGCCGCTGGATGCTGGCTGCTTCCAACTGGCCAAACTGGAAGTCACTGGGGAAGGCCTATGTTCAGCAGTGGACGTCCTGTGGCCGAAATAATGATGATGATGATGATGAAGCATTACTTACACGCGATGAACTGACAACTAGTAAATGCACGGGGTGTAAACAGTCCTAAGCTGTGGTGTTCTGTAAGGGAGACCTTTGAAGCAGTACTTGTGAAGCAAGTTAAAGACCGCGTCGATCGCATTATTAGTAGGTGTCATGCCACGCTCCTGACCGATGTTGTCGGGATTTATACTTTGACTGTTAATTAATGGCAGTGATAATTGGGGCAGTTAATGTAGCAAAACTATTATAGCATCTGAACTTTCCATTAATTCCATGACTTCAGCATTCAACACTAAGGTCCTCCACACTCTGAAAGCCAACTTATTTCAAGCTTTAAGGATTATTATCTTTAAATATTTTTGTAATGCCATTAATTTATCATCTCAAAACTCAGAATAAACAATATTTCGCCTATTTTTTGTGATATTCATAGCCTTTTTGTTTGTTTACAGGAAAGTGACCCATCTGAAGCTGATAATCAGGCCTTGAAACTAGCCTCTCTCGTTTTAGCACAACTACCTACCTATCCTGCCCCTTACCGCACTCCCCCCACAGCCCCGACTCCCCCTCCCCCAACCCCCTGGTTTACGCTGAAGCCAAATCAATAAAAACCACTGAATTAAAAAAAATTATCACACAGTAGAAATAAACAAAATTGATACTTACTTGTTTTATTGTTAAGTGTACTGAGATGCACGGATTAAATTAGCAGAGGCCCTAGTACCTCGCTTCGCAGCAGACGTTTTAGCAACACTCAGCCCCACGCAGGGCCTTTCAGTCCCGATGCGATGTGTTCGAGTCTAAATCTGAACCGCGCTGAGCCACAGAATATAATATAATAAATAGTACTAAGCTACAGAAATCCATTTAAATAAAAATAAATATTTCCACACGAGAATAAAGTCTAATTCCGGGCGCATGGTCAACGCTTACCTACTGTTAATTATACCTAATAACCGAAAAGTTGCGAATACAAGCAAATCTGTACCCAAAAATACGGGCGAGAGTTTCTATTTCTTAGAAAGTGTCAAACAGCTCGGTTGCTTACACGATTTAGGGTTACGACTATCGAGTATTGTAAAGTTATCATGAGATCGCCTGGTAGATGAGATGGGTACTATACAGGGTGTACAAAAGAATACGACACTCCTTAAAACCACCTGATCAGCCGGCGATATACAACAACTTTTTCTATGGGAGCAACATCAAAATTATCGTCGCGGTATGCGATTAAGTTTGTATGGAGCAGCCTAAAAAAATTCTCAATTTCGATGCATAGAAAAAGTTGTTGTATATGACCAACTGATCACGTGGTTTTAAGGAGTGAACTATTATCTTGTATATCCTGTATACATACCTACATTAAAAACGCATTTATCCCTTGCGGGGTTAGCAGAGCGTCAAACACCTTTCAATGTCACTCGGCAGTGAGAAGAACTTGAGGTTTGGTTCATTATTTCTATTAGAATAGCCGAATACAGTACAGCATTCTTTTTTCCACTCATTTTTGCGAAAAAAGTAAGCGTTGGGCGCGAGCAGTGAAGCACGTGTTAGCCGGGCGGCGCGCGGCGCGCGGCAACCTAGATAGGTTAGGTCACTGAATACTGTCTGATATCTGTTATCAAACCTCTTTTTGCCATCATGCAACTTCTGACAAATCATGGATACCACAGAGTGAATCTAGCACGTTATCTTATTGTCACAGTGGACCACCTGCCCCTGCGACAACAAAAACTCAAACCTGGAAACATCTGTTAGAAAATTGTCCCTGCTTTGGAAACAACCACCACAACCATGAAACCGCATGTAATCAACTCGATATCAATCCATATAACCTTATTGAAATAATTACAAAAGTAATAACGTTAAACTCGTTTCACAATTTTGTAACGTGTGTACTGTAGAGGTTTTACTCGTTTGGTTATAAACCTCTACAGTACATAAGTAGTGCAAAACCTAAAAGAATTTAAAAAATAAAATCAAAACACCCTAAACGGTAAGGTGGTTCTGTGGTACTTTACGCATTTTAACATTGCAAGTAATTTAGGTACTAATTATTTTCTCTTTTCTATTCTTATCTTTAAAATCATCATTAACCGTTAGAAGTCCACTGCTGGCCATAGGCCGCCCATACAGAACGACTGCGGCTCTGGGCTGTTACCATCCAGTCAGTCCACCGCGTGGGGATTATTCTATTCTATTCTAAAATCAGTAGATCAAAAGAAATATTCGTAAGAAAATCAGGAAATCAGACTATCGTACTAGCTAATATCTTATCTAATTAACATTTTGTATGAATACTGGAACGATGTTAAGTTATGAGATCTTCTTCTTTACGAACACGATTCACAAAGTGCAAGGTGCAAGGACTACCATACAGATAGAGGATATAGAGTTAGAGTTGGTGACGCAACAAGTGAGGTTGTTGATGTGAAAATGGGTACTGCCTAAGGATCGGTTCTTGGTCCTTTGCATTACCTAACGTACGTGAATGATGCCAAGAATGTTATAAAATACTGCCAAATATACCAATTCGCGGATGACACGTGCCTCATCTCAGCCGATAGCAATATAAAAGTGACAATGCAAAAGTTGCAAGATGACTTTAGAGCGCTAAGCATGTGGTCACATGATGCCGGCCTGGTCCTAAATGCTGACAAAACCCAACTTATCCATGTTAGGTCTGCGCACAACCACAAAATTTGTGACTCTTATAGTGTACAGTTAGTATTAGTAGCACACAACCACGCGTGCCTACACAGGTCTTAAGGAACTCAGTGCACCTCCACTACCACTGGTTGCAATACTATTGAGCAGGCAAGAAAAGTCAAATATCTTGGACTAACTGTTGATGATAGATTCAACTGGGCACCTCATGTTGATATGATCTGCGATAGGTTGCGACTTCTGTTGTCTAAGATGTACAAAGTGCCATTTAAAATACTTCGTAACATTTATGTTGCGTTGGCTGAGTCTATTATTGCTTACGGTATTACTAGCTACGGCCGTACCTACAAAACCTACCTCGATAAAATATATGAATTACAAATAAGATTGTTCAAACTAATAGTACCAAAAAAGATAAAAAATAGTTTTAGAAATAATTATCATGCATTATTTATTTAATGTGAGGTCCTACCGGTACATGAAAAAGTTGAATATGGGCATATTTCTAACCGAATATTTCTCCGGATCACAGCAACAACAGTTTCTGCGTCCAATAAGCCACAATATCCCTACTAGGCGAGTCAGGAAAAATGACATGGATACTAACACGATATCAAAAACTACCAATTTTTATGGTTAGAGGACACGTGAATATCTCATGCCAAGACTGTACAACAAACTGACTCTGGATTGGAGAGAAACACTAAATGAAAAAAATGTAAAACATAAGTTAAGGAAATATTTTATAGAACGTATTGGATCTGATAATGAGTATTTGTGTAATTGTAATTTTTTTTTAAATATATTTGTACCTATATACATATATATTTATTACTAAATGTATATAAACACGTATTTCTTAATGCTTACCTACTACCTTAATTATATATTAATTATACAGATAACGTAAATAAATTCACCCCATCACATTCCAACTTACAAAACATACATCATCCTGTATTGTGCAACGTGCATGCAGCTAAACTTATTAATTAAACGAACTTACCTTAAGTGAAGTTCTATAATAATTGTACGAACTGCACAGTCTCGAAATGATATAGATTACTAATGTAGTATTCGCATCCTGCAGCCTCAAACCACGAGAGTCCAGAGCACTATCTAGTTTTTGAACAAAGAAAAAATAATACAATATCAATTCCTGAACGTCTCCAACCAATCAGCGCCCTCGGCCGGACCTGTCATTAAGTTTAGAGCAAATATGAAATAATTAGTTAGGTAACACAAGTTCAATCAAAATAGTTTGTTTTTGTTGATTATTATTTCACGATTACTAATGTTTGGGCCATGTCAAAGTGACGGGGTGGGCGGGTTAGTATATCATTTCGAGACTGTGCAGTTCGTACAATTATAATAGAACTTCACTTAAGGTAAGTTTGTTTAATTAATAATTGTACTTCACTGCACAGTCTCTCATGATATAGATTACTAATGTAGATGTTTAGAGTTGTCGTGAAATAATAAGATGATAATAACGATTACCATCATTATTTATTTTAGGAAAATCTTGATTTCATCTTCATTAATATACTTAACATTTAAGTCAGTCATTATCAATTAGACTTAAAAATAAATCCCTTCAGGGACAGTAAAAATAAGCATTTCCATGAAATAATTAACAAAAACAAATTATTTTTTGGTTTTACAATTAATCACATTATCAAAAAGATTTAAATGTTTTTTTTTTATAGGACTGGCGAAATCAGATGACTCTATTTGTCATAAAATTTTGCTAAACTCACACACAATTTGCAGCCGAAGTGGCATGTCTTAGCATGTAATATGAGCTGTGAATATAGAATTTATAATGTCCCTTATTTAAAATGTATTTTTTAATCATCATATAATTATTTGTGATGTATGTAACTTTATAATAAGTATGTTTTATAAAACAGTTATTGTCATGTTTAATTAAGGCATTAAGGTTTTTTGCTGGGCATATTTGGGGTCTTTTTTGGAAAAAGGTACTGTTAGAAGAAGTTGGCTGGAACCCATATCTTATATCTTTATTAAATCTGGCATTTTAACTAATATCTGAAAGAGGTGTTGATGTGATATTGTTTTTACTCTCTAGCCTATTAGGCTAGTTGACACCACCAATTAATTGATATACTTTTTATGTGCTGTCAAAACGCACCTTTGTCCTAAAATTTGTATTGCGATTAGCAAGCTATGATGTCATCAGCCGGACAACTGCTTGACTTCTTATTGATTTTGAAGCAAACAAAAAAAAAAGATTCTGATTATGTACCAGGTTTTGGGGCCTTAAATAAGGTGTCATATTAATAAATAATGTCTTAGAATTATTTATGATTGGTGTCCTTATCTCAATTTTTTTTAGGGTTAATTAATATTAATTTGATTACAATATTGGTACCATTGTTAAAAGTACGTATCATACTGTAGGTCGGTACGATTGTGACATCAGGCTAAAACGGTTTTGGAACGTTGGGTTACTGAAAAAATATTTAAACAAATCAGTATTTATTAAATTTTTTGAGTACACAATACCATTGAGCTTCCCATTAGGGTACCACCACTGTGTTTTCTGATTGTTCAGTGATAATTTTTCGTAACACATTGAAAAAAGGGGAAGAAACATAGAAAAAACAAAATATACTGAGATTGAGGAATTGTAAACGCATTTATCTTATATGCATCCCAATCGCCTTTCCAAGATTAAATATCTTGACAATGACATTTAGCGTTAGCTTAGCTGTGATTATTTCTGGTGAACCAAAAGTATCTGTGATGTTTTAAAATAATTGTCACTATACAATTGCTAAGTGTTTTTTTTATTTATTTTTTATTTTAATTCCTTGTCCTTCCTTCCTTGTTAAATAAGATGTAAATAATATTAAAAATATTTTGTGGTGTCACCATTATAATATTATTAGCATTACAATTCAGATGGCTGACTCTAGACTGCCTCCCACCTTGTAATGATGAATCAAAATAAATTTATTTTTGAAATTGTTTTAAATGTGTGATTTCATTGTTGTTTTTTTTTTTAATGTTTTCAGACCACCACAGTAAAACTTATTTAACACTATTGGAAATGTTCATAATAGATTGTTTTATACTTAAAACTTTTATGTCTCTAATTCTTTTGTGCACATTCAACCATATTCCACGGCTGGGCAGGCTAAGATAAGAAGACCTTGCAGATGTGTAAAGGATCTTATTTTGTATAAATGAATAGAAAGAAATTTACTAATTTCAGTTTTTGATTTAAATATTTTATTCTTTGGAAATGACAGTTTTTTCAAAATCAAAAAACAGCCCTTTGTGAAAATCGAGACTGGTCAGTATTGTAATATATTGTAGATTATACACACTGTTTTGAAATTCTTTTGAATGAAAATAATAATTATTTTATATCGTCTAATATAATATAGTTATGGGAATACCTTGAGATCTCAGCCACTAAGCAACTGGTTTCATAACTTTAATGAAAACTGGGAGCTGTGTTAAGGCCAAAATAATGAACATGAAATTCATACATTTTGACTTTCACATGCGAAGGTATTTTTTATGATTAGCATGAATAGGCAAAGAAAAAGTCTTAAATAATTAAATCTATAGTGGTTAAATAACAACTAGGTGTAATCAGTTTTAGAACTGTTTACACTTTAATTTAAAATGTTCTGTCACAAGGAACTTATTCAAGTTCTCTAAATTTAAAATAAATCTGCTTTCAGGTTTAGGAACTTTAAATATTTGAGAAAATATTGTCTTTCGGCCTGGTTTACAACTAACAATTGCACTACTATCTAGTTAAAGGTTTCATTGTAAAACATCAATTTCCTTAAAATTTCTACAGCAGAAAAGTTATTATTCTTTGAATTATGAGATCGCGTTGGTTTACAGCTACATGGATCATATAAAAAGAGATTCTGCTTAGTTAGTATCCTTTGATTTTGTAATTGGCCACAAAAAACCTCGGCAGTTGTACGAAGTACGTACATAATTATAATTTAGCTAAAGGCATATTTTCTATCACTTGCAAATGATCAGGGAATTGCAGTTTTGTCGCGACCCACATTTGGGGCAGTGACATAAGGTGAATGTCACCATACATATGCATCGCTACAATAAAGCAGTATTCCATAAAAAACCATGCGGTTAACTTAGGTGTTTTATTTAAATATTTTAAATATCTCTTGGGCACTCATATTTAACTTGACACATTACCTATAGCTGACCAATATAGCAGTTATTGACAGCAATGTTGTTTCTGCTGATGGTAACAGAATTAGATGTTGTTTCTGCTGATCGTAACAGAATTTGGATAGCTGAGTGTTGGTTTGGTTGTTGTACTATTTCATAAGAGGTTTCATCGGAGTATCTGTTTGAGTTTGAAACTGATGATTGTTGGGCATTGGGAGTTCAAATGATTTTTGTAAGTAATTTTTTTTTTAAATTTTATACTGCCATCAAGTCTCGCCCGTTGTTCATTATAGCGGCAAGCACATAGTTAACGAGCAGCATCACTTATTAGCTCAATGCTATCTTTGCTACCCACACTGGAATTACACAGAAAATTTAACACCGAAAACAGTACTACCTCGTCTCAAGCCTATGACTAGGCTTCACGACCAGTATTAACCGTTTTGGCCAGGGCCAACTTTAAATGTGCCTTTTGAAGCATGGAGATGCTCGTGATAAATGTCACAAATATGATCGAAATGATCACCCATCCACTCACAACCACTATGTAGGTTGCTTAACATATGTAATCGATACCAAGGAGCTGCCGCCGCTGAGCTACGGCACCCTTCTATAACCTCGATGCTCGATGCAGCCTGTGCCTCAAGGTACAGCTTTGGTGCATCAATAGGTAGATAAAAAGTTTTTAGGTGTTGGTTATTTTATAAAAATTATCTCCTTATTTAAATAACCCCTTTTTTAGTATGAGTATTGCCATCATTTTACATGCTTGGCCACAGTTCACGGCCATGAATGGTTACAGTAAAATTGTCCAATAATTTCAGAACATCGGAATCTACCTTTAGTTATGACTGAAGATGTTTATTGTATTAAAAAAGGGAAAACAAGGATCTACCCATACAGTAGAACGCATGTTTAGTAGGACTTAATATTTATTAAGTGTGGGATTGACAAGAAAACCAGGGTACTACACAACCTTGTAGCACGCCATGCTTGTCGTTAGTTGGGAATTACTCTACTTAGTAAGTCGCCAATAATTATCCCATAGTTAATCACTTACCTGTAGATTACTCGGTTAACAATTGGTAATTAGAGACTCTGTGATGAGCAGGCGATGAAAGAAATCTTGTTTATGTTTTGGTTCTTGTGCGAACCGGCGTAGGAGTGTTAGCGACGTAAACGAAGCGACTGTTGTGTTTTTTCTGTTGGAACGTTTTCTCGACCTCACTTTAAGATTATTTTCGATCTTCCTTAACTTTGTCAACAGTTTTTCTACAGATGTCTTGGGTTCTTTACCCATTTTTTAAATAATTTTAACAATAAAATTTTTTAAACGCATTTTACAAGGCTGCACGAAAACGAGAATGACAGGTCCGGCCGAGGGCGCTGATTGGTTGGAGACGTTCAGGAAATGATATTTTATTATTTTTTCTTTGTTCAAAAACTAGATAGTGCTCTGGACTCTCGTGGTCTGAGGCTGCAGGATGCGAATACTACATTAGTAATCTATGTCATGAGAGACTGTGCAGTGAAGTACAATTGTCTCCGTGTTGTTATCAGTCGGCTCGGCCAGTGCATGCGCAGGGCGCGTGGGCTAGTGGACAGTGTAGCGGTGATGTGCTGATGTGCGAACGAGACGTAACTATGCGTAGGTACTGGCCGGGCCGCTGCGCCCGCCGCGACTTGGTCAAGTTTTAACATCGACTTGATAGTCCCTTAATTTTTACTCCATGATTAATTAAATTATGTTCAGCACATTCGATGGTAACTTTTGTTGTTTGCATTTTGTAGCCTTTATGCTGGGGCTTCACCTGCGTCTAATGTCGTTAATTAGTGCTCTATCTGACGTAGTACGCAGGTGTGGCCGGTCTTTGTGCGCTAAATTGCTCCAATAACATTAGACGTTAGGCGATAGCTCGGACGGCGGTAACTTTTGACACATCAAAGGGATTAAGCGGGCGTCTAGTGCGTTGTTGTGGCTACACCTACTACACTCAACATGTTAAAACACGATCACATTCAAAACCTCTTTGTGAAATATATGTTAAAGTGCATAGTTATTAGGTTGGGATGGAGTAGACAAAATGAGAAAAATATTGAGTTCTTGGAAGCGTTTTTATTTTTATTTTAAAGACACACTGACAGATCACACGCTAACTACGTCGCTAGACGTTAGAATCAAACGTCAAATAAGTGTGGCCACGCACAATCTGTTGAACGGTATTGGGTTTCGTGTGTAGATGTAAATTACCTATTTCTTTTTCTTTATCTTAATTAAATAATACCTACTAATAAATGTACGTTAAACGATTTAATAAATATAAATTTATACTAATTGCTTCGAATGTAAATGCCAATTCAAACCTAATAAGGTTTGATGGTATTTTTAAAAACTGTTATTGTGTTTATATTGTAACTGTCCTTTAATAATAAAATAAAAAAGTAAGCTTGTTTGTCACCACTATAAAAGGATCTCGATCGAAATTTGAAATCAGACTCGCTTGTGCGCGGCACTATATCATAACATTTGATATGAATTCTGGAACAATGGTAAGTTAAGAAACCTTATTTGTAATTTATAAATAAAGATAATTATGATTGTCTGTATGCGTTCCTTAACTATAGATTAGATTGTGATGAAACTTTGGTATTGCTTAGGATGTCCGACAGGATTTCTGCAGACCACGCGACAAAGTCAGCTAGCAGCTAGTATGAAAAAAAAAATCAAAAGTGATAAAAGTAAATAAGTCTCTTTCTTAAGAGACAAAAGTAAAAATATACGATAGAACTTACTTAATCGGTTACCAAAACAATAAAAAAAGTTATTATGGATGTTTTATAAACGTATTTAAGTTACTGTTGTCTTTTATTTACGCGAACACGATACATTTAAATGAAACTACTTTTACGGATTATTTCGCGATTTTACCCACCAACCAAGTCTCTGCTTTTCTAGAACATTTAAATTCAATCCACCCAAAAATCAAATTTACTATGGAAATTGAGGCAAACCATAAACTAGCTTTCTTAGATATTTTACTTACAAGGAATCCGGATCATACTCTTAGTCATACAGTTTTTCGTAAAGCCACCCATACAGATAAATACCTCAATGGTGCCTCTCACCATCATCCTCGACAGTTGGCTACCGTAGGCAAATCATTGTTTCAGAGAGCAAGGGGTATCTGTGACGACCAACACCTGGCTGGCGAGCTCCAGCATGTCAGGAAGGTACTACGGGAAAACCAGTTGCCGGTACCACGTCGTTCCAGACCCCGGGTCAAGCATTCCACCGTCGAACGCCAACCTGCTGTACTACCTTATATGAAGGGTGTCACTGACAAGATTGGAAACATTTTGAAGCGCGCTTCAATCAAAACCTACTTCAAGCCGCCGAAAAAGATTAACCAATTTTTACCACCTGTCAAGTGCAACATACCTCTTCAAGATGCGGGGGTGTACAGACTGGAATGTGACTGTGGGCTCTCCTATATCGGTCAAACAAAACGAAGTATAGGCGTGCGGGTAAAAGAACATATAGCCGACATCAAACATAGACGGAATACTAAGTCTGCAGTGTGTGAACATGCCTTAGATACACCCAACCATTTCATACGATTTGACCAGCCTAAAGTCCTTGCAAGAGAACGACGATTTGTTCCTCGCATGTTACGGGAGGCAATTGAAATTAGAAGACACCCGAATTTTAACAGAGAAGATGGTTGGAAAATACCACCAGCATGGGATCCTGTTTTAACGAAATCCCATGCTAGGCCGCGCACTGCAAGACCTCTAGATACACAGTTAGCTCTTTTTGCGTAGATAGGAACACAAATTAATATTAACTGAGTGACGGTAGTTTATATTTTTCAAAATATTGTAAAGACGAATAACACCTTAGTCTACCTGTGACCACGAACGCTGTAAAGTGTTCGAAACGTCAGGTTAAATAAAATGTTAATAAATCGCGAAATAATCCGTAAAAGTAGTTTCATTTAAACGTATTTAAGTTTGTTTAGTTTATCCGTTATTTAGCCGCCGTAATACAAGCTTTGCTTAGTTTGAGGCTACATAATTGGTGTGATTGTGGATCGAATTCATTAAATGAATTGTTATTCATATGTTATTCATACTTAAAGTACAGCCTCAGTTTACTTATTAGATCATTGGCATTTCTCGACGTAAAAGATCTATAAACCGGCAAAGTGTGAGTTGGACTCGCGCACAAAGGATTCCATTACAATTATTATTTATAAAAACGGCAAAAAAATCACGTTTGTTGTATGTGAGTCCCCAAAATATTAATTTAATTCTGTTCTTTAGTATTTGTTGTTATATAGGCAACAGAAATACATAATCTGTAAGAATTACAACTGTCTAACTATCACGGTTTATGCATGACTGAGATACAACCTAGTGACAAAAAGTAAATATATTTCTATCGGGTGTTGACGGTAGTGTCGGTAGTAGCATATACCACAACATTGATCAGAAAATGCGCTGGCTTTGACAGCCAGAACCACTTGAAAGATTTCGTCGAGTCGGCTAACGTCTCGGTAGCTTAGTCGTAAAGCACTCGCCCGGTATGCGATGGACGTGGGTTCGGATCCCACCTGAGGCGGACGATTTATTTCAAGTATTAAATTTCTTAGATAAATTTCATTTCATTACCAATAATGAAATATTTGTATAAATATTTCTATCGGATGTTGACGGTAGTAGTATACAGGTTGTGCAAAATAATGGGACGACACTCCTTAAAACCACGTGATCATATACAACAACTTTTCCTTTGGGAGCAACATCGAAATCATGATTTTATTTTCAGATGCTCCATACATTATCATCGAGGTATGGGTAGGTTTGTATGGAGAAGCTGAAAAAAATTACCGAATTGGATGTTGCTCCCAAAGAAAAAGTTGATGTATATGACCAGCTAATCCCGTGGTTTTAACGAGTGTCCTATTCTCTTGTAAACCCTGTATACCACAACATTGATCAGAAAATACGCTTGAAAGATTTCGTCGAGTCGGCTAACGTCTCGGTAATTTAGTGGCATTCGCCCGGTATGCGATGGATTAAGTTCGGATCTCACCTGAGGCGGACGATTTTTTTCAAGTATTAAAAATACGGTCCCGTTTTACCTTTTGGGTACAGAACCCTAAATAGGATGTTTCAATAAAATCTATGAATTCGCCACTCGTCATATTTCGTTTTTCTTTTCTAGAAATTCCTGATCATTCTCGCTCTTTTGGCAGCGGTCAGCGCTGATGCTGACCTTCACAAGTCTACGGAGGCTCATCCTTATGATTCTGTGAAGGATCTCAACGCTGTGTGTATAAATTAAATTAATCAATAAGTAAATTGTTGGACAACATTATACCCATTGCTCTGATTCTAAGATTCTTTTTCTGCTTGATTGAATCAGTTTTTGTCAAGTTGCTAACCGTCCAGTGGCGCTTAAGCATCAAAAGCTCTCCCAAGTGTACAAGACCATATTTCCCGTATTTGTGGAGATTGACAGGCTGATATTACCATCATAATTTTCAGAAAAATAGCAGTGGACACTGCTGAACATAGGCCTCCCCCAGTGACTTCCAGATGGATGGTTGGAAGCGGTCTGCATCCAGCGGCTTCATGCAACCTTTACCAGGCCGTCTGTCCACCTTGTGGGTGAACGTCCCACGCTGCGCTTGCCTCCATTCTAGAACCGTTTGGCCGGCAGTAGTTGTGATAGGTAGAATTCTTAATAGCCTTTTTTGTTTGTTTGCAGGAAAGCCACGAGCCCAATGCTGATAATCGTGCCGATGAACTGGCCGCTCTTGTACTAGCGTCATCTCTTATCGGTAGTTAGGTGTCCATACATGAGGTTTTAAAAAAATATGACAGGGCTCGATGGAAATCTCTTTGGAATAAAACAATACTGGCTGAAAATGTTATAATTAAATTAAATATAAATACAACACACATTTTTTTCTCGCATAACCACATTAACACTTGAAGAAATGCAATAAAATAATGGCCGCGAACGCACGAGCGAGTGCACGTACTTTGCACTGCTCCGTCTAATTTTATTTTTGTAACGGTTTAAAGTGAATATTATTACCCAAAATGTATACCAATCGATACCTTACAAAAAACTATAAAGACTGTGCTAATTTTTATATATATTAAGGTGACTTTAGTGTATTAAAACTGAACAGACGTGTGAGCAGTGAACAAAACAAACAGTCATCTAGTGCCGTGTTGTGTGTGACTCATCAAGGAGTGATCGAAATTCACTATTACCATATGGTAATAGTGAATTTCACTATTATGGTATATGGTATAGTATGGTAATAGTAAACCATATATATGGTCACAAAGCGACACATACAAACTCAGACAGAGCAAGCTACACGAATTTTTCGTCAGTACATGATATGGTTGCCGTGGCTTTGTGGAAGATGCGTCGGACTTTACGCGCATGAACACTCTAGAGTTAGGGTTCGAGTCACGCGAGAGAAAAGAAAAAAAAAATATTTTATTCGTTTTCTTTTTATTTCTCTCTTTTTTGTCTTTTTTTTTTTGGAAATTAGAAAAAAAGAAAAAAAACTTCAACTATGTCTGCGACTAAAAGAGAAACAACCAATACTAAACAGGAGATGGCAGTAACTTGCAAAAAATGTAAAAGACAAGTACACTTTAAAAATACTTTGCTGTGCGCAAAATGCAAGCACAGATACGAATTTGACTGTGCTGGTTTTTCTGAAAAGCTTTACCGCATTATGAAACCAGAAGCAAGGAATAAATGGAAATGTATTAACTGCACTAGAAAATTATCAAAACTACTGCCATCGACAAATAAAACTCCGTCATTCGTAACGACACGGAAAAAAATACCAGTCACATACGCAGCGCCCAAAAATAATGAAGTGATATCATCTACGCCTAACCCAAATAAAAGTACTGAATCATCACCGTTCTTACAAACTGAAACCGATGGTACAAGGAATATAAACTTAATTCAAGCAAATAGCTCGCCTGAAAAATTTGTGGACGCGACTCATGTTGAGAAACACACAATAAACATCTCAACACAAAATTCCTTTGAAAAACTCTCCAATGATAGCTCTACCGCCTTCACGTCTCTTACTTCGACACCAGCAGGAGATACAAACAGGAGTTTTCCAGAGCTACGTTCGAACAACAGCTATAAAATGGAACATCTAAAAGAAAAGTTGGCAAGACTGGAACTTAATCTTCACATTGCAGAGAACGAAATTGAAAATTTAGTGACGGAAAACCAAAATTTAAAGAAACAATTAACCGAACAGGAACTTAAAATTAACCAATTAACACATATCTGTAAACAAACCCCGAACACCACATCAGCAAAAAAAAACCACGTAGACTCGTGACTGCAGTAAACTCTACAGAATCTAGCCTGGTAAATAAGTCTATCTTACAAAAAGGTCAAGATCGGCCCCAGGATAAACAGCAAAACAAACGTGTTAGGATTACAGCGCCCTCCTCTTCGAAGAACCAAAATGACGATCTTGTATCTATTCAATCTCCCAATACGTCAACAGAGGGCTTCAATGGTTCCACTGTATCACAGATAATACCTAAAGAAAAGTGTAAAAATATTTATATACTTGGAGATGAAAAATTGAAAGGATTGTCAGCTGCATTAATAAAATCAAGATATGGAAAGTGGAATGATACATACAAAACTTTTGCTTTTATTAAAAACAACGCCACTAGTACTGATATTATTACATATTGTGATGTTTTCCAAAGAGATTTGACCAAAGATGATATTGTTGTGTTGGGTTTGGGAAGTCATGACAACGATATGCATCTTTTGCACTCCAATTTATGTATAGCTTTAAGTAAACTCAACAAGGCTTCTGTCTTGTTAATGCCAATTCATCAAAACAGACACTTCAATGAAAATACATTAAATTATAATTTAAAATTGTGGACAAATCACTTTGCCTTTTGTAAATTTATTGACATTGCTTGCCTTTTCCCAAGGAAATCAGATTATTTAAAATTTATTTGTAATAAGATTAATATATGTATCGATTATAAGCAATATGATTCTCAATTTCTAAATTGGTCTAATATTAAAAAGAATATAGGGTCTTCTCTAATAAATAAGTATTGTTCGGACAAAAATAAAGAAAACTACGTAAATAAGGAGTATTGTCAAATTTGACCGGGCACAATACCATATTATTTTCAAAAAAATCCTCCTCCTAATTCCAAACAGAATGCACCTGCACAAAAAGCACCAGAACATGTACACCTTACGGAATGCAACGAACAGAGTTTTTTTCGTCCCTAAAGCAAAAAAACCTATTTAAAATTTTCCACCAAAACATTCAAGGTTTGCGCTCAAAAAGAGAATTGTTAGAAATAACTCTCTTAGATACAAAATTAAATCCTGATATACTGTGTTTTACAGAGACATTCGTGAAAGCTGGGGAGGAAAAAACTATACTTGTCAACAATTTTGAACTGGCATCTAACTACTCGCGGTTTTAATAAACGAGGCGGCGCCTGCATATTAGTCAAAAACGGGTTGGATCATAAAAAAATATCTTGTTTTGATGACCTTTTAATGGCTCTTCACTTCGAGTTCTGTGCTACGAATTTAATATCAAATAATATCATTATAATATGTCTATATCGAACTCCGTCGAAACGTAAAAGTCATATTGACTGTTTCATGGAAAGATTTGACCTACTTATGGACAGATGTATCCGGAAGTATCCTAATAAATATCTTATTATTGCCGGAGATTTTAATATAAACATTTTAGTAACAAATAGACATACTGACATAATGAAAAAGTATAATTTAACTTCACACATCACCAAGCCTACTAGAGGTAAATCATGTCTCGACCTAATACTAAGCAATATTGTTAACGCCATAGGATCCGTTCACACGCTTTGGCTGTCAGATCATGATACCGCACAAGTTTTAAGCTTTACGATTGCCCATAAAATGGAAACCCCCAAAAGTACCTTCATTTACAAAAGATGTTACAGTCATGAAAATATCGAGCGTTTTAAACTATACCTAAGAAGTCTCTCTTTCGCCGAGGTATATTTACATACAGACCTAAACGCGGCTTTCAAAGAGTTCCATGATTTGTTTTGTCTTCTCTACAAACTCTGTTTTCCAGTAAATAGACTTAAAATAAACCACTCTCCTAAGTCACTCTGGATTTCTAAGGGTTTAAAGAATAGCTGCCAAATAAAAAAAACACTACGTTATAAATACTACACGACTAAATCTATAACCGATAAAAACAAATATTTAAACTACAGTAAACTTTTAAAAAAATGTACAAATTGTTCTAAACTTATCGCTAATGAAAAATTCATAACAAACAGCAAAAATATTTGCAGGGCTACATGGGATGTTATTAAATATGAAACAGGGGGTACGCGCACTAGACATTGTATAAACAAAATAGTCAGTGAAGGTAAGGAAATAATGAAACCTACAGAAATTGCCATGACATTCAATAATAATTTTATCTATAATACTGACCAAACTAATGACAATTTAGAAAATACATCCAAAAATTATATACTAAATTCAATTTTTTTAAAACCAGTTGACGTCGCCGACCTTAAGAAGACAATAGGGACTCTCAATAACACAAAATCGGAAGGTTACGACCACATATGTACCCAGGTAGTTAAAGCTTGTAGGCACGAACTTGGCCCAGTATTAACATTCCTAGTCAATCTATCTCTGGAAACTGGAATTTTTCCAAATGAGTTGAAGATATCTGTTTTGAAGCCTCTACACAAAAAAGGGAACAAATCGGAGATAAAAAATTATCGTCCGATAGCATTAATTCCAATTTTTTCAAAAATATTTGAAAAAGTTATGCATGAGCAATTGGCGTCTTTCTTAAAAAAACATAACATTATAAATCTGAATCAGCATGGTTTTCAAAAACATAAGTCTACCGTACATGCAGCGTTTAACTTAGTTAATGAAATCTTACAAAGTGTTAACAAACTTAATTATACTACAGTGCTTTTCCTGGATATGACAAAAGCTTTTGATCTTGTCTCACATAAACTCTTGCTAAACAAACTTGAGCGCTGTGGGATTAGAGGTCCCGCGTTAAGCTGGCTTGAGTCATATCTAGAGAATAGACAGCAATGTGTCGAGGTAACACAGGTTAATGAGAGAAGATCAGATCTGGTATACAGATCAGAATTTTTACAAAATAACCTCGGCGTGCCGCAGGGTAGCATTCTCGGTCCATTGCTGTTCTTGGTTTATATAAATGATTTGCCAGATATACTTGATCATAAGACGACGCTGTTTGCTGACGATGTTTCAATAACTGTTACGACAAATAAAAAATTTAGTGTAGAACAACATAAAAATGACATAAAACAGACTCTTATTAAAATAATTCAATGGCTAAATAAAAATAATCTACAAATAAATTTATCTAAAACTAGTATACAAAACTTTAATAATTTTAAAAATTCTCAAATTAGTATTAACTTTAATGACGAAATCTTGTCTAATGCAGATAAGGTGACTTTCTTGGGTTTAGTCATGAATTCTAAATTAGATTGGAAAGAACAGATAGAAAAAGTATGTGATAAGGTTAATAGATTCGCGTTTGCATTGAACAAGCTTACAAAAGTTGCAAAAAAAGTACAGCCGTCACTGCGTACTTTGCATATGTTGAGTCAGTGTTGAGGTATGGGCTCATAATCTGGGGGAATGGCACGAATATAGAAAAAGTTTTCGTTGCCCAGAAAAGATGTATACGTGCTTTGTGTGGCATACCGTCTGATATATCGTGCTTACCCTATTTCAGAAGCCTCAATATACTACCGTTACCTTGTCTGTATATTCATTCAAAATTTGTTAAACAAAATTCCTACCATTAAATAAAACTACGGATAGAAATCTCAGAAACCCTAACCGACTAATACTTGACACAGTGCCTAAAACGAAGCGCTTCTTAAAGAATTGTCCTGCTATGTGCACGGCTGTCTATAATAAAATTCCAAAACCGATTAAGCAACTGCCAGCCGAAATGTTCAGCAAATCGTTGCGTAAATGGCTAATGGAAAAAACCTTTTATTCTGTCAAAGACTTTCTAGAGAACAAGGACTAAAATTTTTATGATAGTAAAATAATCGATACAATATTGATCTGAAATTTAATATTTTTAAGACTGTCTATTTTATTTAATAATATTTATCATTAATTTATTGCTACATATTTGCATGCTATTGTTTATGGCTAAATAGGTGCACCATGTTATTTAAATTTACCATCAACATTATTTGTACCCACCCTATTTAATAGCAAATAAAACATTTGAATTTGAATTTGAATTTGTAGCTTTTACAAATCTAATGTTTTATATTGCTGGGTGGATAACTCAGTTTAAACCTTTGATTATATACATTCTGTCATTAAAGTTTCGGGAATTGATGATTTGTTTATGGTTCCAAATTCAATTTTATATTTTTTTTGTTGTTGTTAGATTGGCACAACTGTTTTCCATTTTGGCGCGGAGTTTGAGTTACATCTGATAATTAGATTAAATATAGTATTGTTTTTAGTTATACCATATCTCCCAGAGCTAGACGTAGACGAAATTGAGGCGGCTCTCAAACAGCTTCGTAATGGAAGGGCTCCCGGCAAAGATGAAGTCACTTCAGAACTTCTCAAGGCAGGGGGAATACCCGTTCTTAGGGAACTGAAGGGACTGTTCAACTCCGTAATAACCAATGGGATTACCCCGAAGGCGTGGAGCGAGGGCGTGGTGCCTCTGTTTCTCAAAAAAGGAGATAAAACTCTTCTGAAGAACTACAGACCGATCACGCTCTTGAGCCACGTCTATAAGCTGTTTTCAAGAGTCGTCATAAATCGTCTAGCCACAAGATTTGACGCCTTCCAACCACCGGAGCAGGCTGGGTTTCGTAAAGGCTATAGTACTGTAGACCATATCTACACAGTAAGGCAGATTATACAGAAGTCAGAAGAGTATAATCAGCCTCTGTGCCTAGCCTTTGTGGACTACGAGAAAACCGTCGACTCCGTCGAGACCTGGGCTGTTCTGGAATCCTTACAGCGATGCCAAATCGATTGGCGGTATGTAGAGGTGCTGAGGAGCCTGTATAAAATGGCATCGATGACTGTTCAGGTCCGAAACCATAAAACGAAACCTATCCAGCTGATCAGGGGTGTGAGACAAGGAGATGTCATATCTCCGAAATTGTGCACGAACGCACTGGACGTCTTCAAGACACTGGATTGGAAAGAAGCGGGCATCAATGTCAACGGCGAACACCTCACGCACCTCCGTTTTGCCGATGATATTGTCATTATGGCGGAATCGCTGGCGGATTTGCAGAAAATGCTACAAAGCCTCAACGCTGCCTCGCGACGCGTGGGCCTGGGGATGAACTTGACAAGACCAAAGTCATGTTCAATGATCATGCCATCCCCGGACCGGTATCCGTCGAAAGCGTAGCGCTCGAGGTTGTCAATGAGTATGTCTACCTCGGGCAAGTGATGCAGTTGGGTAGAGACAACTTCGAGCGGGAAATCGCTAGGAGGATGCAGCTTGGCTGGGCAGCGTTTGGGAAGCTGCGTCATATCTTCTTGTCGCCACTGCCACAATGCCTGAAGAGCCAGGTATTCGATCAGTACGTCCTACCGGTGATGACATACGGAGCCAAAACGTGGAATATGACAGTAAAGCTGGCCCACTGACTACATGTCACTCAGCGAGCTATGGAAAGGTCGATGCTTGGGATTTCGTTGAAGGATAAAATCCGAAATGAGATCATCAGGCAGAGGACTAAAGTAACGGACATAGTCAAAAATGTAGCAAGCTTAAGTGGCAGTGGGCTGGCCACATCTGTCAAAGAACCGATGAAAGGTGGAGTAAACGGGTTCTCGAGTGGAGACCACGCCTAGACAAACGTAGTGTAGGACTACCCCCAACTCGATGGCCCGACGACCTTAGGAAGATGGCTGGCAGTGGATGGATGAAAAAAGTAGGAGATCGTGCTCTTTGGCGCTCTTTGGAGGAGGCCTACTTCCAACAGTGGACTGCAATAGGCTGAGATGATGATGATGATACCATATCTAGTGTGTATTGCAAATTTCATAATGGACAAAAACATCGAACAAAGAGTTTGTCTTAAATTTTGCATCGCCAATGGGATTTCG
The DNA here is from genome assembly GCA_950371115.1 of Anania fuscalis. Classification (NCBI taxonomy): domain Eukaryota; kingdom Metazoa; phylum Arthropoda; class Insecta; order Lepidoptera; family Crambidae; genus Anania; species Anania fuscalis. The sequence goes on along the minus strand of OX493335.1, from coordinate 13,367,288 downwards.
TGTTCGGAGTCTCTGAAAATGTTACAGAAGGCTTACGGTGAATCGACTTTATCAAAAACACGTGTTTATGAGTGGTACAAAGCGTTCAAAAGCGGTCGAGATGTGATGGAAGATTTGCCTCGCTCTGGTAGGCCATCAACGTCTGCTACGATAACATCGCAAAAGTGAAGGAATAGTGACTGAAAATCCTTATTCAAGTTTGAGAGAGCTAGCCATCGAACTTTCTGTATCACACGAGTCGATTCGTACCATTTTAAATAATCAATTGGGTATGAAACATGTTGCCGCTCGGCTAGCCCCAAAAGACCTTAATTTTCTCCAAAAACTCAATCGCAAAAGAGTCGCTGAGGACATGCTAGAACGAGTCAATTCCGACCCAACATTCATGAAACGCATTGTTACTGGTGACGAGACGTGGGACGTATTGTTTAAGCATTTTGCGGCGTTTAAGAGAGCAAATTAGACGAAAAAGGCCAGATTTGTGGAATGAAAATTCTTGGATTTGGACCACGATAATGCGTCTTCCTACAAGGCTATCATTGTGAACGAATTTTTGACCAAAAACTCAACAAATGCCATCGAGCAACCACCTTATTCACCAGATATGGCTCCAGCCGACTTCTTTCTTTTTCCTAAACTCAAATTACCACTTCGTGGCACCCGGTTTCATTCGGTAGGAGACATATAAAAGAGAATTCGCGGCGAGAACTGAACTCGATTCCGGAAAAAGCGTTTAAAAATGTTTTGATGATTGGATTATTCGTTGGCGTAAGTGTATCGCTTCTGAAAGAGCATACTTTGAAGGTGATAAATAAATTTGGATGAATAACTAACATTTTGTGTATTATTAATCTTTTCCTGGTACTTTCTTGACAGAGTAGTACATGTCTAGATTCCCTGTCCGAGAGTCATAAACGTCAAAAAATATATAAGCCAACAGTTAAATTGGCGGCAAAGTTTGTTTCCGCTCAGTGGCGCGCTTGTTACCATAGCAACCCATAATTGTTACCGTAGTACCATAGTTGTTACTCACTCAAATCTGGCCTGTTCTTTTGGTGACAATTGCAGCACCACACTCTATTTAGACATGTTAATAATCAAAGGTTTATACTTAGTCCTTGTTATATTTAAAACGATAACAGTTTAAATTAAAATATTAGATACTTGCCATAGCTTGTAGAGTTTTTGTTTGTGTCATACTTTGTCAAATGTTTTCGCTGCATCAAAGAATAAAAACCGGCTAAGTGCGAGTCGGACTCGCGCCCGAAGGGTTTCGTACCATTATCAATAAAAACGGCAAAAAAATATGTTTGTTGTAGGGGAACCCCCTTAATTTTTTTTTCTGTTTTTTAGTAGTTTTTGTTAAAGCGACAACATAAATACATCATCTGTGAAAATTTCAACTGTCTTACTATCACGGTTTATGAGATACAGCCTGGTGACAAACGTAGTTATTTTTATAGGTTAATAAATATGTATAATTAGCTACTAGATATATTTAATAAAAAAAAGTTTGCAATAAACCTCAGACCATTACTTACCTACTTCGAAATGCTATTATAGTCTATAGAAGTGGTAAAATAAAGCACTGATTTTTATCTACACTGATAAAAATAAAGAAACCGGCCAAGTGCCAGTCGGACTCGCGCGCGAAGGGTTCCGTACCATTATCTATAAAAACGGCAAAAAATCACGTTTGTTGTATGGGAGCCCCCTAAAATATTTGTTTTATTCAGATTTTTAGTATTTGTTGTTATAGCGGCAACATAAATACATCATCTGTGAAAATTTCAACTCTACCTTACTATCATGGTTCATGAGATACCAGCATGGTGAAGTGATGACAGACGGACAGACGGACAGCGGAGCCTTAGTAATAGGGTCCCGTTTTACCCTTTGGGTACGGAACCCTAAAAAGTAACGATTCTAAATTTTGATCTCCAAATCTTTTTCGTATTATGAATATGCTGTTCCCGCAACTTCGTTTGCGTTAACTACATAATGTTTGGTATATCACATTATAATATGAGTGTGCTTGTAATTAAACGTAGGTACTGACTAGTAATTGTGAGACAAAGCGTTAGGGAAATGTTTAGTAAATAAGATATATGGGTACTATTTCTAATAATAGGACGTAAGTTACCAAGAGAATCCGTCGGGGACTGCCATTCTATGCCCTGACTTAAGAATATCAACTTAAGACTATCAACTTAAGACTATCAACTTAAGACTATCAACTTAAGACTAGTTTAAATAGGTACCGAACGTAGTTTCAATCAGTCATCAAATAACCCGGCCAGCAACAGCAGTAGCATACTTTGCTTCGGTCGAATTTTATGGCAACTTCTTAGCATATATTATAGCCTCAATTATAACGTATGTATTATTTATCACAATTTAAATTATTATTTTGTATTATTTTATTTTATTATAATTTTAATTCTAATTCAATTTAATCAATTCAATTAAGTAATTTTCATTTTAAACTTGCAATCATTGTTTGTTGTTTATTGTAATATGGGTTCCTGTTACCTGAAATATATATTTTTTTTTTATTGGCGACAAAGACATATCTAGCTGGGTGCAATATGCGTTCAGTGGATGATGTATGCAGTGACAATATTGTATTCTATGAATGTGCGAATAGGCCTATATTTGTAGATTCTGGTTTTAGCATATTTTTTTTATTCATAAATTAATATTAAATAGGTATTTGAGATGCTACCAAAATGCTATGAGCTAAATTACATTCAGCTGCGGAAAATGTCAAGGGCGAATCAGCTACATTAGGTGTTAGAAGACACGTATTATGTTTATTAAATACAATGATGAAATAACTTTGAACCTGTTAAAATAAAGTCCGGCTGTGGTTATAGCCTTGTTAACACGCTCTATGCACGTGATTTGGTATACAGGGTGTTCAAGTCACCTACATAGCTCTGCCAAACTAAAGTGGCAATATTCAGGCTATATTCAGGGTGTACAAAAGAATGGATACTCCTTAAAACCACGTGATCAGCTGGCCATATACAATAACTTTTCCTATGGGAGCAACATCGAAAACGTGATTTTATTTTCAGATGCTCATACATTATCATCGAGCTATGCGAGTAAGTTTGTATTGAAAGCAACCATCGAAATGTTGCTTTCATAGAAAAGTTGTTGTATATGACCAGCTGATAACGTGGTTTTAAGGAGTGTCTTATTCTCTTGTACGTCCTGTAGGTACGAGTTATGAAACTGTTAACTATGGATGGACTCTTACTGTCTGAAAATAAACAATTTTTTATTTATTTATATCACTCGCAGTGCTGACAAAAGTTGGGTACATCTAGCGGCACCGATGTTGAGCTCTGGGCGAAAGATGCGCAGAAGAACATTACTGTTACGTATTTGGCTACTCGAGCGAGGAGCCTGCACTGCCAGCTAGGATTGGTTGTCAGCCCGGCGCACACGCGTCCTTGATACGATGATCATCTCGTAAGATGCGCTAAGCGATCCCACTCTTTGCCCCAGCGCTTAACATCGGTGCCGGATACTGTTAGAAAGGTTCTCAGTGGCGACCGTGAACTGGAAGAGGCACCGAGGGCACGCTTCTAACCCGGTGGACCGATGATGTAGTCAATGTTGGAGAAAGCCACTGATGCAAATGGCCTATAGGAGGCTATGTAGGCTACGGAGGTCGTCGATGATGATGATAATATATAGGGTACTTGGTAAAGGGTATATCAAGTCAAAACTAGCCTATGTTAACATATCCATATAATCAGTATGGTGAACTAAGAAATTTGTAATCATCATTTCAATTTTAAATTTTTCATACAAAATATAATTATTATAATCCGATTTGTATGAAAATATTTTTTATACTACGATATCAAAACTCTAACTTCACCATAGTAGGTATGTATATTCATATGTTATGTTGTATGGTACACCCTGTATAGGATACTATAGATCAATATACAAATCTCAAAAAAGATTACATCCATTATGAATTTTGTAAAAAAGAAGAAAAAATAAGGCTATTTAACTTTAAAGTTGACCGAAGATATGTATTTGAATACCTTTTAAGCGCAGGACTTTGCACAAGGTGCGGTGTGGAACGGGCGTGTCTCAGACGAGGCACAGCCGTTACGTGGATGCGGCGACGTCAATCCTTCCATACTTAGAGTCCTCGCCATGCTTGTGCCTCACCCGAGCCACGCCTACGTTTTTTTTTTCATTTTTAGGCATTTATATTCGGTCAAGTACAATATGTAAGTCTTCCATGGTCAAGCATGATGGCTTTTGTATTTCTTCCTGGGGCTTCAAATAATATAAGCATTTGATAAGATCGCCTTAATTGTAATCCTGTCTGCAAAAATTATGTGTAATTTACTTTATTTGTGTGCAACAAGGAGTATCTTATCTATTTCGTTGCATAAAAAAAAAAAAAACTATTCTGCTAGTGTTTAAGGGGTTTTCCTTTAGATGAACCAATTATGAATAAACATAAATTAGGTACTTCCATAAACTAGTTACGGTATATCTTGTTTAAACGAAACTATATATAAGCTAAGGTTAACGACCTTGAATACAAAGCAATTGAACCTTGAACGTCTAAGATCTTACGACTTTAAGACCACCTTAAATGATCATGCATTTTAGTGATTAATCACATGCATCTGATCCATCACTAAAATTAAATTTAGAGTAAATATGTACCTAACGATAAAATTATATGTAACCTTAGATAAACCAATACCTATACAATATAATGACTGATATGCGCAACAACACAAGAATAAAATTGTCAAGAACTTGTAGTCAGGAGCTAACATCCTCGTGTTACAAAGTAGCAGACAATGTATGCTAGGGCTTTTTCAAGCACATTTAGACTCGAGCCAATTGAAAAAAGATCGTTTTCTAAATTGTCCCAAACAGGAAATCGAACCCGAGACCATCAGTGTTCAAGGTGAGTTACAGTGCCACTACACCAATCGGGTCGTCTATACCATGATATGCGAATCTAAGAAACGTTTAATAAAAACATTTACAAAGTAATATAACCGATTAAATCTAATTCTACTACTAGGTACTAATAATAAATCATTATGAATTCGAACGGGGTCATCTAAAATGATGTTTTTGTGTGATTGATGTCTTCAAGGTAACACATGAAATCGATGTAAGTAGATATGTTATCGAAAATGCGAATACAAGCTAGATGATATTTATCTTGGACTAGCGGAATTTTATGTATGCCTTATCGAACAAAGAAAAAACAATAATATAATTATATTAATTAATATGTGGTTATAATTTCAGTTTAATTTATTTTTACTTTAAGAATTGCACTTCTTGATAAGTTTTTTAACAAGAAAGTTTGAAACGTAAATTCATAATATTTTAAACTTAGTATGAAATGGCATAGCGACAGTTTGCAAGTAATTGTATCTAGCAAGCTATGAAATATTATTTTGTGTGTTTAATCATTACCACAATCAAATAATCAATAAAAATTTGATCCACTCAGTTAGCATACAGGGTGCAAAAAAATTAAACTAAAGGAGCTGCCAAATGATATTTCTCTAATAATATCATCAACCTGAGGTACTAGGAATCGAATCCCATGTCCAATTAAGTATTCCATATAGGCTAGTGTTGTTTCATCAACGTCTAGTTAATAGGTTCTTTAATCTCACAATCCAGAAGAAATATTATTGAAAATATAGAACAAGCTAAACCGCATAGGGTTTAAAAATTTAAAAGTTAAAATGGACACATGAAAACAAACAAAAAAAGAAATAAAACCATTAAAAGGAGAAAAAAACGGCCACGTGCAAGTTGAACTCGCGTGGAGAGTTTGACTTAATAGGCTAGTTGACACCACCAATCAATTGACATACCTTTTTGAGCTGTCAAAACGGATATCTTCCTTATAATTTGTATGGCGATATCGGATTATGACGTCACTATCCGATAAACTCAACTGCCTTACTTTTTTACGATTTTAAAGCAATCAAAAATCAGTTTGTCTCTTATATGAAATTGTACTGAGTTATTAGGCCTAAAATAAAGTGTCTGTTTTAATAAATGATGCCTTAGAATTATTTATGAATGGGGTCAATATCCCTATTTGTCCTAATTTGTCACCCAAAAATGACACTTGTTTAAAATATATATATTACTTTACACGTCTGTGTTTGGGTCTAGAGATTCCACCATCCTACCAAATTTCACCTGATTTGGTCCAGTAGATTCGGAGCAAATTGGCTGTGACAGGCGGAAGGAGACAGACGCGAGTGATCCTATAAGGGTTCCGTTTTTAATTTTTTTTTTATGGAACCCTAAAAAATACAAAAACTTTGTGAAAGTATTGTAATTTAATAATTATCATTACTGTACGACATTAAAAAAAATAAAAAACCATAAAAATAGATTCTAATTTTAAAATAAAAGTGGCTTACTGTTTTTTCATTAAGAATATATCAATTTTTTTTTTGTCTTTTTTTACAAGTCATTTGTCATCACAGTTGGTCATTTAGTTTAAAAGTATTTTTTTATTTTGCATTCTGAATATCCCCGTTAACTTTGTTTTTTATTAGACATCCGTATTATAAATCATCGTTGTAAAAGTCCTAATGACATTACACAAGGTTGTTACTATGAAACCTAATACCTACTAATAATAATAATAGGCATCTTCAAATTACAAGGACAATCTTTACATAACGTGAAAGGATAGCACACATTCGTAGGTTTTTAAATGTCAATTCCTCAATTCTCGTAAGAAGTATCGATCAGTATGACTTATAACCTCTGTGGTAGTAAAGTTCGTCTAATGAATAAATTATTTGTGTGGGTGGAAGATAGGAGCCTTAGTTCAGCCTATAGCCTATTACATACTGAATCGCTGAACAAATACCTTAGTTATCATTGTGAATAAACAATGTTTTGTGATTTCCTACTTTGAGTATTTTGGGGTTCCCTCGTTCGTAGTTAGGGATTGAGAACCTGCATACTATTTTTAAAACCTGTTAGATTTTTTGCATAACTCTTATTTTTTGTTAAGAATCAAATGCATAATCTAGTCGTAAGTTGAACACGCGTTTGTTAAATAGTTAAGTAAGTATGTAAAATGGATTGTTTGCAGAATGCATTAGGCATTGATGTGTGAATATTTATCGAAGTTTTGTTTAGATAAAATTATTTTTAGTAGGTAATATCTAGCACAGTGCAAATGCTGTGTTAGAATTACATGGTTTGACAATTTGACTATCTAAAAAACTGTTTTCATTAATAAAGGATGTTAAAAATAGAACAAGACATATTGTAGAGGATGGTTCAGAATCTAGTAGTCTAGAATAAAGAAAAAATATTTTTTTTTGTTTCATTTGAAACAAGTCTAGTATACATACAGAAGGTGGTTATTCCTCATAAACAAAACAAAAAATTATTATATAACAATATTTTTCCTATAATCTAGACTTAACCTTCTAACTACTACTACGACTAAACTACCCTCCGTAGAAACTTACTATTTAATAGTCTTACACTGCCTTAAAAAGCACCGTTTGAAACAGGCAACTACAGACAGAACTCAACACTGAGCATGACCCCACACGCACTTAGCCGGTTTTTATTACTAACAAAGTACTTGGTTTTTGGAACGTCTTAAGTACAAGGCATTTGCATTGTATTTGGGGAGTATTACCAGGTCCTTGCAGCGATACCAAGTCAACTGGCGATATATCCAAGTGTTGAGGTGTCTCTACAATGCAGCCACAATGGCCGTCCAAGTACAGAACCAGCAAACTAAACATATCCCCTTACATCAAGGTGTGAGACAAGGGGATGTTATATCCCCCAAATTGTTCACAAATGCCTTGGAGGATGTGTTTAAAATGCTGGACTGGAAAGGACAAGGCATCAACATCAACGGTGAATACATCTCACACTTGCGATTTGCGGACGACATCGTCATCGTGGCCGAAACGTTGCAGGATCTACAATCCATGCTGAACGGCCTTGCTGATTCTTCTCAACGCATCGGTCTGCGGATGAACCTGGACAAAACCAAGGTTATGTTCAACGACCACATCATTCCGGAACCCATTTCAGTACAAGGCAGTGATCTCGAGGTTGTTAAGGAATATGTCTACCTCGGGCAAATTTTGCAGTTGGGCAGGAACAACTTCGAGAGAGAGGCCAGTACAGCTGGGCTGGGCAGCATATGGGAAATTACGTCGAGTATTTACGTCGCCCATTCCACAAAGTCTTAAGACGAAAGTTTTCAATCAGTGCGTCCTACCCGTCATGACATACGGAGCCGAAACGTGGACACTCACGATAGGGCTGGTCCACAGATTTAAAGTCGCTCAGCGAGCTATGGCTTTCCATAGCTCGGGCTATGCTCGAAGTTTCTTTGAGGGATCGGATCCGAAATGAGGTAATCCGACAGAAAACTAAAGTCATCGACATAGCCCATCGAATAAGCAAGCTGAAGTGGCAGTGGGCCGGCCATATTTGTCGCAGAACCGATAACCGCTGGGGTAAACGAGTTCTTGAGTGGAGACCGCGTGTCGGCAAGCGTAGTGTGGGACGCCCTCAGACTAGATGGAGTGACGATCTTCGCAAGGTTGCTGGCAGGAGCTGGATGAGAGTAGCCGTGGATCATGCAGAGTAGCGTGCAATTGGAGAGGCCTATGTCCAACAGTGGACTAGTGTGGGCTGATGATGATGATGATGATGACCAGGTCCTTTTTAATTTGCCGTGTTCATAAATTTACAACTGCATACACGTTTAAAGTTACTTAATAAATAAAATAAAAAAAACTTTTGATTAATAGCCATACACGTGAGCAATTTTCGAAATAATAACTTTTTAATGATCAAGATGCGCCGATGTAAGTGCTTCCTTGACATCCTTACACATTTAGGCTGGTATTAATAAACCAGTCTTGATTATAAGCAAAAAATGGTTCAATAGCAGAGTAGGTACTGACTTTCCAAAGTATCTTACATTTTACGCAGAAGGTTTGGAATCGATTCATTCATGATTAAAAGATTTTATTTGGTTAGAACTCATTAAACCAGTAATATTTTTACTTTCGAAAATACTTTTTAAAATTTATATCCTTGTGCATTTCTTAGCAAAATTACTTTGCCAGTAACATCTCACTTATATTTTAGATGAACTTATAGAAGCTGCTATTACGATTGTAGTCCAAACAAAAAGTTACGTTTTATTAAAAACAAAAAAAAGTCTTACAACGGACATCGCTATATAAATATTTACTTTAATCGTTACCAGCTGACAGTTTTGTATAATAATGCTCCCATACTTGAAAGTTAATATGTTAGTGTAGTTGCAATGTATCATTATCATCATCATCTTGAGACTTGTCTGCGACATGGTTTCGGCGATTCAGAATCAGCAGTGACAGTGACTCGATGAATGCTTTTTAGTTTTGTAAATTTTTTAGTTAGTTTATTTTATTGTTTACTTACAGAGATAGTTTTAAGTTTAGGCTATGATGGGATCATGGGACTGTCTTATGCTGTAAAAGTCGCTAAATTAATAAAGAGGAAAAAATCATCTTTAAGCAATCCATCATAATCCACTGATTAACATAGGCTTCCCTTAACGTAACTTTGAACTGATGCCCGATTAGGCAAAAGCTTCTAGAATGGAGGCCACGTACCTACCATCGCAGTCTAAACGTTTATGCATAAGCTGGACGGAAAACCTGGGCCATAACCATGAACTCTTAAAACAATCTCAAAGTTGTCAAATCTGTCAATTTTGGTACGTCATTTCATACAAAATTTGACAGAAATGATAATGTTTGACAGATTTGTGATTGTTTTAACAGTTCATGGTTAGGGCCCTGGTAAGGTTGCAGGAAGCCGCTGGATTCAGGCCGCTTCCAACCGGTCAATCTGAAATTGACTTGGGGAGGCCTTTATTCAACAGTTGCATTATAGCTTTAAACTAACTTATTCAAGTAATACCCAAATCGTAAAAAAGGAATTGGTTGGGGTAGTGAATATTTACTCGAGAAATAGACGCAGCATACGCCATTACAAGGAATTTATTGGTTACGAGGATTACTGGATCATTCAAAATATAATAAGATAAATACCACCAACAACTTTTTTTGAAGTTTAAGTTTTTGAAGGCTACGTTTTGATCAGTTGATCTTCAAAAACTTAAACTAAATCTGATGATGAGTTCATCATCAGATATTTTTTTAAATACTAATTATTACGATTTTAATTAAAATATTTAAAAAGGCTTGAATGATACATTACTGTATTATATTACATAAAAAGAAAAACCCATTACTGATGATTTCAGGACTTCCCTGAATCATAAGCATTTTAAAATTAAGGCAAGTTTGTAGGTTTGTAAATTAACTTAAATATTAAAGGAAATTAAGTTGTAATAATTATACCTATATATTTTTAAAAATAAAGATTCTTATCTTACAATTTAAAATGTTTATCCATTTGTCAAAAAAGGAATTTCTTACCAAAATTCAAATTAACGTCTCGTTCTCGCAACTTTATTCTAAAACTAAACAAATAAATATCAAAATACGGATGTCCAGTGACTTAGAAAAATGCCCACGACGCGTTTACCTTGTAATGAGACAAATCATACAGAGTATATCAGATTGTTAGTTGCAAAATAATGTAAATGCCGATAAAAAGGAGCGAGAATCTCGAGTATAAAACGCGGTGGTCCTATACTCACCGCACAGTCGCAAGTTGCTCTTACCACTGACACAAGATGGTGAGTTAACACCTTAAGTGGCCATAGTGTAAATTTAGTGATTAGTGTCACAGTTTGATAAAGTACTACATTATTTATTTAGTGAGCTGTTGTAGGTCTTAATTCTGGATATCTTCATTGATTGTAAATTTAATTAATAATGTTGTCGTCAAACGAGTTGATAATCTTTGTGACACTTCTTAAAACGGGTTGTTGATAAAATAATTGTAATTGTATGGGATATATCCCTTAGCCCAGAAAAACTAGGCACTAATAGTAATTTTATTGTACGAGGACTTATACGACCGCTCGGCATCCAATTAGTTAACGAGTAGTAGGAACTTTATTTTTGGTAAAACATTTGCCAAGGAAATTGTAATTTTTAAATATTGAATTAATACACTCTCCCAAGAGCAAGGTCAATGCTCATTAGAGCATCATCCATGCTTTTATTATTTATTGACACCCGACTATTTTTATATTTCAGTTCAAAGCTTTAAATTCTTGTGTTTTGAAAACATTTCACTGATTTTGAATCAATTTTATAATTGATGTTTAAGTTCAATTGTTCATTTGTAATAAAAAAAACAAGTAAACACATTTTTCTTATTAAAATAGTCCCACTGCCGTTAGACTATTAATTTAATTTTCAAATAAATATTTATTCTTCTTTGCTATCCTACTACATAGAACGACTACTCGTTCTATGTAGTAAAGCTCTTGAAAGAAGGCATACCTACGTATGCCTTTATACAAGTGCTTTACTACAGAGCTAATCGGGTCCAGTTAATACCTATTGTTCATGTAACATCATGTTAACCTTATGTTAAATGGGATACAAATGGCTGAAGATCACCATCATAGTCTCAAAATACTTGTTTTGCTTGACGTTGTCGCATTTAGTTCTGCAGGGTGTACAAAAGAATAGGATACCCCTTAAAATCATATGATCAGCTGGTCATATACAACAACGTTTCAATGGAAGCAACATTAAAATCGATATTTTTTTTAGCTGCTTCATAAATACAAACTCACTCGCATACCTCGATGATAATGTATGGAGACTAAAAAAAACACGATTGCGATGTTGCTCCCATAGGAAAAGTTGTTGTATATCAGCAACTGATCACGTGGTTTTAAGGAGTGTCCTATTCTTTTGTACACCCTGTAGAACTAAATGCGACAAGGTCAAGCAAAATAAGTATTTGAGACTATGATAGTAAGATATTCAGATATCTATTTGTATCCAACTTCACAAAAGCTGGCGATGGAAGATAAATAAATCCGTTTGTGATGGTTCCACTGGCTCCACTTCTCACTTCTTTTTTCTTCTTCTAGAAATCCTTCGTAGCCCTCATCGCCCTCGTGGCCGTCGTCGCCGCTGACGTGTCTCATCTCGCTAACGCTCAGAACCCTGAAGCTACTGCTCAGATCCTCAAGCAGGAGGCTGATGTTGAACCAGAACAATACAGATACCAGTACGAAACTAGCAACGGCATCGCTGGCCAAGAAAGTGGAGTCGTGAAGAACGCTGGCCGCGTAAGTATTTTAGATTCTACAGATTGGGATCAGGTTGTCTCAAATTTTGCACGTAATACGAACACCGGAGGTAGATGGGCCTACGATGCATCGAACAAGTATTGAGATATTTTGAAATTTGTTCATTAAATATATATTTTTTCACGGTTGCTGCTCAAAGTCGAAGTCATTGAGTGTGAATGAAATTAATATTGACTTTCAACTGTTGTTACATATTTAACATTTATTATTGACAAGATAATGTTTGTTCCATCAAAGTAAATTGTCAAAAGCGTAGACGCAAAAAAAAAGTGAAATAACGAGCTCTAAAAAAAATGATATACTTACACATTATGAAAAAATGAGATTTTTAAATATTTAATTAATTTGGTCTTATCTCAAAACTCATGAAACATTTTTCTGGGCATGTTAGGCTTGTTCTATGCGATTATGATATGGACACCCTGATGTATAACCTAGTTAACGGCGAGATACTGGGATAGATCTCAATCACTACAATTTTGCTAATAGCATGACTATTTTAAGCAAATATAGATGTTAAAATTTAATCAAAATTCCTAAAATGGATGACATAGTCCGTAGGTCAGCTAGTAAGCAATTGAAATAATAATTGTGAGTGACCAAAAAACGACAGTTAAATTTTTGCTAATAGCTCTCCCAAATAGAATATTTAAGTAGAATGAATGAATAAGCTTAAGAATTAAAAAACATTCTTAGAATTACTAGAATATTAGGTTTACATCTGTACTAGTCAAGGAGAACTTGCGGTTTTCAAGATATCATATACAGCGTGATTAAAAATGTATACTATTAGAGCGCATAATTTAGTTTGGTTCTAATAACATCTCTCGAAATTTCGATATAAAGTTTTTAAATTATCTATAGTTTTTATTTCCGTTACGGATGCCAAGGTATTAGCATAACATGGAATCCTTAGTTATTAAAGTGTAACTATAAATACCAACTTAAAATGTTACTACACGAGTGAAAATAAGCATATTTTTTATGTAAGAAAATACACACACGTTGGTCCTCATGCACTTAGTTATTTTGTCTTGATTGAGCCTAAATATGATATATTTCGACATTTTAAATAGATTCAATTAAACTGTCAATAAAAAATGACGTCACTGATCATGTTCTGACCTATTTAATAATTCAATTTAAATATATATAGATTTGATCAGCCTATGCGTTTAAGGCAGTAAATTAATACGACGAGCCGAAGGCCTCAACCGATTGACATTTAAATAGATGAACTTACGCCTTAAATATATGCATTCATAAATACTTGATGCTCAGAGGTCGTTATTTACTCAATAATCACTAGTATTTGGTCATCTCATTATGGCAATGAGATGTCTTAACCTTGATTTAGATTTCATAACAAAAGAATTGATTCGTCTGTTAAACTTGAGTGAATCAAGTAGGTATCTATGATTGACAATTGGTTTATAAAGAGCTAAAGTAAGCTTAAATAAAAAAGTCTTGATATATTGATTAGCCAATAGCTTTATTGATTTATCAAATTGATCATTGCATGACATTAGCTGTCAGTTTTTGCCGTACATAGGTTATCTTTTGACTCTACTTGGGATGACGAGTTGACACCTTTTACAAATAAGAAACTACGTCTTTGTAAATCACGTACAAATAAAACCTTATTTAAATCATTAATTGATCTATGATTCTCGAAAATTTAAAAAGGTTGATTTTTAATAACATTAAAATCAATAAATCTTTGTTGTGGGCTACATAAAGGTAACGTCACACTATGTATCATACAAAATCTAAGTAATATCTCGTTTTGACAGCTTATAAAAAGTACGTCAATTGAATTGACTGTTGGTCTATTGCATAATAGCTCCAAATTTTCTGACAATTCTTTTTTTCATAGGAGGATGCCGCTATCTCTGTCCAAGGATCCAACTCGTACACCGCTCCCGACGGAACCCCAATCCAACTTAGCTATGTAGCTGACGAGAACGGTTACCAGCCACAGGTAAGGATTCCATAATGTGTAATACATTATATTTTAACCTTTTGTTAATAAAATAAGTTTTATTTTAGTGTCACTTGTCCCGGTGGCCAAAAAAGGTTTGAAAATCTTGAAATATTTTGACCCACTGCCCGGTCTCCGATTGTCCTGAATTGTCTCATGTAAATCGGATTATGAAGCCACATAGTGGATAGTAGAACCCAATGGCTTTACATCCTATGTTTTGGGCTGATTTAAATTCGGTTTGCCAAGTCTTTGTAAAAAAATTGTTATAATATTGGTCTGTCAAATTACGCGTACTTTAATTTTTAAACTAGAATATATTTTTTTAAGGTAAAAGCGTCACCAGATGATTTACCGGATAGCGAGTAGATATTTTAGACATTATATTTTAGGTATTTGCAACAATAGGCAGTAAAGGGTGGCAATCATTAATACATGATTTTTTTAAATATTAGCAAGTGGCTAATAAACTATTAAAAACGCAATTTGTTGTAAAACATTACGGATAATCAAAACAAAAACACGATTTAATAATGTTTTATAAATCGAAAAGCTCAAAAAAACTAGTTACTAACAACATTAAAACAATGATTAATAGTTTTTAATAGCACGCAAGTGACATCAAAACCTTGAAAGCAACACAATTATCGAGTTAGCATTGAAATTAAGCTCGAAGTTAATAGGACGAGTATTTTAATGAAGTTCAAGAGCAGTCGGATCTAGTTTTACTGATTTATAGTTAAATCTTTGCGGTTTTAAGAAAATTATGACATAATTGTATTTCTCAGTCCTATCAGATAAGTTTGGGGCTCGATAGATGGTATTGATTATAAATAAATATTGGACAACGTTACATACACTGATCTGATCCTAAGTAGCTAAATCACGCGTGTGATAGAAATCAGAAACAACAACGGTACCCACACCCGAGAAAACATGGAAAAGTTTGTTTTCTACATTGAACTGACCGGGAATCGAACCTGGGACGGGTCCGGCGTGCTCCCTTCTCAGCTATTATATGTTTAAATAGATTACTTTTAATGTTATTTGACTAATTAATGTTTTTCTTGTTTCAGGGTGCTCACCTCCCCACTCCCCCTCCCCCCCAGGAGATCCCTGAGTACATCGCCAGGTCCATCGAGTACATCAGAACCCACCCCCCGGCCCCTGAATCCCCCAAGAGATTCTAAGTAACCAAATAAGTCAATGATTAACAATACTCATGAAACATCAATGCCTATGATGTTTCCTCTAGTCGATGCTTTGTAAATGAACAATTAAAATAATACAGACCTACAAAAGTTTTGTTTCATGTATTTTCCCACCTGAAAGTCTACTTCGAAAATGGTTTTGTTTGTTGTCGACTAGCTTACTAATCGGTTTTAAAATTTCCAACTAGTCGACCGACAAATCGGCGATGCCTATTTATTCCAATACCTACTTGTCGGAGATTTTCGGTTTACATTTTGTTTTCCTATTGGTTTTGTGTTCGCTGTTCTAGTCATTAGACGGTGGGCCGGCATCTCTAGATACCATGTACTTGTGTCAAACCTATGACAATTATAAAGATTGTAAATGATTAGGGTGCGTCCAGATCTGATGCATTTTATGTTCGTGCGCCGCTCCCGCGCTGCCCGCGAGCTGGACGCATCAATTAGCCATCTTTGAGCTACACCTACTTCTTAGAACTGGAACTGGACGCCCAAAAAGGCATGCATGATAAACAAGCGCACCAAACAATAGGCTAGTTGACACCACCGATCAATTGACACACTTTTTATTAGCTGTCAAAAGGAATCTTTTTCTTTTATTTTGTTTGGAGATAACAATCTATGAATGACGTCATTGTTTACTTAACTCAACTGCCTTACTTTTTGTCTGTCTATCTGTCTGTCCGTCCGTATGTCACAGCCACTTTTTTCCGAAACTAAAGAACTATACTGTTGTCACTTGGTAGGTAGATGTATTCTGTGAACCGCATTAAGATTTTCACACAAAAATAGAAAAAAAACAATAAATTTTGGGGGTTCCCCATACTATCTGAAACACAAAAAATTTTTTTTTCATCAAACCCATACGTGTGGTATATCTATGGTCTTCGGATCTTCGAAAATAATATTGACTTTTCTAATATTTTTTTTTTCTAAACTGGATAGTTTGCCCCCCCCCCCCACCCCCCGTAACCTCTAAAGTAAGAGAATGATAAAACTTAAAAAAAAATATGATGTGCATTACCATGCAAACTTCCACCGAAAATTGATTTGAACGAGATCTAGTAAGTAGTTTTTTTTAATACGTAATAAATCGTAAAACGCATTTAGATAATGTTACGGAACCCTTCGTGTGCGAGTCCGACTCGCACTTGACCGGTTTTTAATTTTGTAGCAATCAAAATTCAGTTTTTTATAATAAATTATAATGTAGTGCGTGATAGGGCCTAAAATTACTTGTTAGTTTTAAATTTAATAAATGAAATGCTGCCTTAGAATTATTTATAAATCGTGTCAACATCCCAGTTGCAGTAACGGAATGCGTGCAGCGTGTGTGCAACTTGTCTTGGGAAAAGGTGCCCAAAATATCAGCCACATTATAAGCTGAATAGATTAATTAATGCGTTGACCAGTTGGCAAGTATAAAACAGCCTTTATATCGTGGGATGTCTCAGCTAATCGCGTAAGACATCATACGATTGAGTTTGTGTGCACTTCCCCACGGGACTAAGTTTCGACCCCAAACTATCCAAGTATATTAATTAATTTATATGGACTCGTATCTGCTGCGTTATCAACTGGAACGACTGGATAAAAGAGTAGGCACGACATAGTCGCAATAAAACAACGCGCGAAAAAATATCGAACCTTCCATTGTATCTAATTTACATTGTGAATATTGGTATAAAAATATAGCTTTTTATAAAACCGTAACCGTTTTACCAAACAAAAAAAAAACAGTATTTTACTTACAAAGGATTTAGTACAAATATTTTTCCATTGTAAAATTGGTTATCAAGCTAACAGCGTTTGTATTGCAAAAAGGGTATGGCATTGACCGTCTGTTTAAAAGCATTGTTAATACATGCTAAAAATGTGTGTATATTATTGATATTAAAATACCGGGAACAATAGATAATATATCCAACCTTTATGAATAAAATAACAAATAGTAAATATCTAGAATCAGAGTAGGTCTATTTGAAACAAAAATGCTTAGTTCGTTTGGACGTATAAACTTAATAAATTAAAATACCTATCAACTTTTTGTCACCTTTTCCAATTTATGACTATTAAAAACTGTCGTGGTTTTTACACGGCAAGTTTCAATTTTTCATATTTCGTCAAAGGATTAA
Organism: Anania fuscalis; assembly: GCA_950371115.1. Taxonomy (NCBI): domain Eukaryota; kingdom Metazoa; phylum Arthropoda; class Insecta; order Lepidoptera; family Crambidae; genus Anania; species Anania fuscalis. The sequence continues at coordinate 13,349,639 of OX493335.1, read as the reverse complement.
TGCAAGTGGATGGTTATTTCATTTTTAGGTTTATACTTCCAAACGAACGAAACACTTTTGTAGTAGGCCTTCTTATCGTTTATCATTATTATTTCGTTTTACTTTTATTTATTTGCATGCAATATCAACTATCAACATCATAATAGGTATAAAATCGGTTAACCAAAATTGCTATTAAAGCATTGGTAGTTAAACATATTTATCGGACTACAAACAGACCAATTTAAGTTAGTAGAAATGCAACTTTTTAACTATGTTAGTACGTACTTTATAGTAAAAAGTGACGTCATGTGCTCAAAGTGTAGCGTATTTTTGTTACCAGTATAAAAAAAAAATGTTTATTTCGTTAACACACAAAATCTTAAACAATATTGAGGCTGGGATCTACCCGTAAGTACTCGTGGTACCTGTGGCGGGAGACCTGGCTCTACTTTTACAATATAAAGCTACATAGTTTGAGCAAACTTATATACTTATCATAACATACAAAAATGGTATGTGTTTGTGTGAGTGTTTGTGTGTGTGTGTGTGTGTGTAGTATAAATATTGTTTTTAGATCTAGCTAAAGCAGCACTGCTGGACCTGGGCTTCTATTAGCTTTTAAGGCCATTAAAATATTTTTACATAACAAAAGCAAATGTAGCAGAATAAAAACATGTGAAAACAGACCAAAACCTATTCAGATTCGATGTCACTCCTAGTTTATATTTGAATACCTAAGCATTAAAATAAAGATGTAGGTAGGCAGTATACGTAATATTAATTCGATGTTTAAGTACGTAAAGTTGGTTTCGTTTGAAAGAAATCGAATATGTTGGAATTACTTTTTATTACACGCTTAGTTCATTCGAGTAAAATTTAAATTGACAGTTGCTTATAAAAACCGAAGTTTTGAGACAAACGAAAGGTGGATAATGACTGTCATAGCTCCAATCACAACTACAGCTGTTGCCTAAAGGTAGTATTCCGAACTTCTCATAACAGTAGGAATATTGTGAGCCGTGATATAAGAATTAATTAAAACGAGTGGTGTACAGTAAAAATATGCACACCACTTGTCTTAATAGGCTGTGAACTAATGTCTTAATTATCATGCACCCTAAATCCACTTAAACTAATTAAAACAAATAAACAGTGAAAAGAGGCAATTCTGGAGGAATTCGAGTGATGTCGAGTTCGCGTGATTCCAGCGATGTCATTAGAATATTTGACTCGAATTAGAATTTTTTTTAAAACATATTGTTGATAATTAAATGTGACATAATCCCATATCATTATCACATCGGTTTATAAAACTTTTCTAATTGATTTTACGCTTATGCTTTAACGGTTATAATCATTAAATTAATTTGTTTCAGACAATCTCAAGTAGAAGTAAAAACAGAACAGTGATTTTCATAAATTTGATCCATTTTTACTATTTAGAAAGCTGCACAAAGTCTTGTAAAGGTATAATCTAACACCCTGTATAAATAACATCAAAAAAATATTTTAGGAAACTAGACTCTAATAGGCAAAGAGAACTGACACAAATTTTTTAATATTAAGCACAGGCTAAGTCACATTCCTATGTGTGCTATCAACTGTCATCGAAATAAAAGACTCGAAATGAGGATATCCGTAAAAGGATCAGTCTATCTTTTTATATAAATCTACTGATGGTATAGATAAATGGTTCTTAAGAAAACGCCTTTTGTTTAATACATTCTGTATAGTACTGACTTCTAAGCTTATTTCATCCGCATAGATTTTAAAATAATATATCCTTAAAAAGTCGAAACGAAATGCCACCATAAAACCAACAGTTTCTAATTTAATAGTAATGAAGTATCAACTTTACAAACTTTGGTCGCTCATGAAAAAATTAAAAGAGAAAGTTCTCCACGATCTCTGAACTCGAAATTTATGTTTCAATTATTAATGTACTCTTGGGACTTTTTCCCAAGGTTAATCTTTCAGGAAATATGCCCGCCCTTTCTACGTTCAAAACGAACTGCTGAACGATTTAGGTAGAACATAATATCACGATATAAACTGCCGTAAAATGTAAAGATTTGGTTATTGTTACGCTGATATGTTGAAAATAAGTAATATGCTAAATTGGCTATGAGCAGAATACTCTACTTTTTTATTGCTTCAACAAGTTCACCATTATTTAGCCACAAATTAAGCAGAGCTAGTAAGTAGATTATCTAGAAAATGTGAAAAATGATGGATAAGACATACTTGTATATATTACATGACATGACTGATGTAAATATGCTCGTGCTTATCATACAAACACTGCCTCTTTTTGGATTTGAATCTCTTGGCTTGGATGGTTCACCACTAACCAAATGAAAGTCACTTTGGAGACTACGTATACGAAAACTAAGTGAGACTCACCGCTTACAAAGGTAATATGAATTTCGAATTAATGTTTGACTTAACACTAGTTGTCTCAAGAGGCCATTGTTTTAAGAAATTCATTTAAAAGTAACTAAGTATATACTTTTATTTATTTACTATAAAATGTTACGTATTAATAAAAAAAAACAATCACTTGACATAATCATTCACGTTTCGACAGTACAGTTAATTAATATAAAATAAGTCATTCAGAGAACAGCTTTTATTACTTTAAAACATACACGTACTTATATCGTTATCCTTCAATTTCGTTAACGTTGATTGATCGCGCAACATCAACAAGAGATATCAACTGAAAAGAGAGCTATCATTAAGAATCAATAGGATGTCATTATGCAGATTCATTTAGCCAGCGCAAAACCACGGAGCGAGTGGCGTAATTCCATTACTGCATCGGGGGCCCACTCGAAGTACACATTACAAATAGAGCAGACAGGCTTTGGGAAGCACGTTTTAATTATTTAACCAGCGGTGGCCGAAAGGCTGCCAAATTATATAACGGATCGTCAAAGACCTACTTTACACTGTCACATCACATCACAAAAAAGTATTTCATTTGCGAAGAAGAAGATGACCGTTAAAGTGAGATAGCTGTATTGTTTGTGCTGTGAGTCGTCCGACTTAACGAATTTGCAGTTTGCGCCAAATTCACATAGAATCGGAATTCATCGCGTATGGCGGGTGAAATATGCAATCCAAGTATAGTCAATGTTTCATTGTTATTTGTACGTGAGAGTTATTGTTCCGCCGAAAATATGCAACTGCAATGTAAAGTTATTTGGTAATAACATTTTGATTTACTGACATGAGTTGGTTTTGGGTAAACAATGTTTGTTCTGTAGAGTTGGAGAGTTCTGCAATGATCTATCTATACAAATATGCAACGTGTTATTTGGTTTGCAATTTAGCATCTATTAGTTGTTGTTTAGTCGCTTTAACTACAATTTAAGCTTAAAAAATGCAATAACATATAAAATAATAATTGATAAAAAGAACTTCAACAATCTATGGAGACCTTTAAAGTCATGACACGACTGACGAGTTAAGAAGATAAATATAATTTTAACATTACATAAATTCTTACATATGTAAAATAATCTTAGCTAATGCTACGGATTTGATTGTAAACCTTATTACAGTTGCTTGACTTTTTGCTTTCACTGGTCCAAATTGTGTGTGTTTGATGTGAGTTATAATTTATATATCATCAATATCCATCCGTCTATATGTCTGTCCTCGGCTTAGCTACTAGAACTCTTACAACTAAAAAGCCGTTATCACAAAATAGTGGCGCGCCGCCGCTATATGTAATTTGTGCCGGATGGATATGAAATTTTGGATGGGTACCTTCCCTATAAGAACGATGGGAAATGTTGTTTAACCCATGATGCGAGGTGTCGTTGGATAGGTCGGTAAAAAGTATAGTCGGTGTAAAACACATTTTTTTCTGTAAAGGTTGATGTTTTATAACATTTTTTTGTAACAGTCGAGTTGATGTGAGCTAAGGATGCTTGAATAGTGTATAAATCCTCGAAGCCAAAAATGTCCTGTTTCAGGATATTTATTGTAAAAGAAATACGGTCTCTTAACCAAAACCTTAAATGTTCGGAAGCAGACTGCCGAGTTTACAAATACCCGCAAGTAACTTTTAAAACTAAAAATATAGTTACCCACAAAAACATCACAACTATGTAGTACTGTAATATGGTATACATATTGTATAGTAGGCATCTCTATTTAACGTAACAAATCTCTGGTTGAAAGGAAAACTAATTTAAGAAATCCTTGACGATATAAACCTGAAAAATCCACTGGATAAAATTTTTAATTTTTATATTGCATTATAATATTGCAAAAAATGTGATAATCAGTAATGTGAATATCATTCTTGCGTACTGACTTAAACTAATTTTCGTTAAATTAAGGATAATATCTTTAATGAGTGTTCTATATATCCATTTCGCTGAGATTCATTTGTTCTTTCACTCAGAAAATCGCTCTTATCCGTACATACATCTAATTAACTGTTCTTATTACCATTATGCCAAAGGATCTGTGATCAAAGAAAGTAATTTTACCCCACATTACATCCAGTTTTTCCTCGTATGTGAAAATGTATGCAAATAAGAATTTATTGGCATCCACGGAATCCATTTCCTTTATTTCGGAAGACGGGGAGACGTTAATAAATCGCGTTAGAAACAACGTTTGTTTACATTAACGTGGCTGAAGATATTTGGAATGAAAATACTGAGGACCATTGAAAGCGTTACATTAAAAAACATACCTATTTAGTAGGACAGGATTTTTTTCTTCATGAAAAAATATATTCTGTCAAAAAAGTTTCGGGAATTGATGATTTGTTTATGGTTCCAAATTCAAAATTATATATTTTTTGTTGTTGTTAGATTGGCACAACTGTTTTCCATTTTGGCGCGGAGTTTGAGTTACATCTGCTAATTAGATTAAATACAGTATTGTTTTTAGTTATACCATATCTTGTGTGTATTGCGAATTTCATAATGGACAAAAACATCGAACAAAGAGTTTGTCTTAAATTTTGCATCTCCAATCCGCCAATGGGATTTCGTGTTCGGAGTCTCTGAAAAGGTATAAAGGTAAAAGCTACAGAAGGCTTACGGTGAATCGACTTTATCAAAAACACGTGTTTACGAGTGGTACAAAGCGTTCAAAAGCGGTCGAGATGTGATGGAAGATTTGCCTCGCTCTGGTAGGCCATCAACGTCTGCTACTGAAGATAACATCGCAAAAGTGAAGGAAATAGTGACTGAAAATCCTCATTCAAGATTAAAAGAGCTAGCCGTCAAACTTTCTGTGTCACACGAGTCGATTCGTACCATTTCAAATAATCAATTGGGTATGAAACATGTTGCCGCTCGGCTAGTCCCAAAATACCGGAATTTTCTCCAAAAACTCAATCGCAAAAGAGTCTCTGAGGACATGCTAGAACGAGTCAATTCCGACCCAACATTCATGAAACAGTGACGAGACGTGGGTTGACATGCAAACTAGTCAACAAGCTTCGGAGTGGCGCCTTCCAACTGAACCGAAACCGAAGAAAACTCGATCAAAAGTCAAAGTCATGTTGACTGTTTTCTTTGACTGTCGCGGTGTTGTGCACTCAGAATTCTTGCCAGAAGGTCAGACGATAAAAAAAGAGTATTATTTAAACGTTATGCGGCGTTTAAGAGAGCAAATTAGACGTAAAAGGCCAGATTTGTGAAATGAAAATTCTTGGATTTTGCACCACGATAAAGCGCCTTCCCACAATGCCATCATTGTGAACGAATTTTTGACCAAAAACTCAACAAATACCATCGAGCAGTCACCTTATTCACCAGATATGGCTCCAGCCGACTTCTTTCTTTTTCCTAAACTCAAATTACCACTTCGTGGCACCCGGTTTCATTCGGTAGAAGACATAAAGGAGAATTCGCGGCGAGAACTGAACTCGATTCCGGAAAAAGCGTTTAAAAAATGTTTTGATGATTGGATTATTCGTTGGCGTAAGTGTATCGCTTCTGAAGAAGCATACTGTGAAGGTGATAAAATAAATTTGGATGAAAAACTAACATTTTGTGTATTATTAATCTTTTCCCGGTAATTTCTTGACAGAGTAGTACATTCAATTGATGACGATAACAAATTAATGGTAGATAAAAAATACTTACGGCCTCACTACAAAAAGATAGACTAGGTTTGAACACTTGTCTAAAGATTAGTCAACCAATTAAAAATGTTTGTTAATAATAAGTATATCTCGGAATGTCTGATGTGTCAACATTTCAAATTGGTTGACTAATTTAAGACAAGTGTTTAAAATTAGTCAACCAGTCTATCTTTTTTGTAGTAAGGTCATTAATTTTTTTACACCTAACCGGCAATATTGAACTAAAACCATAAAGGTTTATATTAAAGCCTTATAAACTTACTAAATTATACATTTTTTATTTTCATAAATGTAGACACTTAGTAATGGTTAATAACAATATTATTGTTTTAATAAGTTTAGCCAGTTATATCTATTTAACAATTCTTATGTAAGTTATTAGGCTAATTTGCTTAAGTTAGAAGACAAACAGACGATAAAGTTATTAATTCGGGTTATTAACCCTCTATACGCGTTAGAAATTATAATTAGGTATTAGCTAGCCTAGGATGTAAAGTAAGTAAAGTAAAGTATGCCTTTATATGTCCCACTGCAGGGCACAGGCCTCACCTCAACTATGAGGTGGTTTGGACCATACTCCACCACGCGGGCCCGGTGCGGATTGGTGGAGGGGTGTTGTAAGGCCAGTGACTAAACCTTACTGTCAGATGTTATCAAGCCGCCTTAAGGCCTCTGACTAGGCTTCACGACCAATATCAAGCAATATTGGCCGGGACCAACTTTTAACGTGCCTTCCGAAGCACGGAGATGCTCGTGATAAATGTCACTAAATATGGTCGGAATGGTCACCCATCCACTCACGACCGCGGCGTTGGTTGCTTAACTTTAGTAATCGATACCAAAGCGGTGCCGCCACTGAGCTACGAGCACCTTGGATGGGGTTGTTTGAATTTTATCAAAACAGACGATATCGTTATCAAAACAGACGATAAAGTTATTAATTCGGGTCATTAGCCCACTATAACGAGTTAGAAAGTATAATAGGTTTTAAGTCATTCAGTATAATCTATTAAATTAAAAACTGAGATCAATCATAACTTAAAGGCTCTGTCATTTTCCACGTAACATGAACAAAAATTGCTAGCAAATGCAACATTTTCGACGTTCTGAGAACTGGCAATTCGTTTTAGGTATCGAATAAGTATTTTTACTCCTGTGACTACCCTGTTTATGAAATATTTTTGTAAGTCTAGTGTCGAAGATATACAAACTATTTTGTTTTTTCTTTTTAATTTTAAAAGTCGAACGAGCAAAATTGACCCTACAGCAAGGAGTAGTATCTCAAAAAATAGATAAAATGAAGTAAAGAAAGATGGCGTACTTTAAAAATCTATCCTTACAGTCTAACATATAAAAAATTGCTATGAACATTTAGTTAGGAGAAAATGTCCAAAATATATGTTTTTTGCATAATCATGTATATTGACTGGCAAACGTAAGTTTATATAATAATTATAAATATTGATTAATTTATTATGAGTTTATAGAGTCCAAAAAATAAAGAAATAGTTTTTTTACCTAACTTTTTATTTACACTCATACATACATTTATTCAATTTCAACGTCTCTTAATACATCATTTAGGAATAGTGCCGGGTGGTTCATAGGTTCTGGATTATTTCTTATCCAACCTAAGTAATATATCACCGTCATAACATGGGCGCATACACCCAGTGTCCGGCAGCCATGTATGCATGAAAAATAGTACTCAACTATAGCATTTCTTCCTTCGAGTTCAGCACAGCACAATCAGCACAGCGCTATCTCGCATCCCTTTCATTTGTATTGTCCAAAACGTGGGTAACTTAAAAGTTGCTTAATTATAGTTTTTAACTTAAGTGGTGTTAAAACACCACTTAGGTTAAAAACTATATTAGACGAGAGCAAAATTATTGTATTCTGTCTAAACAAGAACGACCAAAAAACCTAGTTTTCATTCGCACCAGTTCCATGTTTAGTACTATAACTTAGATCAAATGTTCGCTGCCGGTGGGGCCATAAGGGTCGTAAGTGCGACAGAAAACGCAATAGCCCAACTGAGGTGTCTCCTTTGTTTCATCGCGTTTAAAGGCATGAGCTTATACGTTCATAATCGATGTCAGTCAAGTCAAGATATTCAAGTATTTTGTAATATTTTTAGTACATATTAATCCTCCTGAACGAATTTTCATAGCAATTTTTTATAAGTTAGACTGTAAGGATGGCGACCGGACAAATGCTATAATTTTTAACACAATTTTGCCTTTTTTTAAGATACTTCTCTTTACTGTAGGACGTGGGTTAATTTTGTATGGGCTGTGCTCCTTCTTCTTTTTGACAGATAAAAAAGTATTTTGTTTTTCTCTTCCAATAAAATGATTTCATACTAAGATACAATATTTACAGTTTTTTATTATAATAATTAATTTACAATCCATACAATACACGAAGGAGTTATACAATTATAATACAATACATCTACTACATCTTATTACATAGTTCTTCAGTTCTTCAAAAATATGGAAAAAAATTGAGGAAAATACAAAAACCGGCAGTTTTATTTTCTCATTCAAACTGTTCGTACCTGTCTAACAGAAATTTAATATAACTGTGCTTTTAGAAATTCAATAATACAGAGAAAATAAGATTGTTGTTTGATGATTCAATTATTTGGTCTGTCTTTTTCTTTATAGGGTTCCGTACAAAAAGGGTAAAACGGGAATCTTTTACTATGACTCCGCTGTCCGGTCCGTCCGTCTGTCTGTCTGTCTGTCCGTCTGTCACCTGGCTGTATCTCATGAACGACAGTTAAAATTTTTACAGCATTCTGTTGCCACTATACCTAACAACAAATATTAAAAAACAGCATAAAATAAATATTTCCCATACAACAAACGGGTTTTTTTTTTAATTTTTTTTTTCGTTTTTATAGATAATGTACGAAACTGTTCGTGCGCGAGTCCGACACGCATTTGGCTGGTTTTTATAAATTTTATTTATTAAATTTGAATTAGGTCAATACCCATGTTTTTAGTTATTGAACTTTGTACATTACTTTCTGATGCGGTATGGATTTCGCCAGGTCCACTAGATATCTTACGATTACGACACAGATCAATAGATACTTTACTTATCTCCCAAACGGACATGTTAAGAAATGTAATGCATCAAGATCTCGCAATCTCGCATTTCGCGTCAAGTGCTGCAACCTGCATCGCTATTGCTGCACCTGGGAGCCTCGACAGCTCCACAGAATCTTCAGCAAGACAACTCTCGAGTTTGCGCTACCATTGATGCAGAGTGAGTTAGTGGTGAGTACCTATTCAATATTTTAACGCAGAATAAATGCTTGTCATACCTTTTTTCCTATTCTACTAGTCTCGGTTTGTCTAGCTTGTAATAGAGTACTTAAGACTAGATCAGAAGTATAGATGTGGCAAGTCAAGTTACTTTATTATATTCAGAGCGATTGCCACTGGATTTATGTAACCCCTATCGACCCGACCTGACCCGTGCCGTTCTGTAACCCGAGTTCTGTAAGGCTAGGAAGTTTGGCCATGTTGGACCATAGCTGTAAGTGCTGGTTTCCTCACAATATTTTCCCAACCGCTGAGCAAAGCAAATGATCATCATCCTATTAGAAACTTTGCTCCTTGAAGTTTTTGTCATCTGTCCCTGCACTCTGCCTCTCTCTGCACATCCTGATGCGAAACGACGTGCTTTTTCCTAATTAGGTAAGTGATATCCATCATAAATTACTAAAACTAAAGGTTCGAGCTGAAATTATCAATAGCTCATAAATAAATTCACCTTAGTATTCATAATTGTGAGTCCACTGCTGGACGTAGGCCTCTTACATAGACCCTTGCAGTCAGCGCGAGCGGCTCTAAACCGTTTGTTCGTTTCCAGTAAATTCCTATAACCTTGGGACTGTCCACAAATTTGACTAGGTCGCCAATCAACCGAAAACCTTTCCTCCACTTGTGACTACTAGTCCTAATTTTATTATATACGTGGACAACTTTTCGTAGTAAGGGAAGCTAATGCAATGTATGCATGCAGTGATACGAACTGATCTAACACGAAATTTGCACGAGGAAGCGGACTGCGAAGTAAACTATTTGCGCTGGTGACTGGCGGAATCGAAAATGGTATAACTTAATAGAGGATGTATTTATCAGAACATTTTTAGGTAGAAAGAAATAAACATACAATTTTTTAAATGTTTTAATGTAGGCTAATATTGCTAAAGGGAAACCAAGACTAGTTTCCTTTTATTGTCTATTTACATAAACAAATTGGTTTATAAAATATTTAATAATTCATCATATAATGAGTGTGTGCGAACTAACATGGAGTACTATTCTCAATTACAGATTCCAATTTACACCCGTCAACTAAGTTAACATATGTGTTCAGACACTAATTGCTATTTACCTAATGAGAAAATGAAACATTGATTACATACTAAATATAAGACGTTTTGCTACAAAGGCATTCTAACCAGATCTTTAAAGCTGTTTGTTGTAAAAGCCAGAGATATCGAGGATGGAAATTCCTAATATTTTAATATGACCTCCGTAGCCTACAGGCGAGCACGACGGACTTGGCGCTGCCATGTCTGAGGTCCCAGGTTTGGTTCCCGGCCGAGTCGATGTAGAAAGAATTGCTAGAAATTGTTTCGGTTCTAGGAGTTGTGTTACCATCGTTGATTTTAAAACAAAAGTGCTTTAGCTACTACTTACGAGCAATATAATGTGATGTTGTCCATGCAATATTTATTAAAAATAAAACATATTTTGCGTATTATCGCGTGCATACTTGTTTACTTTATTCTAATTTTAAAGTGTTTTACTCTTAAATAAACTAAGTTAGTTACGCCTTTCCATCATTCAGATTTATAACCTCCTCTCTAAATAGGTGTCAAATCCTCTTGACCACAGTAAAAGTAAATAAAGGTGAACGCTAACTAGAGTAGACAGGGCTTTCTATATCGATTCGATGTTGATATTTTCGGTCACGCGATGCAGCCATAAGTCGCGCGAGGGGTATTTTATACAATGGAATAACATTAAGTGCGCTCACGGGCATTAGACAAACGTCCAAATTGGAAAATGCTGTTAAACAACAATGGGCAGAAATGTATGGACTCTGGCCCCACCTTGTAACATTATAAGAGTAGCATGGATTAAAAGGAGATCTTTTATACAATTTGACTGCAAAAGAATTCATGGCGAAATGTATGGGGTTACCAAGTAATCGCGTTTTCTATTGGATACTGTTTCTCCTAACACTAAAGTATAAAAAAATATATTAAAAAATGTTAAAGGTCTACATTTTATGTTCGTTTACTGTGAAAATACGTGTTTTCATACAAATATGAAGGAAACTATATCTCAAAAAAACCCTTGTTTTTAAATTATTTTAGTTTTTTTTTACATTAGGTACAAAAATATAAAGGAAGTTGACTATTGTAAATGAAACAATGAAATGGGAAATAGTTTATAGAATGATTATGGGAAACAAAACGGAAACGAAAATAATGTAATGAAATAATAGATTATTTTCGAATATCATGTATGAAAGTAGGCAAACTTTGACATCACCTAGTATTTTTCTACCATCGTTTAGAAGTACCTCACCGAAGAAAAAAATATAGCATTTTTATAGACCTTTTATATAATAAAGGTCGCAAGATGTAACAAGCTGGGGCCAAAATGTCCATTGTTCTTTAGAAGGGATCTAATGAGATCGCTTGCTTTGATTTAAATTATTTTATTTAACTTTCATTAAGGGACTACTAAAATAAGGAAAAATACTGCAAGTGTTACATAGTCGATTATTATTTACGTTGCGAATTGGGTGAGACTCATTACGCTTATGTGACACATCAGGTGGAATCAAATTAATTACGAATTCAGACTTAATTTAGCAAATGTCTAATTTTGACTTGCCGAATTATAAACTGGTGACGCTCTTGGAAAATTATAATTGTGTAGTAGTTCGTCGTAAACCAATTTTATTATTTCCTCACTCTACAACCATGACGAATAGTATGACTTCTTGCGCGTACTTCATATTGGCGATTTTTCCTGTGTATAATTTTGAATAATAATATTAATACAGCTGTCAAAAAACTCAAAATCCAACGATAAGTATAGAAAAAAGTATATAATATGCAACAAGTAAAATATCAACCTTACGAAGATAATGACAGAAACAGCATCAAATATGTCATAGCGGTAGGAACCAAAACTTCTGTACCTAGCTCTAGTGTGCACGAAGGTTATTTTTAATCGAATAGTACCACTTCGAATGAACTGTGGCGTAACAGACCTATTGTAATGGTTTGTTGGAATTAAATTTTTGTGGGGTTTCAATTGAGTTGAGTGTCGTGTGTTTTGTGGCCACTGTTTTAAATAATAGTTTTACGACACCGTAAAATAATTTGATGGTTTATTACGAAGAGGGTGCCTGGAACGTGCTTCCTTGTGTTACTACACTTTCAGTCTTGAATAATAAAATAATTTTATCAAAAAAAAAAATGTTCCGGGCGTATTTTTCATTTAGTTAATATAAATGTACGCAGTTGAAAAAGTTGGTGATTAAGATCGATTGAGACTTGATGATAATGGAAAAGCACAGGGAAAGCTAATCACAGATGGTACAGCGTGTTTGGCTTTATCAACCAATGTCCACAGAAATGTCAATGTTTTTTTTCCGCGCGGTCTAGTGCCTCTCACTTTTTTCAGGACGACGAGGCCCTTTATGAAATGTTTGTCGCACCTGGAAAAGTGTTGGAACAACGCCAATGCAAGATTGCATTTTAGAAAAGATTTATAAAATATTGCAAGAAAAGAAAAAAAGAACACTTATCACAAATAAATTACTTATTGATATTTATCCATTCTATTCTATTATCCATTCCAGTTTTACAATTAGGTAGTTATACGGGTATTACGCGACTAAATTAGGGTCCAGTGCAGTGTATGGGAATATTGTCTGCAGTGTTTATTGTAATGATAGAGATTACTCTTAGAGCATTCTAATGCTATGAGATCACTATTAAAACTACCTTTCTTGAAGTAGTATAGGACGTTTTATAAATATTAATTTAAAAAATGTTTTAACTTGATAAGTTATAAGATTGAGTCAGGAGTTTTAAAAAGTCATGGTTTAATTATTTAATGCATATTTTAATGTTATTTACTTATTTTATGTTTAAGCAAGTATATTAATTACACTAAGACACTTATGTTATTTCACAACATCTAATAAAGCAATAAAAATACCTGAAAATTATTTTCTTTTATTAATGTAGGCTGGTGTGCAAACACCAATTTTAATCGCTCAATCTGTCACAAAGCAAATAGTTGCATTACTTAGATAAAAAAAGAAAATCTTTAAGATAGCATTATAAAATCCCGTTTAATTAAATGTCATGAAAATGTTTTGTATCGGTAATGAAACCTGAAATTAATGTGTATGTTATAGTTTCTTTGAGATACCTGCATTTGTACTTTATGTATTTTAATGCAAATATACATTTAACCTGAGAGCAGACTGCGATTTAATTTGACGGAAAAAGTGTTAAGGGGAGTGCACAATTTTGAAAATATTCTAAGTTGTTTCAAATAGTAACTTACTTATATAGTTTATTTGGTTTAAATCAAATTATGATTATTAGACTTTAAAGCTTAAAAGTTATAAAAAGTTAATCTCTTTTTGATAAAATACTAAATAAAAACAAAACCCTTGTTATAAATCTGCTTACTTTATCTTTTTTTTTCTAACTAAAATTTAATAAGGTTGCAGGACTACCCTGGATGCAGGCTGCTTCCAACCGGCCGATCGGGATGTCACTGAGGGAGGCCTATGTTTAGTATAGGACGTCCTGTGGCTGAAATGATGATGATAATAAAATAAAATTTATAACTATAATAGTCAAACAACTATTAAAAAAAAAATAGTATCACCGTTCTCATACTCAAAGCCACGCAGCTAATCTCAGCAATGAAAATACGCAACGCATTACCATAATTTTTACGCTCGTAGAAAAAGTAATAGAAAAATGCGAAAGCGTTGTAGGGTAACGGGTTTTTACGTGTAGACGTATAACAAACAAATTTTGACATTACGTTACAGTTTGTACTTTGATAAGGCAAAATATCAGGGAATTGTATTTCCCTTATTTGGCCATTCCGGGTTACGGAACCAATAGGAACCAGGGGTACAAAATATGGCGTACGCGATTTTAAAAATATTAAACGAGCTCTAATGATGTCTCGCATTTATTCCATTTTACAACTTGTGTACGAAGTGTCAACAAGTATCCAGATTATTAAATTTACCTTGGGTCTCAGCAATCCTTTGCTGAGACCCAATGTATCTGTTTTCTATTTAGTCGATTCTAATAATTAAAAATCAAGCAAAATATATAAAAATTACTCGTTATTTAAATTTTACATTAAGGTCGTTAGTGTGGTCGCTTCTTAAGATCTAGGTACTTTTAAAAGTCACGCGACCGCAGCTTTCTGATAGCGTATGTTTAGTGCTCTTAAAAGCGAATATACGAAATCTTATTACAGCCGTTACCGCTAAAAAGCTGTAAGAAACTTTATTTATCGTAATAGGAATTATTAATAAGATAGTTAAAACAAAATAACTTAATAATTTGGTTCTTTTGAAACATGATTGAATGAGTAATATTCTTGAAAATATGTTTTTCGACTAATCCTCCTCCTCGCATCGGTATCCTCACTGCTGAGGGTCGTGACCGCGTTCTGATAGAACTGACTTTCTGACTGTTTGGCGCCAGCCCGTTCTGTACTCTGCTGCCCGAAGAGCTAATAAAAGACTTTTCGACTAATAAAATAATCATTTAAACGCTTTGAAAATCGGTGGTTCCAATTAACCTGTTCTCAGTACAGATAGACAAATCCACTAGATGTGTGTTATTTATTAGTACTAGGTGTGCTATGATATTTCGTATTGTGTCATAATTAATTACGTAAACTTTGTAATCTACACTGAAGTACTCTTATCAAGAAAGGAGATTCCTACTTTGGATTTGAAACTCACAGGTTGTATTTATCAGAAGTTAAACAGACTTAAAAGCGTTACTTTATTTGGACAGCCATACGAACTTTCATCCTCACACAGATGGTAATTTTAGAAACACTACTTAAAGTACTATGTTATTATTAGGTACCTAACAACTTTCCATACAAATGTTCATTCCATATTAACCCCCTTCAATTTGTTTTTCGCGATAAAAGGTAGCCTATATGTCCTTTCCCAAGCTGCTTATGTCTATTTTTGTACCGATTTAATCACAATCGGTTCCGTAGTTAAGGCGTGAAAGCGTAACGGTAAGGTGACAAATTTTTTGTCGAATATAAAAATGAAATGAAATGAAAATGAAATGAAATGAAATGTTTTTTTTTTTTATATAAGCAGTAAAATAATCCCTCTTTTGGATCCAAAAGAGGTTTTTTTATACCTCGTACGAGGCGTGACAGTCGCGTGTGAAGCTAAAATTCTCCCCGTATTTTCCGGGCTTACTCCACTTTATTTCTAAAAAAATAAAAAGCATATCCTGAACATGGTTTTCAGACGCTCCAACTTATGTTGACCTTCCCCGTCCCTCTTAAATCTGATATTTGTAGTGGATTACTGGGACATATATGGGTTATCAGGGGTCCAAGCATACTGGTCTTTCTAGAGTTTAACAAGTGAGCTACCGTTTATGACAGCAGCACAGCCGTTTGGCACGATACGGGACCCAACTTTTTATAATAGTTTCATGGCTTGATTTAGGCGGTTTTCTTTTATATCTTTTATAGCTGTTAGATATGCTTTACTAAAGTTTTAACAGCAAAAATAAAAACATCTTTCCGTCTTAAAGTTTTAGTTATTTCACGCTAAATGTCTCATTTCTGTCTGTGACTAGTTTAATAAAGATAAGTTTTATTGCACTTCATACTAAAGCTTCTTCCACTAACTTTTCTCGAGCGTTCCATTTTCATTGTAGACTTTACATCAATCTTTTGATTTCTTTATAAAACCGTTTTCTTTATTTATTTTTTAATTTCAAAATAAGTTAAGTGGTTATGTAAAATAAACTTAAAGTAAAGTATGCCTATAAACGTCCCACTGCAGGGCACAGGCCTCACCTCAACTATGATCAGGTCTCATAAGTAATATAATAAATAAATAATGGACAACATCACATACATTGCTCTGATCCTAAGGTAAGGTAAGTAGCTAAAGCACTTGTGTTATAGAATTCAGAAACAACGACGGTGCCACAACACCCAGACCCGAGACAATATAGAAAAGTTCGTTTTCTACATTGAACCGACCGGGGATCGAACCCGGAACCTCTTAGATGGCGACGCCATATTAGTGCGGCGTGCTCGCCTCCCGGCTCGTCAAAATTCGTCGTATAAAAGAACTTTTTGTATGGAAGCAACATCGAAGTCGATTTTTTTAGCTGCTCCTTACTAACTCGCATACCTACCTACATAATAGAGCATCAGAAAAAAAAATAAAGATTTCGATGTTGCTCCCATAGGAAAAGTTGTTGTATATCACCAGCTGATCACGTGGTTTTAAGAAGTGTTCTGTTCTTATGTACATCCTGTATTTCAACATATTACATAAAATTGTCCCAACGTAGTATTTCTTTCCTATGTGATATTATGTGTTCAAAAAATCCAACGAGAAAGAATGAGAGTGTGTGTATCATACATTCACATATTCTTACTTTCCCATTCACATTATACGGGTTGTACAAAAGAATATAGGTCAATCCCTAAAACATGGGAGCAACATCGACATCGTAATTTTTTCTCAGATACTCCATACGTTATCATCGAGGTATAAGAGTAAAAGTTTGTATAGAGCAGCTTTAAATAATATCGATTTCGGTATTGTTACATAGACAAAATTGTTGTTGTAATATAACTAGCTGATAACGTGGTTTTAAGGAGTGTCCTATTCTTTTTTTCACTCTGTATAGAGGTCCTAACTTAACAGTTGGCTTAAGTGTGATTCCATTGCTTAAAAATATCAGCTGACATCAGTTTGTATGGAAAAGTGATCAATTTATATTTTGGTCCTATAAAAACTTGTATTTGGCGATTTAACCACTTCTCAGACCGCTACAAAAGGCAACGAATAAATTCATCATCATCATCATTTCAGCCACAGGACGACTGCTGAACAAAGGCCTCCCCCAGCGACTTCCAGATCGGCCGATTGGAAGTGACCTGCATCAAGCGGCTTTCTGCAACCTTTACCAAACGAATAAAGAAATTTTTATTGGTCCCAGACTAAAACAGCTAGAAGTTACCTTATACAACAAGCTGTTCCATCGCAAGCCCATAAACGAATTATTTAGCAGAATACCTTTTCAGTATTTTTTTAACTCTAGTATTTAATTTAATTTACCTTAGAGACAGAACCTACAAATAGGTAATACATTTAAGGATGGTTTCTTATCATCAACCAAGCATATTTAACAACACTTGAAGAGAAGGGGAACACTTCTAACATATTCGCAAGTTTATAAAAAAAAAATTAAAAGTTTATAATCTATGAATAATTGAGATTGAAATCTTTAGTGCCATAAAAACTTCTTTTTTTGCATTTCAATTAAACTTTGCAACATGTAACCGTTACAACATTTTAGTAAAGTTTTGAAATAAACTAAGGCTACCTCATTAATTTTGAATTAGGGCTCAGTTTGTACGAACTTACTAACAGTATTTAAGATGTTAACATCGTTAAGAAACCTTAGCATAGCCTGGTTGAATAACCTGAAGTTAATTCAAATTCAATGCGTTTATTTGAAACTATACCACAGTACAGAAAAAAAACCACTAATCGAGCAGTAAAATGAATTAAAAAATATCAAAAAGAAAGAAGAATATTTTTATGGCGAGTAGACTTACTCGCCGTAAAGAAGAGTAAAAAGGGCAATGGAAAATTTGTTATCTGTTTAAAGTATTGAAGGGTCAATGATTTAATTCCACAATACGGACTAAAAATAAAGAATAATCATCCTTGTATTTATAATGAGGTCCAAACAAGGGAATTCGCTTGGGCAAAGGGAAATCAGCACATCAAAGATTGAAACTTTTTTTTCTAAATTTACCCAAACCGATTAACAAACCCGGAGTCTAGGCAAAACACCGTCTCACTACGTCAATTAGGTCGTCTATTACAATCCTTAGTACCTAGTACTCAAGATTAAAAATAATGTTCGACCATGAAGTTTTGAAGCTTTTACGATGCATTGCTTAGTTTAGACAAAACTCTGAAACTCTAAGAAAAAAACAAGTAGACTTAAAATATTTTATATCAATGTTTATGGTAGACAATGTTTTAGTTAGTTATAATTATGTTTATCAAAGAGAAATGAAAAAAACGACGGTGTGGTACGTATACAAAAAATATCGTGCAAAAGGTGGTCAAATAGTGATGTGTGTATTTTAGTGTAAATTTAAATAAATAAAGTTGGCAGGCCGGAGACCTATAGTAAAAATTGGGGAAAGTTACGTGATGCAAACTTCCTATTGTTACAAGGAGGTGGTTATTTTAATCTGTTAGGTTTAAACGTCCGAACGGACAAAATATCTTCATAGTAGTCCTTCAGAACTGCTGTGACGGAGGCGGTGGAGGCCTTGGCTTTGACCAACAATGGACTTCCAAAATCAGATGATTATTTTTAATTTATTTAAATCATACATACAGATGATGATGAAATAGAACTCTGCGATATACATCAGCAGGATGCACATCATGCAGGTGAGCTTGCCTTAAATCTTTATTGCACATCAAACAAAATCACAAACAATAAGTTTACAGATTGATGTACAATTTTGGCAGTCTTTCTTATGGCTATTATATTAGCACACTATTAGCAATCAATAAATGTTATGTTAGAGCGTTTAAAGGAAAATACTAAAAACATTTAGAACAAAAACCCAAAGTCAATTAAAATAATTTATGTATGGTGAGATAGAGCATAGATAGTATGTTAGGAATATAATAATATCTGATTACACGTAAACAATCCTCAAGTATTAAAATAAGGCAATTAAAAAGATAGGATCCTCAAAACGTGGGTATTTTCCTATAAAAAAAACAAGATATTTACCATTGTTGCAATAGTAATATTGAAGCGCACATGACGAACCTTGACAGGCTGATCGTATCCGATGTGACCGTTAAGTGGCATTAGGACTGAGCATTCCCGTCCTTAGTCCGTCATCGTCAACTTTCAGCCCCAGCTGTTGTCATTTGATAAAAGTCGTTATGCTAAGTCAGAGTCCTTCAGACGGCTTGATAAACTCTATCAATAGGGGTGGCCGATTATAATCCTCATGCATTAAGAAAGATAGTGAAAATATAATAACGTTTGATGATGTAAGACTACCCATGTGCCAAAAAAGCAGTTAACAAACCTTTTCCCGTCTCCTTTTCACTAGTAAAAACAATGTGAACCAGTTTTGAAACGCAGTTTGCTAGGGGTCCAGTATGGGCTTTCGCGGACGGTTTTTAGAAAAACTAATTGCGTATTTAAGACCTTTTTTTTCCCTTTAAAACGCTTCACATAAATTATTTTAATCGACGCTGGGTGTTTTTAGCATTGTCCTTTGGTTCAAAGTCTCCTACATCCAAAAAAATAAATAGGTTCACTTATTTCTTCATTCAGAGAAGTTTATCCGTTTATGCTAAGGATACCATAATTAAGTGTCTTCAATTTCCTATCAAACATTTCTACGAGTACTACGTAACAATAATGTAAAGTTGATTAAAAAGTTTTGCAAGCGAACATTGGACCTCTTTACTGACACAAAGCCATCTAGAAACCAGACATGCGCAGTATCGTAAATGTATGCCACGCATGCGTGAAAAGCATGGCGTGTAACAAATGACAGTTTTGACAACAACCCCATTGGAGCACCTCTGTTTCCAAAACATTTTCACTAAAATACTTTCTTTCGATTTAATTTGAACTGTTAATTGCATTTGAACACTAATTTGTGTTGCTCTAGCCTTAGTTGTGTGTGTTTGTTTTAATCTAATATGTATGTGATTGTGGAATTACATTTTTAGGTTAGCATCCTTCTGATGTTTACGTTTATGTCTATGTAAATAATTAATTAAATTAGCTGTTTTGTGCGGTGCCGTCATAAACCATAGTGTGTTGCTGTTCGGTGTTGAGCAGCGTGATAAACGCAACAAGGAGTTTGCAGGTATGTTGAAAACATTTTTGAACCACCATACCTACTGATTGAAATGTTGCGTGTTTTTGATTGCTTGCAACTAATTTGTGTTTTATCGTATTGCTTGCTGAAACAGTGATCAAAATACTTCAATGTTAGATCAAGATTATTATGAAGATGGGTGCTGCATTATTTCAAACAATGTTTATTTACTTATTGCTGGAGTCTAGGTAGGTAAAAAAAACTTATAAACTTACATACTTAATATTATTATGAAAGTAAGAAATAGTCTGCAATTCGTATAAAAATAAAATAAAATTTAAAAAAACCCATAATATAACACTTTCTTACATGTGAACTGCTTATACCTGGAAATAATAAGGATAGGTATTAAGAAACGTTAAACCACGTGTTCAATAGGAGACAAAACGTTCCGTGATTTCGTGATAATGTTGAGCAACGTTGTTCAAAGTCACAGACAGATATCTTGCCTTTTTCATTTTTGTCTAAAAAGTCTGTTTGTTTGTCTGAGGGCGTAGGCAACGTAGCTCAACATCGTACAATATCTCGGATATATTTTCTTACATAATTTATCCAAGTCAAACTTTTTATAGCTATCAATTACTCGAGGTAATCAATTGCTAAGTTTTGATGATCCTTACTTTACTGTCGGTAGTGGAGTAACAGCTCACACTCAAAACTTTAAATTTTCTCAATTGGTATTCTTCTGTACTGTACGTATCTATTGAAATATACGTTGAAAATCAGTCAAGGAAATTCAACATTTGGTAGCAGGTGTAGACTGAACTCAATCAATCTATTATCTATCTCGTTTCTCATTTTAAAATCAACCCCCTTTAATACACTTTGGAAACTTTTAGCGATTTTGGGTCAAGGCTTGATTTAGTTAAGGTGTAATAACTGAAAAAAATTATTTGACTTTGACTTTACACGCCCAATAATGCTATCAATCTTGGTTATGAGTGGACTATAAAAAATATATCAGTTTAAAAAATAAACGAACTGTCAGAATCCCATCCCATCCAACTTCTATTATAAATGCGAAAGTTCGTGACGATGTTTGGATGTTCAGATGTTGGTGACTCAATCACGCGTAAACGGCTGAACGGATTATGATCCACAATCACACCAATTATCTAGCCCCAAACTAAGCAAAGCTTGTGCTATGGCGACTAGATAACGGATAAACATACTTAACTTACTTTTATAAACATCCATGACTTAGGTGCAAATGCTCGTGCTCATCACGCTAACATTTGCCCCTCGCGGGATTCGAACCCGCAACCGCCAGGCATTGTAGTCCGAACCACTACACCAGGCGGTCGTCTATGACTCTTGACGACCTCCGTAGCCGAGAGGCGAGCACGCCAGAATTTATATGGCGCCGCCAACGCCATCTCTGAGGTTCCGGTTTCGATTGCCGGTCGGGCTAATGTAGAAAACGAACTTTTTATATATTGTCTCGGGTCTGGGTGTAGTGGTACCGTCGTTGTTTCTGATTTATATAACACAAGTGCTTTAGTAATATTACCGTGGCTTTAGCTACTTATCATAAGATCAGAGCAATGTTCGAGTATGTGTTGATGTCCAATATTTATAATATTATTGTTTAATTCCTCTTTTCGCATTATTCTGTGCGTAAATGCGGACTGGAAACCACACCCAGCTCAGCAAAGTATTTACCTATCAATCAGTTTATTTCACTAAATTAAAAAGACCCTTATTTATAAATCACCCGCACTCGTCCATGGACTCAGTACATACCACAGACACCCTAGGAACAAACAACTGCACAGCTTTTCCATTAACTACCGTTCATCTGAAAAAAAAACTTCACATTATAATATGTAGATTGTAGATTCAAAATCAACCCCTAATGAGCTTATTAAATTTAGTAACCTGCTATTTTATTTTTCTAAATATGAAACCTAGCTATATCTATTTATCGTCCCCAAAACCCTCTGCATATAAAATGCATATAAATTTCATGAAAATCGTTGGAACCGTTTCCGAGATTCAGACTTATACAAGAATTAGAAGAAGAGAGATTTACACAAAAATTGCTCGTTTAAAGGTATTAGATGGATTAGATTAGATAATAGCCAATATACCTAATATGTAATGGTACTATAGGTAGGTCCGCGAATGTTAATGACTGAAATGATTAATAATCTCACTGTACTCGATTTTATCACGTCATTTATCTATGTGGAAATTATCCATTCCAATATTTAAATTTAATTTGTTACATAGAAATCAAATTGAAACCATAATACCAATACCTATTTAAATTTAATTTGTTGCATAGAAATTAAATTGAAACCATTCATGTGTTAAACTATTACCAATTAAATATCTGAACTAAGTAATTTGAATCGCTGGTATTTGTGCAACGGATTCTATGCTAATGATTTTATGAAAACGCAAACAAATCATTTTAATCTGGAGGAGAGAAAATACAGGTCTACATTGAATATTGTAGATATTTTATAAAATAATTAATCGTTTATCGATAGCTTTTATTACTCGTAACGATATTATTCTCTCGCAATCGAGTTCTAAAATACACAGTGCTCGTTTTAATTAAGAGCGCTCGGTTAAATTGTATCGTTGTAAGAAACCGAAAATTTGCCAACGCGGCCTTCGTCTAAAGGCTAACATTCTGTTTCTTGCCAGCCTGTAATAAATATTACCGAGGAACCTCCTTCAAAGGGCTTTTTGCATAGAGGCCTCTACGTGTTTCGGGGCCCTGTGTTTTGGGCGTCATTAATTACAAATTATGAATTCCGCTCACTGCGGGCGCTGTAAAACCGAGCCGAATCCTATACAAGCATTAACGTTACGCCGTAAAAAGTTGCAGAACATCCCTTTAGTTTGGGAGTAATGAGCATCAAATTATTGCTGTTTTCACGCTTCACACCTATATCCCAGCGGGGTTTTGAGCCTTTGCCTTCTCTGTTTTTGTACTAAAATCCACATTTTTCGGGCAACAAAGCTGCAAGGGAACTGGAAGCCGCTAGTTAAGTGCGCTTACGTCTTTATTAGCTTTTGTATTGCAATTTTCAGACGCTGCAAAAGCGTTGCAGAGCATTTCGGAAGCACCTTACTTGTTTGATGTGAATATAAATGGGTCATTATAGTAACTAAAGCATTCGAGACAAACTTGCTAAAGTTGAAGAGAAAAATAAGGAGGAGCAAAGATGTTGAAATATTAGACAGAGAAACAGAAAGATATCGTTTTTATTTGGGAAATAAAATGAAGGTTTTAAGGACACGGGCTAGTTCTACTTTTTAAGAGTAAGAACTTACGTCTGTCCGTTTTTTTAAAGAGCTATATAATTTTAATAGCAGATTGGTCTTCTTATCTCGCATTATGACAGGGGTATTACGTATGTCCAGTAGTGATAGTCCACTAATCTAATTTGGTAGACCAATTTATAGTGATAAAATAAAGTTAAAAATCAGTAAGTTCTCTTGAAACACATATGAGATTTACACATTGCTTTATTTTTTGAGTTTAACTAAAGTTGAAGCTTTAAAAATAAAAGAATAGCTTCATAGCACCGTTCGGTAGCACCTTTAAACACAGTGCAGTAGTATTGTATTATTTTTTGTGAGCCCTTAGTCTAATACCAAGCACAATAGAATACAATCAATAACAACTCAAATGTCAGCGTGTCAAAGTTTTGCAAGCTCGAACAGAAAGCGGCAAAAAGTCATATTTCAAATCAACCATTCTTTATGCATCGCAAAAATCAATCTTTCAATTCTGGCTTTCACCGTAAGCATAGGCGTCGTTACGCTATGGTGCTACAATAACTGACGAACAGTTTGGCATCTTGCCAACAGCTATACACCAGTTTGCATTAGCTGGCTTAGGTCAGGGCCTAAACTGTATCCTAGACGGGCAAAAATTCTTACCATATTAATTGATACTTAATTTAACAATCTCAAAAAATATGGACGTTATGTCAAGAATAATTATTTACCAGACAACCAGTGACTAAATAATAAGAAAATTGGCAAAACATTTTATTTCTGTAACAAATATAACCTGGACTTGCAAAATCTACCACATTTATACACTCAACAAAAAAATTACATTTGTGGACTTAATTCCATGAGCATTCTCTACAGTTAACCATGTGGCCAAATAGAAAAGCAAAATTGGAGGCTAATAAACACAAATTCAATATGACCATATTTTTTTACTGAAAATGGCTAGATGCCGAGAAGTACCTAGCGTAACAAACTAGGTAACAATTTTGTAAGTCTATTTTAAAAAAAGTATTTTAAAAAGATAAGGAGTGCGCCAGACAGTTTTTATTCCACACACATTATATCATTAAATTCAGTAGTCACTAATGATAGAAAACCATATTTCATTAAAATTATACTACATGCGATTTAATTATTCAATTATACGCAGTTTAGCATTAGAGTGGTCATTTGTTTGAACGCAAATACATTTCTCCATGAATGAGTAAAAATATAAATAGAAAATGGTTTATTTGACACAATACATCATAACAAATGAAACACAACAAGAAAATAATTATTACAATAGGGCGTGTGTAACAATGCCCCCCCGCTCAGCATTTGTCGTGATAGCCAGGGACATATCACGACGCTGTTTTCGGCGAGGACCCCAGTATTTTCGACCTTGTACATTTTCACGATTCTAGTTTGGCTTGGGTTACGCTTAACCATGATCTCAAATGTGGCTAGTATAATAATTCCATATGGAGCCACTGCTATAAAACCATCCTAACCCATAAACAGGGGACCCAGATCACGTTTTATGTTCAGTTGACTCTTCTTCTTCCTAGCGTTCTTCCCGTCTTATGACAGGGTCCGCTTTTCCACTCTTTCTTCTCCACTTTTATGTTCAGGTGACTAATTTCATAATTCTAATTTGTTCCATCCAGTTGCCTTATACATCCCTGTTACCCTTATATTCGACTGTGAGGTAAAGCGGCATTATTTATAGCGCATATGGAAATGCGTCGTGCGAAATGGGATCGTAATGTTTGATCGTTTCGCAGATAAAACCAACGCACGTTATTCTGGATGGCCATTCCTCGTGATATTTGCTTTCCATTTGCATAGCTGATGAATAAGTTTGGCTGGACAGGAGCGGTGTGGTTTTTTTTTTCGTGCACGTACGCGTATCAACAAAAATAATGTAGGTTTTATTGTTGTATCATCTCTAAGTGTTTTATTTTTCAACAATTAATATGGGCTAGAGGAGGCGTATGTTCAGCAGTGGACGTTCTGTGGCTGAAAAGATCATGATGATGTTGAAATACATTGCACGGCCTAAGGGAAAGCTATAAATTTGACTATTACTCTCATTTAAAATGACATAAATGTTTAGCCTGTTTTTAACGAATATGAATGTGATAATTGTTTAATAACGTGTCTTTCTGCGTGGTCGAACAAAGATAACGATTTTTTAAAGTAACCTTTTAATTGAATCACCTAAACATGCCGTGGTGGAATACAGATAACTTGCGCCTATCATGAAAGCAGATAGTGACCATAGGCTGGGTTTACAAATTTATTTAAAAAACAGCTTTAGTTGAAGAAAAATAACACTTGAAAAAAAAATCATCGACCTCAGGTGGGACTCGAACCCACGTCCCATCGCATCGTGGGTTGGAGTCCCACCTGAGGTCGATGATTTTTTTTCAAGTGTCATTTGTCTTCAATTAAACCTTGCATGGAATTGTTAAAAACAAAAAAAATCAATAGCTTTAGTGTTTCAAGAAGATAAAAATTTATTTTATTAACGTTCATTTTATTAAAAAGATGTAGGAAATTTATCTGGCTTCCTTCTGTTTAATTTTAATTACTAAACCAATAAATTATCTACATTGTTACCAAGCAACCCCTTTTGCTTTTGAAATACGGTAATCCAAAGAATAAACAGACTTTTTTTTCCCCTCTCAGTAACAATTTTAAATTAAAAGTACTAAAACAAGTGCACTCTCCTTCTGTACAACTGCATTAAATTTTCTCAAATTACTCAGAAGTCCCAATGAATAAATGTATTCCCAACTTGTCTCGATTTATTAGTTCAGATAATTAAAGAGCGGTGCTAAAGCGAAATTCGCGGAGTACCTATATTAAATTTCGTTAAAATTCCGGCAGTGCAGGCAAACAGACCAAATGGATGAAGTTGGTAGGAGGTTTAATGTAATCATAGTGTTTCTGTTGACGCCTTGCCGCGAAATGAAGTGGCCGTCTTTAAATTAATTAACTGCGTTTTAGTTTTAGTTGGAATTTGGTCGGTCGATATAAGGACAACTTTTGCAGGTGGGATTATATTCACAACCTTAACAACAGACGATAACTAGTGGCTCCCTCTTAAATCATGACTTTTTGTCATGTCTCGTGTGTCCTCTCATCTTGATGACGTATAGCTCTTTGCTCTATTGAAAAATGATACTGGTCATACAGAAATATTTAGTTTTCATCGATACTAGAAAGAAAACCTTTTGCACTTTACTCTTGGTTGAAGATACGATTGTAAAAACAAAGATGAATAATTTTTATTTTTCTTACGTCTTTTTTTGTTACGTTACCATCGCGTATCCTTATGGAATGTTATTGTAGAGAAGGTAACTAAAGCGTAAATCTTTTTTTTTGGGTTAAAAAACAGTATATTATCTCTTCTTAAGGCTTCAACTAACGAATCTTATTTTAGGAATGATGTACCGACTTTAGCTAATAGTACGAGTATATGATAACTCATTTGTCTACAAAACAAAATATTGTCAATTTTGGTCTTTTCCTTAGTCGAATGCCAGACGTGCTAAGCTCAGATATTTTCTGTGATATTCAATCTTGAAATAACTCGGTCAATAAATAGAAGAAACTAAGGTTGCAGATATAGCAAAGCTTACATGGTAATAGGAAAGCACATATCACGGAAAGGCGTCACCCACTCATGAAGACAACAAGCACAGGCAAAGACTGTGGGATAGATGACCCTGACAAAGGTCGCAGGGATAGATGAGTTAGATGAGGTCAATCAAAGTTCCTACTGGATAACAATTTTAGAGGCCAGTAGTCAGCAGTATCTACTTGCTCGTTACTTGATTTTGTTTTTTTTCTGAGCAAGTAAACAAGTGACAACCGGCCAATCTGGAAGTCACTGGAGAAGGCAGCTATGTTCAGCAGTGGACGTCCTCTGGCTTAAACAATGATGATGGTGATGAAGTAAACAAGTTTTCCGTACATTAATAGTACTGGCATCCTACTATTAGTTAATGATGGATTTCCACTAAGCGGACAAATGACACAAACGCACTGTAGCGTTATTATCTGTAATGAATACACAGCTCATCCCTTGCCTCGCTTAAGTAGAAACGCACCCTAAGCTCCTCCTATTAACGTCTTCGTGGCACTAGTCTTCTTTAGCGAAGTATATTAAATTTTCGTTTAAGTTTCACCAAAGCGCGAGTAAACAAACCAAAATTGATAAAGTTGCTTGCAGATTTAAAACGCAATCAGACCGTTGTCGTATTTTCGTGACGCTTTAGCGTGAATTTGTGTCAGTATTAGTAATTAAGTTTATATGAAATGATAAATCTGGAAATAGCCATGACGTATGAAAACTCAATAATTCCGCAATTGCCTGGATATAACTCATTTAGGACCCATAAATATATCAACAAGAGCGGGGGTGTAGTTGCTTACATAAAGGATTCAATAAAAGCCAGCGTCAAAGAATCAACGTGAGAGGAATGTAATTGCTTAGAAATCAACTTAGAAGGTGACATATTAGTCTTAGGTATTTACCGTTCACCCGCTTTTAAAAATGCATATCCCTTCATATCATCTCTTAACTCATTACTACGAAATACAAGTAGAAACAAGAAAATCGTTCTCTCGGGTGATATCAACCTTGATCTTTGCGCCCAACCAATAAGCGAGCAATGTGCTGAGTACTTGTCACTTTTAAACGAGTACCAACTAATACCGCCATAACCAAGCCTACCAGAGACAAAGCTTGTCTCGATCACTTTTTCGTAAAAAACGCAAACCAGGCGGTGGGTTTAGTTTGTCTCTCCGACATAACAGATCACGATGCTTGTTTATTGGGCATGGCTTTGGAACCGACCAAACCCAAATACACACGCTGTAAGACTAAAACGGACAATGAAGCGATTGTAAACGTAGTTTCTTCGGCAGATTGGTCAGCAGTCACTAATTGTCAAGATGTTAACAAAGCAGTAGCTTCATTCAACGCTATCATCGACACTGCTATACTAAACAATACAACTCAAGTTAAAGTCAGCCGCTCTAAATTTAATCTGAAGCCGTGGATAACTCCTGGGTTAATTAAGTGTCAAAGGCACAGAGACCGCCTACACCTCAAAGCCAAACAAAACCCGGATAATATAATAATTCAGACAACATACAAAAGATACCGTAACTTTCTAAATAGTATCCTTCATAAAACAAAATCTAATTACGAGAATCAAGTATTAGCAGCCCACAAAAAGGACCCAAAAAAACTCTGGAATACGATAAAGAACATATGCCACCTTAACAAAGCCCACAAAGATCCCTCTGACCTATTAAATATTACTTCTGACCCGTTTAATTCTCTAAGCCACTGCAATAAGCATTGCGAATGTTGGAAAGGAACTAGCCAACAAAACACTAAAAGATCTGTCTGCCACTCAAGAATCTCTAGCCGCTTCAGTAAAGCTTAAAAAATCGTCGTGCAAATCATTCTTTATGAATCCCACGGATACTAATGAAGTTGACGATATAATCAGTGATCTAAAACTAGATAGCTCCCCAGGTATCGACAAGTGTTCGCCGCTCATTATTAAACTACTTAGGAAATTCATATTAAAGCTACTAACACACATTTTTAACCTTAGTCTAGCATCAGGAATCTTTCCAGAGAGTTGGAAACTAGCCATTATAACACCAATCCACAAAAATGGGGATAAAAACTGCCCATCAAACTACCGTCCTATTTCGTTGCTAATCATATTTTCAAAAATGCTTGAGAAATTGGTGAACAGAAGAATAGTTACATTCCTTGAAAGCAATAACCTAATTCCCGATAGACAGTTCGGATTCAGGCAAGATCGATCCACCGAAGACGCAGTAATGTTACTGACGGAGACGGTTGCTAACGCCCTAGATCAAAACAAAGCCTGTCTAGGTGTGTTTCTCGATCTTGCGAAGGCTTTTGACACAGTTTCCATCCCAATTTTACTGCAAAAGCTAAGATCAGTAGGAATCAGAGGAGTCGCTCACGACTGGTTTTCTAGTTATCTCTCAAACCGCAGACAGTGCGTTCGCGTAGGTACTGTAATAAGCAACCAGCTCCAGGTCGAGTATGGGGTTCCCCAGGGCAGCATACTTGGCCCTACGCTATTTCTAGTATACATGAGCGACATTTTGGAGATTCCTATGAATGGTGCTGACGTTCTATGCTATGCTGACGACACAGTGATACTGTTCAAAGGCACATCTTGGGAAAACGCTTATGAAAAGGCAGAACAAGGCTTAGCACTTGTCGCGAACTGGCTAAAAAACAATCTTTTAACCTTAAATCTCCAAAAGACCAAATACATCGCCTTCCACAAGACAGTGCGTACACAGCCACCCCTTGCAAAAGCACTTCTTTTACACCTTTGCACTGCATCACCCCAGGGTTCTCACAACTGCAACTGTCAAGTAATAGGCCGAACGGACAAAATAAAATACCTTGGAATCATAGTGGATGAAAACCTGACGTTTAAACATCAATCACAAACTTAGCAGCTCGCACCCGTAAGACTATATTTATCATGAAGAACTTAAGATACTCCGCAACTAAGGGTACACTTATGCTAGTTTACAAAGCCCTATGCCAATCCCTTCTTATGTACTGCATTCGAGTCTGGGTAGGTGCCGCAAAATCGTTTATGATCGAGCTCGAAAGAGCTCAACGTGCGGTACTAAAAGTTATGCTCCGGAAACCTTATTTATTTAACACCAATCAACTCTACGAAGAAGCAAGAGTATTAAGAGTACGACAGTTATTTATACTTAAAGCTGCCACAAGTATGCACAGCTTTACCCTCAAGTCTTCTGAATATGATGATTTAGTGAAGAAACGCATATTCAGAATTTCAGTTCCGACTGTTAACACTACTTTTGCCAAACGTCACCCCACTTTTTTGTTACCACATATTTACAATAAATTCTGCCGCACCATCAAAATTAAAACACTACCGACCCGAAGTGCCAAACATGTCATTGAATCCTGGCTTTATAACCTTGATTATTCGGACACAGAAGATATTCTGACTTAGGTGACCTCTAACACACATGCAAATTCACGCACCAACAAACACCCACGCACACACGCACGCACACACACACACACACACACACACACACACACACACACACACACACACACACACACACACACACACACACACACACACTCACACACACACTCACACACACACACACACACACACACACACACTTTTTTAATTAACCTAGTATTATTATCCTCATGTAAAATATTTTGTATAGGTCTTCTTAAGTTTTATAATTTTAAGAAGAATACTAATAATGTTGATCTGAAACAGCTTACATTGTGCAATACAAATTTATGAAAAAATCCTTTATGAACCGGTTGCTGTTAGCAAATAAAAGTTTTGTTTCTTTGCTAATGTTTAAAACCGTGTGTCGAAATTATGTAATTATTTGCCTTGGAAAATAAAAGGCTGCTGCCGCTAGCCGCTAGACATAAGCTACTCTGTAATTTTATTGGCAATAAATAAATTTTATTATTATTATTATTATTATTACTAATTATTTTACTATAGAGCGCTATAATATGCAGTCTAGTTATACGTATATCAGTTAAATTGATGAAACTTTTATATTAAAAAGAATCCTTACATTTTACTTTATAACAAAAACACCAAAGCACACCCAGATGAACAATTCCGATTTAGCAAAATCGGCAATCGGTTCCGGTAATTATTTATTATTACATAAGTTTAGTTTTATATGATGCGCGATTAAGCAACGCCCACACAGGACATGACAGACAACGACACGAAATCACGAATTATTTATTAAAAAATCACAATATAAAATCAAAATATTAAAAGCGAGTTGAAACATTTTGCTCTCACAAAGCCCGGCATGCAATCAACAAACATCTGAATTGACGTTATAATATGTTTGTGTGGATGCATCACTACGTGCAATTGGCCAATATGAATTTAAATTGAAATTAAGCCTGTTGAAAAGAGTGATTAAAAATTTAAAATGTACGCCCGCGGGCTGAATCGACGGGCTGGTAATGACGTTTCGACTCGACGAAATGTTTATTTCGTTGTTTGTGCGTCCGCCTTTGTACAGGGTGGAATTTAAACAATGGAAAAACGTTTTACAGGCCTTCATCGATATCATTTCAGACATAGGCTTTCAGATTGGCCGGTTAGATTCTAGCTGCTCTCTGCAACCTTTACCGAGACGTCTGTCTGTCCACCTTGTGAATTACTTTGTAATGCAAAAACTTCTTTCTTAATTACTTCGTTTTATCCGCATTGCAATAATATATTTTCTGTAGCTGTATAACCGATAAACATACTTAAACTCGAAAACCTTTTTTTTTCTTATGGTTGTTAGCTCTACGAGCGATATGGCTTACCAATTACCACTTCAGCTTTACCATTTGAGCAGCTCATCGTCTTTGGTGATCAGTGTGATCACCCCTGGAAAACAGTTTGATGCAAACTAGTCTAAAGCCGCTATGGCGTTTCTTAGTGGAGGCCTATGTCCTAGTGGACTTTCTAAGGCTGGTGATGACGATACTTAAATTCATCATTATCATCATCATCATAATATTATTAAACGAAAGTTTGTTGATGTAAAGATGTTTGTTACTCTTTCACGAATTAACTACTGAACGGCTTTGGATAAAATTTTGCACACATATAAAATATCATCTGGATAAACATATATGATACTTTTAATCCCGGCTAATTTTCCTGTAGGATATTTTTATATACCTATATTGTTATTTATTTGAACGTTTCTTGTTACAAATCATACCAAACATCCTGCCTAATCCTGTAGTTAGCAAACAAAGTTGCGGGTCCAGCTAGTACATCATCATAAAACATCCATTATGACTTAGGTTCAAGTGCTCGTTTTCATTACACAAAAAAAAAAATCCAACGTCATCCTGTACATGCTTAGTAATCAGAAATAAGAAAAATCAGGAGCAGTTACATAACGTTCTTTAAATGAGCTGTCTGAGATTGATTCCTTTTTTAACCAGCAAAATGAATTCTGCATTTTAATTTCCTTTTAAGCTAATGGGTTGTACATACCTATGCTATATATGTTTTTAATGAAGTCACTCTGGAAGTAGTATGTAATATCCCAATTCTATTTAAATTATTTAATGGACAACATTTTGTCTTTGACATAGTTCTTATTCCTTTTTATTTTGTGTCTGACAATCTTAAGTGACTGTTTAAACATTGCCTAAGTATCAGTCGCTATTCTATTTGTTTATTTTTTAATTGGTGCCTTTATTGTAAGGAGAGCATGTTATTATTTACAAGGAATTTTTATGTACAAATTACTAGATCCATGGTTTTATAATAAATCCACGCTGTCTGTGTATAGCCTCTATTTTAATAGTGACACATTAATTTTGACAACTATTTGTGGAATTTGCCATAGATATAGAATGTACAAGATAGACATTGCAAATGATACAAAAAATGTGACACGTATGTGTGTGTGTAGTAGTGTTGTTCAAGCCACAATTTTTTTATCGATTAATTGCAACCGGTATCAAATTGATTTGGCACAAGTCACAATCGCCGCGGACCTTGAAGCACCAAAAGGTAAACCTAATCTTTAAACAAAATAGAGGTGAAAATCAGTATCACGAGAAGGATACGGGGCTTTCTGGGCTTGTATGTGCAAAGTTAAGATATGGTCGAAAAAAGGAAATATTTTTCTAGATATACATATTTCCACAAAGTAATAACTCTCTAGGGTCAACAGTCTCCAAGCCCAAAGTCGGACGGACAGACAGACAGACGGACATGACCAAACTATAAGGATTCCTTGTCAGGACTACGCAACCCTAAAAATGGCGACAAACATAGTTAAGTGGACAACAACAAACATAGTCGCTCTGCCCTGCAGGTGGGACGTAGGTGCACATTTTTTTATAGGAAAATTTTGTTGAGTTTAAAACTTGTTTGTTTATACTGATATTAACAAACAACTTTTTTCAAGAAACTACTCGCCCCATAACGACTTCGTTTTTTGTTTGTAAACGAAACTAACATTAATACATACAACATGTGACAGCATCAATACATTGCACTGATTCTAAGTTTCTTATAGCCACAGCCATTGTGTTAAAGAAATCAGAAACAACGAGGGTACCACAACACTCAGACCCGGGCCAATATAGAAAAGTTCGTTTTCTACATTGACCCGACCGGGGATCGAACCCAGAACCTCAGAGATGGCGGCGCCATTTAAAGTCCAGTATGCTCGCCTCTTGGCCACGGAGGTCGTCAAACTAAAAATAAAACAAAAAGCTCATAATGTAATGACAAAATAACAGTATTGGAGTGTTTTTTTTTGGTAAACAATCATGATAAATCTTTTTTTAAGTAATCGTTAAAAATCTTTTATATCCACAAATGGCTGTCGATATTTTATGACGTCACCGCTAGTTCAATCCTTAGTGTAAACCTACAATTTACTATTTTACCTAATATTTATTGTAATTATGCCTTTAGCTACGAAATACACAAACACACAACAAACAAAGTTCATATTCTTCTGTAAAATTTAAGTTCCTTGTCGATTATTATTAGGAATTAGACACAAATTTGTTTCAAAATATTTTAATCAAAAAATGTATTTACCTGGGAAATGTGTATTTATTAGGGTTATATTTTATTGTCACATCACAATTTATAATTGAACAGGACCCCATGTCTACAGAAATATTTAAATAAGTTTTACGTTTGTAATTTTGTATATTTTATAAAATTAATTTTGACGTTTGAAATTGAGATCATCTAGAGTCAGTTAAATATATTTTTTGTGTCACATAGGTACATTGACATCTGTCTTTTTCTATCTTGTAGGTTGCCCGCAAGGATATGATGTCTCTTTTCCACGCTTTGTCAGTCTTTAAGAGCGTAGCGAATGCTAAATCTATGGAATTTGCTTAGAGATTTAATAACGGCTGTCACTGTCCATATCAAGAGTGTTGTGGATGTATCGGCATGTTGACGTATCGGTTTAGCGATATGTGACCTTTTAAATTATGAAATTGTAATCATCGATTGCGCCATTTTAATTAATTATGCAAATTAAATTTTGTCTTTTGTATTTCGTAAATGATAAAAAAGTTGCCTTTGGAACCAAACTTTCTATCAAATTTTCTTTATAATCAAAAAGGCAGATGGCCTCTTTTAAGGTCTGTTTGTATAGGCGTTTTGGTAAATAGCGAAGTAGCAATATTATCGTACTAAGTCGGCCAATTATTAGGCTCATAAATTACCATAAAATAAAATATTTATCTGTAGTTTTATATTTTTTTTAATCCAAATAATTATGAATATATTATTTTACTTACAATTTCCACCCAGTGACGCCGGCATACAAACCTCATCTCACCACCTGCAACCCACACTCCGAGGACAAATACACGCAACTGCAAAGAGCACCCCCCCCCCCCCCCCCTTAAATTGAATGCGAGATAAGATGAATACAATAGTTAGTACCCAATACCGACATAAAAACCTAAAAGCAAAATAATTACATTTTTATAATAATTTAGTTATGGAATTCCACAAAGGAACGTCTGATGTTATAAAAAAAAATAAAAAACGCTTAATATGTTTTCGCGTCAATACCGTTCAGTTTAAATATCAATTCGCGCTTCATTTCCATCTTTAGAGCGCCATTTGCCATTCAAATGAGTAGCCAGAATGGATTGGTTTAAATTATTGATATGCAATGGTTGTTTTTAGCTTGAACCATGTTCCGGTAATAGCGATCGTGACATGCGATATCAAGCCACGATGAAAACGTTCAAATCTGAATATCATACTGACAGAAATATAATTTAATTGCGTGTGAGTGAGCCAACTGGTAATGGCCTAAAATAGATAATTTCTAAACCGATGCCCCGATTATTCTTAGAAGTATTAATAGTATGTTGTTTCGTAATGTTTTTTAATAAATAATGTTCGAGTCCGGCCCCCCTAGCTAACATGACTAACAAAACACGATATGATATTATTATAAGCCACACGACACACGATTACACGATATGATATCATGATATAGCGATATTTATCGACACCTAACTGACAAATTATGAACTTTTATGAAACAGCGAGCATGACCGTGACGTCACCGGCACGGGCATGCTTGCGTTTCGATAAAAGTTCAAGATGGCGGCTATTTAATATGTTATATTTTGATAGTTGTTTGTTGATAAATCGCTATATCATATCATATTGTGTTTTGTTGGTCATGCTTGGGCCTAGGACAGGATCAGGACTAGCTATATTTCCAAGACCAGGACAGTTCATATTATTACAAGTTTTACTATGGGGGAAACATGAAAATTGTATTTTATTGAACGTCTTTACCAATACATGACAATAATATCGTATTTTTCAGGTACTGTAATATTATCATCAAGATAGAGCATAGTTTGCATTAAATATTTTAAAAAATGCCAATTTCGATGTTATTTCCTTAAATAAGGTTAATGTGTGCTGCTGATTAAGTGGTTTTAAGGAGTGTCCTACTCTTTTGTACCTATAACCTGTAGGCATGCTCAGAGAAAATCTATTCTCTAAGTGTCTTGAACACCTTAGGATTTTATGCATCCCCTTAAAACTAGCTAGCACTAGCCGCGATTTGTCTGGGTAGACTACATAACTAAGTCAAAATCAAAAAATCTGATTCATTTATTTGCATAAACACAGGTAAAAAACAGTGTTTTGGATTGAATATAGGAAGTGAATAGTACCTCTATGTCTGGCCATGAGAGGCGTGCAAATTTTCAGTATTTATACAGTAAAATAGTAAGCAAAAGAATGTTAAATATTAAAATTAAGTACTATTCAATGTCATTAAGTATTTACGATATCACACAAATGTGTGAAATTACCATTTAACATGAATAATTTCAAATTTTTTTAATTAAAAATACAATAATATTATTAAATGTCAAAGTTTATTATTAAATGGTCAATTATATATAATTTTAAAATTTGTCAGTTAGGAACTCGGTCAAGGTGTAATAAGCCTTACTTATTAGAAGAGATGAAAGCAAAGCAGAATAAATAACAATTTTACCCAAATCGAATCAGATATTACTGAACAAACAGTTAATTTCGTAATTGAGGCCCACAAGAATACAAAAACGAGTTAAACATATATGATTGTGTAGTTTCAGTATGTTAATTAAATTTATTATCTACCGAATTTAAGTGAATTCCGATCAGCCTTTATAGTGTAATTAACTTTATCGTCCAAAGACAGAAACTTTCACATTTAAAATAGTGAAAATAATAGCATCTGTATCTGTAATTATTTGTATTGAATTTTTATGACATTTTATATAGAATAGTAAATGTGACGACGCTTGTGGCTGAATTTATTTGTAATTCTTGCATGTGATTTTTCTTTTTAATAAATTTGTATGAAATGTAAATGAAATCATCTGACCCCAGATGTGAATTAAGTTATATAGCATCTTAACTTTTAATACATTAATATTATTTAACATTAAAAATATTATTTAACATTAAAAATATTATTAAACATTAAAATTATTGCATTATTTCCTTAAGCGATACGAAAGATAACGTCGATAAAGATACCGGCTCGTATATTCCCCTTACCTATATATTGACCTTCAAGGGATGATTCCGTTGTCTTCAATTGATACACCCGGGTATTATTGTAAGTTTCGTACATAAGTAAGAAGAGCACTTCTTACTTCCATGTACTTGTTAAGCATAACATGTTACTCAAGTATGTTGCGGTCATTGTGCGTTACCTGCCTTTTTTAAAATTTACATCTTTAACTAAGAATCGGTAAATAATCATTCAGACTTTGTAATTTTTTTTTGTTTTTTAGCAATTCCATGCAAGGTTTAATTTATTTATGCGATGGGACGTGGGTTCGAGTCCCACCTGAGGTCGATGATTTTTTTCAAGTGTTATTTATCTTCAATCATTCAGACGTCAAGGATGATGATGAACCATCAAGATTTTTGACTTTCAGTTTCATAGGTATATTTTTTTATACCAGGTATCACCAGTTGTCAACGTGGTAATCAACAAAGTACTACGTGAAATCTAGAATTAAACTGCCAGTTCTTGCTGTACAAAGTATTAATAGAATCAATGGAAAAAAACAGGTTTTAGGGCTCTAAAAGTCTTGCATTTATTTTTATGAAAGAAAATTACTTGCCGAGATACCTACACCTACTAAACTATCTTAACTCATTCAAGCGTTAGTTTGTTTTTAACTATTTTTCAGTTTTTGCTATCTTATAGGCCTATTTGTAGGTCATTTTCATGATGCATCATGCATTTATTTAAAAAATATTTATTGTTTTATGAAGGTTTTTTCTATGAATTACGTAGCCAATTTACGAAAATCCAAAATCCTCACTTCGACCGACACATCTTTACAACCGTTTGACTTGAAACAGCTCAGTGATTTGAACATAATCGTGTAACAAGACAAAATATCTCCTTTGACAACAATGTACGGAGCTTACCTAATAAGTTAACTCGTATCACTAAAGCGCAAGTTAATTATAATGTAAGTAGGTATGCATGAATTAGCTGAGTTAAGTTAATCGGGTTATAATAAAGTCACTGATGGCGATTCGGGTCTTCCACTGGTAAAAGTTAATTCTTTAGTATGTTTTTCTAAGCCCTGAAAAAGAGAGGTTTCAAGTTTGTATGGAGTTTTGGCTTTCTTGTGCACCATACTTAAAATTAAAGTAAAACTCAAATCATAGTATTTATTTTCATGTCTTCTTATGAGTAGTACTTAAGTATTTATAATGTAAGTAGTAATACTTAGTAAAAACTAAGCTTCGGATTTCAGTAAATAATTTTTGTTAAATGATTGTATTTCACAAGCTGTTCAAATTGTTGCGACTTTATATAAATAAACACAAATATTGAAGACCTAAAATCAAATCGTTTTAGTGAAATCATGAAATAGTAATAGGTATCCCTCTAGAAGAAAAAGCGATACCTATATTAAAATAATATTGTCATTAGATGTAAATATTGCGACGACAAGTACCACTTTTATGGGTTGCTCAGCATTCACCACCAGTTAACCGTATAAAAAATTTAATGCAGTAAATTACCTACATACACCCCAAAATTACGCCTCATCATCATTATAATAATCAGCTTTCATCAGTTAATTGCTGAAAAAAGACCTTATAAAGAGCACGCAACGGAGTCCGATCTTCAGATTTTTTTTTCCATCAACTGTCAGCTTTGCGTATACCATCCACCTTGTTGAAGAGCGCCCTACCCTACACTGCATTGGCCAAATCACGATCTCCACTCAACCACGTCATCGTTTAATAGTTCGATAGAAAATATGACAGCCTACTGCCGCACTAATTTGCTTATCCCTTGAGCAATATCGATTAGACACTTTAGTTATCAGTCGGAAATTTCTGATTTTATTTATAGCAAAAATAGGGTATTTTAAACCTTATTAAATGGGCACACGGTCGGAAACCAATTAAAAATGTAAATACTGGGCCTGGTAAAGGGTAAAAATTCCCTGAGCGAGCATAGCTCTTCCTATAGGAAATTGCTTTACTTGCTTCCAAATTGCGCTAAAATATGCAATAAACTCTAAAGTTCTACACCTTTGCTATGTAAATTAAGTCTACAAAAAACTATATCGTAGGTACTCAGAAGCTATTATCTCAGGTGGAAATCGATAACGGCTCAGATCTAATTACCCTTCAGTGTAAGAGCATCCGACACTGCTCCGCCAAAATGAATTATAGTACTTCATTAAACCAAAGTGCTGTCTTAAAGTGTCTAAAAAGATTTCATTATGTTAAGGAGTGAGTAGTGATGTGACATGACACATCAAATTTAAAAAAAACATAGAATTGTTATTTAAACACGGAATCGACGAACGACGACGTTTTCATTTGCTTTTGCTTAGTCATTTTAAAATATTTATCGGATTTTATTGCTGTTTTCCTATTGGTTTCAAGTTTCATTCGACTAAATTATTTGTATGGAAATTTTAGAGTTACTAGAGATTGCCTGTGGTTTCTGCAAGAAGATTGCAAGTGATTTGGTTTGTCATAGTAAGTTTTCTTGCTGGATATTACAAATAACGACGACCAACATAAAAATCTCAGAAATTTCAATTCTCTAATAAAACCGCACATAACAACTGGTTAGTTGTTTAGTACGGGAAAGTTAATTTATTTTTTCGTTTTAAGTTTTGCCACTAAAAGTGATATTTAAGCGATAGAATCACTTTCTAAAAGAAAGTTACTAATAAAATAGGACCTTAAAATATACAGATGGTTTTGAACAGTAGCCACATTTAAGGATTAGAAATACAAACAAATTTTACAATAGAGTCAACATCGAAATCATGAATGCTCCATTTATTATCGACGGAATTCAGTAGTTTGTATGGAGAAATGAAAAAAATATACGATTTCGATGTCAAGCCCATAGAAAAAGTTATTCGTACTGATTAACACAATGGTCTCCATAAATTTGGCTACTTTTCAAAACCACAATAAGTGTTAACCATATTTTATATCGATTCAGTTGTAGGTAATAATTAACAGCACATCACTAGTAAAGGCCGCCTATTCATTAAGCTCGCCGGTTTTTATCTGATTCTACGGAAGCCCGTGTTTTGCAAGTTTGTCAAAATTGATCCGAAGATGAGCCATGAAAAATGATGCCCGTAGTGGAAAATTAACTTTCTGCATTTTAATTTTGACGGAGATACAGTATGATGAATGACGGTACTTTGATTGTTAATAAAATTTATCGTTTTTATTTTTGCATACATAGACATTAACGGCTAAATCTAAAGCTAAATTTTATGAAAGAGTAAATCAATCAATAAAAAATCTTCTTCCAAAAAATCGTTATTTATCAGAAGCGTGATACTATTGATAGCTCTTCTTTCAACTAACATACCTACCTAAATAGACATTTTATTGCAACTAAAACATGTAAGGTTATACAATTAGATAAAATATATACACATGTTAGGTACAATCTGGTTATCCGGCGGACTTATCTTCAAAAGCGTCCTCTTCCATACAACGTTTGGGTAAATGAAAAGATTTTTACTACCTTATGTTAGTTCAAAAAAGTGCGTGACTTTTGCACCTAAAAAAACAAAAAGTGAATATTCTCTCAAACAGAGGATACATAATAAAAGAAAATATACTCCCAAGTTGTTTGTTTATTAATATGCGTTTTATGAACGTTTCACCGAAAGGTTAAGTGCTATTTATTAGACTCATTGTTGTATAATTCAGGGATTTCGGGCGTTTCGGTTAGTTCCCGCGACCGGTATTGATTTGATGGTCGCCACATGAATTTATTATCATTCAGCTCGCTAGCAGACACGAAGAGGATTTTCCGGCAAAATTGTGCATAGAGGTTAGAACAACAATTTTGCAATATTTTTGTACTAAATTAATGAGTTATAACTAAGCACTAATTGTCATGTCACTCATCGTTCCTATCTTTAATCTACGAAATATGATGGGGTAACTTTAGTACCTACTTACTACCAATAGTTTAAGATTTCCAGTACCTTCCTACTCTATTTACTTTTGTTAAACTGTAAAACCGTTTAAAAGTTTTAAAAATAATATACTGAAACATAAAACCAAAATGAGAACTTTTAACTTTTTTGAAGTCGGTTAAAAATAGCTTGAAGCAGCTGCTGCTAATAAATCAACGTTAATTTAGGTATCCTGTTTTAATTTTTTCTATTCTATTTCCGTGCCAGCGACATATTGCCTAAAAGAAACTACCAGGCGTTAGTTTGTTAGTAGTTTAACAGTTAGTGTGGAATTTACTATTTTTTCATTGTATTTACGATCGATTTGTTGGGGTAAGGGGGATAAGGGGTTTCCATTTTAGATCCACAACGTAGCCTTTCTTTTGTTGTAAGGTTTATAAGTCTTTAAACTTGCAGTAGGTAAGCCATTTGATGAGAAAGACTGATGTCAGATTTCTTTTGCTATTTTGACACATTTCCACTTTATTTATTGGCTCGGCTCAGAGTTTGTTGGGCCTATGAAGAAATTCCTTTTTAGGTTTTGAGTAAGTAGGCGGCGGTTTCCTATCCAAATCAAACCTCATTATAGTGCACTTTATTTATTGCGAAGTTCACAAGGCGATCGATAGTTTGTCCCAACATGCGATATAGTAGGCACATTTTGCACTTTTAAGATTTATTACTTTATTTAATGTTCATGCAAGCGCCTAAAATCGCTATTTATAAAACTGACATGCCTTGTCAAGTTTGACAAGATGACATTTATAAGTTTTGTATGCGACATATTGTTTGGTACCTACGTCATAATATATGATGGAGTCGGATGTTAATTCGTTACCTCGGATCATGAGAATTATTATAATAATAATTATGATTTCCACAATCACGCCAATTATCTAGCCCCAAACGAAGCAAAGCTTATATTATGGCGACCAGAATAACGCATAAACATAATTAAATACTTTAATAAACATCCATGACTTAGGTACAAATGCTTGTGTTCATCACACTTACATTTGCCCTTTGCGGGATTCAAACCCGCAGGCATTATAGTCCGGAGCGCGAACCACTACACCAGACGGTCGTCAGATTATGTTGTGTGACATATGTTTTTATTTATTTATTCGGCGAAGGGAACGTGTTCCATACGCACATGTCAAAATTACCTGCAAATAATCGAATCAATCGCTAAGGCCACGGTAATACTGTAAGCAATTAGGTATAATTGGAGCCGCGGTTGGGCCGCGAATGGAGCTACGAATTTGTAATGAAGCTTAATTTGGTGGCAGTAGAGACATGTTTAGAAGGTTCATTACAGCTAAATTTCGTGATTGTTTGATAAGAATATTTTACCATACATAACATACATGTCCTATGCGCTTTGTTTCGTTTCTAGTAAGGGTACCACTTGACATGTTCAAATGAGGCAAGTCAAGTTCATCATCTCAGTCTATTGCAGTCCACTGCTGGACGTAGGCCTCCCCCAAAGAGCGCCAGTCATCTTCCTAAGGTCGTCGGTCCACCGAGCTGGGGGGTGTCCTACACTCTGTCTGGTTATTTTATTAGAATTTGAAATTCGCAGAACTAACTGTTGGACAAGGGAATTATATCATTATATCTTGTCTAGATAAACAGTGCTGTCTAAATGAGGCATGTGCATTGCAGTTTGTCGTTGCAGCTGACCAGAGTTTGCAGCTTGTTGAAGTTTTTCTAGGTTAGCTTAGCATCTGCTGGTTTTTGCTTTTCTCTACTTTTTCGTATAAAGGCCATAAAGCTTTTGCCAGTGGCGTGACGGCGCCAGGTCTTTGCTGACCAGGAAATGGAATAGAAAACCAATTGTGGTGGCAATAAGGGAATCACTTTATGACAAAAATATTGGTTGTATGTACAGTCGGTTTACGGACGATAATTTTACGTGATAACATCATAAGAAAACATTGATGCTACTCGAACACATCGTCCGATGGAGTGGACGAGAAATAGAAGCTTCACAAGCCGAACGCTTAGGCCGATCGGCTTGTGACGCATCAGGCGGAACGTGACACTTTTCCGTGCATGCAGCCTGTGTTCATCCATTTATGTCCACGTTAAAATATGGCTAACTCGGTTTCTTCTAAGTATACACGTAAGACACGCATTAATGCAAAGCTTTATAAATACTTACTAGAATTTTGATCCTACTGAGTATCGTAGGCGGTGAAGCCGCATCCCGCGTGCGGGCGCATTTTGTACGTGGCGTGCGAAACGTGCGGTTATTTGACAAGATGCTGTTCGAAATTCGTTTACGTCACGTCATGTCACGTGATGTTATTTATGTTGTTAAAAGAAAAAAAAAAAAATTCACCGGTATGGGAAGTGCAGAAGTATATTGCGTTATCGTAATGTCATGTTAATTCGTTATTCTAATGCTGGGGCTTCACCTGCGTGACGCCTAACGTTCAAATAAAGGCATTATTAGCGTTAAATAAATTAAAGCATTAAGCTACGCGCTCAGTGCGTGGACACACTTATTTGATGTTTGATTCTAGCGTCTAGCGACGTAGTTAGCGTGTGATCTGTGAGTGTGTCTTTAAAATAAAATAAAAAAGCTTCCAAGAACTCAATACTTTTTTTGTTTTGTCTACTCCATTCTAACTTAATAACTATGCA
Organism: Anania fuscalis; assembly: GCA_950371115.1. Classification (NCBI taxonomy): domain Eukaryota; kingdom Metazoa; phylum Arthropoda; class Insecta; order Lepidoptera; family Crambidae; genus Anania; species Anania fuscalis. Next base: position 13,305,775 of record OX493335.1, on the reverse strand, counting down.
CTTTAACATATATTTCACAAAGAGTTTTTGAATGTGACCGTGTTTTAACACGTTTAGTGTAGTAGGTGTAGCCACAACAACGCACTAGACGCCCGCTTAATCCCTTTGATGTGTCAAAAGTTACCGCCGTCCGAGCTATCGCCTAACGTCTAATGTTATTGAAGCAAATTAGCACACAAAGACCGGCTACACCTGCGTACTACGTCAAATAGAGCACTAATTAACGACATTAGACGCAGATGAAGCCCCAGCATAAGAATGTGTTAGTTTTAAGGTATTTTGTCTATATAGTGATTTATTTTTAATATAAATGTATTAATAACATATCGTCACAGTACGTACTTGACAAAGATTTTTTAAACCTAGTGGGAAAACGCTGGTACTTTAAAACCACGGAAGAGTTATTATATTATCTTCTTTAGAAGAATACGTGTTTAAAAACTACCTTGTAAAAAAACCGGCCAAGTGCGTGTCGTGCCACGCGCAGTATAGGTTTCCGTAGTTGCCCGTCGTCACAACAGTATATTTCAGCAATCACTTTTTTCAAATCACTCTAAACATTTGTCTCTAAAAAAATTTTGAAAGACTAAATTGAACGACTATTACTGTTAAACCAACTGGACTATATTAACCGTTATGATTTTCCTTAAAAGTTCATGAAAAGCACTATTATTGTGAATTTTTCCAGATATTTCAAGCCAATAGTTTAGCTCTTAGAGGGAGGGACGCCCTACTCGAGCAAAAATTTTCACTTTAAAGTTAATATTATTATCACAAACGGATTTCTAAATCAATAAAATGTCTTAGCAACCCCTAAGGATTTTTTAAAGACCTATTACCGATACCCCACACGATGGGGTAGACGATGAAAAAATTAATCATTCCCATGTTACATGTATGGGAACTACGCTGAAAAAATATATTTTTCAAAATTTTATCTACCATGTCGGCGTGAAGATTGATATCTCCACAAAATTACAACTCTCCAGGATCAACAGTCTCCAAGCAAAACCTCGGACGGACAGACGGACATGACGAAACTATAAGGGTTCCTTGTCAGGACTACAGAACCCTAAAAAGGATAAAACAACAATGGCTCAAGCTCTATATGTTTGATTTCACTAGCTTTTCTATTAATATCTTATGTCAAATCTTGCTCAAAGATGTAGTAGTCCCGGAAATTACCTCTTGACATAGGTACTTCATCGTATCGAAGAATCTTACTTGTAAGATTTAAAACTTCTAGGTTTCTTGGCTACTTAAACTGTGCAAGGAAACGGTGAGAAGTGTGGTTTTAAATTTCAAAAGTGAGAGTAAGAAAGAGATAATATTATAGAACCTACAGGTTTATGGATTCCCAATAGTCAAACATTGTTATAGTTCATAATACAAATCATAGCAGTTGCATAATTTACACTTACAGACCTCACCTTAACTGTTAGGAAGTTTGGGCCTATCAGTGCGGATTGGTAGATGCTGCCAGTGATAACACACTTATAGTGGCAGATGCAATCAACTGCCTTCACTGCTCATCACTTTTAAAGAAATGAAAGTGACAAAACCGTGCTATGATTGCACTGTCAGCAATTGGTTACGTTGAGTGGTATTTGTAAATATAATGTGATTTGATTTTTCTATGTGATCGTTTTACCGTTAATTATTCTCCCTACCAAATCCTATTTTGATTCGATCACTTCTTTGCGTGACCGTTCATGCGAAAAGAATTGCTTGTTTGTTTATACATTTTTATGGTTCCGTACCCAACATATATAAGATACTCTATGACTATTGCTTAAGCAGCTGTTTGACTGTTCGTCCGTCTGTCACCGGGCTTTATCTTTTGTACTAAAAGGTACAAATTTCACAGTTGTTTATTACTTTGGCTTTACGTTGTTGCGGTTTTTGCTCAATGCTAAAAAATAGTTTTTATTATTGTATGCGAGTCAGACTGGCGTTATACCTACACTTTGTGTGCGAGTCAGACTCGCGTTTGGCCGGTATCTGTACGGCATCATTTGCGGTGACCTTCGTTTGAAAGCTTTTACTACTGCTATTTGCCTAATTAAGCATCACGAACGATCTAAACAGGTGTTCGATTCTGTTAATTTAAATTACAATAATAACAGCGGGATCACCGAAAACTGATGTGGGCTTGGTATCATCTGTGTCTGTCATCGGGGGGTGTTTGCCATTTTTGCCAATTCTTGCCACGATTGGCAGGCGGGTTGGCGAGCGCCAGGCGATCTTTTTTCCTACTTCGCACCCAGACGCTACTTCCCGTCTCGTGCTGCAGGATTTAGTCACCTCTTACGACACGCAAAATTCTCAAACTATTTTTCTATGGGATCAACATCAAAATCGTAAAAAAATGTTTAATGCTCCGTACAACTCACTACGTCGATGATAATATATGAAGCGTCTGAAAACAAAAACACGATCTCGATTTAACTCCCATAGTATAAGTCAGTTCTCTAGTACCATAGTGCAAGCCTTGTATAGTTTGGGCACATGAGTAAAGAAACGGAACAGAGACAAAGCTTCTAAAGAGCTAGCAAAATGTATACCTATTTTGGCAGGGTTGGCACAATTAAATAAATTTAAAATATACTTTTTTTCACTTTTTTTATTAAAATAGGTTATTTTTTTTACAAATTGCATACTCTTAATATTATTTTTTTTCTTTTGGTTTTTAATAATTTGTTGTGTCTTTTAATCGAATGATAAATTCTAAATCTAATATAAAGTTTTTTCAAATAATCCAATGGGAAATAATCACATGGCATATGAAATGTACAATCTTGCAAACGTGCTAATATATCATTACCAATATTAACAATTTGTACATGAAGATCAAAATATTTGCAAAATTTATGCTCAAGCAATTCAACAAATGCAATAAAATTGTCAGGAGGTATTATCACACACAGTACAATGTACAACCATATTTACAACACTTTTTAAATACCAAAACAAAAATATTACTACGTATTATGTGAGAAACTCGATAACAAAACAAAACACGCACGACATTCGAGCGTCGTGTCACGCCTGCAAGCCCTGAGATTGACCACTGCCTGATCTAGTTTGAAGCGGTTTCGGCTCATACGTGACAAGCGTCCAGTGGACACGCACTCACACGCGTTGCATTTGTAGTGATGTACCTATCACAGCGCATTCGTATGTAGCTTTGTCTCTGTTCCGTTTCTTTACTCATGTGGTTTGGGGCTAGGCAAATTGATGTGATTGGTGGACGAATTTATTCACGTTAAAACGGAATTAATTGTCTTGATATTTTACAATTAGAGTACAAGAATCGGGATCCAGGTTTATATTATTGCGTCAAACTTTAATTTAGTTAATGCAGACTAGGTTTGGTGCTGACAGTGAAATAAAGGCGCTAATTAAAATGGAAATTAGCTACTTAGAACGTGTGCATAGTAGACACTATTTGTTTAGTTGTTTTAGAGATAGCTAGAACATCTACTCGTTATTGATTTTATAACAATGTAAAATGTAAGAAAAAAAACAAGTTTTACTTAGAATCAAAAATATTTGAAGTTTAAACAAGTGTAAATAAAACATTGCTAAAGTTTAAAGTCCACATATATTTTTGTAAATTTTCGTCTCTATTTTTTCTCATTTCACAAAAGACAAAGGTACACAGTAACCCCTACATAAAGCATAGGCAAGCATAGATTATTACAAATATAGTTTTTTTAGGACACTTCTACACTAACTAAAGGATTTAAGGAGATACAATACTGAAAAAAGCCACGAGCTCATTTTGTTTAAATCATATTCATTCAGAATACTCAATGATCGTAGTCTTATTACCTAGCATCCAAATAACGCTATAACATGCAGCATCATTTTTCATCTAACTGATCGTTTAGCTCGAACACTAAAAAGAAACACAAATATTTACAGCACCCAGCCTTATTTGCATCACATCGCATCTGACCACAAGTGCATTACGATGCTCCTAAAATTCCGCTCCGGCAAAGTTGCGCAATTCGCCGAATCGACTGTCCGAATAGTTCCAATAAAAAGTCGATGCTCGACTTTAAATATCGAATCTACAGAATACGGTTAGGGAGTTTCACTCGAGTCTGGATGCAAGCATTCTGCGAGCTGCGAACTTCGTCTCGGCTATTCATGCAAGTAACTTCGCTGGCGATCCGCTTGCTTTATATTGTTGGGTTGCAGAATTTCTGTTCGTTATTTCCCACCAGGTAAAAAGTGTAACATAAAATTTGATGTTTATGTTTAGAAAGAAGTTTCGAATAACGCTACCGACAAATAATTATAAATAAAAGAATAAATAGGTAATTTATATAATATGCCAGACAGCACCAATTACCGTCATGGTCTCAAAGTGAGGAATTATCATCCTTGTGATATAAGGTACCATACAATTATTGCTAGGGATTTCATACATTTTCGAAAAAACCAGAGAAGCGTGCCGGGATTAGAACGCATAATGATCGACGAAAATAATGCGAATCTGCTTGCTATAAGTATGAGTCTCCGGATTAAACTTTACAAAATACGCAAAGATATTCCGCCGTCTTACTTTTTCGTCTATATTCAACAAAAAGATAAAGATTAATAACTGTTTTAGCTGAGCTTCAAATTAAAAAGCTTTAGTATTACATTATTTTATTTTGGCATAATTCTAAATAATTGTATGTTGATCAAAAGTTGCAACATTATCATTAAACAACTCGTGAAAATGTATCTCTAATAGTATATTTACGTACCTTTTATTAAACAACCTTTTAGCAAGCAACCTACTGCCACCCTACAGCCGACGTTGGCCAGCAAGCCAACAGAGGTCGATACTAAAAACCGAGATAAAGATGACTTTGTCGAAGTTAAAAAGAGGACACGACGGCCGGGCAACAGTCAGAATCGTTGCGGTACCGCGCCTATAACTATGGAACCCAACTTTCTGTCACGCGCTGCTACACCCGTCACGGCTGTACCTGTCTCGCCCGCACTATACCACCAAGTCGCAGGACATTGTGGAGCACATTAAGGTCAAGAGTAATCTTGAGTTAAGGGTTGCTTCTCTGGAGTCGAGACACAACGCGAGTTTTAAAGCTTTCGTTATGTTAGTACCGACAAGCAAGCTGGACGTATTTCTCAAGGAAGAATTCTGGCCGAAGGGCAATATCGTCGATTCCGTGGAAGATTGACGGTTGACACCTGGCTCCGATAACGAAGCCCTAATAATTAATATAAAAAAAGTAAACTAATTATTTATTATTATTGTATGTATGTAGTAAGGCATTTATTATATGGGCCTTTTATTATTTTGTCATCTGTAATATTTGTTGCGTGAAATAAATGATATATTATTATTTAAAAAAAAAAATGTTTGGTGCACCAAATTTCCTGTCTATGTCTTAATTTATGTTATTAAAGTACACCAATTACATCAATAGTCACATAACTCAGACCTGTTAGTTTTCCACAAACATAGTTAATTTGCACAGATGACAAAAAAAATTCAAACACAGTTTTCACTATTATGCTAAGTTATTACATATTTATGAGCGCGCGATAGCCAGAGAGAATTCATTTGGATAGTGAATAGCCACTGTAGCTCCAGAATGGAGACAACAAATGTTTACGACTCCATTAATTACAAGTATACTGCAAACAAGGGTTCTCCTCCCGCATAACTTCACACATACACGGCTCACTTACATAAGTTTGTTGTACTAGAAACTGCTGTACGAAAATTGAGTTCGTAAGACAGGGCTGATTGGATTCAGCAATGCTATTTAATGTAAATTAGTTGTATTTAAACTCTTATCTATCATACGACCGTTATTTGCAAACGCATTGATTGCTAAAACTAGTAGAACGGAAGTTGAGCGCTGGGCGAAAGTTGCGCAGAAGACCATAACGATTACGTGATTGGCTAGTCTCACGCCGCGCCTGCACCGCCGGCCGTGATTGGTTGTAAGCTCCGCGCACACGCTTCTCTAATACGATGATCGTCTCATAAGATGCGCAAAGCGATCCCCACTCTTTACCCAATATCGATGCCGTGTATTGTAAAAATGGGTCAATAAAACGCAACTTGTATGGCTCCGTTGAACTCGGTTCTGGGTGAGCAGGGAGACCCTAACAAAATTGATGGTTCTGGTACTTTGTAACACAACACACGTATGTAAATTATTTCATTTCAAGACCATAATGGTTGGTTGGTGTGTTTTCTTTGACGCATGTTTACTGTACGTAAGTGTATCGATCGATCTTATTGTATAGTACATACAATGGTAATAATAAATTATCTCTACAAACACGCTACCTATCTAGCCTTAGTCTAAGCAGCTAAATATGACGACTAGAATAAACATACTTATATACAATACTGAATACCCATGACTTAGGTACACATGCTTGTGCTTGTCAAATATACAGTTGACCCTTGCGGTATTTGGTCTGGTTATTATGTATTGTCTTTAGTAGTTTCACTCCTGGTAATTTCCATTTTCTGTTGTGTTCCTACTTGATCTTACTATTATTATAAATGCGAAAGTATGGATTGTTTGTTGTAAGTATGGATGTATGGATGTTTGTAACTATTTCATGCAAAACTACTGAACGGATTTGAATGTAATTTGGCACAGATATTTAATAATATGATCTGGATTAACATATACTTAGTGAGATACTTTTTATCCTGGTTATAGATTTCTGTGGGATATATTGATTAAACAAAAGACAACGCGAACGAAGTCGCGGGAAACAGCTAGTTTAAACCAAAGCTTTCAGTAAGTTAGAAATACTACATGAGTTTCACTATATCTCGCATTACCCTGGCTTTGAAGTCCAACCCTTCTAGCATGAGCAATAAAACACGATATGATATAGCGATTTATCAAATATTTTTTGTCAAAATATGAACTTTCATCGGAAAAGCGAGAATAACCGTGACGTCGCCGGCACGGACATGCTCAATGTTTCAATAAAAGTTCAAGATGGCGGCTATGTTATCATATTTTGAAAATAAAGAGGCAATAAATCGCTATATCATATCGTGTTTTGTTGCTCATGCTAGAAGGGCAGAGCCCGAACTATAACACCAGACGGTCGTCATTTTATTAGGACATAGGACCCAATTCTCTTTTAAAACATCTGCATGGGATACGACGAAAATAATTGCATAAAAATTAAATAGATGCAAGAAATGTTTAAAGTCCATTCCTAAACTATTCTACATAACATTGCTATAGTCCAGATACCTAGCTGTACTAAAATTGAGTTTAGTATAAGAGTGTCGAGTAGCTCTATTCCCGTAGATTGGATCCTGAATTCTAAGCTATTTGTGAATTTGGAAAACTTGTATTTGAAATTAAAGGCTCGGCTTCGCTCGGGAAATGCTATCGGCAATTCGGTCAAATTGTTTCAACAAGAACAAGTTTTTGGTTTAAGACATAATTCGTCATAAATGTAGGTATAGAAGATCGATGCCCTGAAAGTGACAAAGATAGAAATGTTGTACTAATACCCCCTAATCTTAAAGACACAAGAAGGGCTGGATTTGTCTTAAGTAGATTAAAATATGAATATTAGAGGCGAGGTTGGCCGTAGACAAAGCTGTTATGATCTACACTAATTACTAATGACTCACGAGTTTGAGGTAAAAAATACACTGCCTAGGCACAAGAATATTCCCCAATAACCATCAGAAAATACTTAAATAACAATTGAAACTTTTGAAATATGTACGTAAATATTCCATAAGCTTTTCACTGTCTTAAATCGTAAAACGAAAATGCCAAGTGAAATACTTTATAAAAAATATTATCTTAACTTTGATAATCTCCACAAAATTTCAGTTGAGTTTTATGAGAAACTATAATTCATCCAAAGTCGTCTGGCCGAAATGTTTTACTATTTATCCGGTGACTTACAGACGAAGTCTTAGTTAAGTTTCGTAAATAGAAACAGAGGCTTATGGCTCTTTTGTCCGTGACATTTTAATTAAAATATTTTGATTATTATTTGAAAAAATATAAATTACAAAGCTGAAAACCAGCGCTGCAATTTTCTGCAGCAAACCAACTCAATGTGTGCTGCAGAAAATTGGAATTGCAGAAGATGGGCACCAACCCATCAGACACCAAATCGATGTGCGCTGACCAATTTTTAATGTTATCATTAGTAATATTATGTAAGTCAATGGTAATCTTTTTTTTTCTTGTATAATGCTGTTTTTTTGCTTGTTTTTCTTTTTTTAAGAATGTTGTTTTGTATATTCTTTTAAACTTTCATGGTCACTAACATTAGAATAGTTTGTTACGGGATTGCTACCATGTACCTTATTTTTGAGTTCCCGATATTTCGGCACTGTTGCAAGCGCCATGATCACGGAGTAACTGAAGATCTTGCGGGTAAGTTGTTAAGGGCAAACATGTCGGTCTACCCTCTTTCGCAGTCTTTTATTGCACGCGTCGGTACCATTGTCTACAAACTCACTATTTTCTCGCACCTGTTCTCGACACACAACACTAACAGTATCTGACCGCGACACAGCAGTTTGTTGTTTTTTCCGAGTGACAGACAAGATCTCAAACGTACTTCATAAATACTCACTTAATACTGTCTTCACTCCATTAAGAAAAGTAACACAATGTCTACGATCTCCAAAAGATAGTTTCCCAATGGAGAAACCGGGTGTCTATAAGATTGACTGCAGCTGTGGCAGTTCATATATCGGCCAAACAAAACGTACCATAGCGTGCCGAATGAAGGAACACATAAAAGCGGTCAAAAACAACGACAAACAGAAATCGGCAATCGCGGAACATTTGTTGGAATCAGGTCTCAATCACTGGATTGAGTTTCACAACCCTCAGATCATTTCGACAGAACGCCACTACATACCAAGAATGGTCAGGGAAGCGATTGAAATTACAAAGTACAAAAATTTCAATCGTGAGGATGGGTTTAAATTGTCAAGTGTCTGGAATCCAGTGATTCGTATGTGCAAAAACCGGAAAAAACAACAAACTGCTGTGTCGCGGTCAGATACTGTTAGTGTTGTGTGTCGAGAACAGGTGCGAGAAAATAGTGAGTTTGTAGACAATGGTACCGACGCGTGCAATAAAAGACTGCGAAAGAGGGTAGACCGATATGTTTGCCCTTAACAACTTACCCGCAAGATCTTCAGTTACTCCGTGATCATGGCGCTTGCAACAGTGCCGAAATATCGGGAACTCAAAAATAAGGTACATGGTAGCAATCCCGTAACAAACTATTCTAATGTTGTTTTGTGTTTTGTATTTTTAGTGTGTGTTTAATAAAAGGTTTCTCTTATTTTCTCTCTCTTTCTCTCTCTCTTTCTCATACACACACAAACACACACTTTTATTTAATAAAATAACCCCAACTTATAAAAACAACATAACAAAATTAAAAAATAATAATATTTTTTGGCTCTTCAACTTTATTAAAAGAAATATTAGTTACCTAGTTAAGTTTTGATACAAGCGTCAATAGCGTCTAAAATTTATCAGGTGTAGGTACATTTACGTTGGTCTATTTTAATTTGTTACAACCTATTACTATTTTAAATACTTTTTAATTTTACTTTACTTTCAATTAAATTTTACTTTAATTTAAATTTAATTGGTATTTAATTTCAATTTAATTTTAAAACGGTTATCTATGATTATAGTGAGTTTGACAAAAATAATAATATTTACTCATTGTAGGCCTTTGGGCTATATGAATTTGGGTATATAGACGCAGGCAGGGAATCCTCCTTGTAAATTAATTGTGTGTAAGGCACCAACAACAATAAAATAAAATGGATTAATTAATAGTTCATATTTTCTGCTTTAGCTTTTTGATTTCTGCTGCATGTTTTCAAAGTCTCTGTTAAAGATCACATTGTAATTATAATTTAATATCAACTGCGTCACAGGTAATGTATTGTTATTGTTAGCATAGCTGCATGAAGTTTAATTGCGCTTAGTGGTGTTACTTAGTCAAGTATCGATAAAACAATATTTTGGTGTAGCACAAAATCAGCTTTGCTAAAAGTATTTACCCGACACTGTTTGCTTTTATTTACAGGAAATTATAACTGTAAAGATAATTTAATTTAAATCAATGAACTTATATTTTCCTTACCATACATACAACACCGTACATACAATGGTAATAATAAATTATCTCTACAAACACGCTACCTATCTAGCCTTAGTCTAAGCAGCTAAATATGACGACTAGAATAAACATACTTATACACAATACTGAATACCCATGACTTATGTACACATGCTTGTGCTTGTCAAATATACAGTTGACCCTTGCGGTATTTGGTCTGGTTATTATGTATTGTCTTTAGTAGTTTCACTTCTGGTAATTTCCATTTTCTGTTGTGTACCTACTTGATCTTACTAATATTATAAATGCGAAAGTATGGATTGTTTGTTGTAAGTATGGATGGATGTATGGATGTTTGTAACTATTTCATGCATAACTACTGAACGGATTTGAATGTAATTTGGCACAGATATTTAATAATATGATCTGGATTAACATATACTTAGTTAGGTACTTTTTATCCTGGTTATAGATTCCTGTAGGATATATATTGATTAAACAAAAGACAACGCGAACGAAGTCGCGGGCAACAGCTAGTTTAAACCAAAGCTTTCAGTAAGTTTGAAATACTACATGAGTTTCACTAGCTCTCGCATTCCCCTGGCGTTGAAGCCCAACCCCTCTAGCATGAGCAATAAAACACGATATGATATAGCGAATTATCAAATATTTTTTGTCAAAATATGAACTTTAATCGGAAAAGCGAGCATAACCGTGACGTCAACGGCACGGACATGCTCAATGTTTCAATAAAAGTTCAAGATGGCGGCTATGTTATCATATTTTGAAAATAAAGAGACTATGAATCGCTATATCATATCGTATTTTGTTGCTCATGCTAGAGGGGCAGAGCCCGAACTATAACACCAGACGGTCGTCATTTTATTAGGACATAGGACCCAATTCTCTTTTAAAACATCTGCATGGGATACGACGAAAATAATTGCATAAAAATTAAAAAATTAAATAGAAGCAAGAAATGTTTAAAGTCCATTCCTAAACTATTCTACATAACATTGCTATAGTCCAGATACCTAGCTGTACCAAAATTGAGTTTAGTATAAGAGTGTCGAGAAGCTCTATTCCCGTAGATTGGATCCTGAATTCCAAGCTATTTGTGAATTTAAAAAACTTGTATTTGAAATTAAAGGCTCGGCTTCGCTCGGGCAATGCTATCGGCAATTCGGTCAAATTGTTTCAACAAGAACAAGTTTTCGGTTTCAGACATAATTGGTCATAAATGTAGGTATAGAAGATCGATGCTCTGAAAGTGACAAAGATAGAAATGTTGTACTAATACTCCCTAAGCTTAAAGACACAAGAAGGGCTGGATTCGTCTTAAGTAGATTAAAATATGAATATTAGAGACGAGGTTTGCCGTAGACAAAGCTGTTATGATCTACACTAATTACTAATGACTCACGAGTTTGAGGTAAAAAATACACTGCCTAGGCACAAGAATTCACAATTATTCCCCAATAACCTTCAGAAAATACTTAAATAACAATTGAAACTTTTGAAAAATGTACGTAAATATTCCATAAGCTTTTCACTGTCTTAAATCGTAAAACAAAAATGCCAAGTTAAATACTATATAAAAAATATTATCTTAACTTTGACATAATCTCCAGAAAGTTTCAGTAGAGTTTTATGAGAAACTATAATTCATCCAAAGTCGTCTGGCCGAAATGTTTTACTATTTATCCGGTGACTTACAGACGAAGTCTTAGTTAAGTTTCGTAAATAGAAACAGAGGCTTATGGCTCTTTTGTCCGTGACATTTTAATTAAAATATTTTGATTATTATTTGAAAAAATATAAATTACAAAGCTGAAAACCAGCGCTGCAATTTTCTGCAGCAAACCAACTCAATGTGTGCTGCAGAAAATTGGAATTGCAGAAGATGGGCACCAGCCCATCAGACACCAAATCGATGTGCGCTGACCAATTTTTAATGTTATCTTTAGTAATATTATGTAAGTCAATGGTAATCTTTTTTTTTCTTGTATAATGCTGTTTTTTTACTTGTTTTTCTTTTTTTTAGAATTTTGTTTTGTGTTTTGTATTTGTAGTGTGTGTTTAATAAAAGGTTTCTCTTATTTTCTCTCTCTTTCTCATACACACACACAAACACACACTTTTATTTAATAAAATAACCCCAACTTATAAAAACAACATAACAAAATTAAAAAATAATAATATTTTTTGGCTCTTCAACTTTATTAAAAGAAATATTAGTTACCTAGTTAAGTTTTGATACAAGCGTCAATAGCGTCTAAAATTTATCAGGTGTAGGTACATTTACGTTGGTCTATTTTAATTTGTTACAACCTATTACTATTTTAAATACTTTTTAATTTTACTTTACTTTCAATTAAATTTTACTTTAATTTAAATTTAATTGGTATTTAATTTAAATTTAATTTTAAAACGGTTATCTATGATTATAGTGAGTTTGACAAAAATAATAATATTTACTCATTGTAGGCCTTTGGGCTATATGAATTTGGGTATATAGACGCAGGCAGGGAATCCTCCTTGTAAATTAATTGTGTGTAAGGCACCACCAACAATAAAATAAAATGGATTAATTAATAGTTCATATTTTCTGCTTTAGCTTTTTGCTTTCTGCTGCATGTTTTCAAAGTCTCTGTTAAAGATCACATTGTAATTATAATTTAATATCAACTGCGTCACAGGTAATGTATTGTTATTGTTAGCATAGCTGCATGAAGTTTAATTGCGCTTAGTGGTGTTACTTAGTCAAGTATCGATAAAACAATATTTTGGTGTAGCACAAAATCAGCTTTGCTAAAAGTATTTACCCGACACTGTTTGCTTTTATTTACAGGAAATTATAACTGTAAAGATAATTTAATTTAAATCAATGAACTTATATTTTCCTTACCGGCAATGGTGTACTGAAATAAAGTACTTTATCTATATTAAATAAAATAAATTTTCTCTACTTAGTCCTTATTTTGTAGATAATCTCATAATGTACCTATCACATAATACAAGAAATAAAGAGCATTTATGAGGCTAGTGTTTGTAATGGCAAATTTAGATAATTTTACGGGGCAATTTTTTAAAACCTCTTTTTTCCCATGACAATAAATCATTTTTGAATTGATCTTTGATTTATTTTTTACGCAATACCTTTTAAATGAATCTTTTTCCATAATGTTTAGGACCTCAAGATCCATTAAAATAGTATTTTTTGCATGCTATACAAAGAATATGTAAATAATGGCTGCTATTACAAGGGGAGGAGAGCTAGATACCTACATGGGGTTCTTATGTCAATAAAATGAAATGAATTAAAAGCCCTAAATTATCGCGATCGAAACCTGAACACACAATACTTATACCAATTGTCGGCAGTATCCTCAAATAATGAAGTAATCTATTCTATATTTTTGGTATCATTATACCAAGCTATTAAAATTACATTTGGCTTGGTTGATTGCCATGATTGTTGTTCTGACGGCAATATATTATGAATGGGAATTATGTTCTAGTTCCAAGTTTCGATTATGACGCTATCGAATAATAATTTTAGCAGCAGTAATGATTGAGCCATACCATAACGCCTTACCGTCAACATAATGCGACGTTTCACATGACGCTTTTAATCTTTATGTCGCGTGGTAAGTTAAGATAGGATTCAAACAAATTAATTTTATTTTGCGAAAATTACTACGTCAAGTTTTGTTTGTAAAGTTATAATTATTAAGCTTCTTCTTATTCTTGGACCATATTGAAGGTTATTCAAATCAAAACTAACTAAAAAAAAAAATACTCGCATGAGCGGTAAAATTTATAGTTTTTTTTCAATTCACGAATAAATAATATTATTTTAAGATTGGATCTCTTCAGACAGTGTGTCAGTGTCAGCATAAACGCTATCTGTGATATGCTCTAAATAAATAATTTTATTGAACTTTAGTGCCTTTAAAATTATTTTGTATGTTGTTGTGAAAGTCGTTTTGTGTACATTCCACTATTATAGAAATATAATTTATTTATTTGCTATATGGTTTACCATACGACTGAATAAACTGCAGACTTAGTTGTTTTAAAGAATGAATAATGACAGTGTATGTTATTGTTGAAAAACATCCACTTAATATTATTTAAAAAAATAAATAATTACAGTGTAGGTAAGTATGCTATTGTTGAAAAACATCCAATGAATATTACATTTTTACCTAAGGTTTTTTATTTTATGTTGATGCGTATGTATCACTATTTTGTAAATATATTGTGAAAGGTTTAGTTATTTTGTATAAATTATTTATTAAAACATTAATTTTCCGCATGAAAGCTGTGATTTTTCGAGTTTCAAACAAATAATTTGTTTAATTTTATAAATTTGTCTTTTTTCAATTTATTAAAAATATGTTTTCAACAATATTAGCAAAGTAATTTGCTAAAAGAAATACACAAAACTTAAGTTATTATGAAATAATAATTTACAAAAAGTAAAAAATCACGCCTTGTTTAGAGTGCATGGTGCGGCAAGCATCGACTCGAAAACAAAGGGAATAATGCGTGCAGCATTTCCTAGATGGCGTTGATGTCACAAATGAATTGAGAAGGCAAATTTCGTCCAGTCGAGATATGTCCCTGTAGCTTAATTGGTAAAGCGCCTGCGCGCTAAGCAGGAGATCAGGGTTCAAATCCCGGCATGGACGAAATTTGTCTTTTTTCAATTTATTAAAAATATGTTTTCAACAATATTAGCAAAGTAATTTGCTAAAAGAAATACACAAAACTTAATTTTATAAAGTTATCGATTTTATAAACTTTGCAAAATAATTTAATTTACGAAACAGTCTGAACTAATTCTTCGCTACAAAACTCACTAACTCCGTAACTCAATAAAATTATCATTTTAGTCATTCTCCAATGTCTTTAGACTGTGTCTAGACACAAATAAGCAAATAAGTAAATAGCTAATAGTTTATTGCTTGTTTGCATTGTCTTCACGTCACAAGTCTTGAATGTAGGTCACTAGTATCAAAGACTCTAGCTAGCCGTGTTATTAACCTGACATTGCTAATTATTTTCAGAATCGTTAGAAACATAACACAAACACAATAACAAGGGTGCCGTTCTTTTGAGGTACGAAACCCTAAATTAAATAAAATTACAAAGTAAATAACGTGTAGGAAACAACAAGAAAAAAGTATCCTCCCTCCTAACCGAGTTCGGTTACGGCGACCACTTCTACTCCCTATTTTGATGTCGTCGTCCGTGTGCCCTAACATGGCTTACGTACCCAACTTTATTGACAAAGGTACGCGTACATTGAGGACATGTTGGCACACCGTTATTAAAACCGTTATTTCTTTTCTTTTCTTGAAGTAAAAACTATAACGATACCTGAAATATTAATAGGTATCGCTTTAATTTACGCTTACAACTATAAGCAGGTACATTGCAAGCTTTGATAATAAGAATAAAATTATTTTGCGTAGTTATACTGCCAATTTTAGTGAAAAAAGAAAACACAAATTAAATAAGACATGTTTAATGAAACGTTTTCACGCTATCCTAGGGTAAAAGAAGACATAAAATCTCTGCAAAGCCAATAGAAGTTCCGGTACACAAAAGGCGTAAGTTGCTGACCTAGTTTGTAGTGGAACATCCAGCGCTAAAACTATTCCTCAGCTGCGAGACACCGGATCGGTCTGCCGAAGGTAACTTTGATCAGAAAACTAGGCAAAACCGTTGCAAATTTTCCTAGAACTTATCGTGTAGGTACGTGTAAACTGGCGGATTAGAAATACCTATAAATACTATAGTAAATGATTTAACGGATCACACAAATTCCCCGACAAATTTACCGATCACACAAATTAATCCCATACTAAGCCGATTGTACTACTCGCATAAGGAATAGATAACGAAGAGAAATACTTAAATACTGAATGTGACTTAAAATGTGATAATGTGACACCACACTATTTATATTATGCATTTTGTTTGTTAATATAGGCTAGTTTCAGCTTGATATAGGTACTATTTACCTAACTCTGTAGACTAGTACAAACCTGTTTTCAATTATGGATGTTTGTTCGCATCAACCCTGTAAACTTAAGTATTGAGCTAAAGATAGAGAAAGAAAATAAAATGTAGTATGTATTTTAATAGCTTGTCCTACAAATTCAATAGATTTGGTGCGTGGAGTGATTATTTAATTTATAAACTTAGAGGGACTTACATACTTATTGTATGGACAATTATGAGATTATTGCAATATTCAGCTTTGTAGCTGAGCAGATTAGTGTAAGAAGTCGGCCACAAATGCCACAATGATTCAATTGATCAGCGTTTCGCACGATATTGCCAAGCGATCTGACCTGCTTAAAGCGTGTGTTTTTATGAATCAGATTTTTAATCTGTCTGCAATGATGTCAGTCATTGCGCTTTGTCATTTTAAAAACATATAACACGATCACGATTTTAAATTAAAATATCTTTGCATGGTATTGAAACAAAACATAAAATATATCTCTATATGTATTGGACTGGTTAAAAAAAAAACAAGCCCAAATACGAATACTGGTAGCCATTGGAGAGTGCCAGTATCCAGGTGCGCAATTATTGTATTTTCAAACGAAAATCATAAACATACAAAGTTTCAATTGATACGAAAGTAATTAGAAATTGGTTTAAAACTACTTTACGGGTTTACATAGTTGACAATTAGTTGTTACAAGTCAAGCTAATAAAAACGAGTTAAGCATCTTCCTTATTAAAACGTTTTGATATTTAATAGAGGTTATTTACATTTTATATGATAACTACCGATAAAAATTAACATTCAAATCAATGTAAAGAAATAATTACAACGCTGTCATTTAATTATTTACCTCTTATTCTTGAAGTACTATCAAGCCAATCATTCACGAAGTTCGTTATAAAACCATAAATAATATAAACTGTAATAAAAATGATGGCCACCATACAAAATGTTGCCACATAAATGAAACAAATTACTCAAAGAGTCGATCGTGACTTTGAACTTCCTAACCTTAATATTTACTTAACAATTTGACTAAAATTAAAATGACTGATGTGACCTCCTTTTTTCATTATATATAAATGCGCAATACAAAGGCATATTTTATTAGTTACCCTTTGAGATAAAATTACTGCATAAATAAAATTGTTTCAAAAACGGGGTATTTTCAATCTTCGCAAGTTTACTAAAATTTCTCATACCACCAACCCATTATTAAAATAAAGGGATGAAAATGATGTAAAATGTAATGTACAAAGAAAGTTGATATGTGTTGGGCACAAAAATTATTAATTTATTATTATTTTAATTAAACCATGATTTTTTTTACTCATGTCAGGGATGCATGTCTTTAGGTGATAGCTCAGTATTTAAATCTTTTATATAAACATTGTGCTACCTTCTTTTGTTTTTACCTGTTGTGTGTCCTTATTAAATAAAATAAAATAAAATAAAAATTAAAGTTAACACATAAAATAATTTAATTATTTGTTAAAAGTAATTGATTAAATGAAAATTATATGAACAAAGTTATAATAAGCGTTGTTGAAACAGTGTTTTGCTTATTGCAAGTTTTTAATTTTTTGCGTAATCTAGATAAAAGTACCATAGTATACCATATACCATAAGTTATTCTTATTGTAAATCGACATAGAACTACGTTTATTAATACCGAAGCCATCGATACGTTCCTGTCGCTAATAATCCCCTTTTCCCCCCAGATGGTAAGTAAAGACCGTCGCTAAAAAGGAAAAAGTAAAGTCGTCTGATACACCCTTTATTAGTCCTTTGAGTCTTTCTCTCGGAAGCTTAGGTAGAGAAATTAAATTATTGGCTGCTGTTCGAGACCGGGTAACATTATTATATAATAAAAAAATATGCAACAGACAAAAAGAATACCAATCGTTATGGTCCTAAAGCAAGAACGTTAAATTATATTTCCAATTTACACACGAAATCCCAAGAATCGTTCGCAATTTGTAGGAATTTCGTATGCGATTTTGTTTGCGCATTTCTTACATTTCCAATGCTTAAAAACTATGCAGTATTAATTTATATATTAGTAATCTCAGGGATGCTAAGTACCAGTTTTATTGTGGTTTTTAGTATTATACAAGAAACTATTATTATTAGGTATTTAATCGAATACCTTTACACGAGCAATTCTTGTATACACACACAAAAAAAAAACACCTTGGCACTTTATAATAATAAAGCCTACCCTTAAGGTCACAATATAGTCGACTGTCACATATTGGCAAAGAAACGAAGAACGAAAGAAGCATAAAGCTGTACAAAATAGTTAAATAAATTTACTTGTATTTGAATTTGACGTTTACCTAATTAATATATCGTTGTTTCAATGTATCACGATTTCGCAATCAGCGCCTCTGATTTTTTATTCAAGGTACAATCAGTTTCCATTTAAACCAAAATACACAAAAATGAAAAAGGCAAACAATTAAATTTCATAGGTCCTGACAATGTTTAATTACTCATACAAAGCATCGACCGAGTGGGACTGGAAACTTTTCTCGACGGACGATGACGCAGAAGCACAGATCACTTTAGCCTATCGACTCTGCTTTAAAACATGTGAATTAATAAACTGGCTACGACTAAAATGCTCACATTTTTTCAAAAGTCTGTTTTAAATGTGGCATGCTTCTTAGATCACAACAACGAATCGATTAAAATTTCATAAATATTTGGGTCATGTCATTTGGGTAAATATAACCAGCTATGTTCTAAAAGTTGTTGCTTTATAAGAGCTTACGAATATTTAGTTGGAAGTTTATGCATATTATATCAATTTGGAACAGCTATATATTCATAATACGTTAATGGCTAATGACAGCTCACTACAACGGCGATCAAACCTTTTTAGCAATTTAAAAATATAAGTACAAATTAATGACATGAAATTATTTACATCGTTCTCCTTTAACTAGTAACCTCTTCAATAGATTTATGTAATACATCCGTCAATATTCGTAAAAAAAAAATTGTAGAGTGCTTAATAATTTTATCGAATCAGCTCTCCGACTAAGAAATTGGATTGTAAAGTTTACTAAAATCCACAAATTGTTTATTGGTTGGCAGGGAGCAGGTTGTTTGTTAAGCAGGTGGTGGTTTCTTTAACCTAGATCTAGCCTTTTGAGTCCTAACTTAGCTGCCAACAACGTGGATCTTAAAGATTATTCCGCGCTACGCAGCAATGTCGCGGCAGCAATGCAGTGGCACCGTGCCCCATCATCGTCGCAACAGACCAGTAGTTAATGATATAATATATTGGAATGATATATCAAAGTAGATCAATAAAACAACGTATATAAAACAGCGCATCACAACGAACAGCGCAACACTGCTGCTTTGCTCGAAATTAGAGCGGCAGGCAGCACTGCTGCGGCACTGGGAGTTCGGAATCATATCGTAATAAAGCGATTTATATTTCAGCTAAGTGGTCTGGCAAACGTAAAATTTTCAGAGCCCGAACATAACGCGATCGCGTTGTGAATAATTTATCTGTATTATTCATTATTTGAGTACCCTTTTGCAGGGTAAGCGCGAACTTCGAAACTTTTATTGTTTACACCGGTCTTTCTTCACAATTGTTCATCCATTTCTTTTCCTCTCGACGTAAAGGATATTCATATAATAAAAACAATACGAATTAGTAAAAAAAAAATATATCGATATTTCTATTTATTATAATTCTATTTGTTTTAAAAAAATAGAGGTACAATTTTTTCACTTCACCCTCAAACATGACCGAGTATGATAATTGTCAGAAACGAAATTATTTTTTAAACTATTTCGTCATTGCATTTTAGAAGCATTAAGATCCAATTTTAAACTTCGATGAATTTTCAAAGGCTTTCCTTACTGCTCTGCCAATCTCCCATCTCGCTCTAACCCGTGATTGCTCACTCGAAGGCTGGTTCCTTTCTGCCTTTTATTGGATTGATATCGGACTGTTATTTTTTCTGTTTAGAAAATTGGTCGCGTTTATTTTTTCAGGCGCCTCTCGCGGTTTCAATAAGAGCTTTCGTTTTGTTCGTTATGATTGGAAATTGTTTTTAATACTATTACTTTTCTTTTTACTATTTGAGTAGGCAAAGAAATAGACAGCCTAGCTCGATAATGCCTACTGTGGGTGGAGAGGATATCTCTTTATTATCTATTTACGAAGGAACTAGGAAAATACTTACTAGTAAAACAACTTCAAATGATTTTAAATGAAACATTATGAATTAAGTAATTTAATTTAATAGAATGTATGATAATTTACATAAATTTTAATGTTGTATTTCTTTCCGTTGATCAGAAATAATACCATTGCTATTCGTAATTCAAGATTTGATTGAAAGATAATAATGTGAATTTGCATATTTATTTAATTTATGCCTTTGTCGGCGTGTGGCAAATTTATTTGTATATTTATGGCGCTCATAAAATATTCAGTGCTATGTCCACAAAATATTCAATGAATTCCATAAAAAGTTATGAAAACTGAGCAGTTAATCGGATTTAATCATAAACTCCTGGAAAATGCACTCCACACGATATATAAATTTTACTTTTTTTTTCTGTTGATAAAATTTGCGTTAAATTTTAATCTATCAGATCTAAAAGTTAACAGTTATGCACTGATGGTCATACCGTACCGGGTAAAAATGTAATAATTAATCATTTCAGCCATATGTTATAGGACATCAACAGTAACTGCTGAACATAGGCCTTCCCCAGTGACTTCCAGATTAGCCGGTTGGAAGCGATCTGCATCCAGCTGCTCCCTCAATCTTTACTACGCCAGCAGTCCACCTTATAGGTGGACTAAGTATTTGCAATTTTTAAAGCCCCAAATCACCTGTTGATAATAATAAAACAACTTTTACCGTGGGAGTAACAACGAAATTATGACAAAAAAATAATGCATTAATCATTTAGGTGCATAAGTAAGTAAGTAAGTATTTTCAATCTTCGCAAGTTTACTAAAATTTCTCATACCACCAACCCATTATTAAAATAAAGGGATGAAAATGATGTAAAATGTAATGTACAAAGAAAGTTGATATGTGTTGGGCACAAAAATTATTAATTAAAGTTAACACATAAAATAATTTAATTATTTGTTAAAAGTAATTGATTAAATGAAAATTATATGAACAAAGTTATAATAAGCGTTGTTGAAACAGTGTTTTGCTTATTGCAAGTTTTTAATTTTTTGCGTAATCTAGATAAAAGTACCATAGTATACCATATACCATAAGTTATTCTTATTGTAAATCGACATAGAACTACGTTTATTAATACCGAAGCCATCGATACGTTCCTGTCGCTAATAATCCCCTTTTCCCCCCAGATGGTAAGTAAAGACCGTCGCTAAAAAGGAAAAAGTAAAGTCGTCTGATACACCCTTTATTAGTCCTTTGAGTCTTTCTCTCGGAAGCTTAGGTAGAGAAATTAAATTATTGGCTGCTGTTCGAGACCGGGTAACATTATTATATAATAAAAAAATATGCAACAGACAAAAAGAATACCAATCGTTATGGTCCTAAAGCAAGAACGTTAAATTATATTTCCAATTTACACACGAAATCCCAAGAATCGTTCGCAATTTGTAGGAATTTCGTATGCGATTTCGTTTGCGCATTTCTTACATTTCCAATGCTTAAAAACTATGCAGTATTAATTTATATATTAGTAATCTCAGGGATGCTAAGTACCAGTTTTATTGTGGTTTTTAGTATTATACAAGAAACTATTATTATTAGGTATTTAATCGAATACCTTTACACGAGCAATTCTTGTATACACACACAAAAAAAAAACACCTTGGCACTTTATAATAATAAAGCCTACCCTTAAGGTCACAATATAGTCGACTGTCACATATTGGCAAAGAAACGAAGAACGAAAGAAGCATAAAGCTGTACAAAATAGTTAAATAAATTTACTTGTATTTGAATTTGACGTTTACCTAATTAATATATCGTTGTTTCAATGTATCACGATTTCGCAATCAGCGCCTCTGATTTTTTATTCAAGGTACAATCAGTTTCCATTTAAACCAAAATACACAAAAATGAAAAAGGCAAACAATTAAATTTCATAGGTCCTGACAATGTTTAATTACTCATACAAAGCATCGACCGAGTGGGACTGGAAACTTTTCTCGACGGACGATGACGCAGAAGCACAGATCACTTTGGCCTATCGACTCTGCTTTAAAACATGTGAATTAATAAACTGGCTACGACTAAAATGCTCACATTTTTTCAAAAGTCTGTTTTAAATGTGGCATACTTCTTAGATCACAACAACGAATCGATTAAAATTTCATAAATATTTGGGTCATGTCATTTGGGTAAATATAACCAGCTATGTTCTAAAGGTTGTTGCTTTATAAGAGCTTACGAATATTTAGTTGGAAGTTTATGCATATTATATCAATTTGGAACAGCTATATATTCATAATACGTTAATGGCTAATGACAGCTCACTACAACGGCGATCAAACCTTTTTAGCAATTTAAAAATATAAGTACAAATTAATGACATGAAATTATTTACATCGTTCTCCTTTAACTAGTAACCTCTTCAATAGATTTATGTAATACATCCGTCAATATTCGTAAAAAAAAATTGTAGAGTGCTTAATAAATTTATCGAATCAGCTCTCCGACTAAGAAATTGGATTGTAAAGTTTACTAAAATCCACAAATTGTTTATTGGTTGGCAGGGAGCAGGTTGTTTGTTAAGCAGGTGGTGGTTTCTTTAACCTAGATTTAGCCTTTTGAGTGCTAACTTAGCTGCCAACAACGTGGATCTTAAAGATTATTCCGCGCTACGCAGCAATGTCGCGGCAGCAATGCAGTGGCACCGTGCCCCATCATCGCCGCAACAGACCAGTAGTTAATGACATAATATATTGGAATGATATATCAAAGTAGATCAATAAAACAACGTATATAAAACAGCGCATCACAACGAACAGCGCAACACTGCTGCTTTGCTCGAAATTAGAGCGGCAGGCAGCACTGCTGCGGCACTGGGAGTTCGGAATCATATCCTAATAAAGCGATTTATATTTCAGCTAAGTGGTCTGGCAAACGTAAAATTTACAGAGCCCGAACATAACGCGATCGCGTTGTGAATAATTTATCTGTATTATTCATTATTTGAGTACCCTTTTGCAGGGTAAGCGCGAACTTCGAAACTTTTATTGTTTACACCGGTCTTTCTTCACAATTGTTCATCCATTTCTTTTCCTCTCGACGTAAAGGATATTCATATAATAAAAACAATACGAATTAGTAAAAAAAAAATATATCGATATTTCTATTTATTATAATTCTATTTGTTTTAAAAAAATAGAGGTACAATTTTTTCACTTCACCCTCAAACATGACCGAGTATGATAATTGTCAGAAACGAAATTATTTTTTAAACTATTTCGTCATTGCATTTTAGAAGCATTAAGATCCAATTTTAAACTTCGATGAATTTTCAAACGCTATCCTTACTGCTCTGCCAATCTCCCATCTCGTTCTAACCCGTGATTGCTCACTCGAAGGCTGGTTCCTTTCTGCCTTTTATTGGATTGATATCGGACTGTTATTTTTTCTTTCTGAAAATTGGTCGCGTTTATTTTTTCAGGCGCCTCTCGCGGTTTCAATAAGAGCTTTGTTCGTTATGATTGGAAATTGTTTTTAATACTATTACTTTTCTTTTTACTATTTGAGTAGGCAAAGAAATAGACAGCCTAGCTCGATAATGCCTACTGTGGGTGGAGAGGATATCTCTTTATTATCTATTTACGAAGGAACTAGGAAAATACTTACTAGTAAAACAACTTTAAATGATTTTAAATGAAACATTATGAATTAAGTAATTTAATTTAATAGAATTTTTGATAATTTACATAAATTTTAATGTTGTATTTCTTTCCGTTGATCAGAAATAATACCATTGCTATTCGTAATTCAAGATTTGATTGAAAGATAATTATGTGAATTTGCATATTTATTTAATTTATGCCTTTGTCGGCGTGTGGCAAATTTATTTGTATATTTATGGCGCTCATAAAATATTCAGTGCTATGTCCACAAAATATTCAATGAATTCCATAAAAAGTTATCAAAACTGAGCAGTTGATCGGATTTAATCATAAACTCCTGGAAAATGCACTCCACACGATATATACATTTTACTTTTTTTTTTCTGTTGATAGAGTTTGCGTTAAATTTTAATCTATCAGATCTAAAAGTTAACAGTTATGCACTGATGGTCATATCGTACCGGGTAAAAATGTAATAATTAATCATTTCAGCCATATGTTATAGGACATCAACAGTAACTGCTGAACATAGGCCTCCCCCAGTGACTTCCAGATTAGCCGGTTGGAAGCGATCTGCATCCAGCTGCTCCCTCAATCTTTACTACGCCAGCAGTCCACCTTGTAGGTGGACTAAGTATTTGCAATTTTTAAAGCCCCAAATCACCTGTTGATAATAATAAAACAACTTTTACCGTGGGAGTAACAACGAAATTATGACAAAAAAATAATGCATTAATCATTTAGGTGCATAAGTAAGTATGCTGATTTTGTGGTGTTAAGAAGTGTCCCATTTTGTTTTATGTCATATTTGTCGTTTGTAACCGTCTGTGTCCAATTACCCCGCAAACAAAAACAAAACAAATTGTAAACTAAAATGTTTTGTTTTAATCAGCCAGTGAGTATTGGCGGTTCTTGGGGTTCTGTACAGCAATACCCAAAAAATAAATATATTTTTTTTCAGGGATATTAATGCATATCTCTAGAAAAAAAAAACTTCTTAGTCAACGCAATCGCAAACGCAAAAGCTACGGCTGTTTGTGCCGCATTTTTGATACAAGCAAGGGGATTAAAATCTATGAGATAATTCCTGTTGTCTTCGAACCATTTAAAATAAAAAACTAATGTCTTTATACCCAATTGAAGGAAATAGTCCGAGAAACATAAAATCTTCACAAGACTATTATTACAGATGAACCATTAAAAGTTCCTACAAACACATTCAGGCCGGGATTAATCGGAAAAGCCGGGCGGCAAAACTGAATATGTGTAGATGGATGTAATGTAGTATTATCAACAAAGCCGATCCGACAATGCCGGGCGGAATATGTGGTAGCTACCCTAAAAATTGTAAGTAGTAATACTTACAATTTTGTATCGAACCGTCGGTGCCGGATTCTGACTCGCACTTGGACGGTGTTTCTTACTAAGAAACATAACTAAGAAAACAAGTCGAGCTCACCTGCGTCTCGCCGGCAAAAACTAAGAGCAGTGATTTTATTAATTAGCTGAACATAGTTTGTGGCGAACACCCTGGGTGAGGGGTGGCCAACAGTTGGGATCACCCGGGACGGAATTGTTTTGTTTAACGATTAGTATTATAGTAATATTTTAGTAGCTCATCAACCTAGTACAAAACTCTATCCTTATCAATTGGACTTTAAGTTGTAAACCTATTTACTTTAATTTCTGGCAAAACCCGGTAGTAAAAAATGATTCGTTGTCTCGTTTCGAGGGCAGAGTTTGAAATATATCGTGCAGTTGACAGTACTTGTTAATAAAATAATCAGGGTGTGTTGCAAAATGTACCTATATTTACATTATAATAATAAAAAACATTACAGGGCATAAGGTTATGAAATCCTAAAACTGTAAACAGTCCCTATATGCTAACATGATTAAAAATACTGTGGTGAAGTCAATATATTGAACCATTTATGGACTGGTTTCTTTTAGTAAAATTTACAGGACTCAGTTGGCAATCACTCCAGTGTCGACATATCCACCTCCGTAGCCCTGAAGCAAGCATGCCAGACTATATACAGCGTTGCCATCTCTGAAGTTCCGGGCTCGATTCCCGGTCAGGTTAATGTAAAAAACGAAGTTTTCTATATTGTCTCTGGGTCTGGTTGTTGTGGTACAGTCACTGTTTCTAATTTCTATAACACAAGTGCTTTCCTTACTTACCCTAGGATCAGAGCAATGTATGTGATGTTGTCCAATATTATTTAAGTTATGAATCCAGATTTCTACTATCTAGAGATCTATTTAGATCTCTAGATAGTAGAAGTCTGGATTCAATGATGGAAGTGTTAGTTAGCCACTATTAAAAAACTTGTCAAAATTGTCCATTGTAACAGAAACGAATAGTTACCCTATTCACAAGTAGCGTCAAGTTTGCAAACTCCCAAGTTTCTTGCCGTTTCAAGTTCGTCAGAATACCGGCATTATATGAAACCTCATCAACAAGTCTTGGTGTAGGTACTTGCATACATTTCAATATAAAAATAAATTAAAGTGTATGTTAACAATAAATATTAAAGATGCCAGATCTGGTTAAAAGTTTATTGCTACTTTGCGTTGCTTTATAAACTCTTTAGGTTTTCATATTGTACGAAAGTGAAGCATGTCACCATGTAGTGACCTATCGTGCTGACATACAAGCGTGTATGTAACGCAGGGTCATGTACACATTTTAATCATAATAATCATTTGTCGCCATTCCGACAATAAAAAAAGCAGTTTCATTAAACGATCGATGCTATGAAAAAACCGGGTCATATGGTGTACCTAAAACATTGTATTCTTAAAAAACATCAAATTACTTTTTTATTTACTTTTTCGTTAATGAGGGTAACGTATCAATTTAGATTGTTGTTCGGTTTAGCCACTGTCACACTGTGATTATCGAAATTCTCAATAGCCATCGAATATTTAGTAAACAAGAATACCGACCACCGAATATTTAATAAAATTGTTATCATCACTTTCGAGCACCCCGAACCTAATTCAGCATACCGGAAAGTTATTTTTATGTAAAGGTCACGTTACAAAGATTTCAAGTGCCTACTCTAAACTTGTATCTACTGTGTAGGCGTTGCTTAGGGTTGTTTCACACGTATCGCAACTTCGCAAACACGTTACAACGACATAACATGGCTGGACGCGAATTTTTATTAAAACGAATCTAGATCGTTAATTGACGACCGACCTCCGTAACCGAGCAGCGAGCACGCCGGACTTGGCGTCGCCATCTCTGAGTTCTCAGGTTCGATTTTCGGTCGAGTTATAGATAGTAGAAATTTCCATACCTATTTTCTTGAGTCTCAATATTGTGGTACCGTCATTGTTTTAAATTTCTATAACACAAATGCTTTGGCTTCTCACCTCAGGATTAGAGTAATGTGTGTAATATTGCACAATTTTATTTATTAAAATAAATAAACACGGACCACAGTTTGCCATCTAAACTAACTGTGTTCCATTCAAATGTGATCCGTGGGCACATTGCAACCACAACCTGACCACCAGCGACACCGTGTAAACGCTGCGGCAGGCCACATTGCAAACACAACTACTGATCTATCTGTCTACAAACACTAGCCATAACGTAACCATATCGCAGCTACTTGCTATAACGCAGCAAAATCAGCATTTTGTAGTTACCACAACGTAACACCAAGTAGCTACAGCGGCACTCTGTACACGTAACCACTTTTTGTCGCTGCGATGTGGTGTAGTTGTGTGAAACAACCCTAAAGACTTATGTAAAGCTACCTTAGTAAATAAACTTCACAACAGAGATTTCAATGGTCGTTGTAAAGTTAAAACAATTGTTTACTTACATTAATTAAACAGTGGCAATGAAACCTCAAAATAATTTCTGAGAAATTATTTAATAAATAATTTATGAGAGTTATAATATAGATATTTTTAAACTGAAATAAATTCGTTTGAAATGTAATATAACGACCAATCTGGTCTAGTGGTTTTCTCTCCGGACTACATAGCCGGTCGGTCGCGGGTTAAATTCCCAAAAATGTTTTTTTTGTGTATAATAAATTTGTTAAACTTATTTATTTAAGACACTCACAAACCAAACTAGTACAACTATATCAATATAATCAATAGGATTAATGATTAAAAGTAGAATAAAGTCGACTCTAAAGATTTGTCGTCATAATCGTATGCTTATTTCAAAGTGCAACTTGTAAAGAGATTAAACATCTTTTTCAGAATCGTTACCCAAAACATGTTGAAACAAAGGCGTACCCTACATACTTTACCTAACTTCGAATACGATAAAAACACTACAACAAACCATGACTCGGCAAATCCTTTGTAATCTCACACCGAATTACAAAGGAGATGAAAGGTTCAAACAAGGGCCGAAAAAATCAATCGCCGGTTACTGACCTAAGACAACGATCTGGCTGGGAATCGTTAAATAAAAGATTGTAATGAGAATCACTGACGAAGCAGTGTTTATGGGAAATCGAAAAGCATGCAAGGCAAAGTTAGAAATTAGTTGGCGCTACCAAAGTTGCATTTAGTTACTAAACGACTAGAACAATTAGGCCGCAGACTCTCTGCCGTCTCACAAGACTGCTGGGTACCTTGCTTAGCGTCTGACTGATAAACGCATTTTTTTTTCACTATCTATTCAGCCTAATGCAGTCCACTGCTGGACGTAAGCCTCCACCAAAGATCGCCAAAAACACGATCTCCCGCTTTTTTCATCCATCCACTGCCAGCCATCATCGTAAGGTCGTCGGTCCATCCGGCTGGGGGGCACACATTGGCATTTTACATTTTAATCACAAATAATTTGAAATGTTTGTGCTCGCATCTTACCTCTATGCCTGCGCTTCTCCTTCTCAGGCGTGCTCGCTTTCGCCAGTGTTATTATTACGTCTTTAGAGCTCTATACTTTATTCGTAATGCAAAAATAAAGTGGCAATTACAACGGCATAACGATGTATTTCGAAAATAGTTACGTCATTTTTCTTGTTTTTACTCGACTGCCGAAGGAGTGTTATGTCTTTTAAGCATGATATGTATTCCTAATTCAGCAATTACGCGGGGAAATACTGGTAATACTTGCCCGATTTTTTCTAATCAAGGTGCATTACTTTTTGACGTGATAACGTCTTATAAATCGATGACCGACTGCACGCACGAAAAAGTGTCACGTTCCGCGTGCGAGCGAGAGCACGGAACAAGCGATGATAGGCACGATCGGCCTAAGCGTTCGGCTTGTGACGCATCTATCTCTCTTTCACTCCATCAATGTTTTCTTATGACTTTATCACGTAAAATTAACGTCCGTAAACCGACTTTACAGACAACGATTTTTTATTAAGAAATATATTTATTAACTCATTTCATCAAACAGCCGTTGGTTCGAGTTGTTCTGAATCGATGCCGTGACTTGCTACACTGATCCACTTGTATTGCCGCGGGCCTAGTGTATACGCAGCTTTAAGACTACGCCGAATGTAAAGACAACTCTTTATCTCGGCCGGCAGCCAGTAAGTTCTCATTATAAGCTTTTATTCGACGACCGCCGAGTAATGGTTGACTTAGGTCAGTAACCGGTGAATGAATTTAATAATTGATAAAATAAGAATATTTTTAATAAGGTTATGGCTTGGTCTATTATCAGTTTATCACACGCAATTATTCATGGTTTTTTTTGGTGAGTTGTGAATTTTGAAGTGATTTAACCGTGTCATGTGGGGTAACGTATGAAAAGGCTTCATTTGCACAAGCTTAAACAGATTTTTAATTATTTTTTATTATGTATAGTTTTCGGTTTAAGACGAAGAATAAAATAGGACTTTTTATCAAATAGAAGTTCTTTTGTGTTACACGAGTTGCAACTCGTCTAACACAAAAGGGTACAAACTACAAGCTATTTACACGTTGTAATCGACCGTGTAGTCGGAAGAGAGCTGAGCGGGTCAACAAATGCTGACCTAAGTCAACGCACGCAAATGAATATGGTAATGAGTCCTATTTGCAGAGTTTATAACATTTAGGTACTCATTACTTTCGTTAAAATCAGTCAAACTTTTAGAACAGTTCGTATTCGGGATTTCATGACAATGTTGTATATATTTTAGTCAGTAAAATTTGGGCTACTGATTGTTTTTTACGACATTTTTTTACACACGCACGTCTCTGAGCAAAAATCCTAGAGAAAAAGGCAATCATAGTCAAAACAGTTTAATTAATTTACTAAATAAACGTATAAAATATTTTGTTCAATGAATAAATAATTCCTACTTGCCTGTTGCACTCGGATTAAAACATTGAACCTTGTATCACGTTTCGTTCCCTCCGTCCTTGTTTTAAATGGAACATAAAGGAGAATGCACTATTCACTTAAATTAATTGGATTATTCATGGATTTTGTTGTGTTGTTTTTTTTCGTAGTTTTTTTTACACAAACTTCTTTTCAACTTTTTAACTTGCCAAGACAGTCGCATAAAGTCACAACTCACAATACAATTACTAATTTGTTTTATTTTGCTAGTTTAATTTCTATTATGTTTGTGACATTTGACAAAAGCAGAAGCATACTGCTTAAGTTTATTTAAATAAAAATAAATTGGAAAGTGTGAAACCTCATATTATGTGTGTGTTTTTTCATAATTAATGAATACAAGATGTCATGAATGGAGCAGAACACTTTTTCTCTTTATAATCAATGACAGTAAAAAATAACAGTTTCTCTCTTTCTTGCAACTTCAAGCAGCATCTAACCGAGATAGCTAACATTAGAATTTGCTTAAAACAAAAGGATAATTAACCCATTAATTAAGTATAAGTCAAGGATAGACAAGTTATTTTATATTTAATTTGTTGGATTTGTCTCCGCCTCGAATAGCAGAATAAAGTATTGCGAAAATGCACAAAAAAAGGGTACGAAGTTCGCCGGGACATTAGTTAAAAATAAATTCATAGGTAAGTGTAGACGCGCCTTACTCAACAGACGCGAGTGCAGTCCACTCGATAAGGGAAGTGCCCGAGTGATAACGCTCGCACGCTAGCGTGCTGTAATCGCTTACAACTTTAAACTTGCATGTGTTTCACTAGCTTTACGAATAGAGTTAAGTTAACAGCTTTCTTCCAGTTTTAAAGATGATTGTCTTTGGTTCTACAGTTTTTGTTGTAGATATAAAGTTAAAACGTGAACCCTGTCGAAACGTCGTACGTAAGATAACCTAACATAATTTATTAATTTCTTTTAAGAATTATTTATTGAAGGCTTTTTGGTCCAGTCGTTCCTTTTCCGAAAATCCGAGCTACAAACCCAGGCAATTGCGGTTTCGTCACGCAACAACAACAGACCCGCACAAAATAAAAGAAAAAGTAAAAAAAGTTTAAAAATAATTGATAAATGTTGCTTATCATAATTCATTTATAAATCTGTTATGATTAAAACCATATAAATTATTTTATCTCTTTCATGTGATGTGTGTACAACAAACAAACTATCCGGTACTATCGTTCACTGTTTAATTTAATTGTAATCACTGTTTAGTTTAATAAGTGTTCAGAGAATTAAAAAAAATAACCCCTAGAATTGTCAGCAAAATACCATATTTTAAGAAAAGTTCAATACAATACCTAAAAAGTGAAAGAGTAACAAACATCCATCCATACTTACAAACTTTCGCATTTTTAATATTATAGTAGAATAATATATAATATTACTTATTGCATTTCTTTGCGGATCTTAGTTTATTTAAAAAGTAAAATAACTACAAAATTCTCTAAATGTTTTTGACATTGACACGTTTTACTGTTTGATTAAGATATACAGGCGGACTGCTTGATAAATACATTGTTTTAGTGATAGCTGCACTCTAGGGTAATTACTTTAAATTTTCATACTATCATCTTCATTTTAATTATTATTTTACATAATTTTTACTTTTCCCACTTTTTAAATTTATATTTTTTACATAATAATATCACTACCTAACCCTAAATTGACTAGAAATAAATAAGTATCACTACTCACAATGGTACTGGTCCACTTTTTGTTTACTTTAATTTTGTGAATTGCATTTTCCACAAACTTTCAATTTGTTATTATCATATCATAATTATTAGGAGTAAAATTACTAGATCATTTTTTATTTCAGGCTTGTATTCAGTGGTGATTTGATATTCATATTTATAATTCAAAATTACGTGAACCATCGCAAATGTCATCAATCAATCACAAATGACATAGTAAGTTTGGAATAACAGCTTTATCAATGTTAATGTACTTAGAAATCAATCATCATCATAATCAGACTGGACCAGGTCTAAGGTTAGACATGGAAATAGAAGATTATAAAAGGATTATCCTAATTTATTGATTCTCAACTGCAGCAATCAATATTTTTATCAAATTTTCGATAAACAACCAATTTAACAATAAATTATGTGAAATAAATATAAATGTATATGTTTCATATTAATACGAAGCAGAACAACTTCAAACACATAAATATATCCTAATTCACTAAAAGTAACGGCTTTTTATCAACATACATTTTATTGATAATTAGATTAATTAAATATAACGATTGATACACCAAATACAGACATATAACTAGCTATATCAGACCGAGTATTATCAGCGTAACCATTAATGAAATGATAAGGCTATTCTTTATCTATTGCATTAAAAATGCGGGCCGCGTCGAAAATTTTACGTTTTTCCGCCACAAATTTTATCAAACGCGTTGAACGGAAGCCAGCCGATGCGCACATCTCACCGCATCCCGTTTCACTCCTCAACCAATCGCCTCCGACCTCCGACCAAACGGACCTCCGTATAACTCCCTCAGTCTCCATCTAGTTGCCAACGCGCGAGGACGTACGCTCCGTCGGCGAGCAAACTACTCGCGAGCTTTCGAATATTTACCTGTGGATTGTCAGTGACATGTGCTTATAAGCAACCTTTTGTGTGTGATTTCTGGATAAGATCTGATATCAATTCTAGTGTTCCTCCTCCATCAGTACCAGGATATAAATCAAGGTTGGTGTTATATGCTTTGCGAATAATAATGCGATTGGATGGATGCATTCGGAATGTCACTTGGCCGGTCATGTTAGAGTAATGCAAAGATGGTTTAAGTGAAGGAATTTTAAAATTGTGCACTGGGCAAGTTCATCGACACGCAGGCCTTGGTTGATTATAGTTTTTTTTTTCTTGTTTGACTGGTGCGTTGCGTAGGTGTTTCTGCGCGGTCGATGGTTCTTGCTTACTGTAATTAATTTACTTCCAATATATTGATGCGCTTGTCCGATAATAAATTTGCATTACCATCGCAACCATCATCATTTAATGGTCTTGTTTTTGCTTTAATTACATTAGAATCTTCGCTACTTTAACAATACTAACAAGAATCAAGTAACCTGTTCAATAGAGATCAGATTCCTCTTCTAAACAAGTTAATAACAATACTGCTATTATTTAATACATTTTCATCGTAAATAATGTGGAAGCAGTTATTCTTAAAGTCATGATTACTTTTACTGTTATCTCAATTACAACAAAACTTGTTTTATTTACCAATAAACATTAATGCTTGGTAATTTATTATCTAAATATGATGTATTTTACTGATAAATTATGTTCGTATTTAAAAACGTTAAATATTGGTGTAAAACGAACACTGGAGTACCTATAACATTAAAACATTATTTAAACGTCGGTTACCGAAGTTGTAAACACATTTCCATGTGTCAATATACTCTGAGTAGGCAACTAATTTACATATAACAGTCCAACGTATAGACAGCACATACATTTGCCTTTATTATATGCTATCATAACTGGTTCTTGGAGTAAATATATACGTATCTTTTTTCCCATCGTTAGTTCCACATTAGAATGTAAAAAATACGTAAAGCTTTGCAGATGTAATAAACATTACTTACATCAACAACAAATGAGTTTACCATTCTTAATCATCGTATTTTGCAAAAAAGGTATGAATAAAAGAAATAAGGCATGTCATGTTGAAGTTTTTCTTAGGGACGCAACAAGGAAACTCAAGGAATGGTGAGGTAAGTGTGGTAGTGAAAACGTTATCTAGTTTATTAGATACTAGGTCAAAAATAAATGATAACGTAGATTTTATAGAAATATACATTTGTTATTTTGACACAATATAGAACGAAAAAAAAGCCTAACAAGAAAATAATAGAAAATTTGTCAAAAAGGCCGCTCAGAATTTGTCGTCATCAGCAATTTCATCGCTTAGTTAATTGTTAACTCTCTATGAATATAAAATAAGCATATTTTTGGAACAAACTACTAAAAGCACTATCTGAATGCACTTATCAACAGGATACACTAATAACAGAACAAGGCTACTCCATTGTTGTCCATCCTTCGAATGTCTAATCTAACGTCAATTACATAGGAACTTCAAAGCAATTACCTACCGCTTGTTTATGCCCATATTTTTGTGTTTTGTTATAATCGTGTCAAGGAGACCCGAGAGTTAAGCCACCATGTTTGTCCACAATTTGTTACTGTGGAACAATTAAAATGTTTTCCCGATACGGAGACGCACAATTTTTGTATTTCGTAGAACTGACATGGATTATTTCCTATGATATTAAATTGTTCGTAGAATTGTATGGTAATCGACTCAATAGGTGAATCTTAAATAATACAATACCTTGAGGTTTTAAAATTATTTACTTGGGATAAAATACATTATATCGTAATATTTTTAACTTATACAAATTGAATTTGATATCCCATAAACTCTTAAATCTTGTCAATTCATTTATTAAGGAAGTAATAAAAGAATATATTTCCTCTCTTATTAACCTATGTATATTTAGTATTTAGTCTTATTAACCTAGTATCTTACGAATATTTTTTTAGGGAAAATAATTTTACAGTTATTGAGTGAGTTGATTTTAATATTTAGGTAATATCAATGAACTATAAAGAACACTTGTCGATCTATAATAACTTGGACAAGTGGCCAGTCTACGTCAGTAAATGTGACTTATTCCAGTAACCGCAATTTATTAGTAAATGATTGTTTGTTTACTAAATTATAAAGTATGTGCTAAATAAGTTCAACAGACTGATCGCAGGTGACCAAAAGGTTTTTTTTCTTCAACAATCTAAACAGTTCTAGCTCCAACTTAAGCAAGGCTTATACTATAGCGTTTATTTAGGGATAATCATACTTTAAGTACATTTCATGACATCCATGACTTAGGTAAAATTTTATAGCTCTAGCTCATCATCATACATACATTTGTTTGTTTCGCGTTTCAAATCTGCGATCCGTTGTTTGAAGTCCGCGAACCACTACTAGGCTAAGACTATTAGACTAACAAACTTATTCTTAAAAAAGAAATATCTTATAACTTATGTTTTTTTGAAAATTTTTACTGCAGGGCACAGAGTAACATTAAATGAGTGAGACTTAAAACCTTTTTTCTGATCTAAATGCATTCAAATCATGCTGCCTGCCCATTCAATCTCGAGAAATCGTTGCGTTGAATATGAAAAAGGTCACTCATCATAAGTAAAGCACTTATTAATAAATAAATTTACTTTAACAAAGATTTCTTATTTTTTGCAAAGTGGAAGGTGAAAACATTTGAAAAAGTCTCGAATAAAACAATCGAATTGACCAAGGTTAACAGTGAATCCGAACACGCCATAGCAATGTCCTTGACAAGCCATAAACCGAATGTGATTAAAGCCATCAAACGTAGAATAGGCTATGTAGAACTTAGCCTACCGGAAAGTTATTACGATCCAAAAATACTAAAGAATGTTTTGTGTTTTGTAATCCAAA
This sequence comes from Anania fuscalis, assembly GCA_950371115.1. NCBI lineage: Eukaryota > Metazoa > Arthropoda > Insecta > Lepidoptera > Crambidae > Anania > Anania fuscalis. Next base: position 13,269,930 of record OX493335.1, on the reverse strand, counting down.
CACATGTTAAGATTGTCACTTGAAACTTTCTCAGCATTAGTAAGGTTTTTTTTAATCTCCTTCGTACTGTAAGATAAATAATAGCTTAATGCACCTTTAAAATACACTAATTAATACCCCAAAATCTTGATACAAAGAGATCCTTTCAACCTTAAATTGCTTCCTTGATAATATTTTGAGTTACCCTTTTTATGGCTTGTGACTTGATAAATATTAAATCTTATTTTACGCCTCGAATATAAATTTGGCTTCAGCAACACACTCTTTGGCTTCCGCCACCATCTCTAAAACAATGCTCTGCTTAATTCCAGGGTGCTTTGTTTAAGGGGCAATCAAAATTATGCATAGCGGCTTCCATATTTCTGGCACGTCAACAGCTCACGAGTTTTGCGCTCTCATGTTTGGGACTAGGGATTGGACAAATGAAACAACTGTCGTGGAAATCGGATCTTAGAGCACGAAACAAATTCGATTGTTCGAGTTATTCTTAAAATATATTCTGCATTATTTCATAATATATTATAAAATATATTACCAAAACCAAACGATTTATATAATTTACTTACTTATTGTGCCTGCCATAAATGTTACATTCTAGATGATAATGATTACTTATATTATATTTTCATTTTGTACCAAAGCCTCTAAGATGCTTTTACTGCTATAAAATACCGACTCTACCTTTTTCCTACTATTACTACGTTTTTCTATTTGTAATAAATAAAGGCGAACTCAGTTATTTTTAATTACCATGCAGATTTTTGCAAAAAAACATCTCCAAATGGCATAGACTAGATGGCAGCATTACAATCTTCACATCCCTAGTTGTTCCATTCAAGACCAACTGGTGCGTCAATCTTAGTGCCGAGATCCGAATGCGTGCTCTAAACAACAGCCGTAAATTTCGCGCTGCCTCCGTCTAAGTTCAGTCAGTCGCATGGTCTTTAACATTTTTAAAGCCCCCGAGGGGATTACATTTCTTTGCCACATTAAAGTGCTTGCTAGTAAAAGAAAGGAAACGTAGTCATTTGTAATTGGAGATTTTTGCAAAAACATCTTTAAATAACAGATTGGATCGCATAATTACAATCTTTACATCCCTAGTTGTTCCATTCAAGACCAACTGGTGCGGCAATCTTAGCGCTGAGATCCGAATGCGTGCTCTAAACAATAGCCGTAAATTTCGCGCTGCCACCGTCTAGGTTCAGTCAGTCGCATGGTCTTTGAAATTTGTAAAGCCCCCGAGGGGATTACATTTCGTTGGCACATTAAGGTGTTTGCTGGCATAAGAATCGTAGACACTTACATAAACTTGAATTTTGGTTAGGTATCATAATATACGTAATATGAATCGTACACATTTACTCGAATTATAATATTCACGGCCCAACATTAATAATGATGATAATTATTATGACTCTCTTCTCATGGTTGACATATTGCAACTTGTAATTTACAAGTCATTCAATCTGTATGAAAACTAAAGGAACAGCTTGCTTTTATTGACAGTAGCATTGCCTTATGAAATGGATATGGATTTTTAAATCAAAAAGTGTAATATTTTTATTTTTTGGATTAAAGATTAAAATCTTCAAACCACAAATTACCAGTAATATCTTCTCATTTAAAACATGCCACTCTTATCATATTAAACATCTTAATATCAAAGTTATTCAACTCACAAGATTTGAATGCACATCCATTCTACGTTTAATCTGTCTAATTAAACGTCTTACTCAATTAGATGCATATTATAATTTAATTTAAACTTTCCAAGACAAGTGTACCCCTTTATGGAGCTATATCGGCACGCGGGCGTCACATTGCGGAATATTGTTACCCTAATGAATACGACGGTTTAATTATACTGAGAGTACGAGTAATGTCTTACGTGCTCCCGTGAGCTAAGGATGTGAATGTGCTGGGTGTAGAACCGGTAGATTTTAAACATTAGAAACCAGTTTGTTAAAACTAAACAGCTACTTAATTTTAGGTTGGAAAAGCCGGTCCTAAGCCTCTAAATTTTGCAAACTCTAGCTGGATGATTTGGATGATCCAGTATATACTGTTTTAGTAAAAACTAGTCCAATAATAGTTTTGATTGTACGAGATGAGTGCCATTGCTGAAGACAAACATGAATAAAACTGATGAGCATCCTTCTTTGTGATCTCCATCGAATCTATTTATGACTCGTCCGTTACAATGTTCTTCATTTAATAGTTGAACCAGATGAGTTGCTATTACCGATAACAGGCATATTTAAAACTGATGAGCATCCTTCTTTCTGATCTGAGCCGAATCTATTTATAGGTTGTCTGTATTTGACCAGGTATCTGCTTCATATAAAAACTATTCTTGTACGTTATCTGAATTTATTCGTAGAACGATAGTCCCCATGTCTACTTAATTACAGACAAGAGCTGAATATAATACTTAGACATTAGTGAACTGAAGGTTTTTGTTAAATTTGTTAGATCAGGGATAAATTATGTATTGGGTAATGGTATCTTGGTTAGATCAGCAAAAAATAACGTCAGTTGTTCCTTTGGAAATTGATTCGAAATTTTCACACGTGCTCATCGCTCATCGGATCCAGAATCCCTTTCCATCCACATAGTTCCCCATCTCTACGGAGACGATTATACGCCGAACCGTGTTACACGATACTGACTGTAATTGGGTAAGTGACGCAACGAGGAGTTTTCTCGACGTGCGACTCGCGAGCAATTATACCAAGCTTCCGCAGCCGGAACGGCGCCGTGGGAACATCTGGGAGATTGGATTGTTTTTTTTTTTGCTTTTCAGAGATCTGCGGATAGCTAGTGAGTTTATTAATAAAATAAATTAGTCAGCCTATCCACGTCATTAAGTAACACGAGATTTTGTAACGGGTACTTCTTCTTGGTCGACGGTTAGATGCATTTTTGTAAGGTTGTAAAATGATTCCAAGCTCGATCGTCTAACTTCGAAAAATGTTTACTTCTCATAAAACTGAATACATCTTTGAGAAGATTAAATATATCTAATGCTTTTAATTCTGATGAGGATCTTTACAAGGCCATTGATAGTGCTATATTGGTGGCTGAGTTTTGATCCTAACATATAAATAAAAGCCTGGGTCGAAACGCAAAAAAGAAGAAGAATTCTGAGGAGAAGACTCTTGTCAGGTTATACCATACAACATCAATCGCTTAATGCACCTTCTTCCTAGCGATTTTGTTTTCATTTCCAAATAAGTGTACTCGTAATCAGTAAATACGCTTACTTAAGTATTTATGTTGTCGTTCTACTATCTGGAACCCATTAGGCAAAACTGTTTGTCGTTAGAAATGTAACATAACTATTGTACTTATGCAGACAAGATTGTGTACAGCTTTATTATCTATACCCCAAACACTCATTTGGAGACTGTAATGTTGTTTAAAATTCTTGATATCGGATCCCAACATTGAATACCTACTAATTTCTGCATTCACGGATGGTGCGACGACCAGGATAAGGATAGGATAGATGTGGCTCTCCTAGAACCTTATTCTGAGCGGTAACCATGCGGCCATGATATAATGATTTAAAATTACAAATTCCACTAGTCACAAATGTGCACGGAACACTCATTACATAAATTGAAGCTGCACTCGCCAGTTTTTGCACCGATACTTGTATGCAGCTAGCCTGTCGATGTGGGCCTGATTTGCGGTCTACACAAGAGAACTCGATCGTTTTCTCACTTTGCCTTGCGGTTTTTACTTAGATTTACCGTCACAATATATTTTTTATAAGATTCCAACTTAAGGTGTTTGTTTTACTACCGATTTCTGATTGGTGGTTATAGAAATGACAGAAAATGGCATCGATTAGGAATGTTTCAGGTTTGATTGTGTTTTCATCAGATACCCTACTGAAATAATTTTGATATCGATCAATAGTGATTAAAATTACATAAAGTTTGGAACTCGGAACTTATAATTATATAAAAATAATGATTTTATCAATAGCTAGGTCACCCCAAAACATACAAGCTTCTTAGAGCATATTATATCACGACAAATTAATAAATATTACGTTTACGTTTTTATACTCGTTGAAATAAATATCAACGAGTATAAAAACGTAACGTCCTTGTTATTGCTTCAATTCGTTGAATTTAATGCAATGAAAAACAAAAGGGTTTTACTAGATCGATAACTGACTTCAATGAATACTACATAGTTGCTTGACTAATGTAACATCAATTAAAGCACGATTGTTACGTTACGTTGTTGTGGCTTTTTGCTTACGATTCACATAATAAAGACTATGCTGTACTTACGTGATAGTAAGTATGACTTAAATACAGAAATACTTCTTAATACACACGTATAGATTATTTTATTATCATTTAATTTTATCAATAAAAATGATAATTATGTTTCTACCCGTATTCTTATCTGAAGTTAAAAGATAGGGTTTGATTTCTTTATTAAAGTACTTAAAAAGCGGAATCAGGAAATTTTTAAGTTTGCACATTTTAGGTAAACAAAGGTTAGCAAAAAGAATTTATGATAGCACCGCCTCTTATACATTTCACAAAGACTTAATTTACTTATTACATGTTTGTGTAGTGATTTTGTCAGACTATTCTACCATAGTTTTTCAGAATTCGTATTTATGTTCAACATAAATGGGTTTGACAATACAGTCAACATAATATGTTGACAGTATTGTCAAACCAACAGAGAAAATCACTTTTGCATGCATAATAATAGGACGATTGTTGTTCTGTACTCTTATTATGACGCTATTTGACGATTAATTAAACCCATTATCGCTGACGATTGCATTGTTATCATTAGTGAACTACCGCTCTACTTATTAAAATGACAATGAAATATAGCGCGAATGTGCGTTGCGTATTATTTACTCAGCATAATACAAACGTGACATTATATTATGAAAGTAACGCCCAGTCAACCGTGACCTCCTATTTGCGTAGGATTGTGTACAATTGAGAGGTCCACTCAACCTGTCGAGATGGTTTGATGAACCGATGACGATGCCCAGTACTTTACCTTATAAAAAAACAGATTTAGAAGTTGGTTCCTAATAAAGGAATAACTAAGCATTAGAATAAAACTTTAAAGAGAAATAAACTTGTTAATAAAAAGGAATCTATAAATAACACTCCTTTGAGACACTTACATGACATTATTTTATGTTGTTGCTTGATATTTTGAGCATGCTAATATTGAGAACGAGTAATTTTGACATAATTTGGTTAAATCGAATAGATATTATATTTAAAACGGCTTTAACTCGAAGTATGTCACTAACACACACCATTTCGAATATTTGTCATCAACGGCCAGCGCGTTTGGCTTATAATAACGATTGGAACTATTGTATAATTACGCGATTAACTCATTATCTACCCGGTCAATCGTAAAAAATCAATTATATCCGGTAGCGGCGAGTGACGACTAATAAAAGTTTACATGAACAATTTAAACTTTAATATAATGCACAATTTACCATGGGTAAATTGACATTACGATGGATAATGCGGTCGCTGTGGACCGTAATGCGTTAATTTGTTATGCGATTTTGAACGCACGCGACTGCATTTTACATAAAAGAAAAAAGACGTAAATGCTGTTACTACATTTTTTTGAGTTAGGCACTATTCATATTATTTCTGTTCTCAATATTTAAATACTGGTTTATACTTAATTTTAAGTTTATTTTTGTGATAGTCAAAATACATTTAATTGGAAAGTTGTTTTACCTACTGACAAAAAATTTCAAGCTTAAACGAACGAGTTGACCTAGATATTTGAAATTTAGACGAAATATTCCTCGAGGTGCGATTCGAATAAAGGACTTAACAAGAGTCGTTATTGGGATTGATTACTTGCTAAGGAGTAGGGTTCAGGTAAAGCGGATGATTAAAGTTTATATTGGAAATACAATATTTGTGCATGGTGTTTCATCAAATATTTAGTAAGCTAATTATTCTATATCTACAACAAGCCTATCTTTTACCTATCCTATCTTATTGATTACGTTAAGAACGATAAGAGGAATAATTTTAATCGGTAAACGTGTATCACGTATTGTAAAAATTATGAAAACTGTCTGTTATCACGTTTTTATATTGAATTTAGATAGATATTTATAAATCTTTGTTGAACTTGTTGCTAGTTCTATTTCTATAAGTTTTTTTTTCTTATAAGCCTCAAATTTATCAGTAATTTTTTTTTACTGTCATCCAAGTTGAATTTAATCATCATCATGATTTTAGTCATGGCCGTCCGCCGCTAAACATAGGGTTCACCCAATGACCTCCAGATGAGCCGGTTGGAAGCGGCCTGCATCTAGCGGCTTCCTGCAACCTTTACCAGGTCGTATGTCTGTTTATTTTGGGTGGACGTTATCATGCCTTATACCTAAATAAATTTGGACCAATATGCTTATCTGAACAAATATCAGCCAGCATAAAAGCTTTGTTTATTTTTTGCGGGTTAAAAATTTACAATGTGTCACAAGATCCTTTTTTAGAAAATTTTAAAAATAAACGTTGCATTTTGTCACATCGCTCACGAGTCATGGCCGCATATCGCTTTTTTTCTGGCAATTTGCCACTTATTTAAGTTGAATTTGTTTTGTTTCTGTATAACGGGAGATCTTATTTTTCTGATGGCTATTAGCGCATTGCCTGTATTGGAAATGCTGGTCGGTAAAATACAATTAAAAACAAATTAAAAATGTCAACATATTTCACGTTAGCAATCGAAAATGATTTTCTGTCATTAGAGTATTGATTTGATTTGCTATGATTTAAATATACTTTAATCGTAACTATAGTTAATTTTTCTGCTCGTAACTGTTATCAAATTAATTTAACCATCTATCCGCTTTAATATTATGAATGTAAAAGATTTTATATTTGAATGTTTGTTTCGCAGCTAACAGCTTTAACGGCTTATGGAATTAAATGAAATTTGGAAGTCATATCCATATTGATCTAGCTTAAGAGATACGGTTATTTGACTACGTTTTTTGTGTTCTTGCATGATAATTAATTATTTATTCCTCTTTGGTTTGATACTAAATTTTACGTAGATAAGATGTCATCTGATTTGATTCATATGTATGATTTTTGACATACGTCTTACTGTGATACATTTCTTATTGTTTGGTTATTCTTTTATCTGGTTTAAAATGGTTTGGTAACATTGTTGGCCATATTTCTAATTGAAATACTTAGGTACCTAAAGATACCTAAGCACGTACGATTAAAATCTACGTACCTATATACATTTGTTAGAACGTGTAAATTTTCTCAAATAATAGATAATTTAAACTTATTTATTTTAGACATCACACGTATTATTTAGTCCGTGAAGTTATGAGTAAGTAGAAAGTAAAAGAGTGAATTAATGGACCTATTAGACTGTGAACTCTTTCATTATAGTAATAAAATAAAAATAATCACACTCGTAAACAACACAACGTTGAATATTGTAAAGTCAAGAAATAATTATTTGTGCTACACATTTTGTTGCGAAGGTTCAACTTTGTATAAAATACGAGGTAATATTTTTGTGTTCAATAAGGGTTTAAAAAAAACTGTTACTAAGAAAATAATTACCTACCGTTAATAAATATTGTTAAAATAATGCGGCATAACCAACCAGTCGTATAGTCGTAGTATCGTTTAACTGCTTTGACTTAGAAGTTTGATTTTTACAACTCCAAGGAATTGCTGACTTGGGTATTTGAAATTAATACTTTCACGTGTCCCTTACAAAAAGGGCTTGACAGACAGACAGAAGAACACAATATAGCAAAGGACACCCTAAAAAATTGAAAACATGTTAGAGTTAAGCTAAGGATTATTAACTAAATAAAGTTTAAGTTATAATTTTGCATCGTTAAATTATAACGTAAATAGTGTCATGCATTATGAAAGCAAGTGGAATTAGCACAAATATGATGGGGGCGATTTCTCTTTTGCAACATTAAAATGAATGGTTTACGTTGCGGTTGAATAATAAATTCAATATACATAGCTTATAACATTTTTACAAACTTGCATCAAAAACAAGTTATTACCTAACATTAATTTTTCTTACTTAAACAATTATAAGCAGTCATTTAGGTCGTACTTTGATGCCCGACAAACGTCTTTATAATTTTAATGTAATTTTAAAAAACTGTCTTGTAGTAATACCTAATTTATACGGTTTATAAATACAGTTAACATGAATATTAATGAGACGTTTAAAGAATTCCACATTTGAGACATTACCTACTATTATATGCTAGCCTTGAAACACAAATTACCAGAAAAAAAGAGTTTTAGATAAGAATTAACGCTTCACCTCAAACACAACCATTTTGTTTTTTTTGGATTCGGTTGAAGAAATTCCACGCTTATCAAATACTCGTGTATGTTAACATAGTCACAAAATATTAAGGTTTTGTATTTACGGCCTAAGTCGCGTTTGCATTGTTACTTAGCTTGGTGTCAACCCGATTTAAAATCTGAGGACGTTCTGGAATTATAGTTTAGGCTTTCTTAGATTCATCTTAATACAAAATAAAACTATAAACTTCTTTTTTTATTGGTCAACTTTGATACCTAAAAGAAGTGATTCTACTGCCTAAATACAACAACACTAATTGTGGGATCAACATCAATATCTTAAAAGTATTAATTATTTTTCAATTTAACCCTTAACAGGTAGTCAGCTATTTAGTATCCAATGGATGGGTAAGTTTTTTTTTGTTTACTATGTTTGTGTGTATAATACACATTGAATGAAATTAACCTTAAAACTTTTTGTAATAAAAAAAACACATAAACCTTTTTGGGATATAAATTCACAACCGGTCAGCTAAGCTTGAATATGTGGTTATAGTATGGTTAATCAGCAGACCGATGGTCTAAAGCCGATATTTTCTAGGACCGACATCCTATGGAAACAGGCTCTGACGGTAAAGTCAACCGAATGACGTCATAAAATTGGCCGTAAAACCACTCTGTAATGTCTGCATGCCATTAACATGCATTCTGAGTGCATATATTTTGTAGTCAGCTCACTTGAGGTTTGTGATGGAGTTAAATTTTATAATAGTCATCATGCCGCTTCAAAGTTACAACCTTTATAGTAAACGAGTTTAAATTGATAAGTTTTTTTTAGTGTCGGAGTTAAATTGCAAAAACGGTACCCTTGTCTGCCTAGGCGAGCTGATATTTACTTGTTATAGCCTATACATTATTTATTTTCTAAAATTAGGTAGGTACAACTTAATAATAAATCTTATCGTGAGCGTAAATAAAATATTGTTTACGGTGCTTTTAAGTTAGTAACTGCAGTGGGACCAAAAAAGGAAAACTCAAACAGTTTTTAAATTAATGCATTCTAATTGGCAATTAATTGTATTGTCTTAAGTGAATAACCTGTTGTTGCAAGCAATTTAAATGTCATTTTCCTCAAATTTCGCTGTTTTCTTGAATTTCGCTGTAAGTTATCGTTATCGTAAGATATCGTTTTAATCTTTTTTTTGGGAGAAGAATCTACAACCATTCATTATAAAAACTCAGATTTTAATCATAATATTGCATTACACAGACACGGGTTTTCATGTCCACTGGATATCTGTTTATTGCAAATAATAATAAACGAATATTTTTATTTTTATTTTTGTTAGTGACTACACCACACCAATATGGCTGGGACTGGTGAGGACAGGTCCAAGTAATATGCTTGTACCGTGAAATCTTGTGGCGTTCATAATTGGTGCTCGCACCTTACGTTCGCGACGGACATTACATCGATGTGTTCATGCGTGTGCTTGTAAAGGTTGTCTTATGTGTCATCAAAGTTCAGGGTTGTTGAATGCAAGTTATTTCTATTTTTTTTTTTTGGTGAGCAATAAAGAAATCTGAATTATTTGAGACGACAGTAATTGTTCGTAATTAGTTTTAATCGTCTTGTTTTTTTGTTTAATGTGTGAATATATAGGTAATTAAATAACGATATAAAATTGCTACTGGCGCGAAGAAAATTATTATGTGAATAATTAGTAGATATTAAATCATTTACTGCAAGCATTTATTACGTTTAATTAAACGTTCGCGCTTCATGATTATGACCGAGAAATTAAAAAAGAGTTAAAATTACCTATTTCTGAATATAAAATATTCTAATTTTACGATAACGTTGAATTTTAGGAAACAACATGTCATTGTGGTCGTAATTAATACAAAGTATAATAATTTACAACAACGAAAAAAATTGTTTCACATTTTTGAAACAACCCTACTGATGACTTGGAGTGCGGTCTCACCCGAGGCTATTCTCGGTCAAGTATTTGGTACCTGTTCGAACCGCATGCTTGTTCGAAGTACAAGCGTAGAAACCATCAGAGGTGATAGGTCTTTAGCTAACGGTCTCCGAGACCGTGTGAAACTAACTGATTTTGATGTTCGGCAATTGTTCCATAATTGGTGCCTAGACGATTGCTTTCATAAAATCGAGTGGACATTTTTTTTAAATTATATTGCCTTTTAATAAATTTAACCTGAATGTGTGTGAACCTTATTTTATTTAAAAAATATCTAAAATTGAGAAGTTTTAGCCAAAGTCTTGTCTGTTTCATGGTTAGCACCACATCGCTTTTATTTTATAAAATAAAAAGCACCACCCCTGCTGCGTCGCCGCCGCTTTTGTTTAGTTATATCTCGCTCCTTAAGCCGCGTTTCCACTAGGCAACTATTGGCGCGCAACACGTGACGCTCAACATGTACGGTAACGTTGCCAGCTGGCGCGCAACATGACGCGCAGCTTGTTGTTTATTTAGAGAGCATCGTCGTTAGTTGAGCATCAATTGTTGTCGTGTCAACATGTTGTGCAACATGGTCGCCCGCCAAAAGTAGCCTAGTGGAAATGCGGCTTTATGAGAACCCATTGAGCACATGCTTTTTAGAGCGGCTTACGGACTATCTTTCTCCAAAATACTACTTTTCACTACATTTAGCATGAAATGACAAGTCGTGTTAACCTCGACTATTAGAGTTCAGTCACAGATGAAAATAATGATCCGTAGCCGAGAGGCGAGTACGCCGGACTATACAATATGGCGTTGCCATATCTGAGGTTCCGGGTTCGATTTTTTCGGTTCGGTTTGATGGTGGTTCGGTTCGATTCCCGGCCGTTCTTCTTCTTTATCCTAGCCACTTCCCATTATTTGGGCTCGGCTCTCCTAGTTCTGCGGCGTGAGGACAGTCTGTCCTGGGTTGCCGAAACATTTGTTTGGGCAAGCTCTAAGTCCTTGGCCACCGTGGACCACCAGGTGGCTAGTGGGCGTCGTCTGCCTTTCCTATTATTTGGTATGGCTAGGGCCTGTTTTACGACATGATCTTCAGGGCATCTCATGACATGACTGAACCATCGTAGGCGGCTTCAGTGAGTTTTTCTGCTATAGGCGCGATCTTTAAACTTAATCTGATGTGCTCGTTTCGCACTTTATCGAGTAACACCCGCTGCCCATCTAAGCCTCTTCATCTCGCTTACGTGCATTTTCTGTTCATGGGCTTTCTTGATAGCCCAGCACTCGGCACCGTATGTCATGGCTGGTCTGACTGCGGTTTTGTAGATCTTGCCTTTGGTTCGATTCCCGGTCGTTAAATGTAGAAACCTTGCTATATTGTCTCGGGTCTGGGTGTTGTGGCACCGTCGTTTTTCTTATTAAATCATAATAAATGGCATTTATAATCAAATGACATGTGCTTCATTGCCACCATACAATTATAGACCAAAGCTGTGTAGCATTATTCAAATAACCTTATGTTTTATTATTTTGTAACATAATAATCTTGTTTATTTATCTGCAAAAGTGTTACAGCAGACTTTAATTACCATTTAGCGAGGGCAGTGACATCAGAATCGCAACGCCAGACAATTGATTCTATCATAACACCAGTTAGCCGCGCGTTTATTAAATGCCCGCCCGTTAGGCTTATTGCATATGAGATAATATCATAAAACGTTGATATGGACTGGACGTAGCAATTGATCTCATAAAAAACCGGCCAAGTGCGAGTCAGATTCGCGCACGAAGGGTTTCGTACCATTATCTATAAAAACGACAAAAAAACACGTTTATTGTATGGGAGCCCCCTTTAATATTTATTGTATTCTGTTTTTTCGTATTTATTGTTATAGCGGCAATAGAAATACATCATATGTGGAAATTTCAACTGTCTAGCTACCACGGTTCATGAGATTACAGCCTGGTGACAGACGGACAGCGGAGCCTCAGTAATAGGGTCCCGTTTTACCTTTCGGGTACGGAACCCTAAAAACGAAGTAATTCGTTTCTATTATTATTAGCTGTGACCACGGCGTTCACTGCGTCGAATACAATCTTATAATATGACAAAATATGTATTTCGGGAAATGTGCCTTGCCGTTTACGCAGACGCAAGTAAGCTTGGAAAAGTTTCATTTTGCTTAACTCGAAATCGGATTTTTGCTTTGCGCTACTTTATCAAAAGGGTTTTTTTTTAAACCAAGTTTCGTATAAACTAAAAAGTTGCTGTTACTGTACAAGTATAAGATTATTATTGAAATCTACATGTTAAACCATTATTGAGCGATTTGAAACTCCTAGAATTTCAAAGCGGTCATTAATATTTGTCATGTTTCAGCAAAATTCAACTAAACAATAAAATCATGATTAAATCAGTTATCAGAAATAATAAATAGCAAAAATAAAAATAAAAGTTTTTTTTAAAACAATTTAATGGTATGTTTTGTTCAAAAAAAAGTTCAACCTTGCCCCTTAATTACTGTTGAAACTATTCACCAAGAATATTTTAAATACAACTTAGATTATCTTAATAGTTTTTGTGTGGTTTTATATTTTAGTATTTCTTAGGTACAACCGGAATTTCTGCCTTAAGCGTGAAGAATTGAATAACTATTTAATGTTACTGAATATCCTATAGCAATGACTATTCATAAAATTATATACGAATAATAAATACGGCACGACTATATGAATAATGTTTCTATTTTTATGCTAAAACTTGTGTCCGATGTGCAATCAGCCCAAACAGCGCCGTTCATGGGTGAAAATTTATGGTAATTAATAATTTGGTAATTGAATATTTGCCAGACAACATAATTGTCTTTGTCTATAAGTAAAAATCAACATCCTTGTGTTTGACTTTACCAACAACAACTTTGCCTTTCATTACTAAAGCCTTTAAAAAGTGTAACTTGTTTTGTGGATAGTTATAAATACCAAGTAATACGACAGTTGGAATTTTATGGCCGTAGCCATAACACATTGCAAAAGTGGCGATGAAAAATGTTTAAAATAAAATGAGAGCTGTGTAATTTAAAATTTTCCTATTGCAAAACAAGTTGTAAAATGCCTTATAACCGGGCGGCGGTTATCGTTCCGGCAATGCGTTTGGTATAACAATAATGTCCTTATCAACTGTTCGACCAAGCATATACCTATAGCTCGTTCGCACGATTATGACTTCTAATGCAATAGAATATGATGCTAAAACGGCGCGATTTCGCTTGGTTGTCGATACCTACTTATACGGTTTCGATTACGAGTCGCGTAATGCAATCGCAGCTCTCTGTGAAGTTTGTAATACAAGCTACGACCACGAATATACCGATACTTTCCAACGATTTTGTGGACGTGAAGATAACGGACCATTCTCTCGACTTTCAACTCGATTAATTTCTAGATGACCGTTGCTGACAGCATAATTAACACCTAATTTTTTTGCAAAATTCTGTTTAAATAAAAAAGTAGATTTAAATTATATCAACTTAAAATGTGGTATAAGAAATTTAAGTTAATACTAAAATTAAAACAGGGTGCCAAAAGGTGTCAACTCAGCCAGAAAAAAAAAACTACTGGGTTGTACATTAAAATTACTATAAATTACCTACTAAGATTCTAAAACTAATGTGTACCTGACAGGAAATAACTGTTAAATCTTAATTAGAAAATTAAAGTGCACAGAATTGTATTATGTCTGTGTACTGGAAACTGCGGACATTAAATTGTTATAAGAATTCTTTAATTACTAAACTCCTAAATAAATTAATTCTTACCACAATACTACCTACTTTCAATTATTTACCTATATCATTCATGCCGTTTTTTATTTTTGCAGGTAAATACCAAAGACTTTTATGAGTGAGAATTAGAGTTGAAAGGTAAGTTTATTATTAGACTAGTAGTTATTTCTATCTAGTTCTTATTTCTTAGCTGTACATGGTACCTATCACATTAAAATAACTCTTTTTACTATTTTTTTTTTAAATTGATTACTTAGGTATAATAATAATTCACAGAAAAAGTTATTTAACCAATCGAAAAGGAAACCTTTTTAATAAAGAGGTCATCCCAGAAGGTAAAAAGTAAGGAAATTCCTTTAATTAAAGTAAGCGATCCATTTAAATTCAAGAAAGGTCACACAATCTACCGATAGTGTCGTAGTAAATCTTCTTAATTTTACATTACGGATAAGATTTCAATTTGTTACTTGCAAGGAACATTTCATTATCTTATAAACCCTCTTGAGTGTTATAAGAATTTTTTTGACCTTTTTCACTGGGTTTTACCTAATAATGTTAGGTTTTAATTAAGATTAAGGGGAACGTTTAATGCAGCCGTAGGACGTCCACTGCTGATCAAGGCCTCCCCCATTTCCTTTAAAATTGATCAGTTGAAAGCTTGCATTTTTGACTTACCTCTACCAGGTGTCCCCCCTACAAATACCAAAAGTGAAATTTTCCGCTCTATTGATTGAAGGTAACGTATTTAACTAAGCTCCCTTATCGCGTGACCAGGTTAATCCAATTGTTTTATTTATCACAACTGAATCCCGTCAAAATATACGGCAACTAATTAGACGTTTCAGGCGGGGCTTTGTAATCCCGCAGCTTACGGTGCCGAAACTTAACAATATAACTTGCCCAACAGACGTCAGTTGGGATCGCCTGAGAAATAGGGCCGCCAACTACAGAGTTAACTAAATTTGATTAGCTCTAGGTATAATAAGTTAGGGCATTAAAGCCTTGTCGCAGAATTTACTGCGTACTTAAATACTGGAACGGATATTATTAAGGCACACAATATTAGACGACCTCCGTAGTCGAGAGGCGAGCACGCCGGACTGTATATGGCGCCGCCATCTCTGAGGTTCCGGGTTCGATCCCCGGTCGGGTCAATGTGGTAAACGAACTTTTCTATCTTGTCTCGGGTCTGGGTGTTGTGGTACCGTCGTTGTTTCTGATTTCTATAACACAAGTGCTTTAGCTACTTACCTTAGGATCAGAGCAATGTATGTGATGTTGTCCAATATTTATTATTATATTTAAAAATAAAACAGCCATTTGTGTTGTGCCACGTGCAGTGTAGGGTTCTGTATAGTTGCCCGTCGTTTCCAAATTCCAAAAACGTCGTTTTTCGTTTACTTCATTTAAGTCACTTTTAATGCTTTTCTCTGAGGAAATTTTGAACGACTATTACTCTTGAACTAAGTGATCTAACGTAACTGTTATGAGTTTCCTTAAAAAGTCATGAAAAAACACTAATATGCGTGAATTTTTCCAGATTTTTCAAACCTATAGTTTAAATTTTAGAGGAGGGGACATCGTACTTGAACAAAAATTTGTAGCTTAATATTTCGCAAACAGATTCCTTAATCGAAAAATAGCCTTAGCAACCCCTAAGACATTTTAAAGGACCTTTTCAACGATACCCCAGACAATGGGGTACACAATGAAAAAAAAATCATCCCCACGTTACATGTATGTACCCTAAAAAAATATATTACAAAATGATAATGAACCACTTTGTTGGCGTGATTGATATATATATCTTCACAAAATTACAGCT
Source organism: Anania fuscalis (assembly GCA_950371115.1). Classification (NCBI taxonomy): domain Eukaryota; kingdom Metazoa; phylum Arthropoda; class Insecta; order Lepidoptera; family Crambidae; genus Anania; species Anania fuscalis. The sequence goes on along the minus strand of OX493335.1, from coordinate 13,254,008 downwards.
ATCTAGGGTCAACAGTCTCCAAGCAAAACCTCGGATGGACAGACAAATAGACGGACATACATGACGAAAGTATAAGGTTTCCTTGTCAGGACTACAGAACACAAAAAAAACTGTAAGAAGTTTGATCTTTTCAAATAGTTACCTATCTTAACTATTAAAATATGACAGATTTTTAGACCATTGATGCTTTGCTACAAATTTATTCATCTGGATTAGTAGAGAATGCTGTATAGTATTAAGTCTACCGACTGTAACCTGAGCAGTCAGGCTTAAATAAAAATGATTTCTTAAAGTAACTATTTAATATGCTCTAGGCCATACATACTCCATTACGATTGGTGGGATACAAATTTGGTCAAGTTGGAATTAAACTTTGTCCCTCTATTATATCCGATTTTGCCAATCATGATTTGGTGATATTATCGCATTTATCCGCTTTGCTTATAAACCTTTGAACCTCACATCTTAAGTTTTATACATATTAACGAACTAAACTTGAGTGGGTGACTCATTGTAATTGTGAAAGGCTTGCCAGTAACAGATAGGAATTCATATGAAGTGAATCATACAGATTACATTAATTGCCTGCGCCAATCCTTTGTATGTCGCGGTATTCATACATTGAATTTATTATATAATCGACCATAATTTACCAAACTATCGGTTCATTTCAATTGAATGAATCAAACATGAAACATGATACATGATTTAATATCTGTGCTTCATGTACCTGTAGTAAATACATTTTAAAAACCTAATTAAGGTTATTCTCTTTTATTTAATTAGTACAAAGAGTTCCCGATTGATAAGTTGTTGTAAAGTTATTACTCATTCAATAGGTATAAAGAAAAAAAATACAAATGGCGGACGTAACGTCAAAATAACTCTTTTTAGTGCGTGTAACTGCTTAGATTTGCTTTACTTGTGTGATCTCCTGCTGTTATACTCAATTAAAATGCGAAAATCCTCAAGTGTTATACCAAAAGTGACAGCCCTACTCAAAAGTCGTGAAGTTCATTCGGGTGTTGGGACCAATTACCGACCACGGTCCGGGTCCTGAAATATTGACCTTAAAAGGCCATTAGTGTCCCTTCTTAGCCGTCGATAAGCCATATTCGACCGTTTAAGGATATGAAGCGATTGGGTGAACGTGGCGAATCACTGTTTGAGATAGTTGTCAGACCCCTCGCCTAATTGAAAACGTTATCGTTCTGATTAAGGTTACGGATTAGGACGTTTGAATATTAGACATTTGACAGTTGAAGATTAGCAATATTGTAAAGTTGAACCAGTTTGAAATTTCCTTAATTGTATTAGGTTTTAATATTATCTTAACTATGTTTAGTGAAATGTAGCAAACTAAAATAGGCTTCTACATCTATCACAGAACCGATAAAGGTTTCGGGAGTAACATTAATTCGTCAAATATAGGGCGCCCCCCAGCTCGATGGACCGACGCCCTTAGGAAGATGACTGGCAGTGGATGAATGACTCAAGTTGGAGATCAAGCTCTTTGCTGCTCTTTTAGAGATGTTTACGTCCAGCAGGAAATAGGCTAAGATGATGATGATTATGTTAGGCGAAATAGAAGCTATCGTAACGCAATGAATTTATAAATTTCACAGAGCTGATGGCGCGGGGAAATACAAAAGACCATGTACATCAGTGACGTAAGAAGTGTAATCAACTTCGTCATAATATGTTCAAGTCGTTATCTGATAAGTAGACAGATAATTATATTCCAAAGTTAGAAACGTTACGCGTAAATACTGTTTTTCACTCTTACCCAGGTGTGGAAATTATATGCCTTTGTTTGACATTTAAACAATGTCATTCGAGGGTATTTTGCTTTCGCTACAAGTTATTACAACTGGTTAATCATATTTATTAAAGCTGCTGTTCACGGCTCATTATAATAAGTAGATAAATAACATATTTGTTTATTATAAAACCATACCATAACATACCAATTGTTATAGTATCTAAGTTATTAATTAGCATGCTTGTGATCGAGGTACTAGACAATGACTTGCGCCTTTTAGCACCTAAGAAACTAAACAATTTTAAAATTTTCTTTTTTTTTTGAGCCCAACTGGATATTCAACCTAGAACCGTGCTTTTAACGTTAATCGCCTTACTAATACACTAATCTGGTCATGAAAAATGATGTTAAACGATAATTAAGTAAGGAATTCTGTTAAAGTTTTCATGAAAGTAGGTATACCTACGGCACAACGATTTTATCACTGAAGTTAAGCAATATAATTTTATGCTCGCAATAAATATTATATTATTGTTATGTTGGTTGCGGCAACCCTATAACAATGAATCGTAATGTTGGAATATTGTTATTATAACGACGAAGCAGATGTGTTCGAGTTACAACTTACGCGTGCTAAACTGAATATCACTAAGTTACTAAATTTCATAGTCGTAATGTAACGGGATGTGTTTTAAATGGCTTTAAGGATTTACCATAAACTTGTAGCATTTGAAAGTTATTTGAGGTGTTTTATAATAAGTTGTTTATCTTTTTGGTTAAGTATATTTTTACCGTAAGAATATGACAAACATCAAAATCGCAATAAAGTAAAATTACTTTTTGACTTCAGCGACACAATTATTATGTATTATACTACGCGTGGCGCCATGCGACATTTCAAATCTCTGTAACATTTTGATTAAGTAAAAAAAGAAAAAAATAAGTGTCCAATACCAATTATACCAATTATGATATCTACCTGATCAACAAAGGAACAAAAGTTAGTCGTCATCCCTATTGACAGATCACGCTTAAGGTGGATGATTCTGATGCCTAAAACCTCGAACTCAATCAGACCACGTTTAACCGCAATAACAACGTCAAACCGCAGTATTTCTTATAATTACAGTGAAGAAGTTAGAAACTACCTGGAACAGTAACGATGAGTTATAACTCCAAACTGAAGTTACTTGTTAAATACAAATGAGTAAATATTCATTTAAGTTAATTTCGAGGTTCTGTTGTGGGCTTAATTAATTAATTCATCTTCATTCACGTTTATCATCCCTTACTACTTTTTGAGTTTACATTGAACATTATTCAGCAATCTATCATTCCCAGCCGTTTATATCCAGCCTCCGTCCACTTTCGAATAACGAATCGCGATGGCATCGTGTTCACGCGGAAGCATGCCGTATTATCGTCTGGTCTTCAATCAATTATTATTCATTGTTTTGAGTTGTCTGCCCGTACCATCGCCATTGTTTCAGTGATGTCCAAGATCGTGTTTAGAAATAATGAGTCACTTCTATTCATTGTGAAATCTCAGCGCTGGTAACATTAAATTTGCGGTTATAATAATTTCGACGCGTTATTTCGTAACCGTGGTTATTGACGCGTTTTTAGAGTTAATAGTCACACACCATCATTACGTCAATGGCTAAAACGATTGTCATCTGTGCTATGGATCTCAAACTCTATGGATTCCAGAAAAAAATAAAAGACAAGATCTGTTATGTTTTGAAAATTTATTCATAACCTGCTAAAAGCAAATACCATTTCTGTACTCTGATAACAATTTCACAGTTTTGACTACCATCTTCCTTGACTTTTGGATGAAAGTCTATATAAATTTTACGACGAAGAAAAAGGTACGTTACATTTTGCAATTTTTCTACAATATTGCAAAATGCAAACTAATCCAGATCTAGCAATTAATAACACTACCAAAGTGTGTCAATATTTCGATATGTCGATCACTTAATTATAAGTTGACTCTGCTACTGTAGTTCGAAGGTCACTATTTCGACGTACGTTAGTTCGAAAGTTTACGAGTACGACGTACGTTAGTTCGAAAGTATACGAGTACGATGTACGCTAGTTCGAAAGTGCACGGCAGCGAAGTATGAAATGCCGGCGTACATTTATTACAAAGTTATCGAGTGCGATGTATTTTTAATCAAAAGTACACAGTTGCGAAATACGAAATTACAAAGTACGTTGGTTCCAAAGTATGAGATTACGATGTACCTAAGCTAATTAAAAAAATAACTACATGGTAGCAAAGCATAAAATTCCGACTTACCACTTATTTAAACTCGAAAGTAAGACATACACATCCAGCAACCTAAAACATAAAACTATATTTTTTTACGTTTTTCTACAATTGAGTCTTTCGGCGTCGTCATTACTAAAGAAAACTTTGCATACAAGAACATTACAATAAATAAAATACTAGCCTTAACTGTGGAGCATACATTGTAGAAGAAGGGTAATAAACACTACGCTTACAAAAATAAACATGACATACATTATTTATTGATAAATAATAGTTCATAACATAATAATACAAATTCTTTAAGCACTTCCTAAGATTTATGCTGATTGATTGAATAACAATTGGAAAAAATGCTTGGATTTAATTCACTTTGATTAGTAACTATTTGATTAGTATTATGAATAATCGATTACTTACATTAAGTATAAAGTATGTGTATCAATATCATATTGTATTAAGCAAAACTTTAAATACATTATTTTATACGTTATGTAGCAAAACAGTGCATAACAAAATAATAAAATTCTTTAAAAAAAGTCAGAAAAAAAATCCTTGTAGTGCATTAACTTCATGTTGATTTTAGAATAAACGTGTAACTTTATGTTGTTTTTTTTTAATTAGCTTAGGTACATCGTAATCTCATACTTTGGAACCAACGTTCTTTGTAATTTCGTATTTCGCAACTGTGTACTTTTGATTAAATATACATCGCACTCGATAACTTTGTAATAAATGTACGCCGGCATTTCATACTTCGCTGCCGTGCACTTTCGAACTAGCGTACATCGTACTCGTATACTTTCGAACTAACGTTCGTCGTACTCGTATACTTTCGAACTAACGTACGTCGAAATAGTGACCTTCGAACTACAGTAGCAGAGTCTGGCTCTGCTATTTTAGGTGTTACGTAAATTAGTTTCCATCTATAACATTTACTGAAAATACCGATTGTGGAATTATGTCAAGGACTATTGTATATTTTCGTTGTCTTAATTTATGTCTTTTTCAACTAGGCAATAAAAATTAAGAATTGCACTTTTATTTTTTTAAATCTCTTTCGTAGTATCTATATCTATATAATTGACTTTTTAAGACAACCCTAACGCTCCATTGACGTTTTGATGTATCTCGACAAACAAGGCCTAGTTTCTTTACTGTATAGATATATTTACTGTGTTTAAACTATGTCAAAACTGACCACTTTATACTGTTTAGTTCCATGTCTTTATATGACATAATGCGGGTACATAAACATTTTAATCAGGAGTAATGTAAGCAAAGTAACTAGAAGTTCTCTGCAGATTGGTTGTCGTGCAAAGGGTAAGAAGTGGTTGCCTAAAACATTTTAATAACTTAAATCAAAACCTTATTAAATATTTTATCCGTTATTCAATTAGATAGTGTGTATCTTTATCAGTATTAGAAGATAAAAATTCAAACTCATGATCTTCATCGTCAAAACAGACTGTTTCAAGATAATAGTGAAATCCTCGTTTAAACACGAGTTACGTGTGACAACAATAGAGTTACGTCGAGTAGGTTTTTTTTACCCAAATGAAAGTGCAAAACAGTTTTTTTTTTATTTATTGTTAATTTGAATAACTATCACCTAAATTAATCATGCTTAAAAATTAAAAGTATCCCTCGTGCTTGGTTCGTGGTTTTTTAAAAAGATTTTTCTTTTTTTAATGCCCAAAAGACAACTTATTCTTTTGATTGGACACTGCAGGTACTTCTACAGGAAAAAAATTCGTTCTGGACAATAAACGTGGTCTGGTCACCAAAAAGTGGCAAAAAATAATCCCTTGCTGACAAATTCAAAGTAGAATAAGATTCGAAGGAGTAGGCGGCGAAGAGTTCTAAAATATTAACTTTTATTAATTGGGTTTTTATATTCTATTCTAGCTTATTTCTATTTCATTATTTTATTATAATATTGTAGTGTAAAGGATTTCAATCTTGCATCTGAAATTAAATACAGGTAATCTAAAACAAAATCAAAATAATACATTAATAAAGAAAAAAGGATTATGAAAATCTCTAAAGCAAGTAAATATAAAATTCACACTTGATTTAATAGTACTAAAGTTGCACATTGCGCTAGTTTAAGGTGTTCCGATGACGAGTGAACCTGCTGTCATCTCCGTTAATTGTGCCCTAACTTTCCAAAGGACGTGTTTATTACATTCATGGCACTGGAGGGACGTAAAATCCCACGTAAACAAGTATTATGTTTCTAACGTTGATTAATCCCGTCGAAATAATACCCTACAGTTATCTGTTCAGTGATAAAATGCTAAATAACATTCTGCATTCATTGTGAATTAGCACGAAATTGTATAATAATGTATATTCGTAGAAATTTGTTTGCGTATATCTCTGTTTGTTATATTAATTTTAATAATGAGAAATCGTGTTTACGGTACTTATTACTAATTTTTTTTAATAATATTTATTTTTGAATTCGACAATCGCGTGACTTTTTGAGAGGAACTGATATATTAATTGATAAATAGACCAACTGCCATTCATCAATCTATATTACTTTTGTCCACTGCTGGATATACGTTAATGTCAAACGTGTTGTTAGTTACGTTACTAGGTACTATTAAATAGATAAAAACATTAGATTATTGTTTTTAGTAGAACAAAAAAGATTCATTTTCCATCCAAGGAAAAACTAGTCTGCTCTATAAAATTAGTTACTTCCTTTTATAAAATGATTCCCCTACTCAATTAAAAGAACTTTATCTTTAAGTTGCAAACTTAAAATTTTTCTCATCTAATTTATTAAAAACTATTTCATCATAAATGTAATCAGGTCAGCCGGCATCATTCAAATTTACATGTAATAAATATTTGCTAGACATATAAGTTTTAATCGCAGTGACATAATGATAAACACTTGAAACGTTTGCTATTTATTAATAGCTAAGCCTTATTTCCTTTCATTGACAAAGGCAAACAATACGTTTTATGATTATTAAGTGTATTTTTGTGTAAGTAGATAACAATTTGTACGATGACGTGACCTGGTGATAAGCTTTAAACGTTTCGTTCAATGGTTTCTATTATGATTCTATTTTCAATTCGGGTCATATAAGCAAACGAACTTTTCCACTTAAACTTGAGTCAAGGTGGGCTGGGAGCTTTAAGTGTTAAGTTCTTACTTGGAGACCTTGATGTTGGTGTTTTCATTTAATTGTCAGGGTGATTTATCTATTCTGCAGTATTTAGAAGAGATTTACGAGCGTAGAATTTTTTCGCTTTGCTTCAAGCTCTAGTGTAGGTAATGTATTACATCCCATACTGGGGCAAAGAATGGGGATCGCTTTGCGCATCTTACGAAACCAATCATCGTATCAGAGACGCGTATGCGCGGAGCTAACAACCAATCGTGGCCTGCGGTGAAGGCGCGTCGCACTACTAGCCAATCACTTAATAATGGTCTTCTGCCAACTTTCGTCCAGCGCTCAGAATCAATGCCGCTAGTTGTATGTACGTAAGTATAGTGACAGTTAACGGGACATAAACCTATTGGAACAATAAATAAATGGACGCATGACAACAAACTGATTGTCTGAAGTAATAAATTGATATCCGTGTGTTACGAGGTAGATAAAATATTTCTTTTTTGTTAAAGGCATCTCGTAGTACGAGTGCATCCAGACTCAAGCCAATTTTGAAAAAGTCGTCCTGTGAATTTGAACAGCGGGGTAACCATGAACTCTTAAAACAATCTCAAAGCTGTCAAATCTGTCAATTTTGGTACGTCATTACATACAAAATTTGACAGATTTGATAATTTTTTACAGATTTGAGATTGTTTTAAGAGTTCGTGGTTACCGCCCTAGTCATTTGAATTCAAGGGGATGCGTAATAACAAAATTCATTTTACAATTCCATTGAGTATTCCAGGCGGAACGTAGTTAATTTATTTAATTATAATAACAACGCTATTAGTGTGCCGGAAAAACTGTATAAAAGTAAAAACTAAGACCAATTTGGTAATGTAACCGTGAATGTGAGGAGAGAAGAACGAAAGTTTTGTATCGTTTATTCGGTTCTAATTCGAAAATAACGTAGGTTGTGTCACCGTTAGTTACATTGTAAGGTAGGAAACTTACATATCCCAAACTATTGAAAGTTTGAGACATACAATTTTAACTAGAATAGGTAAGTTATTAGAAAAATATAATATAAATAAAATAAACTTATAAAATGTAGTTCTCATATCAATGGACTGCGAATGTAACACATATTGATGTTTTGACTTTTAGATGAAACTGAAATGTTTTGTTTCCTCCGACACGAGAAGTTTTTTTTAATAGGTAAAAATTAGGATTTTGACATCATTCGTGACTGGTTCAAACGCATTATTCCTTTTTAATAACAACTTATTTATAAGGGAGACATTTGATAAGTCTACTATTTGTACCTATAGGTGCCGAAATTGTAATTTTTAGGGTTCCGTACCCAAAGAGTAAAACGGGACCCTTTTACTCCGGTCCGCTCCTCTGTCCGTTTGTCTGTCTGTCCGTCTGTCCGACTGTCCGTCTGTCCGTCTGTCACCAGGCTGTATCTCATGAACCGTGATAGCAAGAGAGTTGAAATTTTCACAGATGATGTATTTCTGTTGCCGCTATAACAAAAAATACAAAAAAACAGAATACAATTAATATTAATGGGAATACAGCAAACGTGATTTTTTTTGCCGTTTTTATAGAAAATGTTTCGGAGCCCTTCGTGCGCGACTCCGACTCGCACTTGGCCATAGGTACCCAAAACGGCGAAACGGAACGTGTATCTTCTTCCACGCACAGTTAAAAACACGGACCGTTATGGCCCCGTACATACTCGTAAATATGTAGAATCCCCAGGTTGACCGCGGCGAACCGTTAGTGAGCCTGACCATTCATATTGCATTGTTCTTGGCTCGTATGCTTGAGTGTGGGTGGTGGTCTAAGTTAAAAAATATTGACCATTTTTATTTACAAAGTGGATTGGTGGAGTGGTTTTAATTTTGTTTGCATCGTCTCCAAAAGTACTAATTGGGAATAGTTAGCTGCTTTTGTGTCAAGCTTTTATTATTAATTATTTAAATATATATATAAAAAAGCAAATAAGACGTTTATTTACAAAATAACTAAGCTCATGATCACCTATTTTTTGAATCCTCGAAATCATTAGGTAAAAATGTTTTAATTCTAAATAATATTTTCGCTTGTTTTTTATTTATTTATTTAAAAATTATTTTTACAAAATTGTAGTCTACGTTGCACGTTAAAATTTAATTCCAGTAAATGTTGTAGCTATGTCTTAAACACACGTATTTTGTTTTCTTATGTAGCACAAACATTTATTTACAGAGGTTAAAATAATCTAGAACAAATTGAAACTGGCACTTAATTTGAATAACAAAAGTTGCCGGCTTTTGCTTATACTACATCCTCGGGCCTCGGTCAAAAGACAATATGAAAGTTTGTTCGTATTATATATAAGCTCATCGCAAAGTGAAAAAGAAACTAAAAGAACTTTATTTCCTTTTAAAAGTACCGGACGTTTTTCTTTCTTCACCGTTATCTTCTATACGTCAGAGCGGGATAAAAGTTCTTTGTAGTTCGTTTAAAACGAGGAAATTTTGCTTTAGTTAATGAGTTGCTACTGTGTCTTTAAAAATATAATAGTCGTATTAAAAGTGTACAGGCTTCTGGGTTCCGTCGTAAAGTTTTGCATTACCAACTTTTGTGAAAACTCCTTTGGTTTAATTTGGAATAGACTATGGTTCGGACTAAGCACCTGCAGGCTCCTGTTCAGAACAGCAGTTAAAAAAGTTTATTTGTCATGATTAGCAAGTTAAAGTAGCAGTGGGCCCCCGCCCACTGCTACCATCGACCGTCAGTTCTACGTGCTTGGGGGGCAAATATTGGGGGCAATAGCACGTAGAACTGACGGCCGTTGGGGCAAAAAGGTTCTGAAATGGAGGCCACGTACCGGCAAGCGCAGCGTCGGACGTCCACCCACAAGGTAGACAGACAACCTGGTAAAGGTTGCAGGAAGCCCCTGGATGCAGGTCGCTTCCGACAGGCCGATCTGGAAGTCACTGGGGGACGCCTATGTTCAGCAGTGGATCCTGTGGCTGAAATGATGATTATCGCCAACCCACAGCAAGGGATGGCACCATCAGAAAATAAAGAAGGTATAGAAATGTACAGTACGGATTCGGATAATATATCTAAAAGTGGTAGTTCTCCCTAAACAGCAGCCAGTCTTATGTCATACCCTGCGTGTCTTATATACATTTTACACACCCGCTATGGCTACATCAACCAAATATTTGTCAAACATTCGAAAAAAGAAAACGCAACAATAAAATTCTTAATGCGAGTCTCGTTCATGGCCATGGCCATGCTAATAAAATACAATGGAAATGAAATTGCCACGCGGTCTCATATGTCCGCTTGGTGTTTGACGAGCATGATTAATGACGACTTAAGATTTACCGTACATCGTAGTGAATCCACACTAATTAGAACCTGTTTCGCAAATGTAGCGGAATACTCGTCCGAAAAGATCGACAAGAAAAGGAGATGTGAAATTAAATTCATTGTAAAAAGGCTTAGGATATAGGTTTGATTCTCAGCAATGGTCAATAGACTCATAAAGAAAAGCGGTATAATAACAAAGATATCCACGGACTACCTACATTACACTGCATCAAACATTTGATAGCCAAGTAACAGCGCTTGCATTAGCTAGTGGATCTAAAATAAGATTAATATGCCGGCTGCGGCAACAGATGTTGTTTTAACCGCTACTGGAAATATCCAAGTTGCTTTCCTTGGACATATGAACTAGCTTTAGAAATTACTTTTGTCTTTATAAGCCCACCGACACATACTCATACGTCTTCTTTTATTTGTTAAAACGCTGGTTTTGTTTGTGGACAAGTTAGGATTGGACAGTTATCTTATCTGGTAAGAGACTAAACGGTGAAGTCTTAGGTCGTAAAGTCGCACGGCAAGGCATGTAGTGGGCATTCAAGCGTTGTGTTAAACATTAAGCTGTAACAAAGACACTTCTTGACAAGGCCGCAAGGGTGTTAGGGATGATCTAGTAAGGTGGATATTGATTAGAAGCGATATTTTACCGTCTTCTAATCACAAATTTTGCAAATGTAAATAACTATGAATATAAAATACATTTTACTTTACGGAAACAATTGTTTTCACAAAGGTTTATCATTCATCACACAACTAATGACGTGCTACCGGTGTCAAACAGCCTTTGCTTATCAACATCTCATCTTAATAACAAAAACGCCTAAAGCTACGGTCAAGTTAAATCGATTTGCACCTATTATGAACTCTGTTACGTAACCATTAAGGGCACTTACCGACTCGAACAAGGTTATTGTCAATGACCGCATTGCCACAATTTAGACCGTATTAACAGTAGGGTCACGAAAACTATTTCGTTACGCACTAATGTACTACGTTGTGAAGAGTGCTATGTGGGGAATAACGCCAATTTATTTGCTACATATTATCTTTAATGGTGCGTCTTTAAATTGTAAGCCAAACAGTTTTTCCTGTTAAAAATGTGTAATGGTGTTCTTACCTATTATGGAAATAATTTGAAATGTTAACATTAACATATTATAGCATATTAACCTTTCGAGTTTCTCTAACATCTCTTGACGCGTGGCTATAAATAAAGGCTTGTTGATACCACCTATCAATTTGACATACTTTTTTTGTGCACCCCTTCATAATGGCGATAGCAAGCTGCGAAGTTCACAGTTTACCTAACATATAATTGATTTTGAAGCGATAAAAAAACAGATATTTAAAATGATTATGTACCCTGTTATCGGACTTAAAATAAGAAGAAGTTTTAACACATGTCTTAGAATTATTTATGAATATTTATTTTGGACAACATCCCATGCATTGCTCTGATCGTAACTTGTGTTATAGAAATCAAAAACAACGATGGCACCATGGATGGTGTCAATGACCCAATTTCGTGACTGTGTGCTTATATTGGCAAGTGCCTACTACATCTATCTACTATTGTGTCATTGATAACTGTACTATTGGGACGTAATATACTTATAGATTGCTCATTCATGCCGCAGCTTGAACCAGTTTTCTGATTTATGAAATCTTATACAATTATACAAATATTTCCTAGGAAATGCAACATATCTTAACGAAAAATATTGTTGATTTTCAAATACTGAAACTTTTTTCACCGTGTATTTTTGATTTATCATTCAGACTTCACGGTTGAGTTGAATTTAATTACAAATTCTAAATATAATCTTTGTATAATTTTTAAGTTGGAAAATATCGGAACATGCTACAATTTAAAATCTTGTTATAATTTGCCGTACAGACAATGTTGAACGGGTTATAAACTAAAAGAAAGCATTATTTTTACTAGTTAGTCTTAAAATAAGTAACGTTGGAAGATTTGTTAAAAGATGATGATCATAAAGTCATTTAGAAAGTAAGAAAAAAATTAAAAGTATTAAATATTAGAGACTATCGCATGATTGTTCACAAAAATGGTGCACACAAATGACACGGAATTTTGTGTTGTTGAAGTTCTGAACAACGTGCGGTGGTGCAATGGAGTTCTACTTTTAAACCGTGTCCAGATAACGCGTTTAAACGCGCTTATTCGTCACGTTTCGCGCGCGTTTTGATGGTCAAAATGTATTGGGTGCCCGGTTAGACGAGGAATTTGCTCTAACAGGATATTTGACTCATTAAAATTCGCTACTCTTACATTGGCCCCAATGTCGCTATTGGGAGAAAAACTTCCAGACAAATTATTAGTAATTATTTCTTCGACCTCAATGTGATGAACAATGTTTTTTTTCGTGGTGTGACCTGAGCGAAATAGTAAAAGCTTTTATTTCAAATAGGTAGAACATCATGCTACAGTGATTATCTCGTTGATATACTTACCTTGTATTGGGCCCTAGAATCTCAAGACGACCACAACTACTGGTGGTCGCAGCGACAAGGTTAAGTAAATAAACATATAAACATCGCGCTCTTGGCCGAAACGGCCAGACCGGGCTGGTTAGCTGGTATAACTAGACCCCATAGTCGTACGTAAACGTGGCCTAGTGTGCGAAATCCCTTAGAGGTGGTTAAAAAGAATGACTGCATAGCAAACCACAGAGTATGCACAACTCTTTAATCGTGGCCTGAATTTATATGGGATGATTATAATGATCAGAATTTGGAATCGTTTTGTATAGTACCGTGAACCTTTATAATTCTCGCTAAGTTATTACATTGGCTTAACGTTTCATTTCACATCGGTAAACAATAAATTTGGTATTCGTTTCGGCTAAAATTAGATCCCCTCACGCAGAAAACCTTTTGCGGCGATATACCAAAAGTAGATATAAGAAAAATTCAAATCGAAATCAGTGTCCGATTCACTGACCATCGGTTCGCTGGTCCAAATGTATACAAGCATAACTGAACAATAAATATTTTCTAGATCATTGTCAAACTCAGATCAGCTAATGCGTAAACTATTCTGATCAATGTGCACAAGAGATCATTCTCAAAGATGGCTTAATAATTTGGGTAAGGACTGACAGCATTTGGCTCCAACATATTTTTGACAAAATTTAAAAAGTTACTTTACGTGTATATTAATTTATTAATAAATATGTGAACATTCACAATAATGGTGTTGTATTATAAATATTTAGTAACTTAGGTCCATAACGACTTATCAAATCTAATCAAATACGAGTGTTAACGATGGACTTCAATGGCGAAACTTAACTGTCTTGAGACCCGCAACTAATAAAGTAAAAGTAAATAAAATAAATAAATTATAGAAAAGGGCTATGCTCAGTGTTTCTTTGCCAGATAAAATCAGAAATGAGGAGATCCGTGAACGAACAAAAGTCACTGACATAGCCCGATGGATTAGCAAGCTGAAGTAACAGCGTGGCACATAGCACGTAGAACTGACGGCCGATGGGGCAAAAATAATCTGGAATGGAGGCCACGTACCGGCAAGCGCAGCGTGGGACGTCCACCCACAAGGTGGACAGAAGACCTGGTAATGGTTGCAGGAAGCCGCTGGATGCAGGCCGCGCACAACCGGCCAATCTGGAAGTCACTAGGGGAAGCCTATGTTCAGCAGTTGACGTCCTGTGGCTAAAATGATGAAAGGAAATAAAGTTTTATTTATTATATCTTAAATCTTAAAAAAAACGACGAACAAGCACAAAAATGGATCAAAACAAAATCTCCAAATTCCCAGATATACTGCTTTCCTATCGGGCCCACTAGTATTAGGAAACCTGTTAAATATAAGAGTACCGCTACCATAGCCGTTACTGGGTATACCGCCTCTATGCTGTCTTTATTGGATTAAGCGACGGCCATTGACTCATGCTCACACGGTATCGTCAAAATATGCCGCTACCATGTAGCTGACAAGTTTTTTTGACGTTGTTTATATTTTTTATATGTATGTACTGCATTTAGAGATGTGAACTTACACTGGTGCCTAGTAGATAAATAAAAGTATGATAATACTAGATCATAAATTTATACGTCTTCTTACTCTATGATTCTAAATTTGATACACTCTTAAAGATTGCCAGATTGCGAGCTTGGAATGGATATTTCTGTAAGCTATTTCGTTGAATGTCATTAACGTGATTCTCGATAGATATTAATATACCTCAATTAACTTAACCTACAACTTGTGAACTTAACTTATAAATCTTTCAATTTCAATTTGACCTACTTTGCTTGCAATGGCGTAAAAATATTAATCAATCCAATGGGATGAAACTAACATATTGTTGCAAAGTATGTAATTAAGGATTTTTGATATTACATTTGATAGCAATACAAATACGTGTTATATATGAACGCTGGTTCTCCTCAGGCGTGCTAATCATTAAACTTCCATATGCAGCTTGTTAGCTGCCAACTTTAAAGCCTGTTAGGCTATCGGATTATTTGTTGATTTTTGGATCATCATGATTTTTTACTTTTTTTTTTGTTACGTATCTTACTTTTACTTCACTTTATCATTAATGCAACTTCTTGGTTTATCTAGTATCATTTTTCACTTATCGCCACCTCAAATCTTTTTCTTCTCAGGCCCAAGCAATGTTGTGATGTCCTTAAATAACTCCTCCTATTGTGATGTGATTAATTATAAACATCGTGTATTTTTTTTTAAAAACATGTTATTAAATTTAATGTTATTATCGCAAACAACAAAACTCTCAAGACCACACAATTATATCATCATCGGAAGTAGGACAACTCCGTTAATTGTTCTCTCATTCCGTTATTGTCACAATCGTAACATAACACTTTCTGATGCGTTGGGTAACCGGTTCTCGTGGTAAGAAATTACAATGGTAATAGGAATTATCATAACCATTGTAATATAGTTCTCGAGAATAAGATTGAGGACATAGAATGATAACAAATATGATATTTGATTCTCATCGCAGAAATGTTGATACAGAATGTAAATAATATCCTAACTCATTTCTTAGATTTAGACTTAGATTGTTTTTCTTTTGTCGAATTGTTATGTAAAATGTTATTTTGTTTTTCATGTTTAAGGCCAATCTTTTATTAGTCAATATTTACGTTGCACGCTTAGTATAAGATATTGTATGATTTGAGTTCATACTTTATCAAATTCAAGTAGGTTCAGACAATTAAAAAATTTGTAGTTTTGAAAGTCAATTGTCTTCCAAAAGACAATGTTCAATTTTCTTGTGTCACTTTAATTCGTATCCTGTACAAAAAATAAGCATAAAATTATCATTACACAGTTTTCGCGTTTCTGTTACGTCAGAACGTTTTGAAAATGGTTTAAATTATTCCCCAGTTAGCTGACTATCCGAAGAGTAATTTATTAAGACGTTGAATTTAACACTGTATTTTTGTGTTTAAAAAGAGCAATCGCTTGTAGACATTTAGCATTTAACGTTTGGATAGTGTTTATGGTAAACTAACTGCTACGAATTCGGCAAGGAGTGCTTTGAATGTAGTACCTATTATAAAAAAAAGCTATTCAATGTGAAAATATTTAACAATTTAACTTTGTAAATTTTTGTTTTTAGCAATTCCATACAAGGTTTAATTGAAGACAAATAACACTTGAAAAAAGTCCCACCTGAGGTCGATGATTTTTTTCAAGTGTTATTTGTCTTCAATAATTTGAAGACACCTTGCATGGAATTGCTAAAAACAAAAATTTACAATGTTTAAGCATTTCTGATCTTAACCAATAGTCAAATATTTGTAAAAATATTTCTATAGGGTGTTGACGGTAGTATACTACTCAGCTATACATATACCTACAACATTGATCAGAGATACGCTGGCTTTGACAAAAAACACTTGAGGAATTTCATCTTGTCACGTGACGTCCTCGGTAGCTTAGTTGGTAAAGCACTCGCCCGGCATGCGATGGGACGTGGGTTCGAGTCCCACCTGAGGTCGATGATTTTTTTAAGTGTTATTTGTCTTCAATTTAACTTTGATACTCGATTTACAATAATTATACCTAGTTGTATAAAGCCTTGACTAACTGTGCGAGTTGTAGGAAAAATTTAGCCAAAAATAACAAGTCCATTTCGCGTCAGTTAACAGTGTGTCTTAACTGCACTCGGTCAGTTTTAAAACATCTAGGTATATGTGATTATGATCTACTCGTAAACATTACGCCTTACTAAAAAAAGATAGGCTCGGGTTAAACACTTGTCTAAAGATTAGTCAGCCAATTTGAAATATTGACGCAGCAGACATTCGAGACATATTATTAACAAACATTTTTAATTGGTTGACTAATCTTTAGACCTAGTCTATCTTTTTGTATTAAGGCCTTATAAATGCCCTTTTCAGAGTTAGCTCATGTAAGTCCTTTCTTGAAGCTAGGTTCCTTCAAACCGATGTACCTACTTGTATGTAAACTGAGCCCAATTGTTTTTTACATTGTTCGAAGGCTCTAGAATCTGCGTTTTGCGGTCTTTGCTTAAGAAAACGTTTGGTATTGGTTATAGGTTCTTCAGTTTTTTTTTGGGTTCTTTGTTGGTGAACCGCGTTTCTGATTTAATTCTAAGAGAAACCCTGATCAGGAAGGAAGCTTCTTTCTGGTCCCATGCTAAGAAGCATTTATTACTGTAAATTGCTTGTAATGCAAATTCTTACGAGTAGGTACGCACCTTAATGATTAATGATTCAGAGCATAAGAGGTCTTTACTTTACCCAAACTTTAGTAACATGTGCATGTTTACCTGACCTGCAAAATACTTGACTGTTTCGGCATGTGATTTTCCGTCCGTAAAATAATACATTTGAGGTAAAATTTACTGTTTCATCATCTTGCAATTCATTAGATGTAAATCGACATTAGAGCATTGAACAATTCTAAAATTTCATGTGATTTTCGTTTTGATAAGTTTCCCTAAAAATTTATAACAACATATTAGCTCAAACCCATTTTAGCACCTGAATATCTAGACCCTTTCATCTCATTATTAAATTACCTAGACACGAGTTACCTGAGCTATAAAAAGTAAAATTAGTTACACAATGTAGGGTCTGTAGACCTTAACTTGGCTAACTAATGTCGTAATATGACATTAGCTTGCGCTAGTTAGCATAGGACCGGTTAGGTCCTTTGGGTAGGCAAGGCACCAATTATACGCCCCGACTAGCTCACCGGCTACAAAGAAATGCCAACTTTCTGATTTGGGAACATTTTTGCGATTCAGTGATTCGGAATACACCTAGTTACTATCTAAAATCTAAATAAATATTAAGAGTTTTATTACTTAAAAGAACCTTTCTATAGAGAAATACTTTTATACCTTTTGTATATGAAAATAAGTGATGTAGTAATGAAATATTTTATATTTCTGCCAAAGGACCAATGGACGTTATAGCATCGGAGTAGAATCGTAAATCAATGGAGACCACAAATTAGCAACCGTGGTTTATAACGCCTTTCGACTCGATGAACTGACATTTAATCGAGTGACGGGGTACATGATGAGCTTTGATGTGGGTTCAGAAAGGCCGATTTTCAGCAGTGAACGATGATTTACGTAATAGGTCGGGGAAAAAGTTTCTTCGCATTTTTTAAGAAAATTCAAAACATTTTTTAATATAGGTAGTTTATTTACATTTAACTAAAGTATGTACCTACATATAGTTATAGAACATGTACCTACATGTTCTATAACTTTTTGCCATCTTGGTAGGTAGGGACATGATCCCATTGCTATAGAAATTTTGGGGCTAGAGAATTTTGAAGAGAGAGAAAAAGGTGGAAATCTGAAGGTGCAAGGTCAGGACTATACAGCGGATGCATTAACACCTCCCAGCCAAACTCTCTTAATTTTTGCTGAGTGGCTAAAGATGTGTGTGGTCTAGTGTAATCATGATGAAAAACCACACCCCTTCTGTTGATTAATTCCGGCCGCTTTCTCTCAGCTTCTTGCTTTAATCTCATCAGTTGTTCGCAGTAGAGTTCAGAATCGATGGTCCTGCCTGGTGGTAACAGATCATGATGAATAATGCCCTTCCACTCCCACCACACACACAACCTTGTTGTGAGTTAACCTGGGTTTCGCCACAGTCTGTGAAGCCTGACCGGCCTTTGACCACGACCTTTTTCGCACGTTCTTGTCGTACGTGATTCACGTTTCATCCCCAGCTATCAGCTTTTTCAAAAATGATTCGGTTTCATTACGTCGTAATAAAGAATCACAAATGAGTACACGGTTCATTAGGATTCTTTCAGTGAGCTCGTGGGGTACCCAAATATGGAGCTTTTTTTTGTACCCAGTTTTTTTCAAATGCGCCACAAGTATTTTGTGGTCAATTCCCAGTTCTTCAGCTACGTCGTAACTACTGATATGCTGATCTTGGTCCACTTTTTCAAAAATGGCACAATTTTATCGTAAAAGGGCGACTAGAGCGATGTGCATCTTTGACATCATAATTTCCGAATTGAAAACGCTTAAACCAAATTTGTGCTACTCTCACAAACATTGCATTAGGTCCATAAATATCGCAAATTTTTTTGGCGGCTTGCATTTTTACCTTTTTTGTGGTAAAATTTTAATATGTATCGAATTTCTTCATTAGATTGACTTATCTTGACAGTACGAAAAACAAATGAAAAATACATTTTCCTAATTTGAATTTGGAATTATCTTCTTTAAAATTTAAACTTTTAATGATACCAAAATCAGCCAGATACAAATAGTACAGCCAAAGAGATTTTATTACAAGTTCATAGATACTATAGTGCGAAAAGACTTTTTCGCTAACCTAATATTAAAAATGTTACTTTTTATATACTATAATACTTTTTAAGTAATAGGTTTTTAATTATAATTTATTTTAAGTTCTGGTTTCTTGTTGCTAAATTATTTTTACAGGTAAACCGTTTACTGTAAACGGTCAAAGTTAAGTGCTAGGAGTGTTATTTTACTTTAAACAAGCTACTAAGCACTAAGTATTTTATGTTATAGCTAGGCGTTGATAGCAAGTTTTAATCGTTTACTCACCTCTTAAGTGGCGAAGGTTAAATGTCAGCATTTATAATTGCTAGTTTCTAAACGATTTCCAAATTGTAAAGGGCAACTAATTTATCGAAGCTATAAAAGGGATTGTCAAGTGAAAGTAGTAAATGCAAAATATATACAGGGATTCTTACAATCTATTCGATCGTAGGATGACCTTTACATTCACTTGGAATGACGAGGCAGCTCATGCCGATCGGCTGATCCACGCTTTTGACATAGACTTGTGCAGCGGACTGGGTACTGACATGCGCAGAAGTGTTTGGGCAGATAAAAAGGCAGTTGATAGAAATTATATAATTTTTATTGCATACCATAATAAAAATTAATTAATTTAAAAAAAAAACAAATACCTGACTGCGTAAAAAGTGAACTTTAAAAATAAGATTTAAAGAATCAATTTGCAGTCTGAGGCATCAAATCCATGTTACTTAATTCGACTTTTTCTATACGGATTTAAATTACATAATTAGGAATAACGCAGTGCATACCAATTCAATCATCATGATGCTGTTAATGGATTTGATGCCTCCGACTGCAAATTGATTCTTTAAATCTTGTTTTCATCTTTTAAGTTCACTTTTTACGTAGTCGGGTTTTTTGATTTTTTCAATTAATTTATTTTATTTTTGCCTTTTTAGTTTGTAGTGTTCTACTCCTACTTTTCAATTAACTATAAATCCTTATTTGTAACTCTTCATTGAAAAAAAAAAAGGTTTTAACTCGAGTAAGTGTAGTATCTGAAATCGCTTTTTCCCGTTTAATTTATGTACCAATAGGAATTCCAGGTAATAACATAGCCTATGTCACTCCCACAACTGAGACAAATCTAATGATATATCATATGTTGAAATCTATTAAAAGGTTTTTCCTTTCTTTTTTTCAGTACATATTTTTGCCTGTTCCCGTAGGAATTTGGGAAAATAGAGTATTGAATACTATTAGAACTGAAAATATGTGACCCTTAGTTAACAAAAGAAAGTGTCAAAATTGGTTTATCAGTATTGCAGATCCGTTTTTCCCGCGTAAGTTATGATCCCGCAGGAATTTCGGGAAATAACATACCCCTTGTCACTCCTACAATTGAGACGAATCTATTGATATATTATACTTTAAAATCTGTTAAACGGTTTAGGCTGTAGGGCGTGCTAAAGAAATAGACATACATACATACGCTCGAAAAACATAACCCTCGTTTGACAGTCGGGTAAAAGGTAGATTTATTCATGATTTTAACTAAAAGACAAACAATTTAGTTGGTCTTATCGCTTGTAAGTTTGTTTGATTAAAATATTAATAAGCCCCTTCTTTTTGTGAAAAAATCTAACAAATTATCAGTTTATTAAAACAACAAAAATGCACCTAGAGTTTTCTCTCGTTATTTTTACTTATATTTTACTACCTATCTTTATGGCTATCATTAATCTTTAATTACTACATACGGATACTTAAGACGGTCTATGTGTCTTTAATGTAATTTATGCAAAAATATGGCAAAAAGAAAAAGTAAGTCAAGTGAAAAGTGAAACAAAGTAAAAAGTTTCAAATTTGAAACCGAACTGAATTTGAAATTCTGTGTTAGTTCTGTAAAATCTGTTCTGTTAGTTGAACCGGGAAGTTATGTTTACATTTCAATGTGAATAACTGGCTTTATGGCTCATTTGGTTGAATATAAAGTGGAAATTAATTACACTAATCATTTATGTAATCATACATGCATGATGTAACTTATTAAGTCTAAGTGTGGACTAAATGTGAGTATAATACCTCTAATGATACAATTTTAAATGAAAGTAGTTGAAACACGGTGAGTCAGATTGGTTCGTACGCTGCGTGGGGCCTCATCAAAATGTAAATGTTATTTTAATCAGGTGTCCCAAAAATATTTTTATGGGTCCGATGACTTAAAAAGCTATTATTTTACAATTGTAATATACCCACTTTGATAAATTCCAGGTATCAATGATGATTTTAAATGTAGATGGACTACAATAATGTAGATCCTGGGTTCGATTTCTAGTCGTTCAATGTTGGAAACTAACTTTTTAATAATGTAGGTATTGGTGTAGGTGTTGTGGAACAGTATTTTTTTCTGATTTTCATAACACACACTATCTAAATATCAATCTTAATAATTGTTACATTAAAAAAATATTACCACTTTTGACAGAACAAGTACTTTCCATGACATTAAACCGAGGGCACGACAAGGCGGGTCGCCTAGCGAAAGCACCACTTTCACCACCGACCTTTGACTGAAGAGGGGTCTACGGTTCGCGGAAACCAATACCGAATTAGCAACCCTATATCAATAGACCTAAACATCAAAATGTAATAGCAACACCACTTGACCGATTACGCTGCGAAACGAGTTATCACATAATATTTTTGCATTGACTACAAGTTTTGCATGCATGTTATTACTTTCTCTGCTAGGTACCTTAACTACTTGTACGGCGATTAGCGGTCACACACGGAAATGTGCATGGCTGTCCCATGGTAGTTCAAGTGAAACGCTTCTCACTTAGTAGGGATTTTTTAATATTTTAATGTTGCAATTAAATAGGTTTGATGAAAGATTGCCGATTGGGTTCAGTGTAGTTTTAGTTTAGTGCTTTCAATAAATGGTTATGTGAACTGAACACATAATACTTATTTTTAGTAGTGAAAATAAATTTGTGTTCCGCAAATTATGCTTACACTTTAATTACACAAACAATCTTCTGGAAGTAGCAATTTTAGGATAAAATGGACCTTAACTTGGATTTTACAGTTTTTTTTTATTACAGAAGTATCATTATCTTCTTATTTTAACTCTTTGACTGATAAATTAGGTCCTTTCATTTCATGCGGACCGGACCTTACAGCCAATTAAGAATAAATAATAAATAAGTAAATTATTATAAGTAAACGGTTAACTGTCATGTGCCTTATTTTTTTATTGTGTCTGCGGTCAAAAGACAGTTATCCAATCAAATAGCTGTAGTTTTTTTTGTAATTTAATTTATTATTTTTGCTTTGTTTCAGGTCTGTACTACGATAGTTGTAAAGTAAGGTTACACTTTCATCAGGTGTATACGGTGTCTGAGGTTAGTTGATACTTTACCACTTTCGATTTCTTAGTGTATAGGGTTAACATAGTAACAAATTTTGTTTTATGTAAATTAGTATTGGTTTTTGTGGGTTTTCTATAGTTTTTTGTTACTGTATTTGTGTTCTATCTACCAAATATATGATAAATCTCAACAGAAATATTAGAAATTAAGCAATGCTGTACCTCTATTTTTCATACATTCAATATATTCTATGTTGATTATTTATTCCTTCTCGGCTTATTTTAGTCTACATAGACGACGTGAAAAGCAGAAACTAGTTAACGATTAGAAATACCTATATTAATGATGTCTCTTCATAAAATCATTGGACAGATTTCGTAACCATTGACCATTTAATCGGATACATATAAATACATTGGAAAAGTTAAGCGGATTTAGAGAGAACTGACTACGTTACAAATAGGCAATTATGAAGTTAATCAAAAATACTCGCCATTAACAAGCGGGTATTCGATTTGGTATTTATTCACCTGTAGAAATTTATAGCAAAAGCTATTGTTATGATATAAATTGAAAATATGGCGTCATATGTGCGAGATAGAAGCGAATGTTAACCGAAATTATTTAACCTGTAAAGTGGGTTTGTTACGATGGAAAATATTTGGCTAGAGTTAGTTTCACATTATATTGCTAATTTATTTTACAATATTTATCATTAGTCAGTCTATTTACATAACAGAGGTTATGTTATGTCGTAATAGAGGTTAAATGTAGACGCCCACTTTCACACATAGAGGACATAAGATATAAAATCATGTCATTACAGCCTTCAGCATCAAAGCTTCGTTCCTAAATATGACCTATTTAGTGTTTTTGGTGCGATGAGGAGATAGCAAAATATACTATATCACTATTATATAATAACTTTTATTTAGATAATTTTATTTTTTCGATTCTTGAACAAAAAATAAACAACTTGAAAAAAAACTGTCAAACAAAACTTTAAACCTATAAATTTACGCTAAGTGATAATTGATTGACTTTTTCTATCAAGTGACTGAAGAATTCACTCAACTTACTAAAGTAGAGAAAATATTTTAAATTTTCTCTCGAATTTAGTCCAGGTCCCGCGGGGGCTGTGTAATTATTTTTGACTTTTACACTCGACAGCCTGGGGCCCATTAGCGATGCTCCCGAAGGAGACTGAATAAATTAATCATCAAGTTTGTTTCATTACGTTTTTTTGTATCAAATATATTTTATTTTAAAAAGTCTACAGTAAAATTAAAGGAATTTATTTCACTCGTGATAAAGGCTTTACTGTTAGTAACTGAAAAAAAGTAGCTAATAATATATAATAATTGTAATATATTTGTAATATGATGATGTTTAACGTTTTTATCTACATATTATTCTTAGATACAATTCTATAATAATTGTTATTGATACAAATAAAATTATAAAAATCAAGTGAGTATTGTGATTTTAAGAGCAATATAAAAAAAACAATACGACATCTTTTAAATTTCAGCCAACAGCTGCAGTTATAAATATGGAAATCAAATTAAACCAATTCAAAATGCACTGTGGCTTGTAAAATGGTAGATACCGCGGTTTGTTATGTTAATGTTGTTACATTAAACTCTGATTTCACGATTTTAGCTGAAATTATTAGCCTTTTACCCTGAACGGCAACATCTGTAATGAAAACAAAATTTGCACATGAAAATAAGCTCTGCAGTTTCTCTAGGGTTAAATAAACGTAGTGGAAATATTTCAAACATTGATGCTTGCAATTTAGGTTTAGAATCGATTTTTATGACATACTTCAAAAACTAAGGGAAAACATAGCACTTAGTATCTGGCTATTTTGGAAAATCTAGCTTTTAATAACTTCTATAATCAGGCCTCATGCCAAAATTATGATTTGATGTAATCATTAGTAAAAGGAAATACTTTCTTTAGTACGAGTAAAAGGAAACATCATTATCAAACAGTAATATATTACTACTCTTTAAAAAAGAAAAATCCAGTTCCAGTTAGAAAACAAAAATCCGGTAGATAGTTTTCCACCAACGGGACATAGGAAGTTGTGATTGATGGCTCTACATCAAGTTTCCGATGACAATCGAACACCCACATCCTAAGATTTACGATTGTTACGTTAGTATTGCAGGCAATTAAGCATTATAGATACCACATAAGTCTTTAAGTAAATTACACAATTTAAGTTAATTAAACAATACATATTGTTACTAAAGTTAACCATAATTAGGTATATCCTAATTATTTCTATAGCACAAAACAAGTCTCGAACACATAGACTCCACACATACTACCCCTATGCCAATGAATTGGACGTGCACTTGACTTCTAGAGTTAAAACCGTGACTTGGCAAGTCCAGCGTCGGATGCTTTCCAACAATTTGGTGCTACAAAATACCCAATCCTAATCTCGATGTCCTGCTTTTACCATCTTCCTAATAACTTCG
This sequence comes from Anania fuscalis, assembly GCA_950371115.1. NCBI lineage: Eukaryota > Metazoa > Arthropoda > Insecta > Lepidoptera > Crambidae > Anania > Anania fuscalis. The sequence continues at coordinate 13,228,804 of OX493335.1, read as the reverse complement.
GCTAGTGGGCGTGTCCGATAATATAGTTTGTTTGCGCTTTACCTACAACATCTATCGCGATCGTCTGATGTTTCAATATCAACAAACTAACCTGCAATAAAAACGCTTATACACCCCTCTCATTACAAATACAATAAATATACAAAATTTACAAATGCCAATACATAGAGATTACCGTAGATAGGTACCAGAGTTATCCATTTAGCTGTCTGTGTCGTTATCTTTCTAGCCTAATTAAAATATGCATACAAAATTCTTGGGACCTCCGTTTAGCTAAGTTGTCTATGGCGAACACACTTAGCGTAGGTGACATCTAGTAATGTGTGGTGTGGCGTGACATATATAGGTATAATTACATGCATTAGTGGAAATTAGGGTTTGACGTCATTATGTAAACGGAATTCTTGGAAAGAAAATTTGGTTAAAATAGTACATATTGACAATTAACTCTTATGATATGTAATTCCTGCTTTTTGAGTAAATCGCGTATAAAAATGTATTCAATATAGCAGGGTACTTACCTAGCCGTGTAGCATGTAACGTATCTGATACTGTATCTTGACAGGTCACAGCGGCTTATGAGCTCTACGCCACGCGCGCTCACTTGATACAGTATCAGAAACCCTGCTTTGGACTCTTCTTTTAAGCACTTTACACGTCCTAAAGTATTGTTTTACATATTATGTTACCGTTTATCACAAACAGAATTAGACATCTAAGCAAGGAATATAAGTTTCTATATGTATCGCTGAATTTGCCAATTGATATCGATCGTACATAAGAAGGAAACCTTTTAAGGTAGGGATGCCGTTGACGGGGATAACTTGCAGGATAAGATTATTTTTCATTCAATAATTTTCTTTATTTCTATTGACTTTAGTATTATAGGTTTTTCTAAAATTAAAGTAACATCTCTAAATGAGTAAGTTAGTGTTTTTTGAAAATATGAAATTTAAAAAAAAAAAAATTCCAACTAACCTAACTTAAAACTAAAAACTTACTTCTTTAGAAATAAAAGCGTGTCTATAATGTAAGTCTGTTTTGAAACGGAATCATATAAAGGTCTAATACAAAAAGATACACCTGCATAAAATACTTTTACTTATTGTCCCATTGAGAAATTATACATGTCACTTGAATAATAATCTAATAATTTATAACTCTGTAACCAGGACAATATATTACGAAAACGTTAGCCCGTCAAGAGATTTATCGTGCCAGCGGAAAATCAGTCGAGAGCTGGAAAAACTAGCCAACTAAAGCCTAGGGTCGTAGATCGATCGCCCAAATATAGTGTGTATTAATCTAAGTCAAGTTACGACGTAAAGTTATCGTTTTTCTTGTTTATTAGTGCTTTCAGGCATTTTCAGACGTAGCAAAACGTAATGCTTGTAATGTGTGAAAACATTAATAAAAAATAAGTATTGAATATAGGGACTAGTTTATATAGCCGTAAGATAAAATTTATTTTATCGTTTAAATTATATTCTGATTACTGAATGTCTTTCAGTAATACCTTCTGCTAAAAAATGTATGATATTAAACAGCGTGCTAGCGTTTGCTAAGAGACATAGTTTTTTGTGGCTTTTTTCATGAATAGGTACAACTTTTTTGTGGAATCAAAAGAGAAAATAATTAAAATATCAGCTGTTGCTATTATAAAGCAAGTACTTACTACCCTAAATAAGGAACAAAAAAATAGATGTTTATATTAAACCGATAGAAGTTTGTTTCTCATTAAACCTAACATACTTTAAGTATAGTTCGACGTAAGTACTATAGTTTTATAGTAAAGTTGATTAACAAAACGATGTTTAGTTAATAAGAGCTCTTTCAGACGTGGTTCAGATTTGAATCAATAAAATTTCTCTTGGCACAATTTAATTACTTTTAAGATTTGCCTATAACTTCATCACAGAGTCAAACAGACTTAAAGCACTGATTTTAAACAAATTAGAAAAGTGGATATACCTTTGACGTTAAGCCTTCTTGGCTGCTTTGGTGCTGACACCAAAGCAGCCATTTCTTCTTAGGATTCCGTACCAAAAAAGGTAAAACGGGACCCTATTACTATGGCTCCGCTGTCCGTCTGTGTGTCTGTCCGTCTTTCTCAACAAACGTGTTTTTTTTTTGCTGTTTTTATTAATAATGGTACGGAACCCTTTGCGCGGTAATCCGACTCGCACTTGGCCGATTTTTTGCCTGATATTTTTGATGCGCTAATCACAAATATCAAGTTTTTGAAGTCAGAAATTACTGTTGTGATTGAATTTTTATTTCGTGTAGTATTTTTTATATCATAGTGTTCCATGTATTGTTTAAGGTAGTTTTTATTTGTTTACGTAAATGTTGTAATTAGTTTAGGCAGCTCTATTCAATTAATAAAATTGGGTAGACTTAGTAGCAAAGCTAATCATTGTTTCAAGTATCATGATAATAGTGTGTATGTATAGTGTATAGCATAGCATGTCACGTCACTCATGTCAGCCCTAGTCAACGTCAATGTGTACACACGCTAATGATCACCTGATGGTTTTACTGAAAGCCATCGTTTATTGTCTACGGGTAGTCTGAGACATGCCCAAGAAACGGTAAGCTAATACCTAATAGCCACATTATAATGGCCTAGACAGGTAGAATACCTATACCTAGCGTAATATCTTTTTTAACAATAAAATATACATATCTTTGAATACTTTATTAAACAGCTGTTGCCCTCGACTTCTATCGCGTTGTCTTCAATTCAATTTAAAAATCCTCTTGGGGTCCTCGGAAGGTTCATCAGTCTGTTGAATTGTTTAGGAAAGTCGCATTATATCTCTAATAATAAAAATCAATGTAAGTATGCTTGTTGTACTTTGTAAGTAGGTACTTACAACGTAGTGACTTTCGTAGCTAATTTTAAGTTTGCGTTGAATGTTATATAAGAAATTTCTGTACCGTTTATACGTGATTTGTATAATTTCATTTAAAGGATTATTTTGAGCCTGAAGGTGGAGTCTTTCTCTTTGCCTTTGACATCTTATTAGTCCAGGTGTGATCCAAGGTTTTAGAATACATTTGCGACGGCTTGTTTTTACTTCTTTTTTTTTAATTAAGCGTTATGAAATAAATAGTATCGCAATTCGCAATCACTTGCCTTAGCCAAGCAAGCAAAAGTTTCTGCTCCTACGTGGCAGAAATATAAGAATAAATGAGTTTGGTTTTACCTAGAATAGAAATGGGAAAACCAAATAGCATTACTTCGCACTTAAAGTTTGTGGTCTGTAATATAGTTATAATTAGTATTAAGTAACATTACCAGCAATCGACGATCAGTAATTGGTTAGATTAATGACCTGAGGCCTAAGTAATTCCCACGAATAAAAAGTTGTCGAAATCCTGTTCTGAAAAAGTACATTAATATAAAAAATTCGATTCTAATAAATCAAAAAAATGACGTAAAATTAACTAAAATTTTGTAATGTAACTCAAAACTGAACAAAAAAATCTTATTTTGATTCATCGTTGTTTATCATTATTAATATTTCAACCAAAAGACTCCACTATCATACATATTGTACAACACAAGCATAATATCTTAATAAACGAATTGAAATTGATCACTTAAATTCCCTGAGTAAGTTAAACAATCTCATGATAGTAATGTTTCTGTAATAACTAACATTTCCTAAAGCATGTTCAATTAGTATAGTAGGTATCTACTCCAGTGCTTAGTTATTTTTCTCTATTTGTACATTAAGTGATCTATTGTACCTACGCTGCATTTTAGTTATTAATGCCATCCCATAAATCTACGTTTATTTCCGACGTTTGGAAATAACATTACACCCTGCCACACTAAAATACAATGTTATTTTACTGTTTTCTACAAATGCACAAATGTGAACTGCACCAAGTTTTCTATTATAAAGTTTATGCTCGTTCGAACACATAAAAAGTGTTCAGTTACTAAACCGATTCTTTTACACATTGTTACTTGAACGCATTGTATTTCAGCACGATGCTGCACTGAGTGACTGGTACGACTGGTGCGATTGTCGCGTGTTAATCGTATAAACAAGGTCGACAGACGACCTGGTAAAGGTTGCCAGCATCCAGCAACCAGCTGGATGCTGGTCGCTTCTAACCGACCTATACGGAAGTTAGGTAGTTGCTTCCAACCGACTTATCTGTAAGTTACTGGAAGAGGCCTATGTTTAGCAGTGGATGTCATATGGCTGACATGATGATGATGATAAATCGTACAAAGCTTTTTAGGGTTCTGTACCCAAAGGGTAAAACGGGACCCTATTACTAAGGCTCCGCTGACCGTCTGTTTGTCTGTCTGTCTCTCTGTCGCCAGGCTGTATCTCACGAACCATGATAATTAGTTGAAATTTTCACAGATGATGTATTTCGTTGCCGCTATAACAACAAATACAAAAAAACAGACTACAATAAATATTTAAGGGGGCTCCCATACAACAAACGTGATTTTTTTTGCTGTTTTTATAGATAATGGCACGGAACCCTTCGTGCGAGAGTCCAACTCGCACTTGGCCGGTTTTTATATTATGGTCTGAAAGCCGCGCGTAAATCGTGCAAATAAGGCGCACAAAGTCGTGTCACAGCGTGAAATCACATCATCAGAGTTAACTAGAGTTAGCAGAATTTAATACTACGATTTTTTATGTTTTTTTTTTTCATAATTAGCAAAGAATCTGAACATGAATTCTCAGTCAGATCGGTTTTTGGTTTGAGCAGAAGTAAGATCAAGTAGTTAAGGATTTACATAATTATTGTGCTTTAGAAAATATGCATAAGTACAGACTATATCTCGTAATTGTGTCTTAGGAACACACATTTCTGAGGAACTGATAATAAGTAAACGTTTTTCTACGTCAATTCAGAATTTTATAGCTGGCTATGAAACTAATTGAGATGCATTATGCAAGCATCTAAATTAAATAAAAGTTACTAATTTGCGATCTTGAAGTAATTAGGTAGTTTTATTTTAACGGCGATAAGAAAGGATATAATATTGTACCGTCAAATAACTATATTAAAAAACAAAAATGGAACGTTATGATATGTCAGCGCGAAACATTCTCCTCTTTTACTTACATAACAATTGTTTTCGGCGAAATAAAAGGAAAGCTACCGTTAAGATGTGCAATCAACATTCACTCGGATGCGCACTTAACCCGCAAACCGTTTGATGAGTTGAATCAAAACATCATTAGTGTAACACTATGTACCGCCTTTGAGATCGCTTATTGATTCTTTAACACTCTTATGTAAGCTTTAATGTCTGAGATTGCGGTAAAAGGCTCTACAATTTATTTACAATTACTACAACCATTTCGTTGTTGATCCTATTGCTACCTATAGCATTGCAAAAGTTTGATTAGGTTGTCTTAAAGAGAAGTCCTATTATTTACTGTAGTATGTTGTACGTCCTCTATTGTCTAGGGGTAAAAAGTTATTTACATCTAATTTCTATATTATTTGTTGAAACCCGGTTATCGTGTTCAATAACCAACTGTAAAGATTATTTACTCTTCTTTGATCTCCATTGCATTTAGCCACAGGACTCGATACAGCACAGGTATTTTTTTATTCGTCTGCAAAAGAATATGTAAAGCAAAATAACCGCGATTTCCGATGTGTATTCCCTACCCAATGAATACCAGACAGAAATACCGCGATAGCATTTCCCTAAACATGAAATAAACATGACCCTTGCGTAGGTGGTTTAGTAATAAGGGTTAACGTTTTCAGACTAAAATAGGATGTAAAGTTAAACTACAGATTAACTGCGAGTTAAAATAATCAATTACATAAACAAAACTAAACTTTTTAGATGTTTTTTAGATATTTAATTATGTCTTGGAATACTGACGTTTTTTCTCAAATTAACAGATACCAGCTATACAGTATATGTATTTATTTATTAATCGTCAGACCAAATTTAAGTATTTATCTTATCTTACTAGATTTTAACGTCAAATTTATTTTGCATAAGGTTTCGAATAATTATCTTTACCGGGTAACTTAATTTTATCTAAGGCAAATGGTTTTAAAAAGATTGGGATTCACTGTATAATTACACGAATACTTAGCTAGTAGGTACTGAAAGTAATATTTTTTTAAAGGTTTAAATACCAGAAAAGGAGAAACCTTTACTTCTAAAGTATAATGTCAAATGTGGTGAAAATGAGTATTATCATTTTACGAAGATAAATTAACCAGCATTAACAATAATATTAAAGCCTTGCACGATGTTGAGCGATATCGTGCGACTTTGTTGTCGTCCGGCATCGTACGAAATTTCTTTTCCAGCGACATATTTCGCTGGTAATTTGTCCCCTTATGAACAAGAGGATTGAACTTTACTCATTAAATGACGTCATTCATAGCGGAGGTTTGCAAAAGTGAATACAAACGCACACGCATATCGTGGATGATTGATCGACAAGGTCACGACTGTATTGTCTTCTTCGTAGCTCGCCATACTTTCACTTGCAGTCACGATTGAGGATAGAGGCATCTTTGAATAGTCATTAATGTGGAAATGATATTGTTGGCACTGATGGACATTTGCCATTTTCAATGTCTTAAAACATTCGTACAATGAACCTTCTTTGACAGATGTTACGAAATTAAGAGTATGTCAGTTGCTATGAATGAATTAAATTGACAAGTTGACTCAAGACATTACAAGAGTAACTTTTGCGTATTGACTCGGGTCTAGGTAAGCTAGATGTTCCTGACAAAAGAAATATTATGATAAGTACCTGACAACATAAATATGTAAATTGCTTACTTTAAGGCCAGGCACGTGCGTGTGTTGTGCGACGCTTATTTTATGTTTGTTAAAATATAAAGTATATTATTATGTGACGATACGAAATATCACTTTTTCACTTAAAAATTATCCAAATTCCACTTGCATCAGGTACGTCCACGTGAGGTGGAGGACTATTTGATATCATGTAGAATGAAATCACCTACCCTAAAGAGCCAAAATAAAAAAATACAGCGAAAAAATCAACAGAAATCTAAACACTTTAAGGGAACTTTTGATTTTAAAAAGGATTTACAAAATCCCATCGTGTTTATGGACAAGTACCTTTAAAATTCAAAGTTTATTAGTACGAATTTCATTTTTCCGAATCGTTTTGCCAAATTTTATTTTCCATAGGTATTTTTATTTTACCGAAAACACGATTGACATACTTATTTCTGTTATTCCGATTTTCGCTTGTTATTTTTTTGGAATACATGTTTTGAGATCAGCGTACTAAACATTTCCCAAAGATATACGACCTCCGTAGCCGAGAGGCGGGCACGTCGAACTTATGGCGTCGCCATCTCTGAGGTTCCGGGTTCGATCCGCGGTCGGGTCAATGTAAAAAACTATTTTTTCTATATTGTCTCGGGTCTGGGTGTTGTGGTTACCGTCGTTGTTTCAGATTTCTATAACACAAGTGCTTTAGCTTACCTTAGGATCAGAGCAATGTATGTGATTTTCTCCAATATTATATTATATTATATTCAAGTTGATTTAGCTTCTAGAAAAGCGTTTCCAATATAACAAAAAGACAAATATAGCAAATTAGAATCTAGCTGGATATGGTCACTGTTCTAACGTAACCTAACCTAGAAGAGGTTTTTAAAAAGTTTCGACTAAACTAACTTTTACTAACTATAAAGTAATGATTTGATTTGGTAGCAAAACACTTATTGAAAACCGTGTAGTAAGCGGGATTTACTGCTAATATAACCTAATAATTTACATGCGGAATTTAATAAAAATAGGGTGAAGGTTACTTTGATCTTTAATACATCTAGATTTCAAAATTATTGTAATCAAAACATCGGTGAAAAGAAAAAGAAAAGGTTTTGATAATCGGATATCTGTTTTTCTGAAAAATGAAACATTGTAAAATAAATTTATTACTTACAATATTATGTAAACAAATATATCTGGTATTCAAAAAATCGTTAAACCGTTTTCGGATGAAATGATAAATGAAATTCAAACAGGAAAATTACGAAAGTAAGATAGGTTACCCGTGTAAATAAAATTTTTACCAGCAATTGGCATGCCAATTGTGCTGGGAATCTAATTAACTTTCAATCAGGCATGTTAAACTGGAGTTTGTTTTGAGGGAACTCTATCCACCCACGTGCACAATTGTAAAAGATATAGCAGGTTCACTCCTGCAAAAATAGGAACCAGTAGTATTTTTGCACGAGTGCTTCTTTTGACATCAGTCAAGTTCGTAGAATCTGTTCATAACAAATATGTCTATTATGACACAAATAAAAAAGTGTAGCTGCCAACAAATACCTTTTTAAAATTTTACTATATTTAACACACTTATGTACTTAAATTTTGTATAATTATAAGAAGATATAAATAATTTAATTTGATTAAAAAGATTTGTTAAGGACTCGCGTTATGTATCCCGAACAGAATGAAAGAAATCACAGGATTGGAGCAGCTGATTCGCAAGCCCTGCTTGGACATGACCGGTTTTTTTTACCCACGGGAAATGCTTCATGCGATCAGAGCATATTTTAAACTGCATCTTAAGAAATTTATAAAGTATAATCAATCTGTAGAGCTTCTGAATCAATGTATGTTCTACTATGTGTCTATAGATAATTGGAAACATTCCGTACACGAATTATAAAGGATTCATATTGCTTGAGCCGAGTTTTAATTACAAAACAACAGGGGAAATGAGAGAATGGGGTTAAGAGATGTTTGATTTTGCTCCCAGATTGTAAATATCTCGGAATTATGAGCAGATTGCTGGGGTATCCCAGCAATCGACAGCTCTTTGAATCGTAAGGCGTAGTGCAGACGACCGACAAAATTCAAGTTTGACCGACTCTTGTCAAGTTACCTCGCAACATTTCGTTGTTGACTGACAAGCAACTTCAATATTATTGTTGGGTAAAACTGTTACTGTGTCTTTAAAGATATTTAAAATTAACTTAAAATATTTTAAAAGCATATGTTTAGTAAGATATATGTGAAGCCGTAGTCCTAAATCTGGGCCTATTAAATCTTTGGCTTATTCAAGTATAGAAAGATACCGATTTTGGCCAGTTATCGACTGTTTTGGACATAAATCCTTTACGTTTAGTACCTTAACGAGTGTTTGCGTTGTCCCTAAATATTTTCTTTTGTGTAACTCGAGAGATGGAGTCTTTGTGTTGTGATTTGAAATCTATTATTCGGTTCAAGCTGGGAATCTTTTGAATAGGTATTTGTTTGATCTGATATACTCCATTCTGAAAATGGGGGACGAGTCTATAATTACCTACATCTATCCTAATAATAAGCGAATTGAGGGTTTTTTTCATACCAAGTGTACCTTCACACACAGAATGTGATTTTGAACAGATGCCTCGAAGAAATGAAATGAAATATTTTCATCAATACTAACAATTTTAAGTAGAAGGGTAACATCAAACTCATAAATAAAAAAACCTTATGTAGTAACGTCGAGGTAGAGAAAAGAAATTGCGATTTTATTGTTAACCCCATACCTATGTAAGAATCCTTGGTTTGGGGTCAATTCAGAAAACAAACTTTAAACTCTTTGAATAGGTGTTCTTGCAAATTAGGCCCTTTTACACTTTTGCACGGTTACACTTATAACTTGTTAATACATCAAATTACAACTGTAATTAACGCCTCCAACAAATGAACATAAACGATTACCGCAATGTATCATGGTAACCGGTTTGTACTGGTTACGTGTCTTTGATTCGCCCGCCTGTTTGGTTTGGATTCACTGTACCTAAGGTTAGTGCACTTTAATACCTACTTGTATAATGAAGCACTAACGTATCGTGGTTCTGAAGAAAGGAGTTAATATCCCTGTGTTACGAGTTATCAAAACAATGTTTTTAGACAGGGGCGTCGTCACCCAACTCACCCAGGCCAGAGAATATTAAGAAAAGTTCAATTTATGAATGGATCCCGACTACGAATCGAACCCGGGATCACTTGTTTTTAAGGCGACTTACCTTGCTTGTTATTTTAAATGATTACCAACCCGGTAACCTTTAGAAAGAGGAACCAGACTATTTTGGACTATAGCTAGGACTATTCCTTTTATCTAAATGTGCAATCCTAACGCTGTATTCGATCACCACCGAGTGAGTGGTTTTAATCCGTACAATTTCAGTACAGATAATCCAAAGATGCGTGCTAGAATTGTAACTTACGATCACGAACCACAGAAGCGAGGATAGACTTCGACGATTGAGCTACTCTCTCTTTCATAAGAGACCGATAACAAATAAATTCTATCCATAGCTGAAATGCGTATAGCTGGTAAACTTGCGCAATGCATTGTGCAACCGGCTTATGACCGGTTCGAAGATGCGCCGGCGTCTACAAACATTGCACCTTGTACGACTTTCTAAATAAATAACCTACTGTGAAATATGCGTTTGTCTCCAACAAGCCGGTCACGAATGTGTTAATGTACGAAGACAATAATAAAGTGATTTTGACGCCTTTTAGATACATACAAAATGAATAGTAACGTAAAAGCTCCTATTAACGACCCACTAAAATGTGTACTCTATTAACGATCTAATTTTTAAATCACTCATATTAGACATAATAAAGGGTTCCAGAAAAGTCATACCTTAAAAACAAGTTACGTATTTTTGTTGGACAGCAAAAAGAGTAAGTTTGTGTGTTTAAATAGCCAGTGAAAGAAATAATTTGACAGTAAGTGGGGCGCGCCCCAAGCGGACGCACGTTTCATAGTGTCGCGTCTTCAGCCACGTAAGTACACCTAAATGTTACTTAAGAAAAATAACACACTAAAAATGGATTTGTCTTATTGCTATCACATTACAACTGTAACGTATATATTCGTTTTCTAAACTAACTCTTAATATAATACTTTTTATTGGTTTTTGTGTTATAAAATAATGATTTAATTTAAGGCGGTAATAGAATCCAAATTTCAAAACTTGATTCTAATAACGACCCATGGCGTTGTTAAATTTTTAAGAACATTTAGTATTTTAAAATAATATCTATTATAGACTACCTCATTTATTTATTTTTTTCTTGTTCAATTCTTAAAATAATTTTACTTCTTTGGATCTATTAACGACAAAGCTATTTCTTAAAGTTTTTGTGTAAAACTCGATTCAACGTTAGACAAATATCCCTATTTTTTATTGTATTACAGATAAAAATATTTTTGTTACTGATATACACCATGTTTTTTTAACCGTCTTAAAGCCGAAGCCCACGTTATGTAACCATCCCAATAAACCTCTAGGAAGTATTATTTTTCTATTATCAACCATATCATTTTTAAGTAAAAAATAACAAATAATTCAAAATAGAAATGTATCATCCTGTTTATAATGTTTATGGTTTCAACAATGCATAGTCCTTGACCTTGCCGCCTCCATGCGTGCAGCACCATCCACGTAGACTATCATATCCGTGTAAAGGTTGTTTCAAACTAAATTTTGCTTAAAATTATTTTTATTTTTTAGTTTTTGAATAATTCATAATTACCAAGTTTTATTATACAAATGACATGTAGTTATTGGATACTTTAAGTGGCCTTCGGCTTTAAGACGGTTAAAAAAGCACGGTGTATAATATCTTATTAGTATACAATGTAGGTAATTAAATAGTAAACATTTAATTATTTGAAGACTGTTTTCTGAGACTGATTATATTTTTTATTAATTAAAATAACAAAAAATAAGTGCTTTAAGCCTTGCAATAAATAATTATGTTCATATTGTAATAATGTTGATCTCATAACTATTGTTATTATATAATAAATACCTTAAAAACGATTTTTTATTTTATTTAATAGTATAGAAGAAGTGACAACTTCGTAGCGGTCGGTGAAAGAAGTAGAAAAATCGGTAATAGAATCTTGCCGCATTCTATGGGTCGGGAATAGAATCAACTACTCTTTTGGATTGAATAATTATTTAGTAAATATTGTGTTATTGAATATTGAATTTAAGTACTGAAATGCAAAGAATACTTCGTTGAGATTAATTATAAATTATAACATCTTTCCTAACATAACAGCTTATAACTATTTTTTATAAGTGAATCCTAAGACAGCTAAAACTGGCGGTAATAGGAGCATTTACGTTAGTTGCAGTCCTAAAAAAAGTTTACGTACATTTAAGTTCTATATTTGGTTTTAGTTTTTTCAAGGAAGTCAAATTAGCAAAACTTCTGTAACAGATCTAACTAGCATAACGAATGGATTTAACAACATGGCTATAATAATAATAATTATGTCTCGTTTCTTCGGGCTGAGCGATTACCTAGTTATTAAAACATAGAATGTTAATAACTAAAAGGTGTAAGTTTCTACGTTTAGCCTGTCAAACGTTCGTAAAAAGTCATGTTGCCCACATAGAGTATGCGACTATAAAAGCTATCTACACCTTTGATTGTTCCTTCCACCCATTACCCATGGGTTGCTACTACTACTCATCATTTAGTTGAAAATGCTTGCATCATCCTATTACTTCACGACAAACCACTTTACGAGCGGATACAATCAACAGCTCATTAATCTACAAAAGAACTCACATTTTCTTAATAAAATTGAAATGAAACTCTACAGAATGTACAAGAGAATAAGACACCCTTAAAACCACGTGACAAACTGGTCATATACAACTTTTTCTATGACACAAAATTGAAATCGAGATTTTTTTTAGTTTCTCCATACAACCTTTCTCGCATACCTCGATGATAATGTATGAAACATCTAGAAAACAAACACGATTTCGATGTTGCTTCCATAGGAAAAGTTGTTGTATATGACCAGCTGATTACGTGGTTTTAAGGAGTGTCCTATTCCTTTGTACACTCTGTATATGCAAATACTCCCCGCGCTGCTTGTGCATGTTCCGTGTAAGTTGGAAATCGGCAATTTAACACGTTGTGGTAAATTGATGAGCGGGGTTGTGTGTACCATAAGCTTAATCTGCACTTCTGCAAAACTTGTCATTGTGCTACGCTCCTTATACGCTGTCATCGAGGACAAATATAGAGTTTTTTCAACATAAAACATTGCAATCATTATGATCTCAACAGTTAAGTTCGAATTAATGGGTATCTCGAGTTACGATCAGTACAAAACGAACAGGATACGAAGATGGTCATAAGGTCATCAACAATCCGATGCAATGCGTCGTGCATAAAACAAAGTTAAAGGTTGTTGCACAATTACCTACTTTAAAAAAATAGTTGTATTTAGAATTGTTAAGACTGTGACGAGATAACAATAAAATATTTATAATAAATAATACATTCCCTCATGTTTTCTTTCTTTCACACCAACTTTCGAGCCCTAGTGAGCAATGTTTGTATTAAGGTGACTAGAGAAAGGATAAACATATTTAAATAAGTTTTAAACATCCATACATAGTTAAAAAAATATGCTCGTGCTCATTACGCAAACATTTGCCGCGCAACTTCCTGACTTTTTAGTTAGAAGCGCGAACCACTACACCAGACGGTCATCAAAAATATCAAATTTTTTGATCAGAACAAATTTTGAAATTATAAGAAAAAGAAAAATATTTATTACAAATGAATCGTGTGTGTCAGTCTTTATGTAACACGAGTTGCTTATGACATCAATAGCCCTTGTAAATTCCATAACGTATAATTTACTTAGTTTTTATAAAAGTCTTATCTTTTGTTATAATAATATACTCGATACCAAACGCTGAAGTTAATTATATCTGTGTATAACATTAATAACGGCATATTGAACACTTATGTCCAAAATAGAGTTTAATTTGTTATTGTTGTTGTCAATTATTTAGATATATATATTAGTTCCGTCAATTGCAATACAAAATTAGGTTAAATCGGTAATTAGAAATCAGATGTCATTATTTCGTTGACAATGTTGTGGTGTGAAATCAGAACTACGTCTTAGTTAGAATATTAATACATGGGTAAGTGAAGAACATAATCTCCTTTATATTGGTTAACAGTTGAATTTATTATTAGCATAATAGGGAAAATTGTTCGTTGTCTCTCTTTATTATCAAATCGCAAAAGTAAAGCCTAAAGCTACCAGACAAGTCCCCACAGAATGAGAAACTTTATCTATCTAAACACAAACAAAGCTCATAAAGTAACCGGCCGAAAAAACATGCTACAAAAAAATCAATCAACCGCTCGCACTCAAAAGCTGCCACGAATAAATATTGGCGATATCGCGACAGATTCGCGGCCGTAACAAGCCGGGTCGCTGACAAAACAAATTTACATAAATCCCTACGAATCCGTAAAAATGACTCGGGACAGACGAGCCGATAAGCCTCGGATATCATTAGCCGGGCGGGCCCAAACGATCGCTCACTTCAGCAGCCTGCCTACCGTTCTCCGGAAAAAACTCTCGAATATCAATCTTCCTTTTCCCCTATTCGCCTAAAACGAATATCGAAACTAGCGCCTTTCAAACTCTAAAACAAGCGAACAGCCAGTTATTAATTTAAATCCGATCGTGTTCAAACCGGGAGTTTCATAACGACCGACTTCTGGGAGGGTGCGACTTTTGTCGTATTCTTTTATACCCCTCCCGAGACACAATCAAACTGGATTCTTCTTAAAGGATTTTCTGGCTATTCTCATTCGCGCTGCAAAACTCGAAGCGTTTCATATATTGACGAAGCGGGTTTCCTTCCCGTAATGCAGCAACCGATCGCTTTTATTGGATTTCATCATCGTTACGATATATCCTCACGGGAGTGTAATTTACTTTAATGACGCTACTTTAAAAGAAATGCGGATCATTTTTTTCGTGTCAGTTAATTTCAAAGTCTATATTTTTTAACACAAAGAAATCTATACGGCGCGAATCGTGTCTCTCGTAGAGATAAAATCGCTTGAAAAGTTAAATTATAATTTCAAATTTCGGTAAGCGATACACTATAACTACGTATAAGCGAATAGCCGACCTTTCTGTGTCAAGTTTCACAGAGCTAGTTGTAAAATTTGCATCCTCTTTAAAAATTTGAGGTTGTTCTTTGGAGAGCCATACACTTTCTCCAAAATATTGCATTTGGGTTAACATCGGGGACTCAGCGGACTCAATTATCTTTTTTCTTTTTTTTTTAGTAGACTACACTGATCATAAAGAGGATAGATATTAATTTATTTTTTTGTTTTTAGCAATTACCATGCTAGGTTTATCTAAGATTATTAATACTTGAAAAAAAAATCGTCCGCCTCAGGTGGGATCCGAACCCACGTCCATCGCATACCGGGCGAGTGCTTTGACCACTAAGCTACCGAGACGTTAGTCAACTCGACGAAATCTTTCGAGTGGTTCTCGCTGTCAAAGCCAGCGTATTTTCATACAATGTTGCGGTATATACTACTACCGTCAACACCCGATAGAAATATTTTTACAAATATTTAACTATTGGTAAAGATCAGAAAAGCTTAAACAATTTAAATTTTTGTTTTTAGCAATTACCATGCTAGGTTTATCTAAGATTATTAATACTTGAAAAAAACTTGACGGTAGTAGTATATCGGGTGTACCTAATATATATCCGAACCCACGTCCATCGCATACCGGGCGGTATGCGATGGACGTGGGTTCGGATCCCACCTGAGGCGGACGATTTTTTTTTTCAAGTATTAATAATCTTAGATATTAATTACTTTTAAACTTTCGCTTTGCATAATTTAAAACTCAATGAAACGTCAGGCAAAAGAGGTAACATTTTGTACCTAAATTATGATCGCGTTAATTCCCGTTTCATTGAGTTTTAAAGGATGGATATTATCTGCATTATTAATAATATCTTTTGGAACCCCCACGCAATAAACCTTCTTCAATAGTGGCGCGGGCGTGGTGATTTTTCAGGAATGTTAATTATTTACAAAAGCAAAGAAGACCAA
Organism: Anania fuscalis; assembly: GCA_950371115.1. NCBI lineage: Eukaryota > Metazoa > Arthropoda > Insecta > Lepidoptera > Crambidae > Anania > Anania fuscalis. The sequence goes on along the minus strand of OX493335.1, from coordinate 13,212,855 downwards.
GACTGAAGACAATTAGTGACTTATCTAGATCACGTATGCATATTATCTATTCAGTGGGTCACAAACAAGTCCATAACAACGAGAAAAGGTGTAAACACACTCTAAAACCTAGGAAGAATAAACAAAGCAAAACAATAAAAGTCAGAATGAAGTAAAATAACGCGAAGGTAACCGTTTCAGGCTTATCATGACGTAAACGAGGCGTGTTAGGCGCACTCTGGACTTAACGTTGCGTTTTATAACCTAAGTCCTCTTTATGACGTTTGGTCGTTAATTTTAAATGTCAAATCTTAGATACTTCATGCTACCGACACCTTTTTTATGTAATTTAATAAATATTGATTATTGGAAAGATTTATTCTTCGATTTCTTGACTCGAAGTTTCGATCCTTACTATGACACCGAATAATGAGATTCAATCCATTCCCTGTCTATGCTTAGAAAAATACAACATTGTCATGAATCATTAAGATTAATAAGTAAGACAGGGAACGTGTCAAAACTTTACTTATTTCGACATCAACGACTTGAAACTGCAATTTACCTATTTCAGAAACCAGTGAAATCGCTTTTCTACCAGTGGCTTTGCCTAAACACGAATCAAATATATATTTTATAGGTTATATTTAAAATAATTTGTTGAATATAAAAATACAACTTGATAACGACGAACAAACAAAATTATACACCCATTTATTACACTACACAAAACGAATATCAAGAATGTCTTAATTAGTATTCCAAGCTTTTGCAGAGTCCTATTCAAAACCAGTATTTCTTACTACTAAAGCTATAAGGTATAAAAAAGTAATCTCGATAATAATTAACTGGCTTAAGGGCATTTTTTTAAATTTGAAAAATATTTCTCTTAGATCCAAAATATTTCAAATAAATCGTGAACTTAATTCAAACGGGTAAGCTTCGGATGTTCAAGTGCTTCAGCTGAAGGTAATTGGAACATTCTAGATTCCTCTACTAAAATATTCTTTATGAACGTGCCTAATTGCTTGTCTGAAATTAGCAGAGCTCGTACAACAGTTAGAGCAATTTAACTGGTCAAATTAGTAGCATTAATGTGCACATATTTGATGACCGTTTGTAGTGATTCTGTCATAAATCACTCATTGTTAGTTAAAGGAGCATGCACTGGAAATCGCACTTTAGTGTGTTGGGTTAAGAGTTCAATTGTGATGATGATTAAGACTACAAAGCGTACAATAGGACCCAAATGGGGTAATCACCTTACGGTACATGACAAGTGGACGACCGATGCTGAGACTGTTTGCCGAGGTCAGAGGTTCGAGGGGCATCGTAAACTATACTAAATAATGTATAAAATCTTAAATGTCACATTTTGTCCTTTTCTTTTAAAAAAGTACACAAATAATGACTAAGCTATTGTTATTTTTAAAACTCAAGTGGCTGAAAACTTATCTATATCACACATCTAATTACTTCAAATCAAGTAACAAGCAGTATATAATATATAGAAAAATATGCTTTTAATGCTAAAATGAAATGCGGGAACAATCCGATGCTCGGAATAGAAATAAACGAATAGGAACGCAATGCTGCTATGCAAAGTGATGATATAAAATTGCGGACACAGATGCAGTTCAATTATTCACATTCTCATCTAGCTTGATATTCCTTTCGACTGCTTAGTGCTTCACATCTTGTTTTCATACCTATTGCACTTTTATTTTAATCGTTGGTTTTGAATTTCTTCCAGCCTTTCTCTTTTTAGATTTTACATGATCTCAATCTTGTTAATTTGAAACGAACATGCCTTTTTTTTTCAAAAATAATTTAATGATACCTTTGTTCATCAGACAAAAAAAAATTGTCATGATCCCTGAAGCTTAACATTCTTGTGTAACGATGTACTTATTTGGCCCATAGTGTCCAACCCTTAAAATACCGCACAACGCCAATCATCAACAATAGTTCACAAATTACCACACATAATGCACCAGGAATACCTTAAATATCATCATTACAAATCTGTCAATTACACCTAATACCTTTATTTAGACAATTGCCTCTAGCTTTGCGGGAAACCACAAACTCGATTCGTGGCCTACTGACTCATTGACATTCTCTCACACAACGTCTATAATATAGTGATGTGATTACCTGTTTCTTTGCAAGTTATTATGACCTGTCGATACTACGAGTATGACCTTTTGTTGGTGTCCGAGTTTCAAAACAGACCGTTATTCAATGTGCAGTGGGTACTGTGGGTATGCGTTTGTGCATTAATAACAATCACGATTGAGTGATCATCGATATTGATGGAGAATTCCATACGCAACCATTTGTAGTATTGCATGAGCAAATCTGTAGAGTTTTGCTATTTATTGACTTGATTATGTGTGCACCATCTATAAGGTTCGACAGGGTATTTTCAGGCTTAAAACGTGTTTTATTTCTTATTTTTGATTTCCATTTAAATTTAAATAATTTTACTCTTAAATCTACAATTTAAGCTTCCAATCGGCCAATCTATAAGCCATAGGGGTTCATGTTTAGCAATAGACATAAAATTTTGGCACTGCATATTTTGATGTGGCGCTTGACAGTTAAAATACAAAAACGCAGTTGTTTTGAGGTTGCTGTGTTGCAAACAATTTAATAAGACGTCGTCACATTTAATGGTGAAGATCGCATAGCGAGCATTCCAGTGCTGCAACCGGCTGGTTGACCTTTCCCCCTCCCCCCACTGTCCCCGACACCGCGAGGTCGCCTCTCCGCTGTGCATCGAACCAACTAATGCCTCTTACTTCGGAACAGATGATCGTTAGGCGATTGTCGTTTTGTATTTATCTTCAATCGTCTTCTATTGGTAATTTTATGGTAAAATACTTGTACTTGAACTGTAAAGTGGCATTCACTTCGAACCCATAGTCAAACACTTATGTTAAAATGATATTTTTCGAATTAGATTGAGTTTAAGTGTGTCCTTTGTAAAATACAAGGATGTTAATTATTTACTGTAATATATTATTTAGGAAATTGCGTCTGGTTTTATAATGGTTTTGCCTTATGGACAGGGCTCATGATTGTAATCATTTGCCATGCAAGCATGACACTCTTGCACAAGCAGTGCAAAAGAAGATGAGTATAATCATTTGTACTTACAACAAACCCACCGTCAGGGTCCCTGCTGAAAACCAGCGTCATGATACGTCCCTGACTGTCACGACAAATGCTGAGCGGGGTCCTTTTTGACACATATTGCTTTTTATTATCCTGTAAATGTTTTTCCTTTTGTATTCTGTGTGTGTCAAATAAATATTTTTCTATTCTATTCTATTCTATTCTAATTACAGTTTGTTTGAAAATTTTCTACGAATTCGAATGTAGTTTGGATTTAGTGACCATTATTTTCTTATTATTAAAGTAATTTCTTTGATTGGATTCAAAAGCAGTTAATTTTATTGCTTGCATACCCGAATTATTACATTGTTCAATGAAAGTATCCCTTATGGTGCTATATTTTATCTGTTACACAAGATAATTTGTCAAGGTTTTGTGTCTCTATAATATTTGACGTGAAGGTGACGTGTAGATAGAAGAAGCGATCTGTACTTATGTCTTATTTGACTTTATTTGACCTTATTTTTATACTTACTTGAACTTCAATTGAATGTATAACTTTTGTTGTTAAGCAAGCTATAGACACACAACAACATGATTAAACAACATACCTGCATAACGCATTATAATAAGGATAAAATGTACCTATTAAATAGTATCATAATATTTATGTTTACTATCTCGCAGCTAGTCGCACAAAGGGGACAGAAATGAGGAAATCCTATTATCAGATTGATTCATTGCAACTCGGCCATCTAATAGATTGCCAGAGATGCCCATAGCGTAGTGTTCTGTGATTATTTTATCCGTATCGAAATATTCGGATATTTCTGGCAGGCCCAATCTGAACGCGGATATTTGATTGCCGAATTGTATTCGAGCTGCTGTATTATAGTAAATAATTACTGGACAAAATCACATACATTCAGTGACGGCCATTGGTTTTATTTTAAGGTAGGCAATAGATATTGACTCAGGTATTTTTTGATGAAAATCTCGTGGTTTTCATCAATGAAACACGTTTGTAAGTAGGTACCTACTGCCTTCCTCATTCCATTCACCAGGTAGGTAGGCACTGCATAATTGCCTATATGCACCGCAAGCCCGTGATACATTGCTCTGAATAAATGAAAGTTTAATAATTTTGCTTTGACGGATAGTAAGAAAAAGATTTGACCTAAAATTTGTGGTGGTGACATGTAAATTTCTATACAATAGTGGTAGGTTAAAAAAGATAGGGACTTTTAAACGTGCCATTAATGGCAATGGCAATAATTTATTTTCTAAATCAATTTGAATTTGTCTAATCACTAGTTACTTAATTTGAGTTAATGCGCTTTAAACATTTTTTAAATGGCTTATTCAAGCTTATTCTATCAAACTGGTTAAAGTATTTTAAATGCCTAGTATTTCCACCTATTTCGTCCTAACTCCCAATTAATGCCGGCTGTAGCGCCAATTATTTAGAAAACTGACAATTTTTTTTTGTTGCATCAAACTCAGATAAAATGAAAAAAAAAGAGATTATGAAAAATTGCTTTTATAAAACACTAGCGGCTGTCTGCAATTTCATTCCTGTTCAAATGAATTGTAGAAAAAATATTTATCAAATAACTTAGTATTTATCTGCAAAAACAAAGGCTTTTCAGTAAAAAGTATCTTACAAATTAAAAATATAAATTTACTTAAATTTATTTTTGGGACACCCTGCATATAGATTAAGTGCGTAATCAGTAATTTTCCGAACAAGCTCGGTTTGCCGGTATCCACTAAATTATTTTGCCCCCATCGGATATCTGTTCAGCGTAATGTCTGGCAGGCTCGAACCGAACGCGGACATACGAATCGGATTCCATTGCGGCGATCCGTTCAAATTAGGATCGCTATTTTAATCGCTCAGTTAAAAGCATGTGGAGTGTAAAACGGTTCACACTTAAGAGCATTGAGATGTTTATAAAATTGGTTGGACTTCATCTAAAAGATAGAGCTATTCGGCTTCTATTTCGTATTCACGAATTAGACACCTATTTTATGTAGGTATGCTTTAAAATGATTAAACTATTTGATTGCATTTTGGAATGTTACATACGTAATTATTAGTTTCTTTTAAACCTTTTTTAAAATAACTATGTTTTTTTAAACTATCCCACGTGGTTAGGATAGCATTATCATGTGTTTATTAGTTTTAGGAATACGTCTCATTTAATGAAGTGCTTTATTGTAACCCAAAATATTAAAATATTTTAGTGAATGTGCCAAATTATGTGTAATACTACTTGATTCAAGCCTTCAAAAAACCATAAATACAGGTTTACGATAAATGTGCCTTAGTAAGTTATCATTACAGTACTACATTATGCTGTAAGTTGATGTTCGAGTGTAGACTTAATAATCAATTGAACAAAATAGTTTCTAAGATAATGTAATTCAATTCATTTGCTTTGTTTAAAGTAAAATTTGTTAAAATTTTTATTTTAACTCTGTCAGATGTATATTACATAGCCCCTAAGATCACCATGACAATTACGTCTGGGTCTAGACATTTCTTCATCAACCATCGAACAGTAAAAGCTAACAATTTTACTTTAATGCCTAATACCGTTCACTGGCATAAGTGGAGGTTTCCTATACAGACGGACAACTTAGCCTAATAGACGCCACATGAAAGATAATGACTGTTTATGTTAATTAATATTAATACGCTAGACCGACAAACCCGACAGACGACAGCTTAAGAGAAAATATTTATGCCTAAATTATAAACATACCTGGGCCATAACCATGAACTCTTAAAACAATCTCAAAGTTGTCAAATCTGTCAATTTTGGTACGTCATTTCATACAAAATTTGACAGAAATGATAATTGTTGACAGATTTGTGATGATTGCATTATCATCTCATTGTGAAAAAAATCATTGCGTTTGGCAGCCTCTTGCATGACTTTTCAAACTAACGCAACGTTTTTAAATTGCTCCCTACAACTAATTGTAATAGATCAATATTGATTTCACAATATTGATCTATTACAATTAGTAAAATAAACTTGGTAAAATATAGGCAAATTAAAGTATTATTTAGTTTAACCTTAAAAAAAACCAAACATAGAGGCTTTATAATGATCTCGTTCTACCTGGAAAATGCTTGACCCTCTTTGTTCCTAAATCGAAAGGATGGACCTTAAAATTGTCGCGCAATATAGTTTCAAGCAAAAAACTTTGTCTGAAAGCCCTAATATCAAGGCATTATAAGGGATTGCAAGTTGTTATAATCGTTATAATCATTTAGGCTTATTGCGGCACTCTAAGTCTGGTGAACCGTCATATGTAACTACGAAACACAAAGCTTGTTTCGGAATTCGGAATGTTTATAATATGTTTTACGCTAGGTAGGTTGGCTGGAATAGATCGCTTCTAGCGATAAGACGTCCTAAATTGTACCATTTTAAATGTTTTTTTTCTGTGTACTGTTTGTTTTGTGTGGTGCTGGTGTGCAATAAACAGTATCTATCTATCTATGTTATTTTTTAAGGTACAAGGGTTTTATTTTTAAGTGTACAAGTATATTGCATTATTAAGATATTTCTATAATTCCATTATAGATTCAAACAAAAATCATGCAACCTGATGGTGTCTATGTAAATGAGTGGTCTGTTTACCAGAGTCAGCTTTAATCTCGTAAACCATGGGCTCTATGGCTAGATGGCCGGATGGCCCGCTCATATTTCATTATACACTCAGACTAATAGTTAATCTACGCAGCTAACCTATAAAGGCGTCACTTTACGGTCAAGACAGGTGCATGGTTTCCAAATAATGGTATATTAATTATTAATTTAAGTACGGCGTTGGTTGAGCAGTATGTTAATTTTATTCTTGCATAATTAAATTCGCTTTCACGTATAATTGTTCTTTAGCTACTTCCTATTAAAAGTCATCTCAGCAGAAGTTATACACGCCTTAACTGCTCGTATGTATTTAAAATATGTAAATCAATCTTATTGTTATCAAGATTATTGTAGAGGTTTATTGTAATGACAGGATCTTGCGTTTTATTACCTAATTAAAACAAAAGTAAGGTACTCCAAATTCGGAAAGAACTTCTACAGATCCATTATGTTTATGTAAAAAGGAATAAAGAAAAAAAACTAATATTATTATATAAACTCTTAAAACTTCTCAGAAGTAGAGATAAAAAAAACTGACGTTTTAGTCATTTGACTAATACGATACATACGACAATGAATTCGAGCGACGCAATTCTGTTGTGGGAAACAAGTTTACTGTTCATAGGAGTAATTGTTAAGGCCTACCAATAGACGGTCGTACTGCATCTAATACGAGTAGGTAGGGCTGTCATAAAAATACTTATCTTAGGTTCAATATTTAATTTCGGTCTTTTCAATAGCTAAGAAATTGTATTGATCGGTCTAACCTTCCTCATTTTAATTATATTTCTATTAATTAAATATAGGCTATTCTCTATTTTGAGATTTCAATGGCGGTCCTATACTTTAGCTACTTAATTTAGAATCAGAACAATGCATGTGATGTTATCCTAATTTATTAATTTTATTTACACTATTTTTTGTTGTTGTATTTAACACCAAAGTAGGCTTTTAAGAGAATGTAGGTACGTTATCTATGTTAAAATGACTTTCTTCACAATATTATATTCATTTCACAATTTAAATTACAACACAATCGGTAACGAATTACTCAATGAGAACGCATCACAGAGTATGTATGGCAGAATGAACATTAAAATGCCAACTAACATAGGTATAACAATGGCAATAAAATCGTTTGCCCAACCGCCAACCCTAGCTTGTATTCAATTTACGTGATTACTGCGATGAGTAGGTATAAAATAACGATTTTAATACTTGCATTGGGTACAGAGGACACGATTTTACACTGATTTATTGACTTTCATCTGTTCCATTATTTCTGTGACGTCATAATTATGTTTTTTTTATGTAATAAGGTTGAAATCTAAAAGAAATATCTCTGTGACGTCATTAATTAATCATGTTTGGTTTTTATGTTAAGTTTAAAATTGGAAAAAAATAATTAAATTCTCTAGTCTGAAGGTTTTCATTGCCAATAAGCATTCAGCAAATCAGTAATATTGAGTTGAAATAAGGAATATTTATACACAATAGCTTCTGCTTCATTTTTGGAAGTCTACAAAGACTAATCTGCGTATATTTTAGAATAAAGCTAAAGAGAAAATAATAATTACTCCACGGGAACAAAACAAACCGTAGAGTAAGCTAGATTACAATATTTGTGCTAAAATTTTAGCTAAATATAATAGAAATTAATACATTGCTTGATGCGTTCATTGTGGTTCGCATATTTCAATCGTTGCTGAAACTTAATTTATTCGTTACTATACTGAATTTCACGTCTAATTAATGCTTAACCTAGCATGTAGGCACTGATGAATCCCCTAGCTGTTGGCTATTATACAACCAAGATGCGAAGACAAAGCTGCATCATATATAGGATGTTTGAAATAGTAGTGTCATTCAAAGCACTCTTAAGGTGGAAACCAAACAGATTACAATATTAACAAACTGTAAGTAATTATATATTTTTTTAAAGTTAAATTTTATAACAAAGGTTCTTTTTTTATAAGGATACTATGTCTATTACTGTATAGACATGAACTTTCTTGTGCTGAAAAGCTGAGTGTCACTGATTGTGTACGACGTTATAAATGATAGTGAATTTTCTAGCAGCCGGCTTTTAATTTACCTATACGAGTATACACGTACCTACTGGCGAAAAAATTATGAAGATAATCCAATATTCAAAAGACAATAGCTTGTGACTTGAAAAATGCTAAAATTTGTAGTAGAGTATTAAGTTTTGCCTCTGTAATTTAAAAAAAAACCGGACCTGGACAGACAAAGTTAAAAAAATTGTATCAACCTTTATACAAATAAACTTTTTTTAATAAAAGGGTAATTTGGTTATGCTAGGAGCAAAATTTATTTTAGGACATCCGCTTCACACTGTTTTTCTGGAACACTCTGTATCCCTATCGGACTTAGACAAAGGGCGGTATATACCGTCATGCTAGACACAACGTAAGGAGTTTAGCATTGATTCCGTGTGATTGATGCCTGAAACTGAACGGAACGGTAATCCGATGCGATATCACGTTCGTGTCCATTCGGACTGACCAAATTGCAGATAATCTGATAGATTGTGTTATAATTCGGTTTGAATAGGGTTGTACGTGTTCGAATTTGATTTGTTTTAGATGTAACAATGAACCATTTTCTCTTACGTTGACGTCTCATCATCCCCCCCATAGGCATGGCGCCATAGAGCACGATCGCTTGCTGTTTTCTTACAGCCACTGCTATCCATCTATAATAGCATAACGGTTCCTATCTCGCCTGCACTACTCTAACCAGTCGCAAGACTTTTTAATTTGGTATCTACTCAAATCTAGATCAAGATTTTTTTATACCAACGTACCCTTAATATTTCGGTTATAGGTAACGTAAAGTATAAAAAAAAGAAATGGATAATGATAAGGAACTAAATATTTTAGCTGTTATCTTTTTGGTTGTCACCTTTTGCTTTTATTTGTTTAAAAAAAAGGAGTTATCCTGGCATTTGGCAAATACGGGTTGTAAATAACTGACTCAGATTAAATCCAAGAGGTATTCAAACAGACTCTATTTTCTTCTAAAATTTTCCGTAATCAAAACGGAAGTCTTATTAAATGTTGGTTATGCCTAAACATAATTCTAGTATTGTTATGACAACTCTTAATAAAGCCATCACAGATGCAAGGGTAAATGAGATTATTGCATCCAAAGTGTGTTGTAGCTATACAAAACAAGTAGAGTGGAACTAATTCGCTAAATATTCAATGGGTCGCAATCATTCATAATCATAATGTTGCTGTGTTTGTTTCGGTTTGACAAATTTGAAAAAATACCGCGAGTATAATAATTTGAAAGGTAAACCTTAAAAGAGAAATATTTCAGCATATTGTAATATGGTTGCATTTCAAATGTAATTCACAGTTTTATAGTTATCATTAGTTGTAGCCCGCAGCTTCGTACAATTTTGAATCGAATTAAGCTTAGGAGTAATTAATTATTAAACATACTATGACAAAACAAAGAGTAATTAATAATCATTTAACGAAAAATCATAAAAATAGTATAACGGACCATGAGGCAGAAAGGTTCGAGAAGGAGGCCACGTACTACGCTTATACTCGTATGTTCAGCAGTAGACGACCTATGGCTATAATGTTGATTATGATGATGTACGCTTAACTTAGAATGTATTTTTTTTTTCTTTAAAGACGAAACAAACATTGACAAACCAGAAAACAGTTTTTTCTTGTTTACACCTCTATTATGCAATACCCAATGAAGTACACTTTTACATTGAATGAAATACCACTGTCATTTAAGTGTAAAATACAAATAGTGCATTTCCCTTGCAACAGTTGCAAATTAAAACTAGGTTAATAATTCGCGTACAGCCACAATAGGTATTTGTAACCATATACTACAAATTTAAGTTAGATCTCTTATCATCACTGACATCCGCTAATTTGTCGCCCAATTACATTTGTTTGTTGTACTTTTTAGCTGGAAACCGACATATTATGCTATTGTAACTCAGCTGTGCATTATCGTTGCTGGTGACTAGTGGGCGTGAACCGATAAACATGGCACAGCTAAAGAATAACAGCTATTAAAGTCAACATATTACTTGCATGATGTATCACAAACGATACTATATCTTTCCCTCTCTTTTAAAGTTTTGCCTTTTCTTGTTGTGTTATTCATATTACCAGAGATCGTAATGTGCTCTCTGCTGTGACGGCCCTTATGATAGTAGGTACTATTTGGTATACAATTTTTCGATTTCGTTTTTCGCGATGTTCTGCTCTAGTTCAAAATTAATTCTTTATGGGCAAAAAAAAAGACGGTGAAAGCTCTTGTAATATTTCAAAAAAGATCCTGTAGATCCGTAGATCCTGTTTATTACTAAAAACAAATAAAATTACATGGAACTATCAAATATGTATTAGACTTATTACATTTTAGGTGGTTGGTTACAAACAATATATAATTATTTTTTTAAGTATTTTTTGCCACAATGAACCTTTGAAAATTTGGTATACCAACATGTACAGTACACCCAATGCTCTTTTTATCGCAAAGCTTATTTTGGTAACAAAGAGCAACATTACAAATGAGCTGGCTGATTTATGTTTATCTATTGGCATGTTCTCCACATGGCTTGTTAAACAGACGGCCTTTTTATTTTGTTTTCAGCTATATAGGAGAGTTTTTATAAAAGTCTTCTGTACTTAACGATTAGGATCGATCTGATTTTGAAATTGCGAATTAGTTTATAATTTTCAAATTATGTAATATTTCTTCTAATACAATTAACATACGATTCATAAATTTATTATTGAACGATATTGACCATCATTTTAATATATTTATTTATTGTTTCAGGTAAGAAACGGCAGTTGAATCAAAATTAGATGTACCATTCGAATTCAGGACCATGTTGTAAGGAAACACTAGCACTCGGCTATCACCGCTTTTAAATGATCAAAATTATTTAGAAAGTAAATCAGGTAAGAAACCTAACTAGTTGAAAACAATTCAATCATAAGCAATAAGAAAATAAGGATTACAAGTGTCTAAACAATGAAACATCAAAACAATGGACGCTACTCGAAAGCGTCTCGACTCAGAATTTGCTCAATTGATTATTAACCCAATGTTTCGCTTCGAGATTTGATTGAAACAATCAATTTGTCTGTTGCGGGACGTCTCCAGTTGGGGGGTTAATTGGAACTTGGACTTCCGATTGATAATCTTGGTTGCGGGATTGGTTATAATAGGTTAGGTATCTTGTACATTTGTAGGATTGAAGATCATTACTGAATCTCTCACTGAAAAGAAAAAAAATGAATGTTGCCGAACCTTTTAATTGTTGGAGGCCGAGGGTCACAATACATGGGACTACGTACTAATAAAATGTATATTAAGTCTTGTAATACGATAAAACGTTCATGGTAACAATCCTAACTAATTCTTTCAAACTTTATCGTAAATATTTAGCGTGTGCAGGAAGATTGTGGCGAGCACAGGAATCAACTCAATTTTGAGGCAGTATGCCTTCCATGCATGTATTTTTAAGGTAGTATTAGGCCTTAGGCCTTTTATCGTCAAGCGTACCCTGGACAGGAACACGACAAAAAAACATAAATTACAGATCCATAAAACCTTAAGCGAATTTATAATCTGTAGACCTGGTAACATGGGCATTATCTAAAGGTAATTTTATACCTTTGATCTCGCAATTAGCGAAATCCTAATCCCGTTAAGTGGGACACAAAATCATACACGATCCCGGCGTCTCTAAGTATAAAATTAGCACCACTAATTGGTACATAGAATTAGGTACCGTGCGGAACGAATTTCACTATTGTTCAGTACCCCAACAATTTGCAGATTCGGCGCCATTGAATTCGAATGGAGGTGACCTGGATCGTCTCTAATTAGGAGCGTAGATTGTTGGGGCTGTAAGAGAGATTTGTCGTTTAAAGGCCTTCGCACACTGTGACTTTTAGTAGTTAGCGATCAAATCAAATCAGAAATATGTATCTACCTTTAACAATCGTAATTCTATAACAATATAAAAAATACGTGTGTGTGTGCGCGCGCGCGTGGGGTGTGTGAGCGTGTGTGTGTGTGTGTGTGTCTGCGCGCGCGCCTGCGTGTGGACGTGTTGTATGATAATTCACTTAGCATGTACTAATTCGTAGCGATCGCACTTTTAACCTGCTTGTGCGAAACAAGCTTAATCAAAATGTCGCGAAAACGTGCTGCAGTCGCAGATGCTTGCGATCTATAGCAGAACGATGCAGACGTGAAATCGCCGATCGCGAATTACCTCTAAAGTCTTTAGCAGTGAAAAGAGAGTAACATTAAAACCCCTTCTTGAATAGTAGAAGAATCGTTTGCTTACTTGTAAAGTATATCACAGCCGCAGTGGGCGCTGACTCTAGATCTTGGTGTTTCGTAATCGGGTCGAGGAAACGAATTAAAATGCTTTTTGTAATGTTTAAAATTACAGCTTAAAGTTGATGCTTTAATTACTGTCTTCGCCGTCATCAGTTTTTGTATTATAACATTATATTTCTATGCAAAGGAAGCAGATGGGCAGATGTTCAATACGTTTTTACATCTCTAGTCTGAGATATACGTTTTGCTTATATGAAATTTCAATTCTTATCTAAATCAATATTATAAATGTGAATTTTTTTATTTAACGATGTTTGTTACATTATGCGTTTATGGCTGAACGGATTTGATTAATGCATACAAAATTAATCCAAAAGTATAGTTGCTATCCCATATTTTTGTTCACGTTGGATCGTTAGGTACTCATTTCTCTTAATTAAACCTTAGGTATTCTGAAACTTACGCAAGTGAAATCAGGAGCAAAAGCTAGTCTATTCATGAATTATTCTTATACACGCTTGTCCGTTCTCAGAGCTGACCGTGAGATAACTGATTGACAGTGATGCACTGACCTCTCACGACTAGTATTAGATTGTACCGTAAAACCAATTTTAATGCGTTTATAAGTAATGGATCCACTTGGACACGGAGATTGTTGTAATGACAGCGTCGTTAGCTTAGACCGTGAGGCGAGCGAGATCTTTTTTTATTATGATATAGATGATTTTGATTAATAAAATATTATCGTAACGATAGAGAGATTATTTATTTGGTAGGTTAAAATTTGATTGGTAAAAACCAAGGATATCTATTTTTGTTGATTAATGAAATCATACATAAAAATATAAGGAAAACTAGAAAACTTAATCTCGCATCTTTTAGTAACCAATAATGTATAAATTACTATACTTTAACACTAAAAGTAACCTTGCTTACTCTTATATTAAATATTAAGAGGCGTAAATTTTAATGGAAAACTATGTTGATTGAATCTACTTCGTTGCACATAAAATACTAGCGATCGTTTAATTGTAAAATGTGCGTAAACAACATGTTGTCTTTCAAGGATAATTTACCGACAGACTAGAACTCAATAACTTTAACTGCCTTAATTCGAAGTTATACAAATCCTGAAATAACAACGATATTTGGTTCCTTTCCAAACATTTTTTGTAGCCATATTAAAAAAAAAAAAGTGTAATTGTGAATTCAAATAAAAAATCCAATATAGTATTTGCAGCATTCAAATCAAGTTTGAGTCTTGTTTACAAACAAGCAAAGTGATGGTTTAGGTTAAGAGAGCAAATTTTACTTGCGCCCTTCGTGACTAGCCTGGAACTGGCTGGGGCATTCGGTCAAACAACCGCCCAGTCAAAGTTAAATGAAGGTCTATAAAGTATCTTGACTCCATACAAAGCAGAAGCCACTAGCTGGCTGGATCCGCAAAGAAGTGGAAACAGGAGCTCTATATAAGTGGAAACTTGATATTGAATTACCAAACATTGACCATTGGGTATGAGGCCATTTAAAAATAAAAACGAGATGAATGATGAAACATCACTTATTATGAACATAATAATTATGTCTACCGCATGGCCGTGGTCCAAGCGTCCTACCATTACTTTGGTAGATGACTTCTTGAAGTTGTTTTTGGTTCAGACTGCGGTACATATTCGACCTTGGAGAGTATTTTGCCAATGAATAAATACAAAATAAATAGGCAATAAATTTTACTTGTAAATAATTCATTCATTGGTATTTAGTCCCCCGGTAGCACGTTTTCATTAAATAAACATCTAAAAGAGTTACCTACTGCGTCCATACCATTATTGTTTACTGTGTCCCAGCGATCCCGTCGACCCAAAGGTTGTGCTACAATAGTGCTCAAGTACGAATGCCTTGGTGGTATTGGTGCCAATGTTGCTGCTAAGTGTACAAAGTTAAAGATGAGTGATTTCAAGTTTATGAAGTGACACTGTATTATAGCACATAATATTGGCCATTTTAGAATTTTAGAAACGTAAACGTCAAAAACGGTTTTATTGAGGTTGGATTGGAGGCTGTTTTGACTTGACTGAAATACTAGTTTGTGTTATTTAGTTATAAATGTAATCTTACCACTTTCCGGTGTAAGCTTTTAAAATCCGTAATTTATCAAACAAAAACCGTTCATAAAAATGTTATTGCATGCATTTACCATACCTCTCTCCATATATAACTCCCACGTTCCTACTAATGATAATATGTACGTACGCACCTGAATATAGTAAAAAGAAATATAATAATACAGATGTTCTTAATCAGCACCCGGCTTAACATTCGGTACCTGATCCGCTCCCCTCGACCTGTCGACCCGGCCAGCAATACTAGGAGCAAATGGCGGCCGGAGATCCACAAAGTTATTGCTCTGACCTGGATAGGAGACAACCGGCTTTTCTGTTTACATGCCACACGCAAAAACGTCCAGTGCCGCTTAGGGTTGACACGCATATGATGTTTGCTGTAATTTTAGCGAATGAAAAAAATGACGAGGTGTCCGCTTGGTTGACGTAACTGAAATATTAGTTTGTTTTATTTAGCAGTAAAATGTTATAATACTATTTTCTCGTCTAAGCTTTTAAAGCCAATCAGTCATCAACATTATCAACCAATGGTAACTTTAGTTAGTAGAAATGGCACTGATTGTACTATTTCATCTGAGCTTTTCTACATGTTCGAATGAACTTAATTAAAAATTAAAATGATAAAATAAAACGTTAAATATACAAGGTATAAAATGATAATTGTTATATTGAGGACATCAATGTACCTATATCTAAGAAATTAGATAGGAATCTAAGATTTAAACTGTTATTAAATATTACATCATTAAAAGAACAGTTGCCTGGAAGCAAAGAAAATTGGATCCGATTCCCACCTAACATTATGGTAGATTTTATCATATAATTAAATATTGTGCATTCTACATTTTATTAAAAAAACTATTTTAAACTCTAAATATAGTAACTAATTTATACGATAAGATGTAAAAAGGTAGATACGTGTAAATATAAAGCACGTTCGCCATCCTTAACTGTTGTTAGTATTGTGACAGATTACTGTATATTTATTTTTGTTCCACAACTTTCCTGTTTTTGAGTTCAACCCATAAAGGGGATCACGGCGGAACCATAAATTGTAAACCGTAAAGACTGTAGCATTTTCGGATTTCGACGCTGGTTAAAACCAAATTTAAGTAAAATTAGAGAGTTGTTTATTGGTAATCATGTAAAAAGCAACGTGCCAACAATCATTATAACGACCATTTATAAACAATGAGCATCTTGTTTAAAAAATGTTTATTTCCCAGAGTCTTATTTATTATATAGCAGAAGAACTTTCATCTTACTTTCATTTAAAATTATGTTGTACTAATTTATTTATTTTAATTTTAAGTAAGTTGCTAAAATTTTAAATATTTTATGTAGGATTGTTGTCATGTAACCTTATTACGTATCATATTTGATTTGTCGGCATTTTAGTACACATATTTTTTTGTTTCTCGCTTTCATCTGGGACCTATTAAAAAAAGGATCATAACCAGTAAAGTGAGTATGCCTACCAACGAATCATTCAATTTGACGAAAAATGTCAAGAAATAAAAAAGTATGCGTCACTATCATGATTTTCATTATAGTGAGAGGGATTGACGACTTTTCCATATAAATTCTCTTGTTAAATTATTCGCTATACAGACTCTAAAACAAAACTATAGCAATCCTAACATTAAAGGGATCTTCAAAACATTGTTCCAGTTATTCAAAATTAATTAATACACCAAAATTTAGGTAGCGGCTTAAATTAAGACTTATCTGTTGTACACCCACACAATTTGCCGTATATAAAACAAGATATTGTTAACGTTCACAAAACAAAGCGTTCGCTCGTCGATAAATTTTAACTGAACAGAGCGCCGGTACTGCCAGGTTCCCTTGAGGCGTTTGGCGAGCGACCAATACGTCCGCGTCGAATATGGCATAATTATGCCAACGGTAAGGAATATACGACGGCATTATCGATGGGCTGGGAATTAAACGCTGAATTATGTAATCGCTAAAGCTACGGGTATACTGGGTGCTTAGCTAAAACCAGTCATAAGGCTTATTTAATATACGTCATTGAGCACGTAAGTAGTGCCTTTGGGGGCTACCGTTTTTGTGTTCACCAGTTGGTGCCACTGTCGAGTGAGGTCCTGGATAATACTCAATAATTTGACGACTTCCGTAGCCGAGAGACGAGCACGCTGGACTATATGGCGTCGCCATCTCTGAAGTTCCGGGTTCGATTCCCGGTCGGGTCAATGTGGAAAACGAACTTTTCTATATTGTGTCGGGTCTGGGGATTGTGGTACCGTACCGTCGTTGTTTCTGATTTCTATAACACAAGTGCTTTAACTACTTACCTGAGGATCAGAACAATATACCTATGTGATGTTATCTGATATTATTTATTTATTTGATACCTATTTGTAGTTAAGATTAGCGTTGTTTTGTATCGCTGGATATACCTAGCTTTATAATAACTTTGTTTCCACTTGTTTTTAGGCAACTTGTTTTAAGCAACTTTGTACGAATAATTTAAATTAAACATGTTATGAAACTCTGTAATTGGCTAAGTGTCCTCCTTGTAAAATTAGACTAGCATGTTATAATGTAACATTGCTGTTGAGTTTCTTAATAACTTAAAACATTTATTTAGTAAATTACACTTCCCAAAAAACTTAGCTGCTCTGACACGGTGATTATAGGTAAATTAAGGCAGCCGGGAGTCTAAAGTTTTTCCCAAAAACATTTTTGCGCCTCGTTTTATTAGCTCTACTTTTAAAGCACTGATATTCATTCACCCGTATTCCTAACTCATATTTTCCATTCCATTCCATAAATCTCAGGTATCGCAAAATATTCAAGATAATTCTAATAAACCCGCGTACTTGCCACCCACACACTGATGTTTCTTTCGGAGACCTCTCGCTACACTAAGCCCTATAGCGACAAATTCACGTTGGAAAAACATGACAACTTGCGATTTTATTATTTCAAAGTTTCTGATGAGGATATCAACGATCATCCTTAATAATATTATAAACGCGAAAGTTTGTATGTAGGTATGTATGTTTCTTACTCTTTCACGCAAAAATTACTGAACGGATTTGGATGAAATTTTGCGCACACACAGACTATGATCTGGATTAACATATAGGATACTTTTTATCCCGGTTGTATGTTCCTGTGGTATATTTTTTATATTCCGTTCTATAATTAAACGTTTTGCGTTTTGAATCCTAACAAACATCATGTAGTCCACGCAAACGAAGTTGCGGGCTCAGCTAGTATTTAATAATAACAACATATTTTATGTGTACTGCCGTCTATAAGCTAAAAGGCCGCTAAATGACACAAACGAATTTTGAGCTAGAGCCAAAAAAAGCGGCAAAATTATCAAACCGATGCTACTCAGTTTCTATAAACATTCAGTCCTGTTGCCATATACCAAAAGAAAGGTTTTGTTTTCAACCTTCACATCAAATTGGTTAATTTTGATAAATATTAATATTTATGTAAATAAATACATATTATCCTTTCTAATCTTGTAAAATTTTAAAGATCGTTTCAAGTGTGCATAACTATATAGTGGCTAAAGGTTCATAACTGCTTTCTAGTTATGGATTTATTGATAACTGCCAAAAGAGTTTTTTGGGACAGGAAGTTATCGATCTTATCCATAACTATAAAGCGGCTAATTACACATAGCCGCCTTTTAGCCAAGTAGATATCGCTTAACTTCTCTTCCATAATGTATTAACAACTTTATTACTGCCTGTGCATATCTTAAAAGCAGTTAATTACTAAACCTTTTCATATAACTGCTTTTTAGGCTAGCATTATCCTAGCATTTGTGTTTTGAATCGTGCAAAATTATACGTTAACTTTTAAAATCTAGCAAAGTTTTTTTAAAGACATGTGCTTTCCACAAAACTACCAGGCATAAGACATTATAAAATAAAAAAATGTGACCTCTTCTAAACAAATTAAATTTGAAATAATACTTTTTAAGAACTAAGAACCAAAAATAGCATGGCTAATCAAAAAATATTTTAGAAATTGAAATTTCACGTATTAGATAGGAAGTCTCACTTAGTAATAATAATTATAATCATTCATCATTATCGATGTTTACAATAATTGCAATCTATGTAACAGAATCATACTTATACAACCCGCAGTACCTAACAGTTTTAGCATGCACTAAAATTTGAATTTGAATTTTAGTTTCACTCTGTTATTGTAAAACAGTCCGTATTTATTCGTGTCAAAGCTCATTAAAAAATATTATCAAATAAAGTTTGTATTAAAATTGTGGATATCCTGTCGCAAGGACTTCCATATCCGTCTATTGAGCCACCGATATGCCTTAGCATCAACGGAGGTCTGCAATGCCATTGAACGTCGCTCTGCCATGAGTTTGAGTGTATGGTCGGTATATTTTGCGACCTGTTTCTACCACGGGGTTTAAACGGGGACAATTTATACAAACCTATTGTAAATCTCGTTCACTAACTCGCAGTTCTCTAGGCGTTCAAAGCAATTTAACAACCCAAGCTGAAGGCCATTAACAGGTCGGAGCGTAGACTTCACATGAGACCTTTCTAGCTTGACATTAATGTTTAATGTGCCTCTAACCATTTGGTGATCGCTTCCGGTATTCACCCTGTTGATCACGAAGACATCATTGAACATTCGTCGCTTTGTAGTCATGATAAAATCAATCTTATTTTCGAGGACCCATCGGGACTCATTCAGGTCAACTTCTTCTGAGAAAAGGAATTCATCGAAAGGAGGTCCTCCTTTTCCAGAAATTTGGCCAGCCTTTTTCCCCTGGGGTTCTGTTGCCCATACCCAAATTGCCCCGCTCTCAGCTCATTATCGCTTCGCTTGCCCAGTTTCGCGTTGAAACCCCCATCACAACATTGAAGTAAGTTTTAGTGGTTTTCATGGCCTTACTGATATCCTAATACATAGCCTCCATTTCTTCATCAGGGTATCTAGTGTAGAGGTCGGTGTATAGAGCTGTATCACCTTCAGCGAGTATCTATTCCATACTCTAAAGTATCAGGTATGCAACCCAGCTCGACATACTTCCGACGTGGGACTTGTGGACGAAAAACTCGACACCACTTTGAGACAGTTGTTCGCCCTTCCGGTGATAGTGTAGGTTGCCAGATTTCAGGGTTATCGTGTCCTCCTCGCCCTTTTGTCCGACTTCTGATATTCCAATGATACTCCAGTGCATCCTACTTAAGTCTTATTCAAGCTCAACAACCTTCTCATCAGTCCTTAGCGTGCGTACGTTGTGTATGTGTAATGATTATATATTATTCAAGTGATCTTTCTATGGTCCTCGAGGGACCACATTTTAATATTGCATAAAATTATTGACAGATCACGTTTTATCATTCTGGTAATGTTTAAAAATGTCATACTAAATATCTAATAACAAAACATTCCTGCCAACTGAGTAATTGTCTTGCAGTGGAAAGTACAATGTACAGAAGACTGAGGGACTACACTTTAGTATTTAAGCATAGAATTTTTTATTATTTTTGTGTATTTTTGTATAAGTGTACTATTCGTTTTACAAAATGCTTGTTACATTTACTACAACTTCCACAGAAAAAACTACAACACTGCACAACTACTAAATATCATGTGGTCCCTCAGTCCACACATACAATCTTAGCTGACGGACGAACTAAAGACACTGCTCAACCAACATCACTCAGTTTCTATTAGCGGATTTAGCGGGTAGGTTGACTCAAGAACTGAACATAAGCCGGCTGCCTCTCGATGGTCTACTGATAATGATAATTTTATTGGTTTTAAATAACTACGTGAATAAAATACTTACCCCAGAAACCTTCACGCCACCATGATGACTGATAATTTTGGCGCGAAACCCAAGAGAATTAATATCATAATTCGCGATGTAAGGTGAATAAAAAGGTTGGATGTTACGAATAATAATTTTGAGTTTTTTTAGTTTCCGTTAGATTTTCTGTAAGTCTGGAAAACATACCAGTCAGAATAGAAACAAAAATAACAATAGGTTCATTTTTGCCGTAAATTCGCCTATTAATGGCTTCTAATATTTAAGTCATAGCCAAAACTGCTAAAGTCTATAATAATTATTTCGCAAAGTTAGTTCCATGAAAACAAAGAGTCACGTTTAAAACGGTACCTACCAATGCAAGGCGTTATCAGTCAGTAATTCAAATGATCTAATTATTTCTAGAAATACGCAAACGCCCCTTTCATCGGTGATATTGAAATTTTGGTTTGTCGCACTATCCTAGTGCGCTGACAACTTGACTTGTGTCCTCCGCAACCCCAAAAAAATCCCAATGAGAGGCGCAGGAGCTTGCGTAGTTTGCCGCTTTTTAGCGATGTATCGCTATTTAACGTCTTTTTTGCTATGCAAGACATAGAAAAAAATATTTATTTTATAAAGGTACGGACAAGCATGGCTTTCTATAATAGTTTATAAATTGTAAAAGTAGTAACAATACAACGCTTAAAGGCCGCTAAATGATTCTAACTGCTTTTTAGTTAGGTAAGAGCGTAATTACCGCCATTTAGTTAAGTCTATGCAAGGTATTATACTCCAACGTAACCAAGCTAAAAGGCCGCTAAAATACTTTTGCTGCCTTTTAGCTTATTGTCAAATAATAACGGTTTTTTAGTTTAGCATTGATGGTAAAAATGTTTGATCGATCCAAAAGTTAAAGTAGTATAGCTGCCTTTTAATCTAGTTGGGCTGTTTAGCGGCCTTTATGCGATGTAAAGTATATATTTTTTGTATTTAGCTGCCTTTTTAAAAAAATATCTCGAAAACGGTAAAAGATAGAATAACCGTTCCTAGACAGATCGATAGAGATTTTTTTCTACATACTATAACATTTAAAAAGTGAAAAATGACCAAATGTCATTTAGCGGCATTTAAGCTTATAGACGGCAGTGTAGTAAAAGGTAGAAAAATATAAATTGGAAAATGGCGCGATGGTTTTTACCTTGGAAGGCGGATTTGATTCTCAGTTTAGGTCAAATCATACACCGAAGCTTATTGGATATTTTATAACATTTTTACTTTAAATAGTGTGACTGAAGGCTTGTAAAGTCTTCATGCACCATTCATTAGGTTAAGCAAGGAAAAGCTAATTTAAAGAAATGACAAACAAAATAATATAACTGTAAAATTATTATATTTTGTTGAATAATTATGTTTCTTAGCTAAGTATTCACACAGAAAATTGTGTATTTTATATACCTATCTTACCAGTTTATAAGTTTATTTATTACCTAAAAATGTTAATAAGACAGCGTTGCTTCATAGTTTGCGTGAACTATGTTGTCACAAGTCACAAGTCATTTGTGTTTTGAAATTTTAAAGCTGATTTTAAAGTGCCGCTTCTAACCAATATGACCAAATAGGTAATTGAGTTTTTAAGTTATTAATAATACAAACTGTTTTGTAATTAAACCTAAATTTTAACTGCTATCCTATTAGCATACAAATTATGTTGTATACTGTATAAGAATACGATTCATCTTTGATTAGTAAACGCTTTTTACTTTTTGTATTAAAATTAAATTAAGTATGTACAATGTACATACTATATTAGTTCACCTATTGTAAATAGCTTTTTTTGTAATATTTGGCCGTCTGTCTAAGATTGCGGTTTAAAAGTCATAAAAATGTAATATTGACTGTACCTAACTTCATCAAGCGGAACCAAACTTGAACGTCAAATGAGTGCAGCATGCATAATATTGCTTAATTAATAATCATTATGTAAGCAAACATTAGCCCTCCCTTGTAATGATGACAGGCTATAATAATGATTTAATCACAAAGTAAGTCAGTTAGTTACAGAAATAAAATAATTAAAATAAGTTAAAATATTTAACGTATTATAGTATAACTATGAAGTAATTTTAAAGATTGATAAAATTTGTCCTTCCCCTTTTAATAGACTCGATTTGCTCCCGAAATAACTTAACACCAAGGTTATTTATTCTATGGATTATGAAATAAACATCCATGACTTGGTGCAAATCGTCGCGCTCATCACACAACGGGATACAAACCGCAACCGCCAGGCTTTGTAGTCCGGAGCGCGAACCACTACACCAGACGGTCGTTAAATGATTTTGTCGACTAAACATTGTTTTGCTAATCTTTAATCGTAGTTGAAATCTAATCTAGAGTAAGTAGTCATGGCATAAAAAAAAACACCTTCCATTATATCTACTCCGTAGTAATAAATTCATATCGGTTCTTCTTGTTATATTCCCAAAGCTCTTAGTTTTGCTAAGTTTACAGAGCAATATTGAGTGGAACATGCGGCTTGTTGGCTGTTAGTTCGCCCTTAAATATGTACAACTTGCTAGTTTCGAACTCATAAGTGTCGGAAGATTTCGCGGTTTGCTTAGTGTTAGCGAGATATTTGTTCAAAGATTACTTTTCGGATCGGGAATCGGTGTGAAACAAAATATAAAAGTAATATTGCATGATATACCTAGGCTGGTTTTGAAATAGAAAACAAAGAGGATCAAGCTATAAGTGGTGTTAATAGGTAACTTTATAGGTTTTTACTAGGTATAAAAATATTCAGGAAAATGTGGGATTCTAAAATGCTTTCACAAAGAGTCCTTTTTTACGTTAGTAATAAGAATAAAATTTCGATCCCATTTCACACTTGCCTAGTTTCTATTTAGATATTTTGTAACTAATTCAGTTTCGATTAAGGCAAAAGAAGAATACTAAAATCATGCATTATTTTTCAATAATACCACTCCAATAAACTAACTATTAAGATCGTCAAAGGTCAATTCCATCACGCGCTATTTCGTTTGACACAATAAAAAATAAATTTAGTACATTACTTTAAATTAAATGTATGTTACACTTTGATAAAAATCGATGTAATGTAATACGAGGTCAATACATTTGAATTCACTTCCGAGTTTTAGTTGCTTTTAAATTATTGTTATTACAACGAATTTATGTCATAAAAAACACACTTATTTGGTCTTACGACTTGGTCTAACTAAATTAAAAAGTATTAACATATAGGTTATATAATTTAAATAGGCTACAATTAAATCATTTTTTCTTAATTTGCCAAAAGACATATCAAGATTTTCAAGTGGTTTCCCAAAATGCCAAATGCATAGTCACTTCCTGAGTGAGAAACATCTTTTTTTTCAAAATTGACCTGAATCGAACCCAGGATTCTTTGCGATCTAGGCAAATTACGATGCTACTACGCCCATTCAGTACTCTTCAGGGCTTGGTTCTTCTATCAAGTGTGTACATCGGCAAATAAGTAATTTTATACTTAGGATTTTGCTGGCACATTCAATTATTATCATAGTGAAACCATCCAAAACAAAATCTCTATTTCTAAAAAGACAAACCTTTTATTTAGGTATATTACTTTTAATACTCAATCGTTTATTGTTTCCATAGTGAACTTAAAATTATTGACCTAAGTAACGATATCAAAGGTAAAACTTAAGTTATATGCTATACAAATTCCTTAATTTCATTTGGTATATTTTCTTATATCTAATAGGAAGCACCACTTCTAAGCAATTACGCAAACCCTTTTTATTTACAAGTAAGTATTAACCTAATTATTAATGGATAAACAATATTAACCACCGAAACGTCGAGTATTATATTCGGCGAGAATTCCCATATCCCTATTATGTGTATAATATACTTAAGGCGGGTTCCGTCCAAACTCCTTGACCTACTAAATCTTGGACAATAACGACACACACTGCGCATGACATGCCATTTACTTGACAAAAGTGCTTATCCCTCAATATATACTTACGCATAATAAAGTACCGTCCTATATCATACCATCTAATCGATTGTCCTCATTACGAAGCTGTAATATTTAAATAGGTAATTTATAACTAATTGACTGAAGGACTGTTACTATAATAGGGAAAGATATTATAAGGTCGCCAAAAACCAGGCAAGTGAAAAACCCCTTGCCTCAAGAATCTAGGGATAATGGTCTCAAATTAGCACCAGAAACCTAATCAGGGCAGGAGTAAAATTAAGATTGCCACGATGATTGCCAGATTGATAGAAGAGGTCAAGCTGAAACTATCCACAAGACATGTGGCAGCGTCACAGTTAAATTTTCATTGTAGCTCGTTTAGGTTGGCTAGAAATGTAATAAGTACATTTATTTAATATTATACCAATAATAGAGCTCATAACTAAAATAAATTTATTATCTATAACAATGTTAATGTTGACTTCAATCGTAATTGGTGCAACTGAAACAAAAACAGGTGTCAATGTATGCAATCTTTTTCATGCCCGCATTCCACGAGTATTCGCGTGGCATGCTTTAAAACAATTGAAAATCAATGCAGTCACACAACGCTGAAGCGTGGGAGCGTACTCGCGTGAACGTTGATTGAGCGATGTATCATGTGACATAACAGTTTTAAGTGAATGAATTAAAGAAAATAAATTAAAATTCTTTACAATACGTTATCATTCATGGCGCGAAATAGCGATGGGGGTAATTTATAATTAGTTTATTCTTTGGCATTGATTCTTACAGGGTTCTTGTTTCGCTTGTCCATGCAAATATAGTATAACTAATAATATTAAAGTAATGTTATAATTTATTTCTAGCTTTCCACATTACAGTATCATACAGATCGTTGTTTGGATGTGCTGATAGATGACAAATATGTCTAGATGAAAATATGTGTACCTAGGACAGACGGGTAGGTCAGGTAGGTAGGTCAGGTCAAACTTCGACAAAGAAGTGACACGACAAATCCAACTCAGTTGGGCAGTGTGCAGAAAATACGTGATATCTTGTCGATCGATATCCCCCATCCTCATAGTATTTATATGCATATGTTTCCAGATATATTTTTGCGGCTTAATAGGGTCATAACCTTACACGATGTGCAACTACATGCAATATCTTTTCAAAAACATGTTCCAAAGAACCATCAAAATGGTCAAAATCGATTCCACAGTACTAATTTTCATTATGTGAATAATTATCATTTGCCACAACAGCCTGATGGGTAACATATAACGATTAATTTTCGATGGATCTCGAATAAATCGTCTGTCGCCGCGCGAGACGGCAATCACGCGCAAATTGCATACATTCATGAGAATTTATTTTATGTCTTCTGATAATGTCTATGTGTTAATACGGATTAAAATTGCATTGACTTTATGCGTTCCATATTTGATTTTCAACTGTCTGAATTTATTAAGTAAATTCTAAACAATTCTAAAACTAACTAGAAATTGACTATGGTTGTTGTGTATCTTTAACACATATGAACCCATTGTCCCCATTTAAGGACGGTGTTTTTATGTAAGACGATTTTTCAATTTTTTTTTAAATCAAATAGTCTTACTAGCCTCCAATAGTTAACCTCTCCAAAGTTATTTTTTTCAAAGTTGTATTTGATCACAAATGGGTTATATTACTGAATTATTTAAAAGCGTGAAAACAATTTCTCACAAGTAACAACTTCGTTTAATGTACTAAAATGCCAACTGTTAAATGTATGCAATTGTTTTTCAATTGTTTTAACAGTTTATAGCGAGTAGGTATATTTTTATTTATTAGCATTTATGTTATTGTTATAATAACTTTACTACGTCAATTATCTACGTAGTTTATCAATATGTAATAATGTGAACACAAGTGTTGTGAGAAAACAATATAAAGTAAATAATCGTATTCAATTATTTTATGGTAGAAGGTTATTTCAAGTTACTGTTTATAATAGGTAGGTACTTGAAGTTTTAGTTTTATGACAGAAAATATTTTTTTTTTAATGGGTCCACGATGTACCTATCAACTCTACTCCTAGCGTTAGAAAGATACAGTATTGTATTATACCTGAAAAATGAATGATTTCGATGATTATACATACCTACCTGATAAATGAATGACGAGCAACACTGACCGCAACAAAAATACTTCATACATTTATTTTGAATGCAAGGTTTTTTTTTGGTTTGGCGATACCGATAGTGCTTTATAGATAATTAAATATTTGTGTATATTAGCAGGTTGACGTTTTAGTAGCTAATACCGTGTGCTAAATTATCTCTTTTCGATAATTATTATTATGATTATACAATAACATTTTTTTAAAATCCAACAATAACATACATAACACACGGATCATTTGAAACCGTCTTCCCGATTGAAATTTTTATACTTTTTGATTTCAATAGGTTCAAATTATCCGCGACATGGAATCCAGTGATTAAAAATAAACAATCTCGTTTTGTTTCGCGATCGAGTTCTCGCCTGAATACGGACGCGGCGGTTAGTGTGCAGAATAGGGACACAGTGAGTGTAGTGTGTGACGGCACTTGGCGTGAAAATAATATTATGAGGGTAGATGAAAAATCTGCCTCTCATACGGAGTGAAGACATCGCTGTTCCAGTCAGCCTGTGACCACGGTCGGTGTAACCCGATCGAAACGTCAGGCAAAAGAGGTAACATTTTGTACCTAAATTATGATCGCGTTAATTCCCGTTTCATTGAGTTTTAAATTATGCAACGCGAAAGTTTAAAATTAACAATAACATTATTGTTAATCCTATTCGTACGCCGCGCCGTACTCAGAGTCCCAGACACAATATATATATACATCAATTGGATCGTGGATCCACGTTCCAACATTTGATTCGTCAAGCTAGGTCTCGTCCAGCTCTCTTTAGCTGTGCCTGTCTTGAATGAGCATATCCATTAGCATTATTAGAGTAAAATATTACGCATAACATACTAAAAACTGGTAACGTAGTGTACAGTAGAACGCCTTACAGCTCGATGGACCGACGACCTTAGGAAGATGGCTGGCATTGGATGGATGAAAAAAGCGGGAGATCATGCTCTTTGGCGCTCTTTGCTAAGCCTCCTCGCTTACGTCCAGCAGTGGTCTGCAACAGGCTGAGATGATGATGATGATTACGCATAACGTGCAGTGCTGGCCATGAGGACTTCCGAAGATTTGTGAGACTCCTATAGGAGTGGCGGCGAGTAATTACCACCACTGGTGTGGTGAGTGGTGCGACTTGACGAAGTATTGATCCGCAATCCGCCCCCTGTCTGTCCGTCTGTCGATAGTTAGACAGTTGAAATTTTCACAGATGGTGTATCTCTGTTGCCGCTTTAATAAGAAATACTAAACAACAGAATAAAATAAATATTTAACTAACGTGGTTTTTTTGCCGGTTTTATAGATGGTACGGAACCCTTCGTGCGCAAGTCCGACTCGCACTTATGGCCGGTTTTCTAGACTTGCGTGATTTCCCTCAACACCGAGCAAATGGAAATCAAAAAATCCATAGGTAGGTACGTGCTATGATCCGCTTAAAATAATGAAATTACTCTGTATCGGCAAAAAAACAGTATGACAGACATAACGGATTTACGGAAAATCCCGTCTATCGGAATTACGTTTGACGTGTTCGGATACGCATATGGTACGTGAAAAAGAAGATTATTGCGTTTATTGAGTGACATGTATTGTGATTTTTTGTTCATAAACAAAAACTGCACCTCCAGTTTAGAGGCTTAGGGAGTGCGCTTACTCTCGGAATGGCACGGCGAGGGATTTTTAGGTAACGAATAGTAATGTACCTTAATATTATGCAACTAAGGTTGAAATTAATAATTAGGTATTCCTAAGCTTACCGCGGCTTGTTAAGACCACTATCATTGCAATTTTAATCCTAGTGTTATAAATGAAGGCATAGTAATTATCACCAAAAATCCCTTGCCTTTCCGTCCTCATACTGGTCGCACTACCTTAAGGTAAAGATATTTAGGTTTAATTTTAACATCTTATGCTGTTCGTGATTGGCTCAGTAATAGATTGATCTGCCTAGAGCACATGAGTCTCGTGTTCGATTTATGGGCAGGTGCCTTAAGGGACTAAATATTCTAGATGACGCGTTCGATAAAAAATTTCTGTGCTACGCAATACACAGATATTAGGAATCGGTGTGTTGTCTAAATCGTAAAGATACAAAGGCTATAGCCGTGTTAACTAGAGAAAACCATAATTTACGTAACTAATTTATATTCGAAACATAAATAGGTGTCGTTGCTAGGTAACATTCTTCGAAGTTATTCACATTTGCCCAAAGACGAATAGATGCATGTTCAGTTATTGTTCATAATAAATGTCTGTTGTGCCTTATTATTACGAAATGTAGTTCTAGTTTACTTGCGTTACAACCTAACGATAATTATGTATTTTATTTTCAATTCATTATAGCTGAGTTGAGAGCAAAGTTGTACAAATGAACCTTACATAAAATAAAGCCACTCTTACAATATACAATCTCATTACACGGTAAGAATCGGTCTTTAATCTTTTATCTCATTCCCTTACAACGTGAAAGCATTACAGAAAACCGCTAACTGAAATCTAATCCTCTACCTGAAGTCGGGCAAGATAATAGAATTACTTCATCGTACTGGTATAAACCGATAAAGCAATAGAATGGATCCATGTGGAAACGGGATCGTGTTATCAAAAATCGAATTAAGCCTCTTCGTACATGGTACAGATCTGACAGGTCAATTTAAACCTTTGTGTTTTCAATTTTTTTTAACCATTTTTTTATTGTGAATATTATACTTAAAGGTGTAAATTAAAAATATTTTCTTACCTTTTTCTCTATGTCAAAAACCTTTAAAGAACAATATGACTGTCATTTAAGTACGTGTCTTGAATAATAACAGAATTCCCTAACAAAAAGGTAATACATTTAAATAAATAAATAATGTAGGTATGCCAGAAAACACATTTGTCATGGTCTCAATTTTTTTTGTGTTACGAAGCACAAGATATCGCACATTTCGATTTCATAGTAAAGTTCGAACTAAAGAATTATAATACTTATTTTTTCTCTTTTATCACAAAAAATTACAACCAATGTTAAAACCTCACTTTAATATGGCTAAGTAGTAACCACGCCAGTAAGAAAGACCGATAGAAACAAAGTTAGCAAAAATCGTATTAAGTGTCGTCGCACACGACACAGGTCGAGCGAGCCGTAATATCAACCGGACGGCGGCTGCAGTTCCGTAACTAAATTGCACCGTCCACCTGAAATGCGACGTCAGAATTTAGGGGCACCTATTTGTTTCCAGTTCGGATTCGTGTCGAGCTTGTATTTGGACAGATATTGCGATACGACTTATTGGTTTTAAAGGTTCTATATTAGAAAGTAGCAGATAGGATTTAACTTTAAATTGCTTATAATATATCAACAAACTTTGTCTCCTATATTAATTTGAGCTTTACTGATAAACTGCGCCTTATTCTAGCTAAAAGTGTCTACAATGTAGAGTTTAAGTTAGAAAACCAACTAAAAAAATCTTAATTTTATCTAATATTATAATTAATGGGAATTATTGGTCAGAAGAAAAGAAATTAAAACTATAAATAATCAAATGTATTTACGCAAATCATGGTAAAGTTAAAGTGGGTGGGTAGTTAGAATGTCGGTAATTTCCATATAAACTCATACTACTTACACTCTTACAGAAAAAAACCTGAGGTAGAAAGTCTCAATATACCGACTACACAACCGACGTTTAAGAATTTTATCTACAAATAATACGGTCTAATTGATAAGACCATCATTTCCCTAACTAAATTGCCGTCCACCAGGCAACGCAATGTCAGAATTTACTAGCACCTATTTGTCCCTAAGTTCGGATTCATGTCGAGTTTCCAGTATTTGAGTTTCAGAATTAAGGTAAGGTTATGCGTTTGGACAGATATTGCGGCGATAGGTATTTCCTGGCGAGTTATTAAGTTACAGATGTTGCAGCGCAAAGCTAAAGCTGGAAATGTATGTGCTTTCAAATTGGATTCCTGTAGTACTGACCGTAGTTTATTAAGGCTGGAATATAATTTTCCCGCTGTGTAATATGAGTAGATGAGTAATATATCTGTGTTTAAAGTTCGTATAAATAGTGAATATAATATAATTGATACAGTATACATATATAACTTGAAAAAAAAACAGTTTTTTTTGTATTCTATGAAAACATCTACATAATCTCCAATTAAAGATTGCGCGCCAAACAGAGCTCCTATTTTCAAATTCCCGCAGACTCTAAAGTAAGTGCAAACAATGAAACACCTACAATCAGTCGTAAACTCGGAATCGAGTCACAGAACGACACTACAACTATCGACAGTAAACCGCAGCAGCACAGCATCTAGTTACCGCGTCGAAGGAATCCGATGCTGTGGCGACGGCCTGTCGTAAACGGGTGTCATCTCATCACGGATCTGACGATCTATATCGTCACTGCGCACCTTTATAAAAGAAGCCGTAGGGATCAAAATGGAAGAGCAAAAAAACAAGAGATGACCGCGCCAATATATCACCGTTATACTGTTTAACATAATAGAGGTGGGCTTTGACGATGTATCTTCGAATGACCCTGTTTTACGATTTGAGACAATGATATGTGTGCCGTTGACCTCCTTACCGATCACGGATTGTTAGTTTTAACAATGGATATTGTTAATTCGTTAAAGTTAATTGGTGAACAATTATCGTTTTTTAATAACTTTCTCTCAGATTCTTAGATAGTATAATAAATGATTCAAATGATTGACAACCATCTGTATGAAGTCATGACTTCTTAATGATGGTAGTCAAAAGCCAGAAGAATATTGAATCTCTACAATACTTTGCTGCTGATGATTTATACTATTGTATGTTTTCAAAGTCAATCAAAACCTATGACGGATATTTTAAGAAGTCTCATGTCTGCTAATTATTTAGATGAGAAATGTATCAATTTAATTGTGTGTGATAATTCAGATTTTTTTGTGTAGTTTTTTTTTTTTGTAGTTGGCCCCTTTGAATATACCTAGATCTTTTTAACCTTTAGTTTTGTTATATTGTTATATCGTGATACCGTTACACCATTAATCAAATTACATACCGGAATACAATTTATAAACATTCATGAATCAGGCTTATATGTCCGTGCTCATTAAACAAACATTTGCCTATTTCAATTTTCAAATAATAATGATAAAGTTAGCAAAGTAAGAAACACGTACTGGTAAAAATTTAATACTTGCGGAATCGATTAAATTATGTTTGTTTTTGTAGTTGAAGTCACAACAATCAATATCGATACCTTTTTTGCTATGCAGATCAGGTAGGTATTCTATTTTATGTTGCACCTTCATGTTTAGATATCACCGATTTAGTATGGGCATACGAAACGTTCGACCAAACGGCTGCTCGTAAAAATTTATATCCAAAAGGAAATATTCAGTGAATGTGTAAGTAGGTGACTATGCATAGGATTCCCATAATATGATTATTTATGGAAATGTGATTCTTTATGAAACATGTAATGATATGTCAGTACGGCTTATTTGCCAATAAAAATTCATACAAACGTATTGTCGTGAGGCGATAACGAATAATGTATGGGATCGTAAAGAGAGATTTCTTTATTGGTCATGCTGCGAAACGACTTTTATATTAACTAGCTGACCCGGCGAAGTTCGTACCGCCTCACAGTTAATATATTTTTTGTCAGCTTTTCCAATGTTTTTGTTATTATTCTGTTATTCCGGGTGGAGACAAATCCAACAAATTATAAACCATGAAAATCCGTCCAGCCGTTCTCGAGTTAGTGTTGTGACAAACCCGGCTT
Source organism: Anania fuscalis (assembly GCA_950371115.1). NCBI lineage: Eukaryota > Metazoa > Arthropoda > Insecta > Lepidoptera > Crambidae > Anania > Anania fuscalis. Next base: position 13,179,896 of record OX493335.1, on the reverse strand, counting down.
TGTTTTAATTATTAAGATTATTCGTGGCGGGTCTAAACAAATTATTGTTTCAGTCTTTTTGCAGTGCAAATCTCTTAAATACATTGTGTTTTTTTATGCTTACCGCTTTTCATGACCACCCTTCAGCCCAGAGCAAACAAATGAAGATGATGATGATGAATTACGTGATCTTTGGATGATTTTTGTTGTAGTTTTATGTCGGTCAATATACTTACATTATTGATTACAATGATTGCCGGTATCTGATCAGACACCAGCACACATTTCAAACGCGGATCACTGAACACAAACAGATCAAGTAGTTTAACACAAAACCTATCTCACGTCAAGGTTTCTTCTTATTGGATTCCGGTCGGTTTCATAAAACTAATGCAAACAAACGCTCGTGTAGATGGGTGTATCGCTATGGTTTGCTTGTTGACATTTATTTGGACTTTCCCTTGCCTTTTGAATCAAGGCTGTCGATATGTTTGTATCGAAGTACCTACATTGCCTATTTTTGATCTAATTATGCTGCTAGTACCAAGTTATTAAAAAAATAAAAATATTTACATTTCAGCGTCTGTCAAAAAATGACTGTAAATATTTGAGCAGCAAAGATAGTTCTTTGCTGCTCAAATAACACTAGTCTCTTTTTAACGGACTACCCAATGAGAATTATAGTAATTTTAAATTAGCTTAGTATTATTTTTGCGTATTTTTTTTTCTTCTATAGTATTAGGTTCGAAGTAGGTTCTTACATATTTTACACATAAAAGCACACGTCAAACATGACAGTTTTAATAAGCAATCTATCAAAACAGTTACTTTTTCTTCTAGTTATTGGTTTTTAGATCAAAAATGACTTCGTGCCAGGTCCTTATATATAAAATCTCGGAGCAAGAAATGCAAATCGTTGATTTATGGAACATAATACGAGTAGTAACAATAGGCAAAAATAACCTGTATTTTGAACTTACGCAACCCTTTATAAAACTGCGCGTATGGTCATAAAACTAGTGCTAACAGAACGCGCTCGTGGATGACTCGGCCCGTGTTTGCCGTGGCTATGGCCATTTGTTTGCGCTTTTCCGTTCGTATCGCGAACGCAACGCTTTATTTTCGTATGCGCAATGATGAGTGTTGTTCTGTTTCAGGTATCGCTTCGGGAACGTCATCGGTGTTATCGTTTTTGACGGTGAGTTTTTGGGGGCTATAAAAGTTTTCAATAAATAATAGTAAATGTTTATTTATTCAAACTTTATTGCACAGATTAAAGTTATTCGAGTTGTTTATTTAATGTATCGTTCTGATTAGAGATGCCTTTTAATACATTTTCTTCAGTTTTAATTGGAGGTAATTTAAATTGAACAAAAGGAACCAATATACGTAAGTAGGTACTAATAGATTTGCCTAAATGTCAATTAAACGGGATTGTTTAATACTTTTTGATTGTCATTGAAGTAGTTTTTTTGTTTTAATATGAGAACATTTTTGTTTCACCAGCATTCCAAAGTCTTAAACAATACTTTTGCTATCGAATTTTCATTATCTTTTCATAACATCTCGTATCGCTAGGCATCTAGTTGTGCAGCTGCAGCCTTAGCCTTAGCCTTCGGAATAGTATGGTCAATTTAAATAAATCGTATAAACTTTCTCAGTTCTTCAAACAAATCTCTGTCGTTTCGGCGCAAAGCAGGTAAGTAGAGAATAAAAAATCCTTGTTTGGCAATGTTTGTTTAGTACCCAGTTTGTTTTTCCTGCTCCGTAAAAGCATGGAAAACACGTAAGATTTTCCCTTTCTCCACATTTTTTTTTGTTCTTTTATAAAGTTGTACTAATTACAGCGAGTTCAAAATTGAGCCCTCGGGAGAGTCCTTTGATTGCTCAAGAGATACAAATTAAACATTTGAAATTTTAACTCTTCGTGTAGAATTTATTAAAATTAAACGTATAACAAATTCAGAGCGTCCCTGAAAGTGTTAACAAGGTTACGGCGAAATTGCTCGTCGCTCTGTTAAATGAAACGATGAAATTGTGCTAGTCTGTCGGTTTATAACCCATATATTTGGTGCCTATAAAACCGAAATGAACTTGTGAGTAGGTACTTTGTGAAATTTTAATTTCATCACTGATAGTAAAATTTTCTTTTGTCAAAGGATTAGGGTATTAAATTAGCTTTTTGATGACAAACTTTAGCTCCAAAAATGGATATAGCCACCTTTTCAAAGTTAGAATATAAGTATTTATATAATAGAAAATTTTTAGGTAGCTTTAATGGGTACCTAAAATCTTCCTTTAGTTCTATGCATGCACTAAAGTTATGTTAGGGTGCGTCCAGATCTGTCGAATGCGCAGCTGGCGAGCTGCACGCGCTGCACGACCCTTACGATCTACTTACCAACAATTAGTTATTTCTGTTAGTAAAGATAATATACTTTCACTGGAGTCCCATAAATAAACTTTTATGATCGGTAAACATTGGTTTAACATTACTTTGTATTAAAAACTGCATCATCTGATAACTCAACTATCACCAAATTGCCACAAAGTTGAAAGTTTTTTAAGGTTTTTTTGGTCTTTGGGTTACTTATGTTCATTTATGCTTGGAATACTATTAAAGACATTAAGGTACTGTTATTATTAATAAAATGAAATATAACCCGATTTTATCCCTTTGATCTTGTTAACGACTTCATATCGGTTTTACAAGTTGAGTTAATTTCACTGAACTACTCGCTTCCTGTTAATTACCGTTTTCGGTATAAACTGCTCAAAATCTGCCGATATTTGAAGTGTAACGGAGTTCCTAAGAAAGATATTGGTAACTAGAGCTTGTAGGGTTTGCAGATTCCTTATTTATAGGGAAAACAAATGAAACTTGGATATGAGACAAAGTATTAATACTCTCAAATAATTTACGTCAAGCGTATAAGTATAGGGCAAGAGCTAGTTTTTAAATTGTCATACTTATTTTTTTAACACACATCCTAATCATAAAAAAATAAAAAACAACACTTTCTATATTTGGACTTGGTGAAATTAATAACAAAGAAACGTTAAAATATTTGGTCTTATTACATTTTATAATGTTGGCATCCTTATCGAAAGTAAACATCAATTTCGTAAAAGCAAATACGCTTAGGCAAGAGCAAGTTTGAACCGCACTGTAAACACGACACTTTAAACGTAACTTAAGTTTTAGTTAGTCTACAACTTTAGTCATAACTTTTTCGTTTAATAACACTGGTAGTGGTGTTATTGAAAAGTTTTGGAGTCGTTTAGTAGTTTGGATTTGCTTTGTACCTATATTTTTGAATGCTGAGGTTATTGTTAAGTTTTGAGACACGTGAATTGCTTGTGTGTTAGGTAGGTTTTAAGAAATTCAAATGTGTTTTTTTAAATTCTCATTTGAAGTCACATGTAGGTACTGCATGTACTGACGTAATCGAGGTACCGTTGGTAGGTACGTGCTTATCTAGTCGCATTTTTAGTAAGAATTTGAGTTACAGGAATGCTTATAATAATAAAAAAACCCTGCTTTTAAAATAGGAGCCTCACACTAAACCGACTCCTAAATGTAACCATAAGTTTTATATTAAAACGAAAACCTACCTACCGTGCGGGCGGCCTAATAATATTTTATTTCACCAACTTATACCATAACGACCTGCAAGCCTGCAAGCCTTAGTGAGCGCAGAAAAGCGAAGCGCAATTCTGCAGCTACTAAATTCGGTCTGCGGGGGAGCACTTTCCCCTTTTATTGTGCCTGTAACTAAGCGCAGTGGTCCGGCTTGCGGCTTTTAAACTGTTCTTATTTAGGGCGGGTAAACGCCGTTTGACAAATTAATACTTTGCGACCAGAAAAGTGAGGCAGTTTTATAATACAAATCTAATTAAAACCTACATTAAAGTTTATTTGACCAACGGCTTGCATGTTATGTGTTAGTTAAATTAAGTATCTTATATTTTGTAACTTTGAATTCAATTTCATAAACGTACTTGTAGCTTCGTGATCGCAAGTGAAACATTCAATTTGACATCTAAAACAGTAATTCATAATATCTTATCTAATTGATTATCTCTACCTAAAGGTTGTCTGTATAGTAAAAGATCCGAACCTGAAACGACCTTCACCGTTCCTTTCATTTAAAAGTAGGGAAGAATTTTTCAATAAATTTATAGACACTTAATTGCACAAAAATATTAACATATAAGAGATAGTCGGTCTTTTCGCCAAAAGAGATCTCCTCCTAGTCTAAGATCCGAACTCGAAACGACCTTCACCGAGCTTATAATGGAATGAAACGTATTTTATAACAAATTTAGTATATTAGAAAATATGTTAAGAGTGGGTTGCTCTCAAGGTACTGGCATCGACATACCTGTTTATACCTGACAACCGAGTAGTTTGTCCAGATAAATAATAGGCAACCCAACGGCTGCACATTCTATATGTTTGATACTTTAAGTCAGGGTATTTTTTTTCTTATTATCTTGATGTTGCAACATTTTACTTATTATTAACACCTGGTAAAACATAATACACCATTGTGCTCTTCGAAGACCCAAAGACAATGGGTTACTTGAAATACATTGATGTAAATAAATTAAATATTTTGACAATATGTGGGTATCAATACTCTTTGTGTTTAGGAGCTGTCCAGCTGCTGTCACAGATTAAACCGATGCATTGTTTGAAGTGAAGACGGTCTCATAACTCATTACAAGTTTTCATTAGGTTGTTTTATTTGAAGTTTATGAAAGGTACTTACTTTTTAGTGTGTTAAAATACTTTTATTCGGAGGTAAGTAGAATTTTTAATTTATTAAATTTGCTTCCAATTTCGAGTTGATTGTATAAAGTTGAAGTTAGAAAACATTTGAACTTTCGAAGTATAACATAATTCGGACTATTAAATCCTTTATTAAATTCTTCTATCTACTAGCTGTGACTTCGGTTAAAACAGAGTAGTAACTCATATTTAATATTATTTTTTGTGTTTTATAATAATTTACGTAGTAGCATCTTGTATAAAAATTAAAAAACTTGCCTAAATAATTATTGCTATTAATTATAATTAATTGACTAACATAGTTTAAAAGAAAATTGTTACTAAGAACGAAATGGACCCTTGTCTGAAATAAATGATATTTAATTTAATTTTAATTTGAATAAAAATTTACCTAAAGTTTATCATTAAAATGTTGCTCACAAAAATCTCTTAATATTACCTACTATTATTACTGTTAACGTAGCAGTTAACTTAACCTTTTTAACTAGTAGAAGTCCAATAAACATAGCAACTGATTGGGGAGGGGGGAGGGGGTTAAGTTATTTGATCCTCCGAGAGGGCAGCACAATTCCAACTATTCCTATAAAGGGCTGAAAATTTAACGTGGGCTTTTAAGATGTTTTTGTAGTTTGCTGTAAACGTTTTTGTGTTTTACTTAGGGTGCATACACACGGGCCAATTTATTTTAAAATTTAAATTCCTTTCACAATCACACCAATTATGTAGCCCCAAACCAAACAAAGCACTAGTACAGACTATGTCGATCAGATAACGGGTAAACATACCTAAATACATGCTTATCACATAAAACTTGCCCCTTGCAAGATTCGAAACCGCAACGGCTAGACTTTGTATTCCGGAGCGCGAACATTACGAGACAGTCGTTATAATTTTAACCCGCGACAAGTTGTAAAGATAAAAAATTAAATGATTTAGATGCATGCTTGACTACGGATCTTTATTTTTCAGTTACAGCTCCTAATACGCATCTTCCGAAAATAAGTAAAGCTTTAACTATTAATTACATTTATACTTACATATTTTTAAATACCTTCAGATGCTGGTGCTCATTACTAGCATTTATCTTTTTCGGAGTTTTAAACCCATATGATGTAAAGTTAGTGTCACGTGATTTGTCGATTGTCAGTTAACGGTTCTGAGTCGGGGGCAGATACGCATCACTGGACCAGATAGTCGCCAAATTAAAAGTTCATATTACTTTGACTAAGCTAATTTCATTTAAGTACCTACGAGTATTAAAGAGCTCTACGTGTAACTTTGTAACATAAAAGAATCAGAGATTCTTGTAACGGGTCGCGGACTCGCGGTGCGGGCGAATACAAAACTAATTTTAAACAAAGTTTTCGAATTTTCGCCACGAAGTCCGCACTCTGGGAGCGCCCGGCTCCTGCTGATACACAAAATTTGTGGCGGCCAAATTTTACTGAAGCCAATTCCGGACTAAATATAACAAAAAAATAGTACGTATCATATTTACAATGATATCAGGACTACAAGATTTGATGTTTTACTTGAAAAAAAAAGGTAATTTACACATTGCACTCCGAACAAAAAATTTAATCGTGGTTTCAAATTGTGCAAGTGTTAAGTAAGTGTTTTTAAGATGAGCACGAGACATTGATAAGTATCATTTACCTCAATCATGGATATCATAACATAAGGTGTTTAAGTACCTATCTAGTCGTCATATCATACTTAGTACAAGCACAAAATAGAACGCCGCCGCTATACGTAATTTGTGGTACAAGCGAGTGGCTTAGTTCGAAAGTGATTAAAATACACGCGATGTAATTGTTAAAAGAATTGATAGAACAACGCTACTATAGCGTGAACAGAAGAAAGAATTTAAAAATTAAATTGTATTTTTTCATCCAATCACGTAAACTACCATAAAAAGATAGTTATAGTGCCACAAAAGTCACATTCCACACCAGTGACAAATGTCAATGTAGTATTCTGGTTAGGAATAGGGACTGTCTCGCGTCACACGGGATGATTGTGCACCCCAAAACGCGGAACTTTGATACATGGCGCGGCTATAAAACGCAGCGTTCCACCCCGTGTATTGTGCACGTACGGAAGTGTGAGCCAGTAAATAAAGTTATCAAAAACAGACGGCGTTCGCTCCCCGGCGGCGTCGGCGATGCTACCGTTTCGCGTTTGAGTGGCTTTTTTTTGTTAGTGTAAGCATATTAGCCGCTTGTTTAACGCGTCGAATCAATAGGTGATTATTATGGACTTTTTGGCGCAAAAAATCCTGTGATATTAGTATTTTTTGATATTTTCTAACACCGTTACAAATAACTACCTAGCTCATAAATAAACAATGAACGTTAAAACAAAAACATGAAGGAAATGAAAATGACAAAAAAAAAACAATGTTTAGCTTTAAGATTGGGTTTTTTACTCACATACCAACTCGACATGCATTAGAAAATTACCTTTCAAAAAACTCTTTCTTTAAATAACAATAAAAATTACCTTTTAATAAATAGTTTATTGGTTACTTAAAAGTTAATTATTAACTTTTAGGTAACCAATAAACTATCTTGACAATATCTTTGTGCTCTTATAAGTTGACCCCTACAACGTGAACAGCAGCAAAAGCTAAAGGTTAATAGAAAGGTAAATCCTCGGGGCGATTGTTGAAACTGCGTTATTACTTTAAAATAACTCTTGCTACGGTTAATCTTCGCAAAACTTGACTTTGGTTACTTTAGCCAAATGGTGCCTTCAGTTTGCGGATAAAAATTTGCAATCTCTGTTGAAAGATTTCGTGGGAAAATTCTGAATTGTTCGTATTTGAGAGTTTTCGATTGGAACAATTGAGAGTTTCTTTCGATCAATCAGGCCGATGATAGACTCAAAGGGAAGCTCAACTTTTTATGTCTGAAGTTTTAATTTCAGATCTATTAGCAGTCAGATTTTCAGCAAAGAAGAGCCACGATAAATTGAGGATTAATGATGAAATTGAAATTTCCATAAAGTGTTAAAGGTTATTTATTTATGAACCTCTATGTAAAACACAAACATTTTTTTTATTGCCCTCTATAAACAGTGATACTTGATCCAGTATTTTCATCAGATATTAAAATATACTTACATAATATATTATTTCACCTGCAATATAATTTGTGTTTAATGTTTTAATTAACAATACAAATACCTATCTAACTTGATTATGGCTGAGCTGGCTGTATTAAAAAATTAGGTTAAAAAAACAGGATTTTTAATAAGCCAAATTTTGTTTTAATGCCTTCATTTCTGCTTTTATCCGAGTTATAATACCAAACATCTGAGCCTCGGTAAAATTTGTTAATCATAATAATGAATCCAAACTAGGTAGAGCAACTAGCGAAGTAATCCATCAGCCTTTCAAGCTTCGTATTTAAACTTGGTTTACTAAATTTAACAAAAGCGTACTCCTGATATTAGATGCACGGGAAATTAGTTTGTTGCTATAGTGTAGGGATAATCAACCGAATATTTTGTTAAGTATTTACGTTAATGGTATAAAGTAAATGATAGACGTACAAGTGCCAATCATCACACTAATGCTAAGAATTAAACTTTTTTCGAATGCATAATATTAACACCAGCGATAAGATAATTATACAGGGTGTCAAATGACCACGTACTTTGTCACCAAACACCGATTTTTCATTCAAAGTTACCAATTAGCTCATGGAATTTTAGTAGAAAGACGAATAAGTTATAAGCAATTTTTCCAAAAAGTCAGCATATACAATTTATTTATCACCACAACCAAGCCAGTACCTAATAAAATTTTATTTTGTCGGTTTAGAACAAATAGAAATATATTATTGTTGTAAGTTTACTGGGTTGTAAATTTGCCTCCAATCCTATTTAAATGTAATATTATCCAGCGGAATGTTGTCTATTCTTAAAAAAGAAGTTGCATTCTACGGACACCATCTTGTTTTATCGATAGTTTTACTAGTTCGGCAACATTAGGTTGCTAGTTAGCCGATAATTCATTGGTTTAACTATAAACAGAGCACAAGCTTAATTTCGTTCAAGCCATTGAAAATGGGTAGCTTCTCTGGCATTACGTAAATTTAACGTAGTTAATTAATTAAGTTACTTAAAGTCTAATTTAAAGGAACGATGAAAATTGTAAGTAAGGATAATTTAGTAAAATATTTATAGAAACATTGATTAAAATACGTAATAAACATTCAACTGAATTAATCATCTAGGTACTTCAGTTTCATTCGTTCTATTTTACATGAACTCGAGGCTAATTATTTTGTAGTTAATGGAATATTTCCAACATCTTCTATTAGCATAATAATTGTTTCAATAAATACAAATTGTAGATAATTTATTGGAAACAGGTGTTTTAGATATTCCAACCTTATTAAAACGTATGTTTGATATTACACAGATGTTTTCATTCAAAAAGTAATAAATACCTATCCACCTTTGAAAGGATATCTAAACACAAATAAAAAATGTAAATATTTTTTGACCTATCAAGCTTCAATAACCCACCGGTGGCCGCGTAACAATAAAATTTTCATTGTTTTTCTTTACCGTGGCTTGAAGGGGATGCGTGCGATATCGGATGATTCATAAGAAAATTCTTCGGATGAAAAATAAGAATGTTTTTCTAAATAAAACATACTTCAATCGGTTTTTTTTACATAAGCTTACTTGTAATTGTCAATATGTTGTTATGTATTGATACCGTCATTACAACAAAAGTGCTCATAGTAAAATTTTGACAGATGAATGTATCGTTACATGAATGCAATTTTCCATCAAAAGGTAAAGTATACTCGTAATTAGGTACGTAATAATCTCATTTTGAGTATAGTATTTTTACAAGTAGGTAATGTACTTACATTATTTATACCTATAACACGGATATTGTTCGCAGTTGAAAGCACTTGGTAAATGGCACAGACTATTTATATTATTATTGTAGGTATATTATATCTATTAAATTACGTTTATAACTAGCATCTCCGTGTTTTGAAAGACATGTCAAAATTTTGACTCGCCTCATAATGCTTTGTAAGCCGTGAAGCCATCAGGCGGCTCGGTTACATTTGACAATAAGGTTCAGTCAATTGCTTTACAACATCTCTCCACCAATCCATATCTAGACCTACCAACACCGAACCACCTTATTGTTTTGGTAAAGGCTAGTGCCCAGTGGGACTTTTATAGTATAACTTTACCAAATTGCATATTAGAATCCATTATAATTATCCTACACAAAGGTTTGAACATTTAGATTCGGCTGCCACATCAATTGCCTCTTAATTATCGACGCTTGTGTTAAACAATATGTCTGGTTATCCGCCGCAGCGGCCGCAGCGTGCTTGTTGTCCTTTGTTATATAACCACTAATGGTTAAGCAAAGCTGCGCGACATAAACGCTGATTCGGCTATTGGCTGGAAATAGCGCCGGCAAATTGCAAATTTTATAATTAAGTTGTCAAAAAAAATTGACAGGCAAAGTTGCAACAGTACCGTATTATTATTTGGAACCAATAAATTGTTTATATTAGTGTAGTTGCTAAAGAAAACTTTTAAAATAGAATTAGTAGTCAAATTCAATTTCGAGCGAGAAATATCTTAGGTTACAAATAAAATTAGTTGTAAAATAAAAGTGTTATCAATTTCGTTCAAACATTTGCAATACAAATTTTATAGGTAAGTTTTACCTCAAACGGGGAATTTAAAAACAATTCTAAGTTTTAATTACTTGTGTTGTAGCTATTTCGAATCGTGCAACACTGTGAAACTCCCAGTAGCGACACCTACAAATTGCCACTGACAATTTGAATTTTTAACCCTCAAACTGCAGTGGCGTTTATTAGAAGCGCTTTTCTGTGTTCGGTCACGGATAGCCCACATTTTTTTACGGGCCGAGTATCAGTATTCTACCGTACGGCTGAATCGTTTGCCAATGAAGTTCGGTGGCTGTTAGTTTTTTTTTGTACTGCGTGAATCAGGTGAATATTGTGTTCGATACATGTGCCGGGATAGTGTTTAATTGGATTTTCATTTTTTTCCATTTATCTTGAATAGCGATAGCGATATTATTAACAAGTTGGAACAACATTTTTCTTAAAATTTGTAATTATTTGACTGCAGTTCATAGCTTTAGTCTTCGAGACAGTATTGTCTCAAATTGTATAATGTTGGTAATAATTCAGCAGTAATTACAATTAAATTTTTGTTTTTATCCACAAAAATGTTAAAAATTGGTCTCCCTGTGTAACTAGAATATTCGTTTTTATATATCAGTGTAATATATTTAATGTCTTTTGTTACAAATAAAGTACATCTCACATGCTTTCATGACATCATTATCTTAATTAATGTATCTACAAACTGAAAGATAGACGCCAATGACATAATTTAATAAGCGGCGCTTCCTTGATGGAAATTCTAAGGTTAATCATTTCCTTTCAATCAGACCTTTCATAGTTAATCGGCTTGATGCTCTTTTCGGTTCCTCTTGGCTCTTTGATTGAAGCTTGCTTACTAAGGACGAAAACATACTATATCAGCCAATTGACTTATTTCATCCAAAATTTGAGATGGGTTGCCGTACCGCTTTGAAATTTCTGTGGACCCTAAAGTCAATTTTAATATAGATCTTGGGCAATTTAGCTAAATGAGCCAAATGGGCTCGGAATGAGGACGGAACCATGGTGTACTAAAGGTAGACTTACACCCAGTTGCAGAAAGCTGTCTTTAAAAACGACATTAGATAATGTGACATTACCGCTAATAAGGTCATTAGATTTAAAGTCGTTGCACAAAACTACATAAACATCCTTTAGTGGTCCTTTAACTAAAGACTATATAATGCCGACATTATTAAATGTTGCAAGTCAAAAAAATAATTTTGAATGAAGTGAGTGAATGGTTGCGTTTTATTACTGTGTTTTGTCATAAAACATGCATTGTCAAAGAATGGGTTTGCAAAAATAAAACGTATGGAAACGTCAAATGTCCTATTTCAAAATCAATCACTTGTCAAATGAAAAAATCTGAAATTGGCGGAATTTGGTGCGAGTTGTAGTATTGTGTTGAAACTTACCTGCTCTATCTCATCTACATTTAAAATGGCACAACAGCAAATGCTAAAACAAGGGGCAAGCTACACTCAAGAACAAAAATCATTACTACTGGATCTTGTGATGTAGGTAGTGAGTATTCAAATAAATAGTTTTCACAATCACTCCAATCTATAATTATAAACTGTGTTCACCTTCCTCTTTTACTTTGATATTGATCTTTATCATTATAATCTTACAGATACAAGCACATAGTAGAGTGAAAAAGAACGGGGGGCAAGTACATACATTGAGATGAAGAGAGAGGCATGGAATGCTATCACAATAGCATAGAATATAGAAAAAGTCGTTTTCTACATGGACTCGACCGGAAATCGAAAACTGTTATCCTGACACATACAGAGACTGCAAATTTTGCCTAAGAAAAGGGAATATAATCTAAAGATGGAAATTTTAAAAAATAAAGTAAAATAGCCGAATACAATGTTGAATAATAATGTTTTAATTTTGTCAGTAAGATAATATTTTCAGATAGCAATCGAATATTTGTATACGGGTAATGTTTAGTTTTTTATTTAAAATAGGCTTCTAAATAAAGGCCCTTTAATACTTAATTTATAAGTTTAGGAATTTCATGTTTCTGTAAAGTATATTTTTATAATCATGAATAAAACAATAATAAGTTGTGAGTACCATTTACAAGTAGTTGGTGTGTTTATTTTAAAAATAGTTACGGAACAATTTTATTTAAGAGAAAACACTATTTACAATTGCAGCCCGGTCAGATGTCTGAACAGTCTGTGAACTGGAGAAGATAATGGTTATCATCTCCATCATTATCAATTTCTATGTCAATAGGAGGTTGTCAATGGGCAACAGCGTTTTAGTACTCCAAAGCATCTTTCTACTGTATTTCGGGTTGCAATGACTTTGTTATATGCTTCTTCTGAATTATTTTGAGGACGCAGAAAGGAAAACACGACGTGTCTCGGAACATATTGCTCGGGATCCGATAAAGACGAAAGGCTTGAGAGAGACATTATTTACCTATATCACACTGAAATCCACTATAATAAACGAAATATTAGGTGTGAAATTAATGTTTACACAGATTGCACAGCTAATGACAAGTTTAATGGATGTTTGAGCAGGCATTAAAAATTATAACCTCGAACTGTCAAACTAATGCCCCTTTAGCGCTAATGAGGTTTTGTGCAACGTAAAAATATTGATTTGACGTTCGGTTCTTTAAAGTTAAAGCAGCATTAAAATTTGCGTCAAATGCTTTTCGTGCAACACTTTAAAGATACATTAATGTTTAAGGTCGCTTTAAAAATTTAATGTCCGTTTCTGCAACTGGGTATTAGGGGACTACGAATTTAAGAAGTTTTTTAATCGCTTCGAGCATTATAGGGTTACAGTAATTTCGTAAGCAGGGATTAACACTCTAATCTGTTTTTTCTTGGTTTATGGTAATATTTTCCGTTGCTATTGTATTCCTTGTTTTAAGGCGTCTATCCTTTTGAAGATTTTGAGCAGCATTAAATAAACACAGACTAATATTAATATAAAAATATTACTGAAATATGCAAAACATGGTAGGAAAAGATTTATTAGTTTTATTCATTATGTAAAAAAAATATAAATCTACCTAAATAATTTATAAAAGACATAAATAAATAAAAAGCAGTGCGTGTTGCAGAATATCAACGCGGAAAGAAGAAAATGTAAAAAAATTTATCTATTTGTTCAGGTCCAGCTACATTTGATAAAACTTTTGCCCACTATTGAAATTAAAAAAAAAGTTATCTTTGACAACCTTAAATAATTGTCATACCACAAGTCTTCTGATATTTTGCGTAAGTTGGTTAATACCATTGTTGTTTCAAATTTTTTAAACACAAGTGCTTTAGATTCTTACCTAAGAGTACCTATTGGTGTTTTTATTAGTCAGTTGTCTAATATTCTTTTTTTTTAAACCTGTGCAAATAATAAGAGAAATTGAAGATAATAAGAGAATAAGAGAATTTAATTAATATTAATTAATTAAATTCTTATAAAAACGTAAAAAATAATATCAAAAGATTTTTCAAGCATGATAATATTCTTAAGAATTAAGTAATTTCATTCTCTTATATAACAGAGCAACTGTTCATTTACTGGGTTATGATCCTCTCGCATCCGAGACGAAGTTTAACTGCTTGCTGTGGGGAATTTATTTAATTTGTCGCTTGTCGCTTTGGTCACTACAGCATTGCTTCTTTGCGCCAAGAATGTAATATCCTTTCAACTTTACTTGTTATTTCTTATGTCTACATTTCTGTTCTGTTTTGTTTTTTAAAACTCGGCGCCGTTGTCTGAGTCTTGAACGTCTTTTATTTGAATTGTTTAGCTGTTGGCGTCGTATAAAAATGTTGTCTTTTTAGTTGATGTTTTGTAGTTTAGTAGATTAGTTTGTCCAAATATGAGACTGTAAGCATACGTCATAGTTTTTATTGTTTCTCATCTTATTACCTACTTATAACGTAGCTAAGTTAATTAAACATTGTGCTTTTATAAACACCCAATTTTTGTTACAGGTACGTTTATAATTCAAGTTGTTCTGCAATTAAACATCTCGTTGATTAAAGGTATGGTACACATATTTGCTGGATTAACTTCCAATTTGCCTAGAGTTTTGTTATTAACGTAAAGTACATTATTCAAATTAATTTTACTACTCAAAGTCCTAAATTGTCGCATAGCCTGTAAAATATCCGCACGACTCATTAAAATGGGAAAAAGTAACGGACTCCACCAATTTAGAGAGCCCGAAAGTAAAGACGTAACTTCTACGGGACAGCGGTTGGACGTGAAAGGAGTCGTAATCGTACCTCCCACGAAAATATGTGTGGAGTTTAGTTCTTATCCCAACGTAAAAAAGGCTGCTGTCGTTTGGAATTTTTCGTTGCTTTCTGCACCTCCTCTCACGCCATTAAGCACGGGGGCGATCGGATGGAAGAGATTAACTTCCATTGCGGCGTTTGTGCGACACTCTGCTGAATACTCCTTTAGTAGCTGGCAATGGGAAGGGTTTTAGGAAAAAAGACACGAAAAAGTTCGTGGCTAGTCCCAAGGCGGATGAAGCCATCTTATTGACTTACAGGCGTTCGATGGATCCAATACGTGACTGCGTCTGGTGTTGGTAATTGTTTTGTTTGACCATCCAGAGATTAGTGGGTGTTATTTTCAAGGAAAGCAACGAAGTGCCAATGATTGAAACTATCCAGGTGGTAAATAAACTTGTTTTATATCCAATAAGTCATAAATATTCTAAAAGATCCGTACGTTATGAACTTAATCATGTTTTCTTTACTGTGAATCACATTATGATACCTATATCTAATGTTTAATGCTTCTTATTGCGTGACAGGGTTTATCATTATTTATGGGTTCCTTAATATCCATAGCGCCTTAATTACTTCATCAAAAACATCTACCTTCATCGAATATTAACTTGTATTTACATAATATCATACCCCCAAATTTCGTGATGTGATGACATTTTCCACTGTACCAGAATATTGATGCTATATACGAGGGTTCTAAATCAAATACGGAAAATAGACCTTCAATAGATTCCAGGAAGGTCCCACGCCATTAAGTACCAAAAAGGTGGCTGTGTGGAAAAGATTAACTCTCAAACCTTCTATAGGAATGGTCGGGAAAGGTATTGTGGCTCAGTAAACAACCATTGGATTTAATATTTGAGGGGAGGACATTAGAGGTTTAGATGTGGAGTTTCAATGGGTATTATTTGTGCATAAGTTTGTGCATCCGAATTCTGTTGGCAACCTCTCCCAAACTTTACTTTTGTGAGAGTATAATTTTGAAAGGCGTGTATTGTGTGCTGTTCTAGTAATTTTGAAATGGAAGTTTTTGGAGTCTGGTATATGCTGTTATTTTACCCGGTAGTTCGTATTCATTTTACAGAATATATTTTAATATGCTATATTTAGATAAGGTATAATTGGACAGTCTTTACAGGATTTACAGTCGGTATATTTTTTCCAAGGTGGATGTTTACATAAAGATGTATAAAAATTATTAATAATAGTCCTTGGGAAGTGTTCTCGGTCATAAAAACACAACCCATGTGCAGTTATTGATATTTAATTATTTCTTTTATTATTGTGGAATTTTATTGTGAAAAAATCGAAAACATTGTGGTCATACAGATTGATAAATTCCATAAACAATGTTCCATCTCTGACAAGACAAAGCTTCGTGTTGCAATAAATACATGTACTTTATACTTTCAGAGAGAACTGAAGCCTCGGCTTGAGTCGGGGTTCAAACTCTTTGCGGTCACAGTAAATGTTACTTATTACATACAACTTGGTAATATTTGTTGTTTCTGTTTTAGTAGAAAACTTTGATCTTTATTAGGGATCTGCTGATTGGTACCTACATTTTTTAATAATCGAATTTAGGTAAAAACAAATTCTAAAAGTATATTTCTGCATTTTAATTAAAAACTTAATAAAATAAAAAAAATCAATTTTGTTTTAATGTTTTGCACCTATTTCACATAGCGGGGGCGTCCAATACTATCTATCTATCTATTCAGCCTATTGCAGTCCACTGCTGGACGTAAGCCTCCCCCAGAGCACGATCTCCCGCTTTTTTCATCCAGCCACTGCCAGCCATCTTCCTAAGGTCATCGGTCCAATACTATAATTTATTTATATCCAATACAAATGCACCGTAACAGGTCTCTAGTGTTTTAAATACAGACTCATTATGTTCAAGAACATAACTATAGTAAATTGAATTTATGGTTTCAAACAAGACTTAACCAAAAGGTTAAGGTTAAGATGGTCGGTGGTTTTAATAAAAAAAAAACCACAGACCACTAATAGTATGTAAATACATTTAAAACTTTATGCACGCATGGTTTAAATTGGACAGCCTGGGCACAGTCCGTCGAAGACTTACCTAAGGGAAAGAGCTATTATATATAAAAATGAAACACCACCTCAAACAAACAATTAGGTTTCTTCCTTCCATTTAGATTGACGTATCCATTGCTGTAGCATCGTTAAACATTACTCTTTTGCCCTTAATGTAGTCGGGCAAAAAGGCAGTTTCAGGACTGGATCCTCGCTAGACGTTTCCGCAACTTTAGCCGTTCTGCTTTATTTATGAGCTCTTCATGAAACAGGTGTGTCTCAGCTAAAAAGCCGTTTTCAACGGCTGTGCAATATACGCTGCAGTATTTTCTCATTTGGTTCCATTTCTGGGTAGCTGTGGTCTTTTGTTTTCGCTTTTGCGAGGGAAAAATCATTTTTTCGTCGTCAAATATAATAAAAGTGGTGTAAGCAGAACGTGTGGATCGTATGTGAAAAAAGATGCGGTCTTTTAATTATCTCTCCGAATTCCAGGCCGTATTGTTTTTAGACAAGAATTGCGAAATTTTGAGGCAACCCTTTTTTGAAAGAGCAGAGGAAGGGCAAGCATTTATAGTATCAATTTATCGTTTTCATTCATAAATCGCAGGCTGCCGACTGAACTGAAATTTTCTGTTGCGGTAATATGCTATCGCCTGAGTGTATTTTTCCTAAGTGCAAAATATCAGAGTACTGTTTTCCCAGTAGCATTTTGCTTCTTTCAACTTTGAAAGGCAAGCAGTTTTGATATGGTGCGAAACGTGCAGTGTGCTCTCAAAGGGAATGTTTGAAAATGTATATCTAAGTACTTGAATAGGTATATTTGTTTTCGGGAACTATTTGTGACGTCGAAAAATCCGGTAACAAATAATTTTAATATCTGTTTGTTTCATTTGTGTAAGCTTTCAATTAATTCTGGTCTTCGAAAGAAAGAAATTATTATTAACTTCACCAACTGGTTTCCGGGTTGTAAAATTATTCTTATGTAAATAGAGTTAGACATATAAGTCACAAAAGTGATTATTAATAATAGTTGTGGGGTAAAATAAAATTACTTATTGAATCAGAAGCAATTACAAGACAAAGTAATGAAATATGACCTATTAGATGTTATGAAGTTTGTTCTCTTGGGTGTTCGTTTGATTCGATAAGACAATAAGTTTCGTCAACTTCCGAGCTATATGGCAAGATACTACAAAGAGAGTTATTTCTTTGTTGGAGAACGAGTTTTACTTATATTACACACATCTTTATTATTTAGTTTTAAGAACACATTATTATTGACTTTAATTACACAATATTATTTTCTATGATACTTTTTAGCTTCTTTTAGAATAAAAAAGAAAGATAATTTATTCGCGAATAAGAAAATTATATTACCATGTTAATAAATAAAAGAGTAATTGTGTAAAAAAAAAAACAAAACCGAGTAAAAAAAAGACTTGTGGAAAGAATTTATAATGTCGTTTCATTTTGTTACTTTTTTAACAGCACAGCATAATATTATGTGCCTACGAAAACAATGAAAAAACGAATTTTATAAATGCTAAAGTATTTCAAAACTAAAATAAACGGATAGATTCTATAGAATAATTTCTAACCGCACTACTACATCCTATTGTGTTACACGCGAAAACATCAAAGGCGTTACAAAGAAAAAATGTTTCCACAGCTAACGTCATTAGGGAGGAAATATCAGAACACATTAGGGTTGAGGCGAAGTCGACTTATCGATGATTTATCTGTTGACAGTACAATACCAACATATAAAATACATAAAACACATGCGGTTTCTTAAAAAAGACCATATTTTTGGTTTATTTTATTTAAGATCGTTTAAAATTTATGTCTTAGATCAGATATAATTCTTACCCAAAACTATCTGATATAATCCCCCTTTTGTTTAATGATTGTACAGATTATACTGTCAATTACTAATGGTAATTGCTATTATTATTATTTTCGAGGATAATTATGGTAAAATTATCGATATTTTTACGTTATGCCGCATCCTTCCAATAACACTTGGTAGTTAATGTGCGGATGACGTGGAGGCTACAGATGTAGTGTTTTTGTCTACTTTCATTAAATGTTTGCCCTCGGGAACATAAGGAATATTGGACAGTTACTTACTTGTTGCTTAGCTACGAGTTTATGCAGAATGTGACAACTATTCTTGGTTGACAAACATATTGCTTAGGGAAGTAAAGGGAAATTTCTTACTGTAAATTTCTTGCAACCAACGCCTGATTACAATGAGCCTATAGATTAATGGAGAAGTTATTATCAAGACGAATAAATAGAAGCATCACTATCCTCAACGTTTTCATGAGGTAGATGGTGAACTACTGACTGATACGGAGCTCTTCATTTAGCCTTTTGCAAAACTTTTACATCGCTACGCTAGTCACACAACTCACACACCTTGAAGGTTTAAGGTCGCGGGTTCAATTCCCAATTTGGGTCAGAAAAAATATTTTCTAATGTGGCTCGAGCCGGGTGTGATAAGAGATGCCTCTGGAAAATGACATTGTTAGTACCTCGTAACACGGCCGTTAATTCTTTCTTCGGAACCATCACAATTGATTTGTTGTGGGTAGCGCATATTAATTTATTTTTACTTTATTGTCTTTCTACATTTAAGATGTTTGGCGCGACGGTAAACCATATCGTTGGCGTATTTACGTTCAAGGCATAACATAGCCAAATCATAAACGATGATAATTTTGCTGAAAAATTCAAAAAATATTCTAATTTGTCCTACTCACAACGAACTTCGCAGCTTTTCGCACAGCAGTTCGCGATCGCATTACGTAATAACCACTCGGAATTATTGCGGCAACCGTTAGGGGACTGCGATAAATAAGACAACAATACAAAAAGGCAGCGAATGTTCCAACAGATCATAAATCATCTCCAACATGTCCCACTTGCCAGAACACAGTTTTGGGTACAATGGAGGCAATTAGAGTAGGTCTTCTTTCAAGCGATTTAACATTAAATCATCTGAAACATTATAACTATTTGGTGCCACTGCTTGTATCATTATTACCTTTTAAAGCTTTCTGTTTTTAATATTCTAGTAAGTCTTCTTAGAGTATATGGTTTAAAGTGACCTGTATCTAATGGTTCATCATCGATCGTCCCAAAATACGCTTGCCATTATACGGTATCCATTGGAAGGGCTTATACCGCTGTGGCTACATCATCTCCACCACCACGTTTAGTGTTCTATAATTTACGAGTTTAGATTTCTGACTAAGCGTTTGTTTGTTTTTCTTCAGATCTTCTAATTTCTAATGCAATCTCGTTAAAAAATGACCCTGAGTTTTCGTAAAAATAAAGCTTTTAGTGAATATCTAACTCTCTCTCTCGCGTATTCGTTAAGTATCTATAATGAGTGAGTCTACTGTTTTCTTTTTCTATCATTTCAGAAATGCAGTTTCGGGTATATTTCATTGTTGGCTTAGCGATTACCAAAGTTATTGTGGTAACACGAGACGATTTTCCTCACCGTCATACAGATAGATAGATAAACGAGCCAGATTAGGGATGTGTGGGGTTGGGGTATTAGTGTAATAGAGTTAAGGAGAAAAGAAAACTGTATTCTTCGAAGTACCCAACTACATACAATTTTGGCCTTGAATAACAATTATGTAAAGTTACTCAGGTAGAAAATTAGTTTATAATATAACTTATAGTCGTAGAATTTCGAAATATCTTTCTTTTTTGATCGGAAACACAAAGTAATTCTCCGAAATCAAACTCGTAAAAAACATTGTCGATGTTGTGGCATGATACAACTGAAGATAAAACTTTAACGTTATGTAGATATTAGAAAGTACCAAGATATTATGTAGAATATACTAAAGCTATAAAGGTAAAATTAAGCTTGATAAAATTCTGTGTTATCTCGGTAAAAAATTCTAAACTACATTCATAAATGTTTACACTGAATAATTTACTTCAAACAGAAATACCTACTTGAAGTTGTGCATAGAACTGAATAATTCAAATAGTTGGAAAAGAAAAGATACCTATACTAATATCAGAATAGCAACAAGTAAATTTACTCTGAACAGAAAATAAACGAATAGCTATGCCTTCTTGCTGACTGACTAATCAGGAACAACCTCAGATAAAACTTCAAAATTCTGAATAAGAATGAATGACAAAACAGAACAGAAAAATGGCCTTATTAATATTATTACGCTTTTTTTTAATCACTTATTGCGACGACAAGAAAACGTTTTCTTAATCATTCACTAAATATACAATAGCAAAACTATTGTTTTTAACAGAGAAGGGTTTCACAGTTTTGAAGGTTTGACTTGCCTAATCAACTATTTGATTACTGCCGTACCTTAAAATCCACATGGATTTATTGTTTTCCAGTGAAAAAGTATCCATTACATCAGTTCTTATAGGCGGAGTGTCACCAGATCATCTTCAGAGTTTATGCTTCTCCTTTTAAAATATTTGGTATGGTATGACATCAGGAACATCAGGATTGGTTATTTGAATTCAAAATCAATCTATCGGTATACAGTTAGAAACTAGTTTCATCTATCTGCACAGACCTTAGTTACACCTATAACAAGCCTCTTTTCAGTGCACTATTTTTTTATTTTATTTAAACTTTATTGCACGGAAAAAAACATGTGGTACAAATGGCGGACTTAATGCCAAAAGCATTCTCTACCAGTCAACCATAGGTCCAGACAGAGATGGTATGGGTGGTGAAACAAAATAAGCTTGTATACAAAGATCGAACAAATCTAACCTAACTAGATCAATACATTATATACTAGATAGGAATATATAGATAACAATACGGTACATACATACATATAATATACTTACACACATATAATATACTTACACATATACACGCATATAATATGATTTTTCATTGTACCAAGGCTGTCATATCATTTATTTAGTGGTGTGTATGTATGTTATTTATTTATTATGTTAGTACATAAGTAAATAAATATTTACCTATGTCTATTAAAGAGCGCAAATAAGTAGGAATGTCTACGATGTAGTTACTTAAAATGTGCCCAGAAACACAGTCTTGTTAAAAGTATAGCCCCAGCGCACCTTATAAAAACTTAATTTAAAGTTTTAAAACTGGTTTAAATTGTACTGCTAGCTAAAATAAGATTCCAGTAATCAACTGGCGTCTGCAAGATAGTAATCTGCAAAATATTACCTTTTGCAATCGACGATCGGATTGTTCATCTCTTTTACTCTTTTGGATTGAAAAGGGATGTGTATGGTTTTTGTAGCTCTGAGCAAATCTTGGCAGTCTCACGACTGAGCGTTGAGGTCGTGAGCAGTCTTTTGTTTATTGTTTTATAATATGCCCTATGAAAGGAAATGTGTACAGTCTTCTGCGACAAAATGTTTGTAATAATAATATTGCCATATGCGTATAATAACAGAGATCAGTATAGTTATAAACTTCAGCTATGTTGTGTATTCACATGTGGATAACATTGTGTGACTGCAAAACCTCACAACTGACTCTAAGAGCTGTTAGATCATGACATAGTTTACGCTATATTAAAATAATTTGTCATTGTTTTGTTTTGTTATGCAGAGTTGACTAGATCTTTTAAGGCGTTATGAATAACTGTTTTGTTTGTTGAGAAACCACAACTGATGCAATAGAGCCAGTTTTAAATTAAGTAATTATTTCTTTCACCTACCTAAATATATCTTCTTAAGTTAATCACGTTTATTCGCTAACAATTTCATTAACCAGTATTACGTGATGACTTATCAAGTAGGTAATTAGTATGCTGGTACAAAAATAAAATAAAATTTGAATTAAAAGTATTAAGACTGACCATGTATCTACCAAAGTTTGATTGTTATACTCTAGGTAAGGTTATGTTAAAGCGTTAAAAAATGAGCACACAAGTGGTACGAGCGAAACGAGTGGTACCGCAGTAGCAATCGGGAAAGCGCTAAATCCATATTTTACATAAGTATTTAGTAGAACAAAAAAAAAAGTGTTTACCATCAAACAAACATAATATTTACCGGTATAAAGTTTTGATTGGAACATTACATTGTATCGACCACTTAGGAAGCAAATTGTCTAAAAGCAATTTTTAAATATTTAACTGTAATTTAAAGTTATAACTCGATTAAACGATCATATAGTGAACCATTAGATTGGTCTAATGGACCGTGCTTGGTACACGGATGGGTTTTTAATTGAAACTTGGTACATTAAGCCACCGAAACGACTAAATGATAATGTACGGAGGTCGTTTCAAAGTTATGTTATTAGCCGTTGACTGAATCACGTGCCACGTTAAAGAGGAGATCAAAAAGGAAGACCAGCCACTACTAATGTATGTTATGTTCGTTTAAATTTGAAAAGAGATCTATTGAAAACTTTGTGGTTTTAATGCTTAATTACTTAGTAAAAGCAGACTGACTGACAATTATATATATATTTTTTTTTAAATATTTTTGGCTTTATAAATATTTGAGCAAAGAAATCATTTGAATGCGATTATGCGAAAATAACAAACTCTCGTGAGCTTATTCGTCACTGATTAATACTATGGTACGTACTACTAAACAAATACTAATTTGTTTTAATTCGCTCCGATTTGATTCACTTTCATTTCATTTTAACATTGTGTAAAAGTTTAAAATATTTTTCTATTTTCATCCAAGCCACTAATTTTCTAGATTAACTTAACCAGAATGTATTTTAGTGGAAGTGCCTGTTACTTAACTACAGCACCGACCAAAAGGTCTAAAATAATGACAACGTACGGAGCTCCGGTCGTTTCAAGTTACGATATTAGTCGTTTAGAGCTTCATAGTGACTTTTGCCGGCAGACCTTATAAATCCGGGTCACATAGACCACAAGTTGAGGAGCAACAAAACTGTAGTTACTGAAGCGATATAGTTTCATTAAAGTGCAATGTTGACTTCTTAGTTGATGCTATAACAGGGATTTAGAGTCTCAACAATGGACATGAACAGTGGATGGACAATTCTGAACCTTATTTTAGTGTAGGTACTCTTTTTATGTGCACATACTACAACTTTAGAGTTAAGTTTCAATTACTAGCTGAATGTTTTCATAGGATGGAGATAGCAAACATGACGAAATTGGTTCGATTTAAATATTGTTTTATCTTTATTGTTAACGAACTTTCCTCATGGAACTTTATATTTTGGCAAAATTCAGATTTCCCCAAAGATGGCGCTTATAATAGCTATCGTTATCGCTGATCAATTGCTAAAATATTTGAATAGTATTATTTACTACCCGCATATAAGAGATAAGTATAAAATTAAGTACTTAAAATTATACCGCCAATACAATTTCACCGCCACCACAAAGGCTCAAGAAAAGATGGAATTCCGTGAGTATTTAATACAGCGAGCTAGTGTATTTCGCAAAGCCTAGATACAAAGTTCAAGGACAAAATCGGCCGGTTCTCGGTGCCAATATTACGCGAAATACCCGTCGGGTGGCTTTGTGCTAAGAACATAGAACAGAAAGATCAGTAAGGTTGGGAAATTAAAAAATATATAAAAGCGTCACCTCTGGTCGAATTTTAACAAATCGTACTTTACAAATTTGGTAAAAACAATATTTATTCAAATTTACTGAAACGGGAATTAACGCGATCATAATAATATAGGTCAACTGTTACCTTTTATTTGCCTGAAGTTTCGACCGGTTACACCGACTGTGATCCCATGCTGACTATCTGCCTGCCTGCGACAACGGTCGGTGTAACCCGGACAAAACGTCAGAATAAAATATTTATTAAAATATCAAAAATATAATTATGATTGCATTTGCGTCGTTTATATAAAAAAAATCAACTAAGTCTATGACCACATGGAAACGTTATTCACGACACTTCTCTGTTTAAGTTAGTTTACAATGACATTGATGTTTAACTGAACTATTTCTTTACTAACGACGTTAGCACTCGGAGTTAACCGTTGTTATAACTCTGAATTAAAAAGGATTTAACTGTTCTGTTTTAGCTGCCTTGTGGAGGTTGACAACTGGGACAAAGTCGCTTCTTGTTGTCCGAAACTGGTGAAACAAGCTTTAAGTTTTATTATAACAGGGTATGAAATTGGAACATGATGGAAATTACTGAATTTATAACAAAAACTAATTCCCGCGTGTTATATAGTCCATGTAAGTTGGCATTTCATCACTATTTTGGGCTTTTGAGATTATTTTGTTAAATGTTTGTAGTGATGTAAATTTAATACTAAGTAGGTACCTATTTAAGAACCTAAGGCCAAAAGCACAGAACAGGTCAGACAAGCTATGCTTAAAGATAGTTAACAGAGAATAGAGAAATTCTACGATAGACTTTAAACATGATGTACCTGCCTGATTCATATTCGCAGTATGTTTAACATTAACCAGAATTATAGTATGTTCTGGATTAATCTAAATGTATGAGTAATGCAAGTTTGTTACTGCTTCATCGTCTCTCGCATACAGTATGTGGGTACGTTGCATATTCGCGAGGCAGGTGAATGGAGGATGTATTCGTGAACTACTTGGTGTAGACTACAGAAGTTTAATTGTATAACGTCGGTTCGTTTTGTGTGCAGGGGTCTTTAATTCAATACTTGGTTGAGTCTATTAAAAAAAACGTATTTTTTTAAAGTTATCGTCGCTTTTCAATGTGGTGGATAAAAAGGGGAGACATATTGTGTTTGGTACATAGTAATTTGGTATATATAGAAAATAAAATGTTTTAAATGGCTAAAATAATTATAATAATGATAGTAAAAGTTAATACTGATTTTAATTTTAATGCAAGCAATATATATTTTAAATAAAATACAACACCCGCCGTCCAATATTTTTGCCTCTCAGTCATTGGTTAAGCCTTTAGGCATTAATTACGCCAATTCTTAATTATTATTGCCACGTGCAATAAATATTTTTTTTACAAAAACAGCGAAATACTGTTTCAAAAAAGTGTACACTTCGACCAAAATACGGTTTTGTGGATCAGCTTTATCGGGATAGAGTGCAATTCAACTGGATGCAATTTCGCGAAATGCGGACCGCTTTCAGAAAAATGTCCCAATACATATTCAATACGCGGTTTGCGACTCTAAATTACCTACACGCCAATGTTTCGATAAACGGAATAAAGGTGAGTCTAAACTTGATCTTTTGTTTACTTGTAACTGTCTCTACAAAATATTTTTTTGATTTTTGATTGAAGTTACTAGGTATTACAAATTATAAAATAAAAACATTCAAATATTTAAAACTAATTTATTTCTGTAAATATGTTAAAATTAAAGTTTTTAGCACCAATAAAGTCGCAGATGAATTCTCGCAGATTAAAAAAAAACCTACTTTTTTAAATTGCTCATCATCATCGTCGTGGATTTCATTCGTAACTTGTCTCTTCTAGAATTGAAAACCAATTCACCCACAATTTTATAGGTACTTATCAAATTAGTTTTTATTTACGGGGTAATAACTTTACGTACGTGGATATGCCTCAGTCGGTTCCTACCTTAAATCTTTGATCGCGGATCCAAATCGAATTTTTAATAGAACACTATCCGGATGGCCAATAAATCTCACACGATGCCGGGCTGTTTGCGACCCGAAACATCTGGAGACGTTGCAATCGTAGATACGACAAACTGTATAAATTATATGCCACCGTGGGCGGAGACTTGACAAGGGTTGCCATTGGAGAAAACAGTTTCTGTGCTGCCGATTGAATAGCTATTTTTTGGAGTTAGTTTCAGGAAATAACAAAAAAAAACCAATTCGTTTCCTTTCGTTGAATAAAGTTTGTTCTTGGTAGCTTTCCATGGAGCACGGAAAGCTACTAGAAACTTGTCATTTTAATGTGAATAACCCGCTAACTATACCATTTTTTTTGCACAAAAACAATCCTTGGGATGTTATAACAGTTGCAAAATGTTATAAAACTGTTACCCGTTATAGAAATTCAGAAAAAATTAGGTTAAATTCACATATTTCGGGCTGAATGTGTTTTATTAGACCTGTCAGTCCATTTTCGGCATAATTTAATAATGAAATACAAACAATGTTTTTGTGAATTTTGGTTCTACAGTGTTAATAAAAATAACTGCACGTAAAACCCTATTTTCGTCACATAGTGTCAACCCTATTTTCAAAGAAAAGGGAAACAGGAATCGTGTCTGCCTTTATCATGTCGCTGCTTTGTCTCTTTTTAATTCCCAACAGAATAGCCCTTAATGTATCTGGTTGGAGGAGAATAAAAAATCGCAGTTGAATTAGCTAATTTGAATATAAAGAAGACGTGATTGTAACTTTGTTAAAACTGACTGCCACAAGTTTTGTTTTTGCAAAAAAAGAAACATTTTGCGTAGAAGTATTAAAAGTTGCTATGTAAATAAAAGAAAAACTAAACAATTTTAATAACGCTATTTATAAAGATGATGACTTGCATATGAAATGAAGGTAAAAGGAACAAAACCTTGGTTCGGATCACGTTACTCCTGTTTTGAATGAGGCGGATTTCATTATCATAATGTATTTGTTGACGTGTACTCACGATTTGCATGTTATTACTAAGGTGTACTTACTCGTGTAAGTACGTGATGACAGGTCGTGTTAACTTAAAAATAAAAGAAAATGTTTTAAAGTTCGTTTTTTTGATGGTACATGAACATTTATCTTGTTCCAAAAATATGCACTTAACATTTTATTCTTACATTTCGTGAAATTTATTTAACTAGTTTAATCTGAATATGAATACAATATGATATCACAAGCACTTAAAGTCACATTTAAAAACATCGTTGCATGTAGGCACAGTCAACGGCAGCTCAACCTACCCAAAAAGGTCATCCAACTGATTTCCAACTTGAAGTTCGACACATAGAGACCATTATCAATTGAGAAAATTGACGAGTCTGTACTATAACATTTATTCCTCAATGTGCGCCACTGGACCCGATCGTTATCCTAAAAGTATGATATCACAATCAGTCCAAGTCAGTCCAAAGCGTGACATAGGCCTGCCACTGGGTCTGCTTCTCGACTATTCTATTCCATCTGTTGCCATCAACTTGTCGGAGGTACCTTACGTCACGGTTTCGAGTCAATAACACGCCTTGTGATAGGTAAAATATCGAGAAAAACTTCGTAGATAAATAAATTTGAACAGCTTAAAATGATTCATACATTCGTGATAATTTACAATCATCGGTACCAGTTATTCATGGCTCAGTGTCAGCACGCGCTCCTATAGCTCACGAAATCGAAACAGTTCGTCACGCAAAAATGATTGATGGTAAGAAATATGACATAAATTATATTCGAAACATTATTCGACGTCAACAAGCTGTGTATCGATTATCCTCAATCAACACATTAGTCTTCATACCCAAACACAGTTGATGTAGGTAACCGTTCGTCATGTTGTTTGGCTCGTAAAAACTGGAGTATACAGCCTCCGTCTAATTTATCGAATGGCAGACAGAATTTATAGACACTTAACGTAAACTCGGGCCTATAGATAGATTTATCTAAATCTATAAAGTAAACGAAAGTTCATCAATATATTTTGTACATTTAAAAATTAAATAATAACGATCCTTTTTCAAGGATTTTAGTTGATGATATGTTTTTTGTATTTTTTTTAATTACACAAATATCGTTCTTACAACAGCCATATTTGCGTTTGGAGCACTAATTTGCCTTCAATGCAATGGGTTCCGCTTTAGACTTCTTGTTAGGTACATTTTATAAAACGAATTTTTAGAATTTTTATCAGCTTAAGTCTAGGTGCGCCGAAAAATGGAATTGGTACCTACGCTACATAGTAATACACGGATACCTTAATTTTTTTTTATCTGACGCAAAACTTTTTATTCTAAATTTTGCCTTCCATACTTAAAAATGGATATGGAAAAGTATGCGCACGACAACACACTAATTGTAATAGTCTCAAAGTAAAGAAATTACATCTTTGTATTACGAGGTATCATACAATTTTGCCATGGTCGACCAAGATAATTTATGAAAAATAGTTTTGGGAGTAAAAGCAATTCAAACACCGGGATAGAACCTCTTTGGGTTAAAACCACCACAACACTGCACATCAGCACTAAACGAGGCGTCAAATAATGACTTTGATTTTATATTAGAAATGTCAATTATACGCTCCTTCGAACAGTCGAATTTATCAGGAACGTGATTTATTCGCTACCTTGAACAGTATTCCTATTCAAAGTCAATTACATTCGCGGCAATATCTTAAAATCCGTCCAAATAGGTCAAATCAGAATTCAAGACGCTATCACCGGAGTCGGGCGGTCCGGTCAAAAGACGGAAGTGCTTACTCCGTCTCCAGCTGATTTATTGGCGCGTCATCTCTGCGGATATGAAGCGCCCGCTGTGACTTTAGCTCTTATGAAAATTGAAAAAAAAGCGTTAGTATTTACCGGGGTTTTGGGAAATGAGTTATTTATGTCGGTGATGGGCATATTTAATTTGTGAATGTAGTAAAAGAGACTGAGTATATTACTCGTAGTACAAAGACATCATAAATATCTCAGACTCAAGGGCCTCAAACTGTTTTTGATTTTCGTTCATATTGTCGTACTTGTCGTGTTGTAGTTTTTCTACTTATTATGAGATTATTCAATGCATAAAGGCGGCAAATGTGGGCATAAAGGCGAAGCTTTGTCATTTAGCATTGAATTTAAAAGTAACTGTTTTTATTCTATTTTGGATAAATTATACCTACTTGCGATAAAAATGTTTTCTCTCTAACAACATTTTCTTTCTAACCTATCAAGCTTCAATTGCCCCACCGGTGGCCGCGAATAATAGATTTTTTATTGTGTCTCTTGACCTTGGCCTGACAGGGACAACAAATTTTGCAGCAATGTTAAAGTTTGTTTGCTTGTGTTTAAAACCGATGCCTTATAAAGTTTTTTTTTAATAAGCGTTTTTATTTATTCATCATTATCATCATTTGAGCAGGATGATAACTGAACATGGGCCTCCCCCAGTGATTTCTAGATTGGCCGGTTGGAAGTGGCCTGCATCCAGCTTTCTGCAACCTTTGTTGATTGTAAAGTCATAAGAAATTTCAAAATTTTCCAAAGCTGACGACATTTAGAATTGTATTTGTTTTGGTTTAAATGCCGCAGTCCTCCAGCCCTCTGGTCAAAGAAGTGCTTACTGCAACTCTTCCTGATTTATTAACTTCGTTTCTTCGGATATGAATTGTGCCCACAGTGGTATCAACTCTGGCTCATATGGAAATTGAAACGTATTTAGATGACGGAGGTTTTTATTTCGCTAACGCTTTTGCGTTATTCATGAAGACGTGATTTTGGGTAATATAGCACGAATGTTGGTGCTTTCGTAAGAAAATATCTGTGTAATGCAAAAAACAATGCAAATAACTTTAATAGTAATAATATTCTTTATTTGCATAAGTACATGGTATAAAAGATGTTAGAAAATAGTGTGCACATGTCATGCCAAACTGTCCGCATGCAAATCCACCACATCTTACACAGGAACTGTAAACAAAAAAAAGTTCTAATTCAAATACGCATCATTGCCATTACTTCGTTAACTGCACTGAAACTGAAAACCTTGTTAAAAAAACAAATGTTGGTTAATAATACTTTATTGATAAAATAAAAAATGGTTGTCTGTAAACTCGGTTTCGGACAATAATTTAACGTGATAAAATCGTAAGAAATCATAAATGCTACTCGGATGCATCGGCCGAGTTCGTGCCTCTCTATCGCTTGTTCCACGCTCTGGCTTGCACGCGGAACGTGACACTTTTTCGTGCGTGCAGCGGACGTTCATCGATTTATAAGACGTTATCACGACAAAAAAGTCTTTAGCAATGGTGTTAATCGATGTCAAAACATATTGGTGAATTTTCTTGCGTATTAAAGTCACGGTGTATAATATAATCTTCAGCCTACTAAAGTACATTTAAAATGAAGAAGTAAAAGCCAAAAATGACACTTTACTTTAGCATAAATCATAAACTAACCTAATAAAATATTTTGCATAAATATTTTAATCCATTTTAAGCTCAACATATTTTAGTGATAACTTTACCTATTAGGAACTGCCCGCAACTTTGTTTGCGTGAACTACTGGATGTTTGGTGTTATCACTTTTATCCCACAGGCACATTAAACCGCGATAAAAAGTATTCTATAAGGTACCAAATCTCGATCATATTCTATAAATGTGCAAATTTTTATCGAAATCCATTCAGCTGTTTACGTGTGATTAAGTCACAAACATCCAAACATTCTTAAAAAAATACTTAACCCACAGCAGACATTAGTAACACTCGGATTCCTTACAATACAATATCTTTGATTTTATAAAAGTAAAATATCACAAAAAATCAATTCATGTGAATTAATAATCAAACATACCTACCTATCGCTTTCGGATTTTCCGTTTATGAAATTTGAGAGAAGGCACAAAATTGCTCACTCATGTAATGGATGGGTAGAGATTTTTCATTTCACTAATGAGGTTGTTACTTATGACGTCTTTTTTCTATGTTATTTGTTCTTACGTATTAAGTATGTTGATGTTTTTAACAGTAAAATGGTTCTTTTGATAACGAACGAACCTAAAAGTTCATTTAGATCCAAAACGCTTGCGAAAGATAGTCTTGAAATTAAAATTCCTCCACGGTACCAGTTAAATCACAAAAGTATTATCCTCGGTGTGAACTAATGAAATTTATCACATCCAATTATCGGACAAATTCTTACCATTCCGACATACTTAGCGGAACTGGAGCGCAAATGAACATTTCCACACTTTTTGTTCTTTCATTTCATTTTAAAAATTGCAACGCCTGGTTACGTACCGTACGTGCATCCCCACACTGACCTAAATATTACAGGACGGTGACTCCGCGGAACCAGACTGAGAAAAATTTATGACTTAAAGAAATTGACGTTCGATGAAATAGTGCAATGGTAGATATTTACATCGTACGTGCAGTATCCTCGTTTTTTTATCGTTTTTTGCCATACGAGCGTAAGCAGGAAAATGGGTAAAAGTTATTTATTTAGATTTTTACTAGTATACGTTTCGAGCAATAATATACTATGAGGAAATTTTCAAGAAAATAGGAGATCACATGTCCTTTCTGTTTCATTAGCCCAAAATTTTTTTTTAAGGCCATCAAAAATAGCGTTGTTTTTCCTCTTAATTTCAATGTTCCCTCAAGTTTATTTCATTCAGAATCATTCAAAGTCCAAATTTCAAGGTTTGACCATTAAGGCTTATTTCCTCTCCTACCTGCCTACGTTTACAAGTTAAATGCGATGGAAGTAATTATTTTCCCCGCTGGTTGGCAAAAAAATCAGAGTAAAAAGCGCTGTAACATTTTTGTGATTATTAAATTTAGGTGAGGTGTGTGTGGGGTCCACCTACGTGTAATGACTTTGGTCATCAAAACAAGGGTAGTGACATAATGAATCAAACAATAGATTCAACGGAAAATTCCAAAGAGGACTCAGCAGTACAAAGCTGAATTGATTCGGAAAGTTCAAAAAATTCTAGGCATTCAAATATTTTTGCTGGCATGTAGGCTTTTTCGTCGTTTCTTCTTTCATTTGGAAATCATGCGAAAAAAAAATATTTTATGTTCGTTTATTTAAATTTAAAAATGTATTTTACTATCGACTTTTTTCGTAAAACTGCGAATCCACGTCTTTTACTCTTATTGTAAACCTTTTAGTGGGAATATCAACCTAATCAAATCAAAACATTTATTTGTTTTAAATTAGGCACAGAGTTTTAATTGGATCATACATAATATAAAGTTTTTTAAGACTTCCATTTTTGTTATTTTAATAAGGCTTTAAAAATTATGAACACATTTAAAAAAACACTCTTAATTTTCAAAGAAAACACTAGGAAAATGAGATGCAACCCTCCACTGTGTTTGTTCAACTTTAACAAATGAGACGGCTTTTCACACCTCCTGCGAGGGACGGATGGCGAGAAGGCAGATAAAACGGTCCTCTTGAGGTTTACTTTTTTTAGTTTCAATTCTGCGAACCCGTAAAATATATTCAGATGTTAAAACTTTGAATACCGAACGTTGCCAAGATAAATTCAAGTTGTTTCGTTAACGTAAAAAGTTTTAATTGAAGAATTTTGAAGATGCTATGAGGGGATTACTTTTGAGTACTAACTAACATTATCTGAGATTTTATTTCAATTCGTAGATTGACATTTTGAGTAAGTAAACATTATCAAGTTAGTCCATAAGTTTGGGTTTTTTTAAACTTTAATATTCAAACAACAAAGCTACATAGCATTAATTGTTATTATGCCAACCTGTAGACAGCTTTCGTAAACTAATACTACTACTGATCATAAAAACTTTAGACTTCTCAACGCTTCAAATTTTATTCACACGAGTGTGATAACTGTTTATTCGATACTTTCTTTAGTATAACTTGCAGAAACTGACCTAGTCATACTGTTTTAAATTAATTGCCCCCACACGTACCGAAACAGGTATCATCATCTAATTATCTCAGCCTATTTTATTGCAGTGCTCTGCTGGACGTAAACCTTCCCTAAAGAGTGCCAAAGAGCACTACCGAGAGATTTTTTCATCCGTGCACTGCCAGCCATCTCCCTATATAAGGTCGTCGGTCTATGGAGCTGGGGGGCGTCCTACACTACGTTTGCCTAGCCGTAGTGTCCACCCGAGAACACGTTTACTCCACCTTTCATCGGTTCTGCGACAAATGTGGCTAACCCACTGCCACTTAAACTTGCTACAATTTTGGACTATGTCCAGGTAGCAATACCAGCAGGAAGCAAGTATATAGGCCCTAAATTTAAAAAAAATATAGCCCTGATGTCATATAAATTTTACAAACTGTCTATTCATATTTAAACTAAATCGTGTAAAGTTATCGTTCTCAGCTTGTGCAAAAAAAAAATAACTGCAACTAGATACCATTCATTAACGCGTTTCTAAAGTTTTTATTCTTTTCGCGCTTTTTCTCGCTGCAGCTGTGTCAAATTCAGCAAATCGCTTAATCACAGTTTTGCGGACGTGTCTACCGTCGCGAACTCGCGCCATTCAATAACTGACGGTCAATTAAAAACTAAGCGCTGGAAAATCCGGGATTTACCGGAAACTTCGTCTCTATCCTCCGCTAGTGCGATCGCGCCGTGAGAAATGTATGGAGTCCCACGTGCCCGCACTAATTGGAGTAGGTATCTTTGTTAGTTTCTGGTAATTGTGCTGGAGATATGAATTTTGCTTTATGACTCGTTATTCGTACAACGGAAATTTTTAATCTTTCTTTCATATTCTTTTGTTTTTCTTTCTTTGTTTAATTTTGCACAAAATTGACATGTTACAAGTCATTCAACGTTCTGGATTTTTAATCTCGTTCTTATTCTTCTCATTAGAAAAAAAATAGGACGTTTTCTTATTGACGACCTGATTGGCGTAATGACGCGTTGATTCTGTTTAAACATTAATGGCCTTACTACAAAAAGATAGACTAGTGTTGAACACTTGTCTAAAGGTAAGTCAACCAATTTGAAATGTTTCTTAATAATATGTCTCGAATGTACTATGTGTCAACATTTCAAATTAGTTGACTAATCTTTAGACAAGTGTTCAACACTAGTCTATCATTATGTAGTAAGGCCATAAGGGTTTTGAATCGATTCCTTGCTTTATGTCTGGTTCTGTCGGGAAATGTAAAATGTTCAATTGAAACACGAAAGGAAAGACTTTCCGGGCTTTAGCCTATGTCAATACCTCGTGTACACAGTTAAGAAAGTTTTGCTCATATTAATTTTAAGAAACTGTTTTTCTTAGTAAATTTATCAATTTTAACAATGAGCCAAAATTTGTTATAATATTGATAAACTAAGCAAAGAATCGTTGGCAATTTCTTTTATTATTATTTTGTATTAGTACAATTATGTTCTGAAATATTTCTGACGGAATTTATTTTAATTGAACTAATGCTTTTAAAAGCAATTCGACTCCCATTCAATGTCTCAAACTTTGGCCGATCTTTTTTCTAATTTCGCGCGGGTAAATCAAGGAGTACCTAAAAATAAACCCTCTTTAATATTCATCGGTAAACATATTTCAGGGTTAAACCGTTATTAATCCAACGTTAAGTCAATTAGCGAGAGGGCCTTATTAGGGGCGGATATAGGAGGATATAAGTGCTCAGGGCGCGGTTGGGCGGAAACTGAAATCGCTTGGCGGTTTGCGACGCTTGATCTATATCTAATTTGTATTTTGTTAATATGCACTTGATTTTACCCGCGGCTCTACTCGGCTATATTTGGTTTGTCAAAGAGAATGGTTATCTGTATAGGGTGAATTTTTAATAAGTGCACAAACTTTTATATAGTGTTCTACTTATGAATGTAAACAACTTTTACTGAAGGATCAATAGTAAAATAAAAAGTCGCAGTGCTACTTGATTCAATTGTAAATGGAATAGCTGAAAGTTTTTCTGGGTTTTACTATGTTATTTATATTTATGAGTAGTGTTGTATCAAAATTTGTGTACTAATTAAAAAGTCACCCTGCGGAATAAATCTTTCAGACAATGTCCTACCTTTTGATATATCCTGCATGTTTGTGTGGATGCCTGCTAAAGCAAGAAATAATCTCCGCCACTGTAAACACTGGTCATGTATGTACTATGGTCACATAAAAATATTTAGATGCCTACGACACGCGAAGATCTTTTAGAAGGAAACCTTACCACTTAACTCTCCTCTCTTTAGCCTTTTACCGGAAAGTTGTCTGGAAAATTTGCATCCTTCTGTAACCATTAACTGTTAGGCATCGTTCACACCAAACGTATTGTCCGCCGTCGACTGTGAGTATGGTCACTGTCTGCCCCAGTGTGAACGTGAAATCAGTCTGAAGTACGCATTCGCACTAAGCCGACAATACGCTATAGCGTACAATGCGCTACATGTGTGAACAAAAGAATAGGCTCGTGTAGGTTTAATCTAATACGCTGTTTCGTTCGGCTACCGCGTCCGCGTAGCCAATCCGCGTCCGCCATGCATAGACGCGTAGTACAATAATCGGCCACCGAGAGTCGGCGACAACGGACTACGTTATAGCGTATAGTCGGTTCGGTGTGAACGACAAGTTAAATATATACGGAAAAGCGATAAACTACGTAACGCGCACTCACAGTCGGCGGCGGACAGTACGTTTGGTGTGACCGATGCCTTAGTGTGCAATAAAGAGTAGATATGTCTATCTATACATATACCTTGTCTTTGTCCAAGAATAAAAAAAAGTATTCAAATATTTTACTTTAAGAACTGATAAAATAAATACGTTAGACTAATACTTCGCAATTTTAGCGTATCATTTTCTCATCGCTTTATTCTCTGATAATTTAAGTCCTTTGAAACTTTTTATTTATCTTGTCTAGACTCACTCTTCTTAGATTCTTTGAACAGTTTTTGCGTAACGTAAATATTTTAAAGTACCTACTACTTCGTATGAGCCATTAAAATGTTATTAGTTTCATTTATTAAAAGCAAAATACATAAAAAATACTGTCACCATCCACTAAATCCTCCGATCTTTTGTATTTAAATCAATACAAACAATTATTGCGTACCGAACCCTAAATTAAGGGGAGTGCGTGGGACTGGAATCGAATCGCGGTTTGAGGCCCTTAGCCTAATGGTTGCTAAATAGAGATGTAGGTAACGACGAAAGGTCGGCTTTGTTGAATTAAAGTTTCAGTTTTAGTAATTACTTCGTAAATCGACGGTCAAATAGGTAGTTTCAATTGTTGTCTGTTCATTTTTTACGGTAGAGCACATCCTTAAATGTATAATTTTTGGTAAATTTAGATCCGCAAATAACACACACCTTCCTGTTTAGGTGCAACGTTAACGATGTAAAAAATATCAAAATCTTAAAAAATACTTATTCGTTCAAAACAAACTGACTAGTAAGCTTGTTGAAGGTTTAGTTTGGTTATATTTTTTGCGATTTTAATGTTTGTCGCATAGGAAGCATTGTTGTAACTGAGCACAAGAATGTGACTTTTGGCGCTTCAAAATCATTGAAAATGTATCGTGTACAGCCAGCATATAAGCTTAATATTTAATAGTATTAAAAGATCAGCTTATACTGAAAATGTATAGCTTGATGAGCTGTTGATTATAAAATGAAGTTTACAATATTTTTTGCAGCTTTATTTCAGTCATTTATTTCTTAGAAATTGAAATAATTCAAAATTAGTGGTCGAATTTGGCAATTGAATGCATAATCTGCTGGATTCACTTCATTTAGTGAAGTGGATCCAGCAGATTATGCATATGGCGTTTTAAAAGAGGAAAAAATAAAAAAGCATTTAAATAATTACTGTTTCTTCATTTAATGGTTGTTTTTTAATGAATACGATGCCAGGAACTTAAAATCGTTTATGTGGATCGACAGTTCATTAATTCACAAACAGATAACGATAGCAAAAATCGCTGCTTAAAATTCCAGCGTGCAATCTACTAACGACAATCTAATCCGACTACTCCAATTTATCATCCAAACATTCTGCATCACTAGAGACAAAGATCCACTTCCGATACAATCGAAATTCGATAAAAGAGATACCTCGTCTAGCTTCACGTAATGAGGGCCTAAAGCTTGGAACATACCAAAAGATATGCGATGCAAGCAGCAGAAATTTTACTGTAGTTTGATTTTCATACGTTATACATGGCAATCTTAAATTTTCTTTTCAATTAAAGCATTGTAAACTTTATTAGTAACACTATATGAAAATACCAATAAACAAAAACAAGTTTACATTATGTTATAATATAATTAATAATTGGCTCTGATGTGGGTATGCTAGGTGTTAAAGATATAATTAAAGACGTACCTAACAAAACCATGACCATTGGTGTTTTCGCATAATTTGTTTAAACCTTAATATTAAAGAAGCCGATTGTGTACATAAATTGTTTTTTTACGAAGGGATCAATGTAACCCTAAGATAAGTTGACGAGATCTTTTGAATATAACATATCTATCGTATCACTATCAGTACACAACCGACCTAAACACACTTGAAGCAGGTCCGACCCGACAACGAACGCAACGCCAAGTTCTAAAATGAGTTGTGTGTGTCGAGGGCCCTCGTGCGATCGTACGCCGAGTGCTCTATGATTTTCGGCCTCGGCCTCTATCTCGGCGATATAGGGTTAAGCCGTTCCACGTACTGTAATTGGATTTCGTTTTGTCCCTGCAAGATTTTCGCTTTATACGGCTTAATGTATTTAGAAATTGCGCGTCTGCGGTGGGCTTTGTTGCGGTTGGGACTTGTTGAGTATAGGAGATTAAAAAAAATAAAGTATAATACTCTTTGTATTTTTAAATTACCGCTATAAATGGAAATCTGAGCTTAGAGGGGTTTTGTAAAAAAAATTGGTTTAAGAAATAAGTCAACTTATGATTTTATTAATCTTCTTTAAAATAAAGCTTAAAATAAAATTTTATTTTGTTTACAGATTTGGAGCCTTATCTGGAACTGGAATAAAGAGGTATGTATATCATACACCTTTTAAAAGACTAACAAGTTTTAAAACAGTTTTATAATTTCAATATGGAGTTGTACGTCATCTTTTGTTGTGAATTAATGACTATCCATCGTCCAATTCAATTAATTGACCGCGCGGAGATTCGTCTGAATGGTTCGAAGAATGGGAACTACAGCACAAACGTAGGTAATAGTTCATATTGTAGTGCAGAAAACTAGGTCAATACGACGACGTGTTAAATCTAGCAAATCGTAAAATTATTTTTAATAATTTATTCGTATTGAAGGTTTTTTTAAGCCATTAGATGCATAACCTAAACGACAATAGTACAATAAATAAACAAATAAATACCACCATAGTAAAATGAAGTCAAATTATTTAAAAAAAATACTTGTAGCATTTTTGGAAGTTTTACGTTTGGCAGTGATTTAATTAAAGTTAATATAATTATGAAATAATAGTTACCGAATACTTTAAATGGCTAAAATTTTTCTTTTTTGTTTTTGCAACATGTTTTTGATACACAGCGAGCAATAACTTTGGTATACCTACCTGTAATTTGAAATAAGTAAGCAAACACAATTTATACCTAATTTTTGTGTTTTTGTGAACAATGTATGGATATTTCTGTACCTAAGCCACGGTTAATGAATTGGTCGTTGGGACAATCCAATTTAAGGTCTTGTCTAGGCCTATTAACAATAAATACCTTAGTTCTACTTAGGTAATTGTTTATTATTTATGATATTCATTCTTTAATAAGGGTTCTGTTTTTCCCTTTTGAGGTACGGAACCCTAAAAAATGATAATATTTTTATTTTTCGTTTAAAAGAGGATATTAAAAATTTAAGGAGAAGTCATTAGGATTTTAGGCAGACCAAAAAATTAAGGACGATCTCAATCCTAATTCGAATGTTATTTTTCTTCTTCTAAATACGAATTTAATTTTCATGGGTAATTTGTTTCATTTTTTGACGGGACTATAAAATATACATTTTATTTGCTAAATCATTTTTTTAAATAAAAAACAGATCTCGGTTTGATTTGTTATTAATTTAATTCTAAAATACGTGTATATGTGACAGAACCAAAATACGATTTCACTTAATAGTGACCCTTGACGAGGATGATAAATTTAATAGAGCCGCCCCTTAACCTCGGGTAACCTCCACTGTCATTTTCGATAACATAGTTTCCGCCAAAAAGGAAATTGCTCGAAATGAAATTTCAATCACAGAAAATGGATTACGGAAATAGACGAAATGATTTTTGGCTTCGTAGATGCTAAAAAATAAAGTTACTATCTTGTTTTAATTTTATTCGAGTTATATTTATGTTTTACGAAATAATAATCGTAAAGCTTATTGACACCAACGTACATTAGGCAATTAAGGATCCCAATAAATATAACTTTTTTTATATAACCAAAACAGAGTTATTGATCTGTAAAATACGAACAAATAACAAACACAGGCTTATAAGATAAACCCCCGATACGAATATACAATAGATAAAATAAAACACTTTACAAATCTTTACAACCCCAAAAACAAAGGTTTTACTAATTCAGTTCAATGGCTAATGCAGTTCCACTATTACTTCACTTCAATGGTTGAAGACTCTATCATCCGATCAGCTTGATCGCCTTAGATTGTAATGTAATGTTACACACTTCCTAATGAAGTCTTACGTCTAAATCGATACAATACGATTAGCAGTAAGTTTAAAACGTTTTTCCAGTATTCGATCTAAAATTTGTTAAAGTGATGCTAATAGGTCAAGGTGATCTTAATTATAGGTTTCAAAAACGCCATTACAGAGCGAAATATAGTTATTTTTTTATATTAAGTACGTAATGAAAAAAATATAGGCAGTGGTGAAATAGTAGACACCTACTATGATCTTTATTCCCTTGTCTTAATTTAAAGAATCAATAAGAAGCTGTTTCGTGCTATGCATAGACGGGGGTTTAATATGACAGTAATCTCACAGTGGGATTTAATTTTAATCATGAATATATCTCAATCATTGCAATCAATTTCCTGAACTTAATCTTTACAATAAACTTACAATAAACCTTAACCATAAAAACACAAGACTTATTATTCCCTGCAATTGAAAATACATGATGTGGTGTGTTCTTTATTTAGGGCACTCGATCCTATTAGTACATAGGTTCAGTGACCGATACGCAGGATGCAAGCTCTTATTCCATTGATGCGAGCTATTTTATTGTGCTCGAATTTGGTGTCATTTTTTAGAGATTGTTAAAAGGGCAAAACGAAAACATCGCTGTCACTCTACATTTCTATCTAAAATGGAAAAAGCAACAGAATTGAAAATTTGGTATGTTGTGTATGGCGGATGATCTTTTTTGGCACGACCGTTTATATCATTTAATTGGTGATATTTTGATAAACTTATTGGACTACGTATGACAATTGAACAAGCTAAGTATGGAACAGGAGCATAGCGGGGATGATTCCCGAACTTTTTGGCTATATTAATGTTGGTTTATATTTGACAAATAAAAAGCTTAAAAAATAATTTTCATTTTTGTCACACATGTTTGCTAGTTGATCAAATTAACTTCCTAAGGAAAGGCAACCCTTTTACAAATTCTAAACAAAAAAATATCACAGTTTATCTTTGATAGTTTGTTCGTCTGAGCTTTGTGTGATGTTATGAAAAAAAAAATCAATCAATTTTTATTTCTATTGAAAAAGGAACTTATATTCATGGAGCCAAAAAGCTTGGGAATCGCGTCAGCTCGATGTGATCTATACTTTCAGGGACACCCTGTTTATCCAATATAATTTTAAAAATTAGCTGATATTATATTACCGCAACTAAGATTTGTATATATCTAAAATTTATTTATTTTCTCCCCACTTTCTTTGTCATCTTTGTTTTAGTAACTAGTCGCATTCAACCGATGTGTCTTGTCAAGAATGTTAACAAATAATGCGTTAAAGTTACAAACAACACGACTGTCAAAATTTTAAGTGAATGATTGGCATGAACTTGTTTTTTTTAGTTAGTTTTTTAGTAAAAAAAACTGGTTTAACACTTGTTTTCAATATTTGATAAAACATCTAAAAATATTTAACATGCATTCATTTATTTATTTTTAATTTTACTGCCTTTTTTATCGTCCTTTCTCGCTGGGTACACATTAAAATATAGGTGCGATGTGTGCGATATTCATGTGTAATGTATTATTTATTGTCATTCTCTTCCGAGCCTTTTAAATCGACACGCGGCTTATACAGGAGGCCTAATACGAAAGCGCATCGTTCGGTTGGTCGTATTATCCGATAAAATTAAAACATCCATCCCCCGTATCAAAGGTTTGAGATTTTATGAACAATTGAAAACGGTCGGGTTTTTTACACGGCTAGATTGAGTTGGTCATATTTTATCACGGGATTGACACACGAGACTGGCCATTTTAATTTGTAAGGTTTAAACGACCGAAGGAAAGATACACTTTCGTGCAAGGCCTCCAGGCTGGGACTAGGTGGGTTTAGGGCCAAGGCTTATTTCACCGTTCGCTTCCGCCTCTAAGTGAGTATCTTTTGTGTTACGTTTTGTTTCAGTGTTAATAATTTTGAAAGGGTAGTTGGAGATGACTGTAATTTTGTTTCATTCTAGAGAATCATTATATGGCTTGTACCTACTTTTTTCAAAGTTTGAGAAAAGAATACCTTCAATTCTTGACTCAGTATAACGATTTCTAATAGCCATATTACCTTTTAACTTGTAGCACCTTTAAGCTCGCGTCGCGCACACATGTGTGCGCGGGTAATTGTTATATCAATTGTTGTCTTATTTTCCGAGCATACAGGTTAAATTGAGTAGCTGATACATAAATAATGAAAACTATATATACCTATGTATCCCTCTGTCCTAAATATCAAACTTTATTTTAAACTAAGACTACAGATCAGTAAAAAAAGTATTAGAACTAATTTCAAAATAATGTTGCTTTTATTAAAACATGGTCATTTAACACATGACCTGAATAACGGCGACATGTTTTGTTGATAAAACTAGAAAGTTACAGAGACAGTAACCACGGACATCTTATACAAAAGTAGATGTACCTTTTTCTCTCATGTTTCAACTCTGATATTTTTGTCAGAGAATAGATACGACTAAAGCCAGTCTGCTTTCGACCACTCGCCACAGCAGCCGTTAGATTTAATGCAGAAGATTATACCTACGTACACCTTCATCTATATTTTTCGCAACACCGGTGCTATCTACAAAGGAAAATATTTATCCCGTATCGCGCTCCCGCCGAAAATAAAATGCGAATAGCTCCACACGATAAGCCAAAAATGAATACTAACCCCGTTCATATACTCTGCACGTAGGTGTAACATGTTTGGAAAGAGATAATACCTACTTACCGTCACAAGAACAGGATAAAAGATCACATACGTGACGTAACGTTCCCAATGATCTGATCGAATCAACGACAGAGCAAATTATTTTGGGAAATTTGCAAGTAAAAAAATGCGTAGCGAACTTGAGATACCAAGGTAGTTGAATTACGAAAGTATAAAAACAAAATGTAAATACTCGTAGGCGTTAGGGAAACGATAATGGTTTTATTTTCAGTTGGAAACATTTACCCGTTGTGTATTGAAAATAGATGTCGCTGATTTTATGATTTCGTTGAATTAGTTTGGAATCCATAATGAAATCGTAAAAACTTTATTGTTATGTTTTGATTTGTAGTGCCTAGAATATTTATTAATGGATTTTAAATATTTCTTAGATAAAAAAATATAACTTCTTAAAGCTTTTGTAGCTACCTTTTAGTTCTGTATCCCGCATTTAACATATCAAAAAACAGTTTTGTTGAGGCACCAGATTTATCAGTATACTAAAAATTAAAATAACGTTACTAGAAAATAAAAACTATGCAACAATTAAAGATAATGTTAAATACGATCATTTATTTTAATAGCAATATTTAGTAACCACATTAAAAAATCGTCAAGTTATTTTTAATTGACGATGACGAATTTGCCCTAACTGAAAAGCGCGCTCTAAATACTAGGCCAGTGACATAATGTCCGTGTACACCCGAGCCTACATTCAATCCGCTATCACACGGTCGTGGCTCAACCGCGGCAATTTGTCAGATTGCATCAAGGCCGCACAGCGGTACCGATGATCTTACAACCACCACCAGTGTGGGAAGACCTCCGCTATTTTCTACCTGATGTGTATTCTTGTCTAGTGACGTTCGAGATGAAAAAGGGTGGGTGGGTCAGGCAAAAGCGGCCTAACCTTTTAAAGTTCGTGTTGGGTCTATAAGATATTATGACAAAATAAAATCTGTTTCCGAATGATTATTTTAGTTTTCAAAACAAAATGACGATGAAATGTCAATTTTACCGTCTTTTAAATTTATCGAAAATGCAAAGCAATGATTTATTGAAAGTTGAATGCCTACAATTTAGTTAGTATTTTGTTGCTTTACTGCAACAACATCGATCTCCGACTTAGCGTTGTCATCACCGCACTTGATTTTCGGTCGAATCAATAATAGAAGACTTATCTATATTCTCTCGGTTCTGGATGTTATGGTGTCATCTTTGTTTATAATTTCTAAAACAGAAGTGCTTTAGCTGTTTGTTTTGAGATCATTTAATGCATGTGATGTTGTCTAATACTTATTGATTTAAAATTGTTTAATATTTAGGAATCTAACTGCTAAGCTTTCGGTTAAGCTTCTGAGGGTTGCGAATAAAAAAACCGCTACTACACTAGATACCGAATCTTTCCGAGCCGTCTCAGATCATCGTTTTCTATCTTATCTGCAATAACACTGCAAAACTTTCGGGTTCGGTCTCAAAGACCCCACACAAAATGACGTGCGCTATTGAAAAAGCTAAGCGTCCGAGGGTTGGGAATCAAAATAACCGCTATTAGATAAGATACCCGTACGCGTAATGCTCACCACTACCGTTCTGTAGTTACTGCAACGGTGTCCGTTAACGACGGACAGTTTGCCCCACTGCACCTGTTTCTTGCCTCGTAAATAGAACTAAGTATGTTATGTCACTTGAAGCCAACTGCGGTTTTAGAGGGTCAAGGTGTCAAAAATTTGAATCG
Organism: Anania fuscalis; assembly: GCA_950371115.1. Classification (NCBI taxonomy): domain Eukaryota; kingdom Metazoa; phylum Arthropoda; class Insecta; order Lepidoptera; family Crambidae; genus Anania; species Anania fuscalis. The sequence continues at coordinate 13,135,351 of OX493335.1, read as the reverse complement.
CATTCTGAAATTCATAACTAGATTTAGAATTTTTTTTTTCACACATTTAAACTTGTTATATTTGCGTAAACATGATAGTATTTGTGTCTTTTTTTTAATTAAGTTCTGTAATGAAATGCAACAACGTCCATTAGATAAATATTTATTTGTACACATTTAAGTATCTGACATTTTATGTGTTTTTTGGCGATTAACGAAGCTAAGATGTTTTGTGTAAAATAACACACACGTCATGTTACGTAAGTTGGATTGACCAAATTAAACTAATTTCTTTGGAACTGTCCTTTTTACAGGAAATGTGACCTTACTACCTTATAAGGTTGCCTGTTTTAATCATCGTATCTTTATGGCTTTAGTCCTTGGCTTTTGTAACTATTTTTGTAAGGACAATTTTACCAGCGCTTTTTACGTTGATTTACTTTTACTAAACTAGGCGCCTGTACTGTTATTCGCAACTATTTATTTATTATCAGATAGAGCCTTAAGGATATTCTTTTGTTTTTTATTGTTACTTACCTCATAATACTCTTTACTTTAACTGCAAGTTTTTTTTTGTCTCGAAGACTTATACGACTGTAATGGTTTCATTAGTTTTGAGCGACGGTAAAAAAAAATATCGATTCAACAAGAAGACATCGCAAATAAGCGTTAATATCCCGAAATTGGTTCACATTATTTTTCCTTTCCATTAAAAGCCGCGAGATCAACAGTCAGAGAGGGTTAAATGAAAATTCAATTGTACGAATCTCAAATTGGACGTTCGTAATGAACGTATAAATCCGTTGGAGTCCTATAACCCATTTCTACCGGGGTATTCAAGTATTCAAGTAATTTATAGGCTATTTGTAGATTTTTATTAAGCTACATTTTTACTAGGAAATTTTATTTAAATGCCATTCCAGACATGTCGAATTTTAAAAATAATGTATCAAAACCTCCATCTTCTTCTATACTAATATTAAAAAGAGGAAATATTTGTATGTTTGACACAAATAAATCCGAAAACTACTGGGCCGATTTCGAAAATTCTTCCACCATTAGAATGCTAAATTTTATTTACTGTTTTTTTATATTTTTTTATGTATCATATTTAAGTATGTATGTATGTTTATTTTATCTAAGAATTATTATTTTAAAGGTATAGTTTGTATGTAGTTTATACATATTGATATTTTAATTGTAGGTTTGTATATTAAATCTCTCAATAAGCATTAAGCACTCTGCACCCCTTTTCATTATAGTTGTCCTCTGCCAGAAGGTTGTCTGGAAGAGATCGCTTTTTAGCGATAAGATCGCCTAAATTGTACATCTTTCTGTAAATATCAACTGTAACTTCTTTGTTTGGTGTGCAATAAAGAGTATCTACATTATTCGTAAGTGACATACAGGCTATATTATAAGCTGAAGTCCACGCGAACGAAGTCGCGAGCAACAGCTAGTGATATATATACCTGGAAGTGTGTAGTACATACACCATCTGTGCATTAATAAATTAAAAAACACAGATCAGACTTTATAAGTCTTTAAAAATGAAAATATTACGTCATTATTGCCAGTGCCATACTAACAACCTTTACCTGATTTACTAACCTACGTTTTTTTCTGTACGCCAAACCTGCGCAAAAAAGTTTTGAATCATCTTAACATCTAACCAAAAATATTTAAGTACGCCGGCAGTTTAAAAGACATTCAAATGCTGCATGAGGTAACATCCGCATACCATTCTGAGCAGAAGAGTGACCTTGATACGTGCTCACATGATGAATCTCGATAGTAAACTATTTAATCACGACTGGTCTGCATCGAAAAGGTTACTGATTGCCGTTAATCGAATCGATTAGGAACGTAAAAGGTGGTTCTGTCGATTAGTGAGAGAAATTAGAACTTGCCCGCGTCTCTTAGTTGTTACCGATAATGCAGGGATCATCGCTTAGGAAACTCTTATTAAAATTATTACGAAAAATTAAATAATACAGTTGTTAATTAAATTGAGATATCGGTTAAAGTTTTTCGTTTTGTATGATATAGTGTTAAAACACACCAAGTAGAAAGCGATCACTGGTAAATGAAGTTACACTATTGTATTTACGATAGTTAAAATTAATTGTCATATTTTTTGTATACTTACTTAAAATTATATGTAATGTTGATATGTATTATATAAAATACATATATAAAATACAAGTATTCTTTTCATCAAAGTCATCAATATTCAAATAAATAAGCCTACATCAGTCCACTGCTGGGCATGGGCCTTCCTCTTATAAAAGGACTGAACTCGATTCTTGGCTTTTCTATCCAGAGCCAGCTAAAGCTTTGTGTAGGTATCTGTCTCGACACTTAATTAATTTTTACTTAAAACCTTGCTAGACAGAATTACTTCAATTTTCTCGTTTAACCAGGATTAACGGCAAAAAATTGAAATATCAGGACTTATAGAATTGTTTTTAAATATTTTAGTTTCGCTATAATAAAATACAAATCAGGTTAATTAAATGCAATTTTTTCAAAAAGTTTTTTGAGTAAAACATGATTATTATTTTTTTAAAGTTTTTTAATTAGAATAGTATATAAGTTTTAAAAATAACAATATCTTAAAATGACTCTAAAAAGCTCGTATGCTTGTTTTGGATATTGAATACTTGGCTAATTTATAAATCGAGAAACAAACAAATTCTGCTCAAAAAAGGAATAAAAGTAATAAAACGACCTTCATCACCATCCGTACAATCATGAACAACATCCAAAACCCACACGGTTAAATAACAGTAACAAAACGAATGCATCTGTTTAACGTTCGTGTCCGAAACGCGCGATAGTTCTATTAACTCGAGTACTGTCACAGACATAATTGCTTTCGCGGAATGGAAACACTAAACACTAACACAGAACATGTTCGATGTTGTTGTCAATGTAGGGATAAACCGTACGATGAGGTCGCAATGTCGCATGCGAGTTGTTATTAGCTAGAATGTCGAACGTATCGAACGCCAATTGACTGGGAAGTGTATTGTGGTTTCAATACTCTAGGTTATAAACTAGGTTTCTTTAGTTTACAAAGGACCTTCTATTATAATTTTGGAAATCAACTTTTACGTTTATAGCTTTATTTGAATGTTAATATGAACAATAACCGGTAGTTTTGGTGGAAGCCTTCTGGTAATAAAAGAAAAGTGTTTATACATTTAAATTGCAATCCCAGAAAAATATATTCATGTTTTTTTAAACCATAAAAGTTCAGTTTAATAGAAATAAATAATAGTCTTCATTTATAACCGCTAAAGTTATGTGACTTTTCTGAGTGTGCCAGTAAAATAAGAAATGAAATGAAAATGAAAACTTTATTTGTCCAGAACATGGTTATAAGGGTGGACTCTGGTACTCAATTTTTTATGATTATTTGAACATCTGAACTAAACCTATTTAGCCTAGTGTGAAAAATATGTCAAGTTTTATTTTTAAAATTGGAAACAATTGAAAATGTTGACCGAATCGACGCTCTAGTTTGAATGAGAGAAGTTTGGATCTATAACGTATGCATTAAACGCATTGTTCGCATCCAAGCCGCATGTTAGTTATATTAAAACAGGTACTGTCACGTACATAATTGGTTTCGCGGAGCGGGATAGCATTAAACAGTAATAACAGAAACTTTGATCGCAGCCACAAAAACACTACTACATTTTAACAAATTGTTCCAGAAGTAAAGCAAGTGAAGCAATAAAGTAAAATAATTGAACTTAAGTTTCTTTTTTTTTTTTTTCTAATAATCAGTATCATAAATTGACTTGGGTTTGTGTTATTTTGTTTTAACTTAACATATTTTAACTGGCCTTTGCTTATAAGTCATGACTCCACGTACGTTTTTTTTTTGTTTGTCACATGGCTGTCACTTCCCTCGATATGGGTGTATTCAAAGAATTAGAAAGTACATAAAAGTATTCTATTTGTAAAACTTTCAAAGGGGTCAGTTTCAGAGATTACATACGTACAATCATCTCACTCTAAAGTCTACTAGGGTAAATATAAATCTTACATTATGGTTTGTTCGTTCCGTTTGGTCTTTAATTTTCACAGTCCATAAACTGTTCTTATACAAAAAGACACTTAGGAAAAAAAATACTACCTCTGGAGGCTGGATGGTAGAAAATATAACTAGAAAACTCGGTTATTAAAATAAATTTCATGCTTTGTAACATCAATCACCAAAGAGATTTGAGAACCAGATTTAATATGCGTTCGAAACCACCAGTCGTAAAAAGCTTCACTTCACGTTACGGTCACAACTTGCACGTCGTGATGAAATAGAAAACGGCATGTATCCGCGTGAAAATTTACGGTGGCACTTTAAGAATTTATACGCAACGTTTAATATTTCACATTGCACCGTAGGACAATCGAGGTAGGTGCAGAAGGCTCATGACTGGTCATTTATTTATTTCGCTAAGACGAACGTATCGACAACTTTACTTTGTATCTATTTTAATTAATATTCACATCGGTCATTTAAAAAGAAAGCGGCCTATTATCGATTTAGAAAATTGTGAGGTTCGTTGCAATTAAAATGCAATAGGGATGACGAAAAACTTTTTTTTCATCGCTTATCAGGTAGATTATTATAAAGTATTGGACATGACTGTATTTTATTATTTTACACATAATCAAAATATTACAGAGATATTATATTGATTTGAAATGCCGCATGATGTCACGCCTAGGTATAATTTTTACTTATAAGTGACGTCACAAGGCCCCTCTCCCGATCTTTGACGAGTTTTAAAAGTTTAATATAGTCCAATAAACGCAAATATTTCAAAAAATTTAGTAAACAAATATATGCCCTTTTAAAGTCGCATCTATGTAAAATGGCCTATTAAGACCCAATTTTAGTCACATCACGGCCAAAAGTCAATACTTGTAGCGACAATAAATTTATCAATTACAAAAATAAAATACTTTATAAAAAAATTGATATGTTCGTCTTGAGTGCATTTTTTTCTAGTTTTTGAGAGCAGTTGACGTACTCAATGGTTTTCTATTGTGCCAGTTGCCCGTCTCCACCCGCGGGATATACAACTTTTCATTTATATTATTCAGAGCTATGTAATGCGGGAATATGCAGTAATCAGTACGTACGAGTTTCGGGGGACTCCTTAGAAAAGGAATTTGTATTACGTGCACGGTAGCTTGCGATGAAATTGCATTTTTTAAGATGCGCCGTTTTTGCTCTGCTGGCAATGTGATTAGCATTGATATTTGACACGGTAGAAATTTTAGCAACGAAATGAAAAAGCTCAGATATAACTTTAACAAATAACGATTGAAAAGCAAATTTTATTTTCCTATTTCATATCAGGGTCTCTTATAGGTAACCATACTAGAACTACTTATTACTTCGGGAAAATGTTTGTCAAAAAGTTTCCGTCTTCCTAGCGCATTGTCCCGTGTTCCTAGTACCTACGTTTGAAATGATGATGCTAAAAGATTGGTTATTATAATCAGAGCAATTGCCATTCGACCTCCGTAACCCTGAGTTAAACAGTGAAACCAGACCATAATGGGATTATGGATACACATCCAGTGTTACAGTTTTCTAAATGTGATGGATTTTACTCTCATGATGTTTTTTAACCTTACCGCCTAGCAAGTGGTATAAACCTGTGCACATGTAGAAAAAAAAAATACACGTGCTGTTAAACGCGATGTCACGACTCACGACTAGGGCTTGCAAATATTCGAAACTTTTTGGTATTCGAATATTTGAATATTTTTGGATGTTATTCGAATTATTCGAATATTATTCGAATAATAAAAAAAAACATAAAAAAGGTTAAAATCAAGTTTTATTTGCCAATATCTTACTAAGTCTAATTTTCGACTTTATTTATAATCATATTATAATTGCCAAAATCTTAGTTGGAAACCAATTTTTTCTTAACCAAAAGCATATATTTAGGGATGTCTCTGTGGTAAATAGGTTTAACACCGGTAGCGACCACCGACTGGTAAGAAGCACCCTAAATATCAACATTAAGCTGGAAAGAAGCCGCATAATGAGGTCGACTCTTCGTCCGACACTGGTCCAGGCCGGCCAAGACTCCAAAATATTCCAGTTGGAGCTCCGAAACCGATTCGCTGCTTTGGAAACTACTGAGGACGTGGACAGGAACCTTAATGGTGTGATTGGAGTCATACGTGAAGTCAGAAACGGGCAATTTAAGGGAAAGCAAGCGTGCCGAGAGGCCAAACTTTCGGGCGGGACTTTGGAACTGATGAAACGTCGACGGGAAATGCCAGAGGAAGCTTCGTCTGGCACCCATCAAAAGATCCGGAGATTGGCGAGACGCGACCTCCGCAGTTACAATACTCGCCTCATAGAGGAGGCGATTGAGCAGAAGGTCTTCACTTAAAGACTGGGAAAAAGTCACCTGACAAAGCTGAAAACCTCGGATGGCAGAATCGTCTCATCGGTTCCGTAGATTCTGGCCTAAATCAAAGGCTTTTACGGTCAATTGTACGCATTGCATTCCCTACAGCCGCAGCCCGACGCGAACGATCCAAGAGCCAAGCTTACCCGGCACTTCACTGAAGATCTCCCAGACGTGGAGGAGGATGAGATGGAGGCGGCCCTCGGACAGCTTAGTAATGGGAAGGCTCCCGGCGAAGACGGAATCACATCTGAGTTCTTAAAAGCTGCAGGCCAACCTGTGCTTGGCGAACTTAAGAGGCTCTTCAATTCCGTCATAGCCAATGGGACAACTCCGGAAGCGTGGAGTGGGGGCGTGGTGGCATTGTTTTTCAAGAAAGGAGACAAAAGTCTCCTGAAAAACTAAAGACCAATCACGCGCCTGAGTCACGTTTACAAGCTGTTTTTGAGGGTCATCACAAACCATCTATCCGCAAGATTTGACGCTTTCCAGCCACAGGAACAGGCTGAGTTTCGCAAAGGTTACAGTACCATAGACCACGGTGCGGCAGGTTATACAGAAGTCCGAAGAGTATAACCAGCCCCTGTGCCTGGCCATTGTGGACTATGAGAAAGCCTTCGACTCGGTCGAAACCCGGGCTGTTCTGGAATCCTTGCAGCGATGCCAAGTCGATTAGCGGTACGTGAAGGTGCTAAGAAGCCTGTACAGTATAGCATCAATGTCCGTCCAAGTACGCTGGATTGGAACGGACTGGGCATCAATGTAAATGGCGAATATCTAACGCATCTTCGCTTTGCCGATGACATAGTTATTATGGCAGAATCGCTGCAGGATTTGCAAAAAATGCTGCACAGTCTTAATGCTGCCTCGAGACGTGTGGGGCTTGGGATGAATTTGGACAAGACGTAGATAATGTTCAACGAACATGTCATCCCGGAACCAATTTCCGTTGAGGGCACTACGCTCGAAGTTGTTCAAGAGTACGTCTACCTTGGGCAAGTACTACAGCTCGGTAGAGACAACTCCGAGCGGAAAATCGCCAGAAGATTGCAGCTTGGCTGAGCAGCATTTGGGAAATGGCGTCATATCTTCACGTCAACACTGCCACAGTGCCTGAAAAGCCGGGTGTTTAAACAATGAGTCCTACCAGTTTTAACCTACGGAGCCGAAACGTGGAACATGACAGTCAAGTTGGCCCACCGACTACACGTCACTCAGCGTGCTATGGAATTGGTCGAATATTCGAATATTGCAGATTTGATATTCGAATATTCGAACCCACTCTTATATTCGAATTATTCGAATATTCGAATGCAAGCCCTACTCACGACCCACCGCTGTAAGGCAATTCCTTGACCACAGAGAGACAACTCCTATTTATTTATATTTATTAAAAAGTAAATTAACTTTTTGTAATTAAACTAACAACATAAACAACACCAAATATTTGATTGAGGTTGTAATTTCCTTAATTAAAACGTTATATTTTGTTTTTGGTTTACACGAAACTGTTAAAACGTTGTGCACGTGCGCTATTTCAACATACAGGTAATTATTATATAATTATAATTATAATGGTATGATAATGATTACGTGACCTGATATTAACGTTTACGGGATTTTATATATTTTAAATAGGCATAATCTCATGTCATTTAATCGGTGGACAGTCATTTAGAAAAGTTTTTTCATTCAATAATAATAACATTGCGTTAATCGAATGTTATGGTTTATAAACATGATATATTATACCTATCATTGTGGTATATAAAGCCATGTAATTTTTGACAATGTGAGTACTATTATAACTCGCTAGCAAACGTTTTATATAAATACTTACACCTTCATATCATAACTCATAATATGCAGTAGTAACTTTTAATTTAATAATTGTTTTAATAATGTTGACATGATAGTTTAACATGCAGTAAGAAAAATATCAATTTCAAACAGCAAATTTCAATTTTTTTCATAATTTATTTTTACCTTTTGCAGCTTGTTTTTATCTAGGTCGTATTACTTGAAATGGTTGCCTTGTCACAAAATTACCACGACATTTAACAACGTGAGCCTCGACACAGAATAATTTAATACGATATGGCATCGCTCACATCGCTGCGTCGTAAAAACGCTTTTATTTGTGTCTGTACAGCTCAATTAAGCTGCTGCCAGCGGCGCGGAGTGGCGGCAATTCGTTGCGGCAAAGTTGTGGTCTCATTAAACGGTGGGATCTCGCGTCATTGGTGCTACGTCGAACATGCCGGATTACGCTGTGCACTTTTGTTTGCGAGTGTACCCAAATGGTTGATATTTATAAAAAAAGTATAGTGCTATGCCTATAAAAGGTCTTGTTTAATATAATTAAACTTTCTTTTATTTTTCTTTTTTTAAGGTACTTTTACAGGGTTTGACAGTCCCTTAAATAACTATATTCTAGAGGGTGATTTTCCAAATATATCTTTTTCTATGGGACCTAGAAATCGTAAAAAAATACACTTCCCAAACTAAACCGCAGACGAGTGGACATCAAATTGATGGAGTGATGTCTTTTTTGTTATTTCAATTTTGGTCCAACAGAAATAGAGATGTATTTGAGCAATAAAAGCACATCCTAGAAAACCTTGTATACGTGGTTTCCCTGGAAGTATGGATAAAATCGAACAGGTGCATAGGTTGCATGATTCCTTTTTGGCTCTATGAAAGCGGATTCCATTTTAGACAGGAAAAAAGTTTTTTTTTAAATTTATTCGCAACATCGGATAAAGCCTAAACAAAGGTCAAACAAACAATTTGTTAAGAATGTTGTAGGAGGGTAAGCTATTCATTAGGAAGTTTATTGATCAACTTGTAAACGTGTGTGACAAAAACGATTTTTTTTTTAAACTTTATCCGTCAAAAATAAAACCTACATCCATAGAGCCACAACCTTCAGGGATCACCCCCGTTAAGAGCCTGTTGAATTTGATCCACACTTTCAGGGACATCCTGTATAACTTCACACTTCCTGGCAGGTGCCAGGAAGTGTGATCAAAGATGGTCAAAACCACCTCATAGTTGCCTTACCTCAACTTTGAGGTGGCTTTGACCATATTCCACCACGCGTTGTAAATCGTTTACTACCGACCGACCGACCGACATAATCGACCATGCCTTAATATGTGTGTAGTCTAGCACCTATTAAAATTTATTCTATTTACAAAAAAACTATGACCATTGATTAATAATAATAATTCATAATTCATTATTCATAAATTCTTTATTGTGAAACACAGGTAGGTACAAAGAGGTCTTACAGGGTTTTTTTTAGGTCAGCTGTGATCTGCCTTAATAGGCGTACAAAAACAAATTAAAACAATCTTAATATTAATAAAAAAAGTACAATTACAGTCACTTATGGTACCTAATAACATTAAACAATAAAATAATAAGTCCAATAGTTTACACATTATCTGTCAGGAATTCATTCAAAGAGTAATAACATTTGTCAATTAGAAATTCATTTAATTTTATTTTGAAACTTTGTATGTCAGTTATATCCCGTATATTCATCGGGATTTTGTTGTAAATCCTAGGGGCACTATTGCCGAGTATGCTATTGCTGCGCAGACTAGTTTTGCAACGAATTGACATTAGCATGTTTTTGTTTCGATCTCGACTTCTGTACTCAAATTTTTTGTTATTATTTTTAACAAATAAAGCGCATTCCATAATTTAGAGGCATGGAAGGGTTAAAATCTTTTTGTGTCTGAAATATGGCTTACATGATACGTCAGATTTTAATCTGTACATTGAGCGGAAGCATCGTTTTTGTGCTTTAAATACAGTTTCTCTTTCAGTCGAATTTCCCCAAAATATTACACCATACCTAAGAATCGACCTACCTAAGAGCGACACTAATCAGTGTGTTGTTAAGCAACATAAAGCCTGCGTCATTATCTTCTAAAATTAATGTTATAAAATGGGTAGTTCTCTTCGAACACAGAATACAGACAGAAATGTACATTCCAACAAGGAACTTTAATTCAGAACTGTTCTGCAAGTTAAGCCTCCTATTTTCGATACACTCGGTCAGCTATTTTAAGACCCCGCAGCCGCTATGAACCCCTATAAATTAGTCATATCTCCCCTGTGGACGTATTCACATAAGTGGCGTTTAATTTTCAACGTTTTAATTTTGAAATACCCGTTTCGATGCGATAGGCCTATTAAATGGATGTTTCATGTTTTCATAAATAACCATTTGGATTTAAATAATTGGACGGCACACGAGACTGCATAATAATCAGAAATTTGCTAACAGTAAAAGATAAGAGCTGAGGATTTGATGTTCAAAATATTAGATACAAAGATTCATTCCTCTTTTCCTTAGTCGTAGGTACTTACCCCGCGTTTGTCTACTCGAAGTCTAGTCAAACCTATTCTTTATCACATCCATCTTGTCGTGTTAAGCTGCGTTTTCCAAATCGCCGTCTCCACTTAAGAATATACTCCATTGCAACATCATCTCAGCCACAGGACGTCCACTGCTGAACATAGGCCTCCCCCAGTGACTTCCAGATCGGCCGATTGGAAGCGGCCTGCATCCAGCGTCGTCCTGCAACCTTTACCAGGTCGTCTGCCCACCTTGCGGGTGGGCGTCCTACGCTGCGCTTGCCGATACGCGGCCTCCATTCCAGAACCTTTCTGCCCCATCGGCCGTCAGTTCTACGTGCTATGTGCCCCGGCCACTGCCACTTCAGCCGGCTAATCCGTCGGGCTATGTCAGCGACTTTGGTTCGTTCACGGATCTCCTCATTTCTGATTTGATCTCACAAAGAAACACCGAGCATAGCCCTTTCCATAGCGCGCTGTGCAACTTTAAGCTTCTTAATAAGGCCCATAGTAAGAGGCCACGTTTCAGTTCCGTATGTCATCACTGGTAACACACACTGGTTGTGTACTTTCGTCTTTAGGCACTGAGGTATTTTGGACGAGAAGATTTTGCGTAGTTTCCCGAACGCTGCCCATCCGAGTTGGATTCGTCGATTGACCTCTTTCTCAAAATTGGACCTACCCAACTGGATCACTTGTCCCAGGTAAACATATTTGTCAACAATTTCGAGAATAGAGCTCCCAACTGGTACTGGGTAGGGCACAACATGGGCATTCGACATAATCTTTGTTTTGTCCATGTTCATCTGAAGACCTACTTGTTGGGACACTCTATTAAGGCCATCGAGCATTGTACCGAGGTCTTCCAGCGACTCTGCCATGACCACAATATCGGGGTGAGTAATGTATTCGCCATTAATGTTGATGCCGAATCCTTCCCATTCCAGGAGTTTAAAAGCATCTTCCAATGCGGCGGTAAACAGTTTCGGAGAAATAACGTCTCCCTGCCTTACACCTCGCTGCAGAAGAATAGCTTTCGTGCTCTGCTCCTGTACTCGGACCGTCATAGTGGCGTTTTTATATAAACATTTCAGCACCTCGATGTACCGATATTTAATATAGCACCGCTGGAGAGACTGTAGCACTGCCCAAGTCTCGATTGAATCGAAGGCCTTCTCATAGTCCACAAACGCCAAGCATAGTGGTAAGTTATACTCTTCGGTCTTCTGTATAACTTGTTGCAGCGTATGGATGTGGTCTATGGTACTAAAGCCTTTCCGGAAACCCGCTTGTTCGGGAGGCTGGAAGTCATTGCAACATTATACTTTATTTAACTTAGAATCAGTTAAAAAAAATTACGCTGTATTAAATTAGCGTTATCTGCTTTTGCCTCTATTTATAAATTTTGTACCTAATGCTGAATAAAATAAAGAGTAGGCTGTCCTTAATTTGGCAGTAATAATCATAAAGTAACTAGGTATAATTCGATATGCCATGGGCGTACGTTCACCAATGTCATTCGGCTTTGTGGCAGGATAAAGTTTCACAACATTCATAAAATATATGAGCACACCTCATACTCATTATAATAATTGCTATAAATATTTCACGTCATCTCTGACTAATATGAAAAAGAATAAAATACCATCCCTGAATTCATTTTTAATAGCAAAATATCTAATTATTACTCAACAAGACAAAACAATAAAATCAGGCTTAAAACTATGCAACGCTGTAAACTATACACTTTTATCTTAACCTACTTTTTAAACTCGAAACAATATCTCGAGAATCCAAAAAAGAATAGTCTCATCTCATCCCATCCAAGCTTCCGAGTTCCCAGTTTTTGTTTAGCGGCCATTGATAAAACACAGTGACGTCACAATGTGGCTAGGAAAAATGAAGAGGAATAAAGCATAACATATAAAAATTCACTGCAGGAAATTTTCCTTAACTCTTTGTGGAGTTGGCGAATTAGGCATCGTGATAGGTTTTGCAATGTAAGGATAGTATGAAATCTTTATATCACATCATAATGCGCACTTAATTAAAAAACATACATACACAGGGTTTAGTGGCAAATATAGACCACTTTACGAGTCGAGATACACAGTTATTACGTAATGTTAAATTTATTAGACGACGAACTCTATTAATGATATTTCCCTACATCAGGACTTTTTGTTACGTAAAACGACTGAACAAAATGTATTGTAACCTACATTTTTCAATTTCTCATCCCATTATTCAGTTTCCCGGTTTTTTGTTGGCCGGCCATTTCTCGTGCGCTGTGACGTCACGGGAAGGAACGAAAAGTAAGTAATTTAAGTCACGTCACGACCACTCAGAGCAGAACGGTGGCTGACCTCATAGAAAATGCATAAAACACGTCGTGCTACGTGTCTCAGGAGGCGTTCGTTCGAATTAGAGACTTGTGTTTTGATGGAATAAGTTTTATTTACTATAGCGTATAGCAATTTGAACTTTCTTTAAAGGAAAAATCCCCCGAGGCCGATAATATTTCATTGACATATTATAAACTTGCAATTTGATGATCTTGAATAATAAGTGGCAACTAGAATAAAAGCCAGGCCAAGTGTGATTCGGACTCGCGCACCGAGGCCGCGAGGGTTTTGTGCGAACTTAAAAGTATGTAAATAGTTTGCCTATTTTACCTATATCTATATACCTCTATGCATTCCCGATGGAAAGGGTTTTGACGGAAAGATAGGCCGACGGACAACGAAGTGAGTACTTTACGGGTTCCTTTTGTTTTTATGATATAGGAAACCCTAAAAACATAAACTTTCTAAAATTCTGTCGATTGAAACAACAGAAATGTCTTTGAAAATAAGGTTCGCCCAGCTGCAGCCCCGAATTGATTTGACATACATATTTGTTTTGGTTAAACAATTAGTACTTCGAAAGGATTCATGAAAATACAGCTATTACAAAATGTTTTGTAATCAAAATAGCAAATTAATTGGTATTTGATTAGCAATACCAATCATAATAATATGTTGATTATTATAATCTGTTAACAACCTCGTTTCATTTGGTTCGCTAAATAGATAATTTAGATTTAACTTTTTAATATTTTCGTTCATTGTAAGCTAACTTTAAATACTAATATATAATCTTATGCAACACAGCTTTTAACTTTCCGAAGCACAGGACTTTAAAAAATGATCGGTTTAGTCGAGCGAAGGTTAAAAATCTACCTAAATTTACTAAAACAGGATCCGCTATCTAAATTTAGTACCACATTCTTAAATGTCTTCGACACTATCGTCGCTACTACGTCGATAAATTTATGTATACCACCACCTTCTATGGCTGTACAAGAAACACCCTGTACTACTTTAAGTTGTTTGTGTCATGATTTACAAACTAAAAAATGTATTTTGCTATTCAAAAGGTCTCCCAAATTCACTCAGAAATTCCGCTTATGAGATTTAGAAGAGACATTTTGAAGTTACCGCCTTTCAACTAGCGCGGAAAATTACAATTATTTCAGTGTAATTTCCAGGGTATTAAGAACACTAATTTAATTTAGTGCTAGGCAAATTAAACTGGATTCCAAAAGAGAAAAATTCCTTTCAATTATTGTCGTTTCGCCGGTACTGCACAGTGGACGGTATGTGCTAATGGTTTTAAAAATGGAGAAAAAACCTAATTGCATACTCCGGTTTCATGTTATGTGTAGGTCTAGAGTCTCGCCAATGTCATTAGCAGGACTCTCCGGAGGGTCCGGGGGGTCAGGGGGTCACAGTAGGGGGGGTCACTGACTTCAAATGGCGTCGCCTTGCATTTCCAATTCCGCAGTAGCACGCCACAACGTAAAACATTATGGATTTTTAGACTCACGATACCCACTGTCTGCATACGTAATGGATTTTGTTAAGAGTGAATAAAGTTTTATTAAGATTAAACATGTTGCACTAGGGAATTATTCATGAGATTTAAAGATTGGATAGGAGATGATCAAAGTTTATCAAGTCCAAGTTTGTTTCAATGGTATCTTATTAAATTATCTCGATGAACTTTCAGCATAAAATCAGCTTTCAATGTTGTTTTATTATTTTAATTTTATTCAAATACAAATACTGTATCACGTATAAGAGATAAAAGTATTCATTATGTTACATAATTAAATTAGGTTCTGATCTCATCTTCAATATAATATGTCTGTGAGTCTGTAAATAATGTATCTAAGAAACATCCATTAAGATATGTTCTTAATAGCAAAACTCACCAAGAGAACTAAATCCGTGTTTGATTTTTATCTTAAATTGTAATTTAGCGAAAGTTTAAATTTTTAATTCGTTCTTTCAAATGCTTATTGAAACGATCTTGATACTCAAAGGAAAAAAAACTTCGACAGCGAGGGTCTAATCTAAAATTTGTTGAAAATTCAACGGCAGATAGTCAAGAGGGAACTGAATCTGTTGAAATAATATTATCAGGAGACGAAAACTTTTTGCCTTCGTGACTTCTTTCGTAATTAAGTTTGTTCCCCGCCTCATTGAATTTAAATGAAAAGAAGGTGCCTAAATTGCAACAATATTTTTCTTTGGTGTTTTTTTTTTCCACTTTGAATAAAACGTTTACCTTGATTGATATTTCTGATTGATTGGGACTTATAAAATATAAATTATTTACTCTTGAAAGAATATTTAAATGAAACAGATTGTTTATTTCTCAATTATCTATATATAATAATTAAGTTTTTTTTAAGCTGAATGGCCTTTAAAATTTTTAAGCACAATTTAACCATTTACATGCTCACTGCTAATAAAGATTACGTAATAACCAGTTAACGTTACTTTGTTTGTTTTTATGAAAATTTATACTTCTCAACTATAAAGACAACTTGCGATCCGTATTTGTTGTCACGTCCCCAATATTATACAGTCAGTAAACTCTGATGCGAATTTAGGAGTGAACCTTTGCGCTAACCCGTATAATTTCACGTTGGTAGGTCGATGCATCTGTGACTAATTCTCTATCATTACTGTCAATAGCCGTCGTCGGATGAAGATGATGCAATAAGAGCTCTAGCACACTTGATGCTTATCGGCGATCGGCGATTTTGAAATCGCATCGATGGTGCATCGGCTAGCGCATATTATTGTTAGTTTTCCTGTGTTTACGGGCTTGGTATTGCAGGCGTCACAAACGTCACAGTATTTTGATGTTTAATACTGCGGTTATTTAAATTTGGTTTGAATCGGAATAATTTAGGATCATTATTGTGCTTATGATGCTGGTAAATATGTAGATGTCTTACAAATATCCTTGAAAAGGTTTATTTCTCACTTTTGTCGTCTTCTTCAAAACCTACCTAAGCATTACGAAGTACAATCACAATAAAGAAACATGTAAAAAAAGGTTTAGTGTTTCGGCTTTATCAACTTTCAACCCCTCCCTGATCAGTTGAGACTATTTATGTTTATCGTTGAATTCTTGTTTAGTGTAGTTACAATTAGTCTTCAGTGTATTTATCTTTTTTACATAAACAACACAAATTACGTATAGCGGCGCGGCGCGCGTTATTTTTTATATTTTGTGTAAATAATTTGAAAAGCGTGGAGTTGACATCTATAATTTTTTTAAGATAATAATATGTATAACTATATAGATCTTTTGATTCATCGACACCTTCAAGAGTAATCAGGCTCATAATTGGATAAAGATGAAGCAATAACTCAAATTGCAAAGCGCGCCACCTCGTGATCAGTGGGCGGAATCGTCGTGCCACCGCAGCTTCAGGTCACGGTTATGGCGTCTACGCATCAGAAGGCCTACTACTAAAATGTTTCGTTCGTTCGGAAGTACCAACCTAACAAAATAAAATAACCATATTACTTGTATCTGTCCATAGACAAAAATAAACAACTTAAACTAGCCGTGTAAAAAAACGTCTATTTTCCATAAATTGTAAAAGGTTTCAAACAAGTAAGATGTAATCATAGGTTTATACGTCCGGACGAACGAAATACTTTCGTCTTTGTAGATTTTTGGGCATTACTCTTTGGTTTAAAGGAATATAAGTCGTATTCTGTTTCTGGACATTTTCGTTTCTATATTCTTTTGGTTTTCGTTATGCGGTCATAAGCAACCATTATGATTTAATTTCTGTTGTAAATAAATTTTCTTTCGTTGATTTTTTAAAATAATCTCTGTGGCTCTGTCTTGACAATATCATTTAAAATTACGAGTATAAGAGTATAATAATTCATGTTTATAGCATGGTATTATTTTATACCTAAACGTGTTCCTATTGTATAGGATTTTTATATTATATTGAATTCAGACAAACGACTAGACAAACAAGTATTATGTAATTTGTATAATTTCCCGAGCATGTAATGCTGTGTTGTCCGTAGCCGAGTCGGTGACATCGCTCTGAAGGCTTAATTAAAATTGTTCTTGCAATCCTAGTCCGTAGGCATTTTAAATAAGTTGATGGCTTTCATAAAACGCTTTGCGGCTTCGCAAGAATCTGAGGCTATTTTGAGAAATAAATAATGAGTTCGACATAATAAAGTTTAAACTCAGGTACAAATTAAAGGATCCGTTTTTTTTAAATAATGTAATTGTCGCGCAATCCTCAGGGTTTTAAGATTGAAGTTTGTTTTAGATCTAGAAATATGTAAATTCGTATCTCGTAAAGTTAACTCAAGTATGCTCACTTCTAATTTGGATTGTATTTAATGAAAGTAATGAAACAGAGTTTTGATATAAGAACATTTTATGTAGTAATTAAGTACTGTAAAGTAGGTAATAAAAAACAAATGTTACCTAAAACACGGTGAATCTTAAACCGTAAAGATGGTATCTATTTTATTGCCTATATCTCTTGCTAGGACCTAAAGGCCGTTAGATTGATAGATCTACCTTTACATTAGATGTTGAAATCGTTTTTATATTGCTTGCGTCCCTACAGTCACTAGTTGCTTAGTCAGTTTAACAAGTTTCCAATGTGTTTTAATGTTTAACGTGAGTGTAATGTATTCTTTTCTCACTTATTGTTTTTGTTTTCTTTCACCCTAAACAACATTTTACTGTTTTCGTCAAAAAATAAATTTGACAACGTCTCGAAGTAAATAATTCATTGAATAATATCTACCTGAAGTTTGTTGTAGAAGAGATTGATTCTAACGATAAGACCACCTAAAATTGTACCATTCTAAATGGTTATGTTTTTTATTTTTACTTTTTGTTTGTTTTTTGTGGTTTGCAATAAAGAGTTTCTATCCTTCTGTAACGAGGTAACCTAGAGTAAATTTGCCAAAAAAACTCGAGATATTTTTCGAAATATGGAACGGCACCCTTATTCCCTAAAAATTAGCAATCAGCAATAATCGTGTATAAAGTTAAGTGTCATCATTTTATTGGCAGCACCGACAGTAGATTATTTTTTTTTTGTTTTCGCTGTCAATTTGCGATTTAAAATCCAGAATTGCTCAATTTTCGCTATCGCATTGCTTGGAAAGATACGGAATCAGGGTAATTGGAATGAAACTATTTTGATCGCGCTTCTACGCTAATCGTCAGTCAGCCAAAAGTGATGTAGGAGATTATTCTTAGACATAGACAGAACAGAGGATATCCATTTTAACAACAGAACTTTTTAAAAACTCAAATAAAAGACAACTTTATACTTACATTAAAGTATTATGTTAAATAGAATCGTAATATATTTTCTTGGATTTATGTTAAGTGCCGTGCAGTAATAAGAATTTCAGGTCAAAGTATGGGCCCATCATTCTTGGCCACCCCTCTCATTTCCATGTCTCGGAAGGTGGTGCCACTGAAATTTTATTAAAATTATTCCATACGATTACGCCTTTGATAGACTGCCTTAAATGTGACGGCAATCATTTTTATTTGACACATTTTTAAGGCTAAAGTTGATCGGAAAAAAAATCATTTTGGTAATTTGTTATTCAGATTAGATGTAGTAATCACTTTGGTAGCTAAACTAGGTTAACTAATGAGTCAAACTAAAGTTAAGATTTACACAAAATTAATAAACTAATAGTATTGGTTCTGCCTAAATAATACTGTGATAATACTTTATACTGGACACATTCTATTTGCTAATGGACTGCAACACAAATTTTATTTGGATCCAATAGAGGTTCTCAACTATTTAATTAATACCAATATTGTTAGCAATGTCATACTCACTTAAAATATTAAAGCAAAAAATAACTGATATTTGTCACATTCAGAAAAATATTCACGTCGACAAACACTTCAAAGGCTTTAATGAAAAAGCGAAACATAAATTAAACCCAACACATAGCTCAGATGTTGGAATCGCCACACTAATTCCACGGGCGACCCAAAAAGTTTCCACTCTTGCCTACAAATAGCTGTGTTGCCTTGAAAAATGGCAACCCCGGCCAGCCGATAATGTACGAGCCAGAACAATCCATCAGAGCGAGGGTATAACCCCCTCCAGCCCCCATTAGGGGTTTTGTAGATACGTTTTTACGGTTTTTACGATCGCTTGCATAGTTCGCATTGAGGAATGTTTTAGTGTTGACTTTTAAGAGCTTTCTAGGATTTTAGACTGTTATATATGTATGAGACCTAAAACGAGAAATTATTTGTTAAAGGCCGATCTGTTTCTCCGTATACCTAACTATACTACTAATAAACTTAGAAACCAATTGCGTTTTTTAAACAATAAAAATATATTTTTTAATATTACTCGTGTAATGCCGGATGATCATTGGCTTTTGTAGAATAAAGATTTTTTTACATAATAAAACTGGGTTATAATCTCTTTCTATTATTAAACAGAAGCTGTTGCTTCGAATATTGTAATTAAGTAGGTACGCACTACTTATTATTGATTAAATATTAATAGGCAAAACTGGATTGCAGTTAAAAGTCAAATTGGTTGATATAAGAACTCCTTATTGAAAATGGTATACATTATATCTGAGAACTCTAAAGTTTATAAAAACTACCGTAATGTAATAACATTATTAAGTAACAAAAAGTATTTAAAAATCTCCTGCAGTGACACGTTTCTATTGTTGCGCAAACATTCACAATGCAATTTTATTTCAACAAAATTTAATAGCAATAATAAAACAGTTAAAAATTAAACTTTTTCTTTCACAGATCTTAACTTCAAGAACATGGACGAGAAATGTCGACTGAGTCGGAAATGAAACAGAAAACTCGGAAGAAAATTGTAAAACTTTGGCACGGCCAGACGATGTTATAGCCGAGAACTTCCCTGAAGCCATGTGATGTAAAGGGGTTCCAAATAAACAGTCATATCTAAAAATCATATCGTTCATGCTGGAATCTGATTAAAGACATATCTTTTATGCTAGTCACCTTTTTGTGATTGTATAGTTAGTTAACTATTTTGCTCAAATTAAACTCTAAGCTTATCAAGATTATGAAATTATAACAGACGAAAAAAAAACAAAGAAAAGGAGTAATTGGTTTCAAATTGGATATAATGAAATATTACACCATGTTTTTCCTACGAAGGCGGACGTTGATTTTGAAGGCGGTGCTAGTTTTGACAGCAGTGTGGTTCATGGTAGCTTTGTTGACCACAAATGGTGGTACTAGAAATTCTATTGGTGCTCCAGCGATAGAATACGAAGATGCCGAGGCGAAACCGCTAAAGATGGCAAAGCCGACATCCACAAAGCGAAAGAGCGAGTCGTACGGGAACAATCTATCTGACGGTAAGTCGGTAAAAGTAGTAGAAAATGCTTGGGTGGTATTGTTTTGGCGGTTGTTTTTGTTCTTTTACGTAACACTAACTATATAATTGAAACAATATTCTTTTTTATTTGTTATAATTATTAAAATGAAAATTCAAAGTAACTGTATCATAACATTATGCTAAGAAACACCTTACGTACGCAAAATTATGAGTAATGTTTCTCACTCTAAAGATAACGTGTCATGTCTTGTGTTTAGGTTATTTGAAATTTACATTACTTAGTTCTTATTTAAATGTGTGTACTAATAAATTACTGCACAATTAACGCAGAACTTAAAATATTCCTTGTCCGTTATCTTATGTTTATACACCATTTAGGTCATAATATTTCGTAATTTCTGCATGTGTAACAGTCTTTATTTTTATTCGCTTTCTAATAGATACTATGCATGATAATTCACGTTTGTCCATCACAGACCAGCGCCGTGTCAATTGGATGGATCGGATTTCTGGTTTCGAAGGTAAATGTTTTTGCTTTTGCAAAGGGTTGTTCGGAAAGTATCTGACTCTTAATATATTTACACTTTTGACAAACCATAAAAGTTAATAAAGCATTAAATTACCCATAAGGTGGACAGAAGATCTGGTATAGGTTGCAAGAAGCTGCTGAATGCAGGCCGCTTCCAACCGGCCAATCTTGAAGTCACTGGGGGAGGCTTATTTTCCGCTGTGGACGTCCTGTGGCTGAAATAATGATGATGCTACTTATTAAATAAATAAAAAAAATAGTAGCCGCGAGTATCAGTATTTTTACTGCTCAGGCCAAGTTATATTATAACTTAAAATTTTATTTTTTTTATACCACGTAATCAAGAGTAAGTTGAGATGAGTTTAATGGCAGATTTAAAAAAGTTATTCTAAGAAAATGGTTAGATTTTTTACGGACAGCCCTCATATTTTAATGCAACCGCAAGCGTTCGCTGGTGTCGGTAAAAACTGATAATGGTGATTGGATAGGTTATGTTGGTTACGGTAACAGAAATGATGTCTTCAGATTGAACCAGTGTTTTGCAATGGGAAATAATTTCGCGATGTACTAAAGATCTAGAGATGATCATAATGCTATTTTATAATTTTACAATTTCATTATTAGGAAATGATTTTTTGCATATTTTTTTAAAAGCACACTTTCTGCTGACACAAATTTTAGAAGAAGCTTAAAAACCTGCTTACGAAATTTGACATTATTGACTAGCCGACAACGTGTTCTAATTTTAGCTACAGGCTAGTTTTCCTCAGTAATAACATTCCCACGCTCGCGTTCTAAAGGATGTTACAATACTAATAGGCAATATCCTGCAGGCCTAGGTGTGCTAGCTGCCCCCGGCTCGGACAACGCTCCCGGTGAACTGGGAAAACCGGTCGTACTACCCAAGAATATTAGCGAAGATACCAAACTGGCAGTCTCCGAGGGATGGAAAAAGAACGCTTTCAATCAGTACGTCAGTGACCTCATATCGATTCGGAGGAAGCTTCCCGACCCAAGGGACGAGTGGTAAGGAAATGAAATGATAAATATAATGATACATTAGATTCAGGAGATTGGAACGAAAAAAAATCCCAACGGGTTTTAGTCCGATTTGATTCGTACTGTTGGAGATTGAGGACGAGATGAGGGAGTGAAATTTTTGTGTTCAATCGTATCTAACGGACAAATATTAAATGAGAATGAAAGTTACAACGAGGTTCTTACAAAAGTTCTGCCGCTTATTTGTACTCAACGTATAGGTTGAAAATAATTTTCTTCTTACTAAGTCGAAGAGTAGATTTAAAGACCAAATACAACAGTTTACATATTTACACCTGAGTTTTTTATCGATAGAGAATTAAAAAATGATGCCCTGTGACAGTTGATTATCTTTATTAATGTAACTCTCATTGAAAATTATCAGGAACGACTCAGAATTAGTTCATTGCTCTACGTAATGATCTTTTATTTTATTAAGTCTACTTAACTGATGTTAGAAAAAGGAGCTAGTTAATAATTTACTATTGATTAAATAAATTGCATTGTGCACTGCATTGCACTGATCCTTGTTGGCGCAGCGTCAGCGTATGCCAGTTATATCTGATGAATTATCGCGCACCCAGTGTTTCCTTTTAATATTTTTTTAAGTATTTTTTTTTGAGAAACACGAACTTAATTGCGATAAAAAAGTTTTTTTTAACCTTATACATATTTAAAATTTACCACCTTTGCAATATAGTCCGACATTTTATTGCTTTGTTTTGCAGGTGTAAACAACCTGGTCGATACCTAAAGGACCTTCCACAAACATCTGTAGTAATATGTTTCCACAACGAAGCGTGGTCTGTGTTGCTCCGAACAGTGCATTCCGTTTTGGATCGGTCACCTTCACACCTTATAAAGGAAATTATTCTGGTTGATGATTTCTCTGATATGCGTAAGTATCTTAAAACTTTTTTAAATGATATGATATTACACCTGTATTTTTTTGATCAAATACAAAATTGAAGTATAATTTACCGAACGCAACATGTGTTAGACAAAGTGCACTCTATTTTTTCTAATTAAGCGAGGTCCATCAAATAGCAATTAGCTTTAAGTATTAACTGGTTTCATCCATTCTTAAACGTTTTATGCTTGTATTCACATCGCATCCTCACTGTTTGTTGTCATTTCACAAATACAACACAGTTCTCACGAAACTCTTGATAGAGTGGTTTGCTGTTGAGTACGTGCTTCAATTAAGCACATCTAGGTTTCTCGGCTTTAATAAAAAACTTCAATTATATAATAATAATAAATATTGGACAACTTCACATACATTGCTCTGATCCTAAGGTAAGTAGCTAAAGCACTTGTGTTATAGAAATCAGAATCAACGACGGTACCACAACACCCAGACCCGAGCCAATATAGAAAAGTTTGTTTTCTACATTGACCCGACCGGGGATCGAACCCGGAACCTCAGAGATTGCGGCGCCATTTAAAGTCCGGCATGCTCGCCTCTCGGCCACGGAGTTCGTCAAATGGTATATCGTTATATGGTAAGCAAATTTAATGTTGTTAACATTTTGATTATTATTTCAGCTCATTTGATGCAGCAATTAGACGATTACATGTCCTCGCTACCGAAAGTTAGGATAGTGCGGGCGTCACGTCGTGAAGGCCTCATTAGGGCCAGATTGCTCGGGGCGCGATACGTTACAGCTCCTGTTTTAACGTATCTAGATAGCCACTGCGAGTGCACAGAGGGTAAGCACCGGGAATACTTGTACAACTAACTCCAAAGTAGCATGTTGTAATTACCTCTTGTTCTCATTGGGATAAAAGTCAAATAGTTATCAAGCTATTCCTGAGATTACTAATCAAAATATGCTTGGAAACTTTTATGAGTACCTATGTAGCTGCAATATTGTTTCACGATTGATAACTAGAGCTGTTGTTCGAATAATGGCAACGTACGTCTTTCTTTAGAAATGTTAATGTTTTAACTTTGAATACTGATGTTTCACTTTGTGATTGCAAAACTCTTGTCTCATAAAAATACATTGATGTGAACATATTATTTTCACGTGAAATTATTGTTGGTTCAGATGAATAAGCCTTTTTGTAAAATTTTAGGTTGGCTTGAACCACTACTGGACAGAATTGCTCGTAACAAAACAACAGTGGTTTGTCCTGTTATCGATGTCATCGATGATAATACACTAGAGTACCATTATAGAGACTCATCATCAGTCAACGTTGGCGGTTTCGACTGGAACCTACAATTCAATTGGCACCCTGTACCAGCAAAAGAAAGATCGAGACACCAACACACTGCAGAGCCAGTCTGGTCGCCGACTATGGCTGGTGGTTTGTTCGCTATAGACAAAGAGTTCTTTGAGAAGTTGGGAACCTATGACAGCGGTTTCGATATTTGGGGTGGTGAGAATCTAGAACTTTCTTTCAAGACTTGGATGTGCGGTGGAACGCTTGAGATTGTTCCGTGTTCGCATGTCGGTCATATCTTCAGAAAACGGTCGCCTTACAAGTGGCGAACTGGTGTAAATGTGTTGAAGAAAAATTCGGTGCGATTAGCTGAGGTAAATGGATTTTGATTTTATAGTTACTTTGTACTCTTTGGTTCAGTGCTAATAAAGTTTTTTTGGTTTCAGGTATGGTTGGACGACTACGCAAAGTATTACTATCAGCGTGTAGGCAATGATAAAGGAAATTATGGTGACGTTAGTGGTAGGAGAGCGCTAAGAGAGAAACTTGGTTGCAAATCTTTTGAATGGTACTTGAAGAATATCTATCCTGAACTCTTCATTCCTGGAGAATCAGTTGCTCATGGAGAGGTATGTATTTTACCATCCTTCGTAATTTTCTATTTAATTCAAATGTTAGATCAATTCAGACGTCGTTCTAATACCTGCACGTGATTATTGAGAAAATTAACTATCTAAATCTTTTAAAGATAAAGATACAAATATGAGTGCAAAAATATTTACATGTCCTTCAAAATTATTACTTGTACAGATCCGAAATGTCGCCTTCCAAAAGATATGTTTGGACTCCCCGACGCGCAAGTCGGATCATCATAAACCCGTCGGCCTATACCCGTGCCACCGACAAGGAGGAAATCAGGTCTTCTGTCGTTTTCAATACGACCTTACGCGGCAGTACCACTTTGTTCGAGTTTATGTTCAATCAGTTTTATTTTTATTTAGTCACATTGCACTCTGTCATGACCACTATCCAAGCACGGATCTCGCATAGCACATGCACGGAATGTTTGTTCTCAATCTATATGACCAATATTAGGTACGAAATCGAGCTTTCCGATCTCAATTCTGCCTCGATGGGGAGTCTGGAGAGAACTCTGCTGGAGAAGAAGTACCATTGATGATCCATAAATGCCGCCATGGTGGGGGCAGACAGGTACCTCAGAAAGGGGACAGTTTGATTTGCAAAAAAATAGCAATGGTACTAGAATCGAGTGATATTCACACTACAACTTATTCTATTATGAGGAATAAGTGATTTGTTTTCGATTTTGTTTATCTTTGTTTTCATTTTCATTATCACGATCATGTAGCATGATCACTTGAGAAAAAAAATCTGTAACTTACAGTAGATTATAGAGTACTCTGTCATTAGGAAAGAGTCAATCATAGCTGACACATAATTGTATCTCTGCAGTCTAAGTAAATTTAATACAAGTATCAAGTGATTATGTTAGATCAGCACGCTTGCTTTGGCACGCCTTTTTAACTTATGGATGGCATCAGATCGCGAACCCATGGTCGGATATGTGCGTCGACTCCGCTGCCGGCCCCGAAGACATGCAGAAGTCCGTCAACGTTTGGCCATGTCACGGGGAGTACGGAAACCAGGTTTGTTAAGGCTGCCATTACTGTTCATTCCCATCGCTTTCGCATCCATCTCGTAGTGGTTATTGGTGCTGATCATTTCGTGGTAAGTTTGGTGGTTGTTAGATCAAAAATCGTTTCGTCGTAAGTACTTAAAGAAAATCCTCGAATGAAAAATAATTTCTTAAATTTTATACCTAGTTGTAACTTGTAAGCAATCCCATTATTAAATGGAAATTGAGTTATTTATAAATAGACGAAGCGTTTTACTTCATCATAATATGAAAATGCATAATTCTAGCTACCACAAGCACAATACTAATAAGCAAAACACTTGCGTGTCCTACCTTTCATTCACCTTTCGACACGCATGTGTTTTGCATGTCCCATTTAACTATTACTAATGCATAAAACACTATGACATTATTATAACTCTGATAAATTGTTATGCAATAAACTTACTCGTGTAATATATACTTCAAAAAATAAAATAGAGAGTGAAAAGGTTTATGATATTGTGCATTTGCTCTTCCAACTTGGTACTGCCGCAAAGGATTAGATATAGAAGATAACACTATTTTATTAATAAATAATACTAATTTGTATATAGCTATTGTTTGTGTTTATTTTAACTATGTAGTTTACTGAATTGTGTGAATTTGATGGGTTTTGGTTAAATTTTTAGGTTTCTATTTTTTATTGTTGTTTCTTGCATTGCATTTTGATCATTGATTGTATGGGTTGATAAAAAATGAACCTATTAGAAGGAATTTTATAAGTCACGCAATGAGTATGAGATGGATATTTTCAGCGACAAAGTGTCGCCCTTAAGTCGAAATCGATACAGGCTTCATACCCGTACGGTACTTAAGATAGTCCGGGGAATTTCTGAGATGAAAAGAACAATGTTAAACTTCAAGCACATTGGACAGCGTGAATTGTACATTTATAAAATCTAGACGATATTGATCTAGTTAATTGTTTATCATACTCTGCAGTTTTTTTTTCAAACCAAAATCAAAGTTGTTTCCCTTTCAAAACTCAATCTTTTGTATGATTAGTTAATAAAGTAGTTAATTAGATGTATCTTAATTGGGTTAGTAGATTAAATTGGCTCATTTCGTGTACCACAAAAACTATATATCTAAAACATTATAACGTGCCTACGGTCACATTATGCTATTGCTGCACTCTGTACGAGAAGGTAGAGTCTAGGTTTATCATATTTTTTTCTCTTGCTCTCACTCGTCTGAGACAAGACGTAGTAATCTATCAGTCATATTCAGTTGATGATCGCCAGTTACTTGTTTTTTTTTTTACTTTAATTAGCTAATATATTCGCCAACTTTCATAATCTCAAATGACATTCAAATAGTGAATTTTGCATGACCTAATTTTAATTTGACAGCTTGATCGGTTTTCTTGATGGGCTAAAAAATTGTTTTATTTTTTCACGCCAAATGTTTGAATATTTCATTCGAATTTTCCAGTACTGGATGTATTCGAAGAACGGTGAAATCAGGCGCGACGAGACGTGCCTGGACTATTCTGGTCACGACGTGGTCCTCTACCCCTGTCACGGCGCTAAAGGCAACCAACTCTGGTTGTATGATCCTATTGTGAGTATTTATTTAGTTCATTTTAAAACTATTAATCTTTTTGAAAGAGATAGCGCTTAAGGTCAGCGTCAAGGAGAGTCAATTCAAGTGTCTCAAAGGAATGGAAATTCTTACTTAAGAAGCAAGACTATTTGAAATAGTCTTGCTTCTTAAGTAAGAATTTCGTGTTATACCAAACGTTTATGCGTTTTGCCAAAATATGACGGTAATTTAACAAAATAATGATTATCCTTATGAAGGTTTAGATGTCTCTCATTGAGTTTATTTAATCTAATGTAAAAATAAAAGATTTTTGTCTATTATTTTTCGTATTCAAATTAACTTTTTTATAAACTGAAAAATAATTCTTTTTATCATATACCTAGGTAGGTCCTGCTTAAGGTGGTCAATCTTCAGACAATATATTTGACTTAACAGAAACATTAAAACTTCTCTTTTTTGCAGACAAAGCTCCTGAAGCACGGTTCCAGCGAGAAGTGCATGGCGATATCCCGCAACAAGGACAAAATCGTGATGGAGTCGTGCAACGAGTCCGAATCCCGCCAAATGTGGAACATGGAGAACTTCAACCCTGATAGGCTAACCCCGGAGCTGACAGCCGAGTAGCCGGAGGCCTATGACGAGGTCCTCTTCATATAATACGAGATAAAGACTCATTTGAAATTACCGAACTTGAAGTGAAGTGTGATGTGATTAACTGTAAAAGTTACTAGCAATTTTTTTGATGAAGCGTCTCATTACCTTCGTATTGATAATGATGTCTGCGCAGGCCGCAGAGAAGTCGTTGATTAGCTTTATGATTAGAATGGATAAAAAAACAGTTAATTAGTAGTTATGGAGCCAGTTGTTTTGTAAAAAGCATCATTTTAAGCAACGCGATATCAACCTATCTATTGAAATATAGTAGCGTTTGTTTGTTAATAAATCTATAATGCGAAAATTTACGTATTTGAAGAATATGCTTGTGGGCTTTTCCGAAATTTTCAGTATAACATACAATATTTTTGAATGTGGGTAGTTATAATATTATTAAGTGTTTATGTTGCAACCCATATTAAAAAAAGTAAACTAGTACAAAACTACTTACTTAAATCAGAAATTTAAAAATGCGTACATCTGAATCTACACTCGAAATGAACTCAAATGTACTACGTTAATACTATTCGATTATTGGATCAAAGATGATGATGATGCGAGCATTTTCCCATATTCAATACTATTCTAATACGACTAAGACCTTACCTATAACCGATTTTAAAGCTACTGACATGTCATTATTAACCACGACTGTGTCTGAGACGCTTTACAAGAGGCCATTTATGTAATAAGGTTGTTACTGAAGATTGAAATGTAGATATTGCAGGTAATTTAAAAAAAAATGCTTGTATGTAGACGTAAACGGGTGTAGCTGATTGTTGTAAACACTTATCAACCCCATTTTGGGCCTAAGTTTCAGAACTGATTTAAATGTTAGAATTGAAATCCTAACAGCGCTTCTAAGCTTGCCTTTTTTTCGAAGACGTTTAATGACGTCGAATTGTATTCAGTTAGTTTATTCATTGTGCTGATTCCTTTTAGCTTAATTAAGCTAAATTTTAGTTTCATAGTTATATATTCGTTTTTTTGTCAATGGGGATGTTGATAAGATTCATTAATAAATAATAAAAATTGTGACATTATCTATTGACTAAATACTGCATTATTCACATTTATTATATTTGGTTATTCGAATTGATTAAGTTATACTCTAAAATGTATTGGTGTCAGTAGATTGACCTCGATAAAGAGTTAGGCCATAGTTAGTACCTACGCGATTACTGAACTCTATATTTAGAATAATTTTATTTTGTCAGCCCTGATATTAATAATTGTATCAACATTTCCATAATCACTAAAATGTAACTTTTGTTTCACTATTTGATTTTATAATTTAGCTCAATTATATCTAGTTTTTAAATTATAGTTATTTTCAAAGTATGTCTTTTAAAAAATATTTATTTTATTCAAATTGACATGACGAATTTAAATTTATTGTTTTGTTTTGTGTTTAAGTTTTTGTCTAAGATTATATTTTTATATTGTTCATTCCAGGTTCTAATTGTAAAATCTATTTCTATTGTAATGTGTAATTTTAGGAAGACTTATAAACCAACATCACATAATAGTATTTTTTGTAGAGTATTAAAAGCGTTTGTTTACTTTTAGTGAATACTTCCCTTTGTACATATCCAATTTAACTCTAATCATATACTTATCAGAAAAACTTTTATATTATTGTATTTATTACAAGTAAATAATGCAGATGATGACTAGCTTTTACACAATAATTGTGATTTATTTAAATTAGGTGATAAAATAGTCATTTGGACATAGGTGTTAGGAAATTCATCTAGTGAAATGTATGTACATTTATAAATAGATAGTTATAAAATTAAAATCAGTTCTCGAAAAAAGTTTAGTAAATATTTTTGTATTAACTCGCAAATCGCTAGACGTTTTTCTTTTGCAAGTGAGTACTTTTTTAGAGACTTATCAAATTATCAGGACTGAATTATATTTCCTTATATTAAGTACATCTTGTTTCATGTTATATTTTACTGAATATTCCCAACTCTCTGTAAAATTTAATGAGGCTCTATGGTCAATACCATACCATAAAAGAGAAGAAACAATAACACAATATTCTTTTATGTGTAGCTAAACCTGACAAAACTTTTGGTTTCACAAATGTCTAGTATTGAATTCCAGAAATACATAATAAATTTATCATTCAGCAACAAGTAAAATATAAATCACGATTAAATAACATTATCCGCAAATATAATAAAACATTCCAATGTGTGATCTATAAATAGGTACCTTTTCTTTTGATTAGACTGGAGCCGATCAAAAGAAGTAGTTATTATCAGATATCAGCTTCCAATAAAAATATCATAAATCCAAGTAGCATCATGAACTGTTTTTTCAAATATTCACGTACATATCAAATTCAAATCATATCTTTAAAGAACGTAAACATATTTCGTAACCTGTACTGTATTTGTGCAAAAAAAAACATATCTTAAAAAAAAGGTTGAACAAGATTATCATAACACCAATCATGTTTTGAGTATTTGAAAGTTCATTAAACTTATCATAGTACTTCAAATATCACACAATTACTGCCAAGTAGTCTTCCCAGGGACTTATTATAATAACGATATCTAACTATAAATACACCCAGAATTGCCCTGCTCCTAAATTTTGTTTCAATTTAGTTATATTATTGATACGTTGTAATTTTATTGACTGTCGCTTTTAAAAAGAAAAGAAGTAAGAAACTTCATTGACTAGTACTGGACTGACACCCCCAACACTAAATCGACACTCAAATTTAAGTGTGTTATTTCACGTATCGCCGTGACTTAGATTAACGTGATGGAGAATTGAATAATGTGATTGGTCTGTTTACTTTATTTTGAGTGAAGTTCCAGTTCAAAGGTCGAGTAAAGTAGATATATTTTGGAACTAGCAGTTCAACAAATTAAAATTTTCTTTTATTTCTATGCTAAATTCATTAAATCAATCTATTTTATGTAATTTCGTCATTATAAAACTCAAAAAAGCATATAAATAATTTATTTTCAAAGTCAATTGTAAAGTAGAGACGTTGTGTTATTGATTAAAATATTTTTTTGATGTAAATATTACTGATGTTGATGTTTCATACTTAAACTAGTTAGTTTATTTAAAAATCAAACATAGAAATGAAGACTTAATATCACTATGAAAATTACAAAATAATAGATTTCCGATTCATTTTTATTGTATAAATATGACAAACGCTCAAATGCTGAACAGAAATAAAATATCACATTTACACCGCAAAAATTGTGTCACCAAACTATCTTGGTATTGGTCAATCCTTGTAATCATATAATTATCATAAATATCATATTAAAAATTGTATAGAATTTGTAGTTCTTATTGTGTCGAAGTAGGACGTTATAAATGTGCCTTATATCATTACGTAGGTAATTATTATATTTGAATGTTGAAAATTTCTGTATATAAAGCGGTGTCTCCATTGTATTATAAATAGTTATGATAGTGTAACGTTAGACGGCGATAAACTATAGTATTTGTAAAATAAAGCATTATGTTGGATTTGTACAATTTATTCGTTTTATTTTACCTTTTTTCATAATAATACAAGGTCACTTAAAATTAACCAAGGTTATTATTACTATATAAGTACATTTTATATTCTTTTTACACTCCGCTACTTAAAGTCAATTATCATTTAGTTACGTGTATACTAAAATAGTTTACCACTAGGTAGGCACTAGCCTAGGACGCAGCTAACCCAAGTTGTGAGCTTGTAAAGATAAATATCTTCTATCATGTGCTATGCTAACATCAAAATGCCTAACACGTAACGCTATAGAATTTAAATATAAATGGTTTGCTCTCAAATCTCCATCTATCATTCTCTAATCGTACCAAAACGGTACCAATTATTTTAGCTGGCTACTAGGCACGGAACAGTTAACAAACAAAATAAATTCAAATAGAGGCTTTCACAAAATGTGAACAATTGTTGATAGAGATGACCGGTAAATATCGATATTATATACTTCAAAATGAAATTAGATCTATATCTCATTTTCAGAATGTAACTTCTTTGACGTATAAATCTTGACTAATTTTTTTATTGGTATATACCAATAAAAAAAAAATTTTAATCTGTTCGGCTGATTCTTTTAGCTTCTGAGAAGAACCAAAACAGTTCATCTGTCAAGCTTAGCATGCTTAAAAGACGCCTACCTACTTAGAGCTTAAATGCAAAACTATGTAACGTGATCCCAGTATAACGTTGCACATTGCGCAGACGCCTGCCTTTTTTGTTTTAAGAAGCTACAAATCTGCATGCATATCGAAAACCTCTCTGTGGATAATTAGTTTTGGTTAAGCTGACCAATCCTTTCGACACAATGAGCTTTCTCAAATTCAAGGACTCAGCCTAACTAATAGCATAGAGAAAAAAAAATCTAATAGTGATGTTTTGATACTGAAAAATACGAAAACAACTAACCTATTGGGGTTGGACTTTATGATTCTAAGAAAAACTAAAACAATTTTCAGGCTGCGTCATCATGTGAATGTCGATATAATTTTTAAAATTAAATGTTGCCATCTCTAAGGTTATTTGCGATATCCTCGGAACATCGCGTCCGAGTGACATTAAAAGTTTTGTCAGCGACAAACGACCGACACACGTTGCGACATTACGACTTTTTGTTTTGGGACTTTACGAATCATTGGGCATTAAAAGAACAACGATGAATATTTTACAAAAGTTGTAAATTTGACGGGTAATATAATGTGAAAAGTTACAAAAGTATACTAATATTAAAATGGACCCTACGACTCACAAGTTTACAAAAAAAATCATAATCATACTGAAGTATGAAAAAAAATGTTTGGTCTTCCATATTTAATTGATTAATTGATCCATGCAGTTTTATAAGGAGTCCAAAATAAGATTTCATTTTTTTTTCATGGCCACAACCAAATTTTGATATTAAGCCTGAAAGCTATATGCTACGTTGTAATGATTTAGTGAACATAATATATTTTCCTTCAAGGATTCGTAGTAATAGATCAACACTATGTAGAGTTGTCTACTTTTTCCCCTCGTCAAAGGTTGCTTATCATGTCAAAGGTGCACTTGTATCCCCTGTTCTCTGCTAGCATCAAACTAAGTAAGAGCCAGACTCGGCCTCCAAAAAAAAGGCGTCCATCTACCACTGGCCTATACCCCCTCCCGTCAGTTGGCTATCCGTCCGGTAATCCCCACTAGGAGCTTGACATGAGTAAAAGAAGGTTTCCTGCCTACCGGAGCTGAGCGACAGACATGATTGGTGAGCTACGGAAAACTGCGCCAGTTAAACTTTGATTTTAGAACGATATTATTTAGAAAGAACAAATATTATGGAGTAGGTCGTTGTATTTGCTCATAACTAGATAATTAAGCATAGCATTAAGGCATTACTCTGCAAACATCGTTCAAATTGATAATTATAAATTAAGTTTTACAATGTGAAGCTGTTCTATAAGTAAAGTAAGAAATTAACATTATGCATTACGATGTAGCATATTATATTAGGTCCTTTTTTTCACAAGCATTTTACAGCATTACAAGGCGAATTCAGAGAGACCCAAACCAGTAATCGAATGCAAAACCCTTTGCTTCCAGGGTTAATCACCGCATCATTAATTTCAATAAATAATAACCAAGTAATACACACTTAACCAATATTACTTTAATAATAATACCATACCACAGAGTAAGTACCTGCCATACTGACAGCAAGTCGATAATGCCCATTAAATTATCGAAGTAAAATTAATCTGTTTATATTTTACGGTGTAAAAACACATATACTTGAAAATTCCTGTAGAAATCTATTAAATTTCTACATACTTACGTCAATAACTATCGATATTCTAAAATTAACGCTTTATTTTACAATAAATGTTTTTTATCATCATCATAATTTTTCATCCATAGGACGTCAACATAGGCCTCCCCATGTCTTTCAGATTGGCTGGTAGGCAATGGCCTGCATCCAGCGGCTATCTGCAATATTTACTTGACATGACATTTACTATTTACACATACTAAATATAAATCTGAATGAATTTTTTCTTGATCTGTTTTTTTATTGACATTAAATTTTGTATGATATTAGTGTTATAATTGACATGTGTATTAATGGTTTGAATGAAATAAATTTTGAATTTGCTACCTAGATGTTAAATATTAATATTTGCATGACGAAATATTGTCAAACATGAGCTCATAACCTTCTGTAAACATCAGTGTACTATCATGTTACAAGCAAATAATAAATTTCTTATTTCTTACCAGAACGTCCACCACGTGGGTTAACGTCCCACGCTGCGTTTGCCTGAATGCTTTTAGGTTAATGAAACAATTCTCATCTATTTTAGACTCATCGCGTGAGTGGACATTTCTTAAAACGTAATATAATAAACATTTTGTACTTTAAATATTTTGTTTGTACAAAAACGAAATGCGTAAATGGACTCGTGTGTTATATCCTCTAAGCGACCATTACTGTTATTTACTACGATGACTACAAACAATGAATTTCGTGTTTCGACAATTTTGTACTAAATGTCTGATATTAAAAACCACGTGAAGAGGTGTTTATATTTAAAGTGTATTTAAAACAAGCTATAAGCGTAATTAAGAGGATTATGTAGTGTATCTGTTTCACGCCGCTCTGCCTCCCTCCTCCCTCGTGCGATAGAAAGAGTTGCAAGTCCTAGAGGCAATTGCCTACTTTTTCCTTCTGAAATATTGTGAAAAATAGTTTTTCCCTTGTACTTTACCCATTCGTAACTGGTAGGTTTCGTATACAGAAAAATAATTCTTCGTACGAAACTGGTTTCGAACAAGGATCATTAAATTTATTCCTTACTCGTAGCTGGTTACGAACCTGCGGTTACGTAGACGGCCGAAGGGGTTTCAGGCGATAACGTTTCCACCTCCCTAAATCTTGACGAAATGAGCCAATTTTTGTGTCATTAGATTTAGTACGGTTTTGTCGTTTAGTAATTCGGTTTAGTTGAACATAAATAAATTAAAACGCTCGAGGTATTTTTTTTAGTAAAAAATATGGATTTTGAGATGCTAATACCTTTTGTATATACCTTAGATAGCTGGCTTTAGCTTACGTCCTGCAGTGGCCTGCAAAAGGATAAAATGATGATGATAATAATGACGTTGCGCATCTTACTTAGCTTTCCGTTACTGGTATGATTGATGCGTCTCTTTACAGTGCGCGTGCTATTCCAGATCACGTTCCAGAAGGTAACTGTAGTTTACAGGCAGCGGCGTGCGGTGCATAAAGCTGATTAGGCAATGCCTATTTGATAAATGAAAAATGGTAGCCGGTAGGTACTTACAATGTGTATTATTGATGAAAACCACTGATTTTTATCAATAAAACACATTAGTAAGTATCTACTGCCGACCTCTTAATAAAACCATTGCCCGCCACTGCTCACAGGCCGGCGCGCGGCCCGTATCTTGGGCGCGTCGGATGATCTCTTCACCAATCCTGCATATTAATAGACTATATAGCACACTGCATTATGGTACTGCAACTTAAACCTCTCAAAGTTGAGAAGAGGCTGTAAGTAAATTCAATGTTGTTTTAATTCTGTACAAAAAAAAACCGATTGATATTATACCACAGTACTTAATACTCAAAAACTATTTATTCAGAGTGCATTTGCTAGTCCGGGACTAGTTTGTTAAACCCCTGTTTTATTTTCGTTAGTACAGTGGGCTAACCTTGATCCCGGACTAGCAAATGCACTCTGAATAAGACAATTAGTGTACAAATAAAAAAACCGTAACTATGCATAGTATCCTGTAACCTTAAAAACAACAAATAATTCAAATCCAAAAAATCAAAGATCATAAAAATAATCCGACACTATTTTAAACAATAACGGTTACTCAAGAATATCTGATTCCTATTTAATATATATGGAAGAATTACAGATTTCGCCCAGCCATTCTTGTGTTATATAAATGGTGTAAATAAATAGCCCGACTTTATTTTAACACAAAATTCACTTATAAATAACTTTATAAGTATTGCGTAAAACTGTGTGCATCAAACATGAAAGAAATCCCAACATCCAATACCTACACGATCGGAACATCTGCGCAGTATGTAATCCACAAGTTATTTACCAACTTTTTGATACCGCATACTTCAGCGAAGTTCGAACCAATTCCAATCTTCAATTCCACGCAGGCAATGATCGAGCAGTCTATATCTTGAACTTTTCAATCGCCACTGATTCCATTTTATTCACTAAACCGTGACTGGAATTAAGTTGCGAGATATTTTATTTCGTGTGATTTGACAGATTTCGATTTTCATGCCTTTGCCTTTTACGATGGCCCGAGTTTTGATTACTCAGCGCAAAATAGATCTTGTATTTGAACGTTTGAGGGAAAAGCGAACGTGCTTTATAGCCAGAGAATTGAGATTTTGCGGATTGCAATATTTAATGGTGGATATGTATATTATGGGGTATTTTTTAATGCAAGGCTGTATTCAATAACGCAAAAGATTTAGGATGGTGCTTCTACTGCTCACATATGACACGCATTATTCATTATTCCCTAAAAAATTGCAATCAGCAATAATCGCGATGACTGCGTCAAAATCTATTGGCAGCACTGTCTTGCTTTGTTTTAGTTTTTTTGCTGTCAATTTGCGTTTTTAAAGCCAGAATTGCTCATTGTTTTTATCTTTGACTTTTGTAAGATACGTAATAAGAGTGCCGTATTTCTAAGGGGTTTTTGGTAACTTAAAAAAAAAATACTTTAATTTTCTCAGTACTCTTAGTAGCATTTTGAGTAGTGTGTATTTAGACTTAAAGAGCTGTGTTAGTCCCAAAAAGAGGTAATTTGAGTTTCACAATCACAATAAATGAAAATTATCAAATTAATATAGGATGAAACAATAAAGAATTATAGAGTACAGGATTAAAAAATATAGAGTACATAATACTGACGTTTATTATTTTTAGTTACTTACACAACTAAGCAATATAATTATTTAGGTAAATTCCTAGTCCGTTTTTCAAATAAAATCTGAGAAACAAAACTTTGCAGCCGCAACGCAACGTTTTACATTTATTTTGAGCTATGTCTGATTGAGGAAAAAACAGAGATAGATCTATTTCATTTTACAAATGATTTCAATCTACAAATTATACTGTTTTTTTGTCTTTCTTTCGATACTAACAAAATTAATTAGAAATAGGTCATCATCATCATCATCACCAGCCTATATCAGTCCACTGCTGGACACAGGCCTCTCCAAAATGAGGATTTTGCCATAATCGCCACGCTTGGCAGGCGGGTTGGCGATCGCAGTTTGGCCAATGGTGGAGAGGAGACGTTGCTGCCCGTCTTCTTGTGGCGGTCCTCCTGTAGTCGCCTCTTAAGACACCCATAGGAAGAGAAGGGGTGGTTCTATTCTTTTAACGTGCCGGCACGTCACGACACTGACGACACAACACGATAGGAATAGGTACCTAATGGAGATTGTTTAAAGAAAATACCTACCTTCTTTCTAATAAATGTCCATGAACTCGTAAGTTTGCGCAAAATGTTTTTTTAGAAAATACAAGGTGAAAATAATTATAAATCCAAGACAAAGCACTTCGTAGTCCACTTGCTGAACAAATATGGCATCCAATTAAATCGTTCTTTGGACATAACGAAACTTGCCTGAGCGTTGTGAAGTCTCGTGCAGTATGGCAGAAATTTTAAGGTTATTTCTTAAATTGATTATGATTCCAACAGAATTTCTCGTTAGAAAATTATATTCTTAACTGTCAAAGTGTAATTTCCATGTAATTATTAAGTGTATACTTAGATTTATATATATTTATATATAACGTAAAATAAATTAAAAACGCTTGTTAGATTCTTCTTCTTCTTCCTAACGTTCTTCCCGTCTTATGACAGGGTCCGCTTTTCCAGTCTTTCTTTTCCACTTCACTCTATCTTGGGCATCCTCATCGTTGAGACCGCAGCTCTCCATGTCTTTTTTGATAACACTCAACCATCGCAACTTCGGCCGTCCTCTTCGAAAATATAATTTGACAGCAACTCTAAAAGTATGGAGATAAGTTAAACAACAATATATCAAATTAGGGACACTTAAAACAATGTACTCTATTCAATGGGAAACAAATGATTCTAGAACAGTCTTCCCTACAAACAAACTTTATGTAGTTTCTAATTTAAAATTACTTGTGAAGTAGTTTTAATAGAAAGTTAACAACTGGAGAACTTAAAGAACTTAGGAGTAGTAAGAGTTGCACAATAACCGAGCCTTTCAGCAATTTCTTTTACTTTACTATTTTAAGTCCTTTCTTGGATTCAAAATCTACCAACGCAATCGCATCACGTTTGCCATCCGCGTACCAAAACAAGTTAGCACGGTAATCAACATTTCTGTATTCCATAATCTTCAAGCTGAGCGACAGACACCAGCTGAATACGAAACCAGACCGAACAAACTTGTCGAACTTGTAATTTTGGTTCGATTCGGAAACTTTCGGGTTTACGACTATTTCGGTGGTGTTCCAATAGTCATTGAATACAGAAACTTTTTCATTTACGCTCTTGGACGCAGACTGAATAATATATGAATGAACCGAAGACTGGGGCCTCCGAGAATCCTTTTGGCTTTACGGATTTTTTAAGCTTTCCAAGTGAATTAATGACGTCTTACTCGCGGGATTTAAGGGGCTTGAAATAAAAATAGATATGTACATACTATACTACTGCGGAGATCGTTTACAGAATTGGTGGTGTATGACCAAGGAAATGATGATCAGAAATAGTAATTCAATGCTCGTTCGAAGAAT
The DNA here is from genome assembly GCA_950371115.1 of Anania fuscalis. NCBI lineage: Eukaryota > Metazoa > Arthropoda > Insecta > Lepidoptera > Crambidae > Anania > Anania fuscalis. Next base: position 13,096,364 of record OX493335.1, on the reverse strand, counting down.
AAGACAGAACATAACTCAGAACTGTTTTGTAATGAAAATCGGTAGACCAGATATTACTTTCGTGTCACCAGCTCAAATCTGAAACTGACTCGTTTAGGCCAAAATATATTTATCGTTACTTCTTATTCTGTTTATTTATATTTTGTAAAGAGCATCCTACCCTGTCCATGATAAGGTAAAATGCAAAAATATTTATGTAAAATAAATTATTTGAAATAAAAAAAATGAAATTGATACTGTGGGAGAATAAAAAAAACATTTATCAATATGTACGTTACAGAATGTTTAAATTATCTAGTTTTTTATTTTCATAAACGACATAATTTTGTACCGAGACTTTTATTGTTTTAGAAAAAAGTCTAAATTGCAGAATGCATAACTGACAGTATCAAATTGATGGCAACATTAATATTGCAAGTCTAGTCAGACCAATATATCAAGGCACGACAATTAAATCTAAATTGCCATGTGTTGTATTTATGGAAGCAATCTGTATCTGTCCACATTGCATTGTGCAAGGTAAATATAAATATAATTACTATTATTAACTAATACATAACTTGAATTTCATCAATCAATTGACCGATTGGATTTTAGGAAATTAAATAACTAATCATAGTATGGGAGAGGTGCCATGAAAGGGACATTTGTGTTAAAGCGGCTGTTGTGAATGACTGGCAAAATATTCTAAATAAGTCGTAGCTGAATAGAAAAATTATGTTTCTTTACTATTAAAACACAATGTTATAATTATCATTTATTTATTCTTAGTTTCTTGTGTTTCCAGTCTTCAAAAATGTGCATTATGTCCCTTTCATAAATTTGCGGTTTTGAAAGGGATACCATCAGTTTTGAAAGTGACAGTATGTAATATAATGGAAAATAAAGCCTTATGTTGTGCACAAACAACTTGTTCGGTACACATAATAAATATTGAAAGGAATGCTTACAACACTACTTATGTTTTAAAATCAAATTTTGAAGTAACTTGATATAGAAAATAAATTACCCATGAATAATTTAAACAGAAAAACAATCTCATCTGTTTATAATTTATTTCTTTTTTACAATATTTATAATTATTCCTTTCCGTTATAAAAATAACAATCTTATCAATTAAATTTGGTTAAGTGACAATATTTTTATTTTGACATGGTGAGCAAATGTCAGTTGGCTATGTCCCATTTTATGATCGTTTTTGTGTCCCTTTCATAAATATCACAAACAAATTAAAAACATGACCTGAAAATGTACTATTACGATTAAAAGTTAACTAACCTTTTGCTTTGATGTCTGTATAAGCCTATCTAATCGTAAACATCAGTCATAACATAAATAATACATAAACAGCATTTTAACAGAACGTTTTTAAAATATACTGAAAAAATATTTTTCACCGCAAATATCAAAAACACATGCGGCACCGCTGTTTATAAAATGTCAGGACAGTGAATTTAGGTGCAAATGGATATGCATCGGGGTTGCCATACAGCAAAAATAGTCTTGATTGGAAACCATTTTTATATTTTGTGTAATTTAGATTGTCCCTTTCAAGGCACCTCTCCCCTACATTACAAACTTTTATGCAGCACTCGCGGAAATAATAAGATAAGATAAAGCATTGTAAGTATTGTATTGTAGTAGTCAAAAGGAAATTGGTTATAAAATTTAAAACTGTATATTTTGGAAATTAATACTAAACAAAATAAAAATAAAGTTACTATTTATGCAATAATTATATTTAATACCTAAATATCATAAAATCTAATAAAATGTAATACCTAAATACCATAAAATCTAACAAAACAAACGCTTTTAAACTGCCATTGTTACGTACAATAAATAGATACGTCAAGCTTGGTTTAGCAACAACTTTTGGTATAGTTTCTGATGACGGATAGTTAATTTTACTTTGTGTTTTATTATTTTGAAAATGCATTTATGAAACAAAAATGTTCTACCGAGTAAAACAGTTTGTATGAGATACATATATCACGAATAAACATTAATAGAGTCCCCTAATCACTTCTAGAATGACATAATGTAATATGACTGTAATTATACGCTTAGGGCGGTAACCACGAACTCTTAAAACAATCTCAAATCTGTCAAACATTATCATTTCTGTCAAATTTTGTATGAAATGACGTACCAAAATTGTCAGATTTGACAACTTTGAGATTGTTATGAAGTCGCTTCCGCTCACTGATCGCTTTGAACTTTTAATATTTTTTTACTAAGGCATCTTTTAGCACACCTAGGTTCGTGCTAATTAAGAAAATCAATATAAATTAATTAATTCTTTCAAGCATAAATTACGATCACACTTAGTGAGTTCATGGTTATGGCCCAGGGCTTGTTTCACAATGTACGGATTAAGTAATGTAAAAGATAAAAATAAGTAGAGGATAAAAGTGCTAGAAAATCGTGTCAAAAATGTGTCAAAATTCGTGTTTATCCTTCAGATAAGTAAAATATAGCTTATTCAGAACTAATGCAGAACTAATTCATACATTGTGAAACAGGCACTCAAAGACATAAGATATAAACGTACGTATACGTACTTTTTACACCGAGATATTTCACCCAATTCTCGCAATGAATAAGACATGACTTGCGTGCCTTTATTGACCGACTCCCAATAAAGGAGTTCGGAAATAAGTTCAGGAGAGTAATGATGGAATGGGTTTGCGAGAACGTTAGATGTTTTCATTCGATTTTGAACGGTTCTCGTTGCGATAAACAGAATTTTAGCTAAAGATTCGTCTAGTTGGGCAAGTGAAATAGTTTTTAGTGTTATGTAGCCAAAAACTAGTACCTAACTGATTATAATATTAACTAAGCTGCCAATCAACTAGTGTAGCAACATAAACCTTAGATTTTTTTTGTACTTGTAAATGCCAGTAAAATGTTAGTTAGTTAATTAAGTAGGTCCTCCTTTTTTTTTGGAGGAAAGAAAGTAAGGCTAATTGTTATTTTATTGCTAACAATTTTCGACTTTCGACCAGCAACACTAATTGCAGCCTTTCTCGCCCATTTCGGCCAATTCTAGATGTTTTTTGCATATTATGCGGCCCAAATTATCACAGTTGCCGCGGTTAGATATACACAGAAGTAATAGTTGATATTTACAGAAAGTTATACGTACAATTTAGTTAGAGAAGAACGATAAATAAAGGGGAGGAGCAGAGTGCTTATTGCGAAATTTTCATACAGGGTTACATTGCAAAGGGGTGCCAAATTTTAAAAATTAGCTCTAGAGGTTCACTGCTTATGGTATTTGTTGTCAATTTGAACCTCTGGTATGCTTGGACGCTCCTGCTGTTAGAAATGTACCTTACATCGAAAAGGCTAAGGTTTGATTTCGCGCGCAATTGTGACTATTATTGCATTGAACTTTGCAGTTCTAGGTTGCAATGAGATAGTGCGTGCATATTTTTTTATGAATCAGGCAAGATTATCCACGCGTACCATTTTCGAACAGCGGATAGTAAAAAAAGAATTAAAAAAATAAGTTTGTTTTTTAGATCGTTTATATCGTAGATCCATTTAGTTACTGATTCTGAGTGATCCCTGAAAATTTGGCACCCCTTTGCAATGTAACCCTGTACATACCATTTCAATGTTAAAAAATTACAGTCATATACTCCTATGATACTTAATAGACATGCAAGGAAATAGCGTAAAAAAATAGCCAGTAATATGCGAGATTTTTCAGCAGTTCCAAATTCAAATTTGAAATTATATACCGCATCGTGAATACTTAGCGTAAGGGGTTCGTAAAAAATATTTCCCGAGGGAGATTACTTCGCACCTGCGCTGGTATTAGGGGGCGAACGTTTGAATATCAAATTTTGAACGATTCTTTTTAAATATGTATAAGGCTACCATTCGATACCTTTATAGGCGATTTGATGACTGCATTGACGTTCAGAGTTTGATTACTGGAATTAAAAAAAAACTTACTTTTCTATAAGTTCTGCAGGAGGTATTTTCCATTAAAAAATAAGATGAATTTATTAAGACTAGTCATCATAATAAATTCAAGTCATTTTATGAATTTTTAGTTTTTAAAACCGGCTAAGTGTGAGTCGGACTCGCGCACCATTATCTATAAAAATGAGCAAAAATTGTTTAATGGGAGCCCTCTTAAATGTTTGTTTTATACTGTTTTTTAGTATTTGTTGTTAAAACGGCCACAGAAATACTCATCTGTAGAAATTCAACTGTCTATCACGGTTCACGAGATACAGCCTGGTGACAGACGGACAGACAAACAGACAAGCGGACAGCGGAGTCTTAGTAATAGGGTCCCGTTTTACCCTTTGGTAACGAAACCCTAAAAATGATTTTTGGCATCCTAAGCCAATTATTGTCATGGATTCTTTGTTAATATGTCTTTAGTGAAATATAAAAAAATAACGTTTGGTTGTTTTATCATAACAAACAAATTAATATTTCTTTCAGCTAAAAATAATTTAAAATTTTCGAAATTAGTAAAAAATACTCTTAAGTCAGTAAATAATATTTTTAAACACAAATTAATTTATTTTGCGCAGTGCGTCAAATGAAATATATCTTTAAAGGTTCTAACATTAATGTTATATCTTGACGACTTTTGCAATCCCATTTAACACAAGATTGTTTTTTTACGTATAACTTTAAGCAATGTGTGCAAGACTTTATTATATACAAAAGGTGGTTTCTTGCCAAACAAGAACGTAGTCAACGTGCTCGTGTTATATATCACGTGTCCTGGACAGAAAGCAAGTACATAAGCACCTAAATAACTGTTTTAACGAACGGCTTGAATTTTTTGTAGAAGTTAACTTTTTAAGGTTTCTCATACATCCTGTTTACTCCTGCAAAGGTTTCGGCTTAAACCACCTTGAATTTGAAAATATAAGGGTGTTGCCTTTTTTTTTTTTGTGCTCAGAAACCTTAAAAATACAAAAGCATTTTGGCACTCTACAACAAAGGTTACCTACTTAAACTAGACGGAAAAACCTTCTTGCACGTTTTCTCCTCAGATTTAATGAAGCTAGGTCCAAGAGAAGTCAGAAATATCATCACCAGCCTTCAAAGTCCACTGTTGGACATAGATTTTTTCTCATGGTAGGGCAAAACTTAATTTTTGGGGCGTGTATATGTGCCCGGAAGAGAGCCTGTATACAGGCAGGAATAAATTACTTTGAATTTGGTTAGCAGGGTACTTACCTAGCCGTGTATCATGTAACGTATCTGATACTGTATCATGTGAGTACGTAGGCTGGCGCGTGGAGCGTATTAAGCTCGCAGTGACCCCTAAGATACATTATCAGATACGTTACATGCTACACGGCTTGGTGAGTACCCTGCTATAGAAGACCACAGCGATGAATATTATTAGAATATAATTTGGTCTTATTTTATAAGTAAGCATAATTTTAGAGGATAATTGAACAACTTTTACTGTCGGACCAACATCGAAATCTTAATTTTCCATATACATTCCGTAACGGTTGATCGGTAATTTAATATTATGAAGTATTTTATTGCAATTTCAGTGATGATCATAAAGAAATATTTGTTATTATGAGTTTTAGAAACATTTCAATTCACAACAAGTAAAATGTACAATTTATTTTAAACCAAAATCTTAAAAACAATGTTTAAGTATTTATGTTCAAGTCAGTGTAAATATTTTTACTAAAATAAACTACTCAATCAAATACGTATTATGTTTACTGATTTTTTGTAAATATTTTAATGCTAAGTAAACAACCAAATAATGCCTCCACTAGGCACAGCTATTGACCGGCACATAATAAAATATATCACAAGCAGTGTATTGAAAGATATTTTTAAAAATAAATTTAAACCTTTTAGTAGTAGTATTGTTTACAAGATTGGGTCTAAATGAAGCTCGAAATTAAAATTCATGGAAATGTGACTCAGTACTTCGCATGTGATCTATTACTTTTTAACCGACTTCAAAAAAAGGAGGAGGTTCTCAATTCGTCTGAATGTTGTTTTTTATATTAACAATATTGTGTATACATAATGACGTAGGTTATATTATATTATACACAAAACCAATAAAAATACCCTATTTCCGATTTTTTAGCTTTATATCTTTTTTTATGTTTTTAATTTACTAAATAATAAGCTAGCTGATTTACAAATTTATCTTTCAGGCTATTAAGGTTGCGAACAAAATTGATTAGCAGAGATCTGCTTATCCGGCAATTTGGACCTTCATAAATTATTGGTTAATGTCTCTCAAGAGTGGGGCCACGGACAGATCACTTAGCAAAATAGACAACAGCTAACTGCACAAACGTCACGGCAATGTTGCTAAACTAAAACTAATAAGTTATGTAATGATTGGGTCGTGAAAATGAGTTCAAGACACGATTTTTGTGGTGAAACAGGTAGGTTTATTCTTATTAGCACACACGTTAAAACGTTAATACAATGAACTGTGGTGAGAACATACTGAAAACATAGAGATAATTAATATTTGCAACAAAATGAACAAAATGCTTGCGCGTGGGTCGCGGTCGCGCGCGGACTGGTTCATAAGGTCTATATTCGAAAAAACTACGGATGGCCGTTGGCGAGCGGGCGGGAAAGGACGCGAGCCCGCGAATTTGTTTAAGGCGCGTTTAAATGCACCTCTGAGTGTTTTAATTATGGCCGCGTCACATCCTCCCCCTCTGACCTAGACATAGCGCCCTCGCGTCTCGGTCAGTCCAAGAACCGTTTAGGTCTGCCGCGCTTACGCTTCTCGTTGACCGGCACCGGCGGAACGTCACCTATAAATGGGGTCAACTGGGAGACGTGATATCGGCCTAAAGTTTCACCGTTGCCTACCCTCTCCAACACATACGTGGTTGAGCTTGCGGCTTCTCTAATGCGGTAAGGTCCGTCTCGTCGTGGAATGAATTTAGGCGTTTGGCCGCGGGTCGTGTCGTTGCTCCCCTGTGTTTTCAGGAGGACGAGATCCCCGGTGGAATAATCAGGTGCGGGGCGACGACCCTCGTCGGCAAAACGTTTTTGGTTCGTCTGAATCTTTTCATGTACTTCTCTCGCTTCAAACAGCACGGAGGACATTCGCTGGAGATAAGGGGTTAGACTGGTAACTACATTGTCACTCTCTATAATGGTGCGCATGTCCCTGATCACGTCAGCTGGTGCCCGAATTTCGCGTCCGAATGTAAGGTAAGCTGGTGTATAGCCGGTACTACTAGTTACGGCCGAATTCATCGCAAAACGTATCGCAGGTAAGTGTGCGTCCCAGGTGTTGTGGTCTTTTCCAACTAATATGGCGAGTTGGGGTTTTAGGTCTCGGTTTTTTCTTTCAACCGGGTTTGCTTGAGGATGATACACGGGTGAAAGCGATTGAGTAATGCCAAAAGCATGACACACCTGCTGCATAACTTCACTGATAAATTGAACGCCGTTGTCACTCAAGATCCGCCTAGGCACGCCGTATCTCAGGAACACCTCCGAGATTAATGTTTTGGCACAATCCGAACTGGTTGCGTTCTGGAGGGCAAACAGCTCCACCCACCGGGAACACGTATCTTCCAGGATTAAAATCCATTTGTTGTTGTTCGCGGTTTCGGGCAATGGTCCGAAAAGGTCCACAGCAACTACTTCGAAACGGCGATTAGTAGCGGGAGTCTGCAATAGTCCGGTTGGCTTCCTATTATCAGATTTGTACCTTTGACAGTCTATGCACCTTTTAAGGTACCCTGTGATGTACTGTCGCATCCTGGGCCAATAGTACTTCGATTTTACTCGGTCCAACGTGCGCTCTACTCCAAAGTGTCCAGCCGTTGGTGCGTCGTGGTATTCAGCTAAGATCTCTTCACGTTCCTGTACCGGCACAACTAGACACGCTGTCTCTTCATCACCTTCATCAGGTCCGTATCTGTACAATACGCCGTCGGACATAATATACCCTTTGTCGGACCAACTCCTCCCCCTAAATGGATCGTCAGCTGACTCAAGGTCTTCGACGATTTTACGTAGATCGGGGTCCTTGAGTTGGTTCTCACGTGCATCTTTAGCGTTTCTTGACGGAAAATCAACCTCGGCGAACCCAAGAGAGCACTCTGCTTCGTCAGCGTCCGGTGGACGGGAGAGGGTGTCCGCGACGACGTTAGATCTGCCGGGCGTGTACTCAACGCGAAGATTATACTCCTGCAAGGTTAGGGCCCATCTTGCTAAGCGTCCACTTGGTGACTTCACGGTCATGAGCCATCGCAGAGGTTGGTGGTCGCTCTTTATCACTACCTCTGATCCTTCGATGTAACCGCGGAATTTGGACACAGCCCACACTACCGCTAGAGCCTCTCTTTCCGTCGTGTTGTAATTCTTCTCGGCGCTGTTCAGCAAGCGGCTCGCGTACTCGACAGGTCGCTCTTCAGGGCCCTCCCCCTGCATCAGAACTGCTCCAAGACAATAACCGCTACTATCAGTTCTGAGCGTAAATGGTTTAGACTCGTCAGCTTGGCGCAATATTGGAGCGGAAACAAGGAGATGCTTGATGCGATCAAAGGCTTCTTGCTGCTTAGCCTCCCACATCCATTTGCTGTCTCTTTTGAGGAGGTCCGTCAAAGGTCTGGCAACGTCGGCGTAATTAGGTATGAACCGACGAAACCAGCTGGACGTTTGTAAAAAGGTTTTCAAGTGTTTGGTGTTTTTTGGGGAAGACATGTTAGCGATAGCTGTAGTTTTATCGGGATCTACTCTAACTCCGCCGGGCACAATTACGTGGCCTAGGAACTTTACTGATTCCCGAGCGAAACAACTCTTCTCACGGTTCACCCGCAGATTATACATGGCGAGCCTGTCAAACACAGCTGTTAGGTCTTCCAGGTGACCGGAAAATGATTCCGAAAGGATAATAATGTCATCTAGGTACGTCAGCATGCAAACGTCGGCCAATTCTTTGCCGGACTTGAATCGATCCATAAGTCGTTGGAAAGTGGCCCCAGAGTTACGTAGGCCCATGGGCATTCTTTTAAATCGGTAACATCCCAGCGGGCTCACGAATGCCGTCTTATCTCGATCTTCAGGTTCCACGCTGACTTGGAAGTACCCTGATCGGAGATCACAGGTCGTCATGAAACTGGTGTTTTTCGCTGCGTGAAGAACGTCTTCGATCCTTGGGAGTGGATAGCGATCGGGTTCGGTAACGGCATTCAACTTTCTGTAGTCGACACAGAGCCGTACACCTCCATCCTTCTTTGTTACAAGGACGACATTAGCCGCCCACGGGGAGTCACATTCTTCAATCACATCAGCGTCCAGTAACTTCTGCAATTCCTTTTCCAGCATTACTTTCTTACCAGGAGACATTCGGTATGGTGGTGAGGCGATAGGCTCTTGATGCGTGTCAATCTTCAACCGGTGAGTAGCGTACGCTGTAGGAGGTCCCTCCTTCGCAAAGCGGTCGGCTCTACCCATGAGAAAAGCATTTAGTTGTGACCTTTGATCTCCTGTTAACTTGGTGCCCTCATCATCCCTAAGCATCACGTCTGCAGCTTCTACCTTCATCAACTCCATATTATAAGCGGTACGTAACTCGAAGCTGGTGATAAAGGGATACCAACACCGTGGCGCATCATTGAAACACCAGCTGCTCTGCGGTAAGTCCAGCAGGATACTAGCTTTCAAAATAAAGTCCCTGCCTAACAATGTTCTTGTATTTGCCTCTGGTAGCACCATGAAAGTGGTAGGTATTACGCGATCCTTTAAAGTTATTTCAATGTCGCATTCGAGCGTAGAGCATAGTTGCTGTGACCCATCAGCTAGCCCTATGGTACGGAACGTCTTTCTAAACTCAACGCCGGCGTCGACTAGCAAGCCATATAGCATAGGCCCTGCGATAGAGTGTGTGGCTCCTGTATCCAGGATCGCGACCCCTACACGATTTGCGACTTTGACCTCTACCATCGGCCGTGGATCATTGTTATCGAGAACATGAGCGGTACAGAAATCAGACGTACTCGACGTAGGCGCAACTTTACAATTACTACACTTTGACCGCACGACTCCCACCTGACCGCATCCATAGCAACGTAATTGGGTATTACTACTACTCGACTCGTTTGAACTATCAACACTATTATTAGTTTTCTTACGACAGTCATTTACTAAGTGGCCAAAACGTTTACAATATGAACACTTCGGTCGACTACGTTTTTTATTCTCATCGTTGCTATTTTTTACATTTAAATTTTGTGGGTTATCTATTACGGTCGTAGCAGCGTTGCGCGAGTCGAAAATTATTTTATCACAAGGTTTAACTAAACTCGGGAAATCGCCCATGGCACGGGAAGGGTTAACACTCGAACGTGCATCTAAACGGCCTCGCGCACTGGAAGGGTTAACGGGGCTCGCGTTATTATTATTATCAGTGTTAAGAAAACTCACCTCCGCCAACGACTCTTCTACCAACCTGACCTTGGTAATCAGTTGTTCCAATCCGCTCACGGCGTCGCGAGGAACGCGTTTTCTTATTCTACGATCCAACAATCCGTACACAATATCTAACTTCATATCTTCTGGCACTGCGTAAGGTAACTTTGTTAACAAAGCGCGCACTTTACACACAAACACGTCGGCCCGTTCGTTATTTTGCTCGGTGGAAAAAATGTCACGAAATATTTTGTAACCGGGCCGCGGTACGCCGAACATCCCTCGAAGCCGTCCCAGGGCGTCGGCCCAGGACGTGACCGTCGACTTCACGCCTTGCCACCACACGGCCGCCTCGCCGACCAGCAACATCGGTAGGCCCCGCAGAGCATGCTCGTCGCTGACGTTGGTGCATTCGCGGAACACCTCGATAGCGTCGATGAACGCCTCGAGTTCGTCTGCGTCTTTCGACCTCCCGTCGAAACGCGCCGTGCACTTCGCGAAATTACCCGATCGCTGCGACTGCTGCGAGTGACCCGGCGTGTCGGGCCGTGGTGATGAGGAGCAGGAACGTTGACCTAGGATGCTTTCTATCATCACGCGGCTCGCCTCCACTTGCCCCTTGGTAATGTTGGCGGCGAGGTTCTGAAGCATCTCTTCCGACATAGTGATGTTAGGTCTGTCCATTTCAGCGCCTTTCGACCTTCGCCTCAGTGGCATGTTGTCTGCAAATTTCACTGTTCACTTGTTAATCGTGCCCCGCAAGTTGGGCGCCACTGTAATGATTGGGTCGTGAAAATGAGTTCAAGACACGATTTTTGTGGTGAAACAGGTAGGTTTATTCTTATTAGCACACACGTTAAAACGTTAATACAATGAACTGTGGTGAGAACATACTGAAAACATAGAGATAATTAATATTTGCAACAAAATGAACAAAATGCTTGCGCGTGGGTCGCGGTCGCGCGCGGACTGGTTCATAAGGTCTATATTCGAAAAAACTACGGATGGCCGTTGGCGAGCGGGCGGGAAAGGACGCGAGCCCGCGAATTTGTTTAAGGCGCGTTTAAATGCACCTCTGAGTGTTTTAATTATGGCCGCGTCACAGTTATTGTTATAATGCAACACGAAAGTTTAAAAGTTTTATTATAATGTCACTAAACATTATTTGATAATTTAATTATTTTACTTAACGCTATGAGTTGCAATTTTTTGTGATCACATTGCTCTATTTTATTCATTCAGATCGAGGGTAATTGCATTCATCAAGGTACGAGTAATTTAAGTCCACTTGCTCTTTTTAGGATAAGCAATCCAGATTTATCTTTTAACAAGGGCTTTTACATAAATCTATATTTGTTAATTTCTATTAAGTTTACAGAGACAGAACTAATCCGAATTGGGTAGTGGTCGAGGCAGTTACCTATTTATTAGTCAGTTCTTTGTAGCTCATTTTACGCAATTTTTTTCCTTATTCGCAAAACAATGCTTGACAATACTAATAACTTACTTTACGATTTAGGGTTTTGGAAAATATAATAATATTACCGGGGTTTGATAAATAACAAAACATAGCTCACGGCGTATGTTGTGCACTAATGCTATATAAAAACGATATCCAATTGATCTTGGACAAATTATTTATATTCACCATCACAGACATACACCACAAAATCCCCTTAGCATAGTTCTACATTCCAGGGCCATAACCATGAACTCTTAAAACAATCTCAAAGTTGTCAAATCTGTCAATTTTGGTACGTCATTTCATACAAAATTTGACAGAAATGATAATATTTGACAGATTTGTGATTGTTTTAACAGTTCATGGTTATGGCCCTGGCCTATAGTAGTCATTGTAATTCAATAAAGTTATTTATTTATTTAAGTTTCAATCCGGCCAGTTGCGGGCATTGGTTTTAATTCGAGGTAAGCAGTAGATTGTTTTATTGGTGAAAATATGTGGTTTTCATCAATGACACACATTTGTAAGTACCTACTGCCTACCTCATTTTATTTACCAGGTAGTCACTGCCTAATTTCCTATATGCACCGCACGCTCCTGAATGCGGCGTCCATTAACTAGATTGTCTGTGGGTATACAGGAGTTCATTTTGAAAACCGTGTTTTGGCTTAATTTGTGTACAGCCAATACACAGTAGGGATGTTGTTTGGAGTTTTGAAAATGCCATAATTACCGGTAAATATTCCGTTTATCGCTCCCTAAGGATGCAGGAGACTGTAGAATGCTATTTGGTTTGTCACTTATTTTTTTTTATAGAACCATTTGTTTTAGGGGTACATAAGAGATACAAAATCAAGTTTTAGGTGGTAACTACTTTTTAAATAGGATACTAAAATGATGATTTCAACATTAAATTTATATTTATTTATCGTCTAGCACTTATGGCGTTAATAGTACCTACCTAACTTATTATATCCAATTATGAAAACGTATTTTACCTAGATACAATTTTAGCTCAAAACTAAAAGTAGAAAATAATTGTTTTTTTTTTTATGTTGTGTTTTTAACATTAAAACTAAAAACTACCTAGCGTAATATCAACTGAACTAAAACATCTAGTGGTTTTGATAGACTAAGAGCTAGACGTAGCTTAAATCTGACAAGATTACTTAACACTGCAAATGAAATAAATTGAAAAAACAATATGCAACTTTATTTTGGCTCCTAAATGTGTATCGCTTGGAAACAACCAGTACCTACTAAAGTTGATTGATCAGACATTTAAACCCCCCTTAAATCATAAACGCAACGAATACAACATGCTATATTAACAGTCCATACAAACGCATCATAACACCTACCAAAGTAATTTCTTTTGTATAAAACTACGTGATATTTTTGTTGGCAGCTCTTAGTTTATAAGAAAAGCTTGACTCTATCAGACTTTGACTACAAAGACGTCTTTGAAACTTTGACATTACGAAACTAACCTTTTCAGTATTCGTCCCCTTAAGGCACAATGACAAACTACCCGATCACTTTTTGAAAGGCTAATGGGCAAACTGGGTATTGGAAAAAAAGCCGCCTTTTATTTAAGCTGAAACAGAACGAACTCAATTATAAATGTTACTTCATCATAATGTCTAAGCGATAACTATCTTTTATCGTATTTAAGTAAAAAATAACATACTAAAATTGTAAATTTTTGTTTTTTAACAATTCCATGCAAGGTTTTATTAAAGATAAATAACACTTGAAAAAAATCATCGACCTCAGGTGGGACTGGTAGTATACTACTCAGCTATAAATATAGCTACAACATTGATCAGAGATACGCTGGCTTCGACAGCGAGAAGAAACATTTAAGAAATTTCATCGTGTCACGTGACGTCCTCGGTAGCTTAGTTGGTAAAGCACTCGCCCGGCATGCGATGGGACGTGGGTTCGAGTCCCGCCTGAGGTCGATGATTTTTTTCAAGTGTTATTTATATTTAACATACTAAAATGTCAAGTTACATCAACTATTATAATTGACAGCATTTTGATTAAAGTGACCAGGTTGAAAAACGCCCACTAGCCTTTTTATTCTTTGTACAAATTCTTCGATAATACTCTTCGGTTCCGCCTTCCGTATCGGCGGAGTAACTCAGACTTCACTGTGTAAAGCCTTAATGCCAGCTAATACGTACTTTGACCTGAGCTTTCATTGCGAGCTTTCGCTCCCTCAGCAACTCTTTCAGGCTCTACCTACCCGCCATTTTATTCACAAAAGCAACGTTAGAGGTTTTAGAATATCTATGAGTTGGTAATTTTTGGAAGTGCTTTTCAGTTTTCAATGTTTTTAATATTTAAATAAAAAAGTACGGTTTAAACTTTCTATGATTTGAATACTTTTTGTGGATAACCAATTATTGTTTCAAAAATGGTTAGAAGTATTACATAAGCTTGAAATTTCTAGGTGTTACTACGCGCACTTCTAAGTGCGCGTGTAACACTGTCAATTAACGTCCAATTTGTAGCTTTGTATTGCGTCCGTTAAAATGTAAGGAGATTCTTTCAACTTAACTAAGATATCTAAGTTGGGTTAAGGTTTTATTGGTATATCTTTTTTAAATTGGTAAGAAAAATCAATTTGCAATAAAAAGAGTATGTGCTGCATTAATATCTATACCCGTGTTGTGTATAGTCTTATACACAAAATATGACAAGATTTGCAATCCTAAAAACAATGTTATTACATAGTAACTTTTGCTCTCTCGAGATTCTCACTAGCGTTAGATACGTGGTTTTAGTGGAGAATCAGAGCTTGTTCCTTAAACCCAAGTTATGTCGCGAAACCCCGCATATACACTGTAAAATTATCGGTTCTGCTGTTCAGTTAACTTGTGCATTTATAACAAGTTCAAAATTGGTTGTTCGGTTTTAGTGTTCTTTGTACCAAAGTTTGTTTGAAACGTTCATTTTGTAAGATGTGAAGGTATAATGATTCTGCAATGCGGATTGTAAATTTGTAATGTTTTTTGCGAAACAAGAATGTTACTATTACAAGTCCGTATGGCACGGTTTGGTTACGTACCGTATGGTACGGTATGGTTTGCCCTTCGAACTACAAAGATCGAGTGCAGGTGTGGGTTCAAATCCTACAAAGGGCAAATATTTGTTTGTTGAGCACGAGCACTTAATGTGCAAATCAAGCTTAGCTCATGAAATATATTTGGTTTATCCGTTTTATGTTTTTTTGCTATGCGCTAAAATAGTTGGTATGATTGTTGAAATATTTTATTCTTTTAATTTTGAAATTTTGTTATTCCTTTTTGATTTTATCTCTTGTACGAAGTCATATTTATTATCATCTTTACTTAGCATGACTATAAATAATTTGTACTGATATATGATTTATAGTCATGCTAATTTTTGTCATTTGACATTTTTACTTTTGTACTAAATGTCAAAAAATTAAATACCTATGTAATTTTATGTTCACTATCCAGAATTTGATAATAACTTAAACTGTCACCCAAATGAGTTTATGCGACATCATAAAAATTATACTGACTACATCCTAAAGTCCATAAAACGTCAGTGCAAGACAAAGGCCCTTAGCGTGTCTACACTACCTATAACTATAGTCGTATCTACACTTCATGCGTGTCTAAGCGCGATGTATCACAAACGAGGGACAGGTATAAGATTCCAGAGAAAAATACAATGTTGTACCCCTGTTTTTTCCAACAAAATATACTTGGAAGGTTTTGAGGACACTTTGGAAATGTGATTCACGAATATATTTTGAGACAAGTTACTGATCGTGACTTTGTCTGCGTATATTTAGACGAATAAAATAAAATAATTCCACGAAATCCGAAAAACGGGACCATAATTATCCTGTGGTTAAGCTAGATTAACAAAATTAAAGCGTGATTTTCTGAGAACATACAACATTTTGGCTATATAAATGTATTTGTAGATAAAACAACTGTGTTTAAAAAGCTTATTTTTTATAATACATAATAAAAAAAGCTGTATTCTTGAGTCAATTTTGAACTGCCAAAATTTGATTGATACGTTTAAGCATCCTAATATATTTAAAAAAATACATTAATAGACACATGAATATTTAAGTAGCTCCTCTTTTACGTACACCAGTAGTAAAAGTCGCCTCAACTTACACGGACAACCAGAACATTATTAATCAGGCCACGTTTTGCACAATTTTTCCTTTCATAAATAAATAATTTACGGGGACACTCTAGTTCTGCGAAACGAGCGCCCACGTCCCTCGTCCCGAATTCCTGTAGCCGTAAAACAGGAACACAAAGGCTACTATGCCGAAAGATATATCCATCCATCTTATCATCGCGAGAGAGCCGCGTAAACCGGAACGCAATGATATCTGACAAACATGAAGTTTGGAAAGGGTAGAGGTGGTTTTCATTGATATTTGAATTACTGATTTTTTTACATCAATCGACAATTAATCATCGCTATAATTTCAGCCATAGACTGTATATTGAACATAAGTATATGACTTCCAAATTGGCCGGTTGGAAGCGGCCTGCATCCAGCGGCTGCCTGCAACCTTTACACGTCGTCTGTTCACCTCATGACGTCCTACGGTGCCATTGCCTAAAATCTTTCTGCACCACCGACCGTCAAATCTACGTGCTATGTGCCCCGCTCACTACCACTTGCATGCTAATCCTATCAGCGATTCTTAAAAAATAATTTAGATTATAATATTCAGCTATTGTGCTGTAAATATATTTTTTGCTGTCTTTAAATATAGGTGGCATTTATATTTAAACCTATTTTGATTTTGTTAGAAAATGAACAAGCATAATTTAAGATTGTTAAAATTTGTAAATTGCTGGTGTCGAACTCGTATTGTCTTAGTAAAAAAAAAAAGATTTAAACGCCAGAATTACCCATTAAATATCCTTGAGCCGTATATTAACACCTAGCTAGGCAATTATTCTTATTTAAAGATGCATTATGAAGATAAAATTCAACATTTTTTGCAGCTCCTACCAACCATATCGTATCGTTGCAACTATATATATATATATATATATGTCAATACTCTGGAGAGGGAGACATTATTATAGAACATTGGCTTTTGGACCCATTTCACTATTATTAAAATATTATTTATACCTGCTCAGTTACAACACTCACAATCTGATTTGTTATCTCTACGTAAGTGAGTTTCCTTCATTTACCCATGTATAATAATCTCTAATCTTAAAAAAAGCTTAAAATTTCATTCCTCCACGTGACGGGCATTGTATCTCAAAGTATCTGGCTCTGCTCGATAAGGCAGCGCTCGATAAGATTCGTCAATGTCTCACGACTTGTCCCGCCGAAAAAATTGCAGAGATTGTGTTAAAATTATGGCGTGAAAGTTGGTATTTACCTATGCATTGTTTTTTTTTTATAGTACTGTACTGTACCTGAGGGCTAGGGCATAATTTTTTTAGAAAAAAGGTTAGGAAGTTTTCTGTAAGAAACTTTTTGTTAGGGACATCTTGAAATTTGATGAAAGATGGATGTCAGAAAAAAGTAAAAAGGGTTGTCATGGGATTGATATAGAAAAAATGGGGAAGAAGCCGAGTTTTTTTTAAATAGAAGATAGAAAATCATTTAGTTCTAAAAGAATAAAGCTCTATTTAAACTATAAATAGGCTGATTTTCATAGAAGGTAAAATAATTGGATTTTTGGGTTCATACAGAGGGAAGTTCCTCTGTTAGTTTTGATTGTCAGTGACTATGGGAGTGACGATATAAAATGGGAGTGGAAAGTGATTGTTTGGAGACTCTAAAGAAAACCTTGATAAAAGAAGGATGTATGGTTAAAAGATGTGGTAATGCACCCATTTTTGACTGGTGAAATTGAAGAATGGTATCGTGAGCCACGGAGACGAGTGATTTAGTTTTAATTTCAATATTTTTGAAAGTGAATAATTCAGAGGGATTTTGAGAGTGACGTATGAGAGGTTTTTGTATGAAAATAAAGTTATTGTAGAGGAAAAGCTGATGGTGGAGATACGAGTCCAGGATCGGGAAAGTGATAAAGGTGGGTTTAAGTTTTATAAAATAAATATTTAATTTTATTATTTAAGTGTATCAAATAATTTGTTTGAAATTGATAGCTCTTCATTTGTTTCGGTTGAAATGGGGAATTTTATGAATGGCTGTGAGAATAAGGATTTCAAAATCCAAAAGTTAATTAGGAAAGACACTTATTAATATTTGTTGTTTTCTTTTTATGTGCACGAACTACATCGACGGAGATGATACTACGGAGGAAAGGGAGAACGTTGGTGCATTGATGGCTAGAGTGGAGTTAAAAGTCGTGGGGCGGTGCAGTCGGAGCCAGCGTGGGTTCCGGAGCTACGAGTAAACACCAAGACGGACGCGAGCTAAGTCAATTACAATTTTAAAAGTTTGATTATGCTGATATTTCTTTAAACGCGATTTTAATTCTTTACGCGTAACATTTTACTAAACGAATAACCTTTTCATGATAATAATAAATTCGTCAATTATTTTTTAAGAGTGATTTATCTATTCAAACATAATATGACATAATATCGTAGTTGAACTTAAGCTCCAAGTTTTGACTTGTGTGGGGATTTGACCTGTGACTGAGATTTATAGAGGTTATTCTGAATTTATGGGGCTAGCATTTCATTGTTTTAAATACGTAAGTCTCAGTCACCTGATTTTTGTATCATATATTTATTTGTGTATGGATTTAGATTTGATATTCAATGTCATCCATTATGATGACGTAAGCTAGAGCGAGATAGTAAATATTCGTAAATATAAAATTGATAGTAATTTGTTTTTGAATTTTAAAAATGGAAGGGTTTTGAAAACAAAATAATTTAGATCGGGAAATTCGGGGATTGCTAGCTGAGACTTCGCCCAAGGTAAGCGTTTTGCTGCTTTGGGATTTTTAGTTTTAAATTTATCTTTTTATGTTTTATTTTTGATTGTGATTTTTGTTTTATCTTGGGGCAAAATTAAATAATAATGGGGCAAAATTTTAGTACAAAATATTATTGTAAATAAAATTTGAAGTGATTATACTCAAAGGTTCTCCAAGCAGCGTCAGGTATGTTGAGGTCTTAAGGACCCAATAAACACTATTGTTTTGAATTTTATTAGTGATGCTGGTTGTAGTAATTCGTGAATTAAATTGAGGAGAGGTCATTTAACTTGATTAACTAATTATTGCGTTGTGTTACCTTTTGAAGAAGTAGAAGTATCCCTCGTTTGATGGTGTGTCATCATAATTATACTAGAAAATACACCGTTCTTGGAATTATGATTAAATAATTAGAAGTGGTGCAGATTTGTTTATTGAACATTAATTTCACCTAACTTGCGTAAATATTCTAAATTTTCCTATTAATTTCGGTTTAGAATCACAGACAATATTAGAAAGTCGATTTGGGGTTTTGCCAGACAGTGCCTTGGGAAATACATTAAACTTGTTTTAGTCAGAATACCTTTTAGAAAGAACGACTTAGGGGTTTCTTCGAATCATTTCTATCCTTACTATCGCATTCGGTCGGCACGAAGGATGATACTAGTACCCACAATGCGAGTACCGATTCCAGCCAACTAGATGCAATGGTTTGGATCAGCAAGCAATACCACAATCACGTGCAACTTACAGACAAACGCAAATTGGCCAACAGCGATGCGTTTCTATGTGGTCTATAGAATATTCAAAATTGATATTGGGGCAAGAGTGTCAGCAAGACGCACGTGTCACCAGGGTGGGTGCCGCCTCTGTGCTGAACCGTATCACCTCCGTGTCGGTCAAACCCGCCGGCATGATGGGGTGGGCCATACTCAGCTTGGCAATTAAGGGCCAACTGGGGTTGCATAAGTATGTAGCCTTAAGCAGGCAATACGTGTGGCACTGACTAAGTCTTGTGAATGGGCATCAAGGTGGGGCTGACTACTCACTTCTGGGTTTTAAAGGCCACATCATAACGCTCCTTTTGGCATTACACACACATAAACCCGAAGCACCTCCTTCGATTGTTAGAGTCAGGGGGGGACAGTTTTGGCTCTGTGTGATTAGGGTAGTCATTCCATGTAAATTAGTAGGACTAGGTCAAAACCTGCCTCTGGAATGACTACATTATTTGATGTCCTCTTACCCATTAGAAGACATAGAACAGGCTTGACAGACAAATACTAAATGCAAATCTCCCCAATGGAGTTGAGGCAGGCCGTAGGGAGGGAGTCCCGTTTGGTGTCGGTCCCTACTGGCAAGGGCGGGGAGTGAGCCCTGCCTATAACGGAATTTACTCCTAGTTTACTAAAATAACGCTATCGTTTTGGTATAATTAATGTATGAGTGGTTTCTTATGATGGAATAATTCTGATTAAATTAATTTACATTTTAAAATATTCTATAATTGATTAATTTACTGAAAATGTCAATGACAATCACCTGAAAGAACGTGGGCTACTACTATTGGCTATTACAATTGCTACTACTATTGTTACTACTACTATTGGCTATTATAATTGCTACTACTATTGTTATTACTACTATTGGCTATTATAATTGCTACTACTATTGTTACTACTACTATTGGCTATTATAATTGCTACTACTATTGTTACTACTACTATTGGTTATTACAATTGCTACTGCTATTGTTATTACTACTACTACTACTATTTAATAGACACAATTAATAAACATTCACAACGTATGGGTCATACTAATAATAGACGATCAATTTAAACTTTATCTTTGGGAAAGATAAAGTTGGCCATAATAATAATAAAAACAGTACGCCGTAGATCTTGGGCAGTACAATTTGGTGCCGTGACCAGGATATTTGGGTTACAAGTATTGTCATTGACAAATTCAGGGTAAAAAAAAAAAAAAAAAAAAAAAAAAAAAAAAAAAAAAAAAAAAAAAAAAAAAAAAAAAAAAAAAACTATGTCGTGGTTACTTTATTAGAACATCATGCTCTGCAAGTCGAGTGCTTCAACAAGGTTATTTTAACAAAGCAGAACCAATAGGAAAATGACTCGAGCAACCAAGGGAACGAGATCGGAGGTTAGGTAGCAGAACAGCGGTAGCATTTTAAGGTAGCAGAACTTCAAGGACAGATAGACAATGGTAGACCGCGGGCAGAGGAAAATTCAGACAAGTCTCAAACTGCTATTTGTACTGCATTGACTGGTAGATTGGATAGACCAAAATACCCTGGGAAAAATGATATTCATCCAGTGACATTTATAGAAGATTTGTTTTCGTATTTAAGGAGAATACCTTCGAGAGAACACGTAATCGATAACATTATAGGATGCTTAGAAGGTGACGTCAGGAGATGGGCTCGTATCTATAAAGAGCGTTGGAACACAGAGGAGGATTTCAAAAGGGATTTCATGGACACTTATTGGGGAGAACCAGAACAGAATTCGTTAAGGAGAAACATCGTATGTGGAGTGTGGCAAAAGGAAAAGCAAGCATCAATGATGGGTTACTTTATTTCATTAGCTGGACAGGCGAAGATGTTAAGCACGCCGTTGATAGAAAGCCAGATGGTTAACGATTTAATGCACCATTTCCCTAGGGAAGTGCAATATGCATGGAGAATGCATAATGGCTCAACAATCATAGAAGGCGCTGAATTTCTGCGAGATCTGGATGACGTTGACAAGCAGGATCGTAATGTAGGTGGCAGATCAGATAGTCAAGTTGCAACAGGAATGAAACGACCACTGTCAACTTCGGTGAAGACAAAATTTCAAAACAAGAGACCTAAAACTGTCGCTCATTTAGAAATTGAAGAAGAGGAAGGAACGGACGAAGAAGAAGCAGGTGGTAAGCCTTTAAACTAAGAAGAGCTAGTTTATTTGCTCCAAAACTAGCTAAGAAACGAGGGGGCAAGCACTTTAATTTTGCATTACGCTTGATGCTTTCATACGGTTGGTCACCGGGGATAGGTTTAGGAAAACGTGAGAATGGAGGATTACACCCTATATCCACCCCATCTAGTAAGGAGGTAAAGTTAGATAAATTAGGAATTGGGTTTATCCCTGATGCGAAGAGTTTTGACAGGTTCCCAGATTTGTCTCCAAGATTATTAAACCACTCTATAATTACCGAACATACACAATATTTCGTTGCAGCTTCATTGTTTGATGAGGAAGTGTCGTTTGATGACGTAGAGAACAAGGTTAGTGCGGAAATTTGGATAGAAGTTCTAGGGAATAAGATACGTTGTTTAGTAGATACTGGAAGTGAGGTAAGTTGTATTTCAGAAGAATTATTTGAATCATTACAGATGATAGAAAATACTAAGGTTCCTTCTCTTCCAGTGAAACCAATACAGATAAGAGGAGCTGTAGGACAAAAGAGTTTAAGGATACAACAGTTGGCTTCTATCGGGTTGGTAGTACAGGGTGTTACTTTGGACACAGGATTGTTAGTTGTACCTAAGTTATCAGTACCCGTTATTCTTGGATTCGATTGGTTGTTGTCGTATAGGGCTACTATTAGCCTTCGAGATCCTAAATCGTTAACTTTGGAAAAGGGGGGACATAAATTTGTTGTGCCTTTTATTGTTGAGAACCAAGGTGAGGTAAATGTTAGGTCATTGCAGGAAGCTAGTAACAGTACTGTTAACTCAAACGTATGTGATATGGCTTTTTTAGATAAGATAAAAACAGGTATTGAAATCTCTGATAGGATGAGACAAGCTTTGAAACGCGTTTTAGAGGCACATCAGATAGTATTTACTAAACGGCTTGGAAGGGCAAATTGTTACGTTCATCACATCAATATGAGTGAACATGTCCCTCGGATTAACAGATCCTATCCTTTTCCATATGCTCATTGTAGCAAAGTAGAAGAGAAATTGCGTGAGATGGTAGACATGGGCATTATTGCAAGAGGGTCGACTCCGTATAGTAGTCCATTGACATATATTTCTAAAGTGGATGGATCTGTTCGAATTTTATTGTGGCGGAATCAGAGTCCCCACCAATGCAAACTGACATTTTAATGCATTTTTACATGCATGCAAAAGAAATTTGAGACGTATTTGCTAGGAGCTGAGTTAGTTATTAGAACTGACCATAAGACACTAGTATTTGTTAAAAATATTAAGTTATATAACAGTCGGATTACCAGATGGATACTGTATTTAGAAGAGTTTAATTATACAGTTGAACATGTTAAAGGAACTGAGAATGTGAGGGTGGATGTTCTGTCTCGATTTCCAAGTGATGGAGAGATACAGGAAGGAAAAGTCTGGTACCCGTCAATCATGTATATAAGAGTGTACAAGATGTTGAAATATTTGCAGAATAGATTCTATTGGTTAAAAATGAGGGAGACAGTTAGGGAATTTGTCAAAACTTGCCATGTATGCCAATTGTCTAAGGTGGATAATGTCAAGTATGTGGGGGCGTGTAGATCAATTATAACAGAAAATCCGGGTGACATAGTAATGGCGGATCTTTATGGACCATTGCCTATGTCTAGAGGGGGAGTCACTCATGTGTTTGTCATACAGGACATTTTCACAAAATACATAAAATTATATGGACTAAGAGCTGCTACAGCTGAAATAAGGATATGGGTAGGTAGTATTAATAAATTAAATTATTATTTACTCTTATCCAGACACTTTATTTATTATAAAAAACCAATTCGAACTAATATTTTATTAAGCTCAATATCTTGAGAAAAGGTGTTTAGTTAGTTGCTGTTATTAAATACGAGTATCTAAACATATTACCACATTGAACAGCTAAACTAATGAATTGGACTAGGCGACTGAATCTATAAGCCAGCCTTGGTATCAATAAAGTATATATAAAGTCCATTGCTGGACATAGAACACATCCGACTTCCTATAAAATAATACAGCTAGCCGTTCTGAGCAGTTTCTCTCTGTGTATATTTTATACTACTGTGGCGAAACTTGCTAACACACTGTAACTACTTTTTCTAATCGAGAAAAACAAATGCAACTTTTATAATTCCAACTTGTGTTTTTTCAGATGGCGACTATAGTTGTTGAACTAAAAATGAATACATTAATTGGTGTCGACTGTACATCGCCTTGAGCTTGAGCGTTAGTTGCAGTGACGGTGTTTATTTCCCGGGAGTCACGCTGACACTCGGAAAAGTCTCGTTGAATTGTAACGATGTATAATTCTTACATTTTCCACAACAAGGAAGTCGATTTCTAGTTAAATTTTAGATAGCTCCTTTTTATTGCACACCACATAAAGTAAATAAGTTGCAGGCAATATTTTTAGTGCGATTTTATCCTTAGAAGCGATAGTTTGTCCTTCAGACTATCTTCAGGTACGCCCTACTACAAAGCAGAGGCTTCACCTCAACTATGAGGTGGTTTGGACCATACTCCACCACGCGGGCCCAGTGCAAATTGGCGGAGGGGTGTTGTAAAGCCAGTGACTAAACCTTACTGTCAGATGTAATCAAACCGCCATAAGGCCTCTGACTAGGCTTCACGACTATTTTCAAGCTATATCATCCGGGACAAACTTTTAACGTGCCTTCCGAAGCACGGAGATGCTCGTGATAAATGTCACTAAATATTCATATTCATATATTCATATTCATTTATTTCACCTTTGGGAATAACATTACACTTAGATACGTCATTTTACAATTTAGAGTCAATAAAATAAAATATTAGCATTTTAGAGCTTCGTCAAATGTACAAAAATACGATAAGATAACGATAAATATAAGTCAATGGATACAATATTAAGTTTTAAATATGTTAATGTCAGTAAGAGCTTCATCTATATTGTAGTAGCTATTTACAATAAGTATTTGTTTTATTTTATTACAAAATTCATTTCCTTGTAAATATTTATCTCCGATAGTATTATGTTATAAAATTTGATGCCCATAAACAAAAAACTTTTTCTATATTTAGCCAACCGATGTTTGGGAAGTGAAGAAATATGGTCGAAATGTTTACCCACCCACTTACAATCGGTGCGTTGATTGCTTAGCTTACTTTAGCAATCGATACCAAAGCACTGCTGCCACTGAGCTACCAATCTTCAGGTAATATAGACAGTTAAATGTGCTCGGGAGCTTATTAAACATTTTAGAATCACATATCTTTATTTAATCTTTTCAATAATATCTTTATTTATTCTCTAATTCCACTGCTAAGCAAAAAATAAAAATATCAGTTTAGCGGTGTGGTGTAGTGGTGGGTATGATACCCGGTTTGGGTAAATTTTAAAACGATCTTTTCTTAATTGACTTGAATCTAGGTGGGCAGAGAGATGCCTTAATAAAAAAGTACCTCGTAAGGGTTTGAACACATCATCTGATCCACTTCAATTCTTGGTATATACAATTACTAAACGCTTATAAACTTACCTACATAACTCCGTCTATGATCATTAAGAACTTAATCAATTTATACTTCAGTCTTATCTAAGGCTAGATTATTTTACATGTTTTTTTATAAATCGTATTTTATACAAAAAAATACAATTAATATTAAACAATGGCATTAAAAAATTAAGATCGTTTGAAAATAAGCACATTAATGAAAACGTTTCCTACCCTTTCCGAGTCATAAATCGTTTGCGAGCGCGTTCCGTATGCACCGACTTAATTCGAATCCGACGTATTTATTCATGTTTCCTGTGTTTATTCTTTGGGGTTCCAAATCCGAAGTCAACGCGCTTCGAAAAAGGACGAATTAGAGGACACAACTACAGGCACAAAGAAAAAGGTACGTAGGATACATTTGAAAATTCCTTGGTGAAAATGCTTATTTTTTATGACCTTTCTGTCATAAGAAATAAGCATTTATTTTTAAGCTGGCTAAAGTTTGAAATTTTTATTTATTTTTTATGTGATCCGATTTGTAGTTTTGGAAACCATTTGATTGTAATGTAATGCAAGAATTTTAAGTGTCGTTTCGTGTCAGTGGGGAACTAAAAAGATTTTTTGTGCAATTGTTAATTGTAAAAATACTGAACATATAGTTATGTAACGAAACAGTGATACCTTTACCTGACACGACGATTGGAAATTAAAATATGATATTTGATAATAATATACCTACCAGAAGGCTGTATTTCAGACTGAATAAGAAACTCTATTCGTAATAAGAACAAATAGTTCTTTACAAATCAACCTCAAGTTCCAATAAACTGGATCATCCAATAAACACGTTCCTTTCCTTTTAGATAAAAAGGTGTGCAGCAATATTTGTAGTTGTAACACAGTATAGTCTGAGGCGTGGCGGATTTATAAGCTGCTAGCGATTCCAATAACCCTGAGATTGTACTGCTTTCTACCATTGGCCTCTGACCATATAGTTACTTTTAAACTTTCGCGTTGCATAATTTAAAACACAATTAATTTTGTACTTAAATTATGACCATATAGTATTGTTTTTACTAGTAGTTTTAAATAAATTATAACTATCAACTTTCATTTACTTACCATTTTGTTATATAACTTTCGTTCAAGTGTTCCGTACCCAAGGATAATCTACCAATAGGGAACCATAGGGTTCTTAGTAAATATTACTAAGACGGCTCCCCGTCCGTCTACATCAGCGGGCTGTATTTGTTAACCGCTATAGTATACATCTGAATTTAATGCATTATGACAGAATGTGTACCTATTACTATGGCTGCTATAATGAGAAATAAACAGGAATAAAGGTAAAAATAAAATAGGGAAATACGTGTGTTGTAGTAAGTAATGTGTTTTTTCTGGTGATTAGTACGGGACCCTGTGTGTGCGTACCTTAACTTTTGTGGTACGTACGGAACCCTCAAAACCTACATCAACTACTTCGCTCTCGCTCAGTGAACGCGTCCCGGCCTTACAAACATACAAGTACGCGTCTCATAAAGCGGAAGTGACGAGATATGAGCGCCTTCACCCGCTCGTATCAACTCATGGCTCACTGCGCCGTTCGTTTTTCAAACTGAATGGGCTCCCTCTGGTGGAAATAAGTCGATGTGTGTGTGCAAGTGTGACACTTGTTTTGCTGTTTCGATTCTATTTTCAGAAAGGAATGCTGTTTTTATTTGTTTGTCATTTGTTATTGCATTGTTTAGTTTATGAGATTTATTTTGCTAATAGCTATTTCCTGCTACTTTGTAGGTCTTTAAAACGGTTCAAAAACTTTTCTATTTGAATCGAATTTTCTTTCCGTTTTTTGCATGGAAGCCTATTTTTTATCTAAAATAGAAGTGTCCTAAGTCAAATGTGTCAAAATCTGTCCAGCTGTTGCGGGGAACAAAACGAAAAACAGAACGACAAAAAACAAGCTTTAAGTAAAAAGTCATAATTATTAGTTGACTTCCTTCTAGGGTGCTGATTCTACTGTTCAACAACTACAAAACCGTAGGTAAGTACCTGTCTTATACAGGGCTACATTACAAGGTAGTGGCAAAATTTTAAAATAAGATCTAGAGAATAATATAAAAATGCGTCTTCATAGTTTATCAGTGTAGAGACACTATAGATAGAGATCCCACAACAATTTTGTGGTACACTTTACTATGATATGAAGAAAACTGCTAGTGAGTTATTTTTTATTAATAATTTTAATATTAAAAAAAGGTTAGTGATTCTAAGTGGCCCTCGAAAAATTGACAATACCTTGCAATGTAACCCTGTATAATTGACTCTTTTGATATAATTACTACAAAATACAATTACTGTTCTTAGTACAAACGAATAAATAAGGAAACATACGCAATAAATCTAAAAGTTTGTTGAATCTACGCACTCTGCTTTATCATGGTCTTTCATTTTGTATTCAACGTAAGTATAGGTACATTTATTTCAACAATTAAATTACCTACTGCTTTAATACACCAGCTTTTAACGGAATTATTTTACTTAAATTGTTAAAGAATCGTCTTCAAATTAGTAACAATTAACTTACCGGAATAAAACTCGGGCAAGACAAGTTGAAACAACACGGAACTTCTATCGCCGCAAATTCGAACACGTTTAATACTGAATCGAGTGCATCGGTGGAAGCACTTAAGAACTTCGCTTAGATTTAGTGATGTACGGAAGTATCGATAATTATGAAGTCAGCTAAGAATGGCTTCTTGTGGTTAGTACTTTAATTAATGAAAGCGTGATGATATTGAACTGTAATTATGATACTGATCCGACCCGCTCTATTTCAGAGCCACCGTAAAGTAGAGTAAAGTATGCCTATATACGTCCCACTGCAGGGCACAGGCCTCACCTTAACTATGAACTGGTTTGGGCCATACTCCACCACGCGGGCCCGGTGCGGATTGGTGGAGGGGTGTTGTAAGGCCAGTGACTAAACCTTACTGTCAGATGTCATCAAGCCGCCGTAAGGCCTCTGACTAGGCTTCACGACCAATATCAGGCGATATTGGCCGGGACCAACTTTAAACGTGCCATCCGAAGCACGGAGATGCTCGTGATAAATGTCACTAAATATGGTCGGAATGGTCACCCATCCACTCTTGGTTGGTTGCTTAACTTTAGTAATCGATACCAAAACGCTGCCACCACTGAGCTACGAGCACCTCATAATCTACAGCATAATATTTAAAAAACGATGGTTAATTATCTTCTACAAGTCTAACGAATACCACTCAGTAAGTCAGTACCTAAAATGACTGAATAGGAATCGGCATAAAAAGAAAACAAAAAAAAATATACAAACACTTTTCCCGGGACTCGCACCTGCGACAGCTGTTTTTTACTCATTTCATCATCATTATAAAATTTTCCATTACATACACCTTTTCAGGGGTCTGAAGTACTCTACTAGTTACCCAACTCTATTCGAATGGCACTTGCGCCCGCGTGGACTGGGGGTTGCCAGAACATAGTTTTATTTGCCTTAACGCCGGGCTATCGAAATAATAGTAGATCATGAGTAAAAGAAGTTATAAATCATCGATAAATATCCATGAAAAGTGTCGATACCCGTTCCTGTATCGACACATTTAGAAAATTTACCAACGCGTCCCTAGTGCGAAACAATCTGTGACCCACGACTTACTCTAAACTTGTTCGACTTTCCAACTTGTGCGGCTCACACGTCAAGTTGCCGTGTACCGCGAGCATGCCTCCAAATACAAATTATAACTTGAGCCGTTACCGAGTTACGGCAAGACGTTTTTGCACCTGTCGTCTAATATGTTGTTTAAAGTTCAAGGATATTTATGAGCCTAATACGAGGTACCTTTATTAATATGAATTAGCTACACAGTTATTAAAACTTGTGGACTATCGGGTGATCGCGCAAAATAAATAATAATCTGAAAAAAAAACCTAAATAAGCACTTGGAAACACATATTATAGTAGAAAAAGACGAAATGAACATAAATTATGTTACAGAGGATCCAGACAGTATATCATTACTAGGGTATAAGTCCCAAAAAATCTTGGCCCAAGCATAGCTTTTAACAGACCCTAACCGAAAATCGAACCATATTGCATTAAAAGCAAAATGCGCCACTACGCCAACTGTAATAAACCCATGAAGTTAGTGATGTTGACCCATGCCTAATTATAATAATAACACACAAACTTTTACATATCAAAACCTAACTCCTAGCATATAAACCAATTTACCAGATCTGAACTTTGGCAGTATTTTAGGAAAAGAAGCATTTAAACATGAAATATCAAAGTTACACGAAACTGTATGAATATGCATCGAAAACTGGGAAAAAATATATTACAGAATATCTAGTCCAAAGGAGCGGGAGCAGTAAATTGGTTGAAAAATGTTATTTACTTTGAAAAACCATAAGCCTTTGAAAAGTGTAGTTACAAAGAAGGCAATATGGAAGCTATCTCCATCAATCAGAGGAGATTGGAAGCCACAGACAATAATAAATACGGAGGATGAATGATGAGCTCAAAACAAGAGTCAAAATTTAAATGAAAAGGAGTTGTTTTTATTTCTACACGTATTACAATACAAGGCTACATTGCAACGTAGTGACCTAAATATGGTTAAGAGAACAATATAAAAAAGACAAATCAGATTTAATTTGAGTTTTTTTAATAAACTTTACTTATTGGAACAAAAAGTTCAATTATACATAAGTACTATACGAGGTGCACGGTCACAGTAATACTATATTTTACTATAACCGTGGCACGGTCATTCATAAGAGACCATATAGGAGTGCGCTGGCGCCGACCCAACATGGACCTTAAGCAACTGTGCACATATTATTACGTGGAATTAAATTATCTATGCTTAAAAAACAATTATAAATTGTAAATCGGTGACATTACTGATTCTTAGCTGTTCCTGAAAATTTGATACTAGCCATTTTCACTTGGGTTTTGCATAATGAAACTAAGCTCGAGGTTAAATCATAATAATACCCTGTTATAAAAATTTACATGTCACTTTGAAAGTTGATAGGGACATGCAGGTTAAGGGTTAATTTTGATTTTTGAAGGATTTGCAAATTGACCAAAATCTAGATAAGTTTATAAGCTACTATTTCTGGTTTTGACAATCAACATGGCGTTTTAATTTTCGTTCGTTTCGCACTGTGCTGTATTGTGTATTGTTGCTCTGTCTGAGACGAAAAGCAAAATTTTTAAATGGTGGCCGCTTCGCGACTGCAACTTTAACGTTTTGACAGGAAATTAAACTAGCGGCTCGTTGATTTTTTCGCGTGTGGGACGCTGCCAATTTCTCTTGCATATTTCTCTTTGTTAGAGTTACGTAGGATTTAAATGCAGGATATTGTACTAACATTTTTTATATTGGTTCCAAGATGTAAGGTCAGCTACTAAATATATCAGATTTACATCTTATATGCCTATATAACTTTTTACGCTGAGATTGGTTTTACTGATTCCTCCGATGTTTTGTGTTGAGACGTTAATTTAACATCATTTCTGCCTATTTCTGTTCACTGTTGGACGTAAGCCTTCTCCTACAGAACACTCAAAACTCGGGAGATCGTACTTTTCAGCTTAGCAGCCATCTCTCTAAGGTAGCTCTATAGAGCTGGAGAGCTTTTAACACTATGTTTGACGAGGCGGACTCAAGAACCTTTTTAATTTAACTATTGGATAATTATGATTTATCGTAATGATCGATCGATAGCCGAAAGTCAAATATCAATCACTTTGTCAAATATATTTAAGCTCTCCGTGACTGGTCGTACATAGTGCAGCATTATGCTGCGGAACTCTTTTGAAGTTAAACTTTTTATTTATTTTTTTCCTGGCCACCTATAATAATTTTCTTTTTAATTAACATTTTGAATGGGCATGTCTGTCATGTAAAGAATGTCTGTCCTGAAGAGAAAATGGACAGTTGTGTGGTTGGCTCGATGCATATTATATCGTAAAGTTCATTACTGGTAAGTTTCGTAAACTCATTTAATGTAATAAAATTGTATGGCGTGTCGCTCAACTACTGATCGTGTGAGCGATCCGTCTTATATTATCAGAGCTAATTTATCTAAGAACTAGTAATTTCCCGTGACTTTGCTTGTGCAGTTTTTAGTTTATTTTTTTATCCATAGTCTACCATCAAATTGTAATTCATATTGCCATAATGTAAAAGCTCTCAAGATGTTCATATTTGTAATCTTTGTTTTCCTTAGTATTAAGTAGGAGTGTTCTTTGTTATAGTATCAACAAAGGACCCGGTCTACGGGTTCTCCCCCCTACCTGCCGAAGCGCTAGCTTTAATAAGCACCAAATTGACCTGCTACGAGTAGGTGCTAGTTCCAGCACGTACTTGTTTATATCACCTTGTTGCGTTGAAAAGGAACGATCCTGCGCTAGCAACGACTTCTGCAAGGAAAAGAGACGATTCTGCGATAGCAACGACTATTTAATCCGACTGCAAAGGATAAGGGCGACTATCCGGCGCCGGCACCTTCGTTATTGTTTTTTTACTTTTCGATAAGCCCGTTCATTGTAAATTTTTTATATAAATTATTCTGTTAACCGGTTTGGAATTTCATACCTCTAAATTCTGTGTAGTTTAATTAGTTGTAAAATAAATAAGTTTTCTTTTGCGTTCTCAATCAAAATTCCCCACGCAAGCCACACAATACAAAATATTAATTTTTTTGTTCCAATTTTAATTTTATTTTAATTATATTTTTTCAAGTTCATTTTCTTTTATTTCATTTTCGTATGTGTTTGGTGGGGCCTTAATCGGTCGCACCAAACGTAGCAATAGGTACTCACACACAGGTACAAAAATGACTGCTTAAATGTTTAAGTAAACCTTTATGTTTAGCTTTTTGATTTTTAATAAATAATTAGTCTTTTTAGAGTTTGTAATAATAATAAAGAATATTTCTTATGTTTTCTTCCACTATCTAAAAAATCATCGCACGGAAAACATAATACATGTAAACGAGATTTTATAAGAATATTTCTACACTAAACGGATGTACAAAATAAAATCTCAAAGTGAAAATTAATAAAAACGTAGAAGATGAGATTCTATGCAAAATTTTTATAATAGCTTCCAACGTTAACGCAAACTATGCAGTCGGGCAAAGTTTCGGTTCCCAACTCTTCAACTCAATATAATTGAAAGTTTGCTTATTCACAGGGAAAGCGTTAAACCGGCCAACTGAAAGTGAATAAAAAAAATGAGAAAAACAAGAAAGGAAGAAAATAATTAGTTTTTAAAAACTTTACAATGAAAGTAAAGAAAAACTTTAGAAATGTTAGTCTTTTAGAAAGAAAATGTTTACCTTTTTAGGGTTTTATAAACCTTTTCTTTATCCGAAATATCTTTCCCTACTGTAACCTATTTCTGTAACGAAGTTTGCAAGTTCACAATGTTTTCATTTTGTTACCTCTAGCTGAAACACAATCTTAGTATGTCGAAAATTTTATGGTTTCCAATATACCGAACAATGGGACCTGTCAATGACATATTTGTATGACAAGAGGGCGACACCCAATTTTGTTTCGTACTGCTTATATACAAAGTTCAATATCGAGTGTTGCAAATAAAAAGGTTACATTCTCCGTTCGAGCACATTTTCAATGCGCCATTTCATAGTATTCCTTAAAATCGCTAGCGCTTGAATTCCACAACGTACAATGGCTACGTTGAAACAATAACGAGTGAAATCTTGGGCGGATTGTCACGTTTGGTGAACCCTTTATACCTTTCGACTCTTAAAATATACATAAAATCAGTAATCATAAAAGCAGCGTAGGACCTAAAACGTGGTCAGACTACCTGGTAAACACTAGATGCAGACCACTTTCAATGGACGGTCTATATTGGGGAATATAGTCTGCTATTGGTGATGGTATATTTTCAGCTGTGGAAGTCTTAGCGAAAATGATGATATTGGCATATAAGTATTAGGTCGTCAAATTATGTGTACACATTTTCAAATCTATTAGCCCTTAGTAAAGTAAGTACTAGTCAAGCTTACACCTGAACAACTTGCACTACGGGACCTCAAGGACTCAAGGACAAAATTTCTATTGTTCCATGTTCAGTCGACCAAAATGTACTTAACCTGTTTTTCTCGATTTTACATAAAAGAGTTATTTATATTCTAAGAACAACACATAGTTGAGGTAGGGAATGATTTTGGTATTAAGTCTAACACAGTTTTACTACTTTTTTGTGCATACATAAAAAATAAAAAATACACAGAACAGAATTATATTGTTTTTAACCGACTTCGAAAAGGATAAGCTTCTATTTTCAACAGTAATGTACATTTCTAATAAACTTTTAACTCTAAATAAAAGCGGACCAAGGAGACCGCGTAACATAAAATTTCAATTGTGTTTTTTTCCCTGGGCAAGTTCAATGGGGATTTAGATACAATCTCTATTTGAAAAAGTACATGTAAGTGGGCCTTAATCGTTTACTCAACGTTTTAGAAAGATCTCGATCAAAATGTCGTACGTGTAAACGACACTGCCGCCAGCTAAAGTTCAGTAGCTCTTAGCTTTACGTACCGATAAGGGAACGTAAACACCCTGATCCATTACTAGTACATACTAACACATTGGCAAGTTTACTGCCGATAAAAAGTATGGGTACATTTGACTTTTCTGAAGACTATTTTAGTAACTGTGTATAAAACTGTGTTTTGTTTTATTTTAGCGTTTATAATTTGATGTACGAGTAGGTGTTCTGATTAAAAATGCCGTTTTTCTTGGAACACAAATTCATTTTTCCAGTCGTCAGATAGGAACTTTAAAAGTGTTGTTCTTACAATTATTTATTTATTTTTAGATTCTAGTTTTAAATGTTCGATTTTTGCCATTCTTGTTTTCGATACTATTATTATTGATTTTGAACACAAAAGCCAAATACTATGAATTCTTGATTCAAAGAAAATGTAATGGCCCATTTTCCCTTATTAAGCACTTGAATAGAGATAGAATACTCAAGTAAATTATACCCCAAGTTATTTATTTCTAGGTCGACTGGTTTATTCTTTGCGTTATTTATCAGTCAGGCAGTCATAGTAAAATATAAACTGTGACAGTCGAAACCCTTAATTTTTCAAAAGTTCCTAGTTTTAACAGATCCGATCACAATACATTTCTTTGGCATCCTCTAGGTTAGATCAAGTTACCATACTACGACAGAGGCTGAGGTGGCGCCGGAGCCAAAGATTATTATTAATCGAACGGTAAGTAGATTAAACTGAATACATTAGGGAAATTATATACATTGGTCCGACGAAGGTGGAGTAAACGGGTTCTCGAGTGGAGACCACGCCTAGGCAAACGTAGTGTAGAACGCAAGCTGGATGGACCGACGACCTTAGGAAGATGGCTGGTGGCAGTGGATGGATGAAAATAGCGGGAGATCGTACTCTTTGGCGCTCTTTGGGGGAGGCCTACGTCCAGCAGCGGACTGCAATAGGCTAAGATGATGATGATGATGACATTAGTGAAAAATAGTTTTTTCGGAGTTTTGACTGTAAGAATAAATATTAGCTTGTTAACCCACTTCGAAAAAATAATGCTTTATCTTGGTCGTGTTCTTCAATGCTGAGTTTACATTCTCTCAAACACTTAACTTGAACAATAACACTCTGTGCAGGTTTTCTTAAGATGTTTTCCTTCGGCGTTAGGCAGCGATATCTTTGGAAAACACCTACAAACTAAGTGGTTCAGAACAGAAATCAAATACGCGTTTACTTTTTAGAGACCATAATGTTATACCCACTAATCTTCTGCATGTATAAATCTCGACGATTACGATCACACGACGTCAAAAAATTTGTTACAATATCTAAAAAAATCGGTTTGTTACAAGATTGCTACCATGTACTTTATTTTTGAGTTCCCGATATTTTGGCACTGTTGCAAGCGCTATGATCACGGAGTTACTCCGTGTCTCCGTGATCATGGCGCATACAAACTATTCTAATGTTAGTGACCATGAAAGTTTAAAAAATATTCTGTTTACAATATTTTTTTCTTACGTACCATACTACTCTGAAACAACGAATCAGTAAGGTCATTTTTTTTTCATAACGTTCTTAATATATATTTACATAATCATATTGTTTAAGGAAAACCTTAAGCGCCTACTTATCTCGAAATCAATTACCAAGTGTTGAAAAGCTGATCCAAAAATAAGTGTCATTTCATAAAGGAACTCATATTCTAAAGATTATATTCCTATACTAGCTGTGCCCGCAACTTCGTTTGCGTGGACTACAGTATGTTTGCTATGATGGAACAAAAAACGTTCAATTAAAGAACAATATACCTACGTAAAGAAATATTACACCAGTCGCCCGCGGCTTCACCCGCGGCTTCGCTCGCGGCTTCGCCCGTGCTAATCTTGATTTAAAAATAAACCAATGAATCGCAAAGAATACTTCTTATTTCATTGTGTAATCTCATCTCAGCTTTTTGTACTCCACTGCAGGACGTAGGGCTACCTCAAAGAGCGCCAAAGAGCATGATATCCCGCTTTTTTATCGATCCATCGAGCTGGCAGGTGTCCTACACTACGTTTGCATAGGCGTGGTCTCCACTCGAGAACCCGTTTACCCCACCTTTTATCGGTTCTGCGAGTCTGCGACAGATTTGGCCATTACAGAAAGATGTTGTTTAACCTATACTTAGAAAATAATGAACTTAAACTACAAATTTTTACCCGCTTTTTACCCCGTTTAAGGTTTATGATTCCAACAACACCTATATACTTTGAGTGAGTTCCTAACCGTAAGCCTAAATAATAACTTTAGTAATGTTTACTTTGAAAACGAAGGACTTTCCATACACAAATTCATCCTCCTTTTATTTTATTTTTATCAAAAACGCTGAGATTGTTGTATTAATTTTCATATACATATAGCCGTAAACACTAAATTTGGAGAACCTAACTTTAAAACTGACGGACTTTCATACAAACTTCGAATCCCCATTTCACCCCCTTAGAAGGGTGAATTTTGAAAAATCCTTCCTTAGTGGATGCAAACGTCATAAGAAGAATACTTGTGTGAAATTTCAAGTTTCTAGCCTTAGGATTTGGCCTGTGCGTTAATTTAAAACTGTCATCCCCTATTTTACCCCCTTAGGGTTTGAATTTTAGAAAACGCTGAAATATATTATAACCATCATTTTTGTTGTACTCAATTCATACGAAATTTCATGTAAATATTTCCAAAGAATAAAAATTGCGAAAGTAGTTCCAAATAATATCAATTTTACTAGTGAAGTACATTTATGTCGCAGGTCACACAGACACAGACACAGACAGGCACATGTCGAAGCTATTAGAACTTAAATTTTCTAACGTTGTCAGCATGAGCTCATCATGCTGAACAACCTTTCCTAAGACGTTATTTAATAACTCTTAAAGTTTAGCTGGTCTGCTAGGGTTTCACATCAGGTAGACCAGACCCTCGTTAACCTTTATGTCAACAGTAAGTGCTAATGACGTTGACCAACTTTTTCTTAGGCGCTATATCAATTCGTATAAAAAATAAGACGGGCCACTGGTGTTCCACATTAGGTATTCAGACCTTTAAAAATAAATTATAGCCTTTATGTTGCCGAGGACTAATAGCTATATGATAAAAAAAGTTTCATCAAAATGCGTCCAGTAGTTTTTGCGTGAAAGGCGAACAACAGACAGACAGACAGACAAAAATTTTAGAAACCATATTTTTGGCTTCTGTTGGTCATATGAAGACCCCTAGTAGTATTTTTTTTTAATTATCTTCAATGTACAGAATTTACCCTCTCTACAGTATTTATTATATGTATAGATTTAAAAAATACGTATTTCCTCTTTTTAGGTGTATATTTAATTCAAGTATTTCGGCTTATATTGTGAGGAAATCTCAGAAACGGTTTCGTGATGATCCGGTATTAACGCGCACGGAGCGATTTAATAAGCAATAAAATGCACTCTACGTGTCTTTTCAGAAAGAAAAGAGTGAAAATTTGTGGACAGTAAATAAAACTTGTATTTTATAGTTGTTTCTAATGTCGAATCGCATTAGAGTTTTATCCAAAAGGTGTCGGAGGGACCGTATTACTAAGTCTTTTTGTGACTATAGTACAGACTGTATGGTAAAATTAAAAAATCGCTTTTATTTGTCGAAAATTATTTGTTTGGAGGACACCGGTGACCCCCATTTCGTCCAAAACTTTAATACACTGTATAATGAACTACCATTCATTTTTACTAGAATTATATAAATCTACACTATCATTTTATTAAGTTGTCGCAGCCAAACTTCGGGATATCCCATAACGAGGCCATTGAAGCGCCTAAGCAAAGCTTCCGACGAGCTAGGCTTAGCCAGAATTAGCTCCACACAGCCTATCCACCTTCTCTATTAGACCTCTCACGGTACACCACAAGCTTCAATGTTCACCTCACTTTGTATAGGAAGAGGGAGCCAAGGGGGTCACGTTAGAGTGGCTTCGGTATTACATTGTCGGACATAAAACGCCATTTGCATATGAAAGAGATCAGCCTACCGCCTGTTTTCGTTGCCATAGTAAATATTTACGTTTGACGTGAGCGAAAATATTTAAACAAGGGTCAGTTTTTATACACTGGCTGGCGCTTTGTGTAGTGCTCATTGTGTTAAAAAATAATAAAAAAGAAAATGGTTGAAATGGTGTTCAGCGATTGTTTGCTCATGCGCTAATTCTTTTTCATCTTTTCAAGACTGACACATATTGTTAGTTCTTAAAAATCATTCATTATTATTTGATATAATATTATATTTATTGGATTAAACATTTTTGAGGGAGGTGTACGTCCTGCAGTAGAAAAAAACAGGCTGAAATATTAAGAATGTTAAACATTTTGAAAATAAAGGAGAATTTCTACGTTTCATGATTGTCTAAATTAAAAATAAATCATTATTGAGCAATCGTATTAGGTACGGGACCCTAAAAACGAAGTTTTTGGATTCACTTGAAATCAAAGCAGAGAGTAATCAATGAATCAAATTACGGCTAGCAAAACACCTAGGCAGAACAACGGGCCGATAGTGCAATTTGTCATCCAGCTGAACTGAAACTACAGTTATTGTTTCCCATTCAAGAATGGTAAGATTTGGGCTGGATTTTAATTACAGTACCTTACAATTGGTTCAAAACAATATTGATATGTTTTTCTTCTACTTGTTATTCTGAATGTGTCTCTTGTCACGACACCTAATTTTTTAATGCTGCATGCTCTAAAAACAAAATTGCTTGTGTTTTTTCCCTCATCTACAAAATGGAATGTTATATCAACAACACAATAACAATATGCGGATCTAGCAGATCTAGATGATATGAATATATTATGAGCTTGCCGTGAGCACAAAACAGACAAGAAGACAAGAATCATAATCATAAATCTTTATTGTGTTAATCGTGGTTCTTCTGGTTATTTAGTTCAGTTAAAAAACAAACTTTTTCTGATTGACTCACGTCTGCTAGGTGCGACAGAGACGCACTAGCAAAAAAAAACAAGAATCATCCAAAAAAGTTTTTGGATGGTTATTCTTAACTTTGACTTCCTTAGATGACTGGAATTTGAGTGTTGTCTTTTTGTCTGTTATAATATTTCTTATTAGACGCTTCCAATACCCATCAACTAGAGCTTAAGCTAAGAAAGTTGAAAAAACTAGCAGATTTCTTAGAGCTCTCTATCGAGTAGACAAGGTATGATTAATGGGCCTGCTCAGATTGCCAGTGGACTTATCCACCACGTCCCACGGTGATGTATTGCCCTGAGTTGCCGGGATATATCTTGATTTGGGTTTTGGATTTAGCTACTGTTTTCTGATCGTTTATTATGATAGAAGGAGGATTTAGTCATAATCGTGTTTGGGTTCAGGAAGCGGATAATTGAGGTTATTATAATTCGGAAATGTATCTGATTTGATAAAGTTACTATAGCATAGTATTGCGATGGTAGAAAGGTTTATTATGGTGGAAAATAGGATCTTACAACATACGTAATGAAAAGAAATTGGTTTCAATTTTCCTACTTGCGGAATCCATAGATCCTTGTTTAATTATATTCCTTACATTTTGATTTTAGTTTATTTAGGGACCAACATAAACGTTAAAGTTTCCAATAGTTTAATTCTAATATAATATGCCAATTATAGGCGTTCACAACTTTTTCACACTACGGCTTAGTAACACATTATTAACAGAAAACGAAACACACAATCCAATATGGTTTAAGTTTACTACATTTCATCACATAGTTGTCAATAACTGGTTTTATAAAATGTCTCAAAGCGTCAGAAAAAATATCAAAAGTCGGTGCGAATGAACACATTTTAACTCTCGATAGCTGGCACTGACTCCAAAAAGAACTGATTAGGCATACCTAATCAGTTTTTAGTCAATATTAATTTTCGCTTTTTAGTTTCATTTTGAAGTCGGTTTTTAGTTTTTTATTAATCTTATTTTATTAGTTTCACGCTTTACAAATTATGTTGGTAGAGTTATCTTAATCGCATTCCTGTAGTCCATCAGGGAAAAGCCTAGTAGGTATATTTAATTTTCTAATATAAATGGTTTTGAATTTTTTGAATCACTGATTTCATTTACTGAAATGAGTTACAATCTATTCAACCTGTGCAAGATTTATAATTTCGTCAAAAAAAACTTAACTTCGAGTCCAACAAACCGAGCCCAAAAAAGCCTTAAAAACTAAAATATAATGTTTTCAACAGAAAATGAAAATCGTACAAGTGGCAAAAAGGGGTAATTGTGACTCTTATTCATTATGAGGTTAGAAACCCTAAAAACGAAATAAAACAATTCACAAACGCCTTTGTATTTTGTGTTGAAAGTGTTTGTCCAAAAAAGTTACGTTCAATTCACACTGGGCTAGGTGTTGACGGAAAATGTGGGTAAGTTGATAAATATTTCAAACAATGTTAATAACGTGTTGTTGAATAATTAGGAATTCTTCCTTTTCGGGTCGTGGAATGCTGCCTTTTAAATGGTTGAAGGCACGCATCGTATGAGTAAGTGTGTTAGTATAATATAGGGGGTGGACACATATATGTCCATTACTTTTTGACTCTCGAAGCTTTAATAAAAATATAAACGTAGCTTACGAGTGGAACTGTAATCAATTAATATAAGTTTCTACACGAATACTTAATCCAATTTGTTTATTGACTTAAGCTACTTTGATAGCATAATCCACAACGTTATTGCCATGACAATAGTTTTTTTAACGTTTGGTATTGCTAAAATGTCATTTTAAAACAAATATTATAGTTTTTTTTATTCAGTAAGTATTGTTTTTTCTTTCTTTTACATGATTATAAAAAATACTTCTTAATGAACTTGCAATTTAAGTAAGTTAATAAAAGTTTCACAATTTTATATCATTTTTTGTAAAAAAAAATTAAAAAAAATAAGCTTACGATAGCAAGTCACAAACTTGTATTATCCTAACGCGTAACAAAACAAAAATTACATTACAATATCGTTACTCGTAAATTCGTATAAAGGACAACCGCCGGGAGTTCCGTGACGTTTTCAACAGATAGTACCAGAATAGCAGCGGGAAATAGCTCATTTAAAATACAGCAGAGCTGAGCTAAGCGCGGAAGCGCGGTCTACGGTAGCCAGGGTCTTTCACGCTTTTTAGACCCATTGAGAATTCCTAGAGGTTTTGTTGGAATGCTAAAGCTGTAAGCAATCCCGACACTCGCCCGTGTAATGTGCATCTAAGTTTAGGAATCGATTTTCTAATGCACAATATTTTTAGGCTAGGCTTTAGGACACGATTTTAAACTTAGACTAGACTAGACGTAAACTTTGACTAATA
This sequence comes from Anania fuscalis, assembly GCA_950371115.1. Lineage (NCBI taxonomy): Eukaryota > Metazoa > Arthropoda > Insecta > Lepidoptera > Crambidae > Anania > Anania fuscalis. Next base: position 13,055,155 of record OX493335.1, on the reverse strand, counting down.
AATAGGCAATTAATTTAAAATTTTCTTTCTATGACGTATAATAAAATTAAAGTCGGACTGTAAAAAAAAAATGCATTTTGAATATTAATTATTAGTTTCTGCTAGGCAAACTACATTGTGTACAAGAAAACCAAAGAAGCTGTATTAATAAATGAACTCATAAATTTAAGTTTTATGTATTTCTTTTAAAAAAATACTTTGCTAATATTTTGGAATACATATTTTTAAATTGAATAAAGATAACTTTCGTCCATGTCGGGATTTGAACCCTGATCTCTTGCTTAGCGCGCAGGCGCTTTACTAATTAAGCTACAGGGACATCTCGACTGGACGAAATTTGCCTTCTCAATTCATTTGTGACATCAACTCATAAATTAAAAAGATTTATAATGATGAATTTTAACTTAGAATACGACATATTTAAACCAAACATAGTGACGTTCGTTGCTTAGTTATATCACAGAGAAAGATATTATTCTTCTACGTGTTATATGTATAATTCCAGATTTATAAATTATAACTATACAATATACACGATATAACGTAGAAATCGTTTCTGTGATTGGGTATTATTTACGTTCAGAGAAATTTAATACGCGTTTTAATGGATATATCAGGGGCAACAAATAAACTTAATATTTTATATAAAAATAAAAGTTATTATTTATTGAGTTTGAAAACTTATAAATATAAAAACAACAATTTCTATAGCTAAGAATTTTGCTATGTAGGTATACTTAGTTAAATAAATTTAATAGATCTAAGAATACGTAACACGTTTGTTTTACATAAGAGGTTTATTTAAAAGGTTATTTAAAGAAAGTCTGCGTATATTATAGAATCAAGCCACTGTGTAATGAGCAATCTCTCAATAATTTAAAACGGGATAGAATTTATACTTAAATCGATCCTACTTAAGCTAGATAAATGAAATACATTTTTGTTAATCCATTTACGCGTTAAAGCATAGTTGAATTATAAACATTCATTCAAACGTACAGATTTTACACATAAAAGTATTTTTTTTTTTTTTTTGTTGAGCATAGTTTTATTAAGTTATTTTGTTTTAATGAAAAAAATAATGTTACACCAACTTATATAAAAATATACCTACCTACTTTCAAAAAAATATTTACCTTCTCATAAAAAAAAAATCTTTATTTTAGTCGAAAACATGTTTACATGTTTGGCTTAAAGACAAATCCACTCCTAAATCGGAGTTGTCTGGACAAAACACAATTTATTGTAGTCCAAACCTTGTCCACTTCAGGACCCATTTGTTCGCAAAACCTCTTGGTTTATTGTAACAGCTTGGACCTACTAAAGTCTTTTTTCATAAAAAAAAACTGACTGCGCTTTTAAATTAAAAATATGATTAGATTTTTTCTGTTCCTAAAATATCTATGTGATATTTTCTAATAAGTATGATTGGTCCTTGTCTGATCGATAAGTTCATGATGTCTGATTCAGGTGTCTCAATTTATCGTCCAAGGACTAAATAAATAACGCGAAACTTTGATTTCAATTAATAGTAACTTTAACAAAAATATAAAACAAAAACAGTGATAGGTACTACTAAAAATAGGTAAATAATTATTTTAAATCTGAATGAATAGTATAATGAACACATTGTACGGGATAAACATTTACTTAGTACACCTTAATTACCCTCTAGTAGGATTTCATCCAATAAATTACCTTCATTTGAACATTTATTGCGTGAATAAAATCTCAAATTATATCATAAAGTTAAAATGAAAACTCGTAGTAGGCTCTGATTTGGTATACAGCTCGTAAGATATCGTTACTGAACCGCTAGTTTAGCTAAAACGTTTCTTATTCAAGTGTCCAATTCAATTCCCGTGAAAGATTCTATGAGTGTTTTAAAATGTAAATTCAGTGAAGTAAAAGTTATTTTAAAAATATATATAATAATAAATACTTTTCAATAAGCAGTTCTGCACACTTTATGACTTATATAGGTATAGCTAGAAGCTATAAAAAGTCGCATAAAATAAAGATTACTTGGGTTTTGCAATATAGTCTTTATTAGAGTATGTTGATTACTAAGGCCTTAGTAAACGATGTCCTATTATAATAGTTTTCCTTAGCTAGACGTAAAATATTTTATGCTTCACCCATGGTTTAGAGGTTTTTATGAGTTTTTACAGCTTAAGTATCGTGTTTGTTGAGTTACGCCTGTCTGGGAGAAGGTTCCTTTATTATAATAGCAATAAAATAGTGTACATGGTGCTTTCTGTAAGGTGTCAAGCCAGTGCGGGGTGATAGAAAACTACAAATTTTATCGATGAAAACTAGATATTTTCTCCGAGTTTTCTTTGTTTTAGAGCTAAAATTATTTCCCTTTGACAATACGATAAAGATGGATAAATAATCTGCACCATCCAAAGTTAAGACGCCGCTGTTACAGTCAGCAGCTGCCACCACAGTTAGTTTAACTCGGTTGAACCGTCAGGCAAATAAATAATAGGTAATATAATTGCCTAGAATTGTTGCATTAATTCCCGTTTAAGTTTAGATACTTTAATCATAGTCCAAATGGAAAATACAGTTACATTAAAACCAGAGCTAACAGCGAACCTGCTAACGGTCGGGGAAATAGAATCGCCACTTTTGTGATCTTTAGTAAAAACTATTGATGATTCTTTGAGAACAAAGAACAGTCATAATTAAACATCGGAAGGCCATTTTGTCGTATCATCTTGATGCATTAAAACACAGTTTTTATATCTAATGTACCGTGATTACAACATGCATTCTTACTTTCAGCCCATTTTTATAGTAATTCAGTTTACAATTGCGTGAAATTTTGTAATTTCTTAATCGTGTCCCTTTAACAACCGACCGACACTGGCGGAATGTGTGTGTTCGCTTTGAAGGCCATAAAAAAAATCTGTCATGTTTTTAAAAAAGCTCTCAAGTAGCAAGTGCAAAGTCGAACCCATTTCTTGATGCACCGCATTAAAACGTCCGCAAATTCATCAAAGTCAAAGCTGTAAAAATGTCCGCAAGGATAGAAGGCTTGCGACTTGCGGCGACCGGTTAAAAATGCAAAGGCTCTTTGCTCGAGCAAACAGTTCTTTTGTGGGTATCTGAGTGAGACATGTGACTCGTATGTGGTAGCTTGAGATCGATAACTTTTACGAAAGTCGTTTGAAAGTTAGTGATAGAGATAAGAAGTAAACACTACAAAAATTTCCAATACATTTTCATTAGCATTTCTCTAAAATATATTCCAGAGAAATAAGGATATTAAGGATTTCGTAAAATCTCAAACGATACCATGAAATCATGAGAATGTCATATTTTAATATTCTAATCGTTTACCTCTTCTTACAAAACATTGTAATGATGTGTGACAAAAGAAATATAATATCTTTGGTGACCAATTATTGGCGTTTAGTCAGTAATAAGTCAGCAGGCAATTAAAAAAAATGCATCTTACCATTAACTATTTTATTTTTACCCTTAAATTAGATTGTGATAACAGATGGTGAACCCAGAGGAAACTTCAGGTTAATGAAAATGAACAGAATACCGACCAAAATAGCGTTGATACTGTAACCTGTACCTTATAATATTTTTTCTTTTAACGGGTGAAAAATTAGAACATTCAGTATTACGTGTGCCATGTTTTTCCTTTGAATTCCACAACACCTCAAAAAATAAGGAAACCAACCTCATTTTCCTGTTTCATTTAGTACTTACTTTTTCTGACATTATAAGAGACGATTTCAGTGCTCATCATCATCACATCACATCACCAGCCTATATCAGTCCACTGCTGGACACAGGCCTCTCCAAAAGGAGGATTTTGCCATAATCGCCACGCTTGGCAGGCGGGTTGGCGATCGCAGTTTGGCCAATGGTGTAGAGGAGACGCTGCTGCCCGTCAGTGCTCATAATGAAGAAAAAACTGAAATCAATTACTGGAAAATCATAACACCAGTATTCTGAGAGAGTTTTTCAAAGTATGCAACTATTATAGAAATTATCCAAAGTCCGTCTTTGGTCAAATAATTTTGTCAATTGAATAAGTAGTTCCGAAGATTATTAACCCGTCAGGCCAAGGTCAAGAGACACAATAAAAAATCTATTATAAAAAAGCTTGATAGGTTAAAACACCGTTTTTAGTTTCATAATTCATCATATTACGCACTTGTGCTGTAATAACATTATCGTACTAGTGCGGTAATGTAAACTATTTTTAAAAAAAAATCCAGCATAATTTTATGTCTAAGAACATTGAACACTTTGCCAATAATAAATTATTTTAGGGTTAAGATAACAAATAAATATTTGATCTTATCAAATTGTATATTAATAACCACAAATTAACTTAACTATCATTTTTAGAAACAATAATTTATAGTTCATTTTATTTTTTAAATTGCTGCTACTCCGTCTGAACAGCCAGTTTTTCCTGTGCCATTATTAAACTTGCGCGCGCATCGAAATTGCGGCGCGCGAAACAAACAAAACTTACGTGCACTTTTTCCTAAATATTTGGTAAAGTTGTTGCTGTTTGGTTAATCACTATCAAAAATGCCTACTTTAAATAGTGAAGTTGAGTAAAATGTTATTTAACCCCGTCGGAAATACTTATCGAGGCACGAAACGCAAGTGATAGCCCTTTGCCGCCAAAATCCAGAGAAAAACAGCAAAAACGGAGAAGGTATTTTAGATTTTAGTTTGTTTTTTTCCTCGCAATTGTGTTGAAAAACGTCGTATGGAACTCGTGTGCATGGATTATTACAAACTCGGCTTCCTTACCGCGCTTGCCTGCGGCTCGCGCTTTCAATAATGCTTCGTGTGTAATAATCAACTTTGCACACTCGTATTATAATGCACTATTGTGGCAAGTTGGTGGATCCTATCAAGATCGCAAGGCAAGTTTTGTTTTCACTCAGTGGCACTCGTTAAGCCCTATTTAAGGCTGAGCTAATTTATTTTTATTTCAGCCGGAGAAGGGAATTCTTCGTAATTAAAAGTTATTTGATAATAAAGAGGGTTGGGATACAGTTTTCTTGGATTAAATGAATTGAGAAAACTAGTAAAGTTCCAGTAATATGTAATCAATCATAAGATTACCAATTGTAAAATCATAATTTATTATTTTAAAGAATAAACTAAGACATTACTTTCATCATCAATTACGCAGTTACTTTTTGTGAAACAACATTTCGTTATCATATCATAATGAGCTGCTAAGTACGAAACTGGAGGCCTAGCACGAAAGTGTATCGTTTGATCGGTCGTATACGCTTACAAATTAAAATAACCAGGCTCTTGTGTCAATCCTTTGATGAAATATGATCAACTCAAATTAGTCGTGTAAAAAACCCGACAGTTTTAAATTGTTCAAATTGTCAAACCTTCGATGCAAGTGAATGGATATTTTAATTTGACCGGATAATACGACCGACCGAACGATATGCTTTCGTGCTAGGCCACCTGATCCTGATCGTCAGCTATTTTCCATCCTCCATGCAAGAAGTTTTACGTATAACATCGCTCCACCTTGTCGGGCTTCCTACGTTGTGATAGCTAAGACGCGGTCGCCACTCAAGACACGTCTACTCCATCAGTGATAGGTTCTACGTAAGCAACGTTTGGTAATAAAAAGCATTAAGGCTGCAATTGCATTGCTGGATGTAAACCTTAGCGCCTAACGTCTACATTTTTAAACGTCAATGACTTAGGTAAGTACCTTGTAAAAACGCTCACGATCATTATAGAAACAATTGCTTTTTCATTTGTAAAAAAGGAAACTTTTTTTTTACTATTTTCTCTCTTTGACAAGATTCATTCACAATGCGAAGTGTGGTTCATCAGGACGACGCGTCGCTTTATGTTTTAAACCGTCGTGACGGTTTAAAACATAATTTTCTTGTTAACTAACTGCTCATCTATCATCTACTTACTCATCAACTATTTTACAACGTATTTTAGGATCGACCGTATATTTAAAGTATTGTCGATTTGCTTTTAAAGAAAAATCACCCGATTAAAATAAATAATCTTGCGTACAATTTTACTGAACTGGGTATGTCGTAAAACAAAGTTTATCGAGTTATTCAATAAGTTGAAATTTTTAAAAATAGTACATATATTTTTGTAACGTTCTATGATATTTGTTACATAAGTATGTTTGAGGGATTTCAAATTGTTTCTCTAAGAAGAGTTGCTTTATTCTATCAATATCGTCATCATCATCATCATTCCGGCCACAGGACGTCCACTGCTTAACTTAAGGCCTCCCCCAGTGACTTCCATATTTGTCTGTTGGAAGCGGCCTGCATCCAGCGGCTTCCTGTACCTTTATCTGGTCGTCCCTCGCTCCGCTTGCCGGTACGTGGCCTCCATTACAGAACCTTTCTACCCCATCGTTCGTCAGTTCTACGTGCTATATGTTTAGCAATATTGCTTAAAGAAATTAATTAAATAGAGCTGAATGTTCTTTGCCAAGTGACAAATTTCCAGTCTTTGTATTTTTATTTTTTGAAAAAGGCAAACCACTGTTGCTATTAACAAAGTAAACCAACAGTATGATTTTAAACTGATTGTGTTAGCCGATCCGAAAAAAGCATCAAGCAATAAACCAAACAAGATCAATTAATCTCAAACTCGTTACGGTCAAAGCTAAAAGCATTACAGATCGTGAAAATTTCCGAAACTCGCCAATTTCGTAATAACATCCGATTTTGGAAAACTGGCTGCAGCGGAATCCAATTTGCCATCGGACCCTGCCTTTGTCTCGCGGGTAAGGATTGATAGGGATGGTCATGTATCGATGAAATAGGCTGCAATTCTCTAAACAAATTCAGTTGTTTTTGACACTGAAATTAACTCTATTATTTACTTTATTGAAAAACAACAAGCATAACATAAGCATAAGTTAGAAAGAAAAAGGAAAATCAATATATTAAAACCGGTGGATGCATTTTAAATTTATAATGCGATTTAATCCAGAATCTCACAATGCATTTAGGAAGTTGTCCCAAAAAGGTTTTCTATTTGTAATATTTTTAACCAAAACATGTTATACAGTTAAATCAACAAAACAGTAACATTTTTTACTACAATAATAATTTAAGAAACCTCCAATTTCATGAATAATCATGTGTTTATCTCAACTTTTTTCGTCCCTGAAAATAAACAATTTTAATTACTGGGGCAGACTTGGCAAGGTTGCAAGCGGTCCGGAATCGGGGGCGTGGTTGCAGGCACTGCCTTCACCTCATCTTGGCACCTTATTAGACGATAGTTCTTTACGGGTGGCTGTTGCCCTTCGCTTGGGCTGCGATGTATGCGAACCTCATATAATATGCATCTGCGGATCTTAGGTGGAGGCTAAAGGCCATCATGCTTTGAGTTGCCGACGCTGTAAAGGTAGATTTTTTTTATTAGGGTGTATTTTTGATATTTTTTAATGTAATTGTTAAATTCCTGGTTTTATTTCTAAATAAACATTGTTCAGTATTAGCATAGAGAAAGAATAATACTACGTAAAACAGAGGGACAGTCTCGGTACTTTGAAAATGTCCACCTTAACTCGCGCGAAATACAGCGAAGGTGGTGAGTAAATGGAACTAAAATATAACTACGCCATCGTTTGTTTCCCTCTCTGACTAGATGGCACTATCTGCGCAATGATAGATAACTTGCCCATAATTCATAGAGAACCATAGAGAAAGAATTATACTACGTCAAAATAGAACATTTATTTACATTAATTTCTGTTCGGTCCGTCAGAGAATGCCCAACCACCATAAGGTTTACAATTGTTTGCACACTCTGTCAAAAAATATAAACTAACACTTGAAAAATTTCGAAAATCGTTCTAATGTCCTCGTAGCTTAGTTGAAAAGGCACTCGCTCGTGGTTTCTATGAGATATGGGTTCGGATCCCACATGATGCGGTCTTTTTTTTTCAAGTTGTTATATTATCTTGAATAACTTTTTGTGCGCATCCATAACGTTTTTAGGATATTAAGTACTATATTTACCTTCATTTTAGTCGGTTGCTGATTTTACTAGAGTATGATCCTAATTTTTATGAAAACTGATGACGGCAAGCTGGGACCCATTTTTTATTTGTTACTTATTTTGTGAATATTATGTAAAAAAAAATAGTTAATCAAAAGTTCAGTACTGAGTTTAGTTATTAAAAATGGTTTTAAATGTGAATAAACAATTTTCATCAAACTATTTTAATACAAGTCTGGATTTCGAAAAAATATTGTCACCTACTAAGATTCGAAGTCGCGCCCCATGGAATATTAGCACGAATTCTTAGCACTTTGGGCATCGATACTTGACAATACATAACGAAATTACTAATTAGGTTATAGCTTGAAACGACCGTTTATGACATATTTACGTCATTTAGACGTGACCTTTGGACGTGCGTGACACTCAAATGCCTTTAAATAAATTTCATTGTTTATCAAAGTTGATAAAGAAAATTGGAACAGGGTTACCAAATTGTCTTGTTTTAGATTAACCTTAAGAATTTATTCCAAAAATTATTGCTTTTGGGATCAAAGAAAAATCGCTTAAAGCCATTTTAGCCATTTTAACTATTTTTTTACCTTATGTAAAACAAACGTCGATGCAGCATGATATTTTCAAAGTTAGAGAGTAAGCTTGTAAATCGTATGCCATGCAATATTTTGCAAAGAGAAAGTTGTGCCAAATGAAACATTTGATTAAATGAAACATGACAAACAATTATTTACAACATGATAAACAATAATATCCCAAAAAAAAATCTGCTGACTAAAAAATTGCAATGAGATGTTTAAATGACAAATGTTTTTTTGCCAAATGAAAATTTGTGTAAAATAGTTAAGTTGTGATATTTTGGGAAACGTTTTTGGCTAAACATTAGTAACCCATATCTTTCTCCTAAAAATTGATTTTTAAAATCACTTCCCAAATATTAAAACAAAACCCCATATTATAAAACTACAATACCCACACTGGTAGCGCTACAAACAAATATTTGACAGTTGTCGAAAAGCTACATTATTTGAAGCTTCTTGCTTTTGACCGGTAATTTTACCAGAGAGTATATAATTACTCATTTAAAAAATATACTTACATTTTAAAATTTGGTTTTCCCTTATTTATTTTTTCAAATTATTTGATAAAATAATACGAAATGCATATTACCTTTATAATCAACATAAATGTCGTGTTTAGTTTTTTTCAATCCAATAGCTGACGATGCGTTTCCATAAAAGATAGTTTAAGTTAAAACCGGTAGATGGCATTATACCAATATTGTTTTAAATTTTAGTTAAAAAGATTTGTTTTGAAATAAATGTAAAAATTCTATTAACATTTCATTTTCAAAAAACAAAAGTGTTAAAAAAGTGTTTTGATAACGTTTTTATCAAGAGTTATCGTTCATTGATATCAAGCCCAATCCTAATGAGCCTTGTAGTGACATCTGTTCGTTTTTAATATTATACTAATCCTACGATATATAGCGTTGACCAGACATGGTATTAGAATAAAAATAAAACATTACTACCACACTGTCAAATTGTTGCAATGTCACTGACACATATGACAAATAGGAATTGTCAAAATTTACAATATCACAAAGGATTTGTGCAGTCTGTCAGATGTCAGCAATAGCAATACAGTCAGACAGTTTACGGCGCGGACAAAAAAAATTAAAATGTATTTTTTACGTTTTTTTTTAAATATGAAAATTGTTAAAACTTTTACCACGTACCTATTTATACTATAATTTAAAACATTTTTAATGTTTATGTGGTTTTACTTGTTATATTTTTTAGCTCTTTTATGTGTATAATTTTATCCTGGTTAATTTTACTCGGAATAAAAAATCAACCTCCATAAAAAAAACGGTCATGTTCTTTAAAAAGCATAAAATTATAAACCATTGAATATTATTATGTACATTCCAGGTTGGTGTTGACACAAAAACCATGTTGTTTCGTCGATCGATCAATTAGGCGTCGATACACTTTCGACACATCTCTAGCCAGGATTTCTCTTCATTTTCGACTGGGAACGACATAATTATAAACCAAGATGCCTCTGGGCTTGTATTAAATTCTTCTCTGATAAAGTCGCTTAGCAATTTGTTTTCGGTCGTGTCCGGTTCGGGGAATTGTTTTATAAAATTCTTTGAACATGTGAATGACAAATACTTATTGGAAATTGGTGAGTAGAGTGGGGACACCATATTATTGGATATTGGTATGTGACCAATAAAGTGGGGAAAAATATCTATGATCTACGGAAATCCGTTAATTAAGATTGGCAAAGAAAATCATGCGATAAAGATTCGATAATTTTTGACAAATGTATAAATTCAAATAATTGTGAGATAGAAAATTATTTGTTAATCCACTTAACTTCAGTTTTTGGAAGTAATAATACTCGTTCAATGTTATACCCATATTCAAGTCCAATTTGATTAAACAAAAAAAAAAATATTATGCGCGAATTTTACGCAAGAATTGAGAGTCAAAGCTAAGCTAACTCCATTTTGTATTTGGAATGACACAATTTATTTAAAATACCTTAAAATGTAATCAATTAATATTTAGTAGTTAATATCACTTTATATAATGCTACATAGAACACTCGTGGTATTTCCATACAAAATCCACAGAGAGAACATTTGAAAAAAAAAACTTAATGGTATAATATAATATTTTATTGTTGGAACGAGTGAATTCATAAAGAAACTGTTTCTCGTTGTAGTGACGTGATCAACAAAATTTTTTGCTAATATTTTCATACAGTATACACTATGTATCTAGTCAGGCCTGCCTATTTCAGAAATACACAACATTTGTTTGTTGTTTATTTTGTTAGATCCGTATCGTCATATCAAATTATTGGCTGTCAGAAATAGTAAAACGGATTTTCGGCTTTCAGTTTCTTTTAAGAGCGTTCAACATTCTGTCGAGTGAATCCAATTTACTTGTCTGCATGATATTCCAAAAAGGTTTGCGTCTTCTGATATAGATGGGCAGGCAATTTGTTGTAGATCACTCTGTTGTAACATTTTATTCACACTAGTTTTCTTCCGCTAACAAAAAGTTGAATAATTTTATGGCCAGGGAAGTTTTTTTCGGTTTGATATTGTTTTGTTTATCTAAGAATAACACATTTTTTTCAACTTTACAAGTTGTAACAAATTTTACGCTATAATTTAGGATAAACTTTTTGCGTCCAGAACAAGTTGACAAAAGAACGACATCCAACATTTAACCTCTAAACCTAAATCAGATGTACCTAAGTATTTTAAGTTTACAACACCAAGGATTCCTAACAACACCTAATGTAACTGGTATGACACTGAATTCCTAACAACCAATTTCACTCCAATATCATAATCTCAAAAAAAGACACTTTTTAAGACTAATTGTAGTAGGTACCTATATAATTATCCTACTAATATTATAAATGCGAAAGTTTGTGAGAATAGATGTATGGATGTTTGTTACTTTTCCATGCGAAATTTCCAGAACGGATTTGGGTGGCACTTTCCACTCATAAAATATGATCTGGATTAACTTAAATGATACTTTTTATCCCGTTTAAATGTTCCGTGGGATATATTGGATAAACTAAAGACAACGCGGGCGAAGTAGCGAGCAATAGCTAGTAGCACAATAAAAGTCACGGACAATTGTAACAACTGAAGAGTTCAGGTTTTTGTATAGGGAAGATTTGGGTCCATATTGGCTCTCATAAAATTTTTGTTCCTATTTTTGATTTTACTACCGTTTTGTGTTCATAATAATCACTTTTCATATTTTTTCTTCATACTTTTTTTGTTCATAAATTTTTATTACTACTATCGGAACTCATAACAGTCAGTTCTCATAATATGAGAATATAAATATATAAAGTTAATAAAAATAATAATATTATTTTTATTAATACTTTCATTACTAAGAAATGTTTCAACTCATAATTTTGTTTTTTAATAATTTTCTTCATAACATTTTGTAATCATAATTTTCTTATTCATAATTGCATTAATAAGAAACTATTCCAACTCATAATTATATTATTGGTAAAATATTTTTTTTAGTGTAAAATTAAGTCATTGTAAGCTCCGCTCGCTCGGCTTCACGCTTTGTGTGGTCACTGTTCTAACCTAACCTAACCTAGATGAGATTTGTGACAGACATAAATTGATTTGCCTCCAACAAGTGCTCTTTCGTCGTAAGACGACTTATATTAAGACATTGTAAACGTAGACCTAACAACGGTCCTAACCGTTTAACGACTATTAGATATCATAAAATTAGGCCTTTCACCCGTAAGCTTTTTTAAACTAACCAGGGTAACCTCAAGAATTTAACTTATGCGACAACCAGTTTCATTAACACTTATGATTAAAAACTATATGAAAGTAAATATTAGTGCAAACAATTTTATGATTATTAAAATTATGAATAACAACAATTAGGAAAAATAACACTTATGATTAAGAAAAACGAGTTGTATTACTAGTGATATTATGCATTCCGATGATTATGAGTTTCGATTATTATTATTAACAAAAATTATGAAGAGTTATCATTATGATGTAAAATAGTATGAGAAATATTTTCAGACTTCCGATAATAGGACTGAAAAAGTTATGTGAAAAAAGGCGCACCGGGAAGATTTAGTTGCATAATATTCTGATGTCTGTCCCATATAAAAAGTTGTATTTGAGCAGGAGTATGTGACTTTTTCAGCTCAAAAACCAAATAAAATTGACCGCGTATATGCTACAGCCGTAGCGTTTGCAGATTAGGTAGGAAGTGAATGTACTAAACTAATTCATACTATGCATGCATGGCAGTACGTCTACCGCAATCCATTACGTTAGCAGTTGGTTATTAAACTATGGAGACGGACTGCTGCAGTTCGCAACAATATAATTGCTTTTTGGACTGGGAAGCAGTTTATATTGCATTGTTATTTGATTAAAATACTTAGTTGTAGGTATAAATTTTAGGGAAATTGTAAGGAAATGCATGAATGGACTCAAAGGGTGGAAACTTTTCAACTATTGATTTACTTTTATTTTGCTCTTCAATATCAAATTTCGTAAATTAGAGTTCTATAATATTGGCAAGTAGTAGCTATTGGAAAAATCAACTATCATTTTATCAAAGATATTTCTTACATTAACTACAAGTATTAGCGTGCAGCCATTAAATAAATAAAATAATAAAAAATAAAAATAATAAGCTAATTACTTAATTGATATACCTATAATTAAGATACAAAGATTTTTCACGAAATCATAGTTTTTGTTTTAAAACTGACTTTTTATTACGAAAAAACAAAATACAATGTAAAACGTAATCTTACATTGACTAAAAAAATAGAAGAGCAATTTTCGCCCTTAGAATTTTCCCGATATAAAACAGAAGGAGGTTGTGACTAGAGCTTGAGCGTAATAAAATTTTACTCTTTTCCTTTACGCTGCCAAAGGCATGTCTTTATTACTAGGTATGCTAGGTATTATTACTAGGTATTCTAGGTATTATTACTAGGTAATACCGGCCGTCAGCTCAGTGGCTTCCCTGGCAACTAAGACCACTTGACTCAATAGATTCCTTAATCAATAACACGGGCATGTTCACCTAAAACGGCTGCCGACATTTTGTCCGCTAAAAACCGGTAATTTTCTCTTCCTTTTTATCGACAGTGTAATGTTTTATCATCAGTCAATTCGCTGTAGGTCTTTTCCAAGTGCCTCCATGCGTTGTTTTATTTTTGGCTGCCAGGATCGATGGCCATTCTAATTTGGCTTCACTTTGTCTGATACTTTTTAGGGCTTCATACTTAAAAAAGATTAAAAATAACTTTAAATGCCTAATTACAATTTTAGGATAAGAATGAAGATCTTTTTGTCCTTGCACGCCTTCAATCCTTCAATATTTTGCTTACAAAGAACGGTGCCTGCTGGATGGTGGAAGTGGTCAGCATTTTTATTATAATAACAAACTTGTATTTTTGATAGTTTAGTGGATAACGGTGCCGGTTGCACAGATATAAAAATGGTGTAATTCTTTGGTGTCCGTCTGTCTGTCTGTCCATCGGTTTTGACTAGACACTCAAGGAGGTATAGATTTAAAATTAATAACAAATACTCAGGTCTGTTGTCCCTTAAACATGCAAAGATAACTTCTAAGTCAACGCTTTCATAAGAATTTTGATACTTGCAAGAGAATCGAAATCTATAAAGGTTAATTCTTATTTATACTGAAAAAATAAAAAACACAACCAATGGCATCCTGTCCCTGGTGTCACGTTTGACATCTGTCAATCTTAATGTCATTATTTCAAAGAATAGGTACACAACTTTCAACATCAAAAAAGGGGTTATAAAAGCGTATACATATATTAAGGACTATATATATAATTATATATACATTCGTATATATATATTTCTAAAAAACCTAGAATCAGGGCTGGGCTGGGATTAGAACGAGGACGAGATTACTTCACATAATTAGGATTGGACGTCACTAGGTAAGTTAGTCCAATCAATAAATTATGTTCCATAATCTCGTCCTCGTTTTGTACTATGTAGATGTTCAAAGAGGAAAGTTGTGTTGCAAAATCAATAAATCATTTATTATGATCACATACCTAATGATTTGCTGAAGTTTGAGATGCAAAAATTTTTAGGTGTTATTTTATGAAGTATCTCTTAGTAAGTAGATACTTCATTCAAATTTTTTCTAACGCGGGTGTAGTTGTTTGATTCATCATTGGAATTAATCAATTAGCTCTGAATATCAAAACATCTTCAGATCTATACAACCCTGTATGATAATATAACTTTGCATGATGTAACCACCATGTATAATGGTGCAACCCTGTATGATAATACAACCTTGTATTATGTTACAATCCTGTATGCTGGGACAACCCTGTATAGTGGTACAACCCTGTATGTCGGTGCAACCCCGTATGACGGTGCAACCCTGTATGATGGTACAATCCTGTTTGATGGTACCACCCTGTATGGAGGTACAGCCCCGTATGATAATACAACTCTGTACATTGATGCAGTCAACTGATGACACCGACGACCGTTGTACCATACTTACAGGTGAACCAAGAAGAAGAAGCAAATCACTCATAAACTCGAAAAAAGTAATCTAAATGGAAATGGGAAATGAAACTGACGCAATAGCGATTTTCGCAATAGAAATTATTAATGCATAAACTAAAGTTCACACAAACGGAATCGCGGGCATCAGCTTGCTTAATGTTATCATGAAAACAAGAAAATGATTTAAGCTAAACCTAGTCTCATTTATCTAAAAGAATGTACATACTTAGTAAATGGGTAGGTATTTAAAAAGGTAACTTTACCCCAGTACAAGTGGTATATGGTAATAATTTTATAAAAATGATTATTTTATTATATTCAAATAGAAATCTTGGTAAATAACTTTAATGAACCATCTGTTCAATGTAAAGTAAACAGCACGTTTAAAGTTACCACCCAATAAGTTAAAAGTTCTTTAACAGATTTTTTACTTTAAGCCTGACTTGTAGAAATCATTTTCAATTGATAAAAACGATGATTTGTGGTAGGTCGACGAGCTGTTGTCTTTACTTATCAATGGTTCAAAATAAATCAATATTAGTGTTTAATATGGCAAATACTTCGTTACCTATGTGTTATTAAATAAAAAATAAAACTAATAGTAATACTGCAAGTATTGATTCAGTCGGAGAGGGATTCACATACATATTTACTGGCAAGGAATAACCCACCGATTCCGCGTAGACTGAGATTAGTTTTCTTTAGTTACCAAGGGTTTCAACATTATTATAGTTAATAAGATTAATTTTTGATTAATCTTGTTAGAAAACCATTGATAGAAAACAAATTAATAATATACAACTGGAAATCAGTGTGAAACTCCTGCACTGTATGTGGATCTCCAGGGGGGAAATAATAGGTTACTGAAACAACACAGTTTCTGAAATCTAATAAGAGAAAGATTCAACACTTAACTGATCAATGCTTGTTCAACTGATAAAATAAAAAATAAAAACTTACCAATAAGTCTCATCTAATAAGATAGAAAAAATATTCAAACTTGAATTTTTCTGTGGTCCAGACATCAGTTTGGTACCCTGACAGCCTCAATCCAATAACGAGGAGTGTGAACATATTTGTCAACTACTGCCAGCTGTCACCAATGCCTTGATTGCCAATCGTATTCGGTTTATTTCCAAATTTTCAGTTAAAATTTTCATTTTATATTAATCATCTCCATATACTTGCTACATGTAGGTACTCTTAAGTTTGGAGCTTAATAATAGCTTGTAGTTTTTATGAAACATAATTAGTAGGTATTATATTAAGACAATTATAACTTGTTTGGGATGTTTTATGTTCTATTTACAAAATCTGAACTGATCTAAAAATGTTTCTTAGTCTTCCATGGTCTACTCAACTGTAAAATAAAATTATTTGTTACAAAACCATATGACAAGTGTATAAGGGTCATATAATGGTATTACAAAAACTGAACTGATTTAAAAATGTTTCTTAGTCTTCCATGGTCTATTTAACTGTAAAATAAAATTATTTGTTACAAAACCATATAACAAGTGTAAAGGGTCATATAACGTAAATGCTCCTATTACCGCCAGTTTTAGCTGTCTTAGGATTCACTTTAAAAAAATAGTTATAAGCTGTTATGTTAAGAAAGATGTTATAATTTATAATTAATCTCAACGAAGTATTCTTTGCAATTCAGTACTTAAATTCAATATTCAATAACACAATAGTTACTAAATAATTATTTAATCCAAAATAGTAGTTGATTCTATAACCGACCCATAGAATGCGGCAAGATTCTATTACCGATTTTTCTACTTCTTTCACCGACCGCTACGAAGTTGTCACTTCTTCTATACTATTAAATAAAATAAAAAATCGTTTTAAAGGTATTTATTATATAATAACAATAGTTATCAGATCAAAATTATTATAATATGAAAAAAATGATTTATTTCAACGCTTAGAGCACTTATTTTTTGTTATTTTAATTAAAAAAATATATAATTAGTCTCAGAAAACAGTCTTCAAATAATTAAATGCTTACTTTTTAATTACTTACATACTAATTAGATATTATAAATCAGTAACAAAAATATTTTTATCTGTAATACAATAAAAACCTAACTTCCCGAGATAAAAAATCCATTTAGTGACCATGAAAGTTTAAAACAATAGAAAATCCAGTCTACCAGTCTTTTTTCTCCCTCCTTCGTTAAAACAGTTTGTTTTCCACAGTGTTCATTTATATATTTATTATTTCTCTTGTCACGCAGAGTTGTCCTCGGTATGCCGTAGGTTTTTGAAGCTTCGTATAATATGCTGGTCCCTTCATTTATAGCTAGAAGCGCAGCTTCTAGTTGAGTAGAGGCGTACTGCTTGCGCTTCTGCGGCACCATGATTCAATAAAAGAACACAATCTTTAAAGAGATATAGAATTTAATTCTTCGAAAGAAGCTTTAAAAAGTTACATGGCCCCCATTCCGTCCCACCATTTTTGTTTGATTTGAAATCATATGAAATAAAGCCAATGCCATGAAGCCATAAATAAAACTGGATAGCAAATATGATTTTACATTAATAATAATTATGTCCTGTGACAAAATGTCTCAAAACGTCACGTATGCAAGAAATAAGCCAATTTGTTCAAAAATATACATTTTGTTTTTGTGTAGTGTAATATTACCAAAAATATCGTCACACCTGTGAGTCGATAATAGAATCAAGTATGAAGGTTACAATATTCTATAAGCGACCAATAAAATTAATAATAAACAGATAAAATATCCGCTTTATGGAATACTGTTAAATTAGATCTCATTGCTATATATTTTTTTTTAATGTCCGTTAGTCTTTAATTCAGATACTAAAGTATTTACAGTACAATATCATTATAATAATAGGGATATTGATTAACGTTGAATCGAGTTTTACACAAAAACTTTAAGAAAAAGCTTTTACGTTAATAGATCCAACAAAGTAATATAATTTTAAGAATTGAACAAGAAAAAAATAAAATCAAATGAGGTAGTTTATAATAGATATTATTTAAAAATACTAAATGCTCTTAAAAATTTAACAACGCCATGAGTCGTTATTAGAATCAAGTTTTGAAATTTGGATTCTATTACCGCCTTAAATTAAAACATGATTTTATAACACAAACACCAATAAAAAGTATTATATTAAGAGTTAGTTTGGAAAACGAATATATACGTTACAGTTGTAATGCGATAGCAGTAAGACAAGTCCATTTTTAGTGTGTTATTTTCCTTAAGTAGTATTTAGGTGTACTTACGTGGCTGGAGACGCGACACTATGAAATGTGCGTCAGCTTCGGGCGCGTCCCACTTACTGTCCAATTATTTCTTTCACTGGCTATTTAAACACACAAACTTTACTCGTTTTGTTGTCCAACAAAAATACGTAACTAATTTTTAAGTTATGACTTTTCTGGAACCCTATATTATGTCTAATATTAGTGATTTAAAAATTAGATCGTTAATAGAGTACACATTTTAGTGGGTCGTTAATAGGAGCTTTTACGTTAATAGTGTATCATTTTTGTAAATGCCTATTAATAAGGCTTCATAAATCTTGCCATGGATTTTTGACTGACTCTAAAAATTTTGGAATACAGTGATTAGTGTTTATAAAATGCTTTTTACAATGGTTACATTATATTATTGCCAAAAAGTAAATAAACCTTTTATTTGTAACCAATAAGATGAGTGTGCCTTTCTCTTGAATTGTACACACTTGATGAAGGCAAGTAGCCTAGCCTTGACTTTCAGCCAGACTATTAGAATAGGTATTATTAAGTGCATTTATAGGTTATTATGAAAACTTGGAATTTTGTTTAGGACTTAATGTATTAGATTTAATGTAAGTCTAAAAAAGGGATTTCACATAACTTATGAAACATAGGAAACAATAACACAAATATGCACTAGTTAACAGACCAATTGTAATGGTCTTCAAGCAAGGACCTAGCATTCCCATGTTACAAGGTACAAGATTATGCATATGACCAAGGGCAGTATCCCCGACCCCATTGGGAATCAAACCCTGTAAGTTCCAATGTTAAACCACTACACCAATCTGGTAAACAGAATATCCTTTGATTACAGATATTATTTAGTGATTGCAAGTTATGTTTATTTATTTATTCAAACTTACAATTTTATGAAAGAAAAAATAATAATATTAAAACACAAAACTGTGGTTTAGATTTTAAGTATGTGTATGCCAACTATTATAAACTGGCTATGCTTTATAATGTTCTTCCTCTTGGGCCAACATCAAGATGTACATCAATAATATTAAATGCTTGAGATGGAAATCCACACTGCGAGAAGTCACAATTGGTATAAGTGCTATTTCATTGTCTTGTATGTATGTGAATGCAGCAAAAAAGGCCAAGTGTATCTGAGACTTGGTAGCCTTATATATGTGGAAGGCCCAATTCTAAATTAGTAAATATATAAGAATCATATGAAATGTCAAAAATTTAAAATCTTATTGAAATTGTCTAGGTATGAGTCTGTGACTTGGTTACTCAGAAGTCTTTTAGCCTTAAATATCAGCTGATAAAGGAGCTTCTTTCTGTGATTTCTCTCGAGTCAAAATGTTGGGTAGAAAAAAACTGCTAAGATCGAGGGTGGACACTGTCTTGGTGTCTCAGTACCAATATTTACCCCCTCCTCTTTTTCTTCAGCTTCAGTGGTGCTCAAGGAGCAGTGTCACCTTGACATTTTGTATTCAAATATATATTCAATTTCAATTGATGAAGTCAGTCTATGATTGCTTTATATAATGAATTGCAGATCCACAATATGTTAATTAATAATGTTAAGCCACAAGCTGACCCCTCGTGAAAGCAAGTGGAAGTGGTAAAATTCTGCTGCGAGATAGAAAAGGTAATTATACCGTTCTTTTGGTAATTATTTATGCGACATCAAATAAGCTGAAATAAATGTGTGATGTTTACTGCTTACCTGCTGATATTATTAATCCTTTGTAGTATATTTGTGGTGCAAGACATTTATTTGTTTCACGGTCAATCCTTCATCAAGACTACTAGTGCCGATGTCATGTTGTCTCAGGTCAATATCTTGTGATGACACTTTTGGAATGAATAGTCCAATCCACTATCAAGGCTCTGTTTTGTAGTCATTCTGAGACAACGCAGCAAGAATGAACATGTGATCACCACGGCCAACCCCCCGTGAAGGCTCCGGGTCGTCATTGATCATTGGTTCTGAGTTGACTTCCGTTGTTTACTTGATTAATTTCTCACAGGCTTTGATCTCATAGTCAACCCTTCATGAAGACTACTAGAGCAAATGTCATGTTAAGTCTCAGGTCAATATCTTGTGACGACACTTTAGAATGAATAGCCCAATCCACCATCAAGGCTCTGTTTTGTAGTCATTCTGAGACAACGCAGCGGCTAGAATGAACATGCGATCACCACGGCCAACCTCCCTTGAAGGCTCCGGGTCGTCATTGATCATTGGTTCTGAGTTGACATCCGTTGTTTTCTTGATTAATTTCTCACGGGCTATGTTGAATGTGGGGTGAACAGCTAAAATGATCATACTATCATCACGGCCGATTGGTTGTGGCTGTCGATTACGAGGAAATCCTCGTAAAAGCCCCGATGTCAAGTCAGCATAGCAGCACTCCCTTGTTTTCTTGATTAAATTCTTGCAGGTTATGGAGTCACGTTTCGGTAAACGTAGTGTAGGACTTCTCTTAACTCCACGGACCGACGACTTCAGAAACACGGCTGAAAAAGAAACTGTATGCCAAGCAGAAGCGGGACTGCAATAGATAGGCGGTGTCGACGTCGTTTTGAATCACAAATAGTTATAAAACATCTCCAATTGGCACTCTTTCTTTCTTGAGACTTCGTCAACCTTACTGGCCAATATTTTATAGTCTAAACACGTTACTAATCCAGTAAAATACTAAAAATAAACGCGTGTGAAAAAATTTACGTACGATCGCGCAGCGTACAAAAAAGTACAATGACATTAAGATTGACAGATGTCAAACGTGACACCAGGGACAGGATGCCATTGGTTGTGTTTTTTATTTTTTCAGTATAAATAGCGCTCTAAGGCGCTATACTTTAAACATTGTAGATCGCGTAGTTACACAAAGGTGCCTACTACATAGTACAAAACGAGGACGAGATTATGGAACATAATTACTTTATCAGCAATCAATCTCCTTTTGAGTATATATATGTAGTCTTTGTTTTCTTCTTCGCCCCATTTCTATGATAAATAATAAAACTGCAACTTTTGGGATTTGTATTATTATTTGGTGAGAATTTTGTAA
The DNA here is from genome assembly GCA_950371115.1 of Anania fuscalis. NCBI lineage: Eukaryota > Metazoa > Arthropoda > Insecta > Lepidoptera > Crambidae > Anania > Anania fuscalis. The sequence goes on along the minus strand of OX493335.1, from coordinate 13,033,695 downwards.
TTAATAAGGTCGCTTTTTATAAACTGGTGAAACTTTAACAGAACTTCTAATTATTTTAGAGAAACCAGGCCATATAATTTTCGTTCTTAAAAAGGGGCTAGTTTTTATTTTTATTTTTCTTAATAAAAAAATAAATATATTTTAAGAGCATCCTGTCTAGTCTGATACATACCTATGTCATCGCCTCTGTCTCTTTTATTTCAATCGTGCCCCACTCTTCCCTCATTTTATTCAGCAAGCAGCACAGGGTGTTTTATTTTAAATTCAAATTCATTTATTCACGGAAATACACGTATATATGTCATAGATCGCCCGATCTTAGAATTAATCGCTTCATGATTTGGCCACCCGTTTCATAAAATGGTCGTTTTTCATGATGCGGCACAATACCCGCTGGCCACATCATGATGTTGATAGGCCAGATCAATAAATCAGTCAGCGTTTGACGATATTATCGACTACTTCATGAAATGGCCAAACATTGGTGGTCATATCTTAAAACAGTTGTATTATCCACCGGTAGGGGCGCTGATGTCGCTTTGTTATTGTGGTACAACATGGCGGCGGACAATTATTCTGTCTTGTGAATTGTGAAAGTGAATAATATGTGTTAATAGAAGATTATCGTTAAGACATTAAGCTAGGTGATTTTTATGAAAGTCACTCGAAAAAAAGGCTCAACGTCAAAAGTCGTGGAGTTTGACCCGTCATTTGGGAGGTTAGTTAGGTTATTGAAATCTTTATAATTATTAGTTGTTTTTTAAAATTACAAATACTTTTAATGTTTTACTTATCTATTGAGAAAATTAATATTAAACAAATTCCAGTAGCTTGTAAATAGGTATTTATACCTATTTTAATGATATGGCCAAACGTTGATAGACATAATATGTGACGTATCATTAAATGTTGACGTTTAAACGATATAGCCAGTTTTGTTTTGCCGTTTTATGGAATACGACCATTTTAAGAAATGGCCGGCCACATCATGAAGTGTTTAATTTTATGATCGGGCCACGACATATATATACAGGGTGTCCCAAAATTAGCACGTCACAGTGACATTATATAGATGGGCCTAAGACGCATCGAACAAGCCTAATGCCCATAGAAAAGTTTTATCAGTTTTGAATATGGCCAATTTTAGAATGTTTTTTAAAAATCACCCCTTTTTATAAACTTTGTATCAGAATTTTTACAGAGCTGTTTATTTTACTTTTTTTGTAAACCTACGCCTTTGGCAACAGTTGCTTTTGAAGAAACAATCATTATCTAGACGGTAAATAGTGCGAAATAACGACAATCGATAGTCAATCTCAATCTAATTTTTACCCAAAGAAAATGGCTTAAGCTATGAGTAGCAACCGTAAAAATTGTTTTATATCAAACATAATGAACAAATACCATTAAAAACGTCCCTATGCTATGGCGATTCAAAAATGGTATAACACTTATATCGCAATAAAAAAATTATTTCTCATCAAAGTCGTACCCAAGTCAAATTATTAATAGAACATACTAGCTGCCGTCTATAAGCTAAAAGGCCGCTAAATGACAAAAACTAGAGCCAAAAAAAGCGGCAAATATTCAAACCGATGCTACTCAGTTTCTATAAACATTTAGTCATGTTGCCATATACCAAAAGAAAGGTTTTCTTTTCAACCTTCACATGAAATTAGTTAATTTTGATAAATATTAATATGTATGTAAATAAAAACATATTTTTCTTTCTAATAAAAACATATTTTTCTTTAAAAATTAGGTTTTAATAAAAACATATTTTTCTTTCTAATCTTGTAAAATTTTAAAGATCGTTTCAAGTATGCATAACTATATAGCGGCTAAAGGTTCATAACTGCTTTATAGATATGGATTTATTGATAATGGCCAAAAGAGTTTTTTGGGACAGAAAGTTATCGATCTTATCCATAACTATAAAGCGGTTAATTACACATAGCCGCCTTTTAGGCAAGTAGATATCGCTTAACTTCTCTTCCATAATGTATTAACAACTTTTATTACAGCCTGTGCATATCTTAAAAGCAGTTAATTACTAAACATTTTTATATAACTGCTTTTTAGGCTAGCATGATCCTAGCATTTGTGTTATGAATCCTGCAAAATTATACGTTAACTTATAAAATCCAGAAAAGGTTTTTCAAAGACAAGTGCTTTCCACAAAACTACTAGGCATAAGTCATTATTAAATAAAAAAATGTGACCTCTTCTAAACAAATTAAATTTGAAATAATACTTTTTAAGAACTAAGAACCAAAAATTGCATGGCTAATCAAAAAATATTTCAGAAATTGAAATTTAACGTATTACCTAGGAAGTCTCACTTAGTAATAATAATTATAATCATTCATCATTATCGATGTTAACATTAATTGCAATTTATGTAACAGAATCATACTTATACAACCCGCAATAGTAACAGTTTTAGCATGCACTAAAATTTCTATTTTAATTTTAGTTTATTAAAAAAATATTATCAAATAAAGTTTGTATTAAAATTGTGGATATCCTGTCGCAAGGACTTCTATATCCGTCTATTGAGCCACCGATATGCCTTAGCGTCAACGGAGGTCTGCAATTCCATTGAACGTCGCTCTGCCATGAGTTTTAGTGTATGGTCGGTATATTTTGCGACCTGTTTCTACCACGGGGTTTGAAAAATTTCGACCCGACCGCCTGGACAGTTTACAAACCTATTGTAAATCTCGTTCACTAACTCGCAGTTCTCTAGGCGTTTAAAGCGATTTGACAACCCAAGCTGAAGGCATTAACAGGTCGGAGCGTAGACTTCACATGAGACCTTTCTAGCTTGACATTAATGTTTAATGTGCCTCTAACCATTTGGTGATCGCTTCCGGTTTTCATTTTGTTGATCACGAAGACATCATAGAACACTCGTCATGTTTTCGTCTTTGTAGTCATGATAAAATCAATCTCATTTTCGTTGACCGATCGGGACTCATCCAGGTCAACTTATTCTAAGAAAAGGAATTCATCGAAAAGAGGTCCTCCTTTTCTAAAAATTTGGCCAGCCTTTTTCCCCGGGGTTCCGTTGCCCAAACCCAAATTGCCCCGCTCTCAGCTCATTATCGCTTCGCTTGTCCAGTTTCGCGTTGAAACCCCCATCACAACATTGAAGTAACTTTTAGTGGTTTTCATGGCCTTACTGATATTCTAATACATAGCCTCCACTTCCTCATCAGGGTATCTAGTGTAGAGATCGGTGTATAGAGCTGTATCACCTTCAGCGAGTATCTATTCCATACTCTAAAGTATCAGGTATGCAACCCAGCTCGACACACTTCCGATGAGGGACTTGTGGACGAGAAACTCGACACTAGATTGAGACAGTTGTTCGCCCTTCCGGTGATAGTGTAGGTTGCCAGATTTCAGGGTTATCGTGTCCTCCTCGCCCTATTGTCCGACTTCTGATATTCCAATGATACTCCAGTGCATCCTACTTAAGTCTTATTCAAGCTCAACAATCTTCTCATCAGTCCTTAGCGTGCGTACGTTGTGTATGTGTAATGATTATATATTATTCAAGTGATCTTTCTATGGTCCTCGAGGGACCACATTTTAATATTGCATAAAATTATTGACAAATCACGTTTTATCATTCTGGTAACGTTTAAAAATGTCATACTAAATATCTATTAACAAAACATTCCTGCCAACTGAGTAATTGTCTTGCAGTGGAAAGTACAGTGTGAAGACTGAGGGACTACACTTTAGTATTGAAGCATATATTTTTTTATTATTTTTGTGTATTTTTGTATAAGTGTACTATTCGTTTTACAAAATGCTTGTTACTATTACTACAACTTCCACAGAAAATACTACAACACTGCACAACTACTAAATATCTTGTGGTCCCTTAGTCCATACATCCAATCTTAGCTGAGATCACTCAGTTTCTATTAGCGGATTTAGCGGGTAGGTTAACTTAAGAACTGAACATGAGCCAGCTGCCTTTCGGTGGTCTACTGATAATGATAATTTTATTGGTTTTAAATAACTACGTGAATAAAATACTTACCCCAGAAACCTTCACGCCACCATGATGACTGATGATTTTGGCGCGAAACCCAAGAGAATTAATATCATAATTCGCAATGTAAGGTGAATAAAAAAGTCGGATTTGTTACTGCTAAAGTTTACAATTATTACTTCGCAAAGTTAGTTTCATGAAAACAAAGAGTCACGTTTAAAACGGTACCTACCAAGCAAGGCGTTATCAGTCAGTAATTCAAATGATCTAATAATTTCTAGAAATACGCAAACGCTCCTTTCATCGGTGACATTAAAATTTTGGTTTGTCGCACTATCCTTGTGCGCTGACAACTTAACTTGTGTCCCCTGCAACCCCAAAAAAATCCCAATGAGAGGCGCGGGGGCTTACGTAGTTTGCCGCTTTTTAGCGATGTATCGCTATTTAACGTCTTTTTTGCTATGCAAGACATAGAAAAAAATATTAATTTTACTTTGGGTACGGACAAGCATGGCTTTCTATAATAGTTCAAGTTTAATTGTAAAAGTAGTAACAATACAACGCTTAAAGGCCACTAAATGATTCTAACTGCTTTTTAGTTAGGTAAGAGCGTAATTACCGCCATTTAGTTAAGTCTATGCAAGGTATTGTACTCCAACGTAACCAAGCTAAAAAGCCGCCAAAATACTTTTGCTGCCTTTTAGCTTATTGTTAAATAATAACGGTTTTTTAGTTAAGCATTGATGGTAAAAATGTTTGATCGATCCAAACGTTAAAGTAGTATAGCTGCCTTTTAATCTAGTTGGGCTGTTAAGCGGCCTTTATGCGATGTGAAGTATATATTTTTTGTATTTAGCTGCCTTTTTAAAAAACATATCTCGAAAACGGTAAAAGATAGAATAACCGTTCCTAGACAGATCGATAGAATTTTTTTTCTATATACCATAACATTTAAAAACTGAAAAATGACCAAATGTCATTTAGCGGCCTTTAAGCTTATAGACGGCAGCTAGGAAGTCCTGCAGTTCCCACGATCAAGTAGATATGAACTAATGTGATTTTATTTATTTATTTTACCTGGCTGAGCAATTGGGAGGGAAAGGGATAATAAAACCGGCCAAGTGCGAGTCGGACTCGCGTACGAAGGGTTCCGGGCCTGCATTGCATTTAAATATATACCGAAAACATGGAGAGAAGCTAAAGTAGTCTTCCTGCCAAAACCAGTCAAGGAACACTCATAGTCATATCGATACAAAAATAAAGAAGGCCTGTATAGCATTTTGTCAATGTAGAAGACTAGTTGGTAAAAGTTGGGGTCTAAATCCAAAAATCACACTTTGGCCATACACATTAGCTATCAGACCTTCTATAACTTATGGATCAGTTGTATGGCCCAGAACACAACTGACCACAGTGAAAACAAAACTCCAGAGTCTACAGCGACTAGCGAGCGTAGCAACTACTGGATGCATGAGAACCACCCCATCAGCCGCGCTCGAGTTCCTCCTAAACTTGAGACCGCTAGATCTCATCATACAGGAGGAAGCACAGTCAGCCGCCTTAAGACTAAGAGCAAACGGACTATGGAAACAAAACAAAGAAACAACAAACTCAAAAGTTCTGCAGGAGGTCCTATAGGAATTACCACTCCTCGAGGCGCCCATGGACAGAACTCCGTGTCAACACATCTTCGATCGAAGATACAATATCCAACTCACAGAAGAACCAAAAGACAACTCTGGCGTCGATGAAGTTAGGATATATACAGACGGCTCAAAAACGGCACATGGTACCGGAGCCGGCGTTTTCTCGAATGATTTAAACATAAACATATCGACCACACAAGACAAGTTAAACTCCATCTTCCAGGCAGAATGCAGGCAGAATTGGTATAACCACAGCGGCACAGGCGGTTGCATCCAGAGACGTCCGAGATCTTGGTATAAAAATTGTCTCGGATAGTGCATCCGTACTCCAAGCCCTACAAAACAATGTCGTAACCTCCGCACTCATACTAGAGTGTCACAATGCACTCCAATCCATTGCAAACACGAACAGAGTAGTTCTGCAATGGATCAAAGGACACAGCAACTCACTGGGAAATGACACCGCAGACGAATTAGCCAAAAGAGGATCGAAGGTAGTAGTCCATGGACCGGAACTACTACTGCCTATACCTCAGGCCCAAATTAAAACGTAGCTGCGTGAAAAAACCACAGAAACACACCATACGGAATGGATGAATAGTGTAGGATGCAGGCAAACAAAAGATGCGATTCCGGCAGCATCAAAAAAGCATGCCCGCAGCCTCATCAGACTAAAACGGAACGAACTTCGAAAGGTTGTAGGGACTATAACCGGTCATTGTTCACTAAACAGGCACCTATTCCACATAGGAGTAACAGACAGCCCCACATGCAGAGGATGCATAGAGGCAGAGGAAACGCCGCGGCACGTGCTCATGGAGTGCGAGAGTGTGACAAAACAACGGGCACGGATTCTCCAATCACCAGGATCACTCCCGGAAGCCTTCAGGAGCCTGAAAGGTCTGCTGAAGTTCTGGGATGATTTGGGCTGGTTAGAGTAGGGGAAGGACACAACACGCACAATGGCCCAATCGAGAGGCTAAGTGCGGACACCTCCCAGCTAAACTAACTAACTAACGAAGGGTTCCGTACCTTTATCTGTAAACCCGGCAAAAAATCGCGTTTGTTGTATGGGAGCCACCTTAAATATTCTAGTTTTTAGTAATTGTTCTTATAGTAACAACCGAAACACATCATCTGTGGAAATTTCAACTTTCTAACTATCACGGTTCAAGAGACGGTTGTTTTTTTTCTTTTTTTAACAAAAATGATTTCATTTCTGTTCTTATAATTGCCCTTTAAATTTCACCAGTTTATAAAAAGCGACCTAGTATATCGCGGTATCTATAAGACTAATTGTTCTGTAGCAGGCCACACATAATCTTTGGCGTGGTTTCAAACGATCTTGGAACCACTGAAATGTTATAGAGGATATCAGCTATTTATTTATTAAAGTGTTATAACGATATTTTTAATCTTGCCTGCTTTTCGATCTTTGAAATTAAAACTGCTTAGCTAAAAAAAATTGCTTATATTTTTTAAGCAATGGCCGGTAAATCACAAACAAATTACACACACACGCATACGCACAGGCACAACACATACACATAGGCACACATACTAACACATATTTTATGCATTTTTTTTTAAATTGATAACATAACACCAATTAATACCAATATAAAGTTGTTTATCACCTCAGATCAAGAACGAGACACAATGCAAATGTGATTATTAAACTAGCTGTTGCCCGCGACTTCGCTCGCGTGGTATTTAGTTTATTAAATATATCCCACAGGAACATTTAACTGGGATAAAAAGTATCCATGAGATTAATCCAGATTATATTCTATATGTATGCAAAATTTTATTCAATTCCGTTTAGTAGTTCTTGCGCAAAAGAGTAACAATCATTCATCATCCATATACTTACATACTTTTGCATTTTTAATATTAGTAGGATCAGGCCGATGTCTTTCTGCATTCCTGACCGGTAATTGCTCTTGTCAGACCATTACTAATGCCGATCTTCCGCTATTCTCTTTCAAAAGTCGCAAGATTTAGCCCTTTTAAGAATTATTGCTTGTCACTTAATCCGACCTGTCTCTTTCAACCTTGCCTTACATAAACGAGACGGCAGTATAACTAGTATTACGTCTAATACACGAAATTATATGTTCAGGCGTCTCCAAGGCGGTATTACTCTCTAATCCGGGATAAGTTGAAGTGTGACAGTGAATATTAAGCAGGACTTAGGTCACCCCGGATTAACTAATCCGAAACTTTGGCAAGAACGGACAAACTTTAATTGCGGGTAATCATGATTGCGCATACATTTTAGGGATGAAGCCGAACAGGATAATTGAGTTGCAATGATGAAAATTAACACTAGTAGTAATAGCTAAATGTTTATGTTTTACGGAGTAATATACTCATACAGTTCTGGGAAGAAAATATGAGATCCTAATCAATATTATATTTCTGTGTATATATATATATATAATATTATATTTCTGAGAGTCTTGCCTTGCATTAGAGGCTCTTAAATGTGCATCCTACTGCATGCACGGAATTTGGACAGACGACCTGGTATAGATTGCAGGTAGCCACTGGATGCAGGCCGCTTCCAACCGGCCAATCTGAAAGCCAGTGGGGGGAACCTATGTTCAGCAGTAGACATCCTATGGCTGAAACGGGACAATTCCTGGTAGAATATTATTAAGACTGACTCTAATACTAATCTGTATTACCTTACATTTTATTTTGCAAATAAAGATTTTGACTTTGAAATGATGATGATGTACGGATTTATGCTACTAGCTCGGCGGCGAGTGAAAACATGCAAGTAACACAATTTGCTATGTTTCAAAATGGTCTGGTTAACATGTCTCAGGATTACGAAGGTCTGATCAAGTTTGATAAAAAATGTATATAATAACCAAAATTGTCTCATCTAATATCCTGGTCAAAGCGTACCCCGACAAGGAAAGGGATAAATCGTTAGGATGATGGTTATTCATATTTAAATTGCCCTGACATTAATATTATTTATTAATCAACAATTAAAATAAACACATGTAACTGACACAATAATTTAAGCACAAAAATCAGTTAAGTATTTTGTGTAAGACATGTGTGATACATACGAGTATAAAACATTTCATATTCTAGTGCTTCATGTTCCTTTATTCCAAACTAAAGACAAGATTACCCCTCCACAAAATATGATTTAAAAACTCCTCAATTCACCTGCAAATCAAAATCCAGGAAAATCTCTCCCAAATAGAAGAACTCACTCAAAACTTTCTTCATACTCACAAATTGTGCCTTACATTAGTTTGTTGGAAGTAATTTCCTGTAGGAAAACTTGCTTTCTGGAACTTATTTTAGAGCTATTGTTGCGGACAATAGTCGGTTGATTCGCATCAAGCAGTCGTATGACGTAACTGTTTCGTTCCCCTGATTGGATTTCAGATGGAAATGATTTGGAAGGTGCAACAGATTGCTGGTTCTGATTGACTGTCTTAGTTTGCGGGAATCATGGGAATACATAACAAAAGTGTAAAGAGTACAAAGGTGTGTATTAATCATGCAACGCGAAAGTTTTAAAGTAATTAAAGAACACAAAATTGTATTACACATTTTCGATAGATTTCCTAAACGGCAATTACGTAATACGATGTTAATTTCTTATAGCAAGAGTTTTTTTAGTCTCCCATAAAATAAATGCGATGTGTCGTGTGGGGACGGCCGTAAATAATACACTTCCCCGCAGCCAACAGCAGGCGTGTCGTTAGAGGCGACTAAATCCTGTAGCACTAGACGGGGAGCAGCATCTGCGTGCGCAATAATAAAAAAACTGCGCTCGCCAACCCGCCTGCCAAGCGTGGCGAGTATGGCAAAAACCCCCCGATGACAGAAGTCACTGGGGGAGGCCTATGTTCAGCAGTGGACGTCCTGTGGATGAAGGAACGAAATGAAAATAAATGCACTTTTAAAAAAAAATCCTCAACAGGGGATTTATTATTAACAAATAAAATTGATTGTTTGCGTATGCATTTATTGATACAGATGTGTAAAATGAAAAAAAAAACATTTTAGATATAAATAAGGGATTCTACAAGATTGAGAAGGTCACGGCTAAAATAATTTCATTTCAGATATTATTCCCATTTATGTCAAATAATGCTTTCATAAAGCCGTCATCTTTTCACGCAATACCCACGATAATTTCACCAACGCTTACAAAGCATCAACCCGTAACGACACAAATTCATAAACCTCCCTTTGAATTTGCGTTTGACGTTAAAGGATGAAATGTCGTTTTTCAATTAGAATCATTTTATGATGCGCAGGCAGTAAGTGTTTCGCGTAAAATCGTGGCTCAGTCAATTCTAACCATGACATCTCCGTGTTCAGACTTTGCTACAACATAATTTAAATTATTATCCTGTAGCAACCCTTTCCGAAAAATAATACTCGAGTATTTTAAAATCATAGATTAGAGTAAGAATGGAAGCCACGTATCGACCTGGTAAAGGTTACAGGAACCGCTGGATGCAGTCCGCTTCCAAACGGCTAGTAGATTCCAAAACCATAACTAATTTAATTATTTGATATGTCGATATAATAGATAACGTGTAACAAACCATGAATTGTGACTCTCATTGGCGTATAAATACTTACTCTTTAAAAAATCTAAATTTGAACCAAAATTTTAAAAAAATGTGCTGAAAAACCTTAGCTAATATACAATTTTCATTTCGTTTATGAGATGATCTTATTTTTTGAAAATTTAAATAACTTCATCATCATCAGCTTTAGAAAACCCCTGGCGGGCTTTTTGATTTTTGTAAGTATGTATTCACAGTTTTTCGTTACTTTTAATGATTCCACCAAGTTCTATTTTGCTAAAAATACAAAAAGAAAAACCCTGCTACAAATTTTGATTTATTTTTAGATTGTTATACTATAACCAGTCAGGATCTCGTCAATATATTTAAATATTGTAGCTCAGTGCGTACAAGCTGAGCGTGTCAAGTGGAAGCACTGACTGTTTGTATGATTAATGGCGCGGTCGTTATGCGAGACGACGTCTTTATACCGCTAACTGCGTTCGCCTTTCTGTGACATGTATAATCTGTGACGTCACTGCTGTTGTTTTCATCACAAAAGATACGTAATAATACACCGATCCTTGTTTTCAGCCGCGAACACTCTCACGCTCATTAGTTTATACGAGTAGCAGTTCAATTTCTGACAACTTTATTGCCAATATCTGACAGATAGCAGGCATTCATTTATTTAATTCAAAACTTTTTAATGATCCATCAGAGCACTAAAACGAGACACGATGGAAATTCTTTGGTAACGCGGTTACATAGGTCCAATATTCTCGGTATAGGAATTACTCGCTTCACGTTATTGGATTATCCAACAAAATCAAGTTATAATTAATAAGAATATAAAACTAAGTTCACCTCATTAGTCAAATCCATAATGGTAAGTTCCTTCAAAGTTTCACTCTCAATTAGAAGTGCAAATGAAAGAACCATAGAACCCACAATGGGGATCATTAGGGATCCCGAGGCAGGATCATTAATTATTTTATCTGACTACAATTAGTTGAAATCCCGTGATTTCTTTTGTAGCACAATCATGTCGATGGAAAATGCATTTTACTTTTTTTATCACTAATACTTAGCGTTTCTTTGTGATTTCTTCGGAATATTTATAATAAAAGAGGAGAATACTGCTTTATATTATGTAATCGGTTTCGTTTCCATTTCATTTTGTAAAATTTTAAAAAACTAATCAAACAATTTAAAAACGAATGAGTTCTTCTTTGAGTGAATGAATGAAATGAAATGGAAAAAAGAATGGGCGGTACCTTTCATATTATTTTAATAACGGAGCATTTTTATTGGTAATGAAAATGCTTCATTCATATCTGTAGCGTGTTAAGGTATTTCATGAAAACAATAAAGAAAGAAATTAAAAAATAACGCGGTCGTCGTGTCACTACAAAAACAATTCATTGGCCAATATAAAACATGCATGGGTAGTATTTAATTTATTCGCGGATATTTTTTTCTAAGTCTGGAAGGTTACAATAGTTATTTTCGATCTATTACGTACCCACTGTAAAATGTTTTTTAAAGATACTGTTAGACCAATGGAAATGCGCCTTGCTACTTTGAAAACGTAAGAGCTGGAAGCTCAGTTATTAAAAGTGTTTGTGTATTTTCATAAATAAATAAGTTGTTGTTTTAAAATACTGGAATTGTAATCTTCTTCGCGTTTTTACGAATGAATTTTATTCATTCATTTGAATAACAGACGCGGGTTAGTCTTTTTTTAGACAACTCAAATAAGACCTTTAAGAGACATTTTCTCTTAAATAGAATTAACTCATCTGACTCCGATTCTAATCTCCGGTACATTTTCATTCTAATGTGTATTTTTTTTCTGAAATTCCCCAAGAAAATCTACCGTTGGATATCTAAGGAAATTCAACGAAAGAACTTGTCCCGTCTTAATTAAATGCCGGTACATAAACCTTACCCTTTGGAAAGCCTTCATTAGAGTCATTACAGACAATAATACGGCTATGCATCTAAAAAACTAAATAACAAGCAACTTTGGATCCTAACTCGAAGCAACAAGGATTGAGGCTAGTGAAAAATTGTGCGCCTGACGTCAAATTTATTTGGGCCAAAATGTACAAGAGCCAACGACAAAAAAGAATGGTCTCTTCAGATTTACTTTACAAGGGCATCGTTAAAGTAAATTGAGGTTAAGGTGGGCAAATACTAAAGTTAACGAGGTACAACGAAAAAAAGTTTCCTACCGACGGAAATTAGGTAAATTGATTGCCTTAATAAATCACTAAACTTGCGATAGGGTGCGCTTGCCCATTTTTTATTCAAGCGTAAAGGGATACCTTTTATATGAAAATAAAGTAAGAAGTTAGGTAATATTCCCTAACTTTCTAGTAAGTATAATAAAAAAAATGGTAATCTAAGATCTATTAAGCGAAATAAATAGTTATTTAGGTGAAACAGTGAAATTGGGTTTAATCGCAAAAAAAGTTCACTTAAACAAACTGATCTTAGCAGTTCGACTGCTGGGTATTGGGTTGTGTAAAAGTAAACTAAAGTAAAGTATGCCTATATACGTCCCACTGCAGGGCACAAACCTTACTTCAACTACGAGTATGAGATGGCTTTGGGCCATACTATATACACTTGCAATAAAATATTCTAGTTTGAGCTCGTTTTATTTGAGTCGTCAAGCCACATGCATTTATATCACAGCGTGTTTTTTAATTATAGATTTTATTTTAATAATGTTACATGAGTCTAATGTCAAGTATTTTTTTACGCAACAAATAAAATTTCCTTTATTAATAAATCAAATCGCACGATTTATAAAACAAAACTCAGCCTGTCAAAAAAATCAATAGTTTTTAAAAGCATTTCTCTGTCAGAAAATCATTTTTGTTTGAAATAAATTAGTTCTAATTGACTTTGTTTTTGTTTTTAATGACGTAGTGGCATAGCTATGATGTCCTACAAGATAATACCCATTTGTATGTTAATGGCGCCCATGTGTTTTATAGGTATATATACAAATCCAGATCATTCTGGAATGATCTCCGTAGCCGAGAGGCGAGCATGCCGGACTGTAAATGGCGCCGCCATCTCTGAGGTTCCGGGTTCGATCCCCGGTCGGGTCAATGTAGAAAACGAACTTTTCTATATTGGCTCGGGTTTGGGTGTTGTGTTAACGTCGTTATTTCTTATTTCTATAACACAAGTGCTTAGCTACTTACCTTAGGATAAGAGCAATGTATGTGATGTAGTCCAATATTATTCTTTACAAAAATTTCACCGCAAATGTACAAATACACTCTTGGTCACGGTTATGAACATTGCTCGTATGCAACGTTTCTAATCTCTAAACGCAAGACAAGTTTCCCAAAACATTATGCTATATCGTAATTTATATGCCATCAAAATAGCGGGCGGAGTCATGAAATATTTTTCCTAATTTTGCAGTGCAAACCAAAACTGGAATAATTTCTTGGAGACCAGTTCGAAATTACTTTCCATTTAACATAGTATCAATTTATACTTGTGATTGACAAAAATTCTAATTATTAGACTAAAATTCACGAACGGGTATCACTGGTGCGCTAGTCTAGCTTTTTATTACAAGTAAGTTTTCTCACATAAACAGCGTCATGGTAACGCAACGTTTTATCGCCCTGCTGTAAGCTCTGTACGTATTTGCAGCCAGTCTAGTAGTTTTTAACAAAAGATAGAATTTTATCTTGATTTTTACTAAATATTTTATATCTTTTCATCTAGAGACATCAAAGAAATTCAATATTTATTATCCAAATGCTTCGTCTATAAAATGTCTGTTCAAACATAGTGAACGTTTCAATATTTTAGGTGAATATTTTTATGACTATCCAATATCACTAGATGGATTATCCATTATACTTGTATAGCAGAGTATCGAATAATGCTATTACATTCCGACCGATACCAATTTTTTAGCAAAATACAAATAAACCTAAAATGTCGACTACTCGCCAAATTTAAAGATTGATATCAAAATGTACCAAATAAGTAGGTACTCTTAAATTGATCTTTATATATTTCATCTTCATTTATGGTATCGGTCATGAGTCGTGGCAGATATTTTTGAAACAACCTTTACATTTTTTAACATTTTTATATAAAAAATCATAGTTATTTGTTCAACTCTGCATGTGCATGTCATTTATATAAAAGCAGACTTCTTAGTAAAAATAATACGCTTTAAGTAATGTTTAACTTTTATCATTTTATCACTATGATCGATCAATGAACATTTCATCATTAGGTACGTTTGATTTCATTTTTCACTTGCCACTCTTTCGTTTTATGACAGGCCAGTGTCATTTATCTTTTCACAATCGCACATGAGGTTGTACTTTGGTATAAAATACAACTGTTACCAAAACTAAATTTGAAGTGGGTGCCTAATAAAACAATAACAACTTTACGACGTAACCATAGCATAACATCACAAACTGAAAGTCAACGAATAAATGACTACTCATTGTGTGAGAGAGTAAATGTTTGTCTTGTTTATTTGTCTTGGCGTTGTGGGAACGGGTATATTTCGCCGTATTTGAACGCATCGACAAACTACACACGTATTCATGAATATTCTGATAGTTATTTTCAATTAACGCGACAATTTCAATGATAGAATTATAAACGTGTTAGCTAGCTCCAAGCAAAAGAAATTAACATAAATAAATTATTCGTTGCTGGGATATAAAATTGTGATCGTAATTAGATTATCATCAAAAATTGCTATATTGATACCATTAGTTTTTTAAATCAGTATGCAACCGGACTTTTATTTGAACACAAATGTTCTTTGATTACAATAAAAACGTTACTGCCCTATATTTATTTAAGTTTGTGACCTGAACGGAGTGAAATAGCGAGTGGAATAGTAAAATCACACCATTAAATATTGTAACTTTGTGTCCTATGTTTTAAACACGTTCAAACAAACATAACAGTATTAAGTCTAGTGTCATTTTACATTGTCGCCACTACACTTTAAGAGTGTTGTTTTACTCAAATTTACAGTGATCTATAAAAAAGTTATGAATGCTATATTTGATTCATAAATACTTCGTACACTTAGTTCTAGTTTTAGAATTCCCTTGTATTTCTCTTATAAGTGAATTTATATTTTTTAGAGAAATAAATGTCTTAAACCGTAAACATATCATCATTGTATCGAAATCGCAACAACGGAATACGCCTGTTTTGCTTTTTCTCAGACTATTTCTTTGACTCATGTGCATTGATCACTTAGTCAGTCTTTACTTCTCTTACAAGATTGAACATTTCTGTCACCATGATCAAAAAAGCTTTAAAATTATTATCGCTGATAGTTATAATGTGGTTGGTGTCTTTAGTGACTATAGTTACAGAGTTTCGACCAGGTAGAATGATGATTACCGGTGATAATACGTATGATCAGGCGTTAAATAATTTTAAAAATAGGTATTGGACTGAGGGGGTTCCGTTTAACGAGTCTAATTTTGAAGGTAATTAGATTTAACTTTTTTAACAAAAGACATTTGAAAACATCGAACCATAAATAACAAAAAATATATTTTGAATACACTAAGATGTACAATTTAAAAAAGCAGTCAAGTAAGGCATAAGTAATAAAAGTTTTTTTTACAGGCTATCTTATTTTTAAGTATTTTTTGTCTTAATGTGCTTTTATTTTATTAGTATTGTATTATATTTTTACAGTTTGGCAATTGCTAGAGCCAGTCAAAACAGTATTATCAGTGGATGATAAACTATCGGCTGTGAAAAGTTACGACCTACCACCAGGTAACATAACAAAAATAAAATAAAATTACAAATAACTTGGAAAATATTTGTAATTAATGAAAACTCTAACAAGATTTAAAATATTTTTATGTAAAATGAAATCTATTTTAATAAATATTATCAATACACAACATTTTAAATCGTCATACCCGCCAGACAAATACTTATTATCATGGTCTGAGAGCAATAAGAAATTATTTTACAATTAAATTTATTTACTCAACGATAAACATTTATCGACGATTGTATCGAACGATACAATTTCATTACAAATGACTGCACCTGGGTCTTAAAATACCTACCAACATCCTGTGCTATAAGTTCAAAATGGACAGTCAATTTGCGATTTGGCTTATTATCCAACATCAAGATAATTAAGAATAAAAAAAGAAATCTCAATATGGCCTAAACTGGGTGTCAGACCTGCTTTGAATGAAACCACCGTAAACTAAAAATATAAAGCTATTTAAATATTTTCCTCAGGTGTGGACGGGAAACCAGTAATTCTAAATGTAGATCTCAAAAACTACCTCAAAGACCAAGTTCAGAAGGGGTGGAAGAGCCACGCCTTTAACCAATTTGTCAGCGATCTGATACCTCTGAACAGAAGTTTACTAGATGTTAGAGATGAGTGGTAAGACCTTTTAGATGTTTAAGAAGGGTAATTACTTCATTAACAAATTATGATTCATTGATAAATATCACAAACAAAAAAAAACAACCGCCTCATTCTTAGGGAATCGAACCCACGTCCATTGCCTATCGAAAACTAAATATTTTTTCATACCAAATACAGAGCTAAACTACGCAAATTTGTGGTTCTAAGTTGAGTACATGACACACAAAGAAAGACAAATTATTTTTTGTTATCCTTGTTAATGTCAAATAATACCGTGCGATTGATTAATTAAAAATTTTATTAAGGTATTTTTTTTGTTTTTAGGTGCAAAAACCAAAGCTATTCAACAGAATTGCCAGAAGTGACAGTTGTGATTTGCTTCCACAACGAAGCGTGGTCTACACTGCTACGAACGATTCACTCAGTCCTAAATAGGTCACCTAAAAAACTTATAAAGGAAATTATTTTGTACGATGACTTTTCTACTATGAGTAAGTTAATGGCTGGTTTTACCGTTTCCGTTGAACGTTCTAAAAAAAAAAAAACATTTTTCAGGAACCACTAAAACCAAGACTTATCTGACTTAACTCAGCATTATGTCAAGGAACCAAAAAGGCTCAGTTATACTCGTATCAGTTTCCGATTTTATTACTCAAATCTTTATAAGGCTTCCTTAAATCCGATGAAATTACTTTTAGGGATTAAAAGGCTTCTAAAATGTATTATGACGAAATTTTAAAAATACAAAATACGTAGAGCGCTGAAATACGTAGTTAAAGCGCTAAGAGCGCGAAAAACATGTAATTACAGCGATTTATTAATTTATAGTGTGGACTTCTGTCTAATTAAATTATCCTATGAATAATAATGTTTTGATTTGATGAGTTTTTGATGTGTTAATTTGCAGAGCATCTAAAGCAGCAGTTAGACGATTACGTTGAAACCCTGCCCAAAGTAAAGCTGTTAAGAGCCTCTCGTCGTGAAGGGCTCATCAGGGCTAGAATGCTAGCCATAAAGGATGTTACGACTCCCGTTATAGTCTACCTGGACAGCCATTGTGAATGTGCTAAAGGTATTGTGCAGTTATAAATGACTTAATTGCTGTTTCATCATTTTTACTTAAGGACGACGCAAGCCATATTTAATATTTTGCGCTAGCCATTTATAAAATTTCAGGTTATTTTGCGATAAACGGAGACTTTTAGAATATCAGAATTATATTTTTTACTCCATTTTGGTTTCGTCGTTAAATAAACAGCGTTTGTGTTTTGGTATTTTCGACAACTGCAAATTTTATTTTCAGGCTGGCTAGAGCCGCTTCTAGATCGCATAGCTCTTGACCCCACGAGAATAGTAAGCCCGATGGTAGACTCCATCCACGATACCACCTTTGAATATATTCCCCAAGATGTCTATGACCTAAGGATCGGAGGCTTCAACTGGTATCTAAAGTTCAAATGGAATGCTGTACCCGGAGATGTATTATTAAAAAGAAAAAACCCAGCTGCTCCTATACAAACTCCTGTCATATCAGGGGGACTATTTGCTATCAGTAAAGATTTTTTCTCCAAACTGGGGTACTATGACGACGGCTTTGAAGTATGGGGGGCGGAAAATCTGGAACTGTCCTTCAAAACATGGATGTGTGGTGGAACGTTAGAAATCGTGCCGTGTTCACACGTCGGACATGTTTTTAGGAAAAGGTTTCCATATAAAGGACAAAAGGGGTCGTTGATCAGAAATTCAGTGAGGTTAGCCGAGGTTAGTATGATCTGACACCATGGTAATTATAATAATAATAATTATAATATAAATAATTATATTAAATATTGGACAACATTACATACATTGCTCTGATCCTAAGGTAAGTAGCTAAAGCACTTGTGTTATAGAAATCAGAAACAACGACGGTACCACAACACCCAGACCCGAGCCAATATAGAAAACTTCATTTTCTACATTAACCCGACCGGGGATCGAACCCGGAACCTCAGAGATGGCGGCGCCATTTAAAGCCTGGCGTGCTCGCCTCTCGGATACGGAGGTCATCAATCGTAATGATCATCTATAGATATGTTTTTATTCAAAATTTAATTTGATGCCTCATTTTTACATCTTCTAAAATAAGTTAATAAATTAGCGGTGTCACCGTCACAATTTATTCATTTTAGGTGTGGATGGACGACTATGCTCAATATTATTACGAAACTATCGGAAAACAAAAAGTTGACTATGGCAACGTTTCGTCTCGCATAGCGCTACGCAAGAATCTGAAATGCAAATCCTTCCAGTGGTATTTGGAAAATGTTTACCCTCAGCTTGATATACCAGACAACTTAGTTGCTAGTGGGCAGGTTAGTTTGTAGTTAGTAAGTTTATCTTTATGAACTAGGTGCTGAAAACTAACTTGGGTCTCCATTCACTTCTCTATTTGATGATGAACAGTGTTTTTCTGGCTAATTTACTTCTGACAGAGGCGATATGTATCGTATGAATGTATTGTAAGAAGAAACACATCTAGATCCGAGATAATTTATACGAAAACTGGTTTCTAACCTGACCCAAACCAGGAATAAAACCCGGAACCCATTGCTTCCAAGGCCTATTACTACACCGCCATTACGATAGTAGATTCATCAGGTTTGATAAAAATATGACCTCTTTTTCTCTTTGTGTAGGTACTATTTGAATCAAAGCAGTTTCGTTTTTATCTAAACAGATTATCAAAATCTAATCTTTGATCAAAATTATCCGCGATAAGGTTAAGTGTAGGGGTTAAAGAGCGTCGGATACCAACGGTAACCTTCCCCGTTATTCACCGCCGAGGTATGTTATTTATTAAGGCATCAATATTCATTAAAGTAATAGCCTATTTACTGCCCCATTCCTGATCGAGGATGGTGTTCTCTTTAGTTTATCAAGTTTATTATTCACCACCTCTTAATGGAAATACGGAAATTTTATTAATGTTGGCTTGATAGGATGCTGGATTATCAGTCTTCAAAATACGGTTAAATCAGCTTCACTCGTATCTAACAGTTTGCTATGTAAATTAATCTTCAATTTACTTGTGCAAATGTTGTATTGGTTTGACACTTTATAAGAATGTGACATTCGGTTGTGGAAAATTTTTTTTGATTCGATGGTAGATGAATAGTTAAACTCTCGTATGACTTCTACTAAAACTACTGATTTTTAGTCATTTGGTTTGTTTTGACGCTAATAAAAGAAGCCTCTTTCAATCTTTTTCATACTATAATGTTTTATTTTTTACAAAATTACAATACGTAAGCGTTCTCTACATAAAATTTTGTAACATTTAGGTTTTTGAATCTCTCTAAAAAGAAATTTTTTCGACAAGAGCTTGGACAGTTAATTTTTATTATTTATTTGGTCAGTGAAATTTTCCAAAACAGTATTGTTGTTGGAGTTAACATTAAGCGGAAAATCCTAACTAATATCTTAATATAATTCCTATGATCTACTCTAAGAAACCATTAATAAAAATCGAATCATAAGCAAAACGAGAGTGAGGGTATAATTTTAATGTCACCTTTTCATGCAAACATTTGCTGCATTTGCTATATATAATCCATACTATTTTATAATACTTTGCTTGACTATTACTAGCAAAAGACTTATTTTGTAAACTCTGTGGTCTCAAATATTAATACTCCCAAGTCTATGCTTCTCTGTTGAAGGTCTGTCAGTCTCCAGTGCAGTTCTGTTCGTCTTGTGGTTATAATTAATTAAATACTTTCAGATATACAGTGAGAGTAATTATGCTGGTTGTTTAGATGCATCATTAGATATCACTGAACAAAATCATTGGGGAATCAACTTTTTGCCATGCCATGAACAAGGTGGTAATCAGGTGAGTTGGTTAAAAAAAGTTTGTTTTCATTGACAGCCCATCAAAAAATAGTACAATTTAGTTTTTTATGTATATTTACATAAATATTTTGTAGTAGTATAATCTCAACATGTTTGAAAGTCCATCGCTGGACATAGGCCTCTCTGAGAGACTTCACAGCGAGTTACTCCAGGCAGTTTGCATCCAGCGTCTTCTTCACCAGGTTGTCAGTTTCCCTCTTGGGGCCGGGGCACTACTGCCTACGCTGTGTCTTTCAGTTCTTTGCCACTACTCGAGAACCTTTTATCTCCAATGGTTATCAGCTCTGCAAGCGATGTAGCCTGCCCATTGTCACATTCGCTTTGCAATTTGAAAAGCTATGTTCTTTCTGATGTAGTTCTTTTACGAAGCTTCTAATTTCGTATCCTATTTCGGAGAGAAATGCCGAGCATAGCAGCTTGCATAGTACGCTGTGTGACCTTGAGCTTGTTTATGAGGCCAACAGTCAAGGACTAGAATCATGCGGTTATTATTTTAAAAAAGAACAGTGTTTTTTCTTATTTCAGTATTGGACATACACGAGCGACGGTGAAATAAAACGGGAGGATAAGTGTCTGGACTACGTTTATTCGGTAGTCACCCTCTACATTTGCGGAGGCCGCTCGCAAGTTTGGGTATATGATAAGGTAAAATTGAGTTCCCTTAGTAACTGATTCTTCAATCAGCTGGTCAAATAACAAATTTAATATGAAATCAACATGCAAATGACATCATAACGTGAACCAAATTTTAAAAACGTCACTTTTTAAAATTAATCTCAGAAACATTGTGTTTTATTACCCACCAGACTCTAAGAGACCCTTTGAGGTTATGTGTTTTGGAGTAACACGTTGTTTTAATTAAATATTGTTTTGTTTTTAGACAAAACACATTCGGCATATGGACACACAGAAGTGCCTTCAAGTGGCCAAGTTTCCTGAAGGTCTGAGACTAATCCTAGAGAAGTGTTCTACTTCAAGTGCTCAAACGTGGATTATGGATAACTTCATTGTTGATAGACTTACACCAGCACTGCAGGGTTATGCTAGAAGACATTGATTGTTATTTTATTTTAACATGTCATTTTTAGAATTTAAGTAGTAGACTTTGAAAACCTTTCATGTTTTCATTTTAAATTATTTTTTGTATCTTTAATGTACATTTTACGTAAAACTTTAAATATTTTTCTAAAAATTTAAACCAGTTTGTATTTTTTTATAGATATTTATCTTAATCGCATATTAACTCAAAGTAAGATTTCATGAAAAAAAAGTTGAAATTGTGTTGGTTTATTATATAATAATGAAATTAAATTAAATGAAATTCTTTATTGTGTATATAGGCCTTCAGGGCACTTATACACGTCCCAACATATAACTTAGCCCTACCACCGCTTCGGGACAACAATACTCAATTATTTTATAATATATTATAATATGTAATTGAGTATAGCAACTATTCCTGTTGGTAGTGATAATGTATATTTTTTAAACTGTAGGAGATTGTCTCAATAAATATATTTTTATAAGTCTTTTTTTAAATTTAAAAACTATTTTTAGAATCACCTTCCTTATCCTTAGTAGCAACTCATGTGGTGTGCGACGAATGGGGTTGTACAAAATTCAGAAAATTTCGACCCTATGTACTTATGTCGGCCGAAGGGCACATTTTACGACCTGTCCCTTTCCTAACTTAACAGCAAACCGCAGAAAGGTTGGCCATATTTGTGTTCAAGGGAAGTATTTTCGGCAAAGGATTTATTTCACTTTGTATGCATGACGAATTGTTCAAAGCGAATATATATATTTCTTTTCAGTTAAACAACATAAACACTTACTCGTAAGTACATAATTATTACAAATAGACATTCGACGTAATAGCTTGTCGCTAGTTTCTCAAAACAAAATATCATGCTATAAATTATTCGATCATAACTTAGTTTCCTATCAAAAAAACAAATTAAAAAATTAGATGTAAACCAACTTTGTTATTTTAGTAGTAAAAATAAAAAAATGCATCGGCCGGGAATCGAACCCGGGCCGCCCGCGTGGCAGGCGAGCATTCTACCACTGAACCACCGATGCTTATTACAGACTGCCAAAAATACGCATCACTAACAGTTGTGACGTCAATAGAAAGGCGCAAAACAGCAGCGTCTGCGCAATTTATCGCTGACCCACTTTTAACTGCTAATAGACCGCTTTATTATTAACTTATCGCTTGCCGCCGTGTCGTAAATCATTCGTTATGAATTAATATTAGGAGTCACGCTCTCAAACATAAATTACCTTTAAAGAGATAATAAATTAATATTAAAAGTACTATTAGATTTATATTTAAGTCTTGTTCTTGTGCTTAATTAATTAAGAACGAGAAAGTGATAACGTCGTTTCCATAATATTAAATGGAAATAATTTTATTTTTATATTGGTATATTAAAAAAAAACAGCCAAGTAGGAGTCGGACGCGAGCACGAGGTCCCATTATCTGTAAAAACCGGCCAAGTGTGAGTCGGACTCGCGCACGAAGCACAATTACCTATAAAAACGAGCAAAAAATATCACGTTTGTTGTATGGGAGCCCCCGTAAATATTTATTTTATTCTGGTTTTTTAGTATTTATTGTTATAGCGGCAACAGAAATACATCATCTGTGAAAAGTTCAACTGTCTAGCTACCACGGTTCATGAGATACAGTACAGCCTGGTGACAGAAGGACAGATAGACAGACAGACAGACGGACAGAGGAGCCTCAGTAATAGGGTCCCGTTTTACCCTTGGGTACGGAACCCTAAAAAAGTATTATACAAAGGTGAAACCCGCAAGAGGTCGTCACAAGTTACATTCTGTAAATGTCTGTCAGCTAGAAGAAGAAAATACTAGAAGTAGATCAAAATGTGTACTTGATATATTATTATTACCTACATCAGACCGTAGAAAGAACAATCAAAGCAATCTTATAATACTACTGATCTTGCATTTGTCACATTTAAAAAGAGATAAAACATGATTCTTATTCCTAATTTAAAGTTTTGTACAAATCTTTAAAGTCTAAAATATAAAGGCCCAACTCCACCGTAAAATAATTTTTAAAAATGAGCCTAGGTCTGTGGCCTGCCTGGGGTCGAACGTTACCACTACAGGCATAATTAAGTAACTTATTAAGTCTAACAAACTGCCTTGTTGTCTTCACGTAAATTGAATTACTAAACAGCATCAAATACATTATTTAGTTTGAAAAATGATATTACTCTTTCGAGGTTAACTTGTTTTATTTTTGTGTTCATTTATTTTATATTTGTCTATCTTACTGGCTGGGTAAAATTGAAATAGTATTCGAAGATGTATAGAAATTACACAGAAAATAGAACTGACAAGTTTCAAGTTAGAATAAACCATATTTTTGTGTCGCAGTCTTATGCGACCGCTTATGCTTATTTGCCTAGGCATAAAATAAGTTAAATAGCAATATTCCTTTCTTAACCTCATGGGTCAAAGATTAATTATCCGCAGTCACGCCAAAAATAATTTCCATTAATGAAATAAAGGTACCTACCATACATATTTCACCGTTAATTTTATCTCCAGAGCAAACTGAAATTAATTTCGCTCACCGTCATAAGCTCTGTTTGTTAAAATGATAAATACGGCAATTACACAGACTTACAGTCTTAGGGTGTGTACATAGTGTCGAGAATGTGGTCGATGTCATAATTAGTCACTAGTATGAGAAAAGCCAGTCTTTCTTGTATCAAGTCATTTATTGTATCATGTTTGGCGCAAGCTTAGAACTTTACAAAGGCGTTTCCAGGAAAATTCAGTTCAGTACACATAATAAAATTCAGTTTTCATCGTGCGCTTTTAAATGTTTGCCTTTTATCATTAGTTCGACAGCATCTTAAGAATACATGCTGTGGCCCATAATCAGATTTGGCTACAGTTTGGCGAATTAAGCTGTTGTTGTTTCGCGGTGACAAACATCAGAAAAAGTCGAACGACATCACTGAGTAATGCCTATTCCCGTACCCTGATTCCGTATCTTGCAAAAGCATTGTGATAGCGAAGCAAATCAAAAATTGACAGCAAAAAACAAAAACAAAGCAATCTACACTTAGTTTTGACACTTACCATCAATCGGGCGATGACTGCGCGATTATTGCTGATTGCTAATTTTTAGGGAATAAGGGGGCGGCGATGTCATTCGCAAGCAGTCCTGACATATTAATCTCCCCATAATACCAATCTATTGTGTAGATTGAATTTATTTCTTTTCTGATATTACCTCTCGACAACATTACAGATTTATATACTACTGCTAGCTGTGCCCGCAACTTCGTTTGCGTGGACTACAGGATGATTGCCATATCAAGCAACGTTGTGGACTGCGTGAAGCACTATTTATTAAGAAAAGAGCTGATAATTATTGTCAGTACCTCGTAAGCGCCACTTCTGCTCAATACACTGCAAAATATTATCTGTCGACGTCTGTTAAGGATTTTTGTGACTTTCATCTTCAGCTCAGCAGTATAATTATGATAACTGACAGACGCAAACATCTGAATAAGTTATTTAAAGTTGACAAACACACTCTATGTGCCTACATTTTTTGAGTTACGTATGTTTTAGTCAATATTATTTTTCGCTTTTTAGTTTCAATTTGAAGCCGGTTTTTAGTTTTTTATTAAACTTATTTTATTTCACAATTTTAAGTGTTAAGTCCTCTATTTTTCCCCTCCTAACTCCGCCAAAAATGACTTTACAGCAAAGTAACCTTAACTAATGTTGGTCCTCTATGGACCCCCCATCCAATGGTATGATAAAAATAAGGTGTTATCTAGGGTCAATTTATCGACGAAAATTTGTAAGTCTTAACGAAAGGGTTTTCCTACACTCCAACCAGAACGGCGGCTATTTTGGAGTCGTAACCATAGGATAACGTCTTGCGTTAAATACCAAGTCAATTTAAGAAATGAACTTTTAAATTTTTTTTCGTTACTGTGTGTGCGGGTACGCCCCCAGTAACGAAAAAAAATTAAACTGGTACCTCATAAGCTCCGCGTCTGCTCAACACGCTGCGAAATACGTTCTGTCGACAAATTGCAGTATAATCTTCTAACTCCTATCCGTTAAGGAGTTCTGTGGCTTCCATCATCAGGTCAGCAACACGATATAATGATTACCAGACCCAAAAATCAGCATTGAGTCAGAAAATATATGCAAAACATTATGGGTGCCTATAAAAATTGAGGGTTGCCCTCGATTTCCCAAGGATCCCATCATCAGAATCTGACTTGGTGTAAATGGGACCACCTCGGAAGTATACCCTTTCAAACAAAAAAATAAATTTTGAAATCGGTCCATAATTGACGGCGTAATCACGTAACAAACATACAAAAAAAAAACAACATTCAGACGAATTGAGAACCTCCTTTTTTTTGAAGTCGGTTAAAAACCGCAAAGAAATCCGTGCAGTATCTTCGGAGATTAGCGTATACATCGTGACAGACAGACAGACAGACATGAATTAAAATGATCGCATTTTTGGCTTTAGTATCGATTATAGAGTGCTCCCCAAAAACAATTTTTAAAATTTATTCAATGTACAGACATCGACCTGTTACAGATTTATTATAGTATAGATTATATTTTTCTAGTTAAGACTACCATCTGAGGATAGTTTTTTTATTCAAACGATGTTGAATACCCTGTCAAGTCTTCCAGAGTTAAATTATACAAAACAAAATAAACATTAACAGAAGAACGAAAATGCAGATACAGGCGATAAACAATAAAATTATAGAGTTACTATAAAATAATAATAAAAATCTTATAACTATATAAAACACTTTTTTTTATACAGTTGAATTTGCTTCTTAAGCCGCCTTTGACAAACTAAGCCGTTTTAACTGTAGCAACTCATTAAAATCATAACTTTAATCTAAAGTTCGCCTAAAAATTGGCCACAATTTCAAGAACTTTAAATTCCCACAACCACGTGAAACAAAACCGCAGGCGATTAATAATGACCTTTTTTAAAGCTTTATCTGAAGCTTAAGGTAATTGTGGATATAAAGCAAAATATTCTGGTGACACGGATTCTGTTCAGGTTTCACGTTTTAACCTCGGTAGAGGATTATGTCGGATTTTAGTGTCCCATTTTTTGCAGAAATGACAAATTGCTAGTTCTACCAACTATTTTTAGTTTTGGTCTGAAATTTTGTTAAAAACATTGTATGAAGATTTGCTATCTTTAAACAACGATTTACTTTTTTCTCCAACCAAATACATACGCAAAACGTCTAATGGGCTAATTTCAGTGCTTAAAGAACCAACATCAAGGATTTTGAGCCCAAAAAAGTTTTTTTGTTCTAGCACTTTAGTTTACTTGATTAACTTAAAACCAAATCCTAGTACGAGCTACATTTTAATTAATCAAACTCAAATACGAACAGATAACGAACCAGGTTACATTTAATGAATGAATTAATATTCAATAAATACTCTATATTGCTACTTATTAAAATTTTATTTTTGTTAGGTAATTTTCATTATCGACTAAAGATAAAAGGGAATTTCAATGGTTAATCAAGCATCATTACTCAATTTTACTCTAAAATTGAATTTATTCTTTGCCATTCTATAAAGAGCTTAGCAATTTTGTATTAAAGTTATATTTTGAAAAGCAGATGTTATCTGTCTGTGGTCGGAGCCTCGCTTAGATCCTAATATAGGATTAGTTGGCTAGTCTTGTTACAAGCACGCTTTAAAATACTTAGAACGAAGTACAAAGGATTCTGTGAAACTAAATAAGCGTGGCCGCTAAGTAGGACACATTACCCGGATTTTGCGCCAAATTGGTCGAGATAGTGGAAAAGCTGATTTTCCTTTGTAAGTTAATTAAGAACCGGGACTATTCGGATGAAAATCCCGCTTTCTGAATTGTAATGCAAAAAGTGCCGGCCGAAATGCAGGCCAGATCTCAAAAGGAGGAGGGGTCTTTTCAGATCTTCTGCTCTGCATTTTAGGGTGTTAGGGAGCGTTCAGATTTGGCGAATGCACAGCTGTGAGCTACACCTACTATACTTGGAACGTAAACTGTAGCTGGACGCGAGAAGATCGCACGCTGCCTTAAAGCATTTTAAATGCTCTAAGCACGCCGCGCGCGCGTACTGTACCTACCAAGCCTTCCATGAGTTGCGCTAAAGAGGCGCGGCATGGCGCGCGCGTGCAGCTCGCGAGCTGCGCATTCGCCAGATCTGGACGCACCCTTAGGTTGAACAAAGACATACTTCTCCTATATTTGGCAAGTTCCAGACACTAAAGAAATCTTAAAGACTGCTCAAAGGCTATTTAACAGCATACAGAGAGTCATCGGTTTTAGGTGCATTTTGGTCTAATACGACCATAAAGTAATAAGCACCTGAAACAATTTAATGATGTTTAAATAGCCTAGTACCCTGAAACAATTTAATGTTGTTTAAAAAGCCTAGTACGTGGCTTCCGTTCCAGAACCTATCAGCGCAATTGACCATCAGGTCAACTTTCTATGTGTCCTCTGCCACGGTGCTTTAGCTTTCTAATCGAGATATGTCAGCGATGTTTGTTAGATCTTCTGATATCTGATTAGATCTTCCGAAAAAACACGAGGAGGCCCGATGTACCGGCACACGTAGTATCGGACGTCCATCTTCAGGTTGAACAGACGACCTGGTAAAGGTTGCAGGAAGTTATTGGCTGCAGGCCGCTTCTAACCAGTCAATCTGGGACTATAAATCAGAAATCAGTGTCAGTATCAGAATCAATATCAGTGGACGTCATAAAGCTGGAATGATAATGATGATGGTATATTTACTTAGTTTGCACCGATGCGCGATGTTAAATAATCTCAAATCAATAATAATTTGGAATACAAAAGGTGCAATTCGGGGCCCGGTCGTAAACTACAGGCGGCACCGCAGATACACCGCATTCGTACTGTGCGCCGCGTTTGGAATATTCCATAGAAACCGCGCGACTGGGAGCGTTGGAGCAGATGCTGTGCACTTTGTGGTCATTCGCGTTCGTAGTTTGCACCTTTACAGGTGTATCAAAGAGCGTTTTGTTGCTATTTGCTGTTACTGGGGCCTTTAGTGAGTCATTGACGTACTGCAGTATGACCTCGAGTATGAAAATGAGGCAGTTGAGTAACGAAATTAGCACTGTAAGGTTGCATATTGAGTGCCAGAATTGGTTAGGAATGGCGCGAATTCATTTTGAGGATAGGAAATATAATATTTTCTGATTACTGATTACATAAGTTTAAATTAAGGATAACTGTAAACATTTTGGAATAGTACTGGGTCAGGGTCAAGAATCAAACTTATGCACGAACAATCAACAACCCCCACACAACATCGGCAATAACGCTGCCTAATTTGACTTATCTGTGTCTTGTGTAAAATACTTTTAACACTTAGGGACTCACGCCTTAATTTGTAACACAAACACTCGCTACCGGGTACAGCAGACCAACTACAATATCACGTGTTTATTTCAAAACTGCTCAATAAAAGTGGTTGGTATATTTTATGCTCTTAATAAAGGTTCAAAAGAAAAACATATATTTAATAAAAAAACTAATTAAAACAATTAAGTGCTTAGGGCACCGCTCCCGACGTCCAGAATATAAGGTCAGACGGGAACTAACTCCCTAGTGAGCGTAGAGTCCCTTTACCCCAAGACACTAAGTCCCTAGAGCCCTAGCCCCACCTAATAATAAATACGTAAATATAATAAGGATGATAAGAGGGAAGTGATAGCTGCTCCCAGGTCGCCCAGGGTAGCAGCGTTAGGACGGTAGGTAGGTGTTGTGGACCCGCTGCCAGTCTGGCAGACTCACCAGACTAATCATAGTGACGGCTAAGGGTGTCTTGGCCGCAGCGGAGGGAAATGAGAACCAACACGGACGGTTGATATCTGATTTATTGTGTTAAAAGTAATGTTTATATATAAAAGTTATAGTATGTTAACATGCATAGCTTGATCGTAGTGTGCCATCGGTGTAGAGTGCCGACGGTGCATGTGCAGGGTCCATCGGTCGCGCTGGTTTGTGAGTCGCTGACGACGCAGCAGACAAATGTACGATCGCAACTCGTACATATTGGCATCTTCAAAAGACAAAGAAGCTGGTGAAGACTGCGGCTCCAGCCGCCAGCCAAATGTGTTGTGATGTACGAGGTTGCTCGTACATATTGGCATCTTCAAGAAGATGACGAAGATCCATTGATGTGTAGTGGGCAATCTGCTCGCTGACCTGACGTGGTTTCGATGGCGACTCCATGGATGTCTTGGTTGTTTGTTTATGTTCTGTTCTGTCATTGATGAACAGTTGGTGGAATTCTGCAGCAGTTGGTGTCCCTTTTCTGCAGGCTTGTAATGTTGATGTAATAGTATGTCGATGATTGATGTTGAACTGAACAGCATTGGCGACTTCTCAGAATATTGGTGAGACCCGCTTCAGGGAGGCCAGTATCCGATCCGCTGCTGACAGTATGTTGATATGCCGATGCTTGCGCGGCTGATGAACTAGTGGAGATGCTGATGCTCCGACTACAGTTGTCGCTGTGCAGACGCTTCTTGTTACGTCTTGCACGGCTGCTATTTTGCCTCGGGACGCCGAACCTTGATTATCAGGTACCCGGGCTGTCTGTGTTTGATTGCACAGTCTTGATAATGATGGACTTGTCGATATAATCCTGCCCGTGCTGGAGGATATTGGTTAGGACAAGGGATTGAGGATATGCTATTATGATTATGATGATACCTTGTTCATGTCATATCATTCAAGTTCAGTGCTCAAGTCAAATGTTGTAGATCATGTCATTGTTAATGTTAAAGCGGGAAGCCAGTGGTTGTAAGGCACCGCTCCCGTCAATGCAATGATAATGTCATGACATTGATAAATTGATGAAGTGAACTTGACAAACATGGCAATACAAATGCAAATAATGTTATGTTAATGTTAATGTTATAGGTTTCTTGCAAGTGCATGATGTTGTCAAGCTAATGTTACTGCGGGAAGTAGGTGCTTGTATGGCACTGCCCCCGTCAGTGAAATGTTAATGTAGCTATAGACTACTGTTAAATAATGTTATGTTATGATAATGATATTGATAAGTTAAACTTGACAAACATGTCAATACAAATGCAAATAGTGTAATGTTAATGTAAATGTGATAAGTTTTGCAAGTGCATGATGTTGTCAAGCATGTTACTGCGAGAAGTAGGTGGTTGTAAGGCACCCCTCCCGTCAGTGAATTGATAATGTAGCTATATACTACTGATAATAATGATATTATGTTATGTTTTGTCATGTTAGTGGTACACCGGGTACCAGGTGGTTGTAAGGCACCGCTCCCGTCTATAAAATGCTAATATCAATGATATAATTTCCCTATATGTTAGTTACCTACACTACCTATGTAAATGAAGTCATGTCAATGTTGTTACTTTGATAGCATGATCCACAGTCTATTATTAGAACGTTTAAAAATAATATGATAAAGTTGGTAAATTGCATTAGGTGTCGAAACGCGAGAACTGCTGACTTCTCACATTAAACTTGTAATGTAACTAGGGCAATTGATTTGTTAGTTACCCAAGTTATAAAGTAATTAGTGCGAAAAATTATTATTTACGTCAAGTACAATTGTTAGGTTTAATGCGTAATAGTATTTTCTACCAGTCAACGTATGTAATGTTAAAGGATAGAATAATTATGATATGCTGTCGTTGTAAGTCAGTAGTGTAAATCAATGATAGACTTTGGGATTCTTAAGGAATTAAATACAAAACAGCCGGGAAGACAAAGTGGTTGTAAGGCACCCCTTCCCGGTGCAAGTTAAGGGTTATTTATATGGAAAGACCAACTGTAAGGTCCATAGGTAGATGATAATTTATCCGGCTCGAATATGAACGGGCGGGAAGCAAGTTTTGTAGGGCACCGCTCCCGTCGTCCAGAATATAAGGTCAGACAAGAACCTAACTCCCTAGTGAGCGTAGAGTCCCTTTACCCCAAGACACTAAGTCCCTAGGGCCCTAGCCTCACCTAACAATAAATACTTAAATATAATAAGGATGATAGAGGAGAGTGATAGCTGCTCCCAGGTCGCCCAGGGTAGCAGCGTTAGGACGGTAGGTAGGTGGTGTGGACCCGCTGCCAGTCTGGCAGACTCACCAGACTGATCATAGTGACGGCTAAGTAAGACGGCGAGTCTTGGCCGCAGCGGAGGGAAATGAGAACCAACACGGACGGTTGATATCTGATTTATTGTGTTAAAAGTAATGTTTATATATAAAAGTTATAGTATGTTAACATGCATAGCTTGATCGTAGTGTGCCATCGGTGTAGAGTGCCGACGGTGCATGTGCAGGGTCCATCGGTCGCGCTGGTTTGTGAGTCGCTGACGACGCAGCAGACAAATGTACGATCGCAACTCGTACACTAATATTTATTGTTTTAACTCAATCATTAATCCGTACAAAAATAGAAGGAATTTTGGCTCATTTTTATGACTAAACTTAGACTAATAGTTATAATATCTGTAACTATCTATTTTAAACAAAATCTTCTAAACTTTATTATACTACTAGAATGTATCTACTAAGACAAAATAACAATGAGAGATCAATCATCAAAGAAAAAATCAAAATCAACTTTGAAAATCCACAAACTTTAGATTATCTTCGTTGTTATAAAATAACTTTTCAACATAGCTCTACATCTTTCTACATCAAACTAAGCTATAACAATTTGCACAAATCTGTTTCATGTGTTCTCCATAAACTGGTGTATTACCTACATGTTGCGCAAAAAACCTTGGTTTTCCTATCTTTCTTTTCCAGTTACATAGACCACAACGCACTTTTCGTCCACTGGTTGCTAAGAGTGCGGAGGATGCTGCAGATGGTTCCACTTCTGGTATTATGTTTTTGATACGGGTTTGGATATGCTGTGGAATATTAGTGACAGAAAATCTGACTGTAAATGAGGTTCAATCAAAGAAATAGCCAACTTTTTGATAACAAAGTAAACAAACAGAAATAACAAAATGAGAAAAATCGCTTAATACGTATTTAGTCGCTACTGGGTCCAGCTGACCCATACGCACTTTTCACATCCGTAGCACTCACACGTAGCGCGCTAACTGACGGCTCAGACCGCCATCTACCGCGCCATACTATGGTCGATAGGTACTAAAAGCGGAAACGTCGCAAACTTCGTGTTTTTTAAGTTGTTCAACAAAATACAAGGGACTGTGACTGAAAAATGATAAGCATAAACATAAAAGCACCATTTAGTCTTATTGTACTTATGTTATCATAATTATACATAAATTCAGATACTACACTGACTTAACTCTAATGTAATTTTTAAAGATTTTTTATACAGAAACATAATAAAAACAAGAATAAAAGTTTTCTTTTTCTAAAGTAAGTAAACTAGACGGACGTAGCTCCAGCTGATAACGTAACTAATGGATTGAATTTCTTACTGAGATGCTTTTGATAGGATAAATTTTAAAAAATCTTTCGACTGCTTTGAAAGTTATGTCATGATATCATTTAATACTTACCATAGGAATTTAATACTTTCCATTCTTTTTAACATAGTGACAAAATTTCAACCGTTTGTTGCTTGATTTGCCATTATATGTAATTATAGTATTATGTTTTGTTTTTAATGAATAATTATATCGCTGTCTAATTATGAGAAATTAAAGATAAATTACTTTGTTAGCGGTTTTTTCCTATATTTATGAAAAATTGTGCTAGTTAACTCGGAATAATAATTGTAAAATAGTCGTTTATATGCAATACTTAAATTAATTAGAATTGAATAATAAAGTATCAAGGATAGGTAAAAAATGCGAAGCTGATTTGAATAAATAATATGTATAAAGCCAGTTATTATGATGTATTTAAAACAATTTTGCACTAACATAGAGGATGAAAAAACATTTAATCTATTTTAAAATAAAACAAAGTTAGGTTAGTTACAACATTTATAACACAAGAATGGCTGGACCGATTTTTATAATTTTTAGTGTGTTGGGTTCTTCTCGACTAAGAAAAGCAGAATAAATGTTAAAACATCGGAAAAATTCAAAGTGGAGTAACGAAGTTAGCCGAGACGGATGATCCGGCTAATATAATTTACTGTCATTATATTTCGTCGCTTCATTCGAAGATATTTATATAACCAGGTAGTTTCCTTCACTTGCTAGGCAGAATCGCACGTATTTAGAGAGAAAAAGTTTTTTGGTTTTTTGAACAGGTATACTTTTGTCTTCATAATGGTATCCTCACTAGCGCCACCATACTGTATGTCATTAATTTTTTCGTGCTTTGGCAGCATTTTGGCAGTAAGCACTATGTCAAAATAATAATGATCGAACTTCACTTAGAAGTTCGTTTGATCATCAATAATTTCACACACAAAAAATTTACACCACTCAATGTCTAGCTGCAAAGGCATATGTTTATCTAATTATGCACCTGGCCATAATGCATAGATTTAAATTATAGCACCATAGAAGATAGATGGCGAGTTTCAATGGCTCCAATAACATATTGACGAGGGATGAAGAAAAATTGCAAAGGCATCGCGCTCAGAAAACTGGTATTTTAGGCTTATCACAGACGATCGGCAATAAATGTAACGCGTTAAGGTTGAAGGGCATATAATTTGTCGGTCCCAGAACCTAGACACGATTAATAAACAGCTGAAGCACGTTTCTTTTACTCATTAACAGCTGTCGGACTGACTGAGTACATCAAAATGGTTGACGACGCAAGACCGCAACAGTGCTAAGTTCGGCACTAGTCCTAATAGTAGTTAATGGCAGGGCATTAAGTCAGTAGCAGCAATTCGTTACATGTGACAAAGTTCATAGATAGTAGTGGCTGTCACGATATAACTAGACTGTTTACTTAGTGAGCTTTTATTTACCCGTCCAATAATATTGGATTGGTTTGTCCACATAAACATTTTGTTTGGTCTGTACACATTCTACATTTATATATGCGAATACCTGTTAATGGCTACGTTTATATGATAACTCTGTAATCATAGATTGTATCAGTGCTGTTGGTGTTCCGAATAAAATAAAATTAAATTAAAATTAAATTAAACTATTCAATTGTAAACTACCTATAAAGTTAGGCACATAATCTGTTAAAATAGCCAATAAATTTATAATGATTGTATGGAGGCATTTATTGTAAAATGCACATACATATACAGTATTTACCATTATTATGAAACATTGACAAGTTCTTTTTGGTAAGCCGTTATAACCAAAATAGACGTTTATTTTTCGATAATAATTAACTAGTAAAATCGATCGTTTGCGTTATTCCTTATTTTACATCAATACTTCATTTTCATCATGTTAAAACTACTCTTATTGCAAAGGCCTAAGAGTCAATTCCGAATAGCAATAGATAGACGTGTAAATTTGAAGAGGCCTGACAAATATGTTTTGGGTGTTCGGAATTTATGATCGCCCTGAAATATTTCAACATCACACTAGGCTTCTGTGACAAGAAAGAGTTAATATTAGGTTTCACTAAATCACTGAGTGAGTGTGTATGATAATTAAATAAATAAATATACATCAGCCTATCGATTCTCTAAACAAAACCGCGATCACTTCGACTTCACTTCACTAATCGACGATTAATAATGTGAACCAACTCTGTAACAAAATTAAGGATGTTTGTTTGTACTGCTTCGGTGATACGCGCTGTCACTTTAACCAAATATTACGTATAGCGGCGGCTATCTAGTTTGTGTTTTAACACTGAAGTCATTTATAGACAAAAGTAATATGAACCCACTTCTTAGCGAAATAGAGGCTTTGTTTGTTTGTATTGCTAAAGTATTATTTAGAGCGAGTTTACTTCCGTGTTTTAAAGAATCGACCCTTAGATAGCAGACCAACTGTCACGATCTCGAAGTTAGGAACAGACGTCTTTGTGCTGCGAAGTTGCAATGCATCAGACAATGAATTTACCCTGTGCCGACACAGATTTATACCTGGACAGAGACTAGCCAACCCCAGCATACGTCGTCGCCAGCTCGAGAAAGTCTGGAAAATACATTAACTAAATTAACCCAACTCTTTGCTCAAAGCAAACCACCTCGCAACTACGGTCGTTAGTCGATCTAGATCGAAATTACAGTGAGCGTCTAAACCCTCACTGTAATTTGACAGTAGTTCCAATCCAGTTTTGATCTGGCCCCCAGTAACAAAGATCAAAAACGGTATCCTCATTTACTCAAAGAAGACAATTATGAGTATAGTTAAGTTCGTAATGCGACAGAAAATTAACAAACCAAAATGTTTTTTTTATTCCAATTTCAATCACATTACTATTCTTTTGTCAATTTTACTCCATTTATAAGTTTACGAGACTAAACATTTTTTTGTAAGTGGTAGTTAATGTTATTTGGGGCAGATCGAAGCTGGTTGCAACTATCGTTAGATCAAGGGAATTAAGTGTTTATTCTTTTCCTCTAGCCTGAGAGTGCTAGAGGAAGCTCTAAAAAAATCGGCTCGTACATTGCAATCGTAACACAAGAATATGAAAAAAAAAAAAAAAGATTTCTGGCTTGTAAGATTTTTTTTTTCATAAATTCTTGTGTTACGATCATATTCCTCATTTTTCCGAATGATTATTACGGTTGGTTGGTTCATTAATTTGACTTCTGTACCAACCAAATTAGATCGGTCCATCTACTCTTGTCTCGTAAATCTTGGCTCCCTTCGGTTTGTGGGGAATTCCACTGCACTGTTTTATGGCTGTGTTTTTCTATAAATATCCAAACTTACGTCTATTAAAGGCTATCGAATAGTAAATTACCACTCAAAAGGAGTAACATTTAAAATACCATATTTTTTTACTCACTCACACTTATTAAAGTAAATAAAACATATATACAACAAATATTGGTTTACATTAAAAGAATAAATATTGGTAGCAAGAGAACAGCCTATTACCAATTGACTTAAAATAAGTTATGCTTACACGGTTTACTAAGTAAACTTTACTTACTAAGTAAGTTTATTAAGTCTTAAAATAATAATATTATATTAAGACTTGATAAATATTAATACGCTGAATGCAGGTCGCTTCCAACCAGCCGATCTGGAAGTCACTGCGGAAGGCCTATGTTCCGCAGTGGAAGTCCTGTGGCTGAAATGATGATGATGATGGTGAAAACACCTGTAAAACATACAATTTGATCAGAATAAAACCAATATAATACGATTGAAAGGAAATTTTATGGCTTCCACAGAATCGTCTGGCCCAAAACACTAAATTCCGTCAATTTCCTTACGGTCATACATTAGATAAGGTTTGAACATCGGGCATAACCATAAAGTGGTCATAAAAACGCCATTTTACTTTCTAAGGGGAAATGTCATGGCAATAATATTAGCAACATCGTCATTAAATGGTCCGCATCTTTCAGGAGGTCGTAAAATATTTCTTCTTCATCATTTGTAAGGAAATTCTAAAACGTTGGGCGTTTTACATTAATAACTTGGAAAAGGCCGCATATAATAAATAGCTATTTATAAAGAACAAGTAGTTTTCCTTTTCTTTTCTGAATTCATAGTCTATTAGTTTGTCACAAGCATAAATAAATATACGTAAATATACGCAAGTAGCAAACCATACATTAACCACCCACAAGGTGGACAGACGACGTGGTAAAGTTTGCAGTAAGCAGCTGGATGCGAAACGTTTTCAACCGCCCAATCTGGAAGTCACTAGAGGACTGTTCAGCAGTGGACGTGCTGTGGCTGAAATGATGATGATAAGCAAACTACTTATAAATTATTTACATTTCGCAATGCATTAGTTCCCAGCCTTTAAATTTGCTAAGTCTGATATTGTGTAAATATAGATATTAATATTTATTAAATATTTACTCACAAGTGTTTTGTGTGGCCATTACTGCAGAACTTATCTAATAAATATTTCAAGAAAGCCAGAAGATTACTTAGGCAGCTAATTAATAAATTCTAAGAAAACGTATGCTTCTAAGCCTTATTAAGCAAATTCCAAGATTAAGCACAGTTAGGGACTTGGGAATTTTGAAGGCTAAAGTTACTAAAGCTAGAGTACGTGTAGCTAAGTAATGTTAAAACTGTGTTTTAAAAACCTTTTTTAAATTATGGCGAATTGCTATTATTGTTGTCTACTTTTTAACGTTAATGTGTACCTGCGTGCTACATAAGCGTATAAGAATTCTGATTGATTGACAAGACCAAGTTCTTTGTTACTGTTAAAGTTTTAAACTAAGCAAATAAGAACCGTAAATCCTACTATTCCGAATTCAGACCTAAGTAAACCCGAAGAGATTTATGAAATGAACCTACCGAAGCTGGATCCATCAAACTTGGTAATCCTTTACGCTTGCGGCAAAGACGGTTTAGAAATGATTTCCGTAATAATGTTGCATAAAGTAATGATACAGATTGGGGTACCTATATTTATGAAAAATATAATATTTTAGACATACACTCGTAACATATAGTAGGTACTCGTATTATATAGAATATCAAAAATATGTGATTTCACAACAAAATCATAACTAATAAAATAAAGAAACAAAAGAGCATCTAAAATAAAAAACTATTTGTTAACTTTGATATTATTTTAGTAAAAGTCTAAATCAAGTGAAAAGCTCGCGTTTAATTATATTTGTAGTATCCCTGAACATCCGCTTTACTTTTCACGTCCGTCGCGTACACCAAACATAAAAAACAAAATTAAAACATCATCATTGTTGGCTACCGATATCTGAATCGGCCTCTTTTTTATACTGTCTATGTTTTTATACTTTTTAATTATTTCTTTAAATGCCGTTTTCATTCAAAGAGTCTTTGGTTTTAATTAAACATTCGCAAGGTATCTGACCGTTATTCATTCAACAACAATCATTGTATAACAATAAATACTAAGTCATCGTTACAAACATGATATTGTGGATCAGCATTAGCGTCTTAAACTCCTACTGCAGAAAACCCGATCGCTTGACCGAATTCCAGTAATTTGAGAAAGAAACATTTCTCTTAATAATCTGGGTGAATCTTGTAACACAAAAATGCATATTTCTTACTTGGAGACCATGACAAGTGGTGTGTTGTCTAGTACATGTTTATAAAACCGTCCACGTGCGAGTCGGACTCGCGCACGAAGGGTCGCGTACCATTATCTTCAAAAATGGTAAAAAATAACGTTTGTTGTATAGGAGCCCCCTTAAATATTTATTTTATCCTGTTTTTTGTATTTGTTGTTATAGCGGCAACAGAAACCATCTGTGAAAATTTCAACTGTTTAACTATCACGGTTCATGAGATACATCTTGGTGATAGACAGACAGACAGATGGACGGACAGCAGGGTCTTATAGGGTCCCGTTTTATCCTTTGGGTACGGAACCCTAAAAAGTAACCAATCTGGAAGTCATTGGCCTATGTTCAGCAGTGACTGTCCTGAAAAATGATGATGATGATGGCGATTCTACTTTCTATTACGTACCTACTCTAATAGTTTACTTTTTTTGGTTTATGTTGTTTAATTTTTAAAATCGCATACTTACTTAGCGTTCAATTTATTTTCATCACGCAAATCTATTTCAAACTTTAGTACAACTTGCATGAAAAGTTTCGACCTGAACAAGACGTGTATATTTTGTTCGACTGTTTTAAATCACCAACTTTTAGCACCTCTAAAACATTTCTTTTCAACCTGTATCTCATCCAACGAAAAAAGAAAGTTACTGAAGTTGAAATTCACACAAAAGATCGTGAACTTTGCTTGGAGGTGTTATAAAATTCAAACACAGCCTCCTTACAGACGATATAACTTGATAAACTCTACTTCGGCGTAACCATCAAAGCAAGTATTCTGAAGAAAATACTCACAGAAAAACGACGTACTTACTGAAAAACAATTTGACGAAAACAGAAAAGTTGTTGTTGACAAAAGATTACTCGAAAACAGAAGAGGACCTTGTGGGTACCTATTCCGAAAATCTTAAAGTGTTTTATTATTTTTACTTGTGATAATGTTGTTTTTGTGGAAAATGTAATGTTATATTTACTTACAAAAACTTTGTCACATTAAGTGTGATTATAATCGAATCATTTTATATCTCGAATGGAAGGTTCTCGAATGGAGACCACGCTTAGGCAAACGTAGTGTAGAACGCCCCTCGGCTAGATGGACCGATGACCTGAAGAAGGCAGCTGGCAGCGACTGGATACAAAGGGCGGGAGATCGTGCGCTGTGGCGGTCCTTAGGGGAGGCCTATGTCCAGCAGTGGACTGCAACAGGCTGATATGATTTTATATCTCTACCTACAGCCAAATTCTGAATTCAATTTAAATATACTGTTTATAATTGTAGAAATAGATGGTTGTAAATGAATGTGTATTACGAATATTATTTACGCTTACGCAATACCGATTACGACTGGGAAAAAAGTATTAAGATGCTGATTGCATTCGAGTTCACACGAATTGGGAGGGAGAAAGTTGTCGAAATATTCAATCAAAGTTTCGTCCTACCTGTAGGAAACTTTTCATTTGAAGATGTCATGTACATGGATGTCATACACTTACACCCTTATAAATGGATAAGGCATTAATAGGAATTATGTCATATATTACTTATTTTTTATTTTGTTTAGTTTTGGTGATGCTGGCTTTACAGAGAGAAAGCAATCGATGAGAACAACTTTCAGTAGTAGTCGGCAAAAGGCGTATTAAAGATGATCAATTGTTTTATTGGTGATTATCGACATCATTTTAACATAGGTAACAGAGGTTTACTATTATAAATGTATAAGGTACGAGTCTAGTAAAAGATAGGCGAAAATGCTTTACTTTTGTGAGAGTTAATATTATAATGAGCAAAAAAAAAACAATTTGCTTTTCATATCTTTCAGATAATAAATATGAAAATGTGCTTCGTAATTATTTATGGCAAATATTTCGATCTTCTATAT
Source organism: Anania fuscalis (assembly GCA_950371115.1). Classification (NCBI taxonomy): domain Eukaryota; kingdom Metazoa; phylum Arthropoda; class Insecta; order Lepidoptera; family Crambidae; genus Anania; species Anania fuscalis. Next base: position 12,993,099 of record OX493335.1, on the reverse strand, counting down.
CTAGAGTACGACTTTTCATATACATAAGAAATTTAAAAATTGGCTCCCAGCTCTTAAATAAATACATATAATATACAAGAAATTACTTTTATACTGTAATAATACTTCTGAATACTACTGTTTTGGAAGTCTTTTTACGCTTCTTAGCTCCTAAAAAAGTCTGATTGGCGTGCATTTCCAGATAACTTTTCAAATCCCAGTAAATAGGAATCTGATACATACAAATTCCAGGATTTAATTGATGTAACTTGTAAAATTGTTTGATCAGAATTTTAGGAGTTTAATTTTTAATAACAATAAAATATTTATATTATACCTTTAGGTCCTGTTATAGTAACGGTAATTACTTAACAATAACTTTCAATAGGGACCAACATAATATACCTAGCTATGTTAAAAGCTTTGGGGGAGTTGTCGGCACTAGAGAAAAAAAGGGGGAAAACAAACGCTGCATATCGTCGGCAAAAAAGTGAGTTTTGTGTAGTAGAAAGATGCAAGTAAGTACGGACAACACGAAGTTTGTAGTGAGTCCTGGAGATTACGTGTTTAAAGTATTTCGGCCTTACTACAAAAAGATAGACACGTGTTGAACACCTGTATACAGATAAGTCAACCATTTTACAATGTGTTATTAATGTCTCGAATGTCCGATGTGTCAACATTTCAAATTGGTTGATTAATTTTAGACAACTGTTCAACCATAGAGAAGAAATTATACTACGGTTCAACGCTTGTGTTGTTCTAAGGCCATTTATGTTTTTAATTATCAGCGAAAAACCTTTGGTGGACAGAGATTGGCTAAAGGTGGGATGAAGGGTATTGGTAGGTCAAATGTGGAACAAAGAGGTCCCGCCGTAAAAAGCTATCATCAGCAAATTGATGATGTGAAGAGTCCTGTTATGTTAACGTATTTACATAATATAAATTGCTATAATAATCAACACAACAATAAATAACTAAGTGATGTTATTTGTGTTTGTGCACATGTGTGAGTGTGGCTGTAACATTTACCGCGAAGCAAATCCTGGAAACAGATTAATTCGCCCAAGTAAATAGCTTTGCGACAACATCTAAATATTTTTAATAAAAAACGGCTCTATAATTCTTTATATTTTGTTCTTGATTACCTTCTTAATCTTTATACTGTATGTTATCTAAAGAAAAAATAATTATAACTATTTTTTACAAACATTACAGATTTCAATTACCTACCTACATCTATCCCTACTTTACTTTAGAGCATTTGCAAAAAGCAAATTGTTATTCTTTAATTTACCATCTAGTGGTCTCATTTGAGACTGCAATTACACTGTTAAATGGCCATTAGGGTACAAAAACTTCTTTAATAGGTAGCTCCTAGCAAGCTAATGACTACTTAAGACCTTTAGTGCCTTGAAAAAAGGATACTTTTACCAGAAAATGTAGACTAATAAATATACTTTTACCGATAATTTGTAATAGTAGACCTACAATTTAACAGCCATCACAATTGATTTGATTCATAAAATGCTTGTCCACGTCAGGTTAGTAATAAAGTTCAAACTCATGCTATGTTACTGAAATGACGTAATTTCAAACTCTATTGTCTAAATAGTGGCTTGAATAAGAAAAGACTAAACTTAAAAATTGTTTAGTAACAGCTTGTCTTGTCATAAGATTGTAAAACAATTGCGTTGAAATTTTTTATCTCTTTATCGTCGTTAGGTTCAACTGGGTCTTATATTGATGAATTTTATTTGATATTTCATGGCTTTCAAATTACCAGTCTTATAATAATTCCTATTTTATCATAAATCCAAATCTTGTGAGATGGTCGAGTCTAATAATTTCAGCCGTGAATACTTACCTATGCATGACGCGATGTCTTACATATAGCTATACTCGTAAAGAGGCTGTTTTCTTTCAAGCTGTGGTAACTGGGAATGCTTTTTCCTGAAATAAAAGAGAATCTATTTTGAACAGAAACGAAGTTTTTATTTACATTAAGCCTTTGCTTCGTCCATCACTAAAAGATTTTAAACATCTGAAAGGAAGAATACGCATGAGTTGATTGAGTTTAACATTCATTTCCTTTGAATGTTCTCTGAAGCAATGAGCTAATTAATTAGTATTCAATAATTCACTTCTATAAAATAATTACTAAGAACTAAAACGGAAACGATACAAAGTATGAATTCAAATAGAAAATATATAATCTTTGATTATTTAAATGCAATTATAATTAACTTAACTCTATAAATATGATATGAATGATAAGATGAATTTGTGATCTTGTTGTTTTCTGTTTTTCAGACTTTTCTTTGTTTCTAAACCGCTCCTGTAATTTGAAAATAAAATTATTCTAATCAGCGTATATCTAAGGCAAAGAAAGTTGTGACCTAGCTTTATGTTTAGTATAATGTATTTTAATTTCAAACTTAGCTCTCTTCATCCACACGCAAACCGTCAATCATCCGACTAATCTAGATTTTAATAGGATCCCCATTTCAGACACGCCTCGACTCCCAGCTCTCCCGAAATGCGAAAGGTTTCCAAAGTTGGTTAAACTTACCTAAAGTTAGGGCATTATGAGCCTTATGATAGCGAATTTAGGCATAGAGTTCTGTTGTTGTCGATATATTTATCATTTAAGTTTAATTTTCCTATAGTATGTGAAAAGGGTTTAAGAGATTAGATTAGATTTATTTACGAACTTTGTTTTTAATATTTTAACTTTTTATAATTTATTTATAGCTTCTAAAAGTAGTAAAAATAGCTTCTTTGTAAATAAAATAAAATAAAACACAATAGATTCTTAAAATCTCGTAGAAAAACTTTTTTTTGTTTTGTCATGGCTCTCGACTGATTTCCCAAAACCTATTTTGGTGAAGCTTAGTATTGATAGGAAATTGGAATTCCGTACCAGAAAAATTATGAGAGATCGGTTATTTATTATAGAAAATATTTTTAGATAGAGCTTGTAACAGACTATATAATGCATTGCATAATTTTTTTTTATTATCAGCCCGTTTAAACTCATCATTAATGGCCAAGTATTGTTATCGATATACTTAGGTAAGTACTTTACATACAACACTATTTAGAAGTTGACGACCTAGAAAATAGGGTTCAAAGAGTAGTTCCCGCAAGGATGCAGTGAAGGCAATACAAGGGGGCCATTTATCTTAAACTGTCTTAAACTTAGCAAATTAGAGTAAATTACCGAAAATCTGCGGTAAGAGTAAAGCTGTGATGGTATTTACGGTTTTAAATAGTTAACTTCATTATGCTTAGAACAGCTGTGTCACAGACACTTAAACCATGTATAGGAAAATAATAGAACAACGTAATGAGAGTTATCTTAAACTCCCTGTTGTAGTTTCTAAAGTGTTGATTAGAAATTAATGTACCCTTTTTTCAAAGAATTTTTTTGCCAAAAGTAATAATGCTATTCGTACAGATATTCGAAATATAAGCAGAAACCTGAAAAAACAGTCCTCCGACTCTTTCTACGCCTCAGCATAAAAAAATGAATTGTTTTGGGGGATATTAATCTGTCATGAGATCAACACGCTTATACTTAATTTACTGTAATATTATATTGCATTTGGGGGCGCAAGCTGGGGCTCAGAAGAAGCAATAATTATAACAATTACTTCAATAACTGTTCAACTATTTATTTCTTTATGAAACTATTCTAATTACGTTTGTGTATATTAACTTTATTTCCCGTGTGTGTCGCTATTCTAAAAACAAATTTCTTGTAGGTATTTTATTTAAAAGAGCCGATATTCTTCTTTTTCTAAGACACGTTGACGATTAAATGAAAAATCAACTGTTTCTCCCACGTCATGAAAACGTTCGATATTCAAAAATAAATACTTCTTCGAACATACCATGTTATAAATAACCCACTGAGTAAAACCTCTACAGTACCTAAGAACATGGATATAGTATTCAAACTATATCCATCACGATTAGATCATTTCAGGGCCCTAACCATGAACTGTTAAAACAATATCAAAGTTGTCAAATCTGTCAATTTTGGTACGTCATTTCATACAAAATTTGACAGAAATGATAATGTTTGACAGATTCGTGATTGTTTTAACAGTTCATGGTTAGGGCCCAGCGATTACAAGTGAGGATTATAAAGTTATAATATAATTATTGAAGATAAATAACACTTGAAAAAATTATAGACCTCAGGTGGGACTAGAACCCACGTCCCATCGCATGCCGGGCGAGTGCAACTTTAGCAACTAAGCTACCGAGGACGTCACGTGACACGATGAAATTTCTCAAGTGTTTTTTTCTCGCTGTCGAAGCCAGCGTATCTGATCAATGTTTTAGCTATATGTTTAGCTGAGTAGTATACTACCGTCAACACCCGATAGAAATATAATATATAGAAAAATGCATGGAATTGGGAAAAAAAATTTTTTCAAGTTATAATATGGTAAGTAAGTTTACTTACCAAGCAGAATTCAGAGTCAGGTCTGATGTCTAGCAGATCATTCGACCCAGATAGTTTGATTTGCAGATTTGAAGTGGACTACCTATATGTTACAAAAACATTTAAAAAAAATCTGCGACATATTAATGGTATAATACAGCTTGAGCAAAAAAGAGCCAACATTTAAAAAACGAACTAGCTGTCATATGTCAAAACAGACGCGTCGTTTTTCAGTAGCCCGGCCAAACGGCTTAATTTATCATGTAACAACTGTACCAATTCAGTGTTTGCTGAATATGGATTCGCACTGGAGTAGGTCTAATATTGTTTGTGAGGGAAAATAAGCGATTATGTATAAAGGTGGTTGTGATAGCTAGTATCAGACACTAAAATTGCTGCATCAATCATTAATAAAAGTTAATAAGCATGGAGCATCTGATTAACTTTTCATGTTTTGGATGTTGAAAAAGTTTTTCCAGATTCTTTTGTGAGACAAACTAAAACCACAAATTACGTTTAGCGGCGGCGCGCTAGACAGATAGGCCACTGGGAACTAAGCGTCAAAATCGTAACGCACAGATTGACAATTGCGTTTACATGCAATCTCGGACGATCCGGGGCAGTACTACAGCGGACTGTCACTCACGACAGCTTACTACGCATTGATCATTGTTACGTGCGAAAAATGGATATAAGCATTTTTTTACTTAGGTACTGCTGCAGTGTGTTTGGATGTTTGGAATACAACACAAAATTGTGATTATTCGTTTTTCAAATTTCCAAATAATTTTAAAAGGTATATAAAACTGGCTCTTGGTTTTCTCTTGTTAGTAAAGTAAGTAAGTAGAAAAGGGTAAAGATAAGTTTTGATAGCGATCATTCATTTCATTAAACATTCAGCAGGAATGAGCTTTTAAATTTTCCTTAAATCATCACTGATATAACACCAGTGTTTTAGGTAAGCGTTGAATAAAAGATAATAAACATATTAAATTATTCATTGATTAATATTTTTTTCATTGTCGTTGCTACGATAAACACGTCAGTATATGTCATAACAGTAAGTAATGTAGTTAGTACGTATAATTTCTAACAGCACGCAGCTGCCGCCGCTGTTAAAAACGACAGTCATTGAATAAGCCGAGTTGGGAAGAGTAATTATTGCTCTGTCTTCCCATTTAGGCCTGGACGTATGATAAGATGAATGAATAAACTAATCGTTTTATCGGTGTAATAAAGCACACTTTTTATTTCAAAAATCAGAATAGCAACCCTAGGCAGTCAGCCCAATTAAGCAAGTTGTTTTCGAAAACGGCGGGAGTGGACCTTCTGTATTTTTTCTATTTTGTGCTAAAACCTTAACTTGTATTAGTAGCTTAAACGTTCAGTTACAAATAAAAATAAAGTACTTCATAAAATAAATAAATATTGGACAACACCACATATACATTGCTCTGATCTCATAGTAAGTAGCTAAAGCACTTGTGCTATAAAAATCAGAACCAATGACCGTACCACAGCAGCCAGACCCGAGATAATATAGAAAAGTTCGTTTTCTATTTTGACTCGACCGGGAATCGAACCCGGGACCTCAGAGATGGCAACGCCAAGTCCGGCATGCTCGTCTCTCGGCGACGGAGGTCGTCATCATCATCATTAATGATTTCGTTTCTGAGTTCATGTACCAGATTAATACTATTTGCATCGTTTTAAATATTATGATTTTTTATAATTCTTTTGTTATTAACAACATCACTACGCGTCATTTTTCTTAAATCAAATATTCGATTAAAAGGCTGCCAATACATTATGTAACTCCTTCATGTAAATGAATTGGTTCAAAAATGATAAAAATTGAAAATAATATTCCGAAAATCTTACTTCGAATATTTAAGAAAACAAACTGAGTTGATAACAAAGGAAGAACACCGATTTTCCTGGAAACGGATGGCTTCGCTACCGTGATTTATAATATTAATATCTATTTCGTGTAAGCCAAACATCTTTCAACAGACGTATTATTTACACTTGTGTAATTTTTGTGTTAAATAGCATTCTTTTAAATATATTACAATTTAGTAATCGGAAATTTATTTTTAGATGCTCCCTATAAACTAATGCGCTACTTTAACGATAAGTATGAAGAATCTAAAAAAAACATGATTTAGATGTAGCTCCCATAGTAAAAGTTGTTGATATGAGTAACTGATCACGCGGTTTTAAGGAGGCCTATTTTTGTACACGCTGTATAAGTTGTAAGTATAAGGTCACAATTCGACAGCCTACATATGCCGAAAGTAAGGAGTGAAAACAAAAATTCCCCAACTTTTCTTTTTTTTTTGGGACTCCGCGGAATTTCTTTCTGAATTTTTTATAAATACAAAATGAAATGTTGAGCAGACATTTAATATCTGACATGAGATCAACATGCTTATAAGATATGAAGGTATCACAATTGGATCATTTCAGGGATTATAAGATAGGATAAATTTTCTATAATAAACTATCTTTAAATCATAATGATGTTAATCTGATTATTAATCTGATTAGTGCGTATGTGGAATCCCATTAAAAACTTAGTTTTGTACTTACCTTTTATTATGTTACAATTATATTTCTAACGAAGTTTGGGCTTTAATTATTTCAAGACTATGGTCCTCGCTAATCCTAATAAATTAGTACTTACAAGCTTTCGCATTTATAATATTAAATATTGTAAATGCCAAAAGCTTGTAAGTATGGATGTTTGTTACTCTTTCACGCAAAAACTAAACGGATTTGGATGGAATTTTGCACACATATAGCATATGATCTGGATTAACTTATTTATGATACTAAGATCTTAGTTTACAAAGCAATCGTTCTGTCTACCTTACTATATGCCGCGAAATATCGATATACAAAGCTGACATTAAGCAACTAGACGTCTTTCACCTTAAGTGTCTAAGGTCTATTCTGCGCATTAGGTGGCAGGACCGTGTTCCAAATACCGAGGTCTTGCGCCGAGCTGGGTTGCCCGGTGTTCAAGTTCTCATAATGAAGCATCAGCTGAGATGGAGTGGACACGTTACACGCATGGATGATAGTAGATTGCCTAAGGCAGTCTTCTATTCCGAACTCTTATCCGGAAAGCGTAAACAAGGAGGTCAATACCTGCGCTATAAAGACGTTCTTAAGCGTTATCTTGTGGCCTGCAACATCTCGACGAATGAGTGGGAGGGGCTTGCCCTTCTGAGACCGGAATAGCGTCATACTGTCCGCACTGGTGTGGACAATTACGAAGAGAGGCGCCTTGAGGATCTTGACGCGAGACGCCAGGTACGGAAGACTCGACCCAAACCATCTTACACGTACACATGTAATGCATTTGGCCAGCTATTTTGTGCGCCTTGTGGTCGTGTCTTCAGGTCGAAGTTCGGCTTTGCAAGTCATATCAGGGCTTTTCATGTTGACCAGCTGAACATTAAGGAGTCGCCGTCACCGAAAACGGTGTGGAGGACATGATGATGATGATGACATTTTATCCCAGTAAAATTTTCCTTTAGGATATATTGAATAAACTAATGACCACTCGAAAAAAATGCGGGCAACAGCTAGTTTATCACAAATTAGATATATAATAAGTAAAATACTGAAGGGAATGAAATAATGAAGTCATTTGATTTTCAGACCTAAAAGCGCTACATCACAACTTGTACATTTCAAATTAACATGGAACATGCAGTGAATGTCAAACTAATGAACCTATGATGTTTGGCAAACATCAAGTTGGTAAAACATGGCCTGTAAAAAAAGTACTGAACTCGAATTTTAGTGCCGAATTAAATCTGTAATACTCGAGAAAATCTCTCTTCGTTTGAAGAAAATTCACTTCAAGAGGACAGCATCAACTTGATTTATAACCAAGTCAAGTTGTGGCATTTTCCTCAACTGAAGTGAATACATTGTTACACAACAACGTGACGTATATTTACAAGGACATTATTTTGTAACGATATATCATAACAAAGGGCAGGAGGTTCCTTAGGGAGGGCTGAGCCGATCTCATCATTTATCATGTATGAATGTGGTTGCCACTACTTGGCAATTGTGCAATAAACTGTTTGGGATAGAGAAAATATATATATAACGTACGGAACAAAAATAGATGAAATCATAAAAAATATTATTTTTATAAAATAAAGTATTACCTATCTATGTTAAAAAATAATACAAAAAAGTCACTATACTTAAGTCAATAACAACCAAATCGAGGCGTTATTTATTCGATCCAAGACTAAAGGTAACTCTTGAGTAAAAAGGACGTGGAATAAAAATAAAAATAAAGTTATAGATTTTTTAGGTGTGTAAGCGCTTCAAAAAACAGTCTTTTTGAAATTTACTAATACTGTCAGGATATGGAAAAGAAACACTGTTTTATCACCACAGAATCTTAGAACATTTGTTGTCAAATCAACTGACTGATTTTTATGAGGCTATATGAAATAAAATAAAAGATAGTCAAGTAAGATGTACGTCAATTTCTAAAATTAAAACTATCAAGAAAATTGGTTCTTGAAGGTTGTTAAAAAATAAACTGTATGGAATATTTTTTCTGGTCTACTTTTGCAATATCAAAATGTGTGCAATAAAAAAGAGAAAACCGTAACGCAACGTGGCTGAAGCAACATACATATTTATTTAGTAGCGTTTGATTATTAAAATTCAATTTTGGTATTCCGCGCTGCGGTGGCTACCATGATTTATAGAGGGCGCTGGGAACGGGCGATGTGTGTCAGGACTAAGCCTCAGGCTGTGGCTTGGAAACGAGCTGGTTTGATCTTAAAGCATGAAGCATTGAATGCTCTAAGGGTTTGATTTATGATTTAAAAAAAATTGTTAAAACTGCGATCATGTAAGAAATTAGAAACAAATGATAAAATAATTAGACGTTTTTGCTATTTAAAAAAAACTACTCCTAAATGACACAGCATATTTTTAATCAAACTTATCAGTTGATTTGGAAAACTACGATTCGTTCTAAGTATGGAAGGTGCAAGCAATTAATTATTTTTTAATAGACTTTAAGAGTAGGCACAAGGTTCAAACCTTATACTGCCCGTTTTAATTAGGTTTTGAATCTAAAGCATAAAAAATTTTTTTTTATTCCTCGATTAAAGATTTACTTAAAAAAGTATTGCATGGTAAATAATAATTATAAGTTGGTCAAACAGATTTTCAGATCAAATGATCAAACCTTAGATCAAACTTACCTCTATTGGGACAGAATAAATTTATTATTATTTAAATAACCTTTCTTATATATGTGCTTGTTTATTGCTAATTTTAAATATAAACACAACTTTAATATCGCTAGGATACAAGCCACAGATGTACCAATAGTGTACCCAACAAAAACTCCAGAGAATAAGGCCATTCTTATGTCACTGTACATAAAGATCGAAGTTGAATAGAAAATCGTAACAAGTACAGTCCGAGGTTAATGCGTGTTCGTGGTTTATTTATTTTTCTGTCTGTGCTCAACCAAGACTTCTTTGACAAATGGTGTACCGTATTTCTTGAAGCATACGGTTGAAATTTGAATTGAAAATGGAAACTAGGGTTGTCAAAGTCACCTATGTTACTTTTCTTTTCCTACCTGTCCCTTATGGGACGTGGTTCTGTTTCGTGATACGTAATGCGGTTCGCCTTCTATTTAATCGTATTCTGAGACTTACAGTGACTGTATAGAGGTAAATACGTTTAACGGGATTGATGGGTGAGTAATCACTATCGAAATTTTCCGGACGCTTTTTTTTTGTTCTCTTAGTTTTAAGTACTTGGATATTTTGGAACACACTAAATTTTATAGTATACTGACAAAAAGCTTTGATGGAATAGAATTGTATCGTAATTAGGTAAACTTTGTTTCATATTATCTATTGCGAATTTTAATCAATAAAACTTAGAAGGCTGGTTTTATCCGATTACGATACGATTTGTTTAAAAACTATTATAAAAAGAGAGGCGAAAAAGGACAGACATTTATAGGTCTTCTAGAAGAAAGTACTAACGTTGGGTAATATAAAAGAGTGAAAGAAATACCAAAAGTGATTAGTAATTATTTCAACAAAAGAGCAAAATGCTCAAATTAAGAAAAAGATGGAGATTTAAATATGATCATTCTTAACTACAAAATGGTCAAAATTGTATATAATATTCCCCAAAACTAAAATGTAAAGTCAACATTATTAGCCCCTGTGCTCCCTTTTCCAAGTTTTTACGAGCGAACAAGTTTTAAAAGGTATCACTTAAGGCTCGCCCAAAGGGCATGCGTAAAGCAAGAACTTTCCCATCTAACTTGGGTCGTACCATCAGATTATCGCCTGTGAATGTAATCATCATTATTATAATAACTTAAGGCAATTTGCAAAATTTAGGGTTATTTTTATAGTACTATCCCTTGAAGACTCAATCTGACAAGGTCCCTAGTGTATTTAAAAAAACGTATAGTTGGTAACTTAACATAAATTTGCATCAGTACTACTCACTGCTTTAAACATAACGTTACTTAAATCTATAGATTGTAGTATGAATGTGCAGGATATAAGGAAATGACAGTTTATTTTCAAAAAACAACTTCATCATTCGTCTGCTCTGTTCCCACGTTATTTGGGGTCGGCGCAGTACAAAGTTGCCTATATACGTCCCATTGCAGGGCACAGGCCTCACCTCAACTATGAGGTAGTTTGGGCCATACTCCACCACGCGGGCCCGGTGCGGATTGTTGGAGGGGTGTTGTTAGGCCAGTGACTAAACCTTACTGTCAGATGTTATCAAGCCGCCTTAAGGCCTCTGACTAGGGCTTCACGATCAATATCGAGCTGATAAATGTCACTAAATAATATGGTCGGAATGGTTACCCTTTAGTAACTTTAGTAATCGATACCAAAGCGCTGCCGCCACTGAGTTGCGAGCACCGGCGCAGTAAGTTTTTTTAAAAAACAACTTAAACAATTATATAGTAAAAACTTATTTCAAACTGTATTTCTTAGGTAGGGTTAAAAACAATTTAAACACACATAGCCAGTGGGCACTCAAGTAATATTTGTTGCCCAAAATTATATATTGCAAAGTGATTTAAATTAAAATAAATTGATAGCCAACGGGTAATGTAAGTATTTAATATACACAGGGTGTTAGATAAATGGTAATATCAAGCCGAAACTAATGGTATGAATATCCAATTTCTGACTTCATCGTACTATTTAGGTATATGTATAATATGCTAACATAGGCTAGCTAGTGGCGGCTTGATATACCATATACCTAACACCCTGTATATAATACCAAAATTTTCTCTGAAAAGGGCGTTGAAATTTGCACAGTTTTAGCTAGAATTAAACTGTTACTTTGCTAAGCTAGTCCTCTGGGGATTAGCTGTTTCATATTCTTAAGATAATACCAAAGAAAGGATGGTTGCGTAGAATAAAATTTGTATTTCATAGTCACAGAGGATATTAAAATAAAGTCGTAGACCACACTTATTACAACTTCATCGGTGTTATCTATCATAAAATCAGTAGAAACAGGTAGTAATCATTGTTTGACATAAAACATTGAGATTGTGAAATAAAAAAAATAAAAAAAATATTTTTATACATTTAAGGACACAATGCTTGTATCTATACGGAACGAAGTAATCAATGTTTTTTGAATAAGACAACTTAATTCACGTTTATGTTCATTTAATTATACATGTAGGTAGGAATTTTGACGATATTATTAATAGTCCTAGTATGCCTCTGAGGTAAATTTCCGTAACAGTATGATTAATTAGGTTTCCCAGTGAGCACTGGCGCCGTAGGCACTACTCTCATGAGCTACGTGTTTAGTAAGGATGGCTAGACAGTGATGATATATTTAGTCTTAGTTACATCACCCTAACTTTAACGATAACTATAACCGATGTTTGTTTTGGAGTTTTACAGACTTTTGACGTTTGTTAAAGTTAAATTAAGACCAACCAGCCTTAGTCTTTATACCCCTATCCTAACATGAAAAATGTCTGAGACTAACAAATTACTAGGCTTTATGTTATGAATAATGTCCCCGAAAATGTCTTACTCTTCATTTTTAACCGACTTCAAAAAAAAGGAGGAGGTTCTCAATTCGTCTGAATGTTGTTTTTTTTTTAATAATAATAATTTGCTTATTTCTCTCTCGCCACAAGTGGCACAAAAATATATATATTTTCGTTATAGAATAATATTTTTGTTTTGATTTTTTGTTGTGCGTATTTTTTAAAATAATACCTAATATAAGTATTACACTTTGTTTCAGAAAATATATTATCATACAACTAACTTCCTTAATATTTAACTCAATCTTTTAAGAATTGAATTTCAAAGACCTCAGCATTTATGATCTGACTAATGAATAATTAATCTTTATAATAGCTTTTTATTTAAAGAAAGATTCAAATAAATTGTATTCTAAAAAATATCAAAACTAAAAACCGGCCAAGTGCGAGTCGGACTTGCGCACGAAGGGTTCCATACCATTTTCTATAAAAACGGCGAAAAAATCACGTTTATTGTGTGGGAGCCCCCTTGAATATTTATTGTATTCTATTTTTTAGTATTTGTTGTTATAGCGGCAACAGAAATACATCATCTGTAAAAATGACAACTCTCTAACTATCACAGTTCATGAGATATAGCCTGGTGACAGACGGACAGCGGAGCCTTAGTAATAGGATCCCGTTTTACCCTTTGGGTACGAAACCCTTAAAAGGACGAAATTTTGTAAGAAATGCTTTCGAGAATGAATTCAGTAAGTTTACGAAAAAGTATCTCACGAACGTTACATATACATATAAAATGTATTCTAAGGAATTCAGTCTAGGTAAAAGAATCTTGAAAATAATATGTCAGAAATCTGAGATTCGCGTTGGCGTGCAAAATCCTTTAGAATATGCGATTTCGCTCACGTACATGCGAAACTGACCAAAATTGTTCGGTGACAGTGAAAAATATTGTATCCTAACCTTTAGTACATTTCACAAATCATTCAGAGCCTTTTCCCATTTTTCTTTTTCAACCCTAATCGAAACCCACGGCGATCCTTTTTAAGGAATATCCAATGAATTGCATTAGAATTGGACTGGCCAAAAATAGTTCGTAAGGCTTGTGTAATTTATACTTAGTTTTATGTAATTTTTATACGAAACTCTTTCGCATACAAAATTATTATTTACGTGAAAATTAAATTATAAAAAAAGTTTGCAGAAATTCTAAAAGTTTATTTCAACAATATTTTTAAGAAGGTAATTTCAGAATCCATCTCATAAATTTTGAATTTATTTTAATACCTATTAAAATATTGTAATACATTTTTATAGACTTATTGCTAGATTAATTTCAATTTAAAGTGATTATCGATTTTTTAACGTATAGATAAAACACTTTTGGGCATACTACAAAAAGATAAACTACCTAGTGTTAAAGTTTTGTCTAAAGATTAGTCAATCAATTTGAAATATTTGTTAATAATAATTGGTTTACTAATTTTATACAAGTGTTTAACCCTAGTTTTTTTGTAGTAAGGCCATTTGAATCTAATTTGCAACTATTACACGTTTTATTCAGACTTGATAGACTTAATATTTTGCCGAAGAATATTGACCACTCATAACTAATGCAGATTTTTATTTTGTGATATAATGCAGATTTTTATTTTGTGATATATAAATCTGCATGCACTTACAACTACAATTTATCTTTAAAGAAGATAAATAACACTTGAAAAAAATCATCGACCTCAGGTGGGACTCGAACCCACGTCCCATCGCATACCGGGCGAGTGCTTTGACCATTAGCTTAGGCTACCGAGGACGTCGCGTGACAAGATGAAATTCCTCAAGTGTTTTTTCTCGCTGTCAAAGCCAGCGTATTCTGATCAATGTTGTAGCTATATGTATAGCTGAGTATTATACTACCGTCAACAACGTTATCTTTAAAGGTTTATCTTATCATACATTGTGTTTAAAGATTTGTTTTTAAATTTTGCTGTGGTAGCAAAGTAATTGGCTATAAAAAAATAAACTTAAATTTATTTCCATAATCTTATGAAAGGATATACATTGAATGGTTTTACTTCTAAATAAATATCATTTGATATTAATAAAACGCGGAACATTAACCTAGCAGCCAATTTCATGAAAAGATTTGATGTGCCTACACACACTGCCCACACTAGTGTCGGTACTTTAGCAATGTCGATGAGAAATATTTAGTATCAGAAAATAAACTGTCTAGTTTTATACATAAATAATACCACTGATAACGGTATCTAATTAATAATTGAAATCAACTAATACAAAATAAAAATCCAAATTCGTCAATTCTCCTGTTTACTATCACTAACGTACCTAATATTGAGTTAAAAATTCTAAATTAAATGGCATGTGTTTAAACACATCTCTTAAAACACTCCTATTTTACTTATTTAAATAACTCTTATATTTTGTTTTGTAAGAAATATGTAATTTATTGGGGTTCAACCATAAAAGGCCACACTCAGAACGTTCGAAAGTTAGTGGTACCAACAAAAAATGTACCAAAGGTCAGTATAAATTATTAACGTAACAAATTCAATGCTTGCTTTTAAAATAATAATGGAAATGTGGAGTTTTAAAGTATTTAATTGTTAGCGGTTACTATTACACTAACTTTTTTTCGGAATGCATTTGGGTCAGTTTTCAAAGTTTATTACAGTTACAAAACGTATGTTAATACCTTCGACAACTGTATTATAATAAAATACCCTGTTTTTTTTTAAGTTCTAAGAGATCGTAGATAATCATGCATGGATTTAATCATAACACTGTACATAAACATCGATAATTCAGAAATGCACATGGTTCCACATCACTAAAACTGTAAATAGGCGCACTGCGGTCGAACGCGCGCGATGTAATCAGTTTGGTTACATCGCAGATTATGCCGTCCACACTATGGTTCGGGGTATTTATTTTATTGCGTATGTCATGTAAATTACGCGTCCTACGGATCATTTGGTATGCGGTCGCTCACTAATATAGGCAAATGTGTTGGTAATGACTGACCAATAGTGTTTTAGATCTAATTAACGTAGTTTTATGTGAACTATGAACAAAGGAATTGGAAAAGTAGCTAAATCGTTCAATCAGCAGAGTAGTTAGCAGTTAGTCTTATGTTAATTATAGTGAAAATTAATTAAAACTAGCACGTTACATTTTTTTGTACGACAAGAGTAAATGGACTTAATAACCTGTCTAGCTCGCACTTACATTATCTTTGTAATTGTATTTCCTGTAATAAAATCAGGCTGACAAAGGTGACAGAGTTTGTGCGCAACAAACTCTGTCACCTTTGTCAGCCCTTCTCATCACCAGCCAATATGTAGTCTCATGTGTTAAGCGGTGTTAGGGCTAAGTTATATTTTTGAGACGTGTATAAGTACCCGGAAGAGGGCCTACATACCAATAAATAATTTCATTTCATTTCATTTGTTATTATTTAAAAAACACGCAATGAAAAGATAGCAAAAATGAAAAAGCCTAGTTTATTTCTGAAAATACGACTACGGCCTATAAAAGTTTACATATACAAGGACTGAGTAGGTACGTTAAACTGTAGTAAAGAAATAAAAGTATTTTTTAAAACTATAAATGAGACAAAAATATTTTCGTGTAGGTACAAATGCTTAAAATTGTGTCAACACCTTCACGTAACGAGTTGTGCAAAAATATCAAGATACGGATGATTCGGAACCAGTTCATTAAAAACACTACGCATTCTGACTAGGGGATCTTATTTAAATCTATGTGAAGTTCTCAACCAGCGAAATATCGATATTTTTACGTATTTTAAAACTTTTGAGACCCTTAAAGGGCAAAAGTTTGTGTGGTAGACACGGGCAGTTTATAACTTGAGTTTGGATGAAACATATGTAGTCAAATCGGGACAGCGCTCAGACTTTAAAAGAAAATAACGAAAGTGCTTACTTAGGCATTTCTATAATGTGTGAGGGCAGACGTGGGACATAACTACATAGTTGTAGCGATATAATGTCTATCGGTTAGTATATAGTCGTAAGTACAATATTTGTTTATTTTCGGGCTAAACGTGTGATTTATTATAAAAAAAATTGTATCTCAAAAGAAATTGAGCAGAAGTGAAGCAACGCAAACATAGACAGCGCTTACGGACACAAAATCTCAGAACACCCTAAAGGCCTACTACGAAATTGTATCGTTCGTTCGGACGTATAAACCTAGCAAATTAAAACTACCATCTCTTTGTATCAATCCTGTGACAAAATATGACCAACTCGTACTAGCCGTGTAAAAAACCTGACCGTTATCAATTGCTTACCTATAAATTGTCAAAGGTGATCCGAACGAACAAAACACATTCGTAGTAGACCTCCTGGAATGCCCAATTGTTCCAAGATCGTGTCTGTGTGCGTGCTGGAGCGCGCATTGTATAAAACTTATATTCTATGTTATTAGGTATTACAATGTTTTCAAATTATTCACATAACCTTCTACTGTCCAAATAACCTTGGAAGAATTTCCTTCTAACATCTCACTGCGATCCTTAATATTTAATGAGATTATAGCCCATTTATTCACCCAATTATATGTGATCAAATGAACTTCAAAGTGAAGTTCGATCATTATTATATGAGTCGCTCCATTCGAAGATATAATATTACCTGGTAGTTCCCCTAGCCTACATGGCAACACTACGCACGTTTTTAGAGATTTTAAAAAAAAATCCTAAACTGGCAACACTGTAATACCAGTCTGCCTACCTAGATTCTCTCGCTGTGCAACCTCATTCCTTTAGAGATTAGTCAAGTTCTTATCAAAATTGTGATATGGGTTGGGTGGGTAGGGTCCTTATATCTTCGAATGGAGCGACTCATATAATAATGATCGAACTTCACTTTGAAGTTCATTTGATCACATATTATATTTCGTCGCTCCATTCTTCAGATATAATATTACCTGGTAGATCTTTAGAGAATATGATTTTGTAAGAACTACATACAGGCTCTTAATATTGTGTTATGTTAACGAAATCAAATAACAGTAATTAATGAGTTAATCAAAGTCTTTATTTACATTTATAGTATAATGATATGAGTAACATTGAATAATTAAGTTAATCAAGGGCGTAAACAAACTGATTCAGCAAACCGATTTTCCGTTAATATATTTAACTTATAAAATCTGGCGAATGTATGATTGTTGGCCCACCCTGCTGCCTTGCGAATAGTGTCGATGCATACCCCCGCCGCACTAGCCGTGGAGGTAGAAGCGTGACGTGTGCTGTGCGCACTGAAAATCGACACATCTACACCACTTTCAGATAACACTGATTTTAACCATCGACTTATGGTTTGTGAGGTTACGGGTCTATGAGGTTTTTTGAAAGACAGTATCAACTTTTCTGAGCATCTAATATTATTAGTGTAATTAATGTAGTCCAGAAGGGCTGTTGCTGGGCATATATTTAAATTGTCTGTAAAGAAAGGTAAAAAGAGAAGTGGTTGGTCGCGACCAGGTGCCGATGTCTTAATTATATCCGTGATTGCTATTGTAATACCATTAGATATAACTTTGATGTTATTTAATTTGATTAAGGACAAAGTTTGTACCCTCTGTGCAGTGCATAGGGCTAAAAGAGTCACTAGCTTTTTTGTTAATTTTTCAAAACTAATTTCTTTGATAGGGTGCCAATTAGCTACGAAATTTAGTACAAGTTGTGGATCCCATGTATGAGAATATTTAGGTTTTAAAGGTTTCAATTTGAAAACTCCTTTAAGAAGTCGTTTTATGCATTCGTTTTGCCCTATGTTGTTTCCTAATAGAAGAGAGAGTGCCGACCTGTGGCTATTAAGCGTACCATAGCTAGCGCCTTTCTGAAACTCCTGGGTCAAAAAGGATATTACCTCGGACACCGTACTCTGAAAACTATTTATGTTTCTAGCCTCACAAAATTGCCACCAGGCTTTGTAACTAACGTTGTATTGTTTTTTTTGTGTTATTCGAAAGTGATGCTAACATCAGATCTACGGCTTCTGATGGGATGTCGCGGCTAATAAAGGCTTTTCGGAGAGTTTCGCCGCAGCCAATGTAAGGTGTTGACGCAGGTGATGTGCAGGTTGATTCCTGAAACAGGATTGAAAAAAGTTTTCTTTGGGCTTGAAATATACAATTTCGGAAGCCAATAAGCTATTTAAAAGTGGATACCATGGCTGTGATGGCCACTTTGGAAAAACTAAAATGCCCTCGGCTTTGTCGTGAATGATTTTTTGTAAACATTTTAAAATAAGAGGAAAAGGTGGAAACGCATAGAAAAAATGATCTTCCCAAGAGATGGTAAACGCATCGACACATAACGCATTAGGATCAGGGAGCCATGATACATAAATATCGCATTTGGCATTGGTGCGAGAGGCGAATAAATCAATCTCGGGTTTACCTAATTTTGAAATTATTTTATTAAAAGCCTTATTGGATAAACCCCATTCTGTGTCTGGATTATTTTTTCTTGATTCAAAATCTGCCTCTTTATTATCCTTTGTATTTACATATGAACCAAATAAGGTAATGTTTCGCTCCTCGCACCACTGCCAAATCTGTCTTGATAGGTCATTCAAATGGGGAAATTGTATGCCTCCCATACGATTAATATAACTTAAAGCATTTGTATTATCGATACGTAACAATATTGCACAATTTGACATGTTACGTGCAATGGTTTTTAATGCAAAAAAGATCGCTAATAACTCTAAGTAATTTATATGTAATAAACTTTCACTTTCCTTCCATGCCCCGTGTACTCTTGTATTATTACAAAAAGCACCCCAGCCTGTTTTTGACGCATCTGTAAAAATTTCTAAATCGAATTTTTGTACATTTAAATTATTTTGGCATTCAAAGATGTTATGGTTCCACCAGGTCAAATCATTCAAAATACACTTCGGAAGTCTAATTTTGGCGTTATAATTATTGTTATTATTTTTTAACATAAGGTATTTTTGTCTTTCTAATGTTTTTGTATATAAAAATCCGTATTTAACGGCTGGGCAGGCTGCTACGAGAACTCCTATTAGTTGAGAAAAAACTCTGATTGTGCACGTGGGTAGTAAGGAAAACTTTTGTACTAATTGTGCAATTTTATTACGTTTTTCTTCTGGTAGTGATATGGTCATATGTATGGTATCGAAATAAAATCCTAAGAATTTACATTTCTGAGTAGGTTCCAGACAACTTTTATCATAATTTATAACGAAACCCAGACTTGTTAATAACTTTATAGTTATATTTACGTTATTTATACATTCGTTATAATCTTGGCCAATACATAAAATGTCATCAAGATATATAACGGACTGATATCCCTGGTTTCTGAGAAATTTAACTACCTCCTTCATAATTTTTGTAAAAATTCTAGGTGCAATTGAAAGACCATAGGGCATTGCATTAAATTCGTAAGTTATTACGTCTGATTGAAGATTTTCGAATTGAAAGCGCAGATATTTTCGGTAATTTATATTAACTGGCACTAAAAAATAGGCTTCCTTGAGGTCAATTGTTGCTAGAAAACATTGTTCAGAAAGCAATTTTGAAACTGTTCTATGGTCTTCCATTTTGAAATGCGACTTTGTTACGAATTGATTTAGGGCCTTCAAGTTTAGAATAAACCGTTTATCACCGTTGGGTTTTGGTGCTAAAAAAATCTTTGATATGTACTCATCAACTAAAGGTTCGCAGACAGATATAGCCCCTAAATCTAATAGTTTTTGGATGGCTAAAAGCATATTAGATTTGTCTTGTTCGGTAAAAGTAGGACTAACAAAGCCGGTTTGTGAAAAATCTTTTTCGAAGGGAATATCAATGCCATCCTTAATCCATTTAAGGATTAGAGGGTTATTAGTGATTTTTTGCCAATTCGTGTAAAAGTATCTAAGCCTGCCTGCGTGTACCTGTGAGTCTCCTAACGATGCTATGTCTGACGTGGTGTCCCGCGAGATCTGGTCTGGTACGTGTTCGCGTTCGTTCCCGAATGCGATTGATGTTGAGTTGTTGTTGGTGTTGGTTGTGGAGGACGCTGATTGGTTCTCTTGAAACCTCCGCGCCCCCCCCTGTTCGATGGAAAGCGAGGAGGGCCCTGCCAGTTTCCCTGGTTGGTGGCCCGAGGTGCAGGCTCAGATGTTGACGGCTTCGGCGTAACCGTAGTCTTTTTAATTTGTTTACTCTGTGTAACTATAGCTTTAGAAGCTTTAATTTTTTCTGGTAACTTATTGCCAAACAAAGTATCGTCTCGTTCTGAGACTTGTAGTAGCTGTAAGAAAGATTTATCGAGGGCGGGAGTTATAAATTTCTTACGTGTTTCCGTTTGTTGGAAATGTAGGTCTGAAAGTAAACGGCACCCATCACTTATTGACTTTATGGCTTCTATTTTACTGTCTGACGTTAATAATGAGTTTAAACCTCTATTAATGGCCGTGATGCCTACGCCCAATTGCTGTTGAGAAGCGCTTATCTTTTTATCCCGAAATCTTCCGGTTTCAGGGATAGCCGCCATAATTTCTGGATTTAACGTAGGTGACTTTAAGAGGGGGCAGTTTTCGGGTATGAGGTACTCCTTAAACATTTTTTCACGACTTTCCTTGGTTATACCCTTTTTTAATAAAGGTGTCCATATTTTGGCCAAACTATCGTGTATCTTTTCACCAAAATCGGGAGACTCATCTACGATTTCCCCTAGTGCCGCTAAAATGTGAGGATCTAAATCTGGATTAGTCGGAGGCTCCTCCGTGCAAGGCACTTCGACGGGTTCTGCCGCGCTAGGAATACCCACAGGTTCCTCGGCGTTAGATGGTTCAATCGGCCCCTCGTTTGATTGAACGTTGTTTGCCTCGGATGGAACAATCTCGATATCTTCGGGATTTAAGCATGCGTCCGTCTGGAAATCCGGATCCGGATCCATTACGGATACGCCGATGTCTGTTGAAAAAAACAAATAAACATGACTCGGTTATTTTGATCACGACAACATTATTCTAATTTCTAGAATATGTTTTATTGTGATTTCTAACCTTCGTGTTGTTATCGCGAACAACCTCCCGGTATGCAATTGTATTGAAATTACCTGCCGTCGTGTTAACAACGCGGTCAACCTCTAGGCAAAAAATGTTATGTTACCTTCGTGTTACCATCGCGGGCAACCTCCAGGTAGAATAAATCAGTTAATGATTTATCTCACTTTGTTGCATAACAAAAAAAAAATGGGTAGTACTTACTATTTTCTGATTCGGATTCCGAAGAAGTTAGGCCCGTTAACCGTCGTTTCTTCTTCCATTTGTGCAATTTCTTTAAGTATTTTTCAATTTTTTCTTCAGCACTTCGTTTAGGCATAGTAACTTTAGATTTGAAATACAAGAAAGCTTTTTGAGAGACGTCCGTTCGTTGCCACGCACGAAAAAGGAATGAGGTTGCACAGCGAGAGAATCTAGGTAGGCAGACTGGTATTACAGTGTTGCCAGTTTAGGAATTTTTTTTAAAATCTCTAAAAACGTGCGTAGTGTTGCCATGTAGGCTAGGGGAACTACCAGGTAATATTATATCTGAAGAATGGAGCGACGAAATATAATCAGGCTATTACTATCTACTATGAGAGGTCGCAGGCTCCCGCAAATTTAGGGAAAATTGGGTCGGAACCATTAAACGTAGGTGATAAATTCGGAAACGTATTGGTTTTAACGAACGGACTAATCATTTTAGATTTTGGGATTTGTCATATGACCCAGTATATAGCAAGTATAAGGCTAATTTAATATCATGGTAGCGGATTAGACCCAGTATTACCTACTGATTATCTTACAAAATGATTAGTTTGGGGTGATACTTCAAAAAACCATGCCAAAAACATTTCATTTGCCACATCCATATAATTCTATAATAATACATGTAAAAACTAATTATCATTATATCATTCCAACAAACAGAACCAAAAATAATTTTTATCCCTAATCTAAGCAAAGCTATTGCAAAATTCTAAATAGGTTTTATGGCTACAAGTCTCCTATTCTTATGACATTAAAATACGTTAATTATACTCACGACTTAGAAATAAATTCGTGTTTATCATAAACACTTGGCCTAAGGATATCTCTTTTTATTGTATTACTTGTAGACAAGTTAGTAGTGATGATGATATTATCAATTGAATGTGTAGGTACGTACAGTTTATGACCGACAAAACTCAGCAATATCTTTCACTGTGAAGGATACATACATAAAATAAAGGATGTTTTACTATCCGCCTATAAAACTTTACGATGATTTAAAAAAATATTTTATTGCTTAATTCGTAGGTATTACAAAGGCTTTTTGAGAATTGCAAATAAAATGTGGCACATTTACACCAAGTTATATAAAGACGAGTAAATTAATATAACATGCGCAAGAAATCACACCAATTTTTATGGTCTTGAATGAAGTGTGGATTCAAATCCGTATATTATTATACTTATCTGACAACTATTTATAGGTCGTCTTCAAGCCAGCTAGAGAAGTAAATTTTCAAAATTGGCGTAGGATTCGCCTTGAACATAGGGTACCGGGTTCGATTCTTGATTAGGGCCAAGTCCAAATTGGCTCTCATCAGCCTCCCAGCATGACCAACAAAACACGATATGATATGAAATAGCGACTTATAGACACCCAACTGTCAAAATATGATATAAATAGTCGCCATCTTTAACTTTTATCGAAATAGCAAGCATGAACGTGACGTCACCAGCACGGAGATGCTAGCTGTTTTGATAAAAGTTCATATTTTGACAGTTTGATGTCGATAAATGGCTATATCATATTGTGTTTTATTGGTCATGCTAGCTAGGCAGGATGTGCTAGGAAACGACGATGGCATAATACCATTAAAGTAGCCGCGCACCTTTACGCGGAGACAGTGGTGCCCAGGCACTGGGTGTAGATTCTTCAGGGGCGCTGAAATGATTAGACATACCATATTTTAGGTCATGCATGGGTGGAGTTATATAAACTCGCACTAGAAGCATATAAGCCAATTGTGGGACTTATCATTATCTCATTTTAACCGTCCTTCAATGTTAATTTTAATGTGACAAACTTTGTTATTGGCTTGTAAGCATTTCATTCTAAGTGCTTAAAGTTTAATTTACATGCTGAAAAGTTTGCAATAAATAAATTTCAGCATATTGCAGTCCACTATTGGACGTCAGAACGCCAAAGAGTATGACGCTTTATTATTCATTCAGCCACTGCAAGGCATTTTTCTCAGGTATTCGGTACGGCCACTGCGTTGGCAATATTATAATTATGGTTCACCTGATAATATATATTTGTAAATAGATGGTAATTCCTTAATCCGGGGCCATGATATTTGGTATATTGTCTGCCACTAATGAATAATTACATTAATTTAATTTTTCATTTGTTTCAACTTGAAGTCAATCCACGGATGAAGACTCATTTCGCATTGTGTGAATAACGCATTCGTTCATTTGAGACGTGGGCTTATGAACAAAAGGGAGTTTTACTGAAATTGAGGTTAAAAAAATTCAATGGTGCCCATTATTTCGGTCAGCCTTGAGACAATTCAAAAATATTTTTGATAAAATTTTTGATCCCAAATATTTTATCAAATAAAAAAAAGCATTAAGATAGTGTTCAATATTTTAAACAATGTAGCGATTATACGTTATGCGTATTAGCATCAGGACGTCTACTACGAAAAACGATATACGATGTTTCGGACGAAACGAAACACGAACGATACGCAAACGATAAGCCTACTACGAAACACTATCGGATTTCAATGTTTCGATCGGATCCATAGACACATTTCGGAATGACTTCGTGAAACGAATGACTAAGATGCTATTTACCGAACTTATAGAAAAAATACCGGAAATCATTTAAAAAAAGCGACAATAAACGTGCTTTTTTATTTTACTGCTTAAAACGATCAATACATCAAATTTTTAAGATTCTATGATATTTATTGTGATTATTTAATATTAAAATAAAACAAATGTCTTCGTCAAACAACGAACGTCGTCGCCGATATCGGATCCGAAACGTTTCATAGTAAGCAATCCGCAAAACGATTATCGTATTGACGGATTTCGTTTTTCGTAGTAGACGTCCTGAACCCTAGTTCTAAACTGAGAAAAAAATGGATTCTTTGTTAGTGATTTTTCTAGGTGGTTGTTTTTGAGAAATGTAAATATACAATCCAATAAAATCTATATAATCTATTAGATTAAGATAGATTTGGAAAAAAAACTATAAAGGAACTGGTGAATGTTAAACACTATGCAATCCCAATGTTGGTATATCTTTAAAAAAATGATTTTTCAAAGCACTTCGATTCATATAAATTATGTTCTCGCTACAATCTTTCACTAGGTACTCGATCTGGCAGATAGATTGAATCTGAGCTGTTCAAATGTGGCCCGTCTGCATCGATACAGTACTAACGTGCTATGAATCAATAGGCAAACAATAAACTCTAAACTGTGCTTTGGTTAGTTTTTTGTTTTTAACTCCTAAAAAACTGGCCAGTTGTGTCATCACGTGCTTCATTACGAGAACCTTTTCTTGGCATTACTACACGGTTCTTAGATTTATTAGGTACTTTGTTGTTCCTTATTTAATTCCATGGTTACAGGCACTATAGGTTCTGTTTCCTGTGTCCGTTCTTATTATTTTTTGATTGCGTTGATTAGAAGAATGTTTTTTTAGAGCTTTAAGAAATTTTGAGCTTGACAAATTGATATTTATTTTAGCTAGATGCCTCTGAGACCCCTCGCGATCCTGACAAGAAGAGTATTAATATAGAGACAGACAGACAAGTATATGATCTTTGTCATTATTATATTTTGTTATATTTAACAAAACACCTAATTTAATTTATGCTGTTTAAAAAGCATTATGGTTAGGTCTTAGCAAGATGAAAAAGGCTTCAAATCTATCATCCACTCGTCAAAATGTTTTCGTAAAATTTTTTGTTACGTCACGCATTCCCATCTCGTCTTTTACCATTCGTGACTCCGGTCTTAAACACACCTCGCCGCATGGTGAGACTACAGATAATATGTGACACGCTTGTGCTATCTCCAGTCTGTCTGCCGAGCGAGATAGGGTAATGGCGAGCAAGCTCCGGAATTTTAAGTGACGTACCTCCGTATTTACACGTAGAAAATGAAAAAAGACGGAACAATAAAGAATTTCAATTTCCACGGAAATGACACGCGCCGTGGATAAATTTTTGACGAGTACTTACTCTGTTGTTTTATCTATGAAACTTGTCTACATTTAACGCGCTGCAGTTCTTTACGCGGCTCCGTAACGCTAACTACTTGCTGTTAGTATTTTTGGTTTGTTAATCTTTTTTGTGTATCCATTGTTTTATTCCTTTGACTTTTTATTATTTTGTATTGGGTAATTATACTGCTGTTTTTTTTTCATTTTCATTGACGTCATCGTACAGGTTTATTAAGAATTATTAGGATTAATATAAAATTGGTTTGATTTTTATATTAATGAAAGTAAAAGTTGTCTTTAGATAGAACGCCGTAGTAAAACTACCAATATAAATATTACTATCGACAATGTAAAACCAATTGCTGAATAGCAATTTTAACTTAAACTACAAAATTATGATGATGCTGATTGTCCTTCTATATTACTAGTTAAAACTTTAAACTTATCAGGAACGGAAATACTACAAATAATTTATTATTCGTAGTATTTCCGTATGTATTTTACAATCACAAGTCATTGCTCCATTATTAATCATCGCTAACAAGAATGTCGATAGTTGGAATCTTCCTGATCTCGTAACGCTCGTACCCTGCTTTTTTTTTAAATATTAACGATAGTAGTACCTTTTAAGAAGTTATAAGCAAAACTACCACAATAGGTAAAATTTGTGACCAATTTAACTTAAAACTTTCTAAGTACATGACTTTGAAAGGAAAGTTACATGGATAAAGTTGTTAATTATTTAAAACATGTGGCGATATGGTTGACGCGCTCGGCCATCATGGCCTTTCCTGCAGCAGAAGCGCCGGGAGATTCTCCCGACACGCCAGCCTTAATGACATCATCCGTAGGGCTCTTGGTAGCGCTTCATTACCGGCTATTCTTGAACCGAATGGCCTGGTGAGGAGCGATGGCAGGAGACCTGATGGCATGACTTTGGTTCCGTGGAAGATGGGTCGGCCCTTAGTGTGGGATGCTACCTGTGTTGACACACTGGCTCCAACTCATCTTCCACAAACCTCGTCTGGGGTTGGCACTGCTGCTGCAGCAG
Organism: Anania fuscalis; assembly: GCA_950371115.1. Lineage (NCBI taxonomy): Eukaryota > Metazoa > Arthropoda > Insecta > Lepidoptera > Crambidae > Anania > Anania fuscalis. The sequence continues at coordinate 12,966,261 of OX493335.1, read as the reverse complement.
CGGAGTCCCTCAAACGTCGCAAGTATGCAGATATTAGTAGTACCTACATATTTGAGCCATTTGGGGTAGAGACGCTGGGGCCGTGGGGACCCAGTGTACATCGGCTGTACAGTCATTTAGCCAAGCGGCTGATTGATTGTACGGGCGACCGGAGGGCTGGCGCATTTCTAGGCCAACGCATCAGTTTGGCTATTCAGCGTAGAAATGCGGCTAGCCTTCTGGGCACTTTGTCGTTGCCTTTGGACAACGATCTGGGGCCCATTTGTTATTTGTGATATATTTTGTAAATATTATTATTTTTTCTCTTAAGGTTTAGTTTTAAGTTTAGCTTAGTTTTGTTTTATCTAATTGTATATTATAATCAAAGTTTGTGTTGTCGAAATAGCAAGAGTTTCTGGTAAACATGTACGTAATTCCGCATATTGTGATGGGCAACTACGGACCCTTTATTGCACGTAGCCTGACACGCACTTGGCTGTTTTTATGTAGAAATGAAATCATAAGACACTGCAACATGACTATAAAACCGGCCAAGTGCGAGTCGGACTCACGCACGAAGGGTTCCATACCATTATCTATAAAAACGGCATGTATGGAAGCCCTCATTTATTTTATTGGTTTTTAGTAAGAATTTGTTGTTATAGCAGCAAAAGAAATACATCATCTGTGACAACTGTCTAACTCACAGAACAAGTAAGACTCGCTACGCTCCTGTTCTGTGGTCTAGCTATCATAGTTCATGAGATACAGTCTGGTGACAGACAGATAGACGGACGGACAGCGGAGTCTTAGTAATAGCATAGAGAATGAATTATACTACGTAAGTAATAGAGTCCCGTTTTACCCTTTGGGTACGGAACCCTAAAAACGTAAAAAAACAGTCATGCTAATATTTTATCAATTTTCGATATAGCAGACCAAAAGTAAAGCACATGGGAGCTATAAACAACAGTCTAGCATAAAAATATGGCATCAGACATAATAAAAATGTCTGCACTCCACGGAAACTATCCAGTTCTAAACTACCCACATTATTCAGTGTAATTATAAGTTAAAGAGTGTGTGGAAAGCTTTATCCATTACCGTGGTCCAGGCGTTGTTAATTTTAACTTTAATTAAAAATAATTTCTCTTGGCCGGTGGACAACGCTGAGTCAAAAAAATGGATATGGCCGGCTCGGAATTATAAATGTTACTTGCAATTTTGAGATAAGACAAGGAGAATTTAATTAAAAGTTTGAGTCGTATTTCAGTTTTACTTTAAGTAAAAGTGCATAAATTACTTTTTTGCAATTGCTACTTTTAGTTTGTTGGATGCAAGAATATTTAACTTTATTACGTAGTGTATTATGTACCTTTTTAAGTTATTTTATCGTAATATTATAATAATATAATAAAATGAAATGTTTTCGTTTTACAGAAGCATTTTACCATGTTTTCTTTGTTTTCGCGTAAATGTCATAAAAACAAAATCCACACTTGTTTTCAACCTACGAAACACATTCGTAGATACTGAACCAGGCAATAGAAATTTAATTCCTATCATGGCATAGACGCGCATCGTCCGCTAAGTTAAAAAATATTTTGTGAAACAACTGTTAGTAATGCCACCTCCTGACATTAGCAGTTCATTGAGAACAGTAATTAATGTTACGCGGTAACAAAGTACCCATTTAAAACGTAACTAGTGGTTTTAATTTCACTAGGACGTAATAGTATCTTTCTTTTTCAGGGACAGTGTCATTTGACCGAGTTGTGAAATTGCCCGGGTATTTTACCGTGAAATTTTCACGGAATTCTTAATAAAGTTTTAAAAGACGGTCTATATTATTTTTTTGAAATTATAAAATGTATGTATAGCAATAAAAAGTACAGAAGAAAACGTTAACGGATAACAACTAACGTGTAACGTTATAAAGATTAATTGTTGTTTAAAATGATTAAATTAATATTATGTTATAGAAACAAATATGTTACCTAGTCGCTATGGTATACGTTTTCCTTTGTTTTGGGCTTGATTTGTAAGAAAAATGCAATATATATACATTTGTAATTATTTTTCAAACGCGAGACTTTTATCCAATCAATAAAATTAAGGTTTTGACACATTTTTCCTATGTGAAATCTAGCAATAAGTCAAACTTATTCGGCACAGAAAAGTTATCTTTCTATTGAAAAATCATCTCTTATTAAATAATGGAGGAACGCAGAAATCGTAAACCAACAGAAACTCGTCTAAAAGCACAGTTTAAAAGTCCCGTATAAGCTTAAAATAAACTGGCATACCGCATAACTGTGCAATTGTGGAACTGAATGGGTCTCGACAGGTGCATTGTGCGACGGAACCCGCAAGATAATGGTTATGACTACGGAACTCTATTCAACAGTGAACAGGGACGCGAGAGTTTTGGAAACGACACCTAAGTTTTGGCTGATTATTTATTGTCGTTGAAACATTTGCAAGTATTTCCTTCCAACACGAATTAGTGTTGTTAGATTTTTAGCACGAGTTAGTAATTTAAAACATTGCATACATTTCTTGGGCTGTTCATGAAAAGCACTATTATCATGAATTTTTCTAGCCAATAGTTTAGCTTTTAGAGAAGGAGGGAGGGGGGGGCGACGCCCTACTCGAGCAAAAATTGGCACTTTAATGTTTAATATGTATTTCGCAAACGGATCCCTAAATCAAAAAAATAGTCTTAGCTACCCCTAAGTCATTTTAAAGGACCTATTCAACGATACCCCACACGATGGGGTAGACGAAGATAAATAATTTTATCCCCACGTTACATGTATAGGAGCTACCCCAAATTTTTTTTTTTTTATTCTACTACATTCATTGATACACATATCTCCAAAATTACAGCTCTCTAGCGTCAACAGTCTTTAAGCAAATCCTCGGAAGGTCAGACAGACAGACGGACATGATGAAACTAATAATAAGGGTTCCTTGTCAGGAATACGGAACCCTAAAAAGCTGTTGTGCTCAAGCACCAGAATCAGCCCCTAAGGGGTTTTGCATACTAGGAGTTACACGCTCGTTGTCGTTTACACATGTTTAGTTAAAAAGATGACGTGATATTGTAAGTAATCCCTTTTAATAAGATTTGATAAGATCTTGCTAGACGGGAAACAGTTATCGATATTATTAAATTAGAGCCTTTTGACGAATTTAAAACTCTTTTTTTAAAATCCGTTAGAAACTTTATCTGTAGAAATAGGTGCTTCTTGTAATCTTATGGCAAGAACGTACAAGTTACAGGAAGACCCAAGAGTGGCTTGTTAGAGAAATTTCGTGAAAAATTGCGGGCACTAGAAACTCAGCTCCTATTAAATAAGTTGTTATTTTCGACAGATTTTTAGATGTCGTTATTGCACTACGATTTTTTAGTAAAATGGTTAAAATACATATAAGTCAAAGTCATTTATTTTTGCAAATTGGCCATCAATGGCACTTTTACATGTCTCAATTTTTTTCCTACCACCGCTTTGGGACTACATATCGGCTGGTGATGAGAAGAAACGGCGCAACAAACTCAGTCACCTTTATCAGCCTAGTTTTATTACAGGAGAAACAATTACAAGAAAGTGTAAGTGCGAGCTAGGCAGGTTATTACACCGGCAGATTAGTGCACCATGCACTAGGCAGGTTAGTGCACCATGCACTCTTGTCGTTCAAGTAATCTTCAAAAACAAATACATATATAAAACTGATATGAAAAGTAAAGTTTAAGTAGTTGATTTAGTAACCATTTTATGGTTTGGATACACTAATTTGTGTTGACTGAGTGCTCGTACGAACGCTATCTGAAAATGATAAACGGGACTGACCTGGTGATATTTCAAAGCACTGCCCAGACCGCTGAAACTAGAACTTTAAAATGTTGAATACCTACAGATACCTTAAACAGTAAAGGCCATATATTCACTCTTAATAAGGTAAAATAGGGGATAAAACAATTATTCTGCCTGGTGCAAATTAATCAGGAGAGCCGACCCCACCTAAAGTGGAAAAAGGGAAAGAAGAAGAAGAGAGGATAAAAAAGAGTTACGAGTCGATGTTCAAAATCTTTAAATTCGTAGTCGTCGTCCGATTGAAAATTAATTATGAATACTTGTCTTAGTTTTTTGATAATTCTACACCCGTAGCGGTAAAAAAGTAACAAAGTTGTTAAAATTATTAAAACTTAAAATAAAATGAAAATTTAAAGAACTTTATATTTTATTTATTTAAAAATGCTATTCAACAAATGCAATAAAAATTACATTTTAATTTCTTTCGTCGTTTAATTTAGCCACCGACCGGCTGACATCAGTTTACATTATTTATTGCAATAAATGTTGGGCACATAGAAAATATTAATTCTGTGTCTGTGCAGAAGAATAACCCCTTTGAAGAAGAAAGCTTATATCATGTAATAACATCATGCAATTACTACAGTTGTTATTGATATTTTAACTTTTGTAACCATAAACAGTTGTATAAAAAATATTTAGTCTTATAATCAAACAGTCAAAGAGGTGAACTCCTCACTGTCTCAGGTATTCAGCGGTGTGAATTCCGATTGCATTACACAGAGATAATGCGCTTATAAGTCGCAAAGGCGGTGATATTATGCTTAAAGTAATATTTCCTTAGGACGTACTTTATGCCGTAGATAATGCAGTGTTGCTGGCAGTTTACGCTATTTGACTTAAATGATGTGTATTTTTCCATCATGAACACCAATTATCCGGTACATAACTAAGAGTCTTACTACAACGACTGATGATGATGATTGATGAAAGAAATAAACACAGCTTGTAGGTACTATGATAACGTATTAAAATTGTCCAAAAATAAAATCATATTTCTAGAACCCGATTGGAGCGACTTCTACTGGGTCTAAATGTCATTCTTAAGTAATAAAATGTAAAACACAGTCATTATAATCGCGATACATACAGAATATTTATTTACCAAGAAGATAACAAATAACTTCTCAAACCTTTCTCCTATTATATCAACGACATTACATTTGACAAAATGTATTCCAATTAGATAACAACTTCCCCCAACACAACTGCAACTAGAGTATAAGACGAACTTGTAATATTCCTAAATTCCCATTTGCCCGTTGCATACCTGTACACGTAATACTTAAACAATAGATGTCGCCGGCGGTTCGCTGGTTCTATCCGGAGTTTAATTCCAGACCTTACTACTAACTTTAATAGCAATTCGGGCTTTCGTTGCATAAGATAAACATCATATCGTATGCCAATTAACTGCTTAAAATATTATTAAAATGTCGAGTGTTAGTAAGCGTAACGAGTCCTCAGCGCCTGTGGTAAAAATACCGTAGCCTACCAGGAAGACAGTAAAGTTTGCAATCGTTGGCGATATGCGCTGAGTTTGATGTGCGGCTCAATCACAAACCTAAGATGACGTATTACTGAAAATATCCGTCACCAAAAGGCGAGCACGCCGGAGTCGGAATCGCCACCTCTGAGGCTCAGGTTTTAATTCCTGGTCGGGTCAATGTATAAAATAACTTTTCTAGATCACCGAATTTAAACAATCTTTTCACAAGTCAAAGGAACATTTCAAGGTGACAGCGCTTTTTATTTCTTATTTGCATAACTTTCCCACAAGTAGGCCTTCAGATGAACATGGATAATCAAATATAATGTCGAATGCCCATGTTGCAAATTGTTGACAAATGTGTTTACCTGGGACAAGTGATCCCGTTGGGTAGGTTAAATTTTGAAAAGGAGGTCAATCGAAGAATCCAACTCGGCTGGGCAGCGTTCGGAAAACTACAGAACATCCTCTCGTCCAAAATACCTCAGTGCCTAAAAACGAAAGTCCACACCAGTGTATGTCACCAGTGATGACATACGGAACAGTAACGTGGCCTCTCACTATGGCCTTATAAGGAAGATCAAGGTCGCACAGCGCGCCATGGAAAGGGCTCCGCTAGGTGTTACTTGGCGTGATCAAATCAGATAAGAGGAGATCCGCGAACGAACAAAAGTCACTGACATAGCTGAAGTGGCAGTGGGCGGGGCACATGGCACGTAGAACTGACGGCCGATGGGGCAGAAACGTTCTGGAATCGAGGCCACGTTCCGGCAAGCGCAGCGTAAGACGTCCACGCACAAGGTGGACAGACAATCTGGTAAAGGTTGCAGGAAGCCGCTGGATGCCGCTTCCAACCGGCTAATATGGAAGTCACTGCGAGAGGCCTGTGTTCAGCTGTGGACGTCCTGTGGCTGAAATAATGATAATGATAACTTTAGCAATTATCAGATTATCCCATTAGTTTCCAATCGCTATCTAAGTTGTTAGTAAGTCCCGTAGATTGTTTTGAGTCCGGAATTTCTGGGGATGCAATTATATTTTGGTATTTCAACATGGAAATGTGGTGCCGTTCGCTCATTCATTTCAGAAGTGCATGTAAGTAAGTTTATATTTTCGACTTTACTATTTTGTTAGTTAATTATAGGAATTAAGGTAAAGTTAATTTAATACTTAAGTTCATTTGTTTTTTGTCTTTACAACTAAAGTTTAATGATTTAAGTGATACTTATAAAGTAGGTATAGCAGTTTGCATACGCTATGTATATTTATTTACTTCTATGCAACGCTACACACGTATAACCTTTGAAATGTAAATAGTTTTTTTTAACGATTTGACCACTTGACCACGATTTTCCAACTCTATTAAATTGGCTACTTTTTAAATATTTATTATTTCATTTTTAGCAACCCTTTTTCATTGAATTACCATTTTCTATGTAGTGCACATTAAGACCGTCTTAATTTTTTCTTTTTTTTACCATACTATTTAATCACATTGGCTCTTTTTAAAATAATAGAAAAAACACTTTCTGGTAACTTGAGTTTCAAAGTCGACCACTTGCTTGCTATACAGTTGGCAAGGGAACTTTTTATCGTAGGTGACTTTTTTGAAAACGAGCTATTTTTCATGCTTAAATACCGTGATCTGAAAAATTGCTTGACACGGCTCAATCTAAGGATTCCCAATAGTCCCTAAATAGGTCGTATTTAGGCGGGTCGTAATTAATCTCAGTTCGTGTGGCGATCCGTCTTCAGTGGCCGATAGTGGAGCGGAGAGGCGCATCTATCTCCGGTGACCCTGGATTTATCTTCCGTCAGGTGTCGAGAATTATCGTGTCTCGAGTCTCAACCCTCGGGTCGCATTCCATGATGTGTCTCATAATAAGATTGGTGGATATAAATCATACCCCACCACAGCCAAAAGGCAGGGTAATGATTTTGATAGTTTATGTATGTAATAATATAACACACACCCACATATTCTAGATAGTACCTACGACTACTTCCATAATATAAAGTCATTATCATAATTCCAGTATAATTCACTAATGTAGCACGTTGAGGTTTGCTATACTAATTTTGTTTGAATGTAGATGAAAAAGAATTATGCTTATGATGATAGAGCTTTAATATTCGTGTTGCGTTTGCCAGATCTGTGGACACCTATAAATATAAGAAGTTATTAAAGCCGTACGATTACAACTAACAACTCGTTAAGTACGCTCAAGTTTCCTGATACGGTACCCCATATTATTGTGCGACTTTAATAAGTTCCGCGTCAAAAAGCGTCACAATAAACGCTACACGTAAACAAACTACGCGTAAAGAACCCAATTTGAAATGAAAACCTAAAAATAAGGAAAAGAAAAAGTTACAAAACAACAAAGAAAAGAGTTAAATGAATTCGCTAAGGGAAAAGTTGTCATCTGAGTATTTTTCTATAGGATTACAATAAGCCTCCAAACAGTGACGGCGGAGAAATACAATCCGAAGAATAAAGAGAAAGAATATTTAATAAATACGGGCCTCGTTTACAACGCAAACAACTCATCAGGCAATACAAACAAGAAGTCCTCGCTTGATATTTTTTCATGCAACAATGTGAAAACCTGCATTTTGGGGTAGAGAAGAATTTTCCCCTATCTTTTTCTAGCCTTTGTTGGTTTGGCAGTTACATATTGAATGTCGTTTGCGGTTTTCTCTTATCCAGGTATGCTAATTTGGGTCGAGAAACAAGTAACTGAATAAAATTATCATAGTAAGAGAACGATCAATTTGTTCGTTTATAAACTTGAGTAGGTAGTCTCTAAATAGTGAAAAAATGTAATCCATGAATTGTCTTTATCAATGGCATTTTATCGATAGGTCAAATAGTATCAAGTGGTATAATTAGTTTTGTTGATTTTTGAGTTTAAATTTTTATTCGTCTCTCTGGATAAATTAATATTTATATTACTATCTTAACGGTGAAAAATCTCACATTTACATAATTTTGTATGTATAATACATTGTACATAACTATGACTCATAATATTTAACTAGTTCCCCTGTCTCATGCTTACAGATACTGATGGCAATTGCTCCAATTAAAATATTGTAATTTGACTTGCCGCATCTCGTATTATGTTTAATCCCGATAACATTAAAAAGAAGAAAGAAGGTTATTATTTGTTTATGGTACTAAAAATCGTTTAATACCTACCTTACATTTTTAGCTAAAAATATTTAAATATGTGTTTCAAACAGCGCAATGGTCACCCGTAGTGTCCAAATAATTTGGGGCCTAAAATTTTGCTAAAATAAAATTTTGACAGCCATTTAAATAAAAAAGTTACACAGAAATATAATACTTTGAAGTATATACCTTTTCTCATAAGTCTTTTCATTTCCAATATGATTGTGTAATAAAGTAAAATGTATTTTATCCTAATCTATGAAAGTCGATTTATAGGGAATGAGGCACAAAAACCAGCAGTCCTGAGCAATTAACCGTGAAATGGGGTCACGTCATGTCACCCAGGAGTGCGCAGATCTTGAATAATCTGAGTAAGGGATTAATCAATTTCGGAGAACTTTTTAGCTTTTGGTAGACTCGGCGAAAAGCGAAATGTTAGCTTTCCTTGAAATCATGGTGCAACCTCAGTCATGGTGCTTAAATGTGTGACATTCTAGCAAATGAAGCATAAAGTTATTATTTAAAAAAACAAAAAGTTTTTTTTTTATTTATAATTTATCTCCATACTAATCCTTAGTATACGTTTTGTTTTACTAACACCATAGAACCTGGTTCCTGATATAAATTTATAAAATTTTTATATGTACTGCATCTGTCATACGAAATAAATGAGCCTTAATACGACCGTTAGTACTTATTAAAGTATCCACTATTGAACTACCCATTTCCATCCACCTTCTAGCACTATCATTAGATCATCATGATGATGTCAAATTATTGTATTGTCATCCAAAGTTACTAATAAAAGTGTGTTAAAACAATCGTTAATGCTTTATAAAACGATATTTTCCAAATTTTGTCTATGGTAAAGTTAATTTCTCCCTCCTTTATATTAAAATATTGCTTAACTCTAACATCCAACTAAAATTAAAATTTTACTAAATCGACGATAAGACATCATTTTTTTACAAATGATCGATTGGACTATTGCTTGATTGTAAATAAAAGAAATACTTGATTAAAAATTCCAGGTAGCTTCTTCTTTAGTGCTTCTTCTTTCAGAAAACATTTGATGAAATAAATAAAGTTACAAAACGACTAGCAAAATTATGAATGTGTAAATGCTAAAAATGAATATATATTTAAATATACACAGCTTTCAAAGATAAAGCACCATATTTTGTATTAATACCTCTTACAACTCCAGTGCAAATATTTAATCATGTTAGCTGAGCTAAATTGTTCAAACTTGGATATTTCAATTTCATTGTTCAAATAGAAATTTAGGAATTTCACATAGATATAATTTCCCTATAGACGGAAGAAGTCGACGTTCTTTTAAACTGTATTTTCCGTATAATTTAAAAAAGTAAAGATATTTTTAGCTATGCTCCATTCCTCGCTAAAATGCGTTTCCTAGACTTAGCAAGTATTATGTATACAGTTATAGAGCACAAATTAGCAAATATTTAGAAGTTTCGCTTGATAAGTTAATAAAATATCAACAACCATTTGAACTTACGTCATGGGAAGCCTGTGTAAGGATATCGTAAGTGTTATTAATAATGTAAATGGTAATCGTATTATGACGAGCGATATACCAACTGAAAATGATTCTAAATCTTGCTTACATCTTGACGGTTTGCAGCACCTAAGCCGTAAATTAAAGGCTTCGTCTGGAATCTCATACGATTAGTAGTGTAATGGAGCGCGGAGGCGGAGTCGACGTTGATGTATGTATGTGAAGCTGAGACGGCGGATTTGGAATAAGCGTTTGAGCTGAAATGACGGGTTCTAATATGCATGCAGCATATATTGTGATTGACAATACTGTAAGCTATCTAACAAAATTTATAAATATGAAAGTCTGGAACAAAATGAGTAGCGCAATGATGGTATCAATTTGTTAATGAGTGGAGTAGTGAGTGCTGTTACCAAAACAGCTCAAGGCACATTTGTGAGCAGATGGGTAATGATTTCGACTTTTAATTATTGAAAGATGTTCATTTGATACTAGCCAGTAAAATCAGACTTAGCGTCTACTTTCTATAAAAAATGCTCAAAGAAATGTAAGTATAATTTACTAGAGATTTTTTTTAAATGTGTATAAGACTTTAATTTCTGCAAATATTCATAGCTGCATCTTTTGTAAAAGTGTAAACTAAAACTACAAATGTATTCGTAATAAAGTTAATAATTTCCTTGAATCACAATTAATAATTATGTTCAAAGCAAGCTTCATGTCAAATAGCGCCATCTATCGAAAGAGTAGATTACTTTATGAGTCAGTTTTCCGTTTTCATGACCAGCGTTGCCTGTAAACACTACCGGATTAACCTCTGCTACGATCGGCACGCCAATTTCCTAATCCTAATGGTCTTGTTTGGATTGAAAGTTGTTCTTCATAAAACGTTCTAGATGACTCTTCGTAAGATATTAGTTTGTAAAGCTTCATAAGTACTAATAGATTTACTATTGAATACGTATTTCAATATGTTGATGATAAAAATAAATAATAAATATTGGACAACATCACATACATTGCTCTGATCCTAAGGTAAATAGCTAAAGCACTTGTGTTATAGAAATCAGAAACAACGACGGAACCACAACACCCAGACCGGAGCCAATATAGAAAAAATCGTTTTTCACATTGATCTGACCGGGGATCGAGCCTGGAACCTCAGAGATGGCGTCGCCATATACTATAGTCCAGCGTGCTCGCCTCTCGGCTACGGAGGGCGTCGTGGTTATGATGATATATTTTTTTGTCGTACCCTCACTATGATACAGGAAACTCTTACATAGATGTTCATTTGTACTGTATGATACGACACTATATTTAAAGCCTGTTTCCAGTATTAGTAATTTTAGTTAAATCATTCATAAGCTACGAGTATATTTGATTTTACCAATTGTGTTTTTAACTTAGTTATTAATAGGAACATAGTGTCTCCAAAAAATATTTTTGGTCATTGATGAAGACCTTAGTTTAAAAATTAGTTACTCAATAATAAATTAATAATTGTCTAGTTGTAAAGCATCGCGATTCAAATTGAGGATTTCGTCTATCGCGTTTCATTCATGAAATTTCACCTTCATCCATTGAATACTGACCTTCTGTCGCGTCGGTGTCATATTGATGTCAAATTCGAACATGCGCACTGGAGTTGGCTTGGCGCATGCGTATCACCAAGAACTAGATGTTGTGTACGTTGTGTTGTTTCTTCTAACGAAATCTGTCACGCTTCTATAATAAGCTAGAATAACTTGGCCATGGTCTTATAACCATCCCGTTGTAGTGTAGAAGTAGTTTCTTTTTTGTTTTAGCGGTTAGTTTCTTCTAACTTCTTATACGTAGATGACATAGTGGTTTTCAGTGTCAGCGTCTTAAATTTAATTTCATTAAGTGGACTGAGGCTCGCGAGCTATTAGGTTTTGAGTGCATTTTCATTGTGGTGTAAAAGGAGATACCATCAACAGGTAAGTCTTTTCTCCTCATGTCGAATCGTATACTGATAGTGATTGTATACATATATATATTTGAAGTGGGCGTTACTCCAGACGAACTGCGTGGGTGGAACATCTGACTTCACGTAGACTGAGCGTTGGTAAATAATTCTTTAGCAACATTTTTATTTATCGGTCTCAATAACATATCAGCAGCTTTATGTATCGTTAATAATTTGAAGCTTTGGAATATTAATACGGTTTTTTTTGATAAGGGATATTTTTGTGCTATTGTAGGAAGGTTAGTATAGGATGTTAATTAAGAGGTGATTGGTGTCATGAAATCAATATCGGGTATTGGGTGCGATGCACACTCACGGATGGCTGCTCCTGTCCCATATTCTGCTCACTAACAGGCACACGGAAGGCTGAACCTGACAAAGCGCTATGTTCTGTGTACCCTTTGTACATGTTAATTAACAAAAAAAATGGTCAGCAATTTTCAATTTCATCGGAAAGACAGTTTTGTACTTTGTTTTCCGTATCGACTATTGTTAACCCGAAAAATATGACTGCGCCTTAAAAGATATATACCTAAGATAGATACCTTTACCAATTCTGTACTTTTTTCTCTGTATAACTAAAACAATTAATCAATTGGATAGCTAGCATGCAGTTGATATTTAAAAAGTTTACTATTATTAAAATAATTCTTAACTATTTGAATTGCCAATAGCTAAAAGCACTTCAGAATTTTTTTGTAACGTAAAACTACTTGCACCGTAAAACCGCTTAACTTATTGCTTCAAAATAGCAGTTCTCATTTTACTTAGCGTTCTAATGAATGACACATTTAATTAATACTATATATATATATATATTCATTTATATAATTATATTATTTTATGAATTATGATTCATATATATATATATATATTCATATACATCACAAAAAAACCATATTTTTCCAATAAAGGCAATAAATACTGCATTTGCTTAAATAAAAACGCTTAGTTTTGTCTTTCTTAATTAGTTGTTAGACTGTACTAAGTGATGAATTTTCTATTGACTTTGCTTCCCAACACTTTGAATGGAGGATCTTTTTAGAGTAAAGTTTGTTTAACAAAGTTAGGTACCTACGTAGGTACTTTACTTTTTGCCGCAAAAGGACCGTATCTTTACTTAACTTTAAGTACGTATCAAAAGTGTAGTAAGTAATATAAAATATCAGGTAATTTTATTACATCATGGTGAATAAATATTGCTTTATCATTATTGCAAATTTGCAAGAAAATATATTAGCTTCGCATACAAAATTAGCAAACAATCAATTGAATTTGTTTATAGGTTAATAGGATCTAGCAATTTTAAATGGTTTCAAATTTGACATTATTATTGTGTCGATGATGGGGCATACATTACAGTTAAATTTTATCTATATATTTTTAAAAAGGAAGTAATTACGTACTAAATACTTCAAAAGATTACGCAGAGGACTACAGTATTTTTCGAATAAATCAGTTAAAAAGTTACATAGTCTTTCCACGGCCACTTTCAATTATTTGTTAATAATGTGACTTGTTTATTGAAAAATTTTGTCACATCTTAGCTAGGTACTGATACTAGGTGATTCTTTTTAAGCGATGAAAAATGCAACAATTAGTAAAATATAAAATTGTGTATGACTCGCACCTAGTTTTATGCTATGTGATTAGTAAAATTAATGAAAATCCATTTATTAGATTTTTATGGGTTCTTATGATGACCACGACCTTAATCCTAAAACATGGCAATGAGAACTTTTTTGCCTTTCAAATTAAAACAACCAAAAAAAAACTTACTGCTCGGGCAAGTATAGAAGGGCCAAAATCCAGTTTCCATATTTCAACTTATGTTTAATGCCACTTGTTAAATTTCACGAACGCAATCATATATTATTCCAAAATATGGCTAAACCTTTATTTTGCACGTTGAATATTCAAAACAATTTCAATACACAAAGAGGTTTTGAGATAGTTCAGCTAGAAATATTCACGTGTTTGTGTCAACAAAGCGTCAGCGACTAACGCAACAGGGTGGGGGCGGTGCATCCCTGTGATAAGAACTTCAAGTTATAAGAGTTAGCGGTAAAGTTAAAATAATCTGTAACAATCGTACGGTAGATTTCTTTCCAGTTTTGTTTATGTGTAGGTATAATAAAGAAATCTATCTATTCAGCCTATTGCAGCTGCTGGATGTAGGTAGGTATGAGCCGGACGTATGACCCAAGGAGCGCCAAAGAGCTCTCTCCCGCATTTTCATCCAGCCGATCTTCCTAAGGTCGTCGGTCCATCGGGCTTAGGGGCAAAAATACAAAAATATCATAAGTGTTGTATGATGTTAGAACAAGAAAAGTATAAATCTCAGTTCTGGTATCCTAACTTAGTCAGCTAATCATAAATATGTTTGTAATTCGTCATAGAACGGTGTTTTATAAAATTAATAGATCATTTAGTGAATTTTAAGTTTTGTTACATTCATAATTCATAATTAATTTAATCACTTCATAATGAACATTATAGATGGTCAATAGTAACATTACAACCTTTATAAGGCATTCGTGAATTCAAATTAAAGTTATAATTAGATTTACATGTCATCATTATGTTACATTCATATAATATTACATTCATAAATTGGTATAATTAAGTCATGCCAAGATTTCAAGATGTCAAAATTTACGTTTTAAAATTAAATTACAATTGTCAAAATAAAATTCAAATTTATACATAGTCACAATAAAATAATGTCAAAGACGTCAAGAATTATAATATTTAAAATTTGTCCCTGAAATATTCATTCTCATCATAATATGCCTTGGCAAGTAATAACTTCTTTAACTCTTTATCAAATTTAGTACCTTGGAGGGCTTTGAGCAAGTTGGGCAAATGATTGTAAACTTTGACAGCCATATAGGACAGGACGGACCGTTTTTTACAATTACAATATACCTGCTTTAATACTCTTTGAACAATGATTGAAAGAATCGTCAAGTAAAACCATATAGGTGTATCAAAAAAGCTACAATCTTTCATGCCGCATTTATGAAGTCAGTAAAGTATAAATAAGAGATTTCCGAAAAACGGCTGGCAACTGATAAGAAAAAATAGCCGAGAATTAGAGTCGGTGGCGTGCATGCATAGGGATAAGCTTATGTCAAAGTCAAAGACAAAGTCATTTATTCATTATATAAGCCCCCTTCCGGGCACTTAAACACGTCCCAAAATATAACTTAGCCCTATTACCGCTTCGGAACTACATATCGGCTGGTGATGAGAAAAAGCGGCGGAACAAATAAGTCACCTTTGTCAGCCTGATTTTATTATAGGAAATAAAATTACGAAACTTTTAAGTGCGAGCTAGGCAGGTTATTAAGTCCATGCACTTTTGTTGTTTATGTAATCTTCAACTTTGTAATATCCATTTTTCATAAGGATTTGACATAGGCTGATAATGATTATAACGTAATTCAAACGACAAATCAACCAAATCAATTTTCCTATAACTTGAACTGCACACGCCTTAATTTTGCGTAGTCTCCCGTCATTTCCACTTCCCACACTCCGCCAGTATCGCACTGTCCGTCGCGGTGAGCGGATGTGAATTGGAAGAGTGACCATTTGTTGTTTATTTGATAAAACAAAAAATAAACATCATGGATATCACTATTACGAGGCATTTTAGTTTGGATGAAGTAAGTGCATATATATTAGTTATAATTATATGGGTTCAAAAAAATTGCTTTTATACACTACATTATATTGTGTTTTACGTCTTATTTTTTTACAACAGATCAATGTCTTTCTTTTATTTTTAGTATTTTGTTACAATTAGCCGATTACGTTTAATACTTTTAAATGTCAAGTTTTTAAACTCATCAGAAAAAAAAACACATCAGAAACCTTAAAAGCTCGTAACTGGTAAAAACAGATATTTCGTAGAGATATAATTTACGAGTAGGTATTAAAATAAATATTTATTTTATTTATTAATTTATAATTTACAAGTAGGTATAAGGTAGTCATTAGATATTAAGTACATATCTCATGACATGATATCCGGTATAATAACTAAGATCCCTCTGATATTCACTGGCTTGATTCGGGGATTTACGAGCGAGGGACCGATTTAAATCCCCTCCGGCAATCATAGGGGTTTACGATTCCTACGTCACATATAATATTATGGAGTCATTCTATCGTCTTTGTTTTATACGTAATGAAATTCTATCTTTTCTTAAAAGGAATACAATTTTTACGAAATGAATAATGAAATACTACAATATTGTATCTTTGTAATCAACTAACAATTTTGTGCTGGTGCGTCTCCTTTAAGCCATGTGTCACTTCTAACAGTTCTATGCCTTCCACCTTCTCGGATACAGCTTATAGAATATGTCCAGTGTCCAAGACATGATAAAATGTGCCACACTCTTATGGTCTCAATAAAAATTAAACAAAACAAGCCAATAAAGAAAAAAAAATTGCAATATTAGTATGGTAATTTGTTTAACTCGAAAGTTCATTCACATCGGTATGTTTCATCAAAAAAGCAACATTCAGTCGAATTAAGAACCACCTCCTTTTTTGAAAATATAGAATAATTAGTACTTTGAATGCAGAAAAGTTGTTAAAACAAAAGCAAAAGGAACCTTTATTGCTTGAAACCTCTAATACATTCTTAATTTTATTAGACTTGTTAAAATAAATTATTTTAACAATTGGCACTACGTTTTGGAATATAAAATTCAATGATATTACTAAGCAAACTACTATCAAGAACTTAATTTCAAAATTATTTTTAGAAGACTTAATACCTTTGTAATTTCTGTTGCTTATACCTTACCAATTTATTGATTGGACTAACTTACCTAGTGACGTCCAATCCTAATTATGTGAAGTAATCTCGTCCTCGTTTTGTACTATGTAGTAGGCACCTTTGTGTAACTACGCGATCTACAATGTTTAAAGTATAGCGCCTTAGAGCGCTATTTATACTAAAAAAAATAAAAAACACAACCAATGGCATCCTGTCCCTGGTGTCACGTTTGACATCTGTCAATCTTAATGTCATTATTTCAAAGAATAGGTACACAACTTTCAACATCAAAAAAGGGGTCATAAAAGCGTATACATATATTAAGGACTAAATATACAATTATATATACATTCGTATATATATATTTCTAAAAAACCTAGAATCAGGGCTGGGCTGGGATTATAACGAGGACGAGATTACTTCACATAATTAGGATTGGACGTCACTAGGTAAGTTAGTCCAATCAATAAATTATGTTCCATAATCTCGTCCTCGTTTTGTACTATGTAGATGTTCAAAGAGGAAAGTTGTGTTGCAAAATCAATAAATCATTTATTATGATCACATACCTAATGATTTGCTGAAGTTTGAGATGTAAAAATTTTTAGGTGTTATTTTATGAAGTATCTGTTAGTAAGTAGATACTTCATTCAAATTTTATCTAACGCGGCTGTAGTTGTTTGATTCATTATTGGAATTAATCAATCAACTCTGAATATCAAAACATCTTCAGATCTATACAACCCTGTATAATAATTTAACTTTGCATGATGTAACCACCATGCATAATGGTGCAACCCTGTATGATAATACAACCTTGTATGATGTTACAACCCTGTATAGTGGTACAACCCTGTATGACGGTGCAACCCTGTATGACGGTGCAACCCTGTATGATGGTATAATCCTGTTTGATGGTACCACCCTGTATGGAGGTACAGCCCCGTATGATAATACAACTCTGTAAATTGATGCAGTCAACTGATGACACCGACGACCGTTGTACCATACTTACAGGTGAACCAAGAAGAAAAAGCAAATCACTCATAAACTCTAAAAAAGTAATCTAAATGAAAATGGGAAATGAAACTGACGCAATAGCGATTTTCGCAATAGAAATTATTTATGCATAAACTAAAGTTCACACAAACGGAGTCGCGGGCATCAGCTTGCTTAATGTTATCATAAAAACAAGAAAATGATTTAAGCTAAACCTAGTCTCATTTATCTAAAAGAATGTACATACTTAGTAAATGGGTAGGTATTTAAAAAGGTAACTTTACCCCAGTACAAGTGGTATATGGTAATAATTTTATAAAAATGATTATTTTATTATATTCAAATAGAAATCTTGGTAAATAACTTTAATGAACCATCTGTTCAATGTACGGTAAACAGCACGTTTAAAGTTACCACCCAAAAAATTAAAAGTTCTTCAACAGATTTTTTAACTTTAAGCCTGACTTGTAGAAATCATTTTCAATTGATAAAAACGATGATTTGTGGTAGGTCGACGAGCTGTTGTCTGTACTTATCAATGGTTCAAAATAAATCAATATTAGTGTTTAATATGGCAAATACTTCGTTACCTATGTGTTATTAAATAAAAAATAAAACTAATAGAAATGCTGCAAGTATTGATTCAGTCGGAGAGGGATTCACATACATATTTACTGGCAAGGAATAACCCACCGATTCCGCGTAGACTGAGATTAGTTTCCTTTAGTTAACAATGGTTTCAACATTATTATAGTTAATGAGATTAATTTTTGATTAATCTTGTTAGAAAACCATTGATAGAAAACAAATTAATAATATACAACTGGAAATCAGTGTGAAACTCCTGCACTGTATGTGGATCTCCAGGGGGGAAATAATAGGTTACTGAAACAACACAGTTTCTAAAACCTAATAAGAGAAAGATTCAACACTGAACTGATCAATGCTTGTTCAACTGATAAAATAAAAAATAAAAACTTACCAATAAGTCTCATCTAATAAGATAGAAAAAATATTCAAACTTGAATTTTTCTGTGGTCCGGACATCAGTCTGGTACCCTGACAGCCTCAATCCAATAACGAGGAGTGTGAACATATTTGTCAACTACTGCCAGCTGTCACCAATGCCTTGATTGCCAATTGTATTCGGTTTATTTTCAAATTTTCAGTTGAAATCTTCATTTTATATTAATCATCTCCATATACTTGCTACTTTGATAAAATAACATGTCATACAGGTAGGTACTCTTAAGTTTGGAGCTTAATAATAGCTTGTAGTTTTTATGAAACATAATTAGTAGGTATTATATTAAGACAATTTTAACTTGTTTGGGATGTTTTATGTTCTATTTACAAAATCTGAACTGATCTAAAAATGTTTCTTAGTCTTCCATGGTCTACTCAACTGTAAAATAAAATTATTTGTTACAAAACCATATGACAAGTGCATAAGGGTCATATAATGGTATTACAAAAACTGAACTGATTTAAAAATGTTTCTTAGTCTTCCATGGTCTATTTAACTGTAAAATAAAATTATTTGTTACAAAACCATATAACAAGTGTAAAGGGTCATATAATAGTGTATCATTTTTGTAAATGCCTATTAATAAGGCTTCATAAATCTTGCCATGGATTTTTGACTGACTCTGAAAATTTTGGAATACAGTGATTAGTGTTTATAAAATGCTTTTTACAATGGTTACATTATATTATTGCCAAAAAGTAAATAAACCTTTTATTTGTAACCAATAAGATGAGTGTGCCTTTCTCTTGAATTGTTCACACTTGATGAAGGCAAGTAGCCTAGCCTTGACTTTCAGCCAGACTATTAGAATAGGTATTATTAAGTGCATTTATAGGTTATTATGAAAACTTAGAATTTTGTTTAGGACTTAGGTAATGTATTAGATTTAATGTAAGTCTAAAAAAGGGATTTCACATAACTTATGAAACATAGGAAACAATAACACAAATATGCACTAGTTAACAGACCAATTGTAATGGTCTTCAAGCAAGGACCTAGCATTCCCATGTTACAAGGTACAAGATTATGCATATGACCAAGGGCAGTATGCCCGACCCGATTGGGAATCAAACCCTGCAACTTCCAATGTTAAACCACTACACCAATCTGGTAAACAGAATATCCTTTGATTACAGATATTATTTAGTGATTGCAAGTTATGTTTATTTATTTATTCAAACTTACAATTTTATGAAAAAAAAAAATATATATATATTAAAAAACACAAAACTGTGGTTTAGATTTTAAGTATGTGTATGCCAACTATTATAAACTGGCTATGCTTTATAATGTTCTTCCTCTTGGGCCAACATCAAGATGTACATCAATAATATTAAATGCTTAAGATGGAAATCCACACTGCGAGAAGTCACAATTGGTATAAGTGCTATTTCATTGTCTTGTATGTATGTGAATGCAGCAAAAAAGGCCAAGTGTATCTGAGACTTGGTAGCCTTATATATGTGGAAGGCCCAATTCTAAATTAGTAAATATATTAGAAACATATGAAATGTCAAAAATTTAAAATCTAATTGAAATTGTCTAGGTATGAGTCTGTGACTTGGTTACTCAGAAGTCTTTTAGCCTTTAATATCAGCTGATAAAGGAGCTTCTTTCTGTGATTTCTCTTGAGTCAAAATGTTGGGTAGAAAAAACTGCTAAGATCGAGGGTGGACACTGTCTTGGTGTCTCAGTACCAATATTTACCCCCTCCTCTTTTTCTTCAGCTTCAGTGGTGCTCAAGGAGCAGTGTCACCTTGACATTTTGTATTCAAATATATATTCAATTTCAATTGATGAAGTCAGTCTATGATTGCTTTATATAATGAATTGCAGATCCACAATATGTTAATTAATAATGTTAAGCCACAAGCTGACCCCTCGTGAAAGCAAGTGAAAGTGGTAAAATTCTGCTGCGAGATAGAATTATACTGTTCTTTTGGTAATTATTTATGCGACATCAAATAAGCTGGAACAAATGTGTGATGTTTACAGCTTACCTGCTGATATTATTAATCCTTTGTAGTATATTTGTGGTGTAAGACATTTATTCGTTTCACGGTCAACCCTTCATCAAGACTACTAGGGCCGATGTCATGTTGTCTCAGGTCAATATCTTGTGATAACACATTAGAATGAATAGCCCAATCCACCATCAAGGCTCTGTTTTGTAGTCATTCTGAGACAACGCAGCAGCTAGAATGAACATGTGATCACCACGGCCAACCTCCCGTGAAGGCTCCGGGTCGTCATTGATCATTGGTTCTGAGTTGACTTCCGTTGTTTTCTTGATTAATTTCTCACAGGCTTTGGTCTCATAGTCAACCCTTCATGAAGACTACTAGAGCAAATGTCATGTTAAGTCTCAGGTCAATATCTTGTGACGACACTTTAGAATGAATAGCCCAATCCACCATCAAGGCTCTGTTTTGTAGTCATTCTGAGACAACGCAGCGGCTAGAATGAACATGCGATCACCACGGCCAACCTCCCTTGAAGGCTCCGGGTCGTCATTGATCATTGGTTTTGAGTTGACATCCGTTGTTTTCTTGATTAATTTCTCACGGGCTATGTTGAATGTGGGGTGAACAGCTAAAATGATCATACTATCATCACGGCCGATTGGTTGTGGCTGTCGATTACGAGGAAATCCTCGTAAAAGCCCCGATGTCAAGTCAGCATAGCAGCACTCCCTTGTTTTCTTGATTAAATTCTTGCAGGTTATGGAGGTCATGTTTCGGTAAACGTAGTGTAGGACTTCTCTTAACTCCATGGACCGACGACTTCAGAAACACGGCTGAAAAAGAAACTGTGTGCCAAGCAGAAGCGGGACTGCAATAGATAGGCGGTGTCGACGTCGTTTTGAATCACAAATAGTTATAAAACATCTCCAATTGGCACTCTTTCTTTCTTGAGACTTCGTCAACCTTACTGGCCTATATTTTATAGTCTAAACACGTTACTAGTCCAGTAAAATACTAAAAATAAACGCGTGTGAAAAAAATTACGTACGATCGCGCAGCGTACAAAAAAGTACAATGACATTAAGATTGACAGATGTCAAACGTGACACCAGGGACAGGATGCCATTGGTTGTGTTTTTTATTTTTTTTAGTATAAATAGCGCTCTAAGGCGCTATACTTTAAACATTGTAGATCGCGTAGTTACACAAAGGTGCCTACTACATAGTACAAAACGAGGACGAGATTATGGAACATAATTAATCCCGGACATGGCGATTATCTGCTTTTACTGCGAACATTTTCAGCTAACAAATTCCTTCTTTGATCTTAAGCTAATGGCGCTTTTTCGGAAGTATTACCTAATCATTGAGTTTCTGGTATCTTAGACTGCTCTTCAGCACAAAGTATTTTATTTTGTCAGTTGCTTAAAGCATAGTGTGCTTAGAGCTAAAAATGAAATAAAAAAAGTTTTTTTTTCAACAATGGTTACCAACTATCTTTGCCTCAATCACGGTAGGTACCTTAAGCTTTTATTTTGGCAATTATTTTAAAATGTTATTTTTAATTAACGACAAGCGTAGCCATGAGGCGAGCACGCCGGACTATATCGGGTGTAAAAAAAGGCTTAACCAAGCCGAATACCACATATTCTACGTATTATTACGATCATTTTTTTCTTTTACACTATACCTGGGAAATGACGGGTTACAGAGTTATTGACAGTTAAAGTTACAATTTGTTTTCAAAGATTTATACAAAATTAACTTCTGTTTGATAAAACTAAACTTTTTTTACAAAGAAATATGATAAAGATTTTCAGTGCTTCTTTTATAAAAGGCCTTTAAAGGGCACAGCCGGCAATGAATCGTGTGCAGTGCTCTCGCGCCACCCGCTCGCCCGCCGACCGCTTACACACTCAGGCATAGTCTGTGGCGTGCGCGCTATACATTGCGGGTTAGAAATAAGTTATTTTTTTTGATACCCAAAAATAAAAGTCATTTCCCAGCAATTATTTTTTTTGCATTCTTCTTGGTTTTATGTATAGAATTCGTGGTTTAAGGCTTCGTTAAGCCTTATTTTACACCCTGTATTATAGCATCGCCATCTCTGAGGTTCCGGGTTCGATCCCTGGTCGGGTCAGTGTAGAAAACGATCTTTTCTATATTATCTGGGGTCTGGGTGTTGTGGTACCGTCGTTGTTTCTGATTTCTTTAACTCAAGTGCTTTAGCTACTTACCTTAGGATCTGGGAAATATGTGATGTTGTCCAATATGTATTTATAATTAAATAAGCTAACTAAATTTTACGTCACTCTTAAATATATATTATAACCTACATTTTTTATCTTAAAACTTCCAATTAATAGTACGTAGAGGAATAAGAACCCTCTACCACGTTCCACTTTCCCTTAAATTGTCCTCAACCAGAACCACAAACTCAACTAGAAGATAGCTCTAGGTATACAGTCTAAATAAATTGTACGTCTTTCTGTAAAAAATATGAATAATTTACTTTCTATGGTTTGCAATATAAAGCATTTATTTATCTTGATCTAATCTACTTTTCTACCATTAACTTTTTTGCTGTCCAGTCGTCAATGCGCAGTGGGGCGTTAGCGGCGATGGAGGCGGAGCCTGACCTCAGCACCTTCGAGAATAAGTCGGGCTTGGCGGAGGACATGAAGTTCCTCGCGTCAATGCCCGAGCTGTGTGACGTCACCTTTCTGGTTGGGGATACTAGGGAGCCGGTGTGTGCTGTGAAGGCCGTACTGGCTGCCCGAAGCAGGTTAGTTCATAAGGTCATTATCATTTAGGACATAAGACGTCAACTGCTGTAAAAAGACCTCCCCAAATGACTTCTAAATTGACCTTTTGGAAGCGGCCTGCATCCAGCGGCTTTCTACAACCTTACACGAGGTCGTCTGTAGACTTTGCGGGTGGACGTCCTACAGGTTGCCAGCATTCATTTTAAAACTTTTTTGCCACATTCGATAACGGACAAATTGCTGACTTAGCCCGACAGATCGGAATGTTCAAGTGCCACATAGCACGTAGAACTATGGCTAAAGACCTTATTTTACTTTGACCTTTTTCAGAATCAAATCTGGCTGGAGAATTCCGTTACCTGAAAGCTTTATCTTTGCAACGTTATTTTTTGCGGGAATTAGTACCACCTCATTACGTGCTTTAACGATATATCTAGCTGTATTAGCAAAAGTAGCTGCTTAAAGCAGGAGTCAGTCTCTTGATGCTAAAATGCTTCATAAATTAACATCGGTGCATAGCTATCAAAAATAGTACTGCTGCTGAATGGCGAGTCTTTTTAAGTGCTTTTCTTGTGTTGTTTAACAACACCCTTATCTATGAGATATTTTCAGATAAGTTAAAGTTAATAATTTTAAGGTAGTTACATAAATGGGCAGAATCTACCATTATATTATTGTTAGTTAGCATCTCCTAAACAAATAACACTTTCACCCAATTACCGTAGGAACTACGTATCGTTAGCGTCAAACAAGACGACAACGTCTCGTTTTAATAAAATGCTTGTATGACGTAGTTTCGCCAACTAATAATTTGGTCCTAAAACTTACTTACTTTTTGTATTTGATCAATAGTATGTATTTGTTCTCACTTTATTGAGCACATTATAATAATATAATAAGATGAAAGAATAAAAAACAAAATAATGTACAATGGTGTTTATTTTTGCCAAGCCATGCCATCTATATAAGTAATACTTTCATCCACATCAGCCGCAGCAGATATTTTTGAAACACCTTATGTTTCTTACAAAAAATAAGCGAGTAAAAAGTTAACTTGCACAGTAGTGGCATTCAAATTGCCTCATAGTTAAGATTTAAAGAATATTTAATATTTTACATTAACAAGCAAGAATTTCTACATCTAGCAAAAAAGGAAAAAGATATTTCAATACCCAGCAAAAAATCAGACACAAGCAAGAATACGATTATGTGTATAAAATCTTGAATATCGATGAAACTGCTTTGCATACAAATAGACTATTATTTTCCATTGAGGGTCTGCTTGATGAGTCGGAAATAAAATGAAAATGGTTCCTATTTTAACTGAAATTTGTTCTTTTAATATCTGAACTCTTAAAGATGAACTAAATCTGATTCGGATATGGTTAGGATTGAGATCTTATTTAAACGGAGACGATTTATTTTTGAGGATTTAATATTTGCGTATTAAAAACGAACTGTACGCATATAAAGTAAAGTAAAGTATAAAAAAAACAAGACTGGACTGGAGTTATCTCAAGCATTCACTCATGGAGCATGGACAAGATTTTTTTTGCACGCCTTGTAAAAACGTTATAATACTTAGTATGCCTCTGTAGCTACCGCAATTATGGTGGACATTTTATACCCTCGGGAGCTAACCTAAGAATTCCTTTATTATGTATGAATAATGATCCGGTAGCTGTGTGAGAATAACGCTAATAGGGTATTTTTATTGCAACTTTCTACATCATTTTGATTTCATCTTTTCAATAACGCACTTTTATACATTTATAAACCAACGACTAGCTGATGTATCGATATAAAGCTTTGAAAGTTGCTTTTTGACAATCAGATGACAAAACAGTAGTTTAACGCCATCATGCTGATCTGATTATGTAGCCAGAAGGTTGATAAGAGAACTCTTAAAAGATTTCTGGTAAACCTTCATGTTGGGGCTTATTTACATCGTTTGACGAGTTCAATATAATTAAAAATGCGTTTTATAGTTTTAAAAAATCCAAAAATAAAATTTTCAATATGGGTAAAAATTCGCTATAATTCAATAAAATTTAACAGGGTGTTCCAAAAACTGCTGTACCAGGCTCCAAGTCCTCAAAGGAAGAAGGAGCCCGCACCCCGAGAGAACAAGCTGAGGTTATTCCTCAAAAGGTCTTCTGAACCCCTTCTCAACCTACAAAACGCGGCACAGCAGGTGAGTTGACCCTTAATTATTACACGCACTTGAAGCGTGCAAGTTTGTAAGGAATGCTAAATGTTTAACCTCCTTTGTCTCGTTGAAGACCACAACCGCATAAGTACCTAATGATACCCCATACCACAATGTTGACTTTGAGTCTTAGGACAAGCACACGGTGAATACTAATTAAATGGAACACAAAATGGAAAAGAGATCATTCAGGCAGGATATTTTCTAAGGCTTTATGTGAGTGCCAATTCAAATTGCACTAAAGAATGGGCTTTAAAAGAGCAATTCCTTATTTTATTGATGGCTCGACATTTATAAAAGTAAAAGTAGCTGTATTATTTGTCACAGTTTTAACAATATGGCATATTAAACAAAACTGTATTTTAGTCAGCACATGCAAGAAGGCTTGTAAATGGATGATCTCTTTGTAGATTAGTATAAGCCGCAAAAAGGTTGATAGGAATAAAACAGTGGGGGGAAAACTCCTCCTCTTTTATTGAGTCAAGAGTTCTCGCGGCGCGACGCTACGACTGACAATTGAACAAAGTTTATTGCCTTATTCCTTTTTGTAGAGCTATCGACTGCCTACTTTGAAATACAGACGGTAAAATTTCTTTTAAAAGAACGTTATTACTATTTCTCCAGCACTCCCGATTCATTTCCTTAGAATTTCATCAAAGGATAAAATAGCTATTGTAGACGACTCTGAATTAATGGAAGACGAGTCTAATATACACTGATTTAACGAAAATTGTTTTACTATGTCCAATACAGAGATCGACTTTCGCGCAGCAATTGGCCCCAATTCAAGAGGTAAAAACAAAATTAACGATGATATAGGGAACACCCATATATCGGTTTTAAATTTTCAATGTTCATATTGTATATTTGATACACTTTCGACAATTTTGTAGATAGATAGGAATTGAAATCGTCTTTAATATTATTTTTACATCAAAATCGTTGTCTTAGGCTAATTTTGTGTCAAATTGTAATGCATGTGGTGTGGTATTTTTTACTCAGTATTTTTTTGCAATGCAATGTTTAAAGAAAAGCAAAAAATTTTTGACCAAATGCTGATAATGCAGTTATAAATGAGACCAGTGGTAAGTTGGCATTTTGGTGTTGTGACTGTTATTGCCATTTTTATATGTTAAATAGCAAAATAAAAAATTAAGCACATTTGCTTGTTATTAATTGAAACACAGTAATCATTTAATTTTTGTGTTCCCACATTAAACAAAAGCCTTTCACAGAATTGCCGATACCTTATCTGGAAACTAAAAACAATTGCTTAAGTTTGCGCTAAAAGTTTTACATATCAGGTTTGGTAATTTATTTTTATAGGTGCTTCACAAGTTTTTTTTTTTAATTTAAGAACCAATTTTAGCGAAGTTATTTCTGTTTATTCCATTAAGTGACCTGTTTTCAAAGCCTCGTTTTTTATTTAACCTTCTTAAAGTGTTTATGAGGTTTAGCGAACGTTAAATTTTACGTCTACCTTCCATCTACAATATCGTTGAATACCCTAGTGTACTGATGTGACGTCATCAACTCCAGTGAACTCAAAGCTTGTTTACAGTCGGTAGTACAGAAACATCGATAGATAATAATACTATTCGTATTTGCAGTCGGCTGTAATTTCCCCTCCCGATTGCTTCAAACGTCATTTCCATGCAAAAACGAGCAACGTATCTCATAGTGCCGACTGCCGTTGACATGTGTTCTAATTTTTAAAATGTTTTTATGGGACTTGACAGTTGTAAGGGCGGATCTTCTTAATTTTTTTTTATTTATTTTTTTTTATTTTTTTTTTTTATTCTTTTATTTTAATACTTCATCTAACGTGACGTTGTTGTGAATATAAGACATTATTGTCTCAAATGACATGAAATATAAGATGGAAATTCAATTTTGTTTCCTAACATACATTTAAAGGTCTCCAAAATATATTCATTTCTGGAATCGAGTTCAGTTCTCGCCGCGAGTTGTCCTTTATGTCTTCTACCGAATGAAACCGGGTGACACAAAGTGGTAATTTGAGTTTTGGAAAAAGAAAGAAGTCGGCTGGTGCCATATCTGGTGAATAAGGTGGCTGCTCGATGGTATTTGTTAAATTTTTGGTCAAAAATTCGTTTACAATGATGGCCTTGTGGGAAGGCACATTATCGTGGTGCAAAATCCAAGAATTTTCATTCCACAAATCTGGCCTTTTTCGTCTAAAATGCTCTCTTAAACGCCGCATAACGCTTAAATAATACTATTTTTTTATCGTTTGACCTTCTGGCAAGAATTCTGAGTGCACAACACCGGACAGTCAAAGAAAACAATCAATATGACTTTGACTTTCAATCGAGTTTGGCGCGGTTTCTCCGGTTTCGGTTCAGCTGGAAGGCGCCACTCTGAAGCTTGTCGACTAGTTTGCAAGTCAAACTCGTAAGCCCACGTCTCGTCAGCAGTAACAATGCTTTTCATGAATGTTGGGTCGGAATTGACTCGTTCTAGCATGTCCTCAGCGACTCTTTTGCGATTGAGTTTTTGGAGAAAATTCAGGTCTTTTGGGACTAGCCGAGCGGCAACATGTTTCATACCTAATTGATTATTTAAAATGGTACGAATCGACTCGTGTGACACAGAAAGTTCGACGGCTAGCTCTCTCAAACTTGAATGAGGATTTTCAGTCACTATTTCCTTCATTTTTGCGATGTTATCTTCAGTAGCAGACGTTGATGGCCTACCAAAGCGAGGCAAATCTTCCATCACATCTCGACCGCTTTTGAACGCTTTGTACCACTCATAAACACGTGTTTTTGATAAATTCGAGATTTTCAGAGACTCCAAACACGAAATCCCATTGGCGATGCAAAATTTAAGATAATCTCTTTGCTACGATGTTTTTGTCCATTATGAAATTCGCAATACACACTGGATATGGTATAACTAAAAACAATACTGTTTTCAATCTAATTATCAGATGTAACTCAAACTCCGCGCCAAAATGGAAAACAGTTGTGCCAATCCATGAACCATAAACAAATCATCAATTCCCGAAACTTTTTTGACAGAATGTATATTAAGACTTAAAATATAATCACATTAATACAAATCGTAGGAATAAAATAATACACTTATAAATTTATTTGCATGATTTTTTTAACCTTAAGAAACATTATTCTTTAATCTTAATTATTCAATGCACCATATTCTTTACTGATACAAAAATGAAGAGGCATTTGGCACATTAAATCTTCTAAACCTTTTTTTGTTAAAATTGTGTACATGATCACTGAAAGATCTTTTTTTCTCACAGCCATCATCACAGCAGCACCAAACCTTGATCATCGAGGAGTTTGAGCCTGATGTGTTTAGGCAACTGATCGAGTACATACACACCGGTTGTGTCACTCTTCAACCCAGGACATTATTGGGTAAGATTATTTTCGCTTTTTAATAAGTTTTACTGGATTCACTTGTAACTTGTAACCAACATTAGTTAACTATGTGAGTAATCAAATTTTTGAACACGTTTTTAATCTATAGTTCGTTTTGATCGAAACATTGTAAGTATGTGGTATTGGGTGATGCCAATTCTACAATTTGAAATCTAATAAGCAATAATAATTTATTTGCCAATTATATTTTTTTTTGGTTTTGAATTTTTTGAATCACCATTTCTTCAGCACCAACCAAAAATTTGGTAATTCTAAGTCATTATTAGGGACTGTCTAAGTTTAAAATAACTGTTGTACGATAGCAGCTGGTGATAATTTTCAAACATCTTCAACATACATAGTAGAGTACCCTTTGACCACAACTTAAGACTTTTTAATACCTGCTTTCAACAGAGAAGCAGTCTAGACACAACATTAGCGGTATATTGCCATTTTATTAGAGATGCATTTACTCACGAGGGTAAATAGATTACACGGTTAAGGGTGGGGTATTTATTTATACCCCGACAGTACGGAACACGACGTTGAAACAAAGTTATCGGCAAACGAACTCCTCACTTTGTAGGTGATCGTTTTGATGGTATCAACCCGTGAAATGTTACTACGACACACGGTGACTAGTTTATCGTAAACACATGCATAATTAAAAATTAAAAGCTGTTTAGCAAAAGCATCACTTGCGAATGTCTGGACCACAGAACGTAGCGAGCCTTACTTGTTTGTCTGGACAGAAGCCTTAGCCAAAGTGACCACATGAAACTGATAACGGGGTTTAAAAATATTAAAAGGTATGAGTTTGACATATTATGCCATCGAATTCATCGTTATATTTATCATATGATTGACAGGTGATGACGGATTTCGATATCTATATGCTATCAAGCGATTGTTACTTGCCTAAACCCCTTAGTTTTCAAGATCAATGTCTGTTGGTCTATAATTTGTTAGTTTTCACAAAACACAGCAGATGTAGTATTTTTATAAATGTTGTACAACGTAATTTAAGTTTAATATTTTGGTTCGAAAATAGAACCAAAGTAAAAATTCGTGCAAAAATAAGGTTAAAAAATAAATTGACAAAGGTTGATTGAGGGAAACCTTTTTTATCCACAATCAAATATTCCGATGGGTTAAAAACGGCTTTCCCCTTTTTGTCACCTGGTAAAAGTTGGAAACATGTACAATAATGCGATGTCTTACAATACTTTTACATCTACCTCGATAGCTATACAGAATTTCTAGGTGTAGGTCTCAAGTTTAGAACCTTGATAACAGATTTATTATTTCGGCTCAGACTACTAACTATTTAGCTATACCCTGAAAACTTACCACTTGAAATCGATGTGGTCATTTTATTAGGCACTTGTGCCATTTTTATCACGATATAGTACATATTTTGTTGATAAGCTCACTTATCTTTCCAATATTTTTATACTATCAAGATTATGAATTAATTGAGAATAATCTGCTTTTTATGTATAACAGATCAGTATTTACTAATGTTTCCTAAATGTTCTTAAAACATTTTATAGTTCACGTAGTCAAAAATATCTTGTTTATGCAATGCGATCCATTTGTGTCGCGTAGTAGGTACTATTATTAGTAAAAAACATGGCCTTTGAAATTCGAAGCACGGACAAGCTTATTTATTTACAGGTAAATGATTAAATGCTTGTAATTGAGCCAGACTTACAAAGCTTTCTTGGAAAGCCTTTTTCCTTTAATCTTTTGAATGTTATTAAATCGATACAAAGGAATTCCTAGTAAACTTCCATGTTCTTCTCATTAAGAAAATTAAAAACATTCCTTTACAGATACTTAGTTAACTTAGCGTGTTATAAATTTTTCTGAAACTTACAAACGAACAAGGTTGTTTGTTAATTAGTAAAGTTCTTAACTCAGAAAAGCAAAAAGTGAAAATATGCAGAGTTACAGAATTAACTCACAAAAGAGTTGTTCAAATGAGATTGATAAACAACTGCGTTCAAAACATAAGTTATAAGTTTATTTTATTTTGATCGAGACAAGCCAAATGGTATTTAAGTAGATTTAGTTATTATACATATTACCTATGTTTGGTAAGCCTTTTTTTTGCAATTTCGATGTTTGTGCCAATGTTAGTAAGTTGTTGTAGGTATTTGAAGCACCAGAATCACATCCTTTTGGATCGAACAGGATTTTTGTAGAATGCCTTTCCGTTA
The DNA here is from genome assembly GCA_950371115.1 of Anania fuscalis. NCBI lineage: Eukaryota > Metazoa > Arthropoda > Insecta > Lepidoptera > Crambidae > Anania > Anania fuscalis. The sequence goes on along the minus strand of OX493335.1, from coordinate 12,934,837 downwards.
CAAAAAAAAAAACGTTGGTCGATCTGCGGCTATAAAAAAGTTAATATTTTAAGGCCCTGCTTCACAATTTTGGGAAAAGTTCTGCATAAGTTCTGAATAAGCTATATTTGAGTTATCTGAAGAAAAACCACGATTTTTGACATGATTTTCAAGCACTTTTATCCTCTACATATTTTTATCTTTTACATAACTTTTTCCGTACTTTGTGAAACTGGCCCTAAATGCATTAAATTTAAATTTGCTTGCTGTAGTCTTCTACTGTATAATGTTTAGTTGTTGCAGAGTATGTTGTTTAGCTGTAAACAAGGAAATCTGTAGGTAAAGACTGAATTATTTACATAGAGACCTGAAATTGCGACCATAGAATACAAAACTTGTATAAAAGTTGTTACGATTAAAATAATATGTTTTGTGTTTTTAATTATAGGGTAACTGAGAGCAGCAGTGGCAAATAAGATCATTAGTAAAGACTAATGATCTAATTTGCCACTAATTTCTGGCCGCGATTTTGTCTGCGTCGTTGTTTTTAACTAGACGTATATCTTTATTTCACATGTGTGTGTGTGTGTGTATTTCTTTGGCACATGTGTGCCAGTTGAGGTACGCTTATTCCGTTTTGCCGTTAACAAATTGTCATTTTTAAATTAGATTTAAACAAGTATTATAATTTGTATTCTTACTTGTATTATTTCATTTGCCACTGAATTAAAGATAAACCAAAAGGTCACTGTTTCAAACGAAAGAAAAAGTTTCGTTTAAACTCAAATTTCCAAAAAGCCCTAATTTTTCTGTTACGAATCTTAATCCTACGCTTAGAATTATCAAAGGTCTCGTACAATTGTGTTTGTTTAGTAATGCCAATGTGAAACTCCTTTACACCCACGTTTGAGTCTTCACTTCTTCAGTTAGGACATTTTACAACCTACACCCACGTTTCAGTCTCCAGTATTTGTAGTAAGGCTTAAGAACACTTGACAACCTTACGACCAGCTTCCCCACAAAATCGTAAAAGGAATAAATAAGGGATTCAGTAAATACACAGAGAAGATAAAAGCATTTAAGCTTTATAAAATGTTTTGTTCAAAGTAGGTTAAAACATATTACTGTCTTGTTTTCATATTTATGTCATAGTATTGTCTAAACGCTTTTGAGATAGCGTCATTCAATTGTTTTCTTAATTTAAGTGATTAAAGGTTATTTATTTATTAAAAAACTGTCTAAGATAATCATTGTGCTGTCCCGCAGAATGTCTGTTTTGCGTTAGCTTTTATAGCTGTCACGAAAAATGGTGGGTGGATGACCCTTTTGACTAAATCTTGATTTTTAGAATACTGTCTTAAAATAAAGAATGCCTTTTAAGGATCACGTCATGTAAAGACACATTTTTTAAGAGTGCGTGGAGGTATAAAGTTATTATCAATGTCACATTCTCTCTACAAGTCTATTACAGCAGACCCCTGAAGATGTAAAAAATCTGATAATATTACAAAAAAAAACCGTGAAGTACAAACTATTTATATAACCACAAATAATGAACACTCGGTGTGTGAGTAAGACTGCCACTTTGCCGGATTTTTTGTAACGTTTAGGGTTAAATAAAATTATTCTTATTACAGCGTTTTGCTTACTTACTAGATCACATTTCGTAAAGGGTTTTCGTCGATTCTTAGTAGCGTAGCTTATTAAAACTTCACGGTCATATTATCCTTATCCTACTTAGTACGAGTATTTACTTTCCTTTTAAGGTCAAGTTTAATGACTGTTAGCCCACGTTTTAGAAGTTCGTTCGCTAATGAAAAAGCGGATTGTTGTTTTTGAACTTAGCGCATTCTTTTATTGCAGCATTATTATACTTAAAACATTTCATCTTTTGGTTCCTAAACCAAAAGTTTCCAAAGAGACTAATAATAAGTATTTCTATCTATACATCCGTTTGTCCTACTAATGTAGTTTTTAAATGTTGCTATTAATAGAAAAAGTATTTTGTTTACTCTTGATTATTAATACTAAGTTGATTCGGCGAGGCGTACGTACTATAAAATTGCGCTGGCTACATAGGTACAAACTAATTTTACTCTATGTTTTTTTTACTTTATCCCCAAAAACATAACAACGCTATTTTGACAACATACCTTATCTTGTAATTATTCAAAACTACAGTGGGGTACGTTAATGTACTAATCGTTTGCAATTCTGTCATAAAAATTACGAATGCGTACACTTTACGCTCATAATAAAAACTCTTTCCAAAGCACTTTGTAAATGAGAAAAAAGTTATAATAGTACTGTGAAATACACCTGCTCTTCAGATCGTTACACCATTGCTGCGAGAAAAGGGAAAAAAAATAATTGGCATCGTTAACCCTTTCCATAAAGTCGAAGTATCAGCGTTAACGATTTTTCGATCTTGAATACGAGAATCTATTTAAATACAACTTTTTATGAGTTTCATCACATGAAACTAATTACTTGAGGGGTGGTTTTTATTTATTTTCATAGCAAAATAACAAATCGGTATCGGTATCAGTATCGATATTTAATTAGTGTATCTAGTCATTTAGAAGATCCATATTGGAATAATTTGAAACTTTACCCATTGTTACATGTATAATTGAACATTCAACTGTTTCATCGAGCCGCAGAATATGCAAAATGATAATGCTACTTTATAAGCATAGGTACTCATAGTAAACATAATAACAAGGTACATTTTCAATATGACTATGAAGTCACAACACACTTTTAATTGGTTTTCTACTCGAATGTACTATTCGACTACTTTTGATATTCGTACTGGTATGCTATTAATAGAGATGCGTCAGATCTGACGAACGTGCGTGAGCCGTTGCGTAACTGTTCGCAGAAAATGAGTGCTCGCGAACGCAGAACCGACGAGAGGTGGAACAGGAAGGTTCTCGAATGGAGACCACGCTTAGGCAAACGTAGTGTAGGACGACCCCCGGCTAGGTGGACCGATGACCTGAAGAAGGCAGCTGGCAGCGACTGGATGCAAAGGGCGGGAGATCATGCGCTGTGGCGCTCCTTGGAGAAGGCCTATGTCCAGTGGACTGCAACAGGCTGATATGATGAACGGCAAGCATGCAACTCGGGAGCGACACGCATGCCATGATCTGCTATATACGCACCTATAGAGCCACCTATGGAGCGATTACCAGCTTCTGACAGTAAGAAGTATAAAACCTAATCCCACTGAAGTATGCCGCATGTCCGAACCCTAAAGCCAAATCTTATCAAGTGATTTTCAGTGCTTTCTTTAATGAAATCTATTTTAAATTCCAGGAGTAATGAACGCAGCAGACTACTACGGGTTGGATGAGTTGAGACGTGCGTGCGCAGGTTTTGTGCAGTGCTGCATCACGGTGGACACCGTCTGCGCACTCCTGGCTTCAGCTGAGCGGTACATTCAGTACAAGTGCACTAAGTCCTTAGTGCAGAAGGTACATATGTTTAATATTACGTATTTACATTATGTTTAGTAAATTATTCCTACGCTAGGTAAGCACGCAGGAGAACAATGAGGAATTTAATTCAGCTAAAACCTGAACCAAAACCTATTATGGTTTTAACTTAACCATGGTAACATTATAAAAATCCACCATTTAAAAGAAGTAAATATCTATAACTTCAAAATTAATCACAGTTAATAAAAGTAACATAAAATTTTGTAAATAACACAGGCACGGCCGTACCATTGTGTTTTCGATGCAACTTATGTGACTTATCAACCCCTAAATCTCCGTAAGCAAAGTTAAAATCCAACATAGATATCGATGTGGAAAAAGCAATAAAACAACCATTGTAGCAGAGATTTTTATGATTCTAAGTTACAACTAATTGTTAACTTTCCCTTTGAAACTGTAAAAACCCTGCATTTAGCGGCAAACATTAAATCGTAATAACAAAATAAAAGGATTATACTAGTTGGTACTACCTACCGAGCGTTATTGTAGAGCTTTTAAGCTTCTAATTAACCAATTGTAAACTTTCTCGTTGAAACTGTAAAATCACCTGCGCTAAGCGGCAAACGTTAAATCGTAGTGCCTAACTAATAACAGAAATGCACTCGTTGATGTTACAAAAAGTAAGATGTTGATACTTTCTTTTAGGTGCTGGAATTCGTTGATGAACACGGCAATGAAGTTTTGAACCTGGGATCATTCACTTTACTGCCCCAACACGTCGTGAGACTAATACTAGCCAGAGATGAACTGCGAGCTGATGAGTTTACCAAATTCCAGGTACTTAAACAATACACCAATTAGAGGTAAAATGGACATTGAACTCAGTAGCTTAGGGGAAAGACAGTTGGCGAGATTAGCAAAGTTGGCGAAATTAAGATCGGAGGCTCAACTGCCACGCCGCGTCATCACAGTAAAATGAGATTTTTAGAACTGTCTGTTGTTTGTCTTAAGGACCAAAGTCACACAGTAGCGTCTTTCGAGCATCGACGTCGTGTTAGTGTCCAATCAGCGTTAAGTAAATGCTGCTGCGCAAGCGTTGCGTCAAAGACCCTAGTGTGGGGGAGCCTTACCTTTATAAAATTTAAAAGCATTAGATACTTATAATGAGTTACATTTTAAACGATTAATAAGCTGATTAACGTCGTCCACAAATACAGATAAACAAATTTTTGCATGAAAAACCCCGCTCTAAGTCGGACTCTATAAAACAGGAAGCACTGACTAGACAAATCTCCGAAACAGTAGCAGCTTTGGGAGACGCGAAGAAGTGCTATAATTGTTTTTGTTTTATAAAATAAATGGCTGTTTAAATTAAGTGAGCAACTGAAAAGGTTATTTGTGGAACTTACATAAAACTTAGATACATAGATACTCTTTATTGCACATCAAACAAAGAAGTTACAGTTTAGATTTACAGAAAAAAATACAATTTGGGCGTTCTTATCGCTAAGAGACAGACTCGATCTCTTTCAGACAAACTTCAGGCAGAAGACAACTATAAAGAAAGAGAAAAATGGTTATACTTAACTATTTCTTTAATCAGTTTGCCAAATATTTACTAAATTGCTCTAGACTACATCATTAGTGCATTAAAAACAAGTTGGATTTCTCAAATTTACAGGCGGCCCTGATGTGGAGCAAGAAATACTGCGATACCAACCAGAACATGTCGCTGAAGGATGTGATTGGCAACTTTCTGGAGTACATCCAGTTCCACAAGATCCCTGCCAATGTGCTGATGAGGGAAGTCCACCCGCTAGGCCTGGTGCCGTACTCCATCATCATGAATGCTTTGGCATACCAGGTGCGATCATTATAGTTTGAGAAACTTGAACTTTATGTCTCATTATTATAGGAAAGGTGCCGTGTGGTGCCGGCACGTTAAAAGAATTGCACCATCCCTTCTCTTCCTGTGGGTGTCGTAAGAGGCGACTACAGGAGAACCGCCACAAGAAGACGGGCAGCAGCGTCTCCTCTCCACCATTGGCCAAACTGCGATCGCCAACCCGCCTGCCAAGCGTGGCGATTATGGCAAAATCCTCCTTTTGGAGAGGCCTGTGTCCAGCAGTGGACTGTTATAGGCTAGTGATGATGATGATGATTATAGGAAATATCCATTCCATGATAACTATTAACAATTCAAAAATAGGGTTGAAAAGGTTTAAAAAAATCTTCTAGACCTGTATTTAGCGTTTATATTTGGCATAATATTATGGCACAAGTTATAACGTAATAAGTGCCTCGCACAGTGACATTTAAAACGTATAACTGTCGGCGGTGAGGGCGAAAAGGTTATAGAATGGTGGCCACGTACACGTACTACATGCCAACCAACCAAAAAGGATAAATGTTGCCGATAGCCGCTGAATGCTTCCAACCGGAAATTATGTAAGTCATAAAAGGTAGCGTAAGTTCAACAGTGAACGTTCACTGGTTGAAATGATGATGACGAGAAGTAATTTAAAAGTCAACTTATATGGAAATATAGAGTACCTACCAGAGACAATAAGTCACTGACATTTCTGCACATATTTCTTAGGTTTATTTTTTATTAATTAAATAATAACTAAAATAAATTATTATTATTTTATAATTAAATCAATGTACTGCATTCCTTTTTATAAGTATCTAGTGATCTGGTTTTTTTTCTTGTGGAGTGTTATTAATCTATGCCTTTCTTAGGGTGTTCTACTTACCAGACCAATCGATCGATTGGTCTGGTAGCACTCTTACATCACATAGCTGGCTTTTAAATTTAGTGTTAACACTAATACTGATTTATGAATGTACAAAATAGTATTTTATCAATCAAACATGGGTACTAAACAAATTGCATGAAAAATGATGCAATATGTTTAGTAGTAGAACAGTGAATGGAGTGCTGAAAACGCTGTTGTTGCAGGCAGACCCGGCCAGCGTAGATCCTGGCAAGCTCTCCCCAGCTCGGGTGCGACGCGCTGGCCGCTCCATGTCTGTCCAGTCTGCACTCGACCCCTACGGATCCAACACCACCCTCTCCTCCACCGGCTCCAGCGATGTTCCGTCGTCAGACTCTCGGCACAACTAACGCGAGGGGAACCTCCCCCGTCCCGCGCCCGAACCCGTCCCCGGCCCCTCCTCCGCTCCCGTCGCCCCCGCACCTACCTCGGACAAACCACCCGACAAGCCGCCCGAAAAACTTGGACTTTTCTCCTCCATCAAACGCGCCGCCAGCAAAAAGTTTGGCGACAGGCGATCACCAACGCCAAAAACGCGAGAGCCCCGCTCTAAATCGGACTCAATAAAACACGCAGCACTGACTAGACAAGTCTCCGAAACAGTGGCAGCTTCAGGAGACGCGACCTTTGAGCGGTGCAGACCGAGAAAACGGGACAGCGAGACAGAGTTTCCCGTGCGCAAATCTGCTTCTGAACTTTCAGAGAGTTTCCCGTTTGTGAAACGCGCGTTGGCGGAGATAGAAAATGGGCTGAACTATTTCAGAAGATCAATAACGTCTGATGTGACTGAACTGCCAAAGCCGCCATTAGTGAGAACAGAACCTGTGGTGGTTGTCGCGGCTGCGGAGGATGATACACCAGCGTCACCTCCACCTCCAATGGGATTGAAAGAGCGTCGTGGTTCTCGCGGATCTCCTTGTGCCAATTTGCCGCCGTTGATGCTTCCGCCAACTACTGCTGAGCCTTCACCAAGTCGTCTGTCGCCTAATCGTTTATCTCCGCAGCCGAAGGAGCCGCTATCAGCTCCTATCATTCGAGGCAATCCTCCAAGGCGTTCGCGAACCCGATCAGAAATGCCTCCAGACCCACCACCGCGGTCTCCGCAGACTCCTCGTCCAGCGTCTGTCTCTCCAAAGCATACGTTTGCTTTCAAGATTGTATTGAAAAAGGTGGAGAGCACGCCTAATACCTCATTTGACCGCCCCGACCAATGAGAGTACCTCCTCTAAGCGCGGCCGTTGTTATACGGTGGGGTACTCGAGGTTTAACGCGCTTTTCTCCGTTTTCTAGAAAACGCTAGCATAGATTAGTTAGCGACTAACAAATGATGGTCTGTCAAAGAGAACCGTTCTGATGACGCTTTGTTTCTTTGTATTCTTATATGGGGGTATATTATTCGTATATTGTATGGGGCTGGTCCTCTGATTGATGCGTCGACGCGAAGATTGGTATAAGGATAAATTATTTAAGGTAAGATGAAAAGTGTATAAACAGTTCAAGAGTTTGTTACCTATTATGCTGTGAAAAGTAAATGTTCATGAAATGTTCGCCCTTTTCAAATATTGATATGTGAATTTATATTTTTGTGATGTTGTTTCGATGTGAGGATGAGAAGAAAGGTAAAATAGAGTTTTAATGCATTTCGATATTCTTATCTGTACATTAGTACCTACTCTTTCTAAGATAGGTCCCAACTGTAATGTGCCTGTATAAAATGAATGTATAATCCGGAAACTGTTGTTGTTACGTCAAACCACAATTTATTCAACTGTACATACACTTCTATGTACCTTTTTACGGTCATTATCTAAACTGGGCGGTTTATCATAAAATATTTTCGATGTTATACAAAATTGTCTGATGTAAAAATATTTTTGTATTCGTGTATAATATTGACAAAACATGTATCAAGACTTATATGGCAGTTATTTTAATTTGGGAATTTATCACCTCAAGAAAAAATGTAATGGTTTTCATTCACAATGTCATTTACCAAAAAGATTTCTTTTGCATGAAGCATCAGGTTTTTTTTTATTATGCAACGAGGTCAGTATAGTAAGAACATTCACTATGATTCCATTACACCTTGTAAATAAAAACAATACTTAGCTAAGTTGTTGAGTTTTGCTTTACTTACCTACACCTTTTTATTTTTGAAATTTATCGACATATTTATGTTTAATATGTGGCCAGGGTCAAAAATTAGCCGGTTCCACTATTTAGGAGTTACAAAGGGTTATATAGCGATTGCTATAAGTGGCAATCGCTATAATTATCATACCCTAACTAGGATTGGGATAAAGGTATAAGAATTGCATTTTAAAACAACTGCTTTGTAAGTCTTTTAGAAAAAACCCACCCACAATAGCTGTTGTTTCGTGGAGTGAAAATAAGTGTGATTATATGTTACATATACAATACAAAGTTTCCTAATTACTGTCTACTACTACTTACATTCATGATATCTTTAGTTTTTAGCGTTGTTAATATTTAATTAATATACTGGATAATTTCAAGGAAATTAAAAATACAAGTCTTTGTTGGATCTACAGCATGTAACATAATTGTGTAAGCCTCTTTAAACACATCGTAATGCAAGTATCAGATATTCAATAACATGTGTCCTACAGCGTTCCTTTCATTTCATTATTACTTGAAGCCATGACGATCAGTCCCAAGATCCCGCAAGGGGGAAATGTTTGTGTGATGAGCACGAGCATTTGTGCCTAAGTCATGAATGTTTATAAACGTAATTCAGTATGTTTAACCGTTTATCTAGTCGCCATAATACAAACTTCGCTTAGTTTGGGGCTAGCTGATTAGTGTAATTGTGGAAACAAATAAAACTTAATAAAAACAAATATGTACAGTAGCATGATCTAATTTTTGAGTATCGATACTTGCGTTTTATTTTCGAGCATATAAGTTTAAAATTCATTCGATGCATTTTTTGTGATACTTTACTCATAATTGAAGCTGAATTCATAGTAAAAAATAATTTTGTCTATACAATTTTATGAATCAATCAATGAATGAAAGAAAAACGTTGGCACAATTTAAAATAATAATTAACTAAATCGCGGCGCTCGTTCAGTTTTGCTTAATGTGATACACATTGTTAGTTGTAACTTTATATGTTACAGCTAAAACACTAATTCCGTCAAAACTATTTTTGTGGTCACTGAACTTATAACCATTAGCATCTACCATGGTCTGTAACGAGTATTGACTGAGACAAAAGCATATTAATGAAAAATGATGAAATCGCTCAGTTGAAATACTTTTTTAATAAGTCCACCGTGGGAATACAAAAATCCTAAATTCAATCTGATGAAGGAATTTCGTGTTTAAATTACATGCTGTAGTTTCATTTTTTTATTTATTTAATGAAGTTTATATCACGCACATAATTTGTTAATGTAATTTTTATACATTTTTTATTTTAGTAATACGTATTTAACTTTTAATGACTGTATATGACTACGCAAAAACCGTTCATTTAAAATTTATCAATATTTTTGAATGGTCTGTATTTGTTGTATGCAATATATTGTGTTTCTATTATATTATGTAAATAAATAAAATGTGGTCAAATGCGTGGTCACTTTTATTTCCAATTTATGTCCTGAATTTAAACTAATATTTTTAGAAAGTAGATTAAAATTACGGTATTACGGCTATGTTCCGATGATTTATGAAATGCCTCTTATTTACCAACATGAATTTGTTTGAACTTATATTTGAACAAAATGTTAATACAAATTATTATTCCATTTGTAACGATTCGGGGTATGTAAACGGCAAGAAAAATAAACAAACGGTTGTAGCTAAATCAATTATAATAGTAAAACGAAATAATACCAACCAAACTAAGTAAAGTAACTTTATAGTATGGGGTATGAAACTTACAACTTGCCTACGTAATAAAACCAGTTAACTAATGAGAGGGCTATTGGGGAAAAGCAACTGACTTATATTTATAGATCTTCGTACGGTTCGCTAACGAAGCCAACATGGGAGCCACAATATTCGCGCGGAGTAGCCTATGCTCGGGGAGAATCAGGCGCATTCACCGACTGACTTAAGCCGATGCAGAGATGTGCACCCAGAACGCTCTAAATACAGACTGGCCGCTCTGTTCTGTTTTGGGCGAACGGCTTTTAGATGCTCCGATGGTCTTAGCGGGGCGCGACGAGAATGTCAGGGTAGCGCTAGGCTGCGTGGCTGGTCATCGGGCGCGCACGCATAGTTTAAAAAGGAGATATGCAACAAAATAGAAACATAAAGACAAATAAACTTTTTTTCCAACAGTTCGTTTTGCGTATAAAAAGCATTCGCCCGGCATGCGATGGGACGTGGGTTCGAGTCCCACCTGAGGTCGATGATTTTTTTCGAGTGTTATTTATCTTCAAATAAACCTTGCATGGAATTGCTAAAAACAAAAATTTACAATGTTTAAGCATTTCTGATCTTAACCAATAGTCACATATTTGTAAAAATATTTCTATAGGGTATTGACGGTAGTATACTACTCAACTATACATATAGCTACAACATTGATCAGAATACGCTGGCTTTGACGGCAAGGAAAAAAACACTTGAGGAATTTCATCTTGTCACGTGACGTCCTCGGTAGCTTAGTTGGTAAAGCACTCGCCCGGCATGCGATGGGACGTGGGTTCGAGTCCCACCTGAGGTTGATGTTTTTTTTTTCGAGTGTTATTTATCTTCAGACATGTCTGAATTGTGTTTCACCGATCAGACTTATGATACTTAAATCAATACAAATTGAGAACAGTAGTTACTAACTAAACATAAAAAATAACATAACAATAATCAATCTTTTTAGAGTTATCTTATTATAACGGCCAATCTGGAAGTTACTATACTCTGTTCAGCAGTGGACGTCCTGTGGCTGAAATGATGATGACCTGAAAGAAATTCCTATTTGAATAACTTCTACTTCAATAACAAACCTGCCAAGGCACCAAGCGCTTGTATTAATATTTTCAGTTAATTTTTTTCTGTTTTATATCTTAGTCGTTGGTTCACTGGTGTACATAAACGTGCTGTTATTATATCCGTGAATGCAACTTTATGCTTTTGATCTTGATTGCCTAGTTTCTTATGATTTCTAAGTAATTATAGTACATTTACGAAATCCTTCCTTTGAGACCTATTTTACCCTAATTTCTAATACATACCTACTTATGTTTGGTTTTTGTACTTTTATTTACTTATGAACATTCCACAAACTAATAACTAACTATAAAATAACAAATAAAATTAAACAAAGGATTTGTGAAGGCGTTCATTTTCAATTAAAGTGGGTGTTGGTTGTGGTGTTCATTAAAGCAGGACCTTAAAACTTTATTAAAGTTTTATACTTTCACAACAATAACACTTTTACTGCCCTATCCACTAGATCCAGTTATTGCCAGCATCTGAAAAGATCGTCAAATAAAGCGTAAATTGGTGCTAAACTAGGCTAGGTTGTCTGGGCAGGGAAAACAAGCGAAAATAACGGAGTAAAACAAACTAGACAACATCACATACATTTCTCTGATCCTAAGGTAAGTAGCTAAAGTACTTATGTAATAGAATTTAGTAACAAAGACGGTACCACAACACACAGACCCGAGATAATATAGAAAAGTTCGTTTTCTACTCAAAGAATCGAACTCGGGAACTCAGAGATGGCGACGCCAAGTCCGGAGTGCTCGCCTCTCGGTTAAGAAGTTTAGTCTAGCTGTACAAATACGTGCGAATGAATACGTTCATTGATAGAGATATGAAATTAAGTCTTAATTGTAAAACGTGTAACTCTAAATACGCAAAACATCCTAGGACTGACTCAGCTTCCAAATACAACAACGTTTCTTAAGGCACGAAATCAAAATCTTAAGAAAAAAATATCCACACTTTAATCATTGATGTTGTTATTTTGACCCCTTATAAAAAGTTGTTGTTTTTGAGTCGCTGAACCATCTCTTAAGAGGTTTTTTGTGTTTGGATTTACATAATTATGTTTACTTGTACTAGCATTATGTGGTTTAACAAACTTTTATTTAGAACTTCTCTAGGTACGTCAAAAAGAATTATTTTAACTAATGATTCGACAAGAAGACGTGACTTGTCATAATCTTTGGAGAAAAACTGCAACATAGCACTTTTGTAGTCGACTACGATGATGCCGTATTCGTAGCATAGTCCGTAGTACTGCTACGACAAGCGTAGATCTCGTAGCTCGTGATGTTCGTTTATTTAATGTTCCCTAAAATTTAATTAATAAGATATACAATTATACAACTAACATTATGGTCATAGTTTAATAGTTAATAGTCAACATTAATGTGTTACGATGTTTGTGTCAATGATTTCAATTATCAGAACATAAAGTTGGCAAAAATATTTTCTATGCTTACTCGTACGGAAATTGTACCTGTGACCATCCTGCTTAAAGTAAATAACCAAACCACTGCAGTAGGCTTGTCAATAAATAACCGGAACAAAACCGGGAGGCCACTAATGCGTTGGCTAACCTTTCACACAATAGTAACTTCAGCACATAAACTAGCAGGAGCTGCCTCTTACAACGTAATGACAATATCCGACAATATGTCACATGTCTGAATATACAATTTTTTGTAATGTGACACTTTTTTGTGTCAGATAGTAGCACTGACCTAAATATTAGATCCACAAAACAAGTAAGACTCGCTAGGCTATTAGATCCATTATAGTCACTACATAGTATAAAACAAAGTCGCTTTCCGCTGTCTGTCAATCCCTATGTATGCTTACTACTCAACGGATTTGATGCGGTTTTTTTAATCGATACTTAGTGTGATTCAAGAGGAACCTTATTTGGCGAGTTTAAGCAGTGATGTCGTGCTTAAAATCGCCAAATAAGGTTCCTCTTGAATCGCTCTAAGTATCTATTAAAAAAACCGCATCAAACCCGTTGCGTAGTAAGCATACATAGAGACTGAGTCCGTTGCGTAGTAAGCGTACAGTACCTTTAATACATTGTGCATCAATATAGCCCTTTACAGCATATCAAATTAATATTATCGAAGATATTAGAAATTTAAAATAAAGGGATATGGCGGTTGAGGCGGTATCGGCCGGGCCGCCCGTGCAAAGCCTAGTATCCTATACATTTTGCTTTTATTACGGATATCCAAATACTTAACCGGCCGTAATGGCTGGTTGCATTAATTTATAAGTTTTTTTACAGCTGCAAGAGTCAGTAGGTATTTTATCTTAATTTCAATTAGGGTATTCCTTTTTTCCTTTTACGGTATGAAATCCTAAAGGTAAAATGTCAAAAGCAGTTTTTTTTTACAAAAACGCACGTCACCATTCAAGGTTACTAAAAGGGATAGGATCTTTCTCAAAAACGTCACTTACCGATCGCTTTTCACCGCAAGTAAGCGACCGAGATCAAATCTGAGTGTCACGACCGCTTTCCCTTCTGTATCTTTGTGAAAAAGTTTTTTCAAAGGATCCACTATGTACGGTGAAAAGAAAAATCTATTGAAACGAATATAATATAGGTAGGTTAGAATTAACGAAATATTTCTGAACCTTATTAGTTGTTATTGAGTTCTAAAGCTTTTAATTGTTTGGCCAATTGTCTTTAGGTTATCGACGATTTATTGATACTTTAAATGCATACAGGTGCCTATTTCTCAACGCTTTTTGTTTAAACATTTCCTTGATACGTAATATTAAAAATGCCACTTCTCTCCAGCCAATCTGAAGTCATTGGGGAGGCCTATGTTTAACAGTTGATGTCATATGACTGAAATAATTACGATGATGATGACAAAATATAAAATACCAAAATCTAAACGTAACCCTTGTCCTATGACGATGAACGAGAGGCGAGTAGAACTAGAAACGAGTTGGCGAGCAGCGGGAAGCGAGTGTGCGAGTAGGTACTTTCAAAAGCCACACTGTAGAGAAATGACTGCTAGTTGATCACTCGGAGTGAGTTCTGACCGCCAAGTGATCATCGCTGAGGTATTATCTTTGATAGCTCTTGTCGCTCCCACAAACTAATGGGGCGAGTTCTAGCCCGCAGTGTGAACAGTCAGCGATCAATTAATAATTATGGATCTCTTTTGTTTACACGTAATGTATATCTATTGTACGTTTCTTGATCAAGAAAATAGCCGATAGTTAGTCGATTCCTCGCCGGCGGTGGAACAACTGCCATAACAAAGCAACAGTTCGCCTGTGCTGCATAATTTGCAGCAGTAACTTCAATAACAATATTAAATTGACGACTATCTGGTGTAGGGGCAAATTTAAGTGTGATGAGCACGTGCATTTGTGCCTAAGTCATGGATGTTTATAAACTTATTCATGTATGTTTATCCGTTATCTAGTCGCCATAGTACAAGCTTTGCTTAGTTTGGGGCTAGCTTATTGGTGTGATTGTGGAAACAATTTATTATTTTATTTATTTAATTGCAATAATATTGGAAGCACAGCTACCACTTCGCTAGAATCGCCGGCCTGTATCACACCAGACAGTAAAGTGAATTTATATTAAAGTTTAAAAGGTTGTTCCTATAGTATTAAGATACCATAGCATCAATCCATATAATGCTGCTATGTAAGCAGCTATATTATTATTTTAAACAGACTTATAGTTTTCCTATGGTACTAAGTTAATCAAATAAACCACTTCTTAAACGGACAGTATTACACAGCAGCATGCTCACGTTTATGAACTTTAAAAACTTATCTTTAATGTTTCATACAAGCTGTAAACTTGTTTGATATTACTAAATAAAATTACTACCACATTATGAAGTTTTAAAGCTTATAACTTAGTCACAAATGCAAACTTAAATGTTAGATACTAAAACTTAACTTTTGGCTACCACATAAACTCTGACGCGGAAATTCTGAGGTGGGAATTATAACCTCAGAATTATGAACTTACTTTTAATGGTAGGCTTTACAAAATCTTCATGTGATAAAAAAGATATTATACTAAAAAAATGCTAAAATATGTGTATCTAATATGTATATAACAAGTGCATTTGCGAAAAGAGCATTATAAATATAATTTCCCTACCAAAACCTACCTGTCAAAGACATATTTGAAATCCAATATTTACATTTTGAAACAAATACATTGCAGGGCAGGTGACTAACATTAAAATTTAAAGCTGAAAATCGCCATTTAATAAATTGTATGAGCAAAACTGTAATTGCAAGTCGATTAAAATTACCGGCATATTGTTTTGGTTTTTCGGCAATCGTATTAGTAAAGTTACCATATTGCATTTTAGTACACTTTTGGATAACAAAGATGGATTTATTATAGTTTATCCTTTGACTGAACGCTTTGTAAAGTTTCCTTCTGTTGTCATAATCTCCAAATGCAACCGTACACTATCACAGAATAACTGCCTAAAACAGTTTGTTTTGAGCATTGTGAATTAACTTCAATGGGAAGGCTAAAAAGCATAGCGAACTTAAAATTCCTTACAAATGGTTCTCCTATTCATTAGCTAGATTCCCTGAAAAATCAAACGTTTATGCCAATACTAGCAGTTGCCCGCGACTTCGCTAGCGTGATCTTTAGCTTATTCAATGTATCTCACAGGATCATTTAACGAAGATAAAAGTATTCTATATGTCAATCCAGATCATATTCTATATGTATGCAAAATTTCATCCAAATCCGTTCAGTAGTTTTGCGTGAAAGAGTTACAAACATCCATCCATACTTACAAACTTTCGCAATTATAATATTAGTAGAACATGTACCCCATATGCTACGCACTTTAAGCGGTGCCGTAGGAGTCAGGAAAAATCTAAAGCCACGTCTTAAAGCACTGCTGTATAGAAGACCCGGGTTTTTTTAATGTATCTTAATTAACACCTTGTTCCCATTTTGAATTGTAAACATCAAATAAATATTTATTCCTTAGCTCACAAATAAGCACGGCATCCACCCTATAATTGTTTTAGGTCAGTACTCGTGAGCTCTCTCGAGGTACTAACGAGCTTCTGAACAAATGAAAGCCCACTTGTATCCATTTTGAAGCTCGGCGACAAAGGCTTGCTTTGCATAGAATTAATTTTGTGGAAATTTTTAAAACATACAAAGAAATTTGTAAGTACTCAGAATATTTGAATTTGGGTTTTCTTTGTCGTTATAATGTAGTAGGTACTTGAATTATTTTGTTTTAATAGAAATGTTGAAATAGAATGCAGCATATTTATAAAAGAAACTGGACTAAGTTTATGTCGAGACAAGTATTATATTAAGATGTTATAGCATTTCAAGCGATTGTTTTAGTTAAAGTGCTATTATATCTTTTATTTTCATTCCAACGTAGAATATCAAAATGGACAAAATTAAAGACATAAAATACGCCAATAGGCTTATGTTTTAAAGTGTATTTACTGGGTTTCCCGGTACAACAAGACTTCAGTATAAATTGATAAAAAATAACTGTATGAAAGTTTTATTGTACACAAATAATGATAAAACAGAAATAACGTAGAAACAATGTAGCAAAAATGTATTTTTATTTCAAATTAAAGTTTTATTGCCCAGTCAAATAATGCAAACACAAGGATTAAGTATACGCATGTGAGTCAGAGAGCGTACGGCAAAACATTTGATTAGAAATAAAATAACTATAATATTTTCGATAGTGTGGACAAAGAATATCTTTCATATAGCTAATAAAAAGTTCAAATAGCTGCCAATCCTGCTCAGTCCACGGACATGGACAAACCAGAACGGCCGTGTCAAAAAATATTTACTTATAAGACCCGATGGTTTTGCGGCTCGGTGACTTACAAAATCCAACACTACGTTCAATTCCTGATTTGTAATTCAGAAATATAATGTTTATTCTATATTCTAGTGAATATAGAATGAACATTATATTTCTTACTATATATTTCTTATTATATTTTCTATTATATTACCTAGTGGTAATGGATGTGTTAGTAGACGCCACTGGAAAAATATATAGAGGCATACCTCTATAGTATAGAAAATCATGGTAATACGAGTGTTAGCATGATGATAATTCCTCACTAGGCATTATAAAATGTAAAATTAAAATATTATAACGTTACAAAAAAATCATTTTTCGTTGCAAATATTTGACATCAAAATTAATAAAATAACCAGCTCGAATTCTTGTACTTCAGTATGCTGCAAATAACATCGTTAAATTTTTTATTGGTATGTCTGTTCTTGTACTTATTAGGTACTGGAAATTCAATAGCTTAGTCCTTGCGTCGTTTACGAGGTGGGATTTATAGACCGCCATACGTGTACCATAAAAGCTCTGTTTGTTATGGTTTAATTATATTTTTATGGACTCGAGACCGTAAAATCATAGATACGTAATAAACGTAATATGGGAAAAGTCGTTAAAGGGTTGATGGTGTTTATTCAATAATAACAGTACGGCAAAGTACATAAATGTTCAAAGCCAAAGCTCTAATATTCCAGAGAATATTTACTACTTTTATGACTTTTATGAAAAACGGCTCTACTTGGTGATGCGACTGTATAAAGGTAGGCTCTGAGTTGGGTTACGGAGCGTGATGTAACATGTTACAAAGAGAGTATTTGTGCAGTCAAGACAGGGTGGCAAGGGAACAACAAGACGGATTGTAAATTTTGGCACACTAAGTAACAAAACATGCTAACTGCAAATCTTACATTACGCCCTGTAAGTACCATCAGTGCCTACTTACCATAATGGTACAGGGAGTTATATAATATTCGAAGCGAACGTGTTTTGCCTTGTGCTAAAATATTACACTCCACCTCATAACACCAGCCAGTACCTTTAGAGTAAGTTGAATCAATGATAAACTACAACCGGTACTGTAAAGATTTAAAAGACGTAGAAAACTCCCTCAAGAAACTCAAATGGCGCTGACCAGGCAGGCCATGTGATAAGGAACAGGAGAGGAAAAATAGAAAAGAACAATAGAATCCTAAACAAGGAAAATAAAACAGAGAAACCTTTCTCTGTTGGAATAGAATGTGAACGATGGAATTGAAGAGTTAGGAAGACGATAATTATGGACTAGAAAGCCAGAAGATAAAAATAATGAAAAGACGTGGAATTGATGCACAAACAACCGATAGTAACAACTTTAGCAATACCATGCTTAAATAGGTCACTAAGCCAGTATTCAAGGTAGAATGTGGATCAGAAAATACCTACTTATAAAAAAAAGTTTAGTTCAAACGACAAAAAGTAGTACACTCTCCTTAACTGTTCCATTTTTAAAAGGCCACATAATTCCCACTGCATACACGCCATTTGTCTCAAGTATACACGAATAAATAAAACCAGATGTTTTCAAGTTACGGCCAAATCGCTTAGCAGAATCGATTTATGTACCGGAAACATGGGTGCATGTGAATTTGTAAAGCGGACTACATACTGTGAAAATGTGTAATTTATCATTGTCTTAGGATACGGAAAAAAGAACAAAAGGTGCTTAATTGAAATTACTGCACATAAAAGAATAGTGACAGTTTGATTTGGGCTTAAACTAGGTCAATATATTTGAAAATATTTACACAGTACATAATAATTGTGATATTTATTTATGGTTTGGCATACATAAACATCACATGCACGCGTGACGTTTTGTTTTATTCTACTAATTCAAAAGAAGGATCGAAATTCCCCTACATCTGACAGCAAATCAGGTCAAACTTTTGAATGCCCTCCATACCTAGATGAAAAAAATATTATAGAAAGTCTTTCAGGGGCAGTAATGGGTACCTACCACAGAACAGGTAAGACTCGCTACGCTTCGCTATCCCTTTTCTGTAGGTACCTTTAATCAGTATTCTTTACAAATCCTTTTTCGAACAGCAAATCTACTTTTCCCTTGAATCAGACGTAGAGTTTTAATTTTCATAAAAATCCTGTAACTGGTGCCGAAGTAACCGAATTTTAGATTTGAATAAGCGCAGTACCAATTTGGCGCGGATAGATAAGCGAGGTCTCAAATATTTTTATGTGAGCAGTGCACACTGCTTCAGAGTGCATGTAAAACGTCAAACCACAAATGAACGCTACTAGTGAGAACATACCCTCAATTGACATGACAAACGGACCTTTGCATTAACCTGGACTTGAATAGCGTCATTATCGTGTTTGAAACGAATATTTGATGATGGAACACGACGGTACGAATACTAATTCATGAATCTACATTTCATAAATGACATTTCATAGCAATTGCAATGATCAGGAAAAATATTGGCTTTAATACTATATTCGTAGTACTATTGTATTGTACTATTTGTGCCTTCGGTTTCGCCCATTTACCTTCAACAGTATCTACCTATACAATGTGTACTTTTAACCCGTTAAGGCTAATTTAAGAAAAAACCCTTCGAAGAAGAAGTAGCTTAAATTGCAAAAGCAGTGTAGGGTTAAAAACATTATTTTAATTTACCGACGTAACCAACTGGAACAGAAAATTGAACCTCTTTATTGTGTTTATTTACACAACGTTCCATTATAATAAAAACTAGAAAAAACTCGTCTCCTTTGCTAGCTTTAGCTAGGATTGCACTAAGGGGCAAAATAAGGTCTTAGTGGTGTTATAGTCCAAACATATAGAGTAAGGTCAGTTTCTGTTAGCTTCTACCTGAAACTTTTTTTGCCTAGACTCCAGAATTAAGCCACAGAAGAACAAAAAAATCTTACCCCAAGATATCAAAAACGATGTGAAAATAACCTATAAGTTTGTTAGATATGCCAAATTTTAGCTAAATTCGTCTAGTTTAGTGACTACTTAAGTAACTATTGTTGAAAATATCTGACTTTTAAGTATAAGTTACATTACGTAGGTATAATTATTACTAAAATTAATTTTAATGCTAGCGCATACTAATTAATGTACGAAATTTGCTTCTGAAGGGAGACATTTGTGCTCCGGATAAAATACCTAGCGATTGCGGATTTCAAAGATATAAACGAGTTAGTATTTTTCTACATTATCTAGTGCTTGACTATTATAAGGGTAGGATACTCTTAATTTTAGAATAGTTTGTTACGGGATTGCTACCATGTACCTTATTTTTGAGTTCCCGATATTTGGGCACTGTTGCAAGCGCCATGATCACGGAATAACTGAAGATCTTGCGGGTAAGTTGTTAAGGGCAAACATATCGGTCTACCCTCTTTCGCTGTCTTTTATTGCACGCGTCGGTACCATTGTCTACAAACTCACTATTTTCTCGCACCTGTTCTCGACACACAACACTAACAGTATCTGACCGCGAAACAGCAGTTTGTTGTTTTTTCCGGTTTTTGCACATACGAATCACTGGATTCCAGACACTTGACAGTTAGTTAGTTAGACAAGTTAGTGACCATGAAAGTTTAAAACAATATAAGGATACCCTTAAGATTTTCAGGAGACTTTTTTAAATTTATTTGTACTAAGTGAAGTCGCATTGCCATACAACATACATGGTAGAGCCTAAAATACGTCCCTGCACCTCGTCGATATATTTAATCACGTCGGGTTCACAGCTTGACGTCTTCAGTAGTTGACACGGTCGCACGACGCAACCTATAACGAGGTACCGCCTAACGGGCTAATTTAAGTGTCTACTGCACTCTCCACAATGTCCAGTGAAGCCATAATAACCTTAGTTAGCTATTCAACAATGTCTATAACAACTTCATTATCGCAATATACTTCTTCCTCTTGACCCATATTGCACCGTTCCTGATCCAAGATGCGAGAAGTCTGGTTGTTACATTTGGATTGATTGCCATTAGATTAACCATTAAACAGAGAAAAAAAGTTTTATTTTATGGACAGAAGCATTATCTAGAATTATTTGAATGTGCATGTTTATAACATACATTGCAGTGTGCTTTGGTCACCAAGCAAGTGTAATAAAAATGTGACGTGATTGTGACACTCTTGGAATAAGTGAACCAATTTTGACTTTGATTTTGTTTTTGGCATGGATTGCTTTCAGTTGGGAGAAAACCTGCTGTGTTCGACTGAATTGTAGTAAAACTAAATTAAATCCACAAGGGAAGGACAATGCGCTCGTAGTTTACAAAAGCTTGGTGCATTACGTTTCAAAAGAAACGAAGGACGCAACACGAAGTAGAATAGAGGTTGAGAAATTAAGATTAAACGCAATGCGATATAAAATATCCCTATAATATAAAGTGCAGCTTAGATTTAGTCTGAGTTTTAGAAATTTCATTTGTATTGTAACCAAACTTGAATTATACCTAATACGTTTTTTTTTTGTAAATGAGCTCTAATGATCGGACTTTTGTCATTATATCAATAAAGTAAGAAATTATCTTGTAGGTTTATGAAAACCTTCTTTACACACAACATCGCTTTTTATTAACATAGGATCATTTATTCAAAGAGCGTTTCAGCTATAAAATGTTTTTTTTTTCAATTGCATTAGATTGTATCTTTATGAACACTTAAAGACATTATGCACAGTTATAAGATATGTCATAGTTTATGACAATATCATATTTTTGACTATACAATGAATTTTAAAACGTTTAAAGCGTGACGTGTAAACGAAAGCTACTGGTGTTTTAAAAATGTATTCAAACGTTACATTTTTAAAACACCAATCTGGCATCAATTTTAAATTGTTTTCATCAAAACAAATTGTTATTTTCTAAGTCCCAAAACAACCGCAATTTCCGGGAAACATAATTTAAAAAAAAACAATTCCGCTTGGCAGCCATTTGGTTTGCATCTGTCGCCAGTCCTTGAGCGGCCTTGACGCGATGCAGATGGTAACATTTATGGAGTGAATCTTTTCGGCCTACATTTCTCTTGGACGGCCGCCAAGAAACCTGTTAAGGGCCATATCTTACATTAGGCTTATTGTCAAATCGCTCGTTTTGCATTCATCTATGAATTTTATTTTATTCTTAAACAATTTAGGTGCCAAGCGCACATCAACTCTATAGTCCGTTAACCGAGTAGCTGATTGACTATACAAGCAATCAGAGTGTATGGCGCATTTATACATGGGCCATTATTTTTACTTGTAATATTTTTTATATTTTTTAAACCAAACAATAACGTGTGGACATTAGGTTTTTTCATTTAGGTCCCCCTTTAACGTGCTAAATTAGGTTATATAGGAATTTAATTGATTTAAATGACAAAAAAATTACCGATTTCAATGATGCATTGCATATTATTATTTGTTTCAAGATTTTGATTAATCTATCAAACTCCAAATAAGAATAGATCATTCTACGGCGACTAGCTAAACTAAAAACATATTATTAATATGTTCATAGTTTATAAATATGATACTTACTAATTTTATAAATGATATTCATCACTGACTTACGTGACTAAATAAACACAAGTTCTTGCCCCTTATGAGATTCGAACCCGCGATTGGCTTTGTAGTCCAGAGCTTGAACCAGTAAACCTGTATCATCATCGAAATGGTTGTTATGAAATATATAAAAGGTAATTAGAAAAAATAAAACAAGTAGTGCATCTAAGGAATGATCAATACAAAAGCTTACCTACCTAGTTATATTTAATCATAACAAAATCAACATCACGGTTTTTACCTCAATTTTAAGCGTTACTTAATAATATATGTAAATAGCAGTACGTTTATTGGCAGCTCGCGATCTCAATAACGCTTTGTCTTTAGCATTGCAGTATCGAGTGATATCGCAATATCCCTTGTGGAGATAGTCGCATTTCTGTGTCAAGGGCTATGGAAATGATACCTTTAACCTTCTTTACCCGAGTTCAATCTCATGAAAAGATATTTAATGCAGATTTTAAAGAAGAAAAAAATATAGTTTCATACTTAAGCTAGGAGCTAATAAGAATTCTATTAGACATTATATTTTTATTCGTGACGTAAAATTCCTATTTAAATCAATAGAAACTTTGACATTTTTTAAACACTTGAAATAAGCTGCATTTTTACTTCAGAGTTAAGCAACATAAAGTGGTATGAATCATCATTCTAGGGACTAAGGAATTTTACATAAAACCTACCACCCTCCATTTTGCATCCTTAAACGTAGAATTTCTATGTCCAGTTGCGCGTTGATCCATCAGAATACTCGTACTAATTCACTTTTTCGTCACGGTTAAGTTGACATCTTCCAAATAATAGAGCCTATTAAAAACATTGTGAAATCATTCATCACAAAACATTACATTTAATGGTTGTAAATTAAGTCTAAAAAGCAAAAACTCATAACAAAATAAAAATCGGGTACACACTGCTCACAGTTTAATAAACCGTCTTGTATTTCACTTTTGAAATGTACATATTTGGTCTCCAAATCGAAAACCCTTTCGTTAAATAGCATGCAATTCCAGTAAGCTTCCGTCAAAGGTAAAATACATCTAGAAAATATTTATTCCTCTTGGAAAAACAGCGAATGTGGTAAGGCTTAACGAATCGAACAAAAAGGTCTTGCGGAAAACATACATAGGTATTATTTGGTTACCAAATACGTGGGGAATATGAACAGTAAAAATTGAGTAGGTAGGCATAAAAATGCTCGTTGTAACCTAGAATTACGAAAGAGCTTATAAGTGAGAAGATGATAAAGCAAATGTCCAATTAGAATTGAATCTGAAGAATAAAAGAACTGATACTTTTATGTCTGATCCAAATGTCTACATTCCAGACATGCATTAAAAAAAAACAGAATAAAGTATTGAAATATTATAAATAAAGAAATTATTTGTGTAACTGTAGATAATTAACGAATTAATATCTACGGCTACGTAAATCAAAAATAATTTTAAAATGATAATGTACACAAATTATTTAATTATAATATTTCAATACTTGAATCATTTTTTTTTTCAATTATATCTGTGTTTTCGTCTGTTCTTCTTCTTTAGTGAGGGTTCCTAAAAGAAGTATACGATAGCAAATGGTGTAGGTATGGTTCTTTCTTAATTACTTATATAACATATTCATGAGCATCACCTTTCAAAAGTTAAGTTAAAATTTTTATCCTTAGGTAATTTTATAAATGAAGACGTATATATAATAAAAACCAGCCAAGTGCGAGTCGGACTCCCCACGAAGGGTTCCGTACCATTATCTATTAATACGGCAAAAAACACGTTTGTTGTATGGGAGCTCCCTTAAATATTTTTTATTTTGTTTTTCAGTATTTGTTGTTATAGCGGCAACAGAAATACATCATCTGTGAAAATTTCAATACTCTAACTATCACGGTTCATGAGATACAGCCTGGTGACAGACGGACAGACGGACAGACGGACAGACAGACAGACAGACAGACGGACAGACGGACAGACGGACAGACGGACAGACGGACAGACGGACAGACGGAAAGCGGAGCCTTAGTAATAGGGTCCCGTTATACCCTTTGGGTACGAAACCCTAACAAGCACAGTAATTAGCACACAGGCTCGACTACGGTGACTAATAACTAGTGTAATTACACTGTTAGTCATGCTGACAACCATT
Organism: Anania fuscalis; assembly: GCA_950371115.1. Classification (NCBI taxonomy): domain Eukaryota; kingdom Metazoa; phylum Arthropoda; class Insecta; order Lepidoptera; family Crambidae; genus Anania; species Anania fuscalis. Next base: position 12,910,109 of record OX493335.1, on the reverse strand, counting down.
AGCCAACTTGCCAAGCCACTTGTTAGCTTGCTCAAGATACGAGTGTGATCTTACTAACGTCATTTTTAGGCAGTCCAAGTTGTTTAAAAAACCCCTGACATTAGAAAATTTTCAATACTCTACGCTTAGTAAGAAAAATGTGTCAAAACCTCAATTTTTTTCATCTGTTATGTCATTTTGTTTTTGAAAAATCGGTCCTAAGTTATGCGGGTCATGTTTACCGATACACACCTACAGCCATAAACACTCATTTGTGATTAAAGTAATCATCATTTCAGCCACAGGACGTCCACTGCTGAACATAAGTTTCCCCCAGTGACTTTCAGAACTTGAAACTTTGATCACAAGTACAACTTGATGAACTTGCACTAGATACCCAAAAAGGTGGACAAGGATTTAGTATAGGGAGTCGCAATAGTGCCCAAGTTTCAAAGCATAAAGGTATTTGGAAAAAAATATTGTTTTTAATAACTGGAGGGTGTCGAACTTAATATCAATAGTTGCTTATTTTTATTACTTGCCGCACTGGACATCTGAGACTAAACACACAACATTAGCCAGCAGTGCTTAAACAGAAATAGATTTGTGTTTGCTATCATAATAATGAAACTTCTATTTTCCATGAAACGCCTTTAGTTATTACGCTTGTGGATATTAAGACGCGTGTACACACTTAATACATATTTTAATTGTGAAGATTCTATAATTAGCCTTTTCGTATTAGTAGCTGATAAAAATTTGTGATCTCAGTGGGTATGATTTTATTTAGATATTTAAAATGACGACCTCCGTAGCCGGGAGGCGTGCACGCCGGACACCAAATGGCGCCACCATCTATGAAGTTCCGGGTTCGATCCCCGGTCGGGTCAATGTAGAAAACGAACTTTTCTATATTGGCTCGGGTCTGGGTGTTGTGGAGCCGTCGTTGTTTCTGATTTCTAAAAAACAAGTGCTTTTGCTACTTACCTTAGGATCAGAGCAATGTATGTGATGTTGTCCAATATTTATTTATTTATTTAATTGATGCAATATTTCAGCTTCATCCATATAAATAAAATAACCGTCAAAACGTGATGAGTAACAAATATCTAAACTAACAAACATAATGATAAATAATAAAAACCAAAATCGTTTACTATTTTAAATATTTTAACGGTATTTTGTCAAAATTTTGGATGCTGTCTGCGTTTTATAGGCGTTTTCGAGCGAATAGAATTTATGTAAGTTTTTAAAAGGGTCATGTTATCTGTCCATCTCTGCACCCGTCGCCATATTGTATTTTTTTACAATTTCAGTAGCTCCAAAAATAACTGACTAGTTTGTTTATCGTCAAATATAGTTAAATGAAATTTTAGTTGTTCTTTGTCATTTACATTTTGATCATTAATTTATCGTTATAATATACTCTATAAGAGGAGGTACAATCAAAACAGTCCTCGGTCGGTCCCTAAGATGAAAATCACTCGATGTACATACGCCTTTATTTACAACGCGTGGCGATAGTAACGACACGTGCAGGTTGTAAATAATAAATTCAGGGTTGCCTTATCGAACTTGCAGCGAGCCCTCCATCAAAGCTTAATTAATATTGAATCAACGCCTTGATTCCTATCGAGTTCCCATCTAATGTAAACAACGTATGTCATATTTTGATCAATTTGTATGCCAGTCAAATTTAGTTTGATTGGAATATTCCGAAAAGTGGAACTTCAATCATGCAATTTGGAAATCAGTGAAGGCCTCGCAGTCATCAGTAAATAGATTAATGTTGAAATAGAGGAATTAATGTTGAAATTAAGTTTTTTTTCCGTAAGGATTGCAAAATGCTTTATAAATTTAGTTTTATGTATTAATGCTTAGTTTTTATACAGAAATAAATATATATTATTTTATCTTAACATTGGTTTTTGTTTATTTAAGTCAAATATTTTCTTAGTGGATTTTTAATTAGATCTTCTCATGTGCAGATGCACATGGTATACTATTATTGGTTCTGATTCTGTAACAAATCAAGCTGTCTGTCTCTTATTACCTAGCTCATAAGTAGAAAAAAGTTAGATAAAAGAATTGACTATAGTGTTTTTTTTTTAAATGATAGAATCAGGCGTTACTTTGCGGAAATCCATAACTAAATAATTATGAAAATGTAATTATTTTGCTTACAACTTCCGCTTAGTTACGCCGGCATAGGAACCCCCATTACACCACCTGTAACCCACAATCTGATTGTCCTCAGATTGTTTTGTCCGTCAGAGTGTTTTTTTTGTCCGTCCTTCGGTCAGAATTATAAATAAGAGTTTAAATAAAAACAACAAATACCTATTAAATCGGCGAATTAAGATCCAGGCTTACAAACTAAATAAAATAAATAACTTTTTGGCATTATTTTGATGTTGGTCACATAGTTAAATTGGTATATTGGCTCCGGTGATGTTTATTATGCTTTAGCTACTTACCGTATAAAATTAAATTTTAAATCAAAAATTATATTATTGATTGGTCATCCTATGTAGCTTTCCTAAGTAAACATAGTCCAAAAAGTATAGGTACACCCATGTGACAATGTGACCATAATTTAGATGTAGGCTGAACCTACGTCAAAAGTGACTGACGTGTATGAACCAGCCGACGACATGAGCTGAATTATAATCATTATTGGCTTGAAATTGTTCATTTACAGACAACAGCACGTATCCAAAACTGTTAAATTTCTTCAATCAAATTTCAACATAATTTTTTAGCAATAGAGTTTATTGCTAAATACCACAAACTGTAAAATTTCCCCTATAAATAATAACTTGATGTGCTGTTGACTTTACACACAGTAACTGCACATTTACACACAATACGACGACCTCTGTAGCCGAGAAGCGAGCACGCGGGACTGTATAATATGGCGTCGCCATCTCCGGGTTCCGGGTTTGATCCCCGGTCGAGAAAGTGTAATAACGAACTTTTCTATATTGTCTCGGGTCTAGGTATTGTGGTACCGTCGTCATTTCTGATTTCTATAACACAAGTGCTTCTACTTCCCTTAAAATCAGAGCAATGTATGTGATGTTGTCCAATATTTATAATTATTTCTATTATAATCCTAACTTTTCTCGTCCTGCAGGGCTAGCATGCGCAACACGATAAAATTTTGTCGTGGCATTTTATCGATTTTTGACGTAAATATGTCGATTTGTCTTCGACGATAACAAAGAAAGAACCAAAGATCATGGCAGTGCCGTGTTATAACGTAAAAATAAGTTGCTACGAAGAACGGAAGACCCTGAAAATATTAAGAAAAATCATTCGAGATGTCTGTGAAGTTAGGGAAAACGACAAAATTATCGTCGAAGACAAAATTTGTCTTGTCTATCGATAAAATAACCGATGCGCGCATGCTAGCCCTGCAGGATGTTCTTTGAAATAGAGTTTAGCTTACTCGCGTTATGGAATACTTAACAGTTTTGCTGACTGTGCTACGTAAAAAAGTTTGTATTCTTGAACGTTGCATGAGGTTTCTTTTGTCAACTGGACTCACTTAAACCAGATTTACTGGTTCAGTTTATTTACTCGCATATTTTGAATTCGTCAATTGGTTTTCTTGTCAATTTAAAAAGAAAACTTAACAGCGGGCCATAACCATGAACTCTTAAAACAATCTCAAAGTTGTCAAATCTGTCAATTTTGGTACGTCATTTCATACAAAATTTGACAGAAATGATAATGTTTGACAGATTTGTGATTGTTTTAACAGTTCATGACTGCATTCTAGTCAAGAGCATTTGAAGATCAACTAAGAATCAATTTTATTGGTTTCTGAAAATACATGAGTGTAAGTGTGACTCAAAGATTCTATATTTTATAAGTAGGTAAATGTTTATTTGAAATAGCTCTTCCTATAAATAATACGTGTGATGAGTTGTTGTTGTGTTATCTAACAAAATAAAAGGCTGTGAGGACCGTTCCGTAAAGAGTTTTTTTTTCATGTCTTTTCGGTGTAGTCACCTGGGTAGCGAAGGGGCGTGAATTGGATTGTAAACTGTGGCAGTTAAGTTAAAAAAAAATATTTTCCTATTATTTTTATAACGAATTATTTTCTTAAGGTAACTTGCACACAACCGGATTAGTTTAGTACGAGATTAAGATATCATTCTGTCTCTGTCATTGTCATACAAACTGACAGCTATTGATTGACGTTAAATACCGTGCTACGGGATTAAAATCGCTAATCCTGAGATTCACAAGTGAGTCTTATAGTAACTTGTTCCTAAAATTTCAAATTTCTTAAATTCGGTTATAATATGCTTTTTCTTTTTAATTGTCAACCTTTATCTGGGAACACCCGTAAGTAGAACTACACGATTTATAATCACAACAAAACACGTAATAGTTGAAACGTTATCGTCTTTTGTTTCAGTTCAACGAACCCCCTAGGAAGTATATGTATCTTACTGTAATCTTTGCTTTATTTTTACCTCAAGATAAAAATATGAAAATTTCTGGCGGTGTATCGTCAGCCAGGGTTTGCAAATATCCAATAACATTGTGTATACCTTATAAATAATTCATGATCTGTTCCGGTCAAGCGTCTGATAGACATGTCACAGTTAAGAATAAACAGTGAGTTCATAGAAAATATTTGTGTAAGAGTATTATTTGGGGTTCATTATATCGAACCCTCTAGGAACGTCGTAAAAGCCATTTTGGCCAAAATCTGTTACGGTTTCTTAGTCAGAATCGCGCGCCAGTCAGAATAGACAAAATGTTCGGGAATCATCCCCGCTACCTATGCTTCTGTTCGATTTTGATATAAAGGAGCTTTCCAAAATTATATGACTGAGTATAAATAGTTTAGTTTTTGAATTTTTTTACATAATTACGTAATTTATTGTGTATTATTGCACATTGTTTCATCATAATAATAAGCCAATTGCTGGATCTAAGCCTTCCCAAAGAGTATAATTTCCCGTTTTTCGCAAAGCTACCTGCCAGCAATCTTCCTAAAATCGTCGGTCAATCGAGCTGCGCGCGTCCTATACTACGTATGCCAAGGCATGAGCACCTCGAGAACCCGTTTACTTCACATTTCATCGCTGCTGCGACATATGTATGCGACATATAATGCACATTGTTTATTGGAAATTGTAACATCAAATCTTGGTTTTAAATTTTACGACCTCCATAGCCGAGAGGCGAGCACGCCGGAATTGATGTAGAAGTTTTTCTATATTGCCTCCTGTCTGGGTGTTCTGGTACCGTCGTTGTTTCTGATTTTTATAACACGAGTGATTTAGGTACTTACGTTAGGATAAGAGCAATGTATGTGATGTTGTATAATATTTACAACAAAATAAAACTACTTATAATATCTCTCCACCATATGTCAAAAATAAACTTGCCCATTATAAAGCTTTATAAAATAATAAGAAATCTTAACGAATTCTTCCAATACGTCTTAGTTAATACGTAACACATGCTGATCTAAGCAATCACACTATGAGTGAACTGATACAAATAGTATTCCAGAACGATAGAATTCCCTACAGATGCCAGCGCACAACAATGTCGTGAACTTGTGACAAGTATTGAATCGGATATGTAAGCTAAAGATATAATCCCCTGGAACAGGGGCGTGCAGTGCATATAGGCAATGAAGCAGTGCCTACCTGATAATTGCAATGAGGTAGGCAGTATGGTTTTAATAAATGTGAATTATTGATGAAAACCGCTGATTTTCATCAATAAAACACATTATAAGTATCTACTGCCTACCTCGAAATAAAACCAATGCCCACCACTGCCCTGGAAATACTTATTGAAAGCATATACAATATACAAGGTTACAAAATATCCTGTATCTGGAATTCTGGATCAAATTACTTAAATATCTTCTTCTGAAAATTATCAAATTTAAAATGAACGTCATTTTTGTAAAGTTCTCACAAAGTTGACTTCAACTCTAATTATATTTTAACTGAAAATTACTGGCTTTCAAATCCATTTTCATAGGTCACTTTTTCTTTTGTTTCAAACTGATAATTAAGTTACATTTGCTTGAATTAACTAATTCGTTTAGTTATTGGAAAAACTTATAAAGTCTTGGTTTAGTATTCTGTGCTCCAAAAATAAAGTCACCTCGATAAAAAATCGTAATTCATCATCATAAGAACTTGGTTTCTTGACATCTAAATGATTTTACCTTTTTTAAGTCGGAAGGTTAGTGTTAATAGAGGTCTCTGCTAAAAATACTGGTCTTCCTTTTTTTTTTCAATTAGACATACAGAACCTTGGAAAGTAACTTAAATTTAAAGAGTCTATTTCAAAGCTCATTGTAATAAAACAAATATCTACTTCTGCTAAGAATCTATATCTTTGTAATAAATTACTCAGAGACTTCCATCTATATATCGAAACAATGCTAAATACGCCAACTCATAAATTATCCATACTTACTGAATTTGGCGTTAAGTAAACGATTACTTATAGTTCACGAGCAGCTAATAATTCACATTCGAGTTTAAAGTTATTTTCACCAACATCAAAATCCCAAAAAAAGAAACCACATAACTTTATAAGCGGTTCATTTTTTTAGTATAAGAAAGGAGATTTCGCAATTTCAATGAAACTCCCGTTGATAAAGCAATTATTCTTGAAAATTTCTATGGAGTTACAAATAACACAAAGGGACCTAATATTTCAGTAATATTAAATACCTTTTAACATAACTGTCTTTGTATACGCTTTTTAATATAAACGAAAAAAAAAACATTTCACCATTGACAAAGATATTTTGTAACATACATATAAAAAGTCATATACAAAATATCATAATGCTAAGTAAAATGATTGATTATTTTCTCATTTATCATCAGAACTTGATTAAATTTATATGAGAACACTACTGAAGTATTCACTTTTGGACAAAAAAAGAATCAGGGACATAGGTAGACTAATAATGATCGGTTAAATAAATAGGTATCGGGTAATTAACAGTAAACATAGTTACATTAAAAGCCGATAAATGGAGAACCTCCTCTTTTTTATCGATAAAAAATGTTTTGTTTTTTAATACGTCTATCTTAACATGAATCAGGCCAACGATATAAAGTGTATTGTCACTTCACTACCCCATGGTTGTGACCTAATTAGGTTTTCCTAGAATCTCGATAAATCTATTACGAACATAGCAGTCTGTAATTTAATTATCTGTTCATGGAACGACGTACGGATTTATTCAACACACTAAACACATAGGGGAGTAACAGTATGAATTGAACATAAAAGTATTGTTTAGACTTTAAAGTGTAACTATTAATAAAGTAGGTATTATAATGTTGAAATAAAATGTTATTTAAATGAAAAAGAATATAGCCGAGAATCGGGCTCAATGGCGTGCATTGGGAGAGGCCGATGTTCAGCAGTGGACTGACGTAGACTGAATATGATTATGAAGTAATATGTTTATTAAAAGAATTACAATTTAATAATTTAAATTCATACAACATTATTTTAAGCACATATTTTAAAACAATAATTTTATTGGTTTACGTTTTCAGTTTCTGTCTTGCCAATTTTATATGTTTTTTTCTTCGTACTTAATCTTCTGGGGAACGTAAAACTATTCAATGTTTTTACCCAGTTGGTCTTGAAATGACCTTAATAGCCAATATAATATTATTAGGTACCTAAACAAGGACTCGAATAGAGTTAAATTCTGTCATTTCGTTTAAAATCACTTAGCAAACGGTCAAGACATAACGGAACTAGTCGTTACCGTAAAACCGGGAACACGTTTATAATACTTAAACTCCCATTTGGGAACATTGTCATAAAGTGCAGCCACAATAGAAGTAGATTATATTAAACTAGCTTTGGACCGTGAATTGTTCTATCTTTCAAACCAAGGAGGAATGAATAATAATATCACAGTTACACAGAAAGGGCATAAAATTATCCAATGTGCTACTGTTACTGTTACACATAGGATAATTTTAATGCCCTTTGATCTGTATCAATATTTTAGTGTGTGCAAAATTACATTTATTTTACGCCACATAGTATTTTATTGGTAAAAGTTATAGCTTTGACGCACCACCGGGACTACATGTTGGCTGGTGTTGAAATGAAACGGCGTTTGCCAATTCGAATTTTAAAATGTAATATTTGTGAAACTACCGACTCAAAAATCGGGTAAAAAGGTATTTTTATCTACTAGGGCATCGGTTTCAATTTTGGTCTCATAGAAAATTTGCTGTACTCAAGTACAGGGGTGATTATATTGCTCAAGCAATAAAATCACCCCTTGTAAGGAAGTTAACTATTATAACTTTACTAGCTGTGCCCGCAGCTTCGTTTGCGTGGACTAAAGGATGTTTGGTACGATAAAATGACACATTTGTAACAAAAAAACGTTCAAATAAAGATAAATATATAGAAAATTACCCACAGGAATATTTAATCGGGATGAAAAGTATCATAGATGTTAATCCAGATCATATTCTATAATAAATTTCATACAAATAAGTTCGGTAGTTTTTGCGTTAAAGTGTAACAAACATACATACATCCACGGAATAAGGTTATGGATAAGGATAGCAAGAATAAGGATAGCAGTGGACCTCTGGCTAAAATAATGATAATAGATAGTAAGCCTGCCGAATCTACCTCTGTATGTTGCGGTGCATCACTAAGGAAACCAGTTAATTGGCCACGCATAAACTGAATAGCTCGTAAACTGAAGCGGCAAGATGGTGGAGAATACAGATTTTATTATTTTACGAAGCAACTGCTTTATTTTATGTTGAATTTGGTGAAAATAGGACCAATATAACTTCATTAACGCTTACTGGTTATTTAGAGTTTAAATTATTGCTGAGAAAGTATAAAATAGGCTTTTAAATCTAAAGGACTTGTCAAACCATATAATTGAGGTCAAACTCGAGGGTTTTAGACAGTTAAATAACTAAAAAGCTATTAAAGAGTTCCTGTCTCCATCATCAGATCAAATCAACGGTACACAAATGTTTGCATTATCATTTATCATGTTTAAATAAAAACCATAGTCAGAACTACCAAGGTTGAAAACGACCTCCAAGATTTCGACTTAAACATACCTGCAATCGTGTAATTAAATACTAAAATATGTCATTGCAACAAGTTAAGCTTTTATAGCCTGTTAAAAACTTACTGAAGTACCAACTCAATACACCACATTTATAAAATAATGAATCCTAACATAACGCACGAAATGGCGTGTATTAACAAAATTTTTGTAAGAGCCATGAGTCCCTAATTAGGTAAGTTTGTAAGCTCTTGAAGAGCAAGTCGAATCTTGGTAATTCTTCTGATGGGCGTATCGACTCATAATGAGTGTCTTAGGACACTACTAGTGTCTTAGGATTACTGAACTCCTTAGGGACTTCACTAATCTTATAGGTCGGGTCTGTAATCAAAAGACTTGTACTCGTTAAATAAGATTTGCTAATGGACTGTTAATACCTCAAAGCAAACCATAATTAAACCATAAAGGTTATGGTTCTTTGCTCAAAGTGAATTATTGAGAGAGTTTTACAGTGGCATTGCACAATCAAGTGTAGGGCTCTCTCAGATAAAACGTTTCGAGCAGGATTGTCGTGCGTTTGCAGCATCGCACACTATTTGTTGATAGTTGTCATATCTTTTCCAAGACATGTTATCATTTTCTGCATGCGGTCCTGCCCAAACACTACTGACGTTTTTCTCAAAACGTCTCATTTAAATAAGCCCTTATGCTGTAGTGACAGAAAATGACAAATATTCTAATTAGAAAGAAATTAATATTGATGATTTAAAAAAAAATGATAACTTCCTTGCCCTTAGCACAGTAAATGTACTTACAGCGACTAGATAGCAGATAAAGACACTTTTATATATTTTATTAACTTATAGGACATAGGTATAAATTAAATGGTTATTATCATACAAACAAACATTTCACCCTTGCGAGGTTCGAACCCGCACTCACGTACTACAAGATTCGAGCGGGAACCACTAGACCATCTTGTCATTTTTTTACTTCTTACCACACAGATGTCCACAAAGATTTTATCGACGCTACCCCAACACAGATCTCGAACGTTCGATTGGTGTTCGTCGATAACTTTTCTAGTAAAACAATGAGTGTTTTATGAATAAAACTTAGCTATGCTAACCCTAAACATAAATTAAAATGTAGTTAATCTCGATTAACCGCATTGCAGTGTGATTCGTAAGTGTTACCGATGGTTCCATATAAGTTACCGGCATTCGTGACAAAGCCAATAAACTCTTTATTGCTTACCTTATTAAAACTTTGAAAATACTCCGTAGGTTAGGTTTTAAAAGTTAATTACAATAAATTAATACATTTTGTTATGCTGGAGCTTCACCTGCGTGACGCCTAACGTTCAAATAAAGGCATGATTAGCGTTAACTAAATTAAAGCATTAAGCTACGCGCTAAGTGCGTGGCCACACTTATTTGACGTTTGATTCTAGCGTCTAGCGACTTAGTTAGCGTGTGATCTGTGAGGGTGTCTATAAAATAAAATAAAACGCTTCCAAGAACTCAATATTTTTCTTATTTGGTCTACTCTATCCTAACTTAATAACTATGCACTTTAACATTTATTTCACAAAGAGTTTTTGAATGTGACCGTGTTTTAAAATGTTTAGTGTAGTAGGTGTAGCCACAACAACGCACTAAGCGCCCGCTTAATCCCTTTGATGTGTCAAAAGTTACCGCCGTCCAAGCTATCGCCTAACGTCTAATGTTATTGAATCAAATTAGCGCACAAAGACCGGCCACACCTGCGTATTACGTCAAATAGAGCACTAATTAACGACATTAGACGCAGGTGAAGCCCCATTTGAGTAATTTATTGCAGTAAAAATTTAGGTAACTGTATTTCACTTAATAGTGATACTTATGGTATGGTAAGGGGTAAGAGTGGTTGGGCAACAAAGAGGTGTGCAATTTATAGAGCTCTGGATTTGGTGTGGTAATATTGAAATATTGTCGGTTGTTTTGGTTGATAAAAAAGGAATGCCAGGTACCGTCCAAGATGCGTGAAAAAGTGCGAAAGTCGTCTCATATAAAGAGATCTGGGCATGTACTTTTTGATTTGAAACCTTTAAAATTGTGAGTGTGAAAAAATAGGTGCAAAAATTCTGTCGAATACTCCGCCAGGCTTCAAGAAACAGTAAGAAAAAAAAATACAACCCGTTTTTTGTCCAACCACTTATATGTCCACCGCTGAACAGCTGCGGCCCTAACCATGAACTCTTAAAACAATCCCAAATCTGTCAAACATTATCATTTCTGTCAAATTTTGTATGAAATGACGTACCAGAATTGACAGATTTGACAACTTTGAGATTTTTTTAAGAGTTCATGGTTATAGCCCCCGGATCAATTAATAATGATAGTATGACACACTTACTAGAAGAGTTTCGTTGCTCTATAAATTGTAAACGTGTTTACGTGCGTGGCGAGCTGGAGAGCTATTACTTGTTTTGAAACCCAAGTAATAAAAAAAAATATTGTTGATTTTTTTTTCATAAGTGCTACCGCCAACATAGATTTAATTAAAATATTTCTAACCAAGTGGACATGGACTTTATATACAATTATTATTAAATAAAATATATTTAAATAACATTTTATTTTTATTAAATATGTATTTATGCCCCTCTTAACCAACCTGCAGGCTGCAGGTACTATATGTGCCTTATGTAGTGTATAGTACCCATTTGCGTCAAAGAAAAAAAAACCGGCCAAGTGCGAGTCGGTCTCGCGCAAGGGTTCCGTACCATTATCTGATTGCGGTTTACGATTCATTAATCGTAAACCGCAACGTATTAAAAAAAACTACTTTCTAGATCTCGTTCATACCAATTTTTCATTGGAAGTTTGCAGGGTAATGTACATCTTTTTTTTAGTTTTATCATTCTCTTATTTTAGAAGTTACAGTTACACACATTTTAGCACTTTGGAAGTGTCTCTCGCGCAAACTATTCAGTTTAGAAAAAAATATACTAGAAACCTTAAAATAATTATTGAAGACCTATCCATAGATAGGCCGCACGTATGGGTTTGATGAAAAAAATTATAGAGTTTCAGGGCCCTAACCATGAACTCTTAAAACAATCTCAAAGCTGTCAAGTCTGTCAATTTTGGTACGTCATTACATACAAAATTTAACAAATATGATAAAGTTTGACAGATTTGGGATTGTTTTAAGAGTTCATGGTTACCCCCCTGTTCTAAGTATAACCCCTAAAATTTATTGGTTTTTTTTTCTTATTTCTGTATGATAATCTTAATGCGGTTCACAGAATACATCTACTTACCAAGTTTCATTAGTATAGTTCTTATAGTTTCGGAAAAAAGTGGCTGTGACACACGGACGGACAGACAGACAGACATGACGAATCCTTATGGGTTCCGTTTTTTGCCATTTGACTACGGAACCCTTAAAAAGGAAGGTGCCCGTTTTAAATCATTTTTTGTGCTTACATCTCCCACGTAATCCTTTATTTCATTTATTGTATTTAGTATTTCTTTATTTAACGTTATTGCTATCAAACCACCATAACCCTATGACATGAAAACCAGATCATTTTGAACTATGACTAAACTTTTCATTGTTTTATGTAAATGTGCTGTTTGTCTCACTTACCACCGATTTTTTTTCAAGTTACATTAAAAAACAAAGTTCAATGATACTACTTTTTGTTCCCTTTTATTTTTATCTCATGAGTCACGAATAGTCACGATAGTAAGTATCGACCACTGTCGATGACCTTTCGTAACTTAATCGATACTTATAAACTATTAACGGGCTAATAAAAAACACGCCCAATAACGTTTCGAAAAACGTACCATCGTTCTGTTCAAATTACTTGAGCAAATAAATTACTAATCTATAAGCCCTTGTGTGTATTTAATAAGTTACAATGCGATATTTTTAAACATGGTTAAGCACGAAGGCTGATTAAATAATAGTACATTATGATACAAGTGTGCTAGGTTGAACGTAGAACTGACGGCCGATGGGGCAGAAAGGTTCTGGAATGGAGGCCACGTACCGGCAAGCACAGCGTAGGACGCCCACCCACAAGGTGGGCAGACGACCTGGTAAAGGTTGCAGGACGACGCTGGATGCAGGCCGCTTCCAATCGGCCGATCTGGAAGTCACTGGGGGAGGCCTATGTTCAGCAGTGGACGTCCTGTGGCTGAGATGATGATGATGATGTGCTAGGTTGATTATTACACACGGGGCATTATTGTAAGTGCGAGCCGCAGGCGAGCGCGGTAAGGAAGCCGAGTGTTTAATAATCGATGCACACGAGTTCCATACGACGTTTTTTAACACAATGGCGAGGAAAAAAACAAACTAAAATCTAAAATACCTTCTGCGTTTTTACTGTTTTTCTCTAGGTTTTGGCGGCAACAGGCTATCACTCCCGTTTCGTGCTTCGATAAGTATTTCCGACGGGGTTGAATAATATTTTACTCGTCTTCACTATTTAAAGTAGACATTTTTTATAGTAATTAACCACACAGCAACAACTTTACCAAATATTTAGGGAAAATGGTACGTAAGTTTTGTTTTTTTCGCGCGCCGCAATTTCGATGCGCGCGCATTCAATAATGGCACAGGAAAAACTGGCTGTTCAGCCGGAGTAGCAGCAATTTAAAAAATAAAATAAACTATAAATTAATGTTTCTAAAAATGATAGTTAAGTTAATTTGTGATAATTAATATACAATTTGTTAAAATAAAATATTTATTTGTCATATTTACCCTAAAATAATTTAATATTGGTAATATATTCAATGTTCTTAGACATAAACTTTTGCTTATGTCTATGTCTAACTTTGCACACTTGTATCATAATGTACTATTGTTGTGTGGCCCTCAGTAAAATCATGCCAAAAAAACAAAAGTGGTAATTATAACATTTTTTTTTTTAAATAGACATAATTGATATCAATAGGAATGCTGCATATATATTGTGACGACCGAAGCCGAAAGGCGAGCACGGCGGGCATAGCGTCATCTTTGAGTCCCGGGTTCGATTCCCGGTCGGGTCAATGGTAGAAAACGAACTTTTCTACATTTTCTCGGGTCTGGGTGTTGTGGTACTTTAAGATCAGAGCAATGTAGGTAATGTAATGTTTTTCAATATTTATTGTTTTTAATATATTAATTGATAATGCCTAGTAGCCAACAGGCAAGGAATGCCACATGGTAGAATAAAACTTTATTGCACCGATTAAAGTCATACAAAAGGTGAATTTATATATACTAAAATATATTTATATAGTTTTATAAATATATTTAAGTAACGCTTTTAATTACGAAATTTACTATGAAAGTAAAATAAATAAATTAAACAAAACATTTTATTTTTAGATTTTATTTCATCGTGATAGTAAATAGACGTAAGGATGTAAATAATTGTACAATATACTTAGTAGATTTTTATAATTTACATTTAAAATTATGAGCATTTATAATAATTTTCGTGTTTTTCCCATTAGATATGTACACCTCTAATTATTAAAATCTCTACACGTAATAATATCATGTAAAAGCTATTCTATATTATGTCAAATATAAAACTTGTGTCAGTGTAATATTATGGAAAGGTTGCTAAGTATTTCACCACATTTCGTCCAAACAAAGCTTATTAGTACAATTTTGTTATTTCTTTTATATCTTCCATCAAATGAAATGAAATATGCAACAGTAAATTATTGGCACAAGATAACTTTAAACATGAGGAAATAGACAGAACTACTTACATCTAATTCTATATAATGCTTGAAAGTTAGTAATACGTTATATCTAGATATATAAATTATGCATTTTATTAACTATATAGGACCGTAAAAGAAATGAAAGAACCGTTAAACAATAAAAACAAATAAAGAAGAGCAACGTTGAGCTAGTTTGTAGAACACAAAAAACTATTTATTATATTTTGTGCGGATATTTTGATCGTTTTTTCCCGACTGAAACCGAAACTGCCTTAAATAAATGACTAGTTTTTCACGCGCTATAGATGGCGTTTCGTGTACATTAGATGGCGGTATGTTTAGAACTAGGGCAGCGGGGTAACCATGAACTCATAAAACAATCTCAAAGTTGTCAAATCTTTTAATTTTGGTACCTCATTACATACAAAATTTGACAGATTTGATAATGTTTGACAGATTTGAGATTGTTTTAAGAGTTCGTGGTTACCGCCCAGGTCTCTCCTCCACACTCCACCGATTAATAGATTTTTTTTTATGAGCTGTCAAAACGCAACACGTGTATAGATTAAATTTTGGAGTTGAAAGCAAGCAAGTAACGTAATGGTGCACCCTGAAATCCTTTTTGTTATGCAGCGTTTCCGAGTGTCTCAATCCTACATTATGAGTTTCGCCTACAGTTTTCACATTGCCAAATGTTGCTAAAAAAAAATAACACGCGAACTGCGGTGTGAATGCACCTTATTGTACTTAATAATCTTAAGGTGGCTACAACATATTGATTGCTTTGGTATGCTCCCCGTCCATTTAACTGCATTTTTTGTCGTAGTGATGATTGTCGAGTTTGGTTTTGAGAAAGTCAATGTAACTTTTCGTCGCTAATGAAGACTGTATATGATTGCTATATGGTGTCTTCCATCGTTGAAAAGTCACAGTATTTTTAACAATAACCAAGCAATTTATTTAGTTAACTTTCTTTTGGGGTTATTTTGCTTCCCGAATAACGAATATATATTTATTAACATCTGTCTTAAATTAAAATCTCAAACATGTTCGAGATCTTAATGAGAAAGATATTTTCTTTGATTAGTAAAAGTAGTTAACTCACACAATAATAATAATTCAAAACAATAATAATATTTCCAAAAAACAACTGAAAACTAATTAAAGAAGAAACGTCAATTCGAAATCTGTACAAAACTTTTCCCTACTTTCCTTATATTATACTTAATAGTGTATAATTTGCATTATATTATAAGAATAAACCACTTTAAAATGTATATCCGAAATCATTAAACCATTACTTACAATACTTAATTAAGTACAAGACAGTGTAATTTAATATTTAGAATTTTGATAATTTTAAACCTTAGGTACTAAGTGTAGTAATTCAATAATATTTACAAATTCTTTATGTATCAGCAGAAAAAAATATATGTTTATTATCTTTAGGCTCTTAAGTTTATTTACCATGCACACAAACACAAGATATCTTAAAAGATTTTGGTGTCGTTTGAATAATATAAAAAAAAATGTTGGGCTTTATGAATTGTATTGTACCAAAATTAAGCTTAACGTTTTACATAAAACAAAGTAAACCCGAAGACGTTGGCATTAAAGAAACGGCAAAGAAGGATTTTGCCTTGCAGTTTGCACTTTTCAGTGAAGACTTCCCCTTTTTTGCTTTTTTTTATTCTTTTTTTTTATTCTTTTCTTGAAAAAAGGGCAAATCTCCACTCGTATCATTAATAAAGTAGAAGTTTAATACCAAAAACGCAATAATAAATGTTTTGATTAGTATTAGAAAAATATTTTAACATACAATGTTATCTTAGAACAGCGGTATGCAACTAAACAGTTTTAACATGTTTCTTGTCAAAATAAACAGTTTATGGTTTCAAACTAGGTACCTATATTTACCTACATATTGCGTGATACCAAAAATGAATAATGATTTCTAAAATAAATGGCTAATTTTAGTACAATTCAATTACATAACGCCTTTATTCCAAAAAAAAAACGGGTGATAAGTTTCGATTACTTTTGATCATTTACTGGAAAAATATTTTTCTTAATCTGAATAACCAAAAATTTGGCTCGTTTTGAACTTTAAAATCCTGTCTTATTAGTTTAAACCGTGACCAAAAATGAGCTAGCCTTTTTAAAAATAAATATCATCACAAATCGACAACTTTAAAAGATGGCTGGCCGTAGCTACACGAAAAAAGCGGAAGATCGTGCTCTTTGGCGCTCTTTGGTCCTGGAAGGCTTACGTCCAGCAATATACTGAAATTGGTTGAGATAATGATAAAGATTATTGACACAATATGACAAAACTATTAATATTCAAATTGTTTTATCTTCTCTTTATTCCTGGTTCAAACCAAGGTTATTTGGATAAGAGGAGTTAGGTTTAGCATTACTCTATCTACTCGTGCCACACTCATCTAAAATTGTTGAAGGATACATCTATAAATAGTGGAGGGAATTAATAGTCTTAGCTTTGAAATAACTATTGTATATTCCATTCTATAAATATACACACAGTAAGTTTGGAAAAAACCCTTTACTTGGATTTAAGGCCTACTTTGACATGTCCTGTCCTTCTGGTCCCCAAGCACCAGTTAAGATGAAATCGAAAGAAAATTCTAGAATATTACCAAATAATCTCTATAGTTACATATTAGTGCCATATTACAAAAATACTCGTAGTATCTACAAGCTTTTGGATAAATATACATGTAATTGACTATTTTAATTTAGTACTGATATAATACATTATAACTTCTCAAAGTTTAGATGAACTGGGTACTGAGTTACTGGGTTACGCGCATCGATATTTTAATTATTTATTGACATCTATCTATTCATTTGAAAATATGTGTTTTTGAACACAGTCACCGATATCCATTCAAATCTATATAGGGTTACTTTTGGACCCTCCGCAAAAAATATATATATTATATAAAACTATATTTAGTGAAATAAAACGTTTTTTTTTTCTTTATATTACCAGCGCTTGATACGCCGCGGGACCTACGCGCGACACGTTACTCGTCACAGAACGTACCTAGCGCATATGAACAAACGAGTGGCAACAATTTGTTTAAAATAGAAAAAAAATGTATAAAAACAAATGTTTTTTATTTCTTATATTTGATGTGTTGCTTCTACAGGATGACGTAAAAAAATATTGCGGGGCGTCCAAAAATAACCCTGTATTGAAATTATAGTCACAGAATTATTTAAATTCAAACAGTTATTCCGTACATCTAAACAAACTTAAGTCTCTTTTTAATGTGTAATTATTTAATGCCACGTCAAAATTAAAACATATTGCGCATTTCATTATCAACCCAGCTGTTCATTTCGATTTATTTCAGATTATTATTATTATCAGATTAAAAAAATATATAATATTTAGGGTAATTATACCATATACCTACTTATGAAATAAAGCAAAACACAATTAGTAAAAAAGACAATAGTCTTACAATGTTCATGCTAAAATCAAAATACACACGACCAAAAAAAAAAATCCTTTGCAAATAACATTACTTGTCCCACAATCTCCCCCATTTCATAACATTTCTTACATTCTAATACGCCATGTGCATACAATACATTTATCATTGGACCAAAATTCAACCGTCAATTCATTCGTAGATTTATAACTACAATCCTAGTTTGATAACACAATTTAATTCACGGTTTAGTAAAATATTCTGATAAATTGACCGATCGGTAACCACGTGATCAGGTGTTACATGCTTAGAACATTTATCACTTGACCTCATCGTCCCTATTTAAGTACAATACGCTGTTCGCTGTTCTTACATTAAATTACATTGACTAGTGTCCTACCAGTCTTAAAATTGGGTAGTAGGATTATTAAATATTATTCAGTTGAAAGGTGACCAGCTAATTGATGTAACGTACCCAACTTTTGAGACTTGTGTAGGATACTACTTATGTACTCTCTCTCTCTCTCTCTCTATTACAAAGACATCTAGAAATTTTAAATTATAAATCGTGAAATAAGTCGTGCTATTTACAGGACACTAATTACGAGTACACTTATGATGAGATAAAAATGTGATTACATACGGCAATATAAAAGTACTACACGCTTACATGATACACTCGTATAATTTGAAACTATAGTGAAACTGCTAAGATACAGCAAATTAGTTGTATATGTACATAGCTTCAATTTTACATATAATTTAAGTACCTTACCAAAATTGCTTATAAGAATATTAATACGCTCATCGCGTTCACCTATTCAATACAAAGAGTGGCACTGTTAATATTATTAACAATAGTAATAAAATTATTGTGCAATCCTTATATACTAGAACCGTGAATATTAAAAATCTAATCTCAGATAATGTAAGAATACTTAGACATTCAATAAAGACACACGAGGATTATATAAAATTATTTACGCTAAAGGTCGAAAAAAAGAAACACTGTACCTACTAGTGACTATGGTCCCGCATCAAGACACACTTTAGGTAGATATAGACAAGAATTTCAGTTAAAGTCTAGAAATTCGTTGCGACTCCAAGTTTCACTCAAACCACACAGTAAACACACAGTACCACAAGAAGTAAACCTAAGTTGGTTCGAAGTTCAAAAGTCATCGGATTTTGGACTTTGTGCGGGGCTGGGCCAAGGTGGCCTCATTTTTTCCAGCACATATTTGAGCTGGAAACTGGTATGGAAATGCTACAGATACTCATCTATCTGGTCGTAGTCCTCGTCTGGGGGGGAGGGGCCTGACACTGAGAGGATGGGCAGACCGAAATGCTTGACTGTTTCGACACTATTACTGCTGTCATCTGATTTGCTTGTAGCTTCCTCATTAATGGTCTCCTCTCGAGGAGGTTTTGCCGTGCATAGGCGTTCGGATGAATCGCACAAAGTTGTGAGAGGTATGTTGTCGGCGGACCTGTAAAACACAAATCATTTTTGCAAACTGAAATAATTTCATAAAGCTTTGATGGTTACTAGTGACTGTGCAGCTATAGACCACAATAGCACTGTCAACAGTCTTATTAATCTAAAATCTAGTTGGCAACATTCCAAACAAGCATTGTCGAATGATAGCGTCTCCTTCAGAAATCAGTTGATAGCATTCTAAGCAATTATCTCGGTATGCTCTACCGATAATTCGAAATATCTGTACAGCATATTAAAAATGATGAGGGTTTCCGAATTTTTGGGGTCTTTATTTACCTGGCCTTCCGACACAGTTTGGACTGCGAGCCATGCCTCCTCAGGAACTCCCCAGCATCAAACGCCGCAAACCCGGTGGGCTCAGCTGACACAAATATTGCTGAGTTGACCCGAGGCCTATTGCACCGGGCCAGGAGGTGTTCCTCGCACTCCAAGCTCTGTGTATGTGTGTGAGACCAGCGCATGTGCTGTTGAAGATAAAATTTAAGTTAGAAATAATATTTTAACTGAAGGGCAGTCGCTTATCAACCTGGTGCTGGATCGTCATGACTTGGTTTTCTTTTATTTGCTTTAACGTTAAAGTAAACGGGGAGAAATTTCTTATGAACAGAACAAAAAGACTTCATTATAATGAACACAAAGTTTTTTTTTTATAATTTTGATTTCAAGTTGATGTGTGCGACAACCCCTTTAAAAACCTTTAAATGGTTCTTAATAATGATGAATATTTTTAACTTATATCTACAACCAGTGCCGTTTCATGGATTTGAGTGAAGTGATTGAGTGGATGTGCACAATTTCAACTTGTCAAATAGAAATAGGCACTATAGTGGTAAAAAAATGCATTTTCTTAAAGATGAGGTGAAAAACCTGTAATTGTAAAAAAAACAAAAATACATTAGTGAAGTAATCATTCGATTGATATTGCAAACCTGAAAAATAATGATTATTTACACAATTTTGAAGAAAAATAACTTTAAAAAACACGTTTTTCTTCACTTTAGACATTTAATTTTGTTTTAAATTCTATTTTAAAATGTATTTTCAACATCACTCTAGCGACTGTTCAAAGTCCAAATATGACTAACGTTAATATCGGTCACAGAAGCTAAGTGATAACAAAAAATATTTTTTAATATTCAGATCCGATTTTCTGGTTTCCTAAAGTTGAACTTTAATACTCAAATCCACTTTATTAGAAAAGAGAATACGATACAGTGTCTTGAAGTATCACTTCACCTAAAAATTATGGTGTCATTTGTTGAAGCTCATTTGGTCGATATGTCAAAGTTATGTTTTTGACCTCGGTCATGTTGAATACATCTAGAGGGATAACATTTTAGTAACTCTTTTCAAACTGCAATCCTTACTTTTATAGTTGATTCTAGATAATGTTACAAACAACTTGTTCTTAAACACAAAACACAACAATAGCGCAATGTTATGTTTTGCAATAAATGTTTTTGGTATTAATTCGTGACAGTGTAGCCAGCTCGCCATTAGATACTAAGATTCATTTTAATTAATATCAATGTTCAATTTCAACTTATAAATAATGTGAAAAGATTGTAATACAACAAGTAATCTTCAAAGTTAAATTACTAATACCTTAATCTACAAACGTGTTTTAATAACATAAACGTCACGAAATCCGTAACGAAAACATTCACAGAAGTTTAATGAAATTATAATCCAATCTCATTGTAAACAGCTAACTCATTGATCCTTGGGGCTTATAAAATTTGACACTTTTTTTTCAAATAATATTAATACAAAGTGAGCTCTTTAATAAGTGTTGGTGGTCAAGCCTATAAAGGGCGGCTTAATGAAAATGAAGAAAATGCTGTATATTTTTTCAGCCAACATAAAAGTTTTATTACAGTATAATGAATGTAGTGCAGAACAAAAAGATTAATAAAACCCTTGAACTAAATAAAGTAAATCCATTTTGGGGAAAATATATCAGGAGAGCTCAGTGCTCACCTAATTCAGAATGAAGGCAGAAGAATTAATGATTGAAACTAGCGTTAATCCATAAGCTTAGCTGCTAATAATTGTATTTCAAAAAATAAGATATTAAAAATATTACATTATTTATGAACTACATTATCTGTAAATTTTTGTTTTTTAGCAATTCCATGCAAGGTTTAATTGAAGATAAATAACACTTGACCTCGACCTCAGAAAGCACTCGCCCGGTTTGCGATGGGACGTGGGTTCGAGTCCCACCTGAGGTCGATGATTTTTTTCAAGTGTTATTTATTTACATTATCTGTTTTACTTGCGCTATGTTACAAAACAAGTTTCAAATAAGATTACCCACTCAAATTAACTTTTGCGGCAACGAAGAGAACCTGAGCCTACATGCGCCAGAACTTGGCTTATAAATTTCACATTTTATATACTTTTTTTTTCAGTTTTATAAAGAATAAAATTCATAATAATATTAAAAATACGTCTGAGACACTGACTTACTAGTGTCAAAATAATCAAGTGAAAGGAATAGGTGAAGCCAATAAAAGAGCATTCAATAGGCCTACTCATAATAGTAATTGAAGTTTATATTCTTAGGTATGGAAAGGAACTAAAAATGATTCTGTGTAAACAATACCTACTACGCCACTCAGCTATCAACTTTAACCAAAAGTAGCAATAATTTTCATTAGAGTTTTAATTATTTTAAAATAGAATATTTGTATGCATCCTATAATATTGTTTTTTAGTTGGAAAAGAAATTAGACAAAAACGCAAGGCTAACTTTACTATAGGTAGGGTACATTACGCACAGAAGTAGTTTCAGTTAATAATTCAACTGGCTGACCCATTTTGTTATGACAATACTGCATGGAAACTTTTTGATATTCCTATCTAACTTTTATAAACATATGATTGTCTGGCCGAACTGTTTTGTTAAATAAATTCGCGTGTTATGCTGTTGTCATTAGTGCGGTCATGCGATGGTTGTGACATTCACTTTTCCCCAAAGTGATGCGAAAGCACTTCAAACTTTTTCTAATTAACCTTAAATCCTTCACACAAGGTTCACAATAGCATATCATCAAGATAAATTTTTGAAGATGGTCGAGCTATTTGAGTACTATCATCGTGGCACGCGATCTTCCAGTTAAGTTCGGGAAGGGAAAACTTTGTCCTTCTGGTTTTAGGTGAAAATAATAACTTTCTCATACGGTGACACGTGAATTTATTGTTGTGACAATGATAAATGAAGGTTATATTACTGTAGGTACCGCATTAGATTATAGTGTAAAGCGCCAGTTCAAAAAAGAACCTCAATTACGAAAAAACATATTATAGTAGTACTTTCTCCTTCTTCTTCGTATCTTCATGACTAACGGTCGTGAGCTTAAATACTTTGGATATCCCGAACTCCCTAGTTCGCCGGCCTGTCGATTCTCTAAACATAACCGCAATAACTTATAATCGACGATTAATACGAACCAACTCTGTAACAAAATCGAGTCTAGGTATGTTTTTTTGTACTGCTTAGCTGATACGCGCTGTCACTTTAACACTGAAGTTACTCATAGACAATAATACCTAATGAAACCACTTAGCGACATAGAGGCTATGTTTGTTTGTATCGCTTAGGTAATATTTAGAGCGAATTTACCTGTGTTTTTTTAGAATCAAATCCCAGGTCGTTCTGTTCGTATGGACGCCTGTACGTTGGTGATATCTTTTAACATAGGTATTCATTTATCAGAACAGCAACTTATCAATACTCCTTTTGCCTTTTAGTAGGTACCCAATGACAACGTTCAAGGAAATATGAAAAAAAAAAATCCCGTATCCTGCAAGTCCCAAAAAAGTATGACGTTTAGATCCTTGTTGTTTGAAGAATAAAATCATGTAAAATAAACAAAATTATAGTACATATTATTATTATACTCGTACTTTAGACAGCTGTCATTAAACAATATCCTATATTTGTTGGTCCTATAAAATTGGTATGATTGTCAAGATTTTTTGTTTAAGTTCATTTCACCATTCCGTCTTTGTCATGTGTATATCACACGACCTAACAATTCCAAGCCGTCTAACTTTTGAGAACTTATCCCGAGACCAAATGAACCGTTTCAACTTTGAATTACATAGCGATTCCCTTGAAACGGCACCGTTTAAAAGTTTCACCGTCGCGTGTATTAGGTCCAAATGTGGAGCAAGGCTCGACGTACATTATTAAATAAAGCGTAGTCGTTTCTTGTTTACACGTCAGTGTCGCCAGGTGAGGGATGTCCAACTGTATGGAAAACGGAAAGCGATAGGACAAGCTCTAGATCGCGCGACGGCACGACGGTATGCATCGGATATGATAAACTATGTAGTAGGTATAGAAGTGTAGGCGTACTGCAACGTAACAGACTCCTGCTTCTGATACGTTTCAGTACGTAACAGTAGCTGTCGTTAGATGATAGTTATGTCTTTTTGTATGATTTTGTTTCAAATTATAATTTATAATACTTAGTTAGTCAGTTCTTATCAACTTTGCATGTATAAACTATACTAATGAAACTGACAGATACATACAGTTTTATCAAATGTAATTATGAATAAAGGTTGTAGTGAACGTTAGTGTAGAAGTAATGAATTTAAAGGCGATTAAGAATAAAATATTTACGCGTTTATTTAACAAAGTGTAAAAACCGTGTCGTTATTTTGTTATATTAATAATTGCTCTTAAAATGGAGTTGCAGATTTCTTTGTTATACAGGGTGGCCGGGGAATTGACGTTTAAAGCTACAATTGGGATGCCTTATATCAAGGTGTATCCATATCACCCCCAAGTATGTACTACGATTTTTCTTAGTTTAGAAGCTAGAATTATTTTTATGATTATTTTCTTTAATTTTCATCTATTATTGCTTTTTTTTCTCTCTCTCTAAAAAATAAAGAATTTGTAGTTTATTTGTAGTTATTTATTTTTGGTAATCATTAATTAAAATATTCACAATTTCTACACTAAAAATTACGATTTATCTAAGTCCGCAATACTTAACTTGCTTAAAATTTAGTCTAAACGTCTCTTTTTCTACTCTTTTATTAACCGGCTTCAAAAACAAAAAAAAAACAGGTTCTCAGTTCGATTGAATATTTTTTTTACTGTTACATAGCTTAAATGAGTAACATAAAATTCTTGGTCACGAATACTGCATGAAAACACTGTTTAAACGAAATAACCAGCTAAATGCTCTTATCAAGGTGAAACAGAGAGCTTTGAGAACGTTTCAACTGCATGTCTGAATAAAGGTTTATTTAGAACCTCGTGCTAAATTTTCATATGCAAAGATAAATCTCTATTAAAATTTATATTATTTACAAAATTAAACTTGACAATAAAAATATCAAAGGAGAAGATTTTAATTTATGGCATATTCTTAAAAAAATATGTGTTTTATTTAATTTTAGTACCTTACACAGAATTATTTTTGACGACTGCAATTAGGATTTCAATTCTAAAGCTTTTGTTATTAAATTTAACAATTACGATTGAGTTACATAGGAAATGTAATTGTGTATAATTGTTGAAATTTCAGAGAGCTTAATTGAAAATTGAATTAAAATAATAAGCAAATCAAATACAGTATTACGTTTAAATGCATTTGAAAGCATGATTAAATTTGTAATGAACTCATTACTCGTGAATAATTTAAACCCTTTTAATGTTGCTGCTATTTCATAAAATACTCGTTAATTCAATGTGATTAATTAGAATCTGACTAGGAAAATTGGGTTTAAATATTTTACAATACTTATTTCAGATCATGTTATATTTCGAATTATGCTCGAATTTATCGATACAGGATAGGATATACAGGGTGTCCAAAAACGATGTATCTTGCGCCTGGTGGAAGAAAACACCTAATACTTATCGAATTTACCGCATATATGTTCAGAGACAATGAATCATTCTCGAGATATGGGAGCTGTTTGTCTGATTAGTAAGGAAGCTTTAAAGTTATCCAATTTAATGCATTTTTTAACTAAAGTTTTTGTTACTAAGTTCTATCAAAATTACATCAGATTAAGCCGAATGTAATGTAAATTATATAGTTAAACTTTCAGGTGTTCATGATGAAAATACTAAAAGTCCACAGGGGTAAGGGGGGTACTAATGGTGTATGGCCGAGGGGTATTAAAGCTCTCTTTTTTAGGTATTTGCTCAGTGACCATTGTTTGCAACTATAGTACAATAAACTTCTTATAAAAGTATCTACATGAAATTTCCTGCAAATTGATGATATTTATTTTTATTGTACGAACAATACTTTAAGACCCCCGTATGTTTTTCACTCCGTACTTCAAGTTTTGACCCAAAAGTTAGTAAGATAATTACACAATTTGCTTATAGTTCGAACGACTTATAACAATTTTAGTATTGGTATCAATACTAAAATTGTTATAAGTCGTTCGATTATTTTACTAAAAAGATAATTGTAGTTAGATACTAATTATATTAATACATAGCTCAGTGATAATGTTCTTGATAAAAGCCTTTTATTTATTCACGTTACATTAAAACCACTAGGTATTTCGTCCAAATAGCGATTGGCTTCTCATGACGATTGGGAATATAATACATCAAATGTCTTTCGAATACATCTTTTAGTTTTATACTTATATGTTTTATAGCTTTACTCGCAACTAACAACAACTCGGCCGCAATTGTAACAGTGAATAAAATATAAGAAGTGTGTTATTTTTTATAATTTGTTACCTGATCTAAATCCATTTAAAAAAACCTGAACGTTCGATTTTAGATATTAGGTACCTACACCACACCAAATAAAGATGGTCGAGCTGATTTAAAAAATGCTCAAATTGCTATTAGCATTATTACAAAAGATATTTGAATCTCATAGACAAGTTAGCGCAGATTAAATAGGTTGTTCATTTAATATGATCAAAGAACGTATGCAATAACGTTTTATATTACAAAATAAACTACAGACTTTGAATTCGAATATAACAACAATACAGTGAATAATCCATTATCAAAGTTTAACTTCTATAAAAGCAACATCAAAATTGCGAGTTATTTATTTTCATGCTAAAATACGAGTGTCTACCTCGATGATCATGGTTGAAGGATCTTTTCGCTATTTTCTAGTTAAAACTTGAATAAATGCGTTGAATTGTAGGAGATAAATATGTTCTTTCAAGAAATCATACGATTTTGACGATCTAATCCTGTATAAAAATCCTGTTTCGATGACTGGTTTTGAAATAAGTTAGACAACTGGAAAATCCACGTCTTTTAAACTACGAGTTGATCACATCTAATAAAAAATGGAATCCATTAGGTACTTGATCTTGGTAATAAGCATCTCTTAGTGTTGTTTTTTAATTTTAAAGAGTATGACGTAAAACATCACTTAGGTAGTTAGCATTTATGTTAATGCCTCTTTAAATTGCAATTGCAGACAAATAAAATAAAATAGCTAAATTGTAAAACAAACAAAAAATTGCCATCTTTCAGTTTACTACAAGGTAAACTTTTGAGAATGATTGATTCAACCTTTCAAAAATTGTGTACAGTGCGTGCAAATTCAAAATCAGATGCCGACCGTAGGTACCTCGGCAGATAAATGTCGGGTGATAGTAGCAAACTAAAGTTCTACTCTGCAAAACGATTTCGATATTCGGTTTTATACCTCTCCCTCACTCGCCCAGTTAAGTTGGTATGTGTGAGAGGGACGGGGTTGGACACGTCCGATATACCGAAGTTGTGTTGCATAGTAGAACCCCTGGTGCGGATCGCAAATCGTGATAGCGTGCTATTTAGCTTAACCGAGCTGTGACGTGACGCGACTTGTGACCAAAGACCGGAGCTGGCTGTTTGTGCACTCTAAAACATTTGTGTGGATATTTCGTACAAAAACGAATGTTAAACCTTTTTTATGGACTACATAGCAGTGTTTAAAAAATAATAAAAAATTATTAAATGTAATATGTTTTACCCTTAATAACTAATTCAAACATTTTAGAACGATTCTTTCAATAAGAAAACTGCCCATTTTGTATATATTAAAAACCAAAAATTTAACACCAAAATGGCATTGTAATCACATTGTAATTAAATAGAACCAAATAAAAACTGTGCATCTTGTTTGATTAATGAAATGGCTGACAATACTTTTAAAGTATGACTGTTTTTTTTTACATCTTAAAGTGACCTTTATGTTTTAAGCGACTTTTCACTGTTGATATTTTTACCAAATTAAGAAATATCTAATCTTATAGAAATCTGGCTTTAAAAACACTAACTAAAACCTAATACTTTCGATTCTACTTAAAAATTTAGCATAGCTCAATTACCACAAAAATATCCACACAAACAAACACGGCACAAACCTGCTCCGGCCTACACACTAGTAAGCGTGCAGCTTACTTGGTGGTCGCAACCGGTACAACAGCACTGGCAGTGGGGGCAAGCCCGCGGGACTCCGCGGGCCGGACTCCGTTAGCTCGCCTGGTTCTGTTCCTCTGGAGCAGCGTGGAGGAGCGCGAACTGACAGCCGCAGTCTCTAGCGCTCCGCCGCGGGTATTGGAAGCAACGATCCAACAGGCAGCACACGTCCTGCGCTCCACACTATTCAAGCAGAAGAGCGGTCTAGAGTTTTTGTTCAAGTCTCGGTTTAAGTTTTAAAAAACTATCACGGTTGCTTTTCCAGGCCAGTTTAAATTGAAAATCTAAATAAGCGTAGCCTAAGCGTCAGTTTGTGTCTCATCAGAATGTTTTGCGTTACCAGTAAGCTACAGAAGTCCGATAGGACTCCCTAAGCTTGCCTGGTTCAGACCAGCAGATGCAGCAAAAAAGAGAGTGAACTGACAGCCGCAGTCTCTAGCGCTCCGCCGTGGGTATTGGAAGTAACGATCCAACAGGCAGCACACGTTCTTTGTTCCACACTATTCAAGCGGAAGAGCGTTCTAGAGTTTTTGTTCAAGTCTCGGTTTAAGTTTAAAAAACTATCACTAAATAAAAAAATAAAAAAAGTTATTAAAATCAATGTAAGTGTCAGTATAATTTAAGCTACCGAAGTCCGATCGGGCGCCCTAAGCTCGCCTGGTTCAGACTAGCAGATAGCAGCAAAAAAGAGCTTGAGTTGACAGCCGCAGTCTCTTACGCTCCGCAGCGGGTATTGGAAGCAATGAACCAACAGGCAGCACACGTTCTGCGCTCCACAATATTCAAGTAGAAAAGCGATCTAGAGTTTTTGTTCAAGTCTCGGTTTAAGATTTCAAAAAACTATCACGGTGGCTGTTCCGGACCAGTTTTAGTAAAAAATCTTAACAGAAAAACAAAGAAGTCATTAAAATGGATGGAACTAAAAATGTATGTATCATCACTTTTTTTTTTGTCACCAGTACGCCACCGAAGTCCGATTGGACTCGGCAAACTCGCCTGTTTTAAACTAGCAAATAGCATCGTGGAAGTGCGCAATTTGGCAGCCCTGGTCTCCAGAATTTAACATTGATATTTAAAAAAAAATACCAGAAGAGCAATCTAGGATTTTTGGTACAATAGGTACCATTTTATATACCTAGGTATTAAGTAACACTTCTTGCATAACTTTTGCTACAGGGTTTCAGACCATTCGCTGGTCTCTACCACTATAAAATAAATTAAAAACAAAATAGTCAGGAGAAAAGATGTTTATTTTAACGAGTACTTCATGCTAAAACTACCGGACTCCGATTAGTACGACTCATTAAGCTTGTTTTAGTACTGCTTTGTCAAAATATATGACCTATTCCTATTCATTGGTTCTACTATACAAATTATGCCAGTGCCCTGCATACAAACGTGTCACCGAGTCGTACGCGTAAGCAGTTGTAATCCCAGCTTAGCTCAGGTGCTCAAGCCTTATTAGAGTATCAGCGTATCTAGTGTCACTCGTAACCCGATAACGTCAAAGAGTACTCGAAGACTTGAAGCTAATATTAGCCGGAGAATTGGGTTAAGATAATGGAAACGAGACTTATTCAATATTCAGTACTTAAATATGTTTGGGGTTTGGATACAGATTATTACTTTTGTTATTTGTTATTATTAAACGTGGGTAGTCAAACATTATGTTAACTCTCTTTGAACTCGAGTCAAATATTTTTAGTCTCATATCGCTACACCGTACCAGAGTAAAACTGATCGTTGTTTCTGCTATAATTTAAATAAAATTACTTAAAGTTTTGTTCTGACGATTTCATTTTAGTAACTTTTCTATCAAAATTGATTAAGGTAGAAAACAAGCATTCGTTTTCGTAAGCCTGCAAAACATGATATTATATTATTTATCTACTTACTTTTACCAAATATTTCATAGTCAAAAGATAATAAATTCAAACAGAATCATACATTATTGCCCCCATGAGTAAAGTCCTTGTGAATTTATCGCTAGCATGTGCGAATACTTTTCTACTTTTATCACCACCGTTAGGAACTAGGACAAAAGATATTAAGATAGTTAGAACTGTGTCAGCCTATTAAACACAAGTCACAATAATTTTGAATTTCGTACATCGATTTCGACAAGTCCAAAGGTGTTCGGATTCGAACTCATGACAGGTAAGTACGAGACGAGACCGTGACTCGTCCACTAAGCTCAAACGCTCTAAATATTAGTATTCACATACGAGTAGCATCAACACGTCATGTTCCTGATATGTCAATTTTTCCAATAATTATGATCATGGCACGGTGTTTTTTTGTGTTCAAAATTATTATGTAGTTTAGTTTTTTTTTTTTTCGTTTAAACATGAAACAGTATGTTCTAAAAATCAGCGCCACGTCCTATTTGATTGGTTGAATGCTCTAAGTATTTGATACGCTTAGTAACGTTTTAAAGACTTAAATTGCCATAGATAAATAATTTTCATTATTATACATTTAAAAAATAAACGCCCCTGTGAAAAGTTTAATGATTTTTTTTGTAAAAAAATACGTATCAACCTCTCTGGTCTACTTCAACATGGGTCTTGCTATGTGTTCCATTGTTAGCATGTCTATATTACCTATTATGATAGTAATTATTAGTCAATATAATTAACCAATTTTTTATGCTTGTAACGTTTAATAAATAAATTGTATGTTAATAGTAACTTAATTTATCCTTTATGGTAATTTTAGTAAATAGACCTTTGACATTGGAGAAAAAGAGGTTAAGCTGGAATGTCACAGTGTTAAATTAGATTAAAAGATAATATGATCTAACTTTTAGCGGGCAGGGCAATTCCAATTACAATCATAAAAAACACATTTCATTGTAGGTAACTTTATTGACCCAAGTTAATAGCACAATGTGTTTTGATATAACTTGAACAATAAAATAACTGCTTAAATACAAATAAGGCCACGTTCAAGGAGATGCGGCGCGTCGTGCGGTGCGTCGTGCGTTGCGTCAGCCGGAAAAAACAAACATATGGCGTTGTATTGGAGCGTTCAAGGAGAAGCGATTTCTCACGCGTTTGTTGTTTTGTGCGTCGGACGTTGCGGGTGACGCTGCGTCGGACGTTGCAGGTGACGCTGCGTCGGGCGCACAGTGGGTCGAAACTGGAATTTGAGTGACTTAGGAACCAACTTTATTTTATGACTATTTTTTTAATGCCAATAAACAGAACTCAATAACCCTAATAACTGAGTCCATTTGGCTCACCTAAACTTTTTTTCCAAAATTTTATTTTACTAACGTTCATAATAATAACTCTTCATAAGGTTCTCTTTTCCAGGTTGAAATAATTTAGCATGATACCATCATCATCAAATCGTATAGGTTTAATACGTTGTAAGGTTAATGAACGACTAGATAAAAATGAAAACATACTCAATTATAATCTTTTAAAATCATAATCTTTCTTTTGGCTTTGCCTTAGTCGGATATTTTTTTGCACAATGTTAGATGAGTTGAGTAAGTGAGATGAGTTCAATATTTTATACACACGCTTCCTGTCGCGTCGGACGACGCAGACCGACTGAAGCAATGTGGTCCACTGGACCAAAACGCCTAGCAGAACAATTTGGTTTGAGGTCTGTTCTCTAGTACATTACACCTCTGTGCTCTAGATAGGCCTCTTCTTCCTATTTTATAATAATAACATATATAATAATAAAATAATGTAGAGGAAGGGGGGGGGGGGCAAGACGGGGTGGCGGTTCATACGGGGCAGCGTTAGTGCGTTTAGTGCGTTGTGAGCACTTTGTTATGTTTTAGCACATAACAAAGTGCTGACAAATATAAATACAGTGTGTCCGGGTTTTGATATAATTTAAGGGGTTTAAATTCATCAAAAGTCGAAGAAAAACCCCTCGCGTAGGGGTCTAACTCTACCCCCAAAAAAATTAAATTAATTAATTTAAATAATCATATCCATACGCTTCACCAGATTGTACAGAAAACTGAGAAGTATAATCGGCCGCTTTCATCGGTAGATTCATTTAGCGTTCGTGGATTATGAAAAAGCTTTCGATTCGGTCGAAACCTAGGCATTCAGTATTTGTAGTGATGGCAGGCCGACTAATAGGTATTTAGAAGTGTTAACGTGTTTGTGTAGCAAAGCCACTGTGTCAGTCCGTCGTACCTATACGAGACCAGAGCACAAATAATTACATACGGTACTGTGACGTGGTCTTTGTCTATTGGCCTCTTAAACAAGCTTAGGGTCACAGAACCTGCTATGGAGAGAGCTATGGTTAAGGTTTCTCGCTTTTAGGATCCAAAATGAGAAGATTCGTAGAAAAACCAAAGTCACCGAGACATAATATCTTTTCGAATTGAAAATTTTTTTCTAAAACATTTTGAATGTTACTTGTAGTTTTTGAGAGAGATTTTTGACCGAAACTGGCTGAAACCGAAACTTCGGTTGGACACCAGATCTTATACACAATTTAATATTTTATTAAAAAACTAAAGTTCAAATTAATGATTAATTGTCAAACGCCGATTACAAAGAATTAGGTATAAAAAAATAAAAAAGATTATTGTAAGCATTATTGTCAGTTTTTAGAAGCATTCAATGTTAAGTACCCCGCCTTGCCCACTCTTCCCCTACTCTGTAACTGACAGCAGCAACGGACGACGCAGCAGGTGACGGAGCGGGCGCCGCTCCGGGCGAAGCTGCGTTAACCTTGGAGGGATGAAACGCTTGACGCAACGCAACCCGCACCGCACGACGCGCCGCACGAAACACCGTATCTCCTTGAACGTGGCCTAAAGTAACTAGACTTTTAACTAACTTACTAATGTTAAACTCTAATAAGACAATATTTAACGAAAATAAAATACCACATTGAAATGATTTCATTTGTTCATTAATACATGTAAAAAATATTAATTAAAACGAATTTGAAAAGTAAATGTAGGCACTTTTTAGTACAGCTTCCAATCGTCTCGGCATTGGTAGTGTAAAAATTTCAAATAATATCTTTAGGTTTATTGGTTTATTGTTAATTGGAGAATTTTTTTTTGCTTTAACTCATGATTTTGACATGGCTGTTCTATGAAATTATCTTCCAAGTTTTTCCGTGCATAATATTTTTTGAGGACTTAGTCTGCTAATCATTAAATTTTGTTTTTTCAAGTCTTCACGCAATTTTTAAGGGGTATTAAAACACAATACCTACCCAATTTTCAGGCATCCCATTGAATGACGATTTGTTCATTGGTCTGGATGCATCCACAACTATAACTGCTCAAAAAACTGACCTTAAAATACAAGCGAAAAAAAAAAACACGAAGTCACGAAAATATCGCCAACGTCATTATTTCAACAAGACCCTTCGCGTTCTTTTTTTCCTAATGAAGTAGCTTAAATTGATGGTTGATAAGTAATTGTTTCACTGAATCAGCATTTTTGCTTTCATTATTAATTTAAGATTTTACGGTAATTAATTGTTGTTCCTAGATTTTGGTAAGCGATACCGATAATTAAAGGATTTTTTTATAACAAATAAGTATCAGTAACAGCAAATATTCGATGTCTCTTTTTCAACATTACTTAGTAGGTACTTTACCAGGCAGCGTTACAAATATAGGGTATTAAAATATAAGTACTCGTATTTCAACTATAATCTCTTTCGCTACTCAAGTTGAATTGAATGAAAAACTTTAATCTTTTAACAATGGAAATGGGAGTGATTAAAAACTACCGGTAGGATATATTTTCTTGTTAACGTACACTATTTTTCAAAGAGGCTGATGAGTCCAAAAATCTGAATTCCTAGGTACTAACAGAATAGAATAGACCTGGGCCCTAACCATGAACTGTTAAAACAATCACAAATCTGTCAAACATTATCATTTCTGTCAAATTTTGTATGAAATGACGTACCAAAATTGACAGATTTGACAACTTTAAAATTGTTTTAAGAGTTCATGGTTAGGTTAACAAATTGGACATGAAAATTATGGGCTCATTTGTATAAATAAATTATTTATAATGGTAGGCAAATTAATGATGTAATTAAATCATTTCTATTCGAGCAACTGTTACAATTTGTTTGTTGTGCAAAATTAAATTTAATGCCTTTTAAAATGTAATAGATTTTTTTTGTTTTTTATCATTTCTGCAAACTATGAATACTTAAAACAATTATTAATTCATCATAGCTTTGTATAGTTCTGTACTTCAACAAAAGTTCCATGATATTTTTAAAAATCGATTCTTGGAATGACATAGACGTTAGACATATTATATATCACTAACCTACCAGAAAATTAACTTAAACAACATCTCTATCGC
The DNA here is from genome assembly GCA_950371115.1 of Anania fuscalis. NCBI lineage: Eukaryota > Metazoa > Arthropoda > Insecta > Lepidoptera > Crambidae > Anania > Anania fuscalis. The sequence continues at coordinate 12,875,621 of OX493335.1, read as the reverse complement.
CTATTTTAAAAGCCATCACTGCTAATGGGAAAGTTTAAAGTTTGCAAAAGTTTTAAATCTACGATTGATAAAATCATTTTTCAATTTCTCACAGCCCAGTGATATCAGATTCACCATATAATGTTTTGCATAAACTTACGCCTACAAACATCGATACCTATACCGTATTATTAAAAAAAAAACGTTCTCATCTTGTCAGCCTATGCGGCCCACTGCTGACATATTAAGCCTCCACAAAAGATCGCCAAAGAGCACGACCTTCCACTTTTTTCATCGAGCCACTGCCTAAGGTCTTCCTAAGGTCGTCGGTCCATCAAGATGTAGTAGACTTGCTTTCTACGACACTTATTAACGTACATACATAATACTCGTAGATACAAAATCTTCTTAACCCTTACATTACACATACAACACGCAAGAGAGCTTTGAATAAAATCTTCTCTCGCTGTAACCACATGGCTCTGAACAAAACCCGCTTGTCCCAACGCAACCGTCTTTTAATCTTGCCGCTTTCATACGACGCCGTCTAATTTTCCGCCGTGTCGTTGCAAGTGGTACGCAAAAGGGTGTCTTTATACAAAGCTTTTGAATTTTCAAACGCATTGTCTTGGGTTTATGTTGGTAATTCTCAGAATGAGTTTCAAAGTATAAGCAAAGTATTTACGAAAGAATAGGCACTTAAGTTATAAAGTTAATTTCAAAAATGGAAAAATACTTTACGTAATGGAGATACAAAGGAATTTTTAGTACTTAGATAATGTATCATAAAAGAAGATCTTAATCATGAAAACATAATGTTTTACAGTTTGATTAAAATGAAAAAGGCAGCAGCTAGGTACTCAAGAAAGACCGGTAGATACTACAAACGTGAATGCCAAGACCTTGATAAACTAAAACAAAAAACTATTGTTCGAAGAGTAAGGATTAAACAACATAACAAAGATAAAATTATACTTGAGAAACTGTTACGTTTTAATTTCGATAATTTTGCATAATTCCAGAATGTTAATCTAAAAACAACATTCAGTTTAACGAACTCTTAAAAAAATGGTTTTTATAAAACTATATGGCGGAAAGTTAATATTGACCAGCAATCTAAGCCCTAGTTTTGCTACCTTTATGGATTTTACTATTAACATCCATAAAGGTAGCAAAACTAGGGCTTGAATTGCTGGTAAATATGAAACGGAATTTGTCGAACTTAAGTTTTTTTTAAACAGTCGTAAAAAACCTATGATCTAAAACACCAGAAACTCTGTAGATCTTAAGTCTGCAATTAAGACGCGCTTAACACTGGTCTAACTCTAATCCACCAGCTGCGTCCACAATTGAAACTCTTAGATTTCTAATCATACTTTTTAACACAGTTAGGAAGACACACAAAATTCTCATAGTTTCTAAAACCGACCTTACTGCCTTCACGATAAGATTTCAATTTTACTAAGATTAAACTTCTCTCTGGCATAATGCAGAAAGATAAAGTAAGTTTATTCCCACAAGCCGAGTAAAGCGGCTGCATCACTTTCACTATTTCAATTAATCACAACTAAATATACATGATAATTCGAGACCAAGACAAAATTGGTAGTTTGTAAAGCTTGTTTAATAAAGTAGTTGAAAATTCTCAACTGCAGCCGAACAATAAAAAAATATGTCAAATTGCTTATAACTTACAATAAAACTGCAAAAGTCTCCAGTCCTAAGTAAAAAAATATTGGTATTCATCTTTATCGTTCATTTGAAATTTGCAAATAGATACGTTTTTAAGATGTTAATATGCCAAAACTACCGTACTAATAATGGTGTCCTACCCTAACCCTACATACGAGTCCGACTCGTACTTGTCCGGTTTTTTAACACTATGGTGGACAGACAAAAGGCCAAATGGCGGACTTAAAGCTTGAAGTATACAGATATAATATATATAAAGGCGGTACAAAAACGAAGCAAATTGGAGAAAACACTTATATGTAGTTGTTGTTATTGGTCAGTTTGCAGGGTTTCAAGCAGGATGGGGTGAATGTCGAGTAGGGTTAGCAGAAACGGACAAGGTAAATATAATGAAACTAACAAGCGAACCTACTGTTTTTGTCTACACGCACGTCTCAGGTATAACCCTCAAATCCGATTGTCTCTTCAATCTCAACTTACAAGAGGTTTAGTAAAATAAGTTTTCTGAGTAACGCATTTGTATGTATTCTTGGTTACAGCGTTTCTTTTGTTTCTCAACGTAAATAAATAAAATAAATAAGTTACGTATACATATTATTATTTTGTAATTTATTTACGATTATCTGGTTTTATTATTAGTTTTGTAAAGAAATGTGATTTTAGTTGATTTTCAATATCGATTCCGGAAGTGATATTACGAATATTACCTACTAGGTGTTGGACTTAGGTATATAAGAACTCTTTATGAAAAATGACTAGATTTAAGCAATGAATTATCGACTTATTTGTAATTAAGCCGTGGGTTCGATTGCCACCTCGGGCAGTCAATTTTTTTTAAGTTTTATAATATTTTGTTAATTAATAAAATGATAAATTTAATATTTGTATGATTAATAAATTTATATAAATTTGTTTGTTAAATAATAAATTTCGATAGTAATATTATGACTTTATTTCAGTTTGAGTTATTAGATTTGTCTTTGTTTTATTTAGGAGAACTGGATCCGATAAACTCAAAATAATAATGAACAAATAATAATAGACAAAATCAATCAGAGTTTCACTTTATTAGAGTTTCATCAAAATACTGACTAAGATTTAAGTTTGAAATACCTTACATATATTTTAGTTAAACTTATAATACCTGCAATGCTACATCGTTTATCAAACCACGGAGAGAATCGATTTTGCTGTTAAAATAAAATAATCATGTGTTAATTCATAAATTGCGTGTTATTAAATACTAACTCATGTTGGGGTATACCAAGTTACGACAGAAAATATTATATTCTTAGATACAGGTTTCAACTGTTCTAGGCTCACAATGAAACGCTTTAATGAAATAATATTCATTTTAAGTTAACTTCTTGGAGACAATCATATAATTAATATATAAAACAAAGTCGTGTTTGTTACAACACATACTTAACTCAAGAACAGCTGGACCGATTTTCATATTATAATTTGTTGGATTTACTCCGAATAGCAGAATAAATACTAAAAACATTGGGAAAGCTAAAGGAAAAAAAACTTTAAGGTGGTAGTACGAAGTTCACCGGGTCAGCTAGTACAAAATTAATCTAAAAACAAACTTATTGCAAGTTTAAATCGTGAAGACGATCATACGACAGTAAATGATAACTAAAAGAACATCGAAACCACAAAAAGAAATATACTCCATACTTTTGTAGACCCCATCCAGTAGTTTTTATTCTACAAGCTTATCCCTTGAATGTGTTTTCTAACAGGGCCCATTTTTTTAAATGGATTATAATTACTATAAATAAAGTTACCCCAAAAACGGGTTTGAAAAGGTTAATCAAATGCCAGCATTGAGTCAAAGCAACATAATTTTTTTAAATCTTACCCAAGATAATCGCAAGCTGAGTAAACAGAATTTGACATTCAAAACACGACGTATCCCCATTTTACTCATTTACGTAATCATTTTAGGAGTATTGCGACTCTCATGGGACTTGTACTACTTAATGTTTCGTTGTTTTTACAGAGTTATGTCTGTGAACGTACAGTTGATCGTGGACTTAATAAATAAATTCGCCATACAATATAAAAATTGTAATGCTCTCAAAGTGAGAAACAAACATTTGTTGCCTGGGTTTTTTTATGTTAGTGTTAACGGGTCAGTCAGTTCTGAAAAATCTGGACTTCCATATAACCATAATTGGTTATATGAACAAATTTAATTTAGATCTAATGATCTAACTATACTAACAACTGTATAAAAATACACCAATTGGATTAGTTAAAAATGTATACATTTCTTGATTGAATAGTTATGAACTTTGACTAAACAAGTAGTAACATAAATAAGGTTAATAAAGTCGGTCTTTAAACTCTTTAATTAAGTATCATAAATCGTACAAGTACTTAAGTACTTTTCTAGCTAAATTACTATTGATTATAAACCACTTTGATAGTGGCCCTAAACTTTCTACCAAAACGAAAATTTTACAAGTCGTAAATGTTAAACAGTGTTATACAGGGTGTAAAAAAGTAGTGTTGCCCAAATGCAAGAACAAGACGAGACTTAGCCAGTCTTGGTCTTGGTCTTGCGCCAATACACCTGGTCTTGGTCTTGGTCTTGCAGCAAGAGTCTTGCAAGTCTTGCAATTACCTATTAGTCTATTACTATTTATTAAAGTTTACTTTAAATCTTAGAAAAACGTATTAGAATTGGAACATTGTGAGCTTGAATTAACATAGCCATAGTAAAGATCAAGCAGATTAATAAATAACTGAAGATTTGATAAGAAATTCGAAAAATCAACTGACCTATATGTCGTTTTCCATGGAAGTAACTGTTTCTTAATAAACATTTATGATTTATAAGCTTACATTTGCTAAAACATGTAAAAAAACAAATTAATGACAATAACTTGACTGTATTTTAAAGAACAATACTTATCTGTCTAGAAAGAGATTGAACCCTCAACTTATAAGAAATTTAATAAAAGAGTTTTACGATTTACCATTTATTTAAATAAAAAATTAAATACAACACAAATCAATAGCTTTATCAATAGGTTATGATACTGCACTAATTCTTTACATATAAGTGAATGTTTTGGCGTATATCTATACTAATATTATAAAGCTGAAGAGTTCGTTTGTATGTTTGATGACAGAAGTTTTAAAATAAATAAATAAGTCCTGAACGTCACTATACCTCCAAAGTTACTATTCCTCGTGGACGAAGTCGCGGGCACAGCTAGTAAATACTTACTCTCATCATCTCTCTCAGAGATATTCGGGCTGGTAAGTAATACAAAACTCTTATCGCAGGCTTTTTATTTTATTAGTTGGTAAGTACCTACGCTTTTTATATTATTTTATTAGTTTTGTAGAATTTTTTTACACGTTTCAAGTATATTTAAAAGTGGCTACAATATTTATTAAACGGGTGATATTTGAACACTTTTTTGCTATTTTTTCTTGTAAAAACTTAAGAAATATAATGACTAAATGTACAATAATAGTACCTAAGTAATTAGTTTAAAACCATATAAGTAATCAATATTATAATATATACTTACTAGAATGAATTAATATGACATCTACTACCTATCCTTACCATTTTATCCTAATCATAATACTACTTGCGTGACCAGTATAATGTATTCATTTTCATTCTAAGCACCCTGAAACTTATTTATTCTTTGGAACACCTGTAGGTACTCTTAAAAAAATTCGAAATTATTTTGCATGAGTATACCTACGCCCTATGGCGGCAATCAAATAGTGTCAAATGTTATGATTTCGGCGTGGCGGCAACGATTGTTTTAGATTTCAAAAGAAGCCGCCGGCGCGTGAATTTAACCATGTACTTCCGAAAAGCGGCAAATTTCTTTGAGAAGTAAGTACAAAACCTTTGATGCCGCATTATCAAAGTGCCGATGGTTTAAACATAACTATGCATGCACTCAGTTTGATTTTAATAGATATTTTTTTATTCGCTATGTTTATGGTATTAGTCGTAATGCGCATAGGTCCAGTTTTTCATATTCTTTGATACAGTTTTTTGCGTCTCATAGAATTCCTAAGCGTACCTCCTACCTATACACCGAACTGTTACACCTAACTACTCAGTGAAATAGCTGCAAGACGCAAGAGTCTTGCAGGCTATGTCTTGTTCTTGCTCAAGTCTTGCACGGTCAGTCTTGGTCTTGGTCTTGCTAAAAATACGCGGTCTTGTTCTTGGTCTTGGTCTTGCAAAAACGCAAGAACAAGACCAAGACTGCAAGACCAAGACTGAATTTGGGCAACACTATAAAAAAGGGCTTAACGAAGCCTTAAACCACGAATTCTATACATAAAACTAAGTAGAATGCAAAAAAAATAATTGCTGGGATATGATTTTTATTTTTGGGTATCAAAAAAAAATAACTTATTTCTAACCCGCAATGTATAGCGCGCACGCCACAGACTATGCCTGTGTGTGTAAGCGGATCATTTTTCTTTGTAAAAAAGTTTAGTATTATCAAACAGAAGTCAATTTTGTAAAAATCTTTGAAAAAAAATTTTAACTTTGACTGTCAATAACTCCGTAGCCCGTGTATAAGAAAAAAATGATCGTAAAAATACGTAAAATATGTAGTATTCGGCTTCGTTATGCCTTTTTTTACACCCGATATACAAAGCCTCTGTTGCCCGCAACTATTTGGATTAAATCCAATACAACGTTGGAGAGCAAATACAGATGCAGCCGTTTACGACCGCATGTCACGAACGAGGGAACCGATTTTATACAAAATTAAATTATTGAAGTAGAGTCAGATGCATAAACGTATTGGGTAACATTATAAACATTTTTGATACCGACTTAAAGTAAATATTTTTCTGGTTTAGGTTAGTATGATTGTCTATCTACTACTTATAATCAATTTATTGTCAGCTAGTGAGAGACAGAGCTAGAAAACGGGATTGTCACAACATGGAATAACCGCTTAGAAAAAAGCAATTTCAATGGTGTTACGTTTTTATCTTACTACGTCATCTAGTCCCGAAATATTTAAAAAAATCGTTCAGAACCACAAAACGAAACATGCAATTGAAGCTAACACATAAAATAAATTAAATTTTATATTCAAATAGAAAAAGGTAAATCGATATGTCTTTCTGGCTATCATAGCTTTGTACATACACCTATCCCATTTTTTACTATGATCTTAGATAATGAAGTTTTTAAAATTACATTATCATTACATAGCGAATACTTGCATGACATCTAAAGTTTTTCAGATGATAAGACATTTGATATTGGCAGCAATTAAAATAGATCGATGTATTGTTTACGCAATTGACGTTACCGTCAATAATGTGAAACAAAATAAAGTACTTACTAGTATAGTAGTTTTATAGCTCAAGCGATTGAATGAGTTCATCATGAACTGTTAAAACAATCTCAAATCTGTCAAACATTATAATTTCTGTCAAATTTTGTATGAAATGACGTACCAAAATTAACAGATTTGACAACTTTGAGATTGTTTTAAGAGTTCATGGTTATGGCCCTGAACTGTACGTCAATAGTAGGTACGTATTGTAAATGTTTGTCTAAGATTTTATAGTCAGCGTGCAGCGGGCCAATAAATCAGTTGCTTGGTTTTAACATCAACATTTATGTACAAACTGTAACACAGTTGTAAAAGCAAATAATTTATCACCACTGAACAAGACAATCAGGTTTAAGCTGCGTTCGCACACCAAGTCCTAAGTCGTGAACACCAATGATTTTATACTCGTACTATTGTATTGTTGTTACTTATGTTAAATATTAAACAAAAAAAACCGGCAAAGTGCGAGTCGGGCTCGCGCACCGAGAATTTCGAAAAGATTTGTAGGTATGTAAATAGTCCGTAAATAGAAATACCATTACAGGTATAAACTCTCGAAACATTTTGGAGCTTATTGCGCGTTTGTAAAAAAAAGTTATTGGTTTTCTTTTACTTGTAAGTACTTTTTCTTTTGCTTCGATTGCTTAGAAGTTTGACTTTTTCACAGTTTTATCATCATACCTCCACGAGTTCCTGATTAGACAGAAATTTAAAAAAGATCTTTTTAGACCCCAACGTAACTACGTCACTATAAAATTACTGTGCAGTCACTCGAATTTAATCATATTTTATTTGTTAACTTTCTATCAAAGGTAAGCAATACTGTTTAAATACAACAACAACATTTGGAACACTGAAATAAAGAAATTACAGCTACCATAATTTTTACTTGACTTAATTGCGCGCTTGAAGTCTTTTGTTACGGAAACGCTGGAGAAAAGTTGACACTTTCAGCTGACAATGAAATATACATATACTAAATATAGTAAAAAACGAGCACATCAAAATACCTTTTACGAGTTAAAATTAATTCTTAATTACGTTAATTCTTAATTAATTTTAACTTATTAATATAAAATTATATACTATTTAGTAAAAACCGAGCACATTAAAATACCTTTTAGGAGTTAAAATTAATTATTAATTACGTTAATTCTTAATTAATTTTAAATTTATTAATACGTTATATATTATATATATTAATAGGCATAATAGAAAGTCCAAATATGTAGTAAATTAACGTGGCAGTGGGTCGGCTACGTTCGTCGCAGAACTGGTGAAAATGTGGAGCAAAGGGGTTCTTGAGTGGAGACTCGTGTATCGACAAACGTAGCGTTGGACCCCAGCTACATGGACTCATGTCATGACCTTAGGAAGATGGTTGGCAGTAACTGAATGATAAAGGGGAGATCGTGCTCTTTGCAGGAGGTAAACGTTTAGCAATGTACTGAAATGATAATAAAAGGAATAGAAATTTAAGGGATAGATTTAAAAAAAAGTTACAGCTCTTCGCCTATTAAGTGATAATTATTGTCTTATTATATTTTAATATATAATAGTATGCGTTGTTAGAACGCTTTTCAAGCTTTGCTCTATTTATCATATAGTATAAGATATACAAGGGCGGTACGGTGTTAAAGGACACTTTTGCCTATCGACTTGATCCACATGTGGTTCAGCCGAAATGAATAAGTCTCGAGATAGGAGTACTACATAACTAACATTGGCACATTAATTATTGCAAACATACTATTTAAAAAGAGGCTTCAACATTGGTCCAACTTCTTGCGCTGCTCCTTCTCGGCGCTAGCCCACATTATTGTCCCGAAGCAGTAGTTAGGCTAAAAATAAATTAGAACGTGTATGCTTATTTTAGGTCTGTTTACAGAAATAAATAGATTTGATTTAACAGCGAACCTTGGTTGTTCTGCTAATATCGATGGAACACTTAGAGTAAGAAATACAATCATGTTATTATTTTTTTACTTTAGGACCATAGCGGTTAGTGTGTATAATGCCTATTTATTTATTATTTATTTCATCCACGTAAAAAACACATAGTTTAACAACCGTTGTCCCAACCTTGTATTGTTCAAGTATTTTATTCACTTTAGCTATAATACAGAGGCTATATAAAACAAAGTACACTTACTGGAGTCAAAGGCAAATTACATTGAATTACAGCCACTCTTTATTCCGTCGTAAAATAAAGAAGGAATTAATAATGCTTATAGGCATCCGTATTTCGTCGATTACGTGCCCTAAGCCTCTCAAATCCCTTGAAACCTTTTCAGGGATGGTAAAATTGAATAATATATCGTCCTCCATTTTCCTTAAAAACAAACAATTGAGAGGTCTTGTTGTATCATTTTCAAAGCGTTTATTTATTGGTTTTGTGGAAAAAATGCGTAACTGAAATTTGCAGGTTTTTTTAAATCAAAGTTTGTTGGTTATACTGTCATTTAATGTTTTAACTCTTAATGTCATCTTACCTAATTTTATAAATGCGAAAGTTTGTCAATTGATTTTTGATTTTGATTTTGAAAAGGTCTTTATTAAATAAATGTTTACAATTTGCTTATGTTCCTAGTGTACATTTTTTTTTTTTCTTCCTAGGTATAAACAATCGGGTTTCTTTAGGTTTATGAGGTCCGAAGACCTATTATAACAGTTAAAATGAAATCACGATATACCTTCATTGCAAAATAAATTAACGACAAAGTAAATATTATTTAACAAACACTTTGTAATAGTGCTGGTTTAGTATCATCTTAATATTTAAAACAATAAAGTACTTATCAACAAGTACCAATTGTATTTCTTTTAAAGTAGTCCACCTTTAATATCAGTAACTCATTCCAACTAACACAAGTACTATCTTTTTGAGTCAGCACAAGCAGAAGGCGTAACCAGATAGGCCCTTACGAACATCCATTGTTTTATATCAACTAATAGTTACCCGGCAAGGATTATCAATTATTGAGTCGACTAGTGTTGCGATACTAACGATAAGCACTCAGGGGACCGGCATCACCGACTGCGGCCGCACGAAATGTGCGAACTGCGAGTGCGCGGCAGCGCGATCGCACGCGACGTCAACCCGGATCCAGTGCGTGGTTATGTGGTAGCCGTGTTATATATCGATATCGATTGTTAACTAAGGGGCGAGTGTCACCAATGGTAGAAATAAGGTTATTTTCATGATTTTTATTTGTAATAAGATAGAACCTCTTAGTAAGTTTTACTATGTACTCAAATAAGGTTGGGAAATTAAGAGTTTTGTGTAATTTGGATAGATTTGTTCGAAAGGCGGAATTGCAAGCTATTTTAACGGCCCGGTTTTGAATAACTTGGAGTCTATTGTGATTAGTTTGTGACGTATTGCCCCATATAGGGCAGCCATATGAGATGCAAGGTCTTACCAGGGTAGTGTAGATTGCTAGTTTAGTACGGCAGCTAAGAAGTGAACGCCTGTTTAACAACGGGCTAAGGGCACTAAAAGCTTTCATACATTTTAACCTAGTCTGTGTAACGTGCTCATTCCATAACAGTTTACGATCAAGATATAGGCCAAGGTATCTAACCGATTTTTTCCACGCAATGGAAAAATTTTCAATTTTCAAGTTCCTTACAGGCATGTTTCTTCTGCGAGAAAACAGAATAGCTTCGGTCTTAGACGAGTTTAATTTTAGTTTCCACATTTGGAAGTACGCAGAAAGATTGTCGATGGCCAGTTGAAGGCGTGAAATTACTAGATCAATATCACGTGACGCCGTAAAACAGGCGGTATCGTCAGCAAAACATGCAAGGCTTGTTCTTGGTTGCTTTGGAATATCATTCAGGTAGATAATGAAGAGATAGGGGCCCAAAACAGATCCCTGGGGTACGCCTGCAGGGACTGGTCGGGATGAAGATGTGGTGGTACCTATATGAACATGAAATTTACGATCACGAAGATAACAATTTACAATTCTGACTAATGATAAGGGAATGTCAGGGTATTTAAGGAGTTTGAAAATCAGGCCATCGTGCCATACGGTGTCGAATGCCTTCTCTATATCAAGCAGGAACATACCTGTATGCTGGCCATGGTTTAAGTTTTGAGCAACATTTTCGGATACTCTGGCTAGCTGCTGTATTGTAGAATGGGCACTACGGAAGCCAAATTGTTCATTAATTAGAATCTTGGTAGTACTTTTTACTAAACGAGAGTTAATAAGTTTTTCAAAAAGCTTACCTAGAGATGGCAATAGACTAATTGGTCTATAATTAGTAGGTACTGACTCATCTTTTCCGGGTTTTTTAATAGCAATAATTTTTGCCGTTTTCCATGCAGACGGAAAATAGGCCAAAGATAAGCACGCATTAAAGATTTTTGCTAGCAGAACAACGGCTTTTTGAGGAAGGTGCTTTAATAGGCAATTTGGAACATTGTCCGCTCCGGGGGCTTTTCTTGATTTAAGCTTACAAATATGTAACCATATTTCTTTTGGGCGGGCAATTACGAAGGTACCACCAGGTTGACAGCTATCAAGTGACACAACGGCATCACGGACTTTGTGTTCTATTTCATCTGACCACCAATCGGCTGTTAGAGTCATGTTCTGATGAAAGGCAGAGGCCAGCTCTTCACATTGGTCAAGTGGTGTAGTAGCTAGGTGCCCATCAGAACTTTTGAGAGGCGGAACGAATGTTGAACAACTTGATTTCCTGACACTTTTAGCAAATCGCCAAAGGTCGGATGCGGCGTTATCGACTTTTTTAAGTTTGTTTTGCCAAATGCGGTCATTATGATTCTTTACACCTGTTTTTATTTCAGCACTTAAGATATTTATCTGTGTACGGAGATCACTTCGAGATACTAAAACAGTTTCACTCTGGTATCGTCTACGGAGTCTATTTCTCAAGGTAATTTTCCTCTTGATATTACGTGGTATAGGTTCGGTTTTATGGGAAATTGTTACTGTAGGTACCGCGACATCTCTAGCCAGAATTATATTCTCAGTTATCTGTTCAACTGCTTCATCAATCTCCGTTAAGGAGCCAAAAACTTTAGACGAAAGGTGGATGTTATCATTTAGATAAGATCTATAAGATGACCACTTAGCCTTAGAATAATTATGGCGACAAATTATTTTACGTTCAAACTGTACATTTATCTGAAAGAATATTGGTAAATGATTTGATGAGAGAGCTGTGATTGTTTTAACATTATCAATGTCATGTATGTTACTAGTCAAAATGAGGTCAGGTAAGGATGGTTTTAGATTTTCACGATAATGAATTAGAGTGGGGCAATTTGGTGCATATATATTAAAGTCATTATTGATGCAATGGTTATATAGGAGGCATCCGTTAGCATTTCTTGCACCGGCAAACCAGTAGTCGTGTTTGGCATTTAGATCGCCCATTAGAAGAACTTGGTCATCGAATTTTAGTAGCAGATCAATATCACTTGTTAGAAAGGGCAAGTTGGGAGATTGGTACACTGAGAAGATGGTAAATTTGCAACTATCAGTGTTAAGTTTCAAGCCTATTACCTCCAAAGATCTTGTTTTTGGGGAAACTACCAACAAGTGTTCTATATCATCCCTAATAAGAATAGCAACACCCTGACCTCGGCCACTAGGGTGCTTATCAATGCGGTAACAGGCATAACCGGGAAAATTTAGATTAATACGCTGAGTAAGTCTGGTTTCACAAATGGCTACCACATCAACTGATAGATCACTTACCAGATCCAGGAGTTCACTTTGCTTTGTGCCGATCCCGTCGGCGTTCCAATAGAGCACTCTCAAGCCACGCATGCTAAAAGTACTGACCTATATGAGACAATATTAAGGTGACCTTGTCTAACATGGTTTTGCACTCAACGAATTGTCCTTTAATAGTTTTAATGACATTCAGTATTTGTAGCATTTCTTTGGTAGTATCATCATGGTCCAGGGATTTCACGAAGGGTTTTGTGTGTTCTACTCGTTCAGCAACGACGCCCGCATAGCTTTTGTGCTTGATTGGAAGGTTACTCCTTTCGAAATGAGGCTGTGGGCGGTACGGCCGGTTGGTCGATTCTATGTGGCTGGCTGGATGTCTGGGCAGTTGAGTTGTGTTATGGGCTTCAGTCCTCTCTTTAAGCCTATTTAAGTACTTCTGACGTTCTACACATTTAGAGAAGTTAGCAGGGTGTTCTTCCTGGCAATTACAACAGCGAGCAGGAGTACTACGATCTTTTTTGGGACATTCTTTGGTAGCATGAAGTTCAGTACATTTGACGCATCTTGCGGGGAGATTACAGTTGCGTGCGGCGTGTCCAAAGTTTTGGCATCTGTAACACTGCGTTCCCGTGGATGGCCCGGGTTTGAAACGCCGGATATCAACTACAGTGTTTCCTATATATTTTATTTGACGAAATTTTGATACATCAGATCCAGCAGGCAGCTGGACTAAGAAGGGTGGGCACGGTGAAGCTTGTCTTATAGGTGAATTGAGCTTTTTCACGGTTACATGTTTGAACCCAATTTTATCAAGTTCGTCTTCGAGAATATCTTCAAAGTATGCGGGTAGACCCCGCAAAACAACTTTGTACATTTTTTCATCTTTCCTTGTATAAGTATGGAAACAGATGTTTTCGGTCATGAGACCGTCTTTAACAGATTGGTGAGTGGAAGTTGTGTAGCAGTGGACAGCAACTTTGCTTTTGCTTCTATATTGGAGGTGGAACTCCTTGCTGTGCTTTTCAATCAGCTTTAGAATTGTAGTATGGTTCCAGTTGTCTTCCAGGTGTATGATTATGGGCGGAATTTTACTGATGTTCTTCCTGGTTGATACCGCAGCACGCAATGGTTCAGGTATTTGGTCATCAACAGCTAAGCTGCTGTAACGATTTGAGGTTGTAAATATAGGCTTGTTGGAAGAGTCCTGTCTCGGTGTAGCCGGACGCTTCGGCAGCTGCCAATCCTCTGTTCTATCATCATCTTCTCTATCCCGTTTGCTATTTAGGCTGGCGTTAGAAACACTTCTTATCAGATACTTGTCCATTTCGGGGTTCAGCATCAATATCGATACTCCCGACTATCGATACCTTGCCCCATCCTTGACAATAAGAAACTGGTTGCGCTTCGTGTCGCTTGGTGTTCGTGTAGGGCGAAATACGAGATACGCGTGTGTACGATACCGAAACCGAACGACGAATGTCAATTATTATACTGGTTATACTGTCATTTAATGTTTTAACTCTTAATGTCATCTTACCTAATTTTATAAATGCGAAAGTTTGTCAATTGGATGTCTGTAACTTAATTACTTTTTAGGATTCCGTACCCTAAGGCTAAAACAAGACCCTATTACTGAGGCTCCGCTGTCCGTCCGTCAGTCTTTCCGTCTGTCACCAGGCTGTATCTCATGAACCGTGATAGTTAGACAGTTGAAATTTTCACAGATGATGTATTTCTGTTGCCGCTTTAACAATAAATACTAAAAACCCCAATAAAATAAATATTTAAGGGGGCTCCCATACAACAAACGTGATTTTTAGCCGTTTTTATAGATGGTGAATGGTATGGAACCCTTCGTGCGCGAGTCCGACTCGCACTTGGCCGGTTTTTTAGAATTTTATCCAGTAGTATATTGTTTTTTGTGTTTCATTTTGAAGCCTTGTATAGATGAACTTGCGGGCAGAAACAAGTTGCGCACAATGTCTTATTAAAAAAAATAACATTTACTATTTTGTACAATAAAATGTAGTAGGTATCTCTTTCTACTTTTGTAAGTTTATTCAAGCTCTCCTAAACACTACATTTTCTCATAACATTGGCCAAATACTAAATACCTATTAACTTCTTGCATGTTTACGAGGGATTCAAGTCTGAAAATTATTACTATTAAATCTTGTTTTTTTCTATTTATTCGTTAAAAATTCCTAATAATATGTTATACTTTGCTCCGATAACACTTAATACGCTCTAAACTTAGTATACGAAATGAGTATACTAAAAAAAACTCGTATGTTTTAGAACTTGAAGTCAATTATGCTTCTATTTTTTGGCTCAATTGATCCTCACGCTTGATTAATTTATTGTGATATAGATCCAACAAGGCTGACGAGTGATTAAAGGCATTAAAAAAATCTGTATTTTTACCCCGACGCGAGGCGATTATGACACTAGACTAGACAGATGCTTCTTTATTAAATAATCGATACGGTGATTGCTTTCGCCAGACACGTACCTACCTATAACATATATAAATCTAACGTCGTTGTCTCTCTTGTTTAGGGGTTCATTAACATAAGGACGATCCGTATTTTTTAGAAAATCGTCTTTTTCACGAATTGCGATATTTTTCACATCCATCCTGTTCGATATGTTAGCCAAAACTGAACTCTCGACCACGAAATGGATATGAACATGAATTCGGATATTATTTTGACGAATCGTGAAGAACAGTAATTCGAATGCAATGTCCATCCGTCATAATGCCGTATCTTTTTTTCTTTGACAAATCGTCAATGATGGATCCCGTGTGAATAAGCCCTAACGTAAACCATATTATGAGGATTTATTAAAATATTAATATGGATATGACACGAAATTTGCTAACCAAAATTGCACTGACTACGTTTAGACAAATGAAATACTAGAAAAGATATGAATTCATATGAATGAATGAATCAGCATAAATGCTCTTTATTCTTTACATTTTTACAAAACTTTTACCGGGGAAAATGGTAAAATAGAGATAAAAACAGCTGTTTCATTCTAAAGAATGCAAAGTATATGCAACCAAACTGTTTAGAATTTGTTTTTTTTTTGACAAGAAAAACTTGTAGGAGCATCTTAACATCATGTTCATTTATAAAGAAAAATACTGAAACGCTACCCGCACTCATGCCCATGTCTAACTTATGTATCTATCCTATCATTAGATGCTCGAAGTACGTATCATAATACGGTATCTATATACTTAATACAGTATGGAACTAGTAAAGAATATCGCTACGATCCAAATCCCAATTTTTACTGCCCATTTGAATCAGACGTGATATAAGAAATTTAGGGCCCATCAACTTTTTACTTCCGTTATCTTTCTCGGGGTTTTATTAAAGAACGCACTTACTAGGTACGTAAAGTGAACGGCTCACCAACCTATAATGTATCGTCATATTTCCTTAAGTGATATTGAACTCCATTTGTTAGTAGTTAAGTTGAAAATTGGTTGAGATTTTTTTTCAGTTTGTAGTACGGAGCAGTAATAGCTTAGTGGTTGAATCAACGTCTCGCCTCACATCCATGGGTCTTGAATGTCGTGGTATTTGCAACCCACGCATTTATACAAATTGCTTGACGATAAGAGAAAAAATAGTGAGAAAACCTGCTCATTCATAAAATACCTTCTGGATAAAAAAGTAAAAAATTAAGTATGCCTATAAATACGTCCCACTGCAGGGCATAGGCATCATCTAAACTATGAGGTGGTTTGTCCATACTTCGCCACGCGGACCCAGTGCGGATAAGTCACCCGCCACTGTACAACTTTGTGTTGTACAGTACGTGACATCGATTTTGAGCGCTGGGGCAAAGACTGGGGATCGCTGTGCGCATCTTACGAGACTATCATCGTATCACAGACACGTGTGCGCGAAGCTAACAACCAATCCCGGCGGGCGGTGCAGGCGCGGCGCACGACTAGCCAAATGTATTAACTAGATTTTCCGCACTAGGTTCGATACAAAGATCTAGAAAGAAGAAGGAGTAGTAGGTTCATGCACTTTTGTCTATACATAATATTCTTTTTCTAAGCCCGTTGTTCCTAGGATATAAACGTTCATTTCATTTCAATTTCATTATAGCCACACACATAAGCATAAAACAACAAAAGCGGTCAAACTTATTACAAAATTCTTGTTTCGCTGGCGTTAATGAAAACGTCAAGATAATTTTCCTTTTTTCGTTTGATTATGTTTCGAAATTACAATTACATTTTTTGCCGGATACAATGTAAGAATTTAATATAAGGACCGCGCGCAGGTGACGTCATATTTATAAAGACCCGTACCCTTGGTGAATTTTTGCTCTTTATTGGCAAGTAGAATAATAACATTTTTTGTTAATATTAATACTTGGTATTAACTTTGTTTGCCTGATTGAGAACGATTTGACAGTCCTATTGGCGTTATGGCGGTGGTTTGCCTTAAAGGCAAAGAGTCCGGGTACGGTACCCGTTCATGTGGTCAGGCGCTTATTGATTTATTCTTGAAAAGGTTTTATTCTTATACAATTATAGATTTATAAAGGAACTTTTTGAACAACCTAATATTCGAGCCAATATTAATTTATTAATGATTGGTAAAACTATGGGATTTCTTATAACATAGATTATTTTTTATATAGATAGTATTTTTTGAAGAGATTAAAAAATATATCTTAAAATAATGATATGACCTAAATGAACCTTTTATTTATTTAGAACTTTATTGCACAACTTATATATAGTGTACAAAAGGTGGACTTAATGCTAGAAGCATTCTCTGCTAGTCAACCATTGGGTCATGCAGAAAGTTTTCAAAGGGCGCGGTGCAAGTAACTGATTAAATACAGCCAAAAAGTGTAATAGCCAAAAAAATACAAAATAATTTAGAAACTTCTACTAAATTAACGTACTTGAATAAATAAAATAGAATATTTAAACATCAAACAAATATAATATATACAATATTTAGTTGACCTTAGGGCTGATAGCTGTACTCAAATACATTTTCAATTACATTAACATTAGTTAGTTTGACTAATTATTCTAGTCAGACGAATATTTATCGTGTTCATTTAGGATTACTACACTGTTACATTAGGCGAAATCATTGCGAGCAATATACTTTCATTACTGCTTTATTACGTTTCAGGAATTAATGATCTTAGTCGCATTAGTCACAGAATTACTTATACGAGAACTTTATTGCTTTTATCACACACTTTTATAGCATATGGGCTTTGCGAGCGTTATTTCAAAAATCAGTCAGACTATACTCCAATTGTCCTGATCTTAATAAATTAATATCATTGTGCACGTAGTGGCCAGTAACTAAATAATAATATTTTACCAAAGACGTCTCCGAAAGACCAAGACCAGCAAAAGTAAAAAAATAATAACTGCCCGTACTAGGAATCGAACAGGAGATACTTTGCTTTTAAAGGCAAATCATAGTACCACCACCACTCCGTAACCAGTCGCTACCTAACACTCTTTGTAAAGACACGAATCTAATAATGTTGCACAAAAAGATTTCATAGCTGATGTGTCTACCAAAAGCTTAATGTAACCTCATTATCATGACTAAATACAATATAACCCAAAATCCCATATGAACATGACCCCTCCCATCCTACAAATTAGTATAAAACACAACATGCAGAATTACATATAAAAATCTGCGCAAAGAACCCGGGTCATGTTTGTCACCAGTTTTGTTCCGGTTTTATTATCCCTAACACATTTTTTTCAGCTCCGCAACTCTGTTAAAGGGATTAACCGGATCAACCTGGATATAACGGTCAGTTAGTGCCCAGTTACTGATGTATAAGCTTTATGAGTATTAGCGCGTTTTATTGGAAAAAAACCGGCCAGAAACGAGTGGGACTTAGGCACCGAGGGTTTCAAACGTTTTCATGCGCATGTTTGCTTTTATTCGCAAGGATTTTTAGCGCGTTAAACAACAATTGAAGGATAGTCATGGAACACCAATGGAAAATCACCATTTTATTTACATTCTGGGAGAGGCTGATGGCTGAAATGATACTGATACCTATTTATTTAGGTATAGTAGGTATACAACATAAAAGTAAAATAGGTTTTTAGGAGATTTGATATTGAAAATGGTTTTTAATCAACAATAGTATTTTTTTTTTCACCACCTGAAATGACAAAATAACTTTTTTCGGATGAATCGCTTTTTTAGGGTTCCGTACCTAAAGGGTAAAACGGGACCCTATTACTGAGGCTCCGCTGTCCGTCTGTCTGTCTGTCTGTCTGTAGAATGGTAGCTAGAATGTTGAAATTTTCACAGATGACTTATTTCTGTTGCCGCTATAACAACAAATACTAAAAACCAGAATAAAATAAATATTGAGGGGGCTCAACAAACATGTTTTTTTTGCTCGTTTTTATAGATAATCGTGCGGAACCCTCGTGCGCGAGTCCGAATCGCACTTGGCCGGTTTTTTTGTGATACCTCCTCCTTACCATAAATATTTCCTTACAACCTATTTTTGATGTGTTTTATAGTTATACTCTTGTTTATGCTGTGTATTTTTTTTTTAAATATTAATAACAATATAAATATTTTATCTAAACGTTCTATTATCATTAATTATGGTACTTATTTTTCATACAGGGCCCATCGATTTTGCATCAAACAGTATCAGGCAGTTTGTCAAATACAAACTGCCTAATACAGCGCGCCGCGCCGCTAGGTATACGTAATTTGTACTAATACTGTTATTCAATTCTCATTTAGTTTAGTCATTACGATCAATCCGTCAGTCTGACACGCCAATTAGACGGCATTGGGAGGCCCCAAATGGTTGAGATAAATCTTAAATAAGATATAATTACGTTATTTCTGAAATCTGGCTTTTAACTATTTAGTCAGCTACTCTAAATTTTGAAAGCTTCAACGAAATACACCGAGGTAATTCTATTAAGTTACTACATGACCCGGCAAACGGTATTTTGTCACATAAATTAATTATTAAAGTACTAATATTGCTATAAAAATAGGGGTTGCTGGTAGAAAGGTGATTTTTTTAATACCGTATCATTTTTTTTTATAAGAAAAATTGTCTAAAGAATAAAAAAATGTTTTGGGTTGGCCTACCCTTAGCACTTAGGGGTATAAAAATACTTTAACTCCTTATTCAGACCTAATGAATATACACAGAAAATTTCATAAGAATCGGTTAAGCCGTTGCGGAGGAGTTTTGTTACAAACACTGTTTAACGGGAATTATATGTATTATATATTATTTAGATCTATTGGATATCTTCGATCTATAAAGAAGTACCGAAAGAAGACATTTACCTACTTCATACTTATTTAAACAGTGTACTCAATTATAGGTTTTTAAGATAGCTACCAGTAAAAAAAAATGTTTTTTCTCTCATTTATTTGATAACGTATTTGATTAGCGAATAGAAAGTAAGTAATACATTGTCCTACACGAATACAGTATTATTATTTTTTATTAATTTTATTATTATTTTACTGTTAATTTGTCTACTTTGTCTTATATGGACGAATACTCCTAAATAATGGAGAAATAAACGATATCTTCAAATATGAGTATAAGTAAAAGTAATTCGTCCACTAATAAGGTCGTGGGAACCAGCCAACTTCTTAACAAGTGGCCAACTTTCGGGAAAGTTCTAACTGATGGGCTCATTATAGTTAGGATGGACTTTGTTATAATAAGTCGAACTTAACACTTGGTTAGTATCACTTCATCAATACCTTCTTAATTATTTCCCACAAGACTGCCAATCTGATTGATTCCATATCAAAATATCTGAACCCCACACCCTATCTTCGGAACATACTCGTATTCGTATAAAAAAAAACAATATTTTGAATAAAGAAATATTGGACAACATCACATACATTACTTTGATTTTAGTAGCTAATGCACTTTGTGTTATATAAATCAAAAACAACGACGGTACCACAACACACAGACCCGATGTTCCTATACAAGGTGGCCGGGGAGTTGACGTTCAAAGCTAAAATTTGGATGCCTTATATCATGGTGTATCCAAATCACCCCCATGTTCGTTTTAACACTGACCCTACCGGTAACTGAACCAGGGTCCTCAGAGGTAGCGATACCAAGTAAGTCTGGCGTGCTCGCTTCTCGGCTACGAAGGTCGGTCAGTCTTATGCATAAACATTTTCTTACACAAATAAAGTAACTTTTTGACGAGTTTCGAGTTATTCCTTTCAATTTGGAGTGAAATAATAAAAGTCGATGGTACAAATGACATTTTCTTTACAGTAAGAACATTGTGACGCAATATAACAGGGAATAAAAGAAATTTTACAGCAGTTTTTATAGCATTCGTAAAAGTTGAAAGAAGCGCATTTCGTTCGACAGTGATTACGTACGCTATCATGTTTTGCTGAAGCTGTAGTACTCGTAAACAGACGATATTTTTATTTGTAGGTACTTCTTCTCTGCTAAGTTCGCTTAGTTTAAAAGAGTATTAAAATTAATATACTTGCAACTAAAACTGAAACTTGCAAATATCAATTAACTTTAAGAACGCTTAGGGCGATCATACTCAGACCGCTCTTGCAGTCATAGTCAACAGCTTGAAACTGCCATTGATAACTGCTGGAGCAGTTGGTATTATCTGCTCAAGAAATTACATTTCATTTTCATTCAATACAGTAGGAAACGTGTAATGAACAGCGCACGCGGGCGCGCGGAGGCAACTAACTGTGTGAGAGCAGTCGACAGCTCGAGCAGTCAGTGTATGCCTAGCGACTGCTTGACCGCATCAATCGCCAACGTGTTGCCAACCGCCCAAAGCAGTCCCAACTGCTCGAGCGGTTTCGTGTATATGTGTGCGTAGAATACTGTAGTTTACGATGCAGTTGTAGCTTGAAGCTGACGATAGTAGCTGCTTCAAGCTGTCCGTGTATGGCGGGTTAAACAATATTGACCTTACTACAAAAAGATAGATTAGTGTTGAACACTTGTCTAAAGATTAGTCAACCAATTTGAAATGTTGACACATCAGACATTCGAGACATATTATTAAGAAACATTGCAAATTGATTGACTTATCTTTAGACAAGTGTTCAAAACTAATCTATCTTTTTGTAGTAAGGCCATATGTTTTTATATCATTATTGTTTCCCTTAAAGTGCACAAAAAAAAATACTTAAATGCAGATACGTTAACAGACTTACATTTATTACCAATTTTTTTTATCATAAAGCAAAAATTAATTAGATATAAACTTAAAGTCAAGTGTTACTAAGTACAAGAATGTGATTCAGCTTATGTTAGTATTTATAAACAATTATGTGTTTCTCGACGGTAACATCCTCGTTTTTAAAAAGAGCTTGTAACAGTATTGTTAAAACAAAGCTGTTTTTATACTCGTGTCTAACCCAACCTACGACTATAAAGTTAACGTAAAGTACATACGTCGTCGTTAGAGTTCGTGAAACTGCATTCTCAAGCACCGGAGGGATGCTTTTATGTTTAAAATGTATTAGTGCTAATAAAACAGAGGATGTTGACATTGCCTGTCCTGAGGACATAAAAAGCTGTATGTCTTGTTACTAGGTATCTAGGTTTCAAATAAAAACTGTTTATTGTTGATAGTGTCTTGTTTCATTTATGTAAACTGTAACTGTAAACTGAACATTGACTACATATTTCCATTTTCAGGAAATCTTAATCTTAATATATAAAAGTCGTGTTTGTTACAACACTTATAACTCGAAAACGGCTAGACCGATGTTCATGGTTTATAATTTGTTGGATTTGTGTCCTCCCCGAATAGCAGAATAAATAATAAAAGCATTGGAAAAGCTGACGAAAAAAAATACTATTAGGCGGCACGAAGTTCGCCGGGTCAGCTAATTAAGTATGTATAAAAGAAACTCTGTGCAACGAACGGTCATTGTATTAAGTTCATCTTCATGTTTCTATGGAGCCATAAATTTAACAAAGGAAAAAAAAATAACATTCAAAGCGTTTAACTTATTCAAATAGCAACTAAGCAGTATTAATAATTTATTGTAGAATTACAATTCCAAAAGTTTTCAATTTTACTTTTCTTTAAATAAACCATAGATAATAACATAGATAATTAATTCCCTTAAACTTATGAAGTATCGTGGTATCATTATGATGTATCAATTAGCACTCTAATCTAGTATAGGTCCTTTAGGAATAGACGTAAAATATTCTGATACATCGCGATTACCGGATTACAGTTCACATTTACAAAGATACTAATTAAAATCTAAGGACGAACTCCTGTAAGTCGCTTCCAAAGACATTCGTAAGAAAACCTACGCGATGCTAAAGGTCACAGGATTGGATTAGATGCCTTTTAAGTAATTAAGGAGTATAATATATTGACAGTTCACTTACATTAATTACCGCATTAGTCACTGAGCTAGTATTTATTGAGGCAATTTGGCACTCGATCGATAGACTAAATCGGTAACAACGCGATCGATTAATGACCTATCTCTATACAGACGGAGATTGAAATAGGATCTCCTCGTAGTTCGATTTTGTCTATTTGTGTTGCTAAATGGAAATGAGATGACTGTGTTGATGATACAGGTATTACCAATCAAACGATACAATGTGCACTGTATAAATTGGTAATTGCAAAGGTAACCATTTGCGTGGTAAAGATCTTCAGTGTCATGTAATATAATCATTTCAACTATGAGGTGGTTTGGGCCAAACTACAATGCGAGCCCGTTACGGATTGTAAGGCAAGTGACTTAATATTATTGTCACATGAAATCAAGCCACCTTAAGGATTCTGGTCACCTAAGTGACCTAAAGTCCTTTATGAAATATAAAAAATATTAGGTTAACGAAGTAAAGATGCATAGGCAAGTGTGTTTGTTAAGAATAAACTGTAGATGAAATAGTATAAACAGGGTGAGATACATTAGTAGGTATAAATGCATCTAACGCAAAAGTAATTATCAAGGTCAAATAGCGTATCTAATTCACGATCAAAGAAACAAGGCATTATTTCACTTTAAACGAATACTTCAAAGTACAGTTATTTAAGCGAATTCCGCTTTAATAAAGGTTTATGAGGAAGGATTTACATACGGCCCGCTACCCGCATTGCTGAGGTCGTAACCCTTGTATTTCAAGACATTTCACCATCACAAGTCACTCAACAAACTCGGTAGAATCCAACCATGAAATTACGCTTGGGAGTTATAATGGTACTAAAAGCTAAGGAATGCCAGAGAGGGAGTTGTGAAATTATAATTTTTGGTAAGACCATTTAGGAATCATCTAAATCGGTATACATTTGCGGAAGAAATAGAATCAATAAGTAGAATTATTAAGAACCCTTCCTATTGGAAATCGGTTGAAAGTTGAAGTATTTTTATTGTAAGACGTTTTATTTTAGCTTCTCTAAAAAATGACACTGGTGTATACAAATGCTTAAACGTTGCATTTGACCAACACTAAAACAGATACAACTAAGCAGATACGTTGGGTAAAATGATTGACGAAAACCACATAACATGGCACACTGGACTCTTAAAGTGTTAAGCCTTGTGTCCTAGTACAAACTGAAATTTCACGTCACGAATATAATATCACAACTCCTCAATTCATAATTGCTTTGCAATTGCTGCTTTATCAACTTCATCAGTCGATCTGTTAGAGCCATTAGCACACAATAGGATCTAAATATAGTTTCCTGGGCTGCAGGATTTGCCGTGACCTTCGTAGCTGCTGCATTGCAGTGCCATGGCTGGAATCACGCTATTGTTTTACTTGCAAGCTTAAATAAGTCCGCTGTGTTACCTTGAGGTATCTAGCTTAATTAGTTTTTGTGTAATGATTTTTGTTAAATTTCAAATTAGATTTACACATTATGTTTATCGCAAATAAAGGTAATCGTGTTGTTTTATGTTTAGTTTCGTATTCTGCGTCAGTCTTCTCTCTAAGTTCCAATGCAGTGCAAACTTTTGATAAATATTATACCATGATTAAAATGACTGATTTCACTTAAAGACCTTTAAACATTAGCAAACTAATGTTTGTCAATAAGTAATTGTGTTTAATACAAGACGAAATTCCTAGTAGCTGTAAACAATAATGTATCAACATATTATAGTAATTTACAAAGTCCCCAAAGTAAAAACCACTCTAACAAAAATGATTTACTCTGTTTTACAGAAATGGATTTCATTTTCATATACTTATTACAAAGCCATTTTTAATTTCAATGTCCATAAAATTTGTTTATATCAAAAAATACACTAGTAAATGTGGAAGCGAACTAAAAACATTTAAATACGTAAAGTCAACAATAACCATCACGAGCATTTGAAATTGGCTTTGATTTATTTCTTTTATACCACCTCTGACAGTCACGAAAAGTAGACTTCTTAATGCAAATAATTCTCACAGATAACTTCACTTTGTTTTATTATACACACACCGGCATATTTAGCGGAACACAAAAAAAAGTCCATAATTAAAAAAAATATGGTTTTATCTTAAAATCTACTCACTACACTTCTTTTGTTATTTAAAGTTTCATTTGTTTTAATTATAATAAGATCACATTAAGAACACATTTTGCGAGTAAAGGCTTTTTGTGAAAAATGGTACATTTTTGAACTTTCTATGTAACCGGGAAAAGTGAAAATTGATATTAAAATAACAATTTATTTTATTTAAAAAAAACTGTGATTAATATCGCGTATTTCCTCCACGTGCTCTTATTAAAGTTTCTACCCGTCTAGGCATACTGAGAATGATGTTATCGATGGTCTCCTGGGATAGTCTCCGCCATTCCTCAACTACGGCGATTCGCAGTTTACCCACGTTGGCAGGAGCTGGAATTCTGGACTTAACTTTTCTTTTCAGCAAGTCCCAAACGTGCTCTATTGGGTTCATATCCGGTGATCTCGCCGGCCACTCCATAACAGTGATATTCATATCATTAAGATATGCTTAAATTACCCGAGCGGTATGCGGCCGAGCATTATCCTGCATAAAAACAAAACCGTCACCGATATATGGGGAAAACGGTAAGACATTTTCTTCTAAAACTTCTCTGATATAGCGGTCTGCAGTCAGACTCCCTCTGTCAATCACTACCAAGTCTGTGCGAGCTCCCAAACAAATGCCCGCCCAAACCATTATTGATCCACCACCGTATGCAACTGTAGTTTCAAAATTTGTCTGAATGTATAATTCTCCTTTGCGTCTCTGTATATTCTTTGCCTGCCGTCAATTTGATTTAAGAGAATTCTGCACTCATCACTAAACAATACCTTACTCCATTGGTTCGCGTTCCAAATTCGATGTTCCTGAGCAAAAGTGAACCTGTTTCTACGATGATTTACTTCGAGCCTTGGAGCCTTTGCGGGCACAAATGAACCCAAACCAGCTTCTTCAAACCTTCTTCGTACCGTACGCTCACTTACGGTTACACCCCGCACTGCTTCTAACTCATGTCGGGCTTGGACGGCCGTCAAACGGGGGTTCCTACGTACACGAAGCCGAATGAAACGATCATCCCTACTCGAAGTGCGTCTTTTTCTGCCTTGTCCTGCTCTTCTCACATAAGTACCGGTCTCCCTGAACCGTTGGATACTGCGATGGATCGTTGAAACTGGTCGACGAAGATCTCTGGATATCACTCTGTAGGTTTGACCATTTCTTCGCATTTCGAGTGCCCTAGCAATCTCCGTTGGGGCTAAGTCAGGCATAATTTAGTCCTCAACTCCAAAAAGATGCGTTATTAAAAAAAACTAACAAAAAACAGTATTTCAATGAAATTTTAAATCAAACTCAGAAGGAAGAAATACTCGAAGTTCGCTCCAGATAAGGTGTATTTGAATAAAATTAAAACAATTGCATAAAATGTGATGTTCAGTTGTTTTCTTAATTTGAAATGATTGCTTTTTAAATTAAATGACGTATAAACCAGCCAGCAACCTTATATGATACTGATATCAAACCTTTTTTTATGTTCCGCTAAATATGCCGGTGTGTGTAGAAGTAGGAGTATCTTCTACTTCTGCAACCTGTCATTTATTGTTAAGCCAATCATTTTAGCTTTATTAGTTTTAATGATCCTACTTTGTTCAAAAAATTGATGACACTGCAATCTACATAGAATCAAAAACAAATCTGTAAGATATAAATAAACACAACTATTACCTATTTGTTTAGTGTAGACTCGATTAGACTATAATAATTCATAGATTTTAGTGAATTATTGCTAGATGCTCGCTCTACCATCGACTAATGATATCCAGGTTTTCAACAACATTAGTTTTTAACACATAGGTTCTGTAAATGTGGTTATTTCATGACAGTCTTTGGGGAATACTTCGCGTGACATATTATGCATATAACGTCACGGTGATACATCAGAAGTAGGTCTTCATGCAAATATCAAAATACATAATTGAATACTATGTTGATGTAGCCAGTATAATAATACACCTTAGTGTTAGTTTTGCATGTTATTAGATACGAAAACGTTTAATGCTTCATCGATTCTGATAAACATATTATAACACTAAATAACTATTAACCTTATTTAATAGTTTTTTGAGTACTTACGAGTATAATCGTTTTTTTTTTCATTTATTATCGTTACGAATCAAAACTTATATAAAAAAATATATATTTATAAAAATCTAATGTATCTTTTCATTCAAAATGTCTATAAACTTACAATACGTTTTACCTATATTTGGATAACAATTTATAATTTATTTACACATATTGAAATGAAAGAAAGTAATCAATGTTATCAAAGAGCGGTAAAATAATAATGAAAATCAATAATAAATATTGAGTTACAAACATACTATTAACATACTTATTTACGAATAGGTAATGTCATTAATCGGTCAGTTGATGAAGTACCCAATTTATTACGTTTTTGAATTTTAAATCAAATTTGTGAATACTTATACATAAATACTTACTATGTACCTGAAACAAGTCTAAATTAAAGGATATATTTATACTCGTAATTGCTCTAATTAGTAAACACGTATTGAAGAAGTTCTAATTGTAGGTTACGGACAAATGAAACAGTAAGCTACAAGTGAGAATACTGGTTAGGATTTTAGTACAATCACTGATAAAAATGCGACCGTCGTCTTTAATGAAAATCGATTAATGATCACAAGTATAATTACCGAACACGCAGAAGGCGCCGAATGAGCACCACATGTGCCTCCAGCAGTCGCTGCAGCCAAAGCACTACTTCCAGGCACCTGGCAAGAAACACCAAACAATTAAGACTAAATCTAATATCCATAGCAAAAAGTTTCAAATTTCATCCAAAACTAAATACGCTTTATTAACAAGCCGATGCAAACGTAAAAAGTTACTGGGAAAATAACTTGTTAGTCGCTTGAGTAATTATTACCTACAGAAAAGAAGTCTACTTAATTATAGGCCTCTAAATACTACCTAGAAGATACTTATACCCAATAGCAATCGTTACTACAAAAATGTTATATTGTGTTACTGATAAAGGATAAAGGTATGTTATGCTGGCAATAAGAGGGTAAATGTTAAGGTTATTGCAAGGATATAGCAATTTTGGATATAAATAAAAACACACCATGTTGTTTTCCTATAGTGGCGTTGAAAGACGGGAGGGACACTGGTCCACCTGTCAAAATTATATCCGCTATGGAAATTGTGGAAATATTAGCTAGCTTTCATAACTTAAGATTAAAATTGTTAAGTTTTATCTAGCAATTTTGACCCAAAGTGAAAGTAGGCAATTTGACATTAATTTAATAAAAAGAACAAGGATTTTTTTCATAAACCAGTAGATTAGGACACAGATAACATTAAAAAAAACAATTTTATTATAAGTCTAGCAAGGTCCACAAAGGTCCTTGAAGCAATCCTGATTTTAATCATTGATAAAAATGTGTAATTGACCATAATATCCCGTTTTGAATAAACAAAACTCATAAAAACATTGGAGAATAAAACACTGTTAAATTTACGAAACAAACACAAAGACAGTGACATTCAAATTGAGTTAAAATTTGTTATCACAAACATTTTCAAACTCAAAAATCGTGACTTGGATAGATTCATGTGTGTATTCTGCTTTAATTTGGTTGCAAAATTTATTATGAATTTATTAATTCAGAACAAAATACATTTATGAATAAAAACAGACTATACAATAGTCTAACGATCTCTTTCTTACATCATTTAGTTGGAGATAGGCAAATTTAGTAGGACTTCATATTGGTTGTGTGTTTGTGGCATTTAATTGTTTTAGATAAACGTAATTTACACTTAGTTTATCATTTTCTCTTTCTTTTGTTCGTTTCTTCTATTTATTTTTGATACAAATAGTAGGAGTCAAACTGTCTGTCAGTCTGTCCATTTGTATGGCAAGTACAGCTGTCAAACTGTCCATCCTCATACCATTTATCATATAACCCAGAATGTGTTGCATTACCATTATTCTTTTTATTATGAGTAGACTTACTCTTAGCGCTACTTGAGTTTGAAATAGTATTGCTTTAACTCAATGATATTTTACCTAACAGTACTCACCTTTAACTGTTCCTGTTTGTAATCAGGCTGATACGGCAATAGCATCCTGATCTTGCCCCATCGATTGAAGAATAATGCTATCGCTCCAACCCACACTAAGAGCACCATAACTACGATGCCTATTTCAACCCCTCGTATCTGTATGAAAAAAACATTTTATTTAATTAGGATAAATTACTCACAACATTTCTTCTGAAATGTTTTAAATTACAAAAATTGCTTTCTCATCATCAATCATTATCAAAATTGCTTTCTTGTTGTTGTTTTATATTTTTTTTTCAATAAAATTAAGAAAATGATAGCAACATATTTTTTTTTCATTTTAATAAGTATTGTTTCTTAAGAGCCCGCAAACACTGCAACTTTTTGAGTCACCGATCGCAAATTAACAAGAGCCAGCCACTAGACCTCAATTTCAATCTCGAAAATGCGATGTAGTCGCCGGTTGCAAATGCTAGAAAACGCGTTTCTACAACGATACGTAATGCTAAAAGGATCATTTTTGTAAGTATTATTCTTAAGGTACGTGCACACTCATCGGTCACGTCTCCCTAAAATTGCTAATCAGTCACTTTCAAAATAACTTAAGTAGAAAAAGTATTACTTCAGCCCCACACGTGAGTCAATTTACGACTGCGTCTCCAATTCACGTGACAATGACGCGACTGATCGCCGACTTGATAGATGTGAGTGATGTGCGCCTGCTTTTAGTATTTTTTTTGCTATCACAACATACAGAAAGTTGTGGCATTTCACCACAATAAATAACACCTTTATTACGACTTATTACACTTTGTATAATTACCGTGGGGAAGGTAGGCGAAGGGTCGGGCGGGGCCACTGAGGAGCGCGGGGTACCCGCTAGCCCCCCGTCCTGTTGTGGCGACGTTCGTGGAGGTTCTATACAAATAATAAATGCATTAGTTTTTTTTTTACAATTGGAAAATTATTATCTATTTTATTTTCGAATTAAATATTATATAAAATGCATTAGTTAAATATGGTATTGGTCAAACAATTTTGTGAATATTTGCTACTTATTAGAGAAAAAACATAGATAAACATAAATAAACATAGAGGACATGGGCAGCTTTGAGAATTGAGATGGGATAATAAATTTACAAGTAGAAAAAACATAACCCTCGTTGGCAGTCGGGTAAAAAGTAAGCGTTCCTTCCCCTTCTTTGTTCCTTTCCTTGTTTCTATGTTTTAGTTGTTTATAGTAAGTACCGAATATCTATAATTGAAAATTTTAAATTAAATAATTTTATTTCAACAACAGATGATAAAGCATGCATGACACAAATTTGTTGACTCGTATTCTTCTTACATTTGTTGTGTAAGATTTTACTATCTGTAGATAATCATTGCAAACATTTAGGAAAAAAAAACTCTTCGACCAAGCATCATTTATTATGTTACTTAATACAAAATTTTAGGAATATTACTATGATAATGATTCAATACTAAGACGCTCCTTCCAGTACTCTCTGAAAATGTCCACAGGGGTTCAGCGTACACGAAACTAGCATTAGGAAATAATGTTCGAGATCTTACTCGTATAGTACACCATTAGGCTTTCAGTGTGATTGAACCTATTTCTTTTGGACTTTGTCTTGTATTTATTTATAAATGAATACTCTATGAAGCATCTTTCTAATCTCTATATTTACCTACCATTACACGCTTTCTTTTTACTGAATCAATTCTGATGACCTCCCTAGTTCACTTAGTTCCAATCTTTCTCGAAAGATTCAGCTGATCACAACTTATTTGTATTTTGAGATGTACCTACAAATTTGCGAACCCTTTCCTCTGCTACAACTAAAATACATTGCTTATTGATAGATTTTGTGATTTTAGGTCTAGTTGAAGTACTCTATGGGTTTTGATTGCTGCGAGTACCAAATAAGCAGCTGCATCTGTTGACATTGATTTTTATTTCGTGACATTTTTATGTAAGGGATTGCAAGACAGTTAGACAATGAAGTGATCCTATTAAGGTTCCTTTTTACCTTTTGAGGTTCTAAAAATAAAATAGAATCCATAAACTATATCCAATATTCAATTCATGACCTATTAAAGCATAGTAGTACCGCTAGCATGTAGGTACAGTTTCCTTCATACTGGCGTAATGGATGCTCTAGTTAGGAAACAGTTTGAGCATAATTAGTCAGGTTATTTGCGTAAGCTCTTCTAACTTACGCTGCGCTGGCTAGGTTAAATTATTTAGATAGGTTTCATCTAACTCGTAAATTCCGAGGTATTTGAGGTCTGGACTTCTTGGGGTGATATTAACGCCCATTTTGGTATTATTGGTTGGTTATTCGAAGCACATAATCAAGCGGTCTCAACGATTTTATTTGCGTTTACTTGTCGTTAAAAGAAAGGATGGTAGTGAAATCTGTTCATTTTACTTTGTGTAGCCATGGTTCTGGTGATTCCGTTTAAGGGCTAAATCTGATGGCCACAGCTTCGAATTTAAGACTTCCCGCATCTATTTCTTTAGCTAATAATTCCTTCTCTGGGAACAGGAATATATTCTTATATAGAAAGCTAATATATTAGCTATCCTAAATAAATCACGAGGACTACAACTAAATCCCGCCAGTAAAACTAAATAACTATATAAAACACTTAGTTCACAATAAGTAGTTAGTAATAATACATTCGGATGGCTTGCTGACCACTCCACACAGACCTAATAAACTTAATGTCGAGTCCAATTTTAGAAATCGGTCAAAACACTCGACCGTTGCACTTTGTGATGAGCTGAATATTCCAGCAGCCGTCTGGCGAGGCTGGTGCAGGAATAGAATGGTTTAGATCACAAGTTTAGATACTTTTTACGGGAACATTAATATGCGAACACTGTCTAACCGTCTAACGTTTTTCTTTTTTGGGGCTCTTTCGTTATATGCCAGTTGCAATTTGTGTTATTAGACAAGAAAATCTGTAACATAGTTTTGACGACCTCCGTAGCTGAGAGGCAAGCACGCTGGGCTTGGCGTTGCTATCTCTGAGGTCCAAGGTTCGATACCTGGAAGGGTTAATATTGAACTTTTCTATTTTTCCCCGGAACTTTGCTATATTTTAAAGAGTCTGGATATTTTGGTAACGTCGTTGTTTTTTATTTCTATACTACAAGTGCTTTGCTTACTTTAGTATCAGAGTAATATGATGTTGTCCAATATTTATTTATCTCTCTATCTCAGAATTCTGGGTAGTTGTTGGACAGATTTTGATTTGAGTTGTTGTAAAAGCATGCCTATTATACGCTCCACTGCAGGGCACAGGCCTCACCTCAACTATGAGGTGGTTTGGGACATACTCCACCACGCGGGCCCAGTGCGGATTGGTGGAGGGTTGTTGTAAGGCCAGTGACTAAACCTTACTGTCAGATGTAATCAAACCGCCTTAAGGCCTCTGACTAGGCTTCACGACCAATGTCAAGCTTGATTGCTTAAATTTAGTAATGGATACCAAAGCGCTGCCACCAGTCAATAAATGATGAACAATGTACAATAACTTCTGTGTTGTTTCGTAGTTAAGCCTAATCAGAATAAGACTCACGTTTAGATGCGCTTTAAATTATTATTACTGCACCCGGAAGATCAAACGTGGCGAGCAAACGGGCCGTCTGGAGCGGAGCCAACACTGCGCCGGAGAAAATGTGCGCAAGATATACAAGTTACTCTCACTGAATGCGGGAGAAAGACAATAGAAGATAATACAATCAAATAGCCGTTACGTGGAAATAGTTAACTTATACGTTTCTGTAAGGTCTAATGCTACGAATAAAAAGTTAACACTTAGGGCCTGTTTCATAATCGAAAAGTAAGAACTACTCAACAAATAAATTGTAATCAAGAACACATTTTGTATGAAGTATCTGGCATATTAAACTAACTGAGACTTATTCAGTGAATGTGAAACAGGACCTTAGTATTTAGGCAAGGTCAAAAAACGAATCACAGAACGCACCCCTATTTCCTAAAAAATAGCAATCAGCAATAATCGCACTATCATCGCCTAATTGATGCTTAGTGTCAAAATCTATTCGCAGCACCGACAGTAGATTGCTTTGTTTTTGGTTTTTGCTGTCAATACTTTACTACTTTTTTGCAATTATAAGCCATAATTGCTCAATTTTTGCTATCAAATTGCTTTTGCAAGATACGAAATAAGGGTACCGGAACTAGCGTTGATAATACCGATTTGAAATATAAAGAGGTTAAAGAATACAATCAAGCAGCTGTCTTTATTAAGACTATCATACTCTCCGTAATACTCGTATGTTGAAACATGGATTACATTTTCATTTTTCATAGGCATACGGGTTTTGTAACGTCTACCTGAGAAACCTCAGAAGATATTTTATTATTATTTAATAAGAAGTCAAAATATAATTATTTTAAGTACCTATTTAATAAAAAAAAGAAGTTACCTTTAAAAATAACAATCTGTATCCCTGTATCAACAGTTAGGAACATCATGAATAATTAAAAATAATAATAACAAAACTGGAAACATTAATTAAGTCCTCGTTCAATTTACCTCTTGGACAGGTAGCATCGTGAGTTTAGGGTTCAATGAACTTTCAGGTCATTGTGCTTTGTCAAAGGAAGGTAAATAATGTTAATACAAATGTCATTAACACTTATGGACTTATGATAAATGTCTTTTAAAGTATGTTTGGAAATAATAAAAGGGAGGGGGGAAGTGAAAACTTCATGTACTGTTGACTTTACTTCAAAAGTTAAATACGTTTTTAGTCATAGATATTCAATTATTGTTACAAATTAATTTCAATTTCAATTGTTTGTTTGCTAAAACACAGTAAAGACAAGTTGACAAAATTTTTATACAGTGCGTGTGTTTAGTCTGCTCGCAGACGTGCACAAATTCATAATCATTTTACAGTGATCTAAATTAACGAAATAAAATTATAATTAATACAAGAGCCATTCCGTTAATTGTTTTTTAAATGGTGTCCCTTTAAGATTTTTAATTTAAATTTTTTTTTTTCGCATTTATCTGTCAGTCATCCTGGTTGTCTAAATATTTTGGTACGGATTTCACATTTTCACCAGTAAATAGACTGATTCAGGCGGAATATTTCTAACCACAAACATGTCTATACTAATATTATAAAGAGGAAAGATTTGTACCTATTTTTGTATGTTTGTAATGAATAGGTTAAAAAAGTACTGGGCCTATTTAAAAAATTATTTCACCAATAGAATGCAACATTCCTCCAATTTGACTTAGGCTACATTTCATTTTGAAAAAAATTAGGGATCCTTGGTAAAATTTGAACAATGTAACCGAAGGTGTATAAAAATGAGTCTTAAAATGTCTTTCGTCGTATGCGCTGCCGAAACTATTAGCGATAATTGTCTACCCCGTGCGAAGCCGGGACGGGCTGCTAGTAATTTATAATCTAAATTTATAACCATAAATCATTAATCTTCGACGTGCTACGTCAAGCAGGGCGCAAGACAATGAAAGAATTCTAATTTCAATACGATTTTGAGACTTATTTACTACAACATTATATCAAATGCTCATTTAATTCTTCGAACAACTGAAACTAGCTGCATAGAAAACACGACTGTTTACAATCCCACTAAAATTATAAATGCGAAAGTTTGTGAGGATTTTTGGGACTCAATCACGCGTAAACGGCTCAATGGATTTGTATGAAATAATTTTGCACTCATAGAATATGATCTGTGGATTAATAGGATACTTTTTACTACAGCAAAATGTTAAGGACGTCGCGGACAACACCTAGTGGTTCATAAAATGCCAGTTTTGTCACATTGAGTTTAAACGTCCAACGAACGAAAAAAAATTGTAGTAGCGATATCGCAGCGTTACAGTTGCGTTATTGCATACGCTCAAAAATCGCCTGGAATATTATGTATTGCTCGTATAAAACCTGGCGTAATATTTAGGAGCTGACACAAAATAAAATAGTAGTGACGGCGTTAACTGGCTATAAAAGCTCTGTACTACTGCTTTCTAACTGTAATGGTTCTGTAGGTCGTTAGTATTTAAAAAAAGTTGGGCGAAATATTTTTAGCGTATGTAACCTAAAAAGCACAAAATGTTGAAGGCTGTAATTTTATTTCCTATGTAAGAAAAAGATGAGTCACACAAGAACACGTTAATCGTTATTTACCTGGTGTCGTTGGTTTGTACAAGGATTTATATCGAAGAAAACTAAATTGTAGTTAACATAATTACAGTTGTACAATCTACTAAAAGGTCGTTACTTTTAACTGTAGTAGGTAAATAAGCCTCTTTATACAATGTCATAGAACGTAGGTACCAGTCCTCTCCTTAAAAGTGCTCTAATAAATGTCACACTACACACTAAACTAACAAAAATGAAAACCATTCAATTCTCAACTTATCCAGCTTACATTTAAGGTACAAAGACTACAGTTACACCTGTTGCGTGTTGCCATGCGTGCGAACTAAACTCCAGACGGACTAAGGATAAATAGCGTGTCTGTTCATACCCTAGTTTGACATACTTGACAATGTAAGCGTGTTAGAACCTTGTCCTATTACGGATGTTGTAAAACTTCATGTTAGGACTTAAGAACTAAGTATGTCATGAGGCATGACTTATGACAGTTCAAGCATTTATTTTGAACTGAAATTGAATAAGTTTGTGAATAGTAACCGGTAGAATTTGCTACACGTGTATTTGCAAATACGAATGTGACAGTTAATCTTGACGACCGTCTGGTGTAGTGGTTCGCACTCCGGACTACAATGCCTGGCGGTTGCGGGTTTGAATCCCGCAAGGGGCAAATGTTAGTGTGATAAGCACGAGCATTTGTACCTAAGTGAATGTTTATAAGCGTATTTAAGTATTTTTATCCGTTATCTAGTCGCCATAGTACAAGCTTTGCTTAGTTTGGGGCTAGCTAATTGGTGTGATTGTGGAAACTTATTTTTATTATTATTTATTTATTATTTTAATCTCATATAACATCAAGTATTCTCCAAACATGTTTCTTGTATAATTTCTTTAACCCTTAAAAACCAGTGTTTAATGTCAAAAAACATGGAAAAGACATTTATACTGTTTATAAACCCTTCCTTGTTATTATGACTGTTATGTAGCTTAAACCCTAAAGCTTTGCTTTAAAATAAAATAATTTTATTACACCTTTCTCGAAACTACCGTAGATAATACTTAGATAATAAAGTATCTTAAATCATAAAAATTCACGGCCGTTTCTTTACAAATTTTAAAATATATTAGCACACTTTTCACATCAGTCAGTTAGATTACGCGTAATATTTATTCTTCTTTTATTGTGAAAATTTATTGTCCTTAACTTATTTCGACAAAGTACTAAGATTACTATCATAACGTTTGCCCTACCTGCTGTCTATGGTTAACCACACTTTACACTATTAATGACTCGACCCTGGAACATCGTGTTTGTAATTTACTTTGATAAAGTCCAAAGTTTAACATTCTCGTTGTTCGGTCAGTAGGTAGGTACTGTCCGCTTTACAAATACGTGCGATGTAAATAATTAAGTAATAGTAATAGTCAAGTTACTAAGTTATTTTACCCATTGTTTTTGGTTGTTAGGATGGTTAAAAATAATAATGATTAATAACAAAATTTTGGTTTCCGAATATATAAAAAAATCTAAATTTAAATAAAGTAGTGGCAATAGGAGTAGCTTTTATTGCATGATTGAGCTATAAGTAGAATGCTAATAGGTATTTTGACTACATTACCTAGTACCATAATATAAAAATAGAACTTATGAACAAGATCTAAACGACCTAAAACCCAAAGGAGACATATTTTGCTACAACTGTTATAAGCTTGTATTATTTTAAAAACTCAGTGAAACGGGAATTAACGCAATCATAATTTAGGTACAAAATGTTACCTCTTTTGCCTGAAGTTTCGATCGGGTTACACCGATCGTGGTCACAGGCTGACTGGAACAGCGATGCCTTCATCTACCCTCATAATATTATTTTCACGCCGTACCGTCACACACTTTATTTTTTTTTAAATTATGGAACGCGAAAGTTTAAAAGTAATTATTGTATTAATTATTGTAACAAATAAATCGACGGTATGAAAAAATACACAAAAAGCAATAATACCTATCAGTCGGCTGCTTCAATTTTACAGCTGACTGTACCTCATAATACCTTCTATTTTCACTCGTTTGTTATTCCCAGGCAAATTGGGGGTTCCCCTGAAAGATTTATAACGTTGACTTACTTTAATTTGACAGCTTGTTGATGAAGAATTTGTAATGGCGGATTGAAACGTTACGGGCGAGGAAAGAACCGCTTTCCGTTTGAATATAGAATGAGAGTAAGTTGAATTGCGGTTTTGAAAAGGCAAAACGGAAGAAATTGTTGGGTGAATGAGCGGAATAAAGATTTTGAGTTGCTGTTTGCTTCCTTAATAGGTTTACTGTTTTATTATTTATGGCGATTGCAAAACTGGACGCGAACTCGGACACACGCAACAATAGATTGTCATTTTTAGAGTGATTCTAATTAACTAAGCTGACACAACTAATAGAAATTTCGCAGTTTTTCTATTTTGTTTCTTCCTCTCATATCTACAAGACTTGTTTAACGGACTTGTTTTAATATAATGTGTTTTAATTTTTAACAGCCTTTAATTTTGCTAAAGTAATGCATAGTTTTCCGTTTTTTTTAATTTAACTTGTAAAGTATGATGATAAATTTTAAAAGAACTTTACTTACATAAAGTCAATAATAAAAGTTCGGAGTTAGCATACACATAAGTAATTAAGCTTTTCCTTGGCGAACAGACACATAACGATATTAAATTCACCTTGTATATTAGCGGACCTAGTCGCAGATAACAGTTAGTTATTATATTTACTTTCAGTAATTTAAGAATGAATATTATACCTTTA
The DNA here is from genome assembly GCA_950371115.1 of Anania fuscalis. Taxonomy (NCBI): domain Eukaryota; kingdom Metazoa; phylum Arthropoda; class Insecta; order Lepidoptera; family Crambidae; genus Anania; species Anania fuscalis. Next base: position 12,837,305 of record OX493335.1, on the reverse strand, counting down.
TTTTTATTTATTAAACAATAACACTACACCAGCATTATTTTAACTTTACTACTGACAAGATTTTTATTTGACGACCTCCGTAGCCAAGAGACGAGCACGCCGTCATGTCTGAGGTTTCGGGTTCGATCCCCGGTCGGGTCAATATAGGAAACGAACTTTTCTATATTGGCTCGGGTCTGGGTGTTGCGGTACCGTCTTTGTTTCTGATTTCTTTAACACAAGTGCTCTAGCTACTTACCATAGGATGAGAGCAATGTATGTGATGTTGTCCAATATTTATTTATTTATTGCATTTTGTCCTGTTCTTATTTGCGATACTACTTCATTTGACCTTAATTCTGGCATACTTATCTTGGCAAGTCTAAATGCAACAAGTTTATTTATCACATCGGCGTAATAAACTTTCTGATTTCTAAAACCCGAGAACAAGGAAATAACTCGTTGGGTCAGGGCTACACATGTTATTTTAATGTTCAGAATTCTGCACGTTGTTTTCCCTCACCGCCGAGCAGGGTATGTATGTACTCGTATGTTCAGGGCCATAACCATGAACTCTTAAAACAATGTCAAAGTTGTAAATCTGTCAATTTTGTTACGTCATTTCATACAAAATTTGACAGAAATGATAATGTTTGACAGATTTGAGATTGTTTTAAGAGTTTGTGGTTACCGCCCAGGGCCCTAACCATGAACTGTTAAAACAATCACAAATCTGTCAAACATTATCATTTCTGTCAAATTTTGTATGAAATGACGTACCAAAATTGACAGATTTGACAACTTTGAGATTGTTTTTAGAGTTCATGGTTAGGGGGCAGGGCCCTAACCATAAACTGTTAAAACTATCACAAATCTGTTAAACATTATCATTTCTGTCAATTTTTTTATGAAATTACATACCAAAATTGACAGATTTGACAACTTTGAGATTGTTTTAAGAGTTCATGGTTATGGCCCAGATCATCTTTAGGTTGTTTCCGGCTATCAATGCTGAAGCATAATATGTAATAATTTTTTGATGTTTAGCGTAAGAAATAGAACTTAACCAATTTGCAACTTTAGCCATACTAACAGATAAATCCACCACCTAGATTCAGAAAAACTCAGAGGCACGAACCAGGAATCGAAATAACCACTTACATGCGGCAAACGCCTACCGTTAAGCTAGCACCATTCCCAAGTTTCTACTGCATAATATATTTAAAAAAAAACACGAAATAGTTGATTTACCACCTGCCATAAACCCAAGATCCCATAAACCTGTTACAATGTTGTAGTTAAGAAAAAACTAATTTCGACGCTACCTATAGTAACGGCTCTACTGGGATTAGGGTCGTAAAACTTCACCTACCAGTTTACCTTACTAACTTGAAAAAAGTTAGTAATAAGTAATAACACTTTTCCCCTTACCTACTTTACTTTACTTTAAACTCTTGGTATCTATTTTTTGTGTGAATTTAATCAGTCTTAATTTTAAAGAAGCTGATACAAACTTTTCTTTTGAGACCAAAATTAAAAAAAACGTAAAAAGGCAGATATTTCATACAAGAGAATTTAGCTTTACCTTAAGGATAATATATGGAGTGACCTATCAATACGCTTGCTTCAAACATATAGTTTTCCTATAGTCAAATCACGTTTGACAATTTTATTTTGTTTTGGTTATGTACATTAAACATTACCAAATTTTGCTATAAACATATTCTGGTTATTTATTCAGAAATACACCCCTAATATTTTCACCAAAACAGCATGAAAATATCCTTTCAAATCAACGTGCAAAGTTAAAGCACGTGCCATAGTTAATAAAGTTGTGAATGTTCATAAGCTAATGCATTTATTGTTCAAAAACGAGTGCATGTCATTTCGTTTAGTGTAAAATTGTGTTTTATTAAAATCTGGATAAAAGCGAGTCCACATAACTGAAATACCGACACGGGCGACTGCACATCGCATTCTCATTTTACGTGCACTCGTGTGCACTCCGCAGCTCTTTCGTTAGGGCTGTCAATCAACGTTTCTGGATTAGATTGCGTGGTTTTTGATTGGTACTGCTGGGTTTTTATTTAGCTCATATTTAATTGATGTTGTCCTATGACAACACAAGATAATTGTGTGTGATTAAATCTATCAAGCCTATGCTTGAGAGATTTAATCACAACTATTTTATTTGATTTAGATCCTCCCTCTATAAGCCTCTCTTTTATTCACGCCTTAACTTTATCCTAGCCTGATACCTAGACACCGGTCGTGCTGCCAATCCTGTCGGCAAATTACGTTAAGCCGGGTCCACATTATGTTACATTAGCCCGATTTTATGACCGTATCTGTACTTACATACAAGATGTATCAGAGTTGTAAAGGTTTTTAATGGCATTACAAAGATGTATTGCAATCAAATATTGCAACAAAAAACAGTTTTCTAGTACCCTCATAATGACAGTCACATATATTATCTAAGCTTATATAGCCACATAGTATCCGAACAGTCAATTACCGTTTGCAGGCACCAGTTGTTGGAGAAGCTGCTTTTAAACAGAGCGATATTCACCAGCACTTGGCTAACAAAGGCCGTTGACCCTTTTTAGCAAAATTTATGTCCGTCCATTACTAAATCAAAATTAGCAAAACTACTCAGTGCGAACCCTACTCGATGTCGAAGTTCAGACATAACGTTTTGATGTTTGCTCGCGTGCACCGTGAACAGGCAAAGAGACATGCGAGAGACTCGTTAGCACTAACCGGACCGACTGAATTACCTCTACCTATTTATCTAGCGGATTCTGAAAATTTATTCAGCTAACTGTCCGTGGTAGACGTCTTATTAGAAAGTTGTTTGTTTTGCAAACATGATTGCTAATTGGACACAAGTTTATCCAGCTGCTGTTTCATTCTAAGCAAAACATGATAAGGAAATGCAGAACCTTGCAGAATACGAATAATTAATATTGAGTACTACAGAGAGAAGTTAGTCACTAGTCTACATGGATTGTACCTGCACCTGGACCTGGTACTCCCTGTAAGCTTCTAGACCACTCAATTAGTCAGTTGCTGTTACACAAGTATAACTATTTAACAAATCTTACTTAGCGCGTGAAAGACAATGGGTCTGGTTCTGTTATCATGGCTTTTCTATATACCGACCACATAGTGACCTGGTACTGCGTGTCAACTTTCAGCATAATCAGTATGTGAATGGCCTGCATACTTACAGCAATACTTGTGCATTTACTACTAAACAAACTTACTCAGCGTGCGGAAGACAATGGGCCTGCTTCTGTACTTGTGGCCGTCCCACAATGCCGCCACAGTGACCTACGAGTAGTACTGCGTTTCAGCTTCCAGCCCGGCCCGCTCAGTATGTCAATGGATATTTACTGCAATACTTGTAAATTTACTATGAAATAAACTCACCCAGCGTGCGGAAGGCAATAGGTCTGCTTCTGTACTTTTGGCTGCCCCTCAGAGCCGCCACAGTGTCATGGCTCTGCGTGTCATCTTTCAGAACACTCAGTATGTCAATCGTCTCCATACTTACTGCAATATTTTTATATTTACTATGAAATTAACTCACCCAGCGTGCGGAAGACAATGGGTCTGCTTCTGTACTTGTGGCCGCCCCACAGAGCCGCCACAGTGACCTGGTACTGCGTGTCGGCTTCCAGCCCGCTCAGGATGACCGCGTCTGAGTTGCCCGCCACCTCCAGCACGACTCTGTAACTAACGAGCAATGAGTCAATTTCGCGGTTTTCTATTGGCAAGCAAGAGAGAGAAGGAAGAATGAAGAGGAAATGAAATTCTAGCTAATAGCTCTATCTACGGGTGAATGTAAATAGGTCTTCGGTATCGGATAATATTGATAAATTGATACATAGGTAGTTAGGTACAACTTGAATATGGGTTGGACTACCGGATTATCTCAGAGCGGGATTTATTGTCTCTTTCAACGTCACACAAACTGACAATTATAGAATAAATTCGGATGTAATCGTTGTGGATTAAATTCACTAACCATGCGATTTTATAAAATGATTTATAATATTACTATTTGGAAAAAATATAAATTAAATTAATTTAAAACGATTGCTCTTAACCTTAACAATAGAGTTTCTTAATGATAACACAAAATGTAACACATTATAGGTATAATTGTAGGTAAGTATGTCTAAATGTAGGTAGGTATATTTTTATTTACGGAAAATCCAACATAATAATTTTATATCTCGTCAAATTCAATAACGAGATTTAAGATTCTATTGCTAATTGCTAGCTTGGAATATTCAGTTAAACTTGCTTCATTATAAAAAGTTTGTAAGTGTTAAATGATCCATCTTTATTAAAACTTTTAATTAGTATCACGAAAGCGAAATATTTGATATTATTCAACTTGTCAAGTTACTTCTTCTCGGACGAAAACGACTAAGTTATCTTTTTCATACTTGTTAAAGGCGACAACCTTGGTTTAGCGTTTCACACTATGGACTAAAAACCGGCCAAGTGCGAGTCGGACTTATCTATAAAAACGGCAAAAATCACGTTTGTTGTATGGGAGCCCCCTGAAATAGCCCTGTGAAAATTTCAACTGTCTGACTATCACGGTTCATGATATAGCCTGCATGGTGACAGACAGACAGACGGACAGCGGGGTCTTAGTAATAGGGTCCCATTTTACCCTTTGCGTAGGAAACCCGAAAAACTATGAGTTTGAATCTCGCAAGGGGCAATTGTTACCAGAATCAATGCCAAATAACATAAAACCTAGTCCACCTGTGATTACTCGTCATAGTCCAGGCTTTCCTGAATATAAGGCTCCGTTGATTGTTGACAGGTCAACTATTTTATAACGAATATCAATATATTCGTTATAAATGATCACTATCATTTAAATACTCTGTTTAATATTTAATTCTCTGTTAGTACCTAACTGACTGCGCAAAGATTTTACAATAAATTTATTATAACTTTAATTTTGCACGTGCCATCGAGCTAGCAAGAGTGTAATTGTCAAATTTCACGCCTGTAAAATCAGAAGTGGTACTTGTACTTTACGGCTACATAACAGCTATCACGCACTGCGTCTATAATGGCAATCACGGTGATGAAATACTTTAAATTTATTAAATACCTCCTTACGTGACACGTAAAATACATTGTCTTTTAAATCTATAAGAGTCTTTGCGAATACACAAAAAAACTTACTTGTAATCTATGAACTATTTTCGTTAAGATCGTCGAATCTTGAAACATGATAAACCTAATGACGTTATGGGATTCAATAAAGTTCACTGGACCCAATGTGCTCAGAATACTATATTCGTACCTATCTCAAATCGGTTCTGGGACTAATTTGTGTGAACAATAAAGGGATTAAGTTATGCCATAGTTTGTTGATAAATTATCTATTCAGTAAACATGCGATATAATAAATTTTGTTATCTTTGTTAGCGGAAAATTTACAAGGTAACTCCTTGTTAGGTACACGGGTACCTTGGTTACGGGATAAACAATAAAATTCAATACAGAAATAGACATACTTTCGTCGTCATAATTTCTGTTTTAGCACATTTTTAGGGTTCCTTAGCCAAATGGCAAAAAACGGAACCCTATGGATTCGTCAAGTCTGTCTGTCCGTCCGTATAACACAGCCACTTTTTACCGAAACTATAAGAACTATACTGTTGAAACTTGGTAAGTAGATGTATTCTGTGAACCGCATCAAGATTTTTACACAAAAATAGAAAAAAAACAATAAATTTTGGGGGTTCCCTATACTTAGAACTGGAACTAAAAAAAATTTTTTTCATCAAACCCATACGTGTATCTATGGATAGGTCTTTAAAAATGGTTATGAGGTTTCTAATATATTTTTTTTCTAAATTGAATAGTTTGCGCGAGAGACACTTCCAAATTGCTAAAATGTGTGCCCCCTCCCCCCCTGTAACTTCTAAAATAAGAGAATGATAAAACTAAAAAAATATATGATATACATTACCATGCAAACTTCCACCGAAAATTGGTTTGAACGAGATCTAGTAAGTAGTTTCTTATTAATACGTCATAAATTGTAAACCGCTTAGATAATGGTATACGGAACCCTCCGTGCGCGAGTCCGACTCGCACTTGGCCGGTTATTATTTGCTTGCCTTGTTACAAACTAAACCTTGAAACATTTGGGCTGGAAACTCTGGGACCGTGGGACTGAATGCCCACAGAATGTAGGTATCGTTAAAGCGTTTAATTGAGACATCTCACGATCCAAAGGCAGGTTTTTATAGGCCACCGAGTAAGGCTAACCTGAGGTGGCAATAGGAACAGCCTTTGGACACATTTACTTTGTATTGAAACATTGAACCGCGATCTCAGCGATGTTTAGGGTCTTGTCTATAAATAAATACTATAGGATACAATTTGTTTTAAGAGTAAGGTAATTAAAATATCGATTTATTTACTCATTTATTGTTACAAAAGCTAATGAATGAACTTGTGATCAAATCTTGGAAGTCGTTTGTTACCTCCCTAAAACTTTTGTAGGTATATCGATTTGAAACTTATAAGACTATGTAATGTGACATTCGAATGACAATGCTTATAATATTTTTTTATCATCGACGTGGTCCCATGACAGAGCCAGCATGCACCTTATGCTGAGAGAGCACATGCTCTTTAGACTAAAAATTTTAAAACTCAATGAAACGGGAATTAACGCGATCATAATTTAGGTACAAAATGTTACCTCTTTTGCCTGACGATTCGATCGGGTTACACCGACCGTGGTCACAGGCTGACTAAAAGTAATTACTAAAAATTTTGTCTATTTCATCAGTGATGTACTATTGAGGTATAGGCGATTGCCAACTTAACATGCAAAATCACTAACCACTTTCGGAAATTGATGGTCAGTTATTGCCTCTATTTCTATAGGGTTTGTGCTCGTCGCGCTAAAAGTCCCTAAGTTTAATTTAAAGTGCGATTATAGGTTTTTAAAAATATAATTTTCAAATGATTATGTATAATTAATAATATAAGTCTCTACTATAGAAGTATAACTTTTGAACATTTTATTTAACGGATAAATAAAATAATCTTGTGTTATTTTTTTATTTTTTTGCGTAAATTTATTTTAAGAACATCGTGACCTACTTAATATTATTACTTATTTTCCCAGCCCCTATTTTATAACTATCGACAGTGACATCAGCCTGCCGTTAATTCCATTACGGTTTGTATAATCAATACGCCGCCATCGCTGAACGTGCCGTGTGCGATATGTACTCGTATGGGCGTTAACACAAGGCGATTTTTTTTATAACAATTTTTCAGTATAACTAATTTAGTATCTACTTAAAAGCATTAAGTATAAAATTGGAATTCTGTTTTTAACAAGAGATTACCTTCATCATATTCATAATAATATGTAGTATCAATAATAAACTCTTACATCTCGGGGGATCTCAGTCAATATTATCAATACAGTTATAAATACGATAGCCCCTTATCTTACAATTATTTTTAATAAATGTATTGATGATAAACAGTTTCCTACTTTGATGAAATTTAGTAAGATAATTCCTTTATATAAATCAGGCGAGAAAATGATCCTTCAAATGTTCGACCAATTTCAATTTTGTCAATACTTAGTAAAGTTTTAGAAAAAGTAATTTTCAATCAACTTTTATCACACTTTGTCCTCAATAAATTGTTACATAACAAACAATATGGCTTCACGAAAGGTAGAAGCACTACAGATGCTGGAGTTGCACTCTTGAAACACGTGTTTGATGTTTGGAAAAGTAGGCAGGACGCTTTGGGAGTTTTTTGTGATCTTTCTAAGGCTTTTGATTGTGTGGACCATCAAACTTTACTAAAAAAACTTAGACACTATGGTGTTTCATGCGATGCCTCAGATTTAGTAAACTCTTATCTCACAGGCAGAAAACAAAAAGTTTGTATCAATGGAGCTGAGTCTTCTGGGTTGCCTCTTACTATGGGCGTGCCGCAATATCGATATTAGGGCCTCTGCTCTTTCTAATTTACATAAATGACCTTACATCTTTTACAAAAGACCTCTGTGAGACAGTGTTATTTGCAGACGATACCTCATTGATTTTTAAAATCAAGAAAGGTAAAGACTCATTTGACGATGTAAATAATGCATTCTCGCAAGTATTGCATTGGTTTACCACCAATAATCTTATGCTCAATGCAAATAAAACAAAGTGCATCAAATTCACAATACCCAACGTAAAACTTGTCTCGACACATATAACTGTAAAAGATGAACAACTTAATACATCTAGTTCCACTACATTTTTAGGAATCACTTTAGATTCCCGTTTGCAATGGGGTGCGCATATCGAGACTCTGTCGGGAAGACTTAGCTCTGCTGCTTATTAGCTCTGCTGCTTATGTCGTGAGAAAGATAAGACAACTGACTGATGTTGAAACGGCAAGATTGGTGTATTTTAGCTATTTTCATAGTATATTGTCATATGGAATATTGTTATGGGGCTCAGCAGCAGACATTGAATCTTTATTTGTACTAAAAAAGAGAGCTGTACGGGCAATTTACGGCCTTGGACCCCGAGAATCCTTAAAAGAACTGTTTAAAGAAATTAATATACTAACAGTAGCATCCCAATTTATTTATGAAAATATAATGTATATCCGCAAAAACATGTTCTTATTCCTTAAGAAAAGTGACATTCATAATCTTAACACCCGGAATAAGAATAAACTTGCCGTTCCCAATTTCAGACTGCATAAAGTGGGTAATTCGTTTATGGGAAAATGTATTCGCTTCTTTAATAATTTACCAGTGTCTATTGTAGAACTGCCCCTGTTAAAATTTAAATCGCATATTAAAACAACTTTAATGAAAAACGGATATTATACTGTAAATGATTATATAAATGATAAAAATATTTGGAAATAAATACTGCCCTGCTCGCACAGGTACATTTATCTTGTAATGTAAACTATATACTATTTAAAAAGAGGCTGACAATAGTGACCGAGTTTCTTGCGCTACTTCTTCTCGGCGCTAGCCCAAAATTGTCTCGAAGTAGTGGTAGGGAAAAAAATATTGGGACGTTTAAAAGCGCTTAGTTTAAGCCTATTTACAGAAATAAATTGGTTTTATTGGTTTAAACTATTTCTCCTAATGAACTGGCTAAGACTTTGATTCCACCGTTGCAGAGGCCTTACCAATATTTTATTTCAAACCATCAAAGACATACTTAATGTCACTTATTTGTAAACTGACAATTACAAATCTAATCTTATTTATCTCAGCAATTATCTATCCAAACTAAGTAAAGCTTGTACGATGGCGACCAGACTACGTAAAATTTTATTGAAAATTTCAAAAACCCCCGACAAAAAAAAGAACTCTTCCTCTGTAATTTTTTTTTTTACTTTTGGCTCTTGAAATAACTTTATTACAGGTAATGTTACCTAGAGAAAATTTTTAAAGCGTCATTCGCGTCGGGGTCTACTAGTAGGCACTTTCATTAATGTTGATGGGGGGAAGTATAATTATCTTATTTTTCTTTGCCATTACTTTCTAAACCTATTTTATTTGTTCCTATTCATTTTTATTTTATTTATTATTATTATTTATTTTATTATTTAATGCACAAAATAAATTTACAATTGGCAGACTTAATGCCTTAAGCCATTCTCTACCAGTCAACCATTGGGCAAGGCAGAAACATTGAATGGCGGTGTGGTAATTAACAGAGCGTTAATTAAGAAACTTAAAAAAATATATTTATTTATTTACTATAGCCGTAACACGCTGTATTTGTATTAATTTGATAATGTGTTGGGAATCTCACTGATTCTTTGATGCTGCAACACCAGCTCAGGTTTTTCATGCCTATGGAATACTACAAAAGTAACAGTGCATTAAATTTCAAATCAAACAGGCCTGTTAATTTTTGCAACGAGCTAATAATCCTTTGGTCAAATACGAAATGAGCTGATAACCTTCAAACGCATGAACAAATTGTCAAAAAATATAGCTCAGAACCATCCCTGTAATATCAGCTTGCCAACAAAAAAACTACATCCAAATCGGTTTATTCGTTTGGGAGCTATGGTGCCACAGACAGACACACAGACACCTTAAACTTATAGCACCCCTCTTTTTCCGTGGGGGCTAATAAACATAGTTAAACACTTTCTTTGCAAAAAATCGCCTCGTGTAAAACCGCTCAACGTTGCGTTGTTGAATCCATGGATTTGTGAAGCGCCTACGAGTATCAATTGTTATGGGTTTAGCGCACGTCATTTGTCGAGTTAGCATTTGAAAGTGGAGTGTTCTCGTGTAAGAAATTTGGATGGTGGAAATCGTTTTGAACGTTGTCATGTCGTACTTTACTGGTCGAATAAGTATGTGTACCGTGTCTTTTTGGTATTGATTCAATAGACTGCATTTAATGTAGAGACTCCTGCGAGTACCTGTAGAGATCTAGGTTCTTAAGTCAAAATAAATACAGTACAGACATTTATACAAAGAGTCGTTATAAATTACTTATACTATTATTTTTCCTACGGGCGCAAATAATAATAAAATAGACTCTACCCCTACCATGTTGAAAAATAAGTCATCATTATACTGATAAGCTTTTAAATAAACGCTGACGCTAACATTTTAATCATATCGTGGTACTGCAATACTAGGTCACACAATTGTACTTAATTAATTTAATGGTCTAAAGTTCAATTGTAAATTGATTTGATTTAATCGGACACTTGCCATATACTGTGTCATATTACGTGTACATAGTCAAAACATGCTATTCTTGACTACACAACCTACAATACATTAGGTGCAACTTTTTCCCCTCTAAAAATACGTTCATCATGTTTTCTTAATATTATAACCAAAAATTGCTAACGAGAAATAAGCAACAACACCCGGAGTCAGAAAGGCGGAAATTATTCAAAGAAACATACAGTAGCCCTACTCTATTTCAAATTAAACTAGATGATCGGGAATGTTTGCACTATCCTTTACCAAGCAATAGTACAAAACAGCCTCACACAACAATTAAAATAAAATTAAAATGCTTTATACATTTATCGTGTATAAAAATATTGCACAACATCACATTTCTCTGATCCTAAGGTAATAGCAAAAGCACCTGTGTTATAAAAATCAGAAACAACGACAGTACTACAACACCCACACCCGAGACAATATAGTACGTTTTCTACATTGACCCGGCCGCGAATCGAACCCGGGACCTCAGTGATGGCAACACCAAGCCGGCGTGCTCGCCTCTCGGCTACGGATGTCATCATTATTATAAAATTACTCGTATAAACATGTCCACATGATGTACATTGGTACATGCTATTTTTTATGTTATTTTATCTGTGCACGATATCACGTCCTACGAAGTGAGCTAACTGAATCCACATCAATTATAGTAAGCCAAGGGCCACGACGGAAATGGAGCCCAAGCAGCGTAACAACGTTAGCCGCCACTATCGTCGCTAAGCGCTTAAATCGCTTTGCCTTTGACTTGGTAGCCGTTTTATTGACGTTAGGACCTGAGCACGTCAGAGGCTTAAACATTTGATGCAATTTAAACCACAGACCTTATTATATAACTGGAGATTAAAAAAACTGATATAGGATGATCAGTTGCCGTTTAAGTGTTGTATAGCTATACAGAGTACAAAAAAAATAGAACACTCCTTATAACCACGTAATCAGCGGGTTATATATGACAAATTTTCCTATGATAGCAACATCGAACTTACTCTTACAAACTTAATAATAAAAACCGGCCAAGTGCGAGTCGGACTCGCGCACGAAGGGTCCCGTACCATTATCGGCAAAAAAAACACGTTTGTTGTATGGGAGCCCCCTTTAATACTTATTTTATTCTGTTTTTTAGTATTTGTTGTTATAGCGGTAACAGAAATACATCTTCTAGGAAAATTTCAACTGTCTAACTATCACGGTTCATGAGATACAGCCTGGTGACAGACGGACAGACGGACAGACGGACAGACGGACAGACGGACAGACGGACAGACGGACAGACGGACAGACGGACAGACGGACAGACGGACAGACGGACAGACGGACAGACGGACAGACGGACAGACGGACAGACGGACAGACGGACAGACGGACAGACGGACAGACGGACAGACGGACAGACGGACAGACGGACAGACGGACAGACGGACAGACGGACAGACGGACAGACGGACAGACGGACAGACGGACAGACGGACAGACGGACAGACGGACAGACGGACAGACGGACAGACGGACAGACGGACAGACGGACATACGGACAGACGGACAGACGGACAGACGGACAGACGGACAGACGGACAGACGGACAGACGGACAGACGGACAGACGGACAGACGGACAGACGGACAGACGGACAGACGGACAGACGGACAGACGGACAGACGGACAGACGGACAGACGGACAGACGGACAGACGGACAGACGGACAGACGGACAGACGGACAGACGGACAGACGGACAGACGGACAGACGGACAGACGGACAGACGGACAGACGGACAGACGGACAGACGGACAGACGGACAGACGGACATACGGACAGACGGACAGACGGACAGACGGACAGACGGACAGACGGACAGACGGACAGACGGACAGACGGACAGACGGACAGACGGACAGACGGACAGACGGACAGACGGACAGACGGACAGACGGACAGACGGACAGACGGACAGACGGACAGACGGACAGACGGACAGACGGACAGACGGACAGACGGACAGACGGACAGACGGACAGACGGACAGACGGACAGACGGACAGACGGACAGACGGACAGACGGACAGACGGACAGACGGACAGACGGACAGACGGACAGACGGACAGACGGACAGACGGACAGACGGACAGACGGACAGACGGACAGACGGACACACGGACAGACGGACAGACGGACAGACGGACAGACGGACAGACGGACAGACGGACAGACGGACAGACGGACAGACAGACGGACAGACGGACAGCAGAGCCTTAGTAATAGGGTCCCGTTTTACCCTTTGGGTACGGAACCATGAACTAAAAAAATAACGATTTCCATGAGTATCTGATTTAGACAATGTTGGAAGCGCCATGTTCACTGACGATGTAAATTGAACTTGAAGGAATTGGCCAGGAATTGAAAGGCGTGGATGGAAAGGTCCTTGTCCAGAAGTGATAGGCGAATAATATAGGTGAGTATATACACAGTCTGGCCATAAATACTATTACAATAAAAAATTAAAAAATATTACATTTGAATTTGAAGTCTGTAATTTTTATACGATAGTTCATTGAGTTTTCTCATTTTGGCGCCAATACATTGTACAATATTTTGCGATATTAAAATGGAGTGGGGTGATAAAGAGAACCAAATCGCTGTGATTGCATTACACAAAGTAGGTATGGAGCCAAATGCAATTTTTAAAACTCTCCATACACTTGGTATTAGTCAAATGTTTGTGTACCGGGCTATTAATAGGTACAATGAGACTTCCTCTGTTTGTGACAGAAAAAGATCTGGCCGTCCACGTAGTGTTCGTACGAAAAAGGTGGTTAAAGCAGTAAGGGAAAGAATTCGAAGAAATCCTGTCCGAAAGCAAAAGATTTTATCTCGGGAAATGAAGATAGCACCTAGAACCATGTCGCGTATTTTAAAAGATGACTTAGGACTTGCAGCCTATAAGAGAGGTACTGGTCATCTCTTAACTGATAAATTAAAAGGGAATAGGGCGGTAAAATAAAAACAACTACTGAAGCGGTACGCAAAGGGAGGTCACAGAAAAAAATTGTTTACGGATGAGAAAATGTTTACAATTGAGCAACATTTTAACAAACAAAATGACCGTATTTATGCTCAAAGCTCTAAGGAAGCTACCCAATTAGTCGACAGAGTGCAACGTGGGCATTATCCGACTTCAGTGATGGTTTGGTGGGGAGTTAGCTATAAAGGAGTGACTGAGCCATATTTTTGTGAAAAAGGTATCAAAACATCGGCACAAGTGTATCAAGATACCATTCTTGAGAAGGTAGTTAAGCCCCTTATCAACACCATGTTCAATAACCAAGTATGGTCCTTCCAGCAAGACTCGGCGCCGGGTCATAAAGCTCGGTCCACGCAGTCTTGGTTGGAAGCGAACGTTTCGGACTTCATCAGAGCCGAAGACTGGCCGTCGTCTAGTCCTGATCTTAATCCGCTGGATTATAATTTATGGTCAGTTTTAGAGAGTACGGCTTGCTCTAAACGCCATGATAATTTGGAGTCCCTAAAACAGTCCATACGATTGGCAGTGAAGAATTTTCCCATGGAAAAAGTGCGTGCTTCTATTGATAACTGGCCTCAACGTTTAAAGGACTGTATTGCTGCCAATGGATACCACTTCGAATAAGCTTTTTATATTTTAAATTGTTTTATATTTATGTATTAAACTAACACACTGTAAAAGTAATAAATGTTAATTGCAATTAAAAAAATATTTTTTTCTTTGTTACAATATTTATGGCAAGACTAGGTATATTTTTTTTCACAGCACGGCCAATCCCAATTACAATTTATGAAAGCTTTTATAATTACATGAACTCTATTCTATATTCCTTTTGGTTCGGCGTTTGAAATAAGATTATTTTACTTTTTGTTATTTTATTCTCATGTGAGCGGCTTGTCTTTTCTTGATAATAAACTCTTTAAACCTAAACCTTACCTAATCCCTCTAATGTGGCTCTCCAAATCTCTCACACCAATTATTTATTTAAAAAAAAAAACAATAATTACCTACATAACTTACTTACTATTTTAGTATAGTACCTAATTAAGAACTTTATACATTACAAGTTACTACTAAACCTGACTTGATAAGATCAAGATACTTTAATACTTGTCTGAAACATTTAGCGGTTTAGTTCGAGTATGTTTAGTTGGGAAACTTTGTACCGGCAAACAAGTTGTGTGAGGAGATGAGTTGAACTAGTATAAAATGGAGAGAAGGTAGATTTAATGAAGATATAGTAACTAGAATATGCCTGTAAGTTTATTTTAGAAACAAACTTTTATTTCATGAATTTGATGTTAACCCTATTGTTAATATTGTTCTATTCGCCTCTTTAAATTTAGCTACTGTTAAAACCTCTACCTGGGGGGTAACCATGAACTCTTGAAACAATCCCAAATCTGTCAAACATTATCAAATCTGTCAAATTTTGTATGTAATGACGTGCCAAAATTGTCAAATTTGACAGCTTTGATATTGTTTTAAGAGTTTATGGTTATCCCGCTGTAGAGGTTTTAACAGTAGCTTTTTCTATTTAAACATTGCAAGACCGATGGTTGAAGAGCAGTTTTTTAACAACATTTATGCGTAGCATGCGTAATAATGCGCATGTTTTAAAATCCATTACCCGTAGTTCACATCGGCCCTTGAGGCATGCTCCGAAAGGTGTCAAGAGCTAATTCGCACCGTCAGCCAATATAGCCGCTATTACCATACAATCCCTTTTAGGGTTCTGTGTGAAGTATTCTAGAGGACATTAGCATGCCTAGGGCAGGGGGGAGGAAGGATGACATGCCTGTTTGTAAAGCGGGACATAGTGCTTACGTTGTTGTGAATTCACCTTTTTACTAAAATAGCTAAGAATTAGACGCAAATCGGCTAACTTGCTTTTATTTCCGTGATCATTTTTAAATGCATTAGCGTTTGTATTGGCATTAAATTACAAAAAACGAGTACAGTATCCATACTGAAATCAATATATTACTTAAAATACAAATCACCATTAAAAATACTGAACTACAAAACTCAATTCTTCAATCTGACTTATGTCAACCTTTCTATTAATAATTTATTTATTTGGGACCAATAATAATCCATAGGAAAGTCAATAACAGGTGACTCTAAGAGTGTTAGTAAACATACATTAGGGTTCGGACAAACTTTTTAACTCTCCGCTAGTTTTTTTCTAGAGTGCTGTGGGACTGTCTCTCACTCGTCTTAGCAGCAAAGCTGTTTTTTGCGTATTATCGCGTAAAAGCCATCGTTTAAAACATACCGAAAATGTATGGAACCATATTATCACCTCCACACACCAGGCAACCGTGGTAAAGAACTTTCCTCTTTCAATTTTGCACTATCGACTTACTGAATATGGAACAGCTTGCGGTGTTCAGATTTAAATTGAATGTTTAATTTATGTCAAGCTCAAAATAGAATAAAGCCCATTCTCTCGACTGATTTCGCAAATGAGGAATTTGTATTCTGCGCGCTTTTGAGTCAGACTGTAGGAGATAGTGGTCGTATAGTATGACTAAGTAGGTGTGAGCGGTTTGAGGGTGTTAACGGTGAACTTGCGGACTTGGAGACGAATTTCTTGACTGTTACTTCTCTACATAGTGCAGGTAGAACATTTCATTTAACGATGTGTAAGTCAGTTAACGACTTCAAAGTAAGTAAACGACGTACACGTCGTATCAAATAAAAAATACCTTGCCACTTAAAATCTAAAACCATTTTTTTAACAACTTAGGTTCTTAAACTGAGTAAAATTCCATTTGAAATACAAAATTATTTGACGACTTCATTATCGTAGTAGCTTGGTGATTTGCTTTGAACGCAAATGGGTCCCTGATTCGATTCCCAGCTAGGGTCGATTCAGATTCTGTGTGTTGGGAGACGCCCAAAGCTGAATTATTTATTTAGTACTTTGTCACACAAGTAAGACTAAGACTAAGACTGTTAAAGACTATTACTATTTTATTAATTAGTTAGTAGAAAAATCGCATTCATAAATTATTAACAAAGCAAATCAAAATAGTTACATGTTATGAGGTACCTTGCAAAAATCTTTTTCTGAATTGAGTCAAACCGGGATATCAAACCGAGGCCATTTGTGCTTTAAAATATATACAACAAAGGTTGTACTTTAAATCACTTAGGAATTAGTTAGTTAATTGGTTGCTGTCAACCTGTTATGGCACCATATATTTAACGTCAACTACCAGTACTTATCCCACTTCCCACTAATATTTTTAACGCGAAAGTTTGTGAGAAAGTTTGGATATTTGGATGTTTGTGACTCAATCACGCGTTAACCACTGAACGAATTTGGATAGAATTTTGCACACATATAATCTGGATTAACATATACGATACTTTATATCCCGGTTAGATGCTCCAATTGGGATTTGTTTCTATGTATTGTTCTTTATTTGAACGGTTTGCGTTATGTTTCACACCAAACGTCCACGCAAACGAAGTTGCGGGCACAGCTAGTTGATAAATAATTATGAAAATGTCATAATTATATGCTTGAAATTTTCACTTAGTAGGTAACGACGGTACAGGAACCCCAATCACTCCACCTATAAAACCCACACTCCGACGACAAAAACAAGCAAATGCAAAAAGGTGCTTTTACCCGCCTTCCCTCAAATTGCATACGAGACAGAGGAATGCAAAAGATACCTAACACCGACATAAAAACCTCGACGCGTTTCGCCACTTCACGAGCATCCTCAGGAGAGATGTTGTCGCCTCGGCTGCGCTCCGACGACTAAACTGTGAACTACTATTGATATTAACATCCTTATGCTGGGGCTACATTAGCGGACGAAGATTCGTGTCGCGTTAGCGCGCTAGTATCATCGTGTACCGGGCATACGCGATGCTCTTGTCTATATTATCTGGCGAAAATGTGTATTGCGTTGGCGCGCTATATCTACGAACTATCGCGAAGTTCTTTTCATTTCACTTTTATGCGAGATTAATCGAGCTATCCCACTTTAAAGTCTGGACGACACTAAAGTGGCGTAGGTGTAGGCCCCCAAGCGAATATTGACGCGACTAATCCCTTTGAAGCGCGCCAGTTTACCGACAGTGGCCCGATAATACATCGTCTACGCCCGAATACTACGTGTTGCAACGATGTACCGGCCACACTTATCATTGATATGATAATTTGTCGTAGCCCGCTAATGTAGCCCCAGCATTAAAGAACGCTCGCTGCCGCGAGCGGCTAGACTGCCCGCAACCTTGACTAGGTCGTCAGTCCACCGAGTGGAAACTATCCAAGTTCGCCTATCATTAAACGACAGTAAGAACTTTATATCCATAGAATAAAATATAATAAAATTTAATATTTATTTGTATAACACATGATATTTTATAAGTATTCTTAGGTAAGCTGCTTTTCTCGAGTTAAATAAAAATATAGCTCACAACGGAAATGTTAGAAAATTGCCGTAAGCCTAACCGTATTATAATACTGCAACTACGGGTAGTAGGAAACAGCAACTTAAGAAATGTTTTTGTGGTTTAGGAGCTAGGTAAGTGACCCCAGTAGTAAGAAAGTTCGAAAGAGCTCCGATCTATTAGCGCCTCCTAAAATAAGCGGGCCAAGGTACCGTGGCATACCGAGAACCCTTTTAGCCAGTAAATCTGCATGCCACCTAGTTCTGGACTTTTCCAATTCAGGGTTCTGCGTACTGGAGTGGCTACGAAAGAGGCTTCGATTTATACAAAACAGGCTCAATACAGGCTTTGTCGTTCTAAGAGTATCTGAGCTAAGCTGCGTGCCAGATGACCAGAAACCATAATTATTGACATATATATATTGACAATAGAACCCTAAAAATCGTGATTTTGGTGGTGACTTGACCCCATAAGTTGTTTGTACAAGTATAATGAACACGTTTAACTCCTTAATTTAGTTACTGTTCAAAACCACAACCTATCTATTTATTACAACGACAATAATTTTCTAAATAGTTTTAGAAATTCCTGTAATATACAAACAACACTTTTCTTTTACAACCCCTAAATTGTATTATTCTTTTTAACACCCTGTATAAACTTATCCAAACCAAACAACAAAGATCGTTTCAGCCTCGCAGATGAAACCCGTAAAAACAAATAGCGTTTTGTTCTGCGGCCCACGACAAACAAATAGCTCACAGATGTTCCGATTTTGTACACTCAGCGATAATATTTGAGTGTGAGAATCATTTATATTTTACAGTTATACAAATTCGATTTTATTTGAATAATTCATTGTGTAATTGCGGTAAACTGTAACGTGTAAACCGAATGAGTATAAAGTTTGAAAGGTTCATTCTTCTGCAAATAAAACCAGTTTCGTTAACTTTATGGGAACAATATTAGTTACCCTAGAAGCATGGCAAGCAATTTTTCCACCCACTACCACCTGAGGTTGATGATTTTTTTTCAAGTGTTATTTATCGTCAATCAATTTTTAATAATAAAAAATGTACGAACGAAACGTAGTATGAACTTTGGTACTCTAACAATACATTTTTTTAAATATTTTTTTATACATTTTGGCCATTGACACTTGGACTTTAATATGTGATAGCTAACTTTTTTCCGATTAAAATGTTAATACTATAATTTATATTTTTATGAAAATTTTAATTAAGTCATCTAAATATTACATTATAAACCTTTCAAACAGGACCAAACAATGAACAAAAATATCGCCACAGTTATATTAGGTACCAGATCGCGGGGTTGAATGCCAAACAGCAATTCCAACAAACACAAATCTTTTCACAATACAAATTATCAAACAACAAAACCGCGGTTCGCACGCATTGTATCATTCGTCCATCTGTTTACCCAAATTTCCGGAGTTTTCCCCCATTGTATGGGTTTCTTTGTGACGGACTGTACCTTTCAATTAAGTTGAGCGACTGTGCACGCTAGGTTTTATCCTGTTCGAATTTGAAATTCGTAATGTTTTGAAACTGAGTTAAGTTATATTATTTATTATGTCTTAGGAGCAGCAGGCGGGCATTGGTTTTATTTCGAGATAGGCAGTAGATACATACCAGTGTGTTTTATAGATAAAAATCATAACACACATTTGTAAGTACCTACTGCCTTCCTCATTCCATTTATGAAGTAGGCACTGCCTAATTGCCTATATGCACCCCACGCCTCTGCATAGAAGACAAATAATTTTAACTTAAAGAAGAAGTCACCAATACACTTTCTACGTGAAGCTATTAATGGCATATTGATAAAAAAAAAAATATTTTCGTGGCCTACATACTTTCGAGACATTGCGTATCTACCTAAACCATCCTCTCGACAAAACAGTCCACTCTCCCTAAACTTAGTTAGTTCCATTTTGATCGAATAGACAAACGTTATTGTATATTTTTAAAATATTATTGCAAACGTACTAGTCATTTCGATATTATTACAAATGTTTTAGGCATTAAAGCATCGCGGTGCAATGTCTTAATTCGCTGTCCGGTTTTCTATAACATAGGTTATGATGGGTAGACGCATGGGGGAAGGGGGAGTGTGTAAAACCATAGAGAAAAGAATAACTACGTACATCTAAGTAAAACTAAGAAATTAAAATGTCACAAAGCTTGAGATGCTTCATGTAATGGGAAAAATAACATGTGAAAACATGTCCCTAATTAAAACTAATATCCTATATTATTTAAACTTACCTACTTATTGAAACCGAAGCTCGGCCTTAGTAGAAAATAAAAGTATCCGGATGAAAATGAAGATTTATACATGAATTTCTCCGTGGTCCCTCGCTCGTCAGGTTAAGTACATAATTAAGTTAATGCAAGACTAACTTAGAAAAAGTAGATTTTAAATGAAATAATTCCTCGTAAGGTTTTCCTTATTACTTTCACGAGAAACTCTATTTTCTTGTGTTATTTGTAGAAGTAGAGCAAAATTAGAGCATTTTTGTTTCTTAACTTTTAAAACTTACCTGCTGCTTGTTTGATTAATTAATTCATCTTTTTAATTCATCAATAACCTATCAAGCTTCTATTACCCACCGGTGGCCGCGTAAGGATTTAAAAGGATTTTCGAAAACAAAATAATACCCATAAGTTCTTAATGAGTTTCAATTTCAAAGTTGCTATACCTTTAATCGAATTTTATTCCAAAACGTATTACTAAGTTGGTTTCGATCCCCCGAGGTGACAAAGTTAAATCACGCTTGCAATGAGATTATCTTGTGGCACGAGTACATCGAATAAACCGCTCACGAAACTTTACGCTGTGAATGATTTTAAAATGAACTAATAAAGAGTTTTATCAATACAACATTATTTAAAATAACTAATGCTAAAACTCCATAATAATCAAAAATCTGAAAAACTCGCCCACGATTTTGTTTGCGTGGTTTTTTAAATCAATCCCAAAATTTCTCTAATGCAACTGAATTTTGTAAACAATTTTATGGGTTTCAATAAGAAGCAGTTTGAATTATTTATTCCTCATTATATAGCTATCCGCGAATGACAATCCCGTTAAAATCGGTCGAACTGTTTGATGATAAGCTGATAAAGGTATAAGAAAAGGTTTGTATGCATTAAGTAAAAAACAGTTTTTATTAAAGATAAATAACACTTTTAAAAAAATCATCGACCTCAGGTGGTGGAGTTTTTATTACCTACAAACGGACAGTTTAATTTAATGTATGTCATGTTTGTATTTTTAAATAGTAAAGTGTTTCACTCATAGAACCGTGGAGTGTGGACATTTTCTTGGATAAAAGTATTGAAAGCAATTAATAATCATCAACAAGCTTTTTTATAGAAAAAATATTGTTTAATGTTCGTCAACTGAACAAACAATTTGTAGGTAGCCGTATGACCAAACTTTCTTTGCTTCATCTATTAAATAGATATTTTCAGAACTGGGACTCCTTTATAAGTAATTTCTTCATTATCACAATTGTATTAAGCAGTACTAAGATTTATTAATATTATAATAAAAATACAGTTTTGCAATGCATCAGCAAAAACAGCTCTTGCTTTGCATTTCTTCGAAACATTTGGCCCCTTATCACATCGACGTAACTCCGTGTAATATAATTTCAAGTTAGCTACAGGTATCAAGCAAGATTAATTATTTAGTAAAGTTTGACAGCATGAAAGCATAGCAAAGAAAGTTATTACAGACCAACATTTGTAGCACCCTCCGTTTTAACCTACATTTTAATATAATATATTTACGTAAATACTACGTAAAATATAATAAAATTATATCCAAAATTATTCAAAGGACACTCTACATCCACAAAGTACCAAAAAACTATTACATAATATTTCAGTATCGACTTTGAACCAATATTTTTTTTAAATATTAATTTTGGTAATTTTAATTTTGCTTGTAATCGTTTCAATATTAATACTCGTATTACTACTTTCTAGCAGACATTTTGCAGAAATGGGTAATCCCTTTTAACATAAAAGCAATACATGCTAATTACTTCGGAGCACAGTAATTAAGCCCTATATAAACTTTAGTGTGGCGAAGACATCGTCATAATGAAGCATGAGTGATTGATGCCATTGCCGCTGATGTCCTTTGTGAGTTCACAAACTAATATTAATACAATACAGATTGCCCCGTAACCTACACCGTCGTTAACGTGACACAGACACGATATACTAGAACACTAATTATTGCCGATACATGTTACATTGTGCGTCTGAGGACCGGTTTCTCAAAGCAACTACCGAAGTTAATGTTCAGACTCTGGATTTCTTCAATAGTATCGAACAATGAAAGAGGGTTTCCTGAACGCAGGCCTTATGGCATAAAATATAACAGATAAAAATACATTGTTTTAAACTTTCATGGTCACTAACATTAGGATAGTTTGTTACGGGATTGCTACCATGTACCTTATTTTTGAGTTCCCGATATTTCGGCACTGTTGCAAGCGCCATGATCACGGAGTAACTGAAGATCTTGCGGGTAAGTTGTTAAGGGCAAACATATCGGTCTACCCTCTTTCGCTGTCTTTTATTGCACGCGTCGGTACCATTGTCTACAAACTCACTATTTTCTCGCACCTGTTCTCGACACACAACACTAACAGTATCTGATTGCGAAAAAGCAGTTTGTTGTTTTTTCCGGTTTTTGCACATACGAATCACTGGATTCCAGACACTTGACAATTTAAACCCATCCTCGCGATTGAAATTTTTGTACTTTGTAATTTCAATCGCTTCCCTGACCATTCTTGGTATGTAGTGGCGTTCTGTCGCAATGATCTGAGGGTTGTGAAACTCAATCCAGTGATTTAGACCTGATTACTAGATACTTTAAAGACACAGTAGACAGGCAACCTGTGTTCCTGCCATACATAAGAGGAGTGACAGACAAGATCTCAAACGTACTTCATAAATACTCACTTAATACTGTCTTCACTCCATTAACAAAAGTAACACAATGTCTACGATCTCCAAAAGACAGTTTCCCAATGGAGAAACCGGGTGTCTATAAGATTGACTGCAGCTGTGGCAGTTCATATATCGGCCAAACAAAACGTACCATAGCGTGCCGAATGCAGGAACACATAAAAGCGGTCAAAAACAACGACAAACAGAAATCGGCAATCGCGGAACATTTGTTGGAATCAGGTCTAAATCACTGGATTGAGTTTCACAACCCTCAGATCATTGCGACAGAACGCCACTACATACCAAGAATGGTCAGGGAAGCGATTGAAATTACAAAGTACAAAAATTTCAATCGCGAGGATGGGTTTAAATTGTCAAGTGTCTGGAATCCAGTGATTCGTATGTGCAAAAACCGGAAAAAACAACAAACTGCCTTTTTCGCGGTCAGATACTGTTAGTGTTGTGTGTCGAGAACAGGTGCGAGAAAATAGTGAGTTTGTAGACAATGGTACCGACGCGTGCAATAAAAGACAGCGAAAGAGGGTAGACCGATATGTTTGCCCTTAACAACTTACCCGCAAGATCTTCAGTTACTCCGTGATCATGGCGCTTGCAACAGTGCCGAAATATCGGGAACTCAAAAATAAAGTACATGGTAGCAATCCCGTAACAAACTATCCTAAGATAAAAATACGCTTTAACCTGATAGATTTCCAACTTCGTAAAATTAACAAGGATGAGGATCGTTATTTACTTTTTGTTTGTTCTATCTTGATATTTGCATTTAAACTAAAAGTCATAATATTTTAAAGCTCAAACATTAGGACTCAACTCTGTCCAAAAATTGGAGTTGTGATATGTAAGGTGGTGTATTAGGTTGGGGAAAAAGTCTTTTTGCATTATAGTATTTATGAACTTGCAAAAAATCTCTTTGGCTGTACTATTTGTATCTGGCTGGATGGTATCATTAAAAATTGAAATTTTAAAAAAGAAAATGTGTGTTTTTTATTAGTTTTTCGTACTGTCAAGATGAGTGAATCTAATGAAGAAATTAGATACATTTTCGAATTTTACTACAAAAAATTAAAAAAAACAACGCAAGCCGCGAAAAAAAATTGCGATGTTTATGGACCTAGTGCAGTGTCTGTGAGAGTAGCACAAATTTGGTTTAAGCGTTTTCAATCCGGAAATTTTGATGTCAAAGATGCACGTCGCTCTGGTCGCCCTATTACGAATAAAATTGATGCCATTTTTTAAAAAGTGGAACAAGATCGGCATATCAGTAGTTACGACGTAGCTGAAGAACTGGAAATTGACCACAAAACAGTTTTGGCGCATTTGAAAAAAACTGGGTACACAAAAACGCTCGATATTTGGGTACCCCACGAGCTCACTGAAAGAAACCTAATGAACCGTGTACTCATTTGTGATTCTTTATTACGACGTAATGAAACCGAACCATTTTTGAAGAAGCTGATAACTGGTGATGAAAAGTGGATCACGTACGACGAGAACGTGCGAAAAAGGTCGTGGCCATGCAAAGGCCGGTCAGGCTTCACAGACTGTGGCGAAGCCCGGGTTAACTCGCAACAAGGTGATGCTGTGTGTGTGGTGGGATTGGAAGGGCATTATTCATTATGAGCTGTTTCCAGCAGGCAGGACCATCGATTCTGAACTCTACTGCGAACAACTGATGAGATTTAAGCAAGAAGTTGAGAGAAAGCGGCCGGAATTAATCAACACAAGGAGTGTGGTTTTTCCTCATGATAACGCTAGACATCTCCACTCAGCAAAAACTAAGAAAGTTTGGCTGGGAGGTGTTAATGCAGATTCAGATTTTCACCTGTTTCACTCTCTTCAGAATTCTCTAGGCAGTGTCAGGTTAACATCACGAGAGGACTGCCAAAACCACTTGTCACGGTATTTAATAATAATAATAATAATAATAATCGCTGCGTGGGCGAAGCGTATCAGAAGGTACTCAGAAAGGGTTGAGAGATACGAGCAGAATCGCCTTTTCGGGAGTGACCAGAGAAAGTTCTACAAACGCTTGGAGAGCTCTGAACCTCGCAACACTGGTGCAAGACCGCACAAGGCCGAAGTTGTAAGCTTTTGGCGTGGCCTTTGGTCAACACCAGTGGAGCACAGCGAAGGACCCTGGATTGGCGCGATAGAGGAGGCGTGTGCATCAGTTCCTCCGATGAACCCTGTCTTCATCACTGATGAGGACGTAGCCACTGCAGTACGTCGAGCCCCGAACTGGAAAAGTCCGGGACTGGATGGCCTGCAGAGTTACTGGCTAAAAGGATTCTCGGTATGCCATGCTACCTTGGCCCGCCAATTTCAGGAGGCGCTAGAGACAGGAGCTCTCCCGAACTTTCTCACTACTGGGGTCACTCACCTAGCTCCTAAAACACAAAACACCGCGGACCCGAGTAAATACCGCCCGATAACGTGTCTGCCTACCATCTATAAGACACTAACATCCGTTCTGAGCGCCAAAATTCGTGATCATATAGACGCGAATCGTCTTATGTCTGACGCTCAGAACGGATGTCGGGCTGGTAGTCGCGGTTCAAAGGAGCTTCTCCTCATAGATGCTGTCGCTGGCCAACTGGTCAAACGCAATCGCCGGAACTTCTCTGCTGCCTGGATTGACTACAAAAAAGCATTTGACTCAGTCCCCCATACATGGCTAAAGAGGGTCCTCGAACTGTATAAAATTGATTATACGGTTCGACACTTCCTCGAGAAATGTATGGAGCAATGGAGTACAATGCTTAGTCTCCAGGGCGAGAGAATGGCGGATGCTGAAGACCGAATAAGCATTAGGAGGGGTATATACCAGGGCGATTGTCTGAGTCCACTTTGGTTCTGCCTTGCCCTGAACCCTCTAAGCAGATTGCTGGAGAATTCGGGGACGGGATTTCAGTTTCGGAGAGGGAGAGATCGGGTGTCGCACCTTTTTTACATGGATGACCTGAAGCTGTTAGCCCCAACAGCTCCGAAGCTGAGGGAGCTACTAAACATTGTTGTTGATTTTAGTGGCTCCATCAGAATGGAGTTCGGGGTTGATAAGTGTGCGGTTATCCATGTGACGAGGGGAAAGATTACTCGGTCGCAGGAGGTTAACCTTGGTGTCGTCCAACTGCAAACACTTTCCGAAACTGATACGTACCGGTATCTGGGTATGTCACAGAGTATAGGTTTGAGGGAATCGGACGAAAAACAGTCTGTTGGTGAAGCCTTCTTCGACCGCCTTACAAAGGTGCTTAATAGTTCTTTGTCGGGGGTCAACAAGGTCAAAGCCTATAATGGATGGGTTATGCCTATTCTCTTATACACCTTTGGTATTCTCAGATGGACTCAGACCGAACTAAACGCTCTGGATCGGAAAGTCCGCACAACTATGACACTACATAGAATGCATCACCCCAGATCGTCGGTCATGAGGCTGTATATCCCGAGGAAATGTGGTGGTCGAGGCCTGTTAAGTGCTAAAACCATGCACGACCGCGAGGTATCTAGCCTCAGAGCGTATTTCCTAGCAAAGACCGACACAACGATGCATTGTGATGTCATAGAATGTGATAAAGGACTCACCCCTCTTGATCTGGCCAACGAGTCATGGCAGCCGCCGGCGATACTAAGTGTCTCTGATCGCGAGACCGTATGGAAAGGGAAAGAGCTGCACGGACGGTTTTTCAAGGCTTTACACGAGCCCCACGTGGACCGAAAAGCTTCCGTGCATTGGCTGCGCTTTGGAGACCTCTTTGGGGAAACCGAGGGGTTTGCTTGTGCGATACAAGACCAGGTTATCAGGACGAACAATTACCGAAAGTACATCATAAAGGATGGCACAGTGGACATTTGTCGGGCCTGTCGCCATCCTGGAGAATCACTCCGTCATGTGGTTTCGGGTTGTTCGGCTCTTGCTAACACTGAGTATCTGCACAGGCATAACCAAGCAGCCAAAATTCTCCACCAAGAGCTCGCCCTTAAGTACGGTCTCGTGAGCCAGAGACTACCCTATTATAAGTACTCGCCGGAGCCAGTACTCGAAAGTGACAGTATCCGGCTCTACTGGGACCGGCCCATCATCACTGACAGGACTATTCTTGCGAATAAGCCTGATATAGTGCTGATGGACCGGGCGCAATCGAAGGTGTTTTTAGTGGACGTTACTATCCCTCATGACGAGAACCTTGTGAAGGCCGAGACCGAAAAGCAACGCAAGTACTTGGACCTAGTACACGAGGTTACCGAAATGTGGGAAGTGGCGTCCACTGAAATCATACCAATTGTTATATCGGCAAACGGGTTAATCCCAGCCACATTAGGTTCACACCTGAAAAGGCTGGGATTCATCGGCGGCTCGCTTCCAGCAAAGATGCAGAAAGCGGTGGTGCTTGATACCGCACGCATCGTCCGCCGATTTCTCTCTCTTTTGCCCTGAACCCGGCCAAATGTGCATCTGCCGGTCATTGCCGCCCAAGAGGCGAGAGGTTTTCGGCCTATGGAATAATAATAATAAATTCTTTATTTGCAAAAAAACATGGTATATCTAGGTGGTGACAAAAAATAAGTTCACATGTTTTGCCTGTATTAGCATGCAAATTCCTATTTTGAACAGTACAATAATAGTTCAGTAATTTTAATTCTTGAAATGTTGTTACATTCCATTGAAGGTAGGTATATTTAAAGTAATGTCATTAATCTTTACAAATTCACAGAAAGTCACAAATAAATGAGTCAAGTCAAACAGATACAATCAATAATTTATCTTATGCTAATGTTAATAAATTATTTTATGTCGTACACTTTCTGTTCGATAAGCCATTCATAGAGCCTTGATTTAAATAAATTAAAACATAAATTTTTAATATCATTTGGGATCTTATTATATATTTTAGCACACATACCTAGAACACTTTTTCTGAATTTAGCTGATCTCGGAATGACACTCATCACAAGTTTATCTGGATTTCTTTTAAGCCTATAATTTACATCTCTAGCTTTATGAAAGAGCTCAGTATGTCGTTTAACAAAACAACTGATTTCAAAGATGTAGAGTGCTGGTAACGGAAGTAAACCCAGTCTCCAAAAGGAGGCTCTACATGACTCGCCAGTTGGAAGCCCGCATATAGCTCTGATACATTTCTTTTGCGCAATAAATGCCCGTTGTCTCTCAGTACTATTACCCCATATAATCACGCCGTAACGTAGGATAGAGGCTACATACGCGTGATACGTGGTAACCGCTGTTTGCAAGTTAGTTACGTTTCTCATTTTAAAGAGAGCATAAACAAAGCTGTTGATACGCTTGCATAAAGCCTCAATGTGCAATTTCCAGTTTAGGTCCTGGTCTATCGTAACACCTAAGAATTTGGTATGTGTGATTTCTTTAATCTTTTCAATATTTAGCTTAAAATTGCATTTTTCATGTTTAGATTTATTAAATTGAATGAAATTGGATTTATTTAAATTTAATTTTAAATTGTTTTCATCTAGCCATTTAATAATGTTGTCAATTGTATTATTTATGTCAATTTCATGGTTCAGTATAGAATTGTATTTATTTTTATCTGATGTCACAACTATTGATATGTCATCTGCAAATAAGATACATTTGTGATTTGTCACTTTTGTTATATCGTTTATATATAATATAAACATAAGTGGCCCTAGCACGCTTCCCTGAGGGATACCACGCATATTATTTTTGGTAGCCGATGCACATGATGTTAGTTCACCATTTATTATTTTACTGACCGTGACGCGCTGGCATCGATTTGTCAAGTAGGATGTTAGCCACTGTAGTGTTGGTCCTCTTATTCCAATTGATTCGAGTTTATTTAACAAGAGGTCGTGGTCTACAAAATCGAAAGCCTTGGACAAGTCAAAAAACAGTCCTGTGGTAAGATAACCCTCATTTAGTTTTGTAAGTATTGTCTGTACGAGGGTAAATATTGCCAGGGTTGTTGATTTGTCCTTTTGGAAGCCAAATTGGTCCTTATTAATTAAATTGTTTTTAATGCAATAATTGAGTATTCTCAGGTGCATGCATTTCTCTAGTACCTTTGATAAAATAGGTATAAGTGTGATTGGACGATAATTGTTGACGTCACACTTTTTTCCTTTCTTATGGAGCGGTTTGACGACAGATTGTTTTAGTACTTCTGGGAAGATACCAGATGAAAATGACAAGTTGATCAAATAAGTCAGTATATGCACTAGTTCATTACCGCATATCTTAATTATTTTTGTATTGATACCGTCAAAACCTTCTGAGTTTGTATTATTCAAACTCATTATTTGTTTTTTTACTTCTTCTTCGGTGACTGGAAGAAGAAACATTGTGCTTGGTGTCCACTTGTTGCTAGTTGTTTGGGTCTTGTTTGTGGTCAGATTATTGGCATTAGGTAATTCTATAAAATGGTCATTAAAAGCCGAGGCTATGTCATAGGGATTTGTCAGAATTTTATTGTTAATATTTATTTCAGTTATGTCGTCGTTGCATTTTTTACCACAAATTTCCTTATTTATTACTGTCCAAGTCGCTTTGCATTTATTTTTACTTTGATTTATATAATTTATATGCGAGTTCTTTTTGGAGTTGTTAATACATTGTTTTAATATTTTGGAGTATTTTAAATATTTCATTTTGTTGGAAATTGTCTTATTTTCGTAGTATTTATACCGCAGTAACCGTTTTGTTTTACAGCTCCTTCTTAGACCATGACTTATCCAGTTTTGTGTGTTCTTACAAATATTATTAACCTTAATTTTAATAAAAGGAAAACAAAGATTATAGAACATGCACAATAACTCATGAAACTGATTGAAATGCAGAGTTTAAACTCGTATTTTCATATACTTCAGACCAAGTCATACTTTTTAAGCATTCCTTGAATTTTAAGATATTTTCATAGCAATAGTCCTTTTGATCCTTTTGATTTTGATCAGAAGTCCTAAAATTTCTATAGCAATGGGATCATGTTCCTACCTACAAGATGGCAAAAAGTTATCGAACAAAATGGTACCTACATACTTTAGTTATATGTAAATAAACAATATTAAAAAATGTTTTGAATTTTCTTAAAAAATGCGAAGTAACTTTTTCCCCAACCTATTATTATGGCGTTTAACAGACACACATATTTTTTGAAAAATATGGCGTCATGACAGACGAGATGTTTCTATGATAAGTATCAACAAAAGCCTTGATTTCACTCTCACTCATAATACTACTTCGAGCTATTGAATGTTGGTCTGAAGAATTAAGAGAAGGAATCTCAGCATAGTTAACGATAGCAATTTTCTTGCGTGACTTTTATTTAAAAGTCTTGTAAAAGACTTGTCATGAATAACAACAAAGTCCCAAAAATATAATATTTTTTGCTTCAGGGTTGTACGAGACATTGAACTTTTTTAAAATTTTAATATTGTTCTGATAGTTCAAGTGGTTAATAAGCAGCACGTTCTATGGCTAAAACGATCAACAGAGAAGCTCGTCCAATCATTTTAAGGCAATCAATGGTTGAAGACAACTACTAACGTGCTTGCGATAGATGACAGAGTGTACGTACATTAAGCTAGCAGGCTAGAGGAACCATTCGCAACAGATCTCTTACCTCGCGTCTGAAGGCTTGTAAGTGACGTCATACTTCTCCACCAGGTCAGCCGTGGTGGACCACGAGACCTTCACCGTGGTAGGGTTGAGGAATGTCACAGTTATATTCTCTGGCACACCGGGTCCCATTGAACCTGGAAGAGAGAAAATTTTTGAAAACAAATCACAATCTTGGATTTACGATAATTTTAGGATGCTTTGGATAGTGTATATCTAAAGGTTAAAATAGACATGAACATTTACTTGTAACAAAACAACGAGCCGTTCCAATGTAACTCTTTTCCGAACCAAACTTCAAGCACCATCATTAATGTTTTGTTAAGTACGTAAAGAGCGTATTCGTGTAACATTTTATCAAACAAAAGCACGAGCGCGGGACATTTTAACAAAGAGTAAACGCGTGATAGAAATAAATTTTCGGGTAACTAGCACTGAAAAATCGAACAATCGAATGGCAACGCTTCTTTTAATGGAAATGCTCTTCTAAACTCACACTAAACCTAACCAACTTTGAAATACCATTGACATATCATTTTGGTCTTATGATGCGAGATCCGGACTATAGAGCCAGCGATTGCGGGTTAGAACTCCGCAACGGGCAAAGCATAGCACAAGCAAATAAGGGGTGTTTGTTAAATGCATTTTTATTAAGTATTTCTAAGAGCTGATCTTCTTCTTTGCGTGTCGACTCAGGCTTTCTTAAATGTGAAGACCAAAACTCAGCCACCGATATACCACTATCGGAGCTGATATGGTTAAGAAACGTATCTATTTGGACATTGTTTCTGATAAAACTTGTTCTGAAAGCCATAGCCTTATGAGACAAGGCTAATGCATTGTTATGAAAATACCTGTATCTAAGTAACTGAAACAATATCGAAGGTCAGTCGTAACGTGTGAGTGTCATGAAACCATTACGGCGGCGTTTGACCACAGGAATCGATAGCATTTATTACTATTGTACACTGTCATAGCCACACACCCACGTGTTAGTTCACAGTAGAAATATGCACAATTCACTCAATGGATGCAAATCGGGTCATGAATGATAAACAACGTGTTATACGCCAAACACGCAAGACCAAAATCGAAAATACAGGGTGTACAAAAGAATGGGACACTCCTTAAAATCACGTGATCAGCTGGTCATATACAACAACTTTTCTTATGGGAGCAACATCGAAATCTAGATTTTATTTTCAGATGCTCCATACAATATTATCATCGAGGTATTCGAGTAAGTTTGTATGGAGAAGCTTAATTTTTTTTATCGAATTCAATGTTGCTCCCGTAGGAAAAGTTGTTGTATATGACCAGCTGATCTCGTGGTTTTAAGGAGTGTCCCATTCTCTTATACACCCTGTATATCAGCCCCTAAGTGTGTTTGCGTATTTTAAACTAGTAGCCATCTAAATTCTCTTTGGTTTCCTGAGTCCAATAAGGCGGGGTTTTTTTTAAAATTAGATTTAATCTTTTGTCTTACATAATGTGTATATAGTCGGTGAAGTATCTTAAGTTGAACTATTTCGTTGAATAAGGGAAGTTTATAATAATGCTTGTAATGTTGTCCCTATTTCGCCACAGAAATAATGTTTCCTTAAATTTCGTTCAAGCACTAAACCGTAATTGAGTACCTAATATTTACATTAACAAAACTGTCTTGTAATTGTATTAAAATAACAAATTCCTAAGTGCTTTGTTACATAATTATACTGTGAATACGTCTCAACATCTTAGCAAATGAACTTCAACATAAATAAAAGATTCAAAAATAATTTCGCGTTCTTACAGAAAAGTAAGCACTTATCGTAGAATAGTAGGAAAACAGGAGGTGAAAACTAATTTCCTTTAACAATAGTAATTCTTCATCTTACCATTTTAACAAAAAGATGAAGTGAAAAGCAATTTAAAATACCCAGCGAATTTTATTTTTCGTCCCGTATTCTTGGAGTATTTTACTTGATCTAATATTAACTATAATCATTGAATCGTTATTAAATTTGTTCATCACAAAGGTTAGAAATTGCAAAAAAGTTGTTAATGTAATAATTATTTATCTTTTTGTTCTTTTCGACAATCTTAGAAGCAGATTAATGTCTCCTCTTGCAGTAAGAAACACGCTATCATGAAATAACTGAAAATAATACGAGTACTCGTAAGTACCTATTATACCTACTTGAAAAAGCAATTGAACTGTCTCAAGTGCCGCATTAATTTATTTTCTTTTATATTTAGTAAAATTTACCGCTGTAGCTTAAACGAATTCTTTTATTTTCTACAACAAACAATAACTTTTACAAATAACAGTCAACAATTCCGACGCCTTTTTGAGAGTTTTTTTTTTTCACTTGAGATGGGCTTACTCTTGACCCCAATCTTGCTGTAGAGCATAGATGGGATCTACGATGGAGCGAGCTTGCCCAGAAGATGCCTATTCACTCTGGACTTAAAGAGAGTCAGGTTATATGCACTCGGAAATACAGACGCAGGCAGGGAATTCCAATCTTTAGCTGTGCGCATTATAAAAGATGATGAGAAGCGCTTAGTGCGGATTATGGGTATATCAACTAAGAACGGATGGTAGCCGGTCGTGCGTCTGGATGTCCGATGGAAGAAAGGTGACGGTGGTATGAGCTCATGCACCTCATGAGCACACTCTCCGAAGTACAATCTGTAGAAGACCGATAGGCAAGCAACTTTGCGGCGGTGAACCAGGCTGTGCAGCTTGGACGCCACCAGTTTTTTTTTCGCCTAGGTATTATTCTCTTGGCTCTGCGTTCCACCGAGTCTAGTGCAGCAAGTTGGTATTTCGCCGAGCCGTCCCAAAGGTGGCTGCAGTACTCCATGCAAGATCAGACTTGGGCTTTGTAAAGAGTTAAAAGCTGTCCAGGCGTGAAGTACCGCTTGACTTTATAAGGTAAATAACTAAAAATAATATAATGGGTACAGTACACGCATGTAACTGGAATATGTATCAGCATAAAAATACAAAGTACCTGGATGACCGTCTATTTTTTTTCTAAATTGAAACCTAGCTAGTTTTTATCGTCCCCAAAACCCCTTGCATACTAAATTTCATGAAAAGCGTTGGAGCTTGGAGCCGTATTCGATATTCAGAAAGAATTGCTCGTTTAAAGGTTAAAGGTATTAGTTAATTATATCAATGTTAATCAAAAACAAGACCTTCACTGAGCAATAGACAACGATTTGTCGTTTAATTCTTTTGGTGTTTTCTCTCTAAGCCTGTGTTGTCTTATCAATATGATTAGGATGGAATATCATCTCGCGACTCTACAGATAAATAATATTTGGAAATGTCGTGAATAACATTATTGTTACACGCGTTTTATTGATAGAAATCCATATTTTTGTAGCCGTATATAGCCGTATGTATAAATGGCTCAAATCTGATCACGTCCCAGTAACGAAGCACACGCTTTCTGTATCAAACGAACCATTACTGAGGGGCTGAGAGAGAATTTTGATATAAATATTACGTATTTAAATATTTATTTAGAAATTTATCGATATTACCAACATTACGAAACATTCTGTTTTTGCTTATAGAATGCGAAATTAAGAAATAAATTTACCTACTGTCATATTTCGTTTGAGTAACTTTACAATACTTAATTGACCATAACAAAATTATTAGCTTACGAATTTAGGTGATCATGATAAATTATGTAAAATGTTTGTTAGTACTGTAAATTTGTTCAGGTAACTTCATTTAAGGAAATAATTCTACGGCCCAGATAAAACAACTTTTGATATAAATAAATAAATAATAAATAAACATTTGGTACGGCGAAGTGTTTCTCTTTTCCGATTTCAGCTAATTGGAAAAGTATTATCACCCCTTAAAAGAAAGTTTATTAATAACATAGGACTTTGTATAAGTCAAGATGACCCCTACAAAAATTTTGTAGGTGTAATGATGGAGCCATGAAGCGAGGAGGTATTTACCTCCTCGCTCGTAAAGTTTTTTAATGGCTGAATTTGGTGATTTTAGAATTTAATGATTTGTTTTGACATGACCTATACTACCCTCTGGTAACCAGGGTACTCACCTAGCCTTGTAGCATGTTACGTATCTGATACTGTATCTCGGCGGATCACAGAGCTTACTGCGATCTACGCGCGATCGGCTCGTAGCAGTAGGGTAGGGTGGTGTAAGTTCGCGCAGTTTGAAATTAGAGGCTCATAAAATAAAAAGTATGTTAGCTATAATAACGAAACTTTTTATTTATAATCAATAGTTATTTTGCAACAAATCAACATAATTCTTTTAAACAAAATAAACAAACATTCTTCGTATTAAAATAAAAATCAACACTTGGGAATTGCGCAATCTTACACATCCTGGGGTAAGATTGCGCGTTGAGATCGGTAAGATTTCGAAATTGCATATTAATTGCACGAATCGCAAATAAAAGCCCAAGAACCGATGTAATCCGAGCATTTCTCATGCCACCGCTCCCGACAGGAGCTACACTCAATTCAAACTTCTTTTATTGGTTCTTCATAGTTTTCTTTACATTCTCCACATTCCCACACTCTGCCTTTAGTTTATTATTTTAGTTTTTTGGATATTTCCTAACCCTTTTTTGTTTAGGTGTTTGTTTATTTTGCTTCCTTTCTTCATTTTGCTTTTCTAGGTCATTTTTTTAAGGTGAGCTACTAATGACCTTAGATTTTTATTGGTGCGCAAACTTACACATTTCGATACCAGCCCAAACATCGAAATACTACTGCCATCTGTTAGTTTTTTATTTAATTATTTCGTACTTGCCGGTTAAATGAAGAGTATTGGTATACAAAAATATTAGAGAAATACTAAAATTGTAACAAGTTTTATAACAGTATCACTTTCATTTTGTATAAAAATAAGATCATAAGTGTTCAAAAACTTTAAACTCACGTAATTGCTGCGTTTTTCAAGGATATCAAAATACCTAGCTACTGAACTACGCTAGCTGTCAGAGTACTCACTTGATACAGTATCATACGTTAGGTACATGCCCTGCTACACGGCTAGGTGAGTACCCTGCTTCTCGACGATAATATGATATCGTACCTACTTACTTTAGCATTCTAAACCATATTATTGGTTTGGTAACACTAAACGCATTGAGTCATGATTTTGTATCGGTAACATTAATTGATAAAATCGTCGACAAAGTCTTTTTACTTTCCATCGCCTTCCCATATTTAAATATCCAAATATAATATTCTAGAAAATAGTTCTAACATGAATGTCGTCTTTATCTCATGTCTCTATACAAGGTTATTTGAAAAAAATCAACAACCTCGCACGACTAGATAGCTAGCATCATACAGTACAACATTTGTTCTACGACGTTAGATAATTTGCCATTTTTCACTTTCATGCAAAAATAAATATCAATATAATTTTACGTCTGAATGTTCTTATCTCTGTGCGCTTCACACCGGGCGGGGCGGGGGAGGGCGGGGCGCGAGCACATGAGTAAAGTTCCGTTTCTTTACTCATGTGGCGCGAGCGTCGCCGCGCGCGTCGCCTAACATAGACTTACAAATTGTACGACAGTATAATAAAAGCTTGGAAAATCATTTTCAAATTTCAGTTAATGTTTTGAGTTATGATAAAACTGCAACAAATTTTGTTGTTTATGATGTTAGCTATCTAGCCGTGCGAGGTTGTTGATTTATTTCAAATAACCCTGTATTTTAGTCTACTCGCAGATGAAGGTATACTTCAGTGGACTCCACAAGTTTATCGCTTTTCCTTTTTCCTTGCGTGTTCCAGCTCCGAGTTCTGCACGACATTAAGTAATCTTTTGTTGGTTGGTTGGAATGAATGAAAACAATAATCAGTTGCGTAGCATATCTCAATACGCTGTGCGGGCAGCAACTAGCGCTCTCAAAAAAGATTTCATCATGCACAGCACAAACCATATTGCCACTATTGACAGATTGTAGTCTATAGATAGATACTCTTCTGTATTATTATAAAGATTTGCATACAAAGCTGCTAGTACAAACCATTAAATCGTTCTCATTCGAAATAAGAATTTACAAAATATTTAAAAAAACAGTAATAACATATTATTAATAAAAATAACATTAGTCGCGAAAGCCTGGGACTTATCAGGATGCACTAGTTTCACCGCTGATTTAGTTTTTAACTATGCAAAACAATACATGAAAAAGATTCGTTATAGGTCTTGAGGCTAATACTTAGTACCAATAAGGCTAGTAACTCACGGGCGATAACTAGTCGAAAAAGCGAAAGACAAGTAACGATTGCGAATTTCGCAACCTGCGCACACGAACCGCCCGCTTGCGCCATTGAGTGACTGTTACTCTGAAGAGAGATTTTGCTTCCTCTTTGTATACTATAATGTCTTATTCATTGCCAATGTTTAATTATAAAGATGAGTTCTCATTTGTGTTTATGATTATTTGTGAATATTAAAGGTTTTCTTTAGAAATTTCATAAAATTTGATATTTGATTATTTTTTCGTATAGTAAACCGAAAGTTAACATTTAAAATCTATTTTTTTTCGAATTTCGCATTTTTTATTATTATTATTTTGAATTATACATTAAAGTATAGCTTGTGGTATTGAAATATAAAGTAAAAAGTTCTAGAATGGTATCTTGATTTGTTAGGAAGATAAATGAACTAGAATTACAAGGTGCCGCGCGCGCGCTGTACTGAGCGGTTCCTTAGTGTGGCGGACTTACTTGCTATTCACGGTTAGGCAGAAAAAAATAAAAATAATGATGCACATTTTTTTTAATCCTATAGAGGTACAATTAACCCAATTATTAACAAAATCCATAACCTGACTTTTTTTCGATGTCCGCTTCACGTGAAATGCCCCAAATTGTATTAGCCCTGGCAGTCGACTTCTAAGTGCTGAGATGATGATTGGATCGGAAAGTGCATCTGCGTGTAGCAAGCAAACAAACAGTGTACAGAAAATTGACATCCGATGGGGTAGAAAGGTTTTAGAATAGAGGTCAAATACCGGCAAATGCAGCGTAGGACGCCACCCACAAGGTGGACAAACGATCTGGTTAAGGTTGCAGGAGGCCGCTGGATGCAGGCTGATGCCAACCTGCCTATCTGGAATTCATTGTGTGGGGCCTATGTTTAGCAGTGGACATCCTATTGCTGATATGATGATGATGATAATGATTTAGCAAGCGGTAAGGCTAGTGACTCACCAGCGTTAACAAGACGGAGTAGGAGTGAGAGCGCAAGAGCGACGGCGGCGGGTTGCGCGAGCGGCGCACGCCGCATGTCGCGCCTACCCAACCGCTCATGCCATATCGCGTCTGTAACAAATGAAACACACGTTTAGGAGCCTGATAAACTTTGCTAGGATGGGAGACCGTTTAATGAAGGTTATAACAGATTAGTAGCCAATAAAGAGAAAAAGGTTTCGGATGGGTGGGTCAGCTCTCGACACAGTCCGATCGCGCCCGCTATTACGGGGCCTGGATGCCGAGGCTTAGGTAAAGCGAAGTATAAAGGCTATTCCGCTCTAGGAAATACTTTTGGGTTAAAATCTTTGGTAAACTTAAACCACGGAATACCACCACGTATAACCACTATTGAGGTTGAAGATCTGCATCCAGTCGGGGTATATGGGTCAGTATGATTGATACGAGTACAATAATGTGACTGGGCTTCTCTGATATTGCAGCATACAGTTATAATGTCTTTTTCTTCCTAGACTAGCACTTTGTCTCGTTCCTAGTCGAAGCAATTTTGATTATTTATTGTTAAATATGAAACACATTGAAGTAAGTGCCATCTAAATTGCACTCAAATGAAACCGCATAGGTTGCGTGTTAGATTTTTTTTTTTGATACCGAAATAAATATTAGGCCAATCAAAAAATTAAAACAATTAGAAAATTGCATTAAAATATTTGAATATTAAATCCACATAACCCAGACATATTATAATCGAATTTATCCGTCCACGCCTTTCCGTTTTAACAGAGAACAACTCAATTTCGCTGCCACTAATTGTGTTGACTGAGCTTAGCGACTGCGAATAACATCGCCCTTCACTCGTATTACGTAAAGAAATGGCGATTCATTCGTTTCAATGATCGCTATCTTATTCACCCAACTCAATGGCTTTGCTCTAAAGTTTTTTTAATCTCTCTCTTCGATATATCACAATTTACAAATAGTTTTAATCCTTTATCTACTCTGGGGATAGTCTTTCTTGTAAGACAAAGTTTTTGATCGCGTGATAATATCATCTGTCATTTATTTATTTCGTAATTGATTGTAACTAATGCGTCAAAGATATTTTGCGTGTATATGTTTTTCGTTACGTGTAACTTTTTACACGTACCCAAAAACTGTAGTTGTCATTATTAGAAAAAACAACCGAAGATCGGGGTCAGCCTTGGGAAGTCTTGTGATAAAAGACTGACGTAGGTAATAATGATGATATCGCGCGACCGGTAGCGATCCCGTTTACGTAATATCCCCCCGGCCGTGTAGACCTGGCTTTAGAGCTGGCGAGTGGCAAATTGGCAATAAAATCACATTGGCCGTAGCGTGTGAGGGGTTCAAGGGTATTTATTTTGGGGTTTCCCGGTCACACACCTAATAAGTAATATTGGCTGGAGATCGTTAGGTCAGACGAGGAAAGAAAGGTTTTGTGTTTTGATATAGG
Source organism: Anania fuscalis (assembly GCA_950371115.1). Classification (NCBI taxonomy): domain Eukaryota; kingdom Metazoa; phylum Arthropoda; class Insecta; order Lepidoptera; family Crambidae; genus Anania; species Anania fuscalis. The sequence goes on along the minus strand of OX493335.1, from coordinate 12,797,763 downwards.
TAAAGAACTGAAGAGAGCTATAATTCCTGCTTTGTCATTGATATCAGTGACACAAAAGATTAAAAATCATTTATTAAAAGGAAACAATTTATACATTTTAATACATTTTTTACTTAGCTTAATTTAACATCGCATCTTAGTTAAAGAAAGAAAGAAAATACCTACTTTTTATGCCCCCAATAAAAAACGTTGTTCTTTACCTCGTAGCACACGTATGAGGTCATGCCAGTGGCGGGAATTGTTTTTATTTCGAGGTAGGCACTTACAAATGTGTAAGACTATATGTAACTACATATTGCCTACCTCATTTCATTTATCAGGTAGGCACTGTCTAATTGCCCAAATGCACCGCACGCCCATTGGTTTAATGACTGGAGCATATTCTTATTCTTCTTTGCGTGTCGACAGTCGTGGTGGAAGGATCGGCTAGTGTGCGTTACCGACTTGCCGTCCGCAGACCATTGCCCAGGGTGCGCCGGGCGCATAGTAAGTATGATACGCCGCTCTTGGGGAGGCTCCTTTTGGAGCATATTTACTAAATAAGTAAAATTTATTTCGTTAACTTTATATAAATAAATAGTTTATTAAGCAATAACACGGCATACAATACAATTAAGTTTCCATCAAATTTAAAATCATCACATAATTTACACAGTGAATTTACACAGTAAAAAATCAGGTGACTGCTGATGCTGATAGAAAAACCTGGGTTACAGGCATCAGTAATTCAGTACCCCCTATTTGGTTAAAATTAACATACTTAAGCTAAATTGTATTACCTACGTGAGAACGTAGATATGGAAAAAGCTATTGAGAATACTGAGGGCGTGTTTGTGTGTGAGTGTGTGCTTATAGGATTTTTAGTTTGCAACACGAAGTATACAAGTGACCCCTCCCCCCATTTATAAGAGTAAACTGTACCCTAATATCAATGTCTTCCGTCTTACATTACTTTGCTCTATTTTCGGTTACAGAATATTGGGCAGTACGAGCTCCTCGCATTCGGTTCTATAAATAAATCCACATGCACAAACGATCTTTGTTTGCGTAATGGAAAGTGATATGGGTATGAATGCATGGAATAATTTATTTCTACTTGATAAACACGGTATTAATAAATCAGCTTCTAGATTTGCGGTTGTTTCGCAAATGTCTATTTACTTGAACGGAATGGTTATTCGTATTAATGAAATCTTGAGGATCTGACTGGAAATAATTTTATAGAAAGGATTTTACAGAGATGTCAAACTGAATGTGGTAAGTATTTACCTACCGTAGAATCAATGATCGTAGATGTGATTAAATCACTGATTCGAGAAGAGACCGTGACTTAGCAAATGCAGCATAGGGCGTCTTCTGTCAAGATGGAGCTGTTTTTTACTTAAAAATGTTTGTAACGGATGGTACACAAAGCCGATCAGGTCCAATGGCGTGTATTAGGGAAACCTATGCCAGATGGAGAACTGGCTTGTGCTGATTGTGACAAATAAAGTCTTGATGACTTGCTAAGTACCTGCGAAACTTTCCTAACTTGAATCATTACTACGTAACCCTATAAATCAGTATCGTATTTCTTAATAATAATCAACAAGAGCAACCATAAATAAGTATTAGTTGAAAAGTGGAATGGAATGAAATGGATGGAATTAATGGAAAAAATTGTTGTACTTACACTTTTCGAATTGAACTCGAAACCTTTTAAGTAAAAACTGTTTACAGTATTGGTTTAACTTATTTTATAAAATATCAGCTAGAGATTGGCTTTAATCCTTTCAATAACCCTTTCAGTAGTTTTAGTAAAGTGTGAACTATGCCTAGCAACGCTTGGGGTCAATGTTAAATAATTATTAATACTTTTATATGTTCGCCTGACCGGCCAGTCAGACCAAGGCCTAGATTTTAGTTTATCGAACTGAAATCATAGATTACAAACACCATGCTATTTCCAATGTTACCACTTCATTAATAAGGTCGAATGTAAACTGACCTGATGGTTGTTGGTGATGATATGACGTAATATCAAAACTTGTTGTTTCACGCAATATCGGATAAACTACGAGATGAACTTGTACCATAATAATAAAGTTGGTCGGCAGCTGTAGTTCCTAATTGACTTTGCATAAATATTCAAACTGGCATGTTAATAACACGCAATAGCATTTCAGTAATAAAATACCTTTCTGAACACAATTATACAGATCGATCCAAATACCTACTAGTAACAAGTCCAGAGCGGTAACCACGAACTCTTAAAACAATCTCAAATCTGTCAAACATTATCATTTCTGTCAATTTTTGTATGAAATGACGTACCAAAATTGACAGATTTGACAACTTTGAGATTGTTTTAAGAGTTCATGGTTATGGCCCAGGAGGGTAACCATGAACTCTTAAGAAAATCTCAAATCTGTCAATTTCGTACGCAATGCCGTACGAAATTGACAGATTTTACAGATTTGGGATTGTTTAAAGAGTTCATTGTTACCCCGCTGAGATTAAATATTACACCTTTAAAAAAAAACTCAAACCCAAAGAAAAACCATTAAAATCAATGCATAAAATTAAATTATCATTTTGCAGTTTAGTTGTCCAGTAGGTAACTTCAACTGTTTATCTTTGGTATACATCCCTTTACTGCGCATTTGTTATTCATTTAAAGAACGAAACATAATATGTTTATTATTACGCAGTGAGTTTCAAGTACGCAGTACATTAGTTTCATAATTGCGTACATAGTTGAAAAGCTTATAACTCGGAGGTATGTGTTTCTGTCAAGTGCATACTCACTCACTTTACTAGGCAGCGTAGAAAAAAAGCATAGAAGTATACCAAGCCTTCATTACGCAACCTGTATCGATGTATTTCCTACCGATATGTCAACTCTACCAGTGGTTGGAAATAGCTATATTTTGAGATGTATAATTAGGGCCTGGAAGAGAGCCTCTATAATACAGAAAAAAATGTTTAAGTAATAGCAATAAAACCTTTGATTCTGCATAAAAAAACCATATAACCTGTCTTGCTTTCACTTTTGCATATATTAGTGTTTTGTTGTTAGAAAGGCTGACAAAGCTGACTGAGATTATAGCCTTTCATAATCAGCTGATATGTAGTTCTGTTCTTTAGAAATATACCTTTAATTCGCGCGTTAAATAATCGTGACTATGTACTTACCTCAGCTTTTTAATAGTGTGTAGATTTATTTTAAAGTTCGACTGCATAAATTGACGTTCCATATTCACAACTTTTATATTATTATGCTTCTACGCTCTTTTGGTTTCGCTACACTCATAGGTGGAAGATATGACTATGTGATATACGTGATATCTTTGTGTTAATATTATGCATGGAGATGGAGCTATAACAGTTACTCATGACATTTACCACTTTATTATGAATTCATAACTAAAACAGCTAGAGCATACTGAAAGAGAATATAGAGATCATAATCACGATATGTTTTTATCTTTGTTCACATCGTAGGTAAATATATTCGTTGGAGTAGTTTTGAAACAATTAACTGCCAACCCAAACTGGAAGTGAGTGCTTTGAAATATATTATATTTTGCCTTTATTTTGTTACGTAAATAAAGAAATATTTGGCAAGGTAATCGAATATGAATTACGTTTTAAGCATACTTGCAGCAATTTAATTTAAAATACAGCGTAAATCTAAATTATAACGCCATTCTGTATGTATAACTTCTGGCAGACATTGAAAGACAATTATTATTAGCTATGAAGCGGCCTTCATAATCAGCTCACGTCAGACCCCTGCTGTACATGCCTTATCCCAATGCACGCCATTGAAATCGACCCTCGAATATTTTGTTTCACCTGTTGCCAGCAATTTATAAAAGTCTTTAGGCAGAATTTGGGACGAAGCCACCTAACATGGTGTAATGATACTATGTCATCTCTCGGAAGTACCTAATTCCGAAATATATTTTCTTTGACAAATCCATTATTGTACTAAAGGTTTCGTCAATTTCTAAGAAATAAATGGAACATTTTGATTTAATATCCTTTGAAGTATCTTCATCATACTACCTATGTCCTTCTGCGAAACAGCTCGAATAATGTATGAATGTCTGTCTGTCAAAGTTTTGGGACCCTCCCGAGATGACTTAATAATCTAATAATCTTGTTTAAATTCCGCCACATACCGTACATCACTGAGGTTTCATTAGCAAAATTTCGTAAGGAAGAATAAAATTTTAAAACTTTGTAGATAAATGTAATATCAATTACAGTTTTGAAAACCATAAAACACTTTATGCTGCCAAAACAAATCAAGAAGCTAAACATACAGGTTTTACTAGTAGCCATTGAAAGTACCACTATTTTACTCCTGGAATATCATCGAATCAGCTAAATGGTATTAAATAACTATATTGTCATCCAGATGAAACATATTCAGGCTTATTCCAAAATTTAATAACATGGTGAAAGTTAAATCATCATCATCATTTCAGCCTCCAGACTTCCAGATTGGCCGGTTGGAAGCAGCCTGCATCCAGTAAAATCAAATAATGGTGCATGCAAAATATGATCCCTACCATATTTGTCGATGAGATGAAAGCAGAATAACTGAAATGGGAGAGGAAGAGTCATGTCTGCCAGATGCAAAAACACGAATGGACCTAGACTGTCTATTTAATGAATTCCTGGAAAAAAAGATGAAGAAATAATTTAAAGAGCCACACCAAGGATTCGCAGACTGTAGCTCTCAACAGATAAGCTCGAAGAAGGAACGTAGGAGAGACCGTTGTCTAGTAGCAAGACACCATAATTAGGATAAAATAGGTAATCAACGAGATATGAACTTATAGCCAATTTATGTGGAAAGAATTTTTCTTTTAGCTAAGAATTATTCAATCTTGAGCATCTAATTGGTACAAACAATTGTGTGCAGCATGAAAAATATGTGTAATCTCATGTAGATTTATTGACAATGGGTTCATAATGTAATATAACAGTTTTGCTATGTTTAATGGTACAACTTTGATTAGCAAACTTCCCACTGCAAAACATACTGAAACGCGGGCCTTGTGAATTATTAATTGAATTTTAGCCCTGTGTCAAGTGTTAACTAATAATTACAAATGCGATCTAGTATCTAAGGAGATAGTTTCATAATATAAATATGATTCGAGAATGTCATAGTTCACTTTATGTTAAAACGCTTGTACAGACTTGGGATTTCATGTGAGTCGTAATAGGTACTCAGATAACAAGCATCCTACTACAGCGGGCACAGAGAAAATATATAAAGCTTCTATCGACGAAGAGGTCGTGACGTATTTTTTTGAAGCATTGCAATTCGCTTATGTAATATCAAAATTGTATACAATTTCTGAAGAAGATGTAGACGTTTGTTGAGATTTCGTATGCAAATCGTAATTTTAATGCTTTTGAAATACGTCGCCAGGCTATGTTTGACCATGCAGGCATAAAAACATGCATGTAATTTTCTAAATTGGGTTAGGTCTAGTGTATTTAATGATGTTTTATATTTTCTTTTTAGTCTTTGTCCAGCTTATAGTGATAGCATTGAAAGAATAGCAAGCTACAGAGAAGGGACTTCTTATTATTTCAAAATAAGAATTATAAATCAGTATACCCTAAAATAAAGAACATTTCTAAGTTCTGTAGATATAAAACATTTGAATCCCATGAAACTCGTTTTATGGTTAATCTAAGTTCATCCTTTGCGAAAATTTATTAACAGCACGTGTTAGCTTAACACTATAATTTATCTAAGACATTAAAGCGAGTAATTCCAACTACCCGTTCATCATGCTTTGTGAATGTTAATAAGTTTTAACGAACTGCAACTTTATCTGAATAAAATAGGATACTTGAGAGCTGCAAGCTGTTTTACCGTGGCATAATTAATTTTATCCGAAGAACTTATATTTTAAGACATCTTTACAGTCTAGTAAGATTTTACACCACTAAGAAAAAGTGTTGGAAGGTTTATAAATCTCCCTAATTATGCATTCATTAACTTAACGCTAGTTGTCTACTTTGTAATTTTAACCTGACTAGGCGAAGCCAAAGGAAAAATAACTATTTTGGCAGTCTATATATGTAAGTATACTATGTTGTGTGTGCCTAAACTCCTAAACCGATTATGAACGTGGTGTTAATCAATTTTTATTAATGTGACATATATGTTTTATCAAAATAAATTATATGACGGAATTTGAACCTCAGATTCTAACCTCGATAAAAATAAAATAGATCATTACCACGTGTTTGGTATTAAAAGAAAGGTCTTGTTATGCACATTACTAAATCATAAATTGTTTAAGTCAAAATATAATTAAAATATTACTACGTTTTTAAAAAATTTTACATAGTCGGGTTGCCTATAGTTTTTTGAAACTTTATAATTGTTTAAACATTTGTTGACTTTGATTGCATAATTATGAAATATGTATCTGTGGTCGAATCAGCCAATTTTTGTAGTGATGCGATAATAAGCATGTCTGGAGGCGTATAAATAAGGTTGGGTCCAGAATGTTCTTTTGTCCAAACTAGCGTTCTTGCAACGCAACGCTATGACAGAACGAAGGTACCGTACAGACAAAAGAACATTATCTGGACCCAGCTTTAGGCGAAGCATTCAAATTCCAATTCGCATACGAATTTTCAAGAATCGTATACGAATGCCTAGTAAATTGTATACGATTCAATAATTTCTTATGCGATTTGAAATTCAAAAGCTTCAAAAATACGCCTCCAAGTCATTTCCTGGATTGTGCCAGCCAATACAGATAGCAAATTTTTAAATTAGCTGGATTTGGGTATCCTTGGAGCTGCCTTTAGCAAGATTCAATTTCTAGTACAGTCAACAGCACGTCGACCTACCCCAAAAGTCAAAAATTATTCAATAGATTTTCAACTTTAAGCCTGACATAGAGTTCATTTTCAAATGAGAAAATTTGACATTTTGTGGTAGGTCGACGTGCTGTTGTCCGTACCTATAAAATGTTTTGTCTAGAGCTTATTAATTAATTCTTGGTATATTTCAGCATCTCCTATGTATTGTAAAATCTTAATCTCAAATATCTAAACATGCAGTTAATCATGCTAAAGTTTAAAGCTAAATTTAAAAAATATCTGCTGGGTTAAATTTTGAGTTAATGTTCAAAAAAGCATTATTAGGTAGGCTGGGTAACTAAAGTGGTGTCAAGCAATTTGTGATATTTTCAATCACTGGAATACCTACTCAGAAACCAAAGGACACATTCAGTTTTAAGTGTCAGAAGTTCTGCAGGGTAACCATGAACTCTTAAAACAATCTCAAAGCTGTCAAATCTGTCAATTTCGATACGTCATTACACACAAAATTTGACAGATTTGATAATGTTTGGTAGATTTGAGATTGTTTTAAGAGTTCGTGGTTACCGCCCTGAACTGTTTATCTTGCGGCCAAAGCTGATATGGACTTTTTAATATCAATCTAAGATCCAATTTCACATCAATGGCTAAACAAATTTAATGAATCTTTCTTTCACAAATTGAATTTCAGACAGGCAAACCCGCAAGAAAACCCAATAGCTTTTCCTCCTCATAAATCCTACATGCGTATAACAAAACTTCGCAAAACTAAAAGCGAATAACAATAACAATGTTAAAACCACAAAAGTAACTTGATAAGTGTGAAATCAAAGAACATTCAACAAATTGATTTTCCCATTCAGAAAGCAAAAGTAACAATGCCAATATGAAAACTAGAAACCAGGGCCGTATCTACCTGTGGCGGGACAAGGGCGTTCCAACTGGGCCCCGAGTATACCGGGGGACCTACGATCACAATCTGTTTCGCCTTTAATCGTAACTAATTGCGCGGAAAGGAATGCGTCAACACTAGCAACGTTTGTCGGGCTTAATACGGAAAACTTACGCTCTAGCTAGAGGCTCCTCAGGAAAATTGTCACCAGGACTCAATTTTTTTTTACATTCTTTTATTGCTCGCACCAAAAAAAGTTGTACAATAAGCGGATTTGCAACAGTATTTTTTTCTCTTCGGCCCGTGCAATATTAATTGTGTCTAGTTTTGTGGCAGTCGAAAGCTTAAATTGGGTTTTAATTAACCAGGCCCCTATGTAACCTAGTTACGGCCCTGATATAAACGTGCAAGTCAACGGAGTGAAAACGTTTTCCGTCCTATCGGCCACTGTGAATAGTTCTTTGTTAAAGGACGACAGAGCCGACATATTGTGTTAAGTGTGAAGAAAAGGGTCCATTCATATACAGATTTGCGAAACATGATGAAAATGATATTTTGGTATAATTTTTCACCCTTTCCAGTGGCCTATGTTGTATCAAAACATCGGTTTAGGTGGATAGGCAGTTACAAACAATCTATCAAGACTTTGAGTTTAAAATTAACCAATTAAAATGCCTATTATAAAGTAGCAATCTATTTACAGCTTTTTTAAATACCCCATTTTACTCAAAATTCCATAGTCATTTAAACGGAATTATTAGTTTTTTCACGTATATCCGTCTGTTCATATATCTGCCCGTCCACAGCTTAGCTTAGATACTCTTATACTAGAAAGCCTTAAGCCTTTCGCAGGGGCTTACATAAAATGGTAGAATCAAATCTTGTTTATTTTGTGTGAGTATAATGAGTATGTTAATTTTTCTTGTCTATCCTATAGTGTGTACACGTCGTATAAAACAAATCATTTTTTATTAAACTACTTTGTTGTCGTGATTAATACACACACAATAATATTTTTCAAAATTACAGCTTTTTTTTGACAGACAGACAAACAGACAGGCGGAATATAAGGACGGAAACTATAAGGGTACTTATGGCGATTTGTGTATTCCTCGTATTATTACTTCATAATAGGCATTTTGATTGGTTACTTTGACATCAAAGTCTTTTTTTACTGTATCATTCCGTATTTACTACGGAACCTTTAAATCTTGAATTAAACTTATTCTCGTAATCTTGACATGCTTGTAGGCCCAAATAGTGGACACGGAACAAACAAAAAAACAGATGGCGTCGAAACAATGTCCAAATATTCAGGTACTTATACCTAATGTTTCTCAAGCCGGCACTTTGCTCGTTCTATCGTAAAGGTCACATTAAAACCTTCTCAGCTAGATTTAGGTCAAGAACAAGCCCTTTTATTTCAAAAGAACTACGCTGAAGCAGTGAAAAAATAAGAAGAAAATTGTGAGAAAATAAGAAGAAACTGAATTACATATTTACGAACAAGACATTTAACTTTCCCCTTACTAAATAAATGTATTGGGCCGTAAGCGACAAAGTCGCATGTTTTTTTACGGGGAAATAGGTGATGAATACTTAACAACCCTATATTATATGTCAGCCATATATTTTTGAGGAACTTTTGGATAGCTGGCAGTTCAGAATTTCCCCAGGGCTCTCTGGTTTATTGGTCGAATTTCGGTTTTCGAAGTCAATTTTCTATTGCTTTTTGGATAAAATTTAGTGCCCGAATGAGGTAATGTTTCTCAATTGCCTATTTGAAATAGTTTGTGTATTGGGTCAGATTTATTCTGCAATTTGTTTTAGTTTCTATTAATTTAAGGCAGAAAAAATAGAACTTTAATGTTATCGGAATTTTATCCATACATTTTACAAAATCAATATTCCTACGTGTCAAACCTACCGCTTTTTTAAATTACTGGTTTGCCAAGCGGCGATTTAATATAAGTTATTGTATTTGGGTTACCGGTCTGGTATGATGTTAAGGTAAGGTATACGGCAAGGTCAAAGTTACACAATTTAAATTGTGCTGTTAATTACTAATAATATCAACTCAGGAAGAAAACTTGACATAATTAATCATAATTAGTGATGGACAACGCAGGGTAGGTTTTTACCAAATTTCTACCCTGTTTTATGCGAGTGTTTACCCAAAGCAGGAGTATATAGGTATCAGTCGTCTATCGTTAATCACAACAGGTACCCAGACTCTTTAACAATACCCAAAATGTTTAACTGCCTGCGACCCGATTGGACTGCAAACAAGGACTAGATAGTGAGATGTGGCGCGTGTTACCGCTTTTGTGTCGCGGTTCTTTTGTTTTAATTCACAGACACAATTCAAAATGCCCGATAGGCTAGAACAAAGGGTTTTCACTCCACCAAGTTGCCATATTAAAAGGCATAAACTTTGCTTTTTCCACTCGGTTTTTGAACGGTTCTGGACGTTTGAATGATGAATAGATGAAACAAAAATAGCTATTATTTAACAACTTAAGTTTTTCGAACTTAATTTGAAAAGTTACTGTTATTATTTGGGAGAAGGCCAATAATACCGGGCCATCAATCAAGTAAAAGAAATCCTAATTTTAAAGATTCAAGAGAATTTGTAGTTTACTTTAAAGAGGATTAAAGTCCATTAGATAAAAAATTGAAAGTGTAAAAATTAAACTAAAAGTGATGTTAATAGTTAATTAATTTGCAAGTCGTTCAACTGGTTCATTAAAAAACGATTTAAATGTATAAGAGATAAGTTTATTGTACAAATTTTAATACATTTACAATTAGTACAACTTAACGCTGATAAGGTATAGGCATGTAAATAAATATTAGAAATACAAAATAATTTTAATTTCACTGTGAATGAAAATAAATTTCAAATAGCATGGGTGCTGCTGTTTAAATAGAAAAAATATCATATTCTTTAAAAAGGAGTACCTCACGCCACAGGTGATCTAATGGCTACTTGCTCAAAGGATAAGCATAGCTATCCGGGCAAAGCTCCCAGCTTTTTGGTTACCATAGAAACACTGGGGCATAACCTTTAAATATTGTAGTATCCATTGACGTATATATTTACATCAATGGTAGTATCTTTTATTTTCTGTAAATATAATGAGTTTTATCTTTTAAACATATAAGTACAGAAGGTTATTAAGCTAAACTTAATATTGTTAATATACTTTGTCTTATGTTATAAATTTAATAAAATAATGTTTAAAAAAACCTAGAGCATCGATCAGTTTTTTTGTTGTATTCAATCAGAAAAACGACCACCTAATAATTTTTGGGTTATTTATTTCAAGTACATATTTCCAAATAAACTTAATAACTTTTTTGATATAAATTAATGTTCTTAGACACATCGGGAAAGGTAAATAATAAAACGCGATGAACCTAAACTCTTTATGATCTGTGAAAATTTACATAAATCTCTACAAATCCTATGAGAATCAAACAGAGCACAGTATATTTTATGTTTCCGATGTAAAGTCAGATCCAATAATTATTGCCGTTATAAAAGAATGAAAATAAATCATCCTGCTTTTAACTGAGAAAGTAACATAAATATGTTACTAGAAATTACTTTTGTTTTTATCTAAGCCCACTACGCGAGTGATTTTTAAACAGTAAAGTATTAATATTAACATAATTTTAACTCTTTTCAGAAGCTTTTTGCTATATTTTGACCAATGTGAAGCATAATGTTTAATTTATGTACCGGCACAAGTCATTATAACACTAAAGGTAATAGCAGGTAACATTTAAAAAAAAAATCAAAAAAGTTTTTTAAAAATTTTTAAAGGTTACGGTTGTTTCTTAGTGAGAATACCAACTTAAACCTGTTAACCAAACTATACAAATAAAATATTTTTAACTTTCTTTACTTGTAACTGTATCTACTCGAGTGAAGTAGGTTAAATTTACTATAGCTTCAGATTGAAAAAAGTTTGTAATTCATTTTTGAGGAAATGTATAAAAAAAACTCAATAAAGTACCACAAACTCTTGTTGACCTGCCTGTTTATGAGTCCAAAAAGCATGTGAAAATCCTTATGAAAAAAAAAAGTTTAATAAAAAACTAAAAACCGACTTCAAAATGAAACTAAAAAGCGAAAAATAATATTGACTAAAACATACCTTACTAAAACATTCCTCTGCAGCGAGGCGTAAGGCAGGGAGACGTTATTTCTCCGAAACTGTTTACCGCCGCATTGGAAGATGCTTTTAAACTCCTGGAATGGGAAGGATTCGGCATCAACATTAATGGCGAATACATTACTCACCTTCGGTTTGCCGACGATATTGTGGTCATGGCAGAGTCGCTGGAAGACCTCGGTACAATGCTCGATGGCCTTAATAGAGTTTCCCAACAGGTAGGTCTTCAGATGAACATGGACAAAACAAAGATTATGTCGAATGCCCATGTTGCGCCCTACCCAGTACCAGTTGGGAGCTCTATTCTCGAAATTGTTGACAAATATGTTTACCTGGGACAAGTGATCCAGTTGGGTAGGTCCAATTTTGAGAAACAGGTCAATCGACGAATCCAACTCGGATGGGCAGCGTTCGGGAAACTATGCAACATCTTCTCGTCCAAAATACCTCAGTGCCTAAAGACGAAAGTATACAACCAGTGTGTGTTACCAGTGATGACATACGGAACTGAAACGTGGCCTCTTACTATGGGCCTTATTAAGAAGCTTAAAGTTGCACAGCGCGCTATGGAAAGGGCTATGCTCGGTGTTTCTTTGCGAGATCAAATCAGAAATGAGGAGATCCGTGAACGAACCAAAGTCGCTGACATAGCCCGACGGATTAGCCGGCTGAAGTGGCAGTGGGCGGGGCACATAGCACGTAGAACTGACGGCCGATGGGGCAGAAAGGTTCTGGAATGGAGGCCGCGTATCGGCAAGCGCAGCGTAGGACGCCCACCCACAAGGTGGGCAGACGACCTGGTAAAGGTTGCAGGACGACGCTGGATGCAGGCCGCTTCCAATCGGCCGATCTGGAAGTCACTGGGGGAGGCCTATGTTCAGCAGTGGACGTCCTGTGGCTGAGATGAGATGAGATGAGATGAGAAAACATACCTAATCAGTTCTTTTTGGAGTCGGTGCCAGCCATCGAGAGTTAAAATGTGTTCATTCGCACCGACTCCAAAAAGAACTGATTAGGTATGTTTTAGTCAATATTATTTTTCACTTTTTAGTTTCATTTTGAAGTCGGTTTTTAGTTTTTTATTAAACTTTTTTTATTTTATAATTTTAAGTGTTAAGTCCTCTATTTTTTCCCTCCTAACTTTGCCAAAAATGACTTTACAGCAAAGTAACCTTAACTAATATTGGTCCTCTATGGACCCCCCATCCAATGGTATGATATAAATAAGGTGTTATAATGGGTCAATTTTTCGACGAAAATTTGTAAGTCTTAAGAAAAGGGTTTACCTACACTCCAACTAGAACGGCGGCTATTTTGGTGTCGAAACCATAGGATAAGGTTTTGCGTTAAATAGCAAGTCAAGTTAAGAAAGGAACTTTTAATTTTTTTTTCATTACTGGGTGTGCGGGCACGCCCCCAGTAAATAAAAATTGGCGGTCTGGTACCTCATAAGCTCCACGTCTGCTCAAAACACTGCGAAATACGTTCTGTCGACAAATTGCAGTATTATCTTCTAACTCCCATCTGTTAAGGAGTTCTGTGGCTTCCATCATCAGGTTAGCAACATGACATGATGATTACCAGACCCAAAAATCAGCATTGAGTCAGAAAATATGTGCAAAACATTATGGGTGCCTATAAAAATTGAGGGTTGCCCTCGATTTCCCAGGGATCCCATCATCAAAATCTGACTTGGTGTAAATGGGACCACCTCGGGAGTATACCCTTTTAAACTAAAAAATAAATTTTGAAATCGGTCCATAATTGACGGCGTAACCGCGTAACACACATGCAAAAAAAAACAACATTCAGACGAATTGAGAACCTCCTCCTTTTTTTGAAGTCGGTTAAAAAGGATATCAAAGTTGACGACTACTTACTTGAACAACAAGAGTGTATGGACTAAATAACCTGCCTAGCTCGCACTAACATGGTCTTGTAATTGTATTCCCTTAATAAAATCTGGCTGACAAGGTGACTGAGTTTGTTTGTGCCGTCCCGTTGCTTCTCATCACCAGCCGATATGTAGGCCCGAAGCGGTGTTAGGGCTAAGTTATATTTTTGAGATGTGTATTAATGCCCGAAAGAGGGCCTATATACCTACCGAATAAATGACTCAGACCTTTGCTTTGACTTTAAGTGACTTATAAGTACTAGTTTAAAAAAAATAGTTTTTGCAATCCAGATGACAATGTTATGAGTAGGTACCATTTATGCTGATCTGATGATGGGGCCTGAAACACCAAAGGTCCATCTGGCTGGATAGTAGATCTTTTCGAATGCTACAAGTTAAACTTAAAATATTTACAAAATTACTCAATATTTTAAGAAAAATACAAATAATAAAACCATTTGTGATATATCAATCAGAGTTTAATGTGAGTAAAGTGTGGTTGAAAAAATTTACAACGCTAACGAAACACAGTTTTTTTTTCGAACTGTACCGGTTATTTGATTTCGTAGAAGATAACGAAGTGTTTAGATTGGAAATTGGTTTTAAATCTGACGTTTTTCTTATTCGCACTGTTCGTTTTTTTGTTTGATTAATTTATTAGGGGATTTAAAATTCTTTAAACAACGAAAAGAGTCTGGCGATTGTAGTTTTTTTGTCTTCAAAATGAAGAGAAATCATTGATTTAAAATCAAGAGAACTGACTGTTTAAAATTCAAGCTTAAACATTGGGAACGCCATGTAATATGATTTATTACTTTAATTGTCATTTAAATTACCTATTGGCACAACACGCCTGTTATACCCTCTTGCTGAGCAGTTGGCAGAGCTTGTTATATGGCGAATAGATAGATAACGGATAGACATCCTGAAATATTTAAATTTTTAAGTTTATCGCATTCACAAACACTTTCCTCTTTCAGGATTCGAACCCACCCACAACTGGTCCGTTGTCCTATAGATCACCAGTGGGCAGTCATTGTATAAGCTACTAACCTGACGGTAGTCACAAACATTGTCCTTAGTTTAACTATTATTTTAATTACATTGTTGAAAAAACTATAAAATATCTTTATGTATTGCAAATTGTCAAAATGAATCAACTAAGCTCAAACACAGAGGTAGCCATTGAAGAGTTCCGCTATCCACCTCTTCTCGAACTTTAGATCAGCACGATCTTAAAAACAGACAAGTTATTGCTTACTATCCAAATATTTAATACAAAAGTTTCATATAAATAAGGCGGGTAAAAGTAGTTTAAAATAACTTAGAGCTAATACAAGTAACCTTATATTATATGTTAGTGTATGCTTAGAAATGTACAAACAAAATCTATTCAGTGAACATTACCCGTCAAGACACGGCTTCCTCTGCTTAAGCTCTGGTAATCCGTTATTATAAACTCGTAATATCTCGAATAAGCGATTGTCGATGCTTTTATTACAGAGTGGAATGGTAATGGCGGGGCTTAAAATAAGCGAATCGCTACTGAGACGGAGAAATGCGATTTGCGGAGTTTTTTGGCATTTTTGTCATCAGTTTCTAGAGTTGGACAGCAAGCTGACCTTTGGGAGACAACGATATTTTGTTTAGGGTTTCAAATTAAATCAAGAAATCTTTTAGTTTCGTATGAAAACGTTATGTTATCACAACAATTTTTCGGAGCATAGTTAAACAAGTTTTTAAACAATAGAGTAGGTTTCTTTTCGCACTGTTTCGGTATCTATGAATTTATGATTGAGAAAGGTTAATCTAACGTCAATAATTCTGTGAGATTTACACGGGGAGGATGTAATATAAATGTTGGACGACTCAACCATACCCATCCCAATCTTAACACTTTTTACTAAAACTAGAGATCAAAACTTTTTGTCTCCTTTAACATAAGACCTACTGAGCCCTTTATTGTTTCGACAGGCATTTGGCCGGTTTTCTTAAGATACCTTGAGTAGGCAACTATGATCTAGTTTTACTCTACGTACAATAAGCGTAATATAAATTCTTATAAATTGATTTCTAACTGTCACTACGCTAACTATTTAAAGCTAAGAGAAAAAGTTAGTAAAATGAAAACTAAATCAATCACTTCATACGGGGTACCATTATTCTACCTTGAATACTCGTAAAAGCAGAGATTTAAAATATTTTTCTTATTGAGCAACTAAAACGAATGTCATTTAAGTAGCTACAAAAAGTAGCCCGCAATAAAGTAAATTGTCACAATGCTTAATTATTATAATTAGACATAACTGCAAAATATAACACTCAGAGCGGGAAACTACAAACGAGGGTAGGGCCATACCTCTATCGGAGCGAAAATCTTATTTATCGAAGCAGCGGAAAATATCAAAGATCACGCAACGTTTAAGTGGCGCAGAACTATGACGTAAGAAAGGAAAAACGGCCAGGCTTAAACACTTTTGAAAAGATGTTAAAATCGAGTGCTGTCGTAAAACATCTTAATTAGACTAGCGCATTGCAGCATGTACAATAAATAAACTATCTGCTGTCTTCTTGTAAGTTTTGATTTGTGTGGAAATTTTGTTATAAAAGAACTATAGGCAGCCCCTAAGATATATCTTTAAACCCGACATAAACCGACCCGAAAAAAGCTTTAAACCCGACTTAATGCAAGTAATTAATAGAAAGAAATAAGGTAAGTTGTTGCTAAAAGAAATTATTCTTGTTAAAAAAAGAACACTCTTTATAAGTGTGTCTTCTCTCGGTATCTTGTTCTAGGTAACAAAACTAAAGTAGGTAATTAGGTATTAATGCCTTGGCACCAATTACAATTAACGAATTACCTTGCTTTCTTCTTCTCGCTGTGACTCTATCGGCAATAACATCTTAACCTGAAGGCTTTTTATGCTATAATAATTGAAAACGACATCTTGACAAATTGAAAACTGTGGCCGACCACAATACGTAAGTACATCT
Source organism: Anania fuscalis (assembly GCA_950371115.1). Lineage (NCBI taxonomy): Eukaryota > Metazoa > Arthropoda > Insecta > Lepidoptera > Crambidae > Anania > Anania fuscalis. The sequence goes on along the minus strand of OX493335.1, from coordinate 12,780,953 downwards.
GTTTCAGAGGAATTCGATTAATTAACAATTCAAATTTATGGATTTCAATATTAATAATTGCGCTAGACTATTTCAGGTATTTTGATATCGGATTGTTTAAAGGTCAATCGGTAAACTGAATTCAAGTCATATACAAGACTTACAATGTTATCTCAACGAAATTGGCTAATATTTGGCACTAACCATATTTTTTTTAAAGTTTTATTTATCGATACGAGTAATACCACAGTAAATATACTGTAAACTTTAGTAAAAGTGCTGATTTTAGACAATTTTATTTTGCATTTCTTCCCAATTTTTAAACATTGAAGCCAGAAACTTGACAATAATCCAATTTGTGGTTAATGGAATCTTAACTTTCCTCTCCGGCAGAATACTTGAGCTACTTTTTATTTCGATTTTAAAACAGCATTTATTATTCATGGACCGTTAAAACGTCATTTATCTGGATAAGATGGGTTACTTAGAGAAATCCATGCCATCAATCTTTTATAGGATAAATAGGGAACCATTTAAATACATTATTGGTTGTTATTAATTGTTCATTTTGTTTGAGTAGATATTAAAAGATTATTCATTCGATGATTAAATTAACTAAATTATTCGAAATGGTGGCGTCCAAGCTGCACAGCCTGGTTCACCGCCGCAAAGTTGCTTGCCTATCGGTCTTCTACAGATTGTACTTCGGAGAGTGTGCTCATGAGCTGCATGAGCTCATACCACCGTCACCTTTCTTCCATCGGACATCCAGACGCACGGCCGGCTACCATCCGTTCTTAGTTGATATACCCATAATCCGCACTAAGCGCTTCTCATCATCTTTTATAATGCGCACAGCTAAAGATTGGAATTCCCTGCCTGCGTCTGTATTTCCGAGTGCATATAACCTGACTCTCTTTAAGTCCAGAGTGAATAGGCATCTTCTGGGTAAGCTCGCTCCATCGTAGATCCCATCTATGCTCTAGAGCAAGATTGGGGTCAAGACTAAGCCCATCTTAAGTAAAAAAAAAAAAAAAATGGTGTAGTATGTTTTTTTTAAATTATCAATATATTCCAGTCAACACAAGACTGCAAAACATCGATTTTCCTGTTATGTTTCGGTTTTGCAGATTTAAAGCCTTTAATCCATTCACTTTCAAAATTGTATGGTCTCTTATCTTACGTAATAAAAAAATATATATGTCCGAGAAATCTTAAATTAATGTGAAGGTCGATCTTATTATAAATAAAATATCATCTTTCAAAGCTATCTTGATATAACCAATGTAAACTCAATTAACACCAAAAAGAATTCGGATCTGTGACGACAAATAAAACCAAACCGTGCACGCATCACAAGGAATGGGAAATGAAAACGTTTGCGATAACGTCAATTGGTTCCGTGCCATTAGTCGACTTTAGTGTTGTAACAAATTAAGTCTGGGATTTTAGAACTCGAATTTAATCACACGACTCGAGTACTAAAGAGTATATTTCTTTATCTATGTATTATGTTATGTATTAGTATTTAAGTTCAATTTAGCATTTTTTTGCTAGGTTGCGTCTATCCATAATATATAACTTTCCTGGAGTCTTTGCTTTAAGGATAAATTTCTGCATTCTCGGATGATACAGTAATGATCATTACCTACTATATTTTTTAAGTTAACTATTAGGAATTACGATTAAATTATTTCTGAAATTTGTGCGTAGGTAGGTACTGCGTGTTTGTTTTCAAGTGAACTGACGTCAAAGCACAGATAATCTATAGAGCAACATAGCGGACAGCGTTTTTGTCTGTTTCTGAAAATATGATTTTGATATCAAAGTTTCGTAGCTTTTTAAGTCTCAAAAAATATAATAATATTTTTTAGGTCTAATGGAACAGTAATTAACAATTTATGACCTTTTTTTAAAAAAGTGTCAACTAGTCTATTCACAAATTATATTATTTCTAGTATATTGTGCGCTTGAGCCCTTAAATGTAACGAGTCAAGCTCGAGTCTAGTAAGTAACTACTACTGAGAAGTTTATGTGGTATGTTAAGCATTTTTGAATAAAAGTCTGGTCGACTCGAGTTTTGTTTACAAACCTCAAGATAGGTTTACTTAATTTCTTTTTAGACTCGATTGTGTGCTCCAACGACTCTCGTTCGCGGACCCGTAAGTGTTTTTAAACCTGCACCGAGCCGTGCATAATTTGAGTTGAGTGTACAAAAGAAAAGGACGCTCCTTAAAACCAAACATATAAAAAAACATAGGCCGAAACGTCGGGACAAATAAAAAATAAAAAAGATATGTTGCATAATACCCGTTCTGTGTAGCGTTAAAAAATATAAAATAACTTCTAATATGGGAGCAATATCGAAATCTTATTTTTTTTTATCCTCCATAATACATAATCATCGAGCATCTAAAAAATGCCGATTTTGATGTTCTTTTATAGAAATAGTTGTTTACATATGAGCAGCTAATGACGTGGTTTTAAGAAGCGTTCTATTCTTTTGTACACCCTGTAGAAATAGACTTCCAGACTCGAGTTTTTTACAACACTAGTCGATGCGTTATCCTAATGTTGTGTTCTCACTAAGAGCATTTTGCTAGTAGCACAATTCACACAGGCATAGTATACACATCACATCACATCACCAGCCTATATCAGTCCACTCCAAAAGGAGGATTTTGGCAGGCGAGTTGGCGATCGCAGTTTGGCCAATGGTGGAAAGGCGACACTGCTGCCCGTCTTCTTATGGCGGTTCTCCTGTAGTCGCCTTTTACGACACCCATAGGAAGAGAAGGGGTGGTGCAATTCTTTTAAAGTGCCGGCACCACACGGCACGGCATAGTATACCTATGCGTTTAATTTATTTAATCACATTTTGAGAACTCTATAATTAGCTTAACTTACTCTAAACAAAACATGAAATCGGCTTTATCCATTCGAGCTCAGATCAGGCTGTGCTAGGGGACGAGAGCTATTAAAAAAGTCTGATACCTCACAAGTTCTTAACACAATGATGTAAGTTGACACTTGACAAATTGACTAACAGGTGTGTTTTCATGCATATAATTTACTAAAATGTATCTTAGTACAGTATTTAATCGTTCAATCAATTTAATCGTCAAATCAAAACCGCGAACAAGTACAATCAATTTTGTACTTGTTCACGATTAGATTTTGTCTGAGCCCTATAATTATATCCCAGGGCGGTAACCACGAACTCTTAAAACAATCTCAAATCTGTCAAACATTATCAAATCTGTCAAATTTTGTTTGTAATGACGTAACAAAATTGACAGATTTGACAACTTTGACATTGGTTTAAGAGCTCATTGTTACCCCGCTGATATTGATTGCTCATTACCCGTGATTGCTCTCAGTTTAAATGCACTAAAGCCCGAGTTTTTATCGAAGGACAACACCAATATAATACTTTTCAATATCCTGGCGGCTCGAGCCGCAGGGCGTATTACGATGTAACCTCTGGCCGTTGGACTCGGATTGGAGTGCTTACCTTAAATCAGGGACGAATTCAGGGGTTTGTATTTTTTTTATCACCGAAAAAATGCATTACGCATATCACATCAGCCGCGGGGGCGGTTGGGGGCTATTTGGGACTTCAGACCTTAGAAGTGAGGCCCGTATACCCACTTAAAACCTGACGGCGTCCACTGGTGCCATTATCATCATCATTTCGGGCATAGGACGTCCACTGCTGAGTAGGAACTACGAGTCAGCGCTTCGGGCTTTTATTCCAGGTATTCGTCCGCAGTTCCAATGATATCATGTGATGTAGGGATAAAACAATTTCAAATCTGTTTAATTGTTTTGTTAATGAAAACAGCCTCTTCGGGCATCCTTAGTGGTAAATAAAGAACGTGACATAAATGGAAATATCCGATGTAACATCGATAATAATATTTAAACCATCATTTGTAACAAATAATAAATTCCTTATGTCCAATGATTATGTTTGTTACAATAACCGAGAATAAAATTTCTTGGAAGAAAATGTTATAAGAATTTTCTTCGAAGTTTGAAGTACCAAGATTATTACGCTTCTAACAGTTGTTAAATGAGCTTGTCAAATAACTGAAATTCAGAATTAGAAGAGTCCGAATCGCCGTTCAATATTCGGGTTGCATTGCAGCCGGGAGTTACGGTCGTTTAAAATATTATAAGCAAACATCAAAAACTTCTAATTCATCCTTTATCTGAAAAAGAAGTACTATCTCCGTAAATTGAACACTGAAAACCGTTCTATTTTAGGAGCATATCTAAAGTTGGGTTGCACGAACTTACTTTAACTTTAACTGTTCAGTTAAAACATCGGTTAGGTAAAAAATGGGTTGCACCATTTTGACAATGGTCAAATGACGTCATAACTTAACTTTAACCGTAACCACCCAAGATCGGCCAGTTAAAGGTAAAGTTATTGTCAAGTATCTGTCATGCATGTCGAATATTGTAACCTCCAAAAATGTCGATACGAAAAATATTCGCGAAAACTACTTCTGAAGACGATAGTGATTTGGTGGTCAATATAAGGCCCAGAAAGAGAAAAGTATATACATATCCCAAGAACCGATCGATTTGCCAAATGTGGCGAAGATTCGTTTCTAGCGATATTTTGAGTCTCAAAAAATTATCATCAGATAAGGAAGATGTTGTGTTTATGTGTTGTGTTTAGAGTGGGCCAGAATGATGATTGCAACAGTTTACTATAGTAGGCTGAGCCAATAACTTTTGTGTATGCGAGCCGAAGTGATGTTTTTTTTTGTTTGATACAAATAAATATAATTTATAATTTACTTGTAGTTTTATTACATAAATTACTTTTACCCCGCGGATTTTATTTCATGGGTTTACTGAGATAAATAGTAATTTCGGATATACTCTACCTGTGCACCAAATTTCATCTTAATTCTTTGAGCCGTTTTAGTATGAACCAGGCACAAACAAACAGATTACTTTACATCTAATAACACTAATATTATAAAGCTGAAGAGTTTGCTGGTGACGGATTTGCATACCTAATAATAAATATACGACAATATCACATAGTTTGCTCTCATCCTATGGTAAGTAGCGAAACTACTTGTGTAACAGAAATCAGAAACAACGACGGTAGATACCATAACACCCAGAGTCAAGACAATATAGAGAATTTCGGTTTCTACACTGCTCCGGGAGTCCCGGGACCTTAGAGATTGCGACGCCTAGTTTGGCATGCTCACCTCTCTGCTACCGAGGTCGATAGCGATATTCATGAGGAAATGCTATATATGTATTGTATAAGTAGTATCCCGAAATCCACGGGAGCGAAACCGCAGGGCAAAGCTAGTTTCTACTATTAGTATAGAACATAGGTACTCATTAATATTTACTTATTTAATAATTCTATTTCTAAATGTAAATTTTCGAATTGTACTTTGTATTTCTCTTCATTGTAACGTCATGGATCTCCTGAGCTTGTCTGATTGAATCCCTTATTTTCTGGAGCTTCAGCTCCTGCAGTTTAAGCTGTCTCATTGTGCGTGGAGTATCTCCGAGAGCATTGAATTCACAATGGATCACACTCCACGCACTGTGTTTTTGTTTCGAGCTAACACCGTCTGTCTTATTGCAGAATAATATGTTTTTATGTTTAGCAACAATTGATTGCAATCTCTCCATCTCCACTTTCCTGAAGTTCCCTGAAACGTTAAGAATTAAATAACTGAAGTTACAATACATAACAGTGCAAAAAATAACACGCAACTCATAAATACTTACTTTGTTGGAATGTTTGTGAGCAAGGTGTCCATTAATTTCTTTACCTGGCGTCGATTTGATACAATTTATTTTATTTAACAAGTCTCATGATGCTCTTTGCAAATTCAGTGGTTAAATTAGTAATTAAAATAAAGAAATTGAAAAACTTTGTTATAGTTTGACAGCTGAATGATTGGACAATTCAATGACTGATAACACCACTGATTAAATAAACTGATAACACCGTATCAGCTTTTTGACGTTACGTTGAACATTGCCATGTCACAAATAGTTTTCTATAACGATTTAGGTGTAAATAAGGCGTCATTAGACTTGTAACCCTGGTAACTTTAACTGTGCTACCGAATACGATGGTGCAACCCATGTCGCTCAAATAGTTAAAGTTAGCGTAACAGTTAAAGTTAAATTTGACTTTGACCTTAACTTTAACTGATACTATGGAGCAACTCAACCTTATTATCTACCTAGTCCGTCCCTGTCACTAGATCAGTAATATTGGTAATATTGACGAAAATGGCGTTGAACCTTTACTCGAACGAAAGTGAATTAAATTCACGCCGTTAACTTGGATTCTTTGTGAAGGAATGTCACCCTTTTAAGCTGAAATTGGAGTTGCCTTTTGGATGATTGCTGTTAGCACTCTTTTTTAGATGATTTATTGGTTAACTATTCGATTACGTTCAAAAACGTGGTGTCAAAAGAAAATATTAGTCGTTTTATGAAAGTTAAATTACAAGTCCTTCATTGTGATTTTTATGCGCGTCACGCCGCTATACGTAATTTGTGTTTTTATCGAGCCATTTATTAATAAGCTAACGCCATTATAATTTCAACGACCATAGTTATGTGTTTGTGTTGGTCCTGTTAAGAGTCTGGGCAAACTTAATATTCAATTATTATGAGACAACCTTATGCTTCAAGTTGTAGTAGCACCTGTGTGAGAAGTCACTTCATTTAATATTTTAACGTAAACTTCTAAGTATGTTGTGTCTTAATATTTAATGCATATGGTTTGCTCTTTAGCAATGATTGCTATTCCTAAGTTTAGAAGGTAAAAATATTAAACATTTTATATAAATTTTATTAGTTTTCATATCCATTACCAGCCAGAAACTAAGCAAAACTTGTACTAAGGCAACTAGATACGAGTAACGGATAAATATACTCAAAACCTATTTCTAAATATAATGCTCGTGCTATCATACAAACATTTGCCCCTTGCTAGATTTGAGCCTAAACCCGCCAGGTTTTGTATTCCAGAGCGCGAACCACTAGACCATACATTCGTATGACTACTCGTTTAACACATACATGACATATAACTGTTAATGGTCAATTGACATTATTTTATTGGCATGCAAACTGTGACTCGCTTATCTAAATAACGCTAACTGACCCAAATTAAACATTGATTTCGACGCGACAGACTCAAAGCCACCTGAAGCTAAAATCAGCTAACAAGTACCATTAAGGATCGCGACACAAGCTTTATCTTTTTAGTTGCTCGTTATAACCCTAAAAATTTTGCTTCTAAATACAATATATAACATCTAGATATATTTCCTATAAATATTTAATAAACTGTGATCTAGGCGATCATTTGTATATTTTTTTTTTATTTTATATTATAGGAAAATGTTTGCAGGAATATTGCGAAGGAACAACTAAACTTCATGGTGGGTTTTTGTTTTACTGCTACAAAACTATGTAGCAAACACCATACCAGATCAGCGGTAACAGGGCATGTGTAAAAAGGGTTCTAACACCCTTCCGTGATCGCTCAATACAGTCAATCCGAAATAGGTAGTTTGTTTTCTCCTCGACTCCTCCACTTCATCCCATAATGGATACCAAAGAATATTTAAACTGGCACTTTTAATTGCCGACAAAAGTTTACCTCTCACTTCCGCGAGTTAATTGAAATACAGAATAGCAGCAATGTCGGGATTGGCAACATTGTTAGCTTCGCTTGTGTACAGTTGGCGGGAAAATAAGTGGCGTTTTAATATTAGGGGCTGAGCACACTCGATTCTTTTTGGTCAGCGTTTTAAAGGCTACTTGGGGTTTTAAACAACAAAACTGCTGAGCTGCGTTTGTCTACTGTTATGAATGGACGTACTTAGCTTTAATATGAAATATTTTAGGGACTAGGGATTCCGTGAAATCCCTAATATCCTCATTTTCCTGCGACATTATAAAGCCGTTAGGTTAAGTGTGTTGTAGATGAGCACTGGACTGTAAATGAGAGGTCTATAGCGGAAAAGCCAAGAAACTGTTTAACCAAGTGTTATGTAAATATGTGCCGTGTGGTGCCGGCACTTTAAAAGAATTGCACCACCCCTTCTCTTCCTATGGGTGTCGTAAGAGGCGACTACAGGAGAACCGCCATAAGAAGACGGGCAGCAGCGTCTCATCTCCACCATTGGCCAAACTGCGATCGCCAACCCGCCTGCCAAGCGTGGCGATTATGGCAAAATCCTCCATTTGGAGAGGCCTGTGTCCAGCAGTGGACTGTTATAGGCTGGTGATGTGATGTATGTAAATATCTATTTTACGTCTAAATCAAAAGTAATAAACTCCAAACATAATCAAACGACAACATTCAAAAACTAGAAATTAAAATGGCTTGTTATAAAACAAGCTCATAAAACCTAACACAATACAACATCCAATAAACAGCATGAATACATAATGTAGATAACAAATAAAAATCTTTGCCCTTGCATTTACATGAACGTAAACACGTAACATTTTTAAGCAAGCAAAAGGTATTCCATTCAGTGCAGCCTATAAAACGTGAACACAAATAATTTCGTTTTACTGCCTTATTACTACGACAAAGTAGAAAAGGTCTCCACTAAGTGAACACGAGGCTACTTTGCGACTGTTCAATTGATAAAATATTCAAAGAAATCACTTCAAATAGCAGGTGGTACTGGAGCTCAGTAATTTTTATTACCTACTAGTTTTTCATGTAAGTTTCCTTTACAGTATTATTGCAAAATTATCTTTAAACTTACATTTGGAGTCACGTTTTGCAATACCATATATTTTTAATTATGGAATGTAGGTAATGCTATGGTAAAAAATACAGATGATAAGTTCGCGTGCTTCATTTAATAAACATATTAAAATGAAACGTGTATTCATTTCTTTATTCGCGAACAGATGTTTGAATATTTAACTATGGTTGCACCTTTAGGTAACTCAGAGTCACTGTTTTATTTTAAATAACTAGCTTCTACCACATCGTATGAGTAGATCTGGTGTCTAATAATAATTAAGCCAAAAATAAATAAACAATTATTTTACGGGGACACAACAATAGGAAGAAAGTTTTTATAAGTTAAATTTGAGCAATATCCCTAACTTAATGACGTAATTTACCGTTACCTAAAAAAAAAATCCCTACCGTTCAAAAAGGTAGAAGCCAATAATATAATTGTTTCTCTAAGAGCATCTTAATAATTCCCTAATACTTAGCTAAAAAATATTTATTTATTTTTTAAATAAAACTAAAAACGTAAATTAATATCCTGAACGTTTGCTTTTACTATAGGAAAAAACTATATCAAAGAAAATGCTAGTTAAAATGGCAGTGAAACGTCTTCAGTGTCAAAGACACTTGCCAAGAAAATTCTTACGCAAAAAAGATATTTTCCTCGGCTTATTTAAGCAACAGGCAAACTAGGAGTGATTGCATGTAAGGTAACTGTCGATAACCAGAAGGTATCGATGATTTTAACTATTACATGCAAATTTTAAGATCGGTCCATATTTGACGGAGTAATCAACATACAAAAAAACAACAAAAACATTCAGTCGAATTGAGAATCTCCTCCTTTTTTGAAGTCGGTTGAAAAGACGTTTGTGAGCTGACGTTATCAATCGTTTTTCTAATAGAATGTACATAATTAGTTAAAAGAAAATATCTCTGGCTATTTACACATAGATACATTATTTTCATAAGACAAAATTTTATTGTCTCAAATTTTGTTTACTATACCAATGAAAAATTCAGCTAAAATGGCTAAATCATATCGACAGCTGAAACTATCGATAGTCTCTACATCACTAATCCGAACCATCCATCAAAGTCAATTTGCATCGAACGTGCAAAGGCAATAGAATAACCTCAGAATGGAAAAAACTACAACTGACACGTCGTTTATTTTCTGTGAGTATTATTGGAGCGGACGAAGTCTCAGTTTACATCCTCGGGTCATGAGTTCAAATGCCACAGAACTTCTGAGTTTTTAGGAATCTATGTAATCTTTGTAACATCACCATCTTCGTCATCATTCAGCCATAGGACGTCCACTGTTGAACATAGACCTTCTGCAGGTTAGAAGTGACCCAGCGGTCTTTTGCAACCTTAACCAGGTCGTCTGTCAACTATTTCAGTGTATTTGGTCTACAATGATCTGGTTCCTCTGAGTAAGAATTTTAATGTAGCTCTGGTAGCAATAGCTCCAGATGTAAGTAAGGATGGTGCATCAGATGGCTTACTACGAAATTTTTTCGTTCGTATGGCCGTATACCTATCAAATCAAAATAACTATTACCTTGTATCAAACTAGGTATTGACAATTTGTGAACTATTGAAAACGGTCATTATTTTACACGGCTAGTTTGAATTGGTTATATTTTGTCAAAGCATTGACACAAGGAGAAGGTAATTTTAATCTTTTAGGTTAAACGTCCGTATGAACGAAACATTTTCGTAGTAGGCCTCCTAGGATCGTAGACAAGCGTGTCCCAAGAATGTAACAAAGAGCTTAGAAGTATTAGTCACTGGTATGTATGTGCCATAAGTAGGTATTCAGACGGGCATAGGATAGGAATAATCGGATAATGACTGAAGACAGCTCATCATCGGGGCGACTACATAGTCGCCCCGATGATGAGATGATGAATTGAAAATCGTGACACCATCTATGTAGATGGTGTCACGATTCTCAATTGCTGTGGGACCGACTATGGAGAAGAGAGATGCATGTGCCAAAACAATTTTATGCTGTTTTAGGAAATTTCAGCAATAAAAAAGATACTACGCAACAGTCACAGGTGTCTTTCAAACAGTATACAAATTATGTACTGATGCGAGCCTTATTATGTATTTTGGACAATTAAACGAAATGATGTTGCGTCTAGACGTGTTTTTACAACGCATCCAAATAGGGGATAAGTTATATCGCCTCGTAAATTTTACAATTGTAAGATAAAAGGGGCCGATAATAGCGGTATTTAATGTTATATAAGTTTAAGATTTCTTTACATAATAGTGCTAAAAAGGGTTTCGCTTCATAAAATGTATATAAAGAACGCCTCTGGGAGCAATTCTGCGCCGTATACCTACATCCAGAGGATTTCTTCAAGCTTACTAGGCCGTCAGTTCACGCCACTGGCAAAATCGAACGACGACAATATTGCTGGTGTGCCGGGCACTAATTCATAGTTATGTATCTAACTCCAAATTTAACAGAGCTGTGGCAATTATTTCCAGCCAGAGTTAACCTAACTCGGTTTGTGTTGATTCCATAAGGCCAGAGTAGTCCTAACAAGATATTTGACCATTCCGGTACAGTAGACGGCGAGCACAAAAAATACAGCAAGCTCTCTAAACATAAATACGATTCCTAAATAAAAATATAGGGAAGCCCTTAAATATAATATACACAAGCTGTTGAGTTTCCTTATAAAAAATAGTAATATTAAATAAGTATTTACGTCAACTTGGTTTTATTTTTTTTCCGTACTAACTTTTACGTAAAAACAACACTGCTTAGGTAATTTTTAGCGTTCATTGTAAATCTGTTTAGTGCTAAATCGTATTGTGTGGCTTGGTAAACCAAAAACGTGAATGTACGTTAATTTTGACAAAAATTACGCACATTAATGACGCGGATTAATAACAAAAAACGACTAGCATTAGTAGATTACATACAAAGTGATAAGTTGTCAAAATTGCTCAATGTGCTGCATGTTTGGCATGGCTTTAAGTCCTGACTTAGGTCTCGTCCAATGCACGCGTCTAATCCTCTTGTATGATCAACACAAGAAATATATCTCTATACTACTACACTTACCATTACCTATGACATAAAACAATTATTGCTATGTTGCCTGCGCATACTAATGGTTCTTTTTTATTTTACTCTCATATTCTTCACAATTGAAAAAATCCGGTGACTTGGCTGGTTTATTTGGGTAACGGCTTGTTTGGGAACTTGACTGTACGTGTTTGAATTTCGTAAATAGGCAACTACTTCCATTCACTTTGATAGTTATAGGATTACTGCTAATACGATGTAAGGTACGCATCAGATTAGGCAACACTAATTAATTATATTGGCTTGGCAAAACACAATTGCTATTTAATGAACCAAGTAAGTAGGTTTCAGTAGCAAATGGCAAATTAATTTGAAATATCATTTTCGTAATGCAAGTACGCTAATATAAAATGATATTTAGTTCATTTAGTGACTGAAAATTTATTAGGTATTGTACCTACCTAAATTCTGAATTGTTTATTTAGTTTTTTTTTCTATACAGTTATTAATCTGGGGAGGATTGCGACTGATCACAATATTCACTGGCAACATCGATCATATCAAAGCTGGGTATCATAACAATTAGCAGATAGAATGCGGTGTGCATATTTTGCAAACGAATAACCCGTTGGGGCGCTATCACATCTAATAATATGACGCCAGACTACTCGCAAACTGAAATAAGTGCATACTAATCACAAGATATAGGTCAACACTAGTGACCGTCTATTTCCGTGGGATCGATCGGCCGACCTATTGCACTAAATGGGATCTGAGTTTTGTGCCCTTAAAATAATAAAACATTCGGAACCAGTTGCCTAGGCGTTGCATAAAAGATGCACGCCGAGCGATCACGCGAAGCTTAGGTGCGTATTTATATACCGATCGTAGTCGTGGTATTGGACTAATTCAAGTGCTCAGTCCGGTAAATCGAGACGCAATTGTTTTTTTTTTACTACGCGGCGCTTAAATGTACGATTATGATAATTTCTCAGAACCCTTGCCTAGCATAGGAAATAAAACTTATCGACTCTTTCTTAGTTTAAAATCCTTTTTCAGTACCTACTTTTTTATTTTAAATATAAAATCTTATTAAGTGTTCAGTTTTGAGTTAACGATCTTTTCAAAATATCTTTGTTTAGTGTGTATCTCATCTGATCCGTTTACAGACTAAAACCCGGACATAATATGCACGCTACACAGTACAGGAGAGTAACTGAAATAGAGTTACGATATTGCTTTTTGGTAAACGGAACCCGGAAAAGGGTCACAAACTCAAAACTGAGACTGTTCTATCCATAAGGATTTTGAATGTGACGACGTGACTTACCTACTACAGAGTGGAGTGAGAAAGGGGTGCAAAGTGGTATGTGCCGTCGTAATGACGATGCTATATTCTTTAAGGTTGCATTAAAAAAAACAAAATGAGTTATAAAAAAAGAATAAAGGATGTTGGCTTAAGGACCTATTTAAATTAATGGAACTTAATAAATCGTATTTGCACTGTTCGTTATAGTTTGATGTAAAAAACAACACTGTTTAGGGTGGTACTAATAAGCTATCATAAAATAGAGCGGGCTATTAACACTTTTATTTTAATTTTAAAGCTTTAGTTACCGAGCATTTTTATACCATATCTAAACAGCCACTAATACTCAAGAATACACAAGATTTATCATTGAATCAGGTTATTATTTTTCATCCCTGAGGTCCTTTAAATATGACCTATCCTCTCTTTTCGTAGGTATAGGTTATGTGACGGTTAGCTCCATGTTTTTATTACGGGCACTGCACAAGTGAAAACAAAACAGAGTTAAATAACCTCTTCCCTGGTTCCATCTAACTATCTGAAGCCTATCTTCGTTAGATGCAGCAAACGCGCGGAAATATCTACGATTTCTTGGATACTGTTTTTCTATATTTGTGCTTCTAGGTTTCTTTACTGGACATACTTTTGGCCATATCTTTATCCGGCTATAGTTAGTGTGTCTATTCTCATACTAGTCAATCTCTCTGTCTTACAACCACAGGTTGAAAAACGTATTTAATAACATCTAAACCAAAATACCGCATAAATAAATGGGTTAAAAGAGGTCAATACCTAATTAGCGCTATAACTTTGCGAAGTATCGCAAAGATAATAACATTATTGCGCAAAATTGCTATTGGCTCGCTCGCTCAATGAGCTATGTCAATATAAAACGCGTCGTTTGTCGAGGCTTCATTCATTATGAATGTCATACGCCACATGCCTACTTATATCAGAAAGGTAACCACGAAATAATAAAACAATATCAAATCTGTCAATCATTATCAAATCTGTCAAATTGTGTATGTAATGACGTACGAAAATTGACCGATTTGACAGCTTTGAGATTGTTTTAAGAGTTCATGGTTACCCCGCTTCTCTTTTTAGCATAAGCGATTAACAATTTCCTACTGCATCGAGCTAGTGCAACCCTTAGACTTTTGCTTAGCATGATTATTAAACACTGATGGCCTTACTACAAAAAAGATAGACAAGCGTTGAACACTTGTCTTAAATTAATCAACCAATTCGAAATGTTGACACATCTGACATTCGAGACATATTACTAACGAACATTTCAAAATGGTTGACTTATCTGTAAACAAGTGTTCAACACGTGTCTATCTTTTTGTAGTAAGGCCGTAAACGTTTTTAACGCGACCATTTTTGCCAACTTTACCTACAATAATTATTTGCCTGACTTTTGGACCGATTGCACCAAACCTTGTCACTTGTATAATAACCACGCCGACCATGATTACTATACCTTGCGAAATTGCGGCTTTTTAACCGACTTCATTAATACCAAGAGTCTTCTGAGCTAAGCTGCGGACAGACAAATAGAAAGACTAACGAACAGACGGACGGACAAACCCCAATTATAAGGATTTCGTTTTGGCAACGGAACTCTAAAAATAGCCCATGACTAAAGATTCTCACTTTTCAGAGGCAGATTTTTAAAATTACGATCTTATACAAAAGGTATACCTATATATATATAAGGTTCCATTTCGTTTTTTTAAGTAGGCAACCCTTTTCACTAGAGAATAAGAGATATATCAGCTCGCCGCTACAGGTATAAAGCTATAGTTCAAGTGGCGTCGTAGCATTGATAATGAATGTCATGCCGCATTCAGTGTTAGCTCAGTTCGCTCGCTATGGCTAGGTGGTGCCATTTCAAAAGTGTCTAGGGAGTCAATTCGAACTAGGGGTCGAATACTCACATTACTCACCAGTATTATATCAAACTTGTCGTTTTCCTTGATTTATACATGGTGTTCATGTGAACATATACCCAGGTGCGGTTTTAAAGAGGCGAATAAGTTTATCGTTCGTATCGTATCGTTTAGTTTACCAGTAGCTGAAATGATGATGATGACATCAATATCGAGGTAGAGCTCTAGTTTGTATGGAGAAACGAAAAGAAACACCTCCTTAAATTTGGCTCCTAATCATTTCATTCTATTTTTTTCACCAGACCATCCATAAAACTTTAATTTATACCTTTTAATAACCCTGTGCATTATGTAAGGGACTTAAAAGTCAAGAGCTCATCAAGACATTTAAATTTAACTTTATTTGTATGTAAAAAAATCGTTGGAGATCGTTTTTTGTTTATTGGGCTAATGAACCGTCTTCACACTTATGTGAGGATAAACGAAAGTTCCGAAGCACTGAGTTAACACGATTAGAACAAAGCTGATAAGAATAGCGTGGGTAGTGATAATAAAGCACCTTTAATAACAGAGTTAAGCCCGCTTTGCATATTGTGCGTAGATTCCTACCATATACCCGCTTATTCTAACGAAGTTCTATTATGACAGGTTTAGCATCGGATACGCCTGCGATTTTTACTTGGCAGTTTTATGAATATGGTAATTAAACTTATCAAGTTATTTTACAAGGTCCAAATTAGTCGGTAGTTAAGTATTTTAAGGAAAACAAATGACAATAAGGTTAACGTAGCCGTGGGTTTGTGCTTTTCACATAATGATTAGGTTAGAATAGTTAACTATATACACTTCATTGCATAAAAAGGTTCTTTGAAGAAGAAACAAATTTAAAATGGGGCAGTTTAACCTGTAAAGCTTGGGTCACGCACAAGCTTGGGTCGCGCACATAATGTGTCCTCGGAACCATTCTTATTCAATAGTATCATTTTTTTCGAGCATAAAGGTTAATCGCCAAAAGCCCTCTCCCTGTCTCTTCTCACCCAACGACCTTTGATAAAAGAAAATTAAGTTTTAGCAAAGTCCGAATGCGTAATAGAAACATAAATAAAACAAAAGCATTTAATATTATAAATGAACATTAATAAAACAAACATAAGTGGAATCATCTTCTCAAACACGAACATGAAGAAACAAATTGTCTAACAGATAAAGGTAAATAATTATATAGACGCACAGATTGAACAGTATATAATTATTGTGAATAGAACGATGATTTGGTTAGATTAAGTATCGTCATGAAGTTACTTTCTTATAAAATGACAATCTAATTAGGAGTAGGAGAAGGAATAAGGAAGAGGTCTGCTCTACATAATATATCTGAATATTTAACTTTACAATTCGAACGTCCAGCAAAACAAGACTCAATCGAAATTTTATTGTTACTCGATCTCATACAACGATTTGGAACCAATAAGTTAAAACACTTCAACAGCTAAAAACTTATACACCAATATATGACTAACAGACCTGCAATTAAATAATTAACGGAGTATTTCCAGCACCGATGACAGTTCGTTAAATAAATGATCATCAAATAAAGTGTCTGAGCTTGGGTCTGTATTGAATGTGTTGAATTGGGTCACAATAAGGTTTGTCTTAAATACCACATACAAATATTGAATCACGATGAATTTCCCAAGAAAACGTAACTAAAAATAGCTACGAAAAGAAAAATCGATGGCTCCTAAAATGATTACGTTAACGGTTCATAGAAAAGCCAATATCGTTATAGGGTGACGTAAAGACGGCTAGGCTTCCCGTTTTTCCACACCTCTATACAAACTGTGTCATAAATTATGACACCATATAGTCAAGGAGATGTACTTAGGTATGAAACTAAAACGATATTCCCACCTCTGTAACTCCAATTTAAACACTTTTCAAATTATACAATTCGATTTCGATTCGATAAAGAGTTCAAAAGATGTTGAAGTCAACGCCATATTTGTTATTAATATTAATTTGCCAAATTGTTATATATTTAAAAAAAACTGCTTTGAAAACCAAAAGCTTAAGCTAATTTGCAAGACAGACTTTCGCAAAGGTGGTCAACTTTGAATTTTTCCTCGAATTTTAAATAAAATTATCGTCATCATTTAATCAATTTTCACATTTGTTTTTCCGCTTCGTGATTTGTGTAATTTTCTATTACTGAAGTTAATAATAGGTAGCAAAAAGCAAAAAAATACTTTAATTCAAGTTATGTAAATATATAGGTACTGTCGACACACGTATTCAAACATAGTCAACGAGATCAACCTCCAAACCAAAACTGACAACTCTATAGCGATTTTAATTAAGGCCCGTTGGAAAACTTTTAATTTATCCGTTCCATATTAATTAATCGATGTCCCCATATCCTCGGTCACGTCATTATATTTGAGGTAAATGATATATCGTTGTTGATGCCACGCAAAAAGTTGTTTTATTTGAGGATGTGAGTGTTTGGAGTTGTACGTACACGTTTACTCTACATGTTGTAAAGAACATATATGGGTCTCTATCTCTCTGTCTATATCATGCACAGTGCTGTCGTGTTATTTAAAATGCAAATCCAGCTGTAGTCTGGAATTAAATCTATGCGTACTCGGCTGCTATCGTCCAAGGCAGGGCAAAA
Organism: Anania fuscalis; assembly: GCA_950371115.1. Classification (NCBI taxonomy): domain Eukaryota; kingdom Metazoa; phylum Arthropoda; class Insecta; order Lepidoptera; family Crambidae; genus Anania; species Anania fuscalis. The sequence continues at coordinate 12,763,268 of OX493335.1, read as the reverse complement.
GAAATGGCTTTCACCATTCTTGTGGCGTAATTTATTTGCTTTGTAATAATGCTTTCGTTCGTTTACGGCTCTTTGGTTCTGCGATAATACTCAGTTTAAATCGACTAAGAAAGTGCTAGAGTACAGTCTAATTATGTACTAAGTAAATCATTTGAAAAGATAAAGATTCTATTCGGTCTGTATGTGCTCGGTAACGTTTCCGAAAAAAAAAATCGTTGCCTTGGACTGCAAGACCATAAAGGTTAATGGTGTATTTTCTAGTGCGTAAAAAAGGTCAAAATGGCCTAGATAAGATTTAGGATCGTCTCGCAGTAATTAAATCATTGTGTAACGAGGTTTGAAATCAATGTGTAGTTTTGAGTTATGGCACACCATAACTCAAAAAAAATCAGACAAGGCTTTTTTGTATATCCGTACCTACTGAAAATAGAACCTGGCTCTTTACAGTGATTACTACGAGATTAAGAAATATTTCTGTCTCTGACTTATGTGATTACAAACTAACAGCTATAGAATGATTTTTAATACAGTGTTAGAGGATAGTTCAGGATTAATAAATTCGCTAATCCTGAGATATGCAAGTGGGCTTTAATAAAAATGTAAAAGGCCAACTCTAACGACCCATTTTGGAGTGTTGGTATTGTCAACATATAGTTCTATTTTCGGTACTTAGCTTATTAGAACTGTGATCAAGGCAAAATATCGCGTCTCATACGTCATTTTGTCGTACAACTTGAGCGTTCTACAAATCACTTTTAGTTCCGTATGATATTGTTCGATACATGTTTCGATGGCAGCCTTTGCAAGCAATATCAGTCATGTGCCGCGTTGTGGATACGATGATATTCCATACGAATGAAGTCTGGATTTGACCAAAATTGCACGTTTTATGTTTGGGATTCCTTTTATATTCTTAAGATAGATTTTGTTTAGGTGTGTGTCTTTTAAGGTCCAAATTTATTAGTTTAAGTTTCATTTTAAGGGGTGATTCAATTGCTTAAATACAAAACAAATAAAAAAAATTCCTATGAGAGCAACAGCGAGATCGCACAAAAAACACTTCCTCATATCAAACTGGTACTCTGATTCCGTCTCTTGCAAAAGCAATGCGATAGCAAAAATTAAGCAATTCTGACTTTAAAATCGCGATTTGACAGCAAAAAACGAAAACAAAGCAATCTACTGTCAGTGCCAATAGATTTTGATACCTACTAAGCATTTATCAGGTGATGACTGCGCGATTATTGCTGATTGCTAATTTTTAGGACATAAGGGTGCGGTGCTAGTGATATCAGTTTATATGGAGAAGTGTTTATCGATGAATAGAAAAAAAATACAAAATTCGATCAGTACAGACGCGCTCTTGGCGTTTCATAGTTTAGTGCTCGTAGTACACACTCAGAATTCGCGTCACATCTCACGATACCTTTAATTGAAATTCAAATAATTTATTTGTGTTCCATATTAATACAGAGTTGCTTGCATGCATATAATTACCTTATCATTACACATGGGTAGACTCGACTTAAGGCCTTAAAATGAGTGAAATGCCTAAAAACTCGGATTTAAAAATAGCATTTGAACCCAAAAACTAAAAATACGATATCATCAAAGAAGATTTAATAAACATCTTAAATTGAATAATTTTGTTTTTTTGTTAACTCTCTTGTAATAAAACAAACACAAATAAGTTAATATTAACTTCATAAATTGCAAAATTTCTCTAAAACGACACAATCTATTTCTCTTCTGTTTTCACACAAAACAAGGTTGTGGAAATATACATGTTTTTCATGAAATTAATGCTAAAAAAAGAAAAATAATTAAATAAAACATTGTTTTGAATTGAAAGTTTTATTTGATTATTCTTTTTACTCTTTTAAGAGGTCATCCGCGTCCGCACGCGCGCTTGTATGACCGCGCTGCGTCAAGGCCATTCAAGCGTGTGCTACTTTGTGAGACAAGAAATTAATTCTTATTGCAATACTTTAATAATTGGTGTATTATTCTTGTTACATTAATTTACATTTAAATAGTTACTAATGATAACTATGTTTAACTAAATTAATGTATAACGAGTTTCATATAAATTTCGACTGAAGCAAAACTGAAGCCAGCGCCTTTTTCGATGGTGGAAGAGGAATAAATAAGTTTATATTTGCATAACATTATCTTGTAATACTAAACTTGTAATAAAACACCGCAACTTAAAACATAATAATAAAAACGCTAACAATTATTTTATGATGAATAATAGCAACTAACGCTACAAAGTTGAGCTTAGTATTTTAAGTGGCTAATATTAGCATAATTTAGCCATAGGCCCTTGAGGAGGTTAAATTAACTCATACTTTTCGCCATTATAAAATACATTTTCGTACAAAGATAATATGCCTACTTCAGGGCCATAACCATGAACTCTTAAAACAATCTCTGTCAATTTTGGTACGTCATTTTATACAAAATTTGACAGAAATGATAATGTTTGACAGATTTGTGATTGTTTTAACAGTCCATGGTTAGGGCCCAGATATGTTTTAAGGCTAATATGAAACTGGTCATTTGTTTGAAACTGGCTGATAAGCTTTAAACCTCCTTTAGATAATAATTTTATTCTGCCCGCGATGTCGTTTTCAGACCTAAGCAGAAGAGAAATTAAAAAGAATTCCACGGCAACACTAAAACGGTAATATTGTCCAGTTTGTTTGACTTGTACCTATAACGTACAGGAACATTTTTTTTGAGTACACAAATTTTAATCATCTTCATCATCATTTCAGCCACAGGACGTCCACTGCTGAACATAGGCCTTCCCCAGCAACTTCTGTCATCGGGGGGTTGTTGCCATACTCGCCACGCTTGGCAGGCGGGTTGGCGAGCGCAGTTTTTTTTATATTATTTCGCACGCAGACGCTGCTCCCCGTCTCGTGCTACAGGATTTAGTCGCCTCTTACGACACGCCTCCTGTTGACGGTGGGGAAGTGTATTCTTTACGGCCGTCCCCACACAAATTTTAATATGATGTTCTAATCATGAATATAAACAACATTTACTATCGGATGGCAATGGTAAAATTAAGAAAAAATATCAGCTGTTCCATAGTAAAATCTGAAGTTACTCGACCAAAATGTTACTAAGCTTGCGCTTTACTGCCCATCCTTATTCGTAGAAAGGGCTGTTTGGAACCGTAGTGGTTATAGTTACTGTTTCCGAGCATGTAAATGGAGAAAGCAAAGACTAACCACTTCTTAGCTAAAATTGTAACTTTTGATCAAAAAGATAATTGTTTTGAAATAATTTCACCACAATTCATTCAATTAAATTCGAAACCACTTTAATTATAAATACAAAAGTTTGTTTAGTAAATTTAAATGCATTTCTAACGATCTTCTTTTTCCCATTGAATATTTTTGAACATTTTTAATGTCACTGCAAACTTAAAAACAAATCTTATTGTCTTTGAAAAAGCATCCGAAGTTTAAACAGACTAATGTATTGACAAAACCAAACAATGAATCAGGCAAAACAAACAAGACTGCACAAACGCAAATAACATCAAGATAGCTATATTATGTAAACATTGTTGTATACGAAGTAATATATAAGTCAATGTATGTAAAGTTGAATGCAAAAATGTAAACACATTTATCAAAACCAGTGTCAAAAATTGGAATCAAAGTTCTCTGGTATTTTTTAAAAGCAATTACTATCATGCCAGTATTATAAATTTCAAATTACGAATTAAGTTGGTTTTTTTTCAGATTGATTGAGCTATGATCTATAGATAATAATTATGTTCCATTTTTTTACAAAGGTCGTCTCTGGAAATGTCAGAAAGAAAAGCATTCCGAATTTGAAATCAACTTTTAATGAAAACATTTTTTAGAAAGATATCTGAAATCAACAAAGCAGATTACAACTATAATTACCGCAACAAAAAAAAGATTTAATTCCTCCTAGAACCTCAAATTAATAGCTGCGTTGATAATCCACGGTGCCGCGATGTGGTGTATCTGTCGCATTCAGATTGTATAATCCGCCGTCACAAAACAACTAGCTATTTTACAAAACGGAGGCGTTTTGCAATACGGCCGATCGACGATACGGCGGATTGCATAACGCCTGAATGAAAGTCCACGGCATTGAATACGAGCTTATGGCAAAATTCCTCCGTTTTGTAAAACAGCTAGTTGGTTTGTAATACGGCGAGTTACACAATCCGACTGCGACATAGCTAAAGGCTTACTACGAAAATGTATCGTTCGTTCAGACGTAATTAACCTATCAAATTGAGATAACTATTTACTTGTATCAATCCTTTGACAAAACTTCCCAGCTTAAATTAGCCGTTAAAAAAACAAATCGTTTTATTTTTATATTGTCAAAAGTTAGACACTCGTCCACCAATCAATTGACATATTTTTTATGTGCTGTCAAAACGCACCTATTCTTTAAAATTTGTATGGCGATAGCAAGCTATGACGTCATTGTTTACCAGACTCACATGCCAAATTTTTATTGATTTTAAACGAAAAACAAAAGATTCTTCTAATAAATGATAATGCACCGGGTTATCGGGCCTAAATTAAGGTGCCAGATTTAATATGATAATGATGTCTGCGAATTATTTACGATTGGTGTCCACATCCCAATTGTACTTTATAGGTACAAAAAAGGCGTCCGAACAAACAACGACTACGTGGCAAGTATTCATATTCATAATGTAAATATGTTTAAAATGCTACCCCAACCGCGCAGTAGCCACCACTAGACTGTGGTTATTTCAGCACGAGTGGTTAATTGAAATAAATACAAACATCGTAGACATATATTTACGTGAATATTTAAGCGGTTTTCATATTCATTCTGAAATGTCAAAAGAGCAATGCAGTAACCAAACCGAGGCTATAATTTAAGAGACCATAATATTATACCATATTTTTATTAACAAAGTTGTAATTGCATTTCAACTATATAAAAGTGTATGTATGTGTGTTTGTGTGTGTGTGTGTGTGTGTGTGTGTGTGTGTGTGTGTGTGTGTGTTTTTTTATGTCCGTCCCGTATCTGTGCATAAAATGTCATAGATTTGAATTGACAGCAAATGGCAAATATGAATGTGTGAGTGGAGATACGTCAGGCTTACAAAGTACGTTGTCAAGACAAAAATTATACAAAAAAATATAATTATATAAGAAGGTTCCCTTGTAACAATCTAGAAATAGAATTAAAAAGAATTCAAACTATCGATATAACACAGAATCGTCGAAGTCACACGCTAGTTTCTATGAAGCACTATAACAATTTCACGATTTAAAATTTGCTTCCATAAAATACGTTGTGGTACTGTTATTTATTCAGTTCTTTAAGTGGTTGAGAGTAGTGTCCTTGTAATTTTGTACACGTGTAAAAAGGTCAAACCTAACTCTTAAATTCTTGTTGGCGCCTTAAAAAAATTGTTGACGCTTCGTACCACAACACCACGCTGTCGCGAGGTGTATTTGTTAGTATTAAGTGCTGGATCTCAAATTATTATAAATTAAATGACACGGCAAACTTCCTATCGCCTTAGAATTAAAAAATATTTTTTAGAGTTTGTACCGGGAAATAAAATTGTCGCTTTTTCCTCGCAACCTTCTCCAAATTTTCACGAATACCTCAAGACCAAAATTAGGCAAATCGGTCGTCTAGCCGTTCTTAAGTTATAGGTGTTAGCGAAACTAACAAACAGCAATTCATTTTTATTATAGACTAACTGTCCCGGCGCCCATTTAAAAAAAAAAACATGTTAAATGCACACTGAAAACATAGTCATGTGAAAATCGATTTTGGAGTACATTGAAATTGAACACAACAATTTGCTAATTACTGATAATTCCAAATTCCACGTCATTGTGTTGTGTTGCGGTAATGCTCAAAATACGCTACTAATTGAAACAACTGGGATGTTCATTGAACTACACACAGTTAATTTACTGTGGCTTTGTAACGAAAGACAATGTATTGATAGGGTAATTTGTTAACATTGGTATACCTACTTGTTATTCCTCAAAGGGCCTTATTTGCATAAGAAATATTCTATAACTAAAGATTTGTCTGTTAACTAGAGATTTATCAACGGAACTAAACGGGTACTTAGTTCGGTTCTTGACTACGACGAGTGGCAAAAGGTTTGACATATTAAACGATAATATCGTTGTGCCCAATAAACATAACAAGTTTGCCTATGTTTTAAATTGAATTTGATGAAATACATCTGTTACAACAATCTTATAGATCTGAAACATTAATAACAAAAATTTTACGAAATGGTACTAAAATCATTTTCATATTTTCCTAAATTCGAAAAGTCGGGTTTTAAAATCCATTATTACTTTTTTGACTGAATTTAGCGTTTCGAAGTTATTTTTGCTGAAGTCTGTGTTTGTTATTCATCGTTACAAACTTATCCCAACAGAAGCAGACAACCCAGATGGTAATCACACCAAACCACCGCGGAAACCCCGCAGAAATCAAATAAATATTATTGTTTACTGCAAGAGGTAGCCGTTCTCATTTTGCTGTAATAAGGTAACTCATCCACCAATCACCGCTCGAGCGCTCATTCAAATGGGGTGCCCAGGTGTACAATTAAAATATCCCCTATAACCCTTTCTTAAATATTTTAATGAACTTTAGCTTATATTACATTTGTACAAGTCAGCTCGGAGGGAATATCGAGAAATATGTTATAACGGCGTATTTCTGGAATTCACAAGCTAGGATTTAAAGGATAAATTAAACTAATTTAAAGACATTTATCACACTTCAAAAAACAAGACTGTAATTGGTATATTCATGGAAATAAACAAATCTAATCCACTTGAATCAGCGTCGTGGTATTTCACTATAAGCGCAATGCTTCCTGGTTCAATTCTTAGTAACTATAATATTAAACTTTTAAACGTGAAGGAGAAACAGCATAATCGGCAAAAAAAAATAGTTTCCTAACCTGTGACTTAAGACCTTACTTCAAGATTATGTTTTTATTCGTGTTTGCCTGCTGTGTCTATTTTAATTTATTTAACTTTTTGAGCCATGCAGGCAAGTGCCAATAAAAAAAAAGTCTAGAGCTATTAGACTTTTTTATTGGTCGGTTTGAAAACTCAATCTATCTTAATAATGTACGTTATCTTTGTTAATTAAAATCATTTTTCTATTTCTTTCTAACTGATATTTTCTTAACTATTTGTTTTAACAAATAAATTGCATTTAACTTTATAAAAATGTTACAATAAATAGCTTCGTCAATTCATAATAGTGTTTGTTATCTCTGTAGGTAGTTTGTCTTTACTTTGAAAAGTCATCTATGTCCAATTATCGTAGTGTTGTTTCGTTTCCGAACAGAAACCGCACTAATCCACGTGTAATTAGGTCTGCGGAACCATCTAGCGCCGGGAACCAATTTGGGGTTCTGCGACGTTTGCTGAATAGGAAACCGCAGGCGAGGATTCGTAAAAACTACTGAATTAGAGCTCTACAACAACGCACGGCATATGATACAAAGTTTAAAGTAAGAAATATTTAAATTCTTTAATCCAATTTTAATTAAATTTATTAAAGATTAAAAATCAAAACACATTTTTTTATTAAATAGTTACATTCTTGAAAATTGCAGTTGAAAATGTTTTATCGTAACATGAAATACAATTTCGTACCTCTTTAAATGACCCGTTTGGCAAATTATCTATACTCGTATAACTATATATATATAAATCTTTTAAAGATTATTGTATCCTGCACAAATTATGCTTAATCTGTCATTAAATAAAAAACCATCAAATTCTAACATAATATTTATGAGTCAAGTTAGTATTCAGACCTATAACTAAACTGTGTTACTTTTTTTTACATTCTGCGCTGCTTAATTATGCTTTTCTTTATGAAGGTGTTAGGATACAAAAAACAATTCGTTAGACTAAAAAGTTTATCGAACAGCTGATACTTTTAAATTTCATTTAGAAAAAAATGACAAACAAAACTTTTATGAAGGATCGAAAACATATGAATGTCAAAAAACAAGAGAATGGCAAAGATTGATAGATAAACTTAATGCAATCTAGCTTTGTATAATGTATCACTTGCAGTTTCGTTTAGAAAAGAATCAAGTTTTAAGTGCTAGGCTTTGCAGCTGTTGTTTTGTTTCGGGACAGAAACCGCACTGTAATTAGCTGTACAGAACCATGTACGAGGCCGGGAAGCAATTTAGGGTTCGGTGATAGGAATAGGAACCGAAATTTCGTGCGGTTTTCTATTCCAACATTGAGTTGCCGTTTAATAGTCCACTAAATAGTAGTATCGATACTTAAAGAAAAAATCGTATCGTATACCTAATTTAATCAATTGCAATTCCTACTATCGTTACACGGCAATAATATAGATAGGTAAGTAGTATACCAAAACCCTTAATAGCGAATGAAGTATTTAAAGTTTTCTTTGTACTGATTGTATAAATGATCGATATTACGGATAGTATTCCAGCTTCATTGATACTTTGTACGTCGTAATGACGGCACCTACCTATAACAGGTTTCAAGTTCGAGTAGTTTGTATATCGATATTTCAAAAACACACACACATCTACAGAAAATTATTGTATTAGTTTAATCATATAAAATTATTGATTTGGTATCATAACGATGTATTATCTTGCTTTTATTAAGTCTCCAATACTTAGATCCTCTTTGTTTTTGTTCAGCACGAATGCACTACACGATAACAATGCCAAATCAATCATTGCTAATGATACTTAGTGGCCATGAAAATTTAACTTGGTAGTTTGTACTGATTTGTTTGTAGTATAATCACATGAATTAGGCAAAGAAATAATGTTTAGAGAGCTTACTGCACGTTTTTTCAATGAAACGTTCGTATATTTTATCCGACTACCTAACAAATAAGTTTTTGATTTTAAAAGTGATGGATCAAGATACGAAAAACGATTTACAATATCATCGCCATCATCATTTTAGCCATAGGTCATCCACCACTGAACATAAGCCTCCCCCAGTGACTTCCAGATTTGCCGGTTGGAAGCGGCTTTGCCCTGTAACCTTTACCCTTAGAGCATCTATTAAATGCTGTAAGCCTTCGTCGTCTGTCCACCTTGTTCTACGCTGCGCTTACGAATGTGGCTCCTTTCTAGAACATTTCTTTCGATTGTCAGTTCCACGTGCTATATGCCCCCTCCACCCACTGCTACTTTAGCTTGCTAATCTGTTGGCTAATACCTAATATGGTAAGGCTTTATTTCATGGCAGATTTTAAAGCAATCCAAGAGCTCTACTGGACATTAGGTGAGACGACCCTGATGACCATATAGTCAAAAAAACTATGACTATGGTCGATTTCCCAATTTTCCCGATCAATTTTCTTTTAATAGCAATACTCGACAAATTACGGATATGTTAATTGAAGTATTATATACGGTGTTCTCGAGTTTTGCGCTTAGCAACAAACTACGTCTCATTTTTATTGAAGATTATTTAAATGTATGTATAAAAATTATTTATGAGCTGCAGTGATAGCTTAGTGGACAAATATCTAAGTCTCGTAAACGTAGTACGTAATTAGTAGTAGAATTACTTGCCTTCTGGATTTTTCGGAATCTATGTACGGATTTACCACTTGGTGGCGATGGCGGAAAACATGTAGAGAAAACCTTTAACCTGCACATTTTAGCAACACTAGATATGTATACCTTAGTTTTCACCAGAATCACCAGAATTAACTATCCTTCGTGCGGACAAAGGAAACGCAACGGTTGTAATGGACACATCGGACTATAAGCAAAAAATGTCACAGTTACTGGCGGACGAAACCACTTACAAACGGGTTAAAATAGATCAAACCAACAAAGTTTTAAAGAAAACCAGTGACTTAGTGCGAAAACATAGTGAAAGTTTAAGTCTAGATGCTCAATACCTAATACCTTCGTGCGCAAAACCACCAAAATTATATGGGTTGCCAAAAATACACAAACTAAATGTCCCGCTACGTCCTATTGTAAGTCAGATTGATACACCAACCTACAGACTGGCTCAGCACGTAGCTAGATCACTATCTCGGCTAAGAGGAACAACTACAGCACATGTGAAGGATTCCTACCATTTTATCAGCGAGGTTAAACACCTACACCTAGCGGATAATGAAACTATGGTCAGTTTTGATGTACAGTCCCTATTTACAAGTTTACCAGTACAGGACTGCATTGAAATTACTAAAAGGAAGTTAGTTGAACTTGATATGCCTATAGAATATGCAGAACTATTGGAACATTGCCTAACATCAGGATATTTACTGTGGGACAATGAATTCTATGTACAAGTAGATGGTGTAGCTATGGGCTCTCCAGTATCACCTGTTGTCGCAGACATTTTCATGGAGGACTTCGAGGCCAGAGCTCTAGGCACATCACCTATAACACCCAGGTTCTATAAACGGTACGTAGATGATACTTTTACAATTTTACCCACCGATCAAGTCTCTGCTTTTCTAGAACATTTAAATTCAATCCACCCAAAAATCAAATTTACTATGGAAATTGAGGCAAACAATAAACTAACTTTCTTAGATATTTTACTTACTAGGAATCCGGATCATACTCTTAGTCATACAGTTTTTCGTAAAGCCACCCATACAGATAAATACCTCAATGGTGCCTCTCACCATCATCCTCGACAGTTGGCTACCGTAGGCAAATCGTTGTTTCAGAGAGCAAGGGGTATCTGTGACGACCAACACCTGGCTGGCGAGCTCCAGCATGTCAGGAAGGTACTACGGGAAAACCAGTTGCCGGTACCACGTCGTTCCAGACCCCGGGTCAAGCATTCCACCGTCGAACGCCAACCTGCTGTACTACCTTATATGAAGGGTGTCACTGACAAGATTGGAAACATTTTGAAGCGCGCTTCAATTAAAACCTACTTCAAGCCGCCGAAAAAGATTAACCAATTTTTACCACCTGTCAAGTGCAACATACCTCTTCAAGATGCGGGGGTGTACAGACTGGAATGTGACTGTGGGCTCTCCTATATCGGTCAAACAAAACGAAGTATAGGCGTGCGGGTAAAAGAACATATAGCCGACATCAAACATAGACGGAATACTAAGTCTGCAGTGTGTGAACATGCCTTAGATACACCCAACCATTTCATACGATTTGACCAGCCTAAAGTCCTTGCAAGAGAACGACGATTTGTTCCTCGCATGTTACGGGAGGCAATTGAAATTAGAAGACACCCGAATTTCAACAGAGAAGATGGTTGGAAAATACCACCAGCATGGGATCCTGTTTTAACGAAATCCCATGCTAGGCCCCGCACTGCAAGACCTCTAGATACAGTTAGCTCTTTTTGCGTAGATAGGAACACAAATTAATATTAACTGAGTGACGGTAGTTTATAGTTTTTTTCAAAATATTGTAAAGACGAATAACACCTTAGTCTACCTGTGACCACGAACGCTGTAAAGTGTTCGAAACGTCAGGTTAAATAAAATGTTAATAAATCGCGAAATAATCCGTAAAAGTAGTTTCATTTAAATGTATCGTGTTCGCGTAAATAAAAGACAACAGTATGATAACCATTTTACTTTAAACCAAAATAAATACGAAGAGTCATAAGTCTCAAGTTCAATTCCAGGTACAATTAATTTAGGAAACAAACTTCGTAACATAAAGATATTAATTCCTTAGCAAATCATGGCACGTGGGAGCTATCGCATATTTATTTATTTCATATCTCAAAATTTTATAGTATAACATTCTGCTTTAAGGATACAGTTAAATAAATGAATGCTCATTTAAAATTACCTACGTTCCTACATCTGAGAGTAACTATTTCCCTCAAAGGGTTATTTAAACATCGCGAACTCAAATGAAACGTAATTTAAATACTAACTCGTACTCCGTATATATTTGCTCGTACCTTACATGCGAAAAAACATGGAAGCACCTATTTAAACATTCAGGTACAAGTACCTACATTGTACTTGACATGACATGTCTAGCTAAACAAGCTGCGAAGGTTTTCCAAAAAAGGAGGCATAATGGTTTATCATTACAAAAAAACTTAATTATACTCGTACATTCAACATCTAAATCATAAAAAATGCTGCTCCATACATTGTCAACGAGGTAGAGCTTAAGTTTGTATGGAGAAAAAAACTCTATTTCGATGTTGTCTCCATATAAACAAATTTAGCTTTTTTAGCCTTTTTTTTTAAAAAAAAAAAGCTAAATTAAGGAATTTAGCTTTTTTTCAAAACCACAGCCTTTTCTTGGTAATTTAATGTTTAGAATTTCTCACTCGTGCCCCTTCATTTAATCTATCAATTAAACCAAAAAAACACAAGACGTGCTCTGTAATGGTCGTTTTTCCATTTATTTGAATTATTAAGTTTATGTCAGTTTCCACGTGTTATTTATTTCCGTGGAAGCCTTTATTTAAGGCAACATTATAAAAAAGTATTAATTGTATTTTTTATTGTCTTGGTGTACGCTTTCTTGGCTATCCTTAAATAAATAAATAAATAAATAAATCTAGTTGTACGCATAACATGGAACCGACTGCAATCAGATCACTTCGATTTTTTAAAGATGCTAATTTAAAAAAACACGCATTTGCAGCACACTCGCCAGATCTGTTCACGCTTTCCTGCGAAAGAAGTTACCTGATAAATAGATGATCAATATTGTTCTGATCCTGCCAATATTTCAAATTTCACTTTTGTTGCATAATTTACACATTTTAAAAGTCATTTCATACAAGAAATGGACAAGATGGGAAAGAATAGGAGTGACGACTGGGTAAAGATAATAAAATTCTATTAAGTCCGTTAATTAGATTATAAAAAACAATGGACACATATATTTACATTTGTCAATCAACCAAAAAATTACAAAGATAAAGCACGTCAATGTTCGGTAGAGAATGCTCGTGACGTCACTTCTAATTTAAAATTATACCTAGGCGTGAAGTCATGCTACATTTCAAATCAATATACTTATCTATGTAATATTTAGATTATGTGAAAAAATTAAAAATACGTATCGAATATTTTTTTTACAATCTCCTACCAGATAGACGAAGAAAAAAGTTAGCCGTCATCCCTATTAGCCGAGGATCTGGCTTAGTGCCTTACACCGGGAGAGGCCAACGTTGATGGTGAATAGGAAATATAATGCTTGTGTGTCTTTATAAAAATCGCAATAAGGTGATTGAGATATAAATCTAAGTTAAAATCAAAACTTGCATTACAAGTATAGGGTACGAAAAAGGGCTTAGAGTTTGCCGGATTTGGTTAAGATCACCATTGACTCATAAGATGACCTATCTCTACGCTTGCTCCGTTCACAAGGCCTCACCTGAGTCAGCAGTGTTGACTTTCGGAATGTATTTCGCATTGTACTGTCGATTTAAATGGAAGGTAAATTGGTTTTGTTCTGTGATATTGTTTTTTACCTTTTGTTTAATTAGGATACAAATTGTAATGTTTGAGTTTTGATTGTATAAAAGCGTTAATAAATAGGGTGATAATAATTAGTAGCATTACGTTTTGTGCAGTCCATTAATAAGTCATTTAGGTATTATGGAATCACTCTGTATTCCAACTATTGATTATTTTTTAACCTGCGCATACCAAATTTAAATGATTATAACCTACTCAACCATAGTATAGTCTTATATAAGTGTAAATTTTGGGTGTATTTTTATAAAAACGGCTTCAAAGAGTTTAAGTTATTTCAACATCAAAGGTTGAAAACTGAGAGTACCTTTAAATTTAGTGTTTAAAACAATATTGGAGTGGCTTCATTACATTATCTGCTGAGTAATATAAAACTGTATAAACATAATTTTATTTAAAACAAGCTGTTGCAAACTTGCGTTATCATAAATTCAGTAACTTTCTCCACGTGCGCACTTTACAACCGACGAAAAAAAACGGAGGATGTTCTCAAGTCGACGCGTATATTTTTTTTAATGTATGATCACGCATAACTTTTTACAGAGTAGTCCGATTTTGATAATTCTTCTTTTATTAGAAAGGTTATAGTCCGAAGGGGGTCCCATATAAGTTTAAAAAAAATCCAACCCTAAGGGTAGGAAAATAGGGGATGATTGATTGTTTACTCACTGATTGTAATATTTGACTGGGCATAACTTTTTACAGAGTAGTCCGTTTTGATAATTCTTTTTTCATTAGGTAGGGTTAACCTCGAAATTGGTCGCATATAAATTTGAAAACATATAACTTACCATAAAACTTATTAACAAAAAAAATAAACTGCCGAAAAACTGAAAAGCAAAAAATAATAAACTTTTTTTCATTAGTCGGTGCGAATGAACACATTTTAACTAACAATGGCACCGATTCCAATAAGAGCTGATTAGGTATACTTACATTAGTTAAGGAACATAGTTATTGAGGTTAAATGAAAAAAAGTTTAAACTATGTCCGTTACTTTGGTCTTCTGCCTGATGATCTTGTTTCGGATTTTATCCCGTAGCGAAATCCCAAGCATCGACCTTTCCATAGCTCGCCGAGTGACGTGAAGTCGATGGGCCAGCTTTACTGTCATGTTCCACGTTTCGGCTCCGTAGGTCATCACCGCTATCACCGCATTCATTTTTATTAAAACGGTATTTTTAATATTTCTCATTTTGTTATGTGTAGTTGTGTGATGTCCAATTACAATAAATTCCTTGTGTTCATTTTTATCATCAACTTTTCAGCTACAAAACGTGAAATGCTAAACATAGGTAGGTAGTTAGGAATAGGCCTCCCCCAATGACTTCCAGATTGGCCGATTGGAAGCCTTATAAAACAACTCAAAGTTGCATAGCGTGCTATGGAAACGCCTAGGTATCCTATACTTCACCAAGTATAGGATACCTAGATGTTTCTTTGCCAGATCAAATAGAAATTACATTGTACATTATAATAAGAATTTTAATCTTAAAACCTGATATAGGCATGTCAAAAAAGAACCGACTGCCAACATGAAATAAACAAGAATGATCGAAACGACTCGGTTGATCGACAAAATTGTCGAGGTTAAAAAACGGCCAAGTGCGAGTTGGATTCGCGTGTCATGTATCCCTAAGTACCTACCGTGTTCATTTGATTCGGGATTCCCAGTTCTACTCAAACTCAGCCGGTTTCATTATTTTTATTTGCTTTTATAGCCTGCTTATTTTGACGATTATATGACCATTTTTACGATAGAGCAATAACAATTAACCTTTTAAAAAAATTGTTTCATGGATGGAAAACCCACTTATTTATTTAACTTTTTCAATGTCACTAAAGATTTATCATCATCATCATATTAGCCACAGGACGTTCACTGCTGATCATAAGGCCTCTCTCAGACTTCCAGATTAATCATCGGCGGCAATCATCCTGGAACCATTGGTAAGTCGTCAGGAATATCTATAGTTCGCGTCAACCAGTAAGACCTAAACTTTAGGTACCATAAGCCGTCAATTATTATTAATTATTTATAATAGTTTAAATCTATTTTGAAAAATGGGGAACTTAAGCATCTTCTTGAAATCTCTTCTCTGCTATGGCTAAACTGAGCCTTAAACTAGATAGAGAAGAACAGAAGGCTAGCTTTAAGTAAATATGGTCCCATTGACACATTTTAACTATGGAACCCTAAACATCATCGCCACCCACGGTCTAACCTACAATTTACTTCTACGCAACTTACCGACGAAATTCTATCGATTCCAGCCGACCTGTCCCTGAGCCAATAGTATTGTATTTAGACATAATATAAACAAGGCAGTCGATCAATAGCAATCAGTAGATACGACCCATATAGGTTGACCTGTATGGCAAAAATATACAGCACGGTACGGGACTTTGAAATTGTTGAAAAAAACTGAATAGCGTAGCTGGGTTCTAGAACTGCATTTGAGATTTTACATCTTGTGAAAATTGTTGTAAGATGTAGCATAAACGTTTTAGCGGGGTTTTAATAACAAACTGTAAGCGTTTTGGTAAAGTGCGTTTTCACACAATCATAGTTATTTGTATTATTACGTGGAACAGCGATTGTATAAGTCTAATTATTTGTCAACTAAATTCTTAAAGATTTCAGTTTATTTATGCTAAACTCAATTAATGTATGGCTGCGCCTGGTGGGTTTCTGAACCATTCACCTAAGGCAATGAAGTACATTATACCTTAATGGCAATGAAACAATCTTTTCTTGAGGTGTCCGCTGAAAACCAGCGTCGCGGCATTTTGTGCACATGCTGAGCGGTACATTTGGTAGGTACCTACATGATTGTTTATAAATTATGTAAAACGGGTATTGTAATTTTTTTATATTGTGCCAAATAAATGCATTTAATTTCAATGTGCGTGGTTGTGCGCAGGAAGGTCTGAATTGAAGTTAAAACCACGTGATATATGTGACGGGCAACAGCTGCGTAGAGAAATGTTACAGAATAAGTTTTTTTTAATGAAAGCGAACTTTAAAATAATACTATCAACAGGACCTACACACGCAAACACGAACAGCTTATGGATAAAAGGACCGGAATCCGACTAGGTAGTGTTGTCTATTATTAATCATAATCATGCATTCTATCACTTTCAAGTTTCAACCTTCACAAAGCAAGGTTTAAATTTACATTTAGTTTAAATATTGTTATGAATTAATTGACAGTTGGTTTAAAGTTGTTAAAACGAAAATAATGGTTGGTGATTCACACAATATTGAGACAGAATCTCGTTTTAAATATCATTCATGTGATTAATTTTATTGAAAACCATTGAATACACTCAGAAATATAACTCTTGTAAAATTTGTAATGTCTGATTTTTTCATAATATTAATGGGTCTGTATAAAGCTAAATTTAAATACAAAAACAAGACCAAATGTTTTTTATTTTAGTTTATTGTACAGTCAACAGCACAGCAAGCTACCATTAATTGTCAAACGAATAATAAACTCTATTGCTTAAAAATTAAGTTAAAAACCGATTGAAGAAATTTTACAGTTTTGGATACTGTACATTATTTTCCTCCGCTGGAGGTGTCTAAAAGTATTTCAGCTTTTAAGTCAACGCAATCAAAAGATACCGTCAAGTAAAATATTTGAATACTAGCTCACCTATCAAAAACCTATTACACTAAAGTTAACATGGAGGTACTTTTCTTTGACTTATCATCAAAAGCAAGGTCTAACAGCTCAAGTAAATGTTATTTTTTATAAGAATCTTATATTTTTAAAGTTGTACCATGGTCTACTACATTATAATACAATATTGGATAAAATCACAAGCATTGCTCTGAATCTAAGGTAAGTAGCTAAAGCACTTGTGTTATAGAAATCAAAAACAATGGTACCACAACACCCACCCAAGACAATATAGAAAGTTCGTTTTCCACATTGACCCGACCGGGGATCGAACCCGGAACCTCAGACATGGCGACGCCATTATAGTCCGGCGTGCACGGCTCTGGGCCACGGAGGTCGTCGCTAAATAAAGCCTGTATGGTCGTGTCTTTACCTAAAAACTTTTGTCTAGTTTTAACGAATAACAATTTAGAACCTACTATATTACACTAACAAACCTATTCACAAGTACTTCAAAACACTTCTCTACAGAATGTAAAGAGGGGTTTTAACAACATAATTTAAAATTTCACGAGGCTCAAGTTTGAGTCGGAATTCGCATGAATAATAAATGTGTTAGTCTAAGGTGCGAGTGTGGACAAGAGTCATAATTTTTTTCAAGATTAAGTATATAAGGTGTTTCAAATATTTAACAATATTTTGATTAAACCATCCCTGTCCAACTAGCGTGGACAACAGGCTATTGGGATAGTTGTGGTTTTAAACAAAATAAAGCTTAACTTTAGTTAATTTTTATTTTAATATGACGTCCGGGGCATGAAATTTCTTCACTATCGTAATCTATATCAGTAAAACTTTCATCCATTGCAGCGGCGGCAGATATTTTTGAAAATAAACTTAATGGACCGACGACTTAGAAGGTGGCTGGCAGTGGCGGATGAAAATAGCGGGAGATCGTACTCATTAGCTTTACGTCCTGCAATCAACTGCAATAGGATATAATAACAATGATGATAGTCAAAAACCATAACAAAGAGCGGAAATAGAGAATAACTGTAAAAAATGGTGTATGAACATCTCAATATTAGGAACTTGTTTATCTAAGCTAGGCTAGAGTTTATAATATTGTGACATAGGTAAGTAATAGGTATTCATAATATAGCACATTGTAGGGCCTGATTTCGATTAGGACTTAGCTCCGATGCTTTTATGAAATTATGTAAAAATAAAAACGTTTCGATAAAAAACGTCAAAGCTGATGTAGAAGTAATTGCTTCTGCAAAGAAATTTTGTGGGTTGTGAAATTAGGAAAACATTTATTTGACACACATAAGCACAATTACTTACAAACAGAATCAAATAAACATAAAAAGAGTGTCGAAAAGGTCCCCTCAGCATTTGTCGTTACAGCCAGAGCCATAACGACGCTGGTTTTCAGCGGAGACCCCGTAGGACGTGGGACGGGTAGTGACAACAAATATATACCGAACAAACCTTGTAAACATAATGGTAGAGTGTAATCCGACATTGTGTACCTTACAGAACATAATGATTTACCTACACCATATTGTACATATACATACATTCATAATACACATAGTAGTATCAACATGTACAGGTAATACCGGTAATTTTCGTTTCCGTTCCCAATAATTATTTATTCAGCGTATCGATTTACACAAATTTGTGGTTTGTTTTTCAGATGGTACAATGATAGGTTAAATTAAGCGTACTGGGTTCGATTGTAGATAAATTGTTTGAAGAAAATGATTTCTTATAAAAATTCGTTGACATGTTTTTAGTCAGGTTGAAATGAAGACATTATATCATACAAAATATAGTTTAAGATTTGATATTCTATTTTATGTTAGACACCAGTTCCCCTCAACATCGGTTGAGTTCAGAATTAATCATCTCGAGCGTCCTCAGAAATCCTTACCAAAGTTGCATTATACCTAAATGGATTTATAGTTTACAAACATATAATTAGTTTTAACATACTCGAGTATTCAAGAAATCGCACACACAATATTTGAATTACAGGTTTTGAGTACCTTTTACGGTATTTGCATCATATTAAGTTCTTAGTCGAAAAATACGCGTAGCGTACTCAGGCCGTTTTCTGATTTGTCGGCGCAGCAGCGGCGCGACATCAGCATGCTCGGTATACGCAGTACAGAAAGCTTACCGAGCGCCTATATTTCAATGGAGCGTTCCTGATTGGCTCGGTATGTGCGGGAGCGATGCGGCATAGATTCCATACTTTCTGTACCGCATATACCGATCATGCTGATGTCGCGCCGCTGCTGTGCCGACAAATCAGAAAACGGCCTAAGAATAAAGTTCTGTAGGAGCTATAAATACTTATTAGAGTATGATAATCTAACTCGAATTATTACTCCGTGACCAATCGAATCTTGATTCGAATATTTTTCTGGTAAAATACTTGAATACCTACTAAAAATAATCAACACGACACATCACTATTTATGACTAGACCCATCCAAGTCCCACACAGTGTTTAAAAACGTCCTCCAAAGTATTATTGAACTCCGTTGTACAAGTATTATTGAACAAGTGGCAGCTTGTCGTATACCTATGCGCAATAAGATTGGTTTTGTCGATGTGCCGGTCGTATAAATACAGAGTTTAATTATGAAATGTTGTGCAATAAAAGGTTAAATTTTGTGTGTAAAAAATATCGTGAAATTAAAAACATTAAATTAAGCTGTAACATGAACTCTTCGTGCTTTTATAGTCGATATGTAATAACGTAAAACGTTTATGTAATAGCATGTGTTTTATTTAATTAATTACTATTCCCATAGAAAGTGTTAAAATGTCTCAGTCACCTTGGTCAACTTTTTTTTGCAGAAAATACAGTTACAAAACATGCATTAATGCGAGCTTGGCAGATTCAGTCCATGCACTCTTGTCGTTTTAAACCTAATTATTAATCAATCTTAATATATAAAAAACAAAGTCGGGTTTGTTACAACACTTATAACTAGATTACGGCTGGACCGATGTTCATGGTTTATGATTTGTTAGATTTGTCTCCGCCCCGAATAGCAAAGCTGACTGTAATTATACGAAAAGCTGACGAAAAAAAGCAAACTGTTTGGAAGTACGAAGTTCGTCGGGCCAGCTAGTTTCTAATAAATTAGAAAACACACTATAAATAGAATTGACGTATATGGAAACAACCTACAATGTGAATTTATTGATATGAAAATTAAAACTAGTGCTGTCCCATTCACAAATAGGTCATTAAGTTTATACAATATCGTCCTAATCAATACGGAGTTTTTGCTTTTATTCAAATTATTTGTGATTGCACTAGCTATTGATTGCGTTTGTTGGGAACAATGCAATGAAAGTCATCATCATTAGTCCACGTCAGTCACAATGCAAGGTTCTTTGTCTGATAATTCATGCAAATACTTATTGAGTTCGGAATGGAGTTGTTCAAGTCGTAGGGTTTTTGGACTTATACGCAAGCGGTGCAAGTAAAAATCCTAATAAGTACTAGTCTATCCGACTTAGGAAAAAAGTTTTCAAGACGTGTTAATATATAATTATAATGTAAATCATAATAAAAACTAGGTCAAATTCCTATTTCCCGCTTGTATGTACGGACAACAGCTCGTCAACCTACCACAAAATGTCAAATTTTCTCATGTGAAAATGATCTCTACATGTCAGGCTTAAAGTTGAAAATCTATTGGAGAATTTTTGACTTTTGGGGTAGGTCGACGTGCTGTTGACTGTACATACTAAAAGGTTTGGCAATGAGTCAGAAAACTCATCATCAACACTTGACTAAATATCAAATTCACAACATAAAATATTGGAATATAAAAAAGAATACTGAAGTTTATGTGTGTACTATAATACACTTAAACAAAGTCAGCAACTAAGTACCTATACATAAACGACGCAACTCGCATGAAAATTACAGTGTAGTGTTTTAAATCACTTTAGTTTCCTAGAAGTGAATTAGCAATGTGACAATGTCAACAAAGGCCGTTTTATTTCATTTTAAACTACGATTGATTGCAAAAACACCTTGTCCTTGTGTTCAACTCAGCTTACTAAAAAAATGTAATTTTATTTTCCGTTTGTTATTTTCGAAACAGGTTTTTTACGTTCGATGACATCCAAAATCTATTCCTAAGAAGTTGAATAGTTTTAGAACTTCTTAATTAAATTTATACAAAATGATATTTACGGCGACAGATTTCAGAATTATTGTAGTTCAAAACAGTGGGCAAACTTGTCAAACGCACCCTCTCGCAAGGCTTTCAAATGCAGAAATTGTATACTAAATTAGAAATAATGACGCTTTAGAAATATATTTCTACTTTAAATCGCCAACTATGAGAATGGTATTAACTTGTATTTATTTCCTGCATGAATTGTGATAATATTTAATTCACTTGACCAAAGCTATTCCATTCATGTTCAGCCAAGCGCATCATTTGTTAATTGCTTGTAAAAATACTCAAAAATACGGTGCATGGTAGCAATCTCGTAACAAACTATTCTAATCTTAGTGACCATGAAAGTTTAAAACAATATATTGTTAGTAAAAAGTTAATTTTCCACTAACAACTCTACTGCATATATTTTCTGAAGCAAACTGAAAAGTTTGTTTTGCGAAAATGTATTGCTACGATAAAATGCACACGGTATTTGTGTCAGATAATAAATTGAGATAATTACAATAGATAGATTACAGTTTACAGTAGTTAGCACATATTTTTTAAGTAGCACGAATTCTTGTGCAATATAAACATTATTTGACTTATTTGCATGAATAAGTATAGTTTTCAATTATTTTTTTCTTCAATATTGCATTATCAGGATCTAATTAGTATTTAATCAAAGCTTCCAAGATGGTTATTAACTGTGGGTTTGATACATTTCCGTCGTATAAATTAATTAATTTTGTATGAGTGCAGCTTTCCTTCGTGAACTTTTTTCTGAAAAAAAAAACAAGAAGTCCTTCCCTGATCTATTGCAAAAATAAAACGGACCTTAGTAAAAATAAGAGCAAACATTCACTCATTTGAGCTCGTTACCAAAACTATTCTCCGAATAGCGCTCCCGGCAAGAAACATTACTCTGAAAATGTTTTTCCACCGCAAATATACTGATTTTCACCTTAGCAGCTTGGGATAATCTTTCGAATGCCCGGGAGTGACGTCACAAACGGAAAACATCGTAAGTCCGAATAATCCCGATTGCCGCGCCGGGGGACTCAGCGTAAACTTGTGTACAAACAAACGTTTAAAAAGATATTTACGTTTACTTATTACACACGTGATGAAAGTAGGGCTGCCTCTTTCATGAACATATGCATTTATTGATTTATTAATACAAAACATGTAAGACAACATAACATGCCTCTCACTGCAGGGCACAGGCCCCAAATATGAGGTGTTGATCAGGGTCATTTAAGTAATATCATACTTTAAAAAAAACCGTTAGAGGCATTATCTTGGTGCAATCAAGAATGTTAGTCTAATTAGGAACATAAAAATCAGAGTCTATCAACTACATGGACTATGTCATAATAATTATATTTCTGTGTAAAAACAGGTAACTTTTCTTTAACTGTTTTATTTACATTTAAAATATACAGATATTACCTTCAGTCTACCCAACAACTAGTCCCAAGATGGTACCAAAACTTTAGCGAGATTATACACAATTCAAAGTTATGCAAATGAAGACTTAATTGGGAAGACAAATTAAGTCACACTAAGTTATTATAAATTCTAAATCTGTTTAAGAATAGAGCTTGTGCTATACTGGTCAAATAATAACGAATTTACATTTAGAGTTTTTTTCCGAAGTCCAACATCAAAAGTTGATATTGTTTAACAATATTACAATATTTTTAGGGCATTAAGCCTTTCATTATTTTTAAACACATATTTATTTATCTTTGGGCAGTTTACAGTCGTTAGAGATATGTAACTTACATTTAACACTATCAAATAGTACAGTCAACAGCACGTCGACCTACCCAAAAAGTCAAAAATTCTCCAATAGATTTTCTACTTTAAGCCTGACATATAGAGATGATTTTCAAATGAGAAAATTTGTCATTTTGTGGTAGGTCGACGAGCTGTTGTCCGTACATAAGACTTTTTAATGTATGTTAATTTTTAATAGTGTTATCGCAAAACTGGGAAATTATTTTAAATAAACTTTTTTTCACATCGATTAACAATGTTTTTTTAAATAAATGTTCATCTTTTTACAGTTCAAATTCACCTAGGTACTTAATTACGATTACGCATATTATGATACAATCTTGATACATAAAATATCGACATTAGCAACACTTAATCTTGTACATATCATTGTTATCTCTTGATACAATCAATAGCACAAAATAGGGTTTATTTTTTACTCCTCCACAATAAAGCCTACATTTAGTTCGTAAAGTATTTTTGCTTACTTAATAATATCTTGTACTCACGTCGGGTTTTTTTCGAACCCAATTTCTAGACTTACAGTAAGTCTAGAAATTGAGTTCGAAAAAAACCCACCGTGAGTAAACTCGAGACTACTTACTTAAGGTAAGTCATTTATTAAGTTGGTATTTCAAATGCATTTGTATACGTTCGTTGTATTGCACCTTCTCAGGTAAATTTTTATTTACTTACAAGTGTATTCATATGCTTATTATTGCGTATTATTTGGACAATAGCAATTTAATATTTAAATAAGAAATGTTCAATAATACAGGTAACTTTTTAATTCGAAATTATACAGCTTGTCCCTGGAAGTATTCGTTTACAAAATTACTATGCAATCTCATCCTTTCTTATGAATTAAACAAAAGAAAATCTAATCAGCAAAATAAAAAATGCAAACCGAGAGACTCCATGCATACAAAAATAGGTATGCAAACCCACATGAAGATAACATGAATAAAGTTCTGGTGGTAACGTAACAAATTGTATCCGACGAACCATCCTTATGGGTCCGAGGGGACTGTCCGGGCATGTAGCAGCAACTAGGGTTGTTAGGGTCACGAGATTTGATATGAGTATGCTCTAACAACTACAAATGATTCGGTTCTGTATCCGTAGCTGAGAGGCGGGCACGCTGGACTTGGCGTTGCCATCTTTAAGGTCCCGGGTTCTATTCTGGGTGGGTTCGACGCAGGGAACGAAATTTTCTTGTCGAACGAAACGAACTGTACAATATAAAGTTCGTTTCATTCGTTTTAAAAGTTTGAAAGAAAAACAGCCGGACCCAATGGTCCGGTTGTTGTGGTACCGGCGCTGTTTGTACTGTACTTTAGTACTTACCTACATTAGGATCAAAGCTATAAATGTGATGATTTCTAATATTAATATTTGTTTAGAAATTCCACACAATTTTAAGACAGTTTTTAAGTAAAATTTGTGTAACGACTAAATTTGTGTAAATTATAACGACATAATTTTAAAAAATACTCCAAAAAAGTTAGTATAAAATTAAATCACGATAAAACAATAAGAAAGTATCTTTAAAATTCTTAGGAATTATGCTTTCGGATAGTTTCGTTTTGTGGGTTCGTATAGTGGGAAACTTTTGAACCTGTTAGCAAAACATAGACTTATGAATATGACCA
Organism: Anania fuscalis; assembly: GCA_950371115.1. Taxonomy (NCBI): domain Eukaryota; kingdom Metazoa; phylum Arthropoda; class Insecta; order Lepidoptera; family Crambidae; genus Anania; species Anania fuscalis. The sequence continues at coordinate 12,738,496 of OX493335.1, read as the reverse complement.
CAGCTTAGTGCTTACACTGTTTACGTAGATAATTAAAGTTAATTGTATTTAATTAATCATGAATTATAAAGTCCTTTATATACCTTAATACCTCTTAGCAAATCTCAGCTTACACAATTCTTGAATGTAAAACTAGTTGATTTATTACTCCATGACTGTGTTTCTTTGAATTGTGTAAGTTTGTTGAAATTGATTAAACTCTAAAAAATAAGATACCATATTAGTGTTTACGTGATAAAAAATAGTTATTGTGCATGGTGTACACGCTGAAAGAAGTTATTAAAATAAAACTACGCCAAATTATCTGTAAACCAAGTCCATAGTAGTTTTATTTTTTTCATTCGTTCGTTATTTTTGTGTATAAACAGACATATAGAATTTTGCAAAAGTAGAAAAATTGAGTTTCTTTACTGTCATGCTCGCTTCATTCTCTTCTTCATCACTTTTAAAATTCAACGTAAAAATTTTATTAGCAATCCTGAACTATTTACAATTCAGTCTGGAGAAAATTCTGAATTGTTTATTCATCCGGTAACTAGGCAAACTTGTTTCTAGACTTAGATCTTTTGTGATGTTACGCTACGTCACAAAATAAAACAGATAAAGTAGGCTTATTCCCCAAAATAAATTGCTCAGTTTAGGTGATTACAAATCGGAGCGTGTTAAGACAAGATAACTAAGTTTGCTATAAGCCAAAGGTCTTCAATTTTTTCAATAGAACTAAATAGCAATACCCTTGTTATAGGGGAGTAACTCTATCAAATGTGAAAACCTTAATCCGTATAATTAAGTTACTAATGAAATCTTTAAAAAAATACGCAAAAACTATTAAATATAAGTACATAATGTCCCTAAACAAATTTTGCCCGCGACTTCGAGTCCGTTTTTAAACTTAACTAGACCAACTGCGTTAGTCTTAAATGATTGAAATTATGAAATCAATTTAGTGAAATATTCTTTATTCCCATATTTGTGTCGCGATGATGAGAGCGAGCACCGTTTAATGAGAAGTGTGAAAACTAAGCTATTCTGAAGCTAAATTAAGCCAGCTTATCTAAGCCAAGCTAAGATAAACTAAAAATATATCCCGTGCACACCAAGAACTATACAAAAGCTAAGTCAGTGTTGAGAAGTTCAATTCGACACGACACAAGACACTGGACATCACTAGCAAAGGATGTGCGAAGGGGGTGCGGGGTTAGGCGGGGGGGCTTAGCATAGCTCGTGTAGCTGCGCATCGGCATACACAACTAACTTAGCTTCGCATATTTTAGTTAGCTCTCATACCTTAGTTTGCATAGTCTGCAGTCTGCACACAAGTATGTAAAACTGCGTCAGCTATTCGAGCAAAACTAAACTTACTTCTTAGCTCTTGGTCTGCAACCCGCTTTATGGTAATATCTCAACCTTCCTTCCACTCAAGTCTTGCCGACGCGACGTCCGAACATGAACCAAAATGGGATTATTCCCTGCAGTGCCTGTCTGAAGAACTCTCTTTTCATCTAGCTGTGCAGAAATTTACACCTAGTTATTTTCGTAGAATAATTAAGTTTGCATCATAGTTTAGACAAGGAACTTAATCTAAGTACGAGTGTTTTGTAAGTATACTTCACTTAAAATTGATGGGATGATAATTATTAATGAAATACATTTACTTTAATATTTTATTTCTGGCAACCATTGATTGTAAAAATAATTAAGTAAAGAAACGCCTTTTTTAATTATTAAAACAGTATTTAACTTGACCAATCAAAATAAATGTATTGCTCATTAGGTACTTAGATACAATCCTAGCCAGTATTTTTGTGCAAATGACTTCAAAATAATTTATAACAACAAAAGTAAAATTTGCAATAATTATTGGCCCTCATAACTCTCCAGCCATTCCAAGCTAAAATCCTATTAAATGGAACGAGCTAAACAAAATATTACATTTCAATATCAAATCCAAGTTATAATTGGTTTGTTAATTTGAATAGCGTTATTAAAGTTGTTTGTACGAAATCAAACATGGCGCCGGTCGTTTGAAATGCGAAACGTATAGATTGTTGCGTAACTATGCAATTAGGAAGCGCAATAACGAAATACCTACATAATTGCATTTTTTACAAATTAAATATATTAGAATAGCGTTTAAGAGCAGTTTCATATACTACTCTGTCAAGAAAGTACCGGAAAAAGATTAATAATACACAAAATGTTAGTTATTCATTCAAATTTATTTTATCACCTTCAAAGTATGCTCCTTCAAAAGCAATACACTTATGCCAACGAATAACCAATCATCAAAACATTTTTTAAACGCTTTTTCCGGAATCGAGTTCATTTCTCGTCGCGAATTCTCCTTTATGTCTTCTACTACCGAATGAAACCGGGTGCCACGAAGTGGTAATTTGAGTGTAGGAAAAAAAAAGAAGTCGGCTGGAGCCATATCTGGTGAATAAGGTGGCTGCTCGATGGTATTTGTTGAGTTTTTGGTCAAAAATTCCTTCACAATGATGGCCTTGTGGGAAGGCGCATTATCGTGGTGCAAAATCCAAGAATTTTCATTCCACAAATCTGGCCTTTTTCGTCTAATTTGCTTTCTTAAACGCCGCATAAATAATACTCTTTTTTATCGTTTGACCTTCTGGCAAGAATTCTGAGTGCACAACACCGCGACAGTCACTGAAAACAGTCAACATGACTTTGACTTTCGATCGAGTTTGGTGCGGTTTCTTCGGTTTCGGTTCAGTTGGAAGGCGCCACTCCGAAGCTTGTTGACTAGTTTGCATGTCAAACTCGTAAACCCACGTCTCGTCACCAGTAATAATGCGTTTCATGAATGTTTGGTCGGAATTGACTCGTTTTAGCATGTCCTCAGCGACTATTTTGCGATTGAGTTTTTGGAGAAAATTCAGGTCTTTTGGGACTAGCCGAGCGGCAACATGTTTCATACCCAATTGATTATTTAAAATGGTACGAATCGACTCGTGTGACACAGAAAGTTCGACGGCTAGCTCCCTCAAACTTGAATGATGATTTTTAGTCACTATTTCCTTCACTTTTGCGATGTTATCTTCAGTAGCAGACGTTAATGGCCTACCGGAGCGAGGGAAATATTCCATCACATCTCGACCGCTTTTGAACGCTTTGTACCACTTTTTCAGAGACTCCGAACACGAAATCCTATTGGCGATGCAAAATTTAAGACAAACTCTTTGTTCGATGATTTTGTCCATTATGAAATTCGCAATACACACTAGATATGGTATAACCAAAAACAATACTGTATTAAATCTAATTATGAGATGTAACTCAAACTCAATCCAATCTAACAACAACAAAAAAAATATAATTTTGAATTTGGAACCATAAACAAATCTTCAATTCCCGAAACTTTTTTGAAAGAATGTACTTCATACAACGCCCTAATAACGTAAATACATTACTTACTTTCTGAAACACATGCGGCAACAAAAGCTTTCGGGAGCAAGCGTATTTCGGAAAACCTGTCAGTCAAAGTCGGTCGAAACGATACGTGCAGTGGCTTCTTAGCAGTAATAGTTAAAACTTGAGTTGTCTTTTATGTATGGGTAGTTTGACAAAAAAACAACACTGCTCAGGTAGTAGTTAGGTACTACCTGAGCAGTTTAGTAGGCACATTCAGGCAATGCACGTAGCCGGTAGTGAAGAGGTAGACCAGGCCGTACATCGCCAGTTGTCCCGTGACGACGGAATATGCAACTGAGCTGAAGCGTCGAGAATATCAATTTGCAAAACGAGGCATATATTGCTATACGAGTAATACCCGTGTGGTGTAGATTGTTAAAATAAACAAAATTATTACTTGTGTACAAATACCCCGACGAAGTCAGAATGAAGCGTGGACAGCGAAACGATATTATAACTTCATCATGACATTGCTTAGCTCTTAGCCAAACGAGATTAAAGATTTGGCGGGTGACTTTTGTGAGACAACGCACTTTACAAATAATAATGGACAATTTGCAGATACGCTTTTTTAATTCATTTCGCGAATGGACTAAGCCCTCAGTTATGTGCCTCGAAGGCAATTTATTAAATGCCCAATTACTGAAAAAACGTGAATTACCAACACGCATGGCCTTTGTTGGTCTATACTCAAGGGTGGTACTGTGTGGCTAGTGGCACATTATAGCGCATGTTTATGTTTTATGTACGCTACTATATTTGGGTGACCTTTCTGGTGTTTGTAGATACTAAATTCGACGGCGTTAAAAAGTTGGGAATTTCGAGCTTTTTAGTTATGTGTGGATCTTCATTGTTTACAAGAATGTAATAATTTCTTTATGCCATGTCTCAAATTTTTGGCTTTACCAACCCATTTTACTGAAATACCTTTCTACCATTAGGTTGTTTTATGAATCATAATTATCAAAACCAGACTAATCGCTATGTTATGACTAATGCAGAATAAATAGAACTTTAGTTTTACTCTTACTTAAGCGTAACTGATGTTTTTTTTTTCAATTTATATCTAGCTTTCTTACAATATGCATCATACCTCATTCTAATTTGGCATATCCTTCAACACAGGAAAACGTTTACAATGTTAAATGATGTCTGACGAAAATAATCACTCGACTCATGCTAATTTCGTCACTTCAATCATCTGTCTGGTAAACTTGTTGCAATCAAGCGTTCCGAAAATATGTTTTGGATTATAGTGTTCCAAAAAAGAAATTATACTAAGGGCCAATTAAAACGCCCTAACTGTTATATTTTAAAACTTAATTTTGACCACTATCAAGTTACGAAAGATAGGTTTCTGAAGTTCACGAAGTTATCAAAAGCTGGTATATTATATATTTATAAACCTAATTTATTAGTTTATTTTGGAATTTTCAACTGCATCTAAATTAAAAACATTGGCATCAGTTTAGCGGAATGACGATGATGTGTAAATGTCGTATGAGTCATTACAAACGATTTAAATAAACTTACTTTTTAATAATATACAGTTATATTTGTATCAAGACTTGTTTGTTTCGGGAACTTTTTAAATAATTATACTGGCCAAGGTTATTATAAAACTTTAACATATCGTGTCCTCGCTTTAAGAGCGACGTAGAAAATGTCTTAATTTAGCCAATTCACTTTGATAAGATTTACTTTAATAATACAAAAAATGGATACCATTATTGGGCTGATCTGACATCAGGATTTAGTGAAACTCTTCATAGGCTACGATGAAAACTTATGATAACAAAATGTGTGCGCATATGATTCGTTATAACGTGTTATATAGGTACGTAATATAAAAGCGTGTTGTATATTTTTTTTATCTTAAATATCATGATGTTTATTAACTTGAATTAGAGCTACGGCCAATTATTTTCACACTAAAAAGTCCTTTTTACTAGTTTTTGTTTCTGAAGTTTTTTAAACAATATTTGTGGTCACTAAAATCTTAATACAGTATTTTATGTAGGTACTTATTTTAAATTGTCAACATGAAATGGCACCGCATGAAATCGCAGGCGATCGCACTGATATTAATTTTGAACCATATAGTCTAGTAGAAATGACATGTATTTTGTTCGACAAAAATTTCATCATGTAATTGATAAGTGACCAACTGTTTTAGAATGGGCGAGGGTTGAGAAATGGAAATAATAATAATAAATAAATAAATATTGGACAACATCACATACTCTCTCTCATACACTGCTCTGATCCTAAGGTAAGTAGCTAAAGAACTTGTGTTGTAGAAATCAGAAACAACGACGGTACCACAGCATCCACACCCGAGACAATATAGAAACGTTCGTTTTCTCGACCGAGAACTTCAGAGATGGCGACGCCATAGATATTGTCCGGCATGCTCGCCACTCGGCTACGGAGGTCGTCAGTAGTAGTAGGATATAGGTAAGTAGCAATATGAACCGCATTTGGTGCTCTGTGGTTTGAATAGATACATAAAAATATAATAGCTAGAATTAACTGAAGTTTTACTTAGTCCCTTTCTTAAGCCATTCTGTCTTTACGTCAAAATCTATACAGAAAACAACAGAATCGGCCTTTAAAAGGTTTTGTGTTAATTCAATTACACTTGTCTATGTAAATAACAAAACATATATGTTAGTACATCCCCAACCCAGCTCACGTGTCCATTCAAGCCTTAAAACTTCAGGGGTAAATAGAGAGTTTAGATAAGGCAATCATAAAGTTTAGACAATAACAAGAGTGGATTGTTCCCTACACGTAGATCTGAAGTTGACAAAGGTTAATTGCTTCTGGATTTCTCCAGCTGAAACCGCTTTCGCATAAAAATTTCATCCGGTTTTGAAGAAAACTTAGAACTTTTGTTATCTATGTGTCGCCATTTCAGCTTGTCTGTCTATCTGTCCGTACGAGAATTTAATTCATAAATATATTACAACCATTTCACTCTCAGGCTATATAATAGTGTTATATGTAAAGAACGGCTGTTAAATCTATAAAAAACGAACGTCTAGTAATAGCGGTCTCAACATCTTGGTCTCATTAAATAACAACTAAATTTGATTATCGCGCCATGGAACGGGCTATGCTAGGTGTTACTTTGCGAGATCGAATCAGAAATGAAGAGATCCGTGAACGAACAAGTCGCTGACATAGCCCGACGGATTAGCAAGCTGAAGTGGCAGTGGGCGGGGCACATAGCACGCAGAACTGACGGCCGATGGGGCAAAAGGGTTCTAGAATGGAGGCCACGTACGTACCACAAGGTGGACAGACGACCTGGTAAAGGTTGCAGGAAGCCGCTGGATGCAGGCCGCTTCCAACCAGCCTATATAGAAGTATAGAAGAAGTCAGTGGGCTGGGGGAGGCCTATATTCAGCAGTGGACATCCTGTGGCTGAAATGATGATGATCATGATGATGATGCACTTAGGAGGATTTTTGTGCTCGACAATTCTAAGGATCCTAAACAAAGCTTAAGCAGAAAATACCTACAAACTTTCAATCTCTAGTAAAACGTTTTCTCCGACAAATCCAACGCAGTCCTACGGAACCAATAAACCGATAATAGTTAATCTTCCAATCGTATCCTGGTTATTTGTACTCGGATGTTTACCTACAACTGGTGCATGAAAAAAGTATAGAACTTTATTCTTTCCAAGAGTGGTTCGCTAATCGCTTTTAACGTCGTTGGTATTTTTTTATTAAAACACCACATAGAAAAACCAATTGATATATCCGTATACAAATACGAGCCATACATATAAAAAAAAAGTTTAGCATTTCGTTTATCTTATTTTCTACCCAAAATGTTGATAAAAAAGGTTAAAAAAAAATATTTATAAAATCGTATTCTCCCACTGCACAACTTTTAAAGGCAGTTTCGACAGAAAAAAATGTGCTTTATATAGAAACCCTTTTTTTTAGAATTTCGTAATTTCAGTGTCTCTTTTTTAATAATTAAAAAGATTAATCCAAAAATCATACCAATTATCTACTACCAAACCCAAAGCATAGCTTGTAAAACGGCAACTAAATAATGGATTTAAATAATTAACTTAACTAAATCCATGACTTCACAGAAATAATTGTAATAATGAATGTGATAAAAAAAATACATTTTTTTTTAACTTAGACTAAAATTGATAATTTAAGTCTAAGTTAAAATGTATTTAAATATGTAATTATCTAGTCTAGTCCGTTTAAATTTAGTTTCCATAGTTCGATCTGTTAAAGGTTGCGAAAAGCCACTAGATGAAGGCTGCTTCAAACCGGCCAATCAAAACACAAATAATAATTAGTTACTGGGGGAGGCCCATATCCTACCTATATTCAGCAGTAGATGTCCTATGGCTAAAATGATGATGATGATGATGATGATAGTGCAAACTTTTGTTAGTCTTGGCTATAAAAATGGTGATTTGAGTTTTTATTTATTTAAATATCTGAGACGGTCTCAGTTATAGGTACCTAAGTACTTCCGTGCTTATTTCCTTGTTGTTCTCACAACAGTGACGTGGCGAAGGAAATCACCTGACCACTAAAATGTACCTACAGCCGTATTTTTATCTACCACGATCGATACGGTAAAGTTACACGAACAATTATTCATAAATAATAAAACGTTAGTGAGAAATGGTATGGATGGATGAAACAATAATGTATAGTGTTTTTGTTACGATTCTGTTTTGAGGTGATGTTGGTTTGTTATAAGAATTTACGGTTTGTCAGCTTTTGATCGTGTGTTGCGTTATCAATGTCTTATACTTACTGTTGTTGCAGCTAAAAATGAACACAATGTATCGAGTTCTAATTCGAGTCAATTAACTAATATTTATATAAGTTTTCCAATACAAAGTTTTTATTGTTTGAAAACTATAATAAACACTTTTAAATTATGTAGGTATAGGACTTGTCGAATCAAATTAAATATCTCAAGAACGAAGGTTTAACTTGGAGCTATCGATTAAGTCAAGTATTTACCTGATGGTATCGAATCAATGCATCGTTCTCTGTATCTCAATGGTACATTTTCAAATTTTTTAAATTGATACGATAGTAAAAAATGCTTTGAAACCACCTTTTAGGTTTGATTACTTAATAAAGATTACAAAATGAAAACACCTTAAAGTGTGTTTATTATACAAAAACTTCTAGTGCATAGATCCTGAACCAAGCTATACAAACTTTCGATAGCCTTTTTCATGCCCGGAGGCTTTCCCGAGTAGTGATGTACAAACCTCGAGGCGGTAGGTTCTACTTTTGAAGCCTCGAGGCGTAGACTCAGGCAGGACTCAGCCCATCACAACTAGAGCGCAGAAAAAGACTCGAGCCCTGAAAAAGCCTCGAGATCGATCGAGCTCACAAAAAGGCTCGAGCTTTGAAAAAGACTCCCGAGTTATCGAGCTTCATACAAACGAGACGAGCCCTGTAAAGGACACCGAGCTCTAGATAAAAAGACTCGGAGGCCTCGAGCCTTGCACGTGATGTGTCTATGTACATTTTCTGGGACAGAGTTTCGTCACGGTAATATAGGTTTAGATAATATTTATCGTGGTTTCGTTAAACTAGTAAAAGTAAGTTATTCAGTATTAACGCAGTGATCCATCATTTTGAGTTTGGGAAAATGTTAACTCTTCCCACATTTTGGCGTAGTGTAAAAATATCGATAGTTTAGCAGAACTATCGATATTTTTGCTATAAATAGGTCGATGATGTAATTTTTAAAAACGTTTAGAATATCCATAGAACTACAGATTATGTCGATGGTATCGATGGCGAAAAATGAGGTAGTACTGTTTATTATAATGTAAAAAATCCTTAATTTTCGTAAAAAAAAAAACTTACTAGAGATTATACAGGGTGTAAAAAAGGCTTAACGAAGCCTAACTATTTTTCAGCGTTCTTGGTAACATGTTTGCTAGTGGCTTGATGTAAAATAAAATTGACTTACGTCCAGCAGACTGTAGATTGCAATAGGCTGACATGAGATGATGATGAATTAAAACACACAAAGTTTTCATATTCTATTAATAAAGGTTTATTTTTTATTATATTTAAAAACTAACCAATTTTGCTTCTTTAAGAACTTTCTATATACGTATACTTGGCGTCATGTAAAAAGAGCGGTGGCCAAAATAGGAACTAACATTTTCAGTACTGCTATAGGTGTTCGGTGGAGACAAGTAGCGCCACCCTTTAGCGTTCTTTTTATTTGACGAAAATTATACACGGATTCCGAAAAATACAGAGTTCGCTGTGGGATTAAGACTGGCGACCCACAGATGTGAAGTCCAACTTATTTTTTTACCACTTAGCTATAACTGCTATTGTTAGTGACTAACTACCATAATATAATAACCTATTGTGTCCCATTGCTCGTACAGGTCACAGGTGCTATTAGTCTTGGACTAGTTTTTGTCAACAACATTACATACTTAACTTTATAAAATAATTCAATTTACAAGTATGCTTACAGTATACTCCAAAGCACACACAAAATGTAATTGCAAATTAAAATATACTTGTAATAATGTCAATATGCTTAGTCCATATAATTATTTTAATGAATACCAAATAAAAATTTAATAAGAAAATAGCAATAGCATAGAATAATATGTTCAATCGATATTATTACAGTCAAAAAATTGCAAGTCATATTAACTATTTATTTATTGCATAAAAGAGAAAAGGTGGCTTTCTTAGCCAATATTTATTACATAGAAACGATCAATTCCACCTTCAACATTGCCTAAGTATGTAAATGAGATTGGTTTTTTCCTTACGTTTCGTGCGAGGGAAACCTGTGAAATGCTAAAATTATACTAATCCGGATATTATTGTGAGTGTATTTCAAACAATACTCGTTGATTAGAGCTTGCATTATGTAAAGCGTTTTGTTCGCGTTAGTAGGACGAATTTTGGTGGAACAACACTATAATATGCTAAAGCGCTGGGTAATTTGGTACCTAATATAAAATAGGCTAAATATAATATAGCCTACTCACGAAACAAAAGCCTGTTAATTTTTTCTTCTTTCTTGAAGAACAATAGGTTTTTTTACGGTTTTAATTCGCTTTAATTTTATTGCGAAACAGGATGTTGCAAAACATGTAACTTTTAGAATGAAGTTTTAAATAATAGGTAAAAATAAATCAGATTCGTCATTCAATTCGTACGTGGCTAATTTAAATGTAAGAGTCGACTTCAACTTAATTTTTTCGCTTAATCATTTTAATAAATGTTTTAAAGTAATTAATATTTTCAATACTGGTTTTGCAATTAGTTGCGCAAACTCAAAAAGGGATTTAGAAATTAAATCCCCAAGATCTTTAGTGTGTAAAAGTGAGAAGATTTAATAACGACACTAGGTACTCGTGTCTTTACAAATGATTAAATTGGTTTCGAATTTCAGTGCGAAGATTAATTTGGGTACCTTTAAACCATTGAATTCGCTTTAAACACGGTTTAGTCTATTTAATTGTGTTTTATTATTAGAATTGGCTATTTAAAAAAAAGGCTAGTAATTTTTGGAATCATTTTAACTGAATTCAATAAAAATGGTTCTCAATGCGGTTGTTATTTTTTTTTAATAGAAAACCCGTGGCATGAATATTAATAATATGCCAACAAAATAAATAAAAACAAAAGATAAGGAAACATCATCAAAATAATTCTATCTACGGGCTACTTTGTAAATAGAAAATTACCTACTTGTAACTTAAGCCTTTCTTGGAAAGGCCTTTCCTTTGGAAACACGACAGCTTGGTAAACTCCGTACCTTCTAATTAAACTTAATTATTAATCATGATTACAAGACCCGTTGACATGTCATGGAGAAGACAACGTGAACGGTTGTCACTCAGCCCTGAAAGTAGGTTTCTTGTTACGGAAATTTCAGTTCCTGTAGTTTACAATTTGTTAAAATAATACACGATAATCCTTATACAATTATTTGCTGTGCAACTAAAAAATATAATGAGAATTTTAAGTATAGTATTGAAGTTGTGAAAATAATCACATACCCCATTTAGGTAGATAATTGAGTATGTAGTCATTTAACGTTTAACATAAAAATATTTATCGAAATTTTATTGTTGCTTGTATAGCAGTTGTCATATTGATAAAACCATCTTCATCCTGTATTAGAAATAAAGGCACTACCAATTCCTAATCACATGCCAACTGTATGTATAGAAGATCCTTAAAACTAAACTTGTACAACCGGCAACTCAGGTTGTATTTTATTTACATAATAGGTAATAAGACAGAATATACAATAATTAAAATTGAGGCTATAGAAATAATATTTTTGAACTTACCCCGTCGAAATATGAATCTCAGGACGCCCGCCCAAAAAACTCCACAGGCGTACACTTCAAAAACTTACTTGGCACACTTCAAAAAACGTACGAAACACCGGCAACCATTTGGCTTTGACCGTTACACTGGCACATAAAAACACCTTTTAAAAAGCTAAGATCGATTAGTTCCAAATTCGAAATTAATTTCGGAGGTGAGTATCGGTCGGAGATTAAAAATTTACGGGATGTAACGCGTACCGAGCGCACGGGCGTTCCGCGTCGAGCGATCTGACCGACTGAAGCGAGCGAGCGATGAGCGACGAGCGGCGGGCGGGAACTAGGGCGGAGACTGACGACCGAGTCAGGCGGGCGGACTGATTCCGACACGGTGGTGTTTTGACGTAGCGTGCGTTTTGTTTTTATGTGGTTGTTTTTATAGACATAAAAACGCAGGTTAAAATCTTGATCTGGTGTGCTCCTAAGTATCCTGTATACTTAGATCATATATTATAGTTTTAAAATCAATTATTTTAAAACCAGGTTAGTTAAGTGATGCAAAACAAACGGCTGTACAGGAAAACTTCACGTCACCAACGGTTTATTTCTATTGTTATATTTGCTTTTTGTTGTTGCTAGAATGTCAGAAGTTAAGGAAGTAATTAAATGAAAAAAAACAACTAATAAATCTTGACACAATTTATCGTAAAAGAAAATTTAGTTAAAATTTATAATATATTATATGTATTTCTTCAACGCTGTTTTTTACCCAAGCAAATGAGGAAAAAAAACACAAGACAAATGCTTTTGGCTGACCTCATACACCATATTATGATTGTCAATTTTAGTATGCGCATTCACTTGTCAATTCATAGTTATCAAAAGACTGACCAAACTACAACTAGCGGGATGGATATTGAGCGCTCAAGATGCTCAGAAGACCATTACGATCACGTATTCGTGCGACGCGCTTGAAAGGCCGGCTGTGATTGGTTTTTGGGGCCGCGCACACGCGTCTTTGATACGATGATCGTCTCGTAAGATGCGCAGAGCGATTCTCACTCTTTGCCCCAGCGCTCAACATCGGATCCGGGGAACTATCCCCCAATCGGCCAATTAAAAAGTTTGTAGTACGCGAGGGCTCCTATATGTACATACGTTACATTGATTTTGAAACAAAACGTTGAAGAAAAACTGCTATAAGTTCTCATTACAGAAGTAATACCAATTGGCACAGAATGAATAATAAATAAATAAAGGAATGGCGTCACCATCTCTGAGATTCCGGGTTCGATTCCCGGTCGGGTCAATGAAGAAAACGAAATTGTCTATATTTTCTTGGGTCTGGGTGTTGTGGTACCGCCTTTGTTTCTGATTTCTATAACACAAGTGCTTTAGCTACTTACGTTAGGATCAGAGCAATGCATGTAATGTTGCCCAATATTTATATATTAATACCCTCTGGGTCAGAATTTCGGTCCATATAGTTTACCCCGAGCATTCCCGGGCAGACTCAGACCTTCTAAACTGGAGATCCGCTTATAAATAATAGCCCTATCAGCAAAGCCATCCAGGAGAGATGTAGATTAATTCCAGTTACGACGTATTTCTTACTTAGCCTCTAGCGTATTGTGGGTGCTAAGAATAAAGTAACTGTGACACATAGAAAGCGCTATTTTTAAGTCAGGAAATGTCAGGTCCGTTAATACCTTTCTGTTACGCCATAAAGAAGTACTTGTGTTACTGGAGCACAGACAACAGCTCTTTAACCTACCACAAAATGTCAATTTTGCTCAATCAATAATGATCTCTATGTGTCAAACTTAAAGTTGAAAATCAGTCGGATGACCTCTAAGTTTTATTGTTTACAATAAATTGAGGTTCAAAATTTCTAAGGTGCAAATTAAATTCTTAAAACAAGTTTAAATCGGACTCGCACATCGAGGGTTTCATACAAACTTGTAGGTATTATAATAATAGTCTTCATCTTCTCTTTTCCTTTAATGGCAACCAATGGTCTATTTTTGCCAATGTCGAGTATTGTTTTAATAAATTAATGAGTATTAGTGATGACAATAAATCACAGGGGTTTAGTGTTTTATAACTTTTCCTGAATTCCGCGAAGGCTCTTCCCGAAAAAGATCTATCGGCTATTAGCTATTGTCAAGACGCTATCGGACTAAAGTAAGTTCTCTACGAGACAAGTCACTTGACGCATGCCGAATATACAATAATATATTATCTGTTATTCTATATCTTCAATACTTCACCAAAAGTAAAACACCAGATTTTACCAAACTTGATATCTAAAGCTCTTTAGATGGAAAATATAAACCATTAAAAAAGATTAACCATGATTTTCGTTCAACTATTCACCACCGAATACCTATAATAAATAATAGTCCCTCCATAACAAAAATCGAATTGACAGGTTTCGAAGACTTTTTTCTAATGAGTCATCGGCATTGCTTTTTCCCAATTCTAGGTCAACGGTATGTTAAATACCTATAAGTTTTGATTTCCATTTGAAGATTTAAAAAATGCAGAATCAACAGCCGACAATATATTTTATTGCATTGCTTTGATTTTTTCACAACTTTAACAGATTGCTGAGCGGATTATTTGATGATAATTTCCACTTGATACCTACACGCGTTTCTTGTAAAACAAGTTTTGGCGAACTCACAGACAAACAGTCGGACTGTCAGACAGGCGGACAATAAAGTAATTTTAGGAGTATTCATCATTTCATTAATTTATCAATCCTAATTAATAATGCATCGTATCACACGTTACATGAGAAAACTAAATGAAGTAGTTTTTATCATGCACCAGTAACTAAATATTTTCTACTCTTGTTTAGTTCTGCGTTTTGAAGGCTATTTTCCATTATCTCAATCGCATTTAAATCCCATTTAAAATATTAAATTAGAGTGCTTTCAATTGAAGGAGTAACAGCAAAGTACGATTGACAGTTTTATTTTAACTTTAGCAAGATTCCCAAAGGAAACTTTTGGTATCTATTGTCCATTTATTCATTAATGTAAAGAGCGAGTAAAGTAAAAGGGTTTAGACTAAATAAAACCAGACTGTTTTTTAGTTTAAGGTTTTGGTCCACCACCAACGTCACTGAGCCCGAAATATCGTTGCGATAAAACGATACAATGACACGTCAATACACATCACCCTTTTCCTAGTAAATTTAAGTGCTAATACGACTAAAATGTACATCCATCCATCCATCCATCAGCCGAAAGACGTCCACTGCTTGACATAGGCCTCCCCCAAGGATTTCCACAAAGATCGGTCTTGTGCCACCCGCATCCAGCGGCTTCCCGCGACCTTCACCAGATCGTCGGTCCACCTTGTGGGGGGCCTACCAACACTACGCCTTCCGGCCTGCGGCCGCCATTCAAGGACCTTCCTACCCCAGCGGCTATCAGTCCTGCGAGCAATGTGCCCCGCCCACTGCCACTTAAGGTTTGCGATTCTGAAAGCTACGTCGGTGACTTTGATTCGCCTCCGGATCGTCTCATTTCTGATTCGATCGCGAAGGGAAACTCCGAGCATAGCTCTCTCCATCGCTCTTTGAATGACCTTGAGCTTTCTTATGAGGCCCATCGTTAGCGGCCACGTCTCAGATCCGTATGTCATCGCTGGCAACACACATTGATTCCATACCTTGGTCTTGAGGCATTGCGGTAGTGTTTGTAAGGAAAAGATATTACGTAGCTTCCCGAACGCTGCCCATCCGAGTTGGATTCGACGATCGACCTCTTTCTGGAAGTTGGACTTACCTAGCTGGACTGTTTGTCCAAGGTAAATATAGCGGTCAACGACTTCCAGAGTAGAGCCTGCGACCATAAGAGGAGTGGGTGCGACATGACGAAAATCATGAGATTTTCGTCTTTTCTATGTTCACTTTAAGACCCACCTCGTTGGGAGACTCCACTGAGGTCATCGAGCATTGCTCCAAGATCCTCCAGGGTCTCAGCCATGACCACCATATCATCGGCAAAATGAAGGTTAGTCAGGCACTCGCCATTAATGTTGATGCCAAGTCCTCTCCAGTCCAAGAGCTTGAAAGCGTCCTCCAGCGCTGCGGTGAATAGTTTTGGGGAGATTACGTCTCCCTGTCTTACACCTCGCTGCAGCTAAATCGGTTCCGAGCTCTTGTCCCGGAGACGTACTGACATGGTGGCGTTTGTGTACAAAGACTTAAGCACTTCGATGTACTGGTAGTCAGTTTGGCACCACTTAAGAGATTGGAGCACTGCTCACCACGAACGCCAGGCATAGTGGCCGGTTATACTCTTCTGTTTTTTGTATAACTTGCCTGAGCGTGTGGATGTGATCGACGGTACTGTAGCCTTTACAGAAACCGGCTGGTTCGGGAGGCTGGAATTCGTTAAGCCTGAGTGCGAGGCGGTTCGTAATGACTCTCGAAAACAGCTTATAAACATGACTCAGAAGCGTGATGGGTCTGTAATTCTTCAGCAAAGACTTATCGCCCTTTTTGTAGAACAGCACCACCACGCCCCCGTGTCAAGCCTGTGGCGATAGCCCTGGAGTAGGACGGAGTTAAAGAGCCTCTGCAAAGCTTTTTGAATCGGCGTACCGCCAGCTTTTAGTAGCTCAGCCGTAACTCCGTCGTCCCCAGGCGCCTTGTTGTCCTTAAGCTGTTTGATAGCCATACTAATCTCGTACAGGCTGACGTCCGGGGTATCTTCAGTATAGTGTCGGGTTAATTTAGCTCTCGGATCTGCCGCTATACTATTAACAGGCGGTTGCGTTGTCGCGTTCAAGTGTCCATAGAACGTTTTAATCTCTTTCAGGAGCTCGGGTTTGGATGATACGATTCTGCCGTCGTCGGTTTTCAACTGCGTCAGTAAGCTTTGCCCAACGGCCAGATCTCGTGCGAATACTTTCGAGCCCTTGTTTTTCTCGATTGCTTCTTTAATACGGTTTGTATTAAAGTCGCGTATGTCGCAAGTCAGAGACTTAGAGATCTGTCTGTTGAGCCGCCGATATTGGACTATATCCGCCGATGACTGCAGAACCATGGCACGTCTTTCTTTCATGAGCTCCAGAATGTAATCGGAAATTTTCTTCATTCTTTTGGTACGTTTGGGCCCTATAAAAATTTTCCCAACCGTAAGCACCTAAAATAAAAAAATAATATAATTTTTATGTTAAGAGTAAATAAAATATTAAAAGTGGTGATATTTCTAAAATTTAAGGCTAGTGAATAAACCGTACTATCAGATGGAATTAGCCGCCTTAAGGCCTCTGACCTGGCTTCATGACCAATCAATATCAAGCGATATCAGCCGGGACCAACTTTTAACGTGCCCTTGCTCGTGATAAATGTCACACAATATGGTCGGAATGGTCACCCATCCACTCACAACCGCGGCATTGGTTGCTTAACTTTAGTCGATACCAGCTGCAGCCACTGGACTACGAGCACCTCTTGATCCATTGAACTGATCATAAATAGCACCTGGAGTTGGATTGTGAAACTCATCAATGACTAGTGTTAAACCTTGTTGTTAAAAGTTTTGTTTTAACTTTTGCGTCTCCAAAACTTATGAAAATTTAGCGTCTATAATGTTCAAATTATTATATCCGGATACAGGACCCCAAAAGATTCAGTTTCATAGGAAATCAAACCAAAGTTCTTGTGTTATTATATAATCGATACCAAATTAGTGAATTCGGGAAGTTGACGAAGTTTCAATAAAACAAAAATCTTAGTTAAAATGGGGAAAGTACATCCAAAATCTAAAGCGGTGTTCCTGTTTGTAACTTCATTGCGTTATTTACGCCTAAAGCTAAATTATAAATGAATGAGAAAATGATTTTCTTGCCCCGCCACAGACCAGATTTCACCCTTAAATTAATAGCTATAGAGTTCACAATATATAATTGATTTTCTCAGCTTAGCCAGTTTGTCGATACAAATTACATTACCTTGACAATAATAGCAGCAATTAGTCCCTTCGGAGAAAGCTCTTGGTTTAAGTAGAAATAATCATTGGATTCAAATTTTCTTTTATCGGTATTGCCTCGCGCAATCTCCTTGAGTCTCTTCCTCTTCCTCTGGCATGATTGGTAACGTTGTACAAATTTTATAACCCTAAGAAATAACTAACAATAAATAACCTGTGACTGGGGCTAGTAGTTTTTTGAGTTTACCGGCTGACCGTAGGGAATAAAATATCTGAAAATAGGAATATTGCAAGATGCAATATTTCAGCCTTCTTTTTCATTCATGTCTGCGCCGCATTTTTGTCAATATTTCAATTAAAATAACCACGCAGCCTTCTCCGAGGCCACCTGCGTGAATTTCGGATTTTCATTGAGCTGCTAAAACTTTTCAAGAACCTGCTTATCTTTAACAAAAACCATCTAAAACAAAGAGGAGATTTGGGCTGAATGAAAATGTGAAAAATACCATCGATTTTCCGTATGTTCATTAATAATGTGCCAAAACTTACCTTTAAAACATTCTTAATCGTTCAATTTCACAGTATTAAGGCCCGGGCTCACTGAATAAAATAGGCTATCGTTATGCACTTAGCGCCTTGTAAGTTCACTTGTCTTAACGATGTTTATTTGTTTTGTCAATTTTCGTCAGTTTTGTTCTTTTATTAAGGCGATTTGTATTTTGATCTACTGTATGATTTTCACCGTTTACTTCTGTCTCGGAATCTGTCCTTAATTATTGTTATTTTTATGCTTAATAACTAATCACGGAAACCACCGTATTATAATCATAATAACATTTATTTCTTTATTAGAGCCCCAGTAGTCACTAAATCTTTATTCAACAAGCTGTGAAACAGTACACATGTCCGATCTGAAATAACTACCCACAAATCTCAATTTTGATCGTTGAATCTGCGTATTTTTGGCGTAAGTTGAATATTTACGTTGGCTGTATTATGCTGTGGACCGCAGTCAGCTTGTTTGCGATGTGTCAAAGTTATTACTTGCGACGTAACATGCTTGTTTATGTGTTACTAGCACAGTATGTAGGCGGAACTATAATCTGTTCTATTGCGAAACTAGAATAAGGTTTAAATGTTGTAGATGTAAGTAATAGGTATAAAATAAGCAGAAGTGGAAACTATTTTCTAGTGTCAAAAGAGTACGGAGTCTATCCTACAAATCTTCCCGAAGCTATGATAGGGCAAAAACTGGGACGTGTAAAAAATCATAGTTATAGTCATCATACGAGTATTTGCATAAACAAAAAAGGAAAACAGTTTTTTTTTCACAAAAACAATGAGTTTTCTGTATCAAAATGTTATAATATTTTTTTTATTTCTAGATAAATGGAAGCTAGTAAAGACCTGTTTCGGTAAATGTAGTTATTAATAAGGTACCTAATTTGAAATAAACTTGACTCAAATTGACCTCACAATTTCTCCAGTTCGTCGAAAACGGCAAACTACTTTTTATTGCGAAAGCAAACATTTGTTCACCAACAAAGAAAACTAGGTAAAGTTGCTACATTAGTTGCTTTCTGAAATGACAAATTCACCGCGTATTATGTCACGCCGCTACCCGACAACCACTTTTTAATCGGTGAAAGAAAAAAACATAAAAAAATAATTGCTGCAATAAAAATAGAAGGGCAAGATAGGAAGCTTATTTATTTACTGGGTGAGCTAAAATTGAAGTAGGCAATAATAACTCATCGTAGAAAAAAACTCTATAAACCTCAACCAGATCTTTGGCATTTTTTTATTATACACTGCCAGCAGATTTTTTAGTAGATTCCAAAAACTGCATTTGTCAAGACACTGTCACCACTTAGAATTTTGCCTATCAGTTTTACTTCAAATTTGATTAGCCCATTGCCATTTCAGCCTGCTTATCCCTTGAAATTTTATATTGATTAAATATCATTTTCATGTTCTTTGCCGGACAACCTAATTTAGATGGGTTTCATTCGCAACCAAACTAGAACCTAAACAAAAATTGCAATACTGACATTTTAGCGAGTTACTGTTACATTCCGTCAGCAAAATAATATGTTTTTGACAATATCATTTATAAAAACTTCGATAACCTTATGTGCCTAATGTTTGAAACCTAGTTCTTTTTTGTTTAAGTCGAAGTTGTGGTGCTAAAATCAAAATGTCAAAATTATTGAAGAACTTTCGGTTCTATGCTCCTTTCTTTCACCTCGTATTACTATGAAATGCTTTGCAGACTGGAAACAGACATTAATCATTCAAGTAAAGGAACAATTGCTAGAAAAATGGCAAAGCAAAACTCGTGCCGTCGTAAAAGGAATTTCATTCGAGTACAACTGGCAGCATGGTCAACAGTAAAAATTAAATGGAAAGAAGTTTAATAAAAACTTGTAAAATATTATTTGAAGAGCAATTTAATATGTTTCAATTACTGTGGAAATGTATTTTATATTTAACTCCAGGAAGAATACAACAAGGTAGGGCCTTTATTTTCAGCTTCTCACGTATCTCACCAGCTACGGTTATAAGCAGTTATCATCTGCATCATCATTTTAGCCATATGACATCCAATAGGTCCGCCCAAATGACTTCCAGATTGGCCGATTGAAAGCGACTTGTATCCATTATTACAAATTGTGTAAGTTACTATTATTTACTTTTACTTATTGATTTTACTGATCACATACAACAATTTAAGGGGACCCACACCAAAAACATATTTACCATTACTTACTAGCTATCATAGGTTGGGTTTTTGTGAAACTTTAAACTTAATACCCGGCTGCACGGTACAGAGGAGGGTAAAAAGTGTAATATAAAAATGTGAGTGTAATGTAAAATAATATAACAAATACCTGCGGGGTAACCATGAACTTTTAAAACAATCTCAAAGCTGTCAAATCTGTCAATTTTGGTACGTCATTACATACAAAATTTGACAGATTTGATAATGTTTGACAGATTTGAGATTGTTTTAAGAGTTCGTGGTTACCGCCTTGAACATGTAAAAGCTTGTCTACAAATGGATTATTATTTTTAATTTATTAATAGGATAGTGATTCACAAGACTGAGCTGGCTAAGCTTTTTTATTTGTTATTAAAGCACTCCTAAATTTCAGGTGTTCCTAGTGATATACAAAAATCCATGACGTCACAAGTAGGTCCTTACTTCGTATTTTGTTTGATTACCATCGCCTACGATTTATTTCTAAAAGCATACAGCGTCAATTTTGTGTGAAACATGTAGGTGTGTAATGACACAGTAATGTCAGTAAAATGTCAACGATTAATGAATATTCATGCTAGAAAAGTGTGAGGATATGTCGGTAACTTTGCGGTGCGGGATGTAAAGGTTGGGAGTTGAAACGATATTTTATAATATACAGGATGTTAGAAAAATACTCCTAAAGTTTAGAGGGGGTAAAAAGGCCCCTTGTGAAGAGCCTATTAACAATATTTAAAAACCGGTCGGTGTAACCCGATCGAAACGTCAGGCAAAAGAGGTAACATTTTGTACCTAAATTATGATCGCGTTAATTCCCGTTTCATTGAGTTTTAAATTTAAAAACCGTTTTATGACCAAAACATTTCATTCATTTGGATAAAACATGAAATAATCATCATCATTGAACACAAACATGAAAGTGGGCGAGTTTGACTAGCACTATATTCTACACAAACCAGTGAGTGTATATGTCGCAGGGATATGATTAAAACAGTGATTTGATCAATTACCTAAGTGATTTGATCAAATCACGGAGGATGTTAAAATAACGACATAATTTTATCATTTCCCTAAACAAATCTAGTGAATTGAACAAATACCTAAACGTATTCAGTAAAATGAAAAAAAACACTGCTATGGTATTTCAAAGATTTATTTTGTGCATGGCTTCTGCATAATAACAATAATCGAATCAACAAAAAAAAATCTTAAAAACATTAACATTTAAGTTTATTTATTAAAACATGAAGCGAGTTGTGGCATCGTGAATTACACAGAACATTACTTTTCTTACAAGCACATTTATTGGTTTTGCTTCGTACTTTGGACTCTTGGCAGGAACACTGTTTGAACCCTTGTCCTCCAAATACAGATAATTGCAATTTCACGCAAACTCAGCTTAGTCAGTGGAACTGAATCGGTTAATGCAGCTGTAGATATTTGAAGAGAGTTTCTAGGAAGCAATCTCTTATTATGCCAACAGCCGTACCAATTTGATAAAAAAATGTTTTTAGTGTCTTGTACAACACCTGTAAC
The DNA here is from genome assembly GCA_950371115.1 of Anania fuscalis. NCBI lineage: Eukaryota > Metazoa > Arthropoda > Insecta > Lepidoptera > Crambidae > Anania > Anania fuscalis. The sequence continues at coordinate 12,716,484 of OX493335.1, read as the reverse complement.
ATTATTGGCGTCTAGTGGACCTCTGTTTCTGGGGCAGGGGGCGCGGAACGTGGCTATTGAGCGCGAACGCGACGCAAACAAGAACTGACATGTTTTTTACTATTTCTCTAGACGAGTTTAGGTATTTGTTCAAATTATTAGATTTGTTTAGGGAAATGATAAAATTATGTCGTTATTTTAACATCCTCCGTAATTTGATCAAATCACTTAGGGAATTGATCAAATCACTGTTTTTATCATATCCCTGCGAAAAATACAGGGTGAGAAGACAATCATACGACAATAAAATAAAATTTTAAAAAATCGTATATTCTTTTTTGATATTCCATTTTAACTAAATTTTATATCGATTATTTCGTATGGAGTATCTACATTTTTTCAAGATATTAATGTTGATTCCATTGTAGAACTTGACTAGTACAAACAAACTGTATTTTCATTTAATGTCGTATCAGCGCAGCCATGCCGGTCCCGTTTTATAACAGCGCCACTTTAAACCTTGTTTGCTTAGACATAAAATTGTCATCATCATTATAATTTCAGCCACAGGACGTCCACTGCTGAACATAGGCCTCCCTCGGTGACTTCCAGATCGGCCGGTTAGAAGCGACCTGCATGCAGCGGCTTCCTGCAACCTTTACCAGGTCGTCCTTATAGTTGTAAATGTATTCAAATCAAATTTCTAATGGTTGTTTTTCAAATTGGTTGGTTGGCTATTTGAAAGCCACTGTTTAAATAAAATATCTTTTTTATTATTAATAAAGTTAATCGAGTAATTAAGTACAGTCAACAGCTCATCAACCTACCACTTTTTTCCCATTGATAGTGAGTTCTACGTGATGAACTTTTTTTGAAAATCTGTCATGGATTTTTTTCATTTTATAAGCTCTTGACTGTACAATATACAAAGGACTAATTCAAAATTAAATTTCAAGTTTGTTGGCTACATCTTTATTGTTCGTGAATACTTTGCTTAACAAGATTCGATACGGTAGCAAGTTTCAATTAAAACTTCAAGTCTTCGTCAGTCGCATCTCCTTGAGAACAGCTTTTATAATCTCGACTGAAAATAAAGGAAAGGAATTTTAGTTTTAATTTTGTATTTTAAATAAGGATGTTATTAGTCAGAGATATAAAATTAGGACAAAATTAAATCACACTGCTTATTTTTTAAACTTTCTTTTAAACTGTGATTCGTATTACTTGAGTACAGCCAGCGCAAAAAAATAATTACATAGTAATTTTTTACGTTTCCATTTTTTTGTTTTTGACTATGACTGTATCTAACAAAAATCTATCTTAAAATGTCCCAAGAAAAATAACGAATCGTCAAAAAAGTTTAGTTAGTTAGTAAAACCCCATATAAACAACTGAAATCTTCAAAAATGGCACAAAATTAATATCTTTGGTGACAGTGCTGTTTACGAATTCCATTGCGCAAGTAAAAAACCAAAGGTGGGGGGTCGAACCATACAATCCAAACAATTCATGAGTCACGTACACCACATCAACCATGTTTTTTCTGTTAAGTGTTTTTTCTTTATGCTCATGTTTAGGCTCCAGAAGTGTCAGGTGAAAATTTTACACTAGGTCGGTGAACGAAAAGGACGTGTTATCATTTCGCGTTCCTGGAAAATTCGTGCAAATACTTTCCTAGTTATTCTGAAATAGGCCTGTCAATTTGTGCTAGAGCGACCAAACACGAAATGCCTCGTATTAAAGTCAAGCATATCCGTTTTCCATTATTTGTGTGCAGTTCTTTTACAATTATTATAATAGCGTGGGTCTATAACTTTCGAGTAGCATGCAAAGGTTTTGTTTCACCTAGTATAATTTAGGTACAATTTTTTTTTTACAAAATTTTAGAACTGGAATACATTTTTATTAACATTTTTTTCCCATTATTGTGGCGCAGCTGAAAACCGCTCCGTGAGTTCGTAGCCTCGGGCGATAATCGCAACCGCGGCGGCTGCGTAACCGCACTCGCAACCGCACTCGCAACCGCACTCCGGTCTCGTCTCGTCTCGTGAGTTTTGAAATAAAACCGCTGTTCCTCCACCGCGCGGGTGAAAACCGCTCCATGAGTTTTTAGCCTTATAGCATTTAACCATGCTCTAAAGTTTCTGAAGTCACTGACAGTGAGGTTGATATCCTACGACTTCTACCAACCATGTTTTTTTTGACGTGACCGATTGATGAATTGACGGAGATATTAATGATGTGTGTGTCTGTATACTGGCGTCATATGAGTTGGCGTTGCTACTAGCGTTGGTATAGGTCAAATGAACAGTTCAAACAATAAGTTTGAATCTGTATCCAAAAATAATGTCTTATTTTTGAGTTAGGTTATACATCGAACGGGTTTTATTTTACTGTATGTTTTTCATGTACTTATACTTTAATTTCTTAATTAAATTTAAAACTTTTATGTTAGTGTCTTACTAAATAATGAATCTTTCATCTTAAACAAACTATCGCCTGGTCTTTTGGTTCGTATTCTGGACAACAAAGTTGATTGCGGATTCAAATCCACACCAATTTCTGACGGTTCTAAATCGGGAGCCTAGCTAGATAATGCTAATATAATTGTACTTTACCTGGTTTCCTCTGTGGATAGCCAAGACCATGTCATACTCGTGGGCCCCAAGAGAAATGTGTGCGCGACCATCATTGCCAACAGTAATAGTCTTGCCAGTGCAACTGTTCCCTCTTTTGATGCCAGAGATGATGTCACAATATCGGCCGGCTGGCAGGCAAGTCTGGATTGAGCAAGAAGGAAGATATTATAGAAAGAAATGTCGCAAGTAATGATATACTAGGGCAGGTAACTCTTGCTTTAAAATACTTAGTCCAAATGGCAAATTTATCTTTAGCGAATAAGGCTGTTCGTTACCCTTTAGGTAGCTAAGATACACTAGCTGTTGCCCGTGACTTCATTCACGTAATCCTTAAATCCATTCAAAAACCCACTTGACGTACGCAACAACATCATCATCGTCCATTAATCATGACCTCTATATGAAACTCCATGGAGAAAAAAGTTCTAGCTGTATCTGTAGTTGTGCTTAACGAATCACGATTAGATATTTAATAATACTAGCGACCCGCCCCGGCTTCGCACGGGTGCAATTATCAGTGTTTCTCTACTATATTATGCATAAAACTTATAATAACGGGTCTAAACGCGACGTATGTATGTATGTAGTATGTAGTAGTGTTGATACTACTTACATTCCTCGACGTTTCGACCGTGATGCTACGGTCCGTTAGACCCGTTATTATAAGTTTTAGTTATAATGCAACGCGAAGGTTTTAAAGATTATATATTATGCATGTATTATACATATAAACCTTCCTCTTAAATTACTCTATCTTTTTAAAAAAACCGCATCAAAATCCGTTTTCGTCCGTAGTTCAAAATCCGTTTTCGTCCGTAGATATAGGGACAGAGTTTTTCTACTATGTACAGAAATTGTTATTTATAGAGTTTTACAATATGCATAGATGATACTAACCTGCAAAGTCTGGTTTAGATCCCACGAGTCATTGTTGAAAGCGATAAAGGCTTGTCCACCACGGCAGAAAGCAATCTGGTTACTACCGTTGTCCCACCAGTTGTTAATGTTGGTGTTGCCAGCAACGTTTCTGAACTGGACCATTTGGAAGATCTGGCGCCAGCGGTGCTCGCAGACCCAGCCATTGCCGCAGGTTCCGTCCTAAAGCAAATGTAAATTCAGCGTCGTCGTCAGTAGTCAAAAGTAAAACGTATTGAAGATACCGAGCGGTAGAATGAATAATTTTAAAGAAACCTGGCGCTTTATACAGACCAGATCAGGCGAGACCCTGGTTACTGCCATCCACGTTCGTTGATCTATACATCTAGATTGGGCAACATTTCAAAATAAATAGTGGTGAGAGAAGAACTACTAGAGACCCTGAGGTAGTTGAATAATGTTTTCTAAATTTCTTTAATAATATGCTTACTTGCATTGTGAATGCTAAAATGAATTTAAAATATTTAGAAAAAAAAACTGTTTCGACTTAACGATTGTTAAGAATTTCAGATATTTGAGGGGAATGTTAACCAAAACATAGTTTAAACAACGTTGGTTTATAACAGCGAATGGCTACAAGAAATTTGGCGACACGACAAACAAATTCTTATTTAAGTAACATAATTATGAACGTTTATTTTTCTAATAAGTAAATGTGACTTCTCGTTCGTAGCTCAGAAGAACAGTTGCCCAAAAAGACAAAAGGTTGTCAGCTCAAATTCTTGAAGCAGTATATTTTTTTCCTGAAGTGAAATATTTTGATATAACTTAAGCTGTACTTGTGCTTAGAGTTGCCACCATGTTTGTATCACTTACAGAGTTGATGGAAGGAGAAATAAGGTCCTGGTTGTGATTCATAGGTGGTCCCGCTTCTGTATTGGTGAAGGAGAAACTGCTCATCAGTTGGGGCTCGCCGTAAGGGTGGGCCAACATGAAGGCAATAGCCCCCTTGTACTGCTTCGGCTGTCTGTGGGTTAGGATATTGCCTCCAGCACCATGGCCTCGCTGGTTGTCGTGGTTGTCGATGAAGGTTAAGGCATCGTCAGAGTTCAGAAGACCCCATGCGGGACCCCAGTTGACCAACCATCTAAATGAAAAAACAAAGATTTTCTATAAAATCAAGCTTTATTAAAATAAACTGGTGGGACCATGCAGAGTCCATATCAAGAAGAATCAAACAAGCCTTAATTCAACGCGTAATTGAGAACGATCTTAAACGATTTTTTTAAGCCTCTTTCTGAGCGTAACGTTTATCAACAAGCAAAATAATTATCTTATATTGTTTTAAATTGCTTAATTATAATACATCTTTTTAATTTTTAATTGTACTGTAGCAACTTTGATCAGTTAGTTTTGAATAACTCTGATTTAATCCTTTCTTAATATCTTTCTACAGATTTCAAAATAAATTTACAAATGTCAAGTGGTCAAACAGAAAAGTACAGATGCAACATAAAATTCCAGTTTTTTAATCAATCACCTCAGTTGGTTGCCACGCTGAAACGCTCTGCTCAGTTCCGTCCCGAATCTGAATTCAGTGACAGGGGCCAATGGTGAGTATTCGCCTTTACTGATGGCTTCTCCTCCAAGGTCAATGACCTCCTGGTAGATGTAGGGGCGGGCACCAGAGGGGAAGCCATGGGCTGTGTTCAGATTGTGCAGCCTGCTGTAGATGACGCGAAGATCACTGGGCCACATGTGCTTAGCCGCGTCGATTCTGTTTAAAAAGTGTTTGCAAGCATGAATATTTCATCAATACTCTTAAATGATTTATAACGGCTACTTTTAAGAGCGCTCCTAGATGACAAAATGCTTTAGATCCTTATATTTCAGCATTAACAAGTTTTTAGAAAAAAATGGTTTCTATCATAAAGTAACTTATTATTTCAAAAACCGGGTAAAGCAGCCTCTTTCGGGCTTTGTCTTGTCTTGTCTGACTATGGGTGGGTAACCCTACACTTACTACGAGTAGCCCAACAAAGTTTCGTATTATGGGTTAGTTTTGTAAAAAAAACTAGACAATCTTTGTCTTACTGTTACAATATGTCTACGGAGTCAGAGAAAGTAGGTTCCAAATGCCACATATGACCTGACTAGCAAGATTGTTTGTTAAACACTACGATTTTGTTTACCTAAAACCAGCAACACCCAGTTCAATCAGATGATTCATGTAGTCGACAATCATGCGACGAACGTGCTCAGAGCCTTGGTTCAAGTCTTTCAGGCCAGATAGCTCGCAGTTGCGGACCTAGGAATAAAACTATTGGTTAGAACTTTGTACATGTAAAATAAAACCTTATTTAACTGCTTATGATGACTTTTACTATATAATAATTTAAAATCTCATAAAATAACTAAACTTTACGTGACTAAGACGTGATAACGTCATAAATGTCGATGACCGGCTGCACGCACGAAAAAATGTCACGTTCCGCGTGCGAGCGAGAGCGCGGGACAAGCAATAGAGATGCACGATCGGCCTAAACGTTCGGCTTGTGACGCATCTCCATCTTCCACTCCACCGGGCGATGCATCCGAGTAGCATCAATGTTTTCTTATGACGTTATCGCCAGTTATCGCGTAAAATTAACGACCGTAAACCGACTTTACAGACAAACATTTTTTTTATTCATTAAAGATTTGTATCTTATAACAGATATGATTATAGTGTATTGTATCTGATATTTTAATCTAGTAAAAATAATAATAATTAGGGCCTGTTTTACAATGTACGGATAAAGTTATGTAAAAGATAAAAATAAGTAGAGGATTAAAGTGCTTGAAAATCGTATCAAAATGTGTCAAAAATCCTGTTTATCCTTCAGATAAGTAAAATATAGCTTATTTAGAACTAATGCAGAACTTATCCGTACATCGTGAAACAGGTCCTTAGACAAATTGACTCGTTAATTAAATAAGTGAATACTTGACACCCTTATAAAATTACCAGACAACATTTTCTGTTTGTCTAACACACCAGACCTCAGGACTGACATAATTATTTAAAAATGTCGAATCGTCATAATCAGCCCACATCAGTCCACTACCGGCTATATACCACTCCTAATGCACGCCCCTGATCTTTGATCCTCGGTTATTCACTTCCTTTTCTAACTTGTCGGAGGGCGCTACTGCCCTACGCTACGTTTGCCAAGTCGCGGTATCCACTCAAGAACAAGCCTACCCCATCGGATGCCGATTCTATGGCAAATATGACCAGCCCACTGCCACTTCATTGTGCTTATTCTTTGAGCTACATCGGTACTTTTTCTAACTCCGATAATCCGACAGAAAACAAAAGTAATCGATAAAATAAAGCTTCAATATTCAAGGAATCTAAACTGTTAACCTATCAAGCTTCAATTGCTTCACCGGTGGATGCGAATAATAGATTTTTTATTGTGTCTCTTGACCTTGGCCTGACAGGTTAATAATAAAAACACTTACTCTGACGGGGTCGGTAGCGTAATCATGGGGTCGGATAACGCAGTGGGGCCAGTTGAAGTCGTTTCTGCCGTAGGGCACGGCTGGGAAGTGCCACTGCCCAAAGTTGGCCGTGCTGCCTCCGGTGCCGACGTTTTCATTCCAAGTGCCAGTCATGTGGTTAATGATGGCGTCGACGTAGATTCTGAACAGAATAAAGAGCCTATCTTGAATATTCAAGATAAATTGCTTACAATTACACCAATTATCTAGCTCCAAATTGAGCAAAGCTTGTATTATGGCAACTAGATAACGGATAAACATATAAACTTAAATACGTTTATAATCGTCGATGACTTGCGCACAAAATGCTCGTGCTCATCACACTAACATTTGTCACGTGCTGGTTTCGAACCCGTAACCTTCTAGCTTAATAATCCGGAGCGCAAATCACTAAACCAGACAGTCGTCTTATGTACGTCTACACCCGTAGAAAATGATCAAAGACGTTAAGAAAGATATTGTAAAACATCTTTTTTAACCCTTTCCTGGATTCCCAAACCGTTTAAAGATCACAAACCTGACACCAGCATTGTTGCACCTTCTGACCATATTAGCGAATTGCTGATGGTTACCAGAGCGTGTCACCAGACGGTAGGAGATGGGTTGGTAGCGCTCCCACCAAGGACGGTTGGCAGAACGGATCACCAGGTTCTCATTTGGGGGCGATACCTGAATAAAGAAGTATATAATTAGTATTGGTTTTCGTGATCCTCATAGTTACGCCCACGTCAATCCAAGGCCAGAATGAGCCTCTACAAATGCACGCCACTGAGCATCCTTGGATATTTTTTTATACATACTTTTTTACAATTTTGATAGAATTTTGATTTTCTATTTGGATATCCTCTGAAAAAAAATTAACGAACTAGCATGATACATGAAAAAGCATTTGACTGTTACCATCATACTAATTTATAAATGCAAAAGTTTGTAAGTATGGATGGATATTTGTTACACTTTCACGCTAAAACTACTGAACGGATTTGGATGAAATTTTGCATACATATAGAATATGATCTGGATTAACATATAGGATACTTCTCATCTCCGATAAATGATCCTGTGATATACATTGAATAAACTAAAGATCACGCGAGCGAATTTGCGTTAGTTATTTTTGAATATATTTTTAAAAATGCTATCGAATTATACTTATGGCATGGTAGGTGCTACTTTTTACAACAGTTAATAAGTAAGAAAAAAAAGTTAGTTAAGAGTGATTAAATGTGCTAGGTAATTTCAAATTGTAAAATTAAAGTGTCTACAATAAAACTGGCAAAAATTGGAATTATCTTTCAATGTCTCCATCCATTTCAAGCACCAGTCTTCACAAAAAGTCATTATAATCTGTATTAAAATTAGTACCTATCTCTTTTATTCTTGTGATACTTCTGTAAAGAAGAGTTGAATTCTAATCTCACCTGGATACCACCGAATCCATTCGGTCCCAAGAACATCTCGCACTCGGCCGCGATGTCGTCCCACTTCCATTCGAAGAGGTGGACCATCGTCGACCTACCCGCAGCATAGTGCGGGTTCTTGAAGGCTGCGGCTAGAGCCAAACCTGCTAGGAGTACGACGAAGCGCAACATCCTAGAAAAATTAATACATTTCAATAAACTCTCTAACAACAATCACACAAAGTAACTAGCCCGAAACCACGGTATTATCTATACGCAACTATGGAAAGACCTTAAATTTCCATTATTCAAAATTATTGCTAAAGAATGGTTGGATAAAAAAATGTATTTATAGTATAGAAGAATATTTGGATATGCCCAAATGGAAGGGTAGGATCAAGTGATACTTTTGTAATTAATTTAAGATCATCTTGTAACATATTTTCCATACACAATAAAGAACGTACTTACTATGGCGACTAGAAACGAATAAACGTACTTAAACTCATTATAAACATCCATGACTTAAGTATAGCTAGCTACAATTATGGTCATCAATCAAACAGTTGGCCCTTGCGGGATTCGAACCCGCAACTACGAAGCCAGGTGGAAAATTAAGTTGTCATAAGAGTTTCATTATTTTTTCACCGATATGGAAAGTTTTAGAAGAGCTTCAAGATTTAATGACTATTATGTATTTCGTTCTACTTTAATAAAACTTTAACCTCCACTTTTACGTCACTTAATACTGAAATAAAATTAATTTGGATGCATAAAAGAATAAATACTTGACAAAGTACGAGCTACAACAACTTCAACAATCATACTTTTAAAAGATATCCTGAAAAAGAGGAAAAAGGAACTCTCAAACAATTTAAAAGATCTTTGGAGAAAGTATTTTACGCGTGCAAAATAATTTGCTTCTGTATTGTTATATCGGCCGTACACTCTCAAAATATAGGGTGAGCTTATTGCAAGTGTTTAGAAAAATTGCTGTGTCCGCTTACCTACATTTTTTAAATAGTAATTTCAACATAATAATAGTTATCTACATTAAGATCTTATCGCAAGCTTCTATCCTGATTATCGCCTTAACTCAGCATTCCTCGCCAAACAAACTTAGGAATTCACTGTGTGCTTTCAATTAAATTCCTAATCTCATAAATTTTAATTAAAAAGAAATTCGTCAGTTAAAAATATTATGTAGCGGTATTATTATCATCTCAGCCTATTCCAACATTTTTATACTTTATACATTAGGTACTTAATAGTGGTATAACCGTCATTAAAAATATAAAACGGACCTTCCACTGTAAAAAAATGGATTCCTCTAATATCAAAATGGTTAGGGCTGGACGTTGATAAGTCAGTAAGGATTTTTTTCAAATTAGGATTATTTCGTAGACTTTATAAGATTATAATTTAATTAAAAGTTTCCGAATCAAGCTTACCTGCTCTTATTCCGATTAGTATTCAGATCCTCCGAACACGTTTCACCTCAGATATCTGATAAGTACCTCCTGGCTTTTCGTCGTTTATATACCAAAGATAACATTCTCAGTTTTTGTTATGTTTTTCAGTAATTAGTGCGATAAATAATTGATAGGAATCGAGCGTTTGATTGTAAAAAGATATCATTACGAAAATAAATTATGTCATGAAAATGGTGGCTTAGATGTTGTGTATTATTTGTAGTTAAAGTATTTAGTACTACTTACAGGAGCGTGCTGTGCATATAGGCAAATAGGCAGTGCCTACCTGAAAAATCAAATAAGGTAGGCAGTAGGTACTTATAAATGTGTTTTATTGATGAAAACCACTGATTTTCTTCAATAAAGCACAATAGTAAGTATCTACTGCCTACCTCGAAATAACTCCAATGCACGCCACGGACTACGTACATTACTATAAGTAGTATTATTGACGTAAGTGTAACTAATCTCCTTTCTCTCTACATCAAGGTTATCTGGATGATATTTCTTTTAGCAATAAACACGCCTAAATTGTGTATCTTTCTGTAAAATATATTTGATTTTGTTTGCAACTACTTTTGCATGACCTATAATAAAGAATATGTTCTATCTATGTACCAGAATAGCTGTGATGACCTAATCAAATATAAACCCTATTAAAAGTAAATTGACATAAATGCTATAATAAAGTCAGAAATTAAATATCATTTTAAAGTTTTTTTGAATTATATACTTTAGAGGTACTGTTCGGCCGTTTTGTTTGTCTTTTTTTTCTTGCTTTCTAAAGTACCTATGTTCCATGTTTTTATTTTAGTTGTTTAAATTATTGTTTGCGTACTGATTTGTTATGGGTCTTTGTGATGTCCTTTAGGCAATTATGTTCTTAATCTTTATCTATATTCATATTAAAAATATTTTTCTAGTTTTAAACAAAAAAATATTTTTGTTGAATCTCCTGATGATGTTAAACTGACAGTGTATTATTTATTTTCCTAAGTTATACGATTGTCATATCCTTACACTATGTAGGAAATTAGCTCTCCATGTTCAGTGTTTCTTGAAATAAAAGTACAGTATGCAGTATGCACTGTTAAATACTTTCCAATAGGTGATTTATTCAAACTAATTAGTAAAAATTTGTAGTGATTTTAAATCTTGACCCAAATTCTATCAACAAAATATATCATAAAAGATTTGGTAGAGTTTAAAATTATAGTGTAGGACTATTTTTTTATCTTTTCCCCGGCTAGATGGACCGATGACCTGAAGAAGGCAGCTGGCAGCGACTGGATGCAAAGGGCGGGAGATCGTGCGCTGTGGCGCTCCTTGGGGGAGGCCTATGTCCAGCAGTGGACTGCAACTGGCTGATATGATGAAAATTATTTTGGTCTCATTTCCTGATGAAAGGTATTCGAGGAAGATTTATCGATTTCTCACTTAGGTACTACTCAAACCAACCCTAGTTGGCCTAATATAAGTACATACATTTAAACCTAATAAGAAATAGCATCGACTGGGCTCATAAGTTTTTGCCATTTTTTCTTTTAATCTGTTCAAAAGATGTCCCTAAATCAGAATTTGCCTTCTAAGAACATTCCTGTAGCTTTAAAGATTAAAGTAGGTACCTACTGCCTCTCAAGTATCCAGTCAGAATACGTATCAGATATAGGATGTAATTAATTTTATATTTTTACAAAACAATTTTTATATTTCAAAATATTTATTCATGTTTAACTTTTTCATTAACAAAAATAATAGGTAATGTCAAATCTCTTCTTTTTCTAGGCCGAAGTCTGCAAGGAGGACTGAAACAAAACAGGTTTTAAAAATATATACAAAAAAAAATTAGCAAGAAGAAAAAAACTAAAAGGTAGTCTGCAAGTCGATTATTGGGCTGAACAGAATGTTCTTAAACTATGTAGTAGTAAGTAAGTATTCGTACTAATTTCGCTGTGGCATGGCATAGCGGCATAGATAATCACTAAGAATATTAATAAAACGTATTTATTGAATAGGTACCTTATCTAAAATCACTTTATCTATGATTTATCGTTGCCATTGGTCTTTCTCATTTAATTTATTATTGTATAACTAAGATAAATATTTGCGATCTTTGTTCCGAATATAATCTTAGCTAAATTAATCAGATATTATTTAATCAGCTATCCTTAATAACATCAATGATATCGATTTATTGTTATTGTTCTATAACGGTACTGTTTAGTAATATATATTTTTGTTAGGAAATACAGTGACGTTACAAATCATAGAACTTAAGGCCTCTCCCACACTAGCGTCTTCGAGAGTCGACGTCGTGGCAGCATCCAATCAGTGTGGACGCCGCAACGCTTGCGCAACGGCATTTACTTAATGTCTAATAAACATTATAGTTAGTACAGCGCCTGTATCATCCACTTGCCAAGGGGCTCGCAAAGTCTGTGAGAAGAAATCCCACACCCACCTACAATAACTCACTACACTACAGAGTTTTCTTTTTGGCTGGTTGGCGTAGAGCCACTGACCGTATGTTTTTCGAAAATCTAACATAATAGCTTTTCGATTACGGTCAGTGGCTTATATAAAAACCGGCCAAGTACCTATGAGTCGGACTCGCGCATGAAGGGTTCCGTACCATTTTCTATAAAAAAGGCAAAAAATCACGTTTGTTTTATAGGAGCCCCCGTAAATATTTATATTATTCTGGTTTTTAGTATTTTTGTATAGCGGCAACAGAAATACATCATCTGTGAAAATTTTTACTGTCTACCTATCACGGTACATGAGACACAGCAAAAATCAAAATCAAAATCAAAATCATTTATTTCTGTAAATTGGCCATAAAAGGCACTTTTACATGTCCCAATTTTTTACCTACCACTGCTTCGGGACTATTGTGGGCTAGTGCCGAGAAGAAGCAGCGCAAGAAACTCGGTCACTATTGTCAGCCTCTTTTAAAAATAAATAAATATTTTACAAGATTTATTGTGAGCTAACCAGTTTTAAATCCACACATTTTTATCATTTATATAATCACTAACGGTGTAATAGCCCTTTTTCATTAGAGTCCTTTTAACATGCAATTTGAATTCATATACAGGCATTTCAACAATGGATTGTGGTAATTTATTAAAAAAACGAATACAATTGCCCATGAAAGAGCTTCCTACCTTGTGCAATCTAAACATTGGAACGGCAAGTTTATCTTTATGCCTGGTATTATACTTATGTATGTCATTTTTCTTAGTAAACAAGTGCAGATTTTTGCGAACATACATAATATTTTCAAAAATATATTGTGAAGCGACTGTAAGTACGTTAATTTCTTTAAATAGTTCTCTTAGCGAATCTCGGGGTCTAAGATTGTAAATAGCCCGAACAGCTCTCTTTTGCAGGACAAATATGGTTTCAATATCTGCAGCTGAGCCCCATAACAGTATGCCGTATGACATTAAACTGTGAAAATAACTAAAATACACTAATCTTGCCGTTTCAACATCAGTCAGTTGTCTTATCTTTCTCACGGCATAAGCAGCTGAACTAAGTCTTCCCGATAAAGCCTCAATATGAGCACCCCACTGCAAACGGGAATCTAAAGTTATTCCTAAGAACGTTGAGGAATTAGTCGTATCTAGTTGTTCATCTTTTACAATAATATGCGTTGAGACCTGTCTCACATTAGGCATTGTAAATTTAATGCATTTAGTTTTGTTCGCATTGAGCAAAAGATTGTTGGTAGTAAACCAATGCAATACTTGCGAGAGGGCATAATTGACATCATCGAAAGATTCTTGGCCCCTTTTGATTTTGAAAATTATTGATGTATCATCTGCAAACAATACCATCTCACATAGATCTTTTGTAAAGTAAGGAAGGTCATTTATATATATAAGAAACAACAGCGGTCCTAATATCGATCCCTGCGGTACACCCATAGTTAGAGGTGATCCGGAAGACTCAGCTCTATTTATACATACTTTTTGCGTTCTACCTGTGAGATATGAATTTATTAAATCTAAAGACTTCTTTGATACACCATAATGTCTCAGTTTTTTAAGTAAAGTTTGATGATCTACACAATCAAAAGCTTTTGAAAGATCACAAAAGACACCTAAAGCGTCTTGCTTACTCTCCCAAGCATCAAATATATGTTTCAAGAGTGCAACTCCAGCATCGGTTGTGCTTCTACCTTTCGTGAAACCATATTGTTTATTATGTAGTAATTTATTCAGAAAAAAATGAGATAATAGTTGATTGAACATAATTTTTTCAAATATTTTACTAAGAACTGGTAAGATAGATATTGGTCGAAAATTGGAGGGGTCACTTTTCTCACCAGATTTAAATAAAGGAATTATTTTACTAAATTTCATTGTAGTTGGGAATTCTTTATCATCAATACATTTGTTAAAAATGATTGTAAGATATGGGGCTATAGTATTTATAATTGTACTAATGATATTAACAGAGATTCCCCATAGGTCCTCTGTGCTTTTCAGTTTTAATTCTCTAAATGCTTTTATTATTCCATCGGGATTTATATATCTAAAATTTAATGGGGACTTGCATTCGTCAACACTTGATTTTAGAAGAGATTCAGCTAGTTCAGCAGACGAAGCAAGATCTTTAGTTGTAGAAGTAGCTATGTTTGAGAAGAATGTCTCAAAAGTATTTGCAACTCCTATGTCTGAGCTGATTTGCCTATCCCTAATTTTGAGAGAGTAAGTGTGATCCCTTGACTTTTGCTTACATGTTTCTTTATTTATAATATTCCATGTGGCCTTTACATTATTAGTAGAACCTGAAATCAAGCTGCGAAGGTGGTTGGACTTGGCTTTGGCACATACAATTTTAAATATTTTTGAGTACTTTTTGACATGTTCTATGACTTGTGGGTTCTGAGAATTTGCTTTTGCAGCATACAAATCATATAAAGTATTTCTACTTTTGTAAATACCAGGTGTTGCCCAGTCATTAAATTTACAGTTCAGCTTATTTGTTTTTAATTGCTTTTGAGTAAAAATCTGATCAAATTCGTTTCTGATTAAGCCAAAAAGATCTTCATATAATTTATCAACACTATGTCCATTATTAGGCCTTAGTAAATCTACACCATTATTAATATTCTCCTTAAATCTGTCTATCCTACTTACAGTAACTGGCCTATAAACAGCCTGTACTATGTTTGAGACTTGATGGTGCACAAATGATGCCTTTTGTCCACTATGGTCCGAACTTAGACAATTTATAATAGATTTATTTATTACATTGCCATTACAAAACATGTTGTCTAAGCAAGTCGCTGTTGTGGGAGTTACCCTTGTGGGTTCATTAAAAAGATTTATCAAATTATGTGACTTAAAAAGATTTAGAAATCGGACTGAATATTGATTTTTCACTAATATATTGACGTTAAAATCTCCACAAACAACTACTTCCTTGTTAGATTTACAGACCTTCCCTAAGGCCTCATCCATAATGGATTCAAAGATATGGTAATTTGCAGATGGGGGGCTATATACACTTATTATAATAAACTGCTCTAGCTCAACACACGCTAGTTCAATATTTCGTTCAGATGAGAGTGACACAATGTCTTTGCGTTCTTTACATTTTAATTCTTTGTTCAAAAGGACAAGCGATCCTCCTCTAGTAGTAGACTCCCTTGTGAACGAACTACCAACTTTATAATTATCAATGTTTAACATTAACTCATGTTTATTGAACCAGTGTTCTGTTATGCAAATTACATTAACATGAAAATCTTGTAGAAATAACCCTAACCCTAACTCTTTGCCGGCCAGACCTTGCATGTTTTGATGAACAATATTAAAGTTTCTATTAGGCCTGGCTTTTGTCTTCCCTCTCAGTTTAAATTCTCAGAGGTAGTCAGAGGTATATTACACTTAGTACAAGTACTAATACGTTTATTATCCAATAATTTTGTTTTATTAACAAAACAGTTAATATTATATGCTAACAGGGTAGCTATTTGTTTCTTAAATTTATAAGGCAGGTGTAAAGAGCTGCCTGTCAATATAAAATTATTATTAATAAATTTATTTGTGTCAAAAAACACAAATTTGTCATGACGTTGAGTCATATTATAAAGTAAATTATTCAACAAATGAATACTTGTATTTTCTTGTGCCGTATGATTTTTACAAAATGGTAAGGCACAAAAAAATATTTTTCTCACATTGAGTCCTGACAAAATAGAATAATTTTGAATAATTTTTGTCTTTGTAAGTTTATGACTATCTCCTAACATTATTACTAGTATTGAGTCAGAATTTAATTTACTACTTTGTATGCAATTAACTATTTCATCAATTGATGCGTCCGGCATACAATGGTTAACGATATTACATTTTATTTTTTCATTTAATAAGGGACCGTAACCAACTCCTAACCTATCTGAAAAAACAATAACATTATCATGATCGTTGGGTCTATTATAAGATTTTACCGGGCTGTTTAAATTTAACACTGGGGAGGACAACTCCTGGCCAAAATTTCTCTGCAGTGAAGGGTCCGGTATTGAATTTACTTTCATGTTTGGTAGTGATTTAAAACCCGTATCATGGTTACCAAGATCTAGTAAATTATTTGCTGCCAGGATGTGTTCATTTATTTGGTCTTGAGCAGAGTTGTATAAACATGTCATGGATTCCAATGATTGGTGCAATTTTGAGATATCAGCTTGCAGTTGTCCTATATCCAAATCATATTTAGACCTACTTTCCTGTAGTTTTTGATTATATATTTCTAAGCTATCTACTAAATCTATACGTTGTTTTCTTAATAAAACATTATTATAAAAACATTTCTGTTTTTTTACAATTTTGTTAGTTTTAGAAATAAATCTATTCAGTTTTGCAAGCTATCTATCTGAGCGTACACAGTATGTTGAAGTTCGAAATGAAAACGGCTCTACATCTTGTTCCACCACCTTACAAGTAGTCAGAGGGGTCCCACAAGGATCTATACTAGGACCGATACTCTTCGTATTGTACACTGCAGACATTGTACGCAACATTGAGAACTGCAACTACCATTTATACGCAGACGACCTCCAGATGTACACTTCTTTTAGGCCTGATGAAACAGTTTCAGCGGTAGATAAATTAAATGAAGATTTAGATCGCGTGGCTAACTGGAGTGACAGACATAACCTTGTCTTGAACCCGAAGAAATCAAAATTTATCATTCTAGGTTCCAAAAATGTCACAGCTAAGATTACCGCTCAATCTCCACATATTTCTATGATGGGTAATTGTTTAGAGAACGTGCCACAAGCTCGAAATTTGGGTCTTCTCATGGACGGAAGGTTGCAATTTGAGGGACACATACTGGAAATCATGCGTAATTGCTTCTACAGACTCAAGGTTCTCTACCGTGTTCGTGATTGCGTAGATGTGAAGACGCGAATTGAGTTGTGTGAATCGCTGATCCTATCGAAATTAAATTACGCAGATACTGTTTTCGGAGGTTGCCTTCTAGAACGTATAAAGCAATTGATTCAGCGTATTCAAAATGCATGTGCCCGTTATTGTTTTCCAGTTCCCCGACGTTCACACATTACACCTATTCTGAACCGTAATAATCTGTTAAACATGTCCGCTAGATACACCTTGCACTTTGCGTCATTGCTCTTTGATATTATTAAAAAACAAGAACCTTCTTATCTATATAACAAATTGAAATTTACACAGCGAAAGATGAGGGTTGCTCCACGCTTGATATGCCCTCAACACAGCACGGCTGCCTTTCGTGGTAGCTTTCGCTATGCTGCCACGAAATGTTGGAACAATCTGCCGCCACCGATCAGAAACTCTAAATCTGTTGCCTCCTTTAAACACCACCTCAGGATATATCTGATCGAAAAGCAAATGTCAATGACATGAGCAGACGTGCCTTGTCTGTTTTAAAATTTTAGATAATTGCAAACAATAAATTATAAACCATTACCTACTTAAAATATTCACACAATCTCACACACCCACCATACATAAACATTCGCTCGGAACCCTGTCATACATAAATTCAGAAAAAATGTACCTACCTTTAGATTGTTATTGTTTTTCACATTAATCTCATTAGTGTATTTCGATGTACTTACTTGAAATGCTAAAATTTTTTTTTTATTTTTTTTTTGTTCGGTGACTCTCTCTACCTCAATGGTTTCCACAGAAAACCAGCGTCATGGCAACCTTTGCTATGGCAAAATAGCTGAGTGGCAACCATTTTGGTATCATATCACAGTATTGCTCCTTATTACTAATTGTATGTAGTTTCTATTATTTGTGATATGAGCCAAATAAATACTTTTTCTTTCTTTCTAAAATAATTAATTTAATTAGGCTGTTTCAAATGACAGCTGCCCTGAGCCTGGTGACAGACGGACAGGCAGACCGACAGACGGACAGCGGAGTCATAGTAACACGGTCCCGTTTTACCCTTTGGGTACGGAACTCAATTTTGGGAAGAAAAAACCAATAAAACGCAAAAAATAAGAACAGAAAACGAAAATTAAAAAAGAACGACGGTCAGCATAAAGATGATGTAGCGTCTAATGTAATCTTCAGCCTAGATACGAGTAAGTTCTATAGATTAGAATACATACCTCTTTCCCAACATGTATAGCCATATGCATATCCTCAGCATGACCTGGTAGAATTATATGGGCTACGCCGTCACTGCCAACTGTCACTTTGGTTCCAGTACAAATGTTGCCTTCTCTCTTTCCTGTGATCACATCACAGTATTCACCAGGAGGTAGACCGGTCTGAAAGAAGTATATGCGTAGGTAAATAGACTTTTATTAAAATGCGCCAGTCGTCACACTATTTTTCATAGCCTCGACATAAGGGATTTACAGCCTTGTGTTGCGAGGTATCTTCTTCTTAGAGCCCCTCTCCAACTAGTGAAGGTCAGCTTATAGGTTAAAAGAAAATTTACCAATAGACGCATATAATATTAAGAACTTAACCAAAACTACGTGGTTGTTGTTTTACGCAGTATCTTGTGCATGTGTAGATACAGAAGAATCTTAAATGTTCAGGGTGTTTGATCAAATCTGTCTTTGCCACACCGAATCAGATTTTTCTGAATAAATAGGTACCTAAGTCAAGTATGTTTGTTTGTACACGTGTAACGTATGAATACCTCATGCGACAATCGAGTGATCAAGGAATCCCGAGAGAATGTTGCTTGCCCCGTCTCATCAGAATGTATGGGCTTACATTGTTTACCGATATGCCTCAATGCACAATGTTCCGTGTTATTGACTTCGATACAGAATGTACAGTCATACCTAGCTTTCAACGCATAATTTTTAGTATGTACCTAGTCGACGAACGACGATGAATGACGAGACGTTATTACTTTCGCATATTTAAATAAAGTACAGTTCATTTTGAGGGCAAGATTTGAGTTTCTCTCGGGTCAATTTGTAAAACGAAATTAGGTAAGTACTGATGTTTTCATTTAATAATCAGTAGCCTGACCATACATTATGGTGACAAATAGAAATAAATGAAGAGATCGAGAGTCACAGTTGAAAAAAAAGGCAGCGGACTACTGCGCCAAAGAAGTGGTGACCTGAAAGATTACTAGACGACAATAGTAAAAAATGATATGCTGATCCTGTCTCTTGCTAGATATCGTTATAATCTTCTGTAACCAATAAAAAAAATTCAACGTACCTGCAACATCTGATCCAAGTTTCTGCCTTCAACATTGAACACGATGAATCCTTTCTTCCCCCTACTGAACGCTATTTGGTTGTTGCCGTTGTCCCACCAATTCTTGATAAAGGTGCCTCTGACCACGTTTCTGAATGCCACCATTTGGTATATCTGACGCCAGCGGTGCTCGCATACCCAACCATTGCCGCACGTGTCATCCTTAACAAAAAAAAAATTGAGGAAGAAAAGAACGAGCCAAGTGCTTGTCGTGCCACGCCCAGTGTAGGGTTCCGTGGTTGCCCGTCGTTACCACAATATATTTCAGAAGAAGTCTTTACGATTATTAGGTACTTTATTTAAGTCACTTATAATTTTCTTCTAAGGGCTATGCCCTAAAGTGTTTACGTTATAAGACCTCGCGCCATTTTCAAAAGACAAACCAGTCTAGTACACTAACCTTGTTAATGCTAGGAGACACAATATTCTCTTGGCTATCACTTGGTGGTCCCTGCTCGCTGTTATCGAAGAAGTAGCTGCTCATAATTCGCGGTTCGCCGTAAGGGTGAGCTAGCATGAATGCTATAGCTGCCTGTGAAAATGACAACCTTTTGAATGGATTTACCGGATTCCGTTGATGTAAGATATAAAACTCAACTAGAAAGAACACATTAAATAACGAACTTTGAGACAGCCAATGTGTATTTTTGTGTCCAGACGAATTAAAATCAGAGCAAGAGATAATAAATTATTTTCACAATCCCACCACTTATCTACGTTCAACTGCTTCTGAGCATCACATCATCGCACAAACATTTCCACCCTGCGGGATTCGATCCCGCAACCACTTGGTTTTGAAGTCCGGAGCGCGAACCAACACACAGATTCAAATTTTGAAACGAATTAAAGTGATCTTGATTCAATCACCTTCATTCAACTTCTACTAGTCCACCAGTTCTCAGTAAAGCGGTCGGGCTTGAATTCTGTTTTGTTTGTTGAAAAAAAAACGGGTAGAAAATCTAAAAGGCTTAATTTAACCTTATTATCGGTTTAACTTACCTTATAAGCTCTTGATTCTTTGTAAGTCAACACATCGTTGCTTCGCTGCGTATCATGGTTGTCGATGAAGACCAGCGCAGTTTCACTTGGGGACAGAGCCCACGCTTCACCCCAGGACACCAGCCACTTCAGAGCGTTATTCCCACGGAAAACATTCTTCAGTTCTGTGCCGACCTTAGAAAGAAAACATATTATTATACTAATAAATAAATAATAAATATTTATTTGCTCATAATCATAGTATACATTGATGTTCAGTGAATTTAAGGTGCTAGACATGTTCAACCTGATTAGAGGTATGCAAATTTTATGTCAAAGTAATATTACATTATAATTAAATCGAAGATAATTAAATATTGATGATACACAATTATTCATTTTATTCTTATTAGTAAATTAGCATTAATTCCTTACTTTACTAAAAAATTCTTTCAAGTCATAAAATGTATGTGATAGCAGCCATATAAACAATTGCTTCCTAAATTCAATGAGACTTAGTGACCTTAGTTCCCTGGGTAAATTATTAAAAATATTTACGCACATATATAAGCAGCTTTTTTTGTATTGTGTAGTTTTTGGGGTTTCTTTTAATACAAGTCTATTAGGATTTCTTGTATTGCGGGGATATATGTCACATGCTTTTTTAAGTAGATTTTTATTTTGTACTACAAATACACATATTTCAAAAATGTACAACGATGTAAATGTTAAAATTTGCTTTTGGGGAAATATAGTGCGGCAGGATGTGAGTGGAGGAATACCGCGAATTGCCCTTATACATTTCTTTTGTGCAATAAATGGTCTGTTTATATCTGTGCTATTTCCCCATAGTAGTAGCCCGTACCGTAATATCGAGCCCACATACGCATGGTAGGTTGAAATCGCTGTTCTTAAATTAGTTACTTGTTTAACCTTTCTTAGTGCATAAACAAACTTGTTTACTCTGCTACAAACATTGTCTTTATGTGTTTTCCAATTTAGGTCTTGATCAATAGTTTGGGCTGTGTGTAGCTACAGTACTCCCCTTCAAGTGAAACGTACAGGCTTCTAGATAATACGCCCATAACGTGTTTGCTTCATTGCTGATGGTATTGGTTGTGATGAAGGTAAAGGTACGGTAACTTGGCTTGAGGTAACTTGGTTTGATGAGGTAACTTGACTATGTTGAGATGGTAAGGTAACTGCGTCTGCGTCTGGTAACAGGTAAGCTGGCTTCACTCTGTCTATTGATATGTTGGTTTCGCGATCTGGTAATTGGATGGTGTAGACTTTATCTAATCGCTTGATCACGCGGTATGGGCCTTCATATGGTTGTTGGAGTGGTTTCTTGACCGCGTCTATTCTTATAAACACGTGACTACAGGTACGTAGGTCGTTGTGCACGAATATGTGGTCCTTGTTGTTATGAGTTGTGATACTCTGCGGCTTGTTTTCTTCTATGTTTGCTCGTAGTCTCTCGACGTAGTCGCTATTCAATGCAGACGTCGTCGTAGGTAACATAGTTGCAGAGAAAAAATCACCGGGCAGGCGTAGTGCGTAGCCGTAGACGAGTTCAGCGGCGCTTACCCCACTGTTAGTGTGCAGGGCGGCGCGTAGTCCAAACAACACAGTAGGTAGTTCTGTGAGCCACGATTTCGAGTTGGCTAACTTCGTGCGTAGTGCAGTTTTCAGTGATCGGTGCCATCGCTCGATTATTCCGTTGCTTTGAGGGTGGTAGGGCGTAGTTCGAATTTTCTTTATTCCCATTATCTTCATTAGGTTTTGGAACAGCTGACTCTCGAACTGACGACTTTGATCACTTGTGAGCGTTTCTGGGCAACCGAATCGTGTTATCCAGTGTTTATAGACAACATCCGCTACGGTTTCGGCGGTAATGTCATCTGTAGGTATTGCTTCGGGCCACTTTGTTAGTCGGTCGATCATAGTGATTAGGTAGCGATGACCTTGACTCGTTGTAGGTAAAAGTCCAACAATGTCGATGTGTACGTGTTGAAAACGATCAGTTGGCGGGAACTTTGAGATAGCGGAGAATTTGTGTCGTTGTATCTTGCTTTTCTGGCAATCTATACAGCTTTTCGTCCATTTTCCGATATCGCTGTTCATTGATGGCCAAAAGTACTTCTGTGACGTAAGTTTTCGACTTGTACGGGTACCGGGATGACTGATGTCGTGTACACTTTTGAACACTTCGTAGCGATGTTTTTCTGGTATGTAGGGTCGAATATGGCTTGTAGATGTTTCGCAGTAAAGTTCTATGTCGGTGTTGGGAATATTTATTTTCTTCAAAGTTATGTTGTCTTGATGTTGTAGTTGTTGTATTTCGGAATCTTGTTGTTGTGCTCGGGCTATCTCATCGTAGTCGATTGAAGTGGGCGTGGTTATAGTCTCGATGCGGCTGAGTGCGTCGGCTACGATGTTTTGTTTACCGCTCACGTGACGTATGTCGGTGGTAAACTCGCTGATAAACAAAAGTTGACGTGTTCTTCTCGGCGTCTCGGTAGGTGACTGACATTTACTCATGGCGAATGTGAGTGGTTTGTGATCGGTGTATATGATCAGCGGTCTTCCTTCGAACATCTTGCGGAAATGTTTCACTGCCATATACATTGCGAGTAGTTCACGATCGTAGGTTGAGTATTTAATCTGTGCATCTGAGAACTTCTTGGAGAAATAGCCGAGTGGTTGCCATTTTCCTTGCACATATTGTTGTAGTACTGCTCCGGCTGCCTTATCAGATGCGTCGCATGATAACGCGTAAGGTGCGTCATATGAAGGGTGAGCGAGTAAGGTAGCGTTTGTTATGCTAGTCTTACACGCATCGAATGCTTGCGTTGCTTCATCGGTCCATTCTATTAGTGTTTTGTCTCGCTTCTTCACGTTATGTAGGTAAGCGTTCAACGGGGCTTGAATTGTTGCGGCGTTAGGTATGTGGTCGTGACAAAAGTTTATCATCCCGAGGAAACGGCGTAATTCTTGAATTGTCTTCGGTTTTAGATAATTATTGATGGCTTCTATCTTGTCAAGGGGGGGTCTGATTCCGTCTTTTGACACGACGTAACCGAGGAAATTGACTTTAGGTTGTCCAAGGTTGCATTTGGCGGGGTTGATTGTGATGCCATGTTGTTCCAATCTTGATAACACGGTTGTGAGAAGTTCACGGTGCTCTATGCTATTTCTTGAACCGATAAGGACGTCATCAATGAACGGAAATACGTAGTCTAGGCCTCTAAGTACTTCATGGATGTACCTTTGGAAGGTTTGTCCAGCATTCTTCAATCCCGGGCACATGCGCGGAAATTCGAATAGACCCATCGGCGTAATAATAGCGGTTTTTTCAATATCCTCTTCTCGTACGTTCAATTGTTGGTATGCACGATTTAAATCAAAGGTTGAGAATATTGTCTTGCCGGATAACTGGTAGTTGAAGTCTTTGACGCGAGGTACTGGATAGCGGTCGGGCTTCGTAATAGAGTTGAGACGGCGATAGTCACCGCAAACTCGTATGTCTCCATTCTTCTTAGGTACGACGTGTAGTGGTGATGACCATGGACTCTTGCTTGGGCGGCATAGTCCTTGTTCAATCATGTTCTCGAATTCTTTCTTTACTTTTTCGTATCTGTGCGGAGGTATGGGACGAGCACGGCAATGTACGGGTTGGCCTTCAGTTTCTATGTAATGTTGCACTATAGTTTGATTACTGAGCTTCATTGATGTTATTCGTGTTGTTCCAGGAAATTCGGCGAGTATGTCGTGGTACGACTGTTGTATGTCGATACTACGAACTGTAGGTATGTGCGTAGCTCGTACTGGTGCGTTGACTTTGAGATTGGTAACGTTATCAATGAGTTTTCGGTTTTTCAGATCGATGACAAGTTGGTGGTGTTTGAGAAAATCGGCACCGAGTATAGGTTTAGATACATCGGCGACGATAAACTTCCACTTGTAGGGTCGGCGAAGTTGGAAATCGAGTTCTAGCGTTTTCTCTCCGTATGCTGGAATAACGGTGTTGTTGGCGGCGTAGAGTTTGAATGGCAGTGGTGTTGTGACTTGCCCTTTTTTTCGTGGTAATACGGATATGTTGGCCCCAGTATCTACCAGAAAAGATAGACCAGTCTTCTTGTCGGTAACGAATAGGCGGTATGAGTATTCTTGAACGTCGGTTTCCGCCGCTACCAACGCTCCGTCTAGTTTTCCGATTTCTTGAATGAGCAAGGTGTGGTGCATTTCTTTGCTTTGTCTCCGAACTGGCGGTGATAATAACATATCGGTGAAAGTTCGTCGTCGTTACGTGTGCGGCTGTCGTTGCGATTGCGAGATTGGGAACGGTTTCTTCGATAGTTGTTATTATTGTTCGGTCTTGACTTAAGTTCGGCGACTTCAATTGACAGTTTTCGTACTTCGCTGATTAGGTATTGTATGTCGGATTGAGCTTGAGCTTGAGGTTGCGGTGGCGGTGTTGTGATGGCTGAGATTTCGCGCGTCTGCTCATCTTGTCTGCGAGTAGCGCGAGCTCTTCTAATTCGGTTTGTTTGTTGAATGACTCGCTAACGGCGAGCACAGAACGGACGTACGGCGGTAGGTGGTTTGTCCACATGTGTCGGAGAGTGGAGTCTGGGATTCGATCTCGGGCGAGGTCCTTTATTCTTCTGAGTAGCTGCGATGGTTTTTGTTCGCCGAGCTCTATTTCTGATAATGATTTCTGGAACTGACGGCTGTCAGACTCCTCGTAGACGGTAATGAGCCTTTCTTTTATTGCGTTGTAGAAATTGTTTTCAGGCTGGTTGTAGAGAAGATCAGTGATTTGCTCGACATCTTGTTTCCCCAACTGTGCGATAACCAGCTGGGCTAGCTGATTCTGGCCTTTCTTGGCGTCGTGCGTAGCGGCTTCAAAGCTGTAAAACCATAATCTGGGCTTGTCGCGCCAGAATGGTGGTATTCGGAGCGACAGTGCGATGTTGGCGACTTCTGGTGGGCTGACGCTGACTGGATGATGATTCCGTGCTTCCTCCATATTTGTTGCATTTGCTTGAGTGTCGGATTCCGTTGACTGCATTCTGGGTTTGTTTCAAGTTGGTGTTCGTGTTCGGGTTCACCACTTTGGGCTGTGTGTAGCTACAATAGTAAGACCTAGGAATTTTGTTTCTTTTACTTCTTTGATTTTGGTGTTATTATATTTAATGTCAAGATCAATATTTTTATGTCTGTTGAATTGAAGGTAATTAGTAACTACTTGACCATAAGAATAAGGCACAATATGACAGTTATAAATGCAGCGAACAGACGACGCCTTTAAACCGACGCTTCCTTAATTCCCAGTGATTTTACATTTTAAGTAAGTACTACATTAGTTGTAGAGATATACTAGATCAGAACCAAAACATGAAGGCGAATTATTAATCATTTCAATAATTGGTATCTTCCTCCCTTATTCTAATAACGACTTGCTGTTATCAGCCTAATTGTTGTAGCCTAGTAGTACTATTTAGAATCTTTTTTTAAGCGGACTTTTTAAAGAAAGCCGTATTCAGCTAAAGTATTTGCGGCGAGCGCTGAAAGGCTTAGTTTTATGTGTGCCAATAGCGGGACACCTAAAGAACATCTAAACATGTTTTATGTTAACAAAAATCGTACTGCTTTTGTATTCTTCTCCGAATTTAATTTTAACTATAAATTATCTTTATACTAAGTATTACAACCAAAGCTGTTCCTACATTGCCAAAAATTCATCAACTGTATACTTAATTCTTAATACATTTGTCTATGGCTCACATACATATAATATACAGATGGTATTATTATTAAACAGTATTTATCACGAATACCTAATGAAAGTAAGCATCCCCATTTCTATGAGTTAATAAAATCAGTCGTGTTTCTCATATTAATTAATGCAAATAAACGTATGCAATATGCATGTCAACAAGTAATGTTTGAAACTGATTTTGTGTTAACATAACAATACGCTATGTCTGGTATATTTTACAATATTGTAAGTGATATCTATTGTTATTTCTGGTTTTGTTTAATTAGTTATCTTTTTTCTAGAATGCGATTCTACTGCGCTAACACAACCTCTTTTTATAGGACGAATATCGAAATCATAGATTTTAAAAAATCTTTAATGGGTTAACCTAAGGCTTAAAGAACATTTAGGTATCGCCATAACTTTACATTATTTGCTTTTCAATAACTAACATAAAATCATCAGCAAAAATAACTTTATTACTTACATTTTTTTCAAAATCTAGCAGGTCAATCTGCCATAATAACACGAAACTGCTCTAAGTTCTAAAAGGACTTCAAAACACTTCATATTCTTTCGCTCGATAGAGATTTACAAAGGCATTTTCCACAAAGTGAACTGACAATGCCTTGTCACGTCTTAAGCGAAGTTGGGATGAATTGATTCGTACAGTGCGCCGCAGATGTTGGTGTAGAAATAACCTCTATGCCAACAACTTTAGAAGTCTGTTTGACCATTGTACGTGATTTGACGATAACTAGAGTTCAAACTTACAAACTTTCAAACTTGCAAAGTCACAAGACTTTACCTTCACGATAGCGCCCCTATTACCTACAATAGAGGTCTACGTATAGAAGGCGCACAAACACGCTACTTGACATTTTCAAGTCAGCTAATTGACATTCGCGAGTCAGTTTCTGCATTGAAGGGTTCCGACACAGTCAGTTACTAGATACTTTAGTTCGCTCGCGTTGAGAATTCAGTGAGTCATTGTCCACCGGCCTAGCCAAGCTCCCTAACCAATCAAATCGTTCCTAATTAAAAAGTCATGTTCACAGTGATTAGTTAAACACATACTTTCAGACGAAACGGTTGTCAATACCACGATGAATACCCCTTTACCCTGCAGTTGCACTGATGACTCACTGCATTCTTAACGCGAGCGTACTAGAGTATCCGCTCTAGTTCTTAACTGGTACAGATAAAGTAACATAAAAATTTGTGACAAAAAAATTACCCTTAAAGGGATGAAGTTGGATGGTTCGAGATTGTCTAGAGAATCTGAGATTTAAGTGGAAGAAGTTAGGAAAATAGATTTTTTAGGTTTTCATAAATGTGGGACATCTGCCGCACGTTTACACTTAGTAGGAAGGGAGCCTACTCACTCCAGCTCTGGTGTGCCCCTATTGCTAACGATAGGCAATTAAGTTTTGCGGCAAACGACCCGCGAAGACCCGATTGTTTCATCTATTGTCTTGTAATTTTAACATGATTAATTATATAAGCAATCGCGTTGAAACAATCATTTTGGAGAACGCAATTTGGGTTTCTAGCTAGCGTTTAGTAACATTAGGGTATACAAACAAGACGGAACAGGTCATACATTGGTGATATTCTAGGAACATCTGTACCATTAATGTTTATACATTTCTGTCTCATGTTCACTAGGTTAGGTATCTTAAGACCATGCATCCAACGGACAAGCACGTCGTTATATTAAACCTAATTTACAGTTACTAATTTATTGGGAACAAAACTGAAACAACGAGAAAAAACCGGCCAAGTGAGAGACGGACTCGCGCATGAAAGGTCCACCACGCACCATTATCTAAAGTTTTTTTAGTAGATATCTGTTGAATTTCATGGGCATAAAAATATTTTGAAATGTAGTTGTATCTTCACACGTTGTATATTTGGTAAAATGTAATTTAGGTACCTTAAATTCTGTAACATCTCCAAACGCCGTATACTCCACAGGTTTGATCGGTTCGTTACCGTAGTAGATTACTTCCTGATAAATATACGGCTTTGTGTTTGGCTTAAATCCGAAATCCGTATTCAGATTGTGAAGCCTCGCGTAGATCGCTCCTAAATCGGAGGGCCACATATGCTTGGCTGCGTCAACTCTAGAATAATAACGGTATTAGATTAGATAAGAACATCATATAATACAATCGTGTTTAATATTATTTGGATATTAGCTCCCAACCGCGACTACTTAATATATGGGAGGAGGGTCAGGCCATAACAGTTGCTTAAATACAGCAATATAACTAGGATCAACATTTTTAATTTTATTTTTTACTTCGAATTCGTCTTCTTTGAGTGTCGAAAGCAAATACATTTTTTAATGTATATTTTTGTGATAAAGAATAATTATAATATAATATTAACAGCTATATTATGTGTAATCAATTATCAGTATGATGTACTACATAAAGCCAAACATTTATCCAGCCAGCATTAAAAGAGCTCATGTTAAAGATACAGCTAAGACACCTTTATAATTTCCTTACAAAAAATCAGTTTAGCATGAAGAACTGTTTCCTTCTATAGGCACAACAAAAGAATGTCACCATCACCCTGCGACCAAAACGGTTCAGCTAAAAGTTACTGAAAATAAAATAACACTCACCTAAAACCAGCAACGCCAAGAGAAAGAAGGTCGTTCAAGAAATCAGCAATTTTTTCCTGAACGTAAGTTTGTTCATGGTTCAAATCCTTCAGACCCACAAGATCACATGACCTTACCTGCAAGAGGTTAGTCACAAATGTTGAATGTTACATTAATAACACCAGAAACTGATATAAGCAGGCAGATAGTAGCAAATGATTCACAATAACAAAACTTAGTTAACAGGGTGTATTGAAAATCGACAATGATAGATAACATAATAGTATAATGGTCACCTTTCCAGCCATCAACAACACCATGCAAATACAAATATTTCACTAGGTAGGTACAATTAATTTAAAATTCAACACAATGAAGAAATCTTACTTTCATACTTATCATGTGTGTCTTTAACAATATTTAAAATGCAAATTACACATGACATATTCATAGTAGCATTATTTAAAGAAGGGTTTGCTTTTCTCAAACCTTATGGTGTAGCCATAAGGTTTGAGAAAAGCAAAGAAGAGAAATAATAAACAAAGAGAGAGATAGGTACATACAAATTGTCAGTCATAAAGAATTGTAAAAATAATTTGATTCAGCCACTGTGTTAGCAAAAACACTTTGTAAGTGTAGTCGTTATACTTGTTAGGCATGGGACAATGAATTAAATACCTTATCCCGGCGACCCCAAGTCTAATAAGTTTGTTGAAGTATCTGTATATCTTTTGACGGACATACGGGATTGTTTGGTTCAAATCTTTCAAACCCAGAAGTTCGCAATTCCGAACCTGTGTGGTTCAGAACACATTTTTTAAATATACATAATGATAGGATATTCGGCCTTTTGGGGTAAAAAGCTTTAACTAAGGGCTTAAATTTGCAATACAAAAAATGCTGATGCTTCATACATTAACATCGAGGAAAATTGGTACTTTATTAAAGTTTCATGTTAATAAATAGAATATCCTGGTTAAGCGATTCCTTGGTGTATAAATATTTCGACGTCGTTTCGTGTTCCGTAATTGTTTCGTAAAAATGTTTCTATGTGAATATGTGATCACAAATGAATTTAAGTAGGTATAAAACATTATTACAGCTTATAGACAATGTAGACTACTGAACAAAGTTTGTATGTCAAAAACTTTTTGATCTTCACCAGGAAAAATAAAGAGGTTATTTGTCGGCAGTAGCTCTAGTGGACCTAAACCTACAATAATCTGTAAAACTATAAATCCGATTTATGGTATATTCACACAGGTGAGGCGAGGACGGGACACGCTACGTTAGTGTTTCTATCAGCCTGCAGGGTCTTCTTAGAGTAAAGCATTGGCCCTTTAGAAAAGCCCTGCCCGGCCTTTTCCACTGCCCCGGAGAAAAATGGCTACAAGTTTGAAAGGTACGAGTATATTGGACGTAATTGCGACGTCCAATAAATCTCCGAGATTAAGAGCTCTTAGTATATTGCACTCTTGCACAGCTTGCACTAACTAAACTATATAAGCGTCCATAACATAATTTATGTCGAATTTTAAACAGACTAACTACTATAAACATCATCCATGAACTATAAATTAAAACAATTTTTTTAGGTATTATAGTTACGAAATATACCTAATACTACTCTGTCAAGAAAGTACCGGGAAAAGATTAATAATACACAAAATGTTAGTTTTTCATCTAAATTTATTTTATCACCTTCGAAGTATGCTCCTTCAGAAGCGATACCCTTACGCCAACGAATGATCCAATCATCAAAACATTTATTAAACGCTTTTTCCGGAATCGAGTTCAGTTCTCGCCGCGAATTCTCTTTTATGTCTTCTACCGAATGAAACCGGGTGCCACGAAGTGGTAATTTGAATTTAGGAAAAAAAAAGAAGTCGGCTAGAGCCATATCTGGTGAATAAGGTGGCTGCTTGATGGTATTTGATGAGTTTTTGGTCATCAAATACCATCGAGCGCATTATCGTGGTGCAAAATCCGAGAATTTACATTCCACAAATCTGGCCTTTTTCGTCTTATTTGCTCTCTTAAACGCCGCATAACGCTTAAATAATACTCTTTTTTTATTGTTTGACTTTCTGGCAAGAATTCTGAGTGCACAACACCGCGACAGTCAAAGAAAACAGTCAACATGACTTTGACTTTCCATCGCGTTTGGCGCGGTTTCTTCGGTTTCGGTTCAGTTGGAAGGCGCCACTCCGAAGCTTGTTGACTAGTTTGCATGTCAAACTCATAAACCCACGTCTCGTCACCAGTAACAATGCGTTTCATGAATGTTGGGTCGGAATTGACTCGTTCTAGCATGTCCTCAGCGACTCTTTTGCTATTGAGTTTTTGGAGAAAATTCTGGTCTTTTGGGACTAGCCGAGCGGCAACATGTTTCATACCCAATTGATTATTTAAAATGGTACGAATAGACTCGTGTGACACAGAAAGTTCGACGGCTAGCTCTCTCAAACTTGAATGAGGATTTTCAGTCACTATTTTCTTCACTTTTGCGATGTTATCTTCAGTAGCAGACGTTGATGGCCTACCAGAGCGAGGCAAATCTTCCATCTCATCTCGACCGCTTTTGAACGCTTTGTACCACTCATAAACACGTGTTTTTTATAAAGTCGATTCACCGTAAGCCTTCTGTAACATTTTCAGAGACTCCCAACACGAAATCCCATTGGTCAAAATTTAAGACAAACTCTTTGTTCGATGTTTTTGTCCATTATGAAATTCGCAATACACACTAGATATGGTATAACTAAAAACAATATTGTATTTAATCTAATTATCAAATGTAACTCAAACTCTGCGCCAAAATGGAAAACAGTTGTGCCAATCTAACAACAACAAAAAAAAAATTAAATTTGGAACCATAAACAAATCATCAATTCCCGAAACATTTTTGACAGAATGTACATTGAGGCAATTCCACAAGATGATTTACAACAAAAAAAAAGCCAATCAGAACTTTTGAAATGCCTTCTGGAGATGAGCTCATAGAATTGCATTGTGTTTCCTGTGAAGCCAACCCAGAATACTTTCGACTCTATGAATGCTTACACTAAACGCCCGAATTGAGTACTATATTAGCTCCAAATACATTGGACGAATGGTTGTCAAACGCTGGCTTTATTAGATTATTAGATAGCTTAACTGGCTAGATTACAAACCTCAGCAGCGTTATTATAATTATTGATACTGCAAACTGGATGATGGAAATGGTTCTGAGTGTACGGTACAGCTGGGTAGCTGTATTTCTTGAAGTCCGCCGTACTGCCTCCAGTGCCTATGTTAGTTGGATGGTCTCCCGTCATATGGTTGACAACCACGTCTGCGTAGATTCTAAAACAAGTTTTATTGTTGTAAAGTAAGGATTGTTAAAAATTTTGAGGTAATCGAAGATTCTATGTAGTTTAGAAGGGACACAGTTCAGAATCAGAATTCATTTTTTTTTTCTTTAAAAGTGGTTTGGTTACAGTGGGTCTTAAAATATGTATAGTGTTATAAGTACTTCAGTACCTTTAGCTTTGTCGTAAAAAGCATGTCAAAATTTTAACATTAATCCATCTATCTATTCAGCCTATTGCAGTCCACAGCTGTCTCCCCCAAAGAGCTTACTATGCTTCCGATGCTTGGGATTTCGCTAAGGGATATAATCTGAAACGATATCATCAGGCAGAGGACTAAAATAACGAACTAAGTCCAAAAATGTAGCAAGCTTAAGTGGCAGTGGGCTGGCCACATTTGTCGTAGAACCGATGAAAGGTGGAGTAGAGACCACGCCTTGGCAAACGTAAGGGGACGTCCTCCAGTTCTATGAACCGACGACCGTAGGAAAATGGCTGGCAGTGGATGGATGAAAAAACCGGCCAAGTGCGAGTCGGACTCGCGCACGAAGGGTTCCGTACCATTTTCTATAAAAACGGCAAAATCATCACGTTTGTTGTATGGGAGCCCCCTTAAATATTATTGTATTCTATTTTTTAGTATTTGTTGTTATATTCCGTTGCCGCGGAAATATATCATCTGTGAAAATTTCAACTCTAGAGAGTTTTAGTTTTAACATAGCTAAAGCTATCACGGTTCATGAGATACAGCCTAGTGACAGACGGATAGACAGACGGACAGACAGACATACAGCGGAGCCTTAGTAATAGGGTCCCGTTTTACCCTTTGGGTACGGAACCCTAAAAAGCGGAAGATCGAGCTTTTTGACGCTCTTTGGGGGAGGCTTAAACGTCCAGCAGTGGACTGCAATAGGCTGAGATGATGATGATGATGATATTTACCTACAGTCGGAGCATGAAGATGTTAAGCATCTTACAATGTTGAATATTCATAGTAACAGATATGACTCACTGGTCTTTAATTTTAATTATCAACTACCCACAGCAATGATTTAACTGATATTATAGATATGTAACGCATATCAAATTTGATAAGCATGTTATTATTTATCTTAACGATTAGTTGCATTTATAACTTCCAGGTCATTCTTTAATATCTTAATATATTAAGTTACCCAAAATGTTGTATGCACACGCTTTCAAACATTATTTTGACATTACTGTAGACGTGACGGAGGCTTTTTAGAATGAGACTTCTTACTAATACCGCATAAACTATATGTTCATAAACATTGATAAGTACAAAACAAAGGGTACCTAAATGTTTAATAGAAATGAATTCTAATTTAGGTAGGTACTTTAGAATCAAACACCAATCGTTGGAAACTGCAATGTGCAATCGATATCAGAAAACTAATTTAAACTTTTAATTGACTGTTATTTTATCTGAAACTAGAATAAGTAACTCATTTATAGTGTAATAATACTTCTAAGCCAATAAATATCATTTCGCAAACTATATTTAAAAAATGCATCAATACTTTTTGCTGATAAGGAAAATGTAGGTATTCGTCACTTATACCCTTATAGATACCGGTTTCTACATCTTTCAAGGTTTTGATGCATCGATGTAGCTAACTGCCAAGCTCATGATTTGACAATTTTATGGTTCTTCGAGAAAATAATGTAATATTCGAGCAAATGGCATTCGATTTCAAGTAGAAAATCCAATGGTGATGAGAATTCGAATTCCCGACCCCGTTCGAATAAAGAATTTATTGCAAGAATCTTGAAAATGCGTACCATTATGATTTCCTGATTTACAACGGATCCTCAAACGTCGTACTTGAATCCACCAGTTTCTTTGGGCCGTTCCGATTTGTCGATTGTCGTATTTTATTTTATAAGAAAACGCAACATATTTTTGTTGTACAAGAAGTAGTGGAAAACTTAGTATTCAAAACAATTGCGTTTTAGTTCCACAAACCAAAGATCATAAAAATTAAAAATAAAGTTATAAATGCTCGCCATTTGTAACTTAAAAACGGCTGACGCGATTTTTATTTTTATTATCTTTGAGTTATTGGATTTGTCTCCTATCCGAATAGCTATGACAACGTAGGTACCTATTGTAATTCTTGTTTTTGAGGTGGTGCCAAGTTTGCCGGGACATCTAGGTAGGTACCGTGTTAAAGTATAAAAGGTGTTGTAATGTCCAGAGGAAATGTTAGTAATAATACGTCAAGTCTTACCTTACTCCCACTTGGTTGCATCTTCGAGTCATATTTAAGAAATCCTCTCTATCCCCAGACCTGGTCTTCAGCTTGTACGACATGACTTGGTATCGCTCATACCAAGGCCGTGATCCATCTGGTAAGTGGATTATCAGGTTTTCTGATGGCGGCGAGATCTACATAATCAAAGACCGCATTCGGTTTAACCAAAAAAAAATAAGAAAAAAAACCTTTAAAAACTACCAAAATAATTATGGCTATAAATAAAATAATGAAATGAAAAAAAATCTAAAAATATGCCAAAAAGCACGCATAGTGATATGCATACTCCATTTGACGTGCAACCAAATGAAAGGTTAACATTGGCCGCTGGCATTGGGGCTTAATCCGTTATCCAAAATGCCTGTTTAGATACTGCCTTGCCTTCCCGCGCTAACCAAATGAGTTTCTACAAATCGGTATCGGCCGAATGCAGTCATCCGTACCATAGGTGTTGATCGAAAACGGGCGATTCGGTTACTAAGTAGTGACCGAATACTGGCTACAATACAACCGAATAATGCGTAGCCGAATAATGAAAATTCACAAACCTGAACGCCCCCAAATCCCTTGGGCGCCAAGAACCGCTCGCACTCATCAGCGATGTCCCGCCACTTCCACTCGAAGAGGTGGACTATAGTGGACCGGTGTGGCAACTGGTTGGTCCTGTCGTGGTGGTCTGAATATGCTGGTACGATCAGCAAACATGATGTTAGTATCAGTACCAACATGGTAGCTGAAACCGTAAGTATTGATATAATGATATCATAATCATTGTTTTCCAGATTGGCCGTTATGTACTGTAAGTACTACTTGACCACAACCACCTAGGCGCACAGTTATGAAAATTGGGCGTTCACACATCGTTTTAAGCCCCACGCTAAAATAATTCGCTCTTGGAAGTGATAAAACGTCTTTAGCGCTTCTTAAGTATAATGAATACTTCGTATTCACCACTCTTGTGGTAACTATCTAATGTCTCTTGCAAAAAAATTACTAACTTTTTAATCTTTGAATTCAGAAAACAAACATTAAATTGGCTTGGGTCTAGCTGAGCAGGGCGACCTTTGAGAAAATACTTTTGATTTCTAGACCATACAACACAAGGATGTCCTTACTTTATTTCGAACGGGTTCGTCGGGACATCGGACAAAAATCAAAATCAAAATTAAAAGAACGAAACTTATTATGTAACTAAGTGTATAAGTACCTACCTACCTATAAAATCAAAGTAAAAACAAAATTATGTTATGATATGTTTATTTACAACGTGAATTCAATTTTGCTCGACTTTCAATAAGATAATAATAGTAATGTAAAAGTTTTTGTTTATTATTTAATTGTAAGTAAGTATCATTCATACCTACATTTAAATACCTAGGATATTAATTCAGTTCAACACATACTAAGTATATTAAATTAAATCCGGTTTTTGTGTTGCTCATGGCCTCATGGGATTAGTAGGTACTTAATAATTTCGTTTTGGTTTAATTATGAAGTCTACACAAGCAAAGTAGTTTTTAAATAATAATAAAACGAAAAGACGACTTAATTAATAATTTTATAAATATAGCTTACCTACTCTTGATACTAAACAACACGATTAAATCACACTTTTATCTTGATGAAGCTAGATCATTAAGTATGTTAGTCACAGCAAACTCACAAGCTAACTGTCACTAACTAGATTACTGCCGTCTACCTACATTACAATACAATCGAATTGTAATAACTACGCGTACTAGAGGTAGGATGTAGATTCATTGGGTAAGTAAATAATACATTATTTTCGATAACCTTTTAACTTCTATGACGAGGTGTGATTCGTAATCATTTTGTAAATAAACAAAATAATCATTAAAATTATACCTACCAATGACCCAGAGCTGACAACCATTGGAGAAGAAAGGTTCTCGAGGAGCGACCAAGACTTATAAGACGCAGCGTCACCTTCCACCCGGCGGACTAACAAACAATAGTCATGGTTGCGGGAGGCTGCTGGTTGCAAATGGTCCAGGAGGCGTATTTTAGAAGCATTCGTATTCCAATTCGCATACGAATTAACAAGAATCGCATCCATACGAGCTCCTAAGAAATTGTATACGATTCTTGGGATTTCGTGCCAATGGCTTTGCTTTCCAACCGCTTGCCGAAAGGCCTACTTATGTCCAGCATTGGATTTTAAAAGACTGATGATGATGATAATAAAGTTTGATTGGATGTACATAAGAGGTAATTATAGATTAGGTGACTAAGAAAGCAACTTTAGTCATAAGTGAAAAATATTCGTATTAAAAAAAATACACATTTCCCCAGGGATAGGAGAACCATGCTACTATACAGGGTGTTAGGTAAATGGTATATCAAGCCGACACTAGCTTGACTATGATAACATATACATATAAATAGTATGGTGAAGTCAGAAATTAAATAATTTAATTTTTTTGAATAAAAAAAACATTTTTTTTAAAATCCGATTTGTATTTTTTTTTTTAATGATCATATTAAATTTCTGGCTTTACCATAGTATAGAGAAAGAATAATACTACGTAAAAACCATAGTATTAATTTGCATATGTTCACATAGGCTAGTTACGGCTTGATAAACCATTTACCTAACATCCTGTATATGGCGATAAATAACGTAGATGTTGCTGTTCATGACAAGTCCCATCAACTCTCGCTCAAACTAAAACAGGTGCAGTCACAGATTAAGTAATAGCGGGTTTTTGTCGAACAATTATGACATTTCTGCTCTACAAGGTTTCTTGAGACCAACATTTAAATCCAAAACAACACAGGCCTACATCTGCTGATATCAGCTGGTCGGCGGTTTAGTATGGAAATATTTTTTGTTTAGCGATTTCGATGTTCGTCGTATATTAAGAGGTGTTGTGTTTGAGCACCATAATAAACCCCTTCTGTGTCAAACTGGGTTTTTGTTACACTTTGTAATGTGCTCCACAATATTGACGTAGGTACAAAGTTCTTACCCAGAGGACTCTCTCGACTCGGCAAGTCTTAAAATTGCAAGATAAATATTACTCATCTAAAAGAGCGAAGGCTTCACCATCTTATTTCGGGTCGTCCCAAGCTTCAAATTGAACGCACAGTATTATAGGAAAACAGCCATTCTGTAGTCCTAAAACAACAGTGACAAGGATCAAAGAGTTTTTATGCAAACGCACCTACCGTTGGGCTGTGAAGTCAGGCGCAAGTCAAACAGTTAAAATTAGCGTATGCTTTAGTGTTGAAACTCATTTGCATGGCAGACAATGCCCTACAGCTCACATATGTAAACACTAATATTTTACCTTTGATCCAAATTTAAATTTCTGCTAAAACTTTTAAGGAACTGTTTCATTTATTAACTTCCATTAAAGTATTGGTAAGTAAATTACGCCCTTGTTCTGTTAATATACTTAAGAGAGAAGAACGTGGTGACAAGGTGCGTGTTATTTACTGGACAACCTAGTGTATAGTATACTAAATAAATTAGTTGTATGAGTTTCTCCAAGTACTTAATTCGTAAGGTTTTCCCGTACGTAAATGCCTGTGATAGCACACACGTATGCATTACTCAAATAAATCACAGCCCGAGGTCGCGACGAAGCACAACAACTAAGCAAGATGTAGTGGCTATAAAATAAGTGCGGTAACGTTATAAATTTAACGGAACGACCTTAATAGCGTACGCAATACGTCCGCTGATGTAGTATCGCGAAGGTGTGGCGACTTGTGGCCTGACCCTAAGAGTTTGTGT
This sequence comes from Anania fuscalis, assembly GCA_950371115.1. NCBI lineage: Eukaryota > Metazoa > Arthropoda > Insecta > Lepidoptera > Crambidae > Anania > Anania fuscalis. The sequence goes on along the minus strand of OX493335.1, from coordinate 12,678,087 downwards.
TTGTCACGTTGGGTAAGTTAAGTGGTTCTTTTTAATATATATCTTTAGTTATCAATTCCTTTTTTTTTTTCGCCAATTGTAGACCGATTTTGATGTTATTCGAATCGCGGCAACCGCTAGTGGGGAAAACCTAGGCTGGGCCTCCAGCGCTCCCCACAACTGCCCGATGTAGCTGAAAATTTAGGCATTTTTGCTCAAGAACTAGTCACCTGAGATGGCGTGTGGGCCGTGGGAGCGTTTGCGCTCTTAAACTTGCAAGCCCTGAACTACAAAACCAGACAATTGCATGTTTAAATCCCGCAAGAAGCAATGTTTATGTAATAAACACAAAAAAATTATACTTTTCGGTAATAATTTGCTTATAATAGGGATGACGACTGGGTAAAGAAAATAAAATTCTATTTAGTTTGTCAGTTTTATTATTTAAAAAATAATGGACTCTTATTTTTTCTTTTGTCAATCAACCAAGAAAATACAAAGATAAAGCGCGTCAAAGTTCGGCTCGTGACGTCACTTCAAGTAAAACTTGTTTTAAATCATTATACTATACAATATAACCTGTCAGGCCAAGGTCAAGAGACACAATAAAAAATCTATTATGACGTGGCCACCGGTGGGGAATTGAAGCTTGACAGGATAATATACTAAAAAAGTCAGTGGTCATCCCTCTTGCAAACTACAGTAGGTAATGACATACTTTTGCGAACTGGAAAATAATTAAAAAATACTCAAATAATTATGTTGTCATACCTTTTTATTATTTAAAAAATGTAGTTACAATATTCATCAAAAACTGTTATACTTAATGTCTTTTGAAATAAAGTTATTAACACAAAACATAAATAATAACTGTTTGAAATATTTAACATTCTCTTTAAATATTTAAACATTTCATGTACTGACAAGTTTTTAAATCATTAGAATACCATGAATTTCAACAAAGATATAAAATAAGAAATGTTTACAATGAACTGGAGCAAGTAAATATAATATGCAGATAATTGTAATAAATATTAGTATTACTGGAAAATAATTACAAACTTATTCCTAATACTTTACTTATGCATTAAATCAATATCATATCGAGAACTTAGTTATATTTTTTTAAGTTACAGAATTTTTATTGCTCATTTCAGATTTTTCAAAACCGTTTAACCTTACTAATAAAATTGTCAAATATTGACTAATTGACCATCCAATTGACTACATTTTCGTATGGTTCCTTTAAATACAATATTCTAATGTAGTATCTATTAAATAAGTAATATTAATAGTAGTAAATTTAGTATTAAACAGTAGAATAGTATTTTCATTGTTGTAAATTATCTTATCACACAGTTTATTATATTTTAAAGTGTCAGACTCAGAAAATGCCATTATAAATTTGACATTGTTAGGGCCTGTTTCTCAATGTACGGATAAGTTCTGCATTAGTTCTATAAACTATATTTTACTTATCTGAAGGAAAAACACGATTTTTGACACGTTTTTGACAATATTTTTAAGTACTTTTATCCTCTACATATTTTTATCTTTTACATAGCTTTATCCGTACATTGTGAGACAGACCCTTATTCTTATAAATGCACGATATAGTTGTTTTACGTCATTTGATGAAGGACTGCTGGACTGCTAGTTTTAAATAAAATTACTTTTTAATCAGTCTTTCATATAGTGGATCTTATGAAATATGAATGTTACCTAATATTTTAAAATTAATAAAAATAATATACACAATAACATGCACTAATAAAGCAAAATTTTCAGATTCAAACATTTTATGTCAATTTCTATAGCGGGGAGTAGACTTCAACAAAAAGAAATAGAACCAATAATTATAAATCTAATGACTTTTAATATATTATGCATTAAACAACTTTTTAAATGTTATATGCTAGTAAATTGACTATCAAAAATATTTTATATTATCATATCAGTCAATTTAAGCCAATTGCTCTAAAAGTCAATTGTGAAATACAAACGAATAATATATTGTAGAATATCAACCAAATATCATTTGAGAGCGCCATCCTTACTAGAAAATTCTAAAAGTTTAATTTACTTACCCTTCAAAACCATTTAGCTTTTGAAAAATAAACTAGCGTGTCGGTTGACCGTCGCGTCAGCGGCCCAAGACTTGATTTTTTTAACCCGGACTACAAATTAAGCCACGCCCGGACGCTCCTCCGACGCCCTCTAAACTTGTTCAAATCCGGGGAAACCTGGACGGATGGAAACCCTAAGCCGGACCAAATAATTTAACAGCACTAGTAGTGACCTGCACTCAGCTTGCTTGACAATCATAACGAAACGTAGAAGGATCCGTCATCTATCCTTACCGGTTACCACATTTAATCTTATTACTACTATAACCGAATGCCCTGATATCACTATAAATATACCTAGACCCAACTCAATCAAAACTTTGCGAGACTTAGTCTATTAATGCAATTTCTATTAACCAAGTATCTTATACCTATTAAGACGTCACTTGAATGGATATCATATCTATATTCTTGTCTGCATTCGTTTTTTTCTATATTCCACGAATAACTTTCTTTGTTTTCGACTGACACGGTTGAAGCGATAGAAAGCAGAGTGGTGTAAGTCAGACTCAACTTCAATGAAATATCGGAATTCAGACAAGCTTAATTGATCAACTTGTGAAATCTACTTCATCATTACAAAGGTCTGTCTATGAGCATCGTCTCACTCGCAGATAAATTAGGCAGCTAGTAAATAACAGTCTTAAAGTTGCCACATCGAGCCCACGCCATAAAAGGACCATCTTTTTCCGGAACACATTTGTAATTTTTTACATACATTTAGTATAAAGATGACAAGTTCTGTCAACTCTCGGCCATACTAAAACAGTACAGATACAGATTAAATGGCGGAAAATTTTGCCGAACAAATTATATGACATTTCTAAGCTATAAGGTATGTGCTGCATTATTTTTTACTACAACGCCTATCGCATTGAAAGGGTTTGATAACCGTTGTGAAAAGTGATTCTCAACCAATTTCGGATCATGTTTTACGAAGCTTACTTTTTGTTTTTTCGTAAAAGGCTCTGTTTGAAAGGTCCTTACCTAATTTGCTTTCCTATTGAGGTTTTATAGCATGACATAACCAACCAACACTGTTTACATATTTTTAAATAGGTAATAAATTCCTATTTTATTTCTTAACTGTCGTGCTTGCTACCAATCTGGATAAGCACAGAATGGTTGCTTGAAAATAGGTTGACTATGTTCTTTAGGTTTCTCAGATTCTAAAATTCGAACAGGAGAATTCTGAATTGTATCATTGGTACCGTTGGCATCAACCACACCGTTAAGCGCATCTTTAGGTAGATCATTATTGAGATCATTTTTCTCCGTTTAGGTGTTCTAATTAATATCACATTTTTGTTTTTCATTGCTTGTTTTCTGGACTTTGAAGCCGTGTCTCTATCAGACTGGCGACGGTCGTCAAAGTCACCGGCACTATCATCAGAAAAATCTGTTTAGTTTTTAATTGAGTTTATTCTTGAACCATATCAATTCTTGTTTAGTAATTTCCTATGGTTGCAAATCAATTTTCACGACTGCCAATTTAATAATAATTAAATACATAATAGAAAATGTTTATATTTTAAATGTTAGTTGCCAAATACAAAACCTAACCTGGTTTTGTTTGGTAAGGCTATCTTGTGACCTACAGGGCGTACTTACAGCTCGACCGATTGCTTTGTAAATGTTACAATACGTTCCGTAACGAAAGTCAGTAGTCACCTTAAAGAGTTAACCTGGTTTGTCGAAATTTGTCAGTGACAGGCTCTCGAATCAGAAGTCAGAACTTTTCGATAACGAATGAGGGCTACCGTTTTTGTGATCACCAGTTGGCACCACTGTCGAGTGAGATCCTAAATAATACTAATTTATTTAGTATATACAGGGTTTAAAAAAAGTCTTAACGAAGCCTTAAACCACGAATTCTATACATAAAACCAAGTGGAATGCAAAAATAATAATTGCTGGGAAATGACTTTTATTTTAGGGTATAAAAAAAATAACTTATTTCTAACCCGCAATGTATAGCGCGTACGCCACAGACTATGCCTGTGTGTGTAAGCGGTCAGTGGGCGAGCGGGTGGAGCGAGAGCACTGTGCCCGGTTTAAAAGACAGTGTAGTTGTGTGCGTGCGCACGATTCATTGCCGGCTGTGCCCTTTAAAGGCTTTTCTATGAAAGAAGTACTGAAAAATTGTATCATGTTTCTTTGTAAAAAAGTTTAGTATTATCAAACAGAAGTCAATTTTGTAAGAATCTTTGAAAAAAAATTTTATCTTTGACTGTCAATAACTCGGTAACCCGACATTTCCCAGGTATAGTGTAAAAGAAAAAATGATCGTAATAAAACATAGAATATGTGGTATTCGGCTTCGTTAAGCCTTTTTTTACACCCGATATATGCTCTATTCCTCTGACAAGGCCATTATATGGGGTCCCTATTGCAGCCGGTAGTCTAATGATATTCCCAAAAACATTTTTGCATCTTCTTTTCTCCGCTTTTAAAGCACTGACATTCATTGACCCTTAACTATTTTTTCATATTAAATCTCAAATATCCCAAATAATTTACATAATTCCGATGAACCCGCGGAATGCTACATTCCCACAAACTGACGTTTTATTCGGAGAACTCATGCAACACTATTCACACTACACGGCAAATTCACACGCGAAACATCCCGTGGCAATAATGCTAAATCGTATAGTCTCACGTGGTTTTGGTGAACAAATTGGGGATTTAAAAACATTATTATCAGAATGTCGGTCGTTTTTGTACATTAATTTGACATTTACGATATCCGACATGCTGATTATGGTGATTATGTTAAGCGATCAAACTTCGACAGCCCAGGTTATTGTAATATAATTTGCACAGTTAGCTTATTGCAAAGTTCACTCTAAACTAGGGGCGAGAAATAGTGGGTTGGGCGCGGTGTTGAGATTGGCGGACTGGAATGATCTCTTTATGCTTACGTGGGGATACTGTTCCCGCCATTCTAGGACCTGTAAGTGGAAACGTTAAAATATAAAGAAATTATCCGACAAGCGATAATCTATAAGCTGTTAGCAGTGGATGGAAAAGAATATTCAATATTGGGCTCTGTGGCGTGCATAGGGATTAGTCGATGTCCCCCTAACATGACCAACAAAATACGATATGATATGATATAGCGATTTGTCGACACCCAACTGTCAAAATATAAGACTTATACATAGCCGCCTTCTTTGAACCTTTATCGAAACAGCGAGCATTTCCGTGCCGGTGACGTCACGGTCATGCTCGCTGTTTCGATAAAAGTTCATATTTTGACAGTTGGGTTTCGATAAATTGCTATAACATATCGTGTTTTGTTGGTCATGCTAGGCAGGAATGAAATGACGGCGGTTGTACTGACGATAGTGTCTTGAAATTATTTGTTAATGATATCCATTGAACTTTAAAAATGGTCACCGTTAAGACGACTTTGTTGGAAATGCAAATGTCGGGTTGGGACACCTGATTCGACACGTCGATTTTATTAAAACTAGGTTTAAATTTAGGTATATTGTATATTAAACCGACACTAGCCTATATTAACGTATGCATGTAAATAGTATGGTAAAGTTAGGAATTTGATATTATTATTTGATTTTTTTGAATTATGACTTCACCACAGTATTTATATGCATATATTAACATTAGCTAGTTTCAGCTTGATATACCATTTACCTTAAACCCTGAAGAAGGTAGAATAGAGGGGAAAAGGAAGCGATGAAGACCCAGAATAAGCTACATGCTGCAGATAAAGAAGGAGATGAAGTGGAGAGAAGCATAATGCAAGGAGAGATGGAAAAGACTCCACCGACAAAAGCAAAGCTCTTAAATAGGATGATGATGGTATCAATTCCTATTATTTTTGTGTTAATATAGCTAGACATTTAGCAAATTGTGTTGTGCCATGCCAAAATTCACGTCTTACCTGAGACTCGTGTATTTGGTCGCAGAAGCTCACATCCAATAATCTCAACTCTCGACATTCAGCTAAGATTCTGTAAGATAATAAACAAATTGTCACTAACTAAAAATTTACGGTCTTCAGTTTTTTTTTTCTTTACTTGTGCAATAAGTGATTGCTTCTTGCCATTAATGATTCTAAGTCAAAGGGAAATAGCATATAGGTAGGTTTTATTCGCTTGCCAGTATAAAAAATACTGTAATAACGGCCGTAACTTAAGGTTGCGGATATGGTAAACAGTCTTGACAGACAACCAGACAGACGGACAACGAAGTGGTAAGTAAGAAGTCTAAAAGGCTTTCTCTTTACCTTATGATTCCGTATCATAAGGTAAAGAGAATGCCTGGGTTCCGAGCCAGCTGTGATTTGCCACAGAACTCTTCTTATCTTGAAAGAACTATAGTAGTAACTCACGCGTCACAGATGTCAGATGTATGCCTGGTTTCCGATCCAGCTGTGATTTGCCACAGAACTCTTCTTATCTTGAAAGAACTATAGTAGTAACTCACGCGTCACAGATGTCAGATGTAACCGCCTGTACCCCCAGCAAGTCTAACTGAGCCAGTCTAGGCACTTTCAGCAGCAACGATCACTATGTGTCAACAGGGAGCTGCCACAGATTTCTTCTTCACTTGAAATAACTATACTAGTAGTAACTCACGCATCACAGATGTCAGGTGTGACCGCTCTGACTCCTAGCAAGTCGAGCTGGGCCAGTCTAGGCGCTTTTGGCAGCAACGCTCGTAGGTCTCTATCGCAAACGCCCCGCAACGCTCCTAGGAACAACTTGCGGAGTTCCCCGCCCGATAGCCAAGCTAGCCACTCGCCCGAACCGCCTGCTTGGAGGCTACAAACAAATATAATAAATATTAGACAACATCAAACATTGCTTTGATACTTAGGTGAAGTACGGTACCACAACACCCCAAACCGAAACAATATGGTTAAATTCCCAGGAATCTTAAAACCCGGGACCTTAGAAATGACGAGGTCGTAATAAAATTCTTTAGAATATTCCACCAAACTTTATTTCATTCACAATAAGACGGGGTTTAGAATTTCCAACAGTACTAAACATACAGTGTCGTCCTCTTGATCGTGTTACACCTACTCGTACGTGCAATGAAAAATTGTGTTTTGATTGCTTTATTTTTATTATTGCATTCCAAGTTCTTGGAGACACCCATGAAAACAAAACTTCCCTCGTACTGCGTAGCACAAGGATGTTAATTCCTTACTTATGGAATATGACAAATTTGTAAAATAAATATGGGACAGACAACTTGAGACTGTTGTGCTAATTCAAGTCAATTGATTGGTAGTGTCAACTGCCAATTACATATTAATCACTACAGTGGTTTGAAAACGCATTTAAAAAAGTGTTACATCACATACCACCATCCAACATCTAGCTCTTGCAAATTCCGACAGTTCCCAAGCGCCCTGATGCCGTTCGGTGTCAGCGAATATGACTTCCAGAAGTCCACTGAAATTAGATTCGGGCAATTCGCACCTAACTCCATCGCTACTTCGTCCATTGCGGATATCATCTTGCATGATCCTGGAATATTAAACAGCACTAAATAAGATTCAGTGATTGTATGTATTATTATAATAATGATTTAATTCAACAATAAACATGAACCCATAGAGATCTTCATGACTCAAAACCATGATTGGCAAACGCAGCGTGGAGATTCGTTAGGAATTCTTAATTTATACTAATTTTTTAACAAGCATTTGTTTTCATATACAGGGTGTCCCATAAATAAAGGATAACCTTGAAACCACATATTCTATACATCATAGTGAAGAACTTTTGTTCTACCACTTTTGCAAATTTAAATGTAAATTTATCGACTTTCCATACAAAATTACCAAACAGCTGATAAAACTTGTATAGAAAGCCAAAAAAATTATATGCATAGTATTTTAAAAAGTTAAAGGACAAAAAGTAAAAGTTCATTATGATGGATAGAATATGTAGTTACAAGGTTATCCTTTATTTACGGGACACCCTGTAGACAAAAAAAGTTACAGAAAGAATAAAACAATCAATCTGTCAAAGAAACAATGCGTACCAACATTCAGATGTTGCAATCCCGGATTAGATCTGATTACGGCGACCGCTGCAGAAGTGGTTATATCTGTTCTATACAGATCTAAACGTTTCAGCCGCTTTAAAGACGCAAGGCACATCCAATCTGTGCAGCCGACCACGGACCGCAGGCACAGCTCTGAAATGTTTAAGAAAATAAAGAAATAAATATTTTTTTGGCATTCAATCGTCTTTTATTTATGCATCGTTCTCCATTAATAGGGAAAATGATAAGAATTTTTTGAAAACTAACACTCAAACGACTGTCAAAGTCGTTTCAGTGTAAGTGTTTCTGCACTCTTAAAAAAAGTATTTATATAGTAAGTCAAACACTCGTTTTACGATTATTTTTTATCGTTGAAACTGTTTGGGTGCATTAGGAACTGCGAAAAGGTTTTCTAATTCGGACCAATATTTCTCGGATCCGGCTCGGACGCAGTTAGAAACCGCTCCAAGGGGCCAACCAAATATTACGCCAAGCAAAATGTCGACATTTTAGACCCTCGTCTCATCCTTATGTCACATTTAATTAATAAATAATAATAATAATATCAGATTAAATATTTACAAGTTGAAACTGATTTCTATGAGCATTGCAATAAACACGGGAGTCAGCTCAAGTTATACATACATTTTTATGTGCGTATAAGCGAAATAAAATGGGTGTTTTCCTAACACACAACGCTAAACATATCCAAGGCCCAAAATAAATTATGAATCAGTCATACCGATGACTGACGTAGCATCATTTTTATTTATTTCGTATAAATCACAAATAAAATTATTTAAACTAATTCAATAGCATTTGTAATCCTCTATTTTATTTCTGGAACGTGATCTTTGTGAACGTTATTCTTAGGAATTGGATCGGGGACATAAAATACAATACACGGTAAACAGAATTGTTAAACTTTAGTATCAACTATAACTATCTCTTCAGACAGATGCAGTCTACAATGGAGGCCATATCGAAATATAACACTGCTTTTTCATAATAAAAAAGCTAACAATTAACTTTCACTTATGAGGGCTTATTTGGAATTATTACCAAGCAACTGTATGACTTTAGAAATGTTTAGCTCTAGACGTTCTATGATGATGATCATGACCTCTATGCCTCATAATAAAATACAAGAGAATCAAATCCTGAAATAGTTATTTTTAATGACAAAATGAAAATGATCAAAAGACTGAAATTGATCCTATACCGAAGTTCTATCCGATACTATTTTTCAATCAAATTTGTTGCGCAATGTGGAACATCTTACATTATTTGCGGGAATTATTGTGGTATTATTGCTCTTAATTAATCCACCATCCATCAAACATCAAAGATGGGTTAGATGCATAACTTTTATAGTAAAATTTGAGTACACTAGGTAAGTAAACCCTATTTTAACATCTTAAAATATATCAGCGCGATACTTTTTAGTGGTTTGCGTAACCGTGTTTTTTTCCTGTGCGACTAACCTTGTAAATAAGTGGCCGTCTCTATAATAGCCCTTAGCACCGAGTTGTCAACAAATTTGCAGCAATTCATCCTTAGATGTGTTAATTCCGCTCCGCTGTCTCGTAGGAAACTGTGAAACAATGTCAACCCGCGTCTTATAAAGCGTTAATTTTAGTTAATATACATATACATACATCAATATCTGCAGTATATGAACAAAATTTTAGCTTTACTCAATTACGTAAAACGTTCGAACTGCCTATAAAATGAATCATGGCTGTTCTGAAAAATATTTTGTATGTAACATAATGTAATACCCAAGAATTAATAAATGGTTTGATTTGATTCACATTTTAATTAGTAAGATTAAATAATTAATGTTCATTAAAAACTAAAGGGGCAATTATTGATTAAACGCGCAATTGCATGAACAATTGAACATAGTTGTCCAATACACTATGCAAAGGCATTGTTATCATTCAATTGTCAACAGAACGTTTACTAATTATACTAGCTTTTGCTTGTGGCTGTTTCGTCCTGAGATTTGTCCATTCTAAGGTAAACTATTGAAATATCGTCAAAATCCTTAATTAATCCTTAATCCTTTTGACCGAATGAATAGTTACAAATTACTTCCTACCTACAAAATCTACTTCTTTATAATATTTGTATAGATTACAGCGGTATAGAAACGTGATCACTTTGTTGCACTTCTACTTACTTGACAACGTAATTGGGTTGGATCATGCGATGACTGCCGCACCAAGAGAGATCAAGCTTTTGTAGGAATTTGCACCGCATTGACAGTGTTATTAGGACCTGCAAAGAATGCAAAGATTAGTATCACTTAAATTACAACTAGCGCCACGGAAGTTGAGCGTTGGGTCAAAGTTGCGCAGAAGATCATTACGATTACATGGCTGAATAGCGCCGCGCCTGCATCAACGTCTACGATTGGTGCTTAGCTCCACGCACCCACGTCTCTGATACGATGATTGTCTCGTAAGATGCGCAAAGCGATCCCCACTCTTTGCCCCAGCGCTCAACATCGATGCCGCGTACTGTAAACATTAGTACAACTAGGAGGAATCAACTTAGAAATCGCAGTCACTTTCCTATTGGTAAATAGCCGATCAGCTGTTAAGGTTTGTACGGGATTTATTAAGTCCTTTAATGAAAGTGTTTGTATTTGAGCAATAATTTTTTGTACTTGTTTAGGATATTTTAATGTTAGTCCACTAGTGAAAGCTTGGCGTAACAGAGCAATAAAATCGCCCCTAATTGAGCATATGAGTTGTATCACTACATAGTATAAAACAAAGTCGCTTTCTCTGTCCCTATATCCCTATGTATGCTTAAATCTTTAAAACTACGCAACGGATTTTGATGCGTTTTTTATAGATAGAGTCATTGAAGAGGAAGGTTTATATGTATAATGTAGTGTATTTAGTATCAGCATTGCACCCGTGCGAAGCCGGGGCGGGTCGCTAGTTTGAGAATAAGAATCAGTCTTCAAGCTTTATTGAGTTACTCCTAGTTTGCAGGGCGACGTGTTAGGCCCGATCCTTCAAGCTAAGGTTTTTAAACCGGTACACAAACAAAAAAATATCGCAACGTTCGAATGTGCAGCTATCGATTGTAAAAACAACTTTTACTGAAACCACTCGATAAACTATTATGTTATAATTATGGACAAAACGAGTGAACTTTTGTATAATATCCACTTCTTTTTATTTATATGCCAAATTAAATTAATGCAGATCAAAATCTTAAGGTAAATTGATACTATATTTTGACAGTCATAATTATAGCTTATTACTTATAATATAATAAAAACGATATTTAAAGAACACTATTGGCCGGTATTGCAAACCGCCTGTATCCAGCGGCTTCGACCTTTCTACCAGTTCGTCTGTGCACCATGTGGGCAGACGTCCAACGCTGCGCTGGATGGTACGTGGCCTCCATTCTAGAACCTTTCTGGCCCATTGACCGGCAATTCTACGTGTTGCGTGCTATTTCCAGATTGGTAGATGAGAATTGAAGACGTATTTCAGGTTCAGTCTCGCCTAATTTTTATCTATTTGTGCTAAGACTCATAGTGTTTCGATATTTAAGTAAACGATTATTAATAGGTAAGTATATTATAGACGAAGCCCTCGCACACTCTGAGTATAGCTGAAGTACACATTCACGTGCGACGGTGATGACATAATGAGTAATAGAATAGATTAGGCTTTATTATCAAACAAACGTAAGGTCACAAGAAAGTTGGCGGCTTGTCAATGCCCATTATAATCATACAATGAAAAATATACCATTGAATATTATTAATAGAAACTACAAACAAGTACGGTTTAAAATAGTTTGTAAAATTGCAAAGCCTTGAAGTTATTTACAGCATGCTTCTGGTATTTAAATATGTATAAATACATTCCAGACAACACTTTAATAATTGCCATGGTCTCGAAAAAAAGGAATCGAACAACTTATTAGTTTAATTAAGCTGTTTTGTCCAGCCCTGATGAGGCAAAGCTATGCGACTGAATGGCAGTCGCAATGCAGTCCGTTCACGATGGGCGATTACGAACTGAAAGATACAGAGTGGGCTGAACCACTGTCTGGCATGACGACCTAGGTCAAGGTTATGGGAAGCAGCTGGATGCCAACGGCCTGAGCCGCTCGCTTTGATGTCGTCCTATAGTGTAGGAGAAGACCTTTATTTAGCACTCGACTTCAAATGGCTGATGATGATATTCAGATAGGTACATGTATATTGTCGCTATTATATTTCACGGCAGATTTTCTCTGGGAGGATGCCAAGCCTGATAAGTACATAAAAGATATCCTTACCGTCAACATGACGCACGACTCCGCCAACGTCATATTTTGAGTTGAAAAATGTGACAGGAGACTCGTCCGATAAATCTCAGAGCAGTTAGACTATAGACAACATAATTATATTCTTACCTGTGATTGCACACAATGCCAGTACGGTCTGAGATCGATGATCCGGTAGAGTATTGCGTCTGATGCGAGCCTGTTGAAGTGCCTGTTTACTTGGGCGCAGCGGCATAACGATTGCATATCCAGGTATTTCATTACGCATAATATTGTTTCATCCTGAAAGAAAACTATAATTACCCCGTTGATCGTTGAAAACGTAAATAGAAGCTTTATAATAAATATATCTCATCACGTACTCTCCGCTGAGTGAATAACATCGAGTACATACATAATATAGAAAACTATACTAGCTGTTTCCCGTGAATTTGTTCTTTAATAGTTTATTCATAAAAGAATACAATTAGCGCCATCTAATATAGTTAATTATCTCGCATCCCATAGGAAAGGTAAATTTTTAGGGATTTAAAAGTAGATTTAGCTACGCCTTACAACTTATGCTATCTACTAGTGAAACACCCGTTAGAATCCGTCTAGCTATTTCGGATCCTTAATTTTCTGAACAGCCTGTATATAGGGCTCTATCTCCGAAACATGTTAGTGAAACATTACGTTATCCCAATTTAAGCTATTACGAGAATATCTTTACTTCTTTACTCCTTGAATTTTTCTTTAATGACTTGGTTTACGTTTTTTCAACTTAACTATTGAATATATTGTTCTTAATTTTGTTGTTGTATGGTTCAATTTCAATTCGCGCTATTTCGGCCCGCATTGTGGACTATGGCCTAATCAGAGGCATACGGTGCATATAGGCAATTAGGCAGTGCCTATTACCTAGTAAATTAAATGACATAGCCAGTGGGGCCAGTAGGTACTGACAAATGTGTGTCATTGATGAAAAACAATGATTTTTATCAATAAAAAACTAAGTATCTACTGCCTACCTACAACGAAATAACACCTATGCTCGCCATTGGGCCTAACTAAAACACCTCATAGTTTTAAAGAGGCCAATGCACTACAGTGAAACGTATAAAGGCTACTGTACTTACTATACTCATAATATTAACAGAAGAAGTAAATTAAATGAGATCATCATCGAGAGATCGTCATAGGCAATCTTTATCAAGAGTAAACTTACGCACACATAAATCTAAATCACGACAGTACAAGTAGCTCATTCAATCAAGTTACACACAACGATAAATATACACGTGACACGATAAAACTTAGCACACCGTGATTCTCTCTGGAACAATGAAAATGCAATACTACAGACCTACTGTAGACGAGTTATTTGTCGTAGGTCATGGTTGGCACGTTTCCACCAGACTGGGAATTAACTACCAATGTTTATTATGTACACATATCGGTAGTTTGTAGGTCTCGCCAAAATATAGTTTGCTCTGAAGTTAGTTTAAGTTTATGCAGGTTTTTAGTCAAATTAAATGACTGAGACATATTTTTGTTTGTGCTATATCGAGTGTAAAAAAAGGCTTAACGAAGCCGAATACCACATACAGGGTGTAAAAAAGGCTCAACGAAGCCTTAAACCACGAATTCTATACATAAAACCAAGTAGAATGCAAAAAAAATAATTGCTGGAAATGACTTTTATTTTAGGGTATCAAAAAAATAACTTATTTCTAACCCGCAATGTATAGCGCGCACGCCACAGAATATGTGGTATTCGGCTTCGTTAACCTTTTTTTTACACCCGATATATTACGTATTATTACGATCATTTTTTTCTTTTACACTATACCTGTGAAATGACGGGTTATTGACAGTCAAAGTTACAATTTATTTTTCAAAGATTTTTACAAAATTGACTTCTGCTTGATAATACTTAACTTTTTTACAAAGAAACATGATCCGCTTACACACACAGGCATAGTCTGTGGCGTGCGCGCTATACATCGCGGGTTAGAAATAAGTTTTTTTTTTTTGATACCCTAAAATAAAAGTCATTTCCCGGCAGTTATTTTTTTTGCATTCTACTTGGTTAAGTGTATAGAATTCGTGGTTTAAGGCTTCGTTAAGCCTTTTTTTACACCCTGTATACATAAAAACTTAAAATCTGTTTAAAACCTACATCAGAGCGGACTCGAAGTATTATAATCGCATTTTTTTTTATTTATACCGAAAATACTACTATTTTAACCCCATGCCGTAACCAAAAATATAAATAGATACCTTAAAAAAAAGTTCATTAAATTACATTTGAGTGTAACTTTTTACTTGTGTAACTTTGTATACCGCGCATGTCTACTGTAAGTTACACAGTAGTATGTGGTAAGTAATCATCAGTAAAAAAAAAATCAGATAGCCTTAGCCCAGTATGAAAAACACAGTAGTGACGCTGCCGTACAAAAAGAAAAATCACAAATCAAGTAACAGAAAAAAGTTCAAACATCGATTTTATTAAGATTGGACACGATATAAAAACACTAGTTTAATATCTACAACCTAACCGCAACGAATATCCATTGCGGTTTTTAATATGCTTTAACCACAATAATACTAAAATTATGTGAGTCCGACTAGCGAAATAAAAATACTGGCACTTTTAATCCAGCAAAGCTAGAAGTTTATTATTGGCAGACAGTCAGATTTTTTTCGATTATCTTTCTTAAGGAACTAAGTGTGCGTTTATCATCTGCGATGTCATTTTAATGCTGGGGCTTCACCTGCGTTTAATGCTCTTAATAAGAACGATATTAATATCAAATAGCGTATGTACAACTTATTAATGGCATTTAACGCAGGTGAAGCCCCAGCGTAATAGATAATCACCCAGAGGCGAAGCATTCATATCCATGAATCCAGCATTCGTACATTAATATCCTAGGAGTTCACGATTCTTGTGAATTCAAACGCTTTAAAATACGCCTCCAGGTGTAACATTCTAAAAACAAATAAGCATTAAGTATTAACAGACAAAGATTTCATTTTTCTGGAGAACTCATACAATACAACACACTCAAACGGGAGCATAAAGAAAAAAAATATAATTTTTCTTGTAACCCCTCTTTAATTTTTGTCTAGTGATGTCAGCCGTTCGAAACTACCTACTACCGTTACTTTTTATTTACTAATAAAATCTTTCTAGGCGATTCTGGGTTCAACTTTTATTTTTGTCACAACGACCAGCATAAAAAATCCTGTTATGTAATGCTACCACAATGCACAATGCATGCACGAAAGGCAGATTTTTTAAAAGCTTTCAACATAATTACATTGGATATAGTTTACTTAGGTATGTGTTTTTTTTAGGTTTCCGCAGTGAAACCGGAACCCTTTTAGGTTCGCCATGTTCGTCTGTCTGTCTGGTAAAAGAAAAGAAGATGCCATCATTACTAACCGGCAACCGATGGAAGTCACCCAGCGGCGGCCCGGTATCAATATGTCGTATATTTGCGGAGGCATTATTCAGGGGGACCATTGTCTCATGGAGATTCGACGCCATAATCCTGTTGAGCAGCTGACCTGAGAACAAAGGCAAATGTCATGATGCAATACGCGATAAGGAAGAAAAACTTCGCAAGAATATGCGCTCGACGTCAATATTGCAGCAACAAATTACGTCAACCAGTAGGGTTATTGTGACTTAAGAGTTTTTTGCTGTTGCAGTTGCAGGGGCTATGTATAGTAGTGGACGTCGTGTGGCTGAAATTATGAAGATGATGAATCACGCATAGTTTAGGGGCCTTGAATTTAAAAAAATATTTTTTTATTAGTTTGGGGCTTTATAATGGGAGATTTTTAGAAGAAATTACTTATGTAAGTATTATTAAATATTTTTTCTGTTAACAAATCAATACAAGATTTGTTTGGGCGGAATAAACACTACCGTTTTAACTTGTCTTATTTACAAAAATATGTATCGTAATGTATCTCATTTCTTCTATTGTTTTGTATAAACGTAATCGTGAGAAGTCTGGGTCATAAAATACTTGACCTGAACTCATCAAACAATGCATTCTACGTTTCCTGACTGACGCGAGAAACATTTTATTGTTTCTAGAAATACTTTCCTCGAATGTTTTAAATATTATGTGAGTAAGACAAAGAGCTATTTACCTTCGTTTTCAACAGTTGAATACTTACTTGATGAATAGTTTATAAAACTGGATATTGTGTGTCTGTTTAAACACCTACTAATTCTAAACTACTATAACCAATGTAATGTTTATTAAGCAGGATTTTGCCATAATATAGGATCTAGCCCAAGTAATGGGCACAAAGTACCTAAGTTCCTAAAGACAGATTAAAGAACCGAAAAAGTTTTTCTCGTATAGCCTATAGGACAGATACCCGATATCGGCTTTGGCTCCCTTTTTAGAAAGCTTCGATAACGAATTATCAACCGGTAAATCACTAATGTTAAATTAAATCATAGTGTCACGTAGTTTTTCGACAATCTGCTATCGAACGGTTCTGTATCGGCGGCTTGGTCCTCTAGTATTAAAAGGTTGAAATCTATAGTTAAAAAAAAAAAACAAACGCGGCAGTGAATGATTCAATGCAATTAAACGGCAATCGAAGACCGGCTTGTTTTGTTATGTAAACGTGATCTCGTGATCGCCGTCGTTAACGCAAATGTAATCTCAATACGTTAATTAAGAACGAAATAAAGACTCTGTTTTGACAAGTCCGAAATCAACTATGTAACGCCGTATTCCAGAACTTTTAGAAGGATTGAAGTGGATAGCAGTTCTATTTAGGTCTCCGATAAAAAACAGAAATACATATTTGAACAATTGTGGTCATCGTAGTTACAAAATGTCATACGGGGTGTCAATTTTCAAGGATAAACTTTTTTTTTGTAATTGAAAAATTGCGAGGTTTTTTTTCTTTCTGTCTTCGAGTAGTCATAAGCAGGTTCACTATCTGGTGCCTTTTTATCTTTGAATTTTGGGACACGTTGTATATATTTCCACGCTTTATGTCCACTCATACTTACTGAACCTTCATGAATTGTTTATAAGATTGTAAAAAGTTTTTTTATGTCGATAAAAAGACGCTTGAACCTAGATTTATTAAAACTAAAAATAAGTGAGGTTGTAAAAGAGGCTCTTGGTAGATATTTTGTATTTTCCCACCACCTTTAAACTGTTCCTTCATTAGATAATGTGCCTATTGTCTATTAATATCCTAGGTATTGTCTCTCAATTACGTCATTATTTCGTATGGAAAAGTGTAGTTATCCAAACTATCAGGTTTGAGTTGAATATTATGGCCATATCATGTTTGAATGAAATAATTGGGCCACCCTGTATCCCTCATGAAGTGGCCTATGAACTTAAAGTGGTCCAAAAAAATTCAAATGTTAGCTATTCATTTCAAATTATTAGTACCTTACGTGTAAGTCAAGAGTGTTTGAGTTATATTTTAATAAAATAAACCTTCCTCCTTTCAATACTACGTTTCCGATTTAATTCAGTTTGCCACATTTATGGCTGCCTATTTATTCGCTATCTCAAATATGACAGCTGATATATTCAATGTTGTATTTTGAAACATGTCGGAATAATGGGTTGATCATAAATATTTGATGAGATGGTATCATTTTTTAGGTTCCAACTATTTTAGTTGGCCAGAGTGATCATATCCCACAAACAATGGACTTTTATACCCGTGAATGTTGAATAAAAATAGCTTTAAAAATCAGGAAATTTTTTTTTTATTGATATCATTATGGTATTACAAATTACAACAGACTGGTATATAGGATGAATTTAAATCTTTGTATTTGATCATGACTACAAACAATTTTGTTCCATAAACAAAAGGCTCTCTTATCAGAAAAGAGGAACTTTTTAAATTTTCGACTTGAATACCAACGAAAAAAAGTATACTTGCGTACTTTCTATACGGTAAATTGAGAACATCCTCCTTTTTTACTTAAGTTGAAAAGGTATTGAACGCAAGAACAACAAAAATAATATAGATGACTTACCTTTTTCAACGACCGGCTGAGTTTTCTTGAAGAAAAGCGACGAATATGAGAAATTGTTTTTCACTCTGAATAGATTCGGGGGTTCTTTTCCTTTAAGTAGAACAGCGTCCAATTCAGTGTAGTACGGCAGAAGTTTGTGGTTGAATTCAAGCCTTAGTATCCTGTTGAAAATGTTGACAATGGGTAACTAAATCTCCGAAATTCTAGTCTATGTTCAGCGAATTCTTTCGTTCGCCTGAAGACAACGTAAATAGATATGCGCAATGTAAAACGGGCAAAGAGCAGGCATCCTTTACCAGGTTTCGCGAAGTTTCTCAGGCAGGAGCCATTACTGTTG
Organism: Anania fuscalis; assembly: GCA_950371115.1. NCBI lineage: Eukaryota > Metazoa > Arthropoda > Insecta > Lepidoptera > Crambidae > Anania > Anania fuscalis. The sequence goes on along the minus strand of OX493335.1, from coordinate 12,659,282 downwards.
CTGAACAATAATTCACACTTGGTCATTAGATCGTCATAATCAGTCCAATTTAGCCCACAGCTGCTGGACATATGCCTCTTCAAATGATTCCGATCCTCGGCTACTCTTTTTTATTGAGTCCACACTTACGTAATGTTTTGTGGACTAACGTTAATTTTTCCATATTAACAGCTAATTTTTTTATGGTTTTATTTAACTTTTATTTCCGGCTTAATATGTACATACTTTGTGGTTTCTTCTCCCCTTTGACTCGTGTTAAAAAGAGGGTAAATTATGATTTTATTGTTTATTAACATCCTGCTAAAGCAATTAAAAAATGACACCATTATTTCTCATTACTCACATTCTTCATCTCTCACATTCAACACAAGTCTAACACTTTGAAAATGTTTATTGTAATAACTTTACACTATTAACTTGAATTATAACTTTTTTACACAGTTCGATCGTAGATTTTTTGCGCCTTACGTACACATAAACTTTAAGTAGAACTCGAGATTTTACTATTTTATTGCGGTGCTTCGGTAGAACTCAGCCGCACGGGCGCGGGGCCTCAATTCAGGGAGTGCAATCAATTCAACTCTAGGTCTTCCATTGCTGAACATAGGCCTTCCCAAAATACTCTATATTGGCAGGTTGGAATTTGCCTGCAAAATTTCTGTCCCATCAGCAGAACATAGCTACATAATTAATATATTAAATATATACCTGGTTGGAGCATTCATCTGTCTTATTGGCGGGCTGAAGATTCTAGGCGTGTCTCCGACGTACTCCGGCTCGCCTTCCCACAGCAGTGTCCACGACGTCGGTCCCCTTGCCCAAATGCGGACCAGCGCTCCAGGGTTGTATGTCTCGAACACCGACACCTCCATCGGGTAGACTGATCGTTCGAACGACACTTCTGCCGAAGGCAACGTTGTTTGCAAGGCGGAACAGTAATTGAGTTGTAGGTTAGACGAGGCGGAGGTATCTTAGTTGAATCAAGTTTAAGATGGATAAAGAATTTATTGCTTACATACTATATTCTAATAGGATATTAAGATTTTAATAGTTTTTGTGCTATATTTAATAAATTTTGGTACTTTATCCTAAAAAAGCAGTCATACTTGTTCACATTGTCTTTGAAACAATTCGGAAAACACCTTATTCTACATACACCCAACAACTCAGTGAGTTAGCAATCATCATCCATTTCCCTATATAAAACTCTATGGAGAAGAGAGCTCACACTCTACTGTATGTGGTTGTAGCATTGTAGAATTGAAGTTAAAACTTCATTCTTCTAAATAAGAAAATCAAAATCAGCACATAGTTTCTCAGCCTAGGTAACCAACATTTATACACACAGACAAAAATTTTAAAAAGCTTTTTTGGCCTCTTACACTTGTAAACTTATGTCATTACAGCCTATGTATTAATTAATTTTTAAAACCTATGAAAAGTTTTAGACCCATCTCTATATAGGGTGCTTTTACTTTTAATACTTTTTCATTATGTTAATGTAAGCGAAGTAGACAACAGTTTACCATTATGTTATTGGCTGGTGTTTGTGTTGCACAACGCAATACTAAAAATGTTATACTTTTTTCTTTTTAAATTTACTTAATTTCTATCTGTGTAAAATATTATTTGTGTATAATTATTGAAGAAATAGTAAACCTTGGTCTTCTTAGTAAAATAAAATATATCTAAGTCATACAGAGATGACTGTCAACTATATTGTACATCAATACTTATTTTTTATGGTTCTGTGATTTCTTATCTCTGCATACTTTTGGTATAGACCTCCTTTATCAAAAATTCCTAACATTAAAATATTTATTTAAGTAGCAACATTTATTGTTTTGCTAACCTATTTATTAAATCGCACTGCTGGGCCTTCTCCAAACTCAAATGACTCCTAACCTCTTCCTCATCAGGTTAATCAAATATTTGCACCATATTTTATTTGGTAAGTCTCTTCTGCAAAATATATTCTAAAAAAAATTATACACACCTACAAAGTCCTGGCTTGTAATAGGGCTGCTGTTTTGAGGCATGTAGTCTTTCTGGGCAGACGGTGCTTCCTCCCACCATGTTCCATAAGTTCTCTGGTAACATAACCATATTAATTAGTTTATAAATTCAATAAAAAACATTTCACTTGGCTAGTAACTTGATTTGAATACAGACAGGGCAGGTTTTTGTTAGTAGTTAAAAATGCACGGTTGTGTGCCCTAGAATAGTAAAAAACAACACATTGCTTTTGATTTTAGCAAAAGTTAAATTATAAATATTTTGCTTTAACACCCACAACCTAGTTGATGAGTGACAATTCTGACCAAATAAATGAAATTTGTCACGAGCATCTCCATAGGTACTTCGGTAGGCTTGTAAGTTTGTCCCGGCTAATATAGAAAAAAATCCGAAAACAACAAGTTTTTACGGAACTATTTTTCAACAGAAAGTAAACACTTTTCAAAATTAAACATGACTACTTTCTAATGTTTAAGATCCGCGAATATTGTTTTGTTACACTACAACACATTGAATTTATTTTATAAATACCTAGGTCCTAACTGCTAAAAATGTCTAATAAATAATAATAAACTTTAATACTTAGGCTTATGTACTTAGGTAAGAATGCACCTATAGTTGCGCCTAAACAGAGTGCCAATTAACTAAACTTATTTCATTCCAATAAAAACAATAACAAACAAGCTATCAGCTGTACATGTAAATAAACTAATTTATTTTTCTTGAAAATTCAGAATAAAACTTACCATTACAAAAGCTTGAGGATAGTCGCCATAATCGGGAAAATTCGAAGGTGGTCCACGAAGATTAAAAGCGGTGTACGATACACTGATTTCGCTTCCGTACTGCGAACTAAAATCTTCTACATTTTGCACGAATTGCTCAATTATTTGCGGCTCCCTATCTTCATTGTCCGGTTCGTCTTTAAACCAAAATAAAGAAGAAATCACGTCTGACGCGCTTTGCATTGTTTTTGAAATAATAAATCTACGATGGAAAAACACAAAGCAAATTAACAAAATCACACAATCGTTTTCTTGCTCGTTTCTTTCTCAAATGACGCTATTTTTGTTGTTTGATTGACAATAGTGATGCTACTTAACTTTTTTTCATCAACTAACTTAGTGACAGAGAACAATAACATCAACTATCGACTACAAATCGACTCAACATTCGAATAAAGTGCCTATGGCCAATCTGCAGAACTAAATAATTTTGATTTTGAATCAGTAGGGCTCGGTCTATACACTGCCGGAATCCGCAAGTATCCGTTCAAAAAACGACCTTATTGCTTATGCAATGTATTGAATCCGCGTTAACACGGTCCAGTTTCCGGCTGGGTATAGACCGAGCCTTGGAGTAAACGTAGATTTGACAAAGTTTTAGGCCAAAGAAAAATATTAGTTAAACTGGCGGCGCTACTTTAGCTAGAGGGTGAATTTTAAGGAACTTTATAAAAGTTATATAACATAAAACGTTATGAAGTTAACTGCTTAATGTTGAAAACTTTGCAACTTTTCACCTGTCTACGCTCCATAATCCGGATCACTATGTGTGTGTGATGGTTTAGGCTCAGACTATATTATGTAGCCGGAAATGGCTCCGGGTAAGCCTGGATTCAATCCGTCGCTCTAGCAGTAAGGTAATTTTTTAACCAGATTCTGAAAAAAAAAACTGCCCAGAAACGGTTGGTTACCGAGCTATGGTAGTATGTTAGTGTAGAAGGTATGGAGGACCATCTCACATGGGAGACTAGTTAAAAAAGTGTCCAACTTTGTAAACACTTAAATGACATATTGCACCATAGTTATTCCATCCCGTGATCCGTTTGACGACCGTCTGGTGTACGATGCCTGGCGGTTGCGGGTTCGAATCCTGCGTGGCGCAAATGTTAGTTTGATGAGCACGAGCATTTGCACCTAAGTCATGGATGTTTGTAAACGTATTTAAGTAGGTTTATCCGTTATCTAGTCGCCATAGCACAAGTTTTGCTTAGTTTGGGGCTAGATAATTAGTCTGATTGTGGAAACAATTTTCAATTTTTTTTTCTTTCAGCGTCACTAGTGGTAAAAAACAGAACTACTAAATACAATTTGACGCAACATTTTGTAAACCTCGTTTGAATCGTTAGGTAGGGTAGGTTTGGTTAAACGAATTATAACAAAGTGACGAGGCACATTACAAAACAGCGAGCGTTTGCAAACGGACGACGCCGTTTGTAACTTTGTATAATGACGGATTATACAATATGACTGTGACATTACTAGAAAACTTAAGGAGACGTGACCGCGCATCTATGAACACTGCAAGACCCGTAACCACTGCAATCTTTTCTTCACTAGAATTCTTTGTATGAAATCATGCTGCGCAAGCGCGCCTAGTTGCGCGAGGTTTTAGATGATTTTATACAAAGATAGTGCGCATAGGTACTGCGCGTACTACGTATACTCTGGGACCTGGGTACATGTGCGAGGCCATCAGTAACTGCGCGTTCTGGGCATAAATTGTCGGTGTACTGCGGTGGTTGCAAATCTTGCAGTGTTTATAGATGATGGTGATTGGTGACCACCTTAATTTCGATGCTAGAACACTTCTTCCTCAACATATTACTTGTCATGAGATGGATGGCAAGGCGTTAGGTAATTGATATTTATTCCATTTACCTAATTGGCCTTAACTAGTACTAATTAGCGACATGTTTCAATTATTAATCACCGTGCGTACTTACTTACATACTTTTATGCTAGTAATCATGTAGGTAATTTCATGCCAAAATTAAATTTAAGGAAACATGAAAATTCTATAATTAGGTGAGAATAATTACAAGTTTCAATCAAACGTATTATGAACTAATACTTTGAAGTTGCCAGTTCTAAATGAAGTACTTACTTTAAAAAATATTAATGATTTTACTAATAACATGTGAGTATTTTAAAATAAAAATAATTTACTGTAAAAAGTTAAAAGTAGATTCTGCTGCTGCATTCACTAATACCTACATAGGAATTAGTTTGCTTAGTTATCTCCTATTGAAGTAAATAAAATAATGTTAACTCGTAATAAATTTATTTTGCTACTAAGTAAACAAAATGATAATCGCAACAAGCAACATTTTTATCATAATCTATGTAGGGACAACAGCTCGTCGACCTACCACAAAATGTCCAATTTTCTCATTTGAAAATGATCTCTATATGTCAGGCTTAAAGTAAAAAATCTATTGGAGAATTTTTGACTTTTTGGGTAGGTCGACATGCTGTTGACTACTACCTTGTGTGTGTGTGTTAAAATTAACTGCTACTCAAAAGTCTAAAGGTGTTTGTGTAATAATAAGTCTTCTTATTAGTCTTTATTTTAAATTAAAGAAGTAGAATACTAAATAGATGAAAGTTCGTGAACACACTCAAATAAATCGTAAACAATACCGGTAATAAATTCACTTGGAAATCGATATTACTAAGTCAACTTTCAAAAGTTATAACTCGGAATAAAACGAGTCTTTTTTATTCAATAACATTTTTTCTTGGCATTGTTCGAGTGTGAGCACGCTGATATCAATTTTGGCTCAAATTGGTAGAAGGAAGTAAGGCAAATTACGTATCACTTAAGTCTTATTGAGGCACACAGTGATAGACAAGTGCTAGTAGAGTTGGGATTCCTCCCGGGTATATTCCGAAATAAGGAAAAATACTCGGGAATATTCCCAATGAATATATTCGGATGGATTCGATTTTATGATATGAAATTATTTAACATAAATGTAATTAATAATATGTAACTGAGCGCCATGGTGTTCACCGGTAGCTCCCAAACAATAAATTTTCTATTGTGCCTAGTTTCGTGGCAGACAAAGGCTTAAGGCTTAGGTTTTTTTAAATATTACTGGTGGAAACATACGTTTCCGAGGCGCCCATATCTAAGAGCTAGTTAGTGACAAGTCAAGTGCATAAAGCCTTATTGCTTAGAGCGTTTCGGAGATCAGTAAAACGTGCAAAATGACTTGCACTTTATGATTCTAGGATTAGGGAGTCTACTTGAGTCTACTTTCCAAACAGGGTGACTAGTTAGACGATGACTTCACCTTAACAGGATTCTAACCATTACAAAAGAACTTTCAGTATGGTAATTGTACCATACTGAAAGTTCTTTTGATAGAAATCCGAAGGGAAAGTTGACCTTTTTAAATACAATACCTAGTCATTTACTCAACATAACGATAATGTAAAGAGCATCAATATTTTTGTAATGCGATGGCGTTGGCTTAATAGCAAAGCTGTCAATAAAATGAGTATTTATTATAATCCTGTAAGTGATTCCCTGATTTAACCTATCACCCTTTAAGATTGTGAGTGGATGCATCGTAATTTCTTATTCTTTGCAGCGATATTTCTCGATGTATCAACATCTTTTCAACTGAGAAGGCGGAGGTTCACCAATTTTGGATACCAAAAGAAGCGAACAGGAAACTTCAACCAATTAGCATTTTTGGTCGAGGTCGAGCCTTTCTCGAAGCTTCGAACTAATTTGCAAATAAGTTTGCCAGTTGTTTTAATAGTGATAAACGAAAAATAGTCTCAATAAATATTTTACTTATCAATTTTTTTTATCATTTAATTTTCCTTGTACCTTATTTTTAGCTAGCCAGCTATATGGTCCAAGTATGTACAGGCTAGCTTAGCCTATTATTATGGTGAAGTCAATAAAAATTACATCACGCGCGACGCGAATACGGACTATGGCGTGCGAATTTGCCGCTAGTAGAGGATTTAGTGTCACGTTAGGTTTCAGAATGAATATGTTCGTATGTCGATACGTACGGGTTTTAAAGAATTATGTATTGTTAATATCTAGCGATATAGCTAAAATTTTATATGGAAAATATGAGTTATGGGATGGGACTTATGGGTCAATGCATGCCAGTGCTTCAAAAGTGGAGCTAAGTTTTTTTTTACTGTGGGTTGATCACACGCTTCAAGTAAAGTGGCAAGAGAGCGCGGCCGAGTGCTCGATCGGTATGTACAGTCAACAGCAGATTGACCTACCCAAAAAGTTAAAAGTTCTCCAACTGATTTTCAGCTTTAAATCTGACATGTAGGCGTCATTTTCAATTGAGAAAATGTGACCGAGTGCTCAACCGCTGTCACAGTCACCACTGGGACCTCGATTTGTTTACTAGGCCGAGTGCCACCCCCTCGCTTCTCTTCAGCATAGCCCGTACTGTCTCGCTCACCCACTCGGCAGGTATGAACCCTTGCCGAGCGCCACTCACTACTTGCTCGCGCTACCGTCTGCGAGTCATATGTTGTTGATAATGTTACGCCAACAGATTTTATCGCGAATTTAACGGTGTGTGTGTATTACTTTTTTTATTAAATAAAAAACGCCGAAAAAGAGGGACTTATACAGTTAATTTTATTTTTTTATTTAAAAATATTAATTTCTACATCTATGTTCCTGTTCCTCTTATAAAATATCTATTAATTCTTCCATTAATAGCGGTATCAGCGATGCAAAGATTATCCGCGCGTTTCTTGCGGCGAAATTTAGAAGTTGTCTAAGAACGACACTTTGCTTTAAAAGTTGAGATAAAGTTTAGACATAATCAGATGGATCACGATTACCTGCATACAAAAAACCCTTTGGTAATAAAAGCAGAAATACGAAATATTGTTGCGTTCCTCAATGTATGTAGATGTATGTACTTACGGAGATTCGGGAATAAGAATTCATTTGTTTCCAAAAGACAAATTTATGAAGAAAACATGGGAGGCTGCTTCAAGAATAGGCAATCCGATTTCACCAGCAATGATAGTTTGTTCTCATAATTTTCTAGCTTTTTTGATTTTGATTTTTGATTTTAATTATTTTATTCTAGGTAGGTACTTATTATATTATATTCACATGAATTTTATAAGTTATTTATTTATTTTAGGCTAAGGCGAGTTTCTCGTCAGATAACGAGAATACGATTATTGTTACAGATTCTAAAATAGACAAAAGTTGTTTCCTAATGTCGTACCGTCTCAGAATATTCCTAAAAGAAGCGAAGCTCTGATAGAGAAGTACCATTAGCCCAAAAAATAAAATCAATTGCTCGAGAAAATAAGGCTGATATCAGACACATACAGGAAAATTGTTGTATCAAAGAAAGATCTTGGACTGTCCATTGAGAATGAAAAAATGGAATTTGAGGATTTATCTGTAGCTCCAGCAGGGCAATCGCAGACTTTTGTGACTTCTTGTTCATTATCACCAACTAATCTATTACCATTTTCTTGAGATACATCTACCTCATCATATCAGCCTGTTGCAGTCCACTGCTGGACATAGGCCTCCCCCAAGGAGCGCCATAGCGCACGATCTCCCGCCCTTTGCATCCAATCGCTGCCGGTTGCCTTCTTCAGGTCATCGGTTCATCTAGCCGGGGGGCGTCCTACACTACGTTTGCCTAAGCGTGGTCTCCATTCGAGAACCTTCCTGCTCCACCTCTCGTCAGTTCTGCGACAGACATGGCCAGCCCACTGCCACTTCAGCTTGCTACATTTTTGGACAATATCAGTCACCTTAGTTTTATGTCGTATGACCTCGTTCCGGATCTTATCCATTAATGAGATCCCCAACATAGACCTTTCCATAGCATGCTGAGTGACGTGTAGTCGGTGGGCCAACTTGACTGTCATGTTCCACGTTTCGGCTCCGTAGGTTAAAACTGGTAGGACGCATTGGTTAAACACCCTACATCTACCTACAGTTTTATAATGGCTGGATGTTTGCAATTCAATCCCGACGTTCACAGTACCAGTGCTTGTACATGAATTATTTTTTCCTTTTTTCCTACAGAAATCACCATTTTACTCCATAATAATTGTTCTCCAGAAAGCATTGGTTTTGTGTATCCTGCAGACGCTTTAATTACATCGACTATTGATAACATAATTATTGTATTGGTAAGCAAGAAATCACATAAATCTGATTTCATCATCATCATCATCACCAGCCTATATCAGTTCACTGCTGGACACAGGCCTCTCCAAAAGGAAGATTTTGCCATAATCGCCACGCTTGGCAGGCGGGTTGGCGATCACAGTTTGGCCAATGGTGGAGAGGAGACGCTGCTGCCCGTCTTCCTGTAGTCGCCTCTTGGGACACCCATAGGAAGAGAAGGGGTGGTGCTATTCTTTTAACGTGCCGGTACCACACGACAAAATCTGACAAAATCTGATTTATATTTAATAAATACATTTTTCTGTGACGTAAATTGTATTGAAAAGTGTTGTGTCTTTCTTAGACAGCTTCACAAATTTGACACTTGGGGCGCTAGTTAGAATCAGTCATTGCTTTACATCGCCAAGTTTCTTAATAGTTTTCCGAAAAAAAGTTTTATTTTTATTTGTTCCGTCTGATGCTCAACTGTTTACAAAACTCGGTCCTCGAAACTGAACTGACTCGCCGGGAAGCAAAACGAGTGTAAACACCTACTCAAAGAGGATTTAAATACTACGTAATACACCTACTACGGCAAGAGCCGATTTGCTGTCTCGCCGCTCTACTTGGTGCGTATTACGTAGTATTATTAGATCAGTGGTGCGTATCATCAAGGCATTTTGGACCTCACTCGACAGTGGCGCCAACTGGTGAACATAAAAACGGAAGTCTCATTATGACATACATAAACGTCCAAACTCAATAATAATATTAATACAATTTCAAAACTATTTATGGTAATACTTTTTAAGTATGGGATTTCGCAAAATAATCTGAAAGAGCAAACACGAAGGCTCTAATAGTAGGTGGGAGTTACCTATCATCCTTAGAGCATTCAACTATCATCAGATCAACATCAACCAGTATCAAATTGTTGCATTGTCTTGTCAGTCATCTCATGATACAAATGAGAACGCAACGCCTTTAGGAATTAGGCTTTAATCAACTTAATAATTAAGCTACATTATTTATTTGCAAGACATATTGGAAATAGATGACACGTTGTCAGTTAACACTTCATAGACACCACCATAGATACTTATACGCTGAGAAGGTTCATATCATTCTCCCCTGCTGTATTTGTTATCATACATTAATTACAAAATGTAATCTGTAAGATAGGCTGGTGTTCTGCGAGACCTACTGGAGTACCGGCCTTGAGTTGTCTCAGGTTCGTGATCTGTACCAGCTTCATGACCTGATTCAGGTTGCAGAGCAGATTCAGGTTCTTCAGTTGTATCCAGCGGCGTGTCTTCTAGCCAGGTATCATCCCTACCGTCCGGTAAAGGAGCTAAATGTCTATTAGAAATCGTAGTTTCTCTACCGTCTGGAAGCCTTACAAACGAATAAGATGGATTTGATTCTAAAAGCTCGACTTCTTCTACCAAAGGGTCATATTTTGAAGAACGAACATTTTTCTTCATAAGTACAGTACCGGACGTCGTTAACCATGTTGGCATAGACTGTCCATTCATCGTTCGTCGTGGGTGACAAAACAGGCGTTCGTGAGGAGTGCTATTAGTGGCTGTGCATAGTAACGATCGTATCGAGTGCAAGGATTCGTGTAAAACTTGCTCCCACTGCGTCACATCTAAGCCCTTAGATTTTAAAAACAATTGTATGGTCCTCCATAATGTCCCGTTCAGGCGTTCGACTTGTCCATTGCCTTGTGGATTGTATGGTGTAGTCCTGCTGCTCGCTACATTTGATGATATCAAGAATTTCTTGACTTGTTCTGACATAAAAGCGGATCCTCTGTCAGAATGAACAAAAAGGGGAGTGCCAAACATAAAAAAAAGATCTTTAAGGCATCTAATGACAGTTTCTGCAGATACATCTCGACATGAGTATGCGAATGGAAATCGCGAGTATTCGTCAATTATGGTCAGAATGTATTTATTGTTGCTATTCGAGGGTATCGGACCTTTGAAATCAATGCTTAGTCGCTCAAATGGAGCCGTTGCCTTAATAAGCCTTCCTTGAGAATTAAGGAATCGTGGTTTCAATTCGGCACAAATATTGCACGCAGAAGTTACAGATTTTATATCATTGACGGAGTATGGTAAATTTTTAGTCCTAACCCAATGTGTCATCCGTGTGACGCCAGGGTGTCCAAGAGCGTTGTGCAACTCAACTAAAGTATTAGTATGAACCTGTGCACAAACACGAGACAGTGCATCAGCAGCCATATTCTCCTTCCCCGGTCTATATATAACATCATATTTATAGGATGACAATTCAAGCCTCCAACGCTCCACTTTTTCATTTTTGATTTTGCTTGAGTGGTGATTTTGCAACATAAATGCTACGGACTGCTGGTCGGTGATCAAAATAAAATGCCTTCCTAAAAGAAAATGGCGCCATTTGCGAAGTGCTTCCACAATAGCACATGCCTCCTTTTCGATGGAAGAGTGACGCCTCTCAGGTACAGATAATGAACGCGAGAAATAAGCTACGGGACGTTCGTTCTGTGATAAAACCGCCCCAATTGCATATTCAGAGGCGTCCGTTTCGACAGTAAGAGTAGCATTAAGATCAATAGCTTGTAGGCTAGAGCAGGCAAGTTCATTTTTCAAATTATTAAAATGTAATACCGCCTCGTCAGAAAGTGGAAAGTCGGTTATGTCAATTAATGGCCTTATTTTACGAGAAAAGTTTCTTACCCATGGGCTATAGTGTGCAAACAATCCTAAAACTCTTTTAAGTGACTGTGAATCCTTTGGGACAGGAAGATCAAGTAAGGGTTGTATCCTAGTTTTGTCAGGTTTGATTGTCTGATTGCTGATCGTGTGACCTAAGAGATTAATGGTCTGTGAACAAAAGGTACACTTATCATGATTCAATGTAAGTCTGTATTTTTCAGCCACCCGTAGAAATTCATTTAGGTTTTTGTCATGTTCAACCTTGGTAGCTCCACAGATGGTCACGTCATCAAGATATGCATAGGTTCCAGACAACTTTTCGTGTTCTATGATAAATTCAAGTGTTCGTTGAAAAGCTGCTACACCGTTGGTAACACCAAAAGGAATTCGAGTAAATTCATAAAGTTTTCCACATGCTTCGAAGGCAGTAAACTTTTGTTCTTTTTTTAATATAGGAACTTGATGGTAGGCACTTCTCAAATCGATTTGGCTAAAATAGTTGAATTTTGATACTTTTGAGATGATTGATTCGATTTTTGGTAGAGGATAAGCATCCAATTCAGTAAAGTTATTAATTGTTCTTGAATAGTCAATGACAAGACGTTTTCGATGATTGTCCCCTCCAGCAACAAGAACTTGTGCCCTCCATGGGGAGATACTTGGCCGAATAACTCCATCCTCCAAGAGTTTGGTTACTTCTTGATTAATGAAAGCTTCGTCTTCTTCACTGTGTCTTCGAGATTTAACAGCAATAGGTTTGATAAAAGGAGAGAGGTTTGTAAAAATCGATGCCGGAGGCACCGAGGCTTCAATGACATTACAGATGTTAAGAGGCTCCATCTCGCCACCGAAGTCCAAGACAAGTGAAGAATGAGTTTTTAAAATGTCGTGCCCAATTATGACATCGGCACAAAGATTATTGATAATTAGCAAATTCCGTTTTTGATAGATATGTTTATTTATCTTGATAGTTGCAATACACGACCCTTCTACGATGGAAGTATGGTTTAGCGATGCAAGTGTTATAGACTGGCTGCAATGCTTCTTTTTCAGACGTAGAACTTCAGCCAATCCTTTGTCGATGAAGCTTACAGAGCTTCCTGTATCGATGAGTGCATCAGCGGTGTGATCATTTATAGTTATTGGGATAGTAGCTTTTCGGAGACTCCCTGGAGAAGCTGCAATTACAGATGCTGTCTCTGCAGAAGTATCTTGACTTACCGCATTCACTTTAGGACTACCGCCTCCACTGCTGCGACAAACATTAGCAAAATGACCTTTCTTTGAACATAATTGGCACTGCGAATGAAATGCAGGACACTTTGTGCGTTGGTGAACATTTCCACCGCAAAAAAAACAACGACGTCTTCTTTGACCAAAATTGACAGCCGAGCTGGTACAGATCACGAACCTGAGACAACTCAAGGCCGGTACTCCAGTAGGTCTCGCAGAACACCAGCCTATCTTACAGATTACATTTTGTAATTAATGTATGATAACAAATACAGCAGGGGAGAATGATATGAACCTTCTCAGCGTATAAGTATCTATGGTGGTGTCTATGAAGTGTTAACTGACAACGTGTCATCTATTTCCAATATGTCTTGCAAATAAATAATGTAGCTTCATTATTAAGTTGATTAAATTGATACAAATGAGAACGCAACGCCTTTAGGAATTAGGCTTTAATCAACTTAATAATTAAGCTACATTATTTATTTGCAAGACATATTGGAAATAGATGACACGTTGTCAGTTAACACTTCATAGACACCACCATAGATACTTATACGCTGAGAAGGTTCATATCATCTCATCATGACAGAAGGCAGGCAATGCAGGAACAAAGGCATTAATTTTAATTAAATAACATATCTTTTTCTATTTTGTGCGAAATGAGTTAAATAATATAATGAATACAAACTAAACTAATTAAAAGTGTATAGGTATATCTGAGTAAATGAATAACTAACTCTAAAACTATACAGTGTGTACGGTTTTCGACCGGCCATAAGAATTATTTTTATCGACAAAAAAATAACTCCCGCCTCTAGAATATAGATGTGAACAATTTTTAAACGTAGTTTTTCCTGATGACGACGCCGTTTTTATAAAACAAATTGTCAAAAATTATAGCTTAGCTGTCAAAATAAAATGGCAGCGGGACCGATTGCTGAGAGAAATCAAGGTAATTTCAATAATTAAACCCTAATACGTTTATTATATATACCCTCTGATGTAAAATTTATGAGTTCAAAAATGTGACCTAAACCAAAACTATTTATTTACCCAAGTTTCCGAGATTGATTAATAAGTTTTTAAGGTTATGTACAGTGTTTTGATGCTAGCTTATTTAGCAATATTCTAGCTGCGTAACTACTTTCTTGCAAAAACAGGGCATAGGTTAAGTAAGCTTAATATGTAAATACATACTTTCAGATGCTACAATCTATGTGGGAGGCCTCGATGATAGGGTTTCAGAAACCCTTCTCTGGGAGCTGTTTGTCCAAGCAGGTCCAGTTGGTGAGTGAAATATTAATAAAAATAAAATACATTTATTTCATTGTCATCATCATCTCAGCCTATTGTAGTCCACTGCTGGACGTAAGCCTCCCCAAAGAGCGCCAAAGAGTACAATCTCCCGCTTTTTTCATTCATCCACTGCCAGCCATATTCCTAAGGGTCGCTGGTCTATCGAAATTGGGGGCGACCTACACTTTGTTTGCCTAGGCGTACATTTATTTTAGACAGTTAAGAATAGCTCATATTGCGGTTGTACCTTAATCTTTGAGTTACCTACAAGAAAGGTAAAAAAAGTCTATTATTTTTGTAATAAATGGTAATTATCCAATAGTTTCAGGTAACTGAAACTGTAACAATGGCCAAACTTTAGTACTCCATTAGACATCAATTGATGTACTTTCATTTTTATATAAATCCGTGTACCCTAATATTGAAAATCATCCTTTATTTTCTATTCGTGTTCACATTTCATTACAAACTGATAGCTAATTACTTTAATAAACCTTTAACTTTTTTTTTCAGTTAATGTGCACATGCCAAAGGATAGAGTGACACAAACGCATCAGGGATATGGCTTCGTTGAATTCATGGGTGAGGAAGATGCTGATTATGCAATTAAGGTACCCAATTTCATCGTTGACTCGTTAATAACTATAACATTTTAAATGTTCTTGTTACATTTTAGGGTTACGTACCCTAAGGGTAAAACAGGACCCTATTACTAAGACTCCGCTGTCCGTCTGTCACCAGGCTATATCTCATGAACCGTGATAGATAGACAGTTGAAATTTTCACAGATGATGTATTTCTGATGCTGCTACAACAACAAATACTAAAAAACAGAAGACAATAAATATTTAACGGGACTCTTATACAACAAACGTGATTTTTGCTCGTTTTGTCAGATAATGGGACAGAACCGTTCGTGCACGAGTCCGACTCGCATTTGGCCGATTTTTTTAACTAAAACATCGACTTGCATCAATACCTGTGTTGATTCATGATTAGTTTTACGAGCCTACTGAAAAGTTATAAGACCAGTTTCTTTCTTTTCTTATTCTTTTATTTTGGAATATTGCATTATAATAATATGAATGTTATAGCAAAAAAAAACAGAAATGTTTAAGTTCTTGTGTATACATAAATAATATATTTAATATGTTTTAAGGTGACAACCTTAACCTATAAGGATGATGAGTTTATAAATACACACACCGGCATTTTTAGCGGAACATAAAAAAAGGTTTGATATCAGTATCATATAAGGTTGCTGGCTGGTTTATACGTCATTTAATTTAAAAAGCAATAATTTCAAATTAAGAAAACAACTAAACATCACATTTTATGCAATTATTTTAATTTTATTCAAATTCACCTTATCTGGAGCGAACTTCGAGTATTTCTTTCTTCTGAGTTTGATTTAAAATTTCATTGAAATACTGTTTTTTGTTAGTTTTTTTTTAATAACGCATCTTTTTGGAGTTGAGGACTGAATTATGTCTGACTTAGCCCCAACGGAGATTGCCAGGGCACTCGAAATGCGAAGCAATGGTCAAACCTACAGAGTGATATCCAGAGATCTTCGTCGACCAGTTTCAACGATCCATCGCAGTATCCAACGGTTCAGGGAGACCGGTACTTATGTGAGAAGAGCAGGACAAGGCAGAAAAAGACGCACTTCGAGTAGGGATGATCGTTTCATTCGGCTTCGTGTACGTAGGAACCCCCGTTTGACGGGCGTCCAAGCCCGACATGAGTTAGAAGCAGTGCGGGGTGTAACCGTAAGTGAGCGTACGGTACGAAGAAGGTTCGAAGAAGCTGGTTTGGGTTCATTTGTGCCCGCAAAGGCTCCAAGGCTCGAAGTAAATCATCGTAGAAACAGGTTCACTTTTGCTCAGGAACATCGAATTTGGAACGCGAACCAATGGAGTAAGGTATTGTTTAGTGATGAGTGCAGAATTCTCTTAAATCAAATTGACGGCAGGCAAAGAATATACAGACGCAAAGGAGAACGATACATTCAGACAAATTTTGAAGCTACAGTTGCATACGGTGGTGGATCAATAATGGTTTGGGCGGGCATTTGTTTGGGAGCTCGCACAGACTTGGTAGTGATTGACAGAGGGAGTCTGACTGCAGACCGCTATATCAGAGAAGTTTTAGAAGAAAATGTCGTACCGTTTTCCCCATATATCGGTGACGATTTTGTTTTTATGCAGGATAATTCTCGGCCGCATACCGCTCGGGTAACTCAAGCATATCTTAATGATATGAAAATCACTGTTATGGAGTGGCCGGCGAGATCACCGGATATGAACCCAATAGAGCACGTTTGGGATATGCTGAAAAGAAAAGTTAAGTCCAGAATTCCAGCTCCTGCCAACGTGGGTGAACTGGGAATCGCCGTAGTTGAGGAATGGCGGAGACTATCCCAGGAGACCATCGATAACATCATTCTCAGTATGCCTAGATGGGTAGAAACTTTAATAAGAGCACGTGGAGGAAATACGCGATATTAATCACCATTTTTCTAATTTAATAAATTGTTATTTTAATATCAATTTTCACTTTTCCCGGTTACATAAAAAGTTCAAAAATGTACCATTTTCACAAAAAGCCTTTACTCGCAAAATGTGTTCTTAATGTGATCTTATTTGAATTAAAACAAATGAAACTTTAAATAACTAAAGAAGTGTAGTGAGTAGATTTTAAAATAAAACCATATTTTTTTTAATTATAGACTTTTTTTTGTGTTCCGCTAAATATGCCGGTGTGTGTATGCATGCATACTGTCAGGCAGTATGCATACTTATTTCTCAACTCATGTTACCCAATTGCTCAAAGGCAAGGCATAACAGGTTTTCTGAGATAACTTGTTATACCCCATCATGCCCATCCATCATAGATCACATCTACTCACACAACATTGGATATATTAACAAATATATAGGTTTTTATAACTGTAAATAATATTCCAGACACAACATAATATTTCTTTTACAGGTGATGAATATGATAAAACTCTACGGAAAACCAGTCAGAGTAAATAAAGCATCAGCTCATCAAAAGAATTTGGATGTTGGGGCCAATGTTTTTATAGGAAACTTGGATCCAGAAGTGGATGAGAAACTATTGTATGACACATTCTCTGCGTTTGGAGTCATATTGCAAACACCAAAGGTAAACGTGTGATAAATCTAAATCTTGTTTCAATTATTATTCTTTTTATAAAGTTTCATGTTCCCTACTGTGGGCTTGCAGTTGGCATTGTAGTTAGTGTAGTGATTTTACGATTGAAGCATCTTAACCAGACCAAATAAGTCCAATGTAAGTCAACAAGGCCTCGCAAACTAACTTGCTTGGAAAGGCTCGATCGCACTGAAAGAACCATTACCTACCGCATTGAAAGAATCGACTTGGCCGAAAGAATCGCTTCCATTCCCTTTACACTGTAATAACATATCAATTGTGATTGATTCGCTCGTCGATCGCACTGCCCGCTTTTAATCTGATGACGTCATCCGAATTCGGCTAGGGTTTCTGAGAAACAGACTAATCGACGCGGGTTTGTGTGCGAGCTTCATAGGATTCATATCAAGAATTCTAAAATTTGTTCCGTTCTATTCGTTTCGTTCGAATAAATGTTTGTTCATCTAGACACCTTGACGGGTGTGTTGAGTAGTGCATTTATACCGCCGCATAAAAAAATATGCCAGAAAGAATGATGTTCCTAAATAATACAATTGATTATCTCTTTTCCAGGTTATGAGGGACCCAGAAACCGGTAACTCAAAGGCGTTCGCTTTCATAAACTTCGCGTCGTTCGAGGCTTCTGATGCGGCTATCGAAGCCATGAATAACCAATATCTCTGCAACAGGCCGATATCGGTATCATACGCCTTCAAGAAGGATGTGAAGGGAGAGAGGCATGGATCCGCAGCAGAAAGGTAATAAAACTTGTTACAAATAATGGCACGAACTTTGAGTGCTAAGATGGGCAGAAACAACCATTGCGATTACGTGATAGGATGGTCGCGTGACGTGGTTATACCGCCGATCGTGATTGGTTGCTTGTTCCACGCATACGTCTCTCTGATACGATGATAGCAGATGATGATAGATACCGGGTTTCGTAAACTTATTTATTAACGGGTTGAGGGACCATCTTAATTTTGGATTAGATTTTTCCTTTTCCTCTTATGTGAGACAATAAGGAGAAGATGGTATGTCCTAAAAATCGGAATAAAGGATTTAGTAGAATTTTAAGCTATCTTATAACTAATTGAAGTCGAATAAGGAGAAAAGTTTTATGTTCTAAACTTTTTTTAAACTTCTTCAATTCATATGCTACTTTTACGAAACAGTAAGTACTAGTAAGGGCTTGAACACGACAAAAACACTTTTTAATTAAAATAATATATTCTGTCTTCGATAGTATATTAGACTGTTTTAAAAAAAGTTGGCTACGAACCTTTTATATAGGTATTTTGTAGTTACATGCTATAACATACATTGAGAACTGTCACCTAACCGTATAATATAGAATTGACAAAAATCTCAACAAATATTTTCCATTGCAGATTGCTCGCCGCCCAAAACCCTCTATCACACGCGGACCGTCCTCATCAACTGTTCGCAGATGCACCACCAACGATGATGGGACCAATACTAATGGCGCCACCGCCGCCGCCAACCCCTTCCCCGATGCCTCCACCAGGCCCGCCCATGGGCGGCCGGGCACCTCCCCCTCCTTTACCCATGACCGCACCCCCACCCCCACCCTCTTCCATGCCCCCACCTGGCCCACCGCCCCCGCCAGGCCCGCCACCCCCTCCGCCCCCATTCCACCACTTCCCCCCGCCCCCATTCGGACCCCCAGGCTTCGGACCCCCACCTCCCCCCGGTGCGAGACCACCCCCACCCTGGAGACCGCCCCCTCCATCATTCAGGCCCCAGTTCCCCCCGCGAGGCCCACCGCCGTTTGGTCATCCACCATTCCCCCCACATCATCCTCCCGAAAACTACTCGTATTAAGTGCGGTTAGGATTATTTTTAATATAATGTATTTTTAATGGATTTTTTGTTTTTATTTTAATAATAGAACTCCCATTGCCAGTTCCACTTATCCCATGTCCTCAAACTTTGGATATTCATCTTCCTTTAGTGAAAGATCTCCCCATCCTCTTGCCAATAATATTCTTTATCTAATACCTTTAAACGAGCAATTCTTTTAAAAATGTATAACATACATACACAATCTGAATTTCAAAAACGGCTCCAACGATTTTCATTAAATTTAGTATGCAGAAGGTTTCGGGAGCGATAAATCGATCTAGCTAGGTTTCATTTTTAACAAACCTCGTTTCGGTCACAGGTACTCCTCTATTAAACACTTAGTCGCATCTGATAATAAATGAACTCTAATCGAATAACTGCTACGTGAATAATTATATCGATCGTAATAAACTAATAACATTGCGTCGCTCCCAGTTAAAGGAATTTTAGGATAGTTTTTGTTTGTATGATAATCTATTACGTAAGTGTGGACGATATACAGGCGTGCCAGGCGTCGCAAGTAAGTAGTAAAAGGTGAAAAGATCACAGGCACCAGATTTCAAACTTATTAGGTTCCTCAGAGCACTTCCTAATTTCTGGACATTGCAAAAAGTAGACAGGACGCAGCTGATACTCGGGTGCACGGTTAATTATGAGAGGAGCCGTCAGTACTGATTAAAGAGCAACCTTTCCCAATCTTTTTCAAGCTCAATTACTATAATCTGCGGACTCTTGTAAATGGACATAGGTCTTTACATCATGCAATGATCAAACTAGAGGAAATATTAAAATCAGTTTTTGGGGACTCGCGTAATTAGTAAATTAAAAGAACTTAGATTTCTACACTACCTTTTAATTTGAAACGATTGATGATGAAGATGACGTTACGGGAGAAGAAAACGATGATAGTGCAGGGGCGTGCTGTGCATATAGGCATAGAGAAAAAAATATACTACGGTATAGGCAATTAGGCAAGTGCCTACCTGATAAATGAAATGAGGTAGGCAGTAGGTACTTACAAATGTGGGTTATTGAAAAATAACCACTGATTTTCGTGAACATGTCTACAGCTTCCTCATTACTCTAAAACGAATTCTAAGCCTGCCATAGTTTAACGCATAATGAGAGCCATCGAAATGTTCCAGTCATATAATTGCAGCAATCATATCATCGTTACTATGAGGTGTTTTTTGTGTGTCAGCCGATGAAACGTGTCTCCAGCTGACACATGCCGTTTAGGCAAACCAGTAAGGTTAGGGTTTCAGAATATAGTTAGAAATTTAACTAATAATGACAGCAATGATAGCCAAAAAAACTAGCCATCACACTGAAATACTGTTGAAACTACGATCGTAAAACTATGTGCGAGCTGGAGACCCATGTCTCTGGCTTGCACAGCTGTATCTTCGTAATTACTCAAGATACGATCATAATTTATACCTCAAAATTCGCGGTCGAATTGCAGCATTCGACTCCAAATATATCAAAACTTAATCTTGAATAGTTTAAGTTAGTTTAAGAGCTACGAACCGATAAGTATGTGTAAGCTGAAGACCCATGTCTCCAGCTTACACATGGTGAATTAGAGTAACTGTATAAGTTAGAGTTTCATTTTAAACATGAAATGATTCGTTGTAATAGCAGCACAAACGATGTTTAATTTCAAATCTCTGGGCCTCTTGGTTTCATAATTATAAGCCAAAACCTGTTTTCCCGCCAAAAAATTCAAAATAATGGCTCGGAAGCGGGCAAAGCGCGACGTTGCCGTTCCGTGCGCTACACTATTGTAGTCGAGTTTGAACTCGAGAGCTAGTATTATTTGGAGTCATTTTAATTTGCGCTCTCGATCGTTTTTATTTCTATACTAAGAATGATAGACAAGGAGCCTTAAACATAAGGACAAAATAGTTCCTCCATAAGTTTTAATATTTAATTTTGATGGTAGTGATTTCACACGCGGATGATTTTATATTTTTCATTTTTTGATGAGAATATAATTTGTTTTTTCACATTTCGCTAATTTACATTAAAAATATCATTCCAATAAGCAAACTAATCTATTCTATTGATTTATTTACTATTTCAATGTTTTTAACAAAGTAAGTAATGGTTCAAAATAATATCTATGGTCGATCTCATAAGTTTTTTAACGGTATACGATAACCTTACATCCGCTCGTTATTTACACAGAAAAGCCATTTTGTCATCGGCTCGGACCGGGCCGACGAATGAAATAAAGTAAATTAAAATATTCTTACATTCCAAATTGCGCTAAAAGCATTGTCAGCGTAAAACCGACCAAATATAATAGTCACAATTAATATTACACAAAATAGGGTTTCTTTACCCACCTGTTGCATTTATATGGATTCGTGCTAATAGTGCTTTAGCGCAATTCGGAACAAATGGTTATTATAGCGCGACTTCCGTTTGATACTGTATAAATGGTAGACTCTGACTTATCTGTGGTATCTATCAGGATTAGCGTTGGGATTCCACCCGGGTATATTCCCAAAAATGGGAAAATATTCGGGAACATTCCTAATGAAACGTAAAATAAACGGGTGGATTCGATTGTTGATATGAAATTATTTAACTCAAAATAATGTTAAAGCTTAGGTTCTAAGCATTTTTGTTGTTATTTATTTACACATACAATAAAAAACAGTACCTTATAATCTATGAATTGATTCTTTAATCACAATAGGCAAATTATAAAACGTGTTTATTTTTCCAATCGATATTTATCATCTGTAGTTTTCTATTTACAAATTAAAAGGTTTGCAAGTTACTTATTTAATAGGACAATCGATGGCTGAGCGACCCCATGTGAGAATGGCTGGTTTAGTTATCCATCGTGGCGTAGGTAGTAACTGAATTCACAGCATCATGCGGAGCGGAGCGGAGGGCATGCAGACCAAAAGTTAAGTTCTACCGGCAAGTTTACCTACATCGTGTGATTACGTGCCAACAATTTACCAATAGAAATAGGTATAAGTGTACCACCTACTATACGTTAAAATCTCTCCTATTTATTATTATTTTCTAGGTTTTCAGTGCGAATAAATTGATGAATATAGAAATTATTAACATTTATTAAAAACTCCTATCTTGATTTATAAATAGATCATGAATGATTTAGAATTTACTGAGCAACACAAACATTAAAAACCTAAATAATATGTAATAATCTTACACATTATAACTTCTCTGTATTGTAAGTACTTACTTAATATCATCTTAAAAATCACTCTAACTCGGGACTATCTATAGACTTAATAAAATATTTACGTCGTTTTATTTTCAAGTTCTCTCTAATAATTCTGACTGCTGTGTCATCTCACATTAGGAAAAAGTTTCAAGTCATATCTTTGTAATAGAGTCCTAAAAATGGTGGCAAGTCTTATAATTACATAGACTTTTCGTCACTAGCTCCTAGTCTATCATTCTTAGTATTAGAAATAAAAACGATCGAGAGCGCAAATTAAAATGACTCCAAATAATACTAGCTCTTGAGTTCAAACTCGACTGCAATAGTTTACCGCACGGAACGGCAACGTCGCGCTTTGCCCGCTTCCGAGCCATTTTTTTGAATTTTTTGGCCGGAAAACAGGTTTTGGCTTATAATTATGAAACCAAGAGGCCCAGAGATTTGAAATTAAGCATCGTTTGTGCTGCTATTATAACGAATCATTTCATGTTTAAAATGAAACTCTAACTTATACAGTTACTCTAATTCACCATGTGTAAGCTGGAGACATGGGTCTCCAGCTTACACATACTTATCGGTTCGTAGCTCTTAAACTATTCAAGATTAAGTTTTGATATATTTGGAGTCGAATGCTGCAATTCGACCGCGAATTTTGACGTATAAATTATAATCGTATCTTGAGTAATTACGAAGATACAGATGTGCAAGCCAGAGACATGGGTCTCCAGCTCGCACATAGTTTTACGATCGTAGTTTCAACAGTATTTCAGTGTGATGGCTAGTTTTTTTGGCTATCATTGCTGTCATTATTAGTTAAATTTCTAACTTTAGTCTGAAACCCTAACCTTACTGGTTTGCCTAAACGGCATGTGTCAGCTGGAGACACGTTTCGTCGGCTGACACACAAAAAACACCTCATAGTAACGAAGATATGATTGCTGCAATTATATGACTGGAACGTTTCGATGGCTCTCATTATGCGTTAAACTATGGCAGGCTCAGAATTCGTTTTAGAGTAATGAGGAAGCTGTAGACATGTTCACCTGATTTTCATCAATAAAATATATTACTGCCTACCTCTTAATAAAACTAATGCCCGCCACTGTAATAGTGTGACCCCCTTGCTCTTGTCGCGTCATTTATGGCCCATATTGTTCTATAGTTTTTAAGTCTTAATGTAAACAATAAATTATCTCTACAGTAGTGTACAGTATTTCGTTTTTAATATTAACTATACATAAGTACTTAAACGCGAATTTTCTTACAAAAATATATTTTGTAGAATGTGCCATTACATAAGTACCTACCTAATGCTTTGCGAGGCATATACCTAAATTCACGTTAACTTTTCCCTCTGAACAACTTTTCACGAAATGCACAAGAATCGCTTAACTATTTACGAGTAACTAAGTACGTAAGTACTTAGATACGAATACCTAGTTTACGTGCCCACCTCACTGGAAGCACTAAAAAAGTATTTTTGTGCATTTCCAATAAAATTTCGATTTGAAACCGGTAGGTAGCTCTGAAAGGCAGCGTCCAGTTTTGTCGCACAAACGAATGCATCCAATAAGAAAACATCATCGACGTATACATTGGAAGCGTATGCAATATTTGGTCGGTGTTGCCAGAGTGGAAGCGCTACCTTAAGTTTAGAACTTTTAATAGCCCACGTCACGAGACGTGATATTATTACCCCTTTTTTATGAGACGGATATCCACTTACTTACATCGGTCTAAAAATACAATACCATCTACATAGGTATAACAAATTCAAGCGAAATCTGTATTTTTCAAACGGCCTACTAGTTAGAAATACTAACTTAGATAAAGTAGAGGTACTTACTAATTTTCCAAAATTTGTTTCGTTACAAAAAATCCGAATAGATTGGAAGGTTTATTTACATTTATATCACGCGATTAGGCTTTTTACATAAAAAAAAAAACCTTTAACGCCGAATATGGGAAAATTTAAGATAGAGACGGGCAACCGTATTATACTTACGACCAGTCCACTCTATCTCCGCGATATTTCCTCATGCAAATGAAGCCATTCTTCTGAATAAATAATGTGCCCATATCGAGTAACAGACTAAGGAAAATCGAGAATGGTAATGAGGTTCATTATGTTTTTTTTGTTACGTTCGGTACCGAACGTAAGAGTGGACGAAATTAGTTTATTTTATTTTGGTAGATATAGTATAATCCTTACTCTGAGGCACCGGGGTAACCATGAACTCTAAAAACAATCTCAATGTTGTCAAATCTGTCAATTTTGGTACGTCATTTCATACAAAATTTGACAGATTTGAGATTGTTTTAAGGGCTCGTGGTTACCGCCCAGGATTAGGAAATGCAAGTAGACTTCTGCACTTGGCAAGGGACCGTCAACGCTTTGCAGTACTAGTAGCTGTCCTTTACTAGTTGGAGAGGCACTCTTAGAAGAAGGAGAAGAGAGGTCAGCTGATCTTAATTACCTAATACGGGTTGATTTTACAAGCTTCGGAGTTCTTCAGCCTTTCTGCCTGGTGCAGGACATTGGCAATTTTAATAATAACTATTCCTCTACAAGACAGTTTTTCAAAATCTGTTGCCGCAAAGTAATTAATCAAACCAAAATGAATATTAATTCTTAGTTTAGTATTCTTAATTTAGTATATGGTAACTTATACCCAACAGTGTCAACAGTACCTACTATCTCTGCTTACCTTGCCTTGGCTTTGGCGGTTGTTGGTACAAATAAAAAAAAAGTTAGGTAGTCCACGAAACCAATAATTTAACAGAACCAGAGGCCAGAGTGGCATGCTGCATGGTTTTATGTAAGCTCCAGTTGACAGATAGATACCTAGATAAATCTTTATAGCACATACAAAATAAAGTACCGAAAAAAATAAGCGATGTAGTCTCACTTTTTTTAACACCAGTTTTAGAAGCTAGTAGATTACAGTAGAAGATGAAAATTAAAATAGGTCCGTATGGAATTGTGTCGGCTACAGCCCACTTCTGACAGATCTACCTATGCATAATTCCTTGCCCTTCGCACCGAAAAAGGTTGGAATTCCAAACGCACAAACCATGATATTATTCAGTATATTCATACCGTATATGATCTGTGGAGCACAAATAAATAGGGAGTGTTTTTATTAGGTAAAGGCGATTTGATGGCCACCATGATGACCACTTACTCTTTAATATATAAATATTGTACATGATGTCCTATCCTCTGATGATCTGATCCTAAGGTTAGTAGCTAAAGCACATGGTTTATAGAAATGAAGGTACCACAACACACAGTGGGTCTGGACAAAAAAGAAAAGTTCGTTTTCACATTGACCCGACTGGGAATCGAACCCGGGACCTCATAGATGTCGGCGCCAAGTCTAATATGCTCGCCTTTTGGTTAAGGAGGTTGTCAAAAATTTTCAAAGTAGAGAGAGACAAAAGTCCTCGAGATCATGACTTTATAGGGATTTACGAGGATGGATAAGAATGTTTCTAGTACGAGTATAGCATGAAACTTTGACAAAACTCTTGTCTCACTCTACCCGTGGCTTTAAAAAGTCACCAAAATACGGTTTTGTTTGTAGCATTAGCAACTGGTCGCTTTCCCCTTACGTGATACAACAGTCTGTATTTGCCGCCCAATGCCCCGATAATGGGCGTCCGGCGCGGAGGATTAAAAACATCGTTAACGCGCAAAATGAAACACAAATATTGCGTTGATTGTCCTCCGAGCGGGATTATAGTTCAACGGGCGAAGCCGGCTTTGCTATGCTTTGGGTTGGGAACAGAGATTAAAACGTTTGATAGCATGATGTCTATCGGATGGTGGTTTGCTGCTAGCCATCAAGAAGCCTTACTAGAGTAAAAATCACTACCTAACGTATTAGTGCCAGATAAGAATAGCTAAACAACTACGTAACAGACAAATAAGTGTAGGAAAAAAGTTCTTGAACTTCATGTGTCAAATAGCGCTATTTGACGGCTGTGAAACGCAAAATTAGTGTTCATCTTAAAGATAAGTAACAAATAGACTATACAGAATTTTTGCAGTACTTATCCGTACCATAGAGAAAAAAATATTCCGTACATTGTAAAACAGGCCCTGAGCACAAATTACGTATAGCGGCGGCGCGCTAGACAGATAGGCCACTCGGAACTAAGCGTCAAAATCGTAACGCACAAATTGACAATTGCGTTTACTAGAAATCTCGGACGATCCGGGGCAGTCATAGATATAGAATGTACAAGATAGACAAAGGCTCATTGCAAATGATACAAAAAATGTGACACGTATGTGTGTGTGTAGTAGTGTTGTTCAAGCCACAATTTTTTTTATCGATAAATTGCAACCGGCTTCAAATTGATTTGGCACAAGTCACAATCGCCGCGGACCTTGAAGCACCTAAAGTTAAACTTAATCTTTAAACAAAAAAGAGGTGAAAATCAGTATCACGGAAAGGATACGGGGCTTTCTGGGCTTGTATGTGTAAAGTTAAGATATGGTCGAAAAAAGGTCATATTTTTGGTATGCAAACTTCACAGTCTGGACACTGAGAAATCTAAAAAACAAGTTTACTCGCATTAAATCGAAAAATGAGTAATTGAATATTGTGAACAAGTTTATATAATAGAAAATAAGAAAACGGTCGTTTTAAATATGTCATCATCATCATCATAATTTCAGCCACAGGACGTCCACTGCTGAACATAGGCCTCCCCCAGTGACTCCCAGATCGGCCGGTTGGAAGCAACCTGCATCAACCAGCAACCAGCGTCGTCCTGCAACCTTTACCAGGGTGTCTGCTCAAATATTAAATATGTAACCTATTTAAAACAATTTCATATCATAATTTCATTTCAACATATTCCTTATAATCACAGAGTTAATATTATACCACTTACAGTAGGTGGTTCTGTGTTCATAGAGTTGGGCATCAAACACAGGTGTCAATCGAATAAAATAAATGCACTTCAATAATCGTGACATAAAGTATGTATTTTTTTTAAGTAGGTATTCTGATTAATTGATTAATTTTGTTTTTGTTTATTTGTAATTTTTTTTTAAATCTATCTTTATAAATTTTGTTTTTGACGAGAAAATATTGTTACTTGTCTGTTTTTTAAATTTTGTTCCTTATTTTCTTACCATAATATGATGTCAAAATTATTTAATATCCTCTAAATAAATTAAAACATACTTGATGTCACAATTCTTGAAATGCTTTTATTTTATTTAAATGACACCTGTGTTTCATTCCTAACTCGAAAATAATAATAAATAATAATAAAATAATAATAATAACATACGTCGAAAATTTCTTTTAACGAAACATCTGTCCTCAAAATGTTTACTACAAACTGTTGACTGTTTCTGCGGAGTCCAATCTGGCCTGTTTATAACTCTTATACACTTTTCGCGAATTTCAGGTTTAGATGGTATTTAAAAAAAAAATTATATTATACTTAATATTTGACTAAACTATACAGAATTCTTTTAGTCGTTTATAAACAAGTTATATTTTAGATGCCCAAAAATTAAATTAAAATCTCAATGTAATCACAAAACGACAGTATTGGAGTATTTTTTTTGTAAACAAACATGTTTTTTTTTTTTAGTAATTGCTACTAATCTTCTATACCCACAAATGGCTGTCGATATTTTATCGATACTTATGACGTCACCGCTAGTTCAATCCCTAGTGTAGACATACAATTTACTATTTTACCTAATATTTATTGTAATTATGTCTATAACTACGAAATACACAAACACACACCAAACAAAGTTAATATTCTTCTGTAAAATCCAAGTTCTTTGTCGATTATAATTACGAATGAGACACAAATTTGTTTCAAAATATTTTCATCAAAAAATGTATTTACCTGTGAAATGTGTATTTATTTGGGTTATATGTTCTTGTCACATCACAATTTATAATTGAACAGCACCCCATGTCTACAGAAATATTTAGATAAGTTTTCCGTTTGTAATTTTGTATATTTTAATAAAATTAATTTTGACGTTTGTAATTGTAATCATTTATAGTCAGTTAAATATTTTTTTTGTGTCACATAGGTACATTGACATCTGTCTTTTTCTATCTTGTAGGGTGCCCGCAAGGATATGATGTCTCTTTTCCACGCTTTGTCAGTCTTTAAGAGCGTAGCGAATCCTAAGTCTATGGGGGCAGTACTACAGCGGACTGTCACTCACGACAGTTTACTACGCATTGATCATTGTTATTGCGAAAAATGGACATAAGCGTTTTTATTACTGCTGCAGTGTGTTTGGATGTTTGAATACAACACAAAATTGTGATTACACGTTATTCAAATTTCCAAATAATATTAAAAGGTATATAAAACTAGGTCTAGGTTTTCTCTTGTTAGTAAAGTAAGTAAGTAGTCAAGGTAAAGATAAGTTTTGATAACGATCAATCATTCATTCCATTACACATTCAGCAGGAATGAGCTTTTAAATTTAAATCGTCACTGGTATAATAACACCAGTGTTTAAGTAAGCGTGGAATAAAAGATAATAAACATACTAAATTATTCATTGATTATTTTTACATTGTCGTTGCTGGGATAAACACGTCACCTAGAAATGTCAGTATATGTCATAACAGATAATATAATATAATGTAGTTAGTACGTATATTTCTAACAGCGCGCAGCTGCCGCCGCTGTTAAACGACAGTCATTGAAGAAGCCAAGTTGGGGAGAGTAATTTAATTATTGCTCTGTCTTCCCATTTAGGCCTGGGCGTATGATAAGATGAATAAATAAACTAATCGTTGTATCGGTGTAATAAAGCACACTTATTTATTTCAAAAATCAGAAAAATTTGCATCGTTATTCTGGTTGGTAACTACAGAATCTTCAAGTTCATTATTTTCATAGGTGACTCCGTATAACGTAAACGAAAAACTATTTTTGCTTCAAGCGCATGTATTGAATTCATATTTTCCTTTGTAGGCACAATAATATCGGATTCATCTTATCTGAGATAGAGGATTACTTATACACCCACGATTCTCATAAAAATGCCATCTAATATCAATCAATCCGACCGTGTGGATGTTTATTTATTTTGTTGTCTGTATTTTTGATTACAAATCGCAATAGGGTAGGAAAATTAATTAGACAAAAACCAATTTGTAGACACAATTATACCTAGGTGCCTAATTGAAGTAAAATAATTATGTACAAGTAAATTACCTGGGATACTATTTTAGCTTATACACTTTGTGAAAAACTCGTACAGAATTTCCCGCCCCAGCTTTTATTAGACACACCTTTTGTAAGATACAAACATAATTAAACTAAAATATCTACGTATTGACCTGTAATATTATTTTAGCTTATATCACCCTGTGAAGGACTCGATGAGAATTTGGAAGAACAAACAACCCCAGCATTTAATAAACATTAGTGCGCGGGGCTTGCGTCAGCTATTTTGGGTAATCCCTCTAGAGGAGAAAAAAAGACTTATATCCTTGCCAAGTTTCAATGGTTTTTCTATGAAACGTAACAGTGGGGTGGGTAGGTTACTTTCGAATTTATTTATTTATTTTCTTTATTAAGGAAACAAACAGCTATCAATATTACATTTAGCTTATGAATAATGTTTAGTGTAGCATTACAAGTTTCCACCAGTAGTTTTTACAGTAAACAGCTGACGAGATAAAAAGTGCGTTTAAACTTATAATACATAGGGACAAAACAATAATAATATAGGATTAATCTTACAAGGGCGCAACTACAGTTGCCCTTTTAACAATAAAAGAAAGCGCATCAATTTTTCGTAAAAATGTCGATGTGATTGTAAGTACTGTTGTACCTATTGCAAGCTCCTATAATAAAACTGTTACTTCTATAGTTAGTCGAGCAGATGGGTGTAACAAATGTACTTTTATACCAGTATTATTATTAGATTTTGACAAAATCAGTACAGAGAAAAAATATATGGCACACTTTAGACTAAATAGTAGTGTTTTATTGTTTCATTTCAGTTTTTTACTATAAAAAAATGTCCAAACAAAACCGGGGAACGCTATTAGTAAAGCTGGTAGATAAGCCCGCGTTTGAAGAGCGGACCCTCGGCAAGGAAAATGCCGAATATAAAATACAATAACCATACGAATGATTTTTTCATTCCACGTAATTTGACGATGGGTGTGCTCCGAACGTGATGGATATGCTGCGGATGATTTATGTCCTTGGCCAGTTTAGGTAAAGTCTGGTTAAGGCCCGATTAGTGGTTGGTAGCGCATCGGATTTGCGCCGCACGTAATGGGTAAATAATTAAAACTGACCAAAAGAGCGAAAGTTACTTTTAAACTTTCACCTTGCATGATTAATACAAACTAAATGGTCAGTGCAACCTGGCCGAAACGTCGAGCAAATTAAAAGTAAAAAAAAACCTAGCGTCGCGATAAGCGTTCGCGACTAGTTCGCGTTCCTAGCGTTCTAGTGTGTATTAAAAAGGTAAATATATCGGGCCTTATCATTTATTTTCGTAGAGGTTGCTAGTCATGGGTAGTAGAATACTTTCATTTGCACAGTCACTCCAACAAAAAGGTATGTAAGGTTTATGAAAAAAAAAGTTATATAAGAAACGATTCTTACTCTTAATAATACCTACCCCCTGTATTTTTTCAAACCATGACTAAAGAATAGCCAATATACTATAAACAGTGGCTTACATTTCAAATTTTTAGTTTAATCATACATCGTAGTTACCTGGCATGTTTCAGTAGGATGTAGGCATTTATCTTCTGTAAAACTTAGTTATAATTCCATGATGCTGTTAGAAAAATAGAAGGACAACAAAAAAGCAACGCAATTTGACCATGCCCGGTCAATTTGTTTTAGGCTTAGGCCACTTTGCAGACTTGGCACATGGAGCGTGCACGTCACTGCATTTCGTAAAACTATTCGAAATTCAGAATTCTGTAGACGTTTAGAGAACGCCCCAATTTCCATTTGGCCTGCCACACACATATTATTTCATTGAAAGAAGTAATCGTATACGAAATTCACGTACCACTCAAATTCGTAACGCATGATTGGAAAAATTGATATTAGAATTTATACTTTATTTCATTACGTTTGGATTACGATAATCGGATCAATTTACTGAGATATCAGAAAGTATTTTATTGGATAATGTGTCTATTGGGTTAAGTTAAGTAGGTAAATAATATTGAGGTACAAATATTTGAGCCGGTTCTTCATGCAGAAGAGTTTCAACTATGGGTTTTCTAAAGTACCACACCTCTAAAGTTACCCTTAACGGCTTTACTGCGTTTCAAATGTAGTCTTTCTAGGAAAAATAAATTATAAATGGGCAATATAATTAAATTATCACCGATACCTCAAAGGCTGAGTTTGCAGCAGGCCTGCTTGATATCGTTTATGATGACAATCTATTCATGTTTTCTAACTTATAGTAACCATTAATAGCCTTGTCTTTCATCATCATCATCATCATCATCATCAAGCTTTGCTAGTCCATATTGGATATTGTCCTCCCCCATAAAACGCCATATAGCGAGCTGCTCTACGGCTTTGCATCCAGCGGCTCCCCGCAATCTTGGGTAGCTCATCAGTCCATTTGGTACAGGGCCTGGCTACGCTGCGTCTTTCAGTCCATCTTTCACTTTACAATAAATAAACAGTTTATTCCCAATATCATTTTTCAATGAGTAATCTAAAAGTTTAGTAAATATGTGTTCTTGGGCTTAATTATTGTTTCTTGTTTCTTGCCTTCAGTTTGTTTTGCACATCTGAAAACAATGCAAATAGTATAAATTACCTAATGGTATCCATAGTGCCAAAAGAATTTTCTAATATAAGAAGAAATAAAATAACGGAATATAGGTCAGTCTGTTTAAAAATGCTGTAAATCCTTTAAATTGACACTTTAAAGCTTCACGTGTACTTTCGTGGACAACCCCGCTGACTGCATAATAAATATTTCATGGCCTCTTTTACCACCATTTTATGCTTCCTTTAATACCCTGCGAACTTCACTAGACTAAGCAGTCTCTCGTAAATCAATTCGTCGATTCGAACTCCAATGAAGATTTAGTGAACCGCTCATAACTCTGCTTTGGCGACTTTACGATCGTTGGTACAAGATATCGGAAAATGCACACCCCAGCTATATCATGTTTGGACGTTAAAACTTTTTCATTGGCCACTGAAATGAGATATGGCTGCATAGTGCTTTAGTTCCCGAAATAGCGTTAGCACTGGACAGTATATCACATAAAGTTTTTATTAGACTTTCGTAGATAGCCTTAATATTGCTTACCGTCTATCTGACCTCTTTAAATTTATTTCGAAGCGATACGAATACGAGTAATGCTACAATGACGGCGAATAAACTTGAAGTTGGACGTAATTTTTTTTATTTTCAAATTTCCAAAAAACAGTTATTTTAACTTTGTTTTGGCATTTTGTTATAGTCTGACATAAAAACAACACTGACTTATTATAATATAGGTACCTACTGTTTAAGAGTTTATGGTTAGGCCCCAGATTTATTGTGGCTTAGTGTCATAATCACAATTTAACAATCCATAACATTGCTTAGCTGTTTACTGTAAAAAAACAAGGTTGGTTGGTGGTCATTGGATATAGGTATCCATGAAGACGTGTACGTCTCGAGGTCTACTAAGTCATTACAAAATTATTTATAACTTTTACTCGCTACCCTGCGATGTTTGGTGTGCATTAACCTCCTCCATAGTTGGTCTCTCAGAGGTTGAGGATCGTGCCCCCGCATACTTAGTTACCTGGATGAGCTGTCTCTAGGCATTTTGATCCTGCGCCCGTCTAAATGCTTTGTAGAACGGCATTTCCTGGGTTTTCACAAGTAGGTCTGACCAACGTCTTTTGCCATGTGGTCTTTTGCCCTGTATTTTCCCGATGAGGATAGCTCTCTCCAGGTTATCAGGTGGTTTTCGGGCAAGATGCACAAAGTACGTACAGTAAATGCAATGTGCATTAACATCCCGATTAATAAAAAAAAAAATTAAAAAAACAAGTTTAAATCCCGATCGCATAGTTGTAAGCCACAACGTGACAGAAAACGCTTTGTAATAAAATTGCATTTGACGTATGTTTTCTTTCTACGGCTGTTTGCTTAGTAACTTATTATTGTAATACCTACGTTTAATCAACACGAAGAAACCAACTTCCCCGATAAGTATATCCATGTACTTATATTAACTATTGTCTTCGCTCCTAGGGCTGATTCAATAGGATAGAGCCCTAATTTTCCGGGACTTAACAAAACCTCGAACATGTTTAGCGAAACAAGCTAATGTGAGCTTTATGTTGAAAGAAATAATGGTTAGTAAATATATTTTTTTGTTAGCTCAGGGTGAGATAAGACAGATGTTGTAATAAGAATCTTGTTACAGATTGCGAGCAAACAAATACCAAGTAAATTCAACTAGAGATAGTATTTTAGAATTAATAAAGACTTACAGTTACGTTAGGATCAGTTAGGTAAATAAATGGAGGGGTGCTACAGAGTAACCTCCTCGTGCGGCGGGGTGTTGCTTATTACATCTGGTTACGATCGGGTGTAAGGAGCAGCATCCTGTCCCGGTGCACCCTGGGCAACGGCAGTTAGTAATTTCCTCCGGGTTATTGCTAGCTGACGGCTGAACTCTGTCTGTGCCGCTCCCTGCACTGCTATGTTAGGCATAGTGGTGTAGAGATGTGGTACGAAGCATACCGTAACCCGCCCTTTTCAGGGCCGACCGGGGGTCCAGCTTGCCTGGACTGCGAGGCGGAATCCTCTATAAAAAGTTTACGCGCGGCAGTGCCCGCCTTTAGTCAGCCGTTGCTGACTGGCGGGTCGCCGGGCAACCCGTTACCTTAATTTAGGGACCGGGGGCCGTCGGGGCATTTGCCCGGGCTGCGAGGAAGGAAAATCTCAATAAAAAACCCATGCATACCGTTTTCTGCCCTCCAGGGCAGACCGGGAGTCGTCGGGGTACTTGCCCGGACTACGAGAAAGGAAAATCTCAATAATAAACCCATGCACACCGCAATCTGCCCTTCTCAGGGCAGACCGGGGGTCCTGTTCTGCCAGGACTGCGAGGAGAAAACCTCTATAAAAACACCAGCGCGGCAACACCCGCCAACAGCCGGCCGTTGTCGGCTGGCGGGATGCCGGGCAACCCGTAACCTCTAGCTAGAGGCCGGGGATTCTGGCCATTGAGGTCAGAGTCGCGAGGTAGTAGTCCTCTCTAAAAACTACCAGAAGGGCGTCCCTCCCGTAGGGACAGGTGGCGGGGTCTGCGGTTGGACCCTGCGTGGTTGAGGCCGTAGTAGCGGTTTTGGGGTTTTCCTGGTTTCCCGTTCCAAACTGGGCCACGTGTTATTGCCGTGCGTGGGGACCCGTAATTCCGGGAGAAGGGGATCCTGGGCGTTGAGCCTGTGGCAGACCACCCAGGCAACACATTCCTTTGGCCCCGGATTCCGGACACACGGGCGGTCTTGACCTTAGCCGGGTTGAGATCAATCGGCTGGAGGTGGCCGGCATAACCGCCGCCTCGGCGAGCAGGGGGTATGGGGGGCAGGGCCAGGGACGGGCTCGGTGTTGCGCGGGTTTTGGTCGACCTCGCGTTAGCCTTGCCCCAATCTCTGCGTCAAAGATCCCATACCACGGGTCTCTTAGGGATCCCTGCTATGTCTGGTGGGTAGCTCTGGGCTACGCCTCCACCCTCCTTGGAGCCCACACAACTCGGGGAGTTGTGTGGGCTCCAAGGAGGGTGGAGGCCCCACCGGATGAAACCGATATTTTTGATATACGACCATGGACTCTTTATCTTCTAAAAGTTCGACCAATCCCCGAGCGCGAGGCGCTCAAAAACCCATAGCCGAACCAGCAGAGCTGTTGAATTCGGCGGAAAACAGAAGAAGTCGGACCGGAACTGGCTCACAGTTTAATTCGGTCGAAGACTTAGCGAGTGAAGCGGGTAGCTCCCGCCAGTCTGGATACAACACCGCATCGGATGGCTGTCGCAGTCGCTCCCAGAGCCGCAAGCGACGTCAAAATATGGATGGACGAATAGGGTCAGACGACTCATTATTTACGCAGGGCGGGTTATCCGAACCTGAGGGTGATGACCTTCAGTCTCGGAATATCAGCCTAGCTAAGAGAGGCAGAAATAGAGGCGTAAAATCAGTCTCAACTAATGCCAGGCAATTTTTGAAGAATCGAGAGGAGGAGGCTTATGAACAGGACTTCAACCGCGTCCTTGAGCGGAGGACTAAATCCCCCACTCTGTTTGTTGAGCCCTCTGTCCCCGAACCCCTAAATTGCCCAGTCTTACCAGAAGACCTTGGCCAGCTGGAAATGGCGGAAATAAATGACATGGCCCACCAATGCTTGGGCGCTGTCATTACCGTCAAAAACAA
This sequence comes from Anania fuscalis, assembly GCA_950371115.1. Classification (NCBI taxonomy): domain Eukaryota; kingdom Metazoa; phylum Arthropoda; class Insecta; order Lepidoptera; family Crambidae; genus Anania; species Anania fuscalis. The sequence continues at coordinate 12,623,402 of OX493335.1, read as the reverse complement.
GTCTAAGAATTTACAAGGTCGTATGCAAAAGGCTCTAAATGATGCCACTAAAACTTTGAAAGACCTGATCGGCGAAATGACGGCTAGGTCAATGAATGACGAGCACAGGCGCATCGCAAACGCTAACAAAAATCTCAGAGAGGAGGTGGCTAACCTCAAGACTGAGGTCCGTAGCCTCCGGAGGGAATTTTCTGAAAGAGCAACCTGCCCTGCGCCTGCTCCCCCCTTGGACATTAATGCCATGGATACCCATGGAAATGAGACGCTCCTGCAGTCTATCGCGGCGCTCATCGACTCTCGTCTCGAGAGTCGATTTGCATGCCTCGAGGGACGGCTGGATCGTCTCAATCCTCTTCCGGCTCCCCGTCCACCTCTTGCGTCGGACGGTAACGTCCTGGCCCCCTCACCGAATGCTCCTATCTCGCCAGCCTCTATACCGAGCACTTCCGGAGCGGTGACCAGAGCCAAAAAAGCGAAACCGGGTAAAACACCCAACCCCAACCCAACACCTACAGCTGGCCCCTCAAGAGTGACGCAGACATTTGCTGCTGTAACAGCCAGGCAGAAACCTGCTAGGCTGCAGCCCAAAGCAGCGGTGAATAAAAATGTTCCCCAACCTCAGCCGACTGTAGCAGCTGGCCCCGCCCGTAACCAGGCGGGCATCAGCCTGACCCAAAATGATGAGGCACCACTACCTGCCCACAGCGAGGGCAACTGGACCCAGGTGTCCCGGAAAAAACGGCCGAAGAAGGGGAAAAAACCTCGTAACCCCTCTGCAACGGCCAACAAAAATGTTCTGTCCCAGGGTGCTAAATCCAAACCCAAAGGACCCTCCCTGACTCCCCCTCGATCCTCTGCAGTCATCCTCTCGCTGCAACCTGAGGCTGTCGAGAAGGGGATAAGCTACACCGAGGCCCTCAAAAAAGCAAAGGAGGTTCTGTCCCTCCCCGACTTAGGTCTAGAGGGCATTAGGTGTAGTAAGACTGCTACGGGAGCTAGAATGCTCGAGGTCTCCGGCTCCGAGCACGGCGAGAAGGCTGACAAGCTGGCAGTAAAACTAAGAGAAGTTTTGGACGGAGTGGCCAATGTGGCTCGCCCCACGAAGCGCGCAGACGTCAGGGTTACCGAGTTGGATGACTCAGTGTCTAGCGCTGAAGTCGCGGTGGCTATTGCGGCCAAATGTGGATGTACCCCGGATTCAATCCGGGTCGGAGAAATCCGCCCTGGGCCAAGAGGTGTGGGTGCGGCTGTTGCCTCCTGCCCTGTTGCTGTGGCCAAAGCACTGACCTCTGGCCGACTGTTGGTTGGTTGGTCGTCGGCCAAGGTCACACTCCTCGAAGCACGGCCGCTGCGGTGCTTCAGATGCATGAGCCTGGGGCATGCAAAGCAAATGTGCCCCTCCACTAAGGTTAGGAATGAGCTGTGCTTCAGGTGTGGGCAACCTGAACACAAAGCAACAGTATGCTCCGCGAAGCCGAGGTGTGCCGTCTGCGCAGACTCCGGAAAACCGTCGGACCATATAATGGGGGGGAAGTCTTGCAGACCACCCCAGATCAGAGGAAAGGCCATGGTCGTACAGATCCTGACCACCCAAAATAGTAATGTCAGCCGACACAGGCAGCTGGAGGAAGAGATGCAGGTAGCAGATAACAATGACAGCTAGGTCCCCCATCTCTCTCCTCCAGACAAATCTTAACCACGCCACCAGGGCCCAGGACCTGTTCCTGGCAAACCTGATGGCGTGGAACATTGACGTGGCTGTTGCAGCGGAGCCATACTATATCCCGCCCAATTGGGCTGGCTCCACTGATGAGACTGTGGCCATCATCGCCCAAACAGGTCCCCAATCCTCCCCCTTGGTAACCCTAGAGAGAGGTCAGGGATTTGTAGCGGCCAAGTGGAGAGGCATTGCATTTGTGGGAGTATATTTCTCGCCAAACCTGCCCCTCTCTCAATTTGAGAACTTCCTGGAGACCCTAGGCCCTGTTGTTGGCAGACTCTCACCACTCGAGGTTGTCTTGCTAGGCGACTTAAACGCAAAGTCTGCAGCCTGGGGATGCCCACACCCGAACGTTCGCGGTGGCATCCTGGAGCAATGGGCCTCCGAGCAGGGGCTGGTTCTCCTCAATAGAGGAAATGCACCTACGTGCGTCCGACGGCAGGGGGGATCTGTGGTGGACTTAACGTTCGCCACCCCTGTCCTGGCACGCAGGCTAGGAGACTGGAGAGTACTTGAGGGGGAGGAGACACTCTCAGATCATACCTACATCCGCTTTGAGTCCATTTCCTCCCAAACTCAACCGGCTCAGGCTATCCAAAACCCATTTCCGCGCTGGGCCCTTACACGCTTGGACAGGGATATGGCTGAGGATGCGGCACTAGTCCAAGACTGGGGCTACCCTTCGGACCCCATCGAAGACATCGACGAGGCTGCCACTCTCCTCCAGACTGCGCTAACACAGGTCTGTGACGCATCGATGCCTCGGACACGACCCCGCCCTGCGCGAAAAGAGGTGTACTGGTGGAATGAGGAGATCACCGCTCTTCGGGCCGCCAGCAACGAGTCGCGAAGGGCTCTCGTCAGAAGTCGCCGTCGAAGCAACCGCTCCGCAGAAGAAGAGGACCGGCTCTACGCAGCCCATCTAGAAGCGAAAAAGGCTCTCCAGAAGGCTATTGGCATAGCGAAGGAAAGAGCACATGAAGAGATGCTTGAGGACTTAAATAGGGACCCATGGGGACGGCCATATAAATCCGCGCGGAACAAATTCCGCCCGATGACTGCCCCCATCACAGAGACCCTCGATCCCCCTCTTCTCGAGAGAGTCATTGATGTGCTCTTCCCAGATTGCGAGCCACACCTTTCAGAAAGGATGAGGCCGCCCCGTATTCCTGCAGAGTCCCCCGTCCCCCCTATCACCGATGAAGAGATGGAGACGGCCAGAGATAGGCTTAAAGGTAAGATTACTGCTCCTGGACCAGACGGCATCCCTGGCCGTGTTTTGCGCATTGCTCTCGACCACATGGAGAACCGGCTTCGGGACCGGAAGACGGGTAGGCTGTGTTTAATACCGAAGGAAGGCAAACCGCCGGACTCCCCGTCAGCCTACCGGCCAATAGTACTGCTCGATGAGACAGGAAAGCTCCTGGAGAAAATCCTGGCATCCCGCCTCATTGAGCACATGAAGGAGATTGGTCCAGATCTATCGGACAATCAATTTGGTTTCCGGGCTGGGGCGAGGGCAAGATCAATCAACATCTGTATTTTAATAAATACTTTGATTGGTAATTCCCTTACTCCCAGCATCTGTCCCGATGCTGGGTTTGGTGAATGGTCTAAGGAGGAGCGCAGGTCGCAAAGATCCCGTAGACAAGGCCAGTGGACTATCCTTCCCGAGGTTGCTGCCCGTTCTTGGCCAATTGCCCTAAGCTACTGGTATAACAGAAACCTCTGGCCGTACCCCAAAATATCCTTACCTAGTCCCATCCTAACACCCTCTCCAAACCGGCATAGCCGAACCGTGGCGGCGCAAAACCACACACAGGCATCCGTAAGCCCAGAAGGATTAAATCCCTTCTGAAAGCACGGCCACAGCACCTTGGGAAAGTGCTGTGTGTTTATTTCCCAAACCCCCCCCCCGTTAATGATATGAGTGCAATTAATGATGCGATTATGTCATGCGATCCGGCTAACGCCCGGCGCTCGCAGGTACCCGGGCCTGCGAGTGTGAAATTTGTTACCGAAGGCCGCGCAGGGGTGGACGACCAGGCCCCCGCGTCGGCGAATATTACTGGCGCTTTACCACAAACAGGACCAGGCTCCAGCCTGGACCTGTCAGGCCTCGCAGAGGCCATACCTACTGGCACAGAATCTGTGCCACCACAACACCAGTGGACCGTAGTCGCCCACAAGCGCCCCTTGAAAAAGGGGAAGGCTGGCTCAGCGGCTCCACCACACAAACCAAACCACACACCAAACCAAGGGCCAACGGGACAACCGGAACGTAGTCGCCACAACCGGCGCGCGGAAAGGAAAGCCCGGAAGCCTATTACCAAAGCGGCAGCCGACGACGTAGCAGCGGAAACGCAGCGCGTATCTGCGCCGCCCACCTCCACGGAGGTGGCAGCGGCACAGACTATACCGGCTCCGCCGCCACTACCACCACCAACACTACCACCACCACCACCACCACCAGCACAGTCGAAAAGGAGAAGAAAGCCGAGAGGTCATCGTAGCCGGACACATGCTGCGAATGCTTCCCCTGCTCCTGAAAAGGAGCAGTCTGGGCCTGGGGATCGCCCGGGTGAGCGGACTTCCTCGAAGCGAGCTCGCCTGGATGAGACTCAGTCACCCAGGGGAGAAGCCAAACGCGCAAAAACCGACACGAGACCAAAGCGGACGATGAGCTACGCAGATGCGAATAAATCGCATCTGAGAGTAGCGGTTACCACCGTTCCGCCGAGGGACCTCTCGTCCGCCCAGGCAGATCAGCTCAAGGAGACTATCGACGATAGTCCGAAAATCTCCGAGCGCGCAAGCTCCTTCCTTCCGCGGACGCCCCTTCCTTCTGGATGGGGCACTAGCGATGTGGTGCGAGGATGCGAACGCTCTCGGCTGGCTGGTCGACAGGGTCAAAACCCTACCATCACCGATACCGGGCACCACTCTGACTGTTATTAAACAGTCAGAGATGAAGAAAAAGCTGAAGGCGGGGCTGCTTGTCCACTCCCGTATCACTGACGCTGCCACACTGCACCGAGTCCTTTGCGCCCAGAACCCGTGGTACAAAGTTGACTCATGGCAGTGTTACGATATGACGGTGGACAACAAGCCTCGAGAGGAGGATTCCAAGGAAAAGGTGATTCACCTTATCCTAGGAATCCCCGAAGACCAGAAGCAGACCATCCTGGAGAGAGATCGCCGAGTAGCCCATATGTCCGGCAGTGGCTACATCCGCTTCTTCTCTCCGGACGAGCCCGCAACAACCGGACAGGAACCGACAGCGACGAGTGAGGCCGCAGGGATAACATCCAACCCAGCGGCATCCACCTCAGCTCCCCAACCGGGTATGAGCGAGATGGAAGTAAACTCGGCGCTGCACATTGAGGGGAGCTACAGCGACGAAGATGACGTCCTGCGTAGCCCTTAGCTCCCTCAATGTCATACAGACAAACCTCCAGCACAAGCAGATAGCGGCGGCAACTTTACGCAGAGTGCTGGAGGTCAACAACAAGACCGTCGCTCTGATCCAGGAGCCCTGGATCAGGAATAATAGAGTCTGCGGTCTAAACAACATCGGTGGTAAGTTACTGCTGGACACCTCAGTTGAAAAACCGAGAACCTGCATCTACATGCCTAATAACGTAACAACAACCTTGCTTAACCAATTCTGTTCTAGAGACCTCACAGCAGTGAAGATATCTACAGTACAACAAACCGTCCTAGTGTTAGCTTCGGTGTATATGCCAAGTGAGGGCGAAATTCCTGCAAGGGAACTAGCCCAACTGGTACAACACTGCGAAGCACACGAATGGGACCTGATCATCTCCACAGACTGCAACGCACATCACCCGCTGTGGGGAAGTAAGGACACAAACAAAAGGGGTGAGTCTTTAGCCGAATATTTACACCAAGCAAACCTGAACATTATGAACAGAGGTATAGAACCCACTTTCGTAAGCTCAAGGTATCAATCTATCATAGACGTTACTTTGGCAACACACGCGGCGGCAGACCTCATTGAGGGTTGGCATGTATCAAATGAACCCTCCTTCGCAGACCATCGCCGCGTCTGTTTCCAAATACAGTACACACAAACACACCCTGTTCCATATCGCAACCCCCGCAAAACAGATATAACAAGGTACACAAATCTACTAACCAAGTCGCTAGGTGATGTACAACTAACAGACGTAACACTTAGTACTGATAACATAGAATCAAACGTTCAGCTCCTAACTGAATCCCTTAGAGACAGTTATGAACTGGCTTGTCCTGAAGTAACACCCAAAACCTCGGGTAAAAGTTCCTGGTGGGGGCCAGAACTCGACCGACTACGCAAGGGACTCAGGACACTCTTTAACCGAGCAAAAAACACCAGATCCACTGACGACTGGGAAAAATACAAAACAGCACAAAAACACTACAAGAAAAGAATCAGATTCCGGAGAACGGAAGGCTGGCATGATTTCTGTAATACCATTAACTCAACCAACCAAGCCGCAAGAATAAAGAAAATCCTTTCAAAAGGTGATCTCAAACTCCTGGGCTCCCTGAAGAAAGAAGACGGCACTTATACAAACACAGATGAGGAAACCAGTACAGTACTACTGGAAACTCACTTCCCAGGCTGTCAAATAACGTCAGACTACGGATGGTCTGACGAGCAATACAGTACACCAACAACCCAAGAATGGGAAATTGCAGACAAGGTAGTAACGACAAATAAAATAGAATGGGCTCTAAAGAGCTTTAAGCCCTTCAAGTCGGCAGGGCTGGACGGAATCTTCCCAGCACTACTACAATGGCAGACCAACCAAGTAACAAAACATCTACTACCAATCTACAGGGCCTGCATTGCATTCAAATACATACCAAAAACATGGAGAGAGGCGAAAGTAGTCTTCCTGCCAAAACCAGGCAAGGAAGACTATACGCACGCCAAAGCTTTCAGGCCGATTAGTCTAACATCATTCCTACTAAAAACACTGGAAAGACTAGTAGACCGATACCTAAGGGACGGAGCGCTAAAACGTAAGCAACTACATCCCCAACAACATGCATACAGAACAGGCAGATCAACAGAGTCAGCGCTGCACATGGTGGTGCATAAAATAGAAACGGCTATCACAAATAAAGCTTCAACCCTAGCTGCCTTCATAGACATAGAAGGGGCTTTCGACAAAACCATGCACAACAGCATTAACCACGCCCTACAGAAATACAACGTCGATCCAGTCATAAAAAACTGGATAACGCAACTAATAAGTAAAAGGGCGGTTCAAATAGTGGTGAACACTACCACAAGAGCAAAGGTAGTAAGAGGATGCCCCCAGGGTGGTGTCCTTTCACCACTCCTATGGAACATAGTAGTGGATAGCCTACTGTACAGACTAAACGAAAGAGGATACACTACTATTGGTTATGCAGACGACCTAACAATACTGATAAACGGAAACGCTGAAAATCTGCTCTGCGGAATTATGCGCTCAGCACTTCAGATAGTAGAAAAATGGTGTGACGAGCATCAACTATCAGTAAACCCGAAAAAGACAGAACTTATCCTTTTCACCAACAAAAGGAAGTTACCTCCACTACAATTACCAAAACTATTTAACACAGAACTCTCGCTATCAACTCAGGTGAAATACCTGGGCGTTATCCTTGATAACAAACTGAATTGGGCGAGTCATATCGATACAAAAATAAAGAAGGCCTGTATAGCATTTTGTCAATGTAGAAGACTAGTTGGTAAAAGTTGGGGTCTAAATCCAAAAATCACACTTTGGCTCTACACATCAGTTATCAGACCTTCTATAACTTATGGATCAGTTGTATGGTGGCCCAGAACACAACTGACCACAGTGAAAACAAAACTCCAGAGTCTACAACGACTAGCGAGCGTAGCAACTACTGGATGCATGAGAACCACCCCATCAGCCGCGCTCGAGTTCCTCCTAAACTTGAGACCGCTAGATCTCATCATACAGGAGGAAGCACAGTCAGCCGCCCTGAGACTAAGAGCAAACGGACTATGGAAACAAAACATAGAAACAACACACTCAAAAGTTCTGCAGGAGGTCCTAAAGGAATTACCACTCCTCGAGGCGCCCATGGACAGAACTCCGTGTCAACACATCTTCGATCGAAGATACAATATCCAACTCACAGAAGAACCAAAAGACAACTCTGGCGTCGATGAAGTTAGGATATATACAGACGGCTCAAAAACGGCACACGGTACCGGAGCCGGCGTCTTCTCGAATGATTTAAACATAAACATATCGACCACACTAGACAAGTTAAACTCCATCTTCCAGGCAGAATGCATTGGTATAACCAAAGCGGCACAGGCGGTTGCAGCCAGAGACGTCCGAGATCTTGGCATAAAAATTGTCTCGGATAGTGCATCCGTACTCCAAGCCCTACAAAACAATGTCGTAACCTCCGCACTCATACTAGAGTGTCACAATGCACTCCAATCCATTGCAAACACGAACAGAGTAGTTCTGCAATGGATCAAAGGACACAGCAACTCACTGGGAAATGACACCGCAGACGAACTGGCCAAAAGAGGATCGAAGGTAGTAGTCCATGGACCGGAACCACTACTGCCTATACCTCAGGCCCAAATTAAAACGTGGCTGCGTGAAAGAACCACAGGAACCCACCATACCGAATGGATGAACAGTGTAGGATGCAGGCAAACAAAAGATGCAATTCCGGCAGCATCAAAAAAGCTCGCCCGCAGCCTCATCAGACTAAAACGGAACGAACTTCGGAAGGTTGTAGGTACTATAACCGGTCATTGTTCACTAAACAGGCACCTATTCCACATAGGAGTAACAGACAGCCCCACATGCAGAGGATGCATGGAGGCAGAGGAAACGCCGCGGCACGTGCTCATGGAGTGCGAGAGCGTGGCAGAACAACGGGCACGGATTCTCCAATCACCAGGATCACTCCCGGAGGCATTCAGGAGCCTGAAGGGTCTGCTGGCCTTCTGGGATGACTTGGGCTGGTTGGAGTAGGGGAAGGACACAGCACGCACAATGGCCCAATCGAGAGGCTAAGTGCGGACACCTCCCAGCTAAACTAATTAACTAACTGGTTTCCGGGCTGGTCGGTCAACAACAGACGCCATAATGGCCTTAAAGACCTTTGCGCAGGACGCGTTTGAGAATGGCGACCGGCACTGGCTGTGTCAATAGATATAGCCAACGCTTTCAACAGCCTCCCCTTCTCCACCATCGTCGAGGCGCTCCGATTTCATGGAGTGCCTCCGTACCTAGGGAGGCTGCTGGGGGATTATCTCAGCCAGCGGTCGGTGGTGTACACGGTTGCGGGGGGGATGCTGGAGCGGAGAGCGATGCGATGCGGTGTCCCACAGGGCTCAGTCCTAGGTCCGACCCTGTGGAACATCGGGTTCGACTTTGTTCTCCGGAACCGGCCTCTCCCGCGCACCCGAGTACTTTGCTATGCGGACGACACCCTAGTCGTGGCTCAGGGGGGGAGCCTGGAAGAGGTGCGTCGTCGCAGTGAGGCTGCTGTCTCGGCGGTTGTTGATGCCGCTCATCGTCTTGGTTTGACTGTAGCCCTTGAAAAAACAGAGGCCTTACTTTTCCACGGCCCTCGTCAAGGCCCACCGCCTGAAGCATACATCTCAGTGGACGGAGTTGCCGTCGGGATTGGAACCCAGATGAAGTATCTGGGTCTCATTCTCGACGGCAAATGGAATTTCGCTGTGCACTTTGAGCGGCTGCAACCCCGCCTTGTGAAAACGGCCGCAGCATTGAGTCGTCTGCTGCCTAACGTCGGCGGCCCCAGCATCAGCGTTCGCAAGCTGTATGCTGGGGTCACAAGGAGTATGGCCCTATACGGGGCCCCAGTCTGGCACCCGCTTCGTGGGGATGCGAGGAACCTTCTAAATAGGCCCCAGCGCACGCTAGCACTGCGCGCGATAAGAGCGTATCATACGGTGTCCCTCGATGCGGCTCTACTTATTGCCGGTCTCCCCCCGTGGGATCTAGAGGCGGAAATCCTGGCCACAACTTACGAGTGGCGAAGTAGTAGAAGGTCATCGGGTGAACGCCCAATGTTAGAAGAATCAATCCGTGTCAGAAACTGCGCTCAGCAGCATCTGATGCGGCGCTGGTCTCACAGACTAGAATTAGGTCGCTTTGGGGGCCTGGCGGACCGCACGATAAGTGCGATCCGCCCGGTCCTCGAGGACTGGATGACGAGACGTCACGGCTCTCTTACTTTCCGTCTGGTGCAGGTGCTAACCGGGCATGGATGCTTTGGTTGGTACCTGCATCACATAGCCAGAAGAGAGCTGACCCCTGAGTGTCACGAGTGCGGTGCCGTGGAAGACACTGTTGATCACACCCTTCAGGTGTGCTCAGCATGGGTCCAGCAGCGTCGTATTCTGACCTCAGTGGTTGGGGATAACCTCTAACTCCCCAGCATAGTGCGAGCTATGTTGGGAAGCGAGGCGGCGTGGGAGGGTATGGTCACCTTTTGTGACGACGTAATGTCACAGAAGGAGGCCGCGGAGCGGGTCAGGGAGGACGATCCTCACGCTGATCCGATCCGTAGAAGAAGGAGGGGGAGAAGGCGAAGGCGTTACGCCATTCACCATCTCCGACCTCTAGCAGGCTAGCGAGCACTGGGTGGGGGCCCAGTGCTTGCATTGCACAGTCTGCCTGACCTGAGGTGATCCCAAGTGTACAGGATCACCTAATACCATATGCCTGAGGCCCGGCATAGCCGTACGTAGGTGATGCATGGAAGTCGTCCATCCGGGTCCCCATGCATCATCAACATACGTAGATTGGTACACCGCTGGTTTTTTAGTGGGTGGCCTCGCCGGGGGACAGTGCTTCTCACTGTCTCCCGACGAGGGAGTCCCACATAACCGGGCTGCTCCCCCGAGGCGGCCCGGTATGCGAAAAGCATTTTTCCAGTGAAAAAAAAAAAAAAAAAGGTAAATAAATGGACTACCTAATAAAAGCCGGTTGTTGTGGCTAGAATCTGTGCACTAATACCTACTTTTGCGGTGAATGGTCACAGCCTGTTGATCATAACGTGTAACGGTAAAGGATCAACTAAATTCATCCTTAAAATTATGGTATGAAAAGAAAAGTGGCAGATGAATTTGTATTTTTATTTTTAACCCATGGAATCCAATTATGATTTTATTTTGCAAACTCATAATATAGTTTTCGCCGTACAAAAAAGCCTTTATAATCGCTTTCTCATTTAATTGAGCCATTTTATACTGGAATTATTTTAGATGAGTTTTTTAGTCATGGTCTTGGTCACTTTTCTGAATTTGTATGTCCTTTATCGCACCACCCATAAAACATCTCTGTTTAGCCTAGAAGTGGTCGACTGGTAGAGAATGCTTTATGGTATTAAGCCCACCTATTGTAACTTGTGCTATAAAGGTTTAAATAAATGGTCACGAATGGTACGGCATTAACATATTTCTTGTGTTTTCCTACGCCTGCCAATTTATAAAAGTTTGTTTTTAGGGTTCCGTACCCAAAGGGTAAAACGGGACCCTATTACTAAGGCTCCGCTGTCCGTCTGTCACCAGGCTGTATCTCATGAACCGTGATAGTTAGAGAGTTGAAATTTTCACAGATGATGTATTTCTGTTGCCGCTATAACAACAAATACTAAAAAACAGAATACGATATATCTTTAAGGGGGCTCCCATACAACAAATGTGATTTTTTTGTCGCTTTTATAGAAAATGGTACGAAATCCTTCGTGCGCGAGTCCGACTCGCACTTGGCCGGTTTTTGAATTCATCCAATCTGGGAGTTTAACCTTTTGTGTTCACAACACCACTATGTCCAATCAGGTAAAACGATAAAATTAGATTGGCATTGTTTGTAAATTTTCACGTCAATTCTAAGAACGTTTTTCAGCTAGTTTTATTTCATCTCATACTAATTTTATTCCTCTGTCGTATTTCAGATGTTATAGTATGTCGCCAAGGCGTTTGGCTGTAATAGGAGTTACTGTTATTTCATTCATAGAGAAGTCAAGTACAGTTACTTCTAATTTGGCCTCAAACTACCAGAGGATCAGATTTTAGTGAAATACGATTTTGTGAGACCCGAATCAGGTCGCTTCAAATTTGGCGGATGCCATTATAGTAAGTTTCTTGTTTTAAGACCCTACTTAGAATATAAGGAGGTTTTATATTTAAAAGTTACGGTATAATTTGGCCTCTAATACTGTTTTCAGTCGTTGTCTGGTATTTTATATTTACGGGGGATTAGGTTTCTTATTAAAGTTTCAAACAACGCAAATTAGTTCTATTAAGCTTACTTTATTACGTGCCGAGAGTACGTAGACTTACTTTATTGGTTGTTTGTACAAAATTATTAATAATGGGCTGTTTTATTTAAAATAACTAAGTTTTTTTTAATTAAAAAGGTTTTTGGTTATCGTCACTTTGTCCGTTAATCACGTTGCACAGTCTTGGAGGGAATCTTCAATAACGAACGTTTCTTCAAAAAATACAATGTGGTTTATTCGAATTATTAATACAATTTTTATCAAAAAAATATAACGTCACAATGATGGCCGTGTCGCGTATGTACGGCGCGGGGTTCGAGAGGCGAGTGCCCGCTCGCAGCTCGGTGTGAGGTTGCCGCGGCTGGCGATTTCGTCGGTCATCGTGCGTTTAGCGTTAACAGTCTTTAAATTTATAGCAAGTGGTTATGGTTATAGAACTAAATTAGAGCAGTAAAGTCAAGAAAAACATTTTAAACAGATAATTTCATGAATTATTTTTCTCTTACTAAATATTTTTATATGACCAACTCTGTGTTTTTTAACTTTTTGAGATTCTTTCGGAACAATCCGAATAAATTGGAAAGTTATTTTATGTATCTAATTTCTTCAAAGGAGCAATTAAGTAGGTATTGTATTTATAAAAAACAATTTAGCGTATCTCGGAAACAGCTTTCACGATTTCGATGAAATTTTGTATGTATCCTCCTCGACGATCTCCGTAGCTGAGAGGCGAGCACGCCGGACTAATGGCGTCGCCATCTCTGAGGTTCCGTGTTAGATCCCCTGTCGTGTCAATTTGGAAAACAAACTTTTCTACATTGTCTCGGGTCTTAGTGTTGTGGTACCGTCGTTGTTTCTGATTCCTATAACACAAGTGCTCTAGCTTAGGATCAGAGCAATGTATGTGATGTTGTCCCATATTTATATTTATTAATTTATTTTTGTAGTAAGTACCTATTTTTATTGTGCCGACGGATGATACTACGAGTATTACTTACCTCAAAATTTTGTGAGTTAGTGATATTTTATTATTCATCTTTTTATTTAAAACGTTACCTTCATTGAAAACTTGGACTTATTATAATTGTTCTCACTAGTGTGACAGAAACCTGCATTGGTTTTCCGTACACTGTAGTTTTAATTTGTCGTTGAGCGTTCGTAAAAACATGTTATTTTAACAAATCAAATAAATGGATTATGTGTTTGTTGACCGTATGATTCTCGCCTTGATGCTTATATTAATGTAGTAGGTATTTCGTGTAAAACTGAATGAAATTGACATTTCTCGAAAATCTAAATACAAATCCGAAACCGGAAAGAAAGCACTAATCTGAAAAAGATTAGAGGTTCTCCGTAGTATCAAAATTATTCACCATCAAGAAAATGTACCCAGTATCATCCATTATATCCAATACATCTCATAAAATTAGTTCTACATTTCCTTTCAAGAGGGGTCGGACGATCCAGAAAGAGATATAGGAAGGTTGTACACGCGCCGTAACGGTGGTCATTCCGAGGTCAATTACCTCTCAGAGCATCGCATTGAAAATAACGTCTTTGTTCGGAATAAGGGAGGTTCTACAATTTTAGTTTTTCATGAATATATTAGGAGGCTTGTTAACGAGACGGGTCTCTCCGGTTCGGCAACGGATCAGCTTCTCGAAAAGGTTTTATCATTTGTCAAAACCCGGGGCCGGTTGGACTTCGGTCCGGCTACAGGTATTTCTACTAAAATAAAACGTTTTGTATGAAACGTATTTTTACCATACACAAAAAAATCGCGCTAACCGTACCAACCGCACATTAACAAAAAATGCAAGGCGCCAACGTAAAGGTTACGTAACGGGTTGTCAAAAATACCGTTGAAAAACGCTTTTCCGCCGAAAACCGAATAGAAACCGTCTCGCTCAAATAACGACATGATGAAGGTTGCTAGAATTAAAAGCCATCATAATTTAATCACTTAAAATCCATTTTGGAAATCGGCTCTAAGCCTCAATCTGGATTATTTTTAGAATGGATCTAATAATCTGAACTAGAAAAAGTTAACCTGTATGCCTGCACCTTTACCTTGAGGGGGTCTAGTTCTATTAATCTGTGCCCGTATGTCACGTCGCGGGTATTGGGCGAGTTCAAGTAATGTGCATTCTTGTAGGGGTGCAGCGGATAGGGTTGTTTCAGAATGTTGTACGTTTTATGCGTCTGGCAAGCGGATGTTTCGAGCCCCGTATAGAATTTTAAACATTAGAATGAGCCATTGTAAATACTTAAGCAGATTGGAATTATATAAACACCGCAATATGACAACTTCGTTCGATCGATTTTTTCTTAATATACAACCTGCTAATAAACTTTGACTTTGACTTTGACTTTGACTAGTCTCAATAATGGAGTGCTTGCTTACATTGTGAATTGGTTGGCTAATCTTTAGTCATTATTAAAAAAAAAACACTTGTTTTTATATTTTTAATGCATAAATATATTATGTAGAGTTTGATTAAGGTAGTGTTTTGTGGTAGGTAGGTAAGGAGCAGTTGATTATGCAAAAGAAAAATATTTTTATACTTACAAAGTTAAGCAAATATAACTGTCTACCGCGTACTTGATGGTATGGAAAAGAAAAGTCCAAGTCATGGAGTGACCACAATTTTTATTTTATTTTACTCATCTCTGGCAACAAATCCACAAATCTTCAAAATGATTTTCTTTGAATTTTCGTGAGACACCCCTACTAAATATGCCCTTCTAAAAATATGACGTCAAAGATTGCAGATGCCATAGGGTTAGTAAAAAGTAATATGGCGAAACTATTTTTTATTATATTTGAGGAACTCTTGCAATAAACATTGTTTTGCAAAATGTGGATAGTTGCATAGACATGGTATCTTAAAAAAACTAAAACTACTGCTACGTTTTGGTAGTTACTTAGGTCTCATTAACTTGCTCGCTTACTCATAATTGTCCTGAAGTAGTAACAATCAGACTGAAAATTGTAATAAATTTGTAATTTTTATTATTTTAGTTCGTACTCTTAAGTTGAGTACCTATGTAAACCTCTTACAGCCGCCCTCAGAGACGGCACTTAACTTTAATGGTAACTTGAGTAAAATCTGTAATACTAAAGTCGGTACAAATGAGGACCATTTTTGAATGAACAAAAATGATAATCCACACTTTACTGTTAATTGACGTCTCTGAGTGAGTCAGTTAATGTGAATTTTGTTGGTACGTTGCTCTTTATGTTTCTTAGAGACAAGAAGAGCTCAAAAATTTAAACTTATTAAAAAGTTAAAACAATTAACTACGTGCTAAATTAGTAGAGACTCAATGGACTCATGTTACAAACTAAATATTTTTTTTATCACTTATGGTTAAATTGGCAAACATCATTATGATAAATACGCAACGACGAAACTCTGTTGATTGGATTGGAGATCTATGGAATACAACTTATGAATCTTCAAAAAAGTTGTGTTAAAAGGAACGAAACCATTAATATTGCCAGAGATTTCTCTAAGCACAAACAGACATAAATATTCAAAAGTCTGTGTGTGTGTGTGTGTTCATTAGCACTGTACTTGTAGGGGGTAGTACCTTGCAATATTTTTTTTCAAGATTTAATTCTACAACTATATCTTCATAAGTACTTCTCTCTCTATGTATCTTAGTCTCTGAGCCAAGCTACGGACAGACAGACAGAGCGACGAACATGGCGAAACTATAAGGGTTCCATGTTTCTTGCTTTCAAGCAATTCACCGGGCCACTAAGACAATCAGGTCGAACTTGTTAATAGTATTATTTATTACGCTATTTGCTTTGTTAGAAGACACCGTTCTTGCAAGACAGTGCCCGGGTTACATGTCTCTAGGGCGCCGTTAGCTCTTGATACTACCGAGGTCAACTACAGAAATAAACGTAATCTTAAACTACTGTTCACCGACATTCCTCGCAGCGATGCTACGAAAGAAAATTGCGCGACTCTTATGGCTGGAATTCCGCAATATAGAATGACAAGATTGGTTCAGTTTCAACGTTTGACTTCCACAATATCCATGTTGTTATTTAAGATAAAATTATTAAGTAACAAAAATATTGTTAGAGGCTATAAAAATCTAATTCCAAGAGACTTCTACCCTTTTCTCGATTCTCATCAGCTTTGCTTTAAGTATCAACTACTACCATGCCTTTCGATTCAGTCTAGCTTATTGTAGGTTAAATACGCGGTCTTTTTAATATTAATTTTATATAACTTGTTCCAGCAAAATTAACTTGCAATAATTTTATAATAAAAGGTGCTCAAATTCAACAACTATTTCTTCCAACAATTTTAATAAAATAAAAATAAACTTTATTAAAATGCTATATTTAAATTTGCGTAGGTCGTTGGCAATATTAACAATTCTCTCCTTAAACAACGTTTGAAAAGATGTCTCTGATTATTACACAGTATCTTCACGAGGAATTCTAATTTAGAGTATTTGCCAAAAGAACTTCATCTTTTTACTTGGTTTGGTTGATGGTAGTGATGTGACAAGTCTTCAGCGGGGTAACCATGAACTCTTAAAACAATCTTAAATCTGTCAATTTCTACGTCATTACGTACGAAATTTGACAGATTTGACAGGATTTGACAGATTTGAGATTCTTTTAATCAATCAATCAAGACAATTTCGTTTTGTTTCGCGATCGAGTGCTCACCTAAATACGGACGCGGCGGTTAGTGTCCAGAAAAAGGACACAGTGAGTGTAGTGTGTGACGGTACTTGGCGTGAAAATAATATTATGAGGGTAGATGAAGAATCTGCCTCTCATACGGAGTGGAGACGTCGCTGTTCCAGTCAGCCTGTGACCACGGTCGGTGTAACCCGATGGAAACGTCAGACAAAAGAGGTAACATTTTGTACCTAATTATGATCGCGTTCATTCCCGTTTCATTGGGTAGGTAAGTAGGTGTTAAGGTACAGTTATTTAAATATTGAAATCTTTCATAGAAATGTTTAAGTAAAACTGTTTTATAAATGAGCCATTTCTCATTTAGATTCAGATTGACAGGGCTTCTTCTAATTTAGATTCAGATTTAAGTGTAATGATAAATCGAGTAAACATTGTGTTTGTGTACATCACTAGCTGAATGTGCTTTTCTCGTCCCTATATTACTGTGAGTATCTGTTTGCTCTTATCGTTGAATTTTCCGAGGGGAAAGACTTCTCTACGGTCTTATTTTTGCAACGGCATGTTCGGATGCAAATAAAAATGTAGCTTAAAACTCTTCTGTGTGAGTCTTGTTATTGTGAGATAGAAGTGCACAGTTGTCTTGTTGTTGATTAATATTTGATTAATTTGTACTTTTACGACATTTCAAAATTTGAAATGTGTTAAAACCAAAGAGGATTTAAATACTACGTTTAAAACTAAAATCAACTAAAATCTAAATACTACTAACAGGATTTTTACTGTCAAATAAGAAAGTAACCTATTTCGTCTAGGTAGGATAGGTACCTCCTTTACAAAAAGTTTATCGGTCAATATCAAAATAAATAAAAAACACTTTAAAACGTCGATAACACACAAAACTTTAAGGTACTTACATTGTTTAAGTTTGTTATTTTATGCTTCATACTCTAGTCGAAGAACTTTTATTATTAGGAAAATTTCAGCATTACAGCTCCTGCTGTAAAAAAAACTGAAACATTTTAATACGTCTAGCCTAGTACAGACTATATAAAGCCACGTGTAATGACTCGAGCTGTCATTAGCCGGGGCTCGCGAAGATTGAAAATTTAACGAGGATCGTTACCCCGACGTGCTGTCCGCTCCACCTCGCCTTAAGGTGAAACTGCAGATTTTGACAGTTTTACGTCAAACTATTAAGTTTTTCTGATACTTTTATTGGATAAGTTAAGTCTGTTTAGAAAACAAACGTTAAATGGGGTCAAAAATCATTAATCCTATTTAACGTTGCATGCAATTTGAAAAGTTTTATTGATAATAATCATGGAAATTGTAAGTCTATATAGAAAAAGATACATTCACAAGTAAATTCACTGCCAGTAAGTTTGCGCATAAAATTGGTCCAGGGTTATTGGAGAGCGCATAAGAGAGCGCATATTTTAAAAAAATAGTCGAGCTAGGAACCTCTATTATTTTTTAAATTGTAAAATCTGAAAGTTGACGTTTATCAGTCAAATGCGACAGCGTCTCCTTAACACTCCTCTTGTTTATTTTTAAATTTGCGACATGTAAGTTTATAACTTTGATAATATACGGGGTACAACAAATGAACTTAATAATAAGATTAAGCACTACTTTAATTTTTTATAATAATTTGATCATTTTTAAAAAATTCTCTTTAAACCAATTAATTAATTTAAAAAAAAACTATCATCTTGTAAAGTATACATTTTTTTCTTGCCCAGTGAAGACGCTTCTTCGAACTTTTCAAAATTGATACTTAATTTAACCTAATTATTAGTTAGCACTTCAAAGTTTTAATTGAGGTTTATAGCATACTTTCATTGGATTGGTGCATAATTTTTACATGAAGTGCACTACAGACTATAGCATGGTTGTGAAGCAGGGTCACAGACGGACGAAACTCCATTAGCGAGTGTTGGACGGTGGCCAGCGTGCTTGGTTGCGGAAATACTTTGTGCAGATGTGACAGTAGGTAAAAAGCTATAGAGTATTTAGGAGCCGTTAATGCTAGATTATACGCTCATGGTAATGCTGCATAGACTATTTTAAAAACCAGAAGCCAGTTTCGAAACATTTGCTACAAAGCTAGCCAAATCCTCACGGATTCTATTTGGCAAAATGTTTCATACATGAATGATTAGCTAAACGATAATACAAACTAGTCTATCACGACAATAAGGACTAGATTTAAATAACGTAAACTTACTTAATTTGACATTTACATACACCGAAACAAAAATCTACTGATGATAGATTATTAGATATTATAGTAGATTTTTTGTTTCGGTGTATGTACGCATACAAATCAGTCACGTTTTCGTCAAGTCGCCAAATATTTCCGTGACATGAGACTATAAGTACTTAGGAGGCGCAGTCGTAACGTGAATCAAGATTGTGGTCGATGTTCTCCAACTTCTGGATCACATTCATTTTGCCGTGTCTGTTATGCGACTTGCTGGTGACGTAACTGATTATTATGTAACTATGTTTATATAAAGTCATTAGGTAAGTAATAAAAAAAATACCCACATAATATTTGAGTTTTTATCTCTGCAGCTATCCACTCTTTGGCTTAGCCCTAGCAAGTAGCATTCGGGGAAGCCTCGAATTAAAATTCATTGTCCACTCGAAACAGCATGAGGATCACAAACAATTAGAAAATTCAAAGTTTAAACAACACTCGACACGTGTGGGGTTGAAAAATCAAAGGGCGAGATCGTTAAGTGTTTTTGCATGTTTGTTGTTTGTTTCCGACGGGATATTTTTAAATTTTACGTGGCAAGCAGTGAAATAGACAATAGAATAGAGTTGAAAGAGACACCGGTGATTAAGCTGGAAAATCTGATAGTATTTTACAATTTCTAGTCTGCTTCACTTGATTATTAATTTACCCATTTCAACTATATTTTCCCCGTACCTAAGAATGTTTTCTTTCTTGCATTGTTTCATGGGTTTGATTTTTTATCGTAAAAATAATAGTTTTCTCAACCGAGTTATTAGAAATTATAATCTTCCAAGTAAAATAGACCACAAAACTTTGATCTCTATTCCATTTATCAAGATGGCTGATTTTATTTTACGGAACTCACTTCGCCTCTTAAATACAGTCAACACTGAATACAGAGATCCGTAAAACTTTTATCTGTTCTGCATTGCCACAGTTGATTGCGCGCCGCAAGCGATTCTAGTCAAATATTCATTTATTCAATGCAATCTTTCATATGGGACAACGGCGAAATGCATTATGGTCCAAGTTAGTACGTTCTCGATTCAAACTCGTCGTTTGTGAATTATACATGAGATGATACTCTCAATCTGTCGCTTGTTATGACCAGTTTTTAACGACCTCCCGCGTGTTTCTAGCGCTACTGAATTAGGAGGTACCAGAGTATGTGGTTTAGTCGGGATGGGCCAGATTGTGGTGGTCGCTAAAAGTCAGTGTTTTCGTCGGTTGGGAAAGTTTGACAAATCGCTTCGAGTGCAGTTCTAGTCGTCAAGCGATAAGCTGATATGTCTCTTCAGAGTGGAGTAACTGTTTTCGGATAGTTTCGACTTTGACGCAAGGGAGTTTTGTTATTTTTATCAGTTTTTACTACGCTATGTAACCTCTTTTGTTAGCAGAAACTGTTTTCTTATCGTGAATTATGTTGAAGAGAAAATAATGATTCATAAGCGGCTTAGGCATTCATTTTAGCTTGTTAGAGAAGATTAGGTACTTTAATAAAAACGTCGGGTGCCTACTTAGGTTTAGAAGGATTTTCAGACCAAAAACAAAGGCGTCTGGATTAAAAGTTATCTACAAGAGAAGGTTCGTAACTGGTGCGATTATTATAAGCTGTTGGTTTTAAAATAAATGATTTGTAGACAGAACAAACCCAAAATATAATGTTGTCTTAAATATTAAAAACCTGGTACCTTCACCGCGACGAAATTGAGTCATTGTAATCTCTATGAGCATCATCCAAATGTTGTTCAATTACTATTAAATATTTCAAACAAATAAAAGCAGATTAATTCCACAAATAATACAGCGATAACTTGCTTTGTAATTTCTAATAATGGTGGGCTTGACTATGATCTTGGACTTAGATTATATGATCCTTGATTCGGCGAGCGCCAACATGATGCGATCGCCATGCCATCAGACCTCAAACTTGAAAAAATCTATAAACATTTCTTCTAAATGACCTAAGTAAATATGTAGTAAAGTAGTGTGTTAATCCACAAAATATGTTGCTAGTAACTTAATTCAGGATGTTGCCAAGCTGAAATTTTGTTGACGACTTCATCAAACTGCCAGCAATGCTGTTCCCAATTCCATTACAGAATGAAGCGACAATTACCTCACAATCCTATTTGCTCACAAAGTCTGTCTGCTGACGACCAAACTGTCCTTTTTCACATCGTCAGCGCTACGTAATTAGGGTTGCCTCGCCGATAATTAAGCTGTATTTCGGGACTAAACAAAGCGCTGCCCGCCTAAAGTTTGCCCATTACCGAACGCCTATAGGGTTGACACAAATTCCGAAGCGCCCTCGCGCATCAGCGAGCAGTAGTTGGGCAAAAATTCCTCGAACACCGGTGTGTTTGGTGTTACCATTTCTTCGATATTTATAGGACGTCCCGATTTCGTTGTAACAGCTAGTCGTGTTTTTTTTTTAGTTTTTAAGTTCTATAGGTATTTCTATAGCTGAGACAGGCAAGGGTATTTTCTATATTAGCATCTTCTACTCTTCCTAAAGCTTCCTATTCCTAGTCAGAGTAATGTACTCTGACTTAAATTAAAAAAAAAAAAATCATAATCATTAATTTGCCATTGAATAAGGTACATATGAAGATCAAAATTTTATATTAGTCTTACTTATCCAGATACTGTCAATGCAAATGTGTTTTAATTAGCTCTAGTCACAGAGTTATTACGCGAGGCAAATTATTTCAAAATTACACCATGTCCAAATTTGAAAAATGGTAACAAAAATAGTATGTAGGTGAATTGCAAAAAAATATGTGACGAACCTGTTACAGTCCCTCGTACTTCTATGAAATATATTTTTGGCACTTTTAAAGTAATATGGATTTAGTTTTACAAACTTTCTAGCGATTTCTAGTATATTGAAGGTAATATAATTATTTATTGCACATTGTCACACTCTAATCCCAGATGCGGCGATTCTGATGACTAGATTTTGAAAATACAATCAGAGTCCATGGCATTCTACAGCGTATTGATAACCCACCTATAAGAACTGCTTTCAAATTTTAGATTTTCCGAAGTAAATTGATTCTAGAAAATAATTAATGGTTCTTACGTGTAATATTTGCATGTGTTTTTATAATGATACAATTTGACAACATAAGTACTTATATTTTTTATTGTTATTTTTGACAAAGAGTCATATTCTGAAATGAACCATAAGCTAAAAAATTACAATGTTTTCTCGATCCCGATTTCTCTGAAGAAAAAACGTGGCGACTCTATCCCGACTAAATTAAAATAGCGAACAGGCGAAAGCTGGCGTTTGTGTTGTGTAAACTAGTGAGGTATTTTTCGCCATGTTAGTTTTGGTGATGGGATGAGTGTAACTTTACCAGCCGAGACGGGAAAACAGTGAGAATGTAATGTTTATTTTGGTACAATATAAAAGCATTTACAGCAATAACAATATATAAATCTAATTATGATTGATTGATTTATTTTTATAGGATCTTTCATATATCTATTTTTAATTGTGTTTTTTTATCGCACCGCCCACAAAACATCTCTGTTTAGCCTAGTGGTCGACTGGTAGAGAATGCCTCATGGCATTAAGCCACCTATTGTATGATTAAGTCTGTGCAATAAAGTTTAAATAAATAAATATACTCGTAGAAACACGCGATATGGTCGGTAATGTAGGTAGGTACTCACATCAAAAGTTGAATCTTATCTCCTTTGTACAAAAAAGGTACCAAATAAACATTTTTTCTTTCTTTGTATAAATTAAACTGTGTGGCATAAATTAAACATGACTAATTTTGATATTGAGTTTTCTGTTATTACTTACTAAAATTGAAACATAAAATGTGTTACTTAGGCAACGGAACGTAGCACGGGAGTGTTAATTAGGCATAGGTATGGAATAAGTAATCCGAACTCCTATTTTAAAAATATTTTAATGATGTTACTGTCACTACTACTACTAACTTAAAATCTTTATACCATCATGTAGCATTAACACATGACTATGGCTACTTTTTTGTAGAAATAAAGATAATTATTTAGCTATTTCAGAAGTGACAAGCCTAAGATTGGCCTCTACCACGGCTCTGTTTGATTTCAATCCGGTGCGATGTGACCCAATTAGTGCGAGTTGCGAGTGACGTTTGGTGTTACCCGCACAAACTAGATTCCGTATTTCAATCGAAGTTAGTTCATTGTGTGACATTTTTGAGCTGGAACTGAAAATTAACCGAGTTGCCGTACCTGTGTTTCAAATTCAAACCACTACTTCTAACAAATATGTAGTTCAGTCATTCATAAAATATTACTACTGTAGATCAGTAGATAATTACAATAGCTAACAGCTGTTTAGGTCATCCTTCGTGCTGACGAAAGTCAAGACGGGTCGATACAAAATGCCGAAGTTGCCAAATTTTGGTCAAACTTCATCTAGAATATTTTTCGAAAAAAAATATGGTAACGTTGATGAGCCGCCATAATACACCACCCCGAAGAACAAACAAATTCGCATTTACTTTTCGATAGATTTATGCGATGCAATAAGGCTGAGTTCAGATCTGGCGAATGCGCAGCACGCGCGCGTGCAGCTTGCGAGCGGCGCGTGCGCTGCGCATTTGCCAAATCTGGACGTATCCTTATAACTTTAACTAAGTCTAGACCCTCTATCTGTTCAATTTGTACTAAGTAATTAAGTTCTCCGTGCTGTCACTAGATGGCGCTGTACCGTATTGCATCGCGGTGACGAATGGTTTTCGGCTTAACATACGTATCCAAGGATTTTTTGTGAATATATGATTTGTTTCATACCGCTATATTGAGTTTTATTTTGCAACCAATATCAGTGGGATTTTTGGGATTGTACACTATCCCAGTAAGTTTTGATCAAGTTCGTCTGCAACGTTCGCCTTTTTTCTACCGCCAATTGTAGAAAAGTAAGCATATTTATTGCATAAAGAGTGCTTACTTAAACTTCGTCATCATCGCTATCAATCAAGTAAGATTTCGGTCCGACGAAAACTTTGTCGCAATAACTTATTCCTTTTCCTGCATTTATTTTAAAATTAGACGGTATACATACCTAGACTTAATAGCATCTATCCTAATTAGTATATGTATGTACACACGCTGCGAAATAACATAGATAAGTTGAGTGGGCTTGAATTTATCCCCAAGTAACAAACAAACTCCCGTTTACAATATTAAACCATTATCCAAGATTGAACGTGACTTGCTTCATCCCACAAAAATTACAAACACTTGCATCGAAATTCCTCCACTGTTGTTGGAAATTCGCAGAATCTTTCTTGACTAGAAAGCCTAAAGAAAGAAGCCATTTTAGTCAGTTGGTTTTTGCACAGTCATGTAGTAAATTAAAGCAGCTACATTTCATAGCACGATTTTAATGACTTGTCATTCATCAGAGGTCATAAATAATTCAATAAAAATATCTTAGACTTTTATCCAAAACAGCAATAAACGTGGTTACCTTTTTGTGTACAAAAATTTAAATGTAGACAATGTAATGTAATTGCCTGCGTGTCGAAAATTGGTAGCTTGAAAGATGGCGGTCTTGTCCATAGACATTCCAGCAGTAGAAATGTCACAACAGTGTTGTGGTCCTAAACATCAATGTGCCTACCTATTCTACGAGTATTCTATTTAGATTATGGTACACCTATTATTACGATCTCTACCGTTTTACCAGGACTATTAACTTCACTTTTGTAATTAATTATTTCGATTACGGAATTATACGGAAAAAGGTTTCTACATATATGTAACGGGTACTATCAGTGCTACAACTATGCAATACCTATAGAAATTGGTATTATTTTCGTGTCGACGGCAAATCAGTTTTTTTTGTGATGAGTTTTCCACGACTCATTCCGCACTGTCGGTAGCGCACTTTTTTGTGGTGAGTTGTCCACAACGCAATCTGCACTAATCGGTGGTACGACAAGACTGGCTGTTTTCACCGGACTGTGCTTCGAGACTAACTCTGGAGTTAAGAAGCGTGACTCCACACCCGGCTCGGGTATTAGTTCAAAGCTTAATTTTAATTTCAATAGAGCCTTAGACGAACTTTGCTATCTTATCATATTACTTTACGGCGGTCCTGAATAATTTAACTGTACACGGCCGCGGGAAACTTATAAAGACTCTAGACTTAATTTTTAATCACGCTAGTAACTACTTTACAGAACCCTTGATGTTGTTTTGAACTAACAGCGTTAATAAGACAAGATGAAACGTTTCAAAATAAAATATTATAAAGTTTTCGTGGATTTTCCGACTTTTTAAAACTTGCTTCACTGCTTCTTTAATGTTTTGTTTTGAATTACTTTTCTCACAAACAACTAACAAAAGACAGGGGGACTTAATGCCAGACCCTGTTTCTACCAATCGACTATGGGGCCAGTAAGGAGTTTGATTATTTTGTTTTTCCCTATTTCTGCTACCAACTTTAGGGGTGAAAGTTAGTCCCATTTCAATTTAGTTTTGCTTAAACCATCACAGTTTACATAATATCTTCTTTTGTGATACTTTGAAGACATAAATCTATTTAAACAAACAAAAAGAACCATTTTACAGTCAGGTAAAGTACAAAACACATAAATCGATGAAAAAATCTTCTTAAATCGAATTGTAAATTGACATACTTACTTTTGGCCTACCTAAACATGCTTAATGCATGCTTAATACAAGTTACGTACAATAACCAATTCCAGCAGTAATGTATCTACCTACGGAACCAAAGTTATAATCCCAACCAACCCTAACGGTTCACCATAAATCAAACCAGATCCTTTACTCCTATAAAATTGTTCTCGGTTATTAAAAGTTTCACCCTTAATTGCGAATCCGAGGCTAAATCCTTATTACTGTTGGAGGTTCCGCGGAAGGTCATTCGGCTGAGGGGTGACGATGAGAGGTTAATTTAAATTGTGTAGTGACATCTATTAGGATACACTTAATAATCTAAGAAAGACAACTTATAAAACCATTTTATCGTTTTAAACTTTTCGATAAAAGCAAAAGGAGAAATCTTCCTAAAACTAAGAGATAATGTAATGGCGCGGTAATTCGTCTTGAAAGCAAATGGTTCTGGATTCGATTATAGGTCGATTCGGAAAACGATCTTTCCTATATTGGTTCCAGTCTGGGTGCTGGGAAACACTGGCAAATACTATTCCTTCAAAACGCCAAAAAGAGTGTATTGCCTTTTGTAAATTGATTTATTTATTACATTTTATTTATACTAAAGCTTTTGATATATCAAAACTATAATACTAGGTTAAAAAATATAAAATAAAAACAATTCAAAAATAACACGACCGCCGGTAATAGAAGCAAATTAAACCCTCCCTTTTTGGGCATCGAAATTTAATTGTGAACAATCTAGGTCATCTAAAATCGACCGAAAGCCCTATTATATCGGCATAATTGGCCTGTCAAATCTGACGCATAATTTGCTAAGTGGCAGCCCTAACTTGCGATGTCAGCTCTATTATCCCTTCGGAACATATTGCCATTATTGGAAAGACCTTTAATGGGAATCACCTTCTAGAGGCCATTGCCATTCCGATAAGTTAAGTAAGTATTAATATGAAATCGAAAGGCCTCCCTTTTATTGCGAAGTAGATTTAGGTCTTATGGCCGCGTTACGGATTTTTACTTTTTAGAGTTCCATACGTCATGTTGAAATAACAAAAACTTTGTTTATCTGTAATTAAAGCGAGGATATTTTCATCACCAATGGCTAGTTGAAATTAAAAAAAAAAAAAATAGGCACGAATGCCATCAAAAACTTTATAGTGACCTACGATCATAAAAACCTCGAAGAAAGTTCTTATTTACACAAAGCATAATCTTTTATTATCTTACTAATATTATAAGCTCGGAAATTTGTTGAAGCTGAACCGCGTTGAAGATTCAGTAGGTAACTAAGGTTTGGCATTTATGTATTTTCAATTTTATCTAGATTACTTTAAATTTATGTTCAGTTTTTGTCTATAGTATTTATTTTTGGCCTAATTAAGAAGAAGCTAGTAAAAATACTTTCGATACTTTTAGTGATAAATATAATAAATTCTTGATAACGAATTTCTTTTTAAAATTTTCAATTCCTTTGGGTTCGGAATCCTTGGAACAACTATATTTATAACTATATAACTATTTTTAATTACACTTATTTGCTCATAGGCGTCCGAAAACCCTTAAATTTAATATAATGCAAAGACAGCCAGACAAATGAAAGTAAATTGTATGTATACTATGCCAAAATGAATCACATTTCTTCGTACATAAAACGATGGAACAAGGTCTAATCGTAGCCTTTGAGGTAATTTCCTTTCACAAGGGCGCCGTACCCACTGAAGCTAATTGTTTTAGTTCACAAGACGGTATTATTATGTTAAATTCAACCGATCCTGGTAATTACTTAAGACTATCCCGCCTGAGGCGGCCTGAGACTCGAATATAATAACAACAAAGTGAACGTTCAGGTATGTTCCCTGTTAGGAGTTTAATAAGAAAATTATTGTGCTAAATAATTGGCCTAAACAAAATAGGCATATTTTTGTAATTGAAATTTCTCCTGAACTAAAAAAACCGGCCTAGAGTAACCGGCTTAGAGTTTTAAAATAAAAAAAACCGGCCAAGTGTGTCGTGCCACGCGCAGTGTAAGGTTCCGTAGTTGCCTGTCGTTACCACAATATATTCTAGCAATACTTATATAAATAATTATGAAAATATAATTATTTTGCTTACAACTTCCGCTTAGTTAGAAGATATTTAATAGTGGAGAGTTGGCAAAACCGACCTGTTCATTCAACAATGTAAGCGTATTATCTTTATTGTGTTTTATTATTTCTAATTGTTCTAGGATGGAAAGTTTTAAACTTTTTTCGCATGTGTGTAAAATTGAAAAAGAATGGTTTTCGGAAATACTATGTCCTGAATCTAAAAGGTGTTTTGCAAAATAGAACTTAGCCCTACCTACTCTTAAACTAACTGATCTATCTTATCCGTTATGATTTTCCTTAAAAGTTCATGAAAAGCACTATTATTATGATTTTTTTCCGATTTTTCAAGCCAATAGTTTAGCATTGAGGCGGGGGGGGGGGGGGGGGGGAAGGTTGGGTTACTTGATTAAATTTTTAGTTTGATTGCGAATATTCGGAATGAGTACGCAAATTATCTGTATATTCGACTGAAAAATAAACACGAAAAGCTACTGTAAATGTCAATTTTGAATAATAGCAATTTTTAATGTTTATTCTTTCATATAAACCGATTTCTTGTTTTATATTAAATTGTTCATTTTCTATTTACTCTCTACTTAGGTATAGAAAATTTACTGTTTATTGGCCGTTCTTTCACCTAAAAGCTTTAATTGAAATAATGTAAAGCCTCTTAACATGAATGGACATGAAAATCTCTTTTATTTTCACTTCGCCATACAAATTGATGTCAGCTGGTCGCGATTTAGTATGGTGACTTCGCCATTTTTAGGGTTCCGTACCCAAAGGGTAAAACGGGACCCTATTACTAAGGCTCCGCTGTCCGTCTGTCTGTCTGTCCGTCCGTCTGTCAATCTGTCCGTCTGTCCGTCTGTCCGTCTGTCCGTCTGTCCGTCTGTCCGTCTGTCCGTCTGTCCGTCTGTCCGTCTGTCCGTCTGTCCGTCTGTCCGTCTGTCCGTCTGTCCGTCTGTCCGTCTGTCCGTCTGTCCGTCTGTCCGTCTGTCCGTCTGTCCGTCTGTCCGTCTGTCCGTCTGTCCGTCTGTCCGTCTGTCCGTCTGTCCGTCTGTCCGTCTGTCCGTCTGTCCGTCTTTCCGTCTGTCCGTCTGTCCGTCTGTCCGTCTGTCCGTCTGTCCGTCTGTCCATCTGTCCGTCTGTCCGTCGGACATGATTAGGAATTGTTGAAATATCTTACGTATATATCCAAAAATACCAATTTTTAAACCCTTTCCCCTGAGGCAAGATAATTAAATAATTAAAATGTAGAACAACAAAATGTAAAGCGAACATGAACCACACCCAAAACCCATTAACGACAGAACGTTCGAAAACAACCGACGGTAAATAAACAAAAAGGCATAGCAATTGTTAATTATCAATTAATTCGATCCCGGGCATGCCAGGGTGGGGGGCATAATTTTTTAACTTGGACATTAGCGACAATCCCACTTGAGCCTAATGAACAACTTCATTAATTTCACTCCCCTGCCGACGTCACAACGGTTTCGTGTTACTTTTATAAGGCCGCGGCCACACTGTTATATAGCTCGCTTATATTAGCCATTGTCGTTTGAGAGGCTAAAAGAAAAGAACGTACGAAGACGAACATAATATCAGAAGCCGTAGCCAAAGCAACAATTTGAAAACGATAACGAAGTTCGATAAGATAAGAATGTATGGGATTGACAAATGCCCCCGGTAGGGAATCGTGGTAAGTTGTCCTCGTTATGTTTTATTAGAAAGGCGATGACAAATTTTCGATATTGTTTCGCACAGAGCGCCACGTCCACTGATTGCCACTTGTCTAAACCCCCAGGACCGGCTGTACTGCGTATTTTACGACTTCGCTAGTCACCTAAATGCAGTGTGGACGGTTTAACCTCTCTTTAGTTAAAGCAAAAAAAACATTTAAAAACATTTTTAATGTTTTTTTTGCTATCAAGTAATGATAGTATTCTTTACCAAAATATCTAGATCCGAGACCATATAGAAAAGTTCGTTTTCTACATTGATTCGACGCTACGGGGATCGATACCAATAAGGTTTACATTTAACCCGCAACCGCTTGTGGCAGTCAAGTCGCGGCCTCTTCAGGGCCGCCCGTAACCCCTAAACAAACTTCTGTGCGCGATTAGCGGAAGACTCGCGAATGAGATTAAATTTCTTTATTTTTTACTCTCCCATTCGCTCTTTTATTGCTAAGGATCCTTATTTATTTGAGTAGGCATTATTAAATTTGACAGCTATTTCTGGAAATCTTGTTGAATGTTAGAAATATTTCGTCTTAATTGGTGAAAGGAAAAAACCGAAAAACATCAACAGAAATATTATGTTTCTGCTAATTGGATTGTAGCTGATGTTCCATCCAAGGAGACTCAGGAATAATTTTTTTGCCATTGATCAAGGTACACTGAACACCATTTTTTTAAACATTACCATAGTTATAAGAGTTTTCATTCAAAATTTCAATTGGGTAGCTGCAGTAAATTGAAATCGTCGACTCATCTTTAGAGATTGTAGAATCACCAGTATCATCGACATCTTACCATAGGATAGCCAATTGTTGTAACAGAAAAAAACCAAGTTAAGAGACAAATTACTACTGACCTCAATTTCACCCTTTAAAACAAGTACCTACTAGAAAAATTGTGCGATTTTAAAATTTCGCACTAAGCACCACTTTTCCCTTTCTCTATAGTTGTGTTATTCTAAAGCTATACCATCCATCCATCATACCATCTTGCTGTAAACAATAATTGTAACTAGAAATAGAAATAGAAAAATATTTATTTGACGTATACATCATATATAGAATACAAAAGAATTAAGATTAGAAAAAAAATGTGTCAAAAAGGCCCGGGGGCTCAGCATTTGTCGTGATAGCAAGGGACATATCACGACGCTGATTTTCAACTACTATGTATGCTAAGAAATATAGTGCCGAACGGAATTTTTATACATAGGTCTATTTCTAATCTTATTTCGTTCACCAGTGTCAGTGCTAATGGGGGGAGTTCTAGTTATAATGGCTTTAAAGCTTTTCTTTACGATGCGATTTTTCGTTCTTTCCACCTTTTCATTTACATAATATACTTTGACAATGTCTATCTTTTGTGAAGCAGGCTTCTGGGTAGCGTCTTTTTTCTTTTAATTACGAGAAATAAAGATTTGGTGATAAATGACTTACGGTTTTAGAGTTGGCTAAAGGGAGAAAAGAAACCTTTACATCATTTTACTGTAGCTGCCTTTTTCATTTATATGTATATGTTTACATGTATTTATATCTGTCGCATTTTATATTCATTTATTGATATAAATATTTATAAAATGCGACAGATAAAACACACACCACATTAGGATACGATAAATCAATTGATACGATCGTATTCGAAAATCTTTTTTCTGTAGTAATTAGCAGTTTAAGACCATTCGAAACAATAGTATTAATAAATTCTTCAATAAGTATTAAGTTATTATGTATTGTGATTATAATAAAATTCATGTTGTATATAACGAATAATAAAATTTAGTTAAAATGAATACATGTTAACAGTGTGTTAAATTAGTCTTAAATACAGTATCAAAAGCAACAAGTATATTTATTGTTTAGTCATCATAACATAAACAAGTCGACAATCATCCATTGTACCTAATTATTTTAATTATTAATGATAAAAAAAACTACTTTTAAAAATATACAATGTAATATGGGCGGTACTTCTAACCCGCTAAGGCTAAGTGCGATATCTAATTTTATCGACAAAAATAATGAATAGCGGCCATTTTGGTTTTTTAACACTTTAGGCAATAACGAAGGTTTTATGTGTCGTAGAAACATGAAAGAAATACCTTGAGATAGCTAAAAGAACAAAGTAACTGACCATAAATATCCTTTCTGGTGTATAGGGTTTCCTTGGCTAGAAAAAAAAACATTAAATAATTGTGGTAAAAAAAAATTTTTTTGCAGTTTTGTTTTGACCCCAAATTACCTTTTTGGCAATAATATTAGATACCGAACTTAGCCTTAAGAGGCTAGAAGTACCGACCATACCACATTGTATAAGTAGACCTGTATTGAAGAGTCGATTTTGAACGAACCCTTAAAAGATTTGGGTCGTCATTTCTTTAATAACCTGTATATGGAACCCGCAATGCGCATCCGACTCTAACTTGACCAAATTTTGAAACTTAGGTGCTTTATCTTGAAGAGGAAAAAATTATGGATTAATAAAGAAAGTGTCTTAAATGTGGCAAATTGTTTCATTGTATACTCAAGTCTTTGTAATCTTTGAAGATTTATAACACTTTTTTACTATAAAACTTGGAGGCCCAAGTTACAAATAGAATATAGGAAATTTAAAGTGAAGGAGTTTAAGTTATTTAGTATGTTCTTTTAGTCAGTATATTTAAACTCAGAGAAAACAATAAATATTATTTTTATTATTTATCTTCAATTAAACTTTGCATGGAATTGCTAAAAACAAAAAAATTACAATAAATATATGATTATGATTATCGTTAGTTTTTATATCTGTTAATGGGTTATTTGCAACTTTTTGCTCTTACAAACATAAGAACTTGATAATTACAATATGTGGATATTATCCTAAAAACTTGAAAACTACACACTCCGACAGTCCCTCTGAATCTCTATAGGGCATATTGTTATAAATAATTAAAATAATATGTGCAGCAAAGAACTTTTAGCGGCTGATGATGATTATTAATAATACTTTGCTATAACAGCATGATTATAGGTCACGCATATAAAATATACGCTAGAAAACTTACAAATTATCTCGACCTAGATAATTATTATTATTGTTTACAAAATACCAGCTATTTAATTAATTAAAAAACGTTTAGCTACCGCAAAATAGATAAGACAGTATGTATATACTTATTTAACTAGTTTTTAAGGATTTTTTAAATTTTAATAGTACTGGGCGGTAACAACGAACTCTTAAAACAATCTCAAATCTGTCAAACATTATCATTTCTGTCAAATTTTGTATGAAATGACGTACCAAAATTGACAGATTTGACAACATTGAGATTGTTTTAAGAGTTCATGGTTATGGCCCTGTTATAATTATAACATAAATAATATTTATAATTGTAATTGCTACACCCTTACAGGGTTTGTACTGTTCCATTGTTTTGATTATGTGCAATATTGCAAAAAGTAAATAAATAAATAAATACTACCAGCACACCCAGACCCAAGGTGATTTTAAAAAGTTAGCTTTCTGCTCTTCAAATAAACACACAAGCGAGATGAGATTCTACCTACGACTGCACAGATAAGTCAAAGTACGTCTAAAGTGCGACTGCCTGGTCTAATGATTAAAGCCTATGCCTAGCTTCTAAGCATGATGTTCTATAACCGTAAGAGTGAATAAAACGGTCTATTTTTTTAATTTAT
This sequence comes from Anania fuscalis, assembly GCA_950371115.1. NCBI lineage: Eukaryota > Metazoa > Arthropoda > Insecta > Lepidoptera > Crambidae > Anania > Anania fuscalis. Next base: position 12,590,291 of record OX493335.1, on the reverse strand, counting down.
GTTTTTTATGCCTTTTGAATGAACTTCGTATAAAAGCGGATTTTAAGCCAACCTAGCACGCCCGACGTGTGGATATAAAATTTAAATTCGAGAGCTTAGTTTGCGACTCGGATGATTTATAATTGCACTCTGAGTGGTTTGTTTAGGGAATGTGTATTATTTTGGTGGAAATTTAAAAATGGGATTCAATTGAAAAGGTTCCCAAATGCAACTTCCATGTTAAAATAAGTGTTCAACAACATTATGGGTAGTATTTTTAGAGCACAACAAGGTTTTGTGTAATTTAAATTATTAATAAATATAATTTTACAGACGCTGAAGAAATTAATACCTTTAAACTAACACTAACCATTACAACATAAAAGTCTTTTAATCTCTTTTCTAGATTGATGCCTTGTAACATGCCCACAAAACTTAGCCCTAAAGCGTAGGCACACATTTGTTAACCATCCAATTAAACGGGTTCAATGTGAATGATTGGGTTAATGTAGTAAACGACCTTTTCTAAATTGTCTCGGGTCTATGTTGGAGTACCGTCGTTGATTTTGATTTCTTTAATACAAGTGCTTTAGCTACTTACCCTAGGATCAGAGTAATATGTATACAATGCTCCATTATTTATTATTTACAATAACTTAACATTGTTAAATCTTTTTGGTAAACTAAGAAAAATCTTTCCGTCTTTTTTCTCGAACCATAAAACAAGTGCACCAATTAAAACTGTCAACGCCACCAAAAATAACCCCGGAGTCTGTACACAATTTACACAGAATTTCAGCACGCGTGTCCGTTTCGCCGCGGGGTCCACCGTGTATCTTATTTGGTGGCTCCGACACAAAATTTTAAGGGGAAAATTTCATTATCCGCAGCTTTATCAAATAACGCACGTAATAGCCACACTGCGTTTTATGTAGGGTGGCATTGCGCTGGGTTCATGTTGGACTGAGCAACAATTTGCTGGTCTTAATAAAATGTATTTTAAAGACAAAGTCTTGCTCATACCATCCTGCTAGATAAACAGAAGAAAAATAATTGTTATTCTCATGTTGCTGACTAACTTTTATGAAATCAAGTGGGCACAGACACAACTCTTCTTATTCCGCAAGCAGCATTTTTTTATAAGGCACACTGATCGCAGAATAGACAACGAACAATGAGCTTACTAGATATATTGTTTTTGTCTGTGTTTTTGGCAAAGAAGAGAACTCTCGAGAAGGTAGAGCATATATAGGTAGGTAATGATAGGAGTATTAAAAAGAGCTAAGAATTAACTTTTTTGGAATGCTTTGAGATAAGTATTTATCCATCGGTGGACTGGTGTGTAATAAATACGATAATCAAAAAAGGTATCCTCTCTGTCTAAACTGGTCGGTATATCCATAGTTTTCATAGTATGACGTGGTGACCCTAGTGCCATGGCATGCATGCAGCCGACGATGAAATCCGCAGCCGCATATTTGGATGCCATTTTTACATGCACAGCTTAAATAGGTTTTTGATGAAGCCAGGCTTATTGCTAGCAGAAATTTCTTTAAAAAGTTTTTAAGGCTGCTCTTTAATTAACTTCTTTGTAATGAATGCAATATTAAGAGATATTAAATACTTGCCAATATGAATTTCGATAACAGTAAGTAATTGTTTAAATAGATCTTAGTCAATTTTGTCACTTACTCTGTAAGCCTTAATCTTCTTTTAAAAAACATACAGTTTATTTCCGCTTATTATTTATTAGTGGCACAAGAAAGAAATAACCACAAAATCCATTACCACGTGTACCGTACGTGTTTACAGGCAGTTTAATACGAACGCAAGCAACTAGCGGTAAATAATAGTCCAGGGCCGCACACCCGCGGCGTCATCCCACTATTACTCAGCTTACGTCGGAAAATTGAAAAGTTAACGAGCCTATTCCGCCGTGCTCGCGTTTCGCTACACCGCCTTTTGTTTCGTTGTTGCGGCCGGCACTGCCAGTATTAGCTGAGGCTAGGGCCGGCACTTGTTAGTTAGCTAGTAGATGATGAATTTCATGAATAACAATCAATTTTGTTTCGGGGAGATATAGAACACTCTGATGTATTTAGTTACATCAGTGACGGTATGTCATAAAGTTGAAAAGTAATGAGCCTATTTCGCCGTGTTCGCGTTTCGCTACACCGCCTTTTGTTTCGTTGTTGCGGCCGGCACTGCAAGTATTAGCTGAGGCTATAGCTGGCACTTGTTGAGTTGTTAGTAGATGATCAATGTCAATGGAATCCACCCTGCCTTTGAGGTCCGATTTTTGATATTTCTGGGGTAACGCGTCGGGTTGCTTTATTACAGAATTAATAAAGTGTTCCAACAATCATACCAATTATCTAGCACCAAGCAAAACAAAGCGTGTACTATGACGTCTAACATAAATACTAATCATACATAAATACATTTAACTACTATGACTTAATACAAAAATGTTTGTGGTCATCACACAAACATATTAGCCCCTAGCAGATTTCGAATCCACATCTGCCTGACTATGTAGTCCAAAGTGAGACCACTAGACCAATAGTCGTCAATAAAAACAATAGCACACCATGTTTCGTACTCTTGACTATACACGCAATTATTTCGCGTATTATACGCCTTATTAGGCACCTAGTACTCATTATTTTCTGACATAATTATTCCTTTAACGCAGCCCTATTACAAAGGGAAATTGCTTGTAGAAACATGAAAGGTGCTCGAAGTCTGTCGTTGACCTGCTTCGACTTCTAAGTTATCTATTGAGTGTGTTAATTATGGATTTAATTACGATCGATCGATTGAGGTAGCTTACTTACTTAAAATTTAAAGAAGGTTTTGCATTGATTTAGACATACTGCGATATCGCCGTAAAAACCGGCCAAGTGCGAGTCGGACTCGCGCACGAAGGGTTCCGTACCATTGTATATAACGGCAAATAAATCACGTTTGTTGTAAGGGAGCCCCCTGAAATAATTATTGTATTTTGTTTTTTAGTATTTGATGTTATAGCGGCAACAGAAATACATCATCTTTTAAAATGTCAACTCTCTAATTATCACGGTTCATGAGATACAGCCTGGTGACAGTCGAACAGACAGACGGACAGCGGAGCCTTAGTAATAGGGTCCCGTTTTACTCTTTGAGTACGGAACCCTAAAAAGAAGAAGAAGACTAAAGCGTTTCATAAAATCTGACAAGCTACGAGTTGGTTATTTGAATTACCTGCCTCAACTTTATCTTTAAATTGTGCCTGCTTGATAAAAACGTTCCAAACCACCCTAAAATTTAGTCACATATGTGGCTTCTGTTACAATAGTGACCTGTAGTAGCATTACATTGATGTACATTAGCTTATGAAAGTACCAAAAACAGCACAATTTTCTCAACCAAATTTCAGCGTAGAGTTCAATATCAATCGGAAAAATATTGAGTTCCCGAAAGTGTACTGTACGTTTTGCGCAAATCTATAGCTGTATGAATATTTTCAGTCTAAAGGACAACGGCATTATTACATTACAAAAATGAGAGACTAGGTTTAAATCATGATTTAAAATTAACCAACCAATTTGTATTGTGTATCAAAATTACAGGCACATATCTAACTAATATGTCAATATTTCGAATTATTTGATTATAGTTTTAGACTTACTGACTTAATGACTTTCAGATCGGCCGGTTGGAAGCGGCTTGCATTAACAACCCTGCAACAGCTTCCTGCAACCTTATCAAGTCGCCTATACACCTCGTGTGTGGACGTCCTACACTGCGCTTGCCAGTACGGGGTTTCCATTCTAGACCATTTCTACTTAAGGGCCGTAGGCTCTAGGACAAGGTCTTCTTTTCTTTGTTGACCTGACCAAAGCCATTAACTGTAATAATTAAAGCGGTTTTCGCTTTCAGTCTTCACGGCATGTAGTGTCATGGCAATTTATTAACGTTTACTTAACAAACTACGCAACGATCAGGGTGACCTTTTTGGTGTCAATGAAAAAAGCATAGTATCAGGCATTTTCTATGAAACTAAAAAATAGTATTGTCATGCGTGAGTCATGATTTGTGAATTGTGATTGGACTGAACGTTCGTATGTGTGCAGTAAATACAGGTTATTATTAAACATAAACAGTTCTGAAAGAGCAGGAAGGGAGGGGGCAGGGTCGAAACATTGTGTTGGGAAATTGATATTTGCGCGCGCGGAAATTGATAAAGACGAAAATGTGTTCGTTGTTAGTTGTTTTCAGATACAGAGGTCTATGCTACTCATATTTTAAAAGCTCTTCAACTTCTATACCATTTTCGTTTGCTACTTTGAGTAATAACTTCCTTGCTACTTAAAATTCATGTTACTTATTCAAGGGACTGTTAATTATGTACTTTCGTCCCCTTTCGTTTAGTAAAGTTTAATTTTAATTTGGTTTCTAAATGTATTTAGGTATGTTTCTATTTTACAATATGTCTATACTTACCGTAGTGTGTAATTTACGTCGTACTTTAAGTAATTAATTACGGGGTACACGTACTATTTAACTTCGTTAAGGGGTTCCTTTTAGGTATGGCTTTTGTTTAAATTTAATTAGTGATGATAAACATTCCAATAGCAATGGCACGTCACAATTATGGTAAAGGAACTCTGTACATTAACATTTTACTTTTATGATTCACCATATTCTATTATAGTGAAATATTGATACGTAAATATTTAACTGTACAATGAGTGAAAATCGACTTTATTATATTATTTTATAGTGAATTATATAGTACACCATAATTGTCACCAAAAATAAGCCAAACTGAACTGCGGGTCTAAAACGGCCGCATTGGATGTTTCATTTTTAATCTGATTCATTTGGTGAAATGTAGCGGAAATGCTTTACAAAACCCTAAAACGGCCACATTAATAAATGAATCATATGCAATTCATTTCATCAAATGGATCATATTTGATGACGTTAAAAAAATATAGTGACGCGTCTAATCTTACTTTACGGTTTTTGTGAAAATGAATGTTTTTAACAACACAAAGGAACAAAATGTTTCAAAATACTCAACTTTTGTGTGTTCTACAAATATCAATACAAAATAATAATAAAAATAACATTAAAATGGTGGTTCACCAATTTGACATTTAATATGAATTACTCTTTTCATAATAAGTGGACGATATTACGAATTTTCATACAAAACTGTCAAATTAGATGAACTGCAAATATGAAATGTTCGAGGCTCATTTTATGATTCATGAAATAACATTTCATTTTAAGATTTGCTAAATGAAACATATTATGAACGGAATATGAAACATCCAATGCGGCCGTTTTAGACCCGCTGGTCTAATTTAGACCGTGACTACACATCAAGTATTATGAATGAGCAGGTATACTCACGATATTTCCCCTTATTACTGAGCGAGTGTTATTAATCCGTACATACTATACATATATTACATATATTATTCGTACATATATACGAATATTATATATGTATATATTTGGAAATAATATATGTATATAATATATACATATATTATTTCCAAAAATCTAGAGGCACGTATCCAAGACGAGAACTGAGCTACATCGTATTTTTTTTTCCTTAATCACACCAATTGTCTATCCCCAAACTAAGCAAAGCTTGTACTATGGCGACTAGTTAACGGATAAACATACTTAATACTAGCTACTTACTTTAGGATCTATAGAAATATTTATATTTATTTATATGGATGTAGGTATATGGAACCGAATAAAATTCTCAAAAAAGCTTTAGTGTATGATTACCTATGGCATTGCAGGAATATATTTTCTACTGACTTCATAAATTTGTCGCCCCATACTGAAACATCATTTTGTTTTTGAGTGTTTTCCTAGTTTTTATCTGGATTGCACTGGTCCAGCATATTATTATAATGGATAATGCCTATCAAAAATCATGGATGTATTACGAAGTAAGTAATCTGTATCAGGGATTTAACAATTAGGATTATAGGTTAATATGAATGTTTAATTATTATTGTAGTCTCCATCAAGATCGCTCCAATGGCCATGGGTCTTTTGACATTCATTTTGACTCATACGAGTTTATAATCTCACGGTAGACTAGCTCACTAATGATAGATCCATTAACTCCCAGCCTCGAAAGCCGAGTTAATACGAGCGCGGAAATTGGAATTTTCATTCCACGTGACGGCGAGACGCAATATCGGTTCTGGCAGCTTTGATACAATATTATTATAATATTTTATTTTTTGGTACAGCCATAAAAAGTTATTTCTGAACTTCACCGTTGTTTTTAACATTCATGGCAAAAAACAACTAGCATCCTAAAACAATTCATGAGTTCATTTTGAATGAAAAAAACTTTTTACACCATTACTTTATTAATAGGTTACATATAAAAATTTACAGGAAATTAAGAAGGATACTGGACACGTTTTGGAGTATTAGAATTTCCCATACGTCCACTAACAGAACACAACTATGAAAACGCGAAGATACAAGAATGCGAAAATTGTTGTACCTAGTTGTATGTTTAACACTTTTCCTGTGTAATTAATAGGTAAAAAATGTGGAGTAAGTACGTTAGTGTACTTAAATCTTTCTGTGTAGTTATCGAACAGTTAAAGTCTGTAAAATAATACTTACAGTACAGTACACTTACAAACAGTATTTTTAAATTACTGTTGTCTTTTATTTACGCGAACACGATACATTTGAATGAAACTACTTTTACGGATTATTTCGCGATTTATTAACATTTTATTTAACCTGACGTTTCGAACACTTTACAGCGTTCGTGGTCACAGGTAGACTAAGGTGTTATTCGTCTTTACAATATTTTGAAAAAATATAAACTACCGTCACTCAGTTAATATTAATTTGTGTTCCTATCTACGCAAAAAGTGCTAACTGTATCTAGAGGTCTTGCAGTGCGGGGCCTAGCATGGGATTTCGTTAAAACAGGATCCCATGCTGGTGGTATTTTCCAACCATCTTCTCTGTTGAAATTTGGGTGTCTTCTTATTTCAATTGCCTCCCGTAACATGCGAGGAACAAATCGTCGTTCTCTTGCAAGGACTTTAGGCTGGTCAAATCGTATGAAATGGTTGGGTGTATCTAAGGCATGTTCACACACTGCAGACTTAGTTTCCGTCTATGTTTGATGTCGGCTATATGTTCTTTTACCCGCACGCCTATATTTCGTTTTGTTTGACCGATATAGGAGAGCCCACAGTCACATTCCAGTCTGTACACCCCCGCATCTTGAAGAGGTATGTTGCACTTGACAGGTGGTAAAAATTGGTTAATCTTTTTCGGCGGCTTGAAGTAGGTTTTGATTGAAGCGCGCTTCAAAATGTTTCCAATCTTGTCAGTGACACCCTTCATATAAGTTAGTACAGCAGGTTGGCGTTCGACGGTGGAATGCTTGACCCAGGGTCTGGAACAACGTGGTACCGGCAACTGGTTTTCCCGTAGTACCTTCCTGACATGCTGGAGCTCGCCAGCCATGGTCGTCACAGATACCCCTTGCTCTCTGAAACAATGATTTGCCTACGGTAGCCAACTGTCGAGGATGATGGTGAGAGGCACCATTGAGGTATTTATCTGTCTGGGTGGCTTTACGAAAAACTGTATGACTAAGAGTATGATCCGGATTCCTAGTAAGTAAAATGTTAATAAATCGCGAAATAATCCGTAAAAGTAGTTTCATTTTTAAATTATTTAAATATAAAGCACATTTTCTCCATTCTGTGTTTTAACTTAGAGTTTGCGTGGGTTTTCCTAAATTACTTTGCATTTATGGTTGGTTGGATATTATACTCTATTATTAGAAAATACCACGCCCACGTTCCATATTATTTGCCACGGTAATTAACCAATAAAATAAAGCACATTTTCAACTCCTATTTTTGTTTGTTTTCCCCACTATAGTTTAGAGAGAATATTGTGGGTTGATTCATAAGACATTTAATAAATACTAACCTAAATAAATGTAACAATTTTTACTTGAGTTTATTTATTGGTTTGTTAAAACTGTTGTCAATTTTTTTTAAATTTCTGATCCGAGTATAATGATACTGCGATTATAACATAACAATGAGAAACATAAACACTAAAATGATTGTAATGGCTCCATGCAATATGTTAAATAAATACCAAGTAGGAAGGCTACTTGGTATTTATTTAAAACTGTAACCATTTTATTTTTTTGTTTATCGCAAAGAGACTCTCTCATGCACATGTAGACTATTAACTATTGAACAGAGAATTCCCCTATTTTTTAACCATTTAATTACAAAATAAAGAAATAAAGTAAAAACTACCACACGTGCCGATACTAGGATTTATTGAAACTTACCCTTTTTTATTTTAATCAAAGTGTAAAAAATATTTAAAGATTCGCATAGTGGATTGGTGGGTCAAGTTAGCCTACTTTAATAGTAAGGTTTGAATTAGGCTAGTATTTTTTTGTTTTAATTATAATTGTTGTGCTTTGAAACCCTGATTCTTGTTATTTCAGCTTTAAGCTAAGACCAAAGTTATTATTACAGAAGGATAGTTTTTTAGATGATCTGTCAATGGTACTTGAATAATCTTTTTATAATTAATCCTCGCTTTGTAAACACTCTAACAAAGATTCGTAGTATTGTGTTTAAGATGGTTGAAGTCTTAAGTTAAAGAAATTCCAATTAATAAATGCGTCATGTAACAGACTAATTAACTATCACTGTCTAAAAGTAAGAAGTAATTAACATGTACTTGTGTTATGAGAGAATGAATTTCGTAGCACAGTTTCCAAGCACACCTTAAAGTAAGAAGACAACAAAAAATAAAACCGGACAAGTGCGAGTCGGACTCGCCCACCGAGGGTTCCGTACAAATTTGTAGGTACAATTATCAAAAAAAGTTCCTTGCCCAGACCTAGTTTTTTTAGATTTAATTACAAATATTCATTTTTTATATTTTTCCTATTTCTTGGTAAACGGAAAATACCTTATAAATTTTGATTGTTGTTAAAGTATCGAAAATACGTTTTTTGCGGCATAAACAGTTGTATATTTTTTTACGTTTACTGAGAAGTTTGATTTATGCACAGCTTTAAGAAACTGTAAACTTGAGTATATCGTTATAATTATAAATAAATCAATATGAATATTGGACAATATCACATACAATGCTCTGATGATCCTAAGGTAAGTAAATGGAGTTAAGTAGCTAAAGCACTTGTGTTATAGAAATCAGAAACGACGGACGGTACCACAACACCCAGACCCTAGCCAATATAGAAAAGTTCGATTTCTACATTGACCCGACCGGGGATCAAACCCGGAACCTCAGAGATGGCGGCGCCATTTAAAGTCCGGCATGCTCGCCTCTCGGCGACGCCGCCACGGAGGTCGTCGAATTTCAACTCGATACCTCCACGTGATCTTATAAGCGTTCCGTTTTTTCCTTTTGAGGTACCTTCGGAACCCTAAAAATACTTATTCATGGGTATGCGAAGGCTTTTTACGCTGGCTTCACACAATGCGCGCTACGGCAAAGCACACAAAGATAGAAAACGCTCACGGACGCAATATCAGAATATTCGGACGTTTTGAGATTTTGTTCCAAGATTCCATTTTATCTTCAGATTCCTATTATTCTGACCTACTATAGAAGTCAAGAACTAAAGGTTAAGTCCCAGGTCGTGGTTAATTCCCTGAATGTTGCAAATGTAGCGTAGCATCAAGCTATTAGCTATGATAAGTTTATACTAGAATTACAATACAGCTAGGAATTTCCCATACGTCCACTAACAGAACACAACTATGAAAACGCGAAGATACAAGAATGCGAAAATTCTTTAATATAAAATTGTTGTACCTAGTTGTATGTTTAACACCTTTCCTGTGTAATTAATAGTTATTAACTATTACACACAATAAGGTGAAACATTGCCCATGTAACGTAGGTACTCAATAAAGTTAGCCGGACTGTTAAAGTGTTTAATTTATTAACGAATTAACGCTAATTAACGAAAAATCAAATGACGTCTTGCGTACTAATACGTCGCCATTAGACGATGCAGTTGGCGGAAGAATTTAATTGATTTGCTGTCCCTACATCCAATTAGACTGCTCTTAAATAGATTTGGCATTGGATTATGATTTGTTTTGTATTGCGCTACTTTATTTTTACTTATTGTTAATGAAGACTTACTACCTAACACTGCCACATGTGTATCAAGATAAGTTTGTTCAATCAAAAAATCTACTTCTATTAGGAGAACACAATATGTTTTAACAGCTCGTGATTCGCTACTTTTAGCATCTAGTCTTTGCTAGGGAGCAACTAAATTGAGAGCAGGTAACCGTTTTTCTATCAAAGGGCTTCCTTAAGCTTGGGATACTTTTCTATATCTATTTGTCTATCCTATACCCCTTATCGCGAGACCGTCTAGGTACAACTGTTTACATCTGGATATTATTTCTGGATATCGATAAAAGTGTAGACGGCGGTCCTCAGCGTGGGTCAACTTTAGTTATCACAGCCAAAGCGCTGCTGCCAAGGAACATTACTACCAGAGGAAGAATGTCAACTCCATACAAATAAATTAGGGACATTTTTTTACCGCGCCATCTATTGTCAACCCAATAAAAATGTTGTGAGGCGGAAAATTTTAAAGTAAGCTACTCAATATTATTTTTCATAAAGTAGGTGCGTTCCTTCTCATTGTACAAAAGAATGGAAAATTATTTCATTTAAATGAAATAGTTTTTCATTCTTTTGTACAACCAGAAGGAACGACACCTATTAACTAATTCATGCTTTTATATTAATTTACATTAATTCGCTGAATCGGAAAGAAAAATGACTTATTATGAATAAAAATACTAGAATATCCTTAACTCAATTTATTATCATTCAAATGGCGTCAGTTATTACATAATGTTGCTTTAATTAAATAATAAATAATTATTTATTCACAAGTAAGTATAAGTATTCGACAACATGACATACATTGCTCTGATCCTAAGGTAAGTAGCTAAAGCACTTGTGTTATAGAAATCAGAAACAACGGCGGTAGCACAACAATAAAAGATTAATACAATCAATAATTATGTGGTTTATAGCCATTAACGAACCAACGTTCTAATCAGTTTAGTTAATCTATTAGCTAAGTAGATTAATGTAAACACAAAAAGTTACTTTAAACACACTACACATTGTAAATTAGATACACTAAGCACAGGTCAGCTTCGTTCAAATGCATGCTGACGCAATGAGCTTGCAGCGTCCATATGAGAACAGCTGTGCTGAGCTGCTTTACAAAACATTTTGGGAAAGTAAACATTAGTTTTACTTTTAAAATTACACACATTTTTATAGGATTTTATTTAACCTGATGTTTCGAACACTTTACAGAGTAATATTATAAAATAATAACTTATTAACTACCTCATTTAACAGAATTCTTTTCGACATTAATGAATCATGTCTGCCTGATGTCCCTGGCTCTGGTTTGTTCGGTACATCCATTGAAAGATTGTATGATAGCTTCTGTGCAGGATTGCACAACTTTTTATAGTTTTTTTACTTTTTTATTGTCTTTGTTTTTTGATATTTTTTTATGTCACGTTTGATGGATTATTATAGTTTTGTTTCCTATGAAAACCAGTAGTTATTATTTAATATTTAACATAGTGGTCCTTCTACCGGTAAGTAATTAGATATGAATACTCGTTCTAAAACTGCGAAGGCAAGTGCCCATGAATTGGGAGACGGTGTAACACACTAAAGGTCACGCTGCGAGAACGGGCTCCCTCAGACGAGGTGTTATCTACCCTCTTAGCGGAGGTGGAAGCTGTAGTGAATACGAGACCGCTAACACACGTTTCGCTGGAGCCTGATGCTGAGGAAGCGTTAACGCCGGCGCATTTTCTTTTGGGATCCTCTTCCGGTCGCCCTCTTCCCGCTAACCTTGACGATTCGGACCTGATTAGCAGGAGCAGATGGCGAAGAGCGCTCAGGCTGGCAGATCACTTTTGGACGCGCTGGGTGAAAGAATATCTTCCCTCTTTATCGCCAAGAACAGGAGGTGGTGCACCCCCATCTATCACTGAAGGCGACGTCGTCATAGTCTGCGACTCGAATCTACCGCGCGGTTCGTGGCCCAAAGGACGCATCACTCGGCTGTACCCAGGGCGTGATGGCATAGTGCGAGTGGCGGATGTCACTACCGTTGCTGGCATTCTCCGCAGGCCGCTTAAAAAACTTGCAAAGCTTCTTGTTAGTTAAAAAAGGGGAGAATGTGCAGGATTGCACAACTTTTTATAGTTTTTTTAATTTTTTTTTGTCTTTGTTTTTTGATATTTTTTTATGTCACGTGATGGATTATTATAGTTTTGTTTCCTATGAAAACCAGTAGTTATTATTTAATATTTAACAGCTTCGTTTAGGTTTATTCTGAAATTAGAATAAAAATTACATTAATTGTGCAAAAATGACATATTATTTGAGAAAGAGGAAGCAAAACTTATTTATAACGGACATTATAACAGAATTCTTTTAGACATTAATAAATCATTGCTTGCCAATGACTTTGTTTTGTTTGGTACATCCATTGGAACATTGTATGATATGAAAAAGAAAAGAAGTACAGTTTCTAAGCTTTCATGACAATCCAATATCCATGTGGACCAAACCACAGGGAACATCAAGTATTATTTATATAGTGTGCGAAATTTTAAGCAGTAGTATAGTGACAAACCTCTTTACAATCCTCAGGAACAGCAAATCTGTGCAACTTCTGAGAACCCAAAGGAAAATCGCTGAAGAAGTCCAAATGTCTGTTGCAAAGCATTCTGTGTTCACTATAAAGTTTACGCTGGAATTGTTGGGGCCAGTATTCTTGTTGGGGCCTTCAGGAAACACATACTATGCCCATAATTCACAACTGAAACACAAAATAAAAATTATACATTGAATCAAAATGAACTTACCCTGAAAGAAGAGTGTAGTAAAAATAGGTACATACCGAAGTGTGTTAGTCTTCTTTAGTAGATTGGGAAAGCGAAACAATTTGATAAATAGACCCTCAGCCGGTGATCGTCCGCACTTATAACAACGCCGCTTACTTTTCGCCGACATATTATTAAAAAAGAGTCACTATCTCGAAACAAACACCGAGTAAATATCTCAAAACACAAATACACAGTCACTATCGTAAAATATTTGATCCGCACAAAGTGGAAACAAATTAAAAACACAGCACAGCAATCTATTCAAGATTTCAAATTTTCAAAACCACACAACGGATGTCACTGTCATCCTGTTTTAAGACCCAAAAATGAATTTTTAAGTCTCTTTTTAGGTCTTGCATAATGATATTTTCTACTCCGGCAACACATCAAACTGCCCAAAGGTAGTGTCTTAGATTCGACAGCTAGAGTTGACGGAGGGTGGCTGCTGCCACTGAGCTACAATCACCACTTAGTGTGTAAGAGACCTTATTTCAATCTCATAGTTTTAATTTCATACGTTTCCCAACTGCTTCGGTCTGGGAGTCTTCGAAGACATATCCTACGAAGTCGTTTTCGCGCAGCCAAAGTTGTGATTTAATTTCCAAACTGTGTAATTGGTTAGCTGTCTGGCGCATTTTAATGTATCGCCAGAAAATTTATTGTATTTAACAACCTGCCAAATTAATTAAACTGCTAGAAGTCAGTAGTTCTTTTATTACCTTTATTAACGACCGTCTAGTCTAGCGGTCCAGGCTTTGGATTAAAGACACCGATTGCAAGTTTTAATCTGACTACGGTGACAGTGGCGGGAATTGGTTTTATTTTAAGGCAGGCAGTAGATACTTACTAATGTGTTTTATTGATGAAAATCAGTAGTTTTCATCAATAACATTGCATTGCACGCCCTTGCAAGGGTGTTTGTGTGATAAGCAAGAACTTATGTACCTGAGTCATTAGTGGCAAGTGTATCAATTATCTATCTTGTCGTTACTTGTGTAGCTAGAAGTGGTGGTCCAAGCCTTATTACCCTGACCACATGTCGAGTTAATAAGACTTGAACCGAAAGTAGAGTCGGTATTCATTCTTTCGTTAGCTACAGTGGGGTTAGACTTTTTCCGAATCTATATTCGATAGCATCAGCTACTTATCCTAAGTTTTGTACCTAATTTTCTGTATTTGTTTGTACGAAGATTGATCAATAATTGCTACTCTAGTGCTAATACTTAAGTGTTCGCTGGAGATACTGTAAATTAATTTAAAGGCGATTGCCCATCAGCCATACAAAATCAGTTTTTATTTCTCATAGCAGAGCTGTTAGCAAAAATAAGCAAAATAATTGTGCCCTGCAATCTACTTACAATAAAATCCTAAATTCATTAATGAAAATGATCCGGCCTGTCGACGAAGGCCGAGTGAACATGTCATGGAGCACGAGCGTCGAGAGTCGTTTATCAGGCCCGGTCGAGTAGCGACGCGTAATTAAACGTTACACAATTCACATACGCGCAGAAAGGATGACGAACATCCAGTTAAAATTTTAAAACTAAAAGGATGCCAAACTGTCAGTTGCACTTTTAATAACATAATATCTTTGTTAAAAACTAAGCGTGCCAGATAAGTGCTAGAGGGTCGAGGAGTAGTGACGATTTGTTTTGTTTCACAAAAAATCTGCCATTGACTAAACTGTTAAGCAGGGTACCCACCTAGCCGTGTATAGCATGTAACTGCTTTTCCGTATTGTTTTAGAGAGTGGAGAGGTCTTGTCATTTCATACTAAATGTAACTTAGGTACCGTATTTCTGCTTTATATGTTTCTGCAATTAAATATGGCGGAATTTTTTTAAGCCATATGTAAATCTTCTTCTTTGTCGGTATCACTCTGGACAGAGTGGTCGTGGTCATCACTTTAGGTGTGGGTGGCCAGCTTCACAACACGCCGCCACTCCTCTCTGTCTGACGGACTCTGACGGCTGCCTTCCTCGTGCATTATATATAGTACAGTAAATACTTACATACAAACTAACGAGTTTGTATAGGGAAGATAAAAAATGCGATTTCCATGTTGACCCCACAGAAAGAGTTATTTTCTATGAATAAACCAAAACAACATTCGCCTCCTTAAATTTAGCTGCTGCTTAAAACCACAACCTATGTAAGAGCAATAAATAAATTGAATTGAATAAAATCGTTTTCAGTATAAATGTAACTTTCAAGTTGTAACTAAAATCTCTGATCTTATGATTCTTTTAGCTTTCCATTTCATCGCTCGGTGTGTATGCGGCTCGAACAAACAGTCTGTCCCGGACAAGTGGAATGAAATGGATAGGAACGAAGTCGCACGAGATGTCGCTCGAGTGTCGGGTGTCGCGGCGACGCGCGACGTCGCTGTCTCCGCGCTTACAGGGCTGGATTAGAGGCTAATCTAACCAAGGTTTTAATTAAATAACAATTTGTATTGACCAATAAATCGATCGGACTTTCAATGAATAATACAATAGGAAATATTTAAATGAAACTACTTTTACGGATTATTTCGCGATTTATTAACATTTTATTTAACCTGACGTTTCGAACACTTTACAGCGTTCGTGGTCACAGGTAGACTAAGGTGTTATTCGTCTTTACAATATTTTGAAAAAATATAAACTACCGTCACTCAGTTAATATTAATTTGTGTTCCTATCTACGCAAAAAGTGCTAACTGTATCTAGAGGTCTTGCAGTGCGGGGCCTAGCATGGGATTTCGTTAAAACAGGATCCCATGCTGGTGGTATTTTCCAACCATCTTCTCTGTTGAAATTCGGGTGTCTTCTTATTTCAATTGCCTCCCGTAACATGCGAGGAACAAATCGTCGTTCTCTTGCAAGGACTTTAGGCTGGTCAAATCGTATGAAATGGTTGGGTGTATCTAAGGCATGTTCACACACTGCAGACTTAGTATTCCGTCTATGTTTGATGTCGGCTATATGTTTTTTTTACCCGCACGCCTATACTTCGTTTTGTTTGACCGATATAGGAGAGCCCACAGTCACATTCCAGTCTGTACACCCCCGCATCTTGAAGAGGTATGTTGCACTTGACAGGTGGTAAAAATTGGTTAATCTTTTTCGGTGGCTTGAAGTAGGTTTTGATTGCAGCGCGCTTCAAAATGTTTCCAATCTTGTCAGTGACACCCTTCATATAAGGTAGTACAGCAGGTTGGCGTTCGACGGTGGAATGCTTGACCCGGGGTCTGGAACGACGTGGTACCGGCAACTGGTTTTCCCGTAGTACCTTCCTGACATGCTGGAGCTCGCCAGCCAGGTGTTGGTCGTCACAGATACCCCTTGCTCTCTGAAACAATGATTTGCCTACGGTAGCCAACTGTCTAGGATGATGGTGAGAGGCACCATTGAGGTATTTATCTGTATGGGTGGCTTTACGAAAAATACAATACAATAGGAAATAGTTTATTGGGCACAATCTTCTTCGTAATATATAAAACAAAGTCGGGTTTGTTACAACAATTATAACTCGAGAACGGGGACCGATTTTCATGGTTTATAATTTGTTGGATTTCACTCGGCCCCGAATAGCAGAATAAATAATAAAAACATTGGAAGAGCTGACGAAAAAGAAAATAACTGTTAGGCGGTACAAAGCTCGCCGGGTTAGCTGGTACATAATAAAATATATTGTTTTAAATGTATTTCATTAATGTATTGTCTTTAATGTATTCGTTATCTTTTCTTATTTCAAATACATTACGTCTTTCCTTTGTGTAAAAAGGCACTTGTAAAATAATGAGCGAGGATTGCCCAAGTACCCTCGGAATGTCAAACTAGCTAAATCCGGCCCTGCGCTGTGAGTTGCAACACTTAAAATTTATTTATCTGACTATAAGACTGAAATGAGAAGAGAGGAGTTATTGAGATTTGGATCGAGAAGAGGAAAAAACTTCTCGGGTAGAAGAAAATGTTTAGGAGTGCTGTTATATGTTACTACTGTAATGTAGTATACTACTAGTATACTACATAACTACTACATAGTAGTATGTATATGTTGAAATATGACATTTAGGGCCTGTTTCACAATGTATCGATAAGTTCACGATAAACACGATTTTTGCGTATCGTGACCGTCAAATAGCGCTCTAGCCAACGCGACAATATTGTTTTGTTGCACTTGCACTTGGCCCCTGTTTCAATGTTAGTCTCTGTCCGATTTTACTTGTCAGTCTATAATATTATAATAATATTAATATTTATTTCAGGAAAAATAGTTACATTTTTAAACTACTACAGCGGCCTCTGCACTAAGCGTAGCTTGTATCGCAGTTGCCAGGCCATACAATAAACGTCATCAAAATGTTATCATCTTCCGCCATGATGGTTGAGTATTGCAATTGTATTGCTTTTTTAAATTGTTTCTTCCAAGAAACGAAGCAATTCTAGAGAAATTGTATCAAAGTGTTAGAGATGTAATTACCTATCTTTTGGTAACTGTACAGATTCTGGGCCGCGAGTCCACATAATTTAGGACAACTCCTTTAGTACGTCTTTCTTAAGCGCATCAATTGCCATTACCATGAAACGGCGACACTGTTCAACGTGCACTCCACTCACCAGTCTCAAAACTGATAGGAGCTCTAATATCCCATCTAGTAATGTATCTCCCAGTGATCGGTTCAAAGGCTCACCGTCTACCGTCTAGACGACTCCACGGGACCCAAAAGATATCGAGAAATACTTACCTAATGCAATTGGTGGCTTATTCGAGCTTATCACTAAGATGTGAATAAGATCTGTATGCACGTTACATTATTAAATTGTAATTTTTTGAAAATATATTTAATTACAAAATTGCGTGCTTATTCTATAAAACTCATTGAGGTATAAGTACATTATACCTCAATAATAAAACTTATTACAATTTATTCAGAAAACATGCAGTGATATTTTATAAGATAATTAACATGTTGCGCTATGTTTCAAGTTTTTGTTCCACAATTTACGTGTTTTTGCATGAACTTACTTATAGTTACATAAAGCTTATTCGTTAGTAATTTAGCATTAAAATAAAAAATAATTGTAGTTAATTGTACGTACCTACTCAACAATAAGTGAGCCGTCAAACCAAAAATAAGACAATGTCTATAGAGAGAAACTAATCAAGCTCAGGAAAAATAGGCAGTTTGCATACCTACCTCGTTTGCATCATACAAATAATGAGTTCTGCCTGTAGTTACTATACGAGTACCTGCATTCAGCAATATTTGCCTCGGGAAACAAGATCGTTAGCACATCATGTGCCAACAACGATACTATCAGTTATAACTAAAACTGGCAGTGTTTAACCGTTCCTCCAATCTTGAACCCAGAATAACTCCCGGTGGTAAAATTCCCAGCATTTGGCAAGCGGGCTGGTAGTCCATGCTGCATGCAGCGGGTAGATAAGGATTTGACGCATTAGCGGCCGACTCGGCGCAAAGTAAACAGCACTATCGCGCCACGCCTCTCGCTGCCCGATTACTGCAAACTGTACCCGATCGTGAGGATCGATGTAGAAACGAGATGAAATAGGCAATGTAAAGGCGAGATAAATCATAAGAAAGATAAAACATATGAGTTTTATTGTGAAAAAAATTTTGCATTAAATTTATTCGCTACCCTTTTAGTCCGATATAAACAGAAATATCACAGAGGCGTTAGCTGCCAGATTGTATTGCTTCGAAAATCAATAAAAACGAAAAAACCATAAATGATAGGTCAGTTAGCTTAAATTAAGTAAAAGCTTGTTAAAAATATTCCATTTCTAAGAATTTTCTAATCTACTGTTTTTGTTTATAACTATTGACTAAGGCAGGCTGCTTTTTAAGGTACTATTAGATACAGACGACGTCAATAAACTGACATGATTCTCGTGACAAATTAAAATACTTGTCTAAGATATTAGAAATCATTTTTATCCGGAGGCACGTTACATATTCGGACGGTAGCCAAGTTTTAAAAGTTTGTTTGTAAAATTTACTCGATTGGGAATAGCACTAATCAAGACGTTGTTTAAAGCTGCATAGTCCATTCAGCTCTATCAAGCAATGAACTGGTGTGGTCTGAATACTTAGGTTAGTAGAAAAGGAGTATTTTGCCATTATAAAAATAAAGAATAGTCTAAATGTATTTTTTTTCATTTCGCGTCCCGTTCTCGTTACTCACAATAGCAGCAGAAGTTTCCGTCTGTAATCTGTCTAGACAACAAAACCAGTTCCTGCCAATGATCGCGGCGAGTGGCCGCCGTAAAACACTCACTTATACGAGCGCTCGCCTATTTTGTTTAGTGCCCACGTTTCAGAATAGACTCGTACTTGATAACATCTTGGGCTCAGGTTGTCTTAAGTGTTTAGGGTAGGCACTTTATAAATTGTTTATTCTGCTGGAAAAGTAAATAGTGTTTGTATATTTTTCGTGAGACATTTATTTAAATGGTGATTGTTATCCATAAACCTTTTTGTTACCCAAATAAAACAGCAAATTATAAAAACCGGTCAAAATATAGGTCGGGCTAAAGTAACTCTATTGGAATCCTTATTAGCGTTAACGCTAAAGGTCCCAAGCTTTATTGAAAAAAAAAAAACCTGTAATAAAACTGTAAACGTAATGAAATGAAAACGAGACCTCAGATAATGTTAATACTAATTAATAAAATCTCTGTCACTTTATCTTTTTATAAAAAAAAACAGAATTCATGCGTTCCATAACTTAGGGTACCTAGTTTCCTAGTAAAAGTATTATAATGTGCCAGCACTCCACTGGCCCTTTTACATAAAGGGCTGTCTATGCTTTGTGAATGATCGATGCCGAAGATTACTTTGTAGCGGTTAATGTCTCCCTCTTTGAGTTAAACTAGTTAGCCTGAGGCGCCTGTCGCGTTACACATTGGTACACGGGCAGGAGAATGCGTGAAAGGTTTACTTCTTAAAGAGATAGGAACTTTGGTAGTGATATCTCTACTAGTGCGTCTAAAACTAATATTATACCTTAGAGATCAGGAAACTCAAGTAATCGAATAGCTCAAATGGAAAGTGGTAGTGGACACATTTGTTACGGCAAATGTGACCGAACACATTTGACGTACCAAATGCCTGACCAATACGTGTTCTTGTGTGAAGACCACTACTTGGCAAATGTAACATAGGGCGCCCTCCAAGAAGGAGGAGCGAGGAACGAAAAGCTTTTGCAAGTGAATGAAAAATAATTGCTAAGAATTGGGCTCAGTGGAGTGCATTGGGTGAGGCTTGTACCCAGAAGTGGACAATGTGCACTGATTATACATATTACAGCAATGTTCTGGCCAGGGCTGATCATGATGATAATAAGAACTAGTTAGTCTTTATGGTTAAACCATCATCATCATAAAGAATCCTTGTCGTCCAACACTGACAGACGTGCTGCTGCTATAATGACCAGGGCCCTAACCATGAACTGTTAAAACAATCACAAATCTGTCAAACATTATCATTTCTGTCAAATTTTGTATGAAATGACGTACCAAAATTGACAGATTTGACAACTTTGAGATTGTTTTAAGAGCTCATGGTTATGGCCCTGGTAGGTTTGCCTAAAGAGTCATTAGACATCAAACTTTGCTAACACTTATTTTTCGACGCTAGACTCGACTCGTTTGCTTCGTTGATCGCTTCTGAGACAAATAGGTAAGTTTATTTAAAACAGATTTGAAATTGAAAGTTTTGCAGTGTGGTTTTAACGCTCTTAAAAACGGCTTTAAAGCTTAACAAAAATTTCCTCTCAACTGTACCTACTCTCAGACGCCGTACCTGTTTGTTTGTAGTGAATTAAGAGGTGCAAACCGGGCGAAGGCCGGATTCCTCCGGCGTAATTATTTGCACAAAACGTCGCCTAATTGCATGCTCTGTTGCCGGCACTTCGGGAGCACGTGACGGGCAACTCCACGGCTGTTGTGGTGCAAGGGGGGAGAGGTCGAGACTATGCATTCGACTCCATTCTAATAATATCTTTTATATAAGTGAGAACCAAAACCCAGCCACCGATATAGCATTATCGGTAGCCTTGTAATGATTCTCGCCTGTGCACCTGTAGGGACACGCAGGGCATGATAGGATCTGTGGGGAAATATCACATAGCCATGCCCTCTCCAAGCTGTTACCCCACCTGTGCATGTTCCCCTGCTTCGGTCTACTTGGGTCCGTAGCCTATTTAAGGACTTCCAAGTTGCCCAAGGTAGATCATGTTCAGGGGTGAGTCGCTCTGATAGCTCTATATTCGGGTCTATGGGATATTTCTCCTTCCATAGCTTTAAGCAAATAATAATATTATGTAAAAATTAAAGATTAAAGAATGGAAGTCAAGTACCGGAAAGCGCGGCGTAGGACGTCGTCCATCGACAAGTTGAACAGACGACCTGGTAAAGTTTGCAGGAAAGAAATCAAATCAAGAAATCAAATTTGGTGGAAGCTTATTTTTACCAGTGGACGCCCTTTAGCTGAAATTACGAAAAGTTATTTTTTTTCCGTTCGTCAGTCGATTCTACTTCTATAGATTGATATTTATAGCAACTCCACATAATAAAACTCAAAGCACAGGGAATAGATACATTTAACTGCAACTGCAAAAATAATTGAATGTATTGATATTAATATGTTTGTCTGTGTAGCTTTTGAATCGTAAGAGCTAGCTTGTTGAATCAGAATCATTCATTTCGCTCAAAATAGTACAATTAGTTAAATTAGTTTATGATCACACATTTCACCACAGTATGGCATACAAAATATAATATTATTAAAATTGACTGAGTAATTTAAAATGTAGTACAAAATTTTCACCAACTGTTAAATGTAAGCCTTACCTAAGCTAAAGATCCTAAACAAGAGAAATAAATGTCTGTCACTACACACACAAACAGACACATACAAAAGAAAGTTAATCAACCAAATCCCAGTGTCTCTGAAACAAATGAATTGTCCCATGTTAAAATAAACAACCTAATCCCAGTTTATCACTTCTACCAAACGCTCCGGCACCTTTACGTTCAAGTTTATGGGACATTATGAAACAACGCCCGGCGGGACAATGTAGCAAACAATTTCGCGCGATAGTTTTGACACTTAGCTACTTTGTCGTGTGCGAGTATATTGTTACGTGCGTGAAATTCATGTGACCTTTACTTATTTCAGTTAAAGGTGTATATCAATAGTAAGGTTGAGTAGGGAGAACGTATTAGCTTCACCCTTCATGTTGTCTACTGTTAATCGAGAAATTAAAGCCACCTTAACAATAACTAAATTCCAATCAAACTTTGAGAATTTAGACAGTCATTTGTCATTTTTAATTTATCACATTTCAATTTCTAGAAATTATAGGTACTTAATTATTTATATTTAGGTGCTTCCCGTAATTCGTTCAAAATAGTTGAATTCTCCAATAATATTTTCTTCACCTGTTTTGATATCTAGGAAATAGAGTTTAAAAAAGACCCTACTTCCTAAAGTACCTAAGTGCTCAAGGGATACATTCTCCAATATTTTTGATCTACTGGTTGGTATAGGAAGTGCGGTATCTGTTTGTCTGTACAGAATGTTTTATAGGTATTGAATGTAAACCAGCAGGTACAGAAGTGACATCAAAATTATTTGATTTACTTACAAAAAATATTTTGTGCCAAAGACGTAATAAAGTTGCCTTAATGTTTATTGTGATCAAGAAGATTGGAAGCTTCCACCGTGAATTATAAAAGATTCTTTAGAACTCCCGAAAAATACAAAGACAATAAAAAGTTACCAAGTACAAGAAGAAATAAACAAAAAGGAGGCGATGTCTTTAGGAGAATACAAATTTTAGTCTCAATTTCTTGGGAAAGCGTTTAATTTTATAAAGAAAAAAAATCAAGGGAGATAAAGTTATCCTGTTTCGCCGCGTGGATTGAATGGCGATCAGTTTAAATCTCGTAACAAAGAGTCCCGATTTATATTGCTTGGAAACGGAGAAGGTTTAGTAACTTAGCTTAAGTACACACCATTTTTAAATATCAAGCTGATGTTAAGGCGAGCGAGATTCATTTAATGTCGAAGATATAATGCTTCACTCTTTTTATACTGAGTGTTCAATGTACTTAGATGATGTTCCCGTTTGTGTTTTTAAGGATATTAAAAGCTGGTATGAAGTTTTTTTTTAAGTTTTTGTAAAGGTGCAGTCAAAAGCTTGGCGATAGCGCGACACATTTGCTGCAAGTACAAAGCAGCTCTTCTAAATATTATCATGTGTCTTTTAAATAATCTATGGCATATAGGTCGAAATTTTGCGTAGTGCCGAACCTTTCGTCTGACGACTGTTTCCACGAGAATGCATTCAATTCAATGTATTTTGCATTGCTGCAAGTGACAAATCATGTGAGCCATTCTAGAAATAGGTAGGTAGGTGTGTTTCCCTATACGGTATAGGTTACACCATAAATGTTCTTCAATGTTCCATTTATCCTTTTATTAGGTAAAAAGAAAACTATTGCAAATGCTAGATAGTTCAATAGTGCAACTGCAAGATTAAAAATGAAAGTTGTAATCGTCAAGGTTGTCTGCAGCGATTGCAGCGCTTCGGCGTTAGTTGGTTGTTTACGACAACGACAACTGTCAATGACGAACTTTTGTTTCTTCCATTGCAACTTTATCAAAATTGGTTATTTTACTTTGTGTCATTGTTTTTTTTGGTCAATCAAGCTCTTTTCTATGATGCTCCTATTTTGATCTAAAGGCTGGTAATTTTATGGTCTTCTACTTTTATTAAAGGGCCGTAATTTGATGTTGGAGTCAACCAATGAAATACTTTTTATATGTTCGCAGACGGGTTCGGGTTGACCATGATCTGAATATTTATAAATACAGTAATCTAGATGCATCTTAGATCATTTAAAGTAGTTGCCAACAGACCTTCGTAGCCATTAGTTGCCCTGTTTACACTTTTTACACCTCATATCCCACACTTAGCTGTTTGGATCTTTTTCTCACGATGCGATGTTTGCCCGCACAGCCAAGCAAATCAAATAAAGCGATATAAATCAAATACACCTGTCTTTTCCAGGATATAAAAAAAGTTATATCGTAAGCATACTAAACAGTATTTCAAAACTGTCCTAGCCTTACTACAAAAAAGATAGATTAGAGTTAAACACTTGTCTAAAATTAGTCAACCAATTTGAAATGTTGACACATCAGACATTCGAGATATATTATTAACAAACATTTCAAATTGGTTGACTAATCTTTAGGCAAGTGTTTAACACTAGTCTGCGGGGTAACCATGAACTCTTAAAACAATCTCAAAGCTGTCAAATCTGTCAATTTTGGTACGTTATTACATACAAAATTTGACAGATTTGATAATGTTTGACAGATTTGAGATTGTTTTACGAGTTCGTGGTTACCACCCTAGTAAGGCCATCCATGTTTATTTATAACATAGAAGCGATTGTACTCAAACAACGGCAACAAAGTGGACAGTCACCAATAAAATTCCTCAATCTCAGTAAGTGTGTCGTGAGTCGCGGTTCCCCGGCGTTTAGGGCGCGCTGAAAAGCCGGAACGGTGGCGATCCATCACTGAGAGTTACGGCGTCCTGCAAGCGATGTACGAGTGGGGTTGCTCGGACATGCTTCTTTTGAAGTTCTTCCTTTATACGAATGTCGTCAAGTTTTACTTTGCTGGTGAATAGAGTGGCGATGCTTTTACATGTTTTTCAACCATTAGTTCAGTTAATTGCAAGAGCTATTTCTCGTTTTCACTTTATTATTTTCTTTTCATATCACTAACTGTTAGGTATTGAGTGTTCAAACTACTTGGTATATTATGGTCTTTTGTCTGTGGTGTTTTACACATGTATTTAAAATTACCCTTGCTGCATCTTTATCATTGTCTACATCAATCATCATCATCATCAGCCCACACTAGTCCACTGCTGGACATAGGCCTCTCCAATTGCACGCCACTCTACACGATCCACGGCTACTCTCATCCAGTTCCTGCCAGCAACCTTGCGAAGATCGTCACTCCATCTAGTCTGAGGGCGTCCCACACTACGCTTGCCGACACGCGGTTTCCACTCAAGAACTCAATACATCAATACATCAAAAAATCGAACTACATCAATAGTACCTATAAAAATTGGAGTGAGTGTTAGAGCTATTTGTTTATATGGCTGATGCTGTCTTGCGCTTGCTATGTGTTACCGTAGTAATATTAATATTAGAGATATGAGATGTAACTTAACTTAGTTAAATGAAAGGTTAAAAATTGTCACGCGAACTACTGCCGACAAACTGCCCCGCAGTTTGGCAGATAAGAATAAAATTGTAAGGTTTTTATATTATAGTGAAATAAACGTTTAAAAAAAAACAGATCAGAAGTGCGTGAGTCGCACAGTTCCCCGGCGTTTAGGGCGCGCTGAAAAGTCGGAACGGTGGCGATCCATCACTGAGAGTTACGGCGTCCTGCAAGCGAAGTACGAGTGGGGTTTCATGGCATTCTTCTTTTAAAGTTCTTCCTTTGTACGGATATGTTGTCAAGTTTTCCTTTGCTGGTGTACAGTGGAGTTGCTTTCACATGTTTTCAGCCACTGGTTCAGTTAATTGCAAAAGATTTCCTTGTTTTTTATTTTCACTTTCAATAGTTTCTGGTATATTGACTGTAGTATCACACATGTTTTTGAATTTGTCATTGCTCCATCTTTTTCAATGTTGAAATCAATAGTACCTACCAAAAATACAATTTCGTTAACAGAAATGCGTGAGTCGCTGTTCCCCGTCGTTTAAAGCGCGCTGAAAAGCCGGAACGGTGGTGATTCATCACTGAGAGTGACGACGATTTTTGAACATGGTCTTTTTGAAGTGTTCTCCCTTTTCAACCTACTTTTAAAAAGGAGATGGTACAGGTCGGCTCGTATTGGACTCGTACTCATAATGGGAGCTATGAAGCCTATGCAAAAACAGTTGGTTCAAACTGTTTTTCATAGCTCCCATTGTCATGATCAATTAACGAAAAAAAAACATAGTAAGCGGTTATGGATGGACTGCGACCAAGACTTGGTAACTTCTGCGCTGTTATGTCTTATTGTTTTAGGTCGTCCCACTTGCAGGTGAGACTAACGAGTTGTGATAGGCTAGGATGCGTAGTATATAGGAAAGGAAAATATAAGTTTTCCCTTAAATAAACAACTAAATAATATGCTTACTTGGAAATTTGATTTTAAATCAATTATTAATGTGATCAGAATGAAGCTTTAGATAAATCAATAGTCATTCTATGGGAAAACACTAAATATACTTTGCGT
Source organism: Anania fuscalis (assembly GCA_950371115.1). Taxonomy (NCBI): domain Eukaryota; kingdom Metazoa; phylum Arthropoda; class Insecta; order Lepidoptera; family Crambidae; genus Anania; species Anania fuscalis. The sequence continues at coordinate 12,563,962 of OX493335.1, read as the reverse complement.
TAAGCTTGATCAATATCTACAAGTCTGCCAACTTACGTCCAACTCCATTCAGTCGTTAGTGAGTGATTGAGAAACAAATATCAAAACTTGTTGATGGAAGTTCAAATAAAAAATACAATTTAATAGTTTAATTACTATAATAGGTTGATTAAGGTACGTATATAATGTGTCTGGTGTCCCTCTGGAGCGTGTCACTCAAAATAAGGATCTAGGTCTGTGTCTAGACGCAGGCCTGACATTCTATCCGCATATAAGTAGTAGATGTATGTAAACGAGCATATAAATCTCTTGGATTAACGTTATAATAACTTTATACTTTGCCTTCGTTTGCAGCATATTAGAGTACATTTCGTTAATATGGGACCCTCACGAGGCAAAGTATACGTTGATGATTGAACAGATACAACGAAGGTTTGCAAGGTTTCTTTACATAAAGATGTACGGGTATTACCCCTTCTTGTTCCCGTCGCTCTTCATTTACGGCATGGTAGGCTAAGATACCCTAGAACTTAGACGTAAATGTTCTCTTATGTTTCATTACTACTTGATGTTCAACGGCAAAATAGACAATTAGGTCGTCCTCTCGATGTGCCCCCTGTCCGCGCAAGCGCAGCACAGTACCAGCTGCGCGCGCGCCGCCTGCTGACCACGCCGCCCTCGCGCACGCTCACGGCGCGGCACGCTCCCACAGCGCAGGCCATTCATATGCTCAATGTCCTGATTGCTGAGGACCTGGGTCAGTATCTGGATACTGACTTGTTTTATAAAGTCATAAGCCATTTGTAAATCGTTGTGTATGTTTCTTAGCTAATAATTATGGTATGTAAGTGTAGTACTTAAGAAATAGTTTAAAAATATATGTAGTATTAAAATTGTAACTGGCCCACTCCACGCTTTAGCTCAAAGCTGTTGGTGAAGTGTGCAATTGAACATAAATAACATAAAGGTCAATAATGAGTTTAGATTACTAACAAAGATGGGTATCTTTGTTTAGATCTTTTCTGGACACAGTATTTTTGGTCGAAGCCTAAACTCACCCAAACAACCCTCACGAAGTTGTTGATTAAACACAAAGTGGGAAGCACCCCGGAACCCATAGAGCAATTTGGTTGTTTACCAGAACTGTGGTGAGACAATGAACATTCGTCCAGTTGTTTTTCCTAATCGCAACTTGTTTCGTTGGCCTCAGTAAACAGCGGACTTTACCGTGACTGGATTCTTCCACTTTTTGCCCCCAACTCCGTCCAACCTAACAATTAAATCCAACTTTTCAGACTGAGAAATGTTTTTTGACGCTTTCTATTTGTGATTTGCTAAATTGTTAATGACATTTAGACCATCGTTAAAAAATATCACATGAAATTATAATTATGAATCTACATTGAAAATAGAAAAATCTTTAAGAATTACTACACAATAAAACAGTTTTAACTATGTCTCTTTGCGTGTTTTTAGTGCTTAATACTTACACGAAGGAAGATTTGAACCGGGAGACTAACATGGCAATCAAAGCCGCCATATTTCAGACGGTGTTCAAATTATAGCACATCAAATTAGAGCGCGTTACACATGCGGGGCGACAGGCATTAGCTGGCACGACATACGATAGGTTTTAGTGTTCAAATTATCAAGGTATTAGTGACTTAAAGTGCCTTAATTTCCCCCTTATGCCCAGCTACTACTGATACCTAGCACACACCGCGCAGCTCGCCTCAGTCATTGTCTTCATCTTATGAGTATCACGCATGAACTCGACGGGTTATATTCAGTATATCAAAAAGAAGTAAGAACCCTTTTAATCATACTTGATTAAAGATAGACAACAAACTTTATAAATTTCAAGTTAAATACCCGTGTTTAGATGAAAGATGGCGCACGTTAGCGACATTAAATATTATTTAATTAAAACATTGTTACTTTCGCCCTCGGAGCGTAAACTTTTAAACGTCGTAACAAAATTACGTACCGGGCTTATCTTTAAAAGTTCGCCTTTGCCGGAATTTAATATTACTGTAGCGAGTTGTTATCTGGTGAGCAACCTCGATGAGGTGTGAATAACTTTGATATATGGGTAAGAACATTTTTTCAGTTTAAAACTTCTTGACAGGAACTTTAAATTAGTTTTATGAATTTCAAAGCGGCGCGGCGTAAGTAATTTAAAAATATAAAATGTATGTTTATAACATTTCAAACCCTTTTTTCTGCATTTTATGACTAAAACCTCAGTGTTACGACTATGTTATTGTTTTATCTGTGCGATATCACGACCAAGATAGTAATATAAAAGTAAATAGAATCGTCGAGTAAATAAAATATTCACATATCTCAGATTTTAACGATTATTAGAATTATTTACTTTTAGTCAATTCTTTATCTGTTATTTATGCCAGGACTTAATATTTTCACATAACATTTCTAACAAATCTTTACCTACAACTTTTCAAAATATAGGTTACAGATTTTTTAATTTATACATAATTATTTAGTGTCATTTCTAAGAGAGTTTTGTAATCCTAATAGGTAACAGAGTTTTGTGATCCTAAAAGCCGAAGAATATCAAGTAATTTATAAACGTTTAGCCAAAAAAATATAAACCTTTAGGTTTAAATCATACAGAAGATTTGTATAAATAAAGAAACTGAACTAAACACTGCAGGCTTATGTTCCAAAATCGTAATTATTGCGATTGTTTACTTCCGTCCTACGTCGTTATTACAAGCCGCATACCACGCACCCCCTTAAATCACGGCAAGTGCTATGCGGTTGCCAACAGCCAGACAAGTTACGATGTCCGGCCACGAAGGCGAGCCCAATACCGGGCACACGTTCGCACCTGTCTACAATGTTACGAGCTGTTTCAAGTATCCCTTTTACTACAACGCACCACACCCAGACCAATCGAGACCAGTCGAGAAAAATCGAACGAAAAAAAACCTCTCTTCAAAATAAATAAATAATAATAAGTAAATTAATATAAGACAACATCACACATATTGCTCTTCACCGGTAAGTACTTACCTAAAGCAGTTGTGTTATAGAAATCCAAATTGGTCCTTAATTGTTATCAATTAGCTCGGATCTGGGTGTGCTGGGCTAGGAGACGGCACTGGAAAGATTCATTTTTAGGATTCCGTACCCAAAGGGTAAAACGGGATCCTATTACTAAGACTCTGCTGTCCATCAGTCTATCTGTCTGTCCGTCTGTCACCAGGCTGTATCTCATGAACCGTGATAGTAAGACATTTGAAATTTTCACAGATGATGTATTGCTGTTGCTATAACAACAAATAAGTATTAAAAACAATAATTTAAGGGGGATCCCATATAGCAGACATGATTTTTTGCCGTTTTTATAGATAATGGACGCCTTCGTGCGCGAGTCCTACTCCCACTTCGTTTACTTCACACTGGTTTTTACCTTACTTTGGTACTAAAACAATTGATGTGTTGTCTGGCTCACATTAATACTCGAATACAAAAAAGAGGTTTTTAAGTAGCAATTGAAGAGTTCATCTATCCATATCCTGGGTCCATCGCTCGATGGTATTAAATTATGTTGTCATCTGAATGTCACATCCTTACAAACTATCAAATTGATACGACAGTTAGAACTTGATTAAAACCGACTTCTAAAGATCGGATTAAACATTTGTAGCTAGCTGTTACTTAGTTTCAAGTAAGTTAAGTAAAACCTGTATCGTCAAGATCAATACAACAATTCTTAAATCTGGGTCAATAGTAATCTACTAAGCCACATCGCCCCGAGTTCCTTCATCCGTAGTTTCATCAAATTATCTGGTCGAATAACCGAGTAGAAGTCAAAGCGTTGCGATTATTCGATTCGGGATGAGCCAGTTACATCAAGAACAACAAAGGAGAGCTTGTTACCCGTATAACAACAAAGATACAACGGGTAAAGGCAGTAGTACACAAGCGGCGAAGATATTTTATTGGGTATTTTTATCTACGAGATATTCCAGCTTGTAGTTAGTGTAGAGTTTGTTTAGCACACTTAAACGATTCAAATACAATGAGATGCTAAAGGTAAAACGCAGCTATTACAAACTAGCCACCGGGTAAGCATTTTTGTTAACAGTACTTTTGTTTTTTGATATTTTTTCAAATTTTTGGTAAGTTTTATTTGTCTTTGATGTTTCTGTTTAATAGTCAATTCTGCTTAAATTTTCCTTTTGAGTCAATTGTAAACATTAATATTCCTTTACTTTCATTGCAAGAAGCAAATGGCGCAATTGATTTATATAGTTACGGATGGATTCCGAATAAAAGTTTTATAATGTGTCTAATTTCATTTATTTTTTGGAAAACCGCTTGCCAAACATACCGTTTCTCGCTCCTGTCTGCAAGTGCATATCGTGATCGAACAAGATTATTAGTTGAAACCGTATACTTAGTATCCTCCGACTCGACGACCTCCGCAGCCGAAAGGCGAGCACGCTGCGATGGGCTCTAGGAAACTAAATTTTCTATTTTATATATTGTCTCGGGTGTGGGTGTTGTAGTACCATCTTTGTTTCTGATTGCTATGTGCTCAAGTGCTTCTGAAGTAGGTACTTACTTTAGGATCAGATCAATACGTGTGATGTTGTAAAAAAAAGGATTATTATAAAAGTAATCTTATAAAATTATCTTTCATCAGTGTATCACAGGCTTAAGTTTAGGAAATGTCCGATTTCCCCCGCGCACCGGGCAGCCACGCGAGCGCAGAAAACACTCGCTCAAATGTACCGGAATAATTGCTATTGTATTCCCGACATTTATTCGGCTCGCGCAATATGTGTGGTGCACTCCTCGTATTATTTATTAAATGCATATTCAAGATGCTTTACAAAGTTGGGATGTGTTAGTTTGGAAATTATATTTCGTTTGCAGAACTAGGGCGGAGTAAGCCACTGATGGCGATTTGAGTTAACTATGTATATCTATTTTGCATATTTAGAATAGCTATAGAATATAAAAATTAGAAATATCAAATTTAAAAAATGACTTAATTTGAATTTGAGCTAACCTTAGCTTTCATTACATTTTATCCGTGATGGGTACCATAAAAATGATAGGTACACGTATACCTATTCTGTTCTTAGAGCATCGATTCTGTTCGATAGTTTTTTTAGTTGGACAGCTGTAATGTCTTTTTTTGAAAATTAACATATTTCTTAGTTGTACTCCTACGATCATATTGTGGATTGACCCCAAAAATATTGCACAATAGGTCAGTTAGGTGGGTCAATCAAAGATATTGTAATCTTTGATTGACTCACCTAATTACTGATCTATTGACAGGATAAAACTGAGATAAATGTCAAAACGAATATTCGCTTAAATATGGAATACAGTACACAATTAAAACGATTCAAAGTTCATAAGGCAATAACTTCTTTTGTCAATAAAAAGACAAACTAACATTTTCAAAACGTATTGAGCATTCGAATGAGTGATTCAATTTTCACACCAAACATTTCCAAAGAATTAAATTAAAATGGCAATCATGTTGCTAAATGAAGTGTCAAACTGATTTCAACACTTGAATGCGAGTATTTGCAATTATAAAAATAGTAATGACGTGTAAAAATGTTTAATATATTTGCATTGTAAAATGTTTTAAAAGATGCGACATAACTTATCGTCAATTCTCGTGTTTCTAATAGGTCAACGATCAAAATGTCTATTACTTATTCCTAAGGATTAAGGGCCTGTTCACAATGTACGGATAAGTTCTGAATTAGTTCTGAATAAGCTATATTTTACTTATCTGAAGAATAAACGTAATTTTTTACGCATTTCGACACGATTTTCAAACACTTTTATCCTGTACATATTTTTATCTGATAACTTTATCCGTACATTGTGAACAGGCCATAAGTGTTTAAACCTTAATAATCTGTCAGCCACTATTTTCAAAACTATCAAAACATAAAAGGTGGATGTTTTTAAAGTAGATTTTTTTTAATGCGACTTCACACTGAATTCCCTTATTATTTAGTGGCACACCAGTTTGTTGTTCTGTGTGTTTCTGAAATACACTTGAGAACAAACCTGGTACATACCTACCATGGAGCACATTTAGAGTTTTCTCTGAACCAAGTAAGTGGTTTTTCACTAACGTTTTGTATGAAATGAAAAGTTCTGCCAACTCTCGCCCATATGAAAACAATACAATACAGTAAAAAAATAAAATTAGGTGGAATTTTTGTAGAACAAAATAATTCTCATTTTTGTACTCCTTAAGATACATGCGGCATGCCTAGTACGCATGAGGATTACGGAACGGTATGTGTGTAAGTCCGTGTGCACACACGCGTGCTGTTCCGAAACGGTTCTAGATAATAGTTAAAAACATTATAATGTTAAATGTTAACATTAAATGTTCGTAATCACATCAACACTTTGAAGACTATGATAATAATTCCTAACTACGAGACCATGATAATAAATGGTGTGTTGTCGAGCATATTTATTTATTCAATACATAAATGGTAATCGTATAACACATTGTGATTTAATAAACACATGGGCGGTGTGTCAAAGTTAACGTATATTAAGTTAAGTGGAATACCACCGCTATAAATTCACAGACCCCGCCAATATCTCAGTTGGTTGATTAAATTCCCTAAGTTACAACCTCTCTCAAACGTCGTAAACTTTACATCGATTGGTGTATAATTTCATTGGTGTGGTGTGGGAATTTCTTGTGACTGTACGTTCAAATGACTTTCGGAGTACATATGCGAATTATTCGTAATATTCAAATGTATGTAGAAACTTAACTGTAGTATGATTTATGCTTACAATCGCTATTATTGGAAATAACTAATTCACTAGTATTTGGAGCAAACGTTATGAAAGACTACCAAGCAGTGTACCTATAGGTAAATGATTTGTCTATCAATCCTAACAGGAAACCGCATAGAATAGTCATGGGCACTCAAGTTCCCAACAGTGATGATAAGGAGATTAAAATAAATAAATGGTTGTAACCCCGAATAAGCTATTTCTACCTGACTATAGTCTTATCCTTTAGCCCAGCAAAATGAGACACGTATGTACATTTTATTGTCACGCGGTATTAAGCAACCGCAGGGCACCTAGTAAGAAAATCTAGCCAATTGCGGTCGGACTCGCGCATGAAGGGTTCCGCACGATTATTTATCAAAACGAGCAAAAAAATCACGTTTGTTGTATGGGAGCCCCCTTAAATATTTATTTTATTCTAGTTTTTAGTATTTGTTGTTATAGCGGCACAGAAATACCTTCATTATCTGTGAAAATTTCAACTGCCTAACTTTCACGGTTTATGAGACACAGCCTGGTGACAGAGGGACAGACAGACAGACACAGACGTACAGTCGAGTCTTAGTAATAGGGTCCCGTTTTACCCTTCTGGTACGGAACACTAAAAAACAATTTTGTTTTACTTTTCAATATCATGATCGATGTATCAATTGCTAACTGTATGAAGGTGTGCGAAAATCTATTTGCGCTTACCTATCCGACTTACTAAGTCGGCAATACCCGACTACGGTAAAGCCAAAAGGAACGGTAATGATTTTGGCAGTCTATGTATATGTATATGTTTGTATTTTCCACAGCAATTCCTAATATAAATTAAGGTGTCAAAAGATTTGTAATAATGGCCCGGGTGACATAAATTAAAATAACAGATTATAACCTCGAAAACTATTTTATAATCATCACGTATTTGGTATCAAAAGAAAGGTAAGTAGGTAGCAAGGACATACATCATATTGTTTAAGTCAAAATATACCTATCTTTAAAATGCGAGGTTGTACAGTTCGCGCGCTCCAGTCGTAGTCGCGTTATAGTTTTTAAACTTTTTAATTATTTTTTTGGTTTTGAAACTCACACCGCGTTTAAATTTTAAATTGAAAATTATATATTATAACTAAAAGATTCTGGTAGATCTCCAATCACTGGCCATCACACTCAGTAATAAAAACATTATAAAAACAAAATACGATCATCTCCGGCAATGTTCTACGTCAAGCTCAAATTGACAGATCACGCGCAAACTTTACAGTAACTCAGAGGACAGTTGAATGTCGAGGGTGTTTTCGTCCATCTGTGATGAACAAACGAGGAGGTCATATTGAGGTTGCGTTCAGACGATTAATTATGTCTCATCGTGTGGGGTGGATCACAATTTTCAACGATGAAAAATTGGTTTAGAACAGTTGTTGCCGAGTTTTTGGTTTGTCATTGGAATTGAGGCTGCTTTTTGGTGGACAATTTTTTCTATACTTTTTTAAAATGAAAAAAAAATCAGCTAAAATGAAATGGTGATAAGGCAGTTTTAAAAGTTACTCGTTTAAAATTATTTGTTTGGACTTTCGATCCATTGTAAGGCTAGAAGCCTTACAAGTGGAAAGAAAAGTAGTAATACCTAACGTTAGCTATTCATTCAAATTGTGCAAACCAAATAAGTATAGGGCATGTTCATAAAATAATAATAATAAAATACAAAAATTGACTTTCGAAATTGAATTAGCTTTCGATTCTCTGAATAACTAAGATTTGAATTAACATGACCGACCACGTTTAAAACTGCTGTGACGTAAAACAATTCTGTATGTGACGTTTTGATGCAAACCATTCAACTTTGATTAACTTGATAAATAGATTACAGAATAAGGGAATTGGGTTATATTTGAATGCTCTAAGGGTTATATCCTTACTAATGTTAATCCTCAAAATGGCAAGATGTGCAGTGCCAGGTTCTTTCATTTTCACTTGTTTCCTTTATCTTATGTTCCTACATATCGATCGCAAAAAATCTCTCTCTCCATGAAATTGTTTCTGAATAAAGACGCCGAGACAACACAATAGCAAAAATTATCATAGAACTTATCAGTATTGTGTGCAATCCGGACAATACCCCGAATTCTTTGTTCCAAAGTAACGATACATGTAACAAACGAGCCGACCCGGCCTACTAGGGACCCAGACAATTTATCCCGAATGAGAGAGGGACCTGTTTTTGCCATTAACCTAATGTGTAAATAAATGCGTGCAATAATTAAACACACAACAGAGTGACGGCAAACTAATTGCTTTCAAGCTTTGCTTGAAGTTTTTCATTCGTTCTAATTGCGAGGGTTATGGAGTGACTGAATTAAAATCGTACGGTTTTATGATCTCGGGGGAGTAATCGAATCGATTTTGCTGTTTTTTAAAACAAAACTAGCGAAATTGTAGACTACACCCGCAGTGTTACAATGAACTTTACAGCTTAAAAATACTTTAATTATCAAACCTAATCTTAGTTATACTAGAACCTATACTATCTCTTCATCATTTAAAAGCTATAATAGCTCTTTTCCTCCTTTACTTTATTGTAAACTTCATCGTCTAAAATACAGATTAAAATTAGCTACAAAGTCTTTGTAAGTGTTCAAATAACTAATATTTCCATGTTTTGAATCTTATTTTACAATATTTTTTTATATGCGATTTTTTTTTTATTTAGCTGAAATTATGCACTTATTACTACTACTTAAAATGGATCGATGGACCGACGACCTTAGGAAGACGGCTGGCAGTGGATGGATAAAAAAAGCGGGATATCGTGCTCTTTGGCGCTCTTTGGGGGAAGGCTTACGTCCAGCAGTGGACTGCAATAGGCTGAGATGGTGATGATGATGATGAAATGAACTTATCTTGTTTTTTCATGATTGATTATTCCATGTATTAGTTAATTACGATGTCTATGCAAAAGGAGTCGCGTTTTAGAATCATTATTAATTATGTCAGTGTCAATATATTTACCCCCTCCCCCTTTTTACTGGTAGAAATTGTTATACATTCTTTGTATGGAATTCTCGCGATGTCTTATGCGAATTTGGGTTCTAAAGCTTCAAAAATACGACTTCAGAATTCCGGAGCCTCGATTTTTGTTTGATTAGGGCAGGATATAAGCGGTGTCGATTTCGCGTTGCATAATAGGTATAATCTTACATCCCAAACGTTTGACCAAATCGAATACTCACCAATCGTACTTTGAATTATCAAGATAAATAATGCAACTTGAGGACAATGGACCTAAAAGATCTAGCTTAGTTATTTAAGCGTCATTCTGCGACACAGTATCCGTGGCATAAATAAACCGGGCTCTGTTCCATATTTTTCCATAATTAAGATTTACTGGAAGCTAGGTCAGTGGTTCAAACGCAATGCCGATCCGTAGGGAGCTTTTCCTTTCAGAATCACCCCGCGTTAACGCCAGGGGAAATAAATGGAATGTGTACTTACCTGCGTTTCATAATAAATGCGGTTTTGTTTGTACATATTTATTTGACTTCATTCCGATTAATATGAAGCTTATTGATATAACGACTTGAAAAAAGAGAATGTTTAAAGTGTTCCTCTGAACACTCTATAATTTAGTTATCTCTTTAAATAACCATGAGATTTTTAAGCAGTATTAATAAACTTTGCTGTATACAGATTGACGTAAAGAAAGTCAATACAGCATCATTACTGTTAAAATGTTATAGTTTGGCCCCAGAAAAGTGACATAATTATTTTCTTCTGTTAAAAATTATTAGACCTACCTATTACTTATATAAAAAGCTACGTTCTGACTGCCTCATTTGCAACATCTGAGACCTTTAGATCCTACCTTACCTAGATGTTGCAGACACTTAAGCGTTTACTTTCTAATATAGAGGAATAAGGTTTGATTTTTTCGAACTATTTACCGGATCTCATATTCTCAAGCCACAGGCAGTCAAATCGCCAATTAACTGATAAGTAAATATAACTAAGTAGGTAGGTACTCAAATAATAAGAAAAACAAAGCTTAATTATTTTACTGCAAAATTGTTATAAAATTTTCTTGAGGCAATCCTTATTATTTTCCAAGAAGCTATAAATTATCACTGCACTTAAACTGGAATTTTATTTTTTACTACATAACAAAAAACAATCCGTATTATGCACAAAACGTAGGTAATTATTAATAAAAACTGTAATCACGCGAATGACTGCAAATTTCTAAAGCACTTTGAATGTTAATTTGTAGAAAAAACTTTAATAATAGCCTTAAGTGGGGAGTTAACTCGATTTTGATTAAAAATTAAAATTAACTAAGTATTAGCGAACCGTTATACTTACCCTCTATGAAATGACACGATTTCTTTCTTTAATATACGATATAATTTCGCGTATATATGAGCATGTTTATAGCATAAATATATATATTTTTTGTTTTTATTTATTTATTTATTGTATTCTTGATATCTGTTTGTTTTAATTTCTTGTTTGATTATTTGTCTTGCATCAATAGGTATTTAGCTATAACTGTTACTAAAGTCTTTACAATATCTTTAGCTATATAAAGTTATCATAATATTTGTTTTGAAAAGTAAAAAAATATAGGAAATCCTCAGAAAAAATATTCAAAAAGCAAACCTTATAAACATAGCATATTTTATAATTTCTAGCGGTGATATTTAGAAATGGAAAGATAATTAAATAATGAAAATTTGAAACACTACTTGACAATATCTTAAGCCCGTCGTCCATAGTAAAAGTTATGAATAAGTATCTAAGGTATAAAAATTGTGATACAATCCAAAAGATATTTCATATTGAGGTTAAAACCAATTCAAATATTCGATAGACGTGACACAAAAACCAATTTGCACCAGATACCGATCTCGGGCGATGACTCTGTCTATCGGCAATGGCCAATATTGGACATACTTCACGGAAGAATGGCAAGCAATGTTAAGCCTATTCTACTATGATAAATAAATCTCATGAAAAACATAAATGTGAAATGTGGACCAAGTGCAATATTATGATAGTAATATTCCTTGGTTGTTGGCTTTGACAAAGGTTTGAAAAAGGTTAAAGAAGGTAACTATTCCGTGGTGCTGCTAGCCAGTTCTGTTAGCTTGAACTTGGCCTGACACGCTACCGCTTGTCGAGATAAAGTGTTTTTACAATCACACCAATCAGCTAGCCCAGAACCAAGCACAGCTTGTATTATAGTGACTAGATATACATACTTAAATACGTATATAAACATCCATGACTTAGGTACAAATGCTCGTGCTCATCACACAAACATTTGCCCCTTGGATTCAAACCTTCAAGCGTCAGGCTATGAAGTCCGGAGCACGAACCACTACACCAGACTGTAATCACCTGTATACCGCCTTCTTTTTTAAGATTTATGAAAACAAGTTTAGTTTATTTGTTCCGGTTCGGGGATCGGTCCGGTTCGGGGATCGGTCCGGCTCGCGTCTAAATTCTACCTATCGCGTGATGTCAAAGTATATCTTTTTTTTGTGGATGCATTCCATTAGACTAGTAAATGATCATCATCGTCATTATCATGTCCCTATTGCCGTCCGCTGCTGGACGTAAGCATATCCCAAAGAGCGCCAAAGAGCACGATCTCCCGCTTTTTTATTTAGCCTCCACTAACCGTCCTTTGTTATTGTATTTTTAGATTATATTATGTTTGCAACTACGTTCTAATTAAACAATGAGCCAACGCTTGGTTATCAGCGAAACTCTAAACCATAACGTCAAGTTAACTTAATGTCCACGGAACATTAAAAAGAAATTATTGGCTGGATGGCAAAGAGACATTTGGATTAGATTCCTACCTGATGCGGTTTTTTAAAAAACCTAATATTTTTTTTATTGAAATTAAAATCAATGTTAACCCCCACCGCTTTTAAATGTGGAAGGTAAATTGAACAAAGAAGATCTTGCGTTATTATTGGAGAGAGAGTCGACCTTGTATCCTCATTCCTGACATCGAAGTAACAAATACTTGTTCAAAAGAGCAAAAGGAAATAGTCTTCCTAGGATTGCATAACAAATTCCAAAGACCTTAGGACGAAGCTTAAATGGCTATGTCACGGGTAACATTTGAATTCTTGTCACTTCCAATTACGTCTAATCGGGATGGAGGGCCAAACAGGGCCATAACCATGAACTCTTAAAACAATCTCAAAGTTGTCAAATCTGTCAATTTTGGTACGTCATTTCATACAAAATTTGACAGAAATGATAATGTTTGACAGATTTGTGATTGTTTTAACAGTTCATGGTTAGGGCCCTGGGCCATCACCATGAACTCTTAAAACAATCTCAAAGTTGTCAAATCTGTCAATTTTGGTACGTCATTTCATACAAAATTTGACAGAAATGATAATGTTTGACAGATTTGTGATTGTTTTAACAGTTCATGGTTAGGGCCCAGGTATCAATTTGCATAAAAAAACTTAGTTTAAAATGTTTTTGATACTTTAAAGTCCAAGGTAAGAAGTGGCGGCCTTATTGATTAAATAAGCTAGTTTGACAGAGAAGGTTACGGAGGACTGACGGCAAATTATCATAGATCAATAATTGATTAAAAACTATAACATACTAGTAGATGTTACGAAGTAATATCAGACCAGTGTTATGGACCACGTAAGGCTCTTTAGGATAAAGAAAAACGTTTATTATAATTGTAAATTACACAAAAATAGTAAACATAAACTATTTATATTGTCCTCGTTCAATTTTTGACGTGATAACGACTTATAAATCGATGACCGGCTGCATGCATAGACTTAGCATTCGCTACGCTATGGCTGCATGCACGAAAAAATGACACGTTCCGCGTGCGAGCGAGAGCGCGTAACAAGCGATAAAAAAGCATGATCGGGCTAAGCGCCCGGCTTGTGCTTCCGATTAGCGTCAATGTTTTCTCATTATGACGTTATCACGTAAAATTAACGTCCGTAAACCTACTTTACAGACAACCAATTTTTGCATGACTTTTCCATCCTACATCATTATTCAAAAATTAAATAATTACATTTCAAAATTCATTAAAATAGGACCGAAATGTCCAGATTTTTATCTAAACGTCCAACTTTCTTTACCAAATGCAACATTTATGTTTGCATAGGATCGCACGCAGACCGATCCCCGTTAATATTACATCCTTGTTGGCAGTTACTTACACAGTAGCACGGGAAACCGTTTAACTTGTTATGGGCTGGACCGTCGCCAAACATTCAAATTGAAGTGGCAATATGTACTAGCTATTCTGATGCTATCTACGAGAAATATCGCCAGCTTCAATCTACGTTTGAAATGTTAGACACAGTTTGGTTAAGCAGACTTTAGTTCCTTAAATCTAGGTTATAAAATTCAAGCATCTATCGTCTGTTTTTAAACAAAGTGGCAAACCAACTTTTTATACTTAGCAAAAATAAAACCTTAAAAAGTCCACTGAATCGGGAATTAAAACGCGATCATAATAATTTAGGAACAAACGTTACCTTTTATTTGCCTGACGTTTGCGTTAATTCCCGTTACAGTGAGTTTTAATTATACAACGTAAAGTTTAAAAGTAAAAGCTCTTGTAAAACCTTAAAAAGGTTTTGCAAGAGCAATGTGCAAAATGTGACTTTGCAAGTCATTTGATCAATGACTGAATGTATTGTAGGATTGGACTGGTAATTGAACGTGAATGGAATTCATAATGACAATAATAGAAAATGTCATCTTATCCATCCACAGGGTCGAAATATTTTTTTTTTAGTCGTTAAGAGTAGTGAACCTACCAATGAATTAATTATTGAGCAATTATTATTAATTTAACAACTTTTTACGTACATAAAAAAATATTTAGAGTAAGTAGTTGCACATGTTGTGATATGTTCTCTTACTTCCGAAAAAAGAAGGTATTTTTAATTATGTTTTTTGTGCAAAGTTTTATGTTAGCCATTAACATATTTTCAGTCCAACATATTTTGTATTTTGTTCTACTAATTGAGACATTACTTTTCCTCGCATTAGTCGGTCTGGCCGACTAATGTTTGCACAAACAGGAAGCCAAGACAAATATCGTTACATAAACAAACAAACGTTTGTACTTTAGCTTACTACGAACACACAGCTGTGAATTTATGAATTTAAAATAGATATCTGATTAAAAATGTAACTTAAGTATGCACTTTATCTATTTTTTTTCAAAAAATATTTTCTTCTTATTTTTTTTATCGAAATTTTTGTGGCCAGAATTTTTCCGTATGAACCGCATCGTCATGGCAGGCGCAGTATTCATATGTTGCTATCGCATGACATGTGAGAGAGTAATCCATAGTTTGAGTGCCACCTCTAAAATGCACAGCAATATCTAATTACAACTGTTAGTATAGTATAGTATGTATTACCTACTATCAGTGCCCTCTCAGCAAAAACTTCTCTGACCTTCAAAAACTTCATGAGGTCGAAAGTTCATTGCCTGTGGAATTCATTTTTTCTAAGTTATATTTCTTTGAAGGTAATAGTATCTTAGGAAAAAAAGCCTAGTCAAGACGTACAAACCAGTCTCGTAGTGAAAAACACTTGTTTATACACAATACATTCATTCGATATATTTTTTTATTATTTGTATGCATAACCACTATTATTTTTTTATTTATATTTTCAAGAGCCTAAAAATTTACAACTGTTTTTTTTAAGTGTAAAAAGTATAACCAAAGTTTTTTTTACATTAGGAAAATGACATTTCATAACTTAAAAAGTTGGTTATCTCAAGAGACTTCCGCCAATGTAGCTTTCGCTCTCCGACCGCGCTTAACTGGCGCAGCAAAAATAAATGAACCCCATATATCAGCGAGAGATACTATCGATACCAATTTACCGTATTCTTTGACTTCGGTCACACCTTCATTAAAAACTAATAGAGGTCTTAACTGAAACGGTTCATAATCGATTGGTAAATAAAGTAACGTTGGGTAGGGTAGAGTGATGATGGGTAACCGGCTAATAATCGTTATTTCGGAAACACTTCTATAAAGTAGTAGACTTTAGAATATTTCTCCGCTAGGGAGTATTTAATGCGTTTGGAAGGAGTATTTAGTGGTTGTCCTTTTTTTTCCAATCACAATTACTAATTTTAATAATAATCTTGTTCATGTATGAAGTCATGCAATCACCAAAGACATGAAGTCACTGTATGTTTTAAATATTTTTCGTATTTTATTACTTACTATTAAGTTTGTTTATTTGTATTTTCTCACGTACCTAAATGTTTGTTCGTTCCATTCCTTTTAGCATCTTGCTCAGATGCCAGGTGCTAATAGTCTTACAGTTCATGGTTAGACTTTTGTAGCATATTATGCAGACCTTATTTTTGTATCAGCGTAACTTACTTTTCTATCGCGCAAAGAAAAAGTAAAAAAAAAAAACTCGGGAACTCGCCAGATACAAAAAGCTAACAAACCGTTGTTATTAAATTCAACTTTGACGTCCCAATTTACATGCTAGATCGAAAATCAATTGTAAACCCAATAAACAGGGTATCGAGTATATATAAATTGTGTCGCGTTAATTTATTTCACTTAGTGGGTTTGAGTTAAAATAATTGAATGGGAATATCCCTTATTATCCGTACTATTGTAGGCGGTACAAAGGACTGTCACACTGGAGGTAAATTATTTATCCTGGGCCAGTTCATGAATCCGCGATCAGGTTGAGTTATGCTTGTAAAATGAAACAATTGCATTGCATTGCAGCTGTAATGATTTTTTTCTATCAAGTACTATTTTCCAACGTAATTTTATGTTTTTTTTTCAGTAGTGACAATTTAATTCGCTTTAAACTTAATGGTCCCGGATGTGATTCCTGATTGCAACACTTTAAGACATATTGTAACTCGGTTTTTGGTTCTATGGCAATTATTAAAAGATGGGATTTGTGAGTAAAGACTCTGACTTGGCAGCGTAAGGCGCGCTCCAACAACGATGATAATCCGTTCCACCCGCTGCCAGCAACAACAGCGGGTGGAACAGAATAACCGAAGATGGGGCTCAGTTACATGCAAAGGTTTATGTCTGAGCTGATGATGATGAATATAAAGTAAGGAGGGAGGTACACTATCTTTTGGGCGTTCCTTGACTACCTTCTGTATTCCTAAAGATAGCAATTGAACGGTTTTAAATATTAAACCTCCTTGCTGACCAAAAAGTTGTTTACGTGCCAAACAAAACTTAAAACACTGACAAAATAGAACATGATAACATCGCTTTGTTATATTTATTAGCCCGTTTTTTGCCAAGCAAATTGTGAAGCTTTATATGGAAACTTGATATTATTACTCTAGTTTGATTCACTTCAAATTAGGTATATTTATAAAAGTCATGAAATAAAAAGGTGATACTGACTGCATCTATCATTCTTACAAGAAATACCTACCATTTTTGTTATAGTGGCCTTCTTTGTAAACAATCGAGGAAGTAACAAATTTCTGTCATGTGTAACAGCTACAATATTTACTGTAAATAAAAGCATACGTTGGACCATCTCTCCAACGTTACCCATTCAGGACACAGGTATTTTGGCACGGGCCACTGTTATGCAGATGTGCCGTTTATGCACTTTCTACCTGCGTCGTAAATGTAGCCGCATCTGTTCTAGTTTCTGAAATTAATGTGGTTGAAGTAATATATTCAATGGATTCAGGTCAGACATGCGAAAAGGAAAGGAAACTTGTAGGACAGGAGCATATTTGATTAAAAAAGTTGTGTACCCGCCTGTAGTATGAATCGCTGGAAAAAAAGGAAAAATAGTTCATCATCATCAGCCTGTGGACGGCCACTGTGCTGGACAAAGATATATTGTATTGACGACCTCCTTAGCCGAAGAGGCGAGCACGCCGGACCTTAAATGACGCCGCCATCTCTGAGGTTCCGGGTTCGATCCCCGGTCGGGTCAATGTATAATGTGATTGTAGAGAGAGAATGTAATTTCTATAACACAAGTGCTTTAGCTATTGCCTTAGGATCAGAGCAATGTATGTGATGTTGTCCAATATTTATATTTATTGTACTTATTGTAAGCTGCCTATTTATGATTAAATTTGCAAAACAAGGATTGATGAATGTTTTGTTTTTATTGCAAACAAAATTTTTGTATGATGATTAATATGCTGTTTTTTGTGGCCAACCAAATATTATTACGGCTTAACATTTAATTACTTCTCTCTCTCTAAGATATATAGTCTATAGATAGAATACCACAGCGAGCGGCTTTGGGTCGTTTACGTCCAGTGGTTTTGGAACCTACCTTGACAGTTTTTCAGTCAGTTATAATAGTAACTGAAGAATTTGGTGATTGTAGAAAGTAGTCCAGGAATATGCCAGACATAAAAAACAACATCAAAATAATGGATATTATTGATCGACCTGCTAGGCAATGGAAATGAGAAATGTGAAGAAAGGGGTGGTTTGAGTTTGACAGATTATGTACAATTTTTTTTTGCAATTTAAAATGATTTCACAATTCGTATTATGATTAAAAATTTGCGTTAAAATGTTTTGTTTGTTTGACATGTGGACTTTGAAGCTTTAAATCCTTTGGGGAAAGTTTTCATCTGCGAGACATCACCCCATGTTTTCTTTGCTGTAGTTTTTTCAAAGACACGCATACGACTACCCCTTCTAGGGTTGTCGCATTCCTCCTTTAAGCCCTCACAAAGCGGGATCGTTAGCAAAATACTCCGCGATTGTATGAATGAAACTAAAAGTAGGGCACGCAATATTTCTATGATGCCATGCGTCAAGGGCCCTCGTAAGTACTCCGAACCTCTTGCGTCAGTAAGGATACTCTATTACGGGGATGAAGCACTCAGCCGGAGAATGTTTTGCCGTTTTGAGCAATGAAGAGCTTAGTTGTGTCACGTTACTGATAATGATTCTTGAGTAAACTCAACTACCTATCGTTGGAGAATGTTGTGTTGTAATTTTATAGAATGATATTTACACGTACTGTTGGAACATGCTTATTATCAGACCTGAATAAATAAATGATTTGATTTGATTTGAACAATAATTTCTGTACGGGCAAGCCATCGTACATTCAACTGTAATTTTACGCTTACGTTTGCGACCTACTTTCGGGGCGTAAGTTAGTAACAATTTTATTATTTTTAACATTAAATCAGTACGTCAACAACCGTCCTACTAAACACTAACTATTCAAGGAAAGATTTGCCACAATAAATTTGTAACAACATTACGTATTAATAAACTCTAAACTTTGGTGATCTTTTCTATTCGACGTGCTCATCAACTAACTTCAACTCAACTACAATTAACGTGTACGGCCCTACAAACCATACAATTTCAATAAAAAAATGTTTTTAGCGTCAAGCAGAAATAATTTTCATGGAATCAGATCTGACGTCAATTTAAGTTAAAAAAAAACATATATTAATAGATTAAAAAAACCACTGCTTAAAATTAAAAACTATTTTTTAAAATAATGCCAACTATTTATTAGGATTTTTATAATGGACGAAATTTAATTTAGTGTAATCTAGTATACAGTTGTTTCCTTCACGACACACACAGATTTGATTACAGGTAGTGATTAATTGGAAGACGAGTTGAATTAGGCTAATTGCAAAGAATATAAACCACCCGCGTGCACCAAAGACAACTAAGGTTGATACCTCATTACTATAATTTCTGAATTCTCAATCTATAAATTAAGTGAGTGGCATTATTGGGATTCCTACGTTCAGTGACATAAGGTTATAATGTCATCGGGCACGCAGTCGAGTTTTTTAAATAATTGTAATAAATATTCTGATTTTTGAGTGTGAGTGCTCAAAGCATTCTAATGTTAAACCGACAAACGATGGGATAAATGTATTCTCGAGTAAAAAACTTGGCTAACGCAGCGTAGGAGACCTCTGACAAGGTGGAGCGATGATATAATACGATTACAATTCTTTTTAATAAATGTATTGATGATAAACAGTTTCCTACTTTGATGAAATTTAGTAAGATAATTCCTTTATATAAATCAGGCGAGAAAAATGATCCTTCAAATTTTCGACCAATTTCAATTTTACCGGTACTTAGTAAAGTTTTTGAAAAAGTAATTTTCAATCAACTTTTATCACACTTTGTCCTTAATAAATTGTTACATAGCAAACAATATGGCTTCACGAAAGGTAGAAGCACTACAGATGCTGGAGTTGCACTCTTGAAACACGTGTTTGATGCTTGGGAAAGTAGGCAGGACGCTTTGGGAGTTTTTTGTGATCTTTCTAAGGCTTTTGATTGTGTGGACCATCAAACTTTACTGAAAAAACTTAGACACTATGGTGTTTCATGCGATGCCTCAGATTTAGTAAACTCTTATCTCACAGGCAGAACACAAAAAGTTTGTATCAATGGAGCTGAGTCTTCTGGGTCGCCTCTTACTATGGGTGTGCCGCAGGGATCGATATTAGGGCCTCTGCTCTTTCTAATTTACATAAATGACCTTCCATCTTTTACGAAAGACCTCTGTGAGACAGTGCTATTTGCAGATGATACTTCATTGATTTTTAAAATCAAGAGAGGTAAAGACTCATTTGACGATGTAAATAATGCACTTTCGGAAGTATTGCATTGGTTCACCACCAATAATCTTATGCTCAATGCAAATAAAACAAAGTGCATCAAATTCACAATGCCCAACGTAAAACTTGTCTCAACACATATTACTGTAAAAGATGAACAACTTAATACATCTAGTTCCACTACATTTTTAGGAATCACTTTAGATTCCCGTTTGCAATGGGGTGCGCATATCGAGACTCTGTCGGGAAGACTTAGCTCTGCTGCTTATGCTGTGAGAAAGATAAGACAACTGACTGATGTTGAAACGGCAAGATTGGTGTATTTTAGCTATTTTCATAGTATAATGTCATATGGAATATTGTTATGGGGCTCAGCAGCAGATATTGAATCTATATTTGTACTGCAGAAGAGAGCTGTACGGGCAATTTACGGCCTTGGACCCCGAGACTCCTTAAAAGAACTGTTTAAAGAAATTAATATACTTACAGTAGCATCCCAATTTATTTATGAAAATATAATGTACATCCGCAAAAACCTGTCCTTATTCCTTAAGAAAAGTGACATTCATAATCTTAACACACGGAATAAGAATAAGCTTGCCGTTACCAATTTCAGACTGCATAAAGTGGGTAATTCGTTTATGGGAAAATGTATTCGCTTTTTTAATAAATTACCAGCGTCTATTGTAGAACTGCCCCTGTTAAAATTTAAATCGCATATTAAAACAACTTTAATGAAAAAAGGATATTATACTGTAAATGATTATATAAACGATAAAAATATTTGGAAATAAATACTGCCCTGCTCGCACAGGTACATTTATCTTGTAATGTAAATATATACTATTTAAAAAGAGGCTGACAATAGTGACCGAGTTTCTTGCGCTACTTCTTCTCGGCGCTAGCCCAAAATTGTCCTGAAGTAGTGGTAGGGAAAAAAAATATTGGGACGTGTAAAAGCGCTTAGTTTAAGCCTATTTACAGAAATAAATTGGTTTTAATGGTTTTAATGGTTTTAACTTGTAAAAAGGCGACTATCGCAATAAGTTGTCTGTGTACAATTTAATATAAGCCACACATGATGGAGCCGCAACGCATTGCATATTTAACGGATTTAGTGCATTATTCTTGCAAATCCTCATCAAATTCATGGAAAACTTGTGCTAATTTTGAACGAGCTCGTATTTATTTAATAACATTATACAAAGCTACTAAATACGTAGTGAAATATTTGCTTAACTGTTATTAGCTTGACGACCTCCGTAGCCGAGAGGCGAGCACGCCGGACTTTTAATGGCGCCGCTATCTCTTAGGATCCGGGTTCGATCCCCGGTCGGGTCAATGTAGAAAACGAACTTTTCTATATTGGCTCGGGTCTGGGTGTTGTGGTACCGTCGTTGTTTCTGATTTCTATAACACAAGTGCTTTAGCTACTTACCTAAGGATCAGAGTAATGTATGTAATGTTGTCAAATATTTATTATTATAGGACCACAACAATGATTTTATAAACAAAAATTTATAAAAATAATATTTAATTGTATGTGTTCCAAAAATGATGACTAGGTTTACCATGACTAAGGAATAGCCAAGCTATTGATTAATATGTAATGTTTTTAATATATTTCAAATTATTTAGTAATTTATTATTTTTTTAGCTGAAAAAGATCCTGAATTGCATGTTAATAATAGTTCTGTTGCGGTAAATATTCCTTGGGATCGTTAAGGATTCAAATGTTTAATGCGAAACACACAAACTTGTCTTTAATTTCCCTTAAACTTAACTTAAATCTTTGGGTATCCCACCCGATCGTGTGATGTCAAATGTTCACGGCTGCTGCCGCTCTGACGAGGGGTACAACCCATACAACCCCGTATCGTAGTAAACACACATACGACGATATTAATATGGCCGAGTCTGAGATAATGTCATGTCACTTGAATAAATACAAAGCATTAGATAAGCTTTACAGCTTGACGGACCGATGACCTTAGATGACAGTCAGTAGCTGGAGGAAAAAAGCAGGAGATCGTGCTCTTTGAAGCTCTTTGGGGGAGACTTGTGTCCAGCAGCGGACTGCAATAAGTTGACATGATGATGATGATACACAATTATTGAACGATTTATTCTTCTTATCACCAAACAGGTAATAAATATTTAAAAAAGAAAAAAAAATGTTGATGTTTTTACATTGTTTTCATCTTTAAACCTTTTTGAAGTTCGTTGCAAAATAGGTTGCTTAACTTTAGTTATCATTTCCAAAGAACTGTCGAGACTGACTAAGCTCTAGCTTGGTACGTTGAGCGGATTTATTTTATAAATGTTTTACCAAGAAAAATATCCAATAATATCAAATTGAAACAAGCTAGTAGACTCCACCACGGATAAAACGAAAAAGTCTGTCAGACGCATGCATTTAGTTTTTTCAAGAGCTTCATACATATATAACAGTTCTTGGAAGCTCTATATTAGCTCGAACGGTCAGTCCGATTCTGCCAAGTTTCCAGTGGGATCTTGCCAAGTTTACATAACAAAGACTTTAAATTAGATCTCAAACAATGAGCTTCTTAATGATGATAACTCGCCGGCCTGCACCACCTTCCGTTCTTGCGTTGCCAACTTGTTTCTGAGTGCTATAATAAGGACTAACTAACAATAAGAGAACTTAAATCTACGTATGTTAGATTAGAACATGAAGATATCTTGAGACAATGTCTTGAGATTTAAGCTTGCTATGCAAAAAAGGTGAAAGATGCAACATGTCGCGTTTGAGTGTGATATCACTTGTGACATTGGGCCTTATGCGAATGATTGTAGTTCGCGAGAGACAAACTGAAATTTGCGCGGTAGTGGAACGATGACTTTCTGAGCCTATGTATGGAGTTCTGAGGATGTACTTGGGTATGTTGATTACCTATATTGAGATTCCTATTGATGCCCCTTAACCAGGTCATTTGTCCGGCTTGTGGGTGGATGTACCTATCACATAAGATTAATACGTTTGACAGTTTAGTTAAAGCTAATTGAAAATATTATCTTCCCCTTATCCTTAGCATATTGGAAATATATCTTCAGTGAGATTTTCTTCTACTGCATGTACTTTAACCATCTCTTTGTAGTAGGTACATACTTTAACAAAGACATGTGAGGTTCCAGATAAAAAGGTCATTGTTCGTCTCTATGATTAATATTTTTAGTTTCCCGCGATATTGTTAGTGCGGAGTTATTTTTGAGAGCACTATCAGTATTCCGGTTCAGTGGTTTGAGGAAACAGTTGATCACGGGACGTATTTCAAGCGTACTCTAGCCTTTTTATGCATAGATACTCGTCATGTTTATGGAGTGTGCACTAGTGATTCTGGTTTGGATAATTATGTGGAATTGAATACCAAATTTAAACTGATTATTATGAGTTCGTAGTTTTATTAATGGTAAGACATGATTATGAACATACATTTTAAGCAATTATTTGGACAATATTGAATGGACACCTACTAGAGATAAAATAGCATTTAATTAAACACTCTCAATGCCATTTTGTGACCAAAAAATGAGCAATATGTCATCAATAAAATGTCACTGAAATTGATGTTGAATTGTAACTCTGTTTAAGCATGAGGCGAGTGAGAGACCATCAATGTTTGTTATGCAAATGTAAATATATAAACTAGAATGAGTCGTTTAAGAACGGCAGATCATAAAGCAGAAAATGTAAATTCATAAAGCAGAAAATGTAAATACAAAGGTTATACCTCGAGTTTTAGTTATACTGATTGATAAAATCTTCAGAGACCATTGAAGGTTAAGGTGGATGTAGTAAACTTAGGACTGCACTGTCAACAAAAGTTCAAGTGGTCTCTACTAAGATAAAATCAAAAGTACGTGCATACACATCAGTCAAGTCGTCACGTAAAAAAACATTTTTGTTGGAAGTCACCAAAAATTTGTAGAAGAAAATATTTTAAAAAATCGACCACCTTCCTTTTTTCATCCAAAAAAAATTCTTTTCTACTGCTGCAGAGAACGTTAGGTTACTTTTTGAAATCAGGGGTGTTAATATTTGAAACACTTATCTCTATCGTCTTTCATCCTCATCTTTACAATTTTGGCACTCATTTCATGTCCCAGCCATTTTTATATCTTTTAACTTGTCCCGATAAAATACGAAACAGCCTAATTTATTATACGCATTGCACAGAACAGATACGCAACTCATGAAATACGTTGTCCAGCGCGGGGCAGAATTCCAAGGAAAAATAACAACCTCCTACGATTTGAATAGTATGAAAAGCCAAACGGTATGCATTATTCATTTTACGAGAAACGCAGGGGGAGTGCACATGTTTAAATTTTCCCTTATATCTGCATTTATGGCAGTGAATTACGGTGACGCGGCAGTTCTGAAAAGGATCTTTTATCTCACGGAAATGAATTTATGTTTTACTGGAAAACGCAGTTACACAAGCAAAACCTTTTAGTTGAAAATGTTTGCAATTTTAGAAGTGGACTGCAGTATTTATAGGTTATAAAATATATATTTAAAAAAAAAACAGTTTTTTGCGTCTAAAAGCTTTGTTACTGGATTTTATTAGTTTTTTCACTTCATTTTATGCATTGCACTTGTGTCAAGCGGTTTTATTAACAATATTGTTTTATGCTTGTTTTCTATAGCACAACACAATATTAGTTTTACTATTAAATTTAAATACTTAAAATTTTATTACAAATGTCCTTATAATTGTAATTCGAGCAAATTATCGTTCAGAAGAGGAAAAGGGAGAATTAAATAATAAATGAAAAATTATAACCTATCAAGTTTTAGTATCAAAAAAGGTCTTTATATGTTATAACAATAAACAAAAAAACTTACCAAAATAAAGGTTCTATAATAATGAACTGCTTTATTTAACCTGAGTTTGACAAAGATTATTTTTGCGCTCCTGAAACGTAGCTATTTTTTACTTACGCCAGGATGCTTCTGAGGTGAAGAATTATTCATGTAAGGTACTTTTTTTGTTATTAAGATTTTACAGCATTATCAATGGCGCTAATAAAATTTAAACACGTAAGTAGGTAACTACATTTTCCTATTGAACTCATAACAGCTGCTCGGCTATGTATTCGTACACATGCATGCAATTGAAAGTGTTTTATTACGATTAAAATGTCGATGTTGTCTTATTTTGGCGATTTAAATATGGATGTTCAGAAAATTAATTACCTACTTGGGCCAAAATGGGACATCCAATATTGCTTGTGTTGGATTATTGCTAAATTCATAGCTCGTAGTTTATGAAACTGCCCAAAAACATTAGGGCAGTCACAATAACATTTCGTCCCCTGAGACAATTTGTCTCGCCCATCATTTGTCTAGTTATTTGCCTAGAACTCATCTGGCGGGGACAACGAGGGTGCGGTAAAAACTTTACTGAAACGCAAATTAAAGACAAAAATGTTGCTTTTGTTAAATAATTAAAATATAGATTAAGGTTTCATTTCTTATTTTACAAGTTTTTAGGGTTCTATGACCAATAAACGAGAAAGCCTTTTTTAAATTTTGATATTAAAAAAAATATGATTTTGTCTAATAAATGATTGAGATATAAAAAGTATTTACCCGAACCCAGAACTATTATGTACTTGATTGAAGATAAATAACACTTGAAAAAAATCATTTAAGCATTTCTGATCTTAACCAATAGTCAAATATTTGTAAAAATATTTCTATAGGGTGTTGACGGTAGTATACTACTCAGCTATACATATAGCTACAACATTGATCTGGGCCCTAACCATGAACTGTTAAAACAATCACAAATCTGTCAAACATTATCATTTCTGTCAAATTTTGTATGAAATGACGTACCAAAATTGACAGATTTGACAACTTTGAGATTGTTTTAAGAGTTCATGGTTAGGGCCCAGAATACGCTGGCTTTGACAGCGAGAAAAAACACTTGAGGAATTTCATCTTGTCACGTGACGTCCTCGGTAGCTTAGTGGTCAAAGCACTCGCACGGTATGCGATGGGACGTGGGTTCGAGTCCCACCTGAGGTCGATGATTTTTTTCAAGTGTTATTTATCTTCAATTAAACCTTGCATGGAATTGCTAAAAAACAAAAAATTACAATATTATGTACTTGTCCTGTATTTTATATACTGTTCTATTGTTTTTTTTTAAATAATTACGCGGGAGAAATAAAAGCCCATGCCCTCTTCCAAGTTTATTGTCAATTAATTAAAGACAGTAAATATCAATGAATACTCAGAGGATAGTAATTAATCAGTTTGTCATTGCAATCATTTATTTGGCTTGAATCTAATCTGGTAGAGACAGTGAGGGAGAGACAAACAGTTTAAGGACGCACACTTTAGACTAATAGCTGTATTTTATAAGCACATATAACAAGGCAGTTTTAATTAATAACAATAATGCCATTTTAATAGACTTTCAAGTCCGTTAGTATCAGTATTGTAACAAATTGTTTCCCGAGTTCGGCCGATATTTTAAAAAAATATTCGATTAAAAAAAATGCCAGTAATCAACTGACAACTTATTGAAAATTAAGCTTAGTTTTAGCTTGTACAATATTTTTAACAAGACAGCTATTATAATTATTTAGTCCTTATGGGTATAGCTGCAAGAATTTAAAAATGTCTTATGAAAACCAATGTTACGACTAATCGCATAAGTCGCGTCTACAGTGTGCTCCCCTACTAGTTGCCACCCAGTGTATGATTGATCACTTAACACTGTCTTTGATAGCTACGACACTTTGTTATTTTTCACAAATCACAAGCAGATGGCCGGGAGACTAGTTTTAAACTAGTTTTAGAAGCAATTAAATAGAACTAAAACGGTGTTCTCGGGCGAGTCATCAATTAAGAGATTCACAGCACATTTTATGATTTAATACTTATAGCATCGAGGTCAAGTCACGTCAAGTTTAGAGGTGTCAAGATTTTAGGAAACCTAAAAAAAGCTTTTTTTTACTTTTAAAGTTATTTAAACACTTTTCAGAATTGTAAAAGGATTCAGTAGATTTTTTTTTATGAGTCTAACTGAGTGAAAAACCTTGGTTTTTCATGACTTTGCTTATTAGCATTTAAAACTTTTGATTTTTCATTCAAATGACGTCATTTACTCGTTGTTTTGGTTTGTCTGTTATACTTATTATAATTATTTATTTATATAAGAAATACTATTTTAATATTTTTATTTGTGACTAGTCGCAACTCCGTTCCAATAAACTTATAAAAAGTTTGTATAAAATATATACAAACTGCAAGTTGAACAGTCAGCATTAGATTTTAATGTTATCTAAGCTAGTACTGATCTAGTGTTGGTGCATGCTTATTAAATACGCTGCCTATCTTGCCTTCTGAATCGGTCCGATCTTCCAGAAATATCCAAGCAAGATTGTTCCTATTCGCTATAGCATTCGTTTTTTCAACCTACTCTTGTGTAGTTTACTATTCTCAGATCTTAAAATATCCAATTACACTGAAACTGACTTTATTTACATACATGAAAAGCTAGACACATGTCCGCCAAGTCGTAATAGGCCCGTACGTCTACCAGTACCCGCTCATTGGTACTGCTCGTTCGGAATTGAAAACTAAAATTGGCACTAGCTCAATTTTCCGCCTGAGTAAATGCAGTTTGGTACACTCGTGTACAACCGTGCAATACTTTTGTTCTCAAACTTAGTCGGAGAAAGTATGCCAATTGAAACTGGTTGTTTATTTTTCTTAGGGTTGGACTTTTTCATTCAGACCAGTGGAGCCGCGCGAATGAGATTGTTCGTGCCACTGTTTCTTATTTATCGAGTGGACGTTTGCTGTTGTTGGAGCATTTAAGTTTTAGTTTCCGAGATTGCAGTTTGCTAAGACTTAATTTAAATTAAAAGCAAAGAAATGCTGGTAAGGGATTGAAGAAGTAGTTAAAAGGAAAGATTGCGTGATTGTATTGCGGGTGGAAAGAGGGCAAAAAGCGATTTAATATAATTTTCAGTAAGAAAAACTGCTTAATCAATTATTTCGACTGCTCATAAAAATAAAATTATTAAGCTTCAAATTGTCAAAAGATGTAAGGACCCTAACACTGAGGCGTAAAATTTCAAAGATAAAATTGTTTTATTATTATAAAACCGCTTCCAACCAGCAAATCTGAAAGTCACTGGGGGAGGCCTATGTTCAACAGTGGACTTCCTGTGGCTGAAATGATAATGATGATGATTATTATTATGAAAGTGTTTTGTATATTGATTTGGTAACGTTAAATAGGCTGGCAGCCATAATTTTATACTCAAATAGCTGCCTCTTAATTGCAATCTTTTACCCAAGGTATTTGAAATTGGAATAACATTTAAATAATTAATGAAGCTAACTTGTCAAGAAAAAGTCTATTTCTAGTCTGCTTTTAATAAGTTATTTTAAATCGGTACATCATAGGTTTCGTGAGCCGAATTTCACGACAGGCCTAGGGTAAGTATGTAACAAAGGGATAAGTTTCAGATCTCCCATTAAGTAGTTCAACACGAAAGAGGCGGGCAAATGGCCCGAGGCCGATTCGGGGGTCATTACCTAAAACATATTTCTTGGGGTATGTAAAGTAAATATGTGTAAAGGCCTTAATTCCTGCTTCGTTTTAAGGCATGCCAAATGTAAAAGGGTCATTAATATTTCATATGAAATGGTAATAAGGCCGCATATTAGCTTTAATGAAGAAAAATGACAGAAGCTATAGTAATCTCTGGTAGTATTTAACGATCCTTTTTCTATTTGTAATTATTTTTTTATTTATTTTATTAATGTTTATTACGTGACTGATTTTCGTTTTTATTTTTCTTTCAAATCCTTAAAACTCGTAAATAACGAGCTGTGTGAACGCTACAAATTATTTAAAAAAAAAGTTATGTACAATGTTTTTTTCCATCTTTGGGATTTTAATTGTCGTGTCTAACGTTATTTATGTCTTTAACTGATTAAAAACTTAGAAACAAAAAAAAGGTTTAAATGCGGGAAATCAACTTGCTTGCAAGAATGTTTTTTTACAATATTATATTCAGCGCTTAAACGTTCATTTTACAAAATTTACCCATAAACATGTTTCGTAAATCTATCTTTGTATTTCCCTCAGTGTTCGTAATTGTTTAGTCTTGAATAATAATAGATAACCCATTAGGGTAACAAGATACGAAACACATTAGATTTTAGACAGACATCATATTTATCAAAAGTGTAACAAATTCCCTTTATTTATTTTGCTTTTTATCATAGATAGAACCAGATGGAACTTGGACTACCTAACAAAAAATGATTTTAAATACATAATGAATTGATAGTTAACGATAGAAATTAATTACTCTGTAATTCTGTATTCCTCAAGACTAGAGTTAGTTAATATGCATTTACTGGCAAGTGGATATACGTGCGTTTTGTGTAAGGCCGCGTCAACAAATTTTATGCTTAGTATTTAGTTATTCGTGTATGCCACGAGTCAGGCAAAAACCATCCTCTACTACAGAACCAACGCAAAGTTTTACTGTATCAGTCGTCAAGTCTAGTCAGTGGCCTATTCATTCATTCATTCATTCATTCATATCAGCCTGTTGCAGTCCACTGCTGGACATAGGCCTCCCCCAAGGAGCGCCACAGCGCACGATCTCCCGTCCTTTTGCATCCAGTCGCTGCCAGCTGCCTCCTTCAGGTCATCGGTCCATCTAGCCGGGAGGCGTCCTACACTACGTTTGCCTCAGCGTGGTCTCCATTCGAAAACCTTCCGAATGGTGGCCAAGTGGCCTATGGCTGTCTTAATTACACCAGACAGAAATGTTATTCATTTGTCTTTCACTCTGCCCTGCACTGGGTCATAGTTGAGGTGAAGCCTTAGAATTACTTTACTTGCCTTGCCTGTAGATAGGAAACATTTTTTTCGCATGCAATCGTAATTTTTCAGGAGAACGTAACGTTGCGCGTCATAAGTAAGTGACAGGTAGACGGACAGCCGTTCGCAGAAATGCTTTTACTTTCCGAACTCGCTGAATTATTCACGGGTGAGTATTTTTTTGGTCGTTACCTCGCTCACCTGAATTCATATTCTATTGAAGGTCAGCGTTTGTTTATTTATGAACTGCCCGAATATGGAATTGGATGAAAGAAAAGTGTACAAAAATATGTATTAGTTTGGTTTGCAAAACAAGTTGTAACTATTGTAGATGCGGCGATGATTATGCGGTACTCGTTATCGTATCAGCTCTTGTAATCAAAAAACACGGTCTGTGAGAAATATCGAACATCACTTTGGTATCGTTTGGCACCAATTATTGTGCCATTCATGATAAAATTTGCCACAACTGTTATCCCTGAGCATTTAATATTATTGTAGCTTAGTAATACAAAGTAGACAACTAATAACATTGTAATGTTCTTCTCGCAATACATTCGGATACGCGATTTTGATTCGCTCGTTTCGCATTTTCTGTTAACGTTGCCAGTCTTATGAATACAGGACAGGAACAGTAGCCTCGGATTCTAATACCTATAATCAGTGGCCTCGTATTTTAGTAATAATACTAAATATTCCATGCAAAACTAATGTTTATATGTCTATATGTATATAAAAAGTGCGTTTTTTCTAGACTACGTTGCTTAACTAAAGCTGAACTCTAAGTAATTATATGGAAAGTTCAAAAATGTAGGCTTTGCTTGATACACCTGGCCACAGGTGTATCAAGGAGGCGAGCACGCTGGTTTAATATGGCGTCGCCATCTCTGAGGTTCCGGGTTCGATTTTCGATCGGGTCATTGTAGAAAACGAACTCTTCTAATATTGTCTCGGGTCTGGGTGTTATGGTACCGTCGTTGTTTTTGATTTCTATAACACAAGTACTTTAAGCTACCTTAGGATCAGAGCAATGTATGTGATGTTTTCCAATATTTGTTTATTTATTATTTACAGATGGAATAAAAATACTGCGAAGTTGTCGTAGTACATACACATCAACATATTAACATACCTACCACACACACATATTAACGTTATCATCATCACTATTTCAACTAAAGGCCGTCCACTGCTGAACATTTAAGCTTCTCTTTAGCGATATACCTACCTATAGCTTATGGTAACATTTAAAGTCGAAATTCAACGACGTTATTCTATTTAGCTTATTGCATTACATCCCTTCTGATCTTTCCTATTCTGTGGCCAATCCCTCAGCAAACAATGGAATGTTTCGGAAACTTTTAATGGCAATCAAACAATCGTTTCATTCCGTTTCATAGGGACGGGTGCGGTTTGTTTTAAAATACCCTTAACATAATGTCCCACTTACCCATTTGCTTTGTGAACAAATTTATCTGTTATTCTTTATAGCATTTGACGTAAAAACAACACGCTTACGTCATAGCTCACGTACTTAGAGTTCATGGTTAGGACCTAAGACAGTTTAAAAAGTATAATCATTACACTCTCACGGGATTTCATGCAACTACACTTTAACTTCCAGTCAACCCGCGACCACGGCTCGTGTAATCGAGCCGAAACGTCGGGACAAAAAACAAATCGTTTTAGGTACATACCTATTATATTTGCATGAAATCCCGTAAGAGTGTAATGATTATGTCTAAAAATGCAACAAGATAATTTAAAAAGTATATTATTAAAACTTAATATCTATTTAAAGGTACTGGTACGCTTTAGGAGATTGTTGTAAGTAGGGGATAAACTACAGGGTTCACTCTCTGATAATTATAAATTTAAAATGGCAAAATAAGGATTGTTTAGCGCTGAATATACTAACGTTTCTTACAATCTTTAAGTGAGCGTTGCAGGAATCAACATCATTACTATTATTTAAGTTGAAGCTGAAGCTGAAGCAGCTGTAATTTCATTAGATTTAAAAAAATGGGTGACAGTGTTTTAAAATAAATATCATAGATCCCTTTAATGATTACTACTACTATTATTAACAGAATAAAGAATTTCATTTCATTTCACCATTGTTGGCTTCATTGCATCGCGTTTCATAGAGCGAGATTTAAGTCCAAGAGAAATAAACCTACGTTTTTTCTATTTTAGTGTATTATAATAATAGCTCCAAGCTCATAGAGTTTGTCACTAACAGATAACATGTTTGGTTATTTTCCTACTTTATTTTTTTAGTTAACTTGATTTGTTTTTCATGAAGGTGTATAATTATTAGCTTTAGTTAGTAGGACATACAATTCTTGTTTTATTTATTTTCCATATAGCGCCTCCTCTAGCAATAACAACCAGTAACAACTTAGTTTTTAATTTGTTTCAATTTATATTATCCTCATAAAATAAAACCGACAAAGTATTATTTTAACTCAATGTTGTTTCCAATCCATAAATATGGTATTTCATAAACGAGTGACCGTGACCACATAAAATAAGATAAACTCCTAAAGAAATATGCGAATAAATTAATATCTATTCGCTTTTATAGGTTCATATAAACTTTATGAAGTTTTTACGACTCGTCCTCGCGGTACAGACCTTTAATAATATTTTCTGGCACATAATGACGATAATAAAATGTATGATTTTTATATATTTAGTTAAGTCGATCGTTATTATTACTTAGTGCCTAGCCTACCAAATCTTATGACTATTTAGTCAAGCCCAAGGAAATCCTTCAAACGCGTACACATAGGAACTTAAATAAAATATTTGGAAAGAACAATAAGAGAATGTATTTATTAAAAATCTTTTTTTTAAAGATTGGAAATGATTAGAAAAAATGGAAATTTAAAAAAAATACATTAAAGTATTTTCTTCCGATGACCGGAAGGTTTATATGAACAAAAAAATTAAATTCAATAAAAATGAGAGTTTTCCTAATGGGTTCCACGTATCACGTGCGCAATAGTCATTTAACAGCGAATCTTTGAACTAGACAGTCCGTCGGGTCAGTTAGTATACCTACATAATATAAATAAAAGTTTTTTTAATGATATCTCATAGAGTTTTGTTCTATTCTTAACGGTACGCTTAGCCATAATCTGAAATAATTCAAGTCTAATAATGGATAATCCAAATGTTACACTTGAATTTATTTGATTTTATTTGGGATGACGTGAAGATTAAAAGTAAAATATTTCGTAGCTGTAATTAGTGACTATAATCATGTTAACACTGCTCCGTCTTATCTCTTGCCACAGTAGGTATCTGCATTCTACAAAACAACTTAAACAAGTACATAGTTCTAATCCGACAACCTGTAGCGAAACGGAGTTGCGAATCTGGGCGTCGAAGTTCGAAAGTTCTAGAAACTTTGTCCCATTCATTCAGAATATTCTCTTGATTACTAAGTTAGTGGGTATTCATCATTCCTCGGTGCATCCTTTTGAAAGCAGCACTTAAGTATTTTCGAAGAAATTTACCTGTTTCGAGGTTTATTTGCATTATTTAACGATTCTTAAGCCATAAATTTAACTTGAAAAGTGTACCTACTAGATAAAATGTCTATTTTTTCTATTCAGCCTATTGCACTGCTGGACGTAAGCCTCCCCCAAAGAACGCCAGAGAGCACGATCTTCCGCTTTTTTCATCCAGCCACTGCCAGCCATCTTCCTAAGGTCGTCGGTCCATCGGGCCGGGGGGAGTCCTACACTACATTTGCCTAGGCGTGGTCTCCACTCGAAAACCCGTTTACTCTACCTTTCAACGGTTCTGCGACAGATTTGGCCAGCCCACTGCCACTTAAGCTTGCTACATTTTTAGACTATGTCCGTTACATTGGTCAGTTGCATTGAGGTGTAATGTACTAGCGTACTTTTGCCTGATGATCTCGTTTCAGATTTTATCCCTTAACGAAATTCCAAGCATCGACCTTTCCATAGCTCGCTGAGTGACGTGAAGTCGGTGGGCCAGCTTTACTGTCATATTCCACGTTACGGCTCCGTAGGTCATCACCGGTAGGACGCACTGCTCGAATACCTTGCTCTTCAGGCATTGTGGCAGTGGCGACGAGAAGATATGACGCAGCTTCCCAAATGCTGCCCAGCTAGACATACTCATTGACAACCTCGAGCGCCACGCTTTCGACGGAGACCGGTCCGGGGATGGCATGGTCATTGAACATGACTTTGGTCTTGTCCAAGTTCATCCCTGGGCCCACGCGTCGCGAGGCAGCGTTGAGACTATGCAGCATTTTTTGCAAATCCTCCAGCGATTCCACCATAATAAAAGTATCATCAGCAAAACGGAGGTGCGTGAGGTGTTCGCCGTAGATAAAATGTAATTGAATAAATACATTTTCAACAACATGTTAAATGCAGTTAGTTATAACTAAATACGTTATTGCATTCGACTTGCTTTTTTAGATTTGTTTCTTTATGAATGAGATTATTCAACTAATTGCAATATTTTGAAATATTAAGCTTGAAAGACGTAGGTATGGTCTGTCATTTCTAGTGTTTGTTATCGTTAGATAATCATATTATATTGTTCTTATAACCTCATTGATGATCTACTTGAATAAATAAATAAATATTTAACTGCCTGGCATAGTTCAAATAGGAATAAGTAAACCTCTAAAAATTTATTGAACTTTCTCTAGTTATTCATTACAAAAAGTATTACTGAAGGACATTGTTATTTTTAATTCAGGTTCATCACTAAAAGGTCCCATAATTTATTCGGGGATTTCCCTTCTAATGTAATATTGTCACCGGTGAGTGTATCTTCTAAAAGAGTGCGAAACGCTAGGAGGAAATTACTTTTTTCAATGCGTAGGAATTCTATAGATCCACCAATTCTATAGATAGACCCACCTCCGCCTCCGCACAATAACGAACAGACCGCGTCAACGAATTGGAAGAGAGACAGTTGGCTCGCTCTTTTTTATAAATTAAAAAAGTAAAGTACATACCGTTTATGGCCGTTTATGGGCATAGTACGTAGTTCTATGCTCATAAACGGCCCATTACAGAGCACTGGCCTCGCCCCAACTATGAGGTGGTTTGGGGCTTACTCCACCACTCGGGCACATTGCGAATTAGTGACGGATTGTTGTGAGGCCAGCGACTAAACTATTCTGTCTAGAATTCACGACAAGTATTAAGCGATTTTAGCTCGGACCGGAGATGCTTGTAATAAATGTCACTAAATATGGTCGGAATGGTCACCCGTCCACCCACAATCTGAAGTGAGTTGCTTAATTTTATTCAGCCACAGCTACAAGCGCCACCACTTCTTTATTAAGAGTCGAATTGTTGGACATTCCTTGGTCTATGGTACAATTGACAGTTCATGGACTTAAGTTTATTAAACTGATCGCTTATTAGTAATAAAATATATCTAATGATAGATAAATTTGTGGCAACGTGATGTTAGTAAATGGGCAAGAATAAGAGTTGTTAATACATAAAGAGTTGTGTATGATAAAAGTAAGTATTCAGTGTTTATTGAAATTACTTTTTTTTTGTTTTCTGTTCATAAAGGTACTGGTGGCGGTACAGACTGTTTTTCCAAATTTCCTGATAAAAAAAATGCTTGGAAGGAGGTTTACCTTAGTGGAAAAGTAAGCTTTCTGCATCTATTTCTATTAGCGTCAAACCCTGCGATCTTTTATGTGAGCGAAGTAAGTTTTATTAAAACCTGACAAAAATATATCTAATAATATGAACGCCGGTGTCTTGCGATGACGTGAGATGAATAGTGGTCATGGCATTGTCTTGTCAAAGATTTTTATTTGGTACAGTACCATATGTATGAGAAAGAAGACTACACGTCACATAATGAAATGATATTATAGTATTTAAGTGTACTGCAGGCTGTTAAAGAAGGAATAATCAAATTTTGGAGGTGGTCCAGAGTCAAGTCTACGAATCAGGAAAAATTATAAAAATTATTATATTAAACTATTGGTTTTTGGTCTGCCTTTGTCCGCAAATTGTTCGTAATCGAATATTTTACTTGGTTGGATTGAAATAATGTTTTAGCAGTTATTTAATGCTATAATTTATATATAAACTATAAAAAGTTCTGTTTTTAAATACACGCATCCCTGCACTGACAACTATATGTACCTACAAGCTACGAGTAAAACGTTATTTGTAGACCTAAACCTTGCAACCTCTTTTGCTTCATTTGATTAGAATTGAATACGGAAATAGTAAATTTAAAATAAATTAAACTCGTTATTGACAGTCGGATAGACAGGCGTCCGCGTAACTCCTGCCTTGTACTTTACAATGTACTGAATAATTCATCCAAAGAGGGTGCGTGAACAAATTCTCCCTGAACTTTGTCAGTGGAGAAAAAACTTCTTTGTCCCCATTCTCCTTTGTCCTGGGATTTAATTCGAATGTAGTTTACACATTCGAGAGGGATCGCTTACGGACGAAACAATCCATTACGTGAATAGGAGGACCTTCATTTTCGGACCGTTTGAAAAATTAAAGCTATTAGGAGTTCTGGGGGCTTTCCACTAACACTTGATTTGGTATCACTTCAAGCTTTGATTCTACTATGCTTCAAGCTTGTTTATTTTTTTCTGTAAATACTTTGTCGCAATACAACACTGCTCAGTATTAAGAGGTGATAGTTTGACCTAGGGGGCTTCATGTGTCTATACAATATTTGACATAAAAGCAATACAATTTAAACTTATTGTTTAACGATCACATTATTTTAATTAGTATTTGATAGGCTATTTAAGGTTTGACATCATAGAGAGTAGGTAAATTGATTTTCATTGACTTATTTCTTGCAAGGTCTTCGAATCAAAACAGTTAACTTTCATTTGAAGAACCAAAACATATGTACCTGCGATCTTAGAAACTAGGGATGAGAGGGGTAATCTTAGCTTTTTGAATTTAGACCACAATAACATCTTTGACTTTGAAAGTTATTCAGACATTCGTATTTATATGAAATATCGAGTGCTACTGAGGCAACGTACATTATTAAAAATATGAATTATTGTTATTATTAATTTTTTATTAAAAAAAACACATTTATTGAGATTTTTGTACGAGAATGTTACTTTTTGATATAATACCAATCAGTATCAAAGTGATACGAATTGTCATAGATTTTTAAAACTTTTTTCGTCTACGTTTCTTTTCATATACGCATATAAGTAAGTAGTTATTAAACATAAGTGCAAGCTAGAATAAATACGCATGATGTCACATTCGTATTTATTCCTTTAAGTTTTACTGAAAATGAAACACTCATTCAACTATCCTATAATGAATACTTAAGTGAGTACAATAGGTTGTACACATTTCTTTTGTGTGGTGTACGATATGAGCCTTTAGGTATGCATCAATATAACAGCCACTTTATATAGGCACACACCATTTCTGATCGGAACCGTGCTGTAAACAGCACAAAAATATGCCATCACACTTTTTTCTTGCCTTTGCCATGACAATCTTTACACTTATTAATTTAAGGGTATTTTATCTCATGTTGACCGTTCTTCTAAAAAGGAGCAATGATCTTTAAGCATAAGAAACTAAGAGTTACTTTTGAATTATTGTCCACTGTTCTATTGAGAGGTATTAAAACCCAGCTGGTGGCTGGCGGGAAATTCCTCGCCAGAGGGCACGGAACAACTAATGCAGTAGGACCGCTATATTAAACATAACTTTTTCAGTTTTTTAGCATATTATATCCTGTATTTGGGCCTCGCTTTTTTGTTCCTTCTCCTCCACTCGACTTAATCCTGGGTATCGTCTTTAGAAAGTCTGCCATTTTACTAGGGTCTATCCTATTTTCTAGGCCTCGCTTTCTTGGTCTTTTATCTCCTTTAGTCCAGTCGTTTAGTTCCATATTAACAGATACAAGAATAAAAAAGCAAAGTGTTAATAGATGAACATTGCTCGGTAATACTGCAAGATCAGTAATCGCTGCTTAACATTTAATATCATTGAATTCTTCCAACTATCATACAAATAACCATCTAACAAATTAATATCAAACCCCAAACTTTTAATTTAGCAATAAACATTAAGCAATTAGACAATGGCTGGACATACCTGCTCAAATAAATTCTTTAACATCCATAACTCAGGTGCAAATGCTTGTATTCATACAAAAACTGCCCGGGGTGAGATTCAAACCTGTAATCGCTGGCTCTGTATTCTGAAGCGCGAACTACTAAACCAGACGGTTGTCCAAATTAATTTAATCTTGAGAAATATTCAGATAACACTGGATGTTTGTGGTTCACATTTCCTAGAATAACGTATTTCTAAATGGTAATATCTACCTATGTTGCCATTACTCTAGTTATCGCTGCTTAAAGAATTGTATGTAGTAAGCAGAGTCGAGAGCAACGAAACAATAAGCCTCCGGGTTTGCTGTATCCATTTTCATTATGCTAGGATGTGTTTGGGCAGTGCACTTTCACTTTTAATAAGTAGGGAACCCTCCTTTAATAAAGTCCATGCCCCGGGGTGTCCCTAGGGGAGCACGTTTACCGAGGGCAAGGGGACCCGTGATTCTTGGACCCGCCGAAACTGTGATTGCTCGAATTTAATACGTGATATAATTGGGTTTTTCTGTTTATTGAGGTAATTTGTTTTGAGTTTTGATGGCTGCTAGTAAACGTGAAATGTTTTAAGATTTGATAATGTTTCGGAGGTGGGGTGAGGTTGCGTTCCTTTGATTGGGTAGTGGAAAATTGTTTTACAGATACGGATAAATAAGTACAATAAAGTCGTTATATTAAAAAAAATCTTCATTTTAAATAAATTATTTTTTAAGCCGAGGGGATTGTCTTCCTTATTTCGTACATTAATCAATTTTAGCAATAAACTAGCGGAAGTCAATAATAGAGTATTTATGAACGGGACCTTCTGGGTCAAATTTTTTTTTAGCTGCCACCAATATTTATTTTTATTTTTAAAGTACACATAGCATGTTCCTACAGTCAAAAACGATTCAGTATTGGAGATATCGTAGCCACGAGGTGATGGGAAATAATTGTTTTCTACGACAATTGTTAATACCCCTAATATATTTATAGCGTCGTCAAAATGAAATAGAATTCGTTCCATGCCGCCGCGCTTTTTTATATCCTTTACCACTTTCAATGCTTTAGTGCAGAACCCACGAAGGCGGTTCGGTAGCGGACCAGAGGAAAGACACCGCCGGTGGATCTGTGTGACTGATACCTATTTAGCAAATCTACATTAAAAAAATCCCGCCCCCTAAACGCTCCCAGTACCGCCTTAGTGGGATCTGCGCTTTATAAAAAGTAATTCGTGCCATTCAAAATACCGGGACAATGTCACCTCGCAATATGGGTTGTCAAAAATATAAACGCGTTCTTTAAGGCCAGTCATAATAGAAGGCTCCCAGTTAGGTCCTGTTGTGTTAAATATTAAATTCCGACGAGACATCCGTCAGCGAGCCTTTGTAGAGCACCATTATTGGATTTCCAAACCGATTGTACAAAGGAAAATGAAATCGATATTTTGTTCGAGAAGCGATTTCTATCCCGATGTTGTTACAACAAGAATAAATGATGAACCAACCCAATATGGTTGGAGATTAATCCGAATACATGTTGATTGTAAGGAATCCTTTTTCCACTATTTATGTAGGTAGTTAAAACTAGGTAGAATTAGGTATACTTGGACTTGCAAGATTAATTTAGATCAACCTCATTCTTTTAAAAATAAAATTAAAGCTAAATGTAATTACTTTGTTTAAGTAAGCTTTAATAAGGCTTAATTTTCTTCACCGCTTTCCATTCTCGACTTTTTAAACTGTCCTCTACCTGAAGGATGTCTGGAAGAGATCGCTTCTAGTGATAAGACCGCCTAAATTGTACCATTCTAAATGTATTTTCTTTTCTTTGTACTGTTTGTTTTGTGTGGTGTGCAATAAAGAGTATCTATCTAGATAGATAGATATTCATATTCCTTATAGATATAAGGAATATGAGCGGTGGTATCTTAGTAGTCGAAATCAACATGGATATGAGGTTATAACCTCATTTCATTTCATTTCAAAATGATTTGAAATTTGTTTTTTAACCGAAGTTATTTTATCCTTGAAAGGGAACGAATACTTTAAACTTTCGCTTTGCATGATTAACACACTAAACGGTTAATTAACGCGATCATAATAGGTACAACTTACGGTACGTCTTCTTTACCCACACAGGCTCCTATATATTTTTCTTCATCTGATTCAACTTATATTTTGTGTCTTTATTTGCGTTTCTTCTTGATTTGAACAACTCTCGTTATCGTAACTGTACGCACAAACAATACGACTTTCTACCCATTTTGATTATTTGAATACAAATTCCGAATGGAATTGACGAATCATGATCAAAGAGCACGCCGGGAGACAGGAGTGAAGTTATTTTTTAATCTAAAACCCTGTGGAGAATTTAAATTCCAACTGCCACGGAAAATGTGAAGGTAAACATCTTCCTGCGATATCATTGAAAAGTTTATTTTACTTTTCCCCCGCTATTGGAACGCCTTCAATTCCAAGTTTTAATGAGTAAATAACGAGAGATTCAGAGAGGAATTGCTCTCTTTGCATTTTGTACCTAAAAGCGGGGAACGGAAAAACATGGAATCAGCTTTTCGTATAACTCCTCAAAAGGGGTTACTGCGTATTTTGCGCTCATTCTCAGATATTTAGTAAATTAAGCACCTAAATGAGCAAATATTAATTTGGCATAGTCATACATACTACAATGCTACCCTGCTGACTGCAGGGTAGCATTGTAGTATGTACCGTATCTGATACTTTATCGTGGCAGGTCACTGCGCTCTGCGCTCGCGCCAGCGCTGCAGCGGCTCGCAGCAGGCTCGTGTCTACGTCTCACTTGATACAGTATCATCTGATACTACTAACGTATCTACGTTACATACATGCTACATGTCTAGGTAAGTATTCTTCTGTCCAATGCCAATAAATAATGAAAAAGAATGACTGGCAGATAATGTTTACAATACATTGTTGTTTTAATATGTGCAATAATGTTCAAATCCATAATTAAATACTTATATCTTTATTTTTGACTGCACGGTGAGTGTTATCGATTGGGTTTTACAGTTTTGATAATTTTTTAACGTTTCCATGCTTTTATTCGTGTACCTCAATGTCGTTTTCAACTTTTTTCGATCTAATAAATCGCGATGTTTGTTATTTGTCAATACGGTGAAATGTTACCGATTTAGGAGACTTTTCGGTAATTGACAAATAATAAAACGTTTTGGAACTCGTAAAAGTTATTTTATTGAAATAAGATTTAACAAGGTAAGTGTTTAGCGTGACTTTGTACCAACTTTATCTACATATTTTTGCAGATATTATAACGATCAAAATCAAGTACAAGTCAAACTCCCGCACCAATAATTTCCTTTTTTTTATTCAATTCGGAATTTAATTGATAAATGTTTACTTTACAATTTACTTTATTGTTATTTTTTAGGTTTATCAACTGTTGATACAATAATTATAGCTTAAAACATTTTAAAAGGTTACAAGTTAGTTTGTTTAACAGATTTACAGACAAACACAGCTTGCTTATCATTTATATTTATCGACGAGTACCCAATTATGCTGTAAAGGGCTCTAAAATAGTCAAAAACTGAAAAATTATGTCCTAGGGTAAAGAAAGAACATTTTTATGAGTGGTTTGGAACTTCATGAAAAATAATGCTCTGACTGAAATTTATTACAAATTTCACGAGCCCCAACCACTGCAT
Organism: Anania fuscalis; assembly: GCA_950371115.1. NCBI lineage: Eukaryota > Metazoa > Arthropoda > Insecta > Lepidoptera > Crambidae > Anania > Anania fuscalis. The sequence goes on along the minus strand of OX493335.1, from coordinate 12,521,831 downwards.
AAACTTAAAGACAGTGGAGTGACAACAATATGGGTTCGTTTTGCTGTTCAGGAATGATCATGGTCTAGAAGGATGCGTGTGATCAGTATTCTAGTGCGATCAGCTAGCAGATAATGAATTTCCAGTAAATAAAGATCTGAGCAAATAAAAAAAAATTGAACTTACCAGAACCGGGAAGTGAAGCTCTTTGCATCCAAGATAAATCACTCGCAACTACGCCAACATAAACAATTGATATTTCTTATCAATATCAATAATAATCACTTAGGTTAGAATAGGAGAGGCTAAGTAATGTCAACTTGTTCATATTTTGTATTGACACATTATGTAGATAAAAGTTAAAACCCACTTTCAGTAACTGTACAGTTTATGTAAGATGATATACATACATATAATTGTATCAAGTATTTAGTGATTATAATAATGAATAAGTATTAATACATTTTAGACAACATCACATACATTGCTCTGATAAATTAAAAAATAAACTTGTGCTATAAAAATTAGAAACGATGACGGTACCACAACACCCAGACTCGAGACAATATAGAAAAGTTCGTTTTCTTCATTGACCCGACCGGGAATCAAACCCGGATCCTCAGAGATGGCGGCGCCATAAATAGTCCGGCGTGCTCGCCTCGCGGCTACGGAGGCGTCATAAGATTTACACTTGATTAAGATTCACATTGAACTCAAAAGATTCACGTCAAACAATAAATCCACCCCTTAGATGTTTCTGATAGACAAAAAGTACTCTCTATCTAACCTATTTTACTCGTTACACCCACGGGAAAACAAAGATTAATATCCAAGGTTCAAACGTTCACATTTCAATACCGGGAATAGTTCTGTCAGGAATGATTGCCGAGTTCGTTCCGCCCGACAATATATTTCGGCGGCATGAGGAAGCAAGTTGGTTAATTAATTACTAGAGGCGTCCGCCTAAGATGGATGGAGGCGACAACTCAAAACAAAATATCACTACGGAGACCCGCAATTTATCATTGAGCTGTCTTCTGTCGATATTGTAGTATTATGTTTTTTTATATATTTTTTAATTATGGGATTAAAGGTGTGTCAAAAATATTACTTCACGCTATATTATATTTTTTTCAATTGTATGTGCTTTCATAAAAAAAATGCAATATTTTTTTCTGGTCTATTCATTGAAGCCCTAATTCCTACCGAATAATAGTTGAATTCTTTATTAAAAACATGAAGGTAGGTAAGATGCAAAAAAATATATTTACCATGCGTTAGTTTCGCAAAAACTCGAAAATGGTTCCGTTCAATTTTGTATTTTTTTTGTTCGCCTCAGTGTTGGGTACCGTAGAAATAAATAAAATGCAGAAAAAGAAGAGAGAACAGTTTAAAAATCGAAATTAACGATTTTGTAAGGGAATGCAATGGTGGTACCGGTATCGTTCGTACCACCTAGTCATCATTTGAAAAAACATTTATAGCGTTATATGATTAATACTGCTACAATAATACATACATACAGTCAAAATCTTTTTAGTTGGAACTCTTTAGACAAAAAAGTTAAAATTACTTTTATCAAAGAACTTATTATTTCTTGCCTTCCGCTTCACAGCACTTGTCTAATTTAGTTACCCTGCGGTTAAAAGTTTTAGTGCTGAAGTTGCCGTTATTATGGGATAAAGAATATTATAAAAGTTAGGATTTATAAAACCTTTTTTCAACTTTGCGGCGTAACTGAAAGAAACTTTACAAAATAACTGTCAATCTTGTTGTGACTTGGCGTTCTAGTTTCATAGTATAACGTACCTTCGTAATTGTAAAGGGTATTAATTTACGTTTGGAATTATAAACAAAACTGGTAACAATAGTATCATGGTATTAAATTCGCATTAAATACCAATATAAACGGAATTTAATATCAGTTGTAGTCTAGTAGAGGCTCGATTAACATTCGTGGGTCGCGAGTTCCGAGCATGTTCTTAAATTTCCAGGATATATTATGTAAATATATTGATACCACTTAATTGGTGTTTAGGAAAAGCATTGTCACCAAATCTGCACATAGAGAAACAATGAATGAATTTAAACTCAATGAAACGGGGATTAACGCGATCATAATTTAGGTACAAAATGTTACCTACCTCTTTTGCCTGAACCTGTGACCACGGGCGGTGTAACCCGATCAAAACTTTGACCGTGGTCATACATCCATTGATTGGATGTATGACCACGGTCAAAGGCGAGAAATCAAACATGGGATGAAATCCATTAAGGATGATATGGCATTAAGTCCACCTATTGTATGATTTTTTTAATCTGTGCAATAAAATTTAAATAAATAAATAATCCAAATATCCACAAAAAATGATATTCCATAATAAATCTTAGTCACGTCACGTGATTTAGTTGTATATTTTTTTTTGTATTTGTGCGTATAATATCCCATAGTACAAATATCACATTAACTGTAATGTGTTGTTAGGGAAAATAAAACTTATTTTTGAGAATTTGATTTTAGTCACATAACTAAAGTTGTATTTTAGAATCATTACCTAAATGGAAATAAACAAATAAAATAAGTTTTTTATGTTAACCATCTCTATTTTAACTTTTCTAGTACAAATAAACTTGCGAGAAATTGAGCGTCATTATTCTCAATCCACTGCACGCTCCAAGAAAAGGCAGTAATTTACATTTCAATGTATGTCCTCTAATAGTAGTATTACGTAGCAAGTAGCTCGTTACAGCTTGATCGGTGAAACGATTTGTATGAATACTGCATTGTATCACAGAACAAAGAGAAAAGCAAACCTTTGCATTTCACTGCGCATTTTTCGAACTTACATTACTAAACACAAAGAAGAATTATTATTAGTGGGTAATAATGACTGTTAAGTTTCGATGTCATAGATTTCATCAAGAATTCGATAAAGTCTCCATTATATTTTACTCGAAATCTGTAGTTTAACAGACGAATAGGTAAGCATATTGTTTTCTCCCTATTTTAAAAGACTTTAAGGCCGCAAATTAGAAACAGGAAAACTACCGTAAAAGTATTTTACACGTATTCTGTATCTATTATTTATAGTCTTGGTATTTCCTTTCTAGCTCCGATTAGGCAGCAAATGCAAAATGGTATTTTATCTTTTTGTGTTTTTTTTAAATCCGTGCAATTAAATTAATAAAGAGCTGTAAAACTTCTTTTCTTTTTGATTTTCTCATATTCAAGCAGCAAAACATATAATTATGTGGATTTGAATTGAGGAGCCACTTTTCATATCTTAATAGGAAGTCAAATAATTTTGTAGGATCGATCCACGATTTTGTGTACTTCGAAAATTATATGAACATAAATAAAGGTGGCACCTCAATCTAAATGTTTGGATTGAGGAACCCACCAACCAAGAAACATAATGGATTAATGTTAAGTAAAATGTGGTATGATTGGCCTGACTGGTATGATGGCTCGTAGCGAATTGGCAGTCTTTGTGTACTTAAACGAATATCGAGTTCAACTTTAATATGAGTTGGCTGTTTTTTCCTGTAAGTGACAGTATCGTGTACCAGCCAATTGAAATCAATATAGGGTTGCAGCGACACTTTGGCTGTCTAAATTATTTAATAGCTCAGTCTGGGCCCGCCTTAGGGAACCACGTGTCTGTTTTCACAGTATTCAAAATGTGATACAATTTTTAGAGTGTGTTCACTGTATTTTTTTGTGTTCTTTCACTCTGCTGTCTTTCGGTCTATGCGTCAAGGAATTGTATTTAACATAGGTACCTGATTCATTTTAACTTTTTAAGTAAATTGTTGACAACAGATTTATTTTAACTAAATTAGTTTGAATTTTAACTAAACAAAAATCAATAAAATACGTTGTTTTACGATATGAAAACCGACCAAGTGCAAGCCAAGCTAATGGACTGCTGGTTTTGTATAAAAAGAAGCACCACTACACGGAACCCTCAATGCGCGCCTGACTTGAACTTGACGGCTTTTACATGTTACAAATAAAATTAAAATACATTTATCTTTAATATTTTATCGGAATCACCTCGTTTATTTTGTTAACAGGTAGTAAACTAAGAAAATACTTATCTTAGGTACCTACTTTCCACATTTTTGAGAAAATTATATTAATAAAATTACGTTGATTGATAAATCTCTTCAATAAAAATAGCTAAACTAATTTTATCAAACCTTAATAAAGTTCGGTTACTAAGTAGAATGCATTTTAATAAGATTACCTATAATTATTTTTACAATCAACATTTCAGATTTAGCCTTTTTATTTCTATTTAAATTAATGTGCAATATATAACTATTATGATCATTAATTAAATTTTGCTTATATAAGTGGTCTCACCATTAATAGCAACCAACATTAAGCAAGTATTTTGTTAAAATATAATCGGAGACAGCTTCACAACCAACTGTAAAACTTTAGGAAATTACAGAAGCAAACTGAACCTAAAGGGTTCTACGGGCCCAGTCCATCGATCACATAGAAACACGGCCACCCTTCCGCGAAATACGGCTTAGGGCCCGCTGTTTACGGCGCGGCGCGGACAGTCAGGCAGATGACCGTCACGGTACGTTTATTCCCGTATCTTTATGGTTGCCTGGTACTTTTTAGTTTGTGCGCGAAGGAAATGATACTTATATTTTGTTAATTCTATTTAAGTAAAACACTAACTATAACTATAAACTTTGTTGCTATATTTTTTTCTGCACCTATTGCGGCTTGTGGCCAATCTCATTTTAAAACTTCTCATCAAGATCATCATTTAAACCACAGGATGTCTACTGCTGAACAAACAAAGGCCTCTTCCAACTTTCTCTCATCAGAATTTTTAGTCCTAAAATAATTGAGATCATATTTCATGGCGCGGTATCGTCAAATAAAATTAACTTTTAAGGTCAGAAGTAAGAAAAGTAAAAAAAAACCTAACGAAGGCTGAGCTCGTTTTCGCGAAATACGGCCAGTTTTGCGTTGCGGTGCAAACAACTGGATAAACTCCGGCGGCATAGACTCCGGTCACGGGCAGATGATCGTCACGCTACGTTTATTCCTGTGACGTATGTTAGCCTAGTACTTTTAGCTTGTTTTTCATACTTATAAACGAATTAACTTGGAAATTTAACGCTTCCTTGTCCCTTTTTCCAAATACATTTTTGCCCGAATGGCAGGATTATATGTATTTATCCAGCGTATTTTTTTGTGATCATAAGTAATACAAATCCTTCGATATGTTATGTTAATAAAGTTTTATCCTGTTTGCATGTCTAATTCTTTGGCACGCACTACAGCCTAGAAATTTTATGCACAAGCTATGAGTGTCAGTTGTTTTCATCCTTCGAGTTAACTTTTAATTTAAGCAGATGACATCACTTTCTACTAATATCTTGTTACGTAACACATTGGCTATAAGGAAACCCCAAAAAAACAATTTTCAACGTATCTGATTGAAAAGAAAATGGATTTCTCATGTAGCACTTACACGTTACGATATGAATATAATTCATAAGAATTCCTCGAACAATCCAATGGCAATCGTTTTCCCATTCAGTTGATTCGACAAGAACCGTGTTATATCAGTAGCATAGTAGATTGAAAAAGGAAATATTTCGCTTGACAAACCTTTTATCACATTTATGTTTTTACACGTGGAAGCTTTTAACGGTTAGATAAATTCTATTAACACAGTGTTTTGAATTACAGTAGGTTCGTCCAACTCCACGCATAAACTCGAAGAGGGGTAGAGAAGTAGAGGATGCGATAAAACTAATTAACGATTTATGTGTTCATATTTTATAAAAAAAATATATAAAGACTACTGTACTCTTTTTTTTAATTGTGCCAAATAAATATTAAGTCATTTAATTATTCATGAATTCCACAACCGCTTGTTGTTTTTTATTCATATATGTATGCTCTAAGAAATTTCCAAGAGTGGGCTACCAAAGGCTAATGATGATAATGATGCTCCATGTTTATGTTGATGACTGTGCACAGGAGTCTGTTGCATGTCTGCCGAAGAGACTAGTTTTTTTTTAATATTGTACATCATCTTATGCATTGCTCTGACTGATCCTATGGTTTGTAGCGAAAGCACTTGTGTAGCAGAAATCAGAAACAACGACGGTACTACTACACCCATACCCGAGACAATATTATAGAAAAGTTCGTTTTCTTCATTGACCCGACCGGGAAATCCGGTAATCGCACCCTGGACCACAGAGATGGCGACGTCAAGTCCGGCATGCTCGCCTCGGCTACAAAGGTCGTATAATTGAGCATTCATGACGAGAAAATCGTGAATCGGAAGTCTAATGAGTAGTTAGAGGGACACGGAGAGAGTTTGAAAAATGACAAATGTTAAAAAAAAAGAAAAATTAACCCCTGACCCTCAGATAGGAGTGAGCCTACTTTAGTGTATACCTTTATAATGATATCAACATTTTTCTTATGACCTTGAAAACCTTTTAGTGCAATTATGATTGGAATTCAGATTGTTATCTTACGTTAAACGCATTAACGTCTGGATTATTAGACTAGGAGATGTTCGGTTTTCGTTAGAAAATCAGTAAAAATTGTACCGTTTAGTTTATCCGTTAAAAGATCATTAAATCCTGCCTAAAAAGTAATTGATCGTTATTAATTTTCGGCTCTATAATTGGTTTTTAAAAATTTACAAGATAATAAAGGTACACTAACTCTCGGAATTGATGTCAAATGTTTTATTGTTTGTTAAAAAAATAAACAAAATAAACATACCTAAGCTCGCAGTATACATAAGGCTTTGTTACAATCGGCTGCACGCAAGTCCTTTGTTCAAGTTATGAATAACTAACGAAAATTTATAAGACCTATCTTATTTTGCCAGCACCAAATTTATTATGCCATTCAAAATGAAATTTATCAATTGGTTATATTGCCTACAAAATACGACCGTCTAGCCTAGAGGCCGCGCTCTACACAAGTCATGTGGCCACCAAGGGTTCCAATCCAGTAAGTGTATGTGTGATGAACAAGGAGTCTGTCGTACTCGAGTCATAGTAGTGACAAATGTATGTGGAATGGAACGTAAGTTGTGTGAAAGAGAGGGAAGATGAAGGGAGCAAGAGGAGAAACAAATGCTGATTAAATGTGATGACGAACGTTTTTCTATCGTTTTGCAGGGGATTGTCTTACGAGGAGTTGTAAGTAGTAGTAAGTTGTGCTTGGTGCTGCTAAAACTTGAATAAACTGAGAGTCCGATTTAAGCCTGCCTTTCCTTTATCCCTACAAATTTTCATCCACAGTCATTATCAGTTTCATCCACATACCCTGAAAATAGATAAAATAACCTTTCTTTTTCGAAACACTCGAGCATTATAACCTTCGGTTCGGCATATTAATGACACATTTTTACAAAACGCCCCATGTGCCTGAATTTAAAATGCCCCACTTATAATATAAATTATAAAATGTGTCTGCCTGCCTATCTTTCTGTCTATTGATTTATTTAAATTCGTTGTGTTTTTCGACGAAGCATCAACGAAATTTGGTATACCATCCAGAACCTTGAAAAGACATCTTTTGACTGGAAAGTTAAAATATGTTTTGTAAACTACGTAGGGCATTTTACCCAACAGTCGTCAGGTAAAACGCCCCACACCAAGTTTAAAAAAAACATTAAAATTGTGTATGTTATTTTAGTCCTACAAAAACCTTATATGTGCCATTTTTTTACTGAAATGTCAAACATTAATCAGAATAAAACACTTTTTTAAATACTGAACTAGAACTAGTTTTATTCACAGTTAAAAAAAACTGAGGCGTGTTACCCTGTTTTACCCTAGTACAGTACTTGCTCTGCCTAGCTTGAGGTCAGAAATTGGTGTTAGTATTTTAATAATAATAAAAAAAACTTAAAGTTTTCTCGCCGCTTATTTTCCCCAATATTCAAAAAGGTGTTCAAAGGCTGATATTAATTTTCATCACGTCTTTCTGCGGGCGGTCACCGAAGGCAGGCGTACGGTCCGCTTCTGACGAGACTGGCCTCGCAAAGCAGATTCCCTGATAAATCCGCGGAAATGAGCTGCCAATACCACCCCGGGCCTCATCCGCTAGATAGCGACACAGCAGTTAAGAGCGAATTGGGTTTGGTTCAAGAAATCCGTATTAAGGATACTTACGACTAAACGAAGAAAGCACGTTTTTAATGCTATTTATTTTTAATACGCGATATCTCCGTCAATTTGCTTTTCAGATTTTTTTTTCATTCTTTTGGCTTCACAGTCAGGAATGCCGATGGAAGATTCCATGCGGATTAAAACATAAACTCTCCAAGTCTCCATGGCTGGCTCTTACTCCAAAAATAGCTTTCACCGTCCCAAAACCGTAGACTTAGAATTCGCTACGCTGTTATGAATAACTTTATTCTAACTATTGAAAATCGATAGGAGCAACTTATCATTTTAGGTGACCACCCTGATTGAGAGTAATACTCTGTAAAAGGGCAGAAGATGAGTGATTAATGTTGTTATTTAATATTTTTTGTGTACCAATGTGTTGCGTTTTATTATTTCATGTAAGTAGTCGTGTGTCCAGTTTTAATGTTTTTTCTTAGTTAATAAGCATAAAGGTATTCCACCATACTAAATAAAACAGAAAGGTCGCAACACAAAACAAGCAAACTCACAGCGTCCTCACTCATGCGGAACGCTAAAAATTTATTTTTTTTCAAACATCACGCCACAATATTGGACAATAGAGTTTTATTTCGGCGGGAGCACATTCGGACCCGCTCTCATGCATATTTTAAACGAAACGGCCGGACGGCCCGCGATCTTTTTCTGGCCTTTCCAAATCTATTTTCGTTTCGTCTTTCTTTTAGGATATTGAAACTAGAAGAAATAATGATACTTTCGGCGTACAGATATTGCAAGTTACGATTGCGTTGTTTGTGAAATGCAACCCTGTTTTCTAGTATTCCATTTCAATATTCAAGAAAATTGCTTGTAATAATTTTGTAGATAAATGGTAATAAGCATTTTTAAACATCACATATATTGCTCAAATCCTAAGCTAAAGCACTTGTGTTATGTGAATCAGAAACAACAACGGTACCACAACTCCCAGACCCGAGACAATATAGAAAAGTTCGTTTTCCACATTGACCCGACCGGGGATCGAACCCGGAACCTAAGAGATGGCGACTATATATGTATAGTCCGGCGTGTTTGCCTCTCGGCTACGGAGGTTTTGTTTTATTGTAAAGAAAAATATTGTATCATCATTCAAACAGTAAAAACAAATTAGGTACCTACATGCTATAATCTTTTATTGTTTTAATCCTTAAAAGAAAAAAAAAAGACTATACACCTATAAAATGTACTGAAATCATAATAACTCTACCTTGCCCTGTGTAGTATGTACTGCGTTATTGTGTGGTATCATGGGGAGCTACCCCTAAGACACATCTTATCAAAGCTGCAAGTGCGCAGCGAGCCATTTTGAATGTATTGTATCTTAAACAGGTGCGATACTGTATCTGTTCGTCTGTCCGTCTGTCCGTCTGTCACCAGGCTGTATCTCATAAACCGTAATAGTTATAGAGTTGAAATTTTCACAGATTATGTATTTCTGTTGGCGCTATAACAAAAAATACTAAAAAACAGATAAAAATAAATATTTAAGGGGGCTTCCATACAAGAAACATTTTTTTTGTCGTTTTTATAAATAATGGTACGGAACCCTTTGTGCGCGAGTCCGACTCGCACTTGGCCGGTTTTTTTACTTGCTAAAGAGTCAACGGTCATAAAGGAACCCAAAATGGAGAAAAATGAGTTGTAAACTAGTATTTGGACGAAAAAGTTTCTCTTCATGGACACATACAGCAGAATAAATGACTTACTGGGTGTAGTTCAACCAGACGCAACTGTAAGATAGTAAATGGCTATCGAAACTCGACTTAACAGACACAAAACGACGCAAAAATAATAAATATTGTTTTTTTAATATAACATTGGTCATTAACAGATAAATAAATCAAAAGAGACTGAAACCCCTTATTTTTATTATTTAATTTATAGGCCAAAAACCACTCGCCTCTTGGGCGGTAATGACCAGCAATAACATAGTTGGTATTAAGTATTATTATTAATATTATTGGACTTAACAAATAAGCATAGAAATAGAATAGATTGATTACTTATGGACGCAGTATATTGTCAAACCAAAACCTTGAAAAAGAAGATAACCCCTAAATAAATATTCCAGACAAGAAAAAAAGTATTAAGTATGGATGGATTTTTCATTTCTTATCGAAAACACCTAGTTTAGATACTCCTACGAAAAAAATCCGACTGATCAGTGTGATAAGGCTCAATCGCTTCGGGATTACATCGCATGAGTTAGCGTTTCAGTTTGTTTACGATCTTACATTTTCGGTAAGCGCGCATCTGACATTGAAACTGGACTATTGTGAAAGGTCGATCAAGGGCTCGTTTGTGAACAAAAGGGATGGCGAACGCAGAGGCCATTTCAGGGCATAACGAGCCCATTCAAAACTAACAATAGTGGGCGTCTTGATCAAATCTTAGCTCGAAATTGCACTTCGATAAGGGTTGCGGTGTTTGTTGTTACTAGGATTAGGGAGCTTGGTTCTACGGAGTGAATATTGAATCACTCGTTTATTTATGGTAAAATTATAATCTACTGAGGTTAATGTTCTGTTTAAATTAATACTTATTATAAGCCGAGGCAATAGGTAAGTTAATTAAAAATAAAATTAATATGTGTATTTTTTTATTATCCTTAAAATTCGAGTCATATTAGTATCCTAAGTTTTCATAAACATTTTTTTTTTTTCCTGTCTCTACAAGAATATTTGCATAAAATAAAGACGAGCCGAGATGCGAGACGTCAGACTTGGCATCGCCATCTCTGAGGTCTCAAGTTCGATTCCCATACGAGTCGATAAAAAAAACGTATTTTTCTATGATTTTTAGGATAGTAAAAAATATAACAGACATTGATTTTATTAAGTAATATAATATTCAATGACTACAACGTCAAAAGTGTAAGAAAATTGAAATGGTAATACCTAATAATAGCAGTAAATCACACGACACTAAAAAGTGTAAAACAAAACAATACCACTTATTTACTTTGCTCAGTCAAATAGAAGGGGCCAATAAAACCCACAAACATCAAATTGCATTCGTCGAAATTCCGTCCAAACCCAACCGGCAGACACTAGGTTTGTCAGTAACAATATTGATACGACGCTCTCCATCGCCTGGTCTTTGTACCCGCCATATTAAAGTCGAGAACCTGTCTAGACTAGAATTTTAGCCGAGACTCGGGAGCCCGACAAAGATTTCCTCATATTTCACATTTCCTTTGATTCGATCTCCTCAGGAGTGGTTTATAGCGAATGTTCACTTGATGCCCTTGCTTGCACCTACTCCGATATTTCTTACGACATAAAAGTTTTATTATGTTTTGTGATGAAATTGTATTTTCAAGATGAATGGAACTGGCACTCACCTCGGAATCTTTCAAGTTTTATCTAAAAGTCTAGGTGGTATAATATTCTCAGAGATGTTTAAGTAAGTAACTATTTCTACCAACGGATTGGAAAATACATAAATTATGCTTGACAACATTAGGTGCCACCTTTTTTCGGACATGTAAATAAACATTTTAATACATATTGTTAAAATTGGGTAGAAAGCCAAAAAGGAAAAAAAAATCAGCTGTGTCAATCGAGGAGCACTATACATAATATCTAGCTAGCTTTCGGTATGTAATCTTTTAAAGCCTGGTATGATAAACCCATTCATGCATCTAAAGGCCCTTTATAAGTAATTGGGCAAAAATCAATTATTTTTAAATGTTCACTTGATCGGTGCATGAGTGTGCGTCCTAAGAAATATGAGACAATTATTAGACAATTGGCTTAGGTTGCCTGTATCAACTGTTATTATATTTTTTCTATGTCCATTTACTGATAAAATTATAAATAAAAAAGAAATCAATCAAATGCTCACTCTACATTTAACGTCATCCACGCCACATTAAAAAGCGTAAAAAAGAAGCCACATAACTGGCCACCGATTAAACTTAATTTAACGACAATTACCGTACAAAGCGCCAATCACAAATAGATAGGTTGCAATTATGACACAACACACAACGAGTTAGTAGGCGTACTTCATTTTGACCGTTTTTATTTAAACACGAAGATGCCTGTTATCTTCGGCTTGCGCTGATGTTAACCTAATACCATCATTATCTGTGGCACCATTTAAAGTGCCGGTAAAATATTGCTAAGAAGTGCTATTATTTATGATCCTCTTGTCTAACTACTTGGTAATTGATTTTCAATTCCTCTTATACGGATGTCTTTTGTTTCATCTATGCTAGCCATTACAAAAAATAACTTTATTAACTTAACATACTTTATAGGAATGAACGAAAAAAAGTTGGTGACTTACGACTAGCGTTTGACTGACAGGTAAGAAAGTTTTTCGTGTCTTATTGACGCGTGTAAGAACGTCCATTTGGACGTTTGTATGAAATGAAATACTGCTGAGTTCTATGTTGGCTGTGGATCGACTTACCATGCACTATTATGTTAGTGGTCTGGTTAGCATGACAAACGAGCTTCTATATCCCACGGGTTATTATTTATGTCTTGTACTATTAAAGGTCTTATTTATTTATTACGCTCGAGTTATAATAGTTTTGTAATAGAGGGTAATTTAAAAGGCTAGTCAGTAAGTGAATACCTAAACTGGGTAAGCACTTTACTTTTGGCAATGGACTAAAAATTTTAAATTAAAAAATGAAAAAGTTGTGTTATTTAGGTTAGACACTACAATTTATTATACACAAAAAAGAAGTTATTTTTGTACTTGCGCCAGATTAAAAATACATTTTAGCGTGGTTTCAAAGTAAGGAATTAACATTATTGTGTTTAGAGGTACTGCCCGACTGTATTTTATCAAGAGCGTCTTTTATTTAACCAAATTCAAGCAAATTTAGAAAATACTATTTCAAAACTGACTTGAATCTAAGACCATTTGCGGAAGCAATCATCACTGCACCAGTGCACCAATGGTTGTCAGTATTATTGTTTATTGATATTAAGCAATCCATTTAAAAATCAATCAAAGTTCACGACAGCGTTTTCTGTCCTCCAAATATACAAATTAATGGAATACTTAAAGAGGCCTCGGTATTTTAATCCGAACATTAAAACGACTCGCAAATTAGGACGCCGATAGAAGATATACGGGCCACTATCTTTTGGGAAACGAATTTTGTTTTCCTCAATTTACGTCCACACTCAAAGATAGGGCTTTTAATTTGGCAAGAACGGTCATTGAGTTTTAATCAACATGAAACAGTTGAAATGTGTTTGTTGTCTCAACTGCTTAAGAATATTTAAGATCACGAATTTTACTTTATCACAAAAAATATTGCTGTAAGCAGCTAAAAAAGTATTTTTATAAAGTATCAAAAATGTGAATCAAAAATATATTGTTTTACAATTAAGTCCTTTCAGTAGCACTGAACTACATTTTGTATACAAAACATCATCATAGGTTTAATCGGAAACAATAGGAAAAGTGACTTTTTTCATATTTCTTAACATGCAATGACTTTAACGTCTTCATCACCTTATTCCTTATCTAACCAAATTCCCATTAATATTTACTCGTAGTTCAGTGTTGACGGACAGAAAATACTTTAAAAAAAATATTAAGTTGGAGTTTAGATTTTTATTAAACCATAGTTGATCGGTAAAGTCAACATGTCATCGACTCTACGATGGCAAAGTTACGAGCCACCGCTATTATATTATTTTATGAAAAAACTAAAGAGCTCGCGAACGAAGTCGCGAGTAACTAGTGATAAATATGCACAAACTTGAACTTCAAATCCTTGTCCATTTTTCAAAGTTACTACATTTATTTATTGACTGTAATTCTTTTTGAATAAAAGGTTCAAGGATTCTAAGGAACTCTTTATATACTAAATTATAGGAAGTAAGTAAGCAAACGGGTTTGAATTATTGTTTCCACCACTTTCCGAGTACTTTTCATCTCGAAACCGTGCGTAACGTACGATGTGTTGGCCCACACCTGTCTCTTTTTATTTTCCATTCTCCATTCCGTATAATCCTATCTCAACCAAAAATGTTGGAATAAAACGGTTGGATTTTATAACTCGCTCTTCAGATATTTTTGTGTGCGTTCAACCTTAATGATTTATGAGGGCCTTCATATATTCACAGTTTCTTATATTACAGCTGTTTTCGCTTTTTTTAAATTAAATTATTATCTTCTTTTAAAAGTAAAGTACGTTTCTAGTATTCTTAATTTCTTTTGCCAGCGAGCCAGCGTTTAAAAACTTGATCGTTGAAGTATCATCCTTAGGTACCTGGATTGTAGAACGTAAACATTGCTGACAAGCTACTTTCGAATTCATTCAGAAATCTTTTCATCAGTAGAACATTTAAAAGTTCTTGTAAGCACCAGAGAGACGATAAATGTTTTTGTAAGCTTGGTAATTCCTTTGTTTTTAAGAAATCCATTGCTAAACACAATTCCTGACATGTGAATCGTCTGCTTATCAAAACAAAAATAACGATTTGAAGATAAATAAAATAGCTCACAAAATAGTTCACACCTAAAAAAGTTTAATAAAAAACTAAAAACCGACTTAAAAATGAAACTAAAAAGCGAAAAATAATATTGACTAAAACATACCTAATCAGTTCTTTTTGGAGTCGGTGCCAGCCATCGAGAGTTAAAATGTGTTCATTCGCACCGACTTCAAAAAGAACTGATTAGGTATGTTTTAGTCAATATTATTTTTCGCTTTTTAGTTTCATTTTGAAGTCGGTTTTTAGTTTTTTATTAAACTTTTTTATTTAACAATTTTAGGTCTTAAGTCCTCTATTTTTTCCCTCCTAACTTCGCCAAAAATTACTTTACAGCAAAGTAACCTTAACTAATATTGGTCCTCTATGGACCCCCCATCCAATGGTATGATAAATATAAGGTGTTATATAGGGTCAATTATTCGACGAAAATTTTTAAGTCTTAAGAAAAGAGTTTACCTACACTCCAACCAGAACGGCGGCTATTTTGGTGTCGAAACCATAGGATAAGGTCTTGCGTTAAATAACAAGTCAAATTAAGAAAGGAACTTTCAAATTTTTTTTCGTTACTGGGTGTGCGGGTACGCCCTCAGTAAATAAAAATTTGCGGTCTGGTACCTCATAAGCTCCACGTCTGCTCAACACACTGCGAAATACGTTCTGTCGACAAATTGCAGTATTATCTTCTAACTCCTATCCGTTAAGGAGTTCTGTGGCTTCCATCATCAGGTCAGCAACATGACATGATGATTACCAGACCCAAAAATCAGCATCGAGTCAGAAAATATATGCAAAACATTATGGGTGCCTATAAAAAATGAGGGTTGCCCTCGATTTCCCAGGGATCCCATCATCAGAATCTGACTTGGTGGAAATGGGACCACCTCGAGAGCCACCTTTTCAAACTAAAAAATAAATTTTGAAATCGGTCCATAATTGACGGCGTAATCGCGTATCAAACATACAAAAAAAAACAACATTTAGACGAATTGAGAACCTCCTCTTTTTTTTTGAAGTCGGTTAAAAATATAGTAGAATAGGTATAGGTTAGTAAAATTTTATTTTCTCTACAATACAGGAAGTACTTTTAAATTTGATCATTTTATCGAATATGGTAAAACGTCTGAGGAGCTTCCTGAAATAATTATACCGAACGTTCTTGGCACAAAAGTATTTACTTTCATGAATTAACTACGTCAAAAGTGCGTTGGAACATACGATAATTAGTAAATTAGAGGGAGGAATAGGGTTGGCAGCTTTTATTTGTAAAAAGAATTGTTTTTTTTAAATTGATCTTGCTTGACATAATTAGCGTATACTGAATACGTTACTCGTACATTGGTAAACAGTAATGGCCTTACTACAAAAAAACTGGCAAAGTGCTAGTCGGACTCGCGCACGACGGGTTTCATACCATTATCTATAAAAACGGCAAAAAAATCACGTCTGTTGTATGGGAGCCCCCTTAAATATTTATTTTAATCTGCTTTTTACTTTTGTATATGTTAAAGCGGCAACAGAAATATATCATCTGTGAAAATTTCAACTGTCTAACTATCACCGTTCATGAGATACAGCCTGGTGACAGACGGGCAGACGGGCAGACGGGCAGACAGACAGACAGACGGACAGCGGAGCCTTAGTAATAGGGGACCCTATTTTACCCTTTTGGGTACGAAACCCTAAAAAAGACTATAGGGTTACACACTTGGCTAAAATTAGTCAACCAATTTGAAATGTTGATACATCAGACATTCGAGATATATTATTAACAAATATTTCAAATTGGTTCACAAATCTTTAGACAAGTGTTTAACACTAGTCTATCTTTTTGTAGTAAGGCCAGTGTTCAGTTTCAATGACAGTCTTTGTTTTTTGTATCTTGTTTTTTTTATCAGAAGCACTTTAAATTTTAAAGTTAAGTTGCCAAGACATTGTCAAAATATCGGTACTGACTACTGACTCCCGCAGATTAGCTATCAAATCAAACATGTCACTTTGAGTCAGTTAGATTTTGTAAATCTTTAATATCATTGTTTCAATATTAAAATTGACAGCCCTACGTTGAGAGGCCGGGCGATGCGTGTGTTAATGTGGAAATTATTCTATTAACTTCGACACCCTCCCTCAATTATGGATAACAGCCTTAAATTCCTCTCAAATTGCTCCATCTTACCTTTTTCTTACAATGAAGGCCCTTCACAGAAGTGGGTGCAACAGCGAGCCACGACGAATATAGATAATAGGGGACTTAATAATATTCTTGAAGTGCTCCTCTACGCTCATTGCAGCGACTTTTTTCAAATGACCTTATTTGAATCTTGAGCGGGTAAAGAAAAGGTGTCTCAAATGATCATTGTGGAATTATCGGTTTTTACAAAAAGGAATGATTTGAGGTGTTTTTCAAGACAGGTTTGGTCGCCCGAGAGGAGATAGATTCCCGAGAACGATCTGCTGATATGAGATCAGAATTTTTGAGAAACCACGTTATTATATTTTGCTACGCAAAGTAAGTCCTACCTACGATTAATAAAAAAAATATGCTTATTAAATTTAGCAAAATATACCCTGGCTTTTCTGAGAAAAATAAATATATTTTTCGACCCGTGAACCAAAATAAATTCCCGCGTAATGTTTCGGCCAATAAGGATTAAGACCATATAAACCGTCAATTCAACCGCGACAGACCATCCCGTCTATGGCCCTCTATATGAAAGAAGCGTCTAAGCGCTTCTTTGTTAAGGCCATAAACCACCCCAATCCTTTCGTAGTCAAAGCCGCCACGTATACGCCCCAAAAGGATGTCGCTCGCCGATTCCGTCGGCCTTGCCACATACTCGATGACCAGGTTGATGATATCACCGCGTTTGTAACAACAGCCAACACCGCCTTAAGCAGTTCAACTACTACACAACATAGTAGCTCGTTTCACCGCGCCCGCCGAAGGGCGCGAGGTCCCGCCTTCCATTTCGGCCGACACAGACATGTGCCTGGCCGTTTCTCCCCTGTCCACCCTTCGGACGACGGCCCAAGCCGAGGTCCGAGCCTACAGAGGCGCCCTTGAGGCTCGAGTCCGGTTCACCCCCAGATCGGGCCCGCCAGAAAGGAGCCCGACGGCGGTCCGGCCTGCCTAAGCAGTCCCGGCCGCGTCGGCGCCACCACTGGTGGGTTCGCCACTTGGTAGGGTGCCTTATGCACTCCACACTGGCACGATCGCGCCCGCTAGTATGGGGCCCGACACGTAAGAGCCTGAGGCTGCGCGAAGCCTCACACTCGGACGCGTCGCGGAGACCGCTAGTGGGGCGGACCTAGGCTGAGCGCCTTTAGCGCTCGCCATCTCTGCCCGATTGAAGCTGACAAGGCCTTTTCATTCGGCCGTCAGCGACAGGTCCGTCCGAAAAAAAAAGCGACAGACAGACAAGCAAGGTGCGTTGCAGCCAGGACATTGATAAACATTACGAACTTTAATTTGTCAGCATAAATTATTTTTTTCTTCAATTGCGGGCCACGTTACGATAAGTTGATTTGGTCAATTTGATTGAGAGTTTACGCGCATTATGCCAGGTTCCTAAGAGATTCCCAGAGATCGTTCGTTGCGACGATGATAGTGGTAGTAACCCATTTTGGGGGGCCTTTATATTTATTAGCCTCTATTGATTGGGCTTTGGCAATGATCCTCACTAATACCTACGTTATTAGTGGAACAATGACTCACGTTTGTGCAAATAATCGAACTCCTTTGTTTTCTAATAGTTTCTCCAGTGCAACTGGGAAACGGTAATTAAAAGCCTTTCATACGGACTCCGCCATTGTCGCTCCAACTGAAAATTATTTGAAATCGGATTCCGACAATGGAATCAAAAAGTATAGAAGCAGCGCTTTGATATCAGCTGTTCCTTAGTTATAAATGATTTATTTGATGATGATGATCCAACATTAGAAAGCTCTATGCTATGGCAATATTTTTCAACCTTTAAACTTTGTGATTACCTATCTATACGCCATACTTTAAACCAGCTTAAAACTTTACTCTAATTACAAATAATGTTATCGTGGAAATCCAAATACAATTAAAAAAAATTTCAGAGAGATTTGATCGCAACATCTCTCATAAAATTAATACATAATCATGTATTTCCCTCAAAATGCAATTATCATATAAATATAAAAAGCACAATTATTTAAAATGCATTTGCTTTATTATTATCAACGTCACTACTAACTTTAGTCAAACTATGAGGTAGTTTTACAATTTAGGCATTTACTTTCTATGCTTTTTTCGCTGAGTCATACCGACCGATAAGTGAACATATTTCCACGGAACAGGCTCAGACTTACCTTTAATTAGCTGAATTCCCTTTGAAATTCGAACTGAAGAGGTATTTACAGAAGTACGTACTCGTAAAAGTTTTGGTAAATAGTAAATATGAGTTAACATCAAAAGATGAGGTAGGTAAGGCGGCGTTAAATCCCTATTCATATCGGTTTCCTTTGTATTCCTCTGAATTTTACAAAGCATAGATGATAGGGCGTGGATGATATGCCCAAAATAAGACCATTGTGTTTTATTTTTCAAGTAAAACGTTTATTATAAATAATATTTACCTTAATGTACTTTTTAGGGCACCCAAAGGGTAAAACGGGACCCTATTACTAAGGCTTCGCTGTCCGTCTGTTTGTCTGTTTGTCTGTTTGTCTGTTTGTCTGTTTGTCTGTTTGTCTGTTTGTCTGTTTGTCTGTTTGTCTGTCTGTCTGTCCGTCTGTCCGTCTGTCCGTCTGTCACCAGGCTGTATCTCATGAACCGTGATAGTTAGATTGAAATTTTCATAGATGATGTATTTCTGTTGCAAACAGAATACAATAAATATTTAAGGGCCCATACAACAAACGTGATTTATTTGCCGTTTTTATAGATAATGGTACGGAACCCTTCGTGCGCGAGTCCGACTCGCACTTGGCCGGTTTTTTATCTAATATCGCTTTATACTTGTCAGAGGCCTTAGGGCGGGTTGATGATTACATCTGACTGTTATCATCAAGCCACCGTAAGGTTTTGTCACTGGCGTTACAACATCTCTCCACCAGTAAAGCCAAAACACCTCATATGCATAGTTGAGGATATTTCCTGATCAGTGATTGAGGGCTTAGGCCCTGCAGTGGGCCGTATAAAAGCATACTTTAAATACCTTTTAATTTCTTGAGCCAGCAAGGTGATTTAGAAACAAAAAAAAAAACTTACTAGAAAAAGTCCATTACAAGAAGTAAGTAAGACATCATTTTGAAATTCGGTGACTTAATCGAATACACTTTTAAGTATCTTATTGTATTACCTATCCTCTTATCGGTTTTATTTTAATAAATAAACTAATGATAAAATTAGCTTTGCTTTTCTTGAAAAGCTATCCCGAGAACGATTTAAAACGTGTATATAACTTTTATCCGACACGTATTGTGTGTAACTCATTTGATATGTTAGTGCGATTACTTAACTTCTAAACACCAAAGACAGTAATGTCTGCTTTATCAGTAATCCCGCGCGGAAGCAATAACATCAATATCAAATAATTTCCCTATCTTAAATTAATCTTGAAACATTAAAGTTAATTTGGTAGCGGCGAAAAACTTTAATCGTGTTTATTACTATGCAGATTGCCGGTATTAGCCTGGATTCAATTTCTTTAAATTATAACTTAATGCAGCGGGCACGTCGATAATTATTGTAGGTTGGTATGATGACTACTGTACGAGCTGGAGGCACGAGACCGGTTAAGTTTAATCACGACTTTAATGTGGGTGATTATACCTATTTTCGTTAGTATATGCCACCGTTAACTGGCACATAATATAGCACAGTACTTCACCTACAGTACAGTACTTTATTACCCAAAATTTGACAATTGATATTGATGTCTGCGTTAAATTTAAATTTTGAATGGAAACTTGGTCTTTTAAAATGATGTTTTGTGTAAGGTGGATATATGTTGGCTGAATGTTTATTCTTTGTTTCCAAAGAAGAAAAAGACGAATTCATTTCCAAATGATCATTTCCAGACTGACATCTACTGATTATGAGCTCATAACAAAAGCTCATATCTCATAATTTGCTTCTCATTCGATACTTACGCGTGCGAACTGAGTACATAAAAGTTGTTTAGTTACTTCACATTACTTATAGTTCCATTGGTTCTTTTTCTCATGAATATTAATAACTTTTACTTTGTTAGAGAAATCACTGTTTCATGCTTATATCCAAAAGCCACTAGAAAATGTATGAAACAGCTAATTTATAAATTAAAATAAAGTTTTTAAAAATTTGACTTTTATTATCTTCACCTTGAAACTGTTTCAAGGATTTTCAAATATTTTGCGCAAGAAAACAACTAATAAATTCGAATGTTTATTATAAACTCGTGGCCAGATGGTCCCGCCTTTATGTAGAAAGCTCTTAAAATAAGATTTAACACTTGAGCGTAGCCATCGGGCGACACAAAAATCTTCTCAACTTGTAGATAGGTACTTGGAGATTGTTTGATGTACTTTATTTTTTGCACGTAATGCCTAAATATTTTCTTCGATATCAAAAGATTGCCCTTTTCATATTATTTATTCGGTATAAATATCCACTTGACTGTCCGGGCTAGCAGACTATGATGTGGGTAAGCTATCCGGCGCTATCGCACGATAGGTGCTTAAAAAAACTCGCGTGACCTGTCCCGATAAAAATATTCATATGTACCTAAGTTCTATTTTTATTTGGTTACTTCCCTTATGGGGGGTGATTCTAGCAGGTAATCATGTTAAAAAAACAATGGGACCTTCTTCGCTATTTTTAAAAAGTTCTATGACCATTTTTGTGCAATTTCGATATCAGTTCTGTAAAGAAAATTTATTAAATTTGAGCAGTGGGAAGGAATATGGCTAATAACATATAAATGCATGATATTGATATATGATATCGTGGTCATGGCTGAGACCCTGGAGGATCTTGGAGCAATGCTCGATGACCTCGGTAGAGTCTCCCAACGAGTGGGTTTTAAAATGAACATAGAAAAGACGAAAATCATGTCTAACTCCCATGTCGCACCCACTCCTCCTATGGTCGCAGGCTCTACTCTGGAAGTCGTTGACCGCTATATTTACCTTGGATAAACAGTCCAGCTAGGTTAGTCCAACTTCCATAAAGAGGTCGATCGTCGAATCCAACTCGGATGGGCAGCGTTCGGAATATCTTCTCCTCAAAAACACTACCGCAATGCCTCAAGACCAATGTATGGAATCAATGTGTGTTGCCAGCGATGGCATACGGATCTGAGACGTGGCCGCTAACGATAGGCCTCATAAGAAAGCTCAAGGTCACTCAACGGGCGATAGAGAGAGCTATGCTTGGAGTTTCCCTTCGCGATCGAATCAGAAATGAGACGATCCGGGGGCGAACCAAGATCACCGACGTAGCTCTCAGAATCGCAAACCTTAAGTGGCAGTGGGCGGGGCACATTGCTCGCAGGACCAGGCCGTTGGGGCATGAAGATCCTTGAATGGTGGCCGCAGTCCGGAAGGCGTAGTGTTGTTAGGCCCCCCACAAGGTGGACCGACGATCTGTTGAAGGTCGCGGGAAGCCGCTGGATGCGGGTGGCACAAGACCGATCTTTGTGGAAATCCTTGGGGGAGGCCTATATCCAGCAGTGGACGTCTTTCGGCTGATGGATGAATTGATGTATGGCATGATATTTCTGGATTTAAACAAAAAGTCTATATACTTAAGAATAATCTAGCTAGAACTTTGAAGAAATGGCTTAGTTCGTGCGAAGCGAGGGTAATAAAATTAAAGTTTGTGTTTATTGTTTTTCTATCATTACCTTTGTCAGCCTGTATGGACAAATCTATTAAATATAGATTTAATTTTACTAAAATTTCACTCATACATAGACTTATTTACGGAAAAGTTTTGCGTTTCTAATTTTTTCCTGACCGTGGATAGATTACTACTAACCTAGTTTTTGATAATGATTTTTGTACCTACACAAATTTATTGTACAGATTTCACAAAAGGTTTTGATATAAAGTTATTTTATTCTGTGGTAACGTTATATTTTTCCAGTACAAATCAACTTAAAAGTTTAAATTTATAAAACAACTCCGAGCAAAACCCTTTCACGCTGTTAGACAGCATCTTATTTAAGAGGCATCCTTAAGTCCCTGTTTACATCGCCCCAGGCATAGAACAAAGCACAATTTGTACTCTGAAAATTGATAAGACAACTCCTCAGATTTCAACAGCGAATGTTATTCATGAGCCTCTTCTAGGGATGCGGTAGATATCGGTTTTTACCGATAAAAAAACCTTCCGATACTTAAACGGGTTTGAAACATTCACACCACCAGCCTATATCAGTCCACTGCTGGACACAGGCCTCTCCAAAAGGAGGATTTTGCCATAATCGCCACGCTTGGCAGGCGGGTTGGCGATCGCAGTTTGGCCAATGTGGAGACGCTGCTGCCCGTCTTCTTATGGCGGTTCTCCTGTAGTCGCCTCTTACGACACCCATAGGAAGAGAAGGGGTGGTGCACTTCTTTTAATGTGCCGGCACCACACGGCACACACATGAAACATTCCATAGGAGTAAATTGCTACTGATTTCTCAACTTATTTAAATTGGTTTGCGTAGTAACAGTTCTTATTTGGGTATTTGTTCCAATTTACTTTTGCATAGCCAAATTTTGCCATTTTTTAAATGATGAATGTCTTTGGGTGGCCACTGGAAGCCGATTTAAGTTCATTTTTCTGGTTGCATCCGACAAACGTAGCCTGGCCATCCACATTAAGTTTAACTTCTACATGCTGCACCTACATCTCTGTTACCAGTGTTAGCAAGGATCGTTATATTTTAGACTCTCTCCGTCCTTTTCAGATCTAATTAGCTTCTGCTCCTCAGCAAACTCTAAGTTTTACTTTCTTTCTGACAGGTCTGACTGTGAGACCAAGGGCCATAGTTTATGACAAGAAGAATGCAGCCATCAACGTTTTTATCTAAAGTTATGTTGTTTATCATTTTTCCATGTTTTAAATCAGCTGCAATAGGACGGTTGCCTCACTTTAATATTGAATTATGAAGTAACACCTCTATCTCTTAAAGGATCTACCATTTCTTTAATGTGAGTTTAATTTAAATATAGCGTCTTGTCTAATTATCGTAGGTATATCCAATTAACCTATTAGTATTTACGAAAGTGATTACATTTCACTACATATATTAGTATAAAACAAAGTCCCTATCTCTGTCCCTATATCCCTATGTATGCTTAAATCTTTAAAACTACGCAACGGATTTTGATGCGTTTAATAGATAGAGTGATTGTAGAGGATGGTTTATATGTATAATAACATCCATTAAATAGTGGAGAAATACTGTTATTTTTGAGGTTTTTAATGTGATATCGTAAATAATTACATTTTTTCCGATTACATTTCAAACGCAGGCTGGACCCTACGAGATTTATCAAAATAATGTACTAAGTATTGTACACATTTAAAAAGGTCTACAGAAAACTCCGCGATGGTATATGTCTATCTCTTATGGATATCGTACCATAACATTTTTTTGTCATTTACTTTTTACAACAACTAATTTTCGAAGCAATTTTAACCAATACAGCATTAATCCTTATCCAATTAAATACCTTAAATACGTTGTTGATTTAATATAGATATTGTTTCACTCCAAATTTAACTCGTGTGGGCCACGGGCAGTAATGAATAAATCAAAACTACTGGATCGATTTTAATTATTGTTTCAGTGAGTGACATAGGCTATATATTTTATACCCGTGCGAAGCCAGAGCGGGCCGCTATGTTTTTATATACAACGTTCACAGTTTTACTGTAGATCGATAGATAGATAGATACTCTTTATTGCACACCAAACAAAGAAGTTACAGTTGATATTTACAGAAAGATGTACAATTTAGGCGGTCTTATCGCTAAAAAGCGATCTCTTCCAGACAACCTTTAGGCAGAGGACAACTACAAAGAAAGGGGAAAGTGCTGCAGAGTAGTAGTGCTGTAGTGTATTTAGTATCAGCATTGCACCCGTGCGAAGCCGGGGCGGGTCGCAAGTAACAATATATAAAGCTTTTTAACTTACCGATATAATTGCCTCATTAATTAACCGATTCGATATGATTTTTACTAATGTAGCAACACTATCTACAATAATGCAGACTGCAATACTTAGCATTTTGGCTAGCTTCGCTGGCATCAGTTAATACTCAGACTAGTTTCTTGTCTTTTTATTACTAACAAGTTTCGGCTGTTCGGATGCTTATCAAAAAAACATATATACAAAGTACGATAATTTGAAAAATTTAAGTACATATATATATGTAAGTAGTAAAAGCACTTTTGTTACAGAAATCGGAAACAATGACCGTACCACAACACCGAGAACTGAGATAATATAGAAAGGTTCTTTCTAAATTGACCCGAGCGGGAAGCGAAACCGAAACCTAAGAGATGGCTACGCCTAGTCCGGCATACTCGCATCTCGGCTACGGAATATAAAAAATATGAATAATGTCTTGATTTTCATCCTAGAAAATCCCTGTTTGCTACGAATGAGCATATTTTAGTCCTGGAAATCTGAAAAATATTTATATTTTATCTTGATCCTAGCATCAAAATATCTGGAACCTAGTTTATGGAATTAACAAAATACAGATTAAAAATTTCATTCGATTCCCCTCGAAAATACTTTGCAATAACAAAAATCAAATGAACTAAATAAAATAAGATTACTCACGAATTTCGTTCAATTCACCCATCAAATACTTCGCAAAAATAGACTAATTGGATATTCCCTTCTGAATAAGTACCGTCGCAGACACAATAAACCGTTACTGGTAATCCCAAAGCATGTAAGATTGTACAGTCGCTAACAAACAGGTGTTCTCTCAAATAAACGAGAGTGTCATTAAAAAAAAACTCTTCATGGCATAATCACAGTGATATCTTGTAAAGAATGACAGCAAGGGATGCAACATTCGTGCTGTTTTTAGTTTTTGTGACCTAAATTAGTAATAAATATATTAGCAATTCGGTTACTAAATTAAATCAAAATTTATTAATTACACCTTACCTAGAGTAAAAGGGGCAATACTCTTCACTCCCTTGCGATTTCTACCGTCCTCATCGATGTTCCAAATTATAATGCTTACGACGCGACGGACAGACAGACGGACATGACGAAACTATAAGGGTTCCTTGTCAGGACTACGGAACCCTAAAAACGGAATAGGCAATCTTGATTTAAATCCTTTGCACTTGTAAGTACATATGATTGCTCTTGACTGTACGTCTTACAACTAATAGATACAAAAGGGGCATACAAATCACCCGAAATGAGACGCGACCCCTCTTATTGAGTCTCCTCAATCTTACTGATTAAAATGTGACATTCAATAGAATTTGTAAATCTGTCTAGAGAATATGCAGAGGGCTACCAAGAAAAAGCCCTCAATAATGAGTTACTTGATTAGTTCTAAGTAAGGAGACAAGTA
The DNA here is from genome assembly GCA_950371115.1 of Anania fuscalis. NCBI lineage: Eukaryota > Metazoa > Arthropoda > Insecta > Lepidoptera > Crambidae > Anania > Anania fuscalis. Next base: position 12,495,633 of record OX493335.1, on the reverse strand, counting down.
GGTACAAAATTTTCTAAAGCTCTTAAGCTTTTGTAAGCAGTTTATTAGGAGTTGGCGACGAAGTTGGATTTAGAAGTTAATAAAATTAATAACGTAAAATTCAAGGGTATATAGTCTTCGGTTTATATTATTATACGAAACGCGTTTGGTTGACTGAGCAACAAAATGTTTAAAACTCTAATTTTCCTATTCTTTGACAAAAGTTTTTTGAAATTAATCCAAAATGGCACAAAAAAGGTGTGTAACTAATGCGTCCTTTGCTTAAACAGATTTTGTAAATCCAGTTAGAACCGGTCGTATCCAGATTCGTCGGGTCTCGTGGAACGCAAATGTGACCGTATTATCAAACCGGATTGTTCGAACCAACTTCCGAAACGTCGGGAAATTCAATAGAACCCTAATTTTCCAGTCTACCCGTCGCACAATGCCCGTCAGACGGTGCTCATAGTTAGGCACGTTTTTTACATGTTTCCGACCAACTTGCAGAAGAATACATAATTGAAACTCATAATTAAAGCTCTATTTCTCTATTCCTGTGTTGTTTACAGAATAATACTTTTTGATACTTAAAATTTAAGCTCTTTTATTCCTGAGATATAACGACATGTAGGTATTTTAACAGCAGTAGGATAATTTTGGGCATGCTACAATAACAAAATAACTAAAATCCGATTAATCTAATTTCAAAAATATTTTTGAGGCATATTTGTTTTACTAATATTCTCCTAAATGAAATGACAACCTTAAACGTCAATTGAAATTAAATAAATGAATTATTAAACTATGATTGAAACTTGAAATTGGCATTACTTTCTCAATAATTTCAGATTAATGAGTCTAAGAAAACTATTTACTCATACCAAGGCAGAGTCTATTTGCGATAGGGATTATTTTGTAATAAGACTTAAATTTGATTAAATATGATTTAACCGAAATCTTAGGGAATAAAATAATATATACTTTTTTTTGGAGTTCGTTTCATTTGCTTTAAAATTTGGGATTTTGGGCTAATGTGAGCAATAGGAATAAAGGGAAGGTACCGAATATTATTGGTAAGGAACATCACTTTCACAACGACACATAACAAAACCTACGTAAAACAATAGAACGCTGAATGAGTTCAATAAATGTCCACGATAACTGGCATGGTGACAATCGTAAACATTAACGAGTTCTCTAACCAGTGCAGAGGTAGTTTGATTATTTTGATAAAAAGTGCACCTCAATCTGCTCAGTCTAGCTAAGCACCTAGTTAGTGGATAGTCCGTCTCTCCTATCACAAATCAGTTTGTCGGTTCCTAGAGTTACGGCTCGTCTTCACAATTATAGGCCTTTCTCTGCAGAACTTAGAAAAAATAAATATGGCAGTTCTTCGCCCGTTTTGTCCATGTTAAAAACCTTTAACAATATTTTTCAAAATTGTAATGTAGATGTGAATTGTGATAACATTGTTAGTTTTAAGAAATCTATATCGGAATTTTGTAAGAAGCACTACTAGTTTTCCTATTGTTGATATTTAGTTTTAAAAAGTATATTAATATAGTAATGTTGTGCATACCTTTAATTTAAATGCATATACGATGCACTCTCGTACATAAAGCCTGTTAAATGTAATCTTTTTGTATGTATTTAGTTGGTAAGCCTTATCGAATAAAATAATAAAATAAAATATCAGAATTTCATGCTGAAACTTTTCATTCTACTTTATTTTTTTCATTTACGTTAGTATACCATGTAGCATTAACTTTGACAGTATTGTGCATGTGCTTACTCAATACGTAAAATAAAAATGCCAATCAGCAGATTTAAGCATTCACGACTGCAAAGCAATTTTGGTACAATATTTTGCACCTGTTCTAAATGATGCGCATAAAGCTGTCAAGCAACGGGGGGTAAAGTTTAATTTTTAGCCCTTCTGGCGCACATCACGTGTTAAAAAAATGTCCCCAAATAATAAACTATGTTGAAACAAGTGCGTAACTCCGTACGTGTCTTGCGAATTTTCGGTGGCAGATGTGTTCGACGCGTTTTTCGCTTGGCACGGCAGTGCACAAAAAAGTTAAAACATTTTCTACGACGCCCATCAACACGCTCCACGGTGGCGTATGGGCTGAATAGAGGAGGGAATGCTGCTGAAGTAGAGTATGTTTTAAAATAAGATGCAAGTCTGACTAATGCTAACTCCCGATTTTGCAGACCATGTGATAATATTTACGTATATCATGAATTCCGAAATTGAAGAGACTCAAAATTTGAAAAGAATTGTATAAAATTTTGTAGGAGTAATTGAAATTCTAATGCTTCAAAATAAGTTTCCGTTTTAGGAAATCAAAAGAATCCACAGAACATTATGTGCCTACGTTGTTTGAAATTATTTCAAATAATTTTAAATCCACCACACACTGAAACTATATTTAGTTATTTTCTAACCTCAACCTATTTTTAATTCAAAGATAATTGAAGTGAGGAATATCACGTGAATTCCATGGTTTAATTAGGACGCCATTTCTGTGTATACGTTTCCATCGCATCGAAGTGAAACATTATTGCATTATTTAAATCCTGTCGTCTAAGTTTTGCTAGTACGCGTTTGGATATTAGCTACAGCTGCAGATTGCCTTTTTCAAACAAACAGTTTTGTGTTGGATGAAAATATTTTTAACTATCAAAAAATGGAACGGAAAAATAGACTAACGGAGAAAATGGACGTTATAAAATGGATAAATGGTTGCTTTATCAAACTGTTTGTAGGTGTGTTATTTTTGTACTGTTGTTGTGACTGTGAGTGTTTAAAAATTAATCTACTAGAATACTCGCTCGTTTTAAATTTTCGCTTTGTTTAATAGCCGAATATTTGAATCTCGTTGATATTAACAATTAACTGGTAATATTCGAACCTTACATGCCAATATTGGTTAATATACATCAGTTGCACATACAGAAATAACGTGTAAGAAACAATTAAAACCGTTATTGCTTATCATATTTTATTTCCATTATATAAATATGGTTTTGCTCTAATTAGAATAAAGTATCTGAGTTACTATCACTCGTCAACAACTAACAGAGTGCATCTTCTTTTTAGGGGTCCTTTTAGTATCAAAATTGTGTCTACGACATCCTATTAGTAATGGATGCTATAATTATATGTCCGCCTGTCCTACTTATTGGCAGTGCCTATAAACCGTAATAGTTTCTGTAATTTTTGGGTCGGCTTCGCGGTAGACGAATCAAACTCACAATTTGCAGAAAAAGAGGTACTACGCTGTCAAGAAAGTACAGGGAAAAGATTAATAATACACAAAATGTTAGTTATTCATCCAAATTTCGAAGTTCGAGGAATCGAGTTCAGTTCTCGCCGCGAATTCTCCGTTATGTATTCTACCGAATGAAACCGGGTGCCAGGAAGTGGTAATTTGAGTTTAGGAAAAAGATAGAAGTCGGCTGGAGCCATATCTGGTGAATAAGGTGGCTGCTCGATGGTATTTGTTGAGTTTTTGGTCAAAAATTTGGTCACAATGATGACCTTGTGGGAAGGCGCATTATCGTAGTGCAAAATCCAAGAATTTTCATTCCACAAATCTGGCCTTTTTCGTCTAATTTGCTCTCTTAAACGCCGCATAACGCTTAAATAATCCTTTTTTTTATCGTTTGACCTACTGGCAAGAATTCTGAGTGCACAACACCGCGACAGTCAAAGAAAACAGTCAACATGACTTTGACTTTCGATCGAGTTTGGCGCGGTTTCTTCGGTTTCGGTTCAGTTGGAAGGCGCCACTCCGAAGCAAGTTGACTAGTTTGCATGTCAAACTCGTAAACCCACGTCTCGTCACCAGTAACAATGCGTTTCATGAATGTTGGGTCGGAATTAACTCGTTCTAGCATGTCCTCAGCGACTCTTTTGCGATTGAGTTTTTGAAGAAAATTCAGGTCTTTTGGGACTAGCCGAGCGGCAACATGTTTCATCCCCAATTGATTATTTAAAATGGTACGAATCGACTCGTGTGATACAGAAAGTTCGACGGCTAGCTCTCTCAAACTTAAATGAGGATTTTCAGGCACTATTTCCTTCACTTTTGCGAGCTTACTTCAGTAGCAGACGTTGATGGCCTACCAGAGCGAGGCAAATCTTTCATCACATCTCGACCGCTTTTGAACGCTTTGGTCCACTCATAAGCACTCTTTTTGATAAAGTCGATTCACCGTAAGCCTTCTGTAACATTTTCAGAGACTCCGAACACGAAATCTCATTGGCGATGCAAATTTTAAGACAAACTCTTTGTTTGATGTTTTTGTCCATTATGAAATTCGCAATACACACTAGATATGGTATAACTAAAAACAATACTGTATTATAAAACTCAAACTCCGCGCCAAAATGGAAAACAGTTGTGCCAATCTAACAACAACAAAAAAAAAAAGAATTTGGAACCATAAACAAATCATCAATTCCCGAAACTTTTTTGACAGAATCTATGATACTATTACTATCATGATACTTTTATCATGAACTTTCAAGGAAAATCATGGTCACAATAATAACGGTTAAGATAGATCAGCGGGGTAACCATGAACTCTAAAAACAATCTCAAAGTTGTCAAATCTGTCAATTTTGGTACGTCATTTCATACAAAATTTGACAGAAATGATAATGTTTGACAGATTTGAGATTGTTTTAAGGGTTCGTGGTTACCGCCCTGTTAGTTTAAGAGTAATAGTTGTTTAACTTATGTTTTATTATTTTTTTTGCCTGATAAAAATACCTAAGAGGAAAACATTAAAAGTAAATTAAATAAAGTAATTGCTGAAATAAATTGTGACATCAGGGCCCTAACCATGAACTGTTAAAAGCATAGACTTAGCATTCGCTACGCAAAACAATCACAAATCTGTCAAACATTATCATTTCTGTCAAATTTTGTATGAAATGACGTACCAAAATTGACAGATTGGACAACTTTGAGATTGTTTTTAGAGTTCATGGTTATGGCCCTGGTCAGCGTATGATCATTCTTCAAGATTTATGAGCAACGCCTGACAGTGCATTTTTTTCATTCCGTCCGCTATAAATCCTTTTTGATAAAATGTTTCAAGTATTTTTGATATTGCAAAAATCATTACTTGACCTTTTTTTGTTTAAAAAGATGGTTTGTGTAAAAGTTTATTTAATTCATAAGACACAAAAATTGTTCTAGTCATTATTATACTATGTTCTTATCGACTTTGAAATTAATACTTTCGGGGTACCCTTTACGGAATACGTTTTTCGATATAGATAATTTATTGCCCCACTGGCTGTATTACATCCTGGCTTTTGATTGATGAGAAATTTATGCTACCTTTATCAAGGGAACTTGCATCCATTTTCGTCGGAATATTATGTTGAAAACAGGCGTTCTCGTAGAGTTTATTTATAGGGTATAAGTAGCCAGTTTCTATCTAGCAATCTCTTTTTAGTTCAGTAGCGAGCTCGCTCTGTGGCTGAATTTGATGATATATAATATATATTTTTAATAAGTACTTCAAATGTTACTGTAGTATATAATTTCGTAAGGTAGGTCGCGTCGATGCATGATTTTGAAGTTGAGTGAGCCCCACAATCTCTAATAGGTATATAAAATTCTCGTGTCACAGTGCTTTTAACAAACTCTCTTATGAAATTTTAGTGGGTATATTCAGTAGGTCTGAGAATAGGATGAAAACTATTTTCATAACCTTAAGTGATAAGCATGTTCCACTCTATTTCAAATTATTTTTTGACAGAATTGTATACTTCTATTTTTTTATGATTCGGAGTTATAAAAAGAAACCCTACTACCAACCCCTATTTTTTAAAACCGATATTGGTACTTTGATAATTAATTTATATGGCAAAACAACGTTCGCTGGGTTAGCTAGTAAGATGTAAAAATCTAATTCATGGTACACCATCATCATCATTACAGCATTTACAGCCATAGTCAGACGGCCACCACTGAACATCGGCCAAAGGCCTGATTCATGTGACATTCTTATTGTAACTTCATAATTAATTAACGGTATCCTTAATCAAAAATTATCACCACCTAATCTGTTATTTGATAAAACTGAATGAAAATTGAAAACAACCAAACATGCTATGGTGTCCCAACAAAGAGTATTCAGCTTACATATGTCCGCTTTGAATCCAAATAGAGTTGAGTTTGTTGTAAAATTTGCGATTTACTCCGGGAGGCGGATATGTCAACAGTACGTGATGGTGATTCCAATCACTCGGTCCTGCTAGCATTTTTGGAGACCTGCGGTAGAATAAAAGCGCCATAAGTGACGTGTTGCTTGTTAAATGCATTTTTGCTTACGAAATATTGCTTTTTCCATTTTTGTCGCTCGTGATTATGTCGTTGTTAATCATCGTACGTTGTTCGTTGGAAGTGTTATTCTAGTAATTTGAGTTACAATTGCTTTAGGTTTTTATGACATATTTCTGTGATTCAAGGTTAGAGTTTGATGTTTGAGGTAGGCACTTATTAAGTTTCTTGTAGATAAATAATCCACAGTTATTAGCCCTTTTGCCTCAGCTAAACAGTTACCTATACCATACCATATAAATAACTTTGCTTATATGTGAAATATTTAAAATTTCTTGGTTTTCTTATCGTACCTATAAGATACACAAAAACATTTAAATGTGACAACACCATTATAAATCTGTAAATTTTATACGGAACCAACTTTTTAGTCCACAATTTTCACATGCCGCACTGTTTTTTCATGTTTTGCCTGTCGGACAAAATGCGTTTTAATCCGTGCAGTGCACTCTGCGCAATTGCTAAAGCCTTATCAAACGGGCGCGCGTGCGTCCACATGTTAATCAACGGGTTTTGTGAAGACCCTTTATCGGAGCTTTGAAAAATATACCTAGTGTGGTCCGGGGCTTACATAAAAATATAGCGGTCATAAAATTTTGTTTCTAGAACCGATCGCAAAAAACAAGCTTTTTATTAGTCTTTTCAACTAGAAACTAGCTAACCTGGTAGAGATTTTTATTGAATAGAACAGCTGACAGTGGTGTGTGTTAATTTGTCCAGAAAAAAAGGTTACGTTACTTTCAACTAATAGTTACATGATTTCAATATTAATTAAGAAAACTAAACGTTTTGAGTGTTGTTGAGTTGATGATAATACAAAAGATGAAAGTAAGGATTAAGTATGTAGTAAGTGATATACAAATAGATTTTTATTACAATTTATAGTAATTATAAGTAAAATTGATAAGAAATATTATATTTATACTTGTATTATAAGGGTAAGCTATAACATATTATGTTAGTGGTCTGTATGTACATTATGTTTCTTTGTTATTATAATCACAACAATGTCCGGTCAGCGTATTCATTCTTCAAGATTTATTGGCAAAGCATGACAGTGCATTTTTCGACTACGTCCGCTATAAATCCTTGGAAATAAAATGCTTACTTTTTGATATTGCACAATCATAACTACAACCATATACAGACACATGGGAAATTCAAGGTAGTTCACCCTATAATTAAGATGTTAAAAGTCCTTTATTTAATTAGTCTCTATAATCCACTAACAGAGGACAAAATTACCACTAGCACATAAACAGGCTTTACCGACCGATGCTATACCTATGCGATGCAATGCGATATACTCGTATGGCACCAATTAACAACCAAGCGAGACGGATTTCTGAAATTTCCAACGGGATGAAGAATAAAGAACCAGGATCAATATTTTCAAACTTCCGCCATCAAAGATTTGTATCTCAAAAAATGATAAAATTAGTTAAGAATATGGTATACTATAAAACGCTACCCTTACTCTCAAATTAAAAAAAAATGCTATGAAACTTTGTTCACAGGCACTATCTCTTTAAAGAAAATAATAATAATGAAATATTTTGCTGTCCTGACTTAAAATCGAGCTCAAATAACAGTAGTTAATTTAGGTTTAATTTTCCTATGGACCGCGATCCGTATTTAATTTCTTTGATATTTTAATCCATGTTGGAGTACCCATGGAAGAATTCTGGTACAAAATAAAATATTACTTGATTTTCCTGAAAAAGATTACCTAAATATAGCAGCACTTATTCTTTTACTTTTTAGGAATATCGTGCTAATAAAATAGAATTTCATCCAGTTTCTACTAATTAAAATTGATCAGGAACATCCGATCTATCGTTTCGTTAAGCCTATTAGTGCTAAAACGAGGTCAATTATAACCGAAGTTTGTTATCTAAAGTAGCGCTAACGTGACAACAGAATTGGCAGAACACGCTTCAACTATTAGCATTAACTAGCATGGAGATATGTCTAGTTTAATAAACAATCGACCAAGTGCGATTCGGACTCGCGCACGAAAGGTTCCGCACCATTATTAATTAAAAGAGAGAACAAAAAATAACGTTTGTTGTATGGGAGCCACCTTATTTTTTTTTTATGACGTATATATATATAAAAAACTACTTACTAGATCTCGTTTAAACTAATTTTCGGTGGAAATTTGCATGGTAATGTACATCATATATTTTTTTAGTTTTATCATTCTCTCTCTCGACGGACACACACATTTTACCACTTTGGAAGTGTCTGTCGCGCAAACTGTTCAGTTTAGAAAAAAATGATATTATTAACCTCAATATCATTTTTGAAGATCTATCCAAAGAAATCACACATGTATGGGTTTGATGAAAAAAAAAAATTGAGTTTCAGTTCTAGGTATGGGCAACCCCCAAAATTTTTTATAGTTCCTATAGTTTTGGATAAAAGTGGCTGTGACATACGGACGGACAAATAGACAGACATGACGAATCCATAAGAGTTCCGTTTTTTGCCATTTGGCTACGGAACCCTAAAAACCGGCAAAGTGCGTGTCGTGCCACACGCAGTGTAGGGTTTAGTAGTTGCCCGTAGTTACCACAATATATTTCAGGAGAAGTCTTTATTGTATTTACTATCATTTATTTCACTTTTAATTTTTACGCATAAATTAACTGATCTATCTTGACCGCTATGATTTTCCTTAAAAGTTCATAAAAAGAACTATTATCATGAATTTTACAGATTTTCAAACAAAAAGTTTACCTTCTAGAGGGAAGGGCGGGCTACTCGAACAAAAATTAGCACTTTAAAGTTTTATATTTCGCAAACGGATCCCTAAATCGAAGAAAAGCCTTTGCAACCCCTAGTCAATTTAAAGGACCTACTCAACGATACCCCACAAGATTGGGTAGACGATGACTGACCCTAAAAAAAAAAGTTTTCAAAATATGTGTGAGATAAGTGTTTTCTATTTCAATAATTAAATAAAGTTCTTATTAATAGTAGTTTGTATTCATAAAATTATTTACATACTTCGCAAATACGGGTTGATTATCAATACTTCGCGTAGAATCAAATATTTAAGAATTTGGCCAAATGATTATTACTACAACATGACGTTCGAGGCACAATAAATACTTATGACTTTCCAGTTTTGATTATCTGTATCAAAATATTAGGGATCAATTTGTTCGGGTAATAATATGTTTTAGTAAGATTCTTATTCGAGTACAAAACAACTTAAAAGTTTCAATCAAGGAACCGATGATCAGAGAAAAGTTTAGATCAATATTTGGCCTTTGGTAATTGATGTTTTTGGCAGCATTGAACCTTTATCAATGATTACGACATTGTACTTCCTTTGTATTTTCTTGCCCTCTATGAATCGTCAGGATCTGAGATTAATTTTAGTAAAAGGAACCTTTAACGTAGATTTTTAATTCGTTATTTAAGAATTTCAAATTTTTAATTATTGATTATTACAATTGTATTTTTCAATTGTAATAATCAGCAAATGAATGCGTTTTTTCTGCATCACGATATTCGATGTGGGTAAAATATGAATTTATGCAAACAATCTGGTTGCGAGGTCCCGTCTGTCAGAGGTGGAATGGCATGTTTTCTATAGCGCAAAGAACATCCAACCAGCCAACAGCCACGGACACTACAGACAGCATCTGGGGTAGAAGGTTGTTTGTAAGAAAACCACGCACTGGCAAATGCTCAGATGACCGCTTAATGATCTGAAAAAGGTAAGGAGAACCATTTAGTACTGATTTGTATGGCTCATCTTATGTATGTATATCGGTTGACATTCTGTCATCTTATCAAAATTGGTCAGTAAGCTTTAATGTTGTAATTGGTCAGGCTTTAATGTTGATGATGATCAAAATCATAACAACCAGAAATTAAAAAAAACTACAAATCACTTTTACACAATTATATGACTTGAACTACTTTAAGTAGTGTTGAATTCCACAATACCAAATTCCACAAACAACTACCTAGTTTCGTTTCATATGTGGAAACTCTAAGCAGTGTAACAGACTTATCTGTAAGTAGATTAGCCAAGAGCTGCAGAGCGCAGTCCATTTATTATTCCACAAAAAACCCGCAAATGCGCAGTGAAAGAAGAGGGCATTGTATACCTTTACGTGTAAGTCAACTGAAATCGCAGTGAAATTGGATTAAGTGTTCCATTGTAGCGGGACGATAAATTTTCTATTCGCGCCATATCGCGATGTTACAGTAGCCGTTTGCACCGTTAAAGCGAGTATTGTTTAGGGGTTAACAGATTTTGCGATCTAAACGAAAAGGTGTAGCTTTTTAATGGTTAAGACTTCTTTTGTTATGGCGGTTTACCGCACCGAATTACAATTACAGTAGACGATAAAAGGCAAACCTAGGAATTCAATACAAGAACGCAACATAAAACATCAAGACTGGCTGTTGAGTAATTGAATTTTATTTGTATGTGCTACTTTTATTTTGTATCTTAATCCTTACTTTTAAATATGGGTGGGTCTCTACATTATTATACATATTAAAAGAAAATCTGTATGATGTGTCCATTGTCCATGTCATATTTTAGATAAATTACCTATTGTTTTGTAAGGACAATTTAAACTACACAGCTTGGAATGATATGAATAAAATCCTCTTCCTAAACTTATAAAACAACTAAGGAAAATGAGTTACAGTCAAATTATAATTTATAACTATGGTATAGTAATTATATGGTATAGTATACAGTTTGCTTATGTAGCGATTGTTGTGTGTCTAATCTTTATAACTCTTAGCCAGGGAAAAATCATGACCTGTAAAAAATCAGGTACTTATTTATATATTTGTCACCCCTTGATGGTATACAGCAATAAATGTCACTTCACTTGTTTTACCGCAAACATTTGTCACCCACACATAAAATGTTAATTATGAGTCCAGTCGCTTTTATGACGGAACGCTTTTACGCTAAATTGAAAACAACTCATGGTTTATTCACAACACGCAGGCTATCGCGATTCCAACTTAAAAAGACCCCTTTGACAACCCCGCCCAATACAAACACTGAGGGAATAGTCCGAACCATTAGTTCATGTTATAGTTGCCACGGATATACAATACACTGACTTTGGGATGCCGTTTAATACAGATGTAGTGTTTTTAATTCATTAGCTCAGTTTTATGGTTTTAAGCTTCAATAGTTTTGCTTGACGATGGCTTTATTAGCTCTGTGAATTCACCCTTTGTATTAAACAGAGTTAGGTACTTAAACAACTTCTATTTAACTGAATTACTATGAAATGTTTCATTTGTTTAATGATAACTTTTAAATGTTGAAACGCTTTTGCAATCAGAAATAATAAATAATATCTTTTTACATGACAGTCAATTTTCAGGAATATTATTAATTGGAAAATTTTGTATCACTACGTTCTGATTGGCATACACACGGATATCTATACATTACTATTTAGTACTGCGACACTCATAAATAAATAACAAACGAGGAAGGCTATAGGGATAATATTCATCGTTAGAACATCACAGTCATGTCTAATACATATTTTATTCTGTATGAATAAAATTTTGAAACCTAATATGACATATCTATCGCCAACATGAAAAATTCCGAACAACGCCAGTAATGTGTGCGTCATAGAACAGTAACGCGAACAAATAAAGTTAGAATCCGATAAAAAGTTCCAGTACACACATTAAAATAAGGAAGTGGCTTGACTACCTGCGTTCAGTCTTGGTAACTACGGAAGTCGGCAACTTTTTGATCTCCCGTTAGTTGCGCTCGTTCCGAAGTTTTGCTTTGAAATTTCGTGGAACGTTTATTGTGGAAAATTTTCTTTAGCAAACATTTTGAGACCTACGACATTTTGAACGCTGTCAGGTGAATTTGTTTCCTTAAAGGCGTAATAAATTAATTCAAATTTATGATGACATTACTTGATGATTTACTGGAAAAAAATGCCTCAAGTTCATCATTTGTACAATGTAATACAGAGTTACATCAACTCATCCCAGCGTGGTAACCATGAACTCTTAAAACAACCTCAAATCTGATTTGACCCCAGGACCAGTTACCCCCCAGGACTAAATTAGGCAGTTTTAGTCAAGCACGATAAAAATAATAGATTAGGATGAATTTTAAAATTCTACAACTAAATAATTACAAAGTTTCTGAATACTTTCTATCTTAAAAAGCTATAATAATATTAAAATCTATAATTAAAAACCACTTAAATCTATATCAAGTCACTTTTCCGCAAGTCCCAAACTGTGCAAGTTCAAAATATGTAGAATGGCCGATTTCGGATCGAAGACGAAGTTCGGGCTTGGCAAGTTTGCCGATTTCCTCCTTCCGTCGCTAAATGGCAGTTGCGGTGCGGTCGAAACTCGCACCTCTCGCCAAGTCGCCAGCCATGCCAAGCGCCAAGCGTCAGCTCACAGGAGTTTCCGTCTCAAAAAGTATAATCAGAAATGTAATGCCTGGGACAGACTGACTGATGGTTGGTAAGTCGGAGTTTAACATTATTGGTGTGGTGTCCGCATACCTATTCTGGTTAGTACGTAGATCTGAATTTACTTGCTCATCTCATTTTAAAATCGAATTGATTACCTATATTTATTTTGCTACGGACGTTTCTTCTGATTCTAGAAAGAAAAAAAGTGTGCTTATTGCAAAATATCTCTTATTTGAGTTGATGGTTGCGATATTTAAGTATTATTTTTTATTCATCAGGAAACTCAACAGCCTTTTTTAACAATCATGCTTAAAAAAGCTATAACATGCTATATCTATGACGAAAGTATACTTAAGTTTTGTTAAATTTATATAGGGTTTGCGGCAAATTATTTTTGATATGAAATAACGCAGTTGGCGTCTAAAACTTATTTCATAGCGTCTTTGACGAAATCAAAAAAAAAATACGTGTCGCTCAAGTTTCTTTTTAGTGACACAAAAGCAAAAGAGTTGAGTGAACGGATACGCATAAATAAAACTGAACTTGTAGTAACAATGTTACTTGCATTGGGAAAGTTTGTAAGACGCGATCTGAATCCGGATGTGTGACCTTATATTTTCTGAGTTCCAAACTTCTACAAAATCCCGGGTACGATTGCTTTCGGGTTTTATGGTAGGGACGTATAATAAATGGAATCAAATATTATTAAGTGAGATTTTTACAGACAAAATGATTTAAAAACGACCACATCGCAGGGTTTTTTATACAAAGGTATAATAAGTCGAAAAAATCGGCTTAGACGAATGTACGCCATGTCATTTATGCTACTTTCATTCAAAAAATTTTATATTTTCAGTTGAAACTATATAATTCTATATCTACTATATCTACTACTATATAATACTAATACATTACATAATACATAATCTACATAAATTCTTGAAATAATTCCATTCTTTGAAAATTATAGATTTGTTATAAGAACTACTAAAAGCCTTTTAATTTTGGCAAACAAACCATTGTTCCCTTATGTGTTATGTGTTTTAGTGTAGGACACTCCCAAGCTCCATGGACCGACGACCTGAATAAATTATGAGTACCAGTTGTAGTTTGATAAAATAAAAACAGGAAATCGTACAGCAGCAGTAAACTGAAATAGGCTGAAAGCTAAGTTCAAGCACAAAAAGATGAAAAACATGCAATCCTCTGCACTTATAAGCGCATTTCTATAAGATGGACGTTCCTACCACACGAGGGTGACGAAATGGCGAATAAATCTCAAATGTCATCGGGGCGGAACCAGTGGGGGGCAAATTGGACGCTGTCCCCTACACATAACTCAATGGGTGCTTGAGAAACAAAACAAATGAAATGATAAATCAAAAACTTGTCATCTGATTGCTTTGTAAAACATAGACCTAGGTACTTATTTAAAGGCGTAAACATTTCAATACAGATTTTTTCTCTTTAATAGATTGATACTCTTTGATGCGCACAATGCTTAAATGTTTACAGAAAGATGCCCAATTTAGGTGGTCTTATCACTAAAAGCAATCTTTTCCAGACATCTTATGTCTTCAGCTTGGAGTTTCACAAGTTAAGGAAGTGAAACGGATTATAAAGATGAACAATGTAAACTGAATGTGCTCTAGACAATGACAAAGGTAAAGTTGGATAATCTAACACCTTACAAAGCGAGCATTCGAACAGTCAGTATTAAAAAACAAGCATGCAACAAGCCTCTTGCCATCGGATTTTTGCACATGGCATAATGTAACATGCTCGCTGCGAATGTTACATTCGCACTGTAACACCGGTTAGTATTCACCTTAGTAAAATATTATTTTTGACTTTTTTTCCTGGGTAAAAGGTAAGGGTGTAGCTACATATCCGGTATTGTCGGTTCGGCAGTATATGGCGAACAACAAACCGACCCGAAGCATCTTTTACAGTACCTACATCTACACATATTCGGTTTTGCCGATTTATGCCGGTTTTAATGCCGTCCCGAATATGTGTGTAGCAACTAGCAGCCCTCACTGCTTTCAATTCGAATATTTGGTTTTTAGCAAAAATACTACTCTGAGTATCGTTTCTAGTTTTAGAACTCATTCCGCTATGGGTTCGAAAATTCTGTCATACGAACAGACGGATAGACTAACGAGTAAAAGCACTTTTTCCTGTCTACTTATGTCCATAACACTAATGATGAATCCTGGAAAAGTATTATAACCCTTTTGTTGCGAAACTAATGACAGCTTAAATGGACACTTCGCTCATATATTATTTTAAGAGATGAAAACACGAAATAGTCTACTAACTTAATATTTATGAGTTTATTTAATAAAATGATCGTACAAAAGTTATGAATACGAGTAGGTGTTTGTTGTTTACCAACTTTTTAAATAAATAATAATATATTTTCTGTTAAATCTTTACATTATTTTTGCTATTAAATCAGGCATTGTTCCACGGGATAAAAATAATGAGCTCTAAAGATAAGGAAATAATTATATCAGACTGGTAAGCCCCATAAATATGATCAAATTAATCTTTGTTTAAAAAGCTAAAACCCACACTTTATATGCACCTACGAATAAGAGTTGGACTCTTTAAATGAAGTTATTGTAAACACATGTTAAAACGACTTCCAAGAATATTTCGGCTACGTAGTAAGCTGTTAGTTTTCTACAAGAGAAACCAATAAACTGTGTTAAAATACTCATACTAAAAGGTAAGTGTATAGTTTCATGAAGACAGATAGATTTAGCAGGAGAATGAATCAATACTGATAGAAAGAAAACCTTTTGGTTTTATTGCTTTTCCATAAATTAAACTGGTTAAATAGTGGCCAATGGTGATCAGCAAATACACCAATCGTGCCAGAACTTATCTCACGAGTAATGGCTCTATAAATATGTTCCACCACCGAGATACGTCGAGATATCTAAGTAAACAAAGTTGCAGCTCGATACTTCTAACCAGTGCATAAACAGAATAATATATCACGGCGCGGATGTCCGACTGACGACTAAAAAGATCGTGGATTTAAGAAAATGTTAACATATATATTTTTGGGTCAGTATAACTTGTAACAGAATTCATCATCATCATCATCATCACCAGCCTATATCAGTCCACTGCTGGACACAGGCCTCTCCAAAAGGAGGATTTTGCCATAATCGCCACGCTTGGCAGGTGGGTTGGCGATCGCAGTTTGGCCAATGGTGGAGAGGAGACGCTGCTGCCCGTCTTCTTATGGCGGTTCTCCTGTAACAGAATTAAAGCGCTTTAAAGAAATCTTTTGTTAAAAATTGGCTGCTTCTTTTTTTTTTGTCTGCTTCTTATATTATTTGGTTATTGTTTGGGTATGGAACAAAACACCTGCACGAGTTAATTTATGGATCAGAGTTTTAGGGTCACGTTCAAGGGTTTCAACGAGCAATTTTCCTGTCAATAAACCTATTGCTCTAAGTCTGCCCATCCGTCGGTCTTTCTGTTTGTCTAAATGTCCGTTTGTCCATCTGGTCATTTGTAAATCCTACGCAACGGTCAACGAGAGGTGTTTTTATACTGTATACCTGAAGTAACGTTTGAAGTTGCCTTTTTCAAGTATTTTGCTTTTGAAGCCAGTCTTGTCTCGTCAATGTTTCGAGTTAGAAAAACAGTCGTCCTTATAGCGGGAACAAGTTCGATTCCTACACCAAACAATTGCAAGTCGAAGTTTTTGCAATTAAAGGGAATTAAAAGTACTATTAACTTTATTACATCTATTTGAAAATAAGCATAATTAATTAAAGTAACTTTTCATTTAGACCAAAATTTCGGAGATTGGTATTGAATTGGCACATTCCATATTTTTTCTAAGCTTTACTAAATGTCCGTCTAATACAAATAAAAGTTTTTTTTAATTTATTTCGATAATTTCGATTAAAACTTTTAAAAATACCGGTTTAATTAATAATAATTACATTTCTCTGCTATGAATTTTATTAATTCAAATTGGCATCAATTTATAATCACTGATTAATTTAATTAACCGTAATTTCGTGACAGTTTATTAGGGGCTTAGCAACAGCTTCGAATAATCTATACGAAAGTTTATGAAGCAATATCCGTATTTGGAGTTAATAATTAATTTTCGATTGGAGCTACCAAATAAAATTTTGTTAGAAATTTGATCCAATCACGATAACTACTTTCCGATTGTAATTCCAGTAAATTGAAATTGTTTGTAACTTTGTTTTAAAAATATGGAGGTTTGGCCTTGCCTTGGTTTCTATGTCGCATAATTTTATTATTATTTTTTAGATATTAATACATAATATGCTATTGATGGTTACATAATTACTAGGTGTAACAGAAAGTTGCAGTGGAACTTTAGGGAGTAATTCTGCTGTTCAAATATAACAACTAACATTAGTAAGCTGACATTAGTTTAAAAATAAATCTTCTCTTTTGTCTAATCTTTTTTGTTTAAGTCATGATTCCAAAAAAAAATGTGCAGTCAACGGCAGGTCAACCTTTCCAAAAAGTTAAAGGTCATCCAACTGATTTTCAACTTTAAGTCTGAGAAATAGAGATCATTATAAATTGAGTTAGTTTGACGTTTTGTGGTAGGTTGACGAGCTGTTGTCTGTACTTGAGCAATTGAATCACCACTTAAAGTGATACTGTAATATTTGTTTCACTTTACCCATATATATTTTTTTAAACAAACTTAATAGATATTAATATGCATTATGTTTGAGCCTTAAAAACAAAAATTGACAATATTGCCATGTTCTCAAAGTATGTTATTCAAATAATTTTATTGTGTTACTTAGCTATTCATTATTTTGGATAAAGGCTAGGGTAGACGCGAAAAAAAGATATTTTTTAAATTATTCTGACTGAGAACCAAACCCTGGACCCTTGAAGTCAGAAAACTCACTTACCACAACATTCACAAATTCAAGTCGTCATTCTTCTTCGTCTTAGGTGTAATGATTTTTGACAAGCGTCAAACTTTGATCTAGAGCCCCTGTCTAGAATAATATGAGAACTTTTATAAATCTAATCGCTCTAGGGCGGTAAATTCCACATTCATTCTAAGTTCACCACCACAAAACGTCCCGTCAACTTTTTTTAATATCAGATAAAGTTGGAAGAGCTCCAAGGGATGCTGTGACAGGCCTTCATCTTGTATTATTTCTTATGAGAAAACTGTTGGTGGAAATGTTCTCGGCTTATAAAAACAGAGTTGTATTTTCTTGCCTGTAAAACTATTACTAAGTAGGTGGGTGAATTTTGTTCCTAGCACTTAGGGAAGCAAACTTATATGACTAGCTACTGCTAGTGTATATATAGTATAGTTTGTCTAGGTAAATAATAGGCAAGTGGCAACCCAACGGCTGCACATTATATACGTTTGATACTTTAAGTCAGTGTAAAAATTTTCTTATTATCTTGATGTTGCAACATTTAATTAAAAAAAATAGTCCGTCCAAGATTTTTTTAGACAACCCACTCTAAACATATTTTCTAATATACTAAATTTGTTATAAAATATGTTGCATTCTATTATCAGCTCGGTGAAGGTCGTTTCAATTTCGAATCTTAGACTTTCAAGCTTCAATTACCCACCGGTGGCCGCGTAACAATAAAATTTTCATTGTGTCTCTTTGCCGTGGCCTGACGGGTCAAAGCCCGTACAAGAATGTTGACGTATCGTATCGTACTACGAGACCTTAACAATCGTGTTTCGTTAGGAGTAAAGCTGTTATTTTGTCCCTATTAGTGTTCCCTTTTAGTTGTAGTAAAAGTTGAGTATACTATCAAAATTTTGAACGTCTTCTCTGAAAATCCTAGTTGGAAAAACCACCCGGTTCGTCCAGTCAAGCTTCTGACGGGATCATTAATTGTTGGTCTAAGGTGTATTTACGCACTTCCGGCAACTCAGTAGGTACGTGATGGATGATGATATCGTCCTGTCTCTGTCATACAAACCGACATAAAAAAACAGAATAAAATAACGGTACGGAGCCCTTCGTGCGCGAGTCCGACTCACACTTGACCGAGTTTTTTTCTCCTTACGATGTTCGAATATTCTTTTTCGGATGGAGATATAGAGTGATGTTTAATACCTCCTTGTAGATCACAAATTAGTCAGAGTACGTCTCCGTAGATAGTGGATTGATATAAGTGGATGTTTGGAATTAAATTCGCAAATCCTTATGCTGGGGCTTTACCTGCGTGACGCCTAACGTTCAAATAAAGGCATGATTAGCGTTAACTAAATTAAAGCATTAAGCTACGCGCTAAGTGCGTGGCCAAACTTATTTGACGTTTCATTCTAGCGTCTAGCGACTTAGTTAGCGTGTGATCTGTGAGTGTGTCTTTAAAATAAAATAAAACGCTTCCAAGAACTCAATACTTTTCTTATTTTGTCTACTCCATCCTAACTTAATAACTATGCACTTTAACATTTATTTCACAAAGAGTTTTTGAATGTGACCGTGTTTTAACATGTTTAGTGTAGTAGGTGTAGCCACAACAACGCACTAAGCGCCCGCTTAATCCCTTTGATGTGTCAAAAGTTACCGCCGTCCGAGCTATCGCCTAACGTCTAATGTTATTGAAGCAATTTAGCGCACAAAGACCGGCCACACCTACGTATTACGTCAAATAGAGCACTAATTAACGACATTAGACGCAGATGAAGCCCCAGCATAAGAAGTAGACCTTATTGTTATGGAGTAGTTTTGCTATTAAATTTAAAAAGAAAAGACCCTAAACGAAAAAGTCATAGCGTAGTTTATTTTTTTAACCGACTTAAAAAAGTAGTTTCTCAGTTTGAGTTGAAAAATTTGTATGTATGTATGTTTATCCTCAATTTTCTCGCGTTTAGCTCATCCGATTTTATTGCGGTTTTTAGAAAAGTATTAAATACATTCTGTAGAAGGTTTCAGTATGCATATCATACTGCTAAGCTGATGATGGAGGCCACAGAACTCCTTAACGGTGGCAAAAAGGAGGCAATAGATAATACTGCGATTTGTCGACAGAACGTATTTCGTAGTATGTTGGGCAGACGTAGCGCTTACAAGGTACCAGACAGTAATTTTGTTTACTGGGGGCGTAAACCAGTACACCCAGAAACGAGAAAAATATATATGTTAGTTTTTTTTTAATTGACATAGGCATTGAACGCAAGACCTTATCCCATGGTTACAACACTTCTGTTATAACGATATTTTTAAACGACTTCTATAATGATAGATCCTCAATTACTATAAAGTATTGTTAAAATCCTAACACTAAAAAGAGTGAAATTCAAAAATTGTTTATAAGACTAAGAACCGATTTCAAATATAAACTAAAAAGCGAAAAATAAATTTCTAAACTAAAACATACCTAATCAGTTATTTTTGGAGTCGGTACGATTGATGAACACATTTTAATTATCCATGGAGCACCGACTCCAAAAATAACTGATTAGGTATGTTTAAGTTTAGAAATTTATTTTTCGCTTTTCAGTTTATATTTTTCTTATCTTATAAAGAGATTCTAAAAAAGTTTCTTAATTGATTCTGACCACGAAAAATCATTGTATTTCTTACGAAAACAATTTGTATTAATTTGAGCTAAGTCAAGCTAGCAGAAAACCCGAACAATTTCGAAATTCAGGTTTTACCCAATTTATCCACGCAGGTCTAGAAAATGGAATCGTCGTAACTTTTTTGATTCCAACCTGTTACTTGCTTGTGTATTTTTCGCTTCGCTTTGAGCGTGTAATCGAACAGTCCAACCACAATAAAAATACATAGTAAGCTCACTCCAAAATATACGGTGTTTTAAATAATTATGAAAATGTAATTATTTTGCTTACAACTTCCGCTTAGTTACGCCGGCATAGGAACCCCAATTACACCACCTGTAACCCACAATCTGAGGAAAATCACAGGCACATGCAAAGAGCACCGCCCTCCCTCCCTCGACATTTTTGTCGTCGAAGCGCAGCCGAGACGACAACATCTCTCCTGATGATGCCACGTGAAGTGGCGAAACGCGCGTCGAGGTTTTTATGTCGGTGTTGGGTACTAACTTTTGCATTCGTCTGTTTCGCATGCAATTTGAGGGAGGGAGGGCGGTGCTCTTTGCATGTGCCTGTGATTTTCCTCAGATTGTGGGTTACAGGTGGTGTAATTGGGGTTCCTATGCCGGCGTAACTAAGCGGAAGTTGTAAGCAAAATAATTACATTTTCATAATTATTTAGTTATGGATTTCCGCAAAGTAACGCCTGATTCTATCAATTTTATACGGTGTTTTGTCAAAGAGAGGTGGCTGGGCACCTAATACATAAAATCAACGGCCAATGGGACACAAATGTTCTAGAATGGAGGCCTACAAGCATGCAAAGCGAAGGACGTCCACTCATACATACTTAACTTTTTTTTAAGGTAAGGGATGCCTTATGCTCCCAAACCCAACTTTTGTTTGCGCTTTCCGTGGCAACCTGTAATTAAGGCCGCACCATCTCTTGTACCCCTCATCTTGTAACTTTTAGCTTTTAAGGTGTATGATCTTGTTGGTTGTCCCAATAAATAAAATAAAAATAAATAAAATAAAGTAGACAAAAGACCCGGTGCAGAAACCCGCTGGGTTCAGTCCGCTTCCAACGATCCAAAACAGAAGTCTTTTTTTCTTTTTTTTGAGATGGGCTTACTCTTGACCCCAATCTTGCTCTAGAGCATAGATGGGATCTACGATGGAGCGAGCTTGCCCGGAAGATGCCTATTCACTCTGGTTTAAAGAGAGTCAGGTTATATGCACTCGGAAATACAGACGCAGGCAGGGAATTCCAATCTTTAGCTGTGCGCATTATAAAAGATGATGAGAAGCGCTTAGTGCGGATTATGGGTATATCAACTAAGAACGGATGGTAGCCGGCCGTGCGTCTGGATGTCCGATGGAAGAAAGGTGACGGTGGTGTGAGCTCATGCAGCTTATGAGCACACTCTCCGAAGTACAATCTATAGAAGACCGATGAGCAAGCAACCTTGCGGCGGTGAGCCAGGCTGTGCAGCTTGGACGCCACCAGTTTTTTATCGCCTATTATTCTCTTGGCTCTGCGTTCCACCGAGTCAAGTGCAGCAAGTTGGTATTTCGCCGAGCCGTCCCAAAGGTGGCAGCAGTACTCCATGCAAGATCGAAAGAAGAAGAAGAAGAAGAAGATGGGGGGGGGGTCTATGTTCAGCAGAGGAAGTCCTAGGTCTAAAATAATGATTATGTGATGTGGTAAGATAGGTAGATGCCTCTTTTCAAACAAAAAAGATTGTCCATGTCGCACCTCAGAAGATAGCATCTTGTTAAAATTTTAGTTTTATCCTAAGTTTCCGTAGGTACCTAAAAAGAGCTAACGGAACCCTATTACTAAGGCTCAGCTGTTTTTCTGTTCATTCGTCAGGTACAGAGATGTATATTTTAACCTAATAATTAATACTATGCCTTTAGTAACGTAGGTAATGGACTAAGGTGTCCATTTAGCACAGTATACAGAGAGCTTTCTGTATTCACCCCTATTTTGAAGTCCAATGGTCAGTTGCAATCAAAAGTTGCCTTTCATTTAAGTTATTGGCGCGCAAACAATCTACGTATCGGGGCGGCGCAATCGGACCTTTGTCTTATTGCTTTGATAGGCAGAAACATAAACCCACTTGATAATGTTATTTAGGTACCGATTTATTTTTTTACTTTTTAGTACATTTTGTATTAGTTAATTATTTGGAATAGGTTACTCTGACTTATACGAGTAGTATTCAAAATATATTTTTTTTATATTACATAACTTTTATTTAATGGGTGACATTAAATAGAAGTGAATCGTTAAGATTTTGTATTATTACATAACTTCTATTTACTGCTCATATACTTACAACAACTTTATTTATTATTAGTAAGTTCTAGACTAGAATATTTATGGTTAAACCATTAATGTCATTGTTTGTTGTTCTAAATAAAGAGAGAAAAAACCTTTTACTGTTGAAGCAACATCGAGATCTCAAAAATGTCAACTAAATTTGTTTTAAATGAACTATTTTGTCTTTCCGTATTACATAAAATATTAACAAATAAAATTGGACTTTATTGTAGGTTCTAAATAACCGATCGGTTTAGCAGCAGTTTCAGTCATTTGTGAACTTCTTGATTTACTTTTAAAGCTGCGAGATCGCATGTCAATTGTTTGTCATTTCACTGTTCTAGGGGTTTAACAAATTTTTGTTTGTAAAATGTCGATCTCACTACAGCTCCTACTCAATCAATCTGACCCATAATTCAGCGCATACAATATTTACCGAATGTACGTCACGTTTCAAAGGGTCAGCCACAAACTGCCAATATGATCCGTTAGGTTGCTGTCAAAGCACCCTTGTAAAGGCGTCTCCACACTTAGTCAACATTTCTGCACGATCATTTTGACCACATTAAATACATTGCTCTGATCCTAAGGTACGCCTAAAGCACTAGAAATTATGACAGTCAAGTACCTAGTCAACTAAAAATGGCAGAACCCATAAATAGGAAAAACAATGATTGACTAAAATTTTTGATGTGAAGAGGTTCGGTGGATTAAATAATTAAGAAGTCTAACAATAGTCTTGATTTGCAAGGTCTGTTAGAAAAAAAATATTTCAAAGTTATTTATTAAATTGAACACCACAGTTGACATGGGATACACGTCAAAAGTTTAACTGAAACAGATTTTGTTTATTCTTTTTACCAGTATGTTATGTTTAATGGAAGTAGAATAGATTTTAAACTTAAAGCCTGTCCCAGACAGACGCGGCCTGAGGTGGCGGCTTATCGCGGGCCGTGGCTCCAGCCGCTATTAATTCACACTGCCCGGCCAGAAGCGTCATTTTGCCTACTCTTCATCGCGGATGGACGTCTAAGTGATTTTGAAGACAAAACTTTTCCTTTGTTGGCTCTTTGGCCGCTGCGGCTAGTTGTAACAAATTGCAACTGGCCGTGCCGCAGGAAGCGCGAACGCACACACAAACTAAGCGGAAAGTGGGCGGAGCTTGCGGCCGCGGCTAGCCACGCTTTGGCCGCGCACAAGCCGCGTGGCTTTGGATAGTACTAAGACTTTCATACTACACGACAGGCCGCGGCCGCGGCCGCCACCTTAGGCTGCGTCTGTCTGGGACAGGCTTTATGCAACGAATAGCTATACAACTATCCAACTATTCTGATGGAGCAGAATTCACTGTGTACGCGCCCTTACCAGCAGTCGCTACTCGCTGTCAAAGCGCCCGTCTAACAGGTGAATCGAATCAGAGGTCTCTTTGGACCTAAGGGTAGCACTTCCAACTTCGTACCCGGAGTAATGGATATGAAACCACAAGCCCGAACTTTGACTTGATATAAGTCTCTGTTCTAAGGCGGGTAGTGTCACATTCTGATTAGGGACATTATGTACTCGCTTTGCTTAACTTTATTGTTCAGGGTTGTATAAGGTCTGCCGAATAGCCATGGGTTTGGATGTGAATAAGTTGAACGAAAATTAGGATTTTATATTTATACTAGAACATGCTGGAATTGTATGCTCGAAAAAGATAAAAATAAAAATTGAATGACAACGGCGCGAATTGAACTAGAGAATTTTAAAAAAATACAAAAAAATAAAATATATTAGAAAAGATGTATAAGAGTATAACAATGATATCTATAGACAAAACAATTATGCCTTGTAACTCGTTTGCAATTTTTTTTACCTTAAAACCTTCAGGAGTAATAATGTACAAAATAATTATGTTGCCAGCATAGGTAATTCGTCTTCGGAAAATAAAATATTAGGTAAGTAAATAAAATGACTGTAATCAACCAAAGCACCTGAGAACCTCAGAGCGTGTGGCTAATAATTTACCAGCCTTTGTTATTTAATTGCTTATGTACCCTTACAAAAGGAACTATTCGAGAAATAAGATTGGCCAACGTATTAGGAATCTATTAGGTAATATTTTTGCAGAATTTAGAAACATAGCAAAGAAATCAAAAATAGAAATACATTTAAGGAGGTATGTTTATCCGTTACCTAGTCGCATTTGCTTAGTTTGTGCCTAATTAATTCAATTGCAATAGGTTACTAATGACCTCGGTAGCTTATAATTATGAAAAAGCCTTCTCGTTAAAGTTGCATTAGTTGTAAAAAGTATTAATTTTTAACTGCTTTTTGGATGCTGTTAAAACTTTTTAATTACAATATAAATAAATACATTGCATAAAATAGTATTTTAAAACGCGTTGTAAGTAGGAAGGTACAAGGTATTTTGGAATTAGTAATTAAAATATATTCTATTCCGCCAAAACTACCGAGAGTAGGTACTTACAAAATAAATTTTATTACATTAACAGTTTTTCCATTAACTTTTATCGTTGTGCCTCGGCTTATCACCCATTTTCATATTTATAAGTACGTATTAAAGGATACAGTATCTACCCCTATGCCGCGTTTACATTCGGTTAAGCTGAATTTGACATGCCCGTTTTCGTTCAAGTACTAAAGTAAAAAGTAAGTAGTCGTTCACTTCGACAAATGAAACCGGGCCAATACGGTAGGCAGACGAGTTGGGGTAAACCGATGCATTCGAACACTGACCTTTTTCTTAGTTTTTCGCTTATAATAATTAGTTAATGGAAAAAAGCGACTCGATAATTGGAATGAAAATAAAAATCTGGAGAAAGACCGAAACCTGCACATAAATTCCGAAATATCTAGAGGTGCCTTCTTTAGCATGTAAAGTCACGAAGAAATATGAATGTGAAGCGAGACTTTGATTCTTCGACGATTGCTCTCCACTGTTCTATGTGAACTCGATTTTACGTTGTTCATATAACTGTAACATATGTACATCAAAAAGCTATACAAATAAAGGGAGCAGGGTACTTCTGGACTGAGGGTAAATAATAAATATACCCCAGCACAGAAGGGTTGGACGACCAGTGATGGATGTTTCGGTCAACGTATTGAGTACAACGTGGTCGGAACAAAAGAAAATAATAAGGGTATATTCTGTTAACGATAATAGCTGTGGATTTACGTTTTCCATTCTTTTGCCGAAAGCAATCGCTTTCGGCAAAAGAATGGAAATGGCCGATGCAAGTTAAAACATGAACAATAATTAGCCTTACAATCATAATATTTTTTGGGAACAATTTGGTGGGCAAACCAAATATTAGTACAATATAGGTCTATTTAATCATACATTTGATAAAATTAATTATACTACTTATGTTTCTTTGTTTAATTTCAGGATTTCGTTGTTATAAGTATTTTGTGTTAAACCATTTTTGGTAAAACCAATATTGTCATAATACAGACACAATCAAATATAATTTTATAAAGTTATTTAAAAAAATTCTAGGTAAACATTAATGACATTAAAAGAAATATTTCTCATGATATTGAACTGATACCTCCTTTTTTCATTTAGGTATCTAATAATAATGGGATAAGCAAAAAATAAGAAATTGAGCGAGCCATCGATCAATCAAAAGAGCAACGTGCCGGCAAGCTCGATGACAAAAGTTTACCAAAGATCGTAATTCTTTCCTTCGGAAAGATTCTCATTTATAGCGACCCTGTCAGACTGAGCCTGGTCTAATTTTAAAAAATAAGATAACAAACGATATGCGTTTATAAAATTAAGAAAACTTCAACAAATTCTATTTTTTTTACTTTTCAAATGTTTCCTTTATAAACCTTATTCGGACCAATAATGTAAAAAATAATAATAAATCGGTAAGAAAAAACAGCTGAGAACAGCTTAGTTATAACTGATTTGCATGTTTTGCCTTAAAACGAACAATATTTTATTATTAACAGTACCTATCTAAAACAATTTTCACAAATCGTGGACATTTCTTGCTCTTTTGTTCTAAAAATCTAAAAACTAATATTATTTGCTGAGTTTGATAAAAATAATTAAAGTAAACATAAGGTGTCAAGTAACTAACTACATCAAACTTTTAAAATATATAATTTTAATAAAAAAGATTCAATTAATGTAAGATCGTTTTAATAACATTAATCCCAGAACGTTAATTACACGCAATAAAAATACAAACAGCGTCTGGATATTATGGTGCCATACACTTGGTTAATCGCGACATAATTTCCTTTTAGTTAGAAAGTACTTAAACCAAATATAATTTTATATTAGACCAACTAAACGAGTGATCAGGGACCTACTGTTTCTTGACGTTTACAGCCAATTTATTTGGAATTCTCAGGTTACATTGGCGTATAATGTTGCAGCATATTAGTATTATTCCCTAGTTGCAAAAGTTTTGATATACAATAGAACACAATACGCAATAGTTAACAATGGACCTTGTTGTTTAGTGTGCATAATGCAAAGTATTGGCCCTCTTGAATTCATTCATACCTATTTGTTTATGATCTTACATTGTATTCTTAGGTGGTCGTAGAGACAGCTTATTTATATCAATGTACATTTCATCACACTAAGTGATGTTATTAGTCATATTATCAATAACTAATAACAAAAATAAGATATAAATAAGGTGATCAAACACCCTTTTTTAGATTCTCAAGAAAATACTTTTAATCTGATTATAAAAATAAATAATAAATTGTTTCCAAAATAAACCAATTAACTAAGCAAAATTTGTTCATGCTATGGCGACTGGTTAACGGATAAACATACTTAAATAAGTTTATAAGCATCCATGACTTAGGTACAAATGCTCGTGCTCATCAGACTTACATTTGCCGCTTGCGGGATTCGAACCCGCAACCTCCAGGCTTTGTAGTCTGGAGCGCGAACCACTACACAAGACGGTCGAATGCATTTTTTTTTTATTAGTAAGTAGGTACCTAATTAAATGTAACACTAACCACGTTATTATTGTTCATTGGCCTGTTTTCAC
The DNA here is from genome assembly GCA_950371115.1 of Anania fuscalis. Taxonomy (NCBI): domain Eukaryota; kingdom Metazoa; phylum Arthropoda; class Insecta; order Lepidoptera; family Crambidae; genus Anania; species Anania fuscalis. The sequence continues at coordinate 12,467,896 of OX493335.1, read as the reverse complement.
AATTTGACATGTCCAATATTATGTCTGTTAAACCTGTAATAACATAATCGTAAGAATTTTGGAACTTGACAGCTAAATTGAGGATAATACAATGTTATTGCTCCTTAAAAATAACTCTTAACTCTATGTGGTAAGGTCGGTACCATACCTACAAGTATAACGGGGTGTAAGAGCGGAAGCCTTATGCTAAGCTTCGAGATCGTCCATCTAGTTCTCTGGGTTTAGATATTGCTGATTTGTATTTAATCCCTACCGATTCCAGAGCGCTGAGCACCAGACAGTACTTGCTGCTTAGTCGGGTCTATTTGCCATGGCAAATAGACCCGATAGAAATTTTTTTTGGTGTTGTGGTCTGTGTTTCTTGCTCTTGCAAAATATTTATATCTTGAAGAGCCTGAAACAAAAATATTATTTATTTCCAAGTCAGTCAGCTCCATTAAAGTAAATGATTTACTTTACACCCATACTTACCATGAAGACAATTTAACGGTCAGATTGAACATGAAAAAGCACAATAAAATATTTAATACATAATATAAAAATTGTTTTCGCAATAACTTTGGGACCTAAAATAATTCCACAAACGTCATGATAATTTGGTTTTTATATTTAAAAGTATCATTTACTTTAAGAAACAATAATACTTACATAATTAGGTACATAACATGTCTAAACAAACACACTTGTTTTATATTTGTTGGAATTATTTAAGTAACCTAATTCATTACTCGCATTACTTTTTTATTTTAAAATTGGAAAGTACAGATATACTTACTGGTCACATGCATAAAATTTAAAAAGATACTTACACTCAGAGATATATTGCAACTGGAAAAGTCAACTTCCTCTATGTTTTCACAGATGATAGCATTTTCTTCGTTGACTGTTTTCAACCAAACCTTCCAACTTCGTATAAAAGTGCTCTTGGCCCAATAAGTGGTATCAGTTCCTTTATTTCCTCAACATTTAAAGCTGATAAAGAATTTACAGTTATTCCATTTTCTAAAAAAAAAAATTTAAATTAATAAATAACTCACAATCACTTTGCTCATATTACTGTAAGTAGGTATATGCTAATATACTCATTACTTTTTTATTTTAAAATTGGAAAGTACAGATATACTTACTGGTCACATGCATAAAATTTAAAAAGATACTTACACTCAGAGATATATTGCAACTGGAAAAGTCAACTTCCTCTATGTTTTCACAGATGATAGCATTTTCTTCGTTGACTGTTTTCAACCAAACCTTCCAACTTCGTATAAAAGTGCTCTTGGCCCAATCAGTGGTATCAGTTCCTTTATTTCCTCAACATTTAAAGCTGATAAAGAATTTACAGTTATTCCATTTTCTAAAAAAAAAAAATTTAAATTAATAAATAACTCACAATCACTTTGCTCATATTACTGTAAGTAGGTATATGCTAATACACTCATTACTCCACAGGTAATCATTTCTGACATAGATATTTACTTACATGTTAAAATCAAATGGGATGATAGTTAAGCTAAACAAAAACCTTAATTCATCTCCTACATCTCAAGTTTCTCTGTATTGTAATTTGTTATAAATGTCTATTACCTGTGTACTATGCTACCTGTGTGTTTAATATTTAGGTAGAAATACATTTTTCATTCTTAGCACCTTTGTTATATGTGTAATGTGAAAGTATAGGTACCTTTTTTACTTTTTATCATAATTTGCTTGTTAATAGTACCTATTAATAAATTTTGTTTCTCATTTCTTTCACCGTGTCTAAACTCTAAACTTAACTTTCTACATGACCCAAAGGTTCACTGTCAGAAAATGCTACTCAGCTTTAGCTAGGTACTTATATAAGTTGTAGATTGAATAGGTACACACAGTATTGGCTATTTTAGAAAGAAAGTAGAAATTTAAAATTTGTCAGAAGTGATTTGACAGCTTGACAAATCAAACACTAGAATAAGTCATGTTTGCCACTAACATACCTAACACTTACAATTGAAACAATGTTTGGCTTTTAGAAGCATCGTTGACAAGCTACTTTCGCTTCGCACTCCTCCCTCCTAAATTCATGCGCCCTGGCCTAGTCAGTTGCCTAGTTTAGGCTACATACTTACTTACGCATTGAGCGGCGGCTGCGGTTGCGGTTAGCGATGGAGATAGCCGCGTGGTTCGGCGGTTGGAAGACGGTTAAGCAACCGCCGAACCAAGCGGCTAACCGCGAGGTGCGGTTGACAAACCGCTAACAACTCTGTTTCTCGTGTGAGATCGCCTTGTGAGATTCAAAGCGACTCGAACGGCGATCTCACACGAGCAACAGCGCGGTTAGGCGGTTGATCAATCGCCGAACCGCGGCTAACCGCAACCGCTCAATGCGTACGTAACGTAGTAGTTAGGTTCAGTATTATAGCTATAGGTACCTAATTATTCGCCATCGTGTATGGCAATACAAGATGAACATTTGACCGAAAAGTGGCTGAGACGAAAATCCAAGAGAATAAGTCTACCTCTAAAACATCACTTTCGTTAACATAGAACAAAGTGACTATTGCAGTAAAAAAACACTTATATGAATTACTTACTTGCAAACGTTGGGATCAGTTCTGGTATTTCCCATGCTGTCAAAAGATCAGCCACTTTGTCCATTACTATTTATTGTAATCGAAACCGCAGTTATATTTAAATTTGCACTTGTTCACTTCGAACACACATCAACGGCTATCAACTTAAAACTTGTAACTTCTTTCTTTCTTTTTGCCCGGTTCTGCCGGCGCCGGCCGCGGCCGCGCTTAATAAAGTGTTGCCATATAATGTTCGGTTTTCTACTTTTAAATCTTAAAATGCAAGATAAATTATTCATAAACCGAAAAAATGACTTTTAATAACAATAAATTAGAATAGCAGATAAAGCAATAGGTAAGTACATATTTTGTTAACGACCCTGTCAACTGAGGGTTTAAAAAATGGACCGAGAAATGTAATTTCTCGTATAATAAAAGATCCCCTTTGATTTTAATCTTATAGTTTTGGTAAGTATTTGTTGGAACAGCAGCAACAGTAAAATATCTGTGAAGATTTTAAATCTGTAGTTTGCTTTTATTAGGTCTGCAACGTGGGCCTTTTCGGGTTTTGGTCTGTGGTTCCACTATAAAGATTTGCTGGCATTGGAACCTAAAAACGGCCAATAATACATTTTTAAAAAAGTATGGCTTCAAATCAAAAGCACAAATAAATCGCGAGAAAAAGAAGTTCCTCCGCTGTGAAAATAAGTATGACATACTTAAGGTTTCCAAGTGCACCTAGGTACCTATTGTTCATTTTAAAAAATCAAGCCATGGATGTCTTTCGAATATAAAGAAGATATTATCTTCTTTGTTCGTTGTATATGTACACATTGTAAATTTTAGTTGGTATGGAGGGATTCATATACGCTTGAGATGTTTTTTCACGGTAAAAAGTGCACATTGTAACATAATTTGCAGCTGTTTTAGTATGAAATTAACATAATTATGCCTCTGAGTGTATATCCACTGAAATAAAACGTACATAATATAAAATTGCTTCGTTACGACGTGAAATGTGATCAGTGTGGTATTATTATAAATATATTATATACTATAATATCTTAGTTCGTAATCGTAATAGTAATTAGGATTATTTACTTCACCTTCACAAAAATTATAACTTACTTTCAACCTAGAAAATAAAGCATAATTTTTGTAGGTGATTTTTCACAATTAGTATAAATTTCCTATAAATGGCAACACTCAGGAAAAAAAGGGTATCAAGCTATCAATTAATGTGATTGTTGTAATGACCTAATTGTATTCATATGAATCAAATATTTTGATAAATAAGATCACACAACTTGATCGTATTTATTAATGTAATTTTATAATAGTTATCGTTTGTTGTTTAATTCGACACATTACCTATTTACTTCAAACACTACCTTGTTTGCGCAAATTTTAATTAATTATTTTGTTAATTTAATCAGTCCTTGTGATAAATTGGACTAAGTTAAATATGTTATCCATCAGCTTAATAGATGGAAACATTTGTATTTTGTTATTTCCTACATATTGTTTATTAAATACGTCACATTTTTTTAAACAAGTTAAAATTGCACTTGATTAGATCCGATTTTTTTCAGTGCATAAAGATGCGACTAATACTGCGAGTTAGGATATGGTGCAGTGTTAGGGTCTGCAGTGGGCATTTAAGTATTAAATTTCACATATTAGATTTCTAAAAATAAATTACACTATAGAAATTATTTTATGGTCCATACCTCTACAGCAGAAGTAGTTAATTTTTGAATATCTTAAAAAATCCATGTAATCAATTTATTAATGTAAAATATCTGGCTGCAATAATCATAACAACAACGTTAGCTTTCAGAAAAATGATTTTTACACAAGTTCAAAAGTTATTTTTTTTACAAAATGGTAAATTTATTGAAGGGAGACAGGTTGAAGAAGAAAAGATCAAGAAACTTTATATTGGTTATTAAATCTTATATTAAACAACGCTGAGCTGGTCGTAGATCGTATCTCTATTGCGCCAAACATCAGTGCCCAGCATTTACGTGTTGATTAAGCGCTTATGTTTACGCGATCGTATTGGATACGGTGTTTGCCAGAATCGAAACTTTAATTGTTGTGGTTTGTATTTGATAAAAATACCGGTTCAAATGCGATATATGCACCGCGCATACCACTAGCTTTTCACACTGAGTTTAGAGCTTTAGGGCTTGGTACTATTTTCATTTTTTTATACTATTTTAAAACAATCCATTCATTAGAATAGTTTGTTACGGGATTGCTACCATGTACCTTATTTTTGAGTTATAATAAGGTTATAAATAAGGTACATGGTAGCAATCCCGTAACAAACTATTCTAATGTTAGTGACCATGAAAGTTTAAAACAATCCATTCATTATGCATTTTAGAATTATTTTTTTTATTTTAACGACACATATTTTAGCTTTAAATACTTTTGAGAGAGAAAGTCATGCTTCTAATCATTTCAGATAAAAAAAAAACTGACTATGATACTCAGAACACGACATGTCTTCAATATTTTTTTTAAATAACCTAACAATAAAATTATCGCCTTAAATATTTATCAACACGTTCCATTTTTTTCACAATATCCGTTTCTCTCGTCGAGTTATCGTGTCAAACTCCAATCGAACCTATGCCACCGCGTACCAATATCATTTACATTGCATTTCATTTTCGTAGACTGAGTGCTCATCTATCTTAGAAGATGATTGAAGTATTTTTTAAAATGTGTTTATAGTGTGGAGTGGAATCAGGGGATTATTCGTAAGCCATTTCAAAACTGACTTTTAAGTAAAGCAATAAATAAAACACAAGGGTCTGTTTTAATATTTCGGAGGAGTGCGTCGTGCATCGCTAGCCACAAGTCGCACTCCCAGTAATGGAAACTACCATTATAAATTTTCACCGCTAAGAGCTTGTCACATTGGAGACATTGAAATTTTTCTTCTAAGAAATAGGAATTCGCTAAGTGCAATTCTCTAAAAACCGTGTGTGGTTTAGAAATGAGAACGAGAATAAGTGTGTAGGATTGATGGACAGATAGACATATAAGTGATCTTATTAGGGGTAAGTTATATTTCCTATTGAAGTATAAAATCTTAGAATAGGAAAAATAAGCTAGACAAGTCAAATTGTCCCCTATTTTTGACTTGTCTAGCTTACTTTTTATGTATGAATATTCCAACTACTAAAATTACCCATTTACAGAATGGCACCAATATTGAAATTAAGAGAAACAGCTCACCTTTCCATACAGAGTAGTATTTTTAGTAAGTAAGTATCATAAGTTTTTTTTGAGTTGCGACGTTGGCCTTATAGGTAAAGCTGTTCATCTTAATAAGCAGAACATTCTTTTCAATTGCTTCTCTCGTTTCACCTGTCACCCTGAATAAGCTCAAAGACACACTAATTAAAGGAATTCACATAATTATATGTATATAATTACGTGAGTTTGTTTAATTGGCATGTCATTGCCTACAGTATATCAAAAGGACTAACTAAGATATTCAATATGAAGGAAGGTAATTGCACGATGATTTGACCTAAGGCGATGATTGTCCAGATAATTATCATGGTTGTCTCCTAATTGCAGTTAGTTGTGGATAGGTAATAATCGACGCATTAAGTACCTATAATAATTGATGGAAATTAGGTGGAAAACCTCTATTGATGTATTTCTATTCAAATGTAACAATCACTGCTCTTAAAAATGCTTAGCGACCCGTGACCGTTATAGTTTTATCATTATTTTTATGGCTAAGCAAAACATGATAAATAAAAAAACAAATGTAATACAAAATACTCTTTCTTCTTATAGAATAATTATAAATGTTTTTAAATTAACGAATATAATTGAGTAAGTATTTTCTTTATTCTTAGATAAAAAAAATTCCTTATCTACACGTATTGAGTACTGGCGATACATTAGTTAGGACCCATTAGTTTGTTGTTCATTTATTTGCTTTCGTCAAAGAAATTCTTATCAATTATAAATTACTAGAGTTAAGATGTTACAATGATAATAAGTAACATAAACAATTTGATATAAGAAAGAAAGAAAAGAAATCATGACCCTATCTACGTGATTAAACATTAAACAATCTCGTGTAGAGTTCCAGCATTGTTTATTTTATTCCCTCTTTACTGGGCCCAGTCCAACCTTAATCCGGTAAAGGGTAAGCTCATTATCATTAAGCCTTATCTACAATATCGAAGAAAGGTCTAACAGACTCTACCGCGAGATATGGAGTTAAAATTTTGGCTGTTAGGGGACATGACAAAAAGCTTTTGCATAAAATATTACAACGAATTTGGTTACTGGTTTATTCTTGTAACTTGTATCGTAGATTAAAGTAAATTTACTGGACATTTCATAGAAAGAGAAATGGTGAAGACTACGTAAAATATAAAAATACCATGCATAACTCCTGCGATGTCAAATGCGAAATCCTAAAGATATTACAAGTAAATTCTCAAGTCAGTCTCAGAACTTTGACAAAAATAGCACTTTTTTATTCAACATAATAAGTAAACGAAGCAAAATATCAGTTGAATCTCAACATATCATCAAAATTACTACAAATTGATTGGTATGTTCAAAAAGAACAAAAGACAACGCGCAGAGTGAGCCACAGAACAAGTAAGACTCGCTACGCTCCGCTGCACTCAGCGGAGCTTATTCGGTAAATGTCCAAGCAAAACAACAACATGTCTGCAGTCTTCATTTGAATACGCTGACATGGTCAAAGAGTATTTCGTTTATAGTTTTATTTGCGTGCACTTGGGATGCTTGTATTTTATTTAAATTGTATCAAAGGATTTGAAATGTCTTTGTAATATGTAAAGCTGATGTGATTTATATTTCCCAATGTGCAATGCAATATGCAAGTACAATAAAACAAAAACTTATATAGTGCCGTAAGCATTTTCTTAAAAGTCAAAGTTAACACCAAAGTAAAATAGGCTTGATTATACCCGTCCCACTGCAAGTATTTTCCTTAACTGTGAGGTGGTTTGAACCATAATCCAATACTTGGGCCTAGTGTGAATTAGTGGTAAGGTATTGTAAGACTAAGCCTGTTGTCACAAATTACGTTAAGCGGCGGCGTGCTATTCACTAACAGCCGTTACGTAGTTTGCTTCAGTAACTAAAAGCGAAAGCACAAGGATGACGCGTTCAGTGGTTACGATCCGTTGACAGCTCACGAATCGTTAAAAACTGCTCATAGGGATGTTCTCAGCAATCGATTACCGGTAAGTAATACTACCCAAGCACTGCCACCACTGAACTAAAATCACCTGAAGTCAAAGATACTCGTAGTTTTTCTAGCAATAAATTTAAAGTGACTTCTAAAGCAACAGTCGAATCCGAGTAGAACCTAAAAGCAAAAATAAAAAAGTTTACGTCGAGAATTTCATTCCATTAGCGGCATTCAAAGATGATGCTACCTCGCCGGCTTATCAACTTAGCAGTTCTTTTGATAAATTTTTTTATTGGTTCATTTCTAACTTCTCCACCTGGCGTTTTCACACATATTCGTAATTCATTTGATAAATTATGTCACGAAATAGACGATTTTGTAGAGTTTTTTTGTTTTTTCTGTCTGAGCACAGTAAATATCCAAACGGGCTGTTACTTATGGGCAAAAAATATTTTTTATATTACAATTTTTTTTCTTGTAGTTAAATTATTTAAGCAGTAAAATCAGCCTCTAATATAAAGTTGACTAAAATAGAACGTTAATTAGATAGAGACGTGAATGGATAGTCATTTATTTATTTAAGCTTTATTGCACAGAATAAAAGAAATCATACAACAGGTGCACTTAATGCAATGAGGCATTCTCCACCCGTCGACCATTAGGCTAAATAGAGATGTTTCGTGGGCGTTGCGAGGATTAATTTCATAAAATCTTAAACTACAAAAAAATAGAAATACTAAATGCTATAGTTACCATTAAACAAGATAAAAGGATCCAAAATCATGACTAAAAACTAAGAGTAGTATTTATTTAAAGTCTTTCTTTTTACCAAGTTCCTTAAGATTTTATCCACATTCCCTTGTTCCATATCTCTTGGAGTGAACTGAACCTGTTTCCCGAACGAGATGGCTCGGGAGAAAGCAAAAAGCCGCCGCGAATGATAATGGCCTGATTAAGAAAGGTCACGTCTGTTTTGTTCCAGTATTTTCTCCTTAAAACAACGGGAACGAGAGTCCTCAGCCGAAAGAGAGGACGTTTTAGAACGTTTTAACGAAATTAGTTGACTTACTTTATTAATGTAAGACAGCAACGGGTTTGTTTGAGCTTTGGCCTTGATAACGTAATTTATAGTAAAAGCCTTTGATCTTAATAATAAAAGGGGTTAAAGTATAAAATTGTCGTTTAATAGTAATATATAATATGTATACTTTTAATTGACAGCCTTTAATTTAAAGCCTTCATGGTGTGAGATTTTCAAGTGCAATTGTTTTCACATAATACCTTGTTCTTGTTTTTAAAAATGTGCAATATTTGATTTTCGACATTCAATTGTTTATTTATTCAGCATAAGCGGGAAATATGGATACTTCGAAAATCCGAGTAATCTTTGAATATGCTTTGAATATGAGTTCCGGTGTGGAACTAACGTGGCAGAAACTGCTCCCAATATTAATGCTGCGTTTGGAGAGGAGACTGTTAATGAACGAACCAATCGTACCTAATGAAAACTTTGACTTGAAGAACGAACCACGTGGAAGACCGCCCACATAGGTGAATAACACTGAATTGAAGGAGATGATGAATCCGATCCGATGGTGAAGCCGATCCGAGTCAAACCACTCAGGAATTTAGCATTTTTTTTTACGAGGAGGAAATGCACTATGCATACGTGCTGCCGTGGGGACAGCAGCAGGTTATGTGGGACTCCCTTGACGATTGGGGACGCTACTCGCCGCCAATCGACAAGTATACCCACTAAAACCATCCTCGAGTTCCATCGTGCCGCTATAGTGGGGAGACGGAGGTTCGCTCATCGCATTCTCTCCGCCAAAGGAATTTGTCGACCTGGTTTTACGTTACTTTACATTCAATATTGACTCAACTGCATCAAATCAATAAAAAAAAAAAAATGGTTGCCAGAAAGATCTCACACTGCACGAGAAACCGGTAGAACTCTACAGGACCAGAAAAACTACATCATATTCCGTACTCGCCAGACCTTGCTCCAACGGACTACCATTTTTTTCGTGACTGGGACAATTTTCTACGTGTTAAAGAATTTTCTTCACAAGAGGCAGTACAAAATGCTTTCACACAGTTTTTTCGAATCTAGATCCCCAGGACTCAGAGTTCTATCGCAAAGACATAAATGAACTACTGATTAGATGGCAACAATGTATTGACAATAAGGGTAAATATTTTGATTAATTACATTACATTTTAGGAAAAGATAGTGTTATTTTTTTAATACAAATCAGTTATTTCATACTTTAGCTCCTACTATTATATGTTTGTATGTTTGCCTTTAACGGCTAAACGAATTTAGTTGAGAAAATCATTACGTACATAATCTAGCTTAACACATTAAATAATATAATATTTGGTATCTTATTTTTGTATCCGTGTCATGATTATTCATTTTTGGCTTAGTTGCAAATTTTACGCAAACGAAGTTGCAGACAGAAGTCAATAAGAGATAACTTTTTATCTTTAGTTTACATAATTACAACCCATCCAAATGTTCATACATGCACACTATGAAAGTAAAGATAGGTTTAATCTAGATGTTAATAAATTATGTGCATCTTCAGTGTGGTTCCTTTTTATCTCCATCCCACCGCTAGCGTAATGATGTTGCGGTAACGTTTCAGAGCTGAAAATATTGTAATTAAACTTATTTAAATCTGATCATATGTTTTGCTTGTTTTCGTAGAGTTATAAGGCAACACATGATAATTATAAACTAGCTTTTGTAAGGGTGCTAAATATACATGGTAATCTTGACTTGTCTTATAAGTATCAAGTGAAGTACTTACAAAATGTTATTCTAATAGTTGTAAATAAGTGAACCTATTAAAATCATGACCAAAATGGACTAGTGTATACGCACAGTTTTAGATACTAAATAGCTTTGCAACTGCGAGATATAATTGATTTTATTGCTAAATTCCGTTTATCATTTTTGTGTAATTTAAATACCTTTAACCTTTCAGGTTGCATGATGAAAACTCACTGTAACGGGAATTGACGCGATCATAGTAATTTAGGTACAAATGTTATCTTTTATTTGCCTGACGTTTCGACCAGGTTACACCGACCGTGGTCGCATGCTGACTGGACCAGCGATGTGTTCACTCCGTATGAGAGGCAGATTCTTCGCCTAAATTATTATGGTCGCGTTAATTCCCGTTAAAGTGAGTTTTAAATACCTTTTGTTTTAAATTAGCTTATTAAATAGCAGTATTTATTTGCATTGTTAATTTTGGTGTCTACGGGTCAAAAAAAGCATAATCAGCTTAAAATAATGTTAAACTTTCAGAAATAGCTACCAAATAGCAATTAATTCGACCGCTATAATTTATAAAATCGATAAATATTAATTGCACAAATTTTAATTGGCTGGGCTAAAATGTTAATATTAATTAGCTCGTGATAATTATAGCTCATTGAATTATCGTGAGACCTTTGACCTAATTACGTGGTTATTGGGAGCCAAATGTCAATGATTTAATTAATTGGTGTACGTACTTCAGACGAGAGTGTCATACGGCCTTCTATTTGATAAAAGCTCAAATAAATGTGATGAAGAAGATCCTTACAGACTGGTGCCGGGCTATGGTCTAGTTTATTAGCTTTTTTAATTATTCTTCTTTTGAGTATTTGTTTCGATCTTAGGCGTTTATACGTCTACATCTACATCACGTGTGCGTCTACACTAAAATTACTTGAAGTTTTTAAACTTCAAGTATATTTAGTAGTTTGTAAGGAAATGTCATGATTTTTTTACATACGCTTTTTGTACTGTGTTCTTTACTTGTGCCAATATTGCTTGTTGCCTTTCACGATTTGAGGCAAATGAAAAGTAGCCTTCAGCTTTTGAATCTCTTGAGAAAGGCACATACAGCCGGATCTTTTGATTGCACTTATAAGATTAGATGGACAACAAAGTGATTCTATATTATGATCTTTCGTTGTTCAGCAGGTGATAAATCCATCCTGCTCAACAATGAAAGAGGCTTTGACATACTGACTGGTATGTCAAAGCCTCTTATGTAGAATTCCCCTGACTTATTTCAGTTTACAATATTGAATTAAATGAGGTTAGTCAATGGCTTGTCTACTATTCGACAAAACTAACAATGAAAGGCGGTAGGTTTGTTTATACGCTGGAACAGAAAAAAATACAATGTATTTTTCCGTATTAAATTGATAAAGACGACCTCCGTAGCCGAGAGGCGAGCACTCCGGACTATAGATGGCGCCGCTATCTCTGAGGTTCTGGTTTCGATCACCAGTCGGGTAAATGTAGAAAGGGAACTTTTCTATATTGGCTCGGGTCTGGGTGTTGTGGTACCGTCGTTGTTTCTGATTTCTATAACACAAGTACTTTTGCTAATACTTACCTTAGGATCAGAGCAATGTATGTGATGTTGTCCAATACTATTCTTTAGGCCTCGTTTAATTTGTGTCTACGAGTAGTTTGAACAAACAGTTTCGTTTTAGTATTTCTCTTGAAATATTAAACAGGATGAATACCGGCAAATCAAATCACTAAAAAGTAAACAAACTCGATAAATAATTCTAAAAGTAAAACTAGAACAGTGGCTAAGCGATCCTAAATTAAACTAAGTAACTACTAACTCATCTAAACTTGAACTTGAGCTTTGAACTACTAAATGTTGGCACAACAGTTATACCAGTGAACTCATTTGAATGATAGAACTTCACTACAATCAAATATTATATAAGAGAACACTAAAACATTGAGTAAGATAAAGTTGATAATTATATTGTAAATAACTACTTACTGCCCACTTAAATAACTAGTAATTATGCACTTAAAATGTTAGAACGACTTCGAAAATTGAAACTTTCGTATTACTTCTACTCCAAAATCTTCTAGACTAGAATAGGTTTCTTCACGACTTGTTTTATCATAAAACAATTCTTAAATTGGCTAGCGGGGTAACCATGAACTCCTAAAACAATCACAAATCTGTAAAATTTGACAAGATTTAACAGGTTTGAGATTGTTTTAAGAGTTCATGGTTACCCCCCTGGATTCTGGATCAAGATTAAACTTACAGAATTACGCATTCGTTAATTAATCAAATCAAAAATTATAAATAATAATAAGTTGGACTCGCTGACCTTAAGTTTTCATATATACCTAACTCGAGACCGACTCACACTTCATAGGTTTTAATGAATTATTTTAAGTTACATAAAATTTTAAAATTAATAAAGGTTAAAAGGGGCCTCTTAAGAACACGTCTCCTTACTTTTAAGTTTCAATTATTTTCGTTTAACGTATTCTATGCCGAGAGGCCGCAAACAATAATATTTATTTTTTGTTTTGTTTTTCTGGACTGTAGGGTTAAATAAATATCGACTGTCATCACAAAAGAAACAACGATGTTATTATTAAAAAGAATATAAATAAAGGAAAAGTAATCATTGGCAAATATACCTGGCTCTGTTGCTAAGAGGTTAATATCAAGGATCTATTTTTAAAATATATAAGTACATCTTATTCTGAACCGGTTGCTATGCTTAAGTAACTTAGACGAAGCTTATGTAACTTCCAATGTCATGAATTTAGGTATTCTAATATGAGTGTAATATGGAGAGTAGCCTTACGTTTTGTTATCGTAGTAATATTTTAAAAGAATTTATTAAATTTAATGAAACAGAGAGGAGAGTTTGGATTTCAAGGACTATTTCAAAAGATTTAAAAAAATGCCATCCAAACATTTTTGTGTGAAAAACTGTATATGAGTCTGCAAGTAATATTATTATTTTGTTACTTTGATGTTCAAGTTCAAAATTAGCTATTAGATTTTATTTAGAAATATGTTACATTTTAAAACATTAAAGTAATCCAACAAAACATACTAACCAGGCATGATATATTCATTAGTGACAATTAAATCATTAAACTAACTGAATTTCGATGTTCTGGGTCGCTAACCACCTAATAAATATGATTTAGTGTCTTACTGGAATGCTATTTGATTTATTGCGAAATTTAATAAGTAAAAATCTTTTATCCATACCCAGCCCTGGGCACTCCCAGGGCCGGCGTTACCAGAATTTTAATTACTCTATCGCTAGAAACCAGGCACGGATTTAAAACTTCTTTATTGCTGAGCTCTAGCTCTTTTTAATAAAATAAGGAAATCGATAATGGACATAGCATTGCATTAAAATAATGAATCTGTTTCATGAAGCTATAAGTACCTATTTGAACATCGCGTCTTAAATGATGTAAACAGTAAGATTGGTGGAATTTTTAGTCATATGATTGTATTTTTTGCAATAATGTCTTACATATACTGCAAACCCGTATTTCAGGCTTATAACCACGAAGTTCCATGTTAAGATCTGCAGCAGACGTAGTGAAGATTGCCATGATGATATAACTTTTAGAAGGAGACACCAGAATAATTACTGAAACGTGTTGTACTACGTGACACAATGAAAAAGATTTTGGTTAATAACAAATTATTTACCAATAGATCAACAGAAAGCTACTAAAATTCAAGCTATTAGGTAAGTTAAGTGACACACGATCAGTTCTAAATCCTATTTATTCTTATTGTAATCAACATTTAGAATGTTTCTGCTCTGATACAGTCGCAACTTTTTCTACGGAAATAATAACAACTTTTTCTTAACAAGATGCAACCTAAAAAAGTAATAATTTTCTCAACAAAACCCACCTCTTTTTGTATCAGACAAGCGTTTTGCAATTTTTTTGCACAAATAACTGTGTAAAAGGAACTGGAATACGTCTCTGTAGTTCACTTTGGCTCGTCACGCGGGGGACCCTGTTTTCATTAGCCGTGTAAACAATTTTAATCGCTCGTCACAACATGGACACACCCTAATACTTACACGAAACCGCTTTTGCAACGAAATTCTTAGCTTTTGTTTGCGGAAACAAAATATTTTTATATTATAGGCACGTAGAAGACAGCTCTTGTGAATGTAATTTGGAGCAGCGTAATTACTTGTTTAATAATGGCAATTGATGTTGTATCTGTAAAAGTAGGTACAGTGTGACTGGTAAGATGAAAGGACCATTAGGTTTTTTGCGTGTTGTAACTTTGGATACAAAGTTGGTCTAGAAGCTATTTACGTTAATGGGCAGAATATTTTATCAAAACGTTTTTTTTTCAAGTTCCACTTGTTTGAAGTATATGGCAGCGTCTTCTTATTTTTTTTTTTTATTATGACAAAGTGGGTCCTTCATGATAAGTTATAATAGCACATACACACTATATTTAAATTGAAAAATGAATGCTAAAATCTTACAGAACTTTTAAACTGAACGGCTATTATTATGAAATATAGTACAAAATTCGTTTGAAGTAAGTTTTTTAACTACTACGTGAAGGAAAAAAATGAGCGCCATTTTCTAATGAAGCAGACAAACATGAATAGTTTGACTTGTAGCTACATTATTCATGTGTTTTAGTCGTGTAGGTTCCTATCTAACTCACTACAAAAAACAAACAGACATACAATGTCAAATAGCGAATGATACTTCACATATTTATTGCTCAAATCCTCCCACACACGCATACTAATAAAGAGATTCCCTGGTAGGGGGCGGCACTGAGTATGTAGACCAGTGATTCCCAATTTTTAAATAAAGATCCAACTGTTCAGAAAAAAAAATGTATTAAGAACCACCTATTCATAGAAAATACATAAAATGTACTAATTAAATAGTCACCTTAAAATTGTGAAATGAATATTGTTTTCATAACTTTAACTATATCTCAAGATATTTCTTGCAGATATTTAGATAACAATGATTATTCACAGTCGATTATAATTCGATCGAACGATGATTCAAGTCATTGATTCAGTATAATATAATACGAGTAGGTATAGCCTCTTCCGGGTATGGCCCATAAATAAAACGTTGATACGTCGGTGGCATCGATAAGTCATTGTTGGTGGTGAAGCTGTACATAATCATAAGCAAAAGTTAAACACCGTAATTAATGATACAAATGATAGAGGATCCAATAATAGCTAAAAAAATACGAGTAGTGCCCAAAAAGGAAAAACAACTTTTTAAAACAATTGTGACAACTAGTGGGGCGAGTGCCACTGCTCAATTCACTTTTCAGTAATGAAACATCACTGCTATCTATGAATTTATTGGATTTAAAAACTTTTTAGTATAAAAACAATAATCTCTATAGGTTATCTTACCTAAAAATAAAAATTACGTACTTAAAAAAAAAATGCGTGCCCATGAGGCAAGGAGACGAGAATGCTTAATCTATGAATTGGGTCTAAGCCCTAATGTAGTGAATACACGTACCTACTAGTAACTTGATAGCGATGACTACACTTACGACTATGAGTAGAACAGGGTAATTGTGAAAGTTAGTCTTAACAGACCAAAGTTTGAGCACCGCTGTTATACAGATCCATATAGCAAATGATACCATATAAATCAGCATGAAAATTGCAACGCCCGTGTAAGCCTAATGATAGCCAGCGGCATGCTTCGACAGAACGATCAAGTGGGCGGATATTTACTGGTGAATATTGATTTCGATTTTAATTTGGTTTATTTTCATATATTTTATGGGTGCACATTGAACAAATAGATGAAATGGAATAAATTTGACCACAGTATAATAACAATTAAGTAAGTTTTGCATTTTTAGATTGACAAACCACGCTTCATAATGCTTGTTTTATATTAAGTAATAGCAGTTTAACATTTCTAAAAGTGCGTTTCAAGATCTGACTGAGGTACAAAAAATATAAGTGATAACCTAAGTGGGTCTAGCTTTCATTCGTATCAAAATAGGTACAGCTCCTATCTGCTGTCTGCCTTTGTAGACACGGAAACTTAATTTGGTCTAACTACCATAAAATACCCAATCAATAGCACCTGTTCTGAAGATGGACCCGGGTCGGGTCGTCGCGTCTCCCGTCTCGACACAACAAAAGTCCATTAACGACGCCCACCGACTAATTAATTCACACACTTCACCCTCCATTTGAAGTTTAAGATGCGGTATAGTAGACTGCTCAAAATCAATAGGCAATAACCGAAAAGATTAAAACGCTTTGACGTGATACTTTTTTGTTTTCGTTTGTTACCTCATGTGTGATTTTTGTAAAGTCAAAGTACAGTAATATTTATTTTCTGTCCTTTTACATTTTTTTTCAGAGTTATTAGAAAATATTTGTTAACGAATACACTGATATTATATTTAAAATTTTAAACACTTCTTTCTTTAAGTATTTTCATGGAATCTTATTGAAAAAAGAATTTTGGTTTTTAAGTATCTTTAAACGAGTAAACAGAAAGATTTTTTTAAAAGTTTTTTTTGTTGCACATCAAACAAAGAAGTTGCAGTTGCTATTTACAGAAAGATGTACAATTTAGGCAGTCTTTTCGCTAAGAGTGATTTCTTCCAGACAACTTTTAGGCAGATGCGACTTTAAAGAAAAAAAAGAGTATGAAATGAAACAATTCAATAACTTTCTGCTTGCTTCAGCTGTACACATGGTAAGCTGTAATGCTTCTAAAAATAGAACAAAATTGTGACCAACATCGAATGGGCTAAAAGAATTTAAAAAAATCTATTTTAAGTTTGGTGTCATTGACAAATGTCTTGTATTTGGGTAGTAGACACACCCTTTAAGAATTAGATAACTTTTAAATTAGGTATTTTTATTTGAATAAAATTTAAATATTTTGCGTGGCCGATTGATTCCACTCAACTATTACATCGGAAGCTGAAGTAGAGACAGGCTGTCTCTAGCACAGCAAAAGTCCATTAAGCAAACCGGTCGTGCTAATTAATTCACACACTTCGTCCCGTTTGGCCAAGACTCCTCTTCGGGCTAAACGATGATTGACGCCCGTCTATTTCACTGTCTGTTAAGGGTCGACCTTCTATTTCAGGGCACTTTCGTTGCCACTAGCTGTGGTCCGAACGCGTTTCTGCTACTCGGAGTGCAGAGGCGCTGAAAATTGATGAAGTCTACAGAAGTGAACAAATTTTGTTAACTTAGAGAACATATTCTACGATTCCTTTTGGATCATTATTCAATTTTATTTACAGTATATTTAATAGGTAAGTATACCCATACAGGTTGTAAAGCAACAAGGTAAGTTTTTTTTAATTATCAACCGTAAAAATCTTAGTAGTTTTAAAAATGTAAGCGATATTCAAACATAATATACCTACGATGCGATAAATAATACAACAATAATAAAACAAATCCATAGCTAACTGGGATTCGATCCTTTGTGCTCAACCACTGTATCAATCGGGTTGCCTTGACAATAATATTCGGTATTTAATTGCAAGTTTACATCTTTGTTTTTATTTGAGTTCCTCGATCCAAAAATCCTAATCATGTAAAAACACACACACCCTGACCCTCTTGGTTATTTTTGTCATTACGTTGGTATTCCAATTTGTAATTTCGGCACTTACCCGTGATTCGTTCAAAAAGTTCCTAACCAAAAATCCAGGCGGATGCTCGTTCCATTACATGGACAAGAGCATATCAGTGTAGTCTGACCACAG
Organism: Anania fuscalis; assembly: GCA_950371115.1. Taxonomy (NCBI): domain Eukaryota; kingdom Metazoa; phylum Arthropoda; class Insecta; order Lepidoptera; family Crambidae; genus Anania; species Anania fuscalis. Next base: position 12,449,561 of record OX493335.1, on the reverse strand, counting down.
AGAGCGTTCAATTAACACGTACCCTGCACTTAACAGACCGAGATTTAATTTCGACGAGGGTTGTTTTTAATTACGGATAAACAAAATTAGGATCCGGTAATGACAAATTATTTATTGCGACCTTTTTGGCCATGTATCAAGAAATGGCAGGTTGTAATTTTGTACCGCCAGTTAAGGATGGATTAAGACTTATCGATAAAATTCAACTTTCTGTTTACTACTTTGTTCTGTTGTTAGTTGGGGTACTCTTGACAATGATTCTAGTTTGAGCAAGTCTGTTTACATACTTACATGTACATTTGGAGATATTCCCATTTGATTTTAGGTACCCTTAACTATCTCCTGTGAGAACTAACTTTGACCATGGGCGAGGGACTAAGGGTAAACACGATACACGAGTGTGTGGCAAGACTTCTGCTTTTGTCATACCAATATCTCGACTTACCGCTTACCTCTAGGGACATGCAAAGCGTACCTACCCCAATTAATAACGAACAAAGTGAAAAACAAAAAAAGACGGAATAAGACTAAGCGCAAAAACAAAGTCTAACTTTGCTTGAATATTAAAATGCTTATAGTTTGATTGTCGAACGGTATATCTAGTCTCACTTTTAGAGTTTTGAAGTGGAGGCAATGTCACGGACAGAAGCTAGTATTCTTATAATAAGCACGTTTTGGGCTCCAGCAAAATTTGATTTGGATCGAGGGATGTTTTAAATTACAACTGTTTAGCGAGACTGTTTCAGCTATTTGGCTATCGAATGTCTTAGGGTTGAACCCCTTTGGAAGTAGGGTCACAAGCCGACGAATATGATCAGCTAGGACGTCTTGGAATATATTCATCGTGAATAAGTTAATCCATTCTAAATGAAAACATTTGTAAGTTTAAGTTAGATTAAAAAATCTGTTACGTAAGTTATACAGCTCATAACAGATATCCAAAGATTAACAATAGAAAACTAAATCGGAGGTATTATTTTATGTTCAAGAATTACATTTAGGTAAATTAATTAAAATTTAAAAAAAAATTAAAACTTTTTAAAACTTTCATGCTCATCATTGTGCGTGTGGTGTTTTATATATTTTTTACTATGATAAATTATGTATTATTAACAGTATTTTACTAGAGCTCTCTGTGATTACCAAAGAAGATTACTCCACAGTTTTTAATACAACATCAAAATACGTTTTCCTGACCCAAAATATGGTGTCTCTACTCGGAATAGAAATAGTTTTGGGCCCGAAGGAATTACGGGCGGGCTCGGGTCACCGGAATGAATTTTGATTTCGCTTTTTCTATCGGACTCCGGATTATTGTGCGTCGGTTCGCGCCTCCAGCTTAGTTATGCTAACCCCACCTGTTCTCGTTCTATTTGAATATTTAAGTTGGACGCAGAAATTTTGTTGATTTGGTATCTCAGACTCGTTGGTCTTCTATTTGTAACGAGTCTATGGTGTTTGTATATAATGGACATTTGGGCCAAATACGTCACCAGCAGTTATTATGTTATCTGAGAAAAGAAATCACATCTTTATATTACAAAGTACTAGAAACTAGACAAAATGTTAGCCCCTATCGCACTTTTCGAAGATAGAACTTTTTTTATACTTCCTCTTATTGCTGAAATACCTTCAACTTTACTTTGATTACTATGAAACCAATATTGAAATTTCAAACAAGGCTAACTCTCATAAACAAGGCATAATATTTAGTTCTGTTGTTTTCTATTTCATTGTGGGTTATATAGTGAATTCTTCTGCCTTCTGCTTCTAGAGGAAGTTAAACTCATTAAAAAAATATCAGTTATACTAAATAAATATAGAGCACGTAAGTGCTCACAGTCACAAATCTCAATATACCTACTTGTATAAGTTATTAAAATAAACCTGCATAATGTAAAATACACTATCTAAAGGAAGAAAAGTGTATTTTCATAATATGTAACTAGATATACTTTCCTTATCACGCACTTTTCTATTTATCCCTTAATACAAAACAGCGCTCCATCTTTTCAGACTTTCACGCTTTTTCCGGATTGTTATAAACTGTATAGCAAATTGGAAATAAACGAGGTCCCGGAGTGGTCGACCTCTTTTGGAGGACCCCTCGACTCTCCAATAGGGGTATACGCTAGTGTTGCATACCGATAGCCTATCGATAAAATCGATGCATCGATAAAAGCACCAGTGGTATTGAAAGTAATCTGACTCCTGATTCTGAGTCCTTAAATAGTGAACTGACAAGTAAATAACGTGATTCTGAATATAAGATCATGTAATGTCAGTCAGTGTAAGGTGGTTTTCCATTCGACAGTTTGCTATCGGACGATACTGAATCAAGGGCCAGGCATGGATATAAATACTTTGATACTTTATCGTAATCGAATAAACGAAAATCTTTTCGGTTTATTTTTTATGTTATTTAAAATTACAAGGAAATGTTATTACATTTCCTTGTAATTTTAAATTAATTAATTTAGATTTATTAATTATTAATTTATTTATTAATAATTTAGATTGGAAGTTGTTCAAAAGGGTACGTAAATCAAAAAAGCTAATAAAGCAGCGGGAAAGAGTTAGTTTACGGTATAATATCATGTCAAGAAGCTCTGGACAAATAATGGTACGTAGTAGTACGCCTAGTAGGCTTGGATAGATGCCTCGTAGGTAGTAAAATTTTTAAGTATTATAACAACATTTTTAAGCAACACAATAATTTATGAGTATTAAATATTAGTAGGTATTAAATTTATAGTGCTACTCTTAGGTTGCGTCACCAACATTATTTTATCGAAATATCTTGGTAATATGTTTCGAAACTATCGATACAAAAGTCTATCAAACCAAACTAAAATTGCCAACACTAGTATATACAAGTATCCCATTAGAGTTTTGTGAGCAAGCCTTGAGATTGTGATATGTATATTTTATTTTGTACCCCATTTTGTGAATGAAACCTCTTATATTTCGAATCAGTAACAAAGACACTATGGGACATTGTGTATTGTTACCACCATGAAATGATTTTGTGAAGGAAATGCTTTTAAGCTTTATTATTGTTATTCTACGAATTTCATACTGACTGTTTTTGTGAAGTCCATAAAATATGGGACGTAATTATAAGAATTGAGATGAATAATAGGAAAAATATGGTAGTTGTTTTATTACAAAAAAAAACGACTTCAACCAAAAAGGGGACAGATATTAAAAAAAATCGGGGTGACGTAAAAAGTGTACCTATGTGAAAAAACTTTCCTAAAATGAATTAAAATATTTTTTAAATTGCGTCAGATTGCTTAAGTAAATATATTTTTATTATGAGCACTGATGAGCTGTAATTACGGTGGTGACAAACCAACAAACGCACAAACGGAGGAGTAAAAATTTCGGGTTTTGTGCTTTGCCATTAAGAAATTCTAAAATTGATTCTCAATGTAATTTATATAACCAGCCAAGTGCGAGTCGGCCTCGCGCACGAAGGGTTCCGTACCATTTTCTATAAAAACGGCAAAAAAAATCACGTTTGTTGTATAGGAGCCCCCTTAAATATTTATTGTATTCTATTTTGTTATTATAGCGGCAATAGGAATACATCTTCTGTGAAAATTTCAACTCTCTAGCTATCACGGTTCATGAGATACACCCTGCCATGGTGACAGACAGACAGAAAGACGGACGGACAGCGGAGCCTTAGTAAAAGGGTCCCGTTTTACCCTTAGGGTAAATGGGTACGGAACCCAAAAAAGCCAATAGTATAAGCCAAGTGCCAGTCGAACTCACGTAGGAAGAACTCCGTACCATTATATATAAAAACGGCAAAAAAAACATGTCTGTTTTATCAGAGAGCCCCCATAAATTTTTCATTTATTTTTAGTATTTATTGTTAAAGTAGCAACAGAAATACATCATCACTGTGAAAATTTTAACTGTCTAACTATCATGGTTCATGAGATACAGTCTGCTCACAGACGGACAAACAGACAAACGGACGGACAGCGGAGTCGTAGTAATAAGTTACCCTTTGGGTACGAGACCCTAAAAACAACAATCCTAAGTTTTTGTAATAAATCGCTTTTCAGCAACTCTTTGGAAATAAAACATGTCTAGACCAAAATTACCTTTCAACAAGTAAAAATTTCCTAACAATGACGGCATTTCATAAGTTCCAAATTGGGTGAAACCAACTTTTCTCTCCTTGAAGTATTTTTAACAACTCGTAGTAATTATGTTTTCTTTTTCAATAAAAAAATACGAGTACCTACCTATTATTGGACTTAGCATATACGAGTAAATAAATACATTTTCAAGATCTTCTTTGTCAACCAATTATCTTGGCTTATTAAGGACGCGGCCACAGTCCTTATTGTCCGGAGCCTGCCCATTGTCTAAGCTCATTTTAAATTACACAGCAATACGAAACAGATCAGCCGCATTTGGATTCCTTATATTTATTTACCAGTAAGTGAGGTATGGAGGCCACGTACCGGCAAGCGCAGCGTTGGACGTCCACCCGCAAGGTGGACCTGATAAAGGTTCCAGGAAGCCGCTGGATGCAGGTCGCTTCCAATCGGCCGATTTGGAAGTTACTGGGGGAGGCCTATGTTCAGGGCCCTAACCATGAACTGTTAAAACAATCTCAAATCTGTCAAACATTATCATTTCTGTCAAATTTTGTATGGAATGACGTACCAAAATTGACAGATTTGACAACTTTGAGATTGTTTTAAGAGTTCATGGTTATGGCCCAGCAGTGGACATCATGTGGCTAAAATGTTGATGATGATAATGATGATGAAGTTAGTAAGCTTTTTCATTTTATGTTTCACCCTAGAAGTAACTTAAGAAATAAAGGCCTTACAAAGCTTTTGTACCAAGACCTAATTCCTCAGGTTTGTTGTATTGTTTGCATGCTTTTATCTGAAAACGGAAGTGTTGTGGTCTGAAAGCGCTATTGTCTCGCACAAAGCAATACGGTAACGCATTAGCAAGTGTAACAATAAGGTGGGACATACAGACGCACATTTTGTGCGGGCCCGTTGGTTCCAAGGTAGTCAATGTGTTGGATTGGAGTACCTAATCATCATCTTCAATATCAGTTCAGCTAAAGGTTGTCCACTGCCGAATGCCAAATAGGCCTCCCCCAATGACTTGCAGATTGGCCTGGTCAGCATATAGCGGTTTCCTATACCAGGTTTACCAGTTACTTTACTTTACTTTATCAGGTTGTCTGCGCATCTCGTGGGTCCCTTATGCCCCATCGGCGTATACATGATATACCCTGTCCAGTGCCAAGTTGCAGTCTACTTTAGCTAACTTGCGTATGCTAGTTGTATGAGTTTAAATGCAAATTGTATCTTGATATATTGACTATATCAATGTGCAACGTTGAAGAAAAAAATTATGTACTATTTCTTATAACTCACGTTCAGGGCCATAACCATGAACTCTTAAAACAATCTCAAAGTTGTCAAATCTGTCATTTTTGGTACGTCATTTCATACAAAATTTGACAGAAATGATAATGTTTGACAGATTTGTGATTGTTTTAACAGTTCATGGTTAGGGCCCAGATGCCTTTTCACTCAAAGACTCCTTTACTATTATGCCGTTACACAAGATTAACTGACTGACTGCAGTAAAGGTTAAAAGCCAGCCGCTGATTGAAAATGGCCCAGAGCATCCCGCTGTGGCGTTGTATGTTGCACAAAATACTGCGATATCTTAACTAAGTGTCCTGCCCCCCTAGCCTATAACAAAACACGATATGAATGATATGTTACAGCGATTTATCGACACCTAACTGTCAAAATTATAATATGCATAGCCGCCATCTTGAAGTTAGCGAGCATGTCTGTGCCGGTGACATCACGGTCATGCTCGCTGCTTCGATAAAAGTTCATATTTTGACAGTTGGAGATGTTCATTCCATACTACTAGAACATGTATGTTATTGAATGGCGCAGATTTATATTTGTTTCTTATAAATCTCGTTAATTTTGAAGCGGATAGTTTCCTGGTGCATATACTTCAGTGATGCTGTATGTTGTATTTAAAAGACGAGACGTATACGTTCAGAAGAATTCCTAGCAAATTGTATACAATTCTTGGGATTTCGTATACGTATTTCGTGAAAGCAGAATTCTTACAATTCTGCTTTAAAAGTAGGTTATGGTTTGAATAGTTTGTCCATAGTCAAAACACCATAACTTACTATTGACCATCATTCCAAAAGTCTTATATATAGTGATGCAACGAATAATCGTGTTTTTCAAAGACTGACGTCAAGTTTCCGTTGGTGGCTTTATAAAAACTCAAGCTTAGCGCTATGAATATCATAAGTACAAAATGTAAGAACAAAGCGTTAAAAGATACAAAGTAGTGTCCTAAAGGAGTAGTAATTATACCTTTTTTTTCGCGGAGGAAATGCTTACTCGTAACTGCTGTCAATGGGGACGACAGCAGGTTATGTGCTCCTCATCGTCACTTGCCTAATATAACCACTAAAACCTTCGCATGTTTCGTCTGGCCGCTAAGCTATTAGCTGGACGACAAAGGGTTAACAGCGGCTTATAACATGCACTCCGTTGTAGTACTTATACATTTATCGGTACTTAAGAACCTTGGATGCAGTAAGCAAATACATTTTAGTTGAACTTATAGAAATTGGAAACAAAAGATACATGTAATTTAACCTCTCTTTTATTATCTTGACTGATAATGGAGTCTGGAGGTAGATAGTGGAATTTATAAATACAAATAAATCGCTACTAGTAAAAGATTATAGTTTGTGCTCATTTGATTGATTTCTCGAGTTTGTTCAAATTAAAGCTTCTTTGTAATTAATTATTAATTAACTAGTCGCGACTGTAGCTAAAACGTTAATTACGGGACCTTAAATATACCTAATACAAACTGTCGATCAGGAAAGCTAAGCATCTAGTTTTAAAAACAATAGAATCCAACTTCAGTTAGGAATTTTTAATGTCGCCAATTGCTATTGAAAAATATTAGTACCTTTATTTTATATATTTAACATGGTTATTCTCCGATTAACCGCATGAATAGCCTTTTTGATTCCCAGCTGCATCATTAGATGAAGTTTGAACATTAAGTTTAATAGCAGAAAACGTTCAATTAATTAGTATTAATTAAAATTTAGCTTTACTTTAAGCTGCGTTCAAACTTCTAATTGTTACGCAAAAATATAAGAACCTAAATTCATTGGGAGATTAAATTTTACTAACTTTAAATAACTTCAAAATAAATAACATCTTGTTTAACCTGAGATTCGATCATTTAATAGTAATTGTTAAACAGTAAGAAATATATTAATTGGCAATAATAATTATGAAGCGTTAAGATTAAAATGAGATATTTGAAATAACATGTTATTTTTGCTTTTTGAATACTGTAAAAATGGAAAACACAATAATTGGTGTAGTTACTGTGCAAATTTTAATGTAATACAACAAATACCGGAAAATTTTAGCTACTCGTTAATGGCTACTCTCGTATACTATCGTCAAAATGGATAATAATGTTTGGTTTTTAACTTGCAAACATATTTTTTTTGGAAGTGCAGAAAAACATTTTTGAATTGCTTGCAGGGTAAGAAGACTATTCGATATCGGATAGAGAAGCCTCAAAAAGAAAAACTTTACAGACTAAGCAAAACGGATATCTAGTTAATAATTTTATTGTACCATCATCAGGCATAACTGAAATATAAAAAATACAAAGACGTTTATGACAAAGCAAATAGAGTTCAATTTTGATTAGATCGATCGTTAGATTTTAGTCAGCATATATTTGATTACCGTTTTGAAATATTAACTGCGGTGCTGATAAATATTCAAGTACATATTGGTAAAATTATGCGCAATTTCATATTATGAACACTGCAGTATACTAAAAAATACTAAGCTACTTAAACATAACAATTTAACTACCCGATAATTCGCTTTGAAAGCTATGGGCCCCGGGTTCATTACCGGATTTAGGTCAATTTAAAGTCTTAACTCATAACTGTTATTATATAGGTCTTCTAGATAGAAGCTTAAGCAGTATTGTTTTACGTTAAACTCTATATTTAGAGAAAAATAATACAAGTTTTAAGATATTATTTTAAAGGGGGTTAAATTTATACTGTTTAAGGAGCTAATGGGCATAGAGTTCACTTAAAATTACCTACGCAATTTTTCAAGTGGTATCATCTTAACTTTGCAAAAAATACTATTCATGATACCATTAATAAACAATAAGTTGTATCTAAAACATAGCCCTTTATTAATTGACGTGTATTATGACACTGTCGACGTAAACATCGTTTTTATTATTATTACCTGCTTGTTTCCGAATGCCAAATTCAAATTGCCCAAACTAGCAACTGACAAATTACGACTAGTTATGATGAGTGACTTGTTCTTTTAACTGGCAATGTGTAATATCGACAACAGGAAAGTGATGCTTCCTCGAGGTTTCAATTCCATCAATCCATGGTGAGACTGGACACAAATTTAAAAAGTTAATTTAAAATTGCAGCAAGCAATCGTAACGGCTACTAGACTTTGCTAGTTTTAGTCACTGCTTAAAAAAGTTGATAGAACTATTCAGTCAACTGAAGTTGTACTATTTCCATAGCGTCTAATAATTTAGACATTTAGGTACCCTATACTTGAAACAAAAGTGCCCCAGAATAGAATGTCGATCCATACAGACGTGTAATAGACGGGCGTCAATCATCGTTTACCCCGAAGAGAAGTCTCTTGGCCACACGGGACCAAGCGTGTTAATTAATTATTGCGACCGGTTGGTTTAATGGACTTTTGCTGTGTTAAAGACAGCCTTTATGAGTGAGGTGCCAAACTGCCAATGATATTAGATGTGGGTTAATTTATCTATTTTTGGGTTATCATGACAGAAATACGGATAAATCATTGAACTATTTCTTCGTTCTTGCGTCTTTACCCGCAATAATTTTACGGATAGCCTGTCGATGCTATGGTTAACAGCGTTTATTAGATACTCAAATTATTATTTTTTAATTTGCTTCGTGCAAAAGAACTACCGACTCATAAAGCGATTGCGGACTGCATTTTATGCGTATCTAATTAGCAGCCTAACTATGAATGCTAAACAGTATATATGAGATAATCTTACCTCCTACTTAAAAACTTTTTAACGTTTGTGAATTTTCTTCATAAAACTTAATGTGCTCAGTTTATATAATACAAGTATCCTTAGAAATTCTTGTATTATTTATACTTTTTTTTAAAGTGTAATACTCTAGTTACTATATTAAAATGGCTCACGCTCTGGGTTTTATTCATTATAATGATAAAATTCGGAGCATTAAGAATTCTAAAGTTTTAGCTTTAGTTCAGGAGAGCTACTGCCGAAAAACTGTTTCACAGTTTCAATAACCTTAAAATGTAACGTAGCTCTAGCTTTTATGTTATGTAAATAAATAAAACGACAGTGTTGTTTTTACGTAAAACGCTATAAAAAAAACAAAACAAGGATGAAGTAAGAAATTATAGTAAGGATACATCTAAGATCCAGACATACTAGTTATACTATATTATATGTATAGTCAGCATCAAAAGAATCTGATAGAAAAGTAGCTTCCAAAAGTACTGACTTTTCAAAATGTTCAAATTCATTTTTTCTGATACTTCTTGCGTAGTGATTTTGTCAGATTATTGTGATTCGTTTTGCAAAGTTGTTTTTTTTTATTCAGATACTAAGCTACTATTAATATTGACTGTACTATCTATACGGTTACTTAGGCGAAATTTTAGGGGTTTCGATTGTTTGATGAAATGACCGTAGATATTTCCCTAAAACGTCTCTTCTTAGTGCTAAACAAACTCAATTAGGCAAAACTTGGAATGTTCTCCAAAACTAGTGACATAGAGATAACAAACTTGGAGTTTGACTGGCTACTGATAAGGATAATTGCCTCTCACTCACTCTTCATGGATTTTGTGGAGATAGCATTCGTATTACCTACATTTTTAGTGCTAATGATTTCAGAATTAAATATGATGAGAACCTTTAAAAGCCCGTGTGAGCTTTGTATAAAGAACCAGACAAAATGTTTAAAGGTCATTAAATAAGGAATTAACACACCAAATTAACGAAGTGCAGACATCGTTTGTTTGCCAAAAGGCTTCATACAGCACCGTCACACAAGCTAATTAAGAATCATTGGTTTTATAAATTTTCTCGACTGGAATCTAATCCTGTCGCACAAAGAAAAAAAAATGCACTATCGCACCCACCGGATTGTTGTTATAAAACACATCAATTTATATTTAAAAAAGAATCGAGATATTAAAATACATCTATGAAAACCCCAAATCAAAGGTTACTAAAAGCAATAACGATTTCCTAAAAGTTGAGGTCATTACGCCGAAACGGTCTCGAAGACATCGGAAAGGCAGGGCATAAGGCAACTAATCTAACCCCACAGATTATATCTCGGGAAATCTCGGAAGTGGCCTCAACATTAAAATGTCGCTTTGGCAAAACCCAAAAGCGTTTTCCAAAACTAAGTTTTGTCTGATAGATAAAACCAAAGTTATAATGAGTCTGCATGGTCTTTAATCTTAAGATTATTGTCTTTATTTTATAAAATGTAAGTGAATTTAATAAAATATCATGCCTGCTGCTTAAATTTTCATATTTAATTTTTACAATTTCATGCAATTTGTGTCAGGTTCCACATCAACTAACTTTTGACATCCTAATGTACAACTTAAGATTTGAACTTTATTTATAGAGAGTACCAACTCGCATCAATAATAATAGGTAAAGTTACAAGATTAATAAATTACCCACACGATACACTAACAACATTCAGTGGGCTTCTAATTTTACAAAAATCTCTTTCGGTAAGCAAAAGCTACTTACGTTTTTCCGCCAACATAGGTAAATCCGTCATAGAATTGTCTCAAATTTAAATAATTTCTCTGATGACTTCGTATCATAGAATCTCGTTAAGACACCTAAAAATTCCCATTGAATTTCCGCAATAAACTTGAAAGAACAGAGTTGTAACGAAGGGCATCGCCGGTAACGATCGTGATAACATCGGGAAGGCAGGGCGAGCGACTGATCTCACCCCGCAGATTACATCTCGGGAAATCTCGGAAGTGGCCGCAACATTAACTAATGACACTCGGACGCGATAGCGACTCGCAGACTTCATTTGGGGCGAGGGTAATCAAGGACTCGTTACTGATAACTCCGGTTACTGTTACGGTCGAGGGATGACTTTAAGCTTGTTTTGCGCGTGGTTACTTTCAGATTCTGATATTAAAGAGTAGCCTGTCGTTTCTCCGTCAGGCCACGGCAAAGAGACACAATGAAAAATTTTATTGTTACGCGGCCACCGGTAGGTAATTGAAGCTTGATAGGTTAAAAAAAATATAGCGCTTACTTTAACATTGAACTAACCCATCGACGATAAGTAATGTGTACCCACTCGGTAACAAAAAAGAGTAGTTGCTTGTTTCTGCCACACAGGTGAACTGCGCTGACACTTTGACACTGTAGTAACTCATTGACAATAAATAAGTAATGTGAACCCACTTCGTTGCAAAATAGAGGTTATGTTTGTTTTAGAGCTAAACTTTTTAAATTAAGTGGGAATGTATGGACAGAGCTATTGAAAATAATGAGAGAGAGAGAGAGAGCATTTTTACACAAAAACGCTCTCTCTCTCTCTCATTATTTTCACACACGTTTGTGTGTGTGTGTGTGCTTATGGGATTTCTAGTTTGCAACACGAAGTAGAAGTTCAGTGTCATCATACCACAGGGTAAGTAACCATTTTGTTAATTTCTTTTTACACTAGTAGTAACTGTTAGATAATATCTTGGTTTCCCTAAAAACCCAAAGATTCAAATCCATTTACAGTGTAACATGTTCCCCACGCGGTGGACTGACGACCTACTCAAGTTGCGGGCAGTCGCTAAATTCAAACAGCCCAGGGTTGTTCGCTGTAGCGTTATAGGGGGAGGCCTATGCCGACTTCCAAAGGCTGATGATGATGACAATGATGAATCTCTCACAGGGTTTATTACAACTAAGAAACCTTCCACGTTTAGGGAATAGAGATCTTAAATTGAATTTTAATTTCATTATTTTAAAACTTAACGTAATAATAGTCTTAATATTAATCGTAGTGTAGGTTATAATTACAATCCTTTAAATAGTGAATAGATTTTGCCTTTGAAATTACTTTCAATTTAATATTTTCAAACGTTTGCGATGTTAAAGAATTTCTAACATCTGGATACAAGTAATCCTAACTATTTGTTTCTGCCTCTCAAATATTTAACACATAACAGCTGGAACGGTTCCCAGGGCCAAACCTTCTGTTGGGAAATTTCCCACAAATAATTTAATTGAGCTATATCAATTATGTTCAAACTAATATTAGGTTCGACAATTCTGTTTGTTAAGCTGCGCGGGATACGTATGGTCAGAAATTATTAATAAGGTAAACAAATTGACGACAGACGGTCTAGTAGTCCACGTTACGCTACTTCCAAACCAAACCGCAAGTGGTGGTGGGTTCAAATCCCGCAAAAAGTATCACGCATTTTATACATTATTGGTCAAAACTAGCTGTGCTTAGTTTAACTCTTAAGCTCGCGTCTCGCACACACGTGTGCGCGGGCCATTTCTACATCAATTGTTGTCTTATTTTCCGAGTTAATAAAGAATGTATCTTAAAAATATAACTTTATTCAAATAAATTTGCGAACAACAATTATAGCTACCTAGAGTTTCTTTGATAGACCTTTAGTGAAGTTTAGAATTAATAAACTTAAATTTTTGAGTTAAACTGTTTTCAACATAAGACCTAATTAATAATGGAACACATACATTTATTTAAAAAAACAAGTTAGTAAAATTTAATTATAAACAATGGCATCTAAGAAATTTTCGGATTCGAGGGATTATTGAATCCCGAGCCTTCCGAATTTATTTTAGTATTTCGTTTTCCTATTTAACGTTCTTCTATGTTTAGACATCAATCATAACTCACTTTTCATCACAAAATCGCTTACAGGATACCAGCTAACTTATTTTAAAAATGTGTCAAATTTTTAAAGGGTTCATAAATAGATTAATATTTCTAGAAAGATATTGTTTTTCGAAAAGTGAGGGCTGAAATATATCTAGCATTGGGATCAGATCAATTTGTATCGTATGTACAGCTATTACGAAAACGTGAAATCTCATGCTCGCTACCTAAACACACCTACGAGTAACTAGTAGGTATTTCACTTGTCACAAAAATGTCCATGAAACAAATCGCGCGAAACACCTCGAGCCCCATCACGCAGAACGGCTTATCACAACAAAATAACTTTGTGAAAACAAAGAGGGTGATATTTTATAACAACTGCCGTCGATTCGTCAAGTCGCATAGATGCGAAAGCTTACAATGGGTAAGGGCGACGATCCAGGCTATGATATGCGAAACGAAGCGATGCAACCTTTTAGTGTTAGTACGTAGTCAATATCAATCTTCTAATCACTAGACTTTTGTGTGGGAATATTATAATACGCAAAATTAGCAATGCTGTGATCGTTGTGTTATTATTTGTATTAGTATGTGCCTATATGCTCGAGTCGAAGAGACGCTAATTATTTACATTTTATTTTTTACTAGCAGCCCGTCCCGGCTTCGCACGGGGTAGACAATTATCGCTAATAGTTTCGGCAGCGCATTCGACGAAAGACATTTTAAGACTCATTTTTCTACACCTTCGGTTACATTGTTCAAATTTTACCAAGGATCCCTATTTTTTTTCAAAATGAAATGTAGCCTATGTCAAATTGGAAGAATGTAGCATTCTATTGGTGAAAGAATTTTTTAAATCGGCCCAGTACTTTTTGAGCCTATTCATTACAAACATACAAAAATAGGTACAAATCTTTCCTCTTTATAATATTAGTATAGATTTAAAGGCATAGCCACAGAATACTTCAATACATATTCACAAATGTGTACTCTAGGTTTCACTTTAAAATTGCATTCAATTTAATATGGTACACATCGTTATCATACTTATATCATAATTTAATGTTGTATACATATTTTAAAACTCAATGAAACGGGAATTAACGCGATCATAATTTAGGTACAAAATGTTACCTCTTTTGCCTGACGTTTCGATCGGGTTACACCGACCGTGGTCACAGGCTGACTGGAACAGCGATGTCTTCACTCCGTATGAGAGGCAGATTCTTCATCTACCCTCATAATATTATTTTCACGTCAAGTACCGTCACACACTACACTCACTGTGTCCCTATTGCAACGCGAAAGTTTAAAAGTAATTGTTGTATACATAGTTAATGTTGTATACCTACTTGTAAAGATAGGTACAAAGATAATGACTTCAAGACACGTCGGTACATCATCAAGGATAACTTTTACGGTCGTGCCACTGATCAGGCAATATCGTGCCAACAACGAAATTGGTTAAAAAAACAGCATTATATACAAAATTATTTCTTAGGTACAATAGTGATATTAAATGGTGTACGTAACATTCATAGAATTCGCCTAGCTTAGCACCAACTATGTACGGTGTCCCTAAAACGCAAACATCATTGTCCCGCTGAGCAAAGAGTTCGCTCGTAAACAAGCAATAAACGTGTATTTCATCGCGCAGGGGCGCAGACCAGTGAATTTGCGTGTAAAAAGGCAGACAAGTGTATAAAGGCAAAAATTTGGAGGGTTCCGTACGGTTTAACATAGTTTTATGGTCAGCTATTTCGCTTTGGCTAAATAAATAACGAGAAACATTGCATCACACCTACAAATACTTAAATTAGAATTAGAGGAGCTTATTAACTTTATCATCACGTAATAAGAAAATATTATTATTATTTCAAGCTGATACTGTAACACTGTGTACACTGTAGAGAAATAGCTAAACATACTTTTTCATACAATTAGTATTGTTCAAAATTGTAGGCCGTGTGTTGTTTCTAAAAAAAATAATAGAAAATAACAATTGAAATAAAATTTAAAAAATCCATGAACCTTTCTTTCAAATGTTATACCTATCATTTTGTTAAGAAATATTTTTAAATAAAAATAAAATGAAAAATGGTTTATTGCTTTCATGGCGTTACAAACATTTTATTTCAGTTAAGTACATTGTTTGCTTCGTAGTTGTGAACTAGTGATAAGTACATTCATTAAACAAAAACTTGAAAGGATTACTTTTGGGAGAGTTATTCTGTATACATTAATTTATATTGCTAGAATATTTCAGTAAAAATCTAGTAATGCATTAATATAGATTTTAATTAACCATAGAAATACATTTTAAGTTTCTAGCGTTTCTGTAAGAGATTAACAAATAGCCAGCATGTTTTATTGTCACTCATTTTGATTTACGGAATCCTAAAACTGGTAAAAATTCGTGCTCCGGCAATAATGTTTCCTTTTAATTGTCGACCGTTGTTGTTTGTGACATCCAACAACTTTATGTGTCACAAATCATTTAAAGTGTATTTGGTGTTTTGAAAATATTTTTGTAAGTACTCGCCTTAAAATGATTGGAAGTAAGTAAAGGATTCAGAGTTACAGTTGTAATTATTTTTTATATTTACGATAATGCTAAACTTATGTTAATATGAACACATTATTGATCAGCGTGTAGATTCTAAAACTGGTGGATATTAAGCATGTACCAAATTCTTATACAGGGTGACTAATTCGACCTTTTAGCGTTAGTGAGGTATAGAGGGACTAGGATAATTTCTAACAAATTTTAACCTATAATAGTACGTCTTTATACCTAAATTTATTGCCATGGAGATTTTTTTTCGCTTTAAATATTAAGTTAGTTTTTGGGCACTTAAGTCAGAATAGTAAATACATTCTTCTTTTTGACTAATTTTAAAAGAAACATAGTCTAGCCATGAATATTTATTTATTAAATAACATTGACCTGGGAACATTTAGTAAATACGATTCATTTATCTTACGCAATGGGAATAGATCAAATTACTAGTTACCATCTATAACGCATAAAATACGACCATATTTTTATGGTTGGTTCTAAATAATTTTGTATTGTTTTACATATAAACTTGCAATAGAACAGAAAATACGGTAAAATTATGATCGGAAGAGGCGCCCTCGTAAACTTTCAAGGGATAAAAACAATATTATCATGATGTAATAAAAAAAATCTTTACGATCACCCGCAGCCATAAGTGCGACGAAGCAATTTTTATTAAACCATGAACAGAGAAAGAGTTATAAAAACGTCATAGGAAGTGGCCAATAGCAAACATACTCGACATCAGAAATATACACCGAGAAATTTTAGTGGTTGTTTTCCCGCGACAGAACAATTTACCTTTAGTAGTACTATCGACCCATGTGTGTTATTTTTGTTTTTAAATAAAAATATTTTTCTGCTAAACTAATTAAAAAAATAATCATCAACTCGAAAGCGTGAGGAACGATAGTTTTTTTTACGAGATGTAACGTATTTAGGTACTGCTTGACGCATAAAATAAATGTTATAAGTAAAAGAAGCTCCCGCACAAAGTAATACAGCATAAACTCATCGCACTTCGCACAACCGCTCAACGTACAAGCGATTTGAATTAAAGAAAAAAAAACATCACTAATCTATTGTACTACTAAGATAGAATCATTTTACTGCGGGAAAACAAGCACTAAAATTTCTCGGTGTATATTAGGCTAAAACAAAAAAAAAGGCCACGTCTTTGGTTACCGGGGCGAAATCAATAATCGTTGTATGGTACCTCATAACAGTAGCATATTAATTCCTGTCTTCGAGACCAATTATTTTTTATTAATTTTTAAATTTTAGTACTAAATGTGTTTCTCAGATATTCTTTGCGTTAGAAGAGGTATCATTATTATCCTTACTCGTGACATCAAAAGAATATGCTTGCTTGTACTATGATTATGTAAATACTACTGTGTAATTTCTGTGTTTGCTATCTTGTAAATTCCTCAATTCAAAGTGCGCTCACATCTGTATTGATCAAACATCCCTTGCTAAAGTGCGTTACGCCACTAAATCTACCGAAACGGTTCCAACTTCGGAATAGGTAACAAAGGAAAGCGAAACTACACCGCATCCCTTCCACCTCGGATCTAAAACATTTATCTAGCTAGTCCGGAAGGCAAACATCCTGTACGCACGCCCTCGTGGCGAGTGACTCCAGAATAGGGCCCTTCAACGTTTTTATGTTTCCGCCGGTAGTTGTATTTCGCTCAAATGTAAGGGTTCGCTCATATTTTTATTACGCGTGACGTAAAATCAAGATCGAAAGTCGCGAATGTTTTAAGGTCCCGTAGCGATGCTTTGTAAAGATAGGAATGATGATTTCTGGAGGGTGTAAATGTGAGAATTGCATATTTGGCGAGGGTATGTTTCAAAGGTTAAGCGTTTCGAGTTGTGTTTATTAACCCTTGCATGGGGAGAGAGTATCTAAATGCCTTATGGGGTGCTACATTTGGGAAATATTGAACATACTTAAGTTCGACAGCAAATAATTTGATATACTACATAAATAAATGGGTTACAGGAAATACATAAAGCAGCAATATTCAAGCGGTTTTACGCCAACTGCACTTTACCTAGTTGCTTTTACGCAGCCCGCGGGCGTAATAATTTTGATAAATTATGTTCTCAAAATAATAAAATTTAGTAAAAAAAATGTCTTGCTATCCAATGGCCAAATAAACAAACTGTAGAAATACCTATTGTATTTTTTTTAAGTTATAATGTCCTCACTTCTCTAACTTATCTAATAATGCACCCCATAGAATAAATAACAAGTTGACTGATTTATGGCAGAAAATGAACTTTGTTTATAGTCGTGATTGTACAATGTTTTCTTCTGGGAAATTTACGTTCATGATTTCCTTTTTAAGGGAATAAATGTTTTTAATGTTATTGTTCAGTACTTCCTTTTTAGTAATGCAATTTCCTATGGGTGTATTTAAAAAAGAAAAGGTTGCTTTTACATTAGTACTGTATTAAGATTTTTTCAGTTGTGTTCAAGTCAATATTTTTTTTGTACACTTTTAAGATGGAAAAGTATACATTTAGTAAAATTGAAGAATAAAAACAGCCTCTTATGTCCAGCCTGTGTTTCACCAATCATATACTGAAGACATAATTTTAGTAACTGAATTGACGTAAACTTTTTTGTCAAAATATTTTTGACCCTCAATTCTACCATCATCTAAATAATTAACATCACAAGATCTCTGACCACTAATAACAATACAAAAACTTTTCATGCCATCTTTCTATTTTTCTGGTTATGTAACTCACGTACGTTAATAACTGTACGAATATTTTCCCCGGGATTTCGCTCTCACAATAACAAACATCACTGGAATTTTAAACGCTACCCAATTTACGAATATTTGGTAAGTGATAAGACGGGGTTACCAGTTCAACCCGTGGAACGGCTACGTGATGTGCAAGGTATATATACCACAACATAGATTACGACAGCAGACCCAATCCTACGTATAAACATTAGGCCCTTTGCAGATTTTTCGGCACAGCAACGGTACCGAAAAAATGCCGCGTTGCCTGCACCTACGCACATGTCGGTAAAAAATGTGCAGTGCCGCAATGTCGTCATCGATTTCTAGGGAAGACGCTTTATTAGATCTTTACATAATTTTTTACAAAAAAGAATGATAATAATGAACTGTCGACAAATCAGAAAAGGGCCTGAAGGATCTCTGTTCACTGTCTGGTCTTGGTTTACGTTTCAAACTATAAAACTAGGTTCCGGAAATGAATCCCGCAATAGAAATAAGTATGTGTTGATGAGCATTGATGTGCATTTTTTATTGGGTCATGAATATTTAGGTTTTTATTAGAAAGCTTCTAAATTACACAATGTAAAATAACGTGTTCATCATCTCATCATCTCAGCCTAAATAACGTGTTGAATGACAAAAAAACTTAACTAAGCCGATAGTTTTTTAGCTCTCAACCTGTTTAATATTTAACCATGTTTCTCCATTATCCAATATCACTTGACACCAGTTCTAAATTTAACTAGATAAACACGAAAGAACAAGTACAGAAAAATCAGTCAATAACGGGCACAGATTGTGTGATCCAGTTTTATTCGAAAAAATATTTACATCAGTGTTCCCTCTGGGTTTTTCTATATTGTGGTAATATGGTGCTGAAATAAGCGGAGTAGGTCACATTTCTGATTGCAGTTGAAGATAGCTTCTGCAAGAGAAGACATAGTAACGTATATTATTTGATATCTCTGAAACATTTCAAGATTGTTATAGGTCTATTGAATCAAATTTAATAGTTAAAGAATACCGTTAGTCTCGTAAAAAGTGAGTCGTTTGTCGTATAATTACTTAATTGTTTTGAACTGTCATTATTATACTAATAATCCAATTTATAACAAAATGATAACTAACGTGAAATATCTTACAGATATATTAAATAATTTTCTTTTGAAATATAAAGCAATTTTGCACACTGTAATCTTAATAGCTTTTTCAGCTTTAATGCTTACAGCTGCCGTTCATGAATTAATGTATGAATCTGATACGGACTATACGTGAACTTATAACACAGAAACTCATATAGCTCTCTGCGAGATTCGTGTACGTTAAAATAAAAGATAACGAGTGTTTAATAATAATGATTTTTGGTTTCTTTTGACAAGGCTTTATTAGATTCTGTCTGACGTAGAAATAAGCATTGGTTAAAACAAGATGATCATCTCGATCACTGAGGACATCTTATAAAAATCGGAAAATTTTAAACATACATAAATGGTGTTCACTCATTATGAATAGATGAGTGGATTAATGAACAAGTAGAGAATACAACGGCCATGCTTTTGCCCTTTTGTGTTAGGTGATATTTTTGTAGCTCTGATGAGTGGTTTAATATATATTTAATAAAAATATTATATTGATTAATTAAATAGAACGGCCTTAAGAACCCAGCTAGGAAACAATATTGAAAAAAGAACTTCCTAAATTGATTCGACTGGAAAACGAATGCCGATCAAGTAGTGCTTATCCTTCTTTTTCTTGCTTGAATAAAAAAAAAATACACGTACAGTGGCAATATTCGTTAACAATATTTTATGATTGACATCGAGATTCATAATTAAGTTTAATCCTGTATATTTTTTGCACAAAATTAGTTTTTACCTGATGCTGCCGTAAAAAGTCAAGTTGTGTGACCATTTATAAAGGAATAGGAATCTGCGCTAAACGGACCTCGTTGTTTGTGAAATTTTTATAATAATTTAATTTTGTTTGAAGTCATGTACCATGTAAACATGGTAACTAACTAATAATAATAAGTAACTGAGATTGGACAATCTATTAGTAGCATAACTATGGTAACAAATAATTTAAATTGACTTAAACACAACAGAGAGTAAAAGCTTATATTTTAGTTTTAGGTATTTATTGCAATAATATTTAATGAATATGCATGTGACGTATTACTACTCCAGGATTTCCTTATAAATGTAAATTCATTCATAATCAATAGTAATTAAACTAGATCCTGCGTAGTATGTGGTTTATTTCCCTAAATTGGACTGTGCAGCAGCAAATGTGCAAAATAGACCGGCTATACGTAATTAGTGGCAGCAGGTTGGTAAAATCATCTTACTATATTTTCATCATCAATGTAAAGGTTGTGTAGTTGGATATTTGGTATTCAATCAATGACTGTTAATGGATTTAGCTGAAAGAAGACAGATTGAAGTCTTTAGAAAATTACCCCACCTCCGACAGTATAGATAAGAATTTCAATTTTTTTTTTTATAAATATAGGCATAAATGCTATGAAAGTTTATTTAGCGGCAGTATGTTTTTATTAACTATATTTCGGTGTGAAGGCATTTTTGGAAACAACACATTTTGGTGGTGATAATCACTACAGTTTAATGGTCCTTTTTCATAAAAATACTAAATAATATGGTATTCAAATGTTATTTAGCTGGATCTATAACTTACTGTGGTAAATGATACTACTGCCGAAGTTCTTACTTGGATTTATTTAACATGACTTGTCATGTTAACTTATTACAAACTCTTCATCTCTTAAATTAGAAATTGTGCCCATACATTAATGATTACTTCGATTGACATAGTAACTGCTTAGCAACTGCCTACTTCAAATGCTCACGAGCAACTGACCGAGTAGCGATCTCTACCAATACTACTGTTGTGTTTCCCCACCACAATTCAATTACGTCATGTCTTTTTCCCGGTCGACCCGTTAGTGTTTCCAACATTTGATTAAAATACATCGTCGATACAATCACGATATTTTTTAATCTTCAAACATTAAACAACACAAAAAATGTTGATTGCTCTCGATAGCTCTAAACTTGTTATCGATTACTTTTTACCGATTTTGTGTTGTTTTCCGTACGTTAATTAGCCTATACAGACCCATTTTCCTTTTCCAAAATCGCCTATAAAGTCGCACCCACACTTTACCTGACCGGGGTAATTAAACACTCAATTTCTCCACAAGAACCCGCCTTTTCCTTCAAAGGTACGTCATTAAGCACATTTATGTCACCCTACTGACATAGTACTACTTTCACTCAGGTAATTTTTATACCATACTCAGAAATACCCGGTAATGTCCACGGGGTTTAGTGCTAATCCATTAACTTCTCGCACGTATTTACTTTTTATGAATATACTAGTTGCTGTTCGCGAATTTGTTTGCGTAGTATTAGGTTCTAAGATAGAAACTTTCCTTATAGTGCTCTGAACACGCTAAAGATCAAGATTTTCGGATCGAAGAATCGAATGAATAACTAAAAAAAATACAAGCCTGCGCTCTCTGCCCGTATCGTACTTAAAACTATAGTTGTATAGTGTATAGTTGTTTAAAATAGATTTACGAGTAGAGAGAGATAAATCTTTGCGCCTGTAAAATATAAAATTACTTACCTCTCTTTAAGTTAACCCACGAATGTAGGTTAAATAAAAATAATGGCAATCCTTTGCAGATACCACTAAATATTCGTTGATCGGCACATAAATCCCTTCGAATTTACAGCTTGACCGCAAAATCGCAGTATTCAGTAAATAGCCAACTCTGGTAAATAACGATAGCAACGATAGCACGTAGCGTTACTCCCGTTTAACGATGCCACGATAACACCTGCGGTTGTTGATAACCGTTCCATTTGTATGCCGCGCGCATTAGTGCAGCACTCAACTAAGTAATTAGCGCGCGAAAACACTCATTGGAGCTGTGTGTGATTTGGAAATTAATCGAGAAATTGTGTTAATACTCCAAGATAGTATTGCGCGTTGGTTGCATTGCAAATGAAAACAGATTTTTGGTTTATTTAAGTGTGTCCCTGGTTAATATTTTCTTTAATGATGAGAATGTTATTTTTATTCTTGTGGTTTGTGACACGTAGCTTTGTGGCGATCTAGAGTATGATTATTTGTTATTTGTCGCCACTGTACCTACAAGCTAACTTTGGAACGTGGATAAGTGGTGTGGTTGTCGCATTTTTGAAGCATTATTTACTTTGCATAAAAAATCCCAATTAACGTTTTTAATTTTGCATACCTACGATTGTTTTGATTTTATTTACCATGAATTTAAGTTACCTATTTGTCTATTAGGTATGACGACCTTGGGATGACTCTGGCAGTGGCTAGATAAAAAAGCAGAAGGTGTTCTTTGACGCTCTTCGCTTACTCCAGACGTTGACTGCAATAGGCTGACATGAATGGATTACTTTTTCTTTAGAAGCGATAAGCGATAACGCCTGAAGGCCTAGTACGAAAATGTTTTGTTCGTTCGGATGTATACACCTAATAGATTAATTACCATAATCTTCATTATTAATCATTTGAAAAAATATGATCAACTCAAATTAGCTGTGTAAAAAACACCACCGTTTTCGATAGTTCATAAATTGGCGAAGGTTTGATGCAAGTGAATGGTTATTTTGATTTGATAGGTTAATACGTCCGATCGAACGGAACACTTTCGTAGTAGGCCTCCTGCATTCGAAGATATTATAATAGTAGCAAAATCATTTACTCGTCTACGCCACTCGCATTAGTGCAGCACTCAAACAGCGTGGCAATTAGCGCGCTATCGAGTTGTGTGTGATTTAGAAATTAATCGACAAATTGTGTTGAGAGCCAAGAGAATAATAGGCGATAAGAAACTGGTGGCGTCCAAGCTGCACAGCCTGGTTCACCGCCGCAAAGTTGCTTGCCTATCGGTCTTCTACAGATTGTACTTCGGAGAGTGTGCTCATGAGCTGCATGAGCTCATACCACCGTCACCTTTCTTCCATCGGACATCCAGACGCACGGCCGGCTACCATCCGTTCTTAGTTGATATACCCATAATCCGCACTAAGCGCTTCTCATCATCTTTTATAATGCGCACAGCTAAAGATTGGAATTCCCTGCCTGCGTCTGTATTTCCGAGTGCATATAACCTGACTCTCTTTAAGTCCAGAGTGAATAGGCATCTTCTGGGCAAGCTCGCTCCATCGTAGATCCCATCTATGCTCTAGAGCAAGATTGGGGTCAAGAGTAAGCCCATCTTAAGTAAAAAAAAAAAAAAAAAGAGTGAGATCACACCACGCGGGGGCGGGTGGTTTGATTTAAATGTATTATAAAGGCATTTTAAGCAACCCGCTTGTTACACCGAGCCTGTATGCAAAGGGTTCGATTCAATAAAATAAACTAAGTATAATAATATAATTCTTAAATCAAATAATTAAATTAGCATACAATCAACAACATATTTAAATACTGTTGTCTTTTATTTACGCGAACACGATACATTTAAATGAAACTACTTTTACGGATTATTTCGCGATTTATTAACATTTTATTTAACCTGACGTTTCGAACACTTTACAGCGTTCGTGGTCACAGGTAGACTAAGGTGTTATTCGTCTTTACAATATTTTGAAAAAATATAAACTACCGTCACTCAGTTAATATTAATTTGTGTTCCTATCTACGCAAAAAGAGCTAACTGTATCTAGAGGTCTTGCAGTGCGGGGCCTAGCATGTTACGGGAGGCAATTGAAATTAGAAGACACCCGAATTTCAACAGAGAAGATGGTTGGAAAATACCACCAGCATGGGATCCTGTTTTAACGAAATCCCATATTTTTCACCCAGAAGTTTATAGGTACAAAGCATTCTTTTATTTTTAATTGGAAAACCTTTAATAATATTTGATAATTTATTACACAATCGTATGGACATAGCGTAGCATTTTTTTTTACAACATTTTGTTGAGCAATATGGTGCGAAACTTTAAGGCTATAAAATTGGTGCCTTGTTGCTTTCGGTATAATATTATTTTTATTTTTATTGAGTAAACGTCCTCCGCCTTAAACTTCATGTGATATCAATTTTGACTTAGTTGCAAACTAAAACTGTTTTTACTTGAAAATATAGTATTAGCCAGTAAACTGTAACAAGACTTATCATTATTAATTAGAACGGGCGGTTTCATTATAGAGCCACTAAAGCGTTAGAATACTGCCATTATAAAAAAAAACTTTGAAATATCTTGATCTGTTCCATAATGAAAAGCGGGGTAACCATGAACTCTTAAAAGAATCTTGTCAAATCTGTCAAATTGACAGATTTGAGATTGTTTTAAGAGTTCATGGTTACCCCCACATGTACAACTGAGCTTGTATGCGACTGAGGATGACATTACTCGAAGCCGCGCCCTATGAGAATTAGAGCTGAAACGAAGAAGTAATTACTTCTCCGTTTCAGCTACTACGTGTTCAAGCACGCTGTTGTGTGTTAATTTAAATGTGTTAGTTGTCATTTAAAAAACCCTAGTTAGGGAAAAAAACAAACCGAAAAAGTTTGTCAAAATGAGTTTATTATACATTATAAGTAGAGAGTAAGGTATCACCTAGCTAGAGTGTCTGTTTAAAATAAGGATGACTATAAATGTAATTAAATTGCACTCTTAAAGTATGGCGTGAAAACTATTATTATAAAACAAGTAAATAAAAGTACATTACTTGTATAGCTTTTTGTAATTTACACGTATTCAGCGACCAAATAAAATTAAATACGAATTAACAATCAGTAGCAAAAAATAGTTATAAATTATTCAAACGTGAGCAATCAGAATTTTGAAATTAACAATATCGTTGAATTAAAATAATATTAATAATTAACTATCGTATTTTGCTAATTACGCAAACGTAATTAGCACTGTAGCATAATTAGCTGTTCGGAGAATTGATTCATTAAGTCAAGGCTGGAAACTTTTTGAATTTATTTAAAAATATTTCGTGAAATGGTAAATGCAAAAATATTTTTAACATTGAAGGTGTTCTTTTTTGAGTCATTGTCACAAACCAACCAGCGAGCCTTACCTAAGTCCTTTTTGACATCAACTGCGGGCTTCCATTATTACGTGAGGCGATTTTGGCGATTTTCGACCGCCCACTCCCTTTTGTGAGATTTGGCTCGATCCTCTCCCCTCCCCTACTTTAATCTCATGTGAGATTGTTAAGTGTATTCTTAGTTCAAACATGTTAATCTTTGCTTCATTGCATTGGATTTCTTTATTGTGTACTCGTAGTATGAAACACATCACGTTCAATTAACCCAGTTTTCTCGAAATTTTACAATGTTTGTTTTGAAAAAAAAGTAATACTTGCCAAGACCCCCTCCCTTCCCGACATCGACTCCCGGTCGGGTCAATGTTGAAAACGAACTTTTCTAGGTTTATCTCGGATCTTGGTGATGTAGTATCGTAGTTGTTTGTGATTTCTATAACACATGTAGTCAGAATCATGTCTTGATAATGGTGTTTAAAAATAAGTTTAATAAAAAACTAAAAACCGACTTTAAAATGAAACTAAAAAGCGAAAAATAATATTGACTAAAACATACCTAATCAGTTCTATTTGAAGTCGGTTTTTTATTAAACTTTTTTATTTCACAATTTTAAGTGTTAAGTCCCCTATTTTTCCCCTCCTAACTCCGCCAAAAATGACTTTACAGCAGAGTGACCTAGACAAATAGGTATAATAAAAATAGGGTGCTATTAATGATCAATTTTTCGACGAAATTTATTACAAGTCCCAGACGCCTTTAAAATAAGCTTTAGTTTTCACCTTCCAACTCCGCCAAAAATGACTTAACAGCAAAGTAACCTTAGCTAATGTTGGTCCTCTATGGACCCCCCATCGAATGGTATGATAAAAATAAGATGTTATATTGGGTCAATATTTCGACGAAAATTTGAAAGTCTTAAGGAAAGGGTTTTCCTACACTCCAACAAAACGGCGGCTATTTTAGTGTCGTAACCATAGGATAAGGTCTTGCATTAAATACCAAGTCAATTTAAGAAAGGAACTTTTTATTTTTTTTCGTTACTGAGTGTGCGTGTACGCCCCCAGTATATAAAACCTGTCTGGTACCTCATAAGCTCCACGTCTGCTCAACACACTGCGAAATACGTTCTGTCGACAAAAAGCAGTATTATCTTCTAACTCCTATCCGTTAAGGAGTTCTGTGGCTTCCATCATCAGGTCAGCAACATGACATGATGATTACCAGACCCAAACATCAGCATTGAGTCAGAAAATATGTGTAAAACATTATGGGTGCCTATAAAAATTTAGGGTTGCCCTCGATTTCCCAAGGATCCCATCATCAGAATCTGACTTGGTGTAAATGGGAACACCTCAGGAGTATACCCTTTCAATTTTGAAATCGGTTCATAATTGACGGCGTAATCGCGTAACAAACATACAAAAAAAAAACAACATTCAGACGAATTGAGAACCTCCTCCTTTTTTTGAAGTCGGTTAAAAATGCAGTTGTTTTTAATCTGTAATATAACTTTTTATTTCCCACTTACTGCGAAGGACAGATCTAAAAATAAATGTAAAGGAACATTGTAACAGTTTTGAACGCAACAAAAGTGCATACACGGCAAAAAGTTAGCAATTGTCGGCGGCTGTAATTAGAAGTTGGGCCGTCGTTACTATCCAGTTAAGGCGAGTTCGTTAGCGGGATTCGGTTAGCGCAGTTACTCGCTGATTGTTGGGTGAAAGTGAGCGGTGAAGTGAAGTGAGCAGTGGAACTTGGTGTATGCCTTAGCTCTATTTTGGATGTTAGATATTTAAAAGTTTATAATTTTTACCTTTAAAATAAATGTCAGATTATGTTTAGCAATTTATTCACAAACTTGACGACCGAACGGAACTCCGTAGCCGAGAGACAAGCATGCCGGACGCGTCCAACGTCATCATTGAAGTCCCGTTCTCGATTCGGGATCGGGTCAATGTAGAAAACGAACCATTTATATTGTCGGGGATCTTAATGTTTTGGTACCGTCGATGTTTCTGATCTCTATTACACAAGTGTTTCAACTACTTTGCAATGCATGATGATGTTGTCCAATTAAAAAAAAAAACAGAATATCGACGTCTATCTGGTCATAAAAATGTCTTCTCCTAACGAATTTCGGAAAAAATCACGTATAGATACTTCCTTGTATCAACAATTATTGTCAATTAATAATATCTCTTATGTAATTACACCTATTTTATACTTTAGTAAAATAATTGCCTGTATATTTTTACCATATGAAGCTATTTACTCCATAATAATTTGATTATAATCGGATTACGATAAATAATTTTATAATTAGAATCAAGCTTATTATTTTTTCCCAAAAAACTAATAATCTTCATTTCGTGTATCTAAAGTATCTGTAACATTATTGTTTACTTTTCTTCACCAAAAAAAAGTATCAACGCGAAAAAATCACGGACTAATTGATATTTTAAAATATTCAGAAATTTATCTTACAGCCGACAAAGAAAGAACCGAAAAAATTAACAAGCATCCGCATCCTTAAGCCCGCTAAATGCTAAAAGGATTATTTTATGGACAAAGTAAAGAATATCGTAAAAAATGGAATTTTGCCGGTGTCTGTTATTCCTTTATCTGAAGGGCCAATTACGAGAGTTTCCTCGATCGGAGGCGGTGGCCTTACAAATTGATTTGATGAATAATTTTCCAATTCAGCTGACACGAATATTGCAGGGAAAACTTAGAACGCGATTCCGATGGTTGTTCACGAAAACCTCAGCATATTTGCACACACGACTCCTTTTGTCATATCGTGAGTTCTTCGGCATTATAATAAGAATTGGGGAAAATTTATTAGCCATTCCTATTTGAAAAGGGTAAGGTTTTTTGTGCAGAAATACTCGTAGATAAGTTATGGTTTCAATCTGGATTATCGATAGATTGTTTTAAGGTTATTTTGTTTAACTAGTTTTTTAGGGTTCCGTAATCGTGACAAGGAGCCCTTATGGTTTTTTCATGTCCACCTGTCTGTCTGTCCGTCCGAGGTTTTTCTTGGAGACTGTTGAGTCTGTAATTTTGTGGAAGTATGTATATCAATCACGCCGACAAAGTGGTAGAATAAAATGATTGAAAAAATATTTTTTTTAAGCTTACGTAGCTCCCATACATGTAACGTGGGGATGTTTTTTTTCATCGTCTACCTCATCGTTTGGAGTATCGTTGCATAGGTTTAAAATGACTCCAGAGTTGCTAAGACTATTTTTCGATTTAGGAATTCGTTTGCGAAAAGTATTAAACTTTAAAGTGACAATTTTTGTTCGACCCCCTATAAAAGCAAAACTATTGGCTTAAAAAATCTGGAAAAATTCAGGATATTGATGCTTTTCATGAACTTTTAAGGAAAATTAAAAAAGAAGGAGTAATAGTCATTTAACTTATGTGTTAGAAAATTTCTTACTTAATAGAAATTCGTCAGAGGAAAACATTAAAAGTGACTTAAATGAAGTAATTGCTAAATATATTGTGGTAACGACGGGCAACTACGGAACCCTACACTGCACGTGGCATGACACGCACTTGGCCGGTTTTTTTGTATAGGTTATCTAAGGTCTATTATAGTTTAAAACATTTATTTATATTGTGCTTCTAGCGACTTCTTCCAATTTAAAAAAAAATTAGCTCAATAATAAACGTATACTTCATAGTTGAAAAGTGGATACACACTTCATTCATACCAGTTAACAATACAATACCTCTTTGAAAAGATTTTCTAAAACAATTCTGGGCCCTAACCATGAGCTTTTAAAACAATCACAAATCTGTCAAACATTATCATTTCTGTCAAATTTTGTATAAAAATGACGTACCAAAATTGACAGATTTGATAACTTTGAGATTGTTTTTAGAGTTCATGGTTAGGGGGCTGGAAGGTTATGAATTTCAATTCCCGAAATGAATTATTGTTTTGCCTTGCGTTCCGCAACATTTTTCGTCTGTTATTTGCTGAGCTAATTGAGAGATCCTATCGCATTGAAATGTTTAGCTTACAATGATTTGTGAGGGGACATCATTCTCTGGGTGAAATTAGTGAAAAAAATTGTGTACCTTGTCCTCCCTCACCTATTCAATCGCAATTTTTTCGCGACAAAGGCATTATGAGAGACCACTTAGCCTCTTAGATGCAACATAACGCGAATTTATTACAGTATAAAATTGCTTATAAACTAAGCAATTTTATACTGTGATTGACAGTAAAGCTGGCCAACCGACTTCAGTTCACTCAGCGAGCCATGGAAAGGTCATGCTTGTGATTTTATTAAGGGATAAAATCTGAAACGAGATCATCAGGCAGAAGACCAAAAGAAACGGACACAGTCCAAAAATGTAGCAAGCTTAAGTGGCAGTGGGCTGGCACATCTGTCATAGAACCAATAAAAGATGGAGTAAACTGATTCTTAAGTGGAGTCCACGCCTTGGCAAACGTAGTGTAGGATGGCCCCAGCTTGATGGACCGACGACCTGGAAAATGGCTGGCAGTTAATGGATGAAGAAAAATTAAGATCGTGCTCTTTGGCGCTCTTTGGGGGAGGCTTACGTCCAGCAGTGGACTGCAATAGGCTGAATAGATAGATAGATTCTACTTCTGGACACAATGTCTCTCCTAATCCATGCCACTTTTCTAACCCGATCCTTAGCTATTCCTTTACATTTGTTGATATTTGTTGCCAGTTAGCATTGCATAGGTTATTTTTGTGATTCATGGTATGCAATTGGCTGTTACAAGCTAATCATGGCTTTTACTAAGCAAAGGCTTCAGTAGCCCTCTTAAGTGCCAAAAGTTTAAACCTAAGTTTGTGCCTAAATGTTATAAATAAAGTTCTGTTTCATAAGTTACTTTAAAGAGGGTGATTTTATTGCCTAAATGCAAGCACTTTTTTGTACTATGATGCTTGTGTCCACTGTTGACGAAATAGTATTCAATCAACATTTTAACAAAATAAATGTTTACTAATTTTTTACGCATGTATTTAGATAAATCTATTAATAATGTTACTGAAGTTGACAAAATTGTTAAAGAAAGAAGCACATTTTAATTTAAAAACCACGAAGTACTTTTAAAAAAAAACATCCCCTCCAAAAATGTATAAGATATTAAAACGAAAGTCAATAACTACATGTATCTTCAGAGAGCTCTTAAAACAAATATGAATACACTATTAGAGCTATTTATTTTTGCATTGTAGTCGGCTTATCAAACACAGTTTTCGTCAATAAAAAACATTAAACAACAAAAAATTTAAAATATTAAAGCCTAAGTTGTCTGTGGCATTAAGTCATCTCGCGGGAAATTAATGGTACCCCATTAAGGTTAAGTGCCATTTTAGCTTATGTGACTTGACAAAAAGTTGGTAACTTCGCGGTTCGAACGCTTTATTGTTTTGGTGGACCACGGGGTTTTTTAACCTGTCTGATAGGTTAAGGATTTTATAGCCTTATAATTCATCATTATTAAGAAGACGACATTGCATATACATCAATTCCGAAAAGGGGACATTGTGGCGAAAGTAATGTCATAACTAGTTCGTTCGTTTTTACGTCTTCGAATGATTTAAAACTTTATAGGGCCAAAACGTATCAAAAGAACAAAGAAAATCTCCGATTACATGTGGAGCTCATGAAGGAAAGACGCGCTATGGTTCTGCAGTCGTCGGCGGATACAGTCCAATATCGGCGGCTCAACAGACAGATCTCTAAGTCTTGGACTCGCGACAAACGGGACTTTAATACAAACCGTATTAAAGAAGCAATCGAGCAAAACAAGGGCTCGAAAGTATTCGCAAGAGATCTGGCCGTTGGGCAAAGCCAACTGACGCAGTTGAAAACCGACGACGGCAGAATCGTATCGTCCAAACCTGAGCTCCTGAAAGAGATTAAAAAGTTCTATAGACACTTGTACGCGTCAACGCAACCGCATGTTAATAGTATAGCAGCCGATATGAGAGCTAAATTAACCCGACACTTTACCGAAGATATCCCGGACGTCAGCCTGTACGAGTTTAGTATGGCTCTCAAACAGCTTAAGAACAACAAGGCGCCGGGGGACGACGGAGTTACGGCTGAGCTTCTGAATGCTGGCGGTACGCCGATTCTAAAAGCTTTGCAGGGGCTCTTTAACTGCGTCATCATCGAGGGCAAAACGCCACAGACTTGGCACGGGAGCGTAGTGGTTATGTTCTTCAAAAAGGGCGATAAGTCTTTGCTGAAGAATTACAGACTCATCACGCTTCTGAGTCATGTCTATAAGCTGTTTTAGAGAGTCATTACGAACCGTCTCGCACGCAGGCTTGACGAATTCCAGCCTCCCGAACAAACCGGTTTTCGTAAAGGCTACAGTACCATCGATCACATCCACATACTCAGGCAAGTTATAAAAAAAACAGAAGAGTATAACCGGTCACAATGCCTGGCGATCGTGGATTACGAAAAAGCCTTTGACTCGATCGAGACTTGGGCAGTGCTCCAATCTCTTCAGCGGTGCCAAACTTACTACCGGTATATCGAATTGCTGAAGTCTTTGTACACAAACGCTGGTGGCAAATGTCACTACGTCTCCAGGACGAGCGCTCGGAACCGATTCAGCTGCAGCGGGGTGTAAGACAGGGAGACGTAATATCCTCGAAACTATTCACCGCAGCGCTTTCAAGCTCTTGGACTGGAGAGGACTTGGCATCAACATCAACGGCGAGTGCCTGAATCACCTTCGTTTTTCCGATGATATCGTAGTTATGGCTCGAATCCAACTCGGATAGGCAGCGTTCGGGAAGCTACGTAATATCTTCTCCTCACAAAAACTACCGCAATGCCTCGAGACCAAGGAATTGAATCAATGTGTGTTGCCAGTGATGACATACGGATCTGAGACGTGGCCGCTAACGATGGGCCTCATAAGAAAGCACAAGGTCACTCAAAGGGCGATGGAGAGAGCTATGCTCGGAGTTTCCCATCGCGATCGAATCAGAAATGAGACGATCCGGAGGCGAACCAAAGTCACCGACGTAGCTCTCAGAATCGCAAACCTTAAGTGGCAGTGGGCGGGGCAAATTGCTCGCAGGACTGATGGCCGTTGGGGCAGGAAGGTCCTTGAATGGCGGCCGCGGGCCGGAAGGCGTAGTGTTGGTAGACCCCACATAAGGTGGACCGACGATCTGGTGAATGTCGCGGGAAGCCGCTGGATGCGGGTGCACAGGACCGATCTTTGTGGAAATCCTTAGGGGGTCTTTCGGCTGATGGATGGATGGATGGATATTCACGTATTTTCTACTTTATTAAAAAGATATTAAATGGCTACTTTATTTATTTCTATAAAGCATTAACAATAAAACCTCAAAGCAAGCCTACTGTCCGCTTAAATTCCTAAAGACAATTAATGAGTTCTCACAGCTTTATCTTTACCGAGAGACCGCTATACCTAGACTTGTTTTTGGTACAAAGATTCAAAACATAATCCACTTATTTAATAATTAGACATTGATCGCATAAAGCGAACGCAAATAATTTAAACGATTCATTCTCGAAATTAATATTGAATATTATTATCACCCCTTTCGTAGCTATGTCAATTATTTTGAGAAATCGTTTGTGGAATTATAATAAAATATCCTATTACTTATTAAGAAATTCCATTCAAAAGGGATATAATAAACTTAGAATAGGTATTCAAGACAGATAATTAATTTATATAAATCTAGATTATTATGACTTAAACCTTTTTTTTGCCTATACTATAGACCACCAAAGATTTTGAAAAGTTTTTAAAGTATTTGAGCACCAGATTCTTTTGGGTCAAAGAGGGTTTTTGTTACAGCTTTTATATTCTGTAACTTTTTTAATATCTTATGAGTTTCATTTCGGTGGTGGTGGTTCCAAGTGATGAGGTGATGCTTACAGAATGCGAAGTGATAGTGGTTTGCAATGTGATAAGCGAGATGATGTTTTAATTTTATAGAACCGACAGGCTGCACAGAGATAGATCTAAATTAGGTGATGAATAATAACGTCTAGATCGTCAATATTTGATCGAGTACCTAGTTAGTACCCGATTTAATGCTATTGACACAAAAAAGTAGTAGTAATAAAATATGTAATTAGTTATTAAACGAAAGACCGGGTGACTTTGCTAAGAGCTCTGCCAAGAGCTATACAGGGGACATTTATTTTCACACTCTCACAGGTGCTACTTACCTATATTGTGACTGTAAAATATTTTTTTAATAAAATATTATTCCATTTAGTACGTAGATTATTTATTATCTGTTTTAAAATTGTACGTAAAACTAATTTTACAATACGGAATATTATGACAGACAGGACGGACAGTGACGTACTGCCGTCACGAACAGATCTGGCTCCGTATTAATTTTTATTTTTACTTATAAAACTTGCGATTTCCTTTACAAAAACAAACTTAAAATGTCATACAAAGTGCAATACATGTGTGAAAGTGTTATCTCAACAAAAAACTTCATAAGAATAGTGTAAATAGTGATTATTTAATATATGCTTAAACCCACTCAATAAACATTTATGGACCCAAATCAAGTGATTATAAGTCCTCATTCAAGTGTGAAAAAAACAATAATAACTACTGAAGTGTATAGTGAATAATTAAAAATAATCAAAAGTGAGCTTGTTGAACATCATAAACGCAGTGAGTTGAACAAAATTCCATAATAACAAATGTGGGTTCACTAGCATTAACTTAACGAACATTATATTCATATCTCAACAGCACGAAGCAAGTGATCACTTAATTCGCCCAGCAAAAATATGCACCGCGTAGCCTAATGCGCGTAGCGTTGGACTGTACATCCGTGGGTCGCAAGATCGAATCCCGCCACTGACTGTCATCGATACATTTTTGTTTCTACAAAAATTAAATTATAATAATATATCCAAGTTACTGAGGTGATTGGTGTTTTCAATACTGTGAACAACAAAGATGAATTTCTTAGAAAATATATCGTTCCGTAAAAAACGCGAATCTCGAACTGACAGTGCCGAAAGACGTAAGTTAAGCGATTCTTCGTTAGATGGCGCTTCCGAGAACATTTCATCCGACGAGGCACCAAACATATCAACTGATGGGATAGGTAGTGAAAAAATTTACATTCAAGAACTTCAAAACGAAATAGTAACTTTAAAGAATGAGTTAAAAGCAGCCTACAATGAGTTAAACATGATATTGGCAGAGAACAGACAGATTAAAGAATCACGACGTATTACGGACACAAAAAGTACTAATACGTATAACTCAAATAAAAAGGCTAGAAAGAGAAAAAACTCAAACACTTCAACAAATAATAAAACTGACAGCCAAAACAAAAAATCCAAATCCTCCTCGACACCACAAAAAGGCAAACAACAACAAAACGAATCAAGTACAATTACCAAAGAATACGACACTATGAAATTATCATTGAGAAACGAGGACACTGGAAACCAAATAATGAAGATATGTATTATAAGCAGTAACAATTCTAATAAAGTACTAAAAATTGCGCAAAATACTTTTCAAGAGTCACGGGTCATCCATTAAATAACACCAAATGCGGGAAATAAAAAAATGACAGAAAATATAGATTAAAAAATTAAAGAATATACTATCCAAGATTGTTATATTATCCTGATTGGAGAAAATGATTTTTCCACAACTAATAACTATCTCGATTTAATAATAAATTTACGGGAAACCTTGCAAACCCTGGATCATACCAATATTATAATTTGCCTACCAACTTACAAATGTAAAGAATACTGTGATGTCTTTAATTGGAGAGTTGAAACTTTCAACAATCTCCTGTATCTTGATGTACTTAGTCATAACTACGCCTTTTTATTAGACTCAAATCTTCAATTATCTTATGATTATGATATGTTTTCCAAATTTAAAGGTATTATTAATAATAACGGCATGCAAAATGTATTTAATAACTTAAAAAGTCTTATTACTGAAATAATGGATTGCAACAATGACTTTAATAATAATTGTAAACCTGACATAGATATATTAAACGATAGTTCTAGTTCGACGAAGAGTAACAATGAGTTTTTTCTATCCTAACAGTGACGTATTATATAAACGTAGTACCCACTGTTTATGCATTTTACATCAGAATATTGCTGGACTGATTAATAAATCTGATGAACTGATTGTATGCTTAAATGAACTGTCAGAGAAACATGCAAATGTGGATATCATTTGTGTTACTGAACACTTTATTAGGTCTGGTAGTGAAAGCTTTTTATTTATACCAAATTATCAATTAGCCTCTTTCTACTGTAGAGATGGCTCAAGTAGAGGTGGAAGTTGTATCCTTGTATAAAAAGGCCATCAATGGAAACCAATACCAGAAATGTCAAAACTTTCGATACCCGGCATAGTTGAGTGTTGTGCTATCAACCTTTTCAAGATAAAAACAATAGTTGTGTGCATTTATAGAGTCCCTAAATCATGTTACGTTGATATATTTTTCGCTAAGCTAGAACAAGTGTTGATGTTTTTGAGTAATGAGTACAAATCTTACAATAGCGGTATCAGGTGACTTCAATATTGATATCTTAAAAAGAAACAGTGTAACTCTTGACTTTGAATGTATATTTTTAAACTATAACCTAAAATTAGCATTAAGAGAGCCTACTAGACTAAAATCCAAAACTTGTCTTGACAACTTTGCACACAATCTCAAAAAAACTTGTAAAGCGGAAGTGAGAGAATTTGCCCACTCAGACCACACAGCCCAACTGCTCAAATGCCCCATTGAAAGTTTACCAGCACTTAAATTTTGGCGTAGAAAACAAAGAGACTTCTGTAGGGAAAACATTATTAAGTTTAGAGAATGTCTAAAACAATTAACATTTTCCGAAATATACAAGATCGATGACCCTAACAGTGCTTATGAACACTTTGTCGCAGATTTTAAACTCTTTTATGAATTGTGCTTCCCATATAGGATGGTAACTATTTCTCATGTTAAAAAACCGAAATGGATATCTCGAGGAGTAAAACTGTGCAGTATAAAAAAAAGGCAATTACTATGGAACTCAAGGTTCAATCCTACTATTGAAAATAATAATGCTTTTAACAAATATAGTAAACTTTTTAAAAAGATAATGAAATTAACACAACGTGCGCAAAATAATGATGCGATGAAAAATTCAGTAAACAAAGCAAAAACTACTTGGGCGTTAGTAAATAACAAAAAAAAAAAAAACTAAAGAACACATACAAGACATTAAAATAGGAAATAATATTGTAGATGACCCTAAAATAATTGCAAATATTTTTAATGACTATTTTATCGATAAAATTACAACAATACCTGATTCTGGCAATAATGTTACATCCAATATACAAACTCAAAAACATTCTATGTTTATGCTACCAAGTCTTCCCATTGATATCCACAGAATTATTCTTAGTTTAAAAAACACTAACAGCGAAGGAATCGATGGAATATCAACCAAAATAATAAAATTAGTCAGTGATTTAATATGCGGTCATTTGAGTCACATCATCAATTTGTGTATTAGCAAAGGAAAATACCCTGATCAACTCAAAACCACCATTGTCAAACCCTTGCATAAAAAAGAGAGCAAACAACAAAAAGAAAACTATAGACCTATAGCACTAGTACCAGTTATTTCAAAAATTTTTGAGAAATACATTTCTAGGGAGATCTACTCGTTTCTAGAAAAACATAACATTTTGTGCAAAGAACAACACGGCTTTAGACAAAATACAAACATAAACATGGCTATCTTTGAATTTTTAAATAATGTAATACCTAATGTTGACAGGAGAAATCCAGTATGTGCTATTTTCTGTGACATGACCCAAGCTTTTGACTGTGTAAATCATGACATTTTAATCAATAAACTTATGACATATGGAATCGGAGGAAATTTAGCAAAACTTATACACTCTTACTTGACAAACAGAAAACAGCAAACAGCAATCTCAAAGATAAATTTTAAAACCAAACAAGAGGAAGACTTTTTATCGACAGAACGAACTGTTAGATTTGGAGTACCACAAGGTAGCGTATTGGGCCCGCTTCTGTTCATAATTTACATAAATGACCTACCGAAAGTGACAAACCACCCTATGACCCTATTTGCAGATGATAGCACTTTAACAGTAGCATGTAAGGAACCTGACAATTATGCACATGACATTAATAACTCCCTGACATTGATAATTTCTTGGTTAAATAACAATAATCTAAAAATTAACCTAAGCAAAACTCAGCAAATGCATTTTAATCAAAGATCGCCTAACTCATCGGGTATTGAATTAACTTATAAAGATGACAAAGTATATGAGGTCGACAACGCCAAATTCCTAGGTATATTTATTAACAAAAAACTTAATTGGAAAGCTCACATCGAGTATCTTAGTAAAAAAGTTAGCAGCTGTGCCTACGCACTCTTTAAACTAGCCCCTGTACTAAATACCGATGCCCTACTCCTAGCCTATCATGGCCTAGCTGCGTCAAACCTGAGATATGGCATTATATTCTGGGGAAACTCCACGGATAAGGAAATTGATTTTAAAATACAAAAAAGGTGCATACGAGCTATGTTCGGACTGAAACCAACCGATAGCTGTAAATCATATTTCCAAAAACACAGAATTCTAACACTTCCATCCATGTACATTTTGGAAATAGCATTATTTGTAAAAGCCAATCCAAAATTATTAAAAAAATGGGCAAATGTGGTAAGCCGCAGCCGTCGTGACAAAACTAGACTCTGTATGCCCACATCGAAGACAGCTCTTATGAGCAAGAATGTATTATGCATGGCACCTAAAATATACAATAAGCTCCCCCTAACATTAAGAGAATCACATTTTAATGACTTCAAGGTGAAATTAAAGAATTTATTAATTACAAAGTGCTATTATACAATTCAAGACTTCATGAATGATTTAATTATTATTAAATTATATTTTTTAAATTTGTACACCGTTTTGGTACGGCATGTTGGAACTAAATTTTATAACATCCCATCTACTATGTACACATGTCCGAACAAATAAATGATTATTTTATTTTATTTTTTATTTTATGAATTATACAGTTTAATACGTTACCTGATATTAAAACTTTAACTCAGCCGTTTCACTTAAGCTGTGTTAATACGTGTGCCTTACCAAATTGGCGCCAAACACTCGCGGGCTAACGAGCTACAACTTTTAATTACCAAACTTAAATCTCGCCTCGGAGACACCGAAATACCGCCGTAAAAATAAGCCGGAGTTCCGACTTTTCAGGAGGAAACTTTACTTTTTCTTGCGATTGAGCTTGCGGTGCCTTTTTCAGTGTTATTAAATTGTAGAGTTGTAAAATTTTTGCGTTTTTTGGACGGAAAATTCCTGTGAGCGGTACCTATGTTTTGAAACTTTTTGTAAGTAAACTAAGTAAACATCCTAATTTTGCAATAGATTTTATCTAGTCGTCAAAATTAATTTCAGTTTCTTAAAGGTGTGCTTATATCTATTAGCTTTTAGGATAAATGATTAAAAGCAATCTTGGTGCAAATTACAGTTATGTATTTATCCTCTAAAGCCTTTGCAGTGACACGGCAAGTAACACTTGACGGCAATTTTTTTCATTGCCGTGGTACGGCTAGCGACGCGCGAGAAGTTACTACATTTGATGTGTCAACAATACATACATACATCGACATGGTCTCGAAAAAAGGGATAGATCCTTTCTTCCTCCTTACGAAGTACCAGACTATTTATTTTTGCGAGCACACACATAAGTATGCTAATTTAAATAATATATATTGTTTTGTTGTTTGCTGACCAAAAACGGGAATCAAACCTTTGCGCTCTGGGTCAATTATCGCGCCATTACACCAATCGGGTCACCGGATATGCTAAGCTTCACCACGTCATGGTGACTACGCCATGCAGTGCTACGCCTTTCCCAAACTGTTTAATAATTACCTAATATTTGTACGTTTGTAAATTTTTATTATAAATTTATTAAAATATTCTCTAAAAACATTTCATTAAAATTTAGATCCTAACATTAAAATCTTTTTTCAACACAGACCAGACAACCGATTACTTAACAGAATCTCACCTAAAATCATCATTGTAGTTAAAAAAAGTTCAAAGCTATAAGTGTTTTTTTTCAGTAAGTATTATTGCCTGTTTAAAAATAATCTGGTTATTTTTATTATAAATAAATAAACTAACAAAGAAAAAAACCACACTCTTTGTTTTCCGTCCTACGCAAACTTTTTAAACTACCAACATTCGCTTTTTATTGCTAAGATAATAAAACTCCCGCAAGTGCAGCTCCTCGGTTGAGCTCCCAAGACTGCCAGGGCCATTTTTTGTACGCGCTTTGACATAATTTCAATTAGTTTTTTTAATAATGGCTAGACGGCTCGCCGAAGTTAGTCTAGGCTATAAACAATTTGCGATATAGACGCCGCAAAAAGTCAACGTTTTTTGAATGGGTATATGCCATTTCTGTGTGCCCCATGGTTGAGAATACTTTTGGCAGTAAGTCCGCCATTTGTACCACTTATTTCTGTCTGTGTTATAAAATAGGTATACTCGTAAATGAACAAAAATGGGTAGCCATTCGTAACAGCTACAAAACGCATCAACTGATCTGCGTATTACATACTGTTTTGTTACTCTGTAACTTGCCGCATAATACGTCGCCGGGGTTGCCACACACCACTAATCTCCAAATTTTTGCATCCTGTACCCGCTGCTAGTGCTACCCATAGAACAGGGAAAAGCACTAGAAAAAAGAAAACAGTTTAACGAGCAAATTGTTTAAATACAAATAGAGCTATGGCGGCGTTTTGTTGCTGTCGCGAATGGGCCATGTGTGGTTACATCGATAGGGACTTGTTTATCATAGCATAACTTAAAAGAATTATATTTATTCTTTGTTGTACTAACTAATTAAAAAAATATTAAATAATATTGAATGATTAGAAACATTTTGTTTGTATTGTGAAAGGCTATTAGGTACATCCTTAGTTAATTGTGCTATGCCTGCTTAGAACAAAGCTTCTAATGACTTAAGTTGTCTAAGTCTAACTAGGCGCATGACCGGATAAATTGAGACGTCTTTTTGACGACGGGAAACTTAAGGAAACTTCTAAACTTTATTGAGAAACTACCAAACTATTTCAGACTTAAAATTCTCAAGTTTTTTTTCCTAATTATGGCTTTAATCCAAGTTGTTTATAAAGTAATTTAATAATTAAATAGAACATACAGACAGCTGACAGAGTATCAAATTTAATCTCGTTAATAGTTTACTATACTTAATCAGTAATATCAATAACCTCTTAAAGATAAGTCTCAAAATCACTGGAAAAATATTAATTAACTTCTGCTTGTTAAAAATGACATCTACATAAAATCATGTGTCGTAGGTATTTCCGAATCGTAGCGGCTCTTAAGACCAATTTTATTAAACCCACTTTAAAAGAACGAAAAATTCATAGTCGAAGTAGTTTCCACCCGAAAGTTTCAATTTGGCACACCGAAACAGGCATTTAGCATCTACTAGCGTAAGTTCTCAGAACGTTT
Source organism: Anania fuscalis (assembly GCA_950371115.1). NCBI lineage: Eukaryota > Metazoa > Arthropoda > Insecta > Lepidoptera > Crambidae > Anania > Anania fuscalis. Next base: position 12,408,510 of record OX493335.1, on the reverse strand, counting down.
CGTTTTAAGCAGCCTCCTCTGTGTATCGGGGTTACCGAGCACTTACCATAATGGTGCCGCGTAAGTTTTCTTTGTTTGAATTTTTAAATGTACTGCGGACTTGACACGAATATCCTTGACCTTGTTTTTGAAAGTAGGTTTTAAGTTTAGACGAACTTTATAATGTTAAAATACATTTGTAGATTTTGAAGAGTGAAATAAATATTTAAAATAACTTTATAAATCAACCTACATTGTGACTTATCAATCACCACCGGATACCAAGTAGTCGTGGTCAAATATACCAATTAATATTGTATAACTTTAAATCAAAACCACGCGTCGTCGTCAAACACATTTTCATTCAATCGATCGTGCAACTCGTACTTATTAAAAATTGGGTGTCGGTTTCATTAATTGTGATTCTATTTTCCACTGTAGACTTATTTTTCTCTGTAGAATTATAATATGAGTTAAACTTCACTTTAAAATGTACCATCACTTGTAGTATGTAGCGTTCATAAACGGAGCATTTCCCAAGCGATCTACGGAAAGTAATATTTCGAGATAAGACTGCACATAAAATGTTTGTCTTTGTCGGCACTAGGGTCACCAACTGACAGAGTTTTATGGCAGTCGTTTAATTTTAGAACAATGCTCTATATTTCCCGTTCTCTGATTCCGAAAATGTTTGGCGAGAATTTTGCTAGGATCTGACTTATGGATGTAATTGTATTTCTCGTATGTCTAGTTTATTCTGAAAAAAATATTAGACTTTGGTGAACCAATGTTAATGTAGCAAGACTACAATGTTTTGAAGTGTACTATTTATTTTTTTAAAACATCCTTACACTGAATTTATTTACCGTGTAAAAATGGGACAAGGAATGTATTTCTACCTCAATAAATAACTTATGCAATGTTTAAATTCTGAATGAAAAAATATCTAGCACTAATTAATTAATTTACCGCAGCGTCTGTCGATTCAGTTTTCAGCATTAAGATTTATGCTTATTTTTTAAAGATCTCTACCAAGTCCTTTCACGCTTATTCTGTCAAGAATAAAGTATTGGTGTGAGTTTCTAAATTATCCTCCATAGCGATATTCATCGTCAGGTCTTCATTTTCGACCCTTTTCTATTTCGGCTTTGCACCCTTCGTACATTGAGAACGCCAGACTATTCAGCATTTCTGTCATTTTTTATTTACATCATCATTTCAGCCACAGGACGTCATCTGCTAAACATAGGCGTGCGACTTCCAGATTGGGCGGTTGGAAGCGGCCAGCATCCAGCGGCTTCCTGCAACCTTTACCAGATCGGCTTGTGGGTGGACATCCCAAGCTGCACTTGCCGGTACATAGCCTCCGTTTTAAAACCGTTCTGCCCCATCGGTCGTCAGTTCTACGTGCTATCTATGTGACCCACCCACTGCCACTTTAGCTCTGAGAACAGGAAAAAAGCACGAAGGCTATTCCTCTGCAGCGAGGCGTAAAATAGGAAGATGTCATTTTTTCAAACCTGTTAACGTTAGAAGACGCTTTTAAACTCCTGGAATGGGAAGAACTCGACTTCTCAAAGTTATTGTTGTTATGGCAGAGTCGCTGGAAGACCTCGGCACAATGTTTGAAGGCCTTAATAGAGTTTCCTAACAGGCTTTAGATGAACTTGGACAAAACAAAGGTAATGTCGAATGCCCATGTTGCGCCCTACCCAGTACCCGTTGGAAGATCTATCATTTATTTTTTATTATACCTAATTACTTCGCTTAATTAGTCTCTAATAGGTATAATAGAGATAAGTGATGTATAGATAGACACCTTATTGTAATTTATTAGGGTTCCGTACCCAAAGGGTAAAACGGGACCCCATTACTAAGGCTCCGCTGTCCAACTGTCTGTCTTTCTGTCCGTCTGTCCGTCTGTCACCAGGCTTTATCTCATGAACCGTGATAGTTAGAGGGTTGAAATTTTCACAGATGATGTATTTCTGTTGCCGCTATAACAACAAATACTAAAAAACAGAATACAATAATATTCCCGTTTAATTTTTTTCCGTTTTTATAGATTAGGTACGGAACCCTTCGTGCGCGAGTCCGACTCGCACTTGGCCGGTTTTATAATTTACATCATTGCTCTACATTGTCAAATGGCACGATAATGTTAGTTGTAGTGCGAAACTGCTAGAATGTTAATAACGTCAACAAAATTACTCAAATGTCCATGGGAACAAAATGATTCGGGTTCAACCGAGAAAAAGGACATACAAATGTTTCCGTTTAAGTTCTTCGCATTTTATGGCGAGCCTGTACTATGAGTCGTTTACTTTACGAGCTGTGTTGTTTAAGTATCACTGTTTTGTTGAGTATATTGTTATGAACCGTATTGTGCGACAGATTGTTGAGGGCCGGAATATTTTTTTTTTCGACAATCAGCGTGAAAATTACATGCTAATAATTAAATTTTTCATTATAAGTAAACTTAATAAAATGACCGTCTGAGCATAGAATGTTAAGGTTTTAATTAAAATGTTTAGCTTGATTTATTTATAGCCGTAGGTATGTAAAATTGACATTACCTTAATATTGGGTTAGGAAAAAAGTTTCTTCGCATTTTTTAAGAAAATTCAAATCATTTTTTTTATATAGTTTATATTTACATTTAACTAAAGTATGTAGGTACCATTTTGTTCGATAACTTTTTGCCATCTTGTAGGTAGGGACATGATCCCATTGCTATAGAAATTTTGGGGCTACTGATCAAATACCGCGACACTTGGTTTTGGCAGTCCTCTCGTGATGTTAACCTGACACTGCCTAGAGAATTCTGAAGAGAGCGAAACAGGTGGAAATCTAAAGGTGCAAGATCATGACTATACGGCGGATGCATTAACACCTCCCAGCCAAACTCTCTTAATTTTTGCTGAGTGGCTAAAGATGTGTGAGGTCTAGCGTTATCATGATGAAAAACCACACCCCTTCTGTTGATTAATTCCGGCCGCTTTCTCTCAACTTCTTGCTTTAATCTCATCAGTTGTTCGCAGTAGAGTTCAGAATCGATGGTCCTGCCTGGTGGTAACAGCTCATAATGAATGAAATGAATAATGCCCTTCCAATCCCACCACACACACAGCATCACCTTGTTGCGAGTTAACCCGGGTTTCACCACAGTCTGCGAAGCCTGACCGGCCTTTGACCACGACCTTTTGCGCACGTTCTTGTCGTACGTGATCCACTTCATCACCAGTTTTCAGCTTCTTCAAAAATGGTTCGGTTTCATTACGTCGTAATAAAGAATCACAAATGAGTACACGGTTCATTAGGTTTCTTTCAGTGAGCTCGTGGGGTACCTAAATATCGAGCTTTTTTGTGTACCCAGTTTTTTTCAAATGCGCCAAAACTGTTCTGTGGTCAATTTCCAGTTCTTCAGCTACGTCGTAACTACTGATATGCCGATTTTGCTCCACTTTTTCAAAAATGGCATCAATTTAATCCGTAATAGGGCGACCAGAGCGACGTGCATCTTTGACATTAAAATTTCCGGATTGAAAACGCCCAAACCAAATTTGTGCTACTCTCACAGACACTGCACTAGGTCCATAAACGTCGCAATTTTTTTTCGCGGCTTACGTTGTATTTTAACCTTTTTTGTAGTAAAATTTTAAAATGTATTGATTTTTTTCATTAGATTCACTCATCTTGACAGTACGAAAAACAAATGAAAAACACACATTTTCCTAATTTGAATTTGGAATTATCTTCTTTAAAATTTAAACTTTTAATGATACCAAAACCAGCCAGATACAAATAGTACAGCCAAAGAGATTTTATTACAAGTTCATACATCCTATAAAGCGAAAACACTTTTTCTCCAACCTAATATAACAGTATTTGCATTCTAGTTTCGATCGTCTTGATCAGAAACGGCATTCTTGTAAAATCCAAAACTGCTATTAAAGTTGTAGCCTCGACTCAAAATTAACTTTCGAAAATGAGATTTTTTCATTGCATTATGTATTTTTTGGCCCTTATAACTCATTTATTATAAGTTTCCAAGAATTGAATAATTCCGTTTTTAAAAATAATTTTACTGAGACCGGAACGTAACTCGGATTTTTATTACTGTCTAGTCACAAAATTTGGGCTTCTATTCTGAAAATTAAACTGAATGGAAAACAGATCGTGTAAGCCCTCTACAAAACTCATAGTAGGCCCTCTGGCCATCCGTTCACATGGCTACCCTAATCGGAAGGGTTTCCTGACAGATGAGTAATGTTGTTCGGAGGAGCTGGATAGTCCTGGGCCTTGAATGCTTACATTCTATAGTTGACGTTGACTAACAACTATCTGTACGAGACAACGAAAAGTCCATACAAATATTGGAAAACGTATTGTTCTGGTTTTGGAATAGGTATGAGGAAAATAAACTCAAGTGGTTAAAAGTAAAAACATTTTACATAATTATACAGATTTTTAAAGAGATTTAAAATTATATGGTTGCCCGAATTTTCTATAATATTAATATTTTCTAACTGTCTCATGTTAAAAATCGTCCTAGTCCGCTTCTTCAAGGAACTCCACTAAGCATTTAGTTACTTCAAAGCCAAGCGCGTATTTAGTCTCCAAGGTAAACCAATACTAACTGGTACCGGTTTGTAACTGACTGAGAAACCTTCTGACAAATCATTTTGATACGTTTTAAAAAGTTCATTTCGAAACTATTTCGTATTTTAATAAAAGCACTTGCTTTGTTACTTTTGAGGGAGGAGGGAGACAGAACTTATGTAAGTTTTGTACCTGTAAAACGTAATTTATTTATTTAATTCAGGCAGCACATTATAAGTAATACAGGCCCATATTATAAATTTATACCTTATTATCTAACATACATAAAATAATAAATTTAAAAATACACTATAAATGACACACTATATCGACGGCGTAGTGTTGCGCAACTTGGTATCAGGTAGCCGGCCACGAAACCGACGATACACAACACCTTTCGGCCAAAATTCCGCTTTCATGAAGGTCGACAGCTGTTCGGTTGGAACCCTTACCACAAACGAATTGAAATTCGTATTGTGACGAGATTCTAACCGTTTGACCCTTAGTGTGAATTTGGTCTTCAGTCGGATGTACTCTACAATCTCCTCGGCCTTTGTATAGTAATGAAGCCGGGACACGTAAAGCAGCGTCACTGGTATTGCAGGACGAAGTAGGTGGTTCGGTCCAGTCGGTGCGTTGCCGCATTGATTACGAGTGGAGAGCCTCTTTTTCTTCCTCTCAACCTTAGTGAAGCCCTCCTTATCACATTTATCAGCCTGTGATACCAGCTTCATCGAAGCAGCCGTGAAACTGCTCTTCCCAGCGGCAGCTGCAGAATATGCACGTGTCGGAGTGGACGTCAACACGCGTGATGTCTCTTGCGGCGCTCCGGGGCGGGCGGCGAGGCGCGCAGTAGCGCCAGCGATGTCAGTGACCCCGACAAGCGACGCATCATTTCGCGCCGACCCGAAACTGCTGACCGATGCATTCTGCGCCCCACGACGTGTGTTGACATTGCAGGCCTCAGGTGACCTATTTACCCGAGCAGTGTTGTTTAATAGCGACACTTTGGCACGTAAGTCACTAATGGTGTTTTCTGAGGCCTCCAGCTTGGCATGCACTTCGGCCAGACTAGCTTTCAGGAACGTGATGTCCTTCAAAACTCTGGTGACGTCGACGTGATCGAACGTAACAGGGGGCAGCTTGTGCAGCTCCTTTGCTACGAACGCAGGCACTTCGCCAGGATCAGTGTCCTTCAGCAAGGTTATAATGTCCTGCACACTTATTTCGCCCTTATTTCGCCTCCATCCCTCCGGCAAGACGGCATCTGGGCACTCTTTCCGAGAGTCTGGAACAGAAGACTGCAAATCTCTTCTTCCTTAAAATTGGATTTGCAGATCTGCATGATGCTGACCTCGACCATGGTGTCGATGGCAATGAAGTACTGCAATATAATTTATAATAATATAAGACTAAAGATATATAATACTAAGGATATAGGAAACAGGTGAACTACAATCTTTGTTGAAGTCATATCCATAGGGTAGTAAAGTAGATCATCGTGAATTTGCTTGCTATTGCGTTGCCTTTATCATATATGTGGGAAAATGACTAGTGTTCTCAAGCGGTTCAGACATGATAACCGTGGTCCCTAATATTTACACGGAGGTAGGTTATTATTGAAAACAGTCATGCACCGACTTAAAACGTTTAATTACAATTCTAGAAAATAAAAACAAAAGAACTATGTAGGTACACCGCTATCAAAACTTAATTAATAAAGTAGGCAAACGATCCGTCAAAGTGATCTACGCCGAGCGCGTGCCGGTTGCGGACTGCCAGCCCACGGCGCTGTTTCACTCGACGTTCCGTTAGCGCGCGACATCCCCGCCGCGCCACCTTGCAGACTGCTCGCGCACTTTGCCTCGAATCAAATCATTTGCGCCGACACGGCCTTCCTGACGAACGCACGTCCTCGTGCGTTAATCATCTAAAACCAACAATTATCATTTGGAACACTCAGTCAATATTTCTACTCCTAAGCTCTACTAGCTTGAACTCAACAACCATCATCTCAATTGATACGCGTGTAGCACTCGATGCAGCTCTGCGCCACGCGCTGGGGACCATCATGCATATAGCGTGAGGCAGGCCAGCGGCTTGCAGTCAGACAACGAGATGCTACTTAACGTACCTCTACACTCATCACATACGCCGGTTGGTCTTGATACCACCGCGTCTCTCTCATCCTACATCTCACGGTGAACTTGTACTTCTGTGGTAACCTCAGCTCTACCATCATCTTCATCTCCGCTGCTGTTCACCTCTGCAGTGACCACATCTTTACTACCATTATCCTCCTCACTACTTTCCGCCGACACGGACCCAACTTGCTCTAAGGCTTGATTACATAGAGCTTCGGCCATTTCTGTCAGCCCTTCGCGACCTTCCGGAACTCTACGCAAACTTTCGTGGGGGTATTTGTACATTCTCTTTGAGCCGTCAACATGTTGCAACATGTAGCGATCATTCTCTAATACTCCGGTAACTTTAAATGGACCTCTAAATTTCCTATCCAATTTGGTCTGGTTTCGTTCGCAACATTTCAGAAAAACAAAATCACCTACACTATAGGGTTTTATTGAGGCTTTATTTTTATTAAATCGCTCTGTATCTAATCTAGCTTCGAGTTCAATATTGCTAGAAGCGTTTTGACGTATTTCATTTAAGTCGGCTCTACAATCAAAAGTCTCACTATCACTGGCTATCCTCGATATACCTAACGGTTGTGATTTGATTCCAAACATAAGTTCACATGGGGTATAGCCAGTAACTCTACATTTTGTGGAATTTAAGACTAACTGAATTTCACCAAGCTCATCTCGCCAAACAGTATCTGAACTGTTTTCCGTAATAGTTAGTAAATTTTTCAGCGTTTGCATTACCCTCTCTACCTGGCCATTAGCTCTACTTGCCCCTACTGCGATAACATGGAACTCTATGTTGTTTTCAGAGCAGAATGATTTAAAACCGCTACTTATAAAGCAACGTCCTTGGTCAGCGATAACTCGTTTAGGAGTACCAAACAGATTAATAGCCTCTTTTAGGGACTCTATAGCACAATTAGCATCCAAGCTTGCCGTTAATCGTAACAAAACATATTTGGTAAAAGCATCAATTATGACACAGACATACTCCTTTTTCGAGCTCTTCCCACTAAGCTTCCCACTTAAATCGATGTGAATAGTGTGCCACGGAATTGGTGCTTTTGGTATAGAGTGCATTTGAATTTGTTGAGCACCCGAAGTTCCTTTACAAGCTTTACAAACTAAACAAGCATCTACAAACTTTTTAACAACCTTTGCCATACCGGGAAACCAATACAAATCGTACAATTTATCTAGTGTTTTATCGTAGCCAAGATGTTTTACTTCTGCATGGACGTGACTTATGAGGGACCACACTAACGACCGGGGAACTATAGGCAGCCATATATTCCGTTTATTACGCTGCACTTTACGATACAGAATACCTTTCCTAACATCATACGATTTTGCAACATCTTTTGATAGGTCTCCTGCCTTCCATTTGTCCATAATATCTACTATCTCACAATCGCGTTGTTGTTCTACTGCTAACCACTCTTGTTGCAAGTTAAGAACCTGAACTTCTTTTTTAAAGAGATCTGAATCTACTTCGAAATTATCAGGTATAGGTTCTGGCAGTGGATTCCTAGACAAAAAATCTACATGGAGCATATTGCGCCCTTCCCTATACTCTATGTTAAAGTCATAGCTTTGCAATATTGCCCACCATCTATGAACGCGGGGTGTAAGATCTTTTTTCGTGCTAGATGATTTTAATGCATTACAATCCGTTCGAACTGTGAAATGGCGACCGTACAAATAGTGCCTAAAATGTTCTATAGCACGTACGACAGCCAACGTCTCCAGTTCGTAGGAATGGTAGCGCGACTCTGCGTCTGAAGTGCGCCGGCTGAAGTACGCTACAACGTGCGGCGTGCGCCCACTCCGTTGTATCAATATTGCGCCGTAACCCAGCGAGCTTGCATCTGTATGGAGCTCGATGTCTTTATCAGGATCGTAAATTGTTAATACCGGCTCTGATGTTAAAATCTCTATCACGCGCTTGTGGATTTCGTTGTGTTGCTGCGTCCATTTAATATTACCATTGTGTTGTGTAAAAGGGGAAAAAGGAGCCATTAGAACAGAAAAACCTGGTATGAATTGTCTGAAGTAAGATGCGAGCCCGATGAATTGGCGAACCTGAGTAGCAGTACGAGGTGCAGAGATCTCTACTAGCGCTTTTATTTTGTTAGGATTTGGCCTAATTTCCCCAGATCTAATCTCATAGCCCAAGTAAGTAATTTGTCGTTTCAAAAACTTACACTTTTTCATGTTCAAAGAGAACCCGGCTTTCGTGAGTGCTGCGAGAACTAGCTCTAACCTTTCCAATCCCTGCTCTACTGTATCCGAGGGTATCAAAACGTCGTCTATATAAACCAGAGCAAATTCACAGTCTTTTAGGGCGTTTTGAATGCATCTTTGGAAAACAGATGGTGCGTTTTTAAGTCCGAAGGGCATGGCGACATATTCAAACTGCCCGTCGGGGGTAACAAAGGCAGTGCGCTCTACTGACGTTGACTCTACACCAATACAATAAAATGAAGATGTCATATCGAGCGAAGTGAAGTAGTTTGCACCGTGTAATCTATCGATATGATCACTAATGCGCGGGAGAGGATAGTTATCACTTCGCGTATTTGAGTTAAGCTCTCTATAATCTACCACCATACGATCGCTACCATCCTTTTTTTTGACTAGGAGAATGGGACTGGCGAAAGGGGAATTACTTTCTCGGATAACGCCAGCCTCTAAAAGTTCAGATACCTTATCCTTTACTATTAGTCGCTCGCTAGCCGATAGTCGATACGGTCGCCTTTGTACCGTCTTGTTAGGGTCGATGAGGTCTATTTTTATTTCTCCTGTAGTAACACGTCTTTTTGGAGTGCCCTCAACAAAATGTTCACAGAAGGAAGAGAGTAGTTTTAGCAAATAATTTTTAGATTCGCCTTCTAAATCAGTGTCAACTTGTAATTCAAATGGGGTTGTTACTTTAAACGATGTTAACTGAGAAAATTTTGACTTAAATAAATTGACCCCATTACTATTAATCTCTACATGTACACCCATATCTATAAGATCACGACCAAGTAGGATAGGCTCAATCAAAAAGGAATCGTCAACAATGTAAAATAGAATTTGCAAGGTCAAATCTTGAACATTAATTGTGCATTTTATTTGCTTTGTACACTTTACGTCAGAGTTACCTATGCCTACTAACGTGACATTGTCGTAAAAACACACACCTTTTATTTTATCAGCAAGACTACTTTTAATAAGAGAACATTCCGATCCAGAGTCAAATAGAAAACGACAACTCATACCTGTAACATGTAGCTCACCAGTGACCGCCCGTTTGTTGCACAGTTTTACCTCCTTCTTTGAGGCCTGCGTGGTTTCGCGAAAAGCGGCAGCAGCTGCACAGGCGCTGGCGATATGTCCCGTCTTGCCGCAGGCGAAACATGTTGTAGGTGATCGCCTCTCTTCATTGCGTTGTGGCACTGTCGATAGCTTATGAATCTGTGAACTTTCACCACGACCTTGAGGGCAGTTAAAAAATCTATGGCCTTTTTCACCGCACCGATGACAAGCACCATTGAAGGTAGATGTCGGTCGTTGATTATTAAAACGTAAGCGTTTATTTTCAACGTAAATTGTCGTATCATCGTTATGTCGTTTCATAGCTGCACCGCGTAATATACGACATAGCTGGGTCTTTGAAGTTATGTTATTGTAATTCAATTCGCGTCTTAAATTATTATCACAATTCGATAAAATTGAAACGGCAAAGCCAGTAATTACTTCTTCATTCAAATCAGTTTTAGGTATTGTTTCAATCAAATTCCAAAGGCGCAACGCAGCATCTGCGGCGGTTTCTTTTTCGTTAATTTTAAACTTAATTATTCGATCAAAGTAATCCTGCAATAACATTGGCTTTGCAAACTTTGCAATCAAAATATTTTTCACGTTTTCCCATGTAATACAGTCAGGTTGTATCTTAGTTAAGCATGTAGTGGCCCGACCACGAAGAGATTGCATAAGTGATAATAATAAATCGGTACCTTTTAAATCCTTGTGTTTAATGATCACCTCATTAATCTTACACCAGCCCTCGATGTCAGCGTCCAGGTCATCGGGGTCGAATTTGATAAGCGCGACAGGAGGGGTTGGTTGGAGCCCACTCGTTAGCACACGTAACATCTTCAACAGAGCGGCGGCTTCGCCAGTATCACTAGTACCTCCAGAGCAGCCCGAACTGGTCGAATTACCCGCACTATCGAAATTATTCGCACCAACCGCACTAGCCGACGCGTGATTTTGCGTGTTCTCGTTCGATATTTTTTCTGAATGACCACCATTATGTTCGTGGGTCCCGTATTCCACTTCCGATGTGGGAAAATGACTAGTGTTCTCAAGCGGTTCAGACATGATAACCGTGGTCCCTAATATTTACACGGAGGTAGGTTATTATTGAAAACAGTCATGCACCGACTTAAAACGTTTAATTACAATTCTAGAAAATAAAAACAAAAGAACTATGTAGGTACACCGCTATCAAAACTTAATTAATAAAGTAGGCAAACGATCCGTCAAAGTGATCTACGCCGAGCGCGTGCCGGTTGCGGACTGCCAGCCCACGGCGCTGTTTCACTCGACGTTCCGTTAGCGCGCGACATCCCCGCCGCGCCACCTTGCAGACTGCTCGCGCACTTTGCCTCGAATCAAATCATTTGCGCCGACATATACTACTAAAGGTATGTCGATTTTTGATGCTCAACATGTCCAGAGGGGTAACCTTAAACTCCTAAAACAATCTCAAATCTGTCAATTTCGTACGTCATTACGTACGAAATTGAAATAAGAGTTCATGGTTACCCCGCTGCTCGTTGCAAAATACTCCTCTCATACTAGAAAATCAAATGAACTAATATTTTGACCCAACAGACCAAAAACGAAAGATGCTCTTTAATAATATGAAAGAATTATGGAACGATGATCTAGTCTAATAAAGCCCTATCCACAAATTAACTAATACCATATTTCAAACTCTGCCAAATACTGTTATTGTTCCTAAAGAGGTGTGCACAATGTTTGGGCTGTGGGGCCTTTCATCAATCATAATTTATTACCCCATTGTTATCGGGCCCTGAATAATCGCTCATATCCGAAACACCTTCCTGGAGACGCTTCCACACCGGGGAACTAGGAATACGTTGTTTCTTAATATTCTTCAAACTATTTTGGCAAATAAACCATGAGTTCACAATTTTTAGTGTCTATTGCAATGTTTGGCGAAACCGAAGCACAACATTCATAAGATTACAGGCTTCATTCCTATAAATAAAGTTAAACGAGTGAACATAATTATGTTCCGGAACGACGCTTTTCAAATATTTATTTTAAGATACAACATTATGATACCAAGACCAATACAAATTCTAAAAGTGAAACAAATAGCACATCTACAACTGATCAAAGGGATCCAAATGTGTTGGAAATAGGAAATTCCCTATTACTCATACATCGGCTCGCCCGCAAATTCTGTCCATATTAAGGCCCGTCATTTTTACTTCCATTGGCCTTTTTAGCTGCGGACGACACACTCCGGCAAAAAGAGCTTTTAACTTAATTAACTTAGTTATTGATGAACGGTCTCTTCTGGATAATTTCCTTTAGGAACGTTTATGGGGAATTTATTCTAGGGTGTGTTGGGTGGGTTTTAGGGTAATGCGGGGTTATATTTATTATGATGATTCGTATTATAATTACACGTCCTCGTATGCTCGATTGTGAAAGCTGATTATATTTTAAGAAAGTATTTATGTGTATATATGTATTATTTTGACGACCTCCGTAGCCGAGAGGCGAGCATGCCGGACTAAAGACTACTATTTAAAAATAGCGCCGCCATCTCCGAGGTGCCGGGTTCGATCCCCGGTCGTGTCAATGTAGAAAACGAACGTTTCTGTATTGGCTCGGGTCTGGGTGTTGTGGTACCGTCGTTGTTTCTGATTTCTATAGCACAAGTGCTTAGCTACTTACCTTAGGATCAGAGCAATGTATGTGATGTTGTCCAATATTTATTTATTTATTTATTATTTATTATTAATATTTATGATATTCTTTTTGGACACAATGGTATCAGATCGAACCGCAATCATTATTGTGAGTGTAGTAAAGCATAACATAATATCTCCGTCAATTTGTTTAAAAAAAACTGTTAAGTAGGAGTCGGACTCGCGTATAAGGTTTCGTACAACCGTTTGCAAATAGTTCGTTAAACACAGGAATCTCGTCTCAGAGATTATTACTGCTTTTTCGGAGTTCTTTTTGTGGTATACTAAAAAAATATCTTTATTAAATAATTTACAGCATTATAATATTTCATATAGCATCAATTTAATTATACTTATACATTAAAATTTACTTTTTCTTTTTACTTTTTTTTTATTTGTTCCATTTACGTAGCCTATGTATCTATACACGCGGTGCACGCCAAATAAAGGGTTATATTTATATGCGGGTATCAAAATGTGCGACGTAACCGGGCGTACCTTATAATTGCAGACGTATTTGCCATTAATTGCAACTTGATAGCTTCACGTGTTTCCGATGAAAAAGGGTCTTAACACTCTTGATAGACATACAGACAGACGAACAAAGAAGTGATTTTAAAAGTATTCCATTTTTGCTTTTAAGGTGAGGAACAATAAAAATATTTAATCTAAACTCGAAAATAGAGCAAAGCGTATCTCAGGAAACCCTAGGGTTTTTCTGGATTTTTATTAGGTATCTCTGGACCTTTTTTTGGCACTATTTTTTGGAACAGCCAGTTAAGTCACTTACTAATTAATCGTTTTGGTAGTAATACAATAATATTAAGCTGCAAGATAAACTACCACAGTTCAAGACTACCAGTGTGACCGCGCCCCGAAGAAGCGACCTCCTTCCCTTCGAGCATTGCAGACGAAGGAAATTGGATTTTTCTTTATTCTCGCGCGGGTAACTTGATATTGTGTGAATTATGGAAATTGCCGTGCTAAATTGTTGATTTATTGCCCCGATCTATGTGATTGGGTCCCATGAATTGTTTCCGAGAATACTTTTGGCGGCTTAATAAATGATAGATGGCGCATATGAAAAATGTGACAGGCTTTTAAAGATATTAAGATATGTATCAATTAACACTCCTAAAGGCTAGAGGTATTTATTTCTCTATCACCCAGTTACAGAAACGGACATTAAATTTTTAAAGCGACCTTAAACAATAATGAATCTTTAAAGTGTTGCACAAAAAGCATTAGACGCAAATTTTAATGCTCCTTTAACTTTAAAGAACCGAACGTATATAAAACTTCTTAACACCCTCGCCGTGAAACCAAGTTTTGACTAATATTAAATACTTACCTATACTAATAACGGCGTATCTTTAGTAAATATTATTTTAATTTAACGTACGCACTGATATGAATCTCGGTGTGTCTAGATTTAATATATCGTTTGAAACATATTTAAGTATGTATGTATGTATGTTTATTTTACCTAAGCATTTATATTTTAAAGGTATTGTATGTATGTAGTTTATACTTATTGATATTTTAATTGTAGGTGTGTGTATAAAATTACTCAATGAAACTCTGCACCACTTTCCCCTTTTCATTATAGTTGTCCTCTGCCTGAAGGTTGTCTGGAAGAGATCACTTTTTAGCAATAAGACCGCCTCAATTGTACATCTTTCTGTATATATCAACTGCAACTTTTTTGTTTGGTGTAAATACAGAGTATCTATCTATCTATCTAAAACGCTTATCTTTAAATGCTGATAACTATCAATTTCATGAAAAAAGAGAATTCTTTCATTACAAAATTAATGGCATATTAGTCTTTAACTCTGGGCACTAGAGACGTTCTAAAAAGAGCTTTTCTCAACTCTAAATTTGGACTAAATATGAGCTGGTACTAATAAATATTAATAATGTCTGTAATTTATTGTACACAGTCAAAGAAAAGGACACGCAAGGTCAATCTCAAGTAAATAAGACATGTGGTCGAGAAATTTAATTTATATTTTTCACTGTATTATTTCTTTAAGGCCAACTTACACAGTTTAATTTAATGTAAACTTAGATAAAAATATCATCTTATTTTTTTGGGAGGAGAGGTATAGTGAAAGCCTTTGTCCAGAAAAACGTATATACAAAAATATGAAAATAATCTATTTTATCTTAAAAAAACTGACAGATGCATGATAACATTGGAACCTAGGTTTAGTTTTAATGTTGATAAAAGAAGGATGTGCAAGGGAGCCTTAATAACTTTTACAAAACTTCAATCCGTTACATTTCTTACTTTTCAGTTCAAAAGAATTTCAAAGGATTGTCAGCCCCAGAAGTTCTCAATTTATTAAACTAAATCTTAGTCAAGTTTTGCTATAATTTTTCAAGATATCTAGGTCATCCCTGTTGCAACAAGTAACTTCGTTTAGTTGATTACGTGCTGAACTACTTGAGTATTCTTACCTAACTTATCTTATAAGCAGTCGTCTTTTTGTAAAACAGTTTAACAGAAAAGTTCTACAAACTAGGTTTTACGACTTGTCGCGTTTGGGGTTATATTATAAATAAGAAGCCCACAGCGTACACAAAAAAAAAAGTTAATTTATTAAAATTTATATAATTATTGGTACAATGCCGGCGGGCGTGGGTAGGTAGGCCTAACTGGTGGTTTGCTCTCGGAGTCCAGACTCCCCTGACGGTGGCCGAAGGTGGGCGGTGGCCGTAGATGATGGACGAGCAGCAGCTGGTGGTGCGAGTGGAGTACGTTGCGAAGCGGACCGGGTGCGTAGTACGACGCTCAAGCCCGACCGACGTTCAGCCAACGCAATGGAACCCGTACAGTGTTCCCTGGGGATGAATATTCCAGCTTAAGCTACGTCGTCTTTTGCCGTTGATTGCGATCCGCACCTCGGCCAAGCAAGGAAGCTGGTTACTAAGTAACGTAGATGGTGAGTGGCGGTGATCGCAATCAGTACGGAGAGTAGGCACACAACAGAAACAATAAAATAAGCCAAATAACATTTACGCCAAATGCAATTTAATGTACATTTTGTAGATAAAAACTATTACGCCAATAGCGGTGGATGGTAGACGAAATAGTCTAGGTAATTAAAACAGGTGATTAATTAATTATGTTAATTAATCAGATGAGTGAATAATAGGTATTCAAAGGTAAAAAAAAGGAAACAGAAATTAATAACTACTGTGAAAGCACTAGAAGAATTACTTTGCAAAAAGCTCTAAATTCCAAACTACCTACTTACAAACTAAAACGCAAGATAGAAACATTGGTTCATCACTTACCCTGTCGGGGAGTATAATGCACTGCACAATATTAATAAATAATTTCAATAAGATAGTAAATCTTATTATTATAATAACTAAAAGTAGGCACTATCGTACTTTAGTAGATACTAGGTATCCGTGCTACTACTCGTATCGTCAATTTATGTGTGTGGCTCGCTTGCTGGACATCGCGGGCCGCGGGCGCCTCGGACGCAGCAGCCGTAAGTCCCGCCCACAAACATCATACGATGTCGCGAACAAAGGATTGAATAGACACCAGTTCAGGGTACCGCGCGACATGTAGGCGAACCCTTTTCTATTATGTTTTGTGTTGTTCTTTAAACTACTATGTCTAGGTATAAGTTGTTTTTGTAATTACATGTTGTTTAATTTATTTACTTGTAAATAGTTTTAAGTTAAATTATTATAATATATATATTTTAAATATTAAATGACTTGTTTATTTTAGAAATTTTATTTATTAGTGTAAATATATAGGTAATATGTTTTATTTTGTATGTTTTATTATTTTTTATTGTCATAATAAGTAGGCATGTAACGCACAACGTTACATTACCCCCCCGCGTTTCCAAGGGTTTTATTACGTATGCAAGTAATAAAATCCGCACTTATCTCTCAATTTTTTTTTTTTTGTATTTTACATATATATTTTTACTATTAATGAATAATAAAAAAAAGTTAGGAAAAATAATACGCAAAGTAGGTAGCATAAAATTGTTTTACAGTACAAGTATTGGTTAGATTACTTGTTCAGACCAATTAATTTTAAATCTTTAATATGCCAAATACCCAAATCTTTACCGGACATGTCCTCCAGGGCATAAACGAGTGGAGACTTTTTGTGAGTGATACGACATTTGATAAATTTTTGTGCCAACTTTTTACTAAAATACTTGTCCTTATCGCTTAACACGTAAGCCCGTTTCATGACAATATCTCCAACGTTGAATTCAGTTGCCTTTCGACGCAAGTTATAGTGTGCAGTGTTTTTTTCATGTGCATGCCACAGTTTAGCTTGCACATCATCAAAAAGGCTTGACAAACAGCCCAGATTTTCTGCGTATATATCGCGAGGTAAGAATAAGACCTCACTGCCCAAATCTGAATCTGCATAATGGGTGCCACAGGTTACAAGTTCTCTGCCATAAACTAGAAAGGAAGGCGTGAAACCAGTAGCCTCGTTTACCGAATTATTTATTGCAAATTGTACCTTTGGGATGAAAACGTCCCAAGTCCTATGGTCATTATCAACAAACATAGATATACATGTAATGATTGTCCTATTATATCGTTCTACGGTATTGATTTGTGGTGTATACTTTGGGGTAAAATATACATTGGGAATTTTATATTTATCAAATAATTTGGACGTATCGCGACTAATAAATTGTGTACCGTTGTCTAAAAATATGGTCTGTGGGATTCCGTGAACGAGAAAAACTGAATCTTCAAGAATTTTTATAATTGCGTCGGAAGTTGCTCTTCTTATCGGATAGATCAAGCAGAATTTTGAAAAACAGCAAGTAACAACAAAAATATAGCTATTCTGTTTACGACTAAAAGGTAGAGGACCCATCAAATCGATTGACAACATCTGGAAAGGTCGAGAGCAATGTTTGGGACGACCCATAACACCTAGGGTTTGGTGGTTAGGAGTCTTGTACTCTAGACATTTCTGACATGATCCAACAAATTTCACTACATCTTTATGCATGCCTGGCCAAAAATAACGAAGCAAGAGACGGTTATAGGTTTTAAAAATTCCTAAATGTGCGGATGTCGGTTGAGCATGGTTTTCCAAAATAATATTTTCGCGCAATTCAGAAGGAACTACAATTTTCCACGAAAATTCGTTAGTAAGGCTACATTTAGATTTTGTAAGTCTATACAAGACATTGTCTTTAATTAAATAATTAGGGAAGTCTTGTGGTTTGTCAGTACAGCCGTTAAGAATGTTTTTGTACCACTCGTCTTTAGTGTTCAAATTATTGGAAGTACTAATGGCACTTACAGGAACAGACCGAGAGAGAGCGTCAGGAATAACGTTTTCGACACCCCGGCGATGCTTAATCTCAAAGTCAAAGGAAGACAAACGTACCCCCCAGCGAGCCAATCGACCGGTAGGATTACTCAGAGAAAGGAACCATTTTAGGGCACTGTGATCTGTATAGACAGTGAATGTTTTTCCATTCTCTAAATAACACCTCCAGTGTTCCAAGGCAGTAATGACAGCCAAAGCTTCACGCTCCGTGATGCTGTAGTTCTTCTCAGCCGCTGACAAAGATTTGCTCATATAAGCGATAGGGTGCTCCTTACCATCTCTGGTTTGGGTGAGCATAGCACCTACGCCGTAATTACTCGCGTCTGTGTGTACCTCGAACGGTTGATTATAATCGGGGCATGTAAGAACTGGAGCAGAGACTAGACATTCCTTTAATTTTTGGAAAGATGCATCAGCCTCAGGAGTCCACTTAAATAAGGGGGCGCCCTTTTTGTTGGAAGTCAGTTTATTTAAAGGCCCCGCTATCGTGCTGAAGTTGGGAACAAAACGACGGTACCAAGTAGCAGTCCCGAGAAAACGTTTTAAATCCTTTTGTGTAGAGGGTGTCGGATAATTTAAAATGGCCTCAACTTTCCCGGGATCAGTCCGTAGTCCACAACTATCTACGACGTAACCAAGGTACTTAAGTTGGCTTCGGAAAAACTCACATTTTTCTAAATTCACTGTAAGATTTGCAAGTTTCAGTTTTTCCACGACCTTTGACAGGAGTGTCACGTGACCACTGAATTCTCTATTTATAATTATTATATCGTCCAAATACGCAAATACATTATTTCCGAACTCCCCAAATAATAAATCGACTAAACGTTGCTGAGTTGCGGGGGCATTGGTCAAACCAAAGGCAGTACGCTTAAATCGAAGTGTGCCCTTACCCGGAACATAAAAAGCCGTTTTGTCACGATCCTCAGGCGCGATGTCAATTTGCCAGAAAGCCTTTGATAAGTCGATGCTACTTAAATAACGAGCGTCCCGTAGGTTATCAAGGATTTCTGATATGTATGGCAAGTTATAGGCATCTCGTTTGGTTATGGAGTTCAACTTGCGGCTATCAAGGCAAAGTCTTGGCTTGCCATTCTTCTTAGCAACTAATAAAACCGGCGAAGACCAAGCACTTTCGCATGGCTCGACCACATCGAGAGCTAACATTTCCTCTACCTGTTCACTTAGTATTCTTTGTTTTTCTGGTGACATGCGATAATATCGTTGCCGGATTGGTTGAGCATCACCAGTATCAATACGATGAGTTATTAAGGTAGTTTGTCCTAGGCCTTTACGTTCAAATGAAATCTCTTTGAATTGTTCAATAATGTTGTTAGCAATAACCTTCTGAGATTCATTTAAATTATCGTAACTATGGACGAAAGTCTCATAGTTTGGCTCAACTTCAACAGGTTTCGAACTTAGGGAAATGGTACCTAAATATTTAGGACAAATTTTAAATTTTTGCCAAAAATCCACACCTAAAATAAGAGGTGTATCTATCTGTGGCACAACTACAGCTTCAATCATGTGAAATTGGTTTTCAAAGTGCAAAGGGATATTCATGTATCCTATGCTTTGCAGAGACTGACCACCTGCCGTTGTGACAAATAAACAACGATCACTGAAAAGTTTAAGACCGTGATTTTGTAATAGTAAGTAAGAACTATTTCCCAGAATGGTTACCGCAGAACCTGAATCGAGAAGACCAGTAAAAGACTGATCATTAATTTTAACAGTGACATATGGCCTATTATCATTTATTGGTTTACTGTGAATTGTGGCAGTTTTGTATGAAGAAAAAAATATGTTGATAGTTTGAAGCCAATTTTCCCAATCAACTTTGTCAAAGTGACTGATTGAGCTACCACAATTCGGCTTAATTAGTTTTTTGAAGTAGAAATGTTGTCTTTGTTGCAATCTGGACATTGTGGAAACTTAACGTCTGGACGACCGCATTTAAAACAAAAAACATGGTCTTTATTTTCCGTGCATTGCCTAAAATTATGAGTATTTACACGGCATCTAGGACAGTAACGAGCTTTAGGAGTTTCAATTGCGTGTACATACTTAGGTGTTTGATTTGAGTCTGTTTTATTTGTGTAAATATTCGGATATCTATTATTATTGATAATTTGATTATTAAATTTAGAATAGTTATTAGAGTTAAAGTTTTGTTTCGAGTTTATTTTATTACCAAAACGATTTTTGTTTCCATTATACGCAAACTCGGGAGCTAAGGTATTAGGTGTCGCAGTACTAGGTTCGTGAAAATTAGCAAGACGTGCGTGAATAGTCTCATAATTACGACACAACGCCTGTAGGGAATCAAGGGTCCTGATTTCATTAGCTGATGCTAAAGTACTTGCGTAACAAGGCCTAATGTTGTGAAGGATAATCTCTAATTTATCATCTTCAGTTAATGTTTTTGCTAAGCGTGAAAACAGTCCAGACATAATTGATAGATAAATAGTGATATTTTCTGATTCACCCTGTGTTCTGGCTCTTATTTCTGAAAGTAATCTATAATCATAATCTAACTGGTCGAAATCCTGTCGCAGCAAGTTAATAAGTTCACTCCAGTTGGAAATTCTATCTCTTACACTCCTATACCAATGAAGAGCATCTCCGGTAAAAATTTCAGTAGCATAGGACAGAGCCTTTGCCTCCGAAATACTCCTAGCATCACAAAATTCCTTAAATCTTTGAATAAATGATCGGACGCACGTCTTTTCGTCATATTTTAGCCTGCCCAAATCAATAGAACCACCGCGATCGCAAGTTACGGTGATATTTATAGGTGACTCGGATGAAGTGGGTTCAGTACCACCTGGCAATATCAACCTATCAGTTCCTTTATCTTGGACAGATTTAAAAGTGCAGAATAACTTCTAAATTGTGAAATACAAGTCTCTAATTGTTGTTTATTATCATCATCGCTCATGATTCTATTAATGCGATGATATAACTGGTTTAAGTAGTTTTCTGTACGCAATACGGCATTCCGATCCAAGTCTGAGTCTAAATAGGTTTTTACCTTATTAAGTGTCTCGACAACGCCTTCTAAATCTTCTGCAGGTTCGAAACAACTTTCAAAAAGTCCTCAGAAGGAAACAAGGGCCCTAATTTACTAATTTGCTTGCGTAGTTCTTGGACCGTAGCACCAGGAGACGAGCCCCTTATTGAGATCTCATATTCCAATTCAGATTTTTGTAATGATAAAAATTTTATAGGAAAAGACATTGTAAAAATTATACGGAACCTTAGAAAAAAATAAAGTTTATGAGTAACCGTTAAATTTATAAATTTAAAATATACGGAACCAAAGAAATAAAGTTGTGAAAAAAACGGTTAGGTGATGAACCAATACTTCGTAAAATATTCTAAGTAATAGAACTCCGCCTGTTACAAATGGTAATTAGTTACTAAATACTGGAAGTGTTATACAAAAGAGCAAACTAAAGGAATTGCAACAAAATAGGTAAAAGCAAAAAAATGGGAGATAAAACACTTAAAGAATTAAAAAAATAAGCACACAACACACAACTACTTACTGCGAAAGCAAACCATCAGCCCATAAAATACCAAGTTGTGGCGCCAGTGTCGCGTTTGGGGTTATATTATAAATAAGAAGCCCACAGCGTACACAAAAAAAAAAGTTAATTTATTAAAATTTATATAATTATTGGTACAATGCCGGCGGGCGTGGGTAGGTAGGCCTAACTGGTGGTTTGCTCTCGGAGTCCAGACTCCCCTGACGGTGGCCGAAGGTGGGCGGTGGCCGTAGATGATGGACGAGCAGCAGCTGGTGGTGCGAGTGGAGTACGTTGCGAAGCGGACCGGGTGCGTAGTACGACGCTCAAGCCCGACCGACGTTCAGCCAACGCAATGGAACCCGTACAGTGTTCCCTGGGGATGAATATTCCAGCTTAAGCTACGTCGTCTTTTGCCGTTGATTGCGATCCGCACCTCGGCCAAGCAAGGAAGCTGGTTACTAAGTAACGTAGATGGTGAGTGGCGGTGATCGCAATCAGTACGGAGAGTAGGCACACAACAGAAACAATAAAATAAGCCAAATAACATTTACGCCAAATGCAATTTAATGTACATTTTGTAGATAAAAACTATTACGCCAATAGCGGTGGATGGTAGACGAAATAGTCTAGGTAATTAAAACAGGTGATTAATTAATTATGTTAATTAATCAGATGAGTGAATAATAGGTATTCAAAGGTAAAAAAAAGGAAACAGAAATTAATAACTACTGTGAAAGCACTAGAAGAATTACTTTGCAAAAAGCTCTAAATTCCAAACTACCTACTTACAAACTAAAACGCAAGATAGAAACATTGGTTCATCACTTACCCTGTCGGGGAGTATAATGCACTGCACAATATTAATAAATAATTTCAATAAGATAGTAAATCTTATTATTATAATAACTAAAAGTAGGCACTATCGTACTTTAGTAGATACTAGGTATCCGTGCTACTACTCGTATCGTCAATTTATGTGTGTGGCTCGCTTGCTGGACATCGCGGGCCGCGGGCGCCTCGGACGCAGCAGCCGTAAGTCCCGCCCACAAACATCATACGATGTCGCGAACAAAGGATTGAATAGACACCAGTTCAGGGTACCGCGCGACATGTAGGCGAACCCTTTTCTATTATGTTTTGTGTTGTTCTTTAAACTACTATGTCTAGGTATAAGTTGTTTTTGTAATTACATGTTGTTTAATTTATTTACTTGTAAATAGTTTTAAGTTAAATTATTATAATATATATATTTTAAATATTAAATGACTTGTTTATTTTAGAAATTTTATTTATTAGTGTAAATATATAGGTAATATGTTTTATTTTGTATGTTTTATTATTTTTTATTGTCATAATAAGTAGGCATGTAACGCACAACGTTACAGACTTCAATTCTACAAATCTAGTTGCTTTGTCTAACCTGTATGTCATCCGAAGGTTTGTAAACACAGCAACAGGTTTCTAAATATACAGTTTTAGTAGGAAAACTACACTTTCTAGTAGTACTACACTAGTTACTTATTAGCTCGCTTTATGTAGTACTTAATGTATTATGTCTTGTCAGCCTAATTTTTTGTTATGTACTTAGATCCGAAGCAGTGTGGTACAGCAAGGCTATATTTATACGCGGGACGTGTATACATAAGTGCCAAGAAGAAGGACTTTAACATTATTTATTTTTTGTGACGAATATTTTGCTATGTCCTAACGTAAAAAACGTTGCACAGTTTTATTGTCGCGCAGCCAGAAAGAAATAGTGACTCATTGAGTCAATTTCGCGTCCGGAGTAAAATAACCTAGAACAGTTGACATCGTATTACTCTCGTCCCAGCCCGTAGCTAAGGAATGTGATTATTCCGTGTTGTTGCACGACAGTAAAATAAACAAGTTGAAGATTTACGAGAATTTACAATAGACGATTTCGCTTGCAAGTTTTTGCATCCAACAAAACATTCATTTAAACAGTTTACTAAATTATTATGTTTAGTTCTTATCTGTCGCTCTACCTATTATAGACAAGTGGGTTCGAATAAAAATATGTATTAAATAATTCCCCGAAATGAAAGAAGGAGGATTCATCATAAACTTCCATGAGTTCTTGATTGAGAGGGCTTCTGTCCTAGTGTAACTGATTTGCTATTACCTATATTTTCAATCCAAGCAGTACCTACTAAAATAGGGATATTTATATTAACGGTAAAAAATAGCAAGGGTAGTATCACGTTACATCCAAGTAGGCTGCACTTAGCTACCGTCTGGTTAGACTCACTGTTGGCTTGCAATTTTCAACAAAACACAAACGTAGACAACAACGAAAACATAGACAACAACGAAAACATAGACAATCTCAGTCTAGGGATCTTACAACCATCTGGTTTGCGATCAGAAGCCTAAGTCCCGTGTTTTAACAACAGCCCCAATCCAGTGTCGATCTGGTCCAGTAACATTACTATTTAAAACGGTATTCTTGTAAACTTTAAGTTTTAAAAGCATAAGATTATCGTAATGCGATTTCTTTTATTTTCATATGATTTCTTTTATTTTCAGTTGCAATACGAATTGTCATTGGTTTTCGGGAATTAATCTTCTGGATTACATTGCCAGGCGGTTGCATGTTCAATCTCGCGAGGGATGTATGTATGATGATTACAAGCATTCGTGTCTAAATTATGGATGTTCATAAGTTTATTTAGGTACGTATATCCGTTAGCCAGTCACCATAGTTACCATAAATTTAAAACGTAGTTATCCTACATAACATAAAAATGTGATAATATTTATCCTTTATATTAAACTTTTATCTACATTTAAAAAATGTGTCCCGAAATTCAGCTATTTGCAGCTGCGATCGGTGAAGCGTCATTGAGTAACAAACATCTTAAAACTTTCACATTTATAATATATGTAAGATGTCAGATTCACTAGGTGTGTTAATCTATTTATACTAACCTGAAAATCATCATCATCATAATTTCAGCCAATCCTAATCTGTGGGTATAAGCCTCCTATGAGCACCATGTACTACCTACGGTCCTGTGGTAATCCAATCTGATTCTCTTATATCTCGTGATATCCATCTAGCAGGAGGACAACCTGAAAATAGTACACTATATATTCACTATTATAAATGGTTTCATCTTTACTAAAATCACAAAACCACACAAGGTAAACTGCACTAACGCAATGTCGGAGCATATAATCCCCAAAATTGTAAGCGTGCTAAATCTGTCGCTGTACACATAGACACGCCTTTAGCAATAGCCTGATAGAAGCTGTTATTTACGGCCCCAAACAAGAGTTCGTTAGCTGTTAGCTGTAGTAAGTCAAGCTAGGAATACCTCTTATGACAGCTTGGATGTTGCGGATGCTGCATCGAATAATGGACTCTTCGCATGCGAAGCCTTGTTACAAAATATTAGTGGTAAATAGTGATGTAACGAATGTTTTACGAATACTGGTTCGGAATAGCTATAATTCAATTTCCTAATCAACGGTTTGAATCAAAATCAACTACGGTTTTGGGTATTACGTTTCCTGCAAATACACATATTATTTAACAATGTTTATTTTATTGGCCTTTTTCATTTTGTTATTATACGAGTATTTCTTTGGTACCATCACCCAAACCATAGTGGGAGTTTTTTTTTTATAAAATTATATAAAAAGCTAAAAAATTAATCAGATTTTTTTATTTAGTAAAAATATTGCATTTAAACTTGTTTATGTTGTGGTTGTTACTGCTGTTTATTTATTCCAATATTCAGTACAGAACCTCCGTCACCATCATCCTAGTTTAGTCTACTGCTGATTGGAACACCTTTTATAACTGAACGATCTCCCTCTTTTTTATCTTCTAAAGGTCGTCGTTCCATCGAGCTGGTGGGCGTCCTACACTACGTTTTCCAAGGCGTGGTCTCCACTCCAACAGAACCCTGTATCCTGCTGAATCATGCAAAGACATAATGACACCATCAATACGTTATAATAATAGTCCTTAAGTAGCATTCATCCTACTTTTTATCATATTTATTTAACGAGTATCATTTCTTAAAATTTGTCACACGATATTGGATTTGTAACATCACTAAAAGCGAAGGTAATACGATGCGGAACGTATGAACCTATTTGAGGTATAAAGTGAAATGACCATTGTAATGAAAATTGACTATTGTAAGCTAGTATAAGCAAAATGTTGTCTGGATTCTAAACGCGTGGTATGTACCATTACTATATTGTTAATGCTGTTATCTCTGACTCATTGAATATTCTATGATATACTTCTGGGCATACTGACTCAATACTATAAAACTCTTAGGACCTTTCTGCATCATGACAAATAAATAAAAAAACGTCTTTTTTATATTATTTCAAAGGTTTTAAAAGGATAAGGCTTAATTTGATCTAGCTTTAATATACCTACATTGAGATTATTGAAATGAGTCCTAACACAATATGTGTGTGATATATCTGCTGTAAGTTTGTGAGGAGTTAAGTATGCTTCAGATTCAGGTGATGGTGCAGAATCAGTCCAAGATTACCCGTTCTTTTAATATTATTGAAGTAATAGGATACAAAACTTCGAATTAATCAGATCTGTGGATGTTGTATCCCGACCCGTCAGACACCTATCACGCCCGCTGACTAGTATAGAGCCCAAAACAAACAAGCCTGAGGCAACTTCGAAAGAGTTTCGTTCGTTCGGACTAATTAGCCTATAAGCCTATCAAATTAAAATAACCATTCACTTGTACTAAACCTTTGAAAATTTATAAACAATTGTAAACGGTCGGGTTTTACACAGCTAGTTTGAGTTGGTCATATTTTGTCAAAGAATTGATGCAAGGAGATGGTTGTTTTAATTTGTTTGGTTTAAACGTCCGAGCGAACGATACAAACGTCTGAGTAAACACTGGGCCGGGTCTTCCTACTGGGGTAGACCTTGGCTAGAACAAGAAGAGAGCTTTCACGAAGGCCATCAGCAAAAAAACGATCTGATGATCTTCAAACGATTTTAAATACCATTCCATGCAATTAATTTTGATCATCATTGCTAATTAACTGCATGTACCCGAGATCGTCTGGTGTAGTGATTCGCGCTCCGGACTACAATGCTGGACTTCGAGGCAAATGTTTGTGTTATGAGCACGAGTATTTGTACCCAAGACATGGATGTTTATAAACGTATTTAAGTAAGTTTGTCCGTTACCTAGTCACTATAACACAAGCTTTGCTTAGTTTGGGGCTAGCTAATTGGTGTGATTGTGAAAATTATTTTTTATTTATTTGCCTTTTTAATAGTTCTGTATCTGTTCAATATTTCATCTTGTTTCCCCGTTATTCGTGGAACATCCACGCAATAATTAGATACACGCGGCTCCTCTGAGACTCTGTGGGCGGCTGTCTAACCCCTATCTCAGATCGTAATTGAGAGCTCGCTAAACGACTGCCGGGTTAATTCCGAATAGCACTACGACCGACTTTAAAATTAACTTTCACGCTCCAAAAGTCAATTTGAACCTTCTTGTTTTAAGACCGTCAATTTTTGCAGATGACTGTACCTGCCCCCTAACCATGAACTCTAAAAACAATCTCAAAGTTGTCAAATCTGTCAATTTTAGTACGTCATTTCATACAAAATTTGACAGAAATGATAATGTTTGACAGATTTGTGATTGTTTTAACAGCTCATGGTTAGGGCCCTGGATTTATCGCCTTGTTTGTTAACAAGATGACAAAATTTGCATGAATGATATATAGATAATTTGTAGAGATAATATTTTTGGTTATAATGATAACACTTCTGTGTTTATAATTAGGGCAAGTGTGGTGTAGAAATCCAGTGGAATGTGTTCATTTGCTAGTGCCATAAATGTATATGAAATATTTTTATGAACCATCAGGCAAGTATTGATAATTAATGTAACTATAAAGGTTACTAGTGAACATGCCAGCCAAGTGCACAGTTGTTTCTATACAATTCTATCGATTTTGGATTGTGAATTGGAATCCTAATGCTTTATTACTTGAAATCTAACTAATAAAGCTTAAAGTTCGTCGTTGTTTCTGATTTCTACAACATAAGTGCTTAAGCTACTTACCTTAGGACCAGAACAGTATGTGATGCTGTCAAATATAATATATTTATTTTATATATCTAAAATAATAGTATCAAATGTATGTAGCCAGATTATTTTACCACGTATTGCTGAAATGACAATTGAAATGTGTGGGTTGTGGACCTTTGTGTGAACACAAGCAGATGGCTTAGAATAGTTCTGTTTTCATAAATCTGCTTCTCCTACCTATTTAATCACCTCAATAGTTACTATGGCTAAGTAAGTAATGGACAAAAGCGGATAAAGAGATTTCAAAGCCTTTTATTACTGTCTTTTATCTCGCATTAGTGGGATTTAACCACAAGAAAAACGCCTACGCAAATCTGTCACAAACAGGTGTGAATTCTTTTGACGGCTTAATCTTATAAGAAAACATCCTGAAGCACATTGTTCTGCGCTTATTTACCTTGGAAATGGTATACAGTAGTGTTTCTCTCTCTTTTCTGCCTTATACGCGCTAACTGACACACTATAGTGAGACGGAGTACTACTACAGAGACATATATTTCTCTCCCTCTTCTCATCGACATCATGGTCTTTTATATCAGAAAATAAATAAAAAACACATTGAGCCAGATATCGAGATATCTTAATTCATTTATAACTCTATTGATTGTTATGCTCCAAAGTAACTTATTTGTAATGTAATGCCAATAAAGGCTTTATAATATAATGGGCGCCGGTTGTGGGACATAACAATTAAGTCATTTGGTTGTGCAGATGCTTCATTATGTAATACCATTTTAACCTCTTTTACAAAAAACATTAAATCACTTCTAACACCAGGACAAACCATTAGCGCCCTGCGCAACAGATAGTTAGGAAAGTTTATACATATATTTCAGACTAATAATAAAGACTAAAATACTAATTTTGTAATACCTTTTTCCTAAAACATTAGTCCGTGCTAATATTACGAACATCGGGCCTCACCCTTATAAACCTACTGAGTCAATCTCTATTCTGGTTTGGCTAATATTTTTCCATAAACCTTTCACGTTTTCATTGGATATTTACAGCCCACACTTGGGAAGCTATCAGACCTTGAAATTGAGCAGGCACTTATATTCACTGTAATAAATTCAGGTGCGGTACTTATTACGTAATACCCTTATGTAGATCATGCCCTTTCGATTTATACTGGCTGGTTAGGTTCGGAATGAAGATATTTCTCTTTGGCTTCGTGCTTGCCCACCGCGTTGGTTGAATTTTGATAGCTATGTAAGTAGTAGCGGAATATCTAAAAATATAATCATCATCATCTTCATCATCTCAGCCACAGGACGTCCTCTGCTGAACATAGGCCTCCCCCAGTGACTTTCAGATCGGCCGATTGGAAGCGGCCTGCATCCAGCGTCGTCCTGCAACCTTTACCAGGTCGTCTGCCCACCTTGTGGGTGGGCGTCCTACGCTGCGCTTGCCGATACGCGGCCTCCATTCCAGAACCTTTCTGCCCCATCGGCCGTCAGTTCTACATGCTATGTGCCCCGCCCACTGCCACTTCAGCCGGCTAATCCGTCGGGCTATGTCAGCGACTTTGGTTCGTTCACGGATCTCCTCATTTCTGATTTGATCTCGCAAAGAAACACCGAGCATAGCCCTTTCCATAGCGCGCTGTGCAACTTTAAACTTCTTAATAAGGCCCATAGTAAGAGGCCACGTTTCAGTTCCGTATGTCATCACTGGTAACACACACTGGTTGTATACTTTCGTCTTTAGGCACTGAGGTATTTTGGACGAGAAGATGTTGCGTAGTTTCCCGAACGCTGCCCATCCGAGTTGGATTCGTCGATTAACCTCTTTCTCAAAATTGGACCTACCTAACTGGATCACTTGTCCCAGGTAAACGTATTTTTTAATTATAATATAAAAATATAATAACAAATACTAATACCCCTTTTTAATACGATAGCTGACATGAAAGATGCAGCGAGCTAGGACAAGTTACAATCGCTCCGTACGATAGCGAAAGTATATCGAAATTCGTTATTCTTGTCAGATATTATAATAACGATGTCAACTAATTACATGATTTCACGACACCATTTGTCAATCCCATACATTTTATTATTTTCGAACTTCGTTATAGGTTCGTGGTTAGATGTTAGGTACTTTGGCTACGGTCTCTGGTTTGCATAGCCTATTAAAAAATAAATGTGTTTTTAAAATTCAAACCCTATCTGGCTGCAGTAAATAAGCGCTCTATGAGACGGGAAAACGATAGAACGATGACACGGCTAAAATACAGATGAGTATAATATATAATAAGATAAAAAAGTAAAGTAAAGTATGCCTTTATACGTCCCACTGCAGGGCACAGGCCTCACCACAACTATGAGGTGGTTTGATATAATATTATTATTAATATTATATATTATATTAATATTATATATAATAAGATGCATAGAAATAATTAAAAACCGGTCAAGTACGAGTCTGACTAGCACTCGAACCAACGGTTCCGTGCCATTGTCTATAAAAACGGCAAAAGAACACGTTTGTTGTATTGAAGCCCCCCAAATATTGATTTTATTCTGTTTTTTTAGTATTTGTTGTTATAGAGGCAACAAAAATACATCATCAACTGTCTAAACCATTTCGCTTCATGAGATACGGATGGTGATCCTTCGTGAGCGAGTCCGACTCGCACTTGGCCTTTTTTTGTAATGTATAGCCATTATCAAGTTTCCAGCAATAGTATTCAATTATGATGGCACATGTTATAAAAACTTCTTCGTCTTTAATTCATCTCACAAGCTAAGCTTAAATTAACCAAGAAAAACCCTTATTTTAATTTGAGTTTAATAACAAAAATAAGCGGCTAGAATTGGAGCTAACAAGGCGAGGAGGGCTGAACAATCTCCTTAAGGGCCCTCGCAGTCTCGATTGAGTCGAGTGCTGCGATATCGACAGATTTATTATTTCGAGAGCGGACTTCATGAAACAACCATTTTAAAGATTTCAAGGATTTTTGATAGTTTGAAAGTAGCAGCATAGTTATAGAATAAAAAAAAATACATTGTGTTTTAAGTTATTGCTATTTGAAAGAGGATCGAGTCGAGTTTTTTGCGAGTGTCTGTTTTAGAAAGACACTCGCAAAAAACGATGTTATTATATCCGTTTACTACATATTTTCAAAGTAATTGTGTTTAATATAGAATTATTATTTCGAAAGCGGACTTCATGAAACTAAGAAATAAGTAGGTAAGTACTAAATCAGGTTCAAATAGGGTTTTAAATTATATATTATTATTAAATATTGCAAAAATACATATTATATTAATTTAGCAAAGTACATTTGAAACGAAAATGGTGCTGCGGGATACCTCCATACCTACTATTTTAGTTATTCAAACCACTGTCATTTAGTTCTGCGTACTCCAAACAGTAATTATTTAGTAATGTGGGTAATTTTGTTTGTGTACCTACTGTTTTGGCGTTGTACAGTCAAGCACTCAACATCAAAAATGTTCAAGCAAACTTTTGGCAAACTATAACCATCAATACATGTAATGACAAAGTGTTGGGTATTCTTTTGTCCTACATACAAACTGTTATTGTAATGAGAAGAGATAGCTATAAAATTTATTAATTAAAAATAACAAAAAACCCGACTGCGTAAAAAGTGAACATAAAAGATAAAAACAAGATTTAATGAATCAATTTGCAGTCTGAGGCATCGAATCTATGTTACTTGATTCGACTTTTTGTACACGGATTTAAATTACTTAATAAGGTACTAACGCAGTGCATACGAAGTCAATCATCATTATGCTGTTAATGGATTTGATGCCTCCGATTGCAAATTGATTCTTTAAATCTTGTTTTCATCTTTTAAGTTCACTTTTTACGCAGTCGGGTTTTTTGATTTTTTAAATTCATATCAGCCTGTTGCAGTCCACTGCTGGACATAGCCTCCCCCAGGGAGCGCCACAGCGCACGATCTCCCGCCCTTTGCATCCAGTTTTGCCAGCTGCCTTCTTCAGGTCATTGGTCCATCTAGCCGGGGGGCGTCCTACACTACGTTTGCCTAAGCGTGGTCTCCATTCGAGAACCTTCCTGCTCCACCTCTCGTCGGTTCTGCGACAGACATGGCCAGCCCACTGCCTGCCATCACCTTAGTCTTATGTCGTATGACCTCGTTCCGGATCTTATCCCTTAATGAGATCCCCAACATAGACCTTTCCATAGCACGCTGAGTGACGTGTAGTCAGTGGGCCAACTTGACTGTCATGTTCCACGTTTCGACTCCGTAGGTTAAAACTGGTAGGGTGCATTGGTTAAACACCCGGCTTTTCAGGCACTGCAGCAGTGTCGACGTGAAGATATGACGCAATTTCCCAAATGCTGCCCAGCCAAGCTGCACTCTTCTGGCGATTTACCGCTCGAAGTTGTCTCTACCGAGCTGTAGTACTTGTCCAAGGTAGACGTACTCTTGGACAACCTCGAGCGCAGTGCCCTCGACGGAAATTGGTTCCGGGATGACATTTTCGTTGAACATTACTTTAGTCTTGTCCAAATTCATCCCAAGCCCCACACGTCTCGAGGCAGCATTAAGACTGTGCAGCATTTTTTGCAAATCCTGCAGCGATTCTGCCATAATAACTATGTCATCGGCAAAGCGAAGATGCGTTTGGCAGTCGGGTAAAAATTGATTTCATAGCGAGTAAGATATTTTATTTCCGTTTCTATTAGCAAATAGATTGTGCCGAGGTATTTACTAATAGCTTGATTTCGGAATCAAAGAATGGTAGATGTACTCAACGGTGAAACAAGCGGTGAAACAACAAGATGACTTCGAAAAATTCCACTTTCCACACAAATGAACATACAATTGTTTACTTATTATTAAATACAATTTTTTCCCAATGTCACATAAGTGCCCTAAACTTTAAAACACTAATAACGAAACTTACCTTATTTATTGTGTCAATTTTATTTGTAAGGAGAAGACTTGCATTCTATCTAGTGATTTGGTACCATAATTTTGACCACCTGTATGTAATCTGCTAAATTGTTGTAAGTTAGCCAAATTACTCAAATTTTTGCAATATTCAAGTATTTTAAATTAACATTAATGTAGCTATTGAGTCCAATACAAAGTCGATTTCAACAACTTTCAATGCACCTATTAAACAGACTAGATTTCTCGCTAAAACGCCGGTCGTAATTCTACAAATTAACGGTTTGGACTAAAACGAACTGGCAACTATCGGAAAGTTCTACAAGTTCCACAACCAGTCATTTCCCTTGATTACCTGTGCATTTATTATGAGAGACGTGATCCTTCGGATTTAATAATCCAGTTTGCAACTGGAGTTCACGTTACTAATGCCACAGCCAAAATTTAAGAGCCTTCTGCAGTCGTAGTAACTTTTCCAAAAGATAAATTAACGGGTATAGATTTTATAGATAAATAGCTTTATAAATGATTAAATTTTGTAATATTGTTACATCTGTCATTGCTCTTTTATGCATTTATGTATGTGTGTCTCTAATAAAAATATATTTCTTGTTCTCTCAATTAGGACACATCAGACAATATCAATTATAAAGAATTATGGTGTTATGTTACATTAAATTCATTCAGTTCTTAAAATATTTCATGTTTGTCATTGCTAGATAGACCAAAACTTGCATGGGATTAATTAAGCATAGGAATAAACTGGGAGTTACATTTTCTTCTTAATTGTGCTTCATAAAACATGTCAACTCAACTGTTGGACAATCATCATGATTTATGAATTTTGCTCGCCAGATAAGAGCACGTAACATAACAAATAGTTAAAAGAAAAGAAAATGTATACATCGCGTCAATACCGTAGCAATAATTTCTAGAATTAAAGTAAAGTAAGAAATTTGGAAGCGGCCTGCATCCAGCGGCGTCCTGCAACCTTTACCAGGTCGTCTGTTCACTTTGTGGGTGGACGTCCAACGCTGCGCTTGCCGGTACGTGGCCTCCATTCCAGAACCTTTATGCCCCATTGGCTCGTTCTATGCGCTATTTGCCCCGCCCACTGCCACTTTGGCTTGCCAATCTAGAAGTCACTTAGGGAGGCCTATGTTCAGCAGTGGACGTCCTGTGGCTGAAATTATGATGACAATGATAAGGATGATGAAGTAATTTTACTGTTATTTTTGAGCTGTCTTTGTATTATTGAGGTGATATACCGCGACGGCCGATGCCGTAATCTGTTTTGTCCGGGCAACATCATTTATTCAACGTGGGCGTCAACTCTGCACTGACACCTAGAAAATATGTTATCGGAATACCGAATAGAATAGAGTATCAGAATGTTCGATTGTGATGTGGGTATTATTACCAAATAGCTATTTACTAGATATTTTGACAGCTCTGGAATATTAAATAATTTATTTTGTTTACCAATAATTCCTAGAAACAATACTCAATTTCTTGGTACATAATCAGATTATTTAATCTCACTTAAAAGGTAGTGTTATCTTTCAAAAGTTTTGTGTTTTGAAATGAAAACTACTTCTATATTAGAAAACTGCAAATATTCTCATTATATGAAATAGCAGTAAAATAATAAAAAGGTTTAGAATTCACACATCAACAACGATGCCGATAAAATCAAGCCATAGAAAGCGTAATTTATTTTTTTCTTTTATACTTACCTACATTTTCCTCAGAATTCCAATTATCTGTAAACAGATATTAACGAAACGGTAGGTAGTAACAAATCTCAAACATTGCAAATCAAAATGTAAGAATTTTCCGTACTCAAAAACTCGGTCGTAGAACTTCCCACGCAAAATTATTTTCCTAACGTTACATTTTCTTTGACACTCACGGAAATTGTGAGTAATATGTACGTATTTTCTCGGTATTCTGTGGTTCGATTTAACATGTTTTTGGCATAAGAGAAACGACGTCTTTATTACTCAATACTAAATTCATTCAAGTGCGAAAGCTCCGTTTACTTTGCATTTCATTTTATATTTTCTTGATTCACTTAACAGAGCGAAAATTTTTTTTAGTAAATACGACGTCGGTAATTGGAATAATGTAAAACATCGTTTAAGCTTTTTAAATAAATAAATAACAGTTGTCATTCAGATTAATTTAGTATTTTTCGTTTTGGTCACAAACCTTATACAAAAAAAAATTGTTATAAGTATTTCAAGA
Organism: Anania fuscalis; assembly: GCA_950371115.1. Lineage (NCBI taxonomy): Eukaryota > Metazoa > Arthropoda > Insecta > Lepidoptera > Crambidae > Anania > Anania fuscalis. Next base: position 12,373,640 of record OX493335.1, on the reverse strand, counting down.
AAAGAATAACGCCGTAGGATTTTAAGATTTTTCATTATGTATAATCTTAAAGTATATCTACATTATTATATTTATTGTAGGTATCTTTACTCAGAATGTAAGCCAATTCTATTTAAAGAAAAAAACATCAACACTCGAACTTCTCTTGTTATCCAATGTGGTACGGCTGTCAGGTCAAATCGTCCCGTCCAATACGCGCAAATATTAGACGGACCCATAGACTAAATAGACCATAGATATACAGTCCAGAGGTAAAAATAACCTAAGGATACCTACATAAAACAATCATTTTTTTAACGTTACTCATGTAACCATTTACTATCTTCTTATACTTTCATCTTCCATAAATACAAACTAGGAATTTCAAAGAGTACCTAAGCCAGTTCATTATGTTACTACCAGTTTTTTTGTCAAAATTCAAGCGAAGCCAGTTCTAAAGCAATTTGATCTATGTCCGACTCGGTCGGAAGGAAGACTTATGACAACCCTCGTCAAACACTAGGGCTGTCACTCCCCGGCCGATACACGGAAAACGTTTTACGTTGTAGCATTTTATTGGTTTCAATTTCATCGTTGCGTTGTCACAGATAATGCGGAGTTTTTGGCTCCTACACTGGGCTAGGACACAGTATAAAATACAAGTAGTAATTTGTCACACTAGCAGAAATGAAAACCCAAAGAAATTCTTATTAGGGCATGCTATATTTGCTAAATGTCCTGTTAAATTTCCTTTTCTTTTTAATCGACGCTTCAGACAGCGACAAAACCTACACATTATTTTATATATTTTTGTCTACAAATCCATAACTACTATAGCATCATAGTTATCAATAATCCAATCATTGCAGCAACAACACAAACAAAATTTTAATAATAGTTTTTTTATGACTTGGTTGTAAGTATAGGTCTAATCTCCAAATAGTAATTTGTGATTAAACTATTTAATGACAGAGAATAAATTGTATTTAATTAATTTTATCGCACTACAATAATTAAATACCAATGAGTGTTAATAATATTATGCTAAAGTATTTTCCACAAGATAAAAACCGTAAGGCTTCTTAAAAGTTTGATAAAAAAGGGTTGTGCAAACTCAAGATACTGCTTCTTACTTCATTTTCGTTATAGTGCAGTGTCGATCCAGATCGCCTGATGACTCATCACTACGTAATGCGATAGTATCGAGACGAAATTGTTTTCGATTTTGCCTTTGTTGTGGATTTTTACGACTTGTATTTGGAATTGGGAATATTATTTTTATGAATTAGCCTCGTCTACGTCTTTTAAATCGGATAACAGTGGATAGAGTAGCCGATAAGATCATTCAAGAGTACGAAGTAGCTACTTTGATGGTGCTGTTGTTGTTGTTGAATTGTTTAGAGAGCGGTGACCGCGATCGCAAACAGAGCATAGAAAGATAGATAGATTCTCTTTATTGCACACATAATTAAGTAATTTAAAAACAATTTCAAATTATTTGCATTCAAAAATGTTACAATGGACGTGGTAAGTATAATTGAAAATTATAATATCAGATACGTAGGTATCTGATCAAACTGTAGAGTTTTGGACCCTATTTACACGTTATTTTATACAATTTAGGCGGTCTTATTGCTAATAGGGATCTCTTCTACACAACGTAAAGGTAATGGATAGATATAGAGAAAGGAGAGAGTACTTTAAACATCTAAATAATTTACTAAGTAGTTACCTACTTAAATATCGAGACCAAAGTGACTAAAGCCCGGTTCTTATATCCGAGAAACGGTTGGTTTTGCTAACGGATGGTAGGAATTGTCTGACTTGACATACTCAAAAGCGTTCCTTTAAATGACGCTTTGTCAAATTTTATAGGAACGACTATAACGGCTCGTTACTTTTGACACCAATACGATCAGTTGCTGATGTATTCTTACGCATAGTACAATATAGGAACCCGGTGTTAGTAATATTCTAAGATTATTTTGGCGAAGGCATGGCAGTTGTGTCAAAGAGAAATAAAGTGTGCTTTGAGGTGATTTTTAAACCAAGCAATTAACTTGGATAATTAGAATAATTGTATGACACTGCAGACATGTGTAGTGAGATATACCTATTTTTACGCAAAGCGGATGAAAGGAATAGCTATTCCCTTTCATCCGCTATCTAGCTAAGGATCGGTCTAGACTTGATAGTGTGCGCACAATATTATTCAATCAATTTGGTGCCCATGGCGATGAAAATCAAATCTTTTATTTGCCTACTAAGCGTAATCATAGACAGCAGTGGTGGTTTTTAAACTTAATTGCCTATGAGATATTAAATTAAAAAATTATAAAAGAAAAAGTATTAATTTGGTTCATAACATAATATTAATAATGTAGTCAATCAATGAATACTGCATTTGATGATGTCAGTATGAGATATTACAAGAATGCCTGATGAGTAACGGCAAGGGCAAAGGATAAGGTATTTTCTTTTCTTCGTTTTATTAAAACAAAGTTACACATTACTATGTATATTAAGTGACAAGTATAAAATAAGTAAATGTATATCCAGCTACATAAACCTAAAAAAATCATAATTACATATTCTTACTTATAATATTATAAATGCGAAAGTAACTCTGTCTGTCTGTTATGCTTTCATGCCGAAACTATTGAACCGATGATTATGAACTTTGGTAAAGCTTGAGGAAGGACATGGGCTACCCTTTTATGTGAATTGAAAGGGTTAAAATAGGGGCTGAAAGTTGGTAATTTTCGAAGATATAACCATGAAAATTGTGTAATTAGGCACTTGATAAGAAATTAATGAACAATTAGTGTAGCAATTTTGAAATTTCGTCCTTTGTGGTTATAAAATATTAAATGAATGAAACGTCTTAAAATTAAAAAAAAAACAAAATTAAGCTTAAAAACTGCAACGTTGCTAAATTATGAGAAATACCAAATATCCTGTAGTCCACGCGAACGAAGTCGCGGGCACAGCTAGTAGTTAATAATATTTTTTTAATTTCATTTTCATTTGGCAATTTTTCTTTTACGAATGCTATGAAATAAAAGCTCAGTCCACCATTTACAATTAATTACTGTGGTATTTAAAGCACTTACCTAAATAACTGACTTTCACCTTTAGTAAAAAAACAATCAGTAATGGAGCTTAGCATTTTACCAAACAATAGCAGGTCTCGGCGTAATTGCTTAGGTAGGTAAGTGTAGTATTACCCAGTGGTATTAGATTGAATCTTTGGTTAATAGCTTACAGCACCTGGAAAGTTTAAGGTGAGTTTTATTTTAAAAAACCGGCCTAGTGCTAGTCGGACTCGCGCACGAAGGGTTAAGGACAATTATCTAATTGCGATTTACGATTTATGACGTATTAAAAAAACTACTTACTAGATCTCCTTCAAACCAATTTTCGGTGGAAGTTTGCATAGTATATCATTTATTTTTTATAGTTTTATCATTCTCATAATTTAGAAATTACAGGGGACACACATTTTACCACTTTGGAAGTGTCTCTCGCGCAAAATATTCAGTTCAGAAGAAAGTTATTTTATAAAGCTCAATATCATTTTTGAAGACCTATCCAAAGTATGGGTTTGATGAAAAATAAAAATTGAGTTGAAACTCAATTTTTTTACCCCCAAATTTTTTTTTCTATTTTTGTGTAAAAATCTTATTGCGGTTCACAAAATACATCTACTTACCAAGTTACAACAGTATAGTTCTTATAGTTTCGGAAAAAAGTGGTTGTGACATACGGACGGACAGACAGACAGACACGATGAATCCATAAGGGTTCCGTTTTTTGCCATTTGGCTATGGAACCCTAAAAAGGCCTACATCACAATCTTATAAAGAATACTAAAAAGTTTTAATAAATAAATTAGAAAATAAAATGTAGGAATTTAAGTGCTAAAAATACACACATTACTGTAGTGACTTATTGGCAGAAGCCTACATAAAACTAGCGCCCAACGAGTGACTTTCTTTCTTCAATTTTTTGTTTTGTTCCTATAAACATTAAATTAATAAGATACTACAAAGATAGGTATAAGAGGTCCTTCAGAGATGTCCAAAAAGTAAATTATGTAACTCTATGATGGGTCAAATATTGTACTGGTCCGGTTTTTTGCCTTGAACGTAAATGGTCTCAAATTCAAGCCTTGGTTCAGGCCGTTATAGAAAATAACCTTTATTATTAATAATTTTGGATCTGGATAAGTGTCTCTTAGACGCTCCGCAAAAATTGATTTGTCCTCGTAACACAAATATATGCATACGATACCGTATTACAGATCATGAAAATTGGTATGTTTTTTGGCGCACATTTAGACATTTTTGCAAAGATTGAATCGTCCAAAAGGTTTTTGTCTTATTTCCTGCCAGTTAACTAACTTAAGGTATTAAGATTTAGGATAAATTATTTTTAAATGTTAATACTTTTCTCAAAATTCTTTTCAATATTTTCTTACCGAACGTTCAATGAACTATAATAATCTAACTATGTCTGTAAGACGACGGCATCCCCGAGCCACTAAACGCCTGTGATCCTACCGCTGAAGTTGCAAGAACTCGACACGACTGCGCAGACAGATCATCTGGCTAGTATTATCCTAGTACCGACTGCAAACAAATTTAATATTTATTGGAATCTTTTAAAGTAACATATTTTATATATTTTTTTTTTAATATTAACAGGACAGTCTATAATACACATAATTAAAACAAAAGAAAGAATCGTTTACATACATAAATATAAATACTCCGATTTTAATAGCAATTGCTTTGAGGCTTTGAGACTTTCGGTGTAGTATTATTGGTTCTATAGGGACTTAACGAATGGGCTAGGATCTAGAACATGGTGGTGCCGCAGCTAGCACATTAACGAAACCTTTTATTTATATACAAATGCGAGTAGTCTTTTTGATCACGTTAATAGAAAAAAAACTCGAAAGCACACTGCAGTCTGAACGCGAGTTACTGCTATTGAGATATAACATCAGAATCTGCTAACCGTACCTTTTTAGAAGCATGTCACTCGTGAACTTTACTCCTCGCTAACTTTAGACTAAAGTGTTGAAACTGAAATCAATTTCAATCGTTGAGCTTCGGCCGTGTATCGATCTGGCTTAATGTCCGGTTCAATCGGAGATCCGATGAGATATTTTATATTAGTTATACCTATTTATGTGGAGAAAAGCGGTGGATATGAATGGTGAAGATCATAACATTTCAGAGTAAATATTAATTACGCGTTATTTTAATATATTATGTGTTTTACGTGTGCATATTAAAATTTAATAAATCGTTCATTCATTTATATATTTTTTATAATTATGTATTTAAAAGTTTTTATTAACTTTACTAAAGCACTTTTTTTGCTTTTCTAGGGTTAGTTTTTTTAAGTGCTCATTACAGAAACTACTTAACTACGGGTAGTAAATATTTTAATGTTTTACAAACGAATAATTTTACAACTGAACAGTCTTGCCTATGTTATTTAGCACCATCCACTTATTGACTTCTATCTCGCATTTTTTTTAAGGAAAGAACCAGGATCTTTTCATAACGGTGGTTAAGATTTGTTTTTAAGTTAAGTGTTAGTTTTTTTAGTATTGTTAATTAGATATGATAAGTTACTTTAAATAAAATTAAAACAAATATAAATAGATAGAAACAAATAGTTCCTGACCGAAATAACTTCCTAAATCGGCTGCCGCGCAGCTAAGTCGCATAGTGTGAGGGGCAATATTATGCTCCCAAATAGTAACTATACTCGTCAAAACATTCAACCAATTTACGCTGCACACAATTCTGCACCTCCTTTTCTTCACACCTCTGATAACTATGCGCTAAAATTATCTGCACCTCACACAGCGGCTTGCTGCGGTGAATGGAAATGAGGCGTTCAGCGCAAGACAATGGCGCAGTTTGGGCAGCGAGGGCCTTCGGGCAAAGTTCCGTTTGCTCGGAAACTTCAGAACGGAATGTACTCTTACGAAACGAATTGTACGCGGGGTTTCTGTTGTGAGGGAGCAAGGTATTTTATGTTTGTTGAAATTTCTGTTATTGTACGCATACTTACCGGTCTCAACTTAAATTATTTTTAGGTCCATGAATAAAAATATGATACTTATTAAAAATGTAAATTGCCCTCTAAACTGTTTACTTAACTATTACAGGACATAAGGTTATAACAGTAAAGACACTAGCCTACCTACGAGTAATGATTATTTTCGATTTATTACCTATAAACTATGCAATTTCATCTGTTGACAACAAGATACAAAAATATTTCATGATACCAAAACAAACAGATTCCATAAATAAACAGTACCGAAAATACTCATTGATTCACGTTCCAAATATTTATGAGGATTACCCGAACTCGATACCGTATAATCATAGCACTTGTCCGATACGTAATTGAACACACGTTGTGACAATGCGTAGGGTGTTATTACGCTCCAGCGGGCTAAGCCCGGCCGGCGGCTTACGGCTTACGCGCAACTTTTAAAATGGGACTACGAATTACGATACGAAAGTGTAGATGTCTAGTGACGGGATGAGAGATGTTTTGTCACTTGATAATGTTGGTATTGGGCAGATTGGTTTGAGCGTTACTGTTATTATGATCATGAACGACTATTCGTTCATGATTTACTCTACCTTCTAAGTCTATACTTGGAAGGTAGAGTAAATAAAAACGATATTTATAAATAAATAAATTGATTTATATTACTAAGCGATAGGTTGTTATGATTAAAGACCAAAGTTACAAATAATTATTTATAGCGATTTCACGAGCGGGGCGCGAACAGAGGTCTATATAAGTAGGTACATATTAGTTCTTTCATTCAAGAGTAGACACAATAAGGTTTCGATTCGGTCTTAGTAATTTAAGATAACTGTATTCTCGTAAAGTAAAAAACAAAACCTACTTAAGCAAATTAAAACAGAAAAATAAGTTTTTTCTTTAATTTAAACAGTGGATTTTCTAACTTTACGTCATAGTTTCATGAATATGGATTTAACAGTAATGGATTTTGACTACGTTTAGTTTATTGAGACTTCTTACTACGAAGCGCAGTCTCCAGATCTACGCACCCTAGTTTTAACAATAAACGTACCTATTTCTAATACCTACATCCAACACCACACCCACAGTCAGACATCATAATATTATGGTGGCATGGTTCTGTTGTGACAAATTGAATAAAAACAGTTCTATGTAAGTACTAACTAAATTACGTTACGATTATGTCTTTGAAACACTTTAATATTATGTCAATACACACCATATTTAATGGTATCTAACTCCCCTAATGTTTGTAACTACAACTAAACTAGCGTAAATTGCAGGTCTTTAGGTAGATATATTGTCTTTATTGCACTATAAAAATGTCGTCGGCTAGGTATTTCAAAGAATAGGTATCAAAGAACAATGTCTCATTTTATTACCGAGAAAGTTCTGTACCACAATAAAAGTTGAGATATTTTATAATTACCAGCATATTATTGCACTTGTACAAAATATAACAGGTATACATACGGTACCAGTTTTGTATCAAGTGACAAAAACTATAACAGTATATATTCTGGAAGCCTCTAAACTATTGCATGTCGAGATCCAGTTATTAACTGCCTCTGTTTCTAGCAGATCAGAGTGCGGATTAGTTTTATTCTGTTTGCAGTGAGAGTTGTGACCGCGTGACCGATTTTTCAAGTCACAGCTTGGAAACTTTTTCGAGTGGTTCACAAATATACTGTTTAGATCGAGTAAAAACAGGAGCCTTAATTCCGCTGTCCGTCTGTCTGTCTGTCTGTCTTTCCGTCTGTTACCAGACTGTATCTCTCGAACCGTGATAGTTAGACAGTTGAAATTTCCAAAGATGATTTATTTCTCTTGCCGCTATAACAACACATACTACAAACCAGAATAAAATTTTTGTTGCTCGTTTTTATAGATAATGGTGCGGAACCCTTCGTGCGCGAGTCCGACTCGCACTTGGCCGGTTTTTTAAATGTAATTCATAAACTTTAGATACTTTACTTATGTCCCTTCAAGGGAGGGCCAGCGAAGATATCGTGGCAGGTTGAAAGGAAAACCATTATTAAAGATAATAAGATGATGAATATGAAGAGTTTGTGAAGTTAGGTCTTGTAGAGTTAGGGCGCGTAAAGAACGAAGTTTGCCTACATGAGATCTGATAACTTTTTGACAATGCAAGTCATAAGGTCTCGTCTTGGCAATATTTTACATGAAAATGTTTTGTTGGGATTAATTTATCCTCGTTTTTGGTTTAGCTAAAACGAAAACAGATTTGCAACCGTTCATATTGAACTCTATACAACTTAACTCGGGAACAAATCCCGAAAATTTTGTTGATCTGGTACTATCCAATCCCAAGTAGTAAGGGTTTAAAATATCGACGAATCTCTTTGAGAAAAGGTAGGTAGTGCCCTTGCGCTTCGCTTGGCTCGTCTTGGCGGGGGCACTACCGTGCCCCCAGATTAATTAAGGCTTCGAGACCTTGATAACTAGTGTGTTGTGTGGCGAAACGTGTGTGGTATGTGTGTGTTGTGTGCAGGGGTGGGCGCGATGCATATAGGCAGTGCCTACTAGATAATTGTAATGAGGTAGGCAGTAGGTACTTACAAATGTGCGTCAATGATGAAAACCACAGATTTTCAGCAATAAAACACATAAGTAAGTATCTATTGCCTACCTCGAAATGAAACCAATGTCTGCCACTTGACTGGTTGTGGGTGATCTCTGTTAATTCTGTAAGAAAACTCAAGTAAACTTGCTTTAAATAACACCTAAGCGGTACAAACAAACATAGCATCTATTTTACTATGGTCGTTTGTTCGTCGTCGTCGTTTTGTAATGGTCGTTTTCCGAATTGACCGCGGAAACGAGAGTTGAACCCGGGAAGGCGTTTCGTTAGCGAAATCCCGCTTTTCTACTCCAATCGGGTCATAAGCATTGCACATTTTATAGACTCTGTTATAGAGCTTGGTTATTACTCGTTTTCACATTAACCGTGTTAAACATTAACGCCAAGTACAAGTAATTTACCCGACGGTAAAACATTAAATGCGCATCAATCACGGACCGTGGGAAAATTGCACTTTAAGGAAATGAAGCTATTACTGAACTATTTTAACACCATGTTAAACCACTGGTTATTAGTCGTTTGTCGCAATCAAGCAAAAACAGCGCCATTTTGTAAGTCTTTAACCATAGTTGCTTATATGTGCAAAATATAAAATATAGTCATTACCTTTAAGAAGTTATAAGCCAACAAAACCCGTAACATCCGTTTTGGATGTATTTCGAGCACCACGCTGTTTGCGAGCTCGGTTTTTCATTATTAGTAAGTATAATAATACTTTCTTTCTCTATGGTTCAACATTTCAAAATATCAAATGGCGTAAATTCATTATGATCATCAAACTTTTCTAAATTAACTCGAGCACACCCAGTGCTGGGACCAGCTGCTTGTCCCGTCTAATATCTCGTAAAACAAGGATGTTGATTCCTTCTTTGAGGCCATCATGATAATTGGTGTGTTTTCTAGTGTATATTATTATTTATAGTTAACATATAGTTCCTTATATATTCTAAATAGATTGATAACATGGTTAACGGGCGTCTGGTTCTATCGTTAGTGTTTCTGATTGCGGCACGGGCGGTCAGGAGCTTGAGCACTAATGGGTTTTATTTAATTTAGCTGTTGTTTTATTTAACGTTCCTCCTTACATTATTTGTTTGTTTGTAAAATAGATTGTTACTTGTTTGTTTCACTTGTGCTAGTTAGACAATATAAAGCAGTATTAACAACATTTATTGTACCGTAAAAAAAAAAATAAGTTGATTACCTATGTGCATATTACACGTCTTGCAAATACTTTCTACCATGTTATTAAGGAAAACCTGTAATTGGCATTGGACTGTTTGTAATATTTTTAAGCAACAGTATGTAAGAAAATGCTGTAGATTTTCCTAAAATATATAAATAAAATAAATAAATTATATAAGGTTCCGTACCCATTAAGAAAAAGGGGCACCCCCTGTTCGTTCATTCGTTCAGAACGGTTTTGGATTGTAGTACCCGGGTAGGCGATTGATTTGTAGTAAAAAGACATTTGTCACGCTATGTAGGACTGTTTTAGGCCGGCATAATAGACTTAGAATTCGCTTAAATCTATGGCCGGCTCTCCATTTTACAAAATGGTCAAAATCAGACTCAGTTTCGTCCTTAGGTTGTAGCACAACCCATAACTTTTATAACATTACAACCTATTGTGTCTGTGCTATCCATTGTGTTTATTTTTTGGTATCATGGTTCCATAAAACTGAATATAACTGATAAATTTTACTAACATATAATACTGCAGCGTTTATCCCAAACTTTTCCACCGCCCTATGTTTCGAACTTGTCAGGTAAATCGTCGCACCTACTTTTTATAGGTCTACCTCTTCTGGCTGTAGGCACCAATCGTGTAACGATTTGAGTGTTAGATGATTAGCGTAGCTTAGAACAGACAAGTGATTCTGTTAACAAAACCGCGCTGACTTCGATAACTCACTTATCGACGATAAGTAATCCCATTTCATAACAGAAACAGAGGCTAAGTTCGTTTGTACCGCTTAGGTGGGTTTTATAGGGCGTACGAATACCTACACTTGCGTGCTTCTTACAGATTGACAGGCTAGCCCTAAAGCTATTTATTAGAGACCCTTCTTAGAGGATTTTATAATTTGTTAAAAATATGTATATATTATTTTTCATAGGGCATTAAATATGAAAACTGGACAAACACTCCGAGTTTGCCCGAGTGTTCCTGAAAATAGGAAACAAAACCTTTCTGTGCGGCCTTTCTCGTGAATATTGCATGCTTGTCACTTCACCTGTAAACATTCCTTTTTACAAAAACTTACCAATTGAAACATGCCGCGAAGCACTTCGCTGAATCTGTACCTACTGCTAAAAATATATACAAAGTGTCCGGGTTTTGACCGGCTATAATTTAAGGACTTTTCATTCATCTAATTCTATCGACGAAAAACCCCCTATGTAGGGGTCTAACTCTCCCCTCCCCCCTTAAAAAGGCAGCCATTTAAATATTTTATTTTTTTACTGGTCTGGTTCATGCAAACACATTGTTTTAATATGGTTCTGAATGTCCTAAACATTATGGAACAAAATTCATTTAAAAGGCAATGATTTTACCTATCTTATAAAACAAAGACCAATTCCAAAATTAATAACTGTCATAGAAATTATAAGAATCTTGCCTAAAAAGTTATTAAATTTACCAGTTTTTTAAACGTATTCCAAAAATAGCCGCATAAATGTACTTTATTTTTGAATAATGTGATACATTATGAGATTATTTACAAACCGATACCAAAATTACTATATTTGGTGCTATACTTCAGGAGCTGCTGTAGTAGCCATTTCAAGGGGGGAGAGTTAGACCCTAACATGAGGGGTTTTTTGTCATAAAAATTTGATTAATTAAAAGACCTTAAATTAATGCCGGTCGAAACCCAGACACACTGTATTACAATAAAACAAATGAGCAGCGATGGATATCTATATGCAAACTGGACTATATTAAATTACATATACACTATTATTAAATTTAGTCTCACTTTCAAATTAAAATGTTACTCGATCAGGTTTTATAAGTTTAAAAATAAACATGAAATACTTACCTGCACAAACAAAATACATACAGATAGAAGTTGTACTTTTGATTCGGAGAGATGATTGAATCTACGTGTAGTCCTAGGCATTCAAAACTTTTTTTAACTATAAAAGTAGATAAGATATGGCTATCGTTGCCATCGAAGCTCAATGATAATATTGATCTACTAAACTAAAACTGTTTTTCAGATTATAAGGGCCAATTTTTTTAAATAAATTACCCTTTTGTGTGCTATAAAAACCTATCAACCCAAATCTGTCCTCCCTTATCATGTTACCCTGTTTAAACAATTCGTAGGATTTACAGCAAAAACATCAATCTCTGTTCTGTCGTTAAGTTTTTTTGTCATTGACGTTAATGGATAACGATTTGGAGGCACGTGCAGTCGACATCGTTAGCTATCGTGCTTTTTGTTTTGCTGTCTGTAGTAATTTTTTGCTTTTTAATGGAACAAATTGACTCAAAGACAATTGAAAGTCGATGGAATGTTTGATTTAATCTAATAATCTTGAACGGTTTTTTTGCAAGTGAAATAATCAAATAGGTACTAACTTGACATTATTTATAAAATGGGACTACAAGAGTCTTGCAAGTTATTGTTTTAAAGTGGCAAATTATTTTTACGGTTTTTAGAATTTAATAAATATTACGTAAATAGGTGAAAAACAGGGACATACTATTCACCCCCAAAGCAAATATAATGTTGAGCAGAATAAAAGATGATCATTATTATTTATGTCCATCTGAATCTATAATGACCAAAAATCGTAGGAGCAAAAGTGTGTCCTTGTCATAACTAATCATTATTTTCCGGGTTTTGCCCACAAGTAGCAATGGGGACAAATTGATCTCATATATATTCTGCACAATATAATGTTAAAGATACTAGGTTTAATAGGCACAGGTCTGAATTAGTATATCGTTATTTATTTAATACCTACTGTATACGTACGTTTGAAAACGAATAATTTAAGTTCATTTGAATCATTTAAAAAATATATGCCTTGCTTTTATCCTTAATGTACCATATATATGTTTACAAAGTTCATACTAATATACTTACTTGTAACACTGACCGGAAATAATTATGAACTGGCTGTCCTATGCAAATGACAACTAATTTTGTTCCATTTGGAGCACCCTAAAGTAAGAGTACCAAAAACTAGTTTTGACATATACTGCATATTCCCTACCACGAGGTATTGTGTGTGGTCGGTAGTGTGTTTTATAAAGATGATCCATCTACTTATATCGAACACACGATACGCGCCAAAATGGCGATATTTAAAAAGGAATTTAATAAAAAAAATTACAGGCGATGAAAAACCAAATACCTACCTTTCCTCCTTAGTTTAGGTATGTCATTGAACATTCACCACCAAAAGTAACTAACCACTTTGGATGGTAAATGACTGCCAGTCAAAAACAAATTTTCAAAGGTGCTACTTAACTCTTCTATATGTCAGAATAACCTGACTTCTTAATTTGAATTTTGCTTAGTAATTTTGCCACACTATTCCGATGCTATTCTATTTATTTTTTATTTATTTATTCTATGCTAATAAAAAAAATATTTTGGAAAATTCAGATACTTAGCTACTTTTGATGTTCAATGAACATGCAATCTCGGGGGGTGATTACAAAAACGTTCGCGTCCAGTGTCGCGCGATTACCGACCGGATGTTGTCTCGGGCGCGCTGACGCCAATTTCCGCCGCAGGCGCGGACTGCGGAAGCTGCGAAAAACATACGCTTTTGATGAGAGTTCGCTAGAAATTGTTATGGGGGATGAAGATTGAATATTTGAAAAGTATTTTGATTGTTCACGAAGTTTTAATGTAGTCGTGGAAGATTTAATTCAGTTGAGCTTATGATGTGTTTTATTAACGTAGTCAGAAAAACATTTAAACAAAGTGATGTTGCATGTAGAACTAAATGTAATTACTTTAAGTCTATTGTAATTATTAATTTTCCATGAAACCTAGTTACCAATTTGCAAAGCATTCAAGAATTAACGATTTTAAGTTCAGACTTACTGAGCAATTTATAAAAAATATGGACAAAAGTGTAGTGTTTTTTTATTCATCATTTCAGCCACAGGACGTCCACTGCTGAACATAGGCCTCCCCCAGAGACTTTTTTTTATTATCAAACAATAATTCAGGGCATAGCTGAAAGTTAATAAACTTAATATAATTGGTTTTTTTTCTTTTCTTCATGTGCCCTATTTACAATAAGTTAATATTACTAACTGATATATTTTAATTCATTTATTACTACATATTACCCCTGTTCACTCTAGTAATTGTCGACAGTGAGCCAGTAGTCGAATCTACATCTATACCTACGCGTCAACGCTATCAGATATGTTAACACAGTGACAGTGTGTCACCGGTATCACAGCCTTGCCAAACCTGGCTTATTGCCATTAGGTACAAATAGTACGAATTCGGATTTAAAAGCAAACTCAATTTTCTAGCTAACCATCTAAAACTCGTCGAATTATAATTATATATTTCATTTCCCAACGTTTCAGAAGCTGTTTTATTATGGTTCGTCAAATACTTTCACAATGTCGTCACATTATTACTTAGGCTATCCATAAAGCTGCCTATGTCATTAATTCGAAATGGCTGATACGCGGAAATTACGTAAAACAAATACTTAATAACTCCCGAAACAATTTAAACTTATTAAAGCTATAACTATTTATCTGATCGAAAACAATCAAGCAGCATTGAACGTGGATGGAATATCAAGATCATCACTGTACAGGAGAAAGTTATACAAGAAAGTGTGCATACCTATAAGGATGTGAACATGGGAAGTGCAAAAAAAACCGGCCATGTGCGAGTCGGACTCGCGCACAAAGGGTATCATTATTTTTAAAACGGCCAAAAAATCACGTTTGTTGTATGGGAGCCCCCTTAAATATTTATTGTATTCTGTTTTTTAGTATTCGTTGTTATAGCGGCAATAGAAATATTCATCTGTAAAAATTTCAACTCTCTAACTATCACGTTTCATGAGATAAAGCCTGGTGACAGACAAACAGACAGACAGACGGAAAGCGGAGCCTTAGTAATAGGGTCCCGTTATACCCTTTGGGTACGGAACCCTAAAAACAAAAAACATTGTCTCTAGTCTGAAGCTACAATAATGAATACTGGGTTACAAGCAAACTTTTGGAACAGTAAATCAATTGACGCCTGTATTATTTGTTAATCTCACTAAGCATGACCCTTACGTATTATTTTCAAGTTAAAAAGGTACAGGTCTATAAAATTAACGCATTTTATTTTCCAACTTACTACTTTCTTACTTGATTTAACCTTGTTGCAGCTAGCTGGACCTTAGCTTTGCCGAAAATTCCATAGCACTCTAAATACTACAGTGCAAATTTAGAGATTGCTTAGGTATGATATATTAGACAACTAATAACTAACTACGAAATTCAAATTGAATTTTGTAATTACAAGGAACAATCGTGATGAGGGATGAAATTTAGCGAAGCGTGGGTATCACAATAGCAATAAATGACTAATACCACCCCTTGATTTACATAATTACGAAACCTACACGAAATCAGAGGCGAGACCGTAAAATCCTCTTCGCTTGGATTTTGGAAGAAGAAATAAATACTCTAAGAAGTATCTGCAAAATCCTATGATATTAGTGGGTATATAGAAATTGTATTAGTACATAAACTTACTTTTATTAGGGTTTCTAAAAACCAAGAACACTCAATCAAATAAGCCTTGGCATTATGAGTTTCACTTATTAAAACTTTGATATAATAGACGATTTAATATAATCCTAATTACACAACAGTGTTCCACGTGTAACAGAAATTAAAACGAAATATTAAAATTGGAATATATTGTATGGTTTTACAACAATAATTCTTTTCCCGTTCATTTTATTTTTTCCTCTATTATAATGTATTATGTGTTTTATTTTGTGTCGCCGACAAATACGTACGTGTACTTGAATGCTGTCTCATTTTCATTTTCTTTGTGAAAAAATTGTTGCGGTCATGTGCCATTGGTTTTCCTCTGTGAGTCTATTGAAATGAAAGTGGAAAATAATGAACTCCATTGTCACCAATAAATATTCCGTTTTTGTCGGAAAAGTGCAGACTGCTCCGGCGTCAATTGTGGTTATAGCTCCCTACATTAATGCAACTCTGCCTTATCTGAACGCCTTCTTTTACTTATTGGTGCAATTTGGTAGACTTTTTTGCCACTTAGAGCATTCCTTGCTTTCAATGGGGATACTAAATGTTTTTTGCAAGTGTATTTCGCGTCAATGTTTAAAGATATCGTTTGGTGTATAAACGTGGGACTATGAGCCTTCTGCGATCTTTGCTAATTAGAAAACCAATTCGAAATATTTTATAGGACTTAAAATAGTACCAACTAGTAAAAATTATTTAGATAAAAAAAACTGCTTGTACAGTCCACTTATGTTCGAAATGTCAATTTGTACCATTGTGTTAAACTAGTTCTGTTTTCTATCAAGAGATGGCGGTGTATACTTTTGCACCGCGGTAGTATTTGGTTTTTCCTAAATTATATAGGCTTTTTATGGAAATTAATTTTTGCTCTTCGATTACTTTAAATCTGTGGTCTTATTTTTAAACCCTGATCCTGGTACTTCAATTACTCGAGGACATTGAGCACGGTATTGTTCATTTGACGCACAACACTGAATTTACGAGTTCAAAACTCTAAGTAAATAAGTTTCAAATTCGCTCACCAAATCTTCTCATGACAATACCAGACCTCGTGCTCGTGATTATGACTCCGTCTCCACATCCATCAGCTGACGCCTCCCTCTTAGTACCGTACCGTACTAGACACCTCCTTGATATCCTTCAGCGCAGCACCAGCGCTGATTGACTGACGCTTTGTTCAGCCGAATGTCGTCACGTTATCAATAGCGAGCCACTATCCGTGACGACTGTCTCCTCAAAAACCTGCACTATACAGTGCCCTGCCGTTTATCCGGCGCTCGAAGGAACAAATGAACAATACCGTGCTCGATGTTCTCGAGTAATTGAAGTACCAGGATCAGGGTTTAAAAATAAGACTACAGATTCAAAGTAATCAAAGAGCAAAATTTAATTTCCATAAAAAGCCTATATAATTTAGGAAAAACCAAATACTACCGCGGTGCAAAAGTATATACCGCCATCTCTTGATAGAAAACAGAACTAGTTTAACACAATAGTACAATTTGACATTTCGAACATAAGTGGACTGTACACTGCTCACATTCACAATAAATATTAACACCTTAAAAAGGTATAAGAAACAAACTCACTTCAACCACATATTCTTATTATATGTTATCATCTTGGATTATTTTCTTATTTTTCCAAAGGACTTCTCATAATAGTAAAAGTTTGAAGGTATCTATTACAAATGTAATGTTCAGGGTTCCCTTCGGGTTATTAGCCGGGTTGGCTCTCGCTCGTGCGGGGCGAAGCGAGCTGATGCGAGTGTTGTCGTGTGCAGAGATAAGTCACGTTTGAATGCACCCTACTATAGGAAATCGAAAGCGCAATACAACACTAGCATCTTTAGCTTCCTGACATTTTATAATCACCCCACGTCATTCCATGACTGGACATGCAATTCACGCCACTGCAACTTAGCCTAATCCTTGGCTATTCTTTGCCATCATTCATTTCTAATTAAACAACAGAATAAAAACTCAATTTATGGATCATAACATTATGATCATAACAGATTTACGATGGAGTGGAGTGGTTATTGATTTTGGAGTGGCAGCTAAATGTAAAAAATTGCTTTTATCTAATGTGAATTCTCAGTCTATGCCATGAAAAATTTAATTCTCAATCAATTAGAACCGTGTTGCCCACACGCAAATAAGTCCAACTATTTAGCCACAGCCTTTATATTTCTCTAAACTACTCGGCTTAAAGTATAAATTCCATTACTCATTCTTTAACCATGTAGTAAAATGTAGTTGCTATATTCATAGTATCTACTATGCTACACCTGAAATTTGACATACTAAGCAAACTTATCCCAAAGCACATAATAAATCACGCCACCATAGTACCGGCTGACAGTTTGTTATATCGCTAATGTAGTAAGCGGGAACAAATCCGAGATTCGACGGGATCGATTAGGGGAAACTTAGAGATAATTGACCGTTCTACATAATTTATTAATCTTTTGCAGACATCTCTTGGGAAAAACGACTCGAGATTTATTGATGAAAGTTCTCGCAAGAAATATCATTTCTCTGTTTTGCTGTGTGCACGTTTCTTTGCTGGTTACTAATAGCTTTGTCATAAGTAGTTTGTTAGACGGTTACAATTATTGGATGGTATAAATCATGCTTTTCCATGGACGAATGGTCCTCCCATTTCAAAATATGCATGGCTATTTATTTGACCATATTTACAATAAAATGTACACTGCTTCGTTTTGGTAGGCTAAGCAAATAATAATCAGGTACCTAATTATCTGCCATCGATAACTTTATATTGCACACCTTATAATTTATATTGGGTTCAGCAAATAATCTACCTATTTAGGGGGTCGTGTCACTAGAAATGATATGAATAAAGATAACAAAACTCAGTGAATTTTCCTTTTTAATCCTTAATCTTAGTAAATATGTGGTTTCCTTGCTTTCGAGCTGGTCAGGGATGCATAGAAACATTAGGATCTATCTATTACAATAAAACTAATATTATGTCTAATCTGCATAATATTAAAATTATCTAAAGTAAAATAACAAAACAAAAAAATAAAGCATGGGCGTTTCTTCATTCTCATAAAAAGCATGTAAATTTTCCGCTCGAAATCTGTTCCTTAGCTAAGGGTACCCCTCATTTTTATTTTAATCCCCAAAATATGCAGCCGTTCCCGCCCCTCTCCCGGTCTCTGTGCACCTCGGCAGATAAGGGCACATCAATCACACTTTGCGTTATAAACAGCACTAACGGTTGACACGATGAATTAACAAACCGCTCGACACTTTTCTACCATTTTACGGTACAAATAAATTTGTTGTAAGGATTTTGGCTGAGGGACGATTTTTATCTTATTGTGTTAACGAACTACCCGATGGATAGATAGACTTAAATGGTTACGGAATTTGTTTCTGACTGAATGCAAGGCACAAATGTTCATAGTATTCACATATTAAGTAGATAAAAACATTATTTAGGCACCACATTAGTATTCTCTGTGCCCTATCTCCCCATACATAAATTATTTTAATCGACTCCGGGTTTTTTTCCTATGAGATTTTAGCATTATCCTTTGTGGTAATCTTTACACCTTTTGGTCGAATTTTATTTTATATATTACGATTTTTTTATTTATTATCGTAGCACATAATAACACGTACACAGGGATAGAATATCGGTAGTAATTTATGTCAAGTGAACTGTTTACCACTACCCTATATAGTATAAGCCAGGGATGGCGAACCAATGGCACGCGTGCCATTAGTGGCACGCGACCGAATATTTTGGGCACGTCACCGATCATAAAATGCATAATGCACTAAGAGAAAAAAAGTGTGAAGTAGATATTATATGACGAGCGAACCCGAGTAATCCAACGCTACGAAGTATCACAGTACTATCAACCCAATGATCACAAAGTCAACATTATTTGATGGCACGTAACCTCAATAGACATTTCTTTCGAAAAAATGGCACGTTGGTACATAAAGGTTCGCCATCCCTGGTATAAGCAATCATAAGCTCGTATCACCTGTATCGGATGCCGCCCGATAATTATAGGCCTCTTAAACTGAAACTGGATCCACAGCGTTAATAGTGAAGCTAAATCCATCATTTTTAATCAAGTCACAATTACTTTCGCAGTTCTCAAGACAGTAGACAAGTCTTTGCATAATAACGATATTGAGCAAAAACGTAGCACTATGTTATTATACTTATATTTACGGTTGCGATTTATACATAAATTATTTTATAGCCTTATAATCCCGGGATAAAAAAACATGCTTAGGTGAAAACATGCGACGCCCTCAGCCACCATTACCGAACGTAATTTGCAAATTATTTTGTTTGTTGTATTTAAATGCATAGTTATTATTTACGATAAAATAATTACATTCTACCTTGATTTTTCCAAAAACCTTTAAAATGGTAATGTGATGTGTAACGGCTTAAAGTTTTCGATTTTAATGCTTAAGAACGGCTCTCTAAAGTAAATCTCGTGTGGTTTCAAAATATCACCCCTAGCATTTCCCCTCTCACCCATCAGGGTTCCGCAAACAATATTTCACGACTCGTCTAAGTTTATAATCATCATGCCACTTTGCTGGGGATATTTGTATTGCGGGGTTGGAGGTAGAGGTGGTTGTTATGGCAATATGGATTTTGAGTGGAGATTATGCAGGTGATAACAATAACCACCATATTTTTATGTATTGCTGTGTAGTAAAAACAAATAGATGGCATCTGCTGGAATTCTGGTTCAGTACCTAATGAAAGTGGTTATTATCGTTTTTTTGTCCAATTTTAAGTTGAGCTTTGTGGAGTACCTAATTTTATGCTGACCATAATATCTAATTGTAAACATCCACTCCTTTTATGCAACAATTAAATTGTATCCGGTAGGTATTGCAGACCTGAAGTGGGGTGACTGCAATTGACCTAACAGATCAATTGCAGTCACCCCACTTCAGAATAACTAAATAAGAGTAGTTATAAATAAATACACGTCCCTGGTACCAAATAACATAAACTCTATAGTAAATACAAACCTAGTTCACAAATAAAAAAAGTGTAATCGTAGAAAATCTAGGCAACCTTTTCCGACTAGTACCAGTGTCGAGTTAAGGATGTGCAATAGGGTGATAATTTTGAATTAATATTGAGATCCAATAAATTTTCGAACTGCAAAAAAAACTTTGTAGGTAGGACGCTTTTAAGCTCTAAACTGCAGCATCCTATAAAATGCCAAGTGCCCAAAATGTAGTCTTTTGTAGAATTCAAAGATCTCTCGTACCTACCCGCTGACAGTTACGATATGTGTGTTTTTACATGAATACGAATAAAGAAACACAACTCTTCAACTGAGACACAACAGAGAACACGTGAGAATGATTAAATGAATTTATCAATAAATTTATCGACACTATGCTATCTGATTTATATAATTTAAAGAAGTTTGCAACATATCTCTATACTGCGCACCCCTAGTTCCTTGCCTACTACGATTTCTGGATATTGCACGCCCTTTAACGTCTGTGCTACTCCATTCCGAAGCGTTTGAGATGCCCGAGCTTCCTCGCAGTTCTAGTGGCAATATTGTACAGTTCTATATTCGGTGTAAGTTTCCATCAACGTGTGCAGTGAAATATGCTGTTGGGTACGAATATTGCCGAGGATCCTTGCTTGTAAGCAGTTTCTGTTATGTTATGTTTTCCAATACCTTGAAAGTTCTAACCGTGAAAGCTTAAAGCAAGCTTACATCAACTATGTTTTGTTTTTTTAGTAGGTATGACGTAGAAACATCACTGCGTAGGTACCTACTATTTGTGACTTGATGAAACAAGCGACTAGGGCACACATCCAGGAAGCTGTGAGACGATGTCATCATGTCATATAAGTTCTTATTTTAATACTTACTCATTTTTTTCTACAAGTCAAATACAACAAACTACCTACGTTACCTTCGGATCAACGTCAAAATCTCAAAAAACCGGCCAAGTGCGAATCGGACTCGCGCACGAAGGGTTCCATACCATTAACTATAAAAACGGCCAAAAATAACGTTTTTTGTATGGGAGCCCCTTAAATATTTATTGTATACTGTTTTTTTAGTATTTGTTGTTATAGCGGCAACAGAAATACATCATTTGTGAAAATTCAACTCTTCATGAGGTTCATGAGATACAGCCTAGTGACAGACTGTCAGACAGACAGACAGACAGATAGACAGACAGACGGACAGCGGAGCCTTAGTAATAGGGTCCCATTTTACCCTTTGGGTACGGAACCCTAAAAAGACAGTTATAACAGACAACCAACCCATAACCCAGCTGATCGGCGACTTGGTATATAAGTAGAGTTTTAACAGTTTCGATTTCAGTCTAATAAAGAATTTCTTTATATTTTAGCAGTGGAATCACCCCTAAAAAGAAGTAAACCAATAAAAAGAGCCTAATGTAATTTATTGAACTACATCGCGGTTACTGTAGCATATTTTAAACTTCACATTTTACGAAAGGAATACAAAATATATTTTGTTTTATATTACTTAGTTTTAGTTTATTAATTTATTTATATATTTGTGTATAATAATAATTAGTGTGTAATAATGTTCTTAACAACTTAAATTACAAAAAAAAGTGTATTAGGATATCGCTTTTCCAATATTGCTAATACATGTGATCCATTATTCGGTTATTAATTAAATTATAAGGGAAACGTTATGTACAAAAACATGTGGAAACTGCTTTAGTTATAGTCTTAAGTAGGTATAACAAAGCTGCCTAATTAGGTCGAACTTTGCTCTAAGAAGTTCATGAACGTACAGCGTTAGACAGGTTTATGATAGGATTATACGCAAGCAGTTATGAATACCTATACTAGCAGAAGTACAATATATTTATTTGAAAAGAGGCTGGCAATAGTGAACGAGTTTCTTGAGCTGCTTTTTCTCGGCACTAGCCACTGAACAAGTAATCACTACGTCACTAGTCCACAAACTGTTTCGAAGCAGTAGTAGAGTATAACAATATTCGAAATTCTAGTCCCTATATCTATGTTATTTTTAGGGTTCCGTACCACAAGGAAAAAACGGAACCTTTATAGAATCACTTTGTTGTCCGTCCGTTTGTCTGTCTGTCAAAACCCTTTAACTCGGGAACGCGTAGAGGTATCGAGTTGAAATTAAAACGATATACTTAAGCCTAAGGTCTCTTTAAGCTGTGAAAAAAAAATCTAAGTTTCTTTTAAAAATGATACGGCCGTTTATGCCGCAAAAAACATATATTTCGACACTCTCGAGGGAATCAAAAGTTATATATTTCCTGTTTACCTATAAATATGAATTTTGGCAAGTAATACCGTCTTATACTACAAGTACTTATAGGGAAAATATGAAAACTATACATTTGTAACTAAATCATAAAAAACAGGGTCTTTATGCAAGGAACGGCAGTCCAATTATTGCATTGAGTTAGCCGTGTCATGTGGGGTTTTGTATGAAAGGGCTTCATCTAGTTAATACGGAACCCTCGGTGGGCGAGCCCGACTCGCACAGGACCACCACCAAAAAACCGGACAAGGTTTTTTAAATATGAAATGTGTTTTTTTTTTAAATATAAGTATAAAGTTATCTGTCTAAGTACTTGCTCTCGTTATTCGTACTTAGTTTCCGCAGATATATAATAATAATCCGGTGCAATAGCTGGAATCGAGGCAGGCGAGTGACGATCTGAATCTCTCCATCAGCCGGAATTCCGGAAGATTAACGTCTGCCGAACGCGGAACTCCGGCCCCCACCATCCCGCCCTCCTGCTCCATTCCACCCTGCCAGAGTATAGGAGAGATGTAACAGCCAGGCCATTACGTTCAGATCTCTTTCCATTAAGGCATATTAAAATTACGTTCTAGGGTTATGGTAACCTAAACCAATTCGTTAATTATTACAATGGATTATAACATTAGAGGATTTTTTTGAAAATAAAAACATTATGTCATCTAATTCAGCCGTCACTATTTTCAGAATTAATAAAAAAAAAGTATTAAGTCGACTTATTGATAGTCCCAAAACAAGGTTTTGTTTTATGGGACTTGAGGTTTGTTGATTCGCTAGTAAAAGAAAGTGGTACTTAGAGGCATCTATGAGGTACATTTTGCAATTCAGTCCTCTCAAGTCTATATTATAAATCTTTGTATGTATATTTTTGAAAGCCCAATACTTACTATTTACTAATACCTTAAATCCCCTAACAGTGTAAAAAAGACCATAAGCCCGCAGTATGACCGGTTGCACAATTCTAAAACAAAAATTGTTTTATTCTTCATGAAGGCGGATGTAGCGCAGTAAAATGGCTGCTATTGCTGTGCTGCGTTCTGACTGTTATTATTGGAAATGGCAATTGACGGAATAAACCAGGCATAACGTTCATTGTGATTCTCAGATGCAGGAGTGAATTGTTTTTGTTTTCGTAATAAATTGCAGCAAAAACAAATTGGAAAATCGGAACTCAAAAATAATTCTGACTTTACTGACAATGGATGTATTGTTACTGATGGACGGTAAACAATTTTTAATTTACAAAAATGTAATAGGGATGATGACTGGTTAAAGAAAACGAAATTCTGTTTAGTCCGGTAGTTAATTAAATTATCAAAAAATAATGGGCTCTTTTTTTTTGTCAATCAACCAAAAATTAAAAAGATAAATCGCGTTAAAGTTCGGGAAAGAGGGCTCGTGACGACACTTCTAAGTAAAAATTGTACCTAGGCGTGACGTATGCGACATTTCACACATACATACTTTTTAATAATATACCTGGGCCATAACCATGAACTCTTAAAACAATCTCAAAGTTGTCAAATCTGTCAATTTTGGTACGTCATTTCATACAAAATTTGACAGAAATGATAATGTTTGACAGATTTGTGATTGTTTTAACAATTCATGGTTAGGGCCCTGCCCCCTAACCATGAACTCTTAAAACAATCTCAAAGTTGTCAAATCTGTCAATTTTGGTACGTCATTTCATACAAATTTTGACAGAAATGATAATGTTTGACAGATTTGTGATTGTTTTAACAGTTCATGGTTAGGGCCCTGATAGACGAAGAAAATACGATTGTTCGTATTATTGTTTTTCATTTGAATGGATTTGGTCTTGATAGAGGAAAATAATTAAATTAATTCTGTTCTATTTTGTGCACGTGCAAGTGCAGCACATTTTCTTTCTTGAAAAATTTTAGTTTTTTACTACTTGCATTTTATAAATAAAAATCATTATTTTTATATAAAGCTTGTTTATTTAACGTCATGTTTTGCAAAATAGACAAATATACATCATTTAAATCGTCATTTCACTTAAAAATTCCGCATCAACATTTAACAATAGTATAATACATAGTTACTTATTACAGCATTTACTAACTTAAACGATTTACAATTTATACAGCTTACACAATTATATACTTTATCGATTCAGCGATTTCATGTCAGTAAACTAGAAGACATTCATAGAATTATATATTAATCGAAGTATGTATTTACACCACAGTTTCAAAGTCAATTTTACCAAATTCTCGTATACCTTCCATTACGTATGGTATTTCACTTATCATACATTTACATAATCATAAATCATAAAATAACTTCACTCCTGCAAGTTTATATTACATACCAACTTATTGGATGTTTACTTAAAAGATCAAAGTTACTTATTCCCTCGACCAGACAAATATATAATCGCTGAATCGCTTATTAATACTATACAGTAATTCATACATACTATTATAATTTCCTTGGATTGCGAAAGAATGGCAATAAGTATCTACGTTACAAGAAATTAGGTCGAACGAAAATAGTAAATCTAATTATTGTCGTGTACTTCTTTCATTTCAATTTGAATAGATAAATTATAACAATGTCGATAAGTCATTGCGGTAAGGAATAAATAAATTATTTTTTTTCACCAATTCTATTTTCAAAACTTTTGTTTCAATTTTGTTATCGAATAGCGAATATCATTTAGTCCCTGGACCAAATATTGATATCAAATGAATGAGCCTGACAACATACATTTGTCAAAGTCAAGTATATAATTAAGATCCTTCTTTAACCATAGAACGAATTTTGCCAGGAGTGTTTCCCAGTAAGCGGCACCGAAGTTAAGCGCTGGGGCAAAGAGTGGGGATCGCTTTGCGCATCTTACGATACAATCATCAGCTATGCGTGTGTGCGGAGCTTTCAACCAATCACAGCCGGCGCGGCGGTGCTAGCGGCGCATTCTAACTAGTGCGGCGTACTTCTAGCTAGTCATGTAGTCGTAGTGACCTTCTGCGCACTTTTCGCTTAGCGCTTAACTTCGGTGTCGTATTTTACAATGGAACACTAACCAATTCAGAAAATACAGTTTCTTAAATTGACCAAACCTGGAATCAATTCCGTGATCCGCGTTTAAGGCGAACCACGTCCATTTAATACAGCATAATTTTATCAATCCCAAATAAAATATTGTTACAAAATAAGGCATCTGTAAAACTACTATCAATATTCAAGATCTTTAATATAGTCAATGCAGAATATCTCACATCCTTCGTCAATATAACGGCTAAACCCTTTAATACCTCAAAGTACAATTATAATGCAATCGAGCGTAATTTTCTCGAAATCCATCACGTTTTTTCCCTCTACATAATCGTGTTTTAATAACTTTATTACGTATTCCCGTTCCAATATCCATGTACGAACAGTCTTATTCGGAATAATTTTGCCTTCTTTCATTTGCAAACATTTTCTGCGAATTACACAGGATACAATTCAGCATTAAATAAATAAAAACGTCCCTTTTAAAATAAATAATATTTTTAAAAGTTTAGTGGTTTAACATATTGAATGAATAAATATCATAATCATTCTCAATGTACCTATTTGACGAAAACTTAAATTAATATAATAAAAATAAATCGAAGTAAGTATTAAATATTATAAAGTAACTATTTTTGGTCACTATTACATACAATCCATAAACGTATATCGTATAAATGCGATTTATTTGTAAACTAAATATTAAAGAAAAACTTGCTACAAATATGTAACTTATATAAATATTTAAATAGTAACTTACGTCTTCATAACACATATTATATTAATTATGACTAGCTTCCCATGAAAAGAAACAAAATGCACCAATCATTCTCTATAATCTATATTAGTTTTATGGCACTGTACATTTTAAACTATGAAACTAAACTCATTATAGTCTGATCAAATCGTCGTGTTATTAGTCGTAGTTAAATGTGATCGTCGTCGTGATGTGATGATATACATCCTTAGAAATATAATCCTAGACTGAGATAATTATAAGAATGCGATCCGGTTGCATATTTCTGTTTTCTAGGAGGCAGGTGACAAACCTTCGGTGTGATGTAATCAAACAACTCTAAAGCATTTAAAAATAGACGGAGCCAGTTGGGTAAAACTTTGAAAGTGTCATGTGACTGGAAACGTGCCTTAATAATCTTTCTTGGGATACGACTTTATAAATAATCTAGTAGGCACAATACTTAAAATGGTTTAGATAGCGTGACAAAGACATCATTGCGACATATTATGCATTGTTGTCACCCTAGGCACTAGGTACTAAAAACTAGTTTAAACATTTACCTTGACTTAATAGTAGAATCTTTTTGAATCTACGCCGCCGCTTATACGTATATACATACGTAATATGTGATTGAATCCAGACCTGGGCCATAACCATGAACTCTTAAAACAATCTCAAAGTTATCAAATCTGTCAATTTTGGTACGTCATTTCATACAAAATTTGACAGAAATGATAATGTTTGACAGATTTGAGATTGTTTTAAGAGTTCGTGGTTACCGCCCTGGATTAAAACATTAGTCTGTCTTTTAGCCAGTTCAAACTTCCTATTGTTAAAACAAAATGTTATTTTAATCCAGACTTAGGTTCATTTTTAATAGAAAGGTTTACAAATAAGTCATGAATATGTATTCTACTCTGAATCTCATCTATGAATTATAAATTCTTTATGAGTTCACAGAATTGCTCAATAAAATCTTCGAGCATTTAATTAACTTTGGTTGCAGCTAAAAACATAAAAATAAAAACTTTGGCTATAAAGCGATTCAAGCGACTGCACGGTTTGGTCAGACTATAATATCTCAAGCAATGAATAGGTATTCTGTACGACACGTCTCATTTGTGTCGTTTGAAAAGATGCGTTGTCTTGGTCGTGCATATCATCATCAACGTTATAAAAATATCTTAATTTTCTTATACACAATTTTCTTAACAACCGTAGCGATAACAAGCTGGATGTAAGGCTAGGGCTACACTGAAAATATTTTTTAATTTTATAACAGTAATTTAGAATCAGTATGTTTTAATTTTATTTCGGAAATTGTATTTTAAAAATATCATTTTAGGTTACAAATTTAAAAAATCATAGTTTTTGTCTGAAAACCAACTCGATAGGAACCGCTTACATTTTTTAATCCGACAATCATTAGCTTCTATATCGATAAAGCTTACCATAAAAAGCAATAAAAAATCATGGTACTTTTTTATAAAGAAGATTATTATTCCATTGCAACCCCAGCCTTATAAAACAAATTGGTAACTTCAACTAATATAAATAAATTCTCAACAAAACACGTTTGAGCTTCCTACATATCGTATGATAGTTTGTTACTGCAAAATAAATTACATATTGGAATATCATGCAAATAAGCTTATCGTTTTAAGGCGCTATCACAGGAATAAAATCATGAAAGAAGTTTATACCTTCCATTTTATTACGATGTTTTAATGTAACTGTCGGATATCAAACGCAATTTACGACTTCATTAAGGTTTAATTCATTTTTTAATACTGGCGATACATGAAAAGCCACCGTAAGTAGCACTTTAAATTATTCATGAAAAAAAGCTGTTTTAAGACTAGGTAATTCAGTATTTCGAATTTCAGGTCATGCTGCTAGTAATAAAAAATTGTTCTAACTATTATTGCAGTTGACGTATAAAAAAACTTGATAAAGAAGAAAAATAATTTTCATTTGCTTTCTTTGTTCCCAGGTAAATGGAGTCGCTTTACTTTTTTTATTAATTTTGATTTTTTTCTTCATATTTTAAGCATTGAGAGAACAGGGCCATAACCATGAACTCTTAAAACAATCTCAAAGTTGTCAAATCTGTCAATTTTGGTAAGTCATTTCATACAAAATTTGACAGAAATAATAATGTTTGACAGATTTGAGATTGTTTTAAGAGTTCGTGGTTACCGCCCAGGAGATTTCAAAGTGGTTGTTATCTAATTCTATGTGAGCTGATGCTTCGTTTACATGATGGAGTAACGTGCCAGCATAGTAACGCAGTCCAACGCTGGTTGTTGACGTTAATAGTAACCTTATCAGGGAAGTAACCATGAACTCTGAAAACAATTTCAAATCTGTCAAATCTTGTAAATTCTGTCAAATTTCGTAAGTAATGACTTACGAAATTGACAGATTTGAGATTGTTTTAAGAGTTCATGGTTACCCCGCTGGACATTATTGTTACTTAGTTAGTTTCAACCCAAAATAGTGCTAACCTTGCGATCGTATCTAGTCAGTTGACAGCAACCGAATGGATATCAATATAAAATATAAACTGTCTTCCTGGTTTAATTCAGTCCACTTCACGTGCAGTTTCATAGATAAATAAATCGACAGACCTTATTTAATGTCAACCAGGTTAATAAATATTTATAGTTTATTTACAATACAAAACATTTTGATCCTGACATTTTTTACCAATTAGGTCTAGTATATTGAGTATATATATTATTGACATAATGCCCGTTACTGCTCTGCTGTCATGTAAACTAGCACTTACAAATCGATGCGCAATTATCGCGATTCTAAATAAAGTCGTCGGTAAAATGAAACAAACTTTAAACGCGCAGCTCATAAGCGACTTTTGTGATGAGAAGTTTACGGTTTCATTCAAACTATCGCAATATCGAAATGACGCATTTTCTATTGCAACTTAGCCAAGAGAATTGAAAAGATATTAATTATTTTACATTCTGTTTTATTTATGATTTAAAATAATTATAATACATACGGTTTGATATCTGGATTTAATGTAATGTTATTAAAAAAATATAAACTCTTCTACCAGCTCATAATTTTTCGTAATCTTACATCTTTTGGTAGGAAATAAAAATGGTAAATTGTATTTTTTTAAATATAGCACATCTATTTATATTTATTTAATGTTTTGAGGGAATATTGTTCAAAGATTAAATTTTCTTAATGTTCGCTTTCCTCCTGCATTCTGAACAAACTAATAAACAAATAATTTAACTGTTATTTATTATATCTAATAATTAAAAATTAATAAAATCATAATCAAAATTATGGTTGTTATAAGCACTTGTAAAGGCTGTACTTTATACGTACTCTACGTAATATGTATAATCCTTTTCGCAACTGCATTTGATATCAGACCACTTGACCTTCGAGAGAATAATACTGTTCCTATCAGTCTCGACCTTCACTTGTATTGTTTCACATTTTATTACGAGTCCTACAGATGTATAAAAACACAACAGTCACACAAATTTTCACGATTCCCACACTTTTACCCGGCAATCTCGCACAAAACTCACCTCACTAATTGTTTCGTGATAACACTTTTAGTCACAGAATATTTTGTAGATGACTAAACGTAGTCCCTTCTTCCTGGACTTATCATACTGTTCCTGTCACTCACCACGGACACTTCAGAACTGTTGGTTTTCCTTTTGCAGCCACTGAAGAAGTTGGAAGCCTGCAAAAGTACAAAAAACATTAAAATACGCAGACAGGACACTAACAAAAACCAGGATTGTAGGTACTTATGTGTTTATTTATATTACATACATCATATATATTAATAATAATCTAATCATGAATCCTGTCTGATTGATTGGAATATTTTCTGAAGTGTCCTATGTTAACTTATCTATAAATTAATTGATTTAAAATCAACAAACCTTCACAATAGACCGAATAGGCTGCTGCAGTACAAAGATGGCAAAGATGACGACTCCTTGCAAAGCATTGATGAGATCGAACACGGACCACACGGAGGCGGCTGTCGTGCCTTGGCCTGCTGCCCAGGATACCACTTCGAGCACCCACGAAAGGCCCATGATGACTGACAGCATGCAACATGTTCGGAAACTGCGAACAAGATGATATCGTAATATTTGGGGTCTTACCATGATCTTATAGAGCAGTATTTATAGAACTCTTTTTTTCTGTATAAAGTTGAACATAAAAGCAGTACTGCCTAGGTTCCTGGTTAGGGCCCAGCTGCTACCATATGCGCGCAAGGCTGAGCATCCACCAGAGGTGTGCTAAGCTGCGTAGAGAGAAATGTGTTTTGTAAGCACCAATAGACAATTCATTTACCTAGATCCGCTCTGCGCAGCTCTGGTGGATATGAGCTTAGCGGAGTGAGGATTTTGTTCGTACGAAACAAGCTAGAAATGTGAACAAGGGATGTGTTACGAGTAATGTGTGCGAGGATTTGCAATTATGCCTACCAGTCAGTCAATAGATGGTGTTTGCTACCTTTCCTTGCAACGCTCTTTTATACACATTAACTCATTCCTTGCACAGCTCTGGTGGAAAGCTACACATTTTCGCACCGCAAATTTTCCTCGTATAGCTCTGGTGGGTGTCCAGCCTAAACAGGACCACAGCAGGTGGTAAACTAATTCTTGTAAGCTTTCGTTTATAATGAGACTTGTTTACATCCAGTTTCACAGGTTAAGGTTTTCTCTGGGCAATTACCAATCCACTTTTACTAAGCGCAGTTTATTTCCTATACCTATTATTTAAGTTTGTAATTGAAATAAGTAAGGCTATCTGTAGAATAACAAGTTATTTTATTTAATGATCAAGTATGTCTGTGTGTACCAAACTCCAGACAAGACCTGAAACTGCAAGAGATATTGCTAGCTAAGACACTTTTACTCGGGATGTGTGTATATGTCGCAGTGAGATAGATACAGCCGTAATATAGTTATATCCCTAGGGATATAATTATATACCGTAACATAGTTATACGAAAGAGATTCATTACTATTTCACTAGGAATATAGTTATAAAACGGTCAAGTTTAGTGATATACTTATATTACTAGATTAAGTTTAGTGAAATAGCTTTCGGAGTGTGCGGCGCAGGCGGCGCGCCGGATAATAACGTAAAAGTTTTTCTTTAAAGTAGGCTTGACCATATATAGGTATACGAAATCATGAATATACACAGTGGTATGACCTAAAAAACTAGGCCTATTCAGTAAAACATATATTTTTGTGTCACAGAATAAGTATCATTATAACTAAATTTATTTTCTCATAAGACTGTACGAGCTGATAATGAGGTGTTAATAAGGCGGACTCACATTTTCTTATACTTTTTCAGACGCTTGTTGAAGTTGCCCTGCGTATCCTGAGGCGGTGAGGATGGCCGCTCATGGACAGATAGTGTTTGACCCAGCACCGTACCCAGACGTACCCAGTCGTCTGATGTACTGAAGTCTGAGTGCGCCATGTCTAGTGCTGTAAGACAAAAGGTCGTTTAGTAGCTTGCAGTGAGTAGCTGGATATCGATAGAACTGCCTGAGAAGAACATGGATGACTTTCTATCGGAACCTTGGTTTGGGGGAGAGCCTATGAGAACTACAAAATTATATGACCACCACCAGTGACTGCCAGAAAACCACTTGACTGTGGGGACCACAAGCGAGGGCCTATAGGTCACAGGAGATTACCTATGTGAACCACGCATAGCATCTTTCAGCATCGGCCTCAAGCACTTTCCACATACGTCATGGCACCCAAGGACAATATGATATTGTAGTACTTTGGAGTACTCTGTAAGCTCACTTGCAAATATTTTATAGTAAATACATAGGCGGTCTTATTCTTGGCTAGGAGTTCCTGCATAGCCCGTGGCTGCTAGGGTGGGTATCATTTTTTCTTACATTACTTAATGTAGTTGCCTAACCTAGTAGCGTACGATATAGTAAAATTTTGGTACTGACTTTAAAAAAAACAGGAAAGATATGCATCATACAACTTTTTTGTTGATATTTGAATCTAATCTGAGCTAGATTAATCTAAATGTTTAATGTAAAATATCATAATTAGAAACTTTATTTGCTGTTAAGTATTAAGTAGGCTTTAATAAGATTAGAATCCTAATCGCGGACAATAAAAACTAATCCAGTTAAAATACGTTGATGATAACATAATGAATCATGTTTTGTGCCTTATAATGCCAGACAATGACAATGCGTGATGAGTATTTTCTTTGTACGTTAACGTGTAATTTCTTAGTCAATAACCCTTATCTGTAGAACCAATTCATTTATTAACAGGCTAGACTCGTATTATCTCAAGAGTAGTACTTATCAAACGAACACAATACACATAAGTCATTCTTCACAAGACGCACCTAACATGTTAAACAGTATTTTGTTTACTTTTGTTAAATGACAAATTTAAGGATTAGAAAGACAGATAGAAACCGATAGCTCTTGAATCTGTTTAATTTGTGTCTATGTCGTAGCCCGATCTTTAAATTAAACACTTCATGATGTGGCCGGCCATTTCATAAAATGGTTGTATTTCATAAAACGGCCAAACAAAGCTGGCCATATCTTTTAAGCGTCAATGTTTGATGATATGGCAATCAAAGTTTGACCATATCATTAAAATAAGTTTACAAGTTACTGGAATTTGATATGTTTTAATTTTGGGCCATAGATAAATAAAACTATATAAATATTTGTAATTTTAAAAGGAGACTAATAAATAAAAAGATTTAAAAAACCTAAAACTAACCCCCCAAATTACGTGTCGAACACCACGATTTTTTGACGTTACGCCTTTTTTCGAGTGACTTCCATAAGAATCAGCTAGCTTGAAATCTTAACGATAATTCACTGCAATTCAATCTTCTATATACACTTATTATTCACTTTCACAATTCACAAGACCAGAATAATAACTGTCCGCCGCCATGTTGTACCACAATAACAAAGCGACATCAGCGCCTCTACCGGTGGATAATATAACTATTTTACGATATGGCCACCAACGTTTGGCCATTTCATGAAGTATGCGGTCATATCGTCAAACGCTGACTAATTCATTGATCTGGCCTATCAACATCATGATGTGGCCAGCGGGTACTGTGCCGTATCATGAAAAACGACCATTTTATGAAATGGTTCGCTAAATCATGAAGTGATTAATTCTAAGATCGGGCCACGACATCTATATAAGTCACAAACGACTTACATGATCCGAAGGCTTAGTGGTTTGGTGAATCGCTCTTAAAGTAAAGGGTCGATTCGATACCCGAATCGAATCATTAAAGAAAACAATTTTAATCAAAGAACTAAGTATGTGAACTTTAACTTAGGTAATTAAATCAATACAAAAATATTTACTGTCAGCTCCTGAAACATGCTTATGACAAATATTTACTTACGTGTTAAGTCTTTTAATTTTTCATAGTGCACTGCGAAGGCTCTTGATGTGAAGAAAAATATAATAAGGTTGCTGATGAGGATCACAGCAACTGGTCCATAGAAATAAGGCAACGCTGCTTGGTCCGCTGCAAGCAAGATACTGAAGTTATACATTGTCTTCATTGTCATCACATAAATATAATGAATACCCATTTACAAGGTATGTTTTTCCGCCATTATATCAACTGACCAATTGGCTGGTGGGGTAGTTTGTAAAAATGATTTTTAAATACACGTAATGACAAGTAATAAAAAAATTACCTGCAACCACTTTTTAAGCTTATTTTAAGATCATCAGTTTATTCATTTCTTCAGACAGATCATTTTTTTAAAGCGTTAAATTTTTCATGCCCAGCATTCATAAACAATTGAAGAAAGTATTACACTATCATCGTAAAAGACGATGGAAACATAATTACAAAGAGAACCTGGGCCATAACCATGAACTCTTAAAACAATCTCAAAGTTGTCAAATCTGTCAATTTTGGTACGTCATTTCATACAAAATTTGACAGAAATTATAATGTTTGACAGATTTGAGATTGTTTTAAGAGTTCGTGGTCACCGCCCAGTTGTCATTAAGTCTGACAGCTCTAAAATGCATAGGCTATGTTCATTCACGGCGATAGTAGAGGTACGTGAATCAAAATTAAGAGCTTACTTTTAAACCAGCATCCTTTAACTCCGAAGTTAGGCTTCAAATATGTGCTAGGAACAGCCGGCGAGAGCTCCATCACGACGGTGACGACGAGCAAAATCACGGGTAGGAGTATTGCGTACGCGCTGTACCACGCGAAACGGCGCCGCATGCTTCTTCTGCTTACTGACGAGTTTATGTAGCGCCTGTGGAGGTAATTCGAATTAAACTAAAGGGTGAATACCCTTTTTTCAGTAATTCTCACCGAAGGTGAATACCTTGGAAGAGAATTAATTAACGATTAAACATGGTGTACAAAAGAATAGGACACTCCTTAAAACCACTTGATCAGCTGCTCACAACAACGTTTAGTAAGAGAGCAACATCGAGATAGCGTATTTTTTTAAATTCTATATACATTATGATAGATGCAGTGCGTGAGTTTTTATGGTATGAGAATAGTATGTGATTTTAAAGAGTATCCTATAATTTCGTACACCTTGTTTAACGGCTCATTAAAAAGATCAATCATAGCTTGAGTGTTTAAAATTTTTCGTTTTTTGGGTTAGCATGGTTCGGGTGTTTGGATTAGGTACATTACGAAAAAAATCAATAATTGTTTTCAATCTTTTTTAACCTAGTTCACATTTCGTGAAATGTATCCGATTTTATATGAAAGTTTTGACTTTCAATTAATACAACAAAATGAAATATATTTAATTTAATAACCCTCGTTTGGCAGTCGGCTAAAAAACAAAAAGCAACTTACCTAACATTCAGAAATGTGTCAAAACACATCACATTTAGCCAGAAGAAGCACGATACAAACGAGAATTGGATGAGGTAGGCTGAAAAAAAAAAAAAATTTTATTGCAAAGTGTCAAAAAAATACATGCCATTACAAAATGTCATGTTTCGTGATGTAATGTATTTTTTTTTACTAAAGTTTATACAAAAGATAGTATATCATCGACGCGAGCCGGCATTTCATCAGTGATTCTTAAGTTATAGTATGGAATATTCTTGCAAACAAGGTTACCCGAGCAGCACGGAAGCTCGTCAGAGCTAAGATAAGTGGCTCTGCTTTTGCAAGCTGAAGTTAAATGAAGCAAAGCTCAATTTTCCGTTTAATATGAAAACATGCCTCTTACGTGCGCTAAGCAAAATTATAGCCTAGACTCGAAGGGGTACGTTGTCTTACTTGGAATAAAAGCTTTATAAAGGCCTTTATTGTAGTGTATAATTTGCAAAAATAATTGCAATTCAGTGTACGAGTATAATAATAAATTCTTCCAACCATCACATCAATTATCTGGCCCTAAACAAAGCCAAGCTTGAACTGTGGCGAGTAGATACCAGATAAACATAATAAAATACATTTGTACATCTATGACCTCATGGTTATATAGTCATCTATTTTTTACTATATCTTGCACTAAGACTATGCCTATATGCTATGCAACGGCTGGCGGAAAAGCTAAATGTATTGACTGTTTAATGATTTTATTATATAAGGTCCGATTTTATTAGTATTCATCCTGTTAACCTGTGACTATATAGGTGAAAAGCAATCGTAAAAACCAACTTTCAAATGTCTATCATAAAAACTTAATTTAATGGTCCGACAGTCTGTATTCTAAAATACAAAGTTTTTTGAAGTGTCTGTCTAAACTGCTTAACCAAAGAATACTGACTATGCATAGCTAAAAGCCAGACATCTGATAAGCCACCGTAGCAAATTCACGTCCAGACAACACATCATCCGAACAGAGCTCTAACTTCTACTTATTTATGCAAGCCTCGAGAACTAAGTACCTACTAGCTAATGGACAAAGAAAAACACGTTGTTTATCCTATTATAGCTAGCATTTTATTATTAGGACTAGCAAGTACTAGCGATAATAATTATTGTTAAGTTATCGCCTTTTCATAAATAAATAACATCTTGTAAGGAAGTTTAGCACTTAGTTGTTATGTCTTATTTCTGATTCTAAACGAAATCATACCATTTAGTGGTTTTATAAGTCACGATGTCTCAATTTATTTTTTAGGTAAGAGAGGTGTGATGTTATTGAGGCTATTATATATTAATACCAAGCATAGCTTGAATTCGTGAAGTCTAGACCAAAAACCTTCGGTTTATCACAATGGTCAAAATAAATCAGATTCTTCAATACCTTTAGCTGAAAGTTGTTACTCACTCTGAAAAGTATTTACTATTGGACTATTTAAAAATCTGATTCTACATATAAAACTCTTACTCTACTCTCAAAAGTATTATCTCTATTAAACTATTTTAACTTGTACCTTGCCTCCTTTTTCTTACCTTCTTACGTTTTATTAGTGAAACATAAAACATTATATCAACTTACCCATAGCAGTACAAACAGCATGTGGAAACGCATGCCCTGCCAGTTGTGTGGTGGCCAAGCACAAAAACGCAACAGCCAGACAGACGGAATGGCACGCCAGAGCTTTGCCATGCGTATCTCTGAGCACGGTGATGAAGGTGTATACACAGGCTGTTGCTATCAGGAATGGAACCGATATGATTAGACCTGAAAGTACAGTTACTGGTTATCTTGGGACTATTAGATAGGTACTAGGCTCGATTTTAATCTATAATCTGTAAACTAAGCTAAGCACAAATCGAAGAAAAGAAACAGCCTACTTTAAAAAATCTTTGTTGCATAAACGTCCACTAGAAAAAATCTGCTTATAGGTGAAGGAAGGTACCTAAACTTGAACTTAGATATAAGTTTAATCTAGTAGTACCTGGACGACCTGTTTTTTTTCTTCTAAAAATATGACCTAGCATCGAGCAATCGATCTAGATTTATCACCCCCGAAATCGCCTGCATACTAAATTTCATGAAAATCGTTCGAGCCGTTTTCGACATTATAACAAAAATTTCAAATTGCAACTACATACCTAAAACGATTTATTTTTTGTCCCGACGTTTCGGCTCGATTACACGAGCCGTGGTCGTTATATGTATGTAGTTGCATGAAATCCCGTTAGAGTGTAAATATTATGTTTAAAAATGCAACAAGATAGTTTAAAAAGTTACATTTCAAATTGGTTGACTAATCTTTAGACAAGTGTTTAACACTAGTCTATCTTTTTGTAGTAAGGCCATAAATATTTATACATATACATATACAAGAATTGCTCGTTGATAAATACAAGAACTGGAAAAATTGATAAGGATAACTTACCAGTGGCATACGCTATCAAAGTAGCTGAAGTTTTGGTCTCTTCCATTGGACTAGTGAAACATACCAATGGAAGAGTAATGCCAGCTGGGTTCGACTCGTTGTAGAAGGTCTCCATACAAAAGTCCCGTGTTCCCAACAAAGGGGGATTGTTGTATGGAACAAACAATGAACCATTGACAAGGAGGTAGAACTCATCCGCGCTGACTTTGTCTGGTTCTAGTTTGTATCTGAAAAGGATATCTTAAATAAAAAACTTGTATCAGTATTCAAAGATAAATAAAAAGTTTAGTAAATAACTTTACTCGTGCTCTGTGATGCATCGCTAAATTAGTTTTATTAAATTCTAGGCTCGGTTTCAATAGTATCAAATTTTTACGTTGTAGGTGCAGCAGAAAAAAAAACTTAAGTTGTAAAATTATGTTGAAATAATTAAAGAATTTTCTTAAATAAATTATAAGAAGTATTAGTTATTAAAAAAAAAAGATCTAAAGCCTGATGACGTTGTAATTCTATATTTGAAGTATGCTGTAAAGGCAGTTACATGTTCACAAGGACCTGTCGTAGCTGCAGGGGTTGCCAACGATGGTTTCGTAGACATTGCTGTCGTAGCTCCACATGTGTGTGTCATTGGCTTTGAAGAAAATCGGCTGGAAGGTCAAACTGGAACGGGAGCAGACCGACTTGACCTTGCCGTCTTGAAAGGTTACGCTGAGGTTCTGCCCGCTGTCGCAGCATTTTGGCACCACTGGCAGCCGCTTCACTACTTCTTCCTAGAACAATGAGATAATTCACCTTTAGTTTGTTCATAGAAGATCTTATTTACACAACGTGCCTTTTCGAATGCACCATTTAACAACTTATGAATCAGGAAATAGCTGCTCTTCAAATTAAATACTTCATCAAAATTTTACTTAAAAACGAAAATATATCGAATCAGCATTTCAATTACCATAAATTAAAAGACTGGTAACCTGGTGTTAATATTTCACGCTCGAAATTAAATGTGAGCTCTGGTTTGTTTTTAAATTGAACCTTGCTCCTTCGTACATAAGCTTTATTTTACTTCTGTAAATCTGGTTGTCGTTCCCTCGTAGATTGAACCGCGATGTGACGTATTATTTTAAATTAGGTCGTGTCCCATAAAGCCGATGTACAAGGTAAGGACAAGTTAATTACCGTTGTCATTCAAACGATGATAAATTGTGATGCGCACTCCTCTAATCAGAATTCAAGACAAACGTTTGAACTTTGACGTGTTCATAAAAGAAATTCGGCTGAGGTTACCCAACGCAATTTTCTTGAAATTGGTCACGTAATTGTTTATGTCTTGTTGTTCCTAGAATGTAGTCATCGCTAGAAATAACTTGATTTTAAGAATTAAAGTTTCAAATATACTTCTTGGAGTTGCATATATTTTGTAGGTTATAAATAAAATAGGCAGAGTGAGTAGGCATCTTCTGGGCAAGCTCGCTCCATCGTAGATCCCATCTATGCTCTAGAGCAAGATTGGGATCAAGAGTAAGACCATCTCAAATTTTAAAAAAAAATGTAAAGTAGTGTAAATTATCAAATCAATTAGGTGCATGAAAGCTAGAGACCAATAAAAAAAGAAGAATACTAATAAAATTACGTCGAAAGCACTGCCGTAAATAAACACATGCGAACTCGAGTAATATAGTTTGTAAGCGATAAATAAAACTTCATAAAGTATCTAACAGTCGTTCAGGTCGTGTAGTAATTTATTTTTATTTAGAACTTTATTGCACAACTTACAGATAGTGTACAAAAGGTGGACTTAATGCTAGAAGCATTCTCTGCCAGTCAACCATAGGGTCATGCAGAAAGTATTCAAAGGGCGCGGTGCAAGTAACTGATAAAATACAGCCAAAAAGTGTAATAGCCAAAAAATTAAATAATTTAGAACTTAAATAATATTTAATTAGCGATATGTAGAAAATAATATTATAAGTCTTGGTAATTTATTGTTTCCTTGGTTTATTTTTGACAATTAATAGTCAATTAAAACGTTAATTGATAAGTAAAGACTATGAGATAAAAGCTTTAAAATAAGTCATGGATTTAACAAAACTATTATTTTAAACAAGTTTTAACGTCGCTACAGCAAAACGGCATAATTATTTCGGTACCTAT
Source organism: Anania fuscalis (assembly GCA_950371115.1). Classification (NCBI taxonomy): domain Eukaryota; kingdom Metazoa; phylum Arthropoda; class Insecta; order Lepidoptera; family Crambidae; genus Anania; species Anania fuscalis. The sequence continues at coordinate 12,333,608 of OX493335.1, read as the reverse complement.
AGATTTTATTTATGTGTTGGACAGGTAGGTAGTTGCTCTATCATCACTTCAAACTTCGGTCGTTAAATGGATAATTTACCCAACCAAATCTGTGAGTTTCCTTCTCTAAAATGCCAATCTACCCACCATTTAGCATTTGCTTCATGACATTACCAGTGATGCGAATTCAACGCTCATAAGTAACCGAGTCATGTTCAAGCGCCTCTGATGCTCTGGTACCGAAGTGCCGTTACATCAATTCGTTTATCTCAGCCCGCACGTGGCGTGAGATACGGCAGCGTTCGCCGATAAAAGCCCAATATAAGGGCACGGAGTGTAATGAGTGCCGCGTGTAAAGGGTCTCGTCACCTCTTGTTGGGATGAAAAAAGTAAGTTGCTTGCGATTGAAAAGTGGAAAAGCAGATACAATTTAAAGTATCGTCCCGATGACCCAAACACACGTTTGGCTTAGGCTAAGCGCCAGGCTGAAGTTTTAATTACCCTGTTGAGAATTTTATACAGGGCGTTTTTGGAATAATCTGTGATGATGTGATTTCAACAACAAAATGAGTTTTTGAGCTTTTGCGTTATTTCAATTCCTAGCGTTTTGTTTTTTCCTAGTTGGGGTGCCTTGATTGTCATCCTAATAAGTATAGTTATTATCATTAAGAGCGATTGCCATCAGACCTCTCTGTTGTCAAGAAAAAGACACTAAAGTACTATTTCTTCGCACCCAGTGTTTGCAGAAGTGAATTTTCAGGTATCTCTGACTTTTTCAGGTTGCAGCAGGATTTCGGTGTCATTTTTGGATATCATGCCTCTCAAGTGCCGTTACATCAATTTGTGTACCTCAAGCCCGCACAGCGCGTGAGATATGGCTGCGTTTGCCGATAAAAGCCCAATTTAAGGGCCCACTGTGTAATGAGTGCCGCGTAAGGTAAGACTCTCGACACCGCTTGTTAAGGACGTGCGGGTACGAATAACTGGAGTGATGATGTAATTGAAAAAGGGCACGCACACGCGAAATAGGAGTATTTTTGAACATAAAGATTAAAACGTTCATATTTTATCTTAATTTAAGGAACATTAGGAGTTATTATAATTATTTAATTGTACGTAGAAAACAAAAACTTTCTTAGCTCTCATAGATCATCAAGGTTATAACAACGCCCTCATTTAATTTTATGATATAATGGATATGGATACCTACCTGTTTGAAAGCAAATAATATCGAATGCATATTAATATTACCGTCATTTTTATATACGTGAAGATCTAAATTTTCTTTAGAAGTAGGTACTCTACTTTCCACTCTCATATGCCAACATCAAAGGTTCGATTTTATTTTTATAATTTAGTTCATGGTTTTTTTAAACTTTTTACTATTCTTAAGTATTTTCCTCAAAGACTTATTATTCTCTTGTTAGGGATTGTCCGTATACCTGTAGTAATGACATGAACGCGATCCATGTTTTCCGTGGAACGAGCAATTGTGAGAACAAGTCATCGTCTTTAATAGATCAGATTGCATCCCATTATATGGGTATGAGAATATTACCTACGTGCTTGTGCCCGCGGTTTGGTTTTAATTTTCTGTATAAAGGTGAAGGTTAAGGTGAAAATAATACTGCTTAGCTACTGTTTATAGTTCTGTTAAGATGATATATAGACAAGCCTTGATAAGTATCTTTAAAAGTTAAATCTCAATAACAAGAATAGTTTATTTAAAAAAAATATTTTACTGCATATTCTAAAGTCCATACGATAGAAAAAATGGTCTTGTTTTCCTATTAATAATGATGAAAAATAGTTGCAGCATCAAGTATCAAAGTCAAGCGTACCTGTCAGAACAGGTTAAACCTAAAAGGAAAGTATATTAAATACTGTTTCAAATTACATATAAAAGCAGGTACCTACTTGTACCTGCTTACTTACTTAAAATAACATTAGAAAATTACGGGAACGCTCGTTGTCATCGTAATAATTAACCACTTTGAACAATTTTCGTATCATGTTACGAGATTCCGCATTTCGCTCTACGGTGTAATGGAACAAGCTTTGATCGTGAGAACTCCGATGGTATACGTGTAACGTTATTTTCATATTAATTGTATAATTTATTAGATCATATTGTAATTATTTCTAAGTAAGTATAGGTACTCTTGCTTTATGTAACTATGTTTTAAAGGGTGGGTTCAAAAGCGATCGCCTGGCAATGCACACGTGCACCTTAAGGTGTTACCACCAAACTGCCGGGTGGCGACTCATCATCATCATCATAAACAGCTTAGGTCATTTCACTTCTAGATATTGGCCTCTCGCAGTGCACACTACTGCGCGAAATACGCTATTCTTTTCCATTCGCGACGCACCGATACCTATCTGTAGGTATTTGATGCAATGCTTTCCAGTTATGGTGCATGGCTGTGTCGTGCTGCCAAGTGAGCGAGTCTTCTTTCCGGCTGCATGACCAGCTGCCGTCATCAGCGCCGCATTCAAATCCAAAAATAGTGGTGTGTCGGCATCCGGCAGCCGCTGCCGGGTTACTGCTGCTGCTGAACAGACTGCCAAGATCCATTGTACCTTAACACGGATTGCTTATTGCGAATTGTTTGAACACTGCTTGCAATCGGCGCGCGCGCCATATAATATTTTCTACGCTCAACTTTGTCACGTATTGTATAAAGAGAATTTAGCTTAGCTACTTACAATGTATGTGATGTTGTCCATTAGTAAAAAAATAAGATAATCTTTTTGTGAAACTAACAATCCCACCATGTTGGCCCCATGTAGATTAATGGTGGGGTGCTGTAACACAAATATCGAACCTTACTGACAGATTTGATCATGCTCTCTAATGCCTCCTAGCCTTGACGAATAATATCAATCGATCAACTTTTACGTGCATTCTAAGGAGGATGATGCTTTTTGCTTGATGCCTAACGACCCAATAATAATTATCGTAATAGCCTTGAACGCAAAGGATCTCGGGAACATCGCATCACAAGGATGTTAATTCCTTACCACTGTGAGACCATGATAATTAGTGTGTTGTGTGACGCATATTTATCATTATTAAAAGTAAAATTTCGATGTATAATAGTGTTTACAATTCTAATAAAAACAGCTAATAATGAAAAATGCCACACTTGGTAAATAAAATAGCGACAAACCCAAAACAAATACTGTATCGTTTAGGGAATATTCTATTCAAATATCGACAGTTTAATTTCCTGCACGGAAACTGTTTTCCTTACACTCATACTCAACTGAGTACACATTCGTAGTATCATGTCTTGTTTATAATTTGTTCGTGGCCCATACTGTAATTTTGTAAGCAAACGGTTGGATGTATTCCCTATTTGTTCAAGCAATTGTCAAGTAAAGGCATCGTTTTAGAAGCTAAATTTGAGCGTGAGTAAACATGGGTGTTGGTTGTCGATTCTGTTTATACCAGTATGGTATTAGAAAGTTGTGCTTTAACACATTTTTATTTGAATAATCAATTTAATAAATTACTGCAATTTTGTATGTTATAATTATAGAAGTTCCGTTGTCCAAACGGTACCCTTATAGTTTTGCCAAGTACGTCCGATTGTCTGTCTGAATGTAGTTTTGTGCTGATCTAGCGCAATATTTTAGCATCACCAGAGTAGGTTCATCTTTTTTCACCGTCAGGAAAATGCATTACGCATATTTATACCAGTGGCGGGCATTGTTTCATTTTGAGGTAGGCAGTAGGTACTGTAGAGGTTTATAGCCGAGCAAATAAAACCTCTACGTCTACCAAGGTATGTTCGAAATATGAAACTGGCTTTTGAATATTTTTCTTTGACGTAGAAAGAACTTTTGTTTTCGGGATTCATTAGAAAGTCTGAAGTCGATGAAAAATAATCAAAAAATCTAGTAAAAATGTAAAACTAGATATTTGCAATTAAGCAAAACGATTCAAAAGTTAAGTATTTGCTGCATTCCTCATGTAAAGAACCTTTTAGTAAATATAATTCGTTAAGTGAAATAATTTGTTCTCAATCAATTTCCAATAGTCTATCCCAGCTTCGGCCGTTGGCTGGTTACAGTACGTTACAGAACGTTACAGTGGAGGCGCCGCCCGTATCCCGTAAATGCTCCGTAATTAACATTATTTCACCGAGTTTTCAGAGACGAAGAATCAAACATTAGATGACACGCAGAGACGGAGCCATATGGAAGTGAACCATTGAATGCAAGCATAAAAGGGAGGATATAATATACATACAACGGAAGAAGACTACAGCTGTATTTATTAAGATAAGTGACGTAGGAATTATTTATTATAATGGCAGAAAAATACAATGGCCACCCCGGCAGTTGTGCCGAATTTTTTAGACAGTTTTCATGCATAGCTGCCCTCAATGGTTGGGGTGATGCTGCTAAAGTAGCAGTGCTGCCGGCATATTTAACGGGGGCGGCACTTTCCTTTTATAGGACAATTAGTAGCGACCAAACAACGTTTCAGTCTCTTCAAGAGGCGTTTATGGTCGAGTTCTCGGCAGTCGAGAACGACGCCGCCGCATTCTATACTGCAAGACAGTTACTAAATGAAGGAATCATTGAATTCTTATATAGGCTAGAAAATCTTGCGGCCAAAGCTAAAATCGCCGACGAAGCAACAATTATAAATCAATTCTTATCAAATATCAATTATTTTTACAAAAACCGACTAAGATTCCACGTATTTAATACAATTAAGGAATTAAAAACAGCGCTTAAACAAAGTGACGAAATATTTAAAAAAAATGAAGATACAGTAAATTTACAAATAAAAATGACGGGTCCGTTAAACAACTTCGTGCAATCTGCTGGCGATTATTACGCGCCACAGGAAGCTTATCATACTCCTCGTGCGTTACCCCCATCTCATAGTGCTGCGATGGATACACCACGAAGAACACCAGTTTTGCAAGATCCGAGAATACAGAGACAAGGCCCATCGTATAGGTCACCATTCAGCGGCAACAATGGTCGTCCACGCTACAACTTAAGAAGTAATCCTGAATCTGAGGGTCACCCAAACGCCAACCGTCGTCAATGAATGGGGCGACATTGACGAAGACTCCAGATAGAAGCCCGAAATACGAAGATAACGTGGATCCGGCGTTGTGGATCACCATCAACGGGACGAGTCTAACAGCATTAATTGACACAGGAGCTTCGGTATCAGTGTTATCACATAAATTTTGTAAAAATAACAATATTGACGTCATTCCAAATGGGAATAATGTTTTACTCAGGGGGGTTGATGGAAATATATTGAACATTTCTGGAAATGTATATATTGATTGTAAAATAAACTCAAAATGGTTTAAAGTTGAATTTTTTGTTGTAGATAAACTAGCTACCGATATTATTTTAGGTCAGGATTTTCTGAAAAATAATTTAGCCATTGTGAATTTTAGAGATAGGTATGTAGATCTAGGTAGGTGTAGAGCCCCATTTTGTGTAAGAGGTTCTGAAACAGAGCAAAATTCATTACAATTAGTTGATGGTCTTCAACGAATCGGTTCTGTCAAACTTTCAAGGCAAGATTATATTTATTTTTGTGAGAATGCACCAGAGGTTGTTGGACTAAAGGGCAATGAAATAAATAACTCAACTGAATTTAATATAAATGACAATCTTCCTTTAAAGAGCAGAGAACAAATTAATAATTTACTGACTAAATATAAAGAACAGTTTGCGTTCTCCCCTGATCAGTTAGGCTGTTGTAATGTAACTAACGTCACGATTGAAACGATAGACGAAACGCCTGTACATAAGGCTCCGTATAGAGTTTCACACGAACAGCATAGGATTATTAGAGAACAAGTAGAAGACATGTTAAAGAATAATATTATTCGTGAATCGAACAGCGCGTTTGCTTCTCCTGTAGTGTTGGTGAAGAAACCTGACGATTCATGGAGATTTTGCGTTGATTATAGGGCGCTTAATAAAAAGGTAATTTGTGATAGTTATCCATTACCAATCATCGAGGATATCATTCTTTATCTTTCACAGGCCCAGTATTTTGCTGATCTCGATTTGAATTCAGGTTATTGGCAGCTGAGTATTAGGGAATCTGATAAACACAAAACTGCTTTCATAACTCCGTCAGGATTATACGAATTTAACGTATTACCCTTTGGTTTAAAGACGAGTGGTGCGATTTTCCAAAGAACCATGGATAAAGTGTTAGCAGGGATTAAATACAAAAATGCCATAGTGTACATAGATAATATTCTAGTCTATGGTTCTACTTTCGAAGAGTTTTGCTCAGCGCTGGAGTTAGTGTTAAGTAGGATAAAGCAAGCAAATTTGACTCTAAAGCCGTCTAAATGTAAGTTTGGTTTTCAGCAAGTATCAGTGTTAGGATATGAAATCTCTGCTGTAGGTATTCAACCTGACAAGAACAAACTAGATAAAATTAGATCAGTCGTGCCACCGAGAAACACCAAAGAGGTGAAGTCGGTGTTGGGTCTCTTCTCATATTATAGAAAGTTTATTGACAATTTTGCGAATCTGGCGATGCCGTTAACAAAGTTATTAAAAAAAGGGACTAAATTTGTTTGGGGTACGTCTCAACAGGATGCGTTTGAACATATTTTATCTTTAGTACGAAATCCACCTTTATTAAAACATTTTTCGAATAGTGAGGAAGTAACCAGATTATTTGTAGATGCAAGTGAGGTTGCAGTCGGTGCATGTCTAATGCAAGGCAAAGATTGTTTGTTGCCAGTGGCATTTGCGTCGAGGAAGTTATCGGATTGTGAAAAGAGGTATTCGATTACGGAAAAAGAGTGTCTGGCAGTAGTGTGGGCGTTAAACTATTTTAAACATTTACTATGGGGTATGAAGTTTGATGTAGTGACAGATCATAAATCTCTTGTGTGGTTGAGAAATAGGAAAGATATGAATGGCAGACTAGCTCGTTGGGCTCTAGCAATACAGCAGTACGATTTTAATATTGTACACTGTTCAGGAAAATCCAACGTGATAGCAGATTTTCTCAGTAGAAATCCATTGGTAGTAAACGAAGGTGTGAATGATAGTACGAAAGATGAGGTAATTGAGGACGGAATGGAACTATTTAGAATTGAAGCTGTTAGAGTTGAGCGTGAACAACGGAGTGATGATTTCTGTAGACAAATAATAAGTAGAGTCGAATCCAGTCAGCGTCGACTTTACAAAGGATTTTTCATCGGGAATAACATATTGTATCAAAAGTATAAGATTGGGGATCGGATGATGAATCGTGTCGTAGTACCGAAGAGCCTTTTGAAAGTGGTGTTGCAAGAGGTACATGATGATAAATGGGTAGGAGGACACCTAGGCATTTCCAAAACTTTAAACAAGTTTAGAGAGAGGTATTATTATGAGAATGCGACTAAAGTCATCGAAAAATATATAGGAAGTTGTAAATTATGTATGGAAAGAAAAAAAGTTAATCTGTTGGCCCCTTTACAACCGATCCAGGTAAATAGAATGTTTGACAAAGTTGGGATAGATGTCATCGGACCGTTTAAAAAGTCGCTAAAAGGTAATAGATATATTATTGTCTGTATTGAATATTTGTCGAAGTACGCTATTTGCAAAGCGATACCGCGAGCCACGGCAGAGGAAATTGCAGATTTTCTTGTTCAGGACGTATTCTGTAGGTATGGATCGGTAGGGCAGATTTTGACAGACCGAGGTTCGATATTCACCTCGAGTATAGTACGACAAACAGTGGATTATTTTGAGAGTTCTGTTCGGATTGCCACTACAGGTCATCCCCAAAGTTTGGGTCTGGTTGAGAGATTTAATCGAACCTTATTACAAGGGTTATCAATGTATGTAAGAGATGATCAGAGAGACTGGTGTTATTTCATCCCGATGGTAACGTTTTCATATAACGTTTCCAAGCAAACTTCAACTGATGAAACTCCCTACACAATTATGTATGCTAAAGAACCCATATTACGTTCAGATAGAGAGCTTAATCTAAACGAGCAATGTGATGATTCAGATGTACAGAGACGTAGGAATATCAATATTGTGTCTATTGCAAGGGCGTTGAGAAATATTCGTAAAGCCCAAATAAGGCAAAAAATTAATTTTGATAAAAAAGTAAAGTTCAGACAATTCCAAGAGAACCAGTTAGTTTTGGTTTACACACCCAAAAGGATCACAGGAATTGCTAGGAAGTTGTATCGCCCATATAGAGGCCCTTATAGGATTTTAAGATGTCTTCCGAATAATAATTATTTATTAAAGAAAATTTCAGAAACAGGTGGGAGAAAACACATTGTTCATCATAATAAGTTAAAACCGTTTTTTTTAAGAGTATCACAATAATAGTTAATTCTAATATCTTGGTTAAGTTATTTATCTAAAAGAAAGTAACAACATTTAGTCGAATTTAGTATTATAATTATTTCCTCTTTTTTTGAAGTCGGTTAAATAGTATGAAAGAAAAAGTATTGTGTAAAAAGTCTTTGTCATAGTTTAACTTTCTTTAAACTTTTACTTTTTAAAGTATACTATATAGTCCTTGAGTGACAGATCCAATACTTGACGTATTATATAATCCTTGAATGACAGATCCGATGCTTGACGTCTTATATGATCCTTGAATGACAGATCCGATGGTTGACGTCTATGTATCAATTATTTAATTGTGAAATGTAAATATTTGTTGATAAAGAATGAAAGAAACTTAACAAATGTATTTTAATTTTAATAATAGTATTTTGCTGGTTAGGTATAGAAAAAAAGTAGGTTATAGTTTTATGAAATAAGATAGGATGTGACTGTAATTTGTTTTGGATTGTTGACTAATACGTTTTTCTTTCTAGGGAAATTCAATGGATCTGGTTTCCTCATGATATAACAATGAAAGCTGAGTATCGAGCACTGTGATCAAGCACAACCACTTCTTTTGAAAATACACCCATGCGAAATGTTAAAATGAAAGTAATCTGTTTTGGGGTAATTTTATATTCATTAAGGGGTTTAGGATTTATAGTAAGATGATTAGGTAGCTGTTAATTGGTTATCGTGTGCCTCATCAGACGCATAGCGTTTGGGGGATGTCTTGAGTTGGACATCATACATGATAAGGAATTACAGATATGGGAGTTTGGTTAGGACAGAATGCAAGGGTGTGTTGTAATTTCAGGTTGTGTCTCGCGAAGGGGGAAGTGCATAGTTAAGCAAAATTAGATATGGAAACCAGATTCACAAATGAGCGTCATAGTAAGGTTTTTGATGGCATTACTAGTTTATATTATAAATAATCAAGACGGTCAGTTGTTTATTTATTTCCATTAGGATAGGAAACATAGTTACTTTTCTAAATTGATAAAAATTGTTTTCCTGGACTAATTTTGCAGTGAACAATGGTGTTGATTCTGTGGATAGATTTTTATTGAGCGTTTTTTTTATCCAAAGTTGGAACGATTGTCAGTTTGTTGTAGTATAATTTTAATGTTTTTTGTGTTAATGTGTATCATGTTGTTGTTGTTGTTGTTGCGATGTGATTAAAATCATTCCAGCTTACTGTTACATTCAGTCTTTATTGGCATCATTGAATGTATTAATTTGATTTCGCTCATAGGTAGGCTGTTTTAAGAGAGAGTTAGGAAAATTTCTCAGATGAACTGTGAAATTTTTTTCTTACCGGGGGGGATGTAGAGGTTTATAGCCGAGCAAATAAAACCTCTACGTCTACCAAGGTATGTTCGAAATATGAAACTGGCTTTTGAATATTTTTCTTTGACGTAGAAAGAACTTTTGTTTTCGGGATTCATTAGAAAGTCTGAAGTCGATGAAAAATAATCAAAAAATCTAGTAAAAATGTAAAACTAGATATTTGCAATTAAGCAAAACGATTCAAAAGTTAAGTATTTGCTGCATTCCTCATGTAAAGAACCTTTTAGTAAATATAATTCGTTAAGTGAAATAATTTGTTCTCAATCAATTTCCAATAGTCTATCCCAGCTTCGGCCGTTGGCTGGTTACAGTACGTTACAGAACGTTACAGTACTAACTAACGTGTTTTATTGATGAAAGTTAGTTGTTTTCATCGATTACACACATTTGCAAGTACCTAGTGCCTACCTCATTTCATTTATTAGGTAGGCACTGCCTAATTGCCTATATTATATGCACGACACGCCCCTGAGTATACCCACCATAAAGCTGACGGTGACAACCGGTGTTATTAACTATCTTTAAACCTTATTATTCATTTAATATTATGTTCAGTCGCTTAATGGTCTGTATGACGTTTTGTAAATAGGTTATAATCATTGACTGTACTTCGTGTTATTGACCTTTAATAGGCTCCCAATGCCAATCATTCTAACAAGCCTCCGTTATTAAACTCTAATTGAGATAAATCTTTCGCGAGTGCTGCAATCAGTTGTGAGTGCAAGTGTTTTGAAATGCTCTAAAAGGTTCTTTATTGGCTCAAGGCCAGTTTTAATGAACGGGAATTGTATTGCGCTTGTTCGTGAACAATGAACTTGGAGGAATTTAAAAGTACTTATGTAGTTCTTTATTTCATTGCCAGTGTTAAAAGAAGGTTCCTTTTATTTTACTAGTAGGTAAGTTGCATAGTTATTTCTAACTGTCACATTTTACTTTGTTTGAAAATATTTTACATATTTTGTAAAGTCAATTATTCTATGTTTTATTCGGATAAAAATAATAACTACTAATAATATTTTCTTAAATTATTTGTATGAAACCAGCTACTTACACATTAATGAGCTCGCTTTGAGAAAATTATCCAAAAGGCTGGCCACGCTGCATTGCTAAATGACTTAACTAACACCTTATACCTTAAATAAAGGCCAGCCATTACCTCGAAGGATGACTGGTATTTTTGTATGTGTGTTTCCGTCGTAAAAATATTATATTCTGATAAATTATAGTCTAGAAAATCTATTTTTATTACGTCGTATACGTGTTAGTGTCATAATAATGTATTTTAACAGCCAAGTCTTGTCCCAAGTTTTAAAGTTTTTAAAGTGGTACTCTAAATTTATAATCAGTCTGTAAGTCATGAACAATTTCCTAGGATATTGCAGCAATGTAGATATTGTCTCCTGTTTGAGAATACATAAGAATGTTTTATAAGACTCATTATGTTTAAGTTGATACAAAGAGATTCTGGGCAGAATGAGACTATGTAATATTGGCATATTTTATCTACCCCAGCTTTTAGAATAAAATCTTGTAGGTGGCCTGAATATCTGACATTTGTATTCGGGTTACATTTCAACTCCCCAAGAAAAGTAAGAACGGAGCAGAAATATTTTTATTTTTTCCGCCTAAGTATGGCAACACTCTAAATTGCAAAATAACCGAGTAAAAAAAGTAAATAAAGGCGGAAAAAATGGGAATTCCTGTGCCTGAAAACATGAAAAGAAAAAAAAAACGAAAGCGGTAGCTGGAGTGAAGTTCCGCGGTATTTCGCAATGTTGAAACAATTTGTTTTATAAGGTTTGCGTGGATTCCGGCTAAAGTCTGTGACGTCACCAACTTTGAGACGTGGGCGGTTTCACAAACGCCACTTTTGCATGATAACGCTGAGCTGACAAAAAAATAGTTCCTAAAAGTTTGTTCAGAATAGTGCTACGTCAGTTCAAAAGTAATGTCTGGCCACTGAAAGCGTGAAAGATAAAAATGTTTGATACAGTCACTGGCTGGCTCCAACAAATTGTGTAATAAAAAGCGTTATCTTCTGATAGTACGGAGATAAGATTAGTTAAAACTCAATTCTATGCTATATTAAGCTTCGAGTATGCAGTATGGGTATCAGGTACATATACCTATCTATCTCTAAAAATAGGTCAAATCGAAATTTGTTGGGGAAGTATTTTCAATAGTGATTTAAAACTACCAATTGAACATGACAGTAATACATTATAATAGTAAGTGCAATTTATTACACGATAGGTTAACAAATTGAAGGAAATCAAAATATATGATTTTTAGCAACTTTTTAGGTACTCGTCGATTTAAAAAAACGATCACTATCCTAACTTTGTATTTGTTTGTAGTTAGGATACAAATGAACAAATAAATAGCGCATAAGTCGGTACTTAAGCACAATTTATGTGTTTTTCGAATGCATATTCCAGCTAGTTCTGCTACTTTTGAAAGTATAGGTAATGCAGACGTGAGCAGGCAAAACAAAAGTAACAAACGGAAATGGAGCGAGCAAAAGGCAGAACAGTAGTTCCATAAAAACAAGAACTTTTGGCTGGCACTGGATGCAATAGGGTCTAGAATGGCACCTTTTTTATAAGGTTGACTGTACCAAGGTAACGTGCCCACGCGACAGAAACCCGACAAACATTTACTCTCCCCTCGAAACTTCAGCGCGGTTGCTCAATTCAAGTTATTAAAAAGATGCAGTCACGTTATTGCTACCTGTGAACCACCTAAAAGGCTTTCCCTGTTGCTTACAGGGTAAACACTGGTTATCATTTGATATTTCAAAAGTACATTTTAAAATATCTTTGAAAGTTCAAATAGTCTTGGAAACGACTTACAGCATTAGATTTCTGTATTAGTATTTTTAAAACATAAGAATCGATATGTTTATCTACTTTAGACAATAACAAAAATATGAAAATGAAGAACTTAACGTGGTCATACTGGTCATGTCACGAAATATTCAATGGCTTTATTTTTTATTTTCGTTTTGTATTTTGGATTTGTGGTTCCATGCCATACCGCAACAGAACATTGTTTGTGATGATGAAACCATTTTATTTCAATGACACAATTAAATTACTTTTTTTCCTTAGCAACTCTACTTAAAATAGAAAGCAAACAATTGTAGTTTACTTATTTGATACCTTCTACATAGACCCTGAGATTGTGACAAGATGTACAGAACTCTGTTTTTCCTTTTACCAGGCAATAACTCGAAAATAAGGAAGTTGAACTGTCAAAAATGAATGCATATTTAATGTTCGTTTGTGACGTCAAGGCCGTCTTAAGAAGTCACATGAGTAAAGAAACGGAACAGAGACAAAGCTACATACGAATGCGCTGTGATAGGTACATCACTACAAGTGCAACGCGTGTGTGTGCGTGTCCACTGGCCGCTTGTCACGTATGAGCCGAAACCGCTTCAAACTAGATCAGCCAGTGGTCAATCTCAGGGCTTGCAGGCGTGACACGACGCTCGAATGTCGTGCGTGTTTTGTTTTTGTTATCGAGTTTCTCACATAATACGTAGTAATATTTTTGTTTTAGTATTTAAAAAGTGTTGTAAATATGGTTTTACATTGTACTGTGTGTGATAATACCTCCTGACAATTTTATTGCATTTGTTGAATTGCTTGAGCAAAAATTTCGCGAATATTTTGATCTTCATATTGGTAATGACATATTAGCACGTTTGCAAGATTGTACATTTCATATGCCATGTGATTATTTCCCATTGGATTATTTGAAAAAACTTTATATTAGATTTAGAATTTATCATTCGATTAAAAGACACAACAAATTATTAGAAACCAAAAGTAATATCAAAAAAATATTTAGAGTATGTAACTTGTAAATAACCTATTTTAATAAAAAATGTGAAAAAAAGAACATTTATATTTTAAATTTATTTAATTGTGCCAACCCTACCAAAATAGGTATAAATTTTGCTAGCTCTTTAGAAGCTTTGTCTCTGTTCCGTTTCCTTACTCATGTGATAATACGCCGAAATTATTCATGGCACAGAATAGGGTTAAGTTTTTAAAGAAACTAAAGATAATAATATGTATGCATGCAGTGATTTAACGAGAATGTAACATTCAATGTTAAACGACATGTTTTGTTTGCAATCTTAAAGTCTGTTTAACATTTAATGTTTTCCTATTAATTGGTAACATGGTACCAGGTGCATAAACTTGTAAAGAACCCCTTGTTATGTTTTTAATTGACGACGGAATAAAATAATATTAAATAATCTTAACAATGAAGAATTAATTGAAATATCTTTTAAAAATTAATATTAAGCTAGCAGGAAATTGTAGATTGCAGATAATTACTATCTGCAATCCACAATTTCCTGCTAGCGGGTCAAGAATTAAATGCAAAATTCTGCAACTAGGTAGTACACGTTGTTTTAGAGAATGTGCAAACAACTACGCAAAAATTTAAATCCGTTTAAATCTAAAAGTTGGACTGGTGTAGTAAAAGTTGGAATGTTTTGTTAAAAATATTCGTATCTAGGATATATTATTGTGTTAAGCGGATTGTAATAATGTTACATTATGAAATGTATGTTTTGTATCAATTCCAAAATGGATCCTCTCTGGATTAAGGAATTTAATTTCGTGGATTTTGTCAGATGTTCATTTAAAATGAACATCTCATTAACATCATCTTACACGTTTAATTACTTAAATTTTGCATTCTTTGAACAAGACAATTTAAATTTACTCGTAGTTTTTTCAATGACGTGCTAAGTCTTAGACGTAATTTTTTCCAAGAGTAGGTAATATTTTTTTACAAAAAACATAAATTTCAGACAAGAACTATTATTTAAATATTTATATACGTGTTTTTAACTAATCTTGAGCACCGATCCGGTTTTGTATTCCGACGCGGAACGGATGACAGCGCCCTAGCCGAGGTAATAGAACGCAAATATTTGGCTACGCTCGGATCCGTGTCGCGGACGCTCGATACTCTCAATGCAATGTAGCCACTCTCCTTTTAAAAGCAAACCGTGGAATTGTGAATACTTGTCGCACAAAGAAATCGAAAATACCAAACGTTATCAAGATTACATCTGTTTAACTTGAAAAAAATGGAGGCAGTAAAAATTGCCATTTTTATGCGTCAAACAACATACAATAATTATTGTTCTCAAAGGAATTAACAATAGAAAAGCTGACAGATACTGAAAACATTTTAAGCAAAGCTTAGGTTTCACGACTTTTATTTTATTTTATTTGCAAATCGTACAGGAAAAGTCGATAGTAGCAGTTTTTTTGTTCCAATACAAAATAAATTTAAAAATATATAAAATTCAAGAGGTTATGTTAGTTATGAAAACATGTTGTTATTATGTAGTTAATTTATTCACTACTTAGAAGTACCTAAATAGCGGTAAGTGAATTCCAAGTACAACATTGGAGTAGATAGAAAACATTTTCGCCAAGGCTCAACTTAAAGCTATATACAATTTTCGCCATGGCTCAAGTCATACCGCTCAACAAACAACATTCACTCTCCGTCCGGAAGCTAAGCGTCTGTACTGAACGCTTTGCGTCAAGATTTCCCTTTATTAAGATCAGACAACATTATCTGGGCCCGGCTCTTGACATAATAGAAGCAGATGCAGTAAGCTGCTGCCAACAAGTAGAAACTTTGGAATCATTATTTACGACCATAATGTAAGTTATTATAACCTCTTAGACCTGGTACAGAACTACAGACCGTATCCCCAAATAATTGCAGACAACTTAAATATTAGCATATTAGCTTTACCACCAGCAATATACCAGTTACTATTATTTTTTGTACAAAGACTAGCCTAGTACTGAGAAATTATTTTTATGTGTTCGAATTAAGGGAAGGTTTTAAATCAACTTTGATAGTTTTCAGATGGACAGATGATAGAGAGTAATGTAGAAGAGAATATACTGCCGATTTGCTTATACACATCCATATTTAAAAAAAAAATAAGTTGTACAGCATCACATACTTGCTCTGATCTTATGGTAAGTAGCCAAATCACTTGCGTAATAGAAATTACAAACCTCGACGATACCACAACTTACAAATCCGAGACAGTAAAGAAAGTTCATTTTCCATATCAACCCGACCGGGACCCGAACTCGGAAACTTTCGGAGGTTGTCGCAGTGAGTCTTCTTAATGTACCTCTATTGTGGTCCTGATATATCGCCACCACTCGTGCAACAGACAGACGGTCCCGCACTTAACAATATTTATTTCTACTCGCGGGGGGATTTTTGGAGAGAATTACCTCTGATTTCTATTTGCTGTGCGCCTGAGTACCATTTATGCTCAATTTAAGTAAGTAGATTGTTTTATGGGTGTTTCTATTGTAGTCGGGTTTTAGAACTTGTAAGTAACTGCCGCAACTGATTTGCGATTTAAATTTATACAAAAATAAAGAAACGTATTTTCATTTTACAAGTATGTACCTACGTTAGTAATATTTTAAATTAGTATTTAGAATAAGTCTTCTTATCAAATTTATATTAAAAATAAACTAAAGCAAAATAACGTTATGCAAAAATGACGAAGATTCGTCGTTCCATTGTAGTGTGATACACAACAAAACAAACACACACTTACTTACGCATTAAAAATAGGTATGAGTTAAAAATAATTAAAAATACTCAAACGATATTAAAAATAAATTTCAAGTCCAAAACACTACCACTTTCTAAAACATATCTCAATAACTAACTTTATCTTATTTTATTATAAGACACCCAAATGACCATAAAGTAAGTTCTCGAATATACTCAGAAAACAATCAACTTTAACGGTGCCACTGTACAAGAATAAGACGTAGCTTTAGATGCGTTATCGGCACAAGCGATACAGACGGAGTGAATCCAACTAGCATCCACTGGATACAGGGTTGCAACACAATACGTTTAACCCCTGACGAAAATGAAAGGCCTTTTTTGTGATTGGCCTATTTGTCTGAATATGTGTTTGTGGTGAAGACCTATAGAAATCGACCGGTTTAAACAAGTAATGATTTTGTTTTAGTAAGTGTACAAATGATTAATTCCTTTAAAAATCACACCTATAAGTAACCACATAACTCTAAGCAGAGCTTTACTATGGCGACAGTATGGTTACATACAACAACAAAAATATAGGTTTTATTTATTTTACTTGTCTCTTGCCCCTACTTTAAAAAAACATTAGAAAAGGGTACAATATAATCATTATTTTGTGTGTGGTGTATGCACCCGTGGTCGTAGCACCCGAATCTAATAGTTTATTGATTCATTTTTTTTGTGCTTCTTCACGTAGTACAGGTAATGTAAAAAGTGTACCTTAACTAAAATATATATTTTTAACTACATAGTTTCAAATGATTCAATTATTTGCGGTATGTAGCTAACTGTAACATCACACTCCCGACGGCGTCAACATGTTACCTGGGCCTAACCAGTTATTGGGACGAAGTACCGAAAAGAAAAGGGTTACATAAGGGTTAAGGGGATTATTTTAATCACTATATTATTACTTTTTTGATACATAATTATAAATAGGTGAAATTATTCTTATTACGCTAAGTTTGACAGTTGATTATTTTTAAGTATTATTATTATAAAGTTTTTAGTATTATTATTATAATAACATTTTAAATGGAGAAAAGCCTGGTTATGATAATTACCATGTTATTACTGATTGCCAATTAGGTACCTAAATGATTCTCAATTTTGTTTAAGTTTAATAGTTGATTGATTTTTATTATTATTATTGTCGTAAAGTTCAGAAGAAAATTTTACACGTAAAGTTTACCTTAACTCTACTTTTTAAGACCAATTATTAGAATATTAAAAAAAATTTTTAATATAGGCAATAAAAGCTGTGATTGAAATACCAATTTTTATAAGGGGAACTTACCGTTTTAAATAAATGATTCGAAACATTTAAAAGTTTTTTTTACTAATATCCAAGGAAAAGCATTTCTAATAAAATCGTTAAAATAAATATATTACAATATTATGCCTTTTATGCCTGCCAGTACCTTTGGTTAAAAAAAATGCAAAGTCAATTAAACTGACCGGGTGCTACGACTACGGGTGCATACACCACTGGTAGCATAAGCCACGGACCCATTATATTAAGCGACAAAAATGTTTTAAAACAAATCTTGATAACCCTGGATGGCAATCCAGGATAGATACGTGCGCGTAGGCCTCAGGGCAATCTCTTTAAGTGGCCTCCGTCGGAAACGGCCTATCGGCCTTATTAGTTATTTATCCTCGTCTTAAGGCCGCGGGAATGTGTCCTTCATGTAAATAGCATTGTTCAACTGCTATAATGCCGTGGGCACACGTTTGCCATTTTTCTGGTACTAATGGCCAATGTGTTGGTGTTATGCAATGCCCCGTCATATGTTGGCCATTTTGCGTCAGTGTGTTGGTGCCAATACATCAATGTCTTAATAGATCTTGTAAGAGGTTGATATTAACGTACCTACTTCATTTGCGTTTCCACGTTAGATCATCGCATTACGCCCATGTTAAAATGTGCCCAAAGACGTCCGCCTAGTCGAATTCAAATCCCACTATGAGCAGAATATTGAGGGATAAGCATTAATAAGTATCTTTATAGGTAAATGCATATAAGTACTGCAGTGAAGTCATACATTTATTATCACCATTTTCAAATTAAAGTTTTTCATACAACTGCTCCTGGGTTATTGAGTTAAGTATGAAAATATAAACAAAATAAGATTAAATTTCGGACTTTACAATAGTATTTAATCATGTATATGTTAGCACATATCACCATAAGCTATCATCCTGTATTTAGCGCGTAACTTCCTTGAGCTTTAAACTCCTTAAGATCTTGGAGCCAAGCTTGAACCAAGTCAATTCCAATGGCTGACCGTGGCATAACGTAAGTAGGTACGTAGTTTTTCTTGCGTGCTCATGTGCTAAAAGTACTACCTAGGTATGCAAAACACGTTCGTGGAAAGGAAAACTTTTTATGACTTATTGGGCATATTAAGGCACAGCAAAACTTCCAATTTAGTTATAATAGTGTTTTATAGTAACGAAACCCTGAGAATACAGATTTTCAAATACCTACGTTCTCGGAACTTATTGGGGTATAGTTAAAAAGACTGTATTGTAAACACACATGCTAATGATTTGAAACTTAATACGGAAACCTTACTATAAATTAATTAATTAAATCAATCAACTTACAGAGGATTATGAGATTGTAAGAGGTGATTCAAACAAGTTATATAAGGGATTAACAATAACACACCATAGAACCTTATTTAAATAATGAAAACAGTATAATACTGTTTTCATTATTTAACTAATAATTTAATATTACTTACATATTCTGAAAGAAATTGAAGATCAAAATATCCCCAATGTTTTCTGTAAACAGAAAAGTATTTCTGCACAAAAACGTCTCATGAAATATTGTTGAACAATATTTTTAATGAATACATTAATTAAAGGATAGTAAATATTTATTTTTAGTATTGAAACAAATGCAGCTAGAAGATAATATGCTGCAGCGATTATGGCTACAGTCATATTTCTAAGCTCCCACGCGGAAAGAAGCGAGCGAGATGCAAAATCTAATTCAATATTAATGTATTAGAATGAGATGACTGATTTAAATGCTGGCTACTGTAGGAATGCCGTGGGCGAAGTCACGATATATATCATTTAAACAGTTAGTTCTTAAGTGCTACCAGTAAGGTTGAAAATAAGACAAATAAAGAAGTTTATTTGTTTTTGACAGTTCTTATCGGCCTGTCAAGTCTGCAACGCGTTGATACAAGCTAAGAAAAGATAAGCTTATTATGAAGAACGCATAGCGTCATTAGAGTATAAGCCGTAGAAAAATAGGATAATCCGGAATTAAGCTAATTGGTGGAATTAGCAAACAGGGATTAAACTAGTAAAAACGTTACTTTGGTTCACATTCCAGGAAAATTAATCTCGGGAAAGCAGAATATAACATCGAAATACGTGTTATATTAAAACCTTAATATAGATTTATATAGGGGATTTACCTGTCACAACTGTTCTAAGAAATTTTTGTATGTATTTTCAAATGATGTGGATATTAAATTTCATATGTTAACATTATACCTTTTTGGGTTTATAGAGACAGCATGTTTAAAAGGCGAAAATTAAAATTTCGCGCTTGTATCAAGTGTTACTACAAAAACTTAGTAGGTAAGCTTCATTTTAAATTTTGATCACATTCAATGAGGAAAAAAAACACCAAACTTTCATAATTTGAACAAATCTTGATAAACCTGGGTGTATCAAGTGTTATTACAAAAACTTAGTTGGCAAGCGTCATTTCTGATCATATTGAATGAGGAAAAAAACACCAAACTTGTATAATTTAATACAATAATCGACAAATCCAGCCACTTTTATATCGCAAAACACAAAACATTTTGGTCACGATTTCTGGCCGAAACCATTTTATTTACTGTTAAAAATCGTGTCTGATTTATGATGTGTTTATTTATAATGCAGGAACCTTCCGTGGGCGATATTATCTCTGGCTGTCACCTGCTGGCTACCGTTCGGCGCCGCGTCAATATATCGTTCGTTAGACGCGGCGGTGAGATAAGCTGATTAAAAGCTTTACAGAAGCCTTTTGGTCTTAAAGACGCATGTCATTAGAACGTTGTATATCTTATGCAAGCCGAAATGAAGGGAATACACGTTGTGAGAGATAGTAACTTAGCGTCAATGTTAGACGGCAACTAAGAATCACTTGGTACCCTTATACAATTTTGTGGTTGTGTGGAGTGTATTAATTTAAAGCACAACAATTATTGCGATAAAGGTGGAACTATATTTAATGGTATTACTTAGAAAATAAATGAATAAAAAATCTGCTGTTCCAGTGACATTAGATATATTTAGCCGTTTATCCAACTAGTAAGAGTAATTATAATATTAATCAAGTTACAATACGTCAACGTTGAATTACAATAAAAAATATGCCCGTAATGTGAAAGATAATCTCTTCACGCGTTTCATGGAAACTTCGTTAGTGTTAAACATGATTTTACTAAAACGAGCACTGTAATTACCTTTAAGACTCGGTAATGCATAACTAATTAATTTTTGCGGTGATTTTTAACGAAAATTCTTACCCGAACTCATCAAGATGAGACTCTCGTTACGACGCGGATGCGAAACGATAAACTTATTTAGGGAATAATAATACTCGTACAACAAAATACATAATTTTAAATAAAGTTAACTGCTTTCGGAACCCCTTATACTTACTCAAGTTGTACTTGTAATCTCTGTAGTCAACATATTAGAACTTTAGTCACGATAGCGAAGAAATCTAGGTTCCATTCCCACTTAAGGGGGTCGGTTTTTTTTTCAGTGTAATATTATCTTAGTAAAAGTAAACTCTTAAGCTTATAGCATAGTATAGTAAGGTTTGTATGATAACTTTGCATTTTTCAACACTTTTTAAAAGCTGGACGGTCACTCACTTTTGTAACATTTTCATTTCCATAACCAACGAACAAATCATCATAGAAAATAAAGATATTTCAAAAAACGTCAACGTTAACCCACTCATTATCCCAAAACAGTTTATAGCCTCAATGAAACGTAAGATACACCAAATTACACAAACATCATGGCAAGTAAACGACGGATAGGAAGTAGGGTATCCAAAAAGCTGGCGTTACATGTCCTAAGTTTAGGATTTTCAAAAACTGAATGCACTTTTATTACATAATGTTTATTATGTTAAAGAGATAGGCAGGCAATATGTTTCTTAATATATTATGGCTTATTTGGAATGAACACAAATACCGCGGAGAGTACAGTGAGATTTTGTAATCAGAATTGACGGTGTCCTGACTTCCTTTGCATCTACCAGTAGATTTTAAAATAAATTTAGATTTCATCAAATAAAGAAAATCACCCATTGAAATGTGAATATCGTATTACTAGGAGTTATTGAAGGTAATATAACACTTAGAAAGAATTACTTAATGTAGAAATTACTGGTGAAAACTCCTTTGGCAAATGTACAACTTAATTAGTGTGTTATAAAACTGATGTTTGTTTTCCTAATAAATAAAATAAAAATCGACGGCCTCTCTTCTTTTTAAAATTTAGAATACAGAAAAATTATAAAAAGTTAATAATGCTATATAACAAAATTTTATGTCGAAAGGAAACGGTTAGGGAAAAAGTTCAGAATAAACCTCTTACTATAAAATAAATATTATAATAATAATAAATTATCTTATTTTATATTATTCTATTTACATTTCAATGACTATCTGTTAATAACTCTGGTCTCATAGAATCTTTCAGTGCGTTGGGGGTGCCGAATAAAGTTTACAAATAAAATAAAAGGTAACTGCCATAAAACACTCAGTACGTTATCCTGCTTCTAATTCTTAATGCGTAGCCACCCTAGCGCCCTGTAACTAACGAGCCTTATTTATACGCTTCCCACGTCAAACGGCCCAAGAAAATAAATAAGATCAGATACATCGCCCGCTCCGAGAGAAACAACATTTTAAGTTTTGACAACTACTTTCGTTGTATGGAAGCATGATACGATTACGAGATGCCCTTGAATCTTACTTTTCCATTTAATATTATTGACATACTTTTTGGTCAAGCTTGTAGAGTTTTGGATATTATGAATAACGTTGTTAAACAGAGATTTACCCCTATGGGGCCAGTTTCTTAAAAATCTGTGTTCCTGCAGAATTATCAGAGTTATAAAGTTATTAAAAGAGCAATAAAGTAAATAACTTAACATACATTTAAAATGTGGCATTTAATATTTAAAAAAAACATTCCAGAACCTTTCTGCCCCATCGACCGTCGCGTCGATTCTACTTGCTATGTGCCCTACCCATACTCTAGCCATATTGCCAAAAAGTTCAACTCTATCATAACATTAAGAGGTTGACATAGGAACATTCTCAAAAGTTGTCATTTGTATTTCGATTGCTAATTAGTTATTTTTTTCAATCCATAACGAATGATACCAAATGTTTATTAATACAAAACGAGACAGCACCATTACGCGTGTTTTATTTGTATTGTAATAAATATTTCGGGCAAATATTGACTCTGTCTCTGCTCTCCTAACAGTATTGTGTGCAAATATTGTCGTTAAATGGATTACAGTATTTTGTGGGTTTTCCTCTATTTTCTGAAACATAGTCCTAATAATTATACATAAAGTATAAATAGATAAAATAACTTTTCTGCAAAAATCCGTACAAATTTTCTTAAAAATGTTACTGGGATTGAAATCACGAAACTCTTACGAAGGGAGAGAATCTGCCGTCACCGCAAAATAACTTCTTATAGATTAGGTTACATATTGCACTTAAATCCAAAGACATTTGTCTCCTTGTCCCCATAATTTGGGTCTATAATTATTGCAGATCCGGTTTTCCCGCGTAATTTCTGTTCCCGCGGGAATTTCGGGAAATAACATACCCCTTGTTACTTCCCACAATTGAGACGAATCTATTGATATATTATACTTTATTATCCGTTAAACAGTTTAGGCTGTAGGGCGTGCCAAAGAAATAGACATACTTACATACATACTGTTAAAACTTCCTTCGATAGCTAGACTTTAACCCTAATCTCAGGCACAACATACAGTGAATTATTATGGGTAGCAGAGACGAGTAGGTACCTGTGCTGTAAGAAGATGCTTGCCGCGTTGATGGCTTGATTGGCGGTCCCGAAGTTAATTTGCAACACAGACACTGACACTGCAGAAATCCAATGTCCACAACAGAGTTCACACAGCACACAATTGGTTTTATAGTCTATCCGGATAGAAACTTACATATTTCACATAATATTTAAGAGCCGAGGTAAAAAATGCCCATCCCGCCGGCCGGTGTTCGAGAGAGAGCGAGCTTCCGTGAAAAACCGTCTGCAGTGGACGCGGCGCTGTCGGCGCACGTCTCGTAGATTCCCGCGCATTTTGCGCGCGAAAGTCCAAATTTGGCGGGAGCCAAATTTGCGGCAGGTGTTACCATACCCGCTCCACCACTTAAATAAAAACACATGCATGTGTGCCTGAACATACACTCCCCCCCGAACCAAGGTCGCCTTGGTTGACCCTAATCACTAAGCGGAAGTCGACCAAGTTTAGAGACAGGCCGCAAAAACCTACCGTTCTTGGTCTGCACCTCTACTACTCGTACTATTTTATCATTACCGGGCAATAATTTGACTACACGACCGCGCCTCCATTCTAAGGGTGGGTAATTATCTTCCTTAATAAGAACTAGATCGCCGAGCTTAATAGGGTCCGTCGTGTCAGTCCATTTATGTCTTAACTGAAGTGTATGCAGGTATTCGTCCCGCCATCGACACCAAAAGTGTTGTGAAAGACGTTGCAACAATTGGAAGCGATTAAGCCGACCAATTTGAGTATTTTCAAAATTGTACTCTGGCAGAGCTACTAAGGGTTCCCCAATTAAAAAGTGACCGGGCGTTAAAACTTCTAGGTCATTTGGATCTGAGCTAAGTGGAGTCAGTGGTCGAGAATTCATAACGGCTTCAACTCGGGTAAAGAAGGTGGTTAGTTGTTCAAAAGTCAAGCTTTGCTCTCCGAGAACTCTGCGCATGTGTGACTTTGCAGACTTTACTGCAGCTTCAAAGATCCCACCCATGTTAGGACTGCTAGGCGGATTAAACAGCCATGTAACGTTAGACTTTGCTAATTCCCGACTAAGCTCGTAGTTATGGTTTCGTAAATATACGTATACGTCCTTTAAATATTTATCCGTTCCTGTATAGTTAGTTCCACAATCGGATCTAACAAGAGCTGGCAAGCCGCGTCTCGAGACAAATCTACTAAAAGCTGCAACAAAGGCTTCGACTGAAAGGCCTGTGACTACCTCTAGGTGTACCGCCTTTACAGTTAGGCAAACGAAAATACAGAGGTAACACTTTTCAACGCGAGCACTTCTCAGAGAACTTGTTTTTACATAAAAGGGTCCCGCGAAATCAGTACCTACGCCTTGAAACGGTCGCAAGGATCTGACACGGTCTGGTGGAAGGTCAGCCATCAAGGGTTGTGCGAGTCGGGGTCGCGCTCGGTAGCACTGTATACAATTAAATGTAACACTTCGAGTTACGCGTCTTGCTGATAAAATCCAGTAACTTCGTGACAATATCGATACCAATGCGTTCGCACCTACGTGACAATGTCTATGGTGGTAGTATTCAACTAAGAGTTTAGTAAATACACCCTTCCCCGGAAGTAAGATTGGGTGTTTAGCGTCATAAGGCAAGTTTGAATGGCGGAGTCTGCCACCGACTCGGACCACTTTATTACTATCGAGAAAGAGATTCAGCTTCTTTAAATGTGACCTAATTTTTGAGTTTGTTTTGAGCGAATCTATTTCGTCTTTAAAAACATCTGCTTGAATTAATTGAATAAGCTTTTTTAGTGCATTTCTACGCTCATCTACGGACAAATATTTCTTAGTAATTTTAGAGTTTTTGTTACGAGCATTTTGAATGAAACGTAGCATAAAGCCAGTTACATTAATTAATTTATCGAAAGAACTATATCGCTCAAACAGATTGAAATCCTCTTCACCTGAAACCGCAGTATTAGCAACAAATTTTGATTTTAAACCGGGAAGTAGGTTTTCCGGTAAGTCAAGTGCCATAGATGGTGTTGGCCAAGTTTCAGGTGAGTGACGTAGCCAATCCGGATTCCACCAGAGAGGGTGATTCAGTAGTTCCGCTGCTGATGTACCGCGTGACGCCGCGTCTGCGCAGTTTTGATCGGTTGGTACATGACGCCAAGTTATAGGAACATCCGAAGATATTATTTTTGAAACGCGATTGCCTTCATAAACCTGTAATTTATGAGGTTGCGTCCGAATCCAAGCTAATACTATGGTACTATCGCACCAACCGAAAACATTATTAATTTTAATACCGATTTCGTTAACCAATGTATCATAAACATGTTTTATTATATTTACTAATAAAACTGCGCCGTTAAGTTCCGATTGAGGTATTGTAATCTGCTTTTTTAATGGAGATACGCGCGACTTAGCTAATAACAGATGAATCGACACACGACCACTCTCGGTTACTGTACGCAAGTATATCACCGCGCCATGTCCTGCTGATGACCCGTCGCAAAAACCGTGTAATGAGTAGGTATAATTATTGCCTTCCTCTAACCGCAGGCGACGTGGGATCGCAAGCTTAGTCAAATTAGGTAGGTCCGAAAGAAGATCAAGCCACTTGAGTACGAGGCAGTCAGGTGCAGGGGCGTCCCATTCGACTTCATTACTGCTGCCTCTCGTACTAAGTAACTCCTGTAATATCAGTTTTGCTCGAAATATAATAGGGCTTATCCAACCGAGAGGATCAAATAACTTAGCTGTGGAGGATAATATCGTACGCCGTGTAATTTTCGTTTCCGTAGGAATATTAACCTTATATGTAAAACAGTCAGTTTTAGGGTCCCACTGAACCCCTAATACTTTTACACATCCGAGGTCGTCTTCCTTATCAAAACTACTAGGTATTTCGCAATGATCCGAGGCTAAGCCCTGCAATAACCGTGGATCATTCGCCGACCATTTTCGAAGTTCATAGTTAGCAGTAGACATTAATGTCACGAGCTCATCACGAACGCTTATAGCCTCTTCAATTGTGTCCCCCCCACCGTTTAGATCATCAACAAAACTGTTATGCCGTAAAATCTTGGCTGCCCTGGGGTAAACCGTACCCTCGTCGTCCGCTAACTGCTGCAAACATCTAATGGCAATAAATGGACTCGACTTAAGGCCGTATGTATTCGTGTTGAGCCTATATACACCTACAGGTTCCGTACTCCGTTCTCTCCAGAGTATTAACTGATATTTACGATCATCAGGGTGAATCCATGTTTGTCTAAACATCATTCTAATATCCGAGGTGAAAACAAAATTTGGATATCTAAAATTTAAAATGATTTTGCTTATGTCATTTTGCAGTTTTTCCCCTGCATACAAACAATCATTAAGCGCAATACCGTTCGATGTTTTCGCACTACCATCGAAGACGACCCGTATTTTAGAAGTGTCACCCGAAGATTTAAAGACTCCGTGATGCGCTAAAAAATAATGTTCGTCCGAGTAATCATGAAAGTTGGATTTTTCCATATGTCCGAGCGCTAAATATTCGTTCATAAAATTTACATATTTATCTCGGAAATCTGGATGAATTTTAAATCGACGCTCTAAGGCCTGAAACCGCCTATAGGCCATCTGCCTAGAATCACCTAACTGACAGTGAGTAGGTATAAGAGGTAAGCGTACCGTGTACTTGCCGTCCGAACCGCGAGTTGTCGTTTTGACAAACAATTGTTCACATTCTACGTTTAACGGATCCATAATTTTTGCCGAAGGTAGCTCTTCTGTAGCCCAGAACCGTTCCACCGCATCAATTAGGGTAATACCCGAAGAAAATGATATTGAATCAACCATATCAGTAACCGCCGAATTATTATAAGAAATCTGAATATTCGATTTAGTGTCTGATAAAACCTTGCCAACCGAAGTCGATGCGTCACTATTCAAAGCCGAGACTGCCGAGTTAGTATCTAAAACCGCCGTATTGTTATTCAAAACCGAAACCGCCGTATTTTTATTTAAAACCGGAACCGCCGTATTGTCCTTCGAAACCGAAACCGCCGAATGAGTATCTGATATCACCGTGTAATTATCCGAAACCGTCGCATTATTATTTAAAACCGAAACCGCCGCACTATTATTCAAAACCGAAACCGCCGCAATATTATTCAGAACCGAAACCGCCGCACTATTATTTAAAACCGAAACCTCATTTTTTGCCGGACCGAATACAGCATAATCAAAAATTGTATCCAAAGCATACGGACCCCCAGGTTGCAACGTTAACTTTCCGCCCTTGACAACTTCACCTAAAATATCGCATCCGAAGATAATGTCAACCCGTGTCAACCGCGATAATTCCGAATCCGTCAATTTATACTTTCCCGTATTTTTAATAACATAAGTTGTAGGTATTTTCATAACAACCGCTGAACAAGACAAATCCACACCATTATCTTGGGGCTTGAAATTTAAAATTACCATCTGATCACTAAGTTTATTATTGCCGCCGACACCGGAAATAGAAATAAAACAGTTATGTCGCTTTAGGGACAACGAATTAGCAAATTCACTGCGAATTATTGTTATTTGGGATCCAAAATCTAATAAAACACGCGCCGGAACATAATTTCCGCAGGCTGATTTTACGTAAACAATAACTGTAGGTAATAAAACATTATCCTTTATTTTGGGGTCAGATGAAGCGACACAACTATTAGTTAATTGCTATTGTATAGGATTGTGAATTTTTGCATCTTGAGATGCAGAACGTTGCGTCTCACTCAGATCCGTTTGGCACGAGCACTCCTCCCGAACGCGTGGCTCGACCTTTTCGCACACAGACGGCGGCGATGGGATGTTATTCTCAAACCGTTCGCTCCGATGCGAATGTGACCGACCGAAATCATCTAAGTATTCATTGCTAGAACAATTATCCTCATATACACCCACTGAAACATGACGTTGATTTTTGTGCAATTCTTTATTTTTATTAAATGTATTTCCATTAGTATTCGAAGAACAAATCAATTTGTGATGACCAGTGTTACCACAATAGGAACAGGCAACATTACGCGTACATGAAGCCGCCGAATGACCACCAAAACATCTAAAGCAATATCCCCTTGATCTAATCCAAGCACGTCTTTCATCGCGAGCCATATTAGAAAATTTGTAACAGTCGAATATTTTATGATTCGAGTTAGTGCAGAATAGACACCCGCCGACTTGTTTACGTTGTTCTACGTTAAAATATGTTCTACGAAATCGATCATTATTACTGTAATCAGGAACTTTTACGGAGTTCGAATAACTGGCTGTATCAATGAAATGACATTCATTTTCAATAAACGAAATAAAAACTTTAAATTCTGGTAAAGTATTGCGTAAGCCGCCGTGTACTTGTTCAAAACGAGTCTTTATCTCAGGTGGCAATTTTGACAAAACCACGAAGAGAAGCACATAGTCTTCAACCGATAAGCCTAGATTTTTAAGGGACCTGGTACATTCGAGTACAGGATTCAATATTTCTACGCGGAGATTTTGTGGGTGAACTAAAGTAGGTAAATTAATCAACCGGCCGAGATAGCGATCGATCAACATTCTTTTGTTGTCAAATCTACTTTTTAAAATTTCCAAAGCAGTATCCAAGGACTCGTCAGTCATAGTTAAATGTTGTATAAGAGTGCGTGGTTCCTTATGTACATGAGTAAATAAATAGTGGTATTTTTCTGTTTTCGAAAGATCTTTTCTCGACAATACTAAAGAGTTAAACATGCTAATAAAGCTATACCACTCGAAAGTATCGCCATCAAAGTTTTGTAAATCTAATGTTGGCAATCTAGAATGTACCGCACTTTCTGTAGTTACATGGGAACCATCGCTTTGAGGAAATCTAAGCGAAATTGCCTCGAGCTCATTGTAGAATATATTAGCCGTTTTGAATTGCTCGTCATACTGTCCAATCTTTTTTTCATCTTCTATTATGTTTAACAGATTCTCATAAGACTCCGATAAAATTTTAAAGTGTTCATCTAACTTGCGTATACGAGCCGATAATACCCCTGACGAGTATTCATTTGATTTTATCATATTAGCCGTGTGAGTAAACCACTCGAATTCAATTTTGAATTTTATTTCAAAATTTTTTGCCGCCATCTTAAATAACTAACAACACGTTTGGTGTAGAAGTACCTAAACACGCGATGAAAATAAAACCGAAATAATGTTCAAAATGCGCTAAAAGTACCGATAAAAGTAACCAACCGAGTTAATTAAGTAACAAAACCGCCGAAATATGTCTCTAAAAACGTAAAACCGAGAAATACCAAACCGTAGTATGTAAGTACCTACCTATCGCTATCCGTGCTCGATGGTCCAAAAATTATGTTAAAACTTCCTTCGATAGCTAGACTTTAACCCTAATCTCAGGCACAACATACAGTGAATTATTATGGGTAGCAGAGACGAGTAGGTACCTGTGCTGTAAGAAGATGCTTGCCGCGTTGATGGCTTGATTGGCGGTCCCGAAGTTAATTTGCAACACAGACACTGACACTGCAGAAATCCAATGTCCACAACAGAGTTCACACAGCACACAATTGGTTTTATAGTCTATCCGGATAGAAACTTACATATTTCACATAATATTTAAGAGCCGAGGTAAAAAATGCCCATCCCGCCGGCCGGTGTTCGAGAGAGAGCGAGCTTCCGTGAAAAACCGTCTGCAGTGGACGCGGCGCTGTCGGCGCACGTCTCGTAGATTCCCGCGCATTTTGCGCGCGAAAGTCCAAATTTGGCGGGAGCCAAATTTGCGGCAGGTGTTACCATACCCGCTCCACCACTTAAATAAAAACACATGCATGTGTGCCTGAACACATACATAAGCTCGAAAAACATAACCCTCGTTTAACAGTCGGGTAAAAATGGTGTGCGTTCTTTACGAATAAAAGTGTTAATTCACGTATATAGGAACATGGAAATGTACGATAATCCAAATTTTATTGAAAAGGTTCGTGATAAGGAGACAGATAATTTAGGCGTAGTAACACCGGTATCATGATAAGCTCTATCTACCTTACATTATCTACCATCGGTATTTTGTCTTATTAATTGTTATTATACGAAAGGTACGTTTTAACCTATCAAGCTTCAATTGCCCCACCGGTTGGATCACATAATAGATTTTTTATTGTGTCTCTTGACCTTGGTCTGACAGGTTAAATGGAATAGAGTGTTTATCGATACATCCGATTTCTTATCGGACTCTAATTTGACGTGCCTCTGGTGACGTCAATTTATTAATACCACAAACGCCGAGGTTGAAATTTAGCTATGATTACTTCATGAGTAAAATGATTTCTAAGCTAGTATCTAAATGTTCTATGATAGAAGTTGATGCCGGACTTACGCACCGAAGTGCCGCTAAAATAACCATGTTTGCTATTTGGCCACGTGTTTGCACATAGCGGTAGAAAAAACATTAGGTACCTAAATAGTTACTTTAAATTGCAATTTAAATTGAAATCACAGATCAAAGCAAAAGTAATTCAGCGTTTAAAATTATTAGACACATCAGCACCAAATAAATGATTTTGTACTTTGTAAATAAATTGTAAATACTACTTAGAGCACTAGTATTTGAACTACGGACTTTAAGTTGAAGTCGATTAGGTGCCCCTCATAACCAATAATACCTACTTATTTGTATCAAGTGCAAGTGAAAGGCAATTTATGTTCACATCACCTTTCGTGTTTCTTCGTAGCTAGATAAGCATTATTTAACTCGATCAGAATAAACAAAGAGGCTATTAAAATTAAATTATGTAGATGCAAGACGCAAAAACTGTTAAACAAATTGAAATTACTCATACAGACATTTATTACGCATTACGTATCTACTATTTCATAATAGTCAATTTTCTAAAGCCATTAAAATTAGATTTAGCCGAACACTCAAAACACATTAAACTTTTCGATCTAGAGATTTATTGTTTTAAATTTAAAGGTATAATTATTTTATAAATTAGATATTGGTTTCCAAGATTTTTTGTATTTTTGTTAAATTTTAGAGCTGTTTAAATAAATGTAGTAAATACAAAGGAGAGTGCATTAAAAAAACCCAGCATCGATTAAAATAACTTATGTGTAGTGCTTTAGAGCATGAATAATAGGTCTTAAATACGCAATTTGTTTTTCTGAAAACCGTCACCGAAAGCCCTCAGGCAAACCGCATTTCATAACTGGTTTACATTGTTTTAACTAATGAATCGGAGACGGTAGAAGGCTCTTTACCCGCTTTTATGACACATTAGTTGTCATTTGTCTTACATCATCAAACATTAATATATCTTCACTATCTTTCTTAGTGTATGAGGATTATAATGGACCACCTCTAGTGTTAGAGTTTATCAAGCCGCCTGAAGGACTCACTTACCTTATCGACTTTTATCGAATGACAACAGCCGTGGCCAACGGTTTGAGCCCTCCGATCCGAATGACTGGAATGCTCAGTCGTAATGCCACTTAACGGTCACTCATTCAACACCTGGCCGGATTGAGCATTGCTTGATCGGGTCTGATCGGATACGATCAGCCTGTCAAGCTTCACCATGAGCGCTTTGATATCACTATTGCAACAACGGTAAACATCTTGCTTCTATCTAGAACCCTATCTTTTTTATTGCATTAAATCAAATATAATGTTCCTAACATACTATCTTTGTCCTATCTACCCTCCTCATGCATAAATTATTTTAATTAACGCCATATGTTTTATAGCATTCTCCTTTATATAGTAAATCTTACGCCGGTAAGAATTACTACATTTTATAAAAAAATGCTAAGTATCTTTTTGACAGTTACTGGTAATCTGTCGAACCTCGTAACAATAAAATTTCCATTTCAGTAAATTCTCCATCTCTAGATGGAGGCATTCGCCATAACCTTACTACTTCACCTTACGTAATAAATCTAACCACCACTCCGTTTTTTTTTAATGAAACAACACCCACAGCTCCTAATTAACAATAATATGCTTACCTTACAACCCAATAAACGATTTACTTTTTATTAAACACATTTTGTAAACGGTCTACAAAGAATAAAGTAAAACAAATGAGTTTATTCACAAGTTAACATTACAGAGCACACTCAGCAATAATTGAAGTAAATAAAGGGAATGTTTGTGTATATGTATGTGTGTTTTTAAGATTTAAGATAGCACCTCCTTTAGAAAGAAGGTCTGCTGTTTTTCAACTTTTAGATGCTGCTACTTAATTTAAGTAGAATTCAGAATTAGACCAATGCCAAATGAATAATCAGATTTACCAAAGAAATTGAATGAGGAAGTGAATGAAGATATTCAATATTTTTTATTTAATAATACTATCCCACAGAAACACAAAGGGGTTAGAAATATGCAAATTTTAAGTAAGATGTACCTTCGGTACAGCCGGCTAAGCCTTTAAAACAACTTAATTGAGTAACAAACATTGAAATTTGCCCACAGTCAAAACTAGAAAGATAGTTTATTGACGTACAAACCTATCTGCAATTCTAAGATAGAGAACAGATGCCTTATTTCTAACATAACAGAAATAATATCTTGCATTATAACGGGTATACATAAACTCTAACCCAGCCGGCGGCAACAGCACCACTGAATAACGTTTGATTGCAGATTACGTTTATACTCTAGGCAGAGAAATAAGGTCTCTTTATCTGGACTGAGCTCTTTCTGATCGCACTTATAAGCACTAGACGGAATATAGCACTTAAGCCAAGAAATTAAAGTTTGTAATTGCGTGTAGGGTTCGTCCCTTTAAGACTGGCTCATTCGGAATACTGAATCGTGATTTTGAAATTTAATGTTTAAAATGGTGTGGAATAGGGAGTAATAAAGCAATATTTTTTAAGATGTCTTATCAGTTTGCTACTTGTATTACAAGTTAATATTCATTTAATTGATATTTCTCTCAATACTGACGTAGCAAAATGTATTATAAAACAGCCTTTACTCTATGGTGAAACGTTTTCAGATGGTCTCAATTTATGATGCTATTTGTAAGTAGTAGTTAATTTAAGCCTAGCCACCCAGAGCTAAACGAAGGCTTTCCCTAAAAGCTAATTGCACGATCATTTGTAAATATACTAAGACTAAGGTATCTTCAAGTACTTATCCCAATTTCCTTCTAGTACATCAGGGGAATGAAAATCCTATCGGCTTTATTTATTCGAAGTGTAATTAGTCAAGGGTGAATAATTCTTTGGAAAGATAGTATTAAGCACGACGCAGACGATCGTCTTTATCTGTGCCAGACTTGCATTCAATAAAGCATACAAATGACAATTTTTGCGGGAACTCTACACTACCCGAACGATGAACGCCAAACCTTTTTTTTTAACTTATTACGGTACTTTTTTAAGGAGTTCTCTTTAATATTTTTAGTTATTTTTTAGTTCGTAGAGAGGTAAGATCCAATATTATATGAAATGGTGTCACTTTGAGCCCTAGAGTTGCTTTGTTTATATATTAAAATAATAAATCCAGTGCGTTTCCTATATACAATTCCTATGTATTGCGTTGACAAGACTGGTTTAAAATAGCTATGTTTTCAACTTTTTACAGTTCTAGTAAAACTATACAATGTTTACGATGTTTTTGTTCCGTTTGCGACTCATTTCGTCCGGTCTGATTTAGTCTAGCGCCTGCGATGTGCCTTACAGGCCAGATAAATGTGACTTGTGGGTTATAAATGTAGATTAGGCCTAATTGGTAGCCGAGAGTGGAATTGAGAAAATATTTATCGTGGAAATAAGCCCGGACCGCGGCTTATGAAAACAAACCGAATGAAGGAGGACAATAAATTACTTTAGAAAAAATATACTGTGCTTTCACGAAAATAATCAACTGCTACCTTTTTAAGTAGAACAAAGCCATGAACAAAAGGTTAAATTGTGTTGGGACTTTTTGGTAAATTAACTTGAGTAAATATTGAGGAAGGGCTACATTTTTTATATAGTCGTTCAAAAATGTAATTAAAACTGTTCAGCCTTGCCAGCCGGGAAATAATTACGTTTATTATTTAATATATTTTAATTTAAACGATGTCTTCCTGTCACCCTGGAGCCTGTGGTTAGAAGACACTATTAATGGACCTATCGATTTGTCTCATGAATGTAAGAGCTGTTAGTTGTTAGTCTGCTTTACTAGTTAGGAAGGTTTAAAGATATAATTACAGATATTAAAAATATAATTACAGTGCATTATTTTTACATAGAGCATGCTTATGATACTTATATATTATAATAATAAAAAAAATACATTATTAAACTGTTTATTCTGCAGTTTTATATTATTTTATCTTAAAAGGTACCTTAGTACCTAAATGGTACCTATTTAATAATGTGACTCTAGCACTAACCGTTTAGTATACATGTTTTTGAGCAATTCACAATCGGGAGAAAATCCATTCTAGAATAAATAAATATCTCCAGAATAATTCAATTCATCGCTAATCAATATGGGGGTCCCATTAATAGGTTATAGTGTCATCTAACACCAGGCACCCTGGTTGATACACCAATCTTGTGACACCCTGTATAGATTTGAATTCAGGTAAATTCCAAAAAAAAACTGAGTTCATTAAGTCTACTGGGATTATTACTATCCAGAAGGGTGCCGCTACCATTAAAAGACCTGCTGCACTCTGAACTAAGTATGGGTACTTACTCCTTAGATTATATTAACGTAAGTAATACAAACGTGGTCTATCTATACACTAACCACTCGTCTTCACCGCATCTCAAGAGATAATAGAAGGTAAACATTTGCGAAGCCACACAACGGACGCACCAGGGGCGACACTAGCCACCAGCCCACACTACGTCGTCCATTCTAGTGTTGTCTAGTCATCGAGAGAAAAAGTATCGATACAAAGAGCCTGCGCGTTACTTATGTGAAGCCAACAGGCTAGATCGACATACACTAGTATTAGTAAGTAGAAAAATTATTTACTTCCCAGGTGCTGTTGATACTAGCGCACCTTGTTGAACATGCAAAACAGACAACAGGTAAGCCTATATTAGTTGTTATCAATAAGGATTGCATGGCTATGTCCCATCAAGAACACAAGTTTTGTAAGAATAATATCGATGTAGCATTTAAAATGACGTTACCAAAAGTTAAAATAAGTTTAATAAGCTCAGTAAAAAGTGGAAAAAAATACAAAAAAAAAACTATTAATTACTAGCATTATGGATATTGCAAATTAGCAATACAACCTAAAAAGCTATTTTTATCGATGAAGCTACATCACTATTACGAGCTCATTCGTTCCATTTCATTTCTCATCTGGTGTTTGCCGAGTCAACACGTCTTTATACGCTAGCTCTTTTTACTCCTCTCGAGCCTAGAGAAAATTGCTTTTGCGTCTAATTGAGCAATCTGTAGTGCTAGCCCATAATATTAAGGAAAATATCGGATTCGTAATCCTAATTCTAATGAAATTAGCTTGAGCGATCTTCAGTAGGCTAGACACGTACTAGAAGCAGCAATAACGAAATGGATTTCGGTAAATTTACAAAGAGCAACAAAACGGCAGCGATTCGTCGGTAGCACCACTTTCTAAACTAAACTCTGTCTTTTGCTATTTTAGTAATCATCTAATGCGATGATTATACCTATCTAATTTTATGACTCGAAATAAAACAAGCTAATATCACTTAGTTTATGGAGATTATCTGAAAATAATTTACATTCTTAATTAAAAATAAGAAAAGGGCAGGGCCACAACAACAAAACTCCAATTATCGCATTTCAAATAAATTAGCGATGCATAAAAATCGCCCCCTCGTTGATTCCCGATAATCCCCAATAGCAAAACTAATTACTTTGGCCAAGCGACGAGCGAAAAAATTTCGCAAAAGACTGGAGATTAAAACGTTAAATCTGACAAGTACCTATAAACTCTATAATTTCTTTTGGGGGCGGAAACTCATCAATCATTAAACATTTTTAACAGAGTTTCGTTCGCCCAAAGGACCCAATATACACAACGATTTGTCCGCGATCCCTATTTTAGTCCCAACGGAAACAACGGAATTACAATATGATAGCTTTAAGAAAAGACCGTATTCATTAAATGGGACTGCTTATTAGATTTTTATTTGATGTTTATGCAAAATTATGATATAAAACATTACATTACTTTCAGTTTTTTATGATGTAATTCTATTTACACTTAAATCTCTGTTTCCGTTTTTAATTAGTTACATACATTGTTTCAATTAGCATACTTTTTATGGATACCGACCTGTTGCATGATAGCGCGAAAAGTGAAATAAGGGGTTAAATAACGCTATCTATAATTGTTATGGTCTCAGGGTAAAGAATTAACATCGTGAAGACAAAATATCGCTTCGTATGCAGGTTCCTTTAGACGAGGCTTATCCTGATTAGGCCCAGAAATTGAATTATTCTCAGATATCGCCCACTGAATGGGATTAAATACTAGGGAGCCATTAAATTTATTTTTATGAAATTACGACGTCCGTTTCAGTACGGATAGATTGAAGGGTAAAATGGCCTCTTAAATATTACTTTGATCCATTATTAATGTTAATGGGACACGAGTAATTTATTTTAGTTTAGTAAGTTTGGCTTCTATTTTCGATACTAACGCGTCAATTCAGATTTTCTTGATAAAAATCCGTAAGAGCTAGTTTTTAAAAAAAGGATCTCAACAATAATGTTTCTAATTCGTTTAATATAAGCCTTTATTAAGCGTCCATAAAAATAAATAGTACAAAAGGTTTAATGTGTTTCCACACAATAAGTGCAAAATAAACCTAAGCTTGTAAAAGGAAAGTACGCCAATAACTTAGCAATCTAAACAAAACCCCATCAGTTAATAGTATTTGCCCCTCCGCTATCGATCTAAGCGGAATCTAAAGGTGCGACTTCACTTTATCGACAGCGAACCGAACGTTTGTGCAACTACATATTTTTTCTTATCCAACATTTAATAAATCCCCTTTCTTCCTTGCTCTTATTGATCACGATTCACGATCGAACTTTAAGATCATTTTGAACCGTGGTGTCAGGCCCAGTACTATTTGAATATGCAGATGTCTTCAAGATAATTCCCAGGGTCGACAAGCAAGTATGAATTCTTACGTAAATTCCAAAATACCATACAAACATGATGGGATTATGAATTAGGACTCACCGCAAGCTTTTACTGTTGAAATACAGGGTGTACAATAGAATAGGGCACTCCTTACAACCACGTGACCTGTTGGTGATATACAACAACTTTTCCTATCGAAGAACATTAGGATCGTGAATTTTTTTTAGATGATCCAAACATTATTATCGAGGTACGTAAGTTTGTACGGAGAAGCTAAAAAAAAAACTCGATTTCGATTTTGGGGGCAACATAGATAAGAAACAATATATAGAAAAAGTTGGCTCACAACTAATTTATAGCTAGGTAGCCGAAAGAGCGCTATAACAACAACAGAATAAAAACACTCGCGGAAGAATGTTTTTAAGTGTAAGCGCACCCTAACCGGAATCTATTAAAGATAATATTGTTATGCCCTAAGGTCTGATAACGTAGGGGAAGATAACTGCTATTGTTTCTGGACCTAGGTTTAGTGCATTAGACAGACTTTATGTTACAACCAGATTTTCTCAGATAAGTAGATATTATTATTATGGAGGTTGGCTTAGAATGAATCTCTTTAAATCCGTAGATAGCACAAATGGCTGAAATTTGAAGAGGTGACTCTGCTACTCAAGTAGAGTTACTTTCTTTAGAGTAATTTTGATCTCAAAAATCTTTGCTCCTTCATCT
This sequence comes from Anania fuscalis, assembly GCA_950371115.1. Taxonomy (NCBI): domain Eukaryota; kingdom Metazoa; phylum Arthropoda; class Insecta; order Lepidoptera; family Crambidae; genus Anania; species Anania fuscalis. The sequence continues at coordinate 12,295,372 of OX493335.1, read as the reverse complement.
ACAAAACTAGCCTTTGTTAATATGTGCATATAAATACGTGTGAATAATATTTTATAAGCTTTCATTCCATCTTAGAACATTAATTGCTACAAAACGCACCATTTTTGAGATGTTGGTGAAAAACCAAAATAAGAGACCTTTGTCACCCCCCCCCCCCCTCCCCCCTCCCTCCAGTTCACCTCCTAGACGTCAGGATTTTTAGTATATTTTCTCCCTACGCACCCTGACTAAGTTTCTCAAGAAATTACTTAGGTTCCCGCTCACGGACTCTACAACTACTTTATTGATTGGACTTCTACTCGAATAGCAGAATCAACTCTTTATATTTCATACAAAAAAAAATCGAAAGTGATGTCTTATTTTACGCAAATTGATGACCCAGGAGCAAAATTAACAAATGAATCAAATTAGTTTGGTTCTCAAGTCCCCTGGTGTAACCGGGAGCGGCAAACAGATGATGTGTGTTTACCCGGGCGCGCAAACAGCGCACACAAACACACGTCGTGCAAATTATACAAAATGCTTTTGAGCGGTTCGGAAACACAACATTTAGAAATTGACTGAATTCAATTAAGGACCATTTAGTTAATTATGATAAAGTGGAGACTATCTATGACTTCTTAGCGAATATTATTAAGTCTTTAACTTTGTTTTGTAAGAGCTTGCTTTGTAAGAATTTATGGTTAGGCTCCTGTTAATCCAAAAAACCTTTTTTTTTTTATTTGTAGTTACTTTCTAATGGATAGTTTAGTATCAAACGCTTTTATAGTCATATTCGCCTTGAATTAATGGTTCAACTTCCGTTTTAGGTTGTTTTTTTTTTTATTGACACTAGTATATAAGGTCCGATTTTATTAGTGTTCATCCTGTTAACCTGTGACTATATAGATGAAAAGCAATCTTAAAAACCAATTTTCAAATGTGTACCATAAAAACTAAAAAAAGTTAAAAATCAACAACATTGACTTCATATTGCATAAACTCGTCCTATCTTTGCTACGTTTAACCATCTGATTATCCGTCTTATTCCTTCCCTTGTACAGAGCGAGAAAGAGTTGAAGATAGGACGAGTTTATGCAAAATGAAGTCGATGTTGTTATTTTGTAATTTATTTTTACCTTTTATAGTTTTTATGATAAACATTTGAAAGTTGGTTTTTACGATTGCTTTTACCTATATAGTCACAGGTTAACAGGATGAACACTAATAAAATCGGACCTTATATACCCTCGTAAACAAAGATTGTTAATTCCTTGATCGAGAGTTCGAAATTTGATGCAAGAGGGCAATTGGTGTGATGTCGCGTATATTTACTTTTAATCGCTGAAATAATATAGAAAAATGTATGCCCTAACGCTCAATTTGACAATAATTCTACTCAATTTGTAAACTAATGAGCAGAGTCAATGTTAATTATGCATTGGAAATTTAAAATTTACGCACGATTGCACATGGAACTCCGGCAAAATTGGGATGGTACAGTTTACAAATCATTCAGGACTAATGCATTTCATATTTGCAGTTTTGAAATTAGCCCTAGATATAAATCTATTTAGACAATGTATTGCAAATTAGCTTTACTGGTTTCACTGTTGCAACCATCCATCTCTACAACTGGATAGTGATATTTCACACTAAAAAAGTTGTGTTTTAACGAGTCTTGTTAACTTTTTAAAACAAATAAGTATAAATGTTTTTAGTCAAAGAAAATAAATGGCATTTCTATTACAGTGCGGTAACCACGAACTCTTAAAACAATCTCAAATCTGTCAAACATTATCAAATCTGTCAAATTTTGTATGCAATGACGTACCAAAATTGACAGATTTGACAGCTTTGAGATTGTTTTAAGAGTTCATGGTTACCCCGCAGGGATGTGTTTAGGCAATATGCAATACGAGTACGAATACTCGCACTCTGAAGATATTCTTATAAACTGACTTAGGCTAATCTTGCGATTATTATTTAATGCAAGTTTTTTTCTTGCATGTAGGACTAATATAACTCCGTCAAGCTAGACATAGGTTAAAAAGTAAATGCATAACTAAAGTAGTGTCCCATTACCATAGTTTGGTAACTACAGCACTTAAGCTACTTAGTAAGACTTTTCGTTTTTCCTCGCGTGTTCTCTACAATGATATACAGGGCTGCACGTGTGCCAGTTGTGAGCTGCGCTAACACAATTACCGCTAATGGAGCAACTTGTTTGTTTGTTCTTACAGCACCAAAACGCTTAAAACTTTAATCGCACCTTCACTTAATATCACCAGGACTCTAATTCCTAAGATTTAAAAGCTATAATTGAACGCGTGTTGTGGAAATTGTGGAATAGATGATTTGTTAGAGTATGTAATAGAGACGTGATGCGAAAGAACGGTAATTTTGGAGAGTAAATATGTATCACGGAGATTGGTTTAGCAATATACACTTACAATGTTATTTGCTTTTATAAAATACCTACTCTTAGACTTATGAAATTCCTGGACTTATGGAAAAATATTTAGTATATCTTATCGCCATTGCAGTGAACTGCTAAAACCATACTTGGGAAACCTACCTTTGCTGTGTATTCAAGAACCATTTTTATTACACGAATCAAAATTAGATTTTTTTCCGCAGTGTCTGTAAATACAACTCCTGATGCACGGAATTCATGTGCACTTACCAAGCTACCTGATTTTTATATCATTCCTAGATAATTACGTGACATCTAAAATCTCATTACAGTTAGTATTTATATAACTCAAATTTAAGTAATGAGGTTATACTCCATTTCACAGTGTAATGTTTTAAAACCGCTCGCGATCATTGTTTGGCCGCGCTGTTTGCGCAAACAAGCGCGTTGTTTGCTGCCGGGTGACGGCCGTAAACATGGCTACTAGCTGCTATTTACGTAATTTAACTTATATAAATGATGCCTACTTTTATCAAAATTGCATCCTAATTTTACTTGATACGATTCATACCAATTGATATAGTCAGGTTTCGATTCCATTCCCCTGATTCAGAACCGTGCAGAACCCTTCGACAATAATTAATCGACAACCGAAATATCAAGTGACAGTGATAGTAAATCGTACAATATCAACTTTATATCGGTTAACTTATTATTATCGAACGGTTCTGAATCGGAGTTTTGGTTTGGGCCAATTCAAAAAACAGTTTGATTTGAACTAAATTTAGGCATGCTGGGACCTGCCACTGGCAAAATTCGTAATCTGGTACCACAACTATGTAACTTGCTTCGAGTCTTCGAGACCATGACAATCAATGTGTTATCTGGCGCATATTTTTTGTTATCATAATAGTGTTTACTTATGAATATATTAAATACTTATGAATATATTAAACAACTTTTAGTATGGGATTGGTCCCAACTGTAAAATCAAGAAAAAATATCAGCTGCTCTATTCATTTTAGTCCAGTAGCATAACGATTTAAGTTTGGATTTTTTTTTACTAGTAGTAATAATTGTAAGATGTTTTTATTCCTATGTAGTTAGTCTAAATAAAAATATTAAATAAAAAGTCAATATGCATAGATTTAGACGTAAAGCTACCCTGCTTAGGTAGTGTAATATAACCATTTAAAAAAAACAAGCAAGGTTCGTAATACCGCTGCAAAAGATAAATAGGCCCCTGTATCTAGTTTCAGCACCTGGCGTTTGAGTAAAATGCCATCACGAACATCGCACGCCCAGAACTAATTAACTATAGGCTGACCCGCTAATTAACTGCACCACCTGCTTGCTATATGATATAATCAAAAGAATAAAACAAGTGCTGAATGTAAGTAATACTGTTTTATTGGTACGTAAGGTGGTCGTTCTGTTTACTATGTATGTAAGTATCCCAAGAAAATAATGCATTTATAATATAATAGTAAGTATAATTGTGGTAAAATATTAAAAACGCAAAAAATTGTTTGGATGTTTGTGACTTAATCACACGTAAAAAGCTGAACGGATTTGGAAGAAATTACATATTTAAATGTTCCCGTGTGATATTTTTCTACATATTGTTGTATATTTAAAGGTATCCTGTGTTTTTTATATAACTAAGCAAAGTTTAATCTAGAAATTAACTAAACTGGCTCCATCGTCATATCGATTGGTAGATCCAAATGTTTGTTGCCATCCGAATGTCACTTGAAAAGTTTTGAATAGATTTGACAGTCAGAAAAACTTACTTAGGATAAATACGACTTCTGAGATTTGATAACCTACACAAGTAAGTTAGTTATAGACGAGTGAAAATTATAATAAAAAGGTGTTGAAAACAATGATTTATGTAAAGTGACGTTGTAAAGTAACTAACTACACCCCAAACGTCAGCGTTACTGCGACAATTTGTCATAATCAAAATGACATCATATCATTTGCTCAAAGTTATGACACAGAGGTTGGAAAATTTGCTCCCAGTATACCAATTGGTTAAATAGAAAATAAGTTTGCCCTTACTGCTCAAGCGATAAACCCAATTTAATACATAATTAAAAGAGATATGTATTTACTTACTATAAGAAGCACCGCCAGCGGTTTTCAATGTGCAAACACAATAATTATGTATAATTTTACGTTCGGTTTTGAGGTTTACGTCGTTTATTATAAAATCTAGCTGTCGCTATTCAGTACCTAGTCAAAAAACTGAATGAGAAAACAAAAAATGACACTTACTATGATTTCGATGCAGTTAAAAGGCATTGCTAGTAAAACATATTATAAATTTTTGTTTTTAGCAATTCCATGCAAGGTTTAATTATAGATAAATATCCTTTAAAAAAAAACCATCGACCTCAGGTGGGACTCGAACCCACGTCCCATCGCATGCCAGGCGAGTGCTTTACCAACTAAGCTACGATGCATGCGATGGGACGTGGGTTCGAGTCCCACCTGAGGTCAATGATTTTTTTCAAGTGTTATTTATCTTTAAAACATATTAATTTAGGTACCTATTACGAATACCATAGAAAGAAGACAAACACGGCAACGGACATCAATTTATAAACTTAGTGATAAACTTTCGGCTTCGTGGATTCAAATAATCATAATATTCAGTAATCAATAGTTTAGAAACCTATAAGACACGCTTTTATGTGTATCGGACTCGCAATATAAATAAAAATTAATTTTAAATCCAATAGATTATTCAAATTTCTCTACAAATTCATTGAACAGCACATACCGAAACATAACTGCGCGTACCATTACTCACGCTTCTAAGAAATGACCGCGGAGCGAGATTCCATTAATTCAATTTACTTTTTATGCAGATACAATCTGTTACAAAGTGTCAGTAACTGGAACATCAAAGTACCTGTATGACTCTAAAAAATATGACTAAGCAATCAATGTATAGTCTCTTACTAAAACTCGTTACATTTTTTCTTCGGCCAACAACTCTCGTCTAAAAAAACGTAATTTATATTTACGACTGTATCAAAGTAATGTAATACAAATTACTGTCTAATTTAGGTTCAATCATTTAGTTACATACAGTTAGAAGTTTACTGTATTGTAAATGAAACCGTACACTTAAAAGTATATTATCATGATTCGAAATGAACGGCATGGTCTGTCGTTTTAAAATATTATAACAGGTTATCGTTAATATTCTTGATATCATTTTTGTTAGAAATAAACTGACCCAAAAAACGCTATTAGAAAAATATAAATTTGGTTTGACGATTGGTAACTTTATAGCTGGTGTACGGGAGACGCCTTCGGAAAATGGAATCATTTTAAAGTACGTACAGTCAAAACGATTGAATCGAATACAACAGATAATTTCTACTTATGGCGATTCAATATGCTGATATCAATAATCGTTGACTGCTGTGTTGAATAGATTCAAATAGACTTGAATCACCAATTAAAATTAATAGCCTTGGACCATATCCATTACCGTTTCTTCTTTCTCCACAACACCTGTCTGTTTATGAGATGGTATGATAATATTGACCCTTACGAGTGTTACGCACCTACCTAGATTCACTAATGAACGAATAATAAAAAAAATCACAAAAATGAACGCAACTAGAATTTCGTTCTGCGATTAGGAATGGCTGTTGTAATAATCATTTTAGTATATTTATAGTTGTAGGGCTTTATGCTCATTTTAGTCAAACATGTTAAATTTGGAGCAAAGTATCTAAATAAGTGCATAATTAAATTTGTGGGTGAATCAAAGAGGCTTTAGCAAGTATAAGATAAATATTTCATTTAAGATTTCATCCGATGATTTAAACAACATTAAAATTAACTCTCTCCCTAAACACACAGACAGATGTCAATAGTAAAAATATTTACAAGCAACCAAAGAATTTGCGGAATAATTCTATTGTGAATGATAAACGCATGCAGCTGTTGTTTCGTCATTGACATTGAATTGATTTATCAACACGTTTGTCACGTGGCGAAAACGGTATGCCTTAAAAGGTTTCCGATTAAATCGTCTGTCTGGTGTCGTTGATGTTCTTTACAAATGATAAAAAATAGGTCACATTCAATCCTATTTTTCTTTCATTTATTAATAGTAATTTTAAAATATTTATGTAATTCGACTACTGGTATGTTAGAAAAAAAACTGACGTTCGAAGTTTCTATTACGCTATGAGAAATAGCATTTAAAACACAATTAATTCAAATCTAAATGAATGCATTCTAATGCTAAAGGTAAAATTAACCATTAACAAAAACTCTAGATTTAAGTCAAGTAATTTAGTTGCACTGACTAACTGACTATCAGTTATTACCTTTACTGGGTTCTATGTATACCACCCACAGAGACGAAAAAGCACATAGAAGCAAATAAAAGAAAGAGTAAATAAACAATATTTGGATATGCAGTCTATAAATTCTGTCATCACTTGGGCTTGGCATTGGGTGAGATCACACTCAAGTGCACGAAATTATAAATAACAAATTATGAACACAATAATATTCGAATATTACTTATATGTCTACACATACAGAGATACAAAAAATTTAGCAGCTTAATGTCAAAATTGTTTTTGGCAATGTTTTCAGATTGAATTTTCTTTTACCAGTGGTCTCTAAGGTTTTGTTATAGGCTTATACTTGGAATAACTATTACATTTCGTTTATCGCAAACACTCAATTCTTCGCTAGTGATATTTTTAACACGTTCTTCGATTTTATCCTCAATTTTCAAAATTGATTGAATAATTCTCAGGAAACAAAAGCCCCTTTTCCAGGGAACGCGCGCGTTAATCCGTTGATGGCTGCAAACGACGTGCGAGACGATTTATCAACTTCGTCCATTACCGTTCCTAGAACTAGTGTTTTGACGGCACATGCACTAGTGTTGCCAGTTGTAAGGACCCGACATAATGCAGAGACCGTAAAATGTTTTAGTATTTAATTTTTTTTTAGAGCTGTGTAGCTAAGTATTCGAACAATCGGCATCTCGCCTCAAATCCCGTGAGTTTGCATTTCATTATCTACCTCTTTCGGAACCTATGTACGGGTTTATACCACTTGTCCAACGGTGATTCGTCGACCACTTTGCTATTCCTGCACCATAGCACACAGAATTAGAAAGTTATCTATTCTGTCTGGTAGATATAGTCTGTAGGTTCTAACGGCTACTATAAGGCTTTGTATATGGCAAATGAATTAATTGTAGCTGTATATTAAATAAATACCGGCCAGTACATAACCTGTTCCTCATATAAATACAATTCTTAATTCACCTTTATGTAGATGGTCCAGGTAAAAATACAAATTATGTGTGGGTCAGATGTCAAAACATGTGGCAACATTAATCACAACCACAAACCTGTTAGTTGTTAAGGTAAAATCAATATTAAAACGTTAATGTCGGAGCACCTATACTATGACAAATACGTGCAGTTAAATAACACGTGTATTATTAAATGATATAATTTATTTAAAAAGTAGTACCTACAGGCGATCATAAAAAAATATATTGAATTAAGTGATTCTAAAGTTCAAAATAAAAAAACAATCAATTCAAATCTGGAAAAAATAATTCGAGAACAAAAATTCCGTATTGAATTTATTTTATTTCACAATTATCACAATCAGCCTCCATGCGAACACTGCTAGACGTAGGCTTCTCCCAATGCATGCCGCCCGATCCTCTGCTTTTTTTTCATTCCCTGCCAACAGCTATGAAAACATATAATATCATCATCATTCCACCTAGTCGAAGGCATCGGTGATTAACATAATAGGAAAACAATAAGAACATCTTGTATACTTTTCACCTGATAGAAAATGACTTTTGTCAGGCCAGGAATTTTTAAATAATATACATAGTTTGTGGTTATAACAATTCCCAATCGCCAAATTTTGGGAGGCTATTGTGTCAATACGAACAACTTTTTTTATTGGGTCAATATCGAAATCAAGATTTTTTTTCGTTATCTACCTGTAGATAACGAAAAAAAATCTTGATGTATATAGTTATGTACAAAAGAATGGGACACTCCTTAAAACCACGTGATCAGGTATGCGAGTAAGTTTGTATGGGGAAGCTGAAAAAAAATATCGATTTCGATGTTGCTCCCATAGAAAAAGTTGTTGTATATGACCAGCTGATCACGTGGTTTTAATGAGTGTCCTATTCTCTTGTACAACCCTGTATATCTCGATATCTTATATCTCGATGATAAGATAATGTGGTGTAAAATTAAATGGAGCCGCAAAAAGTTGTTTATATTAATGGACACAATCGCCTCCTTAAATTTGGTTACGGTTCAAAACCACACCTGTATATTACGATGCATGTCCAAAGTCACCTCAACGGCCGATAGACTGTGTTTTACTTCTGACTCACACATGATATCTTTCCTTGCAAATGCTCTTTCTACCGTCACTAAATTCCAACAATAAATCGGGCATCCCCTTATCATTTATTCTACAATTACATCCGTAGTAGAAAATCCGGCGTGAGTCATTTCATTGCAATTCGTCTTCGCCGTCACACATGATGTGATATAGCATTCCGGTCTTGCATTGAATTGTTTGTTGATTTAATTCGTCTTATTCACTAGGAATATAAAAGATCCTTTTTTTATTAATAGACTTTCTATGACCTCTTATTCTAGGGAAACATGTTACAATCTAAATTATTTGTTTGCGTTTGACGACTTATAAAAAAATCTACTTATCATCATCATCATACTATCATCTACATCATCATTTTGACATACCTACATATATACTAACTTATATATTATGACAGAAACATCGAAATTTAAACCCTACTTACAACAGTTATTTTTAGTAAGCAAGCTTTTTTGCGATTTTGATATCATTTGAGCAGTAGAATCAAGTTGATTGCAGACAGTTGTTTGTCATTTTAAATAAGGTTTATGAAGAATTGTAGAGCAATTTATCAATTGTAATATTATGCTCCAAGCTAAAGGATTCAGGACAAAATACTTATCTTAGCCTTTTGATCAGGCGAGCCCTTGAGTGAGTGGAGACCACGAATCTTTCTACCTCCTCCTATTACTGAGAGGCTTTGAGCAGTGTATAGACTGACTGAACTTTGGACGATGACCGAGCACACGAGGGCCTATAAACTGCCACACAAAATAATTTAACAAAAATGAACTTGTAATTTTGACATATTTAAAATTAAAAAATATTTGGCGTTATTGGACTTAGCTTAAACGAAGTTTTTTTTATAGTTTACAGGAAATTGTGATTGTAACACTACAAGAAATTGTTTATCAAGGGTAAGCCCACGTTAATTAACCTACGAAACCAATTCACCTACGAAAGTACCAAACATTCTAAACCCTCCAATTCAGCTTTAACCGCAGACAGATTAACAATGAATATAGTTTAAAATTCGCATCAACAATCCGAATTATACTTTAACAGCCACTCAGACGAGCAAACCGCGCGATTCCCCTAAATTCCTGATAATTAGTTAAAGTACATTATTGTCTAATTAAGCCAGGCTTAATGATGGTTGATGCATATTACATGTTATAAAATGTTGGCTGTAATAAAACATCAGGGCTGTCGACACACGTGATGATTTAACGGCCACGGACAAACAACGATAAAAGATTATTCTTTCAGTTTGTTACAGATTTGTCAACGTTTCGATAAATAAGCGATACTAATCTACGAAATAAAATGAGCACCTGTTTCAAAATAAGATACATTTTTATGGTATATCTAATCCATTTTCTATTAGAAATTATGTCTTTAACATTAGTACACTTTTATATTAAGTACCTTATTTCATAAATAAATTGCACTCATTACAAAAATGTGTGCAAAAATGTATGTGATGTAAACAAATATTATAGTTATGAAGAAATTGTACTTTAAAAAACTTTTCGACAGCCCTAACCTTCCCATATATTACATCATTACGTTATTTCTTGACAACGGCAACAGCCGACGACGTTTATGCTGTTATAAAATACTTCATAATATGCTAATGAGTACGTCCCTAATCCCCACAATACTTTATGATGTCATTCGTTCGTTTGTAAGTTAAAACGTACGGCTTATAAAATTATTATTGAACTGAACACACTCATGATATATTATCCAATTGTTGTGGTATTGTTACTTTTCCACAAAGTATTAAAAGTTTCATAAAGGTAGGTACTTACATTATCTATTTGGTCATCAAACAAAACAAATGAACAGCATTGACTTTTATTTGTTTTGTTCAAGAATGATTGCCGGGGCACTTTATAGATTATCATAACCTAATTGATACCTATAGATGAGAAGTATTATAATCCAATTATAAGTAAAGTTAAGTTTTAGCTATCCGTAGATAGTTAGGTAGTATTCTTCTTTGTATGTGTAAAATTAGTAATAGGTAGTAAGTGTTCAAAATTAAAGATACTTTACACTTAATACAGTCTTATCATAGTAAACTAAAGTACAAAAAAAGTTAAAAAAAACTAGGAACCGAATTCAAAAACTAAACATACCTAATCAATTATTTTTGGAGTTGGTGCTCCATGGAGAGTTAAAATAATAATATAATATAATAATAATATTGGACAACATCACATACATTGCTCTGATCTTAAGGTAAGTAGCTAAAGCACTTGTGTTATAGAAATCAGAAACAACGACGGTACCACAATACCCAGACCCGAGCCAATATAGAAAAGTTCGTTTTCTACATTGACCCGACCGGAAATCGAACCCAGAACCTCAGAGATGGCGACGCCATATAGTCCGGCGTACTCGCCTCTCGGCTACGGAGGTCGTCAAATATCTTCTAAATTGGTATGTTTTATTAACTGATTAGGTATGTTTTTTAAACTTTTTTTTATTTAACCTTTTTTAGTGTTAGGACTGGAACAATATTTTTTCGTCCAATTGAGGATCTATTATTATAGAAGTCATTTAAAAAGGTCGTTATCAACAGAAGTGTCGTAACGTAACCATGGGATAGCCGTTCAATGCCTAAGTCAATTTACAAAACGAACTAAGATATTTTTTCTCGTTTCTAGGTGTACTGGTTTACGCCCTCAGTAAATAAAATTACTATCTGGTACCTCTTAAGCGCCACATCTGCCCAATATAGTACGAAATACGTTCTGTCGACAAATCGCAGTATTATCTATTGACTCCTAACCGTTAAGAAGTTCTGTGGCCTCCATCATCAGCTCAGCAGTATGATATGAATACTAAAACCTTCTCCAGAATGTAACAAATACTTTTCTGAAAACCGCATGAAATTCGGATGAGCCAAACGTGAGAAAATCGCGGACAAACATATTCTACCTAGTGAGAGAGAACCTACTTTTTTTGAAGTCGGTTAAAAAGGGCCTACAGCTGATTTTGCTACTAAATTTAAAATACGCCAAACTTGGAATTATTAAATATACAGATAGTTAAACGGTGACGCGAATTGATTTTTTAATACTTAGAAAGCAAAAGTTTTATGAATTTATTCATTTTATGAACAATTTTCTGTCTCTACTCAAAAGTACCTAAAAACCCATCTCTTAATATCTCGGGACTTTTATTTGTCGAATGCAAATAGAACCCGTTAACGCATAATCGAAAATCTTATCAATCGCTTCTAAGCGGTATACACACGCGCACCGCGTTGAGCCCGCAGTGAAATCAAAGGCGTAGCAGCGATTCGGAATCCAATCGAGTCCACAGACGATCAGTAGCGTGCGGTGCATATAGGCAATTATGCAGTGCCTACCTAAATAAAAATCCTACAGGACAGCTAACCATCTTTATTTGCCAAATTGACAATCTATAATAAAGTCTAAGTTACCATTTTGTCGTCTTTATTAAACTTTCAAACTAAAGCGCGCTCGTTTCAATACTTTCAATACAAATGACCCACGGTAGGCGGTCGCGATACCGCTTACTATTTCACGCACACTTCCTTAATTTTCACACACACTTATATAATCTGTGCGCATACGTACACAGTTACAAAACACCAATTTTTGGTAAGCATTATGCGGCGCTTACCTGCTTAGCTCCCACCAGATGGCGCTCAATTTCCGCCTCCAATTTAAAAATTTAAAGTCTTATTTTAAGTAAACTTTACATTACAACTTGTTAAAATAAAATTTCAAACTCTAAAATCCTAATTATATTTATAGTAAATAGTTTTAAGTTTTAAAACGAATAATTAATTGTTTGCTAAAACTATCCTAAAAATAATGTAAACAGAGATCATTTCGATCGGCCATATTTTTTTTCTTTAGTTTGCTTTAGCTTTCATCCCGCGAGTGTTTTGAAAAGTTGTTTTTACTCTTACGGATCATAAACTGTTTCTTTTGAGTGCTATTATAGTTATTTCAGAGTTCAGTGTTGTGTTGTTGTGTTCTATAAAATGGAGAAACTACAATGTACAGTATGTAATGAGAATTCTATTTGTTTTGACAAATTACGCGCCAATCCCTTAAATCAATTTTCATTTGTGGACAACCTAGTAGCCTATTTTCATTAGCCGGGTAATTTAAGTTCCGAATTGAGTTGTAACGTAATCGATCTCACATAGAACTTAAATTTATTTGCATAGTTTGAATACGCCAAAGCTTATTTTAGCTTAATTCGGAACAAACAAAGAGATGTCCTTGTTTATTCTGTGGCCATAATATTTACGAGTGTAACTTAACCTCACCTCAGTTAAAGGAGATTTTTAAAAATATTAGTGAATAATCGGGTGTTAAGTTGTCAAAAGATAATTGTTCTAATAGTGTGAAGTGTATTAAAATGTGGTGAACAAATAATACAATCTTAAAAGTAGGTAAATACCATGTTAAAATCAACAAAATAGCCGATGTGGCGCCGGTTTTGTGTGTGTTTACGTCGGAGACAAGTTAAGTTTTTGTCACTAAACTGACTACTTTATTGAATTAATTGAAGTATATAATGCTTACCGTTGCAAACATTTTACGATAAAAGATTACTGACATGTTCAAAGTTCGCGAAAAAGTAATAACCACGAAATGTCGCTGAGGAGTTATAAATATTAATTGGATAGTTGTGTTGTCAATTTTCTTTGCTTGTTTCGGAAAACAAGAATGCCTGGTAAGTCTTTATTTGGTTGGAGTGTAGCAAAGTGTGCAAGGCGTTTGGCACTTAGAAAATTTTTCATTAAAAATATGAAACATAATAAAACTTAAATCTTTGTTTTTCAATGTATAAGGTAGCTCAAATTAAATGCTTTTTATACTTGTGACTTTTTCTTTCCGACGCATGGTTTAACCGGAAAATGCGTTAGAATATAAAGTGTTCAAACACTTATAAAAAATTGGTGATATAATTATAAAACTTCATAAAATTCCAATCTTTGTTTTTCGTCGTATAGAGGGGCATAAACTAAACGCTTTTTATACTTGTGACTTTTTCTTTCCGACGCATGGTTTAACCGGAAAATGCGATAGAATATAAAATGTTCAAACACTTAGAAAAAAATGATGATATAATTATAAAACTTCATAAAATTCCAATCTTTGTTTTTCGTCGTATAGAGGGGCATAAACTAAACGCTTTTTATACTTGTGACTTTTTCTTTCCGATGCATGGTTTAACCGGAAAATGTGATAGTTTTTTTTTTTAATAATGTTACTACTTAGTGCCTACCCAGCACAAAAATCAAAGCACGCCCCTGCAGACGATGTATGCACAGCTTTAATTGATTTGACAGTGCGATTTGTTTTGATTTAAGAAAGTGCTTGTGTCATCTAAAATACGGTTTCTTGTCCCAGCTGAGGTTTTATTGTCTAACTCCATAGAGGTTCTCAGTTTTGCACTAACCAACCAATCTACAAGAGTTACTAATGCTCAGATAGGTAGGTACACACATACATACACAGTTATTCACCGTTATTCACATTTCATACTTTCATAATTATAGTAACTTCAACATGAGCTATAAATTACCTTTAATGATTTTTCCTAATGAATCAATATAATTTAAGTATTTATATAGGTACAGTACCGACGTCACAATGTGACTCGTCCTAGTGGAATTGTATTGCGACAGCTACACGGTACGTCACATAAAATTCATGTAGGTACATTAACTTTTTCATTTGCCCACTTTACCCATATCACTATGATGCCAATTAAAACAAACATCACCATGAGTTTTTTTTAAAGTTTCAACAATTCCAATGTCAAATCCATCTATTGCTGTCAAAAAAATTTTTGGCCATTGGTGACATTAAAAATATAACCCTCGTTTGGCAGTCGGGTAAAAACAAGAAATAAATAATACTTTCTGTAAAAACAATATTAAAAACGTTCAGTCAAATCGTATGACAAATCAATGTAACGCGACAGTCCACAAACGTGTTAAAAGTTAACTACATACGTCACGTCAGATTTAATAAAAAACCTGTGAAGCTATGAAAGCCGAGAGATCTCGTTGGCAGTACCTGTAAACAAAGAAGACAACAGGTTAATTACTTGTTAACAAATAAAGCTTATCATAAAAGTTTTGACAGATCCCTGTCTAAACGGATTATTTTCGTGACTCAATGACGAGGAAGAGTGTAAAATTAATATTGGTACAAGCATCACGAAGACTCATTCCGTGTTTGGTGAGGCCTTTATATCAGTTTCATGATTATAAATGTGTATTGCTTCATTTGGTACATTAAGGTATTAGATGCAAAATAGATAATAGTTTTAGTGTCTTATTTAAACCATTTAGTTTTTTTTTGAAGTATGAACATTACCTACTTATCCAAATTCGCAACGCAACATGTAAGAGCATTTGAAGAAGACAAGCTTATACCTGTCAAGTGGTATATACAAGAAATATTAGATTCAGCAAACCTTTCGCTTTGAAAGCGGCAAAGATGTCAAATTTCCACAAAAATGGGGCATGTCAAGTCGGAGTTAAGAGTCCCAATGCCCGCAGCGGTGACGATTATGTAACCAAAGACTACCTACCCGATTCCGTAGGGTTGGCACAAGAAACACCATCCATTTTTGGGTACTGTAAACGTTATTTCACATAAGTATAGCCATAAGCCAATTCATGTAACACATTTGTTTGTAATCCCTAAAATATAAAATAAAGTAAATATTTTCCTGATGATTGTAACAGGAATCTAAATTTACTATATTATTTAGAAACTTAAGTTTCAGACTCAATAATTTTATAAATAACGTCTTGTATTTAAAGGCATTGTTTTGTTTTATTATTTTAATATTATAATTTGTGGTTTATGATTTGGATGTACATGTGTTATTACTATTTTAGTTCAAAGCTTTTTATATAAATTGGTACAAATATGTGTTTTATTAATTAAGGATATTACGCTTTTAGTTTTTAAGGAAAATGACTCCAATTAGTTAATGGAAGTAACTTGGAAGAGTCAACTTTGATTAGCGGTAGCTCGCTGGCAAATCGATTAAAATAATCGCCAACGGGCATTAAGTTAAACGGTTACAGCTATAACTGCAATTAAACACTAAAATGGACAACGTTTATTATTCACGTATGATTTTTTGTTACCACACTGGTTTTGATTAAATCAATGTATTAGGCACTTACATTTCTTACGTATTTCCTGTTTGATTAATAAAATAAGTAATATCGGAGTAGTTATTAAAAATGAAACTAAAAAGCGAAAAATAATATTGACTAAAACATATCTAATCAGTTCTTTTTGGAGTCGGTGCCAGCCATCGAGAGTTAAATTGTGTTCATTCGCACCGCCTCCAAAAAGAACTGATTAGGTATATTTTAGTCATTATTATTTTTCGCAAGTTTCATTTTGAAGTCGGTTTTTAGTTTTCACAATTTTAAGTGTTAAGTCCTCTATTTTTCCTCTCCTAACTCCGCCAAAAATGACTTTACAGCAAAGTGACCTAGACAAATGTTGGTCTTCTGTGGACCACCCACCCAATGGTATAATGAAAATAGGGTGCTAATAATGATCAATTTTTCGACGAAATTTATTTTAAGTTCCAGACGCCTTTAAAATAAGCTTCAGTTTTCACCTTCCAACTCCGCCAAAAATGACTTTACAGCAAAGTAACCTTAACTAATGTTGGTCCTTTAATGACCCTTCATCCAATGGTATGATAAAAATAAGGTGTTATATAGGGTCAATTTTTCGACGAAAATTTTTAAGTCTTAAGGAAAAGGTTTTCTACACTCCAACCAGAACGGCGGCTATTTTGGTGTCCTAAACATAGGATAAGGTCTTGCGTTAAATAACAAGTCAATTTAAGAATGGATATTTAAATATTTTTTCGTTACTGGGTGTGCGGGTACGCCCCCAGTAAAAAAAAATTGGCGGTCTGGTACCTCATAAGCTCCACGTCTGCTTAACACACTGAGAAATACGTTTTGTCGACAAATTGCAGTATTATCTTCTAACTTCTATCCGTTAAGGAGTTCTGTGGCTTCCATCATCAGGTCAGCAACATGATATGATGATTACCAGACCCAAAAATCAGCATTGAGTCAGAAAATATATGCAAAACAATTTACTTGTGTGCCTACAAAAATTGAGGGTTACCCTCGATTTCCCAGGGATTCCATCATCAGAATCTGATTAGGTGTAATTGGGACCACCTCGAGAGTATACCCTTTCAAACTAAAAAGTTAATTTTGAATTCGGTCCATAATTGACGGCGTAATCACTTAACAAACATACAAAAAAAAACAACATTTAGTCGAATTGAGAACCTCCTCCTTTTTTTGAAGTAGGTTAAAAATATATATCTTAGATCAATAAACCTCCTTAGTTTTCATTAACTACTCCGTTATCTTTTTATCGATTTAGCTTATTTCTGTAGTATTTTTGGCTAGTTACAATAAGATAACGGCCGAGTACACAAGATAATTAACATTTATTCGACCATGCATGAGTAATGCAATAACACTGTGTTTTACACAGTTACAGTACATACGCCAAAAATGAGCAATAGACGGAAATATTTCTTGTTAACTAATAATTTTACCGAATAAGATGGTAAAAAATCGTGACGTGAGATACATAATATAATGACGATTACGACCGCTCTACCAAGAGCGTAACGACGTAGAAGAAGAAAGAATAAAGTAAGTGGACAACAAATAATAACTCAGAGCTAACCCTAGCCTGTACTGTCGATGGGCGGCGTGCCGGCGCGGAATGAAAGCCCTGTGACGACTGACGACCCTCGTCATCTCACATCTGAAGGAGCGCGACGCAATGCGCTCCACATTTCGTGACCGCGACAACCCTATGATATTACGGACGATTTATTTGCAATGCCGCGAACCGCTCGAATGACAACCCTATTTAATAGGGTAAATGCTCTATTGAATACGTACCGCTATTTATGATATTATGAAAGCTACTTACAGTGAATTTAGATATTTCGGTTCAGTGAAATAGAGTTTCTATTCGAATCAGGGTGAATATTAAAACCTTAGTTAAATAAACATTTAAAAAATATAATAAGCTGCTGCTAATATTTTATGTTTTTGTTAATAAAAATAAATATTTCGTAAGTTCTTGTTATTATAACTAAGCACCATATTATACATAAAGATGAAGTAGGTACCTTCAATATACTAGATTTTGTTTGGATCACCTAAACTTTAGATCGAGAATACAGTGTTACCGAACTTAAATTCAATTTATTAAGAAGTATCTTCCTATTTGAACTGGATAATAACATATGCTTCTCCCAATGCACGCTACTGAACACGATTCTTGTTTTTTTTTTCCATGCACTGTCAGCAGCTTAGCTTATCTTATGACGACCGTCTGGTGTAGTGGTTTGCGCTCCGGACTACAATGCCTGGCGGATTCGGGTTCGAATCCCGCAAGGGGCAAATGTTATTGTGCTGAACACGAGTATTTTAGCTAAGTCGTGAATGTTCATAAACGTATTTAAGTATGTTTCTTCGTTATCTAGTCACCATAACTCAAAAAAATCAAATGTTTTATTTCATTAAAAAGTACGGTTTATAAGGTAAGTGCCTGTGCCAAAAGGGCTGTGTTTATAATACAAGCTATGCTTAGTTTGGTGTGATTGTGGAAACAATGTATTCTTTATTTATCATCGCTCTACCTTGTTTGCCTTATAAAGGCGTTTAATAAATCGTAAGAAGATCCCATCGATCGGATATACATTGCACTAAGAGTGGTTTATTCCAGTTTTGGATCGACGAAGGTTTATTGGAATTTACTTCTATATTGTCCTAAGTCTAGGTGTTATGGTACCGTCGTTGTATCAGATTTCTGGAACCCCAGTGCTTTCTACTAACCTTAGAATCAGAGCAATGTATGTGATGTTGTCCAGTTATATTTATTTATTATGACACTATTTTACAAAGTTAAAAACATACAGTGACATTTTTTATCACAAAAATAATATTTTAATTGCTTTGAAAAATTGTTCCGTGTAGTACCACAAGCGCATTCATTTGTTAGTATTTGTTATTGCTATGATTTATTGTGGATATCTGTAGGATCGCGGTGCGTCCCGGGAGAGTGCAACTTCTCGGTGCGATACGAGATATGGTAGCAAGATGAAGAAGGTTCAATCGTACGTTTTTATAGCCTGGAAAATATTTATGATCTAGGTCCTAGTGAGAGGTGACTTATTGCGTTTCCTAAACCATAGCTGATTATGACCAAGTAGCTGTATTGACGTGAAAAAATCTTGACTTCCATTAAAACTTATAAATGATACGCATTGTTATTGTTGTATCAATTTTTACAGCACTAATGTACATATAAATAAGTATCAACAGAATGTATTTATTTGTCTCAGGGCAGATTACAGATACAACATAATATGCAAACTTAATTCTATAACACCGGGTTCCTATATTGTACTATGCGTAAGTGTACATCAGCAACTGATCGTATTGGTGTCAAAAGTAACGAGTCGTTATAGCCGTTCCTATAAAATTTGACAAAGCTTCATTTATAGGAACGCTTTTGAGTATGTAAAGTTGACAATTCAAGTTAAGTCAAGTTAGCAAAACCAACCGTTTCTCGGATATAGGAGCCGGGCTTAAGACAAAATGGTCTATGCCTCAGTAATAGTTATTAAATGCAAAATACCTTCTATAAAAATCACAGAGAACAGTGGCTAATGCTGCAGAGCATTAGGTGATGATATTTCGATAAGGACCCACCCGTGCGTGCCCGTCCGTCGCACAAGCTACTAAGCTAATGGCCCAGTGACTGCTTTACCTAAAACTGCGTAACGATATCATACATTCATGTTAGTGCACACCGTTTACACTGATAGCAGAGTTAATGTCTCCTAAGCCAAAATCGGCCAAGGGATTTACATATACGATATCCATCAAAATAATCATTTAACCTGTCAGGCCAAGGTCAAGAGACACAATAAAAGAATTATTGTTACGCGGCCACCGGTGGGTAATTGAAGCTTGATACGAGTCGTGATCTACGATCATGGTCATGTGCATTTTCTACGAGATTAGTAAGCACGCCTACTGTTACTCTTTATATTAGGCCGGGCGCTGCAATCTATTGATCTATCGTTTGAAGCGCGTTTGATAAATGTCCCCATTGGAATTTATCGTTCGATACTGGCAGGATGCAAAACTCGTAACGCCTTAGGTCATGTGATCGTTAATATTATGCGGATTTGTATTGTTTTCCTGGCAAAATCTTCGATTAAGATTATGACTGTTTTGTTTTGAGCTTGTTTGATGTCAACAACCCTAGGACCTAAAAATATAGTGAACTTATATTTTTACCCGACTACGGCGAAGTCAAAAGGAAGGGTAATGATTTTGGCAAATGTACCTATGTATGTATGTTCCACCGTAGCGCCTTAACTACTGAAGCGATTTTAATGAACGAGGTGTTAATAGATTTGTAATAATCGCCCGGTTAACCTAGGCTATATAATTTTTATAAAAAAATATGTGATGAAATTTAAACCTCAGATTCCAACCTCAAAAAAAGACTGAGAGAAGGTCTTGGCGTGATCATTACAAATCTATATATATATCATATTGTTTAGGTCAAAATATACTCGCATTTAGCATAAGAAGCTTTACCGTCAATGAGTCTGGCTTTGCAAATCAGTGCTCGTAGTAGGTACCTATCCATATTTAGGGTGCGCAATCTACCTAAAATTAAATTTACCTGAATTTACCTGACCCGGCAATCGAACCCGGGTCCCTTTGCGTTCAAGGCTTATTTATCACTATGCCGCTACTCATGTAAATAAGAGTGACTATTTAATACAAGCTTTTATTAGTTAAAGGGGCTAGATAATGGTGTGTTGTGATTGTATATTATTTGAAAAGAAAATAGAATAATTTGAATATTGCGGGCTACCTGTAACGATCCTTCTTAGTGGGCTATTGTACAACAAACAACTAGTCTAATGCCTGTTTAAATATCGACTTTTATACATCTATTTTGTAGAAAATAATGTGTAATATACTGCGGGGTAACCATGAACTCTCAAAACAATCTCAAAGTTTTTAATTTGGTACGTCATTTCATACAAAATTTGACAGAAATGATAATGTTTGACAGATTTGTGATTGTTTTAACAGTTCTTGGTTAGGGCCCTGGTCGGACCGACGGAATACGTGTATGCGTTCGTTCTAAAAGCCCGGCAAATATGTAGGTACTTACCTACAGCGGAAAATGAGTTACAATACGTGTAGTTTGTGCTTCAATTACAGCCGAGGACCTTAGCCCTTTAATTTGGCTTAATTGCTAGTCATAATAATGGACTCGACTGCGCAAACCGACTATCCTCGAATTACGCACAAAACCAGGGTAAATAGGTAATAATGAGGTTTGTTTTTATTCTTTTTGTAGGTGATCCATATTTTTCGTGCATTATCATTAAACAAAATAAACCAGTAAGTTTTAATAAATTCAGAATATTATCCTTAATTACCTATTATTAATTTTAAGCTTAAGTTTTCCAAGCTACCCACATATTTACACATCTATTATTTATTTATTTAAGAAACTGTGTCAAAGTTTTTAATTTCGTCTATATACTCCTACAAATCTTAGAAATCGATTTTATTAGTTCTTCTCATCCTGTTGAATAGAAACTTTGTAAGTTTGTTTAATCTGAATTAGAACAATAACTTGGTACTACCTATAGTAAAATTCTTCAATGGCTACAAGTAAATCTTTCGAGATCTACTTATTTAAAGATTTGACGAGCCTAACACAAAAAAAAGCTTGCTTTATAGTTTTTAAAACTACAATATTAGAGCCTTAGAGATATAATTATTTTTGATGGGTAAACGACCATAATTGTAAAGCAATTCCATTAAAATGATTAAGAAAACAGACAACCGCCTCAAACAGACAATACCTACGTTAATTCCTTCTTAATTTGGGTCGGGCTGTCTGTGACGCATACAGCTTTGGGCCCTTGGGTCCAGTTTAGATGTTGCGCCACAGAGATGCAGAGTCGACTTAAAAAAAATAAGCGCCAGGCAACTTAAAAAAGAAAATGCAAATGCAGCCTAGAGTGCTCTTCGATAAGGTACAGCATTGTTTTCTAACCTGTGATCCACAGACCCCTGGGGGTCCGCGAGCATATGTTCTGGGGTCCGCGGTCCAATACGCATATATCTTACTTAGAGCACTAACAAAAATAAATAAATTACCTACGCCAAACATCTCGTTGTCACCACAGATGTTTCTGATATAACTGGCTTGACAACGGTGGAAGAAACCAATTAATAGAAATATCGTGTGATTCTGCCTTAAAACGCAATTTCAAAGAACTTTCCTTGTGTAGTTTCTGATTAAATATATAAAAAGATTATAAGGAAGTCTCAGAAGAAGCACTGAAATATTTCCTGCTTTTCTCCACCACGTAGGTACCTATGTAAAAAGGCATTCTCTACTCTTGTATACATCAAAAACAAATCCAGGAACAGGTTACATGTGGAATCTGATTTGAGATTGAGTAAAAATATCAAACCGAACCTTTCTAAGTTGCAAAAAAGCAGCACCAACCTTCTCATTAATGTTTTTCTACGAAAAAGTTTGTTTTTTGTTTTTTAATTTAATGAAGGAATACTAAAATATTATACTGTCTGAAAATTGCACCTTTTTTCACTCAGGGGTCCTTGGCATTATGCTTGATTTCCTTGGGGGTCCGCGGCTGAAAAAGGTTAGGAACCGCTGAGGTAGAGCAATGATATACCCACGCAAAACTGCTACATAGCAGTAAATGGAAAAGAATAGCTGAGGATCCGGCTCAGTGGCATGTATAGCCATAAAATGCCTATTTTCAGCATTAGACTGACGTAGTGCTGATTATGATGAACATAAAAATCGACATGGACTCGAAGAAAGGAGATTGATTCTTGTTTTACGAGTTACTAAACAATTAAATTCGCCAGCACACCCAGTTTTGACCCAATTTCGAAAAGTAAGTTCTATAACTAACACGAACCCGGAATCGAACCAGAAATATGTTGTGTTCAAGGTGAACAACCGTGTTAATGCGCCAACATTCTCCTTCATTTCAGTCTACCAAAAATATGACTATCTAGGAATTCGCAAGGCTATGGGGGCCCGCACTCGTAAACCAGTGGTAAATGCCTTTATTCCTATTGGAACGTCACCGGTTTATAATTTATGGGTCTGCAGGCTTAGCGGGATGTTTGCTATGAGTTATTGTGTGTATGCGACCATTATGCACGGATTGTCAATACGGGACTAATTGTATTGAACGAGCCAATTACAGGAGCTGTGTGTTATACGGAACAGATAGTTTAAGGCAAGCTTTGAGTCAGAAAATCGTTTTGCTGATACATAGTAACTTTATAAGTCAACAACTCAATTACCCGTTTAATGTTTATATCTCGGACAGCAAATTAAAGCCTTAATATTCAAGTTCAGAATAAACTCTATAAACATATTCGCAGCAGTAAAATCAACTGGATCCTGCACAATTATAAGTAATTATTTCCCTTCACCGAACCAAAAGAATGAAGTTGTATTACTTATTTTGCATAAAAATGCAAACTCACGCCATTACTGCACATCAGGTCGATCGGGTGATAACAAGCTAAAACCAGTGCAGGCCAAAGTGTAGTTAAACTATCGATAGGTACTTATTTACTTAATGTAGATCGCGTAGAAGCTGCGTATGGTAGTACGTAAGTACTAAGTATAGTCACGCAGTGACGTTTTAGGTTCAACGGAAGTGGCAAATCTTACTAAAATAACTTTTAAAAAATATAGGAGTCCAATCCGCAACCACCAGTTTACCACTCGATATCAGTATCGATAATAAATACTGTCTGGATGGAGCAACACTAGTTAAAACCTGCTACTAACTTAGGAATAAAACTTAACGTGCGAAGAAACATCGCAACCCAGGCACAAATTAAATGGACAAATATATCCCACCGTTTACTCAAGGGCGTTCGATAATCTCGTTAACATTTCTATCGATATCTACAACAGGTTGAGCACGGCACGAGATATTTGACGTATCAAACATACTGCCTTTGTGTAAAAATTGAAACGAAAATAGTTACGTGAATTATACAACAGTTAAGTTAGTTATTATAATTATTAACCTACATTTATCGTTGTTTTATTCAAAACTTTTAAGCTGACGAGACGACACTGATCAGAGATTTAATGCCAGGATATAGCTAAATATTTATATTTATAGAAAATTTTGAATTCTTAATCAATAATCTCATCTAAACTTTCCTAATGATCCCAATAAGTAACTCTCGGCCTCTCTTCACTCTTTTTATGTCCTCACCCTCCGGTTCAATGACTCTGCATGCATGCATCTTTTGTAATGGAGTAAGTTAGTAGATATACAGGGTGAACAAGAGAATGGGACACTCCTTAAAACTACGTCATTAGCTGGTCATATACAATAACATTTTCTATGGGAGCAACATTGAAATCGAGATTTTTTTTAGCTGCCTCCATACAGACTTACTCGAATACCTCGATAATAATGTATGGAACATCTGAAAATAAAATCACGATTTCGATGTAGCTCCCTTAGGAAAAGTTGTTGTATATGACCAGCTGATCACGTAGTTAAGGAGTGTCCCATTCTTTTGTACATCCTGTAGGTAAGACATAGATGTCTTGGCCAACAAAAACAACTATGTTTGCGTTTGGGTAATTAATACTTTAAGCAGAAAAATCTCGAAGAAATCAAAACAAGAATCCGGCAATAATACAAAATGGAAACGTAACGATTTCGAATGAACGAGCACAAGGACCGATATCAGAACCGAATCAAGTCATAATTTTTCGTATCGTCTGATCAATCTTTTGAGAGTGTTGTGTAAACACGCTCGAACAATCGTTAAATTTCTAAAGCCGACTCAGCACTCCATATCACAACTTCTTTATTGGGACTCTTGAACGTTATCTCCAAGTTTGCGCATAAATTCGCCTGATATCGACTTTGTAATTTACATACGGGTTTTAATGTACCGTTCTTATACCCAGGTGGCTGCGTACAGAATAAAGTAGCAATTTTATGTTCGCTCAGAGAAAACTCAGGACTTCACAGGAATAATGTAACATTGTACACAGCCTACGTTATTGTGTGGGATCACCCTTATAAATATGCGATGTAGGTACGTATTGGAATAAACATTTAATATAAACGGATAATGGTACTACACAAAGATTACTTAAACTATGTACTTCTGAATAGCTTTAACCAGACTTTACTGAAAATACTTTTTAATATGAATCTCGTCACGTCTATCTACCAGAGCGTAAATTGAGTTCGTCTAAAAATACATTTTAATCAAATCTTTTTTGAAATGGGATATTAAATATTAAAGTCGAAGATTGAATCGTAATCGTAATTTAAATAATAGAATATGCTTTCGTTACCAACAAACCTGATTTGCATGTTATTATTTTGAGTGCCGGTAAAGTAAAAGATCTGCTAATCATTTATTTCCTTGAAAGCGAGAAACAAGACTAATGTATTTGTGAATAAATTATCATCGTCGAGATAAAATTCACGAATATCAAAGTGCTGTTTGTTCCCAGTCTTAATTACATCACACAAATTAATGGGCCGTCATTTGCAAAAGCGAGAAAACGTACTTTTATTATAAAAAGTTAATTTCCTTAATTTGCCCTCTCTTCCCTTTCGGCAGACCGATTCTTTGGATTCCCTACAGAGCATAATGAGAAAAAAAGTCGTACACTTTTTATTCTTTTTATGGGCGCCATCTTTGTAAACTGTAATCTCAATTTCATTGAGAGCATCTTCTGCAGCTCGGACGGGATTACTCTATAAATCTGTGATGTTTACAAAGTCTTCAGAAGTTAATTTATTTAAATAGCAAACAATAAGCTGTGCCCTCATTTTGTTGTATAACTTTTACAGTCTGTCGGCTGTTTTAAGAAATATTTTAGAGATATAACATTATTGTTTCCAATCGCGGCACTACGGCAGTCTTCCTTCTAGCTCTTTACACGGGGTAAAGCAACCTCCTAGTCGGGGTTCGTTTAACTGTGAAACTATGAACAAGGTGAAGATTTATTAGCTAACTATTAAACTAGGGGGAAATTCAACTGCTCAAACACAACAACTTTTTCCATGGGACAAACTTCGAAATCTCAAAAAATAAATTTTCCATACAATACCGCAGACCTGCTGACATCAATTTGCAGAGATGCATTTTTTGGCGATTTCGATGTTGGTCCCATAGAAAACGTTGTTGTATTTGTGCAGTATCGTGAAGAGAGCTGTGTCCGTCTCCACCACAAACACGGACGCCTCAACGTGACCACGACCGCTCTGCCAAGAGCGAAACGACAGAGAAGAAGAAGAATTTGGGCAGTAGAATCACTCTTTAGAAAATAGTAAGCTAATGAATTTACACCTTTTATAAGCGGTGAGTCTAGATAATATAGTCTATCTAATCTAGTTATTATTACACTTGGAGCCATTTTGCCATTAGACATGCGTAACGATTCCGACTACTACTACTACACTACTAAACAAGTGATATAAATTCGTAGGTTGTACAAGTATCCCACCTATTTAAAGCAAATAAACGATTTGATTTAAAAAAAAGTACGGAGGACACATGCTGGGATCGATAACATTACCTAAGAAAGATGTTATGCTGTGGTCAAATTTTTTGTTGATTGGTAGTTTTAAATGTGTGCTAAATTTCAAAATGTTTTATATTTTCAATAAATATGGTTACTTGCAAATTGTAAGGTTTATTCCAATTTAAATGGTTAGGTCTTTAAGCTACTTAACTAAAGCATACTATTTCATTAAATATGAATTTGTGTCTAACATTTTTAATCAACTCCTGAAATATGGAGTTAAAATAGAAAATCCAATTTTCAATAAACTGAAAATACCTATTACAAATAATTGGCAACATTGGATTCCACAAACAACCTCTCACCCCAAACGCATATACCATATCTGTACCGTCGTGGGTAAAAAAGGTTTCCAACATGATCGAAATTGAGTAAAATCATTCGGCAGTTAGAATTCAAACAAGTTATCAATCATCGATTTTGACAGTTAAAAATGTGCAAATATTTGCTTCATCAAATCGGAATCCTTTTATTTGGTCCATACCGGAGTAGGATATCAAATCGGTATTACTGGTATTGAACACATTCCAAACGATTTTAGCAAATCAAATTGTGAAAATATTAGAGTGCGATTTCAGTTGATGAATTATTAAATTGCATTATGTTCTGTTTTTAATTACTATGCCTCTTTGAGCTCATTGATAAAATAATATTACTTTAAATGAATGCTTAAACTTGCGTTTTCTGCAATAAAATTTGACGTAAAAAATATAAAGATTACCTAAATAGGTAACTATTGAGCGTTGATAGTTAGGCCTTAGGCAAAAGTATAATAATATGTTATTTTGTTGAAATGGATTAAATTGATATTTAAAAAACTAGCATTATTGTAAGTGCATAAAAATTTTTTTTTATTTTTATGTAAGTACGTTGTTAAATTTATCATTGAGATTAAAGAGATTTTAATGAAAAAAAAAACCGATAATTTTAGCAGGTTTTTCAAAAATAATTACGGAATAACAACTCCTATCTATAATTTGGAAAAGAAATAATTATAAGACTCCAAACCATAAGGTAAATAAGGAAGTACAGAAAACCACGACATGAAATATTTATACAAAATTTTATTAAAAGAAAGCCTTTTTTCCCACGCGGCACACCGCAAGCTGATGGCTTATACCTAATAACCCTTCCTGACACAGAGTGAGGAAACACGAAAAATATAATATAGTACGCGTCAACATAAATTCTCCAACAAAAGGTGGAAAATTATATCGACGTTAAACGTTACCGGGTAATTTATATGAGTGTTGTAAATCACCGTTTTACCAAATAACGGGGGAACGCAGACGACCGCTTTTTGTTCGTAACCGATTTTTATCGATAACGTGTCGATTTAAATAAGGTGTACGGTCCTTGTGTACGAAAGTGGATGTTTGTCTGTAGTAATACTTTGTAGTAGACTAGCCTATCAAGCGGCAAAGACCGTCCGGCCGCTCAGTGACAATGAAATTTTCATTGTGTCTTTTGACCTTCGCCTGACATAAGAAGTTCGTTATTGCACCGAAACAACGTGCCACAATTTAAAAATAAAAATGCGCCATACGACCAATGACCGTAGTAAAAAAAAAAACTTGTTTTGCATTACTCAGCACACCAGCCTCGATTTGGTTGGATTTAGAATCAGTGATTTATTGAATTAGCCCGATCTGGGAATCGAACGGAACTGGGGATTTGAGGCAAGCAAATCAGCTCGCCACTTCGCTTAATCGCCTGGTCTAAAATTATTCAGTATTTGTCATATTTAATCAGTGATTGTGTATCGCTTCGTTATCGTATTCGTTTCATATAAATCACAAAAAACACAATATATTAATTTAGCACTACGACCGGTTTAACCCAGTCTAAAAAGTCTGGTAAACAAAAGGTATAATCGGGTTAATTCACATTTAACATTTAAATAATAATTCAACGCGAAAGTTTTAAGTGTGTTTTGATGGTATTCCTTTAACCCGCTTAATTGCATTAGTCGTCTGTGATACGCCTAAATAACAAATCCCGATACCTAATAAGTGCTTAGAATTTTGTAACGTGTTATTACAGAGAACGGCGTTTTTGTCAACGAAATATAAATTATACGTGAGCTCAACGAACTTGTAGCTTCGCCTTTAATATTCAATAACTTTTGTGTGTAACCGATTGAAGATTTAAATTAGAAACGCTTTAAGATAAAAAAATCTACAGCGCTTCGGGAATTGAGTAGGTATTCATATATTTTTATTTCAACTTAATACAGGCGGACAACACGGTATCCTATATGTTATTTCGTTCTAAGGTTCGAAGCCAATAAAAAATTTTTTAGTACTTACTTATTATTTTTAAAAAAATACCACAACTGTAAACTGTTTTGTGTTAATAAAATAAAATAAAAATATTTTTTTTATGCATTTACTTGGTTGGTAACAAATATAATTTTACACTTGAAAAAAAATTGAATGCCTTAGATTTGAATCAACTCAATTGGAAGAGCAGTCGCTCGCATATGTAGGAGACGTGGTTTCGATTCTTACCTGAGGCAGTCGATATTCCCTCTAGTGATATATGTGTTAGTGGATTTTATACATAAATTACAAAAACCTAATTGAAATCTCTGACTCCTGTGAGTGAATATCATGGAAATAGATAAGTTTGGATAATCACAAAATCGGAAGAGAAACATTTCTCACAGGCAAAGTTTCGTCTAGTTTCCTTCATAATGCCCCAAAATACATAACATTTGAAGGCAAATTACATTGCCTCGTAACCTAATGTTGTTAAGATTATACTTGTCGGTAGGTATATTTCCAAGCTGAAAAATACATTTTCACATCGCATGTTTCACGCTAATGCCGGCATTTTGTAGACACGTGTGATTTTGTTAACAAGGCGAAAGGCCGTGTGGGGTTTAAATTGCTTCGGTATATTGTCATGCATGACGTCATTACGTTTGGTTTAGAAAAATCTGAAAAGATTCTAATCAGAATTGTCAGAAAATCAAATTATCATCATATTTTCTATTATAGTAATATGTAGACTGCTGAAAGGCCTCCTCCAATGTCTTGCAGATTGGCCGGATAGAAAATAATAAGTAAGTTAAATGTAAATAATCAATCATTTCTGCCAACCAAGAATATCAGTCATGCTTTACTTTTGCATTTAAAGCATGACTGAAATGACTTGAGAAATGTAATATGTAAATCTACCTTATGTTATTATATTCTATTCTATCCTTAAATATTACATGAAGGCTTTTAACAAGCAAGAAATATTTTATTTGACCGCTAGCTCGCCTTATAGCTAAAGGATTGGAACAAACCTTACGAAGTTTGTTAGAGACTGCTTTTAGCGAAAAGACTGACTGACTAAGATTTAAGATTAAGATAACTACTTTTTCAATAGAAAAATATTTATTTTACTGTTAATTGTTTTATTTTAATAGTAAACTGAACCCTTTTATTTTATTTTTTCCTTTCACACGTTGATTAATAGTAAAACCTATTACGCTTATGACGTTGTAACTTAAAGACAAATTGTCTGCCGTTCTACAAGACCTGAGGTGCGGTTTCATAAATACCTATATTTACATACTTTAAAACTAATGCCACTACACCCGAATATAAATCGATAACGATGAAAACTACGTTTAAGGTACTCTTTGGAGTTGATACTCTAAAATAATGTCTCGTACAAACCCTAATTTGTAAACATCCCTGTTTCCCTGTAATTAATAGGTACATTCATAGCGGTATACCGCGCTAATTAATCTCAATTAAACTCGTATCAAAGTAAATAAAGGATGTTTGATCCTTTCAATCTAAACCTAGTCAACCGCTCCGTTATACTATGTGATAATTTAGGCGAACACTCGAAACTAAATTGTTACTTCAACGCATTAACTATCAAAGTTTGCGTCAATAAACCTAATAGCCCTAGCCACTTATAGTTCGGGAGCTTGACTTCAAACAATGTTACATATTAAATCGACAGGCTCACTCGCTGAGTCCATTCGAAGCCAACAGTTATTACATAAGGAAATGGCAAGCGATTGCTCTGTAATCTCTTTCAAAATAAGACAAAAATCGTCATAAAGTGAGAGAATGTCTTAATAAAATCTGAGCTTGGTCATAAGATTTTATAAATAACTTACTTAAATACGATTTTTAATCTACATAATAGATATAGCTGGCTATAATTTAATTAGATCTGCCTTCCAGCAGCAAAGATAAGCAGTATACCTAAGCAGTGTTGTATTTTTTTTTTATTTATGAAACAAAATCCACAGCTCTTAATTAACAAAGTTTAAAATCTAAGCTGAAAGACTAAACAAGATTGATAAAAGCCCCCAATATGGTTAGTCTAATACTAAGTTAGTCTAATAATATAATTTTATGCTTATAAAGTTAATTCGGTTGGTTTTACAGCGCAGAATGTATCCCGCTGAATTGAATTGTATATTAAAGTATAGAAGTATAAATACTTTATACTCCGCCACCACTACTACTAGATCTGCATTACCTCAAGGTTAAATGGTAGAGAATGCTGTATGTACTAAGCATAAAATTCGCCAATTGTAACTGTGCAATAAAGTTTGTTTAAATAAGTTCGAAAAATTGCATTTTGATAGCAATTAGTCGCGATCACAGACACGTAATAGCAGCTTCCTTCAGAGATCCAGGCCCGTCTCCCGGGAGGCAATGTCTAGTGCTACAATGCAGGCAGTTCGTGCTTCAAACAGTATTGTTCTAAGTCCGTCCCTGGCCTCGATTGTGAGAGCTAATGCCCGGTCGAATTGATTCGGAAATTGGCGATAGTGTACCTTCTCGTGTTTTCAGCTATTCTTAAGTCAGGAGATATTCGATTTTATGTCTTGAATGGATCAACTAAAGTTATGTCTTCACTGTGCGACAAAAATAATGTCACGAAAACTGTTGAGATCAGCCAACAATGTGTATGTTAATTTCATAAATGTATAAAATAAAAATATCTTTTTTTACAATCAATTAAAGCGGGTACTAATGATCCGAATAAGTGTTAATTATTCTGATAAAAATTGAATACAGCGTCGTTTAAAAGGGTAACAATTATTGATTGATAAAATTAACTTTTTCAATTCTTAAATGGCGCTATATGGAATTATCAACATGAGACATTTTGGCTGTAAAAAATTTAAATACTTTTTTACAATAGAAATACATATAACGCTACGAGTAAACTGAAAAAATAAAATAAAAACATTATCAAATTAAAATTTCATTCAAGAGCCATTTCCTTGTTCGGCAAAATATATTTTTTAATAGAATTATAGAATTGCTCGTTTAAAGTAATTAGATAATAGGAGGTCTTTATCATTTGTAAAAAAACATAGGTTATCCTTTTTTAAAGCATAATCAAAAAGTCGTAATCATTCTGAAATCAATCAGAGTCACAGCCGGTTAGAGGGAAAGTCCCAAGGTACAACCAACTCCAAAAAGAAAAGATTTATCCTAAAACCAATGTTGTACCTAAGGTCCAAAATTGGATACATCTTTTTGTGGTTACCGTACCGACCCGAGGTAATCATTTAGTATTGTGCGAATATTCATATACCAGTCCTTGTTTAGTAGACCACATCTTGCAGAACCAATAATCGCTATAAAATGTTTAGCTG
Organism: Anania fuscalis; assembly: GCA_950371115.1. Classification (NCBI taxonomy): domain Eukaryota; kingdom Metazoa; phylum Arthropoda; class Insecta; order Lepidoptera; family Crambidae; genus Anania; species Anania fuscalis. Next base: position 12,263,172 of record OX493335.1, on the reverse strand, counting down.
CGAGTGCTAATCCAGCGAATGTGATGTATCTTAGCGTTACAATAATAGTAATCAATTTTATAAATTCCTTTAAATACACCAGGCCAAAAAAACATTCCTCATTCTATTTATATATTGAACAATAAAGGAAAAAAATAAACAGGTGTTTAAGAAAACCAAAAGCTCAAAATAGCCTACACAAGACAAAATAAAGAATACCAACTAGATATACATTTTTAATTTAAAGAAATTGGCAGTAACAATAATTTACACATCTGTATTTTTCTGAAATTTTCTTTCCCTGAAAGATAAGTTGTGACGTCAGCCAAGTAGGCGATTTACGGTGAAGATCTTTAAAACCTTCGGTAATGCTATTCTAAAATGGAAGTAGGTAGTAAGTTAAGTAGTTACTAGCTAGTCAAGTTGACCAAAAAGGTGGATCGGCTTATTAGTACTGCCTTACCTCGATTCAAGGTTCATTGTCAATAACACGGTGAATAATTGTGACTGGAGTTGGAGTTATTTTGGGATAGGGCCCAGTAGAGTCGCAATGATAAATTACTTTGTTTAATTAGACTTAAGTTGTTACGTTTATAACACTTAACACATTGGTGGACAGTACTCCAGACACAGTAGAAGTTTTATTGTTATGATAGGCAGACTCTATCCACCAATGTGTTAAGTAGACGTAAGTGGCGTAATATTTAGTATTTTTTGCTATAGGTATAATAAACACGAGTGTTGACTTTTTTATCACCATCAAAACCTTCTGAGAAGACTCCCGTGATACAAACGAACAACTCTTTCTATTAGACCAACTCTTTAACTACAAAAAAAAAACAGCTCTTCCATACAATGAATATTCATTCGACCAAAATGTATGGACCAGTTGAATTTTAATTTTGAGTTAGGGAGTTGTTCCAATCAAATCTCAGAAGGTTTGGACCACAGTAAATATTAGATATATTATACTGTGTTTGGACGGTAATAAAAAAGTCAACCAGTTTATAGTAAAATACAAAGTAAACCCAATGTTTGACTCTAACCCAATTTCGTAGCCTCGTAAGTAAGTAATAAGCGTTAGTCGTGACTTTTTTATCGGATTGGTTCATGTTCAAACACTTTAACCGATTACACATTGCGACTTTCTGAATATTAGGATTTATTCGCAATCAAATCAGTATTTTTCGGTTCAAAACATACAAATTTTCACATTTATTATTTTAGGTAAAATACAACTGATTAGGCGACCCGATTGTTATAGAGTTGGATGCTTTGCGTCCCGGGTTTGATTCTTTATTGGCTCGGTCAGGTTTGGATTACTTCGAGTCTTTGACAAATTGAGTAATGACTAGCACTTTAAAAAAAAATAAACAACGCCTTTTAGTTGACTTTATAAGCAAGAGTCTTGATCGTTAAGCAGTCGCACGTCTTATAAAGTAACAGTGTGTAAAGACCCTTTGAATCCTCCCAGAATTTGTGAACTCAAATTATTAGAGGTGATGTCATTTTATGAATCAACAACATTATAATGTCTAAGCCATCTATCGTTACATTCTCCTCATTATCATCCTAAAAAATTAAGTAAATTAGATTTATTTTTGAATTTTCTAATGAAAGTATTTAGTGTTCTGTAAAAAATACTAATAAACTGAATTAAACGATTTAAAATAAATATTTAATATTACAAAGCTGAAATTTGTCAGAAATAAATGATAAATAATACCTCTATTCCCTTCATAGCATTTACTTAGTATCTCTAATAAAATATTTCATAACTCAAATCGCAACAGGAGCGACGCTCACGCAAAACGCTTAAAATCCCAACTCTCGAATGGTTCGCATTTCTCAACAATCAGGATTGCAATTCGGTCTATAGCCGCGGAGGTAATGAAATTCAACCCGTTCACTATCGTGGGCATTCCCCGTTTGACAGGCGGAACAGCGAAAACTCGCGCGCCTCTCACGGCCCACGGCGCCTCCAATATCGCAGGGTTGGCGTTAGGATCTAACATAACTCCAGTAAGCTATATAAGGTCCGATTTTATTAGTGTACATCCTGTTAACATGTGACTATATAGGTGAAAAGCAATCGTAAAAAACCAAATATGTACCATAAAAACTAAAAAAGTAAAAAATCAAAATCAACATCATTGACTTCATATTGCATAAACTCGTCCTATCTTTGGTATGTTTAATCATCTGATTATCCGCCTTATTCCTTCCCCTTGTCAAAGCGAGAAAGAGTTGAAGATAGGACGACTTTATGCAATATGAAGTCGATGTTGTTATTTTGTATTTTTATTTTTAACTTTTTTAGTTTTTATGATAGACATTTGAAAGTTGGTTTTTACGATTGCCTTTGACCTATATAGTCACAGGTTAACAGGATGTACACTAATAAAATCGGACCTTATATAAGTTTAGGTAGTCAGCCAGCACCATCACATATAGCACGAAATATCATCCGTCGAGAGCAGGGGCTGCGCAGATTTTCAAATCCCCCGAGTTGAAAATCTGCGCAGCCCGTGGTCTGTCTCGTAGCAACATGAGCTGAACTATTCCCTTCGTCTTCTTTTAATAATGTTAATGATATGCATCTCTAAATTTGTAAACCTTTGTAAAATATTGTTTTAAAGATTGTATTTTATTCGTAAAGGTAATTATTTTAAAGGCGAGTACCCAATACTCAATCAATTATTCATCATCATTATCATTTATGCCATAGGTATTCCACTGCCAGCCAATAACTTTACGATTGGCTGGTTGGAACGACCTCCATTCAGCGGCTTCCTGCAAAGTTTACCAGGTCGTCTGTTCATCTTGTGAATGAATGTTCTACGCTGCACTTGCCAGTATATGGCCTCCATTCTAGATTCTTTCAGCGCCATCAGCCTTCAGTTATCTTCATTCATCATTCAGTAAATAATTACTTTGTTATCAACAATAAGGTTATACAATTTTTTTATTCACATAATACGGATCTAATTGTGCACTGCACTTTTTTTAAATAAGTAAACTTATAAATTTATTATATTTTTTTATAATACCTACGTCCTATATTTTTATGTTATATGACAAGATTGACAAGCAAAAGTGAGGTTGGTTTAGGGTTGGTTTAAGGTAAAGTAAACGAAACTAGTAGTTAGCGGAATCGTTATTACAGTAGCAATTATAAAGTATGAGTTATTTTATAGGAAAACACAAACATTTAACTTTTAAAACAGTTTGTCCTAATTACAATAGTTTTACAACATATTTTTTCACTACAAAACTGTCATCTACACGTAACATGCAATTTGGTTTGTAATGGTCCATTGCTCAAACTTTTGAAAGGACATCAAAGTTAAAACTCACGTTTTAAAATAATTAACCATGGATTAAATTGTGGACAGTAAAAAAATAATTTTAACAACCACATCATAATCAGTACATACTCGTACATCAGCAATGACGCACTTAGTCTTTACGATCTTATCATATTTTCTGCATTTTTCCTTTCCAGGGAAGATTTGATTTCACAAAAACCTTACCACTGCTACACCTCTGATCAGGCGATGCCGCCAAGAAAAACTTCCCAACATAACCTTGAGATATTATATCTGAATCTTATCGAGATCTATAAATATAAGCACAAAGTGACTAGTTCGGAATACTTCGGAAAGATCTCGATCTTTTTCGAACTAGGCACTTTAGGGATCAAAACGTCCCGATTCAAAGTGGTGCCCATTCAGAAGTTCCTATTATCAGCAACCCTGGCGACAAGTCTCGCCAGAACCCGATAAAGGCCAAAGAAGAATTCTATTCAACACATTCCGGGTTGAGACGAAGTTCCATCGTGTTTGCTCGACTTTGAATAAATCTGCCTATCACCTTTTAAACGTTGGTAAGCCAGTCTTACCATGAGGCAGTTACAGCTTGATATCTTTCCTGAACATACTATAAAAGCGCCTAAAAGTTCTGTTTAACAGAATGCATGCTGCACTAGAATGACTTCTAACTAATTAATCGATACAAAATAAATAGTAAAAATAGGATAATAAAATAAAACACCATTGTAAATTTTTGTTTTTAGCAATTTCATCTTGTCACGTGACGACCTCGGTAGCTTAGTTGGTAAAGCACTCGCACGACATAGTACAAAGATTGTGGAATGCGATGAGACGTGGGTTCGAGTCCCACCTGAGGTCGATGATTTTTTTCAAGTGTAATTTATCTTCAATTAAAACACTATATTGCCCAACACACATTGTACAGCATTTATGTATTCCGAACGAACCTAAACAAAATCTGCGCAACCCAAAGAAAAGAGGTAACGAGACACCCATTCACCCATCCCGAATCACTTAACGAGTCATATTGACATGAAATTGAAGCGGCGAGCCTACAGCTATTACCGAATAAAATTTCACAGAAAGCTTCGCAAACAAACGCTGATGGAGCGTGCCATTAGGGCCCATGCATAAATTGTTAGTTTACCAACGACAACAAAAACCCGCCCGCGTGATATTACCCTACATTATTTTTTCTATTCCCCTTGTCATGTGAGAGCGCCAATCTCTGTCAGTTATCTCGCAAAAACCTACATTTTGTCGAACTTGAACACAACTTTCACAACGTTGGATGCCAGTGACTCCCAGTCACCGGCGAATTTGTATTTCATTGCGTAGCCAGGTAAACATTCATTCAGCAATTAAATACATGATTGCAACATTGAATTAAAAAACTTTTTTTTTTCTAACTTTTGAGAGCCAAACATAATGACATCAAAAGAGGTAATCAGATGGAAAAGGAAATCTGATGACTTTGTTAAAGCAGCATTGTAGACAGTCAATGGCAGTTATCTTTCACGGCAACAAATGAAACCTGAATAATAATTGAAGTGAAACGTTGCTCTGCATAAATAAGATGTCCCAATAAGATAAAGTCCTGCAAAAAGAGGTAGGTATCGAAATTATGAAATTATTTTTTTTAGTAACCATCATCCGGTTTTTGTAACAATTTGTATTCCCATTACATTCTTTGACCTGTATAACGTTTTTGGCAGACGAGAAATTACTTACGGCCCAGAATTCGTTGCGAGGGGCAACCCTCCTCCCAAGCCTTGAATAAGTAAAGACCTATACAGTTTACAAAGTGAATAAATCTAAATCTTATTGTTTGTTTGAGTGTAATGGGTTTACTGAGCAAATATAACAGGTTTCTTTAACTACTCGTTATATGATTTGGGCCTACATGTAGGTATTTGTATTGACAAGGACGAAAGGAATACATTCAATAGATAATAGATCATTGTATTTTTCCCATCTTTTTACTTATATACAGGGTTTCTCAATATTAAGTATCAAGCGGAAGTCCAGGGATAGACCACCTTTAACCGAATAGTTATTTTATACATTTAGGGTTATCCGAACTACCAACAGATTTAAAAAAAAATTGCTTTGGAACTTATGTCTCTGTGACCAATTGTGACATATGAAAGCACCAATTTTTTGATCTGTATTGATATTGTGTCACTTTTTATTTTCATGAAGCAAAATAAATAGTCTGTAGTGGCAAGTGGTAGGTACAAACAAGCGTCAAGGAAAATACGAGAAATAAGTGCGAGTCTTCTTCACGCGCAGGATCGCACTTGACCGGTATTTTCCATGATTGTAATAGGGTTCTAACCTACATAATTACATCTATGTGGAATAGCCACAAATATACATTATATGGACATTGGTCATGGTATTGATTTATGACACAGTCGACCCAACTAACATTAAAATATTAATGATATTTTCCAACCAACAAAATATTAATGTTAATGCCACCAATTATTAACAGTTGATATTTGAATGCTTTATTTAAGCAAATGAATGGTAATTTGGATATTATGCTTTACAACTTCATTGAAAAAAGTCGTTAAAAAACATGTTGAAAATTCTTAGCAACTTCACGTAAATTTGATTAAGTAGTTAGGTAGTAGGTATGTAGGTTAGGTTGTTCTTACTTATCGGTATCTGATCTACAATTTAGTAATTTTCTTTTAAAAAAATCTTATTCCTAATTTAACAGGGTGAATATGGAATTTTTTATCGTCATTTACTTTATTTTAGTTACTCCATAATCCAACCCAACTTAAAAGGTACACTGTACAGCAAGAGTTTTCAATAACAGGCGAGACCGTACCGCGCAGTGCATATGCAAAATCTGTACTCGGCTGTGCGTTGACAGGTGTCCCGCGTCCCGCTATATGCAAGCTTCGATGCATTAATGAACGTCCCTATGTTCCGGTAACACATTTTCACAGAATTTCAAACCACGAACAAACGTTCACAATATCAGTTCGTGTTTTGCGTAACAGTGAGTGAGTCCAACTTCTTACTCATTATCACTTTAAAACAAGTTCCTCCAAAATAACTTTGTATCAATATACTTTTTTAATCAATTATTTATTTATTTAAACTTTATTGCACAGGTGAGTACAATTGGCGGACTTAGTGCTATACAGCATTCTCTACCAGTCAACCTTGAGGTAATGCTGATAATCATATTACTTAAGGTCCTATTTTATTAGTTACCTTTACCTTATAATAATAGTTTTGGTTGCAGATCTCCCATGATCACCATCAATGGTGATCCTTTAAAGAATGTTAATTGAATAGAGCACAAATCAATCCTAGTGTAAGTAATCGACTATCGTAATGTAACTCGCTATTAAAAATATATTTTCTTATCAAAACATGCGGTTTCGTTCAAGATAGCTAAATAAAAAGCTACTTTTCCTAGCATTCATAAAAAGGTATTGACATATTGTGTATTTTATTAAATACTTAGGTTAGGTTAGGTATAATAAAGGTAATAGCACTCAGTCAAGCTGGAAAGGGTTTTCCAGCTTGACTGAGTGCTATTACCTTTATTTAAATTTAACTTTATAAAGTTAGTAAATCTTTTAATCTGAAAACAAACTCTATGTAACATAATCCGTAAGACAAAGGCACTTTATCATATAGTTTGTTTATTTATAACGCTCTAACAATCGCACCATTTGTCTTGCTCGTATAGCTAACTAGTTGTTGACAAATAGTCCTGAGACAAAACTCGTGTGAACAAAATATGTAGGATGTGATCAATAGTCCGGTTGCTGGGGTCTCGCAGCACAATGCGTATTGTTAAATCATGATGATGTCTTGTCAATTTTAGAGCAACTACTTTCTCCTCATTAAAACCACCTTTTTCTTTAAGTCGAGCACTTTTTGTAGGTGTTATTTTAATTTGGTAAATCCCGATAGTTAATACTATAATACTACTTAAAGTTACATAATCAGCTGCTGATAATTGATATACGTAACGTTGTTTTACGAGTTTTATTTTTTTATTATTACTGGCAACATCGATACCTGGAAAATATTAGATAGATAGATAGAAACTGTTTATTGTACACCAAATATAGAAGTTACAATAATTGATGTTTACAGAAAAGATGTACAATTTAGGCGGTCTTATCGCTAAGAGCGGTCGCTTCCAGACAACCTTCAGATGACGATTGGTTTTAGATGCTTCATCAACATTATTATTGGATAGCGCGTTAGTTTTTATGGAGCACATTACTTATTTTTTAACGATTTTAATAAAATATGAAAGTTGTTGTAAGCTATTTTATTTTTAAGGAATGTCCTATTCTTTGAAAAGACAAACAAACACTTTTTGTTATTGACACTACGGTAATTTTTTTCCTATAAAAAAAATTGGTGAGCCTTATGAAGAACCATTATTCTTATAATTCAAGCAACAAATCATAAAATTAGCATACGAAACTAAATACCGTTTACAGTTACCTTATTTCCATAAAAAAAACAATTACTCCAATCAAATGCATATTTCTTATTTGACTTTTCATTAACCTTATCGACTATTGAAATTAAGTCAGCACCGGTTACTAAATATTTTGGATTTGCATATAAGATTCTTATGGAATTATATCCATTCGAAAAACACTTCTACTTCACATAAGATAAGGTTGACTGTCACTTTTTTATGGCAGCTGCATCGTTAAGGCTATGCGCTCTGGCTCTGCTTTCATCGCCTACGCATCTTTACAACGCACAAGAACTTAATTAGTACTACTCAACATGTCTCAAACCGTAATTTATTGTCTGACATACAATTCGACTGATTGTAATGTATAATATACCTCCATAGACGTTTCAAAAGAAGAGGAATGGCTCCGACGTTCACGGTGCATGAGAAAATAAACAGTGAAAATACCTAGATGGCATAAATAGGACACGATAAAATATTATGGTATGGTATTCTTAACATATTTTAAGCAATTTTATATTTGTTCTTACATATATAGAGTTTTTGTGTCATAATAACTATGTAGTTGACATTAAGTAGGTATCATCCAAATGGTTATACGAGTATATATTAAAAATACATAGAATAACTTCGATATTACATTTTAGATTTTTTTTTTGTACCAAATTTCATCCTCATGGTGTATTAATTTAAAAATTTCGTAGGTAGGAATTGACTCGTATTGTATTTGTATAAATTATTTTACTTTTTTAGCGTCATCGTCCAAAGTTTATGTTTTCATATCTTATCTTATCTTATCGATTTACTGATTGTAATGTAGACGTGAAATATTATTTTCTATTTTATAACCTACCTGTGAAAGGTTGTCAGTAAATAATTATGACGATTCATTCAACTCGAAATACCTGTGACTTTTAGTGACATTTCGTGACTTCACTCACCTCTGCTCCGGCAATTCCTAGTAAATTACAGATGCCATTAAATAATTGTGTGACTAGGTTGTTTTTACAGTGGCCTATTCCAATTTGTATTTTTATTCCTTAAAGCATTGCGCAATACGTGACAGCAATTTTTGACGTCGCCAGATATATTGACCTACGTAAGTAAGTATATTATCTCCTCTTTTCAACCGACTTCAAAAAAGATCTCAATTTGACTACCTATGTTATTTCTTTATTTGTGTGTTACGGTTAAGCGATACCTATGCCAAATAGGGACACTCTATGCAGCTGATATATTTTGCGTTGTCTCAAATGATTCTCCTTATAGTCTGCTAGATAATTGTAAACATTTGTGACTGCGCATGAAAACATTAGCACTTTTTCGTCTACAAAGACATCGCCTTGACATATTTTGGCTAGGGACGCCTAGCAACATCGCGCGTTGTTGTACAACATTGTCAAACATGTTTAGCGTCATGTGAGTGCTTTAACTATGGCCTAATGAACACATGACTTGACACCGTCATAAAGGTTTTCAATGTAAAGGTGTGCTTTGTTTGTAAGGAGAGATGTAATATTGTAGTAATCCGTGTTTACTAACGCTACAAAAGTTCCCATTATTATTTCCAAAAAGGTTTTCCTGACATCGGCACCACAATATTTTAAATAACGAAATCGTGTTAAATTACAACGCAGGCATCGTTTAATTAAACATTGAAACGTAACTCCTAATTAACACTTTAAGGAGTTATCCGTTTTTGCTCCCTGCCATTATCATAGCCTCACCAATAATTATAAAACCAGCCGCACTTTCATTACTTCAGCCAACTTGAACAGCATCTGTTAGTAAATTAAATTGTTTATCAAGTTTCATGCTGTAATAGGCACAATATATCTAAACGAGCTCCTTCGGAATCCGAACATCCTGGAGATCTGTATCTCTTTACTAATGAACGTTATTTAGAGAGCCCGCATTAAGTTGTTACGGCCCGGAGTTGGGAGTCGCTGATGACTGATATTAGACCCGTTGGAACGTGTTAAAAACCGGGATCTCGACGGCCGTACCTGTACCTTCGTTATAATGACTTCATTACTTTACGCGTACGCTGTGCTTGAAGCGTTGGATTTTTTTTGTTTTAGAGCCTGTGCACACTGCGACTTTAAGCATCAGCGATCGAATATTAAAACTGCCACAAGAACTCATCTTAATTTAAAAGTCGCAACAACGATGCATTCGCTGATACCAGCGATCGATGGCGAAGTCGCCAAAACGCGATGCAACATCGAAGCTGTCGCAAAATCGCCGATCGCAGATGATGCGAAAGTCGCCGTGTGCAGTGCACAGGCTCTTAGATAATATTGTAACTTACTTACTTTTTGAGACCACACGCGATAAGTATTGTCAATTAGTCAAATTAAATGCAAAGGCAAAAATATTAAATTTTATACTTTTTGTGGTTGTAGACGGGCCAAGAAAAAAGAAATCAAAATTTCGTGTGATATGTTTTTCAATTCGCAAAACAAACTGAGCATTTACTTTAATAATTTAGGGCGAAATTCGAAGGTTATAAGAGCATTATTTTTGCTTTGTAAAGGTTGTCGAATAATAAATATTATATAGGAAATGGGTAATATTCCCTGCAGATTCTCTATAGTAAAGGTGTGTCCTTTTTAAAAAAAATATAAAGGGATATCCTTGAACAATCGTAACAGCTGATCGGTAATTTAATTTAGTAAGAATTATTTTCTTATAGTATGTTTTGTTGAGAATAATTTCATAATAAGTATAAACGCGTGAACAAAAAATACCGTTAAAAATTACTTTCCGAGCAGGACATAACATAATAGGGATGAATTAATAATAAAAAACAGAAGACTTCCTTTGAATACCGGGTTCGGATGTATCGAATTGACAAACGGGCGAGGGACAAGCAATTATAAAATGTGTTCATAGAAATCTGTTTGTAATTCAAATAATATTCAAATCGTATAAACAATGCCATTGTTCTCGTATGCGACGAGTACCGCTATACGCCCACATTATTCATTGATGAAGACATTACATATATCAAATTTTCATATCGTTGGGAGAGGGTTACGATTCAACTCAACCCGTAAATTCGAAAAGAAATAAAATCATTCATATTAATCGTTTGGTAATTCGTATCGAATTACGAATCTGGATGTCTACTACGAAAAACGAAATCCGTCAATACGATAATCGTTTTGCGGATTGCTTACTATGAAACGTTTCGGATCCGATATCGGCGACGAAGTTCGTTGTTTGACGAAGACATTTGTTTTATTTTAACATTAAATAATCACAATAAATATCATAGAATCTTAAAAATTTGATGTATTGATCGTTTTAAGCAGTAAAATAAAAAAAACACGTTTATTGTTGCTTTTTTTTAAATGATTTCCGGTTTTTTTTCTATAAGTTCGGTAAATAGCAACTTAGTCATTCGTTTCACGAAGTCATTCCGAAATGTGTCTATGGATCCGATCGAAGCATTGAAATCCGATAGTGTTTCATAGTAGGCTTATCGTTTGCGTATCGTTCATGTTTCGTTTCGTCCGAAACATCGTATATCGTTTTTCGTAGTAGACGTCCTGATACGGCAAGATAACGTGTTATTTAATCTGTGTTATCAAAATATTAAATGAAGAGATAAATAAAATGTATAAGAAAGCATTCAATTACATCGAAAATTGCAATGAAATCGGTACTTAGCTAAAATTTGGATTCCAGTCTCAATCAGTCAAGAAAGAATAAAAGAGTAAGGTAAGGCTTTATAAAATCAAAAAGAGTTAAGTATCTAGGTCGGTACTAAGCACTTCAATAAATATCACTGTCAAATAATGAACCATAATATTCCAATTAAATTTTAGTAGTTGCGACTATTAGCATTTGTTTTTTCTTTGACCTCTTTGTAGTTTATTTTAGCTCTTTACTTGTTTTTCGGTTTGGATCAAACATAAGTAATCAAATTCATTTGATTATTAAAGATACAGAAATAATGAGGTAAGTGTTATTCTCATTCTAATAATTTGTACATAAAAGTCGTCATAACATTTCTATATCTAAGCACTTTATTTTGGTATTGCAAAACAAAATGACGATATTCAAGTTAGGTATAAAAACATATTTTCAATCGACAATCAGCAGTTAGATCTTGTTTGTCGCAGGATACGGAAAATACACGAGGATAAGCGCCCACTGCTTTATAAATTAATTTTTTTTTTTTTTTTTACTTAAGATGGGCTTACTCTTGACCCCAATCTTGCTCTAGAGCATAGATGGGATCTACGATGGAGCGAGCTTGCCCAGAAGATGCCTATTCACTCTGGACTTAAAGAGAGTCAGGTTATATGCACTCGGAAATACAGACGCAGGCAGGGAATTCCAATCTTTAGCTGTGCGCATTATAAAAGATGATGAGAAGCGCTTAGTGCGGATTATGGGTATATCAACTAAGAACGGATGGTAGCCGGCCGTGCGTCTGGATGTCCGATGGAAGAAAGGTGACGGTGGTATGAGCTCATGCAGCTCATGAGCACACTCTCCGAAGTACAATCTGTAGAAGACCGATAGGCAAGCAACTTTGCGGCGGTGAACCAGGCTGTGCAGCTTGGACGCCACCAGTTTTTTATCGCCTATTATTCTCTTGGCTCTGCGTTCCACCGAGTCTAGTGCAGCAAGTTGGTATTTCGCCGAGCCGTCCCAAAGGTGGCTGCAGTACTCCATGCAAGATCGGACTTGGGCTTTGTAAAGAGTTAAAAGCTGTCCAGGCGTGAAGTACCGCTTGACTTTATTCAGGACGCCCAACTTTCTAGCTGCAATTTGAGCCTTAGACTCGATGGTGGTGCCAAAGTTGAGGTCAGAGGACAACTCCATGCCAAGAAGTTGTAGAGTGTCGGTCACTGGAACAGATGTACCTCGGAAAGTAGGAGAAAGGGTGAAAGGACTCCTTTTTGTAGAGAAAAGACACGCCTGCGTCTTAGAGGCATTGAAGCTGACGAGATTGTCATCGCCCCACTGGGAGACATTACTTAACGTCAGGCTCGTACGCTCAACCATGGCCTCTCTCAATCTTTGGAACTCAACTCCACTGGCTCCTGCACTAGACAGATACTTCTCCGTGACAGTACTGTCATCTGCGTACCCAACAATACCTGAAGATAGCAGGTCATTAATGTGCAGCAGGAAAAGAGTCGCAGAGAGCACAGACCCCTGAGGAACTCCGGCGTCAATGGCCTTGAGGTCAGAGGAGCAGCCGTCAATGACTACTCGGATCGACCGTTCTCTCAGGAAGTCAGCCACCCAGCTACAGAAGCCAGTGGGGATACCGTACGCTGGAAGCTTGCTCAGCAGACTCGCATGCCAAACCCTGTCGAAAGCCTTCGAAATATCCAGCGACACTGCGATTGCTTCGCCGTGGTTTTCGATGGCTTCGCCCCAGCAATGCGTTACATACACTAGAAGATCCCCAGTTGAACGTCCCCGGCGGAAGCCATATTGACGATCACTGAGAAGATCATTGTCTTCTAGGTATGAAAGCAGTTTGCAATTTAGGACTTTTTCCATAACCTTACAGAGTACGGAAGTGATGGCGATCGGTCTGTAGTTACCAGGGTCGGCACGGCTACCCTTCTTGGGTACTGGTTGCACATTGGCAAGCTTCCAAGATTTTGGTACGATTTTTGTCGTGAGAGAGAGGCGGTACAGTCGCGTCAGTACGGGAGACAACTCAGGCGCACAATATCTCAGCACTCTTGCTGGTATGCCATCTGGGCCACAGGCCTTGTTCACGTCTAGACCAAGAAGGGATCTACGGACCTCTTTGTTGTGCACTGAGATCTCTGGCATCAAAGAATCGCAGTGAGGCATGGTGGGTGGATGTTTCGAGCCAGCGTCTAGACGTGAATTGCTTGCAAACAGATCGGCAAATAAATTTGCTTTCTCTGTTGCGGTGTGGGCAAGTGACCCATCAGGTTTCTGCATTGGAGGTAGTGTAGGAAGGCAGAAGTTAGATTCGACTGATTTCGACAGGGACCAGAACTGCTTACTACCCTGTGGGTAAGATGCAAGTTTCGCCCCAATACGGCTGACATGGTCGAACCTAGCTTTTCGCAGCACCCTTTTGCAAGACCTGGCGGCTGTATTATATGCTCTCTTCTTTGCTCGCACCTTTCGCGCTCGCACTTTTTGATCTCGAGCTTTTACCCAAGCCTGGTAAGCTGACTGTTTACGAGCCTCAGCTCGAGCACAGTCCGCATTGTACCAAGGTCGGGCTTTGTAACCGAGCGGGATGTCGGAAAATGGAATGAAATATTCCATTCCCTGCCGGATAACAGCTGTGATCGCATCAGCGACGCATGAGGGGTCTTTCGAAGAGAAACATAACTGCCGCCACGGGTATGATGCAAAGAAAGCTCGCATCTCGTCCCAGTCTGCTGACTCGTATCGCCATACTCTCCTCGTACCCCTAAGGGTGTTATCCGGAGAAGAGCAGATCGATACGGATTTCACTACACAGTGGTCGGACGATCCCAGTGGAGCCGAGACTGAAACCGAGTGTCTGTGTGGATCAGTTGTCAGCAGTAGGTCCAGGCAATTGGGTGTATGATCAGCGATATCCGGTATTCGCGTCGCTTGTTCCACCAGCTGAGTGAGATCTAGCGCCAATGCTAGCTTGCGGGCCTCTCGCCCAGCATGGTCAGTTTTCTGGTATGGGAACAGCCACTCTTTGTGGTGGGCGTTGAAGTCCCCCAGAAAAACAAGCTCTGCTGTTGGATATCGCTGAAGTGCGGAGTCTGCCGTCTCAGCAAGGTATTCCATGAGCCCAGTCGTCTCCCGATCTCCACTGTGCGAACGGTAAACACAAGCGCAGAGAGATTTCTCTACCCCAGTGTCCACCAAAAGCCACAGCACAGGAAATTTTGACTTCTCAAAGCAACGGAGACGCTTACAGCAGATGTCATCGCGAACATACACACAGACCCCTGCACATTTCTTGAACTTATGTTCGAGAGTGTATCCAGGGTAGTTGAGGTATGCCACGTCCGACGGTGTTGCTATCTGCGTCTCCGTTAAGAAGAATAAGTGCGGCTTCTCGGTCTCCAGGTGGTGGTGGACCGGGTCGAGATTTGAGTGCAGACCTCGGATGTTGGTGAGGTGCACTTTGAGTGGGAGGAAGTGTCGCCGTTGATGAAACTTTTTCTTCTTCTTTAGCTTTGTCATTTTTTTTTTTTTTTTTGAGTTTTAGTAGGGGAAAGAAAAATATAGTCGAGGCGCTGCTTAGCAAACCCTACTCGTACTTTTCGGCTCAGCCGATCAGAGGGGGAACTCGCTTGGAGACTGCGGGGACGCCCGAGCCCCCCCGATACCACTCCACCGGGTCCTCCCATCCAGTCGCCAACTGGCACGGTTAATTAAGGTTAACTTACTTAAACAGTATTTTTGCGGACGCTTTGCTATGACTTCCTAAGGGCGAATAAGGGCGCAACTTCAATACCTCAATAAAAAACACTCTCCATACTGAATGCAGCTGTTACGATTTACATATATGGGGTTGTGTCTTATTTCTGGGATTTAAAAGTTTACTGTTGTCTTTTATTTACGCGAACACGATACATTTAAATGAAACTACTTTTACGGATTATTTCGCGATTTATTAACATTTTATTTAACCTGACGTTTCGAACACTTTACAGCGTTCGTGGTCACAGGTAGACTAAGGTGTTATTCCTCTTTACAATATTTTGAAAAAACTATAAACTACCGTCACTCAGTTAATATTAATTTGTGTTCCTATCTACGCAAAAAGAGCTAACTGTATCTAGAGGTCTTGCAGTGCAGGGCCTAGCATGGGATTTCGTTAAAACAGGATCCCATGCTGGTGGTATTTTCCAACCATCTTCTCTGTTGAAATTCGGGTGTCTTCTAATTTCAATTGCCTCCCGTAACATGCGAGGAACAAATCGTCGTTCTCTTGCAAGGACTTTAGGCTGGTCAAATCGTATGAAATGGTTGGGTGTATCTAAGGCATGTTCACACACTGCAGACTTAGTATTCCGTCTATGTTTGATGTCGGCTATATGTTCTTTTACCCGCACGCCTATACTTCGTTTTGTTTGACCGATATAGGAGAGCCCACAGTCACATTCCAGTCTGTACACCCCCGCATCTTGAAGAGGTATGTTGCACTTGACAGGTGGTAAAAATTGGTTAATCTTTTTCGGCGGCTTGAAGTAGGTTTTGATTGAAGCGCGCTTCAAAATGTTTCCAATCTTGTCAGTGACACCCTTCATATAAGGTAGTACAGCAGGTTGGCGTTCGACGGTGGAATGCTTGACCCGGGGTCTGGAACGACGTGGTACCGGCAACTGGTTTTCCCGTAGTACCTTCCTGACATGCTGGAGCTCGCCAGCCAGGTGTTGGTCGTCACAGATACCCCTTGCTCTCTGAAACAACGATTTGCCTACGGTAGCCAACTGTCGAGGATGATGGTGAGAGGCACCATTGAGGTATTTATCTGTATGGGTGGCTTTACGAAAAACTGTATGACTAAGAGTATGATCCGGATTCCTAGTAAGTAAAGGATTCCTAGTATCTAAGAAAGCTAGTTTATTGTTTGCCTCAATTTCCATAGTAATTTAGTCACTGACAAGATTGGAAACATTTTGAAGCGCGCTTCAATCAAAACCTACTTCAAGCCGCCGAAAAAGATTAACCAATTTTTACCACCTGTCAAGTGCAACATACCTCTTCAAGATGCGGGGGTGTACAGACTGGAATGTGACTGTGGGCTCTCCTATATCGGTCAAACAAAACGAAGTATAGGCGTGCGGGTAAAAGAACATATAGCCGACATCAAACATAGACGGAATACTAAGTCTGCAGTGTGTGAACATGCCTTAGATACACCCAACCATTTCATACGATTTGACCAGCCTAAAGTCCTTGCAAGAGAACGACGATTTGTTCCTCGCATGTTACGGGAGGCAATTGAAATTAGAAGACACCCGAATTTCAACAGAGAAGATGGTTGGAAAATACCACCAGCATGGGATCCTGTTTTAACGAAATCCCATGCTAGGCCCCGCACTGCAAGACCTCTAGATACAGTTAGCTCTTTTTGCGTAGATAGGAACACAAATTAATATTAACTGAGTGACGGTAGTTTATAGTTTTTTCAAAATATTGTAAAGACGAATAACACCTTAGTCTACCTGTGACCACGAACGCTGTAAAGTGTTCGAAACGTCAGGTTAAATAAAATGTTAATAAATCGCGAAATAATCCGTAAAAGTAGTTTCATTTAAATTTAAAAGTTTACTTAGAATATTTTGTTGTCTGAGCACTAGATCTTATGCCTTAAGGAGGTCATTATTGTTTTAAAAACCATTAATATGATACAGAACACATTCATGCCTCCAATCAGTTTATTGTTAGTTCATAAATCAATCAGTGGTTTACATTGACGTGTAAACTAGCCTCGCAGAGATAAGAAGGAGCTAGTGCTGCACGTACTTTGATTAATGTCGGTACGTGTTTCAAATTGGGTAAGTCAGTGCATGTTTAATTAAATTCCAATTCTAAGACTAATTTTAAGGTAATTAACATAGGAATCATAATTTTTTTTCCATTTAATCTTAGAAAAAAAAACCGGTCAAGTTCCATAATCATTGTGTTTACTTTTATTCGTTCAGAGTTCAGAGTAACTTTTTAAACACTGTTTAATCAACTCTTATTAGTCGATTAAATTTGTATGTAAAAAAAGTCGCTCAAATTTGATTCAAATCTACAATCCTAGTGATCAACTATAGTATGTATAATAATAAACACTAACTCGAAAGTCTTAATCCAAAATCGGAACTTAACAACCTTTTATATCACCTCCGCCTATACCCATAATCGCTAAACCCAAAAAAGCAATCAGTGTGATCCCATCCCGTTAATATCATTACCCTACCAAACAAAGTTACGCGTAATAAAGATTTATCGGCCGATAAACTTGCCGCATTGATTTACGTGGCACGACCGCTAATTCAGACAAATGGAGCCGAATAATATCTGTATCGGTGGCGGTTATAGCTACGCAACTAATTTGCGATACGATGAGTTCATTGACGACTTTCGAAGTTAAAAGAAGTTTCCCTGAGAGTTCTTTAACGAAGTTCTAACATACAAAAGTACGAGATCAAGTAATAAACACTTTAACGGGAATAAACGCGATCATTAATGATACATAGTCCGAAACATCAGGCTAATATAATAGCGGTAATAATATGTATAGAGGTAAATGTTGGACAACGTCACATACATCGTTCTGATCTTAAGGTAAGTAGCTTAAGCACTTGTGTTATAGAAAACAGACACAACGACGGTACCACAACACCTAGACCCGAGACAATATAGAAAAGTTCGTTTACTACATTGACCCGACCGGGAATCGAACCCGGGACCTCAAAGATGGCGTCGCCAAGTCCGGCGTGCCCACCTCTCGACTTCGGAGGTCGTCAAAAAGTAAAAAAAGAAGTAGAAAGAAATATCTAATCTGGGCTTTGGATAGTCTATTAATTTTTGATCATTATTCCATTTAAAATTAAACTAAGTATTCAGTACAGTAAACCCATACGATATGAAGACGATACCATCCTGTTCATCATCATCAGTACCAAGCCCAATAACAATTCTCCAGAAACTACTATTACGAACTATTACGAACAACGGTGGATGTATCAACGAAGCGAAAAGGCGTATTAGCAATTTCTAGGTCTGCAAATGGACAAACTGAGGAAAATATGAAGGAATCGCAACATTGTCTAGAGCCACAAAAATCCGACTAGTTCGGGCACTTGTATTCCACATATTTTTTTACGCCGCAGAAACGTGGACCCTGCGGGAAGTAGGGAAGAAGAGGAGAGACGCCCTAGAGATGTGGTGCTGGAGGAGAATGCTCGGAGTATTGTGGGAGTTTCCTACCAACGAGTCTATACTTCGAGAACTCGGCTTCAAGCAGCGTTTATCATCTTTGGTACAGTCTCGTATCCTCACCTTTTGTGGTCACGTATGCTGCCAAGCGGAGGCTATTCAACGACTTGTGGTCCAGGGAAAGGTTAACGGTACCAGGCCACGAGAATGATGGCCTATGAGGTAGACTGACCAGATAAAAGCGGCAGTAAATGGCTTATCATCACTACATGAATGCATGAGGAAGGCAGCCATCAGAGAGGAGTGCCGGCGTTTTATGATGCTTGTCACCAATACCTGAAGTGATGACCACGACCACTCTGTCAAGAGTGTTCTGACAAAGAAGGAGACAGTAAACAGCTAATCGAAATAAAAATGTCTGAATTAATTTTGTACTCTACTTTTTGATTTTTAATTTGACAACCATTGAAGGAAAAACACTTAGCAATTTTAGAGAAAATAAATACCTCATATATTGGAGTAATACCGAACTACTTATGATTAAGTAATTAGCAACATAGTGTATATTATTATAACGTCTGTCAAAGGAATAACTTAGTTCAAGGCTTGTTATACGAGTATAACTAATATTTCAAGGTAGGAAGGTTTTGTCCCGAACAGAGCAAGAATATCATTATATTTAAGACTTTAACGCATCCGGCTTTTTACATGAATTCATAATATTAACAAAATATAATTGTTGAAAGCTTAAATATACGATACGCATCCTTTTAATAAGGTAAAACTTAACTTTTACACTCAAATATAAAGTTTTTTCGAAAATATATGGGTACATACTCCAAGGTTAAGTGAATTGAACAAGTACCTATTAATGAATTTAGTTTTAGGCATTATTTTTTGTGATTAAAATTTTAATAATTTCGCAAACTTTCGCCTAAAGTAAATAAACTAAGTAAAAGGAATTGTAAAAATGCTTGGTTAAATTACTGTTAAGGGAAGCCTTGACTTTGTGAAATGCTCAAATATCTTGTAGATTAAATGTTTGTTGGATAAATTTCAGACAGAATGTAAGTTTGAACAGATTAAATTAGAACTTATGAAATACATCTACTCAGAACTAGCGATTAGCTAATTGTAATTTCCAGTTATTTATATCTAGGTAACTTTAAACTAGCGACCCACTCCGGTTTCGCACGGGTAGTAAGTAGTAAGTTTAGGGGTTGGTTCAAAGTCGAGTCTAAAATAGGTATAGAACGATATTTTTATCCATTACAATTAATTCAAATCGATTATCCATGCATTGTTATTGATTACAATGGTAGGCAATGGCTTTTTTTCAGTAACTTTTAATATTTTAAGCTTTTATCTGAATTTTAGACTCGATTCTGAACCACCTCCAAAACTTTAGCTCGTAAATTGAACATCCTATAAATATAAACCCTTCGCGTGAATCATTCTATCAATCAATGATAAAGGTAAAATATCCGTACACAGTTACGGAGATTAGCCATTACAGACAGACAAGAATAACGACAGACAATTATCGTAATTTCACATTCAATTGTTTCTTGTACTTATTTCAATGACCTTGACAAGTATCTAATAAAATCGATAAGATAATACACGATTTAAATCAATTCAATTTATACGTTAGATTATAAGCTAGTGTTACAGATAGTTCGTAATAGTAAGCTAGTGGTACTTTTCACGACAAATGTATTTGGAGTTTCTGAAAGTGGCTCATTACTCGTACTACCTCCAGTTAAAGATTTATACCCGCGATAAACGACTTTACTTTTCATAATTAATTAACGATTGTAATAAAATGAACACGATTATTAACTTTGAAATATCTTTAACTAAGTCCATTGAATTGGACGTGGATATTTCAAGGGTCGTAACAGAGAGGATAACAGAGAGGATAGATTTTGCGTCACGCGAACAAAATGTTTTTTTCTATCGTAAATTTTTGTAATAGTGTAATGAAGATAAAGTGTAGTACGGGCGCTTACGACAACGATCCTATGCCACGATACGGATCCGAACAAACGGCCGAATGGGTCCGCAAGGTGCAATGTAGGAGCCAGATTAAATTACGAACTTGATCCCTTTATTAGGTAAATAATTAATGAAAGCCGGCTTAAGGCTACCACGAGTGTGCATGAGCATGTACCGCACATATTTCGGTAATTAAAGACTTAACCGTTGTAGACGGAAGGCTATAATAATAAATACAGTCACGCAATCACCCCTGGGGATACTTTGTTCCTCGTTCATGAATATTTTGATGTTGATGAAGGTGAGTTTGTAACTTTAGCAGTTTGAATGTTTACTAGCCAATCTGCATAAAAGTGTTTTGAAACTCTCAGTAGCAGCAATCCTAAGAAATATGTTTACTTCTCTTGTTATACGTAGGTACGTGTACAAATTACGAAACTTAAGCTAGCACTTCAAATATCATCTTGAGTAACTGGGAGTGATAAATTAAGGCGACAGGCTTCTAAGTTTTTGCACATACGACCGAAGTTGACTCCATTCAAACTTCGGGTAAGCACGTACCAAAAGTTGGTTCAAAACAACTTGTCTGTTTTTTGTTTGTTCAAAATATCGCTAGGATTTTAATGTACTAAATGCTAAGCGTGATGATTTTAAAATTATGAAATATTTTGTTATCTTATCTTATTTAGCTGCTACTAGGTAATTTGCAGTAAAAATAAATTAATAAATTACTTTTAGCGTTATTGTGATAGAATCAAGGTTGAATTGATAACATTCCTAGTGTCTCCTTGTTTAAAAAATTACGATAATTAGATTCAATTTCCAATGCATTGCTCAATACATACATTCATACCTTAGTAGGTATAACCATCGGCTAAGGTATAACATACCTTGTTGGAACAACGGCGTTATAGAAAGTATGAATATACCTTCTACAAATTAAAAAAAACACTAAACGTAACCTAAAATAGTTCACCATTGCCTAATTATTTATACCATTATATTTTTAAGTTAGTTATAATATGTAGGTACTCAATATAATATGTTTAAATCCTAAATCTGTTATAATGATCATAGATAAATGTAATCATCATCATCATCATCATTTCAGCCACTGGATGTCCACTGCTGAACATAGGCCTCGTCGTCCTGTAACCTTTACCAGGTCGTCTACCCACCTTGTGGGTGGACGTCCCACTAGTAATACGTCAAAATGAAATCATCCATATAAATAATGTTTGTCCTCTGCACGTTCCTAGTCCATCGATCAGATTATGATGAAATTTTTTGAGTTGTTCACTAAAATTTTACCAGGTTTCTGAATTTAATTGAAGACTTCGCGAACAAAGTCGCACGCAGCAGCTAGTTTGTAATAAAAATCCTCGCTCACTAATTGGCAGTGTACAGCCGGGGCTTGACCGCGCCGGTCGCGGGTATTAGTCGCAAATCAATAATTTCACCCAACACTGTCCACGCGCACATGTCACTAATGACGCTTAATTGGGTTAGGCCAAGCCTAATTACTTGTGTTTCGTTCATTAGTGCTCATCATGGCGCTAAAAGTTATAGAGGATTAAAACTTAACCTGTGTTTTCAAGCTAAACCATATAAGATAGTAGGACCATGGAAGGCTATATACTGTAACGAATTAACAGTTATTATTCGTAAATTTACTAGGAAACAAATCAAATAATAAATCAGCCGCCGCGAATGTGGCTTTAGGTTTCGTGGGAGTTAGTGTGAGAAGAAGGGATTTGTCATCACATGGCAATTACTACGAATTTTTTAATAATTTGCCTTCGAACTCTTACTTAACTAGGTCCCGTATTACACATTTTTACATTAGGTACATTACAAGGAATTATCGAACTCCTCCACAAACTAAGCAAAGCTGTTGTATGTCTGCTTCATTACATATAAGTAAACATAATTTGAAAACATACATTAACAACCAAAACTTAGAAACAATTCATTGTGCTTAGTACACAAACATTTGCTCATTACATTCGAACCCGCAACCGCCGGCTTTGTAGTCCAGAAC
The DNA here is from genome assembly GCA_950371115.1 of Anania fuscalis. NCBI lineage: Eukaryota > Metazoa > Arthropoda > Insecta > Lepidoptera > Crambidae > Anania > Anania fuscalis. The sequence continues at coordinate 12,240,467 of OX493335.1, read as the reverse complement.
GCAGACCACTTAAACAGACGATTTTCCACTCTGCTTGAAGGTTTAAACAATGAAATTGGATAGAAAAATTTGTCCAATTTAGAATGTTATTGTTAAAAAAGGAAAATGTTATCCGAAATACCATTACTTGACTTGCCTGGCCATGACCGAGGCACGCCCACCGCCAGTAATCGCGATCGGCACATAATGTGCTTTTCAATAATTTCTCGCGACATTGCTAGTTGCCACCCGGTATATGCCTGTTAATAGTTTGATTGGGTTAGGTCCAGCGTAATGAGGTACCTATGCTTCGTTCGTAATGCTTCTTCTAACTTTTTAGTTTATATGGGTTAGGGCGTCGTCTCACACGTGGTTATTAAAAAGGCTAACTATTAATAGTAAGTATAAAATTATTTAAAAAAATAATTATTTGAAGAACACACAAGTACTCCATCATCATCATCATCATCATCATATCAGCCTGTTGCAGTCCACTGCTGGACATAGGCCTCCCCCGAGTACTTACCTACGTTTAACTTTACTTGAACATTATTTTTGAAAACAATCATTTAAGCATCGAATTTGTGAACAGTGAAGTAAAAGCATAAAAGTCACGAATGAATGAATGAATCATCCACGTATGTGTAGTTTGTATATCTAAAAAATATTTGTAGATATGCATCTACTTATCATTATTAGAACTCACATTTGAGAGAGGGCAGCCAAGAACGATTCTTAGATATAAAAAACCTAGTCTCACATGAATCATCCACTTAGTGTAGTATATTTTTGACGTATGCGTATTTGAAGTCAGTGACGCCACTATTTGGTAGCCTTCGGCGGAGGCCTGACCGCGCCACGCCCGCTGCCCACACGCTCGCAGCGATCGCGATCGGCGGATATTAGTCGCAAATCAATAATTTCCCGCGACACTACCCACCCGGTATATGATGAGTTAATGGAGTCTGATTGGGTTAGACCTGAAGTTGCGTTCATTAGTCACACTTTGTCGCGTTTTAAATTAATAATTAGACTTTTAAGTGAAGTTCATTAGACTGTGAGAATATTTAATTACAGCTATTAGTAGGGTATTGCAACTCATGAATATAATGACTGTTATTTTTATCTAAAATCTCGAAATCATTATTTATCTGATACAAAATTATCAGCCTGTTCTTTGTGTGTAAGTATTAAATTACTTACATGAAAAGATGAGGCCAATTTCAATTCCTATGGACAAATAAAACTGTTAAAATTCATTTTAATACTGCACCTAAGCATGAAGAGTGTTGTTTCCAAAGTTTATTAAATCAATGTCTAGTTATTTCTACAGACTGATATTTATCCGTCGGTACCTACTTAATGTGCCGTGATAAATTAACATACGAATGTAGGTACCTAGTTCGCGGATGGGTAATGCGTTGCGGCCTGTCGCTCCATACATCTATGACTATAATATAGGAGCTATACGCTGACAGGTGGCCAATTAACGTAACGTGAAGTCCGGACCAGTGATGTGCCAGTCTGCATTAGTCGACATTCGATGGCTAGTAAATAGAAAAGGTAGAGATATACTTCTATACTGATTGATAGAGAAAGGACAGCCTTAGGTAAACGATAAATACAGAAACGCAAGACAACTGCAAGGTTGCACTTAATAGTGCCTGTTAACCCTTTTTGAAATCCGAGGAATAAAATGTTTATTTGTACGATAACATTTAAATTAGCGTAACAAAGTTGCGTTTATTTAGTAGATGTTTGGTAGGTACTATAGTGCCTCCGCTGTGGTGCACGAACGTGTGCGGGGGAGATTAATTAAACTGAAGAATATTGATATGACATTTATGTTTATTCGTTATATATAGAGATACATATTAATTACTTAACTTTGAAACCTAATATGGAAACTACAATGTTTCCTTATGTTGAATCATATCATTTACAATCAATTATACTATTTTAAATTATAAGACGTTTCACTTTTCGTTTTGCTCATGTTACTTCAATCCATCTAGAAACAACTGTTTTTTCCATGTCAAGACGATTATTCTAAATTCGAATACTTTTATACCATGGTAGACGTAGAGGTTTTATTCAACGAGTTATAAACCTCTACATCCCCCCGGTAAGAAAAAAAATTTCACAGCTCATCTGAGAAATTTTCCTAACTCTTTCTTAAAATAGCCTACCTACGGGCGAAATCAAATCGATACATTCAATGATGCCAATAAAGACTGAATATAACAGTGAGCTGGAACGATTTTAATCTCATCACAACAACCCTATATACATGACACACATTAATATAAAACTATTATAATTATACTACAGTAAACTTATGATCGTTCCAACTTTGGATAAAAAAAACGCCCGATAAAAATTCATCCACAGAAATGACATCATTGTCAATACACAGTTAATCCAGAAGATCAATTTTTATCAATTTAGAAATGTAACTATACTTCCTATGCTAATGGAAATAAATAAACAACTGAACGTCTTGATTATTAATAATATAAACTAGTAATGCCATCAAAATCCTTACTATGACGCTCATTTATGAATCTGGTTTCCATATCTAATTTTGCTTAACTATGCACTTTCCCCATCGCGAGACACAACCTGAAATTACAATCCACCCTTACCTTCTGTCCTAACCAAACTCCCATATCTGTAATTCTTTATCATGTATGATGTCCAACTTAAGACATTACTAGAGTACCGGCGCCGGGTACTAGAGTACCTAGGTACTAGGTATAATAAAAACGTTTTAAGTTAAATCATCAATTAAATCATGTTTTAAACATTGTTGTTAGCTAAAACTGAGTAGGTAGGTAAATATACATTAGACAAAACAGACCAACAATTGGTTAAATCTTTATATTAGTTAGGAGTTACCATCACTGTGTTACGAGGTACCAGACTATAAATTCATAGCATGAATTTCGCCAGAGCCGTCTCTATAAAAGACCGGGCTAATTTTCTTTAAAAGAATAAAGACTGTCTGTGCGGTTTTAAACGACTCTTGAACAGTATCGATATGATTTTCAGTCGATAGAAAATAATTTGGTACTCTAACAACACTTTAAACATTTTGCGAAAACACGAATCATACACTCATCGAAAATCGAAGCGAACCTAAGTGGTCTGCAGACCGTATTTCTCTTATTACTAAGCCACGATATGAGTATGTATTCTACCAAGCTCGCTTTATCGAAAAATATAATTAATATTATTATACATTTTCATATAAAAGCAGTCAAATTAATTCATTTTATTAATTAATCCAAACTTTGGGTTTTACCTACCATTTTTTCGATAACTCTTTACGAGTTGCTACTGTCTGCTTACTGTCTGTAATGGATAAATCTGACATAATACTCATGAGTGATGAGTTGTTTTCTAATAATCTAAAACTCATTTTAATTTACCAATAATGCAGTTATAACCGGATATAGTGAAACATTGGATCGGGTGTATTTTTGGCCAGTGACCAACCTGCCTTACTGTAAGATGTAATCAAGCCGCCATAAGGCCTCCGACTAGGCTTCACGACCAGTATCAAGCGTTATCAGCGAAACCCAATTTTGAACGTGCCTTCCGAAGTAAGGAGATGCTCGTGATAAATCACCTCACAAACCGCGGCGTTGGTTGCTTAGCTTTAGTAACCGGTACCAAGGCGCTGCCACCACTGAGATACGAGCACCTCAAAACCTCTTCTGGTGCTTTAACATACTCATTCAAATGTCTACGCCAAACGTATTTCTACCTATGGTCTGCAATCTGTTTAAATTATATTTCCTTAATGCCATTTCTTGATACATCCAATTTATGGCGGCCGCTGCTCAATTAATTTAAAAGAAAAATGGTACCGTAATTGGAATTAATCATACCAATTTGTACCTGCAACTTTTACTGTTCAACCTCAAATAGACGAGGAAAGTTGAGCTTATTGCAATGAAAAGGTAAAAACTGGTACTAAATGGCATAAAATCAACTGTAGCATTACTTTCAAATGTGTCAATTAAGTAATTTAGATAAAGGAACTATTTTTAAACAATGCGTTTACTCGATTTAATTATCTGTCATGAGTATTCATACCTACTCGTAGAGTTTACATACTTCATCGTCATTATCCTTTGGAAGACCACTGCTGATAAGACCTCTTAAAGAACGCTACAGCAAACGAGTAGGAGCCGTTTGCATACAGTGGCTTAATCAGATCATCACCACCGGGTAGGAGGGTAAACCAGGTCATCATACTTATGACTAAATAATGAAAACCGAATAGTACATTTGCAAGACGTGCCAATCACGAAGGTCGAAAAATAAAGTAAAGATAAAGATTGTAAAAACTAAACTACTTAATGACAACTACTAAATTAAAACAATAAATAACCCTAACTTTTCTGGAATCTATATCGTTTCGTTAAGTTTACTTTAACTTGCTCACCTAACCAAACTTGATCATTAGGCTTCTTATATGTAAATAGGCGTTTACAATTTACATACATTCCAGCATATCAGCTGATTGCCTAGCTAACCAACATTGTGTACTAGCTTGACCGAATTTGCGAATGGCTGATTGAATATGCCAAGAACAGCGATCGATAATCAATTGGCAATCAAGCTTATATTATGTGCATAATATTTAGATACTAAACTAAGCTGAAACCAATAAGCATTTAATACAAACCTGCGTTTAAAATCAGGCATTAACGCGACGTTGCAATACGTCTATCATTATTGTAATTTGCACGATAATAAAACTATTATCTGTGCTAAATTCTTATTGACCTATAAATTAGCAACATTATCCCCTACAGTCTACACAAATAATCACTACTACAAAAGATTATCTCTTGCCTACAAACTGCAAACACCTAAAGCCTCCTTTATCACCTTGTACAATTCACCCTTAAGTTCAATTTGAAATCCACTATTTGTTAAATTACGCTAAACCGTTCGTTTTCGTTTGAGTGTAACTCCACGAAACGCGGCGTGTGAAAAAATACTTCTCTCTATTTTCGTTCAAAAGTTCTAAGCTAGAGTTTGCAGGTAATTTCGTCCACCCGCTCGCTCTACGAACAAACTTCTAGCATGTAGAGCGGCTCTCTAACTTAATGCTTTGCACTTTCAGCTACTTTTGAAGTCGCAAACGAGTGAATAAAAACACTTAGACGTCTTGTTTACTGTTTGGCACAATTCAATTTCTCACGCAACTTCAAGATTGGTCAAGTTTAACGGACTTCATTCATAGTAATTTCAAATTCACTTGAGATTTTTATTCTAGGTCCTACCTCGTAACAAGAGTCAACAGTCTGGGTTCTGGACACTTTTGCACTGGACGGCAACGGATCAAAAACGCTTTTAATCGTGTATTTAGAATATCTGTCTGTTTTAGGATGTCTCTGGATAGACCTGTGGAACTACCTATCCTATCAAATCAGACTTTTGACCATTTTTAGGGTTCCGTACCTCAAAAGGAAAAAACGGAACCCTTATAGGATCACTTTGTTGTCCGTCTGTCCGTCCGTCCGTCTGTCAAGACCCTTTTTCTCAGGAACGCGTGGAGGTATAAAGCTGAAATTTATATCAATTACTCAGGTCTACTGTCCCTTGAAGCTGTGAAAAAATCAAACTTCTAAGCCAACGCAATCAAAAGATACAGCCGTTTATGCCGCAAATTTTCGACACTTGCAAGGGAATCAAAACCTACAGGGTGCTTCCCGTGAACTCTGAATCTTGAAATTTGGTACGAAGCAACGTCTTATAGCATAGATAAAGGAAAAATTACGAAAACCATAAATTTTTAGTTACATCACATAATATATATTTTTTTAATAATTTTAAACTTACTACCCATTTCCTCATAAACGCGTAGAGGTATTAAATTGAAATTCATACCAAATACTCAGGTCTATAATACCTTTAAGCTGTAACAAAATCAAACTTCTATGTCAACGCAATTAAAAGAAACAGCAATTTAAGCTGCATAGATTGAAACTCGCAAGTACTCGCAAGGGAATCAAAACCTAAAGGGTACTTCCAGTCGACCTAGAATCTTGAAATTTGGCATGAAGCAACGTTTTATAGCACACATAAAGGAAAAATTCCGAAAACCTTAAATTTTTAGTTACATTACAAAATATATATTTTTTAATAAATATAAACTTAACTTTCGCAAGTCTGCTGCAAGGCTAGTATAAGTGTTTCAGTTATATTATAGATAAATGATATGTGTTAATATAAAATAAAGGATTACTTAAACGATAAAGAGATCATTGTCTTAAATTTATGCTCCTCCATCTTTCCCCATTGTAATGTTATGAATTTCATTTTGCAATAAAAATACCATAGTTATGACTCGATTGTCGTAATGAACGAACTTTGTAAACCTTGCAGGTTTGTACGGAACCCTCGGTGCGCGAGTCCGACTCGCACTTGGCCGGTTTTTTAATACAAGACAGGGGCTACTATACTTTCTATCCCAAAACAATGCAAATTTGAAGGAGCATTGGTAACTAATAAACAAAAAAAAGCAATAATATTATCTCCTTAAATAATTTTCTTATTATTGGGTAATAGTACATAGTTGGGTTTCGAATTTCTGTATTAAACCTAATACCAAGGCAGTTAAAGCTAGTTCCGTTTATTTATGTTTTCTTTTGAAAGATGCGAAACATAAACTCCTAAGGCAACTGGGTCACGGTATTCTAGATTTACTTATTTATTGTTATCGTCAACTTAAATATATTTTTTCATCCAATTTAGAGTTTTTCATTGTATTATAGCTTCACATTAAGTTTTATAACTTACTGTCTTTTTCATTTTCCATTTTATTTCGGTAAAAAACAGAAAAACTTTGTAATGTAGTAAAAAGTACTCTCGTCTCTTAGGAATAGTGTAAGTATGTACTTAGTTTTCTTTTTAAAGAATAAAATTGAAGGAACAAACACAAACTTCTTAACAAAATTTATTTGTATAGCTATTTTAATGCTATTTTTTATTTAAAATAAGGTAAATAAAGTGTTTCTACTAAGGAGTCAAGCAATACACAACAGTGTTGTTGAAGAAAATAATTCACAACAAAATTTCAGCGTGTTTCCCGAAAGCATGTAGTTTCAAAAAAATTATCTTTACGATCGAGAAGCTGCAGTTCGGGGTGAGTTCACCAAAAACATGCATGACCAATTTTAGTTAGTTTAACAAAAGGTTGACACCCAAAACCCAGGTGAAACGGTGAAAGGTCAGTGCGAAAACCGGTCATGTGCGAACCGTATTCAAATCAGAGGGTTCCGGCAGGCTGACCTACAATGGAAAGAGTATTCTATTCCCAACTGGAATATAAAGCAGCTCTCTATAGTTGCGATAATAGATTTTCTCGCTTTTAAAGTTGAAGGGATTTGTCAGCATTTTTGGGTGTAACTTATATTCCTTGCTCTTATTGTTTATTTTTTGACGGTCTATTTTTAGGGTTCCGTACCCAAAGGGTAAAACGGGACGGGAGTTCTCTAACCTATCAAAGGTTAGAGAATTTTCACAGATGATGTATTTCTGTTGCCGCTATAACAACAAATACTAAAAAACAGAATACAATAAAAGAGAGATTTTTTTGCCGTTTTTATAGATAATGGTACGGAACCCTTCGTGCGCGAGTCCGACTCGCACTTGGCCGGGTTTTTTTATTGGTGTCAAAATTAAAGTTACTAATAGAAATGGTATGCAATAGTAAATACGAGTAAATTCATATTTTCGCGAAACAATATAATATTATTTTGACCTATTTTCTGGGACAATAATATCCAATTGATAAAGTAGTATTAGCGCCTCGCCTACTAGATAAAAGATATCACGAAATGCCAGTGTTAAGATAAGTACCGATAAGTTCCCAAACAAACGTCGACGCCTTAGTATACTGAGATTACCCAGCGTTATATCTCGTGATAACGCACTGTGAGAGGCAATCTCCCCTTGAAAATATTCAGCAACCCGGCCGCATCACCAGCGGCGATACAATCTACATGCAGGCAACGGAAAATATTTTTTATAAACAATGAAGCGCATTCACTTTTATCAACGCATCGCCGCTCGAGGGCGCATTCTGAAAAGGCTCCTTGAATAGGAATCCCTACGGCAACGCCGGCAGGCTATCAGTTCAGTGAATGGCTATTAACCACCTCGGGCGACGATAACGCTGAAAAGAGACGTTATATAGAACAAACAAACTTGTTTGCACTCATTACCTCCTCGGGAAGGCGCAGCGTCATCGGAGGGGAGACGTCCCGCTCCTCCTGGAAACTGGCACTGTCACTCACTGCACTGGTATTCACGAGTCTCTGCGCTTCGATAACATCCCACGGCACTTCGGGGTCGTACGTGAACACGTTGATGGCATCACCACCAGAGTGGAACTTCCACGGGAAGTTGCCGGCGTGCCTGGGCCGGCGGCGCTTGTGCCTCACCCGGTGCCTCGTGAACCGGCCGCCTCCGTACCAGTCCTCGAGCATAGCGTCGTTTAGGGACTCCAAGTTGACCCTCATCTTGTGGTTAGCGTGTGTGGTGGGCTGCTGGGTGGTGATGGGCTCGCGGCTTAGGCCCTCGGCGTCCCACAGTTGTATTCTAAGTATGTTATCGTGGGAGGGTAAGTGAGCGCGCGCGGCCGCGATCGCTATGGCAGCGAGTGCTAGCGCGAGCGAGCGCGCGGAAACAACCATCTCTCACGACGGGCGCGAGCCAACTGACGAGCGTGCGATTGTAGTCGTAGAGCTTTTCCCGCGTTTCCCCGATAACGCTACGGGGCGACTACGCCGACTACACGCACTGACTCCGCCGTAGCCGTAGCACGGGCCGCTGTTACGTGGCGCTTATCAATCTTATCACGCCGCGATTCGTTTGATAAGGACAAACATTACACCCATCGCACGGAAAGCATTTCAAGATAAGATCGCTCGTTAAAAACTAAAACAAAACAACAACATGTAGAACAGAAATTATGGTGGCAGGTGTTTGAATTTGACAATGTGATTGCCGGTAGCAATCATGCATAGTGACAATTTTATGAAAATCGTATCAGTATTATAGTATATTTTTTCTCTATGGTATTATCAAATATTTATTGACAGTGGAAAGATAAAATGTTAAAGCACCAAATTGCTCATCACCATCATCATGTCCACGGCTTAACATAGGACTGTGACCCAGTGACTTCCAGATTGGCCGGTTGGAAGCGGCCTGCTAACCACCAAATTGCTACTTGTCGGAACCAAAAATATTCAAATCGCCTTTTTAATGCGATTGGGTTCATGAAAATAATCATCATATTAGCCTATTTCAGTCCATCGCTGGACGTAAGCCTCCCCCAAAAAATTCCAAAAAGCACATCTCCCACTTTTTTCATCCATTCACTGCCAGCCATTTTCATAAGGTCGTCGGTCCATCGAGCTGGGGCTACACTAAGTTCGCCTAGGCGTGGTCTCCCTACCCTACCTACGTGGTAAATAATACCGAATATTATCTGATAACTCATATTGTGAGTTTCGATTGTAAATCATAATTTACATTATGGCCAGGGGAACCAGCACTACTTAAATGTAAAACAAAACTTTATCAAAAGTCTTTTAACATATTACCAGGAAAAACTTCAAATCTTCCTCATATTTACTACCTCCGTAGCCGAGAGGCAAGCACGCCGGACTTAGCGGCGCGTCGCCATCTCAGAGGTTCTGGGTTCGATTCCCAGTCAGGTCAATGTAGAAAACGAACGTTTCTTTATTTTTTTTTTATTTTATTGTGTCGAATCTGTGTTTTGTGGTACGCTGTTTCTGATTTCTAGTGCTTTAGTTACTTACCTTAGGATCAAAGCAATGTTTGTTATGTTGTCCAAAATTTTATTATATTTTATTATTATTTACTATTTTTACCCTCGTATCTGTACCTACCTTAAACAATAAATGGTGAAAAAGGAAGCTTAGTCCATAGAATTTTAAACCATTAAAACGCCAAAAAGTCGCCAAAAAACCAAACCTACGACGACTATATGACGACTATGATACGAATTGTAGTCGCAAAAAAAATATCCAATCCAACAATGTAAGTAAGTATTATAATAATATGTACCCTATTACTCATTTTTGCAATAATGTGTCATAACAACTTAACAAACTAAGACACTTATAACGATACGATAGAATCAAATAGGATCAAACCGGGAGATATTTTTTAGGAAGTATTTTTGAAGCATATATAATTAAACAATTAAACAAACTCACGATTCTAGAATCAAGTCCCAAGGGACTTCGTTTGCGAAATAACAAATAGTTGTGTACTGTGTTCATCAAATGCGGTGTACTTTCATCACTAAACGTAATCTTTTTAATAAAATAATACTTACATAATTTACGCCATAGAATTTAATTCAACGAATATTCGACTTATTCAATGAATTTATATAATTGAAGTTACCAATAAATAAATATTGGACAATATCACATAAGTACATTGTTCTGATCTGATGACAATTAGTAGCTAGAGCACTTCGATGGTGGAAATCCCAAAGGGCGTAAGTGACAAATCGTCATTTTACAGGAGAGCAAATAAACGATTTTGATAGATAAATGACCATAACTTTTTTGTTTAAAAAGCTATCGATTGGGCTTAAAGGTCATATCACATAATTTTTCAAGCTGAATTGTATGCAAGCGTTTAATTTGACAAAATTTACGTTTACCTTTACGTTTCAGACTTGGGTGATTTGTCCGTTAAAACTAAAATAGATGAAATAAATAAAATAAACTAAGGGCGTAAGAGACTTCAATGAAAATATCGACAGGTCTTAAAGGCCAACAATTTTTTTCAGATACTAAAGTAAATTACACGATAGATGTCATTTAAGCCGTAAACCATCATTTTATGCCTTCAACGTCTCGTCCCTTACAAGCAATGAAAATATCGTTAGGTCCTTAAATACAAGGTAATACTTAAAAACCCAATAAAATGTTCTTTAAGCTGTAAATTGGCTACAATTTCCAAAACTTTTATAAACCTAATAAATTGAAATAACCACTAACTTGTGTCAATCAATTATTGAACAATATTATGGAAAACTAAAACTAAACGTGTGTAAAAACTTGCAGTTTTTAATTTTTCACACAAGTAGATGGGTATTTCAATGTCATTTATTAGGTTAATTCGTTCATGCGAACCTTTTTTTTTGTAGTAGGGCTTCTGGTATATCATCACCAGCCTAAATAAATATAATAATAATAAATAAATACTGGACAACATCACATACATTGCTCTGATCCTAAGGTAAGTAGCTAAAGCACTTGTGTTATAGAAATCAGAAACAACGACGGTACCAAGGTACCAGACCCGACCGGGGATCGAACCCGGAACCTCAGAGATTGCGGCGTCATTTAAAGTCCGGCATGCTCGCCTCTCGGCCACGGAGGTCGTCAACTTCGTCAGCTAGCTTTGCCCAATAGACATGCCTCTTGCAAACATTTTAGAGCCTTGGTCTTGCTCTATCGCCTCTTAAACACTGTTCGTTTAGAGTTGCGGATATCCTGTCACAAGAACTTTCATATCTGTCTATTGAGCTGCCGATATGCTTGCGAAAATGGAGGTCTGCATTGCCATTGAACGTCGTTCTGCCATGGGATTGAGAGTGGTCGGTAAGTTTTTGCAGCTTTTCTTCACGACGGGGCTTAAAAAATTTCGACCCGTCTACTTAGACAGTTACTACACACCTTTTGTTAACCTCATTACCTGACTCGCAGTTCTCTAAACATTTAAAGAAATTTGACAACTCTAGTTAAAAGCTTTTGGGACAGTATATATGGGCATTAGAATTTCGGAGCGTAAACCTCAACAAACGGGACCTTTTCTACTCGACTCTAATGTTCAATGTGCCTCCGACCATTTAGTGATCACTTCCGGTTTTCACCCTGGTAATCACGGAGACATCATTCAACAGTCGTCGCTTTATGGTCGTGATAAAGTCAATCACATTTTTCATGGACCCATGCATGGTCCCCATGGGGACTCATTTAGATTCATTTCCTCTGAGGCGGTTTCTAAAGTAGGAATTCATTGCAAATGGGTCCTCCTTATCTAGAAATTCAGCCAGCTTTTTTCTCGTGGGGTTATTATTTAAATAATTAAATAGGTACGATTTTGCGTAATTACCGATGCATTTTGATGTCATAGAATGTGATAAAGGACTCCCCCCTCTTGATCTGGCCAACAAGCCATGGCAGTCGCTGGCGATACTTAGTGTATCTGATTGTGAGACTGTATGGAAAGGGAAAGAGCTGCACAGACGGTTTTTTAAGGCTATACGCGAGCCTCACGTGAACTGAATAGCTTCCGTGAATTAGCTGCGCTTCGGTGACCTCTTTGGGGAAATTGAAGGATTTGCTTGTTCGATACAATTACCCACGCCCTTATTCCCTTAAAATTAGCAATCAGCAATAATCGCGCAGTCATCGCACGATTGATGCTTAGTGTCAAAATCTATTGACAGCACTGTCGGTAGAGTGCTTTGTTTTGGTTTTTTGCTGTAAATTTGCGATTTTAAAGCCAGAATCGCACAGTTTTTGCTATCGCATAGCTTTTGCATGATACGTAATCAGGGTAGACATTTGTAGGGCCTATCAACATCCTGGAGAATCACTCCGTCATGTAGTTTCAGGTTGTTTGGCTCTTCACTGATATTACTGACAAGACTATTCTTGTGAATAAACCTGATATAGTGCTGATGGAGCGTGCCCAATCGAAGGTGATTTTGGTGGACGTCACTGTGTTTGTGACGTCAAATGACATCATACTTTTACCAAATGTATGTTTTAAAAGAAAACTTGTAGAATGGCTTAGTACTATGATTTTTTATAAAATTAGTGACATTTTTAATAAATAATTGATTTTTGATTCAATAAACATTATTAAATAAATTATATTAATGACATTAAGTTTGATATATTATGTAATAAGAGTTTTGACATTTATAGTATTGTTACATCAATATTTGCATGCCATATAAAAAGGTGAAACATGAGTACTATCATATTAATGTTAACACCAATATCCCACCATGTTTTTAGCAAATAAATTATTCATTTCATTTCATTTCTTTTCATTTGCCATGATCTCGGTGAACTGTGCTATTGCCGGTCATTACCGCCCAATAAACGAGAAGTTTTAGGCCTATAAATCAAATATTTATAATATTTAATATTTATTTATTGCCCTTTAAAACTTTTACATATTAAAATTGTTATCTTCGTGTCCTTTAAGCATAATAAGTACAAATCCGAAATATTTAATAAAGGTCGTAAATACCACATATATAATGTCCGATTTTTTTAGCACTCATCCTGCTAGCCTGTGACTATATAGGTGAAAAGCAATCGTGAAAACCAACTTTCAAATGTGTATCATAAAAACTAAAAAAATGAAAATAAAAATACAAAATAACAACAACGACTTCATATTGCATAAACTCGTCCATCTTCAAACGTAAAACCATCTGTGATCATCTGTCTTATTCCTTCCCCTTGTAAAGAGCGAGAGCTAACAGACGTGAAAAATGGCCGGAGTTCATTCATAATACGCACAGATGTTTGGCTTGAATAACTAGAGGGAATGACCTTCAACCTTGTTAATAAATAAAAATGCCTTAAATGTAGCTTTTGCAAATTTTCGAATGATTAAATCGACATAATTTAAATTCTTAAATAAGTAGATGTTACGTCAGCTTACCTATTTGCGGTCCTCTTATCAGCTTATCAGGTGAGTACACTAATCTTCAAGGGGTGTAGGTATTTTTCAGACAGGGAGTGATTCAAATTTCCCATCACACTTTCTCAGGCTGTGGACTGACGAGCTATCCAAAATCATGCTAGAATTTATTGTGTTAGGGGTATGCAAGTTTATTAAAGTAAGGTATGTTTGATTAAACTAAAAAAATGAAATAGCATAATTTAACGATAACTCGGCGTGTTTAAAAATTTGAATCAACACTATCTACAACGATTGTTTATTTACACGACTATTAACACACTGTTCCTCATATTTACACTACTGGTTTCAGTTTATTTACACTAAAATAATCACTATTTATTTACACTAATTGCTGTACATGGCGTCCGTTTTGCGCGATACACACATATCAAGGTACTCCTGATTGGAGTATCGGTAGGGCATGATCGTAAAATTGTGATCGATATCACACGTCTTGCTAGTGCAACTAGATTTTCGATACTAAAATTCAGGTGAATCTTTACCTTGACACGTGCCAAACATTCTTTGAATTAGCCGCCTTGTCGGCAAGCAGCGAAAACACTTGCCGAAAAGCGCGGCGGCCGGCGGCCCCTTTGTACTAGATCGTTTGAGATGCACCGAAAAGACCGACTAAAATTAGACCAGGAGCTAGTGATCTTATCTCCGAGATCCTTTACCTACGCAAAGGCCATACAAGTTCCCAATCGCTCTAATTGACTCGAAGCGTCCAGGTACCCAATCTCTAAAAATTTTGACGTATTGCCAGGGCTCATGGAATAATACTTAATAATTATTTGTTTTTATTCCTATCCTAATTACTAAGATTCCTAAGTTTGATTCTATCTTTTTATCAAATGTTATCTGTATGGGCCAACCTCTGCCGGCGGCGGTTCGGCCTCTGAAGGCGGTTTAGCGCTTTCTAGGTTGGCCAAGGCTGTTCGTACCTAGATTGTGGGTATTCTGAGCGCGATATAAAGTTACGAGGTATGTCGGTCTTTTCCTGGCACAGTTCATGGTACTTAATTAAAATCTTTAGTTTATAAATTGTGCCGATTTCCTGTAGTTTTTTTTTTGGCCATTGGGTACTGACTGAATCATTTTTAGACTAACTATCAATCGAGCATACAACCTCAGTTGAGAAGTGCTGCCTAGACTATTGTGTCATTTAAAAAGATCGAGCCCGTGAATCAAACGCAAGACCTACCTCCATGCATGCAATCATTTATTTTGACCAAATTAGCTCTAAGCCTATGCCAATTAAATTGTCGGAATTTTAAAGACACCTAGGGATGAGTAACAAAAGGGAAATGTATCGACGTGTAAAACTATTGGCATTCACCTCGCTATGCAATTGATATCGTTGTAAACGTCACAATATCAACAATTATAAGTAATAATTTCACTTATGATCGAATTAATCAAAGAGTAAAAGCAATTTGTATTATGCAAATAAAGAATACTATTACTTTTACTTTTCGATCGATTGCTTATGCGAGACTGTTTTACTAAGAAATAACATAATTTTATACTTCTTTTAATAACTTCTCAACTGGCGGCCAATTTGGGAACAGTTGCATTTAGCACAAACAAAGTGCAGAGGAAGGCAAACGTTCTGTAGCCTTCTTTATCAGTCGATCTTAGCAGAAAAGTTTAAAATAACCAGAGCTGGGCCTACTTTTAGGCCACCCGTCATGACGGTAGGTAGGTTTTAAATTTCAAAAGCAAGAACTCAAACGGCTACAAGCTATCATCCTGTGGCATTTAATGAGACTTTTGCTATACCCGGCCTTACACCGTTTAAATTAAATCACTTTTTGATTTTTAATTTACAGAAACAAAAATGATATTGAACTTCTTCTAATTGTTAGTATTAAAATTAAATGACAGTGTATTGATTTGCGCTATCTCGATAGATACTACATCACTACTGCTTCGTCTGGTGCGCTGGCGGCCGCACTTTGACCGATCGCTGCTGCGCAGTGCGCTTCGCTTTCTTTAATTCTTTTAGTTCGGGTCGTGCGCCTGTCGCGATTAGATGCGTCATACGGACGCGCTTCCGGCTTCCGCGCGCGTCGTAGTATCGCAAAATCTGTCATTTATTAAAAACACAATTTTAACCTAGTTTGTTCTGTGGTAGTTAGTCAATGTAGAACCATCAAAAAGTCACAATGTGAGTGTGCGTGTGAGTGGTCGGTCAGTGTAATAAAAAATGTAGAAACTAGAATACCTAAATCTTGAGTTAGATGAGGAATGTTTTCGTGTATTTTTAATCATGATGAGTTCAATTTTCGATAGTAAGGAACAGTGTAAATAAACAATCGTACCTAGAGAGATGATTCAAATTTTTAAACACGCCGAGTTATCATAAAATTATGTTAGGTATTTTGAATTTCATTGAGTTAGAATAATCTAACTTATCGTTTTCGGTTAGTTTTAATTACCTTTCTCAATAATAAAGTCGCATACCTAAAACAATATTAACATGGTTTTGGATAGCTCGTCAGTCCACAGCCTGTGAAAGTGTGATGGGAAATTTGAATCACTACCTTATCTGGAAACAAACCCCCTGAATATCAGTGTATGTACTTACTTGATAAGCTGATATGAGGGCCGTTTTACTGGTTTTACCATTGGTAAGCTGCTAACTTAACATTTACTTAGCTAAGACATTGTATTTTTTTAATTGGTTTGTTCTAAATGATGTAGATTTTCAAATTAGAAAATTTGCACTAAGCTACATTTAAGCCCTAATTTTAAGTTAACAATGTTAAAGGTAAACAAGCCAAACATCTGACCGTGTAGTATAAGTTTATGAATGAACTCCGGCCATTTTTCACGTCTGTTAGCTCTCGCTCTTTACAAGGGGAAGGAATAAGACAGATGATCACAGATGGTTTTACGTTTGAAGATGGACGAGGTTATGCAATATGAAGTCGTTGTTGTTATTTTGTATTTTTATTTTCATTTTTTTAGTTTTTATGATACACATTTGAAAGTTGGTTTTCACGATTGCTTTTCACCTATATAGTCACAGGCTAGCAGGATGAGTGCTAAAAAAATCGGACATTATATACTGTGTTCATTTCAAACTGTCCTTTAAGTTATTTTATTCTATAGAACTGGCCTATAATGCAAAAAACCCAAAAATCGCAAATTTTTAACTTTCGATATCTAGCTCATTTTTTGACGTAGAAAAATGTTATAAAAACTAATCGATAGAGCTTGAAAAATGCATTGGAACTACATTAAAAAGTGATTTTCGCCAAAAAGTCCCTTACGCCCTTTGACATTTCCACCATCGACTTGTTGTTATTATTACCAGCGGGTCTAAATCGGCCGCATTGGATGTTTCATATTTCGTTCATAGTATGTTTCATTTAGCAAATCTTAAAATGACAAGTCTTTGATGAATCATAAAATTAGCCTCGAACATTTCATATTTGCAGTTCATCTAATTTGACAGTTTTGTATGGAAATTCGTAATATGGTCCACATATTATGTAAGTAATGAGTAATTCATATTAAATGTCAAATTGGTGAACCACCATTTTAATGTTATTTTTATTATTATTTTGTATTGAAATTTGTAGAACACACAAAACTTGAGTATTTTGAAACATTTTGTTCCTTTGTGTTGTTAAAAACATTCATTGTCACAAAAACCGTAAAGTAAGATTGGACGCGTCACTCTATTTTTTTAACGTCATCAAATATCCATCCATCCATTCCATCCATCCATTTGATGAAATGAATGATTCATTTATTAATGTGGCCGTTTTAGGGTTTGCAAAGCATTTCCGCTACATTTCACTAAATGAATCAGATTAAAAATGAAACATCTAATGCGGCCGTTTTAAACCTGCAGAAATCATAAGCAACGACGGTACCGCAACACTAATAGATGGCGCTGTGCCCCGTTAGCTCGCGCTGGAACTTGATATCTTCGGAAAGCCTAAAGTTAACGGTAAACAAAATTATTGTTATGAAAATTATCAAGCTTTATCGCTACCTTATTAAATTTTTGGAGGATTAGATCAACTTTATGATCTGATCTCTACAAATGTACAGAACAAGACGGACGACCAGTCAAAATTATATGCTCACACACACTGTCACTAGAGATGAGTTATAACAGGTAGAACTCAATATCTGTTACAACTGTTCCAATTATGAAAAAATAACAGTTCCAAATATCTGTTATTAAATAACAGCCTGTTATTTCTTATTTTGTAAGGAAAACATGTTTGGATACGATCTTGTAAAGTTGCAATAAGGTTTTCAATATTCGATACTCTACTCATGTATCCGATTTAGTATTTTTATTCAAACATACACTAGTATCATTGATGTAAGAAATTGATTTGAAAAATAATCTTTAGGCATCTAAATGTAAAAGATTTAGGTGCCTAGACATAATGTTGTGCTTTTATTTTGTGAATATATCCGAATTATTACGTCGATCATATACGACTATTTCTAATACCCTAAACTGAGTAATCTTCTAACAATTTCATTTGTTATGTATTAAATACTAGGAGCTTCTCTCTTCAACGCGATGAAAAAAAAAGAGACAGAGCTATAAAACACCTCATGAAACCAATTTAAGAAGACACATTTTGCGTACGACTTTTGCAAATGCGAGATTGATTTAAATTTGTTGTTTAGTAAATACTAGTTGCCTCTCTTTCATGTTTATGAGAAATGAATGAAAGGAGATTATAACAGTTATCGCCCTGATAACAGCCATAACAGGGACAGCCAGGCAATATTTTAGGCATCTGTTACACTTTCTTCTGCTGTTCTTACGGTAACTGTTATGATTTTGCTGTTATTTCCTATAACAGATATTTATCTTAGGAAGAACAGTTGTTAAATTCGGTATTTAAATACCTGTTATATTTATCTGTTACGATAAATACGCCTCACCGCTAAGTCTGCCACTTCCTACAGCCAGCCCAGCAGCAGTAGGGCTTGCATTCGAATAATTTGAATTTTAGAGTGGGTTCGAATATCAAATCTGCAATATTCGAATATTCGATTACTGAACGCCAAACTCAAAACTTTAATAAGCACTAAATATTACTTTCAAAGTTCGCGCGCAACGTTTGTTGTTACAGCGCGTTCGGTAAAGCTCGGAAGCGATCGGGAACTCTAGAATCAATGCAGCGGCGCTTGTAGTTTGCCGCATGCATTATTTTGTTGTCAGCCATTTGCATTTTGGACGCGTGCGGTGTGGAGCGTTATAATTTTTTGTAATAAGCTATCGAAGTTTTGTGTGCCTGCGGCCTACTTGGTTATCAGTCCTCTATCCGGTTAAGGAATTGTGTATTTTGATGTAAGTAGCTATATTTTCGACTTCATCATCATCATCACCAGTCTATATCAGTCCTCTCCAAAAGGAGGATTTTGCCATAATCGCCACGCTTGGCAGGCGGGTTAGCGATGGCAGTTTGGCCAATGGTGGAGAGGATACGCTGCTGCCCGTCTTCTTATGGCGATTATCCTGTAGTCGCCTCTTAGGAAGAGAAGGGGTGGTGCAATCCTTTTAACGTGCCGGCACCACACGGCACACGGACTTGTAATTTGACTTTATTATGCATAACCTTACCTAACCATAACTTAGCTTAGTGACTCGGCAAGCGTAGTCGGGACGCTCTCCAGCGACGTGGCATGTCTAACAGTGACTACTATAGGCTGCATCAATTTGCTTCCTGATCGATTGGCTATTCAAGCAGCCTAGACCAGCCTGATGATGAAACCGCCGATTCGTTTTGTAGTCAAAGATGAAAAAAGTTAAACTCATCATCATCATATCAGCCTGTTGCAGTCCACTGCTGGACATAGGCCTCCCCCAAGGAGCGCCACAGCGCACGATCTCCCGCCCTTTGCATCCAGTCGCTGCCAGTTGCCTTCTTCAGGTCATCGGTCCATCTAGCCGGGAGCCGTCCTACACAACTTTCGCCTAAGCGTGGTCTCCATTCGAGAACCTTCCTGCTCCACCTCTCGTCGGTTCTGCGACAGACATGGCCAGCCCACTGCCACTTCAGCTTGCTACATTTTTGGACAATATCAGTCACCTTAGTCTTATGTCGTATGACCTTGTTCCGAATCTTAATGAGATCCCCAACATAGACCTTTTCATAGCACGCTGAGTGACGTGTTATGTAGTCGGTGGGCCAACTTGACTGTCATGTTCCACGTTTCGGCTCCGTAGGTTAAAACTGGCAGGACGCATTGGTTAAACACCCGGCTTTTCAAGCACTGCGACAGTGTCGACGTGAAGATAAGACGCAATTTCCCAAATGCTGCCCAGCCAAGCTGCACTCTTCTGGCGATTTCCCGCTCGAAGTTGTCTCTACCGAACTGTAGTACTTGCCCAAGGTAGACGTACTCTTGGACAACTTCGAGCGTAGTGTCCTCGACGGAAATTGGTTCCGGGATGACATGTTCGTTGAACATTACCTTTGTCTTGTCCAAATTCATCCCAAGCCCCACACATCTCGAGGCAGCGTTAAGACTGTGCAGCATTTTTTGCAAATCCTGCAGCAATTCTGCCATTATAACTATGTCATCAGCAAAGCGAAGATGCGTTAGACATTCGCCATTTACATTGATGCCCAGTCCGTTCCAATCCAGCGTCTTGAACACGAACGTTTCGGAGATATAACATCTCCCTGTCTAACACCTCGGAGCAGCTGGATGGGTTTTGTTAGGTGGTTTTGTACTTGGACGGACATTGATGCTATACTGTACAGGCTTCTTAGCACCTTCACGTACCGCCAATCGACTTAGCATCGCTGCAAGGATTCCAGAATAGTCCAGGTTTCGACCGAGTCGAAGGCTTTCTCATAGTCCACAAGGGCCAGGCACAGGGGCTGGTTATACTCTTCGGACTTCTGTATAACCTGCCGCACGGTGTAAATGTGGTCTATGGTACTGTAACCTTTGCGATACCCAGCTTGTTCCGGTAGCTGGAAAGCATTAAATCTTGCGGAAAGACGATTTGTGATAAACCTCGAGAACAGCTTGTAAACATGACTCAGGAGCGTGATTGGTCTATAGTTTTTCAGGAGACTTTTGTCTTCTTTCTTGAAAAACAATGCCACCATTCCCCCACTCCAGGCTTCCGGAGTTGTCCCATTGGCTATGACGGAATTGAAGAGCCTCTTAAGTTCGCAAAGCACAGGTTGGCCTGCAGCTTTTAAGAGCCCAAATGTGATTCCGTCTTCGCCGGGAGCCTTCCCATTACTAAGCTGTCTGAGGGCCGCCTCAATCTCAACCTCCTCCACGTTTGGGAGATCTTCAGTAAAGTGGCGGGTAAGCTTGGCTCTTGGATCGTTCGCATCGGCTGCAGGGAATACAATGCGTACAATCGGCCGTAAAAGCCTTCGAATTCGGCCGGAATCTCCGGAACCGATGAGACCATTCTGCGATCCAAGGTTTTCAGCTTTGTCAGGTGACTTTTTTCCAGTCTTTTGGTGAAGACCTTCGACCCCCGATTCTGCTAAATCGCCTCCTCTGTGAGGCGAGTCTTGTAACTGCGGAGGTCGCGTCTCACCAATCTCCGGATCTTTATTTAGGTGCCAGACAAAGGTTCCTCTGGCATTTCCCGTCGACGTTTCATCAGTTCCAAAGTCCCGGCCGAAAGTTTGGCCTCTCGGCACGCTCGCTTTCCCTTGTTTCCCACTTCGCGTATGACTCCAATCACACCATCAAGGTCCCTGTCCACGTCCGCAGTAGTTTCCAAAGGAGCGAATCTATTTCGGAGCTCCAACTGGAATGTTTTGGAGTCTTAGCCGGCCTGGACCAGTCGGACGAAGAGTCGACCTCATCATGCGGCTTTTTTCCAGCTTAATATTGATATTTAGGGTGCCTCTTACCAGTCGGTGGTCGCTAACGGTGTTAAACCTATTAACCACAGAGACATCCCTAAATATTAGGTCGGGGGAAAAAGTCTTTTCGCATTATAGTATGTATGAACTTGAATAAAATCTCTTTAGCTGTACTATTTGTATCTGGCTGGTTTTGGTATCATTAAAAGTTTAAATTTTAATGAAGATAATCCAAAAAATTAGGAAAATGTGTGTTTTTCATTTGTTTTTCGTACTGTCAAGATGAGTGAATCTAATGAAGAAATTCGATACATTTTAAAATTTTACTACAAAAAAGGTAAATATAAAACGCAAGCCGCGAAAAAAAATTGCGATGTTTATGGACCTATGTCTGTGAGAGTAGCACAAATTTGGTTTAAGCGTTTTCAATGCGGAAATTTTGATGTCAAAGATGCACGTCGCTCTGGTCGCACTAATACGGATAAAATTGATGCCATTTTTGAAAAAGTGGAGCAAGATTGGCATATCAGTAGTTACGACGTAGCTGAAGAACTAGGAATTGACCACAAAACAGTTTTGGCGCATTTAAAAAAACTGGGTGCACAAAAAAGCTCGATATCTAGGTACCCCACAAGCTCAGTGAAAGAAACCTAATAAACCGTGTACTGATTTGTGATTCTTTATTACGACGTAATGAAACCGAACCATTTTTGAAGAAGCTGATACCTGGTGATGAAAAGTGGATCACGTACGACAAGAACGTGCGAACAAGGTCGTGGTCAAAGGCCGGTCAGGCTTCACAGACTGTGGTGAAACCCGGGTTAACTCGCAACAAGGTGATGCTGTTTGTGTGGTGGGATTGGAAGGGCATTATTCATTATGAGCTTTTACCACCAGGCACCATCGATTCTGAACTCTACTGCGAACAACTGTAGAGATTAAAGCAAGAAGTTGAGAGAAAGCGGCCTGAATTAATCAACGGAAGGGGTGTGGTTTTTAATCATGATAACGCTAGACCTCACACATCTTTAGCCACTCAGCAAAAATTAAGAGTTTGGCTGGGAGGTGTTAATGCATCCGCCGTATAGTCCTGACCTTGCACCTTCAGATTTCCACCTGTTTCGCTCTCTTCAGAATTCTCTAGGCAGTATCAGGTTAACATCACGAGAGGACTGCCAAAACCACTTGTCGCGGTATTTTGATCAGAAGCCCAAAATTTCTATAGCAATGGGATCATGTCCCTACCTACAAGATAGCAAAAAGTTATCGAACAGAATGGTACCTAAATACTTAAGTTAAATGTAAATAAAGTATATGAAAAAATGTTTTGAATTTTCTTTAAAAATGCGACGAAACTTTTTCCCCAATCTATTATATACATCTTGTCCGTCATGATGAAGTCTATCTCATTCTTCGTCTTACCTTCGGGGCTTAGCCAGGTCCACTTTCTCTGGGGCTTCTTCTGGAAAAAGGTGTTCATGCAGAAGAGCCCCTGCATACTCAGAAAGTTTACCAGCATTCGCCCCCTGTGGTTCCTGGTTCCATAGCCGTGCTGTCCTACACACGATTCGTCCCGAACTTCGTTGAGAACGCGGTTGTCTTGTTAAGCACCTATATATTTTCAAAGTTTTTTAAGAGACTGCGTTACGTTTTAATTTTTAACTAGAATTTGTTTTGATTAAAAAAAAATTGGTTCCGACTAAGATTTTGGCAATTATAATATGATTTATAAATAAAGTCGAAAATTAGACTTAGTAAGATATTGGCAAATACTACAAATACTTGATTTTAACCTTTTTTATGTTTTTTATTATTCGAATAATTCGAATAACATCCAAAAAATATTCGAATACCAGAAAGTTTCGAATATTTGCAAGCCGCGATTAGTCTCAATACCCCCGGAGGAAACAAACTTTTTTTTTTTTTTTGCTTTTTGGCCCTTCAACTTTATTACAAGAAATGTTACGTAGCAATGTTTTGATTCAAGCGTCACCGCGGCAAACTTTGTATCTAGCGCCTCAAAATTAATTATTCTTGTATTTTCATCAATGTTGCTGGGTTTTTATTAATTTAATTTATAATAAGTTAATTATAATATTTTTTTTTGCTTTATTTTAGTTTTAAATATTTTATTTATTTCGGCGGTTTCCCCGACACGATGAAGCTTGGATGAAAACATTATTAAGTAACATTTCTTGTAATAAAGTTGAAGGGCCCAATAGTAAACAAATAGTTAGGTACATATTATTGTTGACTTTTTGTAGATCGCTTCCTTAAGTCAGGGTTTTTTAAAATTTTATTCTAATTAAATACTTTTTAAATTACTAGCCCCAAGGTCTCAGTCATTAACTATCTAACACTAGGTATATAGTTCTAGGTGGGTAGGTACTTGCCATACTTAATAAAACACATATTCCAACTATATAAATTCTATTCACATAAATTAACATAATTGTTTGTGACAAATAACTACAAATTAACTTTTGTACTACAACTGCATAAGGGTTACAAATGCATTATAATCTCATGTCATGTTATCATAAAAGCTTTGAACAATTCAATTATAATGAAAAAAACATTGACCTTAATCATTTTTTATAACAGAACAGTTAACAAGGAATTTGGAATATTTTGACAATAGTTTTAATACAATTTTACTAAAGAAACTTGGCCAATTTTAGTACTAACAAACCTAAAAATAACAGCTGACCAAATTAAATTAAAACTTTGTTTAATTTAATTTGGTCCAGCTACTGTGTTTTTGGAATTTCTTTTTCTGTGTTAAACACAGGAACAAACTATAAGCATAACAAATTTAACAATTTATTTTAAAAAAACATAACATGTTATAAAATTGGCAAGATGTAAAAGGGAGGTAAAATAATTGGGCAAACAACCGTGGAGAAAAATAAATAATTAGTAATGTCATACTTAACAAGAGCATAGGTAGGTCATAGTAGATGCTTGCCGGTGATCGAATAATAATTATTGCACAGAATTGAACAAAGTAAAAAAATACATATTTTAGGAGATAGATTATGACATTTTAAAATGGTTCAAACTCAATCCAATTTATTTTTAGCAAAAATTTGACATAAATTAATTAATTTCATACTGTATAGTTATTAGGAATTTCACTGCGCAAATCAGAATTAGGTGATAAGTTCGGTAATGTAGCCAATGGCATAATCATAATAATCATAATCATTTATTTCTTCATAAACATAGGTACATACAAAGGTTGTAGGTTGTTTAAATGCGAACTCTATGCTTCACCCTTTCAGGTATATGAAGTAGGTATTTACATTTTAATTTAAACTTAGTATGTATAACAACATACTATATTACAAAATTTGCAAACTATAAACATTAATTTTATCATTTTCATTATCAAATCTATTCTAATTATACCAATTAAATCATAATTAAATTATATCTATTGAAGCTACATATATATTACACATTTAATCATTTATTTCTGGGTCTAAAAGGTATTCATTAACAGTATAATAGCATTTTTCAATGAGAAACTCAGTCAACTTAATTTTAAAATGTCTAAATGTGCTATTCTTTATTGTTTCTGGTAGTTTATTAAATATTTTTGGTGCCATTTCAATGACACTGTTTTTCATGAGTGCAGTTTTACATAAATTAGTGCGAATTAAGGGTCTCCTTGGGCGAAGAGGTCGGCTAGGTGCCTCCACTAATGGAAACAAGTCCGGATTACACTTAACAAAAACGCAACATTCCAGTATATACAGACATGGCAAGGTTAGCAATTTTAAAGTTCTAAAATATGGCTCACAACTTTCTATTCGTTTTAAATTGCAAATTGATCTAATGCACTGCTTCTGGGCGACAAATAAGGTTTCTTTATGTGTTGAATTTTCCCAAAACACTATACCATAACGCAGTGTAGATGATACAAATCCATGATATGCCGTTAAAACTGTGCTTCGGTCTGCTACTTTTGACAATTTATATAAAGCATAAGAAAAACTGTACAACTTTTTACACACCTTCATAGAATGAGACTTCCACGCCATATTACTATCAATATAAATACCTAGGAACTTAGTGGCATTCGTTTCATAAATTTTATCATTTTCGTAATTTATTGATAGCACCGGGTTAGTCATCCTCTGAGAGAATTGCATAATTAAAGTTTTTTCCAAATTTACTTTTAAATTGTTTGATATCAACCATTTGATTATGTTATTTAGAGTAAAGTTTATATCTTGTTCATAATTTTCCCTACTATTACATTCAATAAAAACAGTACTATCATCAGCAAAGAGAATCATTGGATGCAGACTAGATTTAACCATATCATTAATATAGATAATAAATAACAAAGGGCCCAATACACTGCCCTGCGGCACACCACATTTCACCATTCTGTGCTGTGATGCATATTTTTCTTCAAATTTTGAGAACATACAAATTTGAGTTAATTCAGTGCACTGCTTTCTATTTTGAAGATATGATCCAATAAGATTAAGGGCATTACCACGAATACCATACCTATTTAATTTCACCAATAATACCTCATGGTCTACGTGATCAAATGCCTTCGTCATATCCATGTATACTGCACATGATGGCACCCCCCTATCTAGACTATGTATTACCCTTTTTACTAGGTCATAAATTGCAATATTTATTGATGTGTTTTTGCGAAATCCTTTTTGTTCTTTGCTCAGAATAGAATGTTTTTCCAAAAAGTTATAAAGCCTGTTATATATAGCCCTTTCAAAAATTTTTGAAAATACTGGCAGCAAAGCTATTGGTCTATAATTATTTATAATGCTTTTATCTCCTTTTTTGAATAAAGGTTTAACTACAGCTGTTTTCAACCTGTCTGGATAAATACCTGTAGTAAAACTAAGATTAATAATATGACTCAATGGTAATGCAATTGACATACCAATATGCTTTATTACCTCTGTACTTATACCATCATAGCCAACACTGCTTGTATTTCGTAATGACTTTATTGTATTGTATACTTCATCAGGTGTGGTGGGGCCCAGGAAAAGAGACCCTAAATTATTACTCTCTATATTGATTTTGGTTTTTCTTGAATTATTATCATTTTTTAAGTTATCAGTAAAAAAATTATTAAATAAATTGGCAATATCTTTAGCATTAGTTACATATTTATCATTAATTTTTATATTTAATATTGGTTCTTTTGGCATTTCACTTTTTACTTTATTTATTACGGACCATGTTGCTCTTGATTTATTTTTCGATGTATTTATATAATTAGAATTTTGAGCATGTTGAGTTAGTCTTATTATCTTTTTAAGTCTAGTAGAATATCCCTTGAGTTTAATTTTACTTTCATTATCATTAGTTAATCTACTACGCCAAAGATACTCCCTCTTTTTCCGACAGCAAGTCTTTAATCCTCGCGTCATCCATTTTTGTTTCTTTTGTGTTGTTTTTTTAATTATTTTATATGGAAAGCAAAGATCGTACAAACACTTAAAAATATCAATGAATGCGTCATAAGCCATATTAGGGTCATCAGAAGTCAAAATGTCTTAGAAAGTTAGGCTTTCAATATGTTTTTTAAATAAATCCTTATTTTCTCGGTTTATGTCCCTACGTTTAATAAACCATGATTTTAATTTGCATATTCTCTCAACCGGACATGTCAGAATCTGTGCAGTATGATCCGATAATGCTGTTCCCACTACTTCACCCTTAGAGCCTCCTATGTTATGTATAAAATTATCGAGACAAGTTCCACTAGCCACTCTTGTTGGTTGTTTGATTGCAAGATTTAATTTATGTTGTAATAAGAGAAATTTGAAATCACGGCTTTTGGGTGTATCTTCTAGTATATCTATATTAAAATCACCACCAATAATGATCTTTTTGTCTTTGAATTTACATACAAACCTAAGAATGTTTTCAAGAGTTTCATGATAGATACCAAGCCTATTTTTATCTTTCCAGGGGATTCTATATAAACATATTACAATCATATTATGTTCAGGAAGTTCTATGCCACAACATTCCGCAATACATTTAACAGAAAGTTTTTTTATGTTTTCCAATATTTTAAATTTAAGTCTTTTCCTAACTAAAATACACGCTCCGCCTCTTTTCTTATCCCTTGAATAACTTGTTGCTAATGTGAAGTTTGGCAAAGTCAAATATTCTTCAATTTCAGGTGTCATGTTATGTTCGGTTACACATATAATATCAATAGCCTTTTGCTGTCTCTCAAATTCATCTAAATGTATCAGTAGTTCATCACTCTTACTTATAAGTCCTGAGATATTTTGATGAAGAACATTTAAATTATTATATTTCACGAAAAAACTGGTCCTCTTCAACAGTGTTTGTCTTTTGAGTACAGCTTGTATCATGAGTTACATCAAACTTATTTTGTATTTTTATGGCTGTGATCAATTCAGATAAATTCCCAAGTATTGTTTTTACTCCACTATTCAATAAAATTCCTGAGAATTTAGAGAACATTTCAAATGTTAACTCCCTATTGGAATCAATGAGGTAGCCACACTGTTGAGTTAATATATCATGACTAAGTAATTCGTTAAAAGTCTCTACTCTGTAATTATATAATGGT
This sequence comes from Anania fuscalis, assembly GCA_950371115.1. Lineage (NCBI taxonomy): Eukaryota > Metazoa > Arthropoda > Insecta > Lepidoptera > Crambidae > Anania > Anania fuscalis. The sequence continues at coordinate 12,212,270 of OX493335.1, read as the reverse complement.
TTGCCACACACATACGTAGGTGCGACCAATATGATGTTTGTGTGTGTAATCTCTTGCAATTTTTTTGTTAATAGAATATACCAAAGTTCTGTAATCTTGCGATATCCGAAAATCCGTGTCACCTATAATAATAATGCAAAAATCCTGCTTAGTATATCCTTTTAACTTCTTATTAATACCCTTCATTAAAACCTCAATGCCAACATTTGCTGTTAAATAGTGACAATACTGAAAATCACTAAATGTGTTATTACTGGATATGTTTCGAAGAACTTTGTACCTCTTATCGCTGGATATAATGCATAATCTACTACTCGTTCCTTCTGCTGGTTTGCTTGCATTAGTCTGGACATGTATATTCTTTCCTTTGCATATATCCTGGTCTCCATTGAGCAATTTTGTTCCCAATTCTGAAAGTTGTGTATTCATATTGTCGATTTCACGTCGCGCTTCAACTAATTCCTTTTCTAATCGAATAATTTGTTTTTTTAAGAAAATATTTTTCGGTTCTTTTCCATCAGTATGAACTGGTCTTAGGTCAGTTTGTATTTTGTCACTGCGACCGGTTCTAGCTGTAATCACTGGAGTAGCACATAAGTTATTTGAAGTTGCATGTTTTTTTGAAGGTGAAATGCGGCAAATTGTTTCCAAATATTTTATTTGATCTGTCAGTTTTATAACTTCTTTTTTCAAATTAATGTTTTCCACGTTCATATTATCTAGTACCTTTTGGTTCTTCGTAAGTTTGGAGGTGAGCTCATCGATTTTCTTATGTAGTTCTTGTGTTTGCAGAGTGTTTTTATCTGCAAATTCGTCACTTTTTGAGAACATGTCACCGTTTGATTTATTATCCGAAACTTCTCTACCTTTGGGTGTCAGAGTACGTAGAAAGATTTCCTCTGGAGACCCGAATGACTCGTCTGTCAAAATATTAGACTCTTCAATATCAGCGAATACTTTTATTTTTGGTGTATGTGAGACACAAGTTTTTTTTCGTAACGTAATATTTGATGGCGAAATGGTGGGCTTTTTTTGCTTGCCCGTGCATGAGTTACATTTCCATTTCTTCTTTGATTCCGGTTTCATTATTTGATACAGTTTTTCTGAGCAACCAGCACAATCATAATGAAATCTATTATTGCATGCGACGCACAATAAAGTGTCCTTTAGTCCAACTCGTGTCTTGCATTTAAAACACACTACTATCCTCGGCACTGTACCGTTTTTACTGGAAGAAACAGTATTTTGAGACATCGTAAATAGTTATTTGTTGACTGTCTTTAGTGAAGTAATCACAAAAAGAGAATTCAGCCCGAGGATTTGATCCGGGTGTTTCGTGAACTTGTACCGCAACTCTTAGCCGCTAAACCAAACACTGTATACTGTAGGTGGCGAAACAAGCGTTCTATTTGTTCACACAATAAAACGTTATTTTTTGAGCATCTGTACGTTTAAAAAGTTTTTGCAGTCACCAACAATTAGAAGATTCATTAATTTAAGTTTGATTTATCACTAAAGTTACTTGTTACAATTGTTTTTATGACTTTTCCTGGACAAAACACAGATAATTCACTTAGTTTATATTGTTTTAGCACAAATCAGTACAAATTAAGCGTCATTGATCGCCGTCACTTATTATAATTTTTACACATTGTCCTCTTAGTCTTTTCACTCACAAACATTATCACTGAATATTTATATGATATAGATAACTTGTGTCCGTTTTAGTTGCATAATCTTCACAATTACTATTTTAAAAACACTTTTATTTCGGAGCCTTTGTTTACCGTGGCAGTGGCGCCATCTTCCTCTTGGCTGGTCAGCAGACTCAAAAATAAAAATCAATCAAAAGATTTTCAACCATTTAGTATCAACTGAGAATATAGTTGGGCTAGTTGATGATACCATCAATCAATTGACATACCTACCTAATTTTATGAGCTGTCCAAACGCACCCCTTTCTGACTATAGCGATTTTTTTCTTTTCTTTGTAAAGGGTGTTTTTTTTTAATAAATGATGTCTTAGAATTATTTACGAATGGTGTCAACATCTCAATTTTACGTGTTGCTGTATGTAATAGGTGCATGCTGTTGACTGTACATTAATATCGTGCAAAAAAGGATAGATATATAAAAATAAGTTCGTAGCCGCATTTGTCTCTCGTCCGTCTGTACAAGTTTCCGAAACGAATGTAGGAATGTTGATACATTTTTCACTATTATTACGACAGACGATTATCACTATTATTAGACGACATTAAAGTTTTGCTAACATAATTTTAACTGTAGATAATGCTATCTACCTAAAAGAACGCAGGGCGGGTTATTTAAAAAAATATTTATCTTAATCAAATAATTATTTACTGCCTATGTATTGCACATTATCATAAATATTATATTAAAGTATTCGTTTATAGATATTAAAGTTTTAATAAATAAAAGCCCGTAAACAAATCAGATACTCGTCAAGAAGGCGCTAAATTATAAATATTCTTTGACGTAGTCATCTATAATATTGCAATTTTAAACACAAGGCTAAAAACTTTCAGTTTTTTTGTATTTTTTATAAACCATACCATTTTATATACTTAACTATTATTTTGGCCTGCACAATTGGACGGTGTTTTTGGTTTTAATTAATAAAGTATGTTGAAGTTCAGTTATATTTTTTTATTCCGTCAAAGTATTTGTTTTCGGGCTGTACGTGGTTGCGAGTGTGGTTACGGGCTGTATGTATGTTCGCAATAAACGTATTGTTTTTATTTGCTAAATTAAAACATTTTTTACATTTAATCACAAACTCTCAAAATGCTTTATAAGTTTACTACTAACATAACATTTTTAAATAGCAAATCTTGTCATGTTTTCGTCTATATCTCATAAAATCGGTGGTTATATGTGTGGCTTAATTAATGTTAGTTGTATTTTGTTCGAATAAGGTATAAGAGTATAAATTGCGTACAGTATAAATTATGTTAAAAGCGCAAAACTACCTAAAAGATGTTTCAAGTAATTTTTTGGATTTTTTTTTTTGCTCATTGATGAAATATTTGGAATTTGATGAGCTTCTCACAACACTTAATAAAGTTTATTTTAATTTATTGTCTCTATGTGAGCTAAACTTTGAGCTAATCATAAAAATATGGAACAAAGATTAAGCAATTGCATAATGTAAGTACTTTTCAAGCACTATTTTACAGCTACGCTAGTCAAATTCCTACCTTATTATTATGGCAATGTGACATAAAACACGCAATCAGCTTGCAATAAAATAAATTAGTTGTTGTTAAAGCCAGGTACATAATAAAGCACGGTCAGGCTATGTGTAATGTGATGTTATACAAAAAGCGCACCAGTAAATTACACATTGGTACTTCCATATACTACTAGGAATGCACATTATATTTTTACATTAAATTGTAACCTTTTGTAGAAGAATACTTGTATTTTTATTTACTCTAATATATACAGCAATTTTGATCCGCCCCATTAAACAAAAAAAATACATGTGACTTGATGTCATTTTCAAAGACTATGAGTAACCCAAATAAACCAAAGAAAAATCTTAGTAATAATTATATAGTACATAAAACCTCGTATAAATATTAGGTATATCTAAACCTCAACCATTTACAGTGCTAGCTAAGCTATTATACATTAATAAATATATTTTTATAACCAGGCTAAATTGGAACACGGTGTTTTCAATTCCTATACTTATATCGACATTAGTTATTAATGCTATTAACACGTTAATTAAGGCTCTACCTTCTAATTATTTTATAGATTGCACTATAATGATACCCGGGACAAAAATATTTCGACAATTTCCAAAAGAAAATCATCTTAAACTTAGCGCACCTCTCTTACACAAATCTCTCTATGACAGATTAAGTACTGTCGTGTATTTGTCATAGACAATCGATGTCATAGACAATCGATGTCATAGACAATCGATGTCATAGACAACACAGATGTTTATTGGAAAATGCTTATTTTTACGAATTACAAATTGTACTAAAGTTTGTAATTAAATATTATCACTGAAGTGTTACAATACAAAATTCACTTCTAACAAATATTTTGGTACTATGACTAACTTCATCTATTATGTTATAAATAAAAGTTAGTTACTATATTCACAAATAATGTTACAATAGGCCTTACACTTGGTTAAATATTACGCGGCAATTATAAATGTATTAAAACAATTTTGTATTATGTTATTGAATAGGATGATGGCATTGCTATAGGATTAGTTATTGTCTATGCCATGGAGATTTGCCCTTACAAGACAAAATAAATTGTACTCAGCACTCCATGTGTCAAAAGTAATGTTTTAAACTCAAAACCGTTCCCTATTTTGTCTTATTTCCTCCATAAACTCTACATATTATTGTTATCTACATTTGATATGATAGCGCTACATCTAGATCTATGATATCCTTACAATTACATATTAAGCCGACAATGACACCACTAAGGTTAAGTATCTACACAGATATAGCTTACCAATATCCGTGTAATATAATTGTACATGTTTATTATGAATGGCAATACCTTATATTCAATCAGTTGCTGTGTAGACAGTTTCAATCTGGGTCAAAGCTTCAGCCCATATTTAAATATCTGACAATTATAGCGACATTATTTTTAAGATGATAATTACTGTCGCTTGACAGATTTTTAGACTACGGTCTTGTGGTGCCAGATATTTTTTCAAAAGGGTGCTACAGCACTGTACTAGTTCCTATCCAGTTTAGAGCCGGAAAAATTCCACAAAGAAGCGGCAGAGTTAAGATCGCTAGAAAACAGTATAGCTGACACTGTCAATATGTATAGAATGCCAGCGCTGCTTATTCGTGAAGTTGCATCACATTACAATTCCCGGCATAGATCTTGAGACGATCATCGTATCAGAGGCGCTCGTGCGTGGAGCAAACAACCAATCCCGGCCGGTGGCGCAGGCACGTCGCGCGATTTGCCAATCACCTAATCAGACTCAAGATCCGTGTCGCTAGTTGTATTATTTAAGCCGCACAACTGACAATTTTATAAACCATAGTCGTACTATAGTCGTTGCGACTTCTATCGCCTAGTTTGAAAGTGCCGACAAAAGCGGACTTACCGTCTCACTCTTAGTATGTCCTTAAATTATGGGTATAATTTATACAATCGTGATTAAGTTGAGAATGTATGTGATTGTACTCGCCTACAAAATCAAAGGCACAGGAGTTTTCAACGACCAGCGTTTTTCAATCGATTATTTAAATCAATTCAATTAATATTATTCGAAATGTAGATAAAAACGTTTAGAATTCAATTACTACACCTATGTTTGTTAAAAAATTATCACCCAGGTCAAATATTTATCAAAAGTTAATACTGATCACAAATAGGTAGCCAATCACTGCATGCCCTATGTACTGGACTTAGTTACTAATAAGTACATTGATTAATTTTCACATGCGTTTTGTGACAAGTCATCTAACACTTACAATAAAATGGTTTTTGTGTACCTTTTGCAATAAGTTATTAAGCAACTGAAATCTAATAGCCGTTAAAATTTAATAATTTCAGTTATACATTAAAACACAACCATAAATACAAATAATTTCAAAACCTTAAAAATTAAGATTTTTTTACGGAGGGGAACGTAATAATTGTAAATAATAATAATAATGTCATGAATCTCACTTTATCCTTGCGCCATCTGATGTTTTATAACATACATATAATTTTATTTGCACTGTATTTCTTTAATGTTATCCATGTGCAAGTTATTATAGGGGACATACACAAATTACGACACACTTCATCGTGCGAATTTTAATGACCGCACTCCAAGAGAGGGTCAGTAAAGGTAACAAGGATGGGGTCTTTAAATCGTGAAATTAGTGTGACGCTTATTGATAGCTCCATGTTAAATAAAAGATAATTCCAACATAGTAGCAATCAGGCGAGTGCTTTTCCAACTAACCTACCGGGACGTTAGTTGACCTGACGAAATCTTTCAAGTGTCCCACGAGAGGCGATCAATTTTTCTTAAGTGTTTTATCATCTTTAATAAACCTTGCATGAAATTGCTAAAAACATTTTTTTTTATATCTTGCTGATATAAAATTTTTTGCAAAAGGTACCAAAAATCCGAATAAATTAGACATCGTTGTTTTTCCTTCCGTTAGCCGGCGACCCGGGAAGGTAGCTCTTTAGTCAGTCAATACTTAAGTCATGGGAGACGTGGCGGGAGAGTTTAGTCACATCTAGCCCAGCGAAGTCGGTGAAGATGTCTGAAGCTGAAGGCTTCGAACGGCCCGGGGAGGAACTGCTAGAAGCCTGTTCGCAAGGATCTAAGGTTACTAACTTCTCCTCTTTGCTGCTGACTTCGAACGGCTCCGAAATACCTAGGGAATAAATAATTATAATAATATAAGCATTGAATTTAGCTATACTTTATTCTACTTTTTATGTACCTACATTTTGTAAAAAAATGATTTTTTTTTATAAGTTCGTATATTCATATATTCATTCAATTGTTACTTTTCTATAAAGATTGAATGGATAAATAAACATAGAATAATTAGCTATTAATTTCAGTTAAGCTAATAAAAACGTTATTTAGCTATGGATTTTGTGATTGGAGGATAAAGTGATTTAAGTTAAATTACTTGATGACATGATGATAATAGCAGGAGATAATAGAAAGCAGGTTAGATTAACTTTTCTAACAGTAGAAAGCATTTACTAGTCTAAAGCATTCACAGTTGCACACGTCATATTGAGTAATTCTTGTATATCCTCACCTAGCACACTTCTGACTTCATTATTCGGCTGGCTGAAGTAGATGAAGCGATAGAAGCCAGGCGTCCTCACTCCACTGCCGACTGAGAAGCTCAGCGTGATAGTTCGCGGCTGTCCGGCCGCCGATGTATGCGGCAGGCTTATTTTAGCGAGGTACTCGTATGCTATGTAGTCTTCTAGGCTGTGGAAGTTGGCCTGTTGAAGGGACAATATAGTATTAATATAGCAGTGTTATTTTATTGTAAGAAAACTTAGCAACAAGACCAGCAATATGTGTCTACAATCGCTTTTTTACAACCATGCATATTATGTCAATCGATATTTTCGTCATGGACAAAAAAAAACACTGAATCTGCGCTTCTGGCGATTCATAAGTTTCAACTATAGGGTAACATTATCAAGGTGCATAGCCAAAGTAATGATTTGATAACAATTACGAAATTTGAAAATAAAAAATGAATGGGATTTGCCATGAAATTTCCGTGTAATCACGTGGTAAATTCTGATAAATCTGGAAGTCACTGGGGGAGGCCTATGTTCAGCAGTGGACGTCCTGTGGCTGAGATGATGATGATGATGAAATTGGCATCGTTATAATTATCTTGAAGGCAATGACGAATTTAGATATCATATCTCTGCGGGGAGCAATTGCCACTTTTCTAAGACCCCACAAACAAAAAAAAAATGAGATTAACATAAAATGTGGACATTAGTCGACAAGACCAAATACGCTAGCGCCATCTGTGATAAGTTTTGCTCCTGCTTTTTCATTGGTGCAACGATTCTGAATGGCACGCGGCCGTCTTGCCTTTCTTTACCGAAATCATAATGTTCAAATAAATATAAATTGAAACGTTGTTTTTTATTTTGACTTCAGTCTAGTGATTTTTCTTTACGCGAAAAACTAATGACTTACATCGTAAATCCCAATCCAGTCGTTGCTGTGCACCTCAACGTCATGTGACAGCGTACACTGGGTTCTGAAGTCCGCATCGCCGATGTACCAAATCCGGCTGATTGGCGCGAATTCCACGGTCTTTTCAGTGTAGTTGGAGAATGACTGAAAAATAATTTAATTTCATACTGTAATACTATTTTGTATGTATTGAACTCGTCAAAATTAATCAAATGAGCTAAAACAAGAATGTTTTGCTAATAGTCATGGAATAGTTCCACTATCAACCCTGACTCCATCATCAGATCAGAATGGTGGTACTGTATCATTTTATTGCCATATTCAAATATAATGCATGTCAAATGCTGACAACGTCTATAATCGATATGTCTCAAACCAAATAGGTTACAACGGCTACCTTTGAGAAACCATAATCGCTGTGCTACAAAATATGCGAAGCTTATCTACATAAAAATCTATAGGCGCATGCATTTTAGAAAGCATTGTTTTCCAAATTAGTTAACATAATCCGAAAACTTAAAAGCATAAAGGTTTCGTGGTCATTAAATACCTACCTCATCTGTCGCATATTCACTTTGTTCCAAATTAAGCTGAAATCAATATTAGTGCGGTCATACCTGGCAATAACTTTGTCGATTCAAAAAGTTTGAGCACGCTTAAATTGATTTTGGCACAATTCGTAATGCATGGAGGCCTGCACACGCTGCGGGTCCAGTTCGTAGTCGCCACTCGAGAACTTTTCTTACCCAACAGGTGCCAGCTCTACGAGCGATGTGACCCGCCCGTTGCCTTGCCACTTTAGCATTGCGATTAGAATCCATACTTCGGATTTTATCTCGCAAAGAAATGCCAGGCAAATATTTCTCCCTACCCTCTCTTGAAGGCTGCGTATGATTATTGATGAAGCTTTTTAAAGGCTTTCTAACTAATAAAGTACCTACCTGATCTTCCGTAAAGTCAGTATAGACCGGATCAATAAGCTCAGTGGCTCCGAGGATCCCTATTCCGTCCGAGTCGTCAACACTAGGGCCGTCTTCTGGAATGAAGTCGTGTAGCTCAGCAGTGTCGGAGGTGGCTTCGTCAGTTGTTTCGATAAAAGCGCTTGAAGGCATTATAGCCATAGCCGATCGCATTCTTACACCAGATCGGGGGCCGCGGGCCATTTCTTCCATGATGGACCGCGTGAAACCGTGCCGGATCTAGCATGCAAGTGTTATGTGCAAATTAAAAGGAATAGCTGTGCGGGATTAATAGGTACATGCATGATATAGGGTAGGGTGTAAAAATTAATAACGAAAACCGGTAATTTTAATTGCGAATTGTAGAACTAAGAGTTAATAAAAAAAGAAAAACAAAAATACAGCTTGACTAGATTTTTTTTAATTCAATATTAAATTTTAAAACATGTATATTTGATCTGCAATGCCTTCAAATGCTAAGGGCTTCTTATAAATATGAAACCAGATGAATAAAATTATCGTGGTACTTTGCTTTGTTATTAGTTTTATCACCCGTTATATTCTAAATTGTAAAGGTGACTTGCGCACAGCCAGATTAGTTTAGTACGAGATTTAGACATCATTCTGTCTCTATAATCAACATACAAATTGACAGCTATAGAATGATTTTTAATACCGTGTTAGTGGATGGTTCGGGATTAAATTCACTAATCCTAAGATGCGCGATTGGGCCCAAGAGTACGGAATAAAATGTAAACGTCAATATGAGATTAAAACTTTAGTAACTTCACTGCAACTGTATTTAATGGAAATATTAAAAACTAAAGAAACGATTTTGTACATTAAATACAACAAGAATAACATTTTTAAACATAATAATATAGTTTTCCCTCCATGACTAATTTTATAAACCAGTTACCTCAATCATATAAAAGTAAATAAACAGTACAATTACTTTATTTTATCAGCCACATGCCACAGGCGGTTAAATGCAGGGTGTTTTACATTGTGTTATTGTTTCATACTGAATATACCATGTATCATAAATAACCTAACCTAACCGAATAAATTTGAAAAAGGTCCTATTAAATTCGATCCCTTAGGCTTGGACCCGACTGACCGGTCAGTCCTGGGGGTCTAGCGCGAAGTGACAAATCCGATATATCGGCCGTTTGTTCGGGCATTTCCTAATATGAAATGCAATCGGTCGGTCGGTTTGATCGGGCATTTCAGTCGATTCGACCGATCATCATTTGACATTAGTGGCATCGTGAACCCTACTCTGAAGTGTATCGGTCCGACCGAACATTTGAGTTTGACAAGAGTTTTATCGGAGATCTAATGTCAAATTTTACGACATCTAAATAGCTATCGTCTGACCATCGTAAATGGACATATTTTTTAACATGCTTAGAAATCTTGTATTTTATACATACCTAATCATTGTTTACAACAAGTTTCACACCTCCAAGTTAAAACTTCATAACCACCGCATAGCACAAGTACAATTTTACGACACAAATTATTGTAAACGTTATAAAATCTATCAAATATAATAGTTTGGTATGCCGACTTGACAAAACAATTCATTTCTTCTTATTTTGCTTTAATGATGAAACTATTAGAAATGCACTATTAGCACTAAGCCACGAATCCCTAAAAATGCAATAGGTAGGCAACACAACCATATTTTGTCCAATCTTAGAGACCATTATATTTGGTCGGATTCGCGCTGACAGTGTGACAGACAGCTGATCAGACCAGAATAACAAACACAAACTTTTTTTATGGTTTCAAACTGTAACACGTCGTTATAATATTATTTTTATTTTTCCTAATTTAAAAAGCATTATTTAATAAATATGACTCATTTTCTACAAAAAACTTATTATTATGCCCCATAACGCCATCTATCGAATTATTTGCAAACTACTTTGCGATCGAGTATCTCAGGACAATTTTTAAAATCAATAAGCAAGCAATGACATTAAATGTGTTCAGCATTTATTTTTCTAAATGTCATAAACAATTGGAATGGTGCAATTTTCTTAGTTTCAATATCTAAAATTGATTGAAAAAAACATTTTTCTGTTAATAGAAACCATGTTTACGCATTAGTTTACTAATATTTTGAATCGGCAAGAGACTTTTACAAAACCGGTAAAATTTTAATACGTAGTCATAACACTAGCACTCAGTATCATTCATTCCGATACTCTTCTACAATTGTCTGTGGCCACGATGGAACTTCGCGATTTCGATGTTGTTTCGCGCTAAGGTTCCAATCGAAACTTCGGTCGAGGATCGGTCGGATGCGAACATTCGTATGGTACATTTCGCGCTAGACCCCCTGAACCTTATGTCTATGCAGACAAGGTTTCAAGTGGCGCGTTAATAATACTGGACGGACCGGTAAGTTGGGCTAAGCCTAAGGAGTATCTTCCTTTATCCCATTGGTAAAAGTGTTTGTATTAAAGCAGTAGATCAAATCTAAATCCCGTAAAAAGATGGTAACAAAATATGAAATTTAATAAAAAAAACGTTTTAAAGTTGAACAACCTAAAATCAGGCTTAATGAAAAGCAAACTTAATCCAATAAATAAAGCATTCAACACTATACTACGACAAGGTACAAACACCTTTATGTCATTACAAGGAAATAATGCAATGAAAACCCAGGCAGCTAAAGTATGGGTTACTAGAGTATCGATCATAAGTCTGGAATGGATTGTAATATTGAGATCAAATATCTATGCTGCGGATAAAACACCGGTAAAAATTCACTGTGTAGATAGATCTTGATTTAAAAAACATATTGATCTACCAACTTGAAACTAACTGTTAGATTCAGAATGATATTTAAAAAGATCTATAAAGATTGTGTGTTCCCATGCATCATCAACATACATAGCTTTTAATTGGTATGCTTGCCATAAAGCAACACTTAGTGCTGTTTAGTAGTGTTTTGTAATAAAATAATCACTTTCTATTCGCTAACTCGCGTGATGTTTTCGGTGAACACCATAATATATAGGTCATTCCTAACCTTATTTTGCCAGTATTCAGCAAACGACTTCATATAATAATCGGCGGTAGTCAACCGCAGTTTGTGACACATACACAATGTGTGACTTTCTTTAGGGTTGAACCTTATCTGTTATAACGAAGTCGCGTTTATCCCGTGTGCTGACTCTAATACACCTGCTTTAAAACACTATCGCGGCGCAGAAACACTGACCTTAAATATCTTAACTGGCTGTTCCATTCAAATTTTAGCTAATTTTGTGTGTACATTTGAAGTGCTGATAACTAATATATACGTTTACCGCATATGACTGCCAATCTTGCGGCTACTATTCTAGTTTTCTGTATCTCCGCATCTGCCTATACAGTGTGCTATGTCACTAAGACGGCGATATTCATAAAGGCGTGAATTAAATTTGACAGCAACGATTCCCGATATTAATTTCAGGTGCGCAGAAAGCATCAAGCGGAAAGCTTCATTTGCTAGAATAAGACGCAGCAGCATCGGCTACCCGCCCATGTTACTGTTCTTATTCTAGCAAATAAAGTTCCTGAGCGACAAAAAAAGAAAAATACGATTCCGTGCTAACAGCTCATCTGTTACAGTCCTTACATTATACCTACAATTTATTTTATATTTTACGTAGTATAATTCTTACTCTGTGATTATACCAACCTTGATATTGTACAATGCAACGACGGGCTTGTGGTCGCTGACTGTGTAGTGTGGCATGTGGTTGTATGAAACTAGGTCAGCTCGGAGGGTGATGTTCTCATAGTTGTCTGCTATGACCTTGTACAATATCCTGTCGGTCCACGAAGGTCTTCTCCTGAAGATAAAAATTGTCATAATTGGCAAAAATGTTACCTCCTAGTAAAGCGTCTTATCAAAATAAATCAAATATACCCAAACACAAAGGATTTCCTAGCCTATCTGGTTTCGCCTCCTCCTGGTTCCATCATCAGATCAGCACGATGGTATCTAATTACTGTTTTGACAAACATACAAACAAAGTTTTGATACAACAGTTAGACATTTAACTTGAACCTACATAGGTTCAAAGCGACTTTCAAGATTTGATTACACAGATGTAAGTCAAAAGTAAACCTAATTAAAGGGTGTATAAAAGACCTTCACATCTACACTGGGCAAGGGTTAGTGAGTGCAGAAGTCACTTTATCACATAGAAATCCGCTAGCGGGGGACATCGGGACTAGGATTGCGCGAAGCATACCAGACCACGAGCTCCATTTTAGATAAAGGGTCGGAGAGGGCAGAAGGAAAGTTGTCTTCTTCGCAAAAGGTGGCACGGAAGGATAACCCCTTGCTGAACCGATCCAAAATCAAAGAGAGAGGGGAAGATGGAGGAGTTTTGCCGAACTCAATGTCTTCTAGTGGCCTAGTAAGTGTGCCCGAACACATAGCACAGCCTGCCAGACCAGAGTGATCCCGTGTGTACAGGATCACCTACATTCTATGCCTGAATGGGATGAGCCGTACGTAGGCAATCGTTGAAGTCATCTTTACGGGTTCCCATGCATCATCAACATACGTTACGAGGCATACAGAAGTTTTTTTAGTGGGTAGACACTGGTTGTCGGGAAACAGTTTTCTAATTTCCTTGTTACTTCTCCCGTTACTATTCACCATTAACCATGCGGCTTCTCCCGAGGCGATATGGTATGCGGCATCGATGTTGAGCGCTAGGGCAAAGAATGGGGATCGCCTGCGCATCTAACGAGACGATGACGAGGTGTGCGCGGACCTAGCAACCAATCACGGCGGGCGGTGCAGGCGCGTCACACGACTAGCCAATCACGTAATCGTAATGGTCTTCTGAGCAACTTCCGTGCCGCTAGTTGTATGCGACTAAAAGAAGATCTAATACTTGCACTTACTTGATATCATACTCGTCTCCTCCAATCGTGAACTTGTAAGTCGGTGGGAACCGAATCTCTGGCTCCTTGAACTCGGAAAACGCCTCACCGGTATCCATAACAGCCGCGAGCTGGTCGTGTTTAAGTAAAGAGGCATATTTGTCCTTCTCCACTTTTTGTAGCGTTTCTACTATCTCTTCGGAGGAGGGACTGCTTTCGGCGGGATGGTTCGTTCGGAAGTTTAAATCGCCTACCCAAAATACGTAGCTGGAAAAGAAGAGACGTAAATTAGTAAAAAGATTGTACACGCATTATGTTGTTTTGTATTTGTTTTGCTAGAGTTTTGCCTAACTAGTTGTTTGTATTTCATCATCATCATCATTATCTCAGCCTATTGCAGTCCACTGCTGGACGTAAGCCTCCCCCAAAGAGGTTCCTAAGGTCGTCGGTCTATCGAGCTGGGGGGCATCCTACACTACGTTTGCCTAGGCGTGGTCTCCACTCGAGAAACCTTTTACTCCACCTTTCGTTTTTGTATTTGTGGTTAATTAATTAATTGTATCTGTCTACCTAGGGCTAAACAATAACTGGTGCACTTATACGATTTTAGTTAGCAAGGGCTAAAATAATAGATAGATACCCTTTATTGCCCACCAGTCAAAGAAGTTACGGTTGTTATTTATAGAAAGTTGTACAATTAAGGCAGTCTTATCGCTTAAAGCGATCTCTTTCAGACAACCTTCACAACTATAAAGAAAAGGGAAAAGTGGTGCAGTGATAATAATGACGTCAAAAAGGGCTATTCACCAAATATCAGTAGCGGGAGGGGGGTTGTTTGTAGTGAGAAAAACAGTGCGTGACGTTGACTCACTTGCTGATACCAAAGATCATAAAAAGGGTGATTTTGGGTAGGATCACCTTGTGGGATGGGGGTTAAAAAGTTGCTAAAAAACATCACGTGATTATTGTGACGACCTCTAAGTTATTAATATCTATCACAAAACTAACAGTCCATTCTTCATTCAGTTAATACTTAGTCAGTTTTTATAATCCTGTTTATTTAATTAATTGTGAAAAAATATGTATTCATTAACTTATCGTTGTAGTTATTAAAAAGGCTATAAATAATATAACATTGAGTATCTTTTTGCCTACGTATAAATTCCATTTTTGTTTCTTACGATTGAATCTATTTAGATTAAGATATTGTCAACAGAGGCTTATGATTATTCAATCACTTCCTTGTATTAAGTACGTCATGTTCGTATGTCTAGTAGACACATTACATTTTAAATAGTAGTAAACTTATTGTTTCTAATTAACATAATCGACCATAGTAAATAAATAATTCATGAATTCATTTCAAAATAACATTTTGTTTAATGCAACGAATATTGATTTGCCCGAATACATTTATGTATATTTAGCGGTGCCCAAGTAAAGTTATATTAATTTGTTTAAATATCAAATTCAAATTTATTTATTTGCTCGAAAAGTGGTATGTAAGATGGTACAATATACAAATGACAAAGATCGAACAATTCATAAATTAAATAATGTAAGTCTCATGCAAAGTCAAAAAAATAATTACAAATAATTACCAATGTCAATATATACATACATAATTTAGATAAATATCATACACAAATCAAATAAACAGAGCAAGATGCTATTTGGGTTACAACTTCTACATCCGAAAATCAAAGAACTGAAAGTATTCATCTATAGAGTAGAAAGTATTTTGCAACTACCATACCCTTCAATTTCTCTTTAAACTCTTTAATTATATCAATCAATGCATATAGCACATCAAGTAATCTAAGTAAGGCAGACCTTTACAATTATTGATGGTCTGCAAATACCGTCAAGATTTCAAAATTTAAAAGCTTGAAAAGCCAATTTATGGAGGCCAATGTTCGTAAATACAAACAACTTCTACTATAAGTAAATAAATACTAAATATTGGTCAACATCACATACATTGCTCTGATCCTAAAGTAAGTAGCTAAAGCACTAATTGTGTTATAGAAATCAGTAATAAATAAATGTGTGATAATTTGACGACCTCCGCAGCCGAGGGGCGAGCTCGCCGGACTATAGTATATGACGCTGCCATCTCTGAGGTTCCGGGTTCGATTCTCGGTTGGGCCAATGTAGAAAACGAACTTTTTTATATTGTCTCGGGTCTGGGTGTTGTGGTACCGTCGTTGTTCTGTATGTGATGTTGTCCAATATATTATTATAAATATGTGTAGAATAGCCACGTTGGCCCAATACTGAATAATACTTGGACGTGTTGAATAGATACACCAGGCCACCATATCGTGCTGTAAATATTGTAAATGCAGGCCATCAATTGGCGGACTGAAATAGCATTATTAGTAGGAATTATTACGCACACAAAGCCAAAGTCTGTTTAACTTGACTACTTCTAGGTAATTATCCTGTCCGCCTTTTTTATAAGTTGATGGGTATCTATTCCAATTGAAAGCGATAATGGAGTTTCAATAGTTCGTATCCAATCCAATATAATATAAGTTAAGTCATGGTTCCGAGTACCCAGTCGTTTTTGTTATCATCAAAGGCAAGCGTTATCTATCTCAATGCGTATATTTTGAAACCGATAACTAAACCACTCGCAAAGTTAGACCCACTGCACAGGTAAACTATAAGTAGATTTATGTACTCGATAATCAGGGGCGTGCGGTGCACATAGGTCTACACAGACAGGCAGTGTATACTTGATAAATGAGATGAGGTACCGTAGGTACTTACAAATGTGTGTTATTGATAAAAACCACTGATTTAATCAAAAGAACACATTATAAGTATCTACAGCCTACCTTGAAATAAAACCAATGCCCGCCACAAAAAAACTTGTTTTCCTGTACAAATCGTAAACGGCACCCTGATTACGTATCCTGCAATCATATTGCTCACCGATCGCCTTGCTTTTAAAAACTTATAGGGAATACAAAAATGACACAAGTCAACGAAATTGGACCATGCACAATATAGTTTACTAGTCGCTATCGCTTTGCTATTGCAAGATACGTTATCAGGGTGCGGTTGTTTTAAAATTAGTCGCCCTGTTCGTACAATAAGTTGTTGTATTTGAGCACCGAATCAGCCCTTAAGATGATGTACGATTAATTAGGTCATATATCAAGTCTGCAATCAGGCTATCGCTTTAATTGAAACTCAGTATAACTCCGTTATTGAAATAGGCTTCAAATGGTTAATAATATCTAAATTGTTATAATGTTTAAGCCTTTATCATGGTTAAGTCATCATCACTAGCCTATATCAGTCCACTGCTGGACACAGGCCTCTCCAAAAGGCCACGCTTGGCAGGCGGGTTGGCGATCGCAGTTTGGCCAATGGTGGAGAGGAGACGCTGCTGCCCGTCTTCTTATGGCGGTTCTCCTGTAGTCGCCTCTTACAACACCCATAGGAAGAGAAGGGGTGGTGCAATTCTTTTAACATGCCGGCACTACACGACACTATGGTTAAGTTTTAAAATGTAATTTCGACAGTAACCATGAACAATTTATTAACGAACAATTTTTTTATATTTCTATAGATATAAATAAATCATTAGTTAGGTAAGAAACATTTTTTGCGAAGAAAAAAATAGTATTCTAAGTAATTGCGATTCGGTTATTATCAGTAGAGTAGATATTTGTATATCTACCGATAGAGGCTCGGTCATCGTAACGAATACCTACTGCAGCGATAGCCACATATATATGATTGCCTACCTGTTATTAATTCTAAAAACAAAGGCTTAGCAGATAAAATATAGCCGATTGTTAATAGATTTATCGTTAATGATTCAAATCATCGCCTTTCGTGGTATAGAATTAAGGTGTACATCCCCCGAGCAAACGCTCGGTATCGAAATATGACAGTCCAGATAGAAAACTTATACATGAAAGTGATTCTTTGAGTTCAGAGGAAAAGGAACTAGGAGCGTTCCGCCTATCAAGTTAAACAGAGCAGTTCTGACCAGTAACCTCAAGGACAATGATGATATCGAAAATTCGAAAGTAAGCGAAAGTTGCTGTCGGTGAGGGCTGAGGTCTTATCTAATTAAAAACAGGCTAACCAGGAAACAACTGGCTTAGCAGCAATTAAACCCTACTAATATTACAAATGCGAAAGTTTGTGAGGATGTTGAGATGTTTGTGACTCAGTCACACGTAAACGGCTGAACCAATTTGGATGAAATTTTACACACATATGTCTGGATTAACATACAGGATACTTTTAATTCTGGCTTAATGTTCCTGTGGTATACACAGGGTTATTTATTGGTAATTCGACGTATTCCCATTCGAAGGTGATAGGAGTGACTATTTGCGATAATTTCAACCCCAGATGCATTATGTAAAAGTGAACCATTTTTGAGTCATCATGTTTTTTAGTTTCATAATGTATTTTTTTTTTTTGTTTTTAAGGCATTTTTGGGGAGAAAAATCCTAAAAAAAATTGAAATAATATCGTTTGTCGTCTCGCATTTTTTAATTTGGACCTCGCATTTTTGAATAGTGGTTGTTTTAATATCGATAAATAACCATTGTATAATCGTTTTTAAAAATCAGAAAAAAAAATTTAATTTAATTGGATTCTTTTTATTAAATGAATTATTGAAGTTGCATTTTGAGTTATTTTGAAAAAAGCTAAAAAACATGATGACTTAAAAATGGTTCCGTTTTGCATAATTTAATATGGGGGTTAAAATTATCGCAAATAGTTACCCTTATCACCTGCTAACAGGAATACGTTGAATACCCAAAGACCCTGTATATGTGATAAACCAAACCTCCTGTAGTTCACGCAAAAGAAGTTGCGGGCTCAGCTAGGAAATAATAACTATGTATACAAAGATCTTTTATAGACGTACAAATGTCAAATTAGCACCTATAATAAACACTTCTGAAACGAATCACTTACTCATGGTACAAGATGTTTGCAGTTTCGGTGACGTGATATGAATGCTGTTTGATAATCGTGTTGTAGTCTGTGATGCGGTCGGCTAGAAGGTGCTCGTGCGCAGTTAGGTGACAGTTCACGAGGCACATGGAGCAGCCATATAAATTGAATCTTACACTAACGGCGCCTTTGTTGCCCTGAAATACAAATAAATAAAATAAATTGTATCCACAATCCAATTAGCTAGGCCAAAATTGAGGAAAGCTGATACATTGGCGACTAGATAATGGATAAACATACTTAAATACCTTTATAAACATCCATGACTTAGGTATTAATACCGTGCTCATCAGTACTCACAAACATTTGCCCCTTGCGGGATTCGAAACCGCAACCTAACTCAGCTTAGTAGCCCGGAGCGCGAACCACTACTCCAGGCGGTTGTCATATTATTATGTTACTGTTATTCATCTGAGCGAGATACATTGTATGTTTTAAGAAATCATCCGAGTTCAATAAGGATCTTGGAAATTTGGTTCCCTAAGATTGAGATAATAGTAATAATAATAAAAATCTTTTATTTCAGACACAAACAATCCACTTGGTTAGTAACAATTTCCTTAATATCTATGTTAGTAGTATACATGAACCTCCTTATTTATTAAAGTTAGTTATTATTATTATTAATAAGTACCTACTCTTTAGATATTGGCTAACGCGCCTATATACACTACGCGGCTAGCCGCGCGGTTGACAAAATGTTTTTTTTAACTTACGCAGGTAGTCCCGAAGACGGAATTTGTCCCAAAACAGTGGTAGGAAAAAAAATTAGGACGTGTTAAAGTGCTTAATTTAAGCCTATTTAATTTTTATTGGTTTTATTTTACTCATGGCAATGCATTTAGAAATCAGTTTTACATAACTTGCAATCAATCACGCAGCTACCAGTAACGCGGCTGACCGTGTAGTGTAGTATCTGTTGTTTAATAGAACTTTTCAAATACAGTTATTTGATCAAAATTATTTGTTGAACTAGAAAATGTAAGAACCTATTTTCTTTTAGAAATATTTTACATGTCATTAAACACTCTCTATGGTATGGTTTGGTGTAATTACTCTTTGGCTTGATTCTTAACTAGATTTTTAGTTATATTTTACCAAAAGTCATGTCTCTTAGTTCAAAATTTATATGATAGTCAAGATTAGCACAGAGAAAGTGAAAGTAAGTAAGTTAATGACACTTACCCACATGCCGCCAAGGCCAGTCTTCGTGTACTGTGCCTCAATATCTCTGAGGTGTGTGACATGCTTCATCTGAGAGTACACTAACAACAAAAGACCCTGGAGTCTGGTACTCTTTGCAATAATATAACCTTGTCGACAAAGTATTTTGTTAAAAGAGGTTGTCCATGGATCAGAGAATAAAGAGTCCAGGAGCATATTCTGTGGCTGTGATTTTACCTCTTGTAAGCTAAAAAGTAAAAGTACATGTTATAAATTATGATAGGAAAGCAAGTGTTTGTATATTTTTACTGCATATTTGTTTACTTGGAATGAGCCTATTTGATTATTATACCATTGTTTGTTAGAATTTTGTAAATATAAAAACAGCTATACATAGAATTCTTTTAATTTTAACATCTTTCAACTCAATTTTAAGATGTCAGTATTTATTTATTAATTTAGTGTATTATTTAGAGTGATATTCATAAATTCACACGCAAATGAAACTTCAATAATTTGAATCATCTCTAAAATTTTGCAACATTTCTGTAATGTTTGCTAGGTTTGATTTATAAATAGATCTTTTTTTTTAATGATCTGCAATGAAACTTGGGCCAACCAAACACAATAAAAATTTAACTGTTATTCAGACTAACTTGTCTTGCTCCTATCCTAAGCTGAATGATTAATTTAAAAGGGAAGAACCTTGTCTTGTAATTGAAAGTTTATAATCATAGTGATTTTCATTATAAACTTTTAATTACAAGACAAGGTCCTTTATAGTTTATAGTATAATTTGGGTCTCATAAGCCCAATTACTCACCCAATGACATAAAAATCTGGCAGAGGTTTATTTTTGTTGTACTGAGATGGGAAGTCTAACAAAGAGTTGAGATCTTGACCTGGAGATCGTGTGGCCACGTTCCATGTTACAAAGTAGAATCTGTATAATAATAAATTAGTTGTCAGTTTCATTGAATTCCAAAGAATTCTGTTTTTAAATAAATTTATGTTTAATTTGTTATTTCATATTTGCAATGTAATGTAATTTAGCAATGTGATGGGATAAGATTTTTAGTCTATTTTACAGTAAAAGTTAAATCATAAAATTACATACTGTTGTCTTTTATTTACGCGAACACGATACATTTAAATGAAACTACTTTTACGGATTATTTCGTGATTTATTAACATTTTATTTAACCTGACGTTTCGAACACTTTACATTTAAAGACGAATAACACCTTAGTCTACCTGTGACCACGTACGCTGTAAAGTGTTCGAAAAAAAATCCATAAAAGTAGTTTCAATTAAACATAAAATTACATGAAAAAAATCATAATTTTATTAAATATATATTTTTATAAATATATTTTATATAAGCTAGTCTCAAACTGTGAACCCTGTAGCCCCAGGGAACTTATCTCAGGGGGTCCATAAAACAGAAAAAAGTATTAGTCTTCTTCTCATTGTGTCGATGGTAAAGCGTCTTAAATTCGTTAAAGTATTAGTTAGAAGCTTATAATTATTCATCTTAAGCTATACGTTTTTTTTTTCTGCACTTGCAAGGTCCTGTCAACTCTTTGCAGTACTAGTAGCTAACCTTCACTAGTCGGAGGGGCACTCTTAGTAGAAGAATACATTATTTTATGCTTTATTTTTAATGTCCATTCCAAGATATCTGTCAGGTAAACATCAACTATGGATGATATAAGGTAGTACCTACTAACTGTTATCAAGAATGTTTTGACCTTGGTGTAAGGGACTATGTATAATGTATAAGACGCTTAAGTAGTAATAATCGATGAGCTGTGTTAATACCCTTGACTTTGACGCAAACAAAGGCAGATTATGTACCTACCTAGGTACTAACTTGATAAATTTACACTGACCTACATTAAGCTTTTTTCTAAATATAGTCGTAAGAATTCAAATCGTACTTACTTAAGAGTATCCATTTTCCTTTAACTAAGTCCACGATTTTCAATTATACACTATAAAGCTAATATGAACAGGTTTTAACGTAACGTTAAGATAACACTGTTAGCTTAACATCAATAACTTATCTAATACTGCTTCAATAATTAGCATGGTTCCCTAAATAACTTCAGGTTTTTAATAAATTAAATTAATAAATAAATGAATTTATTGCACATTCCAAAAAAGCACTCGATAAGACTGACGTCTTTAGACATATATTAATCTGTGGACTGATGAACTTTTTTTATTAAATCAAAATCAATCACGTTGACAAATGACAGTAGTAGTAGTATTATTCAGTAATCAAGTAATCATTACGTTTAGTAGTATTCATATGCTTGGGCTTCACCTGCGTGTCGCCTAACGTTCAAATAACGGCACGGCGTTCAAAATAAAAGCATTAAGCTACGCGATAAGTGTGTGGTCACACTTAATAGCCAAATAGCTGCACAAACTCGACCCGCATTGATATTTGTCTAAAATAAAATTGAGCGCCGGTTTATGTTACCTATGTATGTGTGTGTTGGTGGAATTAAGTTTACAAGAACGGATTTAGCGGTTTAAATGTAGGTAAAAAGAAAATAAATACATTTAAAATGAAATACCATTTCATTATTCTGTAACTTACTACCTACCACTAAGAGTTATTCAAAAAACAGAAATTAATCTCTATTCTTATTAAAAAAATCTTAATTAGTAATCTTTGTTTTTTAACGTAGGTATTAATTCGTCGACAGCCTACAAACTTTCCTCCAGTGGCTCCTAGTAACTGCTCAGCAGCTCGGCTCGTGGGCTAAACCTGAAGGAGGGGGCTCGGGAGTAACAGCTTCTGAGTTTGTTCGGTTATCCCCCAATTTTGTGACTTGGCTTTATGGCAGTCCACTCTCGGTGGCAAGACACCAAGGCAAACGCGGGAAGGCCTTAAGGCAACAGTAGGGGAGCACTGCTTTCCCCGCTCAGCTGGGGTGAGGGCTAGAAAAGGTGTCCTAAACAAATGCTCGCCCCAACTACCTAAGATAGTAGTAACCACGGCTGCATCCGCATCTTGAAATTCGTGGTCGACACAACATTCAGAAAAATATAAAAACACCCAAAATGACTTTTGGCGCATGGAATGTACGCACCCTTCTTGACCGCGATTCAAACTCTGTTTCCGATGTCGTAATTTTTGGGTACCGGCGCCGGCAGTAGAGGCACTGCCTAAAATTGACGCTAGTATTGGAACGACGGGTAAAAAAATGGCGGGATACATGCAGATTTGACAGCAGCTGTCAATTTTGTTTGTGGTTGATGTCCCGGACTCGATGTTGTCTTGTTTTTATTAAAATTTTATTGGTTTTCATTCGATAATCCATTATTTTCGAACCTGCAAAGCTAAAGGCAAAGGATATTAGTGGATTTTATTTGACTACGAACTTGAAAACAATAACAATGAGCAGTCAAGAGGTTAGGTTATTCCCGCCATCCTATAGTTGTATTTGTAAATTTAGACATAATGGAACGAAATCTTGCCTTAATATAACACCCTCACATTTCAGGAATGTACGAGAGTAACAAGAAAATCTCTTAAAACCCTGCAACACACGGCCAGTGACCGAGAAAACTTAGTGGGTAGACCAGCAAAAAGTTTAAAGCATCAACTCTCTCAGGAACCATCAGTGTACGTACGCATGATTGTTTAATATCTTCTTATAATTATATACTGAGAAGTTTTTATAAATCGAATAATAGCCTCTGTTTTTCTGTAGGGATATTGAAGTCAAGCGTAAAAATCTGTCCACTAAAGAGACCCAAGCAAACCTAGACACCAAAGTCTCAATTGACGATCTTACCAATCCTGAAGGCGCCTCTGAGAAGTACTGGAAAATATTAGCTGAAAAGCGACAGTAAGTGATTATTTTTAAACTGACTGACTATCAGGCATTTTTTCAGCATTGTTATTATAGTCAAGTCCTAATTTTTAATATTTTTTTAAGACAAGCCTTGCAAGAGGCTCTTGATGAAAATCAAAAGTTGCTTAAAATTATTGAAGACCTAAAAGAGGAAAATAAAGTGACTAAGCAAATGTTGGAGGAAGCCAATAGTTTCATTGAAGTTGTGAAGGTAATCTATCAATAAATATTTATTACATTCTTGTAATCATGGTTCAGTCCCTTTCATTAAGCTTTAAAAGTTATAAAAACTAATTTTAAAAAATCTGAAGTTGTGAAACCTAAGATTTTTCAAAATTAGTTTTAAACCAACTATCAATCTGTATTCCATAAAAGTTATATGAAGATTTAGTTTAAGAAGAATATTCAGTTGGCTTCTTTACGGTTTGATACCTGGTGTCTATGGCTTCACAAGAATTAACCATGTGTAATTGTGTATGTATGTGTAACTAAAATCTTATTGTACTGGATCAGTCCACATTGTATTTAAAACCAAGTATTTTGGGGTTCTTGTTAGGATTTTCGGTGTAATACTATATGACCGAACACCAAGATAATGTGATAAGACAGTGGGAAATAGGTTCCCAACATACTTTAAACCTTATTACACTTAAAAAACCAATAAAAAATCCAATGGCTAAAATATAGGTAATTGCAGGGCTAATGCAGTTACCATGAGTAACTTGTCTTTAATGCATGTTTGGCGGCTGCCTAAGAGGCTTCTTATTACTTGTTACGGTGCAAACAAAACACAATGATGATTTGATTGTTAAAAACACATGTCTGGTTCTGGAGTTATTACTGGATTATTAACACTAGACTGGGGTGTAAGAATAGATGGTTTTTATTAAAAATATTTTTCATCTTGCAGGAGGAGTTGGCTAATGACAACAATGACACGGGCATTGATGTGAACGATGTTAGTACTGCTGATGAAACTGATGATCAATCTAGAGTAGAAACCTCAAACACTGATAAATAAATTGAACCAAATTATCTTAATTTCCTATTAATTTAACTTATGCACACTGCAATGACAATGAGTTAATATAAAATAAGCTAATACCTATTTCATTAAGCCTTACTCTTTATTAATAAGCTTTTACTTTTAGTGAAAACTCAACTACATTAACCAATTGTGTAAGTTCTCAGTAGCAACAAAATTTATTTTTAGCTAAAATATATCTATCCAAGACTTGTCTTAATTTAAACAATGTCTTGCCTTGTGCCTTATATTACTCAGTTAGTCTAACTTAATTCTCATTGTATTTTGCAGTTAACTTTTTTGTGTATTTCACTAAAATAAACTAAATTTTAATAAATAAATACATTTTTATTTTATAATAAAATCTAAAGAGATCTAAATGTATACTGTGACAATAGACAGATAGATGATAGCCGAACCCCAACCTAAAAATAATATTAATAAAAAAATAGGTTTTTTGCTAAATTAATATTTTTAAGATTTAAACCATCCAAAAAGTAGTTTTATTTGATTTTAAGTCAGAGGAAATGTAAATGTATAAAAATAAAAAAAGGAATACAGATACTTATTCAACTTGAATTTTATTAATTATAACTGCCAGTGAGTTATCAGGTACATGACCATAAAAGGGCAATCTTGAATATATTACCTGTTGTTATGTAAAGTTTGTATAAAGAATATTAAGCAAGGTGTTTACATTCATGGTTGACCTTTACATTTTTATCTGAACAGACCTATGTGGTCTTATAACTACTAAATTAACTAATTATGTCTGATGAAAAAAATTGGTAAATAAATACCTAGAATGATATTCTATAATCAGACTATTCACTAATCTTAAATACTAAAAGGCAAGTTCAAATATAGTTTAAAAATGTATACAAAAATATGCATAAAACACGGTCACAATACTTCATAAAGGTTATCACATTATGGTTGTGCTTTTTTAAGAAAAGCTTTAAATTGCTCATTAAATTTAGATTCATGGGTCAATGGCATCAAATCGGGGTACATACTGATGTGCCTAAATACATCTACGTCTACCCTCTGGGGTAATACAGTTCTTACTTTTTTATTTAAACAACCAGTTGCATGAATGTAGTGATTCACAATAAGAGTATAAATAAAGTTGACATATTTATAGTCTAAGTTATCGGTGGCGTTAGGCCCATCTGTGTTGCAATGTCGTATTTCATTAAGATATCCGGATGTGATGATGGGCACAACAAAATCAGCCTGAAAAAAAAAAGAATAATAATGTAAAATTGTAATAAAAAAATCCCCTGAATGCAATCTAAAATTATTCTGCATTTTTATATGTACATATATATATATTTATTAAACTAAATTTCAGATAATCAGTATCCATCATTTATATACCTTTTCGAAGTATTCTCGTATAAACTTTTCTGGGTTCTGGTAAACTTCCTCTCGTCGGTCACTGAGTGTTATAACAGTGACTGGTGACACATCTGTCCAGTCCTCTATGTAATCTTGAATGTTCTGTGCAGTCTGATGACCATCTTCAGTGAATGTCAAGAATAATATAGGAGTATCATTCTTATTTTCCTTGTCAGCTTTCTTTGATGGAGGTCTTGGTTTAGGCTGATTTGGTTTGTTAGGGTCCTTATCTTTGATAACTATATTTTTATTTAATGCAGGTGGTAGATCATTAGGTAAGTTTTTAGTTAAGCTTATGATTTCTTTACAGCCATTGCTTTTTCCATTGCTTTGATATCCACTGTCATCTTTATTAAAACACTGGGCTAAATTCAATAATGGATCCTCAATGGTCTTCAATATATCATATCGGTTTAGTGTCACAAATGCTTCTACAATTTTGTCCAAAGTAGCTTTCTCATTCTGCATGTACACTTTCAGCACAATATCAACTGGGTCATCTTTCACAGAGTTCATGATGTACTAAAAAAGAAAACATAAGCATACACAATAAATGTAGTTCAAAATGACCAGCTAAGAAAGTTTTAGACTCAAATTTTTAAATTAATAATATAATTTATTGTCAGCATTATTTTAGCCACAAGATTTCTACTGCTAAACATAGGTTTCTTCATCATTATTGTTGTTATAACTCTAGGTTATGATGTTCCTGTGTAACTGCTACTGTGGTATATCAATAAATGATTCAGTATTGATTAGTAGGAGGAAAATCATTATTTTGTGACTGATTACAAGTACTTACGTCTAAATCTGACTTAACAATTTGTAAACAGTTGCCAAGGTCGCGCCATCCATTCTGAGATCCTCCAACTTTCTTTACTAATGTTTTCCAAGCTTCATAACACACAGTCCCCATTTTTGATTTTGTGTTTCTATAGTATAACAAGCTTGTGTGAAGGTTGCATACTTTTTTGCCGAGTGACTTCAATTCAGATATTTCTTGGGCTCTTTCTTCAAGCACTATTTTTTCCAATGCCAATGTGTCGACGCTGATAGTGTCTGAATTGTCGAAATCGGCTACAATGTCCCTGAAAAGCCAAATTTACCACGCATGCATTACATCTGACAAATAATACAAGTTAAAAACGATTATAAAAATACTGTTTTACTTACATCTTAGAATAAAATGATGATACGCGGAATCTAAACAAAAGATTATCACATTTTTCTCATTTAACACAGTTCTGAAGATTTACCCAACCAAATTGATTAAGGAAAACACTTCGAAAAATATAATAAAATGACAGCAGGCTGGCAGGCACAGGACAGGTGTCGTCAGGGTTTATCAAAATGAAGTAAAACGTCAACTTTTTTTCTTAAAATAATGTAACAGCCCCTCTAGCATAAGCAACAAAACACGATACGATATGATATGATATAGCGATTTATCGCATATTTTTGTCAAAATATGAACTTTTATCACAAAATCGAGCATGACCGTGATGTCGCCGGCACGGAAATGATCACTGTTTTGATAAAAGTTCAAGATGGCGGCTAAGTTACCATATATTGAAAGTTGTGTGTCGATAAATCGCTATATCGTATTATATCATATCGTGTTTTGTTGCTCCATGCTAGAGGGGCTGGTTTGAGAATCTATCTACATAGGTTTAGATTTATTTATTTTATAATTTTTATTAAAAATATTTCCATTTGTTGTACGTAATATAAATTCCTTGGTATTCCATTGCTAATTTAAAAAATGCACTTGCATTTGGTAACCACTGATCAAATTGGTAACTTCCCATGGATGTAGTAGTTGTACGTAGAATTTATATATGTCGCAGCAGTCATATCGTATAATTCGTCATTATACAAACAGCGTCGTCCGTGTGCAAACACTCGCTGTTTTGTAAAATGCCTAGGCGTTACTAGGCAAATCGGTAAACGTTTCGTCAAGGTTCTTATGTTAGGGTAAACATGATTTAACGACAAATTAAATACGTCTTATGTCTTAGGCTTCATTCTACTACACACAATGTGTGGTAGGTGCAGCTAAAACAGACGTTACAGATGTTTATTATTTTTATTTGTTAACAAAATAAACTTTCTTTATAATATCATGACTAAAAGGCAGCCTAATAACAGACGAATAAAGCTTACTTTTGCTAATCAGACTTATTTTTTTATGAATAAGGATCTTAAATAATAATATAAGTCCTTACATATTAATATTCATCTTATAAGCATTATTACTATGCGATGCAATTTTTATTGATTTGACACTTCAGGCGCTACTAGCGTTACGATAGAAAATAGTACTAGTAAATACAATTTGCCGCAACATTTTGTAAATAGCGTTTAAATCGTTTTATTGCTTAAACGAATTACCTATTACAAACTGAAGAGGCATTTTACAATATGCCTTCGGCATTCTCCAAAACAGCGAGCGTTTGCAGACGGACGTCGCCGTTTGTATAATGATGGATTATACAATATGACTGCGACATATATAAATTCCTTGGCTCGTCCATAGCACTGTCCATAGTCCATACCACTGATCAGCAGGGCTAGCATGCGCAACACGCTAAAATTTTGTCGTGGCATTTATTTTATATATTGACGATAACAAAGAAAAAACTAAAATTATATGGCAATGCCGTGTTTTAACGTAAAAATAAGTGCCGTGTGGTGCCGGCACGTTAAAAGAATTGCACTACCCCTTCTCTTCCTATGGGTGTCGTAAGAGGCGACTACGGGAGAACCGCCACAAGAAGACGGGCAGCAGCGTCTCCTCTCCACCATTGGCCAAACTGCGATCGCCAAACCGCCTGCCAAGCGTGACGATTATGGCAAAATCCTCCTATTGGAGAGGCCTGTGTCCAGCAGTGGACTGATATAGGCTGGTGATGTGATGTGATGTGAAGTGGCTACGATGAACGGGAGATCCTGAAAATATTAAGAAAATGGATTTGAGACGTCTGTGATCCGTTAGGTTAGGGAAAACGACAAAATTATCGTCGAAGAGAAAATTTGTCTTGTCTATCGATAGAATAACCGATGCGCGCATGCTAGCCCTGCAGGTAATCACTACGATATTGGTCTAAAGGTCCGTATTAGGCTCGGTCTATATACCCAGCCGGAAACCGGACCGCGTTAATTAACGTGGATTCAATACATCGATTTTGCACTAAGGTCATTTTTTGAACGGATTCCGGCAGCATAAAGTCCGAGCCTTATTCTATTTCAAGGAATTTTAAAGTACTACGTACAATAAATTTCTTACATCCATGTTCTTCAATGACTAAAGAACATTGATGTTCTATTTAGTCTGGTGACATCTATGGGTGACTTAACTGAAATACTTTCGCCATTTTCAAAATTTAAAGAAAAAAAAGTACTTGGGCGGGAGTCACAGCGGGAATTCAAAAAGTTTTGTGTTGTTTTTCTTATCGTTTTGTGATAACCAAATGTAAAGTTAATTTTGTTGCAATTTATAGAAAAGAAAGAAATATTATCTTGTGTTTTTGAAGCAAAATGACAGAAAATCTGTAAGTTCAATATTTTAAATATTATCTTGCATTTGCTTTTTTTATTTAACATTTTTTTTTTTCAAATAGTGCTAATTTCACTGATGTCTTGGGTGATGATGAGTTAGGTGACTCCCAGCAGTCGCAGCCTTTATCTCTTACTTCTAGTGCCGAATCCCATACTCAAATGAATGATAAACCAAATAAAAGAACACGCCCAGTTAAAGGAACTGGACAATATAACGAGTTCCGGAGTATCGAAGAAATCGGTAAGTAAAATAAAGAACTGTATTTTTTTCCATGGTATTTTCAACTTTTGTGTCGTTTTTTAGCTTTGTAATCATTCGTCAGTCATAAAATTGATCGATTCATGTCGATAATACAAGCTCAATATTAATGATAGTCAGGCAAATCTGCAGATTAGAGATATGATAAAAATATGCAGTATTTCGCTGATGAAGAACTTGTCGTGGTATCGAGTAATCGTGTTTCACTTAATTACCCTCTTTAAAGATCAGTTATTCGTCTATCGTGCGTGGGTATTCAAGCGGGCAAGGTTAATAACAATTTACCTAAAACCGCTAAAACTTAATTGTGTTTTTAATTTCAGATACCAAGTACAGAGATGTTTTTGCCTACCCTTTTTTCAATTTAGTACAATCAAGAGTGATAGAAGATGCTTTATATTCAGGTCCGATAAGTTCTTGTTATTCAAACTAGTTTTTTTTTAAATTGTACTCTCTAATTGCAATTGCAACCTAACATACTTACTTTTACTTCTTTTTTTATTTTTAGATAAGTCATTGGTAGTATGCGCACCCACTGGATCAGGTAAAACCGTGGTCTTCGAAATGGCTATAGTGCAGCTATTAATAGAAATGGAAGAAAAAAACAGCACAGAAGACTTCAAAATCATTTATAGTAAATATATGGACTTTAATAGCTACTTTACCTTCTGTAGTAGTAACATTAATTGTAGCTAATACTAAAACATAGTTCATTTTTGTACAGCAAATAAATATGTGTCAGGTGTTTTGTTAATGACTCGTACCGCGCAGGATACGCATGGTGTATTATGACGTCATAAAATATGTACCTAAGTAATTGAAACAAAGAAAAAGATACTATAACAATTGAATAACAATAGACCCGCGCATACATGTGCGCAACCTGAGCGAGAGGATTAATCAGGTCTCTTTTTAATTTCTAAGTGGCACCAGTAAAAGCACTCTGTACGGAGCGCTTGACGGAGTGGTACTCCAAGTTTACCAGGCTCGGTCTGCTATGTATTGAGGTCACAGGCGACACCGATGTGGACTTCACGCAGCTACAGGCTTATAAGTAAGTAACACTTTCTTTACTACTTTTTCGGATGTGGAGAGCCTGAGTTCTGCTGCACGTTACCAACTTTCTAGAAGGAGTCCAGGTGATTCCGTCGTTTAGGTCTGACACCTTGTTGTCTTTCATTTACAACTCAGTAAATCCGTTATAACATATAGCTGGCTTTGTTGCTTTCTAGCATTACTTATGTAGATAGTTCAAACATAATATTGATTTGAGCGTTTGTGTACACACAGTTATTCACTGCTACACGCTCCCAAAACCTACCATAAACAGGACATAGTCTTTTTCATAAACATGTTTTTTTGTCCGAAAACCCTGAAAATTCAGTAATTATTGAATTGTCTTTAACTGCACTCTGTGCAATAAATGTTAATAAGTATTTTTATTTTGGGCAAAATCCATGGTAATATATAACAATCAGCGCAAAACCACGTTCTTACTGTCCATCATGTCCGCAATCATTTTCAAGAAGCTGTTATTATAATAGAGTCTGTTCAGGATAATCATAACCACGCCAGAGAAATGGGACATGTTGACACGAAGGTGGAGAGACCACAGAGGGTTGGTGGAGATGATCAAGCTGTTCCTCATTGATGAAGTTCACATCCTGAACGACGAATCACGGGGGCCTGTGCTTGAAGCGGTTGTAAGCAGGATGAAGACTATTCAGGTAACATTACTCTTAGTAATTCGGCAATCCGAATCAATTGCTGTTTTTAAAAGTCGGCTTAAAGCAAATTTTCTTGCACTGTAAGAACAAATCGTTTCTGGTTTGAGAATTGCTGTTTCTGGAATATCACTGGTTGTTAGTCATGTTATTTCCTGGCATATAGGTATATATATATGTATTATATTTAAGTATGTATGTATGTTTATTTTTATCTTAGCATTTATATTTTATAGGTTTTTTTTGTACGTGTATGTAGTTTATACTTATTGATATTAACATTGTAGGTATATAAATAAAATTACACAATAAGCACTCTGCAGCACTTTCCCCTTTCTTTATAGTTGTCCTCTGCCTAAAGGTTGTCTGGAAGAGATCGCTTTTTACCGATAAGACCGCCTAAATTGTACATCTTACTGTAAATATCAACTGTAACTTCTTTGTTTGGTGTGCAATAAAGAGTATCTATCTATCTATTAATAAGTGAAAGCTCGAAAAAAAGATCTTTTATGATCATGGCACGTGTGTTCAAGTGCCATGATCTGTTCTGTTGTACCAAATATCGAAAACTTTATAAAAATTAGTTTGGTGCATCATCTTTTCAGATACTTTGGACCCATTGCAGTAACATTGGTTTTATATGCATACCTTCATGAAACCTGTATTGATTTTTTTCTGATTTACTCTTTGTCAATAAGCCGATTTTGATAGATAGTGATGGCCTGATTAAATTAATCCGCCCGAATAGCGAACGTTAGGTATAACTACAGTAGTGGTTTCTTAAGCTAAACCCAGATTAAACAGAAGTCAGCGACGATTAGGTCTCTCAGATATGTTGTCATCTATCAACAGTGTCTCCTTATAAGACACTTTTTTAGGGCTCCGTAGTCCTGACAAGGAACTCTTATTATTTCGTCATGTCTGTCTGTCTGTCTGTTATTCCGTTCGAGCTTTTGCTTGGAGACTGTTGACACTAGAGAGCTGTAATTTTTTATATAGTTTTAAACTTTCATGGTCACTAACATTAGAATAGTTTGTTACTAGATTGCTACCATGGCGCTTGCAACAGTGCCGAAATATCGGGAACTCAAAAATAAGGTACATGGTAGCAATCTCGTAACAAACTATTCTAATGTAATTTTTATGTATATCAATCCAACCGACAAAGTGGAAAAAAATAAATTAAAAAAAGGGGTTTCTCCCGTAAGTATGAGAGAAACCCCTCTTTTTAATTTATTTTTCACTATCTATCAAAATCGGCTTATTGACAAAGAGTAAATCAGAAAAAAATCAATACAGGTTTCATGAAGGTATGCATATAAAACCAATGTTACTGCAATGGGTCCAAAGTATCTGAAAAGATGATGCACCAAACTAATTTTTATAAAGTTTTCGATATTTGGTACAACAGAACAGATCATGGCACTTGAACACACGTGCCATGATCATAAAAGATCTTTTTTTCGAGCTTTCACTTATTAATAGATAGATAGATACTCTTTATTGCACACCAAACAAAGAAGTTACAGTTGATATTTACAGTAAGATGTACAATTTAGGCGGTCTTATCGGTAAAAAGCGATCTCTTCCAGACAACCTTTAGGCAGAGGACAACTATAAAGAAAGGGGAAAGTGCTGCAGAGTGCTTATTGTGTAATTTTATTTATATACCTACAATGTTAATATCAATAAGTATAAACTACATACACGTACAAAAAAAACCTATAAAATATAAATGCTAAGATAAAAATAAACATACATACATACTTAAATATAATACATATATATATACCTATATGCCAGGAAATAACATGACTAACAACCAGTGATATTCCAGAAACAGCAATTCTCAAACCAGAAACGATTTGTTCTTACAGTGCAAGAAAATTTGCTTTAAGCCGACTTTTAAAAACAGCAACAGTATGGGAGAAACCCCTTTTTTTATTTTTTTTTAAATGTGATGTAGCGATGATTTATTTCATCTTCTACCCCATATAGGTCCTTTAAAAAAATTCTTACCTAATAAAAAATCCTAAGAGGAAAACATTAAAAGTGACTTAAATGACGTAATTGCTGAATTATATTGTAGTAACGACGGGAAACTAACACGACACATACTTGGCCGGTTTTTTTGTTCATTGTCCTAAATTTTACACATCATCTCTGCCTATCTCAGGTAATTAAGGAGGAAATCACTTAATAAAATCACCTGTGGCCGATTTTCCCTTAATCAATTATCCATTAACGGGCTTACCAATAAAGGCTCCAACAAGAGAATTCTGCATGGCCACGCTCCAGTGATGCCCGCATTGCAAACTGCCATACATAGACCATTAACTCGTTCACCTTTTTAGTAAAAACAAAGCGTTATTTACATAGTTAATTAACGTGATTTCGTAATTGATTAGAACTGTTCATTATTTTTTTATCTAGTGCGAATGTGTTGGTCTGCTTCCGTAGCTAGATCACATTATCAGCTTTTATTCTGAATCGGAGTTGCTTTTTGAGGGTTTCTTACTAAAGGGTAAAACAGGATCCTTATTTTTATTACCTACTAAGACTCCGCTGTCCGTATGTCTGTCTGTCACCAGGCTGTATCTTATGAACCGTGATAGTTAGACAGTTGAAATTTTCACAATTTAACGGGACTCCCATTCAACAAACGTGCTTTTTGCCGTTTTTATAGATGATCCCTTCGTGCGCGAGTAAGACTCGCACTTGACCGGTGTTTTTGAAAACTTGCGTATAATTATCATTTTATTATCAATACTTTCTCTCTTGACTAATTTATTAAATTGTTTGTCCTAAAGTCCGCTGCTCAATTAGCCCATCGCATCGAGAAACTTCAGAAGCAATATCAGAATAGCTCCGTAGATGAATGCGCTATGCCTAGTAGAGCCTACGACTCTGGTCCAACGATAAGATTCGTGGCTGTGTCAGCTACAGTCAGCAATCCTGACGACGTGGCTGCGTGGCTAAAGACGGATGATAAGCCGGCAGTATATCACAAGTAAGTTTATGCTTGTGTGTTATTGAGTGGTGAACGTAACTTGGCACACATAGCGTAGGGCACACTCCGACACAGTAAAGCGATAATATACTCTAAGTTACTGGCAGGGGATAAAGAACAGAAGCCGACGATCACTCAGCGTGCATTTGCCAAGTCGTGCAATGGTTTCCACTTTTACCACACTATTGAAAGAGTTTGGTATTGACACTTGACATCACTGCACGTTCTACTTTTATGATAATGATTTATTATGCAGGGGGTTTCGGGGGCGATAAATCATCTAACTAGGTTTCATTTTTAGAAAAAAAAAACCATCAAAGCATCCACGTACTTTTCCTAAAACAAATAACAGGTTTGGAGACGAATGTCGGCCAGTAAAGCTGAGGCGTGTAGTAGAAGGCTACCCTTGCCCTGACGGGACCAGCATTTTCAAGTTCGACATCATTCTCAACTATAAACTATGGCCGATCATCCAGAAATACCATGACGGAAAACCTACTTTGGTAAGTGATTAAACAGGCAACAGACTATTCTTACCGAAATGCTTTAATCCGAACCGGATCATGGAAATGTCTCATAAATATCGAAACACGTAGAGTAATTACGGGTAACGACCGTTAGATCAAAGTTAGCATGGATTTGTCATGCCACCGTTAATGGCATGGCAAATAATAAAGATATCTATTAAAATTGCACACCCCAAACGATCGTTGCTAATTTTTCGTCACTAAGAAGTTTACCCCTTTTAATCTACTCAGCCCATTTTATGATATCTAGGCAAAATGCTAATGCGATAAAAACAGTTTTCATGCACTAATAACCTTTGTATGCTCGTCTTTCTTACGTAAGTAATTTGTTAACATTTACTTTCTGTTCTCAGATTTATCTAAATAAGTGACTTATTTTGCAGATATTTTGCAACACAAGGAAAAGCGTGCTACTGACAGCCGAAACCTTATCGCGAGAGATCACGATAACATTCAGCCCCGAGCAAAAGATGAAGCTCAGCGCGCTGGCTTCCACTATTAAAAATAAGAAGTTACAGGTAAATAATATTTTTATGAACTAAACGAATAACAACTTGTTCTACCTTTTAATAAGATATTAAAATTCCAATAGTTTGCTAGACGAGGCATCATAATTAGAAATACAATAACTTATTGATTGAACATTGATTGATTGAACATTGATTAACAATGTCCCCATAAAATAGCCAACTAAAATATGTAGTCTTTATTGGATTATTCGACCCAGTTTTTTTAGTTTCCTTAATTGATAACTTTATTAGTTATCTGATTAATTTTAATTCTACTTATTTATATGGATTTAGTGCTGGTAAGCCAGTAAAACTGGGAGTACTAAAGAGTACCTAAGCAGTACTTTTTTTATATCAAACTCTTTATAAAAATAAACAAGATTAAATTACTTTAATCTTGTTCTAAGAGCACACGCGGTTAGGTCTCTGGTCCCAATGAAATAAGCCCTAATATAAATTGATTGTAACTTTATTTAATACAAAATTTGATCTACCCAGAAGTGCAAAAACCATGTGTTTAACAACTTTTATAAACAGATGTATCTAATGATTCATAGTTGTTTAGGTATCGAATATAAAATTAAGGATAGGTTCAAAAGTTTAATCTGTACTTAAACTGAAGCTTACTTTATAAGTCGTTTGAAATCAGCAATCAAATGCTAACGTTTGTATATCAAATACGGGGATCGGATTCTATTGCACGCTGCGGGGTTTGCATACGTTTGTCTCGTCTTTTAAATAAAAAAGGATACTATAAAGTAAGATATTTTTCAGTCCCTAGTCCTGGCTGGTGTGGGCTGCCACCATGCCGGTATGCTTTACGAAGAAAGAAACTACATAGAATACGCGTTCAGAAACGGAGACTTGCCGATACTTATCACTACCACCACATTAGGTAGTTCTGCCTTGATTTTTTTAAACATTTTATTATCCAACTAACATGTCATCAAAACTTGGATTTCAATTTGTAGCAATGGGTGTGAATTTGCCGGCTCACCTCGTGATCATCAAAAACACTCAGCAATACGTGAACGGCGCTTATCAAGTAAGTTTTCATTATATTTAGCAGTGTTTTTTTTATAAATAATTTAGAATTTAGTCAAGTATCCTGTGTATCAATATCTTAGAAAAATGGTTTGATGGAATAGTCTCTGTCTATGGGATTCAAAGGCAGTGCTCTAATAATTGTTAAGTCGGCATTTTGACCGCTGTACTCCTGAGGTCGTTATAAATTACTATGATAGAAAAATGGCTATGGCCTGCGTAGTCTAAGAGCTGAAACTTTTTTTATGATAATAATCTAAATAAAATAAAATAAATCAAAACAAAAAATAGAACAGAAATGATATTGTAACGCGACAAAAAATAGAACACAATTTAACTGTACGTAACGCGACGTTTAGTTATCCATAAATATGTTTAATAGGAATACAGCATCAGCACAGTCCTACAAATGGTGGGTCGTGCCGGCCGGCCTCAGTTCGATACAGATGCCACCGCCGTTATCATGACCAGGCAACGAGACAAGGTATGTCAATACATACGTTAATGTCATATACATTGATATGATTAGCACCTACATTTATAATAAGTATTAGGACCACTAAATTTTTATTACTATTCATAAAACTAAGTATACTTACATACGCGAACGCAACTAAAATTTTGAAATTTTGGAATGGAATAATTATCCCACTCTAAATCGTTTGACGTCTATTATGTCCTGATATATAACCATAAACTCTAAACAGTAGATGCAGTGTTGTTGTCACGTTAAATTCTATATGGATAAAACAAAAGAATATTGAAGTAATGAATAAAAATAAAGAAATTTGACGACCTCCGTAGCCGAGAGGCGAGCACGCCGGACTGTAAATGGCGCCGCCATTTCTGAGGTTCCGGGTTAGATCCCCGGTCGGGTCAATGTAGAAAACGAACTTTTCTATATTTGCTCGGGTCTGGGTGTTGTGGTACCGTCGTTGTTTCTGATTTCTATAACACAAGTGCTTTAGCTACTTACCTTAGGATCAGAGCAATGTTGTCCAATATTTAATATTTATATTTAATTTAATATATTAATATATATAAGTAATACTGTTACTACTTATGGTTAGGCACCTTATAATAACTAGGTAGAGGAAATAATTAAAACAAGTCATTAATTTATAGTTTTTTATCGTTTACAAAATTACATGCAGTAAAAATTCTTACAGTAAGTATTATACAAAATATTAATATTACATTATTCGT
The DNA here is from genome assembly GCA_950371115.1 of Anania fuscalis. Lineage (NCBI taxonomy): Eukaryota > Metazoa > Arthropoda > Insecta > Lepidoptera > Crambidae > Anania > Anania fuscalis. The sequence continues at coordinate 12,174,399 of OX493335.1, read as the reverse complement.
ATGTTATATTAATGGCAAAAATGGCCTCCACTTATCCACTCTATCTAATCACAGTAATGGTAACATCTGAATAATTTATCACTATGCTACTCTTCTAACGCCGATTTTCCAATATATTTTTTGTGAACTTAAGCGTCGTCGTAGTAAGTTATTTACAGGGTGTGTCTTTTCTGAAGCAAAAGTCGAAAATTTATGGCGATGAATTTTTTTTTATCTTGTATTTCAGGTGTAAGTAACCTTTTCTTGCTTAGATTTCAATTAAAATGTTAGAAATCGGTATTTGTACAAATAAAACGAACAAACTTACAGTCCGTTACTAATACTACAAAAGACTAATTTAATTTTATCAATAGATTTACGTCTTCTTGCCTACCAATCCAAGGTAATGCAAAAATCATAATTAAGTCTAGTACTACGGCGTTTAAACTGACTGCACTGTGTTAATCTAACTTGTCCTATGAAATGCTGCGACGGTCGTCATACAATTTAGTCTAAACTTATTTTTGTTGATGTCACTGATTAGTTTAATTTTGAGCTAATATTGTACATTAGTAAAACCAGTCTTATGGCCCAGTGGGTGGGTTTACTTTCCCTTGCCGAAGGGGTTGGCGTTGTCTTCGAAGGTGATTTTGGGTACGAATCCGCTGTCGCCTTCGACTGTGTACTCGACAGTCATAAGTCGGCCATCAGGAAGGAGCACCCTGTATCCGCCGATGACCTTGCCCTGCGCGTCTCCTGCTTCGTTCGCGCCGAAGTAGAGAGCTTTTTCTTGGTCTTCCACGTCGTATTTGTACTCGTACTGTGTAGAAAAAAAATCATTATAACTAACTACATCACCATCACATTCTAAATCTACATTAAAGTATATTGCTAACATAGACCTCACTTATAGAATGCCACAGCGCTGCCCGAAACCATGAATATTGTCGTCAGTCCACCGGTGTGGTAGCCCTGCCCATCTACATCTTCTGGCTCGTGTTCGCCACTTACTATGCGTTCTAAAATAAAATTATCCTCTGCCTACAAAATACTCAAAATTCATTCAGTAAATAAATAATTCGACTGTATACTTTGTGGCGTAGAGTCAGCCCTAAACAATTCAAAATGCGAATTTGTTTTAGATTTATCTTAGTTTTTCACTTTTCCCATGCAATGTGCCTAAGCTTGTATTGTTTATTGTTCGTATGGCACTGGCTTTATAAAATCTAAATAGTTTGTTGAGTGGTGCGAAAAGTTAATTTCAATTGTTTTCGAGGATTAAGTGGAAATAATATGACCGTTGAATGAATCTCGGAAAATCACAATATTCGAGGTAAGCCATGCTAGCACGTTTGACTCTAGCAAAAAAATGCGCTTATCTTAAGATTTCACAAACAGATCCCTGAATCGAAAAATGGTTGTCATTAACCCACAATATTTTATTAATATTATATTTTAAAAGGACACTTATTCAAAGACATTCTACAACTTGGGATAAAGGAAAAAAGAAAAAAACATCCCGTCTTAGGGTATACTACCCTTAAGTTTATTAAAGATTATTTTTAAACGATATGTATCCTTATCCAAAGCTATAGCTTTCTAGTACAAAGTGTCTTTAAGCAAAGCCGCGGATTGACACACAAACAAACATACAGACGGATTGGTCGTAACGAATGTTGTTACGGAAGTAGGCTACGGACCCCTAAAACCAACATAATCTGCAAATAAACCTGAATTCGGCTCTTTTACACGTCCCAATTTTGTTTGTCACTTTTTTAACCTGGGAGTTCCCTCGATAAGGTACTAGGTGGACTTGCTAATTAACGGATTGGATTAGTACGGGATAGGAGACGTACAAACTGACGCTATAGAATGATGTTCTTTATTATGACTATCCCCGATCCCTAAACCAAATGAGGCTAAATTTCAGCTAATAAAACTTTTTTAGCAACGAAAATTATGCCATGCATGCAATGTCATATTAAGATACAAAGGACTAATTTACGTAATTTTAACAGTGTCACTTTATTAAAAACTAATGGCTTAATAGAATTTCTCGTGTGAAAATCGGCCAAGGCGATCTGGAGGTCGGTCACATTCTGTAACGTTTCATTCATTGGGGTTGTGTATCACATTTCTGAATATTACGTTCCTATTGTAATTCTTATCATATGTTATGATGGAGTTAGAAATTGTATATTATCTCATTTGCATAATATGCAGTAATAATAAAGATTTTTAAATTAAAGTAGGTAGGTAATAGGACCTTTTGTCGAACTGCAACTTGTATTACAAGACTTTACCGCAAAATCTCTTTTTTTAAATTGAAATTTATAAGGGGGTACATTTCACAAGTATCGTTTTTTATATGTATCTTACCAAGGGTTAGCAGGTTTTTTTTGTACTCACAAATCGAATGCAATGCTTTTGCAAGATTCTTAAATCTTATGCAAAGGCAAAATTAGTATTTCAAATCAGGAATAATTGCTATGTAGATGAAACTTAATTGCTCTTTCAGTTTTAAGTTCAAAGCAGTTTAGAATAAAAATGCTTTTTTCTTTACAATAGATTAAATTTAGACAATGTGTTTAAATTAGTATTTTTATTGTAGTGCAATTAATCGCGATAGGCGTCAAAGAGCGCGCACAAAGGCGGTTGGACGCAATTGAGTCCAATTAGTGGGTTTGCACCGCGAATGTTCACATCGTTAGCATAATAGCTGAGATGTGCCGATAGTGCGAAGACAAGCCTGCGGCATAGTGCACTATGAATGAACAATACCATATCACGGGTTTGAAAAACAACGGAGTCACGTTGGGCTACTCAGTTGAGCTGCTATCAGCGATCGGCCATAAATTGTGCATGTGCATCATGTAAAGGGCAAAGGCAAGTTGATGCCGTAAACAAGATTTAAAAGGTACTTTACACATACATAAATATTGTCGTATTACCTATATATAATAGTTATTGGGACTGAATCATTTAGATGTGCTCATGCCTATTGATTTTTTGAAATACTTATGTTATAGGTGTTAATAATTTTAAAACTCCAAAATAATATAATTTTCTTGCAGTCAAATTTGGGGTTCATATAAGTTTGTAGGTTTGTTGGTCACGTTCACGCATCGACTGTTGTTTGGAATTGAGCCTTGGAAATAAAAACATATTAATATTTTCAAAATAAAACACGGTATGATTGGAGTTTTCTGTAACTAATAATACAATACTATAAAACAAAGAACGCAAAATCTAAAACTTATTTCTTTCGCACTATATTATGTGTAGACTAAATTAAAAGCTTTCAGAAACTAACTAATTTTCTGTGCAGAGATTGCTCATGCCTTATGTAATTTACATTGCACTACAAACGTTGTTTAAATTAAACTTTAGTTTCCGTATGAAGATGCGCCGCGTCGTAAATGTCGCAATGTAAAGTTCTTGCGTCTAAATCCGTATTCGCAACTGTAGGTCAAAGGTATGCACGTTTTGTTTAAATTATGGCCGTGCGCATCCTTGCGACCCCGCTTTTAATGTTAAGGCAGACAACTTTTAGTTTGAGACCCTTATAGGTAATCGTTTTATTATAGATAATAGTTAAGGTTATCAATCTGCTAAGCAAGAACTCGTACGCTTAGTATTACAAAAAAAGCTCTGATGATAATGATAATTGTTCAGAGCCTAGATGCTTTCTCTGATTTTCATTTTTTGAAATGGCCTTTTTTTCTTTCCTACTGAGGGCGAGTGCGCCCTACACTAGAGCGCATCTACTATCTTTAAGATAGAATGTAATAAGCAGACTTTAATATTAAACAAAAATTGGGATGTGAAGAAATATGATACAGATAAAGATACATTTTATTTCTGTATTTAAACCTTGCATAAATAGATGAAACTTAATATATTCAGTTTAGTCTAATAATTCTAAAGTTATACTTAAACTAATTATGATATTTAGTTCTTACTTAAATTCATTTAAATCCATCACGAAAAAGTTAAGTAATACTTTTATTGTAATCCATAAAAATAAATCTGCTAGTTATTAATCATTGAATAATATTGCAAAATAGAAAAACGACCGCAAAACACAATTTCTGTTTCAGTGTATAAACTTATCGTTGATCAAATCAGTAAACGGTGAATTATGGAGCTCTTACACATTCCGTATAAGCATTTACAAACTAAAATGACAGCATTTAATAATTAATAGTTCATACATAAGCAGAAAATCGTGTTTTTTGCGCTCTTTGGGGGAGGATTACTTCCAGCAGTGGACTGCAATCATAGGCTGAATAGACAGACATAAGCTTTGCAAAAAAAAAACACTAAGTTGAAGTACAAACACTTAGGACCTTTACTTGCTTACTGTCTAATACTGTACATGCATTTCTTACATATGCCAGCTTTATACACCTGCCAGTGTTTTTATTGCATATATGCATAATTATAACTTTTATAAACAGTTTTTTTTAATGATAATCTAGGTAACAAATGTCAACTTGCAAAATTATTCCTTAAATTCCATTACCAGTAAACATATTTAAAACATTATTATGTTGGTTGGTGGAAGGTGGTCTAGAGGAGATCGCTCTTAGCGATAAGACCGCCTAAATTATTCATCTTTCTGTAAATGTCAACTGTAACTTATTTTTTTGGTGTGCAACAAAGAGTACCTATCTATTTATATCTATGTTTCAGTCATTGTCAAATTAATTACTGACAAAGACAGTATGGTGTTTTAAATGTGTTTAGTGTTAATTGTATTAAAGGAGTCATCGTGCAAGTGGACCTAAAACATAGCATACTTAGGTTGGAAGAAGTTTGTTCCATTTGTGCTAGTTTTTTTAGTTTCATAAGAATACACATGATGCGCTGTTTATGCCCCGGCGTATGTGAACATTATGGTTAAAATCAAGTTTAAATTGTGTTTATTTTTATAATTTTATATATTGTAGCATGCACGAACATTATTTAGGTTCTCTGCAGTGACTTACAATAGATTAAATAAGGACATATATTTTCATACGTAACCTACAAATGCGTTTGTATTTTCCACCGTGCACGCATTCTGCTAAAGGTAGTAAATCATACTTTTTTTGGGCGTCGTATGTACTCAGGGTTGCTACACATATGCTACACATATAATTTTCGGTTTGGCAGTTTTTGTCGAACAACAAAGCCGACCCGAAGCATCTACTACATTACATCCATGTTCATTATTACATTTTGCTGGCCGGCCCGCTTATTTATGTTGCAACCCTCAACGACTAATGATGTTAAGTACCGGAAAGCGCAGCGTAGGACGTCCACCCACAAGGTGGATGGACAGAACACATGGTAAAGGTTGCAGAAACCCGTTAGATGCAGACCGCTTCCAACCAGTCAATCTGGAAGTCACTGGGGCAGGCCTATGTTCAGCAGTGGAGGTCCTCTAGCTGAAACGATGACGATATGTACTCACCGGCGTAGGCGGCCCAGAATCTTCTTGCGGCGCAGGCGCCGCCGCCGCTTGCCGCACGCTAACGCATACGACCACGAGCGCGCATACTATCCATTTGCCTGACGACATCTGATCGAGAAAATAAAGAAATAAATATTATGTATAAACACTAATCCCCTGGCCTTAAAACCAAGTGGTTGTAGTAGGCATGTTTAAAGCCCTAACCTCCTAGGCGTTGTATCTCACACAACAAATTAATATGAATAAAATTTTCACATGACATTACATCCACCAAGAAAATATACAAAACATTATAATAAAGTGTAAGTAAATAATGTATTTGTGCTTGTGTGTATATAGAAGCCCTAACTTTTATAAAACTAACGACATCCCACTATGGGATATTACGAATGCAAAAGTTTGTGAGGATGTTTGGATATTTGAATGTTTGTGATTCAATCACGCGTTAACGGCTGAACGGAGTTGGATGAAATTTTGCACATATGTATATAGAATATAATCTGGATTGATATATATAGGATACTTTCTTTGCCGGTCAAATGTTCCTGTGGGATGTTTTTCAATATACTGTTCTTTATTTGAACGGTTTGCGTTATGTGTCATAAACATCCTGTAGTCCACGCAAACAAAGTTGCGGGCACAGCTAGTAATACCATAATAATACATAAGAGTTTGTTATTCCTTGTCTTCTTTTAATTAATGGAATCGGAATATTTTTAAAACGGTTATTTACATGTCGTGGACGTATTTGTATTGTTTTACAATTTCCTATAGGTACATCTCTCAGCTCATAACAATGAGTGATTAGCGAGCTAATGCTGACAAAGAATGCGGTCTTCGATTATCCGGCTTGATGTACCTTCTCAATAAACAGTGATAAAATTGTTTTTAATGAGCTGTATTGAAGGTTAAATCTTAAGAATATTGCTAAAATCCTAATACCTTATGGTCACGCAACAAAATGTCCTAACATGGAAATGTTTAAACTTAGCTAGGTATGTGAATGAAACAGGTTAAGCTTAATATAAATAAATTATTACCCACGTAAACCTTTATGGAAATCGCAAGCAATTGAATAATGAAAAGTTTCATAACAAAAGTAAATTAGGAAATTATTAGTTAGTAATTTCTAGTTTTTAATTAACTGAAGTGTGCCATGGTTTAATTCATCCAAGATAACCACTTCTATTAATATAGAATTGTCGCAATTGTCCCTAAAGGAAAAACCGTATTATAAGTGTGAAGATCCATTAGAAAAACGTGTCAATCACATTGTCTCCCTGATTTCTATCTTAGAAAATTTTAATCTTTATTTCTTAAATAATAAAGACTATAATTTTTGTTGTGTATCATCTTATTCTCTTAGGTCTACGTTGGATAATTAACAACGTAATTAGAGCTCTTAGCAACCACGTAGAAAAAAGTTAAAACAGGTTTATCGATAGATATCGATGATACGACGAATGAAGCTTAATTGCGTTAATTGTTAATTAGGATTTTTTTTGCAAAATCAGATTTTAATCATTATTTAAGACTTTTAATGAAATATTGTCAACAGGTCGTTATTTTTTACATTTTCTTTTCAAAAGTTGCCTAATATTAAAATCTTAGGAAAATCCAGGCAAAGAATATAAGTTTTGGAATGTTCTATTCAAAATAATCTATAGATTTCAGTAAATTTACATTATGGTATCGTTAAAATGCAGCTGTTGATGCTTATTACATACATAAGGCAAGCTTATCTAAGTTAAAGAGCTAAACAAACTGTCAATTACTTTAACTATTGTAAATTATATTTTATGCTTAATATCCGTTAATAGTGTCACTTGTTTTTACAAAATAATACCAATAAAGATGGGATGGCATCATTCGTGACAAATTATGCAAGTTCTTCTCCTTGCACAGTCATAAATCGTCCAAATAGCGTGCGCAGCTCAATCCCTTAGCCGGTCGAAAGAATTCAATTTATCGCGCTCATTAAAATAAACAATAAGAACATGAGTCAATCTGCATAAAACCTACCCGGTGTACAACTGTGGTACAACCATGGGAAGGGTTTGCGTTTGGTGGAATTGTGAACTTTATGCTTAAGTTTTAAAGGTCATATGTATTAATGTGGTGTGTACTAATAATTGAGATTTGCGTGATCGATTCCTTTGGGGAATTCGCTTTGTTGTAGCGCCGCAATCTTGCACGGAGACGTGTGATTGCGCACTTATCCGAAGGTTTTTGCTAATGAAAAGCTACGGAATGAAATTATACGCTGTCACATTGTAAAGAGTTGCGTACGTTGACGTATTATTCACATAGTGATTTTGTAAATCTTGAGGTGCGATTAGTTAAGATTGCCGTTAATTATAGATAGATATGTACAAACACCAATCATACATTCATACATTCATTCATTATCATTTACAAATATTGATATCGTAGCCTAAAAGTAGTACCTACGTATTACGAAAGCTTACTGCCGCACTTAGAGACGTCAATTGACAATAAAGTACAGATTATCATTTTTGATAAATTAGTAATGGTGTTTATTTGTATCGAATTTAGTATTACAGGTATTTAACGTCTCTGAGTACAATTTTCATAAAATGATTATGCATATAAATAAAATGGAAATCCTTGGGGGAGGCCTATGTCCAGCAGTGGACGTCTTTCGGCTGATGGATGGATGATGGATGGATTATGCATAGGATATTTTTTCATCTTCAATTAGAATATTGTTGTCTCTACTCAAGGGTAATTTTCATCATATTCAAATAGGTCAATTTATCATAACGCCCAATTATTTAGAAGTTAACGAAGCGTAAACATTTTTGTAATATTATACAATACTATAACCTGGGTTACTTAATTTAAGCAAAGTGTTGTGCGTGAAGACATTAAACACATTTGAATAATGTGCGTGAGAATGTTGTAGTTATTGGTTTTATCATAAAACTGTAATTATTTAAGGAAATACCAGGCTAATAACTTAGTAAAAAACCGGCCAAGTGCGAGTAGGAGTCGCGCACGAAGGGTTCCGCACCATTATCTATAAAAATTAGCAAAAAAATCACGTTGTTGTATGGAAGCCCCCTTAAATATCTATTTTATTCTGGTTTCTAGTATTTGTTGTTATAGCGGCAACAGAAATACATCATCTGTGAAAATTTCAACTGTCTAGCTACCACGGTTTATAAGATACAGCCTGGTGACAGACGGACAGACAGACAGACGGACAGCGGAGCCTCAGTAATAGGGTCCCGTTTTACCCTTTGGGTACGGAACCCTAAAAATGATGTCCCTCTTAAACAACATGGTCACTTAGTATTAGTTTAGATTAGATAGAAAAGCCATGTTCATAAACGATAATTAACTTGGGAAAAGCTTTTAAATAATGCTTAACAAAAAGTTTTATTCATAAACGCTATTATGAGATAAACATATACTGTTACTCAAATACATGTCACTACACAATATACTTTCTACTGTCATTTGAGCTTGATTAAAAGGGCGGGTCCGCAACGCCAATTTTCTAACAAAACAGTTAGCAAAACAGCCAGTCCGCTGTTTGTTGTTATTGTTTTTGTTTCATTTCAAAAATGTGAATTGGCTCACACAAACTTCGAGCGATACGTCTTTCTTCTGTGAGCGCAAACAAAAAAATGCGTCACTCTTACCCACCCCGCAGGCGAACACGGGAACGAAAACACGGCGCTGCGGACCCAGCTTAAGTCAAGACAGCAAAATATGTCACAATATTCTCTTTGAACCATAGACTTAGCATTCGCTACGCTCTTACTTTGAACACACTGCACTGTCACTGCCCTTGGGAAAAGTTTAATAGCTTTTTTTTTTACTTTAACAGAAAGGGTGGTGTCCAAAAGAATGCCACATTTTGTTGCTAATTTTTATCAATTTTTTGAGATACTAATTGTTGCTGTAGGACGTGAGGAAATTTTGATCCTTCTTTTTTGGAGGAGGCTCGTCTCGGCATGGTTACGATATCATTACAAGTGATGAGTCCAGAGTCCTAGATTTATTAATACGATCCAGAAACGAGCGCCAGTCGACGGTTTTGTTTGTTTTAAAATGAATCAACGCCTACCAAAGTAAAGCGATCTAGAAGCGGAGTGTGTCAATGCCTTTTCGGAACTAAAGAAACATCAACGCCGAATGGTGTACAACAATTGCTTGGCAGAAGTTTTCTCTGTTGTGAGCAACAAGGGACCGAACATAAGGCTACGCGGAATACTGCTTCACCACAACAACGCGCCCGCGCAAAGCGCTCTTAAAAAGAGGGTCCTGCCTGGACAGCAAGCTGGTCAAATTCTTGGGTCACCCTCCTTACAGCCCTGTCTTAGCATCGTACAACTTCTTTTTATTCCCGAAAATAAAAGAATCTGCCCTAACTTAGGGATAAAATTTTGGAGGAGGATGCGCTGTCAGTGCCTTTTATTGTCCCGTCCTGAACTCGCCGGTACAAGCCTGACACCAGGGGACGTCTTTGAACTTGAGACAACCATATTTTCTCCGAATAAACACGTACAATGATGGCAGTAGGAAGACCCTACCTTACCCTGCAGTAGATCATTAAGTTTTAAAGTAATAATTTTGTCGGACAAGAGGTAGATCTCGAAAACGACAGCGTGATTGGGTAAGTAAAAAAAGTTGAAAAAAAATATCCAGGAGTCGACAGCAGCGGCTTAAACGATATAAAACCAATCTTTGCGTAAACAAAACCGGCGCCAGAAAGTTGCATTTTGGCAGCAGAATCTTCTTAGGTACTTAACGCTACTTAAATAACAGCCTGTAGACTTATCTTTATTTCTAAATCATAATCAATCAACATTGCAGCTTTGAAAGCTAATGACTTATTAAACGGTTCAATCATGGAGATTGCTAATATATTTGATGATGTGTTTGATCTTATCGTACCGCGATCGTCACTAATTAATTAAATTTACGATACTTTACTAAGATATTAAGATTGTACTCAAATTCATTAATCATCATTACGATGTATTAAAGATAGTGCTACCGTGTCATCGCTGCTACGGTTTGAGCACGGGTCAGTACATGTTGGGAAAAAACATAATTCTTTCTATACACAAGAGTTTCTTACAATTTGACTAAGTTAAAATAATAGATTTAATATCAAGCAAATAATATGTAATTGTATCTTAGTAATTAACAAGTGTTTATAAACACTTTTCTCAAAAAAATGGGTTTATTTTTAACACAATCTTAGTTAAAGATTCCTTAGTTAAAGGATATTTTCTATTAGTAAAATATATGACTGTGTGCAATTAGTGCCGTTCTTTTTTACCTGTATCATCCCACTATTGGGCAAATATCTCGCGCAAATTTCACCGATCTCTATCCAGCAACCAAAGTTTCCCAGTTTCCTAGGAGACTGGTCAAATCGTTTTTTAGGTGAATAATGTGGGTTTTTTTAATAATAATTTAAGTTTATCGTTAAAAGTAAGTGGAATTTTAAAGCATTTAATAAAGAGTCTTTACTTTTGTTAAATATCTATATCATATTGCTTTTTACCACTAACAGCGTCTTTGTTTAAAATCTAATATAATACTCCCTAACTACATCTTGCCAAATTATTAAATCAAAATATATATATATATTATGATTAAGAGATAAAGAGGTGTCAATTGGGTCTAATTTTAGCCGCCTAGAATCAACAGATAATAGTGTAGTTATTAAGTGATCCATTTGACTTAGAGATTAGCTGTCATTAGATTTTCACGTAACATACAAAGTTTGTGAAATGCCTATTCTTGCGGAAAACATCAACGAAAAAAGGAAATTGGAACTATGTAGGTCCCCATAGCAACATTACAAAGTGATTTGCTCAATTATCTACGAATCTACGGTAATAGTATGCGATAAATCAGTAGTGTAAGTGCTACATAACAGCTCTAGTTTCGCACGTTTTTAGATCGCAACAATCGATTTTCATGTCTCGGATAAAAATGATCGTAAAGTAATCGAAACGAGATAACTCTAACTCTAATCAATTGCTAGTGTAACATGCACCTTTTTGTTTACATATATGTTTCATGGGATTCACTTTTACACATTTTTAGGGTTCTGTACCCGTGCTCCGCTGTTCGTCTGCCTGACTGACCGTCTGTCTGTCTGTTTATCTGTCTGTCTTTCTGTCTGTCTGTCACCAGGCTGTATCTCATGAACCGTGATAGTAAGAGAGCTGAAATGTCCACAGATGATGTATTTCTGTTGCCGCTATAACAACAAAATATTTTAAAAAAAACAGAATCCAATAAATATTTAAGGGGCTCCCATACAACAAACGTGATTCTTTTACTGTTTTTATAGATAATGGTACGGAACTCTTCGTGTGTGAGTCCGACTCGCACTTGGCCGATTTATTTGGTTAAGTCAGCTATTTGTATAATTTGTTAGCCTAGTCTAGCTCGTTGATGTCTTTTCTATGGGAAGACCAGATTTAAAATTTTCACGGTCATGTCTATTCTACAAGTTTGCACAATTTAATACTCTTATTATGCAGGCTTATCGTATAACAGTCAAAAATACTTATCATATGGAATATGAATTAATCTATGAACACGTTTTTAAAAGGATATTATTTAAACTATTACGATTACTTAAAGCTCTATGACAAGGTCAATTTTAGTATTGGGAGGTACATGTTTAATCTAATACAATAAGCGAATCTTGTTTGTACTGATAATCATATTATTAGGTATTAGATAGTTATTTTAGTTTTCAGCAACAATGAAAAGTCATCAAACAAACTATATGATTAGTGTTAGGGACATTTTAAACATGAAATCATCGATTTTGAAGATACCACTAAACGGTTATGCATTCAGTTTGTCATATAAACTATTCTATTATTACTTTTATTTATCACAGTAGGTGTTAATGCTTATTTTTCACATAGCATTTATATAACAGTAGCCACTTAAAATAATGTACTGTCGGTAATTTATGAATCGTCTCCGTCATACGTGGTCGATCACACCTATAATTGCTCATGTGAACTCACCTTTACAACACGATACACAACACGTCACAACACAGAACCGGCGGTGTCAAGAGTGGGCGTCGGATGACTGGTAGCGCGCCCCGGCTTCGTCCCCGCCTTATATACGCACCCCACGAGCGTGTGCTGCAATGTCGCCCTATCGAGATGGGCGTCCCTTGCCCCACGCGATATGTCAATACGTGAAACGATGACATGTGCACATCTTAGTAACAGCGGCCTAATCAGCATCGTGACGACCTATGGTGGCAAATAGATAGAATAATTAATTGTTGTTGCAAAATTTTGAACTTTAATGAAAAAAACAGGCCTCTTTTTTCAAATCTATTTGAATAAAATCCTGTGTGATTTGATAATGTTTCGGAATTTATTACTCGGCATTTTGCTATTCGGGTGCTTGCTCTTCCAGATACGTTTGTTTTCCAATTGTGGTAGTCGATTTTTTATTGAATATTATCGTAATATAAAAGGTTGTGAAACTAAAATTAAACCCGTAACCTTCACCTCGAACTATATAAATTGTAGTACATTTTTATGGTATTTAAATTCGATAAATTCTTACCACGGGAACAAATTCATCAAACATCTGTTTTTCGTAACACATTCGCTATGAATATTTAAAACTCTGTGACGGTAATTATTTCATAACGGCTTTGTTTGCTTCGGTCATCAGCCAATTAAAATATCAAATTACGCGACCGTGAACCTTTATTATAATTATAGGGAGCTCAGCTGCGTGGATAAGTAATCCTTAATTAATTTGCATAAAAACTGGTTATTAAGCATGTGTAAAAATGTCTGCCTGAATGCAAACATTTGAACCAATTTGCAGCATTTATTCAGAAAACATAATATTGTTGAATTTTTCGAATTTAAATCTCATACGAAATCCTTAATAGGAATGAGGTAGCAGGTAGCACCTGCACATTAATTGTGATAGGTGACGCATTTTGTTTGGTTCTGTCCGTCCGTAGTCATTAAATAATCATAGCTGCTACTTATAAAATAAATGCTAAGAAGCTATCAAAAAAGTGTCACACAAACAATTTAATGTAAATAAACACAATCTTTCTATTTTTTATACATATAAAAAGGTTGCTGTGAGTTAATCCCGCTTAAACCCTAAAATGGCTTTAACAATTTTGATGGTTAATTTTTGCTTGTTATTTATTGTACGGGCAATGTTTAAAAAAAAAGAAAGTTAAAAAAGTTTTTCAGGAAGTTTTCAAATTCGGACAAACTGAATATTTTGGTGCTACTGATGCAATGTCATATAACAGGTAGGATATCGTGTGTGGTGCGTTCTAGTGGTACACACAATTATTCTCACAAAAAGAAACGGAGAATTTTATCAAGGCAAGCAAACAAAAAACATCAAACAGACAAGATAACTGTTTAATGTACAAAAGATGCATTCCGTTCGTTTCGTTAATGTACAGACTAGCAAAATTCAATATAAGTATTTATTGTTTTTTTTATTGAGCAGGCAAAAATAATTCAACATTGGATGATGACATTTACGTGGACATTAGTTGAAAATTGTTAAAAATCAATACAAGAAAAATACCAAAAGACGCTGGCGCCTGTGCTTTCCAATAGTAAACCAATTTCTAGGAAACTGTGTACGATTTTGAATGCGAATCGAAATTACAATGCTTCAAAGATACGTCACTAGGACTTTGAAATCGAAATCGGTAACAAAGTACTTGCCTTGTAGTATGAATTACTTTCGTGGAGCCAGGTTTACAATGCAGTTCATTATCCTAAGTAGGGCAGCCCTTCTTCCTCGTAGTGATCCTTGCCATATCAGTTAGTGAAAGCTAGTGCCTATCTGTCATACCCGCTCATGATGAGGAAGTGACTCACTTAACTTATGTCTTTATCATCTTTACACGCTCTTCAAATCTAGATCCTATACATTACTACATGACTTGAACAGACAGCACGCAATGTAGAAAGTAGGTTAATATCCTATTTATAAAGTACAAAACGAAATGAATTTAACTACCTAGGTATATAAAAAATATTTTAATTAATTTACATATTTAACATATTTCATATGTACAAATAATCCAATAAGTATTTTCACTTTAGCTGTTTCTATATTTAATAATCAACTATAAAACCGGCCAAGTACGAGTCGGACTCGCGCACGACAGGTTCCGTAACACTATCTGATAAAACGAGCAAAAAAAATCACGTATGTTGTATGTTGTTTTTTAGTATTTGTTGTTATAGCGGCAACAAAAATACATCATCTGTGAAAATTTCAACTGTCTAACTATGACGGTTCATGAGATACAGCCTGGTGACAGACGGACAGACAGACAGACAGATAGACAGACAAACAGACGGACAGCAGAGTCTTAGTAATAGGGTCCCGTTTTATTTAGGTACGGAACCCTAAAAACCAATGATAAGTGATTTGGACTCGCGCACCGAGGGTTCCGTACCGACGGAGAGAAACAGTATTATTATCTGTTTAATCAAGAACCTGCAATTTGATGTTGGTTGGTTAAGTTTTTCCATAATTACACTGTGAATTTTAATTAAAGCTGTTAAGATTTGTATAGGAAAACTTCTTTTGAATTTTTGAAGAAAAGTTTGTATTCTTATTGTGCACATGTGTGCAGGATTAACTGACTTTTGCGGTAAGACCTATAAAAATTCACCGTGTCTAGCATAAGTAACATAACTATATTGCGTAAAAATATCAGCTACCTTATTATCATCATATCAGCCCGTTGCAGTCTACTGCTGGACATAGGCCTCCCCCAAGGAGCGCCACAGCACACGATCTCCCGCCCTTTGCATCCAGTCGCTGCCAGCTGCCTTCTTCAGGTCATCGGTCCATCTAGCCGGGGGGCGTCCTACACTACGTTTGCCTAAGCGTGGTCTCCATTCGAGAACCTTCCTGCTCCACCTCACGTCGGTTCTGCGACAGACATGGCCAGCCCACTGCCACTTCAGCTTACTTCATTTTTTGGCAATATCAGTCACCTTAGTCTTATGTCGTATGACCTCGTTACGGATCTTAATATATATAGGTCAAAAGCTTAAAGGTTGGACGCACAAATAGACAGGCAGATGGTACTCCCTTTCTTCTCCTAACATTGTTTGTCCGAAAATCATGACCCATAACACGTTTGCTATAAACTTCAGTAACCATAATGTTTAAAATTCGAAATTTTGTGTTATATTTATCTTTAGTTCTAAAACTATTCTGTTATAATATTGAGTACTATAATAGTTGAATCTACTAATTTTACATGAAATAAAGTCACATGTCCTAAGTATTGTATTATATAATGTTTATTATTCCGAATGTTCATTTATGTATAAAAGTATTGTTAGTCCTAAAACAAAAGCTAAAAATTAGGTTTTCAGTGTCAGAAACAAATCGCCATAAATCCGACTCCAAGCAGTCTTGTCTACCCTTCCCCTTAGAGTGTAATTTAAAATCGCGTAGACGCGGAGCGAAAGCCGTCTGCGACGATTAGCACGCGAGGGACCACCGGAGACCCGCAGCGCCGGAGCCGTGACAGAAGCCTTGCTTGCATGCTGATTGCTTGCCTGCATGCATGGTGCATGATGCTTGCTTGCATGCAGGGTGCATGCTTATTGCTTGCTTGCTTGCTTTTTGCGCATAACGTTTCTTTACATAACGTTTTTAAAACATTATTAGGATAAAAATAAATATTGTAGGTATAATTTGGATGTAGGACTTACAACTTTTATTGAATTTTTTTTTGTCTTTTGTACATTCTGTAAAAAAAGTTTCGGGAATTGATGATTTGTTTATGGTTCCAAATTCAAAATTATATTTTTTTTGTTGTTGTTAGATTGGCACAACTGTTTTCCATTTTGGCGCGGAGTTTGAATTACATCTGATAATTAGATTAAATACAGTATTGTTTTTAGTTATACCATATCTAGTGTGTATTGCGAATATCATAATGGACAAAATCATCGAACAAAGAGTTTGTCTTAAATTTTGCATCGCCAATAGGATTTCGTGTTCGGAGTCTCTGAAAATGTTACAGATGGCTTACGGTGAATCGACTTTATCAAAAACACGTGTTTATGAGTGGTACAAAGCGTTCAAAAGCGGTCGAGATGTGATGGAAGATTTGCCTCGCTCTGGTAGGCCATCAACGTCTACTACTGAAGATAACATCGCAAAAGTGAAGGAAATAGTGACTGAAAATCCTCATTCAAGTTTAGTATAGCTAGCCGTTGATCTTTCTGTGACACACGAGTCGATTCGTACCATTTTAAATAATCAATTGGGTATGAAACATGTTGCCGCTCTGCCTGATCTTTATAGATATAATCTCATTTCTTCAGAAAAAAATATTCTAAGAATGCAATTCGCAGTCCCCTACTAATTTAAGTCCCTAGATTAATCCAGTGACACGCAACCGTCTTTATCATGTAAAAACAGGAGATAACGGAATGCACAGCCTGCACCAAGGAGTTTCTATTATTTTTTTAAGTAAGCCCAGGACCATTTCCCTAAATAAATTATAACACAACACAACCACTAAATACGTTTTCGCGACCTAGTAATAAATAGGTAAACATACAACAGTTCGCCGTAATACTTGAAAAGGATTTATAGACTTAAAATTAATACATATTTTAGCACAATTACGTGTCAGTTAAAATTTTAATTTAAAGATTTTTTTTTAATTATTTTATTTTATGCTCTTTAGTTAATTACCACACCGCCATTCAATGTTTCTGCCTCGCCTAGTGGTTGACTGGTAGAGAATGCCTTAAACATTAAGTGCGCCATTGTACATTTATTTCGTGCAATAAAGAATTAATAATAATAAATAATGATGTACAGACAACAGCTCGTCAACCTATCACAAAATGTCAAATTTTCTCAATTGATAGGTAATGATCTCTATTTGTCGGACTTAAAGTTAAAATCCATTTGGATGACCTTTAACTTTTTGGGTAGGTTGACCTGCCGTTGACTGTACTTCAAATCTGTCAATGCATTAAAGTTTTACAAATGTTAAATTACTGATGATTATCTCATCTGCCAAAATTACATGGTAGAATTATGAAAATAGTAACA
Source organism: Anania fuscalis (assembly GCA_950371115.1). Classification (NCBI taxonomy): domain Eukaryota; kingdom Metazoa; phylum Arthropoda; class Insecta; order Lepidoptera; family Crambidae; genus Anania; species Anania fuscalis. The sequence goes on along the minus strand of OX493335.1, from coordinate 12,156,839 downwards.
TTTTCATAATTCTTACCAGGTAATGGGCTCTATATATGCAAATATTATGTATTTCGGACATGATGCTTCTTTGAGCATATAATATTGTTTAAAGTGGGTATGTACCTACCTATATGTATTTTTTACTGTATTATCTTTTCACAGTTGAATAAAACTTAAACGTTTTCAGCACGTATGGACACGTATTGCCTACCGTCTGGTGTAGTGTTTGGGCCACAAAGCCAGCGATCGCGGGTTCAAATTTTGCAAAGGTCAAGTGCTTGTGTATGAGAGCATAATTCAGTTCTATTTGCAAAAAAAAGTTTTTTTTAAATTTATTAGTTTATTGTGGGGAACCCATTATTTTGTACCTCAGTTGTGGTTCTCATTTTAGGTATTTAAGTTTGTCAATCCGGTATCTATTCACCTTGGGAATAATAGGAAAATGGCTGGCAGTGGCTAGATGAAAAAAGCGGGAGATCGTGCTCTTTGGCGCGCTTACTTTCAGATGTAATTTGCAATACGCTGACATGATGATGATATGATAATTAATTAATGATTGATGTTACAATTTATTTAATATTACTTACTATTTTAGTAAGCAGTGTGTTTTGTTATGGATAATTATGCAACATTTTATACGTAAACATTAAGGGGTTTAATGTTAAAATAAAAAAAACAGTGTTATTAGCGTAAATTATAACTTTAAAATCAAAACTTAAAAGCTAATTGTAGGTCTCTTCAAAATTGGTACTATAATTATTATTTATACTATAAGTCCCAAACATATAAGTAAGTGTGTTTTACCAACTAAATATTCAAGATGACGCTAAAATGTTATTAAAATTATTTCGTTCAACGTAATGGCAAGCCTACATGCGACTTAGTTTTATTACTTTATTTTTTATTAGGTATTTGTCTTTGTTACGAGCGTTTTATCTTAATTTTTTGTCACAATTACTAGTCCGAGGACGGCTATTGTGGTTTGATCTTATCGCCCGTTCTTCACCTGATTAAAATAACTCCCAAACCCGTTCAAATTAGCTTCAATTACGTTCGTGTAGAAAACAAACACGCACATTAAATCACAAAGGCTAACGCTAAGCTGTAAATTATGCAATGGTCAAGAGTGAATCTATTTAATTCTTTTTTTTTCAACGAATTGATTAGTTCTTAAACACAATTTGCCCTAAAAGCAAATGTAGTCATGAAAAGAGCATGCTAGGAAGAGGCATATTTTTATTGTTACACTCGTGCATTCACTGTACCTTGAAAACAAGCACATAAACAAAGAGCCGAAATCTCGTCTAAAATGTTTTCCTAAATTAAGCGTTTCTCTTTTATTTGTCCATTTTGCTGAAAACGAGTCCTAGCTCAGAGTAAATACATATTTTCTAGCATTCCTGATCCTACTTATCGTTTTAGTACGGTCCATGTGTGTGTATCAGCACATAGTTGTCTAGCTTAGTACGAAAACGATATCAGTAGTTTAAAAAATCACACAGTCACTTTATATTTAAACTGTAATGTATAGACAAATAGCCGCAAATGCTGAGGCTGGTGTTTATGAAATATCCAAAGTAACATAAATTGAAATCTAAGTGTGAATAGGCAAGGCCATGTTTATCACGTGACATTAACGCAATAATTGTTGTTTTTTGTATAGATGTATGTATTATTAGTTGCTGTGTATAATCTGATAATAACACATGAACATGCATTTACCAATGAACTCTGTAATTCTGTGGTCTAAGTGGCAAGGTAACAGACAACTGCATAACGAAAAAGTTTCTAGACATCAAAAACTATCAAATAGTACCAGAGCGCAGTGTGCTTCTTTAAGGCAATACGCATTTCTGCCATTTTACATTCTTAATAAATGTTCTAAGGCTACGTATCATAAAAACTTTGTGTGATCACTGTTCTAACCTAACCTACCCCTACTATTATTTATTCTGTGCCTACCCCAGATGAAATCAATCCAGCGCGCAGTTAATACATGGCCCTACCTTTGTTTTAGCAAAGAATCTAGCGCGGTGCGCAGTATTGATAAGCCGTAGGTCAATCGTCCATTAGTTCAATCAACCTTAATTAATTAAGTTAATTCTAGTTGACCGTATTCTCCTTTATGGATTTCTGGGCTCTTTTTACCGTGTTATTTTGAAAATAGTCAGAATGACTTTAATAATAAAAGATAAACGTTTTTTATTCGGATAAAAGGTAACCCGTTTTAGTAGGTATTTACTTATAGGAAAATGCCTCTATAATTTAAGATTGTATTTATGAGTATTTTTCCATTCCACTACATATAGGTAATACAAGGGTGAATGACGCACTTGGTGCTGTGATTTGCAATTCTAGGAAGATTTAAGGTGTGCTCTTATTAATAAAATTAGCTATTATTAAAATTAACTTTATGTTCTTCTGTGAATACATAGTAATGATAGGTAAATAGGCATAATTATAAAGTTAAACGATCTGAATACGCTCGCAGATTCTGCCTTGAGTCGTCTTTTTAGAATTGGGTGAGGTCAAAGTGGCATCGTTTGCGCCTCGTGCTCGTCTCGTGTCATTGCAACACGCGACGCCCGCGCCGCTGCACTCGACAGTATAAATCCCAATTTTATTTTGATTAAGACATCGAAATTATGTCACATGAAATCAGGTTGCATCCATAGAAAAATATTAAATTGTGTAAATAAATTATTTCTGTACTATCATATATCTGTAGATATACTATCGTAAACCCTTGTTTATTATTGTTATGAAATGGATACATAGAAAGTCCACGGTTTAATAATGATAAATCAATTTATGATAAATATTGTCATTACTAACAAGTTGTCATAGTTTACTATATTTATTCATTTCTAAAACACCGTCAACCGCAGTGGGTGCATTGAGCGCACCTTTTTTTGGTCCACTGCAAGTGCATTGTTTTGTCTCCGGTCCAATCCTGTTATCCTTTAACGCTTGAATTTTCTGTATAATGTAAGCATTTTCGTGTTCCAATAACATTTTCTCGCGAAATAAAGCTCTTTTTGTCAATTCGACTTTTGCGATTCGTTGCCACAGCCTAGTCAACCCGCAGGTTGTGGATATGGCATTTACAACCAATGAATCATCTGGTTTCTGTTGACGCAAATTACTCTTTGCCTGTGTAGGAGAGTGTGGTAAGGCGGAACCAAAAGGCATAACTTTTTCACGTTGGCCCTCAAACTTCCGACAAAGAGCAGCCATTCGAAGTATCTTTTCACCTTTTTTTGCAGCTCCTTCGAGCCATTCCATTGTGCCATCCGATACTCGAACTAAAATAGCCATTTGTTTTACATCAGTGGCGCACCCATTGATGAGACGTTTCTTCAGTTTATGACACGCAGCTCGGTGTCTGTTACGGCGATCTCGAAACACAGCCTGCTTTGTGCCTGACTCGTAAGCCGCCAATTCTGTACGAAGGCGTTTGAGCATTCCATCGCTGTTGGCTATTTTCTTGCCTTGTGAAGCAATAATGTCAGCCATTAAATTTTCCTTTCGACGCAATTTGCGTACTTGTTTTTGATTATTCGCAGTTTCAACGACATAGGATTTGAGGACAGCTTTATATTCATCCCATACAGCATTATACCTATTTTCAAGAAATGATCTAAGGTCTTCACGTTCGTTAAGATATTTGCTACGCTCTTCGTCTTCTTTGACAAGATTCTCACCTCTCGTTGTCCAAGCCAGAGCATCTGCTGTGGTATGACCATGGTAGAGCATCAACTGTAAATGAGTCTCGGCTGCATCATGATCAGCCATTATTTGACTAGCGTCATCTTCTCCGCTCTTCAATAGGTTAGCCGTTCTGGTGTCATTTTCTTTGGATAAGTCGTCCAAATCGGTTAAAAACTTGTTGATCATTGTATCGATAGAATTACAGAAACTAGCGACGCATCGTTGGAACTGATCATCGGCGATGTTCATTAATTTGACCGTGTAATTAATGAGATGGTCTTTCTTATCGAAAGCTCTTTCGAAGGTGTGCCACATGACCTCAATATCTTGTTTGAAGACGGGTTCTTTTATTTTGTGCATAAGCTCACGCCATGTTCTGTCCAGTTCGCCTCTTTTCAACGCCTGAGCAGCTATTTCTCGCTGAAGTTCCATTCGTTTCATCTGTTTCCGAGCTTCAATTTCTTCCTTAAGCTTTTCAAGCCGTTTAGCTTCTTTTTTGGCTTTCTTTTCTTCTTTACTTAACCCCATGGTGATTTATTATAAAAAGAACTTAAATATTATGAATAAATAATTTCTCAAAAGTTTACAAAATGTTTTTGACAGTTTTATATCGTAATGAAATATCTTTGGCAAGTTTTTTTTAAAATCAAGAATGATATGTCAAAAAAAATCGAAAAAAGTTTTTATCTTTGTTGTCAATTTATGAAATATGGAAATGGTCTAAGCATGGATATCAAAGATCTCATAATTCCGAGGAGAGATCATATAATAAAATTACTATGGGTAAACTCAAACAAATCTCAATAGTATTTTTACCTATTCATATCAAATGTGATTCTTACATTTTAAGTTGTTGCATTTTTAACTAAAACACACACAGAACCACGACCTACGCAACTAGGCCGAAACGTCGGGAAAATAAATTAATGTTTTGTTTGTAGATATTCAAAAAAATATACATTATATTTTAATCACCTAGCATCTATGTTTTATTATCAGGCTCGTTATCAAGCTCTCGCGGGCGGCAGCGAGCCCCTTCAGAGCTACTTACACAAACGTCTGGCAGAGAACTTGAATAGCGAAACTGCTCTTGGCACAGTGTGTGACGTTGCGCAGTGCGTGCAATGGTTGCGATCCACATTTCTCTATGTACGAGCAGCGAGGGACCCGAAGAGATATTTAGGACTGACGTCCACTGCTCCAGACCATTTGATATTGAAGAAAATTGAAGGTTAGTGAATTGAAGCTTGAAGTAAATCAAACTACATTAATTGCTGGGCATTCAATACTAGATGCCATTGAGCATAGTTGATCTACCTACTTTCCAAATCTTGGTGATATCAAATCTTGAAAATCACACAAAATAAGAACATGTTATTTTAATTAAATTCCGGTAAAACTCTGTCGCTCGTAGAACTTGTAATAAGGATTTGAAATCGATTAACCCAAAGACAAAAACTCATCTTTTTCTTTATGTGTTTTGAATCACAAAATTACATTAGATATTTTCAGGTTGATTTCGAGATTATGGTCAACATTAATCCATTATTAAAGTTTACACTTTTAAGGAATAAGTCTCAAATTGAAATTTTACATGAAATAATATTTTGTTTAGTTAATTTTGATATGAGTCAATGTATTAAATAGGGAAAGCACTTTTTTCAGCGACAGTCACTTTATGTATATTTTTTATGATACTATTTGTTGGTAACTAAGTTGTCGATCTTGTGTAGTAAAAATACTAAATAAAATGTTAATAGGTCTAATATTTTATTATTTAGGGTGTGCAAATATATTTTTACACAATCTACAACTACAATAACGGCAATCTCCAAAAGTTATCCAAAGTTTAAAGATTCGTGTCTTTTTATTGAAAATCAAGGATACAAGTTTTTGAAAACAAAAGTGAAACCGATGCAACCCATAGTGCAAGCCTAAAGTTATGGAGTTTTGGGTTGCAGCATGTAGCATTACGAGTAGTAGCATGAGTGCCAGGCAGGTATTTCTCTTAACTAGGTTGGCAAGCCATAAAAAGTTTAATTAATTTTATTATCTCGTATAATATCATATATTATAACGTAATGCTTTTAGTATGTGCATAATATTATCAAACTCAATCTTCATTAAATTCTTAGTCCTAAACATTCAATCGCTTATGCGCTTGATACGGAATCTTTGGAGATGACACAGAATGACAATAAATACCTACCAACAAGAGCTTATATTCCACTAGTTGGGGCGGCTCGATGCCGAGACACAATAATTTTGGTTTTAGTAATAAAGTGTTAAAGCAGTGGAAGCTTAATTATATCGAAGAATTAGTGTCTCGTCTCACATCCATAGGTCGTGAGTTCGCATCTCACACGCTTCCATATTACAGTTCTGAGACGTATTTGAGAATCATGCGAATTCCAATTCGAATACGAAATGGCAAGATTCGCATACGAATGACTAAAATCGTTATTTTTTAAAATTCATTCTGTGAATTCTGCAACGAGTGGTCAGACCCTCGTATTTCGATTCTACTAGTAGAAAGTTTAGAAGTATGACTTTCACAAGTAAACATATGGTTCACAGATTAAAAACTTTTTTTTTCGTTCCGTCCCATGCGATTCATTGCCTGTTTTTAAAATCAATAAGTTTTTGCATTCCGGTTTTAAATATTTTCTGCGTGAAACGAAAAAAGTTAAAGAATTTTACCATAATAGCAACACAGAATTCGAGTGATTCAAAAATGGGTAAAATCGGGAGTGGTAGAAATAGCATTCGCACACGAATCGTATTCGTGTTCGAATTCAAGATTCATTTCGAATGCTTCAAAAATACGTCTCCAGGCCTTATGATAAAATGTGTAAATAATCCATGCAGTGATAAACTCCAATCGATTGAATTCTGATTTATTTCGTTGTGGGTCCTAGGTAACCCAAGTCAGTTAAGTAACCGTGGGATTACTAACCCTAAAGGTTTCATTAGCCGTCAAGATATCGATCCTATAATTACACAGGAGTTCCATGGCTAATTTTTCCTATATTATGCACTTCAGTTCCCTACTGTCAATTTATTAAAAGTCCCAAAAACCCTTTATGTCAGTTTTTAGGCTTCCGTACCCAAAGGGTAAAATGGGACCCTATTAATAAGGCTCCGCTGTCTGTCTGTCTATCTCATGAACCGTGATAGATAGATAGATAGATAGATAGATAGATAGATAGATAGATACTCTTTATTGCACACCACACAAAACAAACATTACAAAAAAAGAAAATACATTTAGAATGGTACAATTTAGGCGGTCTTATCGCTAGAAGCGATCTCTTCCAGACAACCTTATAGTTAGAGAGTTTAAATTTTCACAGATGATGTATTTCTGTTGCCGCTATAACAAAAAACACTAAAAAACAGAATATAATAAATATTTAAGGGGGCTCCCATTTAACAAACGTGATTTTTAGCCGTTTTTATGGATAATGGTACGGAACCCTTCGTGCGCGAGTCCGACTCGCACTTGGCCGGTTTTTTTAGATAATGGTACGGAACCCTTCGTGCGCGAGTCCGACTCGCACTTTTCCGGTTTTTTTACGTCTACCTAGGAACGTTAGTTAACGACTTTAAAACATACTTTCTTAGCTTAGCACTGGTAGTGAAGAGTTACCCTAATTACATTGTCATTAATGGCTTTACTCAATACGCTACATCTAAATCCCTTAACCATTGGTAAATTTATAGGATGTTAATCCACCGCAACAGCTCATTAATATACTATGGCATGTTTTAACTTGTGTGCGTGCGTGTAACGAGAAATACTTAGTACTCATAAGCAACATAATTTAAACGAATAAGTACCTACTTGAGCTTTCGCGGGATATTTTGGCTACCTACATTGTTCGTAGATAGATATATTTATGTGTCGCTCTCTAAAATAACCGCTTGTTGATTTTAAATAAAACTGGCGGCCATAAAGGCCGCGATTTTACTTATGGCCCTCATTTGACTGGCACATTTAGGATCCTATTTATTATAAATAATTATTTATTACATTAACAACGCCACTTTGTTGTCAGTAAAGTTTGCGGTGGACGAGTGCCTACACACAATTACACTAAAACAATATAAAACCATGAACTTTTGCATCGCTTTAGTGATTGATGAAGCCTTTATTTTCAGTATGACAGAATAATCGGTGTAGTTATCTTTGTAATGGCTTTTGGATTTTATCTTTGCATTCGTAATGTCACGAAATTAATTGAGAACTGTTGATGAACAGCGCATTGTAACAACATTGTCACTGTAAAATATTTTTAACCTTTGTTTGACGATTTGTCAGTGTGTTTTCAGTGGTGTGTTTATGCATCTCTATGGCATCAGTATTTTCTTAGTCTGAGGAATTACCTATTCTGAAATGACGACAAAGTTCATAAATTGTGTCCATTGTTTAATTAAATCCAAGGACTGATAAAATAGTAAACGGATTGTCACAGGATTTTTTCTATATTCAATGATACTAACGAGTACATACATATTATGTAAAAACGATTGACAAAGCAATTTTCCTGAAAAAGAAATTAACACTTAGGTAAATACAACTTCTAATGTGTCATGGTATAAAAGACAAACTGAAAAGATCGTTTTTATAAAATGTACAAGAAACAATCAAAATCATTATTTAAAATTATTATCTTTACTTGTTTTGCTTCAAGATTATTTGTAAAAAAAATATAATACTAAATAACATTTATGATAAACAATTCACCCCAGAAAAATAACTTTGCAGCATGCGAGTAGCGGTCATTAGAAGAATTAATTTCATTATGCATTTAAATAGGTATAACATTGTGACACGTGACTAAATAATTTTAATCGCCCTGATGTCTAATTATAAATATAGGTGAGTTTTATTTAGCTTGATGTAATTACGTGTATTGGCTGATTGATTCGTAGTTATTTAGTCCGAATAATTTTAACACATTTTAACCAACTTTGTTATCAAATCTTTGAATTATTTACAAGTGTCGTTTCGATTTACATCCAAAATCCTTTATATTTCCGAAACTGCGTAAGTAAATGCTTCGGGTATAAAACAAGAGTGACAACCGATTAAAAAAAATCTGCTAATTAATTAAAAAAACATCTTAACATTGTGTTGTGATATCAATCTGAATATTAACTCCGTGTTATAATTGCTTTCCGGTCATTATAACATAAATATGTCAACGTTCTCGAAATCCATTTTTTATTACCGATACCACACAATGATTTCAAAGGAATCCGGTCACATCAAATTGATGCATATCTTGCACAATCAATTTATTGCTGTTGTTGACACCTTTAAATGTCAGCAATTATCCATTTAACCAGTATCTTATACTAGCTTAAATACCTAGTACATCTTTTATCTACACCATGGTACATTTCCATCTACTATTGATCAGTGCATTTCCACCATGTTTTGATGTCTGCTATCTACTAAGTAGGTATAACTAGTGCTACATAACCTACTTCAATATTACTCATAGAATTAAATACTAAGTAGAGCGCATTCAGTGAAATGGGTATTTTTTTTTTATAGATAAATTCTAATATAAATCTTATTTTCGTGTCTTCTGAAAAAAGTTATTTTACCATTTGCATTCCTTCAACGTGCAAATATATTCAAACTTGCTACATAATGTTTGCTTATGAGCTTATGTACTCGTTCGGCCTTTTCTAGTCGCCAAAGAAGTTAGTGTAGCCACTTGCTTAGTTTATTCTCACAGCGGCCAAGTTCTCAGCCCTTTCAAGGTCGGTTATGGCAGCCTCGGGTCTGGTCGTTTCCTGGCCTCCCTGATGTTGGAAGCAGTAGTTCGGAATGCCTCACTTTCCACCTTTCGCGACCTGTGATTGCCAAATAGATCAAAGCTAACAACAGCTTCATTTTTTTATTACCTAGATTTTAGGTCCTAGAAGCGCAATTTAGGTATCGTTTAATTAGCTAGAAGTGAGATTTAATAAATGTTAATTGACTGTGGTTGTAATAAACTATTCTCTTATCTTGTTACATCAAAAGACTCTTTGTTTAATTAAAAAATATAATCAAACAGAATAAAGTCAAGATAAAATTACTACTGTTTTCTCAGAGCACGATTAAGGAAATTATTTACTGTTTATTTAAAGATATTATTTGTGGAGCACGTATTCATCAATCTTTGCCAGTGTATGGTATATTTTTATGGCTTATTTAAAAATACTCCCAGTTATTAAATCGTATGGGTCATCCATAAGTTGTTTTCAACAAATTTCATTACCTTTACGATGAAATATGGTGACTTATCAACGTACTCGTAGGTACATAATCTCATTATCTCCTCTTATTAATAAACACTACTAACGTACCGAATAAAACGAATTTATCTACATAAACATTATTACGCCTACGTATTATTAAGTCTTGTAATTGCCTATTTACCTACTTAAATTATCGAAATTCCGTCAAAGGCATGTTTTTAGGACGCTATATCTACGAAATGGTAACCTTCAACAAATACCAAGCTGCTTATGTGAAACCCTCTGTAGGTTTTCCTCATCTGAATAAGAACATTCAAGGACTCATTTATGACCCGTAAATCATACCTTAACACTTAGGTTCACATTAATTTGAAGAGTTACTGCCATTGAGTTTTGTTCAGTACTACATACATTAGTTGAAAATTAAGTACCTATTTTTATAGGAATTTTAGGTACTAGGTACTGCACTTTTTTGTATACTTAGGTACTCACTCACCGTCGTCGTATCGCGTAACATAAAGGTCCAGCCATATACATATATAAGGCTGCTTATGAAAAAAACCTTTGGCCCTTAATAAAAACAGTCTAGTCTCTAATATACCATATAAGTAAATATTTCGGATCATGTTTACTTGTTTACTTGGCTAAGTTAAAATATGGTTGAGTTGACCATCTATACTACATAATTATAAATTGTAAACTTTATTTCACGACCATCGAAAACCTATGACTGAAGCTTAAGAATTCTGAAATAAATAAGTAGGTACTACAACCCGCAACGTAGGTTGTAGCACTTTTTTAAATGTGTAACGGCAAAGGGAAGGCTAACTTTAATGTCATGATCGTTGTGACTATGTACGACAGGCTTGTAGGACTCGAATCACCTTTGCCAGAACCTCCGGGTCAAAGAAAATAAAAGTGAACCGCTCAATGGAAACCTATAAATAACATCGCTGTTAGATAAAGAGATTACCGTGTCACGCACGCCCTGAACTCTGCGACACTGCGAACCTATCAGACTTGTATCCAGCATTAAGCTGGTTATACACTTTCGTAGCGAGGAATCTTAAGTGTGATAAACGTACCATGAGATAACGAGTAAAAACTGTGATGGACTACGCGGGTGGTCTTCTACATACACTTACTCGACTAAGTATTTCGCGATGTGTTTCGCTTGTGTGTAGGTACTATAGTACTGGGCATAAGTTCGTAGACTTCGTAGCTTACTTGACCTCGGCAGTTCCGGATCGTGATTGATGGATGAGCCTTGTCGACGCGATGGGTGCGAGTTGCACTTGCACGCGATGCGTTTGCGCTTGCCGTAATCTATAGAAGATAACTTCGGATATTAAATATTATGGTTATTAAAACAACTCGACTCATTGAGCGGCAAAAACAATTGGATTTAACTCCGCCATTTGAAAGGAGCATTCTCTTTATACATTATGTCAGTACCTAAACAAGGGCTTTGTGATTCATTGTGAATTATGGTTTCTATTTGGGTTGAAAAAGGTAAACTATTTATAAGTCCTAATTCCTAGTCCAATATATTAAAGTACCACCTACCTCACGTATATGAATGCTGGTAAATTAATAAGCCTTCTATAAAACTAGTTTTCGCGATAAAATCATAGACAATCTGTATTATTCTCCAATATCATGTTTTACACTTGTGCCATAGAACGACAGCATCGCTTGCCCTTTACAATTACACACACATGAAGGTATTTGTCGTCGTTGAAGTCACTTTAATGGCTGTATGATTGTGCTAAATCGTAATAAACGTTTGTAAATATCAACTAGTAGGCAGGAATGCATCATTAGAATTACTCATCTTCGCTTCTTTTATGGTATCTATTAACATTCGTTGTATTTTAATGAAGAATTTAAGACTACATACTGATGTTAACCGTATACAGTATAGATAGATGTTAAATAAATGATACAGGATTCAATTATTTATATTACCTATCTACGGTAATTTTAAAGTCACATTGTATCGATTATGTAGACGTCGCGTCATTTTACCTACTTAGGAATTCAAAGTTTTGTCCCTTTGATGATTTTGATTACATAAGACCTTGATGCAACGATGCAAACATATGTTTTTAAGTTGCCTTTCACATGTAAGTAAAGCATGCTTTCTTTTAACTACAGAGCTATGCGTAAGAGCTATGAATGGACTGGCTACTGCCGGTCTTATAACCATGGATGAGGCGAGTTGTATTGAATCTACGGAAGCGGGTCGACTCATGTCTGTATTTTATTTGGACCTGGAAACTATGAAGCTTATAATGAAGGTAAACTTAAGAGTACTATTTTTAACCATGTAAAACAAATTCAATTTGATGATTTGGCTACAATTTACATCATTTAATACCCTTACCAACATATTATTTTGTTATTTAATACGTAGAACTGCTATGAAAAATTAGAACACACCATTAATAATCGACCTCCATAGCCGAGAGGCCAGTACGCCGGACTTGTCGTCGCCATCTCTGAGGTTCCGGGTTCGATTCCCGGTCGGGTCAATGTAGAAACGAACTTTTCTACATGGTGTAGATTCCAATCTGAGCAGTACTTACAGAGGTGATTAAATATAATAATACCTTTTACTGGGTTATCTTTTGACTTTCATATTTTTTTTATCTATAATTTAGTTTGCCCGAAAATGTTTCCTCATAATTATTGATTTTCCGAACTATCGCTTACCATAATATTGAAATCCAGAATTTAACAAGCAATAAAATTAAAATCCCGAAACATCATAAGGTCTAAACGTATTTCTCATAAATATTATAATCCACAATATTTAAAATCAATAAAATGTATTTCTCTAATAGTTTTTAATCATAATTATAATTTATCCTTATAAACTCATGGAAGCAAATGTAGCAATGTTTCAATCGTTGCTACGAGTGCATGCAAGCAAGCACGCATGCAAGCAGGCATGCAGTACGCAAGCAGGCATGCAGTAAGCAGCATGCAATACAGGCACGCAGCATGCCAGCAGGCATTCAATATGCCATCAGCACGCAATCAAGCACGTATGCAAAAGGCATGCAGCATGCAAGCAGGCATGCAGCAAGCAGCATGCATAAGTTCCGCTTGTCTCTTGCGCTGCGAGCAGTGCAGTCCTTCCGCCCTTCCGTAACAAATATCTGACACCCGTGCGAGCTGGAGCGGCTGACCAGCCTCCACTCACCACTCCCTCCGCGCCCCCGGCTTTTAAATTACACTCTAGTATTGGGCAGACAAGTACCACGGCAAAGGAACGGCGAGTCGGGTTTGCCAAATCGTTTTGTATGTCAACTTGGTTTTATTTTGTTTCAAACGTTATGGCCGCTTATGGCTTTTTACAGATAATTATAATAATTATTGATTTATTTAATCTAGAGTGATAAATAAAAGGAAACATACATTTAAAGTTTTTTTTTGGAATGAATGGTATCTATGTGTATACAGGGTGTAAAAAAAAGGCTTAACGAAGCCTTAAACCACAAATTCTATACATAAAACCAAGTAGAATGCAAAAAAAAATAATTGCTGGGAAATGACTTTAATTTTTGGGTATCAAAACAATCAACTTATTTCTAACCCGCAATGTATAGCGCGCATGCCACAGACTATGCCTGTGTGTGTTAGCGGTCGGTGGGCGAGCGGATGGCGCGAGAGCACTGCGCACGATTCATTGCCGGCTGTGCCCTTAAAAGGCCTTTTATGAAAGAAGGACTGAAAATTTTTATCATGTTTCTTTGTAAAAAAGTTTAGTATTATCAAACAGAAGTCAATTTTGTAAAAATCTTTGAAAATTTTTTTTAACTTTGACTGTCAATAACTCTGTAACCCGTCATTTCCCAGGTATAGTGTAAAAGAAAAAAATGATCGTAATAATACGTAGAATATGTGGTATTCGGCTTCGTTAAGCCTTTTTTTACACCCGATATATATATTATGTATACATATGTAGGTATAAATGCTCCGATTCATATTCTGAACTATTTTCTTTATGATATGTGTATATTTGGGATAATACTACATATGTTAAAAGATATTTAGGACAAATATATTTATGACTAACAAAATTATGATATTGTATATTTATAGAAATGAACATTATGACTAAATAACTTTCGGAAAAGTGACTATTTGACAATGTGATTGATTCGGAGATTTGGTTATTATGACAAATGATGATTCTGAGAACTTTGTTATGGGTTATGATTTTCGACCAAAAACGTTTATGAAATACAATGAGGTCCCCTGTTACTGATCACAAATCACGAAAAAAGAAACAAAACATTTTTTTTTACAATTTTTAATTATTAGACGGCAGATAAAAGTTATCAATGCCAAAGAGCATCCTGCAATATTGTGTCCCGCGTGGTTTCTACTCGTGCAGTGCAATTAGTGCAAACTTATCGCAGATCTTAAATCTTAATCCACAGTACAGTATATAAAGGGTTTCACAAAAATATTTGCTGATTTTTTTTAAAATTTTTATAAATTAGTTCTTAATTCGTGTTCTGTAAGTGGTCATACGTCTTTTTAGTGAATACTGCTGAGATTGAAATCTACACCTGTATATTGGCTCGGATTTGGGTGTTTTGGTCAACGATATTATAAACCGTTGTGGTACGCATGAACCGTCGTTGTTTCTTATTTCTATAATACAAGTGCTTTAGCTACTTACATTAGGATCAGAGCAATGTAGGTATGTGATGTCAAATATTTATTTATATTCGTAAAATCTTTCGTAGCCTACGAAATCACGTCATATTACCTATTAAAATAATAAATAAATATTGGACAACATCACATACATTGCTCTGATCCTAAGGTAAGTAGCTAAAGCACTTGTTTTATAAAAACCAGAAACAACGACGGTACCACAACACCCAGACCCGAGCCAATATAGAAATATCACATCACATAAATATCACGAAATACGGTTCAAACAAGAGCCCCACTAAACATCAATATATTTAAAAAAAACAGCTAAAAGTACACAATTTATGTATTAAATTACTGGCAAACTATCAATCTTTATCATAAAACAGTTAAGAAACTGATATCATGTTTAGTAAAATATTTAAAAAATCTTTGCCATAAGAGCCTTACGATGCCGAAGTATGGAACATTTACTTTAGGTAATGTCCGATATTATACACTGACGTAGGCTACTTTAGCTAGTTTAATGCATATCCCTAGATACAAGGTAACGAGTCCTTAGAACGTCTACTATGGCTTATATGCGATTGCCACGAACTGGCTGATATGCACCTCCGGACTGACGAGCGCCGCACACTGAACGCACTCAACAGGAACAACGCCGCGGCCACCATACGGTACCCTATGAAGGGCAAGATCAGCACCCGGCAGATGAAGCTTAGCTGGTGAGTAGCCTAGGACATTCTTCCACAGGTTATACTGGAATGACCTCAAGTGCTACACAATACACTTTTGACTGTAGGAAACCGGACAGATGGTGAAAAACCAGGGACAATCTTACACAGGTTATACTTGAATGACTTCAAGTGCAACAAAATACACTTTGACTTAT
Organism: Anania fuscalis; assembly: GCA_950371115.1. Classification (NCBI taxonomy): domain Eukaryota; kingdom Metazoa; phylum Arthropoda; class Insecta; order Lepidoptera; family Crambidae; genus Anania; species Anania fuscalis. The sequence goes on along the minus strand of OX493335.1, from coordinate 12,141,322 downwards.
TGTAGGATACCGGACAGATGGGGAAAGCCAGGGACATTCTTACACAGGTTATACTTGAATGACTGCATGTACAACACAATACACTTTTGACTTGTAGAACACCATACAGATGGTGATTAACCAGGGACATTCTGACACAGGGTATACTTGAATGACTTCAAGTGCAACACAATACAAAAGATTTTTTAAAGCAAAAAGTAGGTACTCATAATATTTATCTACTCTTTTTAGCAAACAGAATGCAATGGTAACTACTTCTAATTTTCTAGCATAATTCAAGCGGTACTAGGATGTATTCCAATACCCGATCCATCTCTCAATCAAGAAGCGATGAAAGTTATGAGAATTGCTGACAGGGTTTGCAAATGTAAGATTTAGTTTTCAATATCAATAAGTAACCTATATCTTGATCATTTTATTTTGTTTTAATATAAATTCCAGGTCTCTTAGCATACATAACTCGGCCAGAGCCAGTGACGCTACAGCTCCAGTACTTCTCAGCTGTACTCAACACTATCATCCTGGCTAAATGTATCGCAGCGCACCTTTGGGAGAACTCTCCTTATGTCAGCAAGCAATTAAAAGGCATAGGACCGACATTCAGCACTTTGCTGGCTACCGCTGGAAAAGTCAACTTTATGCTGCTTGAAGAAAGCCATCCGAGGGATTTGGAAAGAGTAAGTCATTCAGAAAACCTAAACTTAATTATTTGCTTATAGACCTTAGGAATTTTCAGCAGAACTTAAGTAAAAGCCAACCTTTTTCGAAAAATTTTGAATTACCTAATAATTGCAAGATTAAACTCATAATCACAAATTGCAAAACATTGTTAGACACATTGTAATATACTTAACAGATAATGAATAAAGGACCACCGGCTGGTAACATACTCAGAAAGCAGATCAGTTTGATGCCCAAATACCAACTTGAAGCAACACCAATTGATGAGAAAACTGCATCCGTAAAGCTTTTGCTACTCAACCAGGCACACTTATCAGAAAACATAGATAACCTTACTGCAGGCCCTAATCACAAGTGTTACGTCGTTGCTGGAGATTCAGAAAATCATATCTTGCTACTAACATCATTTAAGTAAGTAATATTTTTCTTGTGCAACAGAAGTGTTCCTTCTTTATGAGCATGCATCTAACTTTAATGATTGCAGAGACAAAGATTTGATAACAGTATATGACGGTACTATTACCTACGAAATCAGAAGAAAACACGGTTTTGAGCATAAAATCTATTTTCACTGTATCAGCTCTAGCTTTGGTAAGCCATATCGTTCATCTAAGGACGTAAAAAATTGATTAAGGTTAACTTCATAATAATTTTAATATATTTTTTTTACAGTTGGAATCGATGCCCATTGTGAATATACATTCACAGACTTGGTGACTGTAAATCCACATAGCGTACACTCACATTTCTATGAAGGCAATACAACAAATTTATTAAAGAAACAAGCTAATGTATCAGACACACTTAAAGAAAGGAAAAGAAAAAATAACATCGATGAAATATCACAATCGAAAGAGAAAAAGAAACGAGATAACGCTCTAACAGAAAAATTTAGACTATTAAAGGAATCTTTTGGAAGAACGTCGACAGTACTTAAAAAAGACTTACAAAAGACAGAAGAAATAACAAAAAATGTTTTGAATGATCTGGGCTGTAGTGATCAACCTACAAGAGAAGCCATTGCAAAGGAAAAACCTAATCTAAACACAATTATCATCGACGAAAATGCTGACTTTAGTGAGTCAACTGTAGAACCTAATTTCCCAGATAATGATGAAGATATTATGGACGACGCAAAAATAGATAGTATTTTAAATGAAATAGAAAACGAAATAACAAAGGTCAATACTGAACCAAAGAGACGCTTAATAGATTTCGATGGAGAGCGTTCAGGTAAAACCAACGCAAGATTATTCAATAAAACAAGTAATGCAGCCAATCAAAACCAAGTCACGTCAAAAAGAACATATAAAACCAGAAACATGAAAACTAATTACAAATTCTTAGATCTTTTAGAACAAAATATGAATTTTAGCGACGAAGAGGTACCCGTTAAGGAAACTGGATTTTCAGATGCCATAAAACAGCACGTAGACACATTTATACAGAACTCATATAAAATACCGGAACCCGTAGAATTTACTATGTCAAATCTTTACCAGAAACCTAAATGTACAGAAATTACAAGCCCCAACATAAATGAAGCAAATAAAAAGTTAAATGATATCAGCGTCGTAAATTCCGATATACATTTTGAAGAAAACAGTTTGCCTATTAATTTTAACACAAATAAATACAATGGAAACAAAGAAATAGAGCACCGTGAATCAAATTATGCCAAACTTATGTGTGCATCTAAAAGCAGAGAAAATGAAGATACTGACAGATTTATGGAGGAAGAACTTCCAGAAATTAACTTGATAGAACCTAGCACTGAGCTAGTTTCAACAACTATTTCGGATATGACAACAGATACTGATAAACAAGACGAAAATAATGATAGATGGGACTATCGTTTTACTGGTAATGCAGAAAATATAAATAATATAAACGACTCATTATTGGAGTTTCAAAATAGTGAACAATTTGATAAAAATAAAATTCAGTTAATATTAGATAAAAAAACGGAAACTATTACCAACAACAATTCTCAAGACACAGAAATTAAAGTATTAAATCATACTACAAAAGACAGCATTTTTATGGCTAATGAAAATACGATTGATTTATTCTCTGATACTAATAAGAATCTTCATCAAAGCCAATTACAATTAGTTCCAACAGATAAGCAGCCTGCTACTGTAAAAGTAGCTATTCAATGTTATCTGTATAATAATATAAGTTTATGGAGTAAACAGCAAAACAAGATTGATATTAAGCAGACTAACAATTCAGTAGCTAATGCTGCTGCAGGAAGTAGACAGGTCGAAGCTTTTAAAGGAACTCAATCGAATTCACTATCCCATATATTACACTCAAACCAAAATAAGCAATATGCGAGCTCAGATCAACAGGATAGGAGCACTAACTCGAAGATAACTAAAAACCAAAGTACAGAATATGAACACAAATATGCTTTTTCAGCAGAAAAAGTTGACGTACAAACTAAATATACTAGTTATCATAAAATTCGTGTAATAAGAAGAATAAAGGTTGATTTAGATGTCAGAGAAATAGTTTCGAACTGTGTCAAAGAAAATGTAAATGAATTAGACAGTAACTTTAACAAACAAGAACACACTACAAATGTGTACGAGCACTCAACACCAAGTTGCTTAGAAGCTAAAACTACATATTATAAATGCAATAAAAATACAGATAACCAAAATAATATAATGATAGAAGAATTACCTAATTTTGATTCTATTGATGAAGTAAAGAAAAACGTGAACGAAACTCTGATGTTTGAAAATATGAAAAGAAAAAACAAAGAAAATTTACAAGGTCCCACGACAAGTATTAAAGTAAACACAAAATCTGAGCAGACACATTTGCTTGAAGAAGTGCAAAGCGGTAAAGATCCTTCACATGTAGGAAACAGAATACCGGAAAAGGAAAGAAATATCGAAAATATTTTGCAAAAATATGCCCAGATAATAAGGTTATTGTCTGCTTATATTATTTATTATAATAACTTAACATTTCTTTCATTTAATGTGCTGAATTATATAATACATCTTGCTTTCCAGAAGAAACAATAATAATGATCTCAAAAACTCCCTATACCCTCCAGCAAGTAACGATAACAACATAAAACAGGCACCTTTCAAACCTAACAGACCCTTTAAAATTACTGAAATTCAAAATTTGAATGTTCCCTTAATAGCCTTTATCGATAATGTTAAATCAACAGCGGCTAGTATACCCCAAAGTGGTAATGTTCAATCTATTACTGCTAACCGTACTGAGACCTCAACAAACGTGACAGAAATTCAAAATCCTTCTGAAAAACCACTTGAATACCTAGAATTGACTCCTTGTCAATCCCCTGAACAACTATTAGAGCAGTCATTAGAGATTTCAGACGACGATTATAAAATAGATCAGTCCATGTTAAATCCCAAAACACTATTGCAAAATATGGAAAAGGATGACTTAGACACGGAACTTGAAATTATCCCTCCTCCTCCAGAATTCTGTAACGATGGCGTTAATTATTCCGTAGCAATTGACGATAGCGGAGATTTGGAAAGTCGAAATTATTTTGATGAACTCAACCAAACGGTTCAAGAAATACATAACCCGAGTGTGTTTGAGGACAGGTTTCCTGATACTAGTAATTTGACTCCATCTAAAGAAATAGAAACATGGACTTTAGACTGCGACGATAAATTTGATAAAAGCTTACCATATACGACTCCACCTCATTCTTACACAGTCATGCGGAGAAAAATGTTTCAAAACTACAAATCACAGGATGCAGATGGTACGAGACAGGGAAGGTTGAGCCAATTTAAATTTAACTGTAAAAATAAATTTAAAATGTAATTAGTATTTTTTTAAGTAAATTCTTTTTAATTATTCGTTAGATTAGCTTGTTTAATTAATTATAGGGGTGAGTCATGGTCACGTAGGTGAGTAGTCCATGGGGTGAGTGAAGTGGGCATATACAGATCTGTGGTCTGGTGGGCATTTGCAACGTCATGTTGCTTACTTAAAAATGCCCACAGACACGTCAAGTCTACATTGTAGGCAATACCGTAGCTTATAATTATGGGAGAATGATCGTGTAACGCACGGATTGAAAGACTGATGGTCTGGACTGATGAAAATTTAATATTTTTAATAATTTCATCAGTCCAATTTTGAATGATGAATGACTGATGGGAGGCTGATCGTGTAGTCCGCTCTATCATTCTCGCGTCAGTCACCGTCCGCGACGCAATGGAGCAAGACGCTAACACATTGATTTGTGATACCTACTCATTTTTAATAATAAACTTATTAAATATTCATAATGATTTTTTATGCTTATATTAATGTATGACTGTAGGACATAAATTAACGCTTCGCATGTCTCAATAATAGATTGACTGATAGCAGTCTGCTATCGACTATGATTGAATAATGGATTCACTGAGCAGCAGGTGACATTATTGCCGAGTACCTACTTCAGATCTTTAATATTTCTTCCTGTAGCGAGGTATCGCAAAGTGACAGCTAACCTTTCTACGGCAGTAATCGCTTTCCTCATACATGTATCTTGTCTTGTCAAATAGGGTTTAACCATTTGCAGCAGATTATCGTCACAGGCTTCTTTCATCCGAAAGTAATTTTGAAAATCTTCTTCTTCATTTGGATCTCGTTTTTCATAGAATAAATTTAGATGAGTGTAATGATCTCTCCTTTGTAGCCTGCTTCTCATCCATCGCTTCCTTTTATGCGTTTCTTTAACAGCAAAGCTATAATTATCATAGAACACGCTTTCTTTTTTTTTAATAAACATACCTAAATACATTTATAAACATCAATGACTTAGGTGCAAATGCTCGTGCTCATCACACTAACATTTGCCCATCGCGGGATTCGAACCCGCAACCGCCAGGCATTTTAGTCCGGAGCGTAAACCACTACACCAGACGGTCGCGGTCGTCTTAATATCCATAACTTAGAACTGATAAATTTACAACTGACTGTCGGCTCCGCTATCTAAACAGCGACTGACGTTCCTTTTTATTAGTCTGCTGTCAGTCTCGAATGATCGTGTAACCGTGAAAATCATCCGTCATTCACGGATCAGTCAAGTCAATCCAGACTGACGCCAAACTGAGCGTGTAACCTTGCTCTAAGCCTTATATACTATAGCGTACAATGCGCTACATGTGTGAACAAAAGAATAGGCTGTTTCGTTCGGCTACCGCGTCCGCGTAGCCAATCCGCGTCCGCCGTGCATAACGCGTAGTACAATAATCGGCGACCGAGAGTCAGCGACAACTAGGTAATAGCGTAACGTCGGTTCGGTGTGAACGACAAGTTAAATATATACGGAAAAGCGATAAACTACGTAACGCGCGCTCACAGTCGGCGGCGGACAATACGTTTGGGATGAACGATGCCTAAATGAGCAAAAGACTCTGCTGTCCGTCTTTCACCAGGCTGTATCTCATAAACCGTGATAAATAAATAAATTGTTTCCACAATCACACCCAATTATCTAGCCCCAAACTAAGCAAAGCTTGTGTGCTATGGCGACTTATGTGCTCGTGCTCATCACACTAACATTTGCCCCTCGCGGGATTCGAACGCGGGATAGTTAGACAGCTGAAATTTTCCCAGGTGATGTTTTTCTGGTACCGCCACAAGGACTGAGAAACAGAATGAAATACTTATTTAAGGGTGCTACCATACATTAAACGTGCTTTTTTTCGCCGTTTTTTGTAGATAATGTTAACTCGCACTTGGCCGGTTTTTTTAGTTTTAATAGTACGCAACCCTTCGTGTGCGATTAGGCATCTCTTCTTCCAAGGGTCATTTAACGTCGATTATATAGGGCGTTTGGTTCTATTGTGAAGTCCTAGTTGTGGTTTAAAATATGGTGATTTCAAATTTATGACATCACCAATTCACCATAGTATTTAACATAGACTAGTTTCGGCTTGACATATCAGTTACCTAACAACCTATATAGGTATATTATTATGTAGTTTCTTGTATGTTATATGTCACAGTAAAATTGTAAAAACCACAGAACAAGTAAGAAATGAAACCTACTGTAAAACGGGTACGTATCATAATCCCGAACGTTCATAATACCTACAACTGAAATACCTACGCTTGAAACACCGAAATTCAAAATACCGAATGTATGAAATACTTATGAACGCTATACCGAAGCTCAAAGGACCTATTATCAAAATTCCGAATGTTTAAAATCTCGAATGTTTTTAAAATCCCGAACGATCAAATACCGAATGTTCAAAATCCCGACGGTTCATACACCTACAGTTGGTATGCCGAAGTTTAAAATCCCGAAAGTATTTTAATAGGCAGACTTGGAATAGAGCGCTCGGCGGCCGCTGCCGCGCCACGCTCACTCGCCTTCGCGCTGTGTTGACTGTATAATTATTGTTTGATACAAGTGCTGTAAATACATTCAGGGTCATCATGTCAATAAGTCAAAACTTGTCAAGTCTCATCTGGGTAAGGTTAGAACAGTGACCACACACAGCGAGCGTAGTGAGTGAGCGTGCCGCGGCAGCGGCCGCCGAGCGCTTTGTTCCAAGTCTGTCTTTAAAAGAAACATTTTGTTTCCGTGATAGAAATATGTATGCTTAAAATATTATATTATTCAAATGTTCATAGGTATTATAAAATTCGGTATTTTACTTTAGGGATTTTGAACTTTCGGTCATATAAACAGTCGGTATTCTAATATTCGGCGTTCCAACCATAGATGAGATGCGGTATTTTGAATTTTCGGGATTTTGAATTTTCGGTCTTTTAAACATTCGGTTTTTTAATTTTCGGCCTTACGTCCATGTCTTATGAAATTCGGTATACTAAAATTCGGGATAATGATACGTACCCCTGTAAAACCGACCAATCAGGGACAACCTTGACCAGAGTTGACAATTTAACGCTCTATAGATTATAATCTAACGGTTTTTACAATTTTACGGTGACCCTAAATACACTAGGAACTGGTATAACTTGATAAATAAAAGAAAATATTAGAGTTTTTAAGCAACACCAAATTTTATTATTGAAGTTAGAGCAGAAACAATGCATAGCAAAAAAATATACCTTACTTATTTTGATAAAATTTCATGTAATAGTAAGCAAGAGGTGAGATAAGTAGTTCACAATAGTGTCGATATATCTACTACATTAATTATATTTATTATCCTTGAGATTAATCACAAGAACAAGTAAAACCAAGACTCACTAAACATAAAATAATAAGTAAAACTCGTGGCCCGCTGGTGGCCGTTACAATTTATTTAGTTGGTCTTGGTTGAACAGAACTCCAATCCTTTACTCCAGTTAGTCTTTTCTAACTTGAACAGTGCGATGTTTTACAAGGGCAGGTTGAACTCACACCATTCAATTTAAAAGAAACTCGGTGCGTGCAGGATCCTCGTCTTTGCCTGGCACTGGCAAGCACCGACGACGACACTGAACAATAGAAATTGTTACAACCTCTATACTTTGCATTAAAATAATGCCCATTTTCACAGGCAAGGGATCCTAACTCCGCAACCACTTATTCCAGTGAAATATCACTCTAACACATAGTTCTCAGCTTCCCTGCAAAGTTTTCTATCATGTATTTAAAAGAAAACCTAGATTCACTGACATTTAAATTTAGATAAAAACAATATGCAATCCTGCCTCTCCACATGCGTCTGACATGTGTCGTCCCAAATACCAACCCTAGCACTTTGTAAGAAGTTCTTGCCAAGTTCAAGTGGGTGGACCGTCAATTCGGAGCTTGTTACAAAGCAAAGGTCGGACAGTTCGTCAACAAGACAATACTAGCTGAGAATATTTTTTCCGTTTAATGCTCAGCATGTAAAAGAAGAACTCTCTTATTATATAACACACCATACAACTAAATCGAAGTAAATTAAGTATATGCCTGTTTAGATGTAAAGAAAAACATGATTGGCTTGGCTACGCCATGATTACAATATACATTAAAAGCTAAGTCAATTATTTTTGGTAAGTATACAATATATTTTTTTATTAAATATCATGAATGAATGCAAAAACATGCCTGACAATAATGCTGAATATTAAACTGGAAATATAATCCACACTTTTTTTGTAGTTTTCTTTTTTTATATTTTTTTTTCATTTTCTTTTTTTTAGTAATTTCCACGCTGGGAAAATTACACTAATTCTATGCAAAGTATAGCTTGTATTTTGTATATGACCACTCCATACTTTGTTTCTTTATATTTACGGGCTATGCAGATTATCCTCGCACATTGGCAGTCGTAGTACAAGTGAAGATTCACTTGCTATTAGGTACATAAATATGTAAAATTCATTTAAAATAATTTATTTTGTTTATCAAGTTAGCAAAATTTCAACAAGGATATTGTTTTGGCTAGAATGAAAGTAATTAAAGAAACCTATGGATATAATAATTATTATGCGTTGATTTTAAGTACACCTTACAACAGATTCTAGCCAAAAAGAATAAATAAACAAAAAAAGAATCACAAGTAAGATACTGCAAATATGCCAGTTATAAAGCATAGCCCGAAGTGCTATTGGCACACAGGCAAAGTGCCATTACTCAAATGGGAAGTGGTAATAAAGATAAGTATAGGCTCAAAACCTAGCGACATCAACCGCACATACTTGACAGTGTCATTCTATGCTATTTGCGATTCTAGAATGTAATCTGTTAACGAAAATTCATTGAAACCGTTAATTGATTTACTTGTATAAATTTGCATAGTTGAACACTAAGTGTGATCTTGATGTCGCAAGATGATGAGGCATTCACTTCTTGGTCATAATCTTGAGATACTCAAGTGCATTGTGAGCGGCCGAAGACTGGGCATCCTTGCTGGTGAGGCCCGACCCGTAGCAGACTGCGACCGGCAGCGTGGATAGCTGGACCAGGCACTGGCTGCGGCCGGTCATCGATTTCTCTTCAATATCCACATATGTCACTTCAAAAGCTTGCTCGGAAGCTATCTCTTGCAGGAATTGGACAAAATTGAAGTCCTTATTGTTCAGCGGAGTCACCTGTTGCAATAAATCAAATGAGTACATGTGAATTATTACACTTAAACACTCACCACACTGAACCAGGAAACACCTCTAACTACTATAAACTTATTTACATTCATGCATTATTTTTACAAACAATTATCATGTCAATTTAGTATCATTTAAACATTTATCATGCAAAATAATCGAAATATCGTACCTGCAACTTGGCCAGGTTGGGGCCGACAGACTGTTTGAGATGTTTGTGAAACTGCGACACCTTGTGGCTGTGACTGGTAGTCAAAGTGGAGATTTTACTATCTTTCAAGTCGGCATAACGGGCCGCGACTCCGCCCTAGAAATCAAACACGGTTATAAGTACAGTTCAATTGGTGCAAGCGACCCTTCTGTCCATTCAAGCTTGCAAGTGCCGACCGAAAGATAGTAAAATACCTGGCCAAGTGCTAGCAATCCTTTCTAGGGAATGATACAAAAGAGCCACTTGTTTGATCATGGCTGGCGATATGGGGACATGTCAACAAAGTAGTTTGATTAGTGTACACATGAGATTAATAATTATGATGATTATAGAATTTAGAACAAAACAAAATATATTCAATGTTATTTTTGGGAAAAACTGTTTTACTGTTGAGTAGGTACTAGGAGCAATGAATTTTATTTGTAAATAAAATTGTGTGAAGTTATTAAAATAGAGGTACAAAATCATGAAAACTTTAATAGAATTGAACAAATTTACCTCCTCTTCCGGCTGGAACGATTCTGGAGGGTTGTCCTGCAGAGCCTGCCACATCTTGTAGGCCGCCTGACGCTTAGCCAGCTTCTTGGACTTGCCCGTGCCGACTTCACGGCGTTTTAACAGCGTGCAGATGATCGTAAATTGGCGCTCGTGCGGCAAACCTGAAAATATATTCTATGTTAAAGCCACTGACAACCATCTGGTGTAGTGGTTCGTGTCAGGTGCATATTTGTGGACCACAAGCATATTTTTACCCAATCATCGATTTTATAAATGTATTTAAGTCCTACCTATTATATTATCTATTTAGTATACCATAAATAAACCATGCTTAGTTTGGGGCTAGATAATTGATATGATTGTAAGTAGAATTTATTGAATTTTATACAATTGGTATAAGATTTAAATGCCTTTAACAGACATGCCAAAACATTCACAGAAAACAAAATGACCATAGTCATCATGTAATAATTAATAAAATTGATTAGTAGCAATTTTAAAATATGGCCCCCTAAGTGTAAGCAACTTTCTTAACTCTTTGCACGCTTCTCCATCTAGTCCTTTCTGACCATTATCATCCCCGAAACTCTTGTTTGGTTAGCCCATCTTTCTCTTGCAATGTGTTTGGAAATTGGAATAGATATTATGTTTAAAAATATATATACTTACGCCTATTGACATTATCGTCGTTCTCAGCGTGGTACGAGGGCGGCGGCCAGAAGCGCGACATGCAAAGCTCTTGCAACCAACCAACTGGATTGCCCATCAGTTTATCTTCAAACGATGAGACTACAGCACCACTGAAATGTAAAAAAATAGAAATTAAACATTACCCAATGGTAACTACAACCAGTCATGGAATATGCAAATTTTGACAGATACTAACGTCTCTGGCACGTTGCCATTGGTAGATTGGTCAGCAGGAGTAGCTCCCGTCAACTTGTCCAGAAGAGCCTTTGCCGCAGAATGCTTTGCTTCCTTCTTAGACCGACCAGTGCCCATGGCTGCAATAATAAATAGTACATAGTTTTGTTCCCAAGTCATGAATGTTTATTCAAGCATTTAAGTATCTAGTAACCATAATACATGCTTGGCTTAGTTTCGGGCTAGCTAGATAATTGGTGTGATTGTGGAAAGATTTTATTAATTAAATTATTTATGTATATTGCAAACATTCACATAATAAAAATACAAATGATGGATGACTCACCAACTAAATCAGCAACAGTTACACGGTAGCGGAAGGTAGGCTCATGGATCATTCCTTCAATTTGAACTAGTTCATACTTGGGCACGGTTCCGCGGCGGGCCAACAACTCCTGTAGCACTGAAACCGGAGTCTTCATTGGTAGAGACTCCATTTCCTGTAAATTCAAATTAGATGTTGGTAATTCTAATAATTCTGAAATCTAAAAGAATTATTTTCAAGAAGGACTACCATATGAGCTGGGAAAACTAGGTGCAAGAATAAAGTTTCAATGCCCACACCTCGCCTCTATACACTTCCCGTTTGTGTGTGTGTGTAGGTACACTCGAAACAAATAATATCACAGCCAAGATAAGGTGATTTTGGCTAAGTAACTTATTTCAATATTTGTTATTGTCCTTCTTTGTAGCAATCATGACTTACTGTCATTTGTGTCGTAATGACTTAGTGTTTGGGTCAGTTAAAAAAAACCATTCTTTAAAATCTAAAAGAATTATTTTCAAGAAGGACTACCATATGAGCTAGGAAAACTAGGTGCAAGAATGAAGTTTCAATGCCCACACCTCACCTCTATACATTTCCCGTTCATGTGTGTGTAGGTACACTCGAAACAAATAATATCACAGCCAAGATTAGGTGATTTTGGCTAATAAACTTATTTCAATATTTGTTATTGTCCTTCTTTGTAGCAATCATGACTTACTGTCATCTCATCATCGGTCAGTTTAAAAAAAACCATTCTTCAAAAAGTTTTTACTCAATTGTAGGATTTGTATGTAGGTAAATAATTCTAGAGGTTACCAGAAATGGGTCTTAGCATGCACATTATTAGTATTGATATAAAAAAGATATTTAGAACTTACTCTTTTAGCTGCCTCATCAAGTGGCAGTCGCTCCAAGTTGTTGGAAGGCTTGGGCCTGTTCTGGTAGCGGCGACGAGGCCCGTGTGGCGCGTGCTCGCCGTCCGGCCCCGCACCGTGTACCGGCATACCGTGGACCACCCCGGGCACTCCGCCGTGGACCACACCAGGGTGTGGATGAACCACATTACCGTCCATCTGTAGTACAGCACCATTTTAGAAGAATTACTGAAGCAGCTTAACTTTTACAGGTGATCTCGCAATGCTCCATATTACTATGCATAGGAAATGTATAGTTGATAGACATAGTCAGCTCTACTAATAGATAATAATGGGGTGAGGAAGGGCTATTTACTTAGTAAACGCGTCAATTTGGACACAGCTGTTTGTTGCTTTTAAATAAATTATCGGAATAACCTTCAATTATTAGGAATTTTTGATTTCTGCTTCAGGAAAATGAGGGAAATCAATCACTAAGAGATAAAATACTTACAAACATACTGAAGTCTACAATCTAGGTCCTTTGCGAACGATTTTTCGGTGTTACGACTGATTGATGAAATGGATGAGTACAGGAGTACTTCAACAATACAAAATGTTCGTATTCACCACTTTGTAACTGCGATTTTATAGGATTCTGTGTACTTTGAACCAATTTCAGTAGACGTGCGATTGTCCGATTGACATGGCGGCCGCGCCGGCCATTACAAGAACTTCTCCAAGATGGCTGAACCGCATGCCGGGAAACAATACAATTTATGCAATAAATTGATACTACAATAAATTGAGCGGTCAGCGATTCTGGGTATCCGCAATCAACACACGAATAAATCAGCTGATAATGCTAAATACGTCAGGAATTAAAACCAAACAACTTACCATTTTGTAGAAATACTGCTGATCAAACAACAAAACGGCACTGTAATGAATACAAAAAATCTAGATAATTCAACACTTTCAACAAGAAATTGACCAGAATTTAACAAAATAGCGTAAAATCATTACTAACCCGAAGAAAAGCACACCGGCTGGAAAATGAATGAATGGAATGAATGATTGACTAACTGACCGATGTTGTCAAGTGACCGAGCATCTATGAACACTGCAATACCTGCAAGCACCGCAAAATACTCGGGGAGTAGTTATGACAAGCGCACGAGACGCTGCATACAATTTAGCAGGGCGCCTGAAACGCAGCGCCTCGTGCGCTTGTCATAACTACTCCCTTACTCACGCACTTAGTCGCACCGCACGCAGGTCACTACCTGTACTGTCCGTAGTATCCGTAGTAGGTACTAGACATGAGCCCGATGTATCAAAACGTATCTTATATCGGCTATCAGTTCAATATCATATCGTATCGATATACAATTTTACGTAACTGATATTTCAAACTATAATATCAACCAAAACTCAAAACTGTATATCGAAAAACTGCAACGAAACAACGCTTCGTCTCTTTCTAAGTCGGTATGCTTACATTGGAGTAAAAGAGATGACGCGGTTATTCAGATATTGTGGCGTGACGAGAAGGCGATGTCCGCTCTTATTTGCTAGCAATAAGAGTCAATTTATCTTGTATCGATTATGTTTTGAAGATAAATCTCTCATTTCATTAAAACTCTCAAATTTGTTACTTTGCCGTAACTGAATAACCGTATCGTATATCTGCTCTTAGTTAGCAAATCGACTACAACTAGGCAATATCGATATCTGAGCCGTAACTGAATAAACCGTATAACCATCATAGCTGAATAAATAGTATATCGTATCGATATGTGATATCGGATATCATATCCGATATTGAAACTCCATATCGGTTACATATCGGTTACTGTAAAATATCAAAAACGCCCATGTCTAGTAGGTACGCGCAGTACCTACGCGCACTTTGTATGAAATCGTATAAAACCTCGTCCACTTAGGTGCGCGCAGCGTGCTCAGCGCACGCATCGAGTCTTATGACGTCAGCCGCATTTTGAGCATTATGCGACCGATGCGCTGGCTGCGCGCGCTGAGAGCTGCTACATGCACGATGTTCCATTCGATTTCATACAAAGAATAAGGTATTACCCATTTATTTAAATGTGTCTTAATTTGATCCTTTAGTATTATAGGCGACCAGAATTTTTATTTTTATTTTATAAAACAATTATGTACCTTGAAAAAACATTTTCATTTTTCATTTTGAGTTCCTGCTCGTAAACGCTAGCCGCCATGATACCTTGGTTCGGTGACGTTACTATATAGGAAACACTCAACTGTCAACTGTGTTTTGCGACTATAATATAAGAATCAAAAATAAAAATAATAAAAATAAATAAAATCGTTTATTTCTTTAACATAAAGATTAACTTAAAACAATCTGTGGCTGGGACCTACCTTGTAAGTATGCAGGATACCTGTGGTAGGTAGGAGGCCCCGCTCTTCTACAGTTATACCTTACAATATTTTGCAGTTAGGAAAAAACAACATTTCTATAAAAACACTAGTATTCTACAAGTTTTTTGTAGAATACTAAACAAGTTTTTGTTATTGCAGAGCACAGCAACGTGTTCATGCATAATTGACATTTCTACTTAATTAAGTGTGTGTGTGTGTGTGTGTGTGTGTATGTGTGTGTGTATGTGTGTGTGTGTGTGTGTGTGTGTGTGTGTGTGTGTGTGTGTGTGTGTGTGTGTTTGTGTGTGTGTGGGTGTAGTGGGTGGGTGTGTGTGTGGTATCAAATCTGGGCAGATTCGTGGTGTCTTATGGTATATCTATAATTCGCGCTAGTAATTATTGTTATACTGTACGAAAATGATAAGATAGCAAACAGAGCAATCGGCGTTGTTTACGATGTAGTGACGTCACATTTGAATGCAACATGGCGGCTACGTTTTTGTTGCACAGAAAAAAAATATTCAATCCTTAAAATTTTATACTAAATAATAAAATGGTCAAATAATATAATCATTTTGCATTTTTATGTGTTAAAATAAGCATATTTCGATTGCTTTCGATGATGAGCGCATCATTTTATCGTTTTTAGATTTTTTCACACACATAGTAGGGTACCCAATTCAAAAATGCGGTGACTGCGGTAGTTGCAGGTCTTGCAGTATTCATACATACGCGGTCACTTAATCAATCAACAAAAATGAATGAACGAACACCACAATCGTTCATTCGTTGGCGAATGGATGGCAGAGATGAATGAACTCTCTTTCTCTGAGTGAGTTCAGTACTCAGAGTGACCAACAGAATAAACCTAATTGATAATGTTACCTGTGAAATTAATATTTTTTGAATGGGGAGAAAAACTAACTTTTTATCACGCCAGGGGCGCTTATTGTCTTGTACCTAGATCTGACATAACATCTGTCAGATTGTATGGAAGTTTGCAATCATTTCTGTTTGTTTACCATATTTTCGAGGATTAAAGTCGCAATGCAACAGTGTGGTGCTTTAAACTGTAAAATTGAAGTAGTTCATTTATTCCCTAAGGACTATAAACGCAAAAATCAGTGGGAATCTGCTTTACGGATGTAAAAATTGCACGATTACTCACAGCATATTTCATAAAAGAAGACTATTTTGGAAAAAGTAATATACTAAACGCGTAACAGTTTAGTGAATTCACTGGCACTGAAACAAAAGTACAGAAACCTAAAAAGCCCAAATCATGACAAGCTTCATGGAGCAGTTTTAAACATACTAATACATTGAAAATATTAGTTAGTGCTTTACCCTGTCTTCTTCTTGAATTTATGAAGGACTCCACTACTTGCCTGTCTCTCTACCGTAGAGTGCTGTGAACTTTTAACTAAATGACAAAGCGGAGGCAATATACTTACAAAAGAGACAGAAAGAAATGTAATAGAACAGGTACCTCCTTTTCATAAAGAAAAATCTCAATTACTTACTAAGCCTTACTATTATGAAGAACTGAGAAACTCTCAAGCGCTGCAATTTTAGGGAATCTATTTATAAAAAAAAATCAATAAAAGTCTAGGAAGTTATATCTGTTTTTTATTATTATTTTCAAATAACCTTTAAACATGTTACTAACTTTAAATATACCATTACTTCATAATGATGCTTATAAAAAAAAGTAACATTTCACAAATGTTAGTATCATACTTATTACTAAAGAAATAGTATCACGACTACATGCTATGCATCAATGAAATTGCAGAATTTCCTACCAGTACAAAATAAATATCTATGTGTTTGTGTGTAGTAAGGAATTTTCTGTTCAAAGGACAACTCTCTAGCACTAATACTTAACTAAGGCACAGTAATTTCATATACCAAGCTTTTTTTTAGCTTTATACAGGTGCTTAATTTAATTATTGTATCTTTGCTTAGAAGTTTATCAAGACTACTTAGAAATTCACAATCCAATCCACGCTTGTCCACCACATATCCTAAATACACTTCCCATAATCTGGAGAACTTTCATGACCTCTGGTATTGAATTAGAGATACATGTTTACATCAGGCATACATGCCACTATCCGCAGCGCTCACAATGGTATAAAATTAACTTTCTCCATCCTTGCTTTACATTATCCTTTCATGTATGTGATATCACCAGCAGAGTAGAGGTGGACAGTTAGGAGATGACATGCTTCATACAGAACTTTTTGTTGCTTGCTGTTGGATCTGTGAAACAAAAAGCATCAGATGATGAATACTTATTATTTAAAAAGTGTATTGAATAAATATCAGGAAATTATTTGAATATACTTCATACCTTTCTAAATAAAGATGTATTTCATGTTTCCTTAAGCTAGGAAGTGGAAAATCGGCATCAATGTCTCTGATTTTTTTATCGCCAGAGAGGCATTTGCAACATCATCTGTAATGTTATAGTCAGCGCCAAAGTTTCGGTTCCACTCATAAGCCTCCAATCTAGAAGAAATAACAGATATAGTCCAAATTAACCAGAATTATACACAGGAAATAGAATGTAACCTTCAATATTTTCAATGCTTACCTCTCTATCAAATCACAACGTTTCCGTGAATTGTTCTGGTCCTTTTACGAAATCCGCTTTGAAGCTCAGAAAAAGACATTAATGAATACATTTTAAACGCTAAAAAACTTTATATGCGGAAAAATCGCAAATACACACTTGACACTAGCAGTCAACAGGGTACAAGCGACGATCGCGCCATCTACAAAAAGCTTTGCGTGTTCCTCCCCATTCGTCGAGTCGTTCATGCACATTTTACTCAACGGTTTACTCGATTAGTTTAGTCATCGTTTGTTACTCGTTAGCCAATGACTCAAATAATTGATTGAAGTGGCGAGTTTCTTATAAAATAAGATTGATTTATAAGTTCTCTCATTCCTGTCCGTTAGACTTTTTGTTTTATTAAGATTATGGCAAAGGTGGAGTAAATGTATGAAAGTTCAATTGTATTGCGCGGCTTTTATACATTCTGCGTAGACCTCAAATAGAACAATACATTCCGCTTGCCGCTGCCTGTCGCGTTCGCCAATACTGTCATTGCCGTCGCCTCTTGCGCAATGTGTCTAATTAATATCTCAATAGAAGTTTGAGCTCGCTTCGCTCAGTTTTTTCCGGTTACATTGAAATAATACTCCACTAGTCCACTACAATGGCATTGCTATCATTAAATGATTTAAAACCCAAAAAAATTTCACGCTCGCTCCGTTCGCGCTTATTGCTACTCTCGAACTAGAATAGAAGGCTCGGTTGTCCCCCCAAGGCAAAATCTCTAGCTAGCTACGCCAATAGCAGCTATGAGTATCACCTCCCATACTCCAAAATCTGCTCTGTAATCCTACTAATATTATGAATAAGTTTATGAGGGTGTTTGTGACTCATTCACGCGTAAACGGCTGAACGGATTTGAAAGAAATTTTGCACACTACACTACAGTATTGATTAACATGTTACTCCGGGTCTGATAGCTGTTACTTGCCTGGGCTGCTTTCGAGGCTGTTCAAGATAAATTAATATATAGTCTGTTTTGCACATCAAACAAAGAAGTTACAATTGAATTTACAGAAAGATGTACAACTTAGGCGGTCTAAGTTTCTATGGCTAGAGGGGCATCTAGGTTTCGATCCCACTAATAAATTGTAACCTTTGTTTGTCACATTTGGTATCGCGCTAAAAATTCAAGTCCTTTCTTCTGGTCAATCGATCGAGTCTGCAGACAAAAGTGTTTATATAACGAGTTGTAGCCAGTTGTAGGTACTACCTGTGACCTATCATTACACGGAGCTGAGAATCGGACACTCATGGTGAGATTAGGACTAGCAACTAAACTAATTCAAACTTTCAAAGTAAAAATTAAATGAAGGATATAATCGGAAATATATATTAGATTATCCGGACCAAATCTAAAATGAAGATGATGCGTTCTTGAGTGGAGACCGCGACTTGGCAAACGCAGCGTAGCGCGCCCTCCGACAAGGTTCAAGGCCTCTGTTCCTTCATTAACAGAGGCCCGAGAGCAGTTCAGAGCAGTAAAATGCCGTGGGCTGATTATGTTATAACAGAAAATTTAACCACTAAGGGTGGAAAATAGGGCATAAAATCGGTAATCAGCGGTTAATTTTTGATTGCACTCCTCCTCCTATTCGTCTTGATAAGGATTATTATTAAAAATAGACAAAATAGGTAAATATTTATTTTAAAAAATAGATAGTTAAACATTTTGTCCCAAGTTTAGTAAGTTAACTACATTAATATAATTCCTACCTACTTATTTAATCAGTTATTTTAGGAGGGAGTACCAGTCCCAGACGAAGAGAATTTAAATGTTTTCGTACACGCGCCGACTCCAAAAATAACTGGAGGCGTATATTTGAAGCGTTCGAATTCCTATTCGCATAGGTACGAAATTCCAAGAATCTTGTACAATTTCCTAGAAGTTTGTATATGATTCTTGTAAATTCGTATGAAAATGGGGGCTATGTCTGAATTTTGCTATAGAGGGCTAAGTGTCGCGTGAGGTCTTCGAAAAAAAACCTCAGTTTGTGGGTACCTTAGAGCATTCAATAAGGTGGCTACGCGGCCTACGCGGGTTTATTAGAATTATATTTTTATCTTTAACTAGCTGTTGCCCGCGACTTCGTTCCCGTTGTCTTTAGATTTGTATTTTTTTTTAATTTTCCGCGCCTTTTTCTTATATTTTAATTTCATAAGAACCTTCTCCTGTCAATAACAAACACAACAAAAAAAGAATGAGCGAAATCGGTCCAGCCGTTCACGCGTGATGCCGTGACAACGGAAAACGGGTTTCATTTTTATATATATATAGATATATAATATTAAATATATATTTAACAAAGTCGGGTTTGTTACAACACTTAAAATTCGAGAACGGCTGGACAGATTTTCATGGTTTAATTTGTTGAATTTGTCTCAGCCCCGAATAGCAGAATAAATAATAAAATCATTGGAAAAACTAACAAAAAATAATACTTTTTGTTGTGAATATTTTGCAATACCTGAGATTGAGACTGAATGTGAGTGCTTTAAAAGCGGAGCTTGAGAAAAAGAGGTGCAAAAAGGTTTTTGGGAATTACATTAGCCTACTGAAATTACTGAACCGATTATTATGAATTTTGGTACAGAGATAGAAGAGCATTAGAAAGGATATACCTACTATTGGGAAAAAAAGGTTTGGTAAGGTTGATGAGGGGATGAAAATTTCTACGAAAGTTGGTACCTTTCGAAGATAAAACCATTAAACTTTGTATTTAGGCACTGGATAAGAAATAAATAAATTATTGGTGCAGCATTTTCGAAATTTCGACCTGTGTGGGGATAGAATAGGAGATGAAAGGTCGTGTGGAAGTCCAAACAAAGTCACGCTTTTACGCCTAATTCCGGAACAGATTTTTATAAAATGTGGCTTAGGGATAGACTAGAGCTTAGGTAGGCTAGTACTAAATATATTATATGTAATGATAAATGAG
Organism: Anania fuscalis; assembly: GCA_950371115.1. Lineage (NCBI taxonomy): Eukaryota > Metazoa > Arthropoda > Insecta > Lepidoptera > Crambidae > Anania > Anania fuscalis. The sequence continues at coordinate 12,120,867 of OX493335.1, read as the reverse complement.
CATATTCAGGACCTCACTCGATACCACGATCGACCAACACCGCCAACTGCTGAGCACAAAAACGGTAGCTCTCATTGGAATTCAATTCTTTGAAAATACGCCTCCAGAAGTTTAATTCCCGTAATTTTAAGGTATTAATCCGGTATCGATATCCTATCCCACTAACTCAACGTCTGTCCGTTTGTCACCAGGCTGTATCTCATGAACCGTGATAGCTAGAGTGTTGAAATTTTCACAGATGATGTATTTCTGTTGCCACTATAACAACAAATACTAAAATATAGAATAAAAGAAATATTTAAGGGGGCTCCCATACAACAAACGTGATTTTTTTGCCGTTTTAATAGAAAACGGTACGGAACCCTTCGTGCGCGAGTCCGACTCGCACTTGGCCGGTTTTTAGTTTATTTTTGAAGTTGGTTCTTAGCTTTTTTATTTATAATTTTTGTTTGTATGGTACTGGATATGTCTAGTGTATTTGTATATTTTTGTGGCACCTAAACGCCATTCGTTCGGGCATAATTACAGCAGGTAAACGTAAAAAAACTATTAAGGTAGGGCTTTTGTTATTTAATTCCGAAACTCTAAAAACATAGGCCCAGAGAGCAGGCAGGTCTCTTCATTTTATTTGTCGAACTGCACTAAAATGATGAGGTACATTGTTGTAGACGCAATTACCTGTAACAAGCCAAAATAAAAATTCTATGTTAATTATTATACAGGCTGTTAAACGAACCTCTTAGAAACAGAGAGACACAGAGCGGAGACAAAAGAAAGACTCGCTATATATTTTTGTATTCTCCTTGCATCAAAGGTAACTCAGCAACTTTCAGGCTAGGTGATAAACCAGCGCGCTAGCCCCGCTGCTTAGTATCGTAGAGCTCTTAGTCAATTTAGTCATACTCAAATTATATGAATGAATGAATGAATGAATGAAAAAATGAATGAATGAATGAAAATCGTTTATTTGGCACAATTTACAATAATTAAAATTCACGTTACACAATTTATAAACAGCCATGTACCAAATAGGCCCCCGCTCAGCATATGCCGAGGCACAGAATGCCGCGACGCTGGTTTTCAGCGGACACCTTAAGACAAGAGAGTGGGCGTCGAGCCCTACAAAAACGGATATTATTCGTATTAACATTGTGAACTCATCATCATCATCATCTCAGCCACAGGACGTCCACTGCTGAACATAGGCCTCCCCCAGTGACTTCCAGATCGGCCGATTGGAAGCGGCCTGCATCCAGCGTCGTCCTGCAACCTTTACCAGGTCGTCTGCCCACCTTGTGGGTGGGCGTCCTACGCTGCGCTTGCCTATACGCGGCCTCCATTCCAGAACCTTTCTGCCCCATCGGCCGTCAGTTCTACGTGCTATGTGCCCCGCCCACTGCCACTTCAGCCGGCTAATCCGTCGAGCTATGTCAGCGAACTCATGTTGTGTGAACTCATGTTGAAAACAAAATGAACAAAGTTCCTACATAGTTCTCACAGAGCTATATTAAATTATTCATTAATATATAATTCGTGTATTAATAAATATGTATATTTAATTGTGTATTTGTTTATATGTATTTTTTTTTAACTTAACAAGTGATACAATATATACAACTATTCTAATTTGTTATATTTAATAAGGTCATTCGGCTTTTTGAATATTAAGGAGATGTTTCTTGTATTTAATTTTAAAAGTTTTAATATGAGAACAATGTCTGATGGGCGGAGGAATGTTATTCCAACACTTTGATGCCGAATATCTAAAACTACCACGAAAAGCTGCTGTTTTAAAAGTTGGACAAATTAACCTATCATTAATTCGTGATTAGCGTTGAGTGAACTTAATTTTATTAAATAAATAGGGAGGATCGTTTCTTTTGATAACACCAAAGAGCAAGGTTGCAAAATGCAATTTGCGTCGTGTCTCCATGTTCATCCAATTTTTGATATTTATATACGGAGTTATATGAGATCTAGGGGGAATAGGAAAACAAAATCTAGTGCAAGAATGTTGAATACGCTGTATCACTTTTTTAGTGCGACCCAATAGACACAGGCCAACCACAGAGTCAGCATAGTTCAACTTTGACAATATAAGCGATTCGCAAAGGTAAATCCTCATTTCCACACTCAGGTACTGTCGTACCTGGTACAAAACCCTCAACCTGTAAATAACACTGCTTGATAACATCACTAACGTGCTTTTCAAATCTCAATCTACCATCCATCCAAACACCAAGATTTCTTGCTTCATTAACTTGTTCAACATTGGTTTTATTTAATTTAATTTCTACCACGCCACTATTAATTTGATCGATTTGAGACTTGGACCCCAATACAAGGAATTTGGTTTTGATAGGGTTCAGCACTAAACCATTCTCTTCAGACCATTTAGCTATATGATTAAGGTCTTGGTTGATTTTATTAACAGCATCACTGGTGTCCATTGGTTTGAAAGAAATATATATCTGAAGATCTTCGGCATACAAATGATGATTAGCGTGTATTATAGCTTGTGGCAAGTCAGAAGTATAAATAATGAAGAGAATTGGTCCCAGTATCGAACCCTGGGGGACACCTTTATTTACAGGAGATGTAACAGATACTTTCCTTATGCCATTACTAGAAACAATTTCCACCTGTTGTGACCGATTACACAGATAACTGGAAAACCACGCAAGAGCCGTATCATCAAATCCATAATATTTCAATTTAGCAATAAGTATCCTCGTATTGATAGTGTCAAATGCTCTTGAATAATCTAGTAGTACCAATATCGATCCTTTTCCTGTATCCTGTTCGGTCAAAATGTCATCGACCACGTCAAGTAAAGCCGTTGCCGTATTTCTTCCTTTTCTAAAACCTGATTGTTTTTCTGGTAATATATTATTTTCCTGTAAATATTCATTAATCTGTATGCTAACTACTTTTTCTACTATTTTTGACATAAATGGTGATATGCTAACCGGCCGAAGATCTTTTTATTGTGTAGGATTATTAGTTTTTGGTAGTGGTATAACCGTCGCCTGTTTCCATATTTCAGGGTAGGTGCCTGTTTCAAGGGACTTGTTAATGATGTCGGTAATGAGTTGCAATGTACGTGGCAATGTCAAAAGAATCATGTTAAGCGATATTCCATCTACACCCTGAGCGTTGGTGGTGATATTTTTTATGACTTTGAAAACCATTTCTTCATGCACGCTTATACACAAGCTGGCTATTCTAACAAGCTCGTAGAAGCACTTCAAGTATATGCTATACTTACTGATCTATTTGAAGGCACGTCACCCTGGTATACGGTGCCAGCACCCTCATCTTGATCTTAAGATTCCATACTCGATGACTAAAATAAGAGGTAGGTAGGCGTGGATTATCGGGCGAGGAAAATTAAACGCAGTGAACCGATCAACTAGATATGATATTGAATCATAATTACATTTCAATCACATTTATAAGATTAACCACACTCGCAATATTATAATGTCAAAATCAACGACACTCCGCCGAACACGTAACGCGCCAAAGTCGTGCAGTTCGATCCAACAGCTATAACGGCTATCACTCGACTGCCCGCGCGTGCGCCAGCGCTCGGCGTTGCGTCAGAGCGGGGGGGACTGGTCGCAACCCGCTCTAAAATAATCGATGCGCCGTCACGGCCAGACTGACATTCGCACGTCCTCGTGCGACTCCTCGTTCCTGAGTCCGGCCTTCGTCTTCCTCTGGTTAATCTGCAAGAGCAAAATGACCAGCTGGTAGACACCTCTTATTCACGCTCGTCCATCACTGACATGTAGCTACGATTCAAGATAGTTTACACATACAGCTCACACACACACACACACACTAACACACAGCTCACTGGACCGGACAACTGAGCGTATCCCTTCAACCAGCCACTATCTCCTATAGTGACATGGACGGACCGGACTACCCCTCAGCGTCCCTTCGACCAGTTATTACACCACTACGCCTCTCATAGGCACCATTACAACATAGCCTCTCATAGGCTACATTGCAACATCGCCTCTCAATAGGTTTTGCTATAACACCGCCTCTCCTAGGCTACAGTGGCACATGGTCAGGAACATCGACCATTATCAGCCAGTTCCTCAACCATTCACTCTAAATTGCAGTGAGGCCCTTAGGACATCGACCTGCATAAGCCAGTCCCTTAACCTACTACACTTTACTTCCAGGCTTTTCGTCTTAAAATAGCACGTCAAATTAAACACAAAGAGTAGCGGACACACATAAAACACTCACACATGAAGTCATAGTTCGTCGCATTCAGAGGCAGAGAGGGTCCCGGAACTGGCGGAGCAAGTACGCGAGCCATCAACAGATACCGTTTCACTATCATCATCGGATGAAACCCTCTCGGTCTCTTCTTGAGCCTGACCCGCCGTCTCGGTCTCATCCTCGTAATTAATTAAAGAAGTAGCTACATCAACCAAGCCTGAGTAGCCTCTGGGTACCGCACGTAAGTTTTCATGAGCGTACTTGTATGTTCTGTTAGACCCGTCAATATTGCGAAGCTCGTACCGATCATGTTCTAACACGCGAGTGATCACAAATGGACCTCTAAACTTCCTATGTAATTTGGTCTGATTACGTTCGCTCGATTTAATGAAGACGTAATCACCCGTTGAGAAAGGTTTTACAGTAGCGCGCCCTTGGTTAAAACGTTGTACTTCTGAACGAGCAGCCTTACTAATATTTTCGGAAGCGACCTGTCGGACCTCATCTACGTCTAAACGGTGCTCAGACTCGGATTGCGGAGATAAGCTAGATATACCTAATGACTGAGCACGTATACCGAACATCAATTCTGTTGGGGTGAATCCTGTTACTCGTGATCGTGTACTATTGAGTGCTAATTGGACTTCAGGGAGTTCGTCTCTCCATGTTTTATTCGGGTCATTTTCTACTATGGTAAGTAAGCTTTTTAGGGTCCGCATTACTCGCTCCACTTGGCCATTAGCCCTACTGGAGCCAGTTGCGATAAAATGGAGCTCTATATTATGGTTAGCGCAGAACTGTTTAAAGTCTGCACTTATATAGCACCGCCCTTGATCTGCAATGATCCGCTTGGGCGCGCCAAAAAGACAAACCGCTTTCTTTAGGGTCTTGACTGCACTAGCAGCATCAAGAGAGGGAGTGTATTCAAGTAGAACGTATTTTGTGAATGCATCGATAATTACGGACGAATATTCTTTTCTATCGCTTTTTCCGCTAAGCTTGCCTGTGACGTCGATATGGATGGTATGCCAAGGCACAGGGGCTTTTGGAATAGGATGCAGTCTAACTTGCTGGGCACCAGAACAGCCTTTGGATGCCTTGCAGACGATGCATGAGTTAATAAACATGCGCACTTGCTTAGCCATCTGCGGGAACCAATATTGTTCATACAGTTTATCTAAGGTCTTGTCCGCGCCAAGATGCATGATTTCTGTGTGTACATGATTTATTAAGGTCCATATAAAAGACCTTGGAACTATTGGGAGCCAGAAAGTACTCTTATTACGTTCGACCTTTCTATAGAGTATGCCCTGCCTAACGTCATATGTGTGCGCAACTGCCTCGGGGAGCTCTCTATTGGTATGTTTGGTAATTAGGTCCTGGATTTCACTATCGCGCCTCTGTTCTACTGCGAGCCAACCTTGGTGCAACTCGACAAAATGGACTTCTTTAATCTTCGTTGTTGCGTTTTGGTCGGTATCTAATCGAGACGGTCCGGGAATGGGTTCAGATTCTGAGGGAGGTAGGTTTCTAGATAAGTAATCTGCATGCTCCATGCTAGATCCCTGTTTGTGAACTATGTCAAAGTCATAGGCCTGCAGGAATGCCCACCAACGATGGACACGTGGGGTAAGATCTGTCTTCGATTTGGACGCTTTGAGCGAATTACAGTCAGTGAAAACTGTGAAATGCTGACCATAAAGGTAATGCCTGAAGTTTTCCACCGCTCGAACGACCGCCAGGGTTTCAAGTTCGTAGGAATGGTACCTTGATTCCGTGTCGGTCGTTCGGCGGCTAAAATAGGACACAACATGGGGTGCATTATCTTTTCTTTGAATCAGTATTGCCCCGTATCCTTCCGAGCTGGCGTCCGGGTGGAGCTCTATGGGTGCATCACGATCGAATATTGTAAGAACAGGTTCGGAGGTCAGTATATCAACAATCTTTCTATGGATCTCAGCATGAGCGTCTGTCCATTTGATGGGACCTTTCAATTTAGTGAGCGGGTAAAGGGGCCCTACAATGCGTGTGTAGTTAGGTATAAACCGTCTGAAGTACGAGGCAAGACCTAAAAACTGCCTAACCTGCGTAGCTGTTTTTGGGGTTGGCGCGGTCGCCAAGGCTTGTATTTTCTTAGGGTTTGGAGCAACTTCACCCGATTTAATGACAGAGCCGAGATAATCGACCTGAGTTTTCATGAACTTACATTTCTTAATGTTAAATGAAAAGCCGGCTTCTGACAATGCTTGGAGCGTCAAGTCAAGGCGCTCCAGACCCTGAGTGACGTCACTGGAATAGCACAGGACGTCGTCCATATATGCTAGGGCAACCTTATCTTTTAGGGGACCTAGCGCCTTGTTTATGCAACGTTGATAGACGGAGGCTGAGTTTCGTAACCCGAAGGGCATGGCTAAGTACTCATACTGCCCGTCTGGGGTCACGAAAGCTGTTCGTGCTATGGAATTGCTATCGGAGTCAACTAAAATTTGATGGTACCCCGAAGCCATGTCTAGTGACGAAAAATAGTGAGCGCCATGCAAGCGGTCTATTTGCTCGTCTATTCTAGGCAAAGGAAAATGTTCTGGACGTGTATTGGCGTTTAGCTCCCTATAGTCCACGCACATCCGATCCGTGCCATCCTTCTTTTTTACTAAAAGGATTGGACTGGCGAACGGTGAACTACTTTCGCGAATCACTCCGGCCTCTAACAGAGCATCTACCTTTTCTTTGACAACTTCTTTTTCCGCAGGGGCTAATCTATATGGGCGTCGTTGCACAATTTTATCGGGGTCAATAGGATCTATGCGTAAAGTACCGGTTGTAACGCGTCGTGTGGGTATCCCATCAATAAAGAAGTCTTTGTACTTTTGTAAGATTTTAACTAAATTAGCTTTGTCTTCGCCCTGTAAATCGGTGTCTATGTCGGAAAGATTGAAATAATTTGTACTATCTGTATAATTAACTACCTTGCGCAAGGAGAATGTAATCTGGTCACTATTGATCTGTACGTCGATATCTTTTTCTAGCAAGTCCCTACCTATTATAGCCGGTTCCGCTATGGTGCCGTCAGGTACGACATGGAACAAAAACGATACCGGTATACCCTGTATACTGACGGGACTAAGAACCTGCGATACGCATTTCACATCCTCTTTACCTATACCGGTAAGGTAAACTAAGTCGTTGTGCATAGTACCCGGAAACTTCACGGCAGAGCTACTAGTGACTAGCGAGCAAGCGGATCCGCTATCAAAAAGAAAAGAAACGGGCTCACCAGATGATGTAGTTAAGGTGCTCCTTGTTGATTTCCGCTCGCAGACATGGACCTCCTTGGCTGCCGCTGGTACCCCGCCTCCTTTTCGGTCCGGGCACGATGAAGCGATGTGTCCTACTTGCCCACATACAAAGCAAGTTGTTGGTCGTGTCTTCTCGGGAGCCCTGGCTGACTGGTCCGGCTTCTTCACTGCTGCAGTAGGCTCATCACGTCGTTTGCGACAGTCGAAAGCTCTGTGCCCTTGTATGCCACAACGATGACATGTACCGGTGAAACGTGGTTCTATAAAACGTGTCTTTTTAGCTTCAATGTCGTGTGCAACATCGTTACCTTCGTGTCGACGCTTCGAAGATATTCCGCTTAGAATACGAAAAAGTTGGGCTCTTGTCGCTACGCTGTGTGCATGTAGCTCTCTTCTGATAATGCCGTCCTTTTGGCACAGTACAGAAGCTACGAACCCGGTGATTATATCCTCGGCCATTTCGGTACGCGGTATGCGCTCCACGAGACTCCACAGGCGCATTGCTGCTTCGCACGCTGTTTCTTTGGTACTGATTTGGAACCGTAGTATTTCGTCAAAGTAATCTTGTGCTAGCATGGGTTTTGCAAACTTGGCCAAGAGAAGTTCTTTTATTTGAGGCCATCTTAGCTGTGAAGCTTGTAGCTTCGTCAAGCAGGAAGCAGCTCGCCCTTTCAACGCGTGTGTAAGCACAAGCAGGAGCTCTGCACCGTCCAGCTTTCTGCTGTCGATTATTATTTCTGTAACCCTGCACCAACCTTCTATATCGGCCTCGTTGTCGTCTGGATCGAACCGGATTAGCTGGGTGGTTGCGCTGGTGGAAGCTTGGGGGTAAGGGGTCGACAATAATCTCGACAGCAACGCCTCCATATGATGCACTAGGTTAGGTGTAGTTTCTTTGCCACAGGTATTTTCCTCAGATATTTGCCCTTCGTATCCCACTTCTGATGAAGGCACGTCACCCTGGTATACGGTGCCAGCACCCTCATCTTGATCTTGAGATTCCATACTCGATGACTAAAATAAGAGGTAGGTAGGCGTGGATTATCGGGCGAGGAAAATTAAACGCAGTGAACCGATCAACTAGATATGATATTGAATCATAATTACATTTCAATCACATTCATAAGATTAACCACACTCGCAATATTATAATGTCAAAATCAACGACACTCCGCCGAACACGTAACGCGCCAAAGTCGTGCAGTTCGATCCAACAGCTATAACGGCTATCACTCGACTGCCCGCGCGTGCGCCAGCGCTCGGCGTTGCGTCAGAGCGGGGGGGGACTGGTCGCAACCCGCTCTAAAATAATCGATGCGCCGTCATATTTATTAAAATCATAACATTTAATTCGAAAAACTTAAATAGACTTACATTGAATAAAAAACTTGCATCAAGCGAAAAATATCCATATATGGATAGGTCTGTAGATTGGTACGCCATTAGCGATGTAAAGTGTTGTGTCTGTAAAATGAACATAGTATTTACTATTACTAGTACATTATTATTAGAATGTGTTACTGTGTGAAATATAATAAAGGTTTAGGTAAGTACTAACCTCGATCAGTGACCTCATGTCATGATTATCAATCGGAATGCTATGCAAGGTCTGTCCTATTTTGACTGTCTGAAAGAAAGACAGTATTCAATTTACATGTGAAATTGCAAGTCTTGTGCCAGGTGGCACCCAAAATACCAACCGCTAGTTTCAAGAGGTTTCCAGAATACGCTAAAGCATATATTTTGATGAACTGGTAGCCAATCCATACTGAAAAGTTTATGCCCTCATGGGTGGTGAGCGTTCTTGCCACAACTAGACCGTGGTATATGATGTGAGCCTCGCTTATTATCGAGTGGAAGCATTGTCCTGTAGTCAATAGGATTGTTGCTTGAAACGTCTCATTAATTTCTCGTTTTATCTCAAATGCTTTTACGAAAACTGACTCCATTGCAGTAAAATCCAGAACAGTAACTCTACTTTCCAAATTTCGTATGGAACCTACGATTTTTCTCCTATTTCTTAAAGTCTCAAGAACCTCATTGAGGTTACTTAATAACGCAACCACGAACAGCACCAGCACGCAGTAAAATGCCAAAACTATGAACTGTATCATATGAGGATAAATGAAAGATAAAGTAACATTTATCATCTTCCACAGGCCGTCGTGCCTCGAAAAGTTTACTGCTATTTCTGCCATCAACACAAGAGCGAGAAAGAATAAAGTAAGCCTGACATGAAGTTGAAGGTTCTTAAGAATATTATTTCTTGAAGATGGGAGTTCGACCCAAGCAGACGCCAATGAATTGAGTATGTTAACAATTGTGTATCGATAAATATAAACGCTGCCGTAGGCAGTCACACACGTAGCTAGCAAGAATACCACTTCTAGTATGTAATTGACCTGGGTCATCATTGCCTTGTCTTTTGGGCTCACTTCGAGGGCCAAGTTTCGAATGAAGAGTCCGGCAAACACCAGCATTATCAACAACACAGAGACAGCACGCAAGCTGTTCAAGTAAATTGAGCGGTGAATAATAACGCACATGTGTTTTGTTTTAAATTTAACACTAAATGGGAAAAGACCGAGTACAGATAGTAAAATGTAAAGAGGTTTAAATATTTCCAGCATCGATAGGTTCGGATTCTTCGATTTGAAAACTTTTTGCAGGCGTGAAATCATTTTTTCACAAACTACACGAGTGGTTCTTTTAAACTTGGTCGCAACTACAGCGTTACGGTGCAGTCATTATAATATATTGCAAACACGTAGAACCAACAGCACAACTATCTGATTTAGGTGATAGCATCGTTTACATTATTTATTCATGTGGAGTCCGTGTTAAAAGTGAAAAGTACCACAATTAAATTCTAATCAGTAAGACATTTCTTTAAATCGTGATGTAATTTTTTCGTGAATAATTTGAAAACAAAATGTTGCGTATAAACAGTGCCATACATTATTTCGTAAGTGTAGGTTAGATAACAATCAATCCGGTCTAATAAAGAGACTTTGCTTAGGGCCTGTTTCTCAAAAAAGTAAGCACTAGGTACTCAACAAATAAATTTAAATAAAGAACACATTTTGTATGAAGTATTTGGCAGATTAAATTAACCGAAACTTCTTATCGAATGTTAACAGGCCCTTACTTACGTAAATAAAAAAAATATAAATTTATTCCAAAAAATACTGGTAAATAATGTTTAAATGGAGAATCAACAATGTCCTAATTTATCATGTCTGCTAGGATTGAGGAGCCACTTTTACATCAATACAATTTTAGATATATTTAACCACAAATTTCAGAATTCGGCCAACAAAATTATTTGCTTCCAATTGTAACTCTGGGGTTTTTTCCTTTAAAATCCGAAGTGGCTCCTCAATCTTTACGGGCATAATTCATCAATTGAAAGCCACAAAAAGTTCGTACCTGCAGTGTTTTTTCTAAAAGACAAAATTTTATAGTTTTAGTAATAATATACTTTTATTTTTTGAATAAAAAGATTGTATTTAAGTATCTTTATTTAGTTAAGTACGTAAAGGAGATTTGCTATTTCTATGCAGCTATTATGTAGTAACAGAAAGCAACTCCGGAATCAGTAATTACATACATTTCCGTTCATAAAATACTTTATGTCTACGTAAACATAGTGGACGAGCGCACCGGTAGTAAAAATCCTGTTCCAACCACCTGTGACGTAACGAAAGGGTCATCACGCAAAACATGTAAAAAACGGCAACACATGTCAAAGGTTTTATGCGGAAACCGAAACAGAAACGGAAAAAGAAGCGGAGGCGGAAATGAAGGTGCCTACTTTAAAACAAATTTAATGGCTTTTGTTATGCTCAACATTAAGTAAGTTACTTTTAAATACTTTCTGGTGGTTTGGCTTCTTTTACGACAACGAGATCCACTAAATAGCTGCTCACTGGGAGGAAACTCAACTCTCCCCCCTTATAAGTAAACTACGCACGTATTAGATTTAAATTCCTTACATTTAACATAATACTTACATACTTATTCATAAATAAGTTAACGTTTTATATTAGGCCATTACACGACCTTTCTTATAAATTCATTTCTTTCTGTAAAAATCATAGATATGCGTAGCGAATCCTAAGTCTATGGTAAAAATGCGTAGCGAATCCTAAGTCTATGGTAAAAATCGCAGAGATGTAATGAGTCGTGACGTGAGTGACGTATATTTTTTTGGTATACTTATGGTGTGCAATAAATAAAGAGTACGGATAAAAAAAAGAATATACACTTTATTGAACAAAAAAACTTTAAAAGTTTACAAACAATACACAGATGTACAATCAGGTGGCCTTATCACCTCCACCACCCACCCTTCTGCATTGCTTACATGTATAGTTTCTCCGTCACTATAATCAGTCTTGTGAGACTTCTAGCCTAGCGCGCCCACACCCGCTGGTATAAAAATATTTAAAAGTTCGCTTTGAGCCCTAAAAACAGCCCCTAAAAGATTTTGCGCTATCACGCCTTGTATTCTGGACGACGGGAGCATCCGCCTTACAAACATTCAGCTAGCTTCATTCTTGTTTACTTACGATATTCGTGGGTTCTTGGTGTGCACATGGTGTCCAAAATGTTAAATGTTTGTCTCGAGGGTACTCCAGGCTCCACGCCAAATATCAGGGTCCGTAAACTATAAATAAATAATCGATATAAGAACAATTGAAAAGGAGAATCTTTCTTACCAACGTCATAATAACTGCCCATGTCAAAATCAGTCAAATTGTCAAAGTATTATGAATTCAGGAATGATATGAAAAAATAAATTATTTGTAACAGTTTCCAAAAAAAGAATAAAATCATAAACTGTAAAAAAAATGCAAGTTCGTAAAGCTATTTGGGGAGCGTGCCGATCCAGACAAGTTGTGAAATGTCTGCTTTCGAACGCCGCATGGAATCTATTCAATCGCAGGTCAAACAAGCCTTGCTGCAGGCGATACAGCACCTGTCCTGCCGGGATGAAGGTCACTATTTGTGGAGCAGCTGGATGCACAGGTTATTTTAATTGACCACAATAATATTTATGGAGAAAAAGTCTAATTACATTTTTAGGGTTACCTAGTCCTATATATCCTATTAAAAGAAAGCAATTAAAACTCAGAAGCCGTAGTTTGTACAGGACCCTCGATGCGAGTGTACGACACACTTGATTTTACTACAATATAGCAATCGTAAACAGTTGTAAAAAGGCAAAATCGATACCTCACGTTCAGGCTACATTATCATCTTAAATCTACGTGTTTCCCAAAGCATTAAGTTAAATCGTATACTTTCAAATCAACGACGAAGTACATAACTTCTCATTAACTACGTAAGTGATTGCGGGTTTTCGTTCCATACCGACCTATTGATTGCGTGTTAAAACAGTAGGTACTCCTCGTTTTAGGACAGCCACTAGCACTACTACTGAAGCAATGTCCGCTATTGGACGAGATCGCTCTTTACGACATGTGCGCGACATGCGGCTACGGGATGGAGCTCAGCCACGTCGACACCAAGTGCAAAGTATCTTCGTACTCCGGACGCCACATGCTTTGTGATGCATTGAAGGTGATATACTAACTGCCGAACTTAAAGACGACACTTAACTAAAAAGTGTAATGTTTAAGTCGATAGAATAAAGACAATTATTGGATAAACAAAAAATTTGGCTCATAGGTCGATATGAAGGGAACTTCATAAGTAAAATTAATTTTTTCGTCTATATTTTTTAAAATTTTAGTTAATATTTTCATAGGCTGCAAGATTTCTTAGTAATTAATGAATCAAAAATTACATTATTTATTAGTTTCATCAAATAAATTTCATTGCTATTGTTGGTAATTCACATATCATCACAAAGCATTCACTCAGCTTTCAGCCGAGAAATAGCAATGAGGTTTTCGTTTTTCGACTTCTAGGGGCGCCATTACGTTAGATTATGGTTCCATAGAAATGGTACATCATTATTATTAGAACAAAATAGTGTAATTATACTCCAAAGGAATATAATAAAATACTAAAGTGATTTGTAAATAATAAAATATATTAACTTGATTTTTTTGAGTGAGACAATATCCACATTTCACACGACAATTTGACTATAATTGATGATTTATATACTTGCTTATGAAATTTTTCGATAACTAAATTTAATTTCAAGATTATTATCGCATCTGAATTCTAATTTGTATTACGTAAAAAATTCTTAAAGAAGCCTCAAGACAAGATAATTTCAGTGTGTTGTTTGCTAGTCACATTTAACGCGTTTCAGTGTATTTTGCATTTTATGCGACGTGTGCTTGCACTTACGTGTGTTTAGTGTTGATGAGGGATAAGGGTAGGGTGCAGGGAATGAAAACGGATAGGAAAGCGTTCCTCCATTTGTGAAGACAATCTGTGGACTCTACTAACTAGGCAAAAGGGTGTTAACGCTAATCAAGTGTGTATTTTTATTTTTAGGGTTCCAAAGTTGTAGTCATAGTGGCTCAAGACAGATGCGACACTTTTGAACACAGCGCGCCTGTTGTGACAGAGATTGCACTCCAGATTTGCAACACTTGTCCTGAGGTGAGCGACTCATCTCTGTAATGAGAGGTTTAATTTGTAGGGTCGTTATTAAAAGAGATCATTGTCTAACTTTTTGGGACCAAAGTATTTTCTATGGTGGTGGGTCCTGCAAGGCTAGACGCGTCCTGATTGAGTTTCTATTATGTGGTTCTCTTAGCCTATGCTCTTGGCCTATTCCTCTCTAGACTCGGCAAATATATATATTTTTTTTACAATCACCATATGCTGACTAGATAACGGATATCCATGACTAAAATACACATGCACGTGCTCATCACACAAACATTTGCCCTTTGAGGGACTCGAACCCCCAACCGCCAGGTCGTTTGTCGTCCGGAGCGTAAACCACTGCACCAAATAGTAGTCAAAAATAGCCCGAAACCTTTCAAATACATTTAATACGAAACTAGCCGAAATATTAAGTGTAGTAACTAGCCGAAATATTAATTTTATTTATTGATATTTGTTCAGTGTTTCACAATAGTGGCAACAGAGCCAGTCGAAAGCATGGTACCTTTAGTGGGTGAGATCCAGCGACTCCGCAGCGTGTACAACGCCCGAACACTGCTCGGTTGTGTCGAATTGAACTGTGTTCGCGCGAACACGGTGCTCGCCGACTTCCTGAGAGCGCCAGCAGAGGTCGTGCGAGTGCCGGTGGTGGGAGGAGCCACACCCAACACCATGGTGCCAGTGCTGTCAGCTGCCGTGCATCCGTGCACCATGACTCAGGAACAGGTGAATTAGATAAATATGGGCCAGATAATACACCAATTGTTATCTAGAAGTATGGGATGAACATCTTTGTGTTACACGAACCAGGCAATCAATTTTTTAAGTCTTTCCTCCACTTAAATTTATAATTCATTTATAAACAAGTAGTGCCTTAAACAATATAGTCATTGTTGTGAAAACTGCATAAAACATCATTAAGTAGTATAAAAACAGAATACACAAACAAATAACTTTATTCCACTTCAGATTGAGTGTGTAACGTCGTGCATAATGAGCGGTAACGAAGCGGTATGCGCGGCTAAAGGCTGCAGCACGGCAACGGCTTGTCTGGCCGGCGCGTACGCAGTAGCGCGGACCACCATTAACGTGGTGAAGGGTCTGCAAGGGAAGAAGGACGTCGTGCAGTGCGCATACGTTGATAGCTTGGGCACTTGTGCACCTGGATGTCAGTTCTTTGCTAGTGAGGTAAGATTTAACATCAGAATCGGCAGGTATACTGTCATTGAGATAAGTCTATCTTTAAAATCAATCTTGCAAAGAAACACCGAGCATACTCCATACATTTCCATAGCATGCTTTGAAACCTTAAGCTTTCTTATGAGGCCTATAGTGAATAAGCAAGCTAAGTGTCAGTAGTCGGGGCACATAGCACGTAGCACTGACGGCCGAAAGGCTAGAAAGGTTATAGAATGGAGGCCACGTACCGGCAGGCGCAGCGTAGGACCTACAAGGTGGACAGAGGATCTAGTAAGGCTGGTTGCAGAAAGCCGCTGGATACCAGCTGATTGCAATCGGCCAATCATGAAGTCATAAGGGAAAGCCTATGTTCAGTAGTGGACGTTCTATGACTGAAATGATGATCATGATACCTTCGTCAATACTTTAATTGAAAATGATGTTGATATTTAACAATTACGGCTATAGGCAATATAGGTATTTCATGTCGGCATAGTTAATTATAAACATTATTTTAACCACTTGATTAAATGTAACTAGAGTTGCACGACGCAATTCAGCAATTACATACCTAGTCAAATAGGCAACACGATATATTAAAAAAATTACACACATTAAGTAATACATAATTAACTTTTACGTGGCGGACAGAAATTAATTTAATTATAAGCAGTATAACGTTTCCATGGCGCAGTAATTCGTGTTTACGTATTCAGGTTGTTCTGGGACCTTCAGGCATAGAAAAAAACCTTGGTATTCCAGAACTCACAAAGTTTGAGAACTGCTTGCTGTGCAATTGTCTTCCGTACGTGAGAAACGAAATTTGCAGAGCAATATGGCTGGTAAGAAAGATTGTGTATTACCTAATTATAATAAAAAATATAAAGGTCTCGTATATCGGATGTCTTTCGCATTCAGTTTGCTTCAGCCAACGATAGATTAGCAGTCATATAATCAGAAAAAAAAACGCTTTTTCGCAATTTGTAGTGTGAGAGTAAAGTAACAAAGCAAAGTCTTATGTCAAATAATGTTAATCCCCAAAAGTTAAATTAAGCCAGGAGGTTGTAGTTTCGATCCCGATAGGAGAAAATGGTAGTGTTATGAGCACAAGCATTTGTACCTAAGTCATGTATGTTTATAAACGTATTCAAGTATGTTAATCCATTATCTAGTCTTCATAATACCTTTGATCAGTTTGGCACTAGATAGTTGGTGTGATTGTGGAAACTATTTATTTATTTATATTTATACAGGGTGTACAAAAGAATAGGACACTCCTTTAAGCCATATGATTAGTTGCTGATATACAACAACTGTCCCTATGGGAGTAACATGGAATTGTGTTTTATTTTCAGAAGCTCCATACATTATCATCGAGATATACGAGTAACTTTGTATGGAGCGTATGTTGCTCCCATAGAAAAAGCTGTTGTATAAGACCAGCCGGTCACGTGGTTTTAAAGGAGAGTTGCATAATAATTTCCAGGTATACTCAATGTGCACTCAATGCTGTTGTGCTACGTGCTACACGCACCCCAGCACGTGCTTCACGCCGCCGATCGTGCCGTGCGTGCCGCCCGTCAACTGGACCTGCGACTGTCCTGACTCTTGCCGGGATGAGTACCTGGCCTCGGTGTGTAAAAATATATTTTTTGTTACTGATAGTTTGGTACTTAACTAGACATCTTAACTAGTTCAGTGCTATACTCTACTGCGTGCTACGTGCACGTGCTACGGGCTTAACTGTTTAGATAACTTCGCCTACACACCGCCATTACGACTACGAGTGCTACGTGTGCTACGCTTACTACGAATGCTACGGAATGCACAAGATATATTTTGACAAGAGTAATAAAAGCTAGGCACTTTGCCCGTACTACTGCCGCGATGCCGTTTCAAACCGTCTAAGCAATTGCGATTGTCACTAGCACTTTTGACAAATACAAATTCATCTAGGAACTTATAGTAGTAGTTACAATATTAGGATATGAGAAAATTACTTAAAATCTAAATATATTTTACTACGGTTTCGATTTGAATTTAGGCGTTTTAATGAATATTAAATTTTAGAGATGTAATTTGAGTATTTGGATTTTATCAAATGAGAGTATTATGGATATAATATAGGAAAAGATCTGTGATATATAAAAGTAAGGGCAAGACACCAGGGAGTTTAAAATTTTTGATCTCAAATTGCGAGAATTTTTTTTTGTAAACTGTTTCTATAACGATGACATGTACGTACAAGTACATAGACTTTTTAATTTCTGGAGAATGATTAAATAACATAACATAATCATGACTTCGACTTGTTGTCCAGAAACAGTGGTTATAATATTTTGATATTAATAACAGATCTCATTTCTAATTTTTAAGTTTTGGACATTGTATAGAATTTAAGTTGTAGGTATATCATATACTTATTTAAAATTTATTTCAGTAAACTTTTTAGTCTACCGACTTATGTGATCGTACTGATATTTCTTTAGAATTGCAAACGCCTAACATTCCAAAGTGATTCCAGTGTCATTCGAGAATTTTAATGTTCGGATTCCACCGATTTTGTGTAGGTGCTATATTATAACCTTATATCATATTTTCCAATGTAAACGTATGTTCGCCGGGAGTACCGCAGCAATTCAAAAGGTGAGTCTATTATGATTTCGATGGAATGTTGAGGTACTAGAGATTAAAATATTGATATGGTAGTGTCTCTAAAAACTCTTCTAAATAAATTATACCTTTCCTTTACTGTTTTTTCGAAATCATTTTTGTTTTGTAGAGAGCGCGCGGTTTGTGCTGGTCCTAAAGTTTAGCAACACAAACATTCCATTTGTAATGTTGGATATTTAAATTTACACATCCCTGAGTGTTGTTGACCGTTCTTGTGAGTAAATTTGAAAATCGACATCGCGATGAATATCTGTTGTTTGAATAGAAATTATTTCTAATATTTCCGTGTAAAATATAGTGAATCATTAACGAAAATATTGCGGGAAAGTAAAATTAAAGTTGGTCTGTTGTTCTTAAGCCCGCACGTGTAAAAATGCATTTTAGAGTATAGATTGGTAGATGCGCTACTTCTCGGAGCTAGATTTGGATATGTCTTGATATAATTAATGAAAACGTCACAAGAATGTTGCTATTTGAAAAGCTGCACTCTTTTTATTTTTTGGAGTCGAACGTTACCAATCTTTATAGCAATATTGAAACCTTGATTAATGTTCCTCTTCTTATTTTAAGAAAGATTGAATATTTACAATTTACAGAAGTAATTAATAGCAATAAATAAATGGTTAATGATGATACGAATTAACAAATTTGTACGAGTTTTTATCAAGATAGTTTTTTATAATAGTACAGAATGCAGTTTAAAATGCTATTTTGTTTCCTAACTTTCAGAGGTACTATTTATTAATCAAATAATAATGTATTAATAGAATTATATTTCTATGTATTGATGTGTGTATATAGGCAAAGCGGTGAATGTTGTTAGTGAATTGTACCATACATGAACAATAGTTATACGACCCCAAGTGCAGTTATTCAAATTTTAACATTTGCCAGTTGTTGCCACGTCCCTGCAAGTTCACACGCCGTTAGCACAAATTAATTATTATACTTATATTACAAATATTTCAAATTTATGTAGTCGTTTTTGTTTGAGTAAATACCGAGCATGATAACTTTAAAACAACACTAGCACGAAATATTTCATGTGTTGAAATAGATCAACGTAGAAACATTTTTATATTAATGAATTGTGACCACAGTTTTATATTTAGAGTGCCTCTTGTCTATACAAGACTTATATAAAGGCTGCAAATCACGGAACATACATATTAGTATATAAGGTGTAAGTGAATTAGTGTCAGATATTTTTAGGAGTAACTTAAACTATCACATGGATCACATATAAGATAAATTTAAAATTATAGAAAAATTTTAAAAATTCGGAAAAAATAAAAAGTGTAAAATAAAGAATCTACATCATCCTGAACATGTACCCAAACACCACAAGTAGACTACTCACACAACGCTAGCCGATTCATAATCTCTCCAGAATCACATTCATGCACTTAAATAATTATATTACACTGTTCATCATAATATCATATTACTTGGTGCGTGAATTAAAGTTTGTTCTATAATTTTAAATTTATCTTATATGTGATCCATGTGATAGTCTAAGTTACTCCTAAAAATATCTGACACTAATTCACTTACACCTTATATGTAGCTGATAGAGAAATTGTGTAATTTTATGGTGAAAATTGTAAGTTGCGTTATGATATGTGACTCGCGCAGTTTTTTCTTCTCTGTTCTGATAATGTTAGCAGCCCTAAGTATTGTACCTCTAAACTATTGTGCGATTTGTGTAGAACTCCGTAGCTAGCGCATTCCAATCTTGTCATGCTATTTTCAATACAATGAACACCCAGTGCAAAGTCATTTTCGTGACCAATATTTCAATAGATTTATTTCATAGTGTTAGTACTAGCATCGTTATCGTTAAGTTTCGTCCAACAAGATCGAGTAAGATGTAGGCTCGCAGAAGTGTAAACTGGTTAGTTGTGTATAAACTTACCAATTTTTATAAGTGGCATACCTAATTATAGAACTTATATTGCAATTTTTCTAAGTTCCTGTATATTATATTCCTATTACGCATAACAGTCTGACTTTCGCTCAATTACTATCTACTTCTCTATTCCTACTCCACATCTTAAAAAACTGCAAAGATTTCTTTATATAAACACTCGTGTTATTGTAAAACAACACATCATATTGTATCGTCAGAGTTTGTAACGAAAGTCTGATGGCAATCGCTCCGAGTGGAGTTACCTGCATTAAAGCATTGTCTTCACGGTCAAACGTACCTTGACTTCAAATGGGATAAAAACGCTAAGAAAAAGTGCCCGGGTCCGGTTCACCCCCATATCGGGCCCGCTAAAAGAGAGCCCGACAGCGGTTCGGCCTGTTTAGGTAGTTCCAGCTGCGTCGGCGCCACAACTGGCGGGCGCCACTTGGTAGGATGCCTTGTACACTCAAGACTGGCCTGATCACGCCCGCTAGTATGGGACCCGACACGTATGAGCCTGAGGCTTAGCTTCACGAAGCCTCATACTCAGCCGGGTCGCGGAGACTGCTAGTGGGGCGGACCTAAGCTGCGCGCCTTCAACGCTCGCCACAAGTGCCCGGTGTAGCTGACGTATGACTGGCCTTCTTATAAGGCTCTCAGCCATAGTTCCGTTCGAAAAAAAAAGAAAAGAAGGAGTATTAGCATATTTTCAGACTCGACTTTATGCGTATTTACCCATTTCCAGATATGCCGAGAAATGACGTGCAAGTGTGGATCAACAGAGTTGTGCTGGCGGCCGCGACCGGTGGACTACGACGCGGCTCGCGCCACCAACCTCACGCACCAAATGCCGGTCAGGGGGTCCTCCTGTTCTATATGCCGAGTGCCGCGAAGTGTCGCCATTGAGAGGGAGTTGCGTGAGAGGGCTAAAGATCCTTGTGCTTAAAAAATTGTCTATCGCGTCAGCTTAAACAGAATTTATCAGAATCAAGAGATCATTTCGCAAAACATCTTTACTCTTAAGTTGCTCAATGTGCTAGAAACGTGCAGGGATAGAAGGAATATTTTAGAAGATTATCTACAAAAATATACAAAAAGTAACAGAAAAATATTAATGAAAGAATGCTTTTTTACATCCCATAAGAGCCCCCGCACACTGCAGGTCAAACCGGTAATAAAAATAATATCAATTGCGATCCAGTACAAATTTATTGACCGATTAAAAGCCTGTTTTGTGGGGGGCTCCAAAATAAAAGTGAAAAGCTTAATGTTGTCAACCACCCTGTTTATTTTATTCAACGTATGTCAGTTTAGTAAATGACATCACCGAAATCATATTATCTAATGTGTTCTATAATGATGCGCAGA
The DNA here is from genome assembly GCA_950371115.1 of Anania fuscalis. Classification (NCBI taxonomy): domain Eukaryota; kingdom Metazoa; phylum Arthropoda; class Insecta; order Lepidoptera; family Crambidae; genus Anania; species Anania fuscalis. Next base: position 12,099,606 of record OX493335.1, on the reverse strand, counting down.
AATCGTTGACCTACATGTGTGCGGTGCTAAGTGTGTCAATACAATGTCCAGTAATGTAATAAAATGAAACATGTTTTATATTCCAAATATATTTTTATTAAATAAAATACAGCTTTTATTCAATATCGAAATATTGTAAATTTATATAAATAATAAATGACGATCACATGTTCAATAAATTCCTGATTCTGCTACTCATGTTGTCAAGTTTGGTTCTAAGACCACCAAGAAATTTGATTTGCTCTTGATCTGTGTTAATCTAAAATCAAAGAGGTTTAATTTTAAAAGACGTTGATGTTAAGACGTTTCCCATCCTGGGACTACAAGTGCTGGACTACGGATACCAATGTGCCTAGTACGAGTTGCACAAAATATTCAAATCACCTTTTCAATCGAAGTAACTGACTAGATAATTTTGTGAAACTCGCACTAGGCGAGTAGTGAAAAAAAGGGTAAAATCAGAAAAGCGTATTAGCAACCTGCGTTTTCTAAAAGTTATTTATAAATTTTTGTTTTTAGCAATTCCATGCAAGGTTTAATTGAAGATAAATAACACTTGAAAAAAATCATCGACCTCAGGTGGTACTCGAACCCACGTCCCATCGCATACCGGGCGAGTGCTTTGACCACTAAGCTACCGAGGACGTCACGTGACAAGATGAAATTCCTCAAGTGTTTTTTCTCGCTGTCAAAGCCAGCGGTGACGGTGACGGACATGACGGTAGTATACTACTCAGCTATACATATAGCTACAACATTGATCAGAATACGCTGGCTTTGACAGCGAGAAAAAACACTTGAGGAATTTCATCTTGTCACGTGACGTCCTCGGTAGCTTAGTGGTCAAAGCACTCGCCCGGTATGCGATGGGACGTGGGTTCGAGTCCCACCTGAGGTCGATGATTTTTTTCAAGTGTTATTTATCTTTATTTATAAATGTTATAACCCCCCTTAAGGGGGTGCCATTCGAACCAAAAACTTCGGAGAGAGCCGATCGGGCCCGTACGTGAACACTCACACATAGAAAAATAGCTATACAGAGTAGGCTGAACGACAGAGTAAACATTACCTGCTATTTTTTTTAAAGAAAAAAATAATGTAAAGAATTAAATACTATTTAAGATCATACATAATATTTAGTTTATAAATACCTACCTAAACTTTTGTTCTAAATAATATTTACAAACGTTATTATTAATTAACGAAACATTGTTTTTATTGAAAAGCAAACCTAAGCTTTAAATTGCAGAAAAAGTATTTAGGTAAGGAATGTGAAACACAGGCCAGTTTAATTGAACATAGGCGATCTAAATAATAGAGTACACTATTTTTATTAATATATTGTTTTAAACTTTCATGGTCACTAATTTACTACTATTTTTATTGTTCGAAATTAATTTTGAGTAATCATTGACAGGGATAACCTTATTATCCGTGGCATACTAACTAATGACCACAGCACACCAGTGTGCCGCGGTACAAAATTTGCGGAATACCATCAGCTATGAGTATGTAATTAGTTTTTAATGTACTTTTGAAGCCTTCTACTATGGCAGTTGACTGCGAACCCGCGATCATCGCATACCGGGCGAGTGCTTTTCCAACTAAGCTACCGAAACGTTTGCAGAGCAGACGTAATCTTTCAAGTGTCAAAAACGCTGGCTCTGACAGCGAGAAGCTGTCGGAGCCAGCGTTTTTAGAACCCGATGCAAAAGAAAGGGGTGTTATAACTTTAACGTGTCTGTCTGTGTATCTGCCTGTGGTATCGTAGCTCTCAAACGGATGAACCGATTTTCGTTTAGTTTTTGTGTCATAGATAAGGATCGTTCTCAAAAAAGTGGCACCGCTTCTATTATTTTAACGATTTTTAATATGTGTCAAATATGGAATTTTGTAAATGTCGAATTAATGTATACTTTGTGTTCATAATTAGTTAAAGGGAACGGAGTTTAGACATAAATATGGAAAATACAGTCTTTTTAAAGTTTTTGCCACACAGGTTAAAGAGCTTTTGTACAGGTTAATGAGAAATGGTTAAAGAAAATTTAACTGGTAAGTAGAAAAAAAAAAGTTAACCATGCAAAATCAGCTTTTTATTACCAACCTGAAATGCACAAACAGCGTAGGAACAATTACCTCAGTGATTCAATACAACACAGATACTGAAATTCCATTAGAAACTCTTCAGCTCCGTCTTGCTCGAGGATATAACGCCGGAGGCATGAAACAGATTAGCGTTTGTGGACTATGACAAGCCCTTCGCTTCGATCGAGACTTGGGCAGTACTACAGTCTCTCCAACTGCGCAATATTAACTATAGGTACATCGAGGTGCTGAAGTGTTTATATAAAAACGCCACCATGTCGGTCCGAGTGGAGGAGCAGAGCACGAAAGCTATTCCTAGTAGTCCATATAGGTTGGTTCCAACCAGCCGATCTGGAATTCACTGTGGGAGTCCTATGTTCAGCTGTGGAGGTTCAATCTCATTAACCTGCTTTCAGAACAGGGTAAAGAGTGGCAGGATAATCAGACATTAAAGGTTATGGTGTGATAACAACGAAATGGCTACGTTTATAGGTATAAAGATAAAGATAATTTATTTATAAATATACAATATAAATGTACTGCCATTACATATTTTAAGATTATTATTCGCAAACATATTGGGCTACAAATAATAATAAAGAGGTCAGATTAAAGATCACATAATAATAATAATAAGGCCCTTTATTCTGGTATTAGAGATAACATACACATTGTTGGTAACATAGCTTATAAAATATCTCTAATCTCAGTGTGCCTCTTGACATAGGCCTCCTCTAATAGTTTCCACTGAGGTCTATCCTGGGTTACTCGCCTCCACCTTGGGCCAGCAGTCATTTTGATGAGGATGACATCAAAATGACTGCTGGCTCAAAGATCACATACCCGTTACAAAATCAGATTGTCGTACTTCGACGTAATTTGTACAAAAACAACACCAATTTCCACAAAAAATTGTTTTCCCGGCGGATCACCGACTACTGTCTATACATTTTACGCGAGGGGTGCAGGTCATGTATATTGTAGTGTCTGTGTGAGGCGCAAGAGTGTTAGCGGCAGGTAAAAGATTATATTTATTTAAAAGATAGAAATTTGGTACCGTGTTATTTCAATGATATTGAAAGTATATGGTAAGGTAATCAACACCTAGGCAGCCGATACAGCGTTTTTCGGCTCTTGTGAATGGTGATTATAAGTGAATGTTAGATAATGACTGAGCCCTTGGGTTGCTTGTAACAAAAATTAAACTATTGATTAAGATCAGAAAATCTTTTAAAAAAAATATACTCTTTTGGCACTTGAAAAATTTGTCAACTCTGCTAACGTCTCAGTAGCTTAGTTGGAAAAGCACTCACCCGGTTTGCAATGGTCCAGGGTTCGGGTCCCATCTGATCGGGACCACCAAAATTCTATAATAGCTACTTGAGAAAAATCTATTTTCCAAGTAGGTATTATAACATTTTAAATTAGCCCGAAATAAAAATATGCACCCTTTGCTTATAATAAATCTCACAGTTGACGAAAAAGTGAACGAAACATTGAATTTACAATTTTTATTATTATTTATACATTATTGATGACATCCATAATTATCATAGACTCTTTTATGTTTTAGCTAAATACCTATTGGTTTGCATGCTCTGCGTTTGCACTACTCTGTACGGGATAAGACTTGACATTTGAGTTGAAAGACAGCAAAAACGCTAAAATTTACTGCAAAGTATAGATTTGTAACACGGCTGCCTTTAGTTGGGGACATCGGGGAAGAATTCGGGGATGATTATCAGCTGGCAGGCTGGCTTGAAATAATATCTGTGCTTCATGTGCATGACCTCACCAAGGAATCTATTGAAAATACGCATCACACCATCCAATTAAGTGCGCCTAGTAAATTAATAAGAGCAATGTTTCCTTCTAAAATATATCAGGCGTTTGTGTTTTAAATTAAGAAATCTTAAAATATTCATATTTTTTATATTTATACTAAATTTTAAAAAGGGGGCGGTCTGCGGAATTGCAATAGAAACATTTTCATGTGAGAATCATTGTTTAATGCGTAAAATTGATAAAGTTATCGAAAAAAAATGATTTTAGAAGTTATTACCTTTCATGTGTATTTTTTATATTTTAAAGGTATTTTATTAAAATTTCAACTAGGCGGCGACCTAGATCCAGGATCAGGCTAGCCTACAAAGGTGGTTTTAATGTATTTAATTAATTCAGCGTCTAGAAAAAGTGATATAAAAATACCTTAATTTTCACAATTTCGTGCAATACACTCTTAAATAGGGTTGCGTTTAAGTTTGAAAGAACGAAAATGTCTTATATTATTAGCATTATACAATGATTTATGTAATTATTATTTCTGTAAACCTTTAAAGCTTCCTCTTGTTTCCTAGCTTTTTCCAATTGTTTCGGCAGTTCTTTTACTTTTTCCCATTTCTTTGACATTTTTATTGGATTTTTACTATAATTGATGTGTGAAATAGACTCTGAACCTTCTTTCTGTGGAGATAACTCTTAGTTGAAAAAAAATTTTTTTTCAAAATTTATTATTTGCACATATTTATACTTATCATACCATGGATACATTAATATCGATTACAGATTGTATAGGGTTAAAATCTTCCTTCATTGTCCTTATAGACTTCTGTAAAAAAATAATAATTTAAGATCAGAAAATACTCATAGAGTACCTAGGTGTACTTTTTGAAGTATCGAAAATAGCAGCGAGTTATTTGGCGACTTTTGTCAGAAATTTTGTTTAGGGTTTCAACGCGCACGCTCACTCTGTCGCCGGACTCATCGACTCATCTTCTAGTCTGCTTTAGTACTACATTTGCAAATGTTTTATTTTACAGCAACAATTCCGTCGTTGCGTCGCCCGAGATGCAGAAAACTTTTTGTAGTATGTGGGCGTTTCAGTAGACATAATAATCACTTAGCGATTTTAGCTCGTGGGCGACCGCCATACTAAGCGATTATTATGAGTTAGAAGAGTACTAAAGCTTATATCATATAAGCTATATAAGTTATATGCAAAGAATAAGTGAAAATGTCTTGCTATGAGAATTTTTGTGTAATTAGTGTATTTTGAGGAATTTATTAACCTTTGGTACACATATGGTGATGCCAGAGGGGCCCCCATAGAGCATACTAGGCTTGAAACACGGGCCTATCGATGGTTTTCTTTCCAACATAGCAGCTTGGCTCTTTGCGTTAAGGTCCCGAAAGATAGATTGGCATCTCGTAGCTTTAGCATGTGAGTCCTGCGTAGAAAAAAAACAAAAATCAAAAACCTCTAGACGGAATGGATCTGGCAAAATAAAATAGAACTTTATTATGTAGGTACACGGCTACGGGCCTTTTAGACATTACCTCTAATCGCACTTTGTTCAAATAATCACTATCTTCCCATGAGATTTCCTTTTTCTTTACAGTGGCCGAGTTACTTGGCTGGAAATTTTAATTATATATGGATATCATGTGACACTCACAAGAACACCAAGAGTATATACATTTACACATACTTTACAAAAGTTTAAATGTGTCTGACGTAGGAACTTTATGTCCAAACCCAGGCCTACTAGCTCTGCTGCCGTCTGTTTTTTTTCGAATAAAGGAAATTTAATAAAATGCGGGACTGGGGCGAAAATATCGAGACGTATAGTACGAGAATTTTTGATTGAATGCTTCAGTCAGCCATAATGACGCTCTGTTTTTCTTCTCATACGTCAACTAATCGTATTTTTAGATGAACAGAATCAAGATGCAGTGCTGCTGTGCAGTCGGGTAAATCAAATCACGAAATCATGCCAATTACTTTTGTGGCGTGGCCAGAAAGTACTTTACCATTCTATTAAATTATTTTTATTGGTGGACACCCTACAGCATACTATTGTATGGAAATATTGAAAAGCAATAAGAATTGTACAATAAGCCATCATTTCACAATAAAACAGTATTACTATTAGTAAAATAAGTTTTAATGCACATAAATAGGTCGAAACGTTCTTTATTCCCTATATTTAGAACCTTTCAAGCAATCACTCACACCACGAAAACATTTTTGTGGCGTGTGAACTGAGGGACCACAAATAAATATGAAATTCACGTAAATCACTAATAAATGTGGTAATATTTTGCGTTTAAAATGTTTCTCGTGACTTTAACTACTGTTTGCATAAAAATAATGTATATTTTATTATATAATACCGTTTTTATACGACAAATAAATGTGGTCCCTCAGGGACCACTTAAATATCACTTTATTCATATAAAATCATTTCCAAATCACGTTTTGATCATTCTGTTAACGTTTTAAAGTGTTTCACTAAATAACTATTCACAAAATATTTTAGCCAACTGAATACTTGTCCTGCAGTGGAAAGTGTAGTGTGAGGACTAAGGGACCACACCTTATATAGCATAGTTTTTATCAAATTATTTACGAACTCTAGTATTTGTTTTACAAACTGCTTGTAAGTTTTACAGGTTTTACTATAACTTCCAGTCGGTAAAACTGCTTAATAACGTGTGGGCCCTCAGTCCACACATACATCATTATTCTGTATTATGTACACGTCAAATTGTACGTGCTATAAGTTTCTTTCTTGTACAGTAAACAGCACGTCGACCTACCCAAAAAGTTCAAAGTTCTCCAACAGATTTTCAACTTTAAGCCCGACATGTAGGGATCATTTTCAATTGAGAAAATTATGACGATTTGTGGTAGGCCGACGAGCTCTTGTCTGTACTTATGATTTGACGGCGGTGGAGGTGGCAACTCTAAAAGATAAATGCTCAAAAGAAAACCGGCCATGTGCTTGTCGTGCCACGCGCAGTGTAGGGTTCCGTAGTTTCCCGTCGTTACCATAATAGATTTCAGCAATTACTTCATTTAAGTCACTTTTAATGTTTATCTTTACGGAATTTTTGAACGACTAAATGACACGACTAGAGTACTCTTTAACTTACTGATCTATCTTAACTATTATTTTTTCCAGATTTTTCAAGCCAATAGTATAGCTTTTAGAGGGAGGGACGCCTTAATCGAACCAAAATTAGCACTTTAAAGTCTAATATTTCGCAAACGGACCCCTAAATTGCCAAATAGTCTTAGCATGCCCTAAGTCATTTAAAGGAAGACGATGAAAAAAAAACATCCCCACGTTACATGTGAGAGCTAACCTAAAAAAATATTTTTTTTAATTTTATTCTACCACTTTGTCGGCGCGATTGATATACATATTTCCAAATTACAGCTCTCTAGGGTCAACAGTCTCCAAGCAAAACCTCGGATGGACTAGACAGACAAACGGCCATGACGAAACTATAAGGGTTTCTTGTCAGGACTACGGAACCCTAAAAAGTATGTGCTTACAAGAAAAGCGAAAAAAAAGCGAAAGAGTTGTTACTTAATCCAGAATTACATAACTTACTAAATGGTGAATTTCAATTGGTTTTGGAGCCGCAACTACAACATTGTCCTGGTTCGCCAGCCAACATCAAGTTCGTATTTATTGAAGAAGTAAATTTTGTTTTGAGAAGTTTAAAAAAAATAGTTGTTTCATTTGAGCAGGATTATCTGAAATTTGCAGTTTCAAAACCAAACGTGTATGCATGTGACCTACACATTAAGTTAAGGCGCTTTGCAGACGGCGCGGTGGCGGGGCGGGACTGTCCGCGTAGCAATAAAGACCGCGTCTGCCCGCCGATTCCCGCGGCTGCCCTAGCCGCGAACACTAAGCACACCGCCGCGCCGCCGGTGTCCGCCGGGCACCAGCGGCGGCGCGGTCTTTTTTGTCCTCCGTGTGCGTTGGTAGTATAGGATTCCCTTTGCGCTATCCTTCGCGGTAAAATTGAACGGCCCGGCCCGCCCCGCCGTCTTCAAAACGCCTTATAGGTCGACTGAAGCAATTACTAAACTACTCGTCAATTTTTTTTTATTTGGACACTACTGCACTGATTGACTTAAATATTCGCCCAGTTGAACAAGGTTTTCTATGTATTAAGTTAATTCCCAAAACAGTCTTCTAGTTTGGGAATTACTTTATTCAATTTTATATCAATAGTTTAGTATAAGCTTCTACATGTTCACTTATAATGCGATGTTTTTGTCCTCATGCTCATCACTCGAGACACAGGTTTATTCCTAGTTCGATGGTGGTGGTGATGGTGATTATGGTTTGAGTACAGTTTGATGATAGTCTCATCTTGTAAACATTTAGCTGTAACACCTGACTATGTACCTAGCATTTAAGAAGCGAATCAATAAAATTTATTATTATTATTTATTATTATAAAAGAATAATTAAAGAGTGTGCACGTCCAATATATTGATTAGCCAAATCTCTCAAACACCATTCATAGCAGGAACCAAGAAAAGGACAATTATTTTTACAAATTTATATACACGATAAAATCATACAGACAAACTTTTTTTATGTCTAGCTGGCCATCCCCAGACGCCGTTATGGCCTGTCACAACTAATAAAACCAACTAAACTTAATTTGTCATAGGTAAAATCATCAAGACATATAATTTAATTAATATGTTTATTTTTATTATACAGCTGTACAAAAATGTCTGATAACTAACATATATATCATATTATTATAACTTTTTCGAATTGAGACTTTATAAAGTAATGAACCTGGGCGGCATACGTAACGCAGGGTCTTACTAAGTAGGTACTCATTATTATAACTAAGCTAATGCAGAATATATTCATAGTTTACCTTAGCGCGTTCATGGCTTTATACCATTCCCTTTCTTTAATATAATACTTATAATTCTAATTTATAGAGTGCTTATACCAAATCATGGAAATGTTTGTTACAAGTTTTAAGAAATAAAAAATATAGATTAGTAGGAAAGTGTAAATTTCTTAGGCCTTTGTTAGATCTAAGATTACTAATATTCAGTCATAAGTGAGCATCAAGCATTTGTTTTTAGTCTACATGTCACGGAGTTGTCCCGTGAGTGTCAGAAACAAGTGACGACGCCGAAACGCGACGACCGGAAATGGCCAGCTGCAATGACATAGTGCGGGCACAATGCCGATATTTAGTGACGAGCTAGTGTAGGTCTAAATGGCGGGGAATTCACGGCATGGGATGTCCTCTTCGGAGGGTGCATCGTACGCTACGCCGCAGCAGAACAGTTGACGCACGATGCGAGAGACGCGCGACCCGTGCGATACACTGCGCGGCAGCCCGCCCGCTTCCTCATCGTCAGACTATAAACAAACAACATTAACAATTAATTTGTGTATTTTATTATACAGGTCTAATTATTATACTTGATAACGTGCGGGCTACCACGCTTAAAAGAGTATTTGCTTACAACATAATAGATAGATTGGACTTTATGTTGCACGAAAAATAAAAAGTTTTTTTACAAACAAGACATAAAATGAACAATGAACCAAAAACTATTTCTTCCCGATAACTATTGGAATTTTAATGATGAGGTATAACGCATTGCAAGAGCAAGGAGTTTGATATAAACTGAGTATTTATATTATTTCAAAGAGTAAAATGTGACTTATATTTTTCAAATAAATGTAAAACTACGCCGCATTTAGGGATAAGTACATCCTTCTTTACAAATTGGTTTGCCGTATCTATTTTATAAATAGTCTATCAATTTATAAGAGTATCTACCTTCTACCTGCCTGTTAAGACATGCCATTCCTGGGCGAGGGAGCGCAGTGATCTTGTTTCAGTCATAGAAGGTGACCTTTCCTTGACGGCCATCGTGGCGAAGATGGTCTCCAACGGGGCGGTGGTGAACGAAGAGGGGGAGAGTTAGACCGCTACATGCGGGGTTTTTTGTCGATAAAAGTCGAAACCCGGATACACTGTATATATCTTTACTGTGCTATTGACATATCAATATTGACATATCAAATTGATATTGCTAATATTTAAATCTATGCCTAAAATTATTATTTTTATTTTATTTATTTATTAGGGCCTGTTTCACAATCGAAATTTAAGCACTACTCAACAAATAAATTCAAATAAAGAACACATTTTGTAAGAATTAACTGGCAGATTAAATTAACCGAGACTTATTTAGCGATTATGAAACAGGCCCTTAATCTGTTGAATTTTCTTTAATATTTGATTTTTTTTAAATTTTGGTTAGGTATATAGGTTAATGAACTTTATACAGGGTTATTTGAAAAACATCAACAACCTCGCACGACTAGATAGCTAACGACATAAACAACATCAAACTAAATTACTTCAAAACTTACAACTATATCAAAAACTGAGTAGAGCTGGTAATGTAGATTAGTTACTGGACTCAGTATGTATGTATTCTATATGATACAAGCATTTACCCTTTATTGACGACAAAGGACTTAAATACCTACCCATTCCGAATGTTCTCTAACGACTGGTTCGGGGGTCCGCATTTCTCTGATTTCCTCTGTTATGGTGTCATCGTCACCTTTCTTCGTTTCCGATTTCCCGGCTGCCGCCGGCCTCGAGACATCGGAGACGACTGTTTCAACTTGGGCGGGAATTGGTGCTGGCGACGTTCGGATGGTATCTTTCTGAAAACATAAATCTAGTCAACAATGTGCTGGCGAGTTCTTTGACAAACGTGTCTCGATTGTGTGTGCTGGTATTTTATTGGTGCAGTGTGAAAGGCTGTTATAGTTATTTTCGGATTCCGTAACGGTCAGACCTTTGGGTAAAGTTGAAAATAAATCATGTGCGTGATAGCGAGAGATATAATTATCGCTCTTTGCGAGAGGCTTGTGCAGCAGCAGACACTCAAAAAAAATATCGCTATCATCAAGGTTTTGTTAGTCGTGATCAAATAACATGTTTATATAGGGGAACATAAAACAGCTTGTTTGTTGGCAATAAAGCTGTCTTGATCATATATTTAACCAAATAACTTATTAAAAATAATTATGCTTATGTTTGTATTGTTCATTACACTTTATTATTTTAATCAAGTCAGTTTTCAAGTTGAACGGTATGGTTATACCGTAACGTAAAAACCATTAAAAACCATTAAAACCAATTTATTTCTGTAAATAGGCTTAAACTAAGCGCTTTTACACGTATGTAACGTAACTTGATTAAGTTACGTTACATGTATGCTACCTACCTGTATCTTTATTAGTTGTTTAATTATTTTGACTTTATTGCCACTAATCATTTGTTTTCTTTTTGGAATTAAGCATAAAATAGTTAATAAAGCAAAATTCGCACTTGATTGACCATCATTTTTTTCAGTGCAATATGCTGGCATAAATCAAAATAGATATCGAACGGCCGAGTCTAACTAAATCTCAACAAAAGAAGGTTATTAAGAATTAACACTGCAAATAATCAAACAAATTATTATTTTCATCATATTATCGTCTCGTAGCACAGGTTGTTGTGGCGTAAATTACGCTACTGCCAGCTACGACTTAGTCGAAAACAGTAATGTAGCTAATTTTAAATTAAATTTCCAATCCAACGAGATGTGGATCAGGAACCATCTACATCACGTTGAAATTTTAAATTAGCATTGCCTATCTCTATTACATGCCGCGTATTATCATTCTCGCTTCCCTAACACGCGAGGTCATACAAAAAAGCCGGTTCAAAAAAAAATGTTTAAACAAAACTGCTTCAACCAAATTTACTAAGGGCCTGTTTCACAATCGAAAAGTAGCACTACTTAACAAATAAATTTATCTTACCTTAAATTTAAATAAATTAATTTATCTTTAATTAAACCTTGCATGGAATTGCTAAAAACAAAAATTTACATTGTTTAAGCATTTCTGATCTTAACCAATAGTCAAATATTTGTAAAAATATTTCTATCGGGTGTTGACGGGTAGTATACTACTCAGCTATACATATAGCTACAACATTGATCAGAGATACGCTGGCTTCAACAGCGAGAAGAAACACTTGAGAAATTCCATCGTGTCACGTGACGTCCTCGGTAGCTTAGTTGGTAAAAGTACTCGCCCGGCATGCGATGGGACGTGGGTTCGAGTCCCACCTGAGGTCGATGATTTTTTCAACTGTTATTTATCTTTAAATAAATTTAAATAAAGAACACATTTTGTATGAGTTACTTGGCAAATTAAATTAACCGAGACTTACTTAGCGATTGTGAAACAGGCCCTTAGTCTGCCTTAAAAAACAAAATAAAAGTGACAGATTGAATTAATTTTAGAAATGTAAGGTACTACATGACTAAGAAGGGTGTGAATGATTCAGTAATGGATATAGTATAACATGAAAACATGAGAATTAAATATTCTCATATATCGCCCTCGGATGCACAAAGCTCGTTCAGAAGTTCCGAACCATCAAAATTTCTATTATCATAGGAAATTTTGCGTATTAAGCAGGGTTCTCACCTAGCCGTGTAGCACGTAACGTTTCTAATACTGTATATCGGCGAGTCACGGCGAGCTCAATGTGCGCGCGGCTCGGAATAGGCTCGTGCCTACGTAACGTACTCACTTGATATAGTATCAGATACGTTACATGCTCCATGGCTAGATGAAAACCCTGCTTTATACGACTTGTTGCGTAGTTATGTTTTTTGCTATGCTTTTTTCAAATTAGAAATAAGTCTTCTAAAAGTTGGACAGGCGGATGACCATTGACCATTGTCAATGATGATAAAAATATTGTTATAAGTTTTCTAAACTTTCCTTTAAGATCCAGAAGTCTAATTCATCTCACCATAGCTGTGTCAAGGGGAACCATTGCAATATCTTCCACAGAACCTCGTCTTTTGCCCGTTGGGGATATATTCGTCACATGGATGTGTATTTGAGAAGACATAGCTGCGGACCAACAACTTCCATTATAATATTAGTAAATGTAGCAATTATATCGGTAACTAGCTGTTCTTACGACCTAGTTCGCATAGTCTATAGATTTTGGATCAGATCGGAGAAAGAAAGAGAAAGATCGGAGATTCGGATTCGAAAACTCCCAGGTCGTGTTTATCAGTTGATTCGCGGCTCGCACAATACATGTTAAAGCAAAGTTCTTAGTGCGAGGCTTTATAATTTCAAATGTAAGTAAGACAGTTTCTTTCCGCTGGGTTTTTCCTTGTTTGGCTGTAAAACGAACATAAGGATATTCGATTGTGCAGTTCAGTTTCCGAAATGTATTGGGTAAGAAACAGAAAGCTTAGACAAAGACAGACTGGTTGAGATAGTTCTGGTTTGGACTGGTTCATAATCTCATCAATATGATATCTGACTGCCCTTGGAGAGGTCTGATTTCAACAAAGGCATCCTTGATATTCCAGATTTTAAAGTATTCGGATATAATTCTGATACAGTTTACGAATACAGTACGCCTACTTTCTTTAAAAACAATAATAATGAATGAAATCGGACTTTGCGTTAAAAACTTAGTAGCCATCATGAATTTCATCTCCTTTCCCAAAGGAACCATGAATGTCGGGATAAAAAGTATCCAGTGTACGCGTGGTATACCTCGAGTACAAACGCAAATCATACAAGTTTCATTTCGATTCATTCAGTAGTTTCGAAGTGATACGTGGTCAAGACAGATAGACAAATGTTTATGTTCCCGACCGGCCCTCGGATCGATGAGTCGGTATCCGGTAGGGCCTGTGGGCGGTGGTTCACGGTGAAGGATTTGCGGTGCGGGAAAAGAAATAAGAAGGCCGATATTGGTTTCAATGATGCAGAGCTAAGTGTAGACGGAGGGTTTTGAGAGCAGGAGGCTCTCCAGAGGTGACCACTTCGGAGGTGTGGTCTTCGTGACTTGCTGCGATCGAGTGAGTGTGGGTCGGACCACCCACGCGGTTTTTATACTTTCCGAGCCGAAAAAACTCCCCTTCCGCTCCCCGGAGTGGGAGCGAGAGGGGAGATATTGCTATCTCACTTCCTCCGAAGGGTGGGTGTCCCAGGCAATACCGTATAGTGAGCCGTTATTCCGACTCACTATTCTATTATGTACCTACTATGGTATTGCCCGGGAACCCCTATATATTTCCCTAACGGGCCCTATATACTACTTTATTTACTGTAAATAACTTAACCTATAACACTTTTCTATTTACATACAAAATTCTAACACTAAAGCTTATACTAACACAGAGTTATTGACGATTATATTACAAATTTACACAAACGAACAAACAAATACTAACTAAACGAAACTATAACTAGGTATGTACAGGTTTTTTGGGCCGTCGTGCACATTACTCCCGCCGTGAAGCGGTGACGCAGCGCTTCAGCTTTTGGGTGTCACGACGGTCTCGGTGTTCTCGGTGGCTTCGATGGGCAGCACGACGAGCTTCTTTGTAGGGCGCCTCAGGACTCCGGTTCGTGTGGCAACGTCTGCGGCTCGAACGATGCCGTCATGGCCCGGGTAGGTCTGGATTACCTTTCCCCGGGGCCAGACGTTACGGGGTAGGTTGGAGTCTGCTACCAGCACCAGGTCGCCGATCTTCAGGGGTGCTCCGTGGCCGTGGGGCTCCCGCCGGTATTGGAGCTCCGGCAGGTATTCTCGGACCCAGCGGCTCCAGAACTCGTCGGCTAGTCGCTGCGCCTGCCTCCAGTGGTGGCTGCTGGCGACGTCGGCTTCGGTGAATGTTCCCGGCTGGTGGCTACGGCCTGACCCCCCGAGTAGGAAGTGGTTGGGGGTCAAGGCTTCGGCGTCTTCGGGGTCCACGGAGACGTGCGTCGTGGGCGGCTGTTGACGGTGTACTCCGCCTCACAGAGCAACGTGGCGAGTGTTTCTTCGTGCGGATGACGTTCTTGCAGCGTTGTAGCTAGCGCGGTCTTGACCGAGCGGACGAGTCTCTCCCAGGCCCCACCCATGAACGGTGAGCTGGGCGGGATGTAACGCCACTGGATAGTGTGGCTAGCGGCTCCTTCGCGGCTGGCTTCGAGTGCTGCTTTTCGGAGTTCGGTGTCTTGATCTAGTGTGACGTCTCGGTCGGTTGCGGGTTCGGCTTGATGTATTTTCAAGACTTCTATGTTGTTAGACGTCCACTTGCACAGGTTGAAGTTAGCCTTTTTGTGCACATCTCGGACTTCGGTGGTGATGCGGGTAGCTTCGTCGACAGAGGTGAAGCTTTGAAGGTAGTCATCCATGTAGTGATGATGGATGATAGCTTCGGTCGCATCCGGATGTATATGACGATGTAGCTCGGCGTTGTAGTTCTTTATATACAGCGCCGTGCACGGTGAGCTTGCTGCTCCGAAGATAACTGATTTCATTCGATATTCTGTAGGCGGTCCCTCCCGTCGGTTTGATCGCCAGAGGAACCGTAACGCGTCTCTGTCGTGTTCGTTGATCTGAATACGCAGAAACATTTCTTGTATGTCGGCGGCTACAGCGATTGGATGCTGTCTAAAGCGCATCAACACTCCTGGTAAAGACTGTAGGAGGTCCGGTCCTGACAACAGGTGGTGGTTCAGTGATGTACCACACGTTCGGGCTGCGGCGTCGAAGACAGGGCGCACCTTGCCCGGTTTGGCCGGGTGTAGTACCGGGAAGTGCGGCAGGTACCAGGTGCGCTTGTCGGTGGGCGGAGTGTTGACCACCTCCGCGTAGCCCTTGTCGATCAGCTGACTCATCTGTGTCTCGTAGGCCTGCTTCAGGTCCGGCTTCTTGTCTATCTTTTTTTCGGTGCTGTACATGCGAGTCAGGGCGTGATCGTAGTTGTTCGGTAGGTCGATCACGTCCGTTTTCCAGAGTAAGGCCGTAGTGTAGCCGACGTCTGGTAGTTCGGTGGTTTTCTCTCGGAGTATACGGAGGGCGCGCTCGTCGGGGTCGGCGCGCGTCGATCGGGGTTGTATTCCGAGGGATTCCAGCGCGAAGTGCTTCTTTACGGCTTCTTCTAATCGCTCTTCGACTTCGGTGATGCGGTAAACGTGGTGGAATAGGTGCCCCAGGCTCCTATTGACTGAGCCGTGGAGTACCCATCCTAACGGAGTTCTCGAAGCCACTGGTTCTTCCGAAGTGCCTCGACGTAGCTCGTGGGCGAGAAGTAGCTCCCAGTTGTCTTGGCCGATGAGTATGGTCGGCCGGGCTTCTTCGTACTTGACTATTTCAGCGATGTCTTCGAGATAACGATATTTTTCTAACTCGATGTTCTTTATTTCTTGTGCAGCCAGCTTGAGGTTTTTTATAGTTCTCCCGCGCAAAGTGTGCTCTTCGTCTTGACCTCGCAGTCGTAGCGTGACGCGCCGCGAGTCTGTTCGGACTACTCGGGCCCCGGCGTTAGCTTCGATGTTAAGTGGATCGACTGGCCCATCGGCGCCGACGCGTCTGGCAAGATCTTCGTCGACGAGAGTGACGGTGGAGCCGTCGTCGAGAAGGGCGTAAGTCTTCTCGGTTGACTTCGGTCCGACGACTGTTACTGGCAATATCTTCAAGTAACTATTTTTTGCCAGTCGGTGTGTGCGAGCGGTGGAGACTGTTTCCGTCTCTTTCTCGTTTGCGTGAGTAGCGGAGACTGTTTCTTTCTCTTTCCTCGGTGTGTAGTGTAGAAGAGGGTGATGCGTCCGTTTGCAGTCGTCTTCTCCGCACTGTTGTGTGTCGCATTGATGTGAAGATTTTCTTGGTTTCAGGCAGCGGAAACATAGCCGGTGCTGTTTGGCTAAGTCCCACCGCCCGTCACTCGTAGCTTTCTTGAAACGATCACACTTGTCTGCGGTCACGTGACTTGCCTGTTTGCAAACTGGACAACTTCTTTCTTGATTCTCTTCCACTTGGCTGTTGTATGCGCGCTGTGGTCGCGCACGCGGTGCTGCACGTTGTAGCGGTTCTTCGGTGTTTCCGACGTTCTCTGGATCGGCGTACCGGCCGCATGTTTCGGCTTCTCGGGTTACGAACCGGTACAGACGTAGAAGGTCGGGTTCTTCGGTGGGTGACTCACGTGTGAAGTCGAACCACCTGTAGCGTAGCGACGGAGTTAATTTTTCGGTGATGTGCTTCACTACCTCGGGGTTGTATAGGTAGTGAGCCTGGTTCAGCGCGCGGAGTGTGGCCACGCTGTTCTTCAATTTGCTGGCGAACTGTACGATGTCTCGGGGTGAATCGGTCGGGCGTGGTATGTGCCGCAATCGATCGATCTCGGCGAGGGCGATGGTTTCGGGTCTGCCGAAACGTGTTTCTAATTCTTGTAAGATGTCAGCCGGCTTCGTGTTCACTATAAGCAGGCTGCTCACTGCTTCTTTTGCTTTGCCTTTCAAAGCTCTTCGGAGTCTTGCAGTGTTCTCGATGTCGGTGAAATACACGGAGGTTTCTTGGTAGCCCGCGCGGAATGCGAGCCATTCGAAGTGAGAGCCGTTGAATACGGGTAGCTCTCCGATGTACCTCGGAACCGTGGACGGAGTGTGGTTTGATCGCGCAGCGTGCGCGATCGCAGCCGCAAGCTCGCCGAGATGAATGCGAGTGTCGTCAGACCGGTGGGGTCTTGGCGCGATTGCAGGCGGCTGTTTTTCGGTGACCGTCTTCGATGCGGGTGCGGTTTTGATGGGTTGTTCCGAGGTTTTCACTGGCGGCACTTGGTCTAGCCATTCAGCGACCCGTGCTTGCCCCAGTGATTCTGCCGATGCGACGGAGTCTTCGTCATCGGATTCTTCTTCTTCTAGAGCCGCGAGCTTGGCCTGCTCCAGCTCCAGCTTCAGTCTTGCGATTTCAGCTTTGGCGCGCGCTACGTGCCGCGCCCGATTCGAATTGTTTGAAATCGACTTCGGTTTCTTCTGTTGAGCTTCCGACGGAGATCCGGGCGGGTTCTCGTACCGGACGGGGTAGCCCGGCGGCACCGTCGTTGGCTGCTCGGTAGCGGGAGTGTCGTCTTGCTGTCTTTCTTCTTTACACCCCGCTGCGGTGACTCTTAGCTCTGACATGCTACGAGTTACCGGAATCTTCTTATTCTTGTTCTTCTGATTCGGCTCGTTAGGACCAATGTTCCCGACCGGCCCTCGGATCGATGAGTCGGTATCCGGTAGGGCCTGTGGGCGGTGGTTCACGGTGAAGGACTTGCGGTGCGGGAAAAGAAATAAGAAAGCCGATATTGGTTTCAATGATGCAGAGCTAAGTGTAGACGGAGGGTTTTGAGAGCAGGAGGCTCTC
This sequence comes from Anania fuscalis, assembly GCA_950371115.1. Taxonomy (NCBI): domain Eukaryota; kingdom Metazoa; phylum Arthropoda; class Insecta; order Lepidoptera; family Crambidae; genus Anania; species Anania fuscalis. The sequence goes on along the minus strand of OX493335.1, from coordinate 12,081,447 downwards.
CGGAGGTGACCACTTCGGAGGTGTGGTCTTCGTAACTTGCTGCGATCGAGTGAGTGTGGGTCGGACCACCCACGCGGTTTTTATACTTTCCGAGCCGAAAAAACTCCCCTTCCGCTCCCCGGAGTGGGAGCGAGAGGGGAGATATTGCTATCTCACTTCCTCCGAAGGGTGGGTGTCCCAGGCAATACCGTATAGTGAGCCGTTATTCTGACTCACTATTCTATTATGTACCTACTATGGTATTGCCCGGGAACCCCTATATATTTCCCTAACGGGCCCTATATACTACTTTATTTACTGTAAATAACTTAACCTATAACACTTTTCTATTTACATACAAAATTCTAACACTAAAGCTTATACTAACACAGAGTTATTGACGATTATATTACAAATTTACACAAACGAACAAACAAATACTAACTAAACGAAACTATAACTAGGTATGTACAGGTTTTTTGGGCCGTCGTGCACAGTTTAAAATAGAGTTTTGGCTCCAGTATCAAATATACTGTGTCCACCATATATATGTGTTTTAAATATATTATATCTAATTACTTTTAAACTTTCGCGTTGCATAATTTAAAATTAAACGCGAATTAACACGAACATAATTTACAACATCTTTTGTACCTATAGATTTTAACATGTTGACGATTAGATGTACGCATCTTAAAACCACTACGCCACTACACCGATGATCTCCCAGAGCTAGACGTAGACGAAATTGAGGCGGCTCTCAAACAGCTTCGTAATGGGAAGGCTCCCGGCGAAGATGGAGTCACTTCAGAACTTCTCAAGGCAGGGGGAATACCTGTTCTTAGTGAACTGAAGGGACTGTTCAACTCCGTAATAGCCAATGGGACTACCCCGAAGGCGTGGAGCGAGGGCGTGGTGGCTCTGTTGTTCAAAAAAGGAGATAAAACTCTTCTGAAGAACTACAGACCGATCACGCTCTTGAGCCACGTCTATAAGCTGTTTTCAAGAGTCGTCACAAATCGTCTAGCCACAAGATTTGACGCCTTCCAGCCACCGGAGCAGGCTGGGTTTCGTAAAGGCTATAGTACCGTAGACCATATCCACACAGTAAGGCAGATTATACAGAAGTCAGAAGAGTATAATCAGCCTCTGTGCCTAGCCTTTGTGGACTACGAGAAAGCCTTCGACTCCGTCGAGACCTGGGCTGTTCTGGAATCCTTACAGCGATGCCAAATCGATTGGCGGTATGTAGAGGTGCTGAGGAGCCTGTATAAAATGGCATCGATGACTGTTCAGGTCCAAAACCATAAGACGAGACCTATCCAGCTGCTCAGGGGTGTGAGACAAGGAGATGTCATATCTCCGAAGTTGTTCACGAACGCACTGGAGGACGTCTTCAAGACACTGGATTGGAAAGGAGCGGGCATCAATGTCAACGGCGAACACCTCACGCACCTCCGTTTTGCCGATGATATTGTCATTATGGCGGAATCGCTGGAGGATTTGCAGAAAATGCTGCAAAGCCTTAACGCTGCCTCGCGACGCGTGGGCCTGGGGATGAACTTGGACAAGACCAAAGTCATGTTCAATGATCATGCCATCCCCGACCGGTCTCCGTCGAAAGCGTAGCGCTCGAGGTTGTCAATGAGTATGTCTACCTCGGGCAAGTGATGCAGTTGGGTAGAGACAACTTCGAGCGGCAAATCGCTAGGAGGATGCAGCTTGGCTGGGCAGCGTTTGGGAAGCTGCGTCATATCTTCTCGTCGCCACTGCCACAATGCCTGAAGAGCAAGGTATTCGATCAGTGCGTCCTACCGGTGATGACCTACGGAGCCGAAACGTGGAATATGACAGTAAAGCTGGCCCACCTACTACATGTTACTCAGCGAGATATGGAAAGGTCAATGCTTGGGATTTCGTTAAAGGATAAAATCCGAAATGAGATCATCAGGCAGAGGACTAAAGTAACGGACATAGTTCTAAAATGTAGCAAGCTTAAGTGGCAGTGGGCTGGCCACATCTGTCGCAGAACCGATGAAAGGTGGAGTAAACGGGTTCTCGAGTGGAGACCACGCCTAGGCAAACGTAGTGTAGGACGACCCCCAGCTCGATGGACCGACGACCTTAGGAAGATGGCTGGCAGTGGATGGATGAAAAAAGCGGGAGATCGTGCTCTTTGGCGCTCTTTGGGGGAGGCCTACATCCAGCAGTGGACTGCAATAGGCTGAGATGATGATGATGATGATGATCTTAAAACACTCACATTCTATTTGTCCTATCGCGGCAGGCTGCTCCGTTTTATTAGTATCTTTGAGTTCTTCGGTAACAGCTGGAAACAAGTTTTATTTTTAGACAATGCATTTGACAACGCTTTTAAAATATCTGTACCCAACGAAATAGTAGTAGTAGTAATTGTACCATTCTAAATGTATTTTTTATACTGTTTGTTTTGTGTGATGTACAATAAAGATTATCTAGGTATCTATCTAGTAGACAGACAGATTCAATACGATCATACCTTTTATGGATTTTGTATAAATATTTAGTTATCGTGTACAATTACTTAGTAAACTTAACCAATCACTACTACAGTATTATTTATTTATTTATTTTCATATCAAATAGGTAATGTTTCAAGAGTATAAAGGTTAAGCAGGGTACTCACCTAGCCGTGAATCATTTAACTAGGCTCGTGCCTACGTACTCACTTGATACCGTATCAGATACGATACATGCTACACACTAGGTGAGTACCCGGCTTTAGGTAGGCTTATTAAGCTAGGATAAGTATGTATTTATGACCCTGCTGGAGACAGCAAACAATATTCGGTACCTATATGACTGGTGTACAATAAATTTCAAAAGCAAACAACAAATAATGTTACAATTAATTGAAATACTATGATCTATAACGAAGTCACTATCAGGTAAAAATATGAATTCGTATGAACCTACTATCACTGAATGAATACAAATAATGTTGCGAATGGCTCTCTACATACGTCAGTACTGTCAAACACATAAAGGGAGTAGTTATGACAAGCGCCCGAGGCGCGCGCCCGGGCCGCTGCGTTTCCCGCGCGAACCGCCGCGCGGACGAAACCAACAACGTCATCAATGTCATATGCACGTCAAAAGGCGATACTATGACCACACTTCGTGGTACTTTTGAACCATCAACATGTTTACTTCTACTGTAGTTATTTTACGTATATTGTTAATACAGATAAAGGGCAAGAGATTACCCAAAAAAATAAACATCTATGAAGATATCATGTTCATCCATTTAGGTAAAGCTGAGAGACTTTTATGTAAATTAATACCAATTATCAAAGAATAAGTAGTTTTCTAAAAAAAACACTGTTTTTCGTAAGAGTACGCTGCTAAAAAAGTAAACGATTACAACCAATAGGAGTGGAGATAGAATATGTGCTGCACAAAGACTTACTACGCTAGTACACTTACATTATTATAGACGCAATAGGAAAAGAAATAAAACAGAATAAATAACAAACCGCCCTCCAAAATAGGACAAATCCGGGGAAACCCGGACGGATGGCACACCTACCCAGGAGGATCGGGCTCGGGCGCGCGCCCGCCGCTAGACATAATCCGTTCCATACAACTTCGTAGAATTTAGCAGAGCGCCAGAAACGCAGCGCCCCGGGCGCTTGTCATAACTACTCCCTAATGCAAATGTGCATGTGTTCTGGCGCAATACGGTGTCCGAATATGTTACGCTCGACGCGGCGTTGTGTAAACCGAAGTTCTTACAAGGCACCGCAGGCACTTTGGATCGCTTGTGCAAGTCCGGCGCGGGGTCGTCCTGTAACTCATTGGGGCGGTATTTGTTGTTCCTGCTCGCCGCGGACGTGTCCACCAACACAACAGGATCCTCACTCACACCACCACTCTTTTGATCTTGCTCCGACATCCTCTATAAATACTTAACCATTAATACGTGTTATATACTCTAGAACTTCACAAATTTGTCACCAGATAGTAGGCAAACAATTTTTATGAAAATACAAATGGGTGAAACGTCACTCTTAGTAAATTTTGACAGACAACTTTCTTGTTTTTTTAGTATTTTTCATTTTCGAATTGGGTTTTGATGTAAAAGTATTTAACAGGATGATAACTTGATCAGTGGTATTTAACACCTTAAGCATAGACTTTAAGATTACTCGTCATTTAATAATAAACAATATTTGCAATTTATTCGCGGTTTTACTGTATAATACAAATGTTTGTACTAAACAACACAAAGATGAATTACACTAAATTTTTAAAGCATTCCATTTTCTCGGTCGATGGCAAATACTTAACCTAATAAATAATAGGTATTCTTAATTTATTAATATTATTATTTATGCTTTTTTTTAAAACCACAAACACGCAAGTGTTGTCACTATGGGATATAATATTATTATATTTCAGTGTAAACTTTTAGATACAAAGCTACGGTGGGCGATTCAGGTTTTGTTATCGGGGGGAAAGGGGGGGGGGTGTTCCAGAAAGTAAAACGACTAAAAGGGCATGAAATAAATAATCCTAATGTTCATAATAAAAAAGATTAAGAAACCAAAGGTTTTGCTAATTAATCTTATTGTTTACAATCTTTAATCCATTCGCATCAATTTCTATCTCATAGTGTAAAGTAGTGTGTAAAATTTCATCCAAATCCGTTCAGCCGTTTACGCGTGAGTGAGTCACAAACATCCAAACATCCTCACAAACTTTCGCATTTATAAAAAAGCGAGCAGAAAAACTATCACGCGTACAGATTTGTGCATTAACATGGTAATTTAAATTAATATCTGGATGTGGTATCTGTCATAAAAAATATATTTTATTACCGTTTAAAAAAATAAGATTATCAATTTGGTATTCATTGCCTTCATTATTATACTACTAACGCCATCTGTTAGAAAACCAAAGAGTTAACAAAATGTTAGGTTACCATACACTCGTAACCATATATTTTTTCATTTATTTGGACAAACAAAAGTTACAAGATGGGTGATACAAGAGATGGTGCGCAGGGGCGTGCGGTGCATATAGGCAATTACGCAGTGCCTACCTGATAAATGAAATGGGGTAGGCAGTAGGTACTTACAAATGTGTGTTATTTCTGCACTGATTTTCATCAATAAAATACATTAGTAAGTATCTACTGCCTACCTCGAAATAAAACCAATGCCCGCCACTGATGGTGCGGCCTTACAAAGGTTGTTTCCAATTGTTTCCACAATCACACCAATAAGCGAGCCCCAAACTAAGCAAAGCTTGTACTATGGCGACTAGATAATAATAATATTAAGTCTGCCAATTTCTCTCTCTTTTGCCGTGAAACCGGCCAAATGTGCATTTGCCGGTCATTACCGCCCAAGAGGCGAGAGATTTTCGGCCTTTAAATTAAATAATAACAATAAATTTTATTTATTCGCTTCTTAAATGCTAGGTACATAGTCAGGTGTTACAGATATATGTAGATAAGAGACTATCATCAAACTGCACTCCACCATCGTACTAGGAATAAACCTGTCTCTCTAGGAATTAATTTTAAGTGATGAAGAGCATCTGGACAAAAACATCTCATTATAAGTGAATATTTAGAAGCTTATACGTATAATTCTTACTCTGTGCTTATACTGAACCATTGACATAAAATTGAATAAAGTAATTCCCAAACTAGAAGACTGTGTTTTGGGAATTAACTTAGTAGAGGGTAGAAGGTCTCTCAACCGCCTTGTTGCAAAAAATGCTATCTTAAACTCTAAAAGTATTAAACTGTGAGAAATTTTGTGTGAGCGTGCTTCATGCGTCAATGTAGCGTATTGTTATAAATATATTAAGAAACTCTTTCGTGTCAGTATAGCTGAGGCCTTTTAGCCATAATTCGAGTTTGAGTTTAGTTAGATAACGGATAAACATACTTAAATACGTTTATAAACACCCATAACTTAGTTACAAATGCTCGTGCTCATTACACTAACATTTGCCCCTTGCGGGATTCGAACGAGCAACCGCCAGGCATTGTAGTCCGGAGCGCGAACCACTACACCAGACGGTCGTCAATTATTGGTTATTTATTTATAATAGTGTTAGTTATTATTTGCCTACAGGCAATCGACGCCAATTACTTTTTTGTACCCTTTGGCGTCGAAACCCTAGGTCCGTAGGGCCTTAACGCACTCTCTTTATATAAAGAGATTGCCAAAAGATTTTTTGATAGCAATGGTGGCCGAAGAGCTGGCAGCTAGGTACAGAGTTTATTATTCTATGGCTAGGTACCTCGCAGAGCGACTGAGCATCGCAATCAAAGTCGCAAACCAGCGAAGTAATTAGGTCAGCCAGCATCTTGGGTACCTTACCACGAGGACCATTTTTATAACTTTGTTTTTTTATTATTTTCAATGTTTTAATTTATATATGTAATAGTATTTTTTGTTGTAATTTATTTTAATAGTATAAAATGTTGTTGTTAAACATAAATATTTTGATTATATTTCCGTAATCCGCTTTAAGGTAAGCGTTCACAGGCGCATCGCGGCATCGCACGCATCGCACGTAACGGATTATATGCCTTGTATAGAAACACATACCTACAACAGCGCCCACTGGTCCGCATCGTAGGGATCGCTCATCGGCAATGCCGACACCGATGCTGCGAGAGGCAACTTTTGCGATGCGTGCCGATAACGTCATACGGAATACCGATCCAGTGGACGCGCCCCGCGCGATAATATTGGAAGAACTTGGTGTCCTTATTTAAAATATCAAGAAATACTGTGTGTGTATATTGACGACCTCCGTAGCTGAGAGGCGAGCACGCCGGACTATATTTGGCGCTGCACTCTCTGAAGTTCCGGGTTCGATCACCGGTCGGGTAAATATAGAAAACGAACTTTTCTATATTGTCTCGGTTCTTGTGTTGTGGTACCGTCGTTGTTTCTGATTCCTATACCACAAGTGCTTTAGCTACTTACCTTAGGATCAGAGCAATGTATGTGATATTGTTCAATATTTATATTTAATATTTATATTCTCCATGTTCCGAGCTCTTCTTGAATATGCTGTGTATGTCCAGATACTACCTACGTTTCCTTTTTTCAGATTTTTTTGCATATTCTTCCACTTCTGCTAACAAACAAGCTATAACGACCAATTGTTCTTTATCGCTTTCGTCCATTCTCACAAAAACATATCTCACGGTGTCCACACGTGCGCTCACTACGAGTATCCGAATGAACTGGCATCGTCAATCCGTATGCTAGTACTCACATCGGTTAATCCGAACGCTGCCGATACAGTGAACGCACTGTAAAAAAATCATCCGTTTGATGCGATCCGTCCGTTGTGTATGATACCGATAAGTGGACGCTTATCTTTATGAAACAGTTAGAGATTGTAGGAGATTGTATAGCATATTGTCCATAAAGTAGAGATCTAGAGAAAGAACAAAATATTGTCAATTTCTGCATCTGTCAGGGATAATGTAAAATTTTCTTACCTTCAAAATTATTGTTTATCCCCATCTCATCTTGTAGTCAACGCGGGATTGTTTTATAACTATGCCCGGAAGAAGGAAAATGAGATGTGATGGAAAATAATCAGTCTCCATCCAAGAAGAAGTTAATATCCATCAAAGAGGAAAAATTGTTACGTGAAGTTGACTACGATTCCTTTATAACAAGTTCACATTCTCCTAAAAAGCCGCTCCTACTAGGTATTGTATAAAATCAATTTATAACATTATTGCTTTCTGCTTGAAACATTAAAAATATGTATCGTTTCAGGTTTGTGGGCTGTCAGTTGTAGATTATAATTTATCCGACCCTAATCTTTGTGTCACAGTTAGATTTTGTCTAGACTATATTAGCATTATGTAATTAAAACACGTTTCTTTGCAGATTTAGAAATATTTCCTAAGAAAAGTCCGACTCGTCGACAAACATCGCAAAGGGTTCTTGTGTCCATCAAACCCCGAAAACAGCCCGCCATCAAGACCTTGTACCTTGCCGAAAAAAGTCGGTTCAACCCAAAAAAGGTATACTTATCAAGATAATGCTAAAATAAAACATAAAAAACAGCGGGTCTAAAACTGCCGCATTGGATGTTTCATATTTCTTTCATAATATGTTTCATTTAGCAAATCTTAAAATGACAAGTTATTTGATTAATCATAAAATGAGCCTTGAACATTTCATATTTGCAGTTCATCTAATTTGACTCTTTGTATGGAAATTCGTAATATGGTCCACTTGGTGAACCACCATTTTAATGTTATTTTTATTATTATTTTGTATTGGTATTTGTATAACACACAAAACTTGAATATTTTGAAACATCTTGTTCCTTTGTGTTGTTAAAAACATTCATATTTACAAAAACCGTAAAGTAAGATTGGACGCGTCATTATTTTTTTTAACGTAGCGACATCGTCATCAGATATGAATGATCCATTTGATGAAATGAATTGCATTGCATATGATTCATTTATTAATGTGGCCGTTTTAGGGTTTGCAAAGCATTTCCGCTACATTTCACTAAATGAATCAGATTAAAAATGAAACATCCAATGCGACCGTTTTAGACCCGCAGGTGCTTTAATTAATTTATTACTATTTCCAGGGGTCCGATAAATCAGGTTCTCGTCTTGGTATCGGAGACCATTCATCGTTTACCACTCGTAAGGTTTACGTTAATATTTGTAACTCACAAATAATGTAGATGTATTATAATATAATAATTATTTGTTAACACTTGTTACAGACTACAGTGAGGATGGTATTGAAACTATAAATCCGTCGGCTAGTTGTCAGGAGAACGTCAGCGCTACAAGCGGAATTGAGTTGGCTAACGAGTCTTCGGTCACCGATCAGGTAGAATCCTCCACAACCGTTTCAAAATGTTCTCAGTCCTTTTCACCTCAAATGGTCTACAGTGAGAAAAAAAGATCGGCCGAAAAATGCTATCTTTATACTCAGCCTCAACTAAATATGAATCTTCCCAAAACTGATGCAAAACCGGAATCAAAAATAAAATCCAATAAAGTTGATATCGCAACATTAATATACACAAATACATCATCTGAAAATACTGCCTTACCTTCAACTAGTACAATTAACAAATTACATAAAAGAATAGACCACCTAGAGCGTAAGATCTTGAGACAAGAAATGGTATTTCGTTCAATGAACCCTAACGTGCCTTTGTCTTCGTCAGATGAAGATTCCAACGCTAACATAATGAGATCAACGTCTGGAACGTCACGGCCGGGTTGTAGCTATGTAGAACAGTACAGTCACATTCCAGAGACATCGGCATTCCAACGCTACGCCCAACAGACTGCGCCTTTATCTCCTAGCAAAGCAACGACTTTAGAAAAAGAACATAATTCTGAACAATATGGGCGTGATTTCACCACTTACGATGGCATCACAGCCAGAGGACGGCGACAGTGTGCTTCTGTTCCTTGTAAACGAGATGACATTCCCAAAATGGCCGCGGAAAGAGTTCATAAAATACGACATAAGCTCAACCCTGTTCGTGATTATAGATTGATGGACACGGTCCACTACTTAGCTCAAGGTGAATTTGCTCCTCGCGATGACGGTATTAAACTGACACCTTCAAGAGAAGCTGTACTAAGCGATATCATCTGGGAAGATGTCTGCCGGACTCACTGGCCAACTGCGCGCCTCGGGCACCGAGTGCCTCATCCTGAGAGGTACAGTACGAGATGCGAATTGCAACGCTTAATCGACAATTTACTAAGAGAACGCGTTGCTCACGTTGAAAGAAGAAGACGTCGCCATTATCGTATCGTAAAATTAAACCATCGTCATGAGAGCTGTAGACCAGTCGGTAAGACTGGGGACATTATTGTAGCCAGTCATAAAAATAGGCAAGCCAACAATGAAAAGGACATAACAATAAGCGATCCCAATGCAGCCAGTGCGATGATGCCGGATAGACGTTGGGAAGATCGAAATACACGCAGAAGTCCTAGAAGTCATGATCGATTTATGTTTCCCGAGAAACGGCATAATCGTCGGAAACCAGACGATTGTGTCCCTGGCCCTAGCTATGCCATACCTCGATCACCGGGTAATAGGGAAGCTACATGCTGCTATCATACTTCTAACAACATAAAGACCGATGTAAAAATGAACACCAAACCAGCTAGTTCTCAACGGAATGGTATACAAAACTTTACTAGCGAAAGCAGCTCGTCGGCTTGTAAGCAACAACTCCCTAAAAACCCTAGATTAGTTGTCAAGAAAGAGACATCTCGTAGAAAATACCAGTCCAAAGAGGGACCGGATTTAGAACATTACATTCTTTTACCGACACTTGTGGTCCGCACTCCTTCTAATGTGAAACGCCAGAAAAAGTTTAATGAACTTTACCATCGCATACTAAACGTCCAATTGAACAATGGTATGTAAACAAGTTAAGCTTTTGTGACGTATATGTATTTGATGAATGACTAATTTTATTGTATCTATTTTTTGCAGCTAAAAATTCAACCGAAACATCAGACAACGTTGAAGATCAAGATACTAAAACAAATTTGAAGAAGGACATTGGCTTTAACATTAACATAACCTTATCCAACAGCTCTCAAGAAATGATCGAAAAACGATAACAATGTTGAACTGCTTTTATTTTTACCTACTCTCTTCCAATTAGCTAACTGAACTTTGTCATGAATGTTTTATTGACATCTTTACCCTTTATGAACTTGTAAAATAAAATTAACATCATACAAGGTGGTTTTCTTTCTACAATGTATTTTTCTTCTGGAATCAAAGATGTAAATACACTGATAATAAATACAGGTACATTTTATAAAACACGTCATACGTAATTTGTAATGAGTTACACATGTTATAATTTCTAAATGTAGAATATTTTAGTATTTCCGTCAATTGTATTAGGTAGTTGAAAAAAAACTCTCGGAGCCATCTAACAAATATAATACAATTGCACATTCAATACATAGAGTTTACATATTAAACATATATAGGTATTGATGTCTCCGCCTACCTAAAAACCATCTTCCTTCAATTGCTTTGTCACGTTTCTGGCCGGGGAACGCTTTACCTTTGTTTTAGATGCTGAAACAAGCTAATTTTTAAACCTCCAAAGCCATAGCACATGTCCAAACCATGCTATTCCATGGCACACAGTGTTATCTGAATATGCACGGTGTGTGCCTTCATCGCCGGCCCGTGGTATAAATCCAATGGATGTAATAACGTCTTTCATTATAAACCCGAACATAACAGAAAAATCCACAACACGTGCTGTTATGTGAATTTACTACCCTAGGATAGAAAGCGAGATAAACTACAATGACTACAAGATAACACGTAGCGAATTCTAAGAATACAACCTATAACTTACGTAGTATAATATTATCTCTATGCTACAACTATTACTGACATTGTCAGTCAGTATGTTTCAAGCAACATGTTTCAATTCCAAGATTAATACAGGGTGTACAAAAGAATAGGCCACTCCACAGAACAGGGATTAGGAGCGTAGCGAGTCTTACTTGTTCTGTGGGCCACTCCCTAAAACGATGAGAACAACGTCGAAACCATGTTTTTTAGACGACGTTGTTTTGTATGGAACATATTAAAAAGCGTGTTGCTCCCATAGAAAAAGTTTTTACAAATGAGCAGCTGATCACGTAGTTTTGTTTAGTTCTTATTCTTTTGTACATGCTGTATAACTTCGATTCCCAATTTCCATGCAAAAAGACTTTATTAGAAGCGTTGATGGCTTAAACGGCAATCCCAACGGCCGCATGCCGCATCGTGGGACCATTAATTACCGTGTCAGCGGCTTTGTGCTCACTAGATAGTTTTTATTTAAATTTTTGCTGATTCAGGTACATGGAGCGTGTGAAGTCCGTGCTGTTAAAAATGTATTACATAAATTTTGCTTTCGCATTTTTACAGAGGAAAAGTTTAAAGTAGATTTTTAGTTACTTAGGTTTTATTAAGAAAAAACGCGCCCAATTCTATTGTTAAGTGAAAAAAACATTTTGACACTAGACAGGCACCTGTTTTTGTTTTATTTCCGAAACCAATTTAACCCCATATATGAAATAAATATGTAATAATACTATATAATATACTATAATAATACATGAAGCTTGGCTTAGGAACGACTCCTATATATTCTAGCTGTGTCATCGACAAAAAGAAGTCCCTACTACTACTTTTCCTTTCTCTATGATCGTCCTCTACATAAAGGTTATCTGGAAGAGATCGTCATTGGCGATAATACCGCCTAAATTGTAACCCTTTCTGTTTAAATAAAATGCAATAATTTGTTTCTTCTATTAACTTAGTGTGTAAATATATATAGCTTCATTATTATATGTATAAATTATTGAATTTAATAAAAAAAAGTGACTGTAGAACGTTCGCGATACTTGATTGGTAGGGTGTACGTACCTATTGTTGACGTCTCACGGGCCGCGACAGCTGCATATAGGTACACACTACCCATGTTCTTTAGCGACACCATGCTTCCATTAGTCTGTTCAGTGTGCACGAACTGATAACATTAAACTAGTTTCATAAAAATATTCAAATCTGTGAGGACAAAATCCGATCTAAATAAATTGTTTGTTTGTTTTTTTGGCCAGTTGTAAATAGTGTATATTATTTCTAGATGTAATTATAAAATTTTAATGCCACTCATTATGATTAGAATGTCCTTCTAATCTCAATCTCTCCTGTTTAAATTTTCCTTTTGGTCGTACACACAGTAAGTGAACATTCGCGTTTCAACATTTTCGCCATATTTAAAAAAAAATCGTAGATCTAATATCTATCGTTGAATGGTAAGTAAGTACCTACTCAGTTACTAAACTCAGTTTTAGTCAAAGTTATTATTTGTATTTTGTTTGTGTAGAAGCACTAATTAAATTAACCTACGTTTTAACTTTTTAATAAAGATAGTTTTTTGAAAAATCCTTTCTTTGTGCACCTCTAGGTTACATCATAATATATAACTCGAGAACGGCTGGACTGATTTTCATGGTTTGGTAAGGCGGTACGAAGTTCGCCGGGTCAGCTAAATAGTAAAGAATATTTCCTCCTCGCTAATATAATTATGTTTTTATGTCAGTAAGTCAGTATGTCATTGTATTATTTTATAAGAACCTATATTAAACATGGTTTCAGTTCTAGGCCAGTAGGCCCTTCGGTGGTAATCGAACGAGCCGTTCATAATTTATAAGGGGTACTTTCGATCGCACCTACTGGAAACAAGAAAATCGATTTATTGCTTATAACTTATTTATTATGTTTAAAATAGACTTCTTACACAGCAGTAGACTACACGCAGATGTTTTAATAATTTTAAATATCTATACTTATTTAGCTTTCGGAAGAGAGGTTAAAGGTAAAATATACAGGATAATTGGTAAATTATACCGAAACGAGCCTATTTTAACATTTATGCATATCAATACTTTAAAGTCAGAAATGGTTAAGTTAGTTTTTTTTAATATTCATTAAAACAAATTTTTTAGAAAAAAACATATAATAATGATATAAAATTTTTGACTTCACCATCATAGTATTTATAGTAGCATAGCCTAGTTTCGGCCTAATATAAGTACCATTTACCCGTCTTTGAGGTAACTTTTGACTGCAAATAAGTTTTGTTATAGTTAGATGATAAATACTAATTCTGCTTTACCTGAGTCATATTTAACACCTAGTTACTTGGGTAGTATGACGAATCCTACCTGGTTTTTAATTATTTATATTTTACGTGTTTAAAGGTCAATGATGTAAATATCTAGATGACACGCACATGGAGAGTGTAAAGAAATGGTTGGCAGAGCGTTCTACTAAGAAGAATGGCATGTATGTCCACTACAGCCCTCCAAAACGTATGTTATTTTTTGTTATATTACCTTTTTGTTTATTAGATAAACTTTGCACACAAAGTTGCAGAAAGACTTCTCATCCACAGAAAACGTAGCTAGTCTTACTTGTTCTGTGTTCTTACTTGTTGTGTATCCGTACCCAATTTAAAAATGGACTTACTAACACAATGCCATTGTACCTAGCAAAAGTACCACAGAAAAATGCATGCTTTTAGTTTTTCCAAAATCTCTCAATGTCCTGGGCAAATTATCAAATTGTTTCTTAGCCCAAAAACTTTATTCGGCCTAATTACACGAACAAAACTAAATTTTCAACCGACATTTTAAAAGGAACAGGTTTTCAATACGTCGCCATCTTTTAAAACGAAGAATTAACAATCTTGGATCAAAGAACACGTGATCCCGATTTATAGATAACCCCTTGATCAGTAAGCAAAAAAAATGTCCACGCCACTGCCTCTAAGCTGTGAATAAACAATAGGCTAGCAAATTTTATCGTCCTTCGATAGGTAGCACAAAAATCGCAACAAAAATTGTACACATGCAACCCCGGCCGTTCGAGTGATTGTGCAAACGCTCCTGACTGGCGTCTGGATCGCGTGCTATCGGGAATTAGTTTCTATACCCTTCTCCTTGTTATTCATATTATTTACGAAACTTAATATATATAATAAAAACCGGCCAAGTGCGAGTCGGACTCACGCACGAAGGGTCTGTAAAAACGAGCAAAAAAAATCATGTTTGTTGTATTTATTTATTTTATTTTGGTTTTTAGTATTTGTTGTTATAGCGGCAACAGAAATATATCATCTTTGAAAATTTCAACTGTCTGCCTGGTGACAGTCGGACAGACAGATGGACAGCGGAGTCTTAGTAATAGGGTACCCTTTACCCTTTGGGTACGGAACCCTAAAAATTAACTGCCGTTCGTTAATCTCGCTAAAACTCGAGAACGGCGGGACCGATTAGGTTTATTTTGATCTTGAATTATTCGTGAAAGTCTAGGAAAGGTTTACACGGTGAGAAATTAAGGAAAAATTGCGAGGGAAAATACTAAAAAGATTATTATGATATAATATTAATTTTATTTTCCTATTCAAACTGTTCTTACCTGTCAAACAGGTATGTATGTCAAATAATTATGAAATTCGACGGGTTAGCTAGTTAATAATAATTATAATAAATTTATTCTTCTTACAATCACACGCATAATCTAACACCAAACTGAGCATAACTTGTAACACATATGTGATGCTGGGCAAATAGCGGTTAGATAACGGATAAACATAATTAAATTCATTTTCATGCTATTCGTGATTAAGATGAGAATGTTTATGCGATGGCATGACTTGTGTGATGACACAAATATTTACCGGTTGCCGAACCCCCAACCAATTGCCTGACATTAATACCCCCAATTATGCAGTAATTTTTTAGGGTGTAAAAGATATTAAATAAAAAGTAAGTGTATTAAAGCGTAAAACACACATAGGACGGGCGCGGGTCGCGTCGCGTGCGCTCGCATGGGCCACGTGGTTCACGGTCTACATTTCTTTAAACAGTAGTGCCGACTAACAACATCCATAGCGTGATTCTTAGAATTTTGGATAAGTGTGCCACTGCCAATGAGACGTGCCATTTCAAGTTTCGTGTTGCATTTTTTTTTTGTATTTGTTTATTTACTTCACACTTTATTTCAAGCACTTTAGTTATGTTACTTGAAGAATAATTGATTGGCATTGGTGTTGTACAAGTATTAGATCTAATATCACACCATATTATGCAAAAAATGACGCTGTGTTCGTTAGATAGTTGCACAGTAACAAGTTTTTGATGTAGCATACATAATGAACGCCTTTTTATCAAACATCTAAACTAACTTGCTGAATTCGTAGTTAAAAGAGGAACTTAACCATTATATTACAGAGATGAAATTAAACTAGCAGTTGTACAAGGGCAAAGCATGACTACAAGGAAACATTTCTAATTCTGTATTTCATTAAATTTGTATTTTATTAAAACCTATTATTATACGCTTTTTGTATTAGAAATCCGTAAAAAACTTTTTTTTTGTAGTTAATCAATGTTTTTAAAGTCGGAAGAAGTAAAAAAATCTAATTAAAAAAACCCATGAAATAGAAAAGCTCTTTAGTTTAGTCAAAGAATAGTTTGCTTAAATCTTAAAAATTGTTTAAACAACATTTTAGCTTAGATATTCTTAAAAAGTTCAGTTCATGTTAGTGTAAGTAAATATCATTAAATTTTATTGATTGCAAACTTACATACTTATAACTACACGTTACTACTTCGTCTTTATTACATTGTAGAGTGTTTTAGTGTCCGCGGCAATTAGGCACCACACATGATCGGTAGTTAGGCTTAGACCAACAATGTGAAGGCGGTATGCCCATACCATATACCTAGAACACTAGCAACAATCTTGTGGACATTTACCTACTATACCTATATTAACTGACGATAATATTGATGAGGTTCGTCGGCCAATCGGCTGTTAACCTTTCTGTGACCTAAAACATGAAAAGCAAAAGTTTAAAAATTACAGTTTTTAATATATTTTAATAATTTCAAGCCATCGTCGCCATCTTGTCGCTAAGGTGTCATTAATGATAATTAAATAAATATGTATTACATAAATTAACAGAACTGTACATTGTACTTTACACATACTCAACAACCAACGAATAATAGATAGTAATAACAGCTTAAAAGAGTACTAAAAGCCATAACTTATTTTTTTAACTTTAACAAAAATCATCATAAACACTAGATTTTTTATGAATCTTCTCTTGAAAATATAAGATTCTAAAAATACATGATTTTTCCATAATTAGTCGCTATATAATTACCGCAAAACAGTCACGTAACTCTAAAACTATTAAGGCGATTAATTTGCATGCGGGTCGCGTAATAAGGTCGCATTAATATATGCGATTTGACATGAACACGTTAGTATAATGGATGGGCAAAAAATAATGCAAGCTTGCGTTGAAGGTCAGTAGATGTGCTGATAAGGGCCGGCCCTGTAATAAACGAATAAATTTTACAATCTCGCATCGTAGATGTCTGGAAATGTGCGAACTGTTTAAAAGGGTGTTGTCATTTTAAATCTGTAGAAATAAAAGATCAGAAAAATATTAATTTACCAAAAACAAGCACCAAACTTGCAAACTAGTAGCATAGTTCTATCGCAGAACTTCTACGCTACAGTGCTACGAATATTGCTCGTAGCCAGTTCGTAGCAGAATATTTTAATGCTTTGAAGTTTGCGATGACTGGTTAATTTGTAATAGCAAATAACTCAGTACGTCAAATATTATTTTATAGCACGATACAAACTTATCAATAAACATTGCAGCGCAGAAAATGAATTATTCTATGCGGAACCCAATAAAGTTTAAAGAAAATATTGTTCACTTTCTTAAAGAGCAGCATGCTGTAAATAATCGGTTAATCGCTGGTCTATGATCGGGTAGGACGATATCACGAATCCGATTGCGGTAAAGCCCGGGGAACATTACATCCACTCGTTTACTTCCAGTTTAGCTGCTCAGACTGACAGTCGATTCAATTTCAGAAACTAAAATTGAATTTGTGCATTCGATTCAATTAACTTGGAAACAAGTTCAAGGTTATCGTCAAGTCTTTTGTTAGTATTGTTATTGATGCAGTTGAACTAATAGTATAAACGTAGCTTTGAAAGTGTTTAATATCACCATACCTTCGCGTAAGTCTAACAAGAGTGTCAGCCAGGGTTGTGATCTATGGTGAGAGTAAGTTTGTTTCAGTGATAGGTGGTGCATCGGAGGCGCAGTTGCGGCAGTGGGCCCGCGGAGGTTCTGAGGGCAGGCTGGAGCGGGTGGTGCTGGCGGGGCAGGGTCGCCGCCTGCTGGCTGTGACAGAGGCCCTGCCGTTGTCCCACCACCTGCCCACGCTCGTGGCGAAATGCGACGCTCTGCACGGCGCCGTGGAGAGGGGGTCGCTTGCAGAGCTCCAGGTATTAATGGTAAACCCGCAATGCAATAGCTAGGTAGGGTTATTGTTACGCAGCCAGCTAGCTGTTCAATTAACAGCCTAACCTTTTTACTATGACGCCGTTCAACCGTAGCGTCTGCATTCGTTGCCCTGTTCATACAATATTGTGAAAATGTAACAAAAAATATAAAATAGCTGACATTCAATTTGCTGTTAAAAAGACTGTTAATTTGACCAGTAACTTAGCGAATTGGTTGCGTCATATGCATTGAGTAGGATGCGGATTAACGCTGCTAGTTGAAGAGTTGCTTTCGCAAGCATGTGGCAAACTACAGCGCTTTGCACGTTGAGAAGGTAGCGGATGGTATTGGTGATGAGGCATACATACACGGTGTCCTGTTGATAGCCATAGTAGAGCAAAATACGATAAGAAATTATATTTCAGTGCAGTAGGTAGATCAGCTGCGAAAAATAGGCATAACTTCTTGATAACGCCAATTTTGTTCAAATAAGTTGCAGAATGGATATTGCTGCTTTGACGAACTCTGTAGAGTCTGTTATTGTTACATTATCGTTATTGCTATTACGTGGTTGAATATAGCAACGAAGAATATGCTGCAATTTATGTATAGCCTAGTCGATAGATACACGTGCAACTCAGAGAATTTACAGAGTACACCCCATACCATAAATTTTGATTATATTTTAAAAATAACAAAGTATCCTGTTAATTCGCTACAAGAGTCTCGTAGCATTGTAGCAAGTTTTACTACGAGCAAAATTTTCGTAGAATATTCGTAGCGTGGGTACTAATCCTGTTCCTAGTCTATAACAAACGCTCGAGTAATTTTATTCAGCTTTAGTCCACACGAGCGTAGCTGCATTTCACGCCCTGTTTATTTACCCATACAATTAATGTGTCGCGTTTCCAGGAGCTCCTGGACTCTGACTACAATCGGCGCAAGTACATAATGTGCCGCGATGAGGGGGGCGCGACGTTGCTACACAAGGCTATCTTCTACGACTACATGGACATCGCTAAGTGGCTCGTCAGCGAGTGCCCGGAGCTGGTGCAACTGAAGGACTCGGTAAGCAAAAAAAGTCTATTCCTACCTAGTGCGCCGACTTAGACTAGGGTCAGGGCACAGATTAGTTAGATAATAGTTATGGTCAGGGTACTTCAGGTAAGAAATAACCGCTTACACCTTCCACATTTTTTTCCGTATACTTAACATAGTTAAAACGCTTAAAGATTGCAAAAAAATAGTAACTTCATGATACCTTTACATATCCAAAGCACCAGTCCTTTTTTTACAAATTAAATCGATTTCTCTGTAAGTAAATTGAGGAAATACCCATTTTGCTATCTCAGGGAACTTAAAGTAAGGCAAAATAAAATTAGAAAGCGTCTGGATTTTCCGTAATCTGAACTTTACAATTCCGAATGAATAAATTTTCAATTTTTTAATGACAAATCTTATTCATTGAATGCTAATAATACGAAAATGTATTTTTCAACACAGTTGCTGGTAAATTGACTCTTATAATACCGTTTTTAGTTTCATAATTCATCATATTACGCACTTGTGCTGTAATAACATTATCGCACTAGTGCGGTAATGTAAACTTTAAAAAAAAAACCAGCAAAAGGTTATGTCTAAGAACATTGAATATTTTACCAATATTAAATTATTTTAGGGTTAAGATGACAAATAAATATTTCATTATATCAAATTGTATATTAATAAATACAAATTAACTTAACTATAATTTTTAGAAACAATAATTTATAGTTTATTTTATTTTTTAATCGCTGCTACTCCGGCTGAACAGACAGTTTTTCCTGTGCCATTATTGAACCTGCGCGCGCATCGAAATTGCGGCGCGCGAAAAAACAAAACTTACATGCCATTTTCGCTAAATATTTGGTAAAGTTGTTGCTGTGTGGTTAATTACTATCAAAAATGTCTACTTTTAATAGTGAAGACGAGTAAAATGTTATTCAACCCCGTCGGAAATACTTATACTTATCGAGGCACGCAACGCAAGTGATAACCTGTTACCACCAAAATCCAGAGAAAAACAGCAAAAACGGAGAAGGTATTTTAGATTTTAGTTTGGTTTCTTCCTCGCAATTGTGTTGAAAAACGTCGTATGCAACTCGTGTGCATTGATTATTAGACACTCGGCTTCCTTACCGCGCTCGCCTGCGGCTCGCGCTTACAATAATGCCTCGTGTATAATAATCAACTTTGCACACTCGTATCATAATGTACTATTATCGACTACCACAGGTGAGAAACATTAAAACACCGTAATGGTTATAACTGAAAACAGTATTCCAATTACATATTTGGAAAATTGTACGAAAAACTTTGCCTGGTGCCTTCGCCGCGGTACTTGTCTGTGTAATTATAATTACAGCCAATTCTTATAAATTAATATACATGCAATTATAATCGTTTTTACAATTTTTTAGTTATGGATAAAAGCCTCCTCCTTTCTAGTTTGCCCAAAAGAAGATTGTAAATATTCATAAGCCTTATAGTTTATGCAGCTTTCTTCTCGAACGGCCTGCGTTTTGTTACGTAAGAGTAATGATGCTGCACTTCCAGTTACGAGTTACGATTCTACTAATTTAAAACTGGCATAATTAAATTGGATCTCGTTGTAATTGTTTGAAATATTTGATATTCTGCTACTAATTTAAGTCTCAAAAACAAATAAGCCGACTGAAAACTGTAGCTTAGTTTATGCCTAAATCTATATAGAGAGTGACTTAAGCGGTGTAACTTTTTTGTAAGGAATCTGCACGCTGCTGCTCTACGTAGCAAGTTGCAGCTTGGTTCGTGCCTAGAATTAGATAAGTAGGGTTATAGAACTTTTTGTGTAGAAAGGCTGCACACCACTGCACTAAGCAGCAGAGTGCCGCGACGAGTCGACAGTAAGTTGCAGCTTAGTTTGTGCCTAGATGATGATGATAAAGAGCATATTATTGTAATTTTCACGAGACCAAAGTGACCGGGTCCTTTACGGCTTCCATTATCATTATGATGATGACGCAGTTTCGATGTTACCTCTTTTGTAGGAAGGGCGCACACTGCTGCATTACGCAGCAAGTTTCAGGTTATTTTGTGCCTAGATCTAAATAGAGCGTGATTTACAGAGTTATAACATTTTTTTAGGAAGGCCCTACGCCGCTGCGCTACGAGGCAAGTTGCAGCTTAGTTTGTGCCTAGATCTAGACAGAGAGTGACATGAGAGGTGTAACTTTTTTGTAGGAAGGCCCCAAGCCGCTGTGCTACGTGGCAAGTTGCAGCTTAGTTTGTGCCTAGATCTAGACAGAGAATGACATGAGAAGTGTAACTTTTTTGTAGGAAGGCCCTACGCCACTTCGCTACGTGGCAAGTGTCAGCTTAGTTTGTGCCTAGATCTAGACAGAGAGTGACTTCCGATGTGTAACTTTTTTGTAGAAAAGCCCCACGCTGCTACCACATGAGTAAAGAAACGGAACAGAGACAAAGCTACATACGAATGCGCTGTGATAGGTACACCACTACAAGTGCAACGCGTGTGTGTGCGTGACCACTGGCCGCTTGTCACGTATGAGCCGAAACCGCTTCAAACTAGATCAGCCAGTGGTCAATCTCAGGGCTTGCAGGCGTGACACGACGCTCGAATGTCGTGCGTGTTTTGTTTTGTTATCGAGTTTCTCACATAATACGTAGAAATATTTTTGTTTAAGTATTTAAAAAGTGTTGTAAATATGGTTGTACATTGTACTGTGTGTGATAATACCTCCTGACAATTTTATTGCATTTGTTGAATTGCTTGAGCAAAAATTTTGCGAATATTTTGATCTTCATGTACAAATTGTTAATATTGGTAATGACATATTAGCACGTTTGCAAGATTGCACATTTCATATGCCATGTGATTATTTCCCATTGGATTATTTGAAAAAACTTTATATTAGATTTAGAATTTATCATTCGATTAAAAGACACAACAAATTATTAAAAACAAAAATTAATAAAAAAAAATTTAGAGTATGTAATTTGTAAAAAAAAATACCTATTTTAATAAAAAATGTGAAAAAAAAGAACATTTATACACCGTGAATTTTTAATTACCCGAGAAAATTAACTAACATACTCAAATATCGATATACATCGAATTTGGCTAATAAAAAAAACGGAACGGCGTACGGAAGGAATAACTATGAATGAAAAAAAAGTTATTCCTTCCGTACGCCAATATTACGCGACCAAATTAGGTGGATTTTGGTTCCGTTAATGTTGGAATGATAATGATTACTATTTGAATTAGCAGGGCTTTTATGGTGCATATTTTTTAAGCAATGTTAGTGACCTTTAAATAATTTTCTCATAAAAAAAATATTTTTTATTCGCCAAATTCGACTCGATATCTGAGTATGTTAGTTAATTTTCTCGGGTAATTAAAAATTCACGGTGTATTTTAAATTTAATCAATTGTGCCAACCCTACCAAAATAGGTATAAATTTTGCTAGCTCTTTAGAAGCTTTGTCTCTGTTCCGTTTCTTTACTCATGTGCTGCTACGCTAGGCAGCAAGTTGTAGCTTAGTTTGTGCCTAGGTACAAATTGAGAGTGACTTGAGAGGTATAACTTTTCTTGTAGAAAGGCCCCAAGCTGCTGCGCTACGTAGGTAGATAAAGATAAGTTTGTGCCTAGAAGATGATCAAGGTGATGTTACTTCTTTTGCAGGAAGGGCGTACACCGCTGCACTACGCAGCAGTATGCCGCGACGAGCCGACCGCGGCTGCGCTGCTGGAGGGCGCGGGCGCGGCGCGCGGCGCGCGGGACGCGGCCGGCCGCACGCCCGCCCACTACCGCGGCGCCGCGCGCACTCTGCTCGCGTTGCCGCAAACGAACGACATGTCGCGAGAAACGAGGAACCCGCCCGGTGAGTAGCCACCTTTATAAAGTTTTGCGAACTTGGGAAGACGATAAGTTTTTGCTGTTGGGAAAATGTTTTGATTAAGTAAAACGAACTAAATTTTTGTTTGTTGTTGTTTTTTTATTTTATTTAGAAAACGACACTTTTTTGGAGAAGACAAAGTTTAAATAATAGACAGCAACAACATTAGTTAAACAGTTAATATACAATTTAAAGATAGTTGACAAGATATTGACAAAAAAAAGTGATACATAGTGTACCTATTTAGCTCGTGAAATTACTTTATAAGTTTATACCCTAATCCAATAGGCATCTATGGTTATTTATTGTTATAGGCGATGCAATAAAAAAAGACTCGACTTGACGCATAAGAAAAAAAATGCTTTAATTCTAGCTAAATAGTAGAATGTAATGTAAATAGTAATGATGGTTAGTATGTCAATTTTACGATTATTTAAGCATAGCCTTGAATCATATTCCCACATTAAATATAATGTAAAAGTGTTAAATTGGAGTGTTTTGTGGATAGTTTGTATTTCTACACGTAGTTTAGTAACACATTGGTGGACAAAGTGTATGCCTGTGTATTTGCGACATAAAAATAAAACATCTATTGTGTCTGGAATACAATCCATATACCTGACAAGGCTGTATTTGTCATTATATCAAATGTATTTTTTACAACTTAAAAAATATTTATTTATAATTAAAACTTTTAATAGTCTAAAAAGCAGAAAATAATTGTCTATTATAAACCAATTTTAAACAACAAAGTGTTTATAAGGAAGGTTTTCCCCAGAAGTAAGATTATTTAGAATAGATTTATTTGTCTCAAGGAAGACTACAGATACAACATAATATTCAAACTTAATGCTATAAGACAAAATATTGTCTATGACTCAGTGAGGTTAATTTAGGAAAAAAAGTCATAAAAAATTAATAATGAGTACCATTAATATATTCAGCACTGATAGGAATGATCGTGTATTTTACAACACGGGATCTTAGTGTTTTTCTAAAGTACAAACAAGTTTTGCTGTAGCACGTATGTCGTAGCAGCGTCAACCGGTCGGTGTGCTACGAAAGTTTTGCATGTTTGCTACGTGCTACGAACACAAACTATTGTGTTTGTTTAAAATGTTTTAGGCATACTCAAAACAGTGTAAACAAGTCAATTTCAAGTTTTCTAGTGAATAGTTTGTGTAACTGGTAATATTAAAATTTTTGCGTGGTAAAGAATGCAAAGTTTTATTTTTTATAAATAAATAAATAAATATTGGACAACATCACATACATTGCTCTGATCCTAAGGTAAGTAGCGAAAGCGCTTGTGTTATTGAAATCAGAAACAACGAGGGTACCACAACACCCAGACCCGAGCCAATATAGAAAAGTTCGTTTTCTACATTGACCCGACCGGGGATCGAAACCGGAACCTCAGAGATGGCGGCGCCATTTAAAGTCTGGCGTTTTCGCCTTTCGGCTACGGAGGTCGTCGTTTGTTAGTAGGTAACTATTCTAATTCTGTTCTTAAAACGACTTCATCTTGTTGTAAGGACCACTGCATTTCTGTACTATCATTGGATTGAGCGTTTAGATAAATTCCCTCTAGAATTAGCATAAAAACCCCATCAAGTAGTTCAAAATAACATCGAACACACAGGAAAATGCAAAGATATCTTTTTACTTACCATAAATTTAATTAAACATAAAATGCTTAATTGCTTAGTAATTTCAAATTTTCCATCTGAATAAGTCTTACGTGTACATCAATTCAAATATCATCACTTTTAAATTAAGGACATCGTTTGGGCTAAAAAATAAGTTTAATAAAAAACTAAAAACCGACTTCAAAATGAAACTAAAAAGCGAAAAATAATATTGACTAAAACATACCTAATCAGTTCTTTTTGGAGTCGGTGCCAGCCATCGAGAGTTAAAATGTGTTCATTCGCACCGACTCCAAAAAGAACTGATAAGGTATGTTTTAGTCAATATTATTTTTCGTTTTTTAGTTTCATTTTGAAGTCGGTTTTTAGTTATTTATTAAACTTATTTTATTTCACAATTTTAAGTGTTAAGTCCTCTATTTTCCCCTCCTAACTCCGCCAAAAATGACTTTACAGCAAAATGACCTAGACAAATGTTGGTCTTCTGTGGGTGGGTCCCAATGGTACAATAAAAATAGGGTGCTATTAATGATCAATTTTTCGACGAAATTTATTTCAAGTCCCAGCCTTTAAAATAAGCTTCAGTTTTCACCTTCCAACTCCGCCAAAAATGACTTTACAGCAATGTAACCTTCACTAATGTTGGTCCTCTATGGACCCCCCATCCAATGGTATGATAAAAATAAGGTGTTATATAGGGTCAATTTTTTTTTCGACGAAAATTTTTAAGTCTACACTCCAACCAGAACGGCGGCTATTTTGGTGTCGTAACCATTAGGATAAGCTCTTGCGTTAAATAACAAGTCAATTTAGGAAAGGAACTTTTAAATTTTTTTTCGTTACTGGGTGTACGGGTACGCCCCCAGTAAATGAAAATTGGCGGTCTGGTACCTCATAAGCTCCACGTCTGCTCAACACACTGCGAAATACGTTCTGTCGACAAATTGCAGTATTATCTTTTAACTCCTATCCGTTAAGGAGTTCTGTGGCTTCCATCATAAGGTCAGCAACATGACATGATGATTACCAGACCCAAAAATCAGCATTGAGTCAGAAAATATATGCAAAACATTATGGGTGCCTATAAAAATTGAGGGTTGCCCTTGATTTCCCAGGGATCCCATCATCAGAATCTGACTTGGTGTAAATGGGTCCACCTCGGGAGTATACCCTTTCAAACTAAAAAATAAAATTTGAAATCGGTCTATAATTCACGGCGTAATCGCGTAACAAAAAAATAACATTCCTTTTTTTGAAGTCGGTTAAAAATGGAAAGTGCCGGCCATAAAAAGAGTTATAAGATTAGGATAGTTTAACTAGGACACCAAACCGGTGCGCCATATGGTTATGTTGTTGCTAATAAAACATAATAAAATGTACGAAGAATTTAGTTAGTCTGAGATAAAATGTTTAGTATATTGATGTATGTATGATCATGTTATTTTAATTAATTTGATCAATCTTTACTAATCAACAACAACGGTGGACAACCGTCAATAAAGATATTGAACGGGCACAGCTGAACGCACAGACAACCCAGTACAGAATATCCTGGCGCCTACGAACGAGGAGGGCCGACCCCAAGTAAAGGGAACAGGCACGGAAGAAGAAGATGAAGAAGATCAATCTTTACTAATATTTTGCGTCGCAAGTTCTTATAACACAAATGTTATGAATGGGGGCGCTTTTTTCGTTCTTTAGCGGATATACTACTCTGTCAAGAAAGTACCGGGAAAAGATTAATAATACACAAAATGTTAGTTATTCATCCAAATTTATTTTATCACCTTCAAAGTATGCTCCTTCAGAAGCGATACACTTACGCCAACGAATAATCCAATCATCAAAACATTTTTTAAACGCTTTTTCCGGAATCGAGTTCAGTTCTCGCCGCGAATTCTCCTTTATGTCTTCTACCGAATGGAACCGGGTGCCACGAGGTGGTAATTTTAGTTTAGAAAAAAAAAGAAGTCGGCTGGAGCCATAACTGGTGAATAAGGTGGCTGCTCGAGGGTATTTGTTGAGTTTTTGGTCAAAAATTCGTTCACAATGATGGCCTTGTGGGAACGTGCATTATCGTGGTGCAAAATCCAAGAATTTTCATTCCACAAATCTGACCTTTTTCGTCTAATTTAAACGCCGCATAACGCTTAAATATTTTTTTTTTATCCTTTGACCTTCTGGCAAGAATTCCGAGTGCACAACACTGCGACAGTCAAAGAAAACAGTCAACATGACTTTGACTTTTGATCGAGTTTGACGCGGTTTCTTCGGTTTCGGTTCAGTTGGAAGGCGCCACTCCGAAGCTTGTTGACTAGTTTGCATGTCAAACTCATAAACCCACGTCTTGTCACCAGTAACAATGCGTTTAATGAATGTTGGGTCGGAATTGACTAGTTCTAGCATGTCCTCAGCGACTCTTTTGCGATTGAGTTTTTGGAGATAATTCAGGTCTTTTGGGACTAGCCGAGCGGCAATATGTTTCATACCCAATTGATTATTTAAAATGGTACGAATCGACTTGTGTGACACAAAAAGTTCGACGGCTAGCTCTCTCAAACTTGAATGAGGATTTTCAGTCACTATTTCCTTCACTTTTGCGATGTTATCTTCAGTAGCAAACGTTGATGGCCTACCAGAGCGAGGCAAATCTTCCATCACATATCGACCGCTTTTGAACGCTTTGTACCACTCATAAACACGTGTTTTTGATTAAAGTCGATTCACCGTAAGCCTTCTGTAACACTTTCAGAGACTCCGAACACGAAATCCCAATGGCGATGTAAAATTTAAGACAAACTCTTTGTTCGATGTTTTTGTCCATTATGAAATTCGCAATACACACTAGATATGGTATAGCTAAAAAACAATACTCTATTTAATCTTATTATCAGATGTAACTCAAACTCCGCGCCAAAATGGAAAAGTTGTGCCAAATCTAACAACAACAAAAAAAATATAATTTTGAATTTGGAACCATAAACAAATCATCAATTCCCGAAACTTTTTTGACAGAATGTATCTCGGCAATATAATCAACAACTCAGCAAATTACCGCTCGTTTTGTAGCCTTAGCTGTCAGACTATACCATTATTCATTTTTAAATTGCCCTCCACATGCACTGTGCAAATACTGCTTCTCACACTATGGGTATTTTATCTTTAATCGTATTTTGAAGTAGTTCAAACGTGAAAATCGGAGTAAAAAAGCTGTTATTTGAGTAAGCTTATTTGGTTTAATTTAAATGAAAACTTAATAAAAACGAGGCTAGGTTGCTAAGCGTTATTTAGAATTGTTTTGTTAGTTTTTATTTGATATGTATCCTAAAGGAAAGTCCTGTCAATAGAGTCGATTTTCTCATTAGGAGCATCTGGAATGTCTGACCATTCTTTGAATTTCCTTTAACGGCTGGAGGTAAAGGTCAACCTGCTTCTAGGAAGTGACTAATATTAACATTTTATCCTAGAGTAAAAATCAAAAGATGTATCTTTAAAAAGTGGAAAAGACAAAATTCGTTTTTCCCATAATTTATCGTAATTATTTTCAGTGCAAGGCATTAACGGACATCCCGAAAACTATTAGGTGACCTTGAACACCCCCAGTTCATAAATAAAGGAACGATTATGCTAATATCCAACCAAGTGGTTAAATTGGAAGTTGGCTAGTGTGCGACTGTAGGATTTGCGGTGATTATACTTCAGTGCATAAGTAGGTTTACTCGTATACCACTCAAATAATAGATTTACGAGTACCTATCGCAAGTTGCATACGTACACACTCTAACACAATCTACTTTAAGGGTCGGTTGCATGTCTTTAGTTCAGACTATAATAATAAAAATCCTTCTGTTTCTGAAAACTACAAACTTACACTATAATATATTAATATAAGTAAAACGAATTTTTGGTTAAATATCGGTTTGACCTATACATGGATTTTTTTATTGTTGTAAAGACAACCTTTAATATTTTTTTTAGAAAGTGATTCTAATATTATACAACTGCCTCGGTTCAATAACCCCTTATATTTTCGTAACATGAGTAATAATCAACTCGTTACTACCTAATGTTTATGTATACCTGTGTACCTATGTACTCACATGTTTTAGAAGATCATGAAAACGATCGATATTTATTGTTTTAGTCGTTGTTATATAGACACCAAGTACTAGATCAAAATTATCTACTAAGGCGTAGTCAGAATTAACATTAAGTAAGTAAAGAACTAAAATTACTCTCATGACTTCTTAAAATCAAAGATTGATGAATAATATTATCGTTTGCAAGATATCTTTTCGAATTAGTTGGTGAAAACAAAACACAACCAGAATAAATTATTGGGTAAATAAAGCATTATTAGGTTTTGTCGACTGAGCTAGAGAATTGTGATCAAAATTCAAACTATATTAGTATCATTTTTATCCAAGCGGCTGTCTACAGCTCGTCGCATTCTTTTATTACTTTACACTATTACATTAACTTGATAAAGGCTTGGCCCCATAGGTGGGGTCGGCTTGCGTGGTCATGAATATTTATTTTATGGAAGCCTTTTTGTGCCGAAGCCGCACGGCACACCCTACTACTTTTTTTTACCCTCTAAAAATAGCTGGTCATTCTGAACGGCGAAGGTCAATTCATATCTCAATACCCATAAATTTTAGAACACAGAAGTATAAATGCTAAACCTAATAATGCATAATTTCCGTATTGGGTGGGATTCTAAACATTGAACAATCAGCATTATTTTAGGGTTCCCTAGGTCGCCAAGGAGTTTTTGGGAACCCTTAAAGCTTCGCCATGTCCATTAGCCTGTTTGTCAAATCCAATTAGTGCTAGAAGCTTAGATGCCAGAGCCATTAGGTTCGCAACCAGTCAGTGCTAGATAGTTGAAATTCTTTATGATGAAAGATATCAATAACGACAAAAAAGTGAAGAAATTACTCTGTTATTTTAAGTCTTATAAAATTAATAATTTCAGGTCCCTTCAACTTGATATTAATGAAATAAACAATCGCCCGTTCATTACCTAAATAAGTAAGGCTATTTCTTTAATAAGTTTACCCATCGTAGGGTGTCGACAAAGATTGCTTTTAAATTATATTACAACGGAATTTGTTATGCTTAAAGGCAAAATACAACGATGAAGTAGGCTTCATGTAAATTTTCTTTTTTTACTAGCATTTGCCCGCGGCTCGCGCTAATCTAGATTAAAAAAGGGACAATATAAACTTTAAACGCAGGTAATTCATTAACAATATTAAAACAAAACTTGACACACATAACTAAATCGTAAAACAATTTCAGAAATATTTTTCTATCCAGCGGAAACAGTATTTTTTTCTGGATATAGCCCTTTTCTTAAATGTTGACAATATCTGTGTTACAATTATCGATAATTGGTAGAGTTATAACACGTTTGTGATTTATACTTCGAAAACGAAGGAATTTCCACACGCAACTTCCCTCTTCTCACGACATCGCGGGTTAATTTATATAAAAAAACGCTGAAACACTATTAATTTATTTTCATACGTCAGTCTGAACATAAAATTTGGAGATCCATACTTCAAAACTTACGGACTTTCATACAAACTTTTAACCCCCTTAAGGGTGGAAATTCCAAAAATCCTTCCTTAGTGGATGCCTAAACTGCATAAGGCATCTGCGTGCAAAATTTCAAGTCTCTAAGTTCAGCGGTTTGGGCTGTGCGTTGATAGATCAACAACTAGTTTTAAATTTTATATAGTAGATGTTTTTTGTAATTTATAAATGTACATTTGGCTAATTTTAATCGAAATTATTTATGAAGCGGCCGCAAAAATTAGTCGTCGTCAGGGTGCTAACTTTTTAGCCTTATTCTTAAAACAGATATAATTCTAACTTATTGCATAGTCGCGTTTGCTATCCCATTGAAATTAAATAAATATTCCAATAAATTTATTTTACTTCAAGGAATGCGTTACAAAACGTTATATTATAGTTTCCAATAAAACAAACGACGTTTGAAGACGTATTCATAGAGTTCGTTAATGGCTGTTATCGCTTGCGCCATCGCCTCGGTTTGTGAGTGTTTTGGAAAGTTCCGATTATGTTAATCCCGGCGATAGCAACTTCGAACACGCAAACTTGTTGCTTGCCGAAATACAGAGTCTTACAAAATCTACTGCGTTCCTTTATAGGGGGTTATCTAGACGTCATTCTAAATACGATCACAAAAATAAAGTATTATTTTATAGTCATTTTTAAACGTTAAGTTTTCCAATATAAAACTCAATGAAACGGGAATTAACGCGAATAATTCGGGTACAAAATGTTACCTCTTTTGCCGAAACCCGATCGAAACGTCCAGGCAAAAGAGGTAACATTTTGTACCTAAAATAAATTATGATCGCGTTAATTCCCGTTTCATTGAGTTTTAAATTATGCGACGCGAAAGTTTAAAAGTATTTTTTTTCCAATATAATTAATAAATTACAAGGCAGTCTTCAGTCTCTTCAGTTCTTAACCATGCGAGCTAGTTCACAGATGGTGCGTACGTACGTATGGTGTGTACGTAGGACCAGCGCAAAGAAGCTATCCTTACTAATATTTTAAATGCCATAGTTTGTGAGGATGGATGTATGGATGTATGTTTGTCACCCTTGAACGCAAAAACTACTAAACGGATTCTAATGATAAGTTTTATTTACATTAATAAAATTTATCTTTAGAATAACACCTAAGCCACAGTTTAGGTTTTAAAAAGATTTCGTCAAAATACACAAAAGATTTCGTCTAATTTGGCGATATTATGAATATACTATAGCCACGTCTATAAGCTGTTTTCAAGAGTCGTCACAAATCGTCTAGCCACAAGATTTGACGCCTTCCAGCCACCGGAGCAGGCTGGGTTTCGTAAAGGCTATAGTACCGTAGACCATATCCACACAGTAAGGCAGATTATACAGAAGTCAGAAGAGTATAATCAGCCTCTGTGCCTAGCCTTTGTGGACTACGAGAAAGCCTTCGACTCCGTCGAGACCTGGGCTGTTCTGGAATCCTTACAGCGATGCCAAATCGATTGGCGGTATGTAGAGGTGCTAAGGAGCCTGTATAAAATGGCATCGATGACTGTTCAGGTCCAAAACCATAAGACGAGACCTATCCAGCTGCTCAGGGGTGTGAGACAAGGAGATGTCATATCTCCGAAGTTGTTCACGAACGCACTGGAGGACGTCTTCAATACACTGGATTGGAAAGTAGCGGGCATCAATGTCAACGGCGAACACCTGACCGGCGTCATATCTTCTCGTCGCAACTGCCACAATGCCTGAAGAGCAAGGTATTCGATCAGTGCGTCCTACCGGTGATGACCTACGGAGCCGAAACGTGGAATATGACAGTAAAGCTGGCCCACCGACTACATGTCACTCAGCGAGCTATAGAAAGGTCGATGCTTGGGATTTCGTTAAAGGATAAAATCCGAAATGAGATCATCAGGCAGAGGACTAAAGTAACGGATATAGTTCAAAAATGTAGCAAGCTTAAGTGGCAGTGGGCTGGCCACATCTGTCGCAGAACCGATGAAAGGTGGAGTAAACGGGTTTTCGAGTGGAGACCGCACCTAGGCAAACGTAGTGTAGGACGACCCCCAGCTCGATGGACCGACGACCTTAGGAAGATGGCTGGCAGTGGATGGATGAAAAAAGCGGGAGATCGTGCTCTTTGGCGCTCTTTGGGGGAGGCCTACGTCCAGCAGTGGACTGCAATAGGCTGAGATGATGATGATGATGAATATACTAATGAACACGCGAACGAAGTCATTGCTACTTACTACTATACAGCGCCTCTGTATCTCTTTGCAAGGAACACGAGTAATAACGATGGTAATGAAACGCTAATCCAGTACCCTCTAAAACTTTTAATAGATCCAACGTGGTTGTTTCTTATTTTTCGATTAGGTTGAAGTAATTAAGCCATGTGGTTCGTTTTCAAGGCTAGGATAGAAGCTAAGTTGGAATTAATTTATTTTAGGTTTCTCAAGTTTAGAACTTAGGTACTAACGACCGAAGTAAATATGTAAATTTAAAAAATATGTAATAATAATTTTAAAACAGATAGATAGATACCTATTTATTGCACACCACACAAAACAAACAGTACAAGGGAAAAATTCAATCAGAATGTTAAAAAAAACATAAAATATACGCGACAGAATAAAAATCTTGTGTGTCTTCCGATGTCGATCTATAAACAATTAACAAATACTTCAGGTCAGTACGGTATTCAAACTTTAAATCGATGAACTGAAATAATGTACGTGAAATTCTAAAAACATTACTAAGAGATACATGGTGAAACCTGATCAATACTACGCCTGAATACACACACACACCCACATATGACAGTCATAACTTTTTAACCTAAATGTAGTGAATAATAGCCACCTACCATCAATATGTGGGTTTAATGTATACAAATTGTACTTCCATTAGTGACTGTCAGAAACGGACTTAGCATCCATTTTTATTCGTAATTATAATTATCAAGAACAAGTATTAAAACTAATAAAATACAAAAAGACGTATAGCAAGATTAATAGTTTGATATAAAATATGAAGCTTTACGAATAATGCCATTAAGTTGTCACTTTCAAGAATAATCGGCTTGCTAGAATTTATAATTAAAATCGGTTTTAATGTTTGTTAACGTGTCACGTTTTCCTGGGCTGAGTAGTCGATAAGCCTAATAAAATCAATCTGCGACCTACAAAACTTTTGAGCTACTGTCCTGCCGATTGACTGTCCCACAAACGAGGGTCATACAGGCCAGGTATATGCTATCGATCGATGGCCCACTCATTAAACATTAAGCCTGTCTGTCTGTGCTTCAGCTAAATAATGTACGATCGGCCTTGACACTTTGAAGACCTTTAGTCCTGTCAAGTTGTCGATGTTTGAGACGGTGATTCAAAGGCAATTTCGAGTTTGATAATAGATATGTTAAAATTTGTATGTGCGTCTTAAGAATACTAGCTTTGATAGTAATTATTCACTTTGGGATCTTTATGGAAACTTTAAAGTAAAAACATTAAGCATTTTAATATATTTGCAATGAATAGGAATCGTCTATTAATTTGGAAAACTTTTTGTAACTTAATAAAAATAATGTTACAGTTACAGAAACTATAAAGTAAACTTTTAAGTTTTTCGGCCTCGTCAAACAAACTAAATCAAATGAGCCCCAAACTCGAAGGTTTAACTAGTTGTCATCGAAGTGTTCCATTATCCACCTCCAGGCTCCGTCAGATCAGCACGACGCAACGTTTCTAAATATTGTATTGTCCTACGAATGGACATACTTACAAAGTTTAAGTTCCTGTATAAGGTAGGTCTGTCAAAATACGCCTACTAATCATATTATCATTACAGTGTGAATGAAATGATTTGAACCTGCGACGCGACGGGACGTGTTAATCTTACGGCGTTGACATTAAGATTCAATTTGACGAGTGTATCAAGATTTTTCTTATCATAGGCATAATTAGCATCTAAGCGTAATTCGTCAGATCTAGTATAGTTAGGCAGTTAACAAGTAGTGCTAACAAAAGAGTGTTAATTATTATGTTGTTTCAATAGCTTTTGACAACATAGAACACAAAACAAGATTCCATAAAGTTACAAACAAGAATGAATGATTACAAAAGTTTGGCGCGCTCACGCAAAACCACTTTTGTTTTCGTATGAGTAGCAATATAACTTCGATAGAATTCGAAGTGGGTGATTTGCTTAATTAAGTAAGTGTAAACGATTCTTTCGATTGTTAGAAATCAATTTGGTTCGTCCTTCGCTGTCACGCACTCCACTAACAGAAATTCGTTGTTGTAGTAGCATATTACATGTCTGAAATAAAATATCAAGAATTTCATCCTCGTTTATGAAATCAGACTAATTTAAAATACGACTTTAGCAAAATGGGGATTATTTCAATAAAAGGGCGTTTTATAAAATAAATTAAGCTTATAGAATATAACAGATTAAATACTGATATTTGCTGATTAATTCAGCAAAACCAACAACGTCAAAATCTTTTATTCAGAGTCATTTATAAACGGGAAAATTTGGTGATAGCAAGCCCTTGGTACGCGAGATTGACTCGCCCTTGGCTAGTTTTAACATAATAAATGGTTTTAACCTTGAACATTGATTGAAATTTTACGTATATAATACACATATTCATGGTTATTTTTGAAGCGATTTGCCATTGAAAGCAAGTGCTAACAATATCAAAGTGTATTTGCCACAGATAAGGTGTGCGTATGCAAAGTAACGAATTATAAGCAAAGATTAGTAAACAACTTTAATTTCTGGTCTTTGCTTAGAATTTAGAATCATTAATCAAATTGTCAAACTCTACTTACTTACCATTAAAGTAACCTAACTAAGTAAGCCTAGGGTTTTTAATATACAGTCTGTCCCAAAATCAATGTATTTACCTTATAACTATCGATAGCTAACTTATTTTAACTGATGTCGAAACGGCAAGACTAGTATACTTTAGTTATTTTCATAGCTTGTTGTCGTATGGGGCTATGGGGGTATATTGCTATGGGGCTCAGCTGCTGATATTGAGTCAATCTTTGTGTTGCAGAAAATAGCTGTACGTGCAATATACTGTCTTGGGCCTCGCGATTCTCTGAGGGAGGTCTTTAAAGATATTAAAATATTAACAGTATCGTCACAAAACATTTTTGACAATATTATGTATGTTAGAAAAATAAGTTCGTTTAGCCTTAAATGTGATTCACATCATTATAATACTAGAAATAAAAATAAACTTGCCGTTCCGAGCTTCAGATTAAAGAAAGTGGGGAATTCATTTTTGGGGAAATGTATAAAAATCTTTAATAAAGTAGGTACCACAAACTCTTGTTGACTTACCTGTTTATGAGTTCAAAAACCACATTAAAAATCCTTATGGAAAAAGGATACAACAAAGTTGAAGATTACTTGAACGACAAGAGTGCATGGACTTAATAGCCTGCCTAGCTCGCACTTACACTATCTTGTAATTGTATTTCCTGTATAATAAACTCAGGCTGACAAAGGTGACTGAGTTTGTTGCGCCGTCTCTTCTCATCACCAGCCGATATGTTGTCCCGAAATGGTGGTAGGGCTAAGTTATGTGTTGGGACGTGTATAAGTGCCCGGAAGAGGGCCTATATACAGAATAAAGAATTTCATTTCATTTCATAGGCTTCATCAAGCCACAATTTTAACCTAGTGAAAATATCAGTATTATTATTTTTTTAAATTGCATTAAAATTAATGAATAATTTGATTTTTGTGTTTAATAACTCAACTCAGTGCGGTGTGGGGACGGCCGTAAAGAATACACTTCCCCACCGCCAACAGGAGGCGTGTCGTAAGAGGCGACTAAATCCTGTAGCACGAGACGCGGAGCAGCGTCTGCGTGAAATAATAAAAAAAACTGCGCTCGCCAACCCGCCTGCCAAGTATAACTCAACCGGCCGATCTGGAAGTCACTGAGGGAGGCCTGTGTTCAGCAGTGGACGTCCTGTGGCTGAAATGATAATGATGATGATGATGATGAATAGCTCAATTATGCTTTGTCAAATAAAATAAAAAAATCGAAAAGCAAAAGCTTGCAAATCAAGATATTTACAAAGGTTAACCTTGCGTGGAATATAGCTGATTTTTTCTAAAGGATTTGTAACGATATTAGAGTATTTTTATTCAAATCAATCCATCCATCCATTCATCCACCAGCCGAAAGACGTCCACTGCTAGACATAGGCCTCCCCAAGGGTTTCCAAGAAGATCGGTCCTGTGCCAAATAAAAACAATTATTACACACACAACAACTATTTACCTTCCTGTCTTATGGCATAGTTCATTACGATGATACGACAAAAAAAACAACCTAACATGAGCAGCCTGAACACATATATATGATAAATGTTGTTACCTTTTTAGGGTTCCGTACCCAAAAGGTAAAACGGGACCCTATTACTGAGGCTCCGCTGTCCGTACATCTGTCTGTCTGTCCGTCTGTCACCAGGCTGTATCTCATGAACCGTGATAATTGGAGAGTTAAAATTTTCACAGATGATGTATTTCTGTTGCCGCTATTACAACAAATACTAAAAAACAGAATACAATAAATATTTATGGGGGCTTCCAAACAGCAAACGTATTTTTTTTTTTGCCGTTTTTATAGATAATGGTACGGAACCCCTTGTGCGCGAGTCGGACTCGCACTTGGCCGGTTTTTTTACTTTGTTTTTGGCAAATAAACGTTTGAACTTGAACTAGAATTAACCAATTGATTATATATTGCCATCAGGTCTGGTGATAAAACGGCACAACATACGAATATGGTGCCACGACTGCGATATGGCGAAGCTGCAGCGGGTTGTGTGGGAAGGGCACGGCTCGCGGCTGCTCAGCGAGGTGTCCAGCCAACCGGTGGTCAGGAAGTTCCTGGAGGCAGTCCCGTATATCATGGTACGAATTTTTTTATAAAACTTTTAGTAAGTATGGGAGCGACATCGATATCAGTATTGTTTTACAGATGCTTAAAACTTACATTATCATTGAGGTAGTAAGTTAGTTTGTATGGCGCATCAAATTTTATTTACAGATTTCGGTGTCGTTCCCATATAAATAGTTTAATATGAGCACCTTCTCCCGTGGCTTAAAGGAGTGTCCTATTCTCTTGTAGGTACGCCCTGTATATGGTAAGCTCAAAGAACGAAAATATTGCTCATTGAACAAAAAACATCTCACTATGCGTTGTGGTCACTGCAAAACATCCACATCTCAAAATCCGTGTATTGGCTCTTATAAAAACGCTCACGTTTTGTGGCAATCACAGAAAGACTAACAGTGAAATTCGTGTCCTGGCGATCATGCCTCATAACCACAAAACGTTGTGGTAATGCAGAAAGAAAATCCATATACATATCATCTTTTCGTAGGTATGTTTCGAAATTAGGATAAAAACTCAGAAAGTTACGAGTGCTCATAAAATAAGAAGGTTTCCATAACAACACATCTTAGGTACACAAATAACTTCAACGCCGTCTGTTCTAGCAGTTTGCGTTCTGGACTACAAAGCCAGCGATAGGGGGTTCGATTCTCGCAAGAGACAAATGTTTTTGTTATCAGCACAAACACTTGTACTCAAAACAAACGTTTATATTTTTTTTAATCCGTTAGCCATAGTGAATCAAGTTTTCCTTACTTTGGGCTACATTATTGGTGTTATTATAGAATAATTTTATTTATATAAACGACTTTTTTCTTTGAGACATATCTTATGGGGCAATCATACAGCCTGCAGAATGAAATCCTGAAACGAAGAACTATAAATTGATGATGTCATTTATACATTGTACGAATGTTTGTTTTTGTAGTTAAATTATTTATTCTCTTTGTTATTTCAGAATACAATTCGCGACATCCACACGTCTGTAGTGCAAAATGACCTTGAAGGTCTGATGAAACACTCGGGGGATCCTGTGCCGCCTCAAGCGCTGTCGAGTAGGGATGTTAACAACATGACAGTTATGCACAAGGTACCTACAACTACTTTTTTAAAGTTTTTTTTTATT
Organism: Anania fuscalis; assembly: GCA_950371115.1. Lineage (NCBI taxonomy): Eukaryota > Metazoa > Arthropoda > Insecta > Lepidoptera > Crambidae > Anania > Anania fuscalis. The sequence goes on along the minus strand of OX493335.1, from coordinate 12,043,323 downwards.
AGAATAAGATAATTTAACGATGAAGATGTCCTGTAAATTATAACAAAACTAAAATGCAAAATTTACAGCACCGAAAATCTAGAGAACCACACTAGAGATCATAGAGCAACGAATAATTATCCACGAGCTCATGCATATCTATTTCTTATAACTACTTGGTTTTAGTCAAGTTTTGAGGCTCAGAAAAATAAAGGAAGTCCAGATTTATTGACCCAGGTACAGCGGTATCTGCGAGGTCATGAACTTCGTTTAAGAAAATCCCAAAATCCGGTAGAAGATACGCGGTAGTACACTCGGAATCCTGTTTCTATACTAAAATCGGTTGCAGTAACAACCTATAACCCTTTCGAAGAAAAGCTTTTATCTTGTAAAACATCATAATAGACATACTGGAATGGACGTAAATGTAATAGTTTTAGAAACTCGAAAACCTTATAAAAATGTATTGTTATTTATTGAGCTAAAGACAAACTTATAAAACAAGAAATTTATCGAAAAATAAAAGGTGGCTTTTTACATACCTATTTTGTACATAAATGGCCTTACTACAAAAAAGATAGACTATTGTTGAACACTTGTCCAACCAACTTAGTCAAACTAATTTTAAATGTTGACACATCAGACATTCAAGACATATTGTTAAAAAACATTTCAAATTGGTGGTGACACTTCAAAACGCATACTGTTTATTGTCATAATTTCAAATGCCATACATCATTTGGCATAAAAATTAAAACCATATTTTTTTTGCCATACTATATTACTAAGCATAATCATTATAATACAGAATTGTTGTAAGGCATAATATTGAAAACCGTAATCGTTAAAAACTATATTTTTGTTTGCCATAATTTTGCTAAGCGTAACTTTAAAACGCATAATTTTATTACGCATATCTGTTATATTCATAATCTGGTTTAAAATAATATTTGTAAGCATAACTCACTAAAGGCAATATTTTATAAATTTTATGTTGTCAAGTAAAAAGAGAAGGGAAACCAATATTGATAAAAAATCAACTGCGTTAACCCCGACTCGCCGTGGTCCTTCGCCGTGGTACTTATCTGCCCAATACTAGAGTGTAATTTAAGGCGCGAGGTGGAGCGGCTGAGGCTGCCGAAAAAACCGAAGCTGCGGAAGCGAGCGTGGGTGACTGAGATTTGTTACGCAAGGGCGGAGAGGTTGCACTTCCCGCAGCACCGGAGAAGAGGAATCTCAATTGCATGATTGCAAGCTGCATGCTTGCTTGCATGCTGCATGTTTGCTTGCATGCTGCATATTGGCTTGCATGCTCCTTGTCTGCGTGCATGCTGTTTGCTTGCATGAATGAAACTTGCCTGCTTCATGCAGGCAGTGCTTTCATGATAAGGTATAGTAAATAAATAACATATTTAATCGAATCATTTATTTTATTGTGAAAAATATACAGGAAATACATTATTGTATTATAAATATGACTTACTATTTATAACGCAAATCGTAAATTAGCGCTCTATATCTTATAAAGTAATATCATAAGTGTTCGCCGAACGCCAGGCGCGCAATAAGCCGGCCGCGGTGTCGTATTGTGGGTAACCTGCGGCATCTGCTACACTACGCCACGATAGCTACGCGATGCACGATAGATATACAAAGCTATGATTTCGACTTGTAGAACGTATTGTGTAATCTTTTATATTTATTTATTATAATAATAACCAATAATAAAAACATGCCTTAAGAAATATGCGATAAAATCTATTATGCTTATAAATGAAGGGGTTTCAAATTATGGTCAATGGGTATTATTCCTTTAATATTTATAGATTTTTTCACTTATGCTTTTTACTTGTATGTATTTCGAATATTATGTCACCTGTATGATATGGCAAACATCACTTATGCTTATTGAAATTATGCCTTTTAATGATTATGCTTTACGAATTTCGGCTATATAATGTTATGCGTTATGAAGTTATGCTATAAAAGGGACAAGGGGCAAGGGACGATTATGGCAATTAACATTATGTATTTTCAGTTTATGACGAAAAACGTTATGCGTTTTAATAGGTAACCCAAATCGGTTGACTTATCTTTAGACAAGTGTTCAACACTAGTCTATATTTTTGTAGTAAGGCCAAAAATGTTAATACTTACATCTTAAGTATGTTATCGTCTTTAGAGCATTATATCTTTGATTCGACACTACGACCGTTCTTTTATTAAGCTTCAATATCATTTTCCGTATACGAATTACGATAGTGAATCCACATTTGTAATTTTGCCACATACCCCCATCATTACAATGAAATGGTGGCATTTGGCCTTATATCAGTCGGTGTAGATCTTGTGCCGTCCCAGCAAAGCCAAATAAGTATACCTACAAATGAATGTCCAAATATTGATTTCAGGCCGCAGGATTGGGTCACGGCGGCATTCTCAAGTACATAGCTGAGAGATATCCACAGGGTATAAATGATATAGACAACGATGGACGCACTCCGTTGCATTACGCAGCTGCTGTAAGGGACGAACAACATACATACAACACTCTAGTAGGCTTTGGGGCTGATGAAAGTGTAGTTGATAACGTAAGTGCTTTGATAATCACACCAAAATCTTTGAAGCATAAATATTCATATTACACTAAACCGTCGGAAAAAAAGATAACAATCGAATAACAACTGAGCGAGATTAAACCGATAATTATTGTTAAGTCGCGTTATTAGAAGCTCTTACTAGGTTGGGGCTTAATTAAACACTAATTATGTGATCGTTAGAAGAATTCATATACATTTTATTTTCACGCGCACCTACCGAGACCGAGACTTTTTTATCTATATGTACAATTTTTTTAAAAACCTAAGTACTGTAAATGTCTGTTTCATATTTTAGAAAAACAAAACACCAGCGTATTACACAAACAGATCTCAAGAAATTGATAAAAACCAATTTAAAGCTCTACCAGATGCACCCAGAACTCCATCGAGCGCGTACCCTGCTTCTTGGGATTGGAAATTGCTGGATACTGAAGTTATAGCGGAATTACACAAGAAATCTAGAAGGAAAAATTTAAAGGCATCCAACGAAAATATATCGTCAAAAAACTTTACGAACACAATATCAGAAAGCACAGACAACCATGTAGGTGGCATGAAAACTAGTAGCACCCGGGAACTAATTAAAGACTTGCCAGATTTAGATGATAGTAGTAAGCCAATTGTAGAGGATGTGCATATCCCAACGATAGAATGCAACCGGGTAAGTTTTGCATGTCATATCACGGAATGCTATTAAGATTGATTTGCGTTGCTTCTAATAAGCATCTGCATGAATGTTTATTTTGTGCGTTTTAGGATTCAGAACCAGAAGAAGAAAAAAACAATGATGAAGATCAAACAACGGAACCGGAGAAAAATAATGAAATGGCTAATAGTAAAGAGGCTGATGATAAAGAGGCTGATGATAAAGAGGCTCCTGATGAAGATGCTAACGAGGAAGAGGCTAATCCAGAACAAACTGTAGAAATTTCAGAAAATGTGGTAGAAGATGATCAAGCTGAAAATGAAGCAACTGAAAATGACACCGAAAATAATAAAGAAGAAGAATGTTATTTGACTGAACACAAAAATAATGATAAAACTGTAACAGAAGAAGAAGAAAAAATAGAAGAACCAGTAAATACAACTAATGAAATCCCTGCTGATTTACCTGAAAGCGACTCTAAACCTGCAAATCAAATTGAAGAAAACAGCAATATGAACGATAATTATAACACAGAAGATAAAACAGAAGAAATTAATAAAGAACCAGCAGAGGAATCCAAAATAGAACAAAATAAAGAAACTACAGAAAATCAAAATGAAGATGCTGAAAAAACAATTGAAGATCATGAAGTACACAAGGATTCAGAACAAAACGAAGACGCTGAACAACAAGAAACAAATGATACTAATGTCAATACTAACGACATTGAAAATACTAATGATGTAAACACACAAGGTGCTACAGCAGATGAAGGTAATTACCGTAGTGAATACAACGAAGATGACGACGACGTTCAAGTACCAGGAGATTCTTATACAGAATACAGTGACATGAATCATAAAAATACTGCAGAAATTATTGAAATAGATCATGTCAAGAGAGGTAACACTGACATCTCTTCTGGCACTGTACACGAAACAATCAAAACATAAACTACACAACAACAATCAAATATAAAAGGGTCCCTGACAAGTTCAATATTTTTAATTATTTTGCTAATTAAGGAAACCTGTCCAACGGCCGAAGCACACAAGGAAGTCTGATCGAAGGCATTATAAGTGGTGAAGCCGAGCAGGATTCACAAGATGCAAGTATGACGCAAAGAAATGGATCAGTACATGAAGATATATTTATTGTTGTGAGTATAATATTTATTACTGTAAGAACAGGCATCAAAATACTACGATCAATCGTTAAAGGTAATAAGTAAATTACTTAGTCTATTGTGGTGTTTTATAGACTAGTAGCATCATTGTGGCACTGTGTATTTCTCATAGACACATCGTAACACCACTGTCAAATAATTTGCCAGCTTTTTCTTCTGTTCTAATAACCAATTCTATCAACTTACCCTGCGAACGCCTAACACGCTAGTTCTTCTGCACTATAATGAAATATAATTGTAACTGCAACTTAATTTTTCATTCAACAGGAGAATGAAATAGACCCAGAAGTAACTGACTTAATTAATACCGCTAATATGGAAATGTTAGCTACTTTGGTCTTAAATGGGGAAGGGTCCAGATTAATAGGCAGACTATCAGGAAACTCCGAACTACAAGCATTTCTAGATAACGTACCAACGTATATGGTAAATCATATTTCTTTATCATATTTGGATGAAAATTTACTTACCATATAATGCATTAGAAGGGACATCAGTAACTTTTATACGCTAATTTTAGCAAAAAATTAACAAGGTTCATGTAGCGGCAAGAGAAGGCAACATACGAGATCTCCAAGCTGCCTTAGATAGGCGAAAATTCGCCATCGCTAGGGATCCCATATCACCCAATGGCGCAACACCGCTACATGTTGCTACTGTATTTGGAAAAACAAATATTATGAAATATTTGGGAGGAAGGTTTGCAGAATATTTCGTTCCATAACGTTTCTGTAAGAAAGTCAAACAATACTTATTACAATTAACTCTTTTTTGTAGATTTCCTGAAACATTGTCTGCCGTGGATTTTGAAGGAAGAACAGCTTTACATTATGCCGCTGTAATACCTGATAATGGTCATTATTACAACTTACTGCAACAACTCGGGGCAAATTCTAAGGATTTAGATGATGTAAGCTAACTTTTTTCTAAATTCAATTTTATGCATTTTGTTCGATATGAACATCATTGTTGCAAATAGACTATTTATTTACCGAAACAAAGTAATACGGTAGTGATATCACAAAGAAAGTGTTAATTCTTGCTTTACAGAATGGACGATCACCTGACGAATATCTTAAAAATCCTGATTTGCTACCGTTTCACCAAATGTTAGCTGATTATGGAATAAGTGAAGAAGCGGCACTTGAAATGTTGTCTGACAAAGGTACGACTTTAACTAAATAATACAAGAATAGTGTTTATTCCTAAAATGCATATTAATTAAAATACATGCTAGATGTATAAAATCGATGCTTTGTTTTAATTTAAATATTATATAGTTCCCGAGGACCGCGTGTCATCTCGACGAGCGTTAGATGTACCTGAAGCTTTGGACACACTTGAACGCTGTTACCGTCTGCTGGCTTCAGCCAAACCAAACCGAACTCCTCTCTCAGCCTCTTCTAACAGAGCTACACCACCACTCGTTTTGGGTAGATTTCTGAAGCGACCTGTTTTTGAGACAATAAAATACAGAATTACCAAACTAGATCACGACCTTTTTGATGTCATTTGGCCAGCCGTTAAAAAACTCCCTGATAGTAGGAACATCATACAAACAGTAGAGGAAGACTTTCCAGGAGGAATAGCTGCTCCAGACTATTATGTATATGAAGTATTTCAGGAATTTTTAACTCCTTTGATTAAAGATCTTCACAATATCAATGTACATTCAGATTTGCCTACGCATCCACCATCCGATTTCACGAAACTCTCAATGAAACCTTCAGCTTCAATTTCTTCGGAACCTCTTGTGGAGCTCAATATTGACCCAAATGATGAGTTTGTTCTGTCGGGGACAATAGAATGTTGCCGTAATTTGGAAGGATTTGAACTGCCTCTGAATCTTAAAATCGGGCAGTTGGAAACTATAGAACGGATTATAACAACGGTACTTATGCAGCAAGATTTCGCAAAATTAAGCGAAACATTGACCGCTGAATCAGATCAAAAAGGAGGAACTTACTACACATTGAATGAAGTCATGGAAAAACCATCGGAAATTTGTGCAACATTGGCATCATGTGGATTATTAATAGCTTTGTGTGAAAGAGATGAAATCGATGACTGTACTCGTCTGCATGGCACTCACTGGCCTTACGGTCGAGGTGTATTTGTTAATGAAGACAAAACTTTAGCAGTTTGGATAAACGTACACGAACATGTAAGAGTCCTTATATCCAATCCTATAGATTCTCCAGGAGAAATAGGTCTGCCATTTAGTAAACTTTCGTACATAATGGCATATCTTCATGACAAAATTGATTTCAATTGGGATCAAAAACTTGGTCACTTGAGTTGTAGACCTACATATTTAGGAGCCGGTATCCGATTTAGTTTGATTATAAATTTTCCTGGGCTCTCGAAGGACCCAGACAATATGAAGCATCTTTGTGCTATGAGAGGACTACAATATAGGGAAACTCTAAGTGCTGATATAGCAAGAATCAACAACTACCAATGCCTGAGTGTTACAGAGACCAACTGTTTTAATGATTTTGCAACAGCAGCATCAAATTTGCTTCACCTTGAAAAAGATTTAGCTATGCAAAACTCAGCGCATATTGCAACAATGCTATCAAACATATTCAAAAGAAAAAGGAGCAGTTTGGCAGATTTAGATATACCCGATAACCATCCACCACAATAATTCGTTAACAAAAGTATAAAACTTAGTGTAGTATAGTTCACTCAATTATTGTCTCTAATTATGTCGAATGTTGGAAAGATTTAGGTGCTGAAATAACTACATATGGCTGAAGATGAGCGACTTTAACGACTCATCCATTGAAATCTCCTGAAACTTTTAGGTCAGTATTGAACCCTGTCGTGCATAACGTGTCGCGTGTTCGTGTGAGTTACATTTTGGAGTGACGTGATTGCAAAACGTTCACGCTTGCTATTCGTACACCAGTCAGTTTTAAAATATTGACGCTTTTGCATTTTACTGCACGCTCACCACCAGCCATTCCTGTCTTTCCAACATTAGATAGTGTGTGTTGATTAATTTATATGTAACCCCAATTAACACTTTTCAGTGGAAACGATTAAAACTAAAATTATCACACATTACCTGGAAACTACGTAAAAACTTACTTTCGAATAATAAACTCTGTGTTGGATAAAACAATTACTAACCTAAAAATATACAGTATAATAATTGAGTATCGATGTCAAACCTATTATTGACTGGACTTCATAATGACCGGTCGATATACTAGGCCGTTTCAATTATTGTGTGTGACCTCAGCACTAATAGAGGCTTACTCGACCACCACAGCTGATAAATGACGTCCCTCTACCCCGCATTCCACCAGGTTTATACTAGCGCGTAATACCACACGTAAACGATCCCCACACAAGTGTGCTGAAGGCCGTCACAGTAAATAATTGATCGATTTCAGGTGCGACACAAGCCGCCAATGGCCACATGGACATTCCCATCTTTCGGACCGAAGAGGGCAGATATCTTGCTAAGTGTAAGCATTTATTTTTGACTCTATGACTGAGTTTCGAACGTAATTTGAAATGGATGTGATAAATGATAAGGACGCTTATGCGGATAACGTTTTTGCAGCTCTCGGCGATCCTTTGATTAAAGGCTTGACCGAAGTGGCGAATGTAAAGCCTAAAGACCCGGTCGCGTTCCTCGCTAGTTTTCTTCATAATTTCCCAGACCATGAGAAACCTCGATTAGGTACGCAGGTGAGTACAGTGTTATAAAGTTAACTTTAAATTCAAATCATCGAGCACTTGGCTTCTTGTGATGAATCTAAAATTACTTGGACGTTTGTGAACAGGAATCGAATATAATAGTAACGGAACAGATGCCCGAAGTAGAAAATAATGATCAACCGCCGCCACCAGTCCCGATGCCGTTAGTTCCAGTGATCACCGACAAGCGGGCTGAGACGCGCACAGCGACGCGACATCGGCCCATCGACGTCGTCACTGTGGACCCTCAACCAGAAATTAGCCCAGATGGACCGGAAGCAGCTTTCAGCAGTGCCAACAGGGTGAGCGAGAAATATTTACCCTAATTTCCCTTTTTCCCGTTTATTTACCATAACCAAAAGCCTTATGGTAAATTTAAATAAATAATTGAAAGTGTAAGTAAAATCTATACTATAATAAATCTATAAACAGGTTGAATTCTGTACATTGACGATATTTTGAAAATTGTTTTTGGGGAGCACTCTATAATCGATACTGAAGCCAAAATTGCAAATATTTTAATTCTTGTCTGTCTGTCATATAAGCTCACTCGTATATAAAACCGGAACCAGTCAAATTATGTACATTAAAGATTCTTTTAACCGACTTAAAAAAAGGAGGAGGTTATCAATTCGTCTGAATATCTTTATTTTTTGTATGTTTATTACGCGATTACTCCGTCAATTATGAACTGATATCAAAATTCCATTTTTAGTTTGAAAGAGTACCTACTCCAGATGTGTTTCCATTTTCACCAAGTTAGGATCTGATGGAGGAAAAACACGGAAATTAAAAGAAAATTCTCAAAAGATGTAGGCACATAGAGTGTGTTTGTTAACTTTAAATAACTTAGGTTGGGTTGCACCACCTTAACTTTAACCATAACTATTACTTTAACCGGTGTTTTTGTATGGAGTTTGACAGACTTTTGACGTTTGTTAAAGTTAAAGTAAGATGGTGCAACTCGGGCTAATTCAGATGTTTGCGTCTGTCAGTTATCATATCATAGTGCTGAGCTGATGATGAAAGTCACAAAAATCCTTAACGGCTATAGCAGTTAATATGTGATATTTTGATTCGTCGACAGAAAATATTTTGCAGTATATTGGGCAGACGTGGCTCTCACAAGGTACCGACAGCAATTTAATTTATTGGGGGTACACCAACACACCCAGAAACGAGAAAAAAACAAAAAAATATTTCTCGAAGTGACTTACTTTTTAAACGAAAGATCTTTAACTGTGGTTACGACGCAAGAATGCTTATACTAATTACTTCTGTTAAAGTTATTTTAGCGACCTCTAACCGACCTAATGATGATAATAGATTCTTAATGATATTTTTTTGTAAAAGGCTTACCACTAAACGTTGGATAATAATAAAAAAGTTTCTAAGTAAACTAAAAAGCAAGCAAATTGTATAGACTAAAACATACCTAATCAGTACTATTTGGAGTCGGTGCGATTAACATATTTTATTTCTCCATGACATTTTTTAACTTTATTTTCATAATATTCAATCATTGACATAAATAAGTATTCAATGTAAATTTTATAGCAACATTTTAGGAAAGTCCGGCGCTCGACCCGCCTTTTCTACTAATGGTCGTAGTATAGTCTGTATTAGTCCAAATTATCTGTTATTTTTAGAATACATTTCCGATACAGTCAAAGGAGCTGCTCAATCTAATATATTTGTTTCACCGCCAAACGAGGAAAAACACAGTGATCACAGTGAAAAGATTCAGTCGAAATTCGGGAGTAAAAGCTCTTTTTTAATATAAATAGTGCTTCACGCAGTCCACAGCGTTGCTTGATATGCCAACACCACTTGATTCCTGTAGTTCACGCAAACGAATTTGTGGGCACAAAGTCTATGAATATAATTTAGGCGAATTTGTCTTCCTGACTATAAAGTTACATACAATCGACTACTAAAGTCATGTTGGATTCATATCGTAATGACAGACGAATACAGAACATCAAGTATAGATACCGTACTAGGCGGATAGTTTTGTTTAACTAACATGATATTAATTTTTGCCAGGATGAACATGGGCAGTCGATGCTGCACTTTGCAGCCGCAAGAACGCATGCACGAAACGCCTTATTCCAGCTTCTTCAAGAAACGGACGTCAGTCTGGGCTACAGAGACGAGTTGTACAGAACAGCAAGAGACGTATCAATCCAAGCCAATGTGCCAGATAACACAGCTGAGATAGATAAGTGGGTTATCCACTTGGCCGCGAGAGGTACGATCAAGCTTGTGAGAACCATTGGTGGTCACGTAAACGACCGAATCAGTCCTTGTGGTGTAGATATGTCCTTGCCAAATTATTAACATTAAGGTGCATAACATTTTCTGGTCGCGACTGTACTTATTTATTATTAAAGTAAACTTTTCTTAAGAAACAGCCATCACCGATGTCGATAAAAGGAATAAGTAACATGTGGGGCGTGTCTGTAATATTTGATGAGCGTTTGACGAACTCCACCAGTAGTTAAAGAATGAATTTATTATTGTTGTTTATGTTATAGGTATAACGTTGTTTTAAAATTACAAAGGTCCCTCGAAGTCGACAACCTATTTAGGTATTATTTGTGTAAATAAAAGAAAATTTAAAAGTTAAAAACAGGGTCAAATGTCAATTGTGCAAATAAACGGTAATAGTACATTATGATACAAGTGTGCTACGTTGGTCATTATACACGAGGCATTATTATAAGCGCGAGCCGCAGGCGAGCGCGGTAAGGAAGCCGAGTGTGATAATGATCAATGCACACGAGTTGCATACGACGTTTTTCAACACAATTGCGAGGAAAAAACAAACTAAAATCTAAAATACCTTCTCCGAATATGACTTGGCGTTTTTGCTGTTTTTCTATGCATTTTGGCGGCAACAGGCTATCACTCGCGTTTCGTGCCTCGATAAGTATTTCCGACGGGGTTGAATAACATTTTACTCGTCTTTACTATTTAAAGTATACATTTTTAATAGTAATTAACCACACAGCAACAACTTTACCAAATAATAATGGAAAATAGCACGTAAGTTTTGTTTTTTTCGCGCGCCGCAATTTCGATGCGCGCGCAGGTTCAATAATGGCACAGGAAAAACTGGCTGTTCAGCCGAGTAGCAGCAATTTAAAAAATAAAATAAACTATAAATTATTGTTTCTAAAACTGATAGTTAAGTTAGTTTGTGTTTATTAATATACAATTTAATAAAATGAAATATTTATTTGTCATCTTAACCCTTAAATAATTTAATATTCGTAAAATATTCAATGTTCTTAGACACAAACTTTTGCTGGATTTTTTAAAAAAAGTTTACATTACCGCACTAGTGCGATAATCTTTTTACAGCACAAGTGCGTAATATGATGAGTTATGATACTAAAAACGGTGTTATAAGAGTGAATTTACAAGCAACTGTGTTGAAAAATATTTTAAAAGCGAACTTGTATCAGCAAATAAACCGCTGGGCTATTTATTGTTTGCGTGCGATAAAATAAAAACGCTATCGGCACTTGGATCCATTGGAATGTTGTAGGCTTGCGCACTGATTGTAGTTTTGTAAAAAAATATGTGTACAACCCTTTTACATTGTTTAAGGGAATAAAGAGAAAATTATGGAATTATTATTGGAAGGCTACGATCACATATTGGACGTGGTAGACGATGAAGGGATGCCGATATTAGAAGTTATCACCCAACGAGGCGACAGCGAAATGGCGAGCTTGCTAGCCTCGATACCAACTTTTGAGGTAAACAATTAACATAATATTGCGTTCGTATTCATTGACCATGCGAGCCAAAAATCTTTATTATATTGCATTATGGTAGACAAAACTTAAGTAGGTATCAGAGTTTAATAATAAATTAGGTTTTTGAAATCAATAAGTCCAACTGAAAGCTTCTTTCTGGCAATATGCTTGGTAATATATATTTGACCAATATTCTAACTTACTTCAGCAAACAAAGACGGTATGATTATAACTCAGCAGCAATGCAGCGGCAGGACTGCAGAGGCAGCACTGCAGCGCGGTACTGCTGCGTAGCTCGGAATGTAATGTTATATAAACTCATAGTGAATATATGGGGACCAGTAGTACTGCGGCAGCACTGCTGCGTGCTGCTGAGTTCGGAATTATATCTTTAGATGTAAATGCATAACACGACTTTTATAATGTTTCATCACTTAAAAACTATTTCACGAGAATATGAATATACTATCGTTTGTTTTGTGGACGTTTATAATGCTTATTCTTTTCGACTGTTACTTGAATATTTGTTTTTTTTTTTTAAGGAATCACGGGAATCTCTTCACGGAGCGATCAGACGAGGCGACTTGCCAGCTGTCGAAGAACTACTATCGGCGGAGGGCGGGAGAACGCTCGCGAGAGGACAGAATGCGTTCGGCAGGACGGCCATGCATATAGCTGTGCTCGCGCAAAATGAAGATATAGTGGCGTACCTGGCGCAAACATTCCCCGAACTTCTGAGGATAGGAGATAATGTAAGCTTCATTACTAAGTTGTTACCTCTAATATACATTTTCGACTTCATATACAAAATAACCCTCGTTTGGCAGTCGGGTAATCAATAAATATTGGACAACATAAAATAAATTGCTCTGATCCTAAGGTAAGTAGCTTAAGCACTTGTGTTATAGAAACCAGAAACAACGAGGTTAACACAACACTCAGACCCGACACAATAAAGAAAAGTTCGTTTTCTACATGACCCGACCCAGGATTGAACCCGGAACCTCAAAGATGGCGATATAGTCCGGCGTGCTCGCCTTTCGGCTATGGAGGTCGTCAAAGGTCAAATATGTGCGTAATTTGTACGACGGATTAGCAAGGTAAATTGGCGTGGGCGGGGCACGTAGCACGAAGAACTGACGGCCGATGGAGCAGATAGGTTCGAGAATGGAGGCCACGTACCGGCAAGCGCAACGTAGGACGTCTACCCACAAGGCGGACAGACGACCTGGTAACGGTTGCAGGAAGTCACTGGACGCAGGCCGCTTCCACTCGGCCAATCTGGAAGTCTGTGTTCAGCATGTCCTATGGCTGAGGTGATGATGATGATATGCGCTGTAAGCTCTACTTGCCCAGGATACTGTAAGATCCGTATGTTACTGTAATCCCCTGGAGGAACAGACGAGGTTTCTCTGGCTTGTAATGTTTGCGTTTAAACGGCATGTTCAGTTGTTGGTACATATAGTTATATTAGTATACATTACACACATTTAAATTACATCGTACCATTTTTCTACTTTCCACATACGTTACTTATGCATTGTGAACAGTCGTGCGTGACGTTGCCATTGATTTAGGGGTATAGTGCCATTAGTGCTACTTCCGACGTAATCACTTAAAATCAAATAATTGCTCCTTGTTATAATGACTGAATGATATTTGACACGTGGTTTTACGGAGTACCTATACCATTATTTTGTGCACTGTATAGTTAGGTTATGCACGTATGTAAAATGTTTTCTGATTCCAGTTGGAACGCACACCGCTTCATTACGCAATGGGAGTGGAAAAGATAGAGTCCTTAAGTAGAGTTTTGATACGGTCCGGGGCCAAGAGGGTTCTGAAGGACCTCAAAGGCCGCCAGCCAACCTACTACTTTATGAACAAGTCCGACATACTACGGCTCAAGGAAGAAGAGGAAGCTTACTGAACGTTGATAGATACTTTTACGAAAGACCATTTTCAGCCATTACATTGAAATGTAAAAAAACAGCATTTTTCACAGTGAATGAATGGATAACGATGAATGTTTAGAAGTTCTTACGCACTTATTGCAATTTTATACATTTAAAATTTTAGTTCGATGAATAATTGCAGCCTTTTATCGTAAATATGTGAAGTTAGAAATAAAATGCAACAAGATTTTAAATGCTATTTAGATCTCGTGTGCCGAATGTTAAAACGTAGTAGGTATTTCTGATTTTGTATTGTATTTATTCGACTTATAAGTACTTGACGGGACCCTGTTGAACAAAATTATTTATTCTAGATTTAGAAATAGAAACTCAAATAATGATAAAACAGTATTGTTTTATTTTGTCTAAACACGTACCCTAGTAACAATCGTGATAATAATAAATTGAACTACAACAAAACGTTAATCTAAAAATGAAAATTTACTCTAAAATAAGTTACTGCCAAGAAGTAACAGCGATATCATAATCATAACGCGGAGGTAATTTATACACAGAAAAAATATATAGGTATCCGAAACTGTTAGTTGTATGTGATGTGTTATAAAAACAATTCGGGCACCCATAGAGAACGTTTCAATAGACGTCAAGTGGGAGCCTGCCATGGGATAGGGTTTATGTACATCTGTGACACCGAGCCCCGCATACCTGTGCCGACAAAACAAAAGAATTAGGGTATAGTTACACAAGAAAATAAGACAACGTAACCACATCCGCACCCTGATTTTGTATCTTGCAACAGCAAAGCGATTAAGAAAATTGCGCAATATATGCTCTAAAATCGCAAATTGACAGAATAAACAAAATGAAAGCAATCTAATAACGGTCCTGCCTCTACCGAACAGTATGTAAACTATATGTATTGTGCATTCTATCGGTCCAATGTCGTTGACTTTGTGTCATTTTCATTTTCCAAGTTTTTGAAAGCAAAGCAATCGGTGTGCAATTTGATTGCAAGATGCGTATTTAGGGTGTGCAACTGCTAGTGATAACGCAACTACGTCGACATTTTGGAGTTACCCCAACGCAACTGCAAGATGCTGCAGCGATACTAATGTAAACACTGCCATACCACTTTTTATCGTTGCGTTGTGGTTTGGTTACAGTATGTGTGAAACAACCCTTTTATCAGGGACACTAAGGGCATTATGAAAATATCCTCATGGTCGTAATGTGAGCAATAAGCAATAGCGTGTTGTCTATCTGACTGTACTGAAAATTAAAAATAATTATAGTACACGACACTTATAGCATGCGATGCTATTAAAATACCATAACCTAGATAATTTGGAGTATGGATTGCATTAGTTTTTAAAATCAACGATAATAATACCCATGTGTGAACAATGACCATTTACGGTTTGACCACTGTAAGCGCAATCATACCTATGACCTGACTGAATGAAGGTCTGATAGCTTAATTTTCGTCAACTAATGATGAGTGTAAAATAAAATAAATAAATATTAGACAACATCACATACAATGCCCTGATCCTTAGGTAAGTAGCTTAGCAGCAGCTAGTAAGTAACAACGACGGTACCACAACCGACTCGAGACAATATAGAAAAGTTCGTTTTCTGAATTGACCCGACCGGGAATCGAACCCGTAACCTCAAAAAGGACAACGCAAAGTCCGGCGTGCTGGCAAAAGAGTGTTCTTAAGTCTACCATAAATTTAGGAAATATTTTCTGTCGCGAAGATTCTATAGAAATCAGGAACCACGCAGTACCTACCACATCACCCAGACCAGAGATAACATAGAAAATTAGCTACCTGACCGGGAATCGGGGCCTCAGAGATGGCGTCGCCAAGTCCGGCGTGCACGCCTTCGGCTTCGAAGGTTGTCATGTTTTGCGGTCACTGTCCTTTAAAAGTCCGGAGTGCGCGCCTATTTCGGAAGTCGTCACTATCTAAGGGTGCTACCAGACCAATCGATCGATCGTCGATCGGCGACATCGGTCAACAGCGATCGAAGTTATCAACTGATCCAATAACGACGACTGACGTCGATTCACCCATTCTACCATCGATCGTCATCGATCGATTGGTCTGGTAACACCCTAAGAGTCATTGTCCTCTAAACAAGTGGAACAAAACTCACTGAGCTCCCCCTGGTTGAGCGGCACGGGCAGCGGTTTGTTCTTGCTGGTGCGCAGCCAGTCGCGGTACGCGCGCTCACCCTTTGACCTCCGCCGCTCTTCCTCGATTGCCAAACGCGCCGCTCGCCGCTCTTCGCGAGTCTTCATCGCTAGGGAACAATAGAGGTGCAATGTTATATCTTACTCCCTTATACGTTCTTAATCTATGGTCAGTCAATACAACGACATCTTGTTGGGGTTAGGTACACTGACAATCCAAGCAACAGATGCGAGTCCAGAGCTTCCCAATCATTCGCCTAATATCTCCTGTCATGTTCCGCAAATCCGCACATCTACATCCATCCACAGTATTGGTGATACAAAAAATAAGAAGAAAATCGTGAACTATTAAAAAAGGTAACAGCAGATACTTATTGAAAGCTGTCTGAGGGAAGTAGATACTCACATTTAATTTCCTCCTCCTTCTTCCGTATCCAATCATTCAGTTTCTCTTCCTTCTCCCTCTCGCGTTTAATGCGTTCACGCTCCACCCGCTCTTTGTCATGGAACTGGCGCATGATCTCGTCTGCTCTACGACGCTCCATCTGCGTGCGCTTGCGCTCCATCCAGCGGCGGAACGACTCCTCGCGCTGCTGCTGAGAGGTCGTTGGAACTGCTTGCTGCTTCGTCTTCTCTTGCCTCAGTTTTTCCTTTTTCTAAATTCAAATATCAAAAAATTAGGGTTAACGAATAAGAAAAAAAAATATGATTATTGCCGTACCTCTTGTTCTTTACGCGCTAGCCACTGCTTGAAAGCATCTTGCTTCTTTTTCTCATTTCGCTCACGTTCTTCTTTAGCTGTCGTAGTGGTAGAGACAGATGCAACCGACAACCTGAACGTATCCGCACCGTCCTCGCGATAAGTGCGATTGTACCGAGGGGTCTCCTCGTCAGTGTTAAGTTCAAGAGCATGTTTTGTATTTTCCGGCAAACGACATGATTTCCTTTTGATACTACCCGAAGAGTCGCTGTCACGTCCACTTAGAAAAGGCGTAGAATTGCTCCGGTAGCTACTGTGCGGGTGGGGTGTCACGTCATCGAGACACGAATCTGCCCGCAGAGACGTCACGGAATGTGTCGCCTCAACAGTCTCTATGTAAATTGCTGGGTTGATATACCTTGTCTTGCTCTTCCTGGAGCCCAAGGACTCGGAATCACTATGATACTGAACGTTCTCGCCTGCTCCGTCAAATATATGATTAGAATTTTTTGTTAGCAATTCCCATTCGGGCCTATTTCGTGCGCTGTCTCCAAAATTACCCCTGTCGATGTGGTTCGCCATATGTTTAAAATATTTCCATAACTAATGAATGAAACAAAATCTCAACCGTCTACGTTACAATATCGACGCTAAAATAAATGTAAAAAATATATGAGAGAAAGCTTAACGACTGTCAAAGTGTCTTACTCACTCAAAGAATGTCATGTCAAATTAATTACGATTTCGAACAATTTTCCTCATGGCCAGCCAGTATTAAAATATAACGGTGGGCCTAGTGCGAGTACGAAATGGCCGAGTCGCTTACTTTTTCGAAAAGTCAATGTTAATTTGTATTAATTTTCGATCGATCTATTTATGTGACTTGGTTTTTTTGTGCAACTCGTACTAGGCGCTAGGTTGGTAAATACTTGGATCTATACTCAAAGGGGAAATACGACGATTGAGATAAGCAAAATATACTTACATAATATCATGTAAGCAGATTTCTTAAGGTTTTAAACATGTTTGTATTGAACTAACCCGGTAATAGTATCATTCTTAAGAATCAAATAAAATAAACATAAAAACTTATAATTTCAGGCAAACACAACTAAAATAGTTACAAATCAAATCAAATCATTTATTTATTTATAAACGTGTGTTTTACAAGGTGTTGTATATAAAATATTCCTAGGTGCTGCCATGATTCACCTTAAAAGGTATATGAATAACATCTTAGTGGAAAAATATTTACAGATCAAAATTAAAATAAGCTAATATGACATGAACATTATGCTACTTACTACATCATGTCATCTAAATATGATTTTATATCATAATATGCTTTTTCAGTAAGAAAGCCACTGAGCGCAGTTTTAAAGCTTTTTATATCATTTATTTATGTGATTTTTAATGGGATTTTATTATATATATTAAGTGCCATATAACTTACGCTCATTCTTCTGAGAAGGGTTTTGTATCCATGAGTAACTTTCAGTGTGCCTTCACGACGACTTCCGACGGTATTCATTTCAAAGCAACTTGGGTTTTTTAGAATAAAGTTTTCAACCTCATATATATATATATATATACGAGGCATAGACGGCAATGTCAGAATTTTAATACTTGCGAAAGTACGGTTCACATGAATCAATTTGCTTTAAACACATAGATCTAAGGCATTTTTTCTGCGCTTTGAATACTCTTTGTTTGTCTGTACTATTAGCCCAAAGCATTATCCCATATCTCAAGGTTGATGCGACATACCCGTGATAGGCTGTCAGGAGGGTTTTAACACTGGCAACCTGTCTTAGTTTACGAAGAGCAGAAAATTGATTTTTTTATTTATTAAATTATCAATATGAGGTTTCAATGTCAGCTTATTATCTGTAGTCAAACGTAATAATTTATTAGTGTCTATATCTATAATTGTGTTCCCTAAGTAGCTGATGTCGAAATTCAAAGAATAGTTATTTCTTTGTTTGAAGTTTATCAAATGTGTTTTCGTCAAATTGATTGTCAAATTATTTAATGTTAGCCATTCGATTAAAGATGTCAATGCATTACTTATGTCAATTTGAATCATTCTTTTTATCATTGTAGGTAAATAAAACGGTACTATCGTCAGCAAAAATCATCATATGATGATTGATTGCATAAGGAAAGTCATTTATGTAGATAATAAAAAGGAGAGGACCTAATACACTTCCTTGTGGTACCCAATAGTAAACTGGCCTCTCTTTCGATCTATAAATTTTGTTTTCTCCAGTCTCAGAGACAATTTTAGTTAAATGCGTAATTTGTCTTCTATTACTTAAGTAACACTCGATTAGTTTTATCGCGTTACCTCTTACTCCGTACCTTTCTAGTTTATTGAGTAATATTCCATAATGATTATTGTCGAATGCTTTAGTCATGTCCATAAATAGTGCTATAGTAGGATTTCGTGTATCAACATTTTTACAACCCTTTCTAAGAACTCGTAAAGCCATATTAATTGATTAATTTTTCCGAAAGAAGTATGGATTGATGTCTCAAAAAGATGTTATTGGTTAAAAAAAAATATTAACTTTTTATATATTATGCAGTCTATTATCTTTGGAAAATATTGAAATAAGTGAAATAGGGCTATAGTTTTTTAAAAGCTTTTTGTCATCCTTTTTGAAAATTGGAACAGTAATAGCCAATTTCAATATATTTGGAAATGTTCCTTGTTCTAAACATAAATTTATAATATAGCACAAGATACGGTCTATTATATTTCCTACTACTTTAATAATCTTAGTGGAAACGCCATCAAAACCAACACTGTTAGTATTTTAAGTGAATTTATAGATTTAAGAACATCGAATAATGTCGAATACATGGGATATAATTATGTTTATTTTATATTATGTTAGCTCGTCGAACTACCACAAATCGTCAAATTTGCTCAATTGAAAATGATCTCTAAGTGTCTGGCTTAAAGTTGAAAATCTGTTAAAGAACTTTTTACTTTTTGGGTAGGTCGACGTGCTGTTGACTTTACCTACCTATTCGTAACGACACTACTTGTCTCATAAGACTTTGGAGCGCCAAATGCCTAGAGAGGCATTAACGGTGCATCCACACTGCAGTTTATTTTTTTGGTGCAGCATTTGGCAATATGTAATCATAAGATAACATTGAGCAACTTTATGTAGACTTTCTTTGTTATGGATGTTGCCAAGACACACTTGGAAACGTTGTGCAACATAAAGTAACTGCGGTGTGGATGCACCGTAAGGTAGAAAAAAGGGTTCGTGTTTATTGAAAATTTAAGTGAAGAGCATAAGGATATTCTGCAATTATCTTTATCTTATTTATATGTTATATCTATATCTTTATTTTATTCTATAGAAATTAAATGGTTAAAATGACCCACACAATCTTTATTAAATTCTTTCAGGCAAGTAAGAACAATTCTACTGTTTTTTTTGTCAGTCTGTGGCGTTAAAAGGGTTAAACGGGTTCTAAAAAATTCCAGCAGCATAAAGTCTAATTAAACTTAAAAATTCAAGATACTCAACCCAGGGCTGCAGTGGCCACCGTGGGAACCCGACAGGTGGCGCTTCGATCGGTTTTGACCTCAGCGGTTTTGACAACAGCGGGCACTGATTAAACAGCGGGATAATTGTATTACCAGCTGCACCAGAGGCGTTAAGAATGCAGAATGAAGTAGGTACACATTTGCATTTACTTTTCGATAACGTAAAAGTAAAATAAACTATAAGTACCTTTGTTAATATATAAAAATACAATATAATACAATCATAAAATAAGAAATAAGCAGTTGTCATGGCAGTAGTGTAGTTCCGCGTAATTCCTAAATGAGTCTCGGGTTTCGATTCCCGGTTCGGACTTCGGATCAATTCAGAAAACGATTGTTTCTAAATTGTTTCGAGTTTGTGTGAGCTGGGAGATACACCTAATAATGTTTTAATATAATATTATTAATAAATATAATAATAATCACTACATTGTTCTGATCCAAAGGCAAGTAGCCAAATTACTTGTGTTATAGAAGTGGGAAAGAACACCCAGCCAGACCATAAACAAAAGTTTGTTTTCTGCATAGATACCTTCTAGTAGTCAAGCTTTTCTGCATTAACCCGACTGGGGATCGAACCCGGGAACTCAGAGATGGCGATGCCATATAATCCGGCGATCTCGCCTCTCGGCTACGGAGGTCGTCAAATAAAGTCCATTGTCTGGTATATAGTACCTCGTAACGTAACACATGGATGTTAATTCCTTACTTCGCGAACATATTTGATGCGTGCAAGATAACGCATAATATATAATTTTAATATTTATGTTTCAATGGTTTAGTAAATAAAAGATATCAAGTACACATTCATAAAAATGTTTTTATTGACATTGGGTACATATTTAATTAAATGTTGACTAACAGCCAATCAATATCACTTTAAAAGTAGATGGGAATCGTCACTTTAATGTTTACAGGCACTTTATAACTGAAATTTTCTAAAAATAAATTAGGTCCATTCATTATCTTAGAGGGGGAGGTGTATTATGTATCTTTAGAATATGCCAATATATTTTTGCACTTAAATTAAGATCTAATTATGAGAAGTTTTGGAATCATAGATGTCATAGAAAAATACTATAGTGTTATAGCAAGATGGTATTTGTAGCATAAGTTGCATTCTGGTCCGATAAAAAGTAGTCCATTCGTCAACATACAAAGCAAAGTGTGAAAACTTGTGGTTACCACATTTTGGATGATCATGTACAAAATTTTAATCCTAGCAGTCAGTCTCATGACATTATTAATACATTGCCTTCATATCACCTTGCTATAAACGCTACATGACAAGATAAGTTATATTTTTTATTCACCAGATAATACCTACAATGCGGCATTTTGAATTTTTTAAACTCAAAAGCCAACAGCTTATGATATTTACAGACACTGGTCAATATGACGACATATTTTTATTTTATCCAGTTTTACTGGGATTTCATAGGTTAAATATTAAGATTCTTGCACAAGAACATTTACTATGGTAGGTGTGTTAGATAAAATAGCAGTTTTATAACTTATGCATAGATCGAATCATAAAAGCTTACTACTCTCCGATTTTAGTCTAACGCGGGACCACAATAGTCCGTTGCTGACTTTCTGCGTATGAATGTATTGAAAAATCGCGACCTAAAATCCGCGTAGTTTGCAAGATGACAGAAAATGATATGCAATAAAATGTATCGACAGACTTTCCCGCGTGCCTATTAGTATTTATTGTCTCTTTGTGCAATCGGAAATATGGTGATTAGAAGTTTCTTGTGAAGCCTATGACAAATGTTTTTTAGCGAGAACTACAGAATTATTCAATCTACTATAGTGAAAATCTAGTGCAACAGAACTATTATTAGTTAAATCAATTAATTGTGATAAAACAGGTAGAAAAATATAAGATGATATAGCATCAAGTTGTTTAGCACCTGTATAACAAAGTGTCTTTACGCATATTAAAAAAAAACAGCTAAAAACAGATAATGTGGTACAAAATAGCAAAAATTTTTGCAGTGTCATCTAGTGAATAAAAAAGGCAAATAACAGCATTCATTAATATTACTCTTAAATCCACAAGGAATTATTCTTACAATTGCATGTGACTAAAGAGATACTAATTGCGACAGACAGCCCTAGTATAGTGATTCGGCGTTTGACGAACGCGGTTTCTTGATCTTCTCGAGGTTTTTAATAACGATGTCGTGCAGCGAACAGTAGCGGTTGCGGATCTCACACATCACTAACCATAGTGAAAGATACTCTTTTTCGTCCAATTCCTACAAAAAGGATTATTTTTTTAGAATCAAACCTATCAGGCAGGCAATATAATCATATGAAACTTATCAAAGGAACACAGGAACAAAGTTGTAAGCAAAAAAAAATATACACAACAAGATATTTTAAGTGTTTTCATTAATATTAAATAGTTGTATGAGTTATTGCCAGGTATTTCAATTTTAAAATAAATATTCTTACTAGTTCTAATTGGAACAAAAATACTTACTTTGACTGCTCTTCTGTAATCATCAATGTGTGGGTATTTCGCAACCTTAGACAAAATCTTCGCTCTCGATATGAAGTATCGTGAAATTTGGTCAAAAAATGCAGCCGCCTCTGATTCCACTGACTGAACCTCTGCAAGTGTATCTTCTTGTATTGATACACCAAAGTTGTTACCATCTTCAATTTTTGGGATCATAAAGGAAATCCACATTTTCAGCTGCAACCAAATTACTAATTAATACACAATCAATATACTTTTACCTTATTATGATTAAAAACTTAGACATCAGATTGCTTGATACCTAACCTAATCTTAGCTTAGATGTTTTTTTTTTGTTTACTTATAGAATCTCTAAAAGTAAATGCCAGACAATCAATAAATTTGCAAAATGTAAGCTTAGTCTGCCAAGCGTGGCGATTATGGCAAAATCCTCCTTTTGGAGAGGCCTGTGTCCAGCAGTGGACTAATATAGGCTGGTGATGATGATGATGATGATGATGATGAAGCTTAGTCTGTTTACCAGTTTTCTAAACCTATCTCTGTCATCAACCTCTCATAATATAGAACTTAAAAGGCACAAACTCCTTGTGCCTCTAATAATATATATACATATATTTATTAGAATATTAATACAGTAATACTAACTAAATTGGAATCTTCAACAAGTTCACGGATGTGTGGCTTAACAAGATGGATGAGGTCACTTAATGGTTTGTTGCATGGTACTGTGCCATTAGGCAGGGCATACACCCTTGTCCCTTCTACAGTAGTGTTGCTGGACACTTCTGATGAGTCAAGAGTCCGAGGGCGCTTAGCATTTGGTTCGTCGGATACCGCAGCAGGAGGAGGAACTGGAATGTTAAGATCCTGAAAAGTATGTTATGGCATTTCATTACTGCTATTGTGACTGCTACGATTTTTTACATTTTTAGGTCTACAGAATCTCAAGGGAATACATTTGAACATAAGGACGTAACTGGTTAACAATTAATAAAAGTTCAGTAAGTACCTGATGCACATCAGCCAAATCGCGGTTTTGAAAATTTGATTTCTCTAATAATTCATTCAATTTCACAATTTTTTCTGGAAATCCTTTGATTATTAAATGTTCAGCTTTCTTCTTCAGAGAGTCTTTGTATTCTTGGACCTAAAATGATACACGAAGCAATCAATAATGTAGGACTATCCTATCATATTCGGAAACCATTATCCCCATGGCCGCTATTGAGGTTATGTTGACCGTGAGCAAAATACACATTACCGTGTTATTCACAGCCATGTTCAAGTGACGAAAATACGACAAAGATATATAAAAAACGATACTGTAAGATGCTGGCTTCCAATTGATTGTAATTCAACACAAAATTCTAAGATCACGCACATTAATCATCAACGTTACTGTACTAACTAATGTCAAACAAAGTAAAGAGAAGGTAGAAGAATAATACACACTTTTACCTTTAGCGCGACGTCCGTCATTGTTTTTATTTATTGAGTATTTTAATTAAATATCAAATTTATTTAATTATTTATAAATTATCAGGCGTTTCACATTAATTAATTCGCGACTCTAACAACTCATGTGCGAACGAATGAGTGAATGACAGTTATTATATTGAAAGAGTCTTTTTGATTGTAAAAGAACGAATGATCATGACATGACCGACTGCTAGCTATCTCAAACTGAATGATTGGAAATCATCGATCGATCAAAACTTGTTTAATAATCTGTGATTAAAACTTGTACAATTTTATTGCAATATTTTATGTAACGTAATACGTAAACAATCAAAATTAATATACCTTTGCCAACGTCCCTTCTAAAGTGGAATCAGATTCCATTATTTTATTGAATTAAATCAATAATCCGCAGGGTTTTTTACCAATAAGTGACAACATAATGTCGTTTTACTTTTTAATTTTGTTATTTTTAAGTCAAGTTAATGCTGCTTAGAGTTAAAAGAAAGAAATAAAACTTTAATAGATTTATTGATACTAAAGAGTTTCTTTGAAAGTTGATTGATCTAAATGCTTTAAAATGTTTAGACATAATTAATAAACTGAATACATAGGATCTATCTTTAATGAGTATTCAATTGAATAAAAAAATAAACTTGCACATCACTAGGTTGTCAACCTATTTCCAGCTGACTTTAGAACACGCCGAATAGCCTTGTACTACTCTATGAGTATGATTAAAAATCTATCATACTGCTAGTTCGTTGTTCTAACCACCAACAGTATTTGTTGAAAACTAAGCATTGTTATGTCTTTTCGGTTTAATTTTAATGAAGATAAGGAAGCTAGCAATAAACAGGGTAAACAGATACGATACACATTCAAATCATTACTCAAATACCAATTTATAGGTTAAAAATTTGTGTTGTAAATACTGACTGGCCTATTTAGTGATCCAAAAAAAGTCAGAATTATAATTATTTGGTTCATACTAATCAAATAAAAACATAACTTACCCACCTTACTTACTTACTTGTTTGCTTTTGAACTGGTGGTTTTCGATCGCGAAACTAATACTTAAAGATATATTTTGTACCGGAAAGAACTGTTTTAATGTCCTTATCAAAAAACTGTTTACTTAAAATATGTCACAGTCATCCTGTGTATTTATGTATAATGATTAATAAATAGCGCACTTTTTTAAGTTGAAAAAAGGGAAGAATTGAAATGGCTGGATAGTGAAGAAATAGTACCATTTGAACAAATAAAAGATTTTGATAACATGGTAATGCACGCCAAAATGTTTACTTGTGGTGAGTTGGAGATAGGACATATTAAGGTTAATGAAGCGATAGCTAGCATGACTCTACAAAATGCTTCAAAACTCGCAGAAGAAGAAAAAAGTGATCTTGTAACCGGTATTTATGAAGGTATATTATTGTGCATTTGTTTTTAAAATGTAGTAGTAAGGAATAAAAATGAAAGGCGCCATTTGAGTAGTGGAATCACCCCCTAAAAGGGAATTACCTTACACCATGAAATTTAAATGCAGGTTACATACATTGACGACCGCCTGGTGTAAGTAGTGGTTCGCGCTCCAAACTACAAAGCCTGGCGGTTGCAGGTTCGAATCCCGCGAGGGGCAATGATTGTCTGACGAGCACGATCATTTGTACCTAAGTTATGGATGTTTATAAACGTATCTAGTTGCCATAGTACAAGCTATGCTTAGTTTGGGACTACCTAATTGGTGTGATTGTGGAAACAATTAATTATTTTTTATAGGAGGCCTAAAAATTTGGGAGTGTACAAATGACTTGATTGAATATTTAATTGAAAATGAGAATACGATGAACATTAAAGACAAAAAAGTTTTGGATTTGGGATGTGGCGCTGGAATTCTGGGTATATATGCATTTTTAAAAGGATCAAAAGTTACGTTTCAAGATTATGTAAGTTTCATTTTTCTACTAGTTAAATCATTATAAATATAATGATATAAGTTAATAATTAATTAAATGTATATCGCAATATTTTTTTTAAAAACGATCTTATTCTTGTAGAACAAAGAAGTTCTGGAATATGTCACAATACCAAATGTTCTGTTGAATATTGAAGATGAAGATAACAGAGAACAACAATTAAATACGTCATGTCGTTTTTTTTCGGGTGACTGGGGGTCATTCAATGCGAAACTTGGCGACGCTGATGTTTTTGATGTTATTCTTACTTCGGAGACAATTTATAATGAACATAATTATGACAAACTAATAAATCTATTC
Source organism: Anania fuscalis (assembly GCA_950371115.1). Taxonomy (NCBI): domain Eukaryota; kingdom Metazoa; phylum Arthropoda; class Insecta; order Lepidoptera; family Crambidae; genus Anania; species Anania fuscalis. Next base: position 12,016,819 of record OX493335.1, on the reverse strand, counting down.
ATTAAAAGACTTGATGTAAATGGCACGATTTATGTAGCAGCTAAAACATGTTATTTTGGTGTTGGGGGTGGAATAAGGCTGTTTGAAAGTGCCATTATCAACAATAAATTATTTCACTGTGAAGTTTGTTGGAAAAATACTAAAGGCATTCAGAGAGAAATATTAAAAATAACAAAAATATCATAATAATAAACTATTTATTAGGCAACTATTGTGTACTTATTTTCTTGGAAGACATTTACCCGTGTACCAAAAAATAAAGACAAAATTTTAAGGAGACAACCTCTCGTAAATCCATCCGTCATCACCTGCGTGGAGTAGTTTACCATCAACTTGTTCTCCTTCTAAAGGTCTTCTGAATTTTATTCTGTCATGCAAGCGATCACGCTGGCCTTGCCAAAATTCTACTGCTCGAGGTCTTATGATGTAACCGCCCCTATAACAACAATATTTTTACATTTAAAATATTGGTGCTTACACAACAAATTTATTATTACTTAAGATAGGTAAAATGTCATTTTTTTTCTAATGATGGTAGAAGTAATTATAATAATTTAACTCATGAAAAGCTTTAAATTGAAAATACAATTACCAAAATTCTGGTTTTGGAACCGCTTTTCCAGGAATCATGTATTCTGCTTCCAATACAGCCTCGCGTTCACATAAAATATCTCTGGACTCTATCGGTGTACTTTGATAGCTAGCACATGCTGCTATTTGACTGGGAACAGGCCGTGAATGGAAGTAGTTTGTCGATTCTTCGTCAGAAATCTTTTCAACGTGACCCTCGATTCTGACCGATCTATTTAAAATTTCCCAGTAAAATGTAGCGGCAACGTTTGGATTCTCATTCTAAAATACAATGTTATAAGTAAGTAGTTAGGTATATTTTACACTTTTAGGGATAACAATGGATAATGCGTTCGTTTAAATAATTATTTTTAACAAAACCTAAATTATTTTAATATTTTTTTTTAGTATAAGTAATATTCTAAACGTTAAGTTTTAATCCAAGAATGCTGTTACTAATGAAAGAATTACAGGAGAAATTTTATATACACTGTGTATTGTGAAACATAAAAAAAAAGATTACTTTCAGCTATTAGCTAATTTTTTTTTCTAAGGTCGCAAATTCAACGCTGGAAATAGAATTGTGCGTTGAAGTATTAACTGACTTGAAAAAGTAAAGTACTCTCTACGCAAACGTAATCACGAACTTGCTGCTACTTTATTAAAAAGCATACCATCTCTTTGGCCTTCCTGCTACCATGGTTTGTAAAAAACTTAAAGCCATCCTTGCCATACCCCTTGCATAAAACGAATCGAGCCGAAGGATATCCATCCCTAAAAAAAATACGATTATAGGCAATATAGATGAATAAAATGACATGATAATTATAATATCCCTAAATAAAGAGAAGCATTGCAAACATTATTTGAACAACAACAATATGAAATTTAATTTTGCTGATTGGAACTAAACTGATACGAAATAATCAGTATGAATTGTTATTGTTAGGTTTTTGGTTTTATAGTATTTTAAACTACCTTGTAGCTGTTGCTAAGCACATAGCATTAGGTTCAAGAATTTCTTTTCGACCACATGCTTCTTCAAACCAGGATTTAAATTGACCAAACGGTTCTTTCGCCACTAAATGTTTTTCTAAAAATGTCTCATTTTTGTCCTTGTACTTAATTCTCATACCTAAAACAATTAAGATAGAAGTTAACACAATAACATACTGCGTGTTGTTCTCGGCTATTGCATAACTTGTATACTTTACTTATCCTTAAAAAATTTTTTTCTTAATTTAAAGACAAAGTTAATAGCAATTAGATTATATTATTTCTTTACTAGTATTTAAGTTGGAATTTTAGACGAATATGGTAATGTATCTTTAAAAAAAACAAAATAGATAAAAACCTCCAATATCAATGCTCATTTTGCGATAAAAGTTGTAACACTTCTGAATTGTAAACACTAAAGAGAGACGATTTAATCCCATGTGATAATGCACTGTAAAGATAACTTTATTTTATTTTCTGTGTAAAATCCGTCTTGAGTTAAGATTTAGAGAAGGAAATAATTAAGAAGTCTACTTGTATTTCGAAATACTTAATCCACAAAAATACACATAAACTGTCTGAAAATTCAATCGACAATGCGTGCTTAGTTCTACGCTAAGATCTGTTTTTTTTTTAAATAAGTGTTGTGTCTTTTATTCAATTGCTTTAAAACCATAAAATTCAATTGATCACAAATTTTCATATTGTAGGCGATAGGTAACACGTTTTTTGTTATTATTAAATTCATTACCCTGTTATTTATACATATAATAGAATGGTGGTGGTAGTAATATGGCTTTGAGTAGGTATGGATAAATGGTGTAAGTATGGTGGTGGGGTGGTACATCGATATGGTATAAGATAGGTTTGTATCCTAAGGAGTATGGAGTGTACAAGAGAACTTTATTTGATCAGTGAAGCGAACCATCTCTGTGTATTAAATAGTGTCTGTAAGTAATACCTACACACGTAAACTGGCGAAGTGGGATAGAACAAATGTAAAAAACGACTTCTAGACCCAGTGTGACTTCTAGATCGGCCGGTTAAAAGTGGCCTACATTCAGCGGCTTCCTGCAACCTTTACCAGGTCGTCTGTCCATCTTGTGGGTGAACGTCCCACGCTGCGCTTTCCGGTTCGTGATACTTTCACTTTTTAATAAAATTAAAAAATGCAATGAATGGCGCTGAATGGTAATGTTTTGAATTCCATATTTAATTATTGTACCTATATAGGCTATAATATTATTATTATATTTTCTAAGCAGTGGGCTAGGCAGGGCTCCGTTGCCGGCAAAGGCACCTAAAAATTACGAAATCGGGAGCCGGCAGTACCAAAAAACAATTTTCAGTTTGACAGCACAGCTGATTGCTGATTCGCCCGTGTTGTTTTCAGTTCGTATTGTTATGAAATCATTGTTTGTTTTTGTTAAATGAAAAAAGATGCAGGTGGTATGCCAATTTTTATCATACGAAAAATTGGAAAAAGCATGTTCAACGCAAGTGTTAACAATTATTTCATTCCTTATTTCTGTTTGTTGAATAATTCATGGTGGTAGGTAGTAAGTTACAGAATAATACATAAATAAGTATAAATAAATACACAAATAAATACACCAATAAATACGTATTAAATGCCGGCATCCATGTCAAGTGCCGGTGCCGGCACCCATAGCAAGTACCGGCGCCGGTTTCTAAATTGAGAACCGGTGCCGGCAGCACTGCCTATTTTCTATAGGCCAAAAACTTCTCGCCTCTAGGGCGGTAATGACCGGCAATAGGGCAGTTGGCCGGGATCAGAAAAAGAAATCGGAGGACGATGCCTACAGTATCAATCAAAAATAATTAAAGTGTTTTTCAAATTTTCTTTACGCCTTGGGCAAAAGTTTAAATATATCGAATTATCGCTAGTTTACAACTAATGATGTTTTATTTCCTTTAGATTTTAGTATGGCGGCTCCACGCAGTCGTCCAACACGGTCCTACAGTCCAACTATACTGTGGTCCAATACTCTAACAGAGGGCCTAGCTAATGCGAGTGCAACAAAATAGCTACGGGTAAGAGCTTCAATCTTATTGCCTAGTACAAGTTGCTCAAAACAACCAATTCATTTAAATCGATCGAAAAGCAATACAAATTAACATTGACATTCGAAAAAAGTAAGCGACGCGGTCATTTTATTGCACTCGCACTAGGGCCCTCTTGTCCCAACGTACGATTGATCAAAATAGACTCTCCACACATCGGTCAAACTTTTTGAAGTTACGTTAAGAAGGAAATTACTAAAACCTTTTCCAGAATGAAGGAGCAGAACCCCGATGTTAAAGAAAGGGTGCAGAAACGTACAGCATAATATTAAAAAAAAAAGGAAATTTTGTGGTTAGATTGCCTAAAAAGAGTTAAATTTAAGTACCTGCAAAACCCCTTAGTGGCAGAAAGACATTAGTTAATAGGTTTGAAGCTATGCGGGAGCGAATCTGCGCTTCTTAGAAACCATATAAACCTCGGTTCAGTTAGGTTAGAAGACCATACAAAGCTCAAAGGCGAGCAAACGGAGCGAGCGTAGTCTAATTTGTACTATTTGACTTTTTATTGGAAACATTTTAAGTCAACTTAACTTCAAAATTTCATTTTCAGTTTTTTCTGTAAGTTTCTTTTCTGCACCCTGTCCACCACAGGGGGGGGGGGGGTTCTTCCCCTTCTTTCCCTTCTCACTCCCCGCAAATCTTAATTTGACGGTCCACATACAAAATTTTTACCTCATTATTCGAAGTGAATACAGAGACTAACGTCTGACCTGAAGTGACCACACTGCTGTGTGGAGAGTCTGTCTGTTCGTTTGAGTTGGCCAATACTTTTGATCTGGGTACGAACGCGCGCTATCACGAAACAACATGCAAAGAGTATTCAAATACTACGTAATACCAACATGCTATTATTATATAATATAAACTATTATAATATACCATAATATTTAGTTATATATTATGGTATATTATAATAGGTTGGGGAAAAACTTTCTTCGCATTTTTTAAGAAAATTCAAAACATTTTTTTAATAAAGTTTATTTACATTTAACTAAAGTATGCAGGTACCATTTTGTTCGATAACTTTTTGCCATCTTGTAGGTAGGGACATGATCCCATTGCTATATAAATTTTGGGGCTTCTTATCAAAATACCGCGACAAGTGGTTTTGGCAGTCCTCTCGTGATGTTAACCTGACACTGCCTAGAGAATTCTGAAGAGAGCGAAACAGGTGGAAATCTGAAGGCGCAAGGTCAGGACTATACGGCGGATGCATTAACACCTCCCAGCCAAACACTTAATTTTTGCTGAATGGCTAAAGATGTGAGAGGTCTAGCGTTATCATGATGAAAAACCACACCCCTTCTGTTGATTAATTCCGGCCGCTTTCTCTCAACTTCTTGCTTTAATCTCATCAGTTATTCGCAGTAGATTTCAGAATAGATGGGCCTGCCTGGTGGTAACAGCTCATAATGAATAATGCCCTTCCAATCCCATCACACACACAGCATCACCATGTTGCGAGTTAACCCGGGTTTCGCCACAGTCTGTGAAGCCTGACCGGCCTTTGACCACGACCTTTTTCGCACGTTCTTGTCGTACGTGATCCATTTTTCATCACCAGTTATCAGCTTCTTCAAAAATGGTTCGGTTTCATTACGTCGTAATAAAGAATCACAAATGAGTACACGGTTCATTAGGTTTCTTTCAGTGAGCTCGTGGGGTACCCAAATATCGAGCTTTTTTGTGTACCCAGTTTTTTTTTAATGCGCCAAAACTGTTTTGTGGTCAATTCCCAGTTCTTCAGCTACGTCGTAACTACTGATATGCCGATCTTGCTCCACTTTTTCAAAAATGGCATTAATTTAATCCGTAATAGGGCGACCAGAACCACGTGCATCACTGACATCAAAATTTTCGGATTGAAAACGCTTTGTTTCTTTCTGGAGTTTCTTTGAGGGATCGGATCCGAAATGAGGTAATCCGACAGAAAACTAAAGTCATCGACATAGCCCATCGAATTAGCAAGCTGAAGTGGCAGTGGGCCGGCCATAGGTGGTAGGAGCTGGATGAGAGTAGCCGTGGATCGTGCAGAGTGGCGTGCAATTGGAGAGGCCTATGTCCAGCAGTGGACTAGTATGGGCTGATGATGATGATGATGATGATGATAATGAAAACGCTTAAACCAAATTCGTGCTACTCTCACAGACACTACACTATTCCATAAACATCACAATTTTTTTTCGCGGCTTGCGTTGCATTTTTACCTTTTTTGTAGTAAAATTTTAGAATGTATCGAATTTCTTCATTAGATTCACTCATCTTGACAGTACGAAAAACAAATGAAAAACACACATTTTCCTAATTTGAATTTGGAATTATCTTCTTTAAAATTTAAATTTTTAATGATACCAAAGCCAGCCAGATACAAATACATAGTCAGGTCATAAGTTCTGTCACACAATAAAAACTTTTAAATTTAGAATGCTGGCCACTAAAAAGTTTATTGAATTCGAATTTCGAATTTTTCATGAAAATAAAAATGTGTACTTTTTAGAATTTTCCTCATTTTTAAATATGGAGTGGACACTTAAAGAAGACCGTGTCGCGGTTATTGCGTTGCATCGTTGCGGTTACGCGCCAATTCAAATTTTCGACTTACTGAAAAATTTGAATATATCCAAAAGATTCGTTTATCGTACCATAAAACGATACAATGAAGACTCTAGTGTAGATGACAGGTCAAGAAGTGGTCCCCCTTGCTCTGTTAGAACTCCAGCAGTGATAAAAGCTGTGAAGGCGCGAATTCAAAGAAATCCCATACGTAAGCAGAAACTGTTGGCCCTTCATATGGGGTTAAGCAGGACCACGGTGAAAATGGTGTTAAATGAAGACTTAGGGCTTAGGGCATATCGAAGAAAAACAGGACATCGTGTGGACGCTCGTTTAATGGACCTGAGACTGAAGAGATGCCGCGCTTTGTTGAAGCGGTACGCTGGAAAAAAGCACCGGGAAATTCTTTTTTCGGATGAAAAAATTTTCACCGTGGAAGAGAGCTACAACAAAAAAAAAGATTAGGTATATATTGTTTTAAACTTTCATGGTCACTAACATTAGAATAGTTTGTTACGGGATTGCTACCATGTACCTTATTTTTGAGTTCCCGATATTTCGGCACTGTTGCAAGCGCCATGCTCACGGAGTAACACGGAGTCAGTTACACGGAGTCAGTTACTCCGTGAGCATGGCGCTTGCAACAGTGCCGAAATATCGGGAACTCAAAAATAAGGTACATGGTAGCAATCCCGTAACAAACTATTCTAATAAAAGATTAGGTGTACGCACACAGCAGTGAAGAAGCGAGCAACCGTATTCCGCGTGTCCAATGACGTCATTTTCCATCCTCGCTCATGGTTTGGTCGGGAGTCTCTTATTGGGGCTTAACTGAGGTATATTTTTGTGATAAAGGCGTAAAAACGAATGCAGTTGTGTATCAAAATACAGTCCTCAAGAACCTTGTGGAACCTGTTTCTCATACCATGTTTAATAACAGGCACTGGGTATTCCAACAAGATTCTGCGCCAGCTCAGAGAGCGAAAAGCACACAAGACTGGCTGGCGGCGCGTGAAATCGACTTCATCCGGCACGAAGACTGGCCCTCCTCCAGTCCAGATTTGAGTCCGTTAGATTACAAGATATGGCAACACTTGGAGGAAAAGTCCTGCTCAAAGCCTCATCCTGATTTGGAGTCACTCAAGGCATCCTTGAATAAGGCAGCGGCCGATATTGACATGGACCTCGTTCGTGCAGCGATAGACGACTGGCCGCGCAGATTGAAGGCCCGTATTCAAAATTGCGGGGGTCATTTTGAATAAACTTTATTACCATATGAATCTATGTTTTATTAAGTTTATTTTGCTATATAAATGGTTACATAAATAATAAACATGGCTAAATTATTTCATATTACACATGTACGCGCGCTCCAGACTTAGTGCTCGAATCGCGCGCGAACCCCGCGAAGGTCCGCCAACGCGAAGTGTGGAGCCGATTTGCGCAAGCGTTCGCGGGTTCTTTGCGCTCTGCTTCGCGGCGTTCGCTTTTTATACTTGTAACTTTTTCTTTCCGACAAATGGTTTAACGAGAAAATGCTATGAAGTATCGGAACCTCTAGACACTTCGCTAAACCATGAGTCGAAAAGAAAAGTCAAAAGTATTAAAAGCGTTTAATTTAGGCTCCTTAATACGATGAAAAACAAAGATTTAAATTTTATGAAGTTTCATAATTTCATCACAAAAATTTTTTTCTGGACTTCTGGAGGCTCCGATATTTGATTGCATTTTCTCGCTAAACCATGTGTCGGAAAGAAAAAGTCATAAGTATAAAAAGCATTTAGTTTGGGCACCCTTATACCTTCAAAACAAAGATTTGAGTTTTATGTTTTTTTTTTAAATTCAGTCCCTTTGCTGCACTCCAACCATGTTTAGGCATCTTTTATCCAGAATTAATTGTTACAACTGGCTTGGTACACTGTAAATGATTTTTCAAATTCTTCGTATGATGAAAATCGGCCTCTGACCTGCAACTTTTTTCATTTAACAGAAACAAACAAAGATTTCACAACAACACGAACAGAAAACAACACGGAATCAGGTTGTGTCAAACTGCCAATTTTTTTTTGTACTGCCGGCTCCCGATGTAATTTTTGGGTGCCGGCGCCGGCAGCGGAGGCACTGCCTATTTATTAGTTTTTTTTAGATATGTCACCATAAATACGAAATTCCATACGCCTGTGTGTGAGACGTTCCCCCTTTACCTGCCTTATTGTATTTCTAGCTCTGAGTACTGAATATATTACTCTATGATTTCTAGCCTGTCTACACTCCAAACACACACACTTTGTGGAATAAAATAAAATAAAATAAATAAAATAAATAAAATAATCATTTATTTGTTCGGACATGTGTACATAGTAGATGGGATGTTATAAAATTTAGTTCCAACATGCTGTACCAAAACGGTGTACAAATTTTAAAAATAGAATTTAATAATAATTTGATTCAATATGTCATATAAATTGAAAATTAAATAATGTCAAAATTAATGTCAAAATGGAAATAAAGAATTAGTCAATATATAGATGTCAAGTTTAAACTAATTATAGTTGATAATTTAATTAGATTTGTAATTTATCATTCATGAAATCTCGAATTGTATAATAGCACTTTGTAATTAATAAATTCTTTAATTTCACCTTGAAGTCATTAAAATGTGATTCTCTTAATGTTAGGGGGAGCTTATTGTATATTTTGGGTGCCATGCATAATACATTCTTGCTCATAAGAGCTGTCCTCGATGTGGGCATACAGAGTCTAGTTTTGTCACGACGGCTGCGGCTTACCACATCTGCCCATTTTTTAAATAATTTTGGATTGGCTTTTACAAATAATGCTATTTCCAAAATGTACATGGACGGAAGTGTTAGAATTCTGTGTTTTTGGAAATATGATTTACAGCTATCGGTTGTTTTCAGTCCGAACATAGCTCGTATGCACCTTTTTTTGTATTTTAAAAACAATTTCCTTATCCGTGGAGTTTCCCCAGAATATAATGCCATATCTCAGGTTTGATGCAGCTAGGCCATGATAGGCTAGGAGTAGGGCATCGGTATTTAGTACAGGAGCTAGTTTAAAGAGTGCGTAGGCACACCTGCTAACTTTTTTACTAAGATACTCGATGTGAGCTTTCCAATTAAGTTTTTTGTCAATAAATATACCTAGAAACTTGGCGTTGTCGACCTCATATACTTTGTCATCTTTATAAGTTAATTCAATACCCGATGAGTTAGGCAATCTTTGATTAAAATGCATTTGCTGAGTTTTGCTTAGGTTAATTTTTAGATTATTGTTATTCAACCAAGAAATTATCAATGTCAGGGAGTTATTAATGTCATGTGCATAATTGTCAGGTTCTTTACATGCTACTGTTAAAGTGCTGTCATCTGCAAATAGGGTCATAGGATGGTTTGTCACTTTCGGTAGGTCATTTATGTAAATTATGAACAGAAGTGGGCCCAATACGCTACCTTGTGGTACTCCAAATCTAACAGTTCGTTCTGTCGATAAAAAGTCTTCCTCTTGTTTAGTTTTAAAATTTATCTTTGAGATTGCTGTTTGCTGTTTTCTGTTTGTCAAGTAAGAGTGTATAAGTTTTGCTAAATTTCCTCTGATTCCATATGTCATAAGTTTATTGATTAAAATGTCATGATTTACACAGTCAAAAGCTTGAGTCATGTCACAGAAAATAGCACATACTGGATTTCTCCTGTCAACATTAGGTATTACATTATTTAAAAATTCAAAGATAGCCATGTTTATGTTTGTATTTTGTCTAAAGCCGTGTTGTTCTTTGCACAAAATGTTATGTTTTTCTAGATACGAGTAGATCTCCCTAGAAATGTATTTCTCAAAAATTTTTGAAATAACCGGTACTAGTGCTATAGGTCTATAGTTTTCTATTTGTTGTTTGCTCTCTTTTTTATGTAAGGGTTTGACAATGGTGGTTTTGAGTTGATCAGGGTATTTTCCTTCGCTTATACACAAATTGATGATGTGACTCAAATGGCCGCATATTAAATCACTGACTAATTTTATTATTTTGGTTGATATTCCATCGATTCCTTTGCTGTTAGTGTTTTTTAAACTAAGAATAATTCTGTGGATATCAATGGGAATACTTGGTAGCATAAACATAGAATGTTTTTGAGTTTGTATATTGGATGTAACATTATTGCCAGAATCGGGTATTGTTGTAATTTTATCGATAAAATAGTCATTAAAAATATTTGCAATTGTTTTAGGGTCATCTACAATATTATTTCCTACTTTAATGTCTTGTATGTGTTCTTTAGGTTTATTTTTTTTGGAGTTATTTACTAACGCCCAAGTAGTTTTTGCTTTGTTTACTGAATTTTTTATCGCATTATTATTTTGCGCACGTTGTGTTAATTTCATTATCTTTTTAAAAAGTTTACTATATTTGTTAAAAGCATTTTTATTTTCAATAGTAGGATTGAACCTTGAGTGCCATAGTAATTGCCTTTTTATTGTAAGTAATATTGTAATATTTGTGTTTGTGGTGAGTGAACTGATCAACTGACTAATTAAGTGATCATTCATTCATTTGTGTTTTTTTGTGACCATTAGTGTGAGCACTCTGACTAATCTGTGTTCAGGCCGTCGACATACCATACAATCGCAACTTTAGTATGGATTTATGTCCTTACTTTGTCTTATCATTGCGATATAAAAATACCCTATCATAATAAAATCAGTATTGACTCAAATATTGACTAAAATTATATATTATTGTATATATATTATTTTATTGACTAAAATTAAATATAGACGTATTTAAATGAAACTACTTTTACGGATTATTTCGCGATTTATTAACATTTTATTTAACCTGACGTTTCGAACACTTTACTAATAAAGTTTCGAAATAATCCGTAAAAGTAGTTTCATTTAAATGTATCGTGTTCGCGTAAATAAAAGACAACAGTATATAGACGTATTATAATAATTATGTTTAATGTTGGTAACATTGTGAAGTTTCTTTGACTAATCTGTAGAAGTTTATGTCATCGTCGCGCCCAGGCCGTCCACATACCATACAATCGCAACTTTAATATGGATTTATGAACTTACTTTGTCTTATCATTGTGATATAAAAATACCCTATCATAATAAAATAAGTATTGACTCCTTGGGCTTACAAGTTCCATGATTACTATTAATTTTAGACGTATTATAATAATTATGTTTAATGTTGGTAACATTGTGAAGTTTCTTTGACTAATCTGTAGAAGTTTATGTCATCATCGCGCCAATTTTTGATAAATTGTATAAGTTGTTAGCAAATTATATCAAGATTTTATTAAATTTCGTGCCAATAAATACAAAATGGGAAAGTCTTTACGAAAATGTAAAGTTTGTGGGATCAGACGCGTTAATAAAAGTGCCATAAATATATCAATATTTATGGCCAGATATCCACTTGACCCTACTTTTGTTAATATGCGATATTTTAAATATTTCTTATCCTTCCAGTTTATGTATTGTTTTGACCGTGTTTGCAGCAATTTGCAACGACAAAGTGCACTCCTAGATTTGATATCTTGTCATAAATCCGCTTTAATCGTGCCTTATCATTGAAACGATAGTAATGAAATTAAATTATCGATAAACCAATACATTTACTTAATTTGACGATATAAAATATTTAATATTTATTTTAGATGCCCATAAACCATCAACCCATAAACGATGGGTAAAATTAACTGGAAATGAAGATTTGGCCTATTTACCTATACAAAAGTTAAATGATTTTTTTTGTGTGGAAACCACTTTCCAACATGCGCCTCTAATAAAAAAGGCAATCGATTAAAAAGGAATGCCGCACCTTCTTTGCAATTGAACATGCCACCACTACCTGATCAAACCCTTTTGGAATTTCCCATTCCCATTTTTGTTTTACCTGATAAAACCAAAAAGGGTTATTTATTTGATTTTATGTTTGTTTAGTAGGGTTCCGTACCCAAAGGGTAAAACGGGACCCTATTACTAAGGATCCGCTGTCCGTATGTCTGTCTGTCTTTCTGTCTGTCCATCTGTCATCAGGCTGTATCTCATGAACTGTGATAGAAAGTTTAAATTTACACAGATGATGTCTATAAATTAAGTTAGGAATAAACTCAAGGATAAAAATGCTGGATAATGGGTTGTTTTATAAAATATAATCTAACTTTAACGGATTTATCTATTTTTCAGTTTTAAAGTCAACCAAATATAATTATACACATACAGCAATAGTTGTACCTACGATGTTAATATTAAACTGCAATTTGTGTTAGCTACGGTCTATACGAAAACAAAATGTGTACAGTGTTTGGGAAATCTCCACTAAAAATAAGAGGGATAAATTCTACTCAAGGTTATAAATGCAGGATGATGTTTTGTACAAGCTAACTTAAGAGGACTATCTATTTTTCAGTTTTAAGGTCAACCAAATACGGGTTTGGAAAGAAATCAAGCTCCCCACAGTCACTCTCTCCCCCAAACCAGCCGCTTTGCCCCGACAGCGATTTTTTACAACGAGTGAACTTCACGGCTCACGCGGCATGCGCCGAAGCTACATCATTCATTAGAGTAATAATAACTCATATAATGTAAAAAAAGATAATAGCTTTGGTATGTTTTGTATTACATAATATAATAAATACGTTGAATTTAATTCATATTTTTATTTTAGTACATACAACTGACATATTTTAATGGTAAAAAGTACCCACCCGACCTACCAATTGATCGCGGATTTATCGATATCGATAGATAAGAACGATACAGCTTCGTCAAGCCCTAGGCTGTCAATTAGTGTGACAATGTTGGCACAGTCAACAGCACGTCGACCTACCCAAAAAGTCAAAAATTCTTCAATAGATTTTCAACTTTAAGCCTGACATTTAGAGAACATTTTCAAATGAGAAAATTTGACATTTGGTAGGTCGACGAGCTCAGCTGTTGTCCGTACAAGTTCAAATTACCAGTGCGGTACAATTTTCTTCCATAAATCGGTTCAGTGGCTAGTGCTAGAATGCCGACCTATTACTTATTATATTTACTCGATCTATGATGCCGACTCTTATTACGTAGTATTTAAATCCTGTTAGTTAATTTTCTCGGGTAATTAAAAATTCACGGTGTATTTCGTAGTGGTTTCGCTGGAAGGAAACTCCGCAGCGCAACCACTTTCAATAACAAAATACGGCGAAACTTGAGACATAGATTTTTTTTAATAGAACTAGAATTCTGTACATTTCATAGATTTTATTGAGAAACTTATACTAGTTAAATCAAAAGTGGTTCCGCCGTAAAGCATGACGTAAAAAAAGGAGGTTCTCAGTTTGACCCGTATGTATGTATGTATGTAAATCGCGGATCGCGATCCTCGATTTTCTCGCGTTTGGCTCATCTGATTTTGATGCGATTTTCAGAAAAGTATTTGTTACATTCTGGAGAAGGTTTTAGTATGCATATCATACTGTTGAGCTGATGATGGAGGCCACAGAACTCCTTAACGGTTAGGAGTCAATAGATAATACTGCGATTTGTTTACAGAACGTATTTCGTAGTGTATTAGGCAGATGTGGCGCTTACGAGGTACCAGTCAGTTATTTTATTTACTGGGGGCGAAAACCAGTACATTTTCGCGAAAACCCTCAATGAGGGTACTTAGGCATTGAAGGCAGGATCTTATCCTATGGTTACGACACTTCTGTTAATAACGATATTTTTAAACGACTTCTATAATGATAGATCCTCAATTGGAAGATAAAGTATTGTTAAAGTCCTAACACTAAAAATGGTAAAATAAAAAAAGTTTTAATAAAAAACTAAGAACTCCACTACTGTTCCACTTCTGATAGAGCGTTAGAGGCGTAAGTAATTGGTTACGTCACGTAATAGGCTTCTAGGTTTTGCTTATCAGCTTAGGTCATAGTGTTTTTATTTTAGGCTAAATCATAGAGCTATGTATTTACTAGTATTTTGTTCAGCTAATTGTTTAAATTCATTTTATAAAAAACTGACAGTATTTTTGAATTGTGTTTATTCTTTTTGTAATTAACCTAAGTCATGGACGTTAAAAAATGTATTTAAGTATATTTATCCGTTACATAATACAAGCTATACTAAGTTTGAGATTAGCAACTTAGTGTTATTGTGAAAAAAAAAATTCTCCTGGTTTTAATAATAATTTAATGATTGATTGATTCTTTATAACACAACAGACATAATTATCAAGAAATACGTTCATATTTAGACGTCAGTACAATCCTTACTAATATTATAAATATGAAAGTATCTCTGTCTGTCTGTCTGTCTGTTACGCTTTCACGCCGAAACTTCAGAATCGATTTTGATCAAATTTGGTACAGATATAGACTAAAGCTTAGTTAAGGACAAAGGCTACCTTTTATTGTAAAAAAAAGCCTGAAGAGTTTGAGATAAAACTTTGTACTTAGCAAATTAATAAGAGATAAAATTTCTAAATGTTAACCTATTCTATGGCGATGAAAGGTTGTAGGTCGTGTGGAAGTCCAAACAGAGTCACACTTTTACGCCTGTTTGTCTTTTGATAAATACAACCCGAGTGTTTCAAACCCATAGTAAAAAGCTCATTTTTAATGCGTGCTGCAGCGCAGAGCACAATGTTGCTGAATTATGAGACACACCAAAGATCATGTAGTCCACGCGAACGAAGTCGCGGGCACAGCTACTAAATTATTAATGTTTACTATCAATAATACATATTTCTAATAATATTAAATTACAAAAGGTTACGACTAAACCTTTGAGGTGTCTAAAATATCTTTATCGAGATGTTCGTAGCTCAGTGGGAGCAGTGCTTTAGTATCAATTACTAAAGTTAAGCACATAACACCGCGGTCGTAAGTGAATGGGTGACCATTCCGACCATATTTAGTGACATTTAATTACGAGCATCTCCGTGCTTTGAAAGGCACGTTAAAAGTTGGTCCCGGCTAATATCGCTTGATATTGGTTGTGAAGCCTAGTCAGAGGCCTTAAGGCGGCTTGATTACATCTGACAGTAAGGTTTAATCACTGGCCTTACCTATAACTACCCCCCGCACTGGGCCTGCGTGGTGAAGTATGGCCCAAACCACCAAATAATTTTGGAACTAGAAACAACGTTATTGACATTAAACTCGTGTTAGTTAGAAACGTCACAGAATAAGCCGCGTTCCAAAAAGATAGTGATTTTAATTTATTATTTTTAGTTTAATGGTTTATATTTTAGATGTGTAATATTTTATTTGTTGTAATAAATAGTAAAAACGTTTCTGGTCCGCCCTTCGTCTGTGCAGTGCCTTATATCACCGAATTATGGTTGACTTTACAAAAAAGTTCCTAATGAACAGTACATACTGTTTTGTAAGATTTTATATACATACTCCTTTGTATTTATCTTCTTTCCAAAGATATTCGCCGTGTCATTTACGTCTGTCAAGTGTGTCAAGTCAATAAATTTAATAAATTTTCTGAATTGAATTTCCACAAAAAATATTTTAAATAGTATTTGATGCTCATACAAGTTTTATAAAGCTTTATAAAATTAAACCAGCAGCAAGATTAACACTCTCGTTTACACAGATATCTGGAACTGGAACCAATCATGTATTTTTTTATTCTGAGGTTCTGTGATGTACTTACGTGAGTAAATAAAATTTATTGGAACTATCCTTGCCTTCTGGATCTGTTTATTCATGAAAGTTCCTTTTTAGCTACAGTTACAAGAGAACGAGAAGATAATCTGAGACTAGGAATCTGTATTTCTGGGACTGAACTAAGTGTATTTCTTATTTTGAAGTTCTTAAATATACAATTATCGTTTAACTACAGTTTTTATTATAAAGTACCCATTATTATTATTAAGACAGGTTCTGATAGCTACTATACAGCGCATACTACCGACCGATTATAAAGAATCGATTAAAGTGCATCGATATCTCGATTATGTATAGATCTATGCAATTTAATATAGCCCGTGGACATTTACGGTCATCAGACATCACATCACTATTAAGTATCTCACTAAGGGGTCGTCCATTAATCACGTGATGTTTTTTTAGCAAATTTTTAACTCCCCCCTCCCCCATGGTGATACGTGGTGAGGTTTTAGACTATCCCCTCCCACCCCTACTCAAATCACGTGTATTTTTTTAAAACAGATTTCACGACGCGTTTTACACCAGAGTTCTAAGCCTCGGGCAATAATCGCAACTGCGGAACGCACGAACTCCGGTCTCGTAAGTTTTGAAATAAAACCGCTGTTCCACCACCGCACCGGGCGCGGGTGAATACCGCTCCATGAGTTTTTAGCCTTGAGTCAAGGTCAGGCACCTCTTTTCGGTTTAGAAATCGCGTTCAAAGAAAATAAATACACGTGATATCTTACTACAACAACCCCCTCCCCCTAGTGATATTTCGTGATTATTTCCGACGCCCCCCCCCCTTTCGAGCCTCACGTGATTAATGGACGACCCCTAAGTTTTTTCTTTTCTTTTTTTTTTGTCACTCGACGAAAAAGTTTCCAATCAATTGAAGTAAGTGACGTTTACTTTTTCGATATTCCTAGCCCGCTATCTTCTACGTATACGACAAAGTATACGTAGTATTATTTGATCGGAAAAGCGCGGGAATCTTTAGACTCGACGGGCGTCTTTTTTTCCTTCTGAATTTTATTTTTAATATTTAAGGGATTGCGTTCAGGAGGGTAGTGTTTGTGTAGATAACTATTATTTGTGTACATATATTTATTGTTTAGTAGTGTTTATTTGCTGAAAAGTAGGTGAGCTGCACAGTTTTCTTTTGAAAATGAATGATCCTCCAGATGATCCGGGAGGGTCACCTCCTTCACTTTTATCCGACGAACTTGCCGATCTTCCTGATGTTAACCTTTCTCCACCTCCGGCAGGATACTTTGTAACTGTTACGAACGATTCTGACACCGATATTTCAACTTCAGCTACAGAACACGAGCATATTATTAAACGAAAGCGTAAAAACTTAGGCCAAGTAAACCGAGAATCTGTACCGCGCCAGAATGATTTGCCTGCTGTAGTTCCTCATACAGTTGCCAATAGTCAAGACTTGCCGAATAATAACACACCTATAGGGCGTAAAACTTACAATGACTCGGATATTGCTCCATATGTTGTTCATGTGCAAAAAGTCTTAGCCTCTCCTAATGACGGAGCCACTTTGCACCCGATTGAGGTTGGGAAATTCTTAAAAAAGTATTCCTTCAAAAATATAATTGATGGCAGTGTTAAAAGTATTGGCCGTAATAAAATATCAGTATCATTCTCGAAGTTCTCTGATGCTAACTTCTTTATGGGCCATTATAGCTTGGAATCTAACAAATTGAAAGCCTTTGTACCTACATTCAATATCACCAGAATGGGACTTGTTCGTGGTGTTCCTGCGGATTGGTCACCTGATGAAGTTAAAGCTAACATGTCTGTACCAATTGGATGTGGAGAAATAATGAAAGTAAGACGCCTTAATTTCAAAACTTTTATTGATAGTTCTGCATCTTGGAAGCCATCCCAAACAGTAGTTATCACATTTGATGGACAAACTTTGCCCAAACGAGTCTTCATTTGTTACAATGCTTTACCAGTAGATTTGTACATTTTCCCTACAATTCAGTGTTTTAACTGCTGCCGGTTTGGCCATACCAAAAAACAATGCAGATCAAAGCCCCGCTGCTTTAAGTGTGGACAGAGCCATTTTGGAAATTCTTGTGCTATTGATGATCATCATGCCTCTTGTTGTTTGTGTTCTGGTTCACATTTTGCAACCAGTAAGTCTTGTCCAGAATTCATGCGCCAAAAAAATATTAAGACTTATATGGCTGAAAATTCAATTTCTTATGTAGAAGCTTCCAAACTTCACCCTCCGGCTTCCAAGTCATATGCTGATATTTTGTCCTCCAGTCCTGAAAATGTAACACAAGTGATCAGCCCTCGGGATACTTCTGCTAAAATTAAAACTTCCAAGGCAACAAATTCTTATAAAAAAACAGTTCTTTTGACCCCTCGCCCTTCACCATCGTTTTCTAAGGGCTATGACAAAAAAGCTCATAGTGATCTAATTAAGGATTATTCCTTCCCCTCCCCAAGGGATGGTTGCGCCATTATGAGCCAGCCCCAAGATCAGCAAAAATCGAATCTTACAGACCTTATTGTAGTCCTAATTAATTTAGTTTCCCAATTTAATTCAAACTCACCGTCCAACGCTGCCCCCATAATAGAAAGTTGCATTCGATTCCTCCAAGATGGATTTACACGCCAAAGTAATTCAATGGAATTGCCAGAGTATTTTAAGCAAAAAGAGTGATTTTTATTATTTAATTAATATGTATGAGCCATTTGTTTTTGCTCTGTCAGAAACATGGCTCAAACCTAATATTAAGTTTAAAGTAAGTGGTTTTAATTCTATTAGGGAAGATAGACTGGATGGATATGGCGGGGTTGCCATATTTATTAACAAGTCTATTCCTTTCTCCCCAATTGCAATACCCAATCATAGTAATGATTTTTCTATAACTGCTGTCAGTGTTTACAATATTTGCCTAGTCTCTTTGTATATTCCTTATCCCTCTTTCTCAATTTTTAATGAAATCAGTCAAATAATTACCACACTCCCTAAACCTTTGTTGATTCTTGGTGATTTTAATTCTCATCACTGTGCATGGGGTAGTGGTAAATCCAATGCTGCAGGAGAAATGTTAATTGATATCATAGATAGGCATAATTTATGTACTTTAAACTCTGGTTCACCAACACGCCGCACAGCTCCAGGCCAAAATAAAAGTGCTGTTGATCTTTCTATTTGTTCTCCAAATTTAGCATCATCACTAACTTGGCAAACTCTTTCCTCAACATTTGGCAGTGATCATTTTCCCATCTTGATTTCTTTCCCATTTAATAATCCTTCTATTCCAAAATATGTTCCACAGCTGAAACATAGGCTCCCAGATAGAAACAATAGTTCCTGGAATACTTTTAGGGAAAGTGTAGAGCAACAACTTTCTTCTCTTCCGAGTATTTCCCCTGGCAATGAAACAATTTGTGCCGATTCCTTGGCTAGTTTATTGATAGAATCTGCAAATAAAGCTTTTCCATTAAAAAACTCCAGTCATAAAATTCCCTCTCCACCTTGGTGGGATAAAGAATGCACTAAGGCTATTAAAAAACGTAAAGCAGCCGAACGAAAATATAAAAATTGTATGTCAAATGCGAATTTTATAGAACTTAACAACATCAGCGCTGCAACTCGCAAACTTTTTAAAAAGAAAAAGTTTGAGAGCTGCAGGAAGTTTTGTGCATCAATCTCACCTAATACTCCATCCACCATAGTTTGGCAAAATATCCGTCGATTTAAATCAGCAATGGCTGACTCTTCTCGTCCTTCTATTTCTTTAGATATTGCCGATGAATTTTTAGATAAACTGGCCCCTCCGTGGGTTCCACAGAAGTTAGATTTTAATATTCCAGTTCCCATTGTCACAGGTTCCTGTTTTGATTCCCCGTTTTCACTTTTTGAACTAAAAGGAATCATTCGAAATCTTTCTGATTCTTCGCCAGGTAAAGATGGGATCCCATACTCCTTATTCCTTGATCTTAATGATAGGGTTCTTAGTTTTTATTTAGAGTTAATTAATTCTATTATGAACTCTGGAAATGTTCCACCATCTTGGAAGTCACAAATTGTGTTGCCAGTTCCTAAACCAAATAAATCTCCATCTGACTCCTCCTCATACCGACCAATAGTCCTTTCCTCCGTTTTGATCAAATTAGCTGAACATTTGATAAAAAACCGCCTTGAGTGGTTTCTCGAGAGTAATAACTTGCTAGCAGACAGCCAGTTCGGATTTAGGAAAGGAAAAGGAACAGGTGATAATATTAGTTTACTGATTTCTGATATCATTTTTCTGATAATGTTTCAGTCGTAGCAGCTTTCTTAGACATAAATTCAGCATACGACAACGTTTTAATTTCTGTTTTACTACACAAACTGTACTCTTTAAATACTCCTGTACGTATTTGTAATTTTATTAAAAACATCTTATCCGAAAGATTTATTGAGTTATCTCAAGGTGCTTCATCATACAAACGCACATCTTGGAAAGGCCTTCCTCAAGGTTCAGTTCTCAGTCCCTTGTTATACAACGTCTATACTTATGATTTAGCATTATCATTTGATAATAATACAAACATTTTGCAATATGCTGATGACTTAGTGTTGTATAATGTTAACAAATCCATACTTGCAGCTGCCAACTCATTAACTTCCTCATTGTCAGATTTGAAATTCTGGATGGATCAAAATGGTCTTGAACTATCTGTTTTCAAAAGTGCAGTTGTTATATTTTCTAGAGTAAGAAATCCTCCTCCAGTTCAAGTTTTGTATGATCAAGTTTCCATTCCGATTAAAACCCATCACAAATTTTTGGGAGTTATACTTGACTCTAAACTTTCAGGCAGTCCTCACTGTAAATACGTCGTAGAGAAATGTAAAAGGATACTTAATTTACTTAGATGTTTATCGGGAGTATGGTGGGGTGCTCACCCCTTTTCAATGAAGCTTGTGTACAATGCTCTCATCAGGAGTGTTTTAGATTACGGAACTTTCTTGCTTGAGCCAGGTAATTTAACAGCCTTCAAAAAACTGGATCTAATTCAATCAAAAGCTCTTAGAATCGTAACAGGTGCAATGAGATCTAGCCCTGTTAATGCACTTCAGGTAGAGTGCTGCGATTCTCCTCTCAGACTTAGGCGTCAGTTCCTATCTGACAAATTCCTTTTTCGCTTATTCCATTTTTCAAACCATCCAATTTACCCAAAACTGCAGTGCTTATTGCAAAAAGTTTCCACATCAGCTTACTGGAGGCATAAGTCTGAACCTAACATTTTAATCAGCTACAGAAAGTTAACGTCTATGTCTTCTCCTACTCACCGTTCAAATCACTTACCTTTGTTTCTCTGCAGCCTCGATTCTCTAATATTTCCCATAAATATTCGGCCACTTTCTATTGATAAACAAGATCCGAATATTCAGTCAAAATTTATTGAAATACTAAATTCTGAGTTTGATGGCTTTCACTATATCTATACTGATGCTTCCAAACATTCTCCTAATGAAGCCACTGGTGTGGGTGTGTATCACACTCAGTATGATATTGTGCAAAAAATTAAGTTACCCCCAGAAACGTCTGTCTTCACAGGTGAATGCTATGGCCTTTTAAAAGCCATAGAATACATAAAATTAATGCATCTTAAACATACAGTCATATTAACCGATAGTATGAGTGCCCTCTTAGCTCTAAGCAAGTTTCCATTTAAATTTAAAACACAATTTCCAGTTATATATGACATCAGAAAGGCTTATCATGACTGCGTTTTACGAGGATTTAATGCTTGTTTTTCCTGGATTCCGGGACATTCTGGCATCAAGGGTAACGAAGTGGCTGACCGGATAGCAAACGAGGCAATACTTTCTGGAGACATGTTTCCTTATAAAAACTACTGTCACGACCTCTTATCACTACCTAAGACTTCATTACTTGACTCTTGGCAATCGGAGTGGGAAAACAGCAGCCAACTCAAAAGTAAATTTTGCCCAAATTCAACCGCGAATTTCAGTAAGACCTTGGTTTTTCAAGGCGAAGTTTGGCAAGTTAGTGACTTCTATTTTAACTCGTTTAAGATTGGGCCATACATGTTCCCCAGCTCACCTTGCCAGGCTTCGTCTTATTGAAGACCACTGATCAAATAATACTATTGAAGACGATATTCACTGATCAAATAATACTATGACGATATTTGTGAGTGCGGCACTGACATTGATGATATAAATCACATTATTTTAGCCTGTCCGAAATATGACCGTTCCATGTTTTATGCTGAACTTATTTCCCTTAAAATTCCCTTTCCTACATCCACTATTTCATTGCTTTGTACAAATGACCCTGCTGTATATAACTGTTTAGCTGCATTTATTATCTTAAATAATATAAAACTATAATCCTATACATTGTTATACATTTACATTATTTTTAACATATTAATTTTATTCCCATGTAATAGAAGTTATTCTACCTTTCCCTAGTCTCCTGATCCTTGTAACTCCTTTTTTTCCAAATTCCGATCTTAGGCCTTTTAATTTTCCCTGATTCCCGTTTTTTACTCGACACTGGTAAAGGGCAATCCGCCCGTATCCATAAAGACAGTGCTGTCATGTCATCACTGTCAAATAAAATAAAAATTATTTGATCAGTGAGTGACGTGTACTAACTAAAAAACAAGGCAATTTGTTGTGTAAAATTTAATAAAAGTACCTATTTGGTTACTTATTCTATAACATTAGCCATGGATTCAGAAGTAATAAAAGAGAAGATACATACTGAACCGCTGCTGAATGATCCGCAGTACATAACCTTACTTAGTTTCATTGTCCTGGTTTTTACCGTGTGTAAGTAAATAATGATTGTATTAATGCCTCGTGACTATTTTTATTTATGTTATAAATAGTGACAAGTGTCTACAAAACTGTTAAAAGAGCATGAAATTATAATCTATTATTTTAAAGTTTTTTTTAATTGTAAGTAATTTCAATAATTTGTATTCCTGTTTCAGTAATCTGGTGGTGTTTTACAAGGCGTCGTCATCAACGCAAGAGCTTACTATTGACTGGTCTCTCGGATTCTGGCAAAACTTTGCTATTTGTTCGACTTGCATATTCACAATATAGGCAGACATTCACATCTATGAAAGAAAATGCTGAAGAGTATATCACATCTCATGTAAGCTTCGCCTAATTAAAATGTATACACTGTCTTAAAATTTCTTGCAACTTATTTCTAGTGTCTTATTCAGAGTGATTTTTCTATCCGGGATTAAGGTTAAACCACTGTTTTAACATACAAACATCAGTGGTTTAACTTTAGTGTGGACTAGTAAATGCACTCTGAATAAGACAGTTAGTGATTTGCAGAATGCGCTGCGACTTGTAGACCTGCCTGGCCAAGAAAGACTGAGGAACAAATTCTTTGATCAATACAAGAATAGTGCAAAAGCTATCATATATGTAATTGACTCTGTCACAATACAGAAAGAAATCAGGGATGTAGCAGAGTAAGTATTCAATATTATATTTAGAGTCTTATAGAAGCAAAGTCAGCAACATCCACTTTTTTACTGTACCAACTTTATATGCAGTCTTGTCGTATAACATCAACATATTTCGATTGATTATTAAATAGTTAAATAATATTTAATAATCATTAAAAGAAATCCCTATTATACAATACACATTATAATATATATAAAATATTTTTTTTCTGTTATTTCAGGTATTTGTATACAATCCTTGTGGATCCAGTTGTGCAAAGCAATAGTCCCCCACTGTTGATCCTCTGCAACAAACAAGATCAGCCTCTTGCAAAAGGGAGTCAAGTCATTAAGGGGCTCTTGGAAAAAGAAATGTAAGCTCTTGTATTGTTTTTGTCAATATGTATTATAAATACCTTGTATTGGGTACCATCATAGTTTGATGGCAATTAATGAAACAAGGTCCTAGTGGCTCAGTAGTAGTAGCACTTTGGTATTGATTGATCACTGTAGTTAAGCAACGGATGATTAGGTTGTGAGTGCAGGGGTGATCATTTTGACCATATTTAGTGACATTTATCAAAATATGAGGTATTATAACAAATTCTGAACGGCAGCGACTCTAAGGTAGCAAATATATTAATTTCATGTATGAATTTTTACAGTAACCTAGTACGTGTAACTAAGTCGAGTCAACTGCAGTCAGTAGATCCATCGCAGTCAAACAACTCGACATTCTTAGGCAAACAAGGCAAAGATTTCGAGTTCTCCCACCTGAGCTGCAAAGTTGATGTGGCAGAATGCTCGGCAAACACTGGTGATGATGACAACCCCACTGATATCAAAACACTGCAAGATTGGATCTCTAAACTCTAAACAATGCTTCTTTTCTCAGCCAAGCTAAGAGAGTATCAATTGAGCTTTATCTCAAAGGTAATGTTTGATTAATCATTGACCTTAATTTTTCCTATCATGTCTGGTAAACTTTCATAGCCTGGTCCCAGGTTGAAGTTGTGAGTTGTGAGGTTGCTAGTGATGGATGAAACATTAAATAAGTGTTCTTTATGAAAGAACCATATTTTTATGAGAAACATTGATACTGATTCTCCTTTTTGTAAAAGCATATTGTACTTATTTATAGTCATGTACTGATTAAAACGAAATGCTTATGCCAACTGTATGGAATTCAATATGATATTGTAAACATACCTCTTTTCTGCATTTTTTTCCTTTATGCAGATTATTGAATTGTAATTGTATATGTGACCTTGATACAAGTGCTTGTTAGTAGTATTTGCGACTTTGCGAGATTATAATTTGTTAATATGTTAATGATGTATTTAAGAAAGCCTGACTGCATTTTGAGTAAATTTTTGTTCTTGGAACCTTTTTACGAATAAAGCTTTTTATACAAAATGTAATATTCTTTTAATTTAAATCCTTGTATAAGTACTAATAATCCAACTATGGACCTAATAAGTAAGCTCGAAGCTGCACAGCGCGCTAATGAAAGGGCTGCTCAGTGAAACATTGCGAGATAGAATTAGATATGAGATCCGGGAACGAATAAAAGTCGCTAACATAGCGCGACGAATTAGCAAGCTAAAGTGCCAGTGGGTGGGGAAAATAGTAGTAATAGGTTTTACGTGAAAGAGTAACAAACAGCCAAACTTTCACGTTTATAATAGGTAATAATATTAGTAAGTATATAATTAATAGGTACATATAGGTTTTATTGCTGATGTTGATAAAAAAAAAATATAGGTACTACGTAGGTATAAATTACACTTTTTACCTTTTGAAAAATATTTTTTCAATTCCGCCAAGTTCGAACTCGGAAATAATTTGAATCGATTTAAATCTAGACAATGTGCCTACATACAGTGTGTTTGGGTTTCGATCGGCGATAATTTAAGGGCTTTTAATAAGTCAAATTTTATCGACAAAAAACACCTCATGTTGGGGTCTAACTCTCACCCCCTTAAAATGGCAGCCATTTAAATATTTTAAAACTTTTATGGTATAGCATGCAAAATAATACCATTTATATGGCACTGGAGTGCCTATCATATAAAACAAAGACAAATAAAAAAAATAACTGTCATAGAGAAAAAAAAATATATAAGAAACTTGCTGAAAAATTTATTAAATTTACCAGTTTTTTAAACGTATTACAAAAACTAGCCCCATAAATGTA
Source organism: Anania fuscalis (assembly GCA_950371115.1). Lineage (NCBI taxonomy): Eukaryota > Metazoa > Arthropoda > Insecta > Lepidoptera > Crambidae > Anania > Anania fuscalis. The sequence goes on along the minus strand of OX493335.1, from coordinate 11,991,271 downwards.
CTTTATTTTTGTATTATGTGTTACATTTTGAGATTATCTACAAACCGATACCAAAATTACTATCTTGGGTGCCATACTTTAGGAGCTACAGTAGTTTGAATTTGAAATTGCGCAAACCCAAAACTCTACTTATTTATTTTTATTTTATTTATTTATATCACCAACAAGGTCACACCAATAGTACTTATGCCAATTCAGAATACTTTTAATCACACATGTTCTAGACGTTGAATTTAGGAGTGATTTTCTAAAAAATCATCATTAGTGCGTGCAATGTCATATCACATAATTAAAAACTAAAGTGCATTTATGCGGCTAGTTTTTGTAATACGTTTAAAAAACTGGTAAATTTAGTAAATTTTTTAGCATTATTCTTATAATTTCAATTTTTTTCTCTATGACAGTTATTAATTTTGTAATTGGTCTTTGTTTTTTAAGATAGGTAAAATCATCGCCTTTCAAATGAATTTTGTTCCATAATGTTTAGGACCTTCAGATCCATATTAAACCAACCACACAAACAAACCAGACATTTTTTAAAATATTTCAATGGCTGCCATTTCAAGGGGGGAGAGTTAGACCTACATGGGGAGTTTTTCGTCGATAGAATTGGATGAATTAAAAGTCCTTAAATTATAGCCGGTCAAACCCGGACACACTGTATATGTCTATAGATAAAGTGTATCTACTTACTCTAAATAAAAGTACCATCCCCAGGTGTGACTGCATAAGTCATCCCATTAATAATTACCGTCACATGACTCATCGATACGTCAAGATCATTGCCAATATTGATTTATTTATCATCTTAATTGTCTCCTTTGAATATTCATAAAAATCGATTGAATGAATAGATTTCAAAATGGGGTTTAATATTTCGTTTTTTTTATACGATAAAAAATGAAGGGTTAAAAATAAAATTGCAGTGCAGCACTGTGCAGGTGCCCAAAATGCATATTCATGATTTGATAATTAACCCTCACCAGTCAGTAAGTAGGTACCATTATTACATTAAGGGGTCAAATCAATGGGTCCCAGATGAATAGCAGTGGATTTCACCTCAAGAATAACAATCGATTATCATGATTTTGCACTTTCAAGTTTCGCAAACGAAACCTATTAAAAAAAAAGTACTTTCTATTCCAGTGGGTACCGGGCAATTAATATTGTTAGACGCTTTTAATATAGAAAAACTGGGAAAGATTGAACCCGGATATTTTTGTTTAAAAGTCGATTACCGCGCTGCTACGCAAATCGAGTCATAAAACACGAATACCTTATTAAGAATTACCCTTAATCATTGAGATAAATTAAATAATATAACATATAAATCATGCCCTAAATAATTTATGTCACAAAATGATTTTCACTAATGTAAGTAATCTAAGAAGGTATGGTAAATCTGTAACCTCCTGGCTTTTATTCACATCAGTCTGCATAACGTGGTACAATTGAAAGGAATGTTATTGAACTAAGTACCTATATTTTGTTGAAGTAAGTCCTTTCTAAATTCCAGGTAACTAATCCTTCATAAAGGATTAGTAGGTTAGGTAGGTAAGTACTTGTCATGTGCGTGTTATGAAATAAAAAATCTCAGTCGCTCCAAATGAATAGGTCGTATGTTCCCACGGCAAAAGGCTTGCGCGGGCATCTCCCACGGTCAGTGGCAGGCATACTTAGCCGTAGAATGGCTCGCCTTCACAACGGGAGCCTCAGGTTGACGACAATGCGTCCTGTGGGAGCATCGTATTCAGCCACCTGTAACATTGATCTTCGTCAATAAATACCCTGTCTTTGCAGGGTGGAATTACTTAGTAGGTACCAATTTACCTACTATTTAGTGAAGAGAAGACTATAATAGGCTTATTGAAGTTTTTGTTGTCATAATTTAACTTCTTTAATTTTCAACTTCTTTGTTTTTAAATTTTAATTTCTTTTTCGATAATAATAGTTACTTACAGGTACAATTGTACTCTTACATAAGTAAATATAAAAATACTGCGGAGCTTACGTCACGCCCATATGCGAGGCTCACTTGCACGATACTTAGCCTCAGTGTAGGCACAGTGAGGCTCCCTTTTTATAGGAATGTAAATTATTTTTATATTTTCTAAGTAAAGTTATTTTAACTCAAAAATTAACTAATTCATAATCTAAGAAATAAATTTAAGTCTAATTTTACTTTCATTAAGAGTAGGTAGACACGATATCTCTCTTTCTGACCATACGTATTCCACATGGTGGTAGGGTCAGCTTTACGTATATTTTCACTTGGCACTGTCCACTTCATCGTCTTCGGAAACCTCGCTCTTCCTTGTCCTATACTACACTCTCCCATCTTGTCTTCTTCTGGATCTTCGACAAGGAAGGGGAAAGCTACAGTGCCTATTCCCTAAGGTAGTGTGGGGGCCTCGCCTCTTCCTTACGTAACCATACCATAGCACTCTATAAATGCATCTAGGTACCTACAACATACTACTTACATCATGTACCTGTAAAATAGAGCATGAGACACATAGCTAGGAGAATGAAATTTATTTAATTATTTATTTATGAGGTCAACCAACAAGACAAACACCAATACAATTAAGTAACATAATCTGGCAAGTTGACTTAAAGCTAAGCGTCGTCTTAATTATAGGCTGCCACGGTATGCAATGTGGACTACAGATTACTTGTACACCACAAAACACTTATAAACATAACACTGTTTTTACTACCTATAACACGATTTGTTAAAATAAGGGCGGTACAAAGAACTGCAGAATTTAACGCCGGAATCTTTGCAGCTTATCAGCAAAGATATCGACGTCGTGTGCCTTGCAGAACTGTTATGAGTACGTTATAAATATACCTATAACTAATATAATATAGTCACATTAAACAGGGCAGCATTAGTCAAAAGCATAATTTTCATAAAAAAATATTTGAATGGTCATTTACAAAATCTTTATTTGGATTTTTTGTCATAAAAGTATACGAATTGAAAAAGTTCCTTTTTAGCACGAGTCGGCAGCTTGCGTGGCGAATCGCTAATTATTTTAATCAAGGATTAATCGAATTCTTGCCTGAGATAAAGAAGATTGCCCGCCCGTCGTCGCATGTCACTCGTGTTACAAAATTAGGTGGATTTACACTAGCAAATAAGAATATGTGTCTAAAAAATATTTAAATTAAATAAAGTTCAGTACTAAGCACTAAGTAAAAAATAAAGATTAGGTTATCTATTATGAGCTACATGATTTCTGAATAAACATATTCAGCAATAAATTGTGCAGCTCTAAATGTTTTTCCTGTAAATAAGGATTTACTTTGTGTGGTAAGAAAAAAAGTATTGTTTATAAATTTACTATCTATCTAAGAACTGTATATAAGTAATAACACACACCTTACCCCTAACTAACTTTGAATAATTAAGTAAATTGGGTGTCTCTGGAAGTAAGGATCAAATCGAAAAGTGACGTGGGGAGATCATTTCCAAACCCAATAAAATAAATTAAAATATTAATCATAATAATTAAAAAAAGGTTTCAACAATCACAGTTCAAAAATATAGTTAAAAACGTTTAGAAACATGAAACATCAATGACTTAGGTAAAAATGCTGCTGCATTTTTTATTTTTTTATTTATTAAAGGACAGTTATAATATAAACACAACACAGTTTCAAAAATACCATAAAACCTTATTAGGTTTGAATTGGCATTTACATTCGAAGCTACAATTAGTATAAATTTATATTAATTCCATCGTTTAACGTAAATTTATTAGTAGGTATTATTTAATTAAGATAAAGAAAAAGAAATAGGTAATTTACATCTACACACGAAACCCAATACCGCCCAACAAATTTGAATTTGCATTGACATAAAATTTGCCCCTTGCGGTATTCGAACCTACAATGGGGTTTGTTGTAGTCCGAAGCGCGAACCATTACATCAGAAGGTAATTATTTCGTTATTTTAGTCGTAAACTATTGGTGTGTGGTCGTAGTCTGCTCATGTAAAGTGACCTTCCACTTGCTAAAATACGATCATCTTGCGGCATCGCAGCTCGCAAACAGCGCGGTGTGTGGTCCGGCTTAAAATCATTTCAATATTTAAGTATCAACAAATATCAACTCATTACGCAAATTATGCAGAATGTTTCCACTCATTGAATATAGAACAGATTTCCTTAGAAATTATACCGCTTAGCGGACGAATTAAAATCAAAAGATAAGAAATTAAGTTCGCAGTAAAATATAAATTAGACGGCTCTTTCGATAAAGCTACGTAATAGTTATTCTCTATATTACTACTTTGAGAATATATATACGTTTATTTATCAGATTTGAAATCACTTTATTCTTCTTCATATTCTTTATTAGATGACTGTTCGACTATTCCATTAACAACATACCTCTAAAGAGCGTTTTCTTTAAACTAGATCCTACTATAAAAACGAATAAACATATAAGTGCGACTTCATTCGCAAAACAGAGAATGAAGCCAAAGAGGAATAAATAAATCATCTCAAAAACGGGATAAAAATATGTATAAAGCAAGAATAATATTCACGTGTACATGATGTGTACTAAATGACAGCTTATTGCATACAATAAAGCGTGTTTGAGTAACAGACATCCAAACATACCAACTTTCTACAGTAGTAAGTAGGTTAGGCTAGTTAATGTGTCATAAAATGACATCATAAATTAATAACGACAGTAGACAATCTTCATAATAATTTATGGGATTTCTAAAGATACCAAAGCGAGTTCAATAGGCACGAGACAAGCAAAGTGGAAGGGCCAATTATATTATTTAAAGCGTATGAAGCGTACATCAAAAAGCGATGTAGTGGGCACATCAAAAGAGCCGCGGAATGAAGGTTTGCCCCACAAAATGTCACCAGGCAGGTACCGACAAAGGGGCCGGCCAGAGGTCGGGAATTCGAGGCCCGCCACGCTTATTTGAGAGTTGCTTACTTAATCGGTTAAATGCACACTATTAACGAGTTTACTAAAGATTTTTTTTTCCAACATAGAGGCATAAAGTTGGAAAGTAGCGATTTGTTTTTTTCAGCTATTTGTAGCCTATGCTGTGCCTGATTTCAAACAAACAACAATTAAGCAAAATAAATATGTACGTACTTTCAGTAAAGCTGGGTAATATATATATATATATAATTACCACCTCATACCGATAAGAAATCTTGGTTAGAAAAGTTTGACATGCCTTAAAATAATTTTATCTTTATTAGAATAGTTTGTTACGAGATTGCTACCTTGTACCTTATTTTTGAGTTCCCGATATTTCGGTACTGTTGCATGCGCCATGTTACTCCGTGGTCATGGCGCTTGCAACAGTAAACAGTAACAAACTATTCTATTGTTAGTGACCATGAAAGTTTAAAACAATAAATTTTATCTTTGTTTAAAATTGTTAAATGGACTTTAAAACAAGCCAGAACTCCCGTATTTATTATATGTCAGAATAATCAATGGATAAATTCAGGCAAGTTTTGTGTGTAACTAATCAAAAACAAGTTAATTTATCATAGGTCTCAAAAACAGTTGTCATTCTGATTAAAATCGATATAAATCCAATAAAACAGATTGCACATCAGATAATTGCTGACCAATTGCATGTAGCGAACTTTTAAGTATGAGGGCTAGCCTTATACGAGGGCCAGGTTATGCTTGGTTAGTTGGTTTGGTACCGCCTACCTCTATACGACCTTGCCACCGCCCTACGATTGGTCAACACAGAATGTCGCTCAAGTCTTGTTTTTTAGCTGTGGGTGTAATTACTTGGTATGCCGAGTCAACTACCCTGAATAACAGTAAGTCATTAATAATAATGAATTTAATTATTTATTTATATCCAGTATTAATTAGCCAAACTCAGTGAATGCACTGGCAAAACCAAAAAAGTTGGGCTATAAATACTTACTATCAACTAGGTATCTGTGTATTTTATGTTCGATAATATATATTATTAAGGAAGGATGCAATATGTAATAATGCAGGGCAGTTCTAACGGAGGTAGATACTGTAAAATATGCTTTTTGCCTAAATGTGATTATTGTAAATTATAGGTTTTACCATTAAAGTCATTACACCAATTAATGTTTTATAAAATGCAAATGTCAAATATGTCTGTTATAATATTTATTCAGTACTGAAATATGATTTTACAAGTGTTTTAATAATGTTTAAGTATTTATTAAATTGTTTGTTTTAATTTATAAGCTTTAGTTTAGCAAATGCACTAAATTACTTTATTTTAAGCGGAAATGCCGCGTTTAGTTTTCGTCACGACAGATGGCGCTTTTGAGTGGGGATACGCTTTATAAAAACTAAGCTCAGACTAGGAAGGGCAGTCTTGTATCGATATTCAAAGCGGAATAAACTCTGTGGAATTGCTGTTACTTCGAAGTTTTATTTTACTCGCTACCCAGGTGCTAACAAATCAGAAGCAGGGATAGTAAGTAACTCCAAGTGAACGCAGGCCTCAGGTACGTACTTTTTTTTTTCTTTCTTTCTTTCACTTCATTTTTCACAAATAAAGTAAGAGTTATAATCTTATTTCATGCAAATTAAATACTTTCTGGTTTGATATTTTTTTTATTTTTAATAGTACTTTACGTCCCATACAAATTCAAATTAATATTTTATCATTTTATTACATTGAACATGTGATGTCCGGATCTATTAATCAATTTCAGTCATGAATTCATCGAATGAAAGACCTTCGCGCTCTCATGAAAGAGCTAATGCTGAGCATCGCAGTCGTGCTACCAGAAGCCGCAGCCGTGGCAGCCGAGGGAGGCCCAGCCGCCTTACAAGAAGCCGCAGCCCCTTGCCACTGCCTCAAGCTTGTGCGACCATTGGCCCTCAAGGTCGCGGTAGCCTCATTCTTCAGCGGCGCGATCGCTGCCCTTCACGGCGCACACGCAGCCCCTCGCAGCGTGCACGCAGCCCCTCGAAGCGCGCACGCAGCCCCTCGCAGCACACAGGCAGCCAGACACGGCGCCTACGCAGTCCATCACGGAGCGCAAAGCACGCGCACAGCCCTCCGCAAAGTGCTCGCAGGGCATCCCGGCGTGCTCACAGCTCGTCGCGATCGCGACGTGTCCGCAGCCCATCGCAGCGCTCCCGCAGCCCATTGCAGCGTGCCCGCAGCCCATCAAACCACCCGGATTATCAACATGATTTGGGTTCGTCTAATTTATTTAATAATATTAACGTAAATTTTAAAGATTTTATGAATTTTATGTCTACTTTTCTAAAGCCAGATTGTTCTCAAAAGCTTACTTTTGATAAAAGCATGATCCCAGAATTTGACCCCACAGTAAAAAATCATAAAATAGAAAGTTGGATAAATAAAGTTAATGAATGTGCTCAAATATATAAATGGACTGATCAACAAACCTCCCATTTTGCCCTACCTCGACTTGTAGGTCATGCCAAGCGTTGGTATGAAGGTTTACAATCAATTAATCATACTTGGGTCGAATGGCAGGAGTGTCTTAAACGAGCTTTCCCTTCTGAAACTAACTATGGTGCTCTTTTGTCCGAAATGTTAGCGCGACGATATAAGCCAGGCGATTCTTTAGACGAATATTATTATGATAAAATGGTTTTATTAAACGCTTGTGACATGATAGGCAAGAAAGCAGTCGATTGCTTGATTTACGGTCTCGAAGATAGAACCCTTAAGGCTAGTGCTTTTACTGCTAGGTTTAGTCAGCCTGAAGATTTGTTAGGATTTTTAAAAGACATGTGTAGAGAACAGGTTGATAGGTCTTCAAAAATTAAACCGCAGACTATTCCCAATAACAATATTACCTGTACCTATTGCAAAAAAGTTGGCCACCATATTAAGCAGTGCAGACTTCTTATTTGCTATAATTGTAAACAGTATGGTCATAAAATACAACAGTGCACACAGCCAATTACTAAATGTGAACATTGTCAAAGAATCGGTCATAAAATCGAAGACTGTCTTAGTAAAAACAAAATACACCAAAAAAATACAAGTGATAAACGGGTAATGATTGCCAAGGCTTTGGAATTAAGTAATAATACATTTTATAAAGAAGCTATCCTAAATAAAAACAATAAAAGAATAAGATGCTTCTTAGATTTTGGAAGCGATTGCTCACTTATCAAAGAAGATATAATTAGTGAATATAATTTAACTTTAGAAAAAGATAATTTGCCTGTTATTAAGGGTATTGGTAATTCATGTATACAACCAATTGGTAAAACTAGATTTGTCATAAGAATTGACTCAGTTGCAGCACCAATTGTAGCCTATGTTGTATCATCTGATCAGTTGCATGTTCCAGTACTTATTGGTCAAAATTTTACAGAATTGCCGAATGTTTTGGTAATCAAGACTAGTGAATCACTTGAAATAATTAACCGTTCTATTTATTCAGAGTTGCCTGGAATTGAACATGAAACTAACGATTCTGTAAAATTAATAGTAAGTGATGATGTCGTGGTAAACAAAGCGGGTCATGTCCCTTGTTTTACAACAGACGTAAGCAATAGCACTATATTTTTACCCGGTAGTTATCGTAGTTATATAAATAATGAGTATTGGGTTCAAGAAGGGGTTTACGAAGTTGTAAGTGGAAGGGTTTCAATAATTATAGTAACGCCTTCTAGCTCTTTAGAATTTAAAATAAATACTGTCTTAGCTCGAGCTGAAAAAGTTAGTAGCGTTCTAAATAAAGGTGTAGCAAAGTGTTTTCATGTTCAAACTTCGTGCGACCCTATAAATAGAAAGGATATTAATATAAACACGACACTTGATCGTTCTGAGAAAGAAAAGGTTTTTGGTTTGATAGACAAATATCGTAAGACTTTTGCCTGCAATCTTTCAGAATTAGGTTGTACAGACTTGACAGAAATGGACATACAATTGACAGATAGAAAACCCGTTGTTTACAGACCTTATAGGTTTAGTTATAAAGAAAGAAAGACTGTCCAAAATATGGTTGATGAACTAATCCAAAATGATATAGTAGAAGAATCCTCTTCGTCATATGCAAGTCCCATCTTACTTGTCACAAAAAAAGGAGGTGGTCAACGACTATGCGTTGATTATCGTGAACTCAATAGACGCACAGTAAAAGACCATTTTCCACTTCCTTTAATTGAGGATCAGATCGATCAACTTAGCGGCAGTAAATTTTTCACTAGTTTAGATTTAACAAGTGGCTATTACCAAATTCCTTTAAAGCCAGATTGCAGATACTTGACAGCATTCATAACGCCTAATGGTCTTTATCAATTTAAGAGAATGCCTTTTGGCCTAGTTAACGCACCGTCCGTATTTCAGAGAACCATTACTAAAGCTTTAACGTTAAAACCGGACACTTTTGATCCAAACGATAAAATTGACAAGCCAGCATTGGCTTATATGGATGACATCTTAGTTATTTCGGAAACTTTTGAAGAAGGACTAAAAAAACTAGAGAAAGCACTTCAACTTTTAACAGAATCTAAATTAACTTTAAATATTAATAAGTGCCATTTTTTTAAGACTAGTATCGATTATTTGGGCTATGAAATCAATGCTGAAGGTATTAGGCCAGGCAGTGCTAAGATTGAAGCAGTCCAAAATTTTCCACGTCCATCCAATGTTCACGAGGTTAGGCAATTTATAGGCTTAACTAGTTACTTTCGCAAGTTTATCGAAAACTTTTCAATCTTAGCGCGGCCACTCACTGATTTAACTAGAAAAGATTGTTCATGGAACTGGGGAGATACCGAGGAACAAGCATTTGTAACTCTAAAAACTAAATTAGTTGATCGACCTATCTTAGCATTATATAATCCTAAATTTCTAACAGAGCTTCACACCGACGCGAGTAAATTAGGGCTAGCAGGAATATTGTTACAGAAGGAAAAGGAAGACACTCCACTCAAACCAATCGCTTTCTTTAGTCGTAAAACTACAATTGACGAACAAAAATTTCATGCCTATGACCTAGAGACATTAGCAGTAATAGAGTCCTTGAAAAGGTTTCGTGTTTACCTCTTAGGGAATCCATTTACTATCGTGACAGACTGTAATGCCTTACGTGCGACTTTTACAAAACGAGATCTTCTACCCCGAATAGCAAGATGGTGGCTCCAACTACAAGAATATGACTGTAATATTATATACCGTCCAAATTATAACATGACACATGTTGACGCGCTCAGTAGAAATCCTATCGTAGCTGTTCCATCTACTGACATAGATTCAAATATACCCCATGTATTAGCCATTACCCACAAGGACTGGCTACTCAGTTTACAGCTAACAGACCCTAAACTATCCCATATACGTGAGGTCTTACAAGATTCACAATATAATGACATTACCGATATAAAACAGAATTTTGTAATAAAAGATAATAAGTTGTTTCGAAAAGTAGGTGATGGTCAACTAAAGTGGGTCGTTCCAAAAGGGGTTCCAGGTGGCAAATATGTCAACAAAATCACGATGATATTGGCCACTTTTCATTAGACAAAACTCTCTCTAAAATTAAAAAAGATTTCTGGTTCCCTAAAATGAAGAAATTTGTTTCAAAATATATTAAATCGTGCATTCACTGCGCATACGGTAAAGATGTTTCTGGTAAAAAAGAAGGATACTTACACCCCATACCAAAAGTTGACATCCCTTTTCACACAATCCACGTTGACCATCTGGGCCCTTTTGTTAGGAGTAAGCGCGGAAACATGTACCTATTAGTAATAGTTGATGGATTCACTAAGTTTTGTATTCTGAAACCCCTTCGAAATTTAAAATCTAACTTAACTATCAACGCACTGACCGATACATTTACAACATTTGGTTTTCCGACTAGACTAATTTCTGATCGTGGTACCAGCTTTACGTCAAAAGAATTTGAAAGTTTTTGTATGTCTAGCCACATAACGCATATATTAAACGCTGTCGCTTCACCTAGATCAAATGGTCAGGTAGAACGCTACAATAGAACAGTTTTAGGGGCCCTTTTGGCATATACAGATAAGGAAGGGGAATCTAAATGGGATCATGGAATAAGTAAAATTCAATGGGGCCTAAATAATACTCTTAACAAAGGCATAGGAAAATCCCCCTCGGAAGTATTATTCGGTCGCACTCTTTCTCAAGGTAGTGAAAATATGTTTAGTGAAATTTTTGTAGATACTAGAACTGTATCTCAAGGTGTAGATGATATTAGATCAGAGGTTAAAAAACATATTGCAAAAGACCAGCAAAATCAAAAATCCCGGTTTGATAAAAAGCGGAAAGATGCTCAAGTTTATGCCTTGGGCGATTTAGTTAAAATTAAAAAACAAATAAATGCCAATGACGGTCAAAGTAAAAAATTACATCCTGTTTTTTCCGGCCCTTATAAAATTACCAAGTTGTTGGACAACGATAGATATGAGGTATACAGTATACCTGGCTCCACTATAGGAAAGAAAAAGTATTGCAATATATGGGCTGTTGATCAGATACAACCATGGATAAGCACGCACATTAATTCTAATATTTCAGATAATAGTGACAGTGAAACTGACGAATAATTTGGACAAGAATCCATTTTAGCTTAGTATTTTTTTTAATGTTTTTTTTTAGATCAAAATAATTTTTAACAACCTTTTTGTTCTACTCCTGACGAAGGTTCCAGGTGTTAGACAATGTAAAGTTGTTTTTTTTCTGCACCTGACGAAGGTTCCAGGTGTCAGACAGTGTTATATTGTGTTTTTTTTTGCTTGTTCAGCTCCTGACGAAGGTTCCAGGTGTCAGACAATGTAAAGTTGTTTTTTTGTTCTGCTCCTGACGAAGGTTCCAGGTGTCAGACAGTATAAAGTTGTTTTTTTTATCTGCTCCTGACGAATGTTCCAGGTGTCAGATAAAATAAAAGATATTTCTTTACTCCTGACGAAAGTTCCAGGTATTCAATGTAGATTTTGATTTATATAAAATGTAATTTTTGTCACGTTTAAGTATTTATGATATAAAAATAACATTGTAATGTACTAGAAGAAATATTGTATTAAAATTATGGTTTATTAGAAATAAATTGTTTATTGTAGTAGGTGTACGTTAAAAGATTTTTTCTCTATTTTATCTTAGTATAATAATTTTGTTTGAGGACAAACAAGTTGGTCAGGAAGGCCGAATGTAAAATATGCTTTTTGCCTAAATGTGATTATTGTAAATTATAGGTTTTACCATTAAAGTCATTACACCAATTAATGTTTTATAAAATGCAAATGTCAAATATGTCTGTTATAATATTTATTCAGTACTGAAATATGATTTTACAAGTGTTTTAATAATGTTTAAGTATTTATTAAATTGTTTGTTTTAATTTATAAGCTTTAGTTTAGCAAATGCACTCAATTACTTTATTTTAAGCGGAAATGCCGCGTTTAGTTTTCGTCACGACAGATGGCGCTTTTGAGTGGGGATACGCTTTATAAAAACTAAGCTCAGACTAGGAAGGGCAGTCTTGTATCGATTTTCAAAGCGGAATAAACTCTGTGGAATTGCTGTTACTTCGAAGTTTTATTTTACTCGCTACCCAGGTGCTAACAATACTTATCTTGCGAAACTTCTTCAAATTGCTTTTGCCATTGAAGCCTAGGCCATTGAGAGCGGGTGGAGGCGATCTCTACTCTCCGTTGGGATGGTTTCCTGAGGCAAATGAGAGGCGTTGCGTTAGGGCGATCGTGCGCCTGACAAAAAAATACTTATTGAAACCAGATAAAACCTATTTCCATTTTTATAATGATCCTTAAAATATTCCATAAAATACAGAATTTAGTATAAAAAGATAATGATAATAGTCCTTACATAGCTACTACTGCAATAAGTTAGTAAAGATAACTAGGTAAGTTCAATATTATTACATACCTAGTCCAAAGTAAGTAAACACTTTTGTTTGATTGATGTCTTGCGTTATTTATTTATAGGTACGTTAATACTAACTTATCATTTAAAATGTATTGTAACATTATTTTCGAGGTTTATCTGTCTCTAACCCTGTGTTGAAATTGCGATCTAGACAGGCGATATTTTAGATTTTGTGATTAAATAAATTCTCCATCATTTCGATTAACGTGACACCGTATAACTTAATACTATAAGATGTGAGGGCTACAACAGTATATCACTTGATGGACTGACGAAGAAAAGGCTTTATAATGATGTTATTGTCTCGAGCCTTCTTTAAGATATATCAGCCGCCGGCGGCACCATATAAACATAAAACGTTACAACCTGTTCTGAAACTAATTCGTAAAAAATCTCGCCTTGAAAGCCGCAGTCAGGAACAATACGTTGAAAATAACGAATTATATTTTTATTAATTGAACTGCCAATCGGCGATCATGCAGCGGCGGGAGAGTCGCTATCGCCATACATCTGCCCCCATTTATTAATACCTCCACAATAAAACATTTGAAACACGTTCTTGCGAATCAATACTCACGTTGCCGATATGAATTATTAATATATTTTATTGTCGCTTTATCGCGTGCATCTCTGATCGCGGCCTCTGGCGGCGGATACGGGATACCGCGTCCGCCTCTCTTGAAATAATAATCAGAACATAATTTTATTTTTGACAAATAAGTGGTCATCGCTGGGTGCAGGCGAGTTTTTGCGGGCGCCCGGTCCAGCGGCCCGATGCCTCGGATACCGGGACCCCCACTTTAACGACTGAATATACATAAACGACGCTGTTGGTATTTCGATTTGGTAATTCGACATGTAATTGTCCCAAACGAATGCAACACAATCACGAAGAGGAATCACACGGCCGTTTAAGTAGCTTTCATGTCCAAAGTCTGAGCTGAAACTGACATTATCGATAGTTTTGAAGGGTTTCTTCCCAAACAAATTCATGTTTTCTCGTCGTTGTTGCTGAGAACATCATCTCACATAATTTTATTCTTCGTATTCTTGCTTAAAGAGTTACTTACTCGTTATACTAGGACCACTATCAGAGTGGTTGCTGCCACATGTAGCTAAAAAGAAACGCGGTACAAAAACGAGCCTATGTTATTTGTATTCATGATTTTATCACTAAAATGTTTACAAATGTATTACTAGAAAATGGAATCTCAAGTTGTAGATTATTGGTACCCAAACGATAATATTTGGTTAAACGACCTCTCGCATCGTGGTTCGCGCTCCAGACTACAAAGCCTGGCAGTTGCGGCTTCGAATCCCGCAAGGGGTAACGAATACACGAACAACAAAGCTTGCTATATAATTGGTGTTGAAATAATGTATTTATTTAACAGCTAAGTCTATAAGTTGGCGTAACGACAAGCTTTTCGTTGCGTTGCGCATCAAAGCACACTCAAGGTATATCATACAAGGATTATACTAGTCGGTACTAGACGAGTACTAGAACTTTTAAGGAAAATCATAACGGTCAAGATAGATCAGTTAGTTTAGGAGTAATAGTCGTTCAACGTAGTCGTTAAAAAAATCATTAGACGAAAACATTAAAAGTGACTAAAATGAACTACCTAATTGCTGAAATATATTGTGGTAACGACGGGCAACTACGGAACCCTACACTGCGCGTAGCACGACATGCACTTGGACGGTTTTTATTAAACTAGTGTAAAGCAGCAATACCGAGGTAAGTAGGCCAATTTTGTCATTGGTACCTATTCGGTAAAATCCAATGCTGTCGACGCTCTCGGAAACTGTCCTTTTAAAACGAATCATAATGATGGATTGGGTATACTCGTATTAATACTTGTTAAAAAGACCAACATAATAGTTCAAAACAAAAGAGCGTTGATTGCTTGTAGAAGAAGTTTTTTTTCCATTCAAGGCTTTTCGAAGCTATACTTTCCTATTTGCGCAAAATTTTTATTACCTTATAAGGGTTACCTACTTACTACTCCTCCTTCATTTTGTTCGCATATAATGTCATCTACAAAATACGTACAGGATAAAAACGCGTCTCAGGATTCGATTTAGTTGACATAATGAGAGCTCATTGTCAATCGGCTGTCAATAGCGGCCGCCCGAGATATGCAAAATGGATAACTGGCTCTTATTCATGATTGCGACATGACTGTCTCGGCCGGCGAACATTCAGCATAAAAGTGATATTTTTTGTCTTAATTAAACATTAAACTTTGCTTCTTTTGTTTTAGAAGTTTTAGTAAATAAGTCGTGTTAAATCTTTTGTTTTTCTAAGAATTTTAATACTTGAAAAAAATCGTCCGCCTCAGGTGGGATCCGAACCCACGTCCATCGCATACCGGGCGAGTGCTTTACCACTAAGCTACCGACGTTTTTTGTTTTTCATAAAACTTCAATGGAATTGACAAAGATCTAAGCTGTAAAACCTATTTGAATGTTTTAGAAGTAAGTACAATTAATGGCATCCTTTCTGCCGATTCACCTCCATTTTAGCGGTTTTCATTAAAGTTCCAACTTATCTAAATAAATGTTACAAACAAAAAAAAACGTGGAAACCACTCCAGAATTTTACATTCTGCACCATGAAAGCCTCATTCGTTTAGTAAACCTTTATGCATGTTTACGCTCAAATGGTAAAGAGAAATTATTTCAGCGATTCCCTATCTGCGTTTTTTATCGAAGCTTGCCTTTTAACAAGTGTCCCTGACAGATTGCCGTGTGTGGCTGGGACGGCCGCGAAGTATTTTAATTAATGCCACACCAGGGCACATAAATTTCCAGGCCATCGTGCTGATTAAGGCTTTCGGCGTCGGCGCATCGCAGATTGCTCGCTCACTGCCTTTCATAAATTCTTCCTCGGTTGCTGCGTATCCTACTTTTCATTATAGTATGAGTGGTGTTTTGATCAAATACGTGGGAATATTATTTTACAAACTTCAACGTAACGTAATGTATTAAATATGCCCATAGCTAGATTCAGACGTATGTCCTATATTATAAGTTTTCAAATAAGGGTCTATCTACAACATTTGTTTTTGCGACGGGCATCTTAAGTATTATTCTTTTACACATAAGCATAAATCTCTTATTTATGTAAGATTGTCACCCAATGCAAGCGAGACAAAAAAAAAAGTTTATTACACACAAATCTGACCTGTTAGCCGACTGCACTGAAAAAAAAATATGATTAATTAAATCAAAATATTGTTCAATTTAATCAACATACTTATTTAAATACGTTCGCATAAAGCAACTTGATGCTGGCTATCAAGCCATCTTGATAAAAAAATAATCAAGAATTACTGCCAATTTAACTAACCTTTTAGTAGAATAGATCAAGCCCTTGATTAAATTCATAATGCCTAATTGTTAGCAGTGATTATGAAGTTGGTGATAGTAATAATTATCTTTATTCATTTAACCAACTTTTTTTATGTATTTAATCCTGAAATTTGATTAATCTTACTAACAATAATGATCAACGTTATAATTGATATTTATTAATTTAACAAAAAAAATGTGTAACATCAACAAAGTTATGTGTTCAAATTGATCGAAGATCTATGTAAGATTAATCACGTTACCTCATTAGATCCAACGTGTCCTTACTTTGTTCCATTAAGTTAGTATATTGATGTTACTATTCAATTTGTATGATTTATACAAATCCTTTATCACATTCATCGAGTATATGTGTTGGGATCCACTAGGTGTTATGTTTAGTCCAAATATATAACTTGTTTAAAATGTGGAACAGTGGTCGCTAGTGGCACTAGTGGTCTCCATACTTCACTCTTATCACACTCACACAAAATGCGTTTGCAATGCGATTGCAGATCGACTGATAAATAGGTGTCACACTGCTGCGACTGATGCTTAGGGCCTGTTTTACCACATCTGGATAAGTTACGGATAGCCTATCGGACGGATCATTTGACATATTTTGTTTAGAAAATAGTCAAACGATGCGTCAGATAGTGCTGTTCTGAGCTCTTACTATGAGCTATTAAAGCAGGCCTGCTATAATAGCTCATGGTACGGTCCCAGGACAGGTATTCCGTGTGACGCTCGGCATAAAGAGCCATAGATTAAAGTTCAGTTGCATGTGCAAGTGGTCTGAAGCACATTGTATATGAGTGTACATAGAGAGGCGTTTGGAGTCACTCGCGCCACTTACTGTAATTAATTAACACCAAACATCATAATTATAAATACTTGGACTTAACATTATTGTTTTAAATTACAAATGAAATACATACCATTTAATATCACGTAATTAGTCTTTATTCAAAAATAATTGTAACAAAGCAACATTTTACAACACTTCAAACTTTTTAAACAAATCAACAACAATTCAAATATATTTACAACATGTGTACAATTTAATGTTAGGTAACATGTCACTTTAATCAGTCTATTATTGCTCAGCCCTGACTGCGCAGTGTTATAAAATTTTTAGAAGTAACATTATTAATATTACTAGGAACCGGGGATTCTAAATCCCTTTGTAATTTGGTAACGATTTTTTGGTTTAAAGGCTCTTCAACTTCGTATGCCTGAAAGTGTTCATTAAAATCTTAAGTGTCAAATAATATACCTTTTAAAATTAACTCACATGAATTAAATAAATACACATCGATTAATTTAAAAAACTTTAACAAATCATCTGGACTTGAAGAATAAATCAATATCATGCCGGCTTTATACCGTAAAGATTTTCCCACATATTGAACTAAGCATGTTGCTTCAAAGTTTTCTTTTAATAATTGTAATAACTCCACCTGAAATAAAAAAAAGATTGATAAATAAATCAAGTAAACTATTATATACTTCATAAAAATAAATTTGGCTTCACAATTAACAAAAAACTCACATTTTCTGATACAGTTTTGTGTGGAAGAGTTGTTTCGGTTTCATTTGAAAAAAATTTTTTTGGTGTTGTGGTCTGTGTTTCTTGCTCTTGCAAAATATTTATATCTTGAAGAGCCTGAAACAAAAATATTATTTATTTCCAAGTCAGTCAGCTCCATTAAAGTAAATGATTTACTTTACACCCATACTTACCATGAAGACAATTTAACGGTCAGATTGAACATGAAAAAGCACAATAAAATATTTAATACATAATATAAAAATTGTTTTCGCAATAACTTTGGGACCTAAAATAATTCCACAAACGTCATGATAATTTGGTTTTTATATTTAAAAGAATCATTTACTTTAAGAAACAATAATACTTACATAATTAGGTACATAACATGTCTAAACAAACACACTTGTTTTATATTTGTTGGAATTATTTAAGTAACCTAATTCATTACTCGCATTACTTTTTTATTTTAAAATTGGAAAGTACAGATATACTTACTGGTCACATGCATAAAATTTAAAAAGATACTTACACTCAGAGATATATTGCAACTGGAAAAGTCAACTTCCTCTATGTTTTCACAGATGATAGCATTTTCTTCGTTGACTGTTTTCAACCAAACCTTCCAACTTCGTATAAAAGTGCTCTTGGCCCAATAAGTGGTATCAGTTCCTTTATTTCCTCAACATTTAAAGCTGATAAAGAATTTAAAGTTATTCCATTTTCTAAAAAAAAAAAATTAAATTAATAAATAACTCACAATCACTTTGCTCATATTACTGTAAGTAGGTATATGCTAATACACTCATTACTCCACAGGTAATCATTTCTGACATAGATATTTACTTACATGTTAAAATCAAATGGGATGATAGTTAAGCTAAACAAAAACCTTAATTCATCTCCTACATCTCAAGTTTCTCTGTATTGTAATTTGTTATAAATGTCTATTACCTGTGTACTATGCTAGCTGTGTGTTTAATATTTAGGTAGAAATACATTTTTCATTCTTAGCACCTTTGTTATATGTGTAATGTGAAAGTATAGGTACCTTTTTTACTTTTTATCATAATTTGCTTGTTAATAGTACCTATTAATAAATTTTGTTTCTCATTTCTTTCACCGTGTCTAAACTCTAAACTTAACTTTTTACATGACCCAAAGGTTCACTGTCAGAAAATGCTACTCAGCTTTAGCTAGGTACTTACATAAGTTGTAGATTGAATAGGTACACACAGTATTGGCTATTTTAGAAAGAAAGTAGAAATTTAAAATTTGTCAGAAGTGATTTGACAGCTTGACAAATCAAACACTAGAATAAGTCATGTTTGCCACTAACATACCTAACACTTACAATTGAAACAATGTTTGGCTTTTAGAAGCATCGTTGACAAGCTACTTTCGCTTCGCACTCCTCCCTCCTAAATTCATGCGCCCTGGCCTAGTCAGTTGCCTAGTTTAGGCTACATACTTACTTACGCATTGAGCGGCGGCTGCGGTTGCGGTTAGCGATGGAGATAGCCGCGTGGTTCGGCGGTTGGAAGACGGTTAAGCAACCGCCGAACCAAGCGGCTAACCGCGAGGTGCGGTTGACAAACCGCTAACAACTCTGTTTCTCGTGTGAGATCGCCTTGTGAGATTCAAAGCGACTCGAACGGCGATCTCACACGAGCAACAGCGCGGTTAGGCGGTTGATCAATCGCCGAACCGCGGCTAACCGCAACCGCTCAATGCGTACGTAACGTAGTAGTTAGGTTCAGTATTATAGCTATAGGTACCTAATTATTCGCCATCGTGTATAGCAATACAAGATGAACATTTGACCGAAAAGTGGCTGAGACGAAAATCCAAGAGAATAAGTCTACCTCTAAAACATCACTTTCGTTAACATAGAACAAAGTGACTATTGCAGTAAAAAAACACTTATATGAATTACTTACTTGCAAACGTTGGGATCAGTTCTGGTATTTCCCATGCTGTCAAAAGATCAGCCACTTTGTCCATTACTATTTATTGTAATCGAAACCGCAGTTATATTTAAATTTGCACTTGTTCACTTCGAACACACATCAACGGCTATCAACTTAAAACTTGTAACTTCTTTCTTTCTTTTTGCCCGGTTCTGCCGGCGCGCCGGCCGCGGCCGCGCTTAATAAAGTGTTGCCATATAATGTTCGGTTTTCTACTTTTAAATCTTAAAATGCAAGATAAATTATTCATAAACCGAAAAAATGACTTTTAATAACAATAAATTAGAATAGCAGATAAAGCAATAGGTAAGTACATATTTTGTTAACGACCCTGTCAACTGAGGGTTTAAAAAATGGACCGAGAAATGTAATTTCTCGTATAATAAAAGATCCCCTTTGATTTTAATCTTATAGTTTTGGTAAGTATTTGTTGGAACAGCAGCAACAGTAAAATATCTGTGAAGATTTTAAATCTGTAGTTTGCTTTTATTAGGTCTGCAACGTGGGCCTTTTCGGGTTTTGGTCTGTGGTTCCACTATAAAGATTTGCTGGCATTGGAACCTAAAAACGGCCAATAATACATTTTTAAAAAAGTATGGCTTCACATCAAAAGCACAAATAAATCGCGAGAAAAAGAAGTTCCTCCGCTGTGAAAATAAGTATGACATACTTAAGGTTTCCAAGTGCACCTAGGTACCTATTGTTCATTTTAAAAAATCAAGCCATGGATATCTTTCGAATATAAAGAAGATATTATCTTCTTTGTTCGTTGTATATGTACACATTGTAAATTTTAGTTGGTATGGAGGGATTCATATACGCTTGAGATGTTTTTTCACGGTAAAAAGTGCACATTGTAACATAATTTGCAGCTGTTTTAGTATGAAATTAACATAATTATGCCTCTGAGTGTATATCCACTGAAATAAAACGTACATAATATAAAATTGCTTCGTTACGACGTGAAATGTGATCAGTGTGGTATTATTATAAATATATTATATACTATAATATCTTAGTTCGTAATCGTAATAGTAATTAGGATTATTTACTTCACCTTCTCAAAAATTATAACTTACTTTCAACCTAGAAAATAAAGCATAATTTTTGTAGGTGATTTTTCACAATTAGTATAAATTTCCTATAAATGGCAACACTCAGGAAAAAAAGGGTATCAAGCTATCAATTAATGTGATTGTTGTAATGACCTAATTGTATTCATATGAATCAAATATTTTGATAAATAAGATCACACAACTTGATCGTATTTATTAATGTAATTTTATAATAGTTATCGTTTGTTGTTTAATTCGACACATTACCTATTTACTTCAAACACTACCTTGTTTGCGCAAATTTTAATTAATTATTTTGTTAATTTAATCAGTCCTTGTGATAAATTGGACTAAGTTAAATATGTTATCCATCAGCTTAATAGATGGAAACATTTGTATTTTGTTATTTCCTACATATTGTTTATTAAATACGTCACATTTTTTTAAACAAGTTAAAATTGCACTTGATTAGATCCGATTTTTTTCAGTGTGATATAGGTACAAAATAATAAAGTCAAATGTATGTATCTTTTTAGCATTAAAAGTGTAGGGCATAATAGGAATGAGTCTGTCCAACCTATTGAACGTGTTTTAATCCTAAAGTTTGCAAGTGCACTGCAAATTCTGCAAATTTAGTGGCTACCGACCGAACGCAACATTGGCAGGAAGGGAGAGCGCGCCGCGCGTGCGCGCTCCGCATACCGACGCGTGCATTATTCAATATTATATTACCAATAAATTAATGCTCACATTCGGACGACGCCGCACATACTAATGACGACACGAGCGAGCCGCTTTTTGTCTCACCGCCAAACCCATTCAGCTTTCCATTGATACTGGCCAAGCAAAAACTTGCCGCTCCTCTTGTGCAAAGCACAAACTAAAATTGCTGCTTTTTGCCCCCGTTTTCGACAAGGACGTGATTGGTTTTTGCTTTAGTGAGGTGAGGCAAGCTTTTAATTGCATCGACAATTGTCTCCGGGAATTTACACAGTGATGTAGAGACAAATATTGACTTGCAAGGTAGATTTTGCAGGCTGTTATAAAATGACAAGCATTTAAGGTCCGATTGAGTTTCTATTTGTCAACACAAAAAAAACAAGATACGAAGCAAGGCAACATACTCGGCTCAGCTAATAATGTTTTTATGTATAACTATAACAAACCAAAATAAATCAAGTATTTACTTACATTACAAACATAACGTTGGAAAATTTAAATACCTACTTTTGTGTTGCTTTATTGAAATGTATACTGTTACCTACACGATTCTTTCATTTACTAATAATTTACCTTCAGTATTTGGTATTCAGAGGTAGTATTACATTTTGACAGAAGTTTTACGGCGCTCTGCGAGAGATGCAATCTATGCACGCCTGTAATAATTAATAACACTTAAAGGACGACGAATAACAACGTAATAAATAAGATTGAATTTATGTTAATTACAGTTTTATGTACGCAACTGTTATGGCTGCACGTTACTAATTAGTGTTTTACGTCCATTATAAAAATCGATAAGTATTGTTGCCAAAACCGTTGTTGCAATAAAAGCCCGAGATAGTCCTTAAAGCCCTGATGAGCCGCTAAATTATGGCCGAAATGTATTATAATGTGAATATACGAAAGTACGGGAATTACAGCGAATAACATAAACAGTCGGGGCAGTAAATTATCCGACCCGCGTCTGTACTTTAATATGAAACCGTATTTTTTAACTATCGCTCAGACTTTATATTGCCATCAGCCCATTTAAAGCTCTATCTGCAAATATTACAAAAAGTAAATAGGCGGCAACGGTTAGAATTACATCATCAGATATCAAGTACATGTTGGTATTATTAAATATTATTATTTTATTCGTTCTGCACTATTATGTATTTAGAGAGTAAGGAGAGAATTAGAATAAAAAGAGACCTTTTCCTAGCTGTAGGACTAGGACACATAAAAAAAGCTTCCCACTTTTTTTTCAAAGTTATTCTGCATACAATAATAGATAATCGCAGCGACGTTTTGATTATCACGTACCTATAGCGGCGGTTGTGATTGTGACGCAAGGATTCGGTTGGGTCTGACATAAGATAAGATTGAAGCCAACATAGTCTTTAAAAAAACTAACTCGTGCATTATATAATCCATATTCATAATAATAATATCTTGTCGAAGACGCGGAATTGAAATTAACCGTTTTAAAAATCAGCATAATAAGTTCGCGCGTTGATGTGCGTGTCTTGCGCTCGTCCCTCACCCGGCACTTGCAAATTGACATTAAACTACACAGCACTGACAGAATATTAAATTAAATTACTTAACGACATTCCTCGAAAACGCGCCGCCTTTTATTGAAATTTTCCTCGCATACGGGAAGCGTAGTTTTGTCGACAGAGTAAATATTTACAGTTACTCGCTTGTTCGAGGCGTTGAAGATCGTTTGCTAATTTGTGGTGTATCATTATCATTGCTCAGAAAGATTTAAATAAAGCCTTTCGTAAGACAATGTCTTGTACGATCTTTTTTGCAGTTGCTGTATTAATTGCTGACTTTGAGGCTTGCAAAAGCTTTAAAAGTTTACAACAGTATACAGGTTGTTAGAAATTGCTATAACATGCATCGCTACGAGGAGATCGAGTCCCAGCGCGGACTAAAATCGTACCTATTGTACTGATGATTGTCAGTAGGTAGTTTGGATGTTAGTTTATAGCAGTCTCCATTTTTTATTTGACGTTCGATATCATAAGATACTCGTAACAACATAAAACAAATTAATAAAGTCAACTCGGCTTGATTCTGAGTGACCTCATAAAAGGTATCAAGGTTATTACCTAAGTACAGGATAGATGGATAATAAGTAGAACTCTTTATTGCACATTACACGAAACAAGGTACAGCAAGAGAAAAAAAAAAGTGCCTTTTTTCCTTATTAACGCGGTCTTATTAATATACCATACCTACTTTTTACTACATTATCGCTTTCCGAAATGTAACCTAGTATTCAAATCATTTATTCTTTTTGGATAAGGCACAGTACTTCCCGTACTTACTCATAAGATATTGTAATGTACAATGTACCAAATATCATATAATTATACCTAATATTTGTACGCTACCTATTAGCATATTTTGGAATCTGTACCGATACAACATTAAAGAAGACCCTATGTATAACCCAAAATAACACAAATAAACATTTTGAGTTTGAGTTTGAGTTTTTCTTAACATGAACTACTGGGGAAAAAATAAAATTTCGAACAAAATTACCTTATCCTAAAAGCCTAAACACTTCTAAAGAGCTGTTCAGATCAAAATTTGCCAATACAGCGAATCCGTCGATTTACCGATAAATCCTCAAAAGTAACGGGTTCCGTCTAATTGAATTCAGCGGTAGCAGAGTCGAATTATTTCAATAAGAAACGGCAGT
The DNA here is from genome assembly GCA_950371115.1 of Anania fuscalis. Lineage (NCBI taxonomy): Eukaryota > Metazoa > Arthropoda > Insecta > Lepidoptera > Crambidae > Anania > Anania fuscalis. Next base: position 11,967,021 of record OX493335.1, on the reverse strand, counting down.
CGCGGCGCCGGGGCAAATTGCGGTGGCCAGCGTTCTCCTTTTGTGTTGGTCCCGACGAGAACATTGGTCGCTGTAATGAGCTCCGATCAATGGGCGTAATTATTTCTTGTATCATTCTTTGTTTGCGACGCGAGCGCACTGTCGGAGTAGGCCTCTGCACTGAGTGGAGCTTTGTAATGGTTCGACAGGATTCTTTGCTTGTTATGTGTACAAGAAGTGCTTATGCGTCCTTGTTAGTGAAATATTACTGACATGAACTTGCGCATCAATGCTCAAAGATAACTTGAGTTTAAAAGTTAGGGAACTAGTCTTATTTTACGTAAACTCCTGTTGTTCGGCTTCTAATTAACGTGCACTGAAGTGCCACAAAACACAACAAACTATTTTTTATTACAAAAGTTTTTTTTTAAAAGTTCATTAAGTTGAACTGCTATATCTACTACTTAGTCAGTTAAATATAATTTTATTATAGGTGCTAGTTTATTCAACAACATTTTGAATGGACCCGATACGCATAGGTACTTGGGGCGATTTTGCTCGCGTTTTTGGCGAATATCGAAGCCCAATTACCGTCGCACGCGCACCGAACAATGCGTAACGCGGGCCAGCCGGCCGGAGTCGCTGCACTTAGTGTCACTTTGCGACGCCCTTAATGATAAAGATTATAGAATTTAAAACAAATATACCTACTTAATAGTTATTTTAAGTGTTCTGTAAAGAAAGTCGTGGTAAAGTTAATTATCATTAAAATAGTTTCAAGGCAATTCCACATCAAATGTGGTTTTAAAGTTCTGAAAAAACATGCTCTTGTTAAAACTAAATACATCATCATCCTCAGCGTTTTGAAGCCATAGCTAGCGGCTCTCCATTCTTAAAGTATCGAAAATATCAAGAGTGGAAATCTTAATTCTTAGAGATCTTATTAACCCTAGCAAATCCAATGATCAATCAGAGTATACCGCAAATGATGTTTTATATAAAGAACTTACTACACCGAGTTTTTATACGATATGTGTTTAATAAGATGTAAAAACAAAGAATACATAAACATTAGTCTTAATGGCATCTTCCGAACCTCGTTAGTGTAGAGATGACTCTGTGAATATGAACACGCATTTAATGGATATAAAGAAAAGATACTTTGAATACCTACCTGCAACGTAGTAAAATATCAGGGTAGGAAAATTATTGAAGATAGGAATTGGTTTGACTGTCAAAAACACTAAAATAAACAATAAAAATATTTTATTTTATGTTGTAGAAAAATATATTTTTACAATACCTATATTACATGTTACTTAGTTCTCAACTTTAATCCGGTTTAGAAACATTACCATAGTTTTAAATAAAACTATTCCGCCTACTTATTGCTGCTATACACTAGTACTTGTACGTATTCAATTAATAACAAGCACATGCCGACGTATAATCATGTCATAGGATACATTTTAGGTAAAATACTTATTTACTGATGCCTATCAGCTAAGTATGACGTAATACCTATAATATTACCTGTGTCTAATAATCTACCTGTGTCTGATTTTCGATTGTTAGGACACTCAAGCAAGGCTCAACTTTGTTACCGGCACAACACTATACACACTAAATGCCACCAATTACCGCCCTCTTTTGCATCGTAAATCGAGTGGATGTGTAATCAGCACTTCTGCGTTCGCCACTCATTAAGTTTAATTTCTTAATCGTAGCTTTAATTGAAATGTTAAGCCACGCCACGATAACGCAGGGCAGCAGTAAATGTTCCTGTCTGTCGGAGCGTTCTGGCTTATCTTTCGTTTTTTGACAATACCGGTGGCGTTGGCAACGCGACAGATACGCGAAAATATGCGACTCTGAAATGGACCAAGTTAACAAATTCGAACAATTAACAACTACCACCAACTACAGTAACTAAATTGTACGGGGATTCTGCAAGTGACACTTTTGAAAATATTTGGATACAGACAAATTTGAATTATTTTGATATATTTTCCTAAATTCATAATCTAAGTAATTTAAGTACATATATATAGTATCCTATTTATGAAGTTTTATATGACCATAGACTGTAGAATACACTTATTAAGACTTCAAGATTTAAGATTCAAAGATTCAAAGATTATTTATTCACCGAGACAAGGTAATACAGTAGTGATGTCATAATAATTTAGTCCAGCTTATCTCACCAGCGCAGCTAGTGTGTAATAGTAAGTTATAAATGGTAGTTACTATTTTAAATTTGTTATTTATGTCACACAATTCAGTATTAGACATGCATAGAGCAAATATTTTTCCAATAGCAAATAATTAATTACAAAAATGTCAATACAAGCATGTTATCTAAACAAAGTTAGTCATTATAACATTGTATTCAATAAAAATGTCAAGTTATAATATTTATCATTATCAAATTTTTAACGACACCGGATATTAAGACGACACATACACACAGGTTTAAAATAAATTAAAATAAGAAATATAACAAAGGTACTAGAACTTGTATGTCAAATAATCCTTTATAAGCATTTGTAAATCAAAAAACTTTATAATTTTCTATTAAACAAATTTCCATTAAGCTCTCTCAGTGCCGCTGGTAATTTATTAAAGACGACAATGGCCATATAATAACAGTTACGTTAGTATAAAGTAGATCTTGCCTTGGGGTGTGCTAGTCTGTTTTTATGTCTGCCACTAAACTTATACACATCCTCGAACTTGGCAAATAGATCGGGATAAATTTTTACAAACTTGCACAATTCAAAAATATATAGGCAGGGCAGAGTGAGGAGCCTATATTCCTTAAAGATTGGAGTACAAGGGGTACAAGTTTATAGAAATATTTGTGGAAATGATTTGGTGCTGGCAACAATTCTTGATAAAATATTTCGCTTTTCTCAACTTTATCAAGTATAAGAAGCAAAACAATAAACTTGCGCACGCGGGCCTTAATAAAAAGTAGATTTATGCCACAATAAAGAATAGTCAGACACTATTAAATTTCGAAAAACGACATCACTGAACTAAAGTATTTTTTATTTGGCTTAAACAAATAAACGTCTGTTTAAAGGCGCGTTGCAATTACATGTCGTTATTAAAAATCTGTAATAAAAATGACACTACGTTCATCTTATTTGTTTGCAAGGGAAACTTTAAAGTCTCTTTAAATATTTGATAATTTTACCTTATACATTATATTTTATGAAATCTGTCACAAATGGATAAAGTAAGTTTCGTGTAGGTTGGTCTTTAATTAGGCAAATAATCTCAAAAGTATATTATTGATCGTTCTCTCCTAAATAGCCTGACGGTAGCTCTTTGTTGTAAATACGATAAGACTCAGTTAATTTGTTCCGTTAGCAATTTGAGGAAGGCTTTTCAATGGTATTGAGGGTCCAGAGGCGTATAATTTCGATAAGGCTATTATACAGAGACGGACTCAGAGGTTCGGTCAACGGAGCTGTTTCTTTATCTTTTTAGTAACAATTTGTTGTGTTCTCAGCTTGGGAAATAGATTTATACATTTGCGCTCTAGATGTAAGTAGAGGACTGCTAGTGTACGTGTATTTCAAAATAAGAAAAACTTGGTCCTTATCGTTAATTAGCTCAAGTAAAACAGCAACATAACTTTTCCTTGAAGCTGCAGGAAACTGTTTTTTTTTAAATATCCTTTACGTAACCGCATTTAGGACTATACACTATATCCTGTAACTGTGTTTCCTATTAAAAAGGACCGATAAAGGTTAGTTTTTTATTGCCTAGTTTCATCTGGTGGTAGCAAAGCTATATTTTCGGGGCGTGTATAAGTGCTCAGAAGAGGGCTTATACACTGAATAAATTACTATTACGACCTATACTATGAAAGCTAAACAATAGGTAAGCGCTGGTGTTTTTACGCCAAACCAAAATACAGAGAACACAAGACAAGGTATGACTAACAGAAAGAAAAAAAGAAATATGATTTGACTCACTTAAGGTAGAGTATCACTCTTTAATCTCTGGCTGTATGTTAAGCACTTGAGATACCGTAGTAAAATCAGTAGTAAAAGCAGCGGTAGGGTATATAAATATATACATATTTTGCCTACTAATGCTTTGGACCAATATTGTTGGCTAGAGTTGTTGTTTAGTTTACAATCCGTGCCTGTATCGATCTAAGTGCGCGGGCGCCGCGCGTGACAGATTCGATTTGTTCGTTGTCCGGTAGCTAACGATTCGTGGCGACCGCTACCACAATAACGATAAACTAACGATTACACTTGAATGGCAGGTACGGATTTAATCGAACACTTTTTGTGACCATTTTTTGCTCTCCGCATAATCTTCATTTAATACCAAGCGCATAAAAACGTGACTTGCATGTTTAGATAAAGCTACGTTTGTAATTTGTATTGAGCTTTACGCTATACACGTCTATACTGGATTGATTGAATACGCTATTATTACCGTAATACACTTGTTATGTTAAATAATTAAGTATAAAGTAGGTAACTATGTCATCTGAGTGATCTAATCTTAGAGGATTTTAATCTACTTCAAACTTCGTATATAAAATCGCTCAGTACTCAATAATTTTATTGTATTCCTATATTGGTTACAAAAGGTGTTACATAGTTTTATGGTAGGTATCTCTATGTTGTACGCTATATCATAAATAGTGAAACTCCTCTTTCATTACGTAGCTAGTACTGGTAAATCTTTCGAGTAGTTTTGGCTCATTAGATTTGTTTTAACGAGTCCCATACATAATATCCCATATAAAAACGTTTTTTTCTAGGTGTACATAGTGTGAGTATACGTGAAAAATACTAATTAAAAACGATTTCAGATAAGAGGTAAGTTATAATAATCACTATATTTTACAGACTGGAATAAATGACTGAAAACAATCGCAAAGAGAAACTAAGTAGGTATAATAAAACACGTACATACTGAGTCTAGTCAATAAATAAATGCTTTTATTTCGTGAGGTTCCGAAACTTTATAGCATTAAAAGGGTTTTCGTTCTTTATAATAAATGTAAATGTAGAGCCTATTTTTTATGAACTTATATATGTTTTATTATGTTCTGAACGCGACCTAAACTAACGTAATACCAGCCAAGCAAGCCACAATCTATAGTAGCATCGATACAATTAGCACGAACAATAGGCCTGCGCCGGAACCGTGGGTTTTGTATCCAGTAACGTACCCGACTAATTTACCACCACACTGGCCAAAGATTAGCGGAACTCGCGCAGAACACTAAAACGTGACAACTAAAAAAAAGTAGTTAGTGAAGTTAGGGACATACCTAGATAGGATAGCAATGGATCTGTATATAATAGGCTAAAAGAATAAAAAAATGGATAGTCAGTTTTTTTTTTCTTTATATGTATTGGTATAATAATAATAAATATTGAACAACATACATACGTACCTACATTGATCCTAAGGTAAGTAGCTAAAGCACTTGTGTTATAGAAATCAGAAACAAAGACGGTACCACAACACCCAGACTAGAGATGGTGAATATATCTATTATCAGTTAAATTTAACTAATAAAAAAATATCACATTTATTTAATAAATATTATTACCCTTATCGAATAAAAATATTTATTCGAGCCGTTGATAATTAAACGCAACTAAAAGATTTATTCGTATAGATAAATTTAACCGATTGATAAAATTACCTAATGAATATTTATAACGCAAAGAATAAAAATATCATATCCAATCTTTCTAATAAATTCATTCGTTTATTGAGTTAGTTAACTTGAGCATTAAGTAAACGGATTAGAGTCTAAATTTAAATGAATTACAACATAGTACAGTGAATAAATATATTAACTAATATTTTCAACCTGAATATGGTTGAAAATATTAGTTAATATATTACTTCAGATAAAAATATCAAAATAATGGAGCTGCATAAAAATATTAACTAATATTTTCAACCATATCAACTACAGGTAAAATATCAAAATAATGTATCTGCATAAAAATATCAACTGATATTTTCAACCATTAAAAATATCGATATTTTTATTCAACCATTAACTTTTAACGAATATTTTTTTTCAACCATTAACGTTACCACTAACCCAGATAGAAAAGTTCATTTTCTACATTGACCCGACCGGGGATCGAACCCGAAACCTCAGAGATGGCAATGCCGTATTATAGTCCGGCTTACTCGCCTCTCGGCTACGGAGGGCGTGGTATATTGTGAACTTGCACAATGTTTAATACGTATTATACTTGTGAAATAGATAACTCTAAAAACCTAACTTAGACGGCTGATGCCATTAACTACTTGATTTTGATAATTATTTGTATAAATGTGCTACGAATCTTCTTACAGCGTATTTAAAAAAGTTTATTAAATGCAGCTATGAAATGAGACACTTCTATTAGAGTTATTCTAACAGGCTAACTACTACAGTATGAGCCTATAAACATTAGTTTAAAGATGAATTTGATACCTACCTCAAGCTGTTACTGTAGAAAAGTTCAATATAATATAAACTTTCAATATATTTAAGGTTTAATGTCATGAGATATAAACCACAGTACATATATCTATACAGTATGGAAACTAGGCCAGTTTGTCGAGATACGTCAAATACGTCAATGGAGCGTTAGGGTTGTCCTATAAAGTTGATTAAAAACCGCACGAACTGAAAACAATAGAAATGAAGACAAAGCGTTGACCGAAGAGGATTTAAGTATTACGTTTTTTACGTTCTACAGCGACAGTGACAACTGCCATGGACTCTCAATATCGGCAGTATTCCGCACCCCCGACACTCAGTATTCTTATTTTACGGAGATTTCTTGTTGAGGCGTGCACATGTGTGAGTACGTCATTTTGACCGTTTATAGGTAGTTTCCTTACTGTATAGATATATATACACTGTGTATGAACCCTAAAATGCTCAATACGATGCATAATAGACGTAATTTTTAAATTGATTTGGGAACCTTACGAAAATAACTATATCTTCACAAGTAATAGCAGCGTGTAGGTAATCATGGTCAAGTGCGTAAAAACCACAGAATGGCCTGTTCCAATTTTATTAAACCACACTCGTAATTATAGTAAGGCTCGACGAAAAATATATAAATATAGTTTTATTTTGTAGGAATTACCTTTTTTTAAGAACTTAAATTATGTTAAAATTATGTTATGTTAATCTTTAACCACATTGCACTATCGTTAAGTTTATCATATTTTTTTTCTTGTAAGGGCAATCGTTATACATATTTCTTCTACAGAGTGTCCCGTAAATAAAATACATCCTTGTAAACCCACTGTATAAGTGCAGACTTATAAAATGTCTTCTTATAGCTTGGCTTGGCTTGCACTTATCCTACTACTACTAATTTAAACTCCTTAAAATCAATGTTTAAAATGTTACCAGGTAAGTAGGTAGGTACTATGCACCTGTCTCAGCTCCAGCTCTTTATGCAAACTCAAAACTATTATCGGCTTTGATTCGCAATCATTTGAATGGATGCTGATTGTGAGTTGGGCATTATTAATCCTGGCCGACATAATCGCCCTTTATGCCCGGCCTCGATTATTTACGAAGGCCGATAAATCGAGCCTCATCTGCGATGGATGGTGCTTGGGCAGAGAAAACAATTGTCTTTTTTCAGAATATGTTAAGTAGCCGAACTACGACTCTAAAGCAGCATATTCTAAATTAATTATGTCTCATGTGATAATTATGTAAGTATAACTTAATCGTATTTTGTGACAGAGTAGAAAATGTATACATTTAAAATTAGTTTATAGTCTGTTTTAATTATTTACACCCTTGTATTATTTGGATAAGTATCTAATAGCAGGTATTAATTTTCTATTTTGACTTAAATTAATATTTACGTAATATAAATAACTTAATATTTTAAGAAAAAAAAGAAATTATTTTGACGAAGATTCATCTACCTCCTACCCCTAGGAGTGTTCTGCCACTGGACATTTTATTTTGGTTGGGACACATTGAATCAAAAATATCATACAGATCCTACGTGGTAAACTGTCTTGCTCTAATAAAACACGTAATTACCAACTGATTTCGAAACTCCATTGCTTCCATAACCTAAAAAGCAAAGCGCAAGATGCTTTATTCGTTTTGTATGCAGCCAGCATCTATACAGGCAGTTCATTAAGCTTAATAACATAATTTCGAGAAGTAATTACTACAGTAATTAACAGTTGTTGCTCTTCCGAAACTCCGAACCTTCTCAATTGACATTAGCTCTTAATTTGCGCGGAGGCATATTAATAGTTAGTCCATTGTAAGGTGTTGTATTGTAAGTAGTTATAATTACAAATTACAAGTCACGCGTTATAGGCTGTTATTACACTTGAGTGACGTGATTATAACGTTATTACGTAGGTACTGTTTGTTTGTCTATAGTAATAGTAAGAAATAAATTATCCCTCTGCTTCTATCTATTCGCCCACTGGGTATTCTTTTATGTTTACTAACTGTTTTTCACGTTACATGCTAGTTATTTTAATTTTTTAAATCGCTGATAGGATTTGAATCATGCATGGAATGGTCAAGCGCATAGATTAGACAGAGTAGGTAACGTTAGCCAGCGAACCCCGAGAAAGCGGTAATATAAAAGAAGAGGCCTTGGACCAATTATGAAACTAAAAAAATACTTTATTAGCAAACAAACACCGAACGTGCTACTAAAGCTGATTGCTTTGATATTATGAAGCTGTCGCAAAAGTAAATCCTAAAATTCCATGTTATGTGTGCGAAATGTCGCAAATCGATTTCACTACAGGTTCAATCGCTCCATCGTAAAATGGGTAATAAACTCTTCGCAAAGGCGCACATATTCATTATAAAAGATCTACCAAACTGTGATGGTAAAAAACTGTTATTTTATAAACTTTATGGGAAACATTTTGCAGTTGATGATAATGAAGACATTTTAAACAGATATTGCAATTTCTTTACTATATATATATATATAGTTTTACTGATATATATGATTTTTTTATTTGATTTGTCAAGTCTTTATTGATTCGCACGATCAGCTTATCAATCAGTATGCATCACATAGTTTATCTTAATTAAACTACAAATAAGGGTCGTCTTTGAAACTTGGCGTGGATTGACACCGCTGCGCAACCAGTCGGCTTACACAGGGTCATTTTAGCCACGATCGTTCTCGTCTCATAAGGAATAATGATGGTGTTTAACGACCGACGATTTATAGCGTGAAATATGTAGTCGCGACGCACGCGCATACATCAGAAATTAAACTAAGGCTCCTGCGACACTAATGACTCCGTTAATTGCGAATATTTTGTACGAATGAACATCGAATGTGCTTTTATGTAAATGTGAGAGAGAAGAAATAATGACACATATACACTGGAATAGCACATGTTTATATTCATGAATTACTGGGAACAGTTGCGATCATTCGTGTTTCACAACTTCGTATTAAAATTAATTACTTTTTTAAGTAACAATTACTAACTAACGAGGCTTTTTACTATAGGCCTTAGAGGACTGCATAGGTTAATGGACGTAAGCATAGTAGAATCAGAATTCAACTATGATGTCAGTTAACAAAAATTGTTATGGTGGCAAAGCAAGGAGTAAGCATCCTTGTTTTATTTATTAGCTTTACCGGGGGGGAGAGTTTCTCCTATAGGTACAGGAGACCAATTCTACTAAATAAAACACGAGTCGATCTATTACCGACATTAGCTTATGTTACGTTTCTATTGTAACACAAAACTGTATTCTACTAATAATTTGACCAAACTTAATCTAAACGTCATGCAGCCGAAACGCTAAGTTAACTAGAGCGGTACAAACGAACATAGATTCTATCTGGTTACAGACTGGGTTCACATTACTTATCGCCGATAAGTAAGTTCAGTGTCAGTGTCTAAAGTGATCGCGGTTTGTTTACAGAATATAGTGCGCGCGACCGATCGACAACGTGAGCCGAAACGCTTTACGCTACTGATAAATAATGAATTAGTAAGTAGAATACGAAACTTGACGTTTAGTTGCGATTCGTCAATTGTTGCGTTTATACGTTTTGTTAATTTATATTAGTAGAATTGGTCTACTGTTATATTTTCTGCTTTTCTAATTTAGTCAAACTGAGAATTGAATCCGCGATCCAATTGCGCTTTTATTGTTATGGTCTCAAAGGAATTACCATCCTTGTGTTACGATGTGCCAGAAGGTCTACTACGAAAGTGATTCGTTTGTTCGCATGCTTAACCATTCCATAGAAAATGTATGTACAATAGAAAACGGTCGTGTTTTTTACACGGCTAGTTTGAGTTGGTCATATTTTATCAAAGGATTGATACAAGTGTATGGTTATTTTAATTTTATAAGTTAATACGTCCGAACGAAGATACATTTCCGTAGTAGGCCTTCGGACAATGTATTTTGCCAGCGGGCGTTTCAGTACACCCAAACTGTCAGTAATGCACATTAATCGAAGTCGCGTATTCTTTATCGTCTTTACATTATATAAGCTGACAGTGTTACAGCTTCCGCGCTCCTTAAAAGTGCATCAGTTATATCTCAGCTTAATATAGAAAGTAATTAATAAGCAATGGCCGTACCTATAAATTGATTTGCGCGAACGCTCGTACCTACTGCGAGATTAAAATCGTTATATGAAATGAAGCTTTCAATTAAAGAGATAGCAAATCTAAAATGCTTACCGTGAATTAGAGTGGTGTTCGGAGATCATATCGGCTCAGGCGTAAAATAGGGTGACCATAAATGCAGTAATTTTGAGATAACCACGTGATCGCTGCAGGTGATCTTATTTCTCCAATTCTTTATTGTGAGGCATTTAATTTTATGTATCAACGTCAAATGAATTTATTTTTATGTGTATTGAGCAAATTATTTTGCAAATATAATGGATTATATATATTTTAATAAAGACAAGTCGTTCCTTTCCGGGATTTGAACTGATAATTTCTGCTTAGTACGCAGCTGTTTCACCAATTAAGCTACAAGGGGTTTTTCTTCAAGTTCCCAACAGGACGAAATTGGCTTCTTTATTGGTCAAATTATAAAAGGCGATTCGATACTTGTTTGATACTTAGAACGATCTCTATTGTACGGTCATGGTAACGTAAGGGGATTCGAAGTTTTATTTCCATCATTATTCCGTTGATTTATTTATGACAACACATTAATAAACTAATTAAATGACGACCTCCATAGCCGAGAGGTGAGCACGCCGGACTTTAAATGGCGCCGCCATCTCTGAGGTCCCGGGTTCGATCCCCGGTCGGGTCAATGTAGAAAACGAAATTTTCTATATTGGCTCGGGTCTGGGTGTTTTGGTACCGTCGTTGTTTCTGATTTCTATAACACAAGTGCTTCAGCTACTAACCTTAGGATCAGAGCAATGTATGTGATGTTGTACAATATTAAAAAAATACAAAGTTTCAAATAATGTGCAGTCGACAGCTTATTATCAACTTGCCACAAAGTTACACATTTTTAATTTAGCGTTCAACAGGTCTATCATCATATATAGGACTTTGATGTCAATTTAAAAGTAAATGGTTTTATTAGTATCTTACATGTGTTTACTTAAAATTCTAAAGGAGCTAAAGCACAAGCAGACACTTATCCTCAGTCAATAACCTTTTGCTGTCCTTGTTGGCCTGTCAAGTTGGTGGCACTAATAATGGCTTAGCAGGATAATATCGTGCCAGATACTTAGTGCCGATACCGCGGACAGCCACACAAAATTGTATTTTCGTCACATCTCAAACTCATTATTACTTATTATATTACACGACAAGTAACAATCTTGAAGCTTATTAGAAGCAAGTACTTAGTGGCCACACACGAAATTAAACTTAATTATTTTATTACAATAAGTTAATTTTATTGATACCAGTTAATCAATTTTTTTATTTCTGAGATTTGGCTTTATGTATAGGTGTAAATTGTAATTAAACTATAGTACTTTTAGTTTATTTAATATAAAAACTAATGATAGCAGAGTACTTAATAATTATGAACATCACAGTTTAGAATATTTTAAAGATATGACAAATCCTTTTCAAAACTCATCTTTTTTAAGTAAAAATAGATAATAATTCTTCTCTACTTCTACTACATCCTTTTTTGAAATAACTGATTTCAAGATCGATCAGACTATACAACGAAAAATGTTTCGTATGACGAAACGATAAATATTAAAATGGTCTAATTGTACGTGAGCGTGAGCATATTACATTGCATTTAACCAGTAAACAGGTAATAAACAATATTGTACCTAAATAAGCAATAATTACAAGACTAAAGTAGTTACGGCAAAAAGAAAACATGTCTGTAACCAGATTCTATGTAAGTTAAGAAAATTGTAACTGATATTTTGTGTCCTACGGCTTCAACTTAAGGGTTAAGGTATTTCACATACAGGTTCTATCTCCACTTCGCATTAACTGCTAATTAACTGGATGATAACGCACTTATAATGACCGTGTAATTGTTGTTCATTAAATTTTACATGACTTTTTGTGATGCTTTATAAAGATAGCAATTTTTTTTGCTATAATAATGTATTGAATACTCTAAATATTTTTCAACTATCAATATTCGATTCGCACCCATAATGTTTTGCATATATTTTCTGACTCAATGCTGATTTTCGGGTCTGGTAATTATCATGTCATGTTGCTGACCTGATGATGGAAGCCACAGAACTCCTTAACGCATAGGAGTTAGAAGATAATACTGCAATTTGTCGACAGAACGTATTTCGCAGTGTGTTGAGCAGACGTGGAGCTTATGAGGTACCAGACTGCCAATTTTTATTTACTGGGGGCCTACCCGCACACCCAGTAACGAAAACAAATGTAAAAGTTCCTTTCTTATATTGACTTGGTATTTAACGCAAGACCTTATCCTATGGTTACGACACCAAAATAGCCGCCGGTCTGGTTGGAGTGTAGAAAAACCCTTTCCTTAAGACTTACAAATTTTCGTCTAAAAAATTGACCCAATATAACACCTTATTTTTATCATACCATTGGATGGGTGGTCTACAGAAGACCAACATTTGCCTAGGTCACTTTGCTGTAAAGTCATTTTTGGCGGAGTTAGGAGGGGAAAAATAGAGGATTTAACACTTAAAATTGTGAAATAAAATAAGTTTAATAAAAAACTAAAAACCGACTTCAAAATGAAACTAAAAAGCGTAAAATAATATTGACTAAAACATACCTAATCAGTTCTTTTTGGAGTCGGTGCCAGCCATCGACAGTTAAAATGTGTTATTATTTTACGCTTTTTAGTTTCATTTTGAAGTCGGTTTTTAGTTTTTTATTAAACTTATTTTTATTTATTTAAAAACGATGACTTTTGTTTCCGTTCAAATGTATTGAGAAATAGCTTATTACTTTATAGCTCGTAGCAAGTCATAGAGACCGTAGCATAAAATGGCTGAAATTATGATGATGATACTGAGTTGGTGAGCGTCGCGACGTAACGTTGAGTAGTTATTATATTTGATAAAATTTTATCGTATGCTTGTACGTTTGTGTCTAAATATTTTAATGCACAGCTCTGTACGGGCCTTTGGTGCAAAACAAAAAGTAAAATAACAACGACAAAACATGGCCAAGGTCCTCGGCGATTAGACACGGTCCCCAGGGGCAAAGGTGTGAATCGACATTTAATAAAATAATTTATTGAACGCTGATGTGATTTTAATGACCACCACGCCACGTTCCACCGCAATACAAACAAATAAGAACTTTCTGTCCTTTTGGTTAAGATGAATATCGAATGAGTACTTCAGACAAAAAATTACTCCTAAAAATGTTGTCGTATACGCAATGAGGGGCTGACGTCTTTTATAACCCGTCAAGCACAAAGTAACAGCTCTGAAACGGTACAGTTATGTTATCAGAAAAGAAAATAGCTGTTTGAAAAGAAAAAGGTGTTTTGGGGGAAAGAACATTTCATTAAGTATCTTAAAAAGCCTGTTCCATATTGTATTGCGAGGTAGAGTGGATTGCTTTAATTTTTTCAACAAATTGACTAGTTTTAATTTGTAAGTAGGTCTATAATGTTATCTTTGTTAACTAGCTGATCTTTTTTAAAATTATGATTCTAAGCATTGACTTATATATTACTGTTGTCTTGTATTTACGCGAACACGATACATTTAAATGAAACTACTTTTACGGATTATTTAGGTTAAATAAAATGTTAATAAATCGCGAAATAATCCGTAAAAGTAGTTTCATTTAAAAGACTTATATATTACTTCGTAAGGACAGGGCGGACCACACGTCTGGGTGTTGGACCTAAAGAGACCCGAAAATGACCCGACCGAGGCCGATGTGACGTAGTCAGTGGTCGTCGTGATCTGACATTTGTATGAAAAAATAAAAATGCCTAAATGTTCACTGAAAGGTTGCATAAATAACGACAGAAAGGTCATTAAAACAAATTTAAATTTTACTTCTCACCAATAATCCGCATATTTGATAAACACTAAACTTATTTACATTACTTTAACAATTTTCCAACTTCTTTGTCAATTTTACGAAGCAACGCCATATTTACCGTGCAAAACCGATACAACTTTGTAGCGGCGTGCATTAGTGCTCACAGTGCACTGAGTGCAGTCCAGTACATGCGATGTAATATAAATATTTTATTTTATGATGATTTATTGAATACTTATTTTAAGTTTACGTGATAAGGCACTATGAGTCAAAAATTTGAAAACGTCAAATGAACAAAAGGCATAAGTAAAAAAAAAAAGTGTTATTCGAAGGACAGTGAAATGTAATTAATAAATATATATAAATTACCTGATATAGTTTTTTTGGAAAAGTTTTAAGGTATGATTCCGTATACTTATAAAAATAAATTGTATCCACAAACACCCAATTATCTAGCCCCAAACTAAGCAAATCTTGTGCTCTTGCTACTAGATACAGATAATAAACATACTTAAATATATTTATAAACTACTTAAATACATTTATAAACATCAATGACTTAGGTGCAAATGCTCGTGCTCATCACACTAACATTTGCCCCTCGCGGGAGTCGAACCCGCATTGTAGTCCAGAGCGCTACTACACCAGATGGTTGTCGATGTAATCTCATATAAACTCATATAGAAAATATGGGGACCAGCACTACTGCGTGCTGCTGAATTCGGAATCATACCTTTTGTTTCATTTCGAGAGATAGAGAGAGAAATTGTTTTTGTTTTATAGCTTCAATTATATGTATAGATTAGTCATCATTACAACTTATAAGAAAAGTATAGTTTTATTTAAAAGTAATGTTGATGTTAAAGTATTTACTAATTACTTACATACAATTAAACAGAAACAAAAATATTGATATTCATTATAAAGACACGAAAATTAACAAAGTAAAACAAACGAAGTTCCTAGGTTTAACTATAGAACAATACGTAAATTGGAAAACGCATATAGATAATGTTTGAACATCAGGCGCAGAGCGAGACTGCGCGCGAGCCGCGCGAACGCGACATTTAAACTGGCTCGAACGTGAACCAGAACTGCACGCGCGCAGATCGCGCGGATTGTACAAGCCTTGCATGAGTTGCGCTAAAGAGGCGCACCAATCTGTTGCAGTAACGGATCGCATGCCGCGCGCGTGCAGCTCGCGCGCAAATCGCGCGCTGTGCGCGTCCTGTGCATTCACGGCGCGTTAGCCAGATCTGGACCTATCCTTACAGAGTCAATAAGTTTATTTATGCTTTAAAGCAGGTTAGATCTGTAACAAAAACTGCGATTGCTACCTATCATACATTGTAGGTTCTAAATTACGCTACAGTTTACTGATGTGATACTACTTAATATAAATAGAGCTTTTATTGCCCAAAAAAGATGCATAAGAGCAATATGCGGTGTCCCTCCACGAACATCATGTCGTCCTCTATTTGCTCAGTTGCAATTACTAACATTGACGTCCCTGTATATATTTGAAAAATGTGTATTTGTAATGCAAATTATGCATATTTTTAATAGGGCATTTGACATTTATCCACGGAACACAAGAAATCAAAATATCCTGTTACTACTAAAACTCCAATAACAATGCAGTATAAAAAAAGCTGTGTAACAATAAGTATAAATTTTTTTTCAATAATATACCTAATGAATTTAAAACATTAAATAATAATTAATTTAAAACAAAATTGAATAAGTGGCTAATCTCACATACCATAAAGGAGTTTTTTAAATAATAAATATTAATTTCAACATAATTATGATATGACTGACATCTATGTACGGACAACAGCACGTCGACCTACCACAAAATGTCAAATTTTCTCATTTGAAAATGAACTCTATACGTCAGGCTTAAAGTTGAAAATCTATTGGAGAATTTTTGACTTTTGGGGTAGGTCGACGTGCTGTTGACTGTACCTAATTTAATTTAATGCAATTTTAGATTAATTTTATATTTCATTTTAGTTTAATTTTATATTTAATTTGCATGCCTCGTGTTGGCTAAACATGCTTGGTACGTTCATTTTAAAACACCTATGCATACCGTGTTTAAGCAAATAAAGATTATTTTATTTTACCTTAATTCATGTTGACGTATTTAATTTGAAAAAGCAAAAAGTTATATTTACTCTGATACTACTTTAAATATAACATCTGTGAAATAAAAACTTTTTTCTTAGTTCCTCTTTCGTTATAAGCCGCTCTTACAAGGTTACTTAGAAGTAATTTTGTGGTTACTCTATGATGCTATTTGACAGTTGACATCAAAGTCTAACAGATGGGGTTAGTGTGTCATGTATGGAGGAAATGCAAGGCGATTTGTTCTGTCAGCCGTATCTTTTCTTTTTACATCAATGATTCTAAGATTATTTATTCCACCAAATTTCAGAATTTGCATTCACAAAAAGCTTTCCAGTTTTATATTGAAACTAAACTGTTTACAACAGTTTTTTTTTTAAATTTCATAAAACACGAGAAAGATAGGATAAGTTAAGAAGTGTGGGCGACATTTTGGCATATACTGGATGACTTTTTTTTACCGTCAAGAAAATAAACGTGTGAGAAAGGTAAATGATATAGGTGATGATAACATGATAATTAAAAAAAAATGTTAATTATTTTATTTTATTTTTAACAACTATATATCCTCATAACCATCTAATTCTAAGGTTATTTTGACTAA
Organism: Anania fuscalis; assembly: GCA_950371115.1. Taxonomy (NCBI): domain Eukaryota; kingdom Metazoa; phylum Arthropoda; class Insecta; order Lepidoptera; family Crambidae; genus Anania; species Anania fuscalis. The sequence goes on along the minus strand of OX493335.1, from coordinate 11,949,818 downwards.
CTGAACATTAAAAAAAGAATATTAGTAAAATAATAATAAAAATATGAAACCGACCAAAACTCAAACGCATATATTCACTGATGTATTCTATGTTTATGCATTTTTTGGACATATAAAAATAAATAAAATCTGTTGTATTTTATTAACACACTCACACATAATATCACATAGTTTTAGGTACAGAATACACTGTTATTTTTTCCTGACGGTAAAAAAAGTCATCCAGTATGTAATGTCTTTCATCTTTGTTTTATTACAATAAGTTAAGTAATAAATAAGTAGGGATACATACGAGTATAATACCAGCCGACTTTATTTTAGTCCTTCGTCGTTTCTTAGTAGGTAAATAAAAAATAAAGAAAACGATGGCATCTCTTGATCTACCCCAACGTTTGGTCGCGCGTGTTCGTCGTTGTTTATTTGTTCACCGGTAATATCGCTGTTTATTTGTTTATGCCGGCCACCGATGCACGCACTCGATACGGGTATCATCGAGAGACAATCAATTAACTCAACTCCGCAATTCGATTATTGATTTCGTAATTAAATCTTGTGGGGGGCGTGTCGATTCCAAACTGATTGCGAATATTGGCGGCTTGATTTTTGCTGATGGACTTTTGATTTCTGATGATATTTATTTTAAACAGAGCTTTAATTTTTACCTCAAAAAGTTAAATGACCCATATACCTACCTAGATGGGTCCGAAAGATTCAGATTTGATAACTTTAAATAATGCGCTTAAAAGTAGAAAGTATGAATTCGCTTAACGTTTATTTACGAATCATGAGACCCGTCTACAGAAAGTGTGATTTATTATTTCATATGTTATAAAATTATATTTTACTTGTTTCCGCTTACAGCGATAACTGCATGGAAAATATATGTATAAGATATTGAAAACACGAGGGAAGGCTTAGAATAATTCAAAACTGCTGATGATTCAGGGCGATTCCACTATAATATATTTTGGTTAGAAGACACGTGTTTCTACAAAACCATTGAACCATTTTTTACTATAGGTAGGTATAGTAGGTAGTATCATTGTGCGTTCTACACTGTACATGGTAAGCCAAAGTAACAGTATAAGCACAAATTCCGTATAGCGGCGCGGCAATTTTGTGTTATATATAAGTTATGCATTATAAATTGTGCAAGATGAATATAAATTTGCGTCATTATTATGTGTTACTTTACTGATCACACACATGAACGCAATATGTATACCTACTAGTTTTAATGGTAATAAGTTACTAACAAAAATTACAAGGCGACGTTATTATTTCACGTCGAATGCTTTACTACCCACCGCCTATGTAAACATACGCATCTGCGAAGTAAAACAGTACAAACCCTAAAAACACTTTTCAGATATTATTTGTGTCTCTGATTATAAATGACAGCTTTATTTTACTCGAAGAAAAATATTACGAGGATACGAGACACATTTAATAAAATCCTTATATGATTTTATACAGACAAATAAATGTATCTTTGCTATTTACATATTTATTTACTATATAATAAGTAAAACAAATATATATGATATTACATCGATTACTCTAAAAAACATGTTTCTTTAGTAAATATTTAAATCTACATACCTATCTTTAAATTATAGAAACTAAAAATATAACCCTCGTTTGGCAGTCGGGTAAAAATTACAGAGTTTCAGAGTTGTCTCTCCTTTCATTCTCATCCCAAAAACCTCTACAGTCGTGTAGGATGTGTATATGTATGTACAGTTCGACACAAAAACGCCTGGCTACTTAATCATGTCTCCTTTAATCGATTTTTGAAAATGCCCACTCAATTCATATTTTTCACCTCGACGTAATAAGTAATCGACGCGGGCAATGAGAGTAAATTGTGTGGCCTGTAATCATAATCATATGTAGGACGTGAAGTATAAAATATGTTTTGTGTATAAAATACTTAAGTAGAATTGGTAGTAGGTATTTAGAAAACTGATAATTATCACGCGCAATATAACAACGTTTTAATGATCCGACCGATAGAAAACAACAAAAGATTTCATTCAGTCTATCTAGTTCTATCCGTGTTATTCAGTAAATAATAAGCATACCAAGTGTAAACCATTACAATATCCATGGAGTTACATTTAGTCGTAAATAATTTCGTCGAGAGTAAAGCTAAAAAACGTCTTCTCAATTATAACATCTCTACGACGACGTAGTTTACACTTTGAAAGAGGTAAATTAACATAAGAATTTACTTTTATTGGATTACTCACAAAAGTACTCTTCACCTTCGCTAATGTATTCTTCCCGAAAAGGCAAGTTCACAATAGACGAGAAAACACAAATAATTAGGAGTCACTAGGGATGGTCATTTTCATCGATCATGTACAAAGTTTTAATCGTGAACCTGAATAACGATCTACTTATCCAGAGAAGTCAAATAAAACAATATAAGTATTTGTGGCAGCTAATTTGGAAGTATAAATAATAGGATTACCAACCAACTTTTATAATGGAGCTGGAAGATTAGAAATATACACCAATTAAAACTGAGATCTCCTCACTGAGATTGACGACCGTCTGGTGTAGTGGTTCGCGCTCCGGACTACAATGCCTGGCGGTTGCGGGTTCGAATCCCGCGAGGGGCAAATGTTTGTGTGATGAGCACGAGCATTTGCACCTAAGTGTGGATGGATGTTTATAAACGTATTTAAGTATGTTTATCCGTTATCTAGTCGCCATAGTACAAGCTTTGCTTAGTTTGGGGCTAGATAATTGGTGTGATTGTAAAAAAAAAAAAAAAAAAAATTCGTGTTTGTTCGTTTCTTTAGAGTTGGTTTCTATCATACATTCTGTCAAAAAAGTTTCGGGAATTGATGATTTGATTATGGTTCCAAATTCAATTTTTTTTTGTTGTTGTTAGATTGGCACAACTGTTTTCCATTTTGGCGCGGAGTTTGAGTAACATCTGATAATTAGATTAAATACAGTATTGTTTTTAGTTATACCATATCTAGTGTGTATTGCGAATTTCATAATGGACAAAAACATCGAACAAAGAGTTTGTCTTAAATTTTGCATCGCCAATGGGATTTCGTGTTCGGAGTCTCTGAAAATGTTACAGAAGGCTTACGGTGAATCGACTTTATCAAAAACACGTGTTTATGAGTGGTACAAAGCGTTCAAAAGCGGTCGAGATGTGATGGAACATTTGCCTCGCTCTGGTAGGCCATCAACGTCTGCTACTGAAGATAGCATCGCAAAAGTGAAGGAAATAGTGACTGAATATCCTCATTCAAGTTTGAGAGAGCTAGCCATCGAACTTTCTGTGTCACACGAGTCGATTCGTACCATTTTAAATAATCAATTGGGTATGAAACATGTTGCCGCTCGGCTAGTCCCATAAGACCTGAATTTTCTCCAAAAACTCAATCGCAAAAGAGTCGCTGAGGACATGCTAGAACGAGTCAATTCCGACCCAACATTCATAAAACGCATTGTTACTGGTGTCGAGACGTTGGTTTACGAGTTTGACATGCAAACTAGTTAACAAGCTTCGGAGTGGCGCCTTCCAACTGAACCGAAACTCGATCGAAAGTCAAAGTCATGTTGACTGTTTTCTTTGACTGTTGCGGTGTTGTGCACTCAGAATTCTTGCCAGAAGGTCAAACGATAAAAAAGAGTATTATTTAAGCGTTATGCGGCGTTTAAGAGAGCAAATTAGACAAAAAAGGCCAGATTTGTGGAATAAAAATTCTTGGATTTTGCTCCACGATAATGCGCCTGCGCCTGCGCCTCCCACAAGGCCATCATTGTGAACGAATGTATGACCAAAAACTCAACAAATACCATCGAGCAGCCATCTTATTCACCAGATATGGCTCCAGCCGACTTCTTTCTTTATCCTAAACTCAAATTACCACTTCGTGGCACCCGGTTTCACTCGGTAGAAGACATAAAGGAGAATTCGCGGCGAGAACTGAAAGCGTTTAAAAAATGTTTTGATGATTGGATTATTCGTTGGCGTAAGTGTATCGCTTCTGAAGGAGCATACTTTGAAGGTGATAAAATAAATTTGGAAAAATTACTAACATTTTGTGTATTATTAATCTTTTCCTGGTACTTTCTTGACAGAGTAGTACCACAAAATAGAAAAAATACAGAAGGTCCACTCCCGCCGTTCTTGAAAACAACTGCCTAAATTGGGCTGACTACCTAGGGTTGCTATTCTAAATTTTGAAATAAGTTAGTGTGCTTTATTACTCCGATACATCGATTAGCTTATACATTCATCTTATCATACGTCCAAGCCTAAATGGCAAAACAAAGTAATATTTACTCTCCTCAACTTGGCTTCTTCAATGACTGTCGTTTTTAACAGCGGCGGCAGCTGCGCGTTGGTTGACAGAAATTATACGTACTAACTTGTTATATACTCACATTTCAACCGACACGCTTTTTAAAGATGGCACACAATGAGATAATAACGATTATAGTTCATCTCACTAATAGGTGTTTTGAGAGCGGAGTTTTTCCAATAGCACTAAAGCAAACAATTATAACACCTGTGCATAAAAGTGGAGACAAAACAGATCCGTCTAACTTTAGACCGATATCTGTTATATCTGTTATAGCGAAGATTTTAGAAAAGCTGATAAACATCCGGTTGCTGAGTTTTTTTCTCTAAGTATGATACCTACCTTCTCTAAATCGCAATACGAATTTCGTAAGAACTTGTCAACTGAAGATGCTGTCTTGGCTCTGACCTCTGCTATTGTTAAAAATGTTGATGCTGGCAAAAAGTGTTTGGCAACTTATCTTTGCAATGATGACTTAAGTAGAGCTTTCATCTGGTCTTGGTGAAGTAATATCAGCGTCATTCTCAAATTCTCATTTTTTAAAACTTAAATATCGATATTTTCATCGTTATCTGTATTATCTGCAACTCAACCACATGACCCGCATCCCTAGACCCGTGTCTTAGAAGCGGGCGGTCGGCGCGGCACGGCCTCATCAGTATGCGCGGAGCGGTGTGCTCCGCATTCCACCGCCCCATTCATCTGCGCCGCACAATCCGCAACAAATTGCCTTAACCAGTGGCTACTTTTGTGAAATTCGAACGAGATCTTTTTTCCTAAATATCGAATGTTTTTCAACTCACCTGTATGAGGAATTGAAACCGGCCCAGCCAGTAGCTACGTGACGCTGCCACCTCACTCAACGCCACGGACCTCCAAATGTCCCTACCGCTGAAAGATAAGCCGATTTGCCCGCTGTTTAAACCCATTTAAAAGTCAATCATTGTCATGGAAATAGCCCGTTTGAAAAGTCGTATTTGCGTGTACCCATATAAAGAAGATGCACGATTTCAGCCACTTAACTTGTCGTTATATGGAGGTGCTTTAAAATTCCACCAAGACAGATGCCGATCCATTCAACTAAATGTCTTCAAAATAACAATCGCGAGCAGCTGGAAGTCTATTTAGCATGCTTTGGTTGGTTACTATTTTCGAAGTTGAAGTTTTTCATAAAATTGCATCAAATTATGGACGACAGCCAAGCATAATACGCCGGCGTAAAATCTCCAGGTGGCTCGTGCAAGAAAACTATTTCTGTGCAGTGCTTATGTAACTAAAGTTATGCTGATACTGAAGCATAAAGCACTTGGCGAGTTTAAAAGCGAAAATTGAATTACAGTCTATTTTGCATAAATGGTGCGCGCCACCGGCAGCGGGCGGCGCGGACGGCCACAACTTACGCCTCGCGCTGCGCCATCAATTAAATTTTAATTTTCGATCGCCAACGAATGACTCGGCAGTGGCATAATTGGTTAGGCCATCCCGATGATTACTTTATTGGCCACACGCCATCCCGACACATCTGCGCATTTGCGAAACTTATTTAATGAAAAAAGTATTCATCTCTAGCGCGTTTTTTCATTCTAAACTACAGGTAGATAAAAATTCGGCGCAACTCGCTCGAGGCTCACACGATTGTAGGTGTAGTAGTGTCCCGACTACCAAATTTAAATAACTTGTTTCGGCTACCGACCGCTTTGACATAACCCTTGCTTAGAAGGGGGTCGGATGTTCTTTTCTTGCGTGAGTCGGTAGGATATTTCGTCTCTTTCGAAATTTTGAGTGTGGGTGATGCATATCGTTTTGTTTAGATGCGCAGGAGGGGTGGCGGCTTCTTTACAAGCGGTCCTAATATGACGATACGCAGGTAGCGTGTTTTTGCGGGTTTGACTTAATTTCGTGTTGAGCGTTATTCTTTTGTTTATTTTGTGACCTCGCACGAGCTCGACACGTGACTTACTCGTACCCGGTTTATGAGCCGTCACGAACGTTGAGGATTATATTTCATGTGGCCTTAAGACGGTCGGTAGGCCTGCGATATTTTACATTATCCTACAAGATCGTAAGTAAATTAACTGAGATGTGGTGCTCCACGCGATGGGGCCGCGGATACGGCGGACGTGCGCGGACTACCGCTCGTTTATGTCGACTTATTGTTCTTTACGTCTTTCGGTGACACGGACATGCTTTATGTAGATTAAGCCTTGCACGAATTCTCGTAATTTTGTATGGCCCTTTATATGGTAAAGGCTTGTTAATTAAAGCGAGACATCTTTGCCTTGCAAATTTTTAAATGTAGAGTCATATTTAAATCTTTTTGGCTATTACTTATATTTGAAGGCTTGCTAAAACTTGGATAAAGTCAGTGAAGACCAGATTCTTCCTTAAGCTTCCTTTCAGGACATGGATTTTAGTTATGTAAATATTATGAGTCTATCTTTTCTTAGCACTTAAGCCTACAGTCTTTTGGCAATTAGCGATGTCTACCTGCAATGATGATAATTGTTTTATTTCAGTTCTCGGTTTGCAAAATACAAATAATTATATTTCTCGGCAGGCATGTTCTAAATAAGTGCAATCAAGGCTAGGTCCAACAATAAAGCCTGCCGCCTCCCGGCGCATAAAGCATACAGATTGCATCAGAGCGGTGCAGCGCATTGGTACTGTAGGCCGAACGCACGGTGCATACACGCGAAGATGCCGCCTGAGTCACGCAGTTTATTTTATTTTTAACTTTTTCTGAAGTTTCTTCTCAATTTCAAAATCTACGTACTAACTGGGACTTTGGAGGCAATTTTTGAAGTATTCATGAAGTATTTTCAAACGAAATCAGAGTGATATACAAATTCCTAAGAAATTAGATCCTATCCTTGATTTTAATTTTATATGTCAGTTGGTATTCTAATGCTTCAAAAATAAATCTTTGTTCTAAAGCGCGTCCGCACACGGATACCTACAATACACGCCAGGATGCAAGATGATTGACATCTTGGCATGCTGTTGCAATCATTCAGTTTAACTAAGGTTTTTCTTAATTTTAAAACAAAATTTAAGGAATTACACTACATGTCGGACGTCTCGCCGTGGGTTGTGAGATCGTAACCAAGAACGTATCTAGATTTTTTGGAATCCATGATACGGATTCATTTCACTTGCTCAGCAGTGCGGTAAAACATCGTGAGGAATCCTTCACATCGAGAAAACACTGGACTTGTAGCGTCAAAAATTGTCTGGTTCTCCTAAAGTTGTACGGAGCCCAGAAGTCTTATAGAAATCGCTCCAAGTCCAATGACAAAATTTTTGGGTCTCATGATTAGGCGTCTAACCTCGATAGGATGAGAAAAACCACTTGGGAAAGGATGATGATTAGGTATTAGAATATCCCGAACACTTCCTAAAAACACATTTGGCTAGTTGTGCATGATAAATGCTGCCAACTTAAAATACTAGTAGCTTGTGGTTGCACTTTTTCTGTTTTTAAATTACTTTTTCTTTTAATTGTATTGTATTTTCCTACTGTAGAACAAAGCCTCGTCGTTAAATACCTTCAGCAGTCTTTATTTATAGTCAAATTCTGCTAATCTTGGGAGAACTTGTCCAACCAAATGGGCTCTTCCATTTTTTTGGTTTACCTACCCCTAAATCAGCGTCTGCCCATAGGTACAGCAGATAGGTTACTATTGAGTGAAAATTACAAATACAAATAAAAACGTAATAACCGTACATAAAGTCAAGTTGCCAAGAAAATCCAGGTCAGGTTTAATTACCTTAAAGGCTTAAACCTATACAATTTCAACGGATACGCTGAAAGTAGACTACTATCACGTGCGAATGTATGATCACGCTTTATGCACGCACAGGAGTAAACGCAAGCCGGGAATTATTGTTTAGCAATTAAATACTAAAGTCGGTGTTTTGAAGGGAAATAAAGCGTTTCATTAATTGCCTGCCTCTCGCGGCACAGCTTCCTTTGATTTAAGTGTTACCCGTGCACAAACTGCAATAAATGTAATTGAACAACTGTTATTAAGTTCAGTTTACTTCCATTTTCGACCCCTTCTACCTTCATAAAAACTAAGAAAGATTCCTAGCTTCAAGATCAAAGTAAATTGTTATTAATTATGTTTATTTTACAACTAAACTTGAATGTTTAGCTCTTTTTTCTTTTACTAACTGTAGAGATTTGTATAAATGTGTCATTAGACTCAGTAAAACCAATTATACAGTAGTTAAAATAAGTTAATTATTTTAATAATGCATAGTTAAGTACCAAGGAACCTTTATACCAAATAAACAGTCTGATGAGGTATTTTAACTACAAGAATGAAAAATAAGAGATTCGTGAGTTATGGCTAATTTAAAGTTTTCCAGCAACAGGAGGAGTGTTGCAACATGAAATACAAAAAGCGCGATCCGACAGTGCCTTGTAGCCATTATCTGGATAATATACACCACACTCTCGTGGGAAACTTGTAACATTCTTTTCGGATTGCGAGGGATTTCTGTGCTTCGGTTTGCGTTCATAAAAAATTGTATGCTCGAGTTATTACAAAAAAAGAACACCGCCGGACCTTGTTCCCTTGATAGCGGTTGATTGTGAGAAACTATCTTTGTTGCTACGGGTATGAATTTATTAAAGTTTTATCAAAGCGAGTCATTATGCTTAAGTCCATTAAGAGTAATGAAAGTAATGATGCTTAAAGTTGAACACTCCGTATTGTGGTAGCCTACAAATTACTTACATGCTCCTTGTGTTTTGTTTTTCTTTATTCAAGAACACGAATATCAAGTTACTATTTGCAGCATCATGCCACTTTATTTTGTTTTGTTCAAATTTTTTGTGTAGAATCAGCATAGAATTAGGAAAAGAGGTTTTTCCTTATAAGATCTTAGAGAGCCTGCGTACAATATTTTATTAAATTAACTTATTCTCACCTTTCTCACCTATCGATTAAGGTCATCACTCATCATTATTGTCTGGGCAACCCACGCTAAATAACTTATTGCCTATAAATCAAACCCCAGCCAGTACATACGCTGCAATTAGACAACAATTTCGTAAGGGCCGATGTTAACTTTCCGTAATGACGAATAAATTAATCAATAAGTAGGTGCCTAAGTACCAGGCGAGCCTCGCATTTGGGACTGCAGTAATTTAGAACATAGAAGTTAGCGTGTCAGATGCATTTATGTTTACCAAACATACAAAATATGAGTACGCAAGACAAGTGACGGAGTCGGATATCTATTGATATTATCACTACTATTAGCCAATCAAGATACGGGAGATGAATAAATAACTCAAAATAATAGCTAGGTACTAGGTAGCAAAATGAGTTCGGCACGTGAGAGGAGCGATCTTTATTAGTTATCTCACGATCGCCCCAGTTAAAATATATTGGGTGCATATTTTAGAGTCACTAATAAAGATTAAATTTTAAAAAAATATTAAGAGTCACTTAAGATTTTATAAAAGAGTTCTATTAATTCGGGAAAAAGACAGCTTGTAACTTGTAAGTAGGTAGCAAGGACTCAGGGAGCGTCGGCTCGGCGCGTGAGAAGCGCGAGGCTCACCTCACGACCGCGGTACGAGATGTTCGTGTGTTGGATGCACATTAGGGTTACCAAGTTATTTGGAAAGCAGAACTGTATATGTACTTCCATCATAATAATTGAGCACATAAATGAAATACTTTGTAGTTTCAATACTAATAAAAACCATACCTTGTCAAGCTTTTTGAAACGAATTATAAAGAATCGGTTCAAACTAAGCAATCATCAGAACAGCTAGATGGTATTAAAACAATTTGACAATCAAGATTATAATCGACGTCCAATACTTAATTACATTAGTTTGACAAGTTAGTACACTGAACGTAAGTTACCTATTCGTCCGTAGCACTATGTAGCACTAAGGAAGACGTCAGGTAAGATTTGTTTAAATCTACAACATATCGTTCAATTCATACCTCCAAATCGAACCCTGAAGTTCGAGAAAGATTAATGTCGTTTGGGTTTTATTTAGTTCAACAGATAAACTACGATAGAATGTGATCTGATGAGGGAAAGTACACTATGATCAGTCAAGGCACGCCAGTTTATATACATGCCAAGTATAGGTTAATCGAGTATTTGTAGGTATGCAATACATCATAACATCATATCAAATTATGTTCATAATTGAATTTCCTTTACATCCGCATCTCTACAGCTCTAAGCTAGTGGCTTACAGCGCCAAAATGATGCTAATCAAAAAGTTTTAAAATAAATTTGACAGCAGCAGCCTGTTGATATTTATTACAGGTCAGCGTCTAATATCCTCGAGCAGTGTAACCCACAGTCAACCTACCGAGATGCGGTGGGCGGCGGCGCGGGGCGGGCGGGGCGCGGGTCGGCGAGGCCGTGAGAACGCGCGCGCGCCGCCGGTTCCCAGGCACGCGCCGCCCGCGCCCAGCGCGCGACCACACCGCACACAAGCTGGAGGTGATGGATCGACCCTAGACAAACCTCTCAAAAAAGAACGAGATTACAGAAAGGCCATGCAGAGCTTGTGTTATATGTATGCCGTACGTCGACCCACCTAGCATCGGTCGGCGTACAAAAGTGACTGAACACATACTGGAGGTGATGGATCGAGACTAAACAAACCTCAACAATGAATAATATTACGGAAAACCAATGCAGAGCTTGTGTAATTTATTTGCTGTACGCCGGCCCGCGTAGATGGATCGACACTAGTGTCAAAATAAGTCAGACTAGAATAAGTCGGTATCGTATTGACTTGACGAGCTTGTATAGCTTTAAATGTATATTATTGATAGTTGTATACCGGACCAATAAAACCAATAAAACCAATTTATTTCTGTAAATTTTTGTTCTGTAACAAATTATTTCTGTATTTCTGTTTTTTTTTTCCCTACCACTACTTCGGGACAATTTTGGGCTAGCGCCGAGAAGAAGTAAAGTAGAAGAAAGAAAGAAGTAAATGCTAGCTGGACGTACTGGATGTCATGAATCGTCACTAGACAGAAATCAACAAAGAATAATTCGATATCTGAAAGTCGAGCCGAGATTGTGTAACTCTAGCATTGCTTGCAATCGCTTTGGATGACATTTGTACGCCGACCATTGCTTGCTGATATAGTTATTATGACCAACTCTATGAAAAAATATTTAATTACTAATGTCAATAGAGATTGAGGTTGGATGGAAGATGGACGATGGACAATGGACGATGTGACTTTATTCAAAATTTAAGTTCAACGTAGACTTTTTTCTTTTTTATCTTATGACTAACTAGCTGATTTTATAGAGACACATTTTTAGCAATTGAGATTAGTCTCATCAAATGATTTCTCGTCATTGCATAGCTTAGTTATTGTTGCATAGTAGGTAGTTAAGAAAAGCTGGTTTTTCCATGTATGACAGCAATGTTTCAGTAAAATAAGTAAAAATCATTGTGAAATATGTGCGTAAGCGGGATTGGAAGCCTCACTTTTTTGCCTTAGGAGTTCATCTTAATATGACCCTACCACGCCCGTGAAACATACAACCGAAACTCCAGCTCTAAATTGACTGCGTCCAATATTTTTTTTTAATTGTCTATTAAAATTCAAATAAGCCTAAACCTGAAGAAGCCAGTCAGTATGTCTGGCGGGTGTACCGCTCGCCGTGGCGTGCGCGAGGTCGTCGCGGTCGCGCGCCGCTCCCCGCGACAGCTCGTGGGATGAGACTGCCGCGATGCCGATGCCAGGGCTGCTACCAACTCTTCTTTATAAATTAAGAACTAAGAACTGCTGGTTGAACTAAGTACGTTAGAAATAGTTTTATTAAGAGCCACAGGCAATTATAACTCTAAATTCTATTACATGAAATTTTTAATTAGCGGTGATACGGTTTCGTCATCTCCTGAGATCCATTTAAGAGTATTTCAGTCTTTTTTGGTCCACCTGATTTTAATAGATGTACACGTATTTTCTACTGTATATTTGCTGTTTTTTCGCATTTTGTGTCCATATTTTTTGGATTACCTCCTAAGTATTCTCGAGTCCGATTCACCCTCAGATCGGAAACGAGCCCGATAACGGTCCGGCCTGATTTTGCATTTCCGATCCCATCGGCACCACCACTAGATAGCGGGTTCAAAATTGGATCACATGATCATTATAATCTTATGACGAAATTTTGGTATGGGGAGACTGCGGCTATGTCAGGACTTACTGGGTTTTTTTTTTAAAATAAGATAATTGAATTATCTTTATATAAACTATATTTAAGGGTGTCCCGCGGTTTGGACAAGGTTGTCAAGGAAACTCGTAGGAATGTACTACAACTAAATTAGGGTTCACGAAGTCTTTAAAATAAAACATTGCAATTTATTTACTTTTAGCCTATGATAAAATTGGCCTTAAGATAACATATCATGCCCCAGATCTTAAGACACAATGTCGCGGACGTCTTATAATGGGGTAAGCATTTTTAGCTCATAGCACAAGAATACCGTGATGCCACTGAAATGTAGAGCTCCAGCAAAATGTTCTCAAAAAACATAGATAAGTTCGGAACCTAAATTGGTACTAATTGACAGGCAGAAAAGATATTATTCATATAACCAGTTAGTAAAGTTGCCAGTTGAACTTGCACACAGACGGTTTCAATCCTATCTAAGAATCTGACATTCACATGACAATACATCGTACTGATCTGATACCATTATCAGCTGGCTCCATAGCCAGAAGGTGAAGAGGAACTCTTCAACGACTTCTAGTCAAACCTTTATGTTTTGGCTCATTTAATACTTTTTGACGAGTGTAAAAAAACCGGCCACGTGCGGTTCCTTACCATTTTTTATAAAAACGGCAAAAAAAGTCACGTTTGTTGTATTGGAGCCCCCTTAAATATTTATTGTATTCTGTTTTTTAGTATTTGTTGTTATAGCGGCAACGGAAATACATCATCTGTGAAAATTTCAACTCTCTAGCTATCACGGTTCATGAGATACAGTCTGGTGACAGACGGACAGACAGACGGACAGCGGAGCCTTAGTAATAGGGTCCCGTTTTACCCTTTGGGTACGGAACCCTAAAAAGGGTGTTTTATAGTTTAAAAAACCAAACTCTAAGTATTAAGAATAATAAAGTTACACAACTATGAGGTGCGAAAGAATTAAGCTGACAGCCCTACCCCACACTCGTCTATAAACATAAACACACCTTCACAAGTAATTGAACGATGGATTATAAATCACAGATACGCGGTAGAAACTAACTAACCTAGAACATTTGTGTAGTCTAGCTAGACTGATGCGAAAATTAAATAGGTAATTAACCTTAGACGCATGTTAGAGGAAGTCGAGAGAATTTTAATGAACATATTTTTTTTAAACTTGGTATGAGGCTGCATCCGTCTAGTCATATTATATAATACGTATTGTATGTACAAAAGCAGGAAATCAAAACTCAAAAGAAAACATATCATTTTAATGAATTTTTAGAGACAATAATTGTCATAACTTAGCAGCGGATAGCGCGAAAGATTAGACGAGGATTGGTCTCAGTGATATTACATAGTTGGAGGCCTATGGACCAGTTGTTCATTAACTTGATTAATAAGCTTAAATAAAGATAAGCATAGCTGATATAATGTTTATTAGACAATCACTCCATTCACTTCACTATCACTTTCCCGTCATATTAAGCATGCAATAATGTTATAAGCTTGGCTACAAGATAATGTAATCTTGGCATATCTATAATTAAATACGATGTTACCTTTGTTCCATAATTAAAAGATGTACAAGTTGATTTGACCTAATTATTTATTAAAATCATCATACCTGACATTACATCCAAGATAATAAAAATATTTTTTAAATTCGTAGGTCAGTCAGTATAGTACAGTAAAAATCGTCTAGTCAGTAAAAGTACAGACGTTAAATCTAGATTTCTCTTTAACTTGAAAAAATGTAATAAATCTAGCAAAAAATTGGTGTTCTAAACCGGTTTTAAGCTTAATTATTGAAGGTTGTGAACGTAGATCTATTTAACCAACGCAAGAAGATGATGAATTACCAACATAAACGAACGAACGAAACATAAACCAACGAACCATCTCTACCACTACCACTTTTCAGACAAGTAACAAATGCCGAACACAGTAGCCTTGGATTTCTGTAAACGATAGCAATCGTATTGTAATCTCGTATTTCTTTAGCACTACGACAATATTTTCTATGTCGGGCGGGAGCCAGGTATAACGAAGACGGTAATCTAGTAATTTATGCGTGCTCGTGCGCAAGGCGGCTGCCGGCGCGCGCGCCGCTCGTGACGCTGCATCCACTGAGAATTAGATACCTCTGCCTCTTAATTCACAGAGACAAATTTACTTTGAGCTCTTGGCTCTTACGCGTCTTAATATCTAAATCAAACAGTTTTGCCCAGCAGATACAAGCAGTTGTCTTCTTTATTGGTAATTTGAACTTAACCACCTTTTTAAATAAAGGTACTCATGAAATTCCACGTAACTGCTTAACGTAAATTATTAGACTTCCTCATATAGACAAGCCCCGTAAAAATCAAATCATTGCAAAAAATATATGAATTATTAGTTTTTGAAGGATAAATGGTTACATGGCGATCAAAATGTATGATCCTTGTGTTGTGACCGTGTAGCCTTCCCTCTTTGATAGCAAATATATTAAAATACATAAATAGATAGATACTCTTTATTACATACAGTGTAAAAAGCCAGTTACCAGAAAAAATAAAAACTAGGCGGTCTTATCACTAAGAGCGTTCTGTTTCAGACAATATTTAAGTAGATTGTGTAATTTCTTAAAGTATCCAGTGTAAATGAAACCCAAGGGTCAGGTTATCCTGGGCAGCCTCACAAAGAGCGCACGTGTGGCAGTGCGTGAGGACTCCTCAGTCACGCCGTGCAGTACAAATAGACTAAAGCCGTGCCTCTTCTATAGTGTAGCTGGAAGCGAGCGAGTAGCGTTGAGGTTTAAATAAAGAAATATTGGACAACATCACATACATTGTTTTGATCCTAAGGTAAGGTAAGTAGCTTAAGCACTTGTATAATACAAATCAGATACAATAAAATCAAAGCACCCAGACTCGAGACTATAATATAGAAAAGTTCGTTTTCTACATTTACCCGACCAGGAATCAAAGTCGAGACCTCAGAGATGACGACTCTACTCGTATGCTTCTTACTCTTTCCATTTTGTATAGGTTTGTTGATGGCTAATGCTTCAACATCCTACACCATTCAAGTAAGAAAAAAGTCAAATAAATGATAATTTATAAAAAAAATGTAAAAGTATCAAATAGTAATAAAACAACTTGCTACTTAGCCTATAAACGTACGTAAAGAGTGAATGTAAAAGCGTTGATTTAAGAAATTGGTAA
The DNA here is from genome assembly GCA_950371115.1 of Anania fuscalis. Lineage (NCBI taxonomy): Eukaryota > Metazoa > Arthropoda > Insecta > Lepidoptera > Crambidae > Anania > Anania fuscalis. The sequence continues at coordinate 11,934,067 of OX493335.1, read as the reverse complement.
TCCACATTAATTAGTATCTACCCGAGTTGCCGAGGTAAGAGATCAACATTTACAGGCCATTCTCTAAAAGTACGTACATACTACTACAAAAGCAAAATAATTGAGCGCCTTTTCAAAAATTGTCTCAAACCTATTTAAAAAAACCCGGCAAGTGCGAGTCGAACTTGCGCACGAAGGTTTCCGTACCATTATCTATAAAACGGCAAAAAAAACATGTTTGTTGTATGGGAGCCCGCCCCCTCAAAATATTTATTGTTTTCTGTTTTTTAGTATAAATTTGTTGTTATAGCGGCAACGGAAATACATAATCTGTAAAAATTTCAACTCTCTAACTATCCCGGTTTATGAGATACAGCCTGGTGACAAACGGTCAGACAGACAGACGGACAGCGGGGCCTTAGTAATAGGGTCCCGTTTTACCGTTTGGGTACGGAACCCTTAATAGCGCGATAATTTCGCGTAACATTTATTCTTAGTGGGAACATGCTAAAAAAGTTACTAAGCAATTAAGAAATTATTTCATCTTTTACCTTAGAAGAGCTGATGGAAGAAGCTCATCGTATTGTTCATAAAATATCGTCGCTCTAACAAAGCCCCATCTCAACAAGACATCTATAGCTTAACAAATGCACGGCGGTGGACGTCAGCTATCTCTGATTGATAAGTCTGTGTGCCGAGCAAACGTCTATCTGCATTGTGAGAACTGTTTGCTTTCCCATCTCTCGAAATAGCTCCGTTTCGACCCAAGTCCCACTAAACATATTTATCCATTACCCATGACTTTGAAAACGCCCGCCTTCAAGTAGCGTCAGTAGCAAAGCGACTTAGAAGACTATAGTAGGTGTAAGTGTAAGGTGCAGTAGCTGTTAAGTATGTGAGACATGATCTAATGTTTATTTAACATTTCACTTAGCTTTTGCGCTCTAAATGGTGAACACTACTTAGGGTAATAACCACGTAGAAGGCTCATATAATTGGCAATTTCACAAAACATGGATGAAGCAAGAAAATGAACGTTGCAAAATTCTACTTTGCTTCTCTACCGCTATACAACTCTATAATTTTTACTAAAAACAAAATGACGATTATATTAGGTAGGTAGGTAGGTGTACCTGCTCAAATCACTGTGGAAATAGATATTTCTTCTTGTGATCAGCTGCTATGAATACTAATATCTGCAGACTGCAGATATTCAATTTTTTTTTTTGTAAATTATCGGCACATTGATTTAAAATCACAGAGGGCACAGTCAATGACATACTGGCACAGACAATGATGTTTCATAATAAGATGCCACTAATTAAAAAGATTTTACCGTATGCAGTCTTAATTTCAAATGAAATTGCATAAAAAAACTTACAATTAAAGACCTGAAACTGTCTATGAGATCTCTTATAGTAGTGGATTCAGTAACGCATCGCTCCCATACATGACTAAAAAAAAATTCTCCCTCCCTCTCCTCTTTAGACCCCCCCCCCCTCTCCGTGTAGCCTCGCGTTCCTTTTAGGTTCCTAACCTTAAAATACTTAGAATTACTCAAGGAACATATGTTATGAAGCTCATAGCTTAATAAAATTGTTTTAGCTGAAATGCGTAACTGTTTCCACTATAGATAGACAATTAGATAGCTAAAATTATCCTCGATGGTTGAGTAAATTTATATCAGAATAGACGCTTTAAGAGCCTACCTATATCTAAGAAGGTAGAAAAGAATCTGTGTCCTAAACTAAAAAAAATAACACTGAAACAAAAAAACAAGGAACAATTTTTAGATCAAAATTTTTAGTTATTTTTTTTGGCTTAACACTTATAAATTTAAACAAATAGACTTTAATGTATCAATAAAAAAATTAACTTTGTAAAAAGAAATACGATAGAACCGAAATAATAATCTGAGATACTCTCGATTTACTTTACAAATGCTATTGAATTTTGCTATTGATTTGGGGACTCATAACATTTTATTTTCTTTCATTATTCCGAAAGTTTAGGTTTAGTAGAATGCTTTTAAAAATCATGTTAATTACATAACGTTTTAGTATTCAAGACGCATTGACTGATGCAAATTGAACCATACAAGAAACAATCGCTATAGTCAGTTTTAGTATTTGTTTTAATGATATTTTTTCACGCTCTATTGAAACCCGAGGTTGCAGAGAAGTTGCCAAGCGTTACATAGTGGCTGTTCGCGTGAAAGGCGTAACTGATGTGCGACAGACAGATCCCAGGTCGGTCACGCTCGCTACTCCGCTCACCGCTGGCCTTTTTACACCAACACTAACCTCATCATGTAATTTAGTTCGCCGACAAAGCGTAATTAAGGTTAAAAAATTTAAGGGCAAATCTTCTAATTTAGCCTTTCAGTGACGATTCTAATGTTTTATGAATCCGGAACTGCTTTGTCGTTTCATCAAAACAACCAGCTTACCCACTTCAAGGTCAACTTGGGTAACGTTAACTACAAATACATCTAAATACTGTATCTAATAACTTATCGCACTTGCAATCAAACTCAAATTGCATGAAAATCGTAAAATCTGCGTATGATAAACTAAAGCTGTTTACTTTTTATTTCCAAATGGCATTGCCTTTTATGCCTATCAATCTTACTTAAGCCGAGCAAGCGGTGTGTTTGCCGTAAGCACAACAGACGTAGAAATAGTAGCCTTACTTTTAGACAAACACGCAAAGCACAGCAACGGCTAAAATTATTAACTTTATTGTACAATAACTTCTGGTGTAGGAACTTATATTAACACTGCACGTCTATTCAGTTATTAAGGTATCGAATCAAAATTTAGCGTAAATAATAGTAATGTCAATATTCTGAAAATTCCATGCATGCAGTTTTTCTTATTGAAAGAAAATAAACAAAACCTTCTTTCACTGAATGATTTCCTATCTTAGAGTGCCCAACCGTCAGTGCCCATTGAAATGGGACCAAATGCATTTAAGTGCGCTAGGTAAGTGAAAGGATCACTGCAACTGGTATGTGTATATATTCTCCAAGGAGACGAGCGCTATAAAGGTGGAATTATAATGACCATCTCATCTTTTACGGAAGGTTTATTGCTTGTTTGCTATAAATATCGACATTTAAACATTGTTTATTTAAATTTTAGTAAGGTTAGTTAGCTTCTTGGCTTTTGTTAATGATTGAATATCAGAGCGTAATGTAGCGCTGGTCTGAAGAGACCTCGTTTATCAGCATATTTTATTTATTTAACTATTACAATTTTACTTGGGTGAATTTCAATTGCAGCGATGCATACAGTATTGTGCTTTTTTATTATATAGGTACTTAAAAAAATATGAACTTTAAGAAATGAATGAATCATTAAGCCCAACCGCACCGCACGTTCGCTAGATTTATACGCACCCTTTAATATTAATTAACAATTTACAGTTATTATTAAGTTTGAAATTATTGTATTTTTTTAATATTTAAATTATACTTTTAGCCTAACTGGCTTAGTTAGCACTTGTATTTTAGAAGAAATCTCTCTTGTGCTGCATCATAATATATCATTTGTACGTCCACGAGATTCAAGAGCTTTTCACACGTTTATTTACTGATTCAGTGCCATCCCTAAGACGATCTTATTTTATGAATAGTTATCGTTAATTATTGCGGAATAGTACAAACTGCGGAGTATAATTTCTATGACATCAATCTTCATTAATAATGCAGTTTATTTCTCTGGTACAATTGATATTCCTTTTCTGATGGTAGAGCGACACGATATCCATCGACAGAGTCAACTAACTTCTACTACACTTTTTTTCCGCAATAATTTAATACTTGACTATATGGCATGGGACCCTAAACCGTAGGTACTGTAAATGAGTTTGGATCGAATATGACATATTACTCGTTTTCCCCGAGGGTGAAACAGCGTCGATAAAAAACGTCCGTTCGTTTCTCAGAGCGGTTACTGTACAATTCGTGAGCCTGGGGCACATAATAACTGTTATAAGACGCACCGCGGGTACCATAAGTCACGGCAGCCGTAGAATCGAGTTCCCATTATGAAAATGCGAGATTAACTTCGAGGTAATATGCTCCTGCTGGAAAGATGTATGAGGAATACAGAAAGTACTTCAAAAATAAAAATACAGTATTTTTCAAGTGTAATATAGTCTTAAATACAGGTTGTTCAATATAATAGATCACTACATTAAACTACATAAGCAGCTGCTCATTCAATTCAACCACTCTACTATGGCCCAGTAGCGCGATAGTCTGTATAGTCTGTATAAAGCATCTAAAAAATATCACAATTTCGATGTATATTCTATGTATAGTAAAAGTTGTAGTACAATAATACGACCAAATAATAACAAGATTTTGAGAAGTGTCCTTTTCTTTTGTACCATGAGCATGAAATTTCAAAAACATGATTGATTTTTTTAGGCCTATCACAGATACTTATTTATTACGTCTTTGGGTGTAAAATTTTATTTTCTCTTAGCGCTCTGTCTCGTTCTAAGATGCTGGCTTGACCATGATCCCAGATGCGGTATGGATTGTTTTGATAAAATTTGGAACTAAAGTTTTTGGAGTGTCTTAAATGCTCTCAGCTTCCTATGTAGGTGGTACGTACCTAATTTATTTTGATGTGCAATGACACGGGTGTCAATGACGATAATTAGTAGTAGTAACTTAAGTGGAACAGCCAAAAATAAGCTGTAAAAGCAGTGTTGTTTTATCTCAAACAAGTATTTGACGTTTAGTTTTTCTATAGTTATGAGATCATAGCAACCCCTCAAGTCACGTTGACAATTCGAATCAAGTCTTGAATCATAATAAAACAGCATGTGGTTTTTTTTATTTTACGAGTTGATTACATTTTTAGTGCTCGTACAGTAATAAACAAACATTTTCTTGCTAAATGAGTTTGTATAAACCTTTGAGAATGCTCTAAAAACCTGTTTAATTTTTAGATTTAGTGAATTAATGCAATAATATTACACTAAAGAGTTTAAAAACAAAATGTGACTCGCTGCTGAGCACATAGTATTATTAGTCTATACTTATACAGTGTGTAACAAAAAGGCGAAATAATATTTAAGGTTATGTATGTATGTAATGTGAACATTAAGTAGTAAAAGTTTTAGTTAAAAATAAACAACTTTTTTTTCCCATACTAAGTAAATAATTTGTTTTTTTACCGAAAGTGTTGACAACCCTGAATCTCCGGTCATTCGTTAGCGAACCCCCGCCCGCAACCCTCGCCCGCCGCACGGTCAGCTGATGCGCGGAACCACCTAACAGCTGATATTTAAGGTTGTCACCGATAAGTTTTTGTTAAAACTTTAGCATCAATTTACTCAGTTATTTATACTCGCACGAGTTTGTGGTTTTTCATAGGAACTACACATTTACTACTCTACACGTCCTTTAAATTTTATTTCGCCTTTTTGTTACACCCTGTATACCGGGCGGGGGCAAGATCAATCAACATCTGTATTTTAATAAATACTTTGATTGGTAATTCCCCTACTCCCAGCATCTGTCCGATGCTGGGTTTGGTGAATGGTCTAAGGAGGAGCGCAGGTCGCAGAGATCCCGTAGACAAGGCCAGTGGACTATCCTTCCCGAGGTTGCTGCCCGTTCTTGGCCAATTGCCTTAAGCTACTGGTATAACAGAAACCTCTGGCCGAACCCCAATATATCCTTACCCCCAGTCCCATCCTAACTCCCTCTCCAAACCGGCATAGCCGAACCGTGGCGGCGCAAAACCACACACAGGCATCCGTAAGCCCAGAAGGATTAAATCCCTTCTGAAAGCACGGCCACAGCACCTTGGGAAAGTGCTGTGTGTTTATTTCCCAACCCCAAGTATATGACATGAGCGATAACGATATTGAGTTTTTGTCATGCGATCCGGCTAACGCCCGGCGCTCGCAGGTACCCGGGCCTGCGAGTGTGAAATTTGTTACCGAAGGCCGCGCAGGGGTGGACGACCAGGCCCCCGCGTCGGCGAATGTTACTGGCGCTAAACCACAAACAGGACCAGGCTCCAGCCTGGACCTGTCAGGCCTCGCAGAGGCCATACCTACTGGCACAGAATCTGTGCCACCACAACACCAGTGGACCGTAGTCGCCCACAAGCGCCCCTTGAAAAAGGGGAAGGCTGGCTCAGCGGCTCCACCACACAAACCAAGCTACACACCAAACCAAGGGCCAACGGGACAACCGGAACGTAGTCGCCACAACCGGCGCGCGGAAAGGAAAGGCCGGAAGCCTATTACCAAAGCGGCAGCCGACGACGTAGCAGCGGAAACGCAGCGCGAATCTGCGCCGCCCACCTCCACGGAGGTGGCAGCGGCACAGACTATACCGGCTCCGCCGCCACTACCACCACCAACACTACCACCACCACCACCACCACCAGCACAGTCGAAAAGGAGAAGAAAGCCGAGAGGTCATCGTAGCCGGATACATGCTGCGAATGCTTCCCCTGCTCCTGAAAAGGAGCAGTCTGGGCCTGGGGATCGCCCGGGTGAGCGGACTTCCTCGAAGCGAGCTCGCCTGGATGAGACTCAGTCACCCAGGGGAGAAGCCAAACGCGCAAAAACCGACACGAGACCAAAGCGGACGATGAGCTACGCAGATGCGAATAAATCGCATCTGAGAGTAGCGGTTACCACCGTTCCGCCGAGGGACCTCTCGTCCGCCCAGGCAGATCAGCTCAAGGAGACTATCGACAATAGTATCCTGCAGGCTGTTCTGTCTCCACCCTCTCCGAGCGCGCAAGCTCCTTCTTTCCGCGGACGCCCCTTCCTTCTGGATGGGGCACTAGCGATGTGGTGCGAGGATGCGAACGCTCTTGGCTGGCTGGTCGACAGGGTCAAAACCCTACCATCACCGATACCGGGCACCACTCTGACTGTTATTAAACAGTCAGAGATGACGAAAAAGCTGAAGGCGGGGCTGCTTGTCCACTCCCGTATCACTGACGCTGCCACACTGCACCGAGTCCTTTGCGCCCAGAACCCGTGGTACAAAGTTGATTCATGGCAGTGTTACGATATGACGGTGGACAACAAGCCTCGAGAGGAGGATTCCAAGGAAAAGGTGATTCACCTTATCCTAGGAATCCCCGAAGACCAGAAGCAGACCATCCTGGAGAGAGATCGCCGAGTAGCCCATATGTCCGGCAGTGGCTACATCCGCTTCTTCTCTCCGGACGAGCCCGCAACAACCGGACAGGAACCGACAGCGTCGAGTGAGGCCGCAGGGATAACATCCAACCCAGCGGCATCCACCTCAGCTCCCCAACCGGGTATGAGCGAGATGGAAGTAAACTCGGCGCTGCACATTGAGGGGAGCTACAGCGACGAAGATGACGTCCTGCGTAGCCCTTAGCTCCCTCAATGTCATACAGACAAACCTCCAGCACAAGCAGATAGCGGCGGCAACTTTACGCAGAGTGCTGGAGGTCAACAACAAGACCGTCGCTCTGATCCAGGAGCCCTGGATCAGGAATAATAGAGTCTGCGGTCTAAACAACATCGGTGGTAAGTTACTGCTGGACACCTCAGTTGAAAAACCGAGAACCTGCATCTACATGCCTAATAACGTAACAACAACCTTGCTTAACCAATTCTGTTCTAGAGACCTCACAGCAGTGAAGATATCTACAGTACAACAAACCGTCCTAGTGTTAGCTTCGGTGTATATGCCAAGTGAGGGCGAAATTCCTGCAAGGGAACTAGCCCAACTGGTACAACACTGCGAAGCACACGAATGGGACCTGATCATCTCCGCAGACTGCAACGCACATCACCCGCTGTGGGGAAGTAAGGACACAAACAAAAGGGGTGAGTCTTTAGCGAATATTTACACCAAGCAAACCTAAACATTATGAACAGAGGTATAGAACCCACTTTCGTAAGCTCAAGGTATCAATCTATCATAGACGTTACTTTGGCAACACACGCAGCGGCAGACCTCATTGAGGGTTGGCATGTTTCAAATGAACCCTCCTTCGCAGACCATCGCCGCGTCTGTTTCCAAATACAGTACACACAAACAGACCCTGTTCCATATCGCAACCCCCGCAAAACAGATATAACAAGGTACACAAATCTACTAACCAAGTCGCTAGGTGATGTACAACTGACAGACGTAACACTTAGTACAGATAACATAGAATCAAACGTTCGGCTCCTAACTGAATCCCTTAGAGACAGTTATGAACTGGCTTGTCCTGAAGTAACACCCAAAACCTCGGGTAAAAGTACCTGGTGGGGGCCAGAACTCGACCGACTACGCAAGGGACTCAGGACACTCTTTAACCGAGCAAAAAACACCAGATCCACTGAAGACTGGGAAAAATACAAAACAGCACAAAAACACTACAAGAAAAGAATCAGATTCCGGAGAACGGAAGGCTGGCATGATTTCTGTAGTACCATTAACTCAACCAACCAAGCCGCAAGAATAAAGAAGATCCTTTCAAAAGGCGATCTCAAACTCCTGGGTTCCCTGAAGAAAGAAGACGGCACTTACACAAACACAGATGAGGAAACCAGTACAGTACTACTGGAAACTCACTTCCCAGGCTGTCAAATAACGTCAGACTACGGATGGTCTGACGAGCAATACAGCACACCAACAACCCAAGAATGGGAAATTGCAGACAAGGTAGTAACGACAAATAAAATAGAATGGGCTCTAAAGAGCTTTAAGCCCTTCAAGTCGGCAGGGCTGGACGGAATCTTCCCAGCACTACTACAATGGCAGACCAACCAAGTAACAAAACATCTACTACCAATCTACAGGGCCTGCATTGCATTCAAATACATACCAAAAACATGGAGAGAGGCGAAAGTAGTCTTCCTGCCAAAACCAGGCAAGGAAGACTATACGCACGCCAAAGCTTTCAGGCCCATTAGTCTAACATCATTCCTACTAAAAACACTGGAAAGACTAGTAGACCGATACCTAAGGGACGGAGCGCTAAAACGTAAGCAACTACATCCCCAACAACATGCATACAGAACAGGCAGATCAACAGAGTCAGCGCTGCACATGGTGGTGCATAAAATAGAAACGGCTATCACAAATAAAGCTTCAACCCTAGCTGCCTTCATAGACATAGAAGGGGCTTTCGACAAAACCATGCACAACAGCATTAACCACGCCCTACAGAAATACAACGTCGATCCAGTCATAAAAAACTGGATAACGCAACTAATAAGTAAAAGGGCGGTTCAAATAGTGGTGAACACTACCACAAGAGCAAAGGTAGTAAGAGGATGCCCCCAGGGTGGTGTCCTTTCACCACTCCTATGGAACATAGTAGTGGATAGCCTACTGTACAGACTAAACGAAAGAGGATACACTACTATTGGTTATGCAGACGACCTAACAATACTGATAAACGGAAACGCTGAAAATCTGCTCTGCGGAATTATGCGCTCAGCACTTCAGATAGTAGAAAAATGGTGTGACGAGCATCAACTATCAGTAAACCCGAAAAAGACAGAACTTATCCTTTTCACCAACAAAAGGAAGTTACCTCCACTACAATTACCAAAACTATTTAACACAGAACTCTCGCTATCAACTCAGGTGAAATACCTGGGCGTTATCCTTGATAACAAACTGAATTGGGCAAGTCATATCGATACAAAAATAAAGAAGGCCTGTATAGCATTTTGTCAATGTAGAAGACTAGTTGGTAAAAGTTGGGGTCTAAATCCAAAAATCACACTTTGGCTCTACACATCAGTTATCAGACCTTCTATAACTTATGGATCAGTTGTATGGTGGCCCAGAACACAACTGACCACAGTGAAAACAAAACTCCAGAGTCTACAGCGACTAGCGAGCGTAGCAACTACTGGATGCATGAGAACCACCCCATCAGCCGCGCTCGAGTTCCTCCTAAACTTGAGACCGCTAGATCTCATCATACAGGAGGAAGCACAGTCAGCCGCCCTGAGACTAAGAGCAAACGGACTATGGAAACAAAACATAGAAACAACACACTCAAAAGTTCTGCAGGAGGTCCTAAAGGAATTACCACTCCTCGAGGCGCCCATGGACAGAACTCCGTGTCAACACATCTTCGATCGAAGATACAATATCTAACTCACAGAAGAACCAAAAGACAACTCTGGCGTCGATGAAGTTAGGATATATACAGACGGCTCAAAAACGGCACATGGTACCGGAGCCGGCGTCTTCTCGAATGATTTAAACATAAACATATCGACCACACTAGACAAGTTAAACTCCATATTCCAGGCAGAATGCATTGGTATAACCAAAGCGGCACAGGCGGTTGCAGCCAGAGACGTCCGAGATCTTGGCATAAAAATTGTCTCGGATAGTGCATCCGTACTCCAAGCCCTACAAAACAATGTCGTAACCTCCGCACTCATACTAGAGTGTCACAATGCACTCCAATCCATTGCAAACACGAACAGAGTAGTTCTGCAATGGATCAAAGGACACAGCAACTCACTGGGAAATGACACCGCAGACGAATTGGCCAAAAGAGGATCGAAGGTAGTAGTCCATGGACCGGAACCACTACTGCCTATACCTCAGGCCCAAATTAAAACGTGGCTGCGTGAAAGAACCACAGGAACCCACCATACCGAATGGATGAACAGTGTAGGATGCAGGCAAACAAAAGATGCAATTCCGGCAGCATCAAAAAAGCTTGCCCGCAGCCTCATCAGACTAAAACGGAACGAACTTCGGAAGGTTGTAGGTACTATAACCGGTCATTGTTCACTAAACAGGCACCTATTCCACATAGGAGTAACAGACAGCCCCACATGCAGAGGATGCATGGAGGCAGAGGAAACGCCGCGGCACGTGCTCATGGAGTGCGAGAGCGTGGCAGAACAACGGGCACGGATTCTCCAATCACCAGGATCACTCCCGGAGGCATTCAGGAGCCTGAAGGGTCTGCTGGCCTTCTGGGATGACTTGGGCTGGTTGGAGTAGGGGAAGGAAACAGCACGCACAATGGCCCAATCGAGAGGCTAAGTGCGGACACCTCCCAGCTAAACTAACTAACTAACTAACACCCTGTATACCTACCAGTCTACCTTCATGTAAGAGTAAGGGTATTAAATAAAAATTAAAAATTAAATATTTCAGGCAAAAAAGTACCCATATAAAAATACATTGCATAATTGTTACATTATCATTGTATAATATTAGTCTATCAAAATATCATTAAATTAAAAATAAAAATTAAATTGAAATTAAAAATATAAATAATTTATAATAATAATCTTACAGTTATGAAGGGGAAAAATGATGTCTGTCCAAAAGGTAATACATTCGAAGATGGCTTTTACAATGTCATTATTTGTACATGTCAATCGCTTGTGAAAAGAAAGCTTCATTCTGTGTATTAGAACTTGTATATTAGAGACTCTGTTCTCGGCAAACATGCCAGACGCGCTACACCGCCAGGGCAGACCGAGCATTGCTCTGAAAGCGTTGTTTTATTGTACGCGGAGAGTGTTGTATGCACTCTGCGTGTACGTACTCCACAGCTGGCTGGTGTAGAACGCCTGACAAAAAGCCTTGAACAGAGTCACTTTAACCTGATCTGAGCAGTGCGCAAACCGCCTCGCTAGCATATTGCCTCTCATCGCAAGGGCTCGCCTTTGGCGTTCTAAGTCATCCTCGTCCCGCAAAGTGTCGATAAGCATATGGCGTAGATATTTTTAGTTACAATTTTCAATGGACTACCACACAAGTTTACTGATAAAATATTTATAGGACCCTTTCCGGCTTTAAAAATCATGACTTCCGTCTTTTTAACATTATATTTAAGACCATGGGTATATGCATACCTTTCGCATATACCCAACAATTTGTGTAAATCAGCAATCGATGGGCTCAGCAGCACCATGTCGTCAGCATAACTTAAGTTATTGACACATTGGTCACCGGCGTGACAGCCGACCCTGGTGGTGCTGAGCCCCCCGATCAGCTCGTTCATGTACAGATTGAAGAGAACCGGTGACGTCAGTCCGCCCTGTCTGACTCCGCAATCCAGCTTGTACGTATCTGAAACAGCTTGACCCAACCTAACCTGATTTTCTTGATTTGAATACCAGTACTCGAGTATGTCAGTTATTTCATGTGGGACCTTATTCTGTCTCAGCTTACTCCAGAGCAGACTGTAATCAATCGTATCAAAAGCACGGCTCAAATCCAAGAAACATGCATAAACACTGGTATTTTTGCTAGTGTAATATTTAACTGTGTTTTTCAGACAGAATATTGCCATGTCTGTGGCAAGGCCCTTACGAAATCCAAATTGAGCATTACATATAGCATAGCTGAATGTTATTTTCATTCAATTTAACATGTATAAGTCGTTCGAAAATCTTTGACACTATAGTATTACTATTGTGTTTTTTCTGATCCGCAATTTTAGTTGTCAGTTATGGTATAGTAATGTAGTCAATCAACCCATTTATATACTTAATTCATAAAACAAAACGAACTACTGATAAAACAAAATCATGTTAAAAAAATGTTAAGAATCTACAGTAGTACGATCACGTTCAATTGTTTAAGATATTTAACCCTAAACCTTTAACTCGCAAATAAAAAAAAGTATGGATTATAAAATTCTTTAGGGTAGAGAATAACATAAAATCACTTTATGTATGACATAAAGAGGTCCAGCCAGAGGATCGTCACGTTTCTCGCGATATACGCCGTTCTCCCACAGTACTAGTCACGAATTTATACTTCACTTAATTAACTTAAATAAGACAGTTTTGCGAATGAAAAAAGCAAACGGAGCTATAGAAAGGTCGGCGATTCAATGTGGGGGTGACCAGTTATTGCGATATTAGGGGCCGAATTCACATTATTTTATACAGTTTACAGAGTAAAAATCTAATAGTTGTTTTTTGCAACAGAATAAGAGTTAGGAATCTGAAATAACAACCCTTTTCTATTGGCGTACTGAAAATAAAAGCACAATCAAGGAAATAGGTTTTTTTAATCTTCATGACATGACTCAATAAAATCTGTAACATAAATTACGAACTTCTCTTCTAAATTAAGCACGTTTCTCCTTAAACCTGAAAGTAAACGGGTTTTGGTCAAATGTTACAGCACGGTAAAACGATTTTATAAACTTTACCTACTAACATCAAGTGTTCCTTTAAATCGTATTTTTACTGGACATCCTATTCCACTGAAACCGGCTTTACGGAGTCGAGTGCGTTCTTCGCACGTCGTTTTAGGCCACACTTAAAATCACTTTTTATTTTTAATTAAACTTTTTCAATGTATCGATCGACCGTTAATGTTATAGGAGTAAAATTTTTGCCAACTTCACTGAAAAAAGATCGTCAATCAAGTGCGAATTTTGCTATATTGACTATTTTATAAATATAATTTTCAGCAATGATCCTGATTTATTAAGGGCTAGGTTACCTATCACTTCTTAATTTATGTGTTAAACCATTTGTGTACGTCAACTACACTAAGACAAACATAATGAGTATTACCATGCTATAAAAACATTAAAAAAGTATAACTTACAGTACTGAATAAAATACAACGCGCCTTATCAAAGACAGCGCGTAATACCAGTCATGGCAATCCAGGTCGCGATTCACTATTATTCTCAACATCATTACATTTAAAAGGGTTTGGTTGCTCCCTCAATTTACAAAGCGAATGCAAGTCACTGCATATGCACCACTTAGTGGCCCCAGCGCAAGTCCTGACAGCGTTGAAAGAATGCACATGCATTCAAATAAAAACCAGCTAAGTGCGAGTCGGAATTGTACGACAAGGGATTCCGTAGAAATCGTTTCAAAAAATGTTACGTATGAAGTAGTATCCTTGTGTCTACTTAAGTAAGTATAATCACTTTAGTTGTAAGTTCCGAGAGTGGAACCTTTTGATAAAAGCTGTAAGCTCTACAATTTAAAGAGACCATTTTTTGTCTTTTACTGGTCTAACTTTATTTCGGTCGCTAGGTAGGACCTTACTTTAGTTGCAAAATTGAGCAGGATTGGATAAATAAGTTAAAAAGGCATATTATGCTGAAGATGCAACGATCCTACATTTGTCTTAATCATCATCACTCAAGCGATGTTCACGCTGTTTGTCTCTAAATCTAGCCGATTTAAATAATTACCAAGAAGTAGTTATTGATTTTAGATAAGAGCTAACCTTGTTATTTGTATTGATAGCAAGAGCCCGACGGATCTACTGACCAACGTAGGCTTATAAATAAAAGTATTACTACTAAGCAACCATGGTGTACTTAGATCGTGGTACTTCTTAATGGCTACCAGTAAATTCCTAGGCGTATTTGATTTGTTTCTTATTCATTTCGAAGCGTATTTTTAGTTTATTAAACGATTTTAAAATTATTTAACACCTGCGCCTATGAACTTAGTTATTACGCTCTGCATTTGGACCAAATTGCAAGAGTAGGTATAGTGGTAACAAGAAGTCTGCACAAATTAAGTCATATCTTTATTAACCTTTTAACTATGGAACCCTAAACATACAATAATAAAAATCATTTGTGACACAGCAGACACAAGTAAGAAGGGAATTATATTTGCAGTCATTATTGCGGTTGAAGCTCTTTTTAATGCATTGATATTATTATGCCAACTGTAATGAATAAATAATGTTAACTTAGTTTGAAATAATAAATTAGCTGTAAATAATAATAATTTAGTTCTACTTGTACATAAAATATATATTACACCCACTAAGTTTTATACTAAGAACGTACGTAAGTACAGTATTTATAATTGCCCTTTATGACAGGTAGTGTCAACAATTCTATAAAAATATTTTTATAATATTTTGTTATTTCTTCATTGCCATACCTATCCATTTAATTTACAATGTTTTTATCTTATGGGTTGTTTTATTTTTTCATATTCTATGTCCATTAGGATATGAAAAGTCACAGAATAACGGCATTTAAATATAAATAATTTGTTATTTGGGATTTTTCTGTAAATAAAGCTTTAAAACTTGGCACTAGTCATAAAAAAAATAACAAAAAAAGACCCATTCATTAAAAAATGAATCGAGGCCAGTAAACCATGAACTAGTGACACAATTTCTATTAACCTGACTATGAAGTCAGGTAATTATGAAATTAATATTTACTGCTTTCATTAAATAAAAAATGTTGTCTGATTTTTACGAGAATCCATTAATAAACTAAGTAGAAAAAACTGTTGGTTTAAGATAGATTGATAGAAAAATGGACTGACTTCAATACTTCAGTATCTTTCTTTCTGGTCGTTCCCTCAATGCTGAGGATCGTGACTGTATGTCAATCTTCTCCACTCGGTCCGGTTCTGCGCCATATCGGTACATATGGCGCAGAACCGGACCTCCCTGTATCTGGCCTCCAGTCACCTCCTTGATTTGGTCTACCCATCTAGCTGGCGCTCTTCCTCTAGCGCGCTTCCCCTCCATTTGTCCGAGAATGATAAGTTTCTCCAGGCTGTGCAATGGGGATCGCATTATGTGCCCAAAGAAACTCCGGATCCTTTCCTGGCACGTAGTCAGCAGGCGCTTGGTGACCTTTAGCTCTTCGAGGATGGAGACATTGGTTCTCATAGCTGTCCAAGGAATGCGCAGCAACTTTCTCCAGCACCACATTTCAAAGGAATGGATCTTGTTGCTTTCTTTTTTCCTGAGACACCAAGTCTCCACCCCGTACAGAAAGATAGAGAAGACCAACGTACGAACCAAACGCATCTTAGTTACTCGGCGAATATTACGGTCTTTCCAGATTTTATCGAGGCTAGTCATGGCACTTTTAGCCATCCCGATACGGCGTCCGATTTCTTTCTCGCAGTTACCACTGTTAGAGATCAGCGACCCCAAGTATATAAATTCCTCCACTTTTTCATAATCCTTGAGCGCATTTGATGGGCTTAAAACTTGAGCTCTATCCACCACCATCACTTTGGTCTTAGAGCGGTTTATGTGCAGACCAAATTCGAGACTCACTCTCTCTATACGCTCCAAGATGACAGCCATCTCGGACTCACTGGCTGCAAGGATTGTTGTGTCATCGGCATATCTTAGGTTCGTGATTTTGGTACCGCCCACCGTAACGCTGCTGTCCCAGCCATCAAGCGCCTTCCTCATAATATACTCGCCGTAGAGGTTAAACAGCTTCGGAGAAAGTATGCATCCCTGACGGACCCCTCGTTCTGTACGGAATGTTTCAGATTGTGATTCATCCAATTTCACAAAACTCGAACCGTCAAGTTATAGCCTCTGGACAAGGAAGATAAGGTGTGATGGCACGCCCATTTCCGACATCATCCTGAACATGGAATTCCATCTTACGCAGTCAAATGCTTTGGCATAGTCTATAAAGCACAACACAAGGGGTTTATTGAATTCGCGGCATTTTTGAATGAGTAGGCGTACGTTCAGTATTTGCTCTCGTGTTCCTTTTCCTTGCACAAACCCTGACTGTTCCGGAGGAATCTGTCTATCTATGTAGGCGGCCAATCTCTTATTCAGAATCTGGAGCATGATCTTACTAGCGTGAGGCATGAGGGAAATAGTGCGGTAATGTTCGCATTTCTTTGTGGAACCTTTTTTGTGTAAGGGGATGACCGCAGATTGTGCCCAGTCTTGAGGCCAAGTACCAGTGTACCAGATCTTGCTACAAATCTGGTAGAGGGTTTCGGCACCTTCGGGGCCTAGATGTTTGATCATGGCAGCTGATATGCCATCAGGACCTACTGCCTTGTGTTTGAGCTTCTTGATGGCATCCTCCACTTCGCTGCGTAGTATGTTGGGTTTAGCTTCGTAATCATCCCACGACCTTTCGACCTCTTCATGCGTGTTTTGACTGTAAAGATCGTAGCAGTACTCTCGCCATCTGTTTAAAACCTCACTGAGGTCGGAGAGAGGGATACCCTGCTTGTCGTCAACTACCCATGATTTTGGTTTTGGTGGCTTCGTTAACAGTTTTACCTTACCGAAGAGATCTTTGGTTTGTACCTTCACAGCATGTTGTTCTGTATACGAATACTTCAGTATACGAATTGTTTTATTTCTCAATTGAAAATAAACCTCAAATGAACAAAGTATTTTTCTTTACCTTGAAGGATAACTTAAGATGAGGCTCATTATTGACCCTCGTAAATGCATTTGCACAATAGTAAATGCATCGTCAGCAAATCTTGGGGTTTTTTAGAAGCATAAAGACAATTTATTTTACTTTCGATTCTACAACAATTAATACATCATTTTTTAGGTTGCTAGTATTTCCTTATGTGTCTGCAAGTCTAATAATTTAAAAAAATACCGGGTACCAGATACAAGGTTAAAACGAATTCTTAATTCCAGATCAAAAATGACAACAAAAAGCAGTCTTAATCTTACTGGTATTTCGTTTTGATTGTATGAATTTAGTGGCAATAATTTAATAGCTTGCCATTGCTGAGAAAATTTACTAAATAATTATTTTCTTCCGGTAAAAAGCTTATAGTTTTATAATTTATTCCTTATAAAAATAATTTTAATTTCGCACGAAACAGTGCATATTAGAGACAGCTTTTTGATCTTATGTGATAAATCTGAATTTACAGTACTTCAGCAAAACTAAAATATACATATTATCGTTTTGGCCGCATCATACGCTTAACTAAGAACGAATTCTCAAAATATATGCGTAATAACGTGTAAGATGGTGAGCATCGAGTGAATCTTGATAATTGCGAAAAAAAGAGGTTGTTTATGAAAATTCTTAGATTAAAATCTAAGAATTTTGTGCGCTTTATTCAATTATATCTAATTCAGTACCAGTACTAGACACTGAAAAATATCGCGAAACTCTGGACTGTCAAAGGATAATAAAGACAAAATACCGGCGATCTCTCTCGAGATCGTTTTGTATAGGACTAGATTGCAGTGGCGACTGGCGACTGGGAGATGTGTGTCGGCGTGCAGTATGCGCGGGCGCAGCGCGGACCGGTCGCCGCGCGCACCTGCCGCGGGCACACGCCACGCACGCGCAACGCACACTGGCCACGTGCGGAATTTATTTTAAAATCAAATAAAAATAGAAATTTATTAAGGATTTCTAATTCTTAACTTACACTTTCATAATGTTACTTACAATAACATAGACTTTCTTAATGTTACGTAAAAAAATATCTTTTTCCGCAGTAATAGATATTGCTACCCATCCTTCCCCTATAATAAAATGAATTAGCAGGAATCAGTTAAACAAAGCCCTCGCCAACCGATGTTCTGTAGCGCGAGCACGAATAACTTGCGTCAAAGTATTCGTATCGTTAACGTAAACCATTTGTATGAAAATCTGACAGCGCCTCTATCGGACGTAAAGCAAACTAAATTTGGCAGCACGAATGAATTTCGTATCGTAAAGTAAGCGTACGGTAATTGTAACGTTAAATGTCAACTAACTTTGCGAGCACAAACCTTTTTTTGACGTATAGTATCGTTACTGACGATAGCTGGCTATCGTGAACTTACGAATGTTTTGTCACCTAAGATTTCTCGGTGAGAAAACTTGCGTCGGAACTAAGTTTTTATAAAATTATTCCAGTGCGTGTTTTGAATGCTTATTTTTACTAAAAATAAGTAAGGAACGCGTAAAGTTAAACGTAGTACATTGTTTTTTTATTTCGCATCGATATTAATTGATTGATTAATGATATTGGACAACATTTAACAACATAATACAAATAACATAAACAAATACATATTTGCTCCATATTTAAAGCTCTAATCCTACGCTTAGTAGTTAAAGCACTTGTATTATAAAAATAAGTAACAACGATGGTACCACAACACCCAGACCCGAGACAATATAGAAAAGATCGTTTTCTATATTGACCATACCGGAAATCGAACCCGGGACATCCCAGATGGCGACGCCAAGTCTAGCGTGCTCGCCTTTCGGATACGGAGGTCATCGAATATAAACCAGAAATGAGAGAGACTAGGTAAATTGTAATTCTTAACAAGTACCCTACCTTTAAGTGATAACGTTTTTCTATTAAAATTAACACATATTTTTAGATAAACTTTTTAAACTACTTGGAATTTTATTTTAAATTAATTTAAAAAAAAATTGAATTTATTTTCACATAAAAGATAGTTTAAAATCATTAGGTAGATATTTAACTCAGCATAACAAATCCACTAAGATTTGTAATATCTAACTAAAGTTAGGTTAAGTTTACGGTGATCAACTTAATAAACAATTCTGTAAACAAAAAGTTATAAGTAGGTAGGTAGTAGTAAAGATAGAGAGAAGATTATTAGGCTGCCCGTTGGTGGGTACCTACTTGCAACAAAGACACAAAATAATAGGGCAACTACATACTGTTTTTAATCCACATTATAATCATAAACATATTGAAGACAACTAAGGTAATGTATATACTTTAGTCTTTGAATATTTCATATTCTCAATAATTTAGAGTACAACTCAAGTTACAAGGAAATAAGTTGTAGATATAAATATCACAAACTATTGGTTAATATGAAAAGATCTTAGTCTTTCACTCCACGTATTTTTCTATAAATTCTACCATAATTGTCATTTGCCGAATTTACGTGTAGTTTTCTATTTACTTGTCTTCATTAATTAAATAAAAATATTATATTTCCGAAACCAATTTGTTGAACTTGCTTATACTTTGTCTGACAATTTAGTAGTCCGTTCGGGAATCAAAACATCTAGGTAGATAACATTTTCTTTAAAATTGTAGGGATCGATCAATAATTGCATTAATTGATATTAATAAAAACAAATATAATGAATACCATTTTATTTCTATTGTCTCCTTTACGATTTAACACCGATACCATAATTTATTTTACTTATTTTAATTTACTATCCCGCTCCATGTTTTTCCAAACGCATCATTCGTTCATTATTCCTGAATTTGCTCATTTCCTACTTACGTTAGGATGACGTCACTTGCGTTGGCCTATCGAGCTTACGATACGACGACGAAAGTGCTTCGTGCTGCCTACTAACGTTTTACAGCGTAATCGTGTAGTAGACTCGATACGTTTACGTTACGAATACTTTAAATATTCGTGCTCGGGCTACTGATGTCTGGATTCGGATGCGAAAGAATGTGGCATAGGTTGGATGAGATGAGACCCATCTGCAACTATAAAAGTCAGGAGTTCTTTAAAAACTTTGCAATCCATGGTTATTTTTCTCTTACGTACAACTGCGGAATTGTTTGATTAGTATCTAAGTTAGTATAACGCATTTTTTAAAACCCTTAAAAAATTATTTGTTTACCAACAACTAAAACTTTGTTGCTAGGTTCGTATCGTAATACCACAGTATATCTTACAGTATGGAAACTAGGCCTTGTTTGTCGAGATACGTCAAAAACGTCAATGGAGCGTAAGGGTTGTCTTACAAAGTTGATTAAAAAGCGCGCGAACTGAAACCAATAAAACCACTAAGCTAAGCGCTTTTTCTATTTTTTTCCCCTATCACTACTTCGGGACAATTTTGGGCTAGCTCCGAGAAGAAGTAGCGCAAGAAACTCGGTCACTATTGTCAGTCTCTTTTTAAATAGTATATAGTTTACATTACAAGATAACTGTATTGTGCGAGCAGGGCAGTATTTATTTCCAAATATTTTTATCATTAACAGAATAATATCTTTTTTTCATTATAGTTGTTTTAATATGTGATTCAAATTTTAACAGGGGCAGTTCTACAATAGACGCTGGTAATTTATTAAAAAAGCGAATACATTTTCCCATAAACGAATTACCCACTTTATACAGTCTGAAATTGGAAACGGCAAACAATAGAAATTTAGACAAAGCGTTGACCGAAGAGGATTTAAATACTACGTTTTTACGTTCTACAGCGACAATGAAAACTGACAGCATCTCGTCTCGTATCGGCAGTATTCGGCAACCACGACTCTCAGGACACTTATTTTACTGAGATTTCTTGTTGAGGCGTGCACATGTGTAAGTCTTGTACGTCATTTTTAACGGTTAAAGGTAGTTTCTTTACTGTATAGATATATATATATATATATATATACTGGTAACACCATGTTGTAAAAGTGTTTTTTTGTATAAGATTTATGAAAGAACTCAAATGTCACAAAAAGAAAATTGTTATTCCCAATAGGTTATTACACTTTTTTTTTTAATGTGTCTTAATTTGATCCTTTAGTTAGTATTTATAGGCGACCTGAATTGTTTTTTTTTTATTTTATAAAACAGTTACCTTAAAAAAGGATTTTAATTTTACATTTTAATTCCTGCGCGTAAACGCTAGCCGCCATGATACCTTGGTTCGTGTCGTCACTACATAGGAAAAACTCAACTGTCAACTGTGTTTTTCGACCATCAAAAAATCAATTCTTGGCAGATTTGTGGTATCTGATGATATCTATAATTAGCAATAGTAATATTGTAATACTGTGACAAAATGATACGATAGCAAACACAGAAGATATCGTTGCTTACAATGTAGTGATGTCACATTTGAATGCATCATCAAAGCGGCTACCATATGACATGTAAAAAAAAAACTTTAAAATCAAATAATAAAATCATTTTACATTATTTTACACTAAAATTTACATATTTCGATTGCTTTCGGTGATAAGCGCATCAATATTATCGTTTTTAGATTTTTTCGCAAGCATAGTAAAATTATACCCTATTATGCATACGCCAATGCGAAGACAACAAAGACTATTTCGGGTAGTAAGCAGTAGCGAGGGCTTGGTAAGCAAACCACTGATTAGATTTAATAACCTCTCGTATTTGTTCCTAGAAGGTGCTCTTTAACCGCCCTTAAATTGTTTGTCAACTGCTCAGTGTACGTTTTACCTACACTGTCCTCGCTCCTCGCTGCACAGATAAGCCGGGACGTGTGCATTTTATTTATTTTAACATTTTTTAATGCGCCCACGTCGTTTTCTTTTATTTTGCGCGCAGCGGTAAGTCACGAAGCAACTCGCGCCGCACCACCTTGAGGGCTAAATAGCACCTACGTCTTGGTCATGCCGACCTCTACTACTTATTTACTGCCTACTGAAAATAGAGCGGGTAAGGAACAAAAATAAGAGATGTTTTCGATGTTCGAATAAGTTTATAATGGATTTATTACTGGTCACGGCTTTGTAATGTGTTAAGGCCAGAAAGAATTAAATTATTTGAATATACTTTAGTATGTTGTGAAAATATTTTGTATTAGGGTAAATATGACACCGTGAGTTTCCTTAAAAGTAGATGCATGTAATTATTTCAACTTTACCGTCAAAGGGTGAGGGGGATAGCTGTAATTTGTATAAAATTACATGGTTATTTGGATCTGCCTACATGAGCAAAATAACCGGTAATCATATACTTTTTAAGAGCTTTAAAATTGTTGTTAAATCTAATGAACACTTCAAAATTTTAACTCTATCGAAGTTGAGAGCCAATCTGTATTCCAGGTTAGTTTAAAAAATAATAATGCCGTTAATCTGATTTTTTCTAACGTATGGATCGTAATCGTAATGGATACCTATAAAAATAAATACATGATTACTCTTTTTTACTTTTTTTAATACTATGTTACTTAATAAATTCAAACTAAACTGCCGGTTTCTCTTTACGATCATGAATAATAACAACGTATTGCACGGATCAGTATTGCGAGTAGCTCGCGGCTTGACGTAACTTATTTATTACTTAACTTACATTTTAATTTATTTGCAAACTTATAGGTATGTTTGATGTTGCTAATGTAATAATACATTTTAGCAAAAGATCTTGGTGGTATAACTATCTCTTAGCTGACATGTTATTATAATAGTTAGACATGATTTAAATAGATTTGTTTATTTATTTTAATCAATTCGAAAATCTTTAATTCTATGTATTTTTTGTTACAGTCATTACTTCCATCCCCTCTGCCAGTAAAATAGTTGTTTTTAGAAATGTAAAAAAAACACGATAGTAGTATCGATAGGTACCCTACATACTATATTACGAAGTTAAAAGAAAACATATTTCAGCTAGGTAGGCTTTACAAGAATCACAAGTTCGCGAAATATCGTCGGCCAACTTATGATGTAATAGAGAAGCTAAAACATTACTCCCTAGTTTTGGCAGACTAGACGGATAAAAACCGGCCAAGTGCGAGTTGGACTCGCGCATTATCTATAAAAACGGCAAAAAAAAGATGTTTGTTGTATGGCAGCCCCCTTAAATATTTGGGCGCGCGTTTTTTCACATAACTTTTTAAGTCCTATTATCGCAAGTTTGAAAATATTTCTCATCATACTTTACATCATAATGATCACACTTCATATTTTTTTTTAATACTAATCATCGAAACTCATAATCATCGGAATTCATAATATTTATAGTAATATAACTCGTTTATACTAATATTTGTTTTCATATATTTCTTAATCATAAGTGTTATTTTTCCTAATTGCTGATATTTATAATGTTAATAATCATACATTTGTTTGCACTAATATTTTTTTTCATATAGTTTTTAGTCATAAGCGTAAATGAAACTTGTTATCTCATAAGTTAAATCCCTTAGGTAATATTCTGGATGGTTTAAATAACTTTACGGACAGAAGGCCTTATTTAAAGATATAATAGTCGTTAAACGGTTAGGACCGTTGTTAGGTCTACGTTTACAATGTCTTAGTTTAAGTCATCTCACGACATAAAAACCACTTGAGGGTGCCAAATCAATTTATGGTTAAACTTATCACAAATATCATCTAGGTTAAGTTAGGTTAGAACAGTGACCACACAAATACAGTACAGTAAATTACAATATTAGTTCAAAAATTGTTTCATTAAAATGGGTACTAGCACTCTACTATATACATAACGGTTTACAATGACATAATTTTACACAAACATTTTATTTTACTAATATTATAATTATGAGTTCAAATAGTTTCTTAGTAATGCCATTATGAATAAGAAAATTATGATCACTGATACTGATAGCTATGAAGAAAATTATTATGAAAAAAAAATGATGAGTTGAAAAATTTCTTAGTAATGAAAGTATTAATAAAAGTAATATGAGAATTGTCTGTTATGAGTTCCAATAGTAGTAATAACTTTTTATGAACAAAAACAGAATGAGAATAAAAATTATGAATAGTGATTATTATGAAAACAAAACGGTAGTAAAATCAAAAATAGGAACAAAAAATTTTTAAGAGCCAATATGGACCCTAAATATTGATTGTATTCTGTTTTTTAATATTTGTTGTTGCCGGCAACAGAAATACATCATCTGTGAAAATTTCAACTCTTTAACTATCACGATTCATGAGATACAGCCTGGTTACAGATGGACAGACAGAGAGACAGAGAGACGGAAAGCGGAGCCTTAGTAATAGGGTCCCGTTTTACCCTTTGGGTACTAAACCCTAAAAAGGAAAGTTTCGTAGAAAATAGTGACGGGCATTTACAGAACCCTCCTAACCTCCTATGCGCGAGGCCAGACTTGTCTGTCTGTGGTTTAATCATAACTCATCATATTTTATAGTTGAAGTATTGTATTGAAGTATAGTAGAAATATTGGTGATAATATATTTAGTCATTTAGCTATCACCAATATTTCAGTCTTTTCAAGACCACTGGTAGAACTTTTTGACACTTTTTATAAAGTATAGATACTGAGACGTGTGTTTTAGTTATGATTTATTTAATGTTTCTCAGCAGCTATTCAGAAACTAGAGTAAAATAATAAATTACAGGGAAAATACATTACAATCAAAGAAAACTTATTTGACGACCTCCGAAGTCGAAAGGCGAGCACGCCGGACTTTAAATGGCGCCGCCATCTCTGAGGTTCCGGGTTCGATCCCCGGTCGGGTCAATATAGAAAACGAACTTTTCTATGTTGGGTCGGGTCTGGGTGTTGTGGTACCGTCGTTGTTTCTGATTTCTATACAACAAGTACTTTAGCAACTTACCTTAGGATCAGAGCAATATATGTGATGTTGTCCAATATGTATTTATTTATTTATTTACTTCAAATGAAACTAACTCACCCTCAAAACTAAATCCTTTTAATACCTACTTACTTTCAGCAGTCGATTAAACTGAACTGAAACGTTCATAACAAACAGTCACTGAAAGAAATACCAAATATAATTATACATAATAAAATACAGACCAATTATATAAGAGCGCACGTCCGTATTTTTAATACAAGTGATATTTTCTGTAACTGAGTAGCAGGTGCGTGATAACGGTTTTTTTTTCATGGCACTTCCTAAAAGTGCTACAGTACATGACCGTAGCTGGAGGCTGTAGCTAGTAGTAGGTACTGTAAGTACAAAGTAGGATGACAATGAATTCGAATTTTCTTAATTCGTTACCTTCGAAACTTCGAATGTTATGAATTAAAAAAAGAAGTAACAGAAAAGAGGAAATAGGGAGAGAATAAGGTCTCAAATCTCATACATTAGAGAAAGTAAAAAAAAAGTTTTCTCTTAGCTACGAAAAATCTATGAAAAAAGGCAAATTCCAACTGAAAATTGTTCTGCACGTATGCGATTGTATTATTTCTTTCAGCTCTAAAGATGACAATGTTGTGGATAAGTCTCTATATCCTGTTCCCTCCCGCTGTGCTTTTAATGTTTTCGTGCATTCACTTACATAAACAAATCCGACCAACATAAAATAACCATTAATTTATCTTGCAACAAATTAATCGTGAACAATATTTCTGTTTAATTAGTTCTCTCGTTAATTACTGTTGATTCGATTTTTTTTAAGAAACATAATACTCTGTACTTAAAAAAAAATTAATAAGTACATAATTTAAAAAAAACTGATTTTTTTACAGAAATTCACGAAATATTAACTATAAAATGACTATATAATTAAAACTCATAATTTGTGTTGTAATAAAAATCAGCCTAATGCACAAAACACATTTATAAAATAAAAAAATATTATATTAAAAAAATGTAACTGTTGTTTTTCCTCGCCTTTATAGAGTCTTGGCATTGATTCCTTTCCTTTCTATTTCCCATTTATAATTCAGTAGCAGAGCGCATAGTTTGTGGCCGCCCTGACGAGCATGATACATTGCGCGCTTGTGCGCGACGGTGCCGCGGTGCTGTAATTACCGAACGTCGTGTTTCGTGACGAGCCCGGCCCCGCGTAGTGGTGACCCTCACATACAGGGTGTGGTTAATTTTATACACAAAACTACTAGTGTCTGTATTAACGAAGATTTTTTTTTTTTAAACTGGTATTAACATGTCAATTGGTGAAAGGTGAAGAGCGTCAGTTCTATTTCATTTCCTTAATTTTTTTTTTTTTAATAATTAGAAACATTTGATTTACGTTGGTTGGTTGGTTTAGGTGGTTAATGTAAAAATTAATATCACGTAACAAAAAATATAAAAATGAATAAGTTGCCAATGCTCCTAACAACATGTTTTTTTTGCATAAACTGCATGTAAATTCATATTTTTAGAGAAGGCTTATTGGCGAGTGGTGACAAATCCACGGGGCAGAAATATTCATCATCAGCCTTTGAAAGTCCGCCACAACAAACGGCCCAGGGCCTAGCACGAAAGTGTATCTTTCGTTCGGTCGTATAAACCTAACAAATTAAAAAGGCCATTCTCATGTGTCAATCCTTTGATAAAAATGACCAACTCAATCTAACCGTGTAAAAAACCCGAACGTTTTCAATTGTTCATAAATAGTCAATCCTTGATACGGGGAATGGATGTTTTAATTTACTCGTCGTATTATTGTTTTAATAATACGACCGACCGAACGATGCGCTTCCGTAGGCAGCGCATCCGGTCGGTCGGTTCGGTCTTTTCAAATATTTTTTCTCCTGGGCAAAAAAAATATTTTGCTTATTTAATTTTAACACCAACCAAAAATAAGTGATGCTAGTTTTACCCATATTCATGTAAGGATACAAGAAAATACGCAAAAGCATCATATAAAGACGTATTCCTCATTTCGCGCGTCTCATCACTACCGCAAGAAAGCGCCCGCGCACGCCAAATTGACTCTATGAACCCGCCGCGCTGCGCCGCACGCGCACTACGTGCTCTGTCGGTGGGGAAACTTGAGGCTGGGGCTGATGGTCGCACTTATGTGCAACATTTATGGACGATTTTTTTTAACTTTCCTTTGCGTAACGATCTTTTAGGCTAAAAAATATTTTTAAGTATTTTGATGCCTGAGAACGACTATACTCGTAGTTACGTATGTAAGTAGGTACTGGCTTTTGAGCATCAGGAAATAAGTAAACAAAAGAATGATTTACTTCCACTTTGTTTGTATGATGTGCAAGTGCAATAAAGGCCATCCATTTAAAAGACCACTTGATTGTAGGTACCTACTGAGGCTGTTATGTATGAGTAGGTGGCGTGTTTGTAGCATTAACAAACAATTGTATTGTACGTTCATGTATAATATTCTAAGTCCTGTGAACTAGGTAAGTACGAGCCATATGTTAGAAAGTCAATTAATATCATATAAAACTTTTATTAGCTTGGTGTGGTGTTTGATGTCATAAAATCCGCATTTAATTAGGTCAGAGTAACAAGTTTATGCCCCAATAAAATTGCCTTTAATAAATTTAATATAAGTACTTACAACAAAGTAATGGTAAAAAGCCATTATTTTATTTAGCTTGGAAACTGGTAATTAAAATTCCCAGATTTTTATGCGATAGACACCATATTTATAGTTTTATTGCAGTAATTAATTTTGTCAATCTTACAAAGTATGAGTTTTTTAATTAAATAAGTACATTTTTATTATAAGATAAGAATTCTGTTGCAACTATCTAGCTAGTTGTTGTAACTGCCTTAGTACATTTTAAATATAAATATAAATATTGGACACAATCACGTACATTGCTCTGATCCTAAGGTAAGTAGCTAAAGCATTTGTGTTATACAAATCAGAAACAACGACGGTACCTCAACACCCACACCCAAGCCAATATAGAGATTTTGTTTTCTACATTGACCCGACCGGAGATCGAACCCGGAACCTCAGAGATGGCGGCGCCATTTATAGTCCGGCATGCTCGCCTCTCGGCCACGGACAACATCAAATACATCTTACTTGTAAAGTCTCTTAAAGTCTGGCTTTAACGCGATACATTTCAGCCCCAATTTTAGAACTAAAATAAATAGGTCCTGTCCTGGTCCTCAATTCAATCCTGCCTTCTTATATTATGTTAATACAAAAATCGTACATTTCTTTAAATTCGTAACGTAAAGCTTTCGAAGCTGCGGCCATTTTACCGTGTTATTTTTTGAGCACAGAGCGGCTACTGATGAAGGTTGGAACTCGACTCGATAAAATTCCCGTCTGGCCATTTTATTTTAAGGCGCGCATTAACAGAGGGGTAATTAAGCATCGAAATGTCGCGTCGCCGCCGGTAAGAGGCGTCGCCCTAAGTAATGGCTGCTGCACAACTCGACCTATTAACGCTAACTACTCAAAAAAGTCGCATAAAATTAAGTGCGATTGTGAAAAAATACGAGCGCGAAAATGAAATGACATCGATTTGTGAGAATGAGGGACCGACAAATAAATTATCTTCGGAATCTAATTACCACAGACCAAAATATGAAGAATCTTAAGCGAGAAGAGTTATTATTTCATTATCAAGAGACACTATCTAAAAAAGAATAGCGTGTTTGGGTTATAACTTATTATAAGATTTATTTAAATGCGTAACATGACTACGACAATGCTGACTTCTATGGGTAATATTACTCGTTTGTTGTAAAGAAACGATATTTTCTTTTCGTTGATTTCCGTACCGGTGCATAAAAGTTGGACTATTATGTAAACTAAATATACATGTAGTACTAAATATACATAACCCGTAGTAGATACGTATTAAAACTAGACAACCAGACACTGTGACAAGGTAAAAAACTTCACAATTATCAAATCTACTATCCTTAAATTCATATTTCACCATACCTACTTTTTATTTTTCCTGCTACTTTAAACCATACAGACATAATGCAATTCAATCGCTATTTACTTTTCTGCACTTCTCTAAAAACGTATTTTCTTCTTACGACGTATCGATACTAAGTATATTGATTTTCTCGGCTATACCACGGTATGTCAGCAATGTGAATAAAAGAACTTCACGAGTGAAGTCAGTTGACAGTGTTGACACCGATATATTTATGAACAATTTGATCCGAGCTAATTAAACTATTGCGGGATGCGTCCCAAAGCGTCTGCGGTATAATCGGCGGGATGTGGGCAAAAACTGAATTGCGCTAAACTCAATTGGTTAATCAATTCAATTAATTTGAAAGGATAGCTGGTACCTTCCCATCGTGGAGCGTGCGCGCTGCTACCGTAATTGGGACGATTAATGCCCCTCAAGATGCGATTCTTTCTTTGTATAGCGATCGAACGGACATATTGAAGGCATGCTCGGAATGAGCGCTGAACTATACGCTTTGTGATACACAGATAAAATCGATAATGAAGCCCTCAGACTTGGAGTTAATTAAACGACCTGAGTTGTAGTTTCTGCATCGGTCTCCATTATCGCGGATAGATTAATATATTGGGTTATTTAGATTTAATTCTGTAGGTAATGTATATATTTTAATGACAGTTATATATAACAAGTCAGTACTTATAAATCTTTTAATTGCCATATATATTCATTTAAGTAGGTAAGTTGAAGTAACTTTATTAGCATTCTCTTGAAAATTTACTAAAATGTAACAAGTACCTAATGTATATTTAATTAATATGTAGATATTAGTTAACTAATAATAACTCATACTCTTTTCTTTAAGTGGTAGAGTACCCTAATACTGACAACTAGGCCGAATATTCTGTAGTCATACTTTAAATCAAATTATACTTTCTGGAAAAAGGAGTCTCTATCCAAGAGGTGTAGAGTGCCTTTAATTAGCGTTTTGCTAATTTTTTTAAAAAATTATAATGTATATATCTTATGTTTTAGCCGTGCCGTATTTGTTGTTTTAAATGTCAATTCCAATTAAACAATAAGTTTTATGTAAAAACTTTTACGTATTTAGCGCGTTTTACGACGCCTGCCTACAGTTATTATTACAATAGTTACTGCCTGGCCTTGAGCAAGATGTGGGCTCTAAACACGGGTTGTTCTCAATGGTGACCACACGTGCAAACGCTCGCTCCGTCGTGGGTGGTTTTTGGCGGTACTTTTTAGGGGTCCCGCGGATGCCTTAAAGTTTGTTTTAGGAACCCTACTTTTTATTTAAAAACTTCTGTCGTCCGTTACTGACAGTTTTACTCGTCATCATAAAAACAAGATAATAAAGATAGAGTATTCTATCTCTAATAATAACAATTCAATACTACAGGTAGCACTTTTTTAAAAATGGCATTAATTAGTAAGTAACTTACTTTAAATAAGTATTATACCTAGTAAAAGTAAATAGACATAACTTAACTCATTTACTTCATTTATCTTATATAATCAGTACAATTAGCCCAGATATTAATATCTGTCTGAAATATAATTAAGCCTGTCGAGTAAACTACAAAAGTTGAAATCAAAATTGCAATAGAAATCGTGTATTTTAATATTTTTATTTTAAGAAAACATTTTGACAGCATACACTTTTAAATAGGGCGAAGCATTTATGTTTTAGCTAGTTGAACTTAGAAACGTATAAACATACATGAAACCTAAAACATACTTCTTTTATTTTTGACAGTCTACACAACGTAAGAACCCTCAATCCAAGAGCCAGCCTCGCACTCTACTAGCTTTTTTGTTTTCGTCTAATACGTGATCACCATGTCAAGCCTGAGGCGGACCACCGCGTCACTAGCATTTGCCAAAATCACTCTGATGTCTTATTTACCATCTCGTGCTGGCTCTGGCTGCCGTGCCAAGCAATTTGTGAGTCACAAACAATTATTTCGTTCGATACATCCCAATCAACATAACGCAAAATCTTGGAAATAACAAAGAAAAATCTGAGATATCTTCGTTGGATTATAAGGCCACGAAATACAAATCTATTGCTGAATGTATTTAAGCGCATCGGTTCAGATCGGCTGCATCTGTTTGGCTAATTATACATATTTTTTGTCGCAATAATTACCAGAACAAGGTTTGTATACTTGCAAAAGAATAGTACACTCCTGAAATTAAAACTATACTATACAACAACGAGCAAAATCTAAATCGATATTTTGTTTAGCTGCTCCATACAAACCTCAATGATAATATGGGGCATCTGAAACAAAATTTAAGATTTTGACGTTGCTCCCATAGGAAAAGTTGTTGTGTTTTAGCAACTGTTTATTCTTTTGTACACCTGAAAAAGTTAAAAACTGGAAAAGTTTATTGGAAAATTTTCAAATATGAAAAAAACTGAACGTCCTTTTTCTATGGGATTTTTTATAATACATACATGCAAATGTCCTTTGACATTGTAAAATTTGGACAAAATAACGACGTTCGGGGCAGCTTTTTTTTTTTTTTTCTTTATTAAGGAAGCAAACAGCTATCAATATTACATTTAGCATATGAATATAATTTAGTACTAGAGCATTACAAGTTTCCATCAGTAGTTTTTACAGTAAACAAGTTGACAAGATAAAAAGTGCGTTTAAACTTATAGTACATAGGGACAAATCAATAATAATATAGGATTAAGATTAATTCGAGCAGATGGGTGTATTTTAATATTTTTATAACGACCATTTTAATATTTTTTGTAACGTTTAGTAACAAATGTACTTTTGTGCCGCGGGTTGGATCTTGGGCATTTAAAAGTTATTTTTTTCAGAAAGTAAAGGGAATCAACAACGTTATTAATTATTTTATATAGTAAACTTTGATCCCTATGTTCTCGTCGTGTCACCAATGACTCAATTCTGGTGGCTTAAAGCTTGTTCGAATAGCAAAAAGTTAGTTCGTTTGTCGCGTTTGCGATCCTAAGTTGAGCAATAAAAGCTGCTTGCAATGATTCTGGAAATGATTGAACTGCTGAACAAAGTATTTCCACCGCCATAGCTATTTTAAAGTTGTTTAACGGTATGTGTGTACTCAAGTTTACAAAAGTTGGGCACAGTTGACCATATATCGTTAGGTATTTATGTTGTCCGTGGTTAGTTATACTAAAGTCTAAAGGCCTACTGAAAATTACAATCAATCAATTACCGTTACTAAATATTAAGTCATGTAAAATCCTTTCATACGTGTTAGTCGTAGCTATCAAAGCAGCTTTAAAATATATCTCAGATATGCATATGACGAGGTTCAATCGCACGAATCGCTAATGGTAGGTATAGAATTTATCTGTTCAAAACCGGAGGTCCTCAATTAGGGCTGTCCAAATTGCCATTATTAAAAGGCCCCATACTGGACCACCCCGGTTGTCTCAATATTCCATTATTTATCTTTTTACAAATAATGACTTATTTAAACAGATGCTTTTCTTTACTTTAATATCCTTTTATTTGGCTTGTAATTTGTACTCAAAAAGTGGTGTAGGGTGGTGCTTTGTGCTTGGTTTGACGTGTCCTTCGATATAGTTACCTAAATATCGTACCGATTTTAAGATATTTACCGTTTTAATGCTACAATCATTTAAGCACATAACACAAAATACCTACATACATAAGTACTAAATTATTGAAAAGACCAAAAAACCTAACTGAATAACCCTATTACTCCAAAAACTGCAATTTGTGTAGCAAATTCTTTAGCGACTTCTACGAAAAACACGTCAGTCACTCGAGTAAACTGGTGGATACTGCAAATTTCTTAGCCATGGTGGTCGCACACCACGGCGGTCAAAGTTTTCGGAGGACCCTAATCGACCACCTAGACGCATGTCAAACACAATCTCGCAATGTGGAGCGCTCTCGACAAAAGAATAACAATGTTATCTTTATCACGGAACAAACACGCTTCAAATGCCAACATGCAGCTTTCCCCAAGAACTCACAGGCTAGCTTTGACTTTATACACTTGCCTTTAAAATTAAAAGAAACATATTCTGTATTTAAAGGCTCTGAACAAACTGGTTTGCACTGGTGCTTTTCAAAATAAGTTCGAATCTTAACTTTCAATCTTATCATTATCTGTAAGCGTACACAATGTCATTGTAATGTTAACACCGATATTTGCATTGCCATACAAGAATTCAAAGGAATACTTAAGCTGTTTCAATTACCATCATACAAGACGTAATCAACACTGCGAACGGTCGCAATAATAATTTGCATGCGATCCGTCCCCCAGCTCTCATTACGTCGTGTCACGCGTCATAACACTGATTAATTGGCCTCCATTGCTGACACGAGCAAAAAATATAAGAATGACAACGAGCAACCAACGACCTTTCTGTAACGAGGTGCCGTCAGTCAGCCGCACGCCGACGATTCGCTTGACAACTTCAATTTATATGCAACTCGATGCCCACTCGAATGATATGCATTATAGCCACTGTCTACCGACCGATCAACGCCTCATGCTTGCCCGGTCTCCTTCGGAAACTTTATTTCTCAATTGACTTAACGATGTAATTTAGAAAATATCTCAATTAATTTTTGCGAAATTAGCCACTACTTACGAGAAATTACATGCCTTCAAACATTCGACGTAAACTGTAAGTGGGATGCGGCAGTGAACGGTGCCTGTGCGCCGATCGCTTCTTGGGTGGCTCGGCGGATGCTGTACAAATTCATAAGGAATCACTTTTCAATTACTTTCGGTTGTTAGAGCCGATGCCGAAGCATTACACACATCATCTCATGAATATGTAACGAGCGAGCTTCACGAATCGCAACGGCAGCTGATATGGCGAAGCAAGATAAAGCGTATCCATATCTCTTTTGAAACTAATGCTTGGATTTTCTATTTGTATAGAAACGAAAAAATGAAGATTTGACTATTAATAAATTGCATTGCATTTGGAGCTATTATAGAGCCCAAGACAGGGGAACTAGACTTTTTTGGACCACGGCTACACATCTTATGTTAGCCGAATGTGTAGGATTCCTCAAGTCGTTATTAGCCCAGCCAAACAAGTGGAATAAATATAATTTAGTGAACTTCAATAAAATATTTTAAAAAGTCAATGACGACATCATCACAAGCAATTATAGTTAGTAATCAATTACTAAAAATTCAAAAATGATTTTAGTTATATTTCCTTTGGAGCTTTTTGCGTGGTGGGTGAGGTGTGCACCCACGCTATCGTTTTAAACGTCGCAGAGCAGTGATTGTAGCAAATTACAGCTGTTTGCTGCAATAATTCTCCACCAACCCTGTATTAGCGTCGGGACAGTGCAAACATATAGTTGGCGACTACAAAACCAGAATGGTATAGGTGAAATTCAGTTCAGACGCGATATGAAACTCTATGCTTAAGAAATTATGCATCTGTTTGGCATTCTGCAAAAGTTCCAATTTTACCAATCTGATTTTCGAGTCACCAGTTACAACAAACGTATTGATACATTAACCGGCCACCCATTGAGAAGCAATTAAACACGGATTGTTTTAATGTCTTATTCGTGTGGAAATACATAGGATATACAAAAGTGCCCAAGAACTAAAGGATTTTAAAATTTTCAACTCTAATTGTTAGTTACGCTGTTTGTCGATAAATTTTTCTTTGTAAAACACTTATCTTTTACAGTGGGTGCGACCACGGCTCTACCTTGACCATTTTTGTACCAGTGCATTTCTGGATTTCTATCTGAATTATTTACTTGTTTCGTCCTTTTGAGACCATTTTCTTACGTAGTCGGGTTAAAGTTTTTTAAACCTAATTTTTATTAATGTTAAATTGATTGATTAATTTCATGGAAATGTTTGAGAATTATTAAAAAATAAGATCAGGGTCATACGGAGACGCATAGTACCTGCAGCGCTCAGGTGTGGTACTTTTGAGTAGATACCTACTCACCTTCCTACTTACTAAGTGATATTAATGATAACCTGAGGCGACTAAACCTTAATCGCTATCGTTAGTGGAGCTGTTGGTATTAACCTTTACACGTTTTGCAATTTGTAGAGTACAAGGTGTTGGTGGTGTTGCTAGGTAGGTATCTATGTCTTTATTTTTGATAGAAGCCGATTGCATTTTGTTTTTTATATCACTTAGCTGATGCCCGCGACTTCTTTCCCGTGGATTTTAAGATTCCGTACCCAAAGGGCAAAACGGGACCTTTTTAATATGACTACTCTGTCCGTCTGTCTGTCTGTCCGTCCATCTGTCACCAGGCTGTATCTCATGAACTGTGGTAGTTAGTTAAAATTTTTACAGATGATGTATTTCTGTGGCCACTAAAACAAAAAAAAACAAATAACAGAGTAAAATAAATATGTAAGGCTTCCATACAACAAACGTGTTTTTGCCGTTTTTATAGATAATGGTACGGAA
Organism: Anania fuscalis; assembly: GCA_950371115.1. Taxonomy (NCBI): domain Eukaryota; kingdom Metazoa; phylum Arthropoda; class Insecta; order Lepidoptera; family Crambidae; genus Anania; species Anania fuscalis. Next base: position 11,898,619 of record OX493335.1, on the reverse strand, counting down.
CCCTTCGTGCGCGAGTCCGACTCACACTTGGCCGGTTTTTAATTTTCTTACAATTTTATGCGCAATTTTTATTTTTTTAGAAGTACGTTTTAAGTAAGAAAGAACCTTCTACAAAGTACCTACCTATAATGGCGTGACCACGAAAAATAAATATTAATAATAAATAAATAAAATATTGTTTATTCATTTAAATAATAGATTTATACACCAGTTGTCGAAGCCTACTTTTAATCATATCAATGCCTGTGCCAGGAAATTCCGCCTTTCTCAATTAGTTTTAACAATGGTATATTTTTGTCATATTTAGCTATAATAAAAATGGGATCGATATATAGATAAAATTCAAGTAAAAAGCTCTACCAAATTACGAGGCAGCAATTAATAGCATCACCATGCATTTGCCAAGAAAACTTCGCAAATCGCAAATGTAGTTCCAAAACATAAAGTGCGCCTTTTAATATCTAGTTACTGTGAATTGGATCATTATTCTAGAATAATTGTTTCTAGAAACATCTGCAAGTGGACCGTACTTAGTCTACAGGTGTAGATTAAAGCCCGGTTTCTATATCCAAGAAACGGTTGGTTTTGCTAACGGATGGTAGGAATTGTCAACTTGACATACTCAAAAGCGTTCCTATAAATGACGCTTCGTCAAATTTTATAGGAACGACTATAACGGCTCGTTACTTTTGACACCAATACGATTAGTAGCTGATGTACACTTACGCATAGTACAATATACGAACCCGGTGTTAGTCAGTATCAAAAATAAGGATTGCTTGATTTGACATCTTGTTTTTTTGTGTAAGTCCCATAGCTATTTTTTTATTTAAGTTGCCATCATGGCATATCTACTTCCTTTTAATATGGAGTCTGGCTGAATCTGCTTCCTGTTTTAGGGTATATTATGTCGTTTTTACATAACGATAGCGACGAGTGATTCCCAACTTGCATACTGCATTAAGCTTAGATTTCGCAGGCAATACTGTGTTCCAAAGAACGAGGGGGTAGGTTTAACCCTAATATTATCCTATATTTTTATGTTTTGGCCCCATGGTTGAATGAAATATATTTAAATAATAAATTGAAATATAATTAAATATTCATAGTACATATTGTATCTTAGAAGCCATTTTGGTTTGGTTTGGTACTTTGGTAAGTCCAAAGAGTCCAAAACAAAGCTCGACTTTAGGTTTTCAAAACTTTATTATCTGAAAAATTTAGTATTAAAAAAAACAAAGTATTATTCTGGTTACATACAAAGGGCTAAAACGCGTCCAGCTACATTCTACAGAGAGGCGTTGAGCCAGCTGATTAGCATTCACCTCAAGAGCAATGATTAATTATCTCCACTCAATAATAATGATCGATTTATTATGACAAGTACGTTCAGAAACAAAGTAGGCACCTTCTCGTTGTCGTTCATAATTAATCAAAAGTATGTGAACATGTTTTATTGGTTGACTGCAGGCTGCAGCTGACACTACCTTTAATTTTATTTTAAAAATTATACTTCAATCTTTCTAAACTCGACTTTGACACCTCATTTATTATGTTTTCTATTGAAGTGATTTAAATTACATTATTTATTATGAATGGAATCTCTAGTTTATTACTGCAACACGATTAGTGATGGTATACTCGTAGTGCCTGTGTGTTAGATTTTATTTATGTGTGTAGTTATTCTGTACCCCCACATTTCTCATCACTTACTAATTTCGTGCTGTAAAGACTGCTGTCTTTTGATTTACACAACCAACGTTAGGTTATCGAAAGAATTGGGCAATAAAAACGTCAAAATATAATTTTCATAATCATATTTATTGTTTTATGTTATGGCGTAGGTATTCAGAAACAAAGTAGGCACCTTCTCGTTGTCGTTCATAATTAATCAAAAGTATGTGAACATGTTTTATTGGTTGACTGCAGGCTGCAGCTGACACTACCTTTAATTTTATTTTAAAAATTATACTTCAATCTTTCTAAACTCGACTTTGACACCTCATTTATTATGTTTTCTATTGAAGTGATTTAAATTACATTATTTATTATGAATGGAATCTCTAGTTTATTACTGCAACACGATTAGTGATGGTATACTCGTAGTGCCTGTGTGTTAGATTTTATTTATGTGTGTAGTTATTCTGTACCCCCACATTTCTCATCACTTACTAATTTCGTGCTGTAAAGACTGCTGTCTTTTGATTAACACAACCAACGTTAGGTTATCGAAATAATTGGGCAATAAAAACGTCAAAATATAATTTTCATAATCATATTTATTGTTTTATGTTATGGCGTAGGTATTTTTTTTAGGTACATCATCTTAATATTACTTTATGACATATTTTATTTATTTAATATCACGTTACTTCTCTCAGCACCATAGAGAGAACATTTTAGTATTTTATTTCAAAACATACAATATGCTAATTAAGGTATCCGGTGTGTAATAATAACGCAACATAACAATGGATTTGCATATTTTGTCTGCTTTTTCAGGGAACCGGTAAAAATTAACGTGTTTCATACTATACGGCACTAATGAGAAAATAAGTTACGAAAATAACTTTCTACATCGACTGACCAAAATATAAATTATTAAAACATGTTTCAAAATTAAACATGACCTCATAACCTCCTCAAACAGTAAAATGTCACCTTTAGTAAAAATAATTATAATGTTAAAATTACTTATAAACGGTAACTGAGAAAGGAAGACGATTAATGACTACTACTGGTCTATTTCGGTAACAAACTATTTCATTGAGCGATAAAAAAAAAATATTTTAGCATTAGTTAAAATAAAATTACTATGAGAACATCTACTCTACTTAAAACATAAAGTATGGAAGACCCTACGATTTTGCTGTATAAGGCACATAGAATTTATTCTATGCATTTTATTTTATTACATATGTCAAAAATTAACTTAAAATGCATAGGATGCATTCAAGCATAAATGTCTCTGTTTACTTACTAATTATTTTTTCAGTAAACAAATACACCATAAACAATATGAAACTAAATACATGGCACTAAGTCCTAAATAAAAGGAATGGATTATAAAACTAGTTCGTTAAGTATTTATTACAAAATATATTCGGACATATTTGCCCTATTACGTAAAAATGAAATACTGCCTCAGATGTCATCGTTGAATTTACAAAAATATCCTAGTTCATCTAAAATTAATAACTAACATAATGACCATGATTTGTTATAAGTATTTCTCAATTACAATAATAAGTTTATTGTACTACTGTTTATGTACAGATAGTTATCACACTTAATATAACTGACCAAACAAGGTAGATAAGTACCACATAAATATTTTCGACATCGAATTCTCAATATTGAAACATCATTAATACTAGGAACTTGAAGTTTTCTCATAATATAAATCACACATTTTAGAGTTGTACGATTATTCATAAAGATGCGTTATTTCAACATAAATATTATTATAAAATTAAATTGCATTTTAGGACCATTAACTTTAATTTACAAACTGTTATGTAATAAATGTAACCTTACAATTAATTAAAATTATATCACAGAATGCTACCTAGTGGCTGCCTTTCGGTAGGTAGGATGAGATTTTCCGGACGAGACAGTTCGCTTGATCGATCAAACAACCATTTCCCCCCTCTACCATTTTCAAGTCATACCAATGCTAAACTTCGACAACAGTAGGGTCACCACGGCCGCCACGGCTTATCCTCAGGCGGTGGTCTCCTCGTAACCAAGGCTAAAGGGGCTGGTTCATCAACTGGTGGAGGGCTCCCCCACCCTGAACTCGCTGGGGAAAAGCATCTCGGTTCTGAGGATGCTGATGAAGATGACGCGTCTCTTGGCGATAGAGGCACCAGAGTGGGGACAGCGCCCAGGGTGCTGGCGTTAACCCCAGCAGGCAGGACCAGCGCGATATCACCGTTCGATAACCTCGTTGGCACTAAGCGGACGCCCGACCCAGGACCAGCTGTAAGAAAAAAAAACTTTATTTTTTGAAGTCTAAAGGCTATCAGATTCTCTAATAACTGGACTAGTTAGTTTAGTTTGCTTAAGCAAACTTTAAAGATTAATTCTGGAATTAATGCATTAGCCTCTTTATCTAAGATTTAAAATTACCTGATATAAAAATCGTTGAATGTTGCGTAGAAACTGTGTTGTCTTCAGGGTCGGAGGGCGGAGTGGGGGCTCCAGCAGGCCTTGTGCTAGGGTTTCCAACGCAGCTCTCTAAATGCTTGACAAGTCTTCTCTTTAGGCCTGACTCGAGCCCTGGGAACTTGGCCACCTCTGTAAGGCAGTGCCGGTAGCCCGCGTGAAACCGATCCGGCGATCCCGTCCCCTCTGACCGTAGACCTTCTAAATGCTTTACAGTCATCTCCAGAATGTCCGCTTTCTCCAATTTCGAATGCCTAGCCGGCTGCAACAAAACAAACCATTATTATAACAAAATACCTTTAAAGAACCATATAATACAAATTTTATTAATCGTATATTTTATTAAGTTATTTAAAGAAAATTACAACTTTGTAAGATATTAACTTCTCAGCCTGACAGCCTTTATGTGGTCGTTAATAAGGCGTTTTTTTTTTTGCAGTTATAATGAAATTTGTGGGACAATAAGCGCCAAAACAGGCGGGCTGCGTTTAGACTGCTAGCCGACTGCAAAATTGCTGTTTGGATGCCGTTTTTATGAAATCGGACTGCGTTGTTCGTCGGTTTGCAGTTTGCTGGCTGGCGGCATGCAGTCCGAATGAAGATCGTCCGTGATGGCCCTAAGTGTTTTAATATTTGTGTTGTAATTAAACTTACGTCTTTCTTCATGGCGTCCAGGATGAGTGCCTTGAGTTCGTTGAGGCAGTTGTTGATCCGTGCTCTTCTCCGTTTCTCCATGATCGGTTTGTTGCTCTGTAACAAATGGATAAAATATCGTTAGTTTAATTACTTATCAAGGATTTATGGAAAGAACCACACTAAAAAGTCAGACAGGTGTTGCACTTGCACAATTGGTTAATAGGAATTTTTAGTTACGTAATACATTATTTGCAAATAGTAAGTAGATACGGCCTATACATATTTACAATCTACCTTTCCATGTAGGTACGTATGCATGGTGGTTGTTATCGGTAGGCGACGCCGATAGTGACTCGTGACAAAAAGTGCCATTAATCTCTGTTTACATGACGACATCGCGGCGGGCGCGTGCTTTACTACTCAGGGATTCTAATGTTTTATCAGACATTTAAAACAATGCATTACTATTAAATACATTCTGATGCTTAAATACATTTACTATGGGCTCAACATCGAAATAGCAAACAAAAAAAGGAAACCCCTGTACTGCACTGCCAACCAGCAGCCATCGTTTGTATGAAGAAGCATTCGGTTTTTTTTCTTTGGATGTTGGATAGTAAAACTATGTTGTAATTGAGCACCAAAATCATCCTTTGGATCGCACAGGGTTTTTGTTACACCCTTCGCACAAAATCGACGGGTTAACCCTACACGACATAAGACCACTAAGTAAAGACACAAAGTTTTAGTAACAAAATGGTAGGTAGGTTTAGAGAGACATCTTTTTTACTTAAGTATTATTCGGCAGTTGTGTTGATGGTGTAGAGCTGCTAATTCGTATCTATCTATGCAAACAGAGGCATAATGGTGCTTATTGGTGGGCGACACTAAACGCGACGCGTGACAAAAAGAGCCATTAATCTCTCGTTACGCGACGGCGCGGCGCGTGCGCTCCATCCAAGGTGAAGGTCGCGGGCGTCGTGATTGGCGGACGCGGACGCGGTGCTGTGACGTCACGTCACGCGCGCGCACACCACGTGACCGGCGCTCGATTAGGGCTGATACTAATTAATTAATCAACGCAGTGTTAATTTACCATTCCGGTTGACCTATAACGTTTTTTTAAATAACTGTTTACAGATTAGTAATGAAACACCCAGCAAGGTGTCGAGGCGAGTACAAGCAAAAAAATTTGACGCCAGACAATTAATGACACAAAAAAAAAGTTGTTAAATTTTATTTACTATTATCAACTATTTGAATACTATCTACTATCTCTATACACATCTAAATAAAAGCTTAAAGATGCCTGAAAGAAAACAAAAACTAGGCAGCATCAAAATGGTAGAGCTAGAGCTAGCAAGGTCTGCTACGAAATGACACAGTAGGTAGTCGTTCGTTGCGTTTCAACACTACGTAGCTGAGAAAGACATAAGTCGTAGCAATAATTGTAGCTTAATTTAAAAAAACAGAGACCACTGTAATTATTTTTGTTTATTTTTATTAAAGAGCTAAGGGAAGGGTCTACATAAAACTACATTTTCAGCAGCACAATCCTAATTGTCACATAATAATTTGTTGCTAAAAACTGCATTTTCATTTAATTTAATGCAACTTATAGTTAAGTAGTGCAGTGCTAACAGATAAAAATAGAATAGTAATACGCAAAATATTATGTAATTAAATAATTAAACGTAGGCCGATATGATATATATTTATAGCTTATAGTACTCATTGACGGTAATTAACGAACTAAAGAGGCCACGTGTTCGTTAAAAGTGCGTGCGGCTAATTTGATATCATCAAGTTAAGTCCTAGTATATGGTTATTGCGTCAGCGGTTCTATTATACATGTGTAATGTTAACCCATCGGAATAAGTATGGTGGTAAAGTAATACACAAATAGTTTGTTTATTGCTATTCTTATTTGCAATAAGTATAATAGTGAAAGACCCTAATTCATGTCGCAAACATGTTGTGTCAGTCAAATCACAATTCATAGAGCCTGCAGGGATCCGTCAGGCTTAATGAGATAACAAAAGGGATACGATACGAGCTCTTTAGTTTGATAAGTATCATTCGTTAATGCATTGTTTTCTGATCGAAGATAACACAGATACTTTTAGTGTGCCCTGAGTCAAATTACGAGTACCTGACCTGAAATTAATTGTATTGGCTTGTATTTATCCATTATTCCATGCAGATTGATTAAATATTGTTTCATTCTTTTTAATACCATTAAAAAGTCACTTATTATGATTCGACAATAATTTAGGTACTATAAACTTATTAGTTTGAAGCTACCTATAATAGGTAAAAACAATTTGAAAAGAAACGGTTTTAAATTGACAATTTACATACATATTTCTTAACAACTTCGATATACCTAACCAGACTAGAAACAAGCTAGTACGAGTTTACTTTGCACACGCTCCTAGGAAATTCGAATACTAAGACATCTTTCATGAATATCATCTACATAAAATATATATCTGCGAAGCTTTAACTATGGCAGTGAACACACTTAGAACGATTTTCGCTGCGTGCCTGAAGTCACATATGCCGAGTTTTATCACGTTAGGTCTTAACCTTTTCATAGTGGATGGTATACTTATGCCGCTATATTACCTGGTTATCCGTCATAAAAGCGTCAGCAGACCAGTGCAACCAATTGAAAACGCTTACCACAGCTATTATATTCCTATTCCCCAGTGCCAGCTATCCCAGACAATAGCGCAACGTGACGACTTACGCAACGCTCGAGTCATGCGGGCGGGCGCATTTAGCGCCGAGGCGCCGCGACGCCGCCACACGTGTCCACCATTATAGCTCTGCCTTTATAGGCGCTGGGTGACGTAGTACTTTAGAAACGATTCTCGTCTCGTCGATTTTGCCATGTTAATTATCAAGACAAAACCAAGCACATATAACAACAACATGAAAGATGTCTTAGTATTCGAATTGCCTAGGAGCTGGTTAGGTATATTGAAGTTGTTAAGAAATATGAATGTAAATTGTCAATTTAAAACCGTTTCATTTCAAATTGTTTTTACCTATTATAGGTAGCTTAAAACTAATAAGTTTATAACTAGTACCTAAATTCTTGTCGAATCAGAATAAGTGACTTTTTAATGGTATTAAAAAGAATAAAACAATATTTAATCAATCTGCATGGAATAATGGATAAATACAAGCCAATACAATTAAAGTGTCAGGTCGGGTACTCGTAATTTGACTCAGGGCACACTAAAAGTATCTGTGTTATCTTCGATCAGAAAAGCACATAACAACCCTTTTTTTCTTTATGCTAGCTTAGGTAGCAATTAAACTTAATGTAAAATTTTGTGCAACAAACGAAAGTCACATAATCTGGAGAAGCAAAAGACACGCATTAGATCAATCAAATCTAATCAGTACCTAGTCTTGATTTCTTAGAATTTCTAAATAAACCATTGGTTTTTCGTCTACCTCTTAGGTACTTCAAATTGCCTTAAATGATATTACCGAACGTATTCAAATTTGTGAGTAGGTATCACCATACTCTGTAAGTACTAAACACATAAAAACGTTTCTGCTTTTTTTAGCTTGTGTTAAAATGAGCGGTAGACACTATTACCTCATCTATCTATATTCATACAAAACAAACATCTAGTGCAAAAATCTACGCTAATGAATGAAGCAACCGAGAAAGTCGGTCTCGTGGTTAAGAGCTCGTCCGTTGACGGCTATTTTCCGCAGTCTGGCACGGGCCCAATCAAACTGCAGATCGCTATTTCGATACCTACACTCGTACCTACACATTGCAAGTGAATGTTTAGGTATGCCATATCGGGTGGGCCCCTTGTCGCACCTACACGTCTTAACTCTGGATGCGATTTATTTATCCTCAAAATACTACTTATTCACTCGTTTACTGCTCTTTGATTGCTTCACATTTGTAGCTATTTAGGTATGCCCAATGTAATCTAGCAAGACTTACTATGAAAATGCACTTCAACCAAAACTTAAGTACTTGAGGCTGTAATCAATAGTCAATACTGCTGTGTGTGCGGTACTTGTGTGATTGACTGTTTATTTATTCATTATCAGATAATACATACAATATAAATAAGTATAGCTACCTACATAGAATCAATCATTACACTCTTAACAAACAATTGTCAGATTAAGGTAAGATAAATATGTATGTACGAGTATCTGTTATCCTAAGTAACAAGTAATGAAAGAATAATCCAATGACGTATTAATGTTGGCACAAATTTCTGAAATATCTTAGATGTACAACGATTAATACTGAAGCTTAGAATTCTGAACAGACATGCAAAACGATGAAGCACCTAGGCGTAGGTAGTCCGGCTTAGAATATGTTTTGTCGGCGCCTCGACATTTACAAAGCGGTGCGCCATCTAATACATTAGTTAATCCAGTCCTAGCGTCGAGTGGCAGTCCAACAACGAAGGCCAGCTAATTTGAATTAGATGTGACATTCTTTCTAAAAAAAATATTTTCAATCAAAACTTTAGTTTGTAGTCAGTTATGTTATCTCTGTTAGGTTTTACTCTAAATGAAATGTCTCAAAAATTTTTAATTCCCAATTACTAGCATATTATTTTGATCTGATTCTTCATTGAGCTCCACAACATCGGTTATAAAACTCTTGGACCATGACGAGTGTTCTAAGGGTTAGATGACATTACAAGTTTAGATAGATGAAATAAACACTACCAAAATCATAGGATTCTTATGTCCCTTTTTCTACCTCCCACTCTGTATGTATGTATACTGTTCATTTTCAGCTACGCCACATCTAATCCGAGTCTGGCGCGGGCGACGGCGGCGCGTGCCAAACGCAGAGGCGTGGGAGCGGGCGGCGAACTTCCGGCACGCGCCGCGCCGCGCCCGTCCCCGGATTAAGGTGGCATCACACAACTATCACGCATCTATCAACAGGAGGTGTATTTTTTTTTTGAAGCGTTTGAATTCCAATTCGCATGAGAAATTCTAAATCCTAAGAATCGTATACAATTTTCCAGGAGTTTATTTATATGCGATCTTGTGAATTCGTATATAGGGATAAGAATGCTTTCAGGCTCAAAAATACGCCTCCTGTACAATTCCCAATGGGGCAAAGAGTTGGGATCGCTTTGCGAATCTTACAAGACGATCTTCGTATCAGAGACGCATGTTCACGGAGCTAACAACCAATCACAGCCGGCGGTGCAGGTGAGTCGCACGAATAGTCAAGTACGTAGCCGTAATGGTCTTCTGCGCATCTTTCGCCCAGCGCTCAACATCCGTGCCGCTAGTTGTACTTCTTAAAGCACAGTCTTTACATTTTCAATTTTTTTGTATGAAATCGTATACCTTGCGCCCCAAGTTCACGCTCGCAGCAAGCGCAGCGAGCGCATCAGCCGCATAATTGATAGATGCGCGGCCACCTTAAGAACGTGCCGTAGATATGGTAATGCGAACTCAACGCCTAAACAAGGCCCATGCAAGGTCTTATTTGAATGCTGATAATTACAAGTACTTCGTACTTCTTTGAACTGGCATAAACAAGTGAAGTTTGACATTGGATGGAAAAGAATAACCGAGGATCGGGCCTGGTAGTAAGGCCAGCAGTGGACTGACGTGGGCTGGTTTTGATGATGATGAAGTTTGTTTGACGGTAGGTTTTATGACTGATCATTGCAAAACCATTACAATGTATGCGAGGAGGCTGTAGGCAGTAGATAATCTTTTTACTTCACAAAAAATTGGATGTAGGTAATAATCAAATATGTTTAATATTTTTGTGTACGCGCTATCAAAACACGTAAGACAATTTATTTTCATTTCAGCATTAAGGCTTTTTGTCCTAAAAGATAAGCACAATCATTATTGTAATCTACTTTCACAACAATTGTCATAAGTGCACCTTAACGACGTCGGCAAGTTAATCAAAGCGCTTAATCCCTAGGACAATCTAACCACGCTATCATTTGCCTACGAGTACGTTGGAACAAGCCCACAGAGCTTTCGTCGCTGCCGCTGATAGCATCGTGCTTATCAACCGTATTTGTGGCTAGGTGTAGGCGCCCGGTAGGGCTTACACCCTCGAAATAGACGAGGAGGGAAAATCTATTACTTTAAATAAATAATAACAATAACTGCCGCACTCAGAACCTCCACTTTACTTAATAGTTCCTTAAGAACCTGTAATGCTAAAGGCGATAGGGATAGAGAAACATATCGAATTTCGTAATTTAAAAACGATCGCCTCTACTAATATCCGTAATTAAATATAATAAACTAATTAATAGTGATCTTGAGTGAAATTAAACTCATAATACCGTTTTAAACTGTTTGGCGAGTGTTGCCAGTTGCCAGCCCTCGAGGCGCGGGGGCGGGCGGCGCGAGTGGGCGCGCGACGCTCTAATCTCACGGCATGATGTTTATCATTCGATGATGGATCGCCGCTCCTTAATAGCTTCCTACAGACGCACCACTGTGCATGCCTCATTATTTTTCTTGGTCGGCCGATTTGAACATTTTATTACTTTCTTTTGATAGTAATGCCGCAGAATGCTGCTCAAATTATATATAAAAATCTACGAAATTATTTTGTCAAATATTTTTTCCTTATTAGTAACCGAACATATAAATTACTTTATTAACTTATCGTGGTTTTTGTCCTTTTTATTCTCAGGACACTTTCAGTTATGTATTATTATATATGAAGAAGTAAAATGAATCTATGTAAATTGCATTGTGCATTAATGTGCATGTTAAAATAATAATGAAAGTTCTGTCATGGCTGTATAAGCACCGATCGCTGGATCGTGAATCCTTCGGGCGATAACGTGAGCTGCCCATCCCCAACTCTATTTTGGAAAGCTATAAATAGGGAATGTTGAAATAGAACCACATAATTCGCGAAATATCTGTTTTATGACAGTAGCAATACAATTCACTTTTTTCTACTTTGAAAATTAATTACAAAGATTTATATAATGCAAGATTGGAGTATTCAACTTAAGAGCTACACTAGACATTGACGTACATACGATACGTAGAAAGAGACCAACGATTCATGATGTGAGTTTAGATAAATAAGATTGAAAACAGTCGTCGTTCCCACATGTTATTCCAACCTACGTGGGAACGGTTCAGTGCACTTCTAGATGAAGTAGTACTTTGTCAAAGATATGAGGAGACAGTGTGTGCGGTATGGCGGTGGGCGGTGGGCGGCGGGGGCCCGTTCGTTCCCACGACAATTAACCGCGACGTCGCGCCGCGTCGCCCACACTCGCCCACGCGTCCGCCTGACTCATGCCACGTCTCACGCACTCGCCGCCTCGCTTGTAAGGGCCTCAAGAACACAAATCCTTCTATTATTTACCATCATACAGAAGCTCCGCACAGCGATTTAACACTCTACATATTCTGTGCCAATCACATCAATTGATTTTATAAGAATAAAGCTCTTGCATACACTAAAATTCGACGAACGACGCTATGGTGTATCAATGTAGCCGTTTATTAATGGTGAAAAGATTAATCTATCTTTATATAAAACAGCAACAGTGTGCGAGTGCCCTAACCACATGCCTACACACATTTTCGCAGTGAAGTGACTGAATATTTTCCGCATAATATTGCAATATTATTATCAGTTATACGCTAATGGACGTCTCGTGGTAGCGTCTGGTGCCTGAGTTACACATTTTCGTGGTGACGTTTTTTGTATGTTATTCTTCATAATAAAATATTTTAATAGTCCAAACAAAGTCTGTGGGTGTGGTAAAGTCTAGGTCTCACATTTGACTGCCAACAACACTTGACTGGTATATTTTATTAATAGAGTATATACCCGCTCTATATTCAGTCTGCCTTTATGATCCTAAACAACTTCTCATCGACACACTTCATTTCCATTAAAAAATGCATCGTTAGCGAAAGTTCACATATTAATGAAATGTTGATAGGTAGACTTAGACTGAATTTACTGTAAAATAAATAAAACTACGTAGTAAATACTTTTGCGTTCTTGACTAATCTTGGACGTTGCTGATGACAAAACAAATGTTTGTTTTAGTATAACGCGCGCGCAATAACCTACTTACTTTTAAGGTTCCTTCGTAATTAGGATTCTTACTTCTTCCTCTGTGATTTAGTACATATTACAAAACCACAGAGGAACAAGTGAACTTTGCAACCCTATCAACTTAAATTTCAGTTTTTAAAGTTATACCTATGTATAAAGTAAAATATATTTTCTTAAAACAAAGAAAAGCGGCAGTAAATATATGACATATTTTAATCTTTTTTTAGTAATATAAAAGTGTCTTTGTGTTAAAATATCCAACTCTCTAACCCTTTTTACTTTCCTACCTTTTGTGAAATGTGTTCCAAATAAAGTGTATCTTAAAATGAAAAGCTTGCCTGCCTTACGTTGGACTTTTAATGTGTGTACATCAGACACCTACGTCTAGCCATTTTACCAATAATCACCCGACAGTGACCCGACAGTCGTCACGACGCGCGTCCGAGCGTGACACGGTCGTTTTCGTAGTTCGCGACGATTCGCTAATCGCTAAGCCATGAGGACGCAACACTCGTTAGTCCATAATAATGTATTCTATGTCCATATTAGCTCTGCGTGTCTATGTTCTTTGAGAATTCACAATATTTAACCAACATATCAAAAGTTATATGTCGTCCTGAAAATACTTAAATAATGCTAGCTAGATGTGATTGTGAAAAGGTATATTTAAGAGCTAATTATTAAAAGAAGACGACCAACTTCATCATAAGGTTTTTACAAAGTACATAAAAATCTTTAGCTATCAGTACTATTGTAATATTTTAGCGCCGGCCAACAAAAATCACTTTTCCATGCAGTGTGTCGATATTGCTTGTCAGATGTTTTATTTAGTTGTTAAATAGAGATTTTATATAATACCTACTAAACGGTGAGCATGCATAAGGCCGAAAAACAAAAATCTGCTTTTGTGGAATCAGGAAAAGTCAAGAAGTGAATTCAATGGCCCAAGTAATTAACCATTAATTATATAAAACTAATTACAATTTGAGAGTTCATCACTTTTATACAAATATAAAATTAAATTTAAATACAAATGAGGTGTGATATAAAAATGCAAATTTAAATGTATGTTGAAGCGCGTTGATGTCTAAAACTTAACGACTTACATTTTGGATTTATGTTATCTTTAAGCTCAAATTTTTAAGTAACACGTAAACGTAGTAAACGATACTATATTTTTTTCCATTTTGAAGTCATAATTATGTAAATCTATATTAATACCAACATTATATTCATAGCATGAAATATTATTTTATGTATATTATGTAAATAATCGCTGACATTTAAAGCGAGGTATTACTTAAGAGAAACTTTATTTTGTCTCTTGTTTTTAAGAATTTAAAATTATTTTAAAAGAGTAATTAAAAAACAACTAAGGTGCTTACCCTTCTGTTATCGCTGGACTTCTTTTGCTCTGTTTGCCCTCCAGGGGCACCAGGCGAGCTCATGTTGCCGCTGACCACCGCCGGGTTCGGGACGCCCTGCTGCGGGCCACCGGCGATACCCGTCACCATACTGTTTTACTGCCAACACACACTCAAATCCAACTGTCACTGCATTAAGTTATACACTTAAATATTTTTTCCACTTTCGATTTTCTTTTATTTTAGAGACGATTTATATGCGCGCTTCAACAGCGAGCGGCTCAGCGCACGTACGTCGCGTGGGATAGTCGGCGCGCGACTGGCCGGTCGTCGGTCGTCGCGGTCGATCCTCGCCATCCTCGGTCGTCGCGACTCGCTGCGGCACGCGACCGTGCACGCACCCGCGCGCCGCCTCTCGCGTGCCTCCGCATTATTAGGCTGCCTCCACAGCCTTGTGAAGCGCGGGCGGCATTAGATAAGCCTTTATAGAGCGTCACATGTGATAGCTAAGTGGCCTTTTTGTAAATAAAGCTGGAAAACGGGCGGACGGTCCACGTGATGATAGTTTTAAATGAAGCAGTCTATAGTCACACGTGTGGATTTTCAAGAATTGGACACCATAATTAAAAATTGTAAAGTCGATAGATGATTTTTTATTACTTTGACTTTTGGGCCCGGCACTATATTGTTTTGATATTGACTTTAATTTCTAATGTTTTAGGGTTAATGCTAATTCATTTGGCTCTTGACTGGAGGGAATAGTTAAAATTAACGTGCGTAATGCAGTAAGATATAAATTCGCAAACTCCATTGTTGTTATAAACGTCATATTAATTATTCAAATGTATCAGTCGCGTTCTCAGGCTAGCTAATGCGGCTCCGTCAAGCATAAATCCGGCCGCGTCATTTGACTTCAAAGGGCAGATACCGGTTGCAGGTACGCACGTAACCCTGAGTCAGTGCATAGGCCATGATGACTGGGATCAGTGTTTCTCGTCAAAAAAACAACACGAGCAAGACCTTCCTAAATCCGTTTATAATGCACTGCTAGTAGATTTTTCGCTCTTCGGATTTTAACTATTTATAGGTACTACAGCGCGCACAGAACTCTACCTATCTATTAAGTATGTGTACGCAACATAACGCTTTGACTTTAGTAAGTGGGGATATTGATGTTTTCGAGGTTTCTAGTTGCAATGTTACTAGTTGTATTTACCCTGATATGACTGAATAAAAAACTATCTACAGAATTTTGATGGCATCTGTACAAAATAACGGTAGCTTTAACATTATTATAAATATCAGTGTCGTGGCGATAATTTCTAGCTGCCATGACTAATGCTGAGCGGGGGACCCTTTTGGCACACTAAATGTTGAATTCTTTGATAATTATATTTTTTTCTTTGTTTTTTGTCGTTTTTGATTTGAATTTTATTTGTACCTGTTCTTTTGTGCCAAAAAAATATATTTCTATTCTATTCTTTTCTATTAGGGTCTACCTCCTGCACAAAACA
The DNA here is from genome assembly GCA_950371115.1 of Anania fuscalis. Lineage (NCBI taxonomy): Eukaryota > Metazoa > Arthropoda > Insecta > Lepidoptera > Crambidae > Anania > Anania fuscalis. The sequence continues at coordinate 11,882,852 of OX493335.1, read as the reverse complement.
ATTTGCAGAAAACATCATTATTATTTTACTGTCATCCTGACAATATTGTAATGTTTGATCATGCATCGTACTATTTTTGAAGATTCGTTTATGTATCGTAAAAAAACACCGCAGGAATGATGCGGCTAAGAATTTATTTCTGATTGCGATGGCGAAAGGTATAATTCGTAGCTCGTAGCAAAGATTGATTAAAAATTTTACTACGAGTACTAGGTACGCACGTTGCCGAGTCACACGCAAGTAAACATTTAAGTAGGTACTTACTTTAAATTTAACACATGTTGGGAAGTGCTAACGTTGTGCACATTGTGATTTATAGGTTTGACTGTCTCGACATTTAAATTACATATAAATTAACTTCAGCGAATATTTTTATCATGAGTAATGAGTAAGTACCTCGTAACAAGGCTCAGTAATTTCGGTACATATGGGGTTTAAAACTTCTACCTTTTAAGATAGAAGAGTAGACCCATAGAATGAATACCGTTTGGCGACCGTACCGCTGAATATGCAAACATGACACGTTAGACCACCCGGCCCGACTTCTCGCATCAGGTCCTATTCCAACGCCCTATTGTCAAAAGCCGACTGCAACTAATTACGAACGAACTTGCAGGTCAGAGTAAACAATGGACGGTTCTTGGTGTGCAGGTAGGTATGTGGTGCATATTCACGCTTTGGCTTGTCTGTAGGTAGATCATTCATTTATTTATTCATGAACTATGTGCTTATATACTGGTTTATATGCTTGAACAATACGTAGTTTTTTTAATATAAATATTGGACAACATCACATACATTGCTCTGATCCTAAGGTAAGTAGCTAAAGCACTTGTGTTATAGAAATCAGAAACAACGACAGTACCACAACACCCAGACCCGAGCCAATATAGAAAAGTTTGTTTTCTACATTGACCCGACCGGGGATCGAACCCGGAACCTCAAAGATGGCGGCGCCTTTCAAAGTCCGGCGTGCTCGCCTCTCGGCTACGAATGTCGTCATTTGATCAGTGGAATTATAATAGACTGACTCTTTGCATAAAGATTTCATAGATTGTACAGTTCATTTCATATTATTAAACAGTTATTTTATTACATAATAATAAGATCTCGAATAATGTCAATCAGAGTTTACCTAGCTAGAGCGAAGTGAAAGAGAAAAACTCGGAAAGCTGACCCACCACCACGTGGGATACTTAGATAGCTAGGAACTTAGGAAGAGAGAGGGAGAGTTAAACACATTCTACGAAATCAAACGTCTTTATTTTACTTCGCACAGACTTAAATAATCACTATAGCATTTTTTTATGTCAAAAACTTAAGCATAAATCATAGTTGTTCAATAGAATACCTAACTGTTCGTTTTCACAAAAAAACAAACTGTTACAATTTAACGGTCAAAATATTTTTAAAGCTCCCATTACGGTTACGCGCCGCCTCTAACTCAAACAAAAGACTGCTCTATTTTACTTATTTTTGTGGGTTGTAAATAGAGCAAAGGTAAACATGCCATTGAAACATGTTTTCGTAGCAAAAACAGACTTTGTCTTTAATTTTTATATGCCCTTTTTTTAAAATGGACCGTTACATTTATACTTGTTGTTTCTACGTAGTTTCCTTGTTGGGTATTTTACATAAAAAGGAGAGTTGTTTGTCGTTATCAAGTTATAACGTTAAGTAAGTAAATTAAATAAGTAGGTTGTTACCGTTATATGTGTTGTTATTTGCAAACAGGTATGATGATGTAATGGCTTCTGTGTACGTGTGTATGTGTGTGTAACTATAATAGGTAATCAGGTAGGTACCTACTTACATTATAGGTACCTAGCGACTTCTATGAAACAGACGTGCGCGCGCGACGATGTCTGCGAAAACGACGTTTCCCAAGATGTATCTGAATTATAACGTCATTGCACCTGACTGTACATATTACTTTGAATGAATATCGCTGTTAGTTTACTTACTATAGTACAACACAACCAACTTTATGAATATTTATCACTGATACAGTATAATACTTACCCTGTGCTGATACAATACCTATAATTACTCATAGAGAGAGAGAGAGAGAGTGTGTTATGTGACCACATAACAGGTAACACACGCTACGCTTATGCGATAATGTGACTACATAAAGCAGTTGTTACTTTAAGATCTCGAACTAATCTTGATCACTACACTTCGTAATAAGGCAACAAATTGTATAACCCTCTTTAACAAAGCGTTTAAGCAATAAAAACCGCCATCGTCACCGCAGTTTTCACCCGCAGTCAAGCCTGTTTGTTGTTGAATGCTACTTCGAGGAAGTTTCCTAAGGACGCGCAAGAAACCACATTGTTTGAGTCAATACAAGTTTTATAACTACTGAATCCAACACGGCTTTTTGGAACCACTCTATAATTACATTTCTAAAGAAACTCTGAAAATAAAAGACGATTTAGTGCTCCGTTACGGCGGAACCAATCGTTCGCAGCATCATCACCTCGACGTCTGTCTCAAAAGTTATTGTGTTTTCGATAAAAAATATATAGGTAGAAGAAGAAAGCAGAAGCCATGATGATTACTTAACAGGTAATCTTCTTCTAAGGTCATTTTTACCTATACTTAATACATGTCTACCGTGTGTCTACCGTTCAAGTGGACACAGTATCTATATCTGTTAAATACGTAAAGTAAGATTCTCAGTAGGTAAATTCAAACGTGTCTTTTAATTTAGAATAATAAAGCTATAAATTTCCAATATCCTTTACAGGAATCGTGAAACTTATTTGAGGTTTAAAATAGATACCTACCTACTTATTTAACCCACGGCCACCTTACAATTAGCACGACGCTCAGATCAGAGAAAGGACTACTTCTATATGGCCCAACGCGACGCCAGTTTTTTAGTTTCGTGTTTTATTGCACATAAAATAAAGAATTGCTTAAAACATCCCAAACCTTTTTGCGACGTTGTAAAATTCACGAATAACGAAAAGAGTTTTGAACAATGATGGAGTTTATTGGCGAACCCTTGCTATTAACCGTTAACAAAGTATTTCGTCGTGTTTGGCAAACAGTCTGCCTTTGTCCTTTTCACAACATCCTCAACCCGTCAATTTGAGTGCGAAGGCCGTCGGCTATGGCGATCTGTGATAAGTTTCCAAAACGTCGGGCCGCCAAAGGCGCAAGCGCACGCGGGAACAATGCTAACGGCGCGTTTATGGCGGTCAGGCCTTTAACATTTTTCTTTTGTAAATTCGATATTTGCGTTCTTTGGTTGCATTATACAGAATAACGGTTCTTGGCTAGGCGTAATTAGCAGTTGTTGTTCTCTTTTAAAATTAATGGCATAATATTGTTATTTACTAGCGTACGTGCGCGTGGTCTTCAAAAGTTTCAATTTAATTCAATGCTTAACATCCCACTATGTCACAATATAGCTCTGTACGAGAGACCCCAGGTCGAAATCACGGAACAGATATTCTGTTTTAGTGCTACTGGCTTTTAGGCTAACGTACTCTCATCGTTGCCGCCGCTCTTTTGCGCCACTGCTTTACTCTATTTTGGACCTTTTGGGTGTCTTCCGAAACTAGCAAAATGTCAAATTTAAATGTCTTCAAGCATAGTCGCATATTATGCGAAGCGAATTAAGTCTATGGTTCTAGGGTAGATCCTATCAAAATATTCAAATGGCCCAGTTGTTTTAGTTTTACTTATTAGTAGAGATAGAGTAGGTAGTCCAGTTAACGCCCGCTCAACTCAAACCAAAGTTAGGTATTGTTTTGTTTTGTATGCGATCGAAAGAACTAAACAATGTTGGTTTGTTACAAAATGAAATGCTAATTTTGAAATTAAATGGTCAATGTTTGTCCTTTTTGAAGGTCTACTTTTTACAGTCTAAGCATGAAAATAGACTTCACTTTCTAATAAATTGTTTAATTATACTGTTGTCTTTTATTTACGCGAACACGATACATTTAAATGAAACAACTTTTACGGATTATTTCGCGATTTATTAACATTTGATTTAACCTGACGTTTCGAACACTTTACAGCGTTCGTGGTCACAGGTAGACTAAGGTGTTATTCGTCTTTACAATATTTTGAAAAAATATAAACTACCGTCACTCAGTTAATATTAATTTGTGTTCCTATCTACGCAAAAAGAGCTAACTGTATCTAGAGGTCTTGCAGTGCAGGGCCTAGCATGGGATTTCGTTAAAACAGGATCCCATGCTGGTGGAATTTTCCAACCATCTTCTCTGTTGAAATTCGGGTGTCTTCTAATTTCAATTGCCTCCCGTAACATGCGAGGAACAAATCGTCGTTCTCTTGCAAGGACTTTAGGCTGGTCAAATCGTATGAAATGGTTGGGTGTATCTAAGGCATGTTCACACACTGCAGACTTAGTATTCCGTCTATGTTTGATGTCGGCTATATGTTCTTTTACCCGCACGCCTATACTTACTCGTTTTGTTTGACCGATATAGGAGAGCCCACAGTCACATTCCAGTCTGTACAACCCCGCATCTTGAAGAGGTATGTTGCACCTGACAGGTGGTAAAAATTGGTTAATCTTTTTCGGCGGCTTGAAGTAGGTTTTGATTGAAGCGCGCTTCAAAATGTTTCCAATCTTGTCAGTGACACCCTTCATATAAGGTAGTACAGCAGGTTGGCGTTCGACGGTGGAATGCTTGACCCGGGGTCTGGAACGACGTGGTACCGGCAACTGGTTTTCCCGTAGTATAAAATAATAATAAAAAAAGTAGTAGTATAAAGTAATAAAATGTTAATAAATCGCGAAATAATCCGTAAAAGTAGTTTCATTTAAATTGTTTAATTTATAATAATTTATTCTGTATATAGGCCCTCTTCCGGGCGCTTATAAATAGCAATTTCAAAAACGCAACACAAAGTATTCATTTATTTCATATCAAGTACCTAAACACAATGTTTCATGGGTTTATCTTCGAAAATGACCAACTTTCATACAAACATTCAACCCCTATTTCCACCCCTTCAAGCCTTTTTTTCGCAATTAAAGGTAGCCTATGTCCTTTCTCAAGCTCTAGTCTATCTCTGTATCAAATTTCACAATAATCGGTTTAGTACTTTCGGCGTGAAAGCGTAACAGACAGGCAGACAGAGTTACTTTCGCATTTATAATATTAGTAAGGATAACTTAAATAAATTGCTCCTCATAATTTGTGCCTTTCTCCATACCTAATCATTGCTTGCTACCGTAAGTCATTAAATGTACCTAACTTATGCACATTGTTAACCTGTTCTCTTGCAAATACAAGCTCACCTCTACATGCTTTTTCGAGGCCTGTCATCATTTGGAATTCAGAATTTTCGTCCGACACCTAGTGTTTTAACAAACCGTAACCCTTATTTAAATTCTAATCAGTAGGTTGTGCGTGATTGCGACATCAGGGGAGCGAAGGATCGCACCTGCACTTTTTTGCAGCATCCACTTGAAAATCGACGACTGTCATAATTATATGGCAGGCACACCTCGTTACATGGTAAACGTTACCGAAGTGTACAAAAAACACTCTTCGGGGCGAAAACAAATATTAGTATTTGACGCGGTCGTTCACACAGGCCATTATGCGCCACGCCACCGCGCCACGGGCCTTGCTGATAGTGTAAAGATTGACGGTGCATTTCGTCCGCACCCTTATTTTGCCCGAAGTTATAATTTTCTCGCGCCGCAACGAGCGAAGTTAGGACCCGCAAAAAACTAACGCCTTGACTTGTAGGTAGACTACGCACGAACGTTTTAAAACGCCGGAAATGATCAGAAACACGCACCTAATTTCAGATTTAAATCAGCACTTATTCATGATTTTACGATGCGCTATAATCTCTGCAGCACGTCAACATATTGAACTTAGATGCACCTATTTTACTAATCAAACAACAAACTACTATTTATGTATATATATATTTTATATTAATGGTTTTATTCACTGGGTAGTAGAGTCATAATAGCACGCTCGTGTTCAATTTTTAAGCTGAAAACGTTTTACCACTTGCCAACTTTAAATTGATCAAAAAACACGCACGCGTGTAAAACTGACATTATTAAAGGTTACCTTATAAAAATCACTGGTCTGACGCGTTTTGATATATTTTTTTAAGTATGTAAATTTTGAGTTTTTGACCAAGTAAAGTCCACAGTGGGAGGCCGCGTGTCTGACTGCGCCAGATAGTCTGCAAACCGAGAGAGGTGGCGGGAGATCGTGAAGAGAGCTGTGTCCGCCTCCACCACTAACACGGACGCCTCAACGTGACTACGACCGCTCTGCCAAGAGCGAAACGGAAGAGAAATTTTGAGTGGTGTGGGCTTTAAATAATTTATTTATTTATTTAAAACTTTATTGCACAGATTTAAGAAAAATCATACAATAGGTGGACTTAATACCATGAGGCATTCTCTTCCAGTCGACCATTAGGCTAAACAGAGATGTTTTGTGGGCGGTGCGATAAAGACACACAATTAAACTTTTTTATAACTAATAAAATCATAAACTACATAAAAATGCATAAACTAAATACGATCATTTATGTATACACATAAACTAAATACTATCATACATAGACTACATAGACCTGATGATACATACATAAATAAATATGAATATGACGACGATAAGTAAGAGATTAAAAGAGTTCAAGTGGATGATTACAATTGACGAAGAAAATGGGCGCGAACACGCTTCTTAAAAGAATATTTGCATGGCGCTCGTTTGATATTTTCGGGAAGGGAGTTCCAAAGCCGAATGGATTGAAGAACAAAGGAGTTGGAAATAAAGCCAGTGCGGTGGGAAGGAGTGGAGAGAGTAAGTTTATTAGTGGAGCGTAAGTTACGGGAATGCGTAGAACTAAGAAGACAAAATTGAGATTTCAGGTAGGAGGGAGAATAATAACTGTTATTATTTAATACCATTTTTATTTCGCTACAAAAATATACATAACTAGGATTATACATTGATTTCTTTAAAACTAGTCTTGTTAATGTCAATTACTAATAGCGTCATACCAATAATCACAGCAAAATAAACATAGCACAGCCACTTTAGTGGAATAATTAATAGTTTAGTTTTTTTTGGAATTATTGGATTTTATAGCGATTACATAGAGATTCTTAGTAATGTAATAACATAAATAACAAACATATTTCGCTTGCAAATTACTTCCATATCACTAAAAATTAATTAATCAGTGTATTATGTTGCTTCACAAATCACAAAACCCAATTATTTCATTGCATTCATATACTCATAAACAGCATAATAAAATATTTAATTTTAACAATTCATCACAAATGAATACTGGCTGATAATATTGAACATAGTAAAATATAGTAGTGGAACATTCTAGCCTTTATATTTTGTACCGCAAGTGAGTAAGATACATCGAGAAAATAAGAATTTATAAACACCCTATTTAGAGCAGCAATATAAATCATCTTTGTCCGGAACTACCTAGTTAGTGGCTTTCACTTACATTTAGTATGAAACGACAAGTCCCGTAATTTTTCTCCTATGCTAAAATAGAACCGATACAGGTAAAAATGCCTGTTTTTTTTAGCTAAATAAACGACTTTTCTACTCTAGGGCAATGCTCCACCATCCATGGTAAGTTAGGACTTAAATATGGTAATAACTATACAATTAATACTTACGTTTAAAAAGTCATATTTTTTTCTCATAATCGAGTTGAAATATATAACGGATATGTTAGGACAATATTATGTCGTGAGTTTTACGACGGTGATACTCGCACGTGTGGTTTATAAGCTTTGACGCAATTAAAACGCAAATAACCGTGATTTTGTATGAAATGTGGGGCGGTGCAGTCTGGCGATACCTAAAGTACATTTTGTACCTAAATTATTATCGCATTAATTCCCGTTTCATTGAGTTTAAACTAACGTTTCTTTAAAAACGCACGTTTTCCTCTAATTATATATTTAAAAAAAATCGCACTTGGTTTTCAGAACGAATAGTACCTAGGTAATTACCTTAGTTACGTATTTTAATATTAACGTTAACATTTACAGGGTACCTGATATACCATTTATCTAACACCCTGTATAAAACAAAAATCTCAAATACATATTCAAATAGAAAATAACAGTTAATATTGTTATTTACTAGATTTGTTTACAAAGTTATACTAGAAAAATACGTATTAGGGTACGTCCAGATCTGGCGAATGCGAAGCTCGCGCGCAATACGCGTTTCGTTACTGCAATCGTTTGATTTAACGAAACTCATGCATGGCTTGTACAGTGCGCGCGCGCGATCTGCGCGCGTGCAGTTCCAGTTCCAGGAAGTAGGTGTAGCTCACAGGTGCGCGCATTCGCCAGATCTGGACGCAGCCTTATATAAACAAAACAATGCTTAACCCATACTCCATAGGTAATCATGTGCACTATTTATTTTGACCACAAGATCTATACCGCTCCTTAGGTAGCTGCGGGGCGAGGTAGCTCACAGTCACATCACATTATTTTGGTTAGTGACGGTTTAATTTTGTATATGTCGTAGCCCGATCTTAGAATTAATCACTTCATGATGTGGCCAACCATTTCGTGGGTTTTGTGGTACCGTCGTTGTTTCTGGTTTCTATAACACAAGTACTTTAGCAACTTACCTTAGGATCAGAGCAATGTATGTGATGTTGTCCAAAATTTTGTTTATTTATTTCATAAAATGGAAGTTTTTCATAATGCGGCACAGTACCTGCAGGCGACATCATGATGTGGTTACGCCAGATCAATGAATCAGTCAGCGATTGACGATATGACCGACTACTTCATGAAATGGCCAAACTTTAGTGGTCATATCATAAAACAGTTTATATTATTCACCGGTAGAGGCGCTGATGTTGCTTTGTTATTGTGGTAAGTACAACATGGCGGCGAACAATTATTCTATTCATAAGTGAAATAATGCATAAATTGAATATTAAAGTGCAGTGAATTATCGTTAAGTCGATTTTTATGAAAGTCACTCTAAAAACGGGCGCAACGACAAACAATCATGGAGTTCGACACGTACCTAACTTGGGAGATTAGTTAGGTTATAAACTAATTAAATCGTTTTATTTGTAAGTTTCCTTTTAAAATTACGATTGTGAATAATAATCTATTGCCCAAATGAATTTTATAACAATTCCAGTAACTTGTAAACGTATTTATACCTATTTTCATGATATGGTCAAACGTTGATTGACATATCATAAAACGTTGAATATGGCCAGTTTTATTTGACCGTTTCAAGAAATACAACCATTTTATGAAATTTCCGGCCACATCATAAAGTGATTAATTTTAAGATCGTGCCACGACATATACAGTGACAGGAACATGATTTTCGAGTAGTACCTAGTAGTAGTGTCTTTCTCTCTTCGTAATATTATTTCTGCGTCTTTTGTAATAATTAGGGGTAAATCCCACTAAAACCAAAAAAAGATTGATGCATGCTTATATTGATAAACATGCAAACTTTATTTTTTTTATCAGTAATTACTGGAATTATAATACAATAAGGTTACGGGGGAAATAACACTAATTGACTATGGGTCAGATCACACTTAGTTGCGACACGGTGCGTACCTGTTCTGTTCAGATAGCCAAACAAATATGTAACTTGTTTACTACACAAAAAAATATTTTTTCGGTTAGCACCCTAACCGATTCTTAGCTCAGTGCAGCGTTAATGTTTGGCCGATAGCCTGTGAGCCTCACGAGACTTCCTTTTGTCTACCATTTACATATAGAATAGCGCGACTCTACTATTTCCATCCACTTCTCCGACTTCGCATTTACACGAAAGTGTGCAGTTCATGCAGCTCATTAAAGTTCCAAAATTACAATGATATATTGGGATCGCGTCTAATTAAATAAAAAAATAAATTTATAAAAAAGACCCGATTTATAAAGTATATGGGTACCCTATATGGTATATGGAGAAAAATCGAGCGTTACTAGCGGCAAACGTAGACATTGTGTCGCATCGCGTTTCTGTGTGAACTGGCCCTAAGAGTACACCAAACACCAGCTTAGTTAGTAAGTACTTTCATTACCAATTTACGGACACTTCCTTGAGAGCTTCTTCTTATAACTACCTTTCCTTTTACATAATTATTAGCTTAAAATAACGGAAAACATTGAGCATCGCTAAATAACAATTACATAAGTTTACCTGAACACGAAAACAAATAGTTTTATATTTTTATTATTGCTATTGCATTGACAATTATGAAAATCGCAACGAAATATCAAATTAACAGTGCTAGCTACAAAAAATACTGGACTAATAATAGAGAGTTTAAAACCTACACTGGTCCCAGAATACAAAAAAAAGTTAGGTGTTCATGCACCTAGCTTTTTATTTATGTGTTATCTTGTTCAAGTCTTGAAAAAAAATACTACAAAATAATTGAACGAAGTACAAAATAGTAATATTATTATTAAGACTATTCCTAAGAAATTTATTCAAATTTACAGATGACAAGCGAATTAAAAGTTGTCACATTCAAGTAGTGATGTACAAACCTCGAGGCGTCGAGTTCTACTTTTGAAGCCTAGAGGCGTATTGGCAGAACTCAGTAAGCTCGGAAAGTCGGAAGGCTCGTAGACCCGAGCCTAGCCGAGACGCGAGCTCTCTAAGCCACGCCTCGAGGTTTCAAAAGAGTTTGAGCCTTCAAAAGAGCTCGAGTCTCAAAATGAACGCGAGCCTTGAATAAGAGCTCAAGTTTAGATTTACGACTTTAATATCTGACTCGAGTCTTCAAAATTAGAACTCTAAAAGATGAAAATCTTATGTCATAAAGAGCACCGTAGATGCTTAATCTATTGTGCTTTACCTCTAATTATTTTCATTTATAAGCAGCTCATCACAACTAGAGCGCAGAAAAAGACTCGAGCCCTGAAAAAGTCTCGAGATCGATCGAGCTCTCAAAAAGACTCGAGCTCCTAAAAAGGCTCTAGCTCTAAAAAAGGCTCGAGCTTTGAAAAAGACTCCATAGTTATCGAGCTCCATACAAACGAGGCGAGCCCTGTAAACGACACCTAGCTCTAGACAAAAGGATTTTGAAGCCTCGAGCCTTGTACATCACTACATTCAAGGCATATTTTATTATAATTACGTATTTATCGTTTAAATATGAATGAACCCAAGCGGAGACCGTTGGCTCGTGTCTGCTTCTAGCAACCCACCCTAAAGGTCATGGCATACTATAGCACTCAACTGCACAGCTGTAGTACGGCGTCGCCTCGAATTAAAGCTACGGCTAGCCGCCCCAGCGCGCTAACTACGGGTCGTCCGTGAGGTGCAATTTAGCTCGCAGTCCGCGCGCAGAACGCGACGTGCAAGCTTGCTGTCATCGCGAACACAATTGTTATATGGCATTTGTGATTTTACGGCCGATTGTACGCATTGCATTCCCTACAGCCGCAGCCCGACGCGAATGATCCAAGAGCCAAGCTTACCCGCCACTTCACTGAAGATCTCCCAGACGTGGAGGAGGATGAGATTGAGGCGGCCCTCGGACAGCTTAGTAATGGGAAGGCTCCCGGCGAAGACGTTATCACATCTGATCTCTTAAAAGCTGCAGGCCAACCTGTGCTTGGCGAACTTAAGAGGCTCTTCGACTCCGTCATAGCGAATGGGACAACTCCGAAAGCGTGGAGTGGGGGCGTGGTGGCATTGTTTTTCAAGAAAGGAGACAAAAGTCTCCTGAAAAACTATAGACCAATCACGCTCCTGAGTCACTTTTACAAGCTGTTCTCGAGGGACATCACAAACCGTCTTTCCGCAAGATTTGACGCTTTCCAGCCACCGGAACAGGCTTGGTTTCGCAAAGGTTACAGTACCATAGACCACATTCACACGGTGCGGCAGGTTATACAGAAGTCCGAAGAGTATAACCAGCCCCTGTGCCTGGCCTTTGTGGACTATGAGAAAGCCTTCGACTCGGTCGAAACCTGGGCTGTTCTGGACTCCTTACAGCGCTGCCAAGTCGATTGGCGGTACGTGAAAGTGCTAAGAAGCCTGTACGTACAGTATGGCATCAATGTCCGTCCAAGTACAAAACCACCGAACAAAACCCATCCAGCTGCTCCGAGGTGTTAGACAGGGAGATGTTATATCTCCGAAACTGTTCACCAACGCACTGGAGGATGTGTTCAAGACGCTGGATTGGAACGGACTGGGCAACAATGTGAATGGCGAATATCTTACGCATCTTCGCTTTGCCGATGACATAGTTATTATGGCAGGATCGCTGCAAGATTTGCAAAAAATGCTGCACAGTCTTAATGCTGCCTCGAGACGTATGGGGCTTGGGATGAATTTGGACAAGAATAAGGTAATGTTCAACGAACATGTCATCCCGGAACCAATTTCCGTCGAGGGCACTACGCTCGAGGTTGTCCAGAGTACGTCTTCTAAGAGACAACTTCGAGCGGGAAATCGCCAGAAGAGTGCAGCTTGGCTGGGCAGCATTTGGGAAATTGCGTCATATCTTCACGTCAACACTGCCGCAGCGCCTGAAAAGCCGGGTGTTTAACCAATGCGTCCTACCAGTTTTAACCTACGGAGCCGAAACGTGGAACATGACAGTCAAGTTGGCCCACCGACTAAACGTCACTCAGCGTGCTATGGAAAGGTCTATGTTGGGGATCTCATTAAGGGAAAAGATCCGGAACGAGGTCATACGACATAAGACTAAGGTGACTGATATTGTCCAAAAATGTAGCAAGCTGAAGTGGCAGTGGGCTGGCCATGTCTGTCGCAGAACCGACGAGAGATGGAGCAGGAAGGTTCTCGAATGGAGACCACGCTTAGGCAAACGTAGTGTAGGACGCCCTCCGGCTAGATGGACCGATGACCTGAAGAAGGCAGCCGGCAGCGACTGGATGCAAAGGGCGGGAGATCGTGCGCTGTGGCGCTCCTTGGGGCAGGCCTATGTCCAGCAGTGGACTGCAACAGGCTGATATGATGATGATGATGATGATTTGTGATTAAATGCCTCGGTTTACATAGCGCGAACTAGCAATAATCACAAGCGCGTGCGACTGAGAGTTGGTCGGCGGTAAGCACGCGGTCCGCGCTTGCAACGAGCGCACGGGCTGCGACGCAAGCGACGGGTTGTAACTATGTCGTATGGTAGCGGCAAGCGCGCTGACTGCCCTCCATTGGCTTTTTTAAGGTTCCGTACCCAAAGGGTAAAACGGGACCCTATTACTAAGGCTCCGCTGTCCGTCTGTCTGTCCGTCTGTCACCAGGCTGTATCTCATAAACCGTGATAGAGAGTTGAAATTTTCACAGATGATGTATTTCTGTTGCCACTATAACAACAAATACAAAAAAACAGAATACAATAAATATTTAAGGGGGTTCTCATACAACAAACGTCTTTTTTTTTTGCCGTTTTTATAGATAATGGTACGGAACCCTTTCTGCGCGAGTCCGACTCGCACTTGGCCGGTTTTTTACATTGACATTATGAAATCAACGCAAGATCAAGATTTAATGCTCCAATTTGAATGACAAGTTAATTGCTGGGTTGGAGGGGTGTCGGTATAGTGTGCCACGACCTTAAATATGTAATAGGCTGTTACAATTTGTATGGGGAAAATTGTTCCTCCCATTCACAGTATGTTAAAAAACAACATTCAGACGAATTGAGAACCTCCTCCTTTCTTTGAAGTCGGTTAAAAACATGAATCACATGAGCTGAGCATGAGGTACACCTTTAAAAACTATTGTAACCAACATATACAAGCTTACTACGCGAATCAACTCCTTTGAATGAAAATAATAATTTACACGTATACATACTTCGTTTCTGCAAACTTATCCAAATTATGGATTAATGAAGTAAGAAGTAGTTGTTTCAAAAAGATTATAACATTCTTCATGAGGATGTATGTGAATAGTTTTCATCGTTTTTCAATTTACAGTCAGTTAAAGTTTAATGTCTTAGTTCTATGACACCATACAAACTTACCAGATAATGCATATAATATTGTGCAAAACTTTTATATTTCTTCAAAAGCAGCATATTGATTTTACCAGTCAACTTACCAAAACTAGTGAAGTTTTCCTTTTTATTTATTTATAATTAAGACTATGATCTGCGTTATCCCAGCCATTTCCACTTAGCGATCGAAGCGCTAATTCTTCCTTTAAAGCCGGATTTGACAAAGCTGCAGTAAGTTTTAAGCGAGAGTAAACCACTGGTTCATTTAAAGTACGCTAATTCTTCATTTGACCAACCACAAATCTAAGCATAAGGTAATGAAAGAGCATAATTTATACGGGTGATTAAGTAAAGTTATTCTCCTTTAGTTAACTTGAAATAAATCTGTGTTTGGTTAAATCGGACCTTAACCAAACAATTATTTTAAAGGCTGAAATAAAATTCATAGTGTAGCGACTCCCGGCCCGCCGGGCGGCCGGCTGTTATTTACGATTCGACAAATAACCACAGACTTAGTTTTTTATTGTTGTTGTTGAGCACCACAAGCGTTAGTATTTTTTTTTTCTTATATTTTTTATTATATTTGTTTCTATCTGAGCATGTTTAATTAGCTACGTATTTGATTATAGGATTACATACAAAAATATAACTCCATAATTTTATCGCATTTGTGTTGTAATGTTTTTAATTAACATTTTAACGCAAGCGAAATTAATTACATAAGTTACAATAAAATACAGAATAATAATTAATAGATTTTCATTAAAATAATTGACAAATAGCATGCTGAAGGTTATTTATTGTAAGAGAGATTGTATAATTTGCTATTCTTATATCGACGCTTACAACATTTTCTACATTATGGAATTAGAGAGTTACAAAAATCGACGTACAACAGCCAAGAAAGTAAAAGAAGATTTCGAAAGCCTTTTTTTTTATTACCAGGTGACGAATAGTTGCAGCCATGCATGCCACTAGATCCTAGTTCTACGAGGAACACTAAACGAGAATTATCAAAATCAATTGAACACAAAAAAAATGATAGCTTTTTCTATGAATAAAAACCGGCCAAGTGCGTGTCGTGCCACGCGCAGTATAGGGTTCTGTAGCTGCCTGTCGTTACCACAATATATTTCAGCAATTACTTGATTTAAGTCACTTTTAATGTTTTCCTCTAAGCAATTTTTGAATGACTAATTTGAACCACTATTACTCTTAAACTAACTGGTTTACCTTAACCGCTATGATTATATATGATTTTCCTTGAAAGTTCATGAAAAGCACTATTATCAATATTTTTTCCTGATTTTTCAAGCCAATAGTTTAGCTTTTAGAGGGGGGGGACGCCCTACTCGAGCAAAAATTGGCACTTTAGTTTAATATATCGCAAACGGATCCCTAAATCGGAAAATTATCTTAGCAACCCCTTAGTCATTTTACAGGACCTATTCAACGATACCCCACACGATGGAATAGACAATGAAAAAAAAATCATTCCCACGTTACATGTACGGGACCTACCCTGTTTTTTTTTTTTTTAATTTTATTTTACCGTTTTGTCGGCGTGATTAATATACGTATCTCCACAAAATTACAGCTCTCTAGGGTCAACAGTCTCCAAGCAAAACCTCGGACGGACAGACAGGCAGACAGACAGACGGACATGACGAAACTATAAGGGTCGCTTTTATATTCTTTTTATTTCCTTCATTCATGTTTCTTTCGAATATCACTTGTTTCGTCGTCAATCAAAAACAACTACGATAAATTGGCATATGGCTTGTATTTGTCTGTTTTTGAAGTCTCAAAATCCATATTATCACAGTTTATTTAATAGTGCAAGTATCCAACTCTATTTTTTTAGCTCTAGTCTTAATTCTTTAAGTATATTAATGATTGGTAATTTTTTGGTGAATTGAATAATCCATAATTGTACTCGTACTCCTAGTAAATTGGAAGACGGGTAGAACTAAAGAGGAATGAAGGCAGGAAGGATCATTAGCCATGAACATCAGAGTAGGTATTTTAAAAATATTAAGCTCAAGAGCTAAATGATAAATCCCAACAAGGCATCAATAGGTAAAGAAGTTACTTCTGCCGTTTGAAAGTAGTCTACTATTGTTTACAAATTTTAAAAATAATTTCACTTACCAAGAAGTCTTTTTCTTAAAATTCTGATACAAATTATTTCATTTTTCTAATACAGTCTGTCAATTACAACAATTGTGCATCTCACAACTGTTATTGCCGTCTGTCGCTTCACAATTACTTTCAAACTGGCATCAGATTGAAATCGCGGATGTCCATCAGAAATACCCAGTTTTTTTTTTTACATTAATTTAAAATCCAATTTTTCTAAATGATGTGATTTTAAATTTTCTCGTTAAATCGATGGATGAAAATCACTGGTATATTTTTTTATTATTTAACCTTATTTGGTAGCGACCAGTCCCATCTGACTTACAATACATATAAGTGCCGATTTTCGAATTCGCGGAGAAAACACTGTACACGTGCTCACAAAGCCCATAGCAAACCTCTGCACCTTTACACGTGCTTACAGAGTGTACGGTACTTACATGTGAACCTTGCAGACGTCTTTACACGTAAGTCTCGCGTTCGTCGCGCGCTACACGTAAACCTCTTAATTACACGTAAGTGTCACGTACGTTGCTCGCTACACGTAAACCTCTGAATTACACGTAGGTAAGTATCACGTACGTCGCTCGCCACACGTAAACATCTGCCCATTTACACATGCTTACTGAAGTATAGCGTACACGCAAACGTGGCAGATTGTTTACAGGCGCGTGTCGCGCACGGCGCCGGGCGGCCGCGCGCTACACGCTGCACGTGCGCGTGGCGGGCGGCGCGCGCGGCGGCCGCGCGTTCTACGACTCCGGGAACAGGATGCTCTCCACCGGCGCCGACGCTGTCATGTCGTCGTTGTCCGGTCGCGACCAGTCCTGCAACAATATGGTTATGTCAGTCTATAAATTCAAATTTGGTAATTTTCGTATAAAGGGTGTGCAAGAAAATAAGACACTTCTTAAAACCACGTAATCAGCTGATTATATAGGTACAACAACTTTTTCTATGGGAGCAACATCGAAATCGAGTTTTTTTTTTACAGAAATGCTCCAAGACTTACGAAGATAATTCAAATTCTACTAGCATAACTAACGAATTCAGAAAGTTGGCTAGTATGAAAGTGTACCTACCAGGAAAGGGACACGCAACTTAACGAATTGAATAATGTTCTTCGGAGAGCTAAGGGAAAAATACGAGTGTAATGGGAATAATACCATGTTTAAATACATTTATATAAGCGTATACATTTCGGCAAACCAGTTAACTTTGTAGCTCCTGTCAGTCCTGACTAAGTATCCGATAACGAGCAAATGTTGCAACTCAGCAGAAGTTGATGCAAATACACGTGCTGTAGAGTATGATGTTCGTCGAGGTCTTGGCATGTCGACACAAACAAATTGCATTGTCTATGTTCGAATGTGTAGGGGGTGGATATAAGACTTTGTCCGTTTATGGTCGTACACGGCTGTGGGTAGTGTGATGGGGAAACAAACCGGCTACATTTAGAGGGAATTATTGGCAACGTAATGAGTTTTATATGGTTGATTAAAGGTATTTTACCGTTAAGCTGGGTGGAAATACGAGTGAAGTGGGACGAAACTGAACCAGGATTTTGTACTACCAGAGGGCATGGAGGAAATATGTATTGTGTATTTTAGTGATAAACTTTTCGTAACGCTTTAAATGACTGGTTAAGGCTGCGTTTCCACAGAAGCGCAGATGCGCGGAGCACTTAAATGGAGAGATCAGATGTGTGATTTAAGCAAATATCATAAGTCCATTTTTGTCTCTGCTTCTGTGGAAACGCAGCCTATATGCCTTCGGGAGAAATAAGCGTTAAGTGGGACAGTCTTAACGACAGGCCAGAATTTACCACTACTGGGCGTAGGCAACATATTTTCTATTGTCTCTGGTTCCTGGGTGTGTGTTAATAAACCCTTTGGTGTCAAGTGTATTAGCTCTGCAGACGGCAGACGTGCAACTTTACCTGTTCCTCGGTGCTCGCGAAGAATAAGTAGAACAAATTAGCTCCTAGGTCGATAGCTGCTGCCAAGTAGAACACCTCCCGCCACTGCCCGAGAGTTTGCTGAAATTTATTAATAATGTTATAAAAGGTAGCAATTGCATGATATTTTATATTATTTTATAGTCTCTTTTAGCCCCTAACCAGTAAAAATTGGCTGTATATGTAATAATAAAAACGGTATCGTTATCTTAATAACCGTATCGTCCAAACCCTACTAATGTAACTGACCTGTTCATTGCCGATGATGAGCCCTATAACGTAGGGCGCCAAGAACCCGCAGATGTTGCTGGCCGCGTTCGTGATGCCGTACATCGTGCCGGCGAACTGCGGCGATAGGTCTATGTGGTTCATCTGATTGCCTGATGACGATCAAAAGATACGATAACTAATATGTGTTACGAAAGTGTTAAATATATTATGTTCTTGATAAACCATCAATTAAATATTAAATAAATAATACGGGAATTACGAAAATAGTTTTATATTACACTCCATTCAGGATAATATGATAGCTCTGACAATTCACATGTTCCGGTCCAGTCAAACTACTTACGAAATAATAACTTAATATTTTATGTAAAACATTTCTTACTTTAATTGAAGATTATTGCAAAACTCTTTAAACCATTGCATCTAGAAATCTAAGTGATTATACAATTTATTATTATTGCTTACGAATTTAAAAAATAAGCGAACAAAAAATCTCATAAAATACTTGTTGCGTAAAATAGAACGCTTTCCTATATGGATTGACCACACAAAATCGACACTAAATCGATAATTATCGGTGAGTGAGTAAGTAAGAATCGGTGCGGTCGGCTTGTCAAAGCCTATGCTTTGTCGTCAGTAGGAGTGCGCCTTTTAAGTGGTTTGTGTTTTCGTTGTGCTTCAGAGTAGTTCCGGTTTTGCCTTATTACTGTTTTTGTTGAGTATTTCGTTAAGATTTTGTTATTGTTTTGCTTTTTAAGTTTGTTACACTTTGAACAACATGCCAAAAATCTGTTTCCGGCACTCAGGCAACAAAACAATGCAGTATTTCTTCATATTAGAAAAAGGTCAGTGAAATAAAAATCGATTCAACTTTCTTTATAAACTTCCGCGATGTTCTTATCCTGAATCTACTATAATTGTAGTGTTTCAGTGTTTGAGTAGGAGAATGTGGGATTGTCGGCTCCACAAACAAACAAAAATAACTCGTTGCCGCGACGAACAGTAGTTAACGCTAGAGCCGTGCGCTAGATGGCGTTAGTAGCTTCTTGTAGCAGCAATAGGTTTAGTGTCTGTTTAGTCTATTATGAATCGTAATCCAGAGTTATAAAAATGAAATTAACTTGCAATGGATTTCTGTAGGTATCTAAATGAAATGGAGCTGTACTCTGACGCGAGCCAAATTACACCGTACTGTTGATGACATTGAGTAGGCATTTCTTTTGGCATCTTCATCATCATCATCATCATCTCTCTAGTCGGATTTCTGGAGTGTTTATTATTCTGTGCCTCCAGGAAGGAAGTCAACTAATAAATTCGAACCTTAAATTCGACGTAGTGTCAGTGCGTGTAGTGTAGTAATGTCATCAATGAGTAAAAAAAAAATGAATGATTTGTTACCCGCATACACCGCGCCACCAAACGCAGAGGTGATGCTGAGCAGCAGCATCACAGCCGTGCGGTCGCAGCCCGCCCACGCGATGCCCAGCAGCCCGAACGCAGGGATGAATGCAGCTGGGAAACGGTTTACACTTCTATTCAATAAACACTTTCCGAGTTCAACTCGCGTGGAGAGGGGTCCGTACAATGCCAAAGTCAAATGTGTGCGCTTTGCCGCTTAACTTTCAATTGATAGAATTCTTATAGGTTTTCCTGTAATCTACAAGCAATGAACTATATTTTGTATTTGTTTTAATTTTAGGCTTCGTAATTCCGGAAATCAGGGGATGTGATGGTCGATTTTGTCTTCTTTCAAGAAAAAATTAAAAACTATTTACATACTTTACAATAATAACAAAAATCTATTTGAGATCCTCATAACGAGCCCATTCATTTGTTAAATGAAACAGTGAGAAAACTTTTCTTTAATTTCCTTATTTGTGCCTGGAAAATGCCCTTATTAAAAAAAACACTTTGCACATGTGTTGGGGTCATAGGATTACACCATCCTACCAAATTTCACTTGATTTGGTCCAGTAATTTCGGAGAAAACTGGCTGTGACAGACGGACAGACAGACGCACTAGTGATGCTATAAGGGTTCCGTTTTTTTTCATATTTTGTAAGGAACCCTAAAACATAGAAATATAGCCTACTACCGCTCTCCCACTACATTTCGGTTGGAGATAAGAATAAGCGACGCAACAAACACAAAATAGGTATGAACTTTGTAGATCATCCAGGGTCTTTGAATATTTTCAAGGACGAGGAAAACCAGGCAAGCTAAAACCTCTTGGCTCTAGAATGTTAGACAGTGGTCAGATTTTGTCCTTATTCAGCATTAGTTGATAAAGTGATAATTTCCATGTGATCGCCAACCCCACGACAAGGGAAGGCAACCTAAGAAGAAGAAAAACAAAAGTTCCTTTTCCTGCTCACCCGTGTCAAGCAATAGGCGAGCTATCTGTAGGCCAAGAAGAGGTACACCTCTTCTTAAAACCACGTGATCAGCTGGTCATATACAACAACTTTTCCTATGGGAGCAACATCGAAATCGAGAATTTTTTTCAGCTTCTCCTTGCAAACCTACTCGCATACCTCGATGATAATGTATGGAGCATCTGAAAATAAAATCACGATTTCGATGTTGCTCCCATAGGAAAAGATGTTGTATATGACCAGCTGATCACGTGGTTTTAAGGAGTGTCCCATTCTTTTGTACACCCTGTTTATATATATAAGGTCCGATTTTAGTAGTGTTCATCCTGTTAACCTGTGCCTATATAGGTGAAAAGCAATCGTAAAAACTAATTTTCAAATGTGTACCATAAAAACTAAAAAAGTTAAAAATCAACAACATTGACTTCATATTGCATAAACTCGTCCTATCTTTGCTACGTATAATGCATCTGATTATCCGTCTTATTCCTTCCCCTTGTACAGAGCGAGAAAGAGTTGAAGATAGGACGAGTTTATGCAATATGAAGTCGATGTTGTTATTTTGTAATTTATTTTTAACTTTTTTAGTTTTTATGATAGTCATTTGAAAGTTGGTTTTTACGATTGCTTATCACCTATATAGTCACAGGTTAACAGGATGAACACTAATAAAATCGAAATAAAATTGCTAGGAGACTGTTGACCATGGACAGCTGTAATTTTGTGGAGATACGTATATCAATCACGCCGACAAAGTGGTAGAAGAAAACTTTATTATAATAATATATATATATATAATATATATATATATATTATATAGTTTTCTTATTTATTTCTTAGTAATATTATATATTTTTTTTTTTTTTTTTTATTTGAGATGGGCTTACTCTTGACCCCAATCTTGCTCTAGAGCATAGATGGGATCTACGATAGAGCGAGCTTGCCCAGAAGATGCCTATTCACTCTGGACTTAAAGAGAGTCAGGTTATATGCACTCGGAAATACAGACGCAGGCAGGGAATTCCAATCCTTAGCTGTGCGCATTATAAAAGATGATGAGAAGCGCTTAGTGCGGGTTATGGGTATATCAACTAAGAACGGATGGTAGCCGGCCGTGCGTCTGGATGTCCGATGGAAGAAAGGTGACGGTGGTATGAGTTCATGCAGCTCATGAGCACACTCTCCGAAGTACAATCTATAGAAGACCGATAGGCAAGCAACCTTGCGGCGGTGAGCCAGGCTGTGCAGCTTGGACGCCACCAGTTTTTTATCGCCTATTATTCTCTTGGCTCTGCGTTCCACCGAGTCAAGTGCAGCAAGTTGGTATTTCGCCGAGCCGTCCCAAAGGTGGCAGCAGTACTCCATGCAAGATCGGACTTGGGCTTTGTAAAGAGTTAAAAGCTGTCCAGGCGTGAAGTACCGCTTGACTTTATTCAGGACGCCCAACTTTCTAGCTGCAATTTGAGCCTTAGACTCGATGGTGGTGCCAAAGTTGAGGTCAGAGGACAACTCCATGCCAAGAAGTTGTAGAGTGCCGGTCACTGGAACAGATGTACCTCGGAAAGTAGGAGAAAGGGTGAAAGGACTCCTTTTTGTGGAAAAAAGACACGCCTGCGTTTTAGAGGCATTGAAGCTGACGAGATTGTCATCGCCCCACTGGGAGACGTTACTTAACGTCAGGCTCGTACGCTCAACCATGGCCTCTCTCAGTCTTTGGACCTCAACTCCACCGGCTCCTGCACTAGACAGATACTTCTCCGCGACAGTACTGTCATCTGCGTACCCAACAATACCTGAAGATAGCAGGTCATTGATGTGCAGCAGGAAAAGAGTCGCAGAGAGCACAGAGCCCTGAGGAACTCCGGCGTCAATGGCCTTGAGGTCAGAGGAGCAGCCGTCAATGACTACTCGGATCGACCGTTCACTTAGGAAGTCAGCCACCCAGCTACAGAAGCCAGTGGGGATACCGTACGCTGGAAGCTTGCTCAGCAGACTCGCATGCCAAACCCTGTCGAAAGCCTTCGAAATATCCAGCGACACTGCGATTGCTTCGCCGTGGTTTTCGATGGCTTCGCCCCAGCAATGCGTTACATACACTAGAAGATCCCCAGTTGAACGTCCCCGGCGGAAGCCATATTGACGATCACTGAGAAGATCATTGTCTTCTAGGTATGAAAGCAGTTTGCAATTTAGAACTTTTTCCATAACCTTACAGAGTATGGAAGTGATGGCGATCGGTCTGTAGTTACTAGGGTCGGCACGGCTACCCTTCTTGGGTACTGGTTGCACATTGGCAAGCTTCCAAGATTTTGGTACGATTTCTGTCGTGAGAGAGAGGCGGTACAGTCGCGTCAGTACGGGAGACAACTCAGGCGCACAATACCTCAGCACTCTTGCTGGTATGCCATCAGGACCACAGGCCTTGTTCACGTCTAGACCAAGAAGGGATCTACGGACCTCTTTGTTGTGCACTGTGATCTCTGGCATCAAAGAATCACATTGAGGCAAGGTGGGTGGACGTTTCGAGCCAGCGTCTAGACGTATATATATATAAATATATATATATATATATATATATATATTATATAGTTTTCTTCTACCACTTTGTCGGCGTGATTGATATACATATCTCCACAAAATTACAGCTCTTCATGGTCAACAGTCTCCTAGCAAAACCTCGGACGGACAGACAGACAGACGGACATGACGAAACTATCATTATAGTTCATTACTATGAAACCCTAAAAAGCCAAGGCGCGCGGCATGGGCGCTGGCGCTGTCAGAGAAGTAGGATTTCACTCAGGAAAATCATCAAGTCCCTAAAAATTTTATTATATATTTATCATTATTATTAAATGCACTATTTGGATTTAATGTCACAACTCACCTACAGTATTCCAGAGTTTCATGCTAGTCAATCTTGATAGCCACCCTTTAGCGAGTATCCAATCAGCAAATATACTAATCAATATTCCCGCAATCCATGAAGTCAGGTAAGGCAGTGCTGATAATCTGGCATTCTGTAACAAGTAGGGATAATGTTCACAGTTTAGCTGAAAATACAGTCAACGGCTAATTTCAGTACAAGAAAAAGAGTTCAATTAGGTATATCGATTGAGTTTTTTTTTTGGGTTGCGGTAGGTTTATCTGCTATTTGTAGAATAAGGGTTGCTACACACATATTCGAGAATTGATCGGCAAAGCCGGGCGGCAGAGGGATGTAATATAGTAGATGCTTGGGGTCAGCTTTAAAGTTCGACAAATACTGCCGCACCGACAATGCCGACCCGATTATGTGTGTAGCTACCCTTACTTTATGGAATTACTCTGAAAAATTAAGATTCAAACTAATTTTATTGACTGAAAACTTCGTTTAATCGTTAAAAACAGAGGATTATTCAGTGATTTGACAAACAGTACGATGATGATACAGCCTAACATCATACATGTTATTTATTATAAAAATATTTTGAAATATATAAAAAAACACTTACAGATATGATATCAAAATGCAGTATATTATTCATATACGTCGGTAATTCTGTTAACTGCGTATAGAACAACCATGACTGGCCGCACTGCGCAATAAGAATGGCCCATAAAGGCACACAAGTCAAAAATTTACACCATGGAATAGACATCGACGATGGCTTGTCTTCCTGTGAAAAAAATTATTTTCAATAGCAAGATCAAAGAATCCAATTGTTTTTCCGATTTGATATTTTAGAGAACCCAACGAAACTAATTTTTTTTTTTTTGTCAATTTAATGCTTTAGGTCGAGTGGAATGCTGGAACTATATTATACACAAGGCTTTGCAGTTCCTACATCTCGTTTACTTAAAATATTATAGGGCGTCAATACCCCTCGCGTCTATTAGTACGAACAAACATTAAACTGTACAGCTATTGTTTAGTAAACAAAGCCAAAAAATACATCGGTGATAGAAAAACAAATATGTTATGATAGTGGTTTAATAAAAAATCGAAAACTCATCGGAATTGTACA
The DNA here is from genome assembly GCA_950371115.1 of Anania fuscalis. Lineage (NCBI taxonomy): Eukaryota > Metazoa > Arthropoda > Insecta > Lepidoptera > Crambidae > Anania > Anania fuscalis. The sequence continues at coordinate 11,858,157 of OX493335.1, read as the reverse complement.
AACAACAACAAAGGAAATAAACAAAACCGGAATTGACTGACTGAACCAACGACGCATTGCATTTGTTTTATTGTTGACCTTGCTGTAGTTAGATGAAAAGTACTGTTTTTAAAATACATTTCGTCATTGGGTCAGGCAAAGCAAAGTATGTAATTTTTAAAGTACCTTCATCATCATCATTATCATCAGCCCAGCCCATCATCAGTACGTAAGGTACTTACTTACAACTAATGATTTTAATTTATATGTATTGCTGTGGCTGCGGCTTCGCTCGCGCGGCATACGGTCACCCGCCTCTTATTTGACTTCCTTAAGAGGAAAATGAAAAAGTAGTCTATGTCCTTCTCTAGCGTTCATAGCTTGCTCCACACCACAGCAACGTTTGTACAGAACCCTCAGGGCAGGAAACCCACTGGCGCAATATAACATTAGTGCTACTTCTACTTTGTATTATTAGCTGAATAAAATAAAATATTGATTATTCAATTGACATAAAATGTTTGTTATTAATTTGAATTAATGCAAAAAAGATTTACTCACGGGAATTAGCATGAGAAAGCCTACTGTACAGTCACGAGTAATGAAATTTAAACATTTCATAACTTATTGTGGTTATAAGGTTTTAAGTTGAATGAAAATGAATAGATATTTATGCTTTTGACTGTACCTATTTTGACACGATTATGTAAGCAGCTGTAAGCTTATGAGGTCAGAGTGGCATGATTCACATTTGCGCAGTCTGCGCCCCACATACAACAGATAATGAATATGTCATGCTATTTGTAAACTATGTTTGTAGTCGAATTACAACAAATTGATTAAATTCATAAGATTTATAACATAATTTGCTCTTTGGCACACTTCTATATTTCAAACCTGTACTTCAAACTTCATCGCATGTCGATCTTTCCAGCTTTAAAGCCCTCCAACAAATATATAATCCCTGTCTCTAGGCTGCTAAAAGCAGCTATTAAATGGCAATAGAAACAATAAAGATCAATCTTTGAATTTGGCATTTTCATTTCCAAGTGTGGGTATGATTCCGAGAACGGCGGCAGCAACCAGTAGTTTATTTACAATATCTACAAGAATTTTGTACTTAGATGTCAATCTTTGAAATAACTGCAAATAAAGTTTCATACCTGAGGGCCAATAGTTTCAGTAATGTATTCAACTTCTTTTGGACATATCCTGGGGTGCTTCTGTGGTGAATCATAGACCAAAAACATCCATGCAATGAACCACACTATACCCAGGCAACCAAACAAGTAGAAACACAGTGGCCATCCGTGAGCAAAGTCCAGGGTGCATAACCACCCAGATACTGGCAATGATATTACTGTGCCAATGTTAGATCCTGTAAAATAATCATTATAATTAGTTTAAATGAAGTTTTAATAGCTGTACTATATATTTTATTAAAATCTTTACATTATTGGCCTCATATTTTTTTTGCTTAAGAAGTGTTCAATACTTTGCATGTCCAATATTGTTAACAATCTTGACATTTATTTCACAAAAATTTTCATTTTAAATAAATGGTTACTTTTATTACCTATCCATAACACATTCTTTTTATTTTACAGTTGTTGATTTTGTACACTAATATTTTTATAAAACAACATGCCAAGACTATTTACAATATAGAACAAGCAAAGGAAAACGACCTATTATGTAATTTATACCTAGTTAACTGATGAAGTTTAGGTAAGTTACATATGGTAGGTTTATAAATTTCAAATACATATATTTGAACAGAAAGTTTTTGTAAGCCATCATAGACAAGATATGGAAAGTAAATAGAGCAGGCTAAGTTTAGTTAAAGTAAAAACCAGTGAGTAATCTATTTAAGACTTAAATGCCTACCAGCATAAACATAAGCAGCAAATTTTGACCTCTCCAATGGTGGAATCCATCTGGCTAACATAGCATGCATGGCAGGGTATGTCACCCCCTCTCCAAGACCCTCCAACACTCTCACGACGATAAAGAATTTAAAGTCAATGAAAGCTGCAATTGGACTCAGTATTGTAAATATTGCAGTCAGTAATACACCAACACCATACACAAGTTTCCCTCCAAATATTTCTGCAATTCGCCCCCCAGGGATCTATGGAAAAAGGAGTTATTTTAACAAACTCGTATTTTTTTTAAAGAAGCAACAGAAATGGTGAGATGTTTTATACCTGTGTCAATACATATCCATAGAAGAAAGAGCCTAAAATAATACTTTGCTGTTCAGGAGTCCAGTTGAACTCTCCAGTTTTCTGCAAATAAAAAAAAATTAGATATCCTTTTCATAACAAAATAGAAAATTAAGAATAACATGAGAAGTCATCTTACAGCTGGTATAGAGCTGTTACTAGGTGTAGCAGCTGGGCAGACATCCAATGAATCATTTGATGGCAGTGGGTTCGTGGAGTTTATCATAGCAACTATAGCAACTGACAGGTTCACCCGCATCGCATACACATTGGCAAATCCAAGGAAACCCATTATTCCCAGCACTGTCCGGCTTTTGATCCATCCTGTAGTTTCTTCTACTGAAATATTACTTATATTTTGTACTGTAGATATATTTTGCAGTACAACTGCATGTATTTCATTTAGCATAAATTATTTTACAGTGTGCTACTTTTTTTTAAACCCAATTGATGTAGTAACACTTGGTAAGCCTTGAACTCTAACGAGTCTCGGGTTTGATTCTTTGTTTGGACCATGAGAAAAAATAAATCAGTTTTTTTTTTTTTCTGAACATCTAAGTTAAATGGTAATAATATAAAGTTAGTTAATTACTATGAGACCATAATAACTTTGTATAGATTAACTACATTTAAAAAAGGTTTTTTTTTTTGCACAATTTAAAACTTCTCTTTACCTTTTTTATTGTAAGAAAGATAATAACCCAATGTAGGACAGCCTTGAAATGTGTAATTTTTTGCTAAAGGAAAGAGATGTACTAACCTGGTCCACTATCTATGAGATTTCTACGACTGCCAGTAAAATCATTTTCTAAATCTGAATTAATTATAGGACTTTCTTCGACAGGGGACGACATAGTTTACAATACAAAAATCATTCCTTCCTTGCTCCACATATGAGTCCTGGTAACCGACAAGTCAATGATGAAGAATTACTATAGGAGTAGCTGTAAATTGAGCTTTTTAATCTCAAAAATTGAGCACTAAAAGAGAACAGTAGAATGAGTCATGCACACAGCAGACAGACCCTTTTCAAATCGTTTACCAGAGTAAACAAAGAAAGAACTTCTGATTTTTTTAAAAACGTTTTCTTGTAGGCAAATTAAATTCACCTATAAAAGCACATAACTTCATCAATTATTTTACTTGAATATGAGCAAAAAACAAAGATTTACACAGACCTTTTAATAAAAGAACTAAAAATAATTTGATTAGGAACACTCCAATGTCAAAATGTTATTGTCAAACTTAAGTCAATGTTATGTTAAGTCAATGTTGACTTTCCTTTTTTTTTATACCTATTTAAAAATAAAACCGTGTTCGTGAGGCAAGGAAGCAAGGATACTGCCAGCGTTTCCTCGCTGAATGGCTAAACTAAGCCGTTGTGCGAGGAACGTACCAGCATTTATATTTTCCGAAATGGATATTAATTTTGGTGCTATTTTGCCGAAAAGTAATTTAGCATTCGGACCCAACGGTCCGAAATTTTCTACGCCAAATGGCGCAAATACGTAGTCACTTGCAAGAGACTCGTATTTGCGCCGCTTGGCATTTTCTGCTAACTCGGCTGCAGCTCCTGCTTTTACAGCTGACTCCCTGAGGTAAGATGGAGCTAAAGTGTCGACACAAGTTGCGTCCCATACTAAAGCTCGACCCCGTTCCCAGGGAATGACCGTTAGGCCATCAGGCCTCTTGCCATCATCACGGACCAACCCACGGGGTTCCAGCGTGGAAGAAACGTTAATGCTGGCAAGAGCTCTCCTGATTGCATCATTGAGTGCAGCATGTCGAGCGAGACGTTCAGCGCTTTGCTGACAGCAGAGACCGTGAAGACCGAATTTGTCTACTTCCTTGCCACAGGGACACAGGTGTGGCTCGCAAACTGGAGCTCCGATGCGTAAGCCCACACACACCGAAAATGAATCGGTGTCGAGAAGTGTTTTAATGTTTTTTGATGGGAGAGCATGAAGCCAGTGGCCGGATTCTTTGCAAGAAACTGCCAAGAGCCTAGCGCGATGACAGTCACTGAATGAATTTTGGATCAAGAAATTAAAAGACTCTCTCGCTAGTAGGACATCCCAGAGTTTTTGAATATGGCGTTCCTTTGGGATGTCCTCGTTAGGACAGAGTCCTCGCCAAGCTTCCTCAGCATCTCTCACCTCAGTAGAATCTAGTCGATGATTAAACATTTTTTCGACTAGATTACCAGTACTGTACGGAAGAAAGAAGGCGGGGAGAGCGACAATTGAAATTTTGCGTATGCCGATACCACCGAAGCAAATAGGAAGTGTTGCTTGGGACCAAGAATCATGGTTAAGTTTTACATCGAGATTTTTTTCCATGCTTGATCGGAGGATGGTATCTAAGTTCTCTAAATAATAATTATTTTTTCCAGATTGGACTTGTGTGGAGAATGTAAGTGAATTTTGGTACGAAAGGGCAGAATTTCAATATTGTAAAAGCAATATGTGAATTTAGAATTTCCAATCTGGAGGCCATATTTTGGAAATGTTTAATTTTACCGTCCAAACAAGGTTTAATGCTGTCATCAAGAAGAGGAGCACCTAAAAGGCAAAGCGAGTCAGAGTTTAGAATTTTAATGTTAGGAGCCAAAATGTTAAATTTCTGAACAATGTTTTGACAAACCTGAGAAGACACATGATCATTGAAAAAAAATACACTTAGAAAGGTTAAGTTCCAAACCTAACATTTTAAACTTTTCCATAATAATAATGAGGTCTTGAAACTCGCAATTAGCTTTGCCTCCCAGCGTACCATCTCGTCGAGATACCAGACATTGAATTTAGAATTAAGATGTGAAATGACAGGATTTCCTTTTACTTGAATTCAGCAAATCGACCACATAATAAAATTGTTACGTGCTCTGTCTCTCTCTCACTACTAACCACAAAACAATATAATTATACTCCATTCTCCTAGATCCACTTACTATCCAGTATCTATCTGCTATAAATATGTTGTAATGCTGAAACCAAGCACGTATACAAAAGAAATATTGATACGTGCAAGGTGGCCGCGGCGGTCAAGGGGAGTAGTTATGACAAGCGCCCGGGGGGCGCGCACGAGGCGCTGCGTTTCGGGCGCTCTGCTAAATTGTATATGAAGTTGTATGCAACGTATTATGTCGAGCGTCGGGCGGGCGCGGGCGGTACTGTCATAACTACCCCCATAACATGATATGAAAAGGCGAGCGAGTGGTGATAGCGACCACTGAAAAAAATAATATGATAGCGACAGAAATGGTGAGATATTTTGTATAGACCGAGCCTAAAACTACTCACTACCTAACCTTATTAGTTAGGTAGCGGAGCGTAGCGAGTTACTTGTTCCGTGTTAGTTAGCAATCCAAGTCCGCGAAATTTAAAACAGGGAGATAGGATAGTCTGTTGTTCCTTTCTCTGTGAGTCTGAGATCAGAAACCGATTCTTCAGGGCATTTTTATTAATAATGCTAGTGCATTATAGACATGAATAGAATGCTATTAATTATTACCCAATCAATCGTAATTATTTATTATGTTACTGTCCGGTCTTTATGGATATTGCTAACACATTGCTAAGTGATAGTTGGGCAATTTGATAATTAATTTAAGAATATTAGGCTTCATTTACGTCACCTCGTACCACCGTCACGTCTTCCACAACCTGGCATGGCTACTTGGATGTGGGCCGTGGGATGCTGACCCTGCGATTAGTCAAAATCTCTCGCTTCCCAGCATAGTTCGAGATAAGGGGCGAGAGGCGTGAGACGTAGGCGGCCTTTTGTTGCAACGCCATCTCGTCTCAAAAGCTGGCCATGGACAAGAAAGGATAATCCCTTACTGTATTATGTGGTATACTAAGCATCCAAATTCATTTTCATCCAAATCCGTTCAGCTGTTTACGCGTGATTAAGTCAAAAACAGCCGAACATCCTAACAAACTTCCGCATTTAAATATTAGTGGGATTCACCAGGCGAGTAGGTATCTCCTCCTTTAAATGTAAAAATACAGGCATATTACAAAAATATTTGCAAATTTATTAATTAATCAAATTAAGTAACATACTAAGTACATACAAAGGGTGGTTTCCCTCCTTTGTTCACTTTTCCCAATAATATCCCTATATTATTATTAACAAGTTAAAATGCACAAAAGTGCATTAAAAATAACATACCTACTTTAACATAAATAAAACATAAAATAATAGGTTTAGGTCACAACAATTACAAGGAAAACACAAGTAAACAGATGCATTTCTTAACTTGATAAGGCTTTCAACAACAATATGTAATAGAAATCTTATCTTAAACAAACAGATTTATAAATACAATTTCAATGATGCACAATGGTATAAATTATCTTGTCTTGTCACTAATTAATTTATTTAACAACTTGTTTGCTACTTTGAATACTCGAAATTGTAAACCAGCTGAAATTAGATTGAATGGGAGTGACAAAAGAAAAAAGGGGGGAATATCTTAAATTTTGATGTTAGTTAAAAGGAAGTAAACTGTACAATTAGGAGTTTGTACATATTATGTAATTTAAATAGAGATTTATGACAAAAGAAATGATTTTGTGCCTTTACATTCTTCATTGATTTTAAACAATAACAAAGTAAAAACATATTTTTCGTCTCATAAAAGATCATCATTATCTTAAAATACAGGCCAAAAGCTTTTACTTATGGTAGGCAAAAGCAAGCCCATGATAACAGTTGATATAAGATTAACACTGTGATTATCCAAGATATTTCTTCCACTTATATGTTTGACAGATAGGCTGGAATGTGATACTATCTTACCACTTTTATCCAATCCTGAAAATAAAATAACCATCAGATTGAATTTTATTCTAATTTCATAGAATTATATTTGTCAAGAATAACATTAACATATTACCAGAATACTGTACAGTTGCTCCCATATATGAATCTATAAGACTGCCAATGAATCCAGCAAAAGCACCATAGATAATAACCGGCCACTGAGGAGGAGCATTTGCCCATAATGCGTTTTCTGAGAAATATAAAATTGCAAAATAGTATGAAATACCAATTATAAACCCTCCAACAATACTAAAGAAGATTCCAATTGGTGTCACTCCTCCATTTGTCCCTTTTGGCACCTTTTTTAATGTAGTGATTAAAACTGGATCAGTTTTGGCCAGGACTGTCCCTAATTCAGATGCCCATGTATCACCATTGCAACATGCAAATACACCTGTGAACAATAAATAATCAACAAGTGTTTTACTTACCAAAATTAAACTTACTTTAAACTTATATTAGTTAACAATGAATTACCTAGTACACCCATGCTAAGCCAGGATGATCTATAATCTTTAACAAAATCAATGGGTCTCTCTGATGCACCAACATCTAATAAGTACAGCAGTCCTAACTGGGTTGCCATGCCCGCATTGCAAAGCACTTGAATCCAATTCCTTTGACCACCTGCAAAAAAAATTTAGTCATGATTTCATAAATTTCGAATGCAGGACAAACATTTTAATACTTAATATAATTCACATTCATTAATTCATTAATTTGGTTACAATTGTTTAATGTTAAAGTAAACATTAAATTACCCTCTTTAAATTCTTCCTCAATTTTTTTCTTAATATGTGATCCCAGTTTAGTGGCTTTTGATGATGTCAAAAAAAATGTAAAGAGGGCTGCTAAAAAGCAGAAGTTGCTCAGAGTCAATACAAGACCAACAATAAAACCGAATATAGCACCACTCATATTAACACTTCTCTTTTTAAATCCATAAACTGCCATTGCAAGTGGTATAAAACATGAGGCCATCCATCGGGCAGGAGATATTACCAATGGTTCTGTAAAATAAAAAAATCATGAAGAAGAAAAATTACACCATAAGTATACGGTTGTAATAGTTTTTAAAACGGGTTTTACCATCAAGTCCTTCGTTATCTTTTAAGACTTTTGAGTAAATTAAATTCATGATCCACATTGACATGGACAAGGGTATTGAAATGGCACATAAGAGGACAGTTAAAATGTGGTCATTTTTAAGATATCCTCTCTTAAGTTCAGTGTCAGATAAATCCATTGTTTTATTTATTTCAAACAATGATTGATTCAAGAATTGTTTTGTTGAATTCAATTAAGAATTTCTGGAGAGCAGAAGATACATTATATTAACAACACAAAAATAATTGTTGGAGTTTAGGGTAAGGAGGTTATTTTAATTCAGATTTAATATAAATTATTAACTTGTAACAGGATTTTTTTAAAAAACAAACAGATCAAAATCAAAACATTTTTTTCTTCACATGTCAGTCAAGTTGACACGCCAGTAGCACTGATCACTGATCAAATAATACTACGTGCACTGATCAAATAAACTGGTAGTTATTGGCACTGATCAAATAAATGAGGACGATGCTGGATGCAGTCTGCTTCCAACCGGCCGATGAAGTCACTGGACTGGGGGAGGCCTATGTTCAGCAGTGGACGTCCTATGGCTGAAATGATGATGATGAAATAAACTATGGTAGTTAGTACCACCGACTGATCATTGTGGTAGTACCAGGCATGGATCATATGGTCATATGATGATGGTTAACGCAATCCATGATTATGATAGGCGCAGTCTATACCCAGCTGGAAACCGGACCGGGTCAACGCGGATTCAATCCATCGCTTAAGCTATAAGGTAGTTTTTTGAACGGAGTCTTGCGAATGCAAACGAATTCCGGCAGCGTATAGGCCGACCGAGCCATAGATCCATGTTAACCGACACTGATCGAATAAACTACGTAGAATACCGTAGGACAGTGCGTTCCAATTTGCGCTAAAATCGATAAGCGTGCACTACTTAGGCTCCGTCTTTACCTAGCCGGAAACTAGACCGGGTTAACGCGGATTCAATACATCGCTTAAGCAATAAGGTCGTTTTTTAAACAGATTCCTGCTAATGCTTACGGATTCCGGCAGCGTATAGACCGAGATATACTTGTTCCGAGTTAGCATAACCGCGCTAACGACAGCTTTCGTCACGCACGCCATCGATGACGACGTCATTCATTTCTGAGCGCCTTAATTAGCTTAAAACGAGTTTGCGCCTGAATCAATTGTCAGTTTGACATTTCTATACAGATATTTTTGGCGGTAAAAATAAATAACAACCACAAAATGAAAATTTATCACCGTCGAAATGTAAAAAAGCCAATAAGGAGAAGTTAAATTCAGTTAAAATACCTTAAAGACATAATTGAGTAATTTAATTAAAGTATAAAAATGTAAAATAAGTATTATTTTAAATTTTTATACTTGTAAATTTTCCTGAATTTATATAGGTTGTTTCATTATTATTCACCACAACACAATCTACCTATTTTAAATTCAATTTCGGACCTAGCTACAATTAATGATCTGATCAGTGCCAGAAATATTATTCTGGTAGTGATTACTTGATCAGTGATTATTCTGATGATTGATGACAGATGTCAGTCATTGCCTGCTCTGCTGTCGTCTGTCACTACTGCCTGCTACTAGCGAATCCTAAGTCTATGGTTACAAGATCTGCGGCTTGCTTGGTTGGTGGGTGATTTTGTATTTCACGTTTCAGTCACAGTTTCAGATCAATGCGAATGCCTACATAGCAGTTTATAGTTGGTCAGTGGCTCTCAAAGTGGAAACTGCAATTTAATGTACTCTACGACGGTACATTGTTTACAAGGTTTGGCATTTAACTTAAGCTAAAGTCCTTCTGCATTGGGAATTCAATATCAATTATAATGGCCAAAAGATCTGCATCGGTGGCATTCGATAAACCTGAGGAGATGGTCCACAAAAAAGAGGGGAAAAAACATTCGTTAGACTCTGATGAAGAAGATAGCGGGGCAGAAGAAGAAAAAAACAATGTTCTTAATGCTGATGACATCGAAGGTGAAGAAGATGGCGTTGGTGGAATGGAAGGTGAAGTGAGTAATATTTCAAATCCACTAGTAAAACACAACTTTTCGGTCGCTTAGGATGTTTGTTACGCTGACTAAACCTTCAGAAAGTTAGATAGAGAATAATGTATGGACACCACATAGTTGGAGTAAGGCCTATGCAGGGGAGTGCATATAGGCAATTGGGCAGTGCCTACCTGATAAATGCAATGAGGTAGGCAGTAGGTACTTACAAATGTGTGTCAATGATGTTATTGCTGAAAACCACATGATTATCAGCAATAAAACACATTAGTAAGTATCTTCTGCTTACCTCGAAATGAAACCAATGCCCGCCACTGGGCCTGTGCCCTGCAATGGGATGTTTAGAAGCTTACTATTTATGGAATTATGTAGGTTTCAAGATAAAAGGCTACAGAAAAGTTCATTGTAGCGAAGTATAACAACTGCTGCTGCTGTAATCTATACCTTCAGACTTATATTGCTAAAGCAAAATTTCTCTAATTTCACCTTTTATATACTTAAAGATAAAACTATCCACACTATATGCCACAGCAGCGCATGGCCTAAGTAAATAGGATCAATTTTGCCAAGTACTAGTCACAACATGTATTAGTTGTAGTACCTATATGTAATAAGTCATCAAATTAATATTGGTGTCTATATTTTCAGATCACCATAACACCATTTAATATGAAAGAAGAACTAGAAGAAGGTCATTTTGATACTCAAGGCCATTATCATTGGAAGAAGGAGAAGGAGGTTAGGGATGGTTGGCTTGATAACATAGACTGGGTCAAAATCAAAGGCAGACCAGAGGATAAATACAAAATTCATAAAGATGATGATAACAAAGGACTAGGTGATGAATCCAGCAGTGATGAAGAAGAGGAACCAGATGAAAAGTTCAATTTAATAGACAACTATAAAGAAATCCTGCAGCATATGAAACCAAAAGAAACTATTGCAAAAACCTTGCAACGCCTTGGTAAGCTAAAGGAGATGATGTTTGTTCTGATATGTACACCTCATATTCAATAAGGTCAATAGGTCTGTTGGTTTCATTTTAAGAACGACAAAGCCTTTTCGTAGGCCGGCTAGTGTGTTGACGTTGTACTTTGCTCTTGTTGGAAGCGTTTTGGAGTATAACTCAATTATATGGTGTCCTCAATACAACATACACATAGATAGATTGGAAGCTGTCCAAAGGCGTTTTCTGCGGCACTTGAGTTGCAAGTTGGGCATGAGGCGTAAGTTGCCTACATAAGAAGCTACACTTAAGTACTTTGGGATGAGTACGCTTCAGTTGAGACGCTCAATTCAGGATCTATCAGTACTTTTTAAGATCATAAACAATCAGTGGGACGCTATGGATAAAAAATAAAATAAATAAATAATAATCCGTTATCTCGAATGTGCAGATCTTATAATAACAGTCCTATAAGCTTGGATGTACTTTCACAAAGTTTATATTCATATAATAAAATATTAAAACAGCTCCATGCTGTATCTTAATATTATTCGTTAAATAGGTTCTATAATTTTCATGCATAACATATTTTGAATTGTATACACTCTCACCATTTTAATCTTAGTATATGAACTAGTTCAAGTATCCTTTTTCTTTTATATTTATTTTCTTTGTGAATGATGTGTACAACATTAAATTGAATGCAATTTTAAATTTAAACCTAGATTACAAATTTGTGAATATGTATTGAATTGTATTCTGTAGTTGTGCCTTTAAATAAATAAAATAAAATAAAATGTTTAGTTATTTATATTTTTAATTACCATAAATGCTTTATTTCAGGTGCTGGGTCTAAAATCTCAAGTGCAGAGCGCTGGAAACGAAAAAAAGCAGGAATTGTCGATGAAGACAGTAAACATGTTACAAGAGTAACTGAGCTTGCAAATCAAATTTTAACTAAACTTGGTAACATGGATGTATATCAAGAAACTTATGAGAAAATAAGTTCTATCATTTCTAAAGATAAAAGCAAAAATCAAGATGCCGATTTAGATATGTATGCTGATGATTTTGATCAAAAGGAAAAACAAACTCTTGACAAGGATAAACCTGAAACATCCAAAGTTGTGGATAATACCAATGAGTCTGCTGAGGTAAAATGGGAATTCAAATGGAGCCAAGATGATAATAGTGAAATTTCAGGGCCTCACTCAACAGAGCAAATGCATAAATGGGCATCAGAAGGTCACTTTAAAACTGGTGTCTGGGTAAGAAAACATGGAGAAGATAGCCAGTTTTACAGCTCGAACCGAATGGATTTTGAATTATATATGTAAATAAATACATGTACACAACATAATTACCCTGAGTATTTGTTAGTCTGAACATGTCTGTAACCCATGATATTTTTCGATATATTGCAGTTTTAAGCTAGAAGTTATTCTTAGGCACCAACACAAATCCAAACTATTTTTAAATTAACTTATAATTAGGTACACCACAGAAAGTGTTGTTCGCAACCATAGACTTATATATTACTTCGTAAGGACAAGGCGGACCACACGTCTGGGTGTTGGACCTAAAAAGACCCGAAAATGACCCGACCGAGGCCGATGTGACGTGGTCGGCGGTCATAGGGATCTGACATTTGTATGAAAAAATAAAAATGCCTAGATCATTGATGTAAAAAGTAAAGATACGGCTGACAGAACAAATCGCCTTGCATTTTCTCCATACATGACACAATAACCCCATCTGTTAGACTTTGATGTCAACTGTCAAATAGCATCATAGAGTAACCACAAAATTACTCCTAAGTAACCTTGTAAGAGCGGCTTATAACGAAAGAGGAACTAAGAAAAAAGTTTTTATTTCACAGATGTTATATTTAAAGTAGTATCAGAGTAAATATAACTTTTTGCTTTTTCAAATTAAATACGTCAACATGAATTAAGGTAAAATAAAATAATCTTTATTTGCATAAACACAGTATGCATACCGTGTTTAAGCAAATAAAGATGTAGTGGAATAAAGAGGTGTTTTAAAATTAACGTATCAAGCATGTTTAGCCAACAGGCATGCAAATTAAATATAAAATTAAACTAAAATTAAATATAAAATTAATCTAAAATTGCATTAAATTAAATTAGGTACATAGATGTTAGTCATATCATAATTATGTTGAAATTAATATTTATTATTTAAAAAACTCCTTTATGGTATGTGAGATTAGCCACTTATTCAATTTTGTTTTAAATTGAATATTATTTAATGTTTTGAATTCATTAGGTATATTATTGATTTTTTTTTATACTCATTGTTATACAGCTTTTTTTATACTACATTGTTATTGGAGTTTTAATAGTAACAGGATATTTTGATTTCTTATGTTCCGTGGATAAATGTCAAATGCCCTATTAAAAATATGCATAATTTGCATTACAAATACACATGTTTCAAATATAAACAGGGACGTCAATGTTAGTAATTGCAACTGTGCAAATAGAGGACGACATGATGTTCGTGGAGGGACACCGCATATTGCTCTTATGCATCTTTTTTGGGCAATAAAAGCTCTATTTATATTAAGTAGTATCACATCGGTAAACTATGGCGTAATTTAGAACCTACAATGCATGATAGGTAGCAATCGCAGTTTTTGTTACAGATCTAACCTGCTTTAAAGCATAAATAAACTTATTGACTCTGTAAGGATAGGTCCAGATCTGGCTAACGCGCCGTGAATGCACAGGACGCGCACAGCGCACGATATGCGCGCGAGTTGCACGCGCGCGGCATGCGATCCGTTACTGCAACAGATTGGTGCGCCTCTTTAGCGCAACTCATGCAAGGCTTGTACAATGCGCGCGGTCTGCGCGCTTGCAGTTCTGGTTCACGTTCGAGCCAGTTTAAAGGTCGCGTTCGCGTGGCTCGCGCGCAGTCTCGCGCTGCGCCTGATGTTCAAACATTATCTATATGCGTTTTCCAATTTACGTCTTGTTCTATAGTTAAACCTAGGAACTTCGTTTGTTTTACTTCGTTAATTTTCGTGTCTTTATATTAAATATCAATATTTTTGTTTCTGTTTAATTGTATGTAAGTAATTAGTAAATACTTTAACATCAACATTACTTTTAAATAAAACTATACTTTTCTTATAAGTTGTAATGATGACTAATCTATACATATAATTGAAGCTATAAAACAAAAAACAATTTCTCTCTCTATTACTTATGGATGTTTATAAATTTATTTAAGTAGTTTATAAATATATTTAAGTTTGTTTATTATTTGTATCTAGTGGCAATAGCACAAGATTTGCTTAGTTTGGGGCTAGATAATTGGGTGTTTGTGGATACAATTTATTTTTATAAGTATACGGAATCATACCTTAAAACTTTTCTAAAAAAACTATATCAGATAATTTATATATATTTATTAATTACATTTACTGTCCTTCGAATAAAACATTCTTTTTTACTTATGCCATTTGTTATTTTTGGCATGTTTTCAATTTTTAACTCATAGTGCTTTATCACGTAAACTTAAAATAAGTATTCAATAAATCATCATAAAATAAAATATTTAAATTACATCGCATGTACTGGACTGCACTCAGTGCACTGTGAGCACTAATGCACGCCGCTACAAAGTTGTATCGGTTTTGCACGGTAAATATGGCGTTGCTTCGTAAAATTGACAAAGAAGTTGGAAAATTTGTTAAAGTAATGTAAATAAGTTTAGTGTTTATCAAATATGCGGATTATTGGTGAGAATAAAATAAGAATTTGTTTTAATGACTTTTCTGTCGTAATTTATGCAACCTTTCAGTGAACATTTAGGCATTTTTATTTTTTCATACAAATGTCAGATCCCGATGACCGCCGACCACTGACTACGTCACATCGGCCTCGGTCGGGTCATTTTCGGGTCTCTTTAGGTCCAACACCCAGACGTGTGGTCCGCCCTGTCCTTACGAAGTAATATATAAGTCAATGGCTTAGATGTTCACTGAAAGGTTGCTTAATTACGACAGAAAGGTCATTAAAACAAATTCTAATATTACTTCTCACTAATAAGTCGCATATTTGATAAACACTAAACTTATTTACATTACTTTAACAATTTTTTAACTTCTTTGTCAATTTTACGAAGCAACGCCCACGGACGCACGGACGTAAAAAAAATACGGACGTAACATCACATTAAAAAAATCTGAAGCATGCAAGGTACTACAATTTCGTTTGTTGTACATGATTTACACCCATGCTGGGGCTTCACCTGCGTCTAGTGTCGTTATTTAGTTCTCTATTTGACGTAATACGCAGGTGTAGCCGGTCTTTGTGCGCTAATATGCTTTAATAACATTAGACGTTAGTCGATAGCTCGAACCGCGGTAACTTTTGACACATCAAAGGGATTAAGCGGGCGTTTAGTGCGTTGTTGTGGCTACACCTACTATACTAAATATGTTAAAACACGGTCACGTTCAAAAACTCATTGTGAAATAAATGTTAAAGTGCATAGTTATTAAGTTAGGATGGAGTAGACAAAATAATAAAAGTATTGAGTTCTTGGAAGCGTTTTATTTTATTTTAAAGACACACTCACAGATCACACACTAACTAAGTCGTTAGACGCTAGAATGAAACGTCAAATAATTGTGGCCACGCACTTAGCGCGTAGCTTTATGCTTTAATTTAGTTAACGCTACTCATGCCTTTATTTAAACGTTAGGCGTCACGCAGGTGAAGCCCCAACATCACACGTACGATACGACAATCCGCCGCCATTTCGCCCCGAGTGACGGCGCCAGTGACACGTAGTAAATGCGTTCGTTGCGTCAACGATTTATTTAAATAATTATGAAACTGTAATTATTTTGCTTACATAAGTAACGATTTATTTTCCAAAAATGCCGTCTTGTGTTGTTAAATCATGTAAAAACTACATGAGTAAACGTAAAAAGTCACATGGAATCACCTATCATACGTAAGTTATTACGATTCGTGATAAAAAAAAAAATATGTTTTAAATACTTTGCCGAGAATTCTAGAGGTAAAATGCAAACAGTGTTGTCACTTTATTAATGGGAAAATTACCCTAAAGCTGGGGAAATCTATATTTGTATGCAACAAACTATGTATATGACTCTCTGAAATCAGATTTCGTCAGTTTTTTTCAGTTCAGCGAATCCTAAGTCTATGAGCTTAATGCTTTTCTTTAGTTAACGCTAGTCATGCCTTTATTTGAACGTTAGGTGTCACGCAGGTGAAGCCCCAGCATAACAGATGGGGTTAGTGTGTCATGTATGGAGGAAATGCAAGGCGATTTGTTCAGTCAGCCGTATCTTTACTTTTTACATCAATGTTCGTAACTTTGATCAGTGTAACTTTACTTACAAGAAACATCCTTATTATTAATTATGTGAATCAAACTAATAAAATAACGAGTTTGCATATTATTGGTGTATAATTAAATCCTTTACAAATAATTTGCTAAACTCCAACCGTATTTTGCTTATATTAAAAAAAAAATGTTTACGTTGTTTCATATCCCAAAACGTAATTTTAAACTTATTCAAATCTGTAATCAAGTTAACACTCAAATCCTTAAAGCTGAAAACCACTGATCAAATAATACTATGCTTACAGCCGCGAGCCCGCGACTGATACGTGTGCACGGTCCACTGATCAAATAATACTGCACCATACTGCACGGTCATTCGGACGTTGCTTGCGGACGCCATCAGTGTGACCACTTTAAGTAGATTTCTACGTTTTTGGTAGATTTGTGACAAAGAGGACGATGATTTAGTAGTAATTTCAATAGAAAATCGGTATCGTTTAGTAGATTTTGAAAGAAAATTCTAAAAAATAGTAGCTAATCTAAAATACAATTATCCAGGCCAAAAAAAACCCGGCCAAGTGCGAGTCGAACTCGCGCACAAAGGGTTCCGCACCATTTTCTATAAAAACGGCAAAAAAATCACGTTTGTTGTATGGTAGCCCCCTTAAATATTTATTTCAACTTTCTAGCTATCACGGTGCACGAGATACAGCTTGGTGACAGACGGACAGACAGACAGATGAACAGCGGAGCTTAAGTAACGAGCAAAATAAATCACTTTGGTTGTATGGGAGCCTCCTTAAATATTTATTTTATTCTGGTTTTTAGTATTTTTTTGTTATAGTGGCAACAAAAATACATCATCTGTGAAAATTTCAATTGTCTAGCTACTGATCAAATAATACTACTGTCTAGCTATCACGGTTCATGAGATAGACGGACAGACAGACAGAGAGATAGACAGACGGACAGCGGAGCCTTAGTAATAGGGCCCCGTTTTACGCTTTGGGTACGGAACCCTAAATAAATCTTGTCCAGGTCCCGGGGATTTCCTGTAACATAATACTGAACACGGTGATAAGCGGGTTTCTTTTTCGCATACGTTATCAAATCGCTAGCTATCTTATTAAATAATAAAAATGTTCATGCAATCAATAAGCACGTGCGAGCTCTCGCGCAGTCGGCGTCCTTCTGACTACAGATTAGTCAGAGTATGTCTAAAGACAGATTGGAAACGACCCTATGATTGGTTCGACGATAGTGAAAACTGAAATGTCAAAATTAGTTCATAGTATGAGAGGGTTTGAAAGGTGGCGCTGTTAAAAAAAAATTGTACGCCATTTTGTATGACGTCATATTGATGCTGGTTTCCATGGCGACATCATAACTTTTTTTGTGTTCACAGACTATGTAGGATTTATACCAGCCGGTTACCGTTACTTTATTAACTGTTATCGCTACATTATTAACCGTTATCGTTACTAACAACGGTATTGTAGTGCGTTAAAAATGTGTTTAAATAAAACGCTCTTAATTGGTTACTGGTTTTAATAATCAAAAATGTACAACAATGAAATATTAATTTCACCCGCCGCACCCGCATATTAATTTCAACTGAAACAATATGTACAATATTAAAAGATTATTCCGATAGGCCGGGTCCATATTGGCTCTCATAAAATTTTTGTTCCTATTTTTGATTTTACTACCGTTTTGTGGTGTGCGTTGGCGCAGCAAAAAGTATCTCCTAAAGCGAGGAAGGATAGTTTGATGTATCGTGCGGCCGCTTTTTAATGTTCACTACAATTTGGTCGGATAATCTACCAAAAATATTTCGAATGGTTTTTAATCGTTATTGTCTAAAGTGATGGGTATACATACATGATTTTTTGCATACGTATTCTTAAAACAGCGCTCATACTATTGTAGAAGCATGTAATAAGCCAGCTCACAGGAAACTAGTGTTTTCGTATTCTAAGTAATTTCACTAAAGATAACCTCAAAAAAAAGACAATCGTTAAGAAATCGGAAATTATATATAGTAGGCCCGCGAAACTTTACAGGATCATGTGAATATACAATGGGTACCAGTCGGCACTAACGCGGAGTCCTTGGTCTTGTTCGTTCGAGAGCCAGAGCATTTTTCCATTTTTTAGGAAATAAAAGAGTTGCTTCTGAACCATACTAGTCATGTTACTGGATCTTGCATTCTCTAATCTGCCTCTGGATATCGTACCTGCGTGTGTATCGCTTCTTAAAGAGGATCGCGCGCATCCTTCTTTCTGCTTTACAGTAATGGATTTAAATATTACCCCTCTACGTGAAACGGCTACGCCGAGACGAAACTTTAGGAGGGCTGATTACGACAGTATTAATTTATATTTATCAAAACAAGACTGGCGGTCTATTTTGGGTAGTGGCACTGTAGACGAGGCTATTGACTCCATGTATAACATACTAGACATTAGTGTACGTTCACATGTGCCTCTAAGTTATAACACAGGGAACCGATCATATCCGAAATGGTACACACCAGCTTTAATAAAAATTATTAAGGAGAAAACTAAAGCTCACACACGTTGGAAAAAATTCGGGAATAGGTTAGATTACGACGAATTTAAATTACTACGAACAAGAGAGCACCGTGTTCAGGGGGAATGCTTTCATAAATACAAATTAAGTTGTGAGAATGGTATAAAGAAACATCCTAAAACGTTCTGGACTTTCGTCAAAGCCACTCGTGGTGGATATGGCTACCCTAAGCAAATGAGTCTGGAGGGCACCGAGTACACCGAAGGGGTAGATATATGTAATGCTTTTAGCTCTTTTTTCCAAAGTGTATTTGGTGTACCTAGCAATAATTATATTACTCCAAATACTGATCCGATGTGTACCGATATAGTTAGCAACGTACAAGTAGACATAAAGACAGTCGAAAAAATTCTAAAAACTTTGGACAAAAATAAAGGAGCCGGCAGTGATGGGTTACCTTCTCTGTTTTGGTCGCAATGTGCTGAATCACTCTCTCTTCCTTTGACTCTTATATTTAACCGTTCTTTGCGTGAAGGAATCTTTCCGCACAAGTGGAAGTCTGCACTCATAGTCCCTGTGCATAAGAAGGGGTCGCGAATCGACATAAAAAATTATAGAGGTATTTCTATCTTGAACACTGCAGCAAAAATCCTTGAGCGAGTTGTATATGATATAATTTATTCCACGATCTCACGCTCCATCCCCGAGCAGCAACACGGTTTTCTG
Source organism: Anania fuscalis (assembly GCA_950371115.1). Lineage (NCBI taxonomy): Eukaryota > Metazoa > Arthropoda > Insecta > Lepidoptera > Crambidae > Anania > Anania fuscalis. Next base: position 11,838,454 of record OX493335.1, on the reverse strand, counting down.
CAAAAGCGATCCACTACTACTAACTTGGCAAGTTTTTCTACTTTTATCCTCGAGAATATGGATCATGGTGGTCAGGTGGATGTGATCTACACTGATTTTGAAAAAGCCTTTGATCGTGTGGATCACGTGATCCTGCTATACAAGTTACAAATACTTGGGATCCATGGTGACTTACTAAGGTGGACCGAATCGTATCTCACCACCGCTCTAGCTATGTAAGCATACCTTCAGGGGTTCCCCAGGGCTCTCACTTAGGTCCACTTTTTTACAATGCCTACCTGTATGACATTGGATCTTGCATGGAACGTAGTAGATATCTTATGTATGCTGACGACAAAAAGATTTTTCTTAAAATCAACACACTAAATGACTGTCTACTGATACAAGATGACCTAAACCGGCTGATTGAATACTATAGGGAAAATAAAATTACGGTTAACGCAGGTAAATGTGAGTGCATCACATTCACGCGAAAACCTAAGCCAATCCTACATAAATATTACTTTGGCGGAGTAGAAATCAGTCGAAAGCTTAGTGTTAAGGATTTAGGCGTACTTTTCGACCATAAAATGACGCTATCTGAACACATTGATTATGTTGTCAATAAAGCCTACAAAAATCTTGGTTTTGTTCTTCGCATCTGTAAGCCATTCTCAAGTATTGATGCAATTAAAATGGTGTACTTTGCGTATGTCAGAAGTGTTTTGGAATATGCTAGCTCTATATGGACTCCACAGTACAAAGTTTACAACAACCGTCTTGAACAAATACAAAAAATATTTACTAACCACCTTAACTTTCGCTGTCGTAATAGCCTCGATACCTACTCGGACAGATGCGCGGAGTACGATCTCTTATCCTTGGAACACAGGCGTGTTGTGCTGGATATGGCATTGTTGTATGACATAATAAATAGCACAATTGACTGTCCAAATCTAGTTTCGAAAATTAATTTCCGTACTCCAAAATACCGTACCCGTAACACAGCCTTATTACAGCCTCCACGGCACCATACAAATTACCACCAAAACTCAGTTCTTTCGCGACTTGCTAGCACATATAATAAACAATTCGGTCAGATTGACCTCTTTGCTAATTCTAAAACTACGTTTAAAAAAGCAATTAAAAAAGTAATCATCAAAGGGCCTCGGAGTAACTAGTTGATCCAGTGATTACTTGTTCATTGGTTGATCCTAGGCGTTTGAAGATAAAAACACCTAATATAAATATTTTAATTATAGTTACCATAACCAGTTGTCCATATATATATTTTATGTATGTAATGTAATTGTTTTTATTTATTTATTTATTTCTTATTTTGTGAATATAATACATATAAGGTTTTAATCTATAAAGATATGGGTATATGTTATTCTGTGTTCGTTTGGTAGAATATATATTATACGCTTATGTAGGCACTATTATTTATGGACCTACAGACTTTTTTAAGTTATTACGATAATTTAGCTACGTATTACACACTGAATTGCTTGTTAAATTAATTGTCTGTTACTTGTTTTAAATTTTGTTTCTGTTTTTAAGTTTTTGGTTTTCCAACAACATTGTACATTTGGGTAATTAAGGGAAACCTGTTATTGGCCATACCACTGGTCTAACACTATCGTATTTAAACATTAATGTATACGCTGTTGGTTTTCTGAATAAAAAAAAAAAAAAAATTTAAAATGTTAATGAAAATTCCGGCACAAATAGGCACAAATGTACCGAATCTGTATACAAAAAATCATGAATGTGCGTTCAACCGTTTCCGATATACAGCAATCACCAAAACGTTCGCCCAGCAAAAAACTAAATAACTCTGATATCTTGAGAGGCACAAATCTGGCTTTCACGGCACATTTATGATCGTATATAAGCTATCTTTTTGCATATTTAATATACAGCTAGGCCCATCAATTAAAAAATAAATTGCTGGGCGAACGTTTGTGCAGCAGAATCCGTTTTTCTTAAATTAATCTGAAGCTGTTGGAGGCACAAATATAAAATTTCGGACACATTTACAAGATATAGGGCACTAATTATCTGCATCATCCAATCCTTGAAAAGGCGATACTTTTTGCTGCGCGAACGTACACAACAAATTAATGATTATTAACATTATGAATACATGATTAAGAAATATATGAAAACAAATATTAGTATAAACGAGTTGTATTACTAGTGATATTATGAATTCCGATGATTAGGAGTTTCGATCATTAGTATTAACAAAAATTATGAAGAGTGATCATTATGATGTAAAATAGTATGAGAAATATTTTCGGACTTCCGATAATAGGACTTAAAAAGTTATGTGAAAAAAGGTGCACCCCGATAGGCCACTTAAGCCCGTTTAAAACTAAAGCGGAGAGGAGCTGTATTTTCATACAATTAACTACCTAAAGCAGACACCACTTCTCCGCCGCTTCGCTCCACTCCAGTAGCCATTTCTATGAAAACACATCTCGCCTCTGCTCTCCGCTTTAGTGGAAAACGAGTAGTCCCTGCGCTTAATATCTCCATCGGAAACGTATTCCAAAGTTCCAGTATTGACGTCTTCATATTTATAATCACGGAAAATACAATGTACCTTAAAACAAAAGAAATAATGGTTAATGCATAAAGAAATGAAAATTTAGGAAAAAAGTTAACTTTTTCTTACTATAATGAGATGCCGCTGATAGATTTATGCACCACAAAGCAATAAAACAAGAAAATAGGTAATACCTACTTCTAATATTCCAACAAACAAAGTTTTACATAGAACGAACTTAGAGAGAGAGACTCCACTGTGGTACAGCCTGAATATGGCCAAAACAGTAATGAATTCAACAGAAGACTTGGAACAAACCTTGATTATATTAATTATTAGTAGCAATCATCATGACTTAGTAATAATCAATCACATTAATCACAACAATTAACTAAACGACTTCCCGTTATTTTTAGAAAATTTCGAGCACACAATGTTCTAAAAACACATTTGATGAACAACATAAACTTGCTTTTTACTTTAGATAATAATTTTATCTCCTTTTTCTATTAATTTTTCACCAAACGAAAATTTTTGAAAATGTTAAAATTAAATTATCTTTAACTGACAAAAATGTCAGTTAAGTTTTTTTTTGGGTTGCTAACTATCGAAAATTTTCCCAGGAGACAATTATTATTTCCATCGCAATTGAATAATTAAAAAATCATCAAATTTCATTTTAATCAATGTAAATAAACTTTAATAGATTAAGATAAAAGCCATGAAAAGGTTTTTTTTATTAAACATACATATCAAGCAGTTATTATTTATTTGTTTATCATTCTGGAGCTAGGACGGTATCTAGTTCACTTCTTTGTATAGAAAATCACTATGTGCGCGATTTTTATTTAGTACTTCATAAACAAAAAAATGAAAAAAATCGTAAAATCTTTAAATCGCAACATAACCCTCCCTCATTTAACTTCTCCCTATATATGTGGATAAAGTTATTATTCTGTTAGCACTGTAGTTTTGAACGCGGTATTTAAAAAGTTAGATGTCAAAAAAGCCTTCCATACCGAGCGAGACAGAGCTATACAACTAAAAGCGATGCAAGATTCACTAACGTCCTCTCAAACTGTATGGCGATTCCACCCCGTGCTTCTGACCACATATATTAATCTGTGCTTCTGACCACAGATTAGTCAGAGTATGCTTCTGACGCTCGGACGCGTCCGCACCCCGTGCATACCGTCCGCGGACGTTTTCGGCTTACAGAAACATCCAGCGCGCCAGATTGCTGTCGGACGTCCGAGCGCTCAAGGTCAGCCCAAGGTTACGTCCGCGACTGACGTCCGATGGTTTGCACACCTTAGTCGCGCCGCCGCTATACGTAATTTGTGATTCTAGTACTAGCCACTGAACCGATTTATGGAAGAAAATTGTACTTTTGTACCGCACTGGTGATTTGAACTTGTACCAACATTTTAAAACACAACTGCACTGATTAAATAATACTACGTAGAAGATAGCGGAGTAGGAATATCGAAGAAAGTAAACGTCACTTACTTCAATTGATTGGAAACTTTTTCGTCGAGTGACAAAAAAAAAAGAAAAGAAAAAACTCAGAGTGAGATAATTAATAGTGATGTGATGTCTGATGACCGTAAATGTCCACAGGCTATATAATATCGCATAGATCTAGACATAAACGAGATATCGATGCACTTTAATCGATAATCGTTAATCGATACTTTATAATCGGTTGGTAGGTAGTATGCGCTGTATAGTCTTAGAGCATTCAACCAACAGGAGACGCCATTGACAGGCATTCCCCTCTGCCACAAGTCTATGACCGTCGGTCACAGAGGTTATATAAAACTATTTGCAGCGCGTTCCGCCATCATTGTCAAATCACGGTGAGCGTGGAAGGACCGCAGCTAAAAATGCCAAATTACGCCGTGTGCTCGTTTTAAAAAAGATCAGAAACATCTTATGTGCTAAAGGACAGCGTACATTTTCATCTATAAGTATTATTGAGTCTCAATATTAGCAAATAATGCCTTAAAATGGCAAAAACCTCATAAAATTTGTCAATCAAAAGTGATACCAGTTAAAGGTAAAAAATCCTATTTAGCGTAATTTTTTATACTGAAGTACCCAACTTTAAAATCACACTGGTATTTCACGTTTGATATTGTTAATAATATTAATTACAATAGATGATTATTGAATTAATGATATATCACAGTTAACAAATTATGATTCTTGTTTAAGTTTTGCGCAATTTTTTTGGACTTAATACTTACTTTTAAAGTATCAATAGTCAATACTATAAATATTTGCATTTAATCGGTCTACTTCAATAATATAATATATTTGCGAACTTCACCTTATTCTGAAAATTTGAGATTTTTATTGATATACGCTGGCCACCCTGCAGCGAAATTGGTGATGGGATAGCACAAAAACAAAATATCGATATCGATTTACCACCACTTGACCTTTAGGTCACCTAGAGTTGGCATTCCACCCGAATGTATTTCAAAAATGGGAATATATTCGGAACATTCCCAATAAACCCACCTGTTGGGAAAATAAACGGGTGGATTAGGTTTTATTGTTTATATGAATTTATTTAACACAAAAATGATGTTAAGGCTCAGGTTACAAGCATTTTTGTTGTTATTTATTTACACATACAATAAAAACTGTATGGTGTTATATGTTTTGTTTCATTTGGTTGCTTTACTGTAAGATCTGTGTTATTTATATAACAATAGGCATTATTATAATGTGTCCATATTAAGATGCCACTAAATATTTATTTTCATTATTTTTGCGAAAATATAACATTACAAAAGGTTACGACAAAATCTTTGAGGCACCTAAAATATCTTATCATTTATCTTAAACTCTAGAGAAACATGTGTTTTGTACTTAGACATTTTGCTTGTTGCTAAAAGTTAACAGATTATTTATTATTTAAGCGTATGTTAAGGCACGGACTATACCCATTTGGAAACCGATCCGGGTAAGTACGGTTTCAATCCATTGCTTCAGCAATAGCGTCATGTTTTGAACGGATTCTTGCGGATTTGATAATGTTTCGGATAATGTTTTTTATTCATTATTATTCACCACCTTCTCAATTACTGATTAAGTCATAGAAATCAATCCATTCAAAAGAAACAAAACTTTATATTATAAACATTGTAAATTTTTGTTTTTAGCATTTCCATGCAAGGCTTAATTGAAGATAAATAACAATTGAAAAAAATCATCGACCTCAGGTGGGACCCTGATCCCACCTTGAGGTCGATGATTTTTTTCAATTGTTATTTATCTTCAATTTATATTATAAAGTTTCCGAGCCAACCATCTCCAGTCACCACCATAGACAGACCCAGACCAATAATATTTGAATTCATTTACGACTTTGTCTTTCTATGCAAGCAGAAAAATTGGTATTATGATATTCTTATTTCATGATTTCTCTAGACAAATTTCATGTTTTCGCTTTAAGAGATGAAAATATTTGTAATATTTTTAGAAAGTTGAGTTGAACCGGGAGTTGGGCCAGCCAGATGTGGAAAAAGCAAGATTGATGTTCAATTTACAGGTCTTTTAATTATCTTTATCTATCTATCTGGAGAATGCCTTTACTCCAAGTCTCTCTTGGATGAATAGATGAATCATATCCACAACGATATAGAACTACCTTACCTACGCACTTTTCGAAATAGTATACAGCGCGAATACAGCTAAAATAGTTAACACTCAATCTTGCAAATCCTACCTTACAAAATTCAACCTTCTAACTTTACCTTCAATTATATTTACGATTTTTGCGGGTTATAGCCCAGTATTTTTTTTATTATAATTATGACAATACACCTGAAAACCAAATTTTGCAGGTATTTCTTGCAGTTTTAGGCTTGGACTTTAACCAGCCGAAATCTGTTAGAATCAGCTAGAATTCGTTCACGATGACCTTATTGCTTGCGATGGATTGAAACCGTACTTACCCGGACCGGTTTTCCGGCTGGGTATAGTCCAATCCTTAAACTCTACCATAATGACGATATTAATAAATAACCCTGTAGATCTTAATGACAGCCAAAAGAAATGTTTCTATCATCACCACTACCAGCCTATATCAGTCTACTGCTGGACACAGGCCTCACCAAAAGGACGATTTTGACATAATCGCCACGCTTGGCAGGCGGAGGAGAGAAGGTGGAGAGGAGACGCTGCTGCCCGTCTTCTTATGGCGGTTCTCCTGTAGTCGCCTCTACATAAAGTTTCTATCTTACACATAATAAAGAGTCTGAATTGAATAAAACCTTATCATAATACTGGCAGAACTCATCGATAAAATTTATCGATAGTGTTAAGCACTATCTTCGTTTATTTAAAACTGACGTCACACTCGTGCATGGATACGTTGCCCTTGTGTGTGAATATATTTGTGTGCGTCTAGTTTAAGCTAGTGTTAGATAATTTTTGTTGTGTGCGAGCGTAGCACCGTTATTGAAAATGCGTTAGTGTTAATTCCCTATGTGTGCGTTATTCCCTTCCCCCCGCAAGAAATGACAGACTTTTTCTCATAGAAATTAGCGAGCTTGTCGTCTCCTGTTGGTTGAATGCTCTAAGTGTATAGTAGCTATCAGAACCTGCAATAATAATAATAATGGGTACTTTACAATAAAACTGTAGTTAAACGAAAATTTTATATTTAAGAACTTCAAAATAAGAAATACGCTTAGTTCAGTCCCAGAAATCAGATTAATAGTCTCAGATTATCTTCTCGTTCTCTTGTAGCTGTAGCCGAAAAGGAACTTGCAGTAACAAACAGATCCAGAAGGCAAAGATAGTTCCAATCAATTTCATTGACTCACATAAGTACATCACAGAATGTCATAGAACCTCAGAATAAGAAATACGCGATTGGTCCATATATCTGCATGAACAAGAGTTTTAACTCTTTCTGCTGTTTTAATTTTATACAGCTTTATACAACTTGTATGAGCATGCACTTTAGGAGCACTAAATGTAATTTAAAATATATTTCGTGGAAATTCAACAATTCAGAATTTAATTTAATGACTTGACACTTGACAGACGCCAATGACACGCCGAATATCTTTTGACAAAAAATAAATACAAAGGAGTATTAAATGTTATAAAAAAGTATGTACTGTTCATTATCAAACTTTTTGTAAAATAAACCATGATTCGATGATATAAGGCACTACACACAGTGCACAGACGAAGGCACAGGGCGGAACAGAAATGTTTTTACAAGTAATTACCACATATGAATATTACACATCTAAAACATAAACCAAAAACTAAAAATAATAAATTAAAATCACTACCTTTTTTAAGCGCGGCTTATTCTACTGTTGTAACGTTTATACCTAACACGAGTTGGATTTAGATGTCAATAACGCTTAGTTTGGTTCGGAAAAGTAAAAAGTGAGTGACAAAATCTACTTACTAGTTACTACCATGGAAAATCACAAAACAAAGTTTATTATAATTAAATAAGGTATTTCTAAATACATACATACATAAACGTACCTACCTTCAAAATCCAAACCAGCGCTGATTATTCAGTGATTATTGTTTTTAACAATAAATATTGATTATTTTGATTTTAATTAAGTGTTTTATTTAAATTTCTGCTAGAAATTTTCTTTAAATATATTTTTACTTCGTGTGGATATTAAGATCCTTGGGAGAGGCATATGTCCAGTTAAGTAGTAGACTATTTTGGTTGAAACGATGATAACGACAACCCAACATTTTTTTGAAACTTTATGAAATTTTCTAGTGATTAAATATATAATTTATTAGTGATCTCTTTAAATTTGTTTGATTTAATACTTATTAGGACAAACCTATTATAATACATACAAAATCATTTATTTGGTACTAGACCAGATATCTCCATGATTTTTGGTGATTTATTGTGAAATTGATTTTATTTTGTTTGGTGACTACTCTTTGGTGACAAATCTTCTATTTTGCGGGCAAACCCTATTATTTAAGAAACACAAAACTAATTAAATAGGCGATAGCTTCAATGATATCCATTTAAAAATAGATAACCCACTCAATAACGAATACTAAACAAGTTTAGCTATGTACTTGCACTTGAACTTATGTTATGTTTAATTACACATTAAGAAAGATACCTGAAACTATTTTTTTTACAAGCTTTTATTTAATTTGTCTGTAATCTGGTAAGTTAAATTTGATCCACTTCCCGGTTACCGATTGAGCTGAAATTTTAGCATGCATGTGTAAACCGCGTGACAATGCAATATTATGATGAAATGGTGGTGATCTGATGATGGAGCTGGAAGGTGGCCATAAGAACTCCGTAAATAAACGACGCAACCCCATCGAGTGTGGGCTCGTTTGATTCGTCTTGACGAGTACTTTAATAAAAGATTGTAACCAGGGTCTGATGATGGAGTTGAAACGCGGCCATAGGAACTCCGCAATTAAACGACGCAACCCCATCGAGTTTGGGCTCGTTTCATTCGTCTTGACGAGTACTTTGATAATAGATGGTAACCAGGGTCTGATGATGGAGCTGAAACGTGGCCATAGAAACTCCGTAATTAAACGACGCAACCCCATCGCGTTTGGCTCATTTGATTCGTCTTGCTGAGTATTTTGGTTGGCGTCTCCATCTATATGCATCTCCAACAAATTTGGGAAAAAAGTTCGTTGCGTTTGTTAGGAATGTGAATTATTTCTGATTGATTAGATGGATTACCCAATGCCAAAGTGAGCACGTGTCGAGGGCTGAATGGTATAAGGGTGTATAAACATTTCATATCGCTAACGTTGCGACTCAAGTTATTACATAACTAATTTAAACATTATTTTACCCTACTGCAAACATATAAACATGAGATATTTAAATATAAATAAAATATTTTTAATTACGGGTCTAAACGCTACGTACTATAGTATGTAGTAGTATTGATGCTACTTACATTCCTCGACGTTTCGACCGTGATGCTACGGTCGTGGTCACGAGGGGACGTCGCGTTTAGACCCGTAATTATAAGTTTTAGTTATAATGCAACGCGAAAGTTTAAATGATTATAAATAAAATACATATAAACTTAAAGTGCCAAGCTTTTATTTTTTTTCCTTTAGCCTGTCCCGTTGTCTGTAATCAAATCTTGCAAGGTAAGCAAGTTAAATTTGATCCACTTCCTGGTTTCCGATTGAGCTGAAATTTTGCATGCATGTGTAAATCGAATGACAATGCAATATTGATTGTTATGAATGTGGATTACGTCTGATTGATTAGATGCCAAGGTGAGCACGTGCCAAGGGCTGAATGGTATGAGGGTGTAAAAACATTTCATATCGCTAACGTTGCGTCTCAGGGTACCAGGGCGAACCCTGTTCTACTGAAGCCCTTATACAATGGACCCCTTGGGGGATGGACCGTTTTTGTCCTATACTCGTGGGAACAACATGAACAAAAAATATCGAATAAAAATACTAAAAAGTTAAAAATAAAATTTAAAAAAAAAACTATTTTAAAAACAAGCTTTTATTATTTGTTAATAAAATGAACTAAAAATTTAAAAATAAATTTACCTGATGAAAAAAATACCATTATAAATAAATCATAGTGTATAACCTAAAGGTTGTTTAGTGTTCCATCAAAATGTAACACGCTTTTATTTTTTGAAATGCTACCTATATAATGGTATTTTTCTCATCAGGTAAATTTATTTTTAAATTTTTAGTTCATTTTATAAACAAATAATAAAAGCTTGTTTTTAAAATAGTTTTTTTTCTTTAATTATATTACGTATCTCTACCACTGAGTCTTTCGGCAGCTCGTACCTTCATCATCATCTTTACTAAAGAAACCTTTGCATACAAGACTATTATCAAACGTTCTCTACGAATGGCTACAAGGCATTGTTTTAATAAACGTATTTTATCTTTAGGAAACATGACCTCCCGTTTTTTAAGCATATAGGAACTGAAAAACATAGTGGGATTTCGATTCTTATAAAATATTTATTGTATTTAATTAAGAAATACAAAACTTCAACACTTCAAATATAGGGGCTCTGATACTTGTGACAGGTTTCTAGACCTGACGTCTCAGAGCTGCCACCTAGTAAGCGTCATTTCAGAATACCCTCATTAAAAAACTAGCATTTTTTTTCTTATTTCTGGGTGTACTGGTTTACGCCCCCAGTAAATAAAATAACTGACTGGTACCTCGTAAGCGCCTTTTCTGCCTAATACACTACGAAATACGTTCTGAAGACAAATCGCAGTATTATCTATTGACTCCTTAATGTTAAGGAGTTCTGTGGCCTCCATCATCAGCTCAGCAGTATGATATGCATACTAAAACCTTCTTCAGAATGTAACAAATACTTTTCTGAAAACCGCATCAAAAGCGGATGAGCCAAACGCGAGAAAATCAAGAACGTTTGTCCGCGATTTAAATACATACATACAAACATATGGGTCAAACTGAAAACCGTCGTTTTTGAAGGGATTCTTGCGGTTGCTTGCGGATTCCGGCAGCGTATAGACCGAGCCTAAGGTCGTTTTTTAAAAAGGTTCTAATATCGGCCGGAAACAGCTTATTATAATCCGAGCCTTGCAGATATGATAGATTACGTTATCAAATCGTGCTTATGGATGGGGTTTCGACACTTTTTACTCGTTCACAAAAATTATTTTATTCAATTACATCATTAAATTTTATTCATTCAGCCAGGTGACAGATCTTATTAACAATACTGGCTACGCTTAAGAAGCTATAAAACGGGTAGAAAACATCTGTCATGGCGTCATCGAAAGTAAGTCGAGCTGACATTTGGCTGTCATAGAAATCCCAATAGGCACTGACGTAAGGCTGCACAACTGTCACACTATTTGACAAGCTAGGGTTTGACGAAGCTGTATCGTTTTTATCTATCGATATTGATAAATCCGCGATCAATCGGTAGGTCGGGTGGGTACTTTTTACCATTAAAATATGTCAGTTGTATGTTCTAACATAAAAACAACAATTAAATTCAACGTATTTATTACATTATGTTATACAAAACATACCAAAGCTATTTTCTTTTTTTACATTATATGAGTTATTATTACTCTAATGAATGATGTATCTTGGGCGCATGCCACGTGAGCCGTGAAGTTCACTCGTTGTAAAAAATCGCTGTCGGAGCAAAAGTGTGGCTGGTTTGGGGGAGGGAGGGAGTGGAGAGTGGGGAGCTCGATTTCTTTCCAACCCCATATTTGGTTGACCTTAAAACTGAAAAATGGATAGTCCTCTTAAGTAAGCTTGTACAAAATGTCATCCTGCATTTTTTATCCTTGAGTAGAATTATTACTTAGAAAGTTACAAACTCTAACCTCTTATTATTAGTGGAGATTTCCCAAACACTATACACATTTTGTTTTCGTATAGACCACAGCTAACACAAATTGCAGTTTAATATTTACATCTTAGGTACAACTATACTATTGCTGTATGTGTATAATTATATTTGGTTGGCCATGAAACTGAAGAATAGATGAGTTCGTTAAAGTTAGCTTGTACAAAACAAAATTTTATCCAGCATTATTGTCCTTGAGTAGAGTTTATCCCTTGAAAATAAAAAACTTTTACCTCTTAATATAAGTGGAGATTTGCCACACACTATACACATATTTTGCTTTCGTATGGACCGCAGTTATCAGAAATTGCAGTTTAATATTTACATCGTACAACTATTGTTGTAAGTGTATAATTATATTCGGTTGACTATAAAACTGAAAAATAGATAAGTTCGTTAAAGTTAGCTTGTATAAAACAACCCATTATCCAGCATTTTTATCCTTGAGTTTTCACTTCCTTAATTTAGGGACATCATATGTAAAAATTTAAACTTTCTATCACGGTTCATGAGATACAGCCTGGTGACAGATGGACAGACAGAAAGACAGACAGACAAACGGACAGACAGACGGACAGCGGAGCCTTAGTAATAGGGTCCCGTTTTACCCTTTGGGTACGGAACCCTAAAAAACAAACAAAAAAAATAACCTTTTTTGGTTTTATCAGGTAAAACAAAAATGGGAATGGGAAATTCCAAAAGGGTTTGATCAGGTAGTGGTGGCATGTTCAATTGCAAAGAAGGTACGGCTCGGCTCGGTTTATTAAAGGCGCTTCTAGAAAAGTGGTTTCCACACAAAAGAAAATTTTCATTTAACTTTTGTATAGGTAAATAGGCAAAATCTTCGTTTCCAGTAAATTTTACCCATAAACGGCATCTAAAATAAAAATTAAATATTTAATATCGTCAAATTAAGTATAATGTATTGGTGTACTTGCAAGATAAATTTCATTTATCGATAATTTAATTCATCACTATCGTTTCAATGATAAGGCACGATTAATGCGGATTTATGAGAAGATAACAAACCTAGGAGTGCACTTTGTCGATGCAAATTGCTATTAACACGGTCAAAACAATAAATAAACTCGAAGGATATAAAATATTTACAAATATCGCATATTAACAAACCTGGTAGGGTCAAGTGGAAATCTGGCCATAAATATATTACAAGCACTTTTATTAACGCGTCTGATCCCACAAACTTCACATTTTCGTAAAGACTTTCCCATTTTGTATTTATTGGCACGAAATTTAATAAAATCTTGAAATAAATCGCAAACAACTCAAACAATTATCCAAAATTGGCGCGACGATGACAAACTTCTACAGATTAGTCAAAGAAACTTGACAATCAAATGTTACCAACATTAAACATAATTATTATAATACGTCTAAATTTAATAGTAATAATGGAACTTGTAAGCCCAAGGAATCAATACTGATTTTATTATGATAGGGTATTTTTATATCTCAACGATAGGACAAAGTAAGTTCATAAATCCATACTAAAGTTGCGATTGTATGGTATTTTTACGGCCTGCTCCGTGTGAGTTTATTATTAAAAAATTATGTGCCGAGTACGGATAGACTCTAGTCAGAGTCGATTCCTGTCCTGTTTTGGACTCGCGTACTCGAATACCAATTTATTTTGATGCGAGTACGCCGGACTCGAGTCAGGAAAATCGGTTTTGTACACGCTGACTCACTCTCTGTTAACTTCACAGATTAATCAGAGTATGAAGCAATCATAGATATAGAATGTACAGTCAACAGCACGTCGACCTACCCCAAAAGTCAAAAATTCTCCCATAGATTTTCAACTTTAAGCCTGATATATAGAGTTCATTTTCAAATGAGAAAGTTTGACATTTTGTGGTAGGTCGACGTGCTGTTGTCCGTACAAGATAGACAAATGACAATGTCTCATTCATTGATGTAAAAACTAAAGATACAGCTGACAGAACAAATCGCCTTGCATTTCCTCCATACATGACACACTAACATGTCAACTGTCAAATAGCATCATAGAGTAACCACAAAATTACCCCAAAGTAACCTTGTAAGAGCGGCTTATAACGAAAGAGGAACTAAGAAAAGTTTTATTTTACAGATGTTATATTTAAAGTAGTATCAGAGTAAATATAACTTTTTGCTTTTTCAGATTAAATACGTCAACATAAATTAAGGTAAAATAAAATAATCTTTATTTGCTTAAACACGGTATGCATAGGTGTTTTAAAATGAACGTACCAAGTATGTTTAGCCAACACGAGGCATGCAAATTAAATATAAAATTGAACTAAAATTAAATATAAAATTAATCTAAAATTGCTTTAAATTAAATTAGGTACGGACAACAGCACGTCGACCTATCACAAAATGTCAAATTTTCTCATTTGAAAATGAACTTTATATGTCAGGCTTAAAGTTGAAAATCTATTGGAGAATTTTTTACTTTTGGGGTAGGTCGACGTGCTGTTGACGTACATAGATGTCAGTCATATGACATATCATAATTATGTTGAAAATATTTATTTTTTAAAATCTCCTTTATAGTATGTGAGATTAGCCACTTAATCAATTTTGTTTTAAATTGATTATTATTTAATGTTTTGAATTCATTAGGTATATTATTGAAAAGAAAAATGTACTCATTGTTATACAGCTATTTTTATACTGCATTGTTATTTGAGTTTTAGTAGTAACAGGATATTTTGGTTTCTTGTGTTCCGTGGATAAATGTCAAATGCCCTATTAAAAATATGCATAATTTGTGCATTATAAATATAACTGTTTTGCATTACAACAAAACAATTATTATGTGTCGGATAAAACACAGTGTTGGGTGAAGAAGCAGTCGTAGATCTTTGCCTAATTTTGTATATTGAATAGAAAACTTACCGATATTGTCCTTGATTAGGTGTAGGTTTACCTTACTTGACACCAGAGGGCGCCACTTTGTATGCAGGTATGACGAGTCGAAACCTGTCAAACTCAGTCTTTCACCAGCAAGGCCTTGCTGCAACACTGTGTTTTATCCGACACATAATAATTGTTTTGTTGTAATGCAAAACAGTTATATTATGTGCCTTTCTAAAACACAGTGTTGGGTGAAGACCTGTTTGTTATCTGCTGGTGTCAAGGACAACGCTATTGATGAGATGAAAACTATAATAAATAATCACATTATTGTAGTAAAAACAAATTAAGTAACATTATTTATAGAAACTTTGTCTCTAATTGTATAACACAATATTTAACAAAAATCACAGCTTTCATTGAGATCAATGAAATAATAGTAAAAACAAAGAAATAACTTTCTCTAAATTTAATCAACAATAACTTAGAGAAAATTATGAAACGTAATAGTAAGATAGTGACTCTTTTTATTATAAATTTAAATAATTTTAAAAATAATAAAACAGATATTTAGTGTTTGAACTAGTCACTTTTAAAATTATTACATGATAAATCAGCACAAGAATTACTAATGTGTGAATTATCTTGAACTTCATGACAATAAATATTTTTAAATGTTTTGTCTTCTCTGATCTGCTTTTTCTAGGATCTCTACTACTGGTTTATTTTGTAACCAACCTTGAGATCAAACCGATTCACGGTTGGAGGGGTATCGATTTCAACCACTTTGATCCAATTTCCTATATTTATTTTAGAAACTGGATTAACAATGCCAGTAGAAGCTGGTCTAACAATACCAGTAGATGCTGGTCTAACAATACCAGTAACAAATGAGAACAGACTTTTGATCTCTGTCTGAGATTATCTCACCATGGAGTTCTGAATGAGTTCCTGAATATGGCTTACAGGGCATAAGATCCTCCAGATGTTTAATCAACAGCCAACCCGATTGCCTGTGATTGGAAGAGTATGTTTTAGGATTAAAATGTTGGCCATAATGTCATTCTACCAGTCTAAGCTGCCTTCAGATTATTCCAAAAGAACAATCAGGGCATAGCAATCTTTGCGATAAGTCAAATAATGTGACCGCTTGAAGAACTGATTTGTAGCCAGTAAATAATATCTTAATGTCAAAAACCTAAGGCCTTAGTATATTTGGGTGGGCGAGAGAAATTGTAACCAAAGGAATATGCAATCCTTTCTTTCAAAGTAGTACAGAAGGTAGACACTGCTGATTTATGTGAAGTATAGATTTTTAAGCATGTCTATCTTCAAGAAAATTTTGCTCTGAATCTAGCAACCAGGTGTATCATTTTTGGATTCATCTTGTGCAACTTGCATCAAGAAAACCATCGGGCCTTTATAAGTGGATAAGGTAGATTTCATCAAACTATGTTTTAATAACTTTATCTACTCTGAAGCCTAGTGGTTTATTTCCTCTCCCCACCCCCAATTCTCCTCGCTAGGAGAAAAAGCCTGTCTACTTGTGGGGGGGCTTTGACCCGTTGACTGATCTACTAAGGTCTTCCGCAGACCTTCTATCGGCAGTGAGTCTTCTAGATCTCTACTCTGGAGAGCTGGGAGCCAAAAGCATAGTAACCCTAAGGGAGCTACTAGAATGAATATCCCTTTGGATACATTCAGGTGTGCCAGAACCTGTGGGATCAGGTTGGGGGGTAGGAAGACCCGTCCCAACTGACAGTCCAAAGGACGACTGGAGTCGTTCTAAAAAATTACGGTCCCATCTGTCGAGTCCAGAGTGACGTAGCTCGACGGCTGTGGCCTCTGACGCAAACAAGTCTTAAGTCTGAAAATACCCCATACTCTGAATATAGCCTCCGTGGCCTGGGGCACCCAAGTCCCGAAGTCACTCGGGAACTGTTCGACCTCTAAAAAGGTGGTCTGTTTTCGGTAGATTTAAGTCTAGAAACACCCCATACTCTGAATATAGCCTCCGTGGCCTGGGGCACCCGAAGACACTCGTGAACTGCTCGACCTCTAAAAAGGTGGTCTGCTTTTGGTAGATATCTCGCCGAGAGAATTATTTCAAGCTGGTCTGTTAACTGTAGCAGTTTATTGGTCAGATTCAGAAGAGTCAATGAGGAAGTACCTCCCTCGCTCCTAATGTACGCTACTAGCGTCCTGTTAACAGATTGAATCAGAATGTGGGCTGCTAACAGGTCAGTACATCTTTTGGTCTAAGACTGTACTGTACACGGCATACATCTCCTTAAGGTTGGAGTGCCATTTGCTTTGACTGGGCGTCCCATTTCCTAATAGGTACTACCTGTTTAGTTGAGCGCCCCACCCTGCATCCGCTGCATTGGTGGACAGAAAGTGTGTGACTTTGTTTTGGCGTTAAGGTTTGGTAGCACAGTCTACTGATCTGCACCGCTATTTTAGGTCCTGGTGCAACTGTTGGAGGCTGAACTTTTCACTCTCTCCAATGGCTTTTGTGAAATCTTCTCAGAAATATTGCATCCTGCAACAGTGAAGCTGTCCTCCGCGAACGGTCATTGTTGCAAAATTTAGGATGTATAAGAACTCCAATATCTAGCCAACCAAACTAAGCAAATAACCTTAAAGACTCTGGGCCTTCCTCACTGTACATGTACGGACAACAGCACGTCGACCTACCACAAAATGTCAAATTTTCTCATTTGAAAATGAACTCTATAAGTCAGGCTTAAAGTTGAAAATCTATTGGAGAATTTTTGACTTTTGGGGTAGGTCGACGTGCTGTTGACTGTACATTAAATTTGCTGTGTTAATCTTTGCATTTTTTTTTTTTTTTTTTAAGTCGTGTTTCTGAGAGTATTCCACATTAAGCCTAAATATTGCAGTTCATGTGTAGGTTCTACAATACACTTTGGGTAGGTAGGTAGATTAAATGAAATCCCAGTCTCTAACAATCTCAGCGTCTCCGCAACCTGAGAGTCTAGAACTGACCGTTCCTGATGTGCCAGTAAGTAAGTGCCAAATAAAATGAGCATTCAAATACCCTTGGCACATAGGGTTTCCGCAACCCAATTCGACACAGCTGACAAAGTCAGTTGTGCCGAAAACAGACCAAATGGTAGTCTTCACTGGCCGTTAGTTGTAATATCTCTTGGTCGTAAATGACTCTGAGAAACCCTCTGTGAGCCTCTGCTATGGGCAGGTCAAAATAGGCATTATGAAGGTAAATCTTACTAACCAGTCCTGGTCCTACAAGAAGTCTACATCAAATCAAATCAATTTGGAAAACCAGATGAGTGTTTTGTGGCTACAAGTCAATTGAGATTACAAAGGTTGAATATTGGTCTCATTCTAATTTGAAAACAGGGTGAAACTTTGTTAAAACATTTTTTGCTTTGATAAGGAAACTGCAATGGGGGTTTTATTTTGAATGGAATTTGAAATTATTTCCAGAATGAATTGGTTCACACCCATCATTTGTCTACATGGATTCTGAGACACCTCCCATTGAAGTTTCTTTACTGACCGACCGGCCAATTCTCTTAAGAATGGGTATTGTGTCAAGTTATAGTTTTTATGAAGGGGTTCCCTTAGGAACAAACTTAGATTTTTATCCTAATCTTGAAATTATTTGTAAGTTAGTTTATTGTGTCTTATAAAGGTAGTAGGTCCAGTAGCTTGGCGAGGTTTCCTTCTAAGGCAATTTGGGGTATCTAACCAGGACTGCTACCCACCTAAGACAAAATGAGTCATTGAAGGGCTCCTCGGCTAAACAAATATTCTGAGCTCGAAGGATATTCTGCAAGGTTGTCCGTAGGTTAGTGTTACCTATCTTTTTTAATATGTGATCACATCCTAGTGAGATGCTCTCTGCACTCTTACCACATATCATTTGCAAATTTACTTCAATACTTTTGCAAGTAGGAGAATCAGGGCCTCACTTGGTTGAAAATTTGTCAGATAAATTGTTAACATTTAAGTTAGTTGGGTTTCGTGCAGCCCAAACTAAGATTTTTGAATCAAGTGTGTTAGCTCTAAATCACTATTAGACAGGCCGGCCGTAAGGGTCTCTGTGGAAGCTAAATAGGCTTTAGTTATATTCAAATAGGATTGACTCACAGTTTAATTTTAAGTCTGTAAACCCAGGTGAAGCAAAATTAATGTGCTTGTTAAGCTTTCTTAAAGCGAATACCCTTCCAGGCATGTGAATCGAATTTTTTGCAGCTTTAAGTTCCCTAAGTCGCTCTGGGTTTGCAGGAAAATTTTGCTACCATCAAGATCAATTCTAACCTCACCTAGTGAAAAATTCGATTGAGTTGAGGTAGTAGTCATAACTTATATAAGGGTACTTTGCGGTTCGACACCGCATTGTGCATTATGTAAATAATCTAATTGTTGCCAAGATGTAGAAGGCACATTGTGTGCATTATAATTTGAATAATAATCCATCGGAGTAATTAAAGTATCGACTCGTGGATCGTAGTAGTTGCGAGATTGTGTAGATGATCTCGATTAAAGGTACTCACGTCTTTTGTTAGAAGGTGGAGGCAAATCTTTCATCTTCCGAAGATGAAGATATGGATTCCGAATCCAAGTGAGCCGAACCCCGTATCCCGGCCGGGGCAACAGACTCAGACCTCGCACTGTCACCAACCTTCTCCATTGCACTCGAATAACTATAGATAACTGTGTTTTATTACTTAAATCACTGTTTTATAACTTTAGAAAAATTTTTGCTGTTTACGCGGCAAAAATCACAACGCTATATGAGTTTGACAGGTTTCGACTTGTCATACCTGCATACAAAGTGGCGCCCTCTGGTGTCAAGTAAGGTAAACCTACACCTAATCAAGGACAATATCGGTAAGTTTTCTATTCAATATACAAAATTAGGCAAAGATCTACGACTGCTTCTTCACCCAACACTGTGTTTTAGAAAGGCACATAATACACATGTTTCAAATATATACAGGGACGTCAATGTTCGTGGAGGGACACCGCATATTGCTCTTATGCATCTTTTTTGGACAATAAAAGCTCTATGTATATTAAGTAGTATCACATCAGTAAACTGTAGCGTAATTTAGAACATACAATGCATGATAGGTAGCAATCGCAGTTTTTGTTACAGATCTAACCTGCTTTAAAGCATAATAAACTTATTGACTCTGTAAGGATAGGTCCAGATCTGGCGAACGCGCCGCGAATGCACAG
This sequence comes from Anania fuscalis, assembly GCA_950371115.1. NCBI lineage: Eukaryota > Metazoa > Arthropoda > Insecta > Lepidoptera > Crambidae > Anania > Anania fuscalis. The sequence goes on along the minus strand of OX493335.1, from coordinate 11,818,435 downwards.
GACGCGCGCAGCGCGCGATTTGCGCGCGAGCTGCACGCGCGTGGCACGCGATCCGTTACTGCAACAGATTGGTGCGCCTCTTTAGCGCAACTCATGCAAGGCTTGTACAGCGCGCGCGATCTGCGCGCGTGCAGTTCTGGTTCACGTTCGAGCCAGTTTAAAGGTCGCGTTCAAACATTATCTATATGCGTTTTCCAATTTACGTGTTGTTCTATAGTGAGGACTAGGAACTTCGTTTGTGTCACTTCGTTAATTTTCGTGTCTTTATAATGAATATCAATATTTTTGTTTCTGTTTAATTGTTTGTAAGTTATTAGTAAATACTTTAACATCAACATTACTTTTAAATAAAACTATAATTTTCTTATAAGTTGTAATGATGATTAATCTATAAATATAATTGAAGCTATAAAACAAAAAACAATTTCTCTCTCTATCTCTCGAAATGAAACAAAAGGTATGATACCAAATTTAGCAGCACGCACTAGTGCTGGTCCCCATGTTTTCTCTATGAGTTTATATGAGATTACATCGACAACCATCTGGTGTAGTAGCGCTTCGGAGTACAATGCCTGGCCGTTGCGGGTTCGACTCCCGCGAGGGGCAAATGTTAGTGTGATGAGCTGCCACGAGCATTTGCACCTAAGTCATGGATGTTTATAAATGTATTTAAGTAGGTTATAAATATATGTATTTAAGTATGTTTATTATCTGTATCTAGTGGCAATAGCACAAGATTTGCTTGGTTTGGGGCTAGATAATTGGGTATTTGTGGATACAATTTATTTTTTTAAGTATACGGAATCATACCTTAAAACTTTTCTAAAAAAACTATATCAGATAATTTATATACAGAGTGTAAAAAAAGGCTTAACGAAGCCTTAAACCATGAATTCTATACATAAAACAAAGTAGAATGCAAAAAAAATAATTGCTGGGAAATGGCTTTTATTTTTGGGTATAAAAAAATAACTTATTTCTAACCCGCAATGTATAGTGCGCACGCCACAGACTATGCCTGTGTGTGTAAGCGGATCATGTTTCTTTGTAAAAAAGTTTAGTATTATCAAACAGAAGTCAATTTTGTAATAATCTTTGAAAAAAAATTGTTACTTTGTCTGTCAATAACTCGGTAACCCGTCATTCCCCAGGTATAGTGTAACAGAAAAAAATGATCGTAATAATACGTAGAGTATGTAGTATTCGGCTTCGTTAAGCCTTTTTTTACACCCGATATATTTATTTATTACATTTCACTGTCCTTCGCATAAAACTTTTTTTTTTACTTATGCCTTTTGTTATTTTTGACATGTTTTCAATTTTTAAATCATAGTGCTTTATCAAGTAAACTTGAAATAAGTATTCAATAAATCATCATGAAATAAAATATTTATATTACATCGCATGTAGTGGACTGCACTCAGTGCACTGTGAGCACTATTATGGCTAAGTATACTATAACAATACAACTAATGCACGCTGCTACAAAGTTGTATCGGTTTTGCACAGTAAATATGGCGTTGCTTCGTAAAATTGACAAAGAAGTTGTAAAATTGTTAAAGTAATGTAAATAAGTTTAGTGTTTATCAAATATGCGGCTTATTGGTGAGAAGTAATATTAGAATTTGTTTTAATGACCTTTCTGTCGTAATCATAGACTTAGGATTCGCTACGCTTAAAGACTGACAAAGCGTGCAAAAGAGACATCATATCCTTGCGGACACCCTACAAGATGGAAAGAGATAGATGTCAATGTATTAAGGTGACACAAAGAAATATTTAACTGACCTTATATATCTCCAATTTCATACGTCAAACCTAATTATAATAAAATATAAAAAAATACAAAAGGAAAACATATTTTTTATGTTTCTGTAGACAGGGGGTGTTGTTCAATTATTATTTGTGATGTAACAAGAAAATACAACCCCAATAAACACACATTTCACAGGTAAATACATTTTTGATAAAAATATTTCGAAACAATATTGTGTCTAATTCATAATAATAATCGACAAATAACTTAGATTTTACAAAAGATTTGTATCTTTATTTGGGGTATGTTTGTGTATTTTGTAGCTATAGGCATAATTATAAAAAAAATATTAAGTAAAATAGTAAATTGCATGTTTACACTAGGGCTTGAACATCTATATTGTAAAAGCAATATGTGAATTTAGACTTTCCAATCTGAAGGCCATATTTTGGAAATGTTTAATTTTACTGTCTAAACAAGGTTTAATCAAGAAGAGGAGCATCTAAAAGGCAAAGCGACATTTTACTTAATATTTTTTGTAATTATGCCTATTGAAGCAGGAGGTAAGCAACGGGCAGGATCTCTTCAAATTGAAACGGCAATTTAACGAACAATTTGTTTTATTTGTACACTTTAGCAAGACACACTGACACTTTTTATATTATATAGCAATCGCTAACACATCCAACATAAACTCAGCTTAGCACTAGTGCACTCTACTGCGGTCACCGAACGAATGCCGCTCCACCGAAACACAGCTCGCCAGCCCAACCTGTGGTGGGGGTGGCGGGCTGGGCGTCAGAACAAAGAGGGGTCGAAACGGTTGTGATTGGTCCAAGCTGTAACCGGAAGTCAAAACAGTATCTTGTGGTGGTTTTTAAATCACAGACTGCTACAAAATACTACAATGTGTTGTTATAATAAAATTAAATATATTTATTAACAGACAGTAATACAAAAATGACTACACTATAACTACAAAATACACAAACATACCCCAAACAAAGATACAAATCTTTTGTAAAATCTAAGCTCTTTGTCGATTATTATTATGAATCAGACACAATATTGTTTCAAAATATTTTTATTAAAAATGTATTTAACTGTGAAATGTGTGTTTAATGGGGTTTTATTTTCTTGTTACATCACAAATAATAATTGAACAACACCCCCTGTCTACAGAAACATAAAAAATATGTTTTCCTTTTGTTTTTTTTAATATTTTATTATAATTAGGTTTGTTGTATAAAATCGAGGATAGATAAAGTAAGTTAAATATTTTTTTTGTGTCACATAGATACATTGACATCTATCTCATTCTATCTTGTAGGTTGTCTGCACGGATATGATGTCTCTTTTGCACGCTTTGTCAGTCTTTAAGCGAAGCGAATCCTAAGTCTATGGGTCCAACACCCAGACGTGTGGTCCGCCCTGTCCTTACGAAGTAATATATAAGTCAATGAGTATGTAATATAAAAAATCGCAATGCGGAATCGGAATGCGACCAATGTTTAAGTCTGACTTATATATATATTTTTATTTTATTTTATTAATGGCCTCCAATAGTGTGTAGTGTGTGTCATAGAGTAATATATATATTATAGTATTATTTGATCAGTGGGTCTGACTGTCATCATTGACTGTCAAACAAAGACATTTCACCACTGTCAAATCAATTTGACTTTTGTTTGTTAGTAGAATTCACAGTTTGATTGGTTTGTGGCAGATTGGTGCCAAAGGAACGAACCAGGGCCAGGGAGAACTGAACGATTATTGAACTGTTTTTTTGTTCGACTGCAAAACAAAATGTTATTGTTGCAATTCTAAAGTGTTACGTAGATTGTGGAAACTTAATTCTTGTAGTTAATATGAAGCCGTTGATAGATTTCGACGAATGTCTCCGAGATTCCCCTAAGTTTAGGTAAGGCTGTCCAATGAAAGTTATTGATAGAAAGTGAATGTAGGAAGTGCGAACGAAGTAGTTGTACAACTTAATACGTTATGTTATAGGGAGCAACTGGAGACAGAAGAAGCTAGCATCGATTCCCTGGAACAGAAGTTAGACAAGGTTCTCAAAGCATGTACTGTTATGGTAGAGTCTGGCAAAGTATACATGACTCATAGAGGGTGAGTGTAGATGTGGACTACTTTCTTATTTAATTGTTCTGGCTTAATACATTTATTCTTACTGGCAAACCTATTTTTATGTAATTTTTGAATAAACATACAACCCTCTGACCAAATATTGTTATTGATCATACCCAAACACAATGTCGACTTTAAAAAAATACAATTTTGTTCTCTTCAAACATGACAATAATTATGCACATAAAGTTATAAAAATAGTAAGTTAATTTACCCACCTGATTGTGTTAATTTAATTCTTTATTGCATATAAAGTATGTATATTGATGCAACAGAGCTTATCAAACATAAGAGAATAATATGGTAAACATTTGTGAGCAGTTTAAACAATGCTAATTAAGTGGCCAGAAACAATATTTAAAACTTATCATAAGATATCAGGTCTCTGACATTTCCAGAGTGAGTACTTAAAGTTCAGAAGTAGACCAAAATATTAGGTTGGGGAAAGTCTTTTCGCATTATAGTATGTATGAACTTGTAATAAAATCTCTTTGTCTGTATTATTTGTATCTGGATGGTTTTGGTATCATTATAAGTTTAAATTTTAAAGAAGATAATTCCAAATTCAAATTAGGAAAATATGTGTTTTTAATTTGTTTTTCGTACTGTCAAGATGCCATGTGGGGACAGCCGTAAAGAATACAATTTCCCACCGCCAACAGGAGGCTTGTAGTAAGAGGCGACTAAATCCTGTAGCACGAGACGGGGAGCAGCGTCTTTGGTGAAATAATAAAATAACTGAGCTTGCCAACCCGCCTGTAGTGTGGTGTTTCGTATGGCAACAAACCCTCTAATGTCAGACACAGAAGATGCCAGGCTCCCAGTCTCCGGTGGTCCTGCTGCTCCTGGCTACGGTAGCGGTCAGGGTGACGGCGGGGCAGGGGGTGCTAAGAATCCCCAGAGGAGGATCTCAAGCTACCATCCCCGACGATGAATGGCCCTGGTAACACACAACGTACGCACGTTAAGGACCAACGAGAAGATTGTAGAGCTGGAAGAGGTATTGAGTAGGATGCACTGGAGTATCATGGGGATATCGGAAGTCCGACGAGAGGGTGAGGACACGATAATCCTTAAATCCGGCAACCTACTATACTACCGGGAGGGCGACCAACAGTCCCAAGGTGGTGTCGGGTTTCTCGTCCACAAGTCCCTCATTAACAACATTGTCACCTTCGGAAGTGTATCGAGTAGGGTGACATACCTGATACCACTGAAGGTTATACAGGTATATGCACCGACCTCTACACATCCCGATGAGGAAGTGGAGGCTATGTATGAGGATGTTAGTAGAGCCATACATACTACTAAAACCCACTTCAATGTTGTTATGGGAGACTTCAACGCGAAACTGGGCATGAGAGGCGATAATGAGCTGAGAGTGGGGCGATTTGGATATGGGCAAAGGAACCCTAGGGGACAAAGGCTGGCCGAATTTCTGGAGAAGGAGGACCTCTTCGCGATGAATTCCTTTTTCCAGAAGCCGCCTCTGAGGAAGTGGACCTGGATGAGCCCCGATGGGTCCACGAAAAATGAGATTGACTTTATCATGACCACAGAGCGACGAGTGTTCAATGATGTCTCCGTGATCAACGGGGTGAAAACCGGTAGCGACCGAATGGTTAGAGGCACATTGAACATCAACGTCAAGCTAGAAAGGTCCCGTTTGATGAAGTCTACGCTCCGACCCTCAAATGTCCATATTAACTGCCCCGAAAGCTTTCAGCTCCAGCTGTCAAATCGCTTTGAATGCCTAGAGAACTGCGAGTCAGTGGACGAGATTAACAACAGGTTTGTAGAAACTGTCCAGGCGCTCGGGTCGAAATTTTATAAGCCCCGTCGAAGAAACAGGCCGCAAAAACTTACCGACCACACCCTCAAAGGCATGGAACAGAGGTGTGGTGGTGCTCTTCTTCAAGAAAGGAGATAACACCTTGCTGAAGAATTACAGACCCATCTCGCTTCTGAGCCATGTTTACAAGTTGTTTTCGAGGGTCATCACGAATCGTCACGCGCGTAGTTTCGATGACTTCCAGCCTCCCGAACAAGCAGGTTTCCGAAAAGGCTTTAGCACCATAGACCACATCCATATGCTGCGAAAATTATACAGAAGACCGAAGAGTATAACTTGCCACTATGCTTGGCGTTTGTGGATTATGAGAAGGCCTTCGATTCGATCGAGACTTGGGCAGTGCTACAGTCTCTCCAGCGGTGCCATATTGACTATCGGTACATATCGGTGTAAATAAACGATTTATTATTATTATTATTATCGAGGTGATTAAATGTTTATATAAAAACGCCAATATGACGGTCCGAGTACAGGAATAGAGCACGAAAGCTATTCCTCAGCAGCGATGCGTAAGGCAGAGAGACGTTATTTCTCCGAAACTGTTCACCGCCGCATTTGAAGATGGTTTTAAACTCCTGGAATGAGAAGGATTCGGCATCAACACTAATGGCGAGTACATTACTCACCTTCGTTTTGCCGACGATATTGTGGTCATGGCAGAATCGCTGGAAGACCTCGGTACAATGCTCGATAGCCTTAATAGAGTTTCCCAACAGGTAGGTCGTCAGATGAACATGGACAAAACGAAAGATCATGTCGAATGCCCATGTTGCGCCCTACCCAGTACCAGTTGGGAGCTCTATCCTCGAAATTGTTGACAAATATGTTAACTTGGGACAAGTGATCCAGTTGGGTGGGTCCAATTTTGAGAAGGAGGTCAATCGACGAATCCAACTCTAAGATGGGCAGCGTTCGGGAAATTCCGCAACATCTTCTCGTCCAAAATACCTCATTCGTGCCTAAAGACGAAAGTCTACAACCAGTGTGTGTTACCAGTGATGACATACGGAACAGATTCGTGGCCTCTTACTATGGGCCTTATAAGAAAGCTCAAAGTTGCACAGCGCGCTATGGAAAGAGCTATGCTCGGTGTTTCTTTGCGAGATCAAATCAGAAATGAGGATATCCGTGAACGAACAAAAGTCGCTGACATAGCACGACGGATTAGCCAGCTAAAGTGGCAATGGGCGGGGCACATAGCACGTAGAACTGATGGCCGATGGGGCAGAAAGGTTCTGGAATGGAGGCTAGGCTGGACCCACAAAGTGGGCAAACGACATGGTAAAAGTCGCATCTGATCTGGAAGTCACTTGGGGAGACCTAAGTTCAGCATTGGACTTCCTGTGGCTGAGATGATGATGACTGTCAAGATAAGTGAATCTAATGAAGAAATTCGATACATTTTAAAATTTTACTACAAAAAAAGTAAAAATGCAACGCAAGCTGGGACATTTTTTTGCGTTGTTTATGGACCTAGTGCAGTGTCTGTGAGAGTAGCACAAATTTGGTTTAGGCGTTTTCAATCCGGAAATTTTGCTGTCAAAGATGCATGTCGCTCTGGTCGCCCTATTACGGATAAATTTGATGCCATTTTTGAAAAAGTGGAGCAAGATCGGCATATCAGTGGTTTCGACGTAGCTGAAGAATTGGGAATTGACCACAAAACGGTTTTAGCGCATTTGAAAAAACTGGGTACACAAAAAAGCTCGATATTTGGGTACCCCTGCTCACTGAAAGAAACCTAATGAACCGTGTACTCATTTGTGATTCTTTATTACGACGTAATGAAACCGAACCATTTTTGAAGAAGCTGATAACTGGTGATGAACAGTGGATCACGTACGACAAGAACGTGCGAAAAAGGTCGTGGTCAAAGGCCGGTCAGGCTTCACAGACTGTGGCGAAACCCGGGTTAACTCGCAACAAGGTGATGCTGTGTGTGTGGTGGGATTGGAAGGGCATTATTCATTATGAGTTGTTACTACCAGGCAGGACCATCGATTCTGAACTTTACTGCGAACAACTGATGAGATTAAAGCAAGAAGTTGAGAGAAAGCGGCCGGAATTAATCAACAAAAAGGGTGTGGTTTTTCATCATGATAACGCTAGCGTTATCATGATGAAAAACCACACACCGAGGTGAGGTCTAGACCTCACACATCTTTAGCCACTCAGCAAAAATTAAGATCATTTGGCTGGGAGGTGTTAATGCATCCGCCGTATAGTCCTGACCTTGCACCTTCAGATTTCTACCTGTTTCGCTCTATTCAGAATTCTCTAGGCAGTGTCAGGTTAACATCATGAGAGGACTGCCAAAACCACTTGTCGCGGTATTTTGATCAGAAGCCCCAAAATATCTATAGCAATGGGATCATGCAGTGCCGGATTAAAGCAAGCGCGGTGCCTGTAGCAAATCCTATTGGGGGGCCCTTGGTAGGGTGGATCTAGTCTTCGATTCGGGGGGGGGGGGGGTTCATATTTCTGGCCAGGCCATCTCTAACTCGATGAATAATTCTGAATTAGGCCATGCCATAAAAATCGGTTTTAATCTTTAAGATAAGAATTTCATTTGTTGAAAGAACTATTTTGGTGTAACCGGAAAAACTGCGAATGAAGTGGGCGCTAAAACTTTTCGAGGTATTTAGCATTTTTTCACAAGAGGGCACGGTAATATGGCGACGGTATTGGCAAATGCGACAGAAGCAGCGTATAAAAACCGTCTAAACAGTTGCTCATTCATACATTTTTTTACACCTTTGCCACAATGTCAATAAAATTAAAGGATTAACTAACGTTTTGAGTAATCGGTAAATATTTAATTGCGTGAGGAGCATGAAAGAAAACATAATCCGCAAGCGAAGCGAGCGCGATTTTTTAGTAAAACCTTAAACTAACAGTTATTTTATGAGAGCTCAACAATGATCTTTAGGGTGATTTCTAAGGATGGCCAAGTGATTTCTAGGGTAGGTCTACCGACAAATAAATGCGCAAATCAATGTCTACGTTTGGGAAACAAGATTCGAAAGAATTATTGAACAAAAGCTCGAGCTTCTTACTGTCAGTAATACTAGCCACATCAGCTCGACCACTAGCTCTATTTGAATATCAAGTAATTTACAGTCTTTTGCAGTTTCACCAACTTGCCTGCAGTGCGGTGCAAAACAATTGTTTTTTGTGACCACAAAGTGAGCATTTTTATAATGTTCTATAATTATAAATGAAATTTTATCAGTTTGATACCAGCCTCTCTAGCACGATGAACAAAACACGATATGATACGATATGATATAGCGATTTATCGCCTATTTACTTAAAAATATGATAACATAGCCGCCATCTTGAACTTTTATTGAAACAGTAAGGATGTCCGTGCCGGCGACGTCATGGTTATGCTCGCTTTTTTGATAAAAGTTCATATTTTGACAAAAAATATGCGATAAATCGCTATATCATATCGTGTTTTGTTACACATGCTAGAGGGGCTGGTCTTTTAAATATTGTACCTAGATTATTTTAAACAAAACAAACTTCTTATTTCTATTATTATTATTTTTTACGGTCTGAATGCGTTGGTGCGCGGGGCCCGTAGCATTTGGTACTCTTGCAACGTGGTTAATCCGCCACTGGGATCATGTCACTACCTACAAGATGGCAAAAAGTTATCGAACAAAATGGTACCTAAATACTTTAGTTAAATGTAAATAAACTATATTAAAAAAAATGAATTTTCTTGAAAAATGCGAAGAAACTTTTCCCCGAACCTATTTAAATACCATTTTAAAATTTACTTATTTAACTATTCATTTACGAAGTTTTAATCACAAATGTATATATTTTTTTTTTTCGCCGTAGTGGTTTAATTATAGTATACTGTTAAAATAAAATAAAAATACCAAGTAGTAGCACTTTGAAATTAGAAAATATCTAAAAGTTCTATATTTAGTTAATAATATCATGGATGCGACTTCAAAATGAATGTTGAGCTTGTTTTTTTTACCCTGTATTGGATATTATTTTTTAAGTTAGTGATTAAAAAATTGCAGTACATTCGCAAATGCACTATGGGACTTAAGTGGCAGTTTCTCAGAGGACCCCACTGTGATGGCGACTCTTAACCGGATGATCCATGCTTTACAAGAGATGAACAAGTACCATTCCATACTCTTGGACCAAGCTTCCAGAACTGTACTGAAGAATCTCACTGCCTTTATTAAAGTGTATGTTTATGTTGTCATAAATTATAGTTGTGCAGTAAACTGCAAATAGAATTTATTGTATTTTGAGCTCATCACTCTGCCCTTCCTATGGCAAGTGCGTAAAGCCACCTTCCATCATAGAAATCAGAAACAATGTTAGAACCACAAAACCCAGACTGGGGACAGCATAGAAAATTTCGTTTTCTACTTTGACGCAACCAGAAATGGAACCCTGGACCTCAGAGACGGACATTTGTCTAATTGGCGTCATAGTGATAATAGTTCATATATTGTTTAACACAAGTACTTTGGCTACTTACCTTAGGATCGCAGCAATGTATGTGATGTTGTCCAAACATATTATTATCATAATAATTTAAAAAAACTTTATAGACCAAGTAGTATTGATTTTTACTAATAATAATTTCTTAACATTCATAAATGTTATTGTTTTGTTACAGGGATATAAAAGGTGTGAAAGAAAGCAAACACCATTTTGATAAAATCTCAAATGATCTTGATATAGCTTTAAACAGGAACTCACAGGTGAGTAATGTTAATTTCCATTTTTAAACAAAAGATTTTTTTTTCTTCATTTCTGCTAGAAAAGTTTGCAAAAGATGAATGTCTGACAATTATGAATGATTTGATATGATTTATGAATGACTTTTGTTTAATATGTAGTTATTTCAATTTGTGCTAATAATAATTCATCATTATGCAGCGTGACAGGATTTGAGTGGTAGAGCCTTCAAGGGGGGATAGTAGAGCTTATTTCCATTCAATTTCACCCTACAATGTGCTGTCCTAAAATAAGCCAATTTTGAGATAGCTGAAATTTTAAGTTTTTTTAAAAGATCGTTATATTTATCTTAATAAGCATAATCATTGAGTTTAAATTATGCAACGCGAAAGTTTAAAAGTAATTATTACATTTCGTTTATTTCCCACAATAATAAATAAATTGTATGCATACATACATTTAGAAAAAAACTACATAATAGTATGGGCCAAAAGAGTAACATATTAATTAGGTAATCAACACACCAAAAATTTCGTAAAAAAGTCAGTGCCCAAATCCAAGAGGATTTGAAAATCGTAGTAGTATTCTTATTCACGCACCCCAGAACACCTCAAAAGTGAAACCTTTTGTATCGTGACATTTAATATCACTTACATCACTAGTTTATTAAAAAAATGTCTGAAAGGTTTTATTATGAACCTATTAATAATAGCCAAAATCCCTTTCTTTTGTCATAGTCTCAAAGTAAATAAATAAAAAACCCCGTGCTTTCTGTATCTTGACCAGACTGCAACCAGTTTCCGTAATCAGCGCACTAAAACGCCTCGGAGATGACAGCAATGTTGAGTTTATTAGATTCAACCGAGAGCCCTTCCTCAACCGTTCGCATCATAATCACAAAATCTTCGTAGCAATCGGATAAATGGTTAAGGACTAATATAAATATTAGTCTTATTTTATTAGTTATCAAATGAGTTATTGTGGTACTGCTCATTTATTATTAAAGACTGGCATTAAAAAAGATAAGGATTTGTCTTTATACTTTCAATAATTAATAGTATTCTAAGGGAGCAATATTATATTTTAATGAATTCTGAACGCAAAAACTAAAAACCGACTTCAAAATGAAACTAAAAAGCGAAAAATAATATTGACTAAAACATACCTAATCAGTTCTTTTTGGAGTCGGTGCCAGCCATCGAGAGTTAAAATGTGTTCATTCGCACCGACTCCAAAAAGAACTGATTAGGTATGTTTTAGTCAATATTATTTTTCGCTTTTTAGTTTCATTTTGAAGTCGGTTTTTAGTTTTTTATTAAACTTTTTTATTTTACAATTTTAAGTGTTAAGTCCTCTATTTTTTCCCTCCTAACTTCGCCCAAAATTACTTTACAGCAAAGTAACCTTAACTAATATTGGTCCTCTATGGACCCCCCATCCAATGGTATGATAAAAATGAGGTGTTATATAGGGTCAATTTTTCGACGAAAATTTTTAAGTCTTAAGAAAAGGGTTTACCTACACTCCAACCAGAACGGCGGCTATTTTAGTGTCGTAACCATAGGATAAGGTCTCGCGTTAAATAACAGGTTAAATTAAGAAAGGAACTTGCAAATTTTTTTTCGTTACTGGGTGTGCGGGTATGCCCCCAGTAAATAAAAATTGGCGGTCTGGTACCTCATAAGCTCCACGTCTGCTCAACACACTGCGAAATACGTTCTGTCGGCAAATTGCAGTATTATCTTCTAAGTCCTATCCGTTAAGGAGTTCTGTGGCTTCCATCATCAGGTCAGCAACATGACATGATGATTACCAGACCCAAAAATCAGCATCAAGTCAGAAAATATATGCAAAACATTATGGGTGCCTATAAAAATTGAGGGTTGCCCTCGATTTCCCAGGGATCCCATCATCAGAATCTGACTTGGTGGAAATGGGACCACCTCGGAGGTATACCCTTTCAAACGAAAAAATAAATTTTGAAATCGGTCCATAATTGACGGCGTAATCGCGTAACATACATACAAAAAAAAAAAAAAACAACAACATTCAGACGAATTGAGAACCTCCTCCTTTTTTTGAAGTCGGTTAAAAAGGTTTTTACACCTCGCCTGAGGTAAACTATTTGGCACCTGAGCCGACTGTTTTCCACTTTACACTTTCGAAACACCTACTTTACTCTATTTTATAATAAAGAGTATTGAAGTCGTCGTTTACCGAATAGATGTTAATAAAAGCATTTTGTCTTTGTTTAGGTATCTCGGCATAAAGTTAGCGATGTGGAGGAGACCGTCAATCTCTTGCTGGCGACGCGCTCGTGTTTCAGACACACAGCACTTGACCATGTACACAAGATCACTATGCTGCAAGCAAGGAAAAGACATGAAATTCTTGCAACTGTAAGTTTCATTTTTTTATATTTTTTAGGCTTCCGTACCCAAATCTACTGTCCGTCCTTTCTATAAATGTGTTTAACTGGTTTGAATGTATTTTCTTATAGCGGATAAATTATCAAGTAATTAAAACAAAAAAGTTTTAAATGTGTACAAGAAGCACAAAAAAATTAAATCGTTTTGCTCGGTTGTAAAACCTGATGATACAAGCATCAATTTTGATTGATATGATTATAGTTGAAAGTGTTGTATCATTGAACTGTGTGTTCTTTCAGAATGTTTTAAAACTTTAAAGATAAAGTCTCGGAAAAATCACTAAACATTTAATGATGAGATTAAATTTTTTTCTGTTTGTAGAATCGTCAACCTTCGTTCGTTACTTGTTCTATTGTTTTATTTAGGTCAGAAATATGTTAACTATGTCATAGTCGTTATGTTTTAGCAAAGTAAATGTATGAACCACAACGCCTGATGGCGCACCTAATAATAAGTATTTATCAAATTCCGACTCGTCACGCAATTATGGTGTTATCACAAACGTTAAAAGTTACGCCCATATGTATTATTTACTTGGGTATATTGGTGAACTGATAATTCAACTTATTCAGCATAAAATACATATAACTAAGTATTGGTAAAAATACTTAACTGACTTTAACTTTACTATTTATAATTATTTTATAATATTAGCAAGTGTGTGGATGTGAATCTATTGATATCTCGTATGTATTTACGTAGGTGTTGTGGTACCGTCGTTGTTTCTGATTTCTATAACACAAGTGCTTTAGCAAGTTACCTTAGAATCAGAGAAATGTATGTGATGTTGTCGATTTTTTTTAACTAATAAAAAGCACAAGTTTTCACCTAATTATGACCTCTAGAAAATAGTATAGCCATTGAAACTGGTTTCTATGAATATGGTTCAACAAATCGTGCATTTCATAATTATACTTTTAAGTCAGAGATCAAGAGTATGAATTGTTTTTAATGCATGCTACCTTACAATATGAATACGTATTTTTAGATAGACAATCATGTATGAAGTATCATTCTTCGTGGGAATCGTGGGGTTTTTAAAAAGTCTATGTGACTCATAATGTTTTATTTTTACACATAACTCATTAAATTAGCCGCAGTTATCGTAACCATAATTTGCTTTGAAAGACATAAGTAGTCTTAATAATTTATCTTTTGTTTAGGTGCATTCAACTGAAATAGTTCGCGGAATTAGTGCGTTACAATTTGAACTGAACTTCCGAGTTCGCACTGTGCTGAACACCTAAATATTTGGTAACAAGTGTTGTTATTCAGCTTTCACACTTTGTGAAAAAAAAACCGGCCAAGTGCGTGTTGTGCCACGCGCAGTGTAGGGTTCCGTAGTTGTCCGTTGTTATCACAATATATTTCAGAAATTACTTCATTTAAGTCACTTTAATAATGTTTTCCCATGTTTAAGGATTTTTTATTAGGTAAAATTTTTCTAATACAATTGAACGACTATTACTCTTAAACTAACTGATGTATCTTAACCGTTGATTTTCTTTAAAAGTTAATGAAAAGTACTATTATATTATTTAGGCTATATAGGCCAATAGTAATGGCTGGGCGCCCTACTCGAACAAAAATTTGCACTTTAGTCTAATATTTGGCAAACGGCCATCCCTAAATCGAAAAATAGTCTTAGCGACCCCTAAGTAATTTTAAAGGACCTTTTCAACGATACGACACAAGATGGTGTAAATGATAAAAAAAAACATCCCGTGGGGATGTTTTACAGGTATGGGAGCTACCCTAAAAAATATATTTGAAATTTTTATTCTACCACTTTGTCGGCGTTATACATACCTCCACAAAATTACTTACTGCTCTAGGGTCAACACTAAGCAAAACCTCGGACGGACAGACAGACGGACATGACAAAACTATAAGGGTTCCTTGTCAAGACTACGAAACCCTAAAAATATATTTTAGGCTCATTTTACTGTGGAAGATAAAGTAATTTAAATTTATTATAAAAGCGCTAAATTGGTTAGGACATTATCGTGGAAGGTAGAGTTATTTTACCTATTGTAAGAAACACGCTGGCAGCAAAGCAGGTTAGATCATGATGCCGTTGCTAGTAAATACTATTGATTTGTTTTTTGCGTCAAAGACATAATATTTGAATGTATACGTCTAATGATTTCATATCAGTTGGCTTGGCAGTAAGAGCTTGACACACACACATACACTGATCCGATTTTGGATTAATAAAACGTTACCGCTTTTTGTATGAAAATTTACAGCACCTAAATCCTCCTAAGTAGGTTTACCCATACGGTTATCTGTCGTACTCTCCACATTTGTAGGTAACTCTAGGCTCGTGTTCAACATAGCTCCTTACATCATGATAGGGTACAAAGCTACAAACACGCAAAGAGCCGTAATGCAACCATTGGTTTCGCACAGACACGCAAAAAAGTACAAAACAGAACGATCAAAATTTAACATTCCTGATTTTATCAAAAATTACGTAGGTTAGGCTGTCTGCTTACAAAGGCAATAAAATATTATTATGGACTTAAAATGTTACTATTGAAATAGAAAAGATACAAATGAGTGAGTTAGATACCTAATTAAGACTGTTTTGTGTATTATTATTACATGTGTATTATCTATTACTTATCTAGATAAGTAGTTATACACATTATGACAGCGGACTAAATGTGTACCACCTTAAAAAGTGCTGGGTATCTTATCTAATAATGATAATATTAGTCATTCATTAGCAACGCCCATTGCAATGTCGCCGATTTTCTATAGTTAAGCAAATGTTACGGCCACGCGAGCAGGCAAGGTTAGTCTGCCTTCGAGCGCTTGATCAGCGCACTGCGTCTTCGGCGACAGTTATGAATTGTGTTGCGCAAGCGATTGACTTTTTACTCGAAAAGTACCGTGTTCATACTTCATAGTTGAGTGGCTTGGCGACTGATCGTGGAAACATTGCTTGTCTCATTTATGCAAACAGCAGGTAATGAAGTGTTTCCTTCACCTATATTACGCGTTATAACGATTTCATGCTCCAAGTGTAAACTATAACTAATACATAATCAATTATGCTTACAATGATCAGCGCACATTCTAATAAACGTATAAATAATAAGGCTGCTGCGACACAAGCTCGCTTAGTGCAGAAGCCGCTAGACATAAGCTACTCTGTAATTTTATTGGAAATAAATAAATATTATTATTATTATTATTAAATACATTCTTATGTTCCCAAAATATCGCCTAGATCGTATCGTTACGCACTCTACACCTATCCACTGATATTAGTCACTACTATATCTTACTCTCACTCACCTCACCTATCATGTGATGATTTTACGATTTGACCGCAACCGTTGTCTGCGCTGCATTTTTCCAACTTTTATTTAGGTATATAAATGTTTATGCTTTAGCCTGGGGCTTCACCTGCGCTTAATGCCGTTAAAATGTACGATATTTATATGAATTAGCGTAATTTTTAATGCCATTAGAGGCAGGTGATCCCCAGCATTAGTGAATACCAACTACAAAATAATTTAGTTAAGTAGATTGTAAAGTAAACCAATAAGGCAGGACGTACTTTTTAAATTGCAAAAATAACTAAAAATTTTACCGATATTGAGTACTAATCAAAGTACTGTTCCTAAATATTACATTGCAGCGCTATAATTTAGTGGTGTCTCTCTGAATAAAATGACTGTGACCTATGACAAGGCGAAACTACGCCTATAGAACCATAAAACATCAAGATTATATAGTCATACATAGGTAATTGAATAGGTGACGACCTCCGTAGCCGAGAGGCGAGCACGCCGGACTATAAATGGCGCCGCCATCTCTGAGGTTCCGGGTTCGAACCCCCGGCCGGGTCATGTAGAAAACGAACTTTTCTATATTGGCTCGGGTCTGGGTGTTGTGGTACCGTCGTTGTTTCTGATTTCTATAACACAAGTGCTTTCGCTACTTACCATAGGATCAGAGCAATGTATGTGATGTTGTCCAATATTTATTATTATTATTATTTTTTTGAGTTTTTGTTTTTTATCTCAGCTAACATGCTGGTTACATATAGCATCAGTACGGGCATAGCCAAGTAACTGACCTATTCTAAGGGCATATTAGTTAAAGTATGGGGTTCGTCTTGTAGGAACCGTCTAACAATACGGCATGTATTGAGTATCGCTGCTTTTTGCATTGTAACATATGAGTTTTCTGGTAGGTCTACCAGCTTTAAGCTGTGATGTAAGTGCTTTGGAATTACACCGGTACTGGAGAGTACCATGGGCACAATATATACTTTTTCTAAGTTCCAGATTCTTAATAATTCTTCCTTGAGCTCCGAGTATTTGTGGATTTTCTGTGATATTGTTTTTTTAATATTGTGTGTATTGGGCACTGCGATATCTATTAGGTATGCGTGTTTGTTTAATTTATTTACTAAGGTTATATCTGGTCTATTGCAATGTACGGTTTTGTCGGTTAAGATTGCACGGTCAAAGTATATCTTGTGTGTAGGGCTCTCCAGCACAGGCTTAGGTGTATACTGGTAGTACGGCACTACTTTGGTAGGTATTAACTGATGTTTTATGGCAAGTTTTTGATGTATATAATGTGCAATTTGGTTATGACGGTGAGTATAATCGTTTTGTGTGAGCATTGGACATGCATTTATTATATGTTGTATTGTCTCTGAGCTTTTATGGCATTTTCTGCAACTGTCATCTTGTGTGTCTTTGATTATGTACTTCCTGTAGTTCTTTGTGTTAATTACTTGGTCTTGGATAGCAATTAAAAATCCTTCAGTTTCCGGGAACAGATAGCCTATTTTTAACCATTTATTAGAAGCTTCCAAGTCGACGTGTGCTTGCTCAAGATCTTGTATGTGCCTACCATGTAGTTGTTTTGCTCGCCATGCTTCCAATTTTTCAGTAATAACTTCCTGTGCTGAGTGAATTATTTTATTAGTACATTTAAGATTTAGCGGAGTAAAGTTATCGTCTGATTCTACTGTGGCATTATGTATCGGGCTGTTAGATTTTTGGTAGAAGAAGTTTCGGATGTTATTAACTTGATTTTCCCATAAAATTTTAAGATCGACTAAACCTCTTCCCCCTTTGTCTCTCTTGATAGTCATGCGTTGAATTGCGGATTTAGGATGTAAATATTTGTTTTTAGTTAAAGTAGTTCTAGTTTTTATTTGCAGATTTCTAATATCAGTATAAGTCCATTTAACTATTCCAAACGAATATGTTAAAATAGGTATTGCATAGCTATTGAGGGCTTTAAATAGATTTTTAGAGTTGAGGTGTTTCTTACAAATCATATTTACTCTACGAATATATTCTGTTGTTAGTTCTTTCTTAATTTGTGTGTGATTTATGTATTTATTTTGCTTTATGCCTAAATATTTATATGTATCATTACTATCCATAGCTGTTATATTTATTTCTTCATTAATGTTATAGTCACCGGATAATATTTTTCCTTTATGTATATGCAATGTTTTACATTTATCTAAACCAAACTTCATAAGGATATCTTTACTAAAATCCGCTGTTATTTCAACAATTTTTCTCATGTCATTATTCGATTTGGCAAATAATTTTATATCGTCAATATACATTAAATGAGTAATAGCTGTTGTTTTTGTAATTTTATAACCACACTTGGTATTATTAAGATTATTATTATTATTTATTAATTTTCAAAATTAAATGTGTTTTAAATTAGATTATTGATTAAACATTACTTGCAATATTGGTTAAAATCATATTTCTGCCTAATTGCGCGTGATTTTTCCTATACCATATAGCAAGTAAAATACAATATATTGTAATGATTAGATATCTGGGCACAGCAGGACAAATTACTACTACAATTATTGCATACCATACCTACCGTTGATTTAATGCGATCGCAAAGTGTGCATTGATAATATTGTTAGTCACAAACAATTACTTACACGATCAACAAAACTAATAGTTCTATAACGCAAGTAAATTATTTAGCCAGTTGCTATCAACGATGGCTAAATAATTTACTTTCGTTACAGAACTACGTTCTATTTTAGTCAGACTTTAGTGTATTTCTTTCCTTTCCTTTCGCCGGTTGAGCGACGGAGCGACCCATAAATGTTTAAGTGACCCGAGACCCCACTTTTGCATTCAAATTCTGCATCCGTTATTCTGTTAAATGATTTGAATAAGTGATAGGTATTTGACGCGGTCCTGTATACTCGAGCGGTTTTGTAATTTTTCACTTTACACAACATGTTTTTGTGAACCACTTTGAAAAGTATATTGACTACAGTCTATTTTAGTGGTTCCTGCTCGGAACTACGAAGCCAGCGGTCGCGGGCTCGAATCCCGCAAGGGGCTAGTGTTTGCGTGATAAGTTCAAATATTTTTAAGTACGTCTATCTATCTAGTCACTATAGTACAAGCAATGCTTTGTTTGAGCCTAGATAATTGGTGTAATTGTTGATACAATTTATTCATTTAAAACTTACACAAAATCTGTCTGTATGGGACAAAAATATTTCCTAGCAGGAACTTTTACCAAACATAGAGCTAAATTTAATTAAATTAGAGTATTCGTTATTACGGTAGTAATCTAGATTTCTTTTTATTACCCGACTGCCAAACGAGGGTTATGTTTTTCGAGCGTATGTATGTATGTAAGTATGTCCATTTCTTTGGCACGCCCTACAGCCTAAACCGTTTAACGGATATAAAAGTATAATATATCAATAGATTCGTCTCAATTGTGGAAGTGACAAGGGTATGTTATTTCCCGAAATTCCTGCGGGAACAAAACTTACGCGGAAAAAACGGATCTGCAATACTGTAAACCGATTTTGAAACTTTCTTATATTAACTAAGGGTCACATATTTTCAGTGCTAATAGTATTCAATACTTTATTTTCCAAAATTCCTACGGGAACAGGCAAAAAATACAATACAATGAAAAAATAGGATGGAAAAACCGTTTAGTGGATTTAAACATATGATATGTCATTAGATTCGTCTCAGCTGTGGGAGTGACATAGGCTATGATAAGGAATTCCTATTGGTACATGAATTACACGAGAAAAACCGATTTCAAATACTACTTACTCGAGTTAAAACTTTTTTTTTTTCAATGAATAGTTACAAATAAGGTTTAATAGTTCATTGAAAAGTAGTAGTAGAAAACTACAAACTAAAAAGTCAAAAATAAAATTAATTAATTAAAAAAATCAAAAAACCGACTGCGTAAAAAGTGAACTTAAAAGATGAAAACAAGATTTAAAGAATCAATTTGCAGTCGGAGGCATCAAATCCATTTACAGCATAATGATGATTGACTTGGTATGCACTGCGTACTTAAGTAATTTAAATCCGTGTAGAAAAGTCGATTCAAGTAGCATAGATTTGATGCCTCAGACTGCAAATTGGTTGTTTAAATCTTGTTTTCATCTTTTAAGTTCACTTTTTACGCAGTCGGGTTTTTTGTTTTTTTTTAATTAATTAATTTAATTACTACATAGATTAAGAATAAGATGAACAAGTCCAGTCACGGATATTGATTTCCTGACCCACTTTGACACATTGAGCAGCCACTCAGAACGATTTGATTGCTAATTTAATGCAAAAGTCTAAAGGCTCTAAACCCAATGTCAAATGTAGGCAAGTATTCATGATTCCAAATTAAATATATAAACATCACAAACACATATTTTTTTAAATGTAAATATTTAGAAGTTCTATTTTGTTGCAGTTCTTGTCTTATCTACAAGCGTGTTGCACCTATTATCACCAAGGTGCGGATTTAACTGAAGATTTGGATCCGTTCCTGAAGACTACCGCTGAAGAGGTAAGAATAACCTTATCAACTAAGTGAAAGCACAGCATCAGTCAATCAATAATAATTATTCTCTATATATTAATTACTGGTTAAAAGACAGGTATGCATCACGTTTGATTCTCTGTCTTCTTCGGTCTACTTGAACCTTGAAACTTGTTATAAATAATATTAGTGATGCTCATCGGACTGAGATTTTTACTCTACATTTCTGTTTCGTAAACTCTTTTTATTACTTATTTTCTCATTTTATCACAATACGTGTTTATTAGCCCCGGTTAAAGTGCTTTTTCCGTGACCAGTCATTATAATTCCAATAACATCGCCGATTATCTTATCGAATAAATCTACTTGATTAACCTCCTCTACAGAATTGATACCATTAAAATTAAATGGCTGATTTTGAAGATAGTTGATAAAATCAATTACCATAAACGGAAATTCATTATGCCTCAAATTGCCAATTTTTTTATCATAATTATCTCTAATCAATGTTTGTATAAAATATTTATACGTTGTTTAATAATAGGATATTAATTTTAAAAGGCAAGGCAGGCCATATTAGGAAATTTTGGCCAGGTGAAATTATTTCAGGTGATTTCCTCCAATATTTGAAATACCATTCCACATTTTCTGCCATAAATGCATACTTATGCACGAATTAAAGCTATTTAATTAAGTGTTAATTGAAATAATTATAAATCAGGAAAGTGAGATAATAACTTTAATCGTAAAATGCAATTTTAATAACCCGTGCACTCACTAATGATCGAATTTTCAGGTTTCAACAATGCGTAACGATACTAAGATACTCGACAAAGAGATGGAGAATCGTCATACGATTGTGAATAGTAAAGACACAGTTTTGCCGAGTTGCAAGGCGGGGGATGCCGAGGCAGATGCTAAAGATGGGATGCTAAGCGCGCCTTGCCTCAAAAACCTGCCGAGGATGCAAGGGTACCTGTTCAAGAGGACCTCGAACGCTTTCAAGACGTGGAATAGGAGATGGTTTTACTTGTACGACAACCGATTAGTGTACAGGTATGAATTAAACGCCATCTGATATTTTCTAGTTAAAATCTTATGTCTCACGCCCCGAGCGAGGGTCCGTTCTACCGAATTTCTTCGTCAATTTAAAATAGAAATAAATAATTGAAAATTTGGTAATACAAGTAAGTAGTCATAGTCTGTAAGTTATTGAAAGCTCATTTTTATTTAATTTCATGATGTCCGCCAAGTTTACCTTAATTTAGCATGTATACCTAACACATTTTTATAACAACCATTTTATCGCGCGATTTGCACTTTCTCGGTTTTTATTTACTATTTTTTTGCTTTACGATACAAAATATTTCTACATGCATTATTTAACGCCAATTATTCACGCTGCAACTATAATACCCGTTAAATTTTAATTGAAAAACTCTTTGTGTGTTTTAAGGCATTGAAATGTAGGTCGCGTTTTAAACGCGACCTACATTTCAATGCCTTCAAACGTTTTAATTATTTGATAGGAACGTCACGGCCTCTTTTCACATAATTTGTATTGTTTACAATTACGATTCATTTAACTTAAATTCAGATTAAGTACTTATATTTAAATACCGAGACGCTATTGTTTTCTAATTAATTCCTGATAATATGCTTAAAATATAATAACAAATTATCATTATTTCTCATCAGAATAATAAAATGTCAGATTATCATTATAAGATTATCATTTTTGATTATCTCACGAGTACAAGTCAGTGCTATTATACAAATATAATAGATACAACTATTCTGCGTCATCGCGTTGATGACTCCATACTGTTTGCATACATAATTCCATTGTGTTATTCACTGACTTTTAATAAATCTGGGATTCTGTGAATAAAAAACTTTAGTTATACACACACATACACATTATTTTATTCCTTAAACTACTTATTTAAACTGCCTGTTTAACAAAATAACTGTTCAACTCGTCACAGTTATAAAAACGGCTTGTGTGTGTCGCAATATGAGCCGTAGTTGACTGTCATACTGTGTGCAATTAGAATGATTTTTGATCCTAGTGTAATAAGAGGCTTTGGGCAAAATATTTGTTTCATGCAAAATTACAGCTTTAATACAAAACAGTCTATAACTTAACCGCGGACAGACCAACGAACAAACTTGGCGAAACTATAAAGGTTCTTTGTTTTACACGGAACCAGAAAAAATAATAAACCTGGTTAAAAGGTTAATGTTTTTTTTTTAAAAAGACGTGCCTGTAGGTTCATTCAATTACTTTTATTCGTCCGATTGCAGGAAAAGAACAGGCGAGTTGAATGTAACAGTAATGGAAGAGGACCTTAGACTGTGCACTGTAAAGCCAGTACACGATGGTGAACGGCGTTACTGCTTTGAAGTGCTTTCGCCTTCCAAGTAAGTGTTGTCTTTTTTTCACCAATACTGAATTTGCGCAACTAATTAATGTCTATCTATAGTCTTATTTATAGTGTGTTAAAAGTGACAGAAACACGCTTTTGCAGGAAGTTCTTGTAACAACTTTCACTATAGGGCTTTCACTATAACACTCAAAAAAGGTATTGTCTCAGGCCAAAGATATTGATAACTGCTAGTCATGATAAGAACAAGTCTTTTCTTTTTACCTAACATCCTCTGTATCGTACGAAAGAGAGGGACACCCTTCGGTATTAGTTATCCCATTCTTATATCTGCGCGGGTTCTGTGTTTTATAAGACTCGTCGTCAAATACTTCAGTTTCATAGTAAGCAGTTAACTTACATCCTTGTTTTATATTTGTCGATTGAAATTTGGCGCAGAAAGTTTCTAAACAAGATTGATTTAAGTTACCATTAGCATATTAATAGCGTCATCAAACGAAACGGAAGGATAATTATGTAATGTTATGTTAATGCATGATTCCATATTAAATATTCATTGAAATTTCTAAAATATTCTCTACTAAATTGTTACTCATGTATCTTAAGTTTTATTGGAATAGATCTATGTATGCATTTTGAATATTTACTTAAATGAAAGTTAGTGTAAAGAGCCGTACAGAGTTAAGTGTAATTATTACCGAATTTCTAGTCATATCCTGCAATAAATTTGACTCATAGTTCGTTTTGCGATTGTATTACTTGTTTTAGGTGTTTAAAATTATCCCTGTAATAGACCCAAAATACGTCTCTGCGGTCTTTCCCTTATAACATGATCCCAGGTCTATCTCTGGTCAAGTACCTATACTCGATTCGAAATGAGCCCAACTGGGCAACCTCGCTCCACCGTAGATTCCATCTATGCTCTAGCTAGAGCAAGATTGGGGTCAAGAGTAAGCCAATCTCAAAAAAAAAAAAAAAACTGCATGAGCTATAATTTTATACCATCTAAAATAACATCCATCTGTCAGATTGGTTAATTTACCCTTTATAGCAATTTAGACCACCACACTTTTAACACTTTACTTGTGTAGTCATGTCTAACCAAGTTTAAGGGTAACAATACAGATTTTTAATCATTTATATTCCAGGAGTCACATGCTCCAAGCGGATTCGGAAGAGATGCTAAATGCGTGGATCGCCGCGCTCCAGAACGGGATCCGGTCGGCCATACAACACGGCCAGAGCCGCGAGAACCCCGAGTCGCAGCTAGTGCTCGTACCAGACGACTCTAAACCTAACGACAATAAGAATAGTGTCGCTAACGTACGGATGAGGAAAGTCAGGTAACTATAAACCTTATATCCAAACCCTTATTTCGTGTGACAAATTAAGATTTAGAGATTGTAGAAGCTTACGTTTCTTTTTTTATTAATATTTTGGTATTGAATACAACTAGCCGCACGGAAGTTGAGCGCTAGGCGAAAGTTGCGCAGAAGACCGTTTGGTTGTTAACTCCGCGCACAGGCGCCTCTGATACGATGATCGTCTCGTTAGATGTGCAAAGCAATCCCCACTCTTTGCCCCAGCCCTCAACCTCGATACCGCGTACTGTACATTGTACAGTATGGCTTTTTAACAGGCAGCGTAATATGCCATTCTGAATTTTCAGAATTTGGGAACAGCTGCTTAGTATTCCTGGCAACAACAACTGTTGCGACTGCGGGAGCCCTAACCCACGATGGGCCAGTATAAACCTCGGAATCACTCTCTGCATAGGTATGCACAATACCTTAGCTACACCCAAGTTACTGCATGTCTGAATTTTTGATTAGAGTCTAGCTTTCGAAATTTGAACACTCATCATCATTTCTGCCATAGGACGTCCAATGTGAACATATGCATTTAATTATAAATTTAAATAAGCTAATATGTATGACAAACATATGCCCTCTAAAAAAACCGATCATTTTCAACGACACTTTCTCATTTGTAGAAAAACGTTGATTTCTATTTTATTTCTAAATGACTACTACGTGCATCGTGGGGTCATTTAATTTTAAGTCTTATAACCTAGATATTATTCAGCTTTGGTTTAACACGTTTACGTAAGTGAAAATACATCATCTCATCATTATTACAGCCATAGGACGTCCAGTGCTAGACTGTCCTCCTACTAGTCTCCCCCAATAATACATTTAAGTACATTAATATAAACAACATGTTGTTAAAGTGTAACTTTCGCTTTCAGAATGCTCTGGAATACATCGCTCTCTAGGTGTACATGTTAGCAAAGTTAGATCTCTAACATTAGATGACTGGGAACCTGACATTATAAAGGTTTGTTACTCGTATTTAAAACATCTTTGTATAATCGTATCTGATATGAAGTGTGGTAAAATTTTCTTTGTTTGTTATTCTATTCGTTCGTCGTTTATGTGTTCATAAGCCATTAATACGATTGCATTTAAACTTTCGTGAGTTGCTGCATTGTTAAAAGTCCGGCAAACGGAGTCTAGATCGCGATTAACAACAATAATAGTGTATAAATAATTGGTTACGACAATAATGTTTATTTTATGTGACTGTTTACTACAGGCTGACTGTTTGTTACAGGTAATGGCCGAATTGGGGAATAAAATAGTCAACTTAATTTATGAAGCAAACACAGAAGGGACCACTATCACTAGAGCCACTCCAGAATGTGAAACGTAAGTAATAATAACTAAATGGCTGAGTTTATTGTATTTCAAATTTAAATCTTATGTAATCGTTATTGGTTGGTAAAATTATAACAATTTGGATAACTAATTATAAAATTGAATAGACATGGCCTGAAAATTGAGATATTTGAAATGAATATAAGTCGTAACACTTATACAGGGTTCTCCTAGGGCAGTGTTTCTTAAACTTTTTCAATGGTGGACCCCTTAAGCCAAATACCTACAATCCTCGGACCCATTAAACTGTTCAGCCGCACAAATACGCTCTTCTACTATTCCTTTTTCTCTGTTAGCGGACCCCCTGAGATAGTTCGACGGACCCCTGAGGGTTCGGGGACCACAGGTTGGGAAACACTGTCCTAGGGCTTCCTCCTGTTTTAAATTTTTAAGTTTGTGCAAAAAAGTTTTAAATAATAATAAACAGGGTGAATAGTCAAACGAGGGAATTGTTTTCAAAATATATTATTCTACCTAATAAAATAAACAACTTTCACTAAGACATCAATATCGAAACTTTTGGAAAAAGTTCACCTTTCTATACATACAAAATAGTAATTTACCTCGATGATAATAACATATGGAGCATCAGTGACTAGCCCCAAAGTAGAAGATATTTAACTCATTAGACTGGATAGCCTGTTACAAGCATTTCCTAATCCCTAATCTTACCAGTCACCCTGTACAGTCTATTATAAAAATCTTTGAAGATAAATAACACTTGAAAAAAATCATCGACCTCAGGTGGGACTCGAAACCCACGTCTCATCGCATGCCGGGCGAGTGCTTTACCAACTAAGCAAGGACGTCACGTGACACGATGAAATTTCTCAAGTGTTTTTTCGCTGTCAAAGCCAGCGTATTCTGATCAATGTTGTAGCTATATGTATAGCTGAGTAGTATACTACCGTCAACACCCTATAGAAATATTTTTACAAATATTTGACTATTGGTTAAGATCAGAAATGCTTAAACATTGTAAATTTTTGTTTTTAGCAATTCCATGCAAGGTTTAATTGAAGATAAATAACACTTGAAAAAAATCATCGACCTCAGGTGGGACTCGAAACCCACGTTTTCAAGTGTTATTTATCTTCAATTAAACCTTGCATGGAATTGCTAAAAACAAAAATTTACAATAAAAATCTTTGTTTCTGTATAATATAGCGCCATCCGCGAAGCGTGGATCCGCGCGAAGTACGTGTCGCTGTCGTTCGTGAAGAACATCGCAAGCGCGAGTTGTGGTATGGATTCTGTACCGGAGTCGCCTCTGAAGAACGGCCGCCGGTGGTCCGTGCGCAGGGCGCGGCGTAGGTAAGAAACTTTTTCACTTGTCATGCTCGTAAATTTCATCTTTTGTCGGGTATAGGCTGCATAAAATCGCTGTTTATGCTGTAGTGCATAAAGTAGAATCTTCGTCTAAGTCTTAGGGTTTAAGACAAAGGTCGTTATAGATAAACAGCTATACACGCAATTAAAATTGGTAAAAAAACGGTATTATTTCATTCTGTGTCTTTAGTTTTATACATCCATGTTATAATACTAAATTAATAAAACTAGGCAATATTAATGAGTTTTCTAATAAATAAATATGTCAGGAGCATATGGACTACGATCTATGATGTTAATTTCCATTGCCACGTATAAAAAAAGTATATTAGCGGGGATGTCATTGTATTTTCTTTATGTTGCAATAAGCAATTTGAAATTGTTTTATGATTTTTGCAATATTGATAATTCATTTCCTCACAATCGAAGTGAAATGCAGAGTGTATAACTCGTACATAAAACAGGCGTAAACCCCTTAGGTCACACACAGTCTGAATGAAATTAATTATTACTAAGTAATAGTACTCTTGTAAGTAAGTAGTAGGGCATCTTGCCCGGAAACCACCTGATAACCTGGAGAGAGTTATCCTCATCGGGAAAAGACAGGGCAAAAGGCCACGTGGCAGAAAACCAACACGTTGGTCTGATCTCATTGTAAAAACCATAGAGATGCCGTTCTACGAAGCATTTAGACGGGCGCAGGATCAAAATGCCTAGAGACAGCTCATCATCCAGGCAACTAAATAGGCGGGGTCACGATCCTCAACCTCTGAGGGACCGACTATGGAGGAGGAAGTAGTAGTACTCTAAGTTGACTAATTAGTACGTATTGGGGAAACACTAAGAAGTAAATGGTTTCAGGGTTCGCGCACCGCCCGTTGTGCCTGAAACAATCACTGACGAGAAGAGCGACGTCAACAGCAACACTAGTGGTAATGATCCTCGTATCTTATGTAGATTAATTAAAGCAAGGTTTTTTTTATATTTCTAAATAACATTTAGGCAATGCGATACAGAAGCAGCCAAGAAGTAATAATACACATCGCCTGAGTAAAGGAGACGCAAATAATCAAATGGTTGGATAATCTATGTTATCTCTTCTGCAAACTGAAAACGTGTTAATAATAGGTTTCACGCTTGGTTTTGCATTATTTTATGACAATAGTTTCTTAAAATGCATAGTCATTCAACTATGCCATTGTTTCAGTGTCGGAAAGTTCCAGCAAATCTTTGCCGGACAGTCCCGTGCTGTTAATTGGTACGGAGCTGGCCAGCGAGCGGGCCGTCGACCTCAGCCTGCCCTCTGACCACGAATCCACCGAGGGAGAAGACACCGACGACGTCGGTGAGTTCCTAACCTCACCGACTAAGTCGGTAAAACCTGAAGCACACTGACGACGTCGAAAAGTCCTCAAGCACTCGCCAGACAGCCCAGTTTGTGTTCACTTATTAGGATGGCCTTACAGACCCTGGAAGCTGGAAGAGGAGAATTAAATAGAGAATGACATCGCGTTCAAGAGTAAGATAATCATAATTCGCGTACGAAGTCACAAAAAAAGTTTCAAAGAATTCGTATACGTTTCATAGGATTTGATGCAAACTAGAATGTTTAAAAAATATATTGTGTTAGGATTTTTAATACTTTATATATTTTATTTACATAGTTACTGGTCAAGTAACCCAGTAAGCATCTGTCCTTAACGTGCCCGGGGAGCGCTGCGAATAGTAAGACGAGGCACGAGGCGCATCACGAGCGCACCGCTTACATCCTCTCTGCGCCACCAGCACGAGAGTTTAAATGAGTTATAAGATAGCGTAATCCTTTAAAGTGAAGTAACCTGTCTCCAGACGCGGAGGACATCGCATGCCTCTCAGCGGACGCGGTGCTGGGCCGCGCGGCGCGCGCGCACAACGTTGCCGTGATGCGCGCCGCGCTCGCCGCCGCCGCCGACGTGAACCGGCCGCACCGCGCCGCGCGCACGCCGCTGCACGCCGCCGTGCTCAGCGTGAGTCTACATACACACAGCTTACAGGCGACGCGCGACGTGGCCGTGATGCGCGCCGCGCTCGCCGCCGCCGCCGACGTGAACCGGCCGCACCGCGCCGCGCGCACGCCGCTGCACGCCGCCGTGCTCAGCGTGAGTCTACATACACACAGCTTACAGGCGACGCGCGACGTGGCCGTGATGCGCGCCGCGCTCGCCGCCGCCGCCGACGTGAACCGGCCGCACCGCGCCGCGCGCACGCCGCTGCACGCCGCCGTGCTCAGCGTGAGTCTACATACACACAGCTTACAGGCGACGCGCGACGTGGCCGTGATGCGCGCCGCGCTCGCCGCCGCCGCCGACGTGAACCGGCCGCACCGCGCCGCGCGCACGCCGCTGCACGCCGCCGTGCTCAGCGTGAGTCTACATACACACAGCTTACAGGCGACGCGCGACGTGGCCGTGATGCGCGCCGCGCTCGCCGCCGCCGCCGACGTGAACCGGCCGCACCGCGCCGCGCGCACGCCGCTGCACGCCGCCGTGCTCAGCGTGAGTCTACATACACACAGCTTACAGGCGACGCGCGACGTGGCCGTGATGCGCGCCGCGCTCGCCGCCGCCGCCGACGTGAACCGGCCGCACCGCGCCGCGCGCACGCCGCTGCACGCCGCCGTGCTCAGCGTGAGTCTACATACACACAGCTTACAGGCGACGCGCGACGTGGCCGTGATGCGCGCCGCGCTCGCCGCCGCCGCCGACGTGAACCGGCCGCACCGCGCCGCGCGCACGCCGCTGCACGCCGCCGTGCTCAGCGAGAGTCTACATACACACAGCTTACAGGCGACGCGCGACGTGGCATATGCACCGAAGTTCGTTTCACATTTGTTATTAACGAAGTTCGGCAGCTTTTACAACACGTCTTGTGTCTCGTAATACCCGTGTTGAGTATAATGTAAGATCAAGATGATACAAAGATGCCAAAATTTGGCCTTTAGGCTTCGGCACGTCTTTAACCAAACAATCAGCCGAAACAAAAATTCGGCGGAATCCACATTCGATGCAATTACATTAGATACCATACGCTTATATGATAAAGTCGTCATACAAACGAATACGTCAAAACGTTTTTTTTCGTTTCAGATAAAAACTACAATTTATTTTACAAAATCTAACTGGAATTTTAAAGTGTATGTTTTGATTTATCTATAAATTTTAAGCATTGAACGGTCTTGTTAGCCGTTAAAATGAAAATCTGTTTTAAAATCAGTAATTGATCATAATATGATAATTAATTGAAACACGTATGCGATAACATATTATAATGTGATTCCATACGTGTTTAAATTTAATAGGTTAATTTCCTAATAATATTAGTATTTGTTACAGGGTTCAGTAATGGCGTGCTCATTCCTATTGCTTAACGGCAGTAAGCTAAATCTGCAAGACGAAGACGGTAAAACGCCTCTTCATCTGGCCACAGAAGCTGGTCACACAGGACAGGTGACTATTTGCATGTGGTTCTAAATATTTTATACATAAAACCAGTCCATTTTAGTCAAATTATTAAAGTTTTTTTAAATTTTATCAAAGTGGACTGCTAGATTTTATCATAAT
The DNA here is from genome assembly GCA_950371115.1 of Anania fuscalis. Lineage (NCBI taxonomy): Eukaryota > Metazoa > Arthropoda > Insecta > Lepidoptera > Crambidae > Anania > Anania fuscalis. The sequence goes on along the minus strand of OX493335.1, from coordinate 11,787,684 downwards.
TATAATTCAAAACTTTTAAACTAAAATAAACGTAGTACAATATTTTCGAGAAATGAAAACATGTAGCCAATTAAAACGAAACGGCTACAAAGACTGGGTTAAAAAAAACCGGCCTAGTGCGAGTCGGACTCGCGCACGAAGGGTTCCGTACCATTATCTATAAAAAAGGGCAAAAAAAATCACGTTTGTTGTATGGGAGCCCCCTTAAATATTTATTTTATTTTTGTTTTTAGTATTTGTTGTTATACCGGCAACATAAATACATTTCAACTGTCTAACTATCACGGTTCATGAGATACAGCCTGGTGACAGATGGACAGACAGACGTACAGCGGAGCGGAGTAATTCCCGGAGTCCTGTTTTACTCTTTTGCTTACGGAACCCTAAAAAGGCAGGAACCCAGAGTCGTAAACTGTTTAAAAAAAACTAACAGTTTGACAAGACAATTCTTTGTTTACATTTTAATCACGAATCCGCCTTGATTTATCTCCTTGGGTGTACTTTTTTATTTATTTATTTATTGACATCTATTGTTACAACTATTTTTACAGGTATAAAACTAATACAATAGTGTTACCCAATTTATTAATTATGATAACTAATAATAAATAGAGCAGTCTTTGTGAATTCATTCAGGGAACAGTGAAACAAGTCGATTCTCTCAGCTATGGTATTGAGGGTGGTCAGCGCTCTCGTTAGCGGCGCTTTGCCGAGCAGGTTGGTGCGGCCGCGCGGCACCGCTAGCAGCCGCGGCCGGCGGCGACGCCACACGTATCTATCGGGGACACATAGGTTCACCAACCTCAGTACCTTCCCGTTAATTATTTTACCCCTTAACAATTTAAACATATAACTTACTAGGCACAATTCTCTTCTCACCCGCAGTTCATTATACCATACCCAGTACAAATAGGTTTGGATACATTAGTGGGTAAAAAGGATATACCCCATATTTTCTTAAATATAAATATCTGGTAAATTTGTTCTGAATGCGCTCCAGAATTAGGCTATGTTTAGCGTCATGTGGAGCCCATATGTATGACTGAGTTGCATTCGAGGTTGCTTCTAACTAACGCATTGTACAAGGCTATGATCGCTCCTATATTTGTGAAGCCATAAGACCGACGAAGTATAAACCCTATAATTCGGTAGGCTTTCTTGAAAATGTTAACAATGTGATCACGGAACGTGAGATAGGCTGTAAATTTAACTCCCAAATCTTTTACTTCTGTCATTCTTTTTAATTTTTTTTCGTTAACCTTGTAGTCAAATTGAATAGAATTGCGGGCTCGAGTGAACGTTATGGTTACACATTTTGAGTTATTGAAAAATAACTTATTCGCTTCGCTCCATGACACCACCCGATCTATATCGCCTTGAAATTTCTCACAGTCTACAGTGTTTCTAACAGTCAGAAATATTTTTAAGTCATCGGCGAAAGTAAGCAGCCTGAATTTTTGATGACCTCCGGTAGGTCATTAACCATGACGAGAAACTCAAGAGGTCCCAATGAATATTTGTATGACGAAATCGAATTGTGACGTCACTGTTTTCTCAACTTAACCACATGAGTAAAGAAACGGAACAGAGACAAAGCTACATACGAATGCGCTGTGATAGGTACATCACTACAAGTGCAACGCGTGTGTGTGCGTGTCCACTGGCCGCTTGTCACGTATGAGCCGAAACCGCGTCAAACTAGATCAGCCAGTGGTCAATCTCAGGGCTTGCAGGCGTGACACGACGCTCGAATGTCGTGCGTGTTTTGTTTTGTTATCGAGTTTCTCACATAATACGTAGTAATATTTTTGTTTTAGTATTTAAAAAGTGTTGTAAATATGGTTGTACATTGTACTGTGTTCACGATAATACCTCCTGACAATTTTATTGCATTTGTTGAATTGCTTGAGCAAAAATTTTGCGAGTATTTTGATCTTCATGTACAAATTGTTAATATTGGTAATGACATATTAGCACGTTTGCAAGATTGTACATTTCATATGCCATGTGATTATTTCCCATTGGATTATTTGAAAAAACTTTATACACCGTGAATTTTTAATTACCCGAGAAAATTAACTAACATACTCAGATATCGATATACATCGAATTTGGAGAATAAAAAAAAAAATTATGAGACATTTATTTAAAAGGTCCCTAACATTCCGTAAAAAATATGCACCATAAAAGTCCTGCTAAATCAAATAGTAATCATTATCAATCCAACATAAACGGAACCAAAATCCACCTAATTTGGTCGCGTATTGTTGGCGTACGGAAGGAATAACTATGAATGAAAACAAATTACACAACCTGCCGACAAAAGACGTTTCTTTCTCACTCGGCAAACTCGCGTCTAAGCTCGAAGCTGGCCAGCACTCCCTTCATCAATGAACGGGCGGGCGGAGACTCACGCGCATCCCCCGCCCGCCCGCCCCATCATTGACCTCAGCTCAGTCCGTCGCGAATCTTAAACGGTCAAGGTTGTGTCACGCAAGGTCACCGGCGCACGTGACCTCCGCACCTGTGTTTACTTTAAAGTGAAGTGACGAATACCGTGATGGCCTATCAGTACTGTGTACAGTGCGCGCGTACCTAAACGGCGAGTTCGGAGCGCGGTGGATCGGCCGCGGCGGGCCCGTGCCCTGGCCTCCGCGGTCCCCGGACCTTACGCCTGTGGACTTTTATTTGTGGAGCGAGATCAAGCGCCGAGTGTTTGTAAGTGAACCTACTAGTGTTGGTGATTTGCGAAACCGAATCATTGCGGCTTTTCAAGAGGTTCAAGCTCAAAGAAACGTGCTTATTTCTTTGAAGAATAACTTGCGGAAAAGAGCACGTGTTTATATCTCGGAGAGAGGAGGACATTTTGAAAAAATACTGTAATACGTGTAAGGTATGTTGATATTTGTTTTAAGGTTTTTAGGTATTTGTATCATTTGTTAATCTTGTAAATACCTAGTGGATTTCATATTTTAAAATACACCTTAACTAAGTAATTAAAATAAACAATTTATTAAGCAGATAAAAAAACTCGTGAAAAGTGCTATTTTTATTACTTCGTTATGGCCACGACATACAAATCAACAGATATCACGTTTATTAAATGCTAGTGCAGGATGCGAACCCGCGATGCTTGGCGATCTTGACAATCGTTAGCACTAGGCGTAGCAGACGCGCATGCGCGTGAGACAGCGCGAGTGCCGCGCGCGCGAGTCTGAATGAATGCATGCGTCTCTCTCTCTCTCATTCAACAAATACTACGAAGATGGTTTCTATGTTTTTGGTGCATTAACAGGATTTATTTGAAGTCCTATAAAACGATATTTTTGTATGAACGCTATAATATTTGTGTGTCACTTACTGATATACATATTTTTATAAACGCAAATTTTAGTTTTCTCGGGTAATTAAAAAGTTACGGTGTATTAGATTTAGAATTTATCATTCGATTAAAAGACACAACAAATTATTAAAAACCAAAAGTAATAAAAAAAATATTTGAATATGTAATTTGTAAAAAAATAACCTATTTTAATAAATAATGTGAAAAAAAAGAACATTTATATTTTAAATTTATTCAATTGTGCCAACCCTACCAAAATAGGTATAAATTTTGCTAGCTCTTTAGAAGCTTTGTCTCTGTTCCGTTTCTTTACTCATGTGACTCAACTGCCTAACTTTTTATTAATTTAGAAATAGTTAAAATTCGATTTTACAAATAAATGATAGTCGGTAGCGGGTTATCACTGATAACGCGATACATTATAACATTGTAATATTGATAACTTATCAGGCCTACAATAGGGCGCTAATTTAAATTATCGATGTCTAAGAATTATTAAACAATGATGTCAACATCCCAATTGGTCAGGTTTGCTTGCTGCTGCGGTACCGCGCCGACCAGTCCATCGTTGACAACGACGGCCTCACGCCGCTCGACATCGCCGTCGCACACGCCAACGCAGACATCGTCACCTTGTAAGCCTTTAATGCTTTTTTTTTCTTACCTAACTAGCACAGGAAAGTGTTTACTACTCGTTGGAAATGTAACCCTTTTATGATGTCACGGCGTAAGCTGTCAATGGAAACGAACGGGCAAAGATAATGTGTACTGTAGAGGTTTATAGCCGAGCGAATAAAACCTCTACGTCTACCAAGGTATGTTCGAAATATGAAACTTGCTTTTGAATATTTTTCTTTGACGTAGAAAGAACTTTTGTTTTCGGGATGGATTAGAAAGTCTGAAGTCGATGAAAAATAATAAAAATCTAAACCAAATGTAAACCTAGATATTGGCAATTGAGAAAAACGATTCAAAAGTTAAGTATTTGCTGCATTCCTCATGTAAAGAACCTTTTAAATAATATAATTTATTAAGTGAAATAATTTGTTCTCGATCAATTCCCAATAGTCAATCCCAGCTTCGGCCGTTGGCCGGTTACAGTACGTTACAGTACTTCCGGCCGTCTGAGCCAGAGTCCTAGAGAGATCTCGCATATCTAGGCTAATAACGAATCGTAGGTGACGCCAATATACCTAGGTTTCATCGTTTGTGACGCAATAGATTTTTTGAAAATTGAAAAAAACCTGGCCCAGACAGCCAGAATTTCACGTTTTCCGACACTCTAGATCTCAAATTCTAGAGGGTTTTAGGGCCCCGTTTCTTATCAAAAGTTTAGTGACGCGATATGTGACGGCATCTAAAGTAGTTTCATCCATGTTGATGCAATGGTTTTCGCGGAATCATGAAAAACGTGTGGTCAGACAGCCTGATATCCGGCTGTCTGAGCCATTTTGTTTTTGCAAATATATAACGAAATATCACATTTCAGACTCATCTTTCTGGATTTTACTTTAGTGACGCGATATGTGACAGCTCTCGACCAGATTTGAACCTTCGTTACCCACGCGTTTAGGAGACATTCTAAAAAAACTGTTGGCACAGACAGCCGGAATCCGGCTGTCTGAGCCATCCAGTTCTACCACTTCCAGGTGTTCTTGGTAGCTGGAAACTCATCTAATCGTTAGTGACGGTGATGGTTAATACGAATTATCGTTTGTGACGGCTCTATATGCCGGCAAACAAAAGATATAAGCAAATAAATTGTTCTCCATACATGGATGCATTAGGGTGACCACACTTCCCACTTTATTAGGTATGCAAATACTAGTATAGTAGAAAATCGAGGCAACTCGTTTTACGACAGCTGCTTGCCGTGTTCTTTAAATACGTATTTGCGTATACGTTGGTATGAAGGACCAATCAACACTAATAATTGCCTCGATTTTCTACTATACTAGTATTTGCATACCTAATAAAGTGAAAGTGTGGTCACCCTAATGCATCGATGTATGGAGAACAATTGATTGGCTTATATCTTTTGTTTGCCGGCATATAGAGCCGTCACAAACAATAATTCGTATTAACCATCACCGTCACTAAAGATTAGATGAGTTTCCAGCTACCAAGAACACCTGGAAGTGGTAGAACTGGATGGCTCAGACAGCCGGATTCCGGCTGTCTGTGCCAACAGTTTTTTTAGAATGTCTCCTAAACGCGTGGGTAACGAAGGTTCAACTCTAGTCGAGAGCTGTCACATATCGCGTCACTAAAGTAAAATCCATAAAGATGAGTCTGAAATGTGATATTTCGTTATATATCCGCAAAAACAAAATGGCTCAGACAGCCGGATATCAGGCTGTCTGACCACACGTTTTTCATGATTCCGCGAAAACCATTGCATCAAAATGGATGAAACTACTTTAGATGCCGTCACATATCGCGTCACTAAACTTTTGATAAGAAACGGGGCCCTAAAACCCTCTAGAATTTGAGATCCAGAGTGTCGGAAAACGTGAAATTCTGGCTGTCTGCGCCAGGTTTTTTTCAATTTTCAAAAAATCTATTGCGTCACAAACGATGAAACCTAGGTATATTGGCGTCACCTACGATTCGTTATTAGCCTAGATATGCGAGATCTCTCTAGGACTCTGGCTCAGACGGCCGGAAGTACACAAGATAATCTCAGATGGTGATGGTGATGGACGTGTAGTGATTTCAGTGGCAGAATCACAGAATCGTTAATTAAATAATCATAACGCAAGAGCAAACACAATGCGACTGTCTGGATAAATGTTCAGCTATAAAGCGAGTAAGAAAGACGACGAACGCGACGTTTGTATTTTCAACCAGTAATGTTTTGTATGCCGCATCAAATCACGGCGTTTTTGATATGCAATATTTTTTGATGCGATAGCCCTTAAAAAGAAAAGTAGTTTGAAGAAAAAGTGTAAAATATTGTTATATAATGGAGAATGTCATGCGTTATGACATAATCTTTATCTTAATGTATTTGTTTGTATATGTTTGCTTATTTGAAACTTAACTGTAGGTAAAAAAGTTTCAAATATACATAAACCAATATTTATTTTCTACAACAAACCATAAATATTTCCCCCCCTCCGACGAAAAGACACGCTAGGCAAAACGATTTTTAATGCTGATTGCCTGTTGACAACTAAACTAATTTACCTACGATAAGAAAAGGGTTCTTCCCGATTTGTCTTTCCTTGTAAATATAGAGACAAGTTCCGTAGCAAATTGAAATCGCCTGCTTTTTAAAGCAAATATCGTTCGTCCAATAGGCTACGGCTGACGAAGCTGAACGAGGAGATGCGCGAGAGCGAGATGGCGTCGAACGACGACACTTACAACGAGGTGTTCCGCGATTACACGCACCTCGCGCACTCGCACCCTGAGCGCCTCGTGCGCGCGAGACACAACAACAACGAAGGTAACTTCTAATTATAGCAGTAATAAGGGTGACAATCCATTGAGGCGGAACTGAGCTAAGGCCTACACCACGCTAAAGTTTTTCGAGCGTCGACGTCCCCGCGTGGCAGTGTACAATCAGCGTTAATTGAATGCCGCTTAACAAGAGTTGCGTCAACACTGATTGGATGCTGCCACGACGTCGACGCTCGAAAGACGCTAGTGTGGGGGAGGCGTTAGCTACACGGTTAACACTGTGGTGGTCGGATAACCTAGTAAGAACCCTGAAAATGCTGCTCGAATCGAAATAATGACTGGAGGCGGCGACTAAGTAGACGCGGTCACGATGCTCAACCGCTCTGTGGGACCGATTGTGGAGGAGAAGTAGTTAAGCTGAGCTGTGTAGAAATCAACCAATCATCATCATTTCAGTCATAGGATGTCCACTTCTGAACATTGTCCTCCCGCAATGACCTCCTGCAACCTTTGCAACCTTTACCAGGTTGCTGTACACTTGGTGGGAGGCGTATGTCTATCCCTTATTTATTCGTCAAAATAAATAAAGATCTGCTAAGTGTGCAGCCAAATTACAATCAAACCACAAGAAATTATTATCATCTTTCCATTTTCTTGTTAATTTTATTTTATTCAAGTAAGTACACCAACAGCACAATGTACACATCAAATTCTAGAACTAGTTAAAGGTTATGTTTTTTTACATTTGCTAATTTATTTATTTATCAAAGAAACAAACAGCTTTTATATTTCTTAGGTGTAGAAAGTATGTTATATAATACATTAGCCAGAGCAGTTTCCAACTATAAATTTTCACTTATAAAATAGGTAATTTAGGTAATAACTGGTTCTTTAACAATAATAAAAAAATAAGAAAAGAAGTTACTGTTTGAGAGAGAAAGAGAAAGATTTTACATAATGCAAAATACTCATACATATAACATGATAGAAACGAATACAAACAAACTACTTATACGAATTAAAGGTATACATAACATTTGTCAATTATAGTGGATGTAAGTTAGGTTATGCATCTAATCTATAGAAAATTTTGAAAGTATAAGCGCTGTATGTTTGGAAGATTTACGAGCGGACGAAACCAACTCTTAAAATTTCATTAAGTAGAATACGGTTGTAGGACGTATTGAGTCTAGCTACCTACCTACTATCATAAATTGTGATTCGATTTGGTCGTATGCGACTTGCCTGTTTTCGGTTAGTTGCTATACTCTATTCAGGATAAGAAGAACGCTGTGACACTTGACAGTTCACTCTTATAGTGATATACGCGCCAACGAATTGTAATCGATGCTTTTTGGAAATCGAGAAAATTTATAAAGAAAGTTGAATCGATTTTTATTTCACTGACGTTTTTTCTAATATGAAATAATACTGCAATGTTCTGTTGCCTGAGTATAGGAAACAGATTTTTGGCATGTTGTTCAAAGCTTAACAAACTTAAAACACAAAACAATAACAAAAACTTAACGAAAAACTCTACAAAAACAGTAATAAGGCAAAACCAGAACTACTCGGAAACACAACGAAAACACAAACTACTTAAAAGGCAGATGCACTCATACTGACGACAAAGCATAGGCTTTGACTAGCCGACCGCACCGATTTTCAAAATTCGTAGGCAATAATAATAAAATGAATAATCACTTGGATTTCTAGATGCAATGTTTTAAAGATTTTTTCCAATAATCTTCAATTAGGATAAAAAATGATTTTTTATAAAATAAACTATTCATTCGTAAGTAGTATGGGTGGACCGGAACGTGTGAAGTGTCGGAGCGATCATCTTATCTTGAATACGGTATAGTGTAAAAGCACTCGAAGAATTCGGTCCCTGTTGTTTTTGTGTAATGAAGCTGTGCGAGCTGTTAAGTTGTAATGTCCTTTGGCTAAAGTTTATTAGATTAATAAATTATATGACATGAGACATCCATGAATCAGGTACAAAATTGATCTTACTACTAAGGGACTCAAATCCGCCTATGCTTTGCTTTAATAAAGTCCGGAGCGCTAACCAATCGACCAAGAAGTTTTTCGATATGACACTGCCTCGAAGCAGCAGGCTAAGGCTGCGTTTCCACCAGAGATGAGCGAGGATGCGTTTGTTAAGAACCAATAGAAACACTTCGTTTACCTAGCCTCGCTCAGTGAATCAGTTTCTATTGGTTCTTAACAAACACATCCCTCGCTATGCATCCTCGCTCATCTCTGGTGGAAACGCAGCCTAAAAGTCACATTGCAAAGTTGCTGTATTTGAACAGTAAAATTATCGCCCAAAATGAAATTTAATAATAAAATATATTTTTTTATCCAGGGGAGCAACCAAATGAATGACAAAACGCCCCAGTGGTGAAGCGACGATGGCTGTGGTAACTTGACGACTGGATGACGTCACTCTGTCTGTGACGTCACACGTGCATTGTGACTGGTGAAGTAAAGTATAAGGTACATTATTGCGCCATACGAATAGACATCGCGAAGCGTTTATTACAGTCGACATACTCATACATGAGGTCCTACAATGATAAATGATTTATGATAAATAATGTATATTTCAATTTCTTTCAACCTAGTTTAATTTGAGATAGCGCCACAGATAAAAGTTCGTACAAACCGATGGTAACACAATTTCTGTGGTTATGTTTTAATGAGAATCCTTTTGCAATGTTAATAGGATTCCTAAAATGCGTATCGTGATACAAATATCGGCCAATAAGTCTTATACAAACATAAATCTAATACACCCTTCACGATGTCTGTTAGTAGTAAAAATAGCTAGTGTGATACCTATCTTTTAAAAGGGGTTCATATAACTGGGTGAATACTGAATTTGTTATTGTGTACTTCCTTGAAAGAACATTAACAGCAGTTGCTGATTTTTTTTTTATTACAGCAAAGTTGCTAGAAAATATTCACCTCTCTATACTAAATTATCATATACCTCAACGATAGGAGCATTTCATATTGCTGCGCAATTTTGATCTTTGCATATACGAGAGAGAACATACTTGTAAGGAATTACATGACTTCATACTCTTCATAGACACCCAGTACTCGTATTTGCTGACTACTTTCAAAGTATTGTTAAATGTATTTCTATATACACGCGTATATCAACTTCTTCGGCAAATATTTAGTTCTCATTAAATTGCGTATTTTACCTTAAAATATCTTAAGAGTCTTTTTAGGAATATGATTATTCTATCTTATTAATGATCTCTGCATTTGATTAATGAGGCTTTAAAAGTTTTTCTCACATTTGAGTAGTTTACTGAATAAAATGTGTTTTTGTGTTTGAATTTTGTGGAATTCAGTAGATGGAAGTTATACTTTAATCAATTATCCGTTTAATTCTTAAAATTATTTAACAGTTAATTCTAACAACGACTTTAATGTGTTTGCCTAATTACATAACAAAGTAGTGATGATCTTTTCATCGGCTCGAAAGTGACTGAAATAATTTTTTATGCATTTTTTTAAACATAATGTAACAATTGGCTTAAGAAAATTTTTAAAATTGCTTTATTTCGACAAATCTTTTTACTGTGGCAAAACTTACGTCAGTTTTATGGGTTCACTACATAAATACGAAAAACTAAATCCCGATTTTTCTTATCACAAATTTTAAAATTCAGAAAGTCAAAATTCCGAATAGTTTAAAATCCCGAATATTTAGATCCCTATTTGTCATAATTCCGAATTTTACAATTCCGATATTACATTTCACCTAAAGTTTAAGATACCGAATTTCAAATAGGCGAATTACATTTCACCGAACGATTTTAAAAATCTGACTTATTAATTGTCCGACGTTTTAGTTATACGAATTCCGAATGATAAAAATACCGGAAATTATTCAACAACCTTTAAAAGGTTACCTATTGAAATGCATTGTAGTTTCCCCCCATTAACTGACAAATCATTATGTTGTTAACCATATATGGCACCTGCCATAAGCCTTTTTAGTATAACTACATAGCTCATGACATCATGTAGCCTTAATAATAATCATAAAAAAGTCTAATTTACGTAAGTCATAAGTACAAAAGGCATATTTTTGGTTTACCATAATATTCAAAAGACTTTTAATAATCATAACAAATACAGTCCCTAAATCCTTGAAGTAATTTCTAAAACAATTCAAAAATTTCCTTTTAGTCAAAGGTTAGAATTGAGCGCTCGGCGGCCGCTGCCACGGCACGCTCACTACTCTCGCTGCGCTCGCCCCGTTTGCTCACCTTCGCGGTTTTGTGTGTTCACTGTTCTAACCAAACCTAACCCAATTCTATTTAACTAATACGTAGTATGTCAAACAAGATCATGGTTTTTATGCTTGATTAAATTATGACATGCATATAATAATTTAGATATTAACAATTTTGGTTTTTACTATTATGTATTACAACCAATGCGTAGTAAAAATTGCTATAAACCATTTTTTTGGTTTGGTTTTTGAATTGTATCTCAGCGAATCGGGATTATCTTAATTGATTTTTCGGAGTACTGATACTCGGAATTCTGTTTTCAGGTTAACAACGCTTCGGTGTTTTGATTTCTCGTACTAAAGATTATCGGAAGAAAAAGGTTTCGTAAAATTGATATTCGTTAAAATAAGATTCGTGATTGTAAAAAATCGAAATTTTATTTAATCGGAATTATGAATTTCGGATTAAAGAAAATCGGAATATTCAAATTCGGGATAACATATTTCAGAATTTTTGGGTGTTCCCAAGTTTTATCACTGATAACCTTTAAACCCGTGCTATAAATATTTTAAACAAACCATTGAAATAAATCAATGCCTTTAGAAAATAAAACAACAACAAAATTTTACAAGCCATATAATACAATAATAAAAAAATAACTGTTATGATTTATTATATGTATTAAACATATTAAACCAAAGATTTGAGTATTCATATTAATTATTGGTATATGGGTACTTCTAAGTAATTTTATGTTGCTAAGTGCTATTCGTAGTATAAATGAATATGTAATCATCAATCATAATAATGTAATGCTTTTCAAAATTATTTAAATGATAAGATACTCGTTGATGATTGTGTAATATGATTTATTGTTTTTATATTTAAGGTTTCCCGCTAGATATAAAAGAGTAAATCGAATACATGTGATACAGAAATTACAGTCTCCTACTTTAGCTTAAGATCAATTTATTGACACAAATATTTTAAAATATCATTAAAAAGTCATGTGACTAACATTCCAAATTATACGATTAGAGATTTGCGTGCATTTCAATCAAGATCATTCCCTCAATCATAATGTTTGATTATTTTATTTATAAACGAAGACACATTCTATTCAATGGAATCTCGAAATAAATGTACACCCTAAACCTAAGCAATTAGTTACTATTTTTATATATTTTTTTTATTGTTGTAAGTAGCGTTATTATTATATAACTATTATTATGGTTTTAGGTAATTTTACTATATCAAATATACACATATTCCTGCTTGCCAAGATTTCTACCTTTGTTTTATGCCATTTGTAAAATTATCGTTATAAAAATCTGTTAACTCACTATACTTAACTTCACAAAATTATCCATGTATATTATAGACACTATACAATGTCTTTTGATGAATTTATCCTAATAAAGTAACTACTTTAAGTCTTGCGTAGGTGTATTTAATAATATGCTTTTATATTGATATTTTACTGTTGTAAGTATATCATATTATGATGAATATTAATGTACTCATTAGATGTTGTTTAGATCATGAAGTTTAGAAAATAGTACAGGATAAATCTTTATTAAATTGCTTGTTGTTACTGCAATGCTTTTAATAACTCGTGCATTTCAGAGGTCTTCTACGGATCCCACGAAAAAAATGTCATCATTGTTACATAAACTACTATGAATTATGTATGAACAAGTGTTTATCGTCAAAATTCAAAGTTTATTACTTGAGAGACAGTAAGTACCTATCCAAGTGCCATTGTCTGGCTAGAAGGCAAAATTAAATCAAGTTTACATGATATAATAAAGTATAAGTATCTTATTGAATTACTCGTATAGTACCTTAATAAAAAAGAGAATGTTTTAAATGCTTTCCTAATCAAAATGTGTCCTTCCTCGACGACTTTACTACGACAATGTTTGCCATTATTCTGTCACTGTTATTGTAATAATGCGGTTGGTATGTTCATAAATAAACAATGGATTTAAATAAAACGTCATAATTTACTTTGTTGTTGATTATTGAGTGAAAACGATTACAGCGCGCCGTTTCGATTTCCAATAAGGTCAATAAATAGTTCGTCTGTAAAACCTACTACATATGAGCTACCCCTTAGATAAGAATATCTAAAAACGTTAAAACAAGTTAAGTAATATAATTTAAACTGTGTACAATATGATATTCACAACGTAGTAGGTTCAAAAATGATGCTCCACAAATAAAACAATATTATGATGCACAGAAGTTTATTAAGTAGTAAAAACCAAACACCTGGAAGAAAGAAAGTAATGAAGTAATTTTTCATTGGTAAAACTGCGCGGATTTGAATTATATTATAATTAATCTGGCCAAAGTTAAAAATGAATTAGATGTTCATAACGTTCAAGCATAAGTATAAACAAATTGATAATTGAATGAATTCATTAGCAATTACAATAAATCCATTATAATTTCGAATTGTAATGATTTAATTGTATTGTATTTGAACAAAGAATCGATGACAACGACATAAAGTGGACATAATTTGTTAAAACCCCCTAAATGTAGGTATTCAGGTAATATCTTTAAAAGCCAATGAAAAATTTACAGGAAAAACTACGAAATACAGAATCTGATTTGTGTTTGGACTCTAAAGTCGGGCGATTCAAATGATATATGACCTGCATACTTGTATTTGAACCGTTGGAATGACTTGTATTATACTTAGTTGTTTTTCACTTGTCTATTAGGATATAGTAAAGTAAACATTACACAGTATAAAGTCCAAAAACAACACAGTTTGTACCTAAACAAAAGTCAAAACTATTTTTAACAATTAAATATTATTAACAAAAATACAGGTTAAACACTTATAAGTGGTTGAAGTACATGTAGTACACAATCGATAACCATTTGACACGCTATTATCAACAAACTATGTATTGTTATTGGCTTACACAATATTCACATTACTGTATAAAAATATTCCTATGTTTTGATCACACAATCTATTTTCGAGCAAGTAATCGAAGTACTAAGAAGTACACAATGAATTGTTTAAGCCAATAATAATAATATCTGTTTACTAAGATAAAAAGACATAATTACGTAATAATATAAATGAACCGCCAAATTCACTAAATGAACTGACGCTCTAAACTTAGGGCCTCGCTTACAGTGTGGGTACTTCATGCTTAGATCTATAAATTATAAGGTGAGGTTACTTTTACACAGTAACAGACAGTAACAAAAGAAAAGCAGTAACGGTTCAGCCAGCATTGCGCTTTGCTAACGAGTCAGCGCCCCTTTTACCACATACGACCGTAGCACACCTCCGCTGCGAAACACGAGTAGCGAAACCGCTGGATGTATTCCGCTGCGATCCAGTGTAGAGTGACAAGCGTAACTCGGCGCGGCGTCGCGTCGGAACGTCATGCAAGTCAGTCAGTATATTTGAGACAATCGGAGTGAAATGTCATTATAGTCTGGATGACTAAGCAAGTACAGAATAGGTCTATTTCTGACCTCTTGGATCAATTTATCAGCGAATTTAATGTCCGTTTTAATTAAAACGTACTTTCGCTTCACTAAAACTTGCTGGCAGGACATGGCGAAATCATTGCGGTTTCGCAGCGGAGGTATTTTACGGGCGTTAGAGGATGGCTTAACCCTAAGTTCACGGCTTCTTTTAACCGGGATGCTAATAATACCGACCGATGCACTACGGGTCATAGTTTGTCTTATGCCAGTTTTCTACTCTACATGATAATTTTTGAAAGTTAGCAAATGTTTGAAATGTAAACCTGAAACAAAAATTGTTACACCTGGTATTGGTTGCAGTATACCGAATGTAGTCGTTTACAATTTTTTTTGGTACATTTGAATTTATTTTTAACTTCTTTCTATGTATTCCAAAAAGTGCATGTAGTATAAATTCGCCAAAAAATTCATCGGTAGAAATTATTTTAAATAAAGATTTTTTTATGAGTAAGTACACAAATTTCAATATAGTGTTCTACTCATGATTATAAACATAAACAACTTTTACTATGGGAACAATAGTAACATCAAGAAAAAAAATATCAGCTGTTACTGCACCTGTTCCATACTAAAGTTGCAGTTTTACTCGACCAAAATGTAAGAAACAACAGTCTATTGGTCCCATAGTAAAAGTTGTTTATATTCATGAGAAGAACACCATTTTAAAATTTGTAAACTCTAAAATCTCTATCAAAATCTAGGTTTTGTGATATTGCATTCTACTGAATGAAATATCACAAAACCTTAATTTTAAAGTTTGAGAGGTGTAAATCGACCAACACGAAAACCGGCATAGGGCAACGACAACGGAAGTCAAGCTCAGTTCATTCCGAAAGTGGACCACAGAGAAGCGTGTGAGAGCGCGGCGGTGGCCGGCGAGGGCGAAGGCGCCGGCGCGGGCGTGGCGGGCGCGCTGCGCAGGGACAGGCCGCTCAGACCCGCCGACAGCGGCATGCGGCGACGGGACGAAAGTCCGCCCACGGAACGCTCCGAACCTACGATCAAGTTTACTTCATCAGTTTTGGAACCTTTAGCCCTCCCCCAGAATAGCGCCTTTCGAGCGTCAACAACGTGGCAGTGTCTTATAAGCGTTAAGTAAAAGCCGCTGCGCAAGCGTTGCGTCAACTGTGATTGGTGCCACGACGTCGACGATCGAAAAACGCTAGTGTGGGGGCTCTCTTATGTACCCATACAGGGTTTACAAAACAATAAGACTGCTTCAAACCATGTAATCGGCTGCTTAAACATGGTGTTTGGTGATGAGTATATTAAGCTGACACTAGCCTATGTTAACATATGCATATGAATACTATGGTGAAGTCATAAATTTGATACTTATCATCATTTAATTTTCATACAAAACAAAATTTTTCGAATTCTATTTGTATAAAAACATTATTTTCAAAAATGATGATATCCAATTTCCGATTTCATCATACTTTTTATATGCATCTGGCATATGTTAACATAGGCTAAGTGTCGGCTTGGTATACCATTTACCTAAAACCCTGTACACAACATCTTTTTTTATGGAAGCACCAACGAAATAGAAGAAAGTTTTAATAGTCCAATCAATAAAGTAGTTGTAGAGTGCATGAGCGGGAACCTAAGCGATTTCTTCAGGAGGTGAGCTGGAGGGATGGGGGGGGGGGGGGGGGGGGTGACAAAGGTCTTAATTTTTTGTTTTTCACCAACATCTCAAAATTGGTGCGTTGTAGCGATTAATGTTTATAAAATGTTGACCAAGGGAAAATAGATCATAGATCGATGAAACACTAGTGTTCTAGATCACAATGACTAGACAAATCACGTGTTTGACGTATATAAGTTTTGACGAAAAATGAATTGCGAAAATAACAAATCAAGGCTTTGACTTGTTTATTATACACCGAGACATTTTAATGGTTAGTAAAATGTAAAATGATTCTATCTTAGTAGTACAATAGATTAAAGAGGTTTTTTTTATTCAAATCACCTGTAGGCATTCAAATTCAAATCGCCTGCAGCGCGTGCGATGCAGTTTATGCTGTATTACTTTGTGCAGGAACTGCTTTTACTTTAAACATTTATTTTGTGCGGCAGGCAGTACCCAAATACGTCACATCTCGTAAAAGACACTATCATTTCTCACGCTTTCGAGTTGATGATTGATTATTCTTTTGAAATAACTTGCATGGTTCGATAGTACTACTAAGGGTAAATCGTTCTGCCGCGGGAAAACAACCACTAAAATTTCTCGGTGTATGATCAATAAAAGGATTTGACGAATTGCGAAATGGACAAATGAAGCTTATGACTAGTCTAGCCAGTTATGACTTGTCTAGGATATGACCACTTGTTTGGTATGCACACGCTAAATACGCAAAACTTAGAGCTGATTTTTTTTCTATGAGACCGACATAAAAAGGGGTGCCCTATACAGGGTTATTTAAGAAAAAAAAACCTCGCACGGCTAGATCGCTTACATACACAACAAAATTTGTTCTACGACTTTAGATAATTTACACATTTTACTTTCATACAAAAATAAATATCAATTTATTTTACGTCTGAATGTTCTTATCTCTGTGCGCACATCGGGCGGGGCAAGGTAGGGCGGTGCGCGAGAGTCGCGCGCGTCGCCTAACACAGACTTACAAATGTCACGACAGTACAATAAAAGCTTGGAAAATAATTTTTAACTAATGTATTGAGTTTATGATAAAACTCGTGGAAAAAATGTTGTTGTTTATGATGTTAGCTATCGAGTCATGCGAGATTGTTGATTTTTAACCGACTTCAAAAAAAGGAGGAGGTTCTCAATTCGTCTGAATGTTGTTTTTTTGTATGTTTGTTACGCGATTACGTCGTCAATTATGGACCGATTTTAAAATTTATTTTTGAGTTTGAAAGGGTATACTCCCGAGGTGGTCCCATTTACGCCAAGTCAGATTCTGATGATGGGATCCCTGGAAAATCGAGGGCAACCCTCAATTTGGGTCTGGTAATCATCCTGTCATGTTGCTGACCTGATGATGGAAGCCACAGAACTCCTTAACGGATAGGAGTTAGAAGATAATACTGCAATTTGTCGACAGAACGTATTTCGCAGTGTGTTGAGCAGACGTGGAGCTTATGGGGCACCAGACCGCCAATTTTTATTTACTGGGGCGTACCCGCACACCCAGTAACGAAAAAAAATTAAAAGTTCCTTTCTTAAATTGACTTGGTATTTAACGCAAGACCTTATTGGTTACGACACCAAAATAGCCGCCGTTCTGGTTGGAGTGTAGGAAAACCCTTTCCTTAAGACTTACAAATTTCCGTCGAAAAATTTACCCTTTATAACACCTTATTTTTATCATACCATTGGATGGGGGGTCCATAGAGGACCAACATTAGTTAAGGTTACTTTGCTGTAAAGTCATTTTTGGCGGAGTTGGAAGGTGAAAACTGAAGCTTATTTTAAAAGCGTCTGGGACTTGAAATAAATTTCGTCGAAAAATTTATCATTAATAGCACCCTATTTTTATTATACCATTGGGTGGGTCCACAGAAGACCAACATTTGTCTAGGTCACTTTGCTGTAAAGTCATTTTTGGCAGAGTTAGGAGGGGAAAAATAGAGGACTTAACACTTAAAATTGTGAAATAAAATAAGTTTAGAATAGTTTGTTACGGGATTGCTACCATGTACCTACCTTATTTTTGAGTTCCCGATATTTCGGCACTGTTGCAAGCGCCATGATCACGGTGTAAAATAAGGTACATGGTAGCAATCCCGTAACAAACTATTCTAATGTTAGTGACCATGAAAGTTTAAAACAATATAAAATAAGTTTAATAAAAAACTAAAAACCGACTTCAAAATGAAACTAGAAGTCGGTTTTTAGTTTTTTATTAAACTTATTTTTTCAAATAAACCTGTATAAACTTCTTGGTCACCACATCATAAATAATCATAATACGGGAAGTCTTTTTATGTTAATCCCAAATTATATTTAAGGCGCAGAATCATTTCGTATTTTCGAGTTAAACGTTGGATACCGAAAAACACTTCATCGTATCTTTTTAAGGTTTAATTCTGCTGCTCAAATAGAATTGATTCGGTCCCTTTGAGCACTAACCTTAAAAAATCAGTAGTCTTTTTTATGTTGATCCCAAATTATATTTCAGCAGCAGAATCATTTCGTTTTTTCGAGTTAAACGTTGGATACCGGAAAACACTCTCAAATAGAATTGATTCGGTCCCTTCGAGCACAAACCTTAAAGAATCAGTAATACTTACAGACCCATCTTTCTCCGACACTGATCTGTGATTTAACGCATAAACTAAGTACCCAATTTCAACTCTAGCCCGCACTAAACTGTTTAAATAACAAATCGGATATGCTTTTCTAACAAAATTAATTACATTTCTACCAATTGAATAGGGTATGTGATCGATATGTTTAGGCTTCTATCAGCAGGCAACAGCAGTCTTGATCCTCAATCATACGGTGGCATCAACGGAAAACTGATAGTCAGACATCAGACTTTTGCGTCAAGAGGGCAATAATGACATTCCGGGTGTAACAAAAAGGTGAAATAAAACTTTTAGGGGTATTTCTTATCAGTGGCGGGCATTGGTTTTATTTCGAGGTAGGCAGTAGTTACTTACTAATTTGTTTTGTTGATGAAAATCACTATTTTTCATCAATATTACACATTTGTAAGTACCTACTGCCTACCTTATTTCATTTATCAGGTAGGCACTGCTTAATTGCCTATATGCACTACACGCCCCTGTTTCTTATGCTCAAATAATATTATTAACAACTTTGATGGAACCAACAATGAAATCTCAAACAAAAACACTTCTTACTAAACTGCCAGTTAATAGCTGTTTGTATTTAGATGATTTTTTATTGTGTATTTTATTTTATTGGTCCAATAGCAAAAGTTACCTACTGTATTTCAGTAGGTAATAGAATCACCCCTCAATGTTTTTTTTGTTATAATGTGTACTTACCTTTAGTTGGCAGAAACGATCACACTATGTGCAGATAAAAAATTGTGTTTTTTTTTAAATAGGAATCCAAGATCTGTATAACTAGAGAACAAGGAAAAGACAAGAATATGAGGGATTGACCCGCGTCGGTGCTTGATGCGCGCGCTGCAGAAGTGCGCCATTTGTAGAACATATAAGGCATAAATAGTTAAACTAAAGAATGAGGTCACTGACCCGCGTCGGTGTTCTCAGGGCAGTACTTGATGGTGTGCGCGCGGTCGCCGGTGGCGCCGCAGCGCGGGCAGCGGAAGGCGCGTAGCACGGGACACAGCACGCGCCCGCGCCAATCCTTCAGCGCGTGCGACGAGTAGCACTCCTCGTTCTCGCCGTTGTTCTTGCAAAATGCACACTCCTAAAGAAAAGGTAGGGTAAGATTACTGTGTCTCATCAAATCCGTTCTAGTTTTTGCGTGAAAGAGTAAAAAACGTCCATCCATTCTCACAAACTTTCGCAATTATAATATTAGTACTATAATACTCACGTTAGGCAGGGCACGGCGCATGCGCTTGTCGCTGCGCACCTTGGCCACCTCCTGCAGAAACTCGTACAGCACGCTCGGCCGGATGGAGCGCAGCACGGAGAGCTGTTCGCGCGTCAGCATTGACACGTAGTTGTTGGCAGACGACAAACCTGAACACCATAACGTTCAATCATCATCATTATTTCAACAAAATTTGCTGAACATATGCCATAGGTAACCGAAAGCGCAGCGTAGGATGCATTATCATCAATACTGTCATGTTCCCAATTTTTGAAGACGAGTAGTGATATCCGCTAGTAGTTAGTCTTAAATTTGTTAGGATTAGGAACGTATCAGTTAACTTACTTTTGATTAGAAAGTCGAAAGTATCCATCATCTCTCCATTGCGGCCAGCCGCTACGTTAGAGCCGTCTCCCCACAAATTCGTATTGGATGAAGCCATGGATTCCGACCTATTGTTACCTATGAAAGTATTCCACATTATTTATGTAAGAACGAAGTCTTTTCGTGAAAAAAAAAATGTCCTGATTAATGGTAAAACTGGTTTCGCATTGTTTGGAGTAAGTTATACAAATATATAGGTAAAGCGCGTATTCATTAGGCAACATTTGTTTATAAACTGTGTTTCATCATCTCTGTAAACAGATTATATACAAAGGCGATGAAACAATGTTTATGAAACATGTTGCCGTGCTCCCCACTTTGAGAGGAGAGCAAGGCGAAACATTTAGTTTATAAACAAAAGTCAACAGGTGCAGTGGATGTGTGTTGGTTGCGCGAGTTTATAGGTAAGCATGGAAGTAGTGTGGTCCAACAACCAGATTTCATTTCTCATAGAGCTTTATCAGAAACAATACTTTGGAATGCCTCAAATAAAGATTATAAAGATAAATAAAAAAAAAAATGATGCTTGGGCCGACATTGCTGCAGGATTGAATATATCGCAAAAAGAAGTGGAAACAAAGATGCATATTCTACGCTCACAATTTTGTCGTGAAAAGAAAAAACATAAAACATCAAAAAGGACTGGAAGTGGTGCCGATGAAGTGATAAACAGTTTATCAACAAATGTTGCCTAATGAATACCCGGCTTGATAAAATACAGAATTGATAAGCTTTTAAAAAATAGGATATACAGGCGTACCTACAAAAACAGGTCATGATTTAAAGGCGTCGGGGTAACTTATTTAAATAAAGAAGCTACGTAAACTTTATTTCTACGATAATTAATAGTTTAGTCGTTAGTCGTTTTTTTGTATAACTTATATTAAATTTCTTTGTTTACAAGCCACAAAAATAATACTTAGTTGTTTCAAAACTTTGCTACTAAATGACGTGAAATTTAGAGTGGACGGGATTTATGTTACTTAATAGTATTTTTGTTCTCATGGAAGTTTTAAAATCATATTGTAGATTATCGCTCAACCAACCTTTTTTTTTAAATACGTTTAATCCCTTTAATAACAAAAAAGCTTAGTATCGACTTAATTTATTTTGTAGATTGCTGATTTTAAACTAAGAATACCCTTACCCATAAAGTAGTTTTGGGAATTTTGTTCCATGTCGTCAAAAAGGAGTTCGGAGCCGTTCAGACGAAAGTTCATAAGGACGTCGTCCATATCTGCTGCTGTGGGTGCTGTGAAAGAATTCCACAATGAAAGTGCTTATCCAACTGGTTTGTATTACTAAGATTTTTATAACTAAGCCAAATCTAAGAAGATAATAAGTAACAAAGTAATAATGTTTATTTACTGTTTTTTTAATACTTGAAAAAAAAAACGTCCGCCTCAGGTGGGATCCGAATCCACGTACATCGCATACCGGGCGAGTGTTTTACCACTAAGCTACCGACGTTAGCCGACTCGACGAAATCTTTCAAGTGGTTCTCGCTGTCAAAGCCAGCGTATTTTTTTTTCAAGTATTAAAAATCTTAGATAAACCTAGCTTGGTAATTGCTAAAAACAAAAAAAAATAATTTATTTATTGTGTAATATAATTTCGTTTTAGGGTTCCTTTGGAAACAACTTTAAATGGGGCCAGTGTACCCCAGGCAGTCTACTTCCACGACCAACTTCAATGTTCCCCTGAGACACGCACGATACGAGAAAACACAAGTATGAAAAACAGAGTTAATAGGTCAGTAATTGTTATACTAAACTTGATCCCACCGGTCTACGGATCAATTAAGCATAGATCAATTAATTTAAAAAAAAACTAGAAACCGACTTCAAAAATGAACTAAAAGGCGAAAAACAATATTTTCTTAACTAAACATACTTACATATACATTATCAGTTATTTTGGAGTCGGTGCGAATGAACACATTTTAACTCTCCATGGAGCACCAACTCCAAAAATAACTCGGTTCCTAGTTTTATTAAACTTTTTTTATTTACCTTTTTAGTGTTAGGACTTTAACAATATTTTATCGTCTATTTGAGGATTTATTATTATGGAAGTCGTTTAACAAGATCGTTATCAACAGAAGTGTCGTCGTCGTAACCATGGGATAACCGTTCAATGCCTAAGTCAATTTATATAAAACGAACTAATATATTTTTTCTCGTCTCTGGGTGTACTGGTTTACGCCCCCAGTAAATAAAATTACTATCTGGCACCTCGTAAGCGCCACGTCGCGTAACGCCACAAAAATATTTAGATAAGGAAATATTATCGTGACAGAAACAAGAGGGTCAAACGGCATAGGTACTTCTTAATAACCAAGTTCAAACACTTGCATCTATCGATCATAACCTACAAAATTAACCCCATGCGGGATACGAACAGCAACCAATACTGTTTAGCTCAATAATTACTGAGATAAATATAGATACTTACCAGTATCAGCAGCCCTCGGTTCTTGTTGGGCTAGCAAGTTCAGCAGCTCATTGCCACCACGCCCCTGAAAAGCCGGGGCCAACGGAGAGAACACGCCTTCAGATGTATTCGACATGTTTCTGTTGTCTGATGGCACAAAGCTTTCCTGTCATGATGAACAATCTCGATGTTATTGCGCAAATAGTAGTATTGGGACTATTTCACGGCTTGTAAGCTTAAATCGTAGGTACTTATATCTTTTCAAGAAAATCACTAGTCTTTAGAACTTGAACGTTTTAAAAAATATATTTCAAACAAAGAAGTTAATAGAATACTCTCTTAGACCAATTAATATTTCATTTACAAATCTTTTCCGTCATTT
The DNA here is from genome assembly GCA_950371115.1 of Anania fuscalis. NCBI lineage: Eukaryota > Metazoa > Arthropoda > Insecta > Lepidoptera > Crambidae > Anania > Anania fuscalis. Next base: position 11,764,444 of record OX493335.1, on the reverse strand, counting down.
TCGACAGCTATTAGTTAAAAAAGTCTACTTACTGTGGTTGTAGTAGCTTTAGCGTCACTAGCGGTTGTAAATATTGGCTTCGTTTCTTCCATGGAGAAATTGTTAAACGTCATAGAATCCATAACACGAAATTGAATTAAATTATAAGGCGTCTACCTTCAAGTGAACGATCGCGCTCCCGATGTACAAAAGGAACAGACGAAACACGACAGTGAGAATATATACGAAAGTGGTGTCCGTATACTGTACAGCTAACTATATCTGCTTGCCAACCTCTCCGATGCCACAAAAACAAAAAAATATCGACTACCCTCAGGTGCCGTAAATAATCGGAGAGTTCTAGAAGGAATTTCAATTATGTCTCAAATTCGGGGTAGTTTTAGAATAGTTGGCTAATTGACTTGAATATTCGTTACTCACTTTTATTAAATGCTATTGCTTGCTATGGCAAGATGTAGGTAAAGAAAGAGATACATACTTAGTACCTACCTATCAGTAGAACGTTGAGGCGTTGTAGTATTACAATAATAAGCATAATATTGAACTAATCCAAATCAATTGAACGATTTTAATTATAGTATTTAGGTTGGCTAAGTAAACGAGTAATCATTCCAATATTCTATAATAAACAGAATTACAGTGTGATTTAAGATGTGTTTGTGAATTATCTATCTGTCCACTCGTTTCCTGTATGTCACAGCAATTTTTCCCGAGGTGCTAAAAATTAGAAAAAAATGTAAGCTACACGCATCCTCCAACACGTAATCCGAAAAATAATTAATATGCTGTTAACGATGTATTAAGGTTTGAAATTGCGTTTTTTGTTAGAGGGGTCTAATTAACGACCGTCTGGTCCAGTGGTTCACGCTCCAGACTACAAAGCTAGGCAGTTGAGGGATGGAATCCCGCAACTCATTATTCTCCATTAGGTACTTCATCCTGTTCGGGTATTTCTAGTATGCTTATGTCGTCTTGGCAAACACAACAATAGAAAACAATTAAATTTATAAGAAACTAGCTGTGCCCGCGACTTCGTTCGCGTGGACTACAGGAATTTGGTGTGTCTCATAATTCAGCAACATTGTGCTCTGAGCTGAAGCACGCATCAAAAATGAGCTTTTTAAACACACCGGTTGTATTTATCAAAAAACAAACAGGCGTGACTCTGGACTTCCATATCTTTTATCCACAGGTCAAAATTTCGAAAACGCTATAATTTTTCTCTCAATATCGATTCAGTATTTTAGGCATGAAACGTAACAGAAAAAATAGGTATATAGTTTTTGCCCTCGATATGGAACATCAACTATCGCAAAAGATCGAAAATAAACTAAAGAAGTTACCGTTTCTAGGTAACCTAATCACCTAATGAAAACATAATAATACCGACCGACGTAAAAGCATTTAAAATTGAAATTAAACTACGAATAATCAAAACGTATTCGACTTTTTTTCTCTATTCGTACGAAGTTGTTACTTAAGATACAACAAAAGACGTGTTACTTGCGCGAGGCATTAGCCTACAACGCCATCTAGAGACAAACGATGAAAACATTTCTCCGTTGTATAAGTTCCCCCATATCCACCCCTTCAAGCCTTTTTTTCGAAATAAAAGGTAGCCTATGTCCCTTCTTAAGCTCTAGTCTATATCTGTACAAAATTTCACAATAATCGGTTCAGTAGTTTCGGCGTGAAAGCGTAACAGACAGATAGACAGAGTTACTTTCGCATTTATAATATAAGTAAGGAAGTAAGGATAAAAAAAAAACAAAATAAATCATACAACTAGATAAGTAGGTATATGTAATGTATTACCTACCGATCGACATATTATTATACCGACTTGAGTACCTAGTATCACAAAATAAGAATTATACTACGTAAGTATTCTTTACCACTACTGCACTGCCGATACACCTGCCACGAGAATAGTACTGAATATCAAATTGTTTAAAGAAAGGGGTTACAAAATTGATTAAGGGATTAGATGGTTTTACATGAAAAACATCTTTAATCATAGCTCCAGGCTCTTTGGTTAGAGATTTTGAAGCAAACCTAATTTTAGTGTTTCGATCTTCTTAAATTTGTTTTCTTTGTGAGTAAATAAACAATGCGTTACTATGACATGGAATCAATTTATTAAGCTTGTGCCCGTGACTTCGTTTGTGTGGACTTCGGAATTAATCAAAGATTTTTCAAGCAAACAAAACTTACTATGTTTTACCCATAATACGATCAATGTAGAAAATTCGAATTTTAATAATAAGCATATATAATTTTATAAAAAAGACAGTCGTTAATCGTTTATCAGTTCATAACTCACGTCATAATTCACCGATACATTTTAGTGGTTGTTTTCCCGCGGCAGAACGATTTACCTTTAATAGTACTATCATAGAGAAAAAATTATACTGTACTATCATAGAGTAAAAAATACTATCGAACCAAGCGAGTTATTTTTGTAAAAATAAAAATATTTTGTTCTTAACTAATAAAAAAAAAATCTACAACTCTAAAGCTGACAACTCGTAAACGATAGTTTCTTTTACGAGATGTGACGTATTTGGGTACTGCCTGCCGCACAAAGAAGCTCCCACACAAAGTAATACAGCATTTTAGCTGGGTATGTAACGTGATTTGGAGGAGTGGTGGAGGTGCTCGTAGCTCAGCGGCGACAGCACTTTGGTATCGATTACTAAAGTTAAGCAACCAACGCCGCGGTCGTGAGTGGATGGGTGACCATTCCGACCATATTTAGTGACATTTATCACGAGCATCTCCGTGCTTCGGAAGGCACGTTAAAAGTTGGTCCCGGCCAATATCGCTTGATATTGGTCGTGAAGCCTAGTCAGAGGCCTTAAGGCGGCTTGATAACATCTGACAGTAAGGTTTAGTCACTGACCTTACAACACCCCGCCACCAATCCGCACCGGGCCCGCGTGGTGGAGTACGGCCCAAACCACCTCATAGTTCAGGTGAGGCCTGTGCCCTGCAGTGGGACGTATATAGGCATACTTTACTTTACTTTACTTATGTAACGTGATTTAGCTTGCGACATTTCAACAAAGAAAGCCGCTCTGCACAGACTTACCTAGTGGTCACCTGAGCTAATTTCGCCCGGTACCCACGTGGCACCGCTCCGCTGGTGGGTGGGGAAGGGGGGGCAAAGTCGCATATACCCCGATGCACTATGACGTCGATATGTACAAAGAGCAAATAGGTCGTGTTTGGTATCGTTTTCGTATAAATCAAGCAAAAGCAAGGAATTCATTTTTGGAACAACATTTTTACTTGTTCATAGAAAAATACAGAGTAATGCGCAAAAATAGAAAAATGTAAAAAAAAATTTTTTAGAGTCCTTTTAACATGCAATTTAAATTCATATACAGGCATTTTAACAATGGATTGTGGTAATTTATTAAAAAAACGAATAGAATTGCCCATGAAAGAACTTCCTACCTTGTGAAATCTAAACATTGGAACGGCAAGTTTATCTTTATGCCTGGTATTATACTTATGTATGTCATTTTTCTTAGTAAACAAGTGCATATTTTTGCGGACATACATAATATTTTCAAAAATATATTGTGAAGCGACTGTAAGTACGTTAATTTCTTTAAATAGTTCTCGAATAATAGTTAGCGAATCTCGGGGCCTAAGATTGTAAATAGCCCGAACAGCTCTCTTTTGCAGGACAAATATGCAATGTTTCAATATCTGCAGCTGAGCCTCTCTCAGTTTAAATTCTCAGAGGTAGTCAGAGGTATATTACAATTAGTACAAGTACTAATACGTTTATTATCTAATAATTTTGTTTTATTGACAAAACTGTTAATATTATAAACTAACAGGGTAGCTATTTGTTTCTTAAATTTATAAGGCAGGTGTAAAGAGCTGCCTGTCAATATAAAATATATTATTAATATATTTATTTGTGTCAAAAAACACAAATTTGTCATGACGTTGTGTTATATTATAAAGTAAATTATTCAACAAATGAATACTTGTATTTTCTTGTGCTGTATGTTTTTTACAGAATGGTAAGGCACAAAAAAATATTTTTCTCACATTGAGTCCTGACAAAATAGAATAATTTTGAATAATTTTTGTCTTTGTAAGTTTATGACTATCTCCTAACATTATTACTAGTATTGAGTCAGAATTTAATTTACTACTTTGTATGCAATTAACTATTTCATCAATTGATGCGTCCGGCATACAATGGTTAACAATATTACATTTTAATTTTTTATTTAATAAGGGACCGTAACCAACTCCTTACCTATCTAAAAAAACAATAACATTACCATGATCGTTGGGTCTATTATAAGATTTTACCGGGCTGTTTAAATTTAACACTGGGGAGAACAACTCCTGGCCAAAATCTCTCTGCAGTGAAGGGTCCGGTATTGAATTTACTTTCATGTTTGGTAGTGATTTAAAACCCGTATCATGGTTACCAAGATCTAGTAAATTATTTGCTGCCAGGATGTGTTCATTTATTTGGTCTTGGGCAGAGTTGTATAAACATGTCATGGACTCCAGTGATTGGTGCAATTTTGAGATATCAGCCTGCAGTTGTCCCATATCCAAATCATATTTAGACCTACTTTCCTGTAATTTTTGATTATATATTTCTAAGCTATCTACTAAGTCTATACGTTGTTTTCTTATTAAAACATTATTATAAAAATATTTCTGTTTTTTTACAATTTTGTTAGTTTTAGAAATAAATCTATTCAGTTTTATATACTTTTTTGACTTGTTTTTACTGTTTAACCTAGATTGAATTCTATTTTCTTCAAAAACGGAATTGGCAGATGAATCCAACATTGAAGTCAAAGTGTGCCCACCCGGGGTGCCGATCAACTCCTCATGTAAGTTCTGGGTCTGCGCAAACTCTTGAAGCTTCTTTTCCTCTTCAAATTGCACAATAGTCCTATTGGCATCACGCAACTCTGACTCCAGTTCGTTGTTGCGCATAAGAGCTTGCTCGTAGACAGCACTGCACTGGTCGAAGCCGCTGATGGTAGCTAGTAGTCAATCACGGTGTAAGGCAACCTCCTGGTGTTTAACATGTAGGTTTACCAAGTCCTTCCTAAGTTCTGTGTTTCTCTGAACGACAGCATTTATTTCCTCTTCACTATCCTCTCTTTCCCTAAGTAGTTGGTTACAAGTATACCTGTTTTCTTTTAATTCCTGAAGCGCTCGCTTTAATTTTGATTCCATGTCTAATTTCGCGCCCCTACGGGTTTGCATGTCTGATTTGTCTGGAAATATCCAAAAGAACAACAGGTATAGCACGAATTTTGGTGTTATATTTTGACAAGTTAAAGTTGAACTGACCAGAATTGGACAGAGCTATCATCATCATCATCATCATCTCAGCCACAGGACGTCCACTGCTGAACATAGGCCTCCCCCAGTGACTTCCAGATCGGCCGGTTGGAAGCGGCCTGCATCCAGCGTCGTCCTGCGACTTTAACAATGTCGTCTGCCCACCTTGTGGATGGACGTCCCACGCTGCGCTTGCCGGTACGCGGCCTCCATTCCAGAACCTTTCTGCCCCATCGGCCGTCAGTTCTACGTGCTATGTGCTCCGCCCATTGCCACTTTAGCTGGTTAATCCTTCGGGCTATGTCAGCGACTTTTATTCGTTTACGGATATCCTCATTTCTGATTTGATCTCGCAAAGAAACACCGAGCATAGCCCTTTCCATAGCGCGCTGTGCAACTTTGAGCTTTCTTATAAGGCCCATAGTAAGAGGCCACGTTTCTGTTCCGTATGTCATCACTGGTAACACACACTGGTTGTAGACTTTCGTCTTTAGGCACTGAGGTATTTTGGACGAGAAGATGTTGCGTAATTACCCGAACGCTGCCCATCCGAGTTGGATTCGTCGATTGACCTCCTTCTCAAAATTGGACCTACCCAACTGGATCACTTGTCCCAGGTAAACATATTTGTCAACAATTTCGAGGATAGAGCCTCGAAATTGTTGACAAACTATTCCTCTGCAGCGAGGCGTAAGGCAGGGAGACGTTATTTCTCCGAAACTGTTCACCGCCGCATTGGAAGATGCTTTTAAACTCTTGGAATGGGAAGGATTCGGCATCAACATTAATGGCGAATACATTACTCACCTTCGTTTTGCCGACGATATTGTGGTCATGGCAGAATCGCTGGAAGACCTCGGTACAATGCTCGATGACCTTAATAGAGTTTCCCAACAGGTAGGTCTTCAGATGAACATGGACAAAACAAAGATCATGTCGAATGCCCATGTTGCGCCCTACCCAGTACCAGTTGGGGACAGAGTTAAGTTTAATTCAAATAACAATTTACTAGGAAAACAATTTAATAATTTTAACGTTAAATATAATTAATAAAATAAAAAGTGTCTGCTAATGATCTACAAGAATATATATATATTTTTAAATTAAATGTAGGGTAATTTATTTTTGAATAACAAAATTACTGCTTAAACTTTAGATCTAGGGATACAAAGTGTATTGTTATGTGTATTTAATTGTTGTTGTAAAGGACGTGGACGGCAAGAGGTTGTTTGTTATCAATATTACTTGCACTTTTCGTCAAGTAACAAGAAACACAACTAGGCCGGTAGTGAATTGTCAACTCGCGAATCTCACTTTCATAAGATCTGCGGGTCTAAAACGGCCGCATTGGATGTTTCATTTTTAATCTGATTCATTTAGTGAAATGTAGCGAAAATGATTTGCAAACCCTAAAACGGCCACATTAATAAATGAATCATATGCAATTCATTTCATCAAATGGATCATATTTGATGACGTTAAAAAAATATAGTGACGCGTCCAATCTTACTTTACGGTTTTTGTGAAAATGAATGTTTTTAACAAAACAAAGGAACAAAATATTTCAAAATACTCAAGTTTTGTGTATTCTACAAATATCAATACAAAATAATAATAATAATAACATTAAAATGGTGGTTCACCATTTTGACATTAATATGAATTACTCTTTTCATAATAAGTGGACCATATTACGATTTTCCATACAAAACTGTCAAATTAGATGAACTGCAAATATGAAATGTTCGAGGTTCATTTTATGATTCATCAAATAACATTTCATTTTAATATTTGCTAAATGAAACATATTATGAACGGAATATGAAACATCCAATGCGGCCGTTTTAGACCCGCTGGAGTGACTAGTAGTGAATCGAGCGATGGTGAAATGTAAAGTGTATGAATGTGCAAAATAACACTAGTACTCCCCCGGTTTTTCGATGTTGCAGTCCACTGAGATTCAAAATTCACCGGTACAATTGTTGACGTCACGTCAGAGTGTGATATTTCTGTTGTTCCTACGAATTCCAGGTTTCCCACTATTACACTTATACTTTGTTTACTATATTTTTAGATTTTGAAACTTTGAAGTTAAAACTAATACTTAAAACTATTTAAAATAATTATTTTAATTTAGCTGTTTCAAATGACAGCTGCCCTAACTTTTCTTCCTAACTGCGGGAAAACAACCACTAAAATGTCTCGGTGTATATATTTTAGTTGATTGATATATATTAATATATATTGATATAAAACATAATAGCCCGTTGGGTCCAAATAACTGTTTAAATTTTAAGATGAAGTTACTTTCAACCTCCACCGATATTCCATGTTGTATGTAGGTAGGGGAGAAAACTCGTCTCTGGCTTATAATTTTATTAATTACAATACTTTCGCACATTACAACGGGTCCTACGTACTGCCCGTAGCCTCCAAGTACCTACTTGGTTTTTTTCACAGAATTATTAGTCTTGGATTTTGATTTTTTTTCCCGACTGCCAAATGAGGGTTATGTTTTTCGTCCGTATGTATGTATGTCTATTTCTTTGGCACGCCCTACAGCCTAAACCGTTTAACGGATTTTAAAGTATAATATATCAATAGATTCGTTTTAATTGTGGGATTGACAAGGGGTATGATATTTCCAGAAATTCCCGCGGGAACAGAACTTACGCAGGAAAAACGGATCTGCAATACTGATAAACCGATTTTGAAACTTTCTTTTATTAACCAAGGGTCACATATTTTCAGTGCTAATAGTATACAATACTTTATTTTCCAAAATTCCTACGGGAACAGTAAAAAAATACACTGAAAAAATAGGAAGGAAAAACCGTTACATTGATTTCAACATATGATATGTCATTAGATTCGTCTTAGTTGTGGGAGTGACATAGGCTATGTTATTACCTAGAATTCCTATAGGTATTCCTACATGAATAAAACGAGAAAAACCGATTTCAGATACTACTTACTCGAGTTAAAACCTTTTTTTCAATAAAGAGTTACAAATAAGGCTTTATAGTTCATTGAAAAGTAGGAGTAGGTACACTATAAACTAAAAAGTCAAATATAAAATAAATTTATTTAAAAAAACAAAAAACCCGACTGCGTAAAAAGTGAACCTAAAAGATGAAAACAAGATTTAAAGAATCAATTTGCTTTCGGAGGCATCAAATCCATTAACAGCATATGATGATTGACTTGGTATGCACTGCGTTAAAAATTGGGACATGTAAAAGTGCCTTTTATGGCCAATTTACAGAAATAAATGATTTGATTTTTGGTTAGTACCTAATTATGTAATTTAAATCCGTGTAGAAAAAGTCGAATCAAGTAACATGGATTTGATGCCTAAGACTTGCAGTCTTAGGCATCAAATCCATGTTAGTCAGTCAGTCAGTCATTGATTCTTTAAATCTTGTTTTCATTTTTTAAGTTCACTTTTTACGCAGTCGGGTTTTTTGATTTTTTAAATTAATTTATTTTATTTTATGAAGTTACTTGATGATTGTCTATCGACCATATCCCCATCAATCATTGACACAATATATTGTGTACTGCAAGAAAGGTATGATTCTGGTGCAAGATAGCTTACTAAGTTTAGTTTTGAGCGAGTAACTCTATATTAAATCTAAATATATATAACTGAAAGGTGACTGACTAACAAAGTAATAATGTTTATTTACTGTTTTTTTAATACTTGAAAAAAAAAACGTCCGCCTCAGGTGGGATCCGAATCCACGTACATCGCATACCGGGCGAGTGTTTTACCACTAAGCTACCGACGTTAGCCGACTCGACGAAATCTTTCAAGTGGTTCTCGCTGTCAAAGCCAGCGTATTTTTTTTTCAAGTATTAAAAATCTTAGATAAACCTAGCTTGGTAATTGCTAAAAACAAAAAAAAATAATTTATTTATTGTGTAATATAATTTCGTTTTAGGGTTCCTTTGGAAACAACTTTAAATGGGGCCAGTGTACCCCAGGCAGTCTACTTCCACGACCAACTTCAATGTTCCCCTGAGACACGCACGATACGAGAAAACACAAGTATGAAAAACAGAGTTAATAGGTCAGTAATTGTTATACTAAACTTGATCCCACCGGTCTACGGATCAATTAAGCATAGATCAATTAATTTAAAAAAAAACTAGAAACCGACTTCAAAAATGAACTAAAAGGCGAAAAACAATATTTTCTTAACTAAACATACTTACATATACATTATCAGTTATTTTGGAGTCGGTGCGAATGAACACATTTTAACTCTCCATGGAGCACCAACTCCAAAAATAACTCGGTTCCTAGTTTTATTAAACTTTTTTTATTTACCTTTTTAGTGTTAGGACTTTAACAATATTTTATCGTCTATTTGAGGATTTATTATTATGGAAGTCGTTTAACAAGATCGTTATCAACAGAAGTGTCGTCGTCGTAACCATGGGATAACCGTTCAATGCCTAAGTCAATTTATATAAAACGAACTAATATATTTTTTCTCGTCTCTGGGTGTACTGGTTTACGCCCCCAGTAAATAAAATTACTATCTGGCACCTCGTAAGCGCCACGTCGCGTAACGCCACAAAAATATTTAGATAAGGAAATATTATCGTGACAGAAACAAGAGGGTCAAACGGCATAGGTACTTCTTAATAACCAAGTTCAAACACTTGCATCTATCGATCATAACCTACAAAATTAACCCCATGCGGGATACGAACAGCAACCAATACTGTTTAGCTCAATAATTACTGAGATAAATATAGATACTTACCAGTATCAGCAGCCCTCGGTTCTTGTTGGGCTAGCAAGTTCAGCAGCTCATTGCCACCACGCCCCTGAAAAGCCGGGGCCAACGGAGAGAACACGCCTTCAGATGTATTCGACATGTTTCTGTTGTCTGATGGCACAAAGCTTTCCTGTCATGATGAACAATCTCGATGTTATTGCGCAAATAGTAGTATTGGGACTATTTCACGGCTTGTAAGCTTAAATCGTAGGTACTTATATCTTTTCAAGAAAATCACTAGTCTTTAGAACTTGAACGTTTTAAAAAATATATTTCAAACAAAGAAGTTAATAGAATACTCTCTTAGACCAATTAATATTTCATTTACAAATCTTTTCCGTCATTTTCGACAGCTATTAGTTAAAAAAGTCTACTTACTGTGGTTGTAGTAGCTTTAGCGTCACTAGCGGTTGTAAATATTGGCTTCGTTTCTTCCATAGAGAAATTGTTAAACGTCATAGAATCCATAACACGAAATTGAATTAAATTATAAGGCGTCTACCTTCAAGTGAACGATCGCGCTCCCGATGTACAAAAGGAACAGACGAAACACGACAGTGAGAATATATACGAAAGTGGTGTCCGTATACTGTACAGCTAACTATATCTGCTTGCCAACCTCTCCGATGCCACAAAAACAAAAAAATATCGACTACCCTCAGGTGCCGTAAATAATCGGAGAGTTCTAGAAGGAATTTCAATTATGTCTCAAATTCGGGGTAGTTTTAGAATAGTTGGCTAATTGACTTGAATATTCGTTACTCACTTTTATTAAATGCTATTGCTTGCTATGGCAAGATGTAGGTAAAGAAAGAGATACATACTTAGTACCTACCTATCAGTAGAACGTTGAGGCGTTGTAGTATTACAATAATAAGCATAATATTGAACTAATCCAAATCAATTGAACGATTTTAATTATAGTATTTAGGTTGGCTAAGTAAACGAGTAATCATTCCAATATTCTATAATAAACAGAATTACAGTGTGATTTAAGATGTGTTTGTGAATTATCTATCTGTCCACTCGTTTCCTGTATGTCACAGCAATTTTTCCCGAGGTGCTAAAAATTAGAAAAAAATGTAAGCTACACGCATCCTCCAACACGTAATCCGAAAAATAATTAATATGCTGTTAACGATGTATTAAGGTTTGAAATTGCGTTTTTTGTTAGAGGGGTCTAATTAACGACCGTCTGGTCCAGTGGTTCACGCTCCAGACTACAAAGCTAGGCAGTTGAGGGATGGAATCCCGCAACTCATTATTCTCCATTAGGTACTTCATCCTGTTCGGGTATTTCTAGTATGCTTATGTCGTCTTGGCAAACACAACAATAGAAAACAATTAAATTTATAAGAAACTAGCTGTGCCCGCGACTTCGTTCGCGTGGACTACAGGAATTTGGTGTGTCTCATAATTCAGCAACATTGTGCTCTGAGCTGAAGCACGCATCAAAAATGAGCTTTTTAAACACACCGGTTGTATTTATCAAAAAACAAACAGGCGTGACTCTGGACTTCCATATCTTTTATCCACAGGTCAAAATTTCGAAAACGCTATAATTTTTCTCTCAATATCGATTCAGTATTTTAGGCATGAAACGTAACAGAAAAAATAGGTATATAGTTTTTGCCCTCGATATGGAACATCAACTATCGCAAAAGATCGAAAATAAACTAAAGAAGTTACCGTTTCTAGGTAACCTAATCACCTAATGAAAACATAATAATACCGACCGACGTAAAAGCATTTAAAATTGAAATTAAACTACGAATAATCAAAACGTATTCGACTTTTTTTCTCTATTCGTACGAAGTTGTTACTTAAGATACAACAAAAGACGTGTTACTTGCGCGAGGCATTAGCCTACAACGCCATCTAGAGACAAACGATGAAAACATTTCTCCGTTGTATAAGTTCCCCCATATCCACCCCTTCAAGCCTTTTTTTCGAAATAAAAGGTAGCCTATGTCCCTTCTTAAGCTCTAGTCTATATCTGTACAAAATTTCACAATAATCGGTTCAGTAGTTTCGGCGTGAAAGCGTAACAGACAGATAGACAGAGTTACTTTCGCATTTATAATATAAGTAAGGAAGTAAGGATAAAAAAAAAACAAAATAAATCATACAACTAGATAAGTAGGTATATGTAATGTATTACCTACCGATCGACATATTATTATACCGACTTGAGTACCTAGTATCACAAAATAAGAATTATACTACGTAAGTATTCTTTACCACTACTGCACTGCCGATACACCTGCCACGAGAATAGTACTGAATATCAAATTGTTTAAAGAAAGGGGTTACAAAATTGATTAAGGGATTAGATGGTTTTACATGAAAAACATCTTTAATCATAGCTCCAGGCTCTTTGGTTAGAGATTTTGAAGCAAACCTAATTTTAGTGTTTCGATCTTCTTAAATTTGTTTTCTTTGTGAGTAAATAAACAATGCGTTACTATGACATGGAATCAATTTATTAAGCTTGTGCCCGTGACTTCGTTTGTGTGGACTTCGGAATTAATCAAAGATTTTTCAAGCAAACAAAACTTACTATGTTTTACCCATAATACGATCAATGTAGAAAATTCGAATTTTAATAATAAGCATATATAATTTTATAAAAAAGACAGTCGTTAATCGTTTATCAGTTCATAACTCACGTCATAATTCACCGATACATTTTAGTGGTTGTTTTCCCGCGGCAGAACGATTTACCTTTAATAGTACTATCATAGAGAAAAAATTATACTGTACTATCATAGAGTAAAAAATACTATCGAACCAAGCGAGTTATTTTTGTAAAAATAAAAATATTTTGTTCTTAACTAATAAAAAAAAAATCTACAACTCTAAAGCTGACAACTCGTAAACGATAGTTTCTTTTACGAGATGTGACGTATTTGGGTACTGCCTGCCGCACAAAGAAGCTCCCACACAAAGTAATACAGCATTTTAGCTGGGTATGTAACGTGATTTGGAGGAGTGGTGGAGGTGCTCGTAGCTCAGCGGCGACAGCACTTTGGTATCGATTACTAAAGTTAAGCAACCAACGCCGCGGTCGTGAGTGGATGGGTGACCATTCCGACCATATTTAGTGACATTTATCACGAGCATCTCCGTGCTTCGGAAGGCACGTTAAAAGTTGGTCCCGGCCAATATCGCTTGATATTGGTCGTGAAGCCTAGTCAGAGGCCTTAAGGCGGCTTGATAACATCTGACAGTAAGGTTTAGTCACTGACCTTACAACACCCCGCCACCAATCCGCACCGGGCCCGCGTGGTGGAGTACGGCCCAAACCACCTCATAGTTCAGGTGAGGCCTGTGCCCTGCAGTGGGACGTATATAGGCATACTTTACTTTACTTTACTTATGTAACGTGATTTAGCTTGCGACATTTCAACAAAGAAAGCCGCTCTGCACAGACTTACCTAGTGGTCACCTGAGCTAATTTCGCCCGGTACCCACGTGGCACCGCTCCGCTGGTGGGTGGGGAAGGGGGGGCAAAGTCGCATATACCCCGATGCACTATGACGTCGATATGTACAAAGAGCAAATAGGTCGTGTTTGGTATCGTTTTCGTATAAATCAAGCAAAAGCAAGGAATTCATTTTTGGAACAACATTTTTACTTGTTCATAGAAAAATACAGAGTAATGCGCAAAAATAGAAAAATGTAAAAAAAAATTTTTTAGAGTCCTTTTAACATGCAATTTAAATTCATATACAGGCATTTTAACAATGGATTGTGGTAATTTATTAAAAAAACGAATAGAATTGCCCATGAAAGAACTTCCTACCTTGTGAAATCTAAACATTGGAACGGCAAGTTTATCTTTATGCCTGGTATTATACTTATGTATGTCATTTTTCTTAGTAAACAAGTGCATATTTTTGCGGACATACATAATATTTTCAAAAATATATTGTGAAGCGACTGTAAGTACGTTAATTTCTTTAAATAGTTCTCGAATAATAGTTAGCGAATCTCGGGGCCTAAGATTGTAAATAGCCCGAACAGCTCTCTTTTGCAGGACAAATATGCAATGTTTCAATATCTGCAGCTGAGCCTCTCTCAGTTTAAATTCTCAGAGGTAGTCAGAGGTATATTACAATTAGTACAAGTACTAATACGTTTATTATCTAATAATTTTGTTTTATTGACAAAACTGTTAATATTATAAACTAACAGGGTAGCTATTTGTTTCTTAAATTTATAAGGCAGGTGTAAAGAGCTGCCTGTCAATATAAAATATATTATTAATATATTTATTTGTGTCAAAAAACACAAATTTGTCATGACGTTGTGTTATATTATAAAGTAAATTATTCAACAAATGAATACTTGTATTTTCTTGTGCTGTATGTTTTTTACAGAATGGTAAGGCACAAAAAAATATTTTTCTCACATTGAGTCCTGACAAAATAGAATAATTTTGAATAATTTTTGTCTTTGTAAGTTTATGACTATCTCCTAACATTATTACTAGTATTGAGTCAGAATTTAATTTACTACTTTGTATGCAATTAACTATTTCATCAATTGATGCGTCCGGCATACAATGGTTAACAATATTACATTTTAATTTTTTATTTAATAAGGGACCGTAACCAACTCCTTACCTATCTAAAAAAACAATAACATTACCATGATCGTTGGGTCTATTATAAGATTTTACCGGGCTGTTTAAATTTAACACTGGGGAGAACAACTCCTGGCCAAAATCTCTCTGCAGTGAAGGGTCCGGTATTGAATTTACTTTCATGTTTGGTAGTGATTTAAAACCCGTATCATGGTTACCAAGATCTAGTAAATTATTTGCTGCCAGGATGTGTTCATTTATTTGGTCTTGGGCAGAGTTGTATAAACATGTCATGGACTCCAGTGATTGGTGCAATTTTGAGATATCAGCCTGCAGTTGTCCCATATCCAAATCATATTTAGACCTACTTTCCTGTAATTTTTGATTATATATTTCTAAGCTATCTACTAAGTCTATACGTTGTTTTCTTATTAAAACATTATTATAAAAATATTTCTGTTTTTTTACAATTTTGTTAGTTTTAGAAATAAATCTATTCAGTTTTATATACTTTTTTGACTTGTTTTTACTGTTTAACCTAGATTGAATTCTATTTTCTTCAAAAACGGAATTGGCAGATGAATCCAACATTGAAGTCAAAGTGTGCCCACCCGGGGTGCCGATCAACTCCTCATGTAAGTTCTGGGTCTGCGCAAACTCTTGAAGCTTCTTTTCCTCTTCAAATTGCACAATAGTCCTATTGGCATCACGCAACTCTGACTCCAGTTCGTTGTTGCGCATAAGAGCTTGCTCGTAGACAGCACTGCACTGGTCGAAGCCGCTGATGGTAGCTAGTAGTCAATCACGGTGTAAGGCAACCTCCTGGTGTTTAACATGTAGGTTTACCAAGTCCTTCCTAAGTTCTGTGTTTCTCTGAACGACAGCATTTATTTCCTCTTCACTATCCTCTCTTTCCCTAAGTAGTTGGTTACAAGTATACCTGTTTTCTTTTAATTCCTGAAGCGCTCGCTTTAATTTTGATTCCATGTCTAATTTCGCGCCCCTACGGGTTTGCATGTCTGATTTGTCTGGAAATATCCAAAAGAACAACAGGTATAGCACGAATTTTGGTGTTATATTTTGACAAGTTAAAGTTGAACTGACCAGAATTGGACAGAGCTATCATCATCATCATCATCATCTCAGCCACAGGACGTCCACTGCTGAACATAGGCCTCCCCCAGTGACTTCCAGATCGGCCGGTTGGAAGCGGCCTGCATCCAGCGTCGTCCTGCGACTTTAACAATGTCGTCTGCCCACCTTGTGGATGGACGTCCCACGCTGCGCTTGCCGGTACGCGGCCTCCATTCCAGAACCTTTCTGCCCCATCGGCCGTCAGTTCTACGTGCTATGTGCTCCGCCCATTGCCACTTTAGCTGGTTAATCCTTCGGGCTATGTCAGCGACTTTTATTCGTTTACGGATATCCTCATTTCTGATTTGATCTCGCAAAGAAACACCGAGCATAGCCCTTTCCATAGCGCGCTGTGCAACTTTGAGCTTTCTTATAAGGCCCATAGTAAGAGGCCACGTTTCTGTTCCGTATGTCATCACTGGTAACACACACTGGTTGTAGACTTTCGTCTTTAGGCACTGAGGTATTTTGGACGAGAAGATGTTGCGTAATTACCCGAACGCTGCCCATCCGAGTTGGATTCGTCGATTGACCTCCTTCTCAAAATTGGACCTACCCAACTGGATCACTTGTCCCAGGTAAACATATTTGTCAACAATTTCGAGGATAGAGCCTCGAAATTGTTGACAAACTATTCCTCTGCAGCGAGGCGTAAGGCAGGGAGACGTTATTTCTCCGAAACTGTTCACCGCCGCATTGGAAGATGCTTTTAAACTCTTGGAATGGGAAGGATTCGGCATCAACATTAATGGCGAATACATTACTCACCTTCGTTTTGCCGACGATATTGTGGTCATGGCAGAATCGCTGGAAGACCTCGGTACAATGCTCGATGACCTTAATAGAGTTTCCCAACAGGTAGGTCTTCAGATGAACATGGACAAAACAAAGATCATGTCGAATGCCCATGTTGCGCCCTACCCAGTACCAGTTGGGGACAGAGTTAAGTTTAATTCAAATAACAATTTACTAGGAAAACAATTTAATAATTTTAACGTTAAATATAATTAATAAAATAAAAAGTGTCTGCTAATGATCTACAAGAATATATATATATTTTTAAATTAAATGTAGGGTAATTTATTTTTGAATAACAAAATTACTGCTTAAACTTTAGATCTAGGGATACAAAGTGTATTGTTATGTGTATTTAATTGTTGTTGTAAAGGACGTGGACGGCAAGAGGTTGTTTGTTATCAATATTACTTGCACTTTTCGTCAAGTAACAAGAAACACAACTAGGCCGGTAGTGAATTGTCAACTCGCGAATCTCACTTTCATAAGATCTGCGGGTCTAAAACGGCCGCATTGGATGTTTCATTTTTAATCTGATTCATTTAGTGAAATGTAGCGAAAATGATTTGCAAACCCTAAAACGGCCACATTAATAAATGAATCATATGCAATTCATTTCATCAAATGGATCATATTTGATGACGTTAAAAAAATATAGTGACGCGTCCAATCTTACTTTACGGTTTTTGTGAAAATGAATGTTTTTAACAAAACAAAGGAACAAAATATTTCAAAATACTCAAGTTTTGTGTATTCTACAAATATCAATACAAAATAATAATAATAATAACATTAAAATGGTGGTTCACCATTTTGACATTAATATGAATTACTCTTTTCATAATAAGTGGACCATATTACGATTTTCCATACAAAACTGTCAAATTAGATGAACTGCAAATATGAAATGTTCGAGGTTCATTTTATGATTCATCAAATAACATTTCATTTTAATATTTGCTAAATGAAACATATTATGAACGGAATATGAAACATCCAATGCGGCCGTTTTAGACCCGCTGGAGTGACTAGTAGTGAATCGAGCGATGGTGAAATGTAAAGTGTATGAATGTGCAAAATAACACTAGTACTCCCCCGGTTTTTCGATGTTGCAGTCCACTGAGATTCAAAATTCACCGGTACAATTGTTGACGTCACGTCAGAGTGTGATATTTCTGTTGTTCCTACGAATTCCAGGTTTCCCACTATTACACTTATACTTTGTTTACTATATTTTTAGATTTTGAAACTTTGAAGTTAAAACTAATACTTAAAACTATTTAAAATAATTATTTTAATTTAGCTGTTTCAAATGACAGCTGCCCTAACTTTTCTTCCTAACTGCGGGAAAACAACCACTAAAATGTCTCGGTGTATATATTTTAGTTGATTGATATATATTAATATATATTGATATAAAACATAATAGCCCGTTGGGTCCAAATAACTGTTTAAATTTTAAGATGAAGTTACTTTCAACCTCCACCGATATTCCATGTTGTATGTAGGTAGGGGAGAAAACTCGTCTCTGGCTTATAATTTTATTAATTACAATACTTTCGCACATTACAACGGGTCCTACGTACTGCCCGTAGCCTCCAAGTACCTACTTGGTTTTTTTCACAGAATTATTAGTCTTGGATTTTGATTTTTTTTCCCGACTGCCAAATGAGGGTTATGTTTTTCGTCCGTATGTATGTATGTCTATTTCTTTGGCACGCCCTACAGCCTAAACCGTTTAACGGATTTTAAAGTATAATATATCAATAGATTCGTTTTAATTGTGGGATTGACAAGGGGTATGATATTTCCAGAAATTCCCGCGGGAACAGAACTTACGCAGGAAAAACGGATCTGCAATACTGATAAACCGATTTTGAAACTTTCTTTTATTAACCAAGGGTCACATATTTTCAGTGCTAATAGTATACAATACTTTATTTTCCAAAATTCCTACGGGAACAGTAAAAAAATACACTGAAAAAATAGGAAGGAAAAACCGTTACATTGATTTCAACATATGATATGTCATTAGATTCGTCTTAGTTGTGGGAGTGACATAGGCTATGTTATTACCTAGAATTCCTATAGGTATTCCTACATGAATAAAACGAGAAAAACCGATTTCAGATACTACTTACTCGAGTTAAAACCTTTTTTTCAATAAAGAGTTACAAATAAGGCTTTATAGTTCATTGAAAAGTAGGAGTAGGTACACTATAAACTAAAAAGTCAAATATAAAATAAATTTATTTAAAAAAACAAAAAACCCGACTGCGTAAAAAGTGAACCTAAAAGATGAAAACAAGATTTAAAGAATCAATTTGCTTTCGGAGGCATCAAATCCATTAACAGCATATGATGATTGACTTGGTATGCACTGCGTTAAAAATTGGGACATGTAAAAGTGCCTTTTATGGCCAATTTACAGAAATAAATGATTTGATTTTTGGTTAGTACCTAATTATGTAATTTAAATCCGTGTAGAAAAAGTCGAATCAAGTAACATGGATTTGATGCCTAAGACTTGCAGTCTTAGGCATCAAATCCATGTTAGTCAGTCAGTCAGTCATTGATTCTTTAAATCTTGTTTTCATTTTTTAAGTTCACTTTTTACGCAGTCGGGTTTTTTGATTTTTTAAATTAATTTATTTTATTTTATGAAGTTACTTGATGATTGTCTATCGACCATATCCCCATCAATCATTGACACAATATATTGTGTACTGCAAGAAAGGTATGATTCTGGTGCAAGATAGCTTACTAAGTTTAGTTTTGAGCGAGTAACTCTATATTAAATCTAAATATATATAACTGAAAGGTGACTGACTGACTGACATAGTGATCTATCAAAACACAGCACAAACCACTGGACGGATCGGGCTGAAATTTGTTATGACGTAGGCATTCGCTAGAAAGGACTTTTCAAAATTCATCCCCTGAGGAGATGAAATGAGGGTCCAAAGTTTGTATGAAACTTTTTATTCATTGAAGATATTTGCATAAAATCTTCTTCTTTTAAATATATATAACTCAAAGGTGACTGACTGACTGACATAACATAGTGATCTATCGACGCACAGCCCAAACCACTGGACGGATCGGGCTGAAATTTGTCATGCAGGTAGATGTTATGATGACGTAGGCATCCGCTAAGAAAAGACTTCAAAATTCATCCCCTGAGGGGATGAAATGGGGGTCCAAAGTTTGTATGAAACTTTTTATTCCTTGAAGATATTTGCATGAAATTTGGTATGAATTAAGTATGGCAAAAATAATGAGTTACGATTTTCAGCGTTTTCTAAAATCGGGTTGGATTTTAAGAGGGTTAAATAGGGGATGAAAGTTTTAAATAAGCGCACAGGCTTAGGCCTAGGTATTCCTTTTATGACGTAACATTCCACTAAGGAAAGATTTTCTAAAATTAAACCCCTAAGAGGGTAAAATAGGGGATGAAAGTTTAAAATAAACGCACGGGCCGAACCCTTAAGGCTAGAAAATTGAAATTACTCGCACACGTATTCCTCATATGACGAAAGCATCTACTAAGGAAGGTTTTTCCAAAATTCAATAGGGGTGGAATAGGGGATAAAAGTTTGTATGAAACTTTTATTTCTTGAACTTATTTGCATGAAATTTGAATTAAGAACAGAAAAAAATAATGCTTTACATATTTCAGCGTTCAGCAACATTCATTGTCGTTTTTTTACTCAAGTCTTAAGGTAAAAAGGGAAATAAAGTTTTGTATTTATGTAGGCAATAGTAGTAGTCCCTACATGTGTATCGAGTTACTACTGCTGCCTCTTCTATCTGTCTGACTGTCTGTCTGTCAAGAGAAAATATCTCATATCACCATCATCAGCCCTTGGAAGTCTACAGCGAGCGGCTCTGGGCCGTTTGCGTCAAGCGGCTGCCCATTACCCTGATTTGGTCGGCAGTCCACCGCGTTGTCGGCCTGTCTACGCTTCGTCTTCCAGTTAGTGGTGGCCAGTCAAGAATTTTTCTTCCCTAACGGTTGTCAGTTCTGCAAGCGAAGTTGCCCTATTGCCGCTTTAGCTTAGCAATTAGAAAAGCTATGACGGTGACTTTGGTTCTTCAGGTTTGGGCAAATATCTCAGCTGTCTGGAATTGTTTGAGAAACTTGTGGATGGACCTCCGCCCGTCTATCTGTCAGTCTGTCTGCTGTCTGTCTGCCACGAGCAAATAGCTTAGCTGTCAGCCGCTCAGAGATCGTCGATCGACAGTCGAGCGACAGACTAAAGTGCGTTGAGTGCGAGCTTCAACCTATATAATACAGCATACGCTATATTTGCGAATAATTGATTTGCAAATATTGTTTTTTTACCGTTTATTTACCTGTTAAGCACATTTTTTTACCACCTGCCCGTGGTGCACCCTGCTGGACAACGGACAAGGCTCTGGCGACCGAACCGTTGGCGGTATAACCGACTAAACGCAGAGCCAAATATCTCTGGCCAGTGGCGGGCAGCAGCGTCACTGGTGCGAGGCTCTGTGCTGCGCTCACCAACCCGCTTGCCCAGCGTGGTAAGTACGGGCATATACCCCCCATGAGTAGAAAAAAAAACCACGGCCCCTAGTTCCCGGCCGCCCTACTATTCTGGGTCACGGCAGCGGCCTCGGTTACGGTAGGATAGGGGGTGCGAAGAATCCCCGGGCTACGGACGGCTGCCACAAACCACTGACCTTGGCAACGTACAACGGACGCAGTCTACGGCTGGATGAAGACCTGGTGGAACTCGAGGAAGAGCTTAAAAACATCAGATGGCATATTCTAGGGTTGTCAGAAGTTCGAAGACAGGGGGAGGACACGGTGACCCTGGAATCTGGCAACATTTTCTTCTGTCGAGAGGGAGACCAACTCTCCCAAGGTGGCGTAGGTTTCCTTGTCCACAAAGATCTCCGTGACAACGTGTTTGAGATATCAAGCGTGTTGACCCGGGTAGCCTACCTTGTGCTAAACTGACCGAAAGGTACTACCTCAAAGTCATACAGGTATATGCGCCGACGTCGACAGGACATTCGGATGATGTGGTCGAGGCCGTGTATGAAGATATATCTAAGGCCATACACTATACAACCAAGACCCACTTCACCGTTGTCATGGGCGACTTCAACGCCAAAGTAGGAGAACAGGAACGTGACGAATCGTGTGTAGGACAGCACGGCTATGGAACCAGGAACCACAGGGGGCGAATGCTGGTAAAATTTCTGTGTATGCAGGCTGCATGAACACCTTTTTCCAGAAGAAGCCCCAGAGAAAGTGGACCTGGCTAAGCCCCGATGGTAAGACGAAGAATGAGATAGACTTCATCATGACAGACACGAAGCATATATTTAGGGATGTCTCTGTGGTAAATAGGTTTAATAGGTTTAACACCGGTAGGGGTCGACTCTTCGTCCGACACTGGTCCAGGCCGGCCAAGACTCCAAAAAATTTCAGTTGGAGCTCCGAAACCGATTCGCTGCTTTGGAAACTACTGAGGACGTGGATAGGGACCTTGATGTTGTGATTGGAGTCATACGCGAAGTGGGAAACAGGCACTTTAAGGGAAAGCGAGCGTGCCGAGACGCCAAACTTTCGGGCGGGACTTTGGAACTGACGAAACGTCGACGGGAAATGCCAGAGGAAGCTTTGTCTGGCACCAATAAAAAGATCCGGAGATTGGTGAGACGCGACCTCCGCAGCTACAATACTCGCCTCATAGAGGAGGTGAGTGCCGTGTGGTGCCGGCACGTTAAAAGAATTGCACCACCCCCTCTCTTCCTATGGGTGTCGTAAGAGGCGACTACAGAAGAACCGCCATAAGAAGACGGGCAGCAGCGTCTCCTCTCCTCCATTGGCTAAACTGCGATCGCCAACCCGCCTGCCAAGCGTGGCGATTATGGCAAAATCCTCCTTTTGGAGAGGCCTGTGTCCAGCAGTGGACTGATATAGGCTGGTACAATAAGGTACATGGTAGCAATCCCGTAACAAACTATTCTAATTTTAGTGACCATGAAAGTTTAAAACAATATATTGATATAGGCTGGTGATGATGATGATGAGAGGAGGCGATTAAGCAGAATCGGGGGTCGAAGGTCTTCACTAAAAGATTGGGAACAAGTCACCTGACAAAGCTGTAAACCTCGGATGGCAGAATCGTCCCATCGGTTCCGGAGATTCTGGCCGAAATCGAAGGCTTTTACTGCCGATTGTACGCATTGCATTCCCTACAGCCGCAGCCCGACGCGAATGATCCAAGAGCCAAGCTTACCATCTCCCAAGACGTGGAGGAGGATGAGATTGAGGCGGCCCTCGGACAGCTTAGTAATGGGAAGGCTCCCGGCGAAGACGGAATCACATCTGAGCTCTTAAAAGCTGCAGGCCAACCAGTGCTTGGTGAACTTAAGAGGCTCTTCAACTCCGTCATAGCCAATAGGACAACTCCAGAAGCGCGGAGTGGGGGCGTGGTGGCATTTTTTTTCAAGAAAGGAGACAAAAGTCTCTTGAAAAACTATTGACCAATCACGCTCCTGAGACACGTTTACAAGCCGTTCTCGAGGGGTTATCACAAACCGTCTTTCCGCAAGATTTGACGCTTTCTAGCCACCGGAACAGGCTGGGTTTCGCAAAGGTTACATACAGTACCAGTACACGGTGCGGCAGGTTATACAGAAGTCCGAAGAGTATAACTAGCCCCTGTGCTTGGCCTTTGTGGACTATGAGAAAGCCTTCGACTCGGTCGAAACCTGGACTATTCTGGAATCCTTGCAGCGATGCCAAGTCGATTGGCGGTACGTGAAGGTGCTAAGAAGCCTGTACAGTATGGCATCCATGTCCGTCCAAGTACAAAACCACCGAACAAAACCCATCCAGCTGCTCCGAGGTGTTAGACAGGGAGATGATATATCTCCGAAACTGTTCACCAACGCACTGGAGGATGTGTTCAAGACGCTGGATTGGAATGGACTGGGCATCAATGTAAATGGCGAATATCTTACGCATCTTCGCTTTGCCGATGACATTATGGCAGAATCGCTGCAGGATTTGCATATTAAAATGCTGCACAGACTTAATGCTGCCTCGAAACGCGTGGGGCTTGGGATGAATTTGGACAAGACAAAGGTAATGTTCAACGAACATGTCATCCCGGACCCAATTTCCGTCGAGGGCACTACGCTCGAGGTTGTCCAAGAGTACGTCTACCTTGGACAAGTACTACAGCTCGGTAGAGACAACTTCGAGCGGGAAATCGCCAGAAGAGTGCAGCTTGGCTAGGCAGCATTTGGGAAATTGCGTCATATCTTGTCGACACTGCCGCAGTGCCTAAAAAGCCGGGTGTTTAACCAATGCGTCCTACCAGTTTTAACCTACGGAGCCGAAACGTGTAACATGACAGTCAAGTTGGCCCACCGACTACACGTCACTCAGCGTGCTATGGAAAGGTCTATGTTGGGGATCTCATTAAGGGATAATATCCGGAACGAGGTCATACGACATAAGACTAAGGTGACTGATATAGTCCAAAAATGTAGCAAGCTGAAGTGGCAGTGGGCTGGCCATGTCTGTCGCAGAACCGACGAGAGGTGGAGCAGAAAGGTTCTCGAATGGAGACCAGGCTTAGGCAAACGTAGTGTAGTGTAGGACGCCCCCCGGCTAGATGGACCGATGACCTGAAGAAGGCAGCTGGCAGCGACTGGATGCAAAGGGCGGGAGATGGTGCGCTGTGGCGCTCCTTGGGGGAGGCCTATATGGTGATAACAGGCTGATATGATGAATTGGATTACCTTTAAAGTTTATATTGTTTCTTTTTTTTAAACTAGATTAACGCGGGCGAAGCCGCGGGTAACAGCTAGTTAGCAATATACGATTCAAAGATTCAAAGATTATTTATTCACCGAGACAAGGTAATACAGTGGTGATGTCATAATAATTTAGTCCAGCTTATCTCACCAGCGCAGCTAGTGTGTGATAGTAAGTTATAAATGGTAGTTACTATTTTAAATTTATTATTTATGTCAGTATTAGACATGCATAGATCAAATATTTTTCCAATAGCAAATAATTAATTACAAAAATGTCAATACAAGCATGTTATCTAAACAAATTTAGTCATTATTACATTTTATTCAATAAAAATGTCAAGTTATAATATTTATTATTATCAAATTTTTTAACGACACCGGATATTAAGACCGGATACACACAGGCTTAAAATAAATTGAAATAAGAAATATAACAAAGGAACTAGAACTTGTATGTCAAATAATCCTTTATTGAGTAGAAGCATTTGTCAATCAAAAAACTAAATAATTTTCTATTGAACAAATTTCCATTAAGCTCTCTCAGTGCCGCTGGTAATTTATTAAAGACGACAATGGCCATACAATAACAGTTACGTTTGTATAAAGCAGATCTTGCCGTGGGGTGAGCTAGTCTGTTTTTATGTCTGCCACTAAACTTATACACATCCTCGAACTTGGCAAATAGATCGGGATATGTTTTTACAAACTTGCACAATTCAAAAATATATAGGCAGGGCAGAGTGAGGAGCCTATATTCCTTAAAGATTGGAGTACAAGGGGTCCACGGGGGGGGGGGGGGGGGGCGGGGGTACGTTGAAGATAGCACGTAAACAGTTTTTTTGTGCAATGAATATTTTAGTATGAGACCATACCGAAGCACAGAAGCGACATAACCATGATAGGCTAAGAGGGCAGTCTTACAGTCTGTTATTTTAGCCGGTTTCCATAGAGCATACACAAATCTATTATTTTTGCATTAAGTATGTCAATATGCGGTGTCCATGTATGATCAAGTACTATTCCGAGAAAAGTAAAATTTAATTAATTTAGTTTTGGAAACATTTACTTTAAGATTATTTTCTGTTAACCAGTCTATACATTTATTTACAGTTTGATTGATTTCACATATGTGTTTTTCAATATTGTCGTTACTTATGCTATAGAAACATCGTCAGCAAAGAGGGTGCACTGGTAATGTGTAATATCAGGCAAGTCGTTGATATAGATAAGGGAAAGGAGTGGCCCCAATACACTGCCCTGGGGAACTCCAAATCACGAGTACACCAGCCCTCGATTTAGATCCCTTCAACAGCGATGACAGCCAATTGCCCAACGGTAAATCATGTGACAGATTAGTATTAGCTTCTGCACCCCTACAGGACCCCGGTACTACATATACATACACTACATACAGAAGCTAATACTAATGTGTCGCGAGCGTAAGGTCAAGAGAATTACGACCTATTTGATGTAAAAGAATGTGTTTTACGTACTTTATTATTATTAAAAAAACAAGTTATTGAATTCTTGCCGTAAATTCTATATTACTAATCTTCACTTAGGCTAGGTTGCATCATCTTCTATTTCTGTTTGAATTCTTACTTTAATTATTCTAACAAACGTCAACATTCTGTCAAACTCCATACAGAAAGACCGGATAAAGTTAAAGTTAGGCTTGGTCTATACCCAGCCAAACCGGACCGGGTTAACGCGGAATCAATCCATCGCTTAAGCAAAAGGTCGTTTTTTGAACGGACGGTCGTTTATAGGCCGAGCTTTATGGTTAAAGTTAAGGTGATGCAACGATAGATATAGGCGAATTCTAAGTCTATGGATGCAAATGCAACCCAGCCTTAATGATTTCTGAACTTAGATTTCAAAAATAATGATGTACTTCGTTTCAATAATCGTATACAGACGTGAAAGTCTTTGCGACAGGATATCCGCAACTTTAATACAAACAGTATTAAAGAGTATTAAATAAATTAAATACACAAAAAATAATAATCAATTAATTGTTTATTTCATCAAATAATTCTAATTTCATCTAGTAATTAATACACATACGCCAGTTATTATGTCACTAACTATCACTTATTCGAAAAAAAAATTATAAAAAATAGGAACTTTAAAACTCACATCCACATCTTTATTAAATTCATTTCATAGTGAACATTTTACATTCAAATTCCTACTGATATTAAACTAAAACTAATACTTAAGTACTTTCAGTAGTTGATGGATGAACTCAGAAATGGTAATGTTATTTACTTTACTTTTCTAAATAGTGATAGTGATTTATGTAATGAGTGTGAGGTACCTAACATAAAATGTAAAATATTAAAGCGAGGCGGAATAACTGCACAAAAACCAGACCAAAAAGATCACGTTTCTTGTTCTGACGATAAAACTTAATAAGCCAATGCATTTTACTATGTGATTTTTGATAATCGAAAATGCTGTAAAGCATTCTTGTTGCAACCGTTCTGAGTGTCATCGGTATGACCATAAATCTATTATGTATAAGCCGAGCCGTTCGGGGCTAGCTGATTGTCATTTTAAACGATATTTTACTGGTCTCGTTCGAAGTACTGTCACATTAAGTCTAGCAAGTGGCGTTTAGCCCCGGCACTTTCTTTGATCAGCCTTAATTCTAAAAAAACTTATTAACTAATTTTAGCGGAAAAATAACTGAAGTTTGACACTTGTAGTCAACTGTTTAAGTCTCGTCTGATTGTTGATGCATGCGCTGTCGAAAGGGTGCAAGCCCTTCGAGGTGTGTGTGATGATGGGGTCCACCTGGTGCGTAGGGCGCGGGCGTGGTGGTTAGGGGCGAGCCCGCGTGCGCTATCTGGTCCCCAAGTCGGTGTCCGAGCCGCTGCCAGGCGCTCGGCACCGGTGCACGTAGGCATTCACCGATTTGTCGTCCTCGTTAATCACGCACTCGGTGCCAGGGCCGCATATGCAACTGAAATGAACATTTATATTTGAATTAAAAACTTTTTATTGTCTGTAATCGCGGTCTGAAGACATGAAATAATGAGGAGTTTCTGATAAACTAGAAGAATGTTTAAAAAAGTACATAAATCGGGACCGTTTGTCATCCATAGCCTGCTTGACTCAAACTAGACCTCTGATTATTATTTTTTTATTACTGCACTAAGTTAAAGAGGTAGAACTCGCATTTCAGTGACGGCAGCGCTTTGGTATCGATTACTAAAGTTAAGCAACTAACGCTGCGGTTGTGAGGGGATGGTTGACCATTCCAACCATAATTAGTGACATTTATTACGGGCATATCTGTTTCGGAAGGTACGTTAAAAAGTTGGTTCTGGCTGATATCGCTTGATACTGGTCGGAAGCCTAGTCAGAGGCCATAAGGCGGCATAATGACATTTGACTGACAGTAAGGTTTTAGTCCCTTTTTTTTACGTCAGGGAAATGCGTTACGCATACCACTCCAGCCGCGGGGGCGGCCGGGGGTTATGTGGGACTCCGGACGTCTGAAGTGAGGTTTTAGTACCTGGCCTTACCTCACGCCCACCACCAACCTGCACTGGGCCCATGTGGTGGAGTATGGCCCAAACCACCTCATAGTTTAGGTGAGGCCTGTGCCCTGCAGTGCGACGTCGTATCGTAGGTATGTAGTAGTGGTGGCGTTAATGGTTGACAAAAAATATTCGTTAAAAGTTAATGGTTGAATAAAAATATCGATATTTTTATTGGTTGAAAATATTAGTTAATATATTTATTCCGATACATATTTTTTATTTTTTTTTACTGTATTTGAATATATTATTACGCGTTTATTTTTATAGGTGTATTCGATAACTTTCCATCATTCTTTAACAGGTTTAGGTCTGTCTAGCATAAAACACAATGGATATAAATACTTAGTGCATAAAGTCGAAAAAATGCATCCGCATAAAATAACAGAGTCAGTTGAATATATCGAAAAGAAAGCTGTTCCATACGCCGAGTAACATCATTCTTCCTTATGCTAATGGAATAGAGTTTAATTTCATTGCAACTGTTACTACTTGTTTGACTCGCACATTTTATCGCACTAGGTAGGTACCTACACCTCGTCTCACTCACGACGCCACTCGTGTCCTAAATAATGCATTCAAATTTAGGCTCTAATCCGTTAACTTAATGTTTAAGTTAACTTACTCAATAAACGAATAATTTTTTTAGACAAGTTGGATATATTTTTAACCGACTTCAAAAAAAAGGAGGAGGTTCTCAATTCGTCTGAATG
This sequence comes from Anania fuscalis, assembly GCA_950371115.1. Lineage (NCBI taxonomy): Eukaryota > Metazoa > Arthropoda > Insecta > Lepidoptera > Crambidae > Anania > Anania fuscalis. Next base: position 11,735,733 of record OX493335.1, on the reverse strand, counting down.
TTGTTGTTTTTTTTTTTTTTTTTTTTGTATGTATGTTACGCGATTACGCCGTCAATTATGGACCGAATCCAAAATTTATTTTTTAGTTTGAAAGGGTATACTCCCGAGGTGGTCCCATTTCCACCAAGTCAGATTCTGATGATGGGATCCCTGGGAAATCGAGAGCAACCCTCAATTTTTATAGGCACCCATAATGTTTTGCATATATTTTCTGACTCGATGCTGATTTTTGAGTCTGGTAATCATCATGTCATGTTGCTGACCTGATGATGGAAGCCACAGAACTCCTTAACGGATAGGAGTTAGAAGATAATACTGCAATTTGTCGACATAACGTATTTCGCAGTGTATTGAGCAGACGTGGAGCTTATGAGGTACCAGACCGCCAATTTTTATTTACTGGGGGCGTACCCGCACACCCAGTAACGAAAAAAAATTTGAAAGTTCCTTTCTTAATTTAACCTGTTATTTTACGCGTGACCTTATCCTATGGTTACGACACCAAAATAGCCGCCGTTCTGAGGTGCGATTGTGTAAAGCAATCGTATTCATTTGACGGTTCAAAACGTACGGTATGATCTGTCAAACGGGAAATTCTAATTGTGTAAGGAGTTCATAAATCGTTAACGATTGGGTCGTCAATTTTTAACGATGAGTGAATGATGTACATGATTTTGACAGATAATTCGAATTGCGTATTTTTTTGAGCTCATTGCTAATGTCAAATGATTGCGGTGACTATTGACTCATGACAATCGTAAATATTGCTGGCAAACTTACGTTCGCTCGCCACATAAAACAAAGAAGAAGAAGTAAATATTGTGTAAATAGTGTTTTAACGGTGAGTGTTTATTGTTAAAACGAAAATAAAATTTGGTGAGATTCAAGAGTTCTTTTTCAGCACAATTTATTGTTAATCTGTGTTTTTTTAGAATAAAATGGCTCACGCTTATATAATGGGTATGCTTGAACGCGAGCGTCGCATGAGACGCTCGCAGATTAGGAAGAGGGAGCTGCGGAGATCGTCGATGCCCTGGGACATGCCGAATGGCGAGTTCATCAACAACTACAGGCTGTCGTTACCATTATTTCAACTGCTTGTTGATGAACTCGCGCCGTTCATGCCCCAAAGGCTGAGATCTACAGGGATCTCTGCTGAGCTCAAAGTGAAAATGTTTTTTGTTTTATATGATGTTAGGTACCATTAGGTTACAGGAATAATACGACTGTTATAGTGAAGCTTGGGTTGTTTTTATTTAATATACACTTTGTGTTGTTTGTTTTTGAGAGAGTGCCTTAATTTAGTACAATATTGTTCACTTACTTGTGTTTCTACTTTAAAACAAATTTAAAAGTTTTCTGACGCACTGACACACTGACAGTTAACACTTGTCATTCTTCACAGCACAGAACACTTGACGCAGTCCGCTAACGCCACCTATTGTAGAGTAGCAAAAAACTTTGCCCATCCTCTAGGGACGGGTAGCGAAACTCGTATTTCATTCGTTCTTTGCGTTTGGTTATTTGAATTGCAGAGTTAACTTTTTAGTTTTAATTCAATGTTTTAATAAATAAAAGTTTGTTCTTGAGGTGAAATCGTAAAGTTTGATTAGAAAACCGCACTTTTATTTGAATTCGATTTAATATTTGTTAAAAAAAATGAAGTTTAACCGAATGTTTTACGATAGTAAAACGCAAATCCATGAAACGTTTTTATACCACCGGTCACTTTTCGGTCTTCATGGGATGGACAAAATTACACAATTCGAATTACTTTAAACGATCGATGATCAATTGTATTCATTGTCCATCCATGAACAACTTTACACAATCGCACCTCTGGTTGGAGTGTAGGTAAACCCATTTCATAAGACTTAAAAATTTTCGTCGAAAAATTGACCCTATATAACACCTTATTTTTATCATACCATTGGATGGGGGGTCCATAGAGGACCAATATTAGTTAAGGTTACTTTGCTGTAAAGTAATTTTTGGCGAAGTTAGGAGGGAAAAAATAGAGGACTTGACACTTAAAATTGTAAAATAAAAAAGTTTAATAAAAAACTAAAAACCGACTTCAAAATGAAACTAAAAAGCGAAGAATAATATTGACTAAAACATACCTAATCAGTTCTTTTTGGAGTCAGTGCGAATGAACACATTTTAACCCTCGATGGCTGGCACCGACTCCAAAAAGAACTGATTAGGTATGTTTTAGTCATTATTATTTTTCGCTTTTTAGTTTCATTTTGAAGTCGGTTTTTAGTTTTTTATTAAACTTTTTTATTATTCTTTGCGGTATAAATATTTATTAGGTAATTTTATCAATCGGTTAGATTTATCTATACGAATAAAACTTTTAGTTGCGTTTAATTATCAACGGCTCGAATAAATATTTTAATTTGATAAGGTTAATAATATTTATTGAATAAATGTGATATTTTTTTTATTAGTTAAATTTAACTGATAATAGATATATTCACCATCTCTAGTATCTAGGCATACTTAGTTTACTTTACCTTTGCACAAGTTTGACGCTTATGAATAATTCGTTTAATTTGACCAATGTGCGGTAGAAATTACTTATAAAAGTTATACCTACTAGCTGTTGGTGACAAATGTGTCAATAATTCTGATGTTTTCTGACTTGTATATGGACCAGGCGCAGGGCGTGTGCGGCTGGCATATCTCCGAGGAGTTGGCAGGCTTCGTGGTGCTGGCCGTTGTTGCTGACACCGATGGCTCGTCTTCAGTGTTCACGGCTCGCTGTAAGTAAAAATATTTACGATAAACCCCATTATTATTTATTTATTTATTGTTATACAACGTTAACTCCAAATACCCAATATCTCTTTTAGGGACTGATTCTACCGAACCAAAAACGATGTTCTTTTATAACTTCTTGGTCACGTATACGTGAAAACACCTTGAATTTATTTATTACTCATAAAAAATATATATAAAAGTTCTCGTTTAAATAATTATGCTCTTGCATGTATCTGCAGACTCAATACAATGCTCAGCGGTATTATGGCGATGTTAATTCCTAACCCCGACCATGACATTTCGTGTGTAGTGTCGCGGATATATTTATTATTTATATAATATTTATTTATTTATGGAAAGACGTATTGTAGAGCGTCAAAGATAACATAAGTAGGCTCTAAGCCCAAAGCAGTTAGTTTTTATAAGAATCTGATGATAATTTATTTTGAACAAGCCGTACATAAAAAAGGTACAAAAATCATGTCTACCTGCGCGCCCGTCCACTTTACACTACGGTCGTGATGTTCCATGGAATGGCCATAGTAACTGCAGCATAAATGGTTTTGAACAAAAAACAATTGGGACTTTGTTCTTTCTGTTTTTTGGCAGTAACGAGTTGCGAGTAAAAACCAGACAAGTGCGAGTTAAGCTTGCGTGTGGTGTGTTCCGTGCGTTTTTTCTTGTAATCCTATAAGAATGTAATGAGATATATTTTGTTTCTTTAGTTTCAGTAGATCTGAGATGGGGGAATGGTCAATTTTCAATTTTAATATGAAAATATAAAACTGTTTATTTTAAAATTATATAAGTAAATCATTAGATACCCTCACAACAACTACAACAAGCCCGTTCCCTGGATATACATAACCACGGCAGTTTTTCTTTTCTTCTAATTTTCCCCCTTAAAGAGCCCCTTATAAATTACAACATAATATACAATATGGTTCACGAAAGCACAACTGATAGGAGTTGCACTCTTGAAACATATTATTTATCGACAAAAATAATAATTTAGGGGGTCAAATCCTCACCCAATATGAATAGCGGCCATTTTGTTTTTTTTACATTTTAGGCAATAACAAAGGCTTTATGAATATGAATTATGAATATATGAATGAATATGAAATATTAATATGTGGTCGTAAAAACATGAAAGAAATACCACCAGATATCTAAATATCTAAAAGAACAGAGTAACTGACCATAAGCTTCATTAATGGTATTTAGGGTTTCCTTGGCTAGAAAAAAAAAAATCACTAAATTATTTAAAAAAAAAATTGACAAAAAAATTAGGTACCGAACTTGGCCTTAACGGGTTAGAAGTACTGCCTATATCACATTGTATAATCAAAGGTATAAGGCTAAGAACTCACGGAGCGGTTTTCAGCCGCGCCCGCCGCAGCAGACCCGCAGCGTCTGTAGAATGTAAATCTATTATGTAAAAATTAAAACACATTTTACGACGCGTTTTACACCCGCGACGCGCGCGATTGTTTGCGGCCTAGCAACCGCGACGGGCGCGGCTGAAAACCGCTCCTTGAGTTCCTAGCCTCGCCAAATTTGCGGCTGCGTAACCACACAGAACTTCGGTCTCGTGAGTTTTGTTGAAATGAAATTCTTTATTCTGTATATAGGCCCTCTTCCGGGCACTTATACACGTCCCAACATATAACTTAGCCCTACCACCGCTTCGGGACAACATATCGGCTGGTGATGAGAAGAAACGGCGCAACAAACTCAGTCACCTTTGTCAGCCTGATTTTACTACAGGAAATGCAATTACAAGATAGTGTAAGTGCGAGCTAGGCAGGCTATTAAGTCCATGCACTCTTGTCGTTCAAGTAATCTTCAACTTTGTAGTAATCTTTTTCCAAAGGGATTTTTTTAATGTGGTTTTTAACTCATAAACAGGTAAGTCAACAAGAGTTTGTGGTACTTTATTAAAGATTTTTATACATTTCCCCAAAAATTAATTACCCACTTTCTTTAATCTGAAGCTCGGAACGGCAAGTTTATTTTTATTTCTAGTATTATAATAATGTGAATCACATTTAAGGCTAAACGAACTTAGGTTTTTTCTAACATACATAATATTGACAAAAATGTATTGTGACGCTACTGTTAATATTTTAATATCTTTAAAGACCTCCCTCAGAGAGTCGCGAGGCCGTATATTGCACGTACAGCTCTTTTCTGCAACACAAAGATTGACTCAATATCAGCAGCTGAGCCCCATAGCAATAGACCATACGACAACAAGCTATGAAAATAACTAAAGTATACTAGTCTTGCCGTTTCGACATCAGTTAAAAGCCTTATTTTCCTCACAACATAAGCCGCCGAACTGAGCCTTCCTGACAAGGCAATTATATGGGGACCCCATTGCAGTCGGGAGTCTATTGTAATTCCCAAAAAGGTTGTTGAATTGACTGCATCTATATGATCGTCTGACATATTAATATGCGTACTGACCTGCCTCACATTGGGCATAGTAAATTTGATAAGCTTGTTTTTTTTTTTGCATTAAGTAACAGATTGTTAGCAGTAAACCATCGTACTACTTGAGAGTATCGTTCACATATCCAAAGGCAGCTTTAACTCTGTCAGTTTTAAAAATCAATGATGTATCATCTGCAAACAATACTATCTCACAAAGGTCTTTAGTAAAGTAAGGAAGGTCATTTATATATATCAGGAATAATAAAGGTCCCAATATAGAGCCCTGGGGCACACCCATGCGTAATGGGGCCCCGGAAGAGTCAGTTCCATTGACATTAACTGTTTGCGTTCTATGTGTGAGGTATGACTCTAACAATTTTTCTGATTCATTTGAGACACCATAATGCCGTAATTTCATTATTAACGTTTTGTGATCTACACAATCGAAAGCCTTAGACAAATCACAAAAAACCCCTAGAGCATCTTGCTTATTTTCAAACGCATCGAAGATATGCTTAATGAGTGCAACTCCCGCATCAGTTGTGCTTCTACCCTTGGTAAAACCAAACTGATTCTCATGCAATAGTTTGTTCATTCTAAAGTGTGATAAGAGTTGATTAAACACTATTTTTTTCAAATATTTTACTAAGAGCTGGTAGTATTGAAATCGGTCTATAGTTAGAGGGATCACTTTTATCTCCGGATTTAAATATGGGTATGATTTTGCTGTATTTCATTAAATTAGGAAATTAACCTTCATCAATACACTGATTAAATATACAAGCAAGATGCGTTGCTATACTATCAATTATATGGTTGATTATATTAATTGAAATGCCCCATAAATCTTCTGTTTTTTTCAAATTTAGCTCTCTAAAATTTTAACAATAATTTCGGGATTTATATGCCTGAAATTTAGAATAGAACTGCATTCTTCGACATTTGATTTCAAAAAAGTTTCTGCAAGACCTTGTGAAGAGTTTAATTTACTAGTTGTAGCAATAGGTATATTAGAAAAAAATCCTTAAACGCGTTTGCTACCTCGTTGTCGGATTGAATAATTTTATTATCAACATTAAGGCTAAATGTGCGATCTAATTGTTTAGTTTTGCACGTTTCTCTATTAATAATGTTCCAAGTGGCTTTTATTTTATTTTTGGAGCTAGCAATAGTATCACGAATGTTATTTGATTTGGCCAATGAACATACTTTTTTAGAGTACTTTTTGGCATGTTCAATAATTTTAGGGTCTAGAGTTTGCGCTTTTAGGTCATACAATTCATATAATTTTCTCCTACTTTTATGAATTCCAGTCGTAGCCCAGTCACTGAATTTACATTTATTTTAAGGTGTTCTTGCTTAAATATATTGCTCATATAACTTATCTTTAATCAATCCAAACAAATTTTCATATGACACATCCGTAGTGTCACTGTTGAATGGTAATACATTTATTCCATAATCAATATTTTTCTTAAATCTGTCTAATTGATTGACAGTGACTGGCCTTCAAATAATATCCACCGTTGTTGAAACATGATGGTGCTCAAATGTGGCTGTCCACTATGATCTGATCTTAGGCAGTTTATAATGGATTTTGCATAACTTCACAATTACAGAAAATATTATCTAAGCAAGTAGCTGTTGTAGGAGTGATACGAGTAGGTTCATTAAAAAGGTTAATTAAACTATAGGATTTGAAAAGATTTAAGAACCTTACAGAGTTTTGAGTTACTTCTAATAAATCAATGTTAAAGTCTCCACATACAACTATTTTCTTATTAGATTTTGATACCTCTTCCATGGTGGACTCAAAAAGAGGGTAATCTGCTGATGGGGGTTTATATACACTAACAATGATATACCGCTCTAGCTTAACACATGCTAGTTCAATAGTTTGCTCTATAGAGAGTGCCACGATGTCTGTGCGTTCTTTGGACTTAATATTGTTTTTAATAAGAATTAGTGATCGTCGTTGAGCTGACTCTCTACTGAACAAGCTAATGACTTTCCAATTTTCAATCCCTATGAGCACTTCACATTTCCTAAGCCAGTGCTCAGTAAGACAGAGGACATGTATAATGATGCTCGAAGGGTGGATGTGGTTCGTTAGTGGCGAGTGGGCACGTGATGCCGGACCCTCCAGGGGGAGCAGATAATCGTCGTTTAAAGTCCAGAGCCACCTCTCCACCCTTAGCCGCCAACAACAGTGTTGCCCCTCAGTCCGGTCTTGCATGACCCATGAATGACGCCAGGGCCCATTCAGTTGGCGGCGAGTCACCACCTGCCAATTTTTTCAGTCTGAGACTATGAACCAGGCAGGTGACCGGTAGTCTCCATCAATAGCCCACTACCCAGTCAATCAACTCCCTTTCCATAGAACCGGTTTAGTTTCCATCTTAACTGCAATAGTCCTTGCAACTGGCGGGTGCTGTCTTTGGGTGTATCATCTCAATAGTGCAGGCAGAGATAGTATAGGTGTACATATCCCAACTCAGTAACGTATCTCAATGGGGCCTATTCGTGTTGGATCTGTATACCCACGAACGTCTTCCAAAAGGACCGGCCTCCGTGCCGTGATTTCCCGCAGGAGAGATACAAATAATAATAATAATAATTGTTCATCAATTGTTCATAAATTGTCAAACCTTTGATACGAGGCAATGGATGTTTTAATTTGATCGGATAATACGACTGACCGAACAATGCGTTTTCGTATTAGGCCTCCTGATAGTGGGCCTACTTATAACTACTCGAGGAAAAATAGAATAAATATATACATACCTCTTATTTTTAAAATTACAAACAAAAAATGGTAATCATTGAAATTTGACACCCCTTATGACGTTTATAGCTTCCATGTCCACATTTTTTTTTATATTTCTGTATTTTTTATGTATTGGCAACCTAAATAGAACTGCTATCCACCACAATCCTTAAATATCCCAGAATGCCAGTAGTTTTTACACAAAATATAATCAAAACTATTTTTCCCCAAAATATTGAAAGATTTTTACTTTCAGTGCACTTTCACTGATCGTAGTGTAAAAAAAAGTATGGTCACTACAACGGCAAGTTTTTTTAAAAATTGACGCCACTAATCCACATCCTAAAATTGTATAATAAGTACTTCGGGAAAACTAGTCAAAAAATACGAACTTTTTTCAACAACAACCACATTTCATAAAATCATCTTAACCAATAGTCAAATATTTGTAAAAATATTTCTATAGGGTGTTGACGATAGTATTAAAAAAACCGACCTCAAAATGAAACTAAAAAGCGAAAAATAATATTGACTAAAACATACCTAATCAGTTCTTTTTAACCGACTTCAAAAAAAAGGAGGAGGTTCTCAATTCGTCTGAATGTTGTTTTTTTTTTTGTATGTATGTTACGCGATTACGCCGTCAATTATGAACCGATTTCAAAATTTATTTTTTAGTTTGAAAGGGTATACTCCCGAGGTGGTCCCATTTCCACCAAGTCAGATTCTGATGATGGGATCCCTGGGAAATCGAGGGCAACCCTCAATTTTTATAGGCACCCATAATGTTTTGCATATATTTTCTGACTCGATGCTGATTTTTGGGTCTGGTAATCATCATGTCATGTTGCTGACCTGATGATGGAAGCCACAGAACTCCTTAACGGATAGGAGTTAGAGGTTAATACTGCAATTTGTCGACAGAACGTATTTCGCAGTGTGTTGAGCAGACGTGGAGCTTATGAGGTACCAGACCGCCAATTTTTATTTACTGGGGGCGTACCCGCACACCCAGTAACGAAAAAAAATTTGAAAGTTCCTTTCTTAATTTAACCTGTTATTTAACGCGAGACCTTATCCTTATTTGGTTACGGCACCAAAATAGCCGCCGTTCTGGTTGGAGTGTAGGTAAACCCTTTTCTTAAGACTTACAAATTTTCGTCGAAAAATTGACCCTATATAACACCTTATTTTTATCATACCATTGGATGGGGGGTCCATAGAGGACCAATATAAGTTAAGGTTACTTTGCTGTAAAGTAATTTTTGGCGAAGTTAGGAGGGAAAAAATAAAGGACATAACACTTAAAATTGTAAAATAAAAAAAGTTTAATAAAAACTAAAAACCGACTTCAAAATGAAACTAAAAAGCGAAAAATAATATTGACTAAAACATACCTAATCAGTTCTTTTTGGAGTCGGTGCGAATGAACACATTTTAACTCTCGATGGCTGGCACCGACTCCAAAAAGAACTGATTAGGTATGTTTTAGTCAATATTATTTTTCGCTTTTTAGTTTCATTTTGAAGTCGGTTTTTAGTTTTTATTAAACTTTTTTTATTGGAGTCTATGCTAGCCATCGAGAGTTAAAATGTGTTCATTCGCACCGACTCCAAAAAGAATTGATTAGGTATGTTTTAGTCAATATTATTTTTCGCTTTTTAGTTTCATTTTGAGGTCGGTTTTTAGTTTTTTATTAAACTTATTTTTTTTCACAATTAAGTGTTAAGTCCTCTATTTTTTCCCTCCTAACTCCACCAAAAATGACTTTACAGCAAAGTAACCTTAACTAATGTTGGTCTTCTATTGACCCCCCATCCAATGGTATGATAAAAATAAGGTGTTATATAGGGTCAATTTTTCGACTAAAATTTGCAAGTCTTATGGAAAGGGTTTTCCTACACTCGGAACGGCGGCTATTTTGGTGTCGTTACCATAGGATAAGGTCTTGCGTTAAATACGGAAAGGAAATTTAAAATTTTTTTTCGTTACTGGGTGTGCGGGTAGGCCCCCCGGCTATTTTGGTGTCGAAACCATAGGATAAGGTTTTGCGTTAAATAACAAGTCAAATTAAGAAAGGAACTTTCAATTTTTTTTTCGTTACTGGGTGTGCGGGTACGCCCCCAGTAAATAAAAATTGGCGGTCTGGTACCTCATAAACTCCACGTCTGCTCAACACACTGCGAAATACGTTCTGTCGACAAATTGCAGTATTATCTTCTAACTCCTATCCGTTAAGGAGTTCTGTGGCTTCCATCATCAGGTCAGAAACATGACATGATGATTACCAGACCCAAAAATCAGCACTGAGTCAGAAAATATATGCAAAACATTATGAGTGCCTATAAAAATTAAGGGTTGCCCTCGATTTCCCAGGATCCCATCATCAGAATCTGACTTGGTGTAAATGGGACCACCTCGGGAGAATACTCTTTCAAACTAAAAAATAAATTTTGAAATCGGTCCATAATTGACGGCGTAATCGCGTAACAAACATACAAAAAGAAAAAAAAAAAGAAAAAAAACAACATTCAGACAAATTGTGAACCTCCTCCTTTTTTTGAAGTCGGTTAAAAATAGAGCTATTTGGGCTTTTTACAATCTTAGACCCCGAGATCCGCTTAGAGAACTATGTAAAGAAATTAACGTACTTACAGTCGCATCACAATATTTAATTAAAAAAAACAACATTCAGACGAATTGAGAACCTCCTCCTTTTTTTTGAAGTCGGTTAATAAGGTGTTATATAGAGTCAATTTTTCGACGAAAATTTTTAAGTCTTAAGAAAAGGCTTTACCTACACTCCAACCAGAACGGCGGCTATTTTGGTGTCGAAACCATAGGATAAGGTTTTGCGTTAAATAACAAGTCAAATTAAGAAAGGAACTTTCAATTTTTTTTTCGTTACTGGGTGTGCGGGTACGCCCCCAGTAAATAAAAATTGGCGTTCTGGTACCTCATAAACTCCACGTCTGCTCAACACACTGCGAAATACGTTCTGTCGACAAATTGCAGTATTATCTTCTAACTCCTATCCGTTAAGGAGTTCTGTGGCTTCCATCATCAGGTCAGCAACATGACATGATGATTACCAGACTCAAAAATCAGCATTGAGTCAGAAAATATATGCAAAACATTATGGGTGCCTATAAAAATTGAGGGTTGCCCTCGATTTCCCAGGGATCCTATCATCAGAATCTGACTTGGTGTAAATGGGACCACCTCGGGAGTATACCCTTTCAAACTAAAAAATAAATTTTGAAATCGGTCCATAATTGACGGCGTAATCGCGTAACAAACATACAAAAAGAAAAAAAAAAAGAAAAAAAACAACATTCAGACAAATTGTGAACCTCCTCCTTTTTTTGAAGTCGGTTAAAAATAGAGCTATTTGGGCTTCTTACAATCTTAGACCCCGAGATCCGCTTAGAGAACTATGTAAAGAAATTAACGTACTTACAGTCGCATCACAATATTTAATTAAAAAAAACAACATTCAGACGAATTGAGAACCTCCTCCTTTTTTTTGAAGTCGGTTAATAAGGTGTTATATAGAGTCAATTTTTCGACGAAAATTTTTAAGTCTTAAGAAAAGGCTTTACCTACACTCCAACCAGAACGGCGGCTATTTTGGTGTCGAAACCATAGGATAAGGTTTTGCGTTAAATAACAAGTCAAATTAAGAAAGGAACTTTCAATTTTTTTTTCGTTACTGGGTGTGCGGGTACGCCCCCAGTAAATAAAAATTGGCGTTCTGGTACCTCATAAACTCCACGTCTGCTCAACACACTGCGAAATACGTTCTGTCGACAAATTGCAGTATTATCTTCTAACTCCTATCCGTTAAGGAGTTCTGTGGCTTCCATCATCAGGTCAGCAACATGACATGATGATTACCAGACTCAAAAATCAGCATTGAGTCAGAAAATATATGCAAAACATTATGGGTGCCTATAAAAATTGAGGGTTGCCCTCGATTTCCCAGGGATCCTATCATCAGAATCTGACTTGGTGTAAATGGGACCACCTCGGGAGTATACCCTTTCAAACTAAAAAATAAATTTTGAAATCGGTCCATAATTGACGGCGTAATCGCGTAACAAACATACAAAAAGAAAAAAAAAAAAGAAAAAAAACAACATTCAGACAAATTGAGAACCTCCTCCTTTTTTTGAAGTCGGTTAAAAAGAGAGCTATTTGGGCTTTTTACAATCTTAGACCCCGAGATCCGCTTAGAGAACTATGTAAAGAAATTAACGTACTTACAGTCGCATCACAATATTTCATTAAAAAAACAACATTCAGACGAATTGAGAACCTCCTCCTTTTTTTTGAAGTCGGTTAATAAGGTGTTATATAGAGTCAATTTTTCGACGAAAATTTTTAAGTCTTAAGAAAAGGCTTTACCTACACTCCAACCAGAACGGCGGCTATTTTGGTGTCGAAACCATAGGATAAGGTTTTGCGTTAAATAACAAGTCAAATTAAGAAAGGAACTTTCAATTTTTTTTTCGTTACTGGGTGTGCGGGTACGCCCTCAGTAAAAAAAATTGGCGGTCTGGTACCTCATAAACTCCACGTCTGCTCAACACACTGCGAAATACGTTCTGTCGACAAATTGCAGTATTATCTTCTAACTCCTATCCGTTAAGGAGTTCTGTGGCTTCCATCATCAGGTCAGCAACATGACATGATGATTACCAGACTCAAAAATCAGCATTGAGTCAGAAAATATATGCAAAACATTATGGGTGCCTATAAAAATTGAGGGTTGCCCTCGATTTCCCAGGGATCCTATCATCAGAATCTGATTTGGTGTAAATGGGACCACCTCGGGAGTATACCCTTTCAAACTAAAAAATAAATTTTGAAATCGGTCCGTAATTGACGGCGTAATCGGGTAACATACATACGAAAAAAAAAACAACAGCATTCAGACGAATTGAGAACCTCCTCCTTTTTTTTAAAGTCGGTTAAAAATATTATGTATGTTCGCGAAAATTTGCATTGAATTTGAATAACATATGTATAATACCCGGCATAAAGATAAAATTTTCGTTCCAATGTTTAAATTGCACAAGGTAGGAAGTTGGACACAAGGTAGGACTTTCATAGGAAATGTATTCGTTTTTAGGGTTCCGTATATCAAAAGGGAAAAACGGAACCCTTATAAGATCACTTTGTTGTCCGTCCGTCCGTCGTGTCTGTCAAGACCCTTTAGTGCCGGAAGGAGTGAAGGTATCGAGTTGAAATTTAAATGATATACTCGAATCAATGGTCTCTTGAAGCTGTGAAAAAAATGAACTTCTAAGTTTACTTGAAAAAAAGATACGCCGTCCGACGTGTCTGTCAAGACCCTTTAGTGACGGAAGGCGTGAAGGTATCGAGTTGAAATTTGAATGATATACTCGAATCTACGGTCTCTTGAAGCTGTGCAAAAATCAAACTTCTAAGTTAACTTGAAAAAAAGATAGGCCATCAAACGTGTATGTCAAGACCCTTAAGTGCCGCAAGGCGTGTAGGTATCGAGTTAAAATTTTAATGATATACTCAAGCCTACGGTCTCTAGAAGCTCTGAAAAAATCAAACTTCAAACTTAACTTGAAAAAAAGATACGCCATCAAACGTGTACATCAAGACCCCTTAGAGCCGCAAGGCGTAAAGGCATCTAGTTGAAATTTGAATGATATACTCGAATCTATGGTCTCTTGAAGCTGTGCAAAAATCAAACTTCTATGTTAACTTAAAAAAAAACATACGCTATCAAATAGACCTTTTAGTGCCGCAAGGCGTGTAGGTATCGAGTTGAAATTTGAATGATATACTCGAATCTACGGTCTCTTGAAGCTGTGCAAAAATAAAACTTCTAAGTTAACATGAAAAAAAGATACGCCATCAAATGTGTTTGTCAAGACCCTTTAGTGCCGCAAGGCGTGTAGGTATCGAGTTGAAATTTAAATAATATACTCAAGCCTACAGTCTCTTGAAGCTGTGAAAAAATCAAACTTGAGAAAAAGATGCGACCATGTATGCTGCAAAAAACGCATATTTTGACACTCTCAAAGGAACCAAAATGTATAGGGTATTTCCCGTTATCCTAGAACTATGAAATTTGGCAAGTAGCACCCTCCTGTACCACAGAAATAGGAAAAATATGGAAACTGTATATTTGTAATGAAATCATAAGAAAACGAGGACTATAAACAAGGAACAATTTTTGCGTCAAAGGACTTTGTTGAAACTAGCATACGAATCAAAACACATTTAATAATTACCAAAATTCATCTCCTATTTTTAACCGACTTCAAAAAAAAGGAGGAGGTTCTCAATTCGTCTAAATGTTGTTTTTTTTTTGTATGTATGTTACGCGATTACGCCGTCAATTATGAACCGATTTCAAAATTTATTTTTTAGTTTGAACGGGTATACTCCCGAGGTGGTCCCATTTCCACCAAGTCAGATTCTGATGATGGGATCCCTGGGAAATCGAGGGCCACCCTTAATTTTTATAGGCACCCATAATGTTTTGCATATATTTTCTGACTCGATGCTGATTTTTGGGTCTGGTAATCATCATGTCATGTTGCTGACCTGATGATGGAAGCCACAGAACTCCTTAACGGATAGGAGTTAGAAGATAATACTGCAATTTGTCGACAGAACATATTTCGCAGTGTGTTGAGCAGACGTGGAGCTTATGAGGTACCAGACCGCCAATTTTTATTTACTGGGAGCGTACACGCACACCCAGTAACGAAAAAAAATTTTAAAGTTCCTTTCTTAATTTAACCTGTTATTTAACGCGAGACCTTATCCTATGGTTACGACACCAAAATGGCCGCCGTTCTGATTGGAGTGTAAGTAAACCCTTTTCTTAAGACTTAAAAATTTTCGTCGAAAAATTGACCCTATATAACACCTTATTTTTATCATACCATTAGATGGGGGGGTCCATAGAGGACTAATATTAGTTAAGGTTACTTTGCTGTAAAGTAATTTTTGGCGAAGTTAGGAGGGAAAAAATAGAGGACTTAACACTTAAAATTGTAAAATAAAAAAAGTTTAATAAAAAACTAAAAACCGACTTCAAAATGAAAATAAAAAGTTAAAAATAATATTGACTAAAACATACCTAATCAGTTCTTTTTGGAGTCGGTGCTAATGAACACATTTTAACTCTCGATGGCTGGCACCGACTCCAAAAAGAACTGATTAGTTATGTTTTAGTCAATATTATTTTTCGCTTTTTTATTCACCGTAACCTTCTGTAACATTTTCAGAGACTTCGAACACGAAATCCCATTGGCGATGCAAAATTTAAGACAAACTCTTTGTTCGATGTTTTTGTCCATTATGAAATTCGCAATACACACTAGATATGGTATAACTAAAATCAATACAGTATTTAATCTAATAATCAGATGTAACTCAAACTCCGCGCCAAAATAGAAAACAGTTGTGCCAATCTAACAACAACAAAAAATATATAATTTTGAATTTGGAACCATAAACAAATTATCAATTCCCGAAACTTTTTTGACAGAATGTATGTCAAGTCACGTCAAAATAATTAAGTATCAAATTATTATCACTAAATATTTTAGCAATAATTTACATTGCCGTGAAACTTAAACATTATGTGGTAAACAAAAATTTAGTACGGACAGCAACTCGTCGACCTACCACAAAATGTCACATTTTCCTATTTGAAAATGATCTCTAAATGTCAGGCTTAAGTTTGAATCATAGACTTAGGATTCGCTACGATATCTATGGGTTGAATGGAGAATTTTTGACTTTTGGGGTAGGTCGACGTGCTGTTGACTGTACAAAAACGGTGAGAATGAATATCAGGTAATAAGCTTAAGTGCTAAAAAAGATTATGTGATATGAAATGTAATGTGTAAAAACAAAATATTTCAGTTATCATACGTGTTTATTTTATATGAGTAAACTTTGTAACAATGTTTAAATAGTAACGTTACTTTTTAAACATTGTTACCAAAATTTAAGTTATACTTGTGCTTATGAAAAAAGTCCAGGCTTCTGAGTTCTGATACAGATTCACGGACCAGCAAATGGCATCTACATTTTGTATGAATTGTGGCTCTACGTTGCTGGAAGATAAGCAGATTCTTATAACTTCCCAGCTGATACCGGCTATGGTGACCGGTACTAATTATTAGCAGACTACATTGTCCCAATCTGTGAGTAAATGTGCGCGCGCATTGGCATGCACGTGAGGAAACGTCAACTTAATTATAAAAGATTGCTGTTACCCTTTAAAGAATCGCGTTTCGCATCCAGTTCCGATTTTGTCTGCTCTACAAGATTAACATCATTAACGATATAGAGACTAGGCATCAACCCCTCAGTACAATTCTTTGCTCATATTCTTCTTTATTAATATGTTCTTAACATTATATTAGCAATATTGTTTCTTTTCAATAAAACATAACTTAAATATCACTATGATAAAGCTAATAATTAAGTTCTCAGAAGTTTCCGTCATTAATTATTTTGCTTACATGCAAGAAGAACATTTTGAACATAGAAAAGTACTTTTATTACTGTTCGTTCTTAGGCGAGCAGTTAATAAACCCAGAACAATGTCCTCAATTTGTACGGAACTCTCGGTGGGCGAGCCCGACTCGCACTTGTCCGGTTTTTTTAATAAATTACCACAATCCATTGTTAAAATGCAATGCATGTATATGAATTCAAAGTGCATGTTAAAAGGACTCTAATGAGAAAGGGCTATTACACCGTTAGTGATTATATAAATGATAAAAATGTGTGGATTTAAAACTGCCTAGCTCGCAACTTATCTTGTAAAAATATTTATTTTAAAAGAGGCTGACAATAGTGACAAGAGTTTCTTGTGCTGCTTCTTTTCGTCACTAGCCGACAAATTGTCCCGAAGCAGTGGTAGGAAAAAAAATATTGGGAGGTGTCAAAGTGCTTTTAATGGCAAATTTGCAAAATAAATGTTTTTTTTTATTTTTGCCCTTGATATTCACAATTCATTTATTTAGGTTACACAACGGTGTGTGTCAAGTTGACCTAAACACGAGTTTAGGTCGCAAAAATTCATAGAATCACAATATTCCACCTTGATTGTTCCAGTACAGATTCGAAGCAAATTGGCTTTGCTGTGCTGTCACTATCGGACTGACACTATATTAATCTGTGACAGACACGAGATCCATTTATGGGTGCCGTTTTTAATTTGAAAGTTCGGAAGGAATTGCAGCTTGTAGGGTACAAGCTGGAATACTGTTTTTAAACATATTGTAAGCTCATTGACAGAAGACTCAAGTCATCTGAAAATGTGTTGTTTAAATCTTCTAGAAAAATTTTTTCTTGTTAACCTACTTACTATCTATTATTAAGAAGGTTCTAGGCCTTAAAGTAATAGATACTTAATGTTGTTTTCATACACATGTAGTCGGAGTTCGACCGCCCATTAGTGTAGCGTCATTCGGACATTGCATTGTACGATACGCGCGGTCGCCCTTGAACGTATCCGACATTCGGACCATCCATGAATGAACAGAAGTGAATGACGAAACCGTGTCTACCACGTGGATCCGCGATCATATCAACAGTAAACAGGAAACAAAATACGGCGCGGAATATTTTGGGTCATTGACCACTAGGTTTGTTTACCAGATGTTCGATTCTCAAGGGTCTTTGCTCAGCGAACCAGAAAAACAGTGAGTCATCCAGAGGCCACTTAACGAAATAATATTATTTGAAACTACGACGTAGTTGTAACGCAGGCGGTTTACTAGCTAACCAAGGCCTCGGTAATTGAATTGCGAATCGATTTATGTTTTTCCATCATTAGTCTGTTGTTTACCATAAATGAGACCTCCCTACCTAATGTCCTATAGTTGTAAGCATATTTGACTGAGTCAACATTTCAAATTGGTTGTCTAATATTTAGACAGTATATATTTAGTAGGTATCTATAAACTTACCGTCTTATTCTTTTTTTGTAATAAGGCCGGCCGACAAACTTAAAAATTGTAATACTTAGTAGTTGAATTTCTTAAATTCAGGTTTTGGGGAAAGTAATAATTGGTATTAGCCAATGCCCGCTCTTTAAAAATAATTAAACCAAATTACAGGTATTCTAATAGTCCACTGTTTCGGTTTTTCTTGATGAATTCTGGAGAAAACCTCTGTTTTCAGTGGTGGGTTATTACCTATAAAAAGTAACTAATTACAAGCTGGTATTTAGATTAGCTAACTACATCTGGCATTTCTAGACGGAAATACAATATTAAATGATGTTTGGATTTACTGGAAGTCGGCTACATCGAATGGAGTGCTTTACGGCTTTACGATGCATCCGATCCTTTCCTGAGAAACGCCTTTCTGTCTGTCTCAACAACCAGTGCAGTGCCGTCTAAGTTATTTTTGCAAAAAATACTTGTTTGCTAATTTAATTTTGAGGTCTCATCTGCTTTACTTCGGTTTTCTGCATACATGTGATAATTTAAAGATAACAGGATTTTTTGAGTAACATTTTAAATTAAAATCGTTTGGTGCTTTGCTTTATTGATAACTTTCTATGTCAATGCTTACTGACTCGGATAAAAGCCAAGCCAGAAAAATAATATCAAAATCTTAATACCATCATAATCGATCGTAAGTTCGAACCTCACAAAACACTAATTTATTTGTTTATATTTCCCTATCTAAGATAATGAGCAACCAGTGGAGGTGTGTCTCTCGTTCAACCTATCGCGCTCGCGCTCTTTTAAATATCTCAAATTCAACTGAAGCCCTATAGAAATATTATTATGTTTGAGCAGCAGAATCACCCCTCAAACAAAAAGGAAAACTTTTTAACCACTCGTGTTGACCAATAAATAAGACAAAACACAAATTGCCTTTGGTTAGGTCAGATTTGGAATCGTTTTATGAGCTCCCATAAACCTTTGACCAATGTAGGGAAGTTCACTATTTCTCTTGATCCGACGGGGAATCGAATTTCAACACAAGTGCCGTCAAAGTAAAGAAAGAATATTCTAAAGATGCAATTAGCAAGGAGCATAATGTAGTAAAGCCACTGTGTGGACTGTGGGCACAACAGAATAGATTTAAATAACTTTTGGGGTTCTGTTACCTTAAAAATAAAATATCGTCTAGTTCAGATCTGAAGAAAAACGCGTTCGCTAATCATTGCTATTTTTGTAAAATGTTTGACTCTAGAAAATCAAGGTTTATTTTAAATTTACTGGCAATTGATTTTATAATTCAATCAGTTTGTATAAGTACTCAAAAAGGCCCATAGTGGGAAAGTTTTGGGGTAGTTCTGATTTCTTTCATTCTATATGACTAAGTATATGTATTTTGGGGTGCTGAATCATAAGTGTGTAAAAAGTGGGTTTTGCAGAAACCGCTGTAATATGCCAATTTTCAACTCTTAATTGGGACCGAACGGTTCTTCTAAAAAAACAAAATAGTGATATTTGTAGAGAATTTTAAGTACTTTAATTTCTGTAAATAGGCCATTTACTAAAAGATTCCGAGTTTGAAGCAAACATTTCGGGAAAATGCATTTTTTTTAAACATTTTTTGCGATTTTATCAATATTGCGTCACGGAATTTTGTTAGCAAAACTCAGATTCGGATTCAGCACCCCAAAATAGATGGAGAACCAAAAAATCTTAACTACCCCAAAACTTAAAACATAATTTGACTGAATTATCACGGTGATCTTGCCTTCGATCCTAAAATGGTTATGTATATAAAATTAAAAGTCGATTTATAAAAATTAAAAAAAAGAGAAAATATTAGAAACAGCCCCCTACTTTCGTCCCCCGTCTGTCCGTCTGTCCGTCTGTCACCAGGCTGATTCTCATGAACTGTGATAGTTAGAGAGTTCAAATTTTCACAGATGGTGTATTTCTGTTGCCGCTATAACAACAAATTCTAAAAAATAGAAAACAATAAATATTTAAGGGGTCTCCCATACAACAAACGCGATTTTTTTGTTTATTTTTATAGATAATAACTAAAACGTGATTTTTTGCCGTTTTTATAGATAGTGGTACGGAACCCTTCGTGCGCGAGTCCGACTCGCACTTGGCCGGTTTTTTCATAAGTGGTTGACGTTTAAAATATTTATAATTATTTAAAATTTCTACTTTGTTGCACGCAGAGCAAAATGGCTGTCTGTCTCTGCGGAATAGGTACAGACGGAGACATGGTGAAACTAAAAATAAACGAAGCTTCATTTTGCCAAACCTAACAATAATTTAGAATTTATTTTTTCACGCCAATACTTTGGAAAATAGAAGCAATAATATTGTATTATTTTTTCTTTGCCACTCTTAATGTTCTAATAGAGAATGAGTCTTTAATTAATTTTAGCTTACCTCCTTATTTAATTTTGAGCCTACTACTACCTACTAGAATATAAGAAAAACAGTACTTACAGTACCTACTATAGTCCTAATGTCCCTAAATACAAGGAGTGACTACTAACGGGCATGACAAGACTACTATATATAAATACTTGTTTGACCACGAAACCCTAAAAGCCCTTAATACAACTAAGAACAAGATGTTGTACTCGTAGTCGTAACAAAAATAATAACGTCGTAAAATAAATAACGCACAGCACAAATGCTTGACTAAAAGTTAAACAGGAGAATTAACTTGTATTACTTCAGTTGATATCTAGCAAGATATTGCTGAAAAATGAAATTTATCATTTTTTAAATTAACGTTTGAAAATCCAAATATTTTTCTACCTCCTAAATACTAGCACAAAAAGAAACAACGAAACAGAAAAAACGGACATTCGCTGATACTTTAGATTTTTTATAAACGCTACGCTTGTTAAAATAAATGAAGTTAATACGTAATATCTGTTAATGCTAAGTAAAAACTTGATTATACGTCTTTTGAATGACCTATAATAAATAATAAAAAGCTTAACTTATAATTAAACTGACCAAGTTTTATCACTGAATAGTTACTTTATTGTGGACCGTCTACAGTCTATCTACCGGTATGCTGGATAAACGAGAAAGACTCACCTTTTCTCGTAGCACCATGGCACTGGTGAAAGCACACAGGGCCAATAGGAGTACCAGCACTTTCCTCATTGTCACAGCGTGGGGTAGTGTACGGGGAAATTTAAAAATGCAATATGCGGGTGTGCGATGCTCGCAGGATCGTGCTAGAGTGGCGAGACGGCGGCTGGCGCACACTATAAGTAGGCTGGAGTTTGAGAGCCCCACTAGGGAGTGCAACACCGCTACATATTTGTTTCCCGGGTGTATGCGGGATTAAACATTTCAATCCCGGTATATTTTGATTTAAAAAACAAAACTTTTATTTTCAGCGCACATCCTAACATTTCCAGCGCCTAAATAATGCTCATAGTAAACATTTTGACAACAAAACATTAAACATTAGTCATAAATACATGCACAAAATAAAATTAATTAATTTAAAAAATCAAAAGACCCGACTGCCTCTGACTGCAAATTGATTCTTTAATCTTGTTTTCATCTTTTAAGTTCACTGTTTACGCAGTCAGGTTTTTTGATTTTTTAAATTAATTAATTTTATTTTTGACTTTTTAGTTGTAGTGTTCTACTACTAATTTTCAGTGAACTATAAAGCCTTATTTGTAACTCTCCATTGAAAAAAAAAAGGTTTTAACTCGAGTAAGAGTATCTGAAATCGGTTTTTCCTGTTTAATTCATGTACCAATAGGAATTCCGGGTAATAACATAGCCTATGTCACTCCCACAACTGAGACGAATCTAATGACATATCATATTATGTTGAAATCCATTAAACAGTTTTTCCTTCCTATTTTTTCAGTGTATTTTTTTGCCTGTTCCCGTAGGAATTTTGGAAAATAAAGTATTGAATACTATTGGCACTGAAAATATGTGACCCATAGTTAATAAAAGAAAGTTTCAAAATCGGTTTATCAGTATTGCAGATCCATTTTTCCCGCGTAAGTTCTGTTCCCTCGGGAATTTCGGGAAATAACATACCCCTTGTCACTCTCACATTTGAGACGAATCTATTGATATATTATACTTTTATATCCGTTAAGCGGTTCAGGCTGTAGGGCGTGCCAAAGAAATAGACATACTTACATACATACATACGCTCGAAAAACATAACCCTCGTTTGGCAGTCGGGTGATAACCAAATTCTATGTATACCTTCTTTCAATATAAGTATCACATTTGCAAATACTCACAACCTTTTTTCTTTTGTAAAATGATCATCCCCGCCCACTCCATTTTATGGAAAGTCTTACTATATATAAATAGCTATATCGTTATAATCACAATAATTCTCACTTCTGTAAAAGTGCTAAAATATGAGGCATATAATTTCGTCAGACTGCGCTTACTCATTAAGAAAGAGATAAGAGAGTCGGTAAACTAGGTAATCATATAATATTAATTATAAAAAACAACTATTGACATTTTGTCAACGCCATTGTGTGTTTTGCCATAGCTCCATACAATTCCTATCAAATTGTCACAAAAGAAAATGAGCTCATCAACAAATACTATTTAGCTTTAGCGACAGTCTGTCACTTACAATAATAGGTTAGATAAGTATATAGTATTAGTATTCAGTCAGGGTGGTTCCAGAAACCTATCAAGGATTTTTTTTATATTATATTTGCCTCATATACCTACTTGATTGAGTGCTTATTTTACTAAAATATTTTCACTCCAAAAACCCACTATAGTAATTCGTGTTCGAACCCTTTGAATTATTAAAATAATCCGGGATTACGAGCATGGCCCCATCACTAAAATTAAAACAAAATCAAAGTAGGTAGGTACTCGGCACGAGCGAATAATATTAAATTCAAATCATATGAATGAAGTAAATTAATGGCATACGTACACATACTACTAAGCAGTACGATAACCAATACGCACGTCGACAATCAATGTAAACATTGTTATTATTACTTATTTATTATTGTAAATATTACGATCGATGATCTTTCTTCACTATAGGTAGAAAACGTAGGCATATAGTGTAAAACAAACAATCATAAATCACTTATTATTTTTGATTGCAAATAAATATTATTCATATAAAATGTAATGAACTTACAATATTTCTTTCCAATTATTTTATTAGTTATGTCTACTTTCATAAATGTTACAGTGAATTGCGTTGTTAGCATAAGTTCATGATTCCTCAGAATTGAATGATTGCTGATAGTATCAAATTTTGCTAGTAAAATAATGTGCCCTTCATTTCTGTCCTGCAATGATATGATGTAATTTATGTAACATCCATAGATTAAGAGCGTAGCGAATGCTAAGTCTATGGTAACAACACACATATACTACGTCACATCTATGACAGCGTGCAAGTGTAACCTGGCAAAAGTAAACTGCTTAGGGTTCCGTACCCAAAGGGTTCCAACGGGACCTTAGTAGCTTTACTCTGGCTCCTGTCTGTCTGTCCGTCTGATACAGGGCAGGATACATAACATTTTCAGGGTAGGTAGATCATAACTTTCGCTACTTGTAAAGATAGTAAAAAATTGTCAGTGAATTTAGGAAACACACTTCTTTGGGCTTTTTTTTATACTAATAGGAACACAAACGTCTTACAGTTTAACTATTATGCATAATCTTATTCAGGTTGTTAGGTAAATGGATATCAAGCCCAAAGTAGCCTATGTTAACACATGCATATAATACTATGGTGATGTCAGAAATTTAATATCACCATTTTTGAAAAAAAATATTTTCATACAAATCGGATTCTCAAAATTATGTTTTGTGAGAAAATTTAATCATTAAAATGATGACATAAACTAGCCACAGCAAATCTTCACCGAAAAACCAAAAAGTACACCAACTTCTGATGGGCAAGACAATTACGAAGAGAATAAATTTCTTAGACTGTGTTACAACGGTCATATATTACGGCAGACGAAGCCGCACGTACTCCACAGCGCTATAAAACTCCAAGCAAATAGGCTAAAGATTGGCAGGCCCATATTTACGTGAAAGGACTCGCTCTCACATGATCTGAAATATTATGTTATAACCCTAATACAATGGAAGCAACTAGCCGTAAACAAAAAGGAGCTGAGACAAGCAGCTCAAACAATATTTGAAACAGAAGAAACTGTCAGTGAATCAGACGCCAGCAACTCATCCGAAACAACAACACCTAAGTATGGAACAATGACGTAGAACAACTAGCAAGCCAACCAAGTAACAATATAACATAATAATCAGGGAAAAAACCACAACACCCAAGTTCAGATTGCCCAACCCACCATCATCATCGCTCAATCCTAACAACAATAAACCCGTCTTTACCCATTTTCCTATACCAGTCTCAGGATGCATATCTACTTGGTTGTGGTCGACTGGTTTCAGCCGACCTGCCGACCGGCCGACCAGCCAACCGGCCGGCTGGATCGGCCGTCCTATCCCATCCCAGAGCGTGTCCCTCCTTATAAAATGTGCTACTGGTACCTATGCCGGTTTGACCGGAGCAGGCTATGATCCTGGCTGGGCTAGTACCTCGTATCGTATCGTATCTTAATTAAAATGATGACAAAATCAAACCTACTTCGTTGTGACATGGTAACACTATACTTAACAATAACCTCAACATCTCAGCCTATTCCCCCAAAGAGCGCCAAAGAGCACGATCTCCCACTTTTTTCATCCATCCATCTATGCCATCATTATCTTCCTAAGGTCGTCGGTCCATCGAGCTGGGGGTCGTCCTACACTACGATTGCCAATTGGTCATCACTCGAACACCCGTTTACTCCAACAAAAACCTACAAGAGGTTAGAGTTAGCTAAAGTCTATTATTGTTTGTAACTATGTATAAAAGTATTGTACACTAAGCGAACACAGAATAATTATTCATCATCATATTCAGTCCACGTCATATCAGTCCACTGCTTGCTTACATAGGCTTTTTCCAACTATTCCCAAGCACCCCACTGAGTCCGAAGCTCTGCTATACTTTTCCATAGCAGCTTTGCGTATATCATCGCTCCAGCCACCTTGTCAGAGGACGTCCGGCGCGACCATACTGGCCCTTTCACGCCCGCTAGTGTGGGGCCTAGCTAGTGGCACGTAGGTACAGCAATCAGCACGCGCAGCGAGCCTCAAACTCGGTCGGGCCGCGGCAACCGCTAGTGGGCCGAAACTAGGCTGAGCGCCTTACAGCACTCACCAAAACTGCCAGGTGTAGCTGAAGAGGCTTTCCATATAGGCCATGAACGATAAGCCCGTCCAAAAAAAAGGAGGGCGCCCTATGCTGCCCTTGCCATGTAGAGGTCTCCACTTACGAGTGACCAGCCCATTTAGGGTTGCTTTTTTTCCGGGTTTCCCCGGATTTGTCATCCCTAGAGGGGATCCGGGGAGTGCCCGGCGGAGTAGCCCTGGTTTCAAAAAGTTTAAGCCGCAGCAGCGCGCGCCTGGCGAACTGTAGACGTATTTTTGAAGCATTAAAACATTAATCTTGGATTCGAACACGAATACGATTCGTGTGCGAATTCTATTTTTATCCCTCTCTCGATTTTACGCATTTTTGAATCACTCTAATTATGTGTTGCTATTACTTACTAAGTAAAATTCTTGTAACTATTTTCGTTTCACGCAGAAAATATTAAAAACCGGAATGCAAAACAATTAATTTTAAAAACCGGCAATGAATCGCATAGAACGGAACGAAAAAAAAAGTTTTTAATCTGTGAACCTTAATATGTTTACTTGAAAAAAACAATTTTTACTTGTCAATGTCATACTTCCGAACTTTCTAGTAGAATCGAAATACGAGTGGGTTGGACCCATACACTTTAGGATACGCTACATTCTATATCTATGGTTGGACCACTCGTTGCAGAATTCACGGAATACATTTAAAAAAATGGGGATTTTAGTAATTTGCATGCGAATCTTGCCATTTCATATTCGAATTGGAATTCGCATAATTCAAAAATACGTCTCCAGACTCGCTAGATTCACAAAAGTTTAAAAACGAATGCCTAGCTTACACGCAGTTTTTGGTATTTCAAATTAAAGTATGCCTTTAGACGTCTTTGGACGTCTTACATAGATAGGTATAGTGTAGCGAATCCTAAGTCTATGACTGCAGGGCACATGACTCATCTCAACTATGAGGTGGTTGGGGTGGTTTGGTATTTCAAAAGGTTACCGTAAATTTGAACGTAATTTTCGTCTCTAGTTCTCTTACTTCTTACTTTGTATCAAACACAACAATACAATGTATTTTTGTGGCGAGAGGCGACAAAGGATGTCGATGACGACAAAACATTGCAGCTTACCGCCGGTGTGCTAGAAATTTATATTACAACGCTGCAATATTAGAGGTTCAGACATCAATGGTTCTCTCTCACAAAACAAAATTTTGGTCTCCCATAGTAAATTGATCGGAAGTTTTTGACCCTCTCAATACAAATTACAAACTAACCTAACTTTTTTTTCATATTCCAACACGTAGTTTTAACAAACTAGTTCCATCCATGCCATGGGCACAATTATATCCTGAAATATCGCTTAACGCCCTGAAAGAAAGATAACAGCAGTTTTTAGGAGCCATAATATTTCATTTTATCACCTTTAATAACAGACTGAGACTGAGTATATTTACACATTATAATGGCCTCAAAAATCCAATAATATTTTTTGCTGTAAGAATATAAAATCTACTTTCGTATACCTATTTCGTGGGATCTCATTGTTATTCATAAACTTTTTTGGTCGAAAATCATAACTCATAACAAAGTTCTCAGAATCATCACTTGTCATAGTAATCAAATCTCCAAATCAATCACATTGTCTAATAGCATAGATAAAGAATAATACTCTAATAGTCATTTGTCCGAAAGTTATTTAGTCATAATGTTCATATCTATAAATATAGAATCTCATAATTTTGTTAGTAATAAACGTATTTGTTCTAAAAATTTCGGAATATTACTACTTATTAAGTAGTAATATTCCGAATATACACATTATCATAAAAAATTGTTCAGAATCCGAATCGGATCATTTATACACATATACTTCAAATGTATGTATCTTTTTATTTATGATTCTAGATTCATCATCAGCCCACACTAGTCCACTGCTGGACATAGGCCTCTCCAATTGCACGCCACTCTGCACGTACCACGGCTACTCTCATCCAGCTCCTGCCAGCAACCTTGCGAAGATCGTCACTCCATCTAGTCTGAGGGCGTCCCACACTACGCTTGCCGACACGCGGTCTCCACTCAAGAACTCGTTTACCCCAGCGGTTATCGGTTCTGCGACAAATATGGGCGGCCCACTGCCACTTCAGCTTGCTTATTCGATGGGCTATGTCGATGACTTTAGTTTTCTGTCGGATTACCTCATTTCGGATCCGATCCCTCAGAGAAACTCCGAGCATAGCCCTTTCCATAGCTTGCTGAGCGACTTTAAATCTGTGGACCAGCCCTATCGTGAGTGTCCACGTTTCGGCTCCGTATGTCATGACGGGTAGGACGCACTGATTTCTAGATTATTAAGATTTTATTAGCATTCTAGATTTTCTGTAAAAAGCCATAAGCGGGCCATAAGGTTTGAAACAAAATAAAACCAAGTTGACATACAAAACGATTTGGGAAACCCGACTCGCCGTGGTCCTTTGCCGTGGTACTTGTCTGCCCAATACTAGAGTGTAATTTAAAAGCCGGAGGCGCGGAGGGAGTGCAGTCCTCGCCCCCTCTGTAACAA
The DNA here is from genome assembly GCA_950371115.1 of Anania fuscalis. NCBI lineage: Eukaryota > Metazoa > Arthropoda > Insecta > Lepidoptera > Crambidae > Anania > Anania fuscalis. The sequence goes on along the minus strand of OX493335.1, from coordinate 11,707,980 downwards.
AGTTCTGGCACCAGCCAGAGGCCAGAGGCGACCAGCAAGCCGAAGCTGCGGAAGCGAGTATGGGTGCCAGATATTTGTTACCGAAGGGCGGAAGGACTGCACTGCCCGCAGCGCCGGAGACGAGCGGAACCTATGCATGCTGCTTGCTGCATGCCTGCTTGCATGCTGCATGCCTGCTTGCATGCTGCATGCCTGTATGCGTGCTGTTGGCATGTTATATGCCTGCTAGCATGTTGCATGCCTGCTTGCTGCATGCCTGCATGCGTGCATTCATAGCAACGATTGACACAGTGCTACATTAGCTTCCATGAGTTTCTAAGGAAAAATGATAATTATGTGCCATAACATTTATGATTCAAAAGTATTAGAGAAATATATTTGACTGATTTTACATATTATGGATTACAATATTTATGGAAAATACGTTTAGACCTTATGATGTTTCGGGATTTTAATTGTATGTTAAATTCTGGATTTCAATATTATGGTATGCGATGGTTCGGAAAATCAAAAATTATGAGGAAAATTTTTCGGACAAACTTAATTATACATAAAAAAATTATGAAATGCAATAGCGAACCCTATTTCGTGCAATCAATTAAAAGGCTTCACAAAAGTATCACAATATCACTGCTAGTACTCGTACGTAGTGCTAACATCTGTATGTAATAATCTAAATTGGGTACTAGCAGGCCCCTCTTTCCCACTGGGCACTATAAGCACGTGCCCAGGGCCCCGCGATCGATGGGGCCTCCTGCTATATCGCGCCAACTGATTTTTAAAAACAACCATTTAAAAATACCAAAAAAAAACGGTTTTTGTTTGGGTTGCATAATGTTTGCTCTAACAAGAACGGCGCGATGCTAATAAAAAAAATTAGGCTCCTAATAATTTCGTTTGCAATATGTTCTTGCTCCTCATGTTAAACTTACTTGCCACTTTTCCTCACAACTTGATATAAATTTATTATTTTATTTATTTATTATCATCCCTGTCCGTTAGACTTTTTATTTTATTCAGATTATGGCAAAGGTGGAGGCCTAAATGTATGAAAGTGCAATTGTATTGAGAAGCTTTAATACATTCTGCGTAAACCTCAAATAGAACATTCTGCGTGCCGCTGGCCGTCGCATTCGCTCATGCTGTCGCCGTTGCCTTGCCGTGGCCTCTTGTGCAAAGTGTCTAATATCTCAATAAAATTTTGTTTTTTTGCTTTTGCTTCGCTTCGCTTTGCAGTTTTTTCCGGTTATATGTAAATCATACTCCACTACAGCGAATAGCTATCATTACAAGATTAAAGCTCAAAAATTTTCGCGCTCGCTTTGCTTCATGTGAGAAAATCTCATGGGCCCCATTATTCTAATGTGCCCAGAGCCTCCAAGAAGTTAAAGACGGCCCTGGGTACTAGTCATACAATTTAAATTAGTCTATCAGTTCGTAATCGTAGGTAACTGACCTACCTACCATCTTTTAATAAGCAACAATTTATTTGTAATCCACTTATAAAACTAAACTAATTTGTTCACAGTTATTATACCGTTGTTTTATTTTTATTCACTGACCAGTTCCCATTAAGTATATCGCAATTAAAAGAAGGTGCTTCTAATACATTAGACAAGCAGCGCAGAAAGAAAATATTCAAATTACGAAGTCAGCCTACAAAATAAAAATAAATTATGGTAACAAAAAACTAGGCAATTCCTCTCTCGATTGCTTGAGAAGTTGAGACCTTGAAATACCGCCGGCTACGGGCTATGGAAAATGCAATATCCCTGGAGTGAAGTGTCTATTCCGAGAATAACTTATGCATTCAGGTGCCAGTAAGTGCAATCGAGTGCATTCAGTCGCATAACACAAGCTGGCACATTGAAGAAGTTATAAATATTTCAGAGATTAAAGGAAACTATTTGCTATATGTAGGTAAGACTAAAAAAGAGGTGTACTTTACTCATTTTTTTAAAATCAGTATGCTTTCATGTACGTAGGTATCTATCTAAAAACCCAACAAAACTATTTGTGGTTTCAGTTTTAAGTTTTTTTAATCTCGATGGTAGGGGAGCGGGGGGCAGAGTGAATCAGGGGGCACAGTGGTTATTCACTAATATCTCTCGCGCTATTCATTACACACAGTCTCACTTCAAAGGATCTCGTGATCTATCCAATACCCCTCCCTCCAGCCAGTCACCGCCAAGCTCTCACTGCTGGAGCTCGCGCTGCGGCCACTCCGCGAAACATAACCCGTCATATTTTTTTCTCGATGTTATCTTGTGAATCTTTTTAACAAACTTAGCCATGCAAAGTGTTTATTTGTTTGTTATTTTTCTAATAACCATTAAATGAGCTACGTAAATCGTGGTTATTCTATTGCGTCGCGATTAATTTGCATAGTAGTTTCAGCCATTGTTTTTGATTTTACCTTGTGGGGTACTATGAACTAATTTCATATGGGGCACTGTGGACTGTGATCCATAGTGCCCCACATATATGTATATAAATATGTTTTTTGTTTGTTTATTTCGAAAATATATTATAAAATATGTGAATTTTGACATAAATTCCTATGCTATTCATTCGTACATCGTAATTAGTACCTACAGTAAAATGAAGACTGCTAAATATGAAAGTTTAATTTTAAGTGCCTATGGAATAATTCAGATACTATAAATGACTCAAAATGTAACAAAAGAGACTGATTTGTGCCAATTAAGCAATAAAAAACATTAATATGTGATTATTTCAATAACGTATCAATTAAGTTCAAAGTACCCCATATCAATTGCTTTGTTAAATTAGGGTAAATATTCACTGTGCCCCATGGAGATCCACAGTACCCCAAACCCAAATCCATTGTGCCCCATAGCTGGGGTACAGTGGATCATTATCCACTTTTTAAAAAAATTTCACTTTCTCACAAACTGTTGTGTTTATTGTTTATTTTAACACTTTTTTGTATAGCTTTAATACCAAGTTACACCTTGTAAATAAAACATAAGAACCAGCGTTAAAGATAAATGCAGTAAAGAGCACAAATAAAAATGTGGTTCACTGTGCCCCCCGCTCCCCTACCTAACCTACTTACCTAATTTAAATGCTAAAATAACCTAGCATTTTTTCTGTTACTAGCCTATGTTAACACCACGGAATAGTTATACCTAACTATTCCGTGATTAACACATATACCTAGTATGGTATAGTCAAAAATTTGATATCATCATTTAGGTACCTAATATTTTTTATTTTTATACAAAACAATTATTATACAAAAATCATGTTGATGGCTTTATTGTAGTACCTATTTTAAACATGTGTTAGCATAGGCTAATTTTCGTAAGATTTTAGCTCAATATTTCAACCCCAGGCGAGTTCTGGAACTAATGATTATTTTTCAGTTTTCATCTATCACACTTATTAGTATATTAAATGGCATAGAATTTTCAATCTAATTACATTTGCACTAGCAATAAGTTGTTTAATCTAGGCGGCATGATTACGAATTGATTGCCGATAGCCGCACGTGCGCGATGAGCTAAGTTGTCACTGCGTCTCGACCTTAAAACTACGCCGGGTTTATATCTGACTTTCTGCAGATAGCATTAGCAGAAGAATAGTGACTAAACATCGAACTCTATCAATGAAATTCTTGTGAGATATAAAATAATACCTCTAATCCGTACTAATCACACGTCGGTAGGTATGGGTTGACAAACTAGTTACATAAATTGTTCCTAAAACATGTCACAAGCGAACAATGTTTTGTATAAACAAAGTTATGCATTATAAAAATGTTTCGTCCGCTTAGAATATAGCTCTGGTTTTTCACTATGGGACTGTAAGGTTACATATTACCTAAATCTCTAAAGTTGAATGGCCAGCGGGGTAACCATGAACTTTAAAAAAAGTATAGTATGCCTATATACGTCCCACTGCAGGCCACAGGCCTCACCTCAACTATGACGTGGTTTGGGCCAAACTCCACCACGCGGGCCCGGTGCGGATTGGTGGAGGGGTGTTGTAAGGCCAGTGACTAAATCTTACTGTCAGATGTTATCAAGCCGCCTTAAGGCCTCTGACTAGGCTTCACGACCAATATCAAGCGATATTAGCCGGGACCAACTTTGAACATGCCTTCCGAAGCACGAAGATGCTCGTGATAAATGTCACTAAATATGGTCGGAATGGTCACCCAACCACTCACGACCGCGGCGTTGTTTGCTTTACTTTAGTAATCGATACCAAAGCGCTGTCGCCACTGAGCTACGAGCACTTTAATTTAATTTAATTTAATTATTGAATTTTATTATAAGACAACATTACATACATTGCTCTGATCCTAAGGTAAGTAGCTAAAGCACTTGTGTTATAGAAAACAGAAACAACGACGGTACCACAACACCCAGACCCGGAAAATATAGAAAGGTTCGTTTTCCACATTGACCCGACCGGGGATCGAACCCGGAACCTCAGAGATGACGACGCCATATAGTCCGGCGTGCTCGCCTCTCGGTTACCGAGGTCGTCAAAACAATCTCAAATGTCAATTTGGTACGTCATTACGTACGAAATTTGTCAGATTTGACAAGATTTCACAGATTTGAGATTGTTTTAAGAGTTCATGATTACCTCCAGGTAATTTCTCTATTTCCTACAGAAAAATCGGCTTATAGCTTTTCATCTTCTGTTTTACTCTTCTGGAAAGAGGATTTAAGATGATTTTAGCCTATGTCCTTTCTATCCTAGGCACCGATATCATTGATCCTAGGATATAAGCTTTCCCCGAACAAAATTTTATTAAAATCCGTTTTTGTTCATTATTTATTTTTTACCAATATTAATCCCTATCCTGAGTAATGAATGTTTTCCTATATTACCTTAACCCCTTATTTCTCCCTATTGAAGATATATTTTCACGACAAAAAGTATCCCATGTGCTTTACCAAGGCTCATCTTTATTTAGGTAACACTAAAATAAATAATTGTTCAGCGGCTCAGACGTAAAATCTTAACAGACAGACATACTTTCGCTTTTATTATAACTAGCCATTGTCCGCAACTTCGTTCGCGTTTGCATATAAACATTTCCCTTGAATCATTCTGTCTATTGATGACAATCCGCAAAAAAATTCGTTGCATTAGCTTAAAAAATCTAACCGTACAGATGACGGTGGGAAGCGACTTTGCTCTATACTAACTAAGTACTTATGTACGTACAGCTATGATTATGATTTATATTCGTCCAATTACTTGTGAATGTAACTTTTATATTTTTAAAAGTTACATTCACTAGTAATTGGACGTGTCAGTGAAATTTTGAACGGCTTCGGAGTGGAAAACACCTGGTAAGATCGAGTAACTGGACGATTGCCAAGGCAGCGCTAATCACCCGCTTGAGCCCTTCACAGGCGCACCCAAACATCCCAAATTTACGTCTCGGCAAAAAAATAAACATCACGAGATGTTGACCAGTTTCTTGAACAATAATAAAACTGTAAAGCCCGTGATTTGTGTCTGTCTGTCTCCATGTCTACGCTTCCAGTGACTCACGCTACGGTCGGCTACCGTGCGTGCGTAAGTTTCTCGAAATTATTAGGTGATTAATAAACACGTCGTATGATTACACTTGTGCGATAGCCAAATAATAATACGTGATACATGTGTCGCAGAGGTTGAAACTTTTTTAGATTATGATCCAGTATCCTTATTTAAAGTTTTGAGCACAATAATCGGAATAAATACCTATGTTAGATAATATTACCGTGCCTATGTCGAGCTCAAAGCACGAAAACTTACTACATAATACAAAAACCGGTGAAGTGCGTGTCTGACTCGCGCTTTGCGGGTTCTTTATATTAAAATGATTTTGGGGTCCGTTAACACCAGAGACACAACGCCGCCGCTATACCTACGTGTAAAAATTTTTGGAAATTTTACCCATATTTAAGGGGGTAAATAGGGGGTTAAAGTTTGTATGAAAGTCCGTCAGTTTTGAAGTTATGATCTCCAAATTTTGTATTTAGGGTGACGCATGAAAATGAATTAACACGTGTCTCAGCGTTTTTGATAAATTAACCCCCGATGGGGTAAAAAGGGGGATGAAGTTGTGTATTGAAACTCCGTCGTTTTCAAAGTAAAAATCACTAAAATTATTATTTAGGCGTACGGTTGGGAACTCAGTCAAAGTATATCGTTGTTGTTGGAATTGCAACCCTTATGGGGGTGAAAAGATTTTGTATTTCAATTTCTTTATTTTCCAACTAAAATTCACTTAATTTATAATTTAAGCTTATAGTGTAACGCACGCAAGGTATATGTTTGTTGTTGGAATTTCAACCCTTGAAGGGGTGAAAAGGGGTACATTTTTATTTGAAGTTCTATAATTTTAAAGTAAAAATTACTCAATTTTTAATAAAGGCTTACGGTTGATAACTCACGCAAAGTATGTTGGTGCTGTAGTAAATTCATCCCTTAAGGGGGTGAAAAGAGGATACATTTTGTATTTGAAGTTCTTTATTTTCGAAGTAAATAAATAGACTTATGATTGGGCACTCGCGCAATCGGTGACACCCACAGTGCAGGCATTCACTAAAGAAAGATTTTAAGCAATATAGGGGGTTAAAGTTTGTATAAAAGTTCGTCAGTTTTGAAGTATAGATCTCCCAATTTTGTGATTAGGCTGACGTATGAAAATAAATTATTAGTGTTTCAGCGGTTTTTTTTATAAATTAACCCCCGATGGGTTGAAAAGAGGGATTTGTGTGTGGAAATTCCTTCGTATTCAAAGTATGAATCACAAAAAATATTATTGCTTATAGTTTAAAGCTCTGGCAAAGAAGGTATATGGATGTTGTAGGGATTTTAACTCTTAAGTGTATGAAAAGAAGATAAACTTTTGTATTTTAGTTTGTGAGTTTACAAAAGGGGATTTTTTAGGCTTATACTTGGAAACTCACACAAATGGTGTTTTCAGAATAACAACCCCTAAGGATTGGGGGGTTGAAATTTTGTATTTAATTTGCTATTGTTTTGATTTAAACACACTTAATTTGTTATTTAGGCCCATGTTTGTAAACTCACGCAATGTTGTTGGTATTCTAAACATAAGGGGGATGAAAAGGGGTATAAAATTATGTATTTAAGTAATAAATATAAAATTGTAAACTGACTGATTGTTAATATATATATCAACGCAGAGGCAAAAATTCTAGACCTGGAAGCTTGACATTATGTACATAGATACCCTAAACAGTACAAGCATTCATTAGTGAAGTATTTTTTTAGAAATTCTACCCATATGGGAATAAAATAAGGAGTGAAATTTGATATGGAAGTCCGTCAGCTTAAAGTTAGTTTCTTTAAATTGTGTGTTTAGGCTGACCTTAAAAAATAAGTTTATATAAATATCAGCGTTTTATATAAATTCTCTCAGATGGGGTGAAAAGGGAAATAAAGTTGTGCATGGAAAGTCCTGCGTTTTCAAAGTAAAAATCACTAAAATCATTATGGTTAAATATTTAGGCTTATGGTAGAAGTCTTACTCAATTAGAGTTTTCTGAATTACAACACTTAAAATAGGTTTCAATTTTGTATTTGTAAAAATAATGTATTAAATTGTCACATATGTTTCGTGTTATTACTAACTATGTACTGCCGCAAGTCTACCGTCTGTCTGTTTGCCAGAGAGACTTTTGGATGTGGAGTATGGAGGGGGGAATTTCCTGAATGATAATATTTATAAAACGTGAAAGTTAACAAGTGTAGCAAGTCAACGAAATTTACCTCCCCATTTATCTACCCCTACAGCTGATCGGACACTATAATTATATAAAATAGCAAACTGACTGACTAGGTGATATATCAACGCGCAGTCCTAATCACTGAATCTAGGGACTTGGGATTTTGCAAACGAAATACATTATAACTAAGCAAGAATTTTCGGAAATTGTGGGATTAGAATAGGTAACAAATGTACAAATTTTTATCCTAACTAATTTTATTTTATAAAGGCGTAGTAAGTGACATTGTATGTTGATCGTTTGTTACGCTTTCACGTCTACTAACTCTACCAATTATCATGAATTGTAACTCAGATTTTGTCTACGTTTCAGAAAAGGACTTATATCCAGAAAAAAATACTGCTTGCGTGTGATAGAAAAATATTTCTGAAATGGTGGTCCGGCATAACAACTCGGCTTACTGGATGTAAATAAATTGCAGCATGATGCCTGTACTGAAAAATGAACAGAGTTCGGAATTAAAAATAATATCCCTAATAAAATTAAAAAATCGTGAGTTATGTAATCCAATCTTAAAATAATTTTATGTAATCTTAAAGTTATTTTATGGTATTTGCCATAATTGCAGTAACATCTTTCTAAAATGCCTTTCATGATTGAAATGAAATTCTTTATTCTGTATATAGGCCCTCTTCCGGGCACTTATTACACGTCCCAACATATAACTTAGCGCTACCATCGCTTCGGGACAACATATCGGCTGGTGATGAGAAGAAACGGCGCAACAAACTCAGTCACCTTTGTCAGCCTGATTTTATTACAGGAAATACAATTACAAGATAGTGTAAGTGCGAGCTAGGCAGGCTATTAAGTCCATGCACTCTTGTCGTTCAAGTAATCTTCAACTTTGTAGTATCCTTTTTCCATAAGGATTTTTTTAATGTGTTTTTTGAACTCATAAACAGGTAAGTCAACGAGAGTTTGTGGTACTTTATTGAAGATTTTTATACATTTCCCCAAAAATGAATTACCTACTTTCTTTAATCTGAAGCTCGGAACGGCAAGTTTATTTTTATTTCTAGTATTATAATGATGTGAATCACATTTAAGGCTAAACGAACTTAGGTTTTTCTAACATACATAATATTGTCAAAAATGTATTGTGACGCTACTGTTAATATTTTAATATCTTTAAAGACCTCTCCCTCAGACAGTCGCGAGGCCCAAGATAGTATATTGCACTTACAGCTCTTTTCTGCAACACAAAGATTGACCCAATATCAGCAGCTGAGCCCCACAGCAATAGAGCATACGACAACAAGGTATGAAAGTAACTTAAGTATAATAGTAAGAAAAGTTCGACGTGACTCTTAAAATAAGCACAACTTTTTTATTTGTGAACCGATTCACATGAAACCAACACTAAATGTTAAGTGAATCTCAACACAATATATTGGTGAAAACCCCATCTTAATCGGATAAGCCGTTTCTGATATTAGCGTGCACAAACTAACAGACAAACAGATAAACAGACAAACCGACAAACACAAAATTTTTAAAAATGGTTGTAATATGTTCAGTTACTCATTTTAAGTCACTCTGGTTGGTTTTTTTCTTTAAATCTTTAATGTACAAAATTTTTAGTCTCTACGATTTTATTATGTGTATTGATTATGGCTAAATGTGCGATCTAATTGTTTAGTTTTGCATGTTTCTCTATTAATAATGTTCCAAGTGGCTTTTATTTTATTTTTGGAGCTAGAACTAGTATCACGAATGTAATTTGATTTGGCCACTGAACATACTTTTTTAAAGATTTTAGAGTATTTTTTGACATGTCCAATAATTTTAGGGTCTTGAGTTTGCGCTTTTAGGTCATACAATTAATCAAACCAAACAAATTTTCATATGACACATCCGTAGTGTCACTGTTGAATGGTAATACATTTATTCCATGATCAATATTTTTCTTAAATCTATCTTATTGATTGGCCTACAAATAATATCCACCATTGGTGAAACATGATGGTGCTCAAATGTGGCTATTTGTCCACTATGATCTGATCTTAGGCAGTTTATAATTGATTGTTGCATATCTTCACAATCACAGAAAATATTATCTAAGCAAGTAGCTGTTGTAGGAGTGATTCGAGTAGGGTCATTAAAAAGGTTAATTAAACTATAGGATTTGAAAAGATTTAAGAACCTTACAGAGATTTGAGTTACTTCTAATAAATCAATAAAGTCTCCACATACAACTATTTTCTTATTAGATTTTGATAATATATGGTGGACTCAAAAAGAGTGTAATCTGCGAATGGGGGTTTATACAATGTGAAAGGGGCGGTAGTTCTAACCTATCAAATTTTATCGACAAAAAAATAATTTGGGGTGTCAAACTCCTACCTTCAATAAATAGCATTTTGTTTTTTTTTCGAATGAATTCCGGTCTGCCTAACACTTTAGACCATAACTTAGGTTTCATGTGCCGCAGAAACATGAGAGAAACAGCACAAGATAGCTAAAAGAACAGAGTAACTTACCAGTAACTTAATTTTTGATGATTACCATAATTAGTTAAATTTCTGACTATATTCTGAAACCCTAACCTTACTGGTTTGCCTAAGTCTTTGCCAGAAAAGCCTTGTATATTCTGATAAACAATATTGAGGCAGTTAGACTTTTCCTTTTTCCTGATTACAAGCTGACACTGCAATGAGCATATTTTAAAACGTGGCATAGGTATTTTTATGTTATTATACTAATAACACGTGTGTCGCTGTCTCGCGCTACAACCTATCTATACAATAAATGCAGCATACACTGCCTACTTTGATTAGCGATTTGCTTATAAACATATTTTTTACCATTTTCAGACACAGTCCATATAAATGAGTACAGTCAAAAATCAGTACTTAAAAATAGATTTAGAAAAAAAACAGAGTATTGTTTGTCCAGGTTATTGGTGGCAACACAGATTCCAGTTATGCTTAGCCAATTATGTCTGTCATTCAGGAGACGTATTTTTGAAGCATTCGAAATGAATCTTGAATTCGAACACGAATTGTGGGAGTGACAAGGGGTAGGTATGTTATTTCCCGAAATTCCCGCGGGAAAAACGGATCTGCCATACTGATAAACCGATTTTGAAACTTTCTTTTATTAACTATGGGTCACATATTTCCAGTGCTAATAGTATTCAATACTTTATTTTTCAAAATTCCTACGGGAACAGGCCAAAAAATACACTGAAAAATTAGGAAGGAAAAACCGTTTAATGGATTTTAACATATGATATGTCATTAGATTCGTCTCAGTTGTGGGAGTGATATAGGCTATGTTATTACCCGGAATTCCTATTGGTACATGAATTAAACGGGAAAAACCGATTTCAGATACTACTTACTCGAGTTAAAACCTTTTTTTTCTCAATGAAGAGCTACAAATAAGGCTTTATAGTTCATTGAAAAGTAGTAGTAGAACACTACAAACTAAAAATTCAAAAATAAAATTAATTAATTTAAAAAATCAAAAAACCCGACTGCGTAAAAAGTGACTGCAAATTGATTCTTTAAATCTTGTTTTTATCTTTTAAGTTCACTTTTTACGCAGTCGGGTTTTTAATTTTTTTAATTAATTAATTTTTTGTTTTTCGATATCGGCATCATCCTTCAGGTCAGACGAAAGAATGTGGCCAAGGTACTTGAAAGAATTGGTAATTTTAACCTGTTGTCCTTCCAAGAACACCCCAGAAACGTTTTCCGGTCCCTTTCCTGATTTAAATATCATTAACTCGGTTTTCTTGGCATTATGAGGTTATGTTTCGAAGCATAATTTTGGCATGTTGAGTGCAATTTTCTAACCCCTTGATTGTGGGACTAATCAGCACCATATCATCGGCGTAACTAAGATTATTAACATATCTGTCACCTAATTTCAGCCTGAGTGCTGCTTAGCTCCACAATCAAATCATTTACATACAAATTAAACAGGTCCGGGGACGTCAGTCCACCCTGTCTAACACCACAAGGTAAGTTGTAGCCACCAGACAGGGTATTGCCCCATCTCACCTGCTTCTCTTGTGTACTATACCAGTGGGACATAAGGTCCACGACGTCCCTATCGACCCCCGTCTCGCGCAGCTTCCTCCATAAAAGGTCATGTTGAAGCGTGTCAAACGCGCGACCTAGGTCAAGGAAGCAAGCGTAAACAGTAGTACCATTTTTTACATAATAATTAACTACCTACCTGTTTCAGAGAAAAAAACTGCCAAGTCGGTGGACATTTTGTGGTCGAAACCCAAATTGAGCGACGTCAATTTAAAAAAAAGGTGTCATTTTCAGCTGCAAAAATCTCTCAAGAACCTTGGCCACAATCGTAGCAAGTGAAATTGGCCTATAGTTTCCTGCATTTGACAAATCTCCTGTCTTATTGTTAAACTACAGGAACAACGATGGTACGTTTAAGTTCATCTGGTAGGTATGAATGCCGCACGCAGAGATAAAAAATTCGTGCCAGAACTTCACCAACGTGCTGACCCGTACATAGAAGATGTTCAAGACTGAGGCCGTCGTGTCCCGGGGATTTACCCCGCTTCATACTTCGTAATATCTTCATAATATCGTCAGAAGAAACGTCGCACCTTCCCGGACCACAACGGCCTTCTTCTGTGTTTACGTTGGTTACAGAATTTAAATTATTTTCCATTTTGAAGAACTTACAAAAACATTCGCAATATTTTTTGAGTCCATTTCTCCCTCCACGGAAACAGTCAGACTAGTTTTATGATTTAAATTTTAAGTCGATTTCCAAAACTTTACAAAATTTCTATCTTTCTTATGGCGGGCCAGAACGTCTAGCTTAATTTGTTCCTGGTTTTGTTGAACATATTTTAGAGCGAGTTTGAACTATCTTCATCCAAAGCAGCCGCGGCAAATATTTTAGAAATACCTTAAATTACTGACATAAAATAATCTTTATCAATAAATTACAGGAAAGAAGATTTACGGGACACAACCATGCAAGTTCATCTCGCACTTGCTCACACTGGTCCGGTGTATAATTATATTCGGGCTAAAAAATGGAGGAGCGCGCGCAAGTGGGCAGCAGCACAAATCAGAATTCAGAATTGAGAATATGGTGTTTGCTGCTGCTGCTGCTACTAAACAACCAACCAACAACAACCAACGAGATTACTAGTACAGAATTAAAAAAGTAAACAAAACACGTGTAAACAAGCTAATAATGAAGTCAACTGCTATTTTTATCGAATACGAGGAAAATGCCACTTTTAATAAAAAGTTACCCACTTTAAATTTTAAATCACTGTTACTTTAAATTGCTAACAACGAAAAGATCGTTTTATAAATTTAAATTTATATTTTAACTTTAAATCCAGGTGTTCGGAGTCTTTTTTTACAGACTTCTACTTTGACCAATGTTTGCTAAATGTTTTTCCGCATTAATGAGATGTGAACTGCGTATTTTGATAAAATGATTTTGGGTTCTAGGAGTTAACACTTTAGATAATGTAGTTTACTACGCAGTAACGGATTCCGGCGTTTAAACTGGCACCGAGAACCGCTACGCGCCGGGCGGCGCGGGCGCAGCTGCCTGCATTCGTCAGCACGGCTGACCTTTCACCTATTCTTCTCATTCATTCAAATATAAGTAAGTATCTTACGAGCACGAAAAGCCTTGCATGCAACCCGACTACAATAATATCAACATTGTCTTTAAACTTTTTTTAGGGTTCCGTAGTCCTGTAGTTTCGTCATGTCCATCTAAGGTTTTGCTTGGAGACTCTTGGCACTAGAGGGCTGTAATTTTGTGGAGTTTTTAGGGATGCTTTTTTTTATCAACTACACCATCTTGTGGGGTATCGTTTAATAGATCCTACCGAAAGACTTCGGGATCGGGGTTGCTAAGGCTATTTTTCGTTCGTTAAGGCTCCGTTTGCTTAATATTAATTTTTGTTCAAGAAGCAAGGTGGGGGCAAGCCTTTATTACACCATGCAAGCTCATTTTTAGTCAATCAATTTGTACCGATCACTTGTCAAGCTAAAACTCTGTCAGTTTGCGAATAAAATCCAATTATTGAGTAAAAAGTAAAGTTTTTGATTTGTGCTTCTTTACAATACATATGCATTATATAAGGTCCGATTTTATTAGTGTTCATCCTGTTAACCTGTGACTATATAGGTGAAAAGCAATCGTAAAAACCAACTTTCAAATGTCTATCATAAAAACTAAAAAAGTTAAAAATAAATTACAAAATAACAACATCGACTTCATATTGCATAAACTACCTATCTTCAACTCTTTCTTGCTCTGTACAAGGGGAAGGAATAAGACGGATAACCAGATGGTTAAACGTAGCAAAGATAGGACGAGTTTTTTCAATATGAAGTCAATGTTGTTGATTTTTAACTTTTTTAGTTTTTATGGTACACATTTGAAAATTGGTTTTTACGATTGCTTTTCACCTATATGTATAGTCACAGGTTAACAGGATGAACACTAATAAAATCGGACCTTATATATTATATACAAATTAAGTAATTAATTACCAATTACAGAAGTTGTGTAATATCTAATTAGCTGTACCTACCTATATTGCACTTTATGACTATTTTCAACAGTTTCTGGCTGTGTACTTCCGGCCGTCTGAACCAGAGTCCTATAGAGATCTCGCATATCTAGGTTGAGCGAATCGTAGGTGACGGCAATATACCTAGGTTTTATTGTTTGTGACGCAATCGATTTTTTGAAAAATGAAATAAACCTGGCTCGGACTGTTGGTTGAAAGTAGGTATGGTAAATATTGTTGAATAAAATATCACATTCATAGTAATAATCACAGATAAAATGGACAAGACATGGACATGGTAATAATCACAGATAAAACGTATTAAAAGAACACGGCAAGCAGCTGTCGTGAACGGAAGCATTTTGGCTAGATTTTTTTACTATACTAGTCTTTGCATATACCTAATAAAGTGGGAAGTGTAGTCACCCTAATGCATCGATGTATGGAAAACAATTGATTTGCTTATATCTTTTGTTTGCCGGCACATAGAGCCGTCACAAACGACAATTGGTATTAACTATCGCCGTCACTAACGATAAGATGAGTTTCCAGCTACGTAGAACATCTGGAAGTGTTAGAACTGGCTGGCTCAGACAGCCGGATTACGGCTGTCTGTGCCAACAGTTTTTTTTAAATTTTTCTTAAACGCGTGGGTTCGAAGGTTCAAATCTGGTCGAAAGCTGTCACATATCGCGTCACTGAAGTAAAATCCATAAAGATGTGATATTTCGTTATCTGCAAAAACAAATTGGCTCAGACGGCCGGATATCAGGCTGTCTGATCACACGTTTTTCATTATTCCGCGAAAACCGTTGCTTCAAAATGGATGAAACTACTTTAGATGCCGTCACATATCGCGTCACTAAACTTTTGATAAAAACGGGGCCCTGAACCCTCTAGAATTTGAGATCCCAGAGTGTCGGAAAAGGTGAAATTCTGGCTGTCTTGCTTGCGTCACAAACGATGGAACCTACGTATATTGCCGTCACCTACGATTCGTTATCAGCCTAGATATGCGAGATTTCTATAGGACTCTGGCTCAGATGGCCGGAAGTACACTTCTGGCTGGGGTAACGAACACGTGTTCCTGCACCTATATAGTCATAGTATCAAACAAACATACATACATCATAGACTGCCAAAATCATTACCCGTCCTTTTGGCTTCGCCGTAGTCGGGAAAACATAAAATTTGTGTGTTCAACTGTCCATCATTCATGGAGACTCCGCCGATTATGTCAAAATCCGTTCAAAAAACGGCCTTAATGCTTGAGAGACGGATTCAATCCGGGCTTACCCGTAAGGCTCGGTCTATACCCAACCGGAAACCGGACCGGGTTATCGTGGATTCAATCCATCCCTTAAGCAATAAGGTCGTTTTTTGAACGGATTCTTGCGGATTCTAAAGCTTCGGCCAAACCAACGTGGGCGTGCGCGGTGGCGTGGGCGTGGGCGTGCAACACCAAACACGCGGACACTACGCATTCAGGAGGCCCAGCACAAAAATGTATCTTTCGCTCGGACGTATAAACCTAACAAGAAAGAGATTAGTCATGAATGAAGTCAAAGAAGATAAATTATAATATGATTATTATATTTATTTATTTACTGAGTTTCGCATTAATTAATTCCAACGCGGTTACCCGAGCGAAGCTATTTGAAGATGTAGGAAAGCAAAAAGCTAGTTGGCTTCACTTATTGCTTTTCGGAAAAAAATAGTAGCTTTAAACGGAATTATTTATATAATCATAGTAGCGCACCATCTGTATGTTGAGCCTGTCACGTCAAATGTCATGTCCGCGCGTGTAAAAGCTGAATGTCAAGCTGCACGCCGCCCGCCGCTGTCCGCATCGGTGTGAACTCGTCGATACAAATGCTATGGCACGATCTGAATGCCCACGCCCACGCCACCACGCACGCCACCGCGCACGCGTTGACTTTACGGATTCCACCAGCGTATAGACCGAGCCTTACCGTTTCCGGCTACATGTATACAGGGTGGTCCAGGCCAGATGGATATAAATATTTTTAGGTAGTCGGCTTACGGACCTATTTGCTTACAAGATATGTTTTTTTTAATTTTAGAAATATCACCACTTTTAATGTTTTAATATTTTTTATTTACTTTTAAAATGAAAACTTCTATTATTATTTTATTTCAGGTGCTTACATAGACATTGCACTCTCTCAGAAAAAAAAAAATAGACTAATTTGCAAATTTGAAGTGCATTTAATTTCATATCAATGCAAGAACAACTACTTTCCTTGAAATCGACCGATTTATCGTAAACTCCAATTAAAAATTAAAAAAGCGATTCAAAGCACTCATGATTTTTTAAAAACTGTAGCAACTTATGCTCCTTCAATTGCCAAGAAACTTTTTATAGTTTCTCGTATTAATAACTTGATCTTGGATCGCGATTATAAAGCCTTTAGTTTCTGAGTAAAGTGAACCTAACTTCAACCACTTGTTAGAAGCCGCTAAGTCAATATGTGATTGTTCTAAGTCGTGGATGTGCCTGCCATGTAACTCTTTTCTACGCCATGTCGCTAGTTTATCAATTTCTTGCTGTGTGTATTGGTCATTCGAATCTATTGAAGCTGAATGAATGGCACTAGTGGTAGATTTTTCATAGAAAAATGTCCTTGTTCTTTGTACCTATTTGCCCTTTCCATAACAATTTCAGATCAATTAGACTTCTTCCACCTTTATCCCTTTTAATAATATTCTCTGTATTGCTGATTTTGGATGTAGGTAGGTATTTGTGTTTAGTGAGTGTTGTTCTGGTCTTTATTTCAATTGAGTTTATGTCAGTTTTTGTCCATTTTATTACGCCGAAAGAGTATGTCAGTACCGGAACAGCAAATGTGTTGTTAGCTTTCAATAAAATTTTTGAATAGTGTTGTTTTTTGCAAAGTAAATTGATTCGTCGGAAATATTCTTGAGCGAGTTCTTTTTTAATTTGTATGTGGTGGATTCCCCTGTCTTGCTGAATACCTAAATATTTGTATGAATCGCTTGAGCCCACAAGCTGAAAACTGTGAGTTTCACCAGAGTCTAAGATGATTTTATTTTGCCTTTTACAATTCTCAGTGTTCTGCATTTTTCTAGGCCGAATTTCATGGCAACATCTGCACTAAACGTTTTTGCGGTCTCGATAAGGTGTTTTATAGCTTGTTCTGATTAAGAAAAGGGTTTAATATCATCCATAATATGGATAATGTGTATATTATACATTAAGTGGCTTATGGACGAGGTATTTGTTAATTTATATCCGTTCCTTAAGTTTTTATTTAGTAGCGTTGACAGAGGATTCATTGCTAGACAAAACCATGAGGGACTCAAAGAATCACCCTGAAAAATGCCATTTCTGATGGGGATTTGTTCTGTTCTGATCTGATTGAGTAAGAGTGTTGTTTTCCAGTCATTCATGGCATTTTCCAGGAAAGTGATAATCGTAGGGTTTACTTTATCAATTTGTAGAATACGAATTAACCAGAAATTTGGAACACTGTCAAATGCCTTTTTGTAGTTTATGTAAGTAATATTAATGTTTCTTTTGTGTTTACATGCAACATGCTCAATGTTTGAGAATTATAATTTCACCTCTTTTATTTTTTTAAATTACACACAACAAATGATAAACCTTGAAAGACACCCCTTATCGTCAACCGTAATATGAATTGCTGAAACCGCCAAAATGATTTTGAGTTAAGTCCCGACCAAAAAAACGCGTGCGTGATAGCGGGAGCGGTGGCGTGGGCGTTCAGATCGTGCCATAGTATTTGTATCGTCGAGTTCACACCGGTGCGGACAGAGGCGGCGTGCAGCTTGACATTTAGCGTTTGTACGCGCGGACATGGCATTTGACGTGACAGTCTCAACAGACAGATGGTGCGCTACTATGATAGTATAAATAGTTACGTTTAAAGCTACAATTTTTTTCCGATAAGCTATGAGTGAAGCTAACTAGCTTTTATTCTTTCCTTCATCTTAAAATAAATAATAAATAAAATAAAATTCGTTTATTGCAGGCAACTTAACATACAAGCCCATATAGTGTTAGTAAAAATAGCTTCGCTCGGGTAATCGCGTCCGAATTTATTAATTTGAAACTCAGTTACTAAATTAAAAAAAAACTGTACAAAAATTATTTGTTTATTTAGTAAAAGGGTTGAGCTTTTATATTTGTAGTATATCTGCAAATACAATAACAAATTATTAAATTATAATTTCTACAACATCACTAGATACCTTTATTATGACTAACATTTTTAATCTTCTTTGACTTCATTCATGTAATTCCTTTCTTGTTATGTTTATAAGTCCGAGCGAAAGATACATTTTCATGCTAGGCCTCCTGAACGCGTAGTGTCCGCGTCTTTGGTGTGAACTGGCCTGCCACCCCACGCCCACGCCCACGCCACCGCGCACGCCCACGCTCCCGCGTTGGTTTGGCCGAAGCTTTATAGGTAGGTATAACAGTTTGACTGCAAATTTTTTTCTATCGATTGGGGTCTTTAAAATCTCGATATCTTGAAAAAATGACAAGTACGTTAACAAAATTTGGTTAGTTTTTTTTTTCATTTACCTACACCTATTTTTGTGGCGTATGATCCATTTTATAAATAATTGCGATCTGTAGTTTACCGTAAGGACAAATTAAAAATATTTTTTAAATGTAGTACTTGGTAGTACTGCTCAATTTTGGTGCTTAGGATAAATTTCAACGATTTGTTAAATTAAAGAACATTATTAATTTTAGACTAAACCATTAAAAAAAAAATGCCAGATAAAAAAAAATTGGACACATTTCATGTATAGTTTTTTTGGTAAAACACCAAACCTGTGCGCCTACGAAAACACGTGTAAGATTAGTATGATGACGTAATTTTTATTAATTTAGATCACGTATTTTGAATTATGTTGTATTAAAGATGAATTTTCTTTACTTATATCACACGCCTCACCAGCAGCGTTACGGTTTACGGTTATAGGTCTTGCCTGGTGATTTTGGACTTGAAATGTGATCGATGCAATTTTGTGCAGGCTTCTCAGCATGTCGATATATATCTACAATTCATTAGCACTGCTGGAACGATTCCAAAACAGCAGGAAGGCTTTCTTGTAATCCACAAATGCTTAGAACAAAGCCTGATTAGGTATACTCTTCTGACTTCTGTATAATTTGCCTTGCCTTGGGTGTTTTTTACGGTACTATAGCCTTTACAAAACCCAGCCTACCGCGGTGGCTGGAAGGCGTTAAATCTGCGTCAAGACGATTTGGCTTGAAAACAGCTTATTAGACGTGGCTTAGCCTAACAAACGGGGTCAGAATGAAGAGTTTAATCTCATTTTTTTGATAGAGCCATCGAGCCCTTTTGTGTAGTCCTTGTGGCAATGTGACAGAGCTGAACAATCACTTAAGTTTCTCAAGAACGGTAGTTGGCTTTGGCGTTTGGCATTGTTTGGCCCCAGGCGTGAGAAGTTCTGACTTTACCTTCCCGCGTGTTTCTACTACTAAGCTATAGTATGAGAGCTACGCCGCTTCAATTTCGTCTTTTTCCAGTTTTGGGAGATCGTCGGTGTAGCATGTAAGCTTAAGCTTGGCTCTTGGGTCATGTCTAATTACTTAAATTAATTCGGCGTTTTTTCGACTGACTCCGAGCCAGAGTCGGACGGAGGAATTGGGGGTTTTTAGGTGATCCGATGTACCGTTGACACTACCCGTCCCACGTCCTGCGGGGTCTCCGCTGAAAACCAGCGTCGTTATGGCTCTGGCTGTAACGACAAATGCTGAGCTGCTTATATTTGATTCTGTTAGTAATTGTGCTTATGTGTCAAATAAATGTTTTCTATACTATTCTATTCTTATTAATATGTACTGTCTTGTAAAAGAAGAGCGGGGCCTCCTGCCACAGGTACCCATGTACTTACTAGGTGACCCCAACCTCAGACTATTGTTATATTTTAAGTATTTAAAGAAATAAACGATTTTTATTTTATTATTTACTAGCAGCCCGTCCCGGTTTCGCCCGGGTGGACATTTGTGTGAGAAACTTTGTACAATTAACGTAAAGTATTTTAATGTGTCTATAAGCAGGACATAAGTAGTAATTTGTAATTATTATTTATGTAGGTAATAAAAGGTATATTTTTTGTAATCTATATTACATATTAAAATAATTTTTGTTCATTTAATTAGTCTCGCTAAAACTTAAGAGCGACTGGACTGATTTTGCTAATTTGATCTTTGGATTTTCGTGGAAGTCCAGGAAAGGTTTAAACGATGAGAAATAATGGAAAAATTTCAAGGAAAATACTAAGAACGCCAAATTTATTTTATCATACAAACTATTCGTACAGGATACTTAGGCGGTACGAAGTTCGCCGGGTCAGCTAGATAAGTTAGATTCTTCATTTAAATTCATAGGTTTTGCCTTTCTTTTTTTAAATTTTAAACATATTGATTTTCAAGAGATCTTACTCGAGAAAAGGCAATTGAACAGTATAATTGCTCATGAGAAAAGCACTATTTTCTTAAGTCGATGCCAACCATCGAGAAAGTTTGTTTATTTATTGTCATCATCATATCGTATGGCGTTTAGGTGCTAGAATCCTTACAAATTAAATGTCGATTCAATCGTTGGCAATGTGAGCTAAGGTTTGATCCGTGGTACCACAGTCGCAGTTGACTGCTTCAGCCCCCACTTAGGTGATTGGAACGACCGTATCACTTCCTGAACCTGTTTTGCCTTACCCATACTTGGGAATTTGGAATGTAAAACTAAAACCAGCGGGCTTTGATGTCGGATCCACAATTAAGTGTTTTTGTAGGTCCTCAAAAGTGTCTAAACATAACTGTCTTCAGACTGAAGTCGGTTTTTAGGCTGTTATTAGTCCAGATCGGGGATCTTGATGAATGTCGCTGGGGTGGTATAATGTCTCAAGTGTATTCTGAATGGGCATTCCTTGACGTAAGCACTTCTTCCACTCAGACGCAGCAGCGTTACTTCGACGCCAGGCAGGAGGAGGCATACGAGCTAGAACAGGAAGCCAAGGGAGTGGGGTATAGGTTTTATCAACCACGTAATTATGCGTATTGCCTCGTTTAGTTGGGTGTCCACATTGTTTGTATGCGCGCTGCGATACCATACTGGTGGTGGTGCGCTGTACTCCACCCAAGTATTTGCGTCCACGTCGCGTCCCCCGGGCAACGACCGGTCCTGTCCACAGTAACGGAGTGGTAGGCAGGCGGCGAAAGGACCTGGATCTACCTGGTGCATCGGACTGTTCCTTTCCCAGAGGTCACTAAGTTTGTTGCGCCGCTTCTTCTCATCACCAGTCGATATGTAGTCCCGAAGCGATGGTAGGGAAAAATGGGATATGTAAAAGTGCCTTTGATGGACAATTTACAGAAATAAATGACTTTAAATTTGCCACCGCTGCGCTACCACCATGAATCCTAAGAAAAGCTCTTTTCAGGGCTCAACCAACTACCACTCTACTCAAAGTTGTCACAATGACAGTAACACAGTACCATGCTCTACGTCAAGAAGTGCTGTGCTGTTTCAAGTGCTGCTTATCTTAAAAATCTAAAATGCTCAGCAGTGGACTTGCTATGGCTCATATATGGTAATGAAAACGAAGCAGCATTGGACAACGAAGCGTTGTTATCACGAAACACTTTGGTTCCAATAGTAGCAAACTGACTGACTCCCTTTAAAGCGCTTCATAAGACGAAAAGACATTATTTATCGATTTCCGTATAATGCATTTTTAACTCAACCATGATAATAGTATTATACTACGTCCTACTGATATTTGAGTTGTTTTCAAAATTTTCTACTTTCACAAATTCTCTTTGGTCGCCCTCTTTTGGAGAGTAGAAGTATTAAATATTGTAAGAGTATGCTACAGTAAAGCAATTAAACACACTAATCAACGCCATCTATTGTCAAGTAGTTAACTTACCAAGAACCAAGGTTCCTTGTGCCATGTATCATAAATATTACAAAACTTAAAGCGAACGTTGCTAAGTTACCTTGTTTAAGAAAAACAAACAAACAAACACACTTTCGTAAAGATATAACATAAGCTGTAGACCACATTGGACCCTTTTGGAAAGGGACCTTTCGTTGCTTTCATATTTGGATTCAGCCAGTGCCATCTATTGATGAGTAGTGGCCCTAATGATAAGCCGTCTGGCCATGAGCGTTTCTTTGTTATCACATACCACGAATGTATGATATTTCAAATCTGTGCAATAATTTTTAAATTAATTAAATATGCTGCGTAGCTAGGTACAATTCACCAGACCACAAACTAAATTAATATTGTATTATTAATTATCTCCTGTCTACCAGTAACTTGCATGAAAACAATAAAAAACGTTACTGGCTAGATTACTTCACGCCAATTGCTTGAGGAAAACTATTTGTTGGTAAACGATACATTCATGTGACTTTTGTGCAAATTTGCAAGTTTAAATCAACTCGTGAAACACGTCTAACCAAAAATCGGTCGTCTTTGGGTAGCTTAGTTTTGCATTTGGCAAGTTGTCAATTGTCATTTTTACATCATTTTTAATTCATCCAGTCGGCAACAGATGTAGCTCATGTATTAAAAATATATACAAAATAACCTAACCAAACTTCTAAAAAAATATTATTATCGTCTTGTTTTTTGTTATTTGAAGCCTTTTAATAATATTATCTAAACCTGGACTGTAACATAATTGTTTTTCCATAAAATATTCTTGCCAGCTAGATTTACATTACATAGTAATCATCAATACCTCTATAATGAATTATCTCGTATCCCTCGGGAATCGTGCATTTTTCTGGATTTTAAAGTAGCCCATGATACCCCAAAATAATTGAGCTTTTTAATGGTGAAAGAATTTTTGAAATTGGCCTTGTAGTTCTTGAGTTTATCCCTTGCAAACATCCAAAAATACAAAAATACAAATCTTTCCTCTTTATAATATTAGTATAGATAACATTACAAAACACTTCGAACGCAGGGCTCGACCGAATAGCACTGCAGTGACCAAGGACGTTTGCGATAGTGAAGGTTGTACAGACGAGATTTCGGTGTCGGATTTTTGAGTTCAGCTATTTTTGTTCTTGCATTTTTTTTTGTTTTGATTTATAATTTGTGTTTCGTTGACATTTTAAAGCACTACATTAAATCGAAAACAGGATTTTTTAAGCATGTTTTTATACATTTTTTCACGTTTTTGCACTAACACGTAAGCATTAGCACGTAAGCACAAGCAATTCTTTTAAACGCACGCACGAAAATATACCTAAAATAACCATTATTTCATGTTTTTAGAATGAAAAGAGTTTTAAATACAAGTATAATACAAGTAGTATTTATATTAAAAAAATAATGGCAGTGTAGTACCCGCGGACAGTCAAGTTTCAATACAAATATCTCGTCTGGACAGTGCCGGGCGGCCATTTTGATTGTCGGACCAAGATCGCCATCGGTAACAAATATCTTGTTGTGCCGAGTCATTTCAATTAGTTAATTTAATAGACTTATCATTTTTTAATTAATGTTAAGAATTTCCATATTCATCAGTTTATTCGCACTGAAAACCTAAAAAATAATAATAAATAGGAGAGATTTTAACGTATAGTAGGTACACTTATACCTATTTCTATTGGTAGATTGTTGGCACGTAATCACACGATGTAGGTAAATTTGCCGGTAGAACTTAACTTTTGGTCTGCATGCCCTCCGCTCCGCTCCGCATGATACTGTGAATTCAGTTACTACCTACGCCACGATGGATAACTAAACCAGCCATTCTCACATGGGGTCGCTCAGCCATCGATTGTCCTATTAAATTAGTTAGGTACTTGCAAACCTTTTAATTTGTAAATAGAAAACTACAGATGATAACTATCGATTGGAAAAATAAACACGTTTTATTGTTCGTTTATATCAAGGGAGTCATCTCAGAATGTTTAGACGGTGATAAAAAGAAAAAAATAAGGACAATTAATATTAACTGGCAGATGCCAAAAATTAAGATTCATTATGTACGTTTTATAATAATGCCTATTGTGATTGAAGAATCAATTCAAGAATTATAAGGTAAACCAACCAAATTTAACTTTTATAACTCCATACTGTTTTTTATTGTATGTGTAAATAAATTACAACAAAAATGCTTAGAACCTAAGCTTTAACATTATTTTTGAGTTAAATAATTTCATATCAACAATCGAATCTACCCGTTTATTTTCCGGTTCATTAGGAATGTTCCCAAGCATTTACCCATTTTTGGGAATATACCCTGGTGGAATCCCAACTCTAATCCTGATAGATACAACAGATAAGTCAGAGTCTACCATACATACAGTATGAAACGGAAGTAGCTCTATAATAACCCTTTGTTCCGAATTGCGCTAAAGCACTATTAGTACGAATCCATATAAATGCAACAGGTAGGTAAAGAAACCCTATTTTGTGTAATATTAATTGTGACTATTATATTTGGTCTGTTTTACGCTGACAGTGCTTTTAGCGCAATTCGGAACGTAAGAATATTTTAATTTACTTTACTTCAATCGTCGGCCCGGTCCGAGCCGATGACAAAATGACTTTTCTGTGTAAATAACGAGCTGATGTAAGGTTATCGTATACCGTAAAAAAACTTATGAGATCGACCATAGATATTATTTTGAACCATTACTTACTTTGCTTAAAAACATTGAAATAGTAAATAAATCAATAGAATGGATGATTTTAATGGATTTGCAGCATTAGTTTGCATATTGGAATAATATTTTTAATGTAAATTAGCAATATGTAAAAAACCAAATTACATTCTCATAATCATTCATCATCATTCATATCATTCTCAAAAAATGAAAAATATAAAATCATCCGCGTGTGAAATACCCGCGGATGATCTTATATTTTTCATTTTCACTATCATCAAAATTAAATATTAAAACTTATGGAGAACTATTTTGTCCTTATGTTAAGGCTCCTTGTCTATCATTCTTAGTATAGAAATAAAAACGATCGAGAGCGCAAATTAAAATGACTCCAAATAATACTACTCTTAAGTTCAAACTCGACTGCAATAGTGTAGCTCACGGAACGGCAACGTCGCGCTTTTCCCGCTTCCGAGCCATTATTTTGATTTTTTTGGCGGGAAAACAATTTTTGGCTTATAATTATGAAACCAAGAGGCCCAGGGATTTGAAATTAAGCATCGTTTGTGCTACTATTACAACGAATCATTTCATGTTTAAAATGAAACTCTAACTTATACATTTACTCTAATTCACCATGTGTAAGCTGGAGACATGGGTCTCCAGCTTACACATACTTATCGGTTCGTAGCTCTTAAACGCGAGTCGAATGCTGCAATTCAACCGCGAATTTTGAGGTATAAATTATAATCGTATCTTCAGTAATTACGAAGATACAGCTGTGCAAGCCAGAGACATGGGTCTCCAGCTCGCACATAGTTTTACGATCGTAGTTTCAACAGTATTTCAGTGTGATGGCTAGTTTTTTTGGCTATCATTGCTGCCATTATTAGTTAAATTTTTGACTATATTCTGAAACCCTAACCTTACTGGTTTGCCTAAACGGCATGTGTCAGCTGGAGACACGTTTCGTCGGCTGACACACAAAAAACACCTCATAGTAACGAAGATCTGATTGCTGCAATTTTATGACTGGAACGTTTCGATGGCTCTCATTATGCCTTAGTTTAAGGCAGGCTTAGAATTCCTCTTAGAGTAATGAGGAAGCTGTAGACATGGACACGCTTTGAGTCACTAATACCAGCGAGACGGCTCCAAACTAGCGAAGCTGTTCTGCGACCGTCTTGAACGAAAACTAAAACGTCAATGACACGAATATCGAACAATCCTTCGAGCTGCCTGTGGTGGCGCTAGTGTTGCAAAGTTGCGGTGGTGGGCTGCGGAAACGTGGGTCACGTGGACAGACCACGAGACATGTCTAGTACTCGAACCGGAAACGCGGATGCTACTCTCCTGTATATGGCTTTGAATAATGGTACAGTACTGTTTATTAATGAATTTATTATAATATATACATTTATTTTATTAATCTATGCATTTCAACAAAAAAAATGATACCGCATTACAATATTTAAAAAAAAGATTGTTCTCAAAAATTCTTCAAATTTGCTCTGCTAAATTGTATCAAGTTGTATGGAACGGATTATGTCAAGCCTCGGGCGCGCGCCCGACGCGCGCCCGAGCGCACTCCTCCTGGGTAGGGATGCCACCCGTCCGGGTTTCCCCGGATTTGTCCTAGTTTGGAGGGCGGTTTGTTATTTATTCTGTTATATTTCTTTTCCTATCGCGTCTTGCTGATTTAATAATGTAAGCGTATTTATTTTATTTTATTTTATTAGGAAGACCAAGGTTTACAATATTTCAATAATTATACACAAATAACATTTAAAAAACCACTTACAGGTCCACACAGATATAAATTAGGTAATTAAAAAAAAAGTTTAAAATTTAGAGTATTGCCTTGAGCAACACAAACACCAGCTATTAACATAATATTCGGAAACTTATGTCAACTTCGCCTACGTTAACATATTTAAAAAAGAATTTATTAAATAGAAGGTTGTAAAATTTTGTTTTTAGCAATTCCATGCAAGGTTTTATTGAAGATAAATAACACTTGAAAAAAAATCATTGACCTCAGGTGGGACTCGAACCCACGTCCCATCGCATGCAGGGCGAGTGCTTTTACCAACTAAGCTACCGAGGACGTCACGTGACAAGATGAAATTCCTCAAGTATTTTTTCTCGCTGTCAAAGCCAGCGTATTCTGATCAATGTTGTAGCTATATGTATAGCTGAGTAGTATACTAGCTTAGTTGGTAAAAGCACTCGCCCGGCATGCGATGGGACGTGGGTTCGAGTCCCACCTGAGGTCGATAATTTTTTCAAGTGTTATTTATCTTCAATTAAATAGAAGGTTTGAAAAAACGCTCGCCCAGGAATCGCTTAACCGCTGATACGCTAGTACAGAAAAGGTCCAAGTCTAAATTATTATTTAGTTTGTTAAAAACGCTGAAGGTTTTGTATAACAGAATTGTGTAAAGTGTGAAAATTTTCATCCAAATCCGTACAATAGTTAACGCGTGAGTGAGCATCATCAACAGCATCCAAACATCGTCTCGCAAACTTTCACATTTAAGTTCCAGAGCAGTTTTTGGAGTACAGGAGGTAAATGAAAAACTTAAATAATGAGCGACCACCGTTATTACATTTAGGCAGTGTATTAGTAACACGCGCGAGCAAAGCGAGCGCGAAAATTTTTTGCGTTTTAAATGTTTTTATGATAGGTATTTCATTGTAGTGTAGTATTATTTAAATGTAACAGGAAAAGTGCGAGCGAAGCGAGCTCAATTTTTTTTGAGATATTATTGATAGATTGATACTCTTTATTGCACTCCAAACAAAGAAGTTACAGTTCATATTTACAGAAAGATGTACAATTTAGGCGGTCTTATCGCTAAAAAGCGATCTCTTCCAGACAACCTTCAGGCAGGCATACTTATTGCACAAGAGGCAACGGCAAGGCAACGGCGACAGCATTGATAAATACGACGGCAGCAGCGTCATGCAGAATGTATTGTTCTATTTGAGGTCTACGCACAATGTATAAAAGCCGCGAAATACAACTGCACCTTCATACATTTAGGCCTCAACCTTTGCCATAATCTGAATTAAAAAAAAGTCTGAAGGACAGGGATAAAGACGCTAAATTAATATCAAGTTTTGAGAAAAAGGATAACGTTGACATGAAGAGCAAAAACATATTGCAAACAAAATTATTACGAGCGCTATATATTTTCAATAGTATCGCGCCGTTGTTAGTAAAGTAAACACCATGCAAACCAAACAAAAGCCGCGAGCGAAGCGAGCGCGAAAAAATTGCGAAGACTACAATATCTCCTTAAAAGGGCTGTACAGCTCAAGTATAGTTTAATGAAAAATCACTCCGTACCAGTAATAAATAATAACAAATTCTGGGGTGGGCAAAGAGGATTCTAGGTTGGGCACCGCGCACGGGGGTGCGCGGGCAAAGGCCCCGGGCTGGTGTGTACTTTTGCATATATTTTCAATTTTTTTTTCGGCTGAGGCGCGAGGCTCCTTGCACCGCGAGGCCGTGGGCGGTGGCCCACACCGCCCACGCCCTACGCCGCCTGCTCAGGGGCGTGAGACAAGGAAATGTCATATCCCCGAAGTTGTTTACAAACGCACTGGAAGACGTCTTCAAGACACTGGATGTGGAAGGAACGGGCATCAATGTCAACGGCAAACACCTCACGCACCTACGTTTTGCCGATGATATTGTCATTATAGCGGAATTGCGGGAGGATTTGCAAAAAATGCTGCATTTAACGCTGCCTCGCGACGCGTGGGCCTAGGGATGTACGGACAACAGCACGTCGACCTACCACAAAATGTCAAATTTTCTCATTTAAAAATGAACTCTATATGTCAGGCTTAAAGTTGAAAATCTATTGGAGAATTTTTGACTTTTGGGGTAGGTCGACGTGCTGTTGACTGTACTTGGACAAGACCAAAGTCATGTTCAATGACCATGCCATCCCCGGACCGGTCTCCGTCGAAAGCGTGGCGCTCGAGGTTGTCAATGAGTATGTCTACCTAGGGCAAGTTATGCAGTTGGGTAGAGACAACTTCGAGCGGGAAATCGCTAGGAGAATGCAGCTTGGCTGAGCAGCATTTGGGAGGCTGCGTCACATTTTCTCATCGCCACTGCCACAATGCCTGAAGAGCAAGGTATTCGCGTCCTGCCGGTGATGACACACGGAGCCGAAACGTGGAATATGACGGTAAAGCTGGCCCACCGACTTCACATCATTCAGCGAGCTATGATAAGGTCGAGGCTATAGCGATAGCGATGCTAAGCTAACGAAAATATCAGGATGAAAGGTGAAGTATACGGGTTCTCGAGTGGAGACCACGCTTTGGCAAACGTTGTGTAGGACGCCCCCCGACGACCTTAGGAAGATGGCTGGCAGTGGCTGGATAAAAATGTGGGAGAACGTGCATACTGGTGTTCTTTGGGGGAGGGAGGGAGGGAGGCTTACGTCCAGCAGTGGACTGCAATAGGCTTGATAGATAGACATATTGTGAGCAGGAACCAACTCACGTACGCCACAAAGGTAGAATAGTGAGTGGCAAGTATGATAATAGATATCGCATCGGTTGACTCTGACGCATCGTGCATCGTGCTGGAAACTCTCATTTCAATTGTTCCGGAAGGCCGTGCAGCAAGCGCTCCTGGGCCAATCTAATTGCAGGGATCTAGATAACAGCAAAATGCTCGCCAAATGCGAGTTGTATTACAAAGAAAAGGAATAAAAAAAACTACATCTGAGAACCTAGAACATTATTAAATGATTTAATATGGTTTGAGTTTGAACTTTTGAAGTCCTGTAATTCGGTACGGAATGATAATACACTATATGATGTCATACATTTTTTTGTTTGTAATAATATCCCGCTTTAGTTTTTACAAGTTTCATCGACCGCCGCTTTGGCAATGGCTTTTGTCACCTACACGCCACGAATAACTGTTCTGTATATAGTTAGTTGACGCTCTCGGGAGGAAGATAAGTGGCTTAGACCTACGGGGCTTCGCAGGAGCTCTCAAGGAGAGTCCAGCCAGAAGTTGTAGGCAGTCAATTTTAGCAGTAGCAATCTTCAACAGATACTTACGTGACGTCGGCTATCTCACGTCTCAGCTCCAGCGGAAGAATGTGATGCCTTCTGCAGACGTTTAGGTATTCCGAGGATTCATATGAAACCCTCGAAACGATAGCAAAGAAACCCTTTAAACTTTCTCTGGATGCTCTCAAGGCGTGAAACGTATACCTTACACCTTGGGTTCCAAACCTGTGACGCATACTCTAACTAAGTGACTACGAACGAAGGTGCAGTACAAGATTTTCAATGTTTTATCCAACAGAGCCTTGCATCACAAATCCAAGGGCTTGAGAGGCTTTAGTTACGATGTTGTCGATGTGGGTATCAAATAATAGCTAAGAATCATGTGTGTCATCGAGGTCCTTAATACTGTATAAGTGCCCGGAGGAGGGCCTACATATAGAATAAAATAATTTCATTTAAAAAAAAAAACTGGTTAAATTTTACGCTTTATTGATGACGTTGGTTTCGTTCGCGCGCGGTCCGCTCAAATGCTCTGTGTTGTGCCTGTGACTACTCCCTTACTCAAAAACTAGCTCAGTGTGGGATAATACCTCTGAGTAGAATCAGTACTGGATAATAACGAATGCGTCCAATACTGTCATTACTGTCACTGTCATTGTTGTGCAGTGCCCAAAGACAATTCATTTTTTTAGCGAAATGTCTTTGGCAAGAGATCAGTGTTATATTCTGTGGTTGTATTATTTGATCAGTGAGTGTTGCTTGCTGTTGTTGTTGTCATTGTCACAGACAGTTTTTACAGTTTGTTTTGGGCTGTTTTTTCCTGTTAATGATCGTTTAGGAAAAATATATTTCATATCATTGATATATTATAGTTCCTTCTTCGGTCTGAATATACAGATAACTATATATACCGGCCCTATCCCTTGACTTCATAGCCCATATTTTGTCCAAGTTGAAGACGAACAAGTTGGATTGAGGTTGTAACATGTCGCTAGAAACAGTGCCTAAAGACTTGAGAGGCCTGAGAGCCTGTTTAGTTTGCTCATTGATCAAGGTATATAATGTTTTGCTAATGCTCACAATGCTTTCGATATATTTTTGTTACTTTGTTTTATAACCTCTGCTGTATATATATAATTTTATCCATTGTATGTTAAAATGCCTTGTGTAATGTACATCTGAATTTTATTGTAAATCATCAATATCTTATTTCTTTTATTGCGTAACCTTATGTATAACATTGTTATTTACCTTCTTTCTTTCAGACATTTGATCAATTTGAATATGATGGTTGTGACAACTGTGATGAGTTTCTGAGAATGAAAAATAACAAAGACAATGTTTATGACTGCACTAGCAACAATTTTGATGGGTAAGGTTTAAATTTAACTTTATAAATAAGACCAGTTAGGCCAGACAAGTCCAAGCCAGATCTAAAAAGTAATAATGATGTGTGTATTTTCAATGGAGGGTAAAATATTTCAATGCCAATTTGACTTGTTTTGGTAACATATTCTACTTCTTATGATGATGTCCAGTTTTAGACTCTATTCATATTCTTAATTAATATAAGTTGAGCCAGGAGTCTTACATGATTAAATAACTTCTTTGTACACAGAATGATTGCTGTCATGAGCCCTGAAGACAGTTGGGTATGCAAATGGCAACGCATAAGTATGTTTCTTTTCTATATTCTATTTATCTTTGGTATGATCAAATCTATATAAATTGTGAAATCATTTCAGGTAGATTCTGCAAAGGAGTGTACGCTATATCAGTATCTGGTAGATTACCAGCTGGGGTCATCAGGGAAATGAAGAGCCGTGGACTTGTATATCGACCAAGAGACACTAGCCAGCGATAATTTAGTAATAATACACAGTAGTTATAAAATAATTTTTAATTTAAACCTATCTATTAAAAGTCTCTATACACTTTCCCAAAACTGTTTTACTGTTCAGCAGCTATACTCACTAAAGTATTTTTTAAGATGATTGATTCATTAGTAATCTTATTTTTAAGCCACAACAAACTGTATCAACATAACCAATTTGATAATCTTGCTTTCTACCTTGGTTTTTTCTGCCACATCAAAAAATAAGGCAAGAAATTGCAAGTATGCAGGGTTATTTATAAAATAACAACCTCTCATGCAGGACTAGGTAGCTAACATCATTTAAAACAACATTTGTTCTATGACTTAATAATTTGACCCATTTTACTTTCCTACAAAAATAAATATCAATTAAATAAACATCTGAATCTTGTGCACATTGCACTGCTCGATTTGCCTTTTCTATAAGTGACACTAATGTCATGACAGTACACTAAAAGCTTAGTAAGTCATTTTTAATTAATGTATTGAGTTAAGATAAAACTCGTAGAAATGTTGTTCATGTTTTTCAAATAACCCTGTAGTATACACAGTTTAGTGTTTCAGTGTAGCATTTAAAACTAAATTTTATATAAACACTAACTTCTCTGTCATATGTGAATTTTAGGAAAGGACCTATAAAATAAAACAAACAAACAACTTCTATTATTCAATTTTATAATGATAAACTTAGGTGCCTGCAATATAAACATTGAATTTAGCTATTTACAAATGAAATTCAGAATACTTTAACAACAAATATTATACTAAATTGTACTATAAAAATAATGCCCAACATTATTTAAACATATTGCAAAAAAATGCATATAGCCACAATTCTTACTGACCATTAAATTTTTGTTAAAGAAGATATTTTTCAACTCCTCAGGTTAGTTTTGTTTTAAAGGTTAAACCATTAAATTGCTGATAAGGGTTCAAAAGGTTATTTACTTTAATGCTCAAGTTGAATTCACATCTTTGTACTGAATATTATTTAAATGTGGACTCGCAAAAAAAATAAATAAAAAATATTGCAATGTCTGACAGGGTTGGAGGTACAGATCAATATTTTATGTCAACTATTGTTGTCTGACGGTGGTACTTTGTGCTCATTATCCGTACCTAGAACATCTTTGTCGATTTCTTTGAAATCTATGTTTTGTTGCTTCATTGCATTCTGTAAAATAAGGTTTTGTTAGAGAGCTATCATTGAAAACTAGCTTTTTAAAAAACTAACTTTTTATTATGTTTATCTACGTTTACTATATAAACTAGTTATGTTTAGGTTATTTAATGGTTTAGATTAGTTTGTAAACAAATACTAAATATTTATAAAATTAATGCTAGTAAACTGGTTTTAATGTCTAAATTGTTTGAAGAATGGTTTTACTAAAGGTCGCTAAGGCAAACTGTTTCATCTTACCTTTACACATTCCTGATACACTTTGAATATGCCAGAGCACATTGAATCATCATGATCGCCTTTTAGAAACCTTTCTGAAAACCAATTGTTAAAGCAATCGTCGTATTTCTTTTTTAATTCTGTACATTCTTCTCCAATGCTATTCATTTTGCAAAATTAACACCTACATAAAATTCATCAGTTTTTTCTGAATTAAATTCAGCAGAAGCGATTAAAGTTTTGGCCACTGATCAAATAATACTACTACGTAGAGTTTTGGCCAAAGAGAATGGAACCACTTTTTTGGCATTTGGTGTTGTCCGAATTGAGCTGAAGCCTGAAATGAAATGGATTGTAGCATTCACGCACTTGGTTATTTTCACGCAAAGCATTTTGTACTTTTGTAGATAGCGTCAACGGCGCTTGTACCCTGAGTACTGAAACCTATGGAGATGGCATACCTACAATCAACAAACGTCATATTCAATCAAATTACGCACAGTAACTTCTGAAGTAGTGCAACCAAAATAGTAATTGTGGTATCGTTTATCTCAAAATTAAAAAACAAAAGATTATAAAATAACACAGCAAGGATTTGCATGATATTCTTGTTTTAAATAGCACACAATCTAATATAAATCACAAAGGGCATTTTGGCCAGGCACCATAAAAAACAAAACCAATTCCGATACAAAGAAATGTGTCTCAAAAATACTACTGTCAATAAAATAGTAAACAGTTTGAATCAAAATCTTTTCTTTGCTTGTAAGACAGACAAAGGATTCAATCAGTCTCGTTTATTTACAACATAAATCACAACTATAACACGCTAGGAAAGGGCTATTTTCAGTGTTTTTTCGCGAAATCAAATCAGAAATAAGGAGATCCGTGAACGATCAAAAGTCGCTGACATAACCCGACGGATTAGCAGGCTAAGATGGCAGGAGTGGGACACATAGCATGTAGAACTGACAGCCGATGGGGCAGAAAGGTTCTGGAATGGTTGCCTCCAGTCACATTTTTCTTTAACTGTAATCTTTAGGCAACCTAAAAAAACAGCTTAGTATAATAACACTACAATTCACACTTGAAAAAATCGATATGAAAAATGCTTTGAAGGGCAGCTCTATCGATAAACAAACAGTTTTTTACACAGAGCACAGAATCGCCGCGCGCCCGCTACTAGAGACGGTAGTAATACGACAGTAATACGTAATTTGACGACCTCCGTAGCCGAGAGGCGAGCACACCGGACTATATATGGCACTGCCATCTCTGAGGTTCCGGGTTCGATCCCCGGTCGGGTCAATGTGGAAAACGAACTTTTCTATATTGTCTCGGGTCTGGGTGTTGTGGTACCGTCGTTGTTTCTGATTTCTATAACACAAGTGCTTTAGCTACTTACCTTAGGATCAGAGCAATGTATGTGGTGTTGTCCAATATTTATTATTTATTTATTTATATGGTATAAGAACCCGCAACCGTCTAGCTTTGTAGTCCGGAGCGTGAACCTAAGTGCGCATTCACACAGGCGCGGTCCGTTGTTGTATCGTTGTTAAGCTATAGAAATGCCTCATTGTGCTGTGATTTGGTGTAATAATCAAAGTAAAAACGTAAATAAACATAATTCTGGCGTATCATATTACAAGTAAGTAATAAAAACATATTGTAAAGAAAAACAAATCAAAAACTTTACTTTTTACTTAATAATTGGATTTTATTTGCAAACTGACAGAGTTTTAGCTTGACAAGTGATCGGTACAAAATGATTGACTAAAATGAGCTTGCATGGCGTTATAAAGGCTTGCCCCCACCGACGTCCGCTGCCCAGCTGACTCGGTGGGGACGGCTCGGCGGGAACGTTCCTGATTGGCTGGCGGCATGGCAAGCTTTACAGGCTTGGCTTTGGCGGGAACGTTCCTGATTGGCTGGCATGGCTAGGCTAGCTGCGATTGGCTGCTGCGTTTCGTTACACTCGGCCATCCTGCAACAATTGCTCCCGCAATGTGCGAGAAAACAAACAAAAGTTACTAGCTTGTCAAATAATCAGATGATCAGTTAAATAGTTGCTAGTCCGAATTTCTGGCACCGTCAGATACAGGAACAACTTATTTATGGATTTAAGAAATTAACCGCTTTACTATATACTCCAAAATCTGTATCTGTCAATGCCCAGAATATTAGTTATTATACTTGGACCAGAGAAGACTGCCTTCAACTTTATTATATTGCTGGCTAACAGGCTCGGCGGGGAGACTTGGCGGGAATGCTCGGCAGCTTAACCTAGGCTAGTCGTTTTTGTTCGAAGCTAACAACTAAGTCCTGATTTTTTTTTAAATAAGGAGGATATTACGGCCATACAATGAAGAGTATCTAGGTTATGTCCATCATGCAACACAGTTGCATATCAAACACCTACATGTCATTAATCTTAATAATATTACGACTGCAAGCGTTGCTACAGGCCATTGCTACAGGCCATTGCTACAGGCCATTGCTACAGGCCATTGCTACAGGCCATTGCTACAGGCCATTGCTACAAGTCACAGCTACACGTCACAGCCACACGTCTCGCTGATCAATGTCTCGCTGATCTATGTCTCGCTGATCAATGTCTCGCTGATCAATGTCTCGCTGATCAATGTCTCGCTGATCAATTTCTCGCTGATCAATGTCTCGCTGATCAATGTCTCGCTGATCAATGTCTCGCTGATCAATGTGTCTCAATTTCTGGCTGCCCAATTGCTGGCTGCCCAATAGCTCACTTATCTAACATTCAAAGCTAGCCTCTATCTACAGAACTATTACACGTTTAAATTAATCTACTGCATTTGCCACGCAAGGTAAAAAAGAGTTTAGAGTTCAAAAAAAATGCATTAGAGCCATATGTGGCGCCGGCTATCTAGACCACTGTAAACCACTTTTTAAGAGGTTAAATATTCTACCGCTTCCTTGCCAGTACATATTGGACATCTGCACTTTTGTTAAGAAACATCCTCAGCTCTTCCCTCTACATGACACGGTGCTTGGTAAGAGTAATAGCAGAGACCCATTTAAATTGTACATACCAAATCAAAGACTGAAAATATACTACAACAATGTTTATTGCAATGCCATTAGAATATATAATAAATTACCCATTAAGTTAAGAGCACTGACATTAAACAAATTTAGACATAAATTACACAATTTTCTGCTACAAGAGTGCTACTATTCCCTTAAGGAATACAATGACATAAAATTAAATAATAACCAGTTTGACTTTTAATAACGGACGACGTAAGAGAAATAAATAATTAATATATATGCTTTAACAATTAATCCTACTATTAATTTATTAATTCAATGTTTAAATTTAATGTAAAATCAACTTTTATATTGTAACATTTTATATTTCTACGCCAGGAAATAATGGCAGAATATGTCGGAACCTGCTTACCTCTAAGATCTTTTTTGTACCATGTTCTTTGAAATAAATAAATTATTATTATTATTATTATAAAAAAACAACTTCGAACTGGTAAAGTACCTTTTTGAGGGAAAGCATAAATCCACCCCGTTGATAACCCCTACTTCCAAGAATTAGGGGATTATGACTTTAAATCTTACTGTTTTATTCTCTAACTGCGACAGGAGTTAAGATTGACGCTAAACGGGCTGGTTTGCGTTATTAATTTTATGTTTATTCGCGATAAATTGTTGCAATTCTTGCATTTTACTTGCAATCAATCGCTTTAAGAGCACATAGCTCAAATTAGTTATAAAATTAACATTATGACGGCATTTTCCATTTATTAAAAATATTAAGTATGGCACACTTACGAATATTGTTATGACTTTAAGCTAGGCAGTAAAAGCACTTATGTTTAAAAAGAGATTCATGGTAATAGCTTGACGATTTCGTCGGGAACCGGACAGATTTGTATGCAAAAAAATAAAACTTACGTTTCTCGTATGCATGAGCTAACAAGGAATGAACTTGGGTTTAAAATAGCAATAGCTAACAAAATATGAACGGCTGGCAAAATGACTATAGCCGGCAAAATGACAATAGCTAGTAAAATAGTACTGGCTTGCAAAAACGGTAATGGCTAGCATAAGTAAGCTAATGGCTTATCGACTGACCTTTGTCATCTGGCAGTGGTGGTGCTTTGCAGACATCGGTTAAAAGCTTCTCGCCCGGCTGCCAGACAATTTTGATAACCTCCATGTAGTGACCAGCAGTGAATGGACGATGCCTTGTAGCTCGAAGTTGCCATTATTGTTCTCAGTAGCACGTTGTCCTTGACCTATGACAGACACTATTTTAAGCACTAGTAACGAAAAGAGCTGATAAAGCTGTATTGCAAGGCGAGTAAAATAAATTAGCGATAAGGACTATGCAATTTTTCACAATGTAGGCATAGGCACCTAGCTACCATACCTTCCAGCGACTGCTGGCATAGGCATAGGTTTAGCATAACACACAGGTTTTCCATACTGTAGATAGAGCCACAGAGTTAGCGTACCTCCTAGTGAATGCCAGCGTAGGCACATTTTAGCATACTACATACATTTTAAATATTAGTCCGCTGAGAAATAAATGAAGTAAATATCACCAAGCTGAATGAAGGCGGAGCACCCCACAAGCATACTGCAGCTGCACCGTGAGCGCACCACGCCCGATGCTGTCAACACCACAGACGCGCACTAGCTGCGCTGCGCCAGCTCCGCACCACAACACAGAGCTAGATGCGCGCCGAGAGCGCTGCACAAGCGCACCATGAACACTGCGCCTGCTGCACTCCGTGATCGCTGCGTCAACAGGCATGGATACCCCAACCCAAGAGTACCTCATCGGATAATCTTGTGTGTATACGATTGAGTGCGTAAAACACACAAAGCACGAACTCAAGGCAGCACATGAAACAGAAACAAATTAACAAGCTCGGCCGCCTGATACGAAATACTAAGTAGGACTTTTCACAGTTTGAAACATCTGGAGGTACCTATAGAGGTAGATACTTACACATTCTAGGAAAGTAATAAATGGTAGATAATTAACTAGTGGTTTTTATTTCCTCAATCGCAATCTCAACAGGAACAGGAATTCCAATTTTAAGTTCTACGTTTTACTTACGTTTTGTATTCTGGCAAATAAACAACTGAATAGTAAATTTAAACTTTGTTGCAACTTGCAACTAAATAATAAAGTAAGAGGTACCAAACAAGAATTAATATCTAAACCACTGAACTAAAAACTGTCGTTTTCGATTGTTTCAAAGTAGTAAATTAATTATTATAACCATGGCTAAGGCTGGGTTGGTTTTAGTTTTAAATAACCTTTAGCCAAGGACTACATGGTGTAGACAGTCAGTTGTGGCCATGCTACACCTCAAAAGTTAATAATTAAGCAATTAAATTATTTTTGTTAAAACTTTGCGGGTAGGTATTTTTTATCTAATCCTTCAAAAGATTTGATCTAGCGCGTCGTATAGCTTCACGTATGCACTTCGCCCATCAGACAGCATCTATGCATCTTATAAGCACTATTTTAACTAAAAATTACAGTCACTTTTGAACAACACCAAAATCGAATCAAACTGTTTAGGTAAAGGTGCATAAGCATCTCCGCTACCATTATGGCTGGCTGGCTGGCAGCAGTTATATTAGGTAGCTCACGCCAACCAGTTATAATTCGCAAAAAGGATGAACTAGTTTTAGGGGTTGTCTAAATCGTGGGACATTTATGCCTCTGAAAAGTACACCAGCTACATTAATCGTCAAAAGCATACATGGGCATTTAGAATGTTAAAAAAATACATTCTTTATGCGGAAGTGGCTTACTATCACCAGTAAGCCACTTCCGCATAAAGCCCGAGCTCAGTACCTCGAATTCTCGTACACAGACAATTATCAATTAGCTAGTTTCAAATTAAGCATAGCTTGTACTATGGCAACTAGATAACGAATTAACATACTTAAATATGTTTATAAACATCCATGACCTAGGTACAAACGATCGGGGTCATCACACTATTATTTGCGGGATTCGAACCCGCAACCACCAGGCTTTGCAGTCCGGAGCGCAAACCACTACACCAGACGGTCATCTAATTGTATCAAAAGTAGTAAATAAATCAAAAGTAGTATCACTTACTGATTTTAGCAATAAAATAACTCCGGCTTTGACGATACCTCTGTACTTGCAAATACCTCATTGCCGACGATTGTCCCTCGAGCAGAGTGTAGGACGCCTCCGCAGCTCCGTCCCGAGCGCGAATGTCCGCGGTGCGCCGCGGCGTACGCGACTGCGGCGAGTGCTTCTGCTTACAATGCGGCATTGACGCTGCTCTCAGGACCGATTGCGTTTCTTACCGCATTTGACCGTTTATTACTAGGAGTCGCGGAGAACTTATACTACTACCCGTACTTTACGCGTAAAGTTTAAACTAAACAATTGTAACCAAGAAATCTAAACAGTGGGAGTGAAAGTAATCCAACTTCTGATTTGTAAAGAAAAACAAATCAAAAACTTTACTTTTTACTTAATAATTGGATTTTATTTGCAAACTGACAGAGTTTTAGCTTGACAAGTGATCGGTACAAAATGATTGACTAAAATGAGCTTGCATGGCGTTATAAAGGCTTGCCCCCACCGACGTCCGCTGCCCAGCTGACTCGGTGGGGACGGCTCGGCGGGAACGTTCCTGATTGGCTGGCGGCATGGCAAGCTTTACAGGCTTGGCTTTGGCGGGAACGTTCCTGATTGGCTGGCATGGCTAGGCTAGCTGCGATTGGCTGCTGCGTTTCGTTACAATATTCTTAGCCTTTTTAAAAAAGCTGGTCGAGGCATTTTAGAGCACAAAACCTCGGCAGCGAGTCATCCGTGAACGCGATAGTGAGATACCGTGTTGATTGGGTGGCGTTATGTCGATAATACGTGTTGTTGAAGTAATACAGACATATTTATGTTCTGATTAACAAAAATCGTTCTCTTTTAGGTTTCCTAATGATCCTCACATAAAAGATAAATGGATATTAGCAACAGGAAAGTACGGACAACAGCTCGTCGACCTACCACAAAATGACAAATTTTCTCATTTGAAAAATATGATCTCTAGTTGTCAGGCTTAAAGTTGAAAATCTATTGGAGAATTTTTGACTTTTTGGGTAGGTCGACGTGCTGTTGACTGTACAATTGGTTTCCTCAAAAACATTACACGATTTGCTCTGACCACTTCGAGGCTTTAAGTTAGGTAAGTTAAGAAAAGGGGTTCCAGATCATATTTAAATTCTGATGCTATCCCAACATTGAAACTACACCCTATTTTTTTACAGAGGTTACTTATTGTATTTTATTGTTTTTTTTTTGTTGGTCAAATAAATGTTCTTATAATCTTACCCTACTATTTAATATAGAGTCAACAGCACGTCGACCTACCCCAAAAGTCAAAATTCTCCAATAGATTTTCAACTTTAAGCCTGACATATAGAGTTCATTTTCAAATGAGAAAATTTGTCATTTTGTGGTAGGTCGACGTGCTATTGTCCGTACATATACAAAGACCTCCGTAGCCAAGAGGCGAGCACGCCGGACTATATATGGCGTCGCCATCTCGGTGTTGTGGTACCGTCGTTGTTTCTGATTTCTAAAACACAAGTGCTTTAGCTCCTTACCATAGGATCAGATCAATGTATGTGATGTAAAAGTTTGAATGTTTGAAAGGCAAAAACTAATGAACGGATTTAGTTAATAATTGATAAGTTTGTACGGGAATTCCGATATTTTCATGCTTCAGCTGCATGGGACCGCTAGTAATATATATATATTTAGGTATAATGAAAGTTGTTCTAAAAAATATGTCTCTCTCAGAATAATTCACATTCGTCCACAAACACTACTGAAATTCATGACACTGATGCACCAGCAAAACGTAGAAAGGTAATTTTATATGAACAAAAATAGAGAATAGTAAAAATAAAAATAGACAACATAAATAAAAGTAGACATTATATTAAAATAAGTAAAAGATTATATCATCTTTTTATTTATTTTTTGTCATATGGAACACTCTTTTGGTCTGTACTATTTTTAGAAAACTGGAGAAGATTCTTACGTAGAACCATCCAAAGATAATATTCATGATAGTCTACATACACAAGAAGACACTACACCACAAATTCAGGACACACCAGGAGACGTAAATTAAAAATATCTATGTTAAGGGCTCAATAGACTATTAAAAGGCAAACACTTTAAGTTAAACGGCTCAGAGCAACCAATAGCAGGTTATCAATAAAAATACCTAAAATGGAAAATATTATTAAATATCTACGAGAGAATACTTCTATAACTGATGAGGATGTAACTACGTTACAAAGTACTAACGTGTTTACTCAAATGAAGTTAAATCTTTAAAATAAAAATGTTTGACCACAATATAGAATACTTTTATTTTGACACCTAGCCTAATATGCATAATTATGATTGCGTAATGTTTTATATTTTAATAAATAAATAGATTTTTTTAAATTGGAAATTTTTGTAATAAATACACAATAAAACATATAATACATACTGCAGC
The DNA here is from genome assembly GCA_950371115.1 of Anania fuscalis. Lineage (NCBI taxonomy): Eukaryota > Metazoa > Arthropoda > Insecta > Lepidoptera > Crambidae > Anania > Anania fuscalis. The sequence goes on along the minus strand of OX493335.1, from coordinate 11,666,094 downwards.
ATTATGCTGCGGAACTCTTTTGAAGTTAAACTTTTTATTTATTTTTTCCTGGCCACCTATATTAGTTTTCTTTTTAATTAACATTTTGAATGGGCATGTCTGTCATGTAAAGAATGTCTGTCCTAAAGAGAAAATGGACAGTTGTGTGCAGCCTTACGTCAGTGCCTATTGAGATTTCTATGACAGCCAAATGTCAGCTCGACTTACTATCGATGACGCCATGACAGATGTTTTCTACCCCTTTTATAGCTTCTTAAGCGTAGCCAGTATTGTTAATAAGATTCCGTCACCTGGCTGAATGAATAAAATTTAATGATGTGAATGAATAAAATAATTTTTGTGAACGAGTAAAAAGTGTCGAAGCCCCATCCATAATAAGCACGATTTGATAACGTAATCTATCATATCTGTAAGGCTCGGATTATAATAAGCTGTTTCCGGCCGATATTAGAACCTTTTTAAAAAACGACCTTAGGCTCGGTCTATACGCTGCCGGAATCCGTAAGCAACCGCAAGAATCCCTTCAAAAACGACGGTTTTCCGTTTGACCCGTATGTTTGTATGTATGTATTTAAATCGCGGACAAACGTCCTTGATTTTCTTGCGTTTGGCTCATCCGCTTTTGATGCGGTTTTCAGAAAAGTATTTGTTACATTCTGAAGAAGGTTTTAGTATGCATATCATACTGCTGAGCTGATGATGGAGGCCACAGAACTCCTTAACATTTAGGAGTCAATAGATAATACTGCGATTTGTCTTCAGAACGTATTTCGTAGTGTATTAGGCAGAAGTGGCGCTTACGAGGTACCAGTCAGTTATTTTATTTACTGGGGGCGTAAACCAGTACACCCAGAAATAAGAAGAAAAAAATGCTAGTTTTTTAATGAGGGTTTTCTGAAATGACGCTCACTAGGTGGCAGCTCTGAGACGTCAGGTCCAGAAACCTGTCACAAGTATCAGAGCCCCTATATTTGAAGTGTTGAAGTTTTGTATTTCTTAATTAAATACAATAAATATTTTATAAGAATCGAAATCCCACCATGTTTTTCAGTTCCTATGTGCTTAAAAAACGGGAGGTCATGTTTCCTAAAGATAAAATACGTTTATTAAAACAATGCCTTGTAGCCATTCGTAGAGAACGTTTGATAATAGTCTTGTATGCAAAGGTTTCTTTAGTAAAGATGATTAGGTACGAGCTGCCGAAAGACTCAGTGGTAGAGATACGTAATATAATTAAAGAAAAAAAACTAATTAAAAAACAAGCTTTCATTATTTGTTAATAAAATGAACTAAAAATTTAAAAATAAATTTACCTGATGAGAAAAATACCATTATACACGGTGTTACTTTGCATCCTTGCCATATTTACAGAGGTAACTATATCACTGACAATGATAAAAAATCAGTAAAAAAAGAAAGACCTAATTCTATTTTTTTTAATCTTGAGTATTTTATTTTATCGACAATCTATTAAACACAACACTAATTTTCAAAACGCATGCATATCACTGTTCTTATTCATCGGCACAAAAGACTTTGTAGTATTACTTGATTAGTGATCGCGTACCGTTCGAGACAAAATCGGTTTATTCCTATGTGTACTGCAAAACCAAATTTACTAAAAACTTAGTGTGCTTTATTTATAGGAGTCTCTAATTTATCTAAACAATAGGTATTGTTCCCTACTTTTATCTCTGTGAATATGGCAAGGATGCAAAGTAACAGCGTGTATAGGTAGCATTGCAAAAAAATAAAAGCGTGTTACATTTTGATGGAACACTAAACAACATTTAGGTTATACACCATTATTTTTCTTCTGCAATTACAATGAAACACGCTTTTATTTTTTTGAAATGCTACCTATATAAAGGTATTTTTCTCATCAGGTAAATTTATTTTTAAATTTTTAGTTCAATTTATTAACAAATAATAAAAGCTTGTTTTTAAAATAGTTTTTTTTTCTTTAATTTTATTTTTAACTTTTTAGTATTTTAATTCGATATTTTTTGTTCATGTTGTTCCCACGAGTATAAGACAAAAACGGTCCATCCCCCAAGGGGTCCATTGTATAAGGGCTTCAGTAGAACAGGTTTCGCCCTGGTACCCTGAGACGCAACGTTAGCGATATGAAATGTTTTTACACCCTCATACCATTCAGCCCTTGGCACGTGCTCACCTTGGCATCTAATCAATCAGACGTAATCCACATTCATAACAATCAATATTGCATTGTCATTCGATTTACACATGCATGCAAAATTTCAGCTCAATCGGAAACCAGGAAGTGGATCAAATTTAACTTGCTTACCTTGCAAGATTTGATTACAGACAACGGGACAGGCTAAAGTAAAAAAAATAAAAGCTTGGCACTTTAAGTTTATATGTATTTTATTTATAATCATTTAAACTTTCGCGTTGCATTATAACGCCTTTGTCCCCTAGGGTTCCGTTGCCCATATCCAAATCGCCCCACTCTCAGCTCATTATCGCCTCTCATGCCCAGTTTCGCGTTGAAGTCTCCCATAACAACATTGAAGTGGGTTTTAGTAGTATGTATGGCTCTACTAACGTCCTCATACATAGCCTCCACTTCCTCATCGGGATGTGTAGAGGTCGGTGCATATACCTGTATAACCTTCAGCGAGTATCTATTTGACACTCTGAGTATCAGGTATGCCACCCTACTCGATACACCACCGGAGACTGGGGGCCTGGTATTTGTCGTGTCTTTCCATGGGGTGGTGGTTGCCAGACTCGCCACGCTTGGCAGGCGGGTTGGCGAGCGCAGTTTTTTTATATTGTTTCGCACGCAGACGCTGCTCCCAGTCTCGTGCTACAGGATTAAGTCGCCTCTTACGACACGCCTCCTGCACGGCGGTGGGTAAGTGTATTCTTTACGGCCGTCCCCACACGTCGAAATGATCAAGGGCTTCTAAACAGTGTTGTGATAAATGCAATCGCAATGTCTGGTCTGCTTTGAACATTCTGAAAAATATTATACATATATATTTGTAATATCTGTAAGTAAATAAGTGTATAAAAACATTACTGAAATACACCATACTGTCTTTTTCATTCAAAATAAATTTATTTTCTTTATTATACCTTACATTTCTAAAATGAGTCTGTTGGACACTACTGGTCAGTTACGTTACAAAAGCATATTGGATAGTTAAGGGTTAATGTGTAATTAAACATAGCATAAGTTCAAGTGCAAGTACATAGCTAAACTTGTTTAGTATTCGTTATTGAGTGGGTTATCTATTTTTAAATGGATATCATTGAAGCTATTGCCTATTTAATTAGTTTTGTGTTTCTTAAATAATAGGGTTTGCCCGCAAAATAGAAGATTTGTCACCAAAATGTAGTCACCAAACAATATAAAATCAATTTCACAATAAATCACCCAAAATCATGGAGATATCTGGTCAAGTACCAAATAAATGATTTTGTATGTATTATAATAGGTTTGTCCTAATAAGTATTAAATCAAACAAATTTAAAGAGATCACTAATAAATTATATATTAAATCACTAGAAAATTTCATAAAGTTTCAAAAAAATGTTGGGTTGTCGTCATCATCGTTTCAACCAAAATAGTCTACTACTTAACTGGACATATGCCTCTCCCAAGGATCTTAATATCCACACGTAGTAAAAACATATTTAAAGAAAATTTCTAGCAGAAATATAAATAAAACACTTAATTAAAATCAAAATAATCAATATTTATTGTTAAAAACAATAATCACTGAATAATCAGCGCTGGTTTGGATTTTGAAGGTAGGTACGTTTATGTATGTATATATGTAGAAATACCTTATTTAATTATAATAAACTTTGTTTTGTGCTTTTCCATGGTAGTAAGTAGATTTTGTCACTCACTTTTAACTTTTCCGAACCAAACTAAGCGTTATTGACATCTAAATCCAACTCGTGTTAGGTATAAACGTTACAACAGTAGAATAAGCCGCGCTTAAAAAAGGTAGTGATTTTAATTTATTATTTTTAGTTTAATGGTTTATGTTTTAGATGTGTTATATTCATTTGTGGTAATTACTAGTAAAAACATTTCTGTTCCGCCCTGTGCCTTCGTCTGTGCACTGTGTGTAGTGCCTTATATCATCGAATCATGGTTGATTTTACAAAAAGTTTTTAATGAACAGTACATACTTTTTTATAAGATTTAATACTCCTTTGTATTTTTTTTTTGTCAAAAGATATTCGGCGTGTCATTGGCGTCTGTCAAGTGTCAAGTCATTAAATTAAATTAAATTCTGAATTGAATTTCCACGAAATATATTTTAAATTACATTTAGTGCTCCTAAAGTGCATGCTCATACAAGTTGTATAAAGCTGTATAAAATTAAAACAGCAGAAGAATTCAAACTCTTGTTCATGCAGATATATGGACCAATCGTGTATTTCTTATTCTGAGGTTCTATGACATTCTGTGATGTACTTATGTGAGTCAATAAAATTGATTGGAACTATCTTTGCCTTCTGGATCTGTTTGTTAAAGTTCCTTTTCGGCTACAGCTACAAGAGAACGAGACGATAATCTGAGATTATGAATCTGTATTTCTGGGACTGAACTAAGTGTATTTCTTATTTTGAAGTTCTTAAATATAAAATTTTCGTTTAACTACAGTTTTATTGTAAAGTACCCATTATTATTATTATTGCAGGTTCTGATAGCTACTATACAGCGCATACTACCTACCGACCGATTATAAAGTATCGATTAACGATTATCGATTAAAGTGCATCGATATCTCGTTTACGTCTAGATCTATGCGATATTATATAGCCTGTGGACATTTACGGTCATCAGACATCACATCACTATTAAGTATCTCACTCTGAGTTTTTTCTTTTCTTTTTTTTTGTCACTCGACGAAAAAGTTTCCAATCAATTGAAGTAAGTGACGTTTACTTTCTTCGATATTCCTACTCCGCTATCTTCTACGTAGTATTATTTGATCAGTGGTTGTGTGGTTGGCTCGATGCATAATATATCGTGAAGTTCATTACTGGTAAGTTTCGTAAACTCATTTAATGTAATAAAATTGTATGGCGTGTCGCTCAACTACTGATCGTGTGAGCGATCCGTCTTAATTTATCAGAGCTAATTTATCTAAGAACTAGTAATTTCCCGTGACTTTGCTTGTGCAGTTTTTAGTTGATTTTTTTATCCATAGTCTACCATCAAATTGTAATTCATATTGCCATAATGTAAAAGCTCTCAAGATGTTCATATTTGTAATCTTTGTTTTCCTTAGTATTAAGTAGGAGTGTTCTTTGTTATAGTATCAACAAAGGACCCGGTCTACGGGTTCTCCCCCCTACCTGCCGAAGCGCTAGCTTTAATAAGCACCAAATTGACCTGCTACGAGTAGGTGCTAGTTCCAGCACGTACTTGTTTATATCACCCTGTTGCGTTGAAAAGGAACGATCCTGCGCTAGCAACGACTTCTGCGAGGAAAAGAGACGATTCTGCGATAGCAACGACTATTTAATTCGACTGCAAAGGATAAGGGCGACTATCCGGCGTCGTCTCCTTCGTTATTGTTTTTTTACTTTTCGATAAGCCTATTCATTGTAAATTTTTTATATAAATTATTCTGTTAACCGGTTTGGAATTTCATACCTCTAAATTCTGTGTAGTTTAATTAGTTGTAAAATAAATAAGTTTTCTTTTGCGTTCTCAATCAAAATTCCCCACGCAAGCCACACAACACAAAATATTTATTTTTTTTGTTCCAATTTTAATTTTACTTTAATTATATTTTTTCTGTATCATTTTCTTTTGCTATTTCATTTTCGTATGTGTTTGGTGTGGCCTTAATCGGTCGCACCAAACGTAGCAATACTTTTTTTTTTTTATGGCGCTGCGCGGTCTGCGCCCAGCCAATGTCAATGTAAAAATTAGGGAAACGGAAAGTCGGATTTGGATAAGGATTATTAGAAACTAAAAGAAAGGATCAGGGAAGTAGGTATAGAACAATCAAAAAATATAAATAGACAGACACATAACATAATTATTATGATACATAAAAATTACAACTTTATACTATTCAACATTATAAAAGACGCTATAAGTTTATAAACGGCAGGTTCATTAGTACTCAACAAGCAGACAATACTAGTAGGAAGAGGAATATGATTTAAGATAAGGTCTTGGAAAAAGGAACAACGGTCATATAGAGGACAGGAAAAGAAGATGTGATTCAAATCACCATTATCTACTCCACACTCACAGGCAGGGTTGTCAATAATACCTAGCTTAGCTAAATGAACTGGAGTACAGACATGGCCCAGACGCATACGACTTATAATTGATGTTAGTCTTACCCAATTTAACTTTATGGAACCATGGTTTTAACGGAATACATGGTTGAATTTGAGAGTACAGTTTACCTTTAGTTTTACACGATGACTCCCATGAACATTTCCAAGCATTCGCAAGGAATGTTTTAGGAAGCGACAATAAATCATGAGTAAAGTTCTTATAGGGAAACATGTCACCACAATACACTGCTTCGTTAGCAAGTCGGTCAGATATTTCATTTCCTGCTATTCCGCTATGACCGGGGATCCAAACAAAATGAATATCAAATCCATTCAAAGTACATTCATGGATAATGTTTCTTAGTTGAAAAATAACTGGAAAATAAATCTTACATTGGAATGGAAATTTGTTTAAAGCTTGAAGAGCACTTAAAGAATCTGAAAATATAACAGCTTTTTTTAATTTAAATAAACGTATATATTCTAGGGCCTTAAGCAAACCATAGGATTCTCCGGTGAAAACGGAGGTTTCGGGAGGAAGTTTGATCTTTTGTACTATATCCAATTGAGCATGGTATACTCTTATTAAAATGCGAATAAATAATAAAATTAAAATTAAACTTAGCATTAGTGTCAGCTTTGTCCATTAAATTAAAATGTATGTTAGGGGAAATAATTAGAGACTCATAGCTGTAATTAAATAATGGTAAGCGGTTCGATTGATGTGTGGGGGAAGTAAGAGATACATATTTTTGATAGCTTATAACTAAACACGGAAGAGACTTATGAGACCAATAACTGGATTCAACAGATAGATTTGTCAGAGTTTGTAGTTTAAACAAAAGTGGATGATTTTTAAATTGAATAATTCAAAAAAAAAATCTATCTGATAAAAATTGTCGCCTAAGGTGTAAGGGTGGTTCACAGTTTTCCACCTGTAGGGCATTTATAGGACTTGATTTCATTGCACCGCTTACCAAACGAAGTGCTTTATTCTGAATAATATCTAATTTCCTAAAAGCAGTCAAATTTCCAGGTTCTAATAAAAATGTACCATAATCTAAAATACTTCGTATCAAAGCATTGTATAAAAGTTTCATAGAATATGGATGAGAACCCCACCAAACACCAGAAAGACATCTTAACATATTGATCAGCGGTTCACATCTCTCTACAACATAATTACAATGCTGAACACCTGTAAGCTTGGAGTCTAATATCACTCCCAAAAATTTAAACTGACTTACTACAGGGATTAAACAGTTATTATAAACTAATTGGACTGGAGGGGGCAATCGCATACGCGAAAACACTACAACAGCACTCTTTGATGTTGATATGTTTAAGCCATTTTTATCCATCCATGACGCTAGAAGAGCTAGTCCAGAGGATAATGCAGCTTGAGCAGACTCAACTGAACGGTGAGAATAATATAACAATAAATCATCTGCATATTGTAGTATTTTCACTTGATTGTTTAAAGATGAGGCTAAGTCGTGTGTATAGATATTATACAATAAAGGACTAAGTACAGAACCTTGCGGCAAACCTTAATGCACAGTACGTTTTAAAATCGAATCAGTAAACGGAATTTGAATATGGCGTTCTGAGAGAATATTTAATATAAATTTGCACATAACGCTAGGAACACCTAAGATTTCCAGTTTCTTCTTTAATACAGATAGAATGACATTATCATAGGCAGAAATTATATCTAGAAAAACTGCCGTAATAGATGTATTAAGAGTAAAAGATAGCCGAATATCTGTAATAAACAAACTTATACTATCCATAGTACTTCTGCCCTTTCTAAATCCGTACTGTGTTTCATCTATATAGCCATAACTTTCTACATACCATTCTAAACGGTTTTTGACTAGGTGTTCTGCAAGTTTTAATAAAATAGATGATAACACTATTGGTCGGTAAGCAGTTAAATCAGAAGGATTTTTATTAGGTTTTAAAATGGGTAAAACAATTTGGGTCCTCCAAGGTGTTGGAATATTGCCCAGCATGAAGAAAGAATTAATCAAATTTAAATAATAATTAAGAGTTTTATCTGTAAAGCAACGGAAAAAGGAATACGGAATACCATCAACTCCAGGGGCCGAGTCATTAGTACCGTTGATAATTCCTTTTAATTCATTTATAGAAAAGGGAGAGCTAAGAGCACAAGACGTATTTTCAGTGGTAGATAACATTGGTGAGGGACAGCTTAATTGTTCAGGTACCCACGAAGGAGCTAAGTTGCTTAAGAAATTATCAGCAAGAGGCCTTGGGATAATGTTAAAAGAGGAGTCAGAGATAGCAGACTTAAATTTCCTAATATTACGCCAAACCATCGATGGCGGAGTATCAGGAGAAATAGATGTACAAAAATTCCTCCATCCTTCAAACTTCTTTTTTTTTAGAAGTTTACGGGTATCTGCAATTGCTTGGGAAACTTTTTTATAATTTTCATGAGTCATATTTAATTTATAGATATTTTCAGCTTCTTTTCGATTTTTTACCGCTACCGCACACTCTTCATCCCACCATGGTGGACAAGGTCGAGTAGAACGTCGAGAACTATTTTTAACTCCGAAAACTTCTTTAGCAGTTTCAGCTATAGCATTAGAAAATGCTTCCGCACAATGTGTATTATTATCGCATTTTATATTAGGAAGGGTTGTGATTTTTTGCTCTACCTTGTTTTTAAAAGTAGCCCATGTATCGCTGGTTTTATCAGGGGTTCTATATCTGAGCCTTGAAAGTTCATTGGATTGTACTGAATTTTTAAGTGGAAAAGAAATAACAATGGGAAAGTGGTCACTACCATAAGAAGATGGTAGTACTTCCCATAGAGAAGAAGCTGCTAAGTTAGGTGTACTCATAGTAAGATCGACCGCACTAACATTCTGACCTGGCTTGGTACGCCGAGTAGGAGCTCCAGTGTTTAAAATACATATGTTATGGGCATCAATAATATTAATTAAGTCCTCTCCATTTAGGTTAGTAGTAGAACTGCCCCAAGACCGGTGATGGCAGTTAAAATCGCCCATTAATAGGAAAGGCTTAGGAAGACTTGATATAATAATATTTAACTCATTTAACACTTCAATTGAAGGGTAGGGAATATATACAGAAACATAACAAATATTACGAATATTTACAGCTATTATACATATATTTACACTAGGGGTAGGTATTGTAACACGGGTAAAAGGTGTTAAATTTTTAATAAGAAGTGCTACGCCACCATACCCATCAGGCCTGTCCTCCCGGACAGTGGTATAACCATTGATTTTAAACTTATAATAAGGTTTGAGCCATGTCTCTGACAAAGCAAAGACAAATGGCTCAAACTTATTACACAAATAAATTATATCACTTTTTTTACTATTGGCACTTTGACAATTCCACTGAATTGCCTTAGCTAGATTGGCCATTTCTAAGAGCTTGCATACAATTTTCAATTAAAAGGGCAGCGTGGGACGGTATATTTTGACTAGATTTCTTAATAAGTACATTTATTAGAGCAATTATTAAATCACTTACTGTTTGTTCTGAGTCAGATTGTCTGTCAATATTGTCAGAATTTAAAGCACATCCATTAGGTGAAGCAGGGATGGAACACTCATTGATAAGTGCTTGATGAGCTGCCTTATCATAACCTTTATCTAAAGAAGGAGGTGTGCGGGGCTTAAGAAAAACTGTTTTCTTATAAGACTGATTAGGATTAGTTAACACTTGCTTATTTTGGCTATTTCTATCAGATTTACCAGCTAAATAGGTTTTGTTAGAAGGTGTGGAAACAATGTCAGCATAAGATTTATTAACCGGTGGGTGTAGCTTAGAGGCTTCAGCATATGATAGGCAGCTATTTGCCATAGAAGATTTAATTTCTTTCTGCCTATTAAATTCAGGACAGCTCTTACTTGTGGCAAAGTGATAACCATTACACAGACAGCATGATACCTTATCTTCACTTATTTGGCAAGAGTCACCTGGGTGGTTTTGTCCACATTTAAAGCATCGAGGCTTTGATCTGCATTGAGTCTTAGTGTGACCAAAGCGGCAGCAGTTGTAGCATTGTATGGTTGGAAAGATATATAAATCTACAGTAAGTGCATTGTAGCACATAAATACTCTTTTAGGTAAAACTTGACCATCAAATGTTACAACTACTGATTGCGACGGTTTCCAAACGGGTGAACCTTCATTAAATTGTTTAAAGTTGAGCCTTCGAACTTTAATTATTTCGCCACAACCAATTGGAACAGTAATGTTGGCCATGACTTCCTCAGGAGACCAGTCTGCTGGCACACCTCGGATTAAACCCATCCGTGTAACATTGAAAGTAGGGATAAAAGCTTTTAGACCATGTAATTCTAAACTTTTGTTAGTTACAAATTGATTTGCATCTAAATAGTTGGAGAAAGTTATGGTAAACTTGTTGCGACCTATTTGTTTTATGCTGCCGTTGACAATATTTCGAATGAAATTTTTCTCAAGAAATTTACCGAATGCAACGGGATGCATTGAGGTGCCAGAATTAGGAGAACTTTCAATCTTTTGGACATGAATGACGTATGGAGCTACATCTGTACTCTTATAAATTTGTCGACTAATTACAGTGGGAGCAGAACGTGGTAATTCGGTATTCATCACAACTTCAGGAACATTAGTTGTTTTTATGGGCAAAGTTGGTTTATTACTACTACAATCGGACTCGTGTAGATCATTAGAATGATGTTTCTTTCGTCTCTTTTGTTTACTCGAACGATGACGTTGACTGCGCTTAAGGGACCTCGCAGATCCAGAACAGTCGGAGTCAGTAGATACCGTTACAGTAAAATATTTACAAATAAAAAAAGAAAAGGTAAAAAGTATAAGTATTTACATAAAATAAAAGTATAAAAAATCTTTTTTAATAATAATTAGAAACTGCTTGGCCAACCACTAACGTTTTTCTGCTCAATAAAATAAAAATATCGATAAAAGGTATCGACTCGGTACCGGCACTTGTAATAAACTCTAAGCCCATACGGACACGTACTAAAAAGCGCGGGAATCTTTAGACCCGACGGGCGTCTTTTTTTCCTTCTGAATTTTATTTTTAATATTTAAGGGATTGCGTTCAGGAGAGTACTGTTTGTGTAGATAACTATTATTTGTGTACATATATTTATTGTTTAGTAGTGTTTATTAGCTGAAAAGTAGGTGAGTTGCACAGTTTTCTTTTGAAAATGAATGATCCTCCCGATGATCCGGGAGGATCATCTCCTCCACATTTATCCGACGAACTTGCCGATCTTCCTGATGTTAACCTTTCTCCACCTCCGGCAGGATACTTTGTAACTGTTACGAACGATTCTGACACCGATATTTCAACTTCAGCTAAAGAACATGAGCATACTATAAGCGTAAAAACTTAGGCCAAGTAAACCGAGAATCTGTACCGCGTCAGAATGATTAATTTGCCCGCTGTAGTTCCACATGCAGTTGCCAATAGTCAAGACTTGCCGAATAATAACACACCTATAGGGCGTAAAACTTACAACGACTCAGATGTTGCTCCATATTTTATTCATGTGCAAAAATGACGGAGCCACTTTGCACCCGATTGAGGTTGGGAAATTCTTATAAAGTATTCCTTCAAAAATATAATTGATGGCAGTGTTAAATGTATTGGCCATAATAAAATATCAGTATCATTCTCGAAGTTCTCTGATGCTAACTTCTTTATGGGCCATTATAGCTTGGAATCTTACAAACTGAAAGCCTTTGTACCTACATTCAATGTCACCAGAATGGGACTTGTTAGTGGTGTTCCTGCGGATTGGTCACCTGATGAAGTTAAAGCTAACATGTCTGTACCAATTGGATGTGGAGAAATAATGAAAGTGAGACGCCTTAATTTCAAAAATTTATTGATGGTTCTGCATCTTGGAAGCCATCCCAAACAGTAGTTATCACATTTGATGGACAAACTTTGCCCAAACGAGTCTTCATTTTGTTACAATGCTTTACCAGTAGATTTCTACATTTTCCCTACAATTCAGTGTTTTAACTGCTGCCGGTTTGGCCATACAAAAACACAATGCAGATCAACGCCCCGCTGCTTTAAGTGTGGACAGAGCCATTTTGGAAATTCTTGTGCTATTGATGATCATCATGCCTCTTGTTCTTTGTGTTCTGGTTCACATTTTGCAACCAGTAAGTCTTGTCCAGAATTCATGCGCCAAAAAAATATTAAGACTTATATGGCTGAAAATTCAATTTCTTATGTAGAAGCTTCCAAACTTCACCCACCCTGGCTTCCAAGTCATATGCTGATATCACTATACAAGCGGCGTCATCCGGTTGCAAACGCTCGCTGTTTTGTAAAATGCCTAGACGTCACTAGGCAAATTGATGATGCTTCTAATCGTAAACGTTTCGTCAAGGATCTCATGTTAGGGTGGGTAACCATGATTTGAGGACAAATAAAATATGTCATATCTTAAGCTTTATTAATCTATACATAATGAGGTAGGTGCAGTTCAGAAGCGTGCTGTGCATATATATCCATGACAACGGAATACATATAAATATGAATAAAACTAAATGTATGTCTATACAATCGCCATACAGTAAACATAAGACAATAAAGGTAGCTATAAAAGGTCATTCTCACGAGTGTTTGCATAAAGATAAGACTAACTGTATTTGTGAAAAACTGGAAATGGTGCACAGCTATAAATATTTGGGGCTGACTGTTGAGAGTCATTTTAGCTTTAGTATTCATGTTAACTCAGTATGTAACAAACTGCGATCTGTCCTTAGTAAATTACTTAGTTTACAATTTTCAGTGACTAGAAGCATACTGTACATGCTGTACTACTCATTGGCAGACGCAATCATATCATACGGGTTGGCTGCGTATGGTCTTACATTTCCGTCATACTTGAATAAGATTAAAACTTTGCAAATAAGATTACTCGAACTATTGGTAGATAATAAAGTCAAAGACTCGCTTAACAAGGACTACGAAAAACTGTATAAAATTTGTAAAATACTTCCAGTGGAAAGTAAAGTAAAGATAGCTATGTTGACTGAGCAGTGTAACAACAATAAGCATAAAAAGGAAAGGCAATATACGTACCCAACCCGTTTGTCAAAAATACCTAAGTTGGTTGTTCCTAGAGTTAAGAATTATTACGGCAAACGTGAGAGGAGGTGGCTAACACCTGTGTATATTAATGAGCTCCCCCATGGCTTAATTAGGAATGCATCCAGTAAAAACCATTTAAAGACCTTGTTAACAAAACATTACCTATCATTATGTCCATAAAGTCATTGCCTACAAGAATATACCCATGTTCTCGTAGGCAATGATTTTATGTTCACTCCATTTGCATTAAATCCGAGTCACAACCTCTTATGCAATACGTCCGACAGTATTCTTTATGCTGGGGCTTCATCTGCGTCTAATGTCGTTAATTAGTGCTCTATTTGACGTAGTACGCAGGTGTGGCCGGTCTTTGTGTGCTAATTTGCTTCAATAACATTAGACGTTAGGCGATAGCTCGGTCGGCGGTAACTTTTGACACATCAAAGGGATTAAGCGGGCGTCTAGTGCGTTGTTGTGGCTACACCTACTACACTAAACATGTTAAAACACGGTCACATTCAAAAACTCTTTGTGAAATATATGTTAAAGTGCATAGTTATTAAGTTAGAATGGAGTAGACAAAACGAAAAAAGTATTGAGTTCTTGGAAGCTTTTTATTTTATTTTAAAGACACACTCACAGATCACACCCTAACTACGTCGCTAGACGCTAGAATCAAACATCAAATAAGTGTGGCCACGCACTTAGCGCGTAGCTTAATGCTTTAATTTATTTAACGCTAATCATGCCTTTATTTGAACGTTAGGCGTCACGCAGGTGAAGCCCCAGCATTAGACAGAACCTCCTCTTTTATCTTTTAAGTGGGTTAATAAAGATAAAAACGCTAAATGTTTCAATGTCTAATTTTTTAGTTTATTGTGGATTTATCCTAAGAAACATATACATATAGGACTTTTTTTGTATTTGCTAAGTGTTTATCATTGTTGGTAGTATTTTAGTTCACGAGAGCTACTGCCGACAAACTGTTCCACAGTTTGGCAGAATAACAATCATGTGATTTATCTTTGGTGTTTGAATAAATAACTATTTTTTTTTTAAAAAGGCAATTAGGCAGTGCCTACCTGGTAAATGAAAAGAGGTAGGCAAAGGTACATGCAAATGTGTGTTATTGATGAAAAACACAGATTTTCATCAATAAAATACTTAAGTTATTGTGAGGTAGGCAGTAGATACTGCCTACCTCACAATAATAACAATGCTCGCCACTGGTGAAGTTAAACAGACATCTATTTTTATTTGTTAGCAAAAAAAAACTTCCCTTATAATATCATGATTAAAAGGAAGCCTCTTACAAATAATTAAAACTAACGTTTGCTAATCAGACTTATTCTTTTTATGAATAATAAGGATCTTAAATAATTATAAATATTTATACAAATTATTAAAAAAACTATTTAACAAAATAAATGGTGGCGCCACGAGTAGCAGCGCCTTGGGAAAAAGAGAACTTAGGCAGCCGTCCCTTTAAGGAATGCTGGATGATAGCTCGTGGTTGGGTCGAGACCCTAGAGGAATGGAATGTAGGTTGATGGTTCGCGTATATATTGTCACTAAATAGATATCTATAAAAGGAAACAGACGAAATACACAATGGCGGGCCAGTAACACGTGATACGTAACAGGGTGCAGTAATTAGGAAATAGGTGAAGGTGGTACGTACGGACAACAGCACGTCGACCTACCACAAAATGTCCAATTTTCTCATTTGAAAATGAACTCTACATGTCAGGCTTAAAGTTGAAAATCTATTGGAGAATTTTTGACTTTTGGGGTAGGTCGACGTGCTGTTGACTGTACAAACGGTGTCCTCAGGGTGGTTCCAGGATACGTTAATCCAGGGGTGGTCCTTGGGTGTCCTCGGTGAAGACCTAGGCCGATCTAGCCAGCCCAAGTCGAATTCAAGCGTACGCACATACACCACACTTCAAAGCCGACACAAAATTCAGTTTCACACAAATAAAGCCTCGCAGCAAGTTGAAGACCGTTTCCAGAGCGGATAATTTTCTAGCATAGAATATAATTTTCTAGACATATCCGTAATTTGACACTGGTTTGCGTGCGGTCGCTAGGAATCGCGACCGTAGGAAAAAAGGAAGGGGAATAGACTAGGATGTACCCCCGTGTTCACTGGCCAAAATTATTATAAGGTAAACACACAAGCCTATCGAATGAGGCGCGAAATTTTAAATATAATAAATACTATGGCGTAACCATTTCCCATTTCAGTGCGTACTGAAACGACGCATGTGGAGCCATCCTTAGACGTATGCAACATTTCAACGATAGCTAGAGGCCACGATAAAGGAGGTGCGCTTTTGTTTATAAGTATTACTACTGTTCCTTCCCTGATCGCGTCTCCGTCAAGTTTATTACATTTGAGGCGCGTTTGTAAACTATGAAGATACTCGCTTCGCCACATCTTCCAAAACGACTGGACCAACTTATCCATAAGAAAATGTCGTTCGAACAGGCTCTCTGCAGTAGAGGCACCTATCTCCGCGGCAGGCAAAGAATGAAGCGGCAATGTATGTAAAAAATGCGAAGAAATCAGAGCTTTAGGCTCTGAGGGATCAGAGCTAAGCACAGTAAGAGGCCTGGAGTTTAACAAAAACAAGCACTCAATCTGAGCCAGGACTGTTCCTCGTAAGAGAGAAGCTGCTGACCTATGACCTTAAAGAGGTGAGTCTTCACGGTCTTTATAAGGGACTCGTAACAGCCTCCGAAGTGTGGACTTGCTGGAGGACTATATTGCCAGTCAATGCGATGTTCAGCGAGCTCTTTCTCGAAACGCGGGCGGTACTCTTTATCAAGAAATTTATATGTATAAGTCTCGCGAATAGGAATTAGCTCCGCGGAAATTAGTTGCGTTATCCGAATACAAGCGTTGTACCGGTCTGCGGCGCGATAGAAACGATAAAAGTTCAAGATGGCTGCTATGTTACCATATTTTGAAAGTTTGGTGTGTAATAATGGAACTAGTGTTGCCGAACTATCGATAGTTTGGCTATCGATAGTTGACCTCGGAAATCATCTATAATATCGATAGGCCTATCGATAGTATCGATTGTTATTACAAAATAGTCAAAGCCGATAGTATCGATAGTGCATCCGATATTGAGCTTCGATAGTATCGATATTATTACTTTATACCTATAATATTATGGCAAACTGAGCTATTGATATCGATACTATCGATAGGCCAATCGATACTATAGTTTTTGGCCTACTATCGATAGTCAACTATCGGGCGGCATCACTAAATGGAACTATCGATATTTGTCTATCGACTGTTCGTTAGCCCTAGTTCAATCCGGCATGGCGCCATTACAAAGTACTGTCGAGTATAGGTTGGCACGTTTATTTTGTAGGTATTTCATGTCCATAGAGTTTCTTTAGTCATTGGGTAGTGGATAGGTAGGAGGCACAGATTAATATATCACTTAATCTGTGTAAAAAATATGTCTACTCTAAAGATATAGGTTAGGTTCTTCTAACCTCTAAACATTATTTTGCTTAAGTACTGTTAGTACAATTCCTAATAAATTATAATTTTAAACTGTAATTATTAGACATGGGCGATATTTTAAAAGACAGTCGGTTCGTAAAATATCTTAAGGATCCCCGCTATAAACAAATACCAAAACATGAGCGGAAAGTTAAAATTGATAAAAGATTTCAGTCAATGTTTAGTGATGAGAAGTTTAAAGTGAAATATACAGTGGATAAGCGTGGTAGACCAGTGAATGAAACATCAACTGAGAATTTACGGAAGTATTATGAATTGGAGTCCGGTGAAAGTTCTGATAATAGCTCGGATCATGGTGAAGATGTGGATATTGAAAAAAAACAAAGCAATGATACCTCAACAGAGATTTACGTGCCTGGCAGATTTGTGATTCGTCCACAAAACGATGAAAGTAAGGATGATAAACCACCTGAACTCCAGAACGATAAGTTGGTAAGAGGAGATTTGGACAAAAAGACCAAGGAAAGATTGTTAGATCTTGAAATTGACTATGCCCGTGGTGAAGGTAATTTTTAAAACACTCATATCAATAGCTTTATTTAAAATTGATGATAATTAAACACAGATATTGTAGGGTGCCTATTTTTAACCAAATCTGTGCGGATGGTGCTGCAGTGGCTGCAGTGGGATATTAGACGTCGGACCGTTTTAAGGGCTAGGGTGCGGAAATGCAACTACTACTTCAGAGTAAACCCATCACACCCCATGATGGCAGATTTGCCGTCATATCGTGTTTCGGAAGGCAAAGCCTTTGTTCATACAGGCGTTGATTACGCAGGCCCTCTACGTATAACGTTTACTCGTAGAAGGGGACAGCATTCACAGAAAGCATATATCTGCTTATTTGTCTGCCTTGTAACTAAAGCCGTCCATATCGAGTTAGTTTCGGAGCTAACTTCGGATGCCTTTTTATCTGCATTTAAGTGGTTTATTTCTCGGTGTGGCCCTGTCTCATGCTTATACTCAGACAATGGCACCAATTTCGTAGTCATAATAATCTTTCATAATTGAGCTTCCCGCGGTTAGCGGCAATTTACCCGCTGCTCCACCAAAATAGTAAAAGGTTTACAAATTGTAATGTTGTACATACTTATGTAAAAAAAAGGTCTATAACTTTACAGACTAATTATTTACTTATTATTATCCCATTGTATTGTACTGTAATATTACATTTGATAGTTATTACTAATAACCAATCTAAAAAAGAAGTATGTACAAACAAGAAGTTTATAACACCTGATAGAAATAAGTCACTTACCTTCCATTTTCGTTAATGCACATATAAAACCGTTTTTGTATATCGTCATCATCATCATCATCTCAGCCACAGGATCTTTACTGCTGAACAAAGGCCTCCCCCAGGGATTTCCAGATTGGCCGATTGGAAGCGGCCTGCATCCTTTCTGCCCCATCCGCCGTCAGTTCTACGAAGGGAGTGCAATCTCGGTATTCAGAGATCTCGAAATACCGAGATCTTGCACGGATTTTGCAAGATCAATCTTGCACCCAAAATCGCGCGCGATCTCGCAAGATTTGCAAGATTGCACAGCAGCACATTCCATAACTAATTAGGACCGAGGCTGTGTTGATCACTGGGTTATCATCATTATGATGTTAACATTTTCATTCTGCTAGGTCATTCCTGATAAACAATAAAAAATGATTTTAAAAGCCCGCGCACAATAACGATCTTCACGTGCAAGTGTTTCTTGATTTGATAAACTTATTAGACAAGAAATTAATTTAGCAGGCGGTGCAAAAGGGCAGTACCTGGAGTCAGCGTATCAATGACTATTTATTAGTGGTGCCAACAAGCGTAGAGGCAGAATGGGCCTTTTCTGCTGCTCGGTATTAGACAATACATTAGTTAGATATGTTGGGTTTTATTAGGAGTTTTTTTTTCAAAATAATCCGTAATTTTATAAAATAAATGATTCAATATTTTTGTATAAGTGTATTAATTCATTATTTCGCCCCTAGAACAATAACATTACTAAGTTTCTTTAGAACATTATTAATAATTTAAAATAATTCTTAGATTTGCGAGATCTCGCAAAATACCGAGATCTTGCGAGATTAGACCTCTTAAATCTTGCAAATACCGAGATCAAAGATTTGCTACAAGATTGCACTCCCTAGTTCTACGTGCTATGTGCCCCGCCCACTGCCACTTCAGCCGGCTAATCCGTCGGGCTATGTCAGCGACTTTTGTTCGTTCACGAATCTCCTCATTTCTGATTTGATCACGCAAAGAAACACCGAGCATAGCCCTTCCTTTGGCAAATTATTTTTCGCCAAATTTCACTCCCCAAAAAACATATCGCCTATGTTTCATTTCCGAAATGAATCTTTAGCAAATGTACATTTCGCACTTTATTTATTTGGTGAAATTATCATTTGGCAAAATTTTACTTTGTCAATTTTTCATTAAGACAAATGTTAACATAGCAAATGTTTTATTTTGGCAAATATTATATTTCAAAAAATTTATTGATCAAATTGCCACTTCACTCACTCCATATTATACTCCAGGAACGAACTGTTGCCGGAAAAGTTACATGGTTATTAACTAAATGCATTGATTAATATTATTACACTTACTTAATTTACCAAAACTTACTTTACATACAGAAATCTTTCCTACAGAGTCTAGGTTAGGTTGGAACAGTGACCATACAAAACGCGAAGCCGAGCGAACGGAGCGAGCGCAGCGAGCGTAGTGACCGTGCAGCGGCAGCACCGGCGAGCGCTCGATTTCAATTTTTGTTTCCAATATATTTTCGAGTATATTTTTCGAAACACTTAACTTGCCAATAAAGACTTTTTACATTGTTTCGATTTCGACTTATGTTAATCGTATTATGCTATGCAATATTTTGGGAAGAGTATGTTATCCCAAACCAAACATTTGACTAAATAATATTTTGTAAAATGAAACATTGCCAACCAATTATTTATTAAACAATAACTTGCAATTATAGTGTTTGGTAACTGGAAAATTGCGAAAAGTTGTTTTTTTGCCAAATGAAAATTTGGAAAAGATAGTTTGGGATGTGATACTTTGGGAAACGTTTTTTGGCCAAACATTAGTAATCCCGCTGTGCAACTTTAAGCTTTCTTATAAGGCCCATAGTAAGAGGCCACGTTTCTGTTCCGTATGTCACCACTGGTAACACACACTGGTTGTAGACTTTCGTCTTGAGGCACTGAGGTATATTGGACGAGAAGATGTTGCGTAGTTTCCCGAGCGCTGCCCATCCGAGTTGGATTCGTCGATTGACCTCCTTCTCAAAATTGGACCTACCCAACTGGATCACTTGTACCAGGTAAACATATTTGTTAACAATTTCGAGGATAGAGCTCCAACTGGTATTGGGTAGGGTGCAACATGGGCATTCGGCATAATCTTTGTTTTGTCCATGTTCATCTGAAGACCTACCTGTTGGCAAACTCTATTAAGGCCATCGAGCATTGTACCGAGGTCTTCCAGCGACTCTGCCATGACCTCTTCCTCTGAGGCGGCTTCTGAAAAAAGGAATTCATCGCAAAGAGGTCCTTCTCCTCCTTCTCCAGAAATTCGGCCAGCCTTTGTCCCCTGGGGTTCTGTTGCCCATACCCAAATTGCCCCACTTTCAGCTCATTATCGCTTCTCATGCCCAGTTTCGCGTTAAAAGTCCCCCATCACAACATTGAAGTAGGTTTTGTTGGTATGCATAGCCCTACTGATGTCTTCCCTCATACATAGCCTCCACTTCCTCATCAGGGCGTGTAGAGGTCGGTGCATTCATATACCTGTATAACCTTCAGCTAGTATATATTTGATACTCTGAGTATCAGGTATGCAACACTGCTCGATACACTTCCGATGGTGACGATGTTATTAATGAGGGACTTGTGGACGAGAAACCCGACACCGCCTTGGGACAGTTGTTCGTCCTCCCGATTATAGAGTAGGTTGCCTGATTTCAGGGTTATCGTGTCCTCGCCCTCTCTTCGGACTTATGATATTCCCACGATACTCCAATGCATCCTACTCAATTCCACTTCCAGCTCAACGATCTTCTCATCAGTCCCTAGCGTTTGGACGTTGTGTGTTACCAGGGCCAGTCTTCTTTGGGACTGGTAGCCGAAGTTCCTTCTCCGGGGATTCTTAGCACCCCCTGACCCGCCGTCACCCTGACCGCTACCGTAGCCAGGAACAGCGGGACCACCGAAGACTGGGGGCCTGGTCTTTGTCGTGCCTATCATTGGGGGGTGGTTGCCAGACTCGCCACGCTTGGCAGGCGGGTTGGCGAGCGCAATTTTTTTATATTGTTTTGCACGCAGACGCTGCTCCCCGTCTCGTGCTACAGGATTTTGGTCGCCTCTTACGACACGCCTCCTGCCGGCGGTGGGGAAGTGTATTCTTTACATCCGTTCCCACACGGCACATTGTATATCGGGTCGCGCGCGACTAAACATGTAACAAGTGGAAACAGAAAAAAAAAGTAATCAGTTTGAACTAATTGCTTGGTGGATGACACCTTAGAGGATACATCAAAGCACTTGGCGCCCTGGAGGAGCGATGAAACGTTTGTTTGCTGCCAGGCCCAATAGTTTTCGTCGCCGCTATAAGGACCTCCGCATTGAATCGGTTAATGGATATAAAGCTCAGTTTTGGACCTATAATGTCATTGATTGATGATACATAACTACATGTTACTTCCTAACCTAAGTTGTTCTTACATTAAGTTAACGTCTACTTGTCTTGTTTATAAATCATAATTTTAAGGGTAGTACTTGAGAGTATTGTTAATAATTAATACCAAAAAAACGAACTACAAATGCTCGCCAGAGTGAGAAAAAATTTAAAAAGCAATAATCGGTGAAAATGAAGGAAAAAATCATAAAAATTATTCTAGCTCCTAAACTAAGCAAAATCGTAGAACATACATGATGATTTGGACACACCTTGATATAAGGCATCCAAATTTTAGCTTTGAACGTCAACTCCCGCTACCCTGTATATTTGGAGTATTTTCTTTTGAAAAATTAATTTACATATTTCACAACCAATATAAAATTATGACATCGGAGTAGAGGGTAGATTTGTTCTATTTAAGTGCTTCTAAAATATTTAGAATTTTCCTTTGTAGGAGTCCTTGTGACAGATAGTTCTTCAGATGAAGACAGCAGTGAGGCAGAAGATAGTGAATTTGAACATGAATGGGGGGAATTAGATGCAGATGCAGAAACAACAGATGAATCTACAAATAGGTACCTTTTTACCTAATAAATAAATGTATTTGATCGAGATTTAATAAGGATTTGTAATTTTTAAATTGACGGGAAAAGATTGGATAATAATGGGAAAACTGAAAAACTGATTGAGGAGGCCTCACCCAAGAAGGGATCCAAACATCAACCTAGGAATGTTAAACTTTTAATAATGTACAATATCAATATTTTTTTCAGAATAGCTATCTGCAATATGGACTGGGACAACATCAAAGCATCAGATTTAATGGTTTTGCTTAATTCATTTTTACCACCCGGAGGAGTCATACATAGTATTTCTGTTAGTATTGTTAAGTAAACACCATTCATAGATTTTTTAAAGATTCACACCAATTTTACCTACCCCTGAACTAACAGAGCCTAAACTATGATGTATAGATTATACCCACTAATACTATAAATGCGAAAGTAACCCTGTTTGTCCGTTACGCTTTCACGAAATTTGGAAACTTAGCCCTTGGGTTTGAGCAAGGACATCATATGCTACCTTTTAATGCAAGGAAAGGCTTAAAAGCTTAAATGGGTTGAAATAGGGTATGAAATTTTGTGTGGACTTTGGTGATTTTGAAGATAAAACCATGAAACTTAGTGCTTGTGGGGACGAAATAGGGCATAGTAGATCATATATGAAAGCTTTTAAGCCCGTTTGTCTTCTGACAAATACAACCTGGAAGTTTAAATCCAAAGTAAAATGCTACTTAAAACCAGTGCTACAGCGCAGACCACTATGTTGCTTTAAGAGTATCCTGTAAAACTCAATGAAACGGGAATTAACGCGATCATAATTTAGTTAATTCCCGTTTCATAGAGTTTTAAATTATGCAACGCGAAAGTTCAAAAGTAACTAATATTCTGTAGTCCACGCAAACAAAGCCACGGGCACAGGTAGTAATAAATACATTTCAAAAGTCACACCCATTAATACCTGAAACAAAACAGAGCTTGTACCATTACAACCAGACAGTCGAGAGAAATTTTTAAATACATTCCTAATTTAAAAAAATACATCCATGAATAAGATAGAGAAGAGAAGAAATGCTTATCACAATAACCTTTGCTGTTGCCTAATTGCTGATTCGAACCTGCCCCTCTAGCATGTGCAACAAAACACGATATGATATAGCGATTTATCGCATATTTTTTGTCAAAATATGAACTTTTATCAAAAAAGCGAGCATAACCGTGACGTCGCCGGCACGGACATGCCGTTTACTTACTGTTTTAATAAAAGTTTAAGATGGCGGCTATGTTATCATATTTTTTAAGTAAATAGGCGATAAATCGCCATATCATATCGTGTTTTGTTGATCGTGTTAAAAGGGCTGGACGTCTACTACGAAAAACGATATACGATGTTTCGGACGAAACGAAACACGAACGATACGCAAACGATAAGCCTACTACGAAACACTATCGAATTTCAATGCTTCGATCGGATCCATAGACACATTTCGGAATGACTTCGTGAACGAATGACTAAGTTGCTATTTACCGAACTTATAGAAAAAAAACCGGAAATCATTTAAAAAAGCAACAATAAACGTGCTTTTTTATTTTACTGCTTAAAACGATCAATACATCATATTTTTTAGATTCTATGATATTTATTGTGATTATTTAATGTTAAAATAAAACAAATGTCTTTAAAAAATGCTTTTACGATTAGTTACATTTGGCTCAAAACCTTTTATCGCCTTCTCTCCATCCTCTCTTCTAAAATTGCTTCTTCGGCCAGGAGAAAACGCGACATTTTATGTATTTTCTGAAACTTAAGCTTAAAACAATACGAGCAGGGCTTTTCGAAACACCTTACGTCAAAATACGAAATATCGTCTGTCAGTAAGTGTTTCGTAGTAGCTTTTTCCGATACAAAACGACAAACAACGAACGTCGTCGCCGATATCGGATCCGAAACGTTTCATAGTAAGCAATCCGCAAAACGATTATCGTATTGACCGATTTCGTTAGTAGACGTCCTGACCGACAGATACATCTAAATAAACTATAATTTTAAATAAAATATTGAAGAAAGTGATTTTTTCCTTTTGTTTGTTTATAGATCTACCCATCAGATTATGGTTTAAAGAGAATGAAGGAAGAGGAAGTGCGTGGGCCTATTGAACTAACAGAAAATAATGAAGACTTATCTGATGATGGCGGTAATGAAGAAGGTATGAAAAATCTATTTTTTTTATAAAATATCTCCTTCCACGCATAAACTAAAGGGTTGATTAATATTTTTAGGTTCAACATATCACATGGAGAAGTTACGTCGCTACCAGCTCAACAGACTAAAATATTTTTACGCTGTGGTGGTATGTGACAAAGTATCAACTGCTGATAAATTGTACAGTGAGTGTGATGGGATGGAGTATGAGAGCAGTGCCACTCGGCTTGACATGAGATTCATTCCAGATGATGTAACATTTGACCAGGTAATACTTCCTGTTGTTTTTGGCTATAAAAAATTAAGAAATACCCCATATTTCTTTTCTGCCTTACAAAAAACTGGTGGTAGCATTGAGCGAGCGAGCGAGATTAGAGAACATTGTAATAAATAATTTAATTTACAGGAACACCGAGAAGTGTGCACCAAAATGCCTGATATGACTAAGTATAAACCGCGGCTTTTTACGACAACAGCACTACAACAAGCAAAAGTCGAACTCACTTGGGATGTGACTAATCCTAACCGCGCAGAAGCGATTCGGGAAGCTCTTGATGGCAAAATTGACGACCTCGGGCTTAAAGAATACCTTGCATCCAGCAGTGAAGGTAATAAATTCAATCAAATGTCACATAAAAATACTAATGGGTAAAATATAATGTTTTAGGTACATATTTATTTTTAAAAATTTGGTCATAATTAATTTTTGCTC
Organism: Anania fuscalis; assembly: GCA_950371115.1. Classification (NCBI taxonomy): domain Eukaryota; kingdom Metazoa; phylum Arthropoda; class Insecta; order Lepidoptera; family Crambidae; genus Anania; species Anania fuscalis. The sequence continues at coordinate 11,640,965 of OX493335.1, read as the reverse complement.
TACAGATGAAGCTGAAGAAGTTGTTGATACTCAATCTGATCAAGAGGATGATGACCCTATAAATAAATACAAGTCACTACTTGAAGATATTAAGAAAAAAGAAGAAAGTAAGAAAAACAAAGATATGGAAATGGAAATAACTTGGGGGTTAGGAATCAAAGACAAGGCAGAAGAGTTAGTCAAAAAGAAGTTGAATGAAGGTGAGTTACATAAGTTGTTTAGAATCTAATTCACTGTCAAATAATTAATAATGAAACCTTGCAATAATACATTTAATGTTTCAGAAAAAGACCTAACACCCTTCGAAAAATTGCTGAAAAAGCGTAAGGAGAAGAAGAAGCAGAAGAAATTAAAAAATAAAGAAAAATCTGAAAATGGCGATGATTTATCAGACGAGGGTTCACAATCCTCTGATGATGTACCGTCAGATATAGATATGAATGATCCTTACTTTGCAGAGGAATTCAATAAGCCCGAGTTTAAAAACAATAAAACAAAATCTAATGATAAAAAGAAACAAACTGACGTTGAAGTAGATAGTGAAGAAGAGAAAAGAAAAGCGGAACTAGAATTACTGATCGATGATGAGGATGATGGTAAAGCACACTTTAGCCTTAAAAAGATTCAAGAAAACGAGAGCAATACGAAGAAATCAAAAAGGAAAAAGAAACTCAAACAAAAAATGCTTGAACAAAAGCAAGCTTTACCTGACTTTGAGATAAATCTGGAAGATAATCGATTTTCTGCATTATATGATTCACATCTTTTCAATATAGATCCCACTAATCCCAATTTTAAGAAAACTAAGAATATGGAAAAACTTATTCAAGAAAAGTTAAAGCGAAGACCTGCTGAAATTCCTGCAGAGCGACAGCCACAATCAAAAAAATCGAAAGAGGATGCCGAACTAAACCTCTTAGTTAAAAATATTAAGAGAAAAACCAAGAATGTAATAAAAAAATAAATAATCAGTAACCAACTATACTCTTTAATTTTGTAGCGTAAAAACTTTGGTGTTTAACAATTTAGTACCTGACCAGCGCAGCCGCAAATCATCTTCAACTCCGTAACCACGCGCTTTAATATTTTTTCTTTGTTTTTGGTTATATCGATTGTATTTGTGTGGCGAGGTAGCCTGTGTCTCTGGTTGTAGCACTGCAGTGCTTAATTGGCCTATTACAAAATTTTGACAGTTTTGCGGTTGTTTGGTGATTACTGGTCATTTAAAAGATAAAACGAAAATCGGAGGCCGCTACGTACTATAAAAAAACCGGCCAAGTGCGAGGTGGACTCGCGCACGAAGGGTTCCGTAACATTATCTATAAAAACGGCAACAAAATCACGTTTGTTGTATGGGAGCCCCCGTAAATATTTATTTTATTCTGGTTTTTAGTATTTGTTGTTATAGCGGCAACAGAAATACATGATCAACAGTGAAAATTTCAACTGTCTTGCTACCACGGTTCATGAGATACAGCCTGGTGACTAGAGATGAAAGGACTTGAGTCTTTTAAGTTAGGACCATAAAGGTAATATACCTACGGAATAGAGGAACAAACGCGAGCTGTCAAACAAAACCGAAATTGGAAAACATTTGTGTGTGTAAAATTGTTTATGTTGCGTGTCAGTGATGTATACAATTACACATTTATATCGATATCGATCATACTTATTAGTTACAGTCATAGAATTATTAAAACTAAAATAGGATGGGAAGGGATTTAGAATGGCTGAAAATACGACCCAGGGTGAACAAGTGAAGTAATAATATAATAATTTAAGGAAAACACAGAAGATATTTAAATCATTTTTTTATCAATGCTTTAAAGGTACCTACTTATATCATTTCTCACTGCCCTCGGAAAATAGAATTCTGTTTAAATAATTTCTTAAAGTACGCTTTGATACATTTTTCAATTGCGTTTCGTACCTCAATCTTAACGGTAAATATGTTTCAATTATACATTTTATAATGAGATATCTGTGACTAATAAGTGAATCTTGCTCAAAAGAATGGGAAATCAAGGAACTAAAACAATTTCCAAAATCAGTACGACTAATAATATTTAGAACGTTCTTATCAAATTTCTTTTTATCAAAATCAAAATGTGTTTTTATTTTTCTCTAAAATATTTTTCACGCGTTATGAGCTGGATGCAGGCCGCTTCCAACCGGCCGATCTGGAAGTCACTGGGGGAGGCCCATTTAGCAGTGGACGTCCTGTGGCTGAAATGATGATGATGATGATGAAGCAAACATTTATTACATCTTCAGAAGGATAGATTAAAAACCTCTATACAATACTTGATACAATATCTCTATAAACTTAGGACGATACTATGCGTCGTAAGCTTTATGTTGACCTGTGAAAAATAAAAAAAATGAGTAGCTAGCAAAGCTTAGCTAGCTTTGCTAGCGGTGAGCGTACCTAGCATGCCACGACAGCGGCAGGAGAGCGCTAAATTAAAATATTAGTTGAAAATTTGTCTCTTTCAAATTTCTAAAATATATGAAAACAAATATTAATTTAAACCAGGTGTATTATTAGTAATATTATGAATTTTAAGTTTCGATCATAAGTATTTTATGTATTTATATTATGTATTTTTACCCAGAGTGATCATCACGATGTAAAATGGTATGAGAAATATTTTCGGACTTCCAATAATACAAATTAAAAAGTTATGATAGTAAAAGGCACACCCAACTTATAAATATACCTACTTAATTGCTTTTGAAAAACTGTAGGTACATGGTGCTAATTATCAGCAGAAGAATAGTATTGATTTTATTTAAGCTTACCGGAACAAACTTAGTTGGAATTGCCGATTTCATCAAAAATAGTTTCGCTCCTCGTTTTGTGTCTTGAAAAATTTATCCTCAAAATGCTTGCTGCATATACATGAATGTTTTTTAGGAATCCAGTTTGGACGATCAATTATTTTAAGCCATACATTCCTGGTGAATAAGTAGAAAATCTGAAAGATACATGATAACCAGTGAAAGTACCTACTTTTAATATTATAACAGCTCTTAATAGCCATGTAATTAGAAAATAAATTATTCTATTCTATTCTTAAGTAGGTATGTGTAGTAGTGCCTAATATTCCAGCAATTAAAAACTTATACCTATGTATAGGCTAAGTATCTTATGTGGAATTACATTTCCAGATAATTCATAACTAAACTTCATAAAGGTACTTTTAACAACAGTAATTTAAAACATAAAATTAATTTTCGTCTACCGCGTGATACCTAGACAGTGGATACGAATCATCGATAACTTGATGCAGCCCTAGTGTAAAACGAAAATTATTTCTTTACACAAGATATTCATTAATTCTGCATTAAGAGTATCCAATCTTTGCTTCTTACATAAATAAATGGTTTTAGAAGAGAACTATCATACTAAACACTTAAAATTTCAAGCGCTTACGCAAAAATAAATCTAAAGTTATGAGGTGTCGACTTGGATTAATTTACCTGAGAAATGAATATTTTGCGGGGTTAAGTCGTTGTGTGGTACCACAATCAATCACTGAACAAGTCACCATATTTATGAAGCGCTATTTCTCAAAAATATTCACGATGTGAAGTAAAAAAAAACAGGAAAATTTATAGAGCCCGAATTCTCAGCGTGCCGCTAAGTGCCGCCAGCTGTCAAACAGTTGCCAAAAAACGGTTCTGCTATGACGCATCACGCATCTCTTTTTATCATACAATGTTGCTGGTAGTAGCATCTCGCTCGCTCAGCTGTTTGTTCCTCTATTCCTGTATATTAACTTTATGGTTAGGACTAGACTCGATTTTCAAGACTCACTCCAAAAATACGACTCAAGCTTTACTTAATTAAAATACAACTTAGTCGCGAGTTTTTCAATAAAGAACTCGAGTCGTTTAGGATACGATGAGCTGTTTAAAATTAAATAATAGATAGATTACCCTGAATTAATTATTAATGGCGCCGCCATCTCTGAGGTTCCGGGCTCGATCCCCGGTCGGGTCAATGTAGGAAACGAATTTTTGTATATTGTCTCGGGTCTGGGTGTTGTGGTACCGTCGTTGTTTCTAAATTCTATAACACAAGTGCTATAGCTACTCACCTTAGGATCAGAGCAATGTATGTGATGTTGTCTAATATTTATTTATTTATTTATCTCCCTACCAAGTTTCATCAACAGTATAGTTCTTAGTATAGTCGTTTCGGAAAAAAGTGGCTGTGACATACAGACGGACGGACAGACAGACAGACAGATATACATGACGATTCTTAAGGGTTCCGTTTTTACCAATTGGCTACGGAACCCTAAAAATTAACTTTATGTAACAACTCTAAATTTGAAACAATTTTAATAAATTAACCAAATTAGGTATCATGAACTTAAATTTATTACATGTCAACCAATCATCAAAAAAACTAGATACGTAATGCCCTTTAGTTACCCTGAATTAATTATTGAGTGTGTGTGTACTCACATAAACACAGTATATTATATCCACATTCATCTATCTCATTACAGCGTACGCCTGACGATTCCAACGAGTCGAGTCTTTTTAAAATGTTGGAGTCCGTTCGTCACGACTGAGTCATTTAAACATATCGAGTCTTTTTTAAATTGACTCAGTCTAAAAATAAAACTCTAGTCATAGTCGAAGACTCCTAAAAGGCTCAGGACTTAGGGTTCAAAGACCTGATCGAGTTGTGAACTGTCATAAGTGACTTTTTAATATGTTTGGCTTTCGTTATTTTATAGTTCGTAGCGGCCTCCGATTTTCGATTTATCTTTTATATGACCAGTAATCATAAAAAAACCGCAAAACTGTAAAAAAATTGTAATAGACCTCTTAAGGGACAACTTCTATAAATTTAATAATAGATCTTCAGCAATCTGCTGAAAGGGGGTTCTCAGAAAATCGCCCTGGTGTACCCCTCAAAACACTTATTCATTTGGGATCTGAAGACATAACATTGCTCAAGGAAGCGTTGAACTGTATTTGAGATCACGAATTTTAGCGCTCAAAATGAATATTAGTGTCATAAATAGATGGTAGGTAAACTGTCTTATCGGGCGGTATTTTGTATTTAAGGAAGCTAGGTGAGTGACCCCAGTATTGTCTAATTTCGGGAGAGCTCCGATTTCTAGTGCCAATGGAAATTGGCGGGCCAAGGGAACGTAGCCTATCGAAAACCCTTTTAGCCAGTAACTCTATTATTACTATTGTCTTATTCAACTTACCCATATTTTGTAAGCCAACGCAGCTAGCTGCGCAGTAGGCTAAATGATTCGTTATCATAATATATGTTTGCAACGTAAATAATAAAATACAAGCCAGTAATGAACTCAATAGTGTATATTTCGTCAGCTATTACACAATTCTATTTGATGACAATAAGTCAATAAGGTTATGATGAAATACTAGCAGCTAGAGCTTTTCTTATTTCTCTACCTAACGCCGCACCTAAAGGAGGCGGTACTGCATTCCCAACCTGAAAAAAAAAGGGTTAAACATTAACGCACGGTATTAGAGGTAAGTGATTATAATCATAAAGAGTTCGATCAATAGGACGCGCGCAATGCAAATGTGTTAAACGAATAATACTGTTTTGTTATTGTGAACGTGCTATGCGCTTAACGTTGCTTGTCCTGCAGGGAGCACACTGTCTGGCTGCGCTGTGCTAGTGCACCCGGTACCTGGCGGCGCTTGTCCTCCAGAGAGCCCGCTGTCTGGCTGCGCTGTGCTAGTGCGGTTACCTGGTGGCGCTTGTCCTGCAGGGAGCCTGCTGTTTGGCTGCGCTGTGCTAGTGCGGGTACCTGGCGGCGCTTGTCCTGCAGGGAGCCTGCTGTCTGGCTTGCGCTGTGCTAGTGCGGGTACCTGGCGGTGCTTGTCCTGCAGGGAGCCTGCTGTCTGGCTGCGCTGTGCTCGTGTGGGTACCTGGCGGTGCTTGTCCTGCATGGAGCCTGCTGTCTGGCTGCGCTGTGCTAGTGCGGGTACCTGGCGGCGCTTGTCCTGCAGGGAGTCTGCTGTCTGGCTGCGCTGTGCTCGTGCGGGGTACCTGGCAGCGCTTGTCCTGCAGGGAGCCTGCTGTCTGGCTGCGCTGTGCTCCTGCGGGTACCTGGCGGCGCTTGTCCTGCAGGGAGCCTGCTGTCTGGCTGCGCTGTGCTAGTGCGGGTACCTGGCGGCGCTTGTCCTGCAGGGAGCCTGCTGTCTGGCTGCGCTGTGCTCGTGCGGGGTACCTGGCAGCGCTTGTCCTGCAGGGAGCCTGCTGTCTGGCTGCGCTGTGTTAGTGCGGGTACCTGGCGGCGCTTGTCCTGCAGGGAGCCTGCTGTCTGGCTGCGCTGTGCTCGTGCGGGTACCTGGCGGCGCTTGTCCTGCAGGGAGCCTGCTGTCTGGCTGCGCTGTGATAGTGCGGGTACCTGGCGGCGCTTGTCCTGCAGGGAGCCTGCTGTCTGGCTGCGCTGTGCTCCTGCGGGTACCTGGCGGCGCTTGTCCTGCAGGGAGCCTGCTGTCTGGCTGCGCTGTGCTCCTGCGGGTACCTGGCGGCGCTTGTCCTGCAGGGAGCCTGCTGTCTGGCTGCGCTGTGCTCCTGCGGGTACCTGGCGGCGCTTGTCCTGCAGGGAACCTGCTGTCTGGCTGCGCTGTGCTCGTGTGGGTACCTGGCGGTGCTTGTCCTGCAGGGAGCCTGCTGTCTGGCTGCGCTGTGCTCCTGCGGGTACCTGGCGGCGCTTGTCCTGCAGGGAGCCTGCTGTCTGGCTGCGCTGTGCTCCTGCGGGTACCTGGCGGCGCTTGTCCTGCAGGGAGCCTGCTGTCTGGCTGCGCTGTGCTCCTGCGGGTACCTGGCGGCGCTTGTCCTGCAGGGAGCCTGCTGTCTGGCTGCGCTGTGCTCCTGCGGGTACCTGGCGGCGCTTGTCCTGCAGGGAGCCTGCTGTCTGGCTGCGCTGTGCTCGTGCGGGTACCTGGCGGCGCTTGTCCTGCAGGGAGCCTGCTGTCTGGCTGCGCTGTGCTAGTGCGGGTACCTGGCGGCGCTTGTCCTGCAGGGAGCCTGCTGTCTGGCTGCGCTGTGCTCCTGCGGGTACCTGGCGGCGCTTGTCCTGCAGGGAGCCTGCTGTCTGGCTGCGCTGTGCTAGTGCGGGTACCTGGCGGCGCTTGTCCTGCAGGGAGCCTGCTGTCTGGCTGCGCTGTGCTCCTGCGGGTACCTGGCGGCGCTTGTCCTGCAGGGAGCCTGCTGTCTGGCTGCGCTGTGCTCGTGTGGGTACCTGGCGGTGCTTGTCCTGCATGGAGCCTGCTGTCTGGCTGCGCTGTGCTAGTGCGGGTACCTGGCGGCGCTTGTCCTGCAGGGAGCCTGCTGTCTGGCTGCGCTGTGCTCGTGCGGGGTACCTGGCAGCGCTTGTCCTGCAGGGAGCCTGCTGTCTGGCTGCGCTGTGCTCGTGCGGGTACCTGGCGGCGCTTGTCCTGCAGGGAGCCTGCTGTCTGGCTGCGCTGTGCTCGTGCGGGTACCTGGCGGCGCTTGCCCTGCAGGGAGCCTGCTGTCTGGCTGCGCTGTGCTCGTGCGGGTACCTGGCGGCGCTTGTCCTGCAGGGAGCCTGCTGTCTGGCTGCGCTGTGCTCGTGCGGGTACCTGGCGGCGCTTGCCCTGCAGGGAGCCTGCTGTCTGGCTGCGCTGTGCTAGTGCGGGTACCTGGCGGCGCTTGTCCTGCAAGGAGCCTGCTGTCTGGCTGCGCTGTGCTAGTGCGGGTACCTGGCGGTGCTTGTCCTGCAGGGAGCCTGCTGTCTGGCTGCGCTGTGCTAGTGCGGGTACCTGGCGGAGCTTGTCCTGCAGGGAGCCTGCTGTCTGGCTGAGCTGTGCTAGTGCGGGTACCTGGCGGCGCTTGTCCTGCAGGGAGCCTGCTGTCTGGCTGCGCTGTGCTAGTGCGGGTACCTGGCGGTGCTTGTCCTGCAGGGAGCCTGCTGTCTGGCTGCGCTGTGCTAGTGCGGGTACCTGGCGGAGCTTGTCCTGCAGGGAGCCTGCTGTCTGGCTGAGCTGTGCTAGTGCGGGTACCTGGCGGCGCTTGTCCTGCAGGGAGCCTGCTGTCTGGCTGCGCTGTGCTAGTGCGGGTACCTGGCGGCGCTTGTCCTGCAGGGAGCCTGCTGTCTGGCTGCGCTGTGCTAGTGCGGGTACCTGGCGGTGCTTGTCCTGCAGGGAGCCGGCGAACACGTAGGTGTCGCGGAAGCCCTGCGAGCGCGCGCACTCGCGCACGGACACGACGCGGTTCTGCTCGGGGTGCAGCACGCGGCCCTGCTTCCCCATCGGCTCGGGGTCCGTCACCGTCGTGCTGAAGTATCCGTCCCACGATATGCGTCCTGCACGGATTCAAATATTGTGTTATGAAAACTTAAACCTGCAGTTAAAACGGTTACGTTGGGCGGTTTTGATTACGTTTGTGCGTTAGGTAGTGCAAAAATCTGTTGTTTATTAATCGGTTCATACCGCAAGTTCAGACTGTGAATTTCCTACAGCAAAAAATCATTTGTTTCTATGTAGACGCATGACACTTACATTACTAAATGCCACTGCTTTTTCTACAGACTGGACACTCTCGTATCTCGTTAAACTCATAACCATTAATAAGAAATGGCACCAGGATAACTGTTCTGTCCTGTAAAAGATAGTAAAACAAGAGACGCACCATACAGGCCAGCCCAGTTGTTGTGCCGGTTGCCGGTGTGCGGCAGGCACCACGGTATGAGCGTGTTCTCCTGCTTGTCGACGGGCGAGCACGGTCCGCCGGCCGCGCACGCGCACACGCCGCGTAAGCCTCCACTCGATGACCGACCGTTCTTCTTGTCCTCGTACCGGTATTGCAGTACCTGCAAATAATGTAACCTCTTAGAGACCCCCCACACTAGCGTCTTTCGAACGTCAACGTTGTGGCAACGTCCAATTAGGGCCCTGTTTAATAAACGTTACAAATTGTAAATTGTAATTGTAAATTACAGGCTACACATCTACAAGTTTCTGTTTAATAAAGAACAAATTTACAAGTTTACAATGGTGGAAAATCTACAAAATTGTACCTACAATTTTACATATTTATGTTTAATAAACATTTTCTCTTTACAGGTGACAATTTACATATTTGTAGGAAAAACTGTTTTATTCAACACATAATTGTAATTACAAGTTTACATATTTTGTAAATTGTAGTACAATTCCGACAGGTGGACTCGTCGTGTGTCAGAACTTTACAATTTAGTGCCACAACCTAATAAGTAAAGATATTTATTTCTTTAACACAAAAAATGGTTCTAACAACTAGTAGTGGAAGTAGTGACAGTAGTGATGATGAATATTTAAGTGACTGACAACGGCGAATTTTTCGTAAAAGGGTTAAATTTACTTTTGATGTGACAGATTTTACATTCAACGAAAACAGGAATAGGACATGATCTTAAGTACGGTCCTAACAGAAATGTAGCGAATGTGGCAATGTCTTTCCACTTTTTTATTTTCATATCGTGAGTTTTTCACTAAACCGACCGAATAAAACATCTTTATTCTCGTATATTAGAAACAAAATCGTGATTTTGTTATTGTGCTCCATTACTTTCGTTATGAATCAAATAAATAGGAAACTAAACGGTAAAACCAAATTCTATAGAAGAACATACGTCATTTTTTTAAATTTACCCCCGTTTATTTCGACAAACATTACATTTTTTGTAATTTGTAACTTACGACTACAAATTTGTAGATACAGGCATTTTCTACACATGTAAATGTTTATTAAACAGCATTTGTAATTGTAACATTTGTAGATTTTTATATGTAAAATTCTTACATAATTGTAAAGTTTATTAAACAGCACTTGTCATACAACCCAAAAAATATGTCACTTATTTACAAAATTGTCGAATTGTAACGTTTATTAAACAGGGCCCAGGTTGTTGCAACGCTTGCGCAGCGGCATTAAATTAATGCTGATTGGACACTGCCACGACGTCGACGCTCCAAACACACCAGTGTGGGGGTAGCCTTAGGGGCCATCCACGAATTACGTCTCACGGTTAAGGGGGAGTGGGTCGACGAAGTGCATGCGACCTTACGTGACAAGAGGGGCGAGATTCCTAAATTTCGTGACGTCTCATTTCAAAATCTTTTATGTTTAGTATGAATACACAGAATTTAAATTTCTAGAAGTTGTATTGCAAAATATGTGATGTCACACTAGAGGGCGAGTCTCACAAATGGGACTGCCTGTAACACGTCTTTAAAATCAGAGAACAAAATGTACGGAAATGAGACGATTACTAGGACTGCCTTTTAAATGGCTAGAGAAAGTAAATTGAATATGTGGCGTCTTCAGTTAGATGACTTGGTTAGACTAACAAACTTAAAAGCTTTTTTTCTGATTTATTGAATATTGATATTTAATTTAACATTCAATGGATACTAAATTATAACTCGAAATTATTAAAAAATATTAATAAAATGTAATGGTCTTACCTTGCATTTAGTTCCATCCGATAACGTTACTGATATGTTGGGGAGATCCCTCCAATCAGAGCCAGGAGTGATAGGTACCCTTGAAATCCTAGCTTGAATCAATGGGGCCATATTTTTGCATATGTGGTCTCGCAACTTCACAGTCTCGTCTTTACTTCTCACTAAACGCTGGAAGTGACTTTCGGGCATCGACCCATATTCGATTTCTATTTTATTAGCTCCGTTACAGATACGAGGTAGATCGCTCATAGCGTCGTGTATGGTGCAAGTGCGGCGTGGAGCTGACTCGTCCCAGTGGATATTCGTGGCAAATCTCTTCCCGTCTATAGTGGTGGTCAGCGAGCACGCCCGCCGGCTGAACACGTGCGTGGGCTCCGGGTACAGCGGCAGCCTGTACCCCGGCGCGGCCGCAAAGATAATAAGCCTTCTCCTGGTTTGCGGTACACCATAGTTACCGGCTTGAAGAATCCCAAACGTACATTGGTAGCCCATATCCAATAGCGCTCTGAGGGTCAGTTTTAGAACCATTCCTTTCTTAAATGCTACAAAATTTCTAACGTTTTCTAAAATGAAGTATTTCGGCCTATAATAATCACAATACGACAGATAAGACGCCACCAAAGAGTTTTTAAAATTGGAATACTCCCTAGAATTAAATCTGTTCATGCCGGAGAAACCTTGGCAAGGTGGACCGCCGCATAGCAGTTCTACTTCTCCCTGCATGGGAAGACGAAGACCTTTTTCGCTGTGCGTAGCACCCGAGATGGCGTCCTTCAACAAGGCGTTGCAGTCCTCATTAAATACGATACAATTTTTATTGTTGAGAGAGTAGGCATGTGCTGCAGCTTCGACATTCTCGACCGCCCAGCGGCACTCGCTGATCCCGGCTTGATGTAAGCCGTCAGATAACCCACCACATCCAGCAAAAACATCTAAAGTTCTTAGTGGCCTAATTTTAACTTCCTCCGATTTGGTATTACTTGATTCTACTGGTTTACTTGATTTTCCTTTGCCTTTCCCTTTATCTTTGGTTTTGTCAGTCCTACCGATACTAGTAGCGTGATGGGGGACGCTTACAATCTCACCACTGCTTTTGTCGAATGCCATTCTAAAATAAATTCTGTTGGGATCTTTCTCTAACCAGTCGTGCAAAGATTCGTGATTTGGAATGTTTTGATCATATAATATATGACAGGGGCCAACTACGGCTGAAAACGGAACTTCTCTAATTTCATCGGTCCAATAAACAACATTCAGGTCTTCATGCTGTGGGAATCGACTGGTCGTGTTTTCTGGTCTGTATAATACATGCACTTTGAGATAGATATCCTGGGGCACTATGAGAGGTCCGTCACTCGCCGCGACTACTGCAGCAATGTACCCCACACAAAAAGGCTCACCAGTATCTACATTAGACCCACGCAAATAATTGTCACTTTTTCTATAATATTCTGGGTAAATATCTTCATCTACCTTATCAATTTTAGGAGCTCTTTGATTTACATTATTAGCTAAATTATTATTGAGGACAAATGTCCCAGGCTTAAGGAAAACACCACAGCCCTTTTTGAAATCGTAACCTTGCCATCTTACTATTGACCACTCTGTTCTACTTTCTTCTGGTACAACATCAGATTTTTCGACAATTTTCCCAACTACTCTGGGAATATTTTTTCCATCCTTTTTAGTTTTTCGCTCACAGGAAGGGCAAAATCTATGCTTTCTTAAAGCATTAGGACAAATTGGGTCTGTGGGTATATCTTCAAAACGAGCTGTAAACCTTTCATAATATTTCTTGTAAAAATATGTTTTACCATCATCTTCAATCGCTTCATCAATAACTTCTAAACCGCCTAGTTTGAACCAATCTTCTGGCATTTCTTTTTTCTCCACACATGCTTTTCGTAATATTGAGGACAACGGGGCACCATGACAACACCTATCTCCTAAATATATCTCCCTAGGATCACCCATTTCTCCTAAAACCGTGTCGGAAGATCTAATAAAAACCTCTCCATGGAAATAACCTGATTTAGGATTAATGGTTTCTTTCCACATGTACACAACTCTAGTAACTAAAGCTGGTATATTAGGTTGTGAAGTTTCTACCATAACAAAGTCACCAATTTGTAGTTCAGATCCTTCAATTTCAACTTTTTCATAGTAATTTTTAGTTTCATCAGCTTTTACAGGATCACCAATCCAAACTATTTTTCTATTATTAGTTCCAGTTAATTTCACTGGAACAATATCATCGATTTTATCATGATGCTTCTTTTCTATCATATTTTGGAAGTCATCGTCATCATCTAATTCAGAATCTTCAGCTTGTTCAACTGCCATATTTGGACATAATCGCCTAACACAAGCCTTTTTGGTTCTCCCATGACCACCGAACTTAGCCATAGCTCGGCAGGCATTGCATTCACCACAATCAGGTAACTGACAGGCCTCACAGACACCACACCTCTTTCTTCGCAGTGTCAGTTCATGATTAGTTTTATCTAACTGATTTGAAAAGAAACTTTCAAAGGTTTTTCTAACAAGTGGTGTAGTTGTTGCTTTAGTCCAAGCCTTTTTATCAACTTTTTTATAATCGATTTTAGCACTTACTTTGCGTTTGCCAAACTTTATGCCCATTAATTTTATTAACTCTCTGATGCATGGCAAAGTAATAAGAGGTTCGTCATCTTCATCGGCTTCTAGGCTAACTACTTGATCACATACAAATTGGGCATGTTTATGAAGCATATCTTCACTCATTTTTTTATTATCAAGTTCAGGAATTGTGGCCTCTCGAAGTACTTCAAGCAAGTCTTCATATGTCGGTTGAAGATAATGGTATTCTTCTAAGTATTCTACAACCACTTTACTCAACCAAATTTTTTCATAGAGGTTGTTCATAAGAGGTGTATATGCTTCACTAGGTTTCATCAAATTATACTCCCCAAACTCGGTTGATAATGTTATACAATTTTTCTCACCACCGTCAAAGCCATGAATAAACCTGAAAGTTTGGGAAAAAACGATGATTACCTAAACACTAAACAGTTACATTTTTAAATAAAACCCAGCCTACTTTTAACTCACCATTCAATAATAGGACCGACATCTTTGACAGAAATTGACTCCTCATCTATTTCCGGGGAATCTGAGCAAATAGATTTCAAATAACCTGACATGTAAATACGTACATCATTTTCAACAAGCCCTCCATCTATAGGGCACAAATGGCCCTGCTCATCAAATATCGAGAATCCTGTAATATTTGTTTGTGGTCTCTCCATGATATCCCCCTCATCACCTTTAATCATAAAACAGCAGGCTATAGCATTAAATGGTTTAAACTAGCAAATACGGAATGATATTGAGCTTGTCTATCTCACTTACCTGATGCTAAAACTAATTTTTCATTAGTCAAAGCTATAAACTCTTCCACTGCATCTTGAGGATGACCTTGGTAATAGATAATATCTGAATTGTTAAGGAATTGGCCGCATATAGGACACTTCTCTGTGTCCAGAACTACATTTCCTATTCTATTACTTTTTTCAACATTATCATTATGTAAATCAATATCGTTTCGCTCGATGTCGTTAGCCTTGAGATTTACATCTGAAGGTTCTGTAGCCTTGTGTTTAAAGTTTTTTTCTTGCATGATTGCTTCAGAGCTATCATCCATATTAATAGACACCTGCTCTTTAATCGAGTCATCATTTTCATCTTCTTCATTGGAGCTGTGGGTAGCGTTTGATGTATCTTTATTTTCATTAACATTGTCCTCTAATTTTATCTTTTTCTGTAAAAAAAAATGTTAAGACTATTTAACATCCAAAAAGTAATGAATTAAACTAGTATGTTTTGAAAAAGTATTAATATCAGAAGAGTTTGTCACCAAACAGAATACCAAAATCAAACTGTTTTTATAATTATCAGCAATCTGTACTGCGGACCCAGTTTGTCTTGCGAGATTAATCCCACAACGGATTACTTACAATAAAAATTGTATGATTTTGATGGTCAAATTAGTGCAGTGGGGTTGTGTTCTGTCAGAGGCTTGTAAAGCTGTAAATTGTACGAAAAGCGATAACGTTTTGTTGTGATAGTGCACTGTGTCTGATCCAGGCGCGTAGTTGGGAATATGGTAGAGGGAGGATTGGGGATAGCCCTTCTGTGACCATGTCAGACCTACTCCTCGCCAGCTCATCTGCTGCATGTCGTCGCCTAAGGATTAACTATGGCCTTTTATTTACTGCAGTGTTACCTTGTTGGCTGTCGCAATCTTTTGCAGGGATAGTAGGTAGCATTCTTATACAAGTTTTACCTGCGGTCTGCAGGGGCGCATTACATAACACGTCCGCGGAACATTCAGAAACACCTAATAATTGCTCTCAAATTAATATTCCCGCTGATAACATTACTGAAACTACCTGTAATTCATATACATTAGCCGAGTTACATAACACGCACCCCGTTAGTACCCAAGACACAACAGAAATCATAAATCAAACAGAAATAATCCATAGTGGCCATGAAAATCACGATCACTTAGTTATGGTTGAAAACAACGAAATTGACGAAATATTTGAGGAAGCATTACAAAACTTTACTGATACCGAACCGACTACTAGACCATTTATTCGCAGACAAAAATCTTCTAAAAAGTTTTCAAATATAATTCATTACATCAATAATAACATTCTGCCAAAACACTTAAGTACTGAAACAGACTTTAAAATACTCCAAACAATAATTTATTGTGCAGCATGGACAGCAGCTAAATGTAATGGAGCTAAAATGGACATAGCCCCAATAGAAGGAGTACACAGAATGAGAGGAGTCAGAAAGCCTAACTGGGAAATAAGGCTAGAGAAAAAGAGAGATGACCTGAGAGCAAAAATAGGTAGGCTAATTCAGTACAATAACGGAAATAGAAACGCGACATTAGTAGCTCAAGTAAACAAAATAATGGAACAATATAAAATACATTCAGTACACGAAAAGCCAAATACACAAGTTACACAATTCATAGATACTCTTAAACAAAAGCTTACAGTCATTACCAGTAGGATAAACAGATACCGAGCATGTACACAACGCAAAACACAAAACACCCAATTTCAGTACAACGAAAAAAGTTTTTATCGTAAATTGAAAACTTCTACAACTAACAATACTACAAGCAATAACTCTGCCACTTCTCCCAGCTCTCCAGAATCTGATTTACTCCGTAAATTCTGGGCCGAAATATGGGAGGAACCTAAAGAACATAACAATAATGCATGCTGGTTAGAAACTGAATATAAAAGAAATGAAAATCTACCACAAATGCCTTTTGAAGTTATTCCGTTGGATGTTTTTCAAGATGTAATCAGTAAACTCCACAACTGGAAATCCCCAGGAACTGACAAGATACACAATTTCTGGTACAAAAAGCTAACATTTGCCCAACCATTTTTACATAACCACATAAATAAATTTATTCAGGAACCACAGACCGTACCCGATTATGTAATGGCAGGAACGACCTACATGATCCCAAAAGACCATTCCGACTCCTCTAACCCAGCCAAATACAGACCGATAACGTGCCTTCAAACCATATACAAAATAATAAGTTCCTGTATAACTAACCTAATATACGACCACATCGAAAGCAACCAAATACTAGCCGAACAACAGAAAGGTTGTAGGAAATATAGTCAGGGCTGCAAAGAGCAATTAATTATTGATTCCGTTATATTGCGCCAAGTGCAAAAACAAAAAAGTTAACTCTATTCCATGTATATTGATTACAAAAAAGCCTACGATTCTGTACCTCATTCCTGGCTTTTAAAAGTACTAGATATCTATAAAATTCACCCTACCCTGACCAATTTCTTGCAAACTGCTATGCAGAAATGGATCACACGCCTCAAAACAGCTCACACTGAAACAGATCCTATCAACATCAAACGTGGAATCTTCCAAGGCGACTCATTAAGCCCCCTCTGGTTCTGCCTGGCCCTCAATCCACTTTCTAATATATTAAATGACTCAAACGCTGGTTACCCACTTAAATACAACGACGCTAATACAGACCGACAGACAACAACCGAGATAAATCATCTCATGTATATGGATGATATAAAACTGTATGCCAAATCACAAAATAGTCTGTATCAATTAGCCAGCCTCACAGAGAAATACTCTCAGGATATTTGTATGGAGTTTGGCATTGATAAGTGCAAAATTAATGCTTTTAGGGCTGGACAGAACCAGCAACAATGTTATCAATTAGAGTCAGGACAGCAAATTAACTCTCTAGAAGAGAGTAAAGTTTACAAATATTTGGGATATAATCAAGCTAATCTCATACAATTCAAGGACACAAAAAATAAACTTTTACAACAGTTCAAACACAGACTTAACTCATTAATGAAATCACAACTATATTCACGTACCATGATGAAGGCCATAAACTCTTTTGCTATACCTATTTTAACATACTCCTTTGGTATCATTAACTGGTCCAAAACAGAACTAAAAAATATTCAGAGAATAATAAATACCACATTAACTAAGCACAGAAAACATCACCCACGATCATGTTTCCAACGACAGACACTACCTCGCCATGAAGGAGGCAGGGGTATAATAGATATCCTAAGCCTGCATAATAAACAAATCACAACACTCCGTTCTTACTTTTACCAAAAAGCCACCACATCTCCTCTCCATCAAGCAACAATACAAGCTGATACCAAATTAACCCCATTAAATCTTCAAGACAAATCGCCCCAAATGAATGAATCACAAGTTACAACACAAACCAAAATACATGAGTGGACCCGAAAGTCTTTACATGGAAGACATCGCCATGACCTATGCCAATTTAATTTCGACAAAGTCGCGTCGAACTCATGGCTTAGTCGTGGTGAACTCTTCCCTGAGACTGAAGGGTTCATGATTGCTATACAGGACCAAGTCATCGAAACCCGGAACTACCAGAGATATATTATGAGGATCCCAAACTTACCGACGGACTTGTGCCGAAAATGCAATAGTAACTCTGAAACCATACAGCATATAACTGGTGCATGCAAAGCAATTGTACAGACTGACTACAAACACCGCCATGATCAAGTTGCAAATATAATACATCAGAAACTAGCCTACAAGTTTAAACTTATACCACAATGTCAAAAACCCAAACCGTATTATAAATATATACCCGAACCTATTCTAGAAAATAGTCAATATAGACTCTACTTTGACCGTGCCATACTAACTGACAGAACGACACATTATAACAGACCCGACATCACACTTCAGGATAAAAATAACCGCACCGCAACCATTATAGACATAGCCATACCCAACACACATAATTTACAAAGCACAATATCAGAAAAATTGACTAAATACACTGATCTTAAAAACGAAATAAGACTAATGTGGCGTCTTAATGAGGTGACCATTGTTCCTATCGTACTGTCAACTACAGGTGTTATCCCTAAACAATTACACCAATCACTCATCACACTTAACTTACCACCACTCACATACATATCACTCCAAAAAGCGGTAATACTAAACACATGTAGGATTGTCCGCAAATTCCTGCAACCCAATGAAGAACCTAGACAACAAACTGAATTACACAACACAACACAGTCACACAATACCTTACGAACACATCCACTTACACAACACCAACAAACAGACAGAAATATTCATATTATAAACTAATGTCTACTGGGATTTCACTTGGCTTCGGCCCGTGATCTCTCTGAAATACCAGCTAAAAAGTTGAGACACAAAAGTGTACAAAGAAACATAATAATAATATTTATTTGGCACAACAAAAATGGACATACATGCAGAGAGAAAAGAAGAGAAAAAAAAAAACGAAGTGTGCCAAAAAGGACCCCCACTCAGTATTAGTTAGTCGTGGCAACTGAGGGCTGCCACGACACTGATATTCTGCGGTATATTACAAATTAGTAGTTAATATAGTTAATTAAATTTCTGACTTTGATTTAAGATAAAAGTTGGCAATAAAGTAAAATCAGTACTTAGTCTACATGATTTGTGCTGAGAAAGGCACAAGAGGCACATGACCTGGGGCATAGAACAGACAAGACTACAAATCGGCCACTGGTTTTAAAGCAAGTACTTTGACAGTAAGGATGGCATTCAAACATGCACTATAATTTTTTGCTCATTTTATACATTTTTTAAGGTATAAAATGTTTCTGTCCGATGTGGCTTAATTTCTTACGGACTGTGATCTATCACCTTAACATTAGGTAAACTAAATGGCAGCAGTTACATATTAATATCAGTAAGTATACCATAGGTTAGGTGGAGGCCAAAGTATTTTGCCTGCATCAAAACTGAGTCACTTGGAAGGAATGTTGATGCTAGCATCCCCGAAGCCAGTATACAATCTAACCAAAATAAGATAATAATTTAGACTTACACTTAGTACTTCATTTTCTTGTGGGCTTCTACTCCTTTTAAATGGGAACATATCTGTAATACATTTTTGATTTCCACTTCGAGTAAGCCTTCGTCTAGACCTGATTAAAAAATATATAAATAACTTTTATAATCTTCACAAAAGAAATGTACACCGACCACAAGATTTATACAAATTTTACTTACTTTGGCGATGGCGTTGATTTTCTTTGGATTAAGTTTTCCTTTTCATCATAATGAAACTGTTTCTCATCAGTTTTTATATCGATCTCATGGGATTGAACGGTCACCGGCATTATAACCCTAAACAATTCAACAAAATAATAAAAATATAACACTAGATGTTTTATAAAACGTTACTTCATAATATCAATAGTTAATTAATATTCATTAACTGCAATTCTTTAAATTAAGGTAAATAATTGACAATGATGTATTCATTTTGACATGAACTGAACAACAATCAAATCAACTAAAATTAGCATTTAGCAAAAATTAGGCGCGAACCGCCAAAAAAAAGCTAAAGGTCAACCACAGAATAAATTATGTCATATTCTAAAATTAATTAAAGAAAATACAAGTAAAGATCATTTGACTGCTCTGACGACACACGACTGCAAATATTTACACTTTAAAATATTTAACATTGATTACATACTAATTAACAGGGTACAAATGTTACAATTATAATATTCCTGGTTAAATACATGGTTTTTAGTTGACATGGAATTTTAGTTGTTTGTCGACCATATACTATAATGGAATAATTGAATAAAAATTCATGTAAAATACAATAAATTTAAAATAACAAGAGGTAAAAAAAAACCTCATGTTTTGATGCATTTTACATTTTTTCAACAGTAAAAAATCCTCTTTTTTGGTCACATAGTAAAAGAGATTAAAAAATTATTCTTTTTGAAAATAAAAAGAACAATTTTTTAATCTCAATTTAGCTAAAAAGCTAGTTTTCGTAAAGTATAAATCCATTTGAGAACCTTGGTTAGTTGCGTCAATTTTAAAAAAAACTTGTCTTGATAGTTACCATACTTTTTTTTACACTACGATCAGTGAAAGTGCACTGAAAGTAAAAGGCAGTGCCTCCGCTGCCGGGGCGCCGGCACCCATTTTGGAAGCCGGCGCCGGTAGCCGCTATGGGTGCCGGCGCCGGCACTCGACACGGGTGCCGGTGCTAGCATCTACGGATGCCGATACTTATAAAGTTATTCATTTTATAAAGAAAGAGTCACAAGTATAAAAAGCGTTTAATTTAGGCTCCTTAATACGATGAAAAACAAAGATTTAAATTTTATGAAGTTTCATAATTTCATCACAAAAAAATTGTAATGTCTGGAGGCTCCAATATTTCATGCATTTTCTCGGTAAGCCATGTGTCGGAAAGAAAAAGTCACAAGTATAAAAAGCATTTAATACGGACCCTTTTATAAGTAAAAAAACAAAGATTTGAGTTTTATTAAGTATCATGTTTTTTATGAAAAAAAATCTAAGTCCCAAACGCCACACGCACACCCTTTGCTACACTCCAACCCAGAACAGCCACAGTGAGGCTCAGTCTATACGCTGCCGGAATCCGTTAGCAACCGCAAGAATACGTTCAAAAATCGCTTTTGTTACGTGTGAGTTTCTATTTCGTAAGCCTAAGATACCGCCTAAAAAAATTACTTACAGACCCTTAAAAGACATTGTTATTGACCTTTTTAATAATGATCTGAGTAACATAGACTGGGATGGGATTAGGTCGTTAGCGTATATTGATGACATAGTAGCCGAATTTACTAATGCCATCACGATGATATTTGACCTCCATGCGCCTACGAAGTCTTAGGTCATTAAAGAGCTACCCACCCCTTGGTTGACTGACAATTAGGAGTGTTCACAACGGCTACATATCGCCAACGCGATATAACGATATGCTATTTTTAAATAACCTAATATTTTTTATGCTATAATATATTAGGTCTAATATAATCGTAACTAATATTTTAACTCCATCGAGCGTTCGTTGCGTTAATCGCTGGCTCGTTTGTAGCAGTTTTCGTTAAGCTGTTGGTTATTATTATAACTAATAAATATTATAACTCAACTTTATGACAAAAAGCGTCGCACTATAACTGTAATTGCTGACTGTGTAAATACAATAAAGTTAACAACTCATTAAACTAACGAAACGAAGCATGTTGTATTTGAAAAATATTAGTAATATATTGATATGCAATGTATGATAAGGACGCAGTCATAATATATTACCCACTATCCTGCTCTAAAACACGCTACCGAAAACTCCGGTAACTGCAAAATTAGGTCTTATGCCTTTATCATAAGGCACACGTAACGAAGCACGTTATATTTGAAAAATATTAGTAATATATTTGATGTGGAATGTGTGATAAGGACGCAGTCATAATATATTACCCACTCTCCTGCTCTAACTAAACCACGCTAACGAGAACTAAAAGCTAAATCTCCGGTAACTACAAAATTAGGTCTTATCATAAAACACAATTTGAATTTACGACAGTGACGACATCTTTTGCGGATTCCTTAAATCACTTATTCCAATCAGTTTAAGCAAGCAAAACTAATCGAACTACATAACTGAAACAACTGACAATAGATGGCGCATGTGGTCATTTCTTGTTTAATAAAATATTATTTTGATAAATATTAGAAATGCTATTATTTTTAAATAACCTAATATATGAATATAAAAATTAGTAATATTTATTCTGCTACCTAATATAACGAACACCCTTACTGACAATGACAGGTTCATGATGAGTCTTCGAAACCAAGCACTACAAAGATTTCGTCGTACAAATTCGGAAGTTCATAATAGTACATTATGATACAAGTGTGCAAAGTTGATTATTATACACGAGGCATTATTGTAAGCGCGAGCCGCAGGCGAGCGCGGTAAGGAAGCCGAGTTTATAATAATCAATATTGCACACGAGTTCCATACGACGTTTTTCAACACAATTGCGAGGAAAAAACCGAACTAAAATCTAAAATACCTTCTTTGTTTTTGCTGTTTTTTTCTAGATATTGGCGGTAACAGGCTATTACTTGCGTTTCGCGCCTCGATAAGTATTTCCGACGGGGTTGAATAACATTTTACTCGTCTTCACTATTTAAAGTAGACATTTTTGATAGTAATTAACGACACAGCAACAACTTTACCAAATATTTAGAGAAAATTGCACGTAAGTTTTGCTTTTTTCGCGCGCCGCAATTTCGATGCGCGCGCAGGTTCAATAATGGCACAGGAAAAACTGGCTGTTCAGCCGGAGTAGGAGCAATTAAAAAAATAAAAAAACTATAAATTATTGTTACTAAAAATGATAGTTAAGTTAATTTGTGTTTATTAATATACAATTTGATAAGATGAAATATTTATTTGTCATCTTAACCCTAAAATATAAATAAAATGTTCAATGTTCTTAGACATAAACTTATGCTGGTTTTAAAAAAAAAGTTTACATTACCGCACTAGTGCGATAATGTTATTACAGCACAAGTGCGTAATATGATGAATTATGAAACTAAAAACGGTGTTATAAGAGTCAATTTACGAGCAACTGTGTTGAAAAGAATATTATAAGGCCCTAAAAAACAGGTTGAAGTTGCAATAAATAATGAGAAAAAGTGTTACTTTAAATTAAATATAAATTGTCATGTTAATAACCCCAAGGTCTTATGGAAAAACCTAAAGTCACAAGTCGCTCCGCCAAAATGCACGGATATCCCTGGTCACCTCAGTGACCCGGAAAAAATTAATAGACACTTCCTTTGCGTCCCGGGTAATCCGGATACTACTCTATCGCTCCTGACATTTTTCGAATTTGGTAGAATTGACACGTCAAATTTTTCCCTTGAACCCGTGGATACTCTTAGGATATTTAGGATTATCAAAGAACTGAAATCAAATGCAATAGGTATAGATGGAATATCACTCGATATGTTGATTTTCACTACACCGGTCACCTTGGAGGTCATTACGGCGATAGTCAACCGGTCTATAGTTAGTTCCAAATTTCCGTCGTTGTGGAAAACTGCAATCGTTAGGCCGTTACCTAAAAATCCTAATGTGGCTGAGATTAAGGATCTGCGCCCTATCAGTATTTATTTTACCAGTAAGGCAATCGGGATTCAGGAAGGGGTGGGACTTCTACTGCTATCCTAGATGTTACCGATAACATCTTAGCGGCAAGAGATGAGGGAAAGGGCACTGTGCTGGTACTGCTGGATTTCTCGAGGGCGTTTGATTCGCTGAATATCTCGTTGCTGCTTTCGAAATTAAGATACTACGGATTTGACACTAGTTCTGTAAAATGGTTCCACTCTTATCTGACAAATCGCAAACAGTATGTTGAGGTGCGAAACATTGATGGTTTTGTTTCTTGTTCTAGCACAGCAAGAGTCGATAGAGGGGTACCACAGGGATCCGTATTGGGACCACTTTTGTTTGTTTTGTTTAGCGCTGACATAACTAAGGTTATCAAACACTGTAAGCTTAGAGTATTCAACCAACAGGAGACGACAAGCTCGCTAATTTCTATGCGAAAAAGTCTGTCATTTCTTGCGGGGGGCAGGGAGTAACGCACACATAGTAAATTAACACTAACGCATTTTGGATGACATTGCTACGCTCGCACACAACAAAAATTATCTAACACTAGCTTAAACTAAACGCACACAAATATATTCACACACAAGGACAACTTATCCATGCACGATTGTGACGTCAGTTTTAAATAAACGAAGATAGTGCTTAACACTATCGATAAATTTTATCGATGAGTTCTGCCAGTATTATGATAAGGTTTTATTCAATTCAGACTCTTTATTATGTGTAAGATAGAAACATTCATTTTGGCTGTCATTAAGATCTACAGGGTTATTTATTAATATACGTCAGTATGGTTGAGTCTAAGGCCCGGACTATACCTAGCCGGAAACCGGTCCGGGTAAGTACGGTTTTAATCCATCGCTTAAGCAATAAGGTCGTTTTTGACCGAATTCTAGCGGATTCTAACAGATTCCGGCTGGTTAAAGTCCAAGCCTAAAACTGCAAGAAATACCTGTATAATTTGGTTTTCAGGTGAATGGGGAGAAAAACTAACTTTTTATCACGCCAGGGGCGCTAATTGTCTTGTACCTAGATCTGACATAACATCTGTCAGATTGTATGGAAATTTGCAATCATTTCTGTTTGTTTACAATATTTTCGAGTATTAAAGTCGCAATGCAACAGTGTGGTGCTTTAAACTGTAAAATTGAAGTAGTTCATTTATTCCCTAAGGACTATAAACGCAGAAATCAGTGGGAATCTGCTTTACGGATTAAAAATTGCACGATTACTCACAGCATATTTCATAGAAGAAGACTATTTTGGAAAAAGTATAATATACTAAACGGGTAACAGTTTGGTAAATTCATTGGCACTGAAACAAAAGTACAGAAACCTAAAAAGCCCAAATCATGACAAGCTTCATGGATCAGTTTTGAACATACTAATACATTGAAAATATTAGTTAGTGTTTTACCCTGTCTTCTTCTTGAATTTATGAAGGACTCTATTATGAAGAACTGAGAAACTTTCAAGTGCTGTAATTTTAGGGAATCTATTTATTAAAAAATTTAATAAAACTCTAGGAAGTTATATCTGTTTTTTATTATTATTTTCAAATAACCTTCAAACATGTTACTTACTTTAAATATACAACTACTTCATAATGATGATAATAAAAAAAATTAACATTTCACAAATGTGAGTATCATAATTATTATTACAGAAATAGTATCACGACTACATGCTATGCATCAATCAAATTGCAGAATTTCCTACCAGTACAAAATAAATATCTATGTGTTTGTGTGTAGTAAGAAATTTTCTTTTTAAAGGACAACTCTCTAACACTAATACTTAACTAAGGCACAGTAATTTCATATATCAAGCTTTTTTATATCTTTATGCGGGTGCTTGATTTAACTATTATGTCTTTGCTTAGAAGTTCATCAAGACTCCTTAGAAATTCACAATCCAATCCACGCTTGTCCACCACATATCCTAAATACACTTCCCATAATCTGGAGAGCTTTCTTGACCTCTGGTATTGAATTAGAGGTACATGTTTACATCATGCATACATGCCACTACCCGTAGTGCTCATAATGGTATAAAAGCAACTTTCTCCATCCTTGCTTTACATTATCCTTTCATGTACGTGATATCACCAGCAGAGTAGAGGTGAACAGTTAGGAGATGACATGCTTCATACAGAACTTTTTCTTGCTTGCTGTTGTATCTGTGAAACAAAAAGCATCAGATGATGAATACTTATTATTATAAAAAAGTGTATTGAATAAATATCAGGAAATTATTTGAATATAAGTTCATACTTCATACCTTTCTAAATAAAGATCTATTTTATGTTTCCTTAGGCTAGGAAGTGGAAAATCAGCATCAATGTCTCTAAATTTCTCTATCGCCAGAGAGGCATAATGCAACATCATCTGTAATGTTATAGTCAGCGCCAAAGTTTCGGTTCCGCTCATAAGGCTTCAATCTAGAAGAAATAACAGATATAGTCCAAATTAACCAGAATTGTGCACAGGAAATAGAATGTAACCTTCAATATTTTCAATGCTTACCTCTCTATCAAATCACAACTTTTCCGTTAATTGTTCTGGTCCTTTTACGAAGTCCGCTTTGAAGCTCTGAAAAATTCATTAATGAATACATTATAAACGCTGAAAAACTTTAAATGCAAACAAATTGCAAATACACACTTGACACTAGCAGTCAACACGGTACAAGCGCCGATCGCGCCATCTACAAAAAGCTTTGCGTGTTCCTCCCCATTGTCTTAAATTATGATAAAAAAATACTGGGCTAACCCGCAAAAATCGTATATATAATCAAAGGTAAAGTTAGAAGGTTGAATTTTGTAAAGGACAAAGGTGTTAACTATTTTAGCTATATTCTCAAACATTTTCTTTTTGCATAAGAAAAAGTTAACAAATATTAGTGCTATCATGAAATATGAAAAACATAATACCTATTTTTTTGCTTGCTTAGACATAAAGTTGTAAATGAATTCAAATATTATTGGTCTGGGTCTGTCTGTGGTGATGACTGGAGATGGTTGGCTCGGAAACTTTATAATATAAAGTTATCTTTCTTTGGAATGGATTCATTTTTATGACTTAATTAGTAGTCGAGTAGAGAATTTAGTCATTGAGAAGGTGGTTAATAATAATTAATAAAAATCATTATCCGAAACATTATCAAATCCGCGAGAATCCGTTCAAAACACGACCCTATTGCTTAAGCGATGGATTGAATCCGCGTTAACCCGGTTCGGTTTCTGACTGGGTATAGACCGAGCCTAAGATAAATGATAAGATATTTTAGGTGCCTCAAAGATTTTGTCGTAATCTTTTGTAATGTTATATTTGCGCAAAAATAATGAAAATTAATATTTACTAACATCTTATATGGACACATTATAATAATGCCTATTGTAATATAAATAAGATCCGTAATCTTACAGTAAAGCAACCAAATTAAACAAAATTTATAACACCATACTGTTTTTTATTGTATGTGTAAATAAATAACAACAAAAATGCATGTAACCTAAATCTTAACATTATTTTTGTGTTATATAAATTCATATAAGCAATAAAATCGAATCCACCCGTTTATTCATTGTGAATGTTCCCGAATATATTCCCATTTTAGAAATACATCCAGGAGGTATCCCAAATCCTAGGTGACCTTAAGGTCAAGTGGTTAAATCGATATCGATATTTTGTTTTTGTGCTATCCCATCACCAACTTTGCTGCAGGGTGGCCAGCGTATATCAATAAAAAAAATCTCAAATTTTCAGAATAAGGTAAAGTTCGCTAAGGTAAAGTATATATTATATTATTGAAGTAGACCGATTTTAAGCAAATATTTATAGTATTAATACTTTTAAAAGTAAGTATTAAGTCCAAAAAATGCGCAAAACTGAAACAAGAATTATAATTTGTTAACTGTGATATATCATTAATTCAATAAGCATCTATTGTAATAATGTTATTAACAATATCAAACGTGAAATACCAGTGTGATTTCAAAGTTGTGTACTTCAGTATTAAAAATTACGCTTAATAGGATTTTTTACCTTTTACTGGTATCACTTTTTGATTGACAAATTTTATAAGGTTTTTGCAATTTTAAGGCATTATTTGCTAACATTGAGACTTAATAATACTTATAGATGAAAATTTACGTTGTCCTTTAGCACATAAAATGTTTCTGATCTTTTTTAACACAAGCACACGGCGTAATTTGGCATTTTTAGCTGCTGTTCTTCCACGCTCACCGTGATTTGCCAATGATGGCGGAACGCGCTGCAAATAGTTTTATATAACCTCTGTGACCGACGGTCATAGACTTGTGGCAGAGGGGAATGCCTGTCAATGGCGTCTCCTGTTGGTTGAATGCTCTAAGACTGTAAGTTCCACATTTACGCGGATGATGTACAAGTGTATTTCTCATTTGTCCCGAGTAAGGCAGATGATGCTATAACCAAGATAAATGAGGATCTCGCTCGGCTCTATACCTGGGCGCAACAGAGCTCCCTAGTACTTAATGCAAGTAAAACCAAATATATGGTGTTCGGCTCGAGGGAGCAGATCCGTATAATAGGTGAGGGTGGTCATCAAATCAGCGTCAATGGTGTGAGCATTGATCGGGTCCCGGTGGCACGCAACCTCGGATTGATGATGGATGAGGACCTCAGATATGAGTCACATATAGCCGATGCCTTCAAAAACAGCTTTTATCGATTAAAAATCTTGTACAAAATTAGAAGGTACATAGGGACCGATCTACGTAAGCAATTCCCCGAATCCATGCCAAGAAAGCAAACCTAATCCAGAGAGTGCAAAATGCATGTGCCCGCTTTTGCTACGATATACCTAGTCGAGGTCATGTAACTCCATACCTAAATGGTAACAATGTTTTAAAGATGAAGTATAGGAGGGATTTGCATTTGGCAACGTTGATGTTTGGCATAGTTAAGACTAGGAAACCAACCTATCTATATGATAAATTTGTCTGGACAAGCGATTGTAGCCGTTACCCTAAGCGCGTATGCTCTCACCCACTGTGCATCCCTGGGCACAGAACTGCTGCAGGTAGCTTTAGATACGCGGCTAGTAAGTGTTGGAACAATTTACCACCACCGTTGCGTGATTTAACCGTTTTAAACAATTTTAAAACCCATCTGAAGGCAATATTGTTTGATAATCAAAAGAGCTGCACGGCGGTATAGTCGGAGCGAATACCTATATGTCTATCTTATTAATAATATTTTGTCACTGTACAGCACGCACTGATGTGAAATTTAATTATTTAACAATTCAATGCCTTTTTTTTCTATATCTTATTACCTATTGAAATTAGATTATTATTATTCACTCCATAGGCCGAAAACCTCTCGCCTCTTGGGCGGTAATGACCGGCAGATGCACATTTGGCCGGGTTCAGGGCAAAAGAGAGAGAAATCGGCGGACGATGCGTGCGGTATCAAGCACCACCGCTTTCTGCATCTTTGCTGGAAGCGAGCCGCCGATGAATCCCAGCCTTTTCAGGTGTGAACCTAATGTGGCTGGGATTAACCCGTTTGCCGATATAACAATTGGTATGATTTCAGTGGACGCCATTTCCCACATTTCGGTAACCTCGTGTACTAGGTCCAAGTACTTGCGTTGCTTTTCGGTCTCGGCCTTCACAAGGTTCTCGTCATGAGGGATAGTGACGTCCACTAAAAACACCTTCGATTGCGCCCGGTCCATCAGCACTATATCAGGCTTATTCGCAAGAATAGTTCTGTCAGTGATGATGGGCCGGTCCCAGTAGAGCCGGATACTGTCACTTTCGAGTACTGGCTCCGGCGAGTACTTATCTCGAGTTATTATTATTATTTTATTTTTTAAATACGATAACGATATTACAAATGTAGATTAGGTACATATTATGATAAAGGTATTATGCTAAGCTAAGATCCCACCACCGGTGATACTAATTAATTCGTAAGGCTGCTTATCTGCTTGGTTTTTGCGGGCTATTGATGTAGTGTGATGTCCATTTTTCTGTTTTTTTATTCAATCGCTAGGTGCTTACTTCGGAAAAATCATCGTCTGACATCGAGCTATGGCTGCGTCTGCAAGCAAAAAGGCATAATTATATTTTTATTTCATTGTCGCTAACCTTGTGACTTACTCTGTTGACTATTAACACTCACCTTAAGGTCATGACACGCGAGTAGAACTTGATGCCGGTGTACGGGGCGCCGTTGGACCCAGCAAGTCTTTGGGTCTTCGCTGTACTGCATATTAATCTTCAGTATCGGTCTAGTAGGCGATCTGAGATTGAAGTACACCTAGAACACAGAACACACCTTTAAGTAGAGGATCTAGTTGTGGTATAGGTAATTGACCAAAGTGAGAATAAATAATAAAAATACTTACGAAACAGACTCCGATGCTGGCACAATAACCAGGCAGTGAGGTTATTTGGCTTTTGATTGATTTGAGCTATTGGGTTATACCCTTAGAGTGTACGATAACGGGAACGTTCTTTTTTCTCTGCACTATCACGTAATCATCACGTAACACTTGATAAATTTTATGTTTTACACCACCTAATACTAATGCACTAATGTTCACGTCCACAGTCTTAGTAAATGGATATATTTCATTTCGTTTGCGGGTAGAAGTTTCCGTCTCGACGGCCCCACCCGTACTGGTCGCCTGTCGCGGTGGTCTGTGCTACGTCATCGGGCGCACAATATACACCGTGAATTTTTAATTACCCGAGAAAATTAACTAACATACTCAGATATCGATATACATCGAATTTGGCGAATAAAAAAAAAAATTTTTATGAGAAATTTATTTAAAAGATCCCTAACATTCCTTAAAAAATATGCACCATAAAAGTCCTGCTAATTCAAATAGTAATCATTATCATTCCTACATTAACGGAACCAAAATCCACCTAATTTGGTCGCGTAATATTGGCGTACGGAAGGAATAACTATGAATGAAATTTTTTTCATTCATAGTTATTCCTTCCGTACGCCAACGCCGTACGCCGTTCCGTTTTTTTTGATTCGCCAAATTCGATGTATATCGATATCTGAGTATGTTAGTTAATTTTCTCGGGTAATTAAAAATTCACGGTGTATATATATTTTTTTATTATTATTTTTATATATAAACAAATTAGTTAATATATTGTTTATGAAAGTTTATGTATTTATTTATTTTTAAGAGTTAATTATTAGATATACTTATTGTTATTTATGTAGTGTACTGAGCACGCAGTAATTACGAACTGGGCCACCTAGGGCTCCAGCTGAAAATCAGCGCTGCAATTTTCTGCAGCACATGCTGAGCTGGTGCCCATTAGACACCACATCGATGCGGATCATGGTATGCAATCTTTTGTGCTTTTTCTGTTGTTTAATGTTGTTATTTGTCTGCCTTTTCTTTTTTTTCTTTTTTGTATTTTGTATGTATTCTACTTTTGTATTGTTGTGTGTGTCTAATAAAATATTTCTCTCTCTCTCTCTCTCTCAAAAAACGACCTTATTGCTTAAGCGATGGATTGAATCCGCGTTAACCCGGTCAGGTTTCCGGCTGGGTATAGACAGAGCCTAACTATTATAATAACAGTCAAGTAACAACTGATCACTCAGGCCGTATTCCGGATTGCGCTAAAAGCACTTTTAGCACAAATCCATATAATGCAGTAGGTAGGTAAAAATCATATTTTCTTTATTGTTTTTGTGACTTTACGGGAGTAGTTATGACAAGCGCCCGGGGCGCTGCGTTTCCCGCGCCAACCGCCGCGCGGATGAAACCAATGTCATCAATAAAATTTTATATTATGCACGTCAGACGCGAACGCGATACCATGACCACACTTCGTAGTACTTTTGAACCATCAACATGTTTACTTCTACTGTAGTTATTTTAGGTATATTGTTAATACAGATAAATGACAAGAGATTACCCAAAAAAATAATCATCTATGAAGATATCATGTTCATCCATTTAAAGCTGAGAGACTTTTATGACAATTTAGTACAAATAATCAGAGAATAAGTAGTTTTATATAAAAAAACACTGTTTTTCGTAAGAGTCCAATCGTTTGATGAACTTCCTACAGTACGCTGCTAAAAAAATAAACAATTACAACCAATAGGAGAGGAGATAGAATATGTGCTGCACAAAGTCTTACTACGCTAATACACTTACATTATTAAATAATCAAGACGAAATAGGAAAGGAAATGAAACAGATTAAATACCACCCTCCAAACTAGGACAATCCGGGGAAACCCGGACGGATGGCACACGTCCTACCCAGGAGGATCGCGCTTTGTGCGGTCACTGTTCTAACCTAACCTCACCCAGGTGAGATTTGTGACAAGTTTAGACATATTTGGTTGTTTGATGCACTGCATTTATATAATTTAAATTTATTTAAGGTTTCTAAATACTCATCTAATACTTAATTTTCCCTACAAGTGATAGACATAAGTAATCTTTGAAATAAGTAATATTTTTTCTAGCTTCAAAAAGCGCTTTTCGAAGGTCTCGGCGCTTGTCTTATGCTTTACCGGTTAGGTATTCATCTACAGCCATTCCAGTCCTAGCAAAAGCGCGACTATTCTGTAGAACATGTTTTGTTACTTTTTTATTTATGAGCTCGATTATGATTGGGCGACGTAGACCTTTTCTTCCCAGCCTCATCAGACCTTCAATGTATCCATCAAGATTAATTTTACCAGGTTCTACCAGGTTTGTTAATATGCGATATTTTAAAATATTTCTTATTCTTCGAGTTTATGTATTGTTTCGACCGTGTTAATAGCAATTTGCAAAGACAAAGTGTACTCCTAGATTTGATATCTTCTCATGCTGGGGCTTCACCTGCGTGACGCCTAACGTTCAAATAAAGGCATGATTAGCGTTAACTAAATTAAAGCATTAAGCTACGCGCTAAGTGCGTGGCCACACTTATTTGACGTTTGATTCTAGCGTCTAGCGACTTAGTTAGCGTGTGATCTGTGAGTGTGTCTTTAAAATAAAATAAAACGCTTCCAAGAACTCAATACTTTTCTTATTTTGTCTACTCCATCCTAACTTAATAACTATGCACTTTAACATTTATTTCACAAAGAGTTTTTGAATGTGACCGTGTTTTAACATGTTTAGTGTAGTAGGTGTAGCCACAACAACGCACTAAGCGCCCGCTTAATCCCTTTGATGTGTCAAATGTTACCGCCGTCCGAGCTATCGCCTAACGTGAAACGTCTAATGTTAATGAAGCAATTTAGCGCACAAAAACCGGCCACACCTGCGTACTACGTCAGATAGAGCACTAATTAACGACATTAGACGCAGGTGAAGCCCCAGAGTCAGAAATCCGCATTAATCGTTCCTTATCATTGAAATAATAGTGATGTTATTAAATTATCGATAAGTGAAATTTATCTTGTAAGTACATTCTGTCAAAAAAGTTTCGGGAATTGATGATTTGTTTATGGTTCCAAATTCAAAATTATACTTTTGTTTTTGTTGTTAAATTGGCACAACTGTTTACCATTTTGGCGCGGAGTTTGAGTTACATCTGATAATTAGATTAAATTTATACAGTATTGTTTTAAGTTATACCATATCTAGTGTGTATTGCGGATTTCATAATGGACAAAAACATCGAACAAAGAGTTTGTCTTAAATTTTGCATCGCCAATGGGATTTCGTATTCGGAGTCTCTGATAATGTTACAGAAGGCTTACGGTGAATCGACTTTATCAAAAACACGTTTATGAGTGGTATAAAGCGTTCAAAAGCGGTCGAGATGTGATGGAAGATTTGCCTCGCTCTGAGGCCATAGGCCATCAACGTCTGCTACTGAAGATAACATCGCAAAAGTGAAGGAAATAGTGACTGAAAATCCTCATTCATTCAAGTTTGAGAGAGCTAGCCGTCGAACTTTCTGTGTCACACGAGTCGATTCGTACCATTTTAAATAATCAATTGGGTATGAAACATGTTGCCGCTCGGCTAGTTCCAAAAGACCTGAATTTTCTCCAAAAACTCAATCGCAAAAGAGTCGCTGAGGACATGCTAGAACGAGTCAATTCCGACCCAATATTCATGAAACGCATTGTTACTGGTGACGAGACGTGGGTTTACGAGTTTGACATGCAAACTAGTCAAAAAGCTTCAGAGTGGCGCCTTTCAACTGAACCGAAACCGATGAAACCGCGCGAAACTCGATCGAAAGTCAAAGTCATGTTGACTGTTTTCTTTGACTGTCGCGGTGTTGTGCGCTCAGAATTCTTGCCAGAAGGTCAAACGATAAAGAAATAGTATTATTTAAGCGTTATGCGGCGTTTAAGAGAGCAAATTAGACGAAAAAGGCCAGATTTGTGGAATGAAAATTCTTGGATTTTGCACCACGATAATGCGTCTCCCCACAAGGCTCACAAACTCAAATTACCACTTCGTGGCACCCGGTTTCATTCGGTAGAAGACATAAAGGAGAATTCGCGGCGAGAACTGAACTCGATTCCGTAAAGCGTTTAAAATATGTTTTAATGATTGGATTATTCGTTGCCGTAAGTGTATCGCTTCTGAAGGAGCATACTTTGAAGGTGATAAAATAAATTTGGATGAATAACTAACATTTTGTGTATTATTAATCTTTTCCCGGTACTTTCTTGACAGAGTAGTACACCAATACATTTACTTAATTTGACGATATAAAATATTTAATATTTATTTTAGATGCCGTTTATGCGTAAAATTAACTGAAAACGAAGATTTGGCCTAATTACCTATACAAAAGTTAAATGATTTTTTTTTTTGTGTGGAAACCACTTTTCAAGAAGCGCTTTTAAAAAAAATGGCAATTGATTAAAAAGGAATGCCGTACCTTCTATGCAATTGTACTGCCACCACTACCTGATCAAACCCTTTTGGAATTTCTCATTCCCATTTTTGTTTTACCTGATAAAACAAAAAAAGGTTTTTTATTTGATTTTATGTTTGTTTTTTAGGGTTCTGTACCCAAAGGATACGAAAAGGTCAATCAGTTTGTTTATCTGGGCTCTATGATCACATCTGAGGGCAGCTGCTCTGAAGAAATCCGCCGTCGCACTGCAATGGCTAAAAGTGCAATGACAAACCTCGGAAAAATCTGGAGGAACCGCGGAACGACGAAGAAGAAGACCCAAAGGGTAAAACGGTACCCTATTACTAAGGCTCCGTTGTCCGTCTGTCAGTCTGTCTTTATGTCTGTCCATCTGTCACCAGGCTGTATCTCATGAACCGTGATAGAAAGTTGAAATTTTCACAGATGATGTATCTAAATTAAGTAAGGGATAAACTCAAGGATAAAAATGCTGGATAATGGATTTGTTTTATACAAGCTAACTTTAACGGACTTATCTATTTTTCAGTTTTATAGTCAACCAAATATAATTATACACTTACAGCAATAGTTGTGCGATGTAAATATTGAACTGCAATTTCTGATAACTGCGGTCCATACGAAAGCAAAATATGTGTATAGTGTGTGGGAAATCTCCACTTATATAAGGTCGGACTTTATAAGTCTACATCCTGTTAACCTGTGACTATATAGGTGAAAAGCAATCGTAAAAACCAATTTTCAAATGTGCACCATAAAAACTAAAAAAGTTAAAAATCAAAATGAACAACATTGACTTCATATTGCATAAACTCGTCCTATCTTTGGTACGTTTAACTATCTGATTATCCGTCTTATTTTTTCCCCTTGTCAGAGCGAGAAAGAGTTGAAGATAGGACAAGTTTATGCAATATGAAGTCGATGTTGTTATTTTTATTTTTAACTTTTTTAGTTTTTATGATAGACATTTGAAAGTTGTTTTTACGATTGCTTTTCACCGATATAGTCACAGGTTAACAGGATGTACAGTCAACAGCACGTCGACCTACCCCAAAAGTCAAAAATTCTCCAATAGATTTTTAACTTTAAGCCTGACATATAGAGATCGTTTTCAAATGACAAAATTTGACATTTTGTGGTAGGTCGACGAGCTGTTGTCCGTACATTAATAAAATCGGACCTTATATTAAGTAAGAGGTAAAAGTTTGTAACTTTCCAAGTAAGGGATAAACTCTACTCAAGGACAATAATGCTGGATAAAAGGTTGTTTGTACAAGCTAACTTTAACGGACTCATCTATTTTTCAGTTTCATGGTCACCAAATATAATTATACACATACAGCAATAGTTGTACCTACGATGTAAATATTAAACTGCAATTTGTGTTATCTGCGGTCTATAGGAAAACAAAATGTGTATAGTGTGTGGGAAATCTCCAAATTGTCAAATGAGAAAATTTGACATTTTGTTGTAGGTCGCCGAGCTGTTGTCATCAAAAACATCGTGTTATCATCATTCATCAATAACAAACACTTTCTAAATTAAAGCTTTCGATAAATAGAAGGAGCACTCTGCTGAATTATCTTAATTTTTATATAATTTGATTGGAGCAGCAAACAATGTTTATTTTTTTATTTGTACCTGTAGGCCAATTCTACTAAAGTAAACTAACAAAACGTAAACGCAACTATTGACGAAACGCAACTAAACGTCAAGTTTCTAGGTATTCTTTACTCTATGATCAGTAGGTCACTGATCAAATAATACTCGTTTCGGCTCACGTTTCAATCGATCACGAAACCTCGATCACTTTGACACTACAGTCTACACACACTTACCAGAGATAAGTAATGTGAACCCACTTAGTAACAAAATAGAGTCTATGTTCTTTTGTCAGTTCAGTGTCAAAGTGATCGAGGTTTTTTTCAGGCCGTCAACATACCAAACAATCGCAATTTTAGTATTTTTAGTATGTATTTATGAACTTACTTTGTCCTATCATTGAGATATAAAAATACCCTATCATAATAAAATGAGTATTGATTCCTTGGGCTTACAAGTTCCATGATTACTATTAAATTTAGACGTATTATAATAATTATGTTTAGTATTGGTAACATTGTAAAGTTTCTTTGACTAATCTGTAGAAGTTTGTCATCGTCGCGCCAATTTTGGATAATTGTTTGAGTTGTTTGCGATTTATTTAAAAATTGTATTAAGGCCCTAGTCTCCCTGTCAAACAGTGTTCCGACAGAATTATCAATTTTAAACTTCATTTTAAAGTTATTAGAAAAGCAAAAAAAATTAAACACATAACGTTAATCTATAGTCTGGGATTCAGTCTTTTAAATAACATATAATTTATTTACTTTGATCCTATTTTTAATATCTTAATTAGGCTGCAAACGTACCTATGTTTACGCGCTACGCGTTGAAGGTCTCATTCCGGCTCCCAGAACGCAAAAGATCGGACCAAAACAAGAAATGTATTCAGATAAGACTTTTCTTATAGTCCTTAACATTAATCTTATCTAGCCACTTTTTTGTAAATTTGTTTAGTTTCTTTAATCCAGGAGCTGCAAACTTTATAGATTTTGCCACTTCTAAAATGGTTTGTATCTATTGTAAATCATCATTTATCGGAATCAAACTTGAACTACGTACAAAAGAACTATTACCGAGTCAAATGAATAAACAAATTTACACAGAAAACTATTTGAAATACATTTACCAAATCAAAATTTATCGACCAGAAATCGCCTTGAAATTTTCTTCAGTCTCGCCGCGATTTCGCAGCGTTCGGACGTGTGTCCTGTAGCTCGTTGCTATTTTACCTCTCTTTCGCACGGTAGTTCTCTTTCTCTCGTTCCATTAGACAAAAGTGTCAGTTAATGACAGTTTGCATGTCAAAAATACGCATAATCGTGAAAGTTGCTCTACTTTAATTTAATTTAGCATCACAAGTTTCTGAATTTTATTTTGAACATATCTTTGTACAGATTAATGTTTTTGTTGAAGATTGTTTATTATTAGTTGTCAAATTTAAATGTTGTTTATGTAACTAGGAAATCCCAGGATTTTTCAATTCTTCAGAACTAACCAAAGAACCGGATATGAAAAATAATTCCTATTAAATGGGTAAACTTTTCTAATTTATACAGAAATAAATTTATCTTATCTTATCTTATCTAATTAGTTTACATCTGGGCGCTAAGCGTATCTGTCTGTCGCCTGTATCATAATGGCATATCATTGGGACAGTTTGATCCCAAAATACAGTACGGCTTCCTTGGAAAAGGGGATGAAAGTCAAAATGTGTACTTTGTTACTAAGGTCCTAGGTTACTAGTGGATACTAAGTAAAACATTTTCGCGTAGTTCCATTTAATTCATTCCCTTGTTCAAGGTTCCGTAGTCCTGACAAGGAACCTTTATAGGTCTGTCAGTCTATTATTTATTTAAACTGACAGACTGTAAGAGGTTGTCAGTTTATATTTTGTGAAAGTATGTATATCAATCAATCCGACAAAATAGTAGAATAAAATTCTGAAAGCTAGTTTTTTGGGGTAGTTCTTCACATGTAACGTCGGGATTTTGTTTTCGTCGTCAACCCCATTGTGATGGGATATCGTTGAGTAGTCCTTTAAAATGACTAAAGGTTTGCAAATAATATTTGATTTGCGAAATACAAAACTCGATAGTGCTAATTTATGTTCGAGCACAGCATTTCCCATCCCTCTAAAAGTTCAACTATGTGCTTTGAACATTTGAAAAATCATGATAATAGTGCTTTTAAACTTTTAAGAAAAAATAATAACGGCTGAGAGAGATCGGTTAGTTTAAGGGTATTAGTCGTTCAACATGTATTAGAAAATAATAAAAAACCTTTGGAAGAAAACATGAATTAAAAGTGACTTAGATAAAAAATAAAACAATAAAGACTCAAAAAATATATTATGGTCGCGACGGGCAACTTTTGAACCCTTCACTGTCCGTGGCCCGGCGAGTACTTATTTTTGTTACAAAAAGATTTGGTATAGACAAACTAATGATTGGTGATAATGTGTGGGGTAGCGACTTTTGTTCATTCACAGATCTACTCATTTCTGATTTGATTTCGCAAAGAAACACCGAGAATAGCCCTTTCCATAGTGTGTTGTGCAACTTTGAGATTCCTTACAGCTATTTTGAACGAGAAGATATTGGGTAGTTCCCCAAACGCTGCCCATTCGAGTTGGATTCGTCAATTGACCTCCTTCTCAAAGTGGACCTACCCAACTAGATCACTAGTCCCAGGTAAACATATTTGTCAACAATTTCGAGCATGCAATATGCAAGCAGACATGCAGCAAGCAGCATGCATAGGTTCTACTCGTCTCCGGCGCGAGGACTGCACTCCCACTCTAGTATCAGGTAGACAAGTACCAGGGCAAAGGACCACGGCCAGTCGGGTTTCCCAAATCGTTTTGTATGCCAACTTGGTTTTATTTTGTTTCAAACCACATGGCCGCTTATGGCTTTTCACAGATAAATCCTAATTATTTAGAGTCAAAATTAATAGTAAACATAAATTTGGTATTTTTTTTCAGTGAGTGGTATCTAAAAATGTGCTAAATTGTATGTATATGTATATAAATGGTCTGATTCGGATTCTGATATCAGTTTATAGAACTATTTTTTTATGATATATGTAGGTATATTCGGAATTTCACTACTTATGCTATAAGATATTTATTACATATTAGGAATAACAAAAATATGAGATTTTATATTTATAGAAATGAACATTATGACTTAATAATTTTCGGACAAATGAGTATTAGACAATGT
Source organism: Anania fuscalis (assembly GCA_950371115.1). Classification (NCBI taxonomy): domain Eukaryota; kingdom Metazoa; phylum Arthropoda; class Insecta; order Lepidoptera; family Crambidae; genus Anania; species Anania fuscalis. Next base: position 11,602,166 of record OX493335.1, on the reverse strand, counting down.
GATCGATTCGGAGATTTGATTATTATGACAAGTGATGATTATGGGAACTTTGTTATGGGTTATGATTTTCGACCAAAAAAGTTTATGAAACACAGTGGGGTCCCCGTCGGCAAACCAAAGATGAGTAATGTATTCGCCATTAATGTTTAAGCCAAATCCTTCCAAATACATTAAAAGCGTCTTCCAATGCGGCAGTGAACAGTTTCGGAGAGGTAAAATCGCCCTGCCTTACGCCTCGCTGCAGAGGAATAGCTTTCTTGCTCTGCTCCGGGTTCCCTCTATCTAGCAGATTTTTTTTGCTTCAAAATTTATTTGGTAAAACACACTTGGCTTAATCTTCTTCAAACGAAAATTATTAAGGCATAATTTTTCATTAGCATAAATATTGTTTGTCCGAATGTTTACCTGTCCAAATTCAAAATGGCATACTTTTAAGATGGCAGAATGTTATAAGGCATAAAAAAACCTTTGGCTATAAAAAAACCATATTAAAAAACTTAATGAGTTTTTCAATTAGGTACCAAGGATATGAAATGTATGCCAGAAGACGATTATGTCTGTGAACTTTCTGCTTCATAATGTTTCTGTTTTTTCATTATGCTGGTTCTGGATAGTAAATTCATGCCCAAAGATGATTCTGGCTTACGCGATTATGAGGTTTGAACGTCTGATAAATGAGTGGATGCCGAATGATTTCTGCGAAATGAAGTTGATGTCATCCGCTGATGTGCTTAAAAATATTCATCATCGTCATCATCACCAGCCTATATAAGTCCACTGCTGGACACAGGCCTCTCCAAAAGGAGGATTTTGCCATAATCGCCACGCTTGGCAGGCGGATTGGCGATCGCAGTTTGGCCAATGGTGGTGAGGAGACGCTGTTGCCCGTCTTCTTGTGGCGGTTCTCCTGTAGTCGCCTCTTATGACACCCATAGGAAGAGAAGGGGTGGTGCTATTATTTTAACGTGCCGGCACCACACGACACAATACTTAAATCAGACTTAAAAATATTATGACATTTAAAGTTGCGGTACAAGTAGACCCCTTGCCAATATGCTCGGCGTTTGTGGACTGTCAGTGCTATAGTCTCTCCAGCGATGCTCTTTTGACTATCGGTACATCGATCGAGGTGCTGAAGTGTTTATATAAAAACGCCACCATGACGCAGAACTTTTAATGTCATAATATTTTTATGCATATCAGCAGATGGCATCAACTTCAAGCCTAGTAGCAAATTATACTCTTCGGTCTTCTGTATACTTTGTCGCAGCGTATAGATGTGGTCTATGGTACTGAAGCATTTTCGAAAACCTGCTTTCTGAGCCATGCTCAAAAGCGATTTGAAACTGTAATTTTTCAGCAAGGTATTATATCCTTGAAGAAGAGCGCCATCACACCTTTGTTCCATGCCTCCGGCGTTATTCCCTCGAGCAAGGCGGAGTTAAAGAGTTTCTGAAGGACCCTCAGTATCGATGTTCCACCCGCTTTTAGAATCTCTGTTGTAATTCCATCATCACCCGGTGCCTTGTTGTTGGCTAATGTTCGGGATATCTTCGGTGACGTGTTGGGTCAGCTTAGCTCTGGGATCTGCGGCTGAGCTTCTAACAGGTTTAGTGACCGAGGTGTATATCTGCTATTAGATCTTTTCAATATTACTCAAAACTACAGCTTTTGTCGACGTTATACTACCATACCGACGTTATACCATCTTCTTCAGCTTCGTCAGCTGGTTTTGCCCCAATAGACATGTCTCTTGCAAACACTTTGGAGCTCTTTCTCTTTAAAATTGTTCATATTAAAGTTGCGGATATCATCTTGCAAGAACTTCCATATCCGTCTATTGAGCTGCTGATATACCTTAGCGTCAACCGAGGACTGCAGTGCCATTGACCGCCGCTCTGATGATGAGTTTGAGGGTGTGGTGGGTAAGTTTTTGCGAACTGTCTCTTCGACGGGGTTTAAAGAAATTTGACTCAACCGCCTGGGCAGTTTCTACAAACCTGTTGTTAATCTCGTTTACTGACTCGCAGTTCTCTAGGCATTCAAAGCGATTTGACAGCCCAAGCTTTCGGGGCAGTTAATGAGGGTTAGAACGTAGACTTCATCAAACGAGACCTTTCTAGCTTGACGTTGATGTTTTATGTGCCTCTAACCATTCGATGATCGCTGTCGGTTTTCACCCTAACCAAAGATTGATTACGTTAATATTAATAACTAAGCCTTAATCATCATTACATTTTAGGTGCTTGCAGCACCTGCTTTATTTCTACAATACTTTCTCATTAAGGTTATACCAGAAGCGGACTATTGTCTTGAATTATAATAAGACTAAATCTAGAATGCGTGTTAGTTAAATTGGGGTCAGTTAAGAGTTATGTATAGGTTTCGAACCAATTTACTATGTGTATTTAAGAGGGGCCTCCTGCAATATGTTTTTTTATAAGAATAAAAAGCAACAACAATATTTAAAACCATTTTTATAATATAATATTTAAAATTACGCAAACTGTTAAATTAGAATAAGCAGTTAATACTAAATTTCGTCAAAATTACTAGTAAGAAATCCCAAGTTTCTTATATTGTAGCAAATTTCTTATTGCAACGTAGTGATTACTTGTTCAGTGATGTTATTCCCTAAATTAATATTATTATCAGGTAAAAGACCAACAATAGATACTAAAATTAAAAAGTATCCCAGTGAAAATTAAATCAAAAGTACCAATAATTAAAATTAACTGTAAGGTAAGTTGTATGTGTATTAATTTACTTTATAATCGAATTAAATAAAGTTATAAATAGATAAAAATAGATGTCTGACTTATTGCTAAGATAGAAACAATTTTTACTCAAAGTAGAGCTACATTCACTTTACGTTTTATGTAGATATGAAAGTAATCACATAAGAAATTGTCCTTATGGACATTTTCCAAAGCCGTAAACTTATTTGAAAAAAAATTAAACGTTCGTGAAAATACAGAGGGGGTGCTGCCCCAACGGGGTACTCAAATTCGAATTCTGAATTTTGCATAGGGAGACGAGGGCCTTAAATTTCGTGCCAATCAATACAAAATGGGAAAGTCTTTACGAAAATGTGAAGTTTGTGGGATCAGACGCGTTAATAAAAGTACATGTAATATATTTATGGCCAGATTTCCACCACATTCCAATATGCGATATTTTAAAATATTTCTTATCCTTCGAGTTTATGTATTGTTTTGACCGTGTTAATAGCAATTTGCAATGACAAAGTGCACTCCTAGATTTGATATTTTCTCATAAATCTGCATTAATCGTGCCTTATTATTGAAACGATAGTGATGAAATTAAATTATCGATAAATGAAATTTATTTTGTAAGTACACCAATACATTTACTTAATTTGACGATACAAGATATTTACTATTTATTTTAGATGCCGTTTATGGGTAAAATTAACTGGAAACGAAGATGTTGCCTATTTACCTATACAAAAGTTTTTTTTTTTTTTTTGAGTGGAAACCACTTTTTAAGCGCCTTTAATAAACAAGGCAATCGATTAAAAAGGAATGCCGTACCTTCCTTGCAATTGAACATGCCACCACTACCTGATCAAACCCTTTTGGAATTTCCCATTCCCATTTTTGTTTTACCTGATAAAACCAAAAAAGGTAATTTATTTGATTTTATGTTTGTTTTTTAGGGTTTCGTACCCAAAGGGTAAAACGGGACCCTATTACTAAGGCTCCGCTGTCCGTCTGTCTGTCTGTCTTTCTGTCTGTCCATCTGTCACCAGGCTGTATCTCATGAACCGTGATAGAAAGTTTAAATTTTCACAGATGATGTCCCTAAATTAAGAAAGGGAAAATTCAAGGATAAAAATGCTGGATAATGGGTTGTTTTATACAAGCTAACTTTAACGGACTTATCTATTTTTCAGTTTTAAAGTCAACCAAATATAATTATACACTTACAACAATAGTTGTACTATGTCAAACTGCAATTTCTGATAACTGCGGTCCATACGAAAGCAGAATATGTGTATAGTGTGTGGGAAATCTCCACTTATATTAAGAGGTAAAAGTTTGTAACTTTCCAAGTAAGGGATAAACTCTACTCAAGGACAATAATGCTGGATAAATGGTTGTTTAGTACAAGCTGACATTAACGGACTCATCTACCTTTCAGTTTTATGGTCAACCAAATATAATTATACACATACCTACAGCAATAGTTGTACCTACGATGTAAATACTAAACTGCAATTTGTGTAAGCTGCGGTCTATACGAAAACAAAATGTGTATAGTGTTTGGGAAATCTCCACTAATAATAAGAGGTAAGAGTTTGGAACTTTCCAAGTAAGGGATATATTGTACTCAAGGATAAAAATGCAGGATGATGTTTTGTACAAGCTTACTTAAGAGGACTATCTATTTTTCAGTTTTAAGGTCAACCAAATATGGGATTGGAAAGAAATCAAGCTCCCCACTCTCTCCCTCCCCCGAACCAGCCGCGCTTTTGCCCCGACAGCGATTTTTTACAACGAGTGAACTTCACGGCTTACGTGGCATGCGCCGAAGATACAGCATTCTTTGAGTAATAATAACTCATAATAATGTAAAAAAAAAATAGCATTGGTATGTTTTGTATTACATAATGTAATAAATACGTTTAATTTAATTGTTGTTTTTAGTTTAGTACATACAACTGCCCCTCTAGCATGTACAACAAAACACGATATGATATAGCGATTTATCGCATATTTTTTGTCAAAACATGAATTTTTATCAAAAAAGCGAGCTTAACCGTGACGTCGCCGGCACGGACATGCTTACTGTTTCAATAAAAGTTCAAGATGGCGGCTATGTTATCATATTTTGAAAGTAAATAGGCGATAAATCGCTATATCATATCGTATCATATCGTGTTTTGTTGATTGTGCTACAGGGGCTGACATATCTTAATGGTAAAAAGTACCCACCCGACCTACCGATTGATTGCGGATTTATCGATATCGATAGATAAGAACGATACAGCTTCGTCAAGCCCTATTTGTCAATTAGTGTGACAGTTGTGTTTTTAAATGTTGGTACAATTTCAAATTACCAGTGCGGTACAATTTTCTTCCATAAATCGGTTCAGTGGCTACTACTTGAATGCCGACTCTGATTACGTAGTATTTAAATCCTCATTGGTTTTTTTTACAGAACGTAGTGCGCGCAACCGATCGACAACGTGAATTAGTAGAAAACGAAACTTCTTGACGTTTAGTTGCGTTTCGTCAATAGTTGCGTTTACGTTTTTTTAGTAATGTTCCTTGGTTTTTTTAGTTTACTTTATTGGACGGTACTTAAGTGCTTTTTCATTAGATCCTCGTAATAAAATAATATATCGTCATAATTGCTGTCGTAAAACATACAACTATGTTTATGATACGATTTACGAGAAAACCAAGTTTAAGTAGGTTATGTTCATCAGTTACACTTCCAGACATTGATACTGATTATTATTGTAATGCCAAAAATACTTCCGAGATTAAGCACAACATCCACATAAGAAAAGGAATTGGTGACATTGATCGTGCCTTGGATGCATACAGACTATTGAAATTAACTCCAGCTAGTGATGACACATATAATTCCATCAAAACAAATCTGTACAAAGAACTGAGTTATTTGCCCAATAAAACACATCCTTCTGTTCAGAAATATGAACTTCAGCCTCAGCTTATGCACGAAATCAACAAAAAAAGGGACTATGGAAAACACAAACCTTTAGAATTTAGTGAAATAACAAGACTACTTAACTTGATGAGAACTGACAAACTAGGATACACATGTGGCCACAAAAGCTATTATTTTTTAAGTCAGCTCTCCGAGTTGGAGGAAGCATTAATAAAATACACAGTCTCTTATTTGCTTGGCAAAAACTTTAAATTAGTTTCAGTTCCTGATATTTTACCAAGGACTGTTTTAGAGAGTTGTGGTATGACTGTAAATAGTGATCGTACTCAGGTAATCAGTTGCTCGTCTATAACTTTTATTTGTTTCCTGTTGACTTAAAGTTACAAGATTTCTTCATCTGTTGTTTTCAGATATATTCCTTAGACCCTCATCATCATGGTCCAGATTTGTATTTGTCAGGCACAGCTGAGATGTCTTTAGCTGGATTACTAATGAATTCAATTCATGATAAACAAAATTTACCATTGAAACTTGCAGCTGTTAGTAGATGCTATCGAGCAGAAACTTCAAATGTGATTGAAGAGAGAGGAATTTACAGGTGATATGAAAGAATCATGTATCAAAAGTATCATGTCACACTGGTTCCCTCCCTGTCAAAGACATGATACAATAAGCAAAACCATTGCAACCTGTTATGTGTGAATCATCAGACAGGGAACCAGAAGCCCAATTCCTGTAATTTAATAAAGTTATAATCCAGTTTCTATCCTGTCCCAGTAACATTACTATCAAAAACTGTATCCTCGTAATGACATAAAAAAGTTCATAAGGCGTTTGAAAATGTGACAAATATAAATCTAGTTTTGGGTTTTCCTAAATTTTTGAGTATTAGAATAAAGTTTTTTATCATAAATCATAATGGGACCTGATCGATAGCGACAGCTATAATTGCAGGAACTGGGTCTACTATAATGTTTATGTAATATTTAATGCAGAGTGCACCAATTTACAAAAGTTGAAATGTTTGCGGTAACCACTCCTGAAGACTCTGATGAGATGCTTGAATATATAAGAAGAACACAAGAAGGACTGTATTCTGCATTGGGAATTCATATGAGGGTGTTGGACATGCCACCACATGAACTAGGAGCACCTGCATATAGGTAGATATTTTAAAATTAATATCTTAAACATTAATTTTATAACTAACCAACCAACATGTTTTGTGATAAGTGTCACTACATCTTACTCCACATTTTTCAGAAAATATGATATAGAAGCGTGGATGCCAGGACGGAACAATTTTGGTGAAATTTCAAGTTGCAGTAACTGCACTGATTATCAGTCAAGGAGGCTTCACATAAAATACAGGGACGGGAGTGCAAATAAATATGTTCACACATTAAATGGCACTGCATGTGCAGTGCCTCGAATGCTTATTTCACTCATAGAAACTCACCAAGATCCCAAGGGGAAAATCGTGATTCCTGCTGTGTTGCAACCATATATAAATGGAACTACACATATAGGCCGAAATACAAGTGTACCTGAGTTAAAATTATTAAAAATAAAAAAGTGAATTAATACATCATCATAATTATTTATTATCATTCTTTATCAACATTTTTTTTCCTAAGAGTTTTATGTTCTTTAGAAAATTTCTTCATTTTAGATTTCAGCTGTTTAATGTCAACAACTTGATCATGATTAGGACGATCAATTGATTTTTCTTGAGGTGGTATAAAATCTTTTTGTCTTTGTTCCTGTTTAGCTTGTTTTGCTTGGGCTTGCTTTTCTTCTTTTTCATGACGGCGTTTAACTTTCTTTTGATCATCTTTGAGGAAGTATTCTCCTGTTGCCAATTCCTTGTCAATTTTACTCTCTGGCTGTGGAGGAGGAAATGGTGTATAAGGTTTTTTATAAACTTTCTTTTTTGGCTGTTTTCGTGGGACATTTTTGCTTTTAAATTTGGGTAAAAATCTATCCCAACTCTCATTTTTCAGTTTTGGATCCTTCATGAGTTCTCTCTTGATCATTAAACTTTTTATATTGTACATAGGATGAATATTCTTCATTGTATCTTCCACTATTCTCCTAACTTGTACTAGTCCTTTATATGGTCCCACTGCAGAGACAGTGTTGCCTTGAACAAGCACATAACATTCAGTCAGTAATTCAATAGATTTTAATGTTACTCCATTAGGTCCAATCAAGCGTTGACGTCTCTTTAGGAATGTCTCTTTTTTTTTAACAAAGGAATTTATCTTAATAATGTCACACCCAACTTCATCCTCAAGAACGCGAGCAGCTTGTTCAAATGGAACGCTTCTGGATAGTAATTTCATTAGATCTCTAGCTTTGATGATGATGTAGGGATCCCATGTTTTTCTTGTGGTTTTTACAGTCAGGCTGCCTTCAATGAGATCCAATTCAGCTATAATATAATGCTCTTTTAAAACTCTTTGTACTAGGGGCCAGCATTCTTTGAGGTACTGCTCTCGGTATTTAGGAAACAACGTTGCAAATTTACTTTCTTCCAACAAACCATGCGGATTATCTTCTGGAGTGAATTTAGGAATTTTCAGCGACCAGGCGTTATCAATAATTGGCCCGGGTTTTTGTATTTCTTCATCACTATCCTGATTTTCCATATTAAGTACCTACTAACTGATATGCAGATGTGCTCGTTTTATAATAATACCACTGAATAACACGCGAACGAATCGTAATTTACGATGCGTGCGCATGGATTTAGAAATCCATGACGTTGACGTACGTCAGTCCGAGACATCTGACACTGACATCGATGACAAGACAAGGTCGTATCTGAAGCTAAACTGACCTGTAATAACCTAGACAGGCTGCAAACTGAAATGAAGTACTCATTTTACTATTGATGTGTAACGGACCGTAACAGCTAGCCTAGCCACGCCATCAGCCAATCAGGAACGTTTCCGCCAATGCCGGCTAGCCATAAAGGTAATATACCTACGGAATAGAGGAACAAACGCGAGCTGTCAAACAAAACCGAAAACATTTGTGTGTGTAAAATTGTTTATGTTGCGTGTCAGTGATGTATACAATTACACATTTATATCGATATCGATCATACTTATTAGTTACAGTCATAGAATTATTAAAACTAAAATAGGATGGGAAGGGATTTAGAATGGCTGAAAATACGACCCAGGGTGAACAAGTGAAGTAATAATATAATAATTTAAGGAAAACACAGAAGATATTTAAATCATTTTTTTATCAATGCTTTAAAGGTACCTACTTATATCATTTCTCACTGCCCTCGGAAAATAGAATTCTGTTTAAATAATTTCTTAAAGTACGCTTTGATACATTTTTCAATTGTGTTTCGTTTGAGGTACGAACTACGTCTTAACGGTAAATATGTTTCAATTATACATTTTATAATGAGATATCTGTGACTAATAAGTGGATCTTGCTCAAAACAATGGGCAATCAAGGAACCAAAATAATTTCCAAAATCAGTACAACTAATAATATTTAGAACGTTCTTATCAAATTTCTTTTTATAAAAATCAAAATGTGTTTTTATTTTTATCTAAAATATTTTTCACACTTTATGCGCTGGATGCAGGCCGCATCCAACCGGCCGATCTGGAAGTCACTGGGCCATTTAGCAGTGGACGTCCTTTCGCTGAAATGATGATGATGATGATGATGATGATGATGATGAAGCAAACATTTATTACATCTTCAGAATAATAGATTAAAAACCTCTATACAATACTTAATACAATATCTCTATAAACTTAGGACGATACTATGCGTCTAAGATTTATGTTGACCTATGAAAAAGAAAAAAAAATTGTAGCTAGCAAAGCTAGCTAGCTAGCGGCGAGCGTAACTAGCATGCCACGACAGCGGCAGGCGAGCGCTAAAATTAAATATTAATTGAAAATTTCTCTTTCAAATTTCTAAAATATATGAAAACAAATATTAATATAAACCAGGTATATTCATAAGTATTTTATGTATTTATACCCAGAGTGATCATCACGATGTAAAATGGTATGAGAAATATTTTCGGACTTCCAATAATACAAATTAAAAAGTTATGATAGTAAAAGGCACACCCAACTTATAAATATACCTACTTAATTGCTTTTAAAAAACTGTAGGTACATGGTGCTAATTATCAGCAGAAGAATAGTATTGATTTTATTTAAGCTTACCGGAACAAACTTAGTTGGAATTGCAGATTTCATTAAAAAATAGTTTCACTTCTCGTTTTGTGTCTTGAAAAATTTATCCTCAAAATGCTTGCTGCATATACATGAATGTTTTTTAGGAATCCAGTTTGGACGATCAATTATTTTAAGCCATATATTCCTGGAGAATAAGTAGAAAATCTGAAAGATACATGAATAACCAATGAAAGTACCTACTTTTAATATTATAACAGCTCTTAATAGCCATGTAATTAGAAAATAAATTATTCTATTCTATTCTTAAGTAGGTATGTGTAGTAAAAAGTGCCTAATATTTCAGCAATCAAAAACTTATACCTATGTATAGGCTAAGTATCTTATGTGGGATTACATTTCCAGATAATTCATAACTAAACTTTATAAAGGTACTTTTAACAACAGTAATTTAAAACATAAAATTAATTTTTGTCTACCTCGTGATACATAGACAGTGGAAACGAAACATCGATAACTTGGTGCAGCCCTAGTGTAAAACAAAAAATATTTCTTTACACAAGATATTCGTTAATTCGTGTACTTCCGGCCGTCTGAGCCAGAGTCCTAGAGAGATCTCGCATATCTAGGCTGATAACGAATCGTAGGTGACGCCAATATACCTAGGTTTCATCGTTTGTGACGCAATAGATTTTTTGAAAATTGAAAAAAACATGGCTCAGACAGCCAGAATTTCACTTTTTCCGACATTCTGGATCTCAAATTCTAGAGGGTTTTAGGGCCCCGTTTCTTATCAAAAGTTTAGTGACGCGATATGTGACGGCATCTAAAGTAGTTTCATCCATTTTGATGCAATGGTTTTCGCGGAATCATGAAAAACGTGTGGTCAGACAGCCTGATATCCGGCTGTCTGAGCCATTTTGTTTTTGCAGATATATAACGAAATATCACATTTCAGACTCATCTTTATGGATTCTACTTTAGTGACGCGATATGTGACAGCTCTCGACCAGATTTGAACCTTCGTTACCCACGCGTTTAGGAGACATTCGAAAAAAACTGTTGGCACAGACAGCCGGAATCCGGCTGTCTGAGCCATCCAGTTCTACCACTTCCAGGTGTTCTTGGTAGCTGGAAACTCATCTAATCGTTAGTGACGGTGATAGTTAATACGAATTATCGTTTGTGACGGCTCTATATGCCGGCAAACAAAAGATATAAGCGAATCAATTGTTCTCCATACATCGATGCATTAGGGTGACCACACTTCCCACTTTATTAGGTATGCAAATACTAGTATATTAGAAAATCGAGGCAACTCTTTACGACAGCTGCTTGCCGTGTTCTTTAAATACGTATTTGCGTATACGTTGGTATGAAGGACCAATCAACACTAATAATTGCTTTTTGGGTTAAGTGTGACTTGTTTAGGGTAAGTAATTCAAGAGGAAAATTTGTTTGAACACTCTTATTCAGAGTAATTTGCTGTGTTTTACTGGAAATGCTGGAACGGCCCATTAGGGACAAAATGCAAAAAATGAATTTAAATAATACCTTTATTTTGTAAGTCATCTCCCGTTTCATTGAGTAATTTATCAACTCTTCCCACATGCATACGGCTCATTTGGGACGAGGAGCAGAAAATAAGAAATTCATGATTTTTTAGGGTTCCGTACCCAAAGGGTAAAACGGGACCCTATTACTGAGGCTCCGCTGTCCGTCTGTCTGTTCGTCCGTCTGTCTGTCTGTCTGTCACCAGGCTGTATCTCATGAACCGTGATAGTTAGAGAATTGAAATTTTCACAGATGATGTATTTCTGTTGCCGTTATAACAGCAAATACTAGAAGACAGAATACAATAATTATTTAAGGGGGCTCCCATACAACAATCGTGATTTTATGCCGTTTTTAAATGATACGGAACCCTACGTGCGCGAGTACTAGTGCTGTTTCTAAAGTATGGTCATCACATCACCAGCCTATATCAGTCCACTGCTGGACACAGGCCTCTCCAAAAGGAGGATTTGCCGTAATCGCCACGCTTGGCAGGCAGGTTGGCGATCGCAGTTTGGCCAATGGTGGAGGGGAGACGCTGCTGCCCGTCTTCCGAGTAAAAGGCGACTACAGAAGAACCACCACAAGAAAGTATGGTAAATATTGTTAAATCAAATATCACATTCACAGATAAAATGGACATGGTAATAATCACAGATAAATACGTATTTAAATAACACGGCAAGCAGCTGTAAAACGAGTTGCCTCGATTTTTTACTATACTAGTATTTGCATACCTAATAAAGTGGGAAGTGTGGTTACCCTAATGCATCGATGTATGGAGAACAATTGATTTGCTTATATCTTTTGTTTGCCGGCATATAGAGCCGTCACAAACGATAATTCGTATTTACTATCACCGTCACTAACGATTAGATGAGTTTCCAGCTACCAAGAACACCTGGAAGTGGTAGAACTGGATGGCTCAGACAGCCGGATTCCGGCTGTCTGTGCCAACAGTTTTTTTAGAATGTCTCCTAAACGCATGGGTAACGAAGGTTCAAATCTGGTCGAGAGCTGTCACATATCGCGTCACTAAAGTAAAATCCATAAAGATGAGTCTGAAATGTGATATTTCGTTATATATCTGCAAAAACAAAATGGCTCAGACAGCCGGATATCAGGCTGTCTGACCACACGTTTTTCATGATTCCGCGAAAACCATTGCATCAAAATGGATGAAACTACTTTAGATGCTCGCTCTATCGTAGATCCCATCTATGCTCTAGAGCAAGATTGGGGTCAAGAGTAAGCCCATCTCAAATAAAAAAAAAAAAAAAAAAAAAGATGCCGTCACATATCGCGTCACTAAACTTTTGATAAGAAACGGGGCCCTAAAACCCTCTAGAATTTGAGATCCAGAGTGTCGAAAAAAGTGAAATTCTGGCTGTCTGAGCCATGTTTTTTTCAATTTTCTGTAAATCTATTGCGTCACAAACGATGAATATTGGCGTCACCTACGATTCGTTATCAGCCTAGATATGCGAGATCTCTCTAGGACTCTGGCTCAGACGGCCGGAAGTACACGTTAATTCTGCATTAAGAGTATCCAATCTTTGCTTCTTACATAAATAAATAGTTTTAGAAGAGAACTATCATACTAAACACTTAAAATTTCAAGCGCTTAAGCAAAAATAAATCCAAAGTTATGAGGTGTCGACTTGGATTAATTTACCTGAGAAATGAATATTTTGCGGGGTTAAGTCATTGTGTGGTACCACAATCAATCACTGAACAAGTCACCATATTTATGAAGCACTATTTCTCAATAATATTCACGATGTGAAGTAAAAACAGGAAAATTTACAGAGCCCGAATTCTCAGCGTGCCGCTAAGTGACGCCAGCTGTCAAACAGTTGCCAAAAAACGGTTCTGCTATGACGCATCGCGCATCTCTTTTTATCATACAGTGTTGCTGCTAGTAGCATCTCGCTCGCTCAGCCGTTTGTTCCTCTATTCCTATATATTAACTTTATGCGGCTAGCTTAGAGCATTCAACCAACAGGAGACGCCATTGACAGGCATTCCCCTCTGCCACAAGTCTATGACCGTCGGTCACAGAGGTTATATAAAACTATTTGCAGCGCGTTCCGCCATCATTGTCAAATCACGGTTAGCGTGGAAGGACCGCAGCTAAAAATGCCAAATTACGCCGTGTGCTCGTTTTAAAAAAGATTAGAAACATCTTATGTGCTAAAGGACAGCGTAAATTTTCATTTATAAATATTATTGAGTCTCAATATTAGCAAATAATGCCTTAAAATTGCAAAAACCTCATAAAATTTGTCAATCAAAAAGTGATACCAGTAAAAGGTAAAAAATCCTATTTAGCGTATTTTTTTATACTGAAGTACCCAACTTTAAAATCACACTGGTATTTCACGTTTGATATTGTTAATAATATTCATTACAATAGATGATTATTGAATTAATGATATATCACAGTTAACAAATTATGATTCTTGTTTAAGTTTTGCGCATTTTTTTTGGACTTAATACTTACTTTTAAAGTATCAATAGTCAATACTATAAATATTTGCATTTAATCAGTCTACTTCAATAATATAGTATATTTGCGAACTTCACCTTATTCTGAAAATTTGAGATTTTTATTGATATACGCTGGCCACCCTGCAGCAAAATTGGTGATGGGATAGCACAAAAACAAAATATCGATATCGATTTAACCACTTGACCTTTAGGTCACCTAGAGTTGGCATTCCACCCGAATGTATTTCAAAAATGGGAATATATGCGGAACATTCCCAATAAACCCACCCGTTGGGAAAATAAACGGGTGGATTAGGTTTTATTGTTTATATGAATTTATTTAACACAAAAATGATGTTAAGGCTCAGGTTACAAGCATTTTTGTTGTTATTTATTTACACATACAATAAAAACTGTATGGTGTTATAAATTTTGTTTAATTTGGTTGCTTTACTGTAAGATCCGTGTTATTTATATAACAATAGGCATTATTATAATGTGTCCATATTAAGATGGCACTAAATATTAATTTTCATTATTTTTGCGAAAATATAATACATTACAAAAGGTTACGACAAATTTTTTGAGGCACCTAAAATATCTTATCATTTATCTTAAACTCTAGAGAAACTGTGTTTTGTACATACTTAGACATTTTGCTTGTTGCTAAAAGTTAACAGATTATTTATGTGGGATATGGATTAGTTGCTGAACGGATATGAATGAGTGAAGTAGCGAATGAGGATGGAACAATGACCGATTACTGAATTTTAATGAGCGAAAGAGTTAGAAAGATAATTTCAGCTATAAGAGTAAAAGAGACAGAGAAAATATGAACAATTGATGGAAAGAAACAATGGAAGGCGGACTTGTGGGATCGTGGTGAAAGACGAAAGACGTGTTTAGGATAATTATTTAATGATTTGTTTGTAAAAGACTGCAGAAAGACGAAATATAAAGAGTTACAGTGATTCAAGGCTACCATTTAATGCCCCTATCCTACAGTTGTGGGGGCTCGTCAATGTGGCTTGTTGTGTTTGTGTGTGTACAGTCAACAGCACGTCGACCTACCCCAAAAGTCAAAAATTCTCCAATAGATTTTCAACTTAAAGCCTGACATATAGAGTTCATTTTCAAATGAGAAAATTTGACATTTTGTGGTAGGTCGACGTGCTGTTTCCGTACATAAATATGCTGAATTTGTTTACATACACAAATATGCTACTTATGCTTATATGAGTTAGTTTAGTTAAATTAAATCTAACTAAGTGAGATTCGCACCCGGAGTCAACCACGGAAGTGGTTTGCGAGGCAATTTATTAAATTATTTTTTTGTAAAAGAATAATAATAAATAAAAAAAAAAATAAAAAAAAAAACCGCTGACTTTGACGGATATCTTTTCTTGGTCTTATCTTTTGAAAAATATTTTATAGCCCAGATTTCTTTACGATTGTACAAATTTATACGTCAACAAATACACAAACAAATAATCTACCGAAATATTTTCATGAAATACTCAAATATCAATAGTGCAATGAAAACTAGAAAACAGACATATTCATTGACAGATAAGTGTCACTCAGAATACAAAACAAACATTACAAGAGAAGATTGTAAATATTTATCATGATCACAAGATCAAGAAAAAGACAAATTGAAGCGGAAACAAGCGCACGTCCACCATCACCGCCTGCACCATCATCTCCGAGCTCCTCATCGGAGGAGTACGTGACTCCCCGTCACTCGAGCTCGTCCAATGATGAGTGTGGGTCCCCGTCTCTACCGCCGCCGTCGAGACCTGCGCGGCGAGGGCGACCACCGCTGCCGGCACGCTTGGGGCTTGTGGGGCAATCTGTCCCGCGCTTGGCTCCCGCTACTGGTAGTGTAGTGCGCCGCATGCGATGGACTCAGAATATGAATGAGAACTGCATGCGCGCCTATTATGGGGCTACAGAGGGAGGTACTAACCTGACTGCGTATCGCGATCGGATGCTGTCTTTGTTTCAGGCCCTTGAGCCAACTATTGTAGTAAGTGCCCAACGACTATCGGATCAAGTACGGGCTATTCATCGTTGTCAACTGATTAAGCAGTCTGTACTTGATTGGCTACGCCTGGAGACGTTACCTACTTGCGTACCTTCAACTTCGACGCGCGACCCGCCTGCTACATTATCGGTGTCGATAATTCCGATATTGACGACCCGGGCAGGTCCCGTAGACGACGAGGAGGGTTGCGTGGATGTCAGGGTAAGTGCACAGGCTAATGAGCAATTGAGGAGGGCTTTGGATGACGCGATTATGATGTATCGTTCCACAAGTAGTTTAAGACCACGCTTACCACGTTTGCCAATGAATAGACGTAATCTGGCGTTAATGGGAGCCCTTACCGTACAGCTAGCTCCAATCATACGAGCTAGCCAAGATCTTATTGATACTCACTCGATCTTATACTGCGGGGCCATAGCAGTGTGTCGCGTTGCTCGTGTCAAGTTTCCGGACACTGATCGAGCACCGCAAACTATTGCGAGTGTCCCTGTATGGCAAGTGCGGATCGAGAGACGTATCAATGTATATAGGACTCTCATTGCCAAGCTAGTCTGCTTCAGTAGGGGGAATAATCGGCCCCGAGTCATGCGTTTTGTGACTCAGGCCTTCGCTGGGACCGGTATTAGACCCCAAGAGTATATGACCTGTGTCACGGAACGCATTGACTTTCTGAAGCAGAAAGTCTATGCATGGGCAAATCGTATTCGTCGTTATAGAAAGCGTGTGGATAGATACCATCAGAACCGCCTCTTCCAAAGCGACCAAAGAAAGGTTTACAGAAATTGGGAAGGAACTAATCAAGGTGTGAATGATAGGCAGCTACCGGACGCAAACGTCATGATCGACTTTTGGCGTAACATCTGGTCGGTGCCTGTCGAGCATACGGAGGGTGATTGGATGGGTATTGTCGAACAGTCGTGTGAGTCTATTGAAGCCATGGAGGCTGTTTCTATCAGTCCCGAAGATGTTAGTTGTGCCATACGTACGGCGCAGAACTGGAAGAGTCCTGGGCCGGATGGATTGCACAACTTTTGGATAAAATGGATTCGATGCTCACATGAGTGTTTGGCAATGCAATTTCAAGAAGCCCTCGAGCTTGGTTCTCTACCAACATTCTTGACAACTGGTGTCACCTTTCTGCTCTATAAGTCCGGTAGTACCACGGAAGCAAAGAACTATAGACCCATTACATGTTTGCCTACACTTTACAAGCTACTGACATCCATTCTTAGAACAAAAATTAACACGCACATTGTTATAAACAACATTTTAGCACCAATTCAGAATGGATGTCGGATTGGGTCTCGTGGTACTAAGGAGCTTCTCCTCATAGATACGACTATATGCTGTCAGGTTCAGCGGGTCAGAGGCACTCTTTCGACTGCTTGGATTGACTACAAGAAGGCCTATGATTCAATACCGCATTCATGGTTGGAAAGGATTTTGGATTTGTATAAAATTGATACAACTCTAAAATCCTTCTTAAACACATGTATGGGGCAGTGGACCACAGTCCTTCGTCAACCAGGAGGTGGGCAGAGCGTCTTGTATTTTTGCATTTTGTGTACTGAAGTTAGGTTATAAACCTGCATTATGGCATCTTTAAAGATAATGAGATTTTCTGCAACTCACGGGTAATAAAATCTAAAAGATGTACGTCACAGACGCACACTTACACTTACACACCCAATGATAATAATAATATGAAACGAATGAGTGAGATAGAAATAATAACAATGTTTCTATCTCAAAGAGAATTTATTCATAGACACACACTTGCATGAGATGGCGTAGTAAGTTATGAGCATGTGAGTAATATGATTTTTTGAGTGCATGACTGTGATCCTGGAGAGATTATGAATAGGCTAGCGTTGTGTGAGTAGTCTACTTGTGGTGTTTGGGTTCATGTACAGGATGATGTTGATTTTTTATTTTAAAACTTTTAATTTTTTAAAGTTTGGTCAATAATTTTAAATTTATCTTATATGTGATCCATGTGATGATCTAAGTTACTCCTAAAAATATCTGACACTAATTCACGTACACCTTATATTTTATTTGTTGTTATAATTAGTAGTAAAAACGTTTCTGGTCCGCCCTTCGTCTGTGCAGTGCCTTATATCACCGAATTATGGTTGACTATACAAAAAGTTCCTAATAAACAGTACATACTGTTTTGTAAGATTTTAAATACATACTCCTTTGTATTTTTCTTCTGTCCAAAGATATTTATTTATTTGACAGTGATGACATGACAACACTGTCTATTTGGCTACGGGCGGATTGCCCTCTACCAGTGTCGAGTAAAAAACGGGGAATCAGGGAAATATTAAGGCCTAAGATCGAAATTTGGAAAAAAAGGAGTTACAACGAGATCAGGAGACTAGGGAAAGGTAGAATAACTTCTATTACATGGGAATAAAATAAATATAACATTAGGTTTGTGCCACGTTTCTGACAGAGCAAAAACAAATGGCTTATACATATTAATTAAATAATAAAAATCACTCTTTTTGCTTAAAATACTCTGGCAATTCCATTGAATTACTTTGGCGTGTAAATCCATCTTGGAGGAATCGAATGCAACTTTCTATTATGGGGGCAGCGTTGGACGGTGAGTTTGAATTAAATTGGGAAACTAAATTAATTAGGACTACAATAAGGTCTGTAAGATTCGATTTTTGCTGATCTTGGGGCTGGCTCATAATGGCGCAACCATCCCTTGGGGTGGGGAAGGAATAATCCTTAATTAGATCACTATGAGCTTTTTTGTCATAGCCCTTAGAAAACGATAGTGAAGGGCGAGGGGTCAAAAGAACTGTTTTTTTATAAGAATTTGTTGCCTTGGAAGTTTTAATTTTAGCAGAAGTATCCCGAGGACTGATCACTTGTGTTACATTTTCAGGACTGGAGGACAAAATATCAGCATATGACTTGGAAGCCGGAGGGTGAAGTTTGGAAGCTTCTACATAAGAAATTGAATTTCAGCCATATAAGTCTTAATATTTTTTTGGCGCATGAATTCTGGACAAGACTTACTGGTTGCAAAATGTGAACCAGAACACAAACAACAAGAGGCATGATGATCATCAATAGCACAAGAATTTCCAAAATGGCTCTGTCCACACTTAAAGCAGCGGGGCTTTGATCTGCATTGTGTTTTGGTATGGCTAAACCGGCAGCAGTTAAAACACTGAATTGTAGGGAAAATGTACAAATCTACTGGTAAAGCATCAAATGTGATAACTACAGTTTGGGATGGCTTCCAAGATGCAGAACCATCAATAGAAGTTTTGAAATTAAGGCGTCTTACTTTCATTATTTCTCCACATCCAATTGGTACAGACATGTTAGCTTTAACTTCATCAGGTGACCAATCCGCAGGAACACCACGAACAAGTCCCATTCTGGTGACATTGAATGTAGGTACAAAGGCTTTCAATTTGTTAGATTCCAAGCTATAATGGCCCATAAAGAAGTTAGCATCAGAGAACTTCGAGAATGATACTGATATTTTATTACGGCCAAAACTTTTAACACTGCCATCAATTATATTTTTGAAGGAATACTTTTTTAAGAATTTCCCAACCTCAATCGGGTGCAAAGTGGCTCCGTCATTAGGAGAGGCTAAGACTTTTTGCACATGAACAACATATGGAGCAATATCTGAGTCATTGTAAGTTTTACGCCCTATAGGTGTGTTATTATTCGGCAAGTCTTGACTATTGGCAACTGCATGTGGAACTACAGCAGGCAAATCATTCTGGCGCGGTACAGATTCTCGGTTTACTTGGCCTAATTTTTTACCCTTTCGTTTAATAATATGCTCATGTTCTGTAGCTGAAGTTGAAATATCGGTGTCAGAATCGTTTGTAACAGTTACAAAGTATCCTGCCGGAGGTGGAGAAAGGTTAACATCAGGAAGATCGGCAAGTTCGTCGGATAAAAGTGGAGGAGGTGACCCTCCCGGATCATCGGGAGGATCATTCATTTTCAAAAGAAAACTGTGCAACTCACCTACTTTTTCCCAAATAAACACTACTAAACAATAAATATATGTATACAAATAATAGTTATCTACACAAACACTACTCTCCTGAACGCAATCCCTTAAATATTAAAAATAAAATTCAGAAGGAAAAAAATACGCCCGTCGAGTCTAAAGATTCCCGCGCTTTTCCTGTCCAAAGATATTCGCCTTGTCATTCACGTCTTGTCAAGTGAGTCAAGTCAATAAATTTAATAAAATTTCTGAATTGAATTTCCACAAAAAATATTTTGAATAGTATTTGATGCTCATACAAGTTTTATAAAGCTTTATAAAATTAAACCAGCAGAAAGATTTACACTCTCGTTTACACAGATATCTGGAACTGGAAACAATCATGTATTTTTTTATTCTGAGGTTCTGTGATGTACAGTCAACAGCACGTCGACCTACCCCAAAAGTCAAAAATTCTCCAATAGATTTTCAACTTTAAGCCTGACATATAGAGTTCATTTTCAAATGAGAAAATTTGACATTTTGTGGTAGGTCGACGTGCTGTTGTCCGTACATCACAGTACTTATGTGAGTCAATAAAATTTATTGGAACTATTCTTGCCTTCATGATCTGTTTATTCATGAAAGTTCCTTTTTAGCTACAGTTACAAGAGAATGAGAAGATAATCTGAGACTAGGAATCTGTATTTCTGGGACTGAATAAGTGTATTTCTTATTTTGAAGCTCCTAAATATACAATTTTCGTTTAACTACAGTTTTTATTGTAAAGTACCCATTATTATTATTAAGGCAGGTTCTGATAGCTACTATACAGCGCATACTACCGACCGATTATAAAGTATCGATTAAAGTGCATCGAATATCTCGATTATGTCTAGATCTATGCGATTTTATATAGCCTGTGGACATTTACGGTCATCAGACATCACATCACTATTAAGTATCTCACTCAAGTTTTTTCTTTTCTTTTTTTTTGTCACGACGTTTACTTTTTCGTTATTCCTAGCCCGCTTTCTTCTACGTAGTATTATTTGATCAGTGGGTGGCCAGAGTATATCAATAAAAATTTCAAATTTTCAGAATAAGGTGAACTTCGCAAATATATTACATGCACGGATGTAAAAAAAATACGGACGTAACATCACATTAAAAAAATGTGAAGCATGCAAGGTACTACAATTTCGTTTGTTGTACATGATTTACACTCACACATACACACCAGGTACGACAATCCGCCGCCATTTCGCCCCGAGTGACGGCGCCAGTGACACGTAGTAAATGCGTTCGTTGCGTCAATGATTTATTTTCCAAAAATGCCGTCTTGTGTTGTTAAATCATGTAAAAACTACATGAGTAAACGTAAATAGTCACATGGAATCACCTATCATACGTAAGTTATTACGATTCGTGATAAAAAATATATTTATGTTTTAAATACTTTGCCGAGAATTCTAGAGGTAAAATGCAAACAGTGTTGTCACTTTATTAATGGAAAAATTACCCTAAAGGTGGGGAAATCTATATTTGTATGCAACAAACTATGTATGTGACTCTCTGAAATCAGATTTCGTCAGTTTTTGGGTACCGTTTCTCAAAAGTAAAATAAAAGATCCCCATACTTTTAATATAAAATATCTCTTACGTATATCATCATATTTCTAAAATAGAAAGTATTTCCCGTACATTAGACAACAAAAGACAAGTGTACAAAAAGTTGACACAACATAAAGGATTTTAGCGCATCTTTATTAATTATAATAATAATATACGTACTTAACATTATTATTATACCATTATGATATGATGTAAACGTATTTTTGATTTTTAACCCCCGACGCAAAAACGACGGGGTGTTATAAGTTTGACGTGTCTGTGTGTGTTTGTGTGTGTGTGGCATCTTAGCTCCCGAACGGATGAACCGATTCTGATTAAGTTTTTTTCGTTTGAATGATTAATTAGTCGACAGTGTTTTTAGCTCTGTTTGATGAAAATCGGTCCAAGATGGCCGCCGTAACAAAATGGCGGATTACATATTTTTGTTAAACTCCCTCAATATGTATATTTTTTAATTACGTATTAAGCGTCGTGGGGTTTTCAAAATTTTTCAATTTTACTTTTTGTTATTAAGGGTTTAATTTTATAGATAGTCATAGCCTTATCACTATTATTGTCATGTGTAAAAATATATTTCTTTGTACGTAACATGTGTTTTATTTTCTATCACAGTGATCATAAAAAATATGTTTGGTAGGTCAACATAGATCAACCGTTTATATTTCTGTTAAAAAATATATGTAAATTACAAAAGTTAACTGAGATCGATTGGTACCACCAAACAGCAGGGAAATTGATGGTTTATATAGCAACCCTTAAATCACGCACACAGCCTAAACGGGCGGCCATTATTATGCTTCACTTATGGTTAGACGAGGTTACGTCCGTATTTTTTTTACGTCCGTGATTACATGATTGAAGTAGACCGATTATATGCAAATATTTATAGTATTGATACTTTTAAAAGTAAGTATTAAGTCCTAAAAAATGCAAACAACTTAAACAAGAATTATACTTTGTTAACTGTGATATATCATTAATTCAATCCGATCCGGGGCTCTTTGGTTGCTGTGAGGTAGAAGTTCGGTCGCTTTTTAAATGCACTGGCCATTAGTCATCCGCCCGTCACCGCTCGTCACCCGACCCGACGCGATAAAAACATAATTTATGACTCACTCCGGCGGCGTGAGTCGGCACTTGTTATTGTTCCAAGAAGCTATCAAGTTAAAGAAACGACATCATGTTTGTTATTTCAACAGATGTTGTGCGTGTATTTATTGTAAAATACTTAAGTTGCACTTCAAATTTTTGCCGCTTTTTTTAGGTAATCGGCATTTTGCGCTTAATTAAGATCAATAACTGTATGATTTCTTATCAAAATATAATAGTAGAATAGTTATTTGTTCTATTTAACTAAAAGTTTAATGCACTTTAATCAGAAAAAGTTAGTGTAAACTTTTTTCAAAACGGAAGTGCATTTCCGTTTTCGCGATGCGCGGAAGCCGGAAGTAAAGTATGAAAAAAATCCAAAATTTGTTCTATCAAAGGTCTACAAAGCATATAATATACTAGCTAGGTTGTTAACCTATATAATAAAATAACTAAATATGCTTTAATACATGTTTAGATAAGGTTTTAAAACCGGATTCGATGACGTAATCACGTATTTGCACTTCAAATTTTTCGCCGTTTTTATTTTGTCATCGGGATTTTTTCGTTAAATAAGATCAATAACTGTATGATTTCTTATCAAAATATTATAGTAGAATAGTTATTTGTTCTATATATCATAAATAATAATACTCTTAGTGCAGAAACAGTTAGTGTAAAAAATTCGCGAAGCGGGAATGGACTTTCGAATTACGCGCCGCGCGCAAGCCGGGCGCGCACCTAAGATTATCAAAAAATAAAAAAAAAATGTTCTTCAAAGGTCTACAAAGCACAGATTATATTAGCTTTGTTACTAACCTTCAAAATAAACACAAGTCTGCAAGCCAAATATGCTCTTATACTAGTTAAAATAAGGTTTTAAACCGGATTAGAACCGAAAATCGGATTTCTGCAACCCGGGTTGCATGAAGCACTTCATGGGTGGCAAAATCCGCAACCAGAGTTGCATGAAGCAATGCAGCGGTTGTAAATAATATTATTAACAATGTCAAACGTGAAATACCAGTAATTAGTGCCTTATATCGTGTAAATGTGCCCGAAATTTTATATTTGTGCGTCCAACAGCTTCAGATTAATTTAAGACAAACGGATTCTGCTGCACGAACGTTCGCCCAGCAATTTTTTTTTTAATTAATGGGCCTAGCTGTATCTTAAATATGCAAAAAGATAGCTTATATACGATCATAAATGTGCCGTGAAAGCCAGATTTGTGCCTCTTAAGATATCAGAGTTATTAAGTTTTTTGCTGGGCGAACGTTTTGATGATTGCTGTATATCGGAAACGGTAGAACGCACATTCATGATTTTTTGTACACAGATTCGGTACATTTGTGCCTATTTGTGCCGGAATTTTCATTAACATGACTAGCATGGTTCAGATGCAATTCTTTAATTTCCTAAAAAACGGAAAAATGCTCTGGCTCCAGAACGAACAAGACCAAGGACTTCGCGTTAGTGCCGACTGGTACCCATTGTATATTCACATGATCCTGTAAAGTTTCGCGGGCCTACTACATATCATTTCCGATTCCTTAACGATTTTGTCTTTTTTTTTGAGGTTATCTTGAGTGAAATTACTTAGAATACGAAAACACTAGTTCCCTGTGAGCTGGCTTATTACATGCATGTTTTAAGAATACGTATGCAAAAAATCATGTATGTATACTCATTTCTTTAGACAATAACGATTAAAAACCATTCGAAATATTTTTGGTAGATATTCCGACCAAATTGTAGTAAACATTAAAAAGCGGGCGCACGATACATCAATCAAACTATCCTTCCTCACTTGATGGCGTTGTAACGAAATTTAAATAGTACAGTTGCGTACAGAATTGTTAAGTTGGAAAATAGTTTATAGGTATTTGGGACATGAAATAAAATGTGAATTGTTTTTTTTGTACCTAATAATACACTATTATTTGTAATTTATTATTTAAAATAAATTATATAATGAATGAATGAAATAAATAATAATAATAAAAAAAAATATTGGACAACATCACATACATTGCTCTGATCCTATGAAATAGAAACAAAGACGTTACCACAACCAGACCCGAGACAATATAGAAAAGTTCGTTTCCTACATTGACCCGACCGGGGATCGAACCCGGAACCTCCGAGATGGCCATATTAGTCCGGCGTGCTCGTCTCTCGGCTACGGAGTTCGTCAAAATTTACCATTAATTTATACCTACATAGCTTGATAGCTGATTAAGCTGTTTGAAGCGATAACGAAGTACAAAATTTCTTGTCCATCATTATTATCCATTTTTTGTTATGTAATATTTAGAACACTTTTTGTTGTATTTAGGAATTACGTTAAACTTGCATTTTTTACTTATTTGTAATGTTAATTTTATTGTACACGTTTTATTCATCTAAAAGGTACAAATAGCACCTAACCATTATTAATTGTTTATTATTGTATACAAAAAATAAATCAATATAAAAATTACCAATATTGTTTTGTTATCTCCTTTTATCCAAATTGCTTTACTTACTAACTAAAAAAAACAAATATACTGTCAATGGCACATCAAGCTATCAAGCTTAATCAGCTATCAAGCTATGTAGTTAGGTATAGATTTATGATGCAAAATCATTCATTCATTCATTATAATCTCAAAAGGTCGACAATTTATTTTCAATAATAAATAACAAATTAAAGTGTATTATTATGTACAAAAAAAAAACAATTCACATTTTAAATAAAATGAAACATGACATGAAATCGTGTCCCTAATATAAACTATTTTCCAACTTAATGATTCTGTACGCATCTGTACTATTCTTTCGTTACAACGCCATCAAGTGAGGAAGGATAGTTTAATGTATCGTGCGGCCGCTTTTTAATGTTCACTACAATTTGGTCGGATAATCTACCAAAAATATTTCGAATGGTTTTTAATCGTTATTGTAAGTAAAGGGTATACATACATGATTTTTTGCATATGTATTCTTAAAACAGCGCTCATATTATTGTAGAAGCATGTAATAAGCCAGCTCACAGGAAACTAGTGTTTTCGTATTCTAAGTAATTTCACTCAAGATAACCTCAAAAAAAAAGACAAAATCGTTAAGAAATCGGAAATGATATGTAGTAGGCCCGCGAAACTTTACAGGATCATGTGAATATACAATGGGTACCAGTCGGCACTAACGCGAAGTCCTTGGTCTTGTTCGTTCGGGAGCCAGAGCATTTTTCCGTTTTTTAGGAAATAAAAGAATTGCATCTGAACCATGCTAGTCATGTTAATGAAAATTCCGGCACAAATGTACCGAATCTGTATACAAAAAATCATGAATGTGCAATCACAAAAACATTCGCCTAGCAAAAAACTAAATAATTCTGATATCTTAAGAGGCACAAATCTGGCTTTTACGGCACATTTATGATCGTATATAAGCTATCTTTTTGCATACTTAATATACAGCTAGGCCCATCAATTAAGAAAAAAATTGTGTAACAGTTCGTGCAACAGAATCCGTTTTTCTTAAATTAATCTAATGCTGTTGGACGCACAAATATAAAATTTCGGGCACATTAATTTACACGATATAGGGCACTAATTATCTGCATCATCCAATCCTTGAAAAGGCGATACTTTTTGCTGCGCGAACGCACACGCTGAATTATGAAACTTTAACTAAGCGGTGTTATAAGAGTCAATTTACGAGCAACTGTGTTGAAAAATATGTAATAGTCATTGACTTATATATTACTTCGTAAGGACAGGGCGGACCACACTTCTGGGTGTTGGAACTAAAATGACCCGAAAATGACCCGACCGAGGCCGATGTGACGTAGTCAGTTGTCGGCGGTCATCGGGATCAGACATTTGTATGAAAATATAAAAATGCCTAGATGTTCACTGAAAGGTTGCTGAAATTACGACAGAAAGGTCATTAAAACAAATTCTAATATTACTTCTCACCAATAAGCCGCATATTTGATAAACACTAAACTTATTCACATTACTTTAACAATTTTCTAACTTCTTTGATAATTTTACGAAGCAACGCCATATTTACCGTACAAAACCGATACAACTTTGTAGCGGCGTGCATTAGTTGTATGGTTATAGTATAGCCATAATAGTGCTCACAGTGCACTGTGTGCAGTCCAGTACATGCGATGTAATAATATAAATATTTTATTTTATGATGATTTATTGAATACCTATTTTAAGTTTACGTGATAAATAAAGCACTATGAGTCAAAAATTAAAAACATGTCAAAAATAACAAAAGGCAAAAGTTAAAAAAAAATGTTTTATTAGAAGGACAGTGAAATGTAATAAATAAAAATATAAATTACCTATATAATATAGTTTTTTTTAGAAAAGTTTTAGGGTATGATTCCGTATATAAAAATAAATTGTATCCACAAACACCCAATTATCTAGCCTAAATCTAAATCTTGTGCTATTGCGACTAGATACAGATAATAAACATACTTAAATACATTTATAAACTACTTAAATACATTTATAAATATCCGTGACTTAGGTGCAAATGGTCGTGCTCATCACACTAACATTAATTTGCCCCTCGCGGGATTCGAACCCGCAACCGCCAGGCATTGTAGTCCGGAGCGCAAACTACTACACCAGACGGTTGTCCATGTAATCTCATATAAACTCATAGAGAAAATATGGGGACCAGCACTACTGCGTGCTGCTGAATTCGGAATCATACCTTTTGTTTTATTTCGAGAGGTAGAGAGAGAAATTGTTTTTTTTTATAGCTTCAATTATATGTAATGTAGAAAAGTATAGTTTTATTTAAAAGTAATGTTGATGTTAAAGTATTTACTAATTACATACAATTAAACAGAAACAAAAATATTAATATTGATATTCATTATAAAGCCACGAAAATTAACGAAGTAAAACAAACGAAGTTCCTAGGTTTAACTATAGAACAATACGTGAATTGGAAAACGCATATGGATAATGTTTGTACAGCAGGCGCAGCGCGAGAGCTGCGGGCGAGCCGCGCAAACGCGACGTGAACCAGAACTGCACGCGCGCAGATCGCGCGCAGTGTACCTACTGTACTGTACAAACCTTGCATGAGTTGCGCCAAAGAGGCGCACCAATCGGTTACAGTAACGGATCGCGTGCCTGCGCATTCGCGGCGCGTTCGCCAGATCTGTACCTATCCTTATGTTGGGGCTTCACCTGCGTCTAGTGTCGTTATTTAGTGCTCTATTTGACGTAATACGCAGGTGTGGCCGGTCTTTGTGCGCTAATTTGCTTTAATAACATTAGACGTTAGTCGATAGCTCGGACCGCGGTAACTTTTGACACATCAAAGGGATTAAGCGGGCGTTTAGTGCGTTGTTGTGGCTACACCTACTATACTAAACATGTTAAAAAACGGTCACATTTAAAAACTCTTTGTGAAATAAATGTTAAAGTGCATAGTTATTAAGTTAGGATGGAGTAGACAAAATAATAAAAGTATTGAGTTCTTGGAAGCGTATTATTTTATTTTAAAGACACACTCACAGATCACACGCTAACTAAGTCGTTAGACGCT
Source organism: Anania fuscalis (assembly GCA_950371115.1). Lineage (NCBI taxonomy): Eukaryota > Metazoa > Arthropoda > Insecta > Lepidoptera > Crambidae > Anania > Anania fuscalis. The sequence continues at coordinate 11,573,956 of OX493335.1, read as the reverse complement.
AGAATCAAACGTCAAATAAGTGTGGCCACGCACTTAGCGCGTAACTTAATACTTTAATTTAGTTAACGCTAGTCATGCCTTTATTTGAACGTTAGGCGTCACGTAGGTGAAGCCCCAGCATTACAGAGACAATAAGTTTATTTATGCTTTAAAGCAGGTTAGATCTGTAACAAAAACTGCAATTGCTACCTATCATGCATTGTAGGTTCTAAATTACGCTGCAGTTTACTGATGTGGGGCAATAGCACTAATATAAATAGAGCTTTTATTGCCCAAAAAAGATGAATAAGAGCAATATGCGGTGTCCCTCTACGAACATCATGTCGTCCTCTATTTGCACAGATGCAATTACTAACATTGACGTCCCTGTATATATGTGAAACATTTAAGTATTTGTAATGCAAATTAATTTAATAGGGTATTTGACATATAAATGTCAAATGTGGATAACCACGGAACACAAGAAATCAAAATATCCTGGTACTACTAAAAACTACAATAACAATGCAGTATAAAAAAGCTGTATGACAATGAGTATAAAAAATCTTCAATAATATACCTACTAATGAATTCAAAACATTGAATAATAATCAATTTAAAAACAAAACAAACCTGAATAAGTGGCTAATCTCACATACCACAACGGAGTTTTTTAAATAATAAATATTAATTTTAACAATTATGATATGACTGACATTTATGTACCTAATTTAATTTAATGCAATTTTAGACTCAATTTTATATTTAATTTTAGTTCAGTTTTATATTTAATTTGCATGCCTCGTGTTGGCTAAACATGCTTGGTACGTTCATTTTAAAACACCTATGCATACCATGTTTAAGCAAACAAAGATTATTTTATTTTACTTCAATTTATGTTGAAGTATTTAATTTGAAAAAGCAAAAAGTTATATTTACTCTGATACTACTTTAAATATAACATCTGTGAAATAAAAACTTTTTTCTTAGTTCCTCTTTCGTTATAAGCCGCTCTTATAAGGTTACTTAAGGGTAATTTTGTGTGTACTTCCGGCCGTCTGAGCCAGAGTCCTAGAGAGATTAACAGATGATGTATATCTGTTGCCGCTATAACAGCAAATACTAAAAGACAGAATACAATAATTATTTAAGGGGGCTCCCATACAACAAACGTGTTTTTTTGCCGTTTTTAAATGATACGGAACCCTTCGTGCGCGAGTGCTAGTGCTATTTCTAAAGTATGGTAAATATTGTTAAATCAAATATCACATTCACAGATAAAATGGACATGGTAATAATCACAGATAAATACGTATTTAAAGAACACGGCAAGCAGCTGTCGTGAAACGAGTTGCCTCGATTTTCTACTATACTAGCATTTGCATAATTAACCTAATAAAGTGGGAAGTGTGGTCACCCTAATGCAGCGATGTATGGAGAACAATTGATTTGCTTATATCTTTTGTTTGCCGGCATATAGAGCCGTCACAAACGATAATTCGTATTAACCATCACCGTCACTAAAGATTAGATGAGTTTCCAGCTACCAAGAACACCTGGAAGTGGTAGAACTGGATGGCTCAGACAGCCGGATTCCGGCTGTCTGTGCCAACAGTTTTTTCAGAATGTCTCCTAAACGCGTGGGTAACGAAGGTTCAAATCTGGTCGAGAGCTGTCACATATCGCGTCACTAAAGTAAAATCCATAAAGATGAGTCTGAAATGTGATATTTCGTTATATATCTGCAAAAACAAAATGGCTCAGACAGCCGGATATCAGGCTGTCTGACCACACGTTTTTCATGATTCCGCGAAAACCATTGCATCAAAATGGATGAAACTACTTTAGATACCGTCACATATCGCGTCACTAAACTTTTGATAAGAAACGGGGCCCTAAAACCCTCTAGAATTTGAGATCCAGAGTGTCGTAAAACGTGAAATTCTGGCTGTCTGCGCCAGGTTTTTTTCAATTTTCAAAAAATCTATTGCGTCACAAACGATGAAACCTAGGTATATTGGCGTCACCTACGATTCGTTATCAGCCTACATATGCGAGATCTCTCTAGGACTCTGGCTCAGACGGCCGGAAGCACACAATTTTGTGGTTACTCTATGCTATTTGACAGTTGACATCAAAGTCTAACAGATGGGGTTAGTGTGTCATGTATGGAGGAAATGCAAGGCGATTTGTTCTGTCAGCCGTATCTTTACTTTTTACATCAATGGTAATAGTCGTTAAACCTGACCGTTGTTGTTACCCACGTTTAGAATGTCTTGGTTTAAATCGTCTCGGAAAAGCGCTTGAGCGTGTCCAATAAATCAATCGAGAGTGATTATTATGAATACAAAACGGTAGTAAAACAAAAAATAGAAACAAACATTTTATGTGAGCCATATGGATCCTTTTAATTAAAATAGTAAATATCTACCGATGTGGTACCGGGAAACGGGCAAAGCTATATTTTGGGATGTGTTTTATAAAAATAAACTCCTAAAACATTACAATCATTTTATTTTCTTAACCATATTTTTGATTATAATAATTATAATTATCAATGTATGAAAAAACTAAGTTTGATTACATATACGGTAAAATGTATGTGTCTCCTCTTCTACCAGCCTACTCACTACAAACGTACCGATTAAAGTAAACCAAAGCAGCTAACTAAAGCAGCGAGTCTTACTTGTTCTATGCAGCTAGCTAACTATGGCTATAATTTCGCAAGTACAAGGCAATATATTAAGGCACTATTTTCACTATTTGGAAAGTATTCATTAAATTTAAAGATATAACAATACGATATGCTAGTCAAAAAGACACAAACATGGTAGGACACTTTAAGACAAGATAGATTGACATTCAACTAAATTGGATTTGCATTTAAGGTGTGTGCACTAATTCAGTATCTTATTCTTCAGAACATAAAAATGTATAGTGAATCGTTAAATCATAAACTTACTAATAATTAATATCGAAATTTGCCATATTATTAGCCATTTCGGACCAAGCTGCGAACTGGGAACCATCCATTTCGGGTGCGTGTCTGTTAGTTGGTAGCAACGCGTGCCTTTCCCCTCCTATTTGCACTCCAAACTTGATACATTTATTAAATCATAAACTTACTAATCATTAATATCGAAATTGGCCATGTTATTAGCCATTTCGGACCAAGCTGCGAACTGGGAACCATCCATTTCGGGCGCGTGTGTGTTAGTTGGTAGCAACGCGTGCCTTTCCCCTCCTATTTGCACTCCACACTCGATACATTTACTGACTTGCATGGCTCCACCACATTCACCGATACAATAGAAATGACCATTAGGACATTTATACCAATGTCCCTGCCTGAGACCAATCGCTTTTACGATCAAATCACGCTCTTCTCTAGTAACGATACCGCTTAGTTTTACTGCCTCTTGCAATTTTTTAAGAGCATCCATGACTACACTTTCCTTGTAAATTTTCCATGTTAATACTGCGTTTTCTGCTGCTTTGGCAGCTTCTATCACATTGGAATTATTAGAATTTCTTACCATCAAATATGTCTGGTGATTGTAAATTTTAGAGAGTTGTATAATTGAACCGGCGCGTTTTAACTCATTATTTAAATCTTGTTGTTGCTGTTGACTTATTTTCTGAATGTTGGCAACTAGTACTTCACATATTATTTCGATTTGTTCAGAAAATTCTTTTTTGAGTATGTCTGTTTTCATTTTGTTAGCGTCTTTATACTTTTTTATCTTTTCTCCCATCATATCCATTATTTCTATATACAAGAAATGCATTTTAATTTGCAACAGAGAAATTTTATTTTGTTTTCTGATGACTATTTCTAATCTGTTGAGGGCTTTTCTAAAGTGTTCGATATCTGTAAATTAGTAATATCATTTTTTTAAGGACTGCAAAAAATGAAAGGTAGTGAGAGGTACCTACCTACTTAATAAAAGAAATACACATTGTTGCAGCACTTGTTGTTATAAGCTTAACTAATATAGTAATATCATTATAATCTTACCTAGGATAGGTTGTAAATGCGTTGTTTTAAATACAGCAACGGCATCTATTAGTTCGGCTTGTTTTTTTTTCACCTGGTCTTTTGTTCCATAAACCCGTTCTTTTATAGGATTAATCTCAGTTCTGTACATATCGTTGACCCGATCTTTATACCGATATGTGTTTATAATGGGTTTGCGACAAAAAGGACAAGCACGAATCATAATGCTTTCCTTGTCACCTTGCATAAGATTATCAGCATCCTCTAACTCCATTATATGGGAGCAATCTTGAAGTTGAATAAACCTGGAACATAGAAAATTGACTTTATTTCCCAAAATAATTATAATACTTAGAAGACAAATTATTGGATTAAGGTAAATTCTAGTCGCTCATCAATATCACTTTTCTTTTTACATTAGTTCTTCTCTTTGTTTTAAAATGGAGAACTAGTTTATTGGTTTAATTTAAGTAGGTCTTAAGGCAATGGCTAGCCAGGTTTGTCCTTCGATAATAGGCTTTTGTCTCGAAACTCGACAAGCTGCGCTCCGTCCGACCCTCCTCTACAAACAACAGATGTCGGCGGACCGCGCGCACCTGGAAACATCTACAACACAGAACACCGATCTACAGCGTGAGTCAGCTGGAGAAACCGGAAGGAGTGTTCACCGCCGCCATCACCGTGAACCAGCGCAACCATCTCCGCGTACTCCGCTGACCTACTTCGACTGACCGGCACATCTTTCTGGCCCTGAATTACTCACTTAGCGTCGTCGTCGAAGTCATCGCCGAGGAAGTCTTTCGGAAACTCGTCGGGACGGCAGACGCGGCAGATGTTAGGGCAGGGCTCGCCGCACAGCCCACGGCAGGGGTGACCGCAACCCAGTGTTTTAGGGCACGCCTCATCACACGGTGGCCGGGAGCAGGGGTCACCGCATCGGAATCTACAAGCCCCGTGTCGGCATCTGCGTGTGCATTTCTCCTAGAAATAGTAACGGATGATGATGTCAGAGAAAGCTTTAATTGAATTATTACAAGGCAAGTCGAGACTGTACGACTTGAATGGTTTTTCGTTATCTATAAATATTTAAACATTTACATATTCTTTTTAATCTAGACTTTTAGATTATTTCTTCGAATTTATTGTATGAGTACCTACCTAATTGAGACGGGCTATTAAGTAAGTATCTCTCTTACCTGGCACGGAACACAGGGCGCTCCGCAGATTTTACTGCACTTCGTGTGTGGACATTTGACTTCGCAGGGTTTTTTACATGGTGGGCACACTTGGTTACACGGCTCTTCACATCTAAGGACAAAATTATTTTATTTATTCATGACTTACTCCTTCCTTCTAGCGATTTTTCCCGTTGCTAGTCGGGGTACGATTTGATCGGGTTCCCTTTTAATGTCAGAATTTTGTTGCTCCGAAATTCATTTGGCATAACACACTTGGCATTATCTTCTTTAAACGAATATTATTAAGGCATAATTTTTCATTTGCATAGTTATTGTTTAGTCGAATGTTTATGAGTCCGAATTCATAATGGCATACATTTAAGATGGCAGAATTTTATTAGGCAGAACAACCATTAGCAAAATTTTACTCTGCATAATTTCACTAAGCATACCGTTTATTTAGTGCGACGATTATTTGGCACAATTTTACTATGCATACTATGAAGATAGCAGAATTTCTTTTAGAATAATTTCATTAGGCATATTGCTATTTTTATAAATTGTATTTTTACCTTTCATTGAATTATGATATTGTTTTAAAAAGTCAATATGTAGAATTACAAAAGTCAGTGACAGAAACGAATCGGTGCAAAACCATAGACTTAGGATTCGCTACGCTCTTAAAGACTGACAAAGCGTGGAAAAGAGACATCATATCCTTGCGGGCATCCTACAAGATAGAAAAAGACAGATGTCAATGTACCTATGTGACACAAAAAAAATATTTAACTGACTATAATTGATTTCAATTTTGGATTTTACAGAAGAATATGAACTTTGTTTGGTGTGTGTTTGTGTATTTCGTAGTTAAAGACATAATTACAATAAATATTAGGTAAAATAGTAAATTGTATGTCTACACTAGGGATTGAACTAGCGGTGACGTCATAAGTATCGATAAAATATCGACAGCCATTTGTGGGTAAAGAAGATTAGTAGCAATTACTAAAAAAATATTTATCATGTTTGTTTACAAAAAAAACACTCCAATACTGTTTTTTTGTTATTACATTATGAGATTTTAGTTTTATTTTTGGGCATCTAAATATAACTTGTTTATAAACGACTAAAATAATTCTGTATAGTTTAGTCAAATATTTAGTATAATATAAAATATATTTTTTAAGAATACCATCTAAACCTGAAATACGCGAAAAGTGGATAAGAGTTATAAACAGGCCAGAATGGACTCCGCGAAAACAGTCAACAGTTTGCAGTAAACATTATGAGGACAGATGTTTCGTTAAAAGAAATTTTCGACGTATATTATTAAAAGATCCAGTACCCATCTTATTTGTTCCTGTAAGTTAATCATTTTAAGTGAAGTAAAATAGCTTTTTATTAATATTAAATATACTTAGCAGATCATCTTTCTAAAGATTCGATATCGCGGTAGGTAGCAGATAAGTATATATTTAATCAAATCTTACAGATTAAACTTAAACAAAGAAGGTCCGTGACGTACAAACACATACAATACAATACATACTTTATGTCACGATTATTGAAGTGCATTTATTTCATTTGATTGATACCTGTGTTTGATGCCCAACTCTATGAACACAGAACCACTTACTGTAAGTAGTATAATATTAACTCTGTGATTATAAGGAATATGTTGAAATGAAATTATGATATGAAATTGTTTTAAATAGGTTACATATTTAATATTTGAGCAGACAACCTGGTAAAGGTTGCAGGACGACGCTGGATGCAGGTTGCTTCCAACCGGCCGATCTGGGAGTCACTGGGGGAGGCCTATGTTCAGCAGTGGACGTCCTGTGGCTGAAATGATGATGATGATGATGATGACATATTTAAAACTACCGTTTTCTTATTTTCCATAAACTTGTTCACAATATTCAATTACTTATTTTTCGATTTAATGCGAGTAAACTTGTTTTTCAGATTTCTCAGTTTCCAGACTGTGAAGTTTGCATAACACAAATATGACCTTTTTTCGACCATATCTTAACTTTACACATACAATCCCAGAAAGCCCCGTATCCTTTCCGTGATACTGATTTTCACCTCTTTTTTGTTTAAAGATTAAGTTTAACTTTAGGTGCTTCAAGATCAGCGGCGATCGTGACTTGTGCCAAATCGATTTGATGCCGGTTGCAATTTATCGATAAAAAAATTATGGCTTGAACAACACTACTACACACACACATACGTGTCACATTTTTTGTATCATTTGCAATGAGCCTTTGTCTATCTTGTAAATTCTATATCTATGTGCAAAACCGACTCCACGCAGACTTGTTTGCCCGACCGGCCGGTGACATCCTCTTTTTATTGCAAAATACTATAGTTAAGATTATTACAAATGCTAGACCGAAACTCCCGCGTTTCTATTATGTATGGTTTTTTTGAATAAATTAAAAAAAAAAATTCGTGACCCGGATATAACGAAAAATAATCATAAATCAAAAGATTGTCAGGAAACTGTTTGATTAGCCTAGGTGTTTGATAAACACAACAAATACACACATTTTAAACTAATCGCGAACTCTATAGGTATATGCCATCAAAAACAAAACTTGTAAAAAAAATCAAGTCTCGCAACTCAGTTCTTCTACCATGAAAAGTTGTGAGATCCATGTAATACCAAGTCGGTTAATTTTCAGTCTCTACATAAGGGACCTTCTTTCTTAAGTTATTACGTAAGTAGCTAACCTAACAACATCTTATAGTGACCATATAAATATTAAAAATATTTTATGTTTTAAATAAATAGATTGAACGGGCAATCGCATGATAACACAGTGTATCTCACAACGAATACTTATTATATGAAATTAGATTATTTGCGATTGCCAAGTCAATCTATTTATTTAAAACATAAAATATTTTTAATATTGATATGGTCACTATAAGATGTTGTTAGGTTAGCTACTTACGTAATAACTTAAGATAGAAGGTCCCTTATGTAGAGACTGAAAATTAACCGACTTGGTATTACATGGATCGCACAACTTTTCACGGTAGAAGAACTGAGTTGCGAGACTTGTTTTTTTTTACAAGTTTTGTTTTTGATGGCATCTCATTTCTTTTTGTAGACGTAAGTTACGAAACCACCTCATCGAGTTGGGCTCGTTTGAATCGTCTTGACGAGTAGTTTGTCTTTCAATGGTAACCAGGGTCTGATGATGGAGCTGGAAGGTGGTCATAGGAACTCTGTAATGAAACGGAGCAACCCCATCGAGTTTCGGCTCGTTTCATTCATCTTGACGAGTACTTTGCTTTAAGATGCTTACCAGGGTCTGATCTGATGATGGAGCTGAAAGGTGGTCATAGGAACTCAGTAAAGAAACGACGCAATCCCATCGAGTTTCAGCTTGTTTGATTTATCTTGACGAGTACTTTGGTGCTAGATGGTAACCAAGGAACCATAGGAACTCAGTAATTAATCGAAATAGCCCGATCTAGTTTGGGATCGCTTGATTCGTATTGACGAGTTAGTACTTTGATGCTTGATGGTCACTAGGTTCTGATAATGGAGCTATAAGGTAGCCATAGGAAATCAGTAATTAAACGACATAACCCGATCGAGTTTGGGCTCGTTTGATTCGTCTTGACGAGTACTTTGGTGCAAGATGCTAACCAGGGTCTGATGATGGAGCCGGAAGGTGGCCATAGGAACTCAGTAATTGAGTGACACAATCGCGTCGACTTTGATTCGTTTTGATGGGTGGACTGTATTTGATGGGAAGTGACAGGTGATGGTTTGGTGGACGAGAATATGCGACCCCATTATCTTTGGGAAAATAAGTTCGTTCGTTCCGTTTGTTATGAATGTGGATTCTGACTATGATAAAATGTTTGCTACGTTCTTTAAAATATGCTAAATGTTCTTTAATGTTCCATTAAAACACAAATTTTATTTAAGTTTGTTTGCGCTACGAACTACGCCGTAGTCGCCGACGTCGTATTTTTAATGCGAGATTTTCGCGCAAAAAATTCTAAAAAGATAAAAATTAAATAAAAACAAGCTTTTATTACTTACTTGTTATAAAAAGAACTAAAAGGTTAAAAATAATTTACCTGATGAGATTTCGTTTCGTTTCATTTCGTTACTTGGGGAGCAACATTTCATCAAAGTGCGACATTAATTGATGCCGAAATTAACAGCAGACTCGGTGCTGCTGCAGCAGCCTTTGACAAATTAAACACCAAGGTCTTGCGCTCGCATGACTTGAAGTTAGCCACTAAAGTTTCTGTTTACATGGCTATTGTGCTGCCTAATATTTTGTACTCCACCGAAACATGGACACCGTATCGACGTTACTTTTGCCGATATAAAATGTCTTCGCTCGATTCTTAACATCCATTGCTCCGATCGTGTGTGTAATACTGAAGTCTTGAGACGAGCCAATGTAGGTGGCATTGAGTCGTATCTTATGAGACGACAACTTCGCTGGCGTGGCTATGTTTCGCGTATAAATAAATAAATATTGGACAACATCACATACATTGCTCTGATCCTAAGGTAAGTAGCTAAAGCACTTGTATTATAGAAATCAGAAACAACGACGATACCACAACACCCAGACCCGAGACAATATAAAAAAGTTCGTTTTCTACATTGCCCCGACCGGGGATCGAATCCGAAACCTCAGAGATGGCGACGCCTTAAATAGTCCAGCGTGCTCGCCTCTCGGCTACGGAGGTCGTCATGTGCGTATGTCGGAGGAGAGAGTGGCGAAGCGCATCTTTTACTCTGAGCTTCAGGAGGGCAAGCGTAAGCATGGCGGACAACTTTTGAGGTATGTACAAAGATGTGCTGAAGCGCCATATTAAGGGATGTGACATAGATCCTTCTCTCTGGCAGGATTTAGTATCCAACCGTGGAGAGTGGAGAATGCGCGTGAATGTCAAAGTCGCTGACTTTAAATCCCGGCGGCTTTCTTATCTTGACGCCACGCGATGAATTGAAAGCCCGACCACCTGCGGCTATCAGTTATAATTTTAATAACGGTGTGCTACATGTCTTCAATGTACGCGTACCTTTGTCAATAAAGTTGGGTACGTAACCCATGTTAGGGCACACGAACGACAGCAGCAAAATAGGGAGTAGAAGTGGTCGCCGTAGCCGAACTCGGTTAGGAGGATTATTAATAAGTATTAAAAGCATGTTTAAAAAAAACCTTTAATTTTATTACAAGTTACCATTGAACATAATCCATAAACGCAAATGTAACTTTGTAATCCTATATATAAGATTCAACGATTTTAGTTACATTCCTTTTAATGGGGGTATCTATACGTCATACCAAGGAGCCTGACAAAATTTAAGCGAAAAATTCAGGCTAGTTTCGGAGATAATCATCATAACAATCTCATTTCGTAACCACAAAATTCCACATCCTTTACAGCTGATTACTACTACAATGACACACTAAATACGCACACAAGCAAACTCAAAATCCAAGAATCAAGCGCGGTCAGCGGTGGGGTGAGATGCCGGGTCAGGAATACCAACATGAAAAAATTTACCCTGTTTTTAGGGTAAATTAAAGTTTTTGAGTTGTTTTTTTTTCGATAAAGTAATAAGAAAAAATACGACTAGGTTTGTAATTAATGTTGTGATGCTAAGTCATTAAAACTTAACGAACGGTTTTTTACCCATGATTTTTATGTTCACACTATCACGTAGCAAACGCGGTTGCGAAAATAGGTACGCAAAATTGAAGGGATCAGGATGCCGCAAACTGGCCAAAGAGTGTAATCTGAACTTGCGACTTGATTCACGTCAAAAAACGAAAAGATTCACTTCTTTGATAATCAAAGCTGTTCTTACTTACGTATCATTTTGAATTATTAAAAAAAAACCGCGGAGACAACGACAAGCTACTATTTTATTGTTGTCGCAAGCTCAAGTAATGTTGCGTAATCAGCTTTAATAAAACCACTTAGGTACACGATTAATTAGTTATTCATCACGGCCGCCAACTTGTAGTGTAATGAGTTATTAAATTTTATAAACAAAACTACTAACATTCGAGATTTATGAAGTGTCGTCTAATAATATCATAACATTAAATTTAACAGCTAGTCTTAATAATAAACAAAAAATTACAATATCATTAAATCCAAATTTCTTGCCATTCAAATTCCACTTTATTTTTTCAATACATTTTAGGGGTAAAAGTATGACAAGAACAAGTCGCAGAGTATCCGACTGGCCGCTCGCGCCGAAAGGCCGCCGGTGCCGCCGGGGCACGTGTCGGGCAAGTTCAAAGCATGAGCGAGCTAGAGATGTGCCACAGCCCACATTAGATCCGATCTTAGGGCTAAAAATTTTCGACTCACGGCGGAGGTCGGACTGGACTTTACTAATAAAGATTTTAATCTTGCACTATCTGAAAGTTAGTACTGTTAAGTAATAAACGTTTTTTAGGTACATTTAGTAACAAATATCAACGAATGCGATTTATTGTTATTATTTTAGTCTTAATGACGACAACAATGTTTTATACGTCTTCGTGCTAAAAAATTATACATTTTATAAGTGTTTTGATTTCTCTAGAAATCCCTAACTTTTGTCGCTAACAATAAAACCTAAGTGGTTAAGAATAAAAAAAAACCATTACGTCTGTAAGTTAAGAATAAAATGTCTGATACAGTTCAATATGGCCTAATTTGTTAAAACAATAGTTAAAACGTCCTTAATTGTTATCACTTATCAGTGCGTGTGTATCTTTAACACACACATTTATTATTATTGGTTTGGACTGAATGAGTTCGATAAAACATTGATGCAACTCGGACTCATAGGCCGATGGAGTGTAAGAGAGATAGATGCGTCACAAGTTGAAAGCTTAGGCCGATAGTGCCTCTCTATCGCTTGTTCGGCGCTCTCGCTCGTACGCGAAACGTGAAACTTTCGTGCGTGCAGTCGTGGTGCAGTCGGTCATCGATTTATAATACGTTATCACGTCAAAAACTTGTGTCGCACTCTCGATTTAGTTTAAAACGGGATGTCAATTCCCAATTCACGATCCGCTATCAATCAGGCATGTTTTCGTATCTTACAAATAATCCAATCATAAGCGCATCCCTAGCTGGCGTTTTTTCGGCTTTAACAAAGCACGCGCGCTGCAGTTTTTGTGTGTGGTGAAATAAATCAGTCAGTCACTCAGTCAGTCTCTTACTTGCTTCCTTGCGTGTGTGACGTGTCAGTCAGGTGCAACACGATGTTCTATCGGTATACGATTTCGACGATCTGCATAACAAATGGTTATGTACTACCCATTGCCAATTACCAACTTGTTGATGAACTAATTAGCGCAATATTTTTGGAGCGTCTCAATGGACACAGCTACTTCGAGTGTCTTCAAGGAACCTTGGAGGAACTGCTATCTAACATCCCTCTTCATCTCCGCCGTGGATTGCAGTACTTCTAGCAAGATGGAGCCCCGGCGCACTACGACCGCGTTGCACGTACGTGCGTGCCTGCTTGCCTGCCTACATCGCATCGGCATCGCGCGAAGGATTGGTTGTGCTGGGCCGGTTCTCTGGTCGGCACGTTCCCTGGTCCCTATGCCTCTCTACTTCCATGAGAAGTGAAGGACTTAGTGTGTGATGAAAGTGATCCTAACATTCAAAGTGCGTCACATCACAATAACGAAAGCGAAAAGTGGCAGTGACACGTGGCGTTATTGCGCGTAAAAAAGCACGTCAGTAGGTGACCTTTGGTCTGTAGGCGTCAGTGAAGGATATTTTCATATTTATTTTATAAATTGGTGATTTGTAAATGCCCTTAAAGAAACTGACTCCTAATTAAGCAAGGTAAGGTGGATTGGAACCAAGCGGCACCTACTTAGGTACTCGATTGATTTGTAATTTATTTAGTTGTTTGTCAAAAAATTAGATAGGTACCTAGGTAGTTACACTTACAACAACGCTTAACTTGCAAGACCGTAGCCTGTGAAAATGTGATAGGGGTCATAATAAAATAAATGTTATTAAAACCGTATTTTATTTTCTATTTCTATCCGCCTACTGACTCTGCTAAGGAAAGATAAAACTTTAAAATTACTAATTGAGTACAACAATTAAAATCAAGTAAATACCTTATCTACTTAAAATAAGGATGCAATCTAAGTCATAAAACATTGAAATTATCTTTTCTTAAGCTTCGAAGTTCGAACAAACAAAAAAACAATGTTGGCTATTGATTTAATTGGCATTGGTTTTAATGTTTGATAACAATCATTATTATTATGATAAGAAGCGCATTCTACACACATACGTAGGTACATGTGTGCATGAAGAGGAGCAGATTACAATTGGTCTGTGATTGGTCGACGAGACAGCCCGGCCGTGCTGCTAAACCAATCGCAGATCAGCTGGTGAACATGTCTACAGCTTCCTCATTACTCTAAAACGAATTCTAAGCCTGCCATAGTTTAACGCATAATGAGAGCCATCGAAACGTTCCAGTCATATAATTGCAGCAATCAGATCTTCGTTACTATGAGGTGTTTTTTGTGTGTCAGCCGACGAAACGTGTCTCCAGCTGACACATGCCGTTTAGGCAAACCAGTAAGGTTAGGGTTTCAGAATATAGTTAGAAATTTAACTAATAATGACAGCAATGATAGCCAAAAAAACTAGCCATCACACTGAAATACTGTTGAAACTACGATCGTAAAACTATGTGCTAGCTGGAGACCCATGTCTCTGGCTTGCACATCTGTATCTTCGTAATTACTCAAGATACGATTATAATTTATACCTCAAAATTCGCGGTCGAATTGCAGCATTCGACTCCAAATATATCAAAACTTAATCTTGAATAGTTTAAGAGCTACGAACCGATAAGTATGTGTAAGCTGGAGACCCATGTCTCCAGCTTACACATGGTGAATTAGAGTAACTGTATAAGTTAGAGTATCATTTTAAACATGAAATGATTCGTTGTAATAGCAGCACAAACGATGTTTAATTTCAAATCTCTGGGCCTCTTGGTTCCATAATTATAAGCCAAAACCTGTTTTCCCGCCAAAAAATTCAAAAAAATGGCTCGGAAGCGGGCAAAGCGCGACGTTGCCGTTCCGTGCGCTAAACTATTGCAGTCGAATTTGAACTCAAGAGCTAGTATTATTTGGAGTCATTTTAATTTGCGTTCTCGATCGTTTTTATTTCTAATACTAAGAATGATAGACTAGGAGCTAGTGACGAAAAGTCTATGTAATTATAAGACTTGCCACCATTTTTAGGACTCTACTACAAAGATATGACTTGAAACTTTTTCCTAATGTGAGATGACACAGCAGTCAGAATTATTAGAGAACTTAGAAATAAAACGACGTAAATATTTTATTAAGTCTATAGATAGTCCCGAGTTAGAGTGATTTATAAGATGATATTAAGTAAGTATGTACTTATAATACAGAGAAGTTATAATGTGTAAGATTATTACATATTATTTATGTTTTTAATGTTTGTGTTGCTCAGTAAATTCTAAATCATTCATGATCTATTTATAAATCAAGATAGGAGTTTTTAATAAATGTTAAGAATTTCTATATTCATCAATTTATTCGCACTGAAAACCTAGAAAATAATAATAAATAGGAGAGATTTTAACGTATAGTAGGTACACTTATACCTATTTCTATTGGTAAATTGTTGGCACGTAATCACACGATGTAGGTAAACTTGCAGGTAGAACTTAACTTTTGGTCTGCATGCCCTCCGCTCCGCTCCGCATGATGCTGTGAATTCAGTTACTACCTACGCCACGATGGATAACTAAACCAGCCATTCTCACATGGGGTCGCTCAGCCATCGATTGTCCTATTAAATTAGTAACTTGCAAACCTTTTAATTTGTAAATAGAAAACTACAGATGACAAATATCACGATGGAAAAATAAACACGTTTTATAATTTGCCTATTGTGATTAAAGAATCAATTCATGGATTATAAGGTACTGTTTTTATTGTATGTGTAAATAAATAACAACAAAAATGCTTAGAACCTAAGCTTTTACATTATTTTGAGTTAAATAATTTCATATCAACAATCGAATCCACCCGTTTATTTTCCGGTTCATTAGAAATGTTCCAGAATATTTTCCCATTTTTGGGAATATACCCTGGTGGAATCTTAACGCTAATCCTGATAGATACCATAGATAAGTCAGAGGCTACCATATATACAGTATCAAACGTAAGTCCCGCTATAATAACCCTTTGTTCCGAATTGCGCTAAAGCACTATTAGCACGAATCCATATAAATGCAACAGGTAGGTAAAGAAACCCTATTTTGTGTAATATTAATTGTGACTATTATATTTGGTCGGTTTTACGCTGACAGTGCTTTTAGTGCAATTTGGAACGTAAGAATATTTTAATTTACTTTACTTCAATCGTCGGCCCGGTCCGAGCCGATGTCAAAATGGCTTTTCTGTGTAAATAACGAGCGGATGTAAGGTTATCGTATACAGTTAAAAAACGTATGAGATCGACCATAGATATTATTTTGAACCATTACTTACATTGTTTAAAAACATTGAAATAGTAAATAAATCAATAGAATAGATTAGTTTGCTTATTGGAATGATATTTTTTATGTAAATTAGCGAAAGGTGAAGAAACAAATTACATTCTCATCAAAAAATGAAAAAAATATAAAATCATCCGCGGGTGAAATCACTACCATCAAAATTAAATATTAAAACTTATGGAGGAACTATTTTGTCCTTATGTTTAAGGCTCCTTGTCTATCATTCTTAGTATAGAAATAAAAACGATCGAGAGCGCAAATTAAAATGACTCCAAATAATACTAGCTCTTGAGTTCAAACTCGACTACAATGGTGTAGCGCACGGAACGGCAACGTCGCACTTTGCCCGCTTCCGAGCCATTTTTTTGAATTTTTTGGCGGGAAAACAGGTTTTGGCTTATAATTATGAAACCAAGAGGCCCAGAGATTTGAAATTAAACATCGTTTGTGCTGCTATTACAACGAATCATTTCATGTTTAAAATGAAACTCTAACTTATACAGTTACTCTAATTCACCATGTGTAAGCTGGAGACATGGGTCTCCAGCTTACACATACTTATCGGTTCGTAGCTCTTAAACTATTCAAGATTAAGTTTTGATATATTTGGAGTCGAATGCTGCAATTCGACCGCGAATTTTGAGGTATAAATTATAATCGTATCTTGAGTAATTACGAAGATACAGATGTGCAAGCCAGAGACATGGGTCTCCAGCTCGCACATAGTTTTACGATCGTAGTTTCAACAGTATTTCAGTGTGATGGCTAGTTTTTTTGGCTATCATTGCTGTCATTATTAGTTAAATTTCTAACTATATTCTGAAACCCTAACCTTACTGGTTTGCCTAAACGGCATGTGTCAGCTGGAGACACGTTTCGTCGGCTGACACACAAAAAACACCTCATAGTAACGAAGATCTGATTGCTGCAATTATATGACTGGAACGTTTCGATGGCTCTCATTATGCGTTAAACTATGGCAGGCTTAGAATTCGTTTTAGAGTAATGAGGAAGCTGTAGACATGTTCACGATCAGCTGACCTGACAGTTAGTATACACACAACTAACTTGCTAGTGTGCGCTGTGTACGTACACTACGTACGTACACAATCTGTAAACTACAGCTTGCACATGTGTTGGAAAAGATACAGAGTGTTTCAGGTTTGACTGTGATTTTATTGATTTATTTTGTTAGAAAACATAACTTTTAAAAATGACTATGAAACAGTACCTTATTTTTTGGCATCGTATTTAGTATGATTTTTAGATACCACCCTGTAAAGGAATGTAACTAATTTCGTTAGATCCTGTATTTATATGGAATTACAAAGTTATTAATGCAGTTGGTGTATCTAGAAAACTGGACTGCAATTGCAAAATATTTTAGTTTTTCCTTAATTTATACACTAAACACTAATTGAATTCAAAATTTGAAGCTTCTATGTCTACTAGAAGTCCCTTAGAGTTTTGATGATCGGTCAGTCAGTGAGTGACAAAATTAAGAACTTTGACTTGTTATAATTCTTACCCTACTGGTTCAAATTGAATGAAATTTGAAATATACCGTGTTTATATAATGCTTGCCTGGTTACTAGAAATACAGGCTTCTAGTTAAATCCATAACGAAGTTATAGGGGGTCGAAAATGGCCTGAACTGCTTCGAGAAAAGAATAGTACGGCCGTGCCGCTTTTTTTTGCTCGACTTGGCGGGGGCACTACCGTGCCCCCAGATTCGCTACGAAGCTATTAATTGTTTTATTGATTTTAGTTTTAAATTTATTTCTTCGATATGCTTCGCGATTAGGACACGATATTTATATCATAGCTTCTTTTACATGTCTTCTATGCACCCTGTTAATATCATGATATAATTCCATGGACTATTGAATTAATTGCCAAAAATATTAATATCCGTTATATTAATAATAAAAAAATATTCAAGCATAAATATTATTTCTATTTGTATTAACTAACATTTTAAGACATGTTTCTTGATCAGTTTAGCGTATCGTTTTACCTTCCTTCTAAAACACTTCATTTAAATTAGTACCCTACATATAAATTAAAATATTGAAGTGACAATCCTAGAACCCGGATATAACGGATATTATTATTTTTGGCAATTAATTCAATAGTCCATGAATTGAGAGAAGAATGGGGGTGGAAAAAACCATCTGCGACGATAAGCTTGCGGGAGTTGCGGGGGACCGCCGGAGCCCCGCAGCGGCGGAGCCGTGATAGAAATCATGCATGCTGCATTCTTGCATGCCATATGCAAGCTGCTGCTTGCTTGCATGCATGCTGCATGTTTGCTTCCATGCTTGCTTGAATGCTGCATGCTTGCTTGAATGCTGCATGCTTGCTTGCATGCTGCATGTTTGCCTTGCCATGCATGGTGTATGCTAGTATTACTCAGATATCATTGCTTGGGTGTATCCTGATTGGAATAAAAACATTCTGAGATATTATGATAGTTCTGCCTTTTAATGACTAAAGAAATGAAAGGTATGCCAAAAGAGGATTCTAACTGTAAACTTCTACGATATGATGGTTCTGCCTTTTGATGACTATAGATATAAATTTGTATGCCAGAAGACAATTCTGGTTGTGAACTTTCTGATTTATGATGTTTCTGCTTTTTCCTTATTCTGGATGATAAATTTATGCCTAAAGATGATTCTGGGTTACGAGATTATGAGTTTTGAACGTCTGATAAATAAGTGAATGCCAAATGATTTTTGCGAAATGAAGTTGATGCCATCCGCTATTATGCATAATAAAAATATGACATTAAAAATTCTGCAATACAAGGTAGACCCGATTTGATCATGAGCCGTACTTAAGTGTTTTATTGATAAAAATGAGTGGTTTTCATCAATGGCACACATTTGTAGGTACCTACTGCCTATCTCATTTAACTAGGCTACGATAATTTTTATTCTTTTACTAACAAACTATGATCTTATGTTGGTCGAAATAAAGATTTTTATTTATTATTTGTTAATTTAATTCGCGGTAGGCACTGCTGCACACCCCTTGTTGTAAACTTATAATAATTCGATTATAATTAACTAAACTTGTAAAGCGCCATCTATGGGTCTTACACAAAATTAAGCCTTTATCACAATCAAGCGTATCTGTTCAGCGCGGCCTATAAATATTTCTTGGTTCTACCAAATTACCACAGATGGCGCTACAACTCGATGAACTGCTTTAGTTTATGTAACTGTGGTAAAATCTGAACTGTACATCTCTTTGACTCCTACGGTCCTACAATAAACAGCTAACAAATTTTTTTCCTGGCGTCTTTCTTCTCAACACCCCTGGTTACACATATGATGAACAGGGTGCCTGGTGCGAGTTGCACAAAACAACCAAGTTACCGATCCGATTAAAAATTAACATTGACTTTCGATCAAAGTAAGTGACGCGATTATTTTGTGGAACTCGCACTAGGCCCTCATGTGTTCTGAGGACGAATGCCCGAGGCTGCGGACGAATACCCGAGGGCTTTCCCGGGGCGATAACCCACAGTTCTAACTCACTTAATGGCACCGGAGGACAAAGTCAGGATTTTAGTGGGTAGACTAGACGGGCCTCAGGCCCTCAGGTGTTCAGAGGACAATGGACTCTTTCTTAGGCCTCCCCCATACTAGCGTCTTACGAGCGTCGATCGACGTCGTGGCGTCCAATCAGCGTTAAGTAAATGCCGCTGCGCAAGCGTTGCGTCAACACTGATTGGATGCTGCCACGACATCGACGCTCGAAAGACGCTAGTGTTGGGGTCACTTACTGGTGTCCGCAGATGATGGGGACGTGGCAGCGCTGCGTGCAGGGCGCGTGCAGGCGGCCCTGGCGGCAGCGGCCGCAGCTGCCCGCGCACGCGTGACCGCACGCCAGCTCCTGCCCGCACGGCTCGGTGCAGTGCCTCAGGACCAGGCGAGCATCTACCGTAGACTCTTTTACTACACAAAAAAATAAAAAATAAATCAATTTCGACCATTTTCACCGTTAAGTCGATATCCAGGTCCCAGACCTATTGTATCGTGTAACTAACTGCTGCATTCAGAGACGTCAATTAACAATAATTGAGCGTGGATTAAATGTTTTTGTTCATTCTATATAATGGTCTTTATTCGTATCAGCTTTAGTATTATTGGTTTTCCTTAGGTAACCATTAAAGAAGTGACGTCTTTCAGTGCGACAGTAGGTAAGTTTGATTAATTATGTTTTAAATAAATTACAGCTGTACCCTGTGTAATGTGCACGAGCCTGTTTTAGGACAATTTTTTGTCCTATTGCTAAGTCCGTTTTGCTACAATTTAATATTGGAGATATCTATATCGGCTTAGTCGATAAATGCCTAATTCTTGAAATGCCTAGCATTCTATAAATGCCTTATTCTATTAATGCCCAATTCGTAAAAGGAATAATTCTTACAATGGCCAATTCTTAAAAGGACTAATTCTTAAAATGGCCATTTTTTTTTTATTTCCAGAAATGATTATTTGTTTACTTTCCTTTTCGTACGTACGTATTAGTTTAGTATGTATCAGCTCTATTTACATATTATGATTTACTGTGTAAAATTTAAATATGATTATGTACAATCTATAAGGACTAATTATAATTATATATATATTACATTTGATTTCATGTCATTTTTGCTACATTTTTATTTTAGATACTCGTCCTATATCCTTCCCAGAGTCTCTTGAGATATCTCCATCTCAGTGGTAAGTGGTAAGGTAAAAAAAAAACAAATATTGGGACGTGTAAAATGAAATTAAACAACGGTTAATTTGCAAAAATACATGCAGACTTAAACCTATTAATTCCTAGCTATAAGTGCGCTGCAGGAGTCTCATATTCTGGCTGTTTATTAATTGTCCGAAACTAGTTCATCAAGGGGCCATCCATAAATTACGTCACACGAATTTCAAAATATTTTGACCCCTCCCCCCATTGTAACAGAGCGCAGTCCGCAGAGCGAGTTGAACTTTTCGCCTACGATCTCTCTGCACTTACCAGCGTCACAGGGCTGGCCGCATCGGCCGCGGCAAGTGTGGTCCGAAACTAGTTCAATCAATCAATAGTGAGTATGTAATTTGTATAATTACCGTGTGCTTGCCTTACATTGCAAGGCAACATGACCTTGTGTCCGCAAGGCGAGCTGAACTTTTCGTCTACGATCTCTCTGCACTTGCTAGCGTCACAGGGCTGGCCGCACCGGCCGCGGCAAGTGTGCCCGCAGGGCAGCCGTCTCTGGCAAGGGTCCCTGCACATTTCCCGGGTCACCTCGGTTTTACACTCGACCTCGATACTGTGCCCGCACTCTGGTATCACTTTCTTAACCTGCAAGTTAAAGTTTGATTACAACTAGCGGAAGTTGAACGCTGGGCGACAGTTCCGATTGCGAAAGACCATTACGATTACGTGATTAACTTCAAATACTGTGCGCGGAGAGATATGATAATGTTATATCAATTCTAGCAAAGTCTATATTTATGGAATAAGTAGATAGCAGTTACTTTTTATTTATTTATTTTTATTTGAGATGGGCTTACTCTATGGGATCTACTTATTTTATGTACTACCCTTACAAAGTGGGCAGTGGACCTAGACATGTTTCATCCCGATTAAACGGGATGGTATAGATTTGGCAGTACCAACAGGCCGAAATATTAAAAAAATATATATAAAGGACCAAACCTTCTGGTTACAATCGCCGCATTTCTCATAGCACTTCTTCTTGCAGAAATGTGTGCAAGGCAAGACTCGTGCGCAGTTCTTTTTGCAAGCGTTCTCATCTACATCTTTGAAACAAGCCACGCGCTCGGAGTGCTTGCAGGTAGACCTCTTTTTAACAACCTTAAAATAAACAAAAATGTTAGTATTTTAATTACTTACTTTTCCTATCGTATAAAAAGCATAACATTTGGTATGATATTAAATCTGGTTTATAGGTCAGCACATCAAATGTTTATCAAACAACTTTATAAAATTTATAACACCTTAATACAAGTGAATAAATAAATACTTTTACCAATGTTACCAATTATCTAGCCCCAAAGCTACTATGGCGACTGGATAAACCTTTAACCAGAGTGGTGGCCAAATAGCTGCCATCATATTATGAACTTTACGCCCTTGAGTTAGGATTAAAAACCAATGAAAATTAAAAATGTTTATACCGGTCAAAGGGATAACGGATAAACATTACATCAAATACAAAAAATTGTGTAACGGTTTTTGGGGATTTCCTTACCTCTACAGTGCAGTCGCCACAGGTTTCGTGACACAGCTTGGTACACTGGTGATCTCCAAGGTCCCCCACAAGGTTTGCTGTGCATCCTTTTTTCGCTTTGGCACAAGGTTTCTGGCAGATATACTGGTGAAAATTTTAAGATAATTATATGTATAAATAAGTACTAAGTTTCTGTACATTATCGTGAAAATGAAATTACTTTAACCACTAAATACGACAATGAAATTTGCAGATTAGCAAATGTGTTTTGTTCACAATTAATGTTGATATTATAACTGTGGTTGGCATTCCAATAATATAAAAAAATATTAAAAGTTTACATAATAGGTACTAACTTGACCAAAATGTTCTATGGTACGAGGTACCTAGAGAAATTGTTTTTCTACATTTCCGAGAGAAGTTTTGATTAGCTATTCCAGCAGAAGTTATGGTCGTACTAGGGAATAACTTTCACTAGATATTAGAGATTATTATTTCTGTAGCTGCTTACTTTCTCGTGTTCAGGGTCGTCGGTGACGTGGCAGCGGCGGCGGCACTGGTGGCCGCACTTCTCCACGCGAGAAACGCACTGCACTATGCACTGCACCCGCTTCACTTCCATATGACACGGCTTCTTCGCCTGTTAACCAGTTCATAGTAATATTAGCTATCAAAGATTAGCTAGCAATCAAACACTGTTTGGCTGCACATTACACCACCTCCTACCTGCTTACTACAGGAGTCAGGTCAGGCAGGACTAAACTGTTGCGAACTATTGTTTAGTGTTTACTACGCGATGGTAGACCTTTAATATCGAATTCCTTTTTGTCGTTATTCTGATTTTTACTAACGAGAAAGATCGCTTACTCAAGACTTCTACTAATATCATAGTGTAATATAAACATTTAGTAAGACCCCTGAGTACGATTTAATTATTAGTATGGTATGTACCTAGTATTTAAATACTATCTCTATGTATGGTGTAGTTATTGAGTAACAAATAGAACATAAAAAATTGGTAAGCTTATTAAATATTTAAATATACAGGTAGTCTAATGGTCGCATAAATCGTATCATAGTACACTAGACACTAGTGCTACTGTTCCTAGACTTTGATACGTCGTTATAAAAAGTTTGTTAAAGTAGATATCAGCTTTATGTCCACTTATAGTTTTTCGTATTCCACTGAGCAGACGCAGTTACCTCATGACCACAGTCGGGCAGTACCACGTCGACAATGGTGATACACTTGACGGCTGGGTCAGTGGGCTCCTGGTGGCAAAGCACAGTCTGGTCGTGCCCGCAAGGGAGCGTCTTCGTCACCCGTTGTTTGCAGGGTTGACATTTTGCGGCGCACTTCAGAGGACACACGTGGCCCAGCTCACAGATCACTCTGAAACGATTTTTTTATTCATTACCTTTGTTACAGGTACAAGCTGAAATTTAGGCTGCGTCCAGATCTGGCGAATGCGCAGCTCGCACGCAGCTTGCGCGCGGCGTGCGTGCATTTTATGATGGTGCGCCGCGCGCGAGTCGCACGCGCGCAAGCTAAACGCCGCGCGCGCGCGACCGCGACTTTAGCTACACCTATTTCCTGGAACGTGAACTGAATGAAATTGCACGCTCGCAAATCGCGTGTTGCGCACACGTACTGTTCAAGCCTTGCATGAGTTGCACTAAATATAAGTAATACGTGTCTTTAGCTTAAACAACAGTACCATTCATTTTAAAATCAAAACTATTTTATTCCACTTTTGTCTATGAACTAAATGAATAATAATATCAACTCGCAGAAACTATGTGAAAATAAAAATGAATTTAAGAATAAAAGAACAAGTATTTAAAGCGTACCTACCTTTCGCAGCTCAAAGGACATTTAACTTCCTCGTGTCCTTGGTCATACCCGTGACAGATTTGAGGGCACGGGTGGCTGCATGCTGGCAAGTTGTGATTGCACATTAGCCGACAACCGCCTTCAGGCACATGTTCGAAGTCTTTTTCAGTCGATATCTAAGTAAATACATGTGTTTTTATTAAGAGTAGGCACCAGTGTAAGTGACTAACTTCCAAATTTTTAAGACGAATATAACTTAATATCCTATTCCAGACACAATTTTTGAAGAGGTCTATGACCTAGTTTTAGTATACACTTACAGTAGTAATTTGATCCGGGTGGTTTTCACATCTCAATCTAAGACTTGTGCCCAGGGAACAACCTTTTTCTAGAGTAGTCGCAATCTTAGTCCACAGCGGGGAATTCGCTTTCAGAATATCGATGTTTCCAAAAATGTAGAATCCTGCAAAAAAATTAATACTGCATACCTCAACCCTATATTATAAAATGCTTAAGTCAAAACTTTTATGCCAGAGTGGCGAACACGTACTGGAAGACGCGGCGTAGGCAAACCCACCCGGTGGACTCATGAACTAGTCAAGGTTGGTTGAGGGCAACCGTTAACCGAGGATACAACAGCCTAGAGCCGGTCGGTCCTGTATATGACCGGTCAGCAGCAGTGGACTTCCAGAGACTGATAGCATGTTTATTAAAATTAAGAACGTGATGTAAACAAACAAACCTTCTTTGGCTCTTGATAACGCAACACATATTCGGTTCTCTGTACCAAGAAATCCAATTCGGTTTTCGTCATTGTTCCGTACCAACGATAGCAGAATGATTTTAGATTCTTCGCCTTGATAATTGTCGACAACGGTTATTTTTACTTGGTTCAGAAACGCGTAATTTCCGCGTTGCTGCAAAAAATATTTATATACTTATACAGATATTTGAATATATGATTGTATTCATGATGTAGATTTAATGTTCATTATACTATATCACGACGGGGATCGTAGATAGTATATTATATTATGTTGAAATGAAAACAATCCGTTTCTCACAAGGAAATCAAATAAACTTAAGACTAGTAAAGGTTAACCACGGATACCAATCAGCAATTAACTTTCCGCTTCAAATGATAGTAATTTAAACTATTAAACTTGATTTCGTACACTTAATCTCTAAACATACTTTTTTCATATAAAACATCTGCCCGGAGTAGGCAGCCAGTATTGTGATATCTGCGGGCTCGTATCCTTGCTGCATCAGATAGTTGGCAGCACCAAGGACCACATTTGCTTCCTTTTTGTTTGATCTACTGGCGCTATCTTCTACTGCCTGAAATAGATTTTAAACTTTTAAATCAACTACTTACGTATAGTTAACAATAATTAAATCATGGTTAACTTAAATAGAGAGAAAAAACAAGGGCTCAGTTATGTAATATGTATGTAGAACTATTTAATCAATCTATTCAGCCTATTGCAGTCCACTGCTGGATGTAGAATAGAATAGAATAATTTCTTTGCTTACTGTTGTCTTTTATTTACGCGAACACGATACATTTAAATGAAACTACTTTTACGGATTATTTCGCGATTTATTAACATTTTATTTAACCTGACGTTTCGAACACTTTACAGCGTTCGTGGTCACAGCGTTGGTGGTTCGAAGACTAAGGTGTTATTCGTCTTTACAATATTTTGAAAAAATATAAACTACCGTCACTCAGTTAATATTAATTTGTGTTCCTATCTACGCAAAAAGAGCTAACTGTATCTAGAGGTCTTGCAGTGCGGGGCCTAGCATGGGATTTCGTTAAAACAGGATCCCATGCTAGTGGTATTTTCCAACCATCTTCTCTGTTGAAATTCGGGTGTCTTCTAATTTCAATTGCCTCCCGTAACATGCGAGGAACAAATCGTCGTTCTCTTGCAAGGACTTTAGGCTGGTCAAATCGTATGAAATGGTTGGGTATATCTAAGGCATGTTCACACACTGCAGACTTAGTATTCCGTCTATGTTTGATGTCGGCTATATGTTCTTTTACCCGCACGCCTATACTTCGTTTTGTTTGACCGATATAGGAGAGCCCACAGTCACATTCCAGTCTGTACACCCCCGCATCTTAAAGAGGTATGTTGCACTTGACAGGTGGTAAAAATTGGTTAATCTTTTTCGGCGGCTTGAAGTAGGTTTTGATTGAAGCGCGCTTCAAAATGTTTCTAATCTTGTCAGTGACACCCTTCATATAAGGTAGTACAGCAGGTTGGCGTTCGACGGTGGAATGCTGGACCCGGGGTCTGGAACGACGTGGTACCGGCAACTGGTTTTCCCGTAGTACCTTCCTGACATGCTGGAGCTCGCCAGCCAGGTGTTGGTCGTCACAGATACCCCTTGCTCTCTGAAACAATGATTTGCGCTACGGTAGCCAACTGTCGAGGATGATGGTGAGAGGCACCATTGAGGTATTTATCTGTATGGGTGGCTTTACGAAAAACTGTATGACTAAGAGTATGATCCGGATTCCTAGTAGACCACCCATACACCATCATCCTCGACAGTTGGCTACCGTACTACCGTACTGTACTACTACCTTATATGAAGGGTGTCACTGACAAGATTGGAAACATTTTGAAGCGCGCTTCAATCAAAACCTACTTCAAGCCGCCGAAAAAGATTAACCAATTTTTACAATCTGTCAAGTGCAACATACCTCTTCAAGATGCGGGGGTATACAGACTGGAATGTGACTGTGGGCTCTCCCTGTGGCTAAGAACGGATGGTAGCCGGCCGTGCGTCTGGATGTCCGATGGAAGAAAGGTGACGGTGGTATGAGCTCATGCAGCTCATGAGCACACTCTCCGAAGTACAATCTATAGAAGACCGATAGGCAAGCAACCTTGCGGCGGTGAGCCAGGCTGTGCAGCTTGGACGCCACCAGTTTTTTATCGCCTATTATTCTCTTGGCTCTGCGTTCCACCGAGTCAAGTGCAGCAAGTTGACCTTATATGGCAATTTGTAGTCGCAGATGTAAATAGTCCTATAATTGGTTCAGATTTCATCGCTCACTACCATCTCTTGCCTGACTGCGCAAACAGACGGATAGTCGATGGTAAGACCGGCCTGTCGAATAAAGCTATGGTGGCACCGCCCGACCAACTTAACGGCGTCAAAGCTGTCGTTACCACACAGGGTAGCTCACCTTATCTCGACATTCTACACCAGTTTCCCGATATTACAAAACCACCTGGCCTGCCGCATGAAGCCAAACATGAAACTGTCCATTTTATTATTACTACAGATGGACTACCTGTGAACAGTCGTCCTCGCCGCCTCGCCCCTGAAAAACTGAAAGCCGCACAACAAGCTTTCACAGATATGGTTCAGGCGGGAACAGCAACGCCATCCAGCAGCTCATGGTCATCGCCACTACACCTGGCACCTAAAAAAGACTCTACTTGGCACCTTGCGCAGATTATCGCGCTTTAAACGCCAGAACGATACCTGACCGGTATCCTGTTAGGCACATTGGCGACTTGGCTCATAACCTGAAAGGAGCTACAATCTTCAGTACCATCGACCTCGTAAAAGCTTACCAACAAATTCCTGTACATCCTCCAGATATCTGCAAAACCGCCATAATCACCACCTTTGGCCTCTTCGAATTCCCGTACATGAGCTTCGGACTTCGAAACGCCGGACAAACATTTCAGAGGTTTATTGATGAAGTCACTCGAGGATTAGATTTTGTTTTCCCATATGTCGATGATATCCTAGTTTATTCAGTTGAAGCATCCCTGCATCAAGAGCACCTCCGTTTATTATTCCAACGCTTGCAGAATTACGGCGTCTTCATAAACTGCGACAAGTGCGTATTTGGAGCAAAAGAGGTAACTTTTCTGGGCTACAACATCTCGGCAGCAGGCATCAGGCCTCCCAATCAACGTGTTAAAATCATCAAAGATTTCCCTTTACCCAAGACAGCTCAGGGCCCACGCAGGTTTTTAGGTATGCTTAATTTTTACCGCCAATTTATTCCCAAAGCAGCTGAGTATCAAGTTCCCCCTATCAATGTTCTCGCTAACGACAAACTCGTAGGTTCCAAACCCGTGCCTTGGACCCCAGATTTGGAATTCGCATTCCAGAAATGCAAGGAAAGTCTTTCTGACGCGACCCTGTTAGCCCATCCAGTTCCTAATGCTCCCCTTGGTCTGTTCACCGACGCGTCTAGTTCCCACGTCGGAGCAGCTCTCCAACAAAAAGTTGATGGCAAATGGCAACCTCTTGCTTTCTTCTGTAAAAAATTAAGCACAAAACAAACCCAGTGGCCAGCTTACTACCGTGAACTGCTGGCCGTTTATGAAAGCGTACAACATTTCCGCCACATACTCGAAGTCGAACATACTACCATATTTACGGACCATAAACCATTACTGTACGCATTCATCCAACGCCGTGAAAAACTTCCACCGCCTCAACTGAATCAGCTATCTTTTATAGGTCAATTTACCACGGACATACAATACATAAAGGGTGAAGAAAACATTGTCGCTGATGCCATGTCACGTATTGAAGCCATATCATTTGAAGGAAACCACCAAGCTCTCGCGACTTCACAGGAAACGGACAAGGAACTTTTAGACCTTCAATGTAGCTCCCCTAGCCTGCGTTTCTCTAAAGTCGTGCTTCCCGATTCAGGTATCGGCATTATTTGCGACGTGTCTACAGGCAAGCCACGCCCATATCTGACCCCTTCATTTCGTCGGGCAGCTTTCGATAAGCTACATAATTTTAGCCATCCTGGCGTCCGAGCAACTACCGGACCGTTACGTGTGGCTCTCAATCAGAAAAGATTGTCAGCAATGGACCCGATCTTGTATAGCCTGTCAGCGAAGCAAAATTTCGAGACATAACACCACTCCTCTTGGAACATTCGATCAACCGTCCAGTCGCTTCGCACACGTCCACATAGACATCATTGGCCCACTTCCCATTTGTAACGATTATCGGTATTGTTTAACGGCTATCGACAGGTTTTCTCGATGGCCCATGCACTCTATTACGGCTGAAGAAGTTGCCGAAACTTTTACTAAAGAGTGGATTTCCCGTTTTGGCGTTCCCTCCACTATCACAACCGACCAAGGCTCTCAATTTGAGTCTGAACTCTTCCGCCGTCTTATGCAAAGTTTCGCAACAAAACGAATCCGAACAACCTCTTACCATCCTATAGCTAACGGGATGATCGAACGGATTCACCGTCAACTAAAAGCTGCCCTCATGTGCCATGACAACTCATGGGTCGCATCTCTACCATTCGTTTTGCTAGGTATGAGAACAGCGTTCAAGGAAGATCTTAAAGCCACAGCCGCAGAAATGCTTTACGGTGAAAATTTGCGTTTGCCGGGAGAGATGCTTGCACCTGCTTCTTCTAATCCTGAAACAACCGAAAGCCCAACCGATTTCATTTGTAAATTGCGCCGCAGAATGTCAAATATAAGGCCAATTCCTGCCTCACGCCACTCAGAGCCCTCCACTTTTATATTTAAAGATCTTGACTCTGCGTCTCACGTTTTTCTACGCGATGACACGGTTCGACGACCCCTTCAGCCGCCTCGTAAAATTTTAGAGCGCTCTAGAGATGGTAAAACCCTGACCATAAGTATAAAAGGTAGGAAATCAACAGTCAGTATCGACCGAGTAAAGCCTGCGTTCCTCGAACATAATGTCACCAACTATGAACAAAACACATTTAACCAACCTGCTAAATCATGCATAGAAAGAACAACACCAGAACCTGCATCTACTCCTGCTGAAGCCGCAACCCCAGAAAAACTGCCATACACTACGCGTGCTGGCAGGCGCGTAAAATTCAAGAATCAGAACGAATATATAAGGTCCGATTTTATTAGTGTTCATCCTGTTAACCTGTGAGTTGAGTGAAAAGCAATCGAAAAAACCAATTTTCAAATGTGTACCATAAAAACTAAAAAAGTTAAAAATCAACAACATTGACTTCTTATTACATAAACTCGTCCTATCTTTGCTACGTTTAACCATCTGGTTATCCGTCTTATTCCTTCCCCTTGTACAGAGCAAGAAAGAGTTGAAGATAGGTAGTTTATGCAATATGAAGTCGATGTTGTTATATTGTAATTTATTTTTAACTTTTTTAGTTTTTATGATAGTCATTTGAAAGTTGGTTTTTACGATTGCTTTTCACCTACATAGTCACAGGTTAACAGTATGAACACTAACAAAATCGGACCTTATATATTCTTTTCTTAAATTATACTATCTTTCTCCGTGGGGGGGTGGTGTGGCGTTCTGAAATCATTGATTTCGGAACGTAACTCTGGCTGTCAAAAATGTTTGCGTTAGGTTGGTTAGAAGCCTGTGTAAGAATCCTCAGGAGACCATCACGAACGCGTACTTGTTTGTCATTTTGTTATTATTACCAAAACGCTATAATATAATTAGCTATGCACTAGTAATAAGTTGGTACCTTTACCTTATAATACCAGTGTGTGTTAAACGTAAGGAGCATTACAATAAACCTACATTGTTTATCTTACCTCGGGTTTAATTTCGGCATGGGAGATGCCGATTAACAAACTCCCAAAGTTAGATTGGCACAACTGTTTTTCATTTTGGCGCGGAGTTTGAGTTACATCTGATAAAATGATTAAATAAAGTATTGTTTTTAGTTATACCATATCTAGTGTGTATTGCGAATTTCATAATGGACAAAAACATCAAACAAAGAGTTTGTCTTAAATTTTTCATCGCCAATGAGATTTCGTGTTCGGTCTCTGAAAATGTTACAGAAGGCTTACAGTCAATCAACTTTATCAAAAACACGTGTTTATGAGTGGTACAAATCGTTCAAAAGCGGTCGAGATGTGATGGAAGATTTGCCTCGCTCTAGTAGGCCATCAACGTCTGCTACTGAAGATAACATCGCAAAAGGGAAGGAAATAGTGACTGAAAATCCTCATTCAAGTTTGAGAGAGCTAGCCGTCGAACTTTCTGTGTCACACGAGTCGATTCGTACCATTTTAAATAATCAATTGGGTATGAAACATGCTGCCGCTCGGCTAGTCCCAAAAGACCTGAATTTTCTCCAAAAACTCAATCGCAAAAGAGTCGCTGAGGACATGCTAGGATGAGTCAATTCCTACCCAACATTCATGAAACGCATTGTTACTGGTGACGAGACGTGGGTTTACGAGTTTGACATGCAAACTAGTCAACAAGCTTCGGAATGGCGCCTTCCAACTGAACGGAAACGCGATCGAAAGTCAAAGTCATGTTGAAAGTTTTCTTTGACTGTCGCGGTGTTGTGCACTCAGAATTCTTGCCAGAAGGTCAAACGATAAAAAAAGAGTATTATTTAAGCGCTATGCGGCATTTAAGAGAGCAAATTAGACGAAAAAGGCCACAATTGTGGAATGAAAATTCTTGGATTTTGCACCACGATAATGCGCCTTCCCACAAGGCCATCATTGTGAACGAATTTTTGACCAAAAACTTAACAAATACCATCGAGCAGCCGCCACCTTATTCACCAGATATGGCTCCAGCCGACTTCTTTCTTTTTACTAAACTCAAATTACCACTTCGTGGCACCCGGTTTCATAAGGTAGAAGACATAAAGGAGAATTCGCGGCGAGAACTGAACTCGATTCCGGAAAAAGCGTTATAAAATTTTTTTGATGATTGGATTATTCGTTGGCGAAAGTGTATCGCTTCTGAAGGAGCATTCTTTGAAGGTGATAAAATAAATTTGGATGAATAACTAACATTTTGTGTATTATTGATCTTTTCCTGGTACTTTCTTGACAGAGTAGTATAGTAAATTAAAAAAAAACACAAAGTCACAGCAATAGCCTAGAATAATTTATGAATTATCAAACTACTCCTTTAAAGAATAAAAACACTTTTCTAAAAGCCAGGCATACAGTTGTCTCTTCAACAGATCAGAGAGATCAACAGAGGTAAATTCTTTAAATGCTCCGGGAGCCTGTTATAAATTTTGATTGACATGCAAAAAGAGCCTCGTCGAAATAGCTGGCTGGAGTCTTATATTTGGTAATAATGTTCTGTTCGGGTGCCTTGTCAGTTTATTCTTAAAATCCCATCTTGTGGTATAGTATTCAGGGTGTTCTCGTTCAAAAATGCATATTTGTTTAATATACAATGTGATAGGGGCGGTGTGAGCTAAGATGTGATCCATAAATTAATTAATAAACTGTTCAAAACGCTTCCAATGAACTTCGGTCGAATCACCGCATGTTAAAAGCTTGCCAACAAAGCTTACAATTACAACAGAGGTCATTTTGAACGATGATTGTATTATTTAAAAAACTTTTAATTCCTTAGTTGCTCAAAATAAAAAAAATAAACATAAGTTAAGCAATAAAATAAGTTTTTTATCGTTTTATTTAAAGCTAAAAACTATACGTTAACAACGAGCGAGAGCAAAAAAAGCACAAAATGGCTGCTATTTATTGAGGGTAGGAGTACACCCCAAATTATTTTTTTTCGATAAAATTAGATATCCTACTTAGCCTCAGGGGCGTGCGGTGCATATAGGCAATTAGGCAGTGCCTACCTGATAAATGAAATGAGGTAGGCAGAAGGTACTTACAAATGTGTTTTGTTGAAGAAAACCACTGATTATCATCATTAATACACATTTGTAAATACCTTCTGCCTACCTCGAAATAAAACCAATGCCCGCCACTGCGTTAGCCTTAACGGGTTAGAACTACCGCCCCTATCACATTGTATAAGCAGGGCAGCGAAAGAATATGTAGCCTTTTAAATAAAGGTCTACAAGTCTCCAGAAAATAAGCCTCCCAAAGAGCGCCTAACAGCGTGATCTCCCACTTTTATCATTTATCCAATGCCATCCTTCACTTCTTACTTCCATCTAGAACTATTTAATGAAATTTATTTATTCAAAAAATATAGCAGAGTGGCCTACCTCATTCTTAGAACGACAATCCGTAGACGTGGTAGTCGGTGACTTAAAAATGCAAGAGAATGTTAATGCGTGGTGTTTAAACGTAGCCTATAATTACCTCTTCCTTAAAATTGTGTGTAAAGAAGAACATGTTGGTAGTGATACCGCGGACGCGCGGGAATGCCTCGACCGAGGGGTGGTTAGCCAGGTCGGGGTAGATGTGAGGCGAGATGAGCGCCGCGATCTCGGGCCTCATGCGGTGCTGCACGCTCAGCCGCCGGCTGTGCATGTTGTTCAAGATCATACGTTCGAACAACGACACCTCGATGTCGTAGTGCCTTGCCAGTTTCATATATGATGCCGAAGGACGCAGCTGTTGGTGGTCACCTATTTAAAAAAGTATTATGATTTTATTAGAATAGTTTGTTACGGGATTGCTCGGAGTTACTCCGTGATCATGGCGCTTGCAACAGTGCCGAAATATCGGGAACTCAAAAATAAGGTACATGGTAGCAATCCCGTAACAAACTATTCTAATGCTAGTGACCATGAAAGTTTAAAAGAATATAAAGTATTATGATCTTAAAGAGCTTGCTACTGCAGCGAACTAAACATCATTGTCTATCTTGAAATGAAGTAGATATCGGCTTGGTACTCAAAGTATCATAAGACTGTTACTTTGAAAATTCCAAAAACTATGTATACATTTGAAAATCTGCTTTAAATGCTGCTGCCTATATCTGAGATATGAGATATATTCTGAGATATATTGGACAACATCACATACATTTCTCTGATCCTAAAGTACTTGTGTTATAGAAATCAGAAACAACGACGGTACCACAACACCCAGACCCGAGCCAATATAGAAAAGTTCGTTTTCTACATTGACCCGACCGGGGATCGAACCCAGAACCTCAGAGATGGCGGCGCCATTTAAAGTCCGGCGTGCTCGGCTACGGAGGTTGTCGAACTATATCGTATTAAGTATTAAGTTCTTACCTATGAGAATAAGGTGCTCGCAGTGACTTGTCAACGAGGAGATAATATGTTGCTCTAATACTTCTGCGGCTTCTTCCACGATCACTATAAGTACAATATTAAAATAAAACGGTGCATGATTTAGGTATTACAATGGATCTATGAGTAATAGAATATGTGCATTATTAGTTTAGTTCTGTCAACCCAATACCGATAGAAAACGTCCAAGTTTACCTATAGGAGGTGCAAG
Organism: Anania fuscalis; assembly: GCA_950371115.1. Taxonomy (NCBI): domain Eukaryota; kingdom Metazoa; phylum Arthropoda; class Insecta; order Lepidoptera; family Crambidae; genus Anania; species Anania fuscalis. The sequence continues at coordinate 11,539,940 of OX493335.1, read as the reverse complement.
TGCCGCCAGTAATTTTCTCAGTCGAGCCGCCCCGCTCGTAGTCATGCCAACTACCTGAATCCCACGAAGCATTGCAAGATCTAAGTTCATCCTAGATTCTTCGTAAGCTACTGATGCTACATTCATTTCCTCCTGCAATGAAATATTAGTAAAAAGTTAATCGAGTTTGATTAGTAGGTTATTACGTGTATTATGATATTGATAGTGACATGCTTGCTGCACCACACACCACTATTGTCTCCAATGGTGAAAACGTGGTTTAAAGTATTTAACACTAAACAAAGAGTTGTCGTGACATACTTGCAATGGTGCGATTTGCTCTCTGATTTTATTTATCGCCGTATTTGCCCAGGTGAAGTATAAGGACCATCGGTCTAGACTTGATAATTCCCATAGATTCTCTCCTTCTATAATAGGACGCGGTACTCCACGTACTCGATATCTTTCTCGCATTTCCTGCAAACGAGATTATTAATTCAATAAAAATGCCACCAAAACTAAAGTTACTAAAAGCTTAGATTCGATATTATTTAAAAAATATAATAAAATAATTGCTTTTCACAATTACACTATGTGATTGTCTAGCTAGCCCCAAACTAAGCAAAGTTTTATATTATTTCCATAGAGAAGGTTCTTGTGTTAGGGCAAAGTCATAAGTTTTATTGGTTTTTTTTTTCACACTATGTTCAACAGTTGACGTCCTGTGGCTGAAATGATGTTAAAACTGATAGGTTATACAGGTTGTTTTATTACACCAACTTACCAAAAACTTGCCTTTCATTTTAAAAACTTCACACATATCCGTTTCAATGGATTGCATTTCTTGTCTTGTAGGATTCTTCTTTGAGACATAAATATGTTTCAATTCTCTTATTTTTTTTTCGGCATCATTTAACATGAAAGAAGTTTTCACTTCGATACCATTTATTTCAATTTCTTTTAACAGGTCATCTAAGATTGTTTCAGTTCTTTCATGCGTATTATCTTGATGGTCTATCTGATTTTCTGTCCAGTCATCTTCATCGAAAATCTTTTCCATAATATTATTAGTATTATAATATTGTTGATCAAATTCCATATTTTCAAACAACCAATATAATAGTTGGTCTCCTACCACTCTCTTTCTGTTTTGATAATGTCTCAACAAATTCACTTCCGGTACGTACTTTGCCATACTGTCATAAGTCAGAACACCGTTGCTCAGCGAATCAATTTGTTTTTGAGCTACAAGCAGTTTTGTCATTATTGATTTCAAATTTCGTTTCTCAGATAGAAACAAATTGTTAGCTTCACAATGTTTTTTATTTCGTCTGAGATTGTTTAACGATATTTTTTCCATTGCTTCGTTTCTAGATTGGCCTCCGATACGCACAATCGAATCTGTTACTCCCAAAATGTGTTCTAAGAATTGATCCAATGCGTGGTTTGTGTAGCATATAACCAGCATAAGGCAGTATCTGCGGTCGGCTCGGAGATTTTTCAGCAAAGTTTGAGCTACTTTTACCCCAAGATATGTTTTACCGGTACCCGGTGGACCTTGAATCACCGCGAACTCGTGTGTAAGCGCAAGTTTATAAGCTTCGAATTGACTTTCATTTAAACCTAAATCTTCTTTATTAGGCCAAGTATTAGGCTGCAAAACTCGAAATTTTGTTTCCATTGCCATTTCTGTTTCTACTTCAAATATAGTTTCCTGCAGTAAATATTTCGGAGGATAGGGTATTGGCTGCAAATATTTAATAACATTTGTTATGACTTATTAAGAAAACATACCTGCATGCATAAAAACATAGTTCAAACGATAATCTATGCACTCGGAATACTGAGTTGTGAATACATGATTACTAATAGATTATTTTATTATTACTTCCCTGCTGTCAGGGTACTTAGTTACTAAGCGCAATTCGTTCTTAAGTTATTAATTCACCAAGTACCTATACCTATTCTATTATGTACTTACATCTACTTTCACGACGTATTTGCTCATTGCGACGTGTGGAGCAAAGTTAGGATCTTGTAATGCTTTCAGAACATGGAAATATGGTTCAAAGTAAACTTCGCTTTCAATCATTACATACGGATCTTGCGTTTTGTTTATGTTGTCGGTATTGATTGAATTGCTATTTTCAACAACTGTTATTGGAATCTGAAACCCGACATTTTGTGGTTATAAGGTACTACATGTACATATTTTCCTTCCTCCGATAAGAATGTAGGTAACTTATTCTAGAATCATGTTGAAGTGTGGTCTAGCCCTCCCAATATAAGGCTCCATTTGGAATTAGGGGATGTACAGTATATTGTAATTAATACTCTTTGCGTACCGCTTTGTAAAAGACTCACGGTTATTGATGCGAAAAGTTGAACGGATTACGTTCAAAGACAGGAAAAACAACTGTTAACATCGGATGGCATCGCAAATAAATACAAATTAATTTCACTATGAGTTGAGCAAGGCATGTATTATTTTATAGTTTATTTATCACAATAAATGAATTACTTGTTCTGTAGAATAAATAATCATTTATTAATTACCTAATATAATAAGTAAACTTCAGTTTTTACTTTACTAAAATTGACTGGTATTAGTAGAATCGAAAAATAGATATACCCATACCTTTCCTTGACTTAAACAGTTTGTGTCTCGATCCAATATTGTGGCAACAATAAAAGTATTGCAGTTATCCCTGGTAAATAACAAAAGTGACCCAAATATGAATCGTTTGCTGTAGTTCCAATTGATTTTCTTCAGTTTTTTAACTGTGTTTTCATCTAGTTGTATAATAAGCCCAGCCTTGGTGGAAGAAATATAGGGTCCAATGAATTTCACATTCCGATATACCCTGAAATAAAATATTCATTGCAATTATAATTTTTGGTTGTTCAGGTTTTTTGTAAATGAGAGGACTAAAATGGCATGTATTTTACTGAATAAGACAACGCTGCACTTACCGTATATTATCATATTTCTTTTTATTTGGATCGTTAGTATATTGGACTGTAACAAAAAATGTGAAAAATTATAATAATAAGTAAGAATTAAATGCGTTGAATGTTGATCAGATGACCACGAGAGTCTATAAACATAATTCAAGGGCTCTACGCCAAAGAACCTATACATTAAACTACTAAATATGGGTACTGCAAAACTACACACGTATCGATTATTTTTGATCTCGACCAGCATAAAAATCGATATGTGAGTTGAGTGCAGTACGTCGAGGCCTTAGTCCAGGCTGTTATTCAACAACTCGTCGGAGTTCAGTATCATAGACAACTTTATACTTACGCAGACCCTCGCGAAGTGGTCCGAAGCAGTCTTCTCGCAGCAGACGGAACTGCACGTCGAGGTAGTGGTCGATGTCGCGGTATCCACCGCGCACCACATTGGCGCGCACGTACGCAGGCTTGTCTAGCAGCTCCTCGCGACTCGGTATCACGCTTAGCTGTCGAAAGTCCTCAGGCGGCTCGTCTTCTTGTTCATCCTTCTTCTTCTCTTTGGTTTCGTGTTCGTCCTAAAATTTTAAAGTTGTTTTTGGAAGACTAAAGTGTAAAATCAGGCTTTACTATCTAAAAGTAAACATGTGTGGGGAAAAACGGGATCAATAGGTTTTTAACCGAATGAATGATTTGTATATGTTGAAGTATATTTGTATAGTTTACATAACTTTCATAATATCTGTTGTGTTATATCTATATTATTTATATAATTTGTATGTCCTTTATCACACCGCCCACAAAACGTCTCTGTTTAGCGTAATGGACGACTGGTAGAGAATGCCTCATGGCATAAAGTCCACCTATTGTAGATTTTTAATTTGTGCAATAATGTTTAAATAAATAAATAGTATATTTAGTTAGTAATACACGTAGTAGATTAGGTAGGTAGGTACTTACTCTGTGGTAATACCGAAGTTGGTGAGATTATTATTGTTATACATAGGTATTTAAATATTTGTTATATTTTATGTGTGAAGGTATGATTCCGAACTCAGCAGCACGCAGCACTGTTGAACTGAGTTCACAATCACACCTTTACTTTACCGCATCCTTTGAACGCTGCATGCCGCAATAGTTGAACTTTTATGCTGTGTTGGTTTTTCATGGTGGATAGACAGAATAAATTATACATTATTTCGCTTACTTACCTCCTTTTTCATTTCAAACATCGTAAGACTATCTCTCAGATCTCGAAGTTTTATGTTATTTACTTCAGATAGTACAAAATTGTGTCTACTGTTTAATTCGTCTAGACAGCTTTTTGTTGTTCCTTCTATTAATGATCTTAATTTTTGCAAGGCCACAGATGGCACCAACTTAAAAATGCACTCGGAAAAAGTCATTAGATTTTTCCAAAAATCATCTTGATTGTTCCAGTAAAATCGGTTTCTCTCTCTCGCTCTTTTATCATCGTATGGCAAATTAATCAAATAGTCCCTGAGATATAGGACAAACTGTGAGTTACAAACGTCTAATAGCAATCTCAATTTTAACTCGGGAAAAGTTGATAAACTAATTTTTGCCAAAATTTGTATGGTTAGAACGTAAATATCTCCTTCTACTGGTTTTGAAATAAGACTCAGGAACGACTCTTTTCTTTCGTTTAATTTAGCAATAATGTCGATGGGGTCAGCTAGAGCAATTTCTTCCAAAGATTTAAACCCCATTCCTCTGTTATTATGATTATGCCACCCACGATTCCCCGGTTGCCGGTAATTGTTCATGTTATCGGGGTTACGGTACGGCATGGGTCGTCGCAAATTCTCTTGGTTGTCTCTTACATTTTGATTAAATGCATGCGGCATGTTGCGATTGATACCTGAAGCATTTCGAATTCATTATAAAAAAATAAAATATTTAGAAAACCGGCCAAGTTGAACTCGCGTCTCGCGCTTCAAGGGTCCATCGATTGTTTCATACCACATTCATACAGTTCAGCACAAAAATGTATCTTTTGTTAACCTAACAAATTAAAATAACATGCATGCAACATGCATTGCATGCACGATTAGCACTAAAAGGTGGTATTAAAAGAAAATACCAACGTACTTACAAAGTACTGTTATAGAGCAAGAGCCAGCGACGGCCAGACCTTCGTTATATCATAAAAGCTGAAAGTTTTTCTATGTGTGCCTCTAGTATAGGTAGGAACGATCCCCACCTATGATACTTGGGTAGTGGTTCCTTTGGCAGGTAACAGGTAGCAAAGGTGTATAACATTCGATCTAATATTTATTAATCTATTAAACTTAATTTTTTTATATTTTATTCATAACAACATTAAAACTCGCGTTACTCATTGCCAGACACTTAGTACGGTTCCAACCCCCTGCCGGACACCCCTAAACTATAATATTTTTTAATTCTACTTACGTTATCTTGTAAAAGCTAAATTTTATATATGTTTTTTGGGGAACTATTAAACGATGTTTCCCTAGTAGCCAGACATTTTCGAGGGTTCTATCATCCTGACAGACACATTGAATCGGGCAGAAGTTGTGAGAGCGCGGAGCATATGCAGTTACGGGTGTGAGTGAAACAGAGCGTTCGGTTTATTGCAACTTTTTACTGCACATCAGCTGTTGTTTATTTAGAATTTTCTCGTGATCTTTTTTTTTAATTTATCAAGAAGTTATATTAAATAAAATTATTCCAGTCCGGATACAAAATTTTTAACACAATATTAATTAAAAATCTTATAATAAAAAATATAGTACTCCAGGTAAACATAGAAGTGGCCGTCCTATGAAACAAATGGATGATTTTACTATATGTTCACTGCGCCAAAAAATACAGTTTTTTTATTCGGTACGAAAAGAGGTAGCGACACTGAGAAAATTGCTGATTGTTGTCAAAATGGAACTTGAATTTGATTGCTCCTTGGAACATTTGCGTAAAATAAAACTTGAAAAAGAATATTATGAACGAGGAAGAACACTATACCAAGATAAAGATGAATTAGTCATTCGCACAGACGACGATAGCAGCAGCGATGACAGCTTTTCTGGTTTAGAAGATGATGAGTATATGGGTGTCGAATATTTGGAATCAAATGATAGCGAGTGATTTTGCTAATAATAATTAAATATTATACTTTTGGTGGGCAAAATAAACAAACATATTTGGATTTTAGTTTATTGTTTTAATAGTAACTTCAAGTGAGGCCTATGCCCTGCAGTGGGACGCATATAGGCATACTTAACTTGTATGGATATGACATTAGGTTTTCTTCTTTACCTCAATCTCTTTTTACGTTATGACCAATTTTTAATATAAAAAGAATTGAAAGAAATCGATTTATCTATTTAACCCCTAACAGGGATCCGCAGAGATCAGTCACCTATATATATAGATTTTTAAAAATTTCAAACCATTTGTTAGCCTCAATTAGGTACTTAGGTTACAAAAAATATATTACCAGTTAGCTTCTTATCGGTTTCTAACCTATTAAATGAAAGTTGCTTAAATTCTTCGGGTTGTTTATTAAATACTTATAAAATAATTATGCATTTTTATTAAACCTACTCTCTGGAGTAAAGGTATGATTCCGAACAATGAGTGTCGCGCAGAAGTTCTGCTACTGCTTGCTGCGTAGCTTAGAATGTAATCTCATATGAACTCGTAAATAATATATTATTATGGGGACCAGTAGTGCTGCGGTAGCACTGCTGCATTCTGCTGAGTTCGGAATCATACCTGTAACCTACTTTTAGGTCTACGATACGGCAAGTTTGCCCATAATAAGGCTAGATTGTGATTCCAAAAAAACATGTCAGGAAATTTTGATACGGATTTAAAAAAACAAAAAAAATCTGTAAGTATCAAAATCATTTTGGTCGCACTATACAGGGTTGCTACTTAAACAACAGTGGCGCCCTCATTTTATTTCATGACTTTTTAGACAAGCTGTAACTGCATATGCTCCGCGCTCTCACAACTTCTGCCCGATTCAATGTGTCTGTCAGGATGATAGAACCCTCGAAAATGTCTGGCTACTAGGGAAACATCGTTTAATAGTTCCCCAAAAAACATATATAAAATTTAGCTTTTACAAGATAACGTAAGTAGAATTAAAAAATATTATAGTTTAGGGGTGTCCGGCAGGGGGTTGGAACCGTACTAAGTGTCTGGCAATGAGTAACGCGAGTTTTAATGTTGTTATGAATAAAATATAAAAAAATTAAGTTTAATAGATTAATAAATATTAGATCGAATGTTATACACCTTTGCTACCTGTTACCTGCCAAAGGAACCACTACCCAAGTATCATAGGTGGGGATCGTTCCTACCTATACTAGAGGCACACATAGAAAAACTTTCAGCTTTTATGATATAACGAAGGTCTGGCCGTCGCTGGCTCTTGGACTATTAAGCGTGCTTCGCGCTTAGCGAACTTTATGAATTAACGAATACATACCTCTTAAAGGCCTTTGTGCTTCTCTTTGAAATAGTGGTGAATTTTGCATGCGATGATTATTATAATTTGGCTGGCCTCCACGACCACGACCACGACCATGGCGCGGCCAATTCTGCCGTCTTGGAGGTAGACCTGTCACATTAACTTATAGAAATGAGTAAGTATTTACTGATTACTTGCAATCAAACTAGGTTGCGCAGATATTCGTCAAATACTTGTTTGGTCATAATATCCTAGACAAATTGTATTCGCAATTCGTCAAATCCTTTAATGGTCATATCCTCCTACACAAGTCAAAGTCTTGATTTGTCATTTTCGCAATTCGTCAATTTATTAATTCATCAAATTTTTTTTTTTTTATATTTATTCGTTAAACACGTGATTTGTCTAGTCATTGTGAGATCGAATACTTAAGTGTTTCATCTATCTATACATATACACATAAATAAAAAAAAAGTATCCCTATTTTCCCTTAGTCACGGAATCACGCATGAACAAGTGGACCAATTTCGCTAATTCTTTTTTTGTTGTATTATTGGTAAAATCTTTATTAGAATAAATAAACATAGAGCTTTCACTTAGTTAGGGTTTATCAAAGACCCTGCTGCTGTCCCCGACTTCGTTCTCGTGGTCTTTTGTTTTCATAAATTTTCATCTTTTTCTTTCATAAGAACCTTCTCCTGAAAATAACAAAAAAAACGTCTAAGTGCGTGTCGTGCCACGCGTAGTATAGGGTTCCGTAGTTGTCCGTCGTTACACTTTCAGCAATTACTTTATCTAAGTCAATTTCAATGGAAGTTTTATTGGGGCTTCACCTGCGTTACGCCTAACGTTCAAATAACGGCATGATTAGCGTTAACTAAATTTAAGCACTAAGTTACGCGCTAAGTGCGTGGCCACACTTTTTTGACGTTTGATTCTAGCGTCTAGTGACTTAGTTAGCGTGTGATCTGTAAGTGTGTCTTTACAATAAATAAAAAAAACGCTTCCAAGAACTTAATACTTTTCTCATTTTGTCTACTCCATCCTTAACATAATAACTATGAACTTTAACATTTATTTCACAAAGAGTTTTTGAATGTGACCGTGTTTTAACATGTTTAGTGTAGTAGTTGTAGCCACAACAACGCACTAGACGTCCGCTTAATCCCTTCGATGTGTCAAAAGTTACCGCCGTCCGAGCTATAAATGTGACCGTGTTTTAACATGTTTAGTGTAGTAGTTGTAGCCACAACGCACTAGACGTCCGCTTAATCCCTTTGTTGTGTCAAAAGTTACCGCCGTCCGAGCTATCGCCTGAAAGACGATGAAAATTAAAATTCATCGCCACGTTACATGCATGGGACCTACTCTATTTTTTTTTATTTCTACATTTTATTCTACCACTTTGCCGGCATAATTGATATAGGTACAAAATAACAGCTCTCTAGTGTCAACAGTCTTCAAGCAAAACCTCGGACGGACAGACAGACAGACATGACGAAACTATAAGGGTTTTCTTGGACTACGGAACCTAAAAAACTGAAAAAAACAACAAAAAAAGAATTGTCGAAATTGGTCCACTTGTTCACGCGTAATTCCATAATCATTGGGTTGGGTTTGTTTAAGATCCCGTCCAGAGACTATTCGAGTGCGTTACTACAGCTAGAAGTTGTCAAGAATCGTCATCTAAGTGCAATAGATGATTAGATATTCAGCTTCTGTAAATGGTAAGCAGATTTTTAAATTTGGTAAGCTCATAGTTTTTCATTAATTTGTTAAAAAAAGGTTCTGGCTGGAGAAACGTTACCGCACCCAGATGTTTTGTTTTCTAACGGGTATGTTGAAATAAATGTTATGTAAATAATTAGAAATGAATTTGAAATAAATGTTAAAATCTAATTTATATCTGTATTTGTTATGGTAGCAAAATTTTTGAAATCCTGCTGGGGTAACCTTTGCACAATTGATGTATCTCGGAATTGACTAAACGGACGATTATAATTTTTGTACAGGAGATCTGACTAATTTGTTATAACTTGTTAAGCTATAAAAAATCCACAATAATGCACCGTCAGAATAATACGTGTTTGGTACAGACGGGTAACCCTAGTGTTATGGTGTGGGTGTTGTGGTACTGTCGTTGTTTCCGATTTCTATAACACAAGTGCTGTAAACAAAGCAATGTATGTGATATTGTCCAATAAAACCCGGAATCTCAGAGATTGCATCATAATAAAGCATTAACTAACTAAATACTTACTGTCGCAATTTGTACCTTGTAAATTGGTACCTAAGTAATAAGTACCCTACCTCCCGTATCAATAGAATGGTCAAACGGGTAGGTAGATACAGGGTTACATTGCAAGGTAGTGCCAATTTATCAGGGACCTCTCAGAATCAGCAAATAAATCAATCTACGTAAAAACCAAACTATTTTATAATTATTATTACAATCCGCTCAATAATCTTGTCTCAATTATAAAAAAAAAATACGCACGCATTATCTTCTTCTTCTTTTTTGCGTGTCGATTCACTCAGGCTTTTATATATGTAAGGACCAAAACTCAGCAACCGCACCGATATAGCACTATCGGTGGCCTTGTACAGATCCTCGCGTGTGCAGGTGTAGGGACACGCAGGGCATAACAGGAGATGTGCCATTATCTGGCGGGAAATGCCACAAAGACATGCGCTCTCCAAGCTGTAACTGGGCTTGTGCATGTTCTCCTTGCTTTGGCCTACTTGGGCCCGTAGTCTATTTAGGGACTTCCAGGTTGCCCAAGGTAGTTCATGTCCAGGGGGCGGTTGCTCTGATGGCTCTTTATTCGGGTCTATGTGATATCTCTCCTTCCATAGGTTTAAGCGGGCGTCTTTAACATCCCCGTCCAAAGAGGGAACTTTCTTAATAAAGTTATGAAGGCTCTTTAGACTCTGGGCCACCGGCACGTGGTGGTGGAAGGAGTGCCGCGGGTCATTTTCTTTTTTACGACGCTCCAGACTTCCGGAGTGCTAGCCACATCTCTCCGGACGTCCGGGGGAGTGACACCAGCCAGCAAATACAGCAAGCCAAGTAGCCAACGGAAGTTGGCCTAAGACAGCCCGTGATGATTCGGCATGCTTCGTTTAGTGCTGCATTCACTAGCTAATTAGTTAGTGTACAAGCCAGAAATTTCACTGGTTTAAAATTGAAGTGTATACCTTATTATTGATATAAGATTCGGTTACGTCTACTACAGGAAATAACTCAGCTGCGCGCCGAAGCCGAAACCTTTGTCGATTTCGAAAAAGCCTTCGATACGTTGAAGTGGCCAAGCATAAGGTCCCGTCTATCTAATGTTGGTGTCCCGCCAAAGATCATCGACCTACTGAAGGCCATAAGAAATATTCTTGTAGAGTCACTCACGACGGCCTCATCTCCGAAGACATCGAGGAGCATGCGGGTGTCCGTCAAGGCTGCTTGCTCTCGCCTCTCCTCTTTGGTTGTCCTCGACGGAATTATGCATCGCTCATACGAAACCAAGCGACGTGGGATAGAGTGGGGCATAACCGATGTCTTAGAGGCCTTAGATTATGCCGATGATATCTGCCTGCTGAGCCACACGCACCGCGACATGCAGTCCAAGATCGACGACTTACATCGAGAGGCGGGCGTTACAGGGCTCAATATCAACTGCCGGAAGACCCAAGAGATGCGATCTGGAGTGGAGAATCGCACACCGTTACGGATTGGTGCAGAGGATGTGGTACGAGTCCACAATTTCACTTACCTCGGGAGCGTTGTGTCAGAATCTGGAGGCACAGAAGAGGACATCACTCCGCGCATTGCCAAGGCTCGAGCTGACTTCGCGCAACTTCGGCCCGTATGGCGGTCACGGAAACTGACACGAAGGATTAAGATCAAGATGTTCGGGTCCAACGTCAAATCCGTATTGCTATACGGGTGCGAAACGTGGAAGGTCACCAAGTCCATCTCGCACAAACTCCAGGTTGGTGTCGCACTGTAGCAGATGAGGCGAAAAAGATCGGCAAGACTTGGAGTGAAATCAAACGCGAAGCTCAAGACCGAACGCGATGGAGGACGACTGTGGACCTAGGACATTAAGTCAAGTCAAGCGCCGAAGCCGGAACAAATTGAAGTTTCGTCATAATTTTTTAATTACGTGTAGGATACTAATGAAACTTTATTACCATTTATAGGCAGTAATTACCTTTATAATAACTTACTAGAAGTGCTAGGGCCCATTAAAGCATATTAATATTTACTAAAACAAATTCAAAACGGTGCATTATTGTGGATTCTTGTATTGCTAAACAAATTATAACAACATAGCCAGATGTCATGTACAAAAATTATAATCATCCGTTTAGTAAATTCCGAGATACAGCAGTCGTGCAAACGTTTCTCCAGCAGGATATCAAAAATATTCGCTACTATAACAAATACAGATTATACATAAATTAAGTTTTGACAATTATTTCAAATTCATTTCTAATTATTTACATAATCCAAAAATATTCGCTGCTATAACAAATACAGATATAAATTAAGTTTTAACAATTATTTTAAATTCATTTCTTATTATTAACATAACATTTATTTCAATATACCCGTTAGAAAACAAAACATCTGACTGCGGTAACGTTACTCCAGCCGGAACTGTTTTTATCAAATGAATAAATAACTATCAGCTTACCAAATTTAAAAATCTGCTTACCATTTACAGAAGCTGTATATCTATCTGCTCAGACTTGTTCCGGTCGACACTAGAGCCAGTCGAGAAGGCCCTGCGCGATGCTAAGATGGACCAGAGATCTAATCGTCTATTGCACTTAGATGACGATTCTTGACAACTTCTGGCTGTAGTAATGCATTCAGACTTCTTCTTCTTTTTCTTATATGGCGACTGACGTGTGTTTCACCGCAGTGTGTACCTATTATTGTGCTCAGTTAAACGATAGACTAATCTGTTCAAGAGCTAGGCTCTTAAAAGCCAACTTATTGGATGTCAAACGGTCGCATATGTCATTGTTATTCTTGTTAGATCTCTTAACGAAACATACCATTATCTGGATCATTAAGCTGCCCTTCGTCCATTTCTTAGTGCTTTTTCTAAAAACAAAAGTAATACATATTAATTAACCTGTAAATACTTTCAAATCTTGCAATCCTTAAACCTTCCTTCCATATGAATTACTATATGCAGAAAGGAAAATAATACAAATAATGGTGTGTGTGAAATGAGACAAAATAAACAATATATTTAGGTATGTCATTATACTTTTCATATCAAAATTGATTTGAGATTTGCTCTTTGTCAAATGATTCCGGGATAACAAGAAGTTTTTTTAAGTTAGTTTGCGACTATAATTAATAATGACGTTATTGGAAGTATGCTTGCTTATCATGATAAAATCAATAGTTAGACAAAAATAAAGTGACGTTATAAAGAAAAAATCTTGCTTAAGGGAGTAGTTATGACAAGCGCCCGGGGCGCTGCGTTTCGGGCGCTCTGCTAAAATCTAAATTGTATGAAGTTGTATGGAACGGATTAAGTCTTGCGGCGGGCGCGCGCCCGACGCGCGATCCTCCTGGGTAGGTGTGCCATCCGTCCGGGTTTCCCCGGATTTGTCCTAGTTTGGAGGGCGGTTTGTTATTTATTCTGTTTTATTTCTTTTCCTATTGCGTCTTGCTGATTTAATAATGTAAGTGTATTAGCGTAGTGTCTAATTCTTTGTAAATTTCATATTCTATCTCCTCTCCTATTGGTTGTAATGTGATCGTTTATTTTTTTTAGCAGCGTATTGTAGGAAGTTTATCAAACGATTGGACACTCTTACGAAAAACAGTGGTTTTTTTTTTAGAAAAGTACTTATTTTTTCATAATTGGTATTAAATTGACATAAAAGTCTCTCAGCTTTTAATGGATGCACATGATATCTTCATAGATAATTATTTTTTTGGGTAATCTCTCCATCTCCATTTATCTGTATTAACAATATTTTTTTTTTTTTTTTTATTTGAGATGGGCTTACTCTTGACCCCAATCTTGCTCTAGAGCATAGATGGGATCTACGATAGAGCGAGCTTGCCCAGAAGATGCCTATTCACTCTGGACTTAAAGAGAGTCAGGTTATATGCACTCGGAAATACAGACGCAGGCAGGGAATTCCAATCCTTAGCTGTGCGCATTATAAAAGATGATGAGAAGCGCTTAGTGCGGGTTATGGGTATATCAACTAAGAACGGATGGTAGCCGGCCGTGCGTCTGGATGTCCGATGGAAGAAAGGTGACGGTGGTATGAGTTCATGCAGCTCATGAGCACACTCTCCGAAGTACAATCTATAGAAGACCGATAGGCAAGCAACCTTGCGGCGGTGAGCCAGGCTGTGCAGCTTGGACGCCACCACTTTTTTATCGCCTATTATTCTCTTGGCTCTGCGTTCCACCGAGTCAAGTGCAGCAAGTTGGTATTTCGCCGAGCCATCCCAAAGGTGGCAGCAGTACTCCATGCAAGATCGGACTTGGGCTTTGTAAAGAGTTAAAAGCTGTCCAGGCGTGAAGTACCGCTTGACTTTATTCAGGACGCCCAACTTTCTAGCTGCAATTTGAGCCTTAGACTCGATGGTGGTGCCAAAGTTGAGGTCAGAGGACAACTCCATGCCAAGAATTTGTAGAGTGCCGGTCACTGGAACAGATGTACCTCGGAAAGTAGGAGAAAGGGTGAAAGGACTCCTTTTTGTGGAAAAAAGACACGCCTGCGTTTTAGAGGCATTGAAGCTGACGAGATTGTCATCGCCCCACTGGGAGACGTTACTTAACGTCAGGCTCGTACGCTCAACCATGGCCTCTCTCAGTCTTTGGACCTCAACTCCACTGGCTCCTGCACTAGACAGATACTTCTCCGCGACAGTACTGTCATCTGCGTACCCAACAATACCTGAAGATAGCAGGTCATTGATGTGCAGCAGGAAAAGAGTCGCAGAGAGCACAGACCCCTGAGGAACTCCGGCGTCAATGGCCTTGAGGTCAGAGGAGCAGCCGTCAATGACTACTCGGATCGACCGTTCACTTAGGAAGTCAGCCACCCAGCTACAGAAGCCAGTGGGGATACCGTACGCTGGAAGCTTGCTCAGCAGACTCGCATGCCAAACCCTGTCGAAAGCCTTCGAAATAACCAGCGACACTGCGATTGCTTCGCCGTGGTTTTCGATGGCTTCGCCCCAGCAATGCGTTACATACACTAGAAGATCCCCAGTTGAACGTCCCCGGCGGAAGCCATATTGACGATCACTGAGAAGATCATTGTCTTCTAGGTATGAAAGCAGTTTGCAATTTAGAACTTTTTCCATAACCTTACAGAGTATGGAAGTGATGGCGATCGGTCTGTAGTTACTAGGGTCGGCACGGCTACCCTTCTTGGGTACTGGTTGCACATTGGCAAGCTTCCAAGATTTTGGTACGATTTCTGTCGTGAGAGAGAGGCGGTACAGTCGCGTCAGTACGGGAGACAACTCAGGCGCACAATACCTCAGCACTCTTGCTGGTATGCCATCAGGACCACAGGCCTTGTTCACGTCTAGACCAAGAAGGGATCTACGGACCTCTTTGTTGTGCACTGTGATCTCTGGCATCAAAGAATCACATTGAGGCAAGGTGGGTGGACGTTTCGAGCCAGCGTCTAGACGTGAATTGCTTGCAAACAGATCGGCAAATAAATTTGCTTTCTCTGTTGCTGTGTGGGCAAGTGACCCATCAGGTTTCTGCATTGGAGGTAGTGTAGGAAGGCAAAAGTTAGATTCGACTGATTTCGACAGGGACCAGAACTGCTTACTACCCTGTGGGTAAGATGCAAGTTTCGCCCCAATACGGCTGACATGGTCGAACCTAGCTTTTCGCAGCACCCTTTTGCAAGACCTGGCGGCTGTATTATATGCTCTCTTCTTTGCTCGCACCTTTCGCGCTCGCGCTTTTTGATCTCGAGCTTTTACCCAAGCCTGGTAAGCTGACTGTTTACGAGCCTCAGCTCGAGCACAGTCCGCATTGTACCAAGGTCGGGCTTTGTAACCGAGCGGGATGTCGGAAAATGGAATGAAATATTCCATTCCCTGCCGGATAACAGCTGTGATCGCATCAGCGACGCATGAGGGGTCTTTCGAAGAGAAGCATAACTGCCGCCACGGGTATGATGCAAAGAAAGCTCGCATCTCGTCCCAGTCTGCTGACTCGTATCGCCATACTCTCCTCGTACCCCTAAGGGTGTAATCCGGAGGAGAGCAGATCGATACGGATTTCACTACACAGTGGTCGGACGATCCCAGTGGAGCCGAGACTGAAACCGAATGTCTGTGCGGATCAGTTGTCAGCAGTAGGTCCAGGCAATTGGGTGTATGATCAGCGATATCCGGTATTCGCGTCGCTTGTTCCACCAGCTGAGTGAGATCTAGCGCCAATGCTAGCTTGCGGGCCTCTCGCCCAGCATGGTCAGTTTTCTGGTATGGGAACAGCCACTCTTTGTGGTGGGCGTTGAAGTCCCCCAGAAAAACAAGCTCTGCTGTTGGATATCGCTGAAGTGCGGAGTCTGCCGCCTCAGCAAGGTATTCCATGAGCCGAGTCGTCTCCCGATCTCCACTGTGCGAACGGTAAACACTAGCGCAGAGAGATTTCTCTACCCCAGTGTCCACCAAAAGCCACAGCACAGGAAATTCAGACTTCTCAAAGCAACGGAGACGCTTACAGCAGATGTCATCGCGAACATACACACAGACCCCTGCACATTTCTTGAACTTATGTTCGAGAGTGTATCCAGGGTAGTTGAGGTATGCCACGTCCGACGGTGTTGCTATCTGCGTCTCCGTTAAGAAGAATAAGTGCGGCTTCTCGGTCTCCAGGTGGTGGTGGACCGGGTTGAGATTTGAGTGCAGACCTCGGATGTTGGTGAGGTGCACTTTGAGTGGGAGGAAGTGTCGCCGTTGTTTAAACTTTTTCTTCTTCATTTGTGTAGTCATTTTTTTAAGAGTTTTAGTGGGGGAAAGAAAAAATAAAGTCGAGGCGCTGCTTAGCAAACCCTACTCGTACTTTTCGGCTCAGCCGATCAGAGGGGAACTCGCTTGGAGACTGCGGGGACGCCCGAGCCCCCCCGATACCACTCCACCGGGTCCTCCCAACCAGTCGCCAACTGGCACGGTGGAGCATAACGGGATTTTTCGCAAGTTGGCGGGGCAGCCTTTACGCGTGGCTAGCGCGTAAGTCGGGCCCCCTACTGACTGCGGTCGGCCAACGGCTGGGACCGTGCCTCGGATCCCGCTACCCTCCAGAACGAGTTACCCGATACAGCATCGCCTAAAGACAGAGACCGGTTCCAACAGCGCAACTGACTTAGTTTCAAACCCCCAATGGCACTGGCACTCCCGCACACCGACGGAACACAGCAGGGCTGCTTGGCGCCGGACTCCGGCGGGATGGTGGTCGCGAGCCAGGCGGCCCCTTCCAGGGCCTACCACCGCCTTTGGGATCTTCTGCCGCCATCACAGATTATGATGACGTTGCCCGGGGTGGACCGCTAGGAGGTAGATCCCAACCACCCCAAAACCTATATACAATACCTAAAATAACTACAGTAGAAGTAAACATGTTGAAGTACCACGAAGTGTGGTCATAGTATCGCGTCTGACGTGCATAATGACATTGACGACGTTGGTTTTGTCCGCGCGGGCAGCACGGGCGCGCGCCTCGGGCGCTTGTCAAAACTACTCCCTATTTTAACCATAGATATAGAATGTACAAGATAGACAAACTTAAAGCATTCAACCAACAGGAGACGCCATTGACAGGCATTTCCCTCTGCCAAAAGTCTATGACCGACGGTCACAGAGGTTATATTTATAAAACTATGCAGCGCTTTTCGCCATCATTGGCAAATCACGGTGAGCGTGGAAGGACAGCAGCTAGAAATGCCAAATTACGCCGTGTGCTCGTTTTAAGATCAGAAACATCTTATGAGCTAAAGGACAACGTAAATTTTTATCTATAAGTATTATTGAGTCTCAATATTAGCAAATAATGCCTTAAAATTGGAAAAACCTTATAAATACCAGTAAAAGGTAAAAAATCCTATTTAGTGTAATTTTTTATACTGAAGTACCTACCCAGCTTTGAAATCACACTAGTATTTCACGTTTGATATTGTTAACGATAATCCGTAGATAAAAGTGATCCCTCTAACTCACGGACGTAAAAAAAATACGGACGTAACATCACATTAAAAAAATGTGAAGCATGCAAGGTACTACAATTTCGTTTGTTGTACGGACAACAGCACGTCGACCTACCACAAAATGTCAAATTTTCTCATTTGAAAATGAACTCTATATGTCAGGCTTAAAGTTGAAAATCTATTGGAGAATTTTTGACTTTTGGGGTAGGTCGACGTGCTGTTGACTGTACATGATCTACACTCACACATACACACCACTGATCAAATGTACGACAACCCGCCGCCATTTCGCTCCGAGTGACGGCGCCAGTGACACGTAGTAAATGCGTTCGTTGCGTCAACGATTTATTTTTCAAAAATGCCGTCTTGTGTTGTTAAATCATGTAAAAACTACATGAGTAAACGTAAAAAGTCACATGGAATCACCTATCATACGTAAGGTATTACGATTCGTGATTAAAAAAAATATTTATGTTTTAAATACTTTGCCGAGAATTCTAGAGGTAAAATGAAACAGTGTTGTCACTTTATTTACGGGAAAATTACCCTAAAGGTGGGGAAATCTATATTTGAATACAACAAACTATGTATGTGACTCTCTGAAATCAGATTTCGTCAGTTTTTGGGTACCGTTTCTCAAAAGTAAAATAAAAGATCCCCATACTTTTAATATAAAATATCTCTTACGTATATCATCATATTTCTTAAATAGAAAGTATTTCCCGTACATTAGACAACAAAAGACAAGTGTACAACAAGTTGACATAACATAAAGGATTTTAGCGCATCTTTATTAATTATAATAATAATATACGTACTTAACATTATTATTATACCATTATGATATATGATGTAAACGTATTTTTGATTTTTAACCCCCGACGCAAAAACGACGGGGTGTTATAAGTTTGACGTGTCTGTGTGTGTGTGTGGCATCTTAGCTCCCGAACGGATGAACCGATTTTGATTTAGTTTTTTTCGTTTGAATGATTAATTAGTCGAGAGTGTTTTTAGCTATGTTTGATGAAAATCGGTTCAAGGTGGCCGCCGTAACAAAATGGCGGATTACATATTTTTGTTAAACTCCCTCAATATGGGTATCCAATGAAAGGCCTGACTAGTAGAATTTTTTGCTTTTTTCAATTACGTATTAAGCGTCGTGGGGTTTTCAAAATTTTTCAATTTTACTTTTTGTTATTAAGGGGTAAATTTTATAGATAGTCATAGCCTTATCACTATTATTGTCATGTGTAAAAATATATTTCTTTATACGTAACATGTGTTTTATTTTCTATCACAGTGATCATAAAAAATATGTTTGGTAGGTCAACATAGATCAACCGTTTATATTTCTGTTAAAAAATATATGTAAATTACATAAGCTAACTGAGATCGATTGGTACCACCAAACAGCAGGGAAATTGATGGTTTATATAGCAACCCTTAAATCACGCACACAGCCTAAACGGGCGGCCATTATTATGCTTCACTTATGGTTAGACGAGGTTACGTCCGTATTTTTTTTACGTCCGTGCCTCTAACTATAGACCGATATCAATTTTACCAGCTCTTAGTAAAATATTTGAAAAGTTAATCTTCAATCAACGTCTATCACACTTCAGAATAAACAAACTATTGCATGAGAATCAGTTTGGTTTCACAAAGGGGAGAAACACAACTGATGCGGGAGTTGCACTCATTAAGCATATCTTTGATGCATTTTTAAGTAAGCAGGATGCTTTAGGGGTTTTTTGCGATTTGTCTCATCATCATCTTCATCATCATCAGCCCACACTAGTCCACTGCTGGACATAGGCCTCTCCAATTGCACGCCACTCTGCACGATCCACGGCTACTCTCATCCAGCTCCTGCCAGCAACCTTGCGAAGATCGTCACTCCATCTAGTCTGAGGGCGTCCCACACTACGCTTGCCGACACGCGGTCTCCACTCAAGAACTCGTTTACCCCAGCGGTTATCGGTTCTGCGACAAATATGGCCGGCCCACTGCCACTTCAGCTTGCTTATTCGATGGGCTATGTCGATGACTTTAGTTTTCTGTCGGATTACCTCATTTCGGATCCGATCCCTCAGAGAAACTCCGAGCATAGCCCTTTCCATAGCTCGCTGAGCGACTTTAAATCTGTAGACCAGCCCTATCCTGAGTGTCCACGTTTCGGCTCCGTATGTCATGATGGGTAGGACGCACTGATTGAAAACTTTCGTCTTAAGACTTTGTGGAATGGGCGACGTAAATACTCGACGTAATTTCCCATATGCTGCCCAGCCTAGCTGTATTCTTCTACTGGCCTCTCTCTCAAAGTTGTTTCTGCCCAACTGCAAAATTTGCCCGAGGTAGACATATTCCTTAACAACCTCGAGATCACTGCCTTGTACTGCAATCGGTTCCGGAATGATGTGGTCGTTGAACATAACCTTGGTTTTGTCCAGGTTCATCCGCAGACCGATGCGTTGAGAAGAATCAGCAAGGCCGTTCAGCATGGATTGTAGATCCTGCAACGTTTCGGCCACGATGACGATGTCGTCCGCAAATCGCAAGTGTGAGATGTTTTCACCGTTGATGTTGATGCCTTGTCCTTTCCAGTCCAGCATTTTAAACACATCCTCCAAGGCATTTGTGAACAATTTGGGGGATATAACATCCCCTTGTCTCACACCTCGATGTAAAGGGATATGTTTAGTTTGCTGGTTCTGTACTTGGACGGCCATTGTGGCTGCATTGTACACTTGGATATAATCGCCAGTCGACTTGGCATCGCTGCAGGGATTCTAGAACAGCCCAGGTCTCGATAGATTTGTCTAAGGCTTTCGATTGTGTAGATTACAAAACGTTATTAATGAAATTACGGTATTATGGTGTCTCAAATGAGTCAGGAAAATTGTTAGAGTCATACCTCACAGATAGAACGCAAACAGTTAATGTCAATGGAACTGACTCATCCGGGGCTCCATTATGCGTAATGGAGCCCCGGATGTGTGCCCCAGGGCTCTATATTGGGACCTTTATTATTTCTGATATATATAAATGACCTTCCCTACTTTACTAAAGATCTGTGTGAGATAGTATTGTTTGCAGATGATACGTCATTGATTTTTAAAACTGACAGAGGTAAAGCAACCTTTGACGATGTAAACAATGCTCTCTCTTAAGTACTACGATGGTTTACTGCTAACAATCTTTTACTTAATGCAAAAAAAAACCAAGCTCATCAAATTCACTATGCCCAATGTGAGGCAGGTCAGTACGCATATTAATATGTTAGACGATCACATATATGCAGTCGATTCAACAACCTTTTTGGGAATTACTGTAGACTCCCGACTGCAATGGGGTCCCCATATAATTGCCTTGTCAGGAAGGCTCAGTTCAGCGGCTTATGCTGTGAGGAAAATAAGGCTTTTAACTGATGTCGAAACGGCAAGACTAGTATATTTTAGTTATTTTCATAGTTTATTGTCGTATGGTCTATTGCTATGGGGCTTAGCTGTTGACATCGAATCAATCTTTGTGTTGCAGAAAAGAGCTGTATGTGCAATATATTGTCTTAGGCCTCGCGACTCTCTGAGGGAGGTTTTTAAAGATATTAAAATATTAACAGTAGCGTCACAATACATTTTTGATAATATTATGTATGTTAGAAAAAACATTAGTTCGTTTAGCCTTAAATGTGATTCACATCATTATAATACTAGAAATAAAAATAAACTTGCCGTTCCGAGCTTCAGATTAAAGAAAGTAGGTAATTCATTTTTGGGGAAATGTATAAAAATATTTAATAAAGTACCACAAACTCTTGTTGACTTGCCTGTTTATAAGTTCAATAACCACATTAAAAAAATCCTTATGGAAAAAGGATATTACAAAGTTGAAGATTACTTGAACGACAAGAGTGCATGGACTTAATAACCTGCCTAGCTCGCACTTACACTATCTTGTAATTGTATTTCCTGTAATAAAACCAGGCTGACAAAGGTGACTGAGTTTGTTGCGCCGTTTCTTCTCATCACCAGCCGATATGTAGTCCCGAAGCGGTGGTAGGAAAAAAAATTGGGACATGTAAAAGTGCCATTGATGGCCAATTTGCAAAAATAAATGACTTTGACTTTGATATTGTTTAAGTTTTGCGCATTTTTTTGAACTTAATACTTACTTTTAAAAGTATCAATACTATAAATATTTTTATTTAATCGGTCTATTTCAATAATATAATAATATATTTGCAAACTTCACCGTATTTTGATTTGAAATTTTTATTGATATACGCTGGCCACCCTGCAGCAAAGTTGGTGATGGGATAGCACAAAAACAGAATATCGATATCGGTTTAACTACTTTACCTTTAGGTCACCTAAAGTTGGCATTCCACCCGAATTTATTTCAAAAATGGGAATATATTCGGAACATTCCCAATAAACCCACCCGTTGGGAAAATAAACGGGTGGATTCGATTTTATTGTTTATATGAATTTATTTAACACAAAAATGATGTTAAGGCTCAGGTTACATTAAGCATTTTTGTCGTTATTTATTTACACATACAATAAAAACAGTATGGTATTATAAATTTTGTTTAATTTGGTTGCTTTACTGTAAGATCCGTATTATTTAAATAACAATAGGCATTATTATAATGTGTCCATATTAAGATGTCAATAAATATTAATTTTCATTATTTTTGCGAAAATATAACATTAGAAAAAGGTTACGACAAAATCTTTGGGGCACCTAAAATATCTTTTCATTTATCTTAAACTCTAGAAAAACATGTGTTTTGTACTTAGACATTTTGCTTGTTGATAAAAATTAACAGATTATTTATTATTTAAGCGTATGTTAGGGCTCGGACTATACCCATTCGGAAACCGGTCCAGGTAAGTATGGTTTCAATCCATCGCTTAAGCAATAGGGTCGTGTTTTGAACGGATTCTTGCGGATTTGATAATGTTTCGGATAATGTTTTTCATTCATCATTATTCACCACCTTCTTAATTACTAATTAAGTCATAGAAATCAATCCATTCCAAAGAAATATAACTTTATATTATAAAGTTTCCGAGTCAACCATCTCCAGTCACCACCACAGACAGACCCAGACGAATAATATTTGAATTCATTTACAACTTTGTCTTGCTAAGCAAGCAAAAAAATTGGTATTATGTTATTCTTATTTCATGATTTCTCTAGACTAATTTCATGTTTTCAATTTAAGAGATGAAAATCGTTTGCAATATTTTTAGAAAGTCTTCGGTCTGAACCGGGAGTTGGGCCAGTGAAATGTGGAAAAAGCAAGATTGATATTCAATTTACAGGTCTTTTAATTATCTTTATCTATCTATCTGGAGAAGGCCTTTACCTGAAGAGAGAGGGGCTAGATGGCATGCATATCGGAGTGAGAATCATATCCACAACGATATAGAACTACCTTACCTACGCACTTTTTGAAATAATATACAGCGCGAATACAGGTAAAATAGTTGCAACCACCCAATCTTGCAAATCCTACTTAACAAAATTCAACCTTCTAACTTTACCTTCAATTATATTTACGATTTTTGCGGGTTATAGCCCAGTATTATTTTTATCATAATTATGACAATTCACCTGAAAACCAAATTTTTCAGGTATTTCTTGCAGTTTTAGGCTTGGACTTTAACCAGCCGGAATCTGTTAGAATCCGCTAGAATTCGTTCACGACGACCTTATTGCTTAAGCGAAGGATTGAAACCGTACTTACCCAGACCGGTTTCCCGGTTGGGTATAGTCCAAGCCTTAGACTCTGCCTCTACCATACTGACGTTTATTAATAAATAACTCTGTAGATCTTAATGATAGTTAAAAGGAAAGTTTCTATCATCACCACCACCAGCCTATATCAGTCCACTGCTGGACACAGGCCTCTCCAAATGGAGGATTTTGCCATAATCGCCACGCTTGGCAGGCGGGTTGGCGATCGCAGTTTGGCCAATGGTGGAGAGGAGTCGCTGCTGCCCGTCTTCTTATGGCGGTTCTCCTGTAGTCGCCTCTACATAAAGTTTCTATCTTACACACAATAAAGAGTCTGAATTGAATAAAACCTTATCATAATACTGGCAGAACTCGTCGATACAATTTATCAATAGTGTTAAGCACTATCTTCGTTTATTTAAAACTGACGTCACACTCGGGCATAGATAAGTTGCCCTTGTGTGTGAATATATTTGTGTGCGTCTAGTTTAAGCTAGTGTTAGATAATTTTTGTTTGCGAGCGTAGCAACTAGCAACGTCATTGAAGATGCGTTAGTGTTAATTCCCTTCGCCCCGCAAGAAATGACAGACTTTTTCGCATAGAAATTAGCGAGCTTGTCGTCTCCTGTTGGTTGATGAATGCTCCTAAGTAGACAAAGGGTCATTGCAAATGATACAAAAAATGTGACACGTATGTGTGTGTTTAGTAGTGTTGTTCAAGCCACAATTTTTTTTATCGATTAATTGCAACCGGCATCAAATTGATTTGGCACAAGTCACAATTGCCGCGGACCTTAAAGCACATAAAGCTAAACCTAATCTTAAAACAAAATAGAGGTGAAAATCAGTATCACGGAAAGGATACGGATATAATTTAAGACAATTCACCTGTTAACCAAATTATACAGGTATTTCTTGCAGTTTTAGGCTTGGACTTTAACCAGCCGGAATCCGTTAGAATTTGTTCAAAACACGACCCTATTGTTTAAGCGATGGATTAAAACCGTACTTACCCGGACCGGTTTCCGAATGGGTATAGTCCTAGCCATAAAATACGCTGATAATAAATAATCTGTTAACTTTTAGCAACAAGACTTTTTTTATACTTGTTCACCAAAAATACACGAAACGTGTGTTTCGTGGTTGTCTCTAGAGTTTAAGGCTCGGTCTATACGCTGCCGGAATCCGTTAGCATCCGCAAGAATCCCTTTAAAAAACGACCTTATCGCTTAAGCGATGGATTGAATCCGCGTTAACCCGGTCCGGTTTCTGACTGGGTATAGACCGAGTCTAAGATAAATGATAAAATATTTTAGGTGCCTCCAAGATTTTGTCGTCACCCTTTGTAATGTTATATTTTCGCTAAAATAATGAAAATTAATATTTACTGACATCATAATATAACAGCATACTGTTTGTTATTGTATGTGTAAATAAATAACAACAAAAATACTTGTAACCTAAGTCTTAACATTATTTTTGTGTTATATAAATTCATATAAACAATAAAATCGAATCCACCCGTTTATTTTCCCAACGGGTGGGTTCATTGTGAATGTTCCTGAATATATTCCCATTTTAGAAATACATCCAGGTAGAATCCCATATCTAGGTGACCTAAAGGTCAAGTGGTTAAATCGATATCGATATTTTGTTTTTGTGCTATCCCATCACCAACTTTGCTGCAGGGTGCTAGCCACGTAGGTATATCAATAAAAATCTCAAATTTTCAGAATAAGGTGAAGTTCGCAAATATATTATATTATTGAACTAGACCGATTATATGCAAATATTTTTAGTATTGATACTTTTAAAAGTAATTATTATGTCCAATAAAATGCGCCAAACTTAAACAAGAATCATAATTTGTTAACTGTGATATATCATTAATTCAATAAGCATCTATTGTAATTAATATTATTAAAAATATCAAACGTGAAATACCATTGTGATTTCAAATTTGGGTACTTCAGTATAAAAAAATACGCTTAATAGGATTTTTTACCTTTTACTGGTATCACTTTTTGATTGATGAATTTTATAAGGTTTTTGCAATTTTAAGGCATTATTTGCTAATATTGAGACTCAATAATACTTATAGATGAAAATTTACGTTGTCCTTTAGCACATAAAATGTTTCTGATCTTTTTTAACACGAGCACACGGCGTAATTTGTCATTTTTAGCTGCCGTCCTTTCACGCTTACCGTGATTTGCCAATGATGGCGGAACGCGCTGCAAATAGATTTATATAACCTCTGTGATACGCATGGCAATGATTGCTATATTTCATTCATTGTCATATGAAATCACCTGTGATAAATCATTGGCAATGATATTTTGTCGCAGTGTCATAATGTAACACTTTTGCTATTTGATACTTAAAATGAAATATGATTTATTGTGAACAGTTGCTCCTTGGTACTTTGCTACTTTTTGTGAAATGTCATAAGTATATAGTTCATGTCATGCGCTACGTAATGTGCTATGTGTATTATTTAAGCATATTTTTTTCAAACAAATTGTTATTAAAGTCCTGACCTGAGTCAAATAACTACAAAGTCTACAAACTCGTTCGCTATTTACAACATTTATTCACAATGCTACATTCGTCACAAACAAAACAAATTTAAATAAACATATACATATCACTCAAAGTACGTAACGCACCTATCAGTCATCACCGGGCGACTAGTGAATTTGAAAACATCATAAAATCATAATTCATACTTACTAATAACTAAATTTCATTGTAAACAAAACGAGCTCGACGTGGCCTATTACAAAATCATAACAAGATAATCTAAACCTTACGGCGCTCAGCATAAAATTCAACAAACAAGAAGGTTTCAACCTGCCACTCGTAAGAAAAATCATGACAATCGAATCTAAACTTTACGTTCATAAGTTTAAAGCTCTTAAAATGCTCAGTATCGTTACCGTTCGTCACCTATGATGGCATAAAAAATAGCACAGCATGTTTGTCTTTTTCTAACACGCACCTGAATGCTCTAAGCACGCACCTGTAGCAAATCATTCCTACTCGCTCTCGCGCTCAAGGCCTTCGCTCAAGTGCGCTCGCTAGACCCGCTCTGCTACATGTCATCAACGAATGAAAAGGAATGCGCATGATATTATATGATTTCACAGTCTGTGATTTGTAGCAGTCAATATGATATAAAATAGCAGGTGTGACAAATGATTACAAATCATATGATTTTTCACCTGTTACTCATGAAATCGTCCATGCCTACTCTGTGATCGACGGTCATAGACTTGTGGCAGAGGGGAATGCCTGTCAATGGCGTCTCCTGTTGGTTGAATGCTCTAAGCTTGTAGGGTGCCCGCAAGGATATGATGTGTCTTTTCCACGCTTTGTCAGCCTTTAAGAGCGTAGCGAATGCTAAGTCTAATCTATCCTTCAAACCACGTGATCAGCTGGTATTATACAACAACTTTTTCTATGGGAGCAACATCAAAATCGTGATTTTATTTTCAGATGCTCCATACATTATCACCGAGGTATGCAGGAAAGTTTGTATGGAGCAGCTAAAAAAAAAATTCTCGATTTCGATGTTGCTCCCATAGGAAAATATGTTGTATATGACCAGATGATCACGTGGTTTTAAAGAGTGTCCCATTCTCTTGTACACCCTGTATTCCTAGTAAAATAGTAGCGCATCGCTTTTGTATAACTATGTTACGGTATATAATTATATCCCTAGGGATATTACTATATTACGGCTTTATCCATCATACTGCGACATATCACGTTTATCATTTAAGTAAAATGATAAACGTGTAAACTTAATGAAAATTGATTTCGTTATCACTGTAAATGTAATATAGTTGTTTTAGATATAACTAACTGATACTACTTTCTTTTTATCACAAATTATGGTTTCATTTACTAATTAAAATTAAATAAGTTGTTCCAACACAATACCACTAATTACTTCAACCAGCTAAAGCCAAAACAGCATAGTTGTAGTGTTAGTACTATGCCGACCAGATAAATGTTCTCCGGGGGCTCCGGGCTACGCAAGACCAGAGGGACGTTGGGTACTAATTTATTATTTTACTAACTGTTGCCCGCGACTTCGCTCGCGTGGTTAGTGGATTATTTAATATTTCCCACAGGAACATTTAACCGGTATAAAAAGTATCTTGTATGTTAATCCAGATTATATTATTTACACAATTTATGTGCAAAATTTCATTCAAATCTGTTTAGTAGTTTTTGCGTGAGTGAAACAAGCATGAAAGCATCCATACGTTCGCATTTGGAGTTATTATTTAGTACCTAATTCAATTTTAAGCTCTTATGTGTACAAAAAGAAACTTGTATTTTGGATAACGAAAGAGCGGGACCCTCCTATTATAACACAAGTGCCCAACTTAAAAGGGAGCAAAACTGTAAAATTTGATTTGGAAACAAATGAAGAAATTTTGAATGTGCGAAAAAAACAGGCCATGTGCGAGTCGGACTCGCGCACGAAGGGTTCCGTACCATTACCTATGAAAACGGCAAAAAAAAAAACACTTATGCTGTATGGGAGCCCCTTAAATATTAGTTTTATTCTGGTTTTTAGTATTTGTTGTTAAAGCGGCCACAGAAATAATGATCTGTAAAAATTTAAACTGTCTAACCTATCACGGTTCACGAGATACAGCGGTGACAGATGGACATACGGACAGACGGACAGACAGACAGACAGATTGACAGCGGAGCCTTACTAATAGGGTCCCGTTTTACCCTTTGGGTACGGAACCCTAAAAAAAATTAAAAAAGGTTAGATAGGTAGTACCGTTTTCAATATGACCACGTCATTCATAATATTACACGTACGTGTGATAACGTCCGTGGAAATAATGATTATTTAACACAAATAGTTACAGACATACAGCCTTAGAGCATTCAAATACAGCAGACAAAGGCTTCAAATATATACCTAAATTACCTTTTTGGTTGGGTGTAAAATATTGTTTACTACTTTTAATAAAACACAAAAAAATAAAGTTGACAGAGATTTTAAGTTAAGATACCTACTTTTGGTCGTGGTTGTAGTATTAATTAATGGAATCTAAAATTGTATTTATTAAAACTGAGAGACCAGGGTAGGAGGTACACCTACCGACTTCAAAAAATAAGTAAATAAAACGTTGAGAATTTGAGAAGTATGATACTCTATTAAAATACAATGGAAATATCGTTCATTCCCTGTTCGGTAATCCATAAAAACGATCTTGTGTTTTTAAGATTATGATTTCACGGGAATCCCCGTGGAATAAAATAAGTACTGTTAAGATTATATAAGCAAAATACTGATAATAATAATAATTAATACACTAGGTACTCCAAAACTAAGCAACGCTCTCTGGCAACCACAGATTAGTCAGAGTATGCTGGCAACGCTTTTTCTTTAGCGACTCGACTAAATAAGGCACAAACAACCTTAATTGATTGTACTTGATTTTGATCACCTAGGTACTTTATAAAAATCACCATAAAATCGGTTAGTAGAGCGTTTTATTTGCTTGCCCCAAAACTATAAGCAAGTACTTAGGTACCTTAATTATATTTATTAATGCATTCAATCATTTTTCGCTCGCACTTCAATTTATTAATAAATGTTTAAGTACCTATTCCAAGTATTGTGTTTAATAGTACAAAAATAAGAAAAAGTACCTACTTGATACAAATTAGTACAAAGGAATGTTTGTTACTAAAATCGAGTGACGCAAGACAGGACGTGGCTTAAAACTAATTTCGAAAATAGAACTGTTTAAGTTATGCATTGTTTAAAATAGACAAATCATATAAATTAACAATTATTATGTTTAAATACAAATTCTGGACTTACTTTTGCCCCCAAGATTATAGTAGTTTCACTTAAACACATAACAAAACTAAAATAGAAGTAAACGACTGTTCAAACGCTCGAGACGACGAAAGTGTCCTGGTGGCTGGTAGTAAAAAGTTCAATTCCAAACAACATGAATAAGTGAACTGGGATTTTAATGTCAGCAGGAATGAACGAACGAACGAATTAATTAAACATGTAAAACAGACCTTATCCTCGTATACACAGAGTTAGCAATACAATGTACGCTTCATGATATTCATTCAACACTTGGTCGTGGCACACCAGTGTTGCAAACAATACAATTATAATTTACCCATGTCTGCAACATGAAAGGAGCAACTAACGACTGATTTGTGAAATGGAACTGACAACGAATGTATTACAAAAATAGATAGAATTTTATGCCCTAGACGTCATTTTTTTTCCTGCTCATACTATGTCTACGTCCCACCCACGCTAGCTAGGTTTTAACCAAATAAAGCTTAATATTAGTTTATTTTTAAATGTTACATAAAAAAAAATAAGTCGGGCTTATGAAATTTCTTCACTATGGTATATATATATCCTCCGACCGGTTTCGGCCACGGCGACTGCTTCAACTCCGTTGTTGAAAATCGGAGTCCATGTTCGGAAGCAGTCAGGTGCGCAGGAGATATTTAAGTGCATAAGTGTACACGCAAACACAGATGCACTCTCTCGTCCTAACCCTTCTTGGTCCAGTGGAACGGAGAACCGCTACGACTGGAGAAGAGATGGATGCAGTGTCTGGCCGACAATTGCTCTTGACCTCTATCGTCGCCCTCGGCCTTCCACAATGCCTTGCTGTCTCGCCGCGTCCGCCAAGGTCCGTTGCTAATCAGCGTGGGTTGCCTTCTGCGCCAAGACAGACTTCGTGCTACTCATGCGGGAGGCATCCGCATCAGACCTCTCTGCCGAAACACAAAAGGTCCCCCTCGACCAGGTTTAGCCCGCGCGCCGACGCGGTTTACCGGGATGTGGCCGCTGCGAGCACTACAGCTACTTGGAGCCACTGGCGAGAGTTGCTGGCCGCCTGTACCTGTCGATGCACCACCCAATAGGGTCGGCTTGTACACCTAAACGGAAACATACGCCCCGCTACATCCCACTATAGTAATCTATACATATAGTAAGTAATACTTTCATCCGTAGCAGCGGTGGCAGATATTTTTAAAACGTCTTATAATTTTCCAACTATCCCTCAAAAAATAAGAGTCGGGATTTTGCAAGATAAATTAGTTGTACAAAATCAGCTACAGCTGTTGATTGTGGATGTCACCTTTACATTTTTTTTTAATTTTCCAAAAGCGTAACATTGACGACTCTTTATTTATTTATTATACTTTTCCACGACACCTTGCAGAGTTATCTGCTTTGGTCACCTTCGGCCAAAAAGCTGAACAACATTCAGCAGCCTCAAAGCTAAACATGAAATGTTTCATTATTTTTTATGAAACCTTCGTCAAAGATGATCCAACGTAATGTTATTCTAAGTTCGAGTCGGTTATGAATTTATATTATGCTAATATTTACGGGTATGTTGCTCATTACCTGAAATCATTAAATGCTGAGCGGGGGCATTTTTGACACATATTGCTTTTTATTATCCTGTAAATGTTTTTTTTCCTTTTGTATTCTGTGTGTCAAATAAATCTTTTTCTATTCTATTCTATTCTAAATGTTACCATAGTATAAATTCAATAACAAATTACATTTCTAATCATCAACTTTACGCTGATTTTACCCTGAACAAATGGAAAATATAGCCATGAACACAGCCACACTCTAACGCGTTTAATCGGGGATTTTTTGATCAGTCAACACAACTATAGCATTGTAATAGTCCAGTCTTCAAGTATTTTTATCCGCGAAAAACACAATAATACTAATATTAAAATAAAATAGGAATGGTTTATTTGACAGAAATAGGTACATAACATGAGAAATAAAGGAAAAAAATAGGTATACATTAAGGCTTGTGTCAAAAATATGTGTGTATTAGATAGACAAGGTCGCTTTTTATAAACTGGCGAAATTTAAAAGGGAAATTATAAAAACATAAATGAATCATTTATGTTCAATCAATCAAAAAAGAAAATTTTTATACGCTAGTTTTCGAGAAAAGCGCCCAAAACTATTTTGATTTCAACGTAAAATAAAACACCCGTGGTGCTTGCTGAATGAAAAGAGGGAAGAGTGGGGCACGATTGAAATAAGAGAGACAGGCGATGACGAAGGGATGTGTTAGACTAGACAGAATGCTCTTAAAAATATTTTCTTTTTTTTTGTTAGGAAAAATAAAAATGAAAACTAGACCGTTTTTAAGAACGAAAATGATATGGCCCGGTAGCTCTAAAAGAATTAGAAGTTCTGTTAAAGTTTCACCAGTTTATAAGCGACCTTATATTAAGTAGTCTCTTAGGGAACCGGTCGAGATGCAGACAAAAAGTAAAAAAAGTTTTGGTCCACAAAACCGTATAATAATGTTTGACTCAAATCTGAGTTACCTATACACAGTTTAAGTAGGTACCTATAATAAATAAAACTCAGGAAGCTTAAGTTTAAAGTTTAATAAGCGGAGTAAACCGTCATTGTTTATTGTAAAATATATGAGAACTTTTCCCCTTGGAACCGATAGTATTTTAAGCCAATAACGCCTAGTCGATAGCAAATCCAAAGACGCTATCGTCTTATAAATTAATATCTTATTTATATCCACTTACTTTACTCGTAGGTAGTCACTACTACTACCACCATCAAAAACTTAAACTGGCGAAAGCGGTTTTTAATTCGTGAATTCATTTGTCTTGTAAATTGCAATAAAATAATTTCATCCGATCGGACTATATTGCGCACATTGCGGATAAGAGTCATCAAACTAAATGTAACCCTTATGTCATAGCAGTTGAGTACAGTTTTAATAAATAACCTATATATCATGCAAGGTCGCGTGGACACAGACAAACGTGCTCTAGCACAGTAAATTAAACTGTGGTGCTAGTGCTATGATTAGGATGCTTTATAAACGTTTTTAATGGAAGCTCCCAGATGGCGTTACTTACTTTAGCGCCTTAGTTTTTTTATGCTTAATATTGATAAAGTAAGAAAAAAACGTAAATACATATAATACCTGTTATACAGTGTGGCCGGGTTTTAACTAGCGATAATTTAAGGGCTTCATTTATCAAATTTTATCGACAAAAACCCCCCATGTAGTGATATGGCAGCAAATAAAATATTTTAAAATTTTTGTGGTATAGCATGCAAAACATGCTATTGATATAGATCTAGAGACCCTAAACATTATAAGAAAATATTCATTAGAAAGGTAATGGTTTCGCCTGTCAAGTAAAATAAAGATCAATTAAAAATGATTCATTTTAATAGAGAAAAAAATGAAGTTATATCATAGGCTAAGTATATGAACTTGCTGAAAAATTTGCAAAATTTAACAGTTTTTAAACTTATCAAAAACTAGCCCCTAAATGTACTTTTTATTGTATTATTTGATACATTTTTAACCGACTTCAAAAAAAGGAGGAGGTTCTCAATTCATCTGAATGTTGTTTTGTATGTTTGTTACGCGATTACGCCGTCAATTATGGACCGATTTCAAAATTTATTTTTTTTGTTTGAAAGGGTATACTCCCGAGGTGATCCCATTTACACCATGTCAGATTCTGATGATGGGATCCCTGGGAAATCCAGGGCAACCCTCAATTTTTATAGGCACCCATAGTGTTTTGCATATATTTTCTGACTCAATGCTGATTTTTGGGTCTGGTAATCATCATGCCATGTTGCTGACCTGATGATGGAAGCTACAGAACTCCTTAACAGATAGGAGTTAGAAGATAATACTGCAATTTGTCGACAGAACGTATTTCGCAGTGTGTTGAGCAGACGTGGAGCTTATGAGGTACCATACCAGACCGCCATTTTTTATTTACTGGGGGCGAACCCGCACTCCCATTAACGAAAAAAAAAAAGTTCCTTTCTTAAATTGACTTGGTATTTAACGCAAGACCTTATCCTATGGTTACGACACCAAAATAGCCGCCGTTCTGGTTGGAGTGTAGGAAAACCCTTTCCATAAGACTTACAAATTTTCGTCGAAAAATTGACCCTATATAAGGTGTAAGTGAATTAGTGTCAGATATTTTTAGGAGTAACTTAGACTATCACATGGATCACATATAAGATAAATTTAAAATTATAGAACAAACTTTAATTCACGCACCAAGTAATATGATATTATGATGAACAGTGTAATATGATTATTTGAGTGCATTAATGTATTTCTGGAGAGGTTATGAATCGGCTAGCGTTGTGTGAGTAGTCTACTTGTGGTGTTTGGGTTCATGTACAGGATGATGTAGATTCTTTTGTTTAAAACTTTTTATTTTTTCGATTTTAAGTTTGTTCTATAATTTTAAATTTATGTTATATGTGATCCATGTGATAGTCTAAGTTACTCCTATAAATATCTGACACTAATTCACTTACACCTTATATAGGTAACACCTTATTTTTATCGTACCAATAGTCATTAAAGTCATTTTTGGCGGAGTTGGAAGGTGAAAACTGAAGCTTATTTTAAAGGTGTCTGGGACATTTAATTTCGTCGAAAAATTGATCATTAATAGCACCCTATTTTTATTATACCATTGGTCTACAGAAGACCAACATTTGTCTAGGTCACTTTGCTGTAAAGACATTTTTGGCGGAGTTAGGAGGGGAAAAATAGAGGACTTAACACTTAAAATTGTGAAATAAAATAGGTTTGATAAAAAACTAAAAACCGACTTTAAAATGAAACTAAAAAGCGAAAAATAATATTGACTAAAACATACCTAATCAGTTCTTTTTGGAGTCGGTGCGAATGACACATTTTAACTCTCGATGGCTGGCACCGACTCCAAAAAGAACTGATTAGGTATGTTTTAGTCAATATTATTTTTCGCTTTTTAGTTTCATTTTGAAGTCGGTTGTTAGTTTTTTATTAAACTTATTTTTTGAGATTATCTACAAACCTTTTTTGGGTGTCATACTTAAGCAGCTGCTGTAATTTGAATATGACTTTGCACAAGCACGAAATGATTTTTTAGAAAATCACTCCTAAAATCGACGTGTAGAACATGTTTGATTAAAAGTATTCTGAATTGGCATTCTATTGCTGTGTTATTCAGAGTGCATTTTCTAGTCCAGACTAAGGCTAAACCACAGAAATTTTGTATGTTTGTTAGAACAGGGGTTTATTAACCTTAGTCTCGGAATAGCAAATGCACTCTGAATAAGACAGTTGCTGTCCTATTCCAAGTGCATTTGTTGGTCCAGACTAATGTTAAACAACTGATTTTCGTAGGTACGTTAGAACAGTGGTTTAACCTTAGTCCCGGAAAAGCAAATGCTCTCTGAATAAGACAGTTAGTGTTTACCTTGTTGGTGAAATTGGCCTTACTACAAAAAGATAGACTAATGTTAAACACTTGTCTAAAGATTAATGTTTGTTAATAATATGTCTCGAATGTCTGATGTGTCAACATTTCAAATTGCATGACTAATCTTTAGACAAGTGTTTAACACTAGCCTATCTTTTTGCAGTAAGGCCAGAGTTTTGCGCTCGCGCAATGTCATATTCAAACTACTGTACTAGCTCTTGAAGTATGTCACACAAAATAATAATTTTTTGTGACATACTTCAAAAATAATGATTCTGTATTAATAAAGGATACTTTTCATCCCGGTTAAATGTTCCTGTGGGATATTTTTCTAATACTTAAATATTTCTTTAGTTGAACATTATCCCACCAAACATCCTGTAGTTCAAGCAAACGAAGTTTACTAAATAAAATCGCCGGAATGATTTACCTATACTCTACACTTAGAGTTTCACTAATTAGTAATGAAGTACCTACCTAGTTCCATTTTAATCCAGGCAAGAAAACGTTTTGCAAACGTCTCAGGTGAATTTCTTAAAAGAATACAATAAATATGGCAAGCAATTTTAATTTTATGGCTTTATTTTAATCAGAGTCTTGGAAAAATTCGTCCTTGTTCCACGGTTGGGGTTTCAAAGGTCGATCGAATATGCTAGCATTGCTAGTCGGGCCAGACGACGCTTTCTATCCAGTCCACGTAGCGTGAGACTCGTGTGTAGACGCTAGGGGTGCTGGTTGCACAGCTCGGGCCGAACGACGTCACCCCTACGATCCTGTAAGTTGACGTCTGGCTCGACTCCAATATTTGAAGCGGAACTCCTGAATCTCCCTGTAATTATTTGACAGTATTACTTACAAAACCAAAACAAAAACAGATATCTAATGTGAGGTATGGTACTGCTTCTTATTCTTCGTCATTTGGTGGATATCAGGTTTGATAGAAGAGAGCTGAAGGTAGGGGCGTGCGGCGCTTAAAAGCAATTAGGCAGCGCCTACCTGGTAAATGGCATGAGGTAGGCAGTAGGTAATTAAAACTGATTTTCATCAATAAATATATTAAGTAAGCTTCTACTGCCATATAAAACTAATGCCCGTAAAGGTTTGTCTCCTTTATTAAGAACTGTCGCGGATACCCTACAGAGGCTTTGCGGAGCCCACGGGATCCCGCTAGGACTCCACGGAGCACACTTTGAGAATGGCTGCTCTAGATGTTTAACTGAACTTACCGTTTCCAAGATCGTAGACTCGTAGTCAAGTGTACGTACCCCGAAAAGACAGAGGACGAAGGGCAAGCTAAAAAAATCGACTAAACAGAGAGAGTACCTCGCAGGTGTCTTGGTTCATTTGAGGGTCCGTGGCGCAGAGCTGATCTCTGGTGATGCTGGACTGCAGCTTAAGCCAGGCTTTGGGGTTATAACTTGCGGCGCACAGCTCCCGGCTCACTATATGCACATTTGCTTTCAGGAGTATGTCACTCTTTAAACCGTCTGTGTAAGTAAAACAAAAACCATAAGGCTGGGTTGTATAACCGGTGTTTCTGTATGGAGTTTAACAGAATTTTGACGTTTGTTAAAGTAAGATGGTGTAGGTTAGTTAAATACTTTGTTTACCTGGGCTCGCTTAATTAAATCTATTTATTCAACTGTTGTTAAAATAAAATACCTTCATTTAACTTATTTTTAATTTGAATTTTGTACTAAGTACTCTTACAATTAAATTTTGTGTAATTTGCATTTTTTGGCAGTGTGTTAGTGACAGTTATAATCATTGTACGAGTATATGTCATCAACTGTCGTAATAAATGTGTGTGTGTCACCAGGTAAACTTCTCGTCCAGGGCCATACGTGCACCGCCCTAGTTTACAGATTTAGCCCCGAAAAGTCTATCCACGACAAGTCGACGGACTCCAAGCACATGGTGCACGATCATTTGGCGGTCAGGAGTTTATTGAAACGGACGATTAAGGCGTTTATTCAGAAATAACGTTGTGTTGTAATTTAAGTACTCAAAGTTTAAGAGCTCCTGCGTCCTTTTTGCGGTCAGGTCTGTCGATGTCCTCGGTTGTCCGGAGGACTTTTTTTATGCGATACTTTTAGCCCCTCGTGTGAGTTAGCTGATGCAGTTGTAAGCAATAAGGTGACCCATTTTGACAAGAGCGACCGGCCAAGTGCGAGTCGGATTCGCGCACGAAGGGTTCCATTATCTATAAAAACGGCTAAAAAATCACGTTTGTTGTATGGCAGCCCCTTATAATATTTATTTTATTCGGGTTTTTAGTATTTTTTGTTATAGCGGCAACAGAAATACATCATTTGTGAAAATTTCAACTGTCTAACTATGACGGTTCATGAGATACAGCCTGGTGACGGACGGACAGACAGACAGACAGACAGACGGACAGCGGAGCCTCAGTAATAGGGTCCCGTTTTACCCTTTGGGTAGGGAACCCTAAAAAGTATTGCGAGGACTGTCTCTTCTCTTTACTGTGCAGGCATCAAAGACCTACGCTAGAAGATGCCTTAGTATCTCTTACCTCTTTTCTGACCCCAGCCTGTTATGGTTAGCGGAGTGCGCGGGTCGGAGTCTATAGTATACAAAAACGCCGCATGCAGGTATTCTGACACCTTTACGGGTTTATCTAATCTGAAATTACAATATTAAAACACAATAAGTAACTGATCGACAACTTAACTTAAAACTTATCTTATGTTAGTGAATACCGGACTCAGCTTAAATGGCTCAAATTCTACTCAGGCGCGACTTGCATAATTCTTTCTTTTCTTTTTACAATATTGTTAAGTCCGAAATCACCTCCGCGCGTATCTGAAAGAGCGCTTTCAATTCTGCAGTCATCACGGGGTCATGACATGCGGTCATCCGAAACGCTTTTTCTTAAATTTCCTCCCAATTCTACAAACTATTATACGCGGTTGTTTACTATTTATTATTCAGACAATCCGTTTATGGAACTCCTTATTCTTAGCAATACGGCAATCCAAGTCAATTGCTATTTTTAAAAGTCGGCTCATAGCACATTTTCTTGCACTTTAAAAACAAATCGTTTCTGGTTTGAGAATTGTTGTTTCTGTAATAATTATCACTGGTTGTTAGTCATGTTATTTCCTTGATTATTTTATGTAGGTAGCATATTTAAGTAGATATATTTTTATTTTATCTAATCATATTTTATAGGTATTTTAAGGATGTTGTATGTAGTTTATACTTATTGATATTGTAAGTAGATGTAAGTATATAAAATTACACAATAAGCACTCTGCACCACTTTCCCCTTTTGTCCTCTGACTGAAAGTTGTCTGGAAGAGATCGCTTTTTAGCGATAAG
Organism: Anania fuscalis; assembly: GCA_950371115.1. NCBI lineage: Eukaryota > Metazoa > Arthropoda > Insecta > Lepidoptera > Crambidae > Anania > Anania fuscalis. The sequence continues at coordinate 11,501,914 of OX493335.1, read as the reverse complement.
ACCGCCTAAATTGTATATCTGCCTGTAAATATCAACTGTAACTTCTTTTTTTGGTGTGCAATAAAGAGTATCTATCGTTTACGAGTCGAGGTATTAGTGGTGTGTGTGTGTGAACGTGTCTGGTAAACTAGGTTCATTCACGACAAGTCTGGCATTTAATTATGCCTCATTATTGCCTAAGTGTCAGATAAACTTCTGAAATAATAGCACAGTATACCTACATATTATATTATTATACTGTGATTACATACAGTCCGGGACCCGGGCTCGAGTTGAGTTTGAGTGTAGCAGTAAGGAAAGTGCCTATTACTAAGCATGTCTAAATCACAAATCGAAAGCACTTATTACATTTTTTTTTCTATAGAATTTTTGCGATGTTGCTAAATATTAAATAGTATTTTAGAGAGTGTGATACGCAACCAACACATGAACTGGATGACGCTATAAGATGTACGTACATACTTCACTTTGTAAATTGATTAGATTGTTCAACAATCTAAATAAATTATTGAACATCTATCTATTGTATTTTGCCATTGGGACTGGCCACATTTTGTATGTGTGCCGTGTGGGGACGGCCGTAAAGAATATGTACACTTCCCCACCGCCAACAGGAGGCTTGTCGTAAGAGTCGACTTAATGCTGTAGCACGCACGACACGACACGAGACGGGGAACAGCGTTTGCATGCGAAATAATAATAAAAAAAACTGCGCTTGCCACTCGCTGCGTATGGCAACAAATCCCCCCAGATGATAGGGAAGATACCAGGCCCCCAGTCTCCGGTGATCCCGCTGCTCCTGGCTACGGTAGCGATCCGGGTGACGGCGGGGCAGGGGTGCTAAGATCCCCGGAGGAGGATCTCCAGCTACCATCACCGACGATGACTGGCCCTGGTAACACACAACGTACTTAGCTACCTAAGAACCGACGAGACGATTGTAGAGCTGGAAGAGGTATTAAGTAGGATGCACTGGAGTATCATGGGGATATCGGAAGTCCGACGAGAGAGTGAGGACACGATAATCCTGAAATCCGGCAATCTACTGTACTACCGAGAGGGCGACCAACTGTCCTAAGGTGGTGTCGGGTTTCTCGTCCACAAGGTGGACTCTAATTAACAACATCGTCACCATCGGAAGTGTGTCGAGCAGGGTTGCATACCTGATCTGATACTCAGAGTACCGAAAAGGTACTCACTGAAGGTGATACAGGTATACGTGTGCACCGACCTCTACACACCCTCATGAGGAAGTGGAGACTATGTATGAGGACTTTAGTAGGGCCATACATACTACTAAAACCCACTTCAATGTTGTTATGGGAGACTTCAACGCGAAACTGGGCATGAGAGGCGATAAGCTAAGAGTGGGACAATTCGGATATGGGCAACGGAACCCCTGGGGACAAAGGCTAGCCGAATTTCTGGAGAAGGAGGACCTCGTTGCGATGAATTCCTTCTTCCAGAAGCCGCCTCAGAGGAAGTGCCCACGAAAAATGAGATTGACTTCATTATGACCACAAGGCGACGGGTGTTCGATGATGTCTCTGTGATCAACAGGGTGAAAACCGGTAGCGAACACCAAATGGTAAAAGGCATATTAAACATCAAAGTCAAGTTAGAAAGGTCCCGTTTGTCCGACCCTCCCTGAATGCCTAGAGAACTGCGAGTCGGTGGACAAGATTAACAACAGGTTTGTAGAAACTGTCCAGGCGGTCGGGTCGAAATTTTTTAAACCCCGTCGAAGAGACAGGCCGCAAAAACTTACCGACCACACCCTCAAACTCATGGCAGAACGACGTTCAATGGCACTGCAGTCCGCCGTTGACGCTAAGGCATATCGGCAGCTCAATAGACGTATGGAAGTCCTTGCGACAGAATATCCGCAACTTTAATACAAACAGTATTGGCAACAAGGCTCCAAAGTGTTTGCAAGAAACATGTCTATTGGGCAAAGCCAGCTGACGAAGCTGAATACGAAGGATGGTATTATAACGTCGTCAAAAGCCAAGTTTTGAGGGAGATCGAAAGGTTCTATAGGCAACTACCTGTATGCAACTGCCTCTATGGGCAACTGTAGGATGGCTTAGTTCTTAAAGTCACTAACTCCATTTTTGTCGATATTGAGATTGCCAGATCAAAAAATTCTCCGTTTTTTTCTCTATAGGTTGATCAAATCAGTTTTTTAATAAAATAACGCTAAGAAGGTTTTTACCAAATTTAAAAAAAACAATAAATCCTGTCAAATAAATTCAGTAAGTAACTAAATCCAAATTTAACCAAAAAATAAATAAGTCCATTGATTTTCATTGTAAAGTTACAAATTCCATGTATTTTTAAACTATGTGTTCTGGTCACCCCAGAGGTCGTTTTTTTCACTGTTTGAATTGTTATGATCGTACAAGTCTTAGTTTGTTAAAAAGTTAACTTTACTAATTGTTTTATAGTTTATTTATGTGACTTAAGTGTTATTTCTTTTGCAAAATGAACGAGGATAAACTAAAACGGTAAGTAAGTTCTTGAGAACGTGTGTCTGTTGTTTTTATTTTATAACAATAATAAGCTAAGATTTTTGTATTTTAGACTTATAGAAGAGAGTGGGCTTTTTAATGAGACTATAGATAATTATGATTCTTCTGGTAGTGAATGGACTCCGGGAAATGAATCCACAAACAAAGATTCTAAACGTGTATCAACCTCCGCTAGCATTGATGTGGAAAACAGCCAGTTGTTTTGGTACCTATGTATTAGAATTTTAAACCTACCAACGTTTGATAAATTTTTGAAGTCATTATCCATCTAATCTATTTTATTGGATTTTTGCATGGCGATTATTGGTAAAACATATTGATACCTGTGACGATAAGAAGGTACATATACCTACCTACCTTTACTTCAGAAATTAAGAAGTTTCATAATTTTGAGTAATTTGTTTCTTTAATCGGTTTTATTTATTTAGTTCACAGATTGGCAGTGGTATTACGGAAAATAATGGTTATAGAGGACCTGATACTGATATATTGTTAGAAAAATGAACGAAAAACGAATCAAGTTAAATGAAAAAACAGGAAATATTGAATCAGATAATGACGTTGATGATAGTGTAGAAGATGTAAAAATTATTGATGAAGTAAATAATGTTACTGATTGTCGAGTTGATGAAAAAACTAAAACGAGAAATATTTTAAATGAGATAACTGGCGAGTTTTATGAGGTAGAAGAAATTAATGAAGAAGTTGAAGTAGTAGTGAAAAAGCAAGGGAAGAAAAGAACACGTAAGCTACAAAACTGGAAGAAGAATTTAGCTAAAAATAAAAGGTCAAGAACCATGTTCGGCGCGAAATACCAAAATGTAGATGCAAGTGTAAAGATAAATTATCTGAAAAAGAGACCGAAAGCATTAAACAACAAATTTGTAAGTTTGTCCTCGCACACCAACCAAAACATATACCTGCAAGGTTGCCTTCAAGAAACCAACCCTTCTAGATTTCGCCCAACAAAATCTCCGTCAAAGACAAGACCGCGGAAAGTTTTTAAGTACCATGTTAGCCTGAAAAACAGAACTGTAGTGTTATGTCAGCAAGCTTTTCTGGCCATACATGACATTAAAAGAGAAAGGCTTCAGCGCAAAGTGCAACGCAAAGATAAAGATAAAGATATTACCGACTTGAGGGGAAAGCAAAGTCATTCTACTACAGCCAAGATGTTATAAAGAAAGTACACGATTTTATTGAAGGTATTCCAGCAAGAGAATCACACTACTCCAGGAAATCTAGTAGACATAAAAAATACATCGATTCAAATTTATCTGTTGCTGAACAATATAAAAAATTTAAACATGATAACCCTGAAATAAATATTAAGTACAGTAAGTTCAATGAAATTTTCAATAAAATTTTAATATTGCTTTCGGACACCCTAGAAAAGTCATTTGTGCGACCTGCGAAAAGATAAAAGTTTAGATTGATTTTGCGACAGTGAACAAAGACTCCCAAACTGTTAATTCTTTGAAAATAGAAAAAGAACTCCATTTGCGAAAGGCTGAAGCTTTTTTGAAAGCAATCACAAAAGCTGAAACTGAGACAAAAAATTATAAACTATCGCTTTGTTTTGATTACCAGAAGAATCTGCCTTTACCTGGGACCAATGTCTCTATAGAATATTATTCACGTCAACTGTGGTTGCACAATTTCGGTATCCACAACCTTTCTAACAAAACGGCTTCTATGTATTTATATACAGAAAACTACGGACAAAAAGGGCCAAATGAAGTCATAACAGCCTTTCCAGACTATATCGACCACAGTAAACTTCCAGAGCATACGTACTTGGAGCTCTATTGCGATAACTGTTTTAGCCAGAACAAAAATCTTTATCTTTTCACATTTCTGGATCAATTATGTGCCAATAATACCTTTCAAAAAGTAACAATTTCTTACCATATACAGGACATAGCATGATGCCAATCGATCGAGATTTTGAACTTATAGAGCGAAAGCGCATTAAAACTGATAAAGTTTATACACCTGGCTATTACATAGATACGATAGAGACCTCAGTCCTCACGCAACACAAAGAAATTTGATGTTGTATTTTAGAAAATAATCTTAGAGACGAGGGATATCCTGAAGATCGTGTACCTATTAAAAGTTAAAAATTACAAAAGCCTGTATGAAACTCATAATTAAGCCATCAATTAATGGTATAGCAATATGCCGAAATGTAAAATTTCAAAGATTTCGCCATCCTGAGTTTAGTAACTCCATGACAGGAAAAAACTTTTAAAAGATGTCATTTTATCGTGTTGGCATGGGTGGTAAAATCACAGCAGATGCCAGCGATTGCTATCAAAAGATGATACAATTAAAACCAGCCAAAATTCAAGATATTAAGAAACTTCTTGAATATGTCCCTGTTGAAAAACGTAGATTTTATGATGAGATACTATTACATAGATATGATAGAGACCTCACGCAACACAAAGAAATTTGAATTTGTATTTTTAGAAAAGAATCTTAGAGACGAGGAATATCCTGAAGACCGTGTATTGAAAGTTAAAAATTACAAAAGCCTGTATGAAACTCATATTAAGCCATCAATTAATGGTATAGCAGTATGCCGAAAAGTACAATTTCAAAGATTTCGCCACCCTGAGTTTAGTAACTCCATGACAGGACAAAACTTTAAAAAGATGTCATTTTATCGTGTTGGCATGGGTGGTAAAATCACAGCAGATGTCAGCGATTGCTATCAAACGATGATACAATTAAAACCAGCCAAAATTCAAGATATTAAGAAACTTCTTGAATATGTCCCTGTTGAAAAACGTAGATTTTATGATGAAATACTGTTAGCGGCTACATCTTCAGAGAGAGAGCAGAAAAATGAGGATAACGACACGCAACAAGAAATTTACGAATAAATAAATATAATATAGTATATACAAGGTGGGCAAACGACCTGGTAAAGGTTGCAGGACAACGCTGGATGCAGGCCGCTTCCAATCGGCCGATCTGGAAGTCACTGGGGGAGGCCTATGTTCAGCAGTGGACGTCCTGTGGCTGAGATGATGATGATGATATAGTATTCATAGGTAGTACTGTATGTCATTCGAAACTCAATATTTAAGATTGTATTTAATTTTTGATTCCATGTCAATGATTAGATGTGATAATATGTCACTAACTCCAAATAATTTTGTTACGAAATCTCTAACTCCACATGTTTTGCTATAAGTCCTAAATATTAAGTGACTCATACTGAGCATAATAATTGAGTTACATACTTTTATAAAATGTCATTTTAAAGGTTACCAAATAAAGCACTCTTGTATTTTTTATAATTCGCTTTTATTGACACACTCCTTTTAAAAAAAAAATTTTGAGCTTCAAGTGACATTATTTCAAAACAAGGAAAATGGACTTAGTGACTTTTAGTACTAAGCCATCCCTATACACCTCGGTCACTAAACCTGTTAGTAGTTCCGCAGATCCAAGAGCTAAGCTGACCCGACACTTTACCGAAGATATCCCGGACATCAGCCTATATGAGATTAGGATGGCTCTCAAACAGCTCAGGTACAACAAGGCGGGTGATGACGGAATCACCTCAGAGATTCTGAAAGCGGGTGGAAAACCGATGCTGAAGGTCCTTTAGAAACTCTTTAACTCCGTCTTGCTTGAGGGAATAACGCCGGAGGCATGGAACAAGGAGAGCACCACCACGGTGCTCTCCTTCAAAAAAGGAGATAACACCTTGCTGAAAAATTACAGACCCATCTCGCTTCTGAGCCATGTCTACAAGTTGTTTTCGAGGGTCATCACGAATCGTCTCGCGCGCAGGTTCGATGACTTCCAGCAGACCCCGAACAAGCAGGTTTTCGAAAATGCTTTAGTACCATAGACCACATCCATACGCTGCGATAAGTTATACTGAAGACCGAAGAGTATAACTTGCCACTATGCTTGGCGTTTGTAGACTATGAGAAGGTCTTCGATTCGATCGAGACTTGGGCAGTGCTACAGTCTCTCCAGCGGTGCCCCATATTGACTATCGGTACATCGAGGTGCTGAAATGTTTATATAAAAACGCCACCATGACGGTCCGAGTACAGGAGCAGAGCACGAAAGCTATTCCTCTGCAGCGAGGTGTAAGGCAAGATGTTATTTCTCCGAAACTGTTCACCGCCGCATTGGAAGATGCTTTTAAACTCTCCAGGAGTGAAGTGACTCTCCAGAATGGGAAGGATTCGGGATTTTCCCAACAGGTAGGTCTTCAGATGAACATGGACAAAACAATGATTATGTCGAATGCCCATGTTGCGCCCTACCCAGTACCACCAGTTGGGAGCTGTATCCTCGAAATTGTTGACAAATATGTTTACCTGTGACAAGTGATCTAGTTGGGTAGGTCCAATTTTGAGAAGGAGACCAATCGACGAATTCAACTCGGATCGGGAAGCCTTCGGGAAACTACGCAACATCTTGTCGTCTGAAATACCTCACTGCCTAAAGACGAAAGTCTACCAACCAGTATGTGTTACCCGTGATGACTTACGTAACAGAAACGTGGCCATTACTATGGGCCTTATAAGAAAGCTCAAAGTTGCACAGCGCGCTATGGAAAGGGCTATGCTCGGTGCTTCTTTGTTAGATCAAATCAGAAATGATGAGATCCGTGAATGAACAAAAGTCGCTGTCATAGCCCGACAGATTAGCCAGCTAAAGTGGCAATGGGCGGGGAACAAAGCACGTAGAACTGACGGGCGATGGGGCAAAAAAGTTCTGGAATTAAGGCCACGTACCGGCAAGTGCAGCGTGGGACGTCCACCCACAAGGCGGGCAGACGACCTGGTAAAGGTTGCAGGACGACGCTGGATGCAGGCCGCTTTAAACCGGGCCGATCTGGAAGTCACTGAGGGAGGCCTATGTTCAGCAGTGGACGCCCTGTGGCTGAAATGACGATGATGACATTTTGTATCTCTAATAATCACAAGTAAGTTCTAGTAAAAACCCAATGTGCTCAAAATTACAAACCTCAATAAGGCAATGTCGTAGTACTTAGAACTGGGTCTGTACTTAGGATAAAGTATGGTCTGTGCTATTTTGTAGTCGGACTCTTCTTGCCACATGTTGTTGCCGAGCGTGACTTCTCCTGCGCGTATTATTTCCGGTTTAACGCGCACGCTGAAAAAGAAATACATTTTAGAATAGCACAACACCATTATTTATTCTAATATTCCTATCCTAGTTTACGTACAGTGGAATACCAACAATAGTAATAAAGTGATTATAATATTTTTTGCGACTGTGGTCTAGCAGACTAATTTTAAACCATTGATTTTAAACACTATTACAAGTGTTACTATTGTAGTTACTACATACATATTATTTAGTTAATTTCATGCAGTGCATATTAGTAGCATATAAGAACATGACATCGCCTAGTGGCACACAATCGTATCGCAACATTCGCAACCTTCATCATGTGATGTCAGCCTAGCAGTCTACAACTGGACGCAAGCCTCCCCTCACGAACGCCAAAAGGCACCTACCCTTATTCCCTAAATTAGCAATCAGCAATAATCGCGCAGTCATCACCTGATTGATGGTTAGCGTCAAAATCTATGGGCAGCACTGAAAGTTAATTGTTTTTGCTGACAATTTGCGATTTTAAAGCCAGAATTGGTTAATTTTCGCTATCGCATTGCTTTTGAACCAGGGTTTTTTCATCCAGCCATCTTCCTAACTAAGGTCGTTGTCGTGACGTCCTTACGTCCGATCGATTACTCATTTAATACGCGTATACTTTTGTTTTCAGACATACAGGCCCTGAATTTCCATCACTATAATATTGCAATGAATTAATTTAGGATTAATGAAATATCATAAGGTATTGTTATACCCTTTTGTCAAAAGCCCTTACTTAACGCAATGTGCAGCAGTTAAAACGTACGTAATCGATATCAAAGCTCCTCCGCATTGGAACACATATCCAATTTTTTTTGTGTCGTTATATCCAATTGCCACCTGAAACAGAGACAGCGTTTGTGTAATGAGCATCGGGCACTTGTACTTAAAGGCTGCTACACAATTATTTCGCCCACCGAGGGTTTGGTATTCGTACATTCATACGCCATTCATACGATACCTTAAATGACAAACTCAATTCAAAATTTGGACCGCCATACGTTGCATTTTTTGTGGTTTTTTATGGTTTTAAAATAAATGTATAGTTTTTAGATTTTTCCCTACACTAATTCCCTACACTAGACTAGCGGCGGGCGCGCGTCGAGCGCGCGCCCGCCGCTAGTCAGAATCAGTTCCATACAACTTCATACAGCGCCCGAGGTGCGCGCCCCGGGCGCTTGTCAGAACTCCGAAGTTTAAATTTTTCACAGCTTCAAGAGAACGTAGACTTGCTTGAGTATAGTGTTCTCATTTCAACTCGATACCTCCACACGTTCCCGAGCTAAAGGGTCTTGAGCTTGACAGACATATGGACGGCGGACAACAAAGTGATCCTATAAGAGTTCCGTTTTTTCCGTTTGAGGTACGGAACCCTCAAAATAAAACTTTGATCGTTATTATACATAGACAATCCCAGCTTGTTAGACCGGCCGGGGTGACAAAGAAAGTCAGTCAGTATTTATTTTTTATTAAAAAAGGAATACAAAATACCAATCTAATAGCTATTTTAGTTATTTTGTATTTCTTTTAAAATAAAATGCCTAACAATGGCCATTAAGGCAAGCATTAGAGGAAGGGGTACGCTGTGGTTTTGAAATAGGGGTACGTGGAAAAAAAGTTTGAGAAACTCTGCGTTAGAGGACCTATTACGAGTTTTATAAAGTTGATTGTCTTTTGCGAAGCGTTTGTAATGTATTCTCAATCGCCAATTTATTATTAAGTCCGCGTGCGAGTAGAAGGCCTAGCATTGCAAAACTATATTCTTACCATGTGAGGGAAGTCTCCAAGCCGGGCTTTTGTACCACCGTAAATGTCTAGAGCCCCCTGTGGTGGCTTGGTGTTTTCTATGAGTTTCTTACATTCTGTAAGCGAATAACCGTTATTATAAAAAAAATATACTGTAGGAAAGCCTATAAAATAATGCTTATTTTTTCATTTATACACGCTACGTTTACAGGATGGTCCAGACCAGACAGAAATAATATTTTTTTTGGGTTGTTGGCTTAGGGAATATCAGATCGTGTCCGGAAAAAAGTCACTTCCCATCCGATTATTCCGATTACGAGTGATGATTTTTTATTTGATAGTTTGAAAATATCTTTCCTTATTTTTTTTGTGATGAAAATTATAAATCTTTTTTATTGCCGGTTCTTACCTAAGAATACCTAAACACTGTACTTTCTCAAAGAAAATACTTTAAAATTTTCAGAGTTTAAGTGCATTTAATTTCATTTGATTCTGGAAAAGTGACTTGTTCCAAACTCCACGGATATTTTTATTTTTTTCCTGGCACAATCTGATGTGTTGCTAATTAAGCCATCCCTGTGTAAAGTTAATCAATAAATTATTGTCAAGTAAAATAACAGTTGCAATTGTCTTTAAAAGTTAAGACTATGCTACGCTTATAAATGGCGTTCATCTAGCAGCTGATTTTGATTCTAAGTTTTGATCAGCCAAAAGTGTCAAATATTTATTACTACAATACAAAAGGGGAATTATAAAACGAGCGAATAAAAAAAAAAACTTAACGACTGATGATAACATACTGTTTTAATAACTTGAGCGGTATGAATTTGAGTTAGCGAAAAATAAACTTAACTAACGCCGAATATTGATTATTAATAAAATCCAGAATGAGCTTACAAAAAGTCCATTTCAGATATGAAAATTCTATCCGTGCGTACATTACTAAGTGAGCGACTAGAAATACAGAGAGGGCAACTTTAATATTAAGATATATTAGATTTTTCAATTGAGGTTTTACTTAACGAACTACTAAAAAGATCACTATTATTCTTTCTCTATGCTTCAAGCAAAGTATTGTAAGCTGCTTTATTAATGATTATTGGTGACTGATATTCTTTTTGACGTCTTATGTTTTTTATTTAGATACGATTTTTTTACGAAAATATCAAATTGTTTTAAGCGCGCGACTCCGAATGGGGGCGGAAGAAATAGTTGGTCCTAAAACAATAGCTAAAAATTTGATTTTTATTGACAGAAACGAAACGCCGTAAATCCGACTCCAAGCAGTCTTGTCTGCCCTACCCCTAGAGTGTAATTTAGAATCGCGTAGGCGCGGAGGAGCGAGGCGGCCCGCGGGCTGAGGAGCAGGGGGCTGAGAGTGAGCGGCGGTGAGCGAAAGCCGACAGCGACGATTAGCACGCGTCGGACCGCCGGAGACCCGCAGCGCCGAAGCCGTGACAGAAGCCTTGCATGCTGATTGCTTGCCTGCATGCATGGTGCATGCTGCTTCCTTGCATTCATGGTGCATGATGCTTGCTTGCATGCATGGTGCATGCTGCTTCCTTGCATGCATGGTGCATGATGCTTGCTTGCATGTATGGTGCATGCTGCTTGCTTGCTTGCTTGCATGCTGCTTGCTTGCTTTTTTGCATAACGTTTTAAAAACATTATTAGGATTAAAATAAACATTGTAGGTATAATTTGGATGTAGGACTTACAACTTTTATTGAAAACAATTGATTTGTCATAATTGACAAATAAATTAAGGGCATATTGTATTTTGGGATTTCAATTTTATTGCATGTAATATTATGTGACATTAAGTTTGGGCAAGTTATTATTCGGACAAATGATGATTAGGAAAAAAAATATATTGGACTTTAGATTATGGATAAAAAAGTTAGGAAACAAAATAGAGAACCTTTCGGAATATATTGTTTCATTTAATTACCCACCCTTAAATTTTAATAATTAAATTTCTTGGCTAATAGAACAGTTCTTCCTCAAATAGTTATATCATAAAATATTTAAAGAAAAAATGTGAGCTCATAATACTCTGCTTATTATACTTATTTTTCAAGGTGGTTTTTGTATTCGAAACACTTAATATAAGATAAAATGCCGCTCAGTATAAAAAAAAAAACATTTGACAAATATTGAAAAAAGTGCAGGACCTAACGTTGACACTCAAACAAATATTAGGTCGCTCAAATATTATGAAGCTTCTTATTTTGTATTTTAAGTAACTCAAATTAATGTTTGTAAGTCGCTGTTCTGTTGATTTCTCGTCACTCGCAGTCAGTCGCTCACTTAGTAATACTATAACCATTGACTTATATATTACTTCGTAAGGACAGGGCGGACCACACGTCTGGGTGTTGGACCTAAAGAGACCCGAAAATGACCCGACCGAGGCCGATGTGACGTAGTCAGTGGTCGGCGGTCATCGGGATCTGACATTTGTATGAAAAAATAAAAATGCTTAGATGTTCACTGAAAGGTTGCTTAAATTACGACAGAAAGGTCATTAAAACAAATTCTAATATTACTTCTCACCAATAAGCCGCATATTTGATAAACACTAAACTTATTTACATTACTTTAACAATTTTCTAACTTCTTTGTCAATTTTACGAAGCAACGCCATATTTACCGTGCAAAACCGATACAACTTTGTAGCGGCGTGCATTAGTTGTATGGTTATAGTATAGCCATAATAGTGCTCACAGTGCACTAAGTGCAGTCAGTCAGTACATGCGATGTAATATAAATATTTTATTTTATGATAATTTATTGAATACTTATTTTAAGTTTACGTGATGCACTATGAGTTAAAAATTGAAAACATGCCAAAAATAACAAAAGGCAAAAGATAAAAAAAAAAATGTTTTATTCGAAGGACAGTGAAATGTAATAAATAAAAATATAAATTATCTGATATAGTTTTTTTTTAAAGTTTTAAGGTATGATTCCGTATATAAAAATAAATTGTATCCACAAACACTCAATTATCTAGCCAAACTAAGCAAATCTTGTGCTATTGCGACTAGATACAGATAATAAACATATTTAAATACATTTATAAACATACTTAAATACATTTACAAACATACTTAAATACTTTTATTTTTATTGATATTCATTCTATAGACACAAAAATTAACGAAGTAAAACAAACGAAGTTCCTAGGTTTAACTATAGAACAAGACGTGAATTAGAAAACGCATATAGATAATGTTTGTACAGCAGGCAAGAGCTTTGGCAAGAGCTGCGCGCGAGCCGCGCGAAGCGACCTTTAAACTGGCTTGAATGTGACCCAGAACCGCACGCGCGCAGCTCGCGCGCACTGTACAAGTCTTGCATGAGTTGCGCTAAAGAGACGCACCAAACGGTTGCAGTAACGGATCGCGTGCCACGCTACAGTTTCTAAATTACGCTACAGTTTACTGATGTGGGGAAATAGCACTAATATAAATAGAGCTTTTATTGCCAGAAAAAGATGCATAAGACCAATATGCGGTGTCCCTCCACGAACATCATGTCGTCCTCTATTTGCACAATTGTAATTACTAACATTGACGTCCCTGTATATATTTGAAACATGTGTATTTGTAATGCAAATTATGCATATTTTTAATAGGGCATTTGACATTTATCCACGGAACACAAGAAATCAAAATATCCTGGTACTACTAAAAACTACGATAACAATGCAGTATAAAAAAGCTGCATGATAATGAGTATAAAAAAATCTTCAATAATATACCTACTAATGAATTCAAAACATTGAATAATAATCAATTTAAAACAAAACTGAATAAGTGGCTAATCTCACATACCTACCATAAAGGGAGTTTTTTTAAATAATAAATATTAATTTTAACATAATTATGATATGACTGACATCTATTTAATTTAATGCAATTTTAGACTCAATTTTATATTTAATTTTAGTTCAATTTTATATTTAATTTGCATGCCTCGTTTTGGCTAAACATGCTTGGCACGTTCATTTTAAAACACCTATGCATACCGTGTTTAAGCATATAAAGATTATTTTATTTTACTTTAATTTATGTTGACGTATTTAATTTGAAAAAGCAAAAAGTTATATTTACTCTGACACTACATTAAATATAACATCTGTGCAATAAAAACTTTTTTCTTAGTTTCTCTTTCGTTTTAAGCCGCTCTTACAAGGTTGCTATTTGACAGTTGACATCAAAGTCTAACAGATGGGGTTAGTGTGTCATGTATGGAGGAAATGCAAGGCGATTTGTTCTGTCAGCCGTATCTTTACTTTTTACATCAATGACTATAACGTAAAATTAATTATTTTTGACACTTAAAAATTTAATTTACAGTCACTCGTTTAAATACTACCCAATACAAAATGCTTGAGCTGTTAATTAGGTAAATATTTCTTGTTAATTACCAGCTTACACCAACAAAACGGGTATTAATGCAACACATACCTCTTTTTATTAAATATTATCTTTCCCGACGTTTCGGCCTAATTATACAGGCCGTGGTCGCGGAAAGACGTCTTTTAAAGACTGGCTTGTTATAAAAAAACGCTGTACCTAGTAAGTGGAAATGTGTTAGTTATACTTACCTTAAATGTATTTTTACCTCTTTCAGATTTCCGCTCAGTGTTGTAATTATTATCTTTTATTATTTCCCTTGGTAGATCTGCAATATTTAAGATTTTGTTATTTTTTTTTCTAGCCAAGGAAGCCCTTAACATCGGAAATGAAGTTTATGGTCAGTTAATCTGTCCTTTTAGCTATCTTGTGGCATTTCTTTCATATTTCTACGACACTTATAACCTTTGCCCAGTGTTAAATAAAACAAAATTGCCACTATTCATAGGGGATGAGGGTTTGATCCAAATTATTATTTGTTTCGATAAAATTAGATATCGCACTTACTTATTTCTTAGAAAACTCATTAAAATTGCCTTATTATATTAATTTAGTCATGATTTAGTAATTATAACATGGATTATGGGTTAAAATAAAGAAACAGAAGTAACGTATTTTATAAGCGTTCAAATGCCAATTCGCATACGGAATCCTAAGAATGGTATACAATTTCCTAGGAGTGTGTACCTATGCCATTCTTGTGAATTCTTATGCGAATTGGAATTCGAGTGCTTCAAAAATACGTCTCCAGAATGAAATAACAAGTTTGTTTAACGAAGTTTAATTGCGTGTGTGGCTGTATTAGCTAACGACCTTTGTATTAGAGCCCGAGACTCGGACGACGAATTTACTTTATTCACTAGAGCATAAAAAGCGATTTTATGCAGCCTATACCCGACATAAACATGAACCTCGCGACTTATTCGTCAATTCGCGCGCCATAAACTCGAGAGTGCGTGCGAGTTGGCACCTTCAAAATTAACCTATTTTTTTTGTCGTCAACTCGCGCGCCTCTATAAAGTACAGTCAAATAAAAACGTTTTGAAACTAAAAACCAGAAATAACTATTTATTGCCTGCGGCTTTCTTTGCCCGCTTTGGCTGATTCGGTTAAATAACGACTCTTTGTTTTAAATAATTTATATGAATATGTTTAGCGAAACGCTTCACTTACATACATATATGTTATTGTTGTTTTTTTTGCTCATTTTTAGACAGCTTACATACTAGGTAACAAGCCAAATTCTCGAGTCATTGTGATATTGTTGATAATTATTAAGGGAATTAAGCAATTTTATTTTGTCATGTTGATTAATAATAAATACCTACCACAAAAACTATGTACCTATATTTTGTTTTATTTTAAACTCAAGTCGTATAAAGTGGCTTTAACATTAAAATTTATAGTAGGTAGGTATCTTTATTGAATTTATTGAAATGTTTTTGTAGCTAACTGTAGGTACATAAATACGTCAGATTTGGGATTTGATGATCGAGCGAGTTGACGACAAAAAAAAATAGGTAAATTCGGAAGGTACCAACTCGCGCGCACCCGTGAGTTTATGGCGCGCGAGTTGATGAATAAGTCAACTTTACGAGCATGAAAAGTGAAAAATATTTGAAATAGTATCAAAAAAAAAAGAAAACAACAAGGGGTTAATTATAATGTATGAAATTAATCATTACATACATACAATTAACGGCTTCTCTTCTTCTTTTAATACACAAGACCATCTTTGGAAAAAAATATAAGTAGGGACAGTTGGGGTACAATGGAACGAAAAAGTTATTTCGATTTTTTAAAAAAAACTTGCTTTTTATTTTTATAACATTTACTTTAAAAATACAAGAACGGTTCCTAAACTATCCATTGACAATAAAAAGGAGATCAAAAATTGACCTTAAACATATTTTATTTTTATTTTTGCACAACGCCTCATTTGTTCCGATGTGCCCCAGATCTGGGGTACTATGGAACTGCGTCTGGGGTACATTGGCACAAGACTAAAAAAATCAAATAATACATTGAATATATTAACCAAGCTTATACTTGCTTAATATATTTTCAGGAAAAGCATACATATTACTTTGGCGCTTTCCAAGCTGGGACTTGGTAACACTAGCTCTATTTCCAGAATTACCACCTTCGCCATATCTGGTTCCAGTGGAAAATAGAAGCTGTTGTCAATTTTTTTACTCCGACGCAAATAAGTAATATCATATTCATGTTTTCGTCTACATGTGTCAACATTTGACCAACAAAATATAATATTTGCTTTTTCTGGCTAAATTTGAAACACTGTTCCATAGAACCCCGTCCCACTGTGCCCCATAGGGTCTCGAAAATTTCTAACTAGAAGTTAAAAATTTTAGGTTATCTTTTCCATTAAACACCTTACTTCGTTTAATAGCTAAAATGATTAATATTAATTTAAAAAAAAACCCTTTTATCTGCTACCACTTTTCTTTCTGCAAAATCGAAAACTCTCCGGTATGAAATTCTATCTTTTTACCACTCAAAACAATTTTTATCGTCTCAAAAATCTGTTGTCGCACACCGGCTATATTGCAATGCGCCATCAGGTGACACATGGGGCGCCGTAATTGGACGAAGTGAAAACGCGGGATTTCGTTTTAAAATTTGAATATTATTGACGGTGTTTCATTGTACCCCTTGTCCCATTGAGCCCCCACTGTCCCTACTGAAATTGCAAATCCTTAGGTACCTAGGTAATACATATTTAAAGCGAAAGTTTATAATATGTATGTTACTCTTTTCGCAAAACTGTAGGATGTGTCCAAAATGACATCCTGAATCCGTTTCCCATTTTGCACACATATAGAATATGATCAGGATTAACATTATAGATAGGATACCTTTTATCGCGGTTAAATGGGCCTGTGGGATATTTCTCGTAATTATAAAATTCTCGTGTTTGTCATAGTGATTGGAACAACTCCTCCTAAAAAGCTTGACCGATTCTTATTAAATTTTGTATGTATATTCAGTAGGTTTGAGAAAAGGACGTAAACTATTTTTCATACCCCTAAGTGGTGTCATTTACTCATTTCATTTACAAGCATGCATGACAGAGAAAACTCCAAAACACAAGCAACCAACAAACACAAATTCGGCAGCGCGCTAGACTATTTTGTGCCACAAAGTAGGAGAAACTATACAATAATAATATGATGATTAGATAAAGATCATGGTCAGTCGTCGTACAATAATGTCAAGAATGTAATAAAATGTCAACGGAAAAAAATAATCACAACATTTATAATATGATTTTCTACAAACAAAGTCAAGACGGTCAGCAAATAGTGTCCATGTCTACAGCTTCCTCATTACCCTAAGAGGAATTCTAAGCCTGCCTTAAACTAAGGCATAATGAGAGCCATCGAAACGTTCCAGTCATAAAATTGCAGCAATCAGATCTTCGTTACTATGAGGTGTTTTTTGTGTGTCAGCCGACGAAACGTGTCTCCAGCTGACACATGCCGTTTAGGCAAACCAGTAAGGTTAGGGTTTCAGAATATAGTCAGAAATTTAACTAATAATGGCAGCAATGATAGCCAAAAAAACTAGCCATCACACTGAAATACTGTTGAAACTACGATCGTAAAACTATGTGCTAGCTGGAGATCCATGTCTCTGGCTTGCACAGCTGTATCCTCGTAATTACTCAAGATACAATTATAATTTATACCTCAAAATTCGCGGTCGAATTGCAGCATTCGACTCCAAATATATCAAAACTTAATCTTAAATAGTTTAAGAGCTACGAACCGATAAGTATGTGTAAGCTGGAGACCCATGTCTCCAGCTTACACATGGTGAATTAGAGTAACTGTATAAGTTAGAGTTTCATTTTAAACATGAAATGATTCGTTGTAATAGCAGCACAAACGATGCTTTATTTCAAATCTCTGGGCCTCTTAGTTTCATAATTATAAGCCAAAACCTAAACCTAAAACCCTGAAAACCGGAAGCGGGCAAAGCGCAACATTGCCGTTCCGTGCGCTACACTATTGCAGTCGAGTTTGAACTTAAGAGCTAATATTATTTGGAGTCATTTTAATTTGCGCTCTCGATCGTTTTTATTTCTATACTAATAATGATAGACAAGGAGCCTTAACATGAGGACAAAATAGTTCCTCCATAAATGTTAATATTTAATTTTGATGAAAGTTATTTCACACGTGGATGATTTTATATTTTTCATTTTATGAGAATGATATGAATGATGATGAGAATGTAATTTGTTTTTTCATATTTTGCTAATTTACATTAAAAATATCATTCCAATATGCAAACTAATGCTGCAAATTACGGCAAGACTAGTATATTTTAGTTATTTTCATAGTTTATTGTCGTATGGTCTATTGCTATGGGGCTCAGCTGCTGACATCGAATCAATCTTCGTGTTGCAGAAAAGAGCTGTACGTGCAATATATTGTCTTGGGCCTCGCGACTCTCTGAGGGAGGTCTTTAAAGATATTAAAATATTAACAGTAGCGTCACAATACATTTTTGATAATATTATGTATGTTAGAACAAAACATTAGTTCGTTTAGCCTTAAATGTGATTCACATCATTATATGTAATACTAGAAATAAAAATACACTTGCCGTTCCGAGCCTCAGCTTAAAGAAAGTAGGTAATTCATTTTTGGGGAAATGTATAAGTGTACACTATCTTGTAATTGTATTTCCTGTAATAAAATCAGGCTGACAAAGGTGACTGAGTTTGTTGCGCCGCTTCTTCTCATCACCAGCCGATATGTAGTCCCGAAGCGGTGGTAGGAAAAAAAAAATTGGGACATGTAAAAGTGCCATTGATGGCCAATTTTCAAAAATAAATGACCTTGACTTGACCTTGAAATCCATTAAAATCATCCATTCTATTGATTTAAATACTATTTCAATGTTTTTAAACAAAGTAAGTACAGTATAATCTCACTAATCCGGCACTATTAAAAACCGGAGGGTGCCGGATTATTGGAATGTTCGGATTATTGGATTATAGTAAAAAAGTCATAGGTAAAGAATAAAATAAAGCATTTCATAGAGGGAGTCAATGTATGTAATGTATTCGATTAACATGTAGGTACATATGTAATTAACTATGTAGTTTTAAAATAATCCTTAATTGAGGTCTGCTTTTGTGCAACTTGTAGTCCTTGCTTAAAAACCTTTTCTCGCATGTTGCGAAGAATTATAATATCTTTGGCAGACATGCCGTTTTCTTCTGCCCATGTTATGCACGTATTGAAACAAATCAATGCATTATCTGGTTTAACACTTACAGCAGTTGTAGTAGTTGGTGGCTCTAATATTTCTACAAAGCTTTCTTCTTGTACTGCTTCAGATATTATTTCTTCATCTGTCATAATTTGCTCTGTTTCTTCGATTCCTTCAAACCAAGAATTTAAATTTTCCTCACTTGTCTCCAATCCTTTTTCTACAATGGGATCCTGAAGACAATAGGCACATTATCTTCAGGATCCCATTCACCTGTTTCTTCTGTTTCTGATACATCATTCATTGTGGGCCATAACTTTTTCCATGAAGATTGGATTAAGTTAGATGAAACAGACTTCCAAGCTAGAGAGAGCTAGAGAGAATACAACATCCTTTAAATTCAATCCTTTAAGGCTCTGCATTATATCACCATCCTGAGATATAATATGGATCAGCAATTTATTTTTATACAAAGACTTAATTTTTTGGATAACGTTTTGATCCATCGGCTGCAGTAAAGGTGTGCAGTTTGGTGGTAAGAAGATGGTTTGGATATTCCCATCACTTGATTTAAGTTCTTGTTCGTTTGGGTGGCCTGGAGCATTGTCAAGTACGAGTAAAGCTTTTATGGGCAAGTTAGATCTTTACATATTTTTTTTTACTTTTGGGACAAAGTCTTTATGAAACCATTCTCTAAATACCTCTCTCGTGACCCAACTTCTACTTTGGTTCTTGTAACAGACTGGCAGACAAATGTTCTTGAAAGCTCTGGGATTTTTTGCTTTGCCAATCACTAATAAATCCAATTTGTGCGTTCCAGTAGCATTTGAACACGGCATGAATGTGATTCTGTCTTTACTCACTTTACGACCTGGTGCACTTGCTTCTGTAGAAGATACGAATGTTTTATTGGGCAACAGTCTCCAGAACAGACCACACTCATCTGCGTTATAGATTTGTTCAGGTAGAAGACCCAGTTCTTCTACTTTGTTTTTAAAATGCTGGATAAATGGCTGTACTGCAGATTCGTCGCTTGATAATTTCTCACCCGATACTGTTAAGAGACGGATACCAAATCGCTTTTTAAATTTATCCAGCCATCCATCGCTGGCACGAAAATCATCTTTGTGGGTAATTTTTTTATAAAATTCGATTGCTTTGGTTTTCAGAATTTCTCCAGATATAGGAGTGTGTTTAGAACGCCGTTGCAAGAACCACATGTAAAGAGCGTTTTCCATCTTTGGACAATCGCCAACTTTTAGTGTTTTACGCTTTCCTGGCCCCGATTCCATTGTCTTGACGTGGTCTACTATCTTTTGCCTTTTTTTCTTAAGATCGTATATAGTAGCACGCCCAACACCATATTCTTTTGCCAAATTGCACATGTTTTCTCCACTATCTAACTTCTTTAAAATCTCCATTTTATTATTCAAATCTAGTGTCTTGTGTTTGCGTTTATTTGACATTTTTAACTATAAACTATTCTCACTTGAAAAAAAAAACAAATACGTAAGCACGTGCACGTGATAAGTTTTGAGGTTAGACTGCTCGTCGACGACGCAGCGACCGAAGCGCACAGGTATAGAGGGGCGAGGGAGGCGTGGGCGGAGGGTATCGGATTATTGGACGTGCCGATCTATCGAAGTGCCGGATTAGTGAGATTATACTGTAATGGTTCAAAATAATATCTATGGTCGATCTCATAAGTTTTTTAACGGTAAACGATAACCTTACATCCGCTCGTTATTTACACAGAAAAACCATTTTGTCATCGGCTCGGACCGGGCCGACGATTGAAGTAAAGTAAATTAAAATATTCTTACGTTCCGAATTGCGCTTAAAGCACTATCAGCGTAAAACCGACCAAATATAATAGTCACAATTATATTACAAAAAATAGGGTTTCTTTACCTACCTGTTGCATTTATATGGATTCGTGCTAATAGTGCTTTAGCGCAATTTGGAACAAAGGGTTATTATAGCGATACTTCCATTTCATACTGTATGTATGATAGACTCTTGACTTATCTGTGGTATCTATCAGGATTAGAGTTGGGATACCACCCGGGTATATTCCTAAAAATGGGAAAATGTTCGGGAACATTCCTAATGAACTGGAAAATAAACGGGTGGATTCAATTGTTGACATGAAATTATTTAACTCAAAAATAATGTTAAAGCTTAGGTTCTAAGCATTTTTGTTGTTATTTATTTACTCATACAATAAAAAACAGAATGGAGTTATAAAAGTTAAATTTGGTTGGTTTGCCTTATAATTCATGAATTGATTCTTTAACCACAATAGGCATTATTATAAAACGTACATAATTAAGATGCCAGTAAATATTCATTGTCCTTATTTTTTCTTTTTATCACC
Organism: Anania fuscalis; assembly: GCA_950371115.1. Classification (NCBI taxonomy): domain Eukaryota; kingdom Metazoa; phylum Arthropoda; class Insecta; order Lepidoptera; family Crambidae; genus Anania; species Anania fuscalis. The sequence goes on along the minus strand of OX493335.1, from coordinate 11,480,435 downwards.
GTCCAAACCTTCTGAGATGACTCCCTTGATATAAACGAACAACTCTTACTATTGGGCCAACTCCCTAACTCAAAAATAAAATTTAACTGTAAACATACATTTTGATGTTTTGTATGGAACAGCTGATTTATTTTGCAGTCGGAGAGTTGGTAAAATAGTAAGAGTTGATCGTTTGTATCACGAGAGTCGTCTTAGAAGGGTTGGAAGTTGATAAAACAGTCACCCTGTATAGATGATGATAGACAAAGCTAAATGTTTGATGGGTTGCAGCAAACCCAATCCACAGTAAGAAACGAAATAATGTTATTTTCTATTATTTTTAATAAAGCTATTTCAAATTATAAAACGTGTTTATTTTTCCAATCGATGTTTATCATCTGTAGTTTTCTATTTACAAATTAAAAGGTTTGCAAGTTACTAATTTAATAGGACAATCGATGACTGAGCGACCCCATGTGAGAATGGCTGTTTTAGTTATCCATCGTGGCGTAAGTAGTAACTGAATTCACAGCATCATGCGGAGCGGAGCGGAGGGCATGCAGACCAAAAGTTAAGTTCTACTGGCAACTCACCTACATCTTGTGTGGTGCCAACAATTTACCAATAGAAAAAGGTATAAGTGTACCTACTATACGTTAAAATCTCTCCTATTTATTATTTTTTTTAGGTTTTCAGTGCGAATAAATTAATGAATATGGAAATTCTTAACATTAATTAAAAACTCCTATCTTGATTTATAAATAGATCATGAATGACTTAGAATTTACTGAGCAACACAAACATTAAAAACATAAATAATATGTAATAATCTTACACATTATAACTTCTCTGTGTTATAAGTACTTACTTAAGATCATCTTAAAAATCACTATAACTCGGGACTATCTATAGACTTAATAAAATATTTACGTCGTTTTATTTCCAAGTTCTCTCTAATGATTCTGACTGCAGTCATCTCACGTTAGGAAAAAGTTTCAAGTCGTATCTTTGTAATAGAGTCCTAACAATGGTGGCAAGTCTTATAATGGGGAGGAACACGCAAAGCTTTTTGTAGATGGCGCGATCGTCGCTTGTACCCTGTTGACTGCTAGTGTCAAGTGTGTATTTGCGATTTTTTCGCATATAAAGTTTTATAGCGTTTAAAATGTATTCATTTATGTCTTTTTCTGAGCTTCAAAGCGGATTTCGCAAAAAGGACCAGAACAATTAACGGAAACGTTGTGATTTGATAGAGAGGTAAGCATTGAAAATATTGAATGTTACATTCTATTTCCTGTGCATAATTCTGGCTAATTTGGACTATATCTGTTATTTCTTCTAGATTGGAGGCTTATGAGCGGAACCGAAACTTTGGCGCTGACTATAACATTACAGATGATGTTACATATGCCTCTCTGGCGATAGAAAAATTCAGAGACATTGATGCCGATTTTCCACTTCCTAGCTTAAGGAAACATGAAATACATCTTTATTTAGAAAGGTATGAAGTATATTCAAATAATTTCCTGATATTTATTTAATACACTTTTTAAATAATAAGTATTCATCATCTGATGCTTTTTGTTTCACAGATACAACAGCAAGCAACAAAAAGTTCTGTATGAAGCATGTCATCTCCTTACTGTCCACCTCTACTCTGCTGGTGATATCACATACATGAAAGGATAATGTTAAGCAAGGATGGAGAAAGTTAATTTTATACCATTGTGAGCGCTGCGGATAGTGGCATGTATGCATGTTGTAAACATGTATCTCTAATTCAATACCAGAGGTCATGAAAGTTCTCCAGATTATGGGAAGTGTATTTAGGATATGTGGTGGACAAGCGTGGATTGGATTCTAATTAGTCTTGATAAACTTCTAAGCAAAGATACAATAATTAAATTAAGCACCCGTATAAAGCTAAAAAATAGCTTGATATATAAAATTACTGTGCCTTAGTTAAGTATTAGTGTTAGAGAGTTGTACTTTAAACAGAAAATTCCTTACTACACACAAACACATAGATATTTATTTTGAACTGGTAGGAAATTCTGCAATTTGATTGATGCATAGCATGTAATCGTGATACTATTTCTTTAGTAATAAGTATGATACTCACATTTGTGAAATGTTACTTTTTTTTATAAGCATCATTATGAAGTAATGGTATATTTAAAGTTAGTAACATGTTTAAAGGTTATTTGAAAATAATAATAAAAAAACAGATATAACTTCCTAGACTTTTATTGATTTTTTTTATAAATAGATTCCCTAAAATTGCAGCGCTTGAGATTTTCTCAGTTCTTCATAATAGTGAGGCCTAGTAAGTAATTGAGATTTTCCTTTATGAAAAGGAGGTACCTGTTCTAACTATTACATTTCTTTCGGTCTCTTTTGTAAGTATATTGCCTCCGCTTTGTCATTTAGTTAAAAGTTCACAGCACTCTACAGTAGAGAGACAGGCAAGTAGTGGAGTCCTTCATAAACTCAAGAAGAAGACAGGGTAAAGCACTAACTAATATTTTCAATGTATTAGTATGTTTAAAACTGCTCCATGAAGCTTGTCATGATTTGGGCCTTTTAGGTTTCTGTACTTTTGTTTCAGTGCCAGTGAATTCACTAAACTGTTACCCGTTTAGTATATTATACTTTTTCCAAAATAGTCTTCTTCTATGAAATATGCTGTGAGTAATCGTGCAATTTTTAATCCGTAAAGCAGATTCCCACTGATTTTTGCGTTTATAGTCCTTAGGGAATAAATGAACTACTTCAATTTTACAGTTTAAAGCACCACACTGTTGCATTGCGACTTTAATCCTCGAAAATATGGTAAACAAACAGAAATGATTGCAAACTTCCATACAATCTGACAGATGTTATGTCAGATCTAGGTACAAGACAATAAGCGCCCCTGGCGTGATAAAAAGTTAGTTTTTCTCCCCATTACATAGAATTTTCGTCACTAGCTAGTCTATCATTCTTAGTATAGAAACAAAAAAGATCGAGAGCGCAAATTAAAATGACTTTAAATAAAACCAGCTCTTGAGTTCAAACTCGGCTGCAATAGTGTAGCGCACGGAACGGCAACGTCGCGCTTTGCCCGCTTCCGGTTTTCAGGTTTTTAGGTTTAGGTTTTGGCTTATAATTATGAAACTAAGAGGCCCAGAGATTTGAAACGTTTGTGCTGCTATTACAACGAATCATTTCATGTTTAAAATGAAAGTCTAACTTATACAGTTACTCTAATTCACCATGTGTAAGCTGGAGACATGGGTCTCCAGCTTACACATACTTATCGGTTCGTAGCTCTTAAACTATTTAAGATTAAGTTTTGATATATTTGGAATCGATTGCTGAATTTCGACCGCAAATATTGAGGTATAAATTATAATCGTATCTTGAGTAATTACGAGGATACAGCTGTGCAAGCCAGAGACATGGGTCTCCAGCTCGCACATAGTTTTACGATCGTAGTTTCAACAGTATTTCAGTGTGATGGCTAGTTTTTTTGGCTATCATTGCTGCCATTATTAGTTAAATTTCTGACTATATTCTGAAACCCTAACCTTACTGGTTTGCCTAAACGGCATGTGTCAGCTGGAGACACGTTTCGTCGGCTGACACACAAAAAACACCTCATAGTAACGAAGATCTGATTGCTGCAATTTTATGACTGGAACGTTTCGATGGCTCTCATTATGCCTTAGTTTAAGGCAGGCTTAGAATTCCTTTTAGGGTAATGAGGAAGCTGTAGACATGGACACCAGCAAATAAATCTTAGTCATCGTACTGAGTGAGTAGGTATGTCTCCGATCAGACGTCGTATCGTAGGTGCATGTGCGGCGGTGTTGTGTTACTACTACGCGGGACGCAATCGCCCCCAATGCGTCTCGAGGAATACGCGAGGGAACCAGACGAAGGCTTAACTTGTTTAGTTATACCGGGCTATCAACCTTTTGATGCAATATATGGAGGTAATTAATGCACCACTAGGAGAAGTCTCCTCCTATAACGAAGTGTTTCAAGCAAGGCCAACCATTTCATTCACGAATAGCGAGGGATATAGAAAAGATAGGTTATAGCCGTACCTGTTTTTGACAACACTAGGTTAGATTATTCTATACTAGCTGTGCCCGCAACTTCGTTTGTGTGGACTATAGGAATCGAGTGGTATTGCCTTATCAAACAACGATGTGGACTGCGTGAGTTTGACGCACTATTTATAAGAAAATAAAATAAGTTTAATAAAAAACTAAGCCAGCCATCGAGAGTTAAAATGTGTTGATTCGCACCGACTCCAAAAAGAACTGATTAGGTATGTTTTAGTCAACATTATTTTTCGCTTTTTAGTTTCATTTTGAAGTCGGTTTTTAGTTTTTTATTAAACTTATTTTATTTCACAATTTTAAATGTTAAGTCCTCTATTTTTCCCCTCCTAACTCCGCCAAAAATGACTTTACAGCAAAGTGACCTAGACAAATGTTGGTCTTCTGTGGACCAACCCACCCAATGGTATAATAAAAATTGAGCTTCAGTTTTTACCTTCCAACTCCGCCAAAAATGACTTTACATCAAAGTAACCTTAACTAATGTTGGTCCTCTATCATCCAATGGTATGATAAAAATAAGGTGTTATATTAGGGTCAATTTTTGACGAAAATTTTTAAGTCTTAAGGAAAGGGTTTTCCTACACTCCAACCAGAACGGCGGCTATTTTGGTGTCGTTACCATAGGATAAGGTCTTGCGTTAAATACAAAGTCAATTTAAGAAAGGAACTTTTAATTTTTTTTTGTTACTGGGTGTGCGGGTATGCCCCCAGTAAATAAAAATTGGCGGTCTGGTACCTCGTAAGCTCCACGTCTGCTCAACACACTGCGAAATACGTTCTGTCGACAAATTGCAGTATTATCTTCTAACTCCTATCCGTTAAGGAGTTCTGTGTCTTCCATCATCAGGTCAGCAACATGACATGATGATTACCAGACCCAAAAATCAGCATTGAGTCAGAAAAAATATGCAAAACATTATGGGTGCCTGTAAAAATTGAGGGTTGCCCTCGATTTCCAAGGGATCTCATCATCAGAATCTGACTTGGTGTAAATGGGACCACCTCGGGAGTATACCCTTTCAAACTAAAAAATAAATTTTGAAATCGGTCCATAATTGACGGCGTAATCGCGTAACATACATACAAAAAAAAAAAAAAAAAAACAACATTCAGACGAATTGAGAACCTCCTCCTTTTTTTTGAAGTCGGTTAAAAAGGTGGGTCGGGCGCCGGACTTTCCTAAAATGTTGCTATTTAGGTACATTGAATAAGTATAGCAATCTTGCTAGTGAAGTACATATGTCATAAACATGTCGAAGCTATTAGAATTTAAATTTTCTTACGTTATCAGCATGAGCTCATTATGCTGAACAACCTTTCCTAAGACGTTATTTTAATAGCTCTCAAAGTTAAGCTGGTCTGTTAGGGTTCCACATCAGGTAGACCAGACCCTCGTTTTTCTTTATGTCAACAGTAAGTGCTGATGACGTTGACCAACTTTTCCTTAGGCGCTTTATAAGTTCCTATTAAAAATTAGACGGGCCACTGGTGTTCCACATAAGTTATTCAGACCTTCAAAATAAATTATAGCCTATATGTTGCCGAGGACTAATGGCTATACAGGATGTACAAGAGAATGGGACACCCCTTAAAACCACGTGATCAGCTGGTCATATACAACAACTTTTACTATGACAGCAACATCGAATTCGATTAATTTTTTTTAGCTTCTCCATACAAACTTACTCGCATACCTCGATGATAATGTATAGAGCATCTGAAAATAAAATCTCGATTTCGATGTTGCTCCCATAGGAAAAGTTGTTGTATATGACCAGCTAAACACGTGATTTTATGGAGTGTCCCATTCTTTTGTACACCCTGTATATTAAAAAAAGTTTCATCAAAATCCGTCCAGTAGTTTTTGCGTGAAAGGCGAACAACAGACAGACAGAAAGACAGAAAAACAAAAACTTCAGAAACCATATTTTTGGCTTCTGTTGCTCATATGAAGACCCCTAGTAGTATTTTTTAAAATCATCTTCAATGTACAGAATTTACGCTCTCTACAGTTTTATTATATGTAAGAATTTACCCTCTCTACAGTTTTATTATATTAGGTTGGGGAAAAAGTCTTTTTGCATTATAGTATGTATGAACTTGTAATAAAATCTCTTTGGCTGTACTATTTGTAACTAGCTGGTTTTGGTATCATTAAAAGTTTAAATTTTAAAGAACATAATTCCAAATTCAAATTAGGAAAATGTGTGTTTTTCATTTGTTTTTCGTACTGTCAAGATGAGTGAATCTAATGAAGAAATTCGATACATTTTAAAATTTTACTACTAAAAAGGTAAAAATGCAACGCAAGCTGCGAAAAAATTTTGCGATGTTTATGGACCTAGTGCAGTGTCTGTGAGACTAGCACAAATTTGGGTTAAGCGTTTTCAGTCCGGAAATTTTGACGTCATAGATGCACGTCGCTCTGGTCGCCCTATTACGGATGAATTGATGCCATTTTTGAAAAAGTGGAGCAAGATCGGCATATCAGTAGTTACGACGTAGCTGAAGAACTGGGAATTGACCACTAAATAGTTTTAGCGCATTTGAAAAAAACTGGGTACACAAAAAAGCTCGATATTTGGATACCCCACGAGCTCACTGAAAGAAACCTAATGAACCGTGTATTCATTTGTGATTCTTTATCACGACGTAATGAAACCGAACCATTTTTGAAGAAGCTGATAACTGGTGATGAAAAGTGGATCACGTACGACAAGAACGTGCGAAACAGGTCGTGGTCAAAGGCCCGTCCGGCTTCACAGACTGTGGCGAAACCCGGGTTAACTCGCAACAAGGTGATGCTGTGTGTGTGGTGGGATTGGAAGGGCATTATTCATTATGAGCTGTTACCACCAGGCAGGACCATCGATTCTGAATTCTACTGCGAACAACTGATGAGATTAAAGCAAGAAGTTGAGAGAAAGCGGCCGGAATTAATCAACAGAGGGGGTGTGGTTTTTCATCATGATAACGCTAGACCTCACACATCTTTTGCCACTCAGCAAAAATTAAGAGAGTTTGGCTAGGAGGTGTTAATGCATCCGCCGTATAGTCCTGACCTTGCACCTTCAGATTTCCACCTGTTTCGCTCTCTTCAGAATTCTCTAGGCAGTGTCAGGTTAACATCACGAGAGGACTGGCAAAACCACTTGTCGCGGTATTTTGATCAGAAGCCCCAATATTTCTATAGCAATGGGATCATGTCCCTATCTACAAGATGGCAAAAAGTTATCGAACAAAATGGTACCTACGTACTTTAGTTAAATGTAAATAAACTATATTAAAAATGTTTTGAATTTTCTTAAAAATTGCGAAGAAACTTTTTCCCCAACCTATTATGTATAGATTGGCAACATCGATTTAAGCAGCCATTACTTACATGTCATTCAAATAAGATCTAACTGTGACTGTGCTAAATAAAATTGAAGTGCTGAATAAAAGCAGCAATTATAGTTAATTCAACTGCGCTTTTTATTTCTTTGTCCATAACTAACATAGAAATTGGTCCTTCGATTGTAGAGCTATCGTGCAAACATTCGTTGTATGTATGTACTCCCTCGATCATAAGGATGTATTTTGCTTTTCATGGGTCCCACACAGTAGCACAATACCTACTCGAGTTTACTACGTACGTACTATCGCGGTCTCCGACGACTGACCAGTCTTAAAGCTAGAATCGTTTACAATCACCTCATTGCCACTCACTTCTAGCCACGCCCTACGTTCATTTATGTTTCGGGTTCAATCAAGACAATAGGTGTTTAGGCACAAGCAAGCAAGCTTCTATGTATCTAATTGATTGAAGTAAAACGTAGTTAAATGCATAACCTATCAGGGCGGGTTGGGGCGTGTCCGGCGCGATGCGCTTGCACAGGAATATTTCTACAAAGCGGTAAGGCGTCGGAGTCCGCGATAGTACATATGAATAAAATAGCACCTTTGCCACTCTTCTTTCGATGTTATAAATTCAGCTAGTTTTCCTATATAATTATGTTCTTTATTTGAACGTTTTTGTTACTTAATATCATATCAAACATCCTGTATACATAGGGCACAGCTAGTTTATACATAGTTGCTAAGAATTGGATATCGGTAAGATTTGACGGGACTACCAGCAGTTAGCATTACATTCGATACGTGCCGTTTTCAAAAACGGGTCCCTTTCGCCAGCAACAACATCCCTGATGTAATGCTTGAGGTGTTGTCAGAAGCAACTATTGAACATAATATAGTAGATAAGTAGATAGACAATCCGGACGTAAATCTGTTATACTTAGGTACAGTAAAGTAACCAGCCCAAATGATTATCCGTTGCATCGGTATAGGGATGACCAAACTATTTTAGGAAATATCCATTGCAATAGCTTTAAGATAAAAAATAAGCAAATGTTTGTTTACCGAATCTCCCAGATGAACGTGGACAGCAAACAATTTATTCTTTACCAAGAAATAAACGTTTGCTAACGCATATTAATATCATACTTGCGGATCTCAGTCTGTCTGTCAGACTGCTGTCGAAATTTGGTTACAGAGAAAGCTTGATCCATAGGTAGGTACTTTTGATTGATTAGCCAATTTCTTTAGTATTCCTAAGGTAGTAAAATTGGGGGATTTTAGGATAAAAAACCATATTCTACGCGAGCAGATATCGACCCAGCTAGTATTTAATCAGTAGTTAGCACTTTAAAAAATATACAAGCATATAAGTACTTAACTTACCTTCTAGATCATCATCATCTAGACGTGCTACAATATTTTTTAAGATAATAGTAAAAGTGATAACGAGAAACTGTTTAATGTACATAATGCACGACGACCTACGAACGACCACTGGCCTCTCAACAACATAAATGACATTATGACAAAAATATATTATTTATTATGTAAAATAATTCTTCTTATTTCTATAGTAAAGGTCATTGTAGATGTTTTAGTAATGATAATATTTACAATGCAGAACCTTTCGAGACTGTGGCACTAGTTAGTAACTGAAATCAGAACTTTGATACCTCTCACCATTTTTGAAAAAAAAAAATCATACAAATAGGATTTTAAAATTTTGTTTTGTATGAAAACATTAAAAATTATGATGATGATGATTTTTGACTTCACCATACTATTTTATGCAGAATATGTTAACGCTAGCTGCTAGATTACCCATTACCAAACATCCTGTATAATTTACGACGGTATATTCTGAAATATCTGCATCCATATAAAACCCAGATGGGCATCAGGCGTTGTGCCTAGTGCCTTTCAAGGCTTGAAAGGATTTAATCGATGGTGAGTTCAGGTAACTCACCATCGATTCCCAGGATTTGTGACCAGAGCCGGTCCTAGGGCTGTGCGAGCGGTGCGACCGCATCGGGCGCCAAAATTAACCGTCAAATAAAAAAACGACGCTCGAACGGGTCGCCGTGGTGCGACGCTGGGGCCGTAGTCGCACCGGGGCGACACGTCGCCCACCCTAGAAACCTCTATGCCCAGCCTAGAATTCATTATTGTTTATTACTAGGCGTCATTTTTGACATATCTATTAAATTTTGCTCAGTAACAGAACGGCAGATTATGGACAATATTGTAGCATTTTCATTTATTTTCGCGCTCGCTTCGCGGCTTTGGATTTTGCTACGTACTTTACTCAAGCTACAACGGAGCGATCCTATTAACGTTCGCTATAATGTCCATGCTCACGTTAAAATTATTTTACCGGTTTCATAAAAACTTTTTTAAAATTATGTTATAAGTACTACGCATAAACTCTGTTAAATAAAATTAATTAATTTAAAAATCAAAGAACCCGACTGCGTAAAAAGTGAACTTAAAAGATGAAAACAAGATTTAAAGAATAACAATAATTCTTTATTTGGCACATACATAGAATTACATACATTGCATCATGGAAAAAAAAGAAAAGTTGAAATGTGCCAAAAGGGTCCCCCCGCTCAGCGTTTGTCACTGATTACACACTGATATTCTGCTCTAAAGTAATTATATTATATTTTTATAAAATTTGTACATCATTAGATTACAATTAAATTGGAAGAAAAATAAATCAATACGTAAAAATAACAAGAATACAATGTAAAATCAGTATGAAATACAATTATAAAATTAAAACCATTTTTGAATTGTATTTTGGAAATATTGGAATATTTACTGGTGTTTGCGTGCGATGTGTGTGGGTGTGTGTGTATGCGTGTGTGCGTTTAATGTGTGAGATTATGTTAATTTTGTTATCATTGAATCAATGTGCAGTCTGAGGCATCAAATATAAGTTACTTGATTCGACTTTTTCTACACGGATTTAAATTACTTAATTAGGTACTAACGCAGTGCATACCAAGTCAATCATCATTATGCTGTTAATGGATTTGATGCCTCCGCCTGCAAATTGATTCTTTAAATCTTGTTTTCATCTTTTAAGTTCACTTTTTTCGCAGTCGGGTTTTTTGATTTTTTAAATTAATTAATTTTATTTTTGACTTTTTAGTTTGTAGTGTTCTACTACTACTTTTCAATGAACTATAAAGACTTATTTGTAACTCTTCATTGAAAAAAAAGATTTTAACTCGAGTAAGTAGTATCTAAAATCGGTTTCTCCCGTTTAATTCATGTACCAATAGGAATTCCGGGTAATATCATAGCCTATGTCACTCCCACAACTGAGACGAATCTAATATCTCATTATGTTGAAATCCATTAAATGGTTTTTCTTTCCTATTTTTTCAGTGTATTTTTTTGCCCGTTCCCGTAGGAATTTTTAAAAATAAAGTATTGAATACTATTAGCACTGAAAATATGTGACCCTTAGTTAATAAAAGAAAGTTTCAAAATCAGTTTATCAGTATTGCAGATCCGTTTTTCCTCGCCCGTGATCCCTGGCAAAAGTAATGTATGAAAGTGCATTAGGCTTACATGTATTAAAATTGAAGTTTTTCTTTATTACTGACAAGGTTCATAAAGATAAATAACACTTGAAAAAAAAAACATCGACCTCAGATGGGACTCGAACCCACGTCCCATCGCATGCCGGGCGAGTGCTTTACCAACTAAGCTACCGAGGAATTGCTAAAAAAACAAAAATTTACAAATTTTTTGCTTTTTAGTTTCATTTTGAAGTCGGTTTGTAGTTTTTTATAAACTTATTTTATTGAGGTGCGAAATGATGTTTCATTAAGTGAAATTAGTAAGGTGAAATCACCTACTTTTTGTGTGTTCCGTAATTTCACTATTTGTCACGTCATATTAATTTTCATATGCATTGATTATATTATTACAGCAGTACTTACATATTATTATTGTATCTCTGCCACGCGAATTCAAGGCACGAAAGTCCATCTGAAAGGCGTTCGTGAAGATACAGATTAAACCCGAACAAGTCCCATTGAGTTATGTATGATAGAAAGTTGGGCCACGTATGTACACCTAGCGGCTAACTATCTCTGCCTGCGCTATTGAAAAGATACAACCAAAGGCAGTTCCCACTAGGTGCAAGGATTATTGCAGATAAGATGGAAACTACTTATACCGGGTCTATGGAATGGATTCGGATGTATTGGTTGTACAGGCATATTGATGAGACAACGCGACGCCTGCCATCTCGATAATCGGGGCAGATACGCCGCAGGTAGCGAGGGTATAGTAAGTGGTGTTTCAAAAATATCTGCAACGGCTGCAATGGATGAAAGTATTCTGTATATAGTAGATTACAATAGTAAAGAAATTGTATAATTTGTGTAATACAGCCGCCAGGTCTTGCAAAAGGGTGCTGCGAAAAGCTAGGTTCGACCATGTCAGCCGTATTGGGGCGAAGCTTGCATCTTACCCACAGGGTAGTAAGCAGTTCTGGTCCCTGTCGAAATCAGTCGAATCTAACTTCTGCCTTCCTACACTACCTCCAATGCAGAAACCTGATGGGTCACTTGCCCACACCGCAACAGAGAAAGCAAATTTATTTGCCGATCTGTTTGCAAGCAATTCACGTCTAGACGCTGGCTCGAAACATCCACCCACCATGCCTCACTGCGATTCTTTGATGCCAGAGATCTCAGTGCACAACAAAGAGGTCCGTAGATCCCTTCTTGGTCTAGACGTGAACAAGGCCTGTGGCCCAGATGGCATACCAGCAAGAGTGCTGAGATATTGTGCGCCTGAGTTGTCTCCCGTACTGACGCGACTGTACCGCCTCTCTCTCACGACAAAAATCGTACCAAAATCTTGGAAGCTTGCCAATGTGCAACCAGTACCCAAGAAGGGTAGCCGTGCCGACCCTGGTAACTACAGACCGATCGCCATCACTTCCGTACTCTGTAAGGTCATGGAAAAAGTCCTAACTGCTTTCATACCTAGAAGACAATGACCTTCTCAGTGATCGTCAATATGGCTTCCGCCGGGGACGTTCAACTGGGGATCTTCTAGTGTATGTAACGCATTGCTGGGGCGAAGCCATCGAAAACCACGGCGAAGCAATCGCAGTGTCGCTGGATATTTCGAAGGCTTTCGACAGGGTTTGGCATGCGAGTCTGCTGAGCAAGCTTCCAGCGTACGGTATCCCCACTGGCTTCTGTAGCTGGGTGGCTGACTTCCTGAGAGAACGGTCGATCCGAGTAGTCATTGACGGCTGCTCCTCTGACCTCAAGGCCATTGACGCCGGAGTTCCTCAGGGGTCTGTGCTCTCTGCGACTCTTTTCCTGCTGCACATTAATGACCTGCTATCTTCAGGTATTGTTGGGTACGCAGATGACAGTACTGTCACGGAGAAGTATCTGTCTAGTGCAGGAGCCAGTGGAGTTGAGGTCAAAAGATTGAGAGAGGCCATGGTTGAGCGTACGAGCCTGACGTTAAGTAATGTCTCCCAGTGGGGCGATGACAATCTCGTCAGCTTCAATGCCTCTAAGACGCAGGCGTGTCTTTTCTCTACAAAAAGGAGTCCTTTCACCCTTTCTCCTACTTTCCGAGGTACATCTGTTCCAGTGACCGACACTCTACAACTTCTTGGCATGGAGTTGTCCTCTGACCTCAACTTTGGCACCACCATCGAGTCTAAGGCTCAAATTGCAGCTAGAAAGTTGGGCGTCCTGAATAAAGTCAAGCGGTACTTCACGCCTGGACAGCTTTTAACTCTTTACAAAGCCCAAGTCCGATCTTGCATGGAGTACTGCAGCCACCTTTGGGACGGCTCGGCGAAATACCAACTTGCTGCACTAGACTCGGTGGAACGCAGAGCCAAGAGAATAATAGGCGATAAAAAACTGGTGGCGTCCAAGCTGCACAGCCTGGTTCACCGCCGCAAAGTTGCTTGCCTATCGGTCTTCTACAGATTGTACTTCGGAGAGTGTGCTCATGAGCTGCATGAGCTCATACCACCGTCACCTTTCTTCCATCGGACATCCAGACGCACGGCCGGCTACCATCCGTTCTTAGTTGATATACCCATAATCCGCACTAAGCGCTTCTCATCATCTTTTATAATGCGCACAGCTAAAGATTGGAATTCCCTGCCTGCGTCTGTATTTCCGAGTGCATATAACCTGATTCTCTTTAAGTCCAGAGTGAATAGGCATCTTCTGGGCAAGCTCGCTCCATCGTAGATCCCATCTATGCTCTAGAGCAAGATTGGGGTCAAGAGTAAGCCCATCTTAAGTAAAAAAAAAAAAAAAAAAAAGTATGCCTCGGACTTCATCTATTTTATACTTAATAGAAATAATAAACTAAAGACTGAGCTCTATTTTGTCTACCGTCCACACCTGCCCAACTAGCCCCGCTCGTACTACGTCTCGCCCTCAGATCAGATTAATATTTCTATGGTCTCACCCTTGCACATTCAATGCGGATGGCAGAGTGTGTCATGCAGAATGTGTTATGCCGAATGAAGCAAGTATCGTAATCTATCTAAGGAATAATAATATCGCCGTGAGAGATATTTTTTAAGCAATATTGCCGCGGCGGCAACATTCATCAGGGAAAAATCTGGGAAAATCAACAAAAAGTGATGATGATTTTATGTATGTGTATTTATTTATTTTTATTGTTACGACTATTTATTATTTATTTTAGTACCTAGAACAGGTATAATACGTTCTAACTTTGTTTTTATTACATAACAAAATGCATACTTCTTGTAAAGGTAACACAATGATAATGTTAAATCCTGTATTATTCGTACAAGCGTTTAATTTTAACCAATTGTATAATTCAAAAATACCTACACACAAACATGCAGTTATACGAAAATACCACTTTAGCGTTTGACGAGTTAAATGTAGTAGGTTGTACCTACATTTAATACGTCAAACGCCAAGCGGACCTAAGAAACCGCGTAACCATAGAATTTCCATTTTCTTGCTTTCCAGTACTGAGGGGTCAAAAGCATGGTCACAAGTTTTATAAAAAATAAATTATGTATTAAATTAAAAAAATTAAGAACAACATTTATCAAAATAATGTGGCCTATTCTGTGAGACCTGTCGGTGAATTTAGGTACGTTGGTTTTAAAGCCGTTTTAAGTTAAATGTATACAGGGTTATATTCCAAGGTAGTGCCAATTTTTCAAGAAGTACTCAGAATCAGTAACTAAATCGATCTACGTAAAAAACAAACTCATTTTTTTCCTTTTTAATTATAACTATAAAGACGTTAGGTACGCGTGGATAATCTTGTCTCATGCATAAAAAATACGCACGCACTTTCTCTGTGCAACCTAGAACTGCAAAGTTCAATGCATGAATATTATCTAAGTAATAGTCACAATAGGGCACGCACCGTATGCGTTAACTGCATAGGGTAGATCGTTGCTGGCTCGAAGTCGGCGCCGCGGCGTACGCCTGTTATTATGTATGAATGACCGAGCAGGTCACGTTGTCCTTTATCCCCGGATATTTTTAAGTTAATGTTATTAAAATAATAGTAAAAAATAAAAATAAAACGATGTAGACGCACTTTTATATTATTCTCTAGATCTACTACCTTGCAATGTAACCCTGTATTTTCCCGCCCAAATAGCTTTTTAATGAACTACTTAGATAATTTATATTCGATAACTATAATAAATAAATAAATAAATAAAAAAAACCTATTTACAACCTTTCTATAACTGCAGCACCTAATCAATGTTTGCAACATAGAGAAAATTGTATTTGCCCACCGAATCTGTTTCCAGGAGGGTGTCAAGATTTCTATTTTGAAATGTATTCAGATTCTGCTGCATGTTAGTAGACTTCAAAAAATTAGCGAAGATTGAAAATAGGTTGTCAGTTACATAGTTATTTTGAGTAAATTTTATTATGTATGAGAGAGAGAGAGAGAGAGATATATGAGAAATAAAAAAGAAGGAACTGAGTTTGGTGACATAATCAGTTCGTATTTTTATAGACAACAAAACACGGAGCTGACATTGTCCCGGAAGATCAGACTTCATTCTACGTTCTGCGCTTGCAGTTTCAAGTTCGGTGTGCGTAAGTGCTAGTTGGGCCAGACGATGCTTTCTATCCAGTCGATGTAGCGTGAGACTCGTGTGTAGACGCCGGGGGTGGTGGTCCCACAGCCCTTCCCGAACGAGGTCACTCCCACGATCCTGTACGTCACCTCTGACTCCGAAATTTGAAGCGGACCACCTGAATCACCCTGTAATAAATGTAAGAAGATATGATATTACTTAGTATCACTTGGAACTTGGGACCACATCCAATGTAATGGTAATGAATTGCAGAAACTAGCTAAGTTTCAGTTGGAACTGCGTATGGGACAGCATAAAAATGAATAAATGCGACTGTGTATCCACCACACGTATTTTATTACATTACATATTATGAGGTCCTTGGCGTGCCGGCTTGACAGGACTAATACTTACATACCAATAATCCCGAATCAATCTACTTCAAGCCAGATCCCATTGAGACGGCACCGGGAGCGTTCCGGGAGCTATTCAAGTTGCTGTGGTGCACCTTGTTACACAGAAACCGCCAGCGGTGGAATACAAACGGTTCCCGCTGGTTAGCTACCAGAATTACTCTGTGGGTTCTGTTTTTAAAATACAACTATATTACAACAAGTATGCCAGTATTTTACCTGACAGGCGTCATGGCCCCCTTGTGGGTCTCCGGCACAGATCTGGTCGTCGATGATGCCGCTCGGCAGCTTGCGCCAGCCCTTGTACTCCGGGGTGCACCGCTCGCGATTCACAGCATTCACTTTTGTCTTCAGCAGCATGCTACTTGTCAAACTCTCTACGGAAGACAGACATATTTTGCTGCTTTACTTAACCTACCATGTACGATTCCTGGTTTTGTGGTGATCTCGAAGTGTAGCAGAGTGAAATACAACATTTGATCTTGACTCAAGAAGAAAAACAGAATTATTGAAAAGGACTAGGAATTCTGAGATAAGATATGACTGATAGGTAAGTTTTACTTACGCTCAGTGCTAATCCGACCCCAGCCTGTTATAGTAAGCGGAGTGAGTGGGTCGGAATCTTCGGTATACAAGCACGCCGCATGAAGGTTTTCTGTTACTGTCACTGGTTTTTCTAACCTGCAATATGATGAAAAATCACATTAAACATTTCCAGAAGCCATTCTTCAGTATCCACAAAAAACGATTGAAATTCCAGTTTGCACTAAGCTGACTGCTCTGTAGAGAATGTTCCCATATATGAATTAGCTGGTCATGGACACAAATTACGTATAGCGGCGGCGCGCTTGGACTTGAACGTAGAAAGGAATCAACATGAGTGTGTTACTCTTAAAATCACGAAACTCTCTTCTAGACATTTTATTTTAATTTTTGCAAGTGGCGTCATAGAGCATGCCCGGACTCGTACCTATTACGGCTCATTTGGATCGAGTTGTATTGAAATTTTAATTAATTTTGATACTCTGCAACTCGTTCCATGTGCACCGTATAGTTATGTGGTCCGAGTTGGTGAATTACTCCCGGACAATCGGGTCGTCGTATATTTTTTTTCGATAAAAAACAAAGAGAATTTATTGTTTTTCAGATACTCACTCAGAGTAGGTATTATTAACGCCGCTGATAACCTGTACTATATATTAATTACCTATATCTGCATTTCACAGAACATATTTACGTGGGTTATTTTCCTTCTAACCTATCTTAATGATTATTGATGAGTTTGCTCTTTATTCTCAGTCATGTCTCAGTCCAATGTATTTAAAGCATCTGTTTTCTAAACTGTGTTCGTACCATTATAGATTTTTGACGTTTTGGCCATGTGCACAACAACATCACTCAAGTCATGTCGCTGATCGGTTGCGTCAACGTCAGAGTTATGATCGTGAGTGTTAATTTTCAAAACTACTAACCTGAGCAGGGCAATGTCGTCGTACTTAGTACTATGAGTGTAGTTAGGATGAGGGATAGTTTTTACTATTCTGTAGTCAGTCTCGTCATTCCAGGTTTTGCCTCCAATCACGACCACTCCTGCGCGTATCATTTGCGGTTCTACCCTGAAATAATAATTTTATATGTAATTAGACCGGACAAGTGTTAGTAATGGGTGCTGTACTTCGGTCCTAACACCAGCGTATTTTCTTTTCATTTATTAAGTTCGACGACTAACGTTTTTATTTATTGTTGATAATTACGAAAGAGCTTGTAGTTTGCATTGTTAAAGCAATCATGCCTGTACATGATACAAAACAAAAAAATAACAATTTCTTTTGTTTGTTATCTTTCTTCCTACAAATTCAAGTGAGAGTCGTGTTCCTGCTGAGGATTCCGAACTTTATTAAAATTTTGGTGGTACGGATCGGAACCCTAGGTGCGTGAGTCTATTAACTCGTACTAGCTGTAGGTACTTTAACGACCGAGGGTTTAGGCTAATGATAATATAATATATAAAGAAATGGTTTTTAATTATAATAACAATTGTGTTGGATGGAACAAAAAGTATGTTGTTTTTATCCGTGATATTAAGGCTATTAGTAGCTTTGCCTAAGCTCTTAAATCAGTATTACTGCAACCTGGTTCTGATTCTTCTATTATAAAGTTTTACGTTTAAACAATACTGCCAAGGTTTAGTGTAGATTGCATTGGGGTTCCTAGAACCTTTATCCAGAAACAGGAGAAAACATAAAACCATATACACAGATAGATACCATAATAAAAAACCAAAATATATGTAGTAATCGGAAATATTACTGATTATTTATTATAGATATGCGACGACCTCCGTAGCAGAGTACGCACGCCAGACTAATGGCGTCGCCATCTTTGAGGCTCCGGGTTCGATCCCCGGTCGGGTCATACATTGACCCGACCGGGGATCGAAAACGAATTTTCTAATAGTCTCGGATCTGGGTGTTCCAGTACTGTCGTTTTCTTGATTTCTATAAAACAAGTGCTTTAGCTACTTATCTTAGGATCAGAGCAATGTATGTGTGTTGTCCAATATTTATTTATTACTAGCTGACCCGGCAAATTTCGTACCGCCTACCTAACAGTAATTTTTTTTTCGTTAGCATTTTCAATGTTTTCATTATTTATTCTGCTATTCGGGGCGGATGCAAATCCAACAAATTATAAACCATGTAAATCGGTTCAGCCGTCTTCGATTTATAAATGTTGTAACAAACACGACTTTGTTTTATACAAGGTCGCTTTTTATAAACTGGTGAAATTGAAAGGGCAATTATAAAAACATAAATGAATTATTTTTGTTAAAAAAAAGAAAAAAATTACTCGCAAGTTTTCGAGAAAAACGCCAACAACTATGCAACGTAAAATAAAACATCCTGTGCTTCTTGCTGAATGAAATAAGAGTGGGGCACAATTGAAATAATAGAGACATAGGCGATGATGTCTCAGACTAGACAGGATGCTCTTAAAAATATATTTCTTTTTTTTTGTTAGGAGAAATAAAAATCAAAACTAGCCCGTTTCTAAGAACGAAAATGATATGGCCCGTTTTCTCTAAAATAATTAGAAGTTCTGTTAAAGTTTCAACAGTTTATAAAAAGCGAACTTATATATTAAGATTATTATTTATTACTAGCTGTGCCCGCAACTTCGTTTGCGTGGACTACAGGATGATTGCCATATCTAGCAACGCTGTGGACTGCGTGAAGCACTATTTATTAAGAAAAGAGCTAAAAATTCTTGTCAGTGCCTCGTAAGCGCCACGTCTGCCCAATACACTGCAAAATATTATCTGTCGACGTCTGTTAAGGATTTTTGTGACTTTCATCTTTAGCTCAGCAGTATGATTATGATAACTGACTGACGCAAACATTTGAATAAGTTATTTAATGTTGACAAACACACTATATGTGCCTACATTTTTTGAGAATTTTCTTTGATTTCCGTGTAATTCCTCCATCAGATCCTAACTTGGTAAAAATGGAACCACCTCGGGAGTATACTCTTTCAAACAAAAAAAGGAATTTTGGTATCTGTTCATAATTGACGGAGTAATCGCGTAACAAACATACAAAAAAATCATTCAGACAAATTGAGAACCTCCTCCTTTTTTGAAGTCGGTTAAAAATATCTTCAATGTACTCGTAATACGGTTTAATAAAGTAATAGATTTTCGGTTCCTTCTTATTCTATATTGGAATCAATCCTTCCAGTGTCATTTTGCCATGAGTTTTTTAGCAGGCGCAGTGAATTGAATATGTTTCTTCTGAAATCGTGTTTTTACCGGCATCAGAATTTAATGAAACAATCCCTAATATAAGCGCACGGGTGACCTTAATCTATTTGTAAAAACCGCAAAGAAATCCGTGCAGTATCTTCGGAGATTAGCGTATACATCGCGACAGACAGACTGACAAGAATTAAAATAATTGCATTTTTGGCTTCAGTATCGATTAGAGAGTGCTCCTCAAAAACAATTTTTAAAATATCTTCAATGTACAGACATCGACCCGTTACAGATTTATTATAGTATAGATATAGTTACCTTTCCAAGTTGATAATGCAATGTGCAGCAGTTAAAACGTAAGTATTTGATATCAAGGCGCCGCCGCAGTCGAACTGATAACCATTTCCTCTGTCGTATCCAATTCCTACCTGAAACGGGGACATTGCTTTTAAATAGTCTGTTCAATCTTTGAAATGCATTTTGTTATGCTCGGGCTTCACCTGCGTGGCACCTAACGTTCAAATAATTTGTAATTAGATAAATGAGAAAGTATTCAGTTCTTAGAAGCGTTTTTTATTTATTTTAAAGACTAGTATCCGCAGATCACACGCTAACTAAGCCGCTAGACGTTAGAATCAAACGTTAAATAGTGTAGCGACAGATTAAACGCGTAGCTTAGTGTATTAATTAATGTTATTATTTGTTATTTGAACGTTAGGCGTCACGCAGGTAAAGCCTGAGCATAAGATTGAAGCAAATTAGCGTGGCGCGCTAAGACCGGCCACACCTGCGTATATTAACTAATAGCGCTCTAATTAATGGCATTAAACGCCGGTGAAGCGCTAGCATTACTAAAGATGTTAATTAATGTAGATAGATAGATAGATAGATACCTAAATCATTTATTTGCAATGCGAATGTTTAAAGTAAGTAAGATTTTGTTATGGAGCAAAATGGTTTCGTGGCAACAAAAATTCGCCAAAATTAAATATTTTTTTCATTTTTTGCACTTTTGGTATTAGCCATACTGTATAGGCGTGAGGAAACCGCCTCGCAATTTATGATTTTCTTTAAAAAACATAGCAGCAAAGGCATAACTTGGCCTTAGTACAATAAGTAATAGGTATTACTCAACATTTTCTGATGTATTTTAAAAGCAGCTTGTGAACGTCTCTTTTCCTTATTAGGCGTAGTAATTTTCCTTATTATTGAGAGAATATGTAACTTAAAAACTCAATTAGGGTAATTGGAAAATACAATATTAAATTCATATACATATAGGGAGGCACTCAGTTTTCGGTGTGGGTGGTGGTGCTCTGCTCTTTTCTGTGCAGTATTTTCCAACTCTGCCTGGGCTGCATTCCGCCTCTCTTTGCCCTTCAGTTTTTGATAATAATCATAGACATATTAATGGAGTCCTTTCTCTAATCTGAGGTAATAATAGTCTCCAGTGAATGAACGCCCCCCACTGAATGAACAAATTATGTAGATGTTTTTTGCGTAAAATAAGAGCTGTGATAGAAAATCGGTGGATATTTAATATTTTAAATGTTTGGCCACATATTTCGCTCATTAATAATAATAGATAATCTATGATTTGTCGTCTGTATGAACATGGTGGCTGATTGAAGGTGGCCGGTTTTTGTTCCTCTAAAAACCTGAACAAAAATAGTAGGACCTGACGTAAGGTAGAATTTACAAAACTATTTTGCTTTTCATTGGTAAATATGTCATACGGTTATTTTATGTTTTAAATTAAAAATTCAATGAAACGGGAATTAACGCGAACATAATTTAGGTACAAAATGTTACCTCTTTTGGCTGACGTTTCGATCGGGTTACACCGACTGTGGTCACAGATTGACTGGAACAGCGATGTCATGTTTTAAATTTGTTGGATATGGATTAAAGACCATAACACATCGCCTTTTTTCTTACAAAACGAAACCTAAATGAATTTTACCTTCTCATTTTATCTATAAATATTTTTTTAATATTAATTTATTTTGTAAGTATTTTAGTCTACAGATTTAGAATTCAGTTTAGGTATATGTATAAACTAATGGTTTTAAGCACCAAACATGGAAGCTCAAACAAAATGTTTGATAATTTTATATTTTGATATTTTTTAGGTTCAAACGCGCATTCTGAAATATTTTTGATCGCGTGGTTAAATCTGCTTTCGCATTTACTTCGTACTTCGTAAAAACTATTTTTTCCCCGTTACAAATGTAAAATAAATAACCCAAATGAATCTTACCATGTGAGGAAATTCACCAAGCGTTGCTTTTTCACCGCCAATTATGTGCAGATCTAGCGGAGGTCTGCTAGTTTCAATGATTTTCTTACATTCTGTAATAAACAAATATTTATTTACACTTTAGATCAAATAGTGTGTGTTACTGTTGAGATTGGACAAGTTTTACTTTGCACATTGATGCAGATATTGCAATTTAAAACGTTACTTAGTATTTTTTTGAATGTTTCACAATTTTAAAATAAGCAGCCTTGTGGTTTGTAGGTATTATCCATGCCGTAGAACCACACGTTTCCAATTATGTTAATCTGAAAACTTTGTTTATTTTATTTTTAGTAATGTAAACAAATATGAAGAGTCTGCTTAAGATATGCTTTCTTCTAACTGCATTATTAGATCAGGTTATCAGAATCATATTTATGGATGTTTCAAAACGTCGCACACAAAACGTAGTAAGAAATTGCAGTGTAGATGCATTAGCATTTGTGGTAAGTATTTATTTCATATAGAGTTGGAACCTTCTTTTTTCTTCCGTACCTTCTATGTTACCTTTCTTTACGTACCGGCAATCGCAGCGTGAGACGTCCACCCACAAGGTGGACAGGCGACCTACCTAGGCGTAAAGGTTGCAGGAAGCCGCTGGATGCAGGTCGCTTCCAATGGGCCAATCTGTTTGTCTGTAGGGAAGGCCTATATTCAACAGTCGACGTCCTGTAGCTGAAATGATGATGATGATGAAACCTTTTAGGTGACCTTAGTGTTTTTACCTCTTTCAGATTTCCGATTACTATTATCTCGATCATTTAGGTTACCTGAAATCAAAGAGTTATTGATAATTAATTTTATGTAGCTATAGAATTTACAGTAGAAGGACATACTAAAACAGTTTAAGTACGTAAACACAACGAAGAAAGACGTGTTTCTATATTCCAACCTTCCTCGGAGTTTTTAGTAGGTAGGCTTATTTAGAAGTTAGACCATCTTTCTAAAAGGGTAATGTCTCCCAGTGGATGAACAAATAAGATGTTTTATGCTTTAAATAAGAGCTGTGATGGAAATTCGGTGGATATTTAATTTTTTAAATGTTTGTTCACTTTGCGGATTAACAACACTAGATATAGTCTATGATTTATCGTCAGTATGAACATGGTGGCTGATTGAAGGTGGCCGGTTTTTGTTCCTGTAAAAAACTGAACTAAAATAGTAGGACCTGACGTAAGGTACTTTACAAAACTATGTTGTTTTTACTTATGGTTATTTTATGTTTTAAAATTGTTTAATATGGATTAAAGACCATAACACTACGTTTTGTTTCTATAAAAAACGAAACCTAAATGCATTTTTTGCATGTTTCAATAAAGGATATGAAATATCACTATAATCCATTGTATGAGATGGCGTTTATTTACTGGTTATTCGAAGGATTTAAAAAAAAGGTGTCTTTCGTCTTTTTGTCCAATGAACAACATCTATTAATAAAACATTGTATAAGATTGTTTTGCTTACGGTGTTTCGTTAGTCCAGTGTTGGAACACCACTTTTGTGTCTTTAAATAATGTAAAATCCTGTTATTTTTATAGTTCATTCATAGGTGCACAATGCTAGACATTTTAAATAAATGTTGGTTCATTTACAGAAATACTAGTTAGTGAATATAGCTAGTGAATAAACGTGGTTGATAACAAGTTGGTTCATTTATTGGATTTTAGTCCTTAATAAGTGAACCCGAGAAATTCGTTAGAATATTAATTGACTTGCACCTGCGCGACGCGACCTTTTTAGTATCTATACTATCTCTGTTGAGAAGATGTACAACAAATTACAAAAAATATAATAAATCTAAGTGCTTTAATGGATTTATTCAACAATAATAGTGCGTTTAATCACTGGCCAAAATCCGTTGATTCTCTGAAGGGTCTCTTTTCATTCACCGGTGATTTTTTTTGGAAAATAATTATTTAAATTAAAACAGCTCATCATGTTTGGCATATTTAATTTTCAAACTAATTTTAGATTATATATGATTACTCAAAATCGTAATTTTTTATATCTTAAACCTCTTTTACACAACAAAATGTTTAGTCAAAATCAACCAAATCCTTAAACGTTCATTCACTGGAGACATTATCGTATAAACGGTAGGTATATAGGTAATAAAAATGTTTATTTTAATTAGGTTTATTGTTTGTTTTACCGTTGACCATGGCTCCATGCTCTTTGATAAAATTCAACGTGCCTATAAATAATCTGGAATTGTGAACCTATGCTTTAGTTTACCCTCTTAAAATGCCTGCTCTTAATTTGAATTGCATACTAAATAACTAGCTGTTAAGGGACAATTGTTTTAGGTACCGAATTTTTGAGTTGTCCGTGGACAGCATACTACTTCATATTGACCACTGAAACCACATCTTTCGAAGTTGTGCCGGTTTGCTTTTCTTATGGCCCTGTAACAAAAAAGTGGGATAAGTAGCTAGGTAATTTTGTTTTTTCTGTTGCATGATTAAAAAGGAATTATATTTTATTCGTTTTTTTTAACGAAATAAAATAACGATGTTAATCTTTCCAGAAAATGTCGATAGGATAAACATTTTACTATGTAGCCCTGGCATGTAGGCAGAGATACATACAAACAAGTCTTGAGATGTAAGCACCAAATAATAGAGAAAGTCATTATTTTATTTCGTTTACCTCTGACACCGTGCTAAACGAACTTAAATGCGTTTCCAAGACTATAATTCTTTTAAATTGAAATAGTAAATAGGTACCTACATGCAACAATAAAACAGAGAAAAACAAGACTAATGTAAAAAATTAAAACTAAATTTAATCTCAAAGTGATCCTATTATTTATTTCATCGATATAAATTAATGAGTGATAAACTGACCTCAGAGCCACCTCACACTCGGTGATTATTGTACACACACCATCAACCACTTCGTTATTTGGAACACACTGATCACCAACTAAAAATAAGTAATGTTTTTAGTCAGTATAACGATTTTATTTTATAAATAACATGGACTGATCCTCACCATCTTCAGCTAGAATATTTTTTAAAATAATAGCAAAATATATCACGAGAAACTGTTTATAGAACATTATGGAACTGGAAACTGTGTGCACTGGCCGGAGTTTTAACGGCAACGACACTAATATGACTAAAATGTATTATGACCGTGTTTTCCTCTTTGGTCGCCTAACAAAAATA
Organism: Anania fuscalis; assembly: GCA_950371115.1. NCBI lineage: Eukaryota > Metazoa > Arthropoda > Insecta > Lepidoptera > Crambidae > Anania > Anania fuscalis. Next base: position 11,455,268 of record OX493335.1, on the reverse strand, counting down.
AGTCTGATAAGTTCAAGACAGACGCTTAAGATTCAAACCGGTTTACATACTGTTCGTCCGTGCATTATTATTAGTAAACATGACGTGAAAAAATTCGTTTAAGCATAGTTTCTTGAGTTCTTGGTTCACTATTGCAATTAGCAGATGGTGAAACTAATCCATTATTTCTTAATTTGTATCAAAATGATACACTTACGCCTAATAGTCATAATGAAAGTAGGTACTACGTCAAATAAAGTTACTAGTCAATTAATTATTTGATTTAATTTACTCCTTTCCTCCCTTTCTGCAAATACAAATGTAATGCAAGCTGCAACATCTCTACAAAAACAAAAAAAAAACTCATATTACACATTACGTGGTGTATTTACGAATTTAATAGCTGATTAAAGATAATGAGCATGCTACAAATTAGCAAGCTCAGGCGCTCTAACGAATTTAAAAACAAAAAAACTTCCTCAGTGTACATAAGCCGCATAATAAATAACGACTCCCACAGTCTCAAATACTTTATTTGCTTTCAGATAAATGGGTAAGGTACCTACTGAAAAGACCCAGCCATATTTTTGAGGAAAAGGGAAAGTTAAGTATACTGAGGAGAATACAGCTAGGCTGGGCAGCATTTGGCAAGCTTCCAGTGGCGGATTAAGACATTTGCCGCTAGTAGGCTATTCAAATTTTGCCGCCCCTTTTGACCTCTGCATTTCGATACTTTAAGTACACGGACAAAAGACGGTGGAAGAAAATATTTTAGAATTAAAAGACTAAAAAATGATGCTGTGTTTTTAAAAAATATATATATTATGAAAAATTAAGAACTGATTACAGTCATTCTAAACCTGTCCAGTAAATTTTCTAAACTAATAACATTTATTCTAAGCCAGTTGAGTAAATTTTCTGAGCTTCTAAATAATGTAATCCATGAAATCAATACATACTTACATACAGCAGCATACAAATGTACGATCGATTACAACTAAGTGAATTTAGTTCTTAAACTTATCCATAGATGTCGCTGTGCCGAGTTGCACCGCGGTTGTGACTAGTTTATGTGGAATCATATATAGCAAAATTGTGTTCTCTAAAGTTTGACTATCTGTCGACAATATACCGTTGTTTGCGAAGTTGGCTTTTATTTTAAGCAAAGCGACCTAGCATTCCCTCGACTGTGACCTAGACAACCTGGGGTTTGTACACGGTCCTTCGAGTACCGGAAAGGTTGGCCAGACCTATGCCGGAAGTGGAAGTCGTTCTGATGCTCATTTTTGGAGCATTAGGCGTTTGTGGGGGTGTGCCTGACTGGAGGAGCAGCACCCTGAGGAGTTGGAGTAGCTGCAGCAGGAGACCAGGCTTGGTGGTGAATCCGGCTTGGGACTTCAGGACGGTGAGGAGGTGCCGTCAGGATCCAGTTCTGGTACGAGACAAGGACGACCAAAGTGACGTCACGAGTGAATGAAAGAGACAAAAACTGTGAGTGTTAATATTTTTCTTCATTGATCGAGTCAAGCAGAATTGAACTTTATATCTTCGTGTAGAATAACTTAGAAAAACTTACTTTATTGCAAGACATTAGTGAATGTGAATTTGGATTTTGAACCTTATTTGTTCGTGAGATTAAACTTAGAAGATTTTAGTAGTATATTCAAGATTCTTGGGACTTAGAAAAATTTGTGTTAGTTTAGTATTAACTTAGGCTAATTTTTAAGAAAAGTGGTTCCGACGGGGAATCCATGCCCGATTTTTGTTACTTTAAATGTTTTAAACACTTAGAAAAATTTTTAGCGATTTGTACTCTAACATTTTGGAACTTGTAAAAAATTTTACACTTATATTTTTTTATTACATCAACTTAGAGATATTTATAAACAGTTTATTGTTGTTTAAGAGTTTTATCTACTGTTTATATTTTTGGATTATTGTTAATTTTACGTTTTCATAATGGATTCTGAAATAAATTTACAAGTAGATACATACGATAAGATTTATAAAGCTAGGAAAAATTATAGGAAGTCTCCAAAGGAGCGTATTACAGAAGCTTATTGTGAAACAAGGTTAGAATCATTAGAGGAATTATGGGTTGAGTTTTCGAAAAATCACAGATTACTTGTTAAGAACTATGGCGCAGCATTAAAGGAACACGAGTATTCACAGAAAGAACTTTATGATTTAGCTGAGGAGATATACACCGATTATAAAACAGAGCTTAAAGCTGTTTTGAATTCATTTCCAAACCCAAACTCAACTAAAACTGTGGTTAGTGAGATGTCTCAAAGTTCTAAACCTGAACCAAATAAGCTACCGAAAATTGTTATTCCTACTTTTTTCGGAAAATACACGGAATGGATCACATTCCGAGATTTGTTTGTATCGTTAATTCACAATAGCTCTAAATTAGATAATGTACAAAAGATGCACTATTTAAAAAGTTCGTTATCTGGGGAAGCTGAGCAGCTACTCAGGCAAGTTCCTATTTCGGATGCGAATTACGAACGATGTTGGAATCAGTTAAAAGCGAGATACGATAATAAACGTTATTTGTCACATTATATCTTAAAAAGGTTACTTAGTCAGAAAAATATAACAATCGAATCTGCTAATTCTTTAAAAGAGCTAATTGACACTACTAATGATTGTTTGAGCGGATTAACAAATTTGGGTATTAGTACTAGTAATTGGGATATAATTATAATTCATATTATATGTTTGAAGCTTGATGCCGAATCTAGAAAACAGTGGGAGTTTAATATCACAAAAAGTACTCCTTCTGAGGAATTACCCACATATGAACAATTTACTGAGTTTTTGACTAATAGATATAGGGCACTTGAATTTTTAGACACTAAAACAGGTTCAAATCGATATCAACCAAATAACAATTTTAATTCTAATAACAATGTAATAAAATTTAAATCTATGCATACTACTACTAAAATCCAGTGTGTATTTTGCTCAGATACTCACAAATTAAGTGCTTGTAGGAAATTTGCGAATGAAACTGTAGACCAACGTCGTAATTTCGTTCAGTCAAACAGTATATGTTATAAATGTTTAGGTATTAACCATGGGGCGAAAGCTTGTCAAGTAAACTTAAAATGTAAGCTTTGCCATCGTAAACATCACACACTCCTACATCCAAAAAATGCAGAGAACGCGCAGTCTAATGTTGTCAAGGTTGAGTCAGAGGGATACGATAGTCCATCAAAGGAATTGGGGCCTAATGAGGCAGGTACTTCAAATAAAATATCAACTGTTGTTGCTTGTAATTTTTCGACAGGTAATGTAAATCAGGTATTGTTAGCGACGGCGTTAATCAATACCGAGTCGAAAAATGGGAGTAATCATACACTAAGAGCCCTACTAAATGATTTAAAACTGCGAAAAACACCAATAAATGGTACAGTTTTAGGTGTGGGTGGAGACAAAGGTTTAGTCTCCAAAGCTAAGGTGACCATAAAAATCATATCAAGATTGGATCCTAATTGGAATGTAACAGTAAACGCGTATGTTCTAAAATCTATTACCTCTTTTCTTCCAAGTAGGAAAATAGATCAATTAGATCTTTCAGAATTTCAGGGAATAGAACTTGCTGACCCAGAGTACAACCGACCCAATAAAATTGACATATTATTAGGTGCGGAAGTATTTAGTCAGATAATGCAAGAAGGTATTCGTAAAGGAGCAAATGGATTACTGCTTGCTCAATCCACCAGTTTAGGTTGGATTTTATCGGGAACGGTTAATCCGTCAGTTTGTCAAAACGGACAGACACTGTCATTTCATTGTCAGTTACAAGAAGGTGATGAATTATTAAAGAAATTTTGGGAGTTAGAAACTGGAATAGGATTGACAAAAGAACAAAGCTATACAGAAGAAGAAAGAAAATGTGAAGAGTTTTATGTTAATACAACAACAAGAGATGAAGAAGGAAGGTATATAGTAAGATTGCCTTTTAAGACAGAAAATCCTGAGTGTACAAGAGGAAATACGAGAAGTATTGCAATTCAAAGATTAAAAGGACTAGAAAAAAGATTCATGAGGGATAGTAAATTTCAAGAAAGTTACAGAGCAGTGATTAATGAATATTTGGAAATGGGACATATGATAGAAGTAGAAGAACCCGATAAGGAAAGAGATGGCTCAGTATATTTACCACATCACGCAGTGGTCAGGGAAGACAAGGATACGACTAAGTTAAGGGTAGTATTTAACGCCTCTCAACTTGGAAAAAATGGAGTATCTCTGAATGAAAATCTAATGGTAGGACCAACCATTCAGCCAGACCTGAGACATTTAGTGATGAGGTGGAGATTATCAGAAATTTGCCTCACAGCAGATATTGTTAAAATGTACAGACAAATAAAGGTACACGAAGAGGACACAAACTTTCAAAGATTAGTATGGAGAGATAATGCTAGTGAAGAAATAAAGGATTTCAAACTTGTCCGAGTGACGTTTGGAACTGCTTCAGCACCGTTTTTAGCAGTTCGAACGCTCCAGCAAGTTGCAACGGATGAAGGCCACAATTATCTTTAGCTGTTTCAAAGGTTTGTGAAAACTTCTATATGGACGATATGATGGCTGGATGTGAATCGGTAACAGAAGGAATAGAATTATATACACAAATGAGAGATTTAATGAATAAAGCGGGATTTAAACTACAAAAATGGGCGAGTAATGATGAAGACCTGTTAAAAATGATAAAAGACAAAGAAAATGAATTAGATATTGGAAAAGAAAATGAAAAGTCAAAAGATGGGATTAATATCAAAATGGACGAGGTGATTAAAATTCTTGGACTTACCTGGGAACGTCACAGTGATCATTTCAGATATAAAGTTGATCTGCCAGAACTGCAACCACCTATAACTAAAAGAAAAATAATCGCAGACATATCGCGCCTATTTGATCCCTTGGGTTGGGTTACGCCGTGCATAATAATAGCGAAAGTCTTGATACAAAAGCTGTGGCTAGCTGGTATAGACTGGGATGAGGTAGCACCTGAAGAAATACGAAAAGAATGGTGTACTTACCGGGAAGATCTGAACAGTATTGCTGAAGTAAAGATTCCCAGATGGCTTGGAACGAAATCAGGCGATATACAGAGAGAGCTACACGGTTTTTGCGATGCCTCGAAAGTAGCGTATGCCGCAGTGGTGTACCTCCGTATAATTGATGCGGAAGGAAGCGTGCACGTATCGTTGATTGCAGCAAAATCCAAAGTAGCTCCCATCAAACAAGTGTCCATACCAAGGTTGGAACTGTGTGGAGCTGTGGAGCTTACACGGTTAATGGTAGACACTTCTGAGGTATTAAAAATTGAACATACTAACCTGCATGCGTGGACGGACTCGACGATTGTGTTAGCTTGGCTGAATAGCTTACCAAGCCGATGGAAAGTGTTTGTTGCTAACCGCGTCGCTGAAATACTTACCTCCTTAAGTCCGCAACAGTGGTCGCATGTCAATACGCAGGAAAATCCAGCAGACTGTGCGTCCAGGGGAGTTTCACCAGCTGAACTGAAAAACAAATCATTATGGTTAAATGGTCCGGATTTTTTAATGGCTGAAAATATAAAATACAAAAAACCTACTGAATTAACAACTGAAACAGAAGCTGTGAAAGTTCACATTACTACTAAAGAAATAGATTTTGTGGAAAGATTTTCAAAACTAAGAAGACTAGTAAGAGTAACAGCATACTGCAGAAGATTTTTACAAATGTTGAAACCAAAATCTGAAAGAGAAAACGATGAATATTTAACATCAAAAGAAATAGAAAAAGCGTTAGAAGTTTGTATAAAAAGAGACCAAACAGTATATTTTGAAAAAGAAATAGAAGCTATAAAAAGAGATAAATTAATTAAAAACATTTCATTAAAATCTTTAAATCTTTTTATCGATGATACTAATATATTAAGAGTGGGTGGAAGATTAGAAAAATCTCATATGACGCCAAACCGAAAGCATCCGATTGTAATGGCAAAGAATTCTAAGATCTCAGCTTTGTTGATTGCAGACGCCCATCAACAAACTTTACATGGGGGTCCGCAATTAACACTAAATTACTTGCAAAATAAATACTTCATCATCGGTGCTAAGCAATTGGTTAAAGCTTATGTCAGAAAGTGTGTCGAATGTGTGAAAAATAAAGGAAATACTTACCAACAATTGATGGGACAACTACCTGCAGTGCGAGTCACTCCAGCTCGCCCTTTTTTGCGCAGTGGGGTAGACTTTGCTGGTCCGATCCAGATACGTACTACAAAGGGTCGTGGCTATAAATCCTATAAAGGGTACATATGTTTGTTTGTATGTATGGCCACCAAGGCTGTACATGTAGAGGCAGTAACAGATCTTACATCCCACGGCTTTCTTCAAGCTTTTAAAAGATTCGTCGCCCGTAGAGGTCGTTGCGAGGACATTTGGAGCGACAATGGCACGAATTTTGTTGGGGCGGCTGGAGAAATAAAGAAACTTTTTTCAAGTGAGAAGGACAGCATTTTACCAGAAATAGCAGAACAATTGGCAAATAACAATACAACGTGGCATTTCAATCCGCCACATGCGCCTAATTTTGGAGGCCTATGGGAAGCCGGTATAAAATCTGTAAAGTTTCACCTGAAACGGGTGATTGGGACTTCCACCTTGACATACGAAGAGATGGCGACTGTATTAGCTCAAGTTGAAGCTTGCTTAAACTCGCGACCTTTGTCTAAGCTGAACGGAGATCATGAAAATGAAGTGTTAACTCCTGGTCATTTCCTTGTAGGAGAACCTTTGGTCACAGCACCCGATCGCAATTATGAGACTTCAAACATAAGCTCACTTAGACGATGGCAGTATACTCAACGTATGAGTCAGGAGTTTTGGCGTAAGTGGTCGAAAGAGTACTTAAACCAATTCTTTCACCGATATAGATGGGCTGAACAAACACCACAGCCAAAATTCGGGGACATTGTGTTGATAAAAGAGGACGGCCTTCCCCCATGTAGATGGTTATATGGTAAAATTGTAAATGAACATCCAGGTCAAGATGGAATTACGAGGGTGGTCACAGTAAAAACCAAAAAATCTCTGATGAAATGTCCTACAAACAAAATATGTATTTTACCTGTAACCGATTAAGTGATTATGTTTTATTTTTAAGCTATGTTTACTGGATATATATGTGTTAAATTTTTATACTATACCTACTGTATTGAGTGGCAGTTCGCATTTTATTGTATAAGATATTAGAGTAATGTTTTAAAAATCAACATTGAGTTACTTACGACATATTTTGCATGCTGTTAAAGTTCTTAAAGTTTGTTTTAAAGTTTTTAAATATAAGTACATTTTTTAGGGATTCATACTGTGTTTACGTGCTTTATAAACTGCTTGGTAAAAGTATTTTTTTTGTATTTTGTTTAAGAAGGACAATATGTCAATTTGTCCTTGGCGGGCAGTAAATGTACGATCGATTACAACTAAGTGAATTTAGTTCTTAAACTTATCCATAGATGTCGCTGTGCCGAGTTGCACCGCGGTTGTGACTAGTTTATGTGGAATCATATATAGCAAAATTGTGTTCTCTAAAGTTTGACTATCTGTCGACAATATACCGTTGTTTGCGAAGTTGGCTTTTATTTTAAGCAAAGCGACCTAGCATTCCCTCGACTGTGACCTAGACAACCTGGGGTTTGTACACAAATTTCTAGTAAGCAAGATACTGATATTTAACATCATTGGATTCCAAAAATAACTGCACAGTTTGTAAACAATTGGTATTCTCATCATAAATATTAAACTATTTATAAGAATACTTGTACTAATTTTTAATAAATGGTTAACAAAAAAGGAAATAGTTTACTAAGCCGGTTTTTAATTTTTTGAGTTTCCAGTAAGTAAAGTTTGGTTACTCCGTGATCATGGCGCTTGCAACAGTGCCGAAATATCGGGAACTCAAAAATAAGGTACGGACAACAGCACGTCGACCTACCACAAAATGTCAAATTTTCTTATTTAAAATGAACTCTATTTTTTTAGGCTTAAAGTTGATAATCTATTGGAGAATTTTTGACTTTTGGGGTAGGTCGACGTGCTGTTGACTGTTCATGGTAGCAATCTCGTTACAAACTATTCTAAAGTTTGGTAACTTGAGAAATATAATTTTTGCTGAAGCTTGATAATTATTGCTACATTTTATTCCTGATTCAACATTAGAAACTGATTATGACTGTTTTTAAAAAAGATAATCATTTTTAGTATAGTACTTTTCTCCGTGTAGTCATAATCAATCAATCATATTAATTTTTTTGTCAATGAAATAGCAACTTGAATAACACGACTTGTGTACTATTATTGTCTTAATTTTATCAGATTTTTTCCGTTATTGGTATGACTGTAAAATAGGGATCATATTATATATCTAGGGGATATTATTTTTACAACCCACGACTTAGTGTAGGTTACACAAGAAGTAATTTTATTTCTGAGCCAAGAAAAGCTCAATCATGTATTATAAGATGGACTAAAGTTTGCCTTAAAATAAGAATGAACACAGATATCAAAATAATTTACATTCGGTAAATGTTGTTAAATATGTATTTTTTATTGGACTTATAGTTTAAAAACAATACGAACAATATTCCTATTAAATAATCTGTTAAAAATCTGCTTGATGATCACAATACCTTTTTACCAACCTTTTTGTGCGATTTTATTTCCGCAAAATCGTCAATTTTATTGTCTTTTGAAATGTTGTTCATTAGTTCTGACTCTATGCACAAAAGAGCTAAGGCATTTAGCTTTTCTTGACATAATGTAGATCGTAGATAGTTTTTCACCCGCTTTAAGCAAGAAAAGCTTCTCTCACCCGAACAATTTGTCGCTGGTGTACACAGAGCCATGCGATCTGCTATATCCAAGTTTGGATAAATGTTCTCCAAATTCTGATATCGCAGAAACGATGATAGACTTTTTAATGATCCAGAATCTGGTTTTATCAAAATTCTTTCAGAAGAAAGGTGTCCTTGAAAGTGTACGCATTCCTGAACTAGTTCAGTTTCTAAATCATTAAGATACATTTTTTCCATTAGACTTGCTTTTTCCGTTAGGGTCGATGTTGACAACTCCCAAAATTTGCCGCCCCCCAAAATCCGCCGCCCTAGGCTCAAGCCTACTCAGCCTGCTGGTAAATCCGCCACTGCAAGCTTCGCTTCAGTACATCGCTTAAGCAATGAGGTCGTTATTTGAACGGATTCTTGCGGATGCTAACGGATTCTGGCAGCGTATAGACCGAGCCTTATGGGATAAACGAGACCCCGATCCCGAAACGAGATCATCTGGCAAAAGCCCAAGTAACGGACATATTCCAAAGATGTAGCAAGGTTAAGTGGCGGTGGGATGGCCACATCTGTCGCAGAACCGATGAAAGGTGGAGTAAACGGGTTCTCGAGTGGAGACCACGCCTTGGCAAACGTAGTGTACCTAGTAGGACGCCCCCCAGCCCGATGGACCGACGACCTTAGGAAGATGGCTGTCAGTGACTGGATGAAAAAACCGGGAGATCGTGCTCTCTGGCGCTCTTTGGGGGAGGCTTCGTCCAGCAGTGGACTGAAATAGGCTAAATAGATAGATAGATAAGAGAAGTACTTATACCGAGGGGAAAAATATACTTAAAGCGTAGTTTGCGGTTGCGTTGTGGTGGGTCTAAATAAAGGCAAATTATAACTAGCACATTCAAGCAATACTTAAGTTTAAATAAGAACTTCTGTAAAAAAGTCTTTGCTTTTTAGTTTATTTTTGAAGTCGGTTCTTAGTTTTTTAAACTCTTTTTTATTGCACTGTTTTTAGTGTTAGGACTTTAACAATACTCTATCGTAATTGAGGATCTTCATTATTAAAGTCGTTTAAAAATATCGTTATAACAGAAGTGGCGTAACCATGGGATAAGGTTTTGCGTTCAATGCCTAAGTCAATTTAAAAAACGAACATTTTTTTTTTCTCGTTTCAGGGTGTACTGGTTTACGCCCCAGTAAATAACATTACTGTCTGGTACCTCGTAAACCATTTTTCTTTACAGTAGGTATGAATACTACCCTTTTTTATCCGACTGGTAATGATTTTGGCAGTCTGTATGTTTGTTTGTATGTTGCACCTTCCACCGTAGCGCGGCCTAAACACTAAACTGATTTTAATGACTGCGGTGAAAATGGGTGCGCCTTTTTTCACATAACTTTCCTATTATCGGAAGTCCGAAAATATTTCTCATACTATTGTACATCATAATGATCGATCACTCTTCATAATTTTTGTTAATAATAATGATCGAAACTCATAATCATCGGAATTCATAATATCACTAGTAATACAACTCGTTTATACTAATATTTGTTTTCACATATTTCTTAATCATAAGTGTTATTTTTCCTAATTGATGTTAATTCTCATAAATTTGTTGCACTACTATTTATTTTCAAATAGTTTTTAATCATAAGTGTAAATGAAACTGGTTGTCTCATAAGTTATATTCTTGAGGTTACCCTGCTTAGTTTAAATAACCTTACGGGTGGAAGGCCTGATTTTATGATATCTAATAGTCGTTAAACGGTTAGGACCGTTGTTAGGTCTACGTTTACAATGTCTTTAATTAAGTCGTCTATCTCATCTAGGTTAGGTTAGGTTAGAAGGAGTAGCATCCTGTCCTGGTTCACCCTGGGCAACGGGGGTTAGTAATTTCCTTCGGGTTATTGCTAGCTCACGGCTAAACTCTGCGGGAGACGCTCCCGGCGGGCTTGAGCAGCCCACTCGTGGATGCGTCTTGGGGCGGCACTTGTGGGGGGTGATGACTCCCTACTCGTGCTGCCTAGACGGTGGTCGCGGGGATGACCCGCGACCTGGCTGCGGGGCGCTGACCCTGCGGTTGTTGGTGTCTCTCGCTTCCCAGTATGGTTCAAGCTATGCTGGGCAGCGAGTGGGAGTAAGACGTGGGCGGCCTTTTGTTGCGACACTTTGTCATCGCAAAGGGTGGCCACGGATCGGGCTGGGAAGCTTAAACCCTTGCTGACCCGATCCGAAGTCGTAGAAGAGGGCGGAGGAGACGGCGTTGTGCCGTGCTCAGCTTCCCCCTTCTAGCGGACTAGTGGGTGCGGGGCGGGGGCCCTTAGCTCACATTGCACAGTCTGCCAGTCTGGGGTGATCCCGTATGTACAGGATCACCCATTCCCTATGCCTGAGGCCCGGCATAGCATGCCGTACGTTTGTGACGCATGGACGGAAACCAGAACACGGGTCCCCATGTGTTACTCGCATACGTTGCGTGGTACACCGCAGGTTTTTTAGTGGGTGATACTTTGTCATGGCACAGCGGCGAAAGCCGTTGTAAGATGACGAGGGAGTCCCACATAACCTACCGCTGCCCCCGCGGCGGTAGGTATGCGAAATGCATTTTTCCTGCGCACCAAAAAAAAAAAAAAAAGGTTAGAACGGTGACCACACAAAGCGTGAAGCCAAACGAGGGTAGCGAGCGTGCCGCGGCAGACAATATTGTGTCATTAAAATTGGTACTAGCACTCTACTATAAACCTAACGGTTTACAATGACTTAATTTTTAAACAAAAATGTATTTTACCAATTATATAATTATGAGTTCGAATAGTTTTTTAATAATGCAATTATGAATAAGAAAATTATGAAGAAAATTATTATGAAAAACAAAATTATGAGTTGAAACATTTCTTAATAATGAAAGTATTAATAAAAGTAATATGAGAACAGACTGTTATTATGAGTTTCGATACTAGTTATAAAAATATATGAACAAAAAAAGTATGAGATTATTTTTTTATGAAAAGTGATTATTATGAACACAAAACGGTAGTAAAAATGAAAATAGGAACAATAATTTTATGAGAGCCAATATGGACCCAATGAAAATAGATTAGTAATAATAGCCCGAGTAACATGTAATACTTTCACGTAATAATTAAGTAGGTACCTACTATAGTTACTATTTTTTATTTTTGTGTTTTTAGTAAAAAATTAAACATGCTGCCCAAAGTAAAGTTACATTTCAAAAAATTTACGAAATATTTAATGAAGCTTAGCTTAGCTTTTTTTTTTAAATATATTGATGTTTTAGTGGACCTCTTGTTTGAACCCTATTTCGTGATAAAATTTGGCTCTGCTTTTAAGTTCGTGAGTTCCTGGCCGTTGTTTTGGAATTGAGTTTTAAGTTTTATTATTAATGATTAATAAAGAAACGAATTTTCAAAGAATTTTATAATTGAAAACATGATTAAGATATATGATTAATAAAAAAACAACATTCAGTCGAATTAAGAACCTCCTCATTTTTTTGAAGTCGTTTAAAAACTGGTAAACGTAAGATTATGTTCAACTTTTTGTCAATTTAAACGTTTACTAAGTATTACTTTTACCTATATAAAAACGAAAAATTGGTACTTAATGCAAATTCAATGTTTCTTTTGTTTACTTTAAATTAACTTATGTCTGACTGCTGTCTTTTTGGTAAATTAGAATTATAAAATTACGTAATAAAATAGGTAAACTTATATGGTTAAAGACATATAACAGCTTTAAAAAAAGTACAACCGTGCTTTTCGTAAGCTTAAAAAGTACAAGCGCTAGCCTTACGGTAACAAGGCAAGGAATATACGCACACCGCACAGCTGTTCGTTCGTGGCAGTATGTGAGTTTGGAGCGAATTGCTGCCACTTTCATCGCCAAAATATTGATACTTGATTTTAAGATAGTGATTTTGTATATTTTTTTTATTTCCATAAATAATATTTAATTTACTTATTCCTTGCACTTGAAACAAAACTAACGAAATAACGTACTAGCACGAAACTGAGGACGTTTACCTTAAGCCTCTATTCATTTTAATCCAATTAATTTAATTTAAAGTAACAAGTAGGTAAAATGGATCCTAAACATTCATTTGGACGTTTTATTCAGAGCTTTGATGCCTGTCATTTTAAAACGACCAAATACCTTGATGTAATTTAAATTTTTACCATTAGCATAGCATTAGCATTTTGCAGCTATTGCCTGGTTGTTGTGCAACTGAACTCCTTGTATAATATGACTGCATACCTAACTTGTTGTTAGCTATCGCGTGTGAATTTGCCGCTAGTGGGCTTTATCAGAATTTAAATGCGAATTTCCGCACAATAATTACAGAAGCTGGGAAAGATCTATTACACTCACAAAACTATTAAAGATTAAAGCTGTATGCAAATTGCAACCCATACAATATTCGATCTAAAACATTTCTTAATTTAGTGCATTGATATATTATAACCTTTTAAATAAACTTAATGATTTAGTCCCGCTAATTTGGTCACCCTACTCGAAAGCAGCAAACGAGCCGAGCGAGAGACCTCCAACACGAAGTTTGTTCTTTTCTATTAAGGTGACTACATGTTTGGCATTACTATGGATTTTTATACCTAGTTTGTTACCTTAGAAAAATGAGATATTAAAAATCAAATCGGCGCGCACAATGTAAAACATCAAAAATGATGTTACTAAGGTCCGCTTGCACGGAAATATTAAGTTAAATCAGAGTTAACTAACTCAGGTTTAGTTAAGTAAAATTTTAACTCAGAATTTATGTTACTACACCTATCGAAAATAACCCATAGTCAACTAACCCCACAATTATATTTTTCATGATGGCAATATTTAAAGTTAACGTCCCGGTCATTCATTCGGCTTATATCCGACCAAATGCATTAAAATAAAATTAAATCATGAGTGACATAGGTATGCTTCTCTCTTTCCCTCTACAGTGATTTGCATACGTCTATTTCTTTATATTAAATTTGAAATTGCATGAAGTTTTAATTTTGACTGGTCCGATTTGTCAAACAATAAATAAATCATTGTTTGACAAATCGGAGATGCTAGCTCTTGTCATGTCTAGTAATGTCTTGTTTACATAAAATGGAAAAGAAATCTCGTTTACGTGGGCCTAACTTTACAAGTAGCGAAAGTTTGCTACTTTGTAATATAATAGCTAACATATCAACACATAATTGAAAATAAAAACCGATGGCGCTAACCTAGTACAAAAACAAAAAGCTTAGTTGGAAGTAGTGAAAGAATTTAATTTCATCTTTGTAAATAAAACAATATTTCTAGCAAAAGCTTAACACACAGACCCACAAACAAACATTCATCATTATAATAACTTTGGAGCCAGGGCTCGGATAACGGTATATTTTACGAAACGGTTTCGCCATAATACCTAAAAACGTATTAGTTTCGTTTATGTTTGAACGGAATCATTATAATAACGTTTATAAAGAGAACAAAATTTTAAATCGTTCTTGTTCATTAAAACGTTTTTAACCATTTTTAACCGTTTTTTTTTTCATTTTTTGGCCCTGCAATACGAAACAAAAATAATTCCCATCCAATCCAATCAATCGGTCCGCTAACACCAAGCGCATCGGGATCACTGGTGTAATGAAATGAGAGCAAACTAAGTAAACAGGTTTAAACTTGTCGCGGCACGCGCTACTTCTTGCTTCTTGCGGAAGAAACCGTTTTTTTACGTTCTCACATTACGTTCTCATTTCGTTTCTGTTCCGAACAAAATGTTATACAAGGAACCGTTCCGAACGATTTTAAAACGCTATTTTAAATAACGTTTTCGAGCCCTGTTTGGAGCGTCTGCCTTTTGCTGTTATCAGTGGCGTAGCTTCATATGAAAGGGGCGGCAGGAAGCGCCAATCTATTGATATAATCTTATACCTATTCGATATCACATGCGCAATGTTACCGTACGTGTGCCAAGCGAAAGAGTAGGTTGGCGTGTGAAAGAGAGGCGGCGAGCGTGGTGGAGTCAAATGCAGCGGAAACATAGACAGACACACAGACAGACATACGGACGGATAGTGGAGTCTTAGAAATAGGGTCCCGTTTTACCCTTGGGGTACGGAACCCTAAAAAGCAACACAATAGGTAGAGTAATTTTTCTAGTAAAACTATTTGAAATATTAATAAATATTTTGCAAATGTTTCCAAATCGTCTGTTACTATTCCACTTAAATCAATATTGCTTCCTTTTGTTAGACAAGGACACACTACGTAAAATTTTGATATAGTTTAATGAACCTTACATGTAAGTGTTAAAGACTAAATTAAAATTGACAAAAATATAAAGTGCACAATCTTGTTATTTTAAATACAATATCTTTGCCGTCGGCACGTTTATTTCGCATAGTGCTATATCAAGTTTGACTTGATTAAGCACTATGCAAAAGAAAGTGCCTCGATTTTCCACCATTGTACGTACTTTTCATATTATGTACCCACTTAATGTAACCTACTGTTTTCCACAAAGACTATTGTTTGGTTTTCCATCCATGGCTTCGCCAGTGTGACCACTGATCAAATAAACTAACTAGTGTGACTTCTTCTTCCAAAGAGGATGTAAATTACTACGTAATAAGGCTCGGTCTTACGCTGCCGGAATCCGTAAGCAAGCAAGAATCCGTTCAAAACACGACCTTATTGCTTAACTCTTCAGCGGACATGAATGCTATAACATTCGTATTTGCATACATTTTTTGACGCACATGTTATAGCATTCAAAATAAAAACGATTGTATTGGACAAAAATGCTAAAGCATTCGTAATTTCTTAGTAATTGTAGGCAGCCTAGTATCTTGTGTCACTAAAGCCAAAGTCACTGGTCGCCCACTGTCTTTTTTTTCCATTATTGCACACATAGAAAAAAGTTGTGACCCTGCCCCCTCGGACCCCCCGCGCAAGCACACACATGCTTAAGCATTCGTAAATGTATGGAATTTTGTTCAGTGGCTCGGCGAGTGCGCCGAAGTGAGAAGGTCATTATTTTTGTCCCGCCGTCAAAGTTTGAACATGCGTTTCTATATTTTCGTTTCTTTCGTTCGTAGTTTCGTTCAAATCTATATTTGTACTGCAGAAGAGAGCTGTACGGGCAATTTACGTCCTTGGACCCCGAGACTCCTTAAAAGAACTGTTTAAAGAAATTAATATCCTTACAGTAGCATCCCAATTTATTTATGAAAATATAATGTATATCCGCAAAAACCTGTCCTTATTCCTTAAGAAAAGTGACATTCATAATCTTAACACCCGGAATAAGAATAAGCTTGCCGTTCCCAATTTCAGACTGCATAAAGTGGGTAATTCGTTTATGGGAAAATGTATTAGCTTTTTTAATAAATTACCAACGTCCATTGTAGAACTGCCCCTGTTAAAATTTAAATCGCATATTAAAACAACTTTAATGAAAAAAGGATATTATACTGTAAATGATTATATAAATGATAAAAATATATGGAAATAAATACTGCCCTGCTCGCACAGGTACATTTATCTTGTAATGTAAAATATATACTATTTAAAAAAAGGCTGACAATAGTGACCGAGTTTCTTGCGCTACTTCTTCTCGGCGCTAGCCTAAAATTGTCCCGAGGTAGTGGTAGGGAAAAAAATATTGGGACGTGTAAAAGCACTTAGTTTAAGCCTATTTACAGAAATATATTGGTTTTAATGGTTTTTAATGGTTTGTGATCATCGTAAGTGATATAATTTTGTTAGGTATGATGTTATCGAGCTAGAGATTATTTCAGCTAAAGAACCGTAAACCATTTCACCTGAGGCACATTCGTCTGTTTTGCCTGATAGACTACAGCCTATCTCTGCTGACCTATCTACACCAAGGTACCGCCATCAATTTCATCTGAGAGACCAAAGCCTGTCTCAGCTCAGCCGAGTTACAGCCTATCTTAGCTGAAGAGCCACTAGTTACCTTAAGCTAGAGACCGCCGTCTGCCTTACACGAAGAATCAAGTATTTAAGTTCTAGGTTTGCGTAATATTTCACATAAATGCATGCCTACATGCATGACGACATGTGTTAGATTATTTATTTACTGATGACATGATACAGGACATTGTCTCGTGCACAAATGCCTATGGCTCGGCATTGTGTAACTCTAAAATATCACATAGAAGAGGCTCGCGTAAGATTTCATAATAAACCTACAAATTCCATAGAAAAGAAAAAAAACCTAGGACTTTGATTATTGCATGGACAAATAGATTTACCGAACGTTAGAAATCTGTTTACACAATCAGATCCAATTGATTTTTATCCTCTGTTCCCATTTCCCACATTTAATGTCGAGTAAGAGATTTAAAAAATTACTTTGTTGCCTGTGTATTTGCTACAGTTGACTGTCATAGCATTCGGTGTCACTACGATGATTGATCGGGATTATGACGGCACCGCTATAACATTCAACTGCTCTAGCATTAACTGTCAACATATATTATGTATTATTAATGGAAACTACTAGACAGAAATGCTATAACAGTTGAAAATTTGTCGTACAAAAAAATAGTGTCCAACTAGTGTGACATACTGTCCGCGAACGTGTTAAGCTATAGATTGAATCCGCGTTAAGCCGGTCCGGTTTCCGGCCGGGTGGGTATAGAATAGACCGATCACCAAGCCGAGTCGGCATTTCCGCACAAGCCACTGTATCAGTTTATGAACGTACTTAGTGCCATAATGATAATCTTAACTTTCACCAACATTAAAAAACACAAATTGACAAACTAGGGCTTGATAAAGCTGTGTATTATGCTTATCAATCGATATCAAGTAGACCGCGATCAATCGCAGGGTACCTACGTCTTTCTTGTTACCATTATAAATACGTCAGTTGTATCGTATGTAATTACTAAAATAAAGAATAATATTTAAATCAATTTATTTATTGCATTGTTGTATGGTGTTACACAGGTGTTATAAAGAGAACATAGCTGATAGCTTATTAAATAGATGGTTTAAATGGTTTCATTATACTATTTTAAAGTACTTTACATTGTCCATAATATGGTGTTAAGCTCTTTCTTTTGTATAAAAATTTAAGAGCAAATGTTGACATTTGCTGATTAATTTTTTAAAATCAAACTTTAATCCAATTATAGCTCTTTTTACTTGATTTCTTTCCCATTGGATTTTCTTTCTTTAACTTCTCTCGGCTCGGCGTCCAAGTCTCAGCAACGTAAAAAAATAATATGGCCCTTGTGTGTGATATTCCTGTTCCACCATATCATCTTGATTTTATCCATTGCTGATCTTGTGATATTTGTCGTTAAAAGTTTTCGTCTGTATACTGTGAGATTGTTGGACTTGCAGTTTGATTTTATGCTATTATTTGTTTGTAACTAAAATGATAATAATTATTCATAGAAAAAGCAATAATAAATACGTTAAATACTTACGTTTTATCTAACCTTAGTCAAACTTTTGGTAGCTAGCTAGCCCCCAATCACGTTTATTAAAGTTATTTTTACTTAACCGATCACAAAAAATGGCTTTGATAAAGAAAATTTGGAGACATCATTACTCTATAGATCTTGTTTGAGCTGACAGCTTAGTTCTCTTCTATAGTGTGTGACTATTAAGCTTTTATATATTATAAAACACATAATATTATTAAATTAGTTAGTTGGAATCGTTTTCATTCGTTTCTATAATTGAACTAACAATTTTTAAATCGATACGCCCATCACTAACTGTCAAGTTAAAAAATAGTTTGTGTGGAAAGGATAGGACGTTTCGTTGATTACTGCGTATCAACCTGAAATAGATTTGTGTGGTAAATGTTAATTTAACAGATCTTCATACAAAAAACAGTTCCAAATGAAATTATATTAATCGTCTGTGTTTTAAATAATCAGTGGTTCACAGTTATGTCAAATAATAGTGAAAAATTGTTGGTTGTCAATTTGCAATGACATCTTTGAGTGGACCAAATAACAACAAACACGCTGCAATGTCTGCTGTTCAGCTGGAAAGTGGAAACCAACCTGCAAACTTCGGCATGTCTGTTGCGGTGCCCCCAGCGCATGCACTGGCTGGGTATTCATTGCACGCAACCAGCTGCAGCGATTCTTCGTCTGAATCTCATTCCCCTGAAATGCCGTCAGCAAAAGCGAGTGATCGGGAATCAAGAATTATTGCCGAGAAACAACGGAGAAGTCAATATAATTCCCATATAACACAATTAACAGCTTTGTTATCAGATATCGTACATGCTCCACGAAAAGTAGACAAAACAAGCGTTTTAAGACTTGCCGCAAATAAGCTTAGAAATGAGCATGTATTTGGAGATACCATAAAATGCGGCCACATTGAAACTTGGTCCTCATCTTTTGTCAGGTTTTTTGATCTGTTTGGTAGCATCTTGTTTTCTGTTACTTGCCGTGGCAGAATATTTCTTATTTCTCCAAATGTGCAAGAAAAGTTAGGTTATTGCCATGTTGATCTCTTGGGACAAGATTTCTATAATTACATTCATAATGATGATCAGAATATTTTAAGGCAACACATATACCCTCCAGAGCTACGAAGTGGCTGTGAACAGAAACTTTTTGAACAGCATCATAATTTCCATATTCGTATAATGAGGGCTGGGGCAAAAGCTGACCCGCCCCGCTATGAGCATTGCCGTATAGATGGGATGTTGAGGCGCTCAGACCATGCCACATCAAATGGAGTACAGGATCAACAAATAATTAGAAGGCAGCGTGTAAGAAGAATTCGTACATTTTCATCGAGTGGCAATGATTTTGTTTTCATTGGCATGATTAAAGTTCTATCAAATGCCTTACCAACACAGATTCTGCCTCCAACTGCATATTCAGAGTACTGGACAAGACATTTAGTTGATGGGCGGATAGTACAATGTGATCAGAGCATATCCTTGGCACTGGGATACATGACAGAAGAAGTCACTGGTACATCAGCATTTGTGTTTATGCACAAGGATGATGTTCGATGGGTAATTTGCGTTTTGAGGCAAATGTATGACCAAAGCAGGGAATTTGGAGAATCATATTACAGGTTAATGTCCCGATCAGGTCATTTTATTTATATGAGAACTCGTGGATTCCTAGAAATTGATAAAGATTCAAAGAATGTTCAAAGCTTTGTGTGTGTCAACAGTGTTATTGGAGAAGACTATGGTCGAAGAATGATGGAAGAAATGAAACGAAAGTATTCTGTGATTATAGACATGACCAAACAAGAAAGTGAGAATGTTGACATAATTGACGAAGCCCCAGTAGAGAACCCTAAACGGTTGGAGCGTATTGTAATGCATCTGGTGGAACCATCTGGTGGTGAAAATGCTGATGAATTAAAGTTGGTGCCTCCATCTAAAGAAAATATAATTTCTGCCATTAAAAATAGTGAAAAAGTTGTGCAAGAAACTGGTGTGCGGTTTGATTCACGTAAAAGAAAAAACTCCGATTGTGAAAATGGTGACCTTTTGAAACGTCACAGTGGATTACAGGACCACAGCCACTTCTAATCTGTATCTCGTAAGTTTTGTGATTTTGTGTTCCTAAGATATCTAAGCTAAAAAACAAGTCTAAAAACTAGACCTTGAGGAGGTAAGACCAAATAGTGGATATTTAAGTAATTCATGTGAAAAAAAAAAAGGTTTTCTTTGGTTATTTTTTTGTCATTTTGGTCATTCCTTAGAAGCACTATTATAACTATTTTCTAAAAAAATAAGCAATTCCTATTACAAGATATTTTTGCTGGATGTTCAATGCTGGTCTTTCGTTGATATTTAGTTATTTGAGTGCCATGTGTATCTGAGAATGTGTCCAAATGATGATAATAATTATGCATCAGAGAATTAGGGTAATGGATTATTTAAGTCTTTTCCCATGGAAGGAGATTGGATTTAACTACTTTACATCTTCAGATTGATAATGACAATGTTAAAACTATTTTAATTTGTTAATGAAAATGAATAATTTCAATTTTATTACAATAATATTACTTAGAAAAATACACTTGCACACAACTTTCATCTCTGATGACGATGATCTGATGTTTTTGTACTAATATTGTTTATAATTACTTTGACCATGGTCGGTGTAACCCGATTGAAATGTCAGGCAAGAGGTAACATTTTGTACCTAAATTATGATCGCGTTAATTCCCGTCTCATTGAGAAATTGTTAAAAAAAATAAGCAAAGGCAATAAATTCACAATTCGATAACTGACTATTTCTTTTCTTAAATTATGTGACAACACTCCCAGCTAAAGAATAAGATTGAAATAACCATACAACTGTAGGCTTGTTTAAAGTATACCAGATTAGTAGAAATCCACAAAGTTTTGCCCTAGACTCTGAGATTTACCTAAATTGTAATTAAAATAATTTTAAAATCCTTGAACAACCAAAAATGATTATTTTAGTCAATACTTACTTATTACTTACAGTAAACAGCATTATACACAACAAAAACATTTTTTTATGGCATAAGGGCCCACTTAGGCTAAAATACATCAGTTGCTTAAATTTTCTTGTGGAGTCAATAGGTACTTTAGTTAGGTACTAATGAAAATGCTGTTTACTGTAAGTTATATGGGTAATATTATGTGTGCCAAATAAAAGATCAGACCTCCGTATCATTTATGCCAATGTTTAGGATAATGGTAGCATGAATTATGGAAATATACCTACTAAAAATTAAGTAGTTAATAAAATCTTGAATTGTTGTTTGTTAGGGAAATATTTAAATAGTGTTTGATATAATTTATTTATAAATAACTAAGTATTTATAAAATCATTTAAATTACCTCTATAATGCCTCTAAGTGCAGTAATAATTATACCAATTATTACATTATCGAACTCTTGAAGGATTGCTAAAAACTAATCTGATTATCACTACAATTTAGGTCCTTGAATATTTCCTCTGTTTTTCTAACAAATTGCGGTCCTCAAGGATCTTTAAATTTGTCTCTGTAATGTTCGAAGTTTTGCTGTCAGGCTCTAACTGTCCTAAACCCCAAATTAGAATAGCCTATTTAAACTTCTTTCGGAAATAAAAACATAGCATTATGATATTACTGATGCTGGGGCTTCACCTGCGTCTAATGTCGTTAATTAGTGCTCTATTTGACGTAATACGCAGGTGTGGCCGGTCTTTGTTCGCTAATTTGCTTCAAATTAGACGCTAGGCGATAGCTCGGACGGCGGTAACTTTTGACACATCAAAGGGATTAAGCGGGCGTTTAGTGCGGTGTTGTGGCTACACGTACTACACTAAACATGTTAAAACACGGTCACATTCAAAAACTCTTTGTGAATTAAATGTTAAAGTGCATAGTTATTAAGTGAGGATGGAGTAGACAAAATAAGAAAAGTATTGAGTTCTTGGAAGCGTTTTATTTTATTTTAAAGACACACTCACAGATCACACGCTAACTAAGTCGCTAGACGCTAGAATCAAACGTCAAATAAGTGTGGCCACGCACTTAGCGCGTAGCTTAATGCTTTAATTTAGTAAATGCTAATCATGCCTTTATTTGAACGTTAGGCGTCACGCAGTTGAAGCCCCAGCATCGGAGATTGAGAGTTAACGCAAGCAAAGGGTAATTAATAAACACTAAAGTCGGCTACTTGCGCCCCTTATCCTCGGTTGCCATTCCGCCTAACGTCGACCCTGAATTGAAATGGCGAATTATATTTCAAAAGTTCGTATAAAGATTTTTGTTCGCCACAGCCGTCTTTTAGGGTTCGATAACTCAAAAGATAAAAAAGAACCCATATAGGATCAGTTGGTTGTAAGTACGAATGTCTGTTGTCTGTCTGTCTAGATCGTTTTTTTCCAGTATCATGTTGGAATTAATTTCAAATACTCGGGTCTGCACTGCGATCCCTTGCTATTGTAAAAAAATCAAACTTCTAACTCAAGGCATTCAAAATCTATCTAAGTATAGATATACTTAGAAATCTATCTAAGTATATCTAAATGAATGCGTTGACGAGAAGATTCTCGTTGACCTAGAATCAGGGTTAATTATCAAGATAATTATTTTCTTTGATAATTATACAATACTTTTAATAATAAAATCAAACAATAGATCTATATTAATTAAACTATAACAATTTTTTACTATCATGCATACTTTTACCATCACACATAAAAAGGCAGTGTCACCTTTCGTTAGCCAGACTATGGTGCGCCTATTCATTTTATAATTATTAAAGATAATTATCAAGGTATCATTATCTTGTTAATTATCATGGTAATTATCGAGATAATTATTATTGATAATTATCACTAACAAACCTGCCTAGAATCATGGATTCTAGGCAGGTTTGTTACATGCTTCATGAAGCTTGGCATGAACGAATGTCTAATAGAACTAGTAAAGGAAAAGTCTGAAAATGCGGCAAAAATCTCAAGAGGCTCCATTCCGAACGACGAACTATTTAAATAGGTAACTTACCTACGAGTTTGTACGGAACCCTCGTTGAGCGAGTCCAACTCGCTCTTGGAAGTTTTTTTTTAATTCTAGGCACTACTACTTTCACTAAACATTTTTAGTACGAAGACCATTGATGTAAGTAGGTAATATATAAGTCGATGAAGAAGACGTTATAAACAAGAATATTTGACATCTTCCGTGATTTCGTGGTATCCCTAGCTAGGGATTCCGTGAAATCCCTAATATCCTCATTTCCCTGCGACATGCTATTTTAACCATTTCGAAAAAAATGAAATTGTAAATGCCATCATTAGCGTGGTAGCCGACTTTTAGCTTATTATCCCTAGATCTTAACATTTTACACTAATTCCATTGAATTCAATCAATTTGAGTAAGCGTATTGTTACACGGGCAGGATGTCAGGATAGTCAAAACACTGACTTCAAAAAGGCAAATTAATAAGGCCCTTTTATAGTGATATATTCAGAACCGGATACTAATAAAATAAAATTTCTTTTTATCACTCGATTCTCACTTGTGTGAGTGCTTAGCGAATTTTCCAGGTGAGTTGCACACATTAAGTTTAGATGAAATACAGTCGATCTGCACCCCATAATATATGGAATATCGATTAGCTACTTGTTTGCTACCTGTCACCCGAGGAGACTCCCGATAAGTGACTAACCTCATGTACATTATTATGAGGAAACTAACAATTAGCATCAAGGTCAGTATTGGGTGAAAATGTTGGCAATTATTTTGCTGCCGTTTGACTACAGATTTTTAGGGTGCATTGGATTGCCATAAGCCCACAATAGGCTTCTTAATTTACCTTCTCGATGTCACTGCTAAATCTAGGTATCAGCCAATAATAAATATTAATAAATATTGTCCCTTATGTAAATAATGCATATTATATTTATATGGATTATATATAATACTCTATCTGTGTCATCGATATTAAAACCGTTATTATTGTATTAAATACTGCTTTGGTTAGAAATGGTAAATAGAAAACAGGACTGATAGAAAAATTACCACAATCAGTTTCTCAAAATGATTACAAAATGACTAAGATGATAAATACTTAGGTTGTAACTGTCGGAAAAACTATGGGAGAATGCAATTGGACCAAAACCTAGTCCAAAAACAGAACTTCTATACCTACCTCCTAATGTTATGTAAACGGTGATCTAAATGATCAAATACGTACATAAAAGGAGATAGATAAAGTAATTAGCACAAGAAAAAGTTGCACATGTAAATAAATGTAAACTCGATATTATATTAAGGTTATTAGCGTATAAAACTACTTTGATAAGATAAAATGTTATTTTCGTGGATAAATTGTTGTTAGTTAATAATTAGATATTCATCTCTCATTAACTTAAGAATTTCGTGTGTATGTTAAAAATAATCTTGCCGCATGACAAATAATTGTATCTATAATATACTATGACTTCACCATTCTTCAGAGTAAAGTAACTACTGATCATATTTTGTTACTTGGAAGAAAGGTAAAAGTTTTTACAATCAAACATTATTTTAAATATTTACCGTTTAGTCCGAAAAATATTGTGGTGCGTAATAAAAGTAATAACAAGATTTTCAGTAAATCAAAATAGATAAGATAATGAATTAACTCGAAACTTTATGAATATCTTGTTTGTGTGACCATTTCCACGCTCCGATGTTAACTTAGCAAATTCTACAGTGTCAAATAACAGCTATCATACAATCGAGTCGCCAGCTTATTATATATCTTACTTTTGCTAAACGATCATGAGTTTTAATAAACGCGATCACTTCTGGGTTTGGGGATCAGCTATTGAGTCTTCTATATACAATCCCCAAGTGTACCAAGGTAGCGTAAGAAAGCGTTCATGAAATTTCGCTAGAAATTTTGATGCCTAAAAAATATAAATAATGCCACAGAAATAATAGGTCAAAAATAATTACGGTTGGAACAAAATCAAAAAATTTTCATCTTTACTATAGGTGCTGTCAATTTTAAGGAAAACCATAAGGGAGAACTTATATTAGTCTGATCAGGGTAGGTATGTTATTTGTCTAATTGTTGAAGTCATTTGTCACTAAGGCAAATTCAAGCTGACGGCAGCGTAATGTAAACGGTATTGATATGGATTTTTAATATAAAAAAATAAGGGCTAATGCTGGAGACAAGGCAAGCAAGCTAGATAAACAATCAAACATATTGAACCATTTTTTTAAATAAACTACATTTTCATAAAAAAAATGTGTACATTTTTTTTTACACAAGGCTTTCCTTAAAAATTTTACCTACAAAATTATTGATTCCGAGGAATTAACAAAACGTTTAATATTTTTTATTTAAAATACATATGTTATATTAGGTACCCACCAAAACGGGAACAGGGTGAAACGGTCAAGCGTTTGGATGCATTAGATAAAATTGGGTATGGATCACTGAGGCTGACTAATGTCAAGAAATTATCTCTCAACTATCCATTCATCATTGGTAGATAGTGGTCTAGATTAGATATTCCGAATATAGCGAGCGAGGCTAGCAACATGGTCCTAGTTTGCCGACTTGATGTGGATGGATATTATGAAATGGGAATGGATTGGCTTTTCAGGCGGTAATTTTTGTCTCGATTGCAATTTGATGATAACAATTAAAATAATCAGAGTTGTATATGTATGATTTCATTACACAAATGCTTTGGTTAATATCAATGTAGCGAATGTGGATACGGCTTTAATAAAAATAGGTTTGATAGCACCACTAAGCAATTGGCGCACTTTTTACGGCTGTCAAAACGTGGTAACACAGTTAGGACGTCCCTTAATTTTAGGTTGCCTAAAAACGGAGTCCATATGCCTAAATTTCGAAACTGTCTTAAAATTAAAGACCGTCTATACATATAAAGTGTAATTTAATACACATGGTGTATGGATTATTCAATGCGAATTTATCAACATTAAATTGAAAATATCATCGATCCTGGCCTAATTATTTACCACTGTTGACACGAGTATTGATGATTACTTTGATGAATAAATAAGGTAATTCCAGCCTTGTGTAACTCTACAGTTAACTGTTTAACCCTAAGTTAAACATCACAAAGCTAATGTTTCCCAATCAATTCTAATTTTAGATATCGTGCCATTCATAATGTCAGGATTTTGTTTCTTAGGTGCCGTATGGCTTAGTCTCCCCTATCTATTTAGGAAGAGTCCTATTTTGATATATAATGTTTTACTAAAAAAATAGGTACGTTATTCGTATCGACAAGAAAGTAGAAAAGTAGTGGTTAAGCTTTGACTGATATTTCAATGTAAGGAAGGAAATGGATAGTTCGTATGTTCTTCAAGTTGACTATTTATAGGATAACCGGTCATACTGATTGCCCTATGAGCCTCTAAAACATAATTATGAACTATCAAATGATGATAGCTGTGTAATGCAGGTATTAATCTTTTACCCCAATGAATTGAAAGTTTGAAATCTTAATGGATACTAGCTGTGCAATTAATTATGTAATGTATTACATTTCAAGTGTCATTCAAGTGTATTTTCGTGGAAACTTAGTAAAATTCTGATTAAATGTTCATTAATAGTGTAAACATTGTATGAATGTAAAGGTTGTGAACTTATTTGAAATCATTATGTACATTTATTGTTGTGATTAATTCAATTGTACGGATTGTATCAATTCTGTGTATTGACGTGTATGTGAAATATGACGTTTGATTATTGTATTAATGTCCAGATTTCAGTATGATATTCGATTGTCTATTTGGGTATGAGCATTTAAGCTGCACGAGGGATAATGTTGTTATGACTGTGTGTTACATTGATAATTATTATTTGATGTAATAAAAAATAAATTTTATACTTTACTTTTTATTTTGTATCTATGTCTATTTATGCGATCGCTTATTTATTGATATTTAAACAAGGACCTTATTGTGTCTTATTTTTAAATTAAAATAAAAGTAGATTTAAAGCGTGGTTACAGTACTCACTTAGAGCGTACGGGTGCGAGCTGTCTTGAACATTCTCACTCACGCACGAGTCACGAACTCACGACATAGTCTGTTAAAAGAATCGGCACCGGACATTACTTATTTATAGCCTAAATACTTCAAGAATAATTAATAAACTAATCTACCTATCTTATTGCATTGCCAAATTTAACGACGAAATCCAGAATCTGCGCCTGTAAAGAATAATACGATTTATCTGCCAGGCGCAAAGACGAATACGATTTGCTATTTTACTCTAAAATTGCGTAAAATTTGTCGTCATCTTGGCAGCCTTGGCACATGATAAAGTTTCCGAGATTAAGTTCCCATGAATGTCGGACTTCGTTGGTATTTAACTGGCTCCGGTACTCCGAACTCCGACAAGTAGGTACTATGACTATCGTCACTAGGCGTCTCGGGCAGCTCGGCATAGTCAGTTACATCAGCGTGATTTGGGACACGGAATGTCAGTGAACGGGTGTGACGCGCAAGGTCAGGGCCCGGCCGACCCTGACCTCGGTCAACGGCAGCGTTTGAAGGTGCCCTCCCGAAATGCCGAAAGAATCGTCTGCGTCCCCTCCGAAGTCCGAACACGTACTTGAGTTCGTTAACCACTCATTTATGTATCCATGCGGATTTTATTTTCCCGCTTGTGCATCGTTTTGAATCGAATGCGTAGAAAATCATTTCAGTTGGCCAAAAATAAACCAGCGACGTAGTAAAGGGAGGATGACAAAATGCTCTAATTTGAAACAGTGACTACATAAACTCGGGCGGCGCTGACTGGATTTTTCCTATAATATATTAATATGTTTATCATTCCGTGTAAAGTTTGGGTGTTAAATCCAGCCCCTTTAGCATGAGCAACAAAACACGATATGATATAGCGATTGATGGCATTTTTTTTTCAAAATATGAACCTTTAATAAAAAAGCGAGCAGATCCGTGACGTCGTCGGCACAGCCATGCTTACTGTTTCAATAAAAGTTCAAGATGGCGGCTATATAGTTATCATATTTTGAACGTAGAGGCGATAAATCGCTATAATATCATGTCGTATCATACCGTGTTTTGTAGCTCGCTAGAGGGGCTGGATTTTTATTTCCACTAGAAGTACCAACTTCGAATAGGTACCTACCTAGGCTGGAGAACTAGAATAGAAATGCGAGACACGACGGACGGACGACCCAACATATTTTATCGATTTAGTGTACAGGTATACCTATTCGTACACATACATCCGGTGATAGACTCGTCTTGACGAGGACTTCTTACTAAAATAGACGAATAAGTCAAGTTAAAAAACGGCAAAAAAAATACTTATTTGGTTCTTGTCTCTGGCCATTAAATAAAAGAAACACGAAAAGTGTTTTGAAGTGTTCACAAAAATTATAACTTTTGTGATCAATGATTACATAAATGATTAATGATAGCAGGCCAGCCCCCCTAGCATGACCAACAAAACACGATAATTGATATGATACAGCTATTTATCGTCACCAGCACTGACATGCTCGCTGTTTCGATAAAAGTTCAAGATGGCGGCTATGTAATCATATTTTGACAGTTGGGTGTCGATAAATAACTATTAATTATCATCATAATATCATATCGTGTTTTTGGTCATGCTAGGGAGGGGCACAATCAGAAAAAGCCGCGCAAATTCGGCGATAAGTATTTCCCAAAATTGTCGCGCTCACTTCGCTCATGGTGATAGTAGGCACTTTATTTTCTCTTTCTCTGAGTTGTAGATAGATTAAATAAGAAGCTTACTATAAAAAATGAGTGTTTCTGAATAAGGAAAAGTATTTAATAATCTATGCTTAAGAAATAGTAGGTAAAGAATGTTTTTGTTAGCCGCTTTCTAAGTTTCTTAGCACGTTCCAAAAATAGACTGGTGAAAATAACAAGTGCAAAATATCAAGCAGTTGTTTGTTACTTTGCTGCATAATGTTAATTTATTTACCTAACTTTCTTTAAAGTTAAAAAATAGTACGTATCTAATCAAACTGAAAACCATGAATATTATTATTATTATAATCTTTTTCGTTGCAGGTAGGTGGGTACTATTAGTACCTAGGTACTTTTACGCGGCACGAAATAGCTGCAGAGTGCAGTGAGGAAAAAAAACAATAAAGCAACAACGCGCTACTAGGGTCCAACCTTTTAATTTACCATTATTATGCTCGCGGTACATATCTAGATGCATTTCATAAATAGTAGGCAAAGTCAGATAAATGTGTGCAGCGGGACTGAGGTGGGGAGAGCGAGGAAGCGTTATCTTGTCATTAGTTCTAAAGGTGACATTGCTCGGTCTTCGAACCCGGTGGCCTTGCATGTGGTGGCTTGACAATGCACGACTGTCGGTTAATGGGCTAGCGACCCCCCTCTCCGCCCCCACTGCTCACTGCCGAGTGCCGAGTGCCGATGCATCGCCATTACGTCACTGATGTATTTTGATACCTACTCTAGCTACCTAGCCTCTTACTGCACGATCGGCTTTTTATCACTGCGGGGTGATTTTTTTTAACTGTCAAAACTGAATCGGATTCGCGCATCGAGAATTGCGTATTATGCCTATCTTTTCTTTCATTAACTCCGAGAATTCTAGCATGCTTGGTGCGATGCGAGCCCGTCTCACGCTCAGTGGTTGGTGGGCATTGGTTTTATTTCGAGATGGGTAGCGATGCATACTTATGTGTTTTATTTGTAAGTACCTTATGTACTGCCTTTCGCACTTCATTTACCGGGTTGCCTGCACCGCACGCCCCTGCTTTACGCTTTACAGGTTTTTGTAATCGGGTAGGGTAGGGTAGGTCAGTGACGTGACGCGTGTCTATCGTTTTCCATGGTAATTTTTGTTTTCCCCTCTGAGCAACTAGAACATGCTAATGCGTTGTGAGCTATTACCACAGTAGGTAATATAATGCTATTACTCTACAATTATAAATTCGTATATCATTGGCATTATTGTATTGTTGGAATGTAATAAGTACTGTAGCGCGATGTGTGGAATCCCCTATTATCAACGATAGAGACAGTGCCACCACTCGCCGGCCAATCAGGAGTCCCGCGCGCTACTGCAATTAGCAGCAGCAGCCACGCGATTAGAAATTTAATGTCAAAATGTGTATTTTACTAATACTGTTGTAACTGTATTCTCTTTTCTCTTAAAATCAATGGTTGAAGACGCCCGCATTTCAATTTTCTCCCTATAAATTAATAGAACCCAGAGTATATCTTAAAATCTGGCCCTGAACCTGCTAACCTGGCTGCCCAACTCGGGGCAACACAAAAATCAAGAGCCCACACCTGAAAACAGGAGAAAAGAGAAAAATTTTGTCGCGCCGACGCCGCCCGCCATTTTTTTCATATAAAGAATAAAGATGCCACGCCCACGTACCACATCGCGTAATAGGCGTCGTCAGTCGGACTTTTATGACGTGGAAGAAAACGCCTGTGACACAAACGTGGCGCCCACGCCGAAGCCCGCGGAGCGCAAGACGCCCGCTTCTGCTCCGGCGACGCCGACGGCCATCACCGCAGGCGACATCGCCGCCATGATGGCGTCCTTAGGCCACGTTCAAGGAGACGCGGCGCTTTAAGCGGTGCGTCAAGCGGCGCGGGTTGCGTTCCGTCAAGCTATTTATCCGTTCAAGGTTAACGCCGCTTCGCCCGCCGCGTCGCCCGCGGCTTCACCCGCGGCCGAGCCCGTGGCGTCACCAGTGGCGGCCGTCAGATACAGAGTAGAAGTAGATATAGAGTGGGCAAGATGGGGTACATAACATTTAAAGCTTCATAAAACCACAAATTACGTATAGCGGCGATAAAACTGACAATAAATAATCCGTTTTGTTTTAATATAATAGTTTTTTTGTAATCGGCGTTTACAAATAATAATTAATTTGAACTTTCTCGAACAAGATCCCATCTCCCCGTCTTGCTCCCTTGGTAAGATGAGATGTGGCGCTGCTAGATAGGGGCAAGAAGTACAAAAACCCTAATGCATTATTTCTGATAAAATTCGCACGTAAAAAATCCTTTTTTTAGTTTTTTTAATTAGCTGATTTTATACAAGTTTTTTTTTTAAATCTTTTATTTCTTTCTTTTTTATATAAATACGTAAAAGATATACCATTTTGCCATAGCGTGTGTATTTTAGTTTAAAAACTATATGACGTCATTACCACAAATTTCCTAGAGTCAAACCACTGTCAATTAAATAAAAAAATTCTTTGTTTTGATTTCTGTTCTTTATAGCGCCATTCGGAATCTACTCTATTTCTGAAAAAAAAACAATCAGACGGCCCGCTTCTAATCTGAATTTATTATTATTTATTTAATACAGTCATCATAAAAAACTAACAGAAATTTATCCAAATCGCTTTTGAGATTAAATTAAATTTAGACGTACTTTATCTTATCATCTGTGGCTGTCGTTGCCGATTGCAATCTAGCACTCGAATGACGCGACGACATCACCGTTAACCCACTCCTCCCTTCACGTCACCCGCCGCGTCCGACGCAGCTTAGCCCGCCGCGTCCGACACCGCGTCCGAAGCCGCGTCACCCGTCGCGTCCGAAGCCGCAACCAAAGCCGCGTCCGACGCCGCTTTACCCGTGACATTTGACGCGCAAAACAAACAAACGCGTGAAAAGTCGCTTCTCCTTGAACGCTCCAATAGGTACATCGCCATATGTTTGTTTTTTCGCGTCTCCTTGAACGTGGCCTTACAGCAGGCGCAGGCCGATTAATACGAGCGCCTTATCAGGCGTGTGTTGGATTCGCTCTCGCCGCCGGCTGAGGCCGCGCAGGCCGCGCCTACGTCATCGTCGTTCATGTTTACATTCGCCAACTGCAAATCCACCTTCAGCGGAGCGCCCACGGAGTCTATCAGCGGATTCATCGACGCCATAGAAGCTTACAAAGAATGCGCCAACATAACAGAGAAAAACGCCCTACGCGGCCTGTCCATGCTACTTACTAACGAGGCAGAGGTCGTGGCAAGGCATAAAACCTGAAATATATAGTTGGTCAGAGGCGATGCGACAACTTCAATCTGCATTCGGAGACCGCTGACCACCTCACAGGATCTATCTTGAACTCTTTGGCACCAAACAGCAGCCGCAAGAGAAAACAGACCTCTTTGTGAGCAGAGCACGTGCCTTGTTTTCTCGCCTGCAACGAGGGGACCTTACAGAGAAAGTGCAGCTAGATATGCTCTTTGGTTTACTGAATAATAAAATTCGAAACAGAGTTCGACGCGAGGAGCTCCAGACCTTCGCAGACTTATTAGAGCGCGCACGCGAGATCGAGGACTGCGAGCCTCCCGACCGACAACCTACAAGTGCGCCGCGTGCCGCCGCGCCCGTGTCTCGGCCGCCGCCACCTCCGCGAGCGCAACGCCAGCCTCCGCCGAACGCGCCGCCACGTCGATCACCGGAGTCGCCGCAGTCGCAGGCCGCACCGTTGTCGTCGATTGAAACGTCTAGCGCCGAGAAACATTCAAATAGTGATAATCGTCAAACACGTACATACTGCGTATATTGTAAAAGAAGTGGGCACACCCGCGAGAACTGCCGTCGCCTCCTCTCGCGGAAAGAGGAACTTTCGTGCTATAGTTGCGGGGAAAAAGGCGTGCTTTGTGCTGCCAATTGCAGTCTAGTCGGTGCAACGTCCAGTTCAACGCGGCGTCGTTCGTTGCCGTTTCCTCCGAGTCCTCTGCCTCCAAGTCGTCCCGTAAACAAACCGTAAAGTAAACCTAGTGGTTGTACTGTGGCTGAGGACTTGATGCTTATTTCCCAAAATCAAATGATTAACCTCACACAAAAGCATATTAATCATATTAGTCACTTGTCCCAACATTGTGATTCAAAACATGTGTGTCCCAATAACAACACTAAAACTGATAACATTTTATTCACTGCTATGTTATGTTTACGTGTTACTTCATCAAATGGTGGTAGTAATAACCCGGCTGCGCAATTAGATTCTCAAAATGCGTCTTTTAAAAGCGATCCCGATCATTGTAATATTATCACACCGACTCTCTTATCCCAAAGTAGGGTGACCATGAAATTTGAGGACAAATGTCCCGATTTCCGGTCCTCAAGTAGGGTGACCATGAGTCCGGAGTACGACTGCGGGATTATTTCAGATGTTGACAGGGTCCGTCGGGAACGATAACTTAAATATTTCTTCGGTGTCTTCGTTTCCTCGTCGCACATCTGAGGTACAGCCACGGCCTATTTTAAATAATACCATTCTAGATCTCCAAGGAATAGCACTTATTGGTACAGCTGCCAAAAGGAGTGTTATTGGAAGCTCGCTGTACCGGCTATTGCTGGAACGCGGCCACCCATCCGAGGAAACGACCATGCGAGTACGTCACGCCGATGGTTCGGCCCAAACGCGTCAAGTACGTACTACTAACCTTTAAGTCGACGCCGGTCGGGGTAAGTGCATCGATTTGGAATTCATTATATTTCCCGACGCCGAGAGTAATGAAACCTTGCTAGGCATTGACTTTTTAGTAGCAGCTGGAATTATTTTAGATTTTGCGACTTCCACTTGGCAATTTTCTGGTGAGGATAAGGTCTACACTCTCAGTATGAATCTCTTTGTCCTGTTCACTCACCTGTTGCGCTGCCGATATGATATGTTAAGGCAAGACGGTAAGTTGTTAACACCGGATCAGCGGGAATGCCTCTCCTCCCTACTCCAGCAGAACGAGGATATCTTCGGGCTTGGGGGAGTTCCTACGCCCTTTGCTGAACACCGGATTGATACAGGTGACCACTTACCGATTGCTGTCCCGCCGTATCGTCTAACACCTGCAAAAAAAGAAATTATGAAAGCTGAATTAGAAAAGATGCTTCAGGATGGTGGCATCGAGAAGTGTGAGTCTGCATGGGTCTCTCCAGCCATCCTAGTACCGAAGAAAGACGGTAGCGTACGATTTTGCGTTGACTATCGTCGTCTTAACGCCGTCACGAAGACGGATACTTATCCACTCTCTCTTATAGATGACTTGGTGCATTCAACGAAGCCGGATAGCTCCATGTCCAGTATAGACCTGCGAGCTGGCTACTGGCAAGTAAGCGTCGCCCAGGAGGACAGGGGCGAAACTGCGTTCGTAACACCTTTTGGAAAATACAGATTCATCCGCATGCCTTTCGGCTTAAAGAACGCTCCTACCACATTTTAGCGTTTGATAGATCGTTTCCGTTCCGGATCCAGTTTAGGTGGAGTCGAACGAGTTGGCATATCTTGATGATCTGCTGGTCATTTCCCCCAGTTTTCCCAGCACCTGAAAGACCTACAAAAGGTATTTGACCGTTTAAAACATTTCGGTTTGCGCGCAAATAGGGCAAAGTGTTTCTTTGGCCGTCAAGAGATTGCTTACCTTAGACATATGAACACCACCGAAGGAATCCAGCCGGATCTCGCAAAGATTGCCGCTGTTTTGAGTATGCCAGAACCCAAGAACCTAAAGCACCTTAAGTCGTTCCTTCAAACTTGTTCTTGGTTTCGTAAGGTTGTACCAAACTTCTCACAGGTTGCACAGCCGCTGACGAAACTTACAAACCTGGAAATGGGAAGAAGAACAGATAGAATCTTTTCAGCTGCTAATAGAGAATCTTACCTCAGCTCCCATTCTTATACAGGCTAACTATGAAAAGCCGTTTGTTCTACGAACCGATGTTAGCAGTTATGCTTTAGGGGCCGTGTTTCTCCAAGAGCTAAGCTGACCCGACACTATACCGAATATATCCCGGACATCAGCCTATATGAGAGTAGGATGGCTCTTAAACAGCTCAGGAACAACAAGGCGCCGGGTGATGACGGAATCACCTTAGATATTCTGAAAGCGGGTGGAACACCGGTACTGAAGGTCCTTCAGAAACTCTTTAACTCCGTCTTGCTCGAGGGAATAACGCCGGAGGCATGGAACAGAGGTGTGGTGGTGCTCTTCTTCAAGAAAGGAGATAACACCTTGCTGAAGAACTACAGACCCATCTCGCTTCTGAGCCATGTCTACAAGTTGTTTTCAAGGGTCATCACGAATCGTCTCGCACGTAGGTTCGATGACTTCCAGCCTCCCGAACAAGCAGGTTTCCGAAAAGGCTTTAGTACCATAGACCACATACATACGCTGCGACAAGTTATACAGAAGACCGAAGAGTATAACTTACCACTATGCTTGGCGTTTGTGGACTATGAGAAGGCCTTCGATTCGATCGACACTTGGGCAGTGCTACAGTCTCTCCAGCGGTGCCATATTGACTATCGGTACATCGAGGTGCTGAAATGTTTATATAAAAACGCCACCATGACGGTCCGAGTACAGGAGCAGAGCACGAAAGCTATAACTCTGCAGCGAGGCGTAAGGCAGGGAGACGTTATTTCTCTGAAACTGTTCACCGCCGCATTGGAAGATGCTTTTAAACTCCTGGAATGGGAGGGATTCGGCATCAACATTAATGGCGAATACATTACTCACCTTCGGTTTGCCGACGATATTGTGGTCATGGCAGAGTCGCTGGAAGACCTCGGTACAATGCTCGATGGCCTTGATAGAGTTTCCCAACAGGATGGTCTTCAGATGAACATGGACAAAACAAAGATTATATCGAATGCCCATGTTGCGCCCTACCCAGTACCAGTTGGGAGCTCTATTCTCGAAATTGTTGACAAATATGTTTACCTGAGACAAGTCCAGTTGGGTAGGTCCAATTTTGAGAAAGAGGTCAATCGACGAATCCTACTCGGATGGGCAGCGTTCGGGAAACTACGTAACATCTTCTCATCCAAAATACCTCAGTGCCTTAAGACGAAAGTATACAACCAGTGTGTGTTACCAGTGATGACATACGGAACAGAAACGTGGCCTCTTACTATGGGCCTGATAAGAAAGCTTAAAGTTGCACAGCGCGCTATGGAAAGGGCTATGCTCGGTGTTTCTTTGCGAGATCAAATCAGAAATGAGGAGATCCGTGGACGAACCAAAGTCGCTGACATAGCCCGACGGATTAGCCGGCTGAAGTGGCAGTGGGCGGGGCACATAGCACGTAGAACTGACAGCCGATGGGGCAGAAAGGTTCTGGAATGGAGGCCACGTACCGGCAAGCGCAGCGTAGGACGCCTACCCACAAGGTGGGCAGACGACCTGGTAAAGGTTGCAGGACGACGCTGGATGCAGGCCGCTTCCAATCGGCCGATCTGGAAGTCACTGGGGGAGGCCTATGTTCAGCAGTGGACGTCCTGTGGCTGATGATGATGTTGCTGCAAGGTGAAGGTAAGGACGCGCAACCCATAGAGTACGCTAGCCGCTTGTTGACTGCCGCAGAGAAGAATTACTCCACCACCGAGCGAGAGGCGTTAGCTGTGCTCTGTGCAGTTGAAAAGTTCCGAGGGTATCTTGACGGACACCCCATTTGTCAAAAGTGACCATCAACCCTTGAAGTGGTTACTTACCTTGAAAACGCCGAATGGACGTCTGGTGCAATGGGCGATGAAACTGCAAGCCTACGCCATTTTATACGAGTATACGCCAGGAAAAATCAATGTCGTTGCTGATGCGCTCAGTCGACCCTAATGTGACGAAGCCAACCTCGACAGCTGTGACGTTTGCACTGTGATCGTCGATGTGCCATGGGTAAGACCCAGTGATCTTCGTGCCGAGCAGCTGCTGGATCCTGAGGTGGCTAAGATCAGCAATGACCTAGAAGGTGCTGACTCCTTAGGTACTCGATGGCTCGACAGGGGCTATATCCTCAACATTATCGTTCTGTATCGTTACCATCCGGACACGGATTCTGAAGAACCGCAACTTGTGGTCCCAGCCTTGATGCGAGAACAAATCCTGAAGGAGGTCCATGACGCCCCCATAGCCGGACATCCAGGCGTCGAATGTACCATCCAGAAGATTAGCCAAAATTATTATTTTACTGGAATGCGTAAGTACATTACAGATTACCTCAAAAGCTGTGAAGAGTGCCAACACTATAAAATAAGTAACCAGAAACCAGCTGGACTTCACCAGACTCCTGTTCTTAGTCAGCGCGGAGAAGTGAAAGCAGTCGATCTCTTCGGTCCCCTGCCGGAAGGTGAAAATGGTGAGAAATGGGTCTTGTTAGTAGAGGACATTTCTACCAGGTGGGTTGAGCTTTATGCGCTGCAGGAGGCGAAAGCCGAAGCGTGCGCTCATCTGTTGCTAAATGACTATTTTCTCCGATATGGGTTTCCGCGCCGGATTATATCAGATAATGGTGAACAGTTTGTTTCTGCCACCATGCAGCAATGTATGTTCCTAATGGGAGTCAAACAGAATCTGATACCACTCTACCATCCTGAGGCTAATCCCGCAGAATGTAGGAACCGAGAACTTAAAACCCAGCTCGCACTACAAGTCAAAACTGGACACGGTACATGGCCTCAACAACTACCTCAGGTAAGGTTTGCGTTAAACAGTGCC
This sequence comes from Anania fuscalis, assembly GCA_950371115.1. Taxonomy (NCBI): domain Eukaryota; kingdom Metazoa; phylum Arthropoda; class Insecta; order Lepidoptera; family Crambidae; genus Anania; species Anania fuscalis. The sequence goes on along the minus strand of OX493335.1, from coordinate 11,417,470 downwards.
CCTTGCTCCACTACAGGGTGTTCCCCTGCACAGATGATGTTTGCTCTAGAGATGCGCACACCCTACGAGGCCAATCGTGACCTACGTGCTATCTTGGATAAGGAAAATTTTCTGCCACTGATAACGCCGTACTTCTGTAAGTACGTTGTCGGGGACATCAAGGAGTCCAATGAACAACAGCAGGAGCGTCGCAAGGGTAACGCTGACAAACATCGTCGCTTGGCGCCTAGTTATCAGGTGGGTGATGAAGTCCTAGTTACCACTCATTTACTGAGTAATTCTGCTAAGGGTCGTTTAAAGAAATTCATGCCCAAGCGCGATGGTCCATAAAAAATCAGTCGTATTGTTAGTGCCACCACGTATGATGTATCACATATAACTTCTATTGAGCATATAGGCAGGTTTCACACAACTGACCTCACCCTGTTTAAACGATCTGGTCAGACCTCAGCCCCAATACAGCCACGTAGGCAACGCGGACGGCCGCGTTTTAAACAGGACCACTATCAGCCGCTACTTTTAAGGTCCAACTCGCCAACGGGATGTTCTTGCGACTTGGAGGGGGAGCATGTAGCGCGATGTGTGGAATCCCCTATTATCAACGATAGAGACAGTGCCGCCACTCGCCGGCCAATCAGGAGACCCGCGCGCTACTGCAATTAGCAGCAGCAGCCACGCGATCGGCAGTTAGAAATTTAATGTCAAAATGTGTATTTTACTGAGACTGTTGTAACTGTATTCTCTTTTCTCTCTCTTTGGAATAAAATCAATGGTTGAAGACATCCGCATTTCAGTTTCTCTCTATAAATTAATAGAACCCTGAGTATATCTTAAAATCTGGCCCTGAACCCGCTAAAGTACTTATTTAATTGTTGACAAACGACACGTGTGATGATAAGTCCAGAGTACACCCAAACTCAGTCTGACCTATCCTACGCATAAATATGGCTGTTATAATATGTAAATGCTGTTATAATGTTTAATATGGAATAATTTTAATTTAATTTTGAATAACTCTAATTTTGAATAATTTTAATTAAATTTACTTTAAAAGGGAATAATTTTATTTGATTTTTGATGTAATGTTATTTTAATTTGTATCTTATCGGTGTTTGTGTATTTTGTGATTTATAGGACAACGTCCTGAAATAAATGAATTTTATTTATTTATTTATAAGTAAATGCATTGTACAAATCTTAACGAATTATTATACTGATTATTATATATAAATAAGCAGCACCACATTACTTGTTTAGGGCTTACCTACTTAACAATGGCCACTAAAGAGTAGGTATTTGCGCAGTAATTGGTATAATAATAACGTATAAATACATAAAGATAAAAATAAATTCACTGCACTATCACATCAATTATTACAGAAGTTTTAAGTGCGAAAGCCGTACCTATATATTCGAACTTTGTTTCTTCGAAAACCTTTCAACGACATCTCCATGTCGCAGGGAAATGAGGATATTAGGGATTTCACCGAATCTTGATTATAGTTGTTTATTACGTCTTATTTTTTTTAGTTTTTTGTAATATGTCGTTCAAAGACATTTCACTATAACAACATTGTGCACTTTACATTTATGCCAGTTTTATTTTAGTCTTTAACACTAACGTGTAAGGTTCATTATAATATGTCATTTTTTTACAAAAAAAGGGCAGAATGAGAGGTCCCTGAAACGTTGTGTGTCCTTGTCTAACATAAGAAGGTTTGGAAACATTTACAAAAGAAGTGTGAGTATTTCAAATAGTTTAACTAATAGAAACATTAATCTGCCCAATAGGTTGCTTTTTAGGGTTCCGTACCCAAAGTGTAAAACGGGACTCTATTACTAAGACTCCGCTGTCCGTCCGTAGGATGTCTGTCTGTCCGTCTGTCACCAGGCTGTTTCTTATGAACCGTGATAGTAAGACAGTTGGAATTTTCACAGATGATGTATTTATTTCTGCTGCTGCTATAACAAAATACAAAAAAAAACGAATAAAATAAATATTTAAGGGGCGTCCCATACAACAAACGTGATATTTTTGCTCGATATTGATAACAGCAATAGGTAGACGCTCCAAATATTTACAGAATATTAAGTTATATAATATGTTACTTTTTGCTTAAAAAACAAATACCTAATTCAATTAAAATAAAACAAATATTTAAGGGGGGCTTGAGTTTTTGCCATTTTTAGGGTTCCGTACCCAAAGGGTAAAACCTAATGTTACTAAGGCTCCGCTGTCAAGCCCTAAGTAACATTTTTTTTTGTTGTTTAACATTGTGCGTGTGTAAGGTAACAAACTAGGTATAAATCCATAGTAATGCTAAACATGTGGTCACCTTAATAGAAAAGGACAAACTCCGTGTTGGAGGTCTCTCGCTCGGCTCGTTTTTAGCGTCTAAGTGCGCGGTGTCTTTGATGTCGTTTCACTAAACCAAATTTAGTAAAATGTCAAAGAAGCGGACACTAGAGAATAAGATTCGAGCCATGCATTTGTCTCGCTCCCACTGCTATAAGTGGGCGCGAGACAAATGCATAGGGTAACTTATACTAGGTTTTCCGATTTTTATCAGACTTTAAAAAAGTATTTAGTCGAGCCACGCATATATATTTGAAATCGATTTATTTATTTTAACTGTTTTATTATCATTGTGAATGAATTTTCGTTATTATAAAGGCATATCATCATCAGTCATCGTCAGAACATGTTTAGTTGCGTCAGTTAATTTGTAATTTTGTTTTCTTATTATTCTTATCAACACTTTTCTCATTTTACTAGATTTCGTTTAGTGAAACGACATATCACTAAACATTTCTAGTAAGAAGACGTTAAACAAGAATATTCGACATCTGCCGTGGTATCCCTAGGGATTCCGTGAAATCCCTAATATCCTTATTTCCCTGCGACATCCATACAACGAGTACAGTTCTTTTTTCGATGTAACGAAACATCGCAGTAACAAAGACATCGATTTAACTAGGCGTCGTCAGTACCTATGGAGATGTTCGTTGAAGGTTTTCGAAGAAACAAAGTTTGCACTCAAGTAAGAACCACCCAATAACACCCTCCTAAGGGCTGAGATTCTGTTATTTAAATGCAATCACTTTTTGTTTGGAACCAAACCTAAAGCGTAAAAAACATCTCCATACAAAATACATGGATGTTGGTCCAATATAAGAAGTTGTTGTGAACACCAGCAGTCCTTTAGGATGTGCCTTAATTAGTTACACAATGTTATAGCTCCAAACTAAACAATTTTACTAACTAGGTCTAGGTAGGTAGGTACCGAAAACTAAGTGCATACACTAGTGTAAATATGTATTTATATACAAGATCAAATAAGCATACCTTTGATATTAAGTGGGTAATTAAATAATAACCATCTCTGTCTGTCATGTTAGAATACACATTATTTTATTCTTTAACTAGCATTTGCCGGCGGCTACGCTCGCGCTGATCTAGATTTAAAAATAAGGGACAATATGAACTTAAAACGTAATCCAATTACAATATGAAAATAAAACTTGACACACATAACTAAACCGTAAAAATTATGTTTTTAATCAAATCGCTAAAATTATATTACGTACGTATTGTATAGGTTGTAGCGCGAGACATCGAAGCATTTTTATTAGTCTGATAACATAAAAATTTACCGCGTTTTAAAATGTGCTCATTGACATTGCAGTGTCACTTAAGTTGTAATCATGAAAGACATTTTAGTAAGATTTTATCACAATTACCATAAAATTACAGTTTAAAGACCAGGTGAATTAGCTAACAGTAATTATTTTAAGATTAAATAAAATAAAATAAGAATAAATAATATTGGACAACATCACATACATTGCTCTGATCCTAAGGTAAGTAGCTAAAGCACTTGTGTTATAGAAATCAGAAACAACGACGGTACCACAACACCCAGACCCGAGCCAATATAGAAAAGTTCGTTTTCTACATTGACCCGACCGGGGATCGAACCCGGAACCTCAGAGATGGCGCCGCCATTCAAAGTCCGGCGTGCTCGCCTCTCGGCTACGGAGGTCGTCAAACATAACTCGCGATTTTTAAATTTTATTAGGGATATTAGATTTCCTTCTGGACTCTGTTCATTTTTTAATACAGGCATCATGTTGCAATTTATTTACATCCAGTAAGCAGAGTTGTTATGCCGAACGAGCATTTCAGAGATATTTTTCTTTCGCGGAAACAGTACTTTTTTCTGTATATATGTCCTTTTCTGAACCGTAGACAACATCTGTGTAACAATTCACGATAATTGGTAGAGTTGTAAGACGTGAAAGCGTAACAAACAATCAACAAACAAAGTCACTTACGCCTTTATACAATAAAATTAGTTAGGATTGAAGTTTGTAGTTGATATACTTAATCTAATCCCACAATTTCCAAAAAATCTTGCTTAGTTATAAGTTATTCATTTGCAAAATCCCAAGTCCCTAAGGCCAGTGGTTAGGACTACGCGTTGATATATCACCTAGTCAGTCAGTTTGCCATTTTATATAATTATACAGTGTCCGATCAGCTGTAGGGGTAGATAAAAGGGAAGGTCAAATTTTATTTAATTTTTCGATCTAAGTTCCCTTAAATGTTACACAGCAGGTATCGCTGACGTCTACACTTGTAAACTTTCACGTTTTATAAATTTTATCATGTGAGGTATCGGGAAATTGCCTACGCCATACTCCATATCCAAAAGTACCTCAACTATTTCTAGACAGCTGAGATATTTGGTCTTGGTAGACAGACAGACGGATAGACTTGCGGAATTAGAGATAAGAGAATTAATAATAACACAAAACACGTGACAATACATTATTTTTTACAAATACAAAATTGAAACCCATTTTAAATGCTATAATTCAGAAAACTCTTACTGTGTAAGACTCCAACCATAAGCCTAAATATTTAAATAATAAATTCAGTAATTTTAGTTCGACAATGAAGAACGAAACTAAATCCCCTTTTCACGGGGTTAAGGGTTTAAATTCCAACAACATTCATATACTTTGCCAGAGCTTTAAACTATAAGCGATATTATTTTTGGGATTTATACTTAAAAAACGAAGGAATTCCGACACACAACTTCATCCCTCTTTTCACCCCATCAGGGGTTAATTTATAAAAAAACGCTGAAACACTATTAATTTATTTTCATACGTCAGCCTAATCACAAAATTTGGAGTTCCATACTTCAAAACTGACGGACTTTCATACAAACTTTTACTCCTTATTTTAATCCCTTAAGGGTGGAATTTCTAAAAATCCTTCTTTAGTGAATGCCTGCACTGTAGGTATCACCGATTGCGTGAGTGCCTAACCATAAGTATATTTATTTACTTCAAAAATAAAGAACTTCAAATACAAAAATATATACCCTTTTCACTCCCCTAAGGGTTAAAATTCCAACAACAACGATATCACTTGCTTGAGTTTTCAACTATAAGCCTAAATAATAATTAGAGAGATTTTTACTAACATAATAAAAAAAACCACATAATTACAAAATGTATCCCCTTTTCATTCCCCTTAGGGGTTAAAATTTCAACAACACCAACATACTTTGCGTGAGTTATCAACCGTAGGCCTAAATAAAAAATTAAGTTAATTTTACTTAGAAATAATAGAACTTGAAATAAAAATGTATCCCCTTTTCACCCCTTTAAGAGTTGAAATTCCAACAACAAAGATATACCTTGCGTAAGCTACCAACTATAAGCTTAAATAATAAATTGAGTGAATTTTAGTTAGAAAATAAAGAACTTTAAATACAAAAATCCCCTTTTTACCCCCTTAAGGGTTGAAATTTGAACAACAGCGATATACTTTGACTGAGTTCCCAACCGTACGCCTAAATAATAATTTTAGTGATTTTTACTTTGAAAACGACGGACTTTCAATACACAACTTTATCCCCCTTTTTACCCCTTTGGGGGTTAATTTAGCAAAAACGCTGAGACACGTGGTAATTCATTTTCATTCGTCAGCCTAAACACAAAATTTGGAGATCCTAACTTCAAAACTGACGGACTTTCATACAAACCTTCACCCCCTATTTTACCCCCTTAAGGGTAGAATTTCCAAAAATCCTTCCTTAGTGGATGCTTACACTGTATAAGGTATCTATGTGCAAAATTTCAAGTCTCTAGGTTTAGCAGTCTGGGCTGTGCGTTGATAGACCAACAGTCAGTTTAGAATTTTATATTCTTTAATATTATGTAGGTAGGTATTCTGATTAACAGATTTATTAAATTTAGATCAAAGAAATGAACAATGACACTTTTATTTCTTGTTTTATCGGTCTTTATACATAGGTGCTCTATTGATGAGCCTGCTACAACAAAATTTTAGTATTATTTTACGCAACTTTATAAAAATAATATTAACCTCCTTGAGGTCCGTTTTTAGATGTTAATATAACGTTCTTTTTCTTCTTCTTTGCGTGTCGACTCAGGCTTTCATATATGTGAAGACCAAAACTCAGCCACCGATAGACCACTATCGGTGGCCTTGCAAAGATCTTCGCGTGTGCAGGTGTAGGGACACGCTGGGCATGTTAGAAGATGAGCCATTGTCTGGAGGGGAAATACCGCATAGACATGCACCCTCCGAGCTGTAACCCCACCTGTGCAGGTTCTCCCTGCTTCGGCCTACCTGGGTCCGTAACCTATTTAAGGACTTCCAGGTTGCCCAAGGCAGATCATGTCCAGGGGGGAGTCGCTCTGATAGCTCTATGTTTGGGTCTATGGGGTATTTCAACTTCCATAGCTTTAAGCGGGCGTCTTTAGCATCCCCGTCCAGAGGAGGAACTTTCTTGATAAAGTTCTGGCGACTTTTTAGCCTCTGGGCTACCGGCACGTGGTGGTATAAGGGGTGGGGTAAGGTTAATATAACGTTATGAACACTTTTTGTTAGATTCATTTTAACAGCTACCAAAATACTTTACGATAAAATTCGTAAGTGCCCGGGAATTCCAGGAAGAGACCCCGAACCATGCTACACATCAAGGGCGTCCGGCTCTCGTGTGTTGATAAGAATAATAAGAAAACAAAATTACAAATTAACTGACGCAACTAAACATGTTCTGACGATGATATGCCTTTATAATGACGTCAATTCATTCACAATGATAATAACAGATAAATATATAAATCGATTTTTAAAGTCTGATAAAAAATCGGAAAACCTAGTATAATTTACCCCATGCATTTGTCTCGCGCCCACTATTAGCAGTGGGAGCAAGACAAATGCATGGCTCGAGTCTTATTCTCTAGTGTCCGCTTCCTTGACATTTTACTAGATTTGGTTTAGTGAAACAGCATATTACTAAAAAAATAATAATAAGAAGGTAATATAACGTTATAAACACTTTTTGTTAGATTCATTTTAACAGCTACCAAAATACTTTACGATAAAATTCGTAAGTGCCCGGGAATTCCAGGAAAAGAGCCCGGACGCCCTTGAAGTGTAGCATGGTTCGGGGTGGTTCGGGCCACTTGTATGGAAAAGCAAATCCCCACTGACGGGAAAGCCCCATAGGTTTTTAAAACGTTTACATAAATATACATTTTTAATTTTAAAAGAATAAAAATATAGAACTGCCTTTTTTCTAAATCTTTTATGTAGGTAGTATTAAGGAACTGAACCTACGCACGCGCTACGTCCGCGTCCGCGCGTCCCTTCGCAATCCAGGCAACTGCTCTTTAGGCTGATCCAGGATAGGTTTAAGGTTACCCTGCCAAATTTTATCACGTGGACATTGAACCTAATGCTTACTGCTCATCGATGTAACACTAAATTAAAACATACTCTGGGTTACTGAAACCTTTTTATACAATACACGTTTTTTTTTTAAATCAAGTGCCTACATTAATATTGTCTATTATTTAAATAGTTTAGTATAAGTATTAATCTAAAATAATAAAGAAAGATGTCCTAGGGTTCCGTACCCAAAAGGGTAAAACGGGGCCCTATTACTAAGCTTCCACTGTCTGTCCGTCTGTCTGACTGCCTGTCTGTCTGTCTGTCCCTCTGTCACCACTTCACCAGGCTGTATCTCATGAAACGTGATAGTTAGAGAGTTGAAATTTTCACAAATGATGTATATCTGTTGCCGCTATAACAACGAATACTAAAAACCGGAATAAAATAAGTATTTGAGGGGGCTCCCATACAACAAATGCGATTTTTTTAGTCGTCTTTATAGATAATGGTGCAGAACCCTTCGTGCGCGAGTTCGACTCGCACTTGCCCGGTTTTTTTTAAATGATACGATATAATTTATGTAATAGTACCTATCAGATAATTTTATTTCATTAATAAGGTTTCCAATAAGGGTATTCATGAAACTAAGGATTTTGTTTGATACTATCAAAATCCTACAGAATACCAGAATCCAAATTAAGTACCTAAGTAAAGTACCTAGGTATTTTAAAAGTAGTCCAACGGAAATCTAAGTTTTTCAACCAATTTCAGCTTAATCTTTCAAAGATCAATACGAATTTCTGTAGGTACAAAAGTAAAATACGAGTTGGTACAATTTGTTTACTGATAAAAAATTCTAAGATTGAAGCAATAATCTATCTTGCTCGTCCTATTTCATTAACTTAGGTAGATAAGGTAAAAGATGATTTAAGTAAAGTGGGTTGTTTACTTCGTGCATCTAACTAGGGCGCCATTCGAAACAGAACCTTAAAAGTACCTACAATGCAGATTGAATTTCTTAACTAGCTCGAATCTCGAGTAGTTAGTGTCGAGATCCTGTGTTATTGAAGTACCAGGAGTACTTTTGAATTGCTTTGATCAGCTTTCAGTTCAGTAGGATGTGGTGCACTCTGCGAGGGAACCAGTGCTCTTATTAGAATGGGTTTAAGGTTTAAACCTTTCTGATGGATAGCCGAACGCCGGGTAGGAGGGTGGGAAAGGGGGATTGCAACGGCTGCCGCCCTCCCGGGATCTTCAGCGTGGTTCGGATGGTTGCCAGGCAACGGACGCGCAAATCTAACAGGTATCTCATATAAATAAGTTAAGCTATTGTGTCGAGTTAGAGATCGTCTTAACGTCCTAGTTTTCATTAACTAGGACGTTAAGACGATCTCTAACTCCTAGTTAATGAATACTGTCCTCATTTTTATGAATAAGACTAGCCGACCAGACATTAATGGAACTTTTCAGTTGCTCTTGGAATAAGTACACCCCGGGTTTCCCAGGTAACGCTTTGTGACCTCGTTCGTACCACGAGCAGACTAGGTACATTTTGCTATTTATGAACACCTGTTGAAGTAAGTTTAATTTTGACCTTTATCACGTAAGTAACTAAATATTTGTGTGTCCTATTGATAAAGCTCTACATAACAAAATTGCTTACCTACTGATATTTAATCAACTTTGCCCAAGATCGGCTTTATATACCTATTTTTTTATTTGCTAAGGTACGTACACTATGGAAAACTGATTACTTTTTCGTGAACGTGGTAGAAAATGTTTCGCGGTCTAAATATAATATATAAGCCCAATATCGTAGCGAGTAGTGTTCGTACCTACGAAGCATACCTATGCCTATGTATACAAACACTACCTAGGTACCTATATAACCCCTGTACATGTACTCACTATTCACCCATACAATTGCATATGTGCAATATACGTGAATATTATACCTACCGGTATGATTACAGATTACATGCCAAGTTTACGAGCAGCAAATACGATGGTTGTTTTGGACCGAGTTGCATGTAACACCATTATAATAAAAATATATTGTTTTAAAGGTTTTTGTTCCAAATTAATCCTTTCTGCGATTTTTCACTTAGTACTTAGTGAGCTGTAATTCAACACATGAATTTGTCATGATGAGAGACCAAATAAAACGCCTACGATAGTAAAATAATCTCAGAGTCGAAATAAGTAGTTCTAGAATGCACAGAAAAATAATAATTTATTTAACCATGAAGGGAATTATTAACCTTACATTGGACGTTTATCTCTCATGCATGGGTAACTAAAACAATCACAAACATCAACAAAAAGTATCTTATTGTACGAGTACGAGTAGGTATGTCCTTACAAAAGAGGTACGTAGACAATACGTGTATGTACCTACGCGTCATATACATCCCATCACCCTAGCAACAGTAAACTTGTATCAAAATAAATATATTTTTTGTTTCATTAAGTTGATAACTGATTTGAACAGAATGGCGCGGGCGGTCTATCGTGGAATGATTACGTCAGAAGCAAGAGAGCAAGCGGCATTATAGGTCACGTTGCATCGCACGCGCACTCATTATGACATGACACTTGTTTTCATATTGGCATAGCAATGGATCCCAAACTTTTGTTGTACTTACGCGATTTCCATTTATTAGTTTGGCTTACTTTTGACTATGCACAGTCGTCCGATCAACCCTACACAAAAAGAAGGGTAAATATAAGTTTGCCACATAAATCTTAATTTATATCTCTGTCTGTGTATATGTGGCATCGTAGTTTCCAAACGAATGAACCGATTAGAACGCTATAGTTTTCAATGGAAAACTAATTTGTGTGAGATGTTTCTTTCTAAGTTTTGTGTTATAAATAAGGTCAGCGGATTCAAAGAATATCAGCATATATCCAATCAGAATATATCCAATAACTTCCAATTCTTACCTAAAAATGGTAAGAATTGGAAGTCATTGGTCTTCCACTGATGAACACAGGCCTGGCCTATGTTATGTTGAGGACGTTCAATTCAGAATAAGAATTTTATTTGCTATAAAGTGGTTACAGTAGGTCCTTCTTATAATAGGTACCTATACTTAATGTCACGCAGTTCACATAAAAGTCACATTAAAAAATAACGACCCCTCATCAGATGCCACCATACTAATTACAGGATTAAACCTCACAAAGCCCTCGATGCCTTTGAAATGATAATTTATTGCTTAGTAATTTTAAGGGATTTTAATAAACTTATTTATTGGTAATACTTTTAAGGGATTTTAATAAACTTATTTATTGATAATACTTTTAAGGGATTTTAATAAACGTATTTAATGGTAATTATCGGTATAAGGAGGTTGTGTATAAGCTTGAATGATGAAATCGGTCAACTTGACACTTCACGTCATATAAAGCGGGTATTGCAGGACAGTAGATAGAAACCACGGCGTACCTAACTGCGTAATATCAGGGTGCTTACGCGCAGTGCATTTCAGTGCGTCACGTCATTGAATGAGCATCCATAAGTAGTACATTATTATTTTAAAAGTGTGTTTTCTGAGTTTAGGTACTTACCTACGTTGTAATTTTGCGCACTGCAGTGCATCTAACTACGGTTTGCGATTCGATTCGCATACCCGTTGTGCTAGGCATTGAGAGCAATCAAGATTAAGTATTTTAACCGACTTCAAAAAAATGAGGTTCTTAGTTTGATCCTTATATTCATTGTTTGTATGTATGTTTGTCCACAATTATCTCACATTTGTCTTATCTGGTTTTGATGCGGTTCTTAAAAAAAGTACCTAATATATTTATTACATTCTGGACAAGGTTTTAGTATACATATTATCATACTGCTGAGCTGATGATGTAGGTCACAGATCTCCTTAACGTTTAGGAGTCAATAGATAATACTGCGATTTGTCTACAGAACGTATTTCGTAGGCGACGTGGCAGACGTGGCGCTTGCGAGGTGGGTACGACACTAAAATAAAGCAGGGTTTCTTTTAATTGAACCCAGTTCCTGTTATAGTTTATCTTTTTAAACGACTTTAATAATGATAGATCCTCAATTGGACTTATATATAAGTAATATAATAAAAGCATTGCTAAGAACCTACTAAAAATTGTGAAATAAAATAAAGTTTAAAACACTACGAACCTTAGAGCGTTCAAATGCTCTAAGCTACGAACCGACTTCAAAATAAACTAAAAAGCAAAAAATAATATTTTTTAAAACATACCTAGTTAATTAGTTATTTTTGGAGTTTGTGCTAGCACCGTACTGTAATCTCCATAACTAGTCATGGAGAATTAAAATGTGTTTTAATTTGTACCGACTTATTTTGTTAGTTTTTTAAACTTTATCTTGACTTCACTTAAGTCACCGAGTCGCAGGCTTGATCTTGCATGACACAGTTACCAGAACTGCTACAGATAGGTAGTTAATTTCTATTCTATTTGAAGATGTACAAAACTGCTAACTTGTGATTTTTAGAGTTCCGTACCCAAAGGGTAAAACTATTACTAAGGCTCCGCTGTCCGTCCGTCTGTCTGTCTGTCTGTCTGTCAGTCTGTCACCAGGCTGTATCTCATGAACCGTGATAGTAAGAGAGTTGAAATTTTCACAGCTGATGTATTTCTGTTGCCGCTATAACAATACTTAAACACAATAAAATAAATATTTAAGGGGGCTCCCATACAACAAACATGATTTTTTTGCCGTTTTTATAGATAATGGTACGGAACCCTTCGTGCGCGAGTCCGACACGCACTTGGCCGGTTTTATAAAGTTACAAGTAATTAAAACTTAAAGACTAGGTAGCTCCGTACATACGAGCACTAAGTAAAAAAAATAATTAATTAATATTATCATAGTTTTGTTTTCTGTAATTGCATTATTTAAAATTTTCTATTATTACAATTATAAAACCAGAATAAAATAAATATTTAAGGGGCTCCCATACAACATTAATTAAAAAAAATAAAAAACCCGACTGCGTAAAAAGTTAACTTAAAAGATGAAAACAAGATTTAAAGAATCAATTTGCAGTCTGAGGCATCAAATCTATGTTAATTGATTCGACTTTTTCTAAACGGATTAAAATTACTTAATTAGGTACTAACGCAGTGCATACCAAGTCAATCATCATTATGCTTTTAATGGATTTGATGCCTCCGACTGCAAATTGATTCTTTAAATCTTGTTTTCATCTTTTAGGTTCACTTTTTACGCAGTCGGGTTTTTTGATTTTTTTATTTCATTAATTTTATTTTTGACTTTTTGTTTGTAGTGTTCTACTACTACTTTTCAATGAACTATAAAGCCTTATTTGTAACTCTTCATTGAAAAAAAAGATTTTAACTTGAGTAAGTAGTATCTGAAATCGGTTTTTGCCGTTTAATTCATGTACCAATAGGAATTCCGGGTAATAGCATAGCCTATGTCAATCCTACAACTGAGACGAATCTAATGACATATCATATGTTAAGAACAATTTTAACGGTTTTTCCTACCTATTTTTCAGTGTATTTTTTTGCCTGTTACCGTAGGAATTTTGGAAAATGAAATATTGAATAATATTAGCACTGAAAATAAGTGACCCTTAGTTAATAAAAGAAAGTTTCAAAATCGGTTTATCAGTACTGCAGATCCGTTTTTCCCGCGTAAGTTTTATCCCGCGGGAATTTCGGGAAATAACACACCCCTTGTCACTCCCACAATTAAGACGAATCTATTGATATTATACATTTATATCCGTTAAACGGTTTAGGCTGTAGGGCGTGCCAAAGAAATAGACATACTTACATACATACGTTTGGAAAACATAACCCTCGTTATTGGCAGTCGGGTAATAACTTTTAAGCAGAAAATATTATAAAGTGTCAAAAATACCATGAATAATTCTGGGATATTAATCAACATACATTTTGTTATGACAATAAAAAGTAGACAGTGTAAAAGATACAATGTTTGAGAAACACTGATGACACTGATCTGCCATGAGTGCAAATGGTTACTGGAGCTTGAAGGAATGCCTGGGTACCTAGCTTACTAAGTATTACTTTTAAGCACCTTTCTGTTATAACACCTTAGGTACTTAGTATGTTTTAATGTAAACATTATTCCACAATTTTAACAATAAAACATTAGTATGTATTATTTAGTAGTTACTTAGTACTTGAACTTCATATTTTTTCTGCCCACCTAAACAAATTAAGGACATGCCTTACTGAGTACTAAACATTTTTATTTGTATAACTTTTATGTTATTTAACAATATATTATATAATATATTATACAGGGTGTAAAAAAAGGCTTAACGAAGCCTTAAACCACGAATTCTATACATAAAACTAGTAGAATGCAAAAAAAAATAATTGCTGGGAAATGACTTTTATTTTTGGGTATCAAAAAAAAAAACTTATTTCTAACCCGCAATGCAATAGCGCGCACGCCACAGACTATGACTGTGTGTGTAAGCGGATAATGTTTCTTTGTAAAAAAGTTTAGTATTATCAAACAGAAGTCAATTTTGTAAAAATGTTTGAAAAAAAATTGTAACTTTGACTGTCAATAACTCGGTAACCCGTCATATCCCAGGTATAGTGTAAAAGAAAAAATGATCGTAATAATACGTAGAATATGTAGTATTCGGCTTCGTTAAGCCTTTTTTTACACCCGATATATATATAAGGAGGAATTAAAATGTTATAAATAACATTCTGTTCAATAAACAGAACAGAGGTGTAAGTAGGTAATCTCTTCATTAAATACTTAGGTAGAGTCATTACTCATTACGAAATTATTTTACTATTTCGGGATAATCCAACTTATGATTTTGTATTTCGAAAGAATTAAGAAAATCTTAAGTTATAATATAACACGAATAAGTAATAGGTATTTAAAAAATTCACGTTTTATACTGGGACCTGTCCGACTTAACAAAATGCTTATTGCGTGCAAGTGTAATCAGATTAATATTTTGTTACTTTTTTAGTCACTAAAAAAAAATGAACTAAAGGCATCTCTTCATTTAATTTTTTATCATTAGTTAGTTTTTTTATGTCATGCTTTTTATTTTTATCCTTATACGTGTTTAATGTGTACTAAGGACTTTCTTTACTCTGCTCTGAACATTAATAATAAAGTAGTTATGAAGTTTGTGAATTGGCAAAAGTCAGTGTTAAAAAGCGTTAAAAAGTCTCCGTACAAAGTCAATTATTATAACTGTCTACGCACGGGCATCGTACCACAGACCGGGGACTGAACGAGGAGCGGCGAACGGCGGCGAACGACAGCGAGCAACGTTCGGTTCGTGAGCGAACACCGATGCTCGGCCGAACACTCCTTTCCATTACACCAAAGTGAGCGGTCACTGTCCTCTGCCTTTGTGTTTTGTAGTCGACTTGAATATTATATTTAATTTAAATACAGTCCGCTCTTTTATTCCTCCACCTGCTACCGAAAACCTAACATTGGTCCTTCGAGCCGGATCAATGTTAGGTTTTCGATAGCAGGTAACAATAACATTCTATTAAGTACGCGATTTATAGGTCAAAATTGACTTGCATTATTTTACCCGAAAAAAAAACCGGCCAAGTGCGAGTTGGACTCGCGCACGAAGGGTTTCGTATCATTATCTATAAAAACGGCAAAAAAATCATGTTTCTTGTATGGGTTGTAATGGGTTCAAAAGTTCAGTCGCAAAGAACATTCTTTCTAGAAGCAAGTTAAAATAGTGACAGTTTATTATTTAAATTGCAAATAAATAAGATGTTATCTATTTATTGTGTAACTAATCTAAATACATAAATGAATAGTTTTAAGGGCGTAACGACGCAAGGCGATAATTAAATGTTGAACAATAAATCAATAATGACATAAAGTCTTTCAATAATAAATAGTGCACTCTAGACACAAAATCTTGGACAAGAAATTCATTACGAATTTGCTGATATGAGTGTATGAATGCTCTATTGGAAAACATCATTTATCATCATCGCCATCATTCGTCATGCCTCGCATATAAAACACCATAGAGCGGATTTCGGCCATTTGCATCTATCGGCTTCTTGCACCATCGGTCATCAGTCGTCTTCGTCAGCGGTCGTCAGTACACAGGGTAAGAGGCCTGCATCTTCCAGTTATTGGTCATAGTTTTCACTCCGGTTTCCCTATTTAGTTCCAAGGGTTGTTAATTAATTTAAATACCTAAGTGTATCTAATGGGCCTGATTCTCTGCCACCGCCAGTCTGCTACTGCTGGTACTGATCGAGAAAAATAGTTATATTTATTCCATACTAAACTCCAACCTCCAAGGCTATTCGACTGAAATGTATAGAACAGCTAATTTTTATCTTGATTTAACTTTTTAGGGAGTCGTACCCAAAGGGTAAAACGGGACCCTATTATTACTTGACTCCACTGTTCGTCTGTCTGTCTGTCTGTCTGTCACGAGGTTGTATCTCATGAACCGTGATAGGTAGTTAAGCAGTTGAAATTTTCTCAGATGATGTATTACTGTGGCCGCTATAACCACAAATACAAAAAATCAGAATTAGGAAATATTTAAGGGGCTCCCATACAACAAACGTGATTTTTTTTGCTCGTTTTTATAGATATTGGTTCTGAAGGGTTCGTCTTCGTGCGTGAGTCCTACTCGCACTTGGCCGGTTTTTACTATTAGTCCCGGCATAAACGCCTAGCTCCTGGACCAATATTCATGAGAAAAGAAATCTATAAAAGTGTCCCTGCCTTCAATTTGGTGGATGTCAGTTGACTTAATAATTCTCTGCTCTGGTATTAATGATATTCTAGCGACAAGAATCTATTAGTTTTTTAGCCTTTATTAATAAACTCGTTTTATACTTATTTTGAATTTTTACACCAAGGTGCACATAATACTTTGTGGTAACGTGGGGATGTTTTTTTTCATCGTCTAGCCTATCGTGTGGGATATCGTTGAATAGGTCCTTTAAAATTATTTAGGGGTTGCTAAGACTATTTTTCGATTAAGGGATGCTTTTGCGAAATATTAAAGTTTAAAGTGCCAATATTTGTTCGAGTAGGACGTCACCCCCCCCAAGGGATAAGCTATTGGCTACAAAAATTTTGAAAAATTCATAACAATAATGATTTTCTTGAACTTTAAAGGAAAATTATAACAGTTTTTCAGCGTTTCCTTCTAGCATGAAACTCATGAAACGATGGGGTTTCAAAAAATATAAACGCCAGAAAGACCAATGAAATCGTATTTTAAAACGTTATTGTCACGGTAATAATAACAAATATTGTTATAAAGTAACTAAGTTACAGCTACGATAGCTGTAACTTGTTACTTTAAGCTAAACTTTCCAGTATCAAGTAGGCACTTACACAATGCTGGTATAAATAGGAGTTTGTCAAAAATGCAAAATATCAATTTCATTAGCAAATTCTAATAATTATACAATTATTTTCAAACTAGGTATCAAGAAGGTTATGTTAGGTAATATGTTTAAGGCCAAACATTTGACGACTTTCTTTTGCTCGTTAAAGAAAAACGGTAAGCGTGTTTGCCAATTATATAAACACGTTTCTCTGTTTCAATACTTAGTAAGGCAAACAAATTGCCTAGGGGTTGCGGGCATGGGAAATGTATGATACCAAGGTGCTTAGATCAAGAATACTACTGGTATTCTTGTTCTAAGTATCTTGTGTCTTTGGGTGTTTTCTTTTCGTTATTTGGCAATAATTGGGTTCAAGCACACTGCACTTTAATCCCGAAAGGTGTCGCATTGTGTTTGCTTGGTCTCTACGTAGTTTATTTGATCAGTGGTTTGGTCTGCCCGTAGCTTAGAGCATTCGAATGCTCTAAGGCCCGTAGAGATTATTAATGAACAGTTGTTCTGACTGATCAAATAATCAAGGTTCTGCGAGTTGTCAAACGTGTGTCATTTTGCGTAAAAACACATTACAATATTATTTTACAGTAAGCTAACATATACATATTAATATCTGTTGATACTACCTAAAATATTTAGTTAGCATATTCATTTTGGTTTGCGTAGCTAGCACAAATAATATTAAATATTGATATTTACGTGGACACTCCGTGCGTGGACATTGGTTGGTAATTGGTTGGCGGCCATTTACGTTTAGCCTTTTGTGATCGCTTTCCCGTTAACATACACTCGCACTCCAATAAGATCGGAATAGGTGTAACAGTGAAAAACCTGATTGAACCTTGACTCGTAACATTTATATGCGGTTGCAACAACCGTGCGGTCCCGTATGTATAATGCAGCAATGTCCTGTTTGGCTGTGTCCAACACAGCCAAACAGGACATTAGCATAATAGTAGTGTACGATCACTGCACGCTGTGAAAAATTTATCCGGTAGGTGACTTAAATTGTTGTGACTTGTCTCTGTTGTTGGCACATAACTCCCTATTAGGATAGCTTGTTAACCTGTACCAAAGTTGGTGGGATCATTATTTTGTAGCAACATGTTTTGTAGTAAAGAACAACATTTAGCTAGGCTCTTACTTAATTATCTGTTAACTGCTGCTGGTTCCGTTAAAATAATGTAACTGAATGTAACAACCACTATGTAAACAACAGCTTTCAGAACGCTGTCCTTTGCTACCGTCTGTCAAAACCATAGACTTAGCATTCGCTAGTCAAAACTCAAATCGTAGTCTGCTGATAATTTTAAAATGAGCAGTCATCATCGTCATCATCATCAGCCCACACTAGTCCACTGCTGGACATAGGCCTCTCCAATTGCACGCCACTCTGCACGATCCACGGCTACTCTCATCCAGCTCCTGCCAGCAACCTTGCGAGCAGTAGTTGCATAAAAAGGTCAAGTCCAAAGTTCATATTATATTTTATTTATGAATAAGAGGAACCATTAGGTAACCAATGTAGTTTTGAGAAAAGTACATCATAAGGTCTATCAAGGCATGGTAAATTACGAACTAAATTGGGCTAATGAATGAATTAAGTATAGTTATACAGAATGTACAAAAGAATGGGACACTCCTTAAAACTACGTGATTAGCTGGTCATATAAAACAAATTTTTCTATGGGAGCAACATCTCGCCTACTGTGATACCTCTTATATCAGGCTAATAATTTATGTTAAGTCATTACCTAATATTTAGGCTAGTTTAACTTTAATTCAGTGTATGTATACCTACACTGTTAATCTATAGGTACACACGGACGTATTTTTTTTCGTCCGTCGTTTCGTACGTCCGTGTAGGTACATATAAAATGCTTTGTCCTGAACGACTGACTGGCTGACTGATGGATCAACGCACAGCCTAAACCGCTGATCACAAAGACCTGAAACTTGGAGGGTGGGTTCTTTGTATGATGTAGGCATCCGATAAGAAAGGATTTTTCGGTATTCTACCCCTAAGGGAGTGAAAAGGTGGGGCAAAGTTTGTATGGGACAACGTGATTCCTTGGTCCAATTTACTTAAAATTTTGCATAAACATTCTTTAATTTCTTTCATTAATTCTGAAAACCGTGTTTCGTATTTTATTGTAACACATCCCCTAACGGGGTTAAATAGGGGTAGAAATTTATTTTGGGGGTTATTTGCTTCGAAGTTGATATCAATACAGTCAATAATCCTTCCTTATTGCTCGAAATGACATTAAAATTATTTATTTTACTGGCAGGTTGTCATGTCGTACATATTGTCATCAAACATATTTTGATGTGAGAAAAATTGTGTTCGTAAAACGGTTCATAACTTATTACTATTTGGAATTAGTTTTGAGTTGAAAATCCCAATTTATTATTCCATTAAATGTGCTACAACTGTTTAAATATGGATGGAACAAGATCGAATCATTTTAAACTGGATTGACAGTCGGAAACCTGGAAGGACAATTTAATTGTTCTACCTAAAACTACAAGATTTTTATATTACCACAAAGTTCTAACATTACGATGAAGGTAGTATAAGACAGTCTGACGTGACCAGCAGACCAGTACTTAAAGCAGGAGCAAATGACGCAATTGTTGCCGCTTGTAATTTGGAGCTAGCCAAGTAAAAGAAGGCGGACTACAGCGCTCTGTTGATTCTGAGTTCTGACGATGAATAATGAACATGGCAGAAGAGACGTTACAAAAACAGATAAGATTTGAGACAGGATACCAGCAAACCAAGATACAGACAATAATTTTGTGATAATTATGTGATGACGTCAGTCTACTGCTGGACATAGGCTCTCCCAATGCACGACAGTGATCCCAATCCTTGGCTATTACTTTCTATTCACTTCCAGCAGTCTTACCTAAAACATCGCATTATGATAATAGAAAAGGTTAAGTTAGACCAGATATTGTAATGAGAATGAAGATGTACAAAATATACTTTTAAGAATAATGTTTTGATAATGTAAGAATATAAGTCATGTTAAAATAAATGAATATTATCATTAAAAAATAATAAGTTTATTTCTTAGTTTTTTTTAGCTTTTCACTACTTATTTTTTAGTAATTTGAACCTATATTTTTTCAAACAATTACCTTTACCTACTGGTGCTGGTGCAGTTTCATGATCCCACAAATGTTATAAATGTGAAAGTTTGTAGAGATGTTTGTGCCTCAATCACACGTAAACGGCTAAACAGATTTGGATGAAATTTTGCACACATTGTAGAATATGATCTGGATTAACATAGGTTGGATATATTGAATAAACTAAAGACCACGCGAACGGAGTCGCGGGCAACAGCTAGTTCTTTCCTATAATGCTGATATGATAGCATATTACAAGCTTTTTTAAAGTTTGTAGTACTTTATATAATCTCTAAATTAACAAACCTAGGAGACAATATTTATTTTATTATATTCGGAACAACATACAATTACAAAATATTGCTTACACCAAAAACATGAAATACATAACTATTATTACTAATTTTGTAACCAACATTATTTACAAATTAATATTTATCCATACCAAACGTAATTTAATTACGAAATTTTCTCTTTTTAAATATTTTCTCTCTAAGTAAATTCTTGTTCTCATCATCTTTCTTGCACTAGTAAGTAAAGTAAGTGGCGCCCTCCACGGTTTTCTAGTGTGATTTTCTGAGCGCCCCAGAATGTTGCCCAGAATCCACGATACAGCACACAACACCCGCTTTGTTACAAGTACTTGCCTCCCCGACAAAATAAAATAAATTTGAATTCATCTGCATTGCACTGCATTCATCAACTCGTCTGCCAAACGTGGCGAGTAATTGGCAATGCCCCTCTATGATGAATTGTGATGAGTCAGACAGAACTGACGGCCGATGAGGCAGAAAGGTTCTGGAATGGAGGCAAGCACCGGCAAGGCACCCTACAAAGTGTGTGGACACGACCTGGTTAAGGTTCGTATAGCAAGTATTTTTTACTATTTCAGAATTCTCGCAATGTAGACTTTTGTAAATAAAAGGCTTGTATAAACATGGTCAGGTGGTAAAATTCACACGTAAGAAGTACATAAGTAATTGAGGCCTGACCCCATAATGTTTAACCTACTAAATGGATTTCTGTCTATTGATTTTTGATATTATAATATCCTTTCTTACCAAGTTTATTTGTGGAAGAAAGATAGGTAATTGAATCGGAAATTAAAGTGTCATTAACTTCCTGGGAAATCTCGTTCTCTGAAGACTCGTTCAGAATGCGATTAGGTGTATAATCTGTAACACAAATGGATAAAAATGTAGAGAATATACGTGTAGTCAACAAGATTTGTATTCCAGCAAATCATGGCTATGTTAAATGTTTCATTTAATAAGTAATCATAAATTTTGCGACTCCCTTATTATATGTCCTTATTTATTAACCTTAATGTAACAATAAAGTTAAGTTTTTTTTCAAATCTGAACAACCTGAGCGTGACATACATTTTAAGTGACGAGGCGTGCTCGAACTAACATGCGCCCCGCCCCACTCGATTGTCCAGCTAGTAACATCAAGAGATTCTACAGAAGGTGCCTTCCTAATTATTGCTTTCTTAGGATAGTAAAAATCGCTTAGTATTTTTTTGAATAATAAATTTTAAAATACGTCATGCTTTTATATCTTTTATTACAAACATTATCTTTATTTACGTAATTTATTTATTTATTTATTAAGAGCAACTAACAAATCGTACACTAATACAATTAAAAAGTTAAACAATATAAAATATATATTGACTAAGTGTAGATTCAGTTACAGGCTGCCACGACTTTCAAATGTGAGTGCTTATATCTATTATTAAATAAATATACGACTTAAAGCGATATTTAACTTTTAAAAGAGAAAGGTCCTTATTAGAAGTCACTTTTAGGTATAGAAAAAGCCAAATTTTACTTGTAATACCTAATTACCGACTAACATACTCCTTTCTTTTACAGGCCAGTTTTTTTTATGATGTACTTACCGATTAGTTGTCTGTTTACTTTATTACCTACATAATAAATAATAATAATATTCTCTATTTGGCACACAGAAAAATATGGTACAAAATTTTGTCGGCAAAAAACATTGAATGTGCCAAAAGGGTCCCTAACTGCCACGACACTGATATTCTGCGGGGGCCCAGGAGGTATGCCTTTTTTTTCTTCTTGTGTCCTAATAAGACACAAAAAAACACGGAATAATCATAGCACGCAAATTTACAAAAAAAAAAAAGTAGAGAAAAAGTAATAATATTAAATTAAATTAGAAAATTGGTAGTACAATTCACAAAAATTTATCGTTCCATTATACATAATAAATAATATTCAATATAAAATAGAAAAAAATATATAATAATCAATTACAGAGCACAATAACATAGGACAACATACAACAACAGATAACATAGTACTATTATTATTATTATAATACTAAAAAATAAATATAAAATATAAATTACATGTATGTAATGCTCGCCTATTGTTTTACTATTGTGTCTATTACGTGGGCATTCAATGTATTAATAATTCATATTCATACTTCATGTGTTGTTACATTCTTGGTTGCTAACTGGAACTGCTCAGTAAAAAAACATATACTACATAAAATATATCAGGCGCAGGTACGCTGACTGTACCTAACTCCCTACTTTGCTCATCAAACAAAACTCGGTCTATTCTCCAGAGACTTTCATAGAGGGCAGTTTTGAAAATTGAGAAATAGTTCTTTCTTGACCACCTCGTGATTGAACAGTAACAATATTATTTTCACTTTTATTATTACAATCTAGTATTACATACATAACAGCGTTAACGGTAATGTATAGATATCATTGGTAACGTTGTTCTTGTATAGCTATTTATGGGATGTATTTTAAGCTACACCCGCCTATCTTGCCGCTATTTACTTATTTAGTTTTAAGCCTTCGATCAGAACTTCTTCCACTAATTTGATGCTGTCCACGGCGAGTACCTCGACAGTTCAACCTTAAACGAAACTGTTTACTCCATTCTTTGATGGTAGAAAATGACGGAGAGGTATTCCCGTACACAGCATCTAGCCTTGTTTTTATATCGGTCGGGCTGACCGCTACCTTTGCCTGGAACTCGATCACGGAACGATATTCCCACTTAAACATTTCGATAACTTTCGGACTAAGAATAAAATAATTAAAACTAATAAAAATACAATAATTTACAACTAATTAAAACCTTAAAACTTTACACGAAAATGCAAAATAAATGACAATTACAATGACATATTTATTTTTTTATTTTTAAACCGCCAAATTTCTCCAGCGAGGGACTTTTGGACCGTCCTGGTATCATTTTTGTAACATCAAGTTATCATTTTTGTAAATTCCTTTGCTGAAAATAAATACCGGCTCAGTGCACCACTATCTATAAAACCGAGCACAAAATCATGTTTGTTGTATGGGAGCCCCCTTAAATATTAATTTTATTCTTGTTTTTAGCATTTGTTGTTATAGCGGCAATAAAAACACATAATCTGTAAAAATTTCAACTGTTTATCACTGTTCATGAGATACAGCCTGGTGACAGACGGACAGACGGACAGCGGAGCCTTAGTAATAGCACATAAGTAAAGAAACGGAATCTTTACTCATGTGGTAATAGGGTCCCGTTTTACCCTTTGGGCACGGAACCCTAAAAATTATATCTTATCACAGTGAATAGAGATATAAATATTTAATAGGCTTAAAAATAAACGATTTATTTTCGTTATAAAAAGGATTGGGTGCAATATTGTAGTGTTTAGAAAAAAACAGTTTCCCCATAGTTTACCCAAAATTAATATGCATTGGAGTTTTGCCAAAATCATATAAGTAACTGCTGAAAATAATTTCTTAAACATTACTTATTCTGGCTATTTACCAGAACTTTGTTTTGTGGGCATGAAATTTTAGTATCGGGATATAATTTACATAGAAGGGTTGCAATTGCACTTGTTAGATATATCTCCCCTGAATTTACACAGCCGCGACTTCTTTCTGCTGCCAACATGTTGTCCCTTACCCGGAGATCTTATATACCTACTCGTAGCTCCCTCTTAATAATTAACTTCTCCACGGATTCTCAAAGCCTTATTTTTACCGTTTATATCTACGCTAAGACATAAATATGAAACCTTAGTTTGATCAAAGTCGATTTTACAAGAGACGCGAACTAAACGAACGGCCTTGAATGCGTAAACAATAGTCAAGTCACGGCGATTCTCCGTTATCGGCACGCTGACGAGAGCGACTCGTTACGCGTTCGCTACGATAACGTAAATCGTAAAGTGTTACGATACGAGCGTAAGGACGTGCTTCGTGTATGCTGCGTATGTACCTACGTCGTATTTGATAAAAAAATAATCGCACGATGATGGCCGTCGCGGCAAAATTGAAATACTAGCCATTATCCGACATAGGTACTACCAACGAATATAAGTGGTAAAGATGTTTTTTAATACTTGTAACTAAGTAGTAAGTACTTAGTTTATAATTCTTTGTTTGAGATAAATGCCAGCCATTTTTATTTGTTCCAAATACGTTTGTGCCAGAGATTTTAACCGTTTCATTTGAATTTTACGCTATTGAAATAAAATGCTAAATCTTAGCGAACTTTTTCATTTATTACGTACATACCATAACAATCGTACCTAAGTATTTTTGACACGAATAATTGTGCACGTGATACGAACAACTCAATCTCTTGCTGAAATAGCAACATGAAATTTTAATTACCAGCTTTAATTCATTGCGTATATAGCTTTAGTTATACCAAGTAATTGTCTGCAGCTTCGTTTACGCGGTATGCGATTAGACACGAAAAACCCGGGACTTTAGTTTGACCTATGTTCTGAATGATCCTCCTGATCCTGTATAGGAGTTTATATACGGGAACTACTGACAAGGATAACCCTGACCAATTTATAAACAAGGTAAAACAAATTGAAATTTTTTGTTTTTAGCAATTCCATGCAAGGTTTAATTGAAGATAAATAACACTTGAAAAAAACCATCGACCTCATCGTGGACTCGAACCCACGTCCCATCGCATGCCGGGCGAGTGCTTTACCAACTAAGCTACCGAGGACGTCACGTGACACGATGAAATTCCTCAAGTGTTTTTTCTCGCTGTTGAAGCCAGCGTATCTCTGATCAATGTTGTAGCTATATGTATAGCTGAGTCTACTACCGTCAACACCCGATAGACATATTTTTACAAATACCTATTTGACTATTGGTTAAGATCAGAAATGCTTAAACAATTGAAAATTGGTTTGCAAACCAACGTATCGGTAACGAGCCTGGCAAAACAGCCTTTGTCCAATTCTCGGTAGAGAAGGATGGGGTTGGGCGGAAATTTCTCGAAGGGCGGTACCCCTCCCCCGCTCTTCCTGCCTAGTTCGCGGCTGCATGTGCATTTTATCGATTACACGTGTCCAGGCACGATCCCCGCACCTCCCCGACCGCCCCTTACAAGTCGAACCCAGTTTACATTGTAATTTAAACGCTTTTCATTTGCTCGGTGGTCATTAAACGGTGATTGTTACATCTAGGCGAGTTGATACGAAGCTTGTTTAGTAAATGAGCTTACCTACCTGCTCGATGTAATAAAAATGTGATGACACTGCGACTGATGACTCGTTTTTCTTGGAAGGAACGATCTACTTGCAACATTGCAATATTAGAATTCAGATGCGTGTGACTAAACTGAACAGTTCTAAACAAATTAACGGGACGTCTAGATAAGCTTTTTAATTGTAGATGTTTCTTGCTAAAATTGCTAAATATTCAGCTTTTCTTTGCTTGTCCATTATTGTAAACCATCTTGACATTCCGTGTTCAATCAAACCATAAAGATTTTGTAACGTTACTGGTACTGGTGAGGTGACCGTCAAGAGGGGAAACATCTTTACAAACAATACAAATTATGTAAGGCATAACGTGTAGCACCTCGTTTATTTATTTCAACTTAATTGTTTTCTGGACACGGACAGACATATACGGGTTACGCTCCTAGCAATTCGTGGGACGCAGTCTGTCACCTCGTTAGCACAATGATGTCAACTACTCACTTTGACCATAACCGTGAAAAGGCAGATTTAGGCAGTTACAAGGTTACAACTAGCGGCACCGATATTAAGCGCTGGGCGAAAGATGCACAGAAGACCATTACGATTACGTGATTGGCTAGTGCAACGCGCCTGCACCGCCGGCCGTAATTAGTTGTTAGCTCCACGCACACGAGTCTCAACATTGCTTTACCAACAACTGGTTTTTGGTTTCAAAGTTTCCGTTATGGAAATTTCGGTTTACACAATAAGCCTCGTGGACGACCTGATACTCAAGTGAATAACGAAGAATTGAAGGCAATAGTGGAAGCGGATCTATCTCAAACCACTTTTAATTAGCAGCAGCCTTCGGCATAAGTTACAAAACGATACTTATTCATTTGCGCCAAATCGGAAAAGTAAAAAAAACTCGAAAAGTGGGTACCGCACGAATTGACTGAAGCAAACCAACAAACACGCGTCGCTTGCTGCGTTTCTTAGCTCAATCGTCACATTTTTTTTTTACATTTATTGAGGTAAAAACACAGCGTTGAAATACAGATTCGGAAATAATAATGATGTGAAAGAAAATAATACTAATTTCAACACCAGGGCCCTAACCATGAACTGTTAAAACAATCACAAATCTGTCAAACATTATCATTTCTGTCAAATTTTGTATGAAATGACGTACCAAAATTGACAGATTTGACAACTTTGAGATTGTTTTTAGAGTTCATGGTTAGGGGGCTGGCCATAACCATGACCTCTTAAAACAATCACAAATATGTCAAACATTATCATTTCTGTCAAATTTTGTATAAAATGACGTACCAAAATTGACAGATTTGACAACTTTGAGATTGTTTTAAGAGTTCATGGTTATGGCCCATCAACATTTACCACAGGCTAAAAATCAATTTTAAAGCAAACAAAAACTTGAGAGGGTGAATACTAGTCTTACTAGACTATATACATTTTTATTAGTATTAAAGTACTTTTAACTTTATAAAACTAAGTTACATCTAATTTAGCATTAGGTTACTTAGTAACAGCAGTATAATTCTTTCTCTATGGTAACAGTAGTAGATTGCTTACTTATAGGTAAGCAATGCAGGCAAGATTAAGATTTAAGTAAGTGAATTTTACAT
Source organism: Anania fuscalis (assembly GCA_950371115.1). Lineage (NCBI taxonomy): Eukaryota > Metazoa > Arthropoda > Insecta > Lepidoptera > Crambidae > Anania > Anania fuscalis. The sequence continues at coordinate 11,390,095 of OX493335.1, read as the reverse complement.
TTTCTTAATTATATTTTTATAATTTTATTTTTATTTTAAAAAAATTGGTGCTATTGCTTTTGAGTATTAGTTAGTGGGCATAAAGTTCAAATATCTACTATTGTGGGGCTAGTCACAGCTGCGCAGTTTTTCAATTATTATTTTTTTGAAAGTATTAGGGCGTTGCCAGAATATTAATTACATTTAATATATTACAAGTCGAAATAGTGGTGAAAGTTTTGTAGCGTTTGTCTAAAAGTGTTATCGATTTAGTTAGTGCACTAGAAGTGGCAAACATTTGAAAATAATTACGGCTGTGACCTCTAGTAGGGACTCTGTAACACAATTTATTTATAACGGGTGTACAATCGTATCTGTGATGGCATAGGTCATACAATAATATAGCCTCAAGTTTCTTACGTCTTTGTTTGAGATTCAAGAGCTTATATTGTACGACAAACGGTTACGAAAGAATCTAAAATGCATGGCACGTTAAAACTTTTTTTGAATCTTCTTATAATGAGGGGGTTTTGAACCGTATCGTATCCTGTACGACAATCGGAAGCGATTATCACAATGGATTAACCCTGGAGAACTAGCAAAACCTTGCCCTAAGCGGAAACTGACTAAAAAGAAGATTCTTGTTAGTGTTTGGTGGAACAGTGCCGGTGTTATCCACTACAGCTTCTTGAGATTAGGCCAGACGATTCTACAGACTTGTATTGCCTTGCCAACAATTGCAAACAATGATGGAAAAGCTCGCCATTAAACAACCGAGACGAGACTGGTGAATTGCTCTAGCCCACTGCTCCTTCAGGGTAACGCTAGACTACACACTGCACATCAAACGGTCGCCATATTCTCCAGATCTTGCCCCAACCAATTACCACTTTTTTTTTTAATTGGAGAAATTTTTACAAAAAAAAAACCAATCTGATGATAGGCAGTCAAAACCGCCTTCAAACAGGTCATAGATTCTCGCTCCCGGGATTTTTTATTCTAAATGGATCAATGATCTGCCTATAAAATAGCGGAAGTGTATCGATAACAACGGCGCATACTTCGATTGATTAAATAATAATTACATTAAAAAAAGTTGTTTTACTTTTTTTATCTGCCTGCCTGCGTAAGTAAGATTTTGTTTGTAAACACTATTCTTTAAATTGATTTCAATGGTTATATCCTTATTAATTTAGTCAGAAAATAAGATTGTCTCATTGGCATTGTTTAAGTTTTGTTCTTGGAAAGAATCATTATTTCGTTTTAAAACGTATTTTATTTTATAGTATTTAATTTCGTCAGTAAACGTGCAATGTTTTTTTGTTAGTCCTTGCAGCAGGCCTACGATTCGAAATACCATGATGGTTGCATTTATCGCGTGATCATCAGGACAAAATAAAGCTTTGTTTGACACACCTGATAGAACTTCTCTTTCGGTCTTTACCACGTGATGAACGCAACCATAATATTCCTATATATTTGTTGTTTCACTTGATACTGACCGGCAATTTCATTTGTAAGGACAGGTCCTTACATATGAAATTTCCGTCAGTGATATTAGTTTTCTATAAAAGCTATCATCATCATTTCAGCCTATTCAGTCCACTGCTGGCCGTCATAAGCCTTCCCTCAAAGAGCGCCAAAGAGCACGATCTCCTGCTTTTTTTCATCCAGCCACTGTCAGCCATTTTTCTAAGGTCGTCGATTCATCGAGCTTTCGGGCGTCCTACACTAAGTCTGCGAAGGCGTGGTCTTCACTCGAGAAATATAATAGGGCATAAAATTTATTTACTATTGTAATAATCTATATCACGCAATACTTTCATCCATTGCAACAGGGTATATATATAGGTAATGATATATCAAGCCAAGACGAGCCTATGCTAACTTATGCATAATATACTATGGTGAAGTCAGAAACATGATATAATTATTTTAAAAAAAAAACATACAAATCGGATTCAAAAATATTTGTTTTGTATAAAAATTAAAAAAATAAAATGAGAATAAATTTATGACTTCACCATACTATTTATATGCTAGTTTTGCTTTGATATACGATTTACCTAACACCCTGTATATTCTCTGACCTGTCGCAAAGTCATTGATCATCGGTGTCGGTGAATTAAAATCTATAAGTAAATATAAGACTATATAACACACATTCCTCTGATTCTAAGGTAAAAAGGAACTGTGCCAGAAAACCCAGACCCGAGACACTTAGACAATGCTCTAAGACATTGACCCTTAAAGCATTAAATGCTCTAAGACATTGATCCGACGTGTACGTTCGCGCAGCAAAAAGTATCGCCTTTTCAAGGATTGGATGATGCAGATAATTAGTGCCCTATATCGTGTAAATGTGCCCGAAATTTTATATTTGTGCCTCCAACAGCTTCAGATTAATTTAAGAAAAACGGATTCTGCTGCACGAACGTTCGCCCAGCAATTTTTTTTTTAATTGATGGGCCTAGCTGTATATTAAATATGCAAAAAGATAGCTCACATACGATCATAAATGTGCCGTGAAAGCCAGATATGTGCCTCTTAAGATATCAGAGTTATTTAGTTTTTTGCTGGGCAAACGTTTTGGTGATTGCTGTATATCGGAAACGGTTGAACGCACATTCATAATTTTTTGTATACAGATTCGGTACATTTGTGCCTATTTGTGCCGGAATTAACATTAACATGACTAGCATGATTCAGACGCAATTCTTTTATTTCCTAAAAAACGGAAAAATGCTCTGGCTCCTGAACGAACAAGACTAAGGACTTGGCGATAGTGCCGACTGGTAGCCATTGTATATTTACATGATCCTGTAAAGTTTCGCGGGCCTACTACATATCTTTTCCCGATTTCTTAACGATTTTGTCTTTTTTTTGAGGTTATCTTGAGTGAAATTACTTAGAATACGAAAACACTAGTTTCCTGTGAGCTGGCTTATTACATGCTTCTACAATAATATGAGCGCTGTTTTAAGAATACTTATGCAAAAAATCATGTATGTATACCCATTACTTTAGACAATAACGATAAAAAACCATTCTAAATATTTTTGGTAGATTATCCGACCAAATTGTAGCGAACATTAAAAAGCGGCCGCACGATACATCAAACTATCCTTCCGCACTTGATGGCGTTGTAACGAAAAAATAGTACAGATGCGTACAGAATCATTAAGTTGGAAAATAGTTTATATTAGGGACATGAAATAAAATGTGAATTGTTTTTTTTGTACATAATAATACACTATAATTTGTAATTTATTATTATAAATAAATTGACGACCTTTTGAGATTATAATGAATGATTTTGCACCATAAATCTATACCTAACTACATAGCTTGATAGCTGATTAATCTTGATAACTTGATGTGCCATTGACAGTATATTTTTTTTTTTTAGTTGTTAAGTCAAGCAATTTGGATAAAAGGAGATAACAAAACAATATTGGTAATTTTTATATTGATTTATTTTTTGTATACAATAATAAACAATGAATAATGGTTAGGTGCTATTTGTACCTTTTAGATGATTAAAACGTGTACAATAAAATTAACATTACAAATAAATAAAAAAGGCAAATTTAACTTAATTCCTAAACACAACAAAAAGTGTTCTAAATATTACATAACAAAAAATGGATAATATTGATGGACAAGAAATTTTATACTTCGTTATCGCTTCAAACAGCTTAATCAGCTATCAAGCTACGTAGGTATAAATAAATGGTAATTTTTGACGAACTCCGTAGCCAAGAGTCGAGCACGCCGGACTAATATGGTGTCGTTATCTCTGAGGTTCCGGGTTCGATCCCCGGTCGGGTCAATGTAGGAAACGAACTTTTTTATATTGTCTCGGGTCTGGGTGTTGTGGTAACGTCTTTGTTTATTTTTCTATAACACAAGTGCTTTAGCTACTTACCATAGGATCAGAGCAATGATTGTGATGTTGTCCAATATTTATTTATTTTTTATTATTATTTATTTCATTCATTCATTATATAATTTATTTTAAATAATAAATTACAAATTATAGTGTATTATTAGGTACAAAAAAACAATTCACATTTTATTTCATGTCCCAAATACCTATAAACTATTTTCCAACTTAACAATTCTGTACGCAACTGTACTATTTAAATTTCATTACAACACCATCAAGCGAGGAAGGATAGTTTGATGTATCGTGCGGCCGCTTTTTAATGTTCACTACAATTTGGTCGGATAATCTACCAAAAATATTTCGAATGGTTTTTTATCGTTATTGTCTAAAGTAATGGGTATACATACATGATTGCATACGTATTCTTAAAACAGCGCTCATATTATTGTAGAAGTATGTAATAAGCCAGCTCACAGGAAACTAGTGTTTTCGTATTCTAAGTCATTTCACTCAAGATAACCTCAAAAAAAAGGACAAAATCGGGAAGAAATCGGAAATGATATGTAGTAGGCCCGCGAAACTTTACAGGATCATGTACATATACAATGGCTACCAGTCGGCACTAACGCGAAGTCCTTGGTCTTGTTCGTTCAGGAGCCAGAGCATTTTTCCGTTTTTAGGAAATAAAAGAATTGCATCTGAATTATGCTAGTCATGTTAATGATAATTCCGGCACAAATAGGCACAAATGTACCGAATCTGTATACAAAAAATCATGAATGTGCGTTCAACCGTTTCCGATATACAGCAATCACCAAAACGTTCGCCCAGCAAAAAACTAAATAACTCTGATATCTTAAGAGGCACATATCTGGCTTTCACGGCACATTTATGATCGTATGTGAGCTATCTTTTTGCATATTTAATATAAAGCTAGGCCCATCAATTAAAAAAAAAATTGCTGGGCGAACGTTCGTGCAGCAGAATCCGTTTTTCTTAAATTAATCTGAAGCTGTTGGAGGCACAAATATAAAATTTCGGGCACATTTACACGATATAGGGCACTAATTATCTGCATCATCCAATCCTTGAAAAGGCGATACTTTTTGCTTCGTGAACGTACACGATCCGACCGGAATTCGAACCTGTAACTTCTCGGTTACGGAGGTCATCGTTATTAAACGTACCTAATTTATTTAACGGCCAGTGGCCAATTATTTAAAATGACGAAAAATAATGAATTAATTACTGTTATGTCCGAGTGGAGTATCAGGTGTTTCTTACTTAGTACTTAATATTTTTGGGAACATAGATTTTAAGAAAGATCTAGGTCCGTAGGAAAGAGTTTGGGACTAGGCAAAATTGGCGAGATTCTGAAACGATACAATAATATAGATCTACTGTAGGAGCTTGTTATTCGAAGTTAATTATTATTGCCACCTCTTATTTTTATTTAGCAATTTCGAAGCCATGAACCTGGGAAAAGGCAGAGAAGGTTTTCTAAGGAACTTGTAAGATGTCGTTGAGTTATAAACCATCTAAATTGCAGAACTTAAGTCGGTTAGGAGTTTTGAATTAAAATGAGGTACTTACATAAACAATCGATCAAGCTATAAAATAACTTTTACCTAATACTGTTTGATCAGTTTAAAATAAAACACATGGTTTTGCTTTTGATATTGTTTAATATCATGAATATCTTTGGTTTTTATGCATCGTACAGCCTTACGTGGAATAAACAACCGTTGAGAAAGAAGGAATTGAAAAGATTATATTCAATTAACTCTTATTACATTTTAGAATTAACGAATTATTGCATGAGAAGCAGTTTGGTTTTACTAAAGGTAGAAACACAACTGATACGGGAGTTGCACTCATTACGCATATATTCGATGCATTTGAAAAAAAGCAAGATGCTTTAAGAGTGTTTTGTGATTTGTCTAAAGCATTCGATTGTGTAGATCACAAAACGTTAATAATTAAATTACGGGATTATGGTGTCTCGAATAATTCAGGAAATTTGTAAGAGTCATACCTCACTGACAGATTGCAAACAGTTAGTATTAATGGAACTGACTCTTCTGGAGCCCCATTACGCATGGGTGTGCCCCATGTCTCTATATTGGGACCTTTATTATTCCTAATATATATAAATGACCTTCCTTACTTTACTAAAGACCTTTGTGAGATAGTATTGTTTGCAGATGATACATCTTTGATTTTTAAAACTGACAGAGGTAAAGCTACCTTCGACGATGTGAATGATGCTCTTTCACAAGTAGTACGCTGGTTTACTGCCAACAATCTCCTACTAAATGCGAAAAAAAAACAAGTGCATTAAATTCACTATGCCCAATGTAAGGCAGGTCAGTAGGTACGCATATAAATGTGTCAGACGATCATATAGATGCGGTTGATTCAACAACATTTTTGGGAATCACATGAGACTCACGACTGCAATAGGGTCCCCATATAAATGCCCTGTCAGGAAGGCTCAGTTCAGCTGCTTATGCTGTGAGGAAAATAAGGCTTTTAACTGATGTCGAAACGGCAAGACTAGTATACTTCAGTTATTTTCATAGTTTGTTGTCGTATGGTCTATTGCTATGGGGCTCAGCTGCTGACTTTGAATCAATCTTTGTGTTGCAGAAAAGAGCCGTACGTGCAATATACTGTCTTGGTCCTCGAGAGTCTCTGAGGGAGGATTTTAAAGAGATCAACATATTAACCGTTGCGTCCCAATACATTTTTGAAAATATTATGTATGTAAGAAAAAATCTAAGTTTGTTTAGTCTAAATAGTTATTTACATCATTATAATACTAGTAATAAAAATAAGCTTGCCGTTCCGTGCTTCAGATTAAAAAGAGTTGGTAAATCATTTATGGGAAATGGTATAAAATTTTTCAATAAATTACCACAAACTCGTGTTGAACTACCGATTCATGAGTTCGAAATCCACATTAAAAAAGTCCTAATGACAAAAGGATACTACAAATTAGAAGATTATTAAAACGACAAGAGTGTATGGACTTAAACTGCCTAGCTCGCACTTACTAATTGTCCTGTAAAATGTATTTCCTGTAAAATCAGGCTGAAAAAGGTGATGAGTTTGTTGCGCCGTTTCTTCTTATCACCAGCCTATATGTAGTCCCGAAGCGGTGGTAGGGCTAAGTTATATTTTGGGACGTGTATAAGTGCCTGGAGGAGGGCCTACATACAGAATAAATCATTTCCAAGAAAGTTTTTTGAGTGGCGACCACGAAAGGAAGTCGCAGCGTGGGCAGGCCTGCCACCCGGAGAACTGGCGACCTAGTCATAAAATAATTATGAATAAAGGATAAGTAAGTATTACAAAGTCGAGAAGTTGTTGCTGCGAGTTTTTTTTATAGTTTAAGGTTTGTTCCCCGAATTTGAAATACATAGCCACGAAATAAGTGTGATACAAATATCGTATAAAGATACATAACACAGGAAACTATTCAAGAGCAAAACACAAAAAAAAATTAAAAGGATCAAATGCGCTGGTGGCAACTTTGTCTGTAAACGCTATTTAAACAGTTTTGGGTGATAAATTATTTTATCGGCAGTTTTGGTAACTGGTATTGCAGTAAATTGCTTGATATGCTTGTCTCGCCATTTCTGCTTTTCGCTGCAATAGTTTTGCGATACGGTCGATAGGTACATCAATAGTAGAAACACCGTGCTAGTGAAAGGAAATACATCACTATCTCGCGAATCGATAGTGTTACTCGTACAGCGTACCGCATGTTGTCTATTATTGCCGCACATTGACGCTGTTATAACGAAATAGCGATGATATTTACTTCGAACGGCGACACTGTTCAAAAACAACATTGCTTCCTTATGAGTCCAGTTCCTCGTGACCTTCGGAAAACTTCTCATCCAATTGCGTTTACCTTAACGAGAGCATAATTAGGTATTGACTCGATCGATGAATAAAAAAAAATGTAGGCAAGTTAGGAATTCCATTGTTATCATCTATTATAGGTATGTATAGTAAAAGCAATTCTTGGCGTTACGTTTTCTAGATTTTTAGTTTACTAATTAAATAGATTTTTATTATTACATGTCACACCTGCGCTTCCCTTTGCGTGGAGCCACAGCTCCCATCATCGGGTGATTGAGAAGTACTTCAGCCTTAGACAGTGAGCTGTTGACGCGGACCAGAAGGACCCATGAATCGGCTAGACCGCTGCAAGACACCTCATGAGTCACGAGGTGTCTTTGTTGTAAGTAATGCTGTATCTACACAGTTCTGAACAGAGTTCGCGTCAGTGGTGGCGTACGTATCATAATCCCCAAAGTTAATAATACCTTCAACTGAAATACCTACGTTTGAAACGTCGAAATTTAAAATACCGAATGTATGAAATAACCGATATACCAATGATCAATATGCCTATTTTCAAAATCCCGAAAGATCAAAATTCATAAAGTTCAAATCCCGAATGATCAAAATCCCGACGCGCGATTCATATACCTACAGTTGGTATGCCGAAGTTTAAAACACCAAAGTAAATATACTACTCTGTTAAGAAAGTACCGGCAAAAGATTAATAATACACAAAATGTTAGTTATTCATCCAAATTTATTTTATCACCTTCAAGGCTTCAAAGTATGCTCCTTCAGAAGCGATACACTTACGCCAACGAATAATCCAATCATCAAAACATTTTTAAACGCTTTTTCCGGAATCGAGTTCAGTTCTCGCCGCGAATTCTCCTTTATGTCTTCTACCGAATGAAACCGGGTGCCACAAAGTGGTAATTTGAGTTAAGGAAAAAGAAAGAAGTCGACTAGAGCCATATCTGGTGAATAAGGTGGCTCCTGGTATTTGTTCAGTTTTTGGTCAAAAATTCGTTCACAATGATGACTTTGTGGGAAGGCGCATTATCGTGGTGCAAAATTCAAGAATTTTCATTCCACAAATCTGGCCTTTTTCGTCTAATTTGCTCTCTTAAACGCCGCATAACGCTTAAATAATACTCTTTTTTATCGTTTGACCTTCTGGCAAGAATTCTGAGTGCACAACACCGCGACAGTCAAAGAAAACAGTCAACATGACTTTGACTTTCGATCGAGTTTGGCGCGGTTTCTTCGGTTTCGGTTCAGTTGGAAACTTGGAAGGCGCCACTCCGAAGCTTCTTGACTAGTTTGCATGTCAAACTCGTAAACCCACGTCTCGACACCAGTAACAATGCGTTTCATGAATGTTGGGTCGGAATTGACTCGTTCTAGCATTTCCTCAGCGACTCTTATGCGATTGAGTTTTTGGAGAAAATTCAGGTCTTTTGGGACAAGCCAGCGGTAACATGTTTCATACCCAATTGATTATTTAAAATGGTACGAATCGACTCGTGCGACACAGAAAGTTCGACGGCTAGCTCTCTCAACAAACTTGAATGAGGATTTTCAGTCACTATTTCCTTCACTTTTGCGATGTTATCTTCAGTAGCAGACGTTGATGGCCTACCAGAGCAAGGCAAATCGTCCATCACTTCTCTACCGCTTTTTAACGCTTTATACCACTCATAAACACGTGTTTATTGTAAAGTCGATAAACCGTAAGCCTTCTGTAACATTTTCAGAGACTCCGAACACGAAATCCCATTGGCGATGCAAAATTTAAGACAAACTGTTTGTTCAATGTTTTTGTCCATTATGAAATTCGCAATACACGCTAGATATGGTATAACTAAAAACAATACTGTAGCTGATCTAATTACCAGATGTAACTCAAACTCCGCGCCAAAATGGAAAATAGTTGTGCCAATCTAACAACAACAAAAAAAATATAATTTTGAATTTGGAACCATAAACAAATCATCAATTCCCGAAACTGTTGACAGAATGTATATAAATATTTCTATCACGGTATTCTAACAAAAAGTTTCCTTTTAAGCTAGACTTGGAATAGAGCGCTGGGCAGCCGCTGCCGCGGCACGCTCACAACGCTCGCTGCGCTCGCTCCGTTCGCTCGTCTTCGCGCTGTGTGTGGTCACTGTTCTAACCTAACCTAACCCAGACGAGATTTTTGACAAGTTTTGACTTATTATATTGTATTGTTAGATATAAGGTCAACATTTCAATAAGTGAAAACTTGTCAAAAATCTCGTATGGGTTAGGTTAGGTTAGAACAGTGACCACACAGCGCGAAGGCGAGCGAACGGAGCGAGCGCAGCGAGCGTAGTGAGCGTGCCGTGGCAGCGGCCGCCGAGCGCTCTATTAGGAAACTTTTGTTAGAATACCGTGATAGAAATATTTAAATAATATGCTTATAATAATATAAGCATAATATTCATATGTTCATAGGTATTATAAAATTCGGTATTTTTACTTTCTGGTTTTGATACTTTCGGTATATTGAACTTTCAGTCATATCAACAGTCGGCATTCTAACATTCGGCATTTCAATATTCGGCGTTCCGATCATAGGTCTTATGAGATTCGGTATTTTTAATTTTTAGGATTTTGAAATTTCGGTATTTAGAACTTTCGATCATATAAACATTCGGTATTTTAATTTTTGGCCGTCCGTCAATAGGTCTGATGAAATTCGGTTTTTTAAAATTCGGGATTATAATACGTACCCCGTAAGTGGCAGGCACCTGCAAATAGATTATATTATTCATGTTGAAATTTAAACCGGTGCTGGCGGTCTAACCTTGGGCAAGGCCGCCGAGTTGGTGGATGAAGCATTTAAATAGCGGTAATATATTATGAAATACATTTTTGAATTGTCTAAATAGCGCCTAGACAAATTTTTAAAGCAATCTTTCAGTGGGTATGATATTAATTGAAGCAAATAATTGTGTGTTAATTATCACCATTTCGGGTACATAAACGCGTCTCAAAAGATTCTGAATGAACAAACTGTAGTTATAGGAAATGCTACAACTGAAACACCCTTTAATTAATATAATCACGGTTTTTTATACATATAATTTGAATTAAGCATTTTTATTAACGTTAAAGTTTAAATCATATAGTTCGATTTACCAAAGAATGTAATTTATTTCAAATAAATAAATACCTACTCGAATGTCACAGTAATATAGGCCAGATATGTGCATACATAAACAATTAGGTAGTACAACATTATACATAGATACCGATTTTATCAGTAACTGGTGGTAAAATTCCGTTGTGCAACGGTCATATCAATTATAACTGTTCTTTACGAGTATTTAAGTAACCAATGCAACAATGAAGTCCCTATTTTATTAATTTGTTTACCATTTAAGTAGGAGGTACTTATTATCAATGTACACATAAGGTATTTTTAACCGACTTCAAAAAAAAGGAGGAGGTTCTCAATTAGTCTGAATGTTGTTTTTTTTCTGTTAGTTACGCGATTACGCCGTCAATTACGGACCGATTTCAAAAATTATTTTTTAGTTTGAAAGGGTATACTCCCGAGGTGGTCCCATTTACACCAAGTCAGATTCTGATGATGGGATCCCTGGGAAATCGAGGGCAACCCTCAATTTTTATAGGCACCTATAATGTTTTGCATATATTTTCTGACTCAATGCTGATTTTTGGGTCTGGTAATCATCATGCCATGTTGCTGACCTGAAGATGGAAGCCACAGAACTCCTTAACGGATAGGAGTTAGAAGATAATACTGCAATTTGTCGACAGAACGTATTTCGCAGTGTGTTGAGCAGACGTGGAGCTTATGAGGTACCAGACCGCCAATTTTTATTTACCCGCACACACAGTAACGAAAAAAAAATTAAAAGTTCCTTTCTTAATTTGACTTGTTATTTAACGCAAAACCTTATCCTATGGTTTCGACACCAAAATAGCCGCCGTTCTGGTTGAAGTGTAGGTAAACCCTTTTCTTAAGACTTAAAAATTTTCGTCAAAAAATTTACCCTATATAACACCTTATTTTTATCATACCATTGATTGGGGGGTGCATAGAGGACCAATATTAGTGAAGGTTACTTTGCTGTAAAGTCATTTTCGGCGAAGTTAGGAGGGAAAAAATAGAGGACTTAACACTTAAAATTGTAAAATAAAAAAAGTTTAATAAAAAACTAAAAACCGACTTCAAAATGAAACTCGGTGCCAGCCATCGAGAGTTAAAATGTGTTTATTCGCACCGACTCCAAAAAGAACTGATTAGGTATGTTTTAGTCAATATTATTTTTCGCTTTTTAGTTTCATTTGAAGTCGGTTTTTAGTTTTTTATTAAACTTTTTATTATAACATTATTTATTTCTCTTGACATAAGTAAAACAGACTGACTATAAAAAGTGGTAACACAATAATTATTGATGTTGGAGGGGTAGCGTGTGTCAAATAATATGATAGTGAACGGACTAAACCATGGATTAGGGGCCTAGATTTTGTTTGGTGTTTAACGTTGGTCGTGACTTGACCTTGCCGGACTTTAAAATACGTCGCTATCTTCTGTTTTAGCCGACATCAAAAAAGGAGGAGGTTCTCAATTCGACTGAATGTTGTTGTTTTTTTTGTATGTTTGTTACGCGATTACGCCGTCAATTATGGACCGATTTCAAAATGTCTTTTTTCGTTTGAAAGGGTATACTCTCGCTCTTTTTTTTTCGTTACTGGATGTGCGGGTTTACGCAAAAAAATAAAAACTGGCGGTCTGGTACCTCATAAGCTCCAATTTGTACATAAATATTTCAAGGTGTTACCAACTCTGTAAAAAGTTTTGCGTTAGTACAGAGACATGATTTGGTAATTTACTCATGTGACATGCTCAAAACCAGTTTTTTTTCCGTTTAAATACATCAGTCCTCAGATGGCTAGAATAAAAGTATTCACGATTTTATAGATTTCCCTACCCAAAACTACAACTCCTGCAGCCTAAAGACAGAGAGATCCCAATCTAAATAGGTGTGTTGTGGTTCTGTCGTTTTTGGTGGTTTCTCATATAGTTTAAAAGTGCTTAGCTAAATTATAAATAAAGGAATAAGGCGAGGTTTATAGATGTCGCAGTAAAATAGATAAAGCCGTAATATAGATATATCCCTAGGGATATAAGTATATCACTAAACTTGTGACCGTTTCATAACTACATTCCTAGTGAGATAGTAATGAATTGCTTTCGTATAACTATGTTTCGGTATATAATTATATCCCTAGGGATATATCTATATTACGGCTTTATCTATCTTACTGCGACATAGATACTACTACCCACATTTGCTTATTCATTTTCTCGTGAACCATAGAGGGTACTATATTTTTAGTAATGCTTTTAAAACGACGTTACATCATAATCGTTTGATTTTAATTTCAAAGCTTTTTAGTGCTTCAAATTGGTCAATTCACTGGAAATAAAATGGATGTAACTGCAATTAGTAGTACGCCTGATGTGTTCTTGATGAATTATGGTTACGTTGCAACATGCACATCTACACAAGTAAGTAAATAGTTTATTTAATTAATATACCAATGTAGGCCTGACTTACAGATCTAAGTACGATTCTAGTTGATATTTGGATATAAGTTATTTTAAATAATTTTTAGCTGGCATTTTTGTTCTTTTAAAGGATGCTGTAAATTCCAACGTCGCTGCTATTTATGGAAGGAAAACGGGTATGTTTGACCTTTGTGTCTTTAGAGAAAAAAATCTAAAGCCTCATAGAACAAAATAAAGTTGTAATTTAGGATTAAGTAGCTAGGCTTTTTAGTAGGGTTTCACTCAGATTCATTCAGTGAATTAATAATCAATTAGTGTTAAGTTACAAGAGTGTGCATCGGCGTGTAGGTAGTATATTTTTATTTTTTGAAGTAAAGTACTTACACGTAGGAAATTATTTTATTTGCAATGCAGGTTATAAAAGAAAGGTGTACCTATTTAGAACTTAAAGGGTTGATTCTACTGCGCAAATACAACAACTTTTTCTATGGGACCATTACCAAAATTTTAAAAATAAAGTTAGTCATACAGTAAGTTTTTTCTCAAAATAATGGAATAAATATAGTAATTTTGGGAAGTTTATGAAAAGAATTTACAGATTTTACAGCTTAAAATAATTATTTGTTTTTCCCTGTGTATTTGACTTGTATTTTCGGCATCATTTTGTGCACGAAGGATTTATTATATTTTTTTTAAATAAGTGTATGTTAGTTTAGTAGCGACTGAGAAACGTGCATGTGTTTCGTATATTTTTGTTATTTAACAAAATAAAATCGTTGCCATCTCTGAGGCCCAGGATTCGATAGCCAGTTACGTTGTAGAAAAACGAACTTTTCTTTATTGTCTTGGGTCAGGGTATTGTGATACCGTCGTTGTTTCTGAAGTTTTAAAAAGATCTAAGCAGCTCATAGCCTTAAAGCACAGTTATTAGAGAATTTTAGTAATATTTGACATGACCTCATAAAGACCCATTTAGCCCAGGAAAACAAGACACAATCGAAATTTTACTATTGTTTGTTACGCGTTCTCATAGGTCCGTTTAGTATTTTGCATTTAAAGAAGACGGATCACGGTCCATAGATAATTTACCCACGTGCGACAGCATCAGCAATAATTAGTCTCTCAAAATAAAATAAGTTAAATAAATATGGAATACTTTGGAACTCCACCCTTACCTCCGTCCTTTGTTAAAGGACAAACAACTGTCTCTGAACAAAGTTTTACAGTATTTGACAGTAAGGGTGGCGTTCACATGTATGCTATTTTTTGGCCTAATTCTCATCAATCTTTTGAGATACTAATCATTGCTATCGGACGTGAGGCCATTTTGATCCGTTTTCTTTATGTAAATAAGTACCACGTTTTTTCAATATTATACTTATTCTGCCTTCCTTTTTGTCAGATGCGTTGAGTGCTGTAAAGCTAGACCCAGCTGTGCTGGAAGCCCAGGTGACTCTCAATTCGGCACCGGAGTCTGCTGAGGACATTCCTCAGATTGCTCGTATGAATTCGCAGACATTACCCTCTGAAAAAGGTAATATACTCGCAGTAAGTGAGTGCCGTGAAGGCATCTCGATCTACACACGTGTTGCAAGTGCTCTTTAGGCAATCGGCCAAAAGTTCAGGGGGCCTAGCGCGAAAGTGTATCTAGGCCCCCAGGCTACAACGGATAAGATCAAACTTACCAGTGCTAATGATCTACATGAAAGCCTAGTATTTTGACAATCTTTGATATTGATGCCTTGTAATTGTGTTTGTTACTGATACGAGGTTTAAACATAAACACTTCTTACACGTTTTTGCTACTGATAAAGCCGAAACTATTACTAATTTGGTATGCAACATCTAAATCGTTAATATAAATTGAATGTTACATATTTATGGTCTAGCTTGGAGTAAGTTAGTTGTTTCAGTGTGGCTGTGTAGTATTTGTATTCTGTTTAGTCCCTAATAAAAACTGTTATTTAACAATAAGCTGCCTTTTAAAAGTTTATTATTCTATGATTAATTACGAGTATTAATAGATAGCTAAGATACAAGCAAAATTGTTGCTTACTTTAAGTACTAAGTAAAATTTTAATCATTAATTAAACACAATTTTTGTATGGAATAAAATATCTATCTTGTTTTTATATCTATTTTATCTTAGCTTATTGTACCTGCACTCTGCATTTGAGGTCCTATCTTTTGTATTTATTCACTTAATTTTAGGGTATGTATGATACATGAGACTGAAGTCTTAGTACTAAAATAGGCGGAGCATGACATGCCGTTGTTAATTGCAAATGACAAATTGAAAAAAACACTGCTCAATTAACCGTATGCTATCTACACTTTTACTTTTACAATTGAAATATTTTTAGAGTTGAACACGCAGTCAAAGTTGGACTTCAAAGCGATGGTGATGAAGCAAGAAGAAGCACTCTTGTCTTTGACCCCGCAGCAGCTGGAACTGCTCATGAAATTCACCCACACCTTGCGAAGACAGCGACAGGTGCTTCAGAAACAGCTGGTAATTAATATAAGTCTACAAACATAGTTTATTTGCTATTATAAGCATATTGACCTTAATAAGATCTTGATGTGCGAGTAAAAGTAGTAGAATCATCGCCTAGAAAGGAGTTACTAATCATTGAAGACCGTAAAGGTAGTATTTCTATAACGGCTATCTATAGTTGCTATTGATCAGTGCTTTTCAAAGACCCTCTGGGGGTCGCGAACTCGCGAGAGGTCAAGAGGACTATCTCAGTAAAATAAAATTTAGAAAGATAGATTTATTGAGGAAATGTTAACAAAAAGGATGTATTCGTAAATATTGCATTTTTGTTAATTAAGCGTCGTTGTTAAATAATTATAATAAGGTCGGGGTGTCGCGAAATATTTTTCTTACTATGGGCGTAAGGTTGAAAAACACTGCTATAGCAAATAAATAATTGACCTGTTTGTTTAATTTAGGACTAGATAGTTGGAGAAAATTTTGCTAGAATTTATTTATTTTGGTAATTTATTTTTACACTAAGTAATATTTATCCTAAGCCTAATTATTCATCTCATCACCAGTATACTACGGAAGTAAAATGTTCTGTTTATACGTTTCAGGAGTGCTCATTTTGCAAAAACAACGGAGAGTCAGTATCTTGGTACTCCTCCCATTGCCTGAAGGATGGACGTGGACGTGTCAAATGCCCGGTACTAAGAGCGTTTAGATGTCACCTCTGCGGGGCTACGGGAGATCGCGCGCATACCATCAAGTATTGTCCAGAAAATATCTTATTAGACGCAGGTACGGTGCGATCCTATTCCTTGTAATAACACATCAAAAGAGATATTCTGATAATTTTATTACAGTAAACAAACAAAAAGATACATTGATAGACAAGGGAGTGGCCTTGCATGCAACCCGTCTATTACTTACGCATTTTAAATTTAAATTAATCCATATATACTACTAGTCATGGATCGTAAATAATTACATAGTGTAATATTATCTATAATTATAAAAAACGTAAAAACTCAAACACGCCTTAACAAATTAGTTGAGTAACAATATATTATAGGATATAATCTACGTTGGATAATTTTTATCAACCTTTTTTTTGTTTCCGACGGATGATTATCCATTTTTCTTTGGCTTGATATTAAAGACAAAGTCGCAGACACAAGCTAGGATCATTTGTTATACCTAATACATATATACATAGTTGCTTCGGGATGCCATGCAGGACCTTTTTTACAAAGACACGAATTTCAAATGTTTCTTGCAAATAAAGTGCGTATTATTATGTACGGACGAGCACCTATGAAAATAAATGTTTTGTTTGTCTGCGTGCGTTCCTAAAGCATTGCATTTGCCATGAAACTTTGGTGCGCTGTTTTTTTTCAGTTTTGCATGAAACCCTACGATTTATCATAGTTTTACATATGTTTACTAAAATGACTATTTACCATTTCAAATAAATAAAAATGTTATTCTAATGCAATTGAAATTGAAACACGACCAGTATTTTGATGCAGTTTTTGTACCTACCTGCCAATATATTTTCTATTTTATTAGACCATAAGACTTACCGTCAGCTACCGTCAGTCAGGCACGTGTAGATAGAAATAGAAATATTTACTTCTGTTGTTGATTCCGTTACTTTCCTAATTTCTGAATAAATCATGATCTATCATTCCGAGCTTCCTGTAGGTACCCTACCTACTTATTGTCATGGCATGGCGTATCAAGATTGAGGACAATAACCTTAAAACTGTATTTTTACAACGTCAAAGTATAAACAAACATCTTCGAATCTGGCGAATACTTATAATAATTATTAAATTGAAAAAAAAATAGTGAAATATGAACACTTAGTTGATGAAACTTTGATTTGATTTGATTTAACATGAACATTTTCATTAGTGTCTTGTTTTTACTCAAAAGAACCAGACAAAACAGATATACTTACATAATGTTTTTATTTTACTGCTAGCTTTTTCTAAACAAGATTTATGAGTATTCATGTAATTTCTAACATTTCTTGAAGTAAGAAACATATTATACATGTGTATTTTTACATAATTTATTTTCTTTTTCAGATTACTGGAGTCGTGCAAGTAGCATGTGACACCCTTGTTTGAATAAATATACTTTTAAAAACAATAGAGTAGGTAATTTTCTTTACCAACTTCCACGTTAAGAATTACAATATGTAGGTGGGTAAATAAATAATACGTATAATAAAGATGTGTTGTAGGTTGTATATAGGCAACGGAATGTGCCCACAAACTGAGTATACAATACCGAGTAATTTGGACCAATTTCGTGATACTCAACAAAACGTACCTACTCAAAATAACTCCACTGAAATTAGAACTGCGGCATGCGTAAGCTGAATCAATGACATTGGCAACTTGTATATAATAGGTAGATAAATAGGATTTTCTGAGAAAAGGAAAAGAAGTGATTAAGGTCGTGGAACTAGCAAGTCTAGATCTCAAATTACGAGTAGTCATTTCTATTGATTTAAACGTTAAGGCGTTTTGCAGACGGCGGGGCGGGCCGGGCCGTTCAATTTTACCCACAGGTATACGGTATACTACCAACGCACACGAGGGCAAAAAGACCGCACCGCAGGTGCCCGGCGGACACTGGCGGCGCAGCGGTGTGCTTTGTGTTCGCGGTAAGGGCAGCCGCGGGCATCGACGGGCAGACGCGGTCTTTATTGCTTCGCGGTCAGACCGGGCCCGGCACGCCCCGCCGTCTGCAAAGCGCCTAACAGTCACGGTTTCTTTCAGTTGCTTCGGTGTACATTTGGTGATTTTCGGAGGTAAAATTGCCAATGAATTATTAGAATCAAGTGAATGAGGCCCTGCATTCTGTAATAAGTAGCAAGAATTTGTCTAAAAGGAATAAAAATGGCTGTTCATAAGATGTCTTGATTCGAACACTCGTCATCATCATCATCATCTCAGCCACAGGACGTCCACTGCTGAACATAGGCCTCGCCCAGTGACTTCCAGATCGGCCGATTGGGAGCGGCCTGCATCCAGCGTCGTCCTGCAACCTTGACCAGGTCGTCTGCTCACCTTGTGGGTGGGCGTCCTACGCTGCGCTTGCCGGAACGTGGCCTCCATTCCAGAACCTTTCTGCCCTATCGGCCGTCAGTTCTACGTGCTATGTGCCCCGTCCACTGCCACTTCAGCCGGCTAATCCGTCGGGCTATGTCAGCGACTTTGGTTCGTTCACGGATCTCCTCATTTCTGATTTGAAAAGAAACACCGAGCATAGCCCTTTCCAGAGCGCGCTGTGCAACTTTAAGCTTTCTTATAAGGCCCATAGTAAGAGGCCACGTTTCTGTTCCTTATGTCATCACTGGTAGCACACACTGGTTGTATACTTTCTTCTTTAGGCACTGAGGTATTTTGAACGAGAAGATGTTGCGTAGTTTCCCGAACGCTGCCCATCCGAGTTGGATTCGTCGATTGACCTCTTTCTCAAAATTGGACCTACCAAACTGGATCACTTGTCCCAGGTAAACGTATTTGTCAACAATTTCGAGAATAGAGCTCCCAACTGGTACTGGGTAGGGCGCAACATGGGCATTCGACATAATCTTTGTTTTGTCCATGTTCATCTGAAGACCTACCTGTTAGGAAACTCTATTAAGGCCATCGAGCATTGTACCGAGGTCTTCCAGTGACTCTGCCATGACCACAATATCGTCGGCAAACCGAAGGTGAGTAATGTATTCGCCATTAATGTTGATGCCGAATCCTTCCCATTCCAAGAGTTTAAAAGCATTTTCCAATGCGACGGTGAACAGTTTCGGAGAAATAACGTCTCCCTGCTTTACGCCTCGCTGCAGAGGAATAGCTTTTGTGCTCTGCTCCTGTACTCGGACAGTCATGGTGGCGTTTTTATATAAACATTTCAGCACCTCGATGTACCGATAGGCACCGCTGGAGAGACTGTAGCACTGCCCAAGTCTTTATCGAATCGAAGGCCGTCTCATAGTCCACAAACGCCAAGCATAGTGGTAAGTTATACTCTTCGGTCTTCTATATAACTTGTCGCAGCGTATGGATGTGGTCTATGGTACCAAAGCCTTTTCGGAAACCTGCTTGTTCGGGAGGCTGGAAGTCATCGAACCTACGTGCGAGACAATTCGTGATGACCCTTGAAAACAACTTGTAGACATGGCTCAGAAGCGAGATGGGTCTGTAGTTCTTCAGCAAGGTGTTATCTCCTTTCTTGAAGAAGAGCACCACCACACCTCTGTTCTATGCCTCCGGCGTTATTCCCTCGAGCAAGACGGAGTTAAAGAGTTTCTGAAGGACCTTCAGTACCGGTGTTCCACCTGCTTTCAGAATCTCTGAGGTGATTCCGTCATCACCCGGCGCCTTGTTGTTCCTGAGCTGTTTGAGCGCCATCCTAATCTCATATAGGCTGATGTCCGGGATAAATTTGGTATAGTGTCGGGTCAGCTTAGCTCTTGGATCTGCGGCTGAACTACTAACAGGTTTAGTGACAGAGGTGTATAACTGCCCATAGAACTTTTCAATCTCCCTCAAAACTTCGGCTTTTGTCGACATTACACTACCATCCTCCGTCTCTTGCAAACACTTTGGAGCCTTGGTTTCGCTCTATCGCCTCTTTAATACTATTCGTATTAAAGTTGCGGATATCATGTCGCAAGGACTTCCATGTCCATCTATTGAGCTGCAGATATAACTTAGCGTCAACGGAGGACTGCAGTGTCATTGAACGTCGTTCTGGCATGAGTTTGAGGGTGTGGTCGGTAAGTTTTTCGGTCTGTCTCTTCGACGGGGCTTAAAAAATTTCGACCCTGGACAGTTTCTACAAACCTGTTGTTAATTTCGTCCACTGACTCGTAGTTCTCTAGGCATTCAAAGCGATTTAACAGCTCAAGCTGAAAGCTTTCGGGGCATTAAATATGGGCATTAGAGGGTCGGAGCGTAGACTTCATCAAACGGGACCTTTCTAGCTTGACGTTAATGTTCAATGTGCCTCTAACCATTTGGTGATCGCTACCGGTTTTTCACCCCGTTGATCACGGAGACATCATTGAACACTCGTCGCTCTGTGGTCATGATGAAGTCAATCTCATTTTCGTGGACCCATCGGGACTCATCCAGGTCCACTTCCTCTAAGGCGGCTTCTGGAAAAAGGAATTCATCGCGAAGAGGTCCTCCTTCTCCAGAAATTCGGCCAGCCTTTGTCCCCTAGGGTTCCGTTGCCTGTATCCCAATCGCCCCACTCTCAGCTCATTATCGCCTCTCATGCCCAGTTTCGCGTTGAAGTCTCCCATAACAACATTGAAGTGGGTTTTAGTAGTATGTATGGCTCCACTAACGTCCTCATACATAGCCTCCACTTCCTCATTAGGGTGTGTAGAGGTCGGTGCATATACCTGTATAACCTTTAGCGAGTATCTATTTGATACTCGTCAGGTATGCCACCCTGCTCGATACACTTCTGATGGTGACGATGTTATTAATGAGGGACTTGTGGACAAGAAACCCGACACCGCCTTGGGACAGTTGTTCGCCCTCCCGGTAATAGAGTAGGTTGCCTGATTTCAGGGTTATCGTGTCCTCGCCCTCTCTTCGGACTTCTGATATTCCCACGATACTCCAATGTATCCTACTCAATTCCTCTTCCAGCTCAACGATCTTCTCATCAGTCCTTAGCGTGCGGACGTTGTGTGTTAATAGGGCCAGTCTTCTTTGGGGCTGGTAGCCGAAGTTCCTCCTCCGGGGATTCTTAGCACCCCCTGACCCGCCGTCACCCTGACCGCTAACGTAGCCAGGAACAGCGGGACCACCGGAGACTGGGGGCCTGGTCTTTGTCGTGCCTATCATTGGGGGGTGGTTGCCAGACTCGCCACGCTTGGCAGGGCGGTTGGCGAGCGCAGTTTTTTTATATTGTTTCGCACGCAGACGCTGCTCCCGCGCACGCATGTTTCATCGCCGTGGCACGAAATTTTTAATCTTGAATATCTCGTTAGTTTTTTTAGTTATCTTCTAGATATTAAGCAAGAATACATACATGATCAAGAACTGCAATAATCGCGTATTTATTTTTAAAAAAACTTAAAGATAAAAACATCCACGGAAATGATTTTTTTATTGGACCTATTGAAATTCACCCTCGAAATTGAAAATAAGGATAAGTTGCAAATTAAAGTATGCAGGTAAAATGTTTTAGGCGATTTTCAAAACCTAAGGTTGACAGTTTGACAAGCCCAAGGTTATATTAGAGCTAGCTAGATAACGATTGCTTAACCGATATGCCAATACGTGCGGTGAAAGAAATAATAGGTTTCAACAGCCAGGTTCGGGTTCATAGAAGGAACCTACCAAGAAAATAATAAATAAAATTATCATACCATAACTAGTGAGTAGTAAATTTTTGTCATACCTTTAATAATTTATAAACAATTGAAAACCGTCATGTTTTTATACGGCTAGTTTCAGTTATTCTTATTCGTCAAAGGATTGGGAATTGGCACAAGGGAATTTATTTTACTATTGGTAAGTGTTTTAATTTTATTAAGTTAGTTAGCGTCTTTTAAGGAACGTATTTATTGTAGGCGTATTTATCGCATACCGGGCGAGTGCTTTGACCACTAAGCTACCGAGGACGTCACGTGACAAGATGAAATTCCTCAAGTGTTTTTTCTCGCTGTCAAAGCCAGCGTATTCTGATCAATGTTGTAGCTATATGTATAGCTGAGTAGTATACTACCGTCAACACCCACGTCCCATCGCATACCGGGCGAGTGCTTTGACGTGGGTTCGAGTCCCACCTGAGGTCGATGATTTTTTCAAGTGTTATTTATCTTCAATTAAACCTTGCATGGAATTGCTAAAAACAAAAATGTACAATGTTTAAGCATTTCTGATCTTAACCAATAGTCAAATATTTGTAAAAATATTTCTATAGGGTGTTGACGGTAGTATACTACTCAGCTATACATATAGCTACAACATTGATCAGAATACGCTGGCTTTGACAGCGAGAAAAAACACTTGAGGAATTTCATCTTGTCACGTGACGTCCTCGGTAGCTTAGTGGTCAAAGCACTCGCCCGGTATGCGATGGGACGTGGGTTCGAGTCCCACCTGAGGTCGATGATTTTTTCAAGTGTTATTTATCTTCAATTAAACCTTGCATGGAATTGCTAAAAACAAAAATTTACAATGTTTAAGCATTTCTGATCTTAACCAATAGTCAAATATTTGTAAAAATATTTCTGTAGGGTGTTGACGGTAGTATACTACTCAGCTATACATATAGCTACAACATTGATCAGAATACGCTGGCTTTGACAGCGAGAAAAAACACTTGAGGAATTTCATCTTGTCACGTGACGTCCTCGGTAGCTTAGTGGTCAAAGCACTCGCCCGGTATGCGATGGGACGTGGGTTCGAGTCCCACCTGAGGTCGATGATTTTTTCAAGTGTTATTTATCTTCAATTAAACCTTGCATGGAATTGCTAAAAACAAAAATTTACAATACAAATATAATGTTTTCATTCGCACTGCCTCCTAATTTAACTGATAAGCATTCGTTTTCCACAAAATGAATTATTTGAGTCAAAACAAAAAGGTCTCTCCTATTCTCCGATTTCTTCCCCTTTTGTAATTTTTCTTTCAATTATGAGATCAATTATGATAAAAACTCCATATTCGGTCAGGGTTGCAGATGAACTTTTCTATTAACAATATTTGTGTCTTGTTTTGCTAGGCTGACGAATAACCATAATGATTAAATTAAAAAATAAACGTTTCATATTTGAAGACATCGCATATAATACCACAAAAAACCAACCAAGTGCGTGTCGTGCCACGTGCAGTGTAGGGTTTCGTAGTTCTCCGTCGTTACCACAATATCTCGATAATAGTGCTTTTTATGAACTTTTAAGGAAAATCATAACGGTTAAGATGGATCAGTTATTTGAGGAGCCCGTTCAACGTAGTCATTCAATAAAATAGAATGAAATCCTAACCGTTATAATTTTCCTTAAAAGTTCATAAAAAGCTCTATTATCAAGAATTTTTCCAGATTAAAAAAAAATCATCCCCACGTTACATGCATGTATAAATATGTTTTATTTTACCACTTTGTCGGCGTGATTGATACATATCTCCACAAAATTATAGCTCTCTAGGGTCAACAGTATCCAAGCAAAACCTCGGACGGACAGACAGACAGTCGGACATGACGAAACTAACAGGGTTCCTTGTGGACTATGGAATCCTATAAACGGACTTCGTTTCCGACTCCGACACCAAAAACTCTGTTAAAATTAAACAGAAGCAGAATTATTTTTCAGCTTCATTGTCTCATCCATCAGTATAGTCACTAAAGATAAGTTTATTAAATGTTTTTCTACAGTCTTTTTTTACTTTAGTGCCGCAATCTAGTAAACCTGTCATCTATTTTATTGTGGAAAAATACTAAATGACCTACCTGTCCGTCACGTGGCTGTACCAAGCATAACTTGTACTCTTTGAGATATAATTTACATTTAAAACAATAGCAGCAATCAACTCATTAGAACCGCTTAATCAAAGATTACCTGCCTAGATCTTGATGGAATGACAACAAAGAAATGAAAAGAATCATGGAATAAGTATTGGAATAATAAACTTTTTGAAGTATTGGAATAATAAACTTTGGGTTAAACTTTACTATTAAGATTAAAAGATAGAAGAATCCTCAGAGCTGTGGCTAGCGGTCTGGAGCATCTTTAAAAAGAAAATGACCCGCGACACCCCTTACACCACCACGTGCCGGTGGGACATAAGCTAAAGAGTCGCCATAACAAAAGTTCGGGAATGCCAAAGACGCCCGCATGAAGCTATAGAAGGAGCTATATCCCTTAGACCCGATATCGAGCTATAATACCGCCACCCCCCTGGACATGATCTACCTTGACAACTTGGAAATCCTTAATAGGCTACGGACCCAAGTAAGCCGAAGCAGGGAGAACATGCACAGGGGGTTACAGTTTGGAGAGCGCATATGTTGTATTTCCGCCTAGACAATAGCACATCTTCTTCGTACCTATATTGCCTGATCAGTTCCCTGCGTGTCCCTACACCTGCAAACACGAGGATCTTTACAAGGCCACCGATAGTGCTATCTGTGTAAGTACTTCCAAACGGTATCATTTTTACCCTCCGCCTTATTTAGTATTCAAGCTCGGGCACAGAATACTAAATTTAAGAGTGCCCCCTACTTTATAATTTATCACCATTTGCCATCGGGTAAGAAGATTACACTATGCTCTGTTTTTAGTCATAAAATAAACTATGGGAGAGTCAGTACGACCGGTTTTAGGGTTCCGCCCCTCAAAAGATAAAAAGCTCTTAAAGGATCAATCACTTCGTAGTCCGTCTGTCTCTTAAGTCAAGACCCTTTTTATCAGGAACGCGTGTAAGTATTAAGATAACATTTTTACCGAATAGTCAGGTCTGTAATCTCTTGAAACAGTTATAAATCAAACTTCTGAAGAATTAAAAGATAACTTTTCATTTTTCGGGTTCCATAGCCAAATGGCGAAAAACGGAACCCATATGGATTCGTCATGTCTGTCTGTCTGTCTGTCCGTCCGTACCTAGCTTGTATTTCTGTGTTACATAGAAGAAGTTGTAGCTTATAACCAGCTGATTATATAGCTTTAAGGAGTGTCCTATTCTTTTGTACACCCTATAGATGCTGGTTGCGCAATGAAAAATTGTGTAGAGTCGATGAAAATAAAACATAATGGTTTGGTGATGACGTGCTTAACATTCAAGTTGCTAAATACTAACGTGGGTTGGATAAAAATGTGTTGCGTTGCGCAAGGTCAATGACCCGTCACGGCAGCTGCTCGCCGCCATTTTGGGGTAGGTCACGACCGGGAAACGATTGTTCCATTGCTTGCATCGTTAAGCCGACCACGTGGCCCGGTGATCTTGAACCAAGAATCTTGATAAATTACCTCCATGCACGCATCTAGACACATTATTTCAGAATGAGAAAACTTTACTTATTTAAAATTACAATTATAGACAATTGTAGACAAAGCCTAATTTTTGAAAGTTGGTTAATCTAACGTGAATGGATCTAAGTTAATTACATAAAAGAGGCTTTGCTTTAGCTAAGGTAGTAATGAAATACCTACCTACCAAATAAAGCCCCATTACTCATCTTATTTATAAAATCTTAGTCGCTAGGCTATGGAAATATCGATTTTAATAGACCTTACTTTCTTATTCACGCAATTTTAAGGTCCGAGTGTAGAAATATGCTTAATTAAAGAGAACTGAGTTATAAAAGTTATGAAAACTCGAGCAAAAAAGCTATGAAAAATCGATTTTGGTTACTTTTTGTGGGTATGAGTCATAGGTAAGTACTTAATATGTATACCTATGTTATTTTTTTAATAACTGCTGAGGAGTTGCACGAATATACCTAAGTACTTTTCAGATTTAGAAGTCAAAAATATTGTCTATGCAGTAAAATCATGTAAGGAAGTTACTGACTTAATAGGTACCTAAATTAGAATCTTATACAAATATAAATTTTCTTTTGATCGACAGATTTTTTTAAATTTGTAGACTTAGTAGATAGGTATTGTTAACCCATACAAATCTTACTTTCATTCATGCAACGTTTCCTGTAAAATACAATATTTCCGCTCTAGATGACTCCAGACGACACATGTAATCTAAGATTGTCAAAGTTCAACTAACAGCCATTCATCTCAGAGTTACCAACGGTACTCTATTCTATCGAATTGGTATAGTATACCTTGTATAGATTCCTTCATGCCTTCATCACTTCAATGTTCAACAAAATAATTTTAACAACAAACTTCCATTTTCACAAAAAACAAAATCTATTTACATATGTACTACAAAATATGGCGATTATTTCCATCATCATGATTTTATGATAAAATTAAATTTAAGCCAATTAAATATCTCTTTTGACCTTGTAGTGGGATCAAAGTAGCTTTCATGATGATGACGATTCTGTACGTTTGGCGTACAACACCCAGTATCGATCTTTGTAGATTTTCTAAAAGATTAGTAGATATGCAATATAAGTAGTATAATTAGTAACTGGGTAGATTCGTAAAGTTAAAATGACTAAACATGACTCGTTTGAAAGTTTCAAATATGTTTTATTCTTTAGTTTCAATTCTTCTTAATGTAGGTAATAATAACTGACAGATTTCTTTGCTTTTTGTCGTATCGAATTAGTGTCTAACCTAATGAATCAGTCCAGTCAGATCGCGATAATCCGATTTTTTTGCGAAACCTTTCCTGAAAACTTGAAGTCTTAGTCGTAATATATCATGACCTTCAGAATCATTGTTTTCTTACATCATTGACGTCGAAACGTGACCAATGATGATAGCGTGGGTGATGTGTAAAAAAGAAGGAGTTTCTCAATTTGACTGAATTTTGTTTTTAAGAACCAGTTTAAACAATTTTATCATAAATTCCATGTGGGGAAGTACATAAACTATGATAGAGAAACAATGTAGTAAAATTTTCAAGTTTCCTTAAATAGAGACATCTTTTTAAACTGCGCGTAACAAATTGTAATAAAATTCAGTTAAAGCGGTGTTTTCTGGTTTGCGGATAGTGTAAACGTACCCAGTTATATTTTAGTACACTAGGAAAACGCTAGAGGGCACTCATATACATTCAGCAAGTAGATTTAATTGCATTTTACATATATTTTTATAATGCTTTTCCTGTATTATATGACGAATCACTTTTAATTTATACTTTCTGATAACTATTTATTTAAATATGTAGGCATACCTACACATATTTTAAGGATTGTTTGATTAAAATAAATGTGTGTATCTTAAAGACATGTAAACGATATTGTGCGATAGCCGTGCTCATAATCATTATAAGCAATAAATCATAGATAATTCTTACTCGCTTGTCCTCAACTCAATGTTAAAGTGACATAGTAAGAAAAAGAAACAATATTAATTTACAAAAAAATAAAATAGAGAGACGCATGCGTGTGAAACTTGTCGAGGGGATTCGCTATGAGCGAGACCAGCGCCGTTTGCGCTTGCGCCGTTTCGAGAGACCGACACTCGTTTACTCGATGTAACCAAGTGCAGTCGTGTCGCTACAGGGCTCATTGTAGTTCACGCGAAAGCCCTTAAAAGTGCCTTTTCAAATGTAGTCCCCTTCGTGCTGCCAAAATCCAAGGCACCTTCTGAACGAGAGGAAAATCCATGCAAACGTAAGTTAACTCTACCATCTACGCCATCAGAGCATATTGCACAACTTTTCACGTCATTCTAAGAGATTTTTCGTCACAGCATTTTCCTTTTAGCGTTAAATGAAAAATGACGTGTTAGACTTGGTGTAGGTAGTATAGTATCTAACTACTCGTGCGTCCTTTTAAACCACTTTCTCTTTGGTTGCTCTCATTCGACCTCTATGTTCACAGGTTTTGTGAAACGGGTACTAGTCTTTAATATAAAAAAACAAAGGCGAGAAAAAGGGTATCCAATAACACGCACCTGAAGCTTAAAATGTTTTTTTTTGTTATATGGAATTTTACTAACGTTTTAAAGATGTGGTAGAGACGTCTAGACGTACGGCATTTGACCCCAATCGGTTTTTGAACCGCTCAAGTCGGGACAATATACTTGAGTTCCGAGCACGTGGTTTTAAATATAGTTTGCCTTTGAAGTTTTTTAGTAAGGGTTAAGTTATTCACACAATACCGATGAAATCATGTTCATAATGATTAATGGTGTATTTATGTCGTAAATATTCGTGTATATATTCTGCTGATTAGGTTGGTACTTTAATTAGTCATAATTAAAATACAAGTGCGCCTGGTTATATTAGTCTCATGAATTTAACATTTTACGAGTTTCTTACCTATGGTTTCGTAGCTAAGCGATAAAATTGGCTATTGATAAAGTCGCTATTTCGTAAGGTAAATTCCATGGTATTGTAGGGAGATTCATACAACCGAATGAATATACAACGAAGCACGAAAACACTAAAGATACTACATTAATGATTTATGTTTATCTTGTTGACACCAAAGGTTTGAAATGAACTTGCAAGTAAGTCATACAAATAAGGAAACTGAGTATAATGTAATGTACTATTTGCGTTTATTACAAATCACTGCATTGTTTGTATTAAATGATGCCAGGTATGTTAAGAATTTGTTTTTATTTTTAGGCTAAGGCTAGCAGAAATTTTAGGCTTTTTGAAGCTAACATTGTAAGTAACTAATTAATTAACAGGATAGGTACTATGTGTCGTTTTTAATCCACTGTACCTGTCGTATCGATTTAAAACTTTGTAAATAACATCTTTTACTTTGTGAATAAAATCCTTTTATTTTTAAAGATTAAATATTTTCCTTGGAGTTGGAAGGATAATGTAAACGAGTCTCCCTTTTTCCCTCAAGCTTAGAATGATTAAAATCGTATTTTTTAAACAATGGTAAAAAGAGCAAATCATTATAGTAAGGAGCTCTCAGCCGAGCCTTGCGAGTCAACCGTCGTAAAGCTGATCCAGACCAAGGTGAATTATTACGTAGTCCAAGAGGCCAAAGTGGTCATCAAAGTCATCTTCCGCAAGTACCCCAACAAGTACGAGAGCATCATCATAAAAGTATTTAAGAAATGCTTTTATCTCATTTATTTACAAATCAAATATAAAATTCAATCACCAATTACTCAGATAGTTTGTAGGAGGTACTCGAGAACTCTATTAGTTTGATCGTAGACCACAAATCTCGTAGCACCTCCACGTCGTAGTAGATCTACAAATCCATTTCTTTCCCATGATATCTTTGCTTGGCTCTACCAGTAGTGTCATGTTATTAAACTTTCTTTCTCGTGATACTGCCTAGTATACCTATAGTGAAATAAGTAATAGTTTTATAACCATTTACACTGTTATTCCCGAGACACAACGCCCCGACTTTGATGCCAAATAGTGTCATAGGAAAGATACGTTACACTTTTGAAGTATACCGATAAGTTTTGAATAATGATGCACCTTAGTAGGATCTTAGCCAAAGATAGATATACATAGATATTAACTTTGAAAACAAACAATAATATTATTTACTCTCGATAATTAACGACTTAAAATGATGATGGTGTTGATATAATTATGACTATTTTTACAAAATAGCTACGTGATATAATTTACATATTTGTACAGTTTATTGTTTAAAAATATTTGCGATATGAGTAGAGTCGCGTTTATTGTCTCATGAAATCACGTTCTTAAAAAAA
Organism: Anania fuscalis; assembly: GCA_950371115.1. Taxonomy (NCBI): domain Eukaryota; kingdom Metazoa; phylum Arthropoda; class Insecta; order Lepidoptera; family Crambidae; genus Anania; species Anania fuscalis. The sequence goes on along the minus strand of OX493335.1, from coordinate 11,359,994 downwards.
TAAAGTTAGACTGCTAAGTGTGGAGACAGTTCTGTTCGTAAGACTACTTATTTTGATGTAAGAGAAATTTTATTGATCTTGGATTTGACATCATTTATATTTGGTTTAAAGACCTAAATATTGTATCATTTTAAAGCATAAATGTATAATTAGTCAACTCGCCAATTCGCCATGATCTTATTTTTCGAATGAACGGTTTGTTAGGGAGGGACACAGCCAATACACAAATAAATTAAATAACGTTGGGAACGTGTCATTGTAGTCCTACAACCTATTATTAAGTAATTCAGGTTAGCAAACGGTAGCTTTTTAAGATTTCTGTCATTTTTTTTGTTTTAATTTAATAAATTACTGCAGCTCCCGCAGTGGCGAATTAGCACCATAACCATCCACCAACCACAACCATCGCTGATGAGATGAATTACCAACTTTGTACTGAGGACCGTTCGTACCGTTTTGGAGATAAATGGCAACAATTGAGTGCTCCTTCTCCGTTCCGTCGTGTGTAAAAACGGCCCTCGCTCAATTAATTTATTTTAACCTTTGCTTCTTAATATACATGATAGCGCGTTTATTTCTGTGTTGACGTATATAGTTTAATGAGATGTATTTTTTTAAGGAAAAGTAACAGTATTTTGAATTTTACGTGAAAACAAAGATTAAAAAGAAATACTTAAAGTAATATGAGAGCCATATTGTTATTCCATTTCATCCAGATGTTACCCGTTAAACCAACATCAGTGTGCGCCCGATACTGCTCCTTCTGTTTTTTTTACCTAATAGATGAAATATGAAGTGATTTTGTTACCAATAACCACATCAACACGATAGTTTCATCATAATAACAATTTGCTTAAGTTACTTATTGAAAAATAATTATCTACTAATTATAGGTATACATAAATATATTGTTTTTGCTCCAAAACAACGTTTACGTTAACCGCGTTTTCTGAACAATATTTTTTTACTCATTAAAAATGTTTGCACATGTTTTGTGAAATGGTTTTAATTTTTTTAACGTTGAAAAAACGTGGGCAATTTTTTAACTTCGTAAGCATTTTACGTGTAAATTATAACTTTTTTAGACAGAAATCAGATCATTTATTGCATCACATCAGTTAGGTATGTAAATACTATAAACAACAATAATTTGTTTACGTCATGAAAGTATCGTCATGACCCTTAACCTTGTTTTTTTTAACTAAGGTAAAAAAAAAACACTGGTTAAACCAAACATTTAGACTAGTACTTCTGTATTTCTGATAGATATCTACTTAAAACAATGAAACTATATACTTTAACTGTCTTATTCCGAGTGCATTTACTAGTCCAGACTAAGGTTAAACCACTGATTTTTGTACGTTAAAACAGTGGTTTAACCTTAGTCCAGGAATAGCAAATGCACTCTGAATAAGACAGTTACACCCTACAGCCTACAGCCTACGAAAACAGAGAAAAGCCGGCGAATCTTTGGTTTTTAACAATTACTTAACTTGGGTAACGGAACCACTAGCTAGTCACTTAAAGCTGCCCTGCCCCTAAACAGTGTTTCGTTTAATATTTTGGACTATGTAGGGTAATTTTGGAAATGGATTTACTATCTGAGGTGGTCATCTATAGGGTATAATAGTGGTCAACCGTTGGTGAATGGTGGTCAGTTTATGGACACTTTTGAATTTTTCACTATAAACAGGCCGCACAAAAATCTGAATAAATATTTATCTCTTTTGTACGTATGTAAGTATTTCTTAGAATAATTGTACCAAAGGCAGCATCGCTCAAATTAAAACTCTGCTCTGTACACATAGTGACCGCAATCAAGTAAAAATCCGCTTATGTGGTCTTCTATTGGTTTTGTCACCCTTCATCAATATATTTGTCCTAAAAACAGGATAAAAAAACGTATTACAGCAAACATTAAAATGTGTGTTAGAAGCAGATAAAAAAACCGGCCAAGTGCGAGTCGGACTCGCGCACGATGGGTTCCGTACCATTTTCTATAAAAACGGCAAAAAAATCACGTTTGTTGTATAGGAGCCCCCTTAAATATTTACTGTATCCTGTTTTTTATTGTATTTGTTGCTATAGCGGCAACAGAAATACATTATCTGTGAAAATTTCAAGTCTCTAGCTATCACGGTTCATGAGATAAGGCCTGGTGACAGACGGACAGACAGACGGACAGACAGACAGACAGACAGACAGACGGATAGCGGAGCCTTAGTAATAGGGTCCCGTTTTACCCTTTGGGTACGACACCCTAATATACTTACATTAAAAAACCACTCTACGTTGTCAGACTATTTACGACTAAGTACTTATTACCTACTTTGACGTATGTCTAAGTACCAAAATATAGTGTAGATGACGTCGAGGTAAAGGTGTTCTCATTACTTTTTGAGAATATTTATCATAGCACTCTATACAAAAATTAGTTGTGTAAGGTATAGTTGTGTAAAGCTAAAGGTATAATATGTATGAACTAAGCATAATATGTTAGGTAATCTAGTCTTACATTTACGATTTATGACTCAAATGAGTAATTTTACACAAGCTATTGATTTGTACAGATAACTAGCCAACGCTCTTCCCCAATAATTAAGTATGATGCATCTAGCTATGATAAAAGTTATTCGTATTAATGAACCTTCAAAGAAGACTGGCTAGACAACTCAGTTATTAGTAGAACTAAAGTGATGTAAAAGGCAAACTCAAAGGTCTAGCAGATCATCAGCTCACAGGTCTGACAGGACTATGCAAAATGGCTCAAAGAAACAGAACCATGATCCATATTTGGTTTAAAGTAGTAACATAGTATTAATTTGTAAAGTCAAACATTTTGGAATAGATAAACTTCTGAAAATAAGTCGTGTTTAACGCAAAAAAAATTATAAGTAGGTACTTTTATACTTAGTTGTTGTTTTGTATGTTTTATGAGTAGTACGGAGATCCTTTATAGTTCACGTTCATTTTATTTGCAAATACCTAAAAAGATGACGCGATTGGTGACACCCGGCCAGCTGTTATCAGCGTAAAATTGTAAATTATCACCGAGCGGTTTTTTCGTTGGTATATACTTCAAGGCTATGTTAGTATGATGAATTACTCATATCTGCATTTAAGATTGATATAAATCAGATTTTTTTTTAACTTTAAAATTTAAAATGTGAAGAGCAGTATCAGCGAAGTTAAAAATACTTAGGAATTTATTTAAAAAGCCACACGCTTTTCTTGAATCTTATTTGATTGCCAGCCAAATAACCAGAAAACAATGCCAAAATTATTTTATGTCTACCATCACTCTATTTTTACAAACACAAATCAGACATTGTTAATGTATTCATTCGAGAAAATCTGTAAGATATTTAAAAAAAAATATTGTAAATAGTTAAGTTATTTATTCGGATTCGAGTCACACCAGTAGTTGAAAAACTTTTTAAAAGTTTAAAATGTTTTCCTGGGTATAATAAACTACCATTATCGTGAATGCAAAAAAAAGTTGAAATAATCATAGCACCTACAAAATGTAGAAACATCAAGTTACATAAAAGTATTAGCCGCCTTATCTTGCGTGGCCACCTCGGTGCGCCCGCGTCGGTAATCGCTCCTCTCATCTCGCAGACGCGTCGTCCGTTGATGGCGGGTGATAACCATGACTACTAATCACCGGTGTCCTATAGCCGTGCCCGCCGCTGGCGATAATCGCCGACAACCCATAATAACTTGTTACTACGTACCTAATTTCGTTCGAAAGATAAACCCCGTCTTTTAATTACCTACTTAGTTTTACTTGATAGTTCACACGTGGTACGTTTGATAAAACAGTAGGTAGTTGTCTGGCTAAACGTGATGGCAATTTAGAGACCTAAAAAATTCAAGCGTAGCTCAAGACAAACAAAGTAGATATTGAATGATATAGGCCAGATTCCGTCCGAATTTCTACAGTTGCACTAATACCTTTTAATCTCACCTCTCAGTAGGTACCTATTGCTTTTCTTATTAAGTGCAAATCAATGCAATTATGGGTAATTATAACAGCTTCAGCAGAAATTCTCCGTGTACTTAATTAACAATGACAAAATCGATTCTTATGATTGTTACGGTCACGATTTTCCGTGGTTTAAGGCAATAACTTGATAAGTTAATAGATTCATCTAAGAATTAGGAAATTTCCAGGGTGTGTCTCTAAGCCAGGAAAAGTTGCCCGCAGAAAGTTGCTGTTGAACGACAAAATTAATTCTTGGGCCGAACAACATGCCAGCTTTGGGTTGGTGGGATGTATCTGCTAAACGATACTCACGATAGAAATTAATCTACCCAGGCCCAGAGGTTAGACCCTAAACGATTCAAATATGTATATCAGTCTCAAAAATCAAAGACTCTAGCGTTTTTTGGGAGAGTCCCGTGAAGTTAAAGCTCCTTATAAATTAGGATTTAACAGTACCTAAAAACAATTTGATTATCAGTCGAACTCTAAAAATATAGTTGCCAAAATATAAAAAGTTATAGCTTTGTAAAATGGTGTTAGGTAGGTAGAATTCTGTTATTATCTGATCTAATTCTTCTTCTCGTGTCGGGAGCGAACTATACATTTTTTCGTGTGACCAATATTCTACCACCCTAATATATTTTTCAGTGGCACAAGGGACGTCTTTGCTTGAGCAAATGTGCGAACACGGGATATGATAGAAGGATCATAGTTTTGGGAAAAAATATTGACTGATAATGTTGTTTTTATTGTTACAGAGCAGTCGCGGTCTAGATCAGAGGTCGACCGTCACCCACCGCCACCACAGGACCATCCCGATGGGTTGAGAACGCCTACACAACGTGTTTGTGGTCCTACCACCGACGCTGTAAGTTGCAGAAGCATTAATGTTTTAGGGTTCCCTACCTATTAACTAGTAAGTTTAATTAACTAGCTAATAGCGACTAGCATTTTTTGCTAGAGTATGCATGCTAATAACGTGCATAGCTGTGAATGACGATGATGATTAGTAGCCATAATCAAATCAATCAAAATGCAATGCCTTCTTGACTATTTCCTCCCCAGTATAGGATTTGAAACGACTTTTATATTAATGTTCTTGACGAATCAGGCTATGCTAGATTAATTTCGCGTTTACCTACGAAGAGTTTTAAAAAAATAGAATTTACCTAATTTAAAGCATCGTTTTAATTTACTGCCGAATAGATTCAATTTTAATTCGTTAACCTTTTTTTTGTAGCGCATTTGTACAATGACTGAATGTTTAAGTAAACGAAAACAACTAAAGTTCCAATCTACTTTGTAACAAAGCGATATTATTGAACTGCTAGTCATCAATAATAAACAGTCAATAAGATTGAAATGTTTATATGCATAGTTATTTATTGTTTCATGTGAGTTATTGAAAATATTTACGGGTGAATGATTTTGTTATATATTTCATCTTATTTACTTACTTGTTATTTATACCAACGCTGAAAATAAAACGCATAGATTTCGTTATTCCACTACCCACCCAATAAAAATTTAAGTTTTTTAAAAGGTTTGTTAATTTTTACATGTGTCGGTACTTTTTAACCGACTTCAAAAAAAAGGAGGAGGTTCTCAATTCGTCTGAATGTTTTTTTTTTTTTTTTTTTTGTATGTTTGATACGCGATTACTCCGTCAATTATGGACCGATTTCAAAATGTATTTTTTAGTTTGAAAGGGTATACTCCCGAGGTGGTCCCATTTCCACAAAGTCAGATTCTGATGATGGGATCCCTGGGAAATCGAGGACAACCCTCAATTTTTATAGGAACTCATAATGTTTTGCATATATTTTCTGACTCGATGCTGATTTTTGGGTCTGGTAATCATCATGTCATGTTCCTGACCTGATGATGGAAGCCACAGAACTGCTTAACGAATAGGAGTTAGAAGATAATACTGAAATTTGTCGACAGAACGTATTTCGCAGTGTGTTGAGCAGACGTGGAGCTTATGAGGTACCAGACCGCCAATTTTTATTTACTGGGGGCGTACCCGCACACCCAGTAACGAAAAAATTTTCCTTTCTTAATTTAACTTGTTATTTAACGCGAGACCTTATCCTATGGTTACGACACCAAAATAGCCGCCGTTCTAGTTGGAGTGTAGGTAAACCCTTTTCTTAAGACTTAAAAATTTTCGTCGAAAAATTGACCCTATATAACACCTTATTTTTATCATACCATTGGATGGGGGGTCCATAGAGGACCAATATTAGTTAAGGTTACTTTGCTGTAAAGTAATTTTTGGCGAAGTTAGGAGGGAAAAAATAGAGGACTTAACATTTAAAATAGTAAAATAAAAAAAGTTTAATAAAAAACTAAAAACCGACTTCAAAATGAAACTAAAAAGCGAAAAATAATATTGACTAAAACATACCTAATCAGTTCTTTTTGGAGTCGGTGCGAATGAACACATTTTAACTCTCGATGGCTGGCACCGACTCCAAAAAGAACTGATTAGGTATGTTTTAGTCAATATTATTTTTCGCTTTTTAGTTTCATTTTGAAGTCGGTTTTTAGTTTTTTATTAATTAATCGTTCGTCATAGAGATCTTTCATATCTGTCAGGGTCAAGTCTAGTTTTTGAGTCATGGCTCTACATCAAAATCTTCTTGACCTTCACTATCATTTTTATTATGGTCTTACCTATCATCCTGATAATAGGTATACGTCATTTCCTGTTTTGACATGCATAACCTCTCTCTATTTTACACCTTTAAAAGTAGAAACTTACCAAACAAATTATAGAAGGCTGTTTTTAGCTACAAACTCTAGGAAAATAGATATTCTAAGACCTAAGATAACAGCAATGTACTGAATGCGTTATGTCTTAAATTAATAAAATAAATGAAACAATGTCTTATTCGTATCATAGTTTTTTCAAAAAAACGTATAGCTGTTTTCTTGCTAGTTGTTATTAGCTGTTCACCTTCCTGGGAATCTAATGTTGTTAAGAACTAAACGGGGAGGTTTGTTATAGTATAGATTAAACGGAAAAAAACTGGTACAAAAAGTTTCATAAAACGGTTTATTGTGTAAACTATGTATAATAACCTATAAAGTTAATTAAAATAATAATTAAAGGCGGGAATTCCCGATCGTTTCTGGAGTAGCGAGACACTGCATGCGGTCAGTGACCCCAGTGCATTGCGGACCACTTGCTGAGCAGTGCATTCACATGCGCATCGTGCATTCACCTTAATAGGATTAACTTATAGGAAAAACAAACTGCGGTTTGACTTCGGTCAAACCGCAGTTTTTTCATTGCATTTGACTTTGATCGATCAAAGAGGTTTGTGCCATCGGCCAGGCCCGAGTTCTTAATCGAATCAAAGTTACATTTTTTTTTAAATATTCTTAACTACGAAATATTTGTGTCTAACTGCCGCACTCAGGGACATCACTTAACTTCAATGGTTACTTAAGTAAGACAAACCTGTGATACTTACTAAAGTCGATATAAATAAAGACTTTATTGTTAATTGACGCCTCTGAGTAAGGGCAGTTAAGTACCAATTTACAGATAAAAATTCCTTAGCGTTTTTCTTCTGTATGCAAATCTAAAAGACACTTTGATCTATTCGGATATTGTTATACTCGTACCTGTATATTGCCTTGATTTCAGATTTATAAAAAAATATATTATTTAAATTTTGGCTTTTGAATTTACAACTCTTCAATAATAAAAAAGTCATTACATACCTTACTTAAAATATGAGTAAATAAGGCTTCTAGGCAAGCTCTCTCAATCTATCACCCGTAAAATACATATTTATTTATATTTTTATTTATTTATTCAAAATCCATAGCTCTAAAAAAGTTACAATTACATTAATACATAACTTACAGCCAATAATATAATAATTGAACTATAAAGACTACAAATACGTTTACTAAGTATATAAACAAGGCAAATAATAACTAATTTTGTCTGTCATCTACTTAGGTGAAAAGAGAGCTTTTAGAGAGGTACAACCGAATCGCTACCATTATTATTTTTTGTACCAGACAGGAATTTCCGGTGGTCGAGCAGCCAGAGTTTCTTAAGGTCGATAGAGTTCATAAAGTACCTATTTAAAATAGTAACGATTACGATATAATATGGCGATAATGGCGAACACATGGCGAGGAATATAAATGTTTATGATAATACAATGTTAGGAGATGCTTTTTTGTTTGAGATTTCAATATTAGTCGTATAATTAAAGCTGTTTTATTTATTCAGCATAATGACAAAAAAAGATAGAGCCACTTTCTTCATTGTAAACTACCTCAACAACCTGTCAAGTTCACACGAACCATTGTTTAAAATAACTTTTAATATTATTTACTTACTTTTTATATAAACTGTTTTGATGTTACCCACTTTTTAAGTGTCTCTGACAGCCAGGTGTTAATTTTTTGTGCGTAAAAGTTTTATAATTCAGCGTCTCTACTTATATTATGACAAATTTATCGTACTAACAATCAAAGAAACGAAGGTAAAGTGTTTACCGTTTCTTTGACTGTATAGTACTATTATATTCTGTGCTATACTAAAAACGCCACCGTCAAATTGAATAGAGAAGAGTGAAATGGAATGTGGAGTCAGCTACCTGACTCGACTTCAATTCGTTTTTTATTGTTCCTTTTTGTACGGATCTCGATAATCTCAATTCGGAACTAACTCTTTGTTCAAGAGGTAAAAATTGCCGACAGATAGCCCGTTTTATTTGTGTGGCGACATTTTGTTGTAAAACATAAGATAAATACCTAAACAAGAGCTAGAAATTAGATGAAGTTGAAAGACTCGCATGATTTATGTATGCGTTGTACATTATCTTTTCTACAAATAGTAACTCAACAGCCAAGGGCATCTGTAAACTATGAGGATTAAAATTTGTTTTATTCTTCACTCACGTGTATCTACTTATTTATAAACAATATTCAAACAATAATAAGAATTTTCTGTTCCAATACAGATTTATCAACAAATATAGTACTTTGACTGTGTGTTAAAGTAAAAAAAATAAACCAAAATATTTCATTTTAAAGTTATCTTTCATATCATCATTTTGAAAAACGTAATTTAAGCTTAGACGAGATATAAGAAATCACTATCGGATAGAAGATGTTTTGGATATGGACTTTGTTTATTTGGAGGTATCAAAGTAAGTACTTATAATGAGGGATAGGTACAAAGTTTAGGTTCTCAATATACAATATTAACAGCATACTGAGCTAGTTGTAAAAAGATATTAGGTAGATTACCAAATTGTAAATTGTGGATTAATATAAATCCGGCCTTACCCAAAAAACCTATTCTATTGAAATAAAAATTTAGAGCCGTTTTCACTTAAAAAGTTCACTCGTTAAGTTAATAATAAGTTTAAGTAGGTACCTCGTTTGACCATAAATGATGAAGTCAATACTAATGAGATAAAGAAACTAAATTCCACCTTATCTAACTTGAAAATAATAGATAGTGAATCTATTTTTTTATTCGCCATCAGAATTTGTCACATTATTATTTACTACCTACCTACCTCATCGTGTACCAGGAGAACAGGAACGATGCTTTGGCTACAAGAAACTTTTTAAAAAAAGGTTTGCCATCACTATACAATATTTTTTTCCTCTCTTTCTATCTCACATTAGTTTCCTCGGTACCAAAAAATTTAGGAGATGCTCTGCTGCTGAATTAGTACAACTTGTTCTACCTGATTAACATTAAAAAATTACTTTCCAAAAATATCTAAAGGTAAGACCAACATTGTAATAAAAAAGGCCGTTCTCAAAAAACATAAGCAAGTCGTAATCATTACATTAGAATAGAATAGAATAGAATAGAAAAAGATTTATTTGACACACACAGAATACAAAAGGAAAAAAAAATACATTTACAGCATAATAAAAAGCAGTATGTGTCAAAAAGGCCCCCGCTCAGCATTTGTCGTGACGGTCAGGGACGTATCACGACGCTGGTTTTCAGCAGGGACCCTGACGGTAGGCTCGGACCATACCCGACCGGAAACCCGACTTGGTTAGCGCGGAATCAATCCATCGCTAATCATTAGTATTTGGATGCCCTCTATTAATACTTTCCTGATATTATATGTATTTTATGGAGGATATCATGGTGTGTTTATCAGAGTTACTATGCTTATCAATGTAAAATTTTCTATGCTGCCTGAAAAATTCGGTACTTATTCTATATTTAAAGTACACGGCACGTGTCTACAAAAATATATTTCACACTAGAGCATGATCATAAAATTCATAAAACCAAATGTATTGCTCCTGCTTCGGACAGCATTGATTTACTTCGGATTTACTTACGTATTCGACGGACGTACATAAGTACTTTAAAATTTCGTTTCCAATATTAAGAAAAACATGTTAAAAAACAAACTCTCTCCAATGCTAAAAAACACGTAAAATTTTACATTTCACTGTCTATTTACCATAGTGCGTGCGTGTCATTAAAATCAATTCGCAATTATTAATATTAATTGACCATCAGTTTCATATTCCGCCTTCATACTTCTCACGGATCTGTGGTAAGTTTGTACCTAATATTAATCTTATCGGGATATTGTAGTTCAAATTTCTGCCTTTAGTCAGCCTTTTTGTCCCCAGTTTTAGAAAAGGATTGTCATAGGAAGTGCGAGATGCAAATTGACATAGTTGCTATGGCGCTAGGCATCGGACAGGCGTCTCACGTTGCAAGATAAGAACAAGTAAACTGCAAACAAAGCAGTAATACAAGCCCGTGCGTGTACTTTGAAACAAGAGACGTGCTAAGACTCCTTCAGGGCAAAATAATTAATTAATCGTCATATTAAGTTTACCAATGTTCACTAGTCAGCGTGATTGTTTAGGTTACGAACCCCTAAGAGGAGGAGTTTCTCAATTCTTCCAACTACAAAATACCTTACGTAAGAATAAAAAAAATTTGTTATTAATATAAATCTGTATTTTGTAAACTCGCTACTTAGTTTTATTATGAAGCAAATAACTAGAAACTACATTAATTTAATTCCCACAAGACAAATGTCAACTTGTGACGAAATGAATACTTATAAGGCTGTTAAGCTTCTTTTCAAAAGTGCGTAGGTAATTGTAATTACATTTTAACGTTGCATATTTATGGATTTTCAATTAATTTAAATATGTTTTTAAACGCAGATAATGTGTGAGTGCCTTTTAGCATGCAAAATTTGTATAAACAGGCATTACATTAAGCATATCGGATTGATATCTTCTTACAATAACGCAATACCTGGCGTTATCCCAAGGCTCGAATGGGCGCATAGGTACCTACTGTAATCGCGTTTGCCGATATCAGAATTTTGAATGGCGTAAGTAGTCGTGACTAAAGCCACGGCTTGCTCGTGCATGTATGATGAATAAATTCATTTTTATGGGTCGATAAGGGCTAAAAGGATTTAGGTATATTGGCACAACTTTCATAAATCTAGATGAATCGATATCGATTTTTATTCTCTCTGTCCACCTACCTTTACGACTTAATTGAAAAGTAATCGATCGACTTGGTTCATGACATGACAATCAATTTCAAATGCATGCATGAAACGATACACAATGCTTTTTTTCTATAAGTACCTACCTTGTCAATTTATTTATTGCTTGCGTTGCGAAGAGATCCTCCGAAGACCTAATACTTAGAGCTACTACGAGTGTGTATAAGGTTTACTCGCTGTAGGTAATTAATCGATTCTTTCTTATTTCAAGTAAGACTTCAAATTAAAGACAACCAACAGTGACAGCACACGTTGTCAAATTTGATTAGTTTCGAAGATCCATTACAAAGACGTGAAGTTAATATAAATTTGTATGAAAACTCAAGCTCTACTTCCAACACGAAATTATATTGAATGCAAATGTTTAGTAAACAATCCCACAAAGATAAAACTCGCTTTCATTGTCCATTGTTAACATACGTTGATTTGTAAATTCGTGCCAAGAAAGGAGCCATACTAACTTTTAAAATACTTATACAAATCCTTATTATAATTTCGAGAAGGCACGAAAGATGTTTGACGAAACGTCACCTTGATCTAATTTCAGCCAATTTGTTTAATTAATAAATAAACTTTTCAAAATATATTTTCCATTATTTACGTCCGTCAATGATGAATTTTGCATGCAATCGAACATGCCCGCAATAAATAACAACATCGACGTCGTTAAATAATTTTATGGGTTTATTTCCATCCTTAAAACTACTTTATTTATCCTTTAGCTATCGAAAGTCACGTCTTGCTTGTGTATTTTAGACCAAGGATGTTTAGTTGAGGTTGTATGTCAACAGGCTCGCCTTTCCTGAATTAGGTTCGTATCAAATCGGTTCGTTTAAATTATTAAACTAGAAAACGTTATTATTAGGCGTTTGTCTAGGCGGCACGTGTAAGGCACGAAGTGTTTGATTTCAGAAGCAAGCCATTGTTGCATTTGCGTGATTCGTAGACTATACTTGCCGGCGAGAAAAGGCAGTCCACCATGTGTACTCATGTGCGAACCCTCGTGCATCTATAATAGTCCTCATCATAATTAACCTGGCACTCAGTTTTTGAAAGCGTCACTTTCACGTTACAAGTTCTGGGTACGATTTATCAGCGAGATGGTACGATAGAGTGTTTGTTATCTTTTCGTTCACATATTTATTTACATTAAGAATTAGCTTTAATTGTTTTAATCTTGAATTCATCTACTAGAGCTACTGTTATAAATTATGTTGCTGATTACTTTCAAGTAAAAAAAATATGTATTTTACGTCGGCACTAGAAAAATAATTTCAAAATTTTTCGTTTTGGCGTGTTTTAACTACCTATGTTAAATATGTAATTTATGTATTATGCTCGTGTTTTTTTTTATATTTAACATTGAAACAGCCGAGCCCAAAACAAAAATAAAGCGCTCTACCTCTGAAGCTATTCTATATTACAAAAATGTTTTCACGTCGTCACATATAACTAATTATTGCCTTGACGTTAGAAGTTTTTCATTCCATTTTTTTTATATTGTGAATAGACGTGCCACCCAACTTTTTCTTCACTTAGTCCACTTACTTAGGTACGTCCTTCTTCTTCTTATCATATAGAGGGTGTCCCTGGAAGTATGGATCAAATCGAACAGGCGCATAGCGGGGGTATGATTCTCGAGCTTTTTGGCTCTATAAATGTGGGTTCCATTGTCGACAGGAAAAAAATTGTGCTTGATTTTTCATTTTGTCGTAACATCGCATAGAGATTTATTAAACAAACCAACAAAGACCACTGTTTCATTTTCGTTTAAATTTTGTAGGATGGTTTGGCATTCCTTAGGAAATTAATTTGATCAACTATAGCAACCGTGTGACAAAAATGAAAATTTTTATTTTATTCAAAATTTTTATTCGTCAAAAATAAAACCTACATTTATATAGCCAAAAAGCTCGGATATCACCCCCACTACGCTCCTGTTGGACCATACTTTCAGGGACACCCTGTATAGTTTACCGTACTTTTTATTGTAAATTATACAAAGTAATAACAGTAAATTTGCGACGAGCTTACTATCGTCTCAAATTAAGAATATCGCCCTCATAACTCTATGCTTCCTACGTTAGATAAAACTTTAATTAGAAATGTATAACTTATTTTACATATTATATACTCAGTTACCTTCGTTAATTGCTCGTAATTAACCTTAGCCGTAAATAAATACTTATGTATTTTCCATCGAACAACGGAAATAAATGTGCCTGATTAATCGTCAACAATTCTAGTTTGATATCTATGTTAGGTAATTACAGGTTCTAGATAACGTGAGAGCATACCTTCATAGGTACACTGAAATATCTTTTATTGAACTTATGATAACGAAGAATCAACCTGACTACTGATGCTCGTAACGTAGTTGTATGCGTGAGAACAGCCAAACGAAACATCGGCACTTTGAATTGATTTAGGAATTTATTTTAACTTCAGTTTAAGTGTTAGTGTAAATTTACAGTTTTTTATTGTAAATTCAGTTCATACCTCAGGAGTTCGCAGTAATATTCCTCTTTTTACAATCAACGTCTGTGTATTTCCGATCGGTATCAGACTTCGGTAGGTAATTAATAAATCTTTATTAAACTTGCTACGAACTTTGTTTGTAGTTTCCTTTGTGCATTGATTTATCGATTGCTTAACATAATTTAAACAATGGAGTTTCCGCTGAAAAGCCTGGCTGTCACGACAAATGCTGAGCATGAATCTTTTGACACATTTATATAAAAATGTATTTTCTTCTCACTTTCCTTGTTATAATGTATTATTACCTAAATAATACGTGTCATATAAATATTTTCTTAGTTTTAAACTAGCTATCCCCCCACAACTTCGTTTGCGTGAACTACAGGATGTTTTGTAATATCACATGTGTCCCACCGGAACTACTCTGTCAAGAAAGTACCGGGAGAAGATTAATAATACACAAAATGTTAGTTATTTATCCAAATTTATTTTATCACCTTCAAAGTATGCTCCTTTAGAAGCGATACACTTACGCCAACGAATAATCCAATCATAAAAACATTTTTCAAATGCTTTTTCCGGAATCGAGTTCAGTTTCCGCCGCGAATTCTCCTTTATGTATTCTACCGAATGAAACCGGGTGCCACGAAGTGGTAATTTGAGTTTAGGAAAAAGAAAGAAGTCGGCTAGAGCCATATTAGGTGAATAAGGTGGCTGCTCGATGGTATTTGTTGAGTTTTTGGTCAAAAATTCGTTCACAATGATGGCCTTGTGAGCAGGCGCATTATCGTGGTGCAAAATCCAAGAATTTTTATTCCACAAATCTGGCCTTTTTCGCCTAATTTGCTCTCTTAAACGCCGCATAACGCTTAAATAATACTCTTTTTTATCGTTTGACCTTCTGGCAAGAATTCTGAGTGCACAACACCGCGACAGTCAAAGAAAACAGTCAACACGACTTTGACTTTCGATCGAGTTTGGCGCGGTTTCTTCGGTTTCGGTTCAGTTGGAAGGCGCCACTTCGAAGCTTGTTGACTAGTTTGCATGTCAAACTCGTAAACCCAGGTCTCGTCACCAGTAACAAAGCGTTTCATGAATGTTGGGTCGGAATTGACTCGTTCTAGCATGTCCTCAGCGACTCTTGCGATTGAGTTTTTGGAGAAAATTCTGGTCTTTTGGGTCGTTTGCCGAGCGGCAACATGTTTCATACCCAATTGATTATTTAAAATGGTACGAATCGACTCGTGTGACACAGAAAGTTCGACGGCTAGCTCTCTCAAACTTGAATGAGAATTTTAAGTCACTATTTCCTTCACTTTAGCGATGCTATCTTCAGTAGCAGACGTTGATGGCCTACCAGAACGAGGCAAATCTTCCATGACATCACGACCGCTTTTGAACGCTTTGTACCACTCATAAACACGTGTTTTTGATAAATTCGATTCACCGTAAGCCTTCTGTAACATTTTCAGAGACTCCGAACACGAAATCCCATTGGCGATGCAAAATTTAAGACAAACTCTTTGTTCGATGTTTTTGTCAAAATCAAAATCAAAACAACAACAAAAAAATATAATTTTGAATTTGGAACCATAAACAAATCATCAATTCCCGAAACTTTTTTGAAAGATGTCTATGTTAATCCAGATCTTATTCTATATGCGTGCACAATTTCATCTTAATGCTTGCAACCGTTAACGCGTGATTGAGTCACAAACATCTAAACATCCAAACATCCTCACGAACTTTCGCATTTATAATATTTGTAGGATTTCTACCATTGGCAATAGTAAATAACAGTGTTACGATATCTTCATGTTACATCTCTCATCATCTATTTCGGAAGGGAAGTTTGGAATTATTAGAATTTTCTTTGTTCCAGGGTTAAAAGGAATAGCGATTAGAATAAGGTGTGGTACACCACAACAATAGAGTGTAACGAGGCAAAGTTCGATGTCGTCTCCGAGCCCACCCGTCGGAGAGCCTGCAAGACCGTGAACTCACGAGCCCCGCGCATCTTTGATGCACGCTCCTCCGCTGGAGAAAATCGTCTACACGCACTGTCACTTCATTATTATTAAGTTTCTTAACATCTTCTTTATCTTATAGTTTATATTTATCTATACATATTATCCGGAGCCGGATCATGACTAAAATCTTAAAAGTAGTTGGCGCCTCATGGCTGCGGACCAAAGTCAGCTCTTACATCTTGGGGATACTGGGAATCCTGGCAATACTGGCACTGTTTGCCGGGCAGATTGAAAGGTTAGCTGTTTTCCTTTTATATATTTACAATTTAACATCTTATCTTAAATGACGCAAGTATACTTAGAATAGATGGCGCATGTTGCCAAAAATAAATCTCGTTTACTTTTGTTATCGCTACGAACGCTTATTGATATAGCTGAATTAAGCTGAAACTAGTCACAAACATCTTTCTAGAAACACCAGATCTTAAGTTTTTGAGAATTTTCAGAATGAAAGAGGATGGCAATTATGCAGCGACTGTATTTTACTCCGAAAAAACTGGATATCGGATCGAGTACTGGGGTCAAAGTAATGAGTTGGCAGATATACCTAGAGGAGCAGCACGAGCATATTTCAGAATGGATGTTGAAACAACAGGGTAGGCATTGACTACTTGTAATTAAGGCGTTTAGATTATATATTTTTAGGATTGCATCCTTAAAAAAAATGGAGCCCTTACAGGATCATTTTGTTATGGAATGAAAATACCTACAAAGGTTTAAACAATAGCGTTGTGTAAATCAGATTTATTTAATATATTTCAAAATATACGGCTATTTAGGTCACATATTTTGATACGCACAAACTTAATTTTGGGGTAAATCTTTTACCGAGCAGACTCTAACATCAGGTAAAGTCTAAAAATCATTCATTTGTCTCCAAAAAAAATACTTTTACGTGTTTTTACTTTTTCGCATAAAAACAATATTTTGCGATTGAACTATCAGCTGTCTATAACATGGAACCTTTAACCATAAGTCCTAATATAACTTTTGTCTCATTTTTTATTTAAACTACACCGTAAGAATTAATTTATGTGATCATTTTTAGCTGGTCTCTATTGGAAGTTGAGACCTCAGATTCATATCCCGACGAGATCCAAGCGTACGCAGCGGGCATCGTCGAAGGCGCTCTCACCTGGTCGCTCATTCACACACATCTGGAGAACACCATCCGGGCCAAGTGCGACAACAAGCCGGTGGAGAAGCAATGCAACAAGCTACGAGATGCATTAGAGAAGTCAGTGGATATTTGGAAGTCTCATGCAGCGGAACGTGGGAGTGTTGACCCTTTCTGGCATCAGGTAAAGTACCTAATGCTAAACAATTTAAAAAATAAAATTGGACGAAATTGTTTAGTAAGACCACCAGTACTAAGCAGGCAAAAACAGTTGGATGTAATGTCGTGTGCCAGTGCCAGTGCAAAAAGTAACGAAAGTGTAAAAGTCTTGTCCGCTACTAGTTTAAAGGTTCAGATATTGTTTCGAGCTATCTTAAATGTGCGAATTATTTTAGTTAACTAATCAAAATTATACTTCAGGTATCGTTATACTACATCCAAATCAGTGGTATCTTCACCGGTTGGAAACACGGCGTTGAGCGAAGTCAGAATGAATACGATACCGACATATCCGACTTATACTGGCTGAACTCTGTCGCTGAGGTTGCGGAGATCCAACACAAGCTCAACATCTCTCTGGACGATGACGTCATCGACACCCTGCCTCCTCTGTCCAGCGGATTCTTAAGAATAGTTAATGAAACATCAAGCAAGAAACTTTACCTCGCACAAAATACAGCTGGAAGGTAGGAATTATTATAGCTCTAAATAAGGTCGTGGATACAAATGTTTAAAGGGGATATAAGATACTGATGCCAGAGCTAGAATTAATTTGTTTCAATTTTTTTAGCTACTCCTCAATGACGCGAATATTAAAAAGATATAAGCTAAACTACCACCTGACTTCAAACAAGAACTCCAGTCTTATACCTGGAACATCAGTCGATTTCTCTGGTTATCCAGGGTCCATCAACAGCCAGGACGAATTTTACATCTTAAGAGGAAACGAACACAGGCTTGCAATTTCTGGTACTCCACTTAAAAATTACAACAGCAAACTGTGGAAGGAAGTTAATATTACTGATCAAGTAAGTTTAAAAAACATTATCAAATTCCACACTATCTCTACCTTGCTTTAGACCACGTAATTAAAAATAGTATAAAACTGACAACTTTGTAAAGCCTATTAAAAAATCGGAAATAGAACTATGCCACTCATTGTTAGATATGCTCGGTATTTTTTTTCGGCATTTTTCAAGAAACAAACAAATTATATTCTGTTCTAGGTGCCACTCGGTCCTCGCGTATCGGCCGCTAACCACTTGGCCTCAAACGTCAGCACATGGGGACACATCCTTGCGAGCAGCAACTCGGGCACTGCCTGCAAGCAGTGGCTGGTGGTTGACTTCAACAAGTTCAATCAGATGCACAATTTGAGTCCGGAGATCCGCGAGAAGCGTGATAGGAATGATATCGTCACCGAAACCACCGTGAATAGGTGAGTTAAAATATCCTTTTTACGGTGGAAACTACCCATTGCAGAACACACGCACTTTAATTACTTTATTGATTTATACACATTTAATTTTCTTCGGTTGTGAACCCAAAAGTCACATTATTCTGCTTAAATTCTTTACCAACAATACCAACATCGTTGCGAGCAAAAAAAATTTCTCATACAAAATGTTGGTTAGATGCTCAAAGTACAAAATGATCAGGCATTTACGATTTGTACATGGAAGTAATTGTATTTGTTATTTTGTATCCACTAATTAGTTGCTTTATGCTCTTACCTTCACAATAATCTCATCGGTTAGATTTTTTTCTGTATTATTTAAAAAAAAAGATTAGGTATTATGCTAACAAATGTAATGCTAAATTATAGCTTGCATAGGCAAATGTTTTATATTATTCTAGATTTTTATAGGATATCGATTCGTAGTTAGGTATCAATAAATTATGTATATTACTGATGATTGCTTAAACACCTGTTAATGAATAAAATAGGATTTAAAGTCTTGAACATTTATCTGTATTTATGAACTTACAATAGCGGGCATGTGTCTAGTAATTACGAGTTTACATACCGTTATGCAATAATAAACTATGCTGCTTTGTAGTCGAAACCTCTTTTCTTTGTATAATTTATATGCTATCCGTGCACTGATTTAAATGAGTATTAAGTACGTACCTATTTAATTTCTCGTGATATCACTAACAAACACTACTACTGATTATAACACTCAATTTTTATTGCATCATAAAGGTAAAGTTACGTATTATCTATACTCAGAGCAGCTTAAAAATATACAGATCTCGTTATCGATCGATTTTCGTTTCATTACAATTACCTCTACATTAACAGACATACTTCATCATCAATATCTATTTTCAAATTTAGTTATTATTACCTATTGATTTACGGTTTACCAAGCGAAAACCTAGGAACACCTAAGAATTCTTTACTCAGGTAGGTAGGTAACTTTTTTTTATACTTATGGAAAAATATGGTGAAAATTAAAATTATTGTCTTATTGCCTAACAGAAACGCTACGAGTTATCGGTTTCCACAAAAGAAACCTTAGAGCTTATTTTAGCCTAATTAAAATGGTTTCATCAGTTATAAATTTATTTTTTCTTCTTCCCAGAGACGTGAAGCACACCGTAGTATACCGGGCCAGCAATGGGCACGGCAGAGGCCTCGTCTCGCTGATCGAGCAGGTGCCCGGGCGCACTCACTCCGCGGACCTCTCCGACGTGCTGGTGGAGCAGGGCTATTGGGCTACCTATGGACTGCCGTTCTTCAAGGTTAGTTAACAAAACATTTGTAAAGATATTAAATTTAAAATGCATGTCTTGTAACAAAAAAGTTTTCGTGACAGAGGAGCTCTATGTTTTTTAGGGTTCCGTACCCAAAGGGTAAATTGGGACCCTATATATTACTAAGACTACGCTGTCCGTCCGTCTGTCCGTCTGACACCAGGCTGTATCTGATAGTTAGACAGATGAAATTTTTACAGATAATGTAAGTATTTCTGTTGCCGCTATAGCAACCAATACTAAATACCAGAATAAAATAAAATGTTCAATGAGGCTCCCATACAACAAACGTGATTTTTCTGCTCGTTTTTGTAGATAATGGTGGTGGCACTTGGTCTGTTTTTTAACTCCAATTAATAACCTGGTCACAATAAATCAGCCTTCATTGTTTACTAGTGGTCAACTCTCCTAAGCTCTCCTAGTGAAATTTAGGGGCTCCAAGGGAAAGTATATTCGGCGAGTAGGTTGATAGGCTTAAATGAAAAATTGTGCTTTATCTTTGCTGGTGATAGGGTCAATAAAATGAATTAAGTTTGCCTTTATTTTACTATGTACTTGCAAGTGAGCATTTAGAGCTTATTTTTTTAATTAAATTTCTAACAAATGCACACCAGATATTCTACTGAAATATTCAAAATGTTTCATTGGCCACTGCTCTATCTAGGTCGAACTCACTTCAATGCAATGGATCAAGCAAACGCGAGTCCACTGGGTACTGACCATGAATACAAATATACAATGTAACGTAACAATTATGAACTCAAGCGCGACTTCCGTAGCGAAACAAACAAAACTTCAAAGGAACGTTTATACATACGTACTGTACTAACTTACAGTTGTGACATAAAGGTTAAGCTACATTTCAGAACTTAGTTGTTTGTGCAAAATTCATTCCTTTTTTTCAAAATTATTTTTCCATGTTAAACTTGTACAGTTTTATGAGGACTTATCCTGAAATATAAGTCTAAGAGTTTTAGCTGACAAGAACTGAAACTATGTCCAAATACACAAAACCTCTTAGGGGATAATTTAGCTGCTCAATTATGTAGAGCTCAACATTTTGGTTTAAGGGATCGACATCGAATAAAAATAATAATATTATCCATAAAAATAATATCACGTCGTGACCAAGAATTTATCATGTGCCATGTTTTTTATGATAGCCTTATAGTTATTAATGGTTCTTATATTTGAGCACCATATCAGTGCTTTTCGTATTCGGAGTGACACGTAACTATAAAATAAATTATAAATTTTTTATCTACAGGATATAGCAGAGATCACCCACATCAACCAAATGGAGGAGGAGTTAGGAAGTATATTCTCGGAGTCCGAATCCCCTCGAGCGGTTATTTTCAAACGCGGTTACAAAAACGCGACATCTCTTGACAGCATCATCAAACTTATGAGGCAGAATAACGTCACTGCGATCAACAGGGCCAGCAATGAGACCGAAGAATGCCAGGATGCATTGGAGTGCATGCTCGAGGAGATGGGATACTGGTCTGTGCTGGGAGTAAGAGGTGACATGGTCCAGAAATATAAAGAAGCTTACGGAATCATAGACACAAAAGTTGCTACTGGTATGTTTACTTGTTCATAAAAAATGGCTCAATTATCTATTTAGATATTTTTAACTAAAAAACTTAATATGAAAAATTTTAAAAATATTTTTTAGAGAGTTAATATAATAAACTATTTACCTACATAGTTAATACGATTTAAAGCATATTTTCTTACTGTTTTGTATTTTAGGCATAGTAATGTCTAAAATATTTCCATTTAAAAAAAAAAGAATTCTATTTAGAAATATTTATCACTCTCACAGGTACTCAAGGTAAAAACATAATAGAATTCGCAGCGGTCTCCGGCCCTCCGTACACAAAGGCAAACGCTACAAAGGTCAACAGGGGCAACATAGCACCCATTTACACCCATGAGTTCGACAATAACCCCTCCATCGACGGCCTGGAAATCCGGGACCTTGTGAAACACCAAATAGAAGAAGCCGAGCAAGAAAACTTGGAGTATCTCAACAGGGATGTCATCAAACCCTTCCAATGGTCAGAGAGTGACTACAAGAACAAACCTCACCAAGGTCTCCCAGATAAATGGGAATTCGAACCTTTCAAACCTAAATGGTCCTGGTGAATCTCTATTATTCTCACATTTAATAATTATGTTAATTCACTTTCAAGTCTAGTAGTAATTCTTGTTTTGTTGTCTCACCTTGTTTTTCTGTAAGTTTCATCCCTTGACAAAAGATATCATAATTTTTTTAAGGAATCGATTTAAGTAGGCACCTTCCCAATTATAGACTCGGAAATCAAGTTTACCGCATAATTGCGCATAATGTCGTCTTAGAACCGCTTTGTGTATCTTTAATTCGTATGTTTTATTAAGTAGTCTTATATATTGGATCTTTGTTGGTATTGTCTGTGTTTGTTTGTATATTTGTTTTAGTACTAATTCTTAATAATGTTTGTATGTACTAGCTGAAGTTGTTACAGTGAAATGTTATCTACCCAACCTACCAAAAATAAGAATTGGGCCACCCTATTCCCAAATCAGGAATATTGTTTCCAATTACTGGAAAATATTGTACCTTAGGAATCATCTTTATTTTAACTTATTTCATATTGTGAATGTCTCAAAATCAAAATGCCCAATTTTTTTATGGAGATTTATTATTTCTTTCAATTTTGCTCTTATGTACTTACTTATAAATTATTTAATAACAATGAAGTGACCTGCAAAGAACATTTCGGATTTACTCTCGAAAATAAATGTTCCGTTAGATACTAAAAAGACAGTTTTATTTTATCTCATATCTTCCTTAAAGAAGTTGCTACGAGTGTCATGGGCACCGCCAGGATTTTTTTTCAGGGAGGTGCATCTGCCTGCATCTACACTTTAAACTAATTTAAAATAAGGCTAGGCGGCCTGTGCATGCTCATTGTTTACCGGAAAAGAGAAGAGGAGGGTACTTAATTTATTTACAAGTTGATGAACTTTGAACAGCAACCTAGACACCTCCAGTTTTTATACAAACAGTAACTTATTTAACAAAACTATGTATAAATAATCATGAAAATGTAATTATTTTGCTTACAACTTCCGCTTAGTTTCGCCAGCATAGGAACCCCAATTACACCACCTGTAACCCACAAACTGAGGACAAACACAGGCATATGCAAAGAGCACCGCCCACCCTTCCTCAAATCGCATGCGAAACAGACGAATACAAAAGTTAGAACCCAACACCGACATAAAAACCTCAAGGCGCGTTTCGCCACTTCACGTGGCATCATCAGGAGAGATGTTGTGGCCTCGGCTGCGCTTCGACGACTAAAACTATGTATTTTCGTACCCTACTGCCGGTGCCCATGGTATCTAGGTATACAGGGTGTAACAAAAAAGCGAAATAATATTTAAAGGTGTGTATGTATGTAATGTCAACATTAAGTAGTAAAAGTTTTAGTTAAAAATAAACAACTTTTTTTCCCATACTAAGTAAATAAATTCATTCATTGAGAGGATCACTGCACATTTTATGAAAGTTTCACATCTGTTTCCTACTTAATCTCGATTTATGAGTTTGTTTACACCTAACAGCTGATATTTAAGGTTGTCACCGATAAGTTTTTGTTAAAACTTTAGCATTAATCTACTCAGTAATTTATATTCGCACGAGTTTGTGGTTTTGCACAGGAACTACACATTTACTACTCTACACGTCCTTTAAATTTTATTTCGCCGTTTTGTTACACCCTGTATACTATTACTATTTCTTAAAACGGTGTACAACTGTGGTTTATCAAAACCTGGTTTAAAGCTTGGTCCCCAGATTATCAATTTTGATATTCAGAGTGACACTTAAACTAGAGATTATACTAACCCCAGGAGTAAGTAATAAAATGGCAACACCGACTTAAAGAGTGAATGGTTTCGAAAAAAAAACGTTTGATTAGTTAGTAGTACTCACCGAGAAAAAAATTATCATGTGCCAATATGGCCACTCAGCTGGAAGTCAAAGAGTAGGTATGCAATCACAAATGTAGTTTCTGCCTTTCTGGTATTTGGTTTAAATTTTTATATGATAGTGCTTGTCATGAACTTAAGGAAAATTATAACGGTTTAGAAAGATCAGTAAGATAGATTTGTTAAATGGGTCGTTCCTTTCTCAATGTATTCTCGGTTGCGTAATGGGACTTATAATACTCAAACATTTCTTCGTATCGTTGGATTTCGTTTAAATCGTCCATTTTCACAATTTAATATCAATACCTAACTCGCTTTTATTAGATAGGCGCAAAGACCACAGATTAATATATCATAAACAAGTCTTAAACCATCCTTAAACTTACCCGTGGGCAGGTATAAAAATGAATAGCTTTATCTCAACCTTAACCCCGGGACTAAACCGGGAAGAAGCGTAATCTGTCACTCTGAATACGATTTTCGCTAAACCGCCGTTAGTACTGAGGGATAACATTAAACCCGTACTAGCAAATGCACTCTGAATGAGACGGTAAATACGGTAATGTCCGTGTGCACTTCATAAAGTTAAATACCTACGGAAGTCTTAGAGCGTTGGTTGAATGCTCTAAGACGGAAGTGCACTTCCACTTTTTTTAACCCGTATGCTCGAAAAAAAAAGATAGCAATTGAATAACAATGGATCCGCTACGTACGACCCATGGCCATGGGTGCCTTGGGTGGGCGACCTGAGCGAGCAGATTAACGTAGTTCTGTGGTAGTGATTACTTGCTGAGTGAGAAAGTCGTAATACGGAACATACACATGAATAAATACTACTTCTACTACGTACATTCGATGACATGAAGCTGTCATTTTTTTAGTTTTGTTGACAGACGTTAAAATATTTGACATGGTTATGTTGATGAAATCATGCAATTTGTATTGAAAGAAAATTGAATTTGTTGTGAAATATTAGTCATCCAAGTAGATATTCAGAATTAATATACTTTAGTAACTGCAGTTATATACTATCACAATGAATTTTTTTAGAAAGGAACCAACTGTTAAAGGTACTATTCCATGTATAAATTTTAAGCTTTACTTACGTGGCCTTGTTTAACTTTTTTTTGTATGTGGGTTGTGTGCAATATCAGTGACTTTATGTTCTTAATGAATTCAATTTTATTAGTTGACGATATCAGCTGCCGTATACTTAATTAACGTGTTATTAACACTTACGTCATATAGCCTAACAACGCAACAAAATACACCATAAAGCTAACATTAAACTTTGGTTTTTACCAACCAATCAAAAATTCGAAGCTTAAGACTGCATATTCCCTTTCATAAATATCTGAAAAAATAATAAGTAATTAATAAATGTAATTTTAAGATTACAAATGTATAATACTTATTATTTCAGAACAACAAAGGCAAAATGAAAGAGAACTTAGAAAGGCTTCAAGGGACTTAGAAAGGGACAAAGCAAACCTAGAGAGAGAAGAAAAAAAATTGGTAAGTATAGTCACAGACTGTCTCATACCTTGAGACTAGATAAATTTTGTTAACCGGTTTGACAGTAAAGGAGCAAATTCTTTATTTTTATAAAGCTGATTAGGAGCTTTTTATAGCGCTGTAAGAATAAAAAGGTACATAATACTTACTACAAACAAAAATAAGATAAAAAAACATAACATTGTCTTTTATAAGTTCCTAGATACATACATGTTATTCCTTCAGTAAGCCTACAAATGTTTTGTTATATCAACAATGCTCACAGCATTTTAAAAAAATAATTGAAAATATTATGTACTTAGTATATTGTATTTTGTTACATTTTGAATATGTACCTAAAGTCAAACATTTGTACATCACATAACAAATGAGGTAGTCAAGTTTAAATTGCTACTTATTTGTTTGTACTTAATAGTTATGTGGTAAGACCAGCCTAAAAATCTACTCTAAGCAATAGAAATTCAAAAATCTTTCAGGAAATGGAGATAAAAAAGATGGCAAATGAAGGCAACAATGATGGGTGCAAAATAATGGCAAAGCAACTGATACAATTAAGAAAGCAGAAGAACAGAATATTTTCTGCCAACAGTAAGGTGAGTAGATTTATATTATTATATGTTATCAAATTACATTCCGTTTCCCTGTTTAGATTATTATACTTAATGTTTAGTTCTGACTACTTTATATGTCAGCTGTAGTCTGATTTATTGTGACTATAAATCAGAATATGTTGTTACTAGATTCTAATATGTTCAAAATTGTTATAAACTCAAAAATTTTAGTATCAATTTGGGTAATATCACACAATCAATGAATGGCAACAAATTACTGCAATATGATTTTCTGCCTGCAGCTTTGATAACACAGCAATTGAAGCACAATAAGTAAACTGTCAAAAATAAGTAATATTTCAGATATCAAATGTTCAACTCAACAATAAGACAATGGGAGCGAATATAGCAATTGCCAGTGCGATGGGCACCACAGCAAAGACCATGGGTAACATGAACAAGGTCATGAATCCACAACAAATCGCCAAGGACATGGAAGCATTTAAGCACGCTAATGCTAAGATGGACATGACAGATGAAATGAGTAAGTAGTTTACAGTAGTTTAACTTTATGACACTTGAGTGAAAGAAATGATGCCATTGCGCAAAGAAAAATTTGCCCCATAAATTACACCATTTTAGGTAGGTAATTAAATTTTTACTTTGCAGGGTTGAAATAACGGTGTTTTTCTTTTAATTGTAAAATCTGAGTTTGATTGTACATGCAGTCACAGAATTCCAAACAAAATGAGGGCTGGAAAGAAAGCTGTAATACACGTCACACATACAATTTAAAAATAAGTAAAAGTTGTTTATGTTATTGGTCATAGACCAGGCAACGGCAAAGTAGACAGCCCCATTAAAACCTTAACCATTTGTCATACCGTTGAAAACTAATTGTTTTCGTTGACCCGGCTAGCCGACGCGAACTTAGATATGAACAGCGCTATCTCTTGGCGGCGAGGAGAAAATTTAGTTGTTTTACAAAATTTATAATTAATTATTATTAATACTTTTAATTTTCAGTTTCAGACACTCTCGATGACATCATGGACGAATCTGGGGATGAAGAAGAAACTGAGGGCATTGTCAACAAAGTGCTCGATGAGATTGGCATTGAGATCAGTGGCAAGGTGAGCGCTGCAGTAATAAGGTATAGCTTGGCCATAACTGCTGCGCACTCTCTGAGGTATGCGCGGCGAGGTGAGAGCCGGGAAAAAAAGAGCATGAGTTCACATGAAATCAATACACGTCGGACAAATCTTACGATATCAGTTTACATATAAGGCAAGACTTGTCTTGCGGAACGGTGGTCGGAGGCTCTTTAGTTGATAAAAATGTGTTACTTGTATTATAAAAATTGATAAAAATGTTATCTACATATACTCGATTCAATATTTATTAAAATACCTAGGCAGTTGATGAATAAGAATAAGAAAACAATTTATTATGATTATTTTTTCGTCTAGAGAAGAATTAATATAGTTTTGTGCTATGTTGTTTTTAATATCAGCCCAGACCAACCCAATTGGAAGGTACGTAGGTAAACCCAGATCAGTGTGTCCACGGGCTTTCAGGAGTTCGTCAATTCTATACACGGGTTCTTTTTGTATACTTGTGATGAGAAGTAGCAGTTCAGCCTTTGTCATGGTTCCTGAAAATTCTACATTGTGGCGTAGCAACCAGTCTTGCATTTCTCTTTTGAGGCTTGACATAGTTTTCTTCTTCTCAACCTGAACGCTATGGTAAGACGCGTTGTCCATTACAACAACAGAATTCGGCAGCAACTTATCTTTTCACTTTTGTAAGGTATTTTTTCCGCCACACTAATATTAGGCTGCTCTATAAGGAGTAGTCTCTTCGATTTGCATTTTTTGTAACGGTAGCTCATTTTGTGTAGAATAGAAAACAATAGAATATATATGTGTGTAAAAGCTGTCTTAAATATTCCCGTCCACAATTCAATATGCCATCCTGCATCAAACTTGATAGTAACTTTCGGACACTTGTTTTTTTTTTCGACATCGTAAAACTGATGAATTTTTCTTCTGACTCTAAGGTCTAAATCATCCACAACATGTTTTTTCTTTATAACTTTTGGTTTTTTCGGCGATTGAAACTTTAAACGGCTTAAATTTTCAATTGATAAATAACCCGCAGAAATTACACTATGCATGGTTCTTTTGGAGTACCCCGTAGCCTCCGCAACGATTTTGGCAATATTCGCATCACTTTTGAATTCAAAGCTTTCTCTGTCTGCTTTCCTTTTCTTAAAATATTCAGCTACTTTAAAAATCACGAGATAACGCACGACCCATCTTTGAATTTTTATCTCATGTGCGTCTGACATTGACGGTCCGATACAAATGACACTACCGCTGCCACGAGCGTTGACGGCAGACTGACAGAGCGCGTCCCCCCGTCTCGCCGCGTGCATTCTACGTCGTATTATTTGATCAGTGGTGCATACCTCAGAGAGTGCGCACGCAGCAGTTATGGCCAAGCTATAGTAACATTAATTAAGAACAACACTATGTTTGCTGTAGTTTTCTTGAGCTGCAAATTATAGTATAAAAGTAGTACTAACTGTATGCGGAGTTAACTATTATGAATAGACGAGTTAGTTAATATTCATTGTGCACTAACATGTTCTAAAATCCTATTATAATTTAGTATAAATTTCGTCTATTTACAGATGGCAGATGCGCCATCAGTAGCCCGCAACAAAATTGGCGCTTCTACAACCGACGAAGACAGAGAACTTATGGCACAACTCGCTAGACTTAAATCCACTTAATTATACATCTGAATATTGTTAACGTTATTCTTTAGAGATTTAGGAAAATTATTTTTATTTATAATGCTTTTTTAAAATAAATAAATGCGCCAGGCAACACACGGAGAAGGGATTAACCGTGTTGTGTGTGTTTAGATTTTTTGTAAAAACTGCTGAAAAGTGTCAACTTTTAAATGTAATAAGTATGTTGTTTATTTTTTATTTATTGTGTTCTAAATACATTACTTACTATCACTTCCTTTGTTGTTATGAATCAATTTTAATGAAGTATATTTTTAGTATATTTTTTTAATCATTCTATTAAAAACTAATATCAGAATAAAATGTATGTAAATTGTTACTATTAAAGGTTGTTGTTACTTTTAAGAATACTAACTAAAATTTTGTATCAGCTGAGTAAATTTTATATATTTATTTAACAAGACATTTCAAATTGTGATTAATTTAACCTTACCTTTAGCTAGTTTATAAATCTGGCTGTTACCGGGCGTCGCGTACTTAATAAAGTCTTTCCTGTCGGTTTAGGAATGCAGAACAACAAAAAAAACAAACATCATTTTTATAATATTTTAAAAGAACAAATAGACGCCAATTAACGATAAAGTGTCGATTAATATTTTTGTTTGTTTAATAATTATCTTTATTCGTATCGACTCTAGTATTCAAAGTTTTTCATAGGTAAGCATTAAGTCAGTGACGTCTCTTAGTGCGGCAATAAGTACATTAGGTAAATATACAAACAATGTATATGTAATTTCAAAAAAATAAATTATTCATTGCACCAAAAAATATGTAGTTTCAACCCTAACAACCTGTCACGTCAATGAAACTGATAATTCATAGATTATTTTATTAGAAGATAATAACTGATTCTTGCTTAATATATGTAATAATAATTAAAAATGTCTTATTAGAAAAAAATCAAAACACTTTAATACTAGCGGTTTTAAGAGAGAGAGAGAGAGAAGAAAGATAAGGTGTGAATTACAAGACATCTTAATTTTTTTTATTAACTGATAAAATTTCACAATTTTAAAGACTCTTGTTTTGCATTCCAATTCGTCATAAACTTAGATACATGAGCACTCTAACTGGGAATATTATGTCTAAGCCATAAAGATGCTGTTGTGGTCATTTACCTCTCAGAGAAAATTAGGTAACAATGTAAATAACATTATGAGTAGTAAGTACTCTTTGGTTTTATGTTTTCAGGGTTGTGTTGAAATTGAAATGTCAATGATGATTATTAACGGCCTAGCTACAAAAAGATAGACTAGTGTTGAACACCTGTTTACAGATAAGTCATCCAATTTGAAATGTTTGTTAGTAATATGTCTCGAATGTCAGATGTGTCAACATTTTAAATTGGTTTATTAATTTTAGACAAGTTTTTAACGCTAGTCTATCTTTTTTATAGGAAGGTCATAAATGTTTTATAAAATTAAACAAAATTTCGTCGTCGGTCGTTATACGGTTTTAAAATATTGCCAACAGACTCCTTACAAGGGACCTTTTAATCCACCCCCATTCGGCTTTTTAAGGGGTATTTTTCTAACAACCTGTATATAAACTTCCATCCTTCCATAGAATATATTATAATAATGTATGATTTTGATTTTAGCTGCACATACATATAATGTAAAAATAAAAATGTGATATTTTTGTATTAATTTATATGGTACAATAAAATTTCTATAATGAATTTATTGTGGTTGTAAATTATTTATTACTGCAACGCCCGCAACTTCGTTTGCGTGGACTTCAGGATGATTGCCATATCAAGCAACGCTGTGGACTGCGTGAAGCACACTATTATTAAGAAAAGAGCCTTTTACTAAAACTGATCAGTTATTTTGTGAGTCGGTGCCAGCCATGGAGTGTTAAAATGTATTACTTATTCGCACCGACTCCAAATAGTACTGATTAGGTATGTTTTAGTCAATACAATTTGCTTGCGTTTAAGTTTAATTTTGAAGTCTGTTTTTAGTTTATATGAAACTATTTTAATAACGTTAAGTGCTAAGCCCTTTACAAAAAAATATCATTAAGAAATTATTATCATTATTAGGTCGGATAGATAGAGGTCGCTAAAAGGCGCTTAACAGAAGTGAGATCCAGTTAAAAGTAAGCCTGCCATTCTTGTATTGTAACCACAGTAAGATCTTTGTCACTTCGAGAAATAAACTTATAATTTTTTTTTTCGTTTCTGGGTGTGTTGGTTTACTAATAAATAAAATTTGCCGTCAGTACTTCGTACACGCCGAAGCCACGTCTGCCCAATATACTGAAATATATTTATCTGTCGACGTCTGTTAAGGATTTTTGTGACTTTCATCTTCAGCTCAGCAGTATGATATGTTATCTGATAGACGCAAACATCTGAATAAGTTATTTAAAGTTGACAAACACACTCTATGTGCCCACATTTTTTGAGAATTTTCTTTTATTTCCGTGTAATTCCTTCATCAGATGCTAACTTGGTGAAAATAGAACCACCTCGGGAGTATACTCTTTCAAACAAAAAAAGGAATTTTGATATGTCCATAATTGACGGAGTAATCGCGTAACAAACACGCGAAACAAAAAACATACAAAAAAACATTTAGACGAATTGAGGACCCCCTCCTTTTTGGAAATCGGTTAAAAATATCTTCAATGTAATAAGGTTTAATAAAGTCATCGATTTTCGGTTCCTTCTTATTCTATATTGGAATCAATCTTTTCAGTGTCATTTTGCCATGAGTTTTTTAGCAGGCGCGGCGAATTGGAAATGTTTTTTCTGAAATCTTTTTTTACCGGCATCAGAATTTAATGAATCAAAGCACGGGTGAGCTTAATCTATTTGTAAAAACCGCAAAGGAATCCGTGCAGTATCTTCGGAGATTAGCGTACACATACAGTAGACAGACAGACAAGAATTAAAATAATTGCATTTTTGGATTAAGTATCGATTATAGAGTGCTCCTCAAAAACATTTTTCAAAATATCTTCAATGTACAGACATCGACCCGTTACAGATTTATTATAGTATCTAATAATTATTTATTTGTTGTAATTTATTACTTGGTCACCTTGTTCAGGCGGGCGTTGCCGTTGGAATATTTCTATGAGCTCGGCAATCATTTGATATTGTTAAAGAGTGCTTATAATCCATTAAGAACCTGTTAATATGCCGCTTGCCAAACAATAGGCAACAAAGCTAACCTAACCTAACCAACCCTATCTTTGGACTCTTCTTATTTGAGTCTAAAGCTAATGAAGCACCGTAAAGTCTGTTATTCCTATTCCTAATTTGTAGGGTTCTGTACCCAAAGAGTAAAACGGGACCCTATTACCTTATTGAATGCTCTAAGCCTATTACTAAGACTGCTGTCCGTTCGTCTGTCACCAGGCTGTATCTCATGAAACGTGTTAGTAAGACAGTTGATATTTTCACAGATGATGTATTTTTGTTACCGATTCAAAAAAAATATAATACAAAAACAGAATAAAATAAATATTTAAGGGATTCTCCCATACAACAAACTTGATTTTTTGCTCGATATTGATAACGGCAATAATCACAGAATATTTAGTTATTAGTATTCACTTTAAATTAATAATGAAGGTAAATTAAAACAAATATTTAAGGGCTCCTAAACAACAGAGTGTCTAGTGCGAGTTCCACAAAATAATCGCGTCACTTAGATAGGGACTTTGATCGAAAAGTCAATGTTAGTTTGCATTACTTTTCGATCGATAAGTGACTTGGTTGGTTTGTGCAACTCGTACTAGGCACCCAGACATGATTTTTTTGCCGTTTTTATAGATAATGGTACGGCCGGTTTTATATAAGGTGTTTCAAAAATATCTGCTACGGCTGCAATGGATGAAAGTATTGCGTATATTATAGATTATAAGTAATAAAGAAATTGTATGCCCGGACGTCATCTATTTTTTATTTGACCTGCTCAACTGGCCCGCTCGTACTACGTCTCGTCTTCGCATTGTCAAATGCGGAGGGTAGAGTAGGTATATGTTATGTTGTAATTAATTTCCAATCCATGGCACGAAATTTCTTCACTTTCTTGCAGCCGTAGCAGATATGTTTGAAACACCTTATATAATCATGATTAGGTTATCAAGATTTACATATAACAATTTAAAAAATGCACAAACTCTAAAACAGCAATAAGTGCCTACTATGCTTACGTCCATGCCTGGCTAAGTTATGGGGTAATTCTGTGGGGAAACAGTGTGGAGGCAGAAAGGCTGTTCTTACTACAAAAAAGATGAATTCGCATTATTGTAAATATCACAAAATTAGAAACTTGCAAGCCCTATTTTCAAAATTTAAAAATACTTCCTACTCTAAATCATTGTACATATTAGAACTTTGTACTTTTGTCAGGAAAAACCGAAGTCTATAGATACTCATAAATGGACGATTTATTACCAGAGACTCGTCGCCTCCTTCGTCAACGAAATCGTTTATTCAGACCTTGGTGCTCCACATATGTCAGTAAAAGTTTATAATAAATTACCACCATATATAAAAAACATAAAGAAGGATACAGAATTTTACAGAACATTGAAAGAGTAGTTGACGCAAAAAAGTTTCTGAGTTTTTGGGCATTGTATAAATTTTAATTTACGATTTTTTGTCTCTCATTACTACTACTACTAATCTTTATCAATGTATTAACGTATATTCTTATTGTACCTAATTAAATAATTTTTGTAATTGATAATTGAATTCAAATAATTGAAATTGTAATGCCCTAACGGGGCTCATTTTGACATGTTATTATTTATTTTAAGACCTTATGTACCAAATGAAAACAATAAATATATGATTATGATTATAATAATAATTATTTATTCGAATAGATAAAGTGTGTTAGGTAAAAATAAAATTTAAGACAAAGTGCTAGGCCTGTGATAAGTGCTTGATTTACTATGAAGGTTCCGTATCAGCGTTCCTATTTTCAATTGTAAATTCAGACATTTCGTTGGGGATCCTATAGTACGAACTCGATTTTTAATAGCTTTTCGTTATTTGTTGTTTAACATAAGAGTTTGCACTGTTATCTGACCAAGTATGGGGCTTGAATCCCACTAATATTGTAAGTAGGTATACTAGCTTTGCCCACAACTTCGTTTGCATAGACTACAGGATGTTTGGTATGCCTATCTCAATTTAAGCGCTGTAGACTACGGCGAACTCTTAAAATAATGGAGCTTTTGGAATTTCGACTGTATCGTTTCGTTTCACTGTGGCTTATCAAATTGGCGGTGAAACAAGGATATTAGCTTAATCAGTTACATTAAAGAGTCTTCGAAAATTAAGGACAAGTGCCCTTCCTCGTAGGATAAATTTAAATCATGCCAAGTTTCATCTAAATTAATTCCGTAGTTTCGGCATGATGAGCGGCCAAGACACATACAGACAAAATATCAAATAATTGCAGTTTTGACTTCAGTGTCGATTATGCAGGGCCCCCCAAAAACAATTTTCTAAATATATTCAATGTAAAGAATTTGACCCGTTACAGTTTTATTATAAGTATAGATTTTCGTAGGTCAAATATTTGGACCAGGGTAGCTCATGTTCTCCGTAAACTTAAAACGTTCACAATAAAGTTAAATTATATTTCGGAGATAGGTCAGTAGTAGAGTACTTCAATTAATAATTTATATCAGTCGTGTTGTTTAGCTGGAAACTAACATTTAAATGCAAAGAGCGACAACGTCGTTTGCTTTAAAATTTAATGAAATTTACACTTCTTGTTTACCTGCACGATAATGTCTCGAGTCTTGAATATTTTAGGAGGTTGACTCGCCTTACGAACGATTAATTTCGAGACGCGTCATTCTCACTTGTAAACTTCCAAGCATCGCTAACGAAATGATACCGGACCACCTCTTTGACGAAGGAATCAACAATACGCTGTATCAAAATGACATGAAACAAGTACAAAATAATAAACACGTTTATGAGAGGAATCAAAGGGATTATGTAAGTTAATAAATTTATTGCTACCTACTTTATATCAAAATGGCATTTCTAATTTTTATTTTACTTTTTAAGTTGATAAAGATTGCCGCGTAGAATTAAATTTGTCATGAATAACAAACTTCCAAATAGATTCTGTGATAATCCGGTCCATAATCTGGGTACCTACCTACCATCAAAGAAAATTTTAATCCGTTCACCCGTTAAAGTTCATTCGATTGCGATAAAACTTTGGTGAGTTTGTCACCGGCGCGCGTGCGGAAATGGTAGAATTGAAGAACACAAACTAGCGAAGTCACGTGCATCCTCTAGTTTTTTTAAATAGCAGGAATATGCTAAGCTTCCTAATCTTCCTATAGATCATAATATGACCCGATAGAGACTAAGATGGCGTCAGCTAAGACAATTCATAGGCCATCACCTAATGCCATGATGACGGCTTCCAGATTTATTCGATAAATTGACCCTGTCAGATCGGCAGTGGTACTCATATGGTATTTTGTGTTGGAATAGATATATTGGATGTAACTAATAATTTATAAGCAGAGACGCTGATGGTGGGTGCCTGGCTGGTGTTACCTGCGTAAAATTATTAAAAAAATCTTTCTTGATAATTCACCACTTAGTTCAGTGGAGTTGTGTTTTTGCTAGGAATGTTTTGGGGTAGTTCTGATTTTTTCATTCTTGCTGAATCCGAATCTAAGGTTTTGCAACATTGATAAAATCGCAAATAATGTGAACAATTCTACTCTTTTCCGGAGTTTTGCTTAAAACTCGGATACTAATAACTTTTAGTAAGTGGCCTGTTCACAGAAATTAAAAAATGAAAATTTTCTACAAACATCACTATTTAGTTTTTAAGAATAACTGTTCGGTCACAAGTGCAAGTTAAAAATTGGCACACATATAGCTATTATAATGTAGGCGTGCGGTAAGAAAGGATTTTACTAAACTCACCACCTAAAGGGGTTCACCGCACCAAGATTGCGAGGTTAATAATACTTTAACTAAATAAGTAATAAATACCTGTGTCAAGGCTTTGTTATTTACTGTGTTTGACATTCATTTATGCACTCAAAATCAAATCTAACGTAAGCAAAGACGCGGGCAAAAGCTAGTAATAAATAAAGTAAAAGTGGGTTTTGAAGAGACCGCTGAAATATGCCAATTTTCAACTTGCACTTGTGACAGAACGGTTCTTCTTAATAAAAACTAAAAAGTTATATTTGTAAAGAATTTTATATTACTTTAATTTCTATGAACAGGCCATTTACTAAAAGTTAATAGTATCCGAGTTTTAAGCAAAACTTCGGAAAATTGCAGATTTTATTTTTATTTTTTTGCGATTTTATCAATGTTGCATCACGAAATTTTGTTAGCATACCTCAGATTCTGATTCAGCACCCCAAAATACATATAAAATGGAAGAAATCAGAACTACCTACCCCAAAACTTTCCCACGGAGAGTCTATTTGAGCACAATTAATGCACTGAACTAACTAGAGTAACAATAAGGTAACGTTTTAAAAATATAATTAATCAAAGAAATAAGCTGGTTATCTTGTGGCCACAGTAGAGATTAAGATTAAGCGCATGCATTTAGCACTGCAAGTGATGCAACAGTGTATTTTAAATGCTAACAATAACATTTTTAAATCTCCAGAGTTTTTATAAATATTGAATCTGCCGGCTGACATATAACTCATAGTTGGTGCTAGTAGCTAAAAGCTTGCTTATTTAGTATTAGCATTGTTTTTTGTAACTGAGTTAGCGTATCACCTCATCTAGGCCTAAGCTTAGCAACGCTAGAAAATAGATTTAGAAAAGCCTTGTTTAAAGGGCATGGCAAGTTTCCTAGTCATATCGTAGTGTATGCCTAAGTAGAAACGGTCCCGATACCTTGCCCGTCTATTTGAAATCCGGAACACTATTAAGACGGTAAACTATTTGGCATTAGATACAATCAAGAAAGACAGAAAATAATAATTACCTCCCACCTCATGTGCACATGCAGTTAAAGTCGCGCAAAGCGTGCCCCTTGGGATTCGAGACGTTCGCGATCGCTGGCTGCAGTCAGGAGGGAGACTAGATTATTTAAGTTGTCAAAGCAAGATGTTCGTAGACAGGTTTAACTTAGTCTTAATAGTAACTTAACTCAATTATTTTTATGTTAAATTATTAACACAGGAGCAAGAACAGCGGGATCAGCTCTCGTCGCAAGATGGAGACACTTGCGAGATCCACGATCAGTTCTATCGCGATCACAAGTTGCTGTTGGTGTTGTTTCGTGCACTAGCTGTTATGCCTATCACCAGGTCTAGGCCAGGTTGGTAACGCAGAAACGCTATTCTGTAATAATGCCTCCTCAAATTAAGCCCAAATAAGATAAAAAATTGGGTAACTTAGTTTTAAAAATTGATAGAGATCTAAAAGTCATAGCACCAAAATTATTGATTGTAGGGTAAGACTTAGGTCTTAAGACATTGAATAATTAAATATTTAGATATTAAATTATTCAATGTAGAATACTTAGAAAAGACTTTTGCTTTTAATAAATCATCTAGACACCCTTTTTCAATCAAACTAGGTTTTTAAAATTGATTTTCTTATTTGTTACTTTACCTCTTTTTAATTTCAATGCAAGTATTATCGGCAGGTACAATCACCTTCAGCTGGCGATCTTCGGCCACGGCCTACGCCATTTGTTTCTATATCGCTAGCACCATCGTCGTATTGTTTGTTGGCTACGAACGCATCTTGATTCTTCGGTCCATCAGAAAGTTCGATGACTACATTTATGGAGTTCTGTTTATCGTATTCCTTGTACCTCATTTTTGGATTCCTTTTGTTGGATGGGGTGTTGCCCATCAAGTTGCCATTTACAAGACAAATTGGGGAAAGTTTCAAGTAAGTTTCGTTTAGATGTGTCTTGTTCTTATTAATAAATAAATTACTTACCTAAAATTATACCGGGTTAAATAGGACAGAACGATCGTCTTAGTAATCCTAGATTTTCTTCCAAGCATCAGTAGTTACCACCTTATATGCTTAGACTCTGGTTGAACTACGTCAATTGATTTGTTAAACTTTAGACTAACTATTTTAAGACAAATCAAAATAATTTAGAGATAGTAATAATTAGTCGTTGTGTAACTGTGTAAAAATGATTCACTTTTCAGGTGAGATACTACCGAGTGACTGGTGAAAATCTTCAGTTTCCCAATTTGAAGACGCTAATAGTAATTATAAGTATTGGATGCCTGCTTCTGGCTATATGCTTTCTTCTTAGTCTTTGTGCACTCTTAGACGGATTTCTTTTAAAACACACAGCGGCATACTACCACATAATGACAATGATAAACATGAATTGCGCGCTGTGGTATATAAACTGCAAAGGAATCAAAATTGCTTCGCAAAGTCTTTCAGAGTGCTTTCGCAGGGTAACGTATTGGAGCCAACATATTAAGAGTAAGTATGTTTATAAGAATCTGCTTTACTTATAATCTAATTAATTCTTCGTTATAGGATGTGGGAATTGAATGCTCAGCCAAACTAATTTCTCGGTACCGATACTTATGGCTAAATCTGTCTGAACTGCTTCAACTCTTGGGCAATGCTTATGCGCGCACATATTCTACTTATTGTCTTTTCATGTAAGTGTCACTCGCTTAATTTTAAGATTAAGTACATCAGCACACATGGCAGTTGCAGAGCTATTATAATATCATATTATTATCAGGTTTACAAACATAACAATCGCAGTGTACGGAGCCTTGTCAGAGATAGTAGATCACGGCTTCGGCTTTAGCTTCAAAGAGATGGGCTTATTCGTCGACACTGTCTATTGCTCTACTCTGCTCTTCATCTTCGCCGACTGCTCACACAAATCTACCCAAAAGGTGACTTGCTATATTAGGTATACTGCTACAATAACTTTTCAAGATTCAAGGTCAAGAATTTGTATTTATACCTTTAACTTGGACTGTCACAGGGTACCGTATATGAACCACTATTTTGCCTAAGTACTTACATTACACAGGATTATGAAAGAAAGTTAAATTGCTGTATTTGCCGTCTTAATCTCGTAAACAAGAATTACGTTTGTGTGTTTTAAAAATAATATTTGACCTCATTTTTTACAATCAAGGTAGCTGATGGTGTGCAAGAGACGCTATTGACGATAGATGTTCTGGCTGTAGATCGTCCTACACAAAAGGAGGTAAATACCTTTAAGGATGGTTATATACATAAGTTAGAAAATTAAAAAAATTAATTAAAATAACAAATTTTTAAAACAGTTGAACAATTCCATTAAAAAAATATTTAATCCAAATTCAAGCTTAGACCAAAGAAACACAACTCTGAACAATTTCATGCCGAGTTAATTGTCAAGATTGTACTGATTTTTAACCGACTTCAAAAAAAAGGAGGAGGTTCTCAATTCATCTGAATGTTGTTTTTTTTTTTTTTGTATGTATGTTACGCGATTACGCCGTCAATTATGGACCGATTTCAAAATTTATTTTTTAGTTTGAAAGGGTATACTCCCGAGGTGGTCCCATTTCCACCAAGTCAGATTCTGATGATGGGATCCCTGGAAAATCGAGGGCAACACTCAATTTTTATAGGCACCCATAATGTTTTGCATATATTTTCTGACTCGATGCTGATTTTTGGGTCTGGTAATCATCATGTCATGTTGCTGAACTGATGATGGAAGCCACAGAACTCCTTAACGGATAGGAGTTAGAAGATAATACTGCAATTTGTCGACAGAACGTATTTCGCAGTGTGTTGAGCAGACGTGGAGCTTATGAGGTACCAGACCGCCAATTTTTATTTACTGGGGGCGTACCCGCACACCCAGTAACGAAAAAAAATTTGAAAGTTCCTTTCTTAATTTAACCTGTTATTTAACGCGAGACCTTATCCTATGGTTACGACACCGAAACAGCCACCGTTTTGGTTGGAGTGTAGGTAAACCCTTTTCTTAAGACTTAAAAATTTTCGTCAAAAAATTGACCCTATATAACACCTTATTTTTATCATACCATTGGATGGGGGGTCCATAGAGGACCAATATTAGTTAAGGTTACTTTGCTGTAAAGTAATTTATGGCGAAGTTAGGAGGGAAAAAATAGAGGACTTAACACTTAAAATTGTAAAATAAAAAAAGTTTAATAAAAAACTAAAAACCGACTTCAAAATGAAACTAAAAAGCGAAAAATAATATTGACTAAAACATACCTAATCAGTTCTTTTTGGAGTCGGTGCGAATGAACACATTTTAACTCTCGATGGCTGGCACCGACTCCAAAAAGAACTGATTAGGTATGTTTTAGTCAATATTATTTTTCGCTTTTTAGTTTCATTTTGAAGTCGGTTTTTAGTTTTTTATTAAACTTTTTTTATCGGAAAGCTATCTTGTAAACATGAAATGTTTCTAATACTCCAATGAGTAACATCAAAGTTATGCTCGTTCTCACGGTGAGATTTTTACACCTGCCTTCTTACTTTTTAATTTTTTTTTACAAATAGAATTGAAATCTTGCGATAATTCTTTATAGCGTGCTATAGATACATAATTATGATAGATGTCTGAACCACGTAAATAATAAATATTTTTTGCGATTGAGCCGAGTCGTGTTTCTCCTGAGGCAAGCTACCTTTAAAAACCAAAAGGCAACCAATTTTACCAGTAGATATTAAAAATATATATATATATATTTAAAAATTATATTGTATTCAATGATCTTTTTAGTTAAATAAAAAAATTAAGTTAGTTGTAATCCTAAACAAATGTGGTAGTTCGAACTTTACTTACTATTTAATAGTCTGTAGATACTAGTAGAACTAAATACTTATATTAAAACTTTGTTTTTTAGATTGATCACTTTATTCAGGCCATAGAAATGAACCCTGCTGTAGTAAGTCTAAAGGGCTATGCCGACGTTAACCGGGAACTACTTACCTCAGTAAGTTTTACTATCTCATGAGCATCACCCATGACTAGCCCACGTCAGTCCTCTGCTGCACATCCTCTCCCTATGGACGCCGTAAGCCCGATCCTCAGCAATTCTTTTCTATCCGCTACTAGCAGCTTTGCTTTGCTAACAAGCAAACATGCTTTGCTTGTATCTCATAATTTTACTAAAATATCACATGTCTGGAGAAGTCCAAACCACTTCGTAATTGAGGTAGGTCTTACGCTCTATAATGGAAAGTTCAATAGACCCGTTTTTCTATGTAACTAGTAAAAAGCATTTTTTTTGTAAATTGCGTGTTTGCGTTGTATGTAACTATTATTGATTTTGTTTCGTCTTCTGTACCTTGGAAGTATGTGGACAGGAGTGGGTTGGCCCATCGGAGTTTGCCTGGTTTCTTCGACCAACTTCGAAATTCGGCTGGAGTGATTTGGGATCCTTTGGTGGTTCGATATACCTTGGGCTGTGACGACGAATGCGTAGTACCTTTTTGACACATTTTATAGATGGTATTTTTTGTTGTTGTTTTGTATTGTAGTTAACGTACACTCGTCAACCCTTTCTTTAATAAAGTTATTCAACTACAACTTACTTGTGCAAACAGAAAATCCATAAAATAATAGGTACCTAAATGATAAACCACTCGTTTTGAATTTAGTTTAGTTTATAGAATAGAGTTTATAATAGAATATTTATATAAGAAAATATTAGAATTTAGTTTAATTGTGTGTCTTTATCGCACCGCCCACAAAACATCTCTGTTTAGGTCGACTGGTAGAGAATATGCAAAATAAAAAAACTGATTTTATGTTGCGTCTGTCGTGTAATTCATTACACGATGTTGTAAAGTATTTTCTTAATCGCGATTCAGATTGTAAGTAGGTGCGTGTAAATCCGTTGTTATGAAATGTCATAGTACTTACGACTAAAATGCACCTTTTAGCGGTAAGCGGTAAGTACTAAGCATCCTTATCTAAATTCATCCGTTGATATTGTCCTCTCTTTTAATAAACGAGTAATACGCATACGCTCATATATTTATGATAAGTATCTATCCGTTTTACTGAACAAGGCAAAATTACAGATTTTTTGTGTTAACTCTATTCTGGAGCTTTATAAGCCATGATTATACACCGAGAAATTTTAGTGGTTATTTTCCCGCAGTAAAATGATTCTATCTTAGTAGTACAATAGATTAATGAAGTTTTTTTTCTTTAATTCAAATCGCCTGTACCTTGAGCGTGCGATGAGTGTGCGATGTGCGATGAGTTTATGCTGTATTACTTTGTGCGGGAGCTTCTTTTACTTTAAACATTTATTTTATGCGTCAACAGTACCCAAACACGTCACATCCCGTAAAAAAAAAACTATCGTTTCTCACGCTTTCCAGTTGATGATTATTGTTTTAATTAGTTGAGAACAAAATAGTTTTTATTTCAAAAAAAAAATAACTCGTATGTTTCGATAGTACTACTAAAGGTAAATCGTTCTGCCGCGGGAAAACAACCACTAAAATGTCTCGGTGTATAATGCTTTTACATGGAGTACCTACTGATAAGCTTATTTTGTTTCAGGCAATTAGCATGATAACCATCTACCTCATAGTCTTGCTGCAGTTTAAAATTTCATTGCCGAAGGACCCACAGATGCCTGCAACATAAAATTACTATTTACAACGAATTTGGTTAATGTTTTTCGATTAGGTTCGCAAAGTTTAACGTAAAAATCACATTGAGATAGTAAGTTACGTAAATGCAAAGGTGCGTAGCATTAAATATTTAATTAAGGCTTAGAATTGTATAATATTGTATAAATAAATAAAAAATATATATACTACGATACGGATTAGGATCTACTTGTTTTCATTTAGCAGCTCTACCTAGGTATTTTATCCAAAACGCTACTTGCTCAATGCCTATATGTAAAACTTATCTTTATTTTACCAAATAAATACAAAATGAATAAATAATGTGTAATTTGCGTATCTGTTTCACTTGTCACGCCCTTGTTCTAAGTGTCACCCGCAATCACTCCAATATTCTGCTATCACAAGGCAGATTCATTAATCAACTTTTCCAATTTTCGACAACCCAGCCATCCTTTTATCAGCAACTTTAACTGTCAAGACCCGAGAGCGTTTTAACAGGCACTTCTCCCAATATCGAGAAAAAATTAAATAGAAAGGAATTCATATTGACAATCTAATAATAAAAAATTTAATCAATTTTCTTATGCCCTTCGTAAACAAAGGTAAGTTGCCAGTGTTAAAACTCTCCTGACAGCCTATCACGGGTATGTCGCATCAACCTTAAGATATGGAGTAATGTTTTGGGCTAAAACTACTGACAAAAAAGAGTCTTCAAAGCGCAGAAAAAATGCCTTATATATATGTTCGGTTTAAAGTTAATTGATTCGTGTGAACCGTGCCTTTGCAAGTATAAAATTCTGACA
This sequence comes from Anania fuscalis, assembly GCA_950371115.1. NCBI lineage: Eukaryota > Metazoa > Arthropoda > Insecta > Lepidoptera > Crambidae > Anania > Anania fuscalis. Next base: position 11,316,791 of record OX493335.1, on the reverse strand, counting down.
CTGCCGTCTATGTATACTCGTATATGTGAGGTTGTTATCTTTATTTGAAATAACCCAAGTTGCTTTGAAATGAATACTGTCGGAAGTCGTCGTTAAGGCACACTGAAAGTTAAGCATGCTTCGATGCAAAACCCTTCTTCGAAGAATGAGTGTAAATTACATGGCACCTAATAGGTATCTATAATAAAATCCCATTACATATCAGGATCAATAAATGATATAAAAAGGTTTAAAACTGCGCTCAGTGGCTTTCTTACTGAAAAAGTTTATTATGACATTAAATGATATTTTGAAGACAAGATGTAAAAAAAACTCAAATTTTAATTTTGAAATAATCTGTTAAGATATTTTTATTTTTTCCACTAAGTCTGACAAATTTTATTCGTATAAGGTGAATCATGGCTGTACCTAACAATACCCATGCTTATGAATTAATAAAAATAAACCTTTTTTGGTACAGATCTTGTATACCTAACATAGATTAACATACCTAACATAAATTGCCTCTTCACAAAGCGGTGTTAATAATTTTACGAAGATGATGAAATAAAATTGCATTTTTTAAACGAATTGTGTACTCTTAGTTACAAGATATAACGCTGGAGCACGCTTGTAGAAACACAAATCTACGCACAGAAATACCATTTGAATAGTACCAAAACCACTTAAGTACTAGGTATCACTAGTACTATCACGACAAAGATCTATCATACTCGTATAAGCATAATTAAGTAATAATCTCCAAAAGTAATGTAGTTTTTTAAACAATATTGTATTATTTAATTGAGAATGGGTTTGATAATATTAGCCTGATTGAACACAATCTAGTTAGATTGAAAGTTTTCAATTACGGTCTTATTATAGATTAATGGTACTAGATAGATAAATACATAAGGTAGGTACTAGGTAGATACATAAGGTACTAATGACATTTATATATTTGTTTTCTTCTGGTGCACAGCAGTATCTAATTTTCAGAATGGTGTATTCACAACCTGTAAAAGATCTGCCCTAGGGAGGCCATGTCTGCCATCATTTCAAAGCCTTACTTAGAACAACGTTACTTTAGGTACCAATAAAATAAACAAACCCGAATTTGGGTCACCCAAATATCATTGGATGCACATGGGAAATGCTATAAACCCACTTTTCGCGTTTAACGGAAGTAATTCTTTATTGTCACATTGTCAGTCTCTAAAAATGGCATAATACCTATTGGTATCTGATGATTATGCTCACTGTAAAAAAGGCTGAGATTAGAAAGCATCACGTAGAGCCTATTTGTAGTTATTAGTCGCCTGTACCTACCGAATATCGCCTGGATAGGTTATTATGCGATTATGAAGATTTCTAATAATATATTTAATAGTGTGCGACTGAAACACGATTTTTTGCCGAAACAGAAACCGAAACCGAAGGTTCGGTCTTGATCACAGTTTCGGCCGAAACCGAAACCGAACCTTTTATAAATGTGATTAAAACATTGAATAAAAGGTCAGTGGGCCGTTCTTTCCATATATACGAACAATAAAACAACTCGCTGGCCTAATATTAACAACGATTTGCTTTTATCGAATTGAAAGTTCAACATTTTCGTAGTGATTTCTTTCTTTTTCGTTATTTTTAACTTAAAACAATATTATTACTTAAGGAATACCATGAACATAGTTAAAATTATCAATTAAATTTATTTAAAATTTTAACGTTTTAACTAGATCGAAAATATGCTTATTGCCGACTACATCAGAACTTTCAATATTGAGACGTGAGCGTGAAAAAAATTGTTAAAATTCCTACTGAATTAGACGAATTTGACTTCCAAAATTTAATGAAAACAATTAAATTACATATTTCCCAAGTTGTTTACGAACGCACTGGAAGACGTCTTCAATACAATGGGTGGGAAAGGGATGGCAATCAATGTCACCGGCGAACATCACATACACCTCCGCTTTACCAATTACATAGTCATTCTTGCGGAATCACGGAAGGATTTTCGGAAAATACTGCATAATCTAAACGCCGCCTCGCGATTTGTGGTGACGTCACGACGAGATTAACTCAGACAAGACTAAAGTCATTCATATTCATCCCCGGATCGGTTTCCGTCGAAAGCGTGGCACTTGAGGTTGTCAAGGAGTATGTGTACCTCGTGATGCAGTTAGGCAGAGACAACGAGTGGAAAATCGCAGATTAGCTGGGGAGCACCGATACCGCCACAATGCTTGAAGGGCAAGGTATTCGATCGATCAGTGCATTTTACTAGTGATGACCTACGGAACCAAAACGTGGAATATGACCATCAAGTTGGCCCACCCACTTCACATCACTCAACGAGCCATGAACATATTTTTTTAAGGAATAAAATCCGAAACGAGGTCATCAGATAAAATACCAAAGTAACGGACATAGTTCAAAAGTGTAGCAAGCTAAAGCGGCAGCGGGCTGGCCAAATAAGTCGCAGAACCGATGAAAGGAGGAGTAAACAAGTTTCCAAGTCCTTGGAAAACATAGTGTAAGACACTCCGCGGCCCCAATAGACCTTATGAAGAGCTGTGGCTGGATGAAAAAAGCGGCAGATGGTGCTCTTTCGGGAAAGTTTATGTCCAACAGCAGACTGCCATAAGCTGGCAAGATGATTATGATGAGTAAAATAAAATAAAAAAGTTACGTTACACTTCAATATTAAAAGAAATGTTTAAGGTTATATTCATTCACCCATAGTATTATTAGTTACATAGGTACCTACAATGATTATTATTTATTACATGCACGCAACTAAGACAAATTTGAATTCGCTTAATGAAATAAGTACACTTCCGCACTTATATCCTGTAAATAACCAATATAACAAATAAATCTATTTGAAAATTGTGAAACAATGTTATTCAGCAGCCGCCGGTATCAGGCCGCCATATTGCCAGCCGTACCGAGCGCATCCAACGTAAGCCAAATGCGACCTAAAAGTACGATGCTGTAAGTTTCACCGCGGCCGAAAGGTTCGGCAGTTTTTTGGCCGAAACTGAACCTTTGGCCGAATGTGGCCGAAACCGAAACCGAAACTACGGTCGGACACTAATATTTAAGTACCAGGATGTATATGTCTGTCTAGTAGTATAAGTAAGTGGTAAGATGTCTAGCCAATACAAGTTCTACTTAGGGGTCTATAATATAGGTAATTGATATTATTGCTTAAATATTTTTTTTTGGTATTTACCATAAACATTAGTTAACAAGGTTTCAAGACATATCGTAACCCCCCCGAGAAAAACAAGATAAACTTTTTTTTTGTTACTCGGTCTTATGCGACCGCTCGGGATCAGGTATTTAGACTACTTAATAAATATACCTTTCGAAAATTAACTCCAAAGTAATGCATTTAACGAAGTCTCCTTGCAACATTGAATATCGTTCGATTATTCAGAGCTGTGTTAATAAGTACTGATTAAACACAGCTGTTGGATAAACCGCAACTGAATACTAGTCTAGTTTTATGGCAAACGGCTGCTCACTGGTCAAAGCACATTGATTGTGCTTAATTGAACGTGCGAAACAAATAGGATTGATAATTCCAATGTGCTTGTGTGAATTAAGTAGTACACTCTGTCATATATAGGCGTATCAACTGTACCATAGTACCTATAAATAATAAATATTGGACAACATCACATACATTGCTCTGATCCTAAGGTAAGTAGCTAAAGCACTTGTGTTATAGAAAATCAGAAACAACAACGGTACCACAACACCCATACCCGAGCCAATATAGAAAAGTTCGTTTTCTACATTGACCCGACCGGGGATCGAACCCGAAACCTCAGAGATGGCGGCGCCAATTAAAGTCCGGCATGCTCGCCTCTCGGCCACGGAGGTCGTCAAATAATAAAAATATAATAATTGTATAATAATGGGTACTGCGTAACAGTATTTTGTGATAAAAAACGTTTTGATTTAACAAATGAAATACGTGTGCATTTAATATTGATACGGATAATACGTTTCGCGTGACAAAACAACCAGGCTCTAATATGCCGTAAACACGTTATCGGGATATCGAACGTTAAATTTTATTAGTTATTAAAATAACATTAACTAGCCACTTCGGTTATACACAATTTCTTTCTAGAAATAGCCTTTAGTCAGGTATATTTAAGAAAGACAACCCCGTAGCTGAGCGAACTTCGTCTTCGATATCAGAAGCGTGATCGGTACATTGCATTGAACAAGCAAACTATCAATAATTAATTGACTGCATTTCGTTTTTCGTAGCAGGCCGGTAGAGCCGCTACCTGGAGACGTCCTCGTAACTTGTGGGGCTGGCAATGCTGGCATCCTACTTCTAATAGCTATGTTGTAATCGTACTGATGTGTATTAATCTACCTTAGGTCATATTTTTTACTGACTGGTCAAATCACTATTTAAAGATAAAAAAATATGCCTGTGTGCTAAAAGAAGTGCATGCAGAATATAAGTTTTTCAGAAATGAGCAATTTAGTTTAGATTTTACTTGTAATATTATGCGTGTGCGTTTCTGAAAAAAAAAAACACATATTATAACCTGATTTTATTTTTTGAATCAGTAATAAAGGCAAGCTTTTTTGTGAACTACAGCAGTAAATCGATCCAAACAACAGGTGGCAATCTCGCAGTAAACCCAATGTGAGTGCCAGAGTTCATAAAGATTACTGTCAGTAGCTGCATGCTTCAGTGGACCCCCACATAATATTCAATTGACGGCGTATCGGTGACATCATTCGGTAGCATATTGCCGCGAATGGTGTCGAGATTTGTATCGCGCACTCCACTCCACGCTGTATTAACTCTCCGAGCACTCTAGATAATGGAATTGGCAGAAAAAAGCACGCAACGCCGCCAACACGTCATTGAAATATTTTATTGATAACTCTAATTGACTCACCCAATTAGGTGTCCGAGTTGGAACATGCAATTTAATTAAATACTTGCCACTCAATCTCAGCTTAGGATATTGTGACTTGTTAAAATAATGACAATAGCACAGGGGATTAAACAGTAAATTTTTGTGTGGTTTAATATTCCAAGATCCCAGGCCCCCCAGATATACTTATTTTCACACAAACCAAATGGGATTAAGTAGAGTAAGATGTACCTTGAGTGTATGCGTATCTGCTAGTTTACACCGACGGCCAATTAAATGGTACCGGGTGCTAAACATGAATCGGTTTTCATGGACGAGTTACAATCCATCCATGAAAACCGATTCATTTTTAGACAATTGGTAACCTTTAGAATATGTATCAATACCTCATAAAACGAAATGAGGTATTGATATATATTCTTAAGGTTACTAAAGGTCACTTAGAGTATTAAAAGCAAGAATTTTGAATGTTCACACATTATAAACTAATTTACCAGTTAATCCTTACTTTTAATTTAGGTTACTCTTTATTGAAACAAGTAATTACATTTGCTTTAAAACCTACAACAAGACACTATACTATTATTATTTGCAATCGAAACCTAATAATTTTATTAGGGAGTCCATACATAGCTGTGTGGTGTGAAAAATGCTTGAAACCAATTACCCTGTTAATAACAGGCTGTTATAAATCTCTTCTACCGAAGTACTAAATAACTTTACTTAATTGATATTTCCATGTCTTTTTTCATTAACAACAGACACAGTGTAAAATGAAACTCATTGATTAATTCGGTATAATGATGACTCTGCCATAAGTAGAATAGGACACATCAACCACTCTCTTGGTTTAGTCTAAGGGTGTTTATAGATCTAGAAAACCTGTAGACTACAGTAGGCATACTAAAATATTTCGTTCATTCGAGTATATGACCGACGACCGATGTCGCGCAACATCGCCGGCACGCTGCATGAGCCCTTAGCCTATAAAATTAAAAAATAAGCCTTTGACTTGTGTCAAATGTTTGAAAAAATATGGCTGTTTTTAATGACTCATGATTTGTGAATGGTGTACATTTCATACACTGTGAATGGTGATATAAAATTCTGGGTCTCTACTGGTAATGCAATGCTTGAACGCCCCGCTTCACGTTTCGCTCTATGTTCGTGTCTGATACAAACTGATACAGATCAATACAAGTTATTCATTAAGCAAAACAAGTAATTGGCTCACTGACCACCGAAAAAAGGAAATGTTTTGAGATAGCATAAAGTTTAACTGATATTAAGTTCTTTTTAGTTCTTAGTTTAACTTCTCGTAGCATGACTATGACTACGCCGTAGCATCAGAAAAGCAAGACTAATTAAACAGTTTTTAACTTAGTAATGAGCTGTAATACTCGTAGTTGTGAGTAACTCGTTTTAAATAATCAAGGATGTTGTTGGGAATGAATTAAGTAAATAACTTTTGAGAAAGTCAACAGATCCCCCGCAGCGTATCAGTATAAAACTTCTATGTAGGTTACTCCCACGTATAAAACATAGAATTTTATGCGATAAATAAACTGTTTGACAATAACTCCTTAGTTATATTAATGAACTACCTACTGAATTTTTTTGCAAAACACAAATTTTGTGTTTGCAATTTGGTATCAGCGCCATATAGTGTTTAAAACCACAGACTAGTGTTTTATCAACACCAATTGCGCATTCGTTTGAATTTTTGTGTGTTGTTACTTAATTCTTATATAAATATAAAATAGTAAATTTTCATCTAAAATTTTCGATTGTGACTGCGCTAGCGTAATCTGCTACGCTAACTACGCCATAGCCGTAGCAGGTCGTAGCACAATCACCTACATGAAGGATAATTTTATAATATTTAATTCATTACTCATTAATGATATGCTGCTTAAGATATATTTAGTAACTGAAGTACTCATGGTGAAGTGTTGGGTGCTTAAATCATTAAGGGATACTCATCAGACATTGTCTACAATTAAGAACTCAGACTTTTCTGCGATGTAAATATATTAAGAGGAGTACTGCAGCTCCTTTTTATTAATTTAGTAAAGCACAAAGTGCTGTATCCATTTTAATATTAAAATTGAAAATCATAGTTGTTTTTTAAAATCTCATAATTCCATAAATAATGTCAATTTTAATTTTCCTAGTGCCTTTATAATTATCATTAGGTATAGAAGGTAGTCAAAGTACGTGCCCATCTACAACTACTCCTGATACAAGTCAAAGTTTATAGGTAGGTATATTTTGCTGACTGTTGGTGGGTTCGATTGCCAATAAGGTTGTCTGGTAGGATTTTAATTTCTCATTTTTAGACTAGTCAATCGTTTTGATATCCCTATGTCTTGTCTGGCACATATTTATATTAAAAACTCAACTTTCAACAATCACACCAATCATCTAGCCCCAAAATAAGTAATACTCAATCGTTTATTGCTTCCATAATAAACTTAAATTAATTAATACTCTAAGTGGGCACTGCAATTAGGACAGGGTACTACTGCTCGCGCTTATTATCTAAAACCGTTGGTTTGTAGTCCGATGTGCGAACTACTAGGCCGTAGTCGTGTATCAAACATAGCTTCGGAAAACCCAATCGGTGTATTGGCGCAGTAATTTGCGTTGAGCACAAAGGGTCGCAGGTTCGTTCCCCTGTTAGGCACAATTCAGAAAAATAAAGACCTAATGCTAATGGCAATACGATTGTATCTAGCTAGTGGGTTAGAACTATTGGATATACATATAAATGTATTTAATAAAGTCTCGCCTATTATTTTTATTCTAGCTTCCTTTTCCACAGCCACTAAAATCTATGATTAAGGTAGGTCTCGTCATACCAACAGAATGGGAAATAACAAAGTTCGTAAAAGTATCAAAATGATTTACAGTAACAAGTTCAGTCGTCCCCTTAAAGAAAAATACTCATTTCTTGTTAATAAAGATGAGATGATCGTGCTCTGCATACGTGAGCACTCAAAGACTTGCAAATGCGAAGAAATAACCGCGGGTGACCGCCGCTATGAAAATTATACCAACAGAAAATTGTACACTTAATTTTCTACGTGTCAGATTACGGACCTGCCGAAATGGACGAGACGAAGTTTGCACAAAATTGTAATAGGTTTATACTTAAAACGACAAAATATAAGTAGCAGTTGAAATGTTTTGTCGAGATATCTCCGATATTTGTAGGATTGGGAATACGAAAACAACAACTAAATTGACAAAATTGTGTGATGTTATCTGATAGAAAATATATAAATCTTTATCAAAAAGAATTCGTCAAAAACATGATTCTGCTCTCGGTGGCTCAGATGGAAGAGCAGTTTTTATCTGTAGTGCGTGTGGTTTATTTTTTTTTTAATAACTATACCTAATAGGACGTTACGACGAGTCAAAAAAAGAAAAAAAAAATAGGAACTTATTCTACAAGTGCAATGATTTTAAGAGTAATTTTATTTGATAGTTTTCTTAGGAGATAACAAGTATTTTTTTTATTTCAGCGAATTAAAATACTATGTAAAGTGAATAAACCTTAACTTTGAAATATTCAACAATATCATCCATCATACATAGTTGAACCAAAGAATTTATAGGCGGTAATATCACTTTACGAGTTGGCCGTATAGCAATGGCTTATAAATTGCTCGTGCAAGGCATGGTCCTCTTATTATTAGATTTTCACTCTCACTTAGATTAGCACCTTTGAATATCGATGCGCAAGTTAGTAAATTCACTCACTGCCGATCGTATGGGGTTGATAAATTCACAAATAAACTATATTATGAAAGTTGGAGTCCCGAACTTAAATTCATAAAAATGTAAAAACATCAAATTCTGAAGGTCCTCCTCCGTAGAAATATGACACCAATATTATGTAAAGTTCATTTCTTTTGGAGCAGTTCGGGTCGCGAACATAAATAAATGTAGACAGGCAACTATTATCATCTCCAGTTTCATAACAAAAACGAAATTCACTTACAATAACCGCGTAGCGGAGCGTAGCGAGTCTTACTTGTTCTGTGACAATAACACTTAGCAACTTTTTGCATAACCTTTGTAAGACCAATTTTTTTGATCGCAGTCCCGCAGCGTGTAGGTAATTCGATTGTCAAAGGGATTATCGCCGTCATTAGGAAACTGTTGTTTTTTCCTGTAGTATCAAGGGATGTTTTTTATAATCATTTAATTTAATTGTTTCCACAATCACACCAATTAGCTAGCCCCAAACTAAGCAAAGCTTAAATAATGGAGGTAACTTAATTCTTGTGCTAGATAAAATACTAGATTTCAACCAGTATTTCCGTTCAGCCGTTGATGCTTAATTGCATCCGGTAGGCCGATCCGGTAGGTAATTTGTTTTCAAGTTTTAATATAATAACAAACTTAGCTATTACTTAATATTCACTTATTACGCATATTGTATAAAATTATAGAAATAGCTATACCGATTGTTTCCTAGAGCTATTTTTACTTAGATTTGAAAAATAAAAACAAGAAATGTAGAAATGCATCATTTGCATTGTCATCTGCAGAGTTCATGAAGCGATACTTATTGCGTCGCCTCAATAAAAACCCTTGCACTTGGCAGAACCATTGCGTAGGTATTTGTTTATTTTTTTTCAGATATTCAGGTAATTATTACTAAAATAAATAATTAAAAGAACTGAATGACATAATTATAAATAAGGATTACTTTATTATGTATGATATATTTCACAAACGAAACAAAGTATTCAGATTAACGAAAATCGGGATCAAGGAAGAAATTATTCTTACATGGGCAAGTTCCATTTCATAAAAGGTATAGTGTATCATAAAATAAAGTGTGTTGTTTCAACTTGTCTCATACTTCATGATCGCCACAAACTTTGTTATGCATCCTCAGTGTTAAATTTCACAGAATACTGTATAGCATGAAATCCGCCAAATGTACTACCTATACAAAAACCTTTAATTCAATATTACATCACGAGTTTTTTTAAATGCTTGCATATTTTTAATTTACGACTTTTACCTCTTCCTAAATAAAAGTATACAAGGCGTACTACAAGAACGCGGTGCATGAAGTTTGGGAATGCGAAATTTGAAAAAGTAAGAGAGTGGTAAAACTAACACAGTTTATAGTTGTACTTAATTTATATGAACCTACCTGCGTGCCTCATGTTGCAATTGTTTAAGTACTTGGTTGTTTGCAGAGAAAAATACAATAGACGGTAAACAATAGAAAGTAATATTCAGGTAACGAATATTTTCCTTTGCCTGCCGCTTTTTTCTAAATAAATAATAACAAACTTACACGAATATATACTAAGGTATAATATTTCGTTGATACTATCAGATAATAATTAACAAGTTAATAAAGCCTAAGGGTTAGAAATTTTATTTAAAAAATCTGCACTTGTATTCTCTTACTACAATATTGCCTGATCAGTGCTACAACCTTTTCTCGTTAAATTACCTTATCTCGAACTTTATTTCCGTATTTTCAAATACGTTAATTAACAATTAATTGTGGTTTGATAATTTTGTTTATTTAATAAAGGTCATATCGCCTTTAGTATTGCAGGTTCTTCTTAAGTAACTATTAAAGTTAAGTGACGTCTCTGAATGTGGTAGTTAGATTACATTATCCACATTGAGGTGCTCGTAGCAAAGTGGCAGCGCCTTGGTATCAATTACTTAAGTTAAGCAACCATCGCCGCGGTTGTGAGTGGATGGGTGACCATTCCAACCATATTTAGTGACATTTATCACGAGCCATCTTCGTGCTTCGGAAGGCACGTTAAAAGTTTGTCCCGGCTGATATCGCTTGATATTAGTCGTGAAGCCTAGTCAAAGGCCTTATGGCGGCTTGATTACATCTGACAGTAAGGTTTGGTCACTGGCCTTACAACATCCCTCCACCAATCCGCACTAGGCCCGCATGGTGGAGTATGGCCCAAACCACCTCAAAGTTGAGGTGAGACCTGTGTCCTGGAGTGGGACATATAATATATATACTTTACTTATCCACATTGACGCTTGCTGCCATGCTGCGTGACTAACAGACTGGCACATTGATCGAGCTACAATCCTGTCTGTGTTGTTTGGATCTGCTCAGTCATTATTGCTTGTTCAATTTATGGGTTTACTTGATTCTCTTGACGATGAAGTTTTATTTTTCCTAAAAGTTTAGTTGCGGAAGCCGCTGGATGCAGGCCGCTTCCAACCTGATTGATCATAAATAAAATAAAAATAGGGGTGGCCGGCCCTAGTTCAGCAGCGGATGTCATATGGCTTAAATGATAATGAGTTAATAACTACTATAAAAAGAACAGTTAGAATAAGCAATAATAATAATACGTACTTATGAATTACCAATGCAGACTGTTTTCCGATGAGCCTTCAACCACTCGCTTTAAATTTCAAACTGCTTAGTATGGTAATTTCATTAAAACTCGGTCCCTTCATATCTTTCTTCCTTCATCTGAGTCACATCATAAAAATCATATTTTGTTAATCACTTTGTAAATGCATTAGACTTTAAATGTAACTCATAATAATTTTCCTGAATGTAAGCCGGTTCAGAGAAAGTTATTTTCGTAGCCAAGTAGTTATTATATTTATAAGTTTAATTCTTTATAAGTAAAAAAACAATCAATCTGTATTGCTTCATACTTTTGATAAGAAAATAATATCGATTAATGCACTGATTCAAAATTATTTATTCCTGCAATGCAATGTTTACTTAGAACTTAGAATAATAGTAACTTATTTTAATAACAACACTATTGCAAACTCGCTTTGTGAACTGAAAATAACATTCTCGTAAGTTCTAGTTCAAGTATTCAATCATTCTTTTGCTTTGAAAACTTATTTCGTACTATACAGCTGTGCAGCTACAGTAGTTCTGTCCTATGCGTTTATTACAATAGTATATAGGCCATACAGTTTCGAGTATTTTTAAACTTCGAATAAATTTCCGGTAAATATGTGAACACCAAAGCTACTAAAAAGTTACAAGTGTACATGATAACTTGTTGCAATATTTTTTCCGGCCGCCCAAAACGTGGAGGCGGGCGGAGTTTGCCCTGCAGCGTATATAAACCGCCAAAGGGCCAGCTACGGCACAGCGCGCCCTAGCCGCCGACTCGACCACCGTCCCGAACAGTTACACAGGTCAGTAAATGTAATAAGTAACAAATAAAATAAAACTTAAATCCTTCATTTGCCATAATTAGGTTAGCAGACAAAAATATTCGAAAGTAGTAAATGGTATAATACGTATTTTTTTTAATATGGCCACCTTGTTGGGTACAGGCCTCCTCCAACACATTCTGAACTAGTCAGTATTTTTTTTTATATTATATGTACCAAGGTATTGGAAACTTTTTGAAATACTTGTATGAGCTTTACTTGTAAATATGTAATCAATGTCCGACATCGATGTTACTTCTAACTGTCGTATCGATTTAAAACTTTGTGTGTAATATTCCATTCCATATTATTTGATATACTTACCTAAACGTACGATCTAATGAAGAAGCCTACGAATGTTTATGAGAATCTTCTCTTTAATCAACTAATAAAGCCTTCGTGTTAGGGCTCATTAGATTCATTTTGCCGAATCCAATATATATAAAAGTGTATTTTACATTTTTGTTAACTAAGAAGGTATAATTCAAATTGTATTTAAAATGTTGTAATATCAATCACATGTGCTATTTTAAATTAATATTGTATGGAATAACAAAATTGATACAATTATGTAATCAATCCACTGGTTATATCAATCGTTGTTAGTACCTTCACTCTGACACTAGCAAATTAATAACAATACAAAATTAATATACCACCAACCAAACGTACAAAAATACCTGAATGCCTGAAATAAATTTGTTTTTAGTTTATTTGTCGTTAATGAAAACTAAAAGTATAAAATCTACGTTATTCCATTACAAAGTGCCAGCTAATTGTATTCACATAATTTCATTCTTAAATAAAAAATACTTCCTACCAGAAAACAGACTCGTGTAAAACACGTGTCCATCTAATAATAGGCTCAACTTGAATGCTCAAATGGTTAATATATTATATCCTGTATTATTTATTATCAATCCGTAATTTATCGGATTTATCCTATCCTTAGAAACGGCAATCAGTTGAACGCGACACGGGAGTAATTTCACAAGATTGCTCGCACGAGGAGTTGTATCCATTCATGTATGACAGAAAATCATTTTATTACCTAGTTGTGGTAGCACTAGCAACTTAAGTACTATCGAAGCTTAAAATGATGTAGAAAATACTATTGTATTTTATAAATTCACACACACTACCTATAATATGAACGAAAAAAAAACTCCCATAATAATTTTGTCGTAAACTCCATTTGTCAATTTGGAAATCGATGACGTTCTCTGTTAGTACCGATTGTTATGTTAGCTTCTTATGTTAGCTACCTTAAGATAAAATTACATTGCTATTTCAAAAACCTGAAACTCAAATTAAAAGCACACCTACCTAACTGATTTTGAAATTAAATTAATATATTTCCTGCTCGTTTTCAGAAAAGAAATTACCTCACCATACGTAGAGATTACCTGCGCTTTACTCTATTTTTTTTACAATCATTTACTTGTTTCACGACCATCAATTTTTACATATGGTTAAAAACTTCTAATCGTTATTGTATCTGATTGAGCTGAACTTTTGCATACTTACGTAAGTCGGATGATAATGCAATATTATGGTGACATGGGGCTGATTTGATGATGGATACGGATCCTGACCGTAGGATCTGAAGTTCTAGTTGCCGTAAGCCTATCGTGTTTGGGCTCATTAAAATAGTCCTGGTAAATAATTTGCGATGGAATGATGATGATTCGGGTGTGATAATAGAGACTGAACCTGGCCATAAAATCTGAGGTTCCATTGCAGTTGCCGTAAACCTATCGTGTTTGGGCTCATTTTAATGGCCCTGGTGAATAATTTGTGATGGAATGATGATGATCCGGGTGTGATGATGGAGACTGAATTGGATTAGTGCTTTGTAATTAACTTCATAAAGTCAAATTTGGCTTAGCGTTTCCTGTTCGTCGCAATCTATGGTTGGTTGAATAGAAACTCTAGTCAATTAGTTAGATTCAAAAAAATGGTTACAAGTTTTTATGATCTAAAAGTATAAAATAAATAAAAGAAATATTTTAGGTCACAAGCTTTCATGTACTTAAAAGTATAAACAAGAAGGGATAAGTTTTAAACAAAGAAATATGATTAGACTAGGCTATAGTTAATTCATAACAATGCACGATTCATGGTTTACGCCAGGGAGTGCTTGATAAAAGGCAGGTAGGTCAGCGACAAGCATTCAAGTAGACAAGTACCTAAATGATTCACTATAAAAACAAATGCCTACTTATAATCATCTAGCCTAGTCTAATTATATTTCTTTGTCTAAAACTAATCCCTTTCCTTTTTATACTTTTAAGTACATGAAAGCCTAACCTAAAAATGTATTTTTATTTTATTTTTATCTCAATCTAAAAGTACTACTAAAAGTTTGGCCCCCACGGTTGAAATAAAATAGAGATGACAAGCTCCTGTTCCTACAAAATAATGCTATGAATTAGCTAAATGATAGCACAGCATCTTTGAAATATTGTTAAAACTGGCATCAAAAACCAACTAAAGTAAAAACATAAGTAAATAGATAAATAGAGTTATATAAGCGCGTTGATGTCTTCTTAGATTGTGTTAATATACAGGGTCTACTACTACATAGGGCACTCTATAAAACCACGTGATTCTAAATACAGTTAAGGTGGTAATAAATCGGATGTTAGATTTTTGATTGCTGCGTTACGTGTAAATTTAAAACCATGTTCACTATTTCATAGATCCTTTTAATTACTCCTAATTGCACAGTATCACAAATCGTTATAGGGAACTAGGTAGGAAATAAAGGAAAAGGCAAATTTCAAAACAAAAATAATTAAAAAAAGCCAAATAAACATACTTTTAGGTTTACTAATACTATAAATGCAAAAGTTTCAACTCAAACATGGAATCAACAAAAAAATTGCACGTTATAACGAATTGATCTAAGCTTTTAGAGCTAAGAATAATTTTGATGCAGTTTTTGTTTTCTCGTAACTTATTTATTCATATACCTCTTTGACCTAATTCACAAGTCTCCGAACAAGTTAAAGGGAGAAGATAGTTATCTAATAAAGATTGCCGTAATAATAGTAAACACGTCACTGCTCGTAGGTGCGTTAAACCTATGCACATAAAGTCAGATCACAGACTCGTGAGACAGCAAACAAACTTCCAAGTGTATCCAACTATACTGACAGTGTCTGTCTTTGCGAAGCTTAAACTTCAAGGTTTATTAAACTTACTTATATAATGAAGATGCGCGTTAGTTTGAAACCTAATATTACACATACAGTAGACAAATTTCAGATTTATCAGGCAAAGGTCACTTGAACCCAAAACTGATTCTTAACAGGTGGTCCAAAACTGGTTCGCACATTTGTTTAAAGGTTGCTTAGGTACAGCTGGGCAACAGCTCTGTGCCACAAGGGTACTCGCATTACCTAATACTAATTAGAATAGATCGTCTCATAGTTTACACGCATTGCAGCTCACGGTAAATTAATGACAGCGCAGACAACTGACATTGATGTCTGCCTCGGACATTAGTTAGATTTCCTTAGGTTGGGTTGCATCACCTTAACTTTAACCATAACTATAACCGGTGTTTCTGTATGGAGTTTGACAGACTTTTTACGTTTGTTTAAGTTAAAGTAAGATGGTGCAACCCAGGCTTAGTGTATTTACGTTTGCACTTGTCAAAATTTTGGGCATGGACTTCCTTTTTTTCGTGTTGAATATTTCAGAGTAGGCATACCCCAATTCCTTTCAAGTAGGTTTACAGTTTATTCACGTTTCCCGGTATCCGATCCGGTTTTTTTTTAATATTAAAAGATAAAATCGTTTTTTTTATAATAGGTCTAGTGACTAAATTAAATAGGTACCAAAAATATTAAGCAGTTTATAATAATTATAAAGTTTAAACATAAAAAAAAAAACAGTCGCGACTGTTTTTTTTTGATACCAAACACGTGGTTATTATCACAGTTTATTTTTTCAAGGTTAGAATTTTAGTTTAAATTCCGTCATATACAATTTCGATAAAATTATGTTACCCTGGCTATTAATACAAATCTATTGACACCTCGATCATTAAAATCGGTTCAGCAGTTTAGGCGCTACAGTGTAACATACATACATAGACTGCCAAAATCATTACTTACAACCCTTCCTTTTGGCTTCGCCGTAGTCGTTTAAAAAGGTACTGACAATAAAATCCTTGTTTGTAGTTTAGAAACACCTTACGTCTCCTTTTTGAGGTACTGAACCTTAAAAAACGCTGAATTTAGAACTTCCTTTTTAAATTCGGCTATTATTAATGCGTCGTTGCTAGCTAGACAGTTCAACTCGGTTTACGTGGGTAAACTCGTGAAATGTTCAATATGAAGACCAATCGCTTTTTGACTTAATATTTTGTTATTTAGATCCAATTATGCGTGGAGCCGGAGGAGTCCTGGCTGTAGCCATCGCTACACTACTTGTATGCTGCAGTGCTGATCCTCATCAGGTAAACAAACATAAAGTATTAAGATGATATTTTGAATTAATGTAATTGCTGAAAAACAAAATTTAAATAAAGTAGTGTTGTCAATAATACCTGATTGACAATTAATCATACTTACCATACCTTCATTGAACTTTTAGTAAGGGAGGCCTTAAAATTGAAACTAATGCGAAAGGCTTTGGGCTGGTCTCCCCTACTCATCTCGCACAGAGGACAGCTACAAAGTGTGCGATCACCTTCCCAATTTGAATGACTATTCTAAACGAAAGGGCTTACGGCATCATTGGTTTAATTAAATAGGAATCTTTTGTTGATGATGTTACCTAAATCTACATCATTCGATCTAAATTGCTTTAAGAAATTGACATTCGAAATGGAATATTAATTAAGTCGTGGGCAATTTTAGTTACCAAAAGCTTTAGGGGCTCTGCGCCAGAAAATATAATGATAACTTAAGCCTCCAATCAAGCAATTCTTGTTTTTGTTATTTAGTACGATAAATTCACAAATTCTGGAACGGCTTGGACATAACTCACGATCATTTGGATAGTTTAGGAATGAAAGGATTTACCTGTGTTTTGGTAAATTAACTTTAATATTTGTTAATCTCAGAATATTAATCTGTTCAGTCTCTAAAAATCGGGGTAGATATTTCTTGAAAGTACGTGCTGCTGATATACAACAACTTTTACTTTGTACCCGATATAAAATCGCCAGAAACTTAAACAAATGACAGCGTTAATTATTATCAACCTTTGTGATACCTTTTCAGTATAGTGAACTCTGTCAAAAAATAATGTTTTATTCTGTTCATTTTATAATTTATTTTTCAACAGGATTCTGATGATAACGAGGGCGAACACACTGGAGAACGATTTGGCAATAGTGGTGCGTTAATTATAGTACTAACCAAACATGACCTTTTTCTAACACTTCAAGCATTAACAATCGGACTTTCTACTTGATTCATACCTTTTTGATATGATTGTGAGAAAAATTATGATGTCCATTTTCAATGCTACGAGTGCAGAATAGCCCCTCACGTTCGCACGTCCATTATTCAACTAACACGATACCCACCTTTTATTCGTCGCACATCGTGTATGTATACTCTCTACTTCGTTTTACTCTCTTCCTGGCACAACTGTAAAACAAACACTTAACTACCATACCACTCGTAGGTTTTAGGACTCTACATTCAACCATTTGCACCTTAATATTTTTAAACTACACTCAAAATATACTGCACTTTGCTTTTTATCAACTAACACTTACCATTGTATTGTGGTGGATGAGATTACGCACTATGTGTCTAAGCACAACGACCTTTCTTCCTGTGCACCATTTTCAATGTATCTGCCTGGTGAGTATTTTTTTTAAATTAAATATATTTCTCATCAATTAAAAATAAATTTCGATCAATAAAGTATCCATGATATTGTTTCAGAGCTAAGACAAAGAGAAGAATACGAAGACTTTCTGCGATTCCTGTTTCATTATCAAATTGCCAATAATCGCAACCTTGGTGGAATCGGTGGCAGCTCTCTCCTAGGAAGAAACTTAGGGGGTCTTGGAGGTTCTTCATTGCTAGGAAGAAGTTCAGAACTCGAAGACAGAAACCTACATGGTCTAGGCGGTTCATCTTTGTCTGGTAGAAACCTTCATAGTGTTGGAGGCTCTGGAATGTTAGGTAGAAACCTTGGTGGCCTAGGTGGTTCTTCTTTAGTGGGAAGAAACACCGAGGGAGACAAAAGGTACTCTCGATTTGTGGATTCAATCGGAGGTGGTAACTTCGTTCGCAACTTGGATTCTATTGGTGGTGGCAATTTTGTGAGAAACCTTGATTCG
This sequence comes from Anania fuscalis, assembly GCA_950371115.1. Lineage (NCBI taxonomy): Eukaryota > Metazoa > Arthropoda > Insecta > Lepidoptera > Crambidae > Anania > Anania fuscalis. The sequence goes on along the minus strand of OX493335.1, from coordinate 11,298,377 downwards.
ATCGGCGGTGGAAATTTTGTCAAGAAAAATCTGGATCAAATCGGAGGACCGAACTTTGTTAAGAGGAACTTAGACTCACTAGGGGGAGGAAACCTCGTGCGTAATCTAGATTCCATAGGTGGAGGCAATTTTGTCCGCGAGCTAGATTCCATCGGAGGTGGCAATCTTGTGTAATAATTTCTAGTATTTTTATCTGTTTCGTGGTTACATTGAAAATGTGATAGTTACATAGTTTCAGTTATTTTTATTTTCATTACAATAATGTCGATGAACACAAAAGAAATAAATAAATATTTAGCAGCCTTGTTTCTTTGGTTTTATTATCTTTGCCTTTAGAAACTATGACCCTTTACTTTTAAAATTAGGACATTTTTTAATGTAAAAAACTCAACAGAATTAAAATAAATATTAAGCTTACTGAGTATAATAGTATAATTGGTATTACTAATATTACTATATTTCGACGTCTACTTTAAACACTGCTACTACATGTAACATGTTAAACTTATTGGAGCTTTTAAAATATTTGAAGAGGTAAGTTAGTTTAAATTAATTTGCATTGCACTTACAGTGTATTTCTCATTAAACCGTGGTTTATAAATGTGTCTAGGACAAAAGCCTCCAACCCTGGAGCCCATTGGTAGCAGAGACTTGGTGCGAGATGTGCGTGACACTGGACACTTGCTGTTGCCATATCTGTTGGCTCGACAGCATTATTATGGGTAAGAACATTTTATTGTACTTTTCCACCAGGGTAGTTACAAAAGTATATTAATTTATTAAATAAACACACTAGTTTGAGAAAAAAGTTTAAATCAAATAAACTATTCATTCACTTATTCAATGGTTGTTATAAAACCTACATACCTAAAGGTAAAGATAAATTTTTAAGCTTTTAAATATCACCGATTTAAAATAACTTATAATTCTGACTGAAATAATTACCAAATAGTGGATTGTATAACAAGTGCATAAAACCACAGATAAAACGCACCATTTTACCCAGGGCGTATATGGATAATCAAGTCGAGGGTAAAATGGGTTTTGTGTACGAGTTATACATTCTGCTTTTCACTTCGACTGTGAGGAAATTAAACAGCAATAATGCAAAAAAAAAACAAGTTTATTTAACGAAGTTTAATTGCGTGTTTGGCTGTTTACCTGACGACCTTTGTCTTGGAGTCTAAGACTTATACGAAGATTTTACTTTATCCACTAGAGCATGAAAATCGATTTTATTCAGCCTATAAACTACATAAAGATGGGGTTTATGAGCATGAGAAGTGGAAAATACAATAGTAGCTCGATTTCCTACAGGCCGGCAGGCGGTAAGCGCGAACTGTTCCCAATGTCCGCCAAGTATGGATATGGAGACGGGTACCCGAAGCGAAATTTTGATGAAATAGACTTGTAAGTATCTAACGTAGTCAATAAAACACTTTAAATTACACTCCAAAGTCCAAGTGTACCTGTCCATCCATTAATGTTCCATTTTTTTGACGTAAAATTAATAATCTTGAAAATCATAAAAACTTAGTTCCAGTAGATTCGGAGCAAATTGACTGTGGTGACAGTCGACCACAGAGATACACATTTCCACTTTTTTCATTTAACCTTAAAAGTAGATAGGTACTGATAGATGCAGTCTGTGTCAATGGAAGGTCTTATACAAATAAGCTTAGTAGTGACGACCTCCGTAGCCGTTTGTAAATGTTTCAATATTTCAACCTACATCATGAGCAAATGTGTTTAAAAATAGTTTTAAGATAATTTATTATAAATATAGTTATTACATAAGTATGTGTAAAAAATGAGTGCCTTTCGCCATTTAACTTTACAGTTTGGCGAGTACATTGTCTGTAACATTTTTTATGTGTGTTGAATAAATAAAATTTAAAAAAAAAGAGGCGAGCGGGCCGGACTATATGGCGTCGCTGTCTCTGAGGTTCTGGGTTCGATCCCCTGTCGGGTCAATGTAAAAAAAGAACTTTTTTTTACTGTCTCGGGTCTAGGTGGGTGGTAGCGTCGTTGTTTCCGATTTCTATAACACAAGCTTTAGCTACTTAGAATCAGAGCATGTATGTGATGTTGTCCAGTATTTACTAGTTATTATTATTTATTATGAATAGCGAACGGTAACGTATCCGCAGTTTGGCACAAAATTTTACCAATCGCAACAACACATTCGGCAATGTTTCATTTTTGAAATGAAATTATTTATCTTATGCGCTATTCACAAACCAAAGTGTATAATATAATTTTCAAGCCATGTCCATTTATCAATGTAGGTATAGTTGGTTAAACTGCCAGTCCTAAGTAAATATACGATCCTAAGCTACTACGAGTATGTGGTGACACAGATATTTTAATACATTAGACCGTTATATTAATTTATAACAAAGATACGACCTTTTCTAATGCCATTCAGAGAAGGTTTTTAAGCCTATTAGAAAACTTTTTTCTATCATTCTATAAATATTGATATTTCTATTAGACACCGTCGTTTTTACACGTGTTTAATTTCTTGGTGTTATCCAATATTGTTTTTTTTTATATCCATCAATACGTGCTTTTTATAACTCCCCTTATCTCATGCCATGCTCATTTTAAAGAAATGTCGTCCTCGTTACCAATTTTCACACTGAGCAACATAGGTAATTAAAATAAATTAAATTATAAATTATTTCCACAATCACACCAATTATCTGGCTCCAAACTAAGCAAAGCTTGTACTATGGCGACTAGATAACGGATAAATATACTTAAATAAGTTTATTAACATCGATGACTTAGGTACAAATGCTTACGGGATTCGAACCCGCAACCGTCAGGCTTTGTAGGCGCCAGACGGTCTTCGAAATTAAGTCGAAATTAATAAAACTTATTCAATAAATTACAATTACTTACAAAAGATTTAATTAATTAATTATTTTAACATGTATTTAATATAATTCATTTTATTTGTCCATTCTTTGTCACTCTTTATACATAGACTTCTGCCCAGACGTGCAATGTGCTTAATAAAAATCATTTTCTAGACTAAAACGTAATGAGATGGCTAAGCTAGTGGGTTCTCCATGAGAAGATATTAATTGTATACTGATTTGACCTCTTGATTGGATACAATATTGTATGTGTATTATTTTACCCACCTAGCATGTATACCTACCTATTCTAGTTCATTCTAGGTTTAACTTAAGATCAATTTCTTGGTATTGTCCACCTAATTTAACTTCACGAATAGCTTCTAAAGACCAATTCCAGTTGATATGTATCTTACAGATTTAACTTAATTAAACTTTGTGTAGATGTAGTTTTGGAATCACTGTGATGTAATTATTACAAGCTCTCACGGGAAGAAAACTTTAATCTTAATAAATTATTACAAACTCCTATAGGTACTTATTTTATGGACTGAAACTTTCTTTATTGGTCCATCTGATTGTTTTTGTTCGATTTACTTGTTAGCCTGGAATGGACAATTTTCAACTTTTTAGTTAAAGTTATACACCGTACAAGTCAGTTGGTAATGATGTATTTTTAAATATTTTGTTTCTACATTGTATTAGGTATTTAGTAACTGTCCAGCTCCTAGTTGGTCTTAACCTGTAAAAAAAATACGCACAAAATACACGGTAACTTTTACGGGGCAGTTAGACAGCAAAGCAAACATAGATGCATATAGGCTCCACACTGCACCCTTGAACAAATCGAGTAAGTATTTTTATTGTTGAATGAGTTCGAGACAACTGGCTTACAAGCATATGACAAAACAAATACCGGGGGTGTTATCAGACGCCTCATATCATATTAATAATCGTCTTTCACGGGAGGCCTTTGTCATCCCTGATAAAATTTGGGCATGCATGTAATAATAGGATCGTCTACTACACAATAGTTTTATTTTACAAATGTATTTCCTTCAGCATACTTCCTTAGCATGCTTAGAGACTTCTTTTTAAATACTGGAATGCAGTTCCAGTATTATCCAGACAAAAAAAACTTTTTTTTTTCATATGAAATGAAACATACAACAGTAGTTATGGATATTTTAAATTAAATCTTTACAACTATGATTTTGGACTTTTGCAGCATTTTTTTTTAATTGATCGCTTTCGCAAGTGGTTGAACACCCATTCTTCTAAAAAGCTGATTATGAATCAGGAAAGACAAAAAGGTCACACAACAAGTCAAGAATACTACTTGCCTTTTTATTACCAATTACAAACTAACATCGACACTATACTAATAATATGGAAGACATATAAAGTTTTGATAAGTATTTCGTGCAAAATGGTGACCATCGACTCAATACTACTACTTTATTAGGAATTCTACAAATATGATTTTTCCTTTGAGGTTCATACATGAAAAGAAGGAAACTAGTCATTAGTCTTGTGAGATTTGGACTTAGGTCACAGAACGCTCCGCATTTTGATCATGGATAATTTTGATGCGTAACCATAGTAATTTCCCTGATCTGAGTGCGTAACCTTTAATGAGAAAACCAATTTACTTTTGCAAATAGATTTTACCTACACTTCCCAATTTTTTTTACTCTACCACTGCTTCTGTACGATTTGGGTTAGCGCCGAGATGAAGCAGCGCAACAAACTCGGTCACTATTGCCAGCACTTTTAAATAGTGTTAAACATATATTACAAATTTAGTAGTATATTACAAGATAAATTAATCTGTTCTAGCAAGGCAGTATCTCATATATTAACTCCAAACTTTTTTGTCATTTAATTAATAATCATTAACAGAGCTTACTACTTGGCCATGTATTCCTTTTAGGATACGGGACTTTTTCACACATCTACAATATTTAAATAAAAAATAATTTTTATTTAATGTACTATCTTTGAAAATTGATGTTTTTTTATGTCTCCAGATCTGGCCTAAACAACTTCGTGAACAAGAGAAACATGGATGAGATCGATCAGACTTCGATGCCGTTCCCGTACGCCACAAAGCGCTTCTACCACCTGTACGGAGCCAACCACTCGCCTTTGTAAGAATAACTTTCCTCCACAATTTGTTGCTCCATCATTATCATCATCAAATCAGCCTATTGCACTCCACTGCTAGACCTAGCCTCTCCCAAAGAGCACGATCTCCCACTTTTTTCATCCAGCCACTGCCAGCCATCTTCCTAAGGTAGTCGGCCCATCGAGGCCCCTCCTACACCTACGTTTGCCAAGGCGTTCATTCCAGACCCGTTAACTCCACCTTCATAGGTTCTGCGATAGATGTGTAGCTCCATAGATACAAATAATATCCTAAGATGTTTAGATACTCATCTCACTTCCTAAGCTGCGCTGCAGATAAAGCGGTTTTCGCTTTCTGCGAATCAAAGTGAGACGGTGTTTCATCCCCAAACTTTGAAATCAAGAAAAAACTGTTCATGGGCTCACTCTTGCCTATTTAAGTTACATGTTGTAGGTTACCAGCTAAATGTATGTTTTGAAACAAATTAAAAATGTTTTTATAATCGTTTGAGGGATCAATTATTTTAGGAAAGCGGCATACAGCAGAAAAAAACTAATGCATGCATTATTTTTCTATAGATCGAGCTTCGACAAGAAAAGATACAGAGCTGACTACCCCATGGACGAAATAGACCTCTCTCACTTCCCCATCGGGTCCAAGAGGTCTCAAGATGGATGGCCTCTTCACTAAGCTGTCAATTATATATATGTACTCGGATATTGTCACTTAAATAAACTGTCCATACCATTATGACCAGCCTCCTTGACAAGTTCCATTTATATTTTTCGTTTAATAGACGTCGCGACGTTTCATTGTTCACTCACGCCGCAAAATAGTATATATTCAAACTTTATTGCACAAACTTACAAATAGTGTAAAGAAAGGTGGACTTAATGCTAGAAGCATTCTCTGCCAGTCAACCATTGGGTCATGCAGATAGCTTTCAAAGGATGTGGTGTAAAGTAACTGATAAAATATACAGCCAAAAGTAAAATAAATAGCCAAAGAGTAAGACAACATAATTCACAAACTTACTACTCGTAACTAAACATTAATACTTAAACTAACTACTAAATGTCTACCTAAAATGTATACTAGGTTTTAGTGCTTATAAAATAGGGAGAGAGGTTTAGAGAGTATATTAATTATAAATAAATAATAATAGCCTGTAATGAATTTCCCTCAAAGTAATATTATGTTTATGGATAGCATGAAATAACTCATTTTAAAATAAATATATTAAAAGTTAACTGTTATTTTTGTTCGCTTGAATCCCTAGCTCCTAGGAAGTAGAATGAGAAGAAATATAAATAGAATTGACAATACTAAAAGAATTTCAAATAAAACCTGTATATTTAAGCATAACATGTTTATTTGTTTATTTAAGTAGAAACTGGGTCAGAAACCAACTAGAAGATTTTAGATTTTTTGCGGTGCGGTGCGATATCATACAGATAACGCAACTGCGCCGCAGGCGCCATGACTTTTTAAGGTGCTTTTCGGCAAGACGCTTTTAACCTACGCATTATTCTATTTTTAACAAATCTCATATCTAAGGAACCATCGACCGTTTAAAAATCGTGCGTAGCTTCGACGAAAACCGGTAAAAAATTGTGTCGTGGAAAAGAACCTTTACTGCGTCGTTTTGGTAATCAGCGAGTTATTTACGCAGGTAGCTGTAACCACAGTTCAAAGCATAAGTAATGACTCGCCGAAGGCTAGCTTTGCCCAATTTAACATCCTAAATAGACGTTTCAATCTTTTCAAACAAAGTAAATACGTAGTCATATTTCATTACTCAAAAAATGATGTTTAATGATTGTGAAATTAAGGAATTATCCACGTGAATTTAAGGTTATAGCTTACTTCGTTAGAATCAAAAACGGCGAGTCGTCCTTTTTAATAAAACCCATAGTGCTTCACTATGCTAAGCTACACCAAGGTTTAAGCAGAAAACTGTATTGCAAACATCTAACGAAAACCATTATTCTCTCCGATCGACGCCTATTTGTCTTAGCTTTAAGCTATGACCTAAAAGATTTAGTTAGTGCCATTTCAGTGTAGGGATTACTTAACGAGTCAATGAACCTAACCTAACGATGCATTCAAGACATGTGCATGCGTTTGCAGAAGCATTGCAGCGTGATCTAGCTTACATATACAGGATGTACAAGAGAATGGGACACTCTTTAAAACCACGCGATCAGCTGGTCATATACAAAAACTTTTCCTATGACGGCCATTCCTCGAATAGCCAGTTTTTACTTGTCCGGGCTTGTATATCTGTAATATTGTGAGATTCAAGAGCTTTCATTTTTTTTTATATTAATTAACGTCCATATATAGCTGTAAACAAAAACATAGGCCTCTGTTAAATAGTTTTTGACTAAATTATTTTTTAAACCTTTGTTCTCTAATTACCGTAACGCGTCCGCACACCACCTTAATGTTGAAACTTGCCAATAATTTTCATAATGTACAGAATTTACTTATTTGGTTCAACATTTTAAATAGTATACAGGGTGTCCCAAAATTAGCACGTTACAGTGACACCGGAGATAATACGTGTGTGCGTCTTAGGTACGACTTTAATAAGAAATGACTCAAATTTGCTATATTTTTTTTAATTGCGATATAAGTGTTATACCATTTTGGAATTGCCATAGCATAGGGAAGTTTTTAATGGTATTTGTTCATTATGTTTGACATAATTTTTTTTCACGGTTGCTGCTCAAAGTCGAAACCATTTTCTTTGGGCAAAAATTAAATTGAGATTGACTATCGATTGTCGTTATTTCACACTATTTATTGACTAGATAATGATTGTTTTATCATAAACAACTATTGACCGAGGCATAGGCTTACAAAAAAATAAAATAAAGAGCTTTATAAAAAAAACTCTGATACAATCTTTATGAAAAATTGGTGATTTTTAAAAAAATACTAAAATTGGTCATACTCGAAACTGATTAAACTTTTCTATGGACATGTTAGGCTTGTTCAATGCGTCTTAGGCACATTTATCTCCGGTGTCACTGTGACGTGCTAATTTTGGGACATAACAATTAATAACCGCATGTCCGGGCTAAAGTTCTAATTACTGTGACCTTTTCTATACCTAGATCCTTAAATAACAATATTTGGCAAACCACTACTATTTGCGCCGCGAGCCCCTAAGTTCGTGTGGTGGCCCATCAGTATGTGCACGTCTGTATGTTTGTGTATTTCAAATGAAGTACGTAAGTGTATTATTACCGTATCCTTGGTTTAAATCTTTTCTAATTACCATGTACTTATTTCTAACTATATTGGTTAAGCTTAGCCCCAGTGGATTTTTTGAATAAAGACAATTCTTTGACCTCCACACGCTGTAGTAAGCTAGTATTTGCATACTCTGTAGGTTTCATACATTTTGAAAAAAAATACGGTTGTTTTTTAATTACCGTATACTAATTACCATATCGACATCAACAATTTAGACTACGCTATCTTGAAAAAGCCAACTTTACAGTAGAGTGCAATTTATGAAAATATGTGATTAAAAAAAAAGTACATTTACTTAGCGTAGTGTTTAATTTATAACTTTTTTATTTTTGGTAATTTCGATATGAATTTATTGTTATAGTTTCTAGTCCATATGTTAAGCCAAATGCCGTAAAAAACGTTAATTGCCTAAAATTTAAGTTAGCGTAGTCTAAGTTGCTGGTGTCGATATACTTCTAAGAACCGTTGTATGGAATTATTGCTTACCAGTTGTGCCCGCGATTTAGTCCGCGTGATAAAAATGCCTGGGGCTTTCCAAGAATAGAAAGGTGCATTGTCCTTCTCTGGAGTTCAAGTTATCAATATACTAAATTTCATTAAAATCGGTTTAGTTGTTTAGCTATAACGTCAAACAAACAGACAAACGTTTGTATTTCCAACATTAGTAACGATTTCTACTTAGTTATATAATAATAACGTAAAATAAAAAAATCATAAATATCTTATATCTATATGTATATAAAAGTCGGTAGCCGAAAGGCTAAAAAGTCGCCAGAACTATGACAAGGAAGCTTTTCCTCTGGACGGGGTTGCTATAATCGCCTGCTTAAAGCTGTGGAAGGAGAAATATCCCATAGACGCAAATATGGAGCTATCAGATCGTCTCCCCCCTGGAAATGATCTGCCTTGGGCAACCTAGAAGTCCTAAAATAGGTTACAGATCCAGGTAGGCTGAAGCAGGGAAAACCTGCATAAGTGGGGTTACAGCTTGGAGGGTGCATGCGGGTCTTTGCAGTATTTCCCCCCAGACAATGGCTCATCTTCTAATTCGATTTGATTCTTCGTGACATTTCGCAGACAGGTAGGAAAGATGTCAAGAAAATCGATGTCATACTTAGTCGATGAAGTTTTTAATTTTAGAATGGGATAAGCAAAAAACAGCAAGGAAAAAAAATGAGAACAGAAGGCTCACAGTCGTACTGTGACGTCGAGATAGAATAAAGACCCTGGTTTGTACCAACAATCAAAGGAAAAATAGAAAGAGACATAAGGTGATATTTTGCAGGTACGATCTGAAAAATATCACCAAGAATCAGGAAGAAGGCTCGAAAAGGGAAAATTTTAGAGCTCACTATGAGACAAAAGGAAGATCTAGACTCAATGGAGGAAAAATTTGTTGTAGATTCACTTGATGACATTATAGGGGATCCTCTTGAAACTATGTCACCACCACGTCGACTCAGTGATATTAATTTTTTTGTTACTTTTTGGGATCAATTTTTAATATAATGTATAATTGTTTATTAATTTTTATTTGTTTGATTTAACACAAGAAAATAAAATTTACAACATTTTTTTTATGAGGATTGCTCATTTCTAATGCTATGTAGGTACTTGAACAATAATTATTAATATTATTTATCAACAAGTTTTGTGTCATGTATTACATGCATTAATTATTTTATTATACATACATTTATTGAGCTTTTCTTATTACCGTGACATTAAGTATTAGACTTATCTAATTACCGTAACCATAAAATGTTTAAGTCTCAATAACTTGAAAACCGCGTTTTATAGCTTTACCCCATATTAAATACTTTTTTCGTATCCTTAATTAGTTTCATATTGTAATGTGTTTAAGTTAAATTTGGGAAGAAAAAAAAGGTCACGGTTATTAGGCGGAGAACACCTAATGGCGAGAATCACCGATGAGAGCAACATCGAAATCGAGAATTTTTTTTTAGCTGCTCCATACAAACTTACTCGCATACCTCGATGATAATGTATGGAGCATCTGAAAATAAAATCACGATTTCGATGTTGCTCTCATAGAAAAAGTTGTTGTATAATACCAGCTGATCACGAGGTTTGAAGGAGTGTCCTATTCTTTTGTACATCCTGTATACGCAAGTAGGTTATGTGTGAAACAATGTCGCTGTGGTACAGATTTCACTTAGTGAAGTACCTATCTATGAGGTAGTTTTTAAGTAGTAACTTGACCGATGAAGTTCTTAGTACGCTATTACAGTTTTCGAACAACGTAATGTAAGTAACGTAAGTTTTAAAGCAAACCTATAAAAGCTTCAATCATTTTGGAGAATTTATTTAGTTTGGGCTCATTCGTTTTGTTTTGAAAGTCGTCTATATTTTTTATTCTTTAAATATAATTCAAAACAATATGATTACCAGTCAGTGAAGTCATAAAAAGTACACTATGTAAATAAAACTACACTAGTACATTAAATTAATGAAAAAACGACTGTTTCGTGACAAAAATGCATTCAGATAACGCTGCATCTTTACAGATAATATAAGTTACATTACAATACTCAATACCCCATAATTTATTTCTGAACCATAATGTACAATTAGGTGTTATTTAAAACAATTTTAGACCAGTGTAATCGGTCACGCAACATAAACTGTTAGTCTTTTTAATAGACACTATGATTACTATTTATTACTGAAGTAACCTTTATAGGATGAAAACGACTCAATATGAACTATTATTGCACCTACGAAACTGAAGTCTAATCTTTGTATATTCTAAATAATTTTATATTTTTTAATGAATGATTCTAAAACGATGCGATTTGCGAAAGTGTAAGCGAGCCTTAATGCTTATCACAGATACATACAATACACATACACGTTTGTAGTAAAATTACGCACATAATGTGTATTGTATAGTTAGTGTCGAAAAGACGTATGGGCCGATTTATTAAACGTAGGTGTGGTGTGCGTGTGGTCAGGGGGTCGCGGGGGCAGAGCATCGAAGTAATTAAACTTGCGCCGCGATACCAGCCGCAATCAGCTAAACCATCTAAACTGTGACAAATAGCCGCCGGTTGAATGTCACGAGAATCACATCCAATATCACTAGAGCGTCAAAGCGAAAAGCAGCTCTGAGTTGAACAGTTAAAATTCATTTTCCTGCAATATACGTTTAACAAGATGGTTTACAAATCGCAATATTCGCACCTAATATTTCGCTGTGACGCTGCAGGTTATTGCAAAGTTATACAGGGTTAGGTATTATAAAAAAAGTATCATGAAAGCTATGGATCGTGCTCAATAAAAGTTTAGCATTATCTTAAAACATAATCTAGCTTCTTATTCATTCAACTTTCTTTTCTTATTTATTACGTTTTATCTTTACCTACACATTTATTGTTGATGCCCATAGCAAGTTTATATTAAAAATATCGTCATATTTTAATAATTGTTTGTTTACGCAGTGTAGGTAAGTAATGCGTGTAAATCATTAATTTTAAGTAGCTACAAAAGTATTATATTATTAGTATTTTTGTATTTATGTGTGTATTTATATATGTTTGTAAAAGTTGTACGTTTTCACCCTTGCTGCTCATCATGGCTTTACCGGTTGCTAATCATAGCTGATTAATTTGTTAATTTGCACTGTTCTGCTTACCAGCGGCGACACATGTCTACTGTCTACTTTACTTTGTATTATTTCGTGGTCAACTTTTATTGGCTATTCAAGTTATCTTTCGTTTGATATGTAAAATTATGTATGCTGTTGTTGTCCCAAATATATAAAAATAAAAATAAAATAAAATAAAATTGTTTATTTGCATTCTATTCGGTTACTTTAGTTGTCCGGTATCTGAAGTAGGTATAACGCTCTCAGGGATTTAAGACAATATTTTAAATATGTATTTTATTAAATAGCTGCGAGCTTATCAAAGTACCTTTAGGGTAGCGTACAGCGCGAGCCGACAATATTTATTAAAAATACTTAATGTAGGTACCTATCTACTCTTCAGATTACATCTTTACAAGCTTAATTTAATACGTTCTCTGCCAACGCCGTCAGTGCTGGCCGACAGTGAACTTTCCCTTTAGGCCTAGCAAAAATTACAGTTCTGTCTAAAATTAGACAAAAGATTTTTTTGCTCATATGCTTTTTTCTAATGTTCAAATGTATGTTGTTTTTAACAAAAGTCAATTTGAGCCATTATTCATGGAAATAATTAACGTCGGGCAGCCTTGACCAACGCGGCCTAAGGAGAGGAAAATCGACTTTCCGTCACAATTGTTGTTTTTTTTCTAATAGGCTTAGACTTATGGCATAAGGTGTTTTTTTATCGATGTGCCATGTTTGTTAATTTCTTTCCGCTATTTTAGGTTAACCTTGAACAAATAAAATTATAAGTACCTGAGTCAAAATATTTTTACATACATAAGAAATGCAACTTTTTTAAAAAGGTCTGCGCTAACAAACGTCATATAAATTAAATTCCCTATTAGCATATAAAATATAAACTGCCAACATAGGATGCAAATATATTTAGAAAAGTTAAGGATAGGTAGAATGTCAACATATAGCAGCTAATAAAGCTGAATTCTGTTTTAATCTGTATTTTTCGAAATGTAATCTAAATCTCCAGCGGTTTCGTATTGCGACATAGGTACTTAATATATCACATACCAAACACACGACATAAACTGACTACAATATGTACGGGCTAAACTAACCCAGTACTATAGTTACTGGCCAAGTTTAGTAATTATCGCTAACAAGTGTAATACGATATAATTTTGGTCCGTTAAAGCGATCTGCCTTTAAGTAGGTTTTAAATTTAGTTAAATAGTTTGTAAAAGTGATAATAAAGTAAGTCTAACACCTTGCAGATTTTAAAAATACTTTACAAGGGTGAATTATACTGTATTTTAACTGCTGCACCAATTTAATTTATTTCCATCACTGTCCCACACCACATATTTCAGGTAATAAACTGCATAATGATGTGTTCGTTAAAAGGAAATAATTAGAGTATAATATTATTACTAATTAATTTAAGGTATAATTGAAATAACGCAAAACCTCATTAAGGGCTCATTCTGGTACTCAATACAACTTTGTCTATGGGAGCAACAACTAAATCACCTTTTTAACTTCTTTATACAAACTGATGTCAGCTGGTTGGCGGTTTAGTTGCTGCATTTGAGTAATAGAACCAGCACACGTTTCTAAGTATAAGGTGTAATTGAAACTTTATTACAACCTTGAGAAAGGTGTAGGGTTGATATGCTGCTATTTATAACGACAAAATAAATTTACTACGCATTAGGAGTAAACATAATAAAGTTCACATTAGGTACCTTGCAAATCTTATTAAATAATTACTATATCGTACAAAGTAAGTAGGCACATTATTTTAATGCAGCTTAGCTTATTTTCAAAACAAGCAAGGTTGTGTCTTGGCCCCCACTCTGTTTGCCTTATATTTCGCAGTCGTAGTCTGGGAAGTCGTAAATTTTTCCATGGAGGGAGTCCGAATTCGTTTTCGAACAGTCGGCAACCTCTTTAACCTATCTAGACTCAACAAGGCTAGCACGAAAGTCTCCTACGCTCATATTGAGGAGATTATGTAAGCGGATGACCTGTGTTTTCCAGAAGGTCTACAACAACTCGTTGCAAATCATCAAACGAACAATGTTGCAAATTTGGCCTGAAGATAAAACCAATAAAACCAATTTATTTCTGTAAATAGGCTTAAACTAAGCGCTTTTACACGTCCCAATATTTTTTTCCCTACCACTACTTCGGGACAATTTTGGGCTAGCGCCGAGAAGAAGTAGCGCCAGAAACTCGGTCACTATTGTCAGCCTCTTTTTAAATAGTATATAGTTTACTTTACAAGATAAATGTACCTGTGCGAGCAGGGCAGTATTTATTTCCAAATATTTTTATCATTTATATAATCATTTACAGTATAGGTAATATCCTTTTTTCATTAAAGTTGTTTTAATATGCGATTTAAATTTTAATAGGGGCAGTTCTACAATAGACGCTGGTAATTTATTAAAAAAGCAAATACATTTTCCCATAAACAAATTACCCACTTTATGCAGTCTGAAATTGGGAACGGCAAGTTTATTTTTATTTCGGGTGTTAAGATTATGAATGTCACTTTTCTTAAGGAATAAGGACAGGTTTTTGCGGATATACATTATATTTTCATAAATAAATTGGGATGCTACTGTTAGTATATTAATTTCTTTAAACAGTTCTTTTAGGGATTCTAGGGGTCCAAGGCCATAAATTGCCCGTACAGCTCTATTTTGCAGTACAAATATAGATTCAATGTCTGCTGCTGAGCCCCATAACAATATTCCATATGACATTATACTATGAAAATAGCTAAAATACACCAATCTTTCCGTTTCAACATCAGTCAGTTGTCTTATCTTTCTCACGGCATAAGCAGCAGAGCTAAGTCTTCCCGACAGAGTCTCGATATGCGCACCCCATTGCAAACGGGAATCTAAAGTGATTCCTAAAAATGTAGTGGAACTAGAGTATTAAGTTGTTCATCTTTTACAGATCAGTGTCAAAAAGACGGAGGTGATGTCCCTGGGCATTCACGGTTATGAGGCGCTGACTAATAAGCTTGGAGATGATACACTAAAGCAAGTAGACAAGTTTCGTTACTTGGGGAGTACAATTTCATCAAAGTGCGACATTGATGCCGAAATTAACAGCAAATTTGGCAAATTAAACACTAAAGTCTTCCGCTCGCATGACTTGAAGTTAGCCACTAAAGTTGCTGTTTACATGGTTATCGTACTGCCTAATATATTGTACTCCGCCGAAACATGAACACCGTATCGACACCACTTTCGCCAGCTAGACCGTTTCCATTTAGGATGTCTTTGCTCGATTCTTAACATCTATTGTTCCGATCGTGTGCGTAATACTGAAGTCTTGAGACGAGCCAATGTAGGTGGCATTGAGTCGTATCTTATGAGACGACAACTTCGCTGGTGTGGCCATGTTTCGCGTATGTCGGAAGAGAGAGTGGCAAAGCTCATCTTTTGCAAAATCAGAAAAAACATTTCGTGTTTAATTATCAGTAAAGAAGTAGCAGCCCTATGATGACTAGATACTCGTTGAGTTAATCTCAAACAGCCATTGATACACTGCACCCTATTTTTGATTCAATGTGCGAAGAAATTAATCTCATCGTAGAGCGAGCAGAACTCTGTAAAAGAAAATACTTAGCACTTATGAAAACTGTGTGCATTGATCAGAAATTGCTAGTTCTGATAGAAAAAATATTTTGAATTCATTTAATAACTTTTTATATAAGTAAAAGGGTCGGTGTTTATTTGCGAAATCGAATCAGGAATAAGGAGATCCGTAAAAGAACTGACGTGACCGACTGACGTCACAGACGAACTGGCCGTGACGATTAGCAAGCTAAAGTGGCATTGGACGGGAATAGATAGCATGCAGAACTGACGGCCGATAGGGCAGAAAGGTTCTAGAATGGAGGCAACGTACCTACCGGCAAGCGCAGCGACGGACAAGGTGGATGCTTTCCTAACGCAGCAGCATCCGCCTCATTTCTTGCAGGGCTTGTTTACGTGCGCTTTGTTCCTAGCAGGTTTTCGCTACAGACTGCACTGGTAAAGTTGAGCCAACATTGCAAAGGAATTTATGTTAGTTTATTGGTTCGAAAACAAAATGTAAAGATTGCCGGAAGTTGGATGCACGTTGCTTATAACGCAATCAGGGAAGTTACTGAGGGAGGCTTATGTTCAGCAGTGGACGTCCTATGGCTAAAATTATGACCATTAGTAGTAAATTATAATGTAGGTCGTCCTTATTTTTACATTTCCGATGGTCAGCTGTTGAATGTTCAATTACTTTACAAATCGTGGTTTAACCCGTATGATAAAAAAAAGATAACAATTGAATAATAATGGCCCGCCCCCTCACACGTATGCACGAACTGAGCTAAAGGGTCTGTATTTGCTTTTAAAAGTTGCGTCTCTGAAATAGCGTTGTAGTAATGCGCTAAAAGTGTACTATGCTAAGTTAAATAGTGAAATAGTTATGTTTCAAGAGATCTGTTAAACTTTTTTTATGGACATGTGTCAGTTAATTTAAACAGTTAAAAGATTGTTTTTTTCCATTACACAGACAATTATCGCTGACGACCTAAGCTCCATAGCCGAGAGGTGAGCACGCCGTACTTATATGGCGTCGCCATCTCTGAGGTTCCGGATTCGATCCCCGGTCGGGTCAATGTAGAAAACGAACTTTTCTATATTGTGTCGGCTCTGGGTGTTATGGTACCGTCGTAGTTTCTGATTTCTATAACACAAGTGCTTCAGCTACGTACCTTAGAATCAGAGCAATGTATGTGATGTTGTCCAATTTATTTTTATATTTAGTATTGTGTTAATTATGAAAATGCAATTAGTTATTATTGGTTTGTTTTTAGCAGCTGCCTCGCTACGAAAGCGCTTGGCAAAAAACACTTTTTGGTCGACAATGATACACGAGTTGTCATATGTAAGTAATACAATACAACCAAGCTAAAGTAACGACCTATCTACTTACATATCGAGACATTTTTTAATCTCATCAGACAACAATATACGTCTTTGTTTACCGCCTACCTCACGTTTAAAAGCTTTCGTACTTGTTTGCGCCGCTTGATCCCGCTATCAATCACAAATTCATCCTACTGATTGGATTTCGTCGGCATAAATTTTCTTCACAATACACCCATCAGAACTTGTTCGGCATCTACGACAAGTTTAACGTGGTGTGTCGAATATAAACACGCAGATTATCTGACAGAAGCACTGAATTATATTTTATTTATTTTCCCTAGATTTCCTTCTTTTTACTGTTTAATAGACACTATAGTATTGGCAGCACATTAGCCATTAACACTGTAGATTAATTTTTATTACTTTATAAGTAGGTGCTAGCATGGGAAACTAATGTTAAATTTATTTATAGTTTCTGAAAAATTTATTAACAAAGAAAAATAATACATTAACAGGAGAGTACATACAATAAGCAATAAAAATAAACTAAACTAACCTAAAAATTCTGAACTAACTACTCAAAAATAAACGCAAGGAGGCGAGAATGCTAGCATCGTTTCCTTGCTGAATGGCTAAACTAAGTCTTTGAGCGAGGAACGAGTCAGAATTTTTATTTTCCGAAATCCTAATTTATTGAAAATTATTTATTGATATTAAGAGACCAGAAATGAGGAGATTCCTGACGAACTAAAATCACACTAACTGTCCGACGGATTAGCAAGCTAAAGTGGCAGTAGGTGGGGCACATAGTAGCACGTAAAACTGACGGCCGATGGGGCAGAAAGGTTCTGGAATGGAGACCACGTACCGGCAAGCGCAGCCTGGGACGTCCGACCACAATGTTGACCTGGACAGACCATGGTTTAAACCGCGTCTTTATTTTCGTAGTAAGGCCGCAGTGTCTAAAACCGACCTAAAGTGTCACGTGTTTGCAGCAAAAATACCTCCTTCCAAATTTCCCTCAGAAACTCAACAAACTTAGAAGTAGTAATTAGTTTCAAATATTTAGTTTAACAGAGTTGCGACTAATACTAAATTAAAAGCAGGGCGAGAATAAATATTGAACACCAACGTTCATTATTTGACCCATTTTATCACTTGTTAATTATTTAGTTCAACAACCGATGGAATTGTTTAGGAGGAAGCTTAAGTAGTTAGCATTTTTTTAAAATAAGTAGTTAATATTAGTCGAACACTCTCAACTCTACTCACTATAAAATTTAAATACCTTGTTCATGCACTTTGTTTTTAAAGTGAGTAAAATAGATATTAAACGTTAGCGCGACTATCTGTGGCGACAACTTTCTTTCCATTTCTCATACTAATACATCATCTGGACTTGTCTTGTCTTTAGTTAGAGCTTATAACATCCCTGACACTGGACACAAATACTGCGATACGTTTCCCAGGATTAAATATATCATAATTAAACTTTATTCTTATTTTATTTCTTATTCAGTTCTACCCTTATAGGGTACACGAGAAACTGTCGAGCTTAGTATGTAAGGATATTAATGTTATGTTTAGTTAAGTTGGTACAACCTTATAGTTCATACTTATTTTCTCTTTTGGTTAAGCACAAGTTATACCTTATTTGAAAAATACTAAGAAATCGAGTATAAATACTTACACGAGTAATAAAAGCACATACAGGATACCTACTGATGGTTGTCTGATAAGTATGATTTTCGTACATCCAAGGAAATCAATAAATATAAAATTCGTTTAAAAAAAGTATACCAATTTTTTATGCCTGGAGTAAAACGAAAATAGTTCATATTAATTTTCCGGCTTGGTTGTATTGTAAATAAGTATTCAAACTTGCAAGATACTTGAAAATTGAAATTTAAAAAACGTTACATTCGCTGATTGGGAAACTAGAAATGAGGCAAAAAATATCTGCCCAAAAAAGTACCACAGAATTGTCTGTCTTTTGCTTCGTGCGATTCAGCGGAGTACTAAACCAATTATTTCGTAGCGTGTACATTGTTTTGAAGGGAAAATAATGCCATGCGCATCAGGAGCATGGAGTATGTACCTACCCTATTCGTATTCCGCTGTCAACTACACGGCTATTCAATTTTCCCCGATCTATCTCTACAAAATGTTTTCTTTTTGTTTTCAATTCGGTTTGAGTTATTTACGTACTGTACTTACTATGGCGTAGATCACTTTAGGGTGCCTGCACATTAACTCGATTCGTTTTATATTTAACATAAACAATTCGTCATTTTACTACTTAAGTGTTTTCATTACAATGATAACAAAGTCAAACAATCAAAACAAAGGTAGACTTTGAAAGCACTCATAGCAGAACACTCAATTGGGTTCCCCTGAGGCTTTTTAAGGCATCCTAGAAAATAATGTACCCACGACGCGTAATGTTGAAAAAATTCACGCAGGCGTGAAATTAGGAATGATGTTATAAAATAATAATAGCAGCGACCTCAATCAGATATTTTATTTTATATATATTAGGTTTTGTCCTATAAATAAAATATCTGATCTTATGTACATAAATAGTTTAGGTTTATATTTGTTTTATTTTTAGATTAAAAAAATGAAATTTTTATCTGTTAATAAATTATTATTTTTTTAATGAAAAAAATAAAATAATATATGTAAAAGGAACAATAAATATAAATGTACTTGCAACGAAGGATATGCCTAAAAATTAGTCAGGAAAGCAGTTTTTTATTTAAACATACTTACTACTAACACCTACGGTGAGGAGGTACCCCAAAGTGAGTCTTGGCCTCCGACACCAGATCACGCCATGCCTCTCGGTCTTGCGATAGCTCTCGCCAACTGCTATGGCCGAGTTTAAGCAGGTAAAAAATACTGATATATAGGCAAATACTGAATTGAATTATATAAAATTTTGGCAGTGCCTCCGCTGTCGGCGCCGGCACCCATTTTGGAAGCCGGCGCCGGCAGCCGCTATTTAATAAGTTATTCATTATACGGTATGCAATTAAAATCTTTGTTATTCATCGTATTAAAGAGCCTAAATTAAACGCTTTATAAACATGTGATTTTTTCTTTTCAAAAAACGGTTTAACGAGAAAATGCGATGAAATATTGGATAGAGGCTCCAGGCTAAACCATGTGTCGAAAAGAAAAAGTCACAAGTATAAAAAGCGCTTAATTCAGGCTCCTTATTACGATTAAAAACAAATATTTTAATTTATTTTATCACAAAAAATTCTAAGTCTGGAAGCTCCAATATTTCATGCATATTTTCGCTAAGCTATGTGTCGGAAAGAAAAAGTCACAAGTATAAAAAGCATTTAATTTAGGCCCCTTTATAAGTTAAAAAACAAAGAGCTTGAGCTTTATTAAGTTTTATGTTTTTTATAAAAAAAATAGGCCCAAACGCCTTGCACACCCTTTGCTGCTCTCAAACCTTTGGCATCTCTTATCTAGAATTAATTGTTAACACTTGCTTGTGCACTATTAATACTTTTTCAAATTCTTCGTATGATGACAATTGCCGTCCAACCTGCATCTTTTTTCAATTAACAAAAACAAACAATAATTTCACAACAACACGAACAGAAAACAACTCGGGCGAATCAGCAATCAGCTGTGCTGTCAAACTGATAATTGTATTTTTTTCTTGATACTGCCGGCTCCCACTGTCGTAATTTTTTGGGTGTCGGCACCGGCAGCGGAGGCACTTCCTAAAATTTATACTTACCGATACCTAGGAACAAAATTTATATCGAGTTCAAAAATACTTCGTAATGAAGTAGTGATACTAATCAAGAAATTGATGGTTTCACTGTGAAGGAAGAAAGTTACTTATTAAGTTATTACCTATTATACCTAGGTATTTTAATTTTTCATTAGTCATGAGTAATTTATTTATAACTAGCCGAGTGACTTTCAATCTTCTCCATTCGTCTAAGCTGGTGGTCACTGGGACTGGGTGTAGGTAATAACTGAGGGTGGGGTGTCAGAGTAACCTCCTCGTGCGGCGGGGTGTTACTAATTACATTCGGTTAAGATCGGGTGTAAGGAGTAGCATCCTGTCCTGGTTCACCCTGGGCAACGGGGGTTAGTAATTTCCTTCGGGTTATTGCTGGCTCACGGCTAAACTCTGCGGGAGACGCTCCCGGTGGGCTTTGGCAGCCCGCTTGTGGATGCATCTCGGGCGGCACTTGCAGGGGGTGATGACTCCCTACTCGTGCTGCCTAGATGGTGGTCGCGGAGATGACCCGTGACCTGGCCGCAGGGTGCTAACCCTGCGGTTGGTGGTGTCTCTCGCTTCCCAGTATGGTTCAATCTATGGGGCAGCGAGTGGGAGTAAGACGTGGGCGGCCTTTTGTTGCGACACTATGTCGTCGCAAAGGGTGGCCACGGATCGGGCTGGGAAGCTTAAACCCTTGCTGACCCGATCCGAAGTCGTAGAAGAGGGCGGAGGAGACGGCGTTGTGCCGCGCTCAGCTTCCCCCTTCTAGCGGACTAGTGGGTGCGGGGCGGGGGCCCTTAGCTCACATTGCACAGTGTTCCAGTCTGGGGTGATCCCGTGTGTACAGGATCACCCATTCCCTATGCCTGAGGCCCGGCATAGCATGCCGTACGTTTGTGACGCATGGATGGAAACCAGAACACGGGTCCCCATGTGTTACTCGCATACGTTGCTGGTAGACCGCAGGTTTTTTAGTGGGTGATACTTCGTCATGGCACAGCAGCGAAAGCCGTTGTAAGATGACGAAGGAGTCCCACATAACCTACCTATTTAGTTGTTTGTCAAAAAACATATTTATTAGATAGGTACCTAGGTAGTTACACTTACAACAACGCTTACTTGCAAGACCGTAGCCTGTGAAAATGTGATAGGGTGTCATGATAAAATAAATGTTTATAAAACCGTATTTTATTTTTTTATTTCTATCCGCCTACTGACTCTGCTAAGGAAAGATAAAACTTTAAAATTTCTAATTGAGTACAAACAATTAAAATCAAGTAAATACCTATCTACTTAAAATAAGGATGTTATCTAAGTCATAAAACATTGAAATTATCTTTTCTTATGCTTCGAAGTTCGAACTAACAAAAAAATCAATGTTGGCTACTAATTTCATTGGCATTGGTTTTAATGTTTGTTATCAATCATTATTATTATGATAAGAAGCGCATTCTACACACACATGTAGGTACATGTGTGCATGAAGAGGAGCAGATTACAATTGGTCTGTGATTGGTCGAGACAACCCGGCCGTGCCGCTAAACCAATCGCAGATCAGCTGACTTGACAGTTATTATGCAACAAACTTGCTAGTGTGTGCTGTGTACGTACACTACGTACGTACACACAACCTGTAAACTACAGCTTGCACATGTGTTGGAAAAGATACAGAGTGCTTCAGGTTTGACTGTGATATTATTGATTTATTTTGTTAGAAAACATAACTTTTAAAAATGAAGTATGTATACTACTAGTAGCATACTATGAAACAGTATATTTTTTGGCATCGTATTTGTATGATATACAGATACCGCCCCATAATGGAATGTAACTGATTTCGTTAGATCCTGTACATAAAAGTCAAAGTTTACATTTTCTAATTGCCTATATATTATCATATTCACAAACGTTGATGTTTTTTATTATATTTTGCAGTAACAGTGATTAAGACACACTTTAACAACACTCATTTTCATTTATTTTCATATAGCGTACAGTTACAATAAAAATTACTTTACATCGTGAGCCAGGCATCACAAAATACATTTAAGAAAAATAAATTCATAGATTTTTTTATTTATTTAAACACATTGACAAATAATGTAAATAATGTTATAATGTATTTAACAATGTTTATATTTTAACTTATATGCAAGGAACCTTACAATTGAGTAGTAATTACTTACCTACTAAACTAATATATATTAGTGAAAAAAATAGGTTTAGATTTCACGTCAACTTCAATCGAGTTCTAAACGAAACGCTGATTAACGTAATCTTAACATCCAATAATCCGCACCATGTCATTGTATGTATGTAGATAATAGTAAATAATGTTAATTTACATCATAATAAAACAAGGGTGGACTAGGTGGTAATGATTAGCGTGTTGGCCGAAGTACGTCTTGAGACCTTTTGGAACCGATAGGGAACTGAGAGAGGTCAATTTCGTCCATGGGGTAGTCAGGCCGGTACCTCTTCTTGTCAAAACTCGAGCTGTGGGAACAGACACTATTGTCAGGGTTTGAGGTCAGCAAAATAAATGGTAAAAAAAATATTTTGCTTTAAAAAAATATACTTAAAAGCACCGTACATTTATTATAACAAGTTTTAAGCTCTTCTAATTCGATAATATCAATATCTGGTATCACCTAAAAGAAACGATAAATTACCTAAGTTTGAACCTCGTAAGTAACTCTATTACAAAGAAATCCAGAGCTGGTCATAGGAAACACTAGAATTCTAACGAAAGGAAAGTGTAAGTAAATCGAAAGTTTTTAACAGTTGTTTTTCTTTCTCAAGTTCCGTTCAAACTTAGAAATACAATCATTTAAGGTCGAATTGAATCTATTACACATACTAGCAAAACTTGATAGAACATATTTATTTTACTCGCTTTAGTTGAAATTACCGAAGTGATTCATTTTAAAGAGCTATATAGCTAGCCCAGATTTCAACATAATTAAAATGTGTAACAAGTGGCAAAAGGTGTAAAAAGACTGAATTACATTTTTTATAAATTTCATTTCATGGCAGGGAATGGCAGCCCTAAATTTTCTTTGGTTACTTATTTTTAGTCGGGGATTCCCAATTTTTATTTACTATATTTTACTATATTACAACGTTTATATACGGCGTGGGTTTTTTATTTTGTATTTTTTCTGTAATCGAAACCTGTAAATATTATAAATTAGTAAAGCTCTTACACAGGCGTGTCAATGTCAAAGTGGTTGGCTCCGTAAAGGTGATAGAAGCGCTTGGTGGCGTACGGGAACGGCATCGAAGTCTGGTCGATCTCGTCGAAATTCCGTTTGATCACGAATTGATCCAGCCCCGAACTAGGAACAGAAAGTGTATGACGTCATGGTTTTTTTCAACATGCGCAGTCTAGATCGCTGCAGAAAATAACAAACGATAATCAAATTCTACCTCAGTCAAAATACTGAGCAATATCTACCTACAGTGATGTTCTAACATAATGCGTGCGTTTATAGTTGCATGAACGCAGCCGCTACCCTACCGTTATACGAGTACTCCTTTAAATCAATTAAGGTTTTTTTATTACAAGTTACCACTGGCACATAGGCTTATATTTGAACGTAAATAAAGATTTATGTTTTTGTTTTATTGTTATAAAATTAATATTTAAAATTTACAAAGTAGGTAGGCCAATAATTAATCATAGTTAAGTTGAATTTGCTAAGTAATAGGACGTTATAGTCCATTAAATAGATATCCTTTTCACAAACAATAAATTGAAGTCCATTAGTATCGTTTTCCCTTAATCTTAACAGTTCACTACTCTTTGATGACTGGCGACCAAGGACGGCTGATATATCTCTTGCTATAAATTAAGGTAATATTTTTGGCAGTCATAAAAATATTTAATTAAAAGAAAACGTTAAATTGAACCAAAAATCTAATTCATAATAAAAAATATATAAAATGAATAACAAATAAGAGCTACATCAGTTTTAATCGCGTAACAACAACACATTTACTGTCGATCTCAACTAGAAAACAATATTTAAAACATTCAAGGTAACTAATCTCTATCGGTGCCAAAGATACAGTTCCCACTTACCGGTCTATCTCGTCAAAATTGCGCTTAGGGAGCTCTGAGTAATATCCGTCGATGCGGACGGGCGCCGCCGGCCATGGCTCGCGCTTGCCGAGGGGACTACAAAAACGGACTTGTTGAATATCAAAAATTTCATGCTTGATACTTGAAACACTGCCATACATGAGAAAGTATCTTAACTATAGTACACTATATAGAGTGTAGGTATGTGCTGTGTTTAATAACATTTAAGTACACGGGTAATTAATGAAACCCCATACATGATGAAAATACTTAAGCTATAGTATGTTACAAGTGCTGTGAACTGGAGTGCAATCATTGCAGTTTACTAACATTTGACTACACTGCTAATTTA
Source organism: Anania fuscalis (assembly GCA_950371115.1). Taxonomy (NCBI): domain Eukaryota; kingdom Metazoa; phylum Arthropoda; class Insecta; order Lepidoptera; family Crambidae; genus Anania; species Anania fuscalis. The sequence continues at coordinate 11,273,396 of OX493335.1, read as the reverse complement.
AAAAAAAGGCTAATAATTTGCTAAATAACTTTTACATTTATCATTTACTAAATAAATTGTTTTCTAAAGTCGTCGCATCTAGGACCATAATCAAGCTTTAGACACGTGAACAAATAAAGGAAAAAAGAGAACTTAAAACTAATAATCCTAAACCTAATCAATTTTAATGATGTTGTACAAGCACGTAAAAAGCAAAAAAGAGTGCTTAAATATACCGCACAGTACATTTTGGTATTATATGGTAAAAACTAGCTTTTACTATTTTTGAAACGTATCCTGTATACCTATTTCATTTTAATATCAATCTATGGCAGTCTACGAGCGATTGACCTCAAACGGCCCCCGATGTACTCTCTAGACTCCTAGGCTTTAGTGTCAGCCTGCAAAGAATGCAACAGGTGCCACGCATTTCTTAAAACTTTAAAACATTATGGCACAAAATAAAAGTGAACTGAAGGTGAACCTAATGCTATGTGGCATTCAACACCTTTCATTTGCCGTTCAGACCAAAACCGTTTGCTTTCTTAAGGTTTTTATTATGGTTCAATTAAATACTTAATGAAATAAAGTAAATTTTAAACATAACCAAAACTGCAATGTTGTAATAGACATGGAAAAGAAACGGTCTCTACAAAACTTGGACCATCGAGCTGTAACTAACTACCGTTAATTAGCAGAACATCTTCATTAAGATCATACATACAATACACCCTATATTCATGTATTGGCTTTATAAAAGGACAGAATAAGGAAAATATTATAAGTAAATAAATAATACATGCTAGTAAAATAACTTTTTCCTTACCTGGCATATTCGTATCTCCGCGACATGAGATACGGTACAAATACATGTCCGGTGTCACGCACTACTCTGACCAATCCGCTTCCTGGATGATTCAGGCTCAAATCTTTTTCGTGACCTATCGGTATTACAACAGTTCAAACACATTGTTAAGACAAACAATTTATCTAATACAATATTTTCAATCTTACCCTGCACGAGAAATATCCTCTCTAGATGTTAATTTATTAAAGTTAACAGCAAAAGGTTCGTAAATAATAAAACACCACAAATGAGGTTCACCACTGCTACAGATTTATTTTAAACTTACTCACAACACCAATAATAAACCACGACAACTTTTAATACGACCTTACATTATCACATTTTATTTCATTGTTATGATAAAGAGAAAAGGTAATGTAATTTTGAGTAACGAGTTTAACAATAATATCCAATTGTGTTTTCAAACCAGGTTGCCACCCCCAATTGAATCTAGCTGTCGTATGAAACGGTTAAACAAGGGATCAAATCTTCTGACAAGGTTGCCACCGCCCAAAGAATCCAAGTTTTTCTTTACTAGATTAGGACCTCCAATATGGTCTAGATTCTTTTTAACCAGGTTTCCACCTCCAATGGGATCAAGATTTCTGAGAAACTGCGTCGCACTCGTTGATTCTCTGTTAGGAACAAAGTTTCCTCTTCCGAGCGAACTAGATATGCCATATTTATCATTGTCTTCAGAATCACGGCCTAATAAACCAGGTCTACTTATAAGAGTGGACCCGCCAATATAATTTAAGTAAGACCCAGTTCCATGAACATTTCTACTCTGAAATGAATTTTCACCAACTCTCGTATATCTCGGTATCCATTCGCCAAGCCTACCCAATCTTAGACCGATTCCTCTCCTTTTCAAAGGTTTATCAATACTTTCAGTAAGGCTTTGGTCTTCCAGGGCATCTGGATAGTTTAGTAGAAGTTTCATGAGATAATATTGCTCTTTTAGTGGTCCTGAAACAACATTAGTATTTATTAAGCGAATTTATGTCTCTGCATTAATAATTATACCAAATGTTTACTCACCAAGTATGATAAAAACGGATGCACAGTGCTCAAGAAGCTCGTGAATATTCGTTGTGCAGGGGACAAACTCCACAGAAGTGCATCAGTACACCACAACTTACAAAAGTTAGTGACAGTTTAAACCAAAAGCATAGGTGCAGTTATTGTGAAATCGTCCACAAAGTGTTGTGGAACGGTGTGCAAAGTACTGAGAAGAAGTGTATTGATTAATTGTGGTCACGTGATGTTTTGATCGTGCCAGGAAGTGATTAAAAGGGTGTAATTATTTCATGTGCTTTTAATTTACCACATTGTTAGGTAACTAAATAACTCTTGCAAAACATTTATGAGAACTTGAAAGCCGATTATGTTGGATTTGTAAAATTTCAATCGAGAAATTAATACATTAGTAATATTTTATAAGTAAAATTAAAAACATAATCGACCTTAATAAAAATACATGTAGTGACAACGAACAAAAATAGTGTGCGACAGTTAAGTGTTGATGTGCGAAGGGTAGACCGAAATCGTTTTTACATTGTGCGTTTGTTACAGGTGAATAAGAAATACTTAAATACGAGATACAAGAACGTTGAAAGTGCGTTACGCATCTGAGACTCACCGGAGTCGAAGCGTTCCCCAGGGTGCGCGCCACCGCTCACATCCGATTCCTGCATTACGAATAACTATGAATTATTAAAAATACGTAAGTTTCCTTGACGGGTGGGAAAGACATTGAATGCGGCTATGTTATTCAGTTTCTATAAATCGATTATGTAAGTACTAATGTCATTATCTATAACGCTCTTTTAATTTGTCTAGGTAATCATAAATCAATAAAATTGATTACAAACATATTAGTAGACACCTTATAACAATTTAATTACGCCCACTAATCAAATTTCCGATCAAAGCTATGGAAATTTGAGGATTACTTTCAAATCTCCTCGTCACACATATTCGGTAAAGAGATTGTATTTTTATGAAAAATAAAGCGAAATTTTAGCAATAGGCCGCGAGGATTTAGACAAGATTTCCATGCATCCTGCTATTAATTTAAAACCAAATGTGTTTGTAAAAACAGTGAACTATTCATTAAAAATGATATACACTTTTGCTTATTTAACTTTAGATCGTTTAGAAAACAATAAAACTGTTTAAGCAAATAAGCTATCGTTGTTTTTAATTGCTATTTAATACCACCACATGTTATTGTAAGAAGCTATCAGGGGCGTCCGATGCGTATAGAAAATCAGGCAGTGCCTACCTGATAAATAAAACGAGGTAAGCAGTAGGTACTTACAAATGTGCGTTAAAATAAAACACATTAGTGAGTACCTACAGCCTTTCTCGAAATAATAACCAATGCCCGCCACTGGTAGCAATTGGTATGTAACACACGCTGACAGAATTAATACTCGAACTACATTCATTTCATCGCAGACTGCTACCTAATACACTGTGAAAATATTGAGGAACATCGAAATATGTCTGTGAAATCCCTGTCACGTGTAATTGATTACGATAAATAAACTGTTTGTTATCGTTACAAATACCTTCAAAGACGTGTTATTGCTACAAAAGCACTACGAGCGACGACTACGCGCGCCGCCGCTCCCTTTCGAACCTGAGTCACATGATTGTGAGTTACATTTTCAAAAAAAATTAAATCGGCGCGAAATTCGTTTCTAAGCACCAAAGCGAAATCACATCGTCGTGAGTTCGTCGAGCAACCAATAGAATCTCGTTTTCGCGGCAAAGTCTAGTAGTCGTCACGTGCGGGCCGGCAAGATGGCTGCATTCATTGACTCCCGGACAAGACATCGTAAGTTTTACCTATTTTTATTAAATTTTAAGTGTTTTATATCATCCTTAATATGTTTATACATTGTTCAAAGCTTAAGAAATCGAATATTATAAACATCTTGTGTAAAATATATCTAAATATGGAATTGTATCGTTGCAAAATAGGTATAGCACGATCGTGAGCTCAAGGTCGCAATTGTGATAACGCACAATAGTGAGTTAGTCTACTTTTACGTGTTTTCTTAGTATTTTGTTTATTTTAGGATTTCCATTGAATGAAGAGCTCGTGCTTAGCTTGCTACAGGATGGAAACTGTTCGGACTTAGAGGTAGACGATGCTAATGAAGAATTTTTCGGGCCGCAGCTTGAAAGTGAAATCTTGGCACCAAACGAAGTACCTTGTGTAGCTGACCCGACACCACCGCGCAAGGGAGGCAAAAAAAGGAAGACTCCTACTATTGATGCTCAAGATAACGATGAGGGAGGACCATCAGCTTCCAAAAAACGTAAGAATCTGATTAAAGTGAAAGTTTCAAAGCGTCCACGTATTTGGAAAAAAACTAATTTTATCGATAAGCTACACGATTACTCTGGCCACCCAGAACCAGTTGTAATTAGATCACCTATTGAATACTTCCAAGATTATTACAATGATGATTTTTTCGAAAACATGTCAGTATGTACAAATATGTATCACATGAGAAAAACTGGCAATATATTAAAAACTACTAAACAGGAAATTAAAATACTGTATGGTATTCACCTTATGATGGGAATTTTATCTTATCCTACAATCGCTATGTATTGGAGACAAAAAATTAACATTGAAATGATAACGTCTGCAATGACAAGAGACCGACTTATGACGTTGCGAAATAATTTACACGTCGTGGAAACCGATTCTCCACCTATTCAAGCTACAGTTAATCCTCTCTGGAAAGTGCAACCGGTAATTAATGCGGTCAAAAATGGCTGCAAAAAAATTTTAAGAACGCCAGGAAGGTATTCAGTTGATGAACAAATGATTCCCTTCACAGGGAAATGCCACCTCAGGCAATTAGTTAAAAACAAGCCTCGCCCAGTTGGTCTTAAAAATTTTGTTGTCACCACTAGTGAAGGGCTCATGGTTGATTTCGAAATATATTATGGCCAAAATCCCGCACTTTCGCACCCTCTTGGACTAGGACCTGCAGTTGTGTTACGCCTCGTCCAGAGTGTACCTCGTGGAAGCTGTGTCTTTTTTGATAGATATTTTACGACCATCCCTTTGTTGGACGAACTAATAAAACTCGAATATCATGGAACCGGTACAATCATGGCCAATCGTATTCCGCAACGTCAAAAACTGAGCTTTAAAGACGACAAAAAGATGAAGAAGGGGGACATTGAGCAAAGAGTATCTAACGACATAGTTGTGGTTAAATGGAAGGACAGCAAAGCTGTGCTTACAGCTTCAAACTGCACTGGTGGTACAGCAATAGAAATCGTTAAACGATACGAGAAGAAGCAAAAATGCTACGTTGATGTGGATGCTCCAAAGATAGTGACGTCCTATAATGCATTTATGGGTGGTGTAGATGTTTTAGACCAGTCTATGGAATACTATAGAACATTCATGAAAACACGTAAGTGGACTTTGAAAGTTATACTTCACTTTATGGACTTAGCTGTAGTAAACGCTTGGCGACTATACAGATGCGATTCCTTAGCCAAAGGTATTCCAAAAAACCACATTCAAGATCTACTGGCATTTAGATTTGAAATAGCTGAAACTCTTATTAATACCCCTGATAGAGACCGGCTTGAATCGTCTCCACTGGTTGAAATCCAAAATAATATGTCAAGTCGATACAAGCCAGCCAACAATCCTTCGGTTGGGAAAAGGTACGATGGCTACGACCACTTGCCTGCATTTGATGACATAAAAGCTCCACGTAAATGTCGTTTCGAGAGTTGTTCTTCACGGTCTAAAATTAGATGTCGCAAATGTGACGTTTATTTATGCCTTAGTCGTGACAAAGACTGCTTTTACCTTTATCATACTAAATAAGACTAAGAAACAATTATTTTAGTTTATATCTTAAAATGAAGACTGAAAACGTACGGCTACGTACTCTACTTAAGGCTAAGATTAGAAGTTATATTTTATTTGTATCGCCAGAAAAGCATTGATTTTTGTTTGTTAAAAAATTAAGATATGTTTTTGACTGAAAGACTAAATAATCTGCCTATTTGTTTCTTAATTTTAAGAATAAAATAAGATATAATTGTTTTTAATTTGCCAGAAAGGCATTACGTGCAATTTGAGCGACATGTTCACATAGTGAACAAGCTCGTTAAATAAAGATTTAAAAAAAAAATTACGTGCAATATTAACTTGACTGATTTAAGAACTGAAAAATAAATATAATCTTTGTAACTAACTTTTGGTTTCATTTACCCAATCACACGTACGCTTATTTATGTATCTAATGTTTAAAACCAACCCAATTACTATAACTTAAGTGAACATACGTAAATAAATTCAATTTTACTCGTTAATCATTAAATATATAACATTAAATAAGTAACTCACGATCGTGCGCAGGTAGAAGTAAGACCCAGAGCTCACGATCGTGATATGTACTTTTAAGAACTCTGGTTAAAAACAGATTTTTCTTTCTATTTTTCTCATAAATAACATTACCATTTACTCACTTACAAAAATCATATAAATTACACTGATCTAAGTTTAAAAAAATCTCAGGTCTGAAAGGGATAAGTAATTTGTGACTACGTGCTACGATTCCGTAGCTTAGACGTAGCAGGTAGCGGCTAGCGAGATCTTTTGTTTATACTTGTATGTATATACTTTAATTGAAAAATCTACTATCTGATAACTTCTGGGCAAGCTTGCTCCATCGTAGATCCCATCTATGCTCTAGAGAAAGATTGGGGTCAAGAGTAAGCCCATCTTAAGTAAAAAAAAAAAAAAAAAACTTAATCAATAATGCTTTTCTGTATATTTAGTAGAACACAAAATGTTTAATCTACAAATATGACAACTAAGGTACGTATTTACCATTATATTTTTATTATAAGCGGCAAATGACTTCAACTTTTCATTCGATTAATTATGGAATCGTGGAATTTAAATATAATACTTTTCACGTAGACACGTTGCTTGATTTAAAAACCCCATGTTCAGTTTTTGCTATCAAGTTGGCATATCAAACTATGCATAAGCGAACTTTTAGGCAAGTTCGATAAATTGATTATTAGTTTATTGTTTATAGTTCAATAGGAAACTATAGTAATATAATACCTAAATGCTATGGTAAAATGTTCTGTACAATTTAGCGATTTTCACTGTACGTAGTACGTTCGTGAATAATTTCAGTTTTTGTCCTACGTAGTATTTATTTTCTCTATGGTTTTTGTGAGATCTTCAAGCCATCCTAAATGCAATAATTTTAATCGTATTGGATTGTTTTGCAAATTTATGCATTATCTTGTTTAATGTGATTTTTTAAAGAAAAGTTTTCCCTGTAATAAGTATTACCTTTGAAACACATTTATTTATTTCCTATTGCACTAAATAAATAGTGGATTTAATACCTAAAGGCATTCTCTACCAGTCGCACAAACGTGCAGCAGAAGCTTTGAATCGTGGTGTGATAATAGGGTCCCGTTTTACTCTTTGGATACGGAACCCTAAAAAATACGTGTCCAATACTTTTTAATAATCTACCTGATAGACGAAGAATAAAAGTTTGTCGCCATCCCTATTAGGGTCTAGTCACGTGCTGTTGCGTTCTATTGGTAAAACAGACTGTTTTGAACTTCCAAAGCCCTGATGATTATTAAAAATGAATTGCTTAAACCTTCGCATTAAAACCTCTATATTTTAGCGTATTTATTTACCTGGTGAGGATCAGCTTTGCAGCATACGATCAGCGCGGCGATGGCTACGGCCAGTGCTCCGCTGGCTCCGCGCATCATTATTCCTTTAACCCATAACATATTGATTATAGAAAATTATGTAATACATACACCTACCACTTGTTACGCAACCTACGCAAGACAAGCTACGTTCTTGTTTCCGAAAATTCGAGATAATGTTTTTGAATTACATTAAACAAGTGACTAATTAGGCCCTAGCAATAATTTAATGTAAAATTTAATTAATAGTTATTGAATTGGTCGTTAATAGGTATTGAAAATCTTATTTCAGTGAATTTTGTTTAAATTTCCTTAAATATTCATTATGCGAAACATCTTCGAATCTTTTCGTCAGGTAAACATAAAGTAAAAATATTTGATTTAGTAAACAAAAGTAATAAAATAAAATCTAATAAAAAATATTCAATTCGTATCTTACATTACTTAAAGTAACGTTAATTGTTAATTTAGTATGCCATTAATAAATATTGGACATGATTTTTTTGTAAAACTGAGAACAGGCTGTTTGTAGCACATTAAAATAGAATAGAAAACATTTATTTGACAGAATCAAATCAACAGAATCAAATATATATAATAACATAAAAAGAGTATCAAAAAGGTCTCCGCTCAGCATTTGTCGTTACAGCCAGAGCCATAACGACGCTGGTTTTCAAATTACGCAAAACAAAAAAAAAACTCCCGGGGAAAAAAGGTTTATCAGATATATTCTTTTTTAACTTGATCTCTTTTTTTAATTCAAATGTTTGGTGCATTTACTCATTATAATTAGTTGGTGTTATACATATAAATAAAGGTATAATGTGGCGTTCTGCTGATGTTGCAACAAAAACGAGAGGAAGTAGGTACATATTTCTTATTTAACTTCATATTCGGTTAGAGACGACCTCTGTGGCCGATAGGCGAGCACATCGGACTAAATGACGTCGCCATTTCTGAGGTTCCGGGTTTGATCCCCGGTCTAGTCAATGTAGAAAACGAACTTTTCTAAGTTGTCCCGGGTCTGAGTATTGTGGTGCCGTCGTTGTTTCTGATTTCTATAACACAAGTGCTTTAGCTACTCGCCTTAGGATCAGAGCAATGTATGTGATTTAATGTTGTCTAATAAAAAAATATCATAAATATAAATTATTATAATATAGGTTCTCTCCTAATAAAATTCATGTTTTGAGAGTGAAAGTGATCCCAACCCGTCCTGTTTGACTCACTAACACAGTTGTGCACAAAGACGATATGGCGCAGCGCTCTAACACAATACGTATTATTGCATTCTCATAATAAATGTCGCAATAAACAGAATGTCTTTATTATAGGTAGATAAATAAAATTTTATGGGGGAAATTGGTAATGTCAGTGTTATGTGTAATTCAGCAGTATTTGAATTTCATGACATGTTTGATCGTGATTCCAGTACTAAAATAAAAATAAAGGCATTGTATTTAAAAAAAAACTAGACCTGAGATGAAAATGATCCTATTAGCTATGCCAAAAAACATTACCATGCACTGTGAAAACGAGACGTAATATTTTTATGTGATCGTTTGAATATGTTTTTAATAAGAGGCAATATTGTCTAATTATTAATAAAGTTATTTTATCTCTGATTTAGACAGGCTCTCAAAATAGTAGCTTTATTTTTACGTCCTACTTTGAGCACAAATTAAGCATCTTGAATTTCCTTCATAAAAAAACATTAACGGTGAAAATACGTAGGTTTCCCTGAATATTTAGCAGTTTTCGTGTTGTTTTAAGCAAACCGCTTGTAACGCTTGAAAGACATCAACGCGTTTCGGCCTACAAATAAAATAAAAACTGCTGTACGTACTTAATAACCTTGAAAACCCTATAAAGCTTTGAATTGTATTACATATGTAGCTTTGAATGTAAAATGTACTATTCGGTTTAAATGTGTTTACCTAATGAAAGCTAAATAATTTAAAATAAGACTCGGTAAGTTAATGAAAAATAAACAACTAGGTAAAAATAACAAACAACGTGGTGCCTATCTAAATTGTATATAGTTGCCAATGATTCATATGTAACAGTTTCATTCAATTTTAAATAAATTAAGTAGGCCTTTTTAAGAAAATAAAAAGAAACAGTTTTTTTTTAAGTTTGTAAGTTCAAAAAATCGGTTGTAATTTTTAAATAATTAAAAAACAAAAATTATATTATCTTAGTCGTTCGGGAATGATAAAATTATTTTTAAATCTTTTATTGTGTTAGGGTTGTGATAGTTTAAATCTACAATGTAATGTAAGATAATGTAGTTGCATCATTTTAGCTGATTTAATCATTAAGAAAAAAACATTAACGCAAGTAAAAGTGACATAAAGTTTGAGTTTAAAGCTTGCAAATGTTGAAATTGACGAAAAATTTAACAATTTTTAAGTACAGCAACACAAATCCCGTAAGTATTTAACCGACGTACAATTCTAGAAAAAGGTCAAAAATTCCAAACCTTATATTAGGCGAGTGCAGATGCGAGGGTTGTCACTTGCCGGTGGTCGTGGCGCGCTGTGCCGGGCCGGTCGCGGCTCCTGGCTTTTATACGCGCCATCCGCCGCCCGCCTCCGCGGAGGCAAGCACTGCCGTTAGGCGGCGCCCTAGCCTTTGCAACAGTGCAATCTAATCGGGTAAAGGTTTTTTAAAATTTAATTCCAAACTAACTTAGTACATACTTACCAGATATAAATATTACTACCTACCTACCTACTATTTCTTTAAACGTACAACTTTTTTGTCAAAATTTAATAAACTTCATTTTCATTGTTTGTCCAATAAACTTATTTTTAAAATTATAATTTTGGTAAAAAAGACTGTCAAGATTATTATCAATTTTTGACAAGCAAAGAAAGTCTGACTATAACAAATGTGGTGGTAGGTGGTATTATATGTGACACACAATTCTTATTTCATTTATGGATGTAGTAGTTGATTGGCGGGGGCTACCAATAGTTTCACGTAGGACAGTAGGTACGTGAAAAAACTTAGCGTCGCATCCACAGAACTACGTATTGCTAACACGCGCCACGTGAGTTGTTGACGTCTAATGTCGCAGTGAGCTTATGCAATAAGTCTGACTAAATTTTTAAAGGTATGATGTACTCGTATTGTATAAGGTATACAAGTTGGTCCAGGCCAGATGGATATAATTTTTTTTAGGTAGTCGGCTTAGGGACCTATTTTTACCCGCCGCTTACAAGATATGATTTTTTTTATTTTAGAAATATCACCACTTTTAATGTTTTATTTACTTTAAAAAAGAAAAATTCTATTATTTTTAGGTGCTTGGTTACACATTGCACTCTCTCAGAAAAAAAATTAGACATTGCGCTCTCTCAGAAAAAGTGGTGATATTTCTAAAATTTAAAAAAAATATCTTGTAAGCGCATTTTTTCCTGGCGGGTACAAATAAGTCCCTAAGCCGACTACCTAAAAAAAATTTATATCCATCTGGCCTGGACCCCCCTGTATAGCCAACTTTAGTATTTAATAAATAAGAACTCCTGTACTTATTAAGGCAATATCAATCATGCCTGGAAATATCTGAAACAGGAACACATTTAATGTTTCTTTCAAACATTAATTTATTACAGCTACTTTGTGTGATTTGAAATGACCCGATTGATGCAACGGCGAAGTAATTTTGCCTTTAACGCAAAGGGTTCCCAGGTTCGATGACCGGTCTGATCAATTCAAAACACGTCTTTACTAAATTGGCTCAAGCAAGACTAGGTGTGCTGAGAGATTCTTCTAGCCAAATACATTGTCTGGTACTTTGTAACACAATGGTTACATATTTTTTTGCTTTGAGACCATGACATTTGACGACCCCCGTAGCCGAAAGGCTCTCACTCCGGACTTGGCTGCGCCATCTTTGAGGTCCCTGGTTCGATTTGCGGTCGGGCCAATGTAGAAATGAACATTTTTTTGTATTGTCTCGGGTCTGGGTGTTGTGGTACCGTCATTGGTTCTGATTTCTATAACACAAGTGCTTTAGCTACTTAACTTAGAATCAGAGCAATATGTATGTTGTGTTGACCAATATTATTTGTTTATTCATTTAATTCATGAATATATACAGTAATAAAGAATTTCATTTCATTTCATATATTTACATCAACTGTCAAACCTGTAAAAAAAATTCTTTACTATAATTTCTCAGATTATGAGAATTATTGAATTAAAATTTCAATGTGTAAGTGATTATATGCTTTAGTTATTGCATTATAACGCAAAGTTTAAAAGATTATAATATTTTAATATCTTAGAGTAATTTCAATTAAACGGTGAAAAATATTGTTATGACTTACCTAAAGGGCATTTTGTTCGGACCTGTGACCCACCAGTGACCACTAACGAAACTAGTTGGAGTATTTTAAATTCCATGAATACACCCAATGAGACGCAGTAAGTAATAATGATTGAACACATCAATAATTAGGAAAAATATACGTTTTGTGTTGAAGCACATAACAAAACATTCCGTAAAAATATCTTAAATCTTAAAAAAAATAACAAAAACGCCCAGTGACCTTTAATTTTAATATTTTAGTTCACTATTAGATACCTCATGGAGGTAACTGGTCGAAAAAATTGTACAGCTATGGAAAGTGCTTTTAATAGGATAGGACCTTATACAGGGCTAAATTACAAATAAATATTAAAATGAGGTCTAACTAACAATATTAAAAACTACTTTATCGTTATAAGTTTTTATTCTTAAATTAGAGAAAAAAATCAATGGGTAGTTTAGCTGACTAATAAAAAAAACAGTTCGAAAATTTGCAAGCGATCGGAAAATTAAAATTAAATTAATGTTTTTTTTTGTTTCTTACTTGAACGATTAATAGTTAGATAGTTACTGATCCAGAGTCGCTCTTTTAAATTTGCCACTACTTTTGAATGGATCAATGTATATTATTCCGTGTATATAAGGTGTAAACTTTTCAGTTAACTCTTTTCTAGGAGGTGGTTCTACTGCTCAAATAAAACAACTTTTTGTATGAGACCAACTTCGAAATTGTGAAAAAATATTTTATATCTTTATACAAACTGATCTCAGCTGGTCTGCCGTTTTGTATGGGGAAATGGTTTTTTGTTTTGCGATTTGGAAGTTGGTCCCATAAAAAAATTGTTCTATTTAAGCAGTAAAATCATCCCCTAGAAAAGCTGATAAGTTTACACCTTATATATGTGGTAGGTAATAGGCAGTCGAAAGATGTTTTTTAAGTTCGATTTGCGTTCCATTAATTATAAGTTATGAAAACTACGATTTCGAGACAACCAACGAACTCCATTCTTGTCAAACAAAGGCACTTCACGATCTCGTCGTTAATTTACACAAAAACTTTAATGGAGAAATTAGTTTTGAATTTCTAAAATTTTGGTTACTAATTTACATTTATAAATGTTTAAACAACTAAATATATTTATGAGTAAGTATTACGAGAATCAAAGAGACTAACAAAAGCGAATAAATATTGCATACCTTATTAGGTAAAAGTTACTTTATGAATTTAAATTCTGAAACAATACTTTTCCTTAACATTTGCATAAATATTTTGTACGTGGCGTAATAGGTATGTAGTACTCTAATGTTGTTATAAATGACAGATAAAATGTTCAGAGTGTATTTTCATAAGAAAAGGATTAAGATCACGCGTTCTCCTGAAAATAAGATGTTTTTGTTATAGAATCTCTCGTAGTACCTACCTACCGCTGTTCACGAAACTATAACGTTCAGGATGGCTCCCCCGGTTCAGCAATTGTTTTAATTTGCAGAGAAAAGTAATATTAATAAAATGACTAAATAATAGACTGACAGTCTATTAATTAGTCATTTTATTATAATTTCATTCATAAAGCATCCTTTTTTGAGCAGAATAAAATGCAACACCCACACCTCTAACTTTACCTCTAAAGAATGTGTAGGGTCCTTTTGTTATAGTGCAAGTGAGCAAGTAGGGCATAAAATGTTAGAGGTAGGTACTCAGTTATTTTGGACGTCCTAGTCACACGTCCTAGTTTTACTTAGGGGTTGCAGGGGCTACTCCAATTGATCTGACGACAAAACCTAGTGGAGTCAGTGCCATTGGGATTAATCTCCTCCCTTCATTTAATATTATCACCTTACCTCATTATTTAAATTTCGATTTTCGATGTCATAGGCAGCCACACTACAACTTATCGTATCACATTGTATGGCCGAACTTTAAGAGGGAAATATAAAAGGCGAACAACACATTATGTATACTTAGTATAAAAGCATCCTTTACTAGAATCCATACATTTTATCTTAACCAATAAAATTTACTGGTCCAAATACGAGTCAAAACTCGATGATTCTAAGTAACACAGTCAAAGACTACCTTCGGAGGAGCACACAAAGTAATGCATATAGTATCTTAATTAATGAACTTTGTTTTATTGATGAGAGTGGCCAAACTTGTTCTAAAGTTTTGCTTTGGCTTCGTGGGTGCAGCATATGTGATTTCAATATGAATAAGACACTTGATAGCTCAGTTTTAGGACACACAGCTTAGGACTGAACTAACTAAGGGGAAACTTGTTGAGGTGGATTGAATCATACTTGCGTAACAGGAGTCAAGCTGTGGTGTTTAGTTTAGTTTAGTTTAGTTTAGCTGGGAGGTATCCGCACTTAGCCTCTTGATTGGGCCATTGTGCGTGCTGTGTCTTTCCCCCTACTCCAACCAGCCCAAGTCATCCCAGAAGGTCAGTAGACCTTTCAGGCTCCTGAAGGCTTCCGAGAGTGATCCTGGTGATTGGAGAATCCGTTCCCGTTGTTCTGCCACACTCTCGCACTCCATGAGCACGTGCCGCGGCGTTTCTTCTGCCTCCATGCATCCTCTGCATGTGGGGCTGTCTGTTACTCCTATGTGGAATAGGTGCCTGTTTAGAGAACAATGACCGGTTATAGTACCTATAACCTTCCGAAGTTCGTTCCGCTTTAGTCTGATGAGGCTGCGGGCAAACTTTTTTGATGCTACCGGAATTGCATCTTTTGTTTGCCTGCATCCTACACTGTTCATCCATTCGGTATGGTGTGTTTCTGTGGTTCTGTCACGCAGCCATGTTTTAATTTGGGCCTGAGGTATAGGCAGTAGTGGTTCCGGTCTATGGACTACTACCTTCGATCCTCTTTTGGCCAACTCGTCTGCAGTGTCATTTCCCAGTGAGTTGCTGTGTCCCTTGATCCATTGCAGAACTACTCTGTTCGTGTTCGCAATGGATTGGAGTGCATTGTGACACTTTAGTATGAGTGCGGAGGTTACGACGTTGTTTTGTAGGGCTTGGAGTACGGATGCACTGTCCGAGACAATTTTTATGCCAAGATCTCGGACGTCTCTGGCTGCAACCGCCTGTGCCGCTTTGGTTATACCAATGCATTCTGCCTGGAAGATGGAGTTTAACTTGTCTAGTGTGGTCGATATGTTTATGTTTAAATCATTCGAGAAGACGCCGGCTCCGGTACCATGTGCCGTTTTTGAGCCGTCTGTATATATCCTAACTTCATCGACGCCAGATTTATCTTTTGATTCTTCTGTGAGTTGGATATTGTATCTTCGATCGAAGATGTGTTGACACGGAGTTCTGTCCATGGGCGCCTCGAGGAGTGGTAATTCCTTTAGGACCTCCTGCAGAACTTTTGAGTGTGTTGTTTCTATGTTTTGTTTCCATAGTCCGTTCGCTCTTAGTCTCAATGCGGCTGACTGTGCTTCCTCTTGTATGATGAGATCTAGCGGTCTCAAGTTTAGGAGGAACTCGAGCGCAGCTGATGGGGTGGTTCTCATGCATCCAGTAGTTGCTACACTCGCTAGTCGCTGTAGACTCTGGAGTTTTGTTTTCACTGTGGTCAGTTGTGTTCTGGGCCACCATAAAACTGATCCATAAGGTATAGAAGGTCTGATAACTGATGTGTATAGCCAAAGTGTGATTTTTGGATTTTGACCCCAACTTTTACCAACTAGTCTTCTACATTGACAAAAGGCTATACAGGCCTTCTTTATTTTTGTATCAATATGACTCGCCCAATTCAGTTTGGAATCAAGGATAACGCCCAGGTATTTCACCTGGGTCGATAGCGAGAGTTCTGTGTTTAATAATTTTGGTAATTGTAGTGGAGGTAACTTCCTTTTGTTGGTGAAAAGGATAAGTTCTGTCTTTTTCGGATTTACTGACAGTTGATGCTCGTCACACCATTTTTCTACTATCTGAAGTGCTGAACGCATAATTCCGCAGAGCAGATTTTCAGCGTTTCCGTTTATCAGTATTGTTAGGTCAGTTGCATAACCAATAGTAGTGTATCCTCTTTCGTTTAGTCTGTACAGTAGGCTATCCACTACTATGTTCCATAAGAGTGTTGAGAGGACACCACCCTGGGGGCATCCTCTTACTACCTTTTCTCTTGTGGTAGTGTTCACCACTATTTGAACCGCCCTTTTACTTATTAGTTGCGTTATCCAGTTTCTTATGACTGGATCGACGTTGTATTTCTGTAGGGCGTGGTTAATGCTGTTGTGCATGGTTTTGTCGAAAGCCCCTTCTATGTCTATGAAGGCAGCAAGGGTTGAAGCTTTATTTGTGATAGCCGTTTCTATTTTATGCACCACCATGTGCAGCGCTGACTCTGTTGATCTGCCTGTTCTGTATGCATGTTGTTGGGGATGTAGTTGCTTACGTTTTAGCGCTCCGTCCCTTAGGTATCGGTCTACTAGTCTTTCCAGTGTTTTTAGTAGGAATGATGTTAGACTTATGGGCCTGAAAGCTTTGGCGTGCGTGTAGTCTTCCTTGCCTGGTTTTGGCAGGAAGACTACTTTCGCCTCTCTCCATGGTTTTGGTATGTATTTAAATGCAATGCAGGCCCTGTAGATTGGTAGTAGATGTTTTATTACTTGGTTGGTTTGCCATTGTAGTAGTGCTGGGAAGATTCCGTCCAGCCCTGCCGACTTAAAGGGCTTGAAGCTCTATAGAGCCCATTCTATTCTATTTTTCGGTACTACCTTGTCTGCAATTTCTCATTCTTGGGTTGTTGGTGTGCTGTATTGCTCGTCAGACCGCCCAGAGTCTGACGTTATTTGACAGCCTGGGAAGTGTGTTTCCAGTAGTACTGTACTGGTTTCCTCATCTGTGTTTGTGTAAGTGCCGTCTTCTTTCTTCAGGGAGCCCAGGAGTTGGAGATCGCCTTTTGAAAGGATCTTCTTTATTCTTGCGGCTTGGTTGGTTGAGTTAATGGTATTACAGAAATCATGCCAGCCTTCCGTTCTCCGGAATCTGATTCTTTTCTTGTAGTGTTTTTGTGCTGTTTTGTATTTTTCCCAGTCTTCAGTGGATCTGGTGTTTTTTGCTCGGTTAAAGAGTGTCCTGAGTCCCTTGCGTAGTCGGTCGAGTTCTGGCCCCCACCAGGTACTTTTACCCAAGGTTTTGGGTGTTACTTCAGGACATGCCAGTTCATAACTGTCTCTAAGAGATTCAGTTAGGAGCTGAACGTTTGATTCTATGTTATCAGTACTAAGTGTTACGTCTGTTAGTTGTACGTCACCTAGCGACTTGGTTAGTAGATTTGTGTACCTTGTTATATCTGTTTTACGGGGGTTGCGATATGGAACAGGGTCTGTTTGTGTGTACTGTATTTGGAAACAGACGCGGCGGTGGTCTGCGAAGGAGGGTTCGTTTGAAACATGCCAACCCTCAATGAGGTCTGCCGCCGCGTGTGTTGCCAAAGTAACGTCTATGATAGATTGATACCTTGAGCTTACGAAAGTGGGTTCTATACCTCTGTTCATAATGTTTAGGTTTGCTTGGTGTAAATATTCGGCTAAAGACTCACCCCTTTTGTTTGTGTCCTTACTTCCCCACAGCGGGTGATGTGCGTTGCAGTCTGCGGAGATGATCAGGTCCCATTCATGTGCTTCGCAGTGTTGTACCAGTTGGGCTAGTTCCCTTGCAGGAATTTCGCCCTCACTTGGCATGTACACCGAAGCTAACACTAGGACGGTTTGTTGTGCTGTAGATATCTTCACTGCTGTGAGGTCTCTAGAACAGAATTGGTTAAGCAAGGTTGTTGTTACGTTATTAGGCATGTAAATGCAGGTTCTCGGTTTTTCAACTGAGATGTCCAGCAGTAACTTACCACCGATGTTGTTTAGACCGCAGACTCTATTATTCCTGATCCAGGGCTCCTGGATCAGAGCGACGGTCTTGTTGTTGACCTCCAGCACTCTGCGTAAAGTTGCCGCCGCTATCTGCTTGTGCTGGAGGTTTGTTTGTATGACAATGAGGGAGCTAAGGGCTACGCAGGACGTCATCTTCGTCGCTGGTGCTCCCCTCAATGTGCAGCGCCGAGTTTGTCTCCATCTCGCTCATACCCGGTTGGGGAGCTGAGGTGGATGCCGCTGGGTTGGATGTTGTCCCTGCGGCCTCACTCGTCGCTGTCGGTTCCGGTCCGGTTGTTTCGGGCTCGTCCGGAGAGAAGAAGCGAATGTAGCCACTGCCGGACATATGGGCTACTCGGCGATCTCTCTCCAGGATGGTCTGCTTCTGGTCTTCGGGGATTCCTAGGATAAGGTGAATCACCTTTTCCTTGGAATCCTCCTCTCGAGGCTTGTTGTCCACCGTCATATCATAACACTGCCATGAATCAACTTTGTACCGCGGGTTCTGGGTGCAAAGGACTCGGTGCAGTGTGGCAGCGTCAGTGATACGGGAGGGGACAAGCAGCCCGCCTTCAGCTTTTTCTTCATCTCTGACTGTTTGATAACAGTCAGAGTGATGCCCGGTATGGGTGATGGTATGGTTTTGACCCTGTCGACTAGCCAGCCGAGAGCGTTCGCATCCTCGCACCACATCGCTAGTGCTCCATCCAGAAGGAAGGGGCGTCCGCGGAAGGAAGGAGCTTGCGCGCTCGGAGAGGGTGGAGACAGGACAGCCTGCAGGATACTATCGTCGATAGTCTCCTTGAGCTGATCTGCCTGGGTGGACGAGAGGTCCCTCGGCGGAACGGTGGTAACCGCTACTCTCAGATGCGATTTATTCGCATCTGCGTAGCTCATCGTCCGCTTTGGTCTCGTATCGGTTTTTGCGCGTTTGGCTTCTCCCCTGGGTGACTGGGTCTCATCCAGGCGAGCTCGCTTCGAGGAAGTTCGCTCACCCGGGCGATCCCCAGGCCCAGACTGCTCCTTTTCAGAAGCAGGGGAAGCATTCGCAGCAGGTATCCAGCTACGATGACCTCTCGGCTTTCTCCTCCTTTTCGACTGTGCTGGTGGCGGTGGTGGTGGTAGTGGTGGTGGTGGTGGTAGTGGCGGCGGAGCCGGTATAGTCTGTGCTGCTGCCACCTCCGTGGAGGTGGGCGGCGCAGATTCGCGCTGCGTTTCCGCTGCTACGTCGTCGGCTGCCGCCTTGGTAATAGGCTTCCGGGCTTTCCTTTCCGCGCGCCGGTTGTGGCGACTACGTTCCGGTTGTCCCGTTGGCCCTTGGTTTGGTGTGTGGCTCTGTTTGTGTGGTGGAGCCGCTGAGCCAGCCTTCCCCTTTTTCAAGGGGCGCTTGTGGGCGACTACGGTCCACTAGTGTTGTGGTGGCACAGATTCTGTGCCAGTAGGTATGGCCTCTGCGAGGCCTGACAGGTCCAGGCTGGAGCCTGGTCCCGTTTGTGGTATACTGCCAGTAACATTCGCCGACGCGGGGGCCTGGACGTCCACCCCTGCGCGGCCTTCGGTAACACATTTCACACTCGCAGGCCCGGGTACCTGCGAGCGCCGGGCGTTAGCCGGATCGCATGACAGAATCTCAGTAATATCGCTCATGTCATATACGGGGGGGGTTTGGGAAATAAACACACAGCACTTTCCCAAGGTGCTGTGGCCGTGCTTTCAGAAGGGATTTAATCCTTCTGGGCTTACGGACGCCTGTGTGTGGTTTTGCGCCGCCACGGTTCGGCTATGCCGGTTTGGATAGGGAGTTAGGATGAGACTGGGGGTAAGGATATTTTGGGGCACGGCCAGAGGTTTCTGTTATACCAGTAGCTTAAGGCAATTGGCCAAGAACGGGCAGCAACCTCGGGAAGGATAGTCCACTGGCCTTGTCTACGGGATCTCTGCGACCTGCGCTCCTCCTTACACCATTCACCAAACCCAGCATCAGATGCTGGGAGTATGGGAATTACCAATCAAAGTATTTATTAAAATACAGATGTTGATTGATCTTGCCCCCGCCCAAGCTGTGGTGTTAGAAGGTTATCGTTCGGATTATACAGACGTCTTATCAGGCGTACCCCAGAGCTCGATATTGGGATATGCATGCTTTTTGTTACTAAACGTTTTAAATTTTCAAAATTCCTAATGTACGCAGATGACACAAAAATTTATATGAAGGTCAAAGGTCTCCAGGATTGTATCTGCCTACAAGATGATCTTGATAGATTAAGTGTATACTACATGGAAAATAGGATCAATATCAATGTTAGTAAATGCTCCCACTTATCGTTTACTCGTAAAAGAAACCCTATTAAGTACGACTACAGCATCAATTGTGTTAGCATCAAGCAGTCATCAACAGTAAAAGATTTAGGTATATTACTTGATTCGAAATTAACTTTTGTTGAGCACATTGACGCCATAGTATCTATAGCCTTCCGCAACCTAGGGTTCATTTTGAGAGTAAGCCGTCCATTCTCCGACGTAACTTGTCTAAAAATCCTTTACTACACGTATGTAAGAAGTATATTGGAATATTGTAGCTGCATCTGGAATCCCCAATATGTCACCCACAAACATAAAATTGAAAAAATCCAGCATAAATTTATAAAGCACCTAAACATCCGCGACCACCGTAGGTGTATTGATTACGAACACTCATGTCAATCCTTTGATCTCATGACACTTGAGAACCGGCGTTGTGTATTAGCTTAGAGCATTGAATGCTCTAAGTTTATTAGACATGACTTTTCTTTACATTATTTGCAACAGTGTCATTGATAGTCCGGACCTCGCTACTAAGACGCTTACCTTCGGAGCGCCTCGCACCCAAACCAGACACACTAAGCTTTTTAGTAGTTCATTAACTCAAACTAATTATGCCCAAAATTCAGTAGTAACTAGAATGCACCGCACTTATAAAAAAAGTATTGCTTTAGTTGACTTATTTAGCACCTCCAAAAGATCCTTTAGAAAAGAGGTTCGCAATTTGTTAGCTCGGTAGGACAACCCGACCACCCACACAAACACACACACTTTTCATTTACACTCATTAACACTCGTACCTACTCATTACACCATTCATCCAGACCTAGACATTCACCTAAATGCAAGTATTCTCTTTGATTTTATTTTTCTTCTTTATATAGGTAATATTTGTCTTATCCCTTTGACTGTGTTTTTTTAAAGATGTTTATGACTATATATAGAATCCATTATTGGCTGTAGGTTAGGTATATATGTGAATTGTAACTTTTTTAAGAGCTGTGGATTTTGAATAAAGACAAAATAAAAAATAAAAAAAAAATAAAAAAATTATAAGCTATTCTCAAAAAATACTAACTGAATTAATTTTTAAATTCTTACAACTACCAAACTACGATTTAATGCAACATTTGCCTTAAAATTAGAATGTTGCTTGATTTATCATTATTTAAAATAACTTATTATGCGCTACGAGAAAAAGCCGGAACGACAAAAAAAAAGCTACAATTTTTAGAAACCTTTAGCACACTTTAAGCAAGGTCCTTATTTTATTCAATGTTTATCTCTCAAGCAAGCACTATACAAGTATGTCTTGCCTTGTCAATTTCTCTCAACTTGCCTGATTATGTATTCTAGCGTGAATCGATAGAATGGATATTAATAAGTAATTAGGAAGAACTTTGTGGTGTTATTTTGTTTTAAGCTTTATTATTTAATGATTTAAAAAGTGTATTCTGAAAGTAAAATAAACCTCATAATATAAACGACTAGGTATAGCATTTTGTGTTGGCTGGAGGGCACCTCGCGTCCACTCGGCTTTGCACTTGACAGGTGCATCGCAGAAAACAAAAAAATAAATTGTAGGTACTACGAGTAATCTGACGGCGGCAAAGTTCTCATACAACCCACAAGCCTGTAACTAGGATGTTTTATATTAGTGGCAAATACTTAAGGGTTAAAACATGATATACTCATGTATAGGTATAGTAGAACATTAATTATGATGACAAGTAACTTTACCTTAGCAACAAATGTTAGTTATCTTCTGTACCGTCCCTTTTGCGCAATCCGCGTTGAAAATTAATAACAATTTTCGAAAATCAACAAAATTAGGTTGAGAGAGGATATCTAGTTTCTTGGGCAAAGTTTGTATATAGGTAAGTTACATAATATAATATAATATAGAGGTACTTACCGAAAACAAACTCTTTAATATTTTTCACACTTAAAAAACTTTACCCTAAACGTTATAATTATGTATAAAGTATAAGTAATTTTCAGGGAAGGTTATCTCCTTAATTACCAGGGCCATAACCATGAACGCTTAAAACAATCTCAAAGTTGTCAAATCTTACAATTTTAGTACGTCATTTCATACAAAATTTGACAGAAATGATAATTTTTGACAGATTTGTGATTGTTTTCACAGTTCATGGTTAGGGCCCAGCTGAGTCGACTAGTTCAGAAATCATTCAAAGGCACTTTTTGTAAGGTATATTACGAAACTAACAGTCAATCCTGCCAAATTAGCTCAGTAAAATAAATATCATTATTACCAATAGGCTTTACTGTAGGTATTCAAATACTGAAATCCCTGGCCCACAGTATTAGACCTGATTAAACGTAAACAAACTTGAATATTTGGTATGGTACCTTCGAACAAAAACACGACCACTCGATAGGAGTCGATATTGACTTTATTCAAGCACAAAAAATATTATTCGAATAAAGCAGATCCGAAGGATGATAACGTTCTTTGTATTCCCATTTTATAAAGGAGAAAGTTTAGTAGCTGACACAGGTAAAAGATACTGTTCCTATGTACT
This sequence comes from Anania fuscalis, assembly GCA_950371115.1. Lineage (NCBI taxonomy): Eukaryota > Metazoa > Arthropoda > Insecta > Lepidoptera > Crambidae > Anania > Anania fuscalis. The sequence goes on along the minus strand of OX493335.1, from coordinate 11,250,777 downwards.
GGGAAAATGGAAAACATCCTTAATTCGATTCGTTAACCTTTCGTCTCACTTATCCGTTCAAAACGATCCCTTTAGTTTGGAACGTGTGAGCAGCTTACTAAATAGTATTTTATATAGAACTTAGGTTACGTCAAGATTACCAGAAAAGTAGTAAAAAATAAGTAGGTGGTTTCGTCATTAAGGCGTTAAACGCGTTCAGGCTTAAATACTCCAGTAATTACGAATGGTCATGAATGAAGGATAATTAAATGAGGACTCTATATCTATGTTAAGTACCTACAGGTACGTCTAAATGAGAAAAACAAAAGTACGAGTAATTCAAAGGGATTCTTCTACTCCAGTAACTTTTTTTTCGTATCGTCGTAAAATTTTAGACTTGTTTGACTTCCAGCTTACAGAAGCATTTATTTTCTTTAATTCTTCAAAATTGCACGACATTACATCAATGGATGTACATTTCAAATCGAATTAACATGAATATTGCAACTGAAACGATCCTGCTAGGGCACGATAGCCTTTTTTATACCACAGATAAATTGGGATTTAGGAGCCACAAAAAACTCTAATAAGAATACAAGTAACTGTACTCATTTAGTCCATAGATCAACTGATCAGAGCAAAGCCCTAACCAAATGAAAATCAAAATTGTTAGACAAAAAAAAACGCGAATCCTGAAGAGTAAGAAGTAAAGGAATAATTTACATTGTGAATTATTATATTACACGAAGTCAGATATCTTTAGCAATTTAAGTTCATTTCTTGTATTCGTTGTCACGCTAATTTAATGTGCAGCCTTTATGAAAACTACAATCATAATAAACTTTTTTTTGGGCAATAATATGCATTGTATTTTTTATCTGATCAATTATTTAGTCCCATAAAAAATTAAGCTAATATAATACTATCTCTATGCTTGTACTAATAATGCGATCATGAGAGAAGGAATAAAAATCTTATAAAAATTAAATGACGGTTTAAGTACAGTTGTACTTTTGAACATTAGTACAGTAGTAGTACAGATGACGTCATCTCAGTAACAATACTTGTCCCATGCAAGATTCGAACACGCGTTTTGCTTTGTAGCCCGGGCGCGAACCACTGCATAGACGGTCGTCATGCAAACCAAGGAAAACCAGTGTAATGCTGACTTAACATATCCTCAAATATGGCATGATTAAAAAGTAAGCCTCTTTGTCACAAAGTGGATCAGTTTTTTTAATCACATAGGTAAGTAGTAGTTTCACTTGAGAGTACGGAACCCTAGGCTTTACCATACTCATTCCCAACACCCGATTGGCTAGTTTTTTAAGTCCTCGAAAGCGTAAATATAATACGATCAATCATTAGCCTTAAAAAAGTTATGTGGGCAGACATTATAATTACTGAAGCACAATTTTAATTGCCGCCATGTTAATCATTTTTATCTGAAGCCAATAATAAAACTGTCAATTTATATATACTAATTGGAAATATGAACAAGATATGTGTATAGCAACAATTTTATTTGTTTAGGACTTGTTCGTGGTAATTACTACTAAGTTAGTACTCACTTGCTAGATTTTTCAAATAGCTGTATCCTTTATTTTTCATTACACCTATGTACAAGAAGCGCTGTTGTTTGGGACTTCATGTGTACTCTTTAATAAGACTGTGTACTTAATGATCATCTCACATACTTACATCTATTTTAAGGGAAAACCTAACAAAAATTGACGTCAACAGGTAAGTATGATAAACTTTTAAAAAATTAGGTTTAAAAGCATTTAATAGATTTAAAAAAATAATAGATAGACAGTTAAAATTTTCACAGATGAATTTCTGTTGCCAATATAACAACAAATATTAAAAAAACAAGTGCGAGTCGGACTCGCGCACGAAGTACCACGGGTTCCGTACCAGGGGCGTGCGGTGCATATAGGCAATTAGGCAGTGCATACCGGATAATTGAAACGAGGTAGGCAGTAGGTACTTACAAATATTGATTATTGATGAAAACCACTGATTTTCATCAATAAAACACATTATAAGTATCTACTGCCTACCTCCAAATAAAACCAATGCCCGCCACTGTTCCGTACCACTATAAAATGGCAAAAAAATCACGTTCGTTGTATGAGAGCCCCCTTAGTATATTATTATTATTGAATTCTGTTTTTGAGTATTTGTTAATATAATGGCAACAGAAATACCTAGGTACGTGATTTGGGAAGTTTTCAACTCTCTAACTATCACGGTTTATGAAATACAGCCTGGTGACAGACGGACAGGCAGACAGACGGACAGCGGAGCCTTAGTAAAAGGGTCCCGTTTTACCCTTTGGGTACGGAACCCTAAAATTCACGTTTGTTGTAGTGTCACGTCCGTCTGTCACCAGGTTATATCTTATGAACCCTGATAGTTAGTTGAAATTTTCACAGATGATGAATTTCTGTTGCCGCTTTAACAACAAATACTTACTAGAAACCCGAAAAAAATATATATTGAAATGGGCTCCTATACAACAAACGTGGTTTTTTTTTGCCGTTTTTATAGATAATGGTACGGAACCCTTCGTGCGCGGGTCCGACTCGCACTTGGCCGGTTTTTTGCTTGTTTTTATAAATAATGGTGCTCGTACTCGCGCACGAAGAGTTCCGCGAGTTCGACTCGCACTTGTTTGGTTTTTAATTTTATAGGTTATCAGAGCCGCCAACCAGGGTGCCTCTATGCACTCAACTGGCTCCATTGTCAGACTCTATCATCTATCTAGGACCAGGCTACTGGACAAAACGAACTAAACGAGCAATAGCCGCTTTACGCATTTTCATGCAACAGACGACAAGTGATAGCGTGAAATCTTATAGCGGTTAGGTACTCAAAGGGTGAAAACATAATAAAAGCTGGTATAATTTGTCGGATATTATACAGGATGTCCCAATATTAGCACGTCACACTGACACTGGGGGTAGATGTGCATAAGGCGCATCGTACAAGCCCTCAAGCCTAACATGTCCATAGAAAAGTTCCATCACTTTTGAGTAGTACCAATTTTAGTAATTTTTTTAAATCACCTATTTTTCATAATGTTTGTATCAAAGTTTTTTAGGGATCTCTTTTTTGTAAGCCTACACCTTTGAAAATAGTTGCTTATGATATAACAACCATTAATTAATCTAGTCGTGAAATAGTGTGAAATAACGACAATTCAAAATCAATCTCAATATCAGTCTCCTCACCCAAAGAAAATAGCTTCGACTAAAAATTACAATGTTGTGAGAAATGACTCTTTCTTAGATTTTTTATAATTTCGATGTGTGTTGTGTGTTATATCATTTTGGAATCGCCATAGCATAAGGAAATTTTAAAGGTATTTGTTATCAATTTGTTTGCGGTTGCTGCTCAAAGTCGAAGACATTTTCTTTGGGTGATAAATTTGTCCGACAACATCCAGAAATGTACAATGAAAGAAAAGATGCACCAATAAAATACTCAAAGCGATATCAAAATAAATAAATTCTACCCACTTCCCGATTACATCAGCATTCAACCAGTACTTATGTAATGTCAATTAAAATATATAATAATTTACCAGAAATATTTAAAAAAGAAACTAATTTTAATAAATTCAAAACCCTCCTTAAAAACCTACTAATAAATAAAACTTATTACACAGTGTCCGAATATCTGCACGATAAAGATTTAAATAAGTACCATAAAATTTAAATGAGTATAACGCTTAAAATAGTGATTATAAGCACAAATCTTATTTATATACCAATTGTAAATTTTTGTTCTTAGCAATTCCATGCAAGGTTTAATTGAAGATAAATAACACTTGAAAAAAATACCAATGCTAAATATAATTGTTAATTTAATTAATAACGTAAAAAATTATAATGAATAGTTATGGTAAACAAATGTATAATATAAATAAATAAAAATATATATAAAATTTTAGAAACTATAAACTCTATCTAAACTAAAAGAATTACCATCAAATACCAAATTTAAAAATGTATAAAAAGTTGCGTCGTTGTTGTGCCCAATAGGGTCCGAAATTGTGTCTAATATAATGTTATTTATACTTACCACTACTGTAACATTTATGAATGCAAATAAATTGAAATTGAAATAAATTAAGATTGATTATACGATTTCCGAACGCTTGTCACTTAGATTCCCAAATTGACATACGTTCGCAAAACATTGGTTTTTGAACGGAAGTGTTGACTGTTGGCATTTAGAATTATCCAATCAAATGCAAAAGGATCACGTTCTTTGCCCTCAATAGAGTGCTATCTCTTTCTTTCTAAAGGAGGTTTTCATTTCCGCTAGTGCCATTTAATGTTATTTCAAGTGACTTTTAATTGTGGTGGCCTAATAGCAAATGGCATCGCCGAGCGCATTAACTTGACAGCTAGTTGTACGAAAGAAAGAAACTATTTTTAACGTTTCACCGACCAATTAATTATTATTTTAATTAATGATCATTAGAACAGAAAATATATTTGTATAGTGTTACCCAAATGTAAACAGTGCTTAAAATTCTATACAAAGTCTGTCAGATGTTTCGAGGTTGCAAAGTGTCTGTGTTCAATGTTATCATTATTTGTATTGTTTTATCAGTAAAGTAAATAGGTATTATAAGCAAAATGACGGACAGTAAAGCTATAACCATGGGTCCTGCAAACGGCCTTATAGATAAATCCAAGGAACTCCAGAAGGAAATTCTTATGGAGAAACTAAGGTCCAAAACTTCACAATACAAAAATTTATCTGAGACTTCAAAAGCTGTTCGGATGGCATTACTGGTATGTAATAAATATGCAAAAAACAAAAGTTGTACTGAAGTTTAAAACACTGATATTTCTATTAATTCTATAAAGGACAAGCGCTGGGCAGTTGACAGTCAAGACCGCATGATTCTACAAAAATGCCTGGACAGTTTACAGCACTGCATCAAAATCAGCTCTCTCCAAAGCCTAATTGAGAGGCTTGAGTGTCTGTCAAGGCAGCTTGGGTTAGTATTAGTATTTCTTTATGCTAATTTCATCATTTCATGTTGAAGTTTCACGGTAAAGAGGTGTGGGTTGTTTTTAATTGAATGTAGCAATGTTAGTTTATTAAAGCAAACTGATAAACATTTAATTGCTATAAATCCCTTAATAATGTGTAATTCCACCAGAGTGGAAAATAGTGGAAAGAAGAGTTCATACTACAACCCTTAGGGCATTCTACACAGCTGCTTTCCTCTATGCTTTGGTGGAAACATACCTTGTGTCTAAGCTTGCTTAAAAGTCAGCCAGTATTTTGCATTTATTTCTTTGTGATATAGTTTTAATAAATTCAAATACTTTTAAACTTTTTCAGGCTTAAGTTTGTTGTTGGCACCTCTGGTGTTAACCTGTTCATATCATCTGATATGTTTTACCTTGAAATACTTGTAGAGTCATCAGGCTCTATCAAAGATGTCAAAATTCATCATGAAGGAAAGGTAATATATAAACACTACATTATTTGTTGTTATTAGTGATAGCATATTATGGCTCTAATTTACGTAAACTTTGTTATTTGTAGTCATTGTTGTCATGTAACATTAAAAAATCATGTGTTACAAACTACATACTTACTTGTATAAATTTTCTAGCTTATAATAAGATTTATAAGCTAATTCCAAAAACCTGGGACTGGTTAAGTGGACTTATAACTCAATTTACTTTTTTTTATTGTTATAGTTTGGGTAAATAATCACCTGACAATCCAATCACTAGTTATTATATAAAAAGATTCATTCAGCTATTGTATTTTGGTTCTCTAACTAAATAATGATTCTTCTATTATTATTTTTAAAGATTGAACAGCAGAGTTGTGAAGAGCTGGTTTCCTGTATATCTCGGGGTGACTTTGCAGACTTCACTGCTCAATTAGAAGGTCTTACAGCTGTCTACCAGTTGAATGCTGAGAAAAAGGCAAGTATAGATATTGTTACATACAGGGTGTAAAAAAAGGCTTAATGAAGCCTTAAACCACAAATTCTATTCATAAAACCTACTAGAATGCAAAAAAAATAATTGCTGGGAAATAACTTTTATTTGTGGGTATAAAAAAAAAACTTATATCTAACCCGCAATGTATAGCGCGCACGCCATAGACTATGCCTGTGTGTGTAAGCGGTCGGCGGGTGGCGGCTGTGCCCTTTAAAGGCCTTTTATGAAAGAAGTACTGAAAATTTTTATCATGTTTCTTTGTAAAAAAGTTTAGTATTATCAAACAGAAGTCAATTTTGTAAAAATCTTTGAAGAAAAATTGTAACTTTTAACTGTCAATAGCTCGGTAACCCGTCATTTCCCAGGTATAGTGTAAAAGAAAAAAAATGATCGTAATAATACGTAGAATATGTGGTATTCGGCTTGGTTAAGCCTTTTTTTACACCCGATATTTTGATGTTTGGTTTTCTATATTTATCCACATAAAATTGTTAACTCTATCTATAGGTGAAATGCAAAGCATTCAGTGCCCTGCAGAGCTTGGAAGAAGACCTTTGCACCTTACGGCAGCTGCAAAGCTTCATCAAAGATCCATGGGCACAGGTTCATAAGAGTCCTATTGGGTTCCTCCAAAAACGGCGAGGAGGTAATGTTCAATCCTTTTGTTTCTATACCTTGATGTTGATTCAGAAGTCTCACATTTAAAAGAATACAATAATATATAATTATTAGGGGTATAAACTGCATCGAATAATATGTACGGTCAATCCATAAACTCTTTATATTCACTTAAACATGGGATTTTAGGTAGGTATTTGTTTTGTAGATGACAGACATAATGGGTATAAAAGAAACAGCTGATTAAATAAATATTATCTTAATTTAATACAGGTCATGCTATGCGGCTCACCTACTTTGTATCACCTTATGAATTACTGGACAAAGACAAGGGTCTTCAACCACTCACAGTTGAGCTTTTAACACTGGGCAAACCTCAAGTATCAAGTGGTCTTGCGTCTTTGGTTGCCCCAACACACACTCCAATTGGCCATTCAGCTACAGTCCTTTTAGAAGGCTCAACAGCTAACAAACTGCAGTTGCAATCTATTATATCTGGTGGACAAAGACCAGGAAAAGGGTGAGTTTTTATTTTTTATGTAATATTTTTACAAGTAATTAATGTTTGTAGTAGATATAAGATTAAAATGTTTAACTTAGAACAATTATTTCTATGTGTATATTCATATTTGTGATTAGATTCATGCTGTTGTAACAGGAGCATAACTGTTTTAAAAACTAAAATCAGTTTAATCCCTGACGCATATGTAAAAAAGATAACAATTGAATAACAATGGATGTGCAGTAACCGGTTGCTGCTTGAGAGTTAAATGGTTAAATAGGCCTATGTTAAGCACATTAATGTATTAACACTTATTCACATATGTGCTACTGTATAGGTACTATAATGAAAGCTTAACAAGCGCAATTGGCCCATAGGAGTGGTCCTGTGTACGCCCCCCTCGTGCCACAAAACAGCGCCATGCTGCCCGCGTGCTTCACGCTCAAGCTGTCGCAGCCCACGCCGCTGTGCTCCGGCCTCGCCAAACTGATACATGCTACCACTGAGGTATGCCATTTGTGATGATACTGTAGGAAATAAAATCTAAGTAAATCTAAGGAATCACCCTTTATCTACCTTGCCTAATTGAAAGCAGCCTCGAGCATAAAAAGTTTTTTTTGTAAATACAAGTGTATGGTATTCGCAAAGAGTATCTATCTATCTATGACGACCTACGTAGCCGAAAAGCGAGCATGCCGTACTTGGCGTTGCTATCTCTGAAGTCCCGGGTTCGATTCCCAGTCGGGTCCATGTAGAAAACGAACTTCTATATTATCTCGGGTCTAGGTGTTGTGGTACCGTAGCGGTTACTGACTTCTATAACAAAAGTGCTTTAGCTACTTACCCTAAGACTGATCCAAAGGTAAGGTAAGCAATATGTAATGTCCATTATTTATTTATTTATTGTCTATAAGTTGTATTGATAAATTGAAATTTCTCTCAGGTGGAGGTCGCCGGTGACTGGGCAAACGCGAAGCCTTTGCTAGGTCTTGTAGCCCAACAAGCCTACAACAAACTTGCACCTGGCAAAATTGTGGAGCTTAATCTCAGCAAAGGACTGTTTGTAGTAAGTCAACACATTATCTGGTTTACATGTCTCTGTAAACGATCTGTCTGAATTTGGTCTAGATTGTATGGTATATAAGGTGTTATTTAATATCGCTAAACCACATATGTGCTCATTCTAGGCATCAAATTACAAACAAAAAAACTTTTACCATACAAACTGATGTCTGCGGATTGCGGTATAGTATGGTGAAGTAATATTTCATTTGCGTTTTTTGAGCACTTTTTGTTTGATAATATTTGATTTTTGTAGGCTACATTTATTTAACTTTACAGAATCTCCCCGAGCAGACACAATGCTACTTCCTCTGCGAGACCCGCGGGCTAGAGGCCTGCATCGTGACCAGTGTTCCGTTTACCCACCCGTCGCACGTGCCACCGCTGCTGGCCTGTCTGCGGCAGCAAGCGCTGTTTAATGCGCTTATAGCAAGTTGCGTGCGTTTACAGACCAAGCAAGGTATAATCAATGCAACATAGCCTTTATTGCTATAGTTAGTGGGCTCTGAATTGCAAGGCTACATTGTATGCAGCCAGTGTTTTCGTGTCTCATCAACAGGCGCTGCTTAACGCGCCCGTGGCGAGCTGTGTGCGCTTGCAGACCAAACAAGATATAATCAACTTTATTACACATAATAGTCTTTATTGCAATAGTGATAAAACCGTAAATTACAAGGCTACATTGTGTGTAGCCACTATTGGTGTGTCTGTGGAAACAAGCGCTGTTCAACACGCTCATGGCAAGCTGCGTGCGCTTGCAGACCAAGCAAGGTATAAGCAACGCAACATAGTCTTTAACTCTTTCGCAACACGGCTCCAAATTGTATAACTGTATCGTATCTAGCCACTGTTTGCGTTTTTCGGCAGCAGGCGCTGTTTAACGCGTTCTAGCGAGCTGCGTAAGCTTGCAGACCAAGCAAGATATAATTAATGCAACATAGCCTTTAAAACCATAGCAATAAGACTAAATTGTAAGGCCGCAATGCGCATGGTGTGTCTTCGACATCAGGCGTTGCTCGACGCGCTTATAGCAAACAGTGTAAGTAGCGCATAACACTAAGGCTAAATCGCAATTCATTTTGGCGAAATAAACGCGCTACTTATGATTTTACGAATACATGCTAGATAAAAGAACTAGAAAAACGTCTGTTAAAAATGTTATGTACCTATGTTTCTAAGTAAACTTTATTTGACAATTTAAGTTGTAAGTCCGGTCGTTTCTATGGGATAGCATAACAAATGAAATCAAGATAAGACAGGCTACTAATATATTTTTAATTCAACTTCTAAAAATGTTATGTTATATGTTTTGTAATAATGTGATAAAAGTTTCATGCGGGCCAAGTCCTGGGCACAACTATATAGTATGAATATAAATAAACAAGTAAACAATTGCATTTAACGACTTTCGTAGCCGAGAAGCAAGAACGCCGAACTTGGCATCGCCATCTCTGAGGTCTCGGGTTCGATTTCCTTTATTCGTGTACATTCATTGTACAAAATGAACTTTTCTATTTTGTGGGTTTTGCGGTACCCTCGTTGTTTCTGATTTCTATAACAGAAGGCTTAACCTATTTCTTTTACATTAGATCCAGAGATGATGTCAAAAAAGTAACATTGGTATCGTTATTGCAGTGTTGGACCTAGAAAGCGTGCTGATGTTCGAGGTCAGCGCGCTTTCATGGCAACACATCTCGATCTCGCTGGAGCACCCGCTGGACGAGAGCATGGCGACCGTGGAGCTCGAGCTGAGCGACGCCGCCGCGCCGCGCGCGCGAGTACTAGCGCTACACGCGCCGCCGCGAGACCACATCGACGAGTACATCTCGCGCGTGCTGCAGCAGAGCCACTCGATACCCATCACGCTCAGGTAGGGTGGTGACACGCTCGCTACAACACCTCTCGGTCTCGCTGCACGCGCCGCCGCGAGACCACATCGACGAGTACATCTCGCGCGTGCTGCAGCAGAGCCACTCGATACCCATCACGCTCAGGTAGGGTGGTGACACGCTCGCTACAACACCTCTCGGTCTCGCTGCACGCGCCGCCGCGAGACCACATCGACGAGTACATCTCGCGCGTGCTGCAGCAGAGCCACTCGATACCCATCACGCTCAGGTAGGGTGGTGACACGCTCGCTACAACACCTCTCGGTCTCGCTGCACGCGCCGCCGCGAGACCACATCGACGAGTACATCTCGCGCGTGCTGCAGCAGAGCCACTCGATACCCATCACGCTCAGGTAGGGTGGTGACACGCTCGCTACAACACCTCTCGGTCTCGCTGCACGCGCCGCCGCGAGACCACGTCGACGAGTACATCTCGCGCGTGCTGCAGCAGAGCCACTCGATACCCATCACGCTCAGGTAGGGGGGTGACACGCTCGCTACAACACCTCTCGGTCTCGCTGCACGCGCCGCCGCGAGACCACGTCGACGAGTACATCTCGCGCGTGCTGCAGCAGAGCCACTCGATACCCATCACGCTCAGGTAGGGTGGTGACACGCTCGCTACAACACCTCTCGGTCTCGCTGCACGCGCCGCCGCGAGACCACATCGACGAGTACATCTCGCGCGTGCTGCAGCAGAGCCACTCGATACCCATCACGCTCAGGTAGGGTGGTGACACGCTCGCTACAACACCTCTCGGTCTCGCTGCACGCGCCGCCGCGAGACCACGTCGACGAGTACATCTCGCGCGTGCTGCAGCAGAGCCACTCGATACCCATCACGCTCAGGTAGGGGGGTGACACGCTCGCTACAACACCTCTCGGTCTCGCTGCACGCGCCGCCGCGAGACCACGTCGACGAGTACATCTCGCGCGTGCTGCAGCAGAGCCACTCGATACCCATCACGCTCAGGTAGGGTGGTGACACGCTCGCTACAACACCTCTCGGTCTCGCTGCACGCGCCGCCGCGAGACCACGTCGACGAGTACATCTCGCGCGTGCTGCAGCAGAGCCACTCGATACCCATCACGCTCAGGTAGGGGGGTGACACGCTCGCTACAACACCTCTCGGTCTCGCTGCACGCGCCGCCGCGAGACCACGTCGACGAGTACATCTCGCGCGTGCTGCAGCAGAGCCACTCGATACCCATCACGCTCAGGTAGGGGGGTGACACGCTCGCTACAACACCTCTCGGTCTCGCTGCACGCGCCGCCGCGAGACCACGTCGACGAGTACATCTCGCGCGTGCTGCAGCAGAGCCACTCGATACCCATCACGCTCAGGTAGGGGGGTGACACGCTCGCTACAACACCTCTCGGTCTCGCTGCACGCGCCGCCGCGAGACCACGTCGACGAGTACATCTCGCGCGTGCTGCAGCAGAGCCACTCGATACCCATCACGCTCAGGTAGGGGGGTGACACGCTCGCTACAACACCTCTCGGTCTCGCTGCACGCGCCGCCGCGAGACCACGTCGACGAGTACATCTCGCGCGTGCTGCAGCAGAGCCACTCGATACCCATCACGCTCAGGTAGGGGGGTGACACGCTCGCTACAACACCTCTCGGTCTCGCTGCACGCGCCGCCGCGAGACCACGTCGACGAGTACATCTCGCGCGTGCTGCAGCAGAGCCACTCGATACCCATCACGCTCAGGTAGGGGGGTGACACGCTCGCTACAACACCTCTCGGTCTCGCTGCACGCGCCGCCGCGAGACCACGTCGACGAGTACATCTCGCGCGTGCTGCAGCAGAGCCACTCGATACCCATCACGCTCAGGTAGGGGGGTGACACGCTCGCTACAACACCTCTCGGTCTCGCTGCACGCGCCGCCGCGAGACCACGTCGACGAGTACATCTCGCGCGTGCTGCAGCAGAGCCACTCGATACCCATCACGCTCAGGTAGGGGGGTGACACGCTCGCTACAACACCTCTCGGTCTCGCTGCACGCGCCGCCGCGAGACCACGTCGACGAGTACATCTCGCGCGTGCTGCAGCAGAGCCACTCGATACCCATCACGCTCAGGTAGGGGGGTGACACGCTCGCTACAACACCTCTCGGTCTCGCTGCACGCGCCGCCGCGAGACCACGTCGACGAGTACATCTCGCGCGTGCTGCAGCAGAGCCACTCGATACCCATCACGCTCAGGTAGGGGGGTGACACGCTCGCTACAACACCTCTCGGTCTCGCTGCACGCGCCGCCGCGAGACCACGTCGACGAGTACATCTCGCGCGTGCTGCAGCAGAGCCACTCGATACCCATCACGCTCAGGTAGGGGGGTGACACGCTCGCTACAACACCTCTCGGTCTCGCTGCACGCGCCGCCGCGAGACCACGTCGACGAGTACATCTCGCGCGTGCTGCAGCAGAGCCACTCGATACCCATCACGCTCAGGTAGGGGGGTGACACGCTCGCTACAACACCTCTCGGTCTCGCTGCACGCGCCGCCGCGAGACCACGTCGACGAGTACATCTCGCGCGTGCTGCAGCAGAGCCACTCGATACCCATCACGCTCAGGTAGGGGGGTGACACGCTCGCTACAACACCTCTCGGTCTCGCTGCACGCGCCGCCGCGAGACCACGTCGACGAGTACATCTCGCGCGTGCTGCAGCAGAGCCACTCGATACCCATCACGCTCAGGTAGGGGGGTGACACGCTCGCTACAACACCTCTCGGTCTCGCTGCACGCGCCGCCGCGAGACCACGTCGACGAGTACATCTCGCGCGTGCTGCAGCAGAGCCACTCGATACCCATCACGCTCAGGTAGGGGGGTGACACGCTCGCTACAACACCTCTCGGTCTCGCTGCACGCGCCGCCGCGAGACCACGTCGACGAGTACATCTCGCGCGTGCTGCAGCAGAGCCACTCGATACCCATCACGCTCAGGTAGGGGGGTGACACGCTCGCTACAACACATCTCGGTCTCGCTGCACGCGCCGCCGCGAGACCACGTCGACGAGTACATCTCGCGCGTGCTGCAGCAGAGCCACTCGATACCCATCACGCTCAGGTAGGGGGGTGACACGCTCGCTACAACACATCTCGGTCTCGCTGCACGCGCCGCCGCGAGACCACGTCGACGAGTACATCTCGCGCGTGCTGCAGCAGAGCCACTCGATACCCATCACGCTCAGGTAGGGGGGTGACACGCTCGCTACAACACATCTCGGTCTCGCTGCACGCGCAGCCGCGAGACCACGTCGACGAGTACATCTCGCGCGTGCTGCAGCAGAGCCACTCGATACCCATCACGCTCAGGTAAGGGGGTGACACGCTCGCTACAACACATCTCGGTCTCGCTGCACGCGCCGCCGCGAGACCACGTCGACGAGTACATCTCGCGCGTGCTGCAGCAGAGCCACTCGATACCCATCACGCTCAGGTAGGGATGCGACCAGGGGCGTGCAGTGCATATAAGCAATTACGCAGTGCCTACCTGGTAAATGAAATTAGGTAGGCAGAAGGTACTTAGTAGGTGTTTATTGATGAAAATCAGTGGTTTTTATCAATGAAACACATAATGAATAGGCAGTTGATACATAAAAAGATGTTTTATTAATGAAAATCAGTGGTTTTTATCAATAAAACACCTGTATTATAAGTATCTACTGCCTACCTCGAAATAAAACTAATGCCTGCGTGCGTCATGCTACAGGCATATCGATTGAAAAATACTCGATTTTTGCGTGATACAACATAAATCGTTTGTATGACTAAGCAATGAAAATCGATGAAAAATAAACTATTTTTTATAATAATAAACCAAAATTAAATACCTGCCTCTTTTTGCCAGATAACTTCTAGCAGAAACAAACAAAGTAATTGGCAGTTTCTAAACAGAAACTCTACAAATAAGCAAAATTTATTGAAATTGATTTATTTGTCTTTTAGAAATTTTATTAATCATGTTAATGTATCATGCCTTCATTATTGCATTTGAAATTGTCTCTTGCTTTTGCTTGACTACACAACAAGCTTATCTCCTGTTACCGCAGATCGCTCATAAAGATTTGGGAGCGTGAGGCTGCCACGAAGCAGATGAACGGCGGCTACTCGGCGCTGGACTCGAATTTTAGCTGCGGCCTGGGGGGCATCGATCCTGGGGGCGACCACGTCAAGCACGAACCTGGGACCATGCACGGCCGAGCTCTCTACCCCTCCAGCGTCAGCCACCCGCATCAGGGCGGTGAGAACATTTTTCATCTTCATCATCATTTCAGCCACAGGACGTTCACTGCTGCGGAATCGACCTGCATCCAACGGCTTTCTGCAAACTTTAACAGGTCGTCTGTCCACTTTTTGGGTGGACGTCCCACGCTGCGCTTGCCGGTACGTGGCCTCTATTCCAGGACATTTTATTGTTTTTTAAATGTTACTGGGTTAATGTCACATTTTACTTATCTTTTACTCGTAGTATAGATATCCTTTCTTTCTGTTAGGGCGTTTTTAATGTCATGCAGGTGAGTCCACGCACGCGGAAATGGCACACAAGAATTACAGGCTATGGAGCGCACGCTAATCTTAGTTTTATTTCTTGCGGATTGCCATTCAGTTTAGACTTAAATATATACTAGTACGCAACAGTAAAGTTAACACTGGCGTTCTCAGTAGCGCTCTCGAATGCGACCGTAAGCTTGCGGCCGCGTGCACAAATCAGCATAACTCTAAAAACGAGAAGGCCTCGTAGAAAGGATCAAGATACGTAAACAATGCTAGTAGTAAAATTAATTCACTAACAACAACAGTCAACGAACAGTAAAGTTGCAAAGAAGCATCGCCCTTTGCCGATTATTTTCTGCTGCAGCGTTGTCATAGATTTTAAATAGAATCCTTATTTAGGTGCGATAATTCGACATGATAACTCGTAGTATACTTGAAGAGTCCCCCGGCTAGCGAACGGACTTAAGTTAGATTCTTACTTGAGGCATTTAAAAGTAAAAAGAAAAAAAAAAGTACCATGTAAATTTAAAACAACATTTAAAATTTACACAACCGTTTCTATAATATCACGCCCCTGATTTGTTTACAGGCGCATACATGTCTGAACAGCAGCACCATCTCTCAATGATATGTCAAGACCCCAACGTGGGGGACGGCAAGCCTCAAGCTTCCGAAGAACGCAAGTCCAAGAAGAGGAAATCCGACTCAGACCCGTGGTCCGCCGCCCAGAAGAAGGGAAAACCTGGCCTCAGCGAAATGCCAGATTCAGAGAGTGATTCTGAAAATTCGGACACATTCGTAAACGAAGATGACAACACTATGAACAGCAACTCGACAAATGAAGATATAGAAGGCAGGGAATCGTCAGTTTCACAAAATGAGTTTGCGTCAGACTTGGAACTTTCGGGAATGGACGCGGATGCGTTGGGCGGACCAGACAACAGAACGTCGTCCGATATGGACAACTCTAACGATGGAGATGTTGAAGATATTATCAGGTTCGTTAACATTTTCTTTTATTACGCGCCTTCTAACACAAACGATTGCCTCCACTCCGCCCTCACGAAAATATATGTGGGTGCAACTGTTTGTCTGGGATAAAACCTATGTGTAAATTCGTCCATCTGAATGTTTGATTCCGGCCAAATCCGTCAAGCACTTTAGTTCGGATTTTCTAAGGTAATTGTAGGCATATGTTACACTAGCTTTCAGGGGGTTTATTTAAACGAGCTAGTTTTTATTAAACAATCTATAAAATTCAAATTACAATATAACATAAACTGTTTAAATCAAGACGATTGATGTAGGAATGATCTTTTGGTCTTAACAATCAATCAATCAATATGTTTACTTCTTTTAAAAAATATATTATACAGATGCTCTTTGTTTCAGGAATTCTTTTCAGAAGTCTGAGCACAAAAGGCAAAAACTGAAAAGCAAAGACACTGAATCTAGGAGTAATAGAAGCACATCGTCCCTGCTTCTGGACTTGACCGAAGGTAAATCTTACATGCCGTCGTCAGTGAGCATCACACCGATAGGATCCAACACATCGAACACTGCCAGGTCAGACTCAGGGTCCAGTATCACGTCAATGCTCTGCCTGGACCGCCGCCCCGGCATCGAGATAATACCCATTACTGCAGCGACACCTGCCGCACTGCCCAGCTCAATAACGATAACTCCCATCACATCGTCTCAACTCAAATCACTCGATGAACGCAACCGCTCCGAGAAGAAATCCAGCAAATCCAGCGAGGAACGAAGCAAAGAAAAGAAAAAGAAACGACGCAGAGACGATTCAATGGGCCCACCAGAAAAAGTTCCACCAAAACAGGACCCGCTAACTAAACCGGTGTCAGTCAGCATCAAACCCACAGACGGATCTCCTATGCGATCAACGTCCCCAAACTCTCTTCTAAGAAAATTTAGTCCGAGCCCCACTCACGGTAGATCTGTCTCGATCACTAAATCTCCTAGTCCCAGTACCGTCAAGGGTATAGGAAAACCTTCTGGTACGTCTAGTCATCACAGTAGTCCTCGACACTCGCCGGTACAAAATAGCCCAAAACACTTGCCAGGATACTCGAGTCCAAAAAACCACAGCATCTCTTCCCCTAAACACAGTTCCTCGGGGTCGGGAAAGCCAAGTATGTCAGCTTTAAAATCCGCTACTAGCGGCTCGCCGTCTGGAAAATCCAGCACCACAGGTTACGATCTGTCAAAAAAGATGTCAAAAGAAAGCTATGGATCTAGTTCCATGTCCTCCAGGGACAAGGAGAAAAAACATTCCAGTTTATCTTTTTCCAGTTCCGGTAGAAGTAGTCCAAAATTAAAAACCCCTGTGAAGTTAAAACAACTCGAGATAACTCCAGTAACCTGTGACAGTCCCGTCACTGAACCACTTATATCGCCACCAAACGTAGAGGTAAACAAATCTAATGCTCCAAGTCAAGCTCGTAATAGAAAGGGCTCTCTCAGCGCTGTGATAGATAAACTGAAATCTGCTCAACACTGCGGAACTGACTCTGAATTAGGTGGTTCAAAATCCAGCAGCTCGTCCGGTAGTGCTAGCAAATTTTCAGATCCAAAAAACAGTACACCTAGTAGTAGTTCTAAACTAAATGAAAGCAAAAATCAAGAGTATATGGTCAAACCCAGTCTAGACGGAATGAAAATCACCATTAATAAAACAAGAACAAAAGAATCGTCTAGTAGTAGTTCCAAATTAAACTACAGCAGTTCTAGTTCTAGTAAACAATCATCGCCGCAGCTAACTCCTCCGAGCCAGGGCTCGCCTAAAACGCACACAGGCCTCAAGCCTGGCGTTATTAGCGGCCCGGCGTCAAAGAAAACACAAGTCCTCCAGTCATCAAAATCGAGTAATTTAACTTCAGGCTCTACACCACCAAAAGCTAACATGAGCCCCTCAGAATCTTCAAGTTCCGGTAACAGCAGTATACCCAAAGTGCCTTATTCCAAATCATCTAATACTAGTACCGCTGGTATTAATTTATCTAAATCCGGTTCAAAATCTAGCTCAGGTTCGCCCAAAAGCAGTAGTACCGACATAGCCAAAATAATAAGAGATAGGGAACGAGAAAAGGCCAGGACCAAACTTGTCAACAATTCAGAAAAATCAATATTCTCATCAAAATCTGAGAGGCATTCAAGCCCTAGTGGCTCGAGGGATGACGTCGACGGTGATAGGTATAAATCTAAGGAAGCAAACTTTCTAGTCGAGGGTCTGATCAAGCCTCTTGATACCAGCAAATTTCAAATACCTAAACTTAAAAATCAAAGTACTCCAGACAAAAACAACATGGTCTCACAGTACGATAATCGATCAATGGTTAACGACTTCGCAAGGGGCTTAGATCAGAGTAAATATCCTTTTTCTCATTTTGACAGCCCGAATTCTAGATCTTCAGATTTGCAAAAGTCTGCATATCCGTTAAATGTACCAAAACCATTGTTAAACATGGGCGGAATGAGTCCAAAAACTGTTCAGCCTAACAAGGGGGACCAATCTGATAGGCCTATAGAATACTCTAAAGCCATAGACAATTTGAAGGGCGAAAGTCCGCAGCGCAGCAAAGACGACGCGAAGGAAGGCTACTCAGGGTCTCATCCAATGGTGCCTTTAGATTTTAAAACTGACATGGCAAAGGGGTTTCCCGCCCCGAAGGGCAGTTCAGAGGATAGAAAAGGGGCCGATGTATGTATGAAGCCGCCAGCAAGTGGTTCAGTTCCACGAAGTGGTGCGACTACCCCGCAAGAGGCAGCAGAGATGTTGCTAGACTTCTCTTCGTCGTCGGGGAGTAAGGTCTCTGGAATGGTGGCGGTGCGGCCGGTGTACCCCGCGTCGCCGGCGCTGGCCCTGCAGCTGGCCAAAAGCCCCGCGCCTTCCCCTTTAGTGGCGCCCTCGCCGCATTCTAATTCGCCCGGGATTACCGACGACGAACTGATGGATGAAGCGTTGGTTGGGCCCGGAAAATGAGTCCGAATGTTACACTATTCGCCCAACTACAATTTATAGAGTACAGTTAAATTCGTTATCAAGCTATGCTAATTTTAACCTGCATATGCTTAAATAAACAAAAATATAAGGTGTTTCAAAAATGTCTGCAATTGATGAATGTATTACCAGGGGCGTGCGGTGCATATAGGCAATTAGGCAATGCCTACCTTATAAATGAAATAAGGTAGGCAGGAGGTACTTACATATGTGTGTCAATGAAGAAAACCACTGATTTTCAGCAATAAAACACTTGAGTAAGTATCTACCGCCAACTTAGAAATAAAACAATGCCCGCCACTCAGTATTACTTATATAAATTTATGTACGATAGTGAAGAAATTTCAAGCCCCAGATGTCACCATTCTTTATCAAAAAAAAAAAATACATAAACTAAAGAAAAGCTTTATTTTATTTAAGCCCATCCACACCTGTCCAAGTTACGTGCCCTCTCGTACTACGTCTTGCGCTAGTTGGAAAGATGAGGTTTTAAAAAAAAACTGTAGTTTTCTTAATAAATAAATAGATGTCATCGGCGGCATGAAATTTCTACTAATCGTAATCTAAATCTACGTAAGTAACACTTTCATCCATTGCAGCAATGGCAGATATTTTTGAAACACATATATCTAAAGTGTATCCGAAATTAAGCAAAAATAACTTGCGATGTACGGACAGACTTCGAGCTGGTAATTAATTTAACTACATTCTATACAGCAAGTACAAGCGACCGGCCTTACGAATGACATATACGTATTTTTTCTCTATGATTATTTCAGTAAATAAGTATTTTAACTGATTTATATAATGATATTATTTATGAATCAATATTTATTTGTGTCAGATTAATATTACTAATTTACTCAGTAGGTGTTATTTAAATTATGTGTTATAATATTTTTTAAGACAACAAATATTAAACCAAGACATATTTTGTGATTAATCTGTATGTATATGATAGTGCGCGATTGTATAATAATATCGTTGTGTCATACGTTCGTTATACAAGCAAGAGACCCTTTGGGCTTAACTATAAGCCCTCATATCTATTCAAGAACCACTCTAACTAACACAACTGCCATGATTACAATTTTGTGTACAACATTTTGTCCTAATTTTAGTTAAGTAGCTAAACGTGAGTAATAATGTTTCAGTAATTGTAAATATAATTATATGAATTGGTAATATATGATATTGAAATTATTACATCGGTAAGGGATTTATGCTTATAGTAAAAAGATTTTTTTAGAAATAAAAGTGTAAAAATCATATTATTATATTTTTTTATTTTCCAAAATAAATTCGAAGTGTAAAAAATAAATTAAGGATAATAAATTAGATTTTAAGTTTAATACAATCTACAACATTACATTCATTTTGGTACCTTAATAATATCTCAGAGAGCTTGGGCGGTAAAATGCGTAATAATATGGGTAATAAAAGTACGGGCTTCTTCTAAATGACGAGTGGTAGTATGGATTTCTTTTAAAATGACGCCGAGTTGCGATCCGTTTCTTTGATTTCTGTCTTTTCCTGATGATCGGAAGAGGAACGAAACCAGCAGCTGTCTCCATTATCTCATCGGGATTTTTTTCCTCGATCTCATTGAGGAACTCATCAGTCGCAGTGTCGTAGCTGTCGTCAAGGAATAAATCGCTGTCTATTTGCGAACTGAAATCACTCGGAAGATCAATGGCTTCTTCAACGATAACCTCCACGTTTGGTATTTGCACGTCTATATCATCACTGGTAGTAGGATGTATTACTTGTTTCTTTTGTTCCGAATCGCCTTTGTTCGAAATTGATTCTTCATTTTGTTTTGATTCTGACTCACTACATTTTGGCGAATGCACGGGGTTGTTATCGGCCGAAACAATTTGTTTTGAAATAGGATCTGCGATCGCGAGTCCCAGTGTGAGTAATAAAATTATTGAAGTATTCATTTTTTCTGAAAGATGATTGGTTACGTTATGATCGGACACTGCAGGCTAGGGTGTAAGTGTGAGCTTTATATTGCTGGCCAAGTGGGTCGAAGAAAGGTAGAAGCCACAAAGGTGCTAATTTTATTTACACATAAAAACATTCGAAAGCATTGTTATTTATAAATTTCATTTTTGTTCCTTTCCCAAATCTGAGATTATACCCACTGATCAAAGCTAACCGTTAGATAAATTCTAAAAACAACAAAATCTTTTTGCAGCATGACCCTTTTTACCCCCATTGTTTTTTATTTAAACTTCTGTACGGACAACAGCTCGTCGAACTACCACAAAATGTCAAATTTTCTCATTTGAAAATGATCTGTATATGTCAGGCTTAAAGGTAAAAAACTATTGGAGTATTTTTGACTTTTGGGGTAGGTCGACGTGCTGTTGTCTGTACATTACCTACTCGTTACTCTACCTACATAATGTATATTTTTGTTGGACATTTGCCCTACCGATTTGACCTACAGGACCATAGTCCTCCTGGTCCTACTAGACCTACCGTAATTGCAATTTATCTAAAGAATAATTTTTAAAAAATAGAAATAAATTGTACTTACGTAATAATACCGCTTGTATATGGGTTCTCTTGTTGTACACTTGTCCTTGTGTTGCGTTTGTGTTCTCCTCTGTGCCTGGTAATGCCTCCTGTTGGCATTGGCTTGCCGCCTTTTCTCTTTCAACTTTTTCATAGCGAATCGTGGCAGGAATGGATTCTGTGATTCAGCCGTTTCCATTATTTCGCCACCAAAAGCTAATTCGGATCCTTCCAAAGGTTTCGATTGTACGAGTGTTAAAAATAGCGTGAGTAGCAATACTCCAAATAATTTAAGGCTGAACTTCATTTTCGTGCGTATTATGGATTGAAGCTTCAACTCCAAAGTCTAATCCTTGTTTAATCTCTGTTCGAAGGTACGCCATCCTTTATAGGGACGCTGTGATCGGGTGACACACATTCAGTGCATTTGTTTACCGTAGATGTTTTAGGAATCGTAACGGGTCATACGGTCACTTCCAATTATCACATGCACGACTCACTCACATTCATAGTCTTCTATTACGCAGAAAATTGTTTACCTACGTCACGAAAAGTGACATACTTAGATGGATGCTTATTTTTTTTTAACCCAATTCATATATTTGTTCTACCTTAATCTGCGAAAAAAGATTCTGTATTTTGTTGCATTGATCACTCTGAAAGTCCCAGATTTTGAATATTGCCGAGGTTTATGGCTACTTGGCTAACCTATAGTATGGCAAGGGTTAGGCAAGAAACATTACAAACATACAATTATTTGGTCGTCATTCTCGAGTCTTTGCCATAGTAACGTTTGGCAATTGATATATAAAAAGGTACATCCTCCAGTAAAAAAAGAAAGTACCGCCCACTAAAAGATATGACTAATATCGTTTGGAGCTGCACAATTTAGCTAGGCAGTCCTGGCAACAATTGTGACTGGATTATGAATAAAGCCTCTGCGCTTACTGTTTTGTTTACACATATCAGTCACATAAAGGTCCTGCTGAATCATTTAACAACATAAACAGCTATAAAAAGCCAGTAAACTACTAATCCTAAACAAAACCCATTGATCATTGTCGTATTAGTATCTGTTTGATAACTACTTAACTGCTATAATTAGATCTTACGCGTAGGTCCTACATGTTCTATAAATGACTAATTGCTGAAATCGGCTAATTAGTAGTATAGTAGTATTCACTATTGTACTAGTTAAAAATGTATTAGTGACTATAAAGATCTTCAAAATTAGACAAGAAAATATTATATTTTTTTATATTTACTAAGCTGAGTCCAGTCCATCTCGTGATACTTACCATCCTTAGGTAGGTACTATAGCAGTGTTTTAATTTTTCTGAATACCCGTAAAGTTTGACCTAAAACAAACTGTTAATATGCATACGCACCTTTAGGCATTGCATCAATATGGGTGCTTGCGCTTGGAGTACTTGCAATTAGGGCTTGCATTCGAATAATTCGAATATTAGAGTGGGTTCGAATATTCGAGTACCAAATCTGCAAATTCGAATATTCGACCAATTTCCTGAACGCGAAACTCAAAGCTTTAATATGCACTAAATATTACTTTCAAAGTTTTTGGATAGTATCAGCACATGAGTAAAGAAACGGAACAGAGACAAAGCTACATACGAATGCGCTGTGATAGGTACATCACTACAAGTGCAACGCGTGTGTGTGCGTGTCCACTGGCCGCTTGTCACGTATGAGCCGAAACCGCTTCAAACTAGATCAGCCAGTGGTCAATCTCAGGGCTTGCAGGCGTGACACGACGCTTGAATGTCGTGTGTGTTTTGTTTTTGTTATCGAGTTTCTCACATAATACGTAGTAATATTTTTGTTTTAGTATTTAAAAAGTGTTGTAAATATGGTTGTACATTGTACTGTGTGTGATAATACCTCCTGACAATATTATTGCATTTGTTGAATTGCTTGAGCAAAAATTTTGCAAATATTTGGATCTTCATGTACAAATTGTTAATATTGGTAATGACATATTAGCACGTTTGCAAGATTGTACATTTCATATGAATCGCATGGCATATGCCATGCGATTATATCCCATTGGATTATTTAAAAAAACTTTATATTAGATTTAGAATTTATCATTCGATTAAAAGACACAACAAATTATTAAAAACCAAAAGTAATAAAAAAAAAAATTTAGAGTATGCAATTTGTAAAAAAATAACCTATTTTAATAAAAAATGTGAAAAAAAAAACATTTATATTTTAAATTTATTCAATTGTGCCAACCCTACCAAAATAGGTATAAATTTTGCTAGCTCTTTAGAAGCTTTGTCTCTGTTCCTTTTCTTTACTCATGTGGTATCAGTCACCTTAGTCTTATGTCGTATGACCTCGTTCCGGATCTTATCCCTTAATGAGATCCCCAACATAGACCTTCCATAGCACGCTGAGTGACGTGTAGTCGGTGGGCCAACTTGACTGTCATGTTCCACGTTTTGGCTCCGTTGTTTAAAACTGATAGAATGCTGCCCAGCCAAGCTGCCCTCTTCTGGCGATTTTCCGCTCGAAGTTGTCTCTACCGAGCTGTAGTACTTGCCCAAGGTAGACGTACTCTTGGACAACTTGGAGCGTAGTGCCCTCGACGGAAATTGGTTCCGAGATGACATGTTCGTTGGACAATACCTTTGTCTTGTCCAGATTCATCCCAAGCCCCACACGTCTTGAGGCAGCGTTAAGACTGTGCAGCATTTTTTGCAAATCCTGCAGCGATTCTGCCATAATAACTATGTCATCGGCAAATCGAAGATGCGTAAGATATTCGCCATTTACATTAATGCCCAGTCCGTTCCAATCCAGCGTCTTGAACCCATCCTCCAGTGCGTTGGTAAACAGTTTCGGAGATATAACATCTCCCTGTCTAACACCTCGGAGCAGCTGGATGGGTTTTGTTCGGTGGTTTTGTACTTGGACGGTATACCCACTAAAATTGCACTTGTACAGGCCATCCTATTCCCTATTCTCGATTATGCAGACTGTTGCTATTTAGACCTCAACGAAAGTCTCTTATGCAAGCTCGAGCGCCTTCAGAACTTCTGCATACGCATCATCTATGGTCTACGTAAGTACGACCATGTCTCCGAACACCGAGCTCTGCTAAAATGGCTACCGATACGACGTCGGCGTGAGTATCACATTCTCACTTTCTTATTTTCTGTGTTATTTAATCCCAAGTCACCACCATACCTAAAGGAGCGATTTCAATTTAGGCAGTCTGCCCTCGGTCACGAAATGCGGTCCTCTAATAATCTCCACCTTATTTTTCCCTTACATTCTTCTCACACATATTCGCAGTCCTTCACTGTGCAATCCATCCGTTTATGGAATTCCTTGCCGATGTCTGTTCGGCAGTCCCAATCACTCACAAGCTTTAAAAGTAGACTAAAAGCCTATCTCCTTTCACTTTAGTTTTCTCCTGTCTTTTCTTCATGACTCTTTCATGTTAATTTGGGTTTGTATATATATATATATATATCTAAGTATATTATGTATTATATAGGATATTATATATAAGTATGTTTATTATTTATACTGATAATTTATATATTATGTATTATTATTATAATAATAATAATAAAATTATTACTTTGTAAGACTCTTCACCGCTTCCCCCTCTCAACTTTTACCTCACTGTCCTCTACCTGAAGGTTGTCTGGAAGAGATCGCTTCAAGCGATAAGACCGCCTAAATTGTACCATTCAAAATGTACTTTTCTTTGTGTACTGCTTGTTTTATGTGGTGTGCAATAAAGAGTATCTATCTATCTATCTATCTATCACCTTCACGTACTGCCAATCGACTTGGCATCGCTGCAAGGACTCCTGTACAGCCCAGGTTTCGACCGAGTCGAAGGCTTTCTCATAGTCCACAAAGGCCAGGCACAGGGGCTGGTTATACTCTTCGGACTTCTGTATAACCTGCCGCACCGTGTGAATGTGGTCTATGGTACTGTAACCTTTGCGAAACCCAGCCTGTTCCGGTGGCTGGAAAGCGTCAAATCTTGCGGAAAGATGGTTTGTGATGACCCTCGAGAACAGCTTGTAGACGTGACTCAGGGGCGTGATTGGTCTATAGTTTTTCAGGAGACTTTGGTCTCCTTTCTTGAAACACAATGCCACCACGCCCCCACTCCACGCTTCCGGAGTTGTCCCATTGGCTATGACGGAATTGAAAAGCCTCTAAGGTTGGCCAAGCACATGTTGGCCTGCAGCTTTTAAGAGCTCAGATGTGATTCCGTCTTCGCCGGGAGCCTCCCCATTACTAAGCTGTCCGAGGGCCGCCTCTATCTCATGCTCCTCCACGTCTGGGAGATCTTCAGTGAAGTGGCGGGTAAGCTTGACTCTTGGATCGTTCGCGTCAGGCTGCGGCTGTAGGGAATGCAATGCGTACAATCGGCCGTAAAAGCTTTCGATTTCGGCCAGAATCTCCGGAACCGATGGGACGATTCTGCCATCCGAGGTTTTCCGCTTTGTCAGGAGACTTTTTCCCAGTCTTTTAGGGAAGACCTTCGACCCCCGATTTTGCTCAATCGCCTCCTCTATGAGGCGGGTATTGTTACTGCGGAGGTCGCGTCTCACCAATCTCCGGGTCTTTTTATGGGTGCCAGACTAAGCTTCCTCCTGCATTTCCCATCGACGTTTCATCAGTTCCAAAGTCCCGCCCGAAAGTTTGGCCTCTCGGCACGCTTGCTTTCCCTTAAAGTGCCTGTTTCCCACTTCGTGTATGACTCCAATCACACCGTCAAGGTCCCTGTCCACGTCCTCAGTAGTTTCCAAAGCAGCGAATCGGTTTCGGAGCTTCAACTGGAATGTTTTGGAGTCTTAGCCGGCCTAGACCAGTGTCGGACGAAGAGTCGACCTCATCATGCGGCTTCTTTCCAGCTTAATGTTGATATTTAGGGTGCCTCCTACCAGTCGGTGGTCGCTACCGGTGTTAAACCTATTTACACAAATTACGTATAGCGCCGGCGCGCTAGACAGATAGTCCACTCTGAACTAAGCGTCATAATCGTCACGCACAGATTGACAATTGCGTTTACTAGAAATCTCGGACGATCGGGGATAGAGCTATAGCGGGCTGTCACTCACGACAGTTTACTACGCATTGATCATTGTTACCTGCAAAAAATGGATAAGCGTTTTTATTACTGCTGCAGTGTGTTTGGATGTTTTAATACAACACAAAATTGTGATTACGCATGTTCTTCAAATTTTCAAATAATATTGAAAGGTATATAAAACTAGCTCTTGGTTTTTTCTTGTTAGTAAAGTAAAGTAAGTAAGTAGTAAAGCTAAAGATAAGTTTAAATAGCGATCAATTATTCATTTCATTGCACATTCAGCAGAAATGGGCTTTCAAATTTTCCCAAGCATATCGTCGCTGGTATAACACCAGTGTTTTACCAACACCAGCGTTGATTAAAAGATAATAGACATATTAAATTATTAATTGGTATTTTTACATTATTGTTGCTAGGATAAACACATCACCTTGAAATGTGAGTATATAACAAGTTTGTACGTATAATTTCTGTCAACCAACGCGCAGCTGCCGCCGCTGGTAAAAACGACAGTCATTGAAGAAGCCAAGTTGAGGAGAGTAAATATTGCTTTGTCTTCCCATTTAGGCTTGGACGTATGATAAGATAAATGTATAAGCTAATCGTTGTATCGGAGTAATAAAGCACACTAACTTATTTCAAAAATTCAGAATAGCAACCCTAGGTAGTCAGCCCAATTTAGGCAGTTGTTTTCAAGAACGGCGGGAGTGGACCTTGTGTTTTTTATTTTATTTTGTGCTATTTACCACAGAGACATCCCTAAATATATGCTTTTGATTTAAACTAAGATATTGGCAAATAAGACTTGATTTTAACCTTTTTCATGTTTTTTTATTATTCAAATAATTCGAATAACATCCAAAAATATTCGAATACCAAAAAGTTTCTAATATTTGCAAGCCCTACTTGCAATCCAAGTACATATGTAGGTAAACATGTTTGCATCTTTATCTCTTGACGCTCTAAGGTTTAGCTAAGCCCTCTAAAGAGTTACAGCTAGTATTTCGTATGGACTTTTGAATGGACGAAATTAGGAAGACAAACAAAGAAAATAGCAGTACCTATCTATCTATCGACTTAATTCATTACAACGTAGAAAATAAATGAAGTGCTCAGGTAGATGGTAGTTTTCTATAATTAATTGAGAGAATTGTCGTCTCGAATATATTGAACAGCATTCCTTCTAGTTGTGTAGATATTTCCTGTAAAACACATAAAATACTTATTGTTTAATGCTACTTACACACCACGGTGAAAAAGCTAACTCTATAACTACAGTGTGTCGTCTGTCTGTCATTAGCTCATCATGCTTGTGGTCTGTAAAGGATTATTTTAACTTTTGGCCTAAGCTTTTCATTTAAAAAATAAGTTTAATAAAAAACTAAAAACCGACTTCAAAATGAAACTAAAAAGCGAACAATAATATTGACTAAAACATACCTAATCGGTTCTTTTTGTTGTCGGTGCCAGCCATCGAGAGTTAACATGTGTTCATTCGCACAGACTCCAACAAGAACTGATTAGGTATGTTTTAGTCAATATTATTGTTCGCTATTTAGTTTCATTTTGAAGTCGGTTTTAAGTTTTTTATCAAACTTATTTTATTTCACAATTTTAAGTGTTAAGTCCTCTATTTTTCCCCTTCTAACTCCGCCAAAAATGACTTTACAGCAAAGTGACCAAGAGAAATGTTGTTCTTCTGTGGACCACCCACCCAATGGTATAATAAAAATAGGGTGCTATTAATGATCAATTTTTCGACAAAATTTATCACGTCCCAGACGCCTTTAAAATAAGCTTCAGTTTTCACCTTCCAACTCCGCCAAAAATGACTTAACAGCAAAGTAACCTTAGCTAATGTTGGTCCTCCATGGACCCCCCATCGAATGGTATGATAAAAATAAGGTGTTATATTGGGTCAATATTTCGACGAAAATTTGTAAATCTTAAGGAAAGGGTTTTCCTACACTCCAACCAGAACGGCGGCTATTTTTGATGTCGTAACCATAGGAAAAGTTCTTGCGGTAAATACAAAGTCAATTTAAGAAAGGAACTTTTAATAAAATAACCAAAACATAAGTATAACATATCTTATCTATAATCAGCCGTGTTAAAATCATTGCTGTTTTCAATTGCTCTATGCTTTTTTACCCGACTGCCAAACGAGGGTTATGTTTTTCGAGCGTATGTATGTATGTATGACTATTTGTTTGGCATGCCCTACAGCCTAAGCCGTTTAACGGGTTTTAAAGTATAATATATCAATAGATTCGTCTCAATTGTTGAAGTGACAAGGGGTATGTTATATTCCGAAATTCCCACGGGAACAGAACTTACGCGGGAAAAACGGAATAGCAATACTGATAAACCGATTTTGAAACTTTCTTTTATTACTTAAGGGTCACATATTTTCAGTGCTTATAGTATTCAATACTTTATTTTCCAAAATTCCTACGGGAACAGGCAATAAAATACACTGAAACAATGGGAAGGAAATACCGTTTAATGGATTTCAACATATGATATGTCATTAGATTTGTCTCAGTTGTGGGAGTGACATAGGCTATGTTGTTACCCGGAATTCCTATTGGTACATGAATTAAACGGAAAAACCCGATTTCAGATACTACTTACTCGAGTTTAAACCTTTTTTTAAATAAAGAGTTACAAATAATAAGGCTTTATAGTTCATTGGGAAGTACGTAAGACTTTTTAGTTTGTAGTGTTCTACTCACACTACAAACTAAAAAGTCAAAAATAAAATTAATTAATTCAAATATTCAAAGAAACTCGATTGCGTAAAAATTAAACTTAAAAGATGAAAACAAGATTTAAAGAATCAATTTGCAGTCGGAGGCATCAAATCCATTAACAGCATAATGATGATTGACTTGGTTCGCATGCACTGCGTTAGTACCTAATTAAGTAATTTCAATCCGTGTAGAAAAAGTCGAATCAAGTAACATGGATTTGATGCCTCAGACTGCGAATTGATTCTTTAAATCTTGTTTTCATCTTTTAAGTTTACTTTTTACGCGGTCGCGTTTTTTTTAGTTTTTAATTAATTAATTTTATTTTCGGACACCAAACGAGGCGGCCATCTGATTATTGGAATAACAATTGTGGCGGGCGCTAAAGGCGAGCCTCACAAAGCAATTGTCGCGGCCCCAAACCTACTATCAGCATCCTACTAATGGTTGTGAACGGGCTTGTGTCCAGTGTACCAAGACTACCAAGCTGCGAATCCGCTGAGGTGGTGCGCCACCTGGCCGGGCCTGCCAAAACAGACGGGACTGCTGTCGAACTCCTTCCTAGCGGACCCAATCTAGAAGTGGTCGGACTCGAAGAAAGTGGTAATTTTATTTTATAACGTTTAGACGTTCTTAATTAATTTTAGATATAATTCGGATTGGAAAAACAGACCTAAAAAAAATCACGTCTTTTTATACAAATTAATCCGGCTAAAATATTTTTTTTATGATAATGGTTGAATTTACATGTTTATGTTTATCATAATAATAAATGGTCTCTGTTTAAACAGTAAATCACCAATATATTGGACTTCCGATCTTTTTTATCAGTTATGTGTAAACCACCGATTTGTCGAGTTGCTCTGATTTATTGTGATTACTTGTAGCGTCATGAAGTTGTACTTACGTAACTGTGAGTTGTCGATGTAATTTAAAATTAGTATAATCCGGTGTCGATCCGATCCCACTTACATCAACATCCCAAACGGTATTCTTTTTCAATTGGGCTACAGAGCATTGTAAATATGTTATTTAGTCTAATATTTATTTATTGTTTTTTGACACAATATTTAATAGGCAGTCGTGTAATTTTTTTACTTACCTACTGCCGTAAACAACAGTTGTTATTGTTTATTTTTGCTAAACGTGCCAATTTAAGTTACGTTTTACGATATTGGCATCGACCTACTATTTGAAGAAATAAATGCCAGCGATTTGGAATGGCGAGTACTTACCTATGTACCTACCTACTCGCAACGCTCTTTAGCGCTCGTCATCCAAATATGATCGCGGTGCACATGAACTCTCATCAAATATGCAAGGTGTGCTTATCGTACTATATTAACCAAGCCGGACCGCAACAACTGTATAATATAGGTACTCCTTCGATGGCAAACCCAGTTTGAATTAATGCACTACTTACCTACTTTGTTTTTCCTCCTAATATCTAAATTTTTCGTAGCAGGAGGATAAGTTTGGTGGACGCAACGCAATTGCAAAAATTAAAGCAATGCCGTCAATTAAAATGCTTAACCTTGTTTTACCTTTTACCTTAGGAGAATACCAATTTAGATGTATCACAAACAAACAGCTGAGTACTAGATGCTAATCTTCAATACAAGTTAAATGGTAAATCTTTAACTAGCTAAGCAGTTAGCCAGTTTAGTAACACATTTACGGTGCCTACGAGGAAAAGCATAATACTTAATTGTATTCTTGGACGTATGATGTTATGTCCGAGGTTGTCTAGGAATATCCACAGAGAAGTGTTGTTGGGTACCTAAACACTTACTGATACAATGAATTGCTGGTTCTTTTTTTTTATTATATCTAATTATGACTTTCCACTAAATTAAAAGTCAATTAATTTTTATTTCTTTATAAAGACCCTTGACCCTTTATCCGCAGAGACTTAACTCTCTCTTCTCTGTAATCAACAGCAGGTAACTGCTGTGCAGCTTTAAAGATTAAAGAAAATGAAGCCGGCATTATTTAAAACTTATCGAAAATTGTAAGTAAAATAATGAATGAGATTTTTAATAAATTAGTATC
Organism: Anania fuscalis; assembly: GCA_950371115.1. NCBI lineage: Eukaryota > Metazoa > Arthropoda > Insecta > Lepidoptera > Crambidae > Anania > Anania fuscalis. The sequence continues at coordinate 11,219,800 of OX493335.1, read as the reverse complement.
GTTTTTGAACTGACTCTGTGCGACTTTGTGCAGTGCTTTTGTATCAATTCCAAATGATTTAAAATTGCATGCATGCAAGTATGCATATAATCAAGCATGCAAAAATACAAACATGCATGCAAACAAGTAAATAACATGTATGCAAGCATCATTCATGCAAATAAACTAGCATTCATTTCTCTTCTCGGGCGCTTTAGGAAGAGCAGCATCTTCCTTGATACAGCTCTTACGTAACAAATCGGCAACAAAACAGGTTCGCCGTGCTGGAGGCGACTAGCCTTAGCGGAAAAATCTCTGCCCGGCGTTTAAATTTTTTGAACTTGAGAGTCGCAAAAATAACATTTCGTATCATTAACATTCATTCAGTTCGTTTAATTTGTGATTTTAATAATTTGTTTTTTTTTTTAATTATGCAGTTCGAATTGATACGTAAATTGAAATTAAATAAGTACCTACTTATTTCAGAATAGTAGGCTGTTCCTGATTTACAGAAGTTCTTTTTGTCATATTTACCATTGAGTTTCAATAACTTCTTACGCAATCTTTAAATTACTTGTGAAATCAGAACTTTATCGCTACTTTAGTCGCGTTTCGACCACGTGCTTGTGCAGCAATACGAGTGACTGCATCAACACAATCTTTCACTTTATCGATGAAAAAGTACGACTACATCCAATATAAATACATCTTTGAATTTATACAAACACCTGTCATAATTTCAGTAATTGTGATTAGGATGTTCCTGTAGCGCGTATAACAATCGTGCATAATGAAAATGTCTAGGAAAACAGATTATTTGAGAACCAGAAACCCTTTTAGATTAGACAAGGCTTTACAAGATATATTTTCTATACCTTATGTCAAAACTTGTACAGGAATTGTGCACATGCAATTATTTAATCTTAAAAAAATAGATTAGTTTTACATTATTTTATCCAAAATAGCAAGCAACTTACAAGGTGGCTCAGAAAAACACGTCGAAGTCTATGAACATTTATATATTAATTTTCAGCACACCTCAGTAGGTGCTTATTCGGTGCGAAACCAAAGATCATTTATGTAAGGATACCTCCCAAATAACTTTCTATTTTAACACTAAACAACAAAACAATTACTTAGTTACTTAGATTTGTATTCATTTGCTATGCTAAAACGCTCGCTTCGCAAACCAATATCATTTAAATATTCAATAATTATTAATAACCTGTGCATAACTCGACAAAATAAAACATTTTATGTCGCAATCACGCGCAACACGATTGAACCGTTTTGCAAAATTCAGCGTTACCTACTTATACCCGTTATGCTGGGGCTTCACCTGCGTGACGCCTAACGTTCGAATAAAGGCATGATTAGCGTTAACTAAATTAAAGCATTAAGCTACACGCTAAGTGCATGGCCACACTTATTTGACGTTTGATTCTAGCGTCTGGCGACTTAGCTAGCGTGTGATCTGTGAGTGTGTCTTTAAAATAAAATAAAACGCTTCCAAGAACTCAATACTTTTGTTATTTTGTCTACTCCATCCTAACTTAATAACTATGCACTTTAAAATTTATTTCACAAAGAGTTTTTGAATGTGACCGTGTTTTAACATGTTTAGTGAAGTAGGTGTAGCCACAACAACGCACTAAACGCCCGCTTAATCCCTTTGATGTGTCAAAAGTTACCGCCGTCCAAGCTATCGCCTAACGTCTAATGTTATCGAAGCAAATTAGCGCACAAAGACCGGCCACACCTGCGTATTACGTCAAATAGAGCACTAATTAAAGACATTAGACGCAGGTGAAGCCCCAGCATTAGAGTGGTCTGAAATCAGCATGTTATCAAAACGTGTTAGTGATAGGCTGTCAGTAAGCTATCGCGCGTATTGTGCTTATCCGCAGGCAGTCAGTTCAAGGTTTTGAGTGCCCAGACACCCATTGATTCATGGTGACGTCACGTAACCCAACCCGCTAGTAGAGCGGGCGCCGCCTGCAAGCCTGCCACAGTCGCTCGGCGAAGGCGTTCCACACGCTCGGCCGGCCGCGTGCTCTGTGGATCTCCCATTCCCTATCGATCGCATTCATTCACAATGTTTTGACGACGGATAGTAAATTATTAATTGAACCCGCCGCGATCACAAACCAACTTCCAGCTTTAACTGACTTTCGATACAAGAAGTTTTTACTGTTCGTAATTTCGCCAGTGAAAGTTTAAGTTGAGGTTGCTTTTAGTTATATTTACTTGTAGAATACTTTTGTAGTAAAATAAAAAAATACATCATGAAGGATAAAAGAACAAGGTAAGATATATTTTTTTTTTAATTATTGTACAATATCATAAATTCCACTTACTAAAGTGTAATATAATATGGGGCTGCCCCATGGATAAATTACAAAAACTGATTATGTAGGTACTACTTACTAATGAACTTCCAATTGAGGTTTTATGGTACGAGTTATTTAGAACTAATAGAAATGCAATCCGAGCGAGCCAAAAATATATTTTTAAAAAACTTTAGAAATGTCAAACTCGAAGTGTTTATGAGCACAACTTCTTCAATCTTGTTTGATTAGTCTGCACATCAAGCTCACTTGCAGAACCTTCTCAAATCTCTATGTAGCCTTGACCTGGTTTTAAATGTCATTCTGTCACGTTGTAAGTTGACAGAGTCGGAATAATGATTATTAAAAATCTAGATCTAGGCAAATTAGAACAAGTAAATTGCTATTTTTGCGCAAACGGTGCGGACTACCTATTCTTACTTATATTATATTACCTTGATCAGTGCTTATATTAAAAACGCAAAAAGTTATATATTTGAATGTTTGTTACTCTTTCACGCAAACACTACTGAACGGATTTAGATGCAATTGCACACATATAGAATATGATCTGGATGACAATTTAGGATACCTACTTTTTATCCCAGGCAAATGTTCCTGTGGGATATTTTACTATGTAATGTTCTTTATTTGAACGTTTTTATCATATCAAACATCCTATACGTAATCCACGCAAACGAAATTGCGGCACAGTATAAAGTATAAATATTTAATTAATTTAAGTACTAGTCAAAATAAATTAACAAAACAATGTATGGTCTGTTTACAGGTTTTTCTACATGATACCTATTATTATTATTAGAATCCTCTTTGAAGCAAAATGGTGCTAAGAGATCTAATCTTAGTTCAATTCTAATATGTTATACATAACTTAATTTGTTAACTAATGCAATAGCATTAGTTAACAATAAAAGTATCCTAAATATAGGATACTTTTATTGTTAATTATCTAAAATAAAACATTGGCAATGATGATAAAATGATTTGAACGTTTTTATCATATCAAACATCCTATACGTAATCCACGCAAACGAAATTGCGGCACAGTATAAAGTATAAATATTTAATTAATTTAAGTACTAGTCAAAATAAATTAACAAAACAATGTATGGTCTGTTTACAGGTTTTTCTACATGATACCTATTATTATTATTAGAATCCTCTTTGAAGCAAAATGGTGCTAAGAGATCTAATCTTAGTTCAATTCTAATATTTTATACATAACTTAATTTGTTAACTAATGCAATAGCATTAATTAACAATAAAAGTATCCTAAATATAGGATACTTTTATTGTTAATTATCTAAAATAAAACATTGGCAATGATGATAAAATGATCTTTGAGTCTACATTTTCATTTCAAAGCTTTATTGTAGAGACGTAAAACACAAATTCACATCTATTTCAATATCATTAGGATTTTTTACATTAATGTTATCAATTTAGTTTGAAAAAGTGTTTTCCTTTTGCAATTTTTAAGTGACTTTTAAATCGTAAAACAATTAAGAATATCGAATATCGGGATTTGTACACCAACTACTTGCATAGTGGCTAAAATATTACTTATTTATTAACTATGTAAGTATCGGTCACTATTTACCTAAGGTTTACCTCGTAAGAAATTCCAATAACTTGATGTTGCTAATGTACCTAAATCATGCATGTTTTTGTGACTAAGGTTAACTTTTTCTCACCGAAGAAACTTAGTTACTTACTGTTACTCTGGACTGGATTTAGAAATAAATATTGATTATTATATTTTATATTATTTGTTTGAATTTTCATGGTTGCGTTGAATGGACCACTACAGAAAATTTCCTAAGTCCAATGATAGCAACTCACTGGTCCAATTAAAGAAACAGTGGTCCAAAGAAAGCGACCATGGCAGAACCGTTTTTTTATATTTTCTCTCTTTATAATCAATGCTATAAAAATCATAAATGACACATGCAATTTCTTTTAAGTAAGGCTTATTCAAATGTTAAATCACGTTTTTCCTACCTATCAAATTGCAGCTGTTATGTCAATTCAAAGTTAAGTGGTCCAATAGTGGCAACCTTACCCTACTTTGCTTTGTATTCAAATTCGAAATATTTTACTTCCTGTACTAAATACAGTAGATTTTGGCTATAAAATAACAGACAGACATCGGGAAGCGAACTTTGTTTTATATTATGTAGTGATGAAATAACAACGCTTGATAGAAACCCCACTAGTGCTCAGAACTTCTTTAAAATCTTTTACCTGAAAAGTTCCAAGACCGGGACTTAAATTTTTTGCCTCAACTCGATGACACGTCTCGCCGCCGTTACCATGAGGCACAACGATGCTTTAGTAATAATGTGCACCGTTATCTGTCGGTTGGGGCTTCTGTGAAGAATTAATAGTAATATTATTTGTATCTCTTCTTCTAGAAACCACGGCACGTAATGTAATCGATCCTAATTATTTTTTTGTGATACGATAATAAGTTGAGATAATATACACTTAGCGAATACTATTTGCCCGAAGTTCGGATAAAAATATATATTGGGACCAGCGCTTAATTTAGACCTATTTACAAAAATAAATAGATTTTTATTGTTATTTTATCTCTACGCCAAGAACAAGAATTAAAAAAAAGAATGAAGATGCAGCCAAAGTTCACCCGCTATTATAGGTGCAAACCGTGCAAGGACTTTATGAGATAATATAAATATAAAGAGAAATAACTGTTACCGGGGTATTTTATTGGAACACCAATACCGATACACCCAACCATGACCCCTGTAACATCAGTTCGGGCTAACTTGGGTACTTTACATAATTCCAACCAAAAGCGTAAGCAGCACAAAACTAAATTATAAAATATTTTCTTCTTTGTCTGCATTTGACACTGAATTAACGAATCGTCTTTTTGATAGCCCAATTTGGACTGATGACTTGTAACCTTAGCTTGTAACTCAAGACATCGTTCATTATTTATGCATGACGCAATATTTCAATAAGGTACAGTGACTTGTCTTATTTTAGTTACATGTTCGTAAATTATTTGTCTGGCAACTATGATTTACGTAGTTATTGAAACGAATATTTAAATTTAATGTAGAGGTGCAGGTTTAATATAAACAGACTTTTTCTTGAATCCACCCGGGCTAAAATGATGTTAAATCGGTGGCCAAAAAGCTATAGAGAAAAAAAGATAGAGTATGCACTTATAAAATTAAACATAAAATCATAGAAATAACATGGTAATCAACTAAACAACCTCGACTATCCTGACAAAGTAACGGGCCGTCTATCGCCTACTTAGACGTCGCACAACATTTTGCAAAAATACCTAATAAAACCGGCCAAGTTCGAGTCGCACTCGCGCACGAAGGGTTCCGTACCATTTTCTAAAAAAACGGCAAAAAAAAAAAACGTTTGTTGCATGGAAGCCCCCTTAAATATTTATTGTATTCTATTTTTTAGTATTTCTTGTTATAGCGGCAACAGAAATACATCATCTATGAAAATTGCAACTCTCTAGCTATCACGGTTCATGAGATACAGCCTGGTGACCGACGGACAGCGAAGCCTTAGTAATAGGGTACCGTTTTACCCTTTGGGTACGGAACCCTAAAAAACGAAAAAGATAGAGAATAAAGAAAATTATACTGTATTGCGCGGTCTAAAATAAAATCAAAACTCTGTCTACCAATGGAGAATTTCCAAATAGTTATGTTAAAACTACGGTTCAACAATTGAAAATAGATTAAAGAAACATTTTATCATAAAACATTTAATTAAAATTAATTTGAAATTGAAAGTAAGCATCATTTACTTGTTTTGGACACGTTTCTAATTCAGCGCAATTTCTAATTCCATGCACATAATAATAAATGTAACAGATTCAAATTGTTAAATAATACGTTTGCTTCAAATTTTGTTTGACGACTTCTATTATTTAGCCAAAGGGCGAGCACAGACTTGCGTCGCCATCCCTGTAGTCCCGGTTTCGATTCCTGGTCGGGTAAAGTAGGAAACGAACTTATAGCTTTATCTCGGATCTTGGTGTTGTGCGTTGTTTTTGATTTATATAACACAAGCACTTTAGCTACTACCTTAGGATCAGAGCAATGTATCTGATGCTGTCCAATATGTATTTTTATGTATTTTATTTTGGGACGCTATCGCCACTCAGTGCGAGGCGAGGCAACAGCTTGATGATGCACGCTTGCTTGCCCTAAGGAGACAAATATAATAAATTAATTATACTAGACATAACACTAACATATTGAAAAATTCACAAATAGTGTCAAAAAGCTCAGCATTTGTCGTTACAGCCAAAGACATACGACGCTGATTTTCAGCTTAGACTCTCTAATCTTTTAAAAAAAAACTCTACCTAATGCTGAGTGTAGCTAAGAAGACCAAGCCATTCTTCACGATCATATCTCGACTACAATTTTGAATTTTAAGCAATAATTGATTTGCACTAATTTCTTATAACTTCCTACCTGAATACCGCGTTATAGAACACATATACACTGTATTAGTTTGTACCTTAATTTCAAAGAAAGTAGCAGGAAGGTATTTCTACAAAGTTTTTGTTTTGTACTGATAAAAATCATAGCGCAGTGCCAGACTATAAATTTTAATAGTAATAATATTTATTTCTCGCCACAAAGTAGAAAGTAGTTTCAAGTAAGTTTTGCAAGTGTTGCAATAATTATGGCAAGACTATAAGTAGACTGGCGATCTATGATAAGTAGGTAAATAATATACTAACATACACTGCTTCAAATTTAAATATCATACGATAAGCTGAGTCTGTTTTTTTATTATTTAAAGATAATGTTACAATTTATTTGCAAATAAAAATCTAGGTACATATTGAGTTTGTTGATTTAAAACGGGGTGAAACAGACCAACTACATTTCACAGGTATTTATTACTAAGTTTATTTAATGTCTTTGTTATACTATATTATAATAATAAGTACTTATACTCTCTAAACTAGGAAATTTATATAAATACATATAATATCCGTACAATATCTATTCAAGCTATAGCCGCGAAGAGCTATATTGATACAACATTGTTGATATTATTTTAAGAGTTGATAAATAGCATTTACATACACAGACATAGTAGCCACATTTTGTAAAATTAAAAGGATAAAAGCGATATGCTTTTTATAATTGTTAAAGTAAGTAACTTCCTCGGGTAAATAATACGGAAATCTAAATTTTAATGACGTCATTTTAAAAATACACATTTTTCATCTTTACTGTCAAATAAATTTACATTCTCACACAAAATTAATATTGATAATAAATATCAGTCTCTTTGAGTATCGATACGTCGGTAAAAAAACTTACGTCATCTATTTTAATATCAGTGTAAACATGATAATATTTTTATTTTATTTCCTGGATTTAAGAACAAGTTGGTGCGAAATTGACAGATTTGACAAGATTTGACAGATTTGAGATTGTTTTAAGAGTTAATGGTTTCCAGTTCTGTATTCTTTCTCTCCTTTCTCCAAAAAATATGAGCTCGTGCTTTCCGCAAGGCAGCGGGTCGTACGAGAACCTTAAAGGCAAAAACGTTCTTTTGACAAATCTTTTAAATGAGCTTAAAAAGATTTAGCTGAGTGCAGTTTTTCATTATTTTAATCTATCCTGACTCGACACAAAATATTGAGTCCTTATAAAGCGTGTACTGTGACCTAAGGGTTGAATGATAAGGGAGTTACGCCTCAGTCGTGTCGAATATCCTCGGAAGCGAGACGCCAACTAGCTTTTGTACTCCTAATTAGTTAAATAGTGCCTACAGTGTATAATAAAATGGTGCTACTAGTATTTGGCTACGCGCTGTACTGCCGACGAAAATTTAGAATAGTCAAAGTTCAAAGGTATAATATGCATGCATCTTATTCATTTTACTTAATTATTTTGTATTGAATAACTTGTAATAAGGGTTTATCAATCAGTTGCATGACTCGCCTTTTTTATAATTATGTGCTTTTTCTAGCATTTGTTACAAAGTCCTGTTGGTTATTTAACTTAAATAACTGACTTCGTTTTTACGTACGTATGTAGGTAGGTACTAGCTGAGGGCCACACCACCATTAAAACCAAATTTTCAATTGATAATAGTTGAACTTTTTAGTTAAGTAAGAGAAAATTGAATCCCATCTTTTTAAGTATTTTGTAATTGTCTGTTTACTACATGTTTACTTCTAAAAAAAGATAATAAATAAATAAATATTAGACAACATCACATACATTGCTCTGATCCTATGGTAAGTAGCTAAAGCACTTGTGTTATAGAAATCAGAAACAACGACGGTACCACAACACCCAGACCCGAGACAATATAGAAAAGTTCGTTTCCTACATTGACCCGACCAGGGATCGAACCCGGAACCTCAGAGATGGCGACACCATATTAGTCCGGCGTGCTCGCCTCTCGGCTACGAAGATAGGTTTAGATTGTGCATGTCACACTACATCCAAATAATAACTTCAAATTATCTCTTTTACTAACTTACAGAGAAGAACCCCTTTGACCAAAGCGCAAATTAAATACGGGAAACAATAATATTTTCTTATGAGCTGTAGAGAAAAGCTGAACAAATATTTTGTTTTGTGTTCACTCATTGGTATCTCATGTTTAAATATCTTAACCAATGCAACGTCGCGTCTTAAAAGAACTGTTTACATTTTTGTTCGGCGCATAATTAGTGTTGACAGTTGATAACGCAATGATTTGAGTAATAGCATAGTAGAGATAAACTCGCTTTTCGATCTACAGACCGCTTTGATCGGCCAAGTTTGCATAAACAACTCGAACAAGCCATTCTTTGACTTCACTCATTAATATTATTGCGGAATAATTTCAGGAGCCTTGTGGTAGGATTGGAGACACTATCATTAGGTATAAACAATATATTGGTGATACGTACTTATGCGACCTCAAAACAGATAGACTCGACTCAATTTAGACGAATTATGTAATGGTTTTTGTTAGTTCTTCAGCTAATGCAAACTCATAATGAAATAAATTTTGAGCAAGACAAAAATTGATTAAAAATATTTTATATTCTATTCTATAAAAAATCATGAAAATAATTCATATTCATAATTACCTGAAACAGTAGATTCACCCAACGAAAATAGAAAGTAACTGGCAAAAACCATACAAGTTGTTATTATGACAAAGGACTCTACAAAATTATTTATCACTACACAGCACGGGTATTATGCAACATGCCTACAAAATTCATTGATACCTACTCCAAGATATCGCAATGCAAAATCTTATTTACCTAGGAACTTTTAATGTCTGTGTATTGTGTCGTGTCTGGATGAGCACACGATGTATCTTTAAGAGACGATACATGGTACAACTAGATGATGTACATATACTATTATGTACAGTTACGAACATAAAAATAGATACATTTTCATGAGACTTTAAGCCTTATTACAGTGGAATAGTTACGAAGTGTTTAGATTTGAGATTGCTTGTGACTGTACTAACATACTAACTATCTTTCTTATTATTGTCTTTATTTGTTTAATTAAAAACATAATGACATGCTTTTCGCACGTTCGGCTGTCTAGGAGCCATTTATTTTAAGATTTGGCTCTCACTATCACTTTCAAGGTCAAAATAGAAATTCTATCGCTCTGCTAATTATTTTGGCATGGAGTCTCATTTTATCTGCAAATATTAGTAAAGCAAGCCTGTTCTTGACCTCAGGTAGGCCATTTTAAGACCTATTTATAAAGCAAAAGTTAGTATACCTAAGTATATGAAATTATAAGTGGGTATATTTACTGAACATGTACTTCATAAGTCATACATACCTACATCAATTGCTGAAGTACTCAATTAAGATAGTGACTAATGAAACATGGTATAAGGTAATTGAAAAATTATAGTTAGACAAATAACCGTTATAATGAAAAGTCTATTTACTCGTTTTTATTTAATAGTGCTTATACGAGTAACCTAAAAAAAACATATATGATCACATTGTTTGCTTGTACAATTTAATAGTAAAAATATACCAAGTATAAGGTTACATAATATTACAAGGCCATAAGTTGAATGGCCTAAGATCATAATACCTATGGCAGTGGCGTGCATTGGTTTTATTTCGAGGTAGGCAGTAGATACTTACTAATGAGTTTTATTGATGAAAATCACTGGTTTTCAACAATATTACCCATTTGTAAGTACCTACTGCCTACCTCATTTCATTTAACAGGTAGGCACTGGCTAATTGCCTATATGCACCGCACGCCCCTGACCTATGGACGAAGGACCTAATTTCAAAACATCTAATGTCATGAGACCTAACCGTTGTTATACCTAAGTATATAATGCCTATATTTAAATGACTTAGTGGACGAAAGGCCTAATATTAAAATATCTAATGGTCATTAAACCTAACCATTGTTAGACCTACTTTTGCAATGTCTTAGTTTAAATCATCTCATGACGGAATAGCACTTAAGAGTATCAAGTAATCAGTGTAATATCTAAAGTAGTCACAAATCTCATCTGGATTAGGTTAGGTTAGAACAGTGACCACACAAAGCGCGAAGCCGAGCGAGTGGAGCGAGCGTGCGCTCGCTGGCCGCTGCCGCGGCACGCTCGCTCCGCTCGCTTGGCTTCGCGCTTAGTTACAATTTCAGCTTAAAATTAAAAACTACAAATTTAATGCTCGTAAGAAGGTCAAAGCACTTCACGTAATTACATCCACAAATATGATTGATGTTTTAAATATATATTGATAAACAAGTAAACAAGCGTATAGGACTTAAATATATTTACTCGTATATTATTACAGTTAATCTTATAATCTTATTAATACGGTCAGGATTGTTCTCGGTGTTAATAAGGTTATAAAATGGCATGGAAGAAGGAAGTAAATGCGCAAACTTGTTGATACAAAATGCCCGTTCTTCTAACGAACTTTAATAGTTCCGGCTGAATAGTCTCCTTTAAATTAGTTCTGTAAGCTCGCCCCTAAGTTTATCCGTAGATTTTCTGCTCGCAATCGCAACTTTCCTTTTTATGTAAATTGTAAAATGTGAATCCAATCATGGCTCCACGAAATAAAACAGACGGCGGCGACTCTGTTACGGATGATGGTTGGCAACAACAGCAGAAGTTGCTCTTTCATTCGTGTAAGTTGTGAAATCGACTTTACTCCTGCCATAAAAGTGTACAAGCGGAGAAGTAGTGTATTGGAATTGCATCGGCATCGTGCGGGGTGATCAGTGTTGGGTTCGTTATCGTGCCGTGCAACGTCGTGGCAGCGCTGCGGAGTGCGGAGTCTCGCTGGGACGCGTCGGCGGCGTGTCGTATCAGAGCCGCCATCCGCAGAGATGACTATGCCCGCTCTCATTCATTAGAGGGGCGAAGGGGCCGGGGCATTAAAATCATTGTAGTACTAGCACCATACTATAACGGTTCACAATATAAGTAGGTACTACTAGTACTAGCACTATACAATAACCCTCTTATTCCAAAACAAAGTTTAAACTTAGTACTCAGTTTAGGACTGGTATTAAACCATGAACTAATATACACGCTATTACAAAATGAAGTTTATCGATGGTTCGAGAATTGTCTATAGTATCAAAGTTAAACCGCCATGACCCCTAGTTTAAATCTGGTACCAACCTCAAAACGTCAAATTTAATTCAGAAGTTGACATACGCGTTTGTGTTTTTATTTGTAAAATCGTCAAAAATGGAAATTGATTCAATTGATTTAATGGATTTCGATGATTTGGAGGACTGGGAACGCAGCGGCGTTCCAATAGATACCGTATTCATTTGAATCCTTTTGATTTAGATGACGAATTTTTCGCTACAAATATAGGTAATTTGAGTAGTACAAAAATATAGAACAAATATTTAATAAATAATGAACAAAGCGTCTTTATTTTATGATTTTACTGGAATCGTTTATTATTTCGATGACAGAAGTACTCGAATTTCGCGCGCCGCTTACTCGTTTCCGTTTTACTTTAGCTCGATAGTTAATAATATGTACCTTTTAAAAAACTTGATCGTAGGACCAAAATGCAGTTGTTACAATTCAATTCAATTCATTTTATTTATTTCAGGCATAGCCCATATAATATTAGTATACAATCAGTCTTATAACTATGGTTAGTAAACAAAAAGAATAAAATAACATGACGTAGATATAAATTAAAAATGGGTATGAGAGACCACCCACTTTTGTATGAGTGGTGACTCCCAGCGATCCAGAAAGACCCTCAGTATACTGTTGGAGGTGCCACGAAGACGCACCATAGCAGAGGCAATATTGAAACAACTGTCAATAGAAAATTGTACGAATTTCATTAAAAAAGCGATTATTAATAATTATTTTTTCTATAAATAAGTAACAACATTTTGTGAAAAGGAACGGCGCATCAAATGCTGAACGAATAAGTGAATGATAAACTGACATTTGCTGCTTATAATCTGTGGCACTGGATAAGAGTTTCGGTACTATTAAGTCCTTGTTTGGGCTACGATTTGTAATATGCTAAAATTTTAGTACTGTAATAAGCCTTAGTACCGTAATAAGCCTAGACTTTTAAGTCCTGGCTCAAACCCGGTACTAACGTATTTTTTTGTAATAAGAGGGTAAAGGTTTACAATAGCACAATTTATAAACGAAAAATATAATTTGTGCGGTCACTGTTCTAACCTAACCTAATCCAGGTAATATTTGTGATAAGTTTAGATATTTTTGGTAACTTTGTTGCGTTTCGTTTGTAATGTTTAAATATTATTTATATAAGTTTTCTAAATACTCAACAACTACTTAATCTTCCCTACAAGTGAAGAGTACCTAATCTTTGAGCGAAATACTTGTTTACGTAGGTTTACCGACTTAGGTGCTTTGAAATTAGATACATTATGTCAAAAAAGTTTCGAGAATTGATGATTTGTTTATGGTTCTAAATTCAAAATTATATTTTTTTGTTGTTGTTAGATTGGCACAACTGTTTTCCATTTTAGCGCGGAGTTAGAGTTACATCTGATGATTAGATTAAATACAGTATTATTTTTAGTATTATTTTAAGAGTTTGTCTTAAATTTTGCATCGCCAATGGGATTTCGTGTTCGGAGTCTCTTAAAATGTTACAGAAGGCTTACGGTTTATGAGTGGTACAAAGCGTTCAAAAGCGGTCGAGATGTGATGTAAGATTTGCCTCGCTCTGGTAGGCCATCAACGTCTGCTACTGAAGATAACATCGCAAAAGTAAAGGAAATAGAGACTGAAAATCCTCATTCAAGTTTGAGAGAGCTAGCCGTCGAACTTCCTGTGTCACACGAGTCGATTCGTACCATTTTAAATAATCAATTGGGTATAAAACATGTTTTTTTTTTTTATTCAGGACAACAAACAGTCTTACAATGATTCTTAATTTAAAATACTACATTACTATACATATAAGTAATTGTAGGACCAACAACATTGTCCACATAGAGATAGTGATATTTAAGTTGAGAGCAGACATCTGATGAAGTTAAAATAAAACTAAAACTATGTTGCCGCTCGGCTAGTCCCAAAAGACCTGAATTTTCTCCAAAAACTCAATAGCAAAAGAGTCGCTGAGGACATGCTAAAACGAGTCAATTCCGACCCAACATTCATGAAACGCATTGTTACTGGTGACGAGACGTGGGTTTACGAGTTTGACATGCAAACTAGTCAACAAGCTTCGGAGTGGCGCCTTCCAACTGAACCGAAACCGAAGAAACCGCGCCAAATTCGATCGAAAGTCAAAGTTCTTTCACTGTCGCGGTGTTGTGCACTCAGAATTCTTGCCAGAAGTTCAAACGATAAAAAAGAGTATTATTTAAGCGTTGTGCGGCGTTTAAGAGAGCAAATTAGACGAAAAAGGCCAGATCTGTGGAATGAAAATTCTTGAATTTTGCACCACGATAATGTTCCTTCCCATAAGGCCATCATTGTGAACGAATTTTTGACCAATAACTCAACAAATACCATCGAGCAGCCACCTTATTCACTAGATATGGCTCCAGCCGACTTCTTTTTTTTCCTAAACTCAAATGTCCACTTCGTAGCACCCGGTTTCATTCGGTAGAAGACATAAAGGAGAATTCGCGGCGAGAACTGAACTCGATTCCGGAAAAAGCGTTTAAAAAATGTTTTGATGATTGGATTATTCATTGGCGTAAGTGTATCGCTTCTGAAGGAGCATACTTTGAAGATGATAAAATAAATTTGGATGAATAACTAACATTTTGTATATTATTAATCTTTTCCCGGTACTTTCTTGAAGGAGTAGTATCTCGTCTAAGGTGTATTGTTCTTAGGTTAATCGACTTTAGGTAAACCATCCATTAGGTATTTCAACTATTGTATGTTATAAACTTAGGTATTATGAGCATTAGGTGTTTTAAAAATTAAGTCTTTTGTCCATAGGTATTATGACCTTAGGCCTTTCAACTTTAGGCCTTGTAATATGTAACTAAGTATAAGTATGCTAGGTGCTGCCAGCCATTACAAAAATACTAACCATTTAAAACATAGTAAACAAGCTATTAAAATATTGTCCCAAAACCATACCTACACTACATACTAAGTAAGTTTTATGTTACTATTACGAAAATTTAATTAGTAAGTTTTTTTAATTTTTAGAACTCCATTTTTAGAATTGAACGTCAAATTTAGATTCAGCCCCCGATATTGCTACATATTACTTTAACTATCTGTCAAAAACGTTTCGTGATAGTTAAGGAAGTTCGTGCGCATGCGCTAGAGAGAGAGCATGTTTTCCGCCATGAGTGCTGCGTATGCTTTGCGTTACGAAGCAGTGTTCCTATAAGCGCTCTCCCGTAAGGACCTAAATGACACGGGACCAGGCTACAAAGTATACAAAAAAGTAAAAGGTATTTGTGACGATATTTAAAATAGACATTTGTAAATTTAAAACGTCGATAATCAACCACAACGCGGCTAAAATAGAAAGACGTCGCTTGCCGAAAACAAACGTTTAGTGTAGCTTCTTTTGAAAATTTCGTAACTTTTTGCGTTCCAATCAAGAAAAAATGAACTTAAGGGGTTCTCAATAGGTCCTAAGACAATATAAGAAGCGGGATAACGGAATCAAAGAAACTAGTCCTTATCAAGAGACACATTGAAAAAAGAAGTGCCTGGGCACGGGAAAACATCGATAGGGATTGGGACAACATTTTCTTTTGAGACAGTGTCGTTTTGGGCATCGAATACAACATCTCACGTTTGTTCATTGCCCGATAACAAATTGGTAATTCGCATTGTAAAATACCCATTGTATGCGGGTGTTTCTATAAAACAGAATTCGAAAATTTCATGTTGTACTCCAGAACACTCAATGCAGTGAGAATGACCAATACCTATAATAAAGCATTGTTGCCTTCTGCTAAACTGTTATTTCCAAAGCAAAACGAAAATTAAATTTTGCAAGAGGACAACAATCCCAAACATCGAAGTCGTGTGTGACCGCCTGGAAGGCTGAACAAAACATCCATTTGCTACACTGGGCCTCACATTCACCAAACACAAACCCCATTGAAAATGTTAGTGCTCTAATTAAAGCTAAAATTGCTTAGAAAAAATATGTAAGCCATTGGCGAGCCTAGTCGCAATTAAAACAGATATGGAGGTCATTATCCCGTAACTACGCTGAAAAAGTCGAGAAAGCTTGCCTCAAGATGCTAGGCAAATAATAGTGCACAGAGGAGACTGGTCACCGTATTTATAATAAAGCATTAAAGTACTCACAGTTATCTATCATTGTTGTTATTTTAATTTTTTTTAACCTACTATTAGTGTCAATTTTGCCGGTCACGCTCTTGTCGTACATGTGAACGATCACGTCCTTTGCAAGATTACACAGGGATTACACACTACACAGGGAGTGTATCGGCGGATTACTACATTGACGACTTCCGTAGCCGAGAGGCGAGCACGCCGCACTTGACTTTGCCATCTCTGAGGTACCCAGGACGGGTTCGATTCCCGGTCGGGTCAATGTAGAAAACAAACTTTTCTATATTGTCCCGGGTTTGGATGTTGTGGTACTGTGGTTATTTCTGATTTCTATTTATAATACAAGTGCTTTAGCTACTTACCTTAGAATCAGAACAATGTATGTGATGTCGTCCAACACTTACTAAAAAAAACACTTACTATCACTTACAAGGATGTTTATTCCTTACCTACATCATTCGAGGCATGACAACTTTGATTGATGGTTAGACGCATAAATTTACGATTTATTTATTGAATTACACAAACTTCAGACAGATATGATTTACAATATTATTAAAAACCAATAGCCTCCCAAAACAGAAATTCAATCAGTAAGTTAATCTGTGTGTGTTCGGGCGGAAGTTCGTTCAAACTCATAAACCTTATCAGCTGTTACTATACTATCACAGTCATAGATACTTGAAACAATGCCTAGACCTGGCTAACCAACGAGGCAACGAGTATTGAATTACTGATCGACGAAATGAGAAACCACGAAAATAATTTAGTACCTACTTACCAATTTTTCTTTAGTTTGTATGTATGCATAAACTATGGTCGCTATACTACCTCGCTATTAAATTAGGTAGCTAATTTATTTATAGAATGACAATGTGTACCTATAACCGGGACCAATTCATTCAGTTGCATTGCGCAATAAACAATGGGCAGTAGTTTAAACACTGGTCAAGGGGAGTTACATTATAGGGGAGGAAATAAATATTTTTTTATTAACCTAATTTGATTTCAAAACTTTATGGTTACTTACTACTCACTCGTATAATGAATAATTCCAGCTTTCTAGACTGGACAGGCGGCAATAATAATGTCTGTGGTATACAGACTACTGTGGTACACACTCGAGCTAATAGATAATGGAGGAAATTGTAATAGGAGAGGGAAAAAGTAGTATTGGCTTAACATTTTCCTAGATTAGGTAAGCTGAATTGCTAAAGATAAAGTTTAAAAAGGTTAGTAGGTTCACAATTTAAGTATGTACCTAAGCTTCAGGGAAAATGAAAAGGCTAATAAAAGGAAGAGATGTTATATCAAAAGTAAAGGCCAAAATCGATTTAGCGATTTAAGATTGTCTTCAAAACAACTAATGGCATGCTTCAAATCACATCACATCACCAGCCTACTCGTATATCAGTCCACTGCTGGACACAGGCCTCTCCAAAAGGAGGATTTTGCCATAATCGCCACGCTTGGCAGGCGGGTTGGCATGCTTAGGTACCACAAAATATGAACTTAGGATTTTTGAAACATCCATTTGGATGCATCTAGTAGTTATTTACGAACAAATTTACTGTTTCGCGGTTGGCCCCTACATAAAATACCGAAATACAGATGTTAATACGTGTAAGCAAATGCTTTTGCAAACAATTCGTAGTAATGGGCTCTCAGATGCTTCTTGGTGAGACGTTTACATTCTTTATTTATCAATTCATGAATTTACAATTTTACAAGCAAACATAATGTTTAGTAATCTCAATTACAATTTACAAACATTGCTCGTGGTCGTAGTGTGTCTACACTCAGCGGGATCCCATGTCTGGGAGACTTACGAGTGATACAGAGAATTAGATCTGGATTTTTTCTACTAAATTATGCTGAAAACAGAATTTGTTGCGTATTATAAACGGAAATATAAGCTTTTCTAACCGACCTTCAGCCAGCGGGATATTCACCAAAACCACGTCTGATGAACTAAAATTGGTATCAACTTTTAGATCTATTTGTGTCCTGTTCATTAAAAAAAACATCATTCTAATGTCCTTAATTTAGTCACAATCAAGCTTCAAAGAAACCTCCAGTCAGCGGACTTTTTCTCCTAAGGACGTTATTATTGCAGCTTTTACACTAAATTAATAAAATTCGACGACCTGGTAAAGGTTGCAGGACGACGCTGGATGCAGGCCGCTTCCAATCGGCCGATCTGGAAGTCACTGGGGGAGGCCTATGTTCAGCAGTGGACGTCCTGTGGCTGAGATGATGACTGGAGGTTTATTTGGAAATTGATTGTGACTGAATTAAGGACATTAGAAGGATTATTTTTAATGACCAGAACTAAAATAGATCTACTCTCAACTCTATTAAGAAAGTACCGGGAAAAGAATATTAATACACAAAATGTTAGTTATTCATCCAAATTTATTTTATCACCTTCAAAGTATGCTCCTTCAGAAGCGATACACTTACGCCAACGAATAATCCAATCATCAAAACATTTTTTCGTTTTATTGAAAGAAGTCGGCTGGAGCCATATTTGTTTAGTTTTTGGTCAAAAATTCGTTCACAATGATGGCCTTGTGGGAAGGCGCATTATCGTGGTGCAAAATTCAAGAATTTCATTCCACAACTCTGGCCCTTTCGTCTAATTTGCTCTCTTAAACGCCGCATAACGCTTAAATAATACTATTTTTTTATCGTTTGACCTTCTGGCAAGAATTCTGAGTGCACAACACCGCAACAGTCAAAGAAAACAGTCAACATGACTTTGACTTTCGA
The DNA here is from genome assembly GCA_950371115.1 of Anania fuscalis. Lineage (NCBI taxonomy): Eukaryota > Metazoa > Arthropoda > Insecta > Lepidoptera > Crambidae > Anania > Anania fuscalis. Next base: position 11,200,910 of record OX493335.1, on the reverse strand, counting down.
TCGAGTTGGGCGCGGTTCTTCGGTTTCGGTTCAGTTGGAAGGCACCACTCCGAAGCTTGTTGACTAGTTTGCATGTCAAACTCGTTAACCCACGTCTCGTCACCAGTAACAATGCGTTTCATGAATGTCGGGTTCTAGCATTTCCTCAGCGACTCTTTTGCCATTGAGTTTTTGGAGAAAATTAAGGTCTTTTGGGACTAGCCGAGCGGCAACATGTTTCATACCCAATGATTATTTTTAATGGTACGAATCGACTTGTGTGACAGAGAAAACTCGACGGCTAGCTCTCTTAAACTTGAATGAGGATTTTCAGTCACTATTTCCCTGACTTTTGCGATGTTATCTCATAAACACGTGTTTTTGATAAAGTCGTAAGCCTTCTGTAACATTTTCAGAAACTTCAAACACGAAATCCCATTGGCGATGCAAAATTTAAGACAAACTCTTTGTTCGATGTTTTTGTCCATTATGAAATTCGCAATACACACTAGATATGGTATAACTAAAAACAATACTGTAGTTAATCTAATTATCAGATGTAACTCAAACTCCGCGCCAAAATGGAAAACAGTTGTGCCAATCTTACAACAACAAAAAATATAATTTTGAATTTGGAAACATAAACAAATCATCAAATCCCGAAACTTTTTTGACAGAATGTATAGATCTAAAAGTTGATACCAATTTATAGTTCATCAGACGTAGTTTTGGTAAATATCCCGCTGGCTGGAGGTCGGTTAGACAAGCTTATATATCCGTTTATAAATGGAACAAATTCTGTTTTCAGCATAATTCAGTAGAACAAATCCAGATCTAATTCTCTGTATCACTCATAAGTCTCCCAGACATAGGATCCCGCTGAGTGTAGACACATCTTTTTGTAGTACCAACAACTACGATCGATACGTGTGGTACTAGACTACTACGGCTCGTAGCGCTTATTACTACGACTCGTAGTCTATTACAACTACCTACTGCTACGACTCGTAGGACGGAAATAGAAGAAGAATAGTTAAAAGTAAATAGAATAAAAATATAAGGTGTAAGTGAATTAGTGTCAGATATTTTTAGGAGTAACTTAGACTATCACATCGATCACATATAAGATAAATTTAAAATTATAGAACAAACTTTAATTCACGCACCAAGTAATATGATATTATGATGAACAGTGTAATATGATTATTTGAGTGCATAAATGTAATTCTGGAGAGATTATGAATCGGCTAGCGTTGTGTAGTAGTCTACTTGTGATGTTTGGGTTCATGTACAGGATGATGTAGATTTTTTATTTTAAAACTTTTTATTTTTTTTGAATTTTTAAAGTTTGTTCTATAATTTAAAATTTATCTTATATGTGATCCATGTGGTAGTCTATGTTACTCCTAAAAATATCTGACACTAATTCACTTACACCTTATATAGTTATTTTGTACCAATTTCTATTTTTGTTTACAGTGATGGAGCCCACGAATCCATGCTTAGCGATGAACACAAGGCACAAATCACAACAAAAGAGACAAGAAAACAGGAGGATTATGACGCCCTCCAAAGCTTTCTTCGTAGCATCAGCTCCACCGCCACACTCCCGCCTTACGTCAAGGGAGAGACCTACTCTTCCTACCGTGGTGTTTTTAATCAGGTGAGCTATACATATAAAATACACTGACTGCCGAAATATAGGCCGGTTTATTAACCCACTAGCTTTTGCCCGCGACTTCGTCCGCGTAGTCACGGTAATATTAGTAGTGGAAAATGTACTTTTGAGACATTCCAATTTTAAAAAGTATTTGCATAGCACCAAGCTTATAAGTGCGTAACTACCTTTTTTGAATAAACCTCGATTGAGTTTTCAAACATGTGTCAAAATAAAATGTAATTTAAATCAAAAGCAGTAAAGAGTATTGAAAGCAACTTCAAGCAAATCACCCCCAAAATAACTTTCTATCCCTTTTTAACATCGTTATGGGATGAATTTCAATAAATATGAAACAAGCCTGTCGTCAATTCTGTTAAAGAATGTTTATGGAAAATTTGAAGTAGATTGGACCAAGGAAATCAGGTTGCCCCATACAAACTTTGCCCCCTTTTTCATCACCTTAGGGGCAGAATTTCGAAAAATCCTTACTTATCGGATGCCTACGTCATTCAAAAAACACACCCCTCAAGTTTCAGATCTCTACGATCAGCACTTTAGGCTGTGCGGATGATCCTTCACTCATTCAGGACAAAGCATTTTATATTATATATAAATATAATAAAAATGATAGGTATGCTCGGAAAGAAAATAAACACTTGAATAACAATGGACCGGCAAAATAAGCGAGAGGATTAAGGTGGCCGCGCATCTATCAACACTGCAGAACAACGAAACCACAGTCTTTTCATTTTAGAATTCATTGTATGAAATCGTATAGAACCCTCACCAAGTAGAGTTTGTTATTACTTTCATTCCGATAATATCTGACTATTGTGAATAGATAGTGACTTTATAAATTGATAGATAAAGATAGAAATATTTTGGTGTATGAACCAAATGTTCTTAAACTAAGCGCTTTTACACGTCCCAATTTTTTTTTCCCTACCACTACTTCGGGACAATATTGGGCTAGCGCCGAGAAGAAGTTGCGCAAGAAACTCGGTCACCATTGTCAGCCTCTTTTTAAATAACTTATAGTTAACATTACAAGATAAATGTACCTGTGCCGTGTGGTGCTGGCACGTTAAAAGAATTGCAACACCCCTTCTCTTCCTATGGGTGTCGTAAGAGACGACTACAGGAGAACCGCCATAAGAAGACGGGCAGCAGGGAGACGCTGCTGCCCGTCTTCTTATGGCGTTCTCCACCATTGGCCGAACTGCGATCGCCAACCCGCCTGCCAAGCGTGGCGATTATGCCAAAATCCTCCTTTTGGAGAGGCCTGATATAGGCTAGTGATGTGATGTGTGTGAGCAGGGCAGTATTTATTTCTAAATATTTTTATCATTTATATACTCATTTACAGTATAATATCATTTTTTTATTAAAGTTGTTTTAATATGCGATTTAAATTTCAACAAGGGCAGTTCTACAATAGACGCTGGTAATTTATTAAAAAAGCGAATACATTTTCCTTTAAAGGAATAACCCACTTTATGCAGTCTGAAATTGGGAACGGCAAGTTTATTCTTATTCCGGGTGTTAAGATTATGAATGTCACTTTTTTAAGTCGTAGTACAGCTGTAGACGTATCTACTAGTATAATACTATCTCTATGGTATCTGATAATTATTATTAGTCTTATCTTCTCTTTGTTATTAATTAAGCATCACTGCAGGTACTTTGCCAAACCTATTTACGTTTTTAAATTACTAATGTTGGCTTGGCTGACGACGAGTAGATAAAAAAGCCCCGACCTTCATGACAAAAGGCATCTCGTAAAGTTTTTTTAATTCACACCAATCACTTACGAGTATATCGTTCCTTGCAATATTTTACATTGATTGCGATAAATTGTATAATAACGTTATATTTTTGATTACACATAAACCAACAATCATAATATATTATTGTAATGATAACAAGAAAAAAAATTCTTAGGGTTGCTTCACATATTGGAATGGGCATTGATCGGCAAAAACCAAATAGGTATCCATTGTAGATGGATGTGTAGATGCTTCGGGTCGGCATTGTTGTTCGATATTGTACTGCCAAACCGACAATGCCGGCCCGAATTGGCCCGAATATGTCTGTAGTCGCACAGTCACACAAAGAGTTTTAATATTTTTAAAAGCGAAATACTTACTATTTGTTTTTTTTTAGCATTGCACGTAACATTGTCGCGTCGGTCAATATCAATGGTATAAACTTTAGAATACATATGTATATAATATAATATGCCATACTTTTCAGTACTTAAAAATAATTTTATAAAATAAAATAAACATGTGTGAATTTGTAAAAAAACTTTTAACATCTCGTTTCGTGATGCGTCTTACTTATGTTCTTGATTTATAGGAAATGTAAAAGAACTCTTAGTCTATTTTTTTTTATCAGATCAATTTTCCAGCCTCAAGCTATTTAAGTAAATCTTAATATGACGACCATGTGGCCGGATAAAGAAGAAAACTAAAGAAAATATGTAGTCAATTAAAAGGGCTTGTTTTTAACCTTTGATTATACATGTCTAGATTCCCTGTTCAAGTGTCATAAACGGAAAAAAATATATACGCCAACGGTTGGCGCCAAAGTTTGTTTCGCCCGCTCAGTTACCATAGCAACCCATAATTGTTACCATAGTAACCAGAGTTGTTACTCACTCAAATCTGGCCTGATCTTTGGTGACAATTGCAGCACCACACTCTATCTAGACATGTTTATAATCAAAGTTTTTAACATACTAAGCAGGTAGATTTCTTTAATCAAAAGAGCCTAAGCCCTATGCCCCCTGTTTCTATCAGTCGGTACCGAACCAAGGTAGGCTGCTAAAGGTGATCGCGCACCTTGCAGTGTTCATATAGATGCCCGGTTATTAATCCCTCCCTAATTTCTATATTAGCGTGCATAAGCATCGCCTAATTTTATTGACTGACCTCTATGAAACTGGTCGTATCAACATATTCGATCCTTTACACTAAATCTATCGTCTTTCTTTACAGCAATAGTTATAAAAGTATTGCAAAATCATGTTGGGAGTTCACGTTACCTCGGTTCGGTTGGTCAAACCAGTTTAGCAAATGAAGGGCATCAAGATTTATGTTAATAATATACAGGGTACTTACTGATATTTTACGTAGTATTATTCTTTCTCTGTGCTGATACGTTTTCAATATGCGAAATGCGCCTGAATGTTGAAAGTTCTAATGAGTCATAAGCTCAATTTGGATAAAAATGAAAACGGCATATTTACACAATTTACGTACTTACTAGCACAGAGTAAGTATTATACTACGTAAAACTTATTAGTAAAAAAATTTTATTTTGACTATAATATTTTGTAAATATGAACTAAAACCTACTGACTTAACTTTTATAAACCATCATTCATTCATTAAACTGGCTGGATAGAGCTTAAACTCCAGCCATAAATTTCAACATGATAATAAAAAAAAACTATATATACCGATAAAACAATATTAATTCTATAAAATAAGGACATTAAGTAGCTTCCTATATGACTTTAAAACATTACTTTAATACCTAATAAAAGGTGGGGCTTCATTGAGGACGACACGTGCGAGTGTGGCGCCTTACAGTCTATGCCACACTTAATGTCGTGCCCTACCTCTCCTGCCACCTGCACGCAAGAGGACCTTTACAACGCCAACCAGAAGGCCATTGATGTTGCCACTTTTTGGGCGCAGAGAATTTAGTTGCCATTGACTCGAGAAGAAGAAGAAGAAGAATACCTATTTATTCACTAATCGTACCTACTTTGATGAAATTGTTGACCCGATCGGGTAGTGGCGCGGTAACACGGGTACTTTTCCAAGAATCAAAACATGGCTTGATTCCCGGTTCGTTTCAATTTAAAAACCTTTTTTTTTACTGTATAATGCCCTGCTAAGACAAATTCATTGACTCTAAATAAGGTAGTCGCCAATAGTTAGTAGGTACCTCGCAACACAAGGATTCTTTAATTCGAAACCAAGAAAATAAGTTTATTTAATAAACTTTTGTTTTTATTTCCACACAAAAAAAAATATAGTTTGCAAGATAGAAGTTCTACAGTGATTGAGGTCATAGGATGCGAATTTATCCAATGTTATCAATGAACCGTAAATGTGTTTTTTTATTTGACATTTATTCTGGTTTTTACGGGTATATTCTTTGGCGTGTAATTTTATTTGTTTTTACCGATGACTCGTTATATTTTATAAGTATAATTAATGTTTTTAAGTTTGTATGTCTGTAGGCATACATGTTGGTTTGTATCATTGTGTTGTGTGTGACCTTTATAGCCTGAGCTAGCTATGAGCTGGATTTACGAGTATAATTTATGTCATAATTTCGTGTTTTTTATTTATTACTGAAAAATGTACTTAGTGGCGCTTATTTTTACCTAGTTGACAACCTATTTTAAAATCATAATACTATTACTTTGTGTTCTTAGTTATATGTGAGTACTAAAGGTGGAACAGTGAAACCAACAACGCTTAATTCAAAATACAATAATCTAAGTACTTTATACCAACCTACTTACAACAAAAATGCCAAACGGAAATTCAGCACTTTAGGTGTACCTACCTACAAGTGTGTCGTGCGTACCTTCATAACGAACTTGGTAATATTACTTATTACGGGGATTTACTTAGATAACTATCTAATTGTAACGATGTTTCCAAGGGAAAATGGGTTTATCGCAAGAAAATGTAAAATAACGAATAATTTATTTCAGAATGGTATGATATTGCCTTGATCGGTGGTATGGTAATGGTAAATAAATGTTGTTTCATTTAGCAGAATCCAATAAAATGTCGTGAAAACCCAGGTAGGTAGGTACCTACATATTAAATTTTCTCTCAATTTAAAGGTTGCCTGAAGATATCGTTTCTATTATTATTACCGCTTAAATTGTGTTTAATGTATATTTTCTGTGATGTTTCTTTTATGTTGTAGGTATAATAAAGAGTATATATGTTTATAAATAATTAAGCTACCCTAACGTCTTCTCCCAAGGTAGTAAACTGCAAACGTGATAGGTATCAACATTTGATCTCAATTAAATAGATTGCTTGATTTTGCGAGCACCAGCCAACGCACGTGCTACAGTTCACATGACGAATGGAAGTTTTTCATTAAATGTGTTTAGTGGTATTGGATACAACATACCTATGCAAACAATTACTATGACACCGAGTGCTGGTTGAGTTATTATACCGACAAAAGCTTTTCGAAATTTTCGCTCAAATTGCAATAAGAAATACCCCATTCGGCTATACCATACAGAAGGTTATTTCAGTTCCTTCTACCTTAAGAGTCACGTCCATGTACCCATTTCTTATTTTCTTGCAATTCGATTCCGCTCGAACCCCGTCATGTAGGTCGTACATTCATACGTAAATAAAATTTTAATAAGCTTAAAAATCAGGTGTTTATATGTAATTTTTCGTGTAGATTTAAGTCCAAAATCCAAATTAATTTTATATTGGTCGGTTATGTTTCATTAGAAACTACACCACTAACGCACTAACGTAGGAAACACAATTGTAATTAGCAAGATATTAAATGAAATGGTCCAGCTTTGCTCAAATCCCTCTTCTGGGTTGTAAATTTTGTTTTTAGCAATTCCATGCAAGGTTTAATTGAAGATAAATAACACTTGAAAAAAATCATCGACCTCGGTGGGACTCGAACCCACGTCCCATCGCATACCGGGCGAGTGCTTTGACCACTAAGCTACCGAGGACGTCACGTGACAAGATGAAATTCTTCAAGTGTTTTTTCTCGCTGTCAAAGCCAGCGTATTCTGATCAATGTTGTAGCTATATGTATAGCTGAGTAGTATACTACCGTCAACACCCTATAGAAATATTTTTACAAATATTTGACTATTGGTTAAGATCAGAAATGCTTAAACATTGTAAATTTTGTTTTTAGCAATTCCATGCAAGGTTTAATTGAAGATAAATAACACTTGAAAAAATCATCGACCTCAGGTGGGACTCGAACCCACGTCCCATCGCATACCGGGCGAGTGCTTTGACCACTAAGCTACCGAGGACGTCACGTGACAAGATGAAATTCTTCAAGTGTTTTTTCTCGCTGTCAAAGCCAGCGTATTCTGATCAATGTTGTAGCTATATGTATAGCTGAGTAGTATAGTATACTACCGTCAACACCCTATAGAAATATTTTTACAAATATTTGACTATTGGTTAAGATCAGAAATGCTTAAACATTGTAAATTTTGTTTTTAGCAATTCCATGCAAGGTTTAATTGAAGATAAATAAAACTTGAAAAAAATCATCGACCTCAGGTGGGACTCGAACCCACGTCCCATCGCATACCGGGCGAGTGCTTTGACCACTAAGCTACCGAGGACGTCACGTGACAAGATGAAATTCTTCAAGTGTTTTTTCTCGCTGTCAAAGCCAGCGTATTCTGATCAATGTTGTAGCTATATGTATAGCTGAGTAGTATACTACCGTCAACACCCTATAGAAATATTTTTACATATATTTGACTATTGGTTAAGATCAGAAATGCTTAAACATTGTAAATTTTGTTTTTAGCAATTCCATGCAAGGTTTAATTGAAGATAAATAACACTTGAAAAAAAAATCATCGACCTCAGGTGGGACTCGAACCCACGTCCCATCGCATACCGGGCGAGTGCTTTGACCACTAAGCTACCGAGGACGTCACGTGACAAGATGATAGCTTAGTGGTCAAAGCACTCGCCGTCACGTGACGTCCTCGGTAGCTTAGTAGTCAAAGCACTCGCCCGGTATGCGATGGGACGTGGGTTCGAGTCCCACCTGAGGTCGATGATTTTTTTCAAGTGTTATTTATCTTCAATTAAACCTTGCATGGAATTGCTAAAAACAAAATTTACAATGTTTAAGCATTTCTGATCTTAACCAATAGTCAAATATTTGTAAAAATATTTCTATAGGGTGTTGACGGTAGTATACTACTCAGCTATACATATAGCTACAACATTGATCAGAATACGCTGGCTTTGACAGCGAGAAAAAACACTTGAAGAATTTCATCTTGTCACGTGACGTCCTCGGTAGCTTAGTGGTCAAAGCACTCGCCCGGTATGCGATGGGACGTGGGTTCGAGTCCCACCTGAGGTCGATGATTTTTTCAAGTGTTATTTATCTTCAATTAAACCTTGCATGGAATTGCTAAAAACAAAATTTACAATGTTTAAGCATTTCTGATCTTAACCAATAGTCAAATATTTGTAAAAATATTTCTATAGGGTGTTGACGGTAGTATACTACTCAGCTATACATATAGCTACAACATTGATCAGAATACGCTGGCTTTGACAGCGAGAAAAAACACTTGAAGAATTTCATCTTGTCACGTGACGTCCTCGGTAGCTTAGTGGTCAAAGCACTCGCCCGGTATGCGATGGGACGTGGGTTCGAGTCCCACCGAGGTCGATGATTTTTTTCAAGTGTTATTTATCTTCAATTAAACCTTGCATGGAATTGCTAAAAACAAAATGTACAATGTTTAAGCATTTCTGATCTTAACCAATAGTCAAATATTTGTAAAAATATTTCTATAGGGTGTTGACGGTAGTATACTACTCAGCTATACATATAGCTACAACATTGATCAGAATACGCTGGCTTTGACAGCGAGAAAAAACACTTGAAGAATTTCATCTTGTCACGTGACGTCCTCGGCAGCTTAGTGGTCAAAGCACTCGCCCGGTATGCGATGGGACGTGGGTTCGAGTCCCACCTGAGGTCGATGATTTTTTTTCAAGTGTTATTTATCTTCAATTAAACCTTGCATGGAATTGCTAAAAACAAAATGTACAATGTTTAAGCATTTCTGATCTTAACCAATAGTCAAATATTTGTAAAAATATTTCTATAGGGTGTTGACGGTAGTATACTACTCAGCTATACATATAGCTACAACATTGATCAGAATACGCTGGCTTTGACAGCGAGAAAAAACACTTGAAGAATTTCATCTTGTCACGTGACGTCCTCGGTAGCTTAGTGGTCAAAGCACTCGCCCGGTATGCGATGGGACGTGGGTTCGAGTCCCACCGAGGTCGATGATTTTTTTCAAGTGTTATTTATCTTCAATTAAACCTTGCATGGAATTGCTAAAAACAAAATGTACAATGTTTAAGCATTTCTGATCTTAACCAATAGTCAAATATTTGTAAAAATATTTCTATAGGGTGTTGACGGTAGTATACTACTCAGCTATACATATAGCTACAACATTGATCAGAATACGCTGGCTTTGACAGCGAGAAAAAACACTTGAAGAATTTCATCTTGTCACGTGACGTCCTCGGCAGCTTAGTGGTCAAAGCACTCGCCCGGTATGCGATGGGACGTGGGTTCGAGTCCCACCTGAGGTCGATGATTTTTTTTCAAGTGTTATTTATCTTCAATTAAACCTTGCATGGAATTGCTAAAAACAAAATGTACAATGTTTAAGCATTTCTGATCTTAACCAATAGTCAAATATTTGTAAAAATATTTCTATAGGGTGTTGACGGTAGTATACTACTCAGCTATACATATAGCTACAACATTGATCAGAATACGCTGGCTTTGACAGCGAGAAAAAACACTTGAAGAATTTCATCTTGTCACGTGACGTCCTCGGTAGCTTAGTGGTCAAAGCACTCGCCCGGTATGCGATGGGACGTGGGTTCGAGTCCCACCTGAGGTCGATGATTTTTTTCAAGTGTTATTTATCTTCAATTAAACCCTCTTCTGGGTACTAAATTAATGTAAAATTACTTTCCTAATAGGGGTTGATTCTACTGCTACTGCAAAAGCTTTTGAGGGACCAATATTTTCAAAAAATATTTTTTTTACATACCGATGTTTTCTGCAATTTTTTTCGATTCATTAGGCCAATAGAAATAGTAGCTAGTAGTAGTATACGAGCTGTAGAATCACCCTCAGGAAGGATGTTAACAAATAAATGCAAGTATTGGGACGTGTAAAAGTGCTTTAATAGCCTATCTGCACAAATAAAATATTTAGCGCACCTTCGATTTTTACACAATTTTTTATTTTGTTGCAGTGTCTTATAACTAGCGCAGTGCTGATCCTAGCGGCAGGCGCAGGCCACCCCATCGGCTTCTCGGCGGTAGCTCTGCCGCAGCTGCGGGATGAAAACTCTACCATGAGGATTGACGACGAGATGGGCTCATGGATAGGTAAGCCTTTTTTAAACTGTACTGTTAAATACTGGCCACCCATGAGCAGCTAGGGAAAAAATTTGCATTCAAGGAGTGATCGATTGTTTTAATGACTGACTGGCGGTGTACGCGTAAATTATTCTAACTTACTGACATCCCGATCCGCATCAGGTTTTTAATTTTGTACTTTGCGTGCAATCCGCTAAAATACAATAGGTGTTAAGTAAAACTAATGTTTTATGCTTAATTTTAATAATTTGATAACTATAATACAGCAACATGTGTCTGTGACGCAGACGTATGTCTTGCGCTAAGAAAAACCGGCCAAGTGCGAGTCCGACTCGCGCACGAAGGGTTCCGTATCATTATCTATAAAAACCGCCAAAAAATTACGTTTGTTGTATAGGAGCCCCCATAAATAATTATTGTATTCTGTTTTTTAGTATTTTTTGTTATAGCGGCAACAGAAATACATCATCTGTGAAAATTTAAACTCTCTAACTATCACGGATCATGAGATACAGCCTGGTTACAGACGGACAGACAGACGGACAGCGGAGCCATAGTAATAAGGTCCCGTTTTACCCTTTGGGTACGGAACCCTAAAAAAGGCCTATCCTCTTCTTGTCGTTGTCTATGGCATTCTGTCTGTATTTTTTTCGATGGAATAAAAATGTGTTTTCCTAAAACTATAATACTGTTTTTAACCATCTAAAACCCCTAAAAACTTAAAATCCCTTCAATAAGTACCTACGGCAAGATCTCCGAGACGAAGATAATATTACCGTGTCCGGGAACAGTTGAGGCGAACATCCTTACTCGATCCATTACTTGATTTTCTTAACATTATACTGTTTTTGGGGAGCCTTTATCGCACGTAACAAATTACGAATTACTCACCATTATTTAGACGGATGATCCTGTAGCTGTAATTATAATCCGCATTGCGAAATGGAACGCTCAAAGTCCAAAGTTCTTTGGTTTGTAATTGAATACATGTTTTGTTGTTTTTTTTTCCTCCCTAGTGAATGCAGTAAGTGGTGAACAGTTCAATCGTGGGGAGGAAATCTCTACATTTGAATACAAAGTTTAACAAATATTCTTGCTTACATTATCTTCAGCCTTAACCTTAGAGTCTGCTACGTCATGCATGCACGTTCTCGTGCTAACTGCTCTTGATAATGACCAGAATTACATCACTACGCGACAATTTATAAATATTGAAAAGAAATGTTAAACACTATCCTAAAACAATAAAGCAAAACTGTTAAAAAAATTGTAAACATTCTCAAACAAGGAGCTAATACTTATCGAATTTTAATAACTCACGTTGCAATCACATTACATCAGTGGTATGTCAGTCACTCAATAAATTACATAAATTTTACTTCGGTCCCGATCATCAGTGATTTTTGAAACAGGCAATCTTGGAAAATAATATTTTTAAAACAGGCTCTATATGACGTCGAGAAATGCGTCATTCTGGTTGGATGAGTAAAGAAACGGAACAGAGACAAAGCTACATACGAATGCGCTGTGATAGGTACATCACTACAAGTGCAACGCGTGTGTGTGCGTGTCCACTGGCCGCTTGTCACGTATGAGCCGAAACCGCTTCAAACTAGATCAGCCAGTGGTCAATCTCAGGGCTTGCAGGCGTGACACGACGCTCGAATGTCGTGCGTGTTTTGTTTTGTTATCGAGTTTCTCACATAATACGTAGTAATATTTTTGTTTTAATATTTAAAAAGTGTTGTAAATATGGTTGTACATTGTACTGTGTGTGATAATACCTCCTGACAATTTTATTGCATTTGTTGAATTGCTTGAGCAAAAATTTTGCGAATATTTTGATCTTTATGTACAAATAGTTAATATTGGTAATGACATATTAGCACGTTTGCAAGATTGTACATTTCATATGCCATGTGATTATTTCCCATTGGATTATTTGAAAAAACTTTATATTAGATTTAGAATTCATCATTCGATTAAAAGACACAACAAATTATTAAAAACCAAAAGTAATAAAAAAAAATTTTTAGAGTATGTAATTTGTAAAAAAAAATAACCTATTTTAATAAAAAATGTGAAAAAAAAGAACATTTATATTTTAAATTTATTCAATTGTGCCAACCCTACCAAAATAGGTATAAATTTTGCTAGCTCTTTAGAAGCTTTGTCTCTGTTCCGTTTCTTTACTCATGTGGTTTTAGTATGCATGCAGTAATATTTTTTTTAGCTATTTAAACTTGTTTTGTAAACGATTTCCGATTTAACTTCTTGTAGTGCAAAAGACGAGGTATCTTTTATTATTTTATTTTGTAGCGAATGTTTTGCTTCTAGGGGCGTTAAACCAGTTTTTCGCCTTTGATTAAATACATGTCTAGATTACCTGTTCGAGTGTCATAAATTTCATAAAATATATACCCCAACTGTTGGCTTACACACGTTTTCTGTGACAGTTAAAAATTACGATTTGCGCTATAAGTGTGCAGAAATTACAAAGGACGATTGAAAACAACTAGTAATTTTACCTATCATCTGTAAGCACATTTTAAATAATCATTAAGTTAACAAAACAACGAAAAATTAAAATGTTATTAGGTCAATACAATTCAGATATCTGAATGTTATACGCCATGATTACAGAGTTGCTTGTTCTTTAAATTGAAATTACCTACCCATGAGAGTACCAATTAGTTAATTTTGAAAAAGTTAAATCATGATCCTATAGCAGTTTATCTTCAATCACGTTGTGATTACGTATTTTATTAAATAAAATAAACTTTTTTTTAATCTAAGAAAAATGGCGCTATAAGGTATTTCAATAGTCACATAAAAACATGAATTAGGTTTTTTGTAGTGTCAATTAATAACTAAATTTGGCAGTATGACCAGAATGATTTTTATTTACCTACTTGTATTTTTTTTCAATGACAAAAAATAGTATTACCAGAGATAACCGCACTACCCTTCTTCATCTTTTATGGAAGCTGTTGATAATATTACAGGTAAAGCATTTGGCATTTGGTGACAATTGCAGTACCACACTCTATCTATCTAGACGACATGTATAATAATCAAAGTTTTTCGCCTGAAGCTCCGAGCTCACTAGAGTTGGCCCTGCTGAGTAGTAGGGTAGGCAAACCGATAACCAATAATCGATTATCTACCGGTTATCGGTCCATTTTGAAGAAACGATAATTATCAAAAAAAATTGATAAATATCGGTAATCGAAAAATCTAACATCAATCATCAGGTCCAAAAGTTTCCGGCCTAACAAAAAAAGGGAGTAGGTAGATATATTTACGAACCATATTTATTCCTCAATATAGTCTCCCTCTATTTTAATGCACTTTTCAGATCTCCTAATAAGCACTTGTAAGCAAGTATGCTTGGAGTTTTGTCCTCAAAATGGGCGTAAACCGCACGCACGGGTGACTTTATCATCCAAAGAAAATCTTCTTTCCCTTATGTCTGCCATAAGTTTCGTAAACAAATACAACTAACGACACGGAAGTTCAGCGCTGGGCAAAAGATGCGCAGAAGACCATTACAATTAAGTGATTTGCTAGACGGGTGTTGCGCCTACACCGCTGGCCGTGATTGGTTGTTAAGTTGTTAATTAACTCTACGCACACTCGTCGCTGATAAGATGCTCGTCTCGTAAGATGGGCAAAGAGATCCAATTGAAGCAGTGTGAAAGGTGCATTTTCGCCGAGAAGCCGAACGCCACTGCTATGGTTTGCACGACGCTTCTACTTGATCGTAACTGCTCAATAAGGGTGGCGTAGTACCATTTACCGTGGCTTCACTTTATTTTATGTCAGTATTCCATGACAATCCCAAAATACCGTTTTTTGGTGGCTTGCGTTACCTTGGCCTCCTAGACGACTTATAGATGACGCCACTCCATTAATTCCATTTTTGATTGATTGGTTCCGGTTTGAAGAGAGGATTCTTTTCAAACATTGCTCCCTCTACAACTAGGGAACTGGCTTCCTCTGCCGAACTAGCTGAATCCCTTCTCAGGACGGGAGTTGATGAGTGTACAACTCCATTTCATTTTAGATATATTAACCCCGATGTAGTAATAAAAACTTTTAGGGAATTAAACATGAAAAAAACTGAGGACTTATGGGGAATCTCAGTCAATATTATCAATACAATTCTATACACAATAGCCCCCTATCTTCCACTAATTTTTAACAAATGTATTGATAACAAACAGTTTCGTACATTGATGAAATTTAGTAAAATTATTCCTTTATTTAAGTCTGGCGAGAAATTTGACCCGTCCAATTTTCGACCGATTTCAATCTTACCAGTACTCAGTAAAGTATTTGAAAAAGTAATTTTTAATCAACTTTTATCGCACTTTGTCCTAAATAAACTTTTACATAACAAACAATATGGCTTTACAAAGGGTAGAAGCACTACTGATGCTGGAGTTGCACTTTTAAAACACGTGTTTGATGCGTGGGAGAGTAGGCGGGATGCTTTGGGAGTTTTTTGTGATCTTTCCAAGGCGTTTGATTGTGTGGACCATCAAACTTTGCTAAAAAAACTTAGACATTATGGTGTTTCAAATGATGCCGTAGATTTGGTAAACTCTTATCTCACAGGCAGAACACAAAAAGTTTGTATTAATGGAACTGAGTCTTCTGGCTCCCCTCTAACTATGGGCGTGCCGCAGGGATCGATATTAGGACCCCTGCTTTTTTAATTTATATAAATGACCTTCCATATTTTACAAAAGACCTCTGTGAGACAGTGTTCTTTGCAGGTGATACTTCATTGATTTTTAAAATCAAAAGTTGTAAAGATTCGTTTGACGATATAAATAATGCTCTCTCTCAAGTATTGCATTGGTTCACTACTAATAATCTTTTGCTCAATGCAAATAAAACAAAGTGTATTAAATTCACAATGCCAAACGTAAAACTGGTCCCAACACATTTAATTATAAAAGGTGAACGACTTGATACGTCTAGTTCCACTACCTTTTTGGGAATAACTTTGGATTCCCGTTTGCAATGGGGTGCTCATATTGAGACTCTATCAGGAAGACTTAGCTCTGCTGCTTACGCCGTGAGGAAAATAAGACAATTGACTGATGTTGGAACGGCAAGTTGGTATATTTTAGCTAATTTCACAGCATTATGTCATATGGAATTATATTTATATTACAAAAGAGAGCTATACGAGCAATTTATAACCTTGGACCTCGTGACTCGTTAAAACAACTGTTTAAAGAAATTAATATACTGACAGTATCTTCGCAATTTATTTACGAAAATATCATTTACGTTCGCAAACATATGGATCAGTTCCCTAAGAAAAGTGACATTCATAATTTTAACACCCGGAATAAGGATAAGCTTGCCGTTCCAGATTTCAGACTGCATAAAGTGGGTAATTCGTTCATGGGGAAATGTATTCGCTTTTTTAATAAATTACCAGCATCTATTGCTGAACTGCCCATGTTTAAATTTAAAGCTCATGTAAAAAAGATTCTCATGAAAAAATATATTATACTGTTATAGATTATTTAAATGATAAAAATGTTTGGATATAAATACTGCCTTGCTCGCACAGGTGCATTTATCTTGTAATTTAATATTTTGTTATGTATATTTAAAACTTTTTAAAAGAGGCTGACAATAGTGACCGAGTTTCTTGCTCTGCTTCTTCTCGGCGCTAGCCCAAACTTGTCCCGAAGCAGTGGTAGGGAATAAAATAACAATGGGACGTGTAAAAGTGCTTAGTTTAAGCCTATTTGTTTTATTGGTTTTATTATTGGTTTTATTGATCATATAGTTAAAACCATGGTTTTAGCCCCCTTAATAATTGACTCCTAAAAACTCGATCCGTGTCGTCTATACGCTTCTAAAACTTCTCTAGAACACGATTTTCGCTCACTTTGCTGCTAACCCGAAAAACATTTAGGCACCCACCTGGCAATAACTTTATTCATGTGAAGATGATCATAAAGAATCCTAATAACTAAAGTTTTCAAGTCGTGTTCTTGCCGCTATTTCTTTAGTTTTTATTCGTTAATTCTTTGGTCACTTAGAATTTCCTCTTCTACAAAGAACAATGGACATTTTGGCCCTAGCTTGTAGCAGCTTGCGACCTTTATAATATAAAAGGCGTATAAAATTCCTCATATTTTTCTTCGGTGAGGTACTTCTAAACGATCGCGATGGTAGAAAAATACTAGGTGATGTCAAAGTATGCCTACTTTCATCAGGAAGACTTAGCTCTGCTGCTTACGCCGTGAGGAAAATAAGACAATTGACTGATGTTGGAACGGCAAGTTGGTATATTTTAGCTAATTTCACAGCATTATGTCATATGGAATTATATTTATATTACAAAAGAGAGCTATACGAGCAATTTATAACCTTGGACCTCGTGACTCGTTAAAACAACTGTTTAAAGAAATTAATATACTGACAGTATCTTCGCAATTTATTTACGAAAATATCATTTACGTTCGCAAACATATGGATCAGTTCCCTAAGAAAAGTGACATTCATAATTTTAACACCCGGAATAAGGATAAGCTTGCCGTTCCAGATTTCAGACTGCATAAAGTGGGTAATTCGTTCATGGGGAAATGTATTCGCTTTTTTAATAAATTACCAGCATCTATTGCTGAACTGCCCATGTTTAAATTTAAAGCTCATGTAAAAAAGATTCTCATGAAAAAATATATTATACTGTTATAGATTATTTAAATGATAAAAATGTTTGGATATAAATACTGCCTTGCTCGCACAGGTGCATTTATCTTGTAATTTAATATTTTGTTATGTATATTTAAAACTTTTTAAAAGAGGCTGACAATAGTGACCGAGTTTCTTGCTCTGCTTCTTCTCGGCGCTAGCCCAAACTTGTCCCGAAGCAGTGGTAGGGAATAAAATAACAATGGGACGTGTAAAAGTGCTTAGTTTAAGCCTATTTGTTTTATTGGTTTTATTATTGGTTTTATTGATCATATAGTTAAAACCATGGTTTTAGCCCCCTTAATAATTGACTCCTAAAAACTCGATCCGTGTCGTCTATACGCTTCTAAAACTTCTCTAGAACACGATTTTCGCTCACTTTGCTGCTAACCCGAAAAACATTTAGGCACCCACCTGGCAATAACTTTATTCATGTGAAGATGATCATAAAGAATCCTAATAACTAAAGTTTTCAAGTCGTGTTCTTGCCGCTATTTCTTTAGTTTTTATTCGTTAATTCTTTGGTCACTTAGAATTTCCTCTTCTACAAAGAACAATGGACATTTTGGCCCTAGCTTGTAGCAGCTTGCGACCTTTATAATATAAAAGGCGTATAAAATTCCTCATATTTTTCTTCGGTGAGGTACTTCTAAACGATCGCGATGGTAGAAAAATACTAGGTGATGTCAAAGTATGCCTACTTTCATACATGATTTTCGACAATAATTTGTTATTTCATTACATTATTTTGGTTTCCGTTTTGTTTCCCATAACCATTCCATGTTATTTCCCATTTCATTTCTTCATTTACAATGTCCTATTTTCTTCATATTTTTGTACCTTATGTAAAAAAAACTAAAATAATAAAAAACAACATTTTATTGTTTTTTTTTTTGTCATATTGTTTCCTCCATATCCTCCATATATGTATGAAAACACGTATTTTCACACTAAAGGAACATAAAATAGTTTTCTTCGATACTTTAGTGTTTTATTCAGAAAAAAACAGTATCTATCAGTCATATTGTGTATAAGATCTCCTTTAATCCATGCTACTCTTATGATGCTACAAGATGGGGCCAGAGCCCATCCATTTCTGCCCATTGTTGTTTAATGCAGTCCACGGTGTGTCCCTCGACAGCTCGGCTGGAGCAATGTTCGTCGCCAATGGACTCCCGTCCTAAACGAACTTACTTCATTCTTTGATGGTAGAAAATGATGGAAAGGTATTCCCGTACACAGCATCTAAGCTTGTGTTTATAGCGGTCGGGCTGACCGCTTTCGTTGTCAGGAACTTGATCGCGAAACGATATTCCAACTTAAAAATATCGTAAACTTTCAGTTTTCCTATTGATCAAAACGCCGTCAAATAATAAAACTACAACAAACAGAAACCTCAAAACTAAAAACTATACACGAAAAAGCAGAATAATGCCATACAAAACGACACTTATTTTTTAAACCGCCTCATTTCTCTAGCCAGAAGCTTTTGGACCTTCCCGGTACCTTATTTTTTGCAGTGTATATAATACAATGTAAGATCCTATAAATTAAATGTGAAAAAACAAGATTTTGTAAAATATTATAAAAACTGATAATTATCGGTTTTTATCGAAAAAAAGACACGATATGTTTTATTTTATCGTTTATCGGAAAACTTCGATAATTGCCCTACTGAGTAGCCTAACCAAAAAAGAAAATAATAAATGTACGAATTTCAAACCAAAGTTTACCGGATTTATACAGGGTGTCCCAAAATTAGCACAAGTGACACCGGAGATAGATGTGCCTTAGACGCATCGAACAAGCCTAACATGTCCATAGAAAAGTTTTATCAGTTTTGAGTATGACCAATTTTAGTATTTTTTTAAAAAATAACAAATTTTTCATAAGGTCTGTATCAGAGTTTTTTTATAAAGCTCTTTATTTTATTTATTTTTAAGCCTACGCCTCGTTCAATAGTTGTTTGTGATGAAACAATCATTATCCAGTCGATAAATAGTGTGAAATAACGACAATCGATAGTCAATCTCAATTTAATTTTTACCCAAAGAAAATAGTTTCGACTTTGAGCAGCAACCGTGAAAAAAAATTATATTAAACATAATGAACAAATACCATTAAAAACTTCCCTATGCTATGGCAATTCCAAAATGGTATAACACTTATATCGCAATTCAAAAAAATCTAACAAATTTGAGTCATTTCTTATAAAAGTCGTACCAAAGTCAAATTATTATTAAAACAAACTAGAAAGTCCTGCAGTTCCCACGATTAAGTAGATAAAAAATAGTCTGATAAAGTTTTTTTTTTACCTGGCTAACTAATTGGGAGTGACAGGGATAATAAAACTGGCCAAGTGCGAGTCGGACTCACGCCCAAAGGGTTCCGTACCAATATCTGTAAAATAGACAAAAAAAAAACACCTTTGTTGTATGGAAGGCTCCTTAATATTTTTTAATCTAGTTTTTAGTATTTTTTGTTATAGTGGCACAAAAATACATCACCTGTGAAAATTTCAACTGTCTAACTAGTGTATCTTTTATTAGACGGCCTGCATCCAGCAGCTTCCTGCAACCTCCAGGTCGTATGTCCGCCTTGTGAGGAGACGTCCCACGCTGCACTTGCTGGTACGTGGCCTCCATT
Source organism: Anania fuscalis (assembly GCA_950371115.1). Classification (NCBI taxonomy): domain Eukaryota; kingdom Metazoa; phylum Arthropoda; class Insecta; order Lepidoptera; family Crambidae; genus Anania; species Anania fuscalis. Next base: position 11,180,687 of record OX493335.1, on the reverse strand, counting down.
CCAAAACCTTTTTGACCCATCGGTCAGTTCTACGTGCTATGGGCCCCCCACTGCCAGATTAGCTTGCTAATCCGTCGGGCTATGTCTGCGACTTTGGTTCGTTCACGGATATCACTGAGCATAGCCCTCTTCATAGCGCGCTCCATAATCTTGAGCTTCCTTATAAGGCCCATGGTGAGAGGCCAAGTTTCTGTGTTGCGTATGTCATCACTGGTAACACACACTGGTTGTAGACTTTCTTTCGCATATAGGCACTAAGTTATTTTGGACGAAAAGATTTGAATTTGTCGATTGACCTCCTTCTCCGAATTAGGCCTACCCAGCTGGATCACATGTCCCAGGTAAACTTGTCAATAAACTCAAGGATAGAGCTCCCAACGGGCGCAACATGGGCATTCGACATTACCTTTGTTTTTTGTTTTGTAAAGTATCAAAGGGCAGACACTACAAGTGTAATAGCATTTTAGAATAACCATAGCATAGGGACGTCCCCCCACAAGGCGGACAAAAGTCCTGGTAAAGGTTGCAGGAAGCTGCTGGATGCAGGCCGTCTATTAAAACATACACTACGCCGCAGTTCACACCAATCTGCTCTGGCACTATTTAATACTGTCTACATCCATAACAGGTGCCAAGTTGACGTGAGCAGCTTCTTGTTTTTATCCCTTTCACTTCCAATTACTTGGCCAGGTAAAAAAATGAAAATTTATTAGATTATTTTTTACCTACTTGATCATGGGAACTGCAGGATATTCTAGTTTGTTTTATTAATTATTTTTTTTGGGTATGACTTTGATAAGAAATGACTCAAATTTGCTAGATTTTTTAAATTGCGATATAAGTATTATACCATTTTGGAATTGCCATAGCATATGGAAGTTTTTAATGGTATTTGTTCATTATGTTTCATTTTTTTTTCACGGTTGCTGCTCAAAGTCGAAACCATTTTCTTTGGGTAAAAATTAAATTGAGATTGACTATCGATTGTCGTTATTACACACTATTTATCGACTGGATAATGATTGTTTCATTATAAACAACTATGGCCCGAGGCGTAGGCTTACAAAAAAATAAAATAAAGAGCTTTATAAAAAAACTTTGATACAAACTTTATGAAAAATTGGTGATTTTTTAAAAAAATACTTAAATTGGTCATACTCAAAACTGATAAAACTTTTTTAGGAACATGTTAGGCTCGTTCGACGCGTCCTAGGCACATCTATCTCTGGTGTGACGTGCTAATTTTGGGACACCCTGTATATCAATAAACGTTACAATGTCGTCAATGTCACAGAATAGATAATAATAGTACCTACTACTTACTGACAAGTAATCAATCTATCATCCACATAGTTATCTACACCTAATCTATTATTTTTACGTCATCATCATCATCATCTCAGCCACAGGACGTCCACTGCTGAACATAGGCCTCCCCCAGTGACTTCCAGATCGGCCGATTGGAAGCAGCCTGCATCCAGCGTCGTCCTGCAACCTTTACCAGGTCGTCTGCCCACCTTGTGGGTGGGCGTCCTACGCTGCGCTTGCCGATACGCGGCCTCCATTCCAGAACCTTTCTGCCCCATCGACCGTCAGTTCTACGTGCTATGTGCCCCGCCCACTGCCACTTCAGCCGGCTAATCCGTCGGGCTATGTCAGCGACTTTGGTTCGTTCACAGATCTCCTCATTTCTGATTTGATCTCGCAAAGAAACACCGAGCATAGCCCTTTCCATAGCGCGCTGTGCAACTTTAAGCTTCTTAATAAGGCCCATAGTAAGAGGCCACGTTTTAGTTCCGTATGTTATCACTTATTATTATTATTATTTTTACGTAGTATATAACAACTCTGTGCTATTATGTTCGATACGAAAGTAAGGAGAGGAAAAAAATCGGCAGGATATACATACAATAACGCTCAGGAACTGAAAAAAGTTTCAGAATTATTATAGATACCTAACTACTTTTATAGGTTTTTTAGAAACATGCTTATGTAGTTTCTACTTATTACCTTGTTTTAATACTATTTATTTATATTGGATGGATAACAGTGAACCGTGCTTTATCAGTCAGTGATTTAAATTATTATCAAATAACAAAAAAAAATATATGAAAATGCATTGTTGTCGATCAGTGGCGCTGAATCACGTTTAAGTAAGTAAGTGTAGAGATAATAAAAAGAACAACATTTTTTATTTATTAGGTAAAGAAACTATACACAGTAGTAACTATAGTACAGGGTGTTAGGTAAATAATAATAAGCCGAAACTAGCCTATGTTAACATAATTATGCATAAAAATACAATGCCACATTAATTCTTACATCATGATTGTCTATTTATTGGTTTTTAATAAGCTGGCTTATTTCATCTTAAAACAGATTCCTAAGATTTATGTTAAATAATAAATACTGTAATAACTACTTTATAAGTAGACATACTTGTTAAGCCTGTATTTTTATATAGTTATTTAAAATACTTTACAATACTCCCTTTCCGCGGTAGGTAGTACAAGATTTTCCGCTTCCTAGTTAGTAGGTGATTGGATACTTGGAGATTTCTAAGAAAAAATATTTTTTCTTGTCACATAACAAAACGACTACAATATAACTACTAGCTATAAAATGGTATGTAGGATAGACCTTGATGGGGTACCCGGAAGATATCATTTCGTATGAAAAATTAATAATTTTACGCGAACGAAGTCGCAGAGAACCGAATGGTTTCATCAACCAATTTCAACCATATAATTATGTTGTTGGCAGTGCCAACTTGGCACATTGTTTGTTAAAGTTATAAGCCTTCAAAGGCACACTTCATGTCGTCGTGTCATCACAGTGATTACCGGCAGTACTGTCGTGGACAGCTGTTTTTGCGTCCACACAACATGCATGCGCCTGTCTAGTGGGCATAGAAGCGCTAGTAATTGATATTAATGGTGATTTAACAACGCGACTCGTACACAACTATGAAGGCAATTAACAACAACTGTTGTTTATACATGCCACTGCAACTGGAATGGATAGTTGAGTTTTAAAACAGATGATTCAAAATACAGCTACCTAGTTTGTTTTAAAGTGAACTAGATTTTATTTATGTGATATCAGGTTTTAGGCAGGGGTAAACAACCTACCCGAATTTGGAGTTAAGCCCCATAAAAAATGTTGCATCTAAGTATTAGAATAAAATCACCCCCCAGAAAGAAGTTAACATATCTATAAGTTAGAACCTTATAAAATATGTAAAGGTCAATACGAGTATACCTACAAACCTAAGTACTTCTGGTTGACACCTACTGAATAATATGTCATAGATGAATGTGAATGTCGTTATATCCTCCCTATTCTCTTTCAGCTTAGAAAAAATAAAATTAACGCTAGCTTTATCCCAGTATAAAAGCAGAGACCTAAACCACACCTAAACTAGCAGAGACAGAAACGTTATAGCAGGCAAGGCATATAGCAAAAGTAATAACAAAAGTACATACCTAGGTATTTATAGTCATGATGACATGCAAAATTAAACATCCACTTGGTAGCGGGTACTATTTATTTATTCTGTGGTGGCGATGCGAGTGAATTATAAATACCTACTTACTTAAACAGACTTTAACCGCTGTAGCTATTAAAGTTCGGTACATTCGATTAAGAAGAACAAAGTCACATTGAAACAGTAATAACATATAATATACCACCTTCGATACTTACCTATAGCAAACATTTTATCAACAAATTGACAGAGTAATAAATCTTAAGTCCCTGGTATAGTGTTGTCAGGGGCGTGCAGTACATATAGGCAATTCAAAAAATTATAAGCAGTGCCTACCTGGTAAATGATATGAGGTAGGCAGAAGGTACTTACAAAAAAAACCTCGAAATAAAACCAATGCCCGCCACTGAGTGTTGTTTAAGAACCTGCTAAGCTGCACCGTGTGTCGCACTAACACCTCTGCCATCCGTACAGTCCGTTGAGAATCACTATAAACCGTACCGTAATCCACCTAGCCCATAACATGGGACATGGGTATGTAATAAACTAGGTAGCCTACTGATAAAAAATACAATGGGCAGTGATGTCACGGCACTCACGGTCCATATCAACTCCTCCTAACCACTGGTAGCTTCGTGGGGAATAAACGCACACGTGGTCAATTCGTGTTATCTCAACTCGGAATCGTTTGCTCAACGTGTGCTTTGCAAGCACAGCGTATACACAGCTGCATTATAGTAAGGCACACAAAAACGAGTTAAATATCATGTAAACTCTGAATAGATACAAGTCCTTGAAATTGAGATGTTAACTGAACTGAGCCGAACACACACGGCATGGGAGGTCTATTCAGTATACTTTAATAAAAGCATAGAGATATTGGAAGTATAAACTTAAAGTATCTAAATAATCCGAAATACAAAACCCGGCGACTCTGCTATTACCGGTATTGCGACTATTGCGAGTGCATAAAGACTTCGTGGACAAATCATTATATTAAAACCACTAATTAGGTGCTATTCAATTCTAGCCATTGTATAAGTCCTATTCAAACCTATGTACGTACAATACTCGACTTCGACAGCTCTAAAGAATGAAGCAGTTCCTAGAATTTATTTGGTATTGCTTTTTACCCGACTGCCAAACGAGACTTATGTTTTTCGAGCGTATGTATGTATGTATGTAAGTATGTCTATTTCTTTGGCACGCCCTACAGCCTAAACCGTTTAACGGATATTAAAGTATAATATATCAATAGATTCGTCTCAATTGTGGGAGTGACATGGGGTATGTTATTTCCCGAAATTCCCGCGGAAACAGAAATTACGCGGGGAAAAACGGATCTGCAATACTGATAAACCGATTTTGAAACTTTATTTTATTAACTAAGGGTCACATATTTTCAGTGCTAATAATATTCAATACTATTACAATTATTAATACAATAATAATTTTTCAAAAGTCTTATGGGAACAGGCAAAAAAATACACTGAAAAAATAGGAAGGAAGAACCGTCTAATGGATTTCAACATATGATATGTCATTAGATTCGTCTCAGTTGTGGGAGTGACATAGGCTATGTTGTTACCCGGAATTCCTATTGGTACATGAATTAAACGGGGAAAACCGATTTCAGATACTATACTCAAGTTAAAACCTTTTTTTTTTTTCAATGAAGAGTTACAAATAATGCTTTATAGTTAATTGAAAAGTAGTAGTAGAACACTACAAACTAAAAAGTCAAAAATAAAGTTAATTAATTAAAAAAATCAAAAAACCCAACTGCGTAAAAAATGCACTTAAAAGATTAAAACAAGATTTAAGAATCAATTTGCAGTCGGAGGCATCAAATCCATTAACAGCATAATGATGATTGACTCGGTATGCACCGCGTTAGTACCTAATTAAGTAATTTAAATCCGTGTAGAAAAAGTCGAATCAAGTAACATAGATTTGATGCCTCAGACTGCAAATTGATTCTTTAAATCTTGTTTTTATCTTTTAAGTTCACTTTTTACGCAGTCGGGTTTTTTAAATATTTAAATCAATTATTTTTTTTACTTTCTTAGTATTATACATTGTTCTAGCTATGCTACTTTTTTATTTGTGTCAGGTTTTTCGCTGAGATGCATAGTTATCATCATATTATTTGTCAACAGCCAGTATACATTCAGCCGCGACACCCCTCGGCTCGATGCTGTCAGGGCCAATCATGGAGGCCATCGGGCGGCGGCGCACGCTGCAGGCGTGTGTGCTACCGCTAATTCTGGGCTGGATCATCATCGGCACCGCAGTCCACCACGCTGTGATGCTACTGGGCCGGATAGTATGCGGGTTCGCCGTAGGCATAATGGCGGCTCCATCGCAGGTGATAATTTGGTGTTAGCTTACTTTCGCTTACAACGTGTTGCTTTGTTGGCACAGTCGTATAACTGTGCTATTGGTTGGCTGACACCGTTGACATCTGCATTCATGGTTTATAGATTTTATACACAGAGTACTTAAAAAATCCTTGCTTTTATAACACACTTTTACCTACTATCTTTACTAAAATATACTAACTCATTTTGTACTTAGTCAACGCTTAAATTGGAAGTCGAATTTGACCTTCTTTAAATGTAATAATAATAAATAAATAATACATATTGGACAACATTACATACATTGCTTTGATCATATAGTAAGTAGCTACAACACTTGTGTTATAGAAACCAGAAACAACGACGGTACCACAACACCCAGACCCGTGACAATATAGTAAATATCGTTTTCTACATTGACCCGACCAAGGATCGAACCCGGAACCTCACGGATGGCGACGCCATGTAGTCCGGTGTGCTAGTAGCCTCTCCACGACGTGGAGGACGTCCACAGAGGTTGTGTCGCAATGATTCGAAATAATCACCATCATGACATTACAAAACAATAATCTGCCAATATCGAGCTGAACCGATAATGGAGTCCAGGAGTTTACGCGCTCATTTGATTCGTTTCTGAAGAGTCCCAATACCTGCATAAATGCGTCTTTTGTTATTTTTTTAAAACAATGTTATGGTTAGGCACGTTTAACACATGATATAAAGGTCAATCTGTGATTTCAATATCACGTGTTTATTTGCATTAGGTACACATCTTTGCTTTGACGGTGACCACAAATAGCGTGTTCTTATCAAAGACAGAGGTTAGTAAGTTAGGTCATTAACGAAAGTCAGTAAACACTATCGCTTTAATTAATGTGCTCACTTGTAAAATAGTTTCAAAAGCTAGTGATTTATTTTCAGGTGTACTTAGGAGAGATCTCAGAGCCGAGACTGCGGGGTATTCTAATCGGCACGCCATTTGTGGCGTACTCCCTCGGAGTTCTATACGTGTACGCGTTAGGGGGGGCGCTGCCATGGCGGTCCGTGGCCTACCTTTCCGTAGTTCTGCCGGCGCTAGCGTTCGTGGCTCTATGCTTCTCACCAGAGAGCCCCACGTGGCTAGCTCGCCGAGGCCGCTTCCACGAAGCCATGGCCGCCATATCACGACTGCGCGGCAACCCTGATATTGTAAGTATCCTTTTTTTGCCGTACCACACGTGAATGACACAAGCACGTATTGTTCTTTGTGATCTCAAATTGTTGATAAAACCGCTGAACCAGTATACAATGTCTTGAAAATCCATAACCGATATTCAGGAAATCAATACGTACAATATTTAAGTGCTGAGTGCTCTACCTTATTTAACCTATCAAAATCTGCAGGCAGCAAAAAATCAGAGTTGCTAATACCTACCTCCTACCTAGATTGTTTGTTATAAAATGATTTATTGATTACAAGACTTAGGTTTGTGCAGTTAGATTATTTAACGTAGAACTTAAAACGCTGCAAATTTACTTAACGCCACAATAACGCCTGGATGACTAATTTGAGAACATCACCCATTTAATTAGAGTTAATATCTAGAATTGGTTCATATGTGAAATTGTTATTTTAAATGTGTGGGTAAGAATGATTCATTTCTGTAGCTAGGTCCCTCTCTTCTCTACTATCTAACTACCAAGTCGTTATTTTATGATGATCAGTAGATTTTACTAATTTCGTAGTTCTGTGGTAGAGTTTAAGAATACCTACCTACTAACCTACTTTCAAGCTCACCTTTGACAACGCGTCGCCTTCCGTATTCCAATCGGAAATGTTCAACCTTTGATTTTAGAGACCTACTTTCAGACTTCAGAACAATAAGCACATTGCATAAACTCACCAGTACCTATTCCCATATTTGTAAGTAATTGGCATCTCTTCACACTAGTTATTCAAAGAGGAATGAGTAGGCTGGAAATTAAGGAACGTGTAATGAGTACAAAACCAAAAATGTTTGCCTCACGCGAGCAAGCGTTGCTATGCGTTTAATAAATTAACGACCTCAACTAGAAACTTTTCAATTGGATGAGTTAGATGGAACAAGATGGATCCGCGAAGCGACCACAATTACGATGTTTGTGTTATATTAGGTTAGATATATTTTTTCAAGAGGAAGATTGAAATGACATTCTATAATGTCGATTAATTCGATGCGGCTTTTTATGATCAAATGTTTCAGAAAATTCAAGCAATGCTTGCTTTTACAAACTTTTACTACTTATAACTTGACTAAATACTCACAAAATAAGAATACGTATACAATTATTACCATATTGACGTTAATTACAATGCGTATGATAGGTACCTACTACCATAGTGTGTGGTATACCACATCGAGATAGTTTTTTTAGACCAAAAAACGGATGCTTCAAGCAGAAAGTATGTACCTATGTTTTAATAAACATACTACTTTCTAAATTCATAAATAATTTCTCAGTTACTTAGTTGAATAAGGAATATGTTGATGTTCTTAGTTTGTCTCCCCTTAGGTGTATTTAAAACCTTAACGCGAATTTCTAAAATATATCTATCTATCATATCAAAAAAAATGAATTGCAGTTCGTTAGTCTCGAAAAACTCGAGAACGGCTGTACCGATTTGGCTAGTTTTGGTCTTAAAACATTCGTTGAAGTCCAGATAAAGTTTAAACGTAGAGAAAGCATGGAAAAATTGCGAGGAAAATATTAAAATATCAATTTTATTTTTTCATACAAACTGTTCCTATCTGCCAAACAGGGTGAGTTTTGAGGCGGTATGAAGTTTGCCAGGTCAGGTAGTCTTAAATACCTATATTATTTTACGAAAACAACATATTTATAAGTTTTCGAAATTAACTTAGCGTAACCCTTAACAACCATGGCTCAAAATAACCCTGGCGGCCCAGGCCGCGTGTTATGTGTAGGCTTTATAGTTTATAGGATCACTTTATTGTCAATCTTTGTCTGGCGCACTCCACAACCTAAATTTAAGTTTTTTCACATTTAAATATAAACTAAAAATCTGAATCTAAATAAAAAAAACGAATAGAAGTCTTCATTTAAGCTAATGTGTAGTGGGATTTCAATTGGCTTAGGCCCGTAATTTCTCTGAAATACCTACCAGCTGAAAGCTGAAACCCAAAAGTGTACAAAGAAAAATGATATACCTACATAAATAAATATTGGATAACATCACATACATTGCTCTGATCCTAAGGTAAGTAGTTAAGCACTTGTGTACAGAAATCAGAAACAACGACGGTACCACAACACCCAGACCCGAGCCAATATTTAAAAACATCGTTTTCTATATTGACCCGACCGGGAATCGAACCCGGGACCTCAGAGATGACGACGACGCCAAGTTCGGCGTACTCGCCTCTCGGCTACGGAGGTCGTCGAACCATTACAGTAGGTAAATACTGCGATTTGATAAGTCCGTGACTTTAAGGGCTGAATAGAAACTTTTTTTAAATATATTTATTTTTCTTAAAAAGGAAAGTTCCTTTCTCTTACAAAGCTAGAACCATTCTTTTTTCAAATTTAGCGCGAAAAGGGTATTTAAAAACCTAAGATATTTATACAGCTGCGAAGGTGATTTTCAAAAATGGAGAAATCCGTCAGAGTTTCGATTATTGATTAAGCACTATTTTTTATGCGGTAAAACCATCAAGCAGACCGAGGACTGCGATATTCAACAAAACAGCTTTTTTCCTCGGAAATACCACGGTAGACCTAGCTAGAGGTTTTACTCTTTAGGTTATGATTATGACTTAAAGAGTATAACTCTACACTACCTGCTATTTTATCCGTAGGCCCAACGCGAACTGCACGAACTAATCTCAGCGCGGGAGAAGGAGAAGGCGCGAGGAGAAGAAACCATAAGGTTTCTTGCCACGGTGTCACGCGCGCCCGTACTGAAGCCGCTGCTGCTCATTAACGCGTTCAACATGCTGCAGATCCTCTCAGGAAGCTACGTCGTCATCTTCTACGCTGTTGACATCGTCACGGACTCCGGTGGTTCTTTGAATCCTCAGGTAATGTTTATTCTCTACATTTTTATCGTTTAGACCGTCAGTATCACATCCCCTAAGAGTCGTTTATCATAAACATATGGGAATTAACGCCAGTTCTAATCAGAATTTAAAAAAATACCCTTTAGTGCACCAAATCTTGTCTTTTATCCAATTGTACGGCAGGATGTGTCGGGATGCCAGGCATTATACTTAGATTGAAAATTACTTCATTTGCTATGCGTTCGGGCTTCGGCCCTGAAAGTTTAGAAACGGTTAGAGGAGGTAGAACATTTCCATAAGAAATTGGAATCCATTTACAGTCCATTCCAAACTAACGTCTTTTTATGAATCTGCAAAATTTACCTATGTAGGTTACTCAAAATGACGCGATGACGCGGCCTGTATTTTCGTACTTTTAAAGTAACGTAAATCGAAAATGTTTTGAGCTACTGCTGAACAGTTTATAAAAGTTCTGACCACTGATCAAATACATAACGTAGAGTCCTGATGACCAACCAAATGCTTATTTCCAACAAATCCATTATCTAGAGCCTTTTTAATTCGAGAAATTATTACAGCCATGCAATCCCTGAAGAACGGTAAAGCGTCAGGGGCTGACAACATTTCTGTTGAGCAACTTAAGAACCTCGGACCTCTGGCTATCTCATGGCTACTAAAGCTTTTTAACAGCTGCCTGGACTCTGCGCGAATTCCCCGTCTCTGGCGAAAAGCTAAAGTGATAGCGCTATTGAAGCCTGGCAAGCCTAGTAGCGATCCAAAGAACTACCGGCCAATATCCTTAATGTGTCATACTTATAATTTGCTGGAAAGAATGCTGCACCGCCTTACCGGTACCATAGACCCAAAGCTGGTTTTCGACCAGGTAAATCCTGCAGAAACTAGTCCTTGAACCTCACACAACACCTTGAGGACGGGTTTGAGCTGGGTATGGTAACTGGAGCGGTATTCGTAGATCTTTCCGCAGCATATGACACAGTGAACGTAAAACGGCTTCTGTGGAAAGTGATCGAGCTCACAGGCGATCACGCCTTTACACAGCTTCTGAGAGAATTACTTCGTAACAGACGCTATCAGGTTAACCTTCTCTCCGAAAAAAGCCGTTGGAGATCTCTTAAAAACGGTCTTCCCCAGGGTAGTGTGCTAGCTCCCATGTTATTTAACATCTACACGAACGATCAGCCTTACGCGCCAAATACCAAACACTTTATTTATGCCGACGACCTGGCTTTGACATCTCAAGCGCTTTCCTTTAAGGAGGTCAAAAGGAATCTAAGCGGAGCACTGGAGATCCTTAGTTGCTACTATAAGGAAAATTCCTTACGACTAAATCCCTCAAAGACTCAGTCTTGCGCTTTCCACCTGCGCAATCGAGAGGCTCGGCGGACACTTAACATCCGATGGGAGAATGTTCCGATTGCTCACTGTTCTACTCAAAAATACCTCGGTATAACATTGGATAGAGCCCTGACATTTAAACAACACTGCATTAACACCAAGCAGAAAGTGAGCACGCGGAACAACCTCCTGCGTCGCCTTACATCTTTTAAGTGGGGAGCCTCACCACAAACTCTGCGGACGACTGGCCTAGCCCTCTCCTTTTCAGCTGGCGCATTCGCCAATCCAGTCTAGTGCCGTTCAGCACACACTGCTGTCTAAGGCCAACTCCTGTTGGCATGCTGTATGCACTGGCTGGTGTCGCACCCCCGGACGTCCACAGGGATGTGGCAAGCGCTCTAGAGCGTCTTAAAAAATAAAAGGACCCGCGGCACCCCTTATACCACCACATGCCGGTAGCCCAGAGGCTTAAAAGTCGCCAGAACTTTATCAAGAAAGTACCTCCTCTGGACGAGGATGCTAAAGACGCCCGTTTAAAGCTATGGAAGTTGAAATATCCCATAGACACGAACATAGAGCTATCAGAGCGACTCCCCCCTGGACATGATCTGCAACATGATCTTGGGCAACCTGGAAGTCCTTAAATAGGTTACGGACCCAGGTAGGCCGAAGCAGGGAGAACCTGCACAGGTGGGGTCACAGCTTGGAGGGTGCATGTCTATGCGGTATTTCCCCCCAGACAATGGCTCATTTTCTAACATGCCAAGCGTGTCCTACACCTGCACACGCGAAGATCTTTGCAAGGCCACCGATAGCGGTATATCGGTGGCTGAGTTTTGGTCTTCACATATATGAAAGCCTGAGTCCACACGCAAAGAAGAAAAAGAAGAATTCGAGCCTTCTGCCTTGAAATATATTAATTATATGAGATGTTGATGGTCTTGGTCAAGGCATTGAAACTGAAAAACTTTCCATAGTTGATACACTCTCAAAACATAAACAAGACAATTAAACGAGTAAGTAATTCATAATAAACGGCTACCGTCTCAAATGGGTTCGTTAATTATTCTCATTTAGAGAAGCAAGCAATTCAGCTTCTTTAGGTTTTAAATGAAGTAGGTAACGATCTACAATTTAGTTAAAAGCTTATTGACGTGTTATCTTCTTAAAAATCGATGACCGGCTGCACGCACAATGTCACGTTCCGCGTGCAAGCGAGAACGCGGAACAAGCGATAGAGGCACGATCGGCCTAAGCGTTTGGCTTGTGACGCATTTATCTCTCTTCCACTCCATCGACCGATGCGTCCGAGTAGCATCAATGTTTTCCTATGACGTTATCACGTAAAATTGACGTCCGTAAACCGACTTTGCATACCTACAACCAATTTTAACTTAGTAATTTGTTCGTTCTTTGCTTACAGTCAGCAGCAAACGCAAGTGCCTTAATCAGGTTGGTAGTGACGGTGGTGGCGTGCATCATGCTGCTGAAAATAACGCGGCGCGCGCTCGTGATGATCTCCGGAGCCGGCACCGCGCTGTGCACGCTCGCGCTCGCCTTGCTGCTCGCGCAGGGCCCTGGCACGGGCTGGCTACCGCCCACGCTCCTCCTCAGCTACGTCGCCTTCAACACCCTCGGCTTCTTCCTCCTCCCCGGCCTCATGATCGGCGAACTACTCCCCACCAAAGTCCGCGGCCTCTGCGGCGGCTACATATTCTGCCTCTTCAATGCCGTCCTCTTCGGATTCACCAAACTCTACCCGATCATGAAAAACGCCATCGGCATGGCCGGAGTCTTCGGCCTCTTCGGAGCCTCGTCCTCCCTCGCCACTATCGTCCTATTCCTCATGCTACCAGAAACTAAGGGCAAATCCCTGTTACAAATAGAGCAGTATTACCAAGAATCCAACATCATGTGGGTAACTCGGAAAAAAAATGGGAACAGCAACGTCGTTTGAAATGATTAGATAAAATAAATTGTTATTTACCTACCTGTTGCTAAGTTATAACGCACGGTCTGTCTGTAATATTAGCAATATGTGAAGCGGTGTCTTACTTAGACTACACATAGCCAAAATGATCCTAGATATTATTATGTTCCGACTTCTGTCTATTATAATAGGTATCTCTATTTTTTGTATTAAGTTTAGGTAATATGGCGAAACCAGATATTAAACCATAGGATCATTTTATTCTAGGTAATGTACTTAAATAAATAGAAAGAACAGGGTTAAAATGAGGAGACGCCATCCAGCCCGTTATGTTCCTCTGAGCCGTGGGCGATAGCTTGCGCGCAAGTGCTAGTCGCCTGAGGTGCGGGAGCGGTGAGCCGGGGTAGCGTACGGTACGGTTGACAAGACGTGTAACCGTCACAGCTATACATTATAAAATTTAAAAAAAACAGTCTATTTTGAGCATTTCTATCGGCTTATAGTTAAATAGGGTTCTGATGGAAGGTCCGGTGGCAATCACTCCCGAATGTAATAACTAGTTTTGTGGCATCCAGAACCATAGTGAAGCGTATTCCGGCTATATGAACTGGACAAAGCGATTAACGTTTAACTTGACTCCCTTTCCGTTGCTCAGATAATAACTTAGGCGACACTAGCACTTGCATGTAGAATATAGTGTTCCAAAAATTTGAGTCAAGCGAAAGTCAAGAGAAGGGCACTTCTAAGGGTACTTGAATTACCTATGTAATCCGAATGTACTTTTGTACTTATATATATTTTATATCAGTCAAAGAGACACAAATCTTAGCTAAAAATGCTTGTTTTCTTTTACTAGATGACTAATAAATAGTATCCTAAAGGTCACAAAAAAAATTTGTGGGTCGACGACCTGATGCCATTGTGCTATAAGGAAATCCCAGTCAAAATTCAAAAAAAATAAATATATTCAATAACTAACAACGTACATAGGTACAAGGGTTATTCGGGTACTACGTTCTGTATCCCTAGACTACAGTTTAATACTTTTTGAGACACTGTGTCTCAAAAAAGTAAAGTCAGTGTCTCAAAAAGTATCACACTGTATTACACATTTGCCATTTTGTGGTTCTTAGACAAAACCCGTGATTTAGTAAGGTACGTATTTATGTGATATTTTTAAATCTACATATTTATGTAAGAAAAGTTGACCAAATATTTCGAATACCTAGAAAACACAAATATAAACAACTGTGATCGTAATAATAATAAATATGAGCAGTGACGTTATAAACTGTAATTTGATTATTCATTTCGTGCACGTAAGATTTTAGAGTAAAATTAAAAAATATATTTAATTTATACAATTGTTTTCAGCGGCTGATTTGTGTCATTCAAGGGCCTATCACTATGGTGTTGTAACAATAAAGTAATATGCCTAATACGTGCCTAATCTCACTTCGACTAAAATCGTATGTGCACTAAGCGAAGAATCATACACTATTTTAGATTGTTTTTATCAAACACCATGATTCAAAGGCATTTATATGCAATTTTTACAAATATATTCTATACAATTATATTTAAAAACAAGAGCTATGTTATTTACGCAGGATGAGTGAAATCAATGGGCCCTGCCTGGATGAAAAGTACCTAAATATGCCTTAAAATATTGATGCTTAATTTATATGTATTTAGAATTAAGACTGCGCTCGAAGAACTTTGATACAAGGTTGCCTTTATCAGACCGACCCATAAATGCACAAAAAATTTGAACGTAGTCCTGTTAATATCTGCTCTGCGATTTGGTGGTGTCATCCTCAGTTCTCGAAAATTTTAATCCTTTTTTTTAAATTATATTGATTTGACTCAGCCTGTAGAATGCAATGTTTATCGAATATACCTAAATACGCGTAAGGATTACTTCACGCTCTTTTGGTACTTGTATAGGTTTAAATGTTATAATTGTAACTTTTGCAATATGAGATTTTTATCTGTGATTTATATAATGACCGTATACATACTAAATGTGTAGGTGCTTATGTGACTATAACTATGTAATTAGCTTAAAATGTTATTTTTCTATTCACAGAAAAATACAAATTGTAATATGTATATTACTTATAAACTTTAATATTCTATTCGTGTTGTTTTTATTGCTAGTAATATAGAAAATATTAGATTTTGCAACAATGACTTTTGTGTGGGTTTAAATCAAACAGAGTATTAGTTGTCGCTTATCTTCATATATTTACAAAACTTCGTTTACAAAACCTGAACCATTTCGACAAAATATAGTCTCTCTCTCATGTTTATAAAATACACTTTCCCATACTAAACCGCAGACTAGCTGACATTAAATTGTATAGAGATTTTTGTTTCGATTAATTAGATATTATTATATAGATATGTATTGGCCCCATAGAGAAATTTGCTGATGTGATGCTTATCGCTCCCGAATATTATTTGGGTAATCAAAGAAATACCATAGATATAGAATGTACAAGATAGACAAAGGCTCATTGCAAATGATACAAAAAATGTGACACGTATGTGTGTGTGTAGTTAGTAGTGTTGTTCAAGCCACAATTTTTTTATCGATAAATTGCAACCGGCATCAAATTGATTTGGCACAAGTCACAATCGCCGCGGACCTTGAAACACCTAAAGTTAAACCTAATCTTTAAACAAAAAAGAGGTGAAAATCAGTATCACGGAAAGGATACGGGGTTTTCTGGGCTTGTATGTGTAAAGTTAAGATATGGTCGAAAAAAGGTCATATTTTTGTTATGCAAACTTCACAAGTTACTCGCAAGTTTACTCGCATTAAATCGAAAAATGAGTAATTGAATATTGTGAACAAGTCATTATATAGAAAAATAAGAAAACGGTCGTTTTAAATATGTCATCATCATCATCATTTCAGCCACAGGACGTCCACTGCTGAACATAGGCCTCCCCCAGTGACTGCCAGATCGGCCGGTTGGAAGCAACCTGCATCCAGCGTCGTCCTGCAACCTTTACCAGGTTGTCTGCTCAAATATTAAATATGTAACCTATTTAAAACAATTTCATATCATAATTCCACTTCAACATATTCCTTATAATCACAGAGTTAATATTATACCACTTACAGTAGGTGGTTCTGTGTTCATAGAGTTGGGCATCAAACACAGGTGTCAATCGAATGAAATAAATGCACTTCAATAATCGTGACATAAAGTATGTTTTTTTTTAAGTAGGTATTCTGATTAATTGATTAATTTTGTTTTTGTTTATTTGTGATATTTTTTTAAATATATCTTTATTGATTTTGTTTTTGACAAGAAAATATTGTTACTTGTCTGTTTTTTTTAATTTTGTTCCTTATTTTCTTACCATAATATGA
Source organism: Anania fuscalis (assembly GCA_950371115.1). Taxonomy (NCBI): domain Eukaryota; kingdom Metazoa; phylum Arthropoda; class Insecta; order Lepidoptera; family Crambidae; genus Anania; species Anania fuscalis. The sequence goes on along the minus strand of OX493335.1, from coordinate 11,164,132 downwards.
TGTCAAAATTATTTAATATCCTCTAAATAAATAAAAACATACTTGATGTCACAATTCTTGAAATGCTTTTATTTTATTTAACTGACACCTGTGTTTCATTCCTAACTCGAAAATAATAATAATAATATACGTCGAAAATTTCTTTTAACGAAACATCTGTCCTCAAAATGTTTACTGCAAACTGTTGACTGTTTCCGCGGAGTCCAATCTGGTCTGTTTATAACTCTTATCCACTTTTCGCGAATTTCAGGTTTAGATGGTATTCTTAAAAAAATATTTTATATTATACTAAATATTTGACTAAACTATACAGAATTCTTTTAGTCGTTTATAAACAAGTTATATTTTAGATGCCCAAAAATAAAACTAAAATCTCATAATGTAATCACAAAAAAACAGTATTGGAGAGTTTTTTTTTTGTAAACAAACATGATTAATATTTTTTTAGTAATTGCTACTAATCTTCTATACCCACAAATGGCTGTCGATATTTTATCGATACTTATGACGTCACCGCTAGTTCAATCCCTAGTGTAGACATACAATTTACTATTTTACCTAATATATATTGTAATTATGTCTTTAACTACGAAATAAACAAACACACACCAAACAAAGTTCATATTCTTCTGTAAAATCCAAGTTCTTTGTCGATTATAATTACGAATTAGACACAAATTTGTTTCAAAATATTTTCATCAAAAAATGTATTTACCTGTGTAATGTGTATTTATTTGGGTTATGTGTTCTTGTCACATCACAATTTATAATTGAACAGCACCCCATGTCTACAGAAATATTTAAATAAGTTTTCCGTTAGTAATTTTGTATATTTTAATAAAATTAATTTTGACGTTTAAAATTGAAATCATTTATAGTCAGTTAAATATTTTTTTTGTGTCACATAGGTACATTGACATCTGTCTTTTTCTATCTTGTAGGGTGCCCGCAAGGATATGATGTCTCTTTTCCACGCTTTGTCAGTCTTTAAGAGCGTAGCGAATCCTAAGTCTATGAGAAATACTGATTTGAATTGTTTTTATCGCGTAGTATAAAAGGTGTAAAAAAGCCAGTTTGATCCAAAATGAGATTATTCTGGTGCTCAAATAAAACAACTTTTACTAAGGGACCAACATCTAGACCGCAAATAAAACGTCTTCCCATCGAAACCGCCGACCAATTTATTTTAGGGTCATTTTTAGGGTTCCGTACCCAAAGGGTAAAACGGGACCCTATTTCTAAGACTCCGCTGTCCGTCTGTCTATCAGTCTGTCTGTCTGTCCGTCTGTCACCAGGCTGTATCTCATGAACCGTGATAGTTAGACAATTGAAATTTTTATATGATGTATTTCTGTTGCCGCTATAACAACAAATACTAGAAACAAGAATATAATAAATATTTAAGGGGGCTACAGCAAACAGATTTTTTTGCATTTTTTATAGATAATGGTACGGAACCCTTCGTGCGCGAGTCTGACTCGCACTTGGCCGGTTTTTTAACACCTTTTATTCTGTATGCGAGAGTAAGCGGCGGTTCCAAGTAGTTGTTCAGGCGGTGTCGGGCAGGCGCTGGTAGAGGTGCGGGCGCGAGGCGCAGCCGGGGCACACGTGCAGCGTGGCGCCCACCACGCCCTCGCACTCCCAGCAGTACCACTCGTGGCAGCGCTTGCAGCGGTATATCTGACGGAATACCACACATCACTCATCTATTACAAAAGCTTTCCTTTGTGCAGGGGCGTGCGGTACATTATAGGCAATCAGGCAGTGACTACCTAGTAAATGAAATGAGGTAGGCAGTAGGTACATACAAATGTGTGTCATTTAAATCACAAATTTTCTTTAATGAAATACAGAAGTATGTACTGCCTAACTCGAAATAAAGTCCATGCCCACCACTGCCTTTGACACCAGACAAATCGCGAAATCGTTGTTGGAATTTAAAAAGGAATTCATAAAATTATGAACGCATTGTGTCGAGAATCATAGGTGGAATTCAATACACTTGCTGTCACACCATTAATATCATTAGGATACATATAACAGGCTGCAGGATGTTCTGCTAGAGATAAAATAAAGCTGGACACTTACTCAAACTGTAGAGGCTAGCTAGAAAACAATCTATATCTGAGGAAACTGTTAGCCTTATTCAACTTTTCCCCAAGCCTCTAGCCGGCCGGCCGGGCCGACTAGTAATCATATAATTTGAAATCATTAGGAAATGATTGGTACACAATCTCTACATAATAAAACAGAATATTGTAAAATTAAAAAATGATGATAATTCAGATCATAGAACATAATGCATCAGCTATTACTATGCAGTTATGTGTTCTTGTGCACTTGAGACTGCTCGAAGTAAACATACATTATCTTTAATAGCTACACTTAAATTAGGTACTAACTGAGATTACCTGTTTGTCCAGATCTGTAAACTGTCTCAGGCAACCAAAGCAATACTGTGCTTGCCCTTCATTGGCCAACTCTTCATACGGCTCCACAGGAAATAAGTGATGATAGGATCTAGGAAAAAGATGTTACAAAAATTACAAGGTTTGATTTACTGGTAGCTGCAAAGTGCTTAAATATGTTTATTTTAGTACAAATCCTACCACAGAATATATTTTTTTATGCCACGAAATGCAGAGCCGGAATTTCAGTAATATAAGCACTTCAGATTTCATTCCAGCATATTTATTTATTGTAAAACTTTACTGCACAAACTTAAAAGCGTACAACAGGAGGACTTTGAAATTTGAATAACATTTAAGTATAACCGTTTAACTAGCGTTTAAAGAGTTATAGACTTACAGACTGTGCTATGTTGCAATATTTTTTTATAGTTTACCAAGACATTATGTTGTGTTGCCTACCTTAGACTGCCACGACATGCATACATATTATTAAACTCTATTCCTGTAAGCATATTATCCTCTTACTCAGTTCGCGTACACTTGTGATGGGGCCATTGTTATTCAATTTTTATCTTTTTTTCCGAGCATACGGTTGAGATCACAAAAGTACAAACTATAGTACAATACCTCGCTAAATGCGGCGCAGAGGCCAGTGTGAGGCCGCAGGTGCGACACTGCGCGGGCAGCGAACAGTACTTGCTGCGGCACTGCGGGCAGAAGTGGCCCTCGCCGCCCATGCCCTCGCCCTCCTCCAAGTGGCTGCAACAACAAAACTCAGCGTCATTTGCATTCGGATCGGGCAGGAGAAGCACTGTCCCCCCCAGACAGGTTCCCACCTTGTCGCGATGGGTGGGGCTTAGTAGCCGCGGGTGGTGCCGCGGAGAAGCCAAGAGGAACCCACGGTGGTCGGCGCTTCCGTCGGGCTTAGACTGCCCGCTTGTGGATGGGTCTCCGTAAGGGTAGCACTTTTTTTTTTTGAGATGGGCTTACTCTTGACCTCAATCTTGCTCTAGAGCATAGATGGGATCTACGATGGAGCGAGCTTGCCCAGAAGATGCCTATTCACTCTATTCATGTGCAGCTTTTTGCTCGTGCGGCCAAGACGGTGAACGAGGGGGAAGAGGGCGTGATAGTCTCTTGCTTCCCAGTATCGTCCGTTCTATGCTGGACAGCGAGAAGGCGCGAGACTTGGTAGCCTTTTCTGGCGACGCCATGTTTCGCTCACTAGTGTGCGCTGCAGTAGTGAGCACTGACCACATGCAGACAGTGATGGCGGGGTCGGCGCCGGCGGCGGCGTCGGGCTGCGCGGCGGGCGGCGCGCTGTGCTGCACAGTGAGTGTGCGCAGTAGTGAGCACTGACCACATGCAGACAGTGATGGCGGGGTCGGCGCCGGCGGCGGCGTCGGGCTGCGCGGCGGGCGGCGCGCTGTGCTGCACAGTGAGTGTGCGCAGTAGTGAGCACTGACCACATGCAGACAGTGATGGCGGGGTCGGCGCCGGCGGCGGCGTCGGGCTGCGCGGCGGGCGGCGCGCTGTGCTGCACAGTGAGTGTGCGCAGTAGTGAGCACTGACCACATGCAGACAGTGATGGCGGGGTCGGCGCCGGCGGCGGCGTCGGGCTGCGCGGCGGGCGGCGCGCTGTGCTGCACAGTGAGTGTGCGCAGTAGTGAGCACTGACCACATGCAGACAGTGATGGCGGGGTCGGCGCCGGCGGCGGCGTCGGGCTGCGCGGCGGGCGGCGCGCTGTGCTGCACAGTGAGTGTGCGCAGTAGTGAGCACTGACCACATGCAGACAGTGATGGCGGGGTCGGCGCCGGCGGCGGCGTCGGGCTGCGCGGCGGGCGGCGCGCTGTGCTGCACAGTGAGTGTGCGCAGTAGTGAGCACTGACCACATGCAGACAGTGATGGCGGAGTCGGCGCCGGCGGCGGCGTCGGGCTGCGCGGCGGGCGGCGCGCTGTGCTGCACAGTGAGTGTGCGCAGTAGTGAGCACTGACCACATGCAGACAGTGATGGCGGGGTCGGCGCCGGCGGCGGCGTCGGGCTGCGCGGCGGGCGGCGCGCTGTGCTGCACAGTGAATGTGCGCAGTAGTGAGCACTGACCACATGCAGACAGTGATGGCGGGGTCGGCGCCGGCGGCGGCGTCGGGCTGCGCGGCGGGCGGCGCGCTGTGCTGCACAGTGAGTGTGCGCAGTAGTGAGCACTGACCACATGCAGACAGTAATGGCGGGGTCGGCGCCGGCGGCGGCGTCGGGCTGCGCGGCGGGCGGCGCGCTGTGCTGCACAGTGAGTGTGCGCAGTAGTGAGCACTGACCACATGCAGACAGTGATGGCGGGGTCGGCGTCGGCGGCGGCGTCGGGCTGCGCGGCGGGCGGCGCGCTGTGCTGCACAGTGAGTGTGCGCAGTAGTGAGCACTGACCACATGCAGCCAGTGATGGCGAGGTCGGCGCCGGCGGCGGCGTCGGGCTGCGCGGCGGGCGGCGCGCTGTGCTGCACAGTGAGTGTGCGCAGTAGTGAGCACTGACCACATGCAGACAGTGATGGCGGGGTCGGCGCCGGCGGCGGCGTCGGGCTGCGCGGCGGGCGGCGCGCTGTGCTGCACAGTGAGTGTGCGCAGTAGTGAGCACTGACCACATGCAGACAGTGATGGCGGGGTCGGCGCCGGCGGCGGCGTCGGGCTGCGCGGCAGGCGGCGCGCTGTGCTGCACAGTGAGTGTGCGCAGTAGTGAGCACTGACCACATGCAGACAGTAATGGCGGGGTCGGCGCCGGCGGCGGCGTCGGGCTGCGCGGCGGGCGGCGCGCTGTGCTGCACAGTGAGTGTGCGCAGTAGTGAGCACTGACCACATGCAGACAGTGATGGCGGGGTCGGCGCCGGCGGCGGCGTCGGGCTGCGCGGCGGGCGGCGCGCTGTGCTGCACAGTGAGTGTGCGCAGTAGTGAGCACTGACCACATGCAGACAGTGATGGCGGGGTCGGCGCCGGCGGCGGCGTCGGGCTGCGCGGCGGGCGGCGCGCTGTGCTGCACAGTGAGTGTGCGCAGTAGTGAGCACTGACCACATGCAGACAGTGATGGCGGGGTCGGCGCCGGCGGCGGCGTCGGGCTGCGCGGCGGGCGGCGCGCAGTGCTGCACAGTGAGTGTGCGCAGTAGTGAGCACTGACCACATGCAGACAGTGATGGCGGGGTCGGCGCCGGCGGCGGCGTCGGGCTGCGCGGCGGGCGGCGCGCTGTGCTGCACAGTGAGTGTGCGCAGTAGTGAGCACTGACCACATGCAGACAGTGATGGCGGGGTCGGCGCCGGCGGCGGCGTCGGGCTGCGCGGCGGGCGGCGCGTTGTGCTGCACAGTGAGTGTGCGCAGTAGTGAGCACTGACCACATGCAGACAGTGATGGCGGGGTCGGCGCCGGCGGCGGCGTCGGGCTGCGCGGCGGGCGGCGCGCTGTGCTGCACAGTGAGTGTGCGCAGTAGTGAGCACTGACCACATGCAGACAGTGATGGCGGGGTCGGCGCCGGCGGCGGCGTCGGGCTGCGCGGCGGGCGGCGCGCTGTGCTGCACAGTGAGTGTGCGCAGTAGTGAGCACTGACCACATGCAGACAGTGATGGCGGGGTCGGCGCCGGCGGCGGCGTCGGGCTGCGCGGCGGGCGGCGCGCTGTGCTGCACAGTGAGTGTGCGCAGTAGTGAGCACTGACCACATGCAGACAGTGATGGCGGGGTCGGCGCCGGCGGCGGCGTCGGGCTGCGCGGCGGGCGGCGCGCTGTGCTGCAGAGTGAGTGTGCGCAGTAGTGAGCACTGACCACATGCAGACAGTGATGGCGGGGTCGGCGCCGGCGGCGGCGTCGGGCTGCGCGGCGGGCGGCGCGTTGTGCTGCACAGTGAGTGTGCGCAGTAGTGAGCACTGACCACATGCAGACAGTGATGGCGGGGTCGGCGCCGGCGGCGGCGTCGGGCTGCGCGGCGGGCGGCGCGCTGTGCTGCACAGTGAGTGTGCGCAGTAGTGAGCACTGACCACATGCAGACAGTGATGGCGGGGTCGGCGCCGGCGGCGGCGTCGGGCTGCGCGGCGGGCGGCGCGCTGTGCTGCACAGTGAGTGTGCGCAGTAGTGAGCACTGACCACATGCAGACAGTGATGGCGGGGTCGGCGCCGGCGGCGGCGTCGGTCTGCGCGGCGGGCGGCGCGCTGTGCTGCACAGTGAGTGTGCGCAGTAGTGAGCACTGACCACATGCAGACAGTGATGGCGGGGTCGGCGCCGGCGGCGGCGTCGGGCTGCGCGGCGGGCGGCGCGCTGTGCTGCACAGTGAGTGTGCGCAGTAGTGAGCACTGACCACATGCAGACAGTGATGGCGGGGTCGGCGCCGGCGGCGGCGTCGGGCTGCGCGGCGGGCGCGCGCGTTGTGCTGCACAGTGAGTGTGCGCAGTAGTGAGCACTGACCACATGCAGACAGTGATGGCGGGGTCGGCGCCGGCGGCGGCGTCGGGCTGCGCGGCGGGCGGCGCGCTGTGCTGCACAGTGAGTGTGCGCAGTAGTGAGCACTGACCACATGCAGACAGTGATGGCGGGGTCGGCGCCGGCGGCGGCGTCGGGCTGCGCGGCGGGCGGCGCGCTGTGCTGCACAGTGAGTGTGCGCAGTAGTGAGCACTGACCACATGCAGACAGTGATGGCGGGGTCGGCGCCGGCGGCGGCGTCGGGCTGCGCGGCGGGCGGCGCGCTGTGCTGCACAGTGAGTGTGCGCAGTAGTGAGCACTGACCACATGCAGACAGTGATGGCGGGGTCGGCGCCGGCGGCGGCGTCGGGCTGCGCGGCGGGCGGCGCGCTGTGCTGCACAGTGAGTGTGCGCAGTAGTGAGCACTGACCACATGCAGACAGTGATGGCGGGGTCGGCGCCGGCGGCGGCGTCGGGCTGCGCGGCGGGCGGCGCGCTGTGCTGCACAGTGAGTGTGCGCAGTAGTGAGCACTGACCACATGCAGACAGTGATGGCGGGGTCGGCGCCGGCGGCGGCGTCGGGCTGCGCGGCGGGCGGCGCGTTGTGCTGCACAGTGAGTGTGCGCAGTAGTGAGCACTGACCACATGCAGACAGTGATGGCGGGGTCGGCGCCGGCGGCGGCGTCGGGCTGCGCGGCGGGCGGCGCGCTGTGCTGCACAGTGAGTGTGCGCAGTAGTGAGCACTGACCACATGCAGACAGTGATGGCGGGGTCGGCGCCGGCGGCGGCGTCGGGCTGCGCGGCGGGCGGCGCGCTGTGCTGCACAGTGAGTGTGCGCAGTAGTGAGCACTGACCACATGCAGACAGTGATGGCGGGGTCGGCGCCGGCGGCGGCGTCGGGCTGCGCGGCGGGCGGCGCGCTGTGCTGCACAGTGAGTGTGCGCAGTAGTGAGCACTGACCACATGCAGACAGTGATGGCGGGGTCGGCGCCGGCGGCGGCGTCGGGCTGCGCGGCGGGCGGCGCGCTGTGCTGCACAGTGAGTGTGCGCAGTAGTGAGCACTGACCACATGCAGACAGTGATGGCGGGGTCGGCGCCGGCGGCGGCGTCGGGCTGCGCGGCGGGCGGCGCGCTGTGCTGCACAGTGAGTGTGCGCAGTAGTGAGCACTGACCACATGCAGACAGTGATGGCGGGGTCGGCGCCGGCGGCGGCGTCGGGCTGCGCGGCGGGCGGCGCGCAGTGCGGGAAGCCCATCTTGACGAGCCCCGCGTCGAGCGCGCGCGCGCGCGGCGGCGGCGACGTATGCTCGAGCAGCAGCGAGCGGTAGTGCACGTCGTCTAGCACCACCTGGTGTAGGCGATAAGTAGATATGCTAAGATAGTCACACAGGATTAGAAAAGCAACAAAAGCACAAGATACATACTGCTTTTAATAAAGATGGGTTGACTACATTGACTCCTTTAATACTTCATAAAGACAATGTTTTTTAATCCTCTCGCTCAGGTCCATCATTATCTTATTTTTTCATAGCATACGTGTTAAGAAAGCAACTTTACGATGGTTATAAAGACAAAATTAAATGGTAAGTATAGGGACACATGAAACCTTATTCGCGTAATGAGAGTGTGTGTTCCTACGTCATGCCCATACTAAACATACCTATATGTGTTGGCGGCTGCGCCTGCCACCTAGGCTTTTAATTTAGTTGCAAAAAAATGGTCTAACCAGGAATACGTTTTTTCATTCCAAATCATTCTTGTGCGATAGGACTAGTGAGAAAATACATAGTTTAAAATTTATAATATTACTACATCTATACCGTACAGTAAGGTTGAAGGCATTCAGTTGACAAAACATCATTCACGGAATCTTCACTGGAATCTAAAGAAGAAGAAGAATATTGCTGATAAAGTTTCTAGAAAGTATTCAGAAACTAATAATAAGCTGAAGAAATACTTACACCATATTCCCCACCTGTGTCCTGACATAGTTTCTTGCAAATTCTCACTTCAGCTGCCAGCCCAATGACTGAACATCTTATTCCATCAGTTTTAAGGCTCTAAACAAAGCAAACAAAAATTTGGATTGAGTTTAAATGTTTTTAAATTATCATCAGGCCATGTTAAATAAATATTTACCTGAATGGAGGTATTAATATCACTTGGATCACATGTAGTTAATGATGCAAATAGTACAAGGAGTTCCCTGGATGCATGGCCAGGCAATGGCCTGAGCATTCTGCCTGCTAACTCTAAAGTGTTTTGCAAAGACGGCTCACCAGATAGAGCAATATTTGTTAGGCTGAAACCACAATAATACCCTTATTTCTAAGCATTTAAAAAATATGGTGTATAAGTATGTACATTATTTGTAATTTAATATACACTCTTTAACACAAACCAAATCTTTTAAAACCAAAAATATGATTACTTAACATACCCTTGAACTGCTTTTATATGTTTCCTCACATTTCCAGACAGCTGAGTAACTTTTTCAGCTCTCTTGTTTCTCATAGTCACAATGCTAAGTTGACTTAAAGGGTTCTGGTCAAAAAACTCTTCAACAAACTTCTCTAACAGCTAGAATAAAATTAATGATAATATTACACAATTATTAAAAATCCCAAGTCCTACTTGTAATTCTTGAGTCTTTCTTAGGGTGCTTTAGATATTTTGATCTGGAAATCTGCTGTGCCATGACTGGACTATCAGTTGGTGGTTCTCCTTTTTCTCAGAGTTTAAAATTTCTCAAATGAAAGAGCTAGTTAGAACTTATAAAAAAATCAACCGCTCTATATTACCTTCATTTATCTTTATTTCACCATAGTAAATGTACAATAGGCAAAATAAATAGGCTACCTTAAGTGTACACCAAAACCTTGATGGTTTCAAATCCTGTGAGCTCATGGCTTCAGAACAGTCAACAGCTACTATGAGGTGCCTCATCATGCCGAGCCTGACGGGCCCGCGCCTTGGCACTATAGATTTGCGGGCAGCTTTCTGAGCGAACTCTGCCACCAGACCCTCTACAAGACCATCTTTATCTTCTTTGATCGCCTCCCTATAATAAAATTGGAATGAAAGTTCGATTCTGACTAGTTAACCATACCTTGAAACCTAAAATAATAGCTTACCATGTCTTCTCATAACCTGTCTCCCACCGATACTCCTTAGGATCCTGCTCATCATCAGCCATTGTGGTACGTCTGTCTGTACTATAGTTTTTAGTCTTATTAATTCGTATCACTACAGCGAATCACTAAAAAAGCATTCAATGCTTAGTGAGTAAAACCAATAGAAGAAACAATCAGTATTACAAATTACAAAAAGGATTAAAAAAACTGCAGTATTTAAATCACTGCAACAATGCAACCCAATGCAACCACCTCTGAATCGGCCGGTTTATCATGACATGGGAAGCGTCAAGTGAGTGACAGAACGATACGATGACATCGCCATTTAAAAAAGAAGAAGAAAATCAACACACTGACATTGACATTAAACCGTCTCATTCAGAGACATTTTCTAAAACTGGCGTAAAATAGTGGTTTATCAAAACGTGGTTTAAAGCTTGGTCCCCAGGATTATCGATTTTGATATTCAAAGTGACACTGTCTTATACTAGAGATTAAACTAACTAACCCCAGGAGTAAGGAAAAAAATAGCAACACCGACTTAAAAGAGTGAGTGAGACGGTGAATAATACGGGAATAGCTTTATCCCAACCTTAACCCCGGGACTAAACCGGGAAGAAGCGTAGTCTGTCACTCTGAATACAATTTTTGTTTTATACCGCCGTTAGCACAGAGGGATAACGTTAAACCCGTACGTTAGCAAATGCACTCTGAATGAGACGGTGGACTTGTTGGGAAGGTCAAAGAAGGTTAACTGGCAGGGTGTTCGTTCTCCGTGTGGCCACCTAGTAATAACCAGACACTGACCTAAATAAATATGGACTGGCTGTCTCCTAAATTAATGATAACAATTTGGTATGCCCATCCTTGCTCTAAGGCCGGCTCCAGACATAGTGCGCAAATCGCGCGTAAACGCCGCGAAGGTCCCACGAACGCTTGCGTGAATTGACTCCACCCACACTTCGCGTTCACGCGCCTACTACTACCTACACCTTCGCAGGCTTTGCGTGCGATTCGCTCACTAAGTCTGGAACTCGCGTAAGGGCCCATTTCAAGCGCCTAGTGCCACCGAGCGAGAGTACGAAGCGATAGGGCTACCATCCGTCCGGGTTTTCCCGGATTTGTCTCAGTTTGGAGGGCGTTAAATTATATAATAATTTTATTTCTAGTGATATTACTTACCATTTGATTTTCTATTACTTACGTCTTGCCGATCTATTAATGCAAGCGTAAGTTTTTTTGCAGCACATATTCCATCTTTTCTGCTGTTGCTTGTCTTCGTTCATTTTTAGCAGCGTAAGGCTCGGTCTTTACACTGCCGGAACCCGTTAGATCCGCAAGAATCCGTTCAAAAAACGACCTTATTGCTTAAGCGATGGATTGAATTCGCGTTAACCCGGTCCGGTTTCCGGCTGGGTATAAACCGAACCTAACGTAGAAAGTTCGTCAAATGATTGAACACTCATACGAAAAAGTGTTATTTTTTTTAAAACTACATAATCTTTGATAATGGGTATGAAATTGACAGATCACAGAATAGTCTCTCGGCGTTAAATGGATGAACATGATATCTTCATAGCACGGACGTAAAAAAAATACGGACGTAACCTCGACTAACCATGTGAATCATAATAATGGCCGCCCGTTTAGTTAGGCTGTGTGCGTGATTTAAGGGTTGCTATACAAACCATCAATTTCCCTGCTGTTTGGTGGTAGCAATCAATCTCAGTTAACTTATGTAATTTACATATATTTTTTAACAGAAATATAAACGTTTGATATATATTGACCTACCAAACATATTTTTTATGATCACTGTGATAGAAAATAAAACACATGTTACGTATAAAGAAATATATTTTTACACATAACATTATTAGTGATAAGGCTATGCTATGACTATCTAGTCAGCCCAAAAACTGACGAAATCTGATTTCAGAGAGTCACATACATGGTTTGTTGCATACAAATATAGATTTCCCCACCTTTAGGGTAATTTTCCCGTAAATAAAGTGACAACACTGTTGCATTTTACCTCTAGAATTCTCGGCAAAGTATTTAAAACATTTTTTTTTTTTAATCACGAATCGTAATAACTTACGTATGTATGTACGTACGCATTTATTACGTGTCTCTGGCGCTGTCACTCGCTCGGGGCGAAATGGCGGCGGGCCTAGTGTGTGTGTGTGTGTAGATCATGTACGGAAGCACGTCGACCTACCACAAAATGTCAAATTTTCTCATTTGAAAATGAACTTTATAGGTCAGGCTTAAAGTTGAAAATCTATTGGAGATTTTTTTACTTTTGGGGTAGGTCGACGTGCTCTTGACTGTACAACAAACGAAATTTTAAGTACCTTGCATGCTTCACAGTTTTTTAATGTGAAGTTACGTCCGAATTTTTTTTACGTCCGTGCTTCATAGACGTTTCTTTTTTGTTTTTTTCTTTGCCATTTATCTGTATTATTAATATACCTACTTAAAATAATCACAGTAGAAGTAAACATGTTGATGGTTCAAAAGTTTGACGACCTCCGTAGCCGAGAGGCGTCCGAGGTTCCGGGTTCGATTCCTAGTCGGATCAATGTAGAAAACGAACTTTTCTATATTGGCTCGGGTCTAGGTGTTGTGGTACCGTCGTTGTTTCTCATTTCTATAACACAAGTGCTTTAACTACATACCTTAGTCTCAGAGCAATGTATATGTGATGTTGTCCAATATTTATTATAGCTGGGTGTAGGTGATTTAGCCTGCAAAATTTCAACAAAGGAAGTCGCTTTGCACAGGCAGACGCCGCGCCGCTATACGTAATTTGTGGCACAGGCGTACCTAGTGGTCATCTGAGTGTGCTGCTATTACAAAGTTATTTCATGTTTAAAACGAAACTAACATATACAGTTACTCTAATTCACCATGTGTAAGCTGGAGAAATGGGTCACCAGCTTACACATACTTATCGGTTTGTAGCTCTTAAACTAATCAAGCTAAAGTTTTGATATATTTGGAGTCGAATGCTGCTATTTGACCGCGAATTTTGAGGTATAAAATAATATAATCGTATCTTGAGTAATAATTGAGAAGATACAGCTGTGCAAGCCAAAGACATGGTTCTCCAGCTCGCACAGTTTTACGGTCGTAGTTTCAACAGTATTTCAGTGTGATGGCTAGTTTTTTTGGCTATCATTGCTGCCATTATTAGTTAAATATCTGACTATATTCTGAAACCCTCACCTCACTGGTTTGTTTAAATGGCATGTGTCAGCTGGAGACACGTTTCGCCAGCTTACACACAAAAAACACCTCATAGTAATGAAGATGTGATTGCTGCTATTTTATGACTGGAACGTTTCGATGGCTCTCATTGTGCCTTAAACTATGGCAGGCTTAGAATTCCTCTTAGATTCATGAGGAAGCTGTAGACGTGGACATGTACGGACATAATGTACACTAAACTCTTGTCGCTAAATTAACTACCTATAATAAATTGATGCGCCATTTGATCAGTGGTGCCTGTGTCAAAAGGGTATTTTAGCCCACAACTTATCTGCGTTGAGGAGTGAATCCCACTAATATTATAAATGCGATAGTTTATGAGGATGTTTGGTCTGCGAGTTCTGTGACTCAATCACGCATACACGGCTGAGCGGACTTGGATGACATTTTGCACTGTGTAGAAAAAGATCTGGATTAACATAATAGGACTTTTTATCCCGGTTCAATGTTTCTCTGGGATATACGTGATAACCAAACATCCCAAACGTTCACGCAAACGAAGTTGCGGACACAGCTAGGAATTAATATTATTTTCCTAAATAACGTCTTGCTGCAACTGTGTGTTTCGCCTAATTGTTGAGGTCGAGTAGTACAGGCTCATTATAACGATGCATTACATTGCTTGACTGGTCGGCTTCAAGGGGTACACGAAATTGTTATACTTAGTAGGTCCACGAACCATAAAAAGAAAGATGGTAAAACGCGATGTATATTTTCAAAGACCGACGCAATGCAAGAAACTGAGGGAGGTGCCTAGCACGACTATGATTTTCATAAAACGCCTTGTCATGTCAAGATAAGTCAAACTCAAACACGACGAGAATGTATATCTTGTATAGTTCGTTTCCTATGGCCACTGTGGCTACCTTCCGTCTCCATCATCAGACCGACTCGATAGTACTCACATTACATTAGTGACAGCACTAAACTTACACAAGTAAGCCAAATTTCAGCTTAATCCAACGCCACCATCGAACAAATGCATATTTTTATTTAATAAAAGCTTATGGGTTATTAATAATTTTTCAAACCCTCTTGCTACTTGCAAGAAATACCTCATATAACCAACGATAACTGGCTCATATTCGTAAATCTTAATGAAAAAAACTAGTTTCAGAACACATCTTACCACCTTGACCAGCTTGGTTCCATAATTTACAAAAGTAGTTAGTTAGTGTAAGTTACCTACCTATAGATAATATTAATGGTGAACTGATTTATAACTTCAAGTCCTCAATTGATATTGATTCCTAAATTATGGAAATAGAGATCATTATCAATTCGTGCATACGTTGATTATGAAGGTGTTGTATTGTTTAACTACACAAAAATCCAAATTTAAAAAATTAAATTATTGGTAGCAGCAAATGACTAGACAACTTGAATGTTTGACCACAAACAAGCGACATTTATGTTGATGGATAAATTAAGGCAATCCTTATAGTCCAAAATCCCAGAGCCCCCAGATATAACTTATTTTTCTCTCAAACCAAATGTATGGGATTAAGTAGTATAAGTAAGTATGTACTTTGAGTGTATCTACGTACCTCGTACCTACTGACTCGGACCGACGGCGAACAGGTATTTGGGGCTAATGATAAGGAAAAAAAATATTCACATTTCTTTCAAATTGTTACATATGATTTAGAGAATTTAGTTAAAAATTAATAATTAATACTGCCAGCAACTTTCCGTCGGCGGTTACTATTACTTTTACGTAGTATAATACTTACTCTGTGCTATTACCAATTGCTTTAAAACTCCCAAAAAATAATGTGTGTAGTAATGTACCTAATAAAGTAATAAAAAAAATGTGATTAGGCTTGAGTAGACGGTGAGTCTATTCGTCTATAGATCCGTATACAGGGTTATTTGATAAAAATCAACAACCTCGCACGGCTAGATAGCTAACATCATACACAACAACATTTGTTCTACGACTTTAGATAATATGACACATTTTATTTTCATACAAAAATAAATATCAATTTAATTTTACGTCTGAATGTTCATATCTCAGTGCGCTTCACATCAGGGGGAGCGGGGGACGGCGGCGGGGCGCGAACGTCGCGTCGTCGCGCGCGTCGCCTAACATAGACTTACAAATGTCACGATAGTACGGACAACAGCGGTCGACCTACCACAAAATGCCAAATTTTCTCATTTAAAAATGATCTCTATATGACAGACTTAAAGTTAAAAATCTATTGAAGAATTTTTGAATTTTTGGGTAGGTCGACGTGCTGTTGACTGTACAATAAAAGCTTAGAAAATCATTTTTAATAAATGTATTGAGTTATGATAAAACTCGTTAAACAAATGTTGTTGTTTATGATGTTAGCTATCTAGTCGTGAGAGGTTGTTGATTTTTTTTTCAAATAACCCTGTAGATCTCTTTCATGCTTGAGCGAGCAAAATAATGACCTTGCGCTTATACTCATAGCGACACTTTCTGCGTGTCTGGGTGGACATATGGTCCATCAGATTAGCCTGGCTGCTCACAAAGAGTATTGAAATAGTTCCCTTACCATTATGTAAAAAAATTAAGACTGAGATTATATGTAAAGTTACGGTATTTTTTGGTAGTTTTAAAGCGTCTGGTATAAGTTACCGCCGAAGGAAAATGGCTGGCAGTATTGATAATTAATTTTAACTGAGTAGAGAATTCAGTATGAAATACATAAAAATCAGCACTGAAACTTTAAGAAATGTAAATATTTTTTTACTTAACTTTAGCACGGGATACCTGTTCATTGACCATCAGCCCAAGCTAGCAGGTTACGCTCAAAGTACAAACTTACACTACACTTAATCCCATACATTTGGTTTGTAAGAAAATAAGTTATGTCTGGGGGCCCTGGGATCTTGCTCTATCTATTAGGCTATTGATTGTCTTTTGCCCTACTGGAAATAAGCTTCTCTCCCTATAAAGATACACATAGATTTAAAAAAGTGTAGTTTTAGTATTTTATTGTTCGTTAAGATTAAGACTAACTTAAGTTACAAAAATAGTTTAAAATAATGTAGATTCTTAGTTTTTGCAAATCATACAAAGATACAAGAAAAAAAATGTTTATGTTTCCAAATTGTGGAACATTAACCAATACTGTTTCACAAATCCTAATTTCAATAAGGAAAAAAAAATGTGTATTAACTAGTCATGATAACAGAAAGCAATGCTAATAAATTTATTTTTAAGTGATTGATTGGAATCTTTAGTTTTCCATTAGTCTGTTTTTTTTCCTAATTCACCCACAAAGCCACAACATTGGTTTCTGGCTCTGTGATTAAATCAATGCTTATCCCTAGTGTGGGCCCAAGGCTAATCTGTGTGTGGCAGAAGACTGACATTTTATTCCCATTCTTGGTTATTAACTGTACAACATCTAAAAACTTCATATTAATCACAAAACCTTAGCACAGAACCTATGACCCACAGTGTTTGTTCTTTACAAAAATTACAACTGGCTTACTTAAGATGGTAAATGGGTGTGATTTCTTGGAGCCACTCTCTTAGCCTTATTAAAGTTCACCAGTATCTTTCTCTTCATGAATAAAAGAAATTCCAAAATTAAAACAAGACAAACTTTAAATCTGTCTAGCTCCATTTACACAAACAAATAAAGGATATTACACCATTGCAATTAAAATGTGTCGAAAACATTATTATGACAAAGGCAAATAGTTTGTCAGCTGTAAAAATATTAAGACTGTTTCTATTTGTTAGGAAGGGAAAGATACATGAGCCTAAATTAAGAGAATGGCAGCAGAGAATTAGGCCCATCAAACAACCAGTTACTTGAATACTATCACCACCACTTGCTCAAACTATGTCAATTAGTTCTGTACCCTACAGCCAGTCTACTGCCACATACCTAAAGAGGTGATGTGCCTTCATGGCCTGTGTTGTTGACAATTGTGGCTGATCACTCGGTGGCTGCCATAGCGCGTGCCTGAGCTCGCACTCGCTTGTCATACTCTAGCCGATTTTGACTGTAAAGAAACCATTAACATTATTCATATGATGCATATTTAAAAAAAAGCTATTTACTATAAGTACATTCATGTCATAAAGAAATAACAATAGAACACAAACCAGTAGATTGTGTATGCCTCAGCCTGAGCAGGATCTTTTACATTAGGTTCATTTAGCAGATCTTGAATGCCAAGGAGAATCTGTTTAATTGTAATTGCAGGACGCCAGTCCTTTTCCTCATCAAGTAGTGACAAACAAACCGTCCCAGACGGGTATACATTGGGATGGAAAAGTGGAGGTTCAAACTTGCATTTAGGCGGGCTTGATGGGTAGTCATCTTTGAAGATCATGCGCAATTTGTATAATCCACCTTCCCAGGGTGTCTGTAACACCAAACATAATAAATACTTACTGAACAGTTTACAATGCCTATTTTGGTGTTAAATTTAAATTCACTTTACCTTCTGCATAGGTAATAGGCAAAAGTACACATACTTTTACGAGAATGAAAATTATTGAGCCTCATTTGAGTTTTATAGTTAGAAATCTCACAGTAGTAAATGAACAAATCCAGTAATTGTATGTGTGCATATTTAATGATTAAAATGCAATAATAAAACACTCAAAACTACAGTCTCCTACTAGTCAAAAGTAAAGGCAGGCAAAATCATATGCACAATACTAACCCCCTTTTTCCCAGGAATCGCGCATTCCCATGTCATCAAATTGAGTGAACCATCAGGATTCTTCATAGGCCTAGCCACGAAACCCTGAAATTAACGTTTTTATTGGGTATAATGCGTCGAGTGAACAAATAAGATTGCGTTGAACAGTAATGTACTTACAAAGGGATGGTCTTTACGCCAAGCTTTTCTCTCCTCCGCTAAACGTGCACTAGCAATTCCGGACATTTTCTGAAATTGTTACGACGAAACTATAGATAGAGCACTTTTATAAAGAATACACAACCAATTAAAAGACCGTAATAATACTCACAACCCTATCCAAGGACCAAGAATAAAAAACGAGTTAAAATTACGAAAAATATATACACGGCGCGGCGCGAATTAAGCGTCCACGATGCGTCAAAGCCGTCAAATCACAGATTAGTCAGAGTATGAATGTCGTCAAATGATGATGAATGAATGAATGAAATCGTTCGCTCGATCCCTCAAAAAAAAGAGATGTGTCAATCAACTCGACCATACTCTGACTAATCTGTGAACTCGACTATCTATCTAACTATTTAAACCGTATTGTTTTAAAACTTGAGTGAATTCCATGACTTTTTAAGGCTGTATGATTTGTATGAAGAACTAGTTTTGTTATTAGAATTAGATAATAACCATGACTGAGAATGAAATGAAAATAAACTAATTACTTATTAGATTAACGATGAAGGAATGGAGTCGAAATCACAATCAGCAGACACCCGAAATTAGTCAGATCCACTAAAAACGTCCCCGGTCAAGCCCAAACATGGCTCGGTTTATACCCAACCGGAAACCGGACTGGGTCAACGCGGATTCAAACCATCGCTTTAGCAATAATCGTTTTTTAACTGATTCCTGCGGATGCTAACGGATTCCGGCAGCGTTAAGTCCGAGCCTATAATCCGCTCAAACAAACATACGATTTTTTCCTGCACCGACTACACATGCAATGCGGTGCCCACGATTTCGCCCGACAACTCCGTACTCCTCCAGCCACCCGAGTCGTTACTTGTCAATACAAGTGTGATTTTTCTCAAAATAAATCAAACCAATTGAAATGAGGTTAATTTACCATCAATCACCAGAACCCAGGCATCAACATACATGGTTTTTAGATAGTTAATTTTATTAAACGAACCCAAACATAATTTATAACGGCCATATTAACTTAAAATATAAAAACTATACGCAGCGTTTCCATTTTGATCAGATGTCCGTTCAGCTCAACGGCTTGCGAGCGTTTTTTTTTTTATTTGATCAAAAAGTTGTATGTTTTTGAGTAGAAAGAATAAGGCGCTTATCAGCTTCAAAACTAATATGTATTCAGCTTTGTCCTGCCATTTCGTCATGCGTAAGTTAAGCTGCGTAACTCAAATTAGAATTGAGTTACATATTTTTACCTCAAGTAAGTCGAATTTTTAATTTACTTAGTTTTGTTTGATCGAAAAAAAGTGGCGATACCAATATTTGCTACCACTGACCTGCAATATCCACTGGACTTGCTGTCCCTTGCAAATGACAGCCAATTTTGTGTGCGCATCTTTGAGTATACAGGGTTACATTGGACAAAGTAATGCCAATTTTTTAGGGACTAAAACAACTCATTTTTTTTCATATGATATCCGCTGGTAATTTGAGTCAACACAACACAAGTTAGGGAGACAACTTATTTTGACATGTACGGACTACAGCACGTCGACCTAACATAAAATGTCAAATTTTCTCATTTGAAAATGAACTCTATATGTCAGGGTTAAAGTTGAAAATCTATTGGAGAATTTTTGTCTTTTGGGGTAGGTCGACGTGCGGTTGACTGTACTAGGCCTACGCGTCTACGCTTGACTGCCTATCTTCACTCCTGCCTTGTTGCCCTACACCTAGAGATTGGCGGCTCGGAAACTTTCTATGTTTCCTCTCGGAATATTCCCAAAATTGGGAATTTGTTTGGAAACTTTCCAAAATCGTGGGTGGATTCTAGGCATGGCAATGATTGCTATTTTTCATTGAATTTCATGATTTTTTGTCATATGAAATCACCTGTGATAAATCATTGGCAATGATTTTTTTTCACAGTGTCATAATGTAACACTTTTGCTATTTGCTACTTAAAATGAAATATGATTTATTGTGAACAGTTGCTCCTTGCTACTTTGCTACTTTTTTATGAAATGTCATAGGTATATAGTTCATGCGCTACGTAATGTGCTATGTGTATTATTTAAGCATATTTTTTTTAAACAAAATGTTATTAAAGTCCTGACCTGAGTCAAATAACTACAAGTCTACAAACTAAATATCCGTTCACTATTTACAACATTTATTAATGCTACACTCGTCACAAACAAAACAAATTTTAATAAACATACATAGCACTCAAATTACGTAACGCACCTAGCAGTCATCACCGGGCGACTAGTGAATTTGAAAACATCATTAAAAAAAACATAATTCATACTTACTAATAACGAAATTTCATTGTAAACAAAACGAGCTCGACGTGGCCTACTACAAAATCATAACAAGATAATCTAAACCTTACGGCGCTCAGCATAAAATTCAACAAACAAGAAGGTTTCAATTCAACCTGCCACTCGTAACAAAAATCATGACAAACGAATCTAAACTTTACGTTCATAAGTTTAAAGCTCTTAAAATGCTCAGTATCGTTATCGTTCGTCGCCTATGATGGCATAAAAAATAGCACAGCATGTTTGTCAAGCTTCAGAGGACCACACCAACATCTGCATTCGATGCCACGGGGTCGGCCACAGATCCGCTCTAGGTTTGGATGCCATGAGGCTTCAAGGCATGCTTCCTTTGCTCGATACCGAGCTGACCGGTTAATCCTGGCGGTAGAGATGAATCTTCCAGCTAACATCATGAGGCCATGAGGGTCATGAGACACCGTACAGTAGTCTATTCTTAATGACACCTAGTCTTAAGGGTAGGAACCAGTTAATATATTTATTTCTTGCTTGGAATAGGAACCAGTTAAATAGGAACCAGTTAATATATTTATAACCGTGCAAAACGTATATAAATTATGTATAACGAAACTCAATCGACTAATCAATTTTTGTCATAAAGAAGGAATACAGAATATAAATTTTATTAAACGAACCCAAACATAATTTATAACGGCCATATTAACTTAAAATATAAAAACTATACGCAGCGTTTCCATTTTGATCAGATGTCCGTTTAGCTCAACGGCTTGCGAGCGTTTTTTTTTTATTTGATCAAAAAGTTGTATGTTTTTGAGTAGAAAGAATAAGGTGCTTATCAGCTTCAAAACTAATATGTATTCAGCTTTGTCCTGCCATTTCGTCATGCGTAAGTTAAGCTGCGTAACTCAAATTAGAATTGAGTTACATATTTTTACCTCAAGTAAGTCGAATTTTTAATTTACTTAGTTTTGTTTGATCGAAAAAAAGTGGCGATACCAATATTTGCTACCACTGACCTGCAATATCCACTGGACTTGCTGTCCCTTGCAAATGACAGCCAATTTTGTGTGCGCATCTTTGAGTATACAGGGTTACATTGAACAAAGTAATGCCAATTTTTTAGGGACTAAAACAACTCATTTTTTTTCATATGATATCCGCTGGTAATTTGAGTCAACACAACACAAGTTAGGGAGACAACTTATTTTGACATGTACGGACTACAGCACGTCGACCTAACATAAAATGTCAAATTTTCTCATTTGAAAATGAACTCTATATGTCAGGGTTAAAGTTGAAAATCTATTGGAGAATTTTTGTCTTTTGGGGTAGGTCGACGTGCGGTTGACTGTACTAGGCCTACGCGTCTACGCTTGACTGCCTATCTTCACTCCTGCCTTGTTGCCCTACACCTAGAGATTGGCGGCTCGGAAACTTTCTATGTTTCCTCTCGGAATATTCCCGGAAATTTCCCAAAATTGGGAATTTGTTTGGAAACTTTCCAAAATCGTGGGTGGATTCTAGGCATGGCAATGATTGCTATTTTTCATTGAATTTCATGATTTTTTGTCATATGAAATCACCTGTGATAAATCATTGGCAATGATTTTTTTTCACAGTGTCATAATGTAACACTTTTGCTATTTGCTACTTAAAATGAAATATGATTTATTGTGAACAGTTGCTCCTTGCTACTTTGCTACTTTTTTATGAAATGTCATAGGTATATAGTTCATGCGCTACGTAATGTGCTATGTGTATTATTTAAGCATATTTTTTTTAAACAAAATGTTATTAAAGTCCTGACCTGAGTCAAATAACTACAAAGTCTACAAACTAAATATCCGTTCACTATTTACAACATTTATTAATGCTACACTCGTCACAAACAAAACAAATTTTAATAAACATACATAGCACTCAAATTACGTAACGCACCTAGCAGTCATCACCGGGCGACTAGTGAATTTGAAAACATCATTAAAAAAAACATAATTCATACTTACTAATAACGAAATTTCATTGTAAACAAAACGAGCTCGACGTGGCCTACTACAAAATCATAACAAGATAATCTAAACCTTACGGCGCTCAGCATAAAATTCAACAAACAAGAAGGTTTCAATTCAACCTGCCACTCGTAACAAAAATCATGACAAACGAATCTAAACTTTACGTTCATAAGTTTAAAGCTCTTAAAATGCTCAGTATCGTTATCGTTCGTCGCCTATGATGGCATAAAAAATAGCACAGCATGTTTGTCAAGCTTCAGAGGACCACACCAACATCTGCATTCGATGCCACGGGGTCGGCCACAGATCCGCTCTAGGTTTGGATGCCATGAGGCTTCAAGGCATGCTTCCTTTGCTCGATACCGAGCTGACCGGTTAATCCTCGCGGTAGAGATGAATCTTCCAGCTAACACCATGAGGCCATGAGGGTCATGAGACACCGTACAGTAGTCTATTCTTAATGACACCTAGTCTTAAGGGTAGGAACCAGTTAATATATTTATTTCTTGCTTGGAATAGGAACCAGTTAAATAGGAACCAGTTAATATATTTATAACCGTGCAAAACGTATATAAATTATGTATAACGAAACTCAATCGACTAATCAATTTTTGTCATAAAGAAGGAATACAGAATATAAAATAAAATAAATAAATAAAATATCCTTTATTGCTGTTATCTTTCTTACAATTAATTATACTAAATTAATGAATGCCTAGTTATACTACTAAAAATGCCCAAAAGAAAACTTAAGTATATATATTTTTTTAAACATAATTACTTATGTTACTATCGGCAACTGCTTGTTTGTTTGTAACAGCTTGTCCATCGACAAAGGCCTCCTCCAAAGATTTCCACGTGTTTCTGTCTCTTGCTAAGCGGGTCCACACGGGACCAGCGACTTTCTTCAAGTCATCTTCCCATCTTTTAGTTTGTCTACCTCTCCTTCTTTTGCTGTCTCTTGGATACCATTCTGTTGTCAGCTTAGTCCATTTCTCTTTACTCTCTCTTAACATATGCCCCATCCATCGCCATTTTAGTTGTCTGTATACCGTGTATGCATTTTTGAATTTTGTTTTATTTTTGATTTCTTTTAATTTCACTCTGTCCCTTCTTCTAATACCCAACACACTCCTTTCGATTCCATTTTGACAGACTTTTAATTTACTCTCCATTAGTTCTGTTAGTGCCCATGTCTGACACCCGTATAATAAGCATGACATAATACATAATTCGTATACTTTCTTTTTTGCTTTCATAGGCATATCTTTATCCTTCATTATTTCGCTAAGAGACCAAAACCGTTTCCAATTACTTGTTATTCTTTTTTCTATTTCTTTATTCATACAATCTTCTGCAGATAAAAGTTGGCCCAAATATATATATTCTTTGACACATTCTATTTCTTTGTTATTTACTTTAAGCTTTTCATTTTTTGAGAATAAGTCATAAGTTTTAGTAAAGTTCATTGTCAGGCCGGCTTTACTACTTTCCTCCGATAGTTACTGTAACATTATTTCCAAGGTTTCCGCGTCCTCTGCGAATAAAATTAGATCATGCGCGAAGCGCTGATGACTAAGATTTTCACCGTTTATATTGAGACCTTTTTTGGTCCAGTTTAGATTCCTAAAGATCATTTCCAGCACAGCTGAAAATAGTTTAGGTGATATAGGATCTCCTTGGCGTACACCTCTTCTTACAGTGAATTTGTTGCCGGTTGATTCAAGCTTAACTTGTGCTGTGCTCGCTGAGTATACGTTTTTAATTATTTTTATATTTTTTTCTTGCACCCCTTGTCTAACTAGAGCATCTCCCATATATACTAGTGTTCTAATGTATCGAACGCTTTGTTAAAGTCAACAAACCCTATGTGATATATTTTATTGTATTTCTGTAGAATTTGTCTTAGCGTGTGGATATGGTCTATAGTTGAGAATTTGCTTCGGAAGCCAGCTTGCTCCTTAGGTTGGTTTTCTTCTAAGGTATTGGTAATTCTATTTAATATAATTTTTGAAAATACCTTGTAAATATTTGACATAAGACTGATCGGTCTGTAATTTCCTATATCGCCCTTGTCTCCTTTTTTATGTAGCAATATGATTGTTGATTTAGTCCAGTCTTCAGGGATAATTTCTGTTTCTAGTAAGTATTTCATTGTACGACTCTGTAAGTTTTGGGGCTATCACTGGGAGTGTTGTTTTCAATAGTTCATTTGTGACTGAATCTGATCCAGGTGCTTTATCTAGTTTTTGTGTTTTGATAGCTTTTGTTTCTTCCTCTAAAATGGGTTTTATTAATGGATGTGAATACAGAATAACCAATTTTTAGTTTAATAGGTATAGATAATTATTATAATAATAATATAATGTTTTAACTTTAACAACAAGATTTTTTTTATTTCATATCAACAATAAAATCGAATCCACCCGTTTAATTTTCTAACGGGTGGGTTCATTGGGAATGTTCCCGAACATTTTCACATTTTTGGGAATACACCCGGGTGGAATCCCAACTCTACCTACACCATAGTGTCCATAGTATAATAATGAGTACTGCGTACCTACACCAACCTACACTACACAGTATTATTTCCACAGAACGGTAGCGGAGCGTAGCGAGTCTTACTTTTTCTGATATTACTTCCGGCTTTGCGGTCATTGTTTGCTTGTGACGTCAATTTCTCTCACTCACTCAGTCACAAAAAAATAGTCAAAACGAGTGACTGAAGAAGGAGTGAAGACTACGAACAACAATGCAAAGACATTTCCATCACAGATTAATATGATTTCCATTCAAACAATGCATGTCATGTGCCACATTCATGCCAATGTGAAATGTCACGCAAAGATTCGATCTCTAGGAATCTCTATAATATATGCTCTATAGACGTACCTACTCTGTGAACTCTGTCTGACTAGTAATGTTCCTTGGTCTGACTAATCTGTGGATTCATGTCATGCCCAATGAGGATTGAGAATTTAAATACTACGTAACATGCCTAGGCCTAGCTAGGTACCTACACTTAAAACGTAGTGATTCTTGCCTACACTTAGCCGACCACGGAAAAAAAGAGTTATGTTATTTTGTACCTACCTACATGCATTTCTTCTCAAAATAATGTGATAATATCCTAACATAACATAGTTTTCAAACTAAATAAAACTGTACTTAAAAATTAATGTTGTTCACATTGACTTATATATTACTTCATAAGGACAGGGCGGACCACACTTCTGGGTGTTGGAACTAAAATGACCCGAAAATGACCCGACCGTTGCCGATGTGACGTAGTCAGTTGTCGGCGGTCATCGGGATCAGACATTTGTATGAAAAAATAAAAATGCCTATATGTTCACTGAAAGGTTGCTTAAATTACGACAGAAAGGTCATTAAAACAAATTATAATATTACTTCTCACAATAAGCCGCATATTTGATAATCACTAAACTTATTCACATTACTTTAACAATTTTCTAACTTCTTTGTCAATTTTACGAAGCAACGCCATATTTACCGTGCAAAACCGATACAACTTTGTAGCGGCGTGCATTAGTTGTATGGTTATAGTATAGCCATAATAGTGCTCACAGTGCACTGAGTGCAGTCCAGTACATGCGATGTAATATAAATATTTTATTATATGATGATTTATTGAATACTTATTTTAAGTTTACGTGATAAATAAAGCACTATGACTCAAAAATTGAAAACATGTCAAAAATAACAAAAGGCAAAAGTTTAAAAAAAATGTTTTATTCGAAGGACAGTGAAATGTAATTAAAAATATAAATTATCTATCTGATATAGTTTTTTTTAGAAAAGTTTTAAGGTATGATTCCGTATTTTAAAATAAATTGTATCCACAAACACCCAATTATCTAGCCCCAAACTAAGCAAATCTGTGCTATTGCGACTAGTTACAGATAATAAACATACTTATATACATTTATAGACTACTTAAATACATTTATAAATATCCGTGACTTAGGTGCAAATGCTCGTGCTCCTCACACAAACATTTGCCCGTCGCGGGATTCGAACCCGCAACCGCCAGGCATTGTAGTCCGGAGCGCGAGCTACTACACCAGACGGTTGTCGATGTAAACTCATATAAACTCATAGAGAAAATATGGGGACCAGCACTACTGCGTGCTGCTGAATTCGGAATCGTACCTTTTGTTTCATTTCGAGAGGTAGAGAGAGAAATTGTTTTTTTTTATAGCTTCAATTATATGTATAGGTTAGTAATCATTACAACTAATAAGAAAAGTATAGTTTTATTTAAAAGTAATGTTGATGTTAAAGTATTTACTAATTACATACAATTAAACAGATACAAAAATATTAATATTGATATTCATTATAAAGACACGAAAATTAACGAAGTAAAATAAACGAAGTTCCTAGGTTTAAATAAAGAACAATACGTGAATTGGAAAACGCATATGGATAATGTTTGTACAGCAGGCGCAGCGCAAGAGCTGCGGGTGAGCCGCGCGAACGCGACCTTTAAACTGGCTCGAACGTGAACCAGAACTGCACGCGCGCAGATCGCGCGCACTGTACTACTGTACTGTACAAGCCTGTACAAGCCTTGCGTAAGTTGCGCTAAAGAGGTGCACCAATCAGTTGCAGTAACGGATAGCGTGCCTGCGCATTCGCGGCGCGTTCGCTAGATCTGTACCTATCCTTACAGAGACAATAAGTTTATTTATGCTTTAAAGCAGGTTATATCTGTAACAAAAACTGCAATTGCTACCTATCATGCATTTTAGGTTCTAAATTACGCTGCAGTTTACTGATGTGGGGCAATAGCACTAATATAAATAGAGCTTTTATTGCCCAAAAAAGATGCATAAGAGCAATATGCGGTGTCCCTCTACGAACATCATGGCGTCCTCTATTTGCACAGTTGCAATTACTAACATTGACGTCCCTGTATATATTTGAAACATATATGTATTTGTAATGCAAATTATGCATATTTTAATAGGGCATTTGACATATAAATGTCAAATGTGGATAACCACGGAACACAAAAAATCAAAATGTCCTGGTACTACTAAAAACTCCAATAACAATGCAGTAATAAAAAAGCTGTATGACAATGAGTATAAAAAAATCTTCAATAATATACCTACTAATGAATTCAAAACATTGAATAATAATCAATTTAAAAACAAAACAAAACTGAATAAGTGGCTAATCTCACGTACCGCAAAGGAGTTTTTTAAATAATAAATATTAATTTCAACATAATTATAATACGACTGACATCTATGTACCTAATTTAATTTGATGCAATTTTAGACTCAATTTTATATTAAATTTTAGTTCAGTTTTATATTTAATTTGCATGCCTCGTGTTGGCTAAACATGCTTGGTACGTTCATGTGTTTTAAAATGCATACCGTGTTTAAGCAAATAAAGATTATTTTATTTTACTTCAATTTATGTTGACGTAGGTATTTAATTTGAATAAGCAAAAAGTTATATTTACTCTGATACTACTTTAAATAACATCTGTGAAATAAAAACTTTTTTCTTAGTTCCTCTTTCGTTATAAGCCGCTCTTACAAGGCTACATCAATACATTTTTGTGGTTACTCTATGATGCTATTTGACAGTTGACATCAAAGTCTAGCAGATGGGGTTAGTGTGTCATGTATGGAGGAAATGCAAGGCGATTTGTTCTGTCAGCCGTATCTTTACTTTTTACATCAATGGTTGTTCATGCATTTTTCCACAGAAGAACTTGTTTTAATTTTGAGTAGTAGAATCACACCATATGTGTACTATTGAACGTTCTTTATTCTATTTATTAGGTTCATAATGTGCCCTACCTCAACGTAAAAATTATGCGTCAAAAATTGAAGTCGCATTAACTAAAAAGCTTGTAAAAGTCCATTTTTATGGGGTTTTACTATTAGTTGAGATTGTCGGTGTAATCAGACGGCATCAGATTATTTGTCGGCGTACATTGTCGCAAAGGTAAGCACAGTAAGTCTGTTACGTTATGTAAAATTTTATAATTGGCGTAAGTGGTCAGATTTTAACAAATGCTACACAACGATTGGCGGATTGAATGTGCGTTGACAAAGGGAACTAGAAATGTCGGCGAACACTAGGGGGCGGTGAACGCTTGTCGGCGACGCGTTTTTTTTCATCATAAAATATTCGATTCTTGGAGTGATTTGTTCCGTTTTGAGCTCCATTCTTTAGTTTGATAATTTATAGAAAAAAAATATTGTTTTGGTAAGTAAATGACATTTCTTCAAACATCGAAATCACGAAATTGATTGCAATTATCAAGATATTTGTGTAAACTCATTATAATTTAATCGCGGTAACAACTAACAACGACCATCCAAAGCAATGATGAGCTGAGCCTATTGTGCATCGTTCCTTTCAATTTGACCACAAATAGTAAATACCTATATAAAATTAACACAAAGCCTAGAATGTGATTTAGTGTATATTATCGTCGTTTAGTCCTTTCATTCTGTGTGAAACAAATTGTTTTAATTTGCCATGAGTTAACCCATGGAGCGATAAAAATTGAGTTGGCGGGAAGACGGCACCGGCTAGGTTATAAAATATAGCCAGTGTGAAGAGTTTTGCATTTTATTTTTAATTTTAGACTTATGAAAATGACTTCCATGGAAGAAGACGCGGCGCCATCGGTGGAGGAGGTGCCAGCTGGGAATCCTGATGAACTTACAAAGAATCCTACCGCATTGAAAGGTTACTATGAGTTAGAATTTGATTAGACTCTCATTTACACATTTTTATAATTATTATACTTTTAGGCATTTGGTCATGTATAGTCAACAGCTACGGTTAAAGATCTTTATTCTCATACGACATTTCATTTATAATGAGATACAGAATTTATTTATTTTGCTCATCAATATAACCACAAAACCGAATATTTCCTCAAGTGATATTGAACCTTACGAGTTAAACCTTAAGCTGCAAAGACGTTGAGGTTTTGCATATAAACTCATCAGGGTAATTTAGACAACAGAAATTCCATTATATGTTGAAAAGTTAATTCGTCTATAAATTGCATAAAATACCACACCTATTTTTACATTCTATTAAATTTCATCAAAAATTGCAATTACAATTTAAAATCACATTAAAAAAAAAACGAAACAAATAAATTTTAATGTGTTTCTGCTATAATTTCTTCACAGAGGCTCATGAACAGATGGCGACCCTTGATGTCCTGGTTTGTGGCCAGTGTCATTCAGCTTTCCATTTTGTAGAAGAGTTCAAAGAACACAAGAGTGCCAACAATTGTTCTGGGAAGTCGCCAGTAAGAGATAGTGTAAGTGTTTAGTATTTTGATTTGACCAGTTTATTTCAATTTATTGTGAATAATTTCAGATACATTCCTTTTTGTTTTTAAAAACAGAATGAAAGCAAGGCACAAGTGTGGGCATTCCTTCTGTGGAAGTGTTCATCAGTGCGAGATGGATCAGTGATATCAGCTGACAACAGCTGGAAACTGTACCAACAATGGTGCCGTATGGCCGAATCCCAGCGGACTGCATGGATCACAGCTGGATCTAATGTTCAGTCCTTGTCCAAGTTTTCACATGCTAAAGTGGTAAGTTTGTTTAGAATATTTTAATGTTTTATGTTGTAACATGTTTTATGAACATTATTTTGGTCCATTTAATGTGTAAGTACAATAAATTATTATTAATTGTCTGCATAGTAAGTGATCTCATGTTTATCAACAGATGGAAGTAAAGACTGATGATCAACTTGTACCTGTTCAAACACCAGTATTGCAAGAATCCAAGAAAAGAGGAAGGCCTAAAAAACAAATTAAAGTGGTAGGTGTGCATTTTGTCTTGTTTATAATTCATTTCAGAGCTCATACCAGGCCTGGCGCACTCCACACTGTAGGTACGACGCTGCAAGTAGTTGCCGCGCCAAGGTTGCGGACCTAGCAAGCGTATATTCAATTGGTTGCCGCGCGCCGCTCAGTTAATACATACTTCACTAATCATCCGCAATGCTTACTTTTTTCGAAAACAATGAGTGGAAAGAGATACTGTACCTATTGCACTTATTTATTTTACGACTTTTTGGCAAACTTACAGCTAATGTTAAAATTTATTGAGTAGTGATAATAATATATAAAGTATAGCCAGTTACGAGTATCTACCGTACCTTAGTTATGCCAACTTATTACCTACCACGTGATCCACCAAACATATTCACAGAACTCGCAAGTAGTAGGTAACCCTAAATCGTGCGAACGAGCGAGCATTTTGGGACTGCCATAAAAATAGATATTCTCGTATGTAGATATTGGATACATTTTTGCTTGCTTAAGCGAACTTTAGGTTATTATAGCAGTGGCAAACGATAACAATGCGACCGGTAATTAGGGCTTGCATTCGAATATTCGAATAATTCAATTTTAGAGTGGGTTTTGAATATTCGAATATCAAATCTGCAATATTCGAATATTCGTCCAATTTCCTGAACGCCAAACTCGAAACTTTAATATGCACTAAATATTACATTCAAAGTTTTTGGACAATATCAGTCACCTTAGTCTTATGTCGTATGACCTCGTTCCGGATCTTATTCCTTAATGAGATCCCTAACATAGACCTTTCCATAGCACGCTGAGTGACGTGTAGTCAGTGGGCCAACTTGGTTAAAACTGGTAGGGCGCATTGGTTAAACACCCGGCTTTTCAGGCACTGCGGCAGTGTCGACGTGAAGATATGACGCCATTTCCCAAATGCTGCCTAGCTAAGCTGCACTCTTCTCGCGATTTTCCGCTCGAAGTTGTCTCTACCGAGCTGTAGTACCTGCCCAAGGTAGACGTACTCTTGGACAAATTCATCCCAAGCCCCACACGTCTCGACGCAGCGTTAAGACTGTGCATCATTTTTTGCAAATCCTGCAGCGATTCTGCCTTAATAACTATGTCTTTAGCAAAGCGAAAATGCGTAATATATTCGCCATTTACATTGCTGCCCAGTCCGTTCCAATCCAGCGTCTTGAACACATCCTCCAGTGCATTGGTGAATAGTTTCGGAGATATAACATCTGCCTGTCTAACACCTCGGAGGTTTTGTTCGCTGGTTTTGTACTTGGACGGACATTGATGCCATACTGTACAGGCTTCTTAGCCTTCACGTACCGCCAATCGACTTGGCATCGCTGCAAGGATTCCAGAACAGCCCAGGTTTCGACCGAGTCGAAGGCTTTCTCATAGTCCACAAAGGCCAGGCACAGGGGCTGGTTATACTCTTCGAACTTCTGTATAACCTGCCGCACCGTGTGAATGTGGTCTATAGTACTGTAACCTTTGCGAAACCCAGCCTGTTCCGGTGGCTGGAAAGCGTCAAATCTTGCGGAAAGATGGTTTGTGATGCCCCTTGAGAACAGCTTGTAAACGTGACTCAGGAGAGTGATTGGTCTATAGTTTTTCAGGAGACTTTTGTCTCCTTTCTTAAAAACAATGCCACCACGCCCCCACTCCACGCTTCCGGAGTTGTCCAATTGGCTATGACGGAATTGAAGAGCCTCTTAAGTTCGCCAAGCACAGGTTGGCCTGCAGCTTTTAAGAGCTCAGATGTGATTCCGTCTTCGCCGGGAGCCTTCCCATTACTAAGCTGTCCGAGGGCCGCCTCAATCTCATCCTCCTCCACGTCTGGAAGATCTTCAGTGAAGTGGCGGGTAAGCTTGGCTCATAGATTGTTCGCGTCGGACTGTAAAAATCTTCGATTTCGGCCAGAATCTTCGGAACTGGTGAGTCAATTCTGCCATCCGAGCTTTGTCAGGTGACTTTTTCCCAGTCGTTTAGTGAAGACCTTCGACCCCCGATTCTGCTCAATCGCCTCATCTATGAGGCGAGTATTGTAACTGCGGAGGTCGCGACTCACCAATCTCCGGATCTTTTTATGGGTGCCAGACAAAGCTTCCTCCAAAGTCCCGCCACTCGGCACGCTTGCTTTCCGTTAAAGTGCCTGTTTCCCACTTCGCGTATGACTCCAATCGCACCATCAAGGTCCCTGTACACGTCCTTAGTAGTTTTCAAAGCAGCGAATCTGTTTCGGAGCTCCAACTGGAAATGGAAAGTTTTGTAGTCTTGGCCAGCCTGGACCAGTGTCGGACGAAGAATCGACTTCATCATACGGCTTCTTTCCAGCTTAATGTTGATATTTAGGGTGCCTCGTACCAGTCGGTGGTCGCTACCGGTGTTAAACCTGTTTACCACAGAGACATCCCTAAATATATGCTTTTGATTAAGAAAAAAATGGTTTCCAACTAAGATTTTGGCAATTATAATATGATAATAAATAAAGTCGAAAATTAGACTTAGTAAGATATTGGCAAGTAAAACTTGATTTTAATCTTTTTTATGTTTTATTATTTTTCGAATAATATTAGAATAATTTGAATAACATCCATAAAATATTCGAAAACCAAAAAGTTTCGAATATTTGCAAGCCCTACCGGTAATAGAGTTTATTTTTGTGCGCCAGGTTTATTTTTATTTGAATGAGTTTGCATAGTGCGTCTTCTGTACTTGTACTATTAAGTATTCTGTGCTCATACATTATAATAAAAGTAATTTTCTTTGTAGGAAGATTCTGAGACACAGCCTTCTGGTGAAGAAAGTGATGGTATGGCAAAAGCCCATAAAGTACATATCAACAAGACCCCAATTGCAAATATTAAGAAGGTACGTATTAATTTTCACATTATCTTAATTTGTGTTAAAATTTCACATTACATGATTGATACACACATAAACAGGAATGAACGTGATCAATAATAGGTTCTTAGGTATTTTACCTTCTATTAGCTTAAATACATATAAAACACTAGCTGTTGTCGCGACTTCTTTTGCGAAGTCCTTAGTTTATTCATAAAATATGGCCACATAACAC
This sequence comes from Anania fuscalis, assembly GCA_950371115.1. Lineage (NCBI taxonomy): Eukaryota > Metazoa > Arthropoda > Insecta > Lepidoptera > Crambidae > Anania > Anania fuscalis. Next base: position 11,130,806 of record OX493335.1, on the reverse strand, counting down.
AAATTCTGTGTAAATTTTAGCCTTGTAGATCATTATTCAGATGTATAAGATATATTACTCTAAAGTTCGATTAAAATCCATTAAGTCGTTTTTGTGTGAAAGAGTAACAAACATCTATCCGTCCTCACAATTTCACTAATAAATAAATAAATACCTTGAGAAAGGATATAGGCTACCCTTTATAGGCAAAAACAAGCTTTAAGGGGTGGAAATAGGTTGAATGTTTGTATGGTACTGGGTCATTTTCGAAGATAAAACCATGAAACAGTATCGCAGCAGGTTGTCTGTGTATTATTATTAAAATAAAAACAATAAAGAAATTCAATTCAATTCATTTATTCAATGTTAACAATGGACCAATTAAATTACACATTACAATAAAAAATAAATTAGAATAACAAATTTAAAAAGTATCTTAACATTAGCCCGTACATGTACCATGTCGCAGTGATACATGTACTGGCAGTCAAAACGCTCGGCGAGATATGCTGCCCAAATCAACTATTCCATGTGGACGATATCAAGAGCAAAAACTAAGCTTAAGTCAAAAGTCTATTTTGACTTAAGCTTAGTTATGGACATACGCTACCTTTCATTGTAAAAACCGGCCAAGTGCGAGTCGGACTCTCGCACGAAGGGTTTCGTACCATTATCTATAAAAATGGCAAAAAAAACACGTTTGTCGTATGGGAGCCCCCTTAAATATTTATTGTATTCTGTTTTTTAGTATTTGTTGTTATAGCGGCAACAGAAATACATCATCTGTGAAAATTTCAACTCTCAAACTATCACGGTTCGTGAGATACAGCCTGGTGACAGACGGACAGACAGACAGACAGACAGCGAGGCCTTAGTAATAGGGTCCCGTTTTAACCTTTGGGTACAGAACCCTAAAAAAGGCCTGAAGGGTTTGAGATTAAACTTTGTACATACTTAGCGATTGATAAGAGAGAAAAATTAAAGCGTTATTGAAGTTTTTTTTACTTGTATGGGGATGAAAGGTTGTTGGTCATATGGAAGTCCAAACAGAGTTGCACTTTTACGCCTGTTTGTCTTTTGATTAATACAATACAGCCTGAATGTTTCAAATCCAAAGTAAAAAGCTCATTTTTGATGCGTGCTTCAGCACAGAGCACAAAGTTGCTGAATTGTGAGACACAAAATATCCTGTAGTCCACGCGAATCAAGTCGCGGGCGCAGCTAGTGAAATATAAGTGAAACAAGGTCTTCAAGATGATTAGATGCTTTCAGGAATTTTAAGGGGTTTAGCCTTTTTTTTTAAATTTTGACTTGTTATTTTAATGTAAGATTTTCTCTGCCTGCATAAGGCTTATTCTATAAGATTCAAAGCATTTTTAATGCCTGCTGGCTTGATTCATTACCACACCTGCTTACATTATTATTAGTCAGGAATTGTTAGGCACTGGCAGGCATACAAATGCAGTTGTTCTGTTCTTTGTAAGATAGGCCAGTCACCAACCAAATGGCCGTGTGCGGAACCGTCGTCCTATTTTGTGCGGACTATAATACAATAAAGTTTATAAATTTTCATGATATTTAAATGTAATTGATTAAAACACAAACAAAAAAAATGATATTTAAATATTAGTTCTAGCAACAAGATTGTCTACAAAACAGATGGAAAAAGGCGTCCGTTTACAAAACAGGCGACAGGTAAATTATTTTGACGACCCCTGTAGCCGAGAGGTGAGCACGCCGGTCTTGGAGTCGCCATCTCTTAGATCCCGGAACTTTTCTATATCGTCTCGGGTCGGTGTGGTGGCACCGTCGCCGGTATTTCTAATTTCTATAACACAAGTGATTTAGTTACTTACCTTAGAATTAGAGATTTAGAAAAAAGCGTTAAAATCGAAGATTAAAATAGCATCATCTTGTCAACCTATTGCAGTCCACTGCTGGAAGTAAGCCTCCCACAAAGAGCGACAAAGAGCACGATCTTCCGCTTTTCACAGCCAGCCATCTTTATAAAGTCCTTGGTCCATCGAGGTGGGTGTTCCACTCGAGAACCTTTTTCCGCCTCCTTTCATCGGTTTTACGACTGATGTCCGACCCTCTGCCACTTTAGCGTGCTAAATTTTTTGACTACGTCTATTTATTATTGATTTATTTGTAGGAGATGGACAAAGAGTCGGTTCGTAACGCGCAAGAACGCGTCCCACCCGAAGAACGTATCGCGCGTCGCACGGAGCGCGAGGGCGCCGACCCGGCTGAAGCGGGCGAATACGTGGTGGAGAAGATATTGGCCAAGCGTTTCAACCCGCGCCGCAAGCAGTACGAGTACCTGCTCAAGTGGGAGGGATATCCGCAGTAAGTATTTACGCTTGATGTTGTTATTCTTTTATCATGGTTCCGAAGCTGCCGACGAAGACAGCTACCTCTTTGGTATGCCCGTATTTATCACACTGGTGATTTGCGAGCAAATTTAAAGCAAGGGGAAGAGCGCGGGCACGCCGGAGTCCGCAAATAGCGACGTAGATCCTCTGAAATTCTTCTATGTACCTATCTGCTTTTGTCTTTCGCTTATCTTTTGTTTTCTGCGTGTTTGAAGTATAGAAGCTAACGGCAGTTTTTCCTCGTCGACATACTTCCGAAACTGATTGTCCAAAGTTGATGGCACGCCGCGATCGCTTCGCTTAGGTTCACTTTAAAATCGCTAGTGTGATAAGGCCCTAAGTCAGTAACGCTTACGTTGCATATGTTGCAGTTAAATTCATTTGTCTCAATGTCAAATCAAATACCAATCAATCGTGTGCTAAATTATTAAAATACTGCTGTGAAATGTAAACAGTGAACAAAACACATGGGAGCCAGTTGAAAATATGGAGACCTGCAAACATCTCCTGGAGGCGTTCGAGAAGCAACTCGCGCGCCAAAAGGAGCTCAAAGCACTCAGGGCGCAGCAGCAACAACAACACCCAGTACAGGTACAAAAGTCTTAACATACCAAAACCACAGCATTTTTAGATTCTTAACTCTATTTTAATCTAATAAAGCCACTTACAATTAGGTCCACTGTATGATGCAGTTGTAACTAATTCCCCAATCAAAATGTTTTAGGTGAAACAATCCAGCACACCTTTTCCACAAGTTGAAAAGCAAACGGTGAATATATTTCTATAGACACTTATATTTCTTTAATTTTGTTCGCTGGACACAAGAAATTAAATTTTTGGTTACATATTCTTACCTTTTTACTTAAATATTACGTTTATCTAGTTTTTTCATTGTATCTAACGTGTATAATAACTAATTTCGTGATTTATTTATTTAGGTAAAACAAATCAGCACACCTTTGCCACATGTGGTTAAGCAGATAGTGAAGAAACCTGAAAGCCCAGCACTGACGCCTACCGGGTAAGATTTATTCATATTCAATTGTTGATGCTACCTTGTTATAATTCGGTATGTAAAAAAAATATAACCTATGCTAATTCCAAAACCATTTATAGATTTTACGTTTATAAACTGTATTTTGGTATTTACATCACTTAAAATTACAAGATGACGTTTATTTTTAAAAAAATACATAAAAATATTTGCCATTCGTACGACCTCTAATAACGAAGAAGCTTACATCTGACGTCACAGCACAGAGTTTGCATGTGTGTGATTTGTCCCTTGTCTTTGCATGAAAAACGCCACATGTGAATGTGTGATGAAGATACGAGCGGAGCGTAGCGAGTCTTACTTGTTCTGCGGTTGTACAGGCTTACAAAGTACGTCATCAAGTCGAAAATTTCAAAAAAATTAGTACTGTTTAAAAAAATCAAATTAGTTGATACTTTCATAAAAAAATGTAAAAAAATACGAATTACCGATTGCATCATTAGCCTAGCCTGCTGCCATTAAATTTGTGTTGTTGCAATGTTTATAAAAATGCGCCAGTATTTAGTTCCATGTATCCCTGTCAGTCATATTTTTTTGCACAAGCTATAACCTATTAGGTTGTCCTATTCCTTTAGTAAAATGTATATTTATCATTAGTACTAATACTTCAATAATAGTTTACCGTGTGCTGCTGACTCTGCTGACTGAACAATGATTATTTGTAGCCGTCTCCAACGCACAAGCAAAGTGCGCGCTCTGGATCAAGTGAAGGCATGGTGCGGCGCGGAAGATGAACCTGCGGCCAAAAAAGTTAAGAAGGAAGCTTCCTCAGAAGACGATGACTATTCAGATCCAGAAATACCTAAGAGTAAGTTACATATTTTATTAAAACACTAGCGGACAGTGTACGCCTATAGGCGTTTTGACAATAAAACTTATATTGAGTCCGTAATACTGTCAAACGTGTTAATTAATTTGCAAAAAAATGCTAAACCAGGGGATTACTTTTATAAATAAACTATCTTTACGTTCATGGTTAGTATTAGAACTTACATCCAAGGCTATTTCAGCCGTGTGGTACATCAGTAATGATAATTTCAGCTGAGAAGAAAGTGCTGAACGGACAGTCGTCTCCCAAGTCGTCCCTAGACCCCGAGCTGGTGAAGTCCCTCGGCCTCGGCGGGAAAGGGATGCCGAACATCAAGGGCGTCATTAAAGTCGATCCTAAGCACATGCCGAATCTCTCTACCGGTAAATGTTATACATATTTGCCGGATGATGTGTTTTTATTGCCTTTCAAACTATGTAGAAACGTATAACCATTTAAGTAGAGTACCATGGCCCAATCAAGAGGCTAAGTGCGGAAACAGCCCAGCTTAACTAACTAAATTAGAGTACCAATCATATAATCGAGTGTGTTATTAGGTGTATAGTGTATATTCTCTGTAGATATAGAATAAATCGGATAGAAATTTCATTTTTGTTAGTCACTTCTGCATAAATTGTGCGAGAGAGAGAGGTGACATGAGATATGATCTTCATTCACAGTTTTTTACTTAGGTTCTATGGAATAAACAACTTTAAAATTTGTTACAGGGGTATACATAATGTCAAAGAGTTCAGGAATAATGAAGATTGACTCACCTGGAAAGTTAGGCCCAGGTTTAAACATTGACCAAGATGTGATCAGAAAGCAGATTTTAGCCGCTAAACAGGTATGTAGCACTGATATGCAGGCAAAGTTTTCTTGTTATTATAAACCTTTGATTAACGCATAACATTGCTTTAGCAGAAGACAGAGGAAGTCAAAAAGTCGCCAGCCCGCACGCCGGGCACGCCGCAAATGAGGAAGACGTACGGCTCGGCCGGACAGCAAGTCACAGAGAAGACTATTATAACGCCTTCGGGACAGAAGATAATTCAGCGCACGATACAAAGACCTGCCAGCATGAGTGCGGCTGACAAGTCGCCTGTTACTATATTGAACAAGAAACTGGTAAGCGGTGAAATAAGAAACTGTTTGGGGCATTTAAATAATACTGAGAGAAAGCTATGTTTGGCGTTTCTCTGCGAGATGGATCCGAAATGAGGCGAACCGTAGAAAAGCCAAAGTCACCGACTAGCCTTTCGAATTGCAAAGTTAATGTATCGATGGGCTTCCACTTCGATCGCAGAACTGATAACTGTTTGGGAAAATATGTTCTCGAGTGTGGTGGAGGCGTACTATGAACTGGAACTCTGAAACACGCAGCTTCAACGCGATAAACTGACGAGGTTGCGGGCAACAGCTGGGTGCAAACGGCCCAGAGCCGCTCGCTGTGTATTGTTGGTGCCTAATGCTTATGTCCAGCCCAGCAGTAGACTGGTGGTAAACTTCTATTGGCTGGTGATGATGATGATGGCTTTTGATAAAATATATTCACGAGCTTTGTAAACAATAACCAATATTCAATCGTTTATTAAACTATAAGTAAGTATAAGTGATGTGTAAGTAGGGTGTTGTGGTACCGTCGATGTTTCTGATTTCTATAACACGAAGTGTTTTAGCAACTAACCTTAGGATCAGAGCAATCTATGTGATGTTGTCCAAATGTATTATTATTATTTAAATTATTAAAAAAAAAAGTAAAACTAGCGGCACGGACGGAAGTTTAGCGCTGGGCGAAAGTTGAGCAGAAGACCAATCCCTTACATGATTGGCTAATCGCGCGCAGCGCCTGCACCGCCGGCCATGATTGGGCGTTAGCTTCGCACACACGCGTTTCTGATACGATGATCGTCTCGTCATATGCGCAAAGTGCATTTGCCCAATATCGATGCCGCGTACTTGTATTAGTACTACCATTGTTTAGCTTAATGCTACCTGTGTGAAGGCGGTTCATAAGTATATATGGTCAGATGGTAAGATGGTTGAGTGTGTTGTGTTACTTAAAGTAGTTCAGACGTATTATTCCCTTGTACCAGCAAGGACAAGGCGACAGCCTGCTGCGTCGCGGCGGCGCGGCGCGCGGGCGCGGGCGCGGCGCCTACATGTCGGTGTCCACGGCCGCCGGGAACATCGTGCGCATCCGCGAGAAGCCGCACCAGACCATGCTCGAACACTTCGACCAGGTTCGTTGATAACTTGTATTCTTTTCCGTTAGTATTGAAACCAACAGCGTTACAATGAGCTGTACAATTGTTACTTTAATTTCTTAAGTAAAGCTAATGACAGGTTTCTCTATTTTAAAATCAGAGGTATCTACTAAATCTTAGTTTAGGCAAGCCACTACACACTAACCTCCGCACTCAGACGCCATAGTTTGAATGATTGATGATAATGTATTAAAATTTCATACCTATATGACTGACTTCAAAATAATGAGTAGTTTTGTGTCACTTTTTACTTTTTTTATCTGCTACTCCTACTTTATATCTTACGCAAAAGCGTGGAACTCTTTAATTGGCTAAGGCCATTTTCTAAATTGAATGTAATGTTTATTTGTACCACAAGCTGTTGAGTTTCCAAATAAAATAAAACAACTGAAGTCGCAATAATATCACTTAGCATGTCGTAATTTTGATAGTTACCATAAATCGCCAAATCATATCGTGTTTTGTTTGTTGGTCATGCTAGCCGCTAGGGAGGCAGGTAACGTAAAATCGTTAAAAGTCGTAAAAAAATCTTTAGTTTAAAAAATAATGTTCTCTGTAAAGTCGGTTTACGGACGATAATTTTACGTAACGTCATAAGAAAATATTGATGCTACTCGGACGCATCGTCCGATGGAGTGAAAGAGAGGTTGATGCGTCACAAGTCGAACGCTTAGCCCGATCATGCTTCTGTATCGCTTGTTCCGCGCTCTCTCTCGCACGCGGAACGTGTCATTTTTTTGTGCGTCTGTCATTGATTTGTATGACGGTATCACGTCAAAATGTATAGCTCTAGAATAATAATCCAGGGAATACGTTTGTATGGAGAAAACGCCGCCCGCGTTTTCTCTCAAAGGCACTAATATCATCTGCGCGTCGTTTAAAACCGTAATCGATCGCAGTCGGACGCGTCGTCGGACACGTCGGACGGCATCGAGGACCCGTTCCCGCGCGACCTGGGCCCCATCCCGCCGGAGTCGCCGGAGCGGCCGCTGTCGCTGTGCCCGCTGTCGGGCAAGCGGCTGGCGCGCGCCGAGGGCGAGCCCACGCCGCCGCCCACGCCCAGCCCGCCGCCCACGCCCAGCCCGCCGCCGCCCGCGCCCACGCCGCCGCCGCCCACGCACCAGGGGACCATGCTCATGAAGGTAAACAATACTAAATATACCTACTCCTTGCTGGAAACGATACGTCTTCTTTAGATTATCTTTTTATTCCGATACCTTAATAATAGTGCTGCTAAATGACGACTATTTTCTGGACGAGCCGGAGAATTAAGTGTTTATTTATTCTTTATGGCGCGAAATAAATGTACAGAATATTTTTTGTCAAATGTTTAGAACAGTTCTCTATGAACTTCATTTTATAGATAGATCCGTAATTAGTAGCTTCTTGTCAACCCTAGGGCGTGTTACAGTGCCACCAACTACTCACTCTGGAAAGCCTGTCATAGAATTGATCACCCAATAGATCCCAAACCACCAATTCGACTGTCAAATAACCAGTGGGCCAGATCTAAACAAGAAAAAGCATATGCTTTTGGAATCCACCTATCCAAAGTGTTCACACCAAACGAGGCTAACCCTGGCACAAACGAGACAGAACTAGACGAGGTACTGAATCAAGACCATCAACTGGACTTTCCTATCACTCCCACAAATCCAAGAGAGGTTGCCCATATGATCAGGCAGATGGATGACAGGAAAGCTCCTGGCTTCGACTTGATAGACAAAAGAGTGCTTATCGAGCTGCCAAGAAAAGCTATCGTCTTCTTGGTCATGCTTTTTAATGGCATCATAAGAACTGGCTACTTTCCAGCACTTTGGAAAGTCTCCCAGGTTATAATGATACAAAAGCCGGGAAAACCAAGTCATGAAATAACCTCCTACAGACCAATTAGTCTTCTACCAGTAACCTCAAAACTATTTGAGGTTACTGGTAGAAGACTAATTGGTCTGTAGGAGGTTATTTCATGACTTGGTTTTACGTATTTCTAAAGAGGCTAACTAAGGAGCTCATAAAAAAATCCATCATACCAGACCACCAGTTTGGCTTTAGAAAGCATCACAGCACTGTGGAACAGGTCCATAGGGTGTGCCGGGTGGTCCAGGGTGCCCTCGAAAGAGGGGAGTACTGCTCCTCATCATTTTTGGACGTGCAGCAGGCGTTCGACAGAGTTTGGCATAAGGGACTCCTTTGCAAGATCAAGCTACTATTGCCCTATACATATTTTGAAATTGTAAAATCATACTTGACTGATAGATTGTTCCAAATCAAGGAAGACCAATGTACATCCTCATTCCACCCTATACTGGCAGGTGTGCCGCAGGGCTCGGTTCTGGGTCCTGTTCTCTACACAATTTTTACAAGTGACTTACCCCAGACCGATGAGGCAACCGTGGCAACCTTCGCTGATGATACGGCCATTCTGGCCAGCAATAAGTGCCCTATTAAGGCCTCATTAATCCTACAACGCCACCTAGAACAGATAAATGACTGGCTTACTAAGTGGAGAATAAATGTTAATGCCCTTAAATCTGTCCATGTTACATTTACTCTAAGAAGAGGAAATTGTCCACCAGTCTCACTCCGGAATAACCAGCTTCCCCAAAGCGACAACGCGAAGTATCTGGGAATGTGCTTGGACCGTCGGCTCACATGGAGGAAACATATTCAAACCAAGAGGGATGAAATAAACTACAGATACAGAGGTCTCTACTGGATGCTTGGACGAAACACGAAACTGTCTCTTGACAACAAGCTCCTTATCTACAAATCCATATTAAAACCCATATGGACCTATGGAGTTCAACTGTGGGGCTCAGCATGTAACTCTAACATAAGTATAATGCAAAGGTGTCAAAACTACATCCTCAAACAGATATCCAACGCACCCTGGTTCCTAAGGATCTCGGAATTGCATGAGGTCCTGAAAATAAATACAGTGAAGGAGGAAATCGAAGCCAGTAGCCGGAAATACAAAGCAAGACTTGCAAACCACCCTAACAAACTTGCTGTGCAACTGACCATTCCAGAAGCAATGCATCGACTCAAAAGGAAGCATATCATGGAGACAGAGAGCCACAATTAAGTAGAGAATATTCCTAGTGAGGAATATACCCTTATCGCCAATCATCCAGCAACACATCTGCTCATAGTCGTTGGACTGATCGCATGATAATATAATAAGAAAAAAAAAAAAAAAAAACCTACTCCTTGCTGGAAACGATACGTCTTCTTTAGATTATCTTTTTATTCCGATACCTTAATAATAGTGCTGCTAAATGACGACTATTTTCTGGACGAGCCGGAGAATTAAGTGTTTATTTATTCTTTATGGCGCGAAATAAATGTACAGAATATTTTTTGTCAAATGTTTAGAACAGTTCTCTATGAACTTCATTTTATAGATAGATCCGTAATTAGTAGCTTCTTGTCAACCCTAGGGCGTCGCTCCTTAAATAGATTTGGTGTAGGTTTAGTGTATTATGAATCGTAATTCAGAGTTATAAGAATGAGATTAGCTTGCAATGGATTTCTGTAGATATCTAAACGAATTGGAGCTGTAATCTGACGCGAGCCAAATTACACCGTATTGTTGATGACATGTAGTAGGCATTTCTTATGGCACCATTGCAGAGTCAGATTTCTGTAGTGTTTATTATTCTAAGAAATATCTTACCTAGTACCTACTTCGACTTTATACTTGTGCATTTAATTTCGATATTACGAAATTATTATTTCATACTTTAACTGTCTCTGTGCACCATTAATTAAGCAGTAATTATAATGTATATGTCAAAAAAAATGTATAATCTATAAACTTAAAATGCTGTTCTTTGTCATGTCTAGGTGGAGATGTCACCAGGTGGCACGACCGGAATGCTTGTGCAGGGTGACGGGGCGCAACCCTCCTTACCAGTGCTAACAGATGACGATGGCGTAAGTCCATACACGAATTTACCATGTGTCAGAGAGAGAGAGGCCGGTGCACATAGAATTCAGGACCTATGGGGCAGAAATGTATGTGAATGGAGGCTGTGTACCGGCAAGCGCAGCGTAGGAATTTTACCCATAAAGTAGACCTGGTAAAGGTTCCAGAAAGCCGTTAGATGCCGGCCGCTTCACATAACACAATAATTCGCCCTTTTTTAAACACTACTTCTATACGACTTTCAAAGAAATGCTTTATTTAAAGCATTTATTTTAGCGTCATAACAAAAGCGTAAAGTTGAAATGCATTTTTCAAACGCACTTTTTTTCAAAAGAGCTAATGTTGAAATATTTTTAACAGTTTTATCATTTTCACTTGTAACTAAATTACGGAATCTAGTATTGGGATCGATTTTAAACCGACGTATCGATTACAAACTTTGTAAGCATCTGCCATTCAGATGACTGAATTCGATGGTGGAATTCTTTAACAACTACTAGTAAAACCTTTGTCTTATTTCCCATTCGGTTCGTTATGATGAGTCCAATGCATATTACAGTCACGCACAATGGTCCAATCAAGAGGCTAAGTGCGGAAACTGCCTTGCTAAACTAAACATATTACAGTACAGTGTGTTGTATAGTTTTATTGATGATATCAATTGCATCCATCCCTATGTACCAGACGGAGGTGAAGGTGGAAGCGAGCGCAGTGAAGCAGTTGCTGGAGGCGGGCGTGGACGAGGGCGAGGGCGAGGGCGAGGTGGGGCTGCTGCACGCCGCGCATCCGCCCATCATGATCCGCGGCGAGGACGGCGTGCTCTACCAGGTCACACCACATTGCTTATTACTTACATTTAGGGAGTGTTTCACAATCGCTAAGTAAAGTTCTAAATAAGCTACTCAGAACTTATCTGCTCAGTAAAAAAATAGGGATGTTGACTTTGACGTTGACAGGGCACTTTTGCTTGCTTTTCCAAAAATTGACAACATCTCTATCCTTTACTGAGCAGAACCAGAAGCACTTTCAGCGCGAAACCGACCAAATATAATAGTCACAAATATTACACAAAAATTACTGCTGTATTTAAATGGATTCTTGCTTATTAGTAATAATAGTAACAAGGGGATAATAATAGCCTATGTTCATCCCTAGGGACGTAGTATTATTCTTTCTCTATGCCTAGGGCTATGTTTTTTGTAGTTTTGCCATTAAAGCGTAATATACAGACTTTCTTAATTTAAAATTATTATCGACGTCGCGGGCACCAGCTATTTTTTAGCTTTTCGTGGCAAAAAGTAGCATACCTACTAATCTATATGGCAAAATTTATCTAAATTGGTGCGGTTAATTGTTAAACCTAACAGCCACTACAACAACCTAACTAGCCAGCCAGATTTATTATTTGGTTACGTATTATGAACGCGCAAGATTTAGACCTGCGGGTTTGTGATACGCCTCGGGGAATAGATATACCGCAGTAGTTTTAACAAAAGTGTTTTACAGGTTGCGGGTGAAAACGAAGCCGGGCAGACCTTACTAGTGGCCGCGGAAGGAGTCGAAGGAGCCGTGGAGGGTGTTGAGGGTGACGGGGACGGCGTCATGTACGTCACCCGGGATGACGGACAGGTATGACTACATTGTGAATTGTGTGATTGACCCATCAACATGCCTCATCCACACTAAAGCACAAGTTGCGACACTTTTCGCTTCTGTATCTGATACATTTTACCTTTCAAAATTACCCCGTGACTTGTATTACTTTTCGCAACTTGTACCGATACCGTTTGTGGAAAATAGCGTTCAAATGTATCCCGGTGGGGACGAGGCTTAATGTTAGAGACGTGGCCGCAGACGTTGCTGGTAGCCGCGGAAGGAGCCGAGGGCGGCGTCGAGGGCGAGGCCGACGGCGACGGCGTCATGTACGTCACCAGGGAAGATGGACAGGTATGGGACACAACACTTTTATTTAAGGTGGCACGCCATTCTGGGGAGCGTCGCGGCGATGTGACTGATGTGTCTAACCTAATCGGAAACCAGGCCAAAAGCGAGTTTTATGACCTGGCTTTTGATTTGCAAATGCTTTTGTTCCGATTTCTGATATGCTGTTTCAAATTATCAAGACTTCTTATTGGTTAATGCAAACCCGACGTCAATAATTTTAAATAGCTAATGCAGAACTGTTGATTCTAGGATTTATTTATTTATTTATTTTCATATAAATTTCTTGGGATTATCGAATGCATGAGGTGTAAGAAATTTTAAAGGTTGTAGCTAAGTAAGAGGTTCTCTATTCGGTATTTGATTAAATAATCGTAAATGAATTGTGACATAATAATATTAGAAGCTATATTAAGACCTCCGTAGCCGAGAGGTGAGCACGCCGGACTGTAAATGGCGCCGTCATCTCTGAGGTTCCGGGTTCGATCCCCGGTCGGGTCAATGTAGAAAACGAACTTTTCTAAGGCTCTGGTCTGGGTGTTGTGGTACCGTCGTTGTTTCTGATTTCTATGACACAAGTGCTTAGCTACTTAACTTAGGATCAGAGCAATGTATGTGATGTTGTCGAATATTTATTATTTATTTATTAGTCAATGAATCACGGACATCTAATAGGAAAGTAAGGGACGGTCTAATCGCGTTTGTAACTAGAGCGTGTCTCGCAGAGAAAATCGATTCATTATCGTTTTGTCAATTCTAATGCGACTTGTAATATTATTAGATTTGGTCTTTTGTTGTAAAAAACTCAAGTCCGGGAGTGTATATTTTAGTACTCAACTCAAATCGAAAGATTACTCTTGAAGAAAGATCGATGTATAACCAGCCTATCGATTTTGTATATGTATAGCTCGTACTCAAGACTGCGTTAGAGTCTGTTTATGTAGCTTGTCTGGCGAGTACTTACTGGGCAGTGCTGTAATAGTACATTATGATACAAGTTTGCTACGTTGGTCATTATACACGAAGCATTATTATAAGCGCGAGCCGCAGGCGAGCGCGGTAAGGAAGCCGAGTGTGATAATGATCAATGCACACGAGTTGCATACGACGTTTTTCAACACAGTTGCGAGGAAAAAACAAACTAAAATCTAAAATACCTTCTCCGAATATGACTTGGCGTTTTTGCTGTTTTTCTATGCATTTTGGCGGCAACAGGCTATCACTCGCGTTTCGTGCCTTGATAAGTATTTCCGACGGGGTTGAATAACATTTTACTCGTCTTTACTATTTAAAGTAGATATTTTTGATAGTAATTAACCACGCAGCAACAACTTTACCAAATAATAATTGAAAATGGCACGTAAGTTTTTTCGCGCGCCGCAATTTAGATGCGCGCGCAGGTTCAATAATGGCACAGGAAAAACTGGCTGTTCAGCCGGAGTAGCAGCAATTTAAAAAATAAAATAATCTATAAATTATTGTCTCTAAAAATGATAGTTAAGTTAATTTGTGTTTATTAATATACAATTTGATAAAATGAAATATTTATTTGTCATCTTAACCCTAAAATCATTTAATATTGTTAAAATATTCAATGTTCTTAGACACAAACTTTTGCTGGGTTTTTTAAAAAAAAGTTTACATTACCGCACTAGTGCGATAATGTTATTACAGCACAAGTGCGTAATATGATGAATTATGAAACTAAAAACGGTGTTATAAGAGTCAATTTACAACCAACTGCGTTGAAAAGTGTTAACCGCTATTATTAAAGAGTCGTGTTTTGAGATGTCCCTAGTGTGTCATGTTAAACGGTATTATATAAGGTCCGATTTTATTAGTGTACATCATGTTAACCTGTGACTATAAAGGTAAAAAACAATCGTAAAAACCAATTTTCAAATGTGTACTATAAAAACTAAATAAGTTAAAAATCAAAATCAACAACATTGCCTTCATATTTGATTATGCGTCTTATTCCTTCCCCTTGTACAGAGCAGCAGAAAGAGTTAAAGATAGGACGAGTTTATGCAATATGAAGTCGATGTTGTTATTTTGTAATTTATTTTTAATTTTTTTAGTTTTTATGATAGACATTTGAAAGTTGGTTTTTACGATTGCTTTTCACCTATACAGGGTGTATAGGGCAGCATGTAGGTAAATTAAAGTCAAGGTAAAATGAGAAGTCTAGATAATAGATAAAAATATTTCACTAAATAAATTTAGACATGTATGAAATTATCAAATCGGGAACCATTCCGCAAAACGACCGAAACTCATGGGTACAACGTTAGCCGGGCCGTTATGTTTATGCATTGTTTGTAATTGTATGGTACGCCGAAAGACGAAAACGGCCCGTGGTAAAGCGGGCAAGCCACGTGCGCCATAACCAAAATTTAAGATAAATGTGGATAGTCTCATGAAAATACAAGTACGGTACGGTACGGTTTTTTTTATTGATTCATGATTAGAATCGTTTACTGAGCTATCTCCTTTATTTACCTACGCGCTGCCACTTACATCCTGTATAGTCACAGGTAAACCTTTTATAAGGTCCGATTTTATTAGTGTTCATCCTGTTAACCTGTGACTATATATTTTTATTTTGAGTGATTTTTAACTTTTTTAGTTTTTATGATAGACTTTTGAAAGTTGGTTTTTACGATTGCTTTTCACCTATATAGTCACAGGTTAACAGGATGAACACTAATAAAATCGGACCTTATATATGTATAGTTGAGTGTGGTGTCTTGAGATGTCACAAGTCACAACTGAAGTCACAACAAATGTTTGTGAAGACGAACTTGATGGAAATAGTAGTTTTTCTTTGAAATTAAACCCTGCTTGTCTTGTCGTCGCCTAGGTGTATCTATACTCAGCGGGAGCACCATTTCTTTTGCAATAGCTCTTTCCGTGAAATGAATCTATATAATTAGGGCTATCGATGTTAACAAAACTAGAATTCGTTCCATGTTATTTTCAGAGTTATAGGCCGTTAAAGAGAACCCTATAGCCAGCGGACAACGTTTTTACTATCAGAGATCAATTTGAATTATAGGTACATAATTAGGGCTGTGCTATCTTTATACATATATGACAAAACAGACCTAGGTTTCATTCAACCATAATAGCACGTAATAAAATAAACTAGTCAGCGGGAAACTTTGTAAATACGCAACAAACAGCATTCAAATGCATGTCATTAATTAGGGCTATTCCATTGTTTACTTCTTACAATCTGGCTTTCTGGATGCCGCTTTTAGAAATTAAATACAAAAAAAAAATTGGACAAAATCCCCATAAAATGTAAATTGATAAATCTCGCATCATAGGGAAATCTATAAAATTTTAAATACTTGATTTTGGTAGTATTTGTTGTACCGAGAACAATTATTGTTTAAAAATTTTTGTTCTAGTGATTTTTTTTTAAACTTTCGCGTTGCATTATAACTAAAACTTATAATCACGAGTCTTAACGCGACGTACTATAGTATGTAGTAGTATTAATACTACTTACATTTCTCGACGTTTCGACCGTGATGCTACGGTCGTGGTCACGAGGGGACTGGTGCGCGGCATCTTCGTCTGCATTGGGCGGCCGGTTCTTCTGCTACCCTTGAACTCTCCGATATTTGTTGTGCACTTGAACTAGAGTCAGTAGGTTCAGTGCGACACACAACACTCACAGTATCCAGGTTAATGTTTATTGATAAAGGCGACACACGCGGTTTGCACTTATTAATCACTGGATTCCAGGCCGATGACAATTTGAATCCGTCTTTCCGATTAAAATTATTGTACTTTTTAATTTCAATCGCTTCACGTATTACCCTAGTGTGGTAATGGCGATCCGTGGAAAGGGTTTTCTGGTCATGTAACTCCATCCAGTGATTAGTCCCCATATTGAGCAGATGTTCCGCTACCGCGGATTTATTCGTCTGCCGATTTTTCACTGTAGCGATGTGTTCCTTGACTCTTTTGGTTATAGTCCGTTTTGTTTGGCCAATGTAAGAACAGCTGCAGTCTATTTTGTAAACCCCCGGAGTTTGAAAAGGCAAGACGTCCTTAGGCGATCGTAGTAGTTGTGATATTTTACGTAACGGAGTATATACAGTCTTAATGGAGTATTTACTGAGTACTGATCCAATTTTGTCCGTTACGCTTTTTACATATGGTAAAAATGCTGCTTGACGACTAGCCTCAGGAGCCCTCCCCCTCTCCATGCGCCTTCTCCTTTCTTTCGGCATCTTATATCAATTTCGTCTTAGTACCTCCTGAAAATATGCAAGCTCCTTATGTAGATGTTCAGGGTCACATAGGTTGTGAGCTATATTCGTTAACGACGCAATAACCGATTGAAGATCCGAGGATGATGATGAGAAGATGCGTGTAGGTATCGGTCTATGTGTGTGGGCTTTCTATACACAGTGTGAGCCATTGTTCGATCCGCCTTCACCTTGATTTCCATGTCAAGGAACGCGAGGGATCTGTTGTTCTCCATCTCATATGTGAAATTCATTTTTGGATGGATGGAATTCAGGTGGTTAATATATTGTTCCACTTCCTGTTGGCCTCCATGGATAACGCAGAAAACGTCATCGACGTACCTTTTCCAGAGTTTTACAGTACTTGGTCTAGTAGCCAGAGCTAGGTCTTCGAAATGTTCCATTCAGATATTTGCAACTACTGGTGCGAGTGGGCTACCCATTGCAACGCCATCGATCTGGAGGTAGTACTGATCTCTTAAAGAGTAGGTAGTTCCCGTCCAAACAATTTTCCATGATAACAATATATTCTTTAGGCAATTCATGATCACACAGTTTATCCTTGATGACCTCGATGCAATCCTTTAATGTTACATTAGTAAAGAGTGACTCCACGTCGAAACTCACCATCAAATCTCCATTTCTAACTTTATGCTCTTCACTATGTCCCTGAATGTCGCGTTTAGACCCGTGATTATAAGTTTTAGTTTAGAACAAAATTTTTGCAAAACGTGATCACGACTGCCCTAACTACGCGAGTTCGTGCGATGCGGCTGTGTGCTGCCAGATCCTTTGCCGTTCCTCTATACAAGTCATCACCATAAGACGTCCACTGAACTGACCAAGGCCTCCCCCAGTGTCTTCCGAACACATTGGCTGGTTGGAATCGGCCTGCAGATCGGCTTCCTGCAATCTTTACCAGGCCTTCTTGCACCTTGTGGGTGGACGTCCTTACGACTTTACGTCAGGTAGGTAGTCTAGTAAAAATCAGAAAAAAAACATTAGGCGTAAAACAGTATTTGTGGGGCCATAGCTGGTAGAAAAGTATTGTTGTCGTAAAGCGCGGTGGCGGTACCTACGCTTGCATTCACGTGGATGGACAAGGTGTTGTGAAGTGATCCGTTTGCCGCAGGACGTGCTGGCGATCGACCCGTCGCAGCTGGCGCAGCTGATGCCGGGCGGGTCCGCGGCGCCCGCGCTCCAGCAGGTGGCCGTGCAGGTGGAGGGCGAGCCGGGAGAGGACGCCACGCAGGTCATCGCGCAGCTGCTGCAGGCCGACCTGCCCTCGCCAGGTACACAGCACACACCCCGCACATACATACCGCAGCAGCGGAGCCGGGGGAGGACGCCACGCAGGTCATCGCGCAGCTGCTGCAGGCCGACCTGCCCTCGCCAGGTACACAGCACACACCCCGCACATACATACCGCAGCAGCGGAGCCGGGGGAGGACGCCACGCAGGTCATCGCGCAGCTGCTGCAGGCCGACCTGCCCTCGCCAGGTACACAGCACACACCCCGCACATACATACTGCAGCAGCGGAGCCGGGGGAGGACGCCACGCAGGTCATCGCGCAGCTGCTGCAGGCCGACCTGCCCTCGCCAGGTACACAGCACACACCCCGCACATACATACCGCAGCAGCGGAGCCGGGGGAGGACGCCACGCAGGTCATCGCGCAGCTGCTGCAGGCCGACCTGCCCTCGCCAGGTACACAGCACACACCCCGCACATACATACCGCAGCAGCGGAGCCGGGGGAAGACGCCACGCAGGTCATCGCGCAGCTGCTGCAGGCCGACCTGCCCTCGCCAGGTACACAGCACACACCCCGCACATACATACCGCAGCAGCGGAGCCGGGGGAAGACGCCACGCAGGTCATCGCGCAGCTGCTGCAGGCCGACCTGCCCTCGCCAGGTACACAGCACACACCCCGCACATACATACCGCAGCAGCGGAGCCGGGGGAGGACGCCACGCAGGTCATCGCGCAGCTGCTGCAGGCCGACCTGCCCTCGCCAGGTACACAGCACACACCCCGCACATACATACCGCAGCAGCGGAGCCGGGCCGCACATACATACCGCAGCAGCGGAGCCGGGGGAGGACGCCACGCAGGTCATCGCGCAGCTGCTGCAGGCCGACCTGCCCTCGCCAGGTACACAGCACACACCCCGCACATACATACCGCAGCAGCGGAGCCGGGGGAGGACGCCACGCAGGTCATCGCGCAGCTGCTGCAGGCCGACCTGCCCTCGCCAGGTACACAGCACACACCCCGCACATACATACCGCAGCAGCGGAGCCGGGGGAGGACGCCACGCAGGTCATCGCGCAGCTGCTGCATGCCGACCTGCCCCCGCCAGGTACACAGCACACACCCCGCACATACATACCGCAGCAGCGGAGCCGGGGGAAGACGCCACGCAGGTCATCGCGCAGCTGCTGCAGGCCGACCTGCCCTCGCCAGGTACACAGCACACACCCCGCACATACATACCGCAGCAGCGGAGCCGGGGGAAGACGCCACGCAGGTCATCGCGCAGCTGCTGCAGGCCGACCTGCCCTCGCCAGGTACACAGCACACACCCCGCACATACATACCGCAGCAGCGGAGCCGGGGGAGGACGCCACGCAGGTCATCGCGCAGCTGCTGCAGGCCGACCTGCCCTCGCCAGGTACACAGCACACACCCCGCACATACATACCGCAGCAGCGGAGCCGGGGGAAGACGCCACGCAGGTCATCGCGCAGCTGCTGCAGGCCGACCTGCCCTCGCCAGGTACACAGCACACACCCCGCACATACATACCGCAGCAGCGGAGCCGGGGGAGGACGCCACGCAGGTCATCGCGCAGCTGCTGCAGGCCGACCTGCCCTCGCCAGGTACACAGCACACACCCCGCACATACATACCGCAGCAGCGGAGCCGGGGGAGGACGCCACGCAGGTCATCGCGCAGCTGCTGCAGGCCGACCTGCCCTCGCCAGGTACACAGCACACACCCCGCACATACATACCGCAGCAGCGGAGCCGGGGGAGGACGCCACGCAGGTCATCGCGCAGCTGCTGCAGGCCGACCTGCCCTCGCCAGGTACACAGCACACACCCCGCACATACATACCGCAGCAGCGGAGCCGGGGGAGGAAGCCACGCAGGTCATCGCGCAGCTGCTGCAGGCCGACCTGCCCTCGCCAGGTACACAGCACACACCCCGCACATACATACCGCAGCAGCGGAGCCGGGAGAGGACGCCACGCAGGTCATCGCGCAGCTGCTGCAGGCCGACCTGCCCTCGCCAGGTACACAGCACACACCCCGCACATACATACCGCAGCAGCGGAGCCGGGGGAGGACGCCACGCAGGTCATCGCGCAGCTGCTGCAGGCCGACCTGCCCTCGCCAGGTACACAGCACACACCCCGCACATACATACCGCAGCAGCGGAGCCGGGGGAGGACGCCACGCAGGTCATCGCGCAGCTGCTGCAGGCCGACCTGCCCTTTCCATTTTACTCTTAAATCAGGGTAAGAAATTTAACATTCTATTGTTACACATGGACAACATGGAGGTAACGAATTTCACTTAATTGTTCTGACAAGTGCTGTCTCTTCTTGTTCTTATGGCCTATGGTTCGAGACTTAATAATTAATGTTGTTTCAGGTGGCACGCGGCGCGTAGTACTACTTCTACCAGACGGTAGCTTAACGATGACTGAGTTAGACAAAGAACAATACGAGTCTATTACAGAGGCCAGTAAAGCACAGGAATGAGATCCTCATACTTAAACCTAATTGTGTATTTGTGACTGACCACTGGATGGTGGTTTGAAGATTATCGCAAGCTATGCTGGCGCATTGGCCTCCTTGCACAACATAAGACCACATTAAATAAAACTTATCTTATAAGGCGATGCTGTTTGCATTATTCATCCATAGCAATTAAATTCACACAATAATTTCTAAGTTGTAGATATTTTTCTTAATGTGGATTTAGATGTCTTCACCAGTGGTAACGATAATATGTAGGATAGATTAAAAAATGCATCAATATTACTCCACGGATTTCAAATCCAGACTATATTTTGTAAATATGAGACATGTGTGTACCAAATATTTTAATGAAAAAGGTGAAATGTGCTGTTTAAAAAGCATTTTGTACAATTACAGGCCTTACAATTTGTAGAGAAGAAACCTTTGTCTTAGAGTTAAACATGCTCAGAAGCACGTCATAGTAAAATATAATTGTTTTTTTTTGTCATAATATAAATAGTTGTAATTGTTTTTAACTATAAAACAGATATTTGAAGGAAAGCTGTTAAATCGCCTGTTTTACACCAGGTTGTCTTCCTTTTACTATAATTACAGCTTGGTTTTATAACTACACTGTCCTTACATAATATGTAGGTATTCCAGTACATTTGAAACAGATCAGCTGTTTAAAAGTTATTACTAGAAAAGTATTCGATCATCCCTTCTAAAGGTGGATAGAATATATCCGAGTAATGCGGCTATGTTTGTAATCGAAATAGTAAGGAATTATGTTTGTATTTCTCATCCATCACCTTGAAACTATTGTCAAACACTGTCTTATCTCTAGCGTCATGTAACAATGGGATGTCGATTCCAATACTAATCGGCCACAACAATAAGGCGCATGGCAGTTATGAAAATGCGGCGACCACGTCTCGCCTATAAGCCCGAGCTTCTCTAACTAGCGCTGCTCACTCTCCGCAGTAATATTGCGTCTTTAGTGCATTTAGTGGTTAGGTACTCTCCTCCCTTGTTCCAATAACGTCATTTTGTTATGCGCCTAATTGCTGTGGTCGCATGTAGCGTACTATATATACAATTGAATTACTTATTTATTACAGACTCAATTTAAAAATTTTGCTTTAACCAATAGAAAATTTACTGCTATATTGTAATCATTGTAAATACTTTTCCCTTCAACATTTCGCATTAGTAATGCTATCATATGATCAACCTTGTAAAAATTAGCAGACTACCATATTTAAAAATATTGTAAATAGTACTTCTTGAATGTAAGTAGGTAATATAAAATTATTATAACATTGATTAAAATAGTATTTTGCATCCTTGCAATACACATTCCGGCCCCTAGGTTTTTAATATATTCAGAATGGACTACACACCAATTAATTATTATTCTTCTACTTTTCTAGTCTAATGTTGATTGATGATTACTTTGCCATTTTAAGTTTACATGATTTTGTTGAAGGGATATAAGGTAAAACTTTGATGGCTACATTTAATCGTTATTTCGCACGCAGGACTCATTACAGGTCGATAGTGCCCGTAGTAGTCTGAAATCGATTGCAAATGGTTCCAATTCCTCTGAATTTCGCACATAATTTAGGAGGGCTTAAGGTTGTTCCACAAGCAGACCACATCGCAGCAACAAAAAGTAGTCAAGCAGTGTTAACGTGTGAATAGGTAGCCGTGCAGCATCTTGCGTTGGCCTTGTAATGTATCCAGAAAATATCGATTTGGTTGAGTTGCAGTGGCGGGCATTGGTTTTATTTCGAGGTAGGCAGTAGATACTTACAGATGTGTTTTATTGATGAAAATCAGTGGTTTTCGTCAAAAACACACATTTGTAAGTACCTACTGCCTACCTTATTTTATTTACCAGGTAGGCACTGCCTAATTGCCTATATGCACCGCACGCCCCTGTTGAGTTGTAGCACAGTATTTATTCAGGACGTACAAAAGAATAGGATCACATTAGCAGCAACATCGAAATCATGTTATTTTTTCAGATACTCCATACATTTGTTAATCATCGAGCGCGTTAGATAGAATATTTAAAAAAATGCAGTTTTCAATGTTTTTTAAGAAAAGTTGATGAATATTAGCAGCTGGGGTGTTCCATTCTTTTGGGCAGCCTGTGTAGTTTCGTTTTAGCTAGCTAGTAGTTCCGATGTGGTTCTAGTTGTAGCTATTGTTTGCAGACAGGCAGTTCAGTTGTATTTGTGATGTCTAAACGGTGCCGCTGGTGGTTGCGATGTGGTCATCACTGTATTTCAAATAAATAAGCGCCCGCCCACGCGATTGTAGTACGTCGGAAAATCTTTTTTTTTTCTTAATACTTTTACGCGATCGAAAACTAAACTTAACGTTGTTTGAGAATACCAATATTTCTCTCATGTGCCACCCTGCGGGTCTTCATGGCCCTTAGGTTTAGCTGGCCTTGTTTTTAGACAAACAAAGGAACGCAAATAAATGGCTGATTGGGAAAAAAAATACTTCATAGCCAAACATTAAAGGTTTTGCGCTTATGAAAATATTAGTGTAGATTTAAATCAATACATTTAATATTTGTAAGACTATTGGTTCTTATTATTTTATGTGTAATAATATTTTAAATAAACCTTATTTACTGTAACCAAGTTTTTTTGGATGTACAATCAACTGCTTATCACCCTATCATAAAATGACAAATTGTCTCAATCGATAATCAACTCCATGTGTTGGTCTTTATGTTGAAAATCAGTTAGATTTGTTTTCATCATACATAAGTATAGTAGTAGATTGCTAGACCATTGTAGTTGTCTTAAGCAGGCCGCAGGCAACAGTAGTATAGTACCCTTCTTTTACTTTAGTCATACGTAAAAAAAAACTAACACATGAAAATACACAGTTTGGTACTCCGTTGCATGGCAAATTTGATAATGTAATGCACTCTAAGTTCTTATTAATATTATGAAGAAATATATTTTCTATACATTTTAAACCTAAAATTTTGGCTTAAACCGTTTGGTTAGATTCGTTTTAAACCGGCCTTACATCTATAGTTACCCTATAAAATGCGAATTGGTACAATGCGGCTAAACGTGAGATGTCATATTAGAGAACATATCGTAATGACAATTCGCTGTATGGCAAAACGCCTAGCTGGTTTGTAATATGGCGAAATAAGCAATCCGACTGCGACATATGTATTACGTACAGTCGCTATCAGATATACAGGGTGTACAAAAGAATGGGACACTCCTTAAAACCACGTGATCAGCAGGTCATATACTACAACTTTTCCAATGGAAGCAACATCGAAATCGTGATTTTATTTTCAGATGCTCCATACAACATCAACAAGGTATGTGAGTAAGTTTGTATGGGGAAGCTGAAAAAAAATTATCGATTTCGATGTTGCTCCCATAGAAAAGGTTGTTGTATATGACCATCTTGTACATCCTGTATTGTAGCAGACAAGGTGACCAAATACTTCTGAACAGTTTAAAATGTCAATAAGTTCTATACACGACAAGTTACCAATATTATCTGAACATACATTATTTTATTACTATCCGAGCAGACGCTAGTCATTAACTTCTTTTATACACACAACTAACGAATAACATCAGTCAGGGGTCAGTTGCACCGGTGCAACTGACCCCGCGGTTCAACTGGCCCCTCGCATTTGTTTTTTAGATTTAATTTATGATAATAAAAAGAAGTAAAAAGAAAAGTACGCCTTTAAACGTCTTATTGCGGGGCACTGGCCTCACCTCAACTATGAGGTGGTTTGGGCCATGCTCCACCACGCCGGTCTGCCCAAAAGACTAGAATGGTAAACTAGGAAGGAGCTAGTGACGAAAAGTCTATGTAATTTTAAGACTTGCCTTATAAGTCAATGGAGTTGCCACCCTTTTTAGGACTCTATTACAAAGATACGACCATGATACGACTTGAAACTTTTTCCATAAGTGAGATGACTGCAGTAAGAATCATTAGAACTTTGAAATAAAACGACGTAAATATTTTATTAAGTCTATAGATAGTCCCGAGTTAGAGTGATTTTTAAGATGATATTAAGTAAGTAGGTAGGTACTTATAATACAGAGAAGTTATAATGTGTAAGATTATTACATAATATTTATGTTTTTAATGTTTGTGTTGCTCAGTAAATTCTAAATCATTCATGATCTATTTATAAATTAAGATAGGAGTTTTTAATTAATGTTAAGAATTTCCATATTCATCAATTTATTCGCACTGAAAACCTAGAAAATAATAATAAATAGGAGAGATTTTAACGTATAGTAGGTACACTTATACCTATTTCTATTGGAACATTGTTGGCACGTAATCACACGATGTAGGTAAACTTGCCATGTCTACTTACTTACTAACTGTCCAAAAGTTAAGTTCTACTGCATGCCCTCCGCTCCGCTCCGCATGATGCTGCGAATTCAGTTACTACCTACGCCACGATGGATAACTAAACCAGGCATTCTCACATCGGGTCGCTCAGCCATCGATTATCCTATTAAATTAGTAACTTGCAAACCTTTTAATTAATTGTCACACACAAAAAACACCTCATAGTAACGAAGATCTGATTGCTGCAATTTTATGACTGGAACGTTTCGATGGCTCTCATTATGCCTTAGTTTAAGGCAGGCTTAGAATCCCTCTTAGGGCAATGAGGAAGCTGTAGACATGGACACTATGTTCGTTTGTACGGCTAAGTCGAGTTTAAGAGCGAGTCCGTTGCGTTTTTCTTAATATCAGAATGGCTGGTCCAAAAATATTTATGTTTCTCTCTATGTAATAAGGTAGACTGGGGTCAGTTGATACATTTTATAAACAACACCTAATCTCGCTCGTATTTTTGAGACTTTCGTAGAAATGTAGTACTAGGGTCGATAGATAATTGATTTACCTAAAAAACTGAATTTTGAAAATTTTATTTTATTCAGTTTTTAAAGAGGTATTGACTATTTTTTATTAAATTTGGATATAATGGTTCAACTGACCCATGTACTATTCTACTATTTAAGTATAGGATTTTTATTTTACATCTAAAAGGTATTATTATAATTTTACCTATCTATGCACAGGAAGAAAAACGCAAAATTATTTGTTTTAAAAGCATAGAATGAGGAAATAAAAATATGTCCTAAATAGGCTCGGTCTATACCCAGCCGAAAACAAGACCGGGTTAACGCGGATTCAATCCATCGCTTAAGCAATAGTCGTTTTTTAAACGGATTCTTGCAGATGCAGATGCAGAAACGGATGGACGAAATTTTATAAGAAGCAAACGTTTATGTTTGCAACGGCTGATTAAAAACTAAAGCTATTGTTTCTTTATTTATGGTTTAAAAATCATGTTGAACTTGTATGAAAATGTATCTGGTTTAATTGACCCAGTGGTGCAATTGCCCCAGCATTATTATTTATCCCAATAATTAACAGACCAGACTTCAAAAAAGGTAAAGGTTCTCAATTCGACTGAATAGTTTTTTTTTGTATGTTTGTTACGCGATATCATTTTAAAATTTCTTGCTATGTTTTAAAGAAAACACTCCCTAGGTAGTCTTATGTTTACCAAGTTCAAAGGGAAATTAAGGAAAATCTTCAAAATATTGAAGCATATTGAGTGTTATTGTTAACTTTAAATAGTTTATTCACATGTTTGCGTCACTGAGTCATTACATCATAGTGCTGAGCTGATAATGAAAGTCACTGAACTCCTTAACGGTTAGGAGTTAGTATATTATATTGCAATTTGTCAACGGAGAGTATTTATTATTTCCTAGTCTTTTGGGCAGACCGGCGTGGTGGAGTATGGCCCAAACCACCTCATAGTTGAGGTGAGGCCAGTGCCCCGCAATAAGACGTTTAAAGGCGTACTTTTCTTTTTACTTCTTTTTATTATCATAAATTAAATCTAAAAAACAAATGCGAGGGGCCAGTTGAACCGCGGGGTCAGTTGCACCGGTGCAACTGACGCCTTTAAACGTCTTATTGCGGGGCACTGGCCTCACCTCAACTATGAGGTGGTTTGGGCCATACTCCACCACGCCGGTCTGCCCAAAAGACTAGGAAATAATAAATACTCTCCGTTGACAAATTGCAATATAATATACTAACTCCTAACCGTTAAGGAGTTCAGTGACTTTCATTATCAGCTCAGCACTATGATGTAATGACTCAGTGACGCAAACATGTGAATAAACTATTTAAAGTTAACAATAACACTCAATATGCTTCAATATTTTGAAGATTTTCCTTAATTTCCCTTTGAACTTGGTAAACATAAGACTACCTAGGGAGTGTTTTCTTTCAAACATAGCAAGAAATTTTAAAATGATATCGCGTAACAAACATACAAAAAAAAACTATTCAGTCGAATTGAGAACCTTTACCTTTTTTGAAGTCTGGTCTGTTAATTATTGGGATAAATAATAATGCTGGGGCAATTGCACCACTGGGTCAATTAAACCAGATACATTTTCATACAAGTTCAACATGATTTTTAAACCATAAATAAAGAAACAATAGCTTTAGTTTTTAATCAGCCGTTGCAAACATAAACGTTTGCTTCTTATAAAATTTCGTCCATCCGTTTCTGCATCTGCATCTGCAAGAATCCGTTTAAAAAACGACTATTGCTTAAGCGATGGATTGAATCCGCGTTAACCCGGTCTTGTTTTCGGCTGGGTATAGACCGAGCCTATTTAGGACATATTTTTATTTCCTCATTCTATGCTTTTAAAACAAATAATTTTGCGTTTTTCTTCCTGTGCATAGATAGGTAAAATTATAATAATACCTTTTAGATGTAAAATAAAAATCCTATACTTAAATAGTAGAATAGTACATGGGTCAGTTGAACCATTATATCCAAATTTAATAAAAAATAGTCAATACCTCTTTAAAAACTGAATAAAATAAAATTTTCAAAATTCAGTTTTTTAGGTAAATCAATTATCTATCGACCCTAGTACTACATTTCTACGAAAGTCTCAAAAATACGAGCGAGATTAGGTGTTGTTTATAAAATGTATCAACTGACCCCAGTCTACCTTATTACATAGAGAGAAACATAAATATTTTTGGACCAGCCATTCTGATATTAAGAAAAACGCAACGGACTCGCTCTTAAACTCGACTTAGCCGTACAAACGAACATAGTGTCCATGTCTACAGCTTCCTCATTGCCCTAAGAGGGATTCTAAGCCTGCCTTAAACTAAGGCATAATGAGAGCCATCGAAACGTTCCAGTCATAAAATTGCAGCAATCAGATCTTCGTTACTATGAGGTGTTTTTTGTGTGTGACAATTAATTAAAAGGTTTGCAAGTTACTAATTTAATAGGATAATCGATGGCTGAGCGACCCGA
Organism: Anania fuscalis; assembly: GCA_950371115.1. NCBI lineage: Eukaryota > Metazoa > Arthropoda > Insecta > Lepidoptera > Crambidae > Anania > Anania fuscalis. Next base: position 11,103,037 of record OX493335.1, on the reverse strand, counting down.
TGTGAGAATGCCTGGTTTAGTTATCCATCGTGGCGTAGGTAGTAACTGAATTCGCAGCATCATGCGGAGCGGAGCGGAGGGCATGCAGTAGAACTTAACTTTTGGACAGTTAGTAAGTAAGTAGACATGGCAAGTTTACCTACATCGTGTGATTACGTGCCAACAATGTTCCAATAGAAATAGGTATAAGTGTACCTACTATACGTTAAAATCTCTCCTATTTATTATTATTTTCTAGGTTTTCAGTGCGAATAAATTGATGAATATGGAAATTCTTAACATTAATTAAAAACTCCTATCTTAATTTATAAATAGATCATGAATGATTTAGAATTTACTGAGCAACACAAACATTAAAAACATAAATATTATGTAATAATCTTACACATTATAACTTCTCTGTATTATAAGTACCTACCTACTTACTTAATATCATCTTAAAAATCACTCTAACTCGGGACTATCTATAGACTTAATAAAATATTTACGTCGTTTTATTTCAAAGTTCTAATGATTCTTACTGCAGTCATCTCACTTATGGAAAAAGTTTCAAGTCGTATCATGGTCGTATCTTTGTAATAGAGTCCTAAAAAGGGTGGCAACTCCATTGACTTATAAGGCAAGTCTTAAAATTACATAGACTTTTCGTCACTAGCTCCTTCCTAGTTTACCATTCTTAGTATAGAAATAAAAAAGATTAAAATGACTCCAAATAATAATACTAGCCGCTATCTTGTTAGTAAGAAGGTTCATATTATTATTTATCGTTGATGAGCGAGTGCAGCGACGAAGTGAGCGCGGTTTTTTTGTTTACAGAATCGACAGGCAAGATGTCTGGTGAAGTCTTCGTTAGACATGAAGGATGCCGAATTTCAAAAATTTTGCTGTAAGTATCATTATTTGCTACAAATTTGCTTCATTTAAAATATTCAGTTTTTAGAATAGAATAAATTTATTTTCGGAAAGTTACTACATAATTTTGGTTAATAAAATAATGTCTTAAAGCCTATGTTAGGTTTGTCTAGACACTATATTATGTTCTCTAAGCAAAATGAATATAAGCATCCAATTTTATGCAAACATGTTCTATTGTTATTGAGCGCGCGCGCACGGCGATAAATAACGCCACTCTGCGATAATTAATACGTATACCTACCTACCACCTCACACAGCCGGCCGGGTGGCCGGTTGCATTTGGCATTGGTGTGCGTCGTATCGATAGTATCGACAGTATCGATATTATAGATACATGATTTCCGAGGTCAACTATCGATAGCCAAACTATCGATAGTTCGGCAACACTACTATGGTGTAATCCCATAAAGTTAATATACAGGAATAGAGGAACAAACGGCTGAGTGAGCGAGATGCTACTAGCAGCAACACTGTATGATAAAAAGAGATGCGTGATGCGTCATAGCAGAACCGTTTTTTGGCAACTGTTTGACAGCTGGCGGCACTTAGCGGCACGCTGAGAATTCGGGCTCTCTAAATTTTCCTGTTTTGACTTCACATCGTGAATATTATTGAGAAATAGCGCTTCATAAATATGGTGACTTGTTCAGTGATTGATTGTGGTATCACACAACGACTTAACCCCGCAAAATATTCATTTCTCAGGTAAATTAATCCAAATCGACACCTCATAACTTTGGATTTATTTTTGCTTAAGCGCTTGAAATTTTAAGTGTTTAGTATGATAGTTCTCTTCTAAAACCATTTATTTATGTAAGAAGCAAAGATTGGATACTCTTAATGCAGAATTAACGAATATCTTGTGTAAAGAAATAATTTTCGTTTTACACTAGGGCTGCATCAAGTTATCAATGTTTCGTTTCCACTGTCTAGGTATCACGCGGTAGACGAAAATTAATTTCATGTTTTAAATTACTGTTGTTAAAAGTACCTTTATGAAGTTTAGTTATGAATTATCTGGAAATGTAATCCCACATAAGATACTTAGCCTATACATAGGTATAAGTTTTTGATTGCTGGAATATTAGGCACTTTCTACTACACATACCTTCTTACGAATAGAATAGAATAATTTATTTTCTAAATACATGGCTATTAAGAACTGTTATAATATTAAAAGTAGGTACTTTCATTGGTTATTCATGTATCTTTCAGATTTTCTACTTATTCACCAGGAATAAATGGCTTAAAATAATTGATCGTCCAAACTGGATTCCTAAAAAACATTCATGTATATGCAGCAAGCATTTTGAGGATAAATTTTTCAGGACACTAAACGAGGAGCGAAACTATTTTTGATGAAATCTGCAATTCCAACTAAGTTTGTTCCGGTAAGCATAAATAAAATCAAAACTATTCTTCTGCTGATAATTAGCACCATGTACCTTCAGTTTTTCAAAAGCAATTAAGTAGGTATATTTATAAAATGGGTGTGCCTTTTACTATCATAACTTTTTAATTTTACATCGTGATGATCACTCTGGGTAAAAATACATAATATAAATACATAAAATACTTATGATCGAAACTTAAAATTCATAATATTTTTAATAATAAACCTGGTTTATATTAATATTTGTTTTCATATATTTTAGAAATTTGAAAGAGACAAATTTTCAACGAATATTTTAATTTAGCGCTCGCCTGCCGCTGTCGTGGCATGCTAGCTACACTCACCGCTAGCTAGCTAATGAGTAGCTAGCTTTGCTAGCTACTCATTTTTTTTCTTTTTCACAGGTCAACATAAAGCTTAGACGCATAGTATTGTCCTAAGTTAACAGAGATATTGTATCAAGTATTGTATAGAGGTTTTTAATCTATCCTTCTGAAGATGTAATAAATGCTTGCTTCATCATCATCATCATCATTTCAGCCACAGGACGTCCACTGCTAAATGGGCCTCCCCCAGTGACTTCCAGATCGGCCGGTTGGAAGCGGCCTGCATCCAGTGCATAAGTGTGAAAAATATTTTTGAGAAAAATAAAAACACATTTTGATTTTGATAAAAAGTAATTTGATAAGAACGTTCTAAATATTATTAGTCGTACTGATTTTGGAAATTATTTTGGTTCCTTGATTTCCCACTCTTTTGAGCAAGATCCACTTATTAGTCACAGATATCTCATTAGAAAATGTATAATTAAAACATATTTACCGTTAAGATTGAGGTACGAAACAATTGAAGAATGTATCAAAGCGTACTTTAAGAAATTATTTAAACAAAATTCTATTTTCCGAGGGCAGTGAGAAATTATATAAGTAGGTACCTTTAAAGCATTGATAAAAAAATGATTTAAATATCTTCTGTGTTTTCCTTAAATATTATTACTTCACTTGTTCACCCTGGGTCGTATTTTCAGCCATTCTAAATCCCTTTCCATCCTATTTTAGTTTTAATAATTCTATGACTGTAACTAATAAGTATGATCGATATCGATAATAATGTGTAATTGTATACATCACTGACACGCATACATAAACAATTTTACACACACAAATGTTTTCCAATTTCGTTTTCGTTTGACAGCTCGCGTTTGTTCCTCTATTCCGTAGGAATATTACCTTTATGTGTAATCCATAGTATTTCGGTAATCTATGCAACAAAGATTTTTTTTCGAAGCAAAACAATCGTGTTTTCAAATTTAACCGCTTCTAGATAATAGGAACCTGTTAAGTTAACTGAACTTAAAATAAAAAATATTAAAAACACCTAGCGTCAAAATATCATTTATTCTAATCAACCAAGCGATTTTGTCGTAAAAAGTCATTACGACATGCTCCGAATATCGCCAAACAACTTTTGACACACGGAAAAGGAGATGGTTCAAAAAGAACCCAGATCCGATTGGGAATAAATTGATATCAGTCAGTTGCTTCATTTATATTCACAATTTACCACACCGAAAGTACAATGCCGATATCAATGCGGTATTTTAGGAGCTATAGGCAGCCAAAAATGATATGCAAATATTTTATTACTTTGTAACATTGCACGTAACATGTTTTAAGAAAATAACTAATTACTATTCTTACTATATGTAACACGATAATTTAATATTGTACAACTTCAAATCGTAATTTACTGTTTGTTCATTTTTCTCATCGCTGCACTTCTTTTTAAATAGATTATCATTTGAAAAATATTCATTATGATAATGCTTAATTTCATCAGAGCTACCAAAAAATATTCGTAATTTTTCTAGGAAGTTTTTAATCTTCTTCTAGTTCTTCTTTTTTTTTACAGTCCCTGTTTGGTAATTTTATTTGATAATACCATGGACTTATTTTACTTAGTTCATGATAATACTTAGGGCACCTATTTCATTGAACCGCGGATCGGTAGATAATGGTTAATCGGACTTGCTGGAAAAATACTTTTGTATTGTAGAAATGGTTTTTTTCTAGTTGCCAGATGTCCCGCTTTTTAGCTCTTTTAAGACGCGTCCCGGCGGACCCCTGAGCGGGACGCCCAAAATCCCGCTTTTCCATGAAAGAGATAGATACTTTGTTGAAAGTCCGTCAGTTGCGAAACATGCGACGCCGAATCCTCTTTGGCCATCATAGAACTCATGATTATTTATTACTAGGCATCATGGTGGATCTCATTAAATTATAGTTCAACTGGACAACAGCTTACGGAGAGATATTGACGATATTGTAGCATTCACAATTTTTTTCGGGCTTGCTACGCTCGTGGATTTTGTTTTGGTTAAATAATAACTATTGTAATAGCGCGATGCTATAAAAAAATGGACTCGTAATCGTTTCGTTTGCATTATGTTCTTGCTGCTCGTGTTAAATTTAATTTACAATTTCTCAAAACTTAATATTTTCGCGTCATCCCTGTTTTTTAGACGTTGCGTTGCCGTGCCCTCTTATCAAAAATGTCTTATATCTCCATAAAATTTCAAGCTCGCTTCGCTCGCAGTTTTTTCCGGTCATTTTGAAATAATCCTCCACCACAATGAAATACCTATCATTAAAAGATTTAAAACGCTATTTCAGGATAGGACATAGATTAATTGTTCCCTTTAATAAATTACTCCTATTCTATTACTCGACTCACAATCCGTTATCGATACTAACTATAGTAGTATCAGTGGTATTGACATCCCCACATGCTTATACTGTCGAAAAATTGTTTTCACTGTATATTTTGCCTTAACTATCGATATCGATGGGTGTACGGTACACAATATTATAGTGCTACTTTTGTTGTCAGAATATTGTCTTCTATAATCTGTGGTCTCATATCTGTCTGACTCATAGACTTAGGATTCGCTACTTCTATATCTATGGTCTGACTAGTGTATGTGGTTGATGGTGTTGTGCATGTGCACTGATTTTGAAGCAACCATAGCACAAGTGTTAAGTTAATGCCTTTTGAGCAGTGATGGAGAATATTGACCGTGGTGCAAACATAGTATTTTATACTGCTGATTCTATAACTAATAGAAAACGTCTCTTTGAAGATGCAATAACATTTGCAAAACTTGGCAAAGTGCTGTACATACTGTACGAAGAGTTAAATGAACTTCCTCAATTATCTCAAGACCTGAGTTTAGTAAACAAACATTACATGAAAATGATAAGTTTTCTTTATGTAAAAACTATTGCATCCTTAATTGAAAGTGTTACTTCACTACCTGACTGGCAAAGTGTTCCATCAACAATTATTTTAGATGATATAAGTACATATTGTCCTGAGCTTCAGGGTGCTTGCGGTATCACAGCATTTTTAAAAGACATTGCCTGTAGTTGTGCATCTGTTTTGAACTCGTCTTGCAGGGTTAGAATATCAATCAATGAATCACTAGGAGAAGACTATTGTAATACATTAAAGGAGCTATATTGTTTGTCTGAAACAGGAAATAAATGATTTTGTTTGGCAAATTAACTATTACCTACCGTTGGTAACTTTTATTTTATTTTAAAACCTTTATAGCTAAAAATAAACAAGAACTCTTGTATTACATTTTATTTACAAGAATATAACTGGAAGGATATATACATTGGGAATAAATATTCAGGCACAAAAATACAATAAATATAAGTAGGCCTTTTTCATTTTGAGATCACCTAAATTTTAATATAATATACAGCAAGAAGAAAACAAAAATTGAGAACAAGAACAGATAGAATATGTAATAATTGTGATTTCCCTTTCCAAGCTTCAACACTCTTCCCATTGTTTTGCCAAGAAAGCCGGAGCTCCTGTCAACATCATCATCCAGGCCACGTAATATTTTATCCTGGTAGCGGACTTCATTGCCTATTTCTATGGACATATGTTTTAAAGTACTTATTTTACCACTGAGTTCTTCTGCCATTCTTTCATTTTCGTGTTCAAGTACATCATCTGTAGGCGCTCTTGGTATTGGCTGGTACTGATAGCCATCCCGGGCTCGACGCATGCTGCTTCTTTCCGCCGTTTTGCTGGTAATTCTAAGTATAATAAGTCTTCAATTTAGTCGCTTTTTCTGTTCAGATTATACTTTGCTAGAGGCCACGCCGTACAAACAAACACTAAATCAATAAATGTGTTAGCAGCTGAATTGATTTACACTTTTCTAGTATTTATGTACATAAAAGAAATACTGAGAAATATTGTTTTTGCAATTTCTACAACAATTCAGCTGTGGATGATGACATTAATGACGGGTGATGTTGACAAGCAGATGTCACTTATGACAGCAATTTGACAAATCATCAATAGCGTTTAGTTTTTTCAATGCAGTTGTTATTAAACAGAGCCTAAGACTAAGGACCATTGATGTATTAGTACTAACCTCTGAGTACTGAACCCTATGGAGAACTACGGGAAAAACTAGTATACCTAAACCTAATGGGGAGAAAAACTAACTTTTTATCACGCCAGGGGCGCTTATTGTCTTGTACCTAGATCTGACATAACATCTGTCAGATTGTATGGAAATTTGCAATCATTTCTGTTTGTTTACCTTATTTTCGAGGATTAAAGTCGCAATGCAACAGTGTGGTGCTTTAAACTTTAAAATTGAAGTAATTCATTTATTCCCTAAGGACTATAAACGCAGAAATCAGTGGGAATCTCCTTTACGGACTAAAAATTGCACGATTACTCACTATTTTAGAAAAAGTATAATATACTAAACGGGTAACAGTTTAGTGAATGCACTGGCATTGAAACAAAAGTACAGAAACCTAAAAAGCCCAAATCATGACAAGCTTCATGGAGCAGTTTTAAACATACTAATACATTGAAAATGTTAGTTAGAGCTTTACCCTGTCAAAAAGAAGAGGACTCTTTTTGAATTTATGAAGGACTCCACTACTTGCCTGTCTCTCTACTGTAGAGTGCTGTGAACTTTTAACTAAATGACAAAGCGGAGGCAATATACTCGCTGATAATGGACTTCAAAAGAGACAGAAAGAAATGTAATAGTAAGAACAGGTACCTCCTTTTCATAAAAGAAAATCTCCATTACTTACTAGGCTTCACTATTATGAAGAACTGAGAAACTTTCAAGTGCTGCAATTTTTGGGAATCTATTTATAAAAAAAATCAATAAAAGTCTAGGAAGTTATATCTGTTTTTTTATTATTATTTTCAAAATAACCTTCAGACATGTTACTTACTTTAAATATACCATTACTTCATAATGATGATTATAAAAAAAAATAACATGTGAGTATCATACTTATTAATAAAGAAATAGTATCACGACTACATGTTATGCATCAATCAAATTGCAGAATTTCCTACCAGTACAAAATAAATATCTAAGTGTTTGTGTGTAGTAAGGAATTTTCTTTTTAAAGGACAACTCTCTAACACTAATACTTAACTAAGGCACAGTAATTTCATATATCAAGGCTTTTTTTAGGTTTATACGGGTGCTTAATTTAATTATTGTATCTTTGCTTAGAAGTTTATTAAGACTCCTTAGAAATTGACAATCCAATCCACGCTTGTCCACCACATATCCTAAATACACTTCCCATAATCTGGAAAACGTTCATGACCTCTGGTATTGAATTAGAGATACATGTTTACATTATGCATACATGCCACTATCCGCAGCTAAAATTAACTTTCTCCATCCTTGCTTTACATTATCCTTTCATGTATGAGATATCACCAGCAGAGTAGAGGTGAACAGTAGGAGATGACATGCTTCATACAGAACTTTTTGTTGCTGGCTGTTGTATCTGTGAAACAAAAAGCATCAGATGATGAATACTTACTGTTGTCTTTTATTTACGCGAACACGATACATTTAAATGAAACTACATACAACTATAATGAAAATACATTTAAATGATGAACACTTATTATTTAAAGTGTATTGAATAAATATCAGGAAATTATTTGAATATAAGTTCATACTTCATACCTTTCTAAATAAAGATGTATTTCATGTTTCCTTAAGCTAGGAAGTGGAAAATAGGTATCAATGTCTCTGAATTTTTCTATCGCCAGAGAGGCATATGCAAGACCATCTGTAATGTTATAGTCAGCGCCAAAGTTTCGGTTTCGCTCATAAGCCTCCAATCTAGAAGAAATAGCAGATATAGTCCAAATTAACCAGAATTATGCACAGGAAATAGAATGTAACCTTCAATATTTTCAATGCTTACCTCTCTATCAAATCACAACGTTTCCGTTAATTGTTCTGGTCCTTTTACGAAGTCCACTTTGAAGCTCAGAAAAAGACATTAATGAATACATTTTAAACGCTGAAAAACTTTAAATGCGAAAAAATCGCAAATACACACTTGACACTAGCAGTCAAGTGGGTACTCTACGTAGTATTATTTGATCAGTGGTGGGTACAAGCGCCGAGCGCGCCATCTACAAAAACTTTGCGTGTTCATCCCCATTGGTGACTAAAATGGCGCCTGTCCGTAGTGCTGTCACCCTCCGTCAACTCTAGCTGTCGAATTTGAGACACTACCATAAAGGTAATATACCTACGGAATAGAGGAACAAACGCGAGCTGTCAAACGAAACCGAAATTGGAAAACATTTGTGTGTGTAAAATTGTTTATGTATGCGTGTCAGTGATGTATACAATTACACATTAATATCGATATCGATACTATTTATTAGTTAGTCATAGAATTATTAAAACTAAAATAGGATGGGAAGGGTTTTAGAATGGCTGAAAATACGACCCAGAGTGAACAAGTGAAGTAATAATATTTAAGGAAAACACAACACAAAATAATATTTAGAACGTTCTTATCAAATTTATTTTTATCAAAATCGAAATGTGTTTTTATTTTTCTCTAAAATATTTTTCACACTTTATGCGCTGGATGCAGGCCGCTTCCAACCGGCCGATCTAGAAGTAACTGGGGGAGGCCTATTTAGCAGTGGACGTCCTGTTTCTGAAATGATTATGATGATGATGAAGCAAACATTTATTACATCTTCAGAAGGATAGATTAAAAACCTCTATACAATACTTGATACAATATCTCTATAAACTTAGGACGATAATATGCGTCTAAGCTTTATGTTGACCTGTGAAAAAGAAAAAAAATGAGTAGCTAGCTAGCTAGCGGCGAGCGTAGCTAGCATGCCACGACAGCGGCAGGCGAGCGCTAAATTAAAACATTAGTTGAAAATTTGTCTATTTAAAATTTCTTAACTATATGAAAACAAATATTAATATAAACCAGGTGTATTATTAGTAATATTATGAATTTTAGGTTTCGATCATAAGTATTTTATGTATTTATATTATGTATTTTTACCCAGAGTAATCATCACGATGTAAAGTGGTATGAGAAATATTTTCGGACTTTCAATAATACAAATTAAAAAGTTATAATAGTAAAAGGCACACCCAACTTATAAATATACCTACTTAATTGCTTTTGAAAAACTGTAGGTACATGGTGCTAATTATCAGCAGAAGAATAGTATCAATTTTATTTAAGCTTACTGGAACGAACTTAGTTGGAATTGCAGATTTCATCAAAAATTGTTTCGCTCCTCGTTTTGTCTTGAAAAATTTATCCTCAAAATGCTTGCTGCATATGCATGAATGTTTTTGAGGAATCCAGTTTGGACGATCGATTATTTAAAGCCTTATATACCTGGTGAATTAGTAGATAATCTGAAAGATACATGAATAACCAATGAAAGTACCTACTTTTAATATTATAACAGCTCTTAATAGTCATGTAATTAGAAAATAAACTATTCTATTCTATTCTTAAGTATGTATGTGTAGTAGAAAGTGCCTAATATTCCAGCAATCAAAAACGTATACCTATGTATAGGCTAACTATCTTATGTGGGATTACATTTCCAGATAATTCATAACTAAACTTCATAAAGGTACTTTTTTAATTTTAATTTAAAACAAAATTAATTTTCGTCTACCGCGTGATACCAAGACAGTGGAAACGAAACATCGATAACTTGATGCAGCCCTAGTGTAAAACGAAAATTATTTCTTTACACAAGATATTCGTTAATTCTGCATTATGAGTATCCAATCTTTGCTTCTTACATAAATAAATGGTTTTAGAAGAGAACTATCATACTAAACACTTAAAATTTCAAGCGCTTAAGCAAAAATAAATCCAAAGTTATGAGGTGTCGACTTGGATTAATTTACCTGAGAAATGAATATTTTTCGGGGTTAAGTCGTTGTGTGGTACCACAATCAATCACTGTACAAGTCACCATATTTAGAAAGCACTATTTCTCAAAAATATTCACGATGTGAAGTAAAAACAGAAAAATTTACAGAGCCCGAATTCTCAGCGTGCCGCTAAGTGCCGCCAGCTGTCAAACAGTTGCCAAAAAACGGTTCTGCTATGACGCATCACGCATCTCTTTTTATCATACAGTGTTGCTGCTAGTAGCATCTCGCTCGCTCAGCCGTTTGTTCCTCTATTCCTGTATAATAACTTTATGGACACTACCTTTGGGCAGTTTGATGTGTTGCTGGAGTAGAAAATATCATTATGCAAGACCTAAAAAGAGACTAAAAAATTCATTTTTGGGTCTTAAAACAGGATGACAGTGACATCCGTTGTGTGGTTTTGAAAATTTGAAATTTTCAATAGATTGCTGTGCTGTGTTTTTAATTTGTTTCCACTTGGTGCGGATCAAATATTTTACGATAGTGACTGTGCATTTGTGTTTTGAGATATTTACTCAGTGTTTGTTTCGAGATAGTGACTCTTTTTTAATAATATGTCGGCGGAAAGTAAGCGGCGTTGCTATAAGTGCGGACGATCACCGGCTGAGGGTCCATTTATCAAATTGTTTCGCTTTCCCAATCCTGGGAAGACTAACACACTTCGGTATGTACCTATGTTTACTACACTCTTCTTTCAGGGTAAGTTCATTTTGATTCATTAATCCACTAATTCTAGAAAAAATAATTTTTATTTTGTGTTTCAGTTGTGAATTATGGGCAAAGTATGTGTTTCCTGAAGGCCCCAACAAGAATACTGGCCCCAACAATTCCAGCGTAAACTTTATAGAACACAGAATGCTTTGCAACAGACATTTGGACTTCTTCAGCGATTTTCCTTTGGGTTCTCAGAAGTTGCACAGATTTGCTGTTCCTGAGGATTGTAAAGAGGTTTGTCACTATACTACTGCTTAAAACTTCGCACACTATACAAATAATACTTGATGTTCCCTGTGGTTTGGTCCACATGGATATTGGATTGTCATGAAAGCTTAGAAACTGTACTTCCTTTCTTTTTCATATCATACAATGTTCCAATGGATGTACCAAACAAACCAAAGTCATTGGCCAGCAATGATTTATTGATGTCTGAAAGAATTCTGTTAAAAATAAGTTGTGCTTCCTCTATCTCAAATAATATGTCATTTTTGCACAATTAATGTAATTTTTATTCTAATTTCAGAATAAACCTAAACGAAGCTCATCATACAATCTTTCAATGGATGTACCGAACAAACCAGAGCCAGGGACATCAGGCAGACATGATTCATTGATGTCGAAAAGAATTCTGTTAAATGAGGTAGTTAATAAGTTATTATTTTATAATATTACTCTGTAAAGTGTTCGAAACATCAGGTTAAATAAAATCTTATAAAAATGTGTGTAATTTTAAAAGTAAAACTTATGTTTACTTTCCCAAAATGTTTTGTAAAGCAGCTCAGCACAGCTGTTCTCATATGGACGCTGCAAGCTCATTGCGTCAGCATGCATTTCAACGGAGCTGACCTGTACTTAGTGTATCTAATTTACAATGTGTAGTGTGTTAAAAGTATCTTTTTGTGTTTACATTAATCTACTTAGCTAATAGATTACCTAAACTGATTAGAACGTTGGTTCGTTAATGGCTATAAACCACATAATAATTGATTGTATTAATCTTTTATTGTTGTGCTACTGCCGTTGTTTCTGATTTCTATAACACAAGTGCTTTAGCTACTTACCTTAGGATCAGAGCAATGTATGTGATGTTGTCCAATACTTATACTTACTTGTGAATATATAATTATTTAATTAAAGCAACATTATGTAATAACTGACGCCATTTGAATGATAATAAATTGAGTTAAGGATATTCTAGTATTTTTATTCATAATAAGTCATTTTTCTTTCCGATTCGGCGAATTAATGTAAATTAATTAATTAATGTGAATTAATGTGAACTACAGGAGGACTTATCCAGACTTGACTTTTATTATAAGCAAAATAGAATTGACATTAATACAAATAAATGTGTAGTAGTAACTTTTACGAGAAAAAACAAACCTATAACATTTGAATATAGTTAAAATAATGACAATTTAAAGCGCGACGTTTTGACGAAGGATCTCGGAATTCACCTAGATTCTAAACTAACATTCTCCAATCATATAACATATGTGATAAACAAGGCCTATAAGAACTTAGGTTTCGTTCTTCGCGCTAGCAAACCCTTCTCAGATACACACTGTTTAAAAGTTCTGTATTATGCTTACGTACGTAGTGTACTCGAATACTGTAGCGTCATCTGGAGTCCGCAGTACGTTACGTACATTCAGGACATAGAGTCTATACAGAGTAAATTTATTAAACATTTAAACTATAGACAACACAAACATTTTAATGCTTACGAGGACTCATGTCACTTTCACAAACTTCAACCTCTCGAAGGCAGACGTAAACTGCTCGAAATGTCCTTTTTGTATGAGGTGTGCTGTGGATCTATAGACTCTTGCGATCTATTAAATTTAGTCTTGAGCTTGAATGCTCCGTCTACTCGAACTAGACATACAGTGGCTACCTTATTTCATGTCCCTAGCACCCGCACGAATTATGCCCGTAACTCTGTTGTATGTCGCATATTGCGATCATATAACAAACACTTTCATACTGTTGATCCATTTTGTACAAGTAAACAGTCATTTAGGAAGGGTATTCTGAGTATGATAAGCGAGATAAATGAATAAATATTAACGACACACACACACACACACACACACACACACACACACACACACACACCCACACACACACATACACACACACACACACACACACACACACACACACACATACACACACACACACACACACACACACACACACACACACACACACACACACACACACACACACACAAACACACACACACACACTGTCACAACAAATAAATCAATTTCTATTTTTTCTATAATATGCACATTGCTTGATTGTATGGTTTGAGTTCACGTTCCCCTCTTTAACATGTATTTTATTGTATATAATGTAAATCCAATACTGGCTGTCTGCTTTGTAATAAGAAAATGTTTTATGTACCTTCTTAAGAGCTGTGGATTTTGTAAATAAATAAAATAAATAAATAAATAAATAAATTAATTAATATAAAAGCATGAATTAGTTAGTAGGTGTCGTTCCTTCTGGTTGTACAAAAGAATGAAAAACTATTTCATTTAAATGAAATAATTTTACATTCTTTTGTACAACCAGAAGGAACGACACCTACTTTATGAAAAATAATATTGAGTACCTTACTTTCAAATTTCCCGCCTCACAACATTTATATTGGGTTGACAATAGATGGCGCGGTAAAAAAATGTCCCTAATTTATTTGTATGGAGTTGACATTCTTCCTCTGGTAGTAATGTTCCTTGAGTGCTGTGCTGCCCTACCAATATATTTATAGATGGAGTTATTTTAACAGTGTATCTGGGTTTCGATAGGCAATAAGAGCTTTTAATTTATCGCATTTTCTTACTTATTTTTTTTTTGTAAAGTCTGCAAAAAGGTTTTTATTTTATTTTATTTCTATGGAGGTGAAGTTCCTTAACATTATAGAAAAAGATTAATTTAAATGATATCGTCTAACAAGTATCAATACAAAAATCATTTATCTGTCATAGCCAAAAAAATAATTTGTAAGAAATCTCGCTAAAAATATCTAAAGCAAATAAATAAATATAAATGAATATTGGACAACACCACATACATTGCTATCCTAAGGTAAGTAGCTAAAGCACTTGTGTTATAGAAATCAGAAACAACGACGGTACCACACCAATCTAATAAATTCCTTATATGACGAGTGACGACCAAGCCTGTATGTTTAGGGCGTCACCATCTCTGAGGTGCCCCTGTCGGTTCAATGTAGGAAACGAACTTTTCTTTATTGCCTCGGGTCTGGGTATTGTGGCACCGTCGTTGTTTCTGATTTCTATAACACAAGTGCTTTAGCTACTTATCATAGGATCAAAGCACTAGAATATGTTGTCCTAAATAACGTAATACTTTTTGAGATTATCTACAAAATGATATCAAAATTACTATTTTCGTAGCACCCAAGGTTGTATCCAATCAACCAACATCATATTCAATCAAATAACGTACAGAAACATCTGAAGCATGGCACCCAAAATAGTAATTGTGGTATCGTTTAAAGAGTATTTCAAAATTAAGAAAACAAATGGTAATAAAATAAAACAGCAAAGATTGGCATGATATTCTTGTTTGTAAATAGCACACATTATAATATCCGTCGACATACCATCCAATCGCAATTTTAGTAGTATTTATGAACTTACTTTGTCCTATCATTGAGGTATAAAAATACCCTTTCATAATAAAATGAGTATTGATTCCTTGAGCTTACAAGTTCCATGATTACTATTAAATTTAGACGTATTATAATAATTATGTTTAGTGTTGGTAACATTGTGAAGTTTCTTTGACTAATCTGTAGTAGAAGTTTGTCATCGTCGCGCCAATTTTGGATAATTGTTTGAGTTGTTTGCGATTTATTACAAGATTTTATTAAATTTCGTGCCAATCAATACAAAATGGTAAAGTCTTTACGAAAATGTGAAGTTTTTGGGATCAGACGCGTTAATAAAAGTGCTTGTAATAATATTTATGGCCAGATTTCCACTTGACCCTACCAGGTTTGTTATTAAGCTATATTTTAAAATGTTTCTTATCCTTCGAGTTTATGTATTGTTTTGACCGTGTTAATAGCAATTTACAACGACAAAGTGCACTCCTAAATTTGATATTTTCTCATAAATCCGCATTAATCGTGCCCTATCATTGAAACGATAGTGATGAAATTAAATTATCGATAAATGAAATTTATCTTGTAAGTACACCAATACATTTACTTAATTTGACGATACAAAATATTTACTATTTATTTTAGATGCCGTTTATGGGTAAAATTAACTGGAAACAAAGATGTTGCCTATTTACCTATACAAAAGTTAAATGTTTTTTTTTTTTTGTGGAAACCACTTTTTAAGAAGCGCCTTTAATAAAAAAGGCAATTGATTAAAAAGGACTGCCGTACCTTTCTTGCAATTGAACATGCCACCACTACCTGATCAAACCCTTTTGGAATTTCCCATTCCCATTTTTATTTTACCTGATAAAACCAAAAAAGGTAATTTATTTGATTTTATATTTGTTTTTTAGGGTTCCGTACCCAAAGGGTAAAACCCTATTACTAAGGCTCCGCTGTCCGTCTGTCTGTCTGTCTTTCTGTCTGTCCATCTGTCACCAAGCTGTATCTCATGAACCGTGATAGAAAGTTTAAATTTTCACAGATGATGTCCCTAAATTAAGAAAGGGAAAACTCAAGGATAAAAATGCTGGATAATGGGTTGTTTTATACAAGCTAACTTTAACGGACTTATCTATTTTTCAGTTTTAAAGTCAACCAAATATAATTATACACTTACAACAATAGTTGTACTATGTAAATATTAAACTGCAATTTCTGATAAATGCGGTCCATACGAAAGCAAAATATGTGTATAGTGTGTGGGAAATCTCCACTAATAATAAGAGGTAAGAGTTTGTAACTTTCCAAGTAAGGGATAAATTCAACTCAAGGATAAAAATCCAGGATGATGTTTTTTACAAGCTTACTTAAGAGGACTATCTATTTTTCAGTTTTAAGGTCAACCAAATATGGAAAGAAATCAAGCTCCCCACTCTCTCCCTCCCCCAAACCAGCCGCGCTTTTGCCCCGACAGCGATTTTTCACAACGAGTGAGCTTTACGGCTCACGTGGCATACGCCGAAGATACATCATTCATTAGAGTAATAATAACTCATAATAATGTAAAAAAAATAGCTTTTGTATGTTTTGTATTACATAATGTAATAAATACGTTTAATTTGATTGTTGTTTTTAGTTTAGTACATACAACTGACATATCTTAATGGTAAAAAGTACCCACCTGACCTACCGATTGATTGCGGATTTATCGATATCGATAGATAAGAACGATACAGCTTCGTCAAGCCCTATTTGTCAATTAGTGTGTCAGTTGTGTTTTTAAATGTTGGTACAATTTCAAATTACCAGTGCGGTACAATTTTCTTCCATAAATCGGTTCAGTGGCTACTACTAGAATGCCGACTCTGATTACGTAGTATTTAAATCCTCATTGACTTAGCCATGAAAGTGTCATTACTTCTTGACGCGTAATCAAAAATGTTTTTTGTGAGATTAAATAAATCATTCATCCGCGAAAAAAGTCGTTCTTTTTTAGCCGTCAAAAGGAAGAACTGGTTTATCATTCGAATCACTAAACGTATTGTCTTTATCCGTAGACATTTTAAGCAAGTATTCACAATGAATATGAGAAAAAAATGAAATGATAATTTCGAGTTGAATTATTTTAAATGACGTAAAAATCACGGACGTAAAAAAAATACGGACGTAACCTCGTCTAACCATAAGTGAAGCATAATAATGGCCGCCCATTTAGGCTGTGTGCGTGATTTAAGGGTTGCTATATAAACCATTAATTTCCCTGCTGTTTGGTGGTACCAATCGATCTCAATCAACTTTTGTAATTTACATATAATTTTTAACAGAAATATAAACGGTTGATCTATGTTGACCTACCAAACATATTTTTTATGATCACTGTGATAGAAAATAAAACACATGTTACGTCCAAAGAAATATATTTTTACACATGACAATAATAGTGATAAGGCTATGACTATCTATAAAATTAACCCCTTAATAACAAAAAGTAAAATTGAAAAAATTTGAAAACCCCACGACGCTTAATACGTAATTGAAAAAGGATAAAAATTCTACTAGTCAGGCCTTTCATTGGATACCTATATTGAGGGAGTTTAACAAAAATATGTAATCCGCCATTTTGTTACGGCGGCCATCTTGGACCGATTTTCATCAAACAGAGCTTAAAACACTCTCAACTAATTAATCATTCAAACTAAAAAAACTAAATCAAAATCGGTTCATCCGTTCGGGAGCTAAGATGCCACACATACACAAACACACACAGACACGTCAAACTTATAACACCCCGTCGTTTTTGCGTTGGGGGTTAAAAATCAAAAATACGTTTTACATCATATATCATAATGGTATAATAATTTCATTTCAATAATAATGTTAAGTACGTATATTATTATTATAATTAATAAAGATGCGCTAAAATCCTTTATGTTGTGTCAACTTTTTGTACACTTGTCTTTTGTTGTCTAATGTACGGAAAATACTTTCTATTCTAGAAATATGATGATATACGTAAGAGATATTTTATATTAAAAGTATGGGGATCTTTTATTTTACTTTTGAGAAACGGTACCCAAAAACTGACGAAATCTGATTTCAGAGAGTCACATACATAGTTTGTTGCATACAAATATAGATTTCCTCACCTTTAGGGTAATTTTCCCATTAATAAAGTGACAACACTGTTTGCATTTTACCTCAGAATTCTCGGCAAAGTATTTAAAACATTTTTTTTTATCACGAATCTTAATAACTTACGTATGATAGGTGATTCCATGTGACTTTTTACGTTTACTCATGTAGTTTTTACATGATTTAACAACACAAGACGGCATTTTTGGAAAATAAATCGTTGACGCAACGAACGCATTTACGTGTCACTGGCGCCGTCACTCGGGGCGAAATGGCGGCGGATTGTCGTACCTGGCTGGTGTGTATGTGTGAGTGTAAATCATGTACAACAAACGAAATTGTAGTACCTTGCATGCTTCACATTTTTTTAATGTGATGTTACGTCCGTATTTTTTTTTACGTACGTGGTAAAAATCACGGACGTAAAAAAAATACGGACGTAACCTCGTCTAACCATAAGTGAAGCATAATAATGGCCGCCCGTTTAGGCTGTGTGCGTGATTTAAGGGTTGCTATATAAACCATCAATTTCCCTGCTGTTTGGTGGTACGTTTTTTTTTACGTCCGTGGTAAAAATATGTGGAATTTGCAAATGACGTAACCGGCGCGCAATGGCGGTACGTTGTAGGTACTTCGAGAACTTTACCAAAAATTACGTAAATCTGCGAACATCCAAGTACTTATATGGAAAATAAATACTTGTAATCAGTATTTCAAATTAAAATATGATATGCTAGTGCAATATCCGAGCTTAAGAAGGACCAAAAAAATGGTGTAGCAGCGTATAAATAGCCGCTAACCGCGGGGAACTCAATTATGAAAGATTACGTTTGTAGATTTATTATGTTGATTCCTATGAAACCCACCCTGCGAATTGAAGAAAGAGAAATAGTTTCGTCGTCAGCACTGAAAACTATAGGCCCACTAACCTGCAGACAACGCTTCACCAGATCCTATCAGCAGCTCACACCGTGAAGCACTTTCACGAAACAGTCAAATCACTGTTGGGTTCATTTATCACGAATTTCAGGCAACTTTCAGCTGTCCATCACGGAAAAAAACGAACTCCTCACCAAAATTACGCGAGAAGACGCGCTCGCGATGTCGTGAAGGTTAGGAATGAATGCAATATGTCCGCGCCAGTGTTGCCAGGTTCAGCGAATTCAAGAGCGCGATCCTTATGGCGCAAACCAAATAGCCTCAGATACTAACTTATAGAAACCATTTGAAAATAATAAATTATTATTAAAGAAATTACCTATTACTAACCTTAACCTAATTAAGTAATAAATATTTTAAAAATTAATTTGGGTCACTTAAGGTGCCCAACCAGAATGGCTAAAGCGTCTAGACTATAATGAGACTGAAATAATATTAAAATCATGCTCATAATTTATTGGTTAATTAAGTTACCTTACGCATGAAATCTCTGTTTTACACACGCCATGACGCCGTCACACCCATACACACACTCTCTCTCTCACACACACACACTTACACACACTGATTTTGTTGTTCATACATATTAAGGTTACAATTAAGGTTTGGATTAACTATGTTAATACTAATTAGTTAAGGAAGAGTGACTCCCTCTGACACAGGTACTAATGTACTTAATAGAGGAAGTCCACACTAAAATTGTTGTCAAAAATTTTTGAACCGAATAAACATTTTATAATTATTATTTTATTATTATTATAAAAATAAATATTATTATTATTATATGGAATCAGTCTTTCAATAAGACAATAATTACCCTGTCAGGCGAAAGTCAAGAGACACAATGAAAATTTTATTATTACGCGGCCGCCGGAGGGTATTTTCCACTTGATAAGTTACTATGTAAGGCATGTGCAATGTACATGTTAAATAATTTCAATTTTCAATAAAGATAAGCTAGCTTGATAATAATAATTAGGAAAAGGAAATAAAATAAATGTTGTTATTAATTTATTAGAATAACAAATAGGCAGAGTAACAACAAAGTGTCGCCTCTGCGTAGTTAGTTATGGCGCATCTATGACCCGTCCGCCCGTCCCGCGCGCCTCGCTCTGCCGCATGTAGGGGACAGTTTTTTTTTGTTGACACAGTGTTCTCTAGTACATTATACCTCAATGTAAAGACCAAAAATACTGTCATTAAAGCAAAAATTCAAAAAAAGAATGTTTAAAGTTAAAGCAATGTCACTTGTCGGTACGGACGCGCGAATAGGGGACGCATCGCACGCACGATGCAACAAAATCATACCCGGGGATCATTAGGGATCCGTGTTTAATTAAATAGTAAAAGAAATCTTAGTGCTACCCTCCATTAGATGGGATCTTAAGTACTAACTTAGTTCAAGGACTCCTTTTCTTCGTTTCTTTCTCCGACCTTAGGGTTTCTTCTTTAGCTACTGCATATAATAGCAAAACCTCAGCTTCGACATCGAAATGCATCGTTTCTTATTGAGAAACTAAAAATAATGACTGGGAATGCGTGTTTGGGTGGCTAAGCGAGCGAGCGAATCGCGTCCCGCGCGGGCTTCTGTCATGATGATGGGTGCGCAGTACGTACGTACTACGTAGCACGTAATTTAAATTCCTTGCTATGGAACAAGGTATTTAAATATACCACTGCCGCAGCAGAACAAGTCAATCTAAGGATAGGAGGAAATCTTGGATAATGTATGTAGGAATGATTCAATATTTATCAGTTTGTTTTAAATAATCTTTAAAATACGCAAAACCTCGTTGAGAGTCTACATCTAGACTAGAGTACATCTAAACGAATACCCGATAATTATCGGGATTTAAATGCTGCTATTGTTTACTAGCTGACCCCGCGAACTTCGTACCGCCTAACAGTAAAAAAATTAACAAACTAAGCAATAATTAGACTTGGACCTTTTCTGTACTAGCGTACTAGCGGTTAGGCGACTGCTGGGCGAGCGTTTTTTTTTCAAAACTTCTATTTAAATAAATTCTTTTTTAAATATGTTAACGTAGGCGAAGTTGACATAAGTTTCCGAATGTGTTAGTAGCTGGTGTTTGTATTGCTCAATGCGATACTTTTAATTTCATACCTTTTTTTTTCTTTTTTTTGAATTACTTAATTTCTATCTGTGTGGACCTGTAAGTGGTTTTTTAAATGTTGTTTGTGTATAATTATTGAAAAATTCTAAACCTTGGTCTTACTAATAAAATAAAACAAATAAATAAAAGATTACTGTTTCGAAAAGAATTGAGAATGTATAAATGATTAACATTTAGTATTTTAAATAAAATGTAATATTTTTGTTCAATTTTACTTTAGTTAGGGTAAGACCTGTATTCACTTTGATTAGTGAAGGATATACACACATAAACAGAATCTAGGGATACCGTAATCCTAATTTATTTACGACTTTAAGGGAGTAGAGTAGTTATGACAAGCGCCCGGGGCGCTGCGTTTCGGGCGCTCTGCTAAATTGTATGAAGTTGTATGGAACGGATTTAAATGTCTAGCGGCGGGTGCGCGCCCGAGGCGCGATCCTCCTGGGAAAGTGTGCCATCCGTCCGAGTTTCCCCGGATTTGTCCTAATTTGGAGGGCGGTTTGTTATTTATTCTGTTTTATTTCTTTTCCTATCGCGTCTTGCTGATTTAATAATGTAAGTGTATTATCGTAGTAAGTCTTTGTGCAGCACATATTCTATCTCCTCTCCTATTGGTTGTAATCGTTTATTTTTTTAGCAGCGTACTGTAGGAAGTTTATCAAACGATTAGATACTCTTACGAAAAACAGTGTTTGTTTTTAGAAAACTACTTATTCTTTGATAATTGATATTAAATTGACATAAAAGTCTCACAGCTTTAAATGGATGAATACGATATCTTCATAGATATTTTTTTTTTTGGGTAATCTCTTGCCATTTATACAATATACCTAAAATAACTACAGTAGAGGTAAACATGTTGATGGTTCAAAAGTACAACGAAGTGTGGTCGTAGTATCGCGTTTGATTGACATTGATGACGTTGGTTTCGTCCGCGCGGCGGTTCGCGCCGGAAACGCAGCGCCGCGGGCTTGCGCCTCGGGCGCTCTGCTAAATTGTATGAAGTTGTATGGAACGGACTATGACTAGCGGCTAGCGGCGGGCGCACCGGCCGACGCGCACCCGCCGCGCGATCCTCCTGAAAACAAAAAATATACGAAATTAGCTATAAGCTAATAAGCTATCAATCGCCTATTTACTATATCAGAAAATTCTTCATAGAATTTTAGATATTTGCTAAAATACAAAATATCCCTAGATTCTGTTGATGTGTGTATATCAATGGTGAAACTAAACACAGCCACTAAGCAGAATTGGACACCACTCTCTCTCACTAATCACCTGCTCGCACTCATCAAAGTGAATACAGGCCGTCCAGATCTGGCAAATGCGCAGCTCGCGAGCTGCACGAGCGCAGCACGCGTTACTGCAATCGTTTGTTTTCGTTTTGTGCGTCTATTTAGTGCAACTCATGCAAGGCTTGTACAGTCAGTGCGCGCGTGAAATATGAGATTAGAATAAGCTGGACTGCATAATTGTATAGCCTTCATGTGCACACGCCACACATCATACTCATACATCGCCAACCGGACATCTATCCAAATCAGAATTATGATAAATTATACAACCTCATTGAATGACTTTTTTATTGCCTTATATAGGTACAACATTTGGTTAAATATAAACAAACAAAAAGCCTGGCGAAGTGGCGATGTATGTTCCATAAATTTTATGTCACACTTTTCCGTACATAAGAATGACTAAAAGATTTTCTGATAATAATACGTAAACGTAACATGATTTTATATTCGTTTGGAAGCCCATAAGACTACACCATAGTTTGATGAATCCCATTAATAAAAACCATAAATTGAATTTAGCATCATTTTGTTTAAAGCATAGTATAGGCAATGCGCTATGAATGCGAAATGAATGGGTAAGTGATTATTATTAATGAAAACGTAAGAAATACCAAAATTTCTTTTTATTAATGATTAACGTGTACATCTTAATTTTATATCACTTCTGTACATTTAAAATAATTCAAAAAGAAAACTCCTTCACAATTGTATACTAACAATCTACTATGCATTTTGGGGAATGTATTGCACTTTTTTATAACTATGTACGTACAATATCCATATCTTTAACCCTTTCCCTGCGACGCCAATGAAACTAAAACTAAAAATCTAAGCTCACATATTACGGACGTATGATTGAAATAGCAGACCTCAGCTACCGGTGGAGTGGAGGAATATACTTTCTAGTTCCAATTTTGGGTATGGATGCTACGACAGATTAAATAAAAAAAAGTTTTACTATGGGACTAGCACATGACAGCCGATCAACTGATAGATAGGTTATATGTTAATATTTCTAAAGATTCACCCGTTTACGCTATCCGCAACGAAAGGGTTAAATAACATACATTAAGGAGACTTCAGATCATTATATATGTTTACATAGTAAGAACGGTAGTAACTTTTTTTAAAATTACCAGAAATAACATCATAGTTCAAACCATTATAATACTAAGAAATCTGATAAAAAATAGTTTTATATCATGCCATATTAATAGCATATCCACAGGAAGGAATTACCTAAATGATGTGAAGTGCAGTAAGAAAACTTCTGTCACTATGGCACATATGAGGTCTTGTCTGTAATTAGTATACAAGGAAATTATTAGTGTGGTACCTATCTATGAACCCCAAAAATACAGTATATTTTTACTAAACAAAAAGACGCTAAAATTCGCAGATATTTCTAAATACATACATACTTTATGTACAGAATTATATCTAAAATAAGTAACAATATTATACATGTAACTAATCGATAAATCAGTCAATTAGTAAAATACATTAAATATCCAATCAGACATCTTATACTACGCAAAACATTCATACTATAACGTTGTAGTCGAATCAGTTTCAAAATACTTAATTAGTACAAATAATGCACAATAGCAATTCAAAACTAACCTAATCCAGTGTAAAGTCATAGTTTTTTTACGTGGGCGTTTAAGATTATTTAGTAACAATTGACAACACTGTATTTACCTACATTGTCATAATGTTTATACATTACCTCATATCTTATCTTACCAACATTTAATTTAAATCCTCAAAACTTAAAAAATCACAAGAATAATTTTGTACAAAAAAGGGATGTTCGAGTACAAATTTAATGAAACAATATAAACTTAGCATCTAGGGCAGAAAGACAGAGAAAGCGAGCAGACAGTCTATAGTGATTGTATGATACCATACAATTATCACAATATTATAAGACATCTACAGTCATATAAGACACACCAACAATTAATTTTCAAATAATATTTACAATGTTTTTTAACAATTATTAATCTGTAAATGGTATTCTGCAGGATAATACTGCAGAATTCGTTACTTTACTGTAGTAAGGGATTAAACAAAGGAACCGTTGGAATTTCAGAACATTGGTTGAAATAACTAGAAGCAGTCAATAGCTACATCATTCGATTTTTAAATATTGTTTCGGGATATTTTTAATTTAAACGTATTAAACAAAGTAGTTTTTTTTTTAATTTGGGGAATCATAAACTTGAATCACCAGTAATTTAATTAAAGAAACGATTAATAACTATAGCCTAAAATACCTAAGTATTTATCCCCCCATGGCTTGTTGTAAAAGTTTTGGTAAAAAATACGTGATCGTTAATTAGCTTATCCGGCGCCAAACGAACCGAGTAGAAACCGCCTCGTTTACAAAGGCTTAGCATTTTAAAAATCCGCTTTAATATATTTTACATACAACAACAAGTCTTCATTTCATAAGGTTCACATTAAATACTATTCTTGAATGGCATATTTGTGTAGATTTTCTAATAATAATATTTATTATTTTGGTATTCTTTTTTTCTGTACAGGAGCTTCACAAGTAGAAGAGATTCGCTAAAGTAATGTTTCTTTTCTAGTTCTAAGTTAATACTACTTTATCAGAACAACATGGTTCCCGTTTGTTTTATTAATATTACATTTTTCAACCCTCTCTATATGTAAGTACTTAAAAAATAAAATTCAATGATAATTTAAAATGTTATTCATCTAAAAACGCATTATTTAATATCTGAAAACGTCGAATGTGTGGCACTCAAAGTTGTTAACGAGTATGTGTAACTCGGACAAGAGCTAAAGTTAGGCTTCGAGCGGAAAGTCCCTATAAGAATGAACCTTGACTAGGCATGTTTGGGAGGCTGCGTCTTCTCGTATTGTATCTCACCGTCGCCACTGCCACAGTGGCACTGTGACAGTGCCTAAAGTGCAAAGTCGATCAGCGCGTCCTACCTACAAGTAATAGGTCATTAGGTCGGCGGAGACGAAACGTGGAACAAGACATCCAAGCTGGCCCACCGTCATCACGTCACTCAGCCAGCTACAGAAAGGTCGATGGTTGGAATTCTATTCAGCCTATTGCAGTCCACTGCTGGGCGTTAGCTTCTCCCAAAGAGCACGATTTCCCGCTTTTTTCATCCATCCACTGCCAGCCATCTGCCAAAGGTTGTTGGTCCATCGGGCTGGGGGGCGTCCTACACTACGTTTGCCAAGGCGTGGTCTTCACTCGAAAACACGTTTACCCGGTTGGAATTTGCTAGGGTTAAAAAACGAAACGTGCACCGTAGAGCGACCCCATACAAACGCCCGGACACGACTATGTGTGGGACTATTTTCTCAATAACTGAAGAACACTTCGACAGAAATCGATTCTTTTTTTGCAGTAGTATAACAAAGAATATGTCTATCTTATCATATGAAAAAAAAACAGCAACAAGTTAATGTATTATTTAATAAAAAAATGACTGTTTAATAAGTTCATTTTATTACTCTAAAATCTTCTCGTATACGTTTCTTACATTTTAACTCATCATTTAATTTTGCAAACTATAGAAATCAGACATAATTTGTCAACAAAAAGTTAAAAATAAAAGATGATAAAATTTCTTCTCTATCGCCTGCTCATACTTTACTTGAAGGCGTTTATTTTAGGTCTCATAAGTATTTTGTTTGGGAAACAGTATTTTATCCGTTAAGTACAAGAAATAGGGGCATGGTAAGTTTTATTCAAATCAATAGGGATGTTGACCTCATACATAAATAATTCTAAGGCATTATTTATTCAAACAGACACTTTATTTTAGGCCTAATAACTCAGTACAATTTCATTTAAGAGGCAAACTGATTTTTGATTGCTTTAAAATCTTAAAAAAGTAAGGCAATTGAGTTTATCGGATAGTGACGTCATAATCCGATATCGCCATACAAATTATAAGGAAGATATCTGTTTTGACAGCTCATAAAAAGTATGTCAATTGATTGGTGGTGTCAACTAGCCTATTAAGTTTCCACTAATAGAAAACAGATGTCAAAAAAAAGGTTTTTGTCCATTTCGTGTTTTAGATACAATTGTTGACATCGGTGAAATGTTGCTATGAATATTTGTCAAGGAGGATAGCGTTTGGCAATAAATGCAAGTATAATTAATAAAAAAAGTTTGAAAAAACTTAAAATGCGGATGAGTGCTGTTCTATTCTGTTTTAGGGAACTGATAAGCTATTGTGCATTTGCTAGTTTGTGCCTAAATAACATGAGGTTTTTCTGGGGTTTCGACTAAAATTCTATTTTTATTTAATATTTTTATTTCTTTCTTAATTACTTGGTAATATCGCAACAGATCTCTTTTATTTCTGAATAAAATATTCCATGTCTCATTTACTACCTCGTGCATAAATTCAAATGATAATTATGGTCCTAAAGTCGGTTTTTCAGGTTCAAAATCCTTTTCAGAAAATGTAGTTCTCGAACCACATAATGAAGTTAAACTTTGGAGGTCTTTTTAACACGTGGTTTACTAACAAAAAAATAGTAAAAAAGAGCATAGTGTCCTCTTTAATATGGTTGTCTATTTTTATCCATCCGCGATGATGTATTTTGGTCGGTGTCACAAGCTTTCTATGGGATCGTTCCACAGTGCGACGTCATCGTGAAGAAGACCAAAGTAACGAATATACTTTAAAATTGTAGCAGCAAGCTATAGTAACAGTGGGTCGACCATATCTGTCATAGAAGCGATGAAAGGTTTATTTAATGGCAAAATGTAGTTTAGGATTCCCACCAGCTCGATGGACCGACGACCTTACGAAGAAGGCTGGCAGTGGCTGGATGCAAAAAGTTGAGAAACTATTTTTTTTGACAAATGAAACTATAAATCGAATAATGGTATTATTGCTATGTTATTCACGGCTGTGACATAGTTTACATTGTAGTTTTGAAGATGACGTATAATTTTTTTTTTTTACATTGTTTAAGCTTTTTTAGCACCCTTATGACGAGTGTCATATATTTGCTGTCGAGTTGTAACTTAAGTGGAGTATTCTATGTTATTAAATTCTATGTTATCAAAAGATTGTCTTATCAGGCATATTTCAGATATTATAACTGCATAGTATTATCAAGGGAAAATCTAGTTGTTTCCGCAATCAATTATTAGAAATTATACAAAATTAGGAGAGAGAAAAAATGATAGAAAAACTAAATTGTCATTATATTAAGTTAGTTCAGTGATGCAGTCGGTATTTATCGGTTTATTCAAGATATATCAGACAGTTTGTACGGGGATGCCGTATATTTTTTCATGTCAACGCCCATCGTTCCGCCTGATTGATTCTTGCAGCTATTTCTCTACAATACCTCGCGCATTCAGTTCCGTCGCTTGCGCACGTGCTGCGCGCGGCGTCGAGTGGGTCAGATGTGTATAGGCACGTGCAGCAGCAGCGCATCGCGGCGCGGGAACTCTTCGGCGCACATCTCGCACTTGAACGGGCCGGTGGCGGGCGAGCGCGGCGAGGGCGAGGGCGGCGGCGACGGCGAGGGCGAGGGGGTGGACGCGGCGCGGCGGGGAGGGGAGGGCGACCGCGGCTGGATGGCGCGGAGGTCGTCCGCCGGGTGGCGCGGCGGTCGGCGTTGGCGAACCTAGGTGAAGACACGTTAACGTACGATTAGGGTCGGTTAGGCGTCAGTCGTCACTTGGGATGCTTTCGACTGACACGAAACGCTTCCACACTTAAGTTTGTATAAAGATGGCAGATCACAGTTCATAGTAAATGATCTTACGTCCGACAGCAAGGATAAGTAACTCAAAAAAATTATGGCATACTTTTAAACGCCACCCGTACTGTCTATGAAAAAAAAAATGCTACAAACCTTCATTTTGGGGCAGTACGTAATGTGTTCAATGAATCCCACTAATACATTATAATAATTACAACAGTTTATGAGGATGTTTTTGTGACTCAATCACGGGTGAACGGCTTAATGCATTTAGCAAAAATTTTGTACACATAAAGAATATGATCCGAATTAATATATAGGATACTTTTTATCCCGGTTAAATGGTATTGTAGGTTTTTTTTTATTATTTATGAGGTACCTTACATACTGTATTTCACGCAAACGAAGTTGCGGGCACAGCTATACAGGGTGTACAAGAGAATAAGACACTCCTTAAAACCACGTGATCACCTGGTCATATACAACAACTTTTTATATGAAACGGAACAACATCGAGAATTGTTTTTAGCTGCTCCATAAAAACTTACTCGCATACCTCGATGATAATGCAAGGATCATTTGAAAATAAAACCACGATTTCGATGTTGCTCCCATAGGAAAGGTTGTTGACTGTTGTATATTACCAGATGTTCTAGTGGTTTTAAGATTAAGAGTTTCTACACCTTTTATATTATAATATTGTAAAAAAAAACTTGCGTGTCACCTGTTTAGTCCTAGGTCTCGGATCCTCCGTGTGTATCATCTTCGGCCTCTGCGGCGGGGGCGGCGGCGCGCGTCGCTTGCGCCTGCGCGTGACCGCGGGGGGCGAGGGGGGCGAGGGGGTAGCCTCGCGCGGGGCGGGGGAGGGCTCGCGCGACGCGGGCGACGGCGAGCGCGAGCGCGCCGGCGGGCTCGCTGACCCGCGTCCCCACTCGCGCCGCCCGGGGGAACCATCTTCTGTTTTTATTTTCCGCCGCCGCTTGTATTTGCGTGGGCCGGTCTGCTTGAAAATAAATGGTTCCTTTACATGTCTATTGAAACAGATCAGGTTGTTTTCAGAGTAGCTCTTTAATCTCTAGATGCTAAAAATTATTTCAATTTGGTATGAAAATATTGTTGGTAAATATTTTTAATCATTAGTAGAGAGATCAATCACAAAAATTGTATGAACATGTAACTGGCCGTATGATAAAATAAATCGCGTGCGGACCAAATAAAATAGGGTATGCGCGTAATGACTTCGTTACTCAAATCTGGATTTATGCCGTAAAGTCGGTTTACGAACGATAATTTTACGTGATAACATTGTAAGAAAACATTGATCCTACTCGGACGCATCAGCCGATGGAGTGGAAGAGAGATAAATGCGTCACAAGCCGAACGCTGAGGCCGATCGTGCACGCGGAATGTAAGACTTTTTCGTGCGGGCAGCCAGCGTTCATCGATTTATATTAAATGTTATCACGTCAAAAAAGAATGCAAAATACAGTTTATCATTGCATTGACTTATTATCTGATCACTCAGTCGCAAAATTATTTTACTTCGTGCACCTTGCTTTATTACGTAGGCAAAATTTTGTATAGTGATAGCACGGACCTGTGGTTGTCGCTTCAGCGCCGTGTTGGCGTCACAATGCTGTATGAGATGCTGCACCAAATCTGCACTGGAATGTAATGTTCGCCCGCACACCACGCAGCAGTACGCTGGACCTCCTGTTCGCACGAAATACATGATGTAATAATAATTAAATTACTTTAAACTCAAACTCATCATTAAAGTAGACTTTCCTAACCTTTCTCAAAGATGAACTTCATCATCTTTGAAAAAGCTTGCAAGAAGCCGCTGGGGGCAGGCCACTTCCAACCAAATAATCTGAAAGTTATTTAGGGAGTCCTATGTCCAGCACTGTGGACCGACTTTTACTGATTACGGTATATTATACTGGCCACATCTATCGCAAAATCGATAAAAGGTGGAGTAAACGGGTTCTCGAGTGTAGACATCGCCTTGGCAAACGCAGTTAAGGACGCCCCCCAGCCCGATGGACCGACGATCTTAGGAAGATGGCTGGCAGTAGATGGATGAAAAAAGCGGGAGACCGTGATCTTTGGCGCTCTGTGGAAGGCTTACGTTCAGCAGTGGACTGCAATAGGCTGAGATGATGATGATGTAGATGAAACTAGTTTAAAGTTATCGGCTGCCATATTTCAAAACCCTAGCAAGTGTGTTTGACACAACTTTACAGTAGAGCGCAAAACGTGTTTCATGCTAGCCTTTCAAAAGTGTAAAGAATTTGATAACATATTTGTATTTAAAAAATAGAGAAAAAAAAATAGTTTTCTTTTGATGTGTATATTACAAATTAACTTTGAATAGTGCAAGTTTTATTAGCCTTACTGACTTTGAAATAAAATATCTTTAAAAAAGCAGAGCAAAAATACCATTTCAAAACCTAGTAACTCTGCCTGAAATGACGACTTACTGGGTTTTGACATGATAAAATTGATCAATGAAGGATTAGGTTATCAATTCAACCGGATCAAAACCTAGTAAAAGCTCTAGAGATGAAAAAATATTTATGAAAAATACCCGTAAATTTAGTAATTTTGGTATTAGAAAAAATGGTTTAATCAAAATTCAATAATTTTGATCCACTAAGTAATAAGATTTATTGGTTGACGTGTTAAGACAAGCAAGAATGAATTGTTTAGTAGAGAGAGTCAGATATCAATTTTAATTATTTTCGCACTATTTTCTTTTTAACCGACTTTAAAAAAAGGAGGCGGTTCTCAATTCGACTGAATGTTTTTTTTTTCAATATATTTTACGATAAAATAGGTGAACGATATTTTTTGCAAGCATATTCCCTAATCCCTATAAACAAATTGTTCAATTCTGTTTACGGCCCCGCAGTATGCAACAAATTCGTAATTGTTTCTATTTTTTTTCTGTCCGACTGTTCTATAGATAGCTTGTGGTCTGTTTACATTCTACATTTCTATATGCGAATACCTGTTAATGGCTACGATATGATGTCTCTGTTCTCATGGATTGTATCAATGCGTGTTGGTGTTAACGAACGAAGTAAAATAAAAACTAAATAAAGTACCAATAGTACGTACCGTTGGCGCGGCGGTCGGGCGCGGAGTGGTGCGAGCGCACGTGCTCGCGCAGCACCACGCGCTGGTTGAAGGCGCGCGGGCACACCGCGCACGCGTACGGCTTCTCGCCTGTCACCAACACAATTAAGTTTATTCCGACAACATACAGTTAAACAATCTTTACATAACTAGAAACTGACCCGGCAAACGTTGTTTTGTCATAGAAATGAATTATTAAAGTAATAATATCGCTATTAAAAAATAGGGATTGTTGGTAGAAGGGTGAATTATTAATGCAAAATCATAAAAAAAATATTAATAAAAAATCTATTGGTTACATTTTTTTCAAAGGGGTGTTAAAATTTCCATGCCCTATTATCAGATCTACTGAACAAAACTCAAAATTTCATAAGAACGGCCAATACGTTTTGGAGGAATTTTGTTACAAATGCTGTGACACGAGAATTTTATATATATAAGAGATAGTTATTTCGTGATAAAGAGTTTGTTGACACTTGACTGTTATCACTTACCACTGATAGTAATACGCGCTAACGAAATCCGTTTTTTTTTGTATCAATTAGGTTGATCGGTGCGTTATTGATTAATAAATAAAATTATCACTATGACAAAAACCACGCACAAACCAGTCACACTATTTTTAAATTTTTGCAATCAATTAATATCAAAATATGAAAACTTTTTTTGGTGAAATGTATTAATATTTTTGTATTACGGGTGAACCGGAACATGTGAACTGTCACCAAACTCATCGTATCTGTCTGAACAGCAGTTTGGTTTCTCTTTTTCAGCCACTAAACGAAAGTTGATATAGTGAAATTTGGCTTTGGAGGAATTCGAAAGTATAAGAAAGGACTACATTTTTCTTTAAATCTTTTAAGAAAATACATTTTACTAACCTGTATGTATACGCTCGTGCTTACGTAAGGTGCCACCATCAGCGAACGCTTTCCAACAGAATCGGCACGCGTACGGCCGCTCGCCCGTGTGGATCCTAATATGGATCTGTTGCGAGCTTCGAGACCCGAATACCTTTCCTGTACCAAAAACAATTCAATTAGAATTGGCTTCTATTGAAAGTAATTGTTCGTTTATCGTAGTTATTGGTACACTCACCGCATTCTCTACACGGGAACTGTCTTGCACTACTGGAAGATACGTTATTTCTACCTCGAGACGTCTTTTTTAATCTGAAACAATATTTATTGGTTACGAAGCTAAACTGTAGGTACTTGTAGTGCTTTGGTAGTGATTACCAATATTAAGCTACTCAAGCCGCGGTTTTTAAGAGAATCAGTGACCATTCACTTAAAAACCGCGGTGTTACCACTTAGTGTGGCGTGCAGTGTAGAGCGTGTGTACGTGTGTGTGTCGCGTGTCGGAGTGTTCACCTGGGCGCGGCGTGGTGCCGCTCCGCGTGCCCCTCGACGTGTGCCAGCAGCTGCAGCGCGTCGGGGCAGATCGCGCCGCACGTGTACCACTTAGTGCGGCGTGCAGCGTAGAGCGTGTGTACGTGTGTGTGTCGCGTGTCGGAGTGTTCACCTGGGCGCGGCGTGGTGCCGCTCCGCGTGCCCCTCGGTGTGTGCCAGCAGCTGCAGCGCGTCGGGGCAGCTCGCGCCGCACGTGTACCACTTAGTGTGGCGTGCAGTGTAGAGCGTGTGTACGTGTGTGTGTCGCGTGTCGGAGTGTTCACCTGGGCGCGGCGTGGTGCCGCTCCGCGTGCCCCTCGACGTGTGCCAGCAGCTGCAGCGCGTCGGGGCAGATCGCGCCGCACGTGTACCACTTAGTGCGGCGTGCAGCGTAGAGCGTGTGTACGTGTGTGTGTCGCGTGTCGGAGTGTTCACCTGGGCGCGGCGTGGTGCCGCTCCGCGTGCCCCTCGGTGTGTGCCAGCAGCTGCAGCGCGTCGGGGCAGCTCGCGCCGCACGTGTACCACTTAGTGCGGCGTGCAGTGTAGAGCGTGTGTACGTGTGTGTGTCGCGTGTCGGAGTGTTCACCTGGGCGCGGCGTGCCCCTCGGCGTGTGCCAGCAGCTGCAGCGCGTCGGGGCAGCTCGCGCCGCACGTGTACCACTTAGTGCGGCGTGCAGTGTAGAGCGTGTGTACGTGTGTGTGTCGCGTGTCGGAGTGTTCACCTGGGCGCGGCGTGCCCCTCGGCGTGTGCCAGCAGCTGCAGCGCGTCGGGGCAGCTCGCGCCGCACGTGTACCACTTAGTGCGGCGTGCAGTGTAGAGCGTGTGTACGTGTGTGTGTCGCGTGTCGGAGTGTTCACCTGGGCGCGGCGTGCCCCTCGGCGTGTGCCAGCAGCTGCAGCGCGTCGGGGCAGCTCGCGCCGCACGTGTACCACTTAGTGCGGCGTGCAGTGTAGAGCGTGTGTACGTGTGTGTGTCGCGTGTCGGAGTGTTCACCTGGGCGCGGCGTGCCCCTCGGCGTGTGCCAGCAGCTGCAGCGCGTCGGGGCAGCTCGCGCCGCACGTGTACCACTTAGTGCGGCGTGCAGTGTAGAGCGTGTGTACGTGTGTGTGTCGCGTGTCGGAGTGTTCACCTGGGCGCGGCGTGGTGCCGCTCGGCGTGCCCCTCGGCGTGTGCCAGCAGCTGCAGCGCGTCGGGGCAGCTCGCGCCGCACACGTCGCATATGTGCTCGCCCCACGTACTGCTCGTGCTGTCGTGCCGCTTGTAGCTGACACATACATTACACTTTATAGCTCATGTACACTCTTGCGCGAGAGGCGAAACGAGACACGATGCGAGAGCGTAAGTAGTGTGTTTATGACTGGCGTCATATCTCGTCTCGCTACTCACAGCGCTCGCCTCGATGCGGTTTTCTCGAATTTCGCATCAGGCATTACAAGATGCTTATTGGGTTACAAATCCAGTACCTACTTAAACAAAATGGTTGGTAACCCAAGCTCGATTCTGATTGATAAATATTCATCCACCACGTTTTTTTAGTGATGTTATAATTGTATTCTAACACTGCACTGACAAATAGAAGGGCTGTCATAGATTTAATACGTCTGCCTGCGTCGCAAGGAGCGTACACCAGTACTGACGACGATGACAGTAAGGGGAAGAAAGCATTATTACCTGTGTGCAGCAGCCACATGCCGCCTCAGCAAGTCAGCTCGTTGGAAGGCCACGCCGCAGTCCTGGCAGAATAGTTCCGGCCCGCGTACGGATTCGTACATTCGCTCAGTGTTGCCACCGTGGGGTACGGGCGACAGACGGAAATCCATATCGTCATCTGTTGAGTTCGGGAACAGCAGAATAAAAACACAATTTAGTGGCAGAGTTTATAAATTCGACTTAGTGTTTAAGATTATGATAAGGATCAATTAGGGTTTTTCACAAAGACATACTTTTATTGATCACATAACACGCCCGAAGGTATCGATGCCGCCCTCGCCCTGGTAGGGCGCGTCGGCGTGGCTGGGCCGCGGCGGCAGGTGCGGGTGGCGCTGCGCCGGGCTAGGCATTAGGTATCGATGCCGCCACACACACACACACACACACACACACACACACACACACACACACACACGCACGCACGCACACAGGCGGCGCGTACACGTACCCTCGTCCTCGCCCTGGTAGGGCGCGTCGGCGTGGCTGGGCCGTGGCGGCAGATGCGGGTGGCGCTGCGTCGCGTGCGTGGCGAGCGCCTCGCGAGACCAGCACAGCTCGCCGCATTCCCCGCATTCCACCGGCGAGTCACCTCCGTGGACCTAAGGTACAGGTCGATATGATTTCCTAACTTAATTTGCCGTCGTTGTGCCAATCTGAATTATTAACATAACTGTACTAGATCGTCACCCAGAGTGTGAAGAGAGATCTATGCCTGGGTAATCATTATCATGGCAAGCATGGAGATGGCTGACTTCCGATGGAAGAAGAAACATGCCAAACCTCAATGCTAGCTAAAAGTGCCCTAAGGAAAGGATTTGCTATGGAACCAAATCTGAAAAATCCTTAACAGGCACATGTAAGAATGTTACTACTTTGTCAAGTACGGAGCTGATATCAGTAAACGTAAATATGCTATATGAAATACCGGAGATTGAGTTAATGTATGACGTGTGATTAATATGAATGCAAAGTGTACACTGACTTATTGAGTAAAAAAATGGATTGAACAAAATGCTAAATTGCTGCCTCACCATACCGGGATTGGTCCCCCAGTCGTATAGCTACCGTACCGGAGCTATTACTTAAATGCTGCTGTTTGAGATAATATAAGCTTTCGTACTTAATGCAAGCAGCTTGTGGACCAGAACAGAGATATGTAGACAGTTGGGGGAGGCCTTTGCCAAAGGAAAAACAGATATTTAATATAAATATAATTCAAATGTGTAAAGGTTGAAGAAAGACTATTATAATTACTTAACACTGCAGTAAACACTTACCCTAGCATGCGACTGCAGCGCCTTCTCCCTCGCGAAGCCGATGCCGCATTGGCGGCAGACGAAGGGGCGCGCGGGATCCGCGGGCGGCGGCGGCGGTGAGGCGGGGGAGGGCGGGGTGGGCGGCGAGGGAGGCGTGGGCGGCGGCTTGGGAGGCGAACGGGCGCGACGCGACCATTGCTGCGTGCGCGCTGACGTCATATTCTCCCACATTCCGTTCTGTTGGTCGGAGATAACTGTATAAGTAGCTCAAAAGCAGTGAGCTCAGTATGAGGCAAGTCATTTTGACGTAATAACGGCCTATAAATCGATGAAAGCCGGCTGCACGCACGAAAATGTGTCACGTTCCGCGTGCGTGCGAGTGAGAGCGCGGAACAAGCGATAGAGAGGCACGAGCGGCCTAAGCGTTCGGCTTGTGACGCGTCTATCTGTCACGCCGCGCTTTTTTGGGAACGAGTCAAAGGACCTCGCGAGTGACGCGATAGTGGTATTTAAACTCGTACTCTCGCATCAGATGTTTACTGGGCTGTAAATCCTTTAATAAATTGACAGTTTGACACTAATCCTGGCTTCTGTGGCGACGCGACGGTCCTTAGCGACAAGAAAACGATTATATTCCATTAATCGAAATTGGTTTTGACCAGTTATGACTATTTAACGTAACACAAAAGTTTCAAACAACTTTTTACAGGATCATCTGTCTGAAATCAATCAATAATTCTTTTTAAAATTCACATGTTGAAAATAATTATGAAATGAAAAGAGGCTTTATTGTGGCGTTGGGAAAGAAGGGGACCCTATCTAGTGTATCTTGATGACTTCATTATAGTATGACAGGACATAAATAACCACTAGGTACAGGATTTTTTTAAATAGTTCTACAAAATCAAATGCCCAGCCATATGCAATTAGTTTAATTCCGATTGAAAACTCCTTTGGCAGATCCAGAAAATAATGTTGGCGCATTAGGTACAAAACGTAACAGAAAGAAAGAGATAAAACGATACGAAATTTTTAATTTGTAGAGCATTGTCTTTGTCACTCACGCGCCATTTTAGTCTAGAGTAGGTATATAACTTACTTCAACTGGTTCAGGATTCCTTTTCCGCCTTCCTCTCTTCTTCTTTGGTTTAGTAACTTGATTATCTAACATTTCTTCTGAAACGAAACAAAAAACCGTTTGCTCATTCAAACTAGACAATGGAAAGTTTATTGTTACACGCAGAAATCTATTCTGTTGCCAATAATGGAATTCACGAATATTACTTTTACTTTTGCAGTATTTGAACACTTTATGATTATATTAATAGTTGTATTTCTTTCTAATATCAATCAAATTACGATCCTTCTACTCCCTTTGAATCGATATTGTGCCATTTAAACAATAATCTAATTATGGCTTTGAGATGGTTTAAATTAGAATATAAGATCGTCGGACATCATGATGGAAATACTTTCACTAAATTGGGTCTTAAGAAACTCTTCATTTCCAACGACCATCGATACTTCGACATGGCTTGCTTACTATCTATTTCAGGTTGCTGCTTTCTGATGCTTTCGTATTCTACTATTTCAAAACAAAAGTAGAACAGAGCGATACTCTTAATAGTTACGACTCACCATAGTCCATCGCGTCCTCGTTGTCCGGTACGAAGGCGTGCACCTTGAGGTGGTTGATGAGGTCGCACTTGCGCACGTAGCGCACCCCGCAGAGGTTGCACGCGTGCGGCCGGTCGTTCTGGTGCGCCACCATATGATTCATAAGCGCCGCCTTCTTGCGGAACCGACGCGAGCAGAAGTCACACGGCCAGGGCCGCATCGCTGTGTACTCATCCTGTGTGACACAAGTATTTAATACAGCTTAGCAAAACGCGACAAAGTAAAATTTTAAGGGTACTAAAATTGGTATTTCATGGAATCCTATCATATGACGATGTGAAAATGTGGGTGTGTAAGAGTAATTGAATGAGTCAAATTTGTCAAATTCTTTTTGGTGTATTAATCAAATACATAACGAAATTGTGAAAGTTAATAACAGTTTTTTCTTTAGTTATTTGTTTAGGGAGGGCAATTGATTGATTTTGTGCATTTTGCATTTATGTAGTCATTTATTATCTTCAAAATATAAAACAAAAGTTTACCTGATCCGTAGGCAGTGGAACATCAATGTCATTCTCTTCCTTGATGTCTGATACTGGATTCATTAACTGATCCAGAGGAACTTCAACCCTGGGAAACAAAACTCTAATAGTAAAAAACATATTCTCTTACACATTATTAAATTTAAGCTATTTTTCATGGTATGACAGAATATTACAAACATTTGATCTTGTTGGCACTAATTGGCACTCACACTGACCAGAATTTTAGTCACCAAAACAATTAATTAATATCTGGTTTTATCTGCAACTTCACAGATAAAAAGGATATTTGTAATATGATACTTTTAAAACATTAAACTACAGGTTAAAAAAGCATGAGTTAACTATTAAGAACAAAGTGGTTACCTCTCTTGCCCACCAGGTATGACCCAATCATCAGTAATGACTTCCTCAGTAACACACTCTACATTGGGATCATCGGCCAACTCTGCTGTTTCTGTGTAGCTCACCACATCTTGAGCCAAATACATCAGGTTTTCTGCTGCCATTTGGTCATTCTCTTCTATCATGTCTCCAGGACCCTATGAATATTATGTATTCTTATAACTTTAGATGTTTCACATTTAACGGAAAATAGGAAACAAATAGGAATATTATAAATTGATCTAACAGTCATTTAGACTGATATAGATGCGATTTTCGTAATTTAATTCGGAGAACCAAAATAAAAAAATACACCCTCATCAATTTTCGACACAAAGATCATGTACTTATGCCATCTTATATTTCAATGCAAAATCACTTCCAATGCTCATCCAATCATTATAAAATCCCTTTTTTTTATTTATGTACATTAAAAAAACCCTTACTGCATTTGAATATGATGTGTCATGCTCGCTGAGCCCACATATAACTTCTTCTTCGGCTTCTACAATACTATGCTGAAAATTAAATTATTAGTAAACTACAGTTCAACATAGAATACACAAACTGAATCTAAGGCCTCTTAAACCCTCCTGGGTTTTTTTCAGCAAATAATATTTATTTGTATCGTAAACAAAATTTAATTGTCTTTAATTGCAAAACTAGAAATATCTATGCTTTACCACTTTTAGAACCAGTGACAAAATTTGTGTGTTTATAGTGCACATTTTAAAGTAAAACAATAAAAACAAAGTGAGTCTTGTTCATGCATAACGCACACAAATCTCAAATAGTGTAAAAAAAAGAGTCAAGTAAGTACCTAGTTAGTAAATTATTGGAACAGAAAAAAAACTTTAGATCTACAAAAAGCCAATATGTTTATTATAAATACCTTTACTTCAACCTCCTCCCATTGGAGGTTGAATTCTTCTCCCTCCATCATGCTATTTTACAATATCATCCATGACTGTAAAAAACCCACAATCGTGTTTAACATATTAAACTTACATACTGTGTGGTATATAATTTAATCTGCTTTGATTACATAAATTAAAACTGATCAATAATCATAAAATATGTGTAGTCAATTTTGTGTTTAAATACATACTGTTTTTAAGATTTATCAAAGTCACACACAGCTGACACAACACAGTAGTGTACAGATCAATATGGAAAAGGTGGTAGGGTCCTATTTGGTAAATTACACAAACCATTTCAAGGTTACTTTGAGCTAAACACAATTAATGCTATGGATATGGGGGGTCACGATTTCTCTGGTGAACCTCAAACAATAGGGTTCCCATTATATAGTTTCTAGGCAATTAAAAACCTAATTTGAATTAGTTTTTAATTGATTTTAATTTAAATCATTTAATTATTACTTGTAACTTTATAATATTGACATATTACATTAAATCGTGGTAAATATTAAAAAAAAAAAATTAATTACATTACAACTTAGAACCAATTTTAATCTTAATTTCTTCTTTTTTGTACCTTACTTGCTTTTTTTTCATGAATATTTGTAGAATTTATTTCATACTACAAGTATGTATTATGTTCTATGCATACAAATCTTTTTTTTTAGCTATTCCATAATATCACAATTAAGTA
This sequence comes from Anania fuscalis, assembly GCA_950371115.1. Classification (NCBI taxonomy): domain Eukaryota; kingdom Metazoa; phylum Arthropoda; class Insecta; order Lepidoptera; family Crambidae; genus Anania; species Anania fuscalis. The sequence continues at coordinate 11,063,165 of OX493335.1, read as the reverse complement.
GATCAGTATTTCACCAAATAAATCGATAGCAAGATTGATATCGTGTATGACTTCTGTCATTACCTGTAACATTCCTCAACCAAAACATCAACATAACCTTATAAATTTATAACAAATTGTTGATAAAAACACAACTAATTTGAGCTACATAAACCTGTGCGCAGTTAAACGTAGCAGAAATCTTTAGTCCTATCGATGATAGTCTAATAATAAAGGATGAAAGGCGGATCAAAAATGGTGTCAAGTCGAAAAGCTTAGGTTATCCCTGTCAAACGAAAAGGTTAAGATAAACAAGAACACTTATAGATCAACAAAAAATACTCAATTCTACTAATTCAATGTTATATTTTAATGAGAATCATAACGATTTTCACAATTATCACTGCTACATAATATATCTATACGTTTACATGACGCAATCATAGAACTTATCAATTGTTCATGATGGATGAAAACAAAAATATAACCAAAGTGTTACAAAAATCTTTGCAAGTACTGACCTTATATCATTAAAGTGTATTCTCATTACTCCTTTTTTACGAAATATTCACGCACAAATAGAAAATATTATATTGTTTGGTTATCGGACAAATGGCTAACTTCCATTTCCAACCAAACCATAGAGTAATAGAGTCAATCAAATAGATAGAGTAGAAGTGCAAGTAAAACAAAGAGCTGTGCGCGCCCTGTGTCCCTGCCTACTGTGAGTTCCACAAAACAACCAAGATACTTACATCGATCAAATAGTAACTGACTTTTCGATCGAAGTAAGCGACGTGGTTATTTTATGGCACTAGCACTAGGCCCAGGGGGCCTAGCGCGAAAGTGTATCGTTCGATCGTTCGTATTAACCGATCAAATCAAAACATCCATTCCCCGTATCAAAGGTTTGACAATTTATGAACAATGGGGAGAAAAACTAACTTTTTATCACGCCAGGGGCGCTTTTTGTCTTGTACCTAGATCTGACATAACATCTGTCATATTGTATGGAAATTTGAAATCATTTCTGTTTGTTTACCATATTTTCGAGGATAAAAGTCGCAATGCAACAGTGTGGTGCTTTAAACTGTAAAATTGAAGTAGTTCATTTATTCCCTAAGGACTATAGACGCAGAAATCAGTGGGAATCTGCTTTACGGATTAAAAATTGCACGATTACTCACAGCATATTTCAAAGAAGACTATTTTGGAAAAAGTATAATATACTAAACGGGTTACAGTTTAGTGAATTCACTGGCACTGAAACAAAAGTACAAAAACCTAAAAAGCCCAAATCATGACAAGCTTCATGGAGCAGTTTTAAACATACTAATACATTGAAAATATTAGTTAGTGCTTTACCCTGTCTTCTTCTTGAATTTATGAAGGACTCCACTACTTGCCTGTCTCTCTACTGTAGAGTGCTGTGAACTTTTAACTAAATGACAAAGCGGAGGCAATATACTCGCTGATAATGGATTTACAAAAGAGACAGAAAGAAATGTAATAGAACAGGTACCTCCTTTTCATAAAGGAAAATCTCAATTACTTACCAGGCCTCACTATTATGAAGAACTGAGAAACTTTCAAGTGCTGCAATTTTAGGGAATCTATTTATAAAAAAATCAATAAAAGTCTAGGAAGTTATATCTGTTTTTTTAATATTATTTTCAGATAACCTTCAAACATGTTACTTACTTTAAATATACCATTACTTCATAATGATGATTATAAAAAAAATTAACATTTCACAAATGTGAGTATCATACTTATTAATAAAGAAATAGTATCACGACTACATGCTATGCATCAATCAAATTGCAGAATTTCCTACCAGTCTAAAATAAATATCTATGTGTTTGTGTATGTATCTACTCTCTAACACTAATACTTAACTAAGGCACAGTAATTTCATATATCAACCTTTTTTTTTAGCTTTATACAGGTGCTTAATTTAATTATTGTATCTTTGCTTAGAAGATTATCAAGACTCCTTAGAAATTCACAATCCAATCCACGCTTGTCCACCACATATCCTAAATACACTTCACATAATCTGGAGAACTTTCATGACCTCTGGTATTGAATTAGAGATACATGTTTACATCATGCATACATGCCACTATCCGCAGCGCTCACAATGGTATAAAATTAACTTTCTCCATCCTTGCTTTACATTATCCTTTCATGTATGTGATATCACCAGCAGAGTAGAGGTGAACAGTTAGGAGATGACATGCTTCATTCATACAAAACTTGTTCTTGCTTGCTGTTGTATCTGTGAAACAAAAAGCATCAGGTGATAAATACTTATTATTTAAAAAGTGTATTGTATAAATATCAGGAAATTATTTGAATATAAGTTCATACTTCATACCTTTCTAAATAACGATGTATTTCATGTTTCCTTAAGCTAGGAAGTGGAAAATCGGCATCAATGTCTCTGAATTTTTCTATCTCCAGAGAGGCATATGCAACATCATCTGTAATGTTATAGTCAGCGCCAAAGTTTCAGTTCCGCTCATAAGCCTCCAATCTAGAAGAAATAATAGATATAGTCCAAATTAACCAGAATTATGCACAGGAAATAGAATGTAACCTTCAATATTTTCAATGCTTACCTCTTTATCAAATCACAACGTTTTCGTTAATTGTTCTGGTCCTTTTACGAAGTCCGCTTTGAAGCTCAGAAAAAGATATTAATTAATACATTTTAAACGCTGAAAAACTTCAAATGCGAAAAAATCGCAAATACACACTTGACACTAGCAGTCAACAGGGTACAAGCGCCGATCGCGCCATCTACAAAAAGCTTTGCGTGTTCCTCCCCATTGAAAACAGTCGGTTTTTTTACACGGCTAGATTGAGTTGGTCATATTTTAGCAAAGGATTGACACATGAGACTGACCATTTTAATTTTTTAGGTTTATACGACCGAACGAACGATACACTTTCGCGCTAGGCCCCCTGTCTACAAGTGGAGTTTCCTTTTTTCGTCTGCCTGCATACTTTTTGTGTGCAGTGGTGGTGGAACAAAGAAAGGTTGATATGACCTGCCCGACTCGCCACGGGGTTGATTCCTGTCCTGCTGGTCCAAGGCTTGGTCTGTACGCTGCCGGAATCCGTAAGCATCCGCAAGAATCCGTTCAAAAAACGACCATAATGCATAGGCGATGGATTGAATCCGCGTTAACCCGGTACGGTTTCCGGCTGGGAAGACCGAGCCCAAGACACGACTTGCACGGAGTTGCACGAAAGGTGGTGAGGTGACAGCAAGGATGAGCAACGTCGATGGGCTAGCTAGGGCCTTGGCTCGGAATATTAATACTTGTAATAATGTGATATATGATATTCATGTAATACCACAGCACTAGGTACGTACTCTGTCTATGCTCTGTCTTCTTGTTCCGAATTACGCTAAAAGCACTATTAGTACTAATGCATATAAATGCAGTAGGTAGGTAAAATACTATAATATTTGGTCGGGTTCGCGCTGACAGTGCTTTTAGCGCAGTTCGGAATACGGCCTGTCTAACGTACTTTGACATGATGACTGAACTGACACCACTGACATTCAGTATTTTTGACATTGTGAAACGTAGTGTTTTGGCTGCTGTTCTAGCAAAAATTCAGAAGTGTTTTTATTTCTACAAACATCTACTTTTAGCTTAGCAGATAATAAACAATACTTAGTGATTACCTGATAAGATTGGTGCTTTTTTTAAACACTTCATAAACGAAAATAAGTACATATTTTTAGGTTTTCGCCGATGTACTGTAATCATTAAACGAATTCTTTTAATAATTAATTATGGCTCAAGAGCTGAAAGAACTTTGTCATTTATTGTTTCCTGATAATGATGCTGGTAAGATTGATTACTAGAAGTCCTTCGGTTCTTTATATTATATGAAGGGGCTTTATACATTAAAAATGTTGTTGCAGAGAGAGTTGAATACTTCAGCGATGTCACGGATTATATTAAAAAGTTAGGCTCACAGAACTGGGAACATATGCGCAAGGAGCCTGAGAGGCTGACAGAAGAAATGAGGCAACTTACAGAGCAAACCCAAGAGCTAGCCTTTACCAATTACAAAACCTTTGTAGAAACTGCAGATATTTCTCGAACTATAATGAAGGACCTGACCAAATCTAAGGATTTGTTGGCAACATTTGTGGATACAACACCAATGTTTATACAAGAATGTGAAAAGTTTTCACAAATGGCTGGCAATATTGTTAAGGAAAAAAGGTAGCATTAAATCAAAATATCAAATAAAGAATACAAACTTATTTTTTTTATTTGCATATTTAATTTCGTTTATGGTTTTATTCTATTTGTATTTGGGATAACTTACATAGCCAATAAAAGTACAGTAGACATGTGTTGCTGCTGGTAAGCAGTTCAGAACAAATTTATTTGGTTAATTAGGGATTCAAATTAATAACATCAAAAAAACCAAAAATACTTTGATATAAAACAGTAAACACAAAAAAGGTATTTACATGACCTCAGCCTTAGACAAACTTGTAGGGTGATCAATTTGATATTATAAATGAAGTCCTTATTGGTATTAAAATTATTGAATGTAGTAATTCAAACCAAATAATTATTAACTGGTCTGGTAATGTTTCAGCCGGTACAACAGTTTTCGCAACCAAAGTGATAAGTTACTTGAGCTTCTAGAACTGCCTTCATTGATGAGGGAAGCCTTGAATGCAGAGGACTATGAGAGTGCATTAGATATATTCACATTTATTCGTAACTTATCAAAAAGATATTCTGAAATACCAATTGTTCAGGTAAAGGCTGTCATAATAATTTTAATTACATTTTGTATCATTTTATTTTAAAAAAATATTATTATAATAATCCTTTGCAGAATACCACTTCAGAAATTATGACTTTATGGTTTGAGACATTATATCATCTCTTTAATCAGCTCCGATATGACCTACCTTTGCCTCAATGTTTACAAGTAAGTTTCAATAATATTCTATGAAAATAGTCAGGGATTAAAGATCCTACATTATTTCTTTTCATATTATTTTTCATGCTTTCTAGATATTAGGATATTTAAGAAGAGCAAATACAGTGTACAAATCAACAGATGATGAGCAGGATACTTCACAATACATTGCTGGCAAAACTGGTAGTGGTAATGTTGCAATATCTGATGGGCTGCATTTGCATTTTCTTAAAGCTAGAAATGCATGGTTTGCGAAAGCACTTGATGACGCCACAAATAATGAATGTAAGAACATAATATTTTTAATGACATTATTCAAGTACAAGTTGTTTGTAAACAGCATGTGTCTACACTCAGCGGGATCCCATTTCTGGGAGACTTATGAGTGATACAGAGAATTAGATCTGGATTTGTTCTACTGAATTATGCTGAAAACAGAATTTGTTCCGTATCTCTGTACAAAAATATAAGCTTCTCCAACCGACCACCAGCCAGCAGGATATTTACCAAAACTATGTCTGATGAACTATAAATTGGTATCAATTTTTAGATCTAATGTGTTCTGTTTATTAAAAAAGAAAACATCCTTCTAATGTACTTAATTCAGTCACAATCAAGCTCCAAAGAAACCTCCAGTCAGCGGACTTTTTCTCCTAAGGACTTTATTATTGCAGCTTTTACACTAAATTAATAAAATTTAAACTATTTAAGACTTATTTTACTTAAATTACCTATTTGTACATCTGGTGTGGATATGTTCTACTGAATTATGAAACTGAAGCTGAAAACAGGATTTGTTCCGTATAATAAACGGAAATATAAGCTTCTCTAACCGACCTCCAGCCAGCAGGATATTTACCAAAACTATGTCTGATGAACTATAAATTAGTATTAACTTTTAGTTAAATCTATATTTGTTCATCATCATCAGCCCACACTAGTCCACTGCTGGACATAGGCCTCTCCAATGCCACGCACGCACGCACTCTGCACGATCCACGGTTACTCTCATCCAGCTCCTGCCAGCAACCTTGCGAAGATCGTCGCTCCATCTAGTCTGAGGGCGTCCCACACTACGCTTGCCGACACGCGGTCTCCATTCAAGAACTCGTTTACCCCAGCGGTTATCGGTTCTGCGAGAAATATGGCCGGCCCACTGCCACTTCAGCTTGCTAATTCGATGGGCTATGTCGATGACTTTAGTTTTCTGCCGGACAAACTCATTTCGGATCCGATCCCTCAGAGAAACTCCGAGCATAGCCCTTTCCATAGCTTGCTGAGCGACTTTAAATCTGTGGTCCAGTCCTATCGTGAGTGTCCACGTTTCGGCTCCGTATGTCTTGACGAGTAGGACGCACTGATTGAAAACTTTCGTCTTAAGACTTTGTGGAATGGGCGACGTAAATACTCGACGTAATTTCCCATATGCTGCCCAGCCTAGCTGTATTCTTCTACTGGCCTCTCTCTCGAAGTTGTTTCTGCCCAACTGCAAAATTTGCCCTAGGTAGACATATTCCTTAACAATCTCGAGATCACTGCCTTGCACTGCAATCGGTTCCGGAATGTTCGGTTCATCCGCAGACCGATGCGTTAAGAAGAATCAGCAAGGCCGTTCAGCATGGATTGTAGATCCTGCAACGTTTCGGCCACGATGACGATGTCGTCCGCAAATCGCAAGTGTGAGATGTATTCACCGTTGATGTTGATGCCTTGTCCTTTCCAGTCCAGCATTTTAAACACATCCTCCAAGGCATTTGTGAACAATTTGGGGGATATAACGTGTCTCACACCTCGATGTAAGGAAGGGGATATGTTTAGTTTGCTGGTTCTGTACTTGAACGGCCATTGTGGCTGCATTGTAGAGACACCTCAACACTTGGATATATCGCCAGTCGACTTGGCATCGCTGCAGGGATTCTAGAACTGCCCAGGTTTCGACAGAGTCAAACGCCTTCTCATAGTCCACAAATGCTAAGCACAGGGGTCGATTGTACTCTTCGGACTTCTGTATAATCTGCCGTATTGTCAAGATGTGGTCTATGGTGCCGTATCCTCCCCGAAACCCGGCCTGCTCTGGTGGTTGAAATTCGTCGAGTCTTCGCACAAGGCGGTTTGTGATGACTCTAGAAAACAGCTTGTAGACTTAGGAGCGAAATGGGTCGGTAATTCTTCAATAGGGTCTTGTCTCCTTTTTTGAAGAACAACACGACAACACTCCTACTCCACGCCTCCGGAGTTCTCCCATCAAAGAGAACAGTGTTAAAGATATGTTAGAGTTCCTTCAACACAGGTTTACCGCCTGTTTTACGGAGCTCAGATGTAACACCGTTCTTACTAGGGGCTTTTCTGTTTTTGAGCTGTTTAAGAGCCATCTCAATTTCGCCTAGGCTGACTTCTGTCAAGTCTTCGGTAAAGTGGCGGGCCAATGTGGCTCTGGAATCCTCATTTCCGGCATCAGATTGAGATGCATGCGAGGCGTATAGCTGGCTGTAGAAGTTTTCAATTTCCGAAAGAATCTTCGGCCTTGAAGCAACGACCACGCCACTGGCCGTCGTCAACTTCGTCAAGTGGCTTCTCCCGAGAGACTGGACTAACACTTTCGATCCCCGATTTTGCTCAATCGCTCGTTCAATTGAGCGTGTATTGGAGCATCGGAGGTCGTAGCGTACTAGTTTGCCAATCTTCTTGTTGAGAGCCCTTTATTCGGACGAAGTGACAGGTGGGTCCTCACGTCTTTCCTTCATAAGCCTAAGAGTCTCATTCGAAAACTTCGACTTTTTGCCTTTACGCTGAGTTGCGCAAAATCTCGTACCTTCCTCCCTGAGAATTCCGACCACATTTTCGAGGGCCTGGTTTGTATCAACAGCATTTGTGGTTTCCATGGCAGCAAATCGGTTTTCCAGTTTGGTCTGGAACGTTTCGGATCCCACGATGGTTTGGAGCAGGTTAGGACGGAGCCTGGACTTCATCAAGCGGACACGTTCGAGCTTAAAGTTGATATTCAGAGAGCCTCGGACAAGTCGGTGATCACTGCCGGTATTAAACCTGTTAATCACTTAGACGTCTCTGAATATGTGCTTCTTATCCGTCATGATGAAGTCGATCTAATTTTTTGTCTTATTATCGGGGCTTCGCCATGTCCACTTTCATTGGGGCAGTTTCTTGAAGAAAGAATTCATCTAGAAAAGCCCCTCTCTTTCAAGAAAGTTGACAAGCATATTTTTTAAATTTTATTAAAGTAGTGTAAAAGCTGCAATAATAACGTCCTTAGGAGAAAAAGTCCGCTTACTGGAGGTTTCTTTGGAGCTTGATTGTAACTGAATTAAGGACATTAGAAGGATGTTTTCTTTTTTAATGAACAGAACACATATAGATCTAAAAATTGATACCAATTTATAGTACATCAGACGTAGACGTGGAGGTCGGTTAGAGAAGCTTATAATTCCGTTTGTAATACGGAACAAATTCTGTTTTCAGCATAATTCAGTAGAACAAATACAGATCTAATTCTCTGTATTACTCATAAGTCTCCCAGACATGGGATCCCGCTGAGTGTAGACACACGTAAATAGCTAAGCTAAATAGGACAAGTTTGGCACACAAATAATAAACTATGTATTAGATTAAGAGGCTCATTCTGGCCCAGTCCTCTTTAAATCCCAAGTAGGTAACAATAAAATGTCTATTAGTTCTCTTTTGAGTTAGAAAAAAATATTTCTGACTAGCAATAAGAAAATAGTATGATTAATGATCGAATCTCATAATTTGTGGTAATAATAGTATTTAGAATGTATAAGGGTGTATTAGGTAATATCCTTTCTAATTATTATTGTATTGTTTTTTCAGCACCAGATAAGTTATTGAGAAAAATTGTTGAACTTCATAGAATACATCTTTTTAATGTACTGACACAACACAAATCCATATTTTTATCTGACACACAAGAAGCCAAGGTAAAAGATGAAGAACTGAGTGGAACCAGTGCTCTTTCTTGTTGGTTAAAATTAAAGGTAATATCACAACACTGAGGTTGACCTATATCTTTAAACAGGGTAACATTGCAAGGTTGTGTCCAATTTTTTATAAATAAGATCTAGAGAAAAATATAAAAGTGCGTCTTCATCGTTTTATTTTTTATTATTATCTTAATAACATTTAACTTTAAAATATCCGGGAAAAACGACAACGTGACCTGCTCGGTCATTCATAATAATAGGCGTACGTCGCGGCGCCGACGCCGAGTCAACGACGACCCTATACTGCACTGCATAGGTCCTCTTCTCTGTATTGCGCGGGCGCTCTTGCTGTAAGACATGTGCCTTTCAACATCGTAAACGCAAAAACAACCTTATTGTTTTCGCGCGCGCCATTGTAACCTAGAACTTTGCAGTTCTAGGTCGCACAGAGATAGAGTACGTGCGTATTTTTTATGAATGAGACACGATTATCCACGCGTACCATCTTTTAACAGCAGATAGTAATAGATAGTGATAATAAAATAGGGGAAATAAATGAGTTTGTTTTTACGTAGATAAATTTAGTTACTGATTCAGAGTGGTCCCTGTAAAATTGGCACTACCTTGAATGTAACCCTGTATATTTTGCATAAGTGCTGAATGAATTCTCATAGAATTTTTTTACTTACAGGTTGAAGTGCTGGCTCAAATGCTAAATCAAGACCTTCTGCGTGAAGATGAATCAAGCTTTGAGTCTCTATTGAATCAATGCATGTATCTATGTTTATCCTTTGGTAGAGTTGGTGCAGACATGAGATGCGTTTTGACACCACTATTTCGTAACAACATCTTAACGCAATTTCACAATGGTTTAGAAAAAACTGATAATCATTTCGACAACCAAATGCGGTCTTATAAGGTGTCCAGTATAAAGAATGTTCCTAGGCCAGTCAATGAAAACATGGTTCAAGGTCCCCCCGAAAATTTACTAGATTACTATCCTCTGGCTGAGTATTGCAATGGTCTGTTAACCGTTTTAAATTCTTTACGAGTAACAGCTCCTCTGAATATTGTAAAAGAAGTATACAATGAGTTCAGGAAGTCATTGGAGAAGGCAGTGCAAGTGTTGCTGATATTTTACCATAAGGAGCAACAGGGCTTCAGCGACATCGAAAGGCAGAACTTTGTTTTATTTTGTGTGTGCTTCAGTGAGGATTTGGTGCCTTACATTACTAAATGCCTGTCACAATCATTCCCGTCGACACAAGTAGCTGAGCTGCTGGGCGTTACTTTGACTGTTCTTCAAGAGAGCAAAATGTTACACATAAATCAAATGGCAATTTGTGAGCCGCTTAATGGCATAATTAGTTTAGTTGCAAGTGTATAACAAGTATTATTTTAATTAATAAAGGTCTATAATCATGTTCCCGTTTGTTTTATTTGTTTAGTTAAGTTTTTTTTAAGCCGTCAAGAGTAAAGTAATAGACGAATCATGAGTAAGAATTGAGAGATTCTACACACACCGGCATATTTAGCGGAACACAAAAAAAAGTCCATAATTAAAAAAAAAAATGGTTTTATTTTAAAATCTACTCACTACACTTATTTCGTTATTTAAAGTTTCATTTGTTTTAATTAAAATGAGATCACATTAAGAACACATTTTGCGAGTAAAGGCTTTTTATGAAAAATGGTACATTTTTGAACTTTTTATGTAACCGGGAAAAGTGAAAATTGATATTAAAATAACAATTTATTAAATTAGAAAAATAGTGATTAATATCGCGTATTTCCTCCACGTGCTCTTATTAAAGTTTCTACCCGTCTAGGCATACTGAGAATGATGTTATCGATGGTCTCCTGGGGTAGTCTCCGCCATTCCTCAACTACGGCGATTCGCAGTTCACCCACGTTGGCAGGAGCTGGACTCTGGACTTAACTTTTCTTTTCAGCAAGTCCCAAACGTGCTCTATTGGGTTCATATCCAATGATCTCGCCGGCCACTCCATAACAGTGATATTCATATCATTAAGATATGCTTGAGTTACCCGAGCGGTATGCGGCCGAGCATTATCCTGCATAAAAACAAAATCGTCACCGATATATGGGGAAAACGGTACGACATTTTCTTCTAAAACTTCTCTGATATAGCGGTCTGCAGTCAGACTCCCTCTGTCAATCACTACCAAGTCTGTGCGAGCTCCCAAACAAATGCCCGCCCAAACCATTATTGATCAACCACCGTATGCAACTATATAGTTTCAAAATTTGTCTGAATGTATCGTTCTCCTTTGCGTCTGTATATTCTTTGCCTGCCGTCAATTTGATTTAAGAGAATTCTGCACTCATCACTAAACAATACCTTACTCCATTGGTTCGCGTTCCAAATTCGATGTTCCTGAGCAAAAGTGAACCTGTTTCTACGATGATTTACTTCGAGCTTTGGAGCCTTTGCGGGCACAAATGAACCCAAACCAGCTTCTTCAAACCTTCTTCGTACCGTACGCTCACTTACGGTTACACCCCGCACTGCTTCTAACTCATGTCGGGCTTGGACGGCCGTCAAACGGGGGTTCCTACGTACACGAAGCCGAATGAAACGATCATCCCTACTCGAAGTGCGTCTTTTCTGCCTTGTCCTGCTCTTCTCACATAAGTACTGGTCTCCCTGAACCGTTGGATACTGCGATGGATCGTTGAAACTGGTCGACGAAGATCTCTGGATATCACTCTGTAGGTTTGACCATTTCTTTGCATTTTGAGTGCCCTGGCAATCTCCGTTGGGGCTAAGTCAGGCATAATTCAGTCCTCAAATCCAAAAAGATGCGTTATTAAAAAAAACTAACAAAAAACAGTATTTCAATGAAATTTTAAATCAAACTCAGAAGGAAGAAATACTCGAAGTTCGCTCCAGATAAGGTGTATTTGAATAAAATTAAAACAATTGCATAAAATGTGATGTTTAGTTGTTTTCTTAATTTGAAATTATTGCTTTTTAAATTAAATGACGTATAAACCAGCCAGCAACCTTATATGATACTGATATCAAACCTTTTTTTATGTTCCGCTAAATATGCCGGTGTGTGTATTACAACTAGCGGCACCGATGTTGAGCGCTGGACCAAGGTTTGAAGAAGACCATTACGATTACGTGATTGGCTAGTCGTCCGAAGCGCCTGCACCGCCGGTATTGATTGGTTGTTAGCTCCGCGCACACGCGTCTCTGATTCGGTGATCGTCTCGTAAGAAGCGCAAAGCGATCCCACTTAGCCCCAGCGCTCAGCATCGGTGCCAGGTACTGTATATACCTGTACTTTTAGTTGGTCGGATTTTACCCCACAATTTCTATTGCGATCGATGTAGTCATGATATCACGCGCGATCTATCTATAACAGTGAACTTGCAATGTACAACGGATCTGCTGGTTAATGGTTTTATTGGAAGGACCCATAGGTTAAACTTTATAGAATAGTATCCAGCCACATCTACAAAATACAAAAATCTAATTAGAAGTGCATAGTAAAAAAGTTATGCGAAAGTTAACTAAGAACCTACTTGTTACGACGTTTGAAAATTATTATCCCTTAATATTTTATGCTCAAAAATAAAACAACAATATAATATACTGCAGTAAAAAAACCTTTATTCTTATATTTTTATATAGAAAATGTAATGATTCGAAGAAATTAAATTGTAAGGCACAGCCTTCTTACAACTACAAACTGAAATATTGAATCTATTATAAAATTATGAGGAATGGCTATTGATAAAATATTTTTGTATCAGCATACTCTATGCAAACCTAATTCTCTTAATTCTAGACTTTCCATCATCATTTCTGGAGACCTCGTAGTAATGAGACACTTTGTCGATGTTGCCGAGAGACTCTATGAACTCCTTGTCGTGGGTGATGATGATAAACATGAAGTTCTTCTGAGACATGCGCTCCTGTACTATTTCTCCAAGTGCTGCACAGAGACTCCTGATATTCTCCTGGTCTAGATTGGTAGTTGGCTCATCCAAAGCCAAGATGCCGAATCTGAAATAAAATAATAGGCGGTTCATCATCATAATCTTTTGGAAGTCCACTGCTGGACATACATCGACACCGCTAGCGGCTCTGGACTGCAGCTGTTTTCGTTCAGTGGTTGCCTAGGTCTTGAATAGGTCGTTTGTCCACCACATCATCATCATCATCATCTCAGCCACAGGACGTCCACTGCTGAAAATAGGCCTCCCCCAGTGACTTGACTTGTCCACCACATGTTTACTTTAAAATAATCAGCATTTTCTGTGACCTTAATAAAGTGTAAACCACTGGTCCACAGTAATTTGATACAATAATGTTAGTTTTACAAACCTGGAGCTGAATGTTTCAGCAAGAGCAAGTCTAATGATGAGACAGGCTAACACTTTCTGTCCAGCACTGCACCTTCCGCGCATGTCGATTTCCACCCCGTTCTTGCACTGGACCACCCTGGAAATGAAATGATTACACATCAGCACACATTATTAATGAAAAATAAAACAATTCATTCAAAAAATAGTTTTGATAATATACCTGTAGTCGTATTTGCGACGGTCTGAGTCTGCCGTCATTCCTCCCTCAGTTTTAATTTCGATGTAATCGATGTCATTGCCCCTGTAAATCTTTCTCCACAACTCTCTGAAATAAAAGAAAATACTCATGGTCAATTTTATGTATGATCTGTAAGTTGTATACTAAATCCTGTCTTTTAATACATTATGAAAAAGACTTTTTTTGAATAGTAATCAAATGTACTGCCCATAGACATGTGTATCTAGAACTGTCAAAAATGACATTTTCAATCAAGTGGCTCATTGATTAAGTTTCTTTTTAGCTAATTAAGGCTGGTGATGTGATGATGATGATAGTTATTAAGATCATAAGTCGGAAAAAATAATATGGTAAGTGATCACTGGACACTGGTCTTTACAGGAATTAGTAATTGTAAGAAGTGGGTAATATAGGAGGGCCTTTTAAAAGTGATTTATGGACCCTATGTTTTTTTAAAGATAAGAGCCATACTGAACGCCGCCGATAAGAACGAATGTTTGCTTTTGAAAATAATATATTTATGATTTTTTACCTTATGATGAGATTAATGCTTTCCATCTTCTCCTTATGGAATTCCATGACACACTTCTCCAAAGCGATGGAATAGTCTTTGATGTCTTTGTCTATTGCTTTAGTGACATGCAGCTCATAAAACTTTTCCCTAAATCTATTCTCTATATCTTTGTTTAGAGTTTTCTTCAGTTCCAAGCGACTTTTCTTCAATGAGTCCTGTTAAAACGATAAATAAAATGTTATAAGGATATATAAGATTATAAAATTCAAACTAGTTAATAGGTTTCCTTGTTAGTTAGTTCTGTTTTCATTCTTCTTTCACCGATTTTTGTTTCGCCAAGGCTTCTCAATCTCCTACAAGCTTAACCAAATCTCAGTTGTGCACTTTGTAGTATGTTACTTACCTTGAGTTCACTCAACTGTCCTTCAGTCTGGGCTTTTTCTCTAAAGAGTTTAGTTTGCTGAGTGATCAGAGCAGGCTTCTCAGTCAGCATCTCCATATTGGCGCCATTCATTTTTTCATTGTTCTCAATTTCCTCCTTCAGGCAATTTTCTATTTCTGTTTGAGCCTTACGCAGTTTCATGTTATCCTCCAAATCTCTTTTGTAAATCTAGAAACATTCAATAATACCATTTTAGTTGAAGACTTTTCTGACGGTATTTCTTACCATCTTACAAGATCAGACTAATTTATTAAACTCCTCACAATAACTTCAAAAATACATAGATAAACAAATATGGGCCAAACAACACAAAAAACTGTCATGGTCACGATGAAAAGATCAATGTCTTACATTATACATAGCACCAGATACCAGACAATGTATTTTAGCAGGGGCATCTTTCATCAACACTTTTACAAATATATAAAAAAATCCAAATCGACATTAGAGTTTAAAATATAACCAAATTTTGTCGCTTGTATGTTCAATTTAAATAATAACTATGCTCATTTACAGTGAGTGATTAACATCCTTGTGTTTAAAGATGCCAGGTTTGTTTTCTACGCTACAAGCTCTAGTTTTTAGTAGCTGTGGGAGCATACTTAATGCTTACCTCTTGTTTGGCCAATTCATCCTTCAAGCTGTCAATTCTTTTGGTGAGAGCATCTCTATCAGCCATAATTTGCTTTTGCTTCTCCATAAGTTTCTCATTTGCTTCCTTAATCTTATCCATTTCCAAGGGAATGTTTTTATCTTTGTGCTGTTTAATCTCCAAATTGACTTGCTTAACTTTGTCAAACGCATTGGTAACTTTGAGGATGAAATTGTTTTTAGTTTCTGTTACACTCCTGAGAAAATATTCAGACAAGGCTTTTAGAAGTATGTTTTGTTGAGGATACACACAGAGAGATACAATCCAAAAACCAGAAAACAAAATACAGATTATATTAAAAAGTATAAACAATCCCATTTTATTATTTAACTTCCTTTCTGTAAGAATCTATCAACCACACAATTATAATAACATTTACTGTGGGACTAATATCGAAATAACTCAAAACTTATTTTTTCCGTACAGCACATAACAGTCGATTGACTATTTGGAGAGGTAGTTTTATGTGCAATCTCGAAGTTGCATTTGTTATCATAGTAAGTTGTTGTATGAAAACAGTATCTTTAAGCACCTTTATTACTGGTACCCCACATGACTACTAACTATGCGCGAATTGTTTACTTACAGCAAAAATACGGTTAAAACTCAAGCGAAGAAGATTCTTAAAATGCAATACCAGAAAGACTAGACTGCGAGTTGGAGAGCAAGTAATTATGTCGGATAACAACTACAGAGGTGTTCCAATGAGCTTTAACTGTTTTATTTATTTATTTATTTTTAAATTAAATCTGAGTAATTAAGTGTTTGGGTGGGAATGGCAAATAGCAACAGGTATTAATTGTATAATTTATGTATAATAACTGCGTTTTTTTTTGTTTTTTGCTTTTGCGTAACTTTATTTTAACTTTTGCGGATTTAGTGTTTATGTATAATTTACAAACTTTAATTTTAAAATTTGTTTTTGGTTTATATCATTGTGATCTGATCACGTCTATATACTTACAGCAATTTTTAGGGAAACCTGTAATTAGCTTTTCTAGTTTTAAGTACAATATAAGAAAATATTTTTTGTTACGCAGTTGGTTTTCTAATAAATAATAAAAAAAAAACCCTCAAAAGTTGTACAATATTGTACACAAATAATAATATGTGTGATACATTTTTTTTATTATTCTACGGTTCTAATTTAATCAGTGGTGTGGTTATTAATATGAGTGCCGCTCAAAGCTAGATGGGCATGCGCGGCAAAAAAAAGTAAATGTGTATTTATATGGCACCATATGGAATTAACATTGTGACCAAAAGTGAGCTAGTTAAACTCGAAATAGGAAAGAATAACCGCTTGACATAGTATTTATCCATTATCCACAACCAAAGGCTGGTGAAATCGTTTATAGCCATTAACCTGAACCAGAATTTATATAAGCCATATTGAATATTGACACCTAATGAATGATGGTTATGACATTTTAAACTAAAATATCTAAACAAGCCATTACATAAAGCAGCATAAGTATTTTTGTTTACCTGTATTTGCTCATTTCCTCACTCTTGGATGCTTCCTTCTGTTTAACAACTTCTTCTAATGGAGCAATGCCATTTTGCAACTCCTTCAGCTCTTCGACGAATTTCTCGCCATCCAACTCAAGTTGGTTCTTTTTCTCTTGAAGATTGACTATTTCCTGGACCTATGATCATTAAAAAAAAAAGTTTATGGCTCAAACACTAAATCACAATTACATGCTTCAGTATTCACATGTCATACCTTCTTTTGCAAATTCAACAGTTGCTCCTTAAGCTTGTTTTTCTTCTCAGCCATTGTTTGTAATTTCTTGGCATGAGCGTTAAGTTTTCTTTGTGTAGTCTTGATTTTATTTTTGAGGGAGCTTATTTTTTGTTTTAGATCTGTTTGCTTGGCTAACGCACCATCTAATGTCATGTCAGTCTCGAAATCAGCACACTGTGCTTTCACTGCTTCTAACTGTAATATTAAAAATAATTACATGAACGTATTTACATTTTTATGATAACAAATTTTATTTAAGATATCTAGTTTACCCTCAAATTAAATATACACTTTTTAATTATCACTTACGTTTTTCGTAATGGTAGCTATCTCCTGTGTGGTACGGTCAAGCAGTGGCATGTCACTATGGATTTGTTTAGCAGTCTGCATCTTCTGTTCTGGCTCAATAAGCGCCATAGACAACCCCTCACTTTCTTCGGTCAACGTAGCAATTTGCTAAAAAAATATTTTTTATTCATTCTGTTATAAGTTTTGAAATACATAGTTATTAGCCTCTAAAAGTATAGGTTACCTGTTCAATATCACTCAACCTCTTTTCAAGTTGAGGAATATCTTTCTCCTTCAAAGTAGATATTTTTTCATTCAAAGACTTCATGCTCAGCAACTCATCTTTCTTAGCCGAAGATTTCTGTAATTCTTCAGTGACCTTTTCCAGTTTTGCTGGCACATTCATTACTTGGGTTGTTAATTGCGAAATCAGATCTGTAACCTAAAATAAGTAATACATTATATACATATTTTCATATAACAACACTTTTACTTTAGTCAGATTTTGGTAGCTATGTTTTTTTTACCTCTGATTCATTATCAAATCCTCGGCTACACAAAGGACAGCAGTTGTTATCTTGTAATTGTCCTTTATATTTGCCGATGATGAAGATAGAAGATTGAAGAACATTTTGTTCATCCTGAAATAAAAGAAAGATAAAAAAAAATCATGAAAATTGAGAAGATATTTTGCGATTAACTGTATAACTGTAAATGTGTCTTATTTAAGAAAATAATTCTTATTTTGTTTGTGCATAAATAACAAACCTGCAATTTTTCCACAGTGGATGTTACTTTGGCAAGGGTTGACTCAAAGGACTGTGTTCCACAAGCTTTATACATCTGATCTTCGGCTTTGGTTAGTTCGCCGCGTTTTTCGGTAAGCATTTCCCGAACATGTTTCCTCTCAGTCTGCAGACTAGTCTGTTTGGTGTGCTTTTCTTTCTGTTTCTTCTTCATTGCGTCCACCTCAGCTCGAATCTCACATTCAAATTTGTTTACAGAAATAGCAAAGTCTTTTTCGGGCATGGCACCTAAAATATCTGTAAGTGCCGCTTTATGTTTGTTTTTTAACACAGCAGCTTGCTTTTCTTTAGTCTTCAGTGACTCTTCAATAAGATCTTTTTCTTTCAATTTAGCACTTTGCTTCTGGAGCTTTGTTATCTTTTCAGACAGCTGTTCCAGCTCATTTTCATAAGTCTCCATAACTTTTTCATCATCATTAATCTCTTGCTGACATTCCTCACTATTTAATTCGCTTTCAAGTTGTTTATATTCTTCATCAGCAGATTCTATCTTTTTTTCCAAGTTCTCCAATTTCACCTTAGATTCATTGGCGTCATTAATTTCTTTTTCAACTTTAATGACATCTTTCTTATTTTTTTGGATTTCTGATTCTTTGTTAGATATCTTCTGTTTGTGTCGGGATAATGCATCCCTACTCTCATCCACAACTAACTGTAACTTTTTTTCTTCAGCATCAGAAACTTTTTTGTGTTCATTAAGATCCTTCTTCAAAGCATCAACCTTTTCTGTAATTTTTTCAACAGCTTTTTCAGCATCTTCATCTGTTACCACTTCAGTAACATTATCTATTTCTGCTGTTTGAGCCGTTTCAACAATCATTTTGTTTTTTTTTTCAATCTTTTCTTGATTTTGACTTTCAAGAAGAATTAATTTGCTGACCTTCATCTCATTTTTAGTTTTTTCATCTGCAATTTTCTCTTCTTCCTTGTTGAAGCCAAAATTTTTTTTGTACGACTCATTAAGTTCCTTCTGTTTAGCTTTAGCAGTAGATCCATAGTTGCCTAAAATTACAACAAGAGAAGTGGATGGTCAAATATGTTTAAAGTGCACAAATTTATAAGTTTTATTTGTTTTTGTAAATGCACAATTTCCCAAAGGCATCCCTTTGGAAATCATGCTATGTATAACAAAACGAATTCTATGCAAATATTACCACAGTTATACATGATTTGTAAAAAAATTACTCCTAAACAATCATATGAACAGGGAGGAAAGTATAAATAATTACATACTTATGTTTTCCTGCAATTCAGCAGTAGCCCCTTCAAAGATGGTCTTAATTGCTTTTTTTAATTCTTCCTCCTGAGTCCGGTTATGTTCAAGCCTGACAATAAAATGAATGATTAAATTATAAATAAAATGATTTTGTAAAAAATCTTGTCAAATTATGAATGAATACTTTGCCAATAATTAGATGTTTCTATTATGAATGATTAAATCTATTAGAACAAATATGTCATACTTATTTTTTATTTTCTCCTTTTTGGCTTCAAATGCTACGATATTACTCTCAAGAGTAGAGATAGCAGTCAATTTTTCAGTAACAGGTTTTAGCTCTTGTGCAAACTCAGCCACCTTCAATTCTGCTTCAGATATGCGTGTTTCAGTATTAATAACCTCCAACTTTTTCTTGTCCAAATCTTCTTTCTTCTCAGTCAGGTGAGCAACTTCTTGTTCTGTTTGTATATTGATGACATTTTATTTTAGTAAATACACAGCTAACATAAGAACACAGAAACAAGTTACACCAAAAAAAACAAACAAACAAAAACATTTCTTTTTTTATTTCAAACTACAATTTAGTTAGGTAGTTATACTTTAGACATTCCACCCCCAAGCGGAAGCCGCTGTTGCAATGCACATCCATTGTTCTTTTTTGGAGTTGAAGGGTTAATATTATGTAGTCTGTAGCTGAATTCCTCAACCCAGGAGTATGATGCAAATTTTAGTTTTTTTATTATGCAGGTCCCATGTGTCCACTTTCACAAGTAAATAATTAAGACATGCAACATAAATAGATTAATGTATATTTGTTCCTGACACATTCTAGAAATTATAATATAAAATTCACAATTTAATATTATATTCTTACCAAGAAGTTTTAAATTTTGTGTGTATTCCTTCCTTATCTTTTTAAGGCGGTCAAAACAGTCACTGTATCGGTCAGCTTCGAAAATCTCATCAAAGCGCTCTTTTACCTTTTTACCTTCATCCAAAGGCCAGCTTGAGTCTTCTTGGTGACAAAATATAACAGAATTAAGGATAGCCTTGGATACACCTGAAATTAAAGATTGTTTTTGACACATGTTGGGATACTTTACACATTGTGACTAACAATAAAATTCTACAGACTTGCTGCTAATTTTTCTACTAAGACTATAGACTAAACTGAATGTTATATATTCAGTTTAGTCTATAGTCTTATATATATTATTAATATCCTAAGCCCACCTTTCCATAAAACTGTATTGGGCTCCAACAGTCCAATCCCGAGACTTTGTAACTTGTACAATAAATATTAAAAAGATATTGAAATGTTTGGAAGTGGTCCACTCAGGTTCAAGCGTGAGGTCCAACAAATAGTTTTTGGCTAGTTTTTTTTAATTCTTTTTGGTTCATAATTACAGATCTTGCTTGTTTATAACTACCAACATTAAAAAATATATATATCTATAATAATAAAGAGTGTATGCATGTTGTGTTCACCTTTGAAGGTTGTACACTTAGACATATAAGTTGATATTGTGTTTTGAAAATTTTAGTGTATTGCAATTACTGGTAAACCAAATAAATAAATAAAATATATATATATCAAAGACCTTCATACCCAGTTCTTCATACATGACAAAATCTAAATCTGCACATCTTGATGATATATCCTTAGTTTTGCCTGTCTCATCAATCACAGACAAAAAAGAATCTAAGGTCTGAAATTTAGTCTTCTTCTTCTGAAGAGCAGTGACCCGCATGGATCTTGATACCTCCAGTTGCTTGTCTTTAGCATTGACAATCTGTAAGAAACAATTTAATTAGGCTAACGCTACTACAAGATCATCTAAATTTATTTTAAACTTAATGTATGTTAATAGGTTGACCCCAGTCTCTATATAATATAGATGTATGTTTTTAATGGTTAACTTCCAATTATTAATGAAATCTTATTTGATGTGTAGCTGTGATTCACAGTAGAAAATCAATAACAAATTTACTTCTTATTATTCCTATTGAAATAGCTCAGACACTTAGCGGCTACTGCCAGATCACTGCTAGACTGCTAGTGTTGTTGTCATTGGCCTAGCATAACCTTAAACAACTGATCCTTTTGGTAATATTGTTTCTAATAATCCTTATATTCTACCTTTATTTTTTTTTCAGTAGTTTACATTTTATTAACTTAACTTAACTGTTATTGATGTTGAAGTATTAGGTAGGTTAAAGCTTTGGACCGGTAAGCTTACATCCAAAGAAAACGAATGAACATAATTCAACGAAATTAGCATACCTTCAGTCTCACTTGGGCCAACACTTCATTTGATCTGTTGACTTTGGCATCATGAACAAAACACTCGTTGCGGCTTCCCGGCGGCATTTGCCCAGTAATAGCGTAGCGTAGACATTCAATGATAGTTGTCTTTCCACAACCATTTTGGCCTAGGATTAATGTTAGAGGTTTTTCGAATGTTATCCTTTGTTCATCGCCGTCATCTGGGCCAAAACTTCTAATGCCCCTTACCGCCAAAGATTTCACTCCAGCCATAGCGATACCCAAAGAATACAGGTCGCCTCAACACTATTTTAATTACTTTCGCGCCAATGAAAATAAAATTTCAACTAATCTAGGTACCACACCGCCCGGCATCAATCACTATTTTTGACGTTTGTTGAGAGAGAAGCCATAGGCAGGAGCAATATAGTAATGAAGAATGTGATATTTAAAAAATATATCACATTACCGCATAAAATATCAGTAAATAATAAAAAAAACATTATGCTATGTGGTTTCTACATACAATTATAAAGCTAAGATAGTTGAAGCGATACTACTTTACTATACTTACTAAGATTAACTGTCTTATTCAGAGTGCATTTGCTATTCGTAGTCCGCCTCCGGACTAAGGTTAAAGGACAGATTTTTATACGTTAGTACAGTGGTTTAACATTAGTCCCCAGTCTAGCAAATCTGAACAACACAGCTAAGGTTTGCTGTGTGAGATAATAACCGGGTGCCTAGTGCAAACTGCAAAAAAACAGACAATTCACTGAATCAATCGAAAAGTAAAACAAATTAATATTGACTTTTCAATCAATCAAAGTAAGTGACGCGATTATTTTGTGGAACTCACAACTGGGTCCTCCAGTGCATAATTTTTCTGGTTAATATCTGGCTGGGCTTTTTAGTTTAATTCTGAAGTCGGTTTTTAGCATGAAATGTAATACTACTACTACTTTACTTAAGACTACAGAAGCTTATTAAATAATTATGTAGTAGCAAATAATTGTTGTATTTATCAACTCAAGTAGTACATAAATTCCTTGTTTTTAGTTTTTGAAAAACTTTATTTACCTACCTACTGCACTGCATCGTAAAAAAATGTTTTCGCGCTGAAATTGTCAGTGCGAATCGTTCAAATCGGAACGCGACCTTAGTGTGGTTACTAGAGTTTATTCGGTCAGTGGTTACTAGTGGTTACTGGTGGTTACTAGATCAATGAGTGACTCAACTCAACTCATTCATCCCATATTGTCATTTCATTCATTGATTGACATTTTGTTTGAGATGTATTTTGGTTGTGATGAAAAATGCAACAACAAAATAAATAATTCAGAAAAAGGGATTTCTTTTTAATAATAATTTGTGATTTAATGTGACTAAGTTTTATGCAAGAATCCTGACAATAGACTGTCTTTAAATATCGCTCTGAAACACTACCTGCAAGCTTAGTTGGCGTAAGTATCAACTTTTTAACGTACTTTCGTGGTCTATTAGATCCAATTTAATATATATATGAGTAATATTATGTTTGTTATTTAAAGTCTTAGGCTATCTGTTACACGATATCTTCTTACAAAAATTTTGTACAAAGAAATCCTGCTGTAACCTAAGCTTGAGTAACATTGTGATTCATAAATGCGAGGCCAAGTTGTTTGTTAAATCTCTTGATTCAACTGTTTGAATAATATATATAATGTATATAGAGCAGAATAAAATATTTAATTAAATCAGCCTAACAAACGTCATTCTATGATGTACTTACTTGTTTGAAACTTTTGTTCGTAACGTAACACTAAAAAAAATGTGTGAAAAATTGTTTTTTTTTTTATGCATACTAATATAATATGTGCCTACCTAAATAAAGTGCACTTAAATTATTTGATTTATTTATTTTAGGGCTCACATTCATTCACAATGGCATCTACTACAATGATAGAAACAATCAGCATTGTGCGACCATTGAAGGTAAGAACCAAGAAATAATTATTTTTGATCGGATCATTCTATTCATTGATCATGAATAAGAAATAAGTAAATATTGGAACAAAATAGTAAAGAGTTTTCAACTTCGTAAGATTATGAAATTCAACTATGCATGACATCATCCTCTTTGATCACACACTATACATTATTGATTGTTGAATGAACTTATTTATAAAAACTGTGTAACTATAATAATAGAGTGCAAAAATACATTAAATTTAATTTAATCATAGCTAGGTGACTACAATCAACAATGGTTTCTTGGGGTTAAAAATACCACATTTTTCTTAGATTCCGGCAAAAAAAAAAAACAATCACTTTAACTATTTGTAGATACTTAATCCTAAAAACGTTACAACTAATAAATAAAATCTTAGAAAGCTT
The DNA here is from genome assembly GCA_950371115.1 of Anania fuscalis. Lineage (NCBI taxonomy): Eukaryota > Metazoa > Arthropoda > Insecta > Lepidoptera > Crambidae > Anania > Anania fuscalis. The sequence continues at coordinate 11,039,370 of OX493335.1, read as the reverse complement.
TCAAATTGAGCACATATTTATACAAACTAATTGCACTTGAATAATAAAAACGTAGCTGTAAATTGTCAAAAATCATTCATAATACCTCAAACCAAATCTGCATGTTCACCTGACTGACCAATTAACTATACTATACTTTGCTTATGTAAACAACAGCTGCTTTAGGTACTGTTAAATTAAATTCTGACATTTTCCTGCATTATATAGAAAACGAAAAGTACTCTGCATCATATAATATTGCAGGAGAATATCACAAACTGAATTAAACGCTTCCTGCTCAGTATTACTGTTATGGTTACTGTGCACCCCTCGATCTTCTGTTTTTGATACAACTCCTTCCTCTCATATGGTTGTTGTAGAATATATTTTATAATTCTGTTACTCAATGGAAAATGCATAGTAACATGCTATCAAAACCATCCATTCCATGTTAATAAAATAAAATCAAATTCTTGGCCACACCTTACTTTAAAATTGTACTTAGACCTGCCCATCGTCCAAAATAATTATTTCTTGCTTAAATTTCCTTTGCTTTGTATTATGTTTGCACAGCAAGAGTCCAGGGCAGATATTGGGCTGTTGTATCTACCTCTTTGACTTGATTTTACAGATAAAAGCCAATGTCATGGGGACTGTTTACTGTTTACGCACATTATTGCAATGCTATACACATATGAGATTATGTATAATAGAACAAAAAGGATTACTTGCGTGTGTGTTATAAAACATGTTCCCTATTCTTGATCTAATTTAAAAGCCTTTACTCGACGTATTTATATGAAGACCGACAAGTGCGCGAAGCCTAGTATTAGATTAGCGTAGCCAGTTCGCGTGCCGTTAGTGAAGATTCGTATCGTGATGCAAACGCACGGGAACCTGACTGCGAGCTACCTCTGGCAGCCAGGGGAGTTTGCCCGTCGTATGCTGGGCGAGCGGCCCTCGCCGGTCCCCCCCACCAGAGACCTCTGGCCCTCGCCGCAGCAGCCGCTCAGCATCAGTACACTGCAAGTCGCCTACATGCAAGATGAACTGCCGCACAAAAGAGCAGCGACCTTACCTCTGCAGCCTTACGCCCCCACTACCATACCAATCGAACAACATCCTAGGCCCCGAGTATGCACAGTCGGAACAAACACTGATCCACCAGCAACCATACTCTCCAGGCTGAGAAATCTTGTAAAAAAGCAAGAAGATATACCCATAGGGCACCCACCCCCCGGACGACTTACCGCCGTGCCGAGAGAAACGGCGCTCGATGTAAAAGAAGATGAGAACGCAGTTATGAAAGCATTTAACGGACTAAAGAAAGCCATATCTGGGGCGAAGTATCGTATCGCACCCGGAACGGAGACAGTGGAGAGTCCAAAGATAGTGTATGATATACCGAAACCTGGCGATAGGATGACGACAACATTTGGAGCAAGAGAATCTAGGAGGTGGTGGAAGTTGCCGTCGAGGGAAGCGTGCTCGCGACGACTTCATTCCATGGGTAGCTGGTGCAAGCGGCGCCCGCGGCGGCCGCCTCGCCGGCAGTCGCACCCGCCTCGACTGCAAATCACTCAGGTGTGACGACCCACGGGACTAGAGGACTTTAAATTAGAATATTGCTAGCCATAATGTATTTGTAAAAAAAGTGCTAAAAATAATGTGTTTCTTAATAGTATGATCGAAGTTTAAGTAGTGTTTTGGCTAATAAATGTGTTTCTGTAATCTGTGTTTTGTTGGGCGCGGGCAGGCGGAAGGTCGGAGGAGATGCGAATGCGAGGGGGCGGGAGCGCCAGGGCGGGCGGCGGCAGTCTCGCGCTAGGCGCCGCGTCGCTCGGTCCGCCCGCCTTAATAACGAAGTCCGCCATACGAGCGAATCCCACTTGTACCTATTTTGTCCATCCATCCTATTATAATCCCTCAACTACCTATATCATCGACATTGGTCTTACCATTAAAACAATCTTGCTTGTGATAGCAGTGTCAGGGCGCGACGTTCCTTTGTGTTGAATACACGGTAAAGGTGATTTTTGTGTGAAAGTAGAAAACCGGCGCGACCCAATGCGCAATCCACGCAAATGAGACCAAAAAAAATTGGGGCAAGAAATATTTCGTTTTTTTATGTGCGCGTCCTAATTTTTGATTGTCCTAAATATTTTGCAGCAAAATTATGATATTCTATTTAAATATTAATTTATGATCTTTTATTTATACATTGTTAGATATTAATAAACCACTGCCTTGAAATTGATGTTTATTAGAAAAAATATGTATTGGAAACAGTTAAGGACACATTTATTATTATTTAGAACGATTAGGCCTTTCAACAAAATATATTTTTGTTATATTTTTTTTTACTGAGTACCTAGCCATTACCTTGATTAGTAAGACTAAGATCGTACGTAGAATAGTAATACAATTTGGCAATATCATATCACTGTAGGTACATTTTTACTATACAAATAACATTGAGGTTTGTTTGGGTTTAAACCGTAACGGGTCAAATTCTGTACATTAATAATATAATAATAAATGAATATTGGACAACATTGAAGATATTTTTAACCGACTTCAGAAAAGGAGCAGGTTCTCAATTCGTCTGACTATTTTTTTTTGTATGTTTGTTACGCGAAAATGTTTGTCAATTATAAAAAGATATCAAAATTCCTTTTTTTTGTTTAAAAGAATACTCCCGAGGTGGTCCCATTTTCACCAAGATCTGAAGGAGGAATTAGACGGAAATCAAAGAAAATTCTCAAAAAATTTAGGCACATAGTGTGTTTGTTAACTTTAATTAACTTATTGAGATGTTTGTTATATATCATAGCATACTGCTGAGCTGAAATCCTTAACGGCTATAGGAGTTAATAGGTGATAAGTACTTTGATTCGTCGACAGAAAGTATTCTGCAGTGTATTGGGCAGACGTGGCGCGTAAGAGGTACCTACCAGACAGCAATATTATTTATTGGGGGTGTAAACTAACACACCCAGAAACAAGAGAAAATTAAAAGTTCCTTTCTCGAAGTGATAAGTATTGAACGCAAGACCTTAAACAATGGTTACGACACCACAATGGCAGGCTTACTTTTAACTGGACCTCACTTCTGTTAAACATCTTTTAGCGACCTCTAAACGACCTTATGATGATAGATTCTCAATGATAACTTTTTGTAAAGGGCTTACCACTAAACGTTGTAAAATAAAATCTACTATATAAAATTCTAAACTGGTTGTTGGTCTATCAACGCACAGCCCAGACCGCTAAACTTAGAGACTTGAAATTTTGCACGTAGATACCTTATACAGTGTAGGCAACACTAAGGAAGGATTTTTGGAAATCCCACCCTTAAGAGGATTAAATAAGGGGTTAAAGTTTGTATGTAAGTCCGTCAGTTTTGAAGTGAGGAGCTCCAAATTTTGTGTTTAGGCTGACGTATGAAAATGAATTATTACGTGTCTCAGCGTTTTTAATAAATTTACCCCCGAGGGGGTAAAAAGGGGGATGAAGTTAGTATTGAAAGTCCGTCGTTTTCAAAGTAAAAATCATTACAATTAATATTTAGGCGTACGGTTGGAAACTCAGACAAAGTTTATCGTTGTTGTTGGAATTTCAACCCTTATGGGGGTGAAAAGGGGATTTTTGTAGTTAAAGTTCTTTATTTTCTAACTAAAATTCACTTAATTTATTATTCAAGCTTATAGTTGGTAACTCAAGTAAAGTATATCGTTGTTGTTGAAATTTCAACCCTTAAAGGGGTGAAAAGGGGATATTTTTTTATTTGAAGTCCTTTAGCTTCTAAATAAATAAATAAATATTGGACAACATCACATACATTGCTCTGACCCTAAGGTAAGTAGCTAAAGCACTTGTGTTATAGAAATCAGAAACAACGACGGTACCACAACACCCAGACCCGAGCCAATATAGAAAAGTTCGTTTTCTACATTGACCCGACCGGGGATCGAACCCGGAACCTCAGAGACGGCGGCGCCATTTAAAGTCCGGTGTGCTCGCCTCTCGGCTACGGAGGTCGACACAAATATTACTAAATTTTTTATGTAGGCTTACGGTTGATAACTTACGCAAAGTATGTTGGTGCTTTTGAAATTACAACCCTTAAGGGAGTGAAAGGGGGATACATTTTGTATTTGAAGTTATTTAATATTTAGTTAGTAAAAATCACTCTATTTATTATTTAGGCTTATGGTTGAAAACTTAAGCAAGGTCTATCGTTGTTGTTGGTATTTCAACCCTTATGGGAGTGAAAAGGGTATACATTTTGTAGTTGAAGTTCTTTATTTTTGAAGTAAATAAATAGACTTATGGTTGGGCACTCACGCAATCGGGGATACCTACAGTGCATCCACTAAAGAAGGATTTTTAGAAATTCCACCCTTAAGGGTTTATTTAAAATAGGGGGTGAAAGTTTGTATGAAAGTCCGTAAGTTTTGAAGTATGGATCTCTAAATTTTATGTTTAGGCTGACGTATGAAAATAAATTAATAGTGTTTCAGCGTTTTTTTATATAAATTAACCCGCCATGTCGTGAAAAGAGGGAAGTTGTGTGTGGTAATTCCTTCGTTTTCAAAGTATAAATCACAAACGTGTTATGCTCTACTAATTATCGAGAATTGTAACACAGATATTGTCAACATTTAAGAAAAGGGCTATAGAAAAGTATTTCTGTAGTATTTATAGGGCGCGATAGAAAAATATTTCTGAAATTATTGTCCGGCACAACAACTCGGCTTATTGGATGTAAATAAATTGCAACATGATGCCTGTACTGAAAAATGAACAGAGCCCGGAAGGAATCTAATATCCCTAATAAAATTTTATAATTGCGAGTTATGTTTGGCAATCTTAAAATAATTACTGTTAGCTAATTCACCTTTGTCTATAAACTGTAATTTTATAGTAATTGCCATAGTAGCGGAGCGTAGCGAGTCTTACTTGTTCTGTGGTCATAACATCTTACTAAAATGTATTTCATTATTACTACATATGTGACACTGCAACTTATTAGACTAATTAAAAGTGCGTCGATGTCTCGCTTCGCGCTACAACCTATACGATACGTACGTAATATGAGTTCAGCGATTATTTTTACGATTTAGTTATGTGTGTCAAGTTTTGTTTTAATATTATTAATGGATTACCTGCGTTTAAAGTTAATATTGTCCCTTTTTTAAATCTAGATTAGCGCGAGCGTAGCCGCGGGAAAATGCTAGTAGTTTTATAAAAAACTAAAAAACAGACTTCAAAATTAAACTGAAAAGCAAGAAAATTGTTTCAAAATTAAACTAAAAAGCAAGGATCTAAATAGTGCTTCACACAGTCCACATTCCAAGTCCAGTTGCTTGATATGGCAATACCACTCATCCTGTAGTCCACGCAAACGAAGTTGCAGGCACAGCTAGTGTAAATATAAAAAAAAATCTTCATTGTTAACTGTAACTCAGTTGTAGTAAACTTGTGGTTTCGTTTGCAATTAAAGCATCTACTTAGGGTATTTCTGCGTTAAAGCTCGTTCGTTCTGTTCTGTTTTTGCTGATGATTTGTTTATGATGTTGACCTAATAAATACTTTAACCAAGTTTTCGACATTAATACATTTTACAAGACAATTAGTAAGTGCGAGCTAGGCAGTCCCTACACTCTTGTCGTTTAAATAATCTTCCAATTTGTAATATCCTTTTTTCATAAGGACCATTTTAATGTAGAATTTGAACTCATGAATAGGTAGTTCAACAAGAGTTTTTGGTACTTTATTGAAAAAAAAATACCATTCCCCATAAATGATTTACCCACTTTTATTATTCTGAAGCTCGGAACGGCAAGTTTGTTTTTATTTCTAGTATTATAATGATGTGAATCACTTATTAGGCTAAACAAACTTAGATTATTTCTAACATACATAATTTTTCAAAAATGTACTGCGACGCAACGGTTAATATGTTGACCTCTTTAAAAATCTCGCTCAGAGACTCACGAGATCCAAGCAGTATATTGCACGTACGGCTCTTTTCTGCAACCCAAAGATTGATTCAATGTCAGCAGCTGAGCCCCATAGCAATAGACCATACGACAACAAACTATGAAAATAAATAAAAAATACTAGTCTTGCCGTTTCGTCATCAGTTAAAAGCCTTATTTTCCTCACAGCATAAACCGCTGAACTGAGCCTTCCTGACAGGGCATTTATATGGGAACATGAACCCCATTGCAGTCGTGAGTCTAATGTAATTCCCAAAAATTTTGAATCAACTCCGTCCATATGATCATCTGATCATATTTATATGCGTACTGACCTGCCTTACATTGGGCATAGTGAATTTAATGCACTTTTTTTCGCATTTAGTAAGAGGTTGTTGGCAGTAAACCAAAGTACTACTTGAGAGAGAGCATTATTCACATCGTCAAAGGTAGCTTTACCTCTATCAGTTTTAAAAATCAAAGATGTATCATCTGCAAACAATACTATCTCACAAAGGTCTTTAGTAGGTCACCAGTAAGGAAGGTCATTTATATATTATATATATTATTAGGAATAATAAAGGTCCCAATATAGAACCCTGGGGCACACCCATGCGTAATGGTGCTCCAGAATAGTCAGTTCCATTAATACTAACTGTTTGCAATCTGTCAGTGAGGTATGACTCCAACAAATTTCCTGAATCAATCGAGACACCATAATGCCGGAATTTCATTAATAACGTTTTGTGATTTACACAATCGAATGCTTTAGTTAGACAAATCACAAAACACTCCTAAAGCATCTTGCTTTTTTCAAATGCATCGAAGATTTGCGCGATGAGTGCAACTCCCGAATAATTCTATTATGCTTTCCATCTCCTGCGAGTCTAAAACGGCCGCATTGGATGTTTCATTTTTAATCTGATTCATTTAGTGAAATGTAGCGGAAATGCTTTGCAAACCCTAAAATGGCTACATTAATAAATAAATCATATGCAATTCATTTCATCAAATGGATCATACTTGATGTCGATGTTGCTACGTTAAAAAAATATAGTGACGCGTCCAATCTTACTTTACGGTTTTTGTGAAAATGAATGTTTTTAACAACACAAAGGAACAAAATGTTTCAAAATACTCAAGCTTTGTGTGTTCTACAAATATCAATACAAAATAATAATAAAAATGACATTAAAATGGTGGTTCACCGATTTGACATTAAATATGAATTACTCATTTCATAAGTGGACCATATTACGAATTTCCATACAAAACTGTCAAATTAGATGAACTGCAAATATGAAATGTTCGAGGCTCATTTTATGATTCATCAAATAACTTGTCATTTTAAGATTTGCTAAATAAAACATATTATGAACGAAATATGTAACATCCAATGCGGTCGTTTTAGACCCGCAGGTCTCATCATCAGATCAGCTCGATGGTGTCGAATTTTCAATACAAGTCACGTACCTAGAAAAACGTATGATGATGATGATCTCTTGTTGGACCTATCTAGTTTGAAACCAACACCATCTCTGTAGACTATGTACAATGATTGTCAGAGACATAGTTCCGATACGCCTTTTGCTGTGTAGTTACTTTATAAAGTTAAAAAATTGATAAAAAAAAACTCCGTTTGTGTTGAATGTGAAAGAAGTCCGAAATTTTGCGAATATTTTCTGAGCTTTAATTACAATGAACTTTTAAGGTACATTATAGTATAGTAGTAGTATATTATAACAACTGAGATCAGATTTATCTTTAAGTTTTTTTAAAATTGCTTAAGAATACCTTAGGAATACATAGACTAAATATATTTCGTTAGTATTGAGACATGAGACAAGGCATGCATGCACGCAAGCTTTTATGACATGTTTGTTTCTATAGATCTTAATAGTCTAAATCAATCACGAACTGTAAAAGCAAACTCAACAATAAATAGCAAATGAATGTTTGTTTCTTTTAAACCCTAAACTACCAAGAAAGGGGAGTGTAATGTTTAACTTTGTAATCATTGATCTATTATTAGCACAGTTCTGTGTAGAGGAATGTTTTTCTAAATAGGTAGTTCACCTCAAATAAATTCAGTTGTTTCTTATTATAATGAAAATTCTGTTTTCATGTTTTAACAGGGCTGGTGCATTATGTTCCGTTTCGTTTGTTAATTCGACATTTCAACGTTAAGTAAATTATTCCCGCCCGGATTTTGTCACGCTAACTGAAGTATTTTTATTGCGTGCTTCACATGTGTTGTAGAGAGCACACCTAATTTTTGTCCAGCGGCACTATGACGCCAACGTACGACCTCATTCGGCCGCAAGTGCTCCCCTACGACGCACGGGGTACTGCTTTGACCTAAATTCGAAGAAAGTCACGCGGAAGGGGTAGCCTTCACTAATCTTAGCCATAATATTTGATGGATGAAGTTAACCGATGGCAGTGACGTTGATTTATAATTCTATCGGTAACACCTTATTAAGGTCAGCCTCATTGTTTGACGTTATCTATTAACCTAACTTGTCCATAGGATCCCGTTTCCCGATTTATGGTTTTCTTTTCGGTCCCCTTTTCTTACATTTAATAATATCAATCACCTTTCAATTTGTTTTGTCGAGGATAAAACGCGATTTTTCTCTGACCTAAGAAGCTAAATTGACATTGACGAATTATGCTTTTCACTTGTGGTTCAATATACAGGGTGTACAAGAGAATGGGACACTCCTTAAAACCACGTGATCAACTCATCATATACAACAACTTTTCCTATGGGAGTAACATCGAAATCGTAATTTTATTTTCAGATGCTCCATACATTATCATCGATGTATGCAAGAAGTTTGTATAAAGAAGCTGAAAAAAAAAATCTCGATTTCAATGTTGCTCCCATAGAAAATGTTGTTGTATATGACCAGCTGATCACGTGGTTTTAAGGAGTGTCCTATTCTCTTGTACACCCTGTATAAGGTGTAAATTTATTAGTTAACTATTTTCTAGGAGCCGATTCTATTGCTCAAATACAACAACTTTTTGTATGGGACCAACTTCGAAATCGTAAAAAAAAAAATTAACCCTCAAACTGATGTCAGCCGGTCTGCCGTTTTGTATGGGGAAGTGGATTTTTTTGCGACATTAAAGTTGGTCCCTTAGAAAAAGTTGTTCTATTTGAGCAGTAGAATCACACCCTAGAAAATAGTTAAATGATAAATTTTCACTTTATATTTATGGTGGAAATTTCAAAGGGAATAAGGGACAAATCTTCATTTTACAGAAGAGCGAGAGAGACAAAGTTCTTTTAGCTCTTGAGCCATAATTAATTATTAGAAGAATTCGTTGAATGATTACAGTAGTATCGGCGAAAACCTAAAAATATGTACTTATTTTCGTTTATGCAGTGTTTAAAAAAACACCAAACTTATCAGGTAATCACTGCGTATTGTTTATTATCTGTTATGCTAAAAGTAGCCTAAAAGTAGCCTATCTAGATGTAATTTTGTAGAAAAAAAACCAATTCAGAATTTTTGCTAGAGCAGAACACTACGTTTCACAATGTCAAAAGTACTGAAATATATCACCGAAGATGTTTGAAGAATAAGATTAATATTTTGTTACATTCATTGCGCATTACGGAGTCGAATAAAACAGTCGATTTTTTTTGTGGTAAGTTAAAAAAACCATTAGATTTAGGTACCTACTTAAATGATAGTAAAATTGTGTTTTGAAAACGAAACGAAAAGAAAATTATTCTTAGGTCGACTTGCGCAACACCGGATTAATTTAGTACAAAAATACGACATCTTTCTGTCCCTGTCATTGTCATACAAACTGACAGCTATAGAATGATTTTTAATACCGTGATATTGGATAGTTCGGGATTAAATTCGCTAATCCTGACATGCGCAAGTGGGCCTTAGTGTATTAGATATCCGTTACAAATTAGGCGCCTTTTTTGCTTCGTGTTATGCTTTTGTAAATAAAATTAGACTGGATGGTATTGTACTCATGTTTTGTCCTCCAAATCCATATCCCCAAACGTTGCAGGTCTAATACATCTAAATAAAAAATAAACCCCGAACTTAACCCTGTATCTACCTTAGTGGGTAGTCAAACGTCTGTGAATTGTGTGCGTGGAGAAGTGCCAGAATCGCGGTGTGGTTTTGAATGCTTGAGTGATAACGTGTGCGGGTGTCGTGGCGGGACTGGCGGGCCGGTAGTCGCATGCAGGGGCGCGCGGGCGCCGGCCCGAGCGGGCACCGCTCTCACCCGCGCGCCCTCCCGCCGCCCGTGCTGCCTCCGCCGCCGCAGTTCGCAACGGAACAAGACGAGATGCCAGCCAACCAGATCGCACAGGTGATAAGCCAAAAAAACGTTCATTTTACCCCTAAGTTTTCCAACTTTTTAAGCTATCCTAAAATACATTTTGTCAAACTCGTCAATATAGGCCAGTGTTGTGGTGTTTGACGTTAAACACCTTCCGCAAAGACAATTTTTGAACATGGTGAATAAGAATAAATAGAAAGAAATGGAGCCCAATCTAGTGCATAAGGTAGACGAGGCAGCACTTCGTAGCATAACTACCTATACCAGTGGCGTTGGCTGACGAGTAAGGCCGTTTTCTGATTTGTTGGCGCAGCAGCGGCGCGGCATCGCGGCACCAGCATGCTCGGTAAACGCGGTACAGAAATTATGGAATCTGTGACGCGCCACTCCCGCGCATACCGAGCCAATCAGGAACGCTCCATTGAAATATAGGCGCTCGGTAAGCTTTCTGTACCGTGTATGCTTATGTCACGCCGCTGCTACGCCGACAAATCAGAAAACGGCCTAAGGGAGGTTGTCTTGATGGAAGAGTCGTTTTTCTTTTAATTCAGTATCAAATCATATTTTTCGTACTGTCAAGATGAGTGAATCTAATGAAGAAATTCAATACATTTTAAAATTTTACTACAAAAAAGCTAAAAATGCAACGCAAGCCGCGAAAAAAATTTGCGACGTTTATGGACCTAGTGCAGTGTCTGTGAGAGTAGCACAAATTTGGTTTAAGCGTTTTCAATCCGGAAATTTTGATGTCAAAGATGCACGTCGCTCTGGTCGCCCTATTACGGATAAAATTGATGCCATTTTTGAAAAAGTGGAGCAAGATCTGCATATCAGTAGTTACGACGTAGCTAAAGAACTGGGAATTGACCACAAAACAGTTTTGGCGCATTTGAACAAAACTGGGTACACAAAAAAGCTCGATATTTGGGTACCCCACGAGCTCACTGAAAGAAACCTAATGAACCTCATTTGTGATTCTTTATTACGACGTAATGAAACCGAACCATTTTTGAAGAAGCTGATAACTGGTGAGGAAAAGTGGATCTCGTACGACAAGAACGTGCGAAAATGGTCGTGGTCAAAGACCGGTCAGGCTTCGCTTTTCGCTATTTCGCTCTCTTCAGAATTCTCTAGGCAGTGTCAGGTTAACATCACGAGAGGACTGCCAAAACCACTTGTCGCGGTATTTTGATCAGAAGCCCCAAATTTCTATAGCAATGGGATCATGTCCCTATCTACAAGATGGCAAAAAGTTATCGAACAAAATGGTACCTACATACTGTAGTTAAATGTAAATAAACTTACTCGTCGAGTTGTTACTCGTCTTCTGCCTTAAATTGCTTGGACTGCAAGAATTGAGACATCCTGTATATGAAGAAGAAGAAGAGTTTGCTTGAACAAATGGTCTCCGCAGACCGACCGCTGCACTGCGCGCTGTTAAAAAAAGATGTTCAATCATGATGGCAGTAATTCATTACAAGAAAGCTTTCGTGTCCCTACCATAATAGGAAGATACGTAGAATAAGAATATGGATTTGTTACAGTTCAATAATAGTCGTTCACATTCTTTTTTAATCACAATGTTTCCCGTTTAAGCTTTCAAAATCAGACTTACATAAATTATCTTCTTGATAATTTGGGCAAAGCACTCGTAGCACCGAAAACTAAGCCTAAAATTAAAATTTAAAAAACCCCCGATGATTTTCAAACGGCTGATTAGGTCAAGTTTACCGTAACATATATCAATAATATTGAAGTAACACGGTACCAAATTTCGAATCGATCGGACATAAAGATTAGTCAGATCCCCTCATCAACTAGAAAAGAGCTGATGATCTTCAAACGGCTGGACAGATTTTTTATGAAACATGGCTGAGAACAGTCGGGATAAAATTATCTATGACACAAAAAAAACAAAACGAAAATCGGTTCATCCGTTATAGGGAGCTCGATACCACAGACAGACACGCCTAACTTATAACACCCCTCTCTTTTTGCGCCGGGGGTTAAAAAAAAAGATCAGCTTGTTAAGAGACTTGCTTGTGGATAAGCGCTCTTCTAATTTTTTGATATGTATGCAGTATTTTTTTTAATGTCCTAATTTTTTTTTACAAGTTTTCTATTCTTCCGACGACTTGCGGCCATTACGATTATATTTCTACATTTCAAACGCATTTTACGCATGTTTTTAGATCCTAAATCTAATAAGGGGTTTGCTCTGTCTGCACTCTGCAGTAAAGGCTGTGATACTAAATTGTTGCTCCCAAACTACAAACCAACAATGGACGTTGAAATATTAAATAAAAGGGCTGTTTATTCCTGTTATCCTAATAAAAACTAAAAACAATTCCATAGCTTTATTCGTAAATGTTCAATAGACATGCACATAATGAACTTAAGTACAATATTATCCTCTTTGAAATTGAATGCTCGTAGCGAACGAAGCGTGCGCTGTATTTAGAGCAACTAAACCAGATTGCCAGCATTGTATGAAACGGAAATTGGATCCGAGTTTTCTGCTTTTATTTTAATAGGTACCTTACTTTGAAACCTTTTTATGTTATTCTTCAAGACTTTATTGGATTTATTGTTTCTTTTGTTATCTTTGCGTCCGGGATAAAGAAACCTTTTCGTTGCTCCTTAAAGGTTAATTCGTATCAAAAGTGTTGACTTTTAACAAATTAAACACATTATTTCAAACGATATTCCTGTTTCACTTTCTAATATTATTTATTACGTGCAGAATATACGGATGATCGACATATAGCTTAGGGGTCAGAGAATGACGTAGGCTACTTTTTATCTCGGAAAATGCACGGTTCCTATGGGATGCTATACCTGCCAATTGTATCGCATCGCATGGCAGGACAGGCTACGATTTTTCATTTACCTCCATAGGGGTTAAAATATAGGGTGACATGACAAGCCGTATTTAATGAACAAGCCACAGCTTCATCCACGCGACACAGTAGGTCATAAATTTTCGTATCTTTCGTTTGTGTTGACTTATAATTTCTTATTTTAACATCTCCAAGGAACCGTAGAACTTAATATTTATTTCAACTTGATATCGAAACCCGTATCAACCAGTCTTGATGGACTGATAGGCAGACAACAAAGTTATAGCAACAGAGAGTTCAACTTTCCCTTTTAATGTACGGAACCCTAAAAATAAGTACTTACAAAATGTCATATGTAAAAGTCAAGCATAGTCAGTCACAACATAACAACATTTTTGGTGTCGTGCTTCAACACAAAATTTTTCTTTCACACGCACCCTTCTTTCATATATAATTGAAGGAAAGAAGCATTTTAATAGAAATTTGATTAAACCAAGGGCACTAATGTCATATGTAAAAGTCAAGCATAGTCAGTCACAACATAACAACATTTTTAGTGTCGTGCTTCAACACAAAATTTTTCTTTCACACGCACCCTTCTTTCATATATAATTGAAGGAAAGAAGCATTTTAATAGAAATTTGATTAAACCAAGGGCACTAATGTCATATGTAAAAGTCAAGCATAGTCAGTCACAACATAACAACATTTTTGGTGTCGTGCTTCAACACAAAATTTTTCTTTCACACGCACCCTTCTTTCATATATAATTGAAGGAAAGAAGCATTTTAATAGAAATTTGATTAAACCAAGGGCACTCCTTTGCCCTAGATGGCTGACAGACTGGCCGCACGTGAGCTCGCTTTACATTCAATGAATGAAATCCCTCTTGATGACAGATGCTTCCGTCCCTCGAACAATTGATTATGCATAGCCCCTTTCACGCGGACACTTTTCAACGGCCGTCAATCGAACTACATATTAATGTTTGTACTTATTATGGAATCACCATTCAGATGTTTTGATTAATTTTTTTTTTACTGATAATTGAACTACGTATGTCAATAAAGTTGTATGTCCCTACATTCGAAACTGAGATTTATTTTCTATTAATAATAATGAAATTTTGTGTTTTGCGAAGTAGTAGCCAGCTGTATTGGTAATGTATATGTAATTTGTAATATAATGTTTTAGTAATAAGTAATCTGAAAAACGTGGGACAAGACGTGATTGAAGCAATCACGGAAAAAAGATAAGCCAATCCTATATTCTCGATATCAGTTTACTCTGTGAACACAAACGTGACTCGCGGCGACTCGGCCAAGTCGTGAACTTGAAGTGTCGCTTTCGATACCTCGAGACGGCGAGAGGTCCTGACGAGTGGCTGTCGAGGGCTCGCAGGGTCCGAGGGGCGGGTCGCTAACAGCTGATAGCGGGTCCCCGCGGCCCCGAACGACGTTCCCGCGATCGATGTCCGCGCCTCCCCTGCCCCTCACCTCGAGACGCCCGCCCGTGGGTGTCTCACTTTCCCGCTTTTCTTTCCCTCATATACACATTCGTTGTACATAGAGCACAGCGTGTGACTTCGCGTCGTGTTTTGATTCAAGCCCCACTTTGCGTCTTGTACCCGTGATGGATAACAGCCTACATACGAGTTGCGCTTCGTCGCGATCCTCTTTGTGTGCTATGCTGCCTATTGTTAACTAGGAAAAAACCCTTGTTGTACTTGCTAGTTCCTCAAAACCATATCATTCTCGCAATAATTATTTCAGACTACTAAATGTTTATACCCTCTATAATACTCGTACATGTTTGCCAAATAATAGTTTTATTTAGTTTAGCACATCTTTCATCGACAGATGATGCCTAGAACAATTAATTCCGTCATTACCCTTCAATTCGGGATCGCAATTGGATTAATATTGCCTCTAGCTTTCAATAAACAGTTGGTAATTGTATTTGATTGCACCGCCGACACTCGAATAGGATCCAGTTGTGAAATAAATACGTCAGATCGTATTTCTTTCATTGGAATCCAGAATGCATCTGGTGTTCTGTTATTCATATTTGAAGGAAGATATGAAGTAATTAGACTATGTTTATATTGAAAGATTTTTTGATAAATACAAACATTGTATACCTACTAGTAAGAAGCGGACAATGGCGCACGAATTCACTCGTGCGTATGCAGCACCGCTTAGGAAAAAATTATGACAGACAAACTGCGTCGGAAAAACCATGAATTTTCTGCGTGGTTTTTTAAATGCGTTTTTTTAAAAACGACTTATGTCCTGCTTGAAACATTCCCTCTTGCTCCTAATTAAAATTTGAAAAAGCCGTAAGTCTTTAAAATATTTGCACTGAAAAAGCCGCTTATTAAAATTGCCAATTTTGTTAAAGGTTTTATATACTGTCTAGCTTATAATAAAAAAAATGTTGTTTTTATAAGGACATATTTCATCAACAATAACATGGTTCGCGGATAAATTAAATCCATCATTTATTATCATCATTTATAAAACCTTGCCACATCACAACTTTCTGGTAATGATTGCCTGCGAATAAATTGGATGTGATGTACAAAAAAAAAAACGTTATTACCATTTCTAAAAAATAATCTACAGTCGAATAATTTAAAAACCTTTTACATTAAAAAGATTTTCTAATTGTGCTTCTCTCTACCTTAAAATTTATTTTATTTTGACTCATTTTCTTTTTCTGAAATCAAGAAAAGCCCTTTATCCCCCGTGCCTTTCAGACACTTTGAGTGAAGTTATATTATCATGATTCCCTTTCTTTCGCTCGTTTGTTGAAGACTGCACGAAATTACATCTCGTTGATTCCTTCTCCTCTACCGTTCCCTAATTCGTCTTTGAAGACCTGCCATAGTTGTATATCATTATTTATTCTGGTTCGTTTATTTTAATGACTTTTGGTACAGTCATGTCTTTTGTCTTGAACATTGAAATTCAAATGTATTTTTTTATATTTATACAAAAGTTTAAAACTAAAACAATTATGAAAAATTGTTGATGCCTGTGAAAAAAATGCTTGCCTGGCATTTTTTTCTTGTTGACCAAGCAAGTGTACTTTTCGATGACCCTAGGCTGACTCAAAATCTTGCACTGTAAAAAGTATTTTTTTTAGTCTTGCTTTGTACTTCGTATTGTCATATAAATGACGATGTTCAGGGGACCATGACGAAACGATCTTTAAAAAAGGTCTGTAATGGCTATTTATTTTGACCTAAAGAGTTACTAATTAATGTCATTCTCCTGCACGCGTTCTAAATAAGTATATTTATCATTCCAGGTGATCGCGCTGATATGTGGCCTACTGGTCGTCATCCTGATGGTGCTGGGGCTGGCGTCAGCTGACTGGCTGATGGCGGCCGGCTGGAGGCAGGGCCTCTTCATGCACTGCATAGACCCCGAGGCGCCCACGCCGCTGCCCTTTGACATTACTGCGCAGCCTGGCTGCTATGCTGCCAGACCAGCGCCTTATATTAAGTAAGTAAAGCTCAAAGTATGAAATAAATCTACAATTATACTTGAGAGCGGAACCGCAATTGTGGAGGATCGGGATCGCCTGTGTTTATATCGTTCATACGTTCAGGATAGGAAACATGTGTCTTCTTATAAGCATGTTGCTGTACTTATATGTACGACACTGCTGCAGTAGACATGTGCACGTGGCAATTTCATGTTATGTTAATGGTTTATTTTTAATTATTTATAATTTGTTTATTACTATTGCTAAATTTTTAAAAATGATTTAATATGGAATAATTTTAATTTAATTTTGAATAATTTTTATTAAATTTATTTTAATAGGGAATAATTTTATTTGATTATTGATTTAATGTTATTTTAATTTATATCTTATCGGTGTTTGTGTATTTTGTATTTTTAAAAAAAATATTTTATATTATTTTCTTTTTGTCAACAAGATAGTATGATAATTTCTTGTACCAGTATAAAACTTAAAAACGGGCCAAGTGCGAGTCGGACTCGCGCACGAAGGGTTCCGTACCATTATCTAATTGCGGTTTACGATTTATAACGTATAAAAAAAACTACTTACTAAATCTCGTTCAAATCAATTTCCTGTGAAAGTTTGCATGTTTATGTATATCATATATATTTATTTTATCATTCTCTTATTTTCAAGTTACAGGGGGGCACACATTTTACCACTTTGGAAGTGTCTCTCGCGCCAAATATTTAGTTAAGAAAAAAATGGCATTAGAAACCTCAATATCAGTTTTGAAGACCTATCCATAAATACCACACACATATGACTTTGATGAAAAAATTTTGAGTTTCAGTTCTTAGTATGGGGAACCCCTAACATTTTTTGTTTTTTTTTTCTATTTTTGTGGGAAAATCTTAATGCGGGTTACAGAATACATCTACTTACCAAGTTTCAACAGTATAGTTCTTATAGTATCGGAAAAAAGTGGCTGTGACATACGGACGGACAGACAGACAGACATGACGAATCCATAAGGGTTCCGTTTTTTGCCATTTGGCTACGGAACCCGAATACTTAATTGCGTTGTTTTGTGCGATCAATCTTCTCGTACAGCTCATTTGGAGACCTTTATAAAAATCTAAATTACATTAAACCTGGTTTAAATTGACATTTTGTTTCCGTGTCTTTTTGTAGCAGCATTATATCTCAGCTAAGGACGTCAGTCGCGGCAGATATACCGAATTTAGCCTTCATCTAAATTAAAGAAGGTTCTGCAAGTAGGTCATAATTTCATAGCAAATTGTCTCATTAAATATTGTTATTGGTTAGTTTAATTTATTTTATCATATTAAAACAAAAACATATTTTAATATCAACCGATTATTTCACTCTTTTCTACTATTTGGTCAAATTACCACGGTATTTTTGTTATTATCAATTATACTGTTTTTTTTTAAATACAGTATTATTAATAATTAAAAATTTATATAATTAAACTGGTCGAGTGCGAGTCGGACTCGCGCACGAGGGGTTTCCGTACTATCTATAAAAACGGCAAAAAAAAAACACGTTCATGGTATGGGAGCCCCCTTAAATATTTATTTTATTCTGTTTTTTTGTATTTGTTGCTATAGCAGCAACAAAAACACATTAAGTGTGAAAATTTCAACGGTCTAACTATCACGGTTCATGAGGAAGGAGAGTCCGCTACCTGCTTCATGCAACTAGCAGCTGGTTGCGGACAAAAATCCTCGTCGGCCTCATCGATATCCATATTGGAGCATTCTCTGTTATTATTTATGTCAAACACATGCTTATAATTCAATAGCAAACCTGAAAAATACTAAAAACAGCTATTTAAACCTAAGAAAAAACAATAAACTCACTATTGTGAGTAGGTATAAATAAACCCGAGAGCTCACGTTAGTGAGTTCCTTATTTGGTAACCAACCAGAGAGGCCCATATATCAAATTAGGTTCAGTTCTTCATACTGATAGATTTATAGATCAATAAAGATGTAAATAATACATGTAAATTATCAAATTGATGAAAAAAACATGTAAATTATACAAATACTTACGTAGCTTAGTACTGGGATCGAGGAACTGCGCAATTTCTTCCGCATGTGCGACGAGTGACGACACGGACAATTGAATGCCGCGAAACTTTTTTTGATTGGTTATTTGACGAACAGGCGATTATGTGATTCCGGGCGCGTGCGACAAAACAGATTTCTCGCGCTCACTATCGTATAAGCCAGGTGCGAAAGGGCTAACTCAGATAAGATTTGTGGCCACTTTAGACATACATTGATTTGATACCCTCAAGTGCGATATCCGTCGTAAGATGATTTAAACTAGACAAGTTAAAAGTAGTTCTTACAACGGATAGGCTTAACGACTAGTAGATATTTTTAAATTAGGCGTTTCGTCCGTTAGGTCATTAAACTTAGGCATGATATACTTAGGTCTAACAACGGTTAGGTATCATGACATTAGGTGTTCTGAAATTAGACCTCGTCCGAATGTATTATGACCTTAGGCCATTCAACTTTAGGCCTTGTAAACCCTCTTAATTTCGCTCGCGATTTGTTTTCTTGCAGGATTTGAAGATATATATCTAGAGCTTCAATAATAGGTCCGCCTATCCAGTTGCGTTAGCGTGCATCGCGTGATCGCTCAACGCAGCGGACAGGCTAATTCCTTGCGCTAGCCTGTTGTAGCCCGGTAATCAGTGAAGCTCTAATAACTTATTTGCTATGAAATTATGACCTACTTGCAAAACCTTCTTTAATTTAGATGAAGGCTAAATTCGGTATATCTGCCGCGACTGACGTCCTTCGCCGAGATATGATGCTGCTACAAAATGACACGGAAACAAAATGTCATTTTAAACAAGGTTTAATGTAATTTAGATTTATTAAGGTCTCCAAATGAGCTGTACGAGAAGAATGATCGCACAAAACAACGCAATTAAAGTATTCGGGTTCCGTAGCCAAATGGCAAAAAACGGAACCCTTATGGATTAGTCATGTCTGTCTGTCTGTCCGTCCGTCCGTATGTCACAGCCACTTTTTCCGAAACTATAAGAACTATACTGTTGAAACTTGGTAAGTAGATGTATTCTGTAAACCGCATTAAGATTTTCACACAAAAATAGAAAAAAAAAATGTTAGGGGTTCCCCATACTAAGAACTGAAACTCAAATTTTTTGTTCATCATAGTCATATGTGTGTGGTATCTACCGTACCGTTAATCGACTTTAGTTAAATTATCCATTAGGTATTTTAATTATTATATCTTATAATAAGGGTAAGGGGAGAACGGAAACCACATCTGATCCGGCCCAACTGTCAACCTCACCTGCACGCGCCGGATGGCAACGGCATGGCGTATACCGTGTCGTGGTGCTCCCTGCTAGATAACGGACGAGGCTCTGGCGACCGAGCATTGGCGGTAAAACCATACACCTGGCTGGGCAACCAGTCGGAAGAGGCTACAGTGACCTTGGGGTCCAAATAACCCCTAAAATATCTGGTGCAGAAGGCAAGGGGAAACCACTGCACTATTTTTCCAAGAAAACTGTATAAATATCATGTCCGCATGTTGTGTTAGTATGTCATGCGATCCGACTGACCCTTGGCGCTATCGCAAACCCAGGATGCATGGTGGGAAATATGCGACTGGGCACTGTGTTGTAGACTACCAGGCAGACAGTGAAACTAGGACTACTGGTAGCATTGTACTACCTAACTCGAAGAAACCCAAAAGTAAGCGAAGTATAAGAATTGGAAATTGGAATGTAAAAGGATTAGTAACACAACCAGACAAACTCGATATAATAGAAAGTGAGACGTAAAGTCGAAATATTGATATCCTAGGTCTCAGTGAAGTTCATTGGAAGGGAAGTGGTCATTTTGTCACTGAGAATGGTAATACTGTCTACTACTCGGGCTCGAATGAGAAAAGCGAGAATGGAGTAGCTTTTATAGTACCCAAGCGCTGGCAGGGAGCAGTAAAAGGATACCAGGGACCCTCTGACAGAATGATGCTTTTGAAATTAGACACCAGACCAATGACCCTGAATATTATACATGAGTACGCTCCAACTTTTGCAGCTTCTGAAGACGAAATCGAGCACTTTTACTCGGACTTGAGAGAACTATTGCGATCCATACCATCCCAGGAGATAGCTGTTGTAAAAGGAGACCTAAATACTAAAGTCGGCGAAACGAGAAATGACCCTTTGAATGGCACCATAGTTGGTAACTATGGTCTAGGTAAACGTAATGACCGTGGTGAGATGCTAATGCACTTCTGTATTGAGAGCCAAATGTCCATTATGAATACCTGGTTTCAGCACCAGCCAAGAAGGCTTTACACATGGACAGCGCCGGGTGGAAAATACAAGAATCAGATAGATTACGTATTAATAAAATCTAGGTGGAGGTTATGCATAACCAACTCCAAAACTCTGCCTGGTGCCGACTGCGGTAGCGACCATGAACTTCTCATTGCTGATTTCAAGCTTCGCCTAAGAAGCATTAAAAAACGCGTTAATAAACCTACGTCCTTGAATGAGCCAGCGTTACAACAATTTGAAAAGGAGATAAGACCAAAACTCCGGTCCCTAGAGGTTGACCCATTTGATTCAAGTGACGTTGACTGGATAAGATCTAAAGACGTTATTCTCACAACTGCTAAAGAAGTTAACGCACAGTTTAAGAGTGTCCGTCATAAAAAGAATTAGATCAATGATAATACTTGGGACTTGATTGAGAGGAGGAGAACTGCGAAAAACGAAGGTTCTGTAACGGCTTACAAAAAGCTTTATAAAGAGGTGCAAACTGTTTTAAGATGGGACAAGGACAAACAAATTTCTGATATCTCTAAGGCAATAGAACAACATGCTGTGAAGTTACAAACCAAAGATCTCTTCGGTAAAGGTAAAACTGTTAACGAAGCCACCAAAACCAAAATCGTGGGTAGTTGACGACAAGCAGGGTATCCCTCTCTCCGACCTCAGTGAGGTTTTAAACAGATGGCGAGAGTACTGCTACGATCTTTACAGTCAAAACACGCATGAAGAAGTCGAAAGGTCGTGGGATGATTACGAAGCTGAACCCAACATACTACGCAGCGAAGTGGAGGACGCCATCAAAAAGCTCAAACACAAGGCAGTGGGTCCTGATGGCATATCAGCTGCCATGATCAAACATCTAGGCCTCGAAGGTGCCGAAACCCTCTACCAGATTTGTAGCAAGATTTGGTACACTGATACTTGGCCTCAGGACTGGGCACAATGTGCGGTCATCCCCTTACACAAAAAAAATTCCACAAAGAAATGCGAACATTACCGCACTATTTCCCTCATGCCTCACGCTAGTAAGATCATGCTCCAGATTCTCAATAAGAGATTGGCCGCCTACATAGGTAGACAGATTCCTCCGGAACAGTCAGGGTTTGTGCATGGAAAAGGAACACGAGAGCAAATACTGAACGTACTCCTACTCATTAAAAAATGCCGCGAATTCAATAAACCCCTTGTGTTGTGATTTATAGACTATGCCAAAGCATTTGACTGCGTAAGATGGAATTCCATGTTCAGGATGATGTCGGAAATGAGCGTGCCATGTCCAAAGGCTATACCTTGACGGGTCGAGTTTTGTGAAATTGGATGAATCACAATCTGAAACATTCCGTACAGAGCGAGGGGTCCGTCAGGGATGCATACTCTCTCCGAAGCTGTTTAACCTCTACGGCGAGTATATTATGAGGAAGGCGCTTGATGGCTGGGACGGCGGCGTTACGGTGGGCGGTACGAAGATCACGAACCTAAGATATGCCGATGACACAACAATCCTTGCAGCCAGTGAGTCCGAGATGGCTGTGATCTTGGAGCGTATAGAGAGAGTGAGTCTCGAATTTAGTCTGCACATAAACCGCTCTAAGACCAAAGTGATGGTGGTGGACAGAGCTCAAGTTTTAAGTCCATCAAATGCGCTCAAGGATTATGAAAAAGTGGAGGAATTTATATACTTGGGGTCGCTGATCTCTAACAGTGGTAACTGCGAGAAAGAAATCTGACGCCGTATCGGGATGGATAAAAGTGCCATGACTAGCCTCGATAAAATCTGGAAAGACCGTAATATTCGCCGAGTAACTAAGATGCGTTTAGTTCGTACGTTTGACTTCTCTATCTTCCTGTACGGGGTGGAGACTTGGTGTCTCAGGAAAAAGGAACGCAACAAGATCCATGCCTTTGAAATGTGGTGCTGGAGAAAGCTGCTGCGTATTCCTTGGACAGCTATGAGAACCAATGTCTCCATCCTCGAAGAGCTAAAGGTCACCAAGTGCCTGCTGACTACGTGCCAGGAAAGGATCCGGAGTTTCTTTGGGCACATAATGCGATGCCCATTGCACAGCCTGGAGAAACTCATCATTCTCAGACAAATGGAGGGGAAGCGCGCTAGAGGAAGAGCGCCAGCTAGATGGGTAGACCAACTCAAGGAGGTGACTGGAGGCCAGATACAGGGAGTGGTACATATGGCGCAGAACCGGACCGAGTGGAGAAGATTGACATACAGTCACGATCCTATGTAACCATTAAGAGCACTGGCTCTGGCCGACTTCTGTCAAATCGCACATTGCGAAGTATCCTACTAATATTATAAATGCGAAAGTTTGTATAGTATGAATGGATGTTTGTTACTCTTTCACGCAAAAGCTACTGAACGGATTAGGATGAAATTTTGCATACATATAGAGTATGATCTGGATTAACGTATAGGATACTTTTTATCTCCGATAAATGAATCTGTGAGATACATTGAATAAACTAAAGATCACGCGAGCGAAGTCGCGGGTAACAGCTAGTATTCCGATAAAGTTGTTCTATAAAATATACCTAATGTTATTCATAATCTTAAATAAAAATCAGCCTATTGCAGTCCATTTTCTCGACGTAAGATTCCCCGAAAATTAGCACGATCTGCCGCTATACACGATTTTCCTGCTTCATCCAGCCACTGCCAGCCTAAGATCGTCGGTTCATCGAGCGGTTTCGCCTTACGTTTTCGAGTGGCCTCGGGTCTCCACTCGCCTTTTATCGGTTGAGACTTGGCCGGCCCATTGCTGCTTTACTTGCTGCGTTTTTCTATGTCCATTACTTTAGTCTTCTGCCGGATGACTTCTTTATGGATTTTATCCCTTAACGAGATCCCATCATCTCAATCATCGATCTTTCCATAGGTCGCTGGGTGAAGCCAGTGGGCCAGCTTTTCTGTCATGATCGCTGCTGTTCCAGCAAAAGGTTTAATTGCATATAGCTGTTGCCCACGATTTCGTTCACGTGGTTTTTAATTAAGAAACACTATTTGGCGTCCTCGAAAGACCCTACTAAAATTTTATCATAATCGGATAAATTCTTTAGGAGCGCATAGACGACAATAATTTCATTTATTTTTATTTATACACTGTGAAATTTTAATCATTCTACTAGACGTTTATTCTCCTCCCCTCTTTTTTGGGCCCAACATCGAAATCTCAAAAAGCGCTTTAGTTTGAATGAAACATTTTAATTTTTCTGTCGATTTTGATATTGCTTCCATAGAAAAGTTGATGTATATGAGCAGTGGTTTAAAGGAGTGTCCTATTCTTTCCCACAACCTGTAGATGAAATGATATCTTTTTAATATATAAAACAAAGTCGGGTTTGTTACAACACTTATAACTCTAGAACGGGTCGAGAATAAATAATAGACACATTGAAAAAGCTGACGAAAAAAATAAACCAATTGTTAGACGGTACAAAGTTCGCTGGGTAAGCTAGTAGAATATATTAGGTTGGGGAAAGTCTTTTCGCATTATAGTATGTATGAACTTGTAATAAAATCTCTTTGGCTGTACTATTTGTATCTGGCTGGTTTTGGTATCATTAAAAGTTTAAATTTTAAAGAAGATAATTCTAAATTCAAATTAGGAAAATGTGTGTTTTTTATTTGTTTTTCGTACTTACTGTCAAGATGAGTGAATCTAATGAAGAAATTCGATACATTTTACATTTTAAAATGTATCGAATTTCTTCATTAGATTATTATACTACAAAAAAGGTAAAAATCGACGCAAGCCGCGAAAAAAATTTGCGATGTTTATGGACCTAGTGCAGTGTCTGTGAGAGCAGCACAAATTTGGTTTAAGCGTTTTCAGTCCGGAAATTTTGATGTCAAAGATGCACGTCGCTCTGGTCGCCCTATTACGGATAAAATTGATGCCATTTTTGAAAAAGTGGAGCAAGATCGGCATATCAGTAGTTACGACGTAGCTGAAGAACTGGGAATTACCACAAAACAGTTTTCGCGCATTTGAAAAAAACTGGGTACACAAAAAAGCTCGATATTTGGGTACCCCACGAGCAACCTAATAAACCGTGTACTCATTTGCGATTCTTTATTACGACGTAATGAAACCGAACCATTTTTGAAGAAGCTGATAACTGGTGATGAAAAGTGGATCACGTACGACAAGAACTTGCGAAAATGGTCGTGGTCAAAGGCCGGTCAGGCTTCACAGACTGTGGCGAAACCCGGGTTAACTCGCAACAAGGTGATGCTGTGTGTGTGGTTGGATTGGAAGGGCATTATTCATTATGAGCTGTTACCACGTGAACATGTCTACAGCTTCCTCATTACTCTAAAACGAATTTTATGCCTGCCATAGTTTAACGCATAATGAGAGCCATCGAAACGTTCCAGTCATATAATTGCAGCAATCATATCTTCGTTACTATGAGGTGTTTTTTGTGTGTCAGCCGACGAAACGTGTCTCCAGCTGACACATGCCGTTTAGGCAAACCAGTAAGGTTAGGGTTTCAGAATAAAGTTAGAAATTTAACTAATAATGACAGCAATGATAGCCAAAAAAACTAGCCATCACACTGAAATACTGTTGAAACTACGATCGTAAAACTATGTGCGAGCTGGAGACCCATGTCTCTGGCTTGCACATCTGTATCTTCGTAATTACTCAAGATACGATTATAATTTATACCTCAAAATTCGCGGTCGAATTGCAGCATTTGACTCCAAATATATCAAAACTTAATCTTGAATAGTTTAAGAGCTACGAACCGATAAGTATGTGTAAGCTGGAGACCCATGTCTCCAGCTTACACATGGTGAATTAGAGTAACTGTATCAGTTAGTTTCATTTTAAACATGAAATGATTCGTTGTAATAGCAGCACAAACGATGCTTAATTTCAAATCTCTGGGCCTCTTGGTTTCATAATTATAAGACAAAACCTGTTTTCCCGCCAAAAAAATCAAAAAAATGGCTCGGAAGCGGGCAAAGCGCGACGTTGCCGTTCCGTGCGCTAAACTATTGCAGTCGAGTTTGAACTCAACAGCTAGTATTATTTGGAGTCATTTTAATTTGCGCTCTCGATCTTTTTTATTTCTAATACTAAGAATGATAGACTAGGAGCTGGTGACGAAAAGTCTATGTAATTATAAGACTTGCCACCATTTTTAGGACTCTATTACAAAGATATGACTCGAAACTTTTTCCTAATGTGAGATGACACAGCAGTCAGAATTATTAGAGAGAACTTTGAAATAAAACGACGTAAATATTTTATTAAGTCTATAGATAGTCCCGAGTTAGAGTGATTTTTAAGATGATATTAAGTAAGTACTTATAATACAGAGAAGTTATAATGTGTAAGATTATTACATATTATTTATGTTTTAAATGTTTTTGTTGCTCAGTAAATTCTAAATCATTCATGATCTATTTATAAATCAATATAGGAGTATTAAATAAATGTTAAGAATTTCTATATTCATCAATTTATTCGCACTGAAAACCTAGAAAATAATAATAAATAGGAGAGATTTTAACGTATTACTATACGTTAAAATCTCTCCTACACACACTACAGTAGTAGGTACACTTATACCTATTTCTATTGGTAAATTGTTGGCATATAATCACACGATGTAGGTAAACTTGCCGGTAGAACTTAACTTTTGGTCTGCATGCCCTCCGCTCCGCTCCGCATGATGCTGTGAATTCAGTTACTACCTACGCCACGATGGATAATTAAACTAGCCATTCTCACATGGGGTCGCTCAGCCATCGATTGTCCTATTAAATTAGTAACTTGCAAACCTTTTAATTTGTAAATAGAAAACTACAGATGATAAATATCGATTGGAAAAATAAACACGTTTTATAATTTGCCTATTGTGATTAAAGAATCAATTCATGGATTATAAGGTACTATTTTTTATTGTATGTGTAAATAAATAACAACAAAAATGCTTAGAACCTAAGCTTTAACATTATTTTGAGTTAAATAATTTCATATCAACAATAGAATCCACCCGTTTTTTTTCCGGTTCATTAGGAATGTTCCCGAATATTTTCCCATTTTTGGGAATAAACCCGGGTGGAATCCCAACGCTAATCCTGATAGATACCACAGATAAGTCAGAGTCTACCATATATACAGTATCAAACGGAAGTCGCGCTATAATAACCCTTTGTTCCGAATTGCGCTAAAGCACTATTAGCACGAATCCATATAAATGCAACAGGTAGGTAAAGAAACCCTATTTTGTGTAATATTAATTGTGACTATTATATTTGGTCGGTTTTACGCTGTCAGTGCTTTTAGCGCAATTCGGAACGTAAGAATATTTCAATTTACTTTACTTCAATCGTCGGCCCGGTCCGAGCCGATGACAAAATGGCTTTTCTGTGTAAATAACGAGCGGATGTAAGGTTATCGTATACCGTTAAAAAACTTATGAGATCGACCATAGATATTATTTTGAACCATTACTTACTTTGTTTAAAAACATTGAAATAGTAAATAAATCAATAGAATAGATTAGTTTGCTTATTGGAATGATATTTTTATTGTAAATTAGCGAAATATGAAAAAACAAATTACATTCTCATCAAAAAATGAAAAATATAAAATCATCCGCGTGTGAAATCACTAGTAGTGATTCACTACCATCAAAATTAAATATTAAAACTTATGGAGGAACTATTTTGTCCTTATGTTTAAGGCTCCTTGTCTATCATTCTTAGTATAGAAATAAAAACGATCGAGAGCGCAAATTAAAATTACTCCAAATAATACTAGCTCTTGAGTTCAAACTCGACTACAATAGTGTAGCGCACGGAACGGCAACGTCGCGCTTTGCCTGCTTCCGAGCCATTATTTTGAATTTCTTGGCGGGAAAACAGGTTTTGGCTTATAATTATGAAACCAAGAGGCCCAGAGATTTGAAATTAAACATCGTGTGTGCTGCTATTACAACGAATCATTTCATGTTTAAAATGAAACTCTAACTTATACAGTTACTCTAATTTACCATGTGTAAGCTGGAGACCCATGTCTCCAGCTTACACATACTTATCGGTTCATAGCTCTTAAACTATTCAAGATTAAGTTTTGATATAAGGTGTAAGTGAATTAGTGTCAGATATTTTTAGGAGTAACTCAGAATATCACATGGATCACATATAAGATAAATTTAAAATTATAGAACAAACTTTAATTCACGCACCAAGTAATATGATATTATAATGAACAGTGTAATATGATTATTTGATTGCATTAATGTAATTCTGGAGAGGCTAGCGTTGTGTGAGTAGTCTACTTGTGGTGTTTGGGTTCATGTACAGGATAATGTAGATTCTTTATTTTAAAACTTTTTATTTTTCGATTTTTTTAAGTTTGTTCTATAATTTTAAATTTATCTTATATGTGATCCATGTGATAGTCTAAGTTACTCCTAAAAATATCTGACACTAATTCACTTACACCTTATATATTTGGAGTCGAATGCTGCAATTCGACCGCGAATTTTGAGGTATAAATTATGATCGTATCTTGAGTAATTACGAAGATACAGCTGTGCAAGCCAGAGACATGGGTCTCCAGCTCGCACATAGTTTTACGATCGTAGTTTCAACAGTATTTCAGTGTGATGGCTAGTTTTTTTGGCTATCATTGCTGTCATTATTAGTTAAATTTCTAACTTTATTCTGAAACCCTAACCTTACTGGTTTGCCTAAACGGCATGTGTCAGCTGGAGACACGTTTCGTCGGCTGACACACAAAAAACACCTCATAGTAACGAAGATATGATTGCTGCAATTATATGACTGGAACGTTTCGATGGCTCTCATTATGCGTTAAACTATGGCAGGCTTAGAATTCGTTTTAGAGTAATGAGGAAGCTGTAGACATGTTCACTGTTACCACTTGGCAGGACCATCGATTCTGAACTCTACTGCGAACAACTGATGAGATTAAAGCAAGAAGTTGAGAGAAAGCGGCCGGAATTAATCAACAGAAGGGGGTGGTTTTTCATCATAATAACGCTAGACCTCACACATCTTTAGCTACTCAGTAAAATTTAAGAGAGTTTGGCTGGGAGGTGTTTATGCATCCGCCGTATAGTCCTGACCTTCAGATTTCCACCTGTTTCGCTCTCTTCAGAAATCTCTAGGCAGTGTCAGGTTAACATCACGAGAGGACTGCCAAAACCACTTGTCGCGGTATTTTGATCAGAAGTCCCAAAATTTCTATAGCAATGGGATCATGTCCCTACCTACAAGATGGCAAAAAGTTATCGAACAAAATGGTACCTACATACTTTTGTTAAATGTAAATAAAGTTACTAAAACATGTTTTGAATTTTCTTAAAAAGTGCAAAGAAACTTTTTCCCCAACCTATTACAATACAGTTTCTCGATAAGAGGGGGCTCTTACAGGGCGGCGGCCGGGCTGTGCGTGGCAACGCTGGCGGCCGACGTGTGCGGCGCGCTGCTGACGGGGCTGGGGCTGCGCTCCGCGGAGAACCGCACCAAGTTCCGCTACTACCGGTTCGCGGTGCTCGCCATGGCGCTTGCATGTAAGTCTACTTTCACAGGTTTATTTTTAGTTTTCGAATCTTATGTTAAAATTGAGCCGCTTTCTTAGACTAAATCTACTGATAACTCACGAGACTTCTTTATCTATCATACTAAAACAAAATCTTAGGCCCGTTTCCTTAAATGATGCAATAGCATAATTCTTATTTGACTAGACTAGAAGTAGGCGTCATAAAATACGTCAATCTCAATAACATAACCTAACCTTTTTTTTTTGGTGCGCAGGAAAAATGCATTTCGCATACCTACCGCCGCGGGGGCAGCGGTAGGTTATGTGGGACTCCCTCGTCATCTTACAATGGCTTTCGCCACTGTGCCATGACGAAGTATCACCCACTAAAAAACCTGCGGTGTACCACGCAACGTATGCTACTAACACATGGGGACCCGTGTTCTGGTTTCCGTCCATGCATCACAAACTGTACGGCATGCTATGCCGGGCCTCAGGCATAAGGAATGGGAGATCCTGTACACATTGGATCACCCCAGACTGGCAAGACTGTGTAATGTGAGCTAAGGGCCCCGCCCCGCACCCACTAGTCCGCTAAAAGGGGATATCTGACCGCGGCGCAACGCCGTTTCCTCCTCCCTCTTCTACGACTTCGGATCGGGTCAGCAAGGGCTTAAGCTTCCCAGCCCGATCCGCGGCCACCGTTTGCGACGACATAGCTCCGCCACAAAAGGCCGCCCACGTCTAACGCCCTCTCGCTGCCCAGCATAGCTCGAACCATACTGGGAAGCGAGAGACACCACCGACCGCAGGGTTAGCACCCCGCGGCCAACCTACACCGCGTCTACAGCGCCACGGCAGCGTCAGGTCGCGGATTTTCTCCACGACCACCGTCTAGGCACCACGAGTAGGGAGTCATCACCCCCCGCAAGTGTCGCCCCAAGACGCTTCCACAAGCGGGCTGCCAACGTCCGTCGGGAGCGTCTCCTGCAGAGTTTAGCAGTGAGTTAGCAATAACCCGAAGGAAATTACAAACCCCCGTTGCCCAGGGTGAACCAGGACAGGGTGCTACTCCTCACACCCGATCGTAACCGAATGTAATTAGTAACACCGCGCCACACGTGGAGGTGACTCTGACACCCCAAGGGAAATGCTTTACGCATACCACTCTAGCCGCGGGGGTGGCCGGGGGTTATGTGGGACTCCGGACGTCTGAAGTGAGATGCCGTATTGCCGTATACCTACTAAAAACCTGACGGTGTCTAACGGTGCCATTAAGTGAGTAGAAGCCAGCGCCCCGGGCGTTTACCCCGGGCATTCGTCTGCAGTTCCACCTTTGGCTGTGGCTCGCTACACGCAAGCGCCACCCGGCTTTAGAAAGAAAAAATAGTTCTCCCCGGTCTCCAGCTAAACGGCGCGCGGGACACGCGCAACGCCATCACAGACCTCTTTCAACGGACGACCGACACCCCCGTGTCGGCCGTCCGTTGAAAGAGGCTCCTACGGCCCCCATGGCGTCGGCGGCGGATCATTGGGGCGTCAGCCGAAGCCTCTCGTTCCCTCTCCGCTGCTTTCTTCTGCGAGACAACCTTCTCACAGAAGGTTAGCACCACTTGGCACGCCTCCTTGCTGTCCACCATGCGGTTCACTACCGCCCCGACTGAGAGGTCTATCCCGATTTCCGCAATGAGGATTTTGCGCTCAGCTATCCAGGCTGGGCCTACCTCTAAGGTATGCTGTCCTGTCTTAGCGCTGTCCTCCCGACCAATCCTGCGTAGGTTATTCCCAAAACATCCATGGCCCGTCAGTATTTGGGTCAGGCCATACGAGATTTGACCGTGCTGGCGCCGCACCCACTTCTCCAGCACCGGGAAAATTCCCCTTACGGTACGGTGCCCATCTGCCCATACTTGCTGCGTTCTAGCTGGTAGCCACTTACGTAGGGCCGCCTCTTCGAATTTCATGCGCTCCGGCTGAAATTCCCGAAGCGTTGGTCTCTGACCTTGGGACCTTTGGTCTCCTCGACTCCAACCTAACCTAACTTATAATAAAATGCCCAAGAAAAATTGATCTTGATGGAAATAGGGAATCCGTGAGTAACAAGATACCAGACGATTATTTTACACACCCAAACCCAAGTAAATTTCAAAATAGTGAATTTTCAGTCAACTGAACTGGGAAACGAACTTGGGACTTGTTTGGGACTCGTAATTGCGTTCAAAGACGAATCACTGAGTTACTACGCCAATCGGGCTATCAAATGACAAGTCTAGTTTGGTCTTTGTTTGATTCACTTTTAGTCGTCGTTCTTGTGCCCAGTAAAACATGATAGCTGTTCTCATATAATATGATTATAAGTAGTTCCTTTAACCTTAACATCTCCTTGATAAGAGGGTCATGACATGACCTCCTTTTCCGATATACTCAAGAATACCAACAATCGAATTCCTTCGAGGATTATATGTTTATATTGTATGTAAACATGACAATGTTTTTTTGTTTCAGTAATGTGCATATTAATAGCACTAGTGATTTACCCGGTCTGTTTCGCAGCCGAATTAAATTTGGGTAAGTGTTTGTTTACCGTTTATAGAGAGAGTACAAGAATGTTCTATTCTTTTTAAATTTCTTAATAAATAAACCTCTAAGCAAAGGCATTTTAATGCGTTTAGGCAATAAATAAGAAGCACAAGTTTATAAATTTTTGCAGTAAAAGTAATGTGTCGTCCCAAAAAGTAAAACTTGAGTAGAAAGTTTTTTTTTCTATTTTAAACTATTTTAGCCTACAGACGGCCAGAACTTCTGCAGTGCGTTTTTAAGAGCCATTTCACAAAATAACGCATCTCAAGTTTAGGTAAATCCCGGCGTACGAACAGCGCGAGCGAGAGAGGGAGAGCACGAAGCAGCTACGATGTTTAAAATAGCGCGACCACTACATATTGATATTCGTACTTGCAACAATCAATTTTATTCTTGATAACAATTTTTGTCTGCCTATTATAGGTAGTTTTGATGCGGATGCTGCTATCAGTAGACATAATGATTCAAGATGAAGGTTTATATATTATGTTCAATACGTATTAGGAATGAAAAGCTGCTAGTATGATAATATTGTAAATTCAGAGAGT
This sequence comes from Anania fuscalis, assembly GCA_950371115.1. Classification (NCBI taxonomy): domain Eukaryota; kingdom Metazoa; phylum Arthropoda; class Insecta; order Lepidoptera; family Crambidae; genus Anania; species Anania fuscalis. The sequence continues at coordinate 11,006,742 of OX493335.1, read as the reverse complement.
AAAAAAAACATGTAAGTAAATAGCGTGTCAAAATGTATGAATCTTTCATTTTATTGTTCTTTTTAGTAAAATTACTTAATTTATAATGTGTTATTTTAGGTGGTTTTTGGAGATAAAAAATACTTATAATTTAATGTACCTAAAAGCAGGCTGCGTGCCAATCTAATCTGCTAATATTGGTTTGTAAGCATAAAAAAGTATATTAATTTATATCTAATTTTATTTACCTATTGATTTAAAACACATAAAAAAGTAGCAAGAATAGTTTTTACTGGAAATCATACTCCAAACTTTTTTTACGTTATAAAGGCTTCGAGACTACATATCAGCTGGTGATGAGAAGAAACAGTGCAGCTTAATCTTCGAAATGTTAGCCGTTTTATACAGGAAATATAGTTACAAAACATGTAGTAAGTGTGAGTTCAACAAGTCTGGTATTTTATAGAAAAAAAACATACACAAGAATAAATTACCAACTTTGTATGGTTTCAAGCTCGGAACAGCAAATACATTTTTGTTTCGAGTACTATACTAATGAAAATCACCTTTTAGGCTAATTACATAATATACTTTCAAAATAAGAAACTCTTCTATCAATTCATGGTCTATTGTATTAGTCAATATGCCCCAACCTTCTGCTTATGATATTAACTGGATTCATCAACATCATCATTATCTCATTATCATTAACGGTCAATTCCGGTTGCGTCCCCAAAGCTGTCGCTTTAGAACCTAGTGTTCGCTTTCCTTGTCTATCCCCTCTACTGTACTATCTTGATTAATATGGGTAAACTTTAAGACTCAATATCACTACGACTTATGGTAGTTTATGCTATCCCATTGGCTATAAATTTATTTGGATAATAATGACAATTATTTATGCTATAAACCCAGAATGGTTAAACTAACCACTTCAATTACCGAAATTTCATCTATTTCAGTTTTACTGGGTATGGCGTCACTCGCAACGGTACTAAACTCTTCCACGTGGTTTAGCCGGTTTCTTATTATAAAATTAAAATTAAAAATCAGCTCTCATAAACGTTTCTAAACATCCATGACTTAAATCCATAGCTTCTAGACAAATAAAATACTACATGTCGATTAGGTGATTATTTACCTTCAACCCCGGCCACGGCAAAGAGACAAAACGAAAATTTTAGTGTTACGCGGCCACCTGTGGGTAATTTGAGCTTTATAGGTGCAAATAATTTTAAATATTGCTACAAAAAAGACACACATTACATGAACCATTTTATTTATAAAAATGCAATAAAGGTACCTATACAATGTGATAGGGGCGGTAGTTCTAATCCGTTAAGGCTAAGTAGGATATCTAATTTTATCGACAAAAAAAAAAATTGGTGTGTCAAACTCCTACCCTCAATAAATAGCAGCCATTTTGTTTTTTTTCGAATGAATTCCGGTCTTCTTACCATTTTAGACTATAACAAGGTTTCATGTGCCGCAGAAACATGAGAGAAATAGCACAAGATAGCTAAAAAAACAAATTAACTGACCAATAACTTAATTTTTGATGATTAAGCCTTTTTCAGTTAGTTAAAAGACCATTTATAAATTTATTTTTGAAACAAAAACATAATTTTTGTATTTTTTGCAGATTACTTTTAAATAACCCCCATTAAACAGTTTTTTATTCACATTATTTAAAAATTATTTCATTTACCTATCTAACGATATCAAAATTGTCACTATACGTTAAAAAGTTTAGGATTCAACACTGTTTAATAAGGGTTGTTTAATTAATTTATCAAAATTGCGAAAGAAGTAATGAAATCGATAAGTATGTAGACACAGGTTTTCAACGATTGAAAACGTCATCAGGGACCTGATATTGCCTTTGTTACTATGATAGTAGGTTCTCTGGTGCATTGTACGTATTTTCTATCCTTATCGGCTACAATGATATCGTTTTACCTCTCGCTAGCACACAAAATCTACCTTCTTCTTGTTATGTAAAGTTTAATATTAGAATCGCATATTATATATTAAAAACACAAGTTACCTCGCTTCTGTAGCTTTCTATAAAGCTGCACTATTTTTACGTTTCTTTTTTTTTACACAACGGTAAAAATGATCTTAACGCCCCATCTTCAAAAGTTTTAAAACTAATATTTACTAATCAATTTTAAACAAATAAAACTAATGCTAAAAAATAAAAACAAAACAACGACCAAAACTTTACGGTCGCAGTATACATTCTGTCAAAAAAGTTTCGGGAATTGATGATTTGTTTATGGTTCCAAATTCAAAATTATATATTTTTTGTTGTTGTTAGATTGGCACAACTGTTTTCCATTTTGGCGCGGAGTTTGAGTTACATCTTATAATTAGATTAAATACAGTATTGTTTTTATTTATACCATATCTAGAGTGTATTGCGAATTTCATAATGGACAAAAACATCGAACAAAGAGTTTGTCTTAAATTTTGCATCGCCAATGGGATTTCGTGTTCGGAGTCTCTGAAAATGTTACAGAAGGCTTACGGTGACTTTATCAAAAACACGTGTTTATGAGTGGTACAAAGCGTTCAAAAGCGGTCGAGATGTGATGGAAGATTTGCCTCGCTCTGGTAGGCCATCAACGTCTGCTACTGAAGATAACATCGCAAAAGTGAAGGAAATAGTGACTGAAAATCCTCATTCAAGTTTGAGAGAGCTAGCCGTCGAACTTTCTGTGTCACACCAGTCGATTCGTACCATTTTAAATAATCAATTGGGTATGAGACATGTTGCCGCTCAGCTAGTCCCAAAAGACCTGAATTTTCTCCAACACCTCAATCGTAAAAGAGTCGCTGAGGACATTCTAGAACGAGTCAATTCCGACCCAACATTCATGAAACGCATTGTTACTGGTGACGATGACGAGACGTGGGTTTACGAGTTTGACATGCAAACTAGTCAACAAGCTTCGGCGTGGCGCCTTCCAACTGAACCGAAACCGAAGAAACCGCGCCAAACTCGATCGAAAGTCAAAGTCATGTTGACTGTTTTCTTTGACTGTAGCGGTGTTGTGCACTCAGAATTCTTGCCAGAAGGTCAAACGATAAAAAAAGAGTATTATTTAAGCGTCATGCGGCGTTTAAGAGAGCAGATTAGACGAAAAAGGCCAGATTTGTGGAATGAAAATTCTTGGATTTTGCACCACGATAATGCGCCTTCCCACAAGACCATCATTGTGAACGAATTTTTGACCAAAAACTCAACAAATACCATCGAGCAGCCACCTTATTCACCAGATATGGCTCCAGCCGACTTCTTTCTTTTTCCTAAACTCAAATTACCACTTTGTGGCACCCGGTTTCATTCGGTAGAAGACATAAAGGAGAATTCGCGGCGAGAACTGAACTCGATTCCGGTAAAAGCGTTTAAAAAATGTTTTGGTGATTGGATTATTCGTTCGCGTAAGTGTATCGCTTCTGAAGGAGCATACTTTGAAGGTGATAAAATAAATTTGGATGAATAACTAACATTTTGTGTATTAATAATCTTTTCCCGATACTTTCTTGAAAGAGTAGTATAGTATAATCTGAGCTACGCTCGGAGAATCGCGAGCAGTACGGTGCGATAAAAACTGACACAGGTCCTACCTCGGAGAACGCTCGCACCGTACTTAGGAACGCGCGTTTGTGCATCGTAATTTATTTAGATTTTGGGATGTTTTCATTTTCGTTTTTAGGTTGATTTACTGATTGAATCTTCAATAAAATTTCATATTTTGATTATATATAGATCATTATACTATTCTCTCATCAATTTTAATTATAATTATGCTTTATTTTTAACAAGAGATCGTGGTAAACTAGCGCCACTTTTACTAGTATTGTGATAAATAATACGAATAGTTGTACATGAAACGTCAACAAGGTTATATGCCTGATGTTTTAGCATTTTTAACTATCTATAATAATACATTTTAATATGAGTTTTAGGTATTTGAAGTTGACAAGGATAAGACATTTTCGTAAATTGAGGTGGCGAAATGGATCATTTTACAAAAGAAAAAAAGGCTTTTGCAAATGCGTTACATGAAAGGAATATATAAAGGACTGGGCAATGATTTTTCATGTGTTTACCAGTCTAAAAATCATTTGGAAAGTCGTAAGTTAGGCGCTGGAAAAGTTAGGTTTCGCGCTAAAAATGTGAAATGGCTCTTAAGTCTTTATTTATAAAGTGCACGCCACACTAGAAGCGAACCAAAACTATAATAATGATCGTTTCGCTTCGCTATTGTCGCCCAACGAACTACTACTATGCGTAGATAGTATATAAACTCAATTTAAGAGCTTATCTAGATTGCGATGTGTTTGTATGAACAGGGAACAGGTCAGTGTGGGAGTTCGGCTGGGCGTACGGGGTGGGCTGGGGCGCCGCCATCTTCTTGTTTGGCGCCGTGGTGCTGCTGCTGTGCGACAAGGAGAGCGAGGAGCTCTACTTCAAGCAGCGGAAAGTGAGTCGCATAATATTTACAACACAACACGTTTTATAAAATACCTCAGTGCCTAAAGACGAAAGTCTACAACCAGTGTGTGTTACCAGTGATGATATATGGCACATTGGCACACAAACGTGACCACTAACTATGGGACTTATAAGGAAGCTCAAAGTTGCACAGCACGCTATGGAAAAGGCTTCGGTGTTTCTTTGCGAGATTAAATCAGAAATGTGGAGAATCCGTGAACGAACAAAAGTAGCTGACATAGCCCGACGGATTAGCAGCTGAAGTGGCAGTGGGCGGAGCATTTGTTTTTCCCTTAGCGAAATCCCAAGCCAATTGACCTTTCTATAGCTCGCTAAGAATAAAGGAACATGGAGTCGGTGGGCTAGTTTTACTGTCATGTTCCAAGTTTCGGCTCCGTAGGTCATCACCGCATAGTAGTTAGAAACTCTGATTTTGTGTCACGTCACTTTTATTCAAAAATTTTGAAGACTTTATCATCACAAACACCTGAGTGAAAATCCCGCATTGATACTTCTAGTTTTAAAAAAAAGCCAAATTTTGCCTATATCCGGGTTAGGGATATTTCGTTTATATCATTTTCAGCATCCGGATATTAACAGGACACCCTGAACAAAAATACTAATTCGTTAATAACTTCTGTATAACCCTTAATTAGCACATTAATTAAATACTGGTAATAAAAGGCAATTTTATGTGTCGATTAATGTTTAAATCATTTGCTAATACGCGAATTTGGATCAAAAAAATAAAAATCAAAAATGTGAAAACATTAAAAATATCGATTATTAAACATATGACATGCACGAAAATTTGTAGGGAGATATCTATTCATTAGTAGAATAGTTATGTAAATTCAAAATTTCATTTACTAGTTCACTTTTAACTTTTAAACAGTATTTTTATGAATTTTGTAACCCGGATATTGGCAAACTTTGGCATTTAAAAAAAAAAACAAGAAGTTATATCAATGCGGGAGCTTCACTCAGGTGTTTGTGATGACAGTCTTCAATTTTTTTTTAATAAAACTGACGTGACACACAATCAGGGTATCTAACACACTGTGCACCGGTAGGACGCACTGATCGAATACCTTGCTTTTCAGGCATTGTGGCAGTGGCAGACTGAATCGTGACGTATTTTTATTGTATGACTTGTATTATTGCAGGTGGTGCAGGCGGAAGGTGGTGGGCGCCCCTAGGGCCGAGGGCGCCTGCCCGACCTGGTGCCGTGAGGCGCGCCCCGGGCCTAGGCCCCCCCCGCACCCACGCACTGAGGGGCCCTGAGTGACTGCACACTGTTCGCCCCTTACAGTGCTCTGTGCCTTAGCTACACGTGACCCCGGGGGTACTCGAATAACGACCTTATTTATTGATCGATTATTTAAACTACCTCTCAGTAAGTTTTTACTGTACGGAGTGTCTTTGAACTCCTGTTAGATTAGTACATAGATACAGAGCACTGTTATAGGGTCCCTTACAGATATGTGAATGCGATCGTCATACAGTACAAACTCGGTAGTTCGACCGCCCCGCCACTCTCGGCGCGGGTGGCGACTGCCGGGCTCGGATCGTTCGGAAGATCTCGAACGGTTGCACGGATAGCATAAATCTTTTGTTATCGAAAGTTCATAGTACTTCGACTGACCAAAATTGTGCGTCGACTGAATTTCTGAATCTCATTTTAACGCGTTACGAATAAAATCGAAACGGACCTTGCTATTTGGCCATATTCAGAGCGAGTGCTATGATTTATGTCACTTTCGTTCGGATAGTGCCGCGTTTTGTTCAATTATTGAAGGTCGTTGCACGACGGGGCGACTCGTCAGCGCATCGACTGATAATTTAGCTTTAAGTTTTTAAACGAGTGAGAGCAAGCCTCTTCGGGGCCATATTTTTGTTTAACGCTTCTAGACCTAAGTTCGTTTTACGGTATCGTTTATCTCGTAGGGACTGCCGCGCCGGCACGGGCGGAACACATTCGGACCGCGTCCCGCGTACCTCGAATGTAATCCGTTCCAAAGAGCGTCGCTAATATTTATTCGCTTTAATTTATGAATTCATTAGTGGATAGTTTAGTATGGTTGCGTTGCAGTATGCAGTATCCGTGCGCGTGTGCGTGGGTGTGTGGGTGTGTGGGTGTGAGGGCGTGCAGGGTGGGCAGGTGCGGGCGGGCGGCGGCGCCGGTCGGGCGGGCGCTCAGGCGCCTGCGAGTGACGCCGAGTGCGTGCACTAGTGCAGTGAGTGAGACTAGCGCGAGCGTGACTAGCGCTAGGCGCTCAGCGTGACACATTCCCCGCGGACGCGGTGCGTTCGCGGCTATCGGCTACGACTATGCGAAGGAATTATTACGTCAGTTTCGATTGAAGTTACCTTAGTGCGGTTCTCTCGCCACTGTGTAAAATCTATTTTATTAATGTTTATACTATCGTCGTATAAATGTACCGATCTATTTAAATCTTATTTTTTATCCTCTCGGTGATATTTAGAATCTCTTTCAGTATTATTTATTATGAAGTTGCAGAATTTATAATGAAATACCTAATTTGGAATTGAATATAATTTAAGAATAAACATTATATTTTCTTAATAATTTACTTAAAGTGAAGGTATTCTCTAACAGAAACGATATTATTTATCTTTGTAATAAAGTGTTATGACAGAAATGTTTAATGTAAGTGTAATATTAATGTTGCAGTCGGCACGATCGTAATACACGCATTGTTTGTTAGTAACAAAAATCCGGTGATTTCAGTTGAAAGTTCCGACGATGGATTTTGTAGAAATAGTGTGTATCTCGTATATTCGTAATCTGTATTATGTAATTAAATTTATAATCTCTTGGTTATGGCTTTAATTTTATAAGTTGTGTATTACAAACACATTTTGTGATAGTTCGGTAGCTAACATCAATCAAGGCCTTTTGTAAAATAAATCTGAATTAATTTTGAAAAAAGGCTTTATTTAAAGACTATTTTAGAATTAAATGTTTTGGTAATTAAATTTAGTCATTAATCGTACACTAATCTTGTCATATAATTGTATAATGTTAGGCCTCGGGGATCGTTGGCACTTGCTACGAAGTTGTCAATTGAACCGGTTCATAACTCGACTGTTTTACACTAATATAATTTTAATGCACACGGCCAACTATTTATTTACGTAATTCTTACTGATCGTTAAGAATGTTGCAGAACATGCCTCGTTCAAAGATGACCATGCAATTAGCATTTTTAGTATTATGATCTTCAAAACCCATAGTTATAGGTGACAATGTTAAAAGTGTACACATACAAATAGGGTTCTTTTCGAACCCCCTTTTCTCATAGGACAGGACTCATAAATTCATTTAAGATGTCAAAATTCAAGCATAATTTAATGAGAATAAGATGGTGATCCCAATTAAAAAAGTTGTGTAAGTTAACAGCTGAATCATCCCCTGTAATTAAGCGAGATGTTTATAAAATCAGACGCGCTATAACAATCTTGACTAAAATGGAAGAAAATTAATACTGAACCCTCGATCCAAGAGATTGTGTTGCACTTATTGTGTAAGAATTGTACACTTTACCTTCCAATTTTTTTAAAAATCTATAACTACGGGTTTGATTTACACTGCCATTGTATGTTATTGACCCCTTATTGATATTTTGTAGTTTATTTAAGTTTGAAAATAATCATAAGAAATGTTTAAATGAACCTTCTTTTTTTATTTATTATAAGTGTACATTTAACAGTACTAATAACCCCTTTAATATAATTATTGAATGACATTAGCTACTTATTTTTATGCACCATCATACTGTATTTTATACATGGGCAATTATGAAAAGTTATACTTTAGTATTTCTGTTCTATTTTTTATTTTTTGTATGGCATCATTATGTATTTAATAATAAATAAAATTTACCTGATTAGATATAATATTAACCTCTTGGTTGATTCTGAAGGTAATTATTTCATACTAACAAGTTTTTGTGATTGCCCGGTATAACCATAATATAATGTCCGTTTTCTTAGCCAAATTAAAAGTCATATCAATGAGATTCAATAAAGTACCTAGTGAAAAATTTGAGTTGATTTCATTCCCTTGATCCCTAATTTAGCCACCAAAAATCATTTAAAGCAAATGCTCTGTATGAGACAATTAAAAAAATGCATGCTGACTAACAAATAAGTTTTGTGAAAGCGCGTGGAATCAAATACATGTATAAAAAAATAATTATGTATTAATTCAGTTTGAACATTTTATGCTTTTTGTACAAAAAAACCAAAACGACAAATCATTAGATTAACATCACTTATAAAATAACCGCCTTATACATCGGCGGCAATGAATGTTTTCAGATTTTAAATCTGCACAATTTTAAATTGCGAAACATAATTTTAATTCAATAAAAACATTGGGCATCTCAATTTAAAACTAAAATCAGGTGTTATTTAGATTCGTTAGTTTAAACTTCCACGCCGGTAATCTCTTTAATGCTTTTCAGAAGTCTAGAGTTGCCATCCTTGTAATCAACCGGTTGCGCGTTCATAACAACAGTCTTCAATCGGGTCTCATCCTGTGAATTTAAAATAGGAGCGTTAGAATTAAAATTCGGTATGCAAAGAAAAATATAACTACTTTCAAAATAATTTTAAGATTTTACCCTTTTCAATTAATAAAAAACTAAAAACCGACTTCAAAATGAAACTAAAAAGCGAAAAATAATATTGACTAAAACATACCTAATCAGTTCTTTTTGGAGTCGGTGCCAGCCATCGAGAGTTAAAATGTGCTCATTCGCACCGACTCCAAAAAGAACTGATTAGGTATGTTTTAGTCAATATTATTTTTCGCTTTTTAGTTTCATTTTGAAGTCGGTTTTTAGTTTTTTATTAAACTTATTTTATTTCACAATTTTAAGTGTTAAGTCCTCTATTTTTCCCCTACTAACTCCGCCAAAAATGACTTTACAGCAAAGTGACCTAGACAAATGTTGGTCTTCTGTAGACCACCCATCCAATGGTATGATAAAAATAAGGTGTTATATTGGGTCAATTTTTCGACGAAAATTTGCAAATCTTAAGGAAAGGGTTTTTCTACACTCCAACCAGAACGGCGGCTTGGTTTATGGCTATTTTGGTGTCGTAACCATAGGATAAGGTCTTGCGTTAAATACCAAGTCAATATAAGAAAGGAACTTTTACATTTTTTTTCGTTACTGGGTGTGCGGGTAGGCCCCCAGTAAATAAAAATTGGCAGTCTGGTACCTCATAAGCTCCACGTCTGCTCAACACACTGCGAAATACGTTCTGTCGACAAATTGCAGTATTATCTTCTAACTCCTATCCGTTAAGGAGTTCTGTGGCTTCCATCATCAGGTCAGCAACATGACATGATAATTACCAGACCCAAAAATCAGCATTGAGTCAGAAAATATATGCAAAACATTATGGGTGCCTATAAAAATTGAGGGTTGCCCTCGATTTCCCAGGGATCCCATCATCAGAATCTGACTTGGTGTAAATGGGACCACCTCGGGAGTATACCCTATCAAACTAAAGAAAAATTTTTGAAATCGGTCCATAATTGACGGCGTAATCGCGTAACATACATACAAAAAAAAAAAAACAACATTCAGACGAATTGAGAACCTCCTCCTTTTTTTGAAGTCGGTTAAAAAGCATAGTGCGAGTACAACAAAAAGGCCGCGTCGCTTACTTTTCTAAAAATGTCAATGTTAATTTTTATTACTTTTTGATCAATTTAAGTGACTTGGTTGTTTTGTGCAAATCGTACTAGGCACCCTGCTATTTACATCACTAAGTCCCGGCCAAACCATGGCGGCGCGATGGCGTGCGTGGTGGCGTTCAGCCTGTCGATTCTGTAAACAAAACCGCGCTCACTTCGTCGCTGCACTCGCTCATCAACTATAAATAATATGAACCTTCTTACTAACAAGATAGAGGCTATGTTCGTTTGTACGACTAAGTCGAGTTTTAGAGCGAGTCCTTTGCGTTTTTCTTAGAGAATCGACCGGCAGATCGTGCAATAGCATTTGTATCGACGAGATTATACCGGTGCGTTCGCAGCACCTGCGTGCAGCTTGACATACATCGTTTGCACGCGCGGATAGGGCATTTGACGTGACAGTCTCACAGACAGATGATGCGCTACTATGGTAATATAAATAATTACGTTTAAAGCTTTTTCCGATGCATTTTTTTCGATACGCAATGAGTGAAGCCAACTAGCTTTTTTCTTTTCTTCATTTCAAATAGCTTTGCTCGAGTAACCGCGTTGGAATTAATTAATGTGAAACTCAGTAAATTAATAAAAAAAAACTCTACAAAAATTATTTGTTTATTTAGTAAAAGGGTTTAGCTTTTATATTCGTAGTATATCTGCAAATAATCTGATAAACATTTGTTAAATCATAATTTCTACAATATCATTAGATACCTTTATTTATGACTATCATTTTGAATCTTCTTTGACTTCATTCATGACTAATCTCTTTCTTGTTAGGTTTATACCAGGGTTGTTGCTGATCCAGGTTTATTTTAATATCAGCTGATGCTGATGCTGATTTTCTAAAATGAATATCAGCTGATGCTGATTTAAATAAAACATATAAAAATATACAAATTTCAGTAGTTAACTACTGAAATTGTTGGTAAAACTGATAATTTCGACGGCATTTCGACTGCAAGTGTTTGTTTACTAATCATTAGAGCGAACAAGTGACGGACGACGTGCGAGATACGATCTTTGATTGGTCAAATAACCCCGCCGCGAAAGCTTAAGCCCCGCCTCTAACGGTCATGTCACGACTTGAATATCAGCAATAAAATCAGCATTGATTAATACGGATGCTGATATTCGCAACAACCCTGGTTTATACGTCCGAGCGAACGATACATTTTCGTGCTAGGCCTCCTGAACGCGTAGGTGTCCGCGTGTTTGGTGTGAACTGGCCTGCACGCCCACGCCCCCGCCACCGCCCACGTGTTGGTTTGGCCGAAACTTTACAAGATGACGTTTCTTTTTACAAAAATAATTTGCTATTCATACGACCTCATCACGGAGAAGCTTACATCCAACGTCACAGAGTTTACGTGTGTCAAGTCGAAACATTTCAAAAAATAACTTTCTGTTTAAAAAAATATTTTAGTCAAAACTAGTTTCTTTAATTGGTTTATACTTTCATAAACAAAAACGCATAAAATCAGTTTCCATACCTAATTAATTAAAGTACCTTAATTATCTTTCAATAATTTGTGATAAATGTAGCATCTGATATTCGAACATATACTGTGAATATGTGGCATCTGTCTCATTGCTAAATCGCCAGCATTCTAACGAAAAAGACTTACACTGAAAGTCTCCATTTTAGTTCTGAACTTGAAGACGAAGGTGCGGAACTTGACATCTTCGAAGAGCTGCGCGTAGGCCGGCTTGTCGTAGTCGAACATCTGGCCCACGTCGGCGGCGGCGCGGCCCAGCATCGCTTCTGCCGCCTCATTGAACGCAGTGATGCGCTGGTCGCCCGTCGGGTCTGATACGTTCGCCTATACAATAATAAATAAATGAACAACGACAAACCATTTTCTTTTCTCATCACCAGAGGATATGTAGTCCCGAAGCGGTGTTAGGGAAAAGCGATATTTTAAGGTGTATTTTGGTCTCGGACCAAACACACTGGCGCCATCTGAGATTATATTTGGCTATGCTATGATTCATCATCGACAGAATCAGACGATCTATATTCTCTACTAAACCTTGTCCGTAAGAACAAATTCGCGGTAAACCTTAAGCACGAATTTATAAGTTAATGAGATTCTAGGCACCTGCCGTCAAAAATCCTTGCGCGAGTTAACAATCGGTTTGTGGATCACATGCACTACGCCAGATATTCGAACCGCACGTGTTTCGTGGCCTATTCGGCTCTTCTAGACTTGTCTAAAAACTTAAGGTTTTGTTCTTAGGCTTAAAACGCACTAAAGACGCCTAGCCGAGCGTTTGCAACCACCAACGTGGTTCGGGCTCTCAGCAGCATTTTCGGGCCGCAGGCGAAACAAGACACCATACCATTACACCATTACGCAGATAAGCACGCCTCTGTTTATTCGCAATCGAAGACGCGATTCTCTCTGAACAGGATACGAACTTTTGTGGTGCTAACTAAGAACTGTTTAAAAGACAATACTTTTTACTAATACCTATCATATTTTTTTCTTTTTGGTTTAATCTTAAATACATCTTACAATTAAAACAAAATGAACTTACCCCCAACAGCAGCCGGTACTTATAATTAGGGTACTCTCTATTGCATTTCTCGCATCTAAACAGTCCGTTCTCCTGGTCCACCAGCTTCTTGTTGCACTGTTCCTGCGGGCAGGCCTTGTAGACCGCGTTGTCGCTGAACGTGAACGTAAGCGCGCCCACTAGGCTGAAGTAGTCGCCCTTCTCGCCCGAGCCAAGCTGACGGGATTCGGCCTCGGCGAATGTTATCCACTCGTTGCTGCCGCCCGTGTACATTCCGGATCTGGAAATATGAATAAAATAAATAAAAATTGGACAACGTCACATAAAATTGCTCTGATCCTACTAAGGTAAGCATTTGTGTTATAGAAATAAAAAACAATGACGGTACAACCACTCCTAGACCTGAAACGATATACAAAAGGTGGTTTTCTACACTGACCCGATCCCCCGATCGGACTCGAATCGAACCCGGGAGCTCGGAGATGGCAACGCCAAGTCCAGCGTGCTCACCTACGACCTCTTGAGCACGCGGACAAACCGAGCGAGATATATAAGAGAATTAATGATCGGGATATGCTGCAACTACGTGTTGTGGTTTGTATTTTAAGAATTTAAATTTTCTCCGAATTACATAATTTAATTAGTAAGAAACAATGTTTACAAGATAAAATTATATTAAGAGCGTACAGAACACATGATGACAGAACAGATGACACACGGAACATAAACATGGCCTCTCACTATATTAAAAGTCTTATAAGGAAGCTCAAGGTTGCACAGCGCGCTCTGGAAAGGGCTATGCTAGGTATTTCTTTACGAGTTCAGTCAGCCTGTGACCACGGTCGGTGTAACCCGATCGAAATGTCGGACAAAAGAGGTAACATTTTGTACCTTAATTATGATCGCGTTAATTCCCGTTTCATTGAGTTTAAATTTCTTTACGAGATCAAATCAGAAATGAGGAGATCCGTGAACAAACAAAATTCGCTGTCATAGTCCGACGATTAGCAAGCTAAAGTGGCAGTGGGCGGGGCACATAGCACGTAGAACTATCGGCCGTTACCGATGGGGCAGAAAGTTTCTGGAATGGAGGCCGCGTACCGGCAAGCGCAGCGTGGGATTTCCACCTACAAGGTGGACAGACGACTTGGTAAAGGATGCAGGAAGCCGCTGGATGCAGGCCGCTTCCAACCGGCCAATCTTGAAGTCGCTGGGGGAGGCCTATGTTCAGCAGTGGATGTCCTGTGGCTGAAATGATGATTATGATAATATTGATAGTTGTACAAGTAGTATTGATGTCTCACTTGGCGGAGATGTTGACGGTGTCCATGTCGGCGCCGCCGTTGTCGTACCAGCCGCGCAGCGCGTGCGCGGCCGGCGCGTCGGGGTTGAGGCGCAGCATGGTGCTCGCGAGGCACGACAGCGACTTGCTGCCGTTGAACTCCGTCAGCCGCGCGCCCTAAGCGAGTTATATTGCTCAAATTCAATTAAATTCAAAATTTCTTTATTCTTTTCCAAATCAAATTTTACATAGTTTTGGGACTCCCCTTTTAAGGATTCCGCTCTTTCATAATCCAGAATACAATATTTTTTTAAACATTCCACCTACTTAAAACTAAGATCTGTTTTATGGTTGCGTGTGTCTGTGTGTTGTTGTCTGCCTGTCTGTTTGTGTGTGTATGTTTGCGTGTGCATGTATTAATGTCCGTGTGTGTATTGGGCGTGCATATGCCATGTAATTATACAGGGTGTACTAAAACTAGGACAACCTGGACAACTCGTTGAAACGTTATTTGCAATTATTTGAAATAACCAAATATTAGTGATTGTGAACAATATCTCGATCACGGTGATATTGTATAGAATGGAACATATGTACGTAACAGCCCAAAGCATGGCCCACATTTAGCAAAAGGCGGCAATTTTGAATACATGCCATATCAAAAGGCGATGTTTGTAAACATCATTACATTTAAGAAACAAAATACCTTTGCTAAGATCACTGGGTTGGTGCTTCCTTCAAACTTTTCGGCTTCAGCTCCCCACAATGTCAGGGCGACCTGCAAATAAAATTCACTTTTATAACAAGTTCAAAACTTACTAAGTTAAAAACTTAGTTTATTAACGACTATAAATATCAAATGATACATACTGCGCCACCAGAAGAATCCACCAGCATTACATCTCTTTTCTTTAAAAGTTTTCCTGTACTTTTAGCTGTAAGCTCTTGAAGGTCTCCCGCTGATTTGCATACACCGATAACATCTGAATCAATTAAAAATACATTATTGATTAGAAGTATACAATACAAGTTGTGGTAGTGGTAGCTCAGTGATCGGAGTGTTACGTTACAGTCGTGCGTCGGTCGTGAGTTTGGATCCCAGCACATACCTCTAGCTAGATTATACGAAATATTATACGATGGTCTGGTTCTTCTGTCTAAAGGTGAGTACTGAACGCGGCGTTACGAAGCGTAATGATATAAAAACTAGCGGCACAGATATTAAAAGCTGTGCGAAAGATGCGCAGAAGACGATTACGATTACGTGATTGGCTAGTTGTGCGACGCGCCTGCACTGCTGGCTGTAATTGGTTGTTAATAAATATAAATAAATAAATATTGGACAACATCACATACATTGCTCTGATCCTAAGGTAAGTAGCCAAAGCACTTGTGTTATAGAAATCAGAAACAACGACGGTACCACAACACCCAGACCCAAGACAACATAGAAAAGTTTGTTTCCTACATTGACCCGACCGGGGATCGAACCCGGAACGTCAGAGATGGCAGCGCCATATATAGTCCGGCGTGCTCGCCTCTCGGCTACGGAGGTCGTAAGCTCCACGCACACGCGTCTCTGATACAAAGATCGTCTCGTAAAATGCGCAAAGCGATCCCCACTCTTTGCCGCAGCGCTTAACATCGGTGCCGGGAATTGTAACATGTTACAAAGCGAGCATACGCGCAGTCACAAAGGGTAAACAAAACAATTCTCCACTTATCGTTTACTCAGTCGAGTCGCCAAGAGTGGATGTGGCACAAACGTCGATTTTAGGTATTTTGAGACTTGGATTTGTTTCTTGTAATGGTTTAAAATCTGGCGAACAAAGTGTTCAAAATAAGCATATAACAAGAATTTTAGCAGACGGCGTAACGTAAACTGTTCGCTGCGAATTACACCCCATAACGCTGCTTAGTACCCACTTTAAGGGTTACGTAGGCAGGCTGTTTTCTTTTCGGACAGTTCTGTACATGGTGGCCGTTGAAGAAGGACCTTCCCAAGGATCTTCTCACTCAGGCTAGTTCGCATTAGAACCCCATACTAACAGGCATGCTCAGTTAATATGGAGTGCAAAAGGCAAAATAAGAATCATAAACTAGTCTTACCAATAATAGTATCTGGGCTTTTCTCAGCAATCATGTTGATAGGCACAAAGTCGTATTTGACGGTAGGTAAAGAGGAGGCATCTTCCATACACTCAGCGACAACAGTATCAGAATTAAATGTCATCTCATAGTCATTCTTGAGAGTTGTAAACTGCTTGTTTGCAGTTTTTAGCTGGCAGCGACTGATGTAGTATACTTTGTCTACCTGGAAATTGAATATTACTTTGGTTGTAACAACAGTTCTAGATACTTGAATTCTATCGAATAGTGCAACAACATATTATAGTATATTTAAAACAATTTGTCTATTGTATAATGCAAAATTATATTTTCGTAGTCAAAATTGGTTTATTAATTTGCTTTTGTCAATTAAGAAGAATATTTTTTATACATTCACCATAATATTTAATAAGAGTATCAGATACTAAGCCGATATAAATATGTATACTTAAGTCACCTGTATCATATCATAGAATTTATCACACTCGTTCTTGAAAGCTGTCGCCCTGATCTCGCCGCTGTCGTCGCACAGGTCCATACTGAACAACTTGCCTTCCCCTTTGGCGTTGCTCCACGTCCGGATTGCAGACTTGTTCATGACTCGAGCTTTTATCACCCACCTGGATTGAAGAATAAAATAAAAATATATATAAAACTAAAAAAAAAAAAACTTTGTTCAGGGGCAAAGTAATGTGTTTGAAGAAAATACTTTAATATGTTTTGTGAAATATTTTGCTGTCTTGACTTATAATCGACTTCAAATGGCAGTAGAAATTATGTCCATGCCTATACAGGGTTATTTCAAAAACATAAAGCTTGCATGACTAGATAGATAAACATCATAAACAACATTTGTTCTACAATATATTGGACAACATCACATACATTGCTCTGATCCTAAGGTAAGTTGCTAAAGCACTTGTGTTAAAGAAATCAGAAACAAGGAAGGTACCACAACACCCAACTCAATACATTAATTAAATGATTTCCAAGCTTTTTTTGTACTGTCGTGACATTTGTAAGTCTATGTTCCATTCACATACGAAAAAGGTGACGCGCGCGATGCGATGCACACAAAGATAAGAACATTCAAACGTAAAATTTTATTGATATTTATTTTTGTATGAAAGTAAAATGTGTCAAATTATCAAAAGTCTTAGAACAAAATAATGTCGTTAATGATGTTAGCTACCTAGTCTTGCAAGGTTGTTGATGTTTTACAAATAGCCCTGTTTATTGCAGCTAATGCTTAATATCAAATAAGGTTAAAAAAAAAACTTTACAGAAGAGTGAAAAATTCGCACAATACCAGTGGCAGAGACGCGCTCAGGCCGTCCTCTGCCTCATACTGAGCGAAGACCGTTTGAGTACCTACCTTAATTTGTTTAATTATTTTTGTAAGTTTACTATGTCTAGTTGTAAGGTTAATGTTTTTTTTTATTTTTGTATTTTGTAAGGTACTAAATAAATGTTTTTACTTCTATTTTTCTTCTTTTAAAAACTCTGATTCATGTAAACTATAAAATTCCTATTATACATATAAAAATCTTATTAAGTTAGGCATAAATATACTTTTAGTATGTCTAATACTTACTATCATTTGAGCTTGGAGTTGGCATCTTGATTATAAGTTGCAGTCTTGACAGCCAAATATTTCACAATATTGTTTCGATACTTTTTTTAAAGTCTAGATTTGTTGTTCTTAATTTTTTTTAAGGTGATCTCTAGGTTTGACTAATTTTAATTAATTTACAATAAATATTTTAAAAAGACTACTAGACTTTCTATGGTTTTATTACAATTATTTATCGAACACAAATTAATAACAGGGTGGTATCCACCCCAGAGATGGCAAGAGAAGCAAATGTCAATAGAGCAAGCGTTTGGAGGACAACATAAGGTTGGCTGGGCCAGTGTGTACTTGAATGGCGAAAAATTGAGAGAAATGGAAATCTTTGGAGGACAATGAAAGACAAACTCACAAAACAACATAAAGTTAAACAAATCATAATGTTGAAATATATAATAAACAAATTGTTTCCATAATCACACAAATTAGCTTGTCCCAAACTAAGCATAGCTTGTACTACAGCAGCTTTATAATGGATAAACATACTTATAAATGTTTATAAACAACCATGATTAAGGTACAAATGCTCGTGCTTAACACACAAACATAAGCCCCTCGTAGGATTAGAACTCGCAACCACCAGGCTTTGTAGTCCGGAGCGCGAACCACTACACCAGGGGGTTGTCAATGTATTACCTGGAATATAAAATATTTTCAACTTACTTATTTTGGTATGGACTCAAGCTGGCAATGGGATGGGTCATTTGTGACGACAGCATGCTGCTGTTCATTGAAGCATTCATGTTAGCGGTAGGTGCTGGCTTGGACATGGCCATGGGAGAAGCAGCAGGCTTGGGCACTGGCTGCATAGCCGGCTGTGCAGGGGCTGAGCCAGCAGACTCCTCTGTCCATGTCTGCGGGTTCCCTATTCTTTTGCCAACTTCTGAACCTGGTGTAAGGATTGTGATGTCCAAAATTATCATTACCCTCCTGAAATGGTCAAATCAAATGTAAAAAGGTACTTGTCTATATAAAAACATTGTCATACAATTACAGTTCTAATAGGATAAACATGTAAATACTCACTTTTCTCCTTTGCCTGTATTTTTCAATAGTGATGTCACAAAGCGATCTATTTGTACAACAGAATAATCAGACAGTTCTCCTGTGATTAATTTATCATTGAGCTGTGTGGCGAGCATTGCAAAACTGTGTGAGTGCTTCCCGTCAGACACAAGCAGCCTAAACCTTTCATTGGCACCACTACCCTGGATTTTCTTACTGCCTAGCACTTGCATTACAGGTTTGTCATAGTGACCGCCATTCATTATAATCTAAAAATAAACATGGTAAGTGTAGCCTTACATAATTCTGAATTATTATATTGATGAGTTAATTCAATATCAAACAACTGAATGTGACAAAACCAAAGTGCCCCATAACTTAAAAGATCAGAAACCACCAGTATGATAATAAATCACTTGATAATCAGAAGTTATTTATTTATTAACTTATTGTAATATTGCACATAATCAATACAATTGAACATTACAAACCCTGTAATGCTGGGGCTTCACCTGCATGACGCCTAACGTTCAAATAAAGGCATGATTAGCGTTAAACAAATTAAAGCATTAAGCTATGCGCTAAGTGCGTGGCCACACTTATTTGATGTTTGATTCTAGCGTCTAGCGACGTAGTTAGCGTGTGATCTGTGAGTGTGTCTTTTTAACATGTTTAGTGTAGTAGGCGTAGCCACAACAACGCACTAGACGCCCGCTTAATCCCTTTGATGTGTCAAAAGTTACCGCCGTCCGAGCTATCGCCTAACGTCTAATGTTATTGAAGCAAATTAGCACACAAAGACCGGCCACACCTGCGTACTACGTCAAATAAAGCACTAATTAACGACATTAGACGCAGATGAAGCCCCAGCATAAGGGTGTAGCAGTTACGTTTTCCACACAATCAGGTTTATTAGCTTCCTACGGTATTAACGAATTATTGTGAAGATAACCTGTCATACTAATTCAACACTAAGCACAATTATTAGTAGGCAAAGTACAAAAATCCGGTAGAGTTTCTATTAAATGGATCATTATTGTATTTATTTAAGTTTAAACATTAAATTCCATGTTGAGTCAAATGCAAAAACATTGGACTCAACATGTTGAAACTTGACGTACCTCCAACGAGCCTTCTGACAAATTGTAAGACATTATTATCCTGGAGCTGGAAACGTTGGATAAATATTTTTAGACACGATTTATTATTAATACCTAGTCACACATTTAATTAGCGGATTAAATTTAACAACAACAAATAATTCGTAGCAGCGTCCAATCAATTTTACCGCGAACAAAAAGAATGACAGATGTAATTAGTGATGTACGTTATTGATAAAAATTATTCGATTTTTCATTTCAGTATGGATTCAGTATGTAGTGATTTTAAGGTAATTTAAAAAAAAATAGTTTTTAGCAATAATTACCATGCTAGGTTTATTTATGATTTTTAATACTTGAAAAAAAATCATCCGCCTCAGGTAGCTTAGTTGTAAAAGCACTCGCCCGGTATGCGATGATCGTGGGTTCGGATTCCACCTGAGGCGAACGACTTTTTTAAATTAATAAAAATCATTAACAAAATATATTAAAGTATTTAAACTAATTAATAAAACTAATTTGAATATTTTTTTAACTGTAGTTATTTTTTATATTTTTTTGATAATTTTGACTTGATGACTATATTGTAAGCCTGTACAACGTATCTTTACTTTACACACACATTCACCTGTGACATTTTTCATGCATAGACACGCGACACACACACATATACATACACACGCAAACTCTGTGACGTAGCATTTTTTTGTATTTTTGTAAAAATAATGTCATCTTGTAATTTTAAGTGATGATAATAGCAAAATACATATAGTTTATAGCGTAAAATCTCCAACTAGAAATTAGCATGTTATAGTTTTCTTAAAATATCGAACCGTTTACGATTTTCATGTTCTTCATATTTTTGTAGTAGTTTGGAAGTATCAATAATACTTTAGAGTCTTAGTAAATGAGTTATTGAATGCATGTCTGCGTGTACGAAATTTAGTGAAGTATAATTGTGTAATACCAGTAATACCCTCTTTCTTAAGTGGGTTTATGTAACCTTTTGTGCGAATATTTAAGATCTTAAACCATAAATGTAAAAAATTATATTTATTTAATATTTTTTTTTAATTAGTAGCCTCAAGGCTTCGTAAGCGTTCTACGCTAGTAATACTTTTGTTTTGTCAAGTAGCAAATTAGGTGATAACTGTCAAACGCCTGAACAAATCTTCAGCAATGAATAAAAAAAACTACATAAACATCGGTCTATTCGTTTAGGAGCTACGATGCCACAAGACATATACACAAATACACAGACATACAGAGACATAAAATACACAGGCAAGGATTAGTATTTTCCTGTCCAAATGGTGTATCTACTAATCACATAACACTTGCACTTGACACCCACACTTAACTCTAATCAAAATAAGAACGGGCATTAACTTGAGTTGTTTTTTTAACTCTGATGCGAAGATGCGATACACGCATCTTCTTACTTAATTTAACAACTGCCGTGTCCCGTGACAGGACGAGTCACACAATATGATTAATAAGAATTTCTTTGTAATTTGTGACTACTTATGGACAGCGAAGTTTTTAAGAATATAAGTTTAGTCAAAAATGTCTTAAAATTGATTATTTTGTTTCTTGTTTTTTGATTAACATTAGTATACATTCAATAAAACTATGAAATAAATCGAACTGAAACATCACTAGAATCGAATTATTATAAAATGACATTTGTTAACTGACAGTGATACTACTAGTATTTATCCACGAAGGGAAAGGCGATGGTACAGAGCCATACAGCCAAATCTTCAGTTTGATATCTGACATGTCGAGGCTACGTTCTGTAATTAATTTTAAAAATAAATGAGGTGAGGTGACACACCTCATGTGAATCGTGATCCGTGATGAAACTTTGGTATGTTGATTGACGGCGAGCAGGATGCCTAGTGTGAGTTCCACATTAATCGCTTCACTGATTTTGTATGAAATACTTTTCGATCGATTTAAATATTTGGTTGTTTTGTCTCTGTAAAGCTTTGGCCAAACCAACGCGGGGGCGTGAGTGTGCGCGCGGGCGTGCGCGGTGGCGTGGGCGTGGGCGTGCAGGCCAGTTCACAAACACACCGGAGCGTAGCGAGTCTTACTTGTTCTGTGACCAAACACGCGGACACCACTACGCGTTCAGGAGGCCTAGCACGAAAATATATCTTTTGCTCGGATGTAACAAGAAAGAGATTAGTCATAAATGAAGTCAAAGAAGATAAAAAATGTTCGTCACAATGAATCTTTCTAATGATGTAGTAGAAATTATGATTTAATAATTGTTTATCAGATTATTTGCAGATACACTACGAATACTCGTAAAAAAAGCTCATATCTTTTACTAAAATAAACAAATAATTTTTGTACAGTTATTTATTTATTAATTTACTGAGTTTCACATTAATTAATTCCAACGCGATTACCCGAGCGAAGCTATTTTTACTAACACTATATGGTCTTGTATATGTTAGGTTGCCTGCAATAAACGAATTTTATTTTGTTTATTATTTATTTGAAGACGACGAAAAGAAAAAATGCTAGTTGGCTTCACTCATTGCTTATCGAAAAAAATAGTAGCTTTTAACGTAATTATTTATATTATCATAGTAGCGCACCATATCTGTCTGTTGAGCCTGTCACGTCAAATGCCATGTCCGCGCGTGCAAACGCTGAATGTCAAGCTGCACGCCGCCGCTGTCCGCACCGGTGTGAACTCGTCGATACAAATGCTATAGCACGATCTGAACGCCCACGCCCACGCCACCACGCACACCATCGCGCACGCGTTGGTTTGGAAATTAATTACCTAATATTGGTTCTACGGTTTAAGCTGGTTTAGGCGTGAAATCATAACAGACCGACAGATAGAGTTACATTCGCATTATTTTATAGTTTCTTGAAGTTCTGTTACAAGTAGGTAAATGCTCTAGTCTAGTCCATCCTTTCCCAATATTTTGCTAAAGACAGCATTCTAAAAGAGTGCGTTTTCAATATCATCTATCTATATATATAAAAATGAAACCCGTTTTCCGTTGTCACGGCATCACGCGTGAACGGCTGGACCGATTTCGCTTATTCTTTTTTTGTTGCGTTTGTTATTGACAGGAGAAGGTTCTTATGAAATAAAAATATAAGAAAAAGGCGCGGAAAATTAAAAAAAAAAATACAAATCTAAAGACAACGGGAACGAAGTCGCGGGCAACAGCTAGTTGGTCAATATTTAGGCACGGTATTAGGGCTCCGTACCCGAAAATACTCCGCTGTCCGTCTGTCTACTTGTCTGTCACCAGGCTGTATCTCAGAAATACCGCAGTCAAACATAATAAACACACACTCCAAACTTGCACACTTTACATGCGAGACAGATTTTTGGTCATGCGAAGTTATGAAATTCGCTTTTGAAGCCTCGATTAAATGTACTTATTCAACTTAGGTACTACTAAAAAGGTTGAAAATTTAAAAAATAATTTAGCTATTTGCCTTTAAAAGATTTTTATGTTTATTTTATTCAGTACCTAACCTCAGAACAAGTGTTTTTTTTTGCCGTTTTTATAGAGAATGGTACGCGAGTCCGTCTCGCACGAAACGCAGCCTTATAGTATGGTGTTTTTCTTCTAGCTAGGAGTAGTTATGCTCGGTCTTCATCTGCGTGACGCCTAAAATAACTAAGCTACGCGTTTATTGTGTGGCCCCACTTATTTGACGTTTAATTCTAGCGTCTAGCGGCTTAGTTAGCATGTGATCTGTGGATGCAAGTCTATAAAATAAAATAAAACGCTTCCAAGAACTCAATACTTTTCTCATTTTGTCTCCTCATCATCATTTCACCCACAGGACGTCCACTGCTGAACATAGGCCTCCCCCGTGGCTTCCAGATCGGCCGATAGGAAGCGGCCTGCGTGATACAGCGTCGTCCTGCAACCTTTCCAGTCTTACCATCATTTTGTCTACTCCATCCTAACTTAATACCTAACTATGCGAATTGCACTTTAACCATTTTTTTAAAAAAAACAATGTGACCGTGATTTAACGTCTAGGTGTAGCCACAACAACGCACTAGACGCCCGCTAATGCCTTTGATGCATCGAAAGTTACCGCCGGCCGAGCTATCGCCTAACGCCAGTGTCATTAAAGCAAATTAGCGCACTAAGACCGGCCACACCAGCGCACTATATCAAATAGCGCACTTATTAATGACATTAGACGCAGGTGAAGACCGAGCATTAGGCATCAATTAGCAACATAAGCCGTAGCCACGCTCTTCGTACGTATGAATCGATCGAATAAGAGGACGGTAACGTATCATATTCACGCTGCAGTGATGTCCTTAAATATTACCGTGTCGAGATATTAACGTGTCCCGAGTGCCTAATGTCAGTATCACAAAACAAACGCTTCGAAAAAATCGAACTAAAAGTAATACAAATAAATACTAATTTTTGATCGAAGTAAGTAGGTACTTTAGTCATCATCATCATTTCCGCCACAGGACGTCCACTGCTGAACATAGGCCTCCCCCAGTGACTTCCAGATCGACCGGTTGGAAGCGGCTTGCATCCAGCGTCGTCCTGCAGCGTTTACCAGGTCGTCTGCCCACCTTGAAGGTGGACGTCCCACGCTGCGTGGCCTGCACCTTTCTGCCCCATCGGCCGTCAGTTCTACGTGCTATGTGCCCCGCCTATTGCCACTTTAGCTGGCTAATCCGTCGGGCTATGTCAGCGACTTTTGTTCGTTCACAGAGCTACTTATTTCTGATTTGATCTCGCAAAGAAACACCGAGCATAGCCCTTTCCATAGCGCGCTGTGCAACTTTGAGCTTTCTCATAAGGCCCATAGTAAGAGGTCACGTTTCTGTTCCGTATGTCATCACTGGTAACACACACTGGTTGTAGACTTTCGTCTTTAGGCACTGAGGTATTTTGGACGAGAAGATGTTGCGTATTTGTCAACAATTTCAAGGATAGAGCTCCCAACTGGAACTGGGTAGGGCGCAACATGGGCATTCGACATAATCTTTGTTTTGTCCATGTTCATCTGAAGATCTACCTGTTAGGAAACTCTATTAAGGCCATCGAGCATTGTACCGAGGTCTTCCAGCGACTCTGCCATGACCACAATATCGTCGGCAAACCGAAGGTAAGTATTGTATTCGCCATTAATGTTGATGCCGAATCCTTCCCATTCCAGGAGTTTAAAAGCAACTTCCAATGCGGCGATGAACAGTTTCGGAGCAATAACGTCTCCCTGCCTTACGCCTCGCTGCAGAGGAATAGCTTTCGTGATTCTGCTCTTGTACTCGGACCGTCATGGTGGCGTTTTTATATAAACATTTCAGCACCTCAATGTACCGATAGTCAATATGGCACCGCTGGAGAGACTAGCATTGCCCAAGTCTCAATCGAATCAAAGGCCTTCTCATAGTCCACAAACGCCAAGCATAGTGGCAAGTTATACTCTTCGGATTCTCTTAAGAATAGATTATTTATAGCTCAAGAGAAATGCATCAGAGCTTTAAGTGGGATTCCACCCGGCAACTCTTGTAGACAAGCTTTCACGAACCTTGGTCTGCTACCACTACCTGCTCTGTACATCTTCGAGATTTGTTGTTTTGTAAAGAAAAATAATGAACTGTTCATGAAAGCCAAAGATATAAACACTAGACTTAAGTCATCCAGAAAGACTGGTCCTTAGTATTATTACAAAATCGGCTAAATACAAAAGAAATTGTGTTTACATGTGCATCCGAATATATAATAAAGTTCCCTATGATATAAGAAATCTAACTATAAATGCTTTTAAGGCTAAGTGGCTCATTGACAACAATATATATGACATTAAAGAATTCTCTGTAAATTCTAAAATTTTGACTTGTTATAATTAATTATTGACCTGGACATATTTGAAATTATATTTTTAGTGAATTATTTTCCATCACATATCTGCAATGTTATTCAACTTATATCATTTTACACTGTATTTGCGTGCTAAAAAATTGGCAAGACACGAATGTGCCTTATTTTGTATGTATATCACCTGTTAATACCGTGTTCTTATGCAAATAAAAACTATCTTATCTTATCGGTCTTCTGTATAACTTGTCGTAGCGTATGGATGTGGTCTATGGTACTAAAGCCTTTTCGGAAACATATTTGTTCGGGAGGCTGGAAGTTATCAAATCTGCGCGCGAGACGATTCGTGATGACCCTCGAAAACAACTTGTAGACATGGCTCAAAAGCGAGATGGGCCTGTAATTCTTCAGCAAGGTGTGATCTCCTTTCTTGAAGAAGAGCACCACCACACCTCTGTTCCATGCCTCCGGCGTTATTCCCTCGAGCAAGACGGAGTCAAAGAGTTTCTGAAGGACCTTTAGTATCCGTTTTCCAGAATCTCTGTGGTGAGTCGTAAGCGTCGAGTAAAGTGTCGGGTCAGCTTAGCTCTTGGATCTGCGGCTAAACTACTAAGGCTGAAGTACCTTAGTGATGCGACTGTTTTGGGGCACTTATAGGCTTGGGCTTCACAGTATCAACTGACAATCCAACTGACTGAGTTTACACATTTTGATGCTAAAATATGAAACGGAAACCTTACACCGAACATTCAGAGGTCTCATCTCATTACTGAAAAAATAACTAGGCAATGTTACATTAAAACTTTTTTATTTCACACACGAGGTAACAATAAAGACGTAATTAAACAATTATGTAACTTAAAATTAAGTCTAATAAAAAGTATAATTATTTACAACCAAAACAAATTGAGTTCTTTAGACTAAGTAATTAAACTAAAATAAAATATCACTACTGATTTTCCCGTTCACTTTCGAAAATAGAGATATCTAAAATATATCACTATAACTGCAAGGTTGGTCTCGTAATAAAATCTATTACTTACTTAGGTAGGAGTTTTATTTTATAAGAATCGAGTGTTATGTTAAAAGGAATTTGCTTTGTACAAAAGGTGCGTCAAAATTACCTACCTGAATTGTACGTAGCAATTTAATAGTTAAAGACTACTATATTTCTACGAATACTTGAACCTAGCGTGCATTTATTTTGTACTAAGTGGGCGAGAAAACAATTACCTGGGCGCCTAGGTGAAGGCTGATGTAGGTAATTCGTCAAATTAGTAACATAGTATCCCAAACGAAGGTTTAAAATGCCCAATAAAATCTCGAACATAGGTAGGTAGTATATTTAAGAGGTCAAGATTGGTTTTGGCAAAGATCATTCTAAATTATTTTTTATGAATTAATATGGCGATATCATTGCCACCACCGAGGTAGCTCAATCGTACCGATTTATTTAAAAAAAATCGTCACAAGTTTGAAATGCAACTTAACGTAGCAGCTCGAAGAGACCCTTTTTACGAGTCAAGTCAAACTGTACCAAACCTAAGTCGTCTAAAATTTATTTGTATGTGTTTACAGTCCGTCCGTGCTCCCGACGCGGCGGCGGTCGGTCTGCGGACACAGGTACCCGTCGGCGTCGCGGACGGCTCCTACGACGGCTGCGAAGCCGGCCGTCGAGCCCAGCTCGGTGGTCGCGTGCCCCCGCGAACGAAGCGACGATATTATCGACTGGAAAATTAGATTATTCTTAAAGTACAGCCATCGAGAAAGTACATGTATTGAGCAGTATACGTAACATCTATCTCCAAAACTGGTTAGCGATTTTTCACACTAACCAAAGATCCATACAGGCTGTACAAAAGAATCGGAAACTCCTTAAAACCACGTGATCAGCTGGTCATATACAACAACTTTTTCTATGGGAGCAACATCGAAGTCGAGTTTTTTTAACTGCTCCATACAAACTTACTCGCATACCTCGATGATAATGTATGGTGGAGCATCTGAAAATAAAATCACGATTTCGATGTTCCTCCCATAGGAAAAGTAGTTTTATGACCAGCTGATTGCGTGGTTTTAGGGGGTGTCCCATATTTAGGGTTCCGTTCAAAGGGTAAAACGGGACCCTATTACTGAGGCTCCGCTGTCCGTCTGCCTGTCTGTCTGTCCGTCTTTCACCAGGCTGTGTCTCATGAACCGTGATAGAGAGTTGAAATTTTCACAGATGGTGTATTTTCACTGCCGCTATAACAACAAATACTAAAAAACAGAATACAATAAATATTAAAGGGGGCTCCCATACAACAAACGTGATTTGTATCTCGTTTTCATAGATAATGGTACGGAACCCTGCATGCGCGAGTCCGACTCGCACTTGGCCGGTTTTTTTGTACACCCTGTATAAATTTATGCATATACTAAGTCAAACATGTACACCGTGCATGTACGTCACAGAAAATATAGGCAGATTAGTAGTCAAACAAAATAAATGATATTTCTACTCTACACCTACAGGGTGCATTTTGTTTGTCTGGCTGGTATCATCCAGCAAAACTATACGAGTTTATGCCACGCAAACAAGAACTTGCAGATTGTCATGATGAGCAGGTTAAGTAAGGTACCTACCTACTATGCTAACAACTTCAAGGATGAATGAATCACCGTTTGTGAAAGACAATATCGGCCGGCCATGGCCTCAGCGCGACCATAGAACGTGATTTACGTAACGTACCGTGTGGTTATAAGGACTCATGCGGACTGACTAATAACGAGTTATTTACGACGAGTAACTCCTAACTGCTTTCATTTAACTTAATAATGTACAAGTAGAAATTTTACAGGGTTAACAAGAACTTAAAATTAAACCTTTTTGAATAATCTTTCAGTTTCATGCATATAGAGAGATTATACCAAAAAACTTCTTCTCTTCCTCCTAAGAAGAGTGTTTTATGGAAAATATTGAAAATGACGGACTTTTTAACCCCCGACGTAAAAACGACGGGGTGTTATAAGTTTGACGTGTCTGTGTGTGTGTGTGTCTGTCTGTGGCATCGTAGCTCCCGAACGGATGAACTGATTTTAATTTAGTTTTTTTTTTTTAATGATTATTAGTCGGGAGTGTTTTTATTTTTTTTATTATTTATTTATTATTATTCTATTACAAAAATTTACTTAATGAATTAATTTACTTAATTTTCTTAGCTATGTTCGATGAAAATTGGTCCAAGATGGCCGCCGTAACAAAATGGCGGATTACATATTTTTTTTAAACTCCCTCAATATGGGTATCCAATGAAAGGGCTGACTAGTAGAATACACTACACTATGCTGAATTTCAAATCGAAGATGGTCGCTATCACAAAATTGCGAATTGAGCCGTTGAAGCTAATTGTATAAAAAGTATTAAATAAAAATAAAATTTTAAAAACCCCCATCTCAAAAAGCAACATATAAAAAGTAAAAAATAATATGTTAACTCTTTGGCCCTTCAACTTTATTACAAGAAATGTTGCCTAGTTATGTTTTGACCCAAGCGTCATCGTGTCAAGGGACTGCTTAAGAAAATAAAATAAATACTTAATAGGTACTAATTAAAATAGTAAAACCAATAAAACCAATTTATTTCTGTAAATAGGCTTAAACTAAGCGCTTTTACACGTCCCAATATTTTTAGTTAGTAAAGGAGGCAGTGACGAAGGTAAAAATAAGATGATTATAATTACCCAGCAACATAAATAAAAATACAAGCGGTCCCCCGACGCGAATGACGCTTGAATCAAAACATAACTAGGCAACATTTCTTGTAATAAAGTTAAAGGGCCAAATAGTTTACATATTACTTTTTATATGTTTCTTTTTGAGACGAGGGTTTTTTATAATTTTATTTAATTACTTAAGATAAGCAATTACAATAATGGGTCTTTATTTAAAGTTAAGTCAACAATCCACGGGCATAAACAGGTTTTAGTTTCGGGGCGGGGGGGGGGGGGGGGGGGGGATCCAGAAGGTAGAAAGACAAAGTGTATGGTATAAAAAACTGAAGGTTTTGCATTACAAAATTAATCTTATTTCTTTTTTAAATTTACACTACTCAGTTCGCACCATTTTATTAGTGTAGTGTTCAAAATTTCATTTAGATCCGTTGAGCCGTTTACGCGTTAGTGAGTCACAAACATCCAAGCATCCTTACTAGGTTTCGCATTTATAATATCAGTGAAATTCCAGAGCAGATTTTGGAGTATGGTAGATGATACCTATAGCTGCTATTGGCGTAGCTACGGATTTTGCCTAGAGGGGGCAGCCAAACCTTCGAGTTCAGAGGGAGGGGCGAGCAGTCGCATTATTACATTTAAAGATAATTCTTGGGGTTGAACCCCCTGAACAAACCCCTGGCTACGCCCATGCAATAATTTAAACAATAACTTACCTCATCGAAATCAGCTTCGTACTCCACTTCCATGGGTATCAGCTGGTGGTGGAGTCGTGGCCGGTTTATGGCGTACTCGAATGTGCCGCCTTCGAGGATCACACTTCGCACTAACTGTAACCGAAGTTTACAAGTTATTTTTGGGAAGCCAACCAATATTCAAGACGCCCCCAGGAGATTTCAGGAGAACGTAACATTTTTGTATTCAAAACCATTGGAAAATGCTGTTTAAACTATTTGAGCGCGAATGTTTTTTTTAAGAGGGCACGTAAAATCGTGCATGCACGGAATGTTATGAGAGTGTGAGATTGATGGAATTTAATGAGATATGACTACACTTACACTAGAAAAAAACACCGTTGGTATGAGACAGTGAAATAGGAATAAAATAACAATATTGAAGAGGCCTATATTCAGCAGTGGACGTCCTGCTCCTGTGGCTGAATGATGATGATGATGATGATTGAAGATTTAAATGCTTCCGAAGTTCCGACAATAAAATCAGGCGTTAGTTTATATTCTAAAATACTTTATAAGACTGACTATATCTACATTTTCTTACCAACGACACTTGCGTGGTGATCTTAGTTCCACCCGCGGCACCAACTACCATCGCCAAGGTCTGGTTGTTTACGAGCACGATGCTGGGCGTCATGGAGCTGAGCGGTTGGAGGCCGGGGGCCAGCATGTTGGCGGGGGATGGCGGGAGACCGTAAGCTGACTCGCGATGAGGTATGGCAAAGTCATCCATTTCGTTGTTTAGCATGAATCCGAGGGAGCGAGACCGACGCTGAGAACCCCATCTGGAATTAAAGTTAAAATTGATTCTGAGCTGGTTTTCTTTACACATCACCTGGACATCTAAGACCAGGATATCAAACAGTATCAGTCAGTTTCCAATTAATCACTTTAGGTTGATGAAAATGGTTTTCTCATTGTTTCTGCTCTTTGAGAGGGAATTATAGGTGATTCGTTGCGTCGTTTGTCTTTTTGTCAGATCTTTATTATGAGCTGTCATAGCTCATTATAATTATGAAAAGAGACAACTGAACTTAAAATAAGATCGCATACGAATGCGGTATCGGTGATTACGAGACAACTCGAACCGCCAACGAGGTTTATTCATCTTTACTCTGGAACGTGAACGCGAAATTGTTTTTCCAGAAGGTTTAACCAACCACTTACATGTAGTTGATAGTGCTCGTAGCGGAGACGACGCTGCCGTCGGGCGCGACCACGACGATCTGCGCGGTGCCGTGGTCGTCGGCGCCCTCGAACGTGGCCCCGTAGTGCTGCCAGTCGGAGAACGTGCGCGAGTCGTCTACCAGCTCGCGGTGGCTGCGCGCCCACGCCGGGTCTGATAGGTTGCGCTCCAGCTACACAAAGGATAAAAATACGTGAGTCCATTGTCCCAGATCCGACAGGTTGCGCTCCAGCTACACCACCAAGTACGTATGTCGATGCGTGAATGAAAGCCAAGATGTGCATCCAATAATGCTGCGCCTTTACCACCAACAAATCTGAACGAGAATGCCAATAAGAACTTGAGTCAACGCGAGAATAAAGGCAAAGGAAGGTGTGCATCCGATGATGCGAAGTCTACGGCTTGACCGCCAATAAAATCTGAACTTAGTAAGTAGTTCCGGGAAAACTAAACATGACTGCACGAAGTCGAACGTACAACTGCATGCAGTTGATTATATCGACTGCGTGCAGTTGCTGTGTTGCAGTCTGTCTAATGGCAGCCTTAGGGTTCTTTCAGAAAAAAATACAGAGGAAAAACCATGCACATGTAGGAGAACTTTTAAATCACTAGTAATTTTAAAGTTGTGATAGTACGTATAACTTTGGAACATTTATCACATTAAAAAAATGATTTAACATATATCATGAGTCAAAATTTTAGGAATACCAAATAAAGAACTGGTAACATTTATTATAAGTACACATATATTTTTAAACAAAACTATCTTTTTCATATCAATCATCAATCACAAAAAGCTCTGTTAGGGCTAGGTTGCTACTTGTGTTATTTTTAAAATCGTTATCCTAAGTAGTTTTAAAATTTACTATTACTGCTTCAATTTCACGTTCATCCATCCATCCATCAGCCGAAAGACGTCCACTGCTGGACATAGGCCTCCCCCAAGGATTTCCACGAAGATCGGTCCTGTGCCACCCGCATCCAGCGGCTTCCCGTGACCTTCACCAGATCGTCGGTCCACCTTGTAGGGGGCCTACCAACACTAAGCCTTCCGGCCGGCACTGCCACTTAAGGTTTGCGATTCTGAGAGCTACGTCGGCGACTTTGGTTCGCCTTCGGATCGTCTCATTTCTAATTCGATCGCGAAGGGAAACTCCGAGCATAGCTCTCTCTATCGCCCTTTGAGTGACCTTGAGCTTTCTTTGAGGCCCATCGTTAGCGGCCACGTCTCAGATCCGTATGTCATCACTGGCAACACACATTGATTCCATACCTTGGTCTTGAGGCATTGCGGTAGTGTTTGTGAGGAGAAGATATTACGTAGCTTCCCGAACGCTGCCCATCCGAGTTGGATTCGACGATCAATCTCTTTCTGGATGTTGGACTTACCTAGCTGGACTGTTTGTCCAAGGTAAATATAGCGGTCAACGACTTCCAGAGTAGAGCCTGCAACCATAAGAGGAGTGGGTGCGACATGGGAGTTAGACATGATTTTCGTCTTTTCTATGTTCATTTTAAGACCCACTCGTTGGGAGACTCTATTGAGGTCATCGAGCATTGCCCCAAAATCCTCCAGGGTCTCAGTCATGACTACGATATCATCGGCAAAGCGAAGGTGAGTCAGGCACTCACGTTTTTTTCACGTTATGTGAAACCATCACGCTTTTCACAACTTTATTTTATCCAGAATATGAATGACCCGAACTCAGATCCCGATTTTATTTCGACAAGTGGCACTACGTCTTAATCGTTTCAGCTGGTGTGCATCAAATTTTTATTACATACTGTTCCTGTTTCTTAAAATTCTAAAATGAAAACAAGATGGTCGAACACTTTAGTAATAGTAAATGTAGGACATATATTATATTATGTATAGATAAAATGTTACCAATAAAAATCAAAAGATATGCAAGTTTGTTGCTAAAAAAACATTACAGGTCACAACTAAGACAAATAAATCTTATAATATCCTTGACCTATAGCAGCAACTTCTCAAACGTTTATAAGAGTGCATGTCTTTTAAAATAACGAACCATAAGACGTTTACAGGAGTATACAATCTTATTGTGTGCATTTATAGGATCAAAAGCGTCACTTTGCCGATTGGTTTTATAACATGTGCATAAAACACTACCTATTCTAATAAAGATCGTATAAAGTCATCCTATAAACGTTTATAAAATAATAGAATGGAAAGTACTTGTAGAGCAAATCATCTTAAAAGATGCAAAGTCAAAGTCAAAGTCAAAGTCATTTATTTTTGCAAATTGGCCATCAATGGCACTTTTACATGTCCCAATTTTTTTTTCCTACCACCGCTTCGGGACTACATATCGGCTGGTGATGAGAAGAAGCGGCGCAACAAACTCAGTCACCTTTGTCAGCCTGATTTTATTACAGGAAATACAATTACAAGATAGTGTAAGTGCGAGCTAGGCAGGTTATTAAGTCCATGCACTCTTGTCGTTCAAGTAATCTTCAACTTTGTAATATCCTTTTTCCATAAGGATTTTTTTAATGTGGTTTTTGAACTTATAAACAGGCAAGTCAACAAGAGTTTGTGGTACTTTATTAAATATTTTTATACATTTCCCCAAAAATGAATTACCTACTTTCTTTAATCTGAAGCTCGGAACGGCAAGTTTATTTTTATTTCTAGTATTATAATGATGTGAATCACATTTAAGGCTAAACGAACTAATGTTTCTTCTAACATACATAATATTATCAAAAATGTATTGTGACGCTACTGTTAATATTTTAATATCTTTAAAGACCTCCCTCAGAGAGTCGCGAGGCCCAAGACAATATATTGCACGTACAGCTCTTTTCTGCAACACGAAGATTGATTCGATGTCAGCAGCTGAGCCCCATAGCAATAGACCATACGACAATAACTAAAATAAACTATGAAAATAACTAAAATATACTAGTCTTGCCGTTTCGACATCAGTTAAAAGCCTTATTTTCCTCACAGCATAAGCCGCTGAACTGAGCCTTCCTGACAAGGCAATTATATGGGGACCCCATTGCAGTCGGGAGTCTATAGTGATTCCCAAAAAGGTTGTTGAATCGACTGCGTCTATGTGATCGTCTGACATATTAATATGCGTACTGACCTGCCTCACATTGGGCATAGTGAATTTGATGAGCTTGGTTTTTTTTGCATTAAGTAAAAGATTGTTAGCAGTAAACCATCGTAGTACTTGAGAGAGAGCATTATTTACATCGTCAAAGGTTGCTTCACCTCTGTCAGTTTTAAAAATCAATGACGTATCATCTGCAAACAATACTATCTCACACAGATCTTTAGTAAAGTAAGGAAGGTCATTTATATATATCAGGAATAATAAAGGTCCCAATATAGAGCCCTGGGGCACACCCATGCGTAATGGAGCCCCGGATGAGTCAGTTCCATTGACATTAACTGTTTGCGTTCTATCTGTGAGGTATGACTCTAACAATTTTCCTGACTCATTTGAGACACCATAATGCCGTAATTTCATTAATAACGTTTTGTGATCTACACAATCGAAAGCCTTAGACAAATCGCAAAAAACCCCTAAAGCATCCTGCTTACTTTCAAATGCATCAAAGATATGCTTAATGAGTGCAACTCCCGCATCAGTTGTGTTTCTCCCCTTTGTGAAACCAAACTGATTCTCATGCAATAGTTTGTTTATTCTGAAGTGTGATAAGAGTTGATTGAAGATTAACTTTTCAAATATTTTGCAAGCAGTTGTAAGAACAGTGATCTTGGTCAAAGCGTCTTTTAGATTCTTTTAAGAGGTTTATGAGTCGAAACTATAGGAACGTTTGCTGCTTAGTGGAACCTACACGTAGTAACGTACCTGCAAAATCCTCTTGGTCAACTCAGAGCGTGAAGGGTCTCCGAGGCCGGTTCGCTTTGCGTACGCGTACTTGAAGGTCTCTATGACGCGGTGCCAGTAGAGATTGGAGCCGACGGGCGCGGCGCTGCCGGCGCCCACCCAGTCTCGCAGCATGTTCAGGATGAACGCCAGCACCGAGCCCGAGCCGGGCAGCGGGATGGAGTAGAGCGTGTGTTCGTTCGTTAAAGGCACCGCGATTGGCTCTTGCCATTCGACCCTAAACACAATGTTAGGTTTTATGACTAGTGCAAAATAAACTTTTTTGATACGTTAATACACATTAACTGCCACATGACGTAACCTAGCTTAGCAACAAATTACATTGTAGTGTCTTGTTTTCTTGTTCCGAATGTCAAATCCATGACGAAAAAGAAGAGAGCGATGTGAAACTATTAACATGGGCCTATTTTATTGCGCACAGCAAGAATCTAAATACTGAATGTTGTTACCAATAAAATAATAGACCATGCTTATCCCAGAGGTATGACCATCTTCATTGAGTTCCAGTGGTAGTTTTAATTTGGCTTGCTATAAGTCTCATAGAGGCTTGGATTGATTGATTATTATTTCAGTCCACGAGAACTGTCGGGACGCATTGCTTTAGGAGAAAAGAAAAATGGTACAATTACTTGAAATTCCTGAGGTCGTCTTCCGTGATGATACCACCTAAAGTGCGGATGTCTTGTACGAGCCGCGCCGTAAGCGAGCCATTGTGTATCGCCTCCGGGCCCTCCTCCGCGATGGTATCGAGCGTGGCCGCCAGGGTCGGCTGCGGCACGAGGTCGCCTTCGTTCCACACCTCGCCCGTCGCCGGGTTCACGTACACCTCGCTGGAACGGGGAATCGGTAAAAGCGATCGCGGTGGTGCTTTGCAGACGGCAGGGCGGCCCGGGCCGATAAATTTTACCGCGAACGATCCAACGCACACAGAGGGCAAAAAGAACGCGCCGCGCAGGTGCCCGGCGGGCGTGTGCTTTGTGTTCGCGGTGAGAGGGCAGCCGCGGGCATCGACGTGCAGACGCAGTCTTTATTGCTTTGCGGTCAGACCGGCCAGGCCCGCCCGCGCTGTCTGCAAAGCGCCCAAAAGTGGTTGTCACTTATCCACTCTGTATTTGCGAGTTTGAATCCGAACATTTACTTCTAAATTTTATTTTTCAGAAACAACCTAGTTACGTACTTTATAAAAATTTGCTTTGCGGTGAACGGGGCAACCCGATTCAAAAAACGTTACTGATGTTTAGCCATGATCCAAAAATGAACTAAAGGGTCTTTCAAATAGAGCGGGTCGATGTTAATAATCTGTGGCGGCCATTTTGTTTTGGCGGCATCTGTCAAATCTGTTTTTTCTTATTCAGCCACTGATGCCAAATCACCATGGCAAGTTACACGGTTGAGCAGCATGTGCAAATGATAAAACTTTATTATCAAAATGAGTGTTCGTTAGTGCAAACGTTGCGCGCATTGCGCCCATTTTACGGCAGACGCGGTGGTCCTTCAAAGTCTACTCTCCAACGATTGGACACCAAATTTGAGATGACCGGTTCGGTAAACAGCCAATTAACACCTTTACCGTCAAAGGAACGCCAGATCGGCCAAGAACATAGCCGCTGTACGTGAGTGTTCAGGAGACTCCGAGGCAATCGATTTCTCGCCGTGCACAAGAACTCGGCCTATCGCAGACTTCAACTTGGAGAATTTTGCGTCGGGACTTGGGCCTGCATCCGTACAAGATCCAATTCACCCAAGAGCTCAAAGTTAATGACCATAGACAACGCCGTGTGTTCGCTGAATGGGCTTCGGAACGCTTGGAAGAGGACCCCGACTTTGGCCGAAAATTAATCTTTAGCGACGAGGCACATTTTTGGATGAATGGTTTTGTTAATAAGCAAAATTGCCGTATATGGGATGATCACAACTCACATGAGGTTCACCAGGTGGCAATGCATCCACAAAAAGTTACTGTTTGGTGCGGATTTTGGTCTGGCGGCGTCATTGGTCCGTACTTCTTCGAAAACGTTGGCGAGGCCATCATCGTCAACGGCGAGCGCTACAGATCAATGATAAACAATTTCTTTTGACTTTAATTGAACAATATGGACGTGAACGACATGTGGTTCCAGCAAGATGGCGCTACTTGCCACACAGCGAACGACACAATGGACATTCTGCATGAAGGGTTTGAGGGTAGGGTTGTCTCTTGAAGAGGTCACGTGAATTGGCCACCAAGATCGTGTGGATTTGACTCCGCAAGACTTTTTCTTGTAAGGTTTTCTGAAGTCTGAAGAAGAAGAAGCAGGTCTATGCCAATAAGCCACAATCGACCGTTGCCCTGAAAGCCAACATAACGCAGGCCATCGCTCAGATTCAGCCGGATCTATGCAGCAGAGTCATTAAAAATTTGACCTCTCGGATTCGTGCCACCATACGAAGCCGCGGCGGACATTTGAACGATATCATATTCCATCCATAATGGCATAAATGGGTCTTTCAAATAAAAAATAAATTTCGTTAATATCTCACACACATCTTGTTTAATTCAATTTTAACATCGACCCGTCCTTGTTGAAAGACCCTTTAGTTAATTCCTTTGTCCAAAGGTCATGGAAATGAGATGGCGATTTCTCTAAATGTAATCAGACCCCAACGTCCCTGAATAGGAACATAGCGCAAAGGAAAAGATAAGTAAAAAGTATACCTAATATTTAAAAAACCGATTAACTGACTTAATGAGTTGTTGTATTTTGCCATAGATTTTGCATTATTTAGCCAATACTATTTTTTGGGCTAATTTGACTGGATTACATCGCATCATGACTGGGTTTTGTGTCAGAACTGGCGCAGCATGCTATGTCATACTAAGGTAGGTAGGTATGCTTTTATTTTGTTTGAGCTGCACAATAGTCAAATGAAAGGTGAAGGCCACTGCAAATTTTTGTTAATGTGTAGATATGTAATGAAATCTAAAATATGTAGGCAAGATTATTATCTTAATTATTATAATCAAAATTGCAACAATTAAGAGATAATTTGCAGGCAGTGTTATCTGCAATATCAGTTTAAATGTCGTGTATTTAAATACAGGCTTAAATTAAGTGAATTAATTTGTGTTTAGATGATAATTATACAAATTGACGTCACAACGCGGTGTCTACGATCTACTTTACCTAGACTGTTTGCCCTTGGTACGCGTTGCGTCGCGACGTAGTAGAGGATACGGTAAATCACGAAATTTATAGTGGTACCTTATTAGGCTAAATATTTAAAAGTAATTTAAGTAGCTTAGACCCTTAATTACACCTGGTATGTATTTACATTACGTAGCCGTTATAAGACATTTGTATGACGTGTAAAATTCTCTTTTTCACAAGAGAGAACAGGTAGTGAAGTCAACTACGAACCAAATGGGCTGCTTTGACCATTGGTGTTATTTGGTAGCACAAGCCCTCGTTTGAGCTGACGCGACGGCAGAGCTCCGCTGAAAGTAGGTATTATCTATTGCAAGTACAAGCTTGGGCAAGGCAAGCATCCGTAATGATTGGTACAAATCTCACAGTCCCTCAATTGACCAGGCATAAGAAAGTGAATGAAGTTCATAATCCGATCACGCACCTCATAGACGGCTCGGCCTTGATTCTGTCGCTGTAGGTTCGCAGCACGCGGCCCATGTAGGAGTTGACGCGGTGGCCGCGGCGGCAGAGGTCGGCCGTGGGGCGCACCAGGTCGGCCCAGGGCAGGCGTCCGTAGGCCCGGTACAGCGCCCCGTAGCCCCGC
The DNA here is from genome assembly GCA_950371115.1 of Anania fuscalis. Lineage (NCBI taxonomy): Eukaryota > Metazoa > Arthropoda > Insecta > Lepidoptera > Crambidae > Anania > Anania fuscalis. The sequence goes on along the minus strand of OX493335.1, from coordinate 10,967,745 downwards.
AGCTCGCCCGGCACGGCGATGGCCAGGCCGCCGACGGTGGAGGACGCGTTGGCGAACATGTTCTCGTCCGTGGCGGCCGGCGCGCGCTCCCTCGCGTTCACCACTCGCACCCGTTTCGTGGGCGCGTCGTACACCGTCGCCAGGAACCCGCCGCCGAGACCCATACATTGTGCGCACGCGACGCCCTCGCAGAACAACGTCGCTATCGCCGCGTCGACCGCTGACCCCTTCTTTTCCAGGATTTCGCTAAAAAGTAAAAAAAAATACAGATTGGTATTTATTCACATTTAACAGACATTTTGGTAAGATAGGACATCTTGCTAGGAAATAATAAAACGTTTTTTCAGAACCCACACATTGATACATTAACAATGTATATTTAAATTTCTTCAAGAGTTCTGAAAGAAAAGGCTTTCATTTAGCTAAATGTCAAGGAACCAGAAAGGTACCTTAACGCTGGTCTTCCGTGAAGACCAGAAAAGGCAGCTATCGCCAAAGCCTTTCTTTCTTTGTATGGGTAAGTATTCTTCATTCTGTACCCTCGCGTTAGTATGAAAGTTCAAGGGCCTGTTTCACATTCGCTAAGTGAGTTTCGGTTCACTCGGTTAGTTTAATCTGCCAGATACTTCATACAAAATGTGTTATTTGTTGAGTAGTGCTTACTTTTCGATTGTGAAACAGGCCCTAAGTCGAATATACTAGATTAAAATAAAGACGATATAAATTGCATAATAACATGTATAAGTATCAAAACTAGCTGTATCCAGCTAGATTTAAATATTTTAATCTATCTAAGGACCTATTTTCTTATTTTATTTTGAGTTAATAAAACTATGCCCGATAAGGCGATAAGCTAGATTACCTTTTGGAGTTTAGTAGACCGTTTAAATCGGTCGTGTCGGTGAAAGTTTTGTAAACACAAGCTACTTATTCATACTTTAAAATTCCATGGCTAACAATGCATCATCTATCTAATCTACCTACATTAATGGTTGAATTGCGAGGTCAGCAGCTGTAACTTGTAACTCTTGAAGTACCTAAGTAGTAGGTAGGTATCCTCTGGTAACAAGTATTTTTCGTTAAAGTAAATTATCTCAATATTATGTAATAAAATCTTTAAGAGACCACAGTCTGAAGTGCCAACAGGTCATTCATTCCCTCTCTTAAGCAGTGATTGATGTGAATATTAGATAGAACTAGAATAAAGTTGTGAAATTGCTATTGCAGTGATTATGGCGTGGCCGTGACGTAATCATCAAATGTCTTGGCTGGACAAAAATAAACAACCAAAATGTAGAATCACTGAATCAGTGACTATAATAATATTATGCGAAATGTTTGAATTGTTTACAAAAGAGTAAGCGTCATATTACTCGTTTGTTTCCTGAAAGTGTACCTACGTGTGCTGAAGTAATGTCTTAGCTGCTTACTTAGTTCAATCAAACACATTTTTTGATCATGTTCCAATTATTATAGCAACTGCTCTTATTTTTCTACCAAATTAATGATTTTTCTACGCATTTATTTTATATAAAAATAAGAAAACCTATCGAAATAACTTCGTCGCGTGTACAATTGTTTTATGTGGCATTAAAGTAAACATAAAAAAATAATCGACCTAGAAAGTTAATTTACAACCGATAATGTATTGCCAACTAACAGCATACGATGTTTGATTGACGCTACTTGAATTTCAAATTAATTCAACCAGGCAATATTATTATAGACGTCCAATAGAAGCGCACTCGTATACATTGGCGGCCACTTCGGCGCGCAGGTAAAGCGGGTAATCGTTGCGTTTACGGCTGCAGCAGCACCATCACAGCTCCTAGCATACACCTACTATTAGCGAATGACAGCTAGTGGCTACCGGTTACTGACCGTCCAATGGAAGCGCACTCGCGTCCATTGGCGCCGCGCGGGTGATCGCCGCTGGCCCACCAGCACAGCCATAAGCACGCACACAATTACACAATTTGAATTACGCGAAGGGCTAAAACAATAGCTGTGGCTGCCCGATACTGACCGTCCAATAGAAGCGCACTCATATCCTTTGGCGGTATCCAGTGGCGCGCAGGTAGCGCAGCTCGTCGTCGCTAGACCACGGCTTTAATAAGCTCCAAGAGTCGTTTTTTTTAAGCATTTAATTTCGATTCGGATACGAAACCCTAAGAATCATATACAATTCTCATAGGAGTTTCGTATGCGAATTCGCATTCTTCAAAAATACGCCGCCAGGGCTTAGCCACCAACGAGCCCACCAGCACAGCTATCAGCCCGCACACAATTACACAAAATATTGCGAATCATATCTATCCATTGGCGGCGACTGTGGCGCGCGGGTAGCGTGGGTAATCATTGCATTTACGGCTGCAGCAGCACCACTGAGGCTCCCAGCATACACCTATTAGTGAATGACTACAATATTGTGCACTCGTACATACAGCTATCAGCACGCACACAATTTGCGAATGGCTACAATAGCCGTGGCTGCCAGATACTGACCGTCCAATAGAAGCGCACTCGTATCCATTGGCGGCGACTGTGGCGCGCGGGTAGCGCGGGTGGTCGTCGCTGGCCCACGGCTGCAGTACCAGCAAAGCCACCAGCGCGCCCACAATCAGCGCCGCTAACACGCTGCCTATTAAACAACGACGTGACCTCCAAACACTGCAAAAAATAATAATGTAAACAAAAAGTCCTCAGAATTATTAGTAGGATCGCGTGAAGCGGGGTATTCAAGTGTTGCATTACCATTAACACTTAAATATCATTAGAAAATGGTTTTTAGCTTAATACTTTATAAATAACATAAATCGTGTCAGCTTATAGAAAATGTATGAGTGAGCCTAGCCGGCTGATGGTGCCTGAATCTGTTAATCATCCGATCATTACATAAAAGAGCCGATTGCAATTATAAACTAAGTAATAAACATAACAACTTAAAGCATTAAACTAAAATTTTACTAATACGACTGCTTAAATTAACATCTAGTCATTGCATAACCTATTAGCTGTGGTGGTCAATGCTCTATCTACTTCATTGCGGGAAAGGTGTGTGTGAATTATGTTTATGTCAGCTCTATTGTAAGAATCGTAATTTTCATTCTGGATTCTAGGTGGAACTCATAGAACACATGGCCCCACTCCCCTAAATTATTTAAAGTTTAATTACTTACATACTCAAAGAGTTTAGTAAAAAGCATAAATTAAATATAGTTTCTGGAAATAACTTACAATATGTATGCGAGCAAAGTCGCGTTGGCTAGCTATTTATTGGTAAAAACATAGTTATTCAAGACTTTCACACGACACGATTTTAATTTAGAAAGCATGTGAAAAGACAATTTGATCTTGAGAAGTTTTAATGTCAGTCAGATTTGCTTATGTCATCCGCCATATTGATTACCTTTTATTTCTTTAAGATTTAAATTTTGAAAAAGGTTTATCGTTCCTGTGAAAAAGATAAGTTATATCCAATGCTGAAAATTAAATTTCTCTTTTTGCGGAAGCTAAAAAATGATACTAGCCTCCTGTTGAGGCGTAATTATTTACAGTCGCACAATTTGATATAAAATACACTTCTTTCGAACGTAACTTTTTCGGTAAAAAAAAAGTACAACATACTAAAAAAGTAGAGTACAGACGAACATAGAAACTCCTCTTTTGTGTGAAAATTGATTGTTGCTTACCAACAGCTGATATGCATTTGGTTAGGTAACATTTTATGTGCACGATATTTAATTATTAATAATTGGATCTTAAATTAGAAATGGAGGTAAGTAAGAATAAGAAGTGTCTAATGATTCGTGCTAGGAGGCTAGATAGGCAGGCAGAAATTCTGTTGAAGATACTGATAATTTTATTGACTTAGTTCACGAACATAATTATAGTTTGTCACAAAATAGAAAACCCAAATTTAACAAGCTAACTACTTATTTCCTGAATTATTATAACAAAAGACCAATCTTTGTAAAGCAAAAGCCTTCATACAGCTATGTATGTATGTTGTCTATAAAATATTGAACGAGTCCAAAACCTAATGATACCGAAGTATTATTTATGGGACACTTTTCTGATCAAGAGTTTTTGCAATCCTGTTTGAATAATTTATTTAATTATGACATAAGTTACCAGTCAAATGTGCGCATAAAATTCAATATACCAAGTGGTCTACCGATGGTGAAAGCATCTGCTCACATAACTTTGACATAACACTAGCGTTATATCTTTGGTTGGGTTGTATTTCATCTCTATCTATTGAATTATTGATATCTTTAGCGTTAATTATAAAAAGCTGCTAATCAACTTGTTAAGTATTATTTAACTAAGTAACTATTTGAACCTAAAAAATTATAGTATTCATAATCGCAATCGCAACATAAATGAGGCTGAATGAATTAAATAGTTGGTAAGTACTTTTTTTTTTAATTGGTAGTACCTACTAAGTATAACATACTCGTAATTGTAATCTGGATGTTTGCGCGTTATCTTACTAAATGAAAAATAGAAAAAGTCCCTTCTTCACTAAATTTAACTCAGAATCAACAGTCAGCTGTTGATACACGGAATACTTAGTTAAAGAAACTCTATTCCGTGGTTAGATGGACGCCATTTTACTATTAAACTTTGACTGTCTTATTCAGAGTGCATTCATTAGCTATTCCGGGATTAAGGGTAAACAACTGTACTGACGTACAGAAATAAATGGTTTAACCTTAGTCGGGACTAGTAAATGCACGCAGACAGTTAGAAGAGGTGTTTAATTTGACATTTCTATGTAAGTAACAGCTTAAGCTGTTCAGTAGCTCAATATTGTGAGGCATTATTTTAAGGCTTTCTTAACAAATTTCTTTATAAATTTAGTCTTACTTGTATATGAACGAGCAGTAGGAAAATTATTTTATATTACTAGTAAGTATTTTGTTTAACACAACAGATAAGACATGCTATAAAAGCTGCGCTACGTTTAGGTACTCTTGATTTAAATCTGAACTAAGTACTTATACACAGCCATTACACAGCCGTCGAATATGATTGCGAGTTCTCTCGGAAGAAACCTATTCTGTTTATCCATTTGATATTTTAGATACCTACACGTAAGTATGTTCTCTTCTTGTCCCGAACCTGGCGATTGCATACTTGAATAGTGATGGAAATGTTCCGATCACATCTATGACGTTATGAGTGAATTGAATATACGAAAGATAGTTTTACGTTGAGCGCACGATCAGCACGCACTTGTTATCTACTGTAATGAGTTATGAACTGTGGACAACAATAGAAATGTACCTCCATGCTATTCGGTGCAAGGTCAACATTGAGTGGACCAACTAACTGTTGACATAGGTAGTCAACATGATGAAGGCGCAGTGGCGGATTAAGACATTTGCCGCCAGTAGGCTATTGAAATTTTGCCGCCCCTTTTGACCTCTGCATTTCGATACCCTACACGGAAAAAAGACGGTGGAAGAAAATATTTTAGAATTAAAAGACTAAAAAATGATGCTATGCTATGTTTTTAAAAAATATATAGGTATCTTATAAAAAATTAAGAACTGATTACAGTCATTCTAAACCGGTCCAGTAAATTTTTTAAACTAATAACATTTATTCTAAGCCAGTTTAGTAAATTTTCTGAGCTTCTAAATAATGTAATCCATGAAATCAATACATACTTACATACAGCAGCATACGAATTTCTAGTAAGCAAGATACTGATATTTAACATCATTGGATTTCAAAAATACCTGCACAGTTTCTAAACAATTGGTATTCTCATCACAAATATTAAACTATATAAGAATACTTATACTAATTTTTAATAAATGGTTGACAAAAAAAGATATATAGTTTTAAATTTGTATTTTTTTTTGTTTTTAGCAATTCCATGCAAGGTTTAATAATAATAATATTAAGGCTTCGGGAAGTGACGACCCCATCGCCCACTGGTTAAGCAACTAAGTGACAGATAGTTGCTTAACCAGCGCAGTCAGTCTATACCCTAGCGACTGGTGCTAGAGCCGGTGCCAGTCGCATTACCCAGGGAAAGGGGTCAAGACGGCTCCCTCGGAGAGAATGAGCGAGACTCTGATGGTATCTCGCTCACTACATGATGATGGCGGAAAATAGAGAGCGCATAGGGCCGCTGCCTGGGGGTGATCGCCGGGGCGCGGCTGGAGCTGGCGCTGGACGTGGCAGCATGCGGGCCGCCAGCACTACCCGACTGGGCCGACCACCTGCCCAGTCACCACCATCATCGCCTTCAGTGCGCTTGGCACCAGCAGGGGCTTCCCGGCCCCAGCAATTGGTGCCCGCCACTGGAGGTACTAGGCGCATGAGGTGGAATACAGCAATGAATGCGAACCTCATGCGCGCTTACTACGGAGCGACAGAGGGAAAACCGGCAGGACAGGTTAACGAGCACGGATGCATCGCACATTTCTGCAGCTGGAGCCAAATTTGTCAGTCACCGAACAAAACCTGTCGGATAGAGCTCGGTGGATATTGCGGTCTAACATCTTTAGCACCACTGAGCTCAAACAATTGCGCAGCGAGGCTGTTTCCTGCGCGCCACCCGCACCCACTGAGCGGACTGCCACTCCAGAGCCTTCTGGCGGCGAGAATATGGTAGTCGAAGACGAGCCGGTGGTAGCTGGTGGCGCGTCGGATATAGTCGCCCAGGATTTAGAGCAAATGAGAGGGATGTTAGAGGAGGCGATTTTGGAGTACAGTAATACTCCCCTGGAAGAGAGACCAAGGCTTCCGAGGCTACCACTCAGTGTTCGGATCCGGGATGTCGTTGAGGCCGTAAACCAGATGCTGCCCCAGCATTTGGAGAGCAGCTCTGGCCTGGCTGATACCAGTACGATTCTCTTCAGTGCAGCAATGACGGTGTGCCGATTCACAGGCATCCGAGTTGCACCAAGTCCAAGTGCTGCACGTACTACTCGCAGGAGTAATACTGTGCCAGCCTGGAAGAGGAGAATCGAACAACGTATCGAGCAAGCCAGAGTCCTCATCGGCAAACTGACGTGCTTCCGCTTGGGCAATACCAGGCCAAGGATTGTGCGCTTTGTCAGGAGGAAGTTTTCTGAGATAACAATTAATTTGGCTAACCCAGAGTTTGCTCGGAAACTGACGGAGCGCATCGACGAGCTGAAGCAGAAGATCGCTGCGTGGGCGAATCGTATCAGAAGATACTCAGAAAGGGTTGAGAGATACGAGCAGAATCGCCTTTCGGGAGTGACCAGAGAAAGTTCTACAAACGCTTGGAGAGCTCTGAACCTCGCAACACTGGTGCAAGACCGAACAAGGCCGAAGTTGTAAGCTTTTGGCTTGGCCTTTGGACACCAGTGGAGCACAGCGAAGGACCCTGGATTGGCGCGATAGAGGAGGCGTGTGCATCAGTTCCTCCGATGAACCCTGTCTTTATCACCGATGAGGACGTAGCCACTGCAGTACGTCGAGCCCTGAACTGGAAAAGTCCGGGACTGGATGGCCTGCAGAGTTACTGGCTAAAAGGATTCTTGGTATGCCATGCTACCTTGGCCCGCCAATTTCAGGAGGCGCTAGAGACAGGAGCTCTCCCGAACTTACTCACTACTGGGGTCACTCACCTAGCTCCTAAAACACAAAACACCGCGGACCCGAGTAAATACCGCCCGATAACGTGTTTGCCTACCATCTATAAGACACTAACATCCGTTCTGAGCGCCAAAATTCGTGATCATATAGACGCGAATCGTCTTATGTCTGACGCTCAGAACGGATGTCGGGCTGGTAGTCGCGGTTCAAAGGAGCTTCTCCTCATAAATGCTGTCGCTGGCCAACTGGTCAAACGCAATCGCTGGAACTTCTCTGCTGCCTGGATTGACTACAAAAAAGCATTTGACTCAGTCCCCCATACATGGCTAAAGAGGATCCTCGAACTGTATAAAATTGATTATACGGTTCGACACTTCCTCGAGAAATGTATAGAGCAATGGAGTACAATGCTTAGTCTCCAGGGCGAGAGAATGGCGGATGCTGAAGACCGAATAAGCATTAGGAGGGGTATATACCAGGGCGATTGTCTGAGTTCACTTTAGTTATGCCTTGCCCTGAACCCTCTAAGCAGATTGCTGAGGAATTCGGGGACGGGATTTCAGTTTCGGAGAGGGAGAGATCGGGTGTCGCACCTTTTTTACATGGATGACCTGAAGCTGTTAGCCCCAACAGCTCCGAAGCTGTGGGAGCTACTAAACATCGTTGTTGAGTTTAGTGGCTCCATCAGAATGGAGTTCGGGGTTGATAAGTGTGCGGTTATCCATGTGACGAGGGGAAAGATTACTCGGTCGCAGGAGGTTAACCTTGGTGTCGTCCAACTGCAAACACTTTCCGAAACTGATACGTACCGTTATCTGGGTATGTCACAGAGTATAGGTTTGAGACAATCGGACGTAAAACAGTCTGTTGGTGAAGCCTTCTTCGACCGCCTTACAAAGGTGCTTAATAGTTCTTTGTCGGGGGTCAACAAGGTCAAAGCCTATAACGGATGGGTTATGCCTATTCTCTTATACACCTTTGGCATTCTCAGATGGACTCAGATCGAAGTAAACGCTCTGGATCGGAAAGTCCGCACAACTATGACACTACATAGAATGCATCACCCCAGATCGTCGGTCATGAGGCTGTATATCCCGAGGAAATGTGGTGGTCGAGGCCTGTTATGTGCTAAAACCATGCACGACCGCGAGGTATCTAGCCTCGTATTTCTTAGCAAAGACCGAAACAACGATGCATTGTGATGTCATAGAATGTGATAAAGGACTCACCCCTCTTGATCTGGCCAACGAGTCATGGCAGCCGCCGGCGATACTAAGTGTCTCTGATCGCGAGACCGTATGGAAAGGGAAAGAGCTGCACGGACGGTTTTTCAAGGCTTTACACGAGCCCCACGTGGACCGAAAAGCTTCCGTGCATTGGCTGCGCTTTGGAGACCTCTTTGGGGAAACCGAGGGGTTTGCTTGTGAGATACAAGACCAGGTTATTAGGACGAACAATTACCGAAAGTACATCATAAAGGATGGCATAGTGGACATTTGTCGGGCCTGTCGCTATCCTGGAGAATCACTCCGTCATGTGGTTTCGGGTTGTTCGGCTCTTGCTAACACTGAGTATCTGCACAGGCATAACCAAGCAGCCAAAATTCTCCACCAAGAGCTCGCCCTGAAGTACGGTCTCGTGAGCCAGAGACTACCCTATTATAAGTACTCGCGGAACCAGTACTCGAAAGTGACAGTATCCAGCTCTACCGGCCGGGACCGGCCCATCATCACTGACAGGACTATTCTTGCGAATAAGCCTGATATAGTGCTGATGGACCGGGCGCAATCGAAGGTGTTTTTAGTGGACGTCACTATCCCTCATGGCGAGAACCTTGTGAAGGCCTTTATTCAAACAAAATTTGTTAACAAGGAAGTACTTCAATTATCGACTCTGTTGGGTCGATGACACTTCCATCTTCGTCTGTTTGCCCAAGTTTGGCAAAGGCCTCCTCCATTTCTATCCACTCTGTTCTGTTTAGCGCTTTCCTAGTCCATGTTTTCCCCGCTGTTGCCTTTATCTCGTCTACCCACCTTCGAAACTGTCTACCTCGCTTTTTTTTTCCATTTCTTGGATACCAAAACATTATGCTTTTATTCCACTTCTCGATACCTCTTATTATGTGGCCTGTCCATTGTCCATGTCCGCTAGCCCAAATTGTCCCGAAGTAGTGGTAGGGAAAAAAATATTGGGACGTGTAAAAGCGCTTAGTTTAAGCCTATTTACAGAAATAAATTGGTTTCATTGGTTTCATTGGTTTCATTGCCACTTGAGTTTTCTTATTTTAGTTGTAACATATCTATTTTTGTAAATTTTCTAATGATTTCGTAACGAACTCGGTCAGATTTTCTTATATTTAGCATGCTTCTCTCCATTGCCGTCTGACAAGATTCTAATTTTTTGTTTTGTGCTTTGGTTAGAGCCCAGGTTCGACAACCATATGTTAGTACAGGTAGCACACAGGTGTTGTACAGTTTTGATTTTACGGACACCTTAAGTTCTTTGTTCTTCATAACTTCTTTTAGCCGCTAGTAGCATTTCCATGCGTTCCCAATCCTAGTATCTATTTCCTTAGACATTATGTCAGTAGTTGAGATTTGTTGGCCTAGATAAGTATATTCTTTCTCATACTCAATTGCTTCGCCATTTATGATAATGGGGTCTTCAGACGCATTTGTTAGTGCTTTGGTTTTGGTGGTGTTCATCGTTAGGCCTACCATGCGGCTTTCTCTTTCCAGGTCTATGAGCATACTTTGTAGATGCTCTTTTGTTTCGGCGAATAATATAATTTCATCAGCGAACCGTAAGTGGGATAGTTTTTCTCCGTTTATGTTTAATCCATATTGGTCCCAATTTAATTTCCGAAAGATTTCTTCTATGACAGCTGTAAACAGTTTGGGCGACAGTGGGTCTCCTTGTCTTACCCCTCTGTTTATTTTTATTTCTTTTCCTTCTTTTTCTAATTTTATTTTAGCCGTACTGTTAGTGTATACGTTTTTTATAATCCTAATATACTTTTGTTCGACGCCTTGGTTCTTTAAAAACAATACCAGATGTTTTCATGTTCAATTTAGGCTTTGTTGTAATCTATAAAGCAGCAGTGGAAAGGCACATTAAACTCTTTGTTTTTTTCAAAAATTTGTCTAACAGCAAGTATATGGTCTAGTGTTGAGTAACCTGCTCTGAAGCCGGCCTGCTCCCTGGGTTGATTTTCGTCCAGATTTCTAGTTATTCGGCCTAAGATTACTTTGGCAAAGATTTTATAGATATTCGACACTAAGCTGATGGGTCTATAGTTATTTATATCGGACTTGTCTCCTTTTTTGTGAAGCAGGACAATCGTTGATTCAGTCCATTGTGCTGGAATCATTTCGGTATTTATTATGTCATTGAAAATGTATTTCAGTAGTGGTGCAATGTAGTTTCCGCAGTGTAGAAGCAATTCGTTGCTGATCGCGTCTAGACCAGGGGCTTTATCTTTCTTCTGTGTTTTGATAGCTTTGTGTATTTCCTCTTCTAGTATAGGTGGTACACTATCATTGTTACTTAAGTCGGTGGTTCTTATTTGGCCATTGCTGAAGTATAGGTTTTTATAGAAATTTGTCGCTATTGATAGTATATCTGATCTTATGGTCTTTTCTTTGCAGTCCTGATCTTTTACCTTCGTTATCCAATTGGTTTTATCGGATAGAATTTTAAGGGCTTTTTTTATACCACCAGTCTTGTTAATGTGTTTTTCAAAAGTACTGAGTCTAAAGTGCTCTCTATCTTTTCTTATTTGCTCAGTTTTGCTATTTGTTCTCTGGTTGTTTTTGTTTTGTTAGCTGCTTTAATTAAGTTTGATCTGTTTTCCAGGAGTTTACTAGATTTTTCTAATATGTACCTTCTATCTTTTGGTTTGCTTCCCATGTTGGTTTCAGGTCTTGCTGTTAATATTTCGTGTATTAAGTTGTATTTCTGTTGGGTGCTTAAATGCTCAAGAGATGATTCAGTCACAGAGTTGAGACTCTCTTTAGTGGTGGCTATTGATGCATCGTTGTGTGGTTTTGTTGTTTTTACTTTAAAAGGTCGGCTTGATTTTAGAGTAGACGATATGTTCAGACATGCTCTAAGCATTCTGTGGTTACTGTTGAAATTGAGATTTGCGATGGTAGCACAGTCATTGAATGATTTAGGTCTGTTCGTTAGAAAGTGGTCTATTTCATTTCTGTGGCGGCCATCTGGCGATACCCATGTCCATCTTCTAGAAGCTTTCTTCTTGAATTGACTGTTTAATATTTTCATGTGGTTTTCGAACGCCATTTCCATTAGTTTTGTCCGTTTCTTGTTCTTTTCCCGCTACTGTAGGGGCCCAGGACTATATCCTCTCCATTTCTTGGTGTTCCTATTTGTGCATTAAAGTCGCTCATTACAATACAATTTTTATGTGCGTGTGCTTTTACGGCAGCATTAAGGAACGAGTAGAAAGAATCAATTTCTAAAGTAGTAGATTGCTCTGTTGGTGAGTATATTTGTACGATAGACCATATTTCGTTGCTAGGGGGTAGCTTTATGTTTAATATGGCAATTCGTTCTGATATGCCAATTATTTCAGGAATAAATGCTTTCAGTGTTTTTTTTTATCAAGAATCCTACTCCATGTCTTCCTGGTGTTTCCCGTTTGTGATACAATATGAAGTTGCCATGCTCCTCGATAGCTTCACCATATCTTCTCACTTCGCTCAAGCCGATAATGTCCCACTTTATATCTCGTATAGAGTGTAGAAGTTCTTGCAGGCTTTCTTCAATTCTTAGAGACAGGGTGTTGTAAGTTGCTATGTGTATTGTATGGTGCTTGTATTGAGTATTATTTGATGGAGGGTAGTGGTCTTCTTCATTATCATGTTGTTGTTGATTGATTATAATTGTAGGGGATTGGTCTGACCATGCAAGGTTTAATTGAAGATAAATAACACTTAAAAAAAAAACCTCGACCTCAGGTGGGACTCGAAACCACGTCGTAACCCACGAACCCACCCACGTAGCCTAGTTGGTAAAGCACTCGCCCGGCATGCGATGGGACGTGGGTTCCAGTCCCACCTGAGGTCGATGATTTTTTTTTAAGTGTTATTTATCTTCAGTTTTAAATTTACTAAGCCGGTTTGTAATTTTTTGAGTTTCCAGTAAGTAAAGTTTGGTAACTTGAGAAATATAATTTTGGTTGAAGCTTGATAAGTATTGCTACATTTTATTCCTGATTCAACATGAGAAACTGATTATAACTGTTTTTAAAAAAGATAATCAACTTTAGTATAATACTTTTCTCTGTGTAGTCATAATCAATTAATCATATTTTTTTTTTGTCAATGAAATTGCAATGCAACTTGAATAACACGACTTATGTACTATTATTGTCTTCATTTTATCAGATTTTTTCCGTTATTGGTATGACTGTAAACTAGGGATCATATTATATATCTAGGGGATATTTTTACAACCCACGACTTAGTGTAGGTTACACAAGAAGTAATTTTATTTCTGAGCTAAGAAAAGCTCAATCATGTATTGCTTATAAGATGGACTAAAGTTTGCCTTAAAACCACTTACACAATATGAATGAACACAGATATCAAAATAATTTACATTCGGTAAATGTTGTTAAATATGTATTTTTTATTGGACTTATAGTTTAAAAACAATACGAAAAATATTCCTATAAAATAATCTGTTAACAATCTGCTTGATGATCACAATAAAATCAATTAAGTTATAAAAGTTTTACATGACCTTTTATCGCGATTTTATTTCCGCAAAATCGTAAATTATATCGTCTTTTGAAATGTTGTTCATTAGTTCTGAATCTATGCACAAAAGAGCTAAGGCATTCAGCTTTTCTTGACATAATGTATATTGTAGATAGTTTTTCATCCGCTTTAAGCAAGAAAAGCTTCTCTCACCCAAACAATTTGTCGCTGGTGTACACAGAGCCATGCGAACTGCTATATCCAAGTTTGGATAAATGTTCTCCAAATTCTGATTTCGCAGAAACGATGATAGACTTTTCAATGATCCAGAATCTGGTTTTATCAAAATTCTTTTAGAAGAAAGGTGGCCTTGAAAGTGTACGCATTCCTAAACTTGTTCAGTTTCTAAATCATTAGGATATTTTTTTTCCAACAGACTTGCTTTTTCCGTTAGGATCGATGTTGACAACTCTCAAAATTTGCCGCCGCCCTAGGCTCAAGCCTACCTCCGCCACTGCGAAGGCGAGAGTTTGGTTGCAGATTTATCTACACTATCCACAGCCTCATAAATCTAGATTTAACCTAATTTAACTTTCATATTGACCATACAAAAAACACACAACTATTACTAAGTAGGTAGGAAGAACCCATAGAAATATCCTTTCTCTAATCTGAGGAGGCACCTAAGAATTCGCGCCCACACACACACACACACACACACACACACACACTGTAAGCATCATCATAAGCTATTTTTTAATAATTACTATGCTTGTTGCGGTGTCAGTACTTAGTTATTACTCCTGTTTATATACCTAATAGCCCGTTTAGTATATCATGCTTTCTTATAAGTGACCGGCTCCAAATACTCCAACAGACTTTGTCCAGAGGCCGAGGCAGAGACAGCATAATGATGATTGACTTAGAATGCAGTATGCACTGATACAACCGACGTGATTTTTTTGCTCATTTTTATATACAGTGTGTAAAAAAAGGCTTAACCAAGCCTTAAACCACGAATTCTATACATAAAACCAAGTAGAATGCAATAAAAATAATTGCTGGGAAATGACTTTTATTTTTGGGTATCATAAAAAAAAACTTATTTCTAACCCGCAATGTATAGCGCACACGCCACAGACTATGCCTGTGTGTGTAAGCGGTCGGCGGGCGAGCGGGTGGCGCGAGAGCACTGTGCACGATTCATTGCCGGCTGTGCCCTTTAAAGGCCTTCTATGAATGAAGCACTAAAAAATTTTATCATGTTTCTTTGTAAAAAAGTTTAGTATTATCAAACAGAAGTCAATTTTGTTAAAATCTTTGAAAAAAAATTGTAACTTTGACTGTCAATAACTCGGTAACCCGTCATTTCCCAGGTATAGTGTAAAAGAAAAAAATGATCGTAATAATACGTAGAATATGTGGTATTCGGCTTGGTTAAGCCTTTTTTTACACCCGATATAATGGTATAACCCTTCATGCGCGAGTCCGACTCGCACTTGGCCTGTTTTACTCGTAAACTTCTTGTAGGTACTTACTTTCCACAATTATCGCAAGTCAAATTAATGGTAAGGTAACTCCTTTATAATTGTATTATGGATGCAAAGTTTCTTTTATGTTAGTATTCCTGTACCTAAATGGAAACAGAAAGCCAATGTTGGTGCTTCAAGACCCTGTACCTTAAATTCCTGTACCTGTACTATTAAATTTGAGGGTTTTACTGTTCGCACGAAGAGTTCCACTATCTGTTCCAGTTCGATGGTATTAAATGCTTATACTGTCATTTAGATACTTAAGTAGAGTTTTGAACTGATTTAAAAGTGCGTGCGTGGGTTAGGAGGTTAGAGGTGCTCGTAGCTCAGTGGCGGCAGCGCTTTAGTATCGATTACTAAAGTTAAGCAATTAACCATCGCCGTGGTGTGAGAAAAATTGACTGTCTTAATTAAGTAGCTGTTAATTAGACAAGCTACAAGTAAAGCTAATAAAAGCGTGTTATTGAATAAGTATACGCTATTAAGATGCTACTCTGCTGCCTTGTCCGTATATCTCGTAAACGAAATGAGTAAACCTGTTATGATATTGTGATTATATTGAGTAGAATGTTGCACACAAATTTGTTCCACGTATGAATGTTTTTTTCTTATCTTGGCATGTGAGGGACATCAATATAAGGTGTAAGTGAATTAGTGTCAGATATTTTTAGGAGTATCTCAGACTATCACATGGATCACATATAAGATAAATGTAAAATTATAGAACAAACTTTAATTCACGCACCAAGTAATATGATATTATGATGAACAGTGTAATATGATTATTTGAATGCATTAATGTAATTCTGGAGAGGTTATGAATCGGCTAGCGTTGTGTGAGTAGTCTACTTGTGGTGTTTGGGTTCATGTACAGGATGATGTAGATTCTTTATTTTAAAACTTTTCATTATTTCGATTTTTTTAAGTTTGTTATATAATTTTATATTTATCTTATATGTGATCCATGTGATAGTTCAAGTTACTCCTAAAAATATCTGACACTAATTCACTTACACCTTATATATACATGTTTAATTATTTTATTTCAAAAAATAAGGAAACATCCCAAAATTAAGCTAGTAATAATGTATTAATATACAATGTACTATACTGTATGGCAACTAAAACTCTCGTTGTCAATTCCAGCTTCCCGAATGTCAGTCATCAAATCAATCTAATACTAAAATATGATTAAAGGTGGTATGGATTCGGTGGAGGGCAGTGGAACGAAAATCATGGTCGATCTGTTTTAATGGTTTTTATTTATCATTTAAAGAGCTTTAGAATGCAAGTTTTGTGTAGTTTGTGTTCTTAAATTTGGTGAAGTCCCGTGAAGTGATAGAGATACAGAACCACTGAAATATGATTGTATTTAACACGCATCGAATGTCAAGTGACTTGTCTCGTAGACAACTATAAAGCAAGTTGTCTACGAGACAAGTCACTTGACACTCGATATAGAAACTAATAAAAATATTACCTTACTCGACATTGGCTGAAATAACCTCACACACAGAGGTTTGGTTGCCACAAAAAAAGGTGGGTGGTTTCTATGGTGGTGGTGAGAAACGTTTCTCTTAAACACAAACGTTTGTGTTAAAAAACTTGGTTTATGCCATTGCTCAGAATACTCGGCCACTCAAATAAAACTTCAAACAAACGTTGGATTTACTATCAAAACAGTACAACTCTACTAGACGTACATAACCACCTATTGTCATGTTCATGATGATACGAAGGAAGGATTCTTTATTTTAGTCGGAAGATTTAGATAGGGCACGCTATTAAAATATAAAAGATGAATATTAAGTTGATAAACGAATTGATAAGACATAAGTGTAGTACCCATAAAATGTCGATAACGAGAAAGAATGTGTTGATTGCTGATATTCCTAATTATCGAGTACGTAGTACCTAAAATAAGTCATCTTATGATGAAGAGAGGCAGAACCGCAACCATAACTATAAGGCTAAAAATAGGCTGAAAGACAATACAGCAATCGAAGAATTTAAGGTTAATCCACATCTATTGAAGATGGATTTAAAATTACTTTTATTTCGTTTTGTAAGATTTTAATTGCTTAGTAAAAGTTTTATATTGAGTTCTTAGTACCTAAACAAAATTAACTGCGTTGTGTCACCTGAAAAAACATAAAAAAAGTTTAATAAAAAACTAAAAACCGACTTCAAAATGAAACTAAAAAGCGAAAAATAATATTGACTAAAACATACCTAATCAGTTCTTTTTGGAGTCGGTGCCAGCCATCGAGAGTTAAAATGTGTTCATTCGCACCGACTCCAAAAAGAACTGATTAGGTATGTTTTAGTCAATATTATTTTTCGCTTTTTAGTTTCATTTTGAAGTCGGTTTTTAGTTTTTTATTAAACTTTTTTTATTTTACAATTTTAAGTGTTAAGTCCTTTATTTTTTCCCTCCTAACTTCGCCAAAAATTACTTTACAGCAAAGTAACCTTAACTAATATTGGTCCTCTATGGACCCCCCATCCAATGGTATGATAAAAATAAGGTGTTATATAGGGTCAATTTTTCGACGAAAATTTGTAAGTCTTAAGAAAAAGGTTTACCTACACTCCAACCAGAACGGCGGCTATTTTGGTGTCGTAACCCTAGGATAAGGTCTCGCGTTAAATAACAGGATAAATTAAGAAAGGAACTTTCAATTTTTTTTTCGTTACTGGGTGTGCGGGTACGCCCCCAGTAAATAAAAATTGGCGGTCTGGTACCTCATAAGCTCCACGTCTGCTCAACACACTGCGAAATACGTTCTGTCGACAAATTGCAGTATTATCTTCTAACTCCTATCCGTTAAGGAGTTCTGTGGCTTCCATCATCAGGTCAGCAACATGACATGATGATTACCAGACCCAAAAATCAGCATCGAGTCAGAAAATATATGCAAAACATTATGGGTGCCTATAAAAATTGAGGGTTGCCCTCGATTTCCCAGGGATCCCATCATCAGAATCTGACTTCGTGGAAATGGGACCACCTTTGGAGTATACCCTTTCAAACTAAAAAATAAATTTTGAAATCGGTCCATAATTGACGGCGTAATCGCGTAACATACATACAAAAAAAAAAAAAAAAAAAAAAAAAAAAAAAACAACATTCAGACGAATTGAGAACCTCCTCCTTTTTTTGAAGTCGGTTAAAAATGAGCACATTTAGTTTTAAAGCAATTTTGGCATGTCTTTTTACAAAAATATCAAAGTAATGAACTGTTTGTTGAATAAAAAAAATGTGAATTCTTAATTACACTTCTAGGTTATTATTTTTATGTTTATCTTGTTTATTAGTCTTTTTTTGTAAAATAATTTCAAACGTTGAGATTTTGCGTATTTTGATTATGTATTTTTTATTTTTTACCCACTGAATAGGTCGAAAAACCCGTCATAATACCTACTCGTATCATTGTATTTGATGTCGCTTTTAGGGACTCGGTTTTTCCATTAACTAACAGTTTGATTAGGTTTTACTTACGTTAAAGTGTAAAAAATGATTTTTAAGGTATCATGGAGCGCAGTGCTAAGCAGTGTTCATATTATAAAAGGAAATAAGTGATTTCTTCCCCTACAGCTTCAGGATTCTTTTTAAGGTTACGTACCCAAAGGGTAAAATGATCCCTATTATATTAGGTACTAAGACTTCGCTGTCCGTCTGTCTGTCTGTCGGTCTGTCTGTCTGTCTGTCCATCTGGCATCTGGTTACCAGGCTGTATCTAATGAACCGTGATAGTAAGACAGTTGAAATTTTTACAGATGATGTATTTCTGTTGCCGCTATAACAACAAATACTAAAAAAAAGGTTAAGGGGCAAAAATAAATACCAACAAACGTGTTTTTTTTTGGCTTGTTTTTCGATATTGATAATGGCAACAGAAAGACGCTTTTTGAAATATTCACAGAATATTTAGTTTTATTATTATATATTTACTTTAAAATAAATAATTAAACTAAAATAAAACAAATATTTAAGGGAGGCTCCCTCCATACTACAAATGTGATTTTTTTGCCGTTTTTATAGATAATACGTACCTTCCCTTCGTGTGCGAATCCGACTCGCACTTGGCCGGTTTTTATGTTAACGAACGACTTATAAAAAATTAAGTAATAGATTAATTACCGTTTTACTTAAGAAGTTGTAATTCGTTATGTTGTAGCACAGTTGTATGTAGGTATCAAAGTTCAGAATACTAAAGACCAGTCGAGTAACGAGTGTTGTAAAAGAAGTTGTGCGAACTTTAAACAATGCCAAGGTGATCAATGTTTCTCCTTAAATCATACAAGTTAGTTCACGAGAAAAGATCCAAATACAATACCTACAACTGATTGTGAAGCCTGTATAACATTGAGAAATGCAAGTATGTTTCAGGATTGTAAAGCGAAAAATCACTGCAACAATGTCAATTTAGTGGAACGACATGTTTTGTTTTTCAGTGTGAATATTCAAATAAGTAACAAGGTACATTCTTTTTCTTAATTTAATCAGTTCTAGAAATATGTAGTTAAGAACGACATAGTTTTTTTTCTTTTTATTACATGAACTTACGGAATGTTTAACCATTGGTCACGATCACAAATCACAATAAAAACGTTCTATACCTCAGTCGATCCATCAAAAAAGAACATAGCACAATATTTTTTCCAATTTATTACACTAAATTGGGTTTAAAAACATCTAAAAATAATGGTGTTTTGATTCAAATAAAAATTTCAATTTTCACGTTATTGAGTAGGTATCTAGAAATTTTAAACAACATCGCGATTAATTTCATTGCTCACCTCATCGTTTGTAGCACAACAGTTAACTATCGAGGATGAATACGGACTGACGCGCAGCTCAGGCGCAACGCAACCTATGTCGTTTTACTATAACGTGTCGCTAAAGCTGGAAACATACTATCGGACGCGGCTTACGGACGCGGCTTACAGCCGCGACTTAAAGGAATCTAGGTATTGAATGTACACTAAGGTGTGCAAACCATCGGACGTAAGTCGCGGACGTAACCTTGGGCTGACCTTGAGCGCTCGGACGTCCGACAGCAATCTGGCGCGCTGGATGTTTCTGTAAGCCGAAAACGTCCGCGGACGTATGCACGGGGCGCGGACGCGTCCGAGCGTCAGAAGGAGCTCAATATTTAAAAAAAGTGGACATAGGGGTCAATGTTTATATTAAGGCTTGTAATTTTTTTCACATATTCCTCTTCTGATTCTAAATCACTTTTACTGATTCCAATTTTTCTCAAAAACTTGTCAGTTCCGAGAAAAAAATTGATGAATATATTTTTGTATGGAGAAAAAGTTATTAACGTCTGTAGCATCAAAATGCGTGCGTGAATCAAAATGCCACCTAGTAGGCATCGAAGGCTATATTATTCTTTAAAATAATTTTATGTAACTTTTTTCTATAACCTTGCAACTTTCGGAGCTACAGGCCCTGAAACATCGGTAATTAAAAAAAAAAATTATTTAGACTTTTTTGCAGATAATACTTAAACAACCTTTAAATATCGTTAGGATCAGATTACCTTGGTTCATTTAGTACATTGTAGCCCCTAATAACCATTGAAAACAGTGTTTAATATACTAATAATAAAACAATTTAAAAATATAATATATGGTCGGAAATTGGCTTGTAGCTTTGTTCGTAGCCGGTGCGCGCGCGCTTTGTTAGGGTTCAATACCTGGAATTGTTATCTTTTAAAATAAACCGACCGCCAATTCTTCAAAGGGGTCATTTATGACTTGCAGTTAATAAAAATTTATTGTGTGCTTTATTAATGTGTTTGTTTTTAAACTGTATTTGAACACTATGTAAGTGATATGATGACAACAATTACGATCGCAAGTCAGTCTTAGACAAAGTGTTTTCGTGAGTTGACGTGCTAACTTATCTGTGACTACGCTAGCTTCCGAGTTTTCGTTTTTGTTGAATTTTTCGTTTTTGTATTGTATTTGTATTGATATTTGAATTTTGTTGTTTTTGTTGCTTGTTCGTTACTGTTTATTTTTCTCAACTTTGTTGTTTGTTTATTTTCGAGTTGTTTTACTTACCATTCTGTTGGTATCGTTTGTTTACTTGTTGTGATAGGTTGGGTTGAAAATGGCTCAGTTTGTAACCCATTTGGATTTTTATGTGGCATTGCAAGAATGTACAGATATAAAAAAATGTGATTTCTTATTTAATTTGCTGTCGAGTCATTTGCCTTCGGAAGTTTGTGCAGAAGACGTAAAAAATATAAAAAAATTCACTAAACGCTTCGTATCAAATTTTCAAAAAAGATGGATTAAAGCACATAGAATAGCCAAAAAAATTTCCGAACAAAATATGTCTTGGTTGAACTCCAATATTCGTTGGCCTACTTGTTCATCAATCGATTTGAAGCCAATATTTTGCCGAGAAATCATAGAAAACACAGAAAATGATTCAAATTTGTCTTCTCAAATGATGGAAGTTGGTCCATCTCATTGTGATGTTAGTACAAATACACCAAAGTCAAGAAAGGCTTTTGGTGATGTGACAAACAAACAAAAAATAAGGCGTTCTGGTTCGTTGCTTGATTATGATGAAGAAGAGATAACATTTGCGTTAGTTACGAAATTAAAAGAGAAAGGCAATAAACAGCTTGCAAAAATTATTCATTGTCTGTCGACAGATGTGAACAAAACTAAGAAAACCTATGATTTTTTGTTTAATACTCAACCAGAAAAATGTTTATCAGAAATTGAAACATTAACACTTTTTAATGCATTAAATTTATCAAAATGGCAGTATCAAATAGTAAAAAATGTCTTTACCGACAAAGGTATTTCTAAATTACCTTCTTATCACAATATTATAAAAGCCAAGAAGACATGTTATCCTCCTAATCCTGATGATATAATCATTACAGAAACTGGTGCCAAGGTGAAACTTCAAGCGCTTTTAGTTTTAACCACTGAGAAAATTCTCATAGTCACTGGGGTTGATTTTAACTTGTCAATTTTAAAACTTATATGCAAGTGGGGTTGCGATGGATCTTCGTCGCATAGCAATTTTAAACAAAAACACTGTGCTGGGGAAAATTTTTCAGAATCGTCAGTGTTTATGACAAGTTTAGTCCCATTACGGCTTATGTGTGGTGATACTATTGTATGGGAAAATCCTCGCCCATCATCGACTTCCTATTGTCGACCTATTATGTTTAAATTCATAAAAGAGACTGAAGAAATAATAAAATCACAAACAGATGCAATTAATGAAGAAATTTCAAACCTGATACCAACAAAAATAGGCGAATTAGAAGTTGCTCATGAGCTTCACATGACGATGATTGATGGAAAAGTCGCAACAGTAATGTCAAAAACACGATCCAATGCTGCTTGTAACATTTGCCTGGCAACCCCAAAAGAAATGAATAATTGGGAAATACTTTTAAATAAGCCAGCCACGGTAGATATGTATAAGTTCGGCTTATCTTCACTCCATATGTGGATAAGATGCTTAGAATGCATTCTGCATATATCCTATAATCTGGATTTTAAGCAGTGGGCTGCTCGAGGAGAGCACAAGTTGCTTAAGCAAAAAAAAAAGCACTTACTCAAAAAGAAATGTTTGAACAAATGGGTCTTTTGGTAGACATAGTAAAACAAGGGTTCGGTACGACTAATGATGGCAATACTGCGAGAAGATTTTTCCGGGAATACAAAAAGTCTGCCCAAATAACCAAAGTTGACGAAAATCTTATAAAAAGATTTGCAGTTATTTTGCAAGCTATTTCTTCAGGCAAAAATATTAATATACATAAGTTCAGACAATACTGTAAAGACACGGCTCAACTGTACATTTCTTTATACCCGTGGTATTATATGCCATCAAGCATTCATAAATTATTATTTCATGGTGCAGATATATGTGAACATTTTTCTTTTATTCCCGTTGGCATGTTGTCAGAAGAAGCGTCTGAAGCTCGAAACAAAGATTTTAGACACATTAGAGAAAGGCATTCTCGAAAAATATGTCGAAAAAATACAAATGAAGACATCATTCATTACTTTTTAGTGAGTTCTGATCCATTTATTTCACATCTTAAGCCAAAATATAAAAAAACTAAAATGATTTTATTTCCCGAAGTCATCAAGCTACTACAGGAAATAGAAAACGACGAACAGGAAACTGCTGAGGACGAAGATGAATTCTACATAAACTTGGAAATTGACGCTAGCACAGATCCCTTAACCTTTTCATAATGATAAATAAAAAAATCTGCGACTCGTCACTTACTTACTCGTACTTAGCACTTTCTTATTGCTAATCTAAGTAATAAAATAATGAATCATTTGGTTCTTTTTTGTTCGTACGTAATTTATAATGAAAGTCTGTTTGAGATAAAATACATTTTAAGCAGCTGCAAATCATAAATGACCCCTTTGAAGAATAGGTGACCTGTTCATCTAAACAGATAACAATTCCAGGTATCAAACTCTTACAAAGCGCGCGCGCACCGGCTACGAACAAATCTACAAGCCAATTTCCGACCATATTTTATATTTTTTTTTATTTTTATTAGTATATTAAACACTGTTTTCAATAGTTATTAGGGGCCACAATGCACTAAATGAACTAAGGTAATCTGATCATAACGATATTTAAAAGTTGTTTGAGTATTATCCGCAAAAAAGTCTAAATATTTTTTTTTACTTTACCGATGCTTCAGGGCCTGTAGCTCCGAAAGTTGCAAGGTTACAGAAAAAAGTTACATAAATTTATTTTAAAAAATAATATAGGCTTCGATGCCTACTAGGTGGCATTTTAATTCACGCACGCGTTTTGATGCTACAAACGTTAATAACTTTTTCTCCATACAAAAAAATATTCTAAATTTTTTTTCTCGGAACTGACCAGTTTTTGAGAAAAATTGGAATCAGTAAAAGTGATTTAGAATCAGAAGAGGAATATGTGAAAAAAATTACAGGCCTTAATATGAACATTGACCCCTATGTCCACTTTTTTTAAATATTGAGCCAGTGTGGGACGCCGACTGCGCGAGAGCTCGCACGTGCTTATTGATTGCACGAACATTTTTATTATAAGATAGCGAGCGATTTATTAACGTATGCGAAAAAGAAACCCGCTTATCACCGTATTCAGTATTATGTTACAGGAAATCCCCGGGACCTGGACAAGATTTATTTAGGGTTCCGGACCCAAAGCGTAAAACGGGGCCCTATTTTATAATTAGTATTACTAAGGCTCCGCTGTCTGTCTGTCTGTCTCTCTGTCTGTCTGTCTGTCTGTCCGTCTGTCTGTCTATCTTATGAACCGTGATAGCTAGACAGTTGAAATTTTCACAGATGGTGTATTTTTGTTGCCGCTATAACAACAAATACTAAAAACCGGAATAAAATAAATATTTATGGGGGCTCCCATACAACCAAAGTGATTTATTTTGCTCGTTACTAAGGCTTCGCTGTCCGTCTATCTATCGTATTAGTTGAAATAAATATTTAAGAGGGCTTTCATACAACAAACGTGTTTTTTTTTATAGAAAATGGTACGGAACCCTTCGTGCGCGAGTTCGACTCGCACTTGGTCGGTTTTTTTGGCCTGGATAATTGTATTTTGGATTAGCTACTATTTTTCAGAATTTTCTTCCAAAATCTACTAAACGATACAGATTTTCTACTGAAATTACTACTAAATCATCGTCACACTAAAGTGGTCACACTCATGGCGTCCGCAAGCAAAGTCCAAAGGACCGTGCACACTGATCAGTCGCGGCTGTAAGCCGCGTCCGTAAGCCGCGTCCGATAGTATGTTTCCAGCTTAATGCACTATGAAGTTGGTTAAAAGGAGTCGGCAAACTATATTATGAATGAATGACTAGATTTTATTACAGCAATATAACTTTATCAAATCATTTGATAGTACGAGTATATCAGTAAACAATTTCTTGTGATGAGATAAATAAAATCAATAAAGATTGGCAAGTTTCGAGGTAGGTAACTTCAGTTAGGTAATTGTTTTATTTGAACTACTACAAAAACACTACCATAGTCTGTCTCAATCACATAAATATATTTCTGTGGTCTCAATCCATAGCTAGACAGATAGATTATAACAAAAAAACTATATCTATGAGATTATCATGCCATAGTTCAATCGACGACGTTTTGTTTTGATAACGTACTTATCTATTATCTTTGATTTGCGTGTATTGTGTTATGTTGTGATTCTCCCTGCATGCAAAAGGCCTATTTCATTGACATTGGCTGAGTTGGTATGACAAGTAATTAATTAAATTACAGCAAAAACTATTACTTACCCCGTCTGTATAAAGGGTAAAAAAGGGGTAAAGATTTTATGCTATATTTAATTACTTAAGTACATAGACTTAACACTAAACTTCGCTTGCCAATGATTTGTTTGTTCATCTGATTATTTAAAAGACTAAATAAGATAGCAAAATAACTCCACGGCCCACGTAGTGTAAAGTATTGTATTGTTATGTCTTATGATGATGACCCGAGACTAAAAGAAAAACATATCATAATCGAGTTCTCGCCGCGAATTATCTTTTATGTCTTCTACCGAATGAAACCGGGTGCCACGAAGTGGTAATATGAGTTGAAGAAAAAGAAAGAAGTCGGCTGGAGCCATATCTGGTGAATAAGGTGACTACTCGATGGTATTTGTTGAGTTTTTGGTTAAAAATTCGTTCACAATGATGGCCTTGTGGGAAGGCGCATTATCGTGGTGCAAAATCCAAGAATTTTCATTCCACAAATCTGGCCTTTCCGTCTAATTTGCTCTCTTAAACGCCGCATAACGCTTAAATAATACTCTTTTTTTATCGTTTGACCTTCTGGCAAGGATTCTGAGTGCACAACACCGCGACAGTCAACGAAAACAGACAACATGACTTTGACTTTCGATCGAGTTTGGCACGGTTTCTTCGGTTTTGGTTCAGTTGGAAGGCGCCACTCCGAAGCTTGTTGACTAGTTTGCACATTGATATATATATATATAGTTTGCATGTCAAACTCGTAAACCCGAGTCTCGTCACCAGTAACAATGCGTTTCATGAATGTTGGGTCGGAATTGACTCGTTCTAAAATGTCCTCAGCGACTCTTTTGCGATTGAGTTTTTGGAGAAAATTCAGGTCTTTTGGGACCAGCCGAGCGGCAACATGTTTCATACCCAATTAATTATTTAAAATGGTACGAATCGACTCGTGTGACACAGAAAGTTCGACGGCTAGATCACTCAAACTTGAATGAGGATTTTCAGTCACTATTTCCTTCACTTTTGCGATGTTATCTTCAGTAGCAGTTGATAGCCTACCAGAGCGAGGCAAATCTTCCATCAAATCTCGACCGCTTTGTACCACTCATAAACACGTGTTTTTGATAAAGTAGATTCACCGTTAGCCTTCTGTAACATTTTCAGAGACTCCGAACACGAAATCCCATTGGCGATGCAAAATTTAAGACAAACTCATTGTTCGATGTTTTTGTCCATTAGGAAATTCGCAATACACACTAGAAGGTATAACTAAAAACAAAACTGTATTTAATCTAATTAGCAGATGTAACTCAAACTCCGCGCCAAAATGGAAAACAGTTGTGCCAATCTAACAACAACAAAAAAAATATAATTTTAAATTTGGAACCATAGACAAATCATCAATTCCCGAAACTTTTTTGACAGAATCACCACCACACCAGCCTATATCAGTCCACTGCTGGACACAGGCCTCTCCAAAAGGGAGGATTTTGCCATAATCGCCACGCTTGGCAGGCGGGTTGGCGATCGCAGTTTGGCCAATGGTGGAGAGGAGACGCTGCTGCCCGTCTTTTTATGGCGATTCTCCTGTAGTCGCCTCTTACGACACCCATAGGAAGAGAAGGGGTGGTGCAATTCTTTTAACGTGCCGGCACCACACGGCACAGAATGTATATCATATATGTTTTTTTGTTTTATCATTCTCTTATTTTAGAAGTTACAGGGAGACACACATTTAAGCACTTTGGAAGTGTCTCTCGTGCAAACTATTTAGTTTAGAAAAAAATGATATTAGAAACCTCATTATCATTTTTGAAGACCATCCATAGTGTTTTTGAAGTCGGAGTATTATTTGATCAGTGTAGTCGGTGCTCCATGGCGAGTTAAAATGTGTTCATTCGCACCGACTCCAAAAATAATTGATTAGGTACTTATGTTTAGTTTATTTTTGAAGTCGGTTCCTAGTTTTTTAAAACATTTTTTTATTTAACCCTTTTTAGTGTTAGGATTTTAACAATACTTTATCGTCTAATAATTGAGGGTCTATCATTGTAGAAGTCGCTTAAAAAGATCGTTGTCAACAGAATTGTTTTAAGTCATGGGATACATAACCGTTCAATGCCTAAGTCAATTTAAAAAAAAAACGAACTAAGTCTAGTACCTCGTAAGCGCCACGTGTCTGCCCAATACACTACGAAATACGTTCTGTCGACAAATCGCAGTATTATCTATTGACTCCTAACCGTTAAGGAGTTCTATGGCCTCCATCTTCAGCTCAGCAGTATGATATGCATACTAAAACCTTCTCCAGAATGTAATAAACACTTTTCTGAAAATCATACATACATACATAAATAAATAAAAAAGCCTTTATTGCTGTTTACATGTTTTAACACTAATATTATTAATTCTTTGTTGTTTAATGAGCTTGTCTTCCGACAAAAGCCACCTCCAAAGATCTCCATTCTACTCTATCTTTCGCTATTCGCGTCCACACTGGCCCAGCCACTTTCCTTATATCGTCCTCCCAACGCTTGCTCTGTCGACCCTGGCTTCTTTAGCCATCTCTGGGGTACCACTCAGTTATTATTCTAGTCCACTTTTCTCTTGTGTCTCTAATCATGTGGCCCGCCTATTTCCACTTCAATGACTTAAACACTTTTCCCACGTTTCAAAATTTTGTAAAGTGTTTTATCTTCTGTAGTCTTACTCTATCCCTTCTTCTAATCCCAGCCACGCTTCTCTCTATTCCTTTCTGACAAACATTAACTTTTTTCAGTAGTTATCATGTTAGGGCCTTAGAGCATTTAATTGAATGCTCCAAGGTTAGGGCCCATGTTTGACAGCCATATGTAAGGCATGGTAGAATGTACATATTGTATATTTTACGTTTATCTTTGATAGGCATCTCTTTGTTTTTCATAAATTTCGCTTAGGGACCAGTAGGTACCTTTTCCAAGTATTCGCGACCCTTCTATCTATCTCTTTGTGCATTAAGTTGTCTTTAGATATTAATTGGCCAAGGTAAATGTACTCCTTAACACATTTAATTTGTTCGCTGTTTACTTGGATAGTAACCGGATGGCGTGGGCGTAGCCAGCTATGAGCTCAGAGTGGGGCAGCAGTCTAAAATAATATGTAACTAGCAAACTTTACCCGCGGTCCAGTGCCAATTTTAGCACTACCAGTGTCCTAGGCGAGATTTATACAGCGACCCCATCTGTGATTTAAAACAAGGCAAGGGATATAATGAAATATAGTCAATGTAAACTTAGACTATGTATAAGTATGAGTATGAGAGTGGACTCCCTTTTCCGCACTTAGACTCAAAGTCGGTCCTTTGTACGTGGGGGATGTGATGGTTACGGTTGCAACCAGCCTAGCTCCGCCCAGAAGCGCAGAAGTTTCCTGGGTTTTTCACAAGCTTCGCGGAGCGACCTTGGGTTTTCAAGGATTTCATTGCGTTGTGATGCTACCGCCTCGCATTCCAGGACTATGTGGGCGGCGGTTTCATCTGTAGTTAGACAAGCTCTGCAGAGAGGGCTGTCTGTGTTGCCTATGGTATAAAGGTGTTTGTTTAGGAGACAGTGACCTAGGCACTTATACACGTCCCAAAATATAACTTAGCCTACCACCGCTTCGGGTACATATCGGCTGGCGATGAGTAAACTTAGACTAATA
Source organism: Anania fuscalis (assembly GCA_950371115.1). Lineage (NCBI taxonomy): Eukaryota > Metazoa > Arthropoda > Insecta > Lepidoptera > Crambidae > Anania > Anania fuscalis. Next base: position 10,938,936 of record OX493335.1, on the reverse strand, counting down.
GGACGTAGATAACCAAAGGGAATCCGTCTGTAGCATCCATTATCTGCCCCGAACTAATTGGGGAGGATCACAGGTACTATAATCAACGAAATTTTTTTGGTTTTTAAAGATAACTAATTCGCTACAAGTAAGTGTGGTGAATTAATTAAGTTATTAGGCATTTTTACAAGAGGGCACGAAAAACACGATGGCATTCGACAGTAGCAGCGGCACGCAGAATGCCAATGGAAAAGCCGTTCAATAGGTACCTACTCTATTGCTTTTTCATACATTTATATCTCCACCTTTTCCAGGGCTGTCCCTGCGAGTAAGCCCTTTGACAGAAGTGACGAGTAATTAATATTTATTTTCGAAAAGTTTTGATAAAACGGTGAAATATTTTTAACTTGAGTTCTTGTTTTTATGGTCTAACTAAGGTAAGAGTGAGAAGCTCTTTGGTGAAACGCAAGTACCTAAATATGTATATTGCGAAATAAACGATTGCTAAACCAATATTTTTAAATACAATTTGCGAGAAGGGAGCGCGAAAAAAGTTGTGAAGGCTACAAGCTACAATGTTTTTTCTTATACTGCCGTTCTGTTGAACTAATTAACATTTTTAATCAAAAATAACGAATTCTAGGGTGGGCAAAGAGGTTTCTTTCTTTTTTCTTCCCACAAGTGGTACTATATGCATACAGTTCAGCATCGCTGTGGAAACTACCACTTAAGTTATGAAAGTCGAGTAAGGCCTCTTTTTTTTTAATTCTTAGAATGTCATTTGCAACATGTCTTATGTTTGCAATGAGATCAAAGAATATGCCGGTAAGTTGTTCTCCGAGAAACGCTCTTCCAATGACATACCTAATTAGCGTGGGAATAATCAACGATCATTTCCAAAACTGGGTAGGACTCTCTGGGGGAGGATTTGCACGGTGCGTCTGTCTTTTCGCGATGCGTGGCATTGTAAAATCAACTTCTAGAGCGTCAGTGATCACTTGTGCTTCAGCTATGAAACTGCAATGCCGCTGTTTTTCTAATGTGTCGATGATTCTTTTAATGTGATTCGCACACTAAAGCAAGTCCATTGATGCTTTTGCATGCATTCTTTATGCAAGGCAAAAAGCATGATCGACTGTTTGTTTTAATCGCATTTTTTTTTGTCGACTGTCGGTTATGAACTTTCTTACGGATATTAAGTATTAGTAGTTAGTTAGTACCTAGATCATTTATTTTTTAGGTTTGGTTAGGTACCTTATAGGTGAGAGCCAGGGTGGGGCAAGCGCCTTACCCTGCCCCACCTGGTGGCTACGCCCATGCCGGATGGCAAGAATTAGTCATCACTTTAGTTTTGCTGTTGTTCATTGACAGCCCAGCCTTAGCGCTTTCGTCTTAAAATTGAGGCAATTTTTTTTCTAAATGACTTGGGCATTCCGAGAACAAGACAAGAGCATACATACATACAAAGATACTGGTCAAACTAAAAACCTTCTTTTTTTTGAAGTCGGTTAAAAAAATATCGTTATCAACAGAAGTGTCGTAATCATGGGATAACCGTTCAATGCCTAAGTCAATTTATAAAACGAATTAAGATATTTTTTATCGTTTCTGGGTGCACTGGTTTACGACCCCAGTAATTAAAATTATTATCTGGTACCTCGTAAGCGCCACGTCTGCCCAATACCTATACTACGAACGTTCTGTCGTCCTATCGCAGTATTATCTATTGACTCCTACTAACCGTTAAGGAGTTCTGTGGCCGCCAGTTTCAGCTCAGCAGTATGGTATGCATACTAAATCCTTCTCCAGAATTTAACAAATACTTTTCTGAAAACCGCATGAAAATCGGATGAGCCAAACGTGAGAAAATCACGGACAAACGTATATACATACAAACATACGGGTCAAACTGCGAACCTACTTTTTTTTGAAGTCGGTTAAAAAACAAACTCATTGTCTTATATTTAAATATAACTTAGATCGAAAAGTTCTATGGGCAGTTATACACCTCAGTCACTAAACCTGTTAGTAGATCCAAGAAGAGCTAAGCTGACGCGACACTTTACCGAAGATATCCCGGACATCAGCCTATATGAGATTAGGATGGCTCTGAAACAGCTTTGGAACAACAAGGCGCCGGGTGATGACGGAATCACCTTATAGAGACTCGTGAATGCGGGTGGAACACCGATACTAAAAGTCTTTCAGAAACTCTTTAACCCCGTCTTGCTCGAGGGAATAACGCCGGAGGCATGGAAAAGAGTTGTGGTGGTGCTCTTCTTCAAGAAAGGAGTTAAAACCTTGTTGAAGAATTACAGACCCATCTCACTTCTGAGCCATGTCTATGTCGTGGCCCGATTTTAGAATTAATCTCTTCATGATGTGGTCAACCATTTCATAAAATGGTCGTTTTTCATGATGCGGCACCGTACCCGCTGGCCACATCATGATGTCGTTAGGCCAGATCAATGAATCAGTCAGCGGTTGACGATATGACCGACTACTTGACTACTTCATGAAATGACCAATCGTTGGTGATCATATCGTAAAACAGTTATATTATCCTAAGGTAGAAGCGCTGATGGCGCTTTGTTATTGTGGTACCTACATCATGGCGGCGGACAATTATTCTGTTCTCAAAGTAAATAATAATGTGTAAATTAAAGTGCAGTGATTTATCGATAAAACATTAAGCTAGGTGATTTTTATGAAATTCACTCGAGAAACGGGCGAAACGTAAAAAAACATGGAATTTGTCACGTAATTAAAGAGATTCGTTAGGTTATTTAACAATTTAAATCTTTTTATTTGTTTGTCTCCTTTCAAAATTACAAATATTTATATTTTTTTATTTATCTATTGCCCACAATTTATATAAAACGAATTCCGGTAACTTGTATAAACGTAATTATGTCGTGGCCCGATCCTAAAATTAAACACTTCATTCAAACAAAACTGGCCATATCGTTTAAACGTCAACGTTTGATGATCTGTCAATCAACGTTTGGCCATGTTGTCATTTAAATAGGTACCTATAATTACATATTATTATATATTAATTACATTTACAAGTTACTAAAATTCAATATTAATTTTTAAAACGTAGTGATTTAATACTCCTTCTTAATTTTGGGCAATAGATAAATAAAACATTATAAATATTTGTCATTTTGAAAGGAAACTAATAAATAAAAATATTTAAATAGCCTAACTAACCTCGCATACGTGTCATCTCCGCGATTTTTTGACGTTGCACCTTTTTTTCGAGTAACTTTCATAAAAATCACCTAGCTTGATGTCTGAACGGTAATTCACTGCAATTTGATCTTATATTTACACGTATTATTCACTTTTACAATTCACAAGAACAGATTAATTGTCCGCCGCCATGTTGTCCATAATAACAAAGCGACATCAGCGCTTCTACCGGTGGATAATATTACTGTTTTACGATATGACCACCAACGTTTGGCCATTTCATGAAGTAGTTAGAAACGTTTAAAAAACGTTGATTGAAATATCATCAAACGTTGACGTTTTAACGATACGGCCGTTTCATGAACAACGATCATTTTATAAAATGGCCGGCCACATCATAAAGTTTTCAATTTTAAGATCGGGCTAGGACATCTACAAGTTCTATTCGAGGCTTATCACGAATCGTCTCGCGCGTAGGTTCGATGACTTTCAGTCTCCCAAACAAGCAGGTTTCCGAAAAGGCTTTAGTAACATAGACCACATCCAACGCTGCGACAAGTTATAAAGAGGACAGAAGAGTATAACTTATACTTTCAACTTAAGGCCTTGTAATATGTAACCAACTTGCCACTATGCTTGGCGTTTTTGGATTATGAGAAGGCCTTCGATTCGATTGAGACTTGGGCAGTGCTACAGTCTCTCCAGCGGTGCCATATTGACTATCGGTACATAAGTGTTTATATAAAAACGCCACCATGTCGGTCCGAGTATAGGAGCAGAGCACGAAAGCTATTCCTCTGCAGCGAGCCGTAAGGCAGGGAGACGTTATCTCTGGCCTTAACTAGTTACCCAACAGGTAGGGCTTTAGATGAACATGGACGAAACAAAGGTAATGTCGAATGGCCATGTTGCGCCCTACCCAGTACCAGTTGGGAGGGTAGATCCAATTTTGAGAAGGAGGTCAATCGACGAATCCAACTAGGCTGGGCAGCGTTCGGGAAACTACACAACATCTTCTCGTCCAAAATACCTCACTGCCTAAAGAAGAAAGTCTACAACCTGTGTGTGTTACCAGTAATGACATACGAAACAGAAACGTGGCCTCTTACTAGGGACCTTGGAAGGAAGTTCAAAGTTGCACAGCGCGCTATGGAAAGGGCTACTTATGCTCGGTGTTTCTTTGCGAGATCAAATCCGAAATGAGGAGGTCCGTGAACGAACAAAGTCGCTGACATAGCCCGACGGATTAGCAAGCTGAAGTGGCAGTGGGCGGGGCACATAGCACGGAGAACTGATAGCCGATGAGGCAGAAAGGTTCTGGAATGGAGACCACGTACCGGCAAGCGCAGCGTAGGACGTCCACCCATAAGGTGGACAGACAACCTGGTATAGGTTGCAGGAAGCCGCTGTATGCAGGTCGCTTCCAACCGGCCGATCTGAAAGTCACTGGGGGAGGCCTATGTTGAGCAGTGGACGTCCTGTGGCTAAAATGTTGACTTCTGTCATCGGGGTGTTGTTGCCATACTCGCTACGTTTGGCAGGCGGGTTGGCGAGCGCATTTTTTAACCGACTTCAAAAAAAAAGTAGATTCTCAGTTTGACCCGCATGTTTGTATGTATATTTGTCCGCGATTTTCTCGTTTGGCTCATTCGATTCAGAAAAGTATTTGTTACATTCTAGAGAAGGTTTTAGTATGCATATCATACTGCTGAGCTGATGATGGAGGACACAGAACTCCTTGACGGTTAGGAGTCACTGGATAATACTTTCACGATTTATCGACAGAACGTATTTCGTTGTGTATTGGGCAGAAGTGGTGCTTACAAGGTACGTGAGAGTAATTATATTTACTGGGGGCGTAAACCAGTACACCCAGAAACAAGAAAAAAAAATGTTAGTTTTTTAAATTGACTTGGGCATTGAACGCAAGACCTTATCCCATGGTTACGACACATCTGTTAATAACGATATTTTTAAACGACTGCTTTAATGATAAATCCTTAATTGGACGATATAAAAGCCATAATACAAAAAAATGTGAAATAAAATAGTTTGATCATTATTTAAAAATTGTTTGATTGAAAAAAAAAATGATCACAGAGCCAAATTTACAGACAGATGGGTGGACAGCGGAGTCTTAGTAATAGGGTCCCGTTTTACCCTTTGGGTACGGAACCCCAAAAATGCTTTCTTCCATACGCGTGACCATGGATAGGATATCCTAGTATCCTACAACAACGCCAAATACCTACGCAAAACCTTAAGGGGCTGATTCTTTTGCCAAATAAAAATACTTTTCTCTGGGATCAACATCGATACAAAAAAAGATGACAATTAATCACGTTATGACCAAGAAGTTAGTATGGGCCTATGGGGTATAGATATTATTTTTATGTTAGTCCTGCAGAAAAAGAAAATAATTTGAGCACTTATGCACTTATAGTTGTACTTATTTGAGCAAAGCGCAATAATGCGTGCTCGTGTATAAGTGATTAAAAATTTAGTTTTTTTTTAAATTTAGCAACCCCTTTAATGCCTATCTAAGGTAACTGCATTAAAACACTAGGATCGTTAGGTGCTGATGACCATTCCCATAAAAGCTCCCTTATTGAGCAGAACGATTGTCTATAATGCTTAGATGAGCTAAACTTAATGTCAGTAAAGCCAATAAAAAGTTTTTGTATCCGCACCAAGTACCAACTAGCACGAGCACTAACGAGATGACATGAAAGTCATGAAAGCAATTTTTCTTATTTTCAACTAATTAAGATAAAAACGGTACTAAAATTTGTTAGTTAAACAAGCTAGTCAGTAAAACTAAAGTACTATCGCTTATTATTACTTGAACAAAAAACTTTAGGCTAGTACCTACTCTATAGCATTGATGTGAGCCTTCTAGGTACAGTGCGTCAGCTCCAGTCTATGATGTTGTGACACAATAACTTTGCTATATAGTAAAACAAAAGCAAATTGAAGCGCACCAAAAAAAAAAACGTTCTGATTAAAGCCATTGTCGGCGCTGTATTTTTGCATCGATCACAGTTGATTTGTGCAGTAGCTGTGCCTCTACCGAATACTTACTGTTGCGATCTACAAGTGCGCATTCAATTTCAAATATTATGGGCCTACATATACATTCAATGACCCAATGGTTGACTGGCAGAGAATGCTTCTAGCATTAAGTCCAGCTGTAAGTTTGTGCAATAAAGTTGTAAATAAATCTACGTTCTTCAGGCGCTATCGATGCGTTTTTCACGCAGAACACTCCACTGCCTGATAAAAACGTGATGAATAGGCCCTGTATGCCTACAGCACATAGTAAAAAATGTGTAGGGCATCTCGATATATTTCTGTGGTAGGACATTTTTCTTCAAGTAAAGCAACGAGGACGTGCAAGATGATTTGGTAATAAAAATATTTTGAAATTCACATTAGTTGGTTGGACTTCTTATAACTAAAAAAACCGGCCAAGCGCGAGTCGGACTCGCGCACGAAGGGTTCCGTGCCATTATCTATCTATAAAAACGGCAAAAAACACGTTAGTTGTATGGGAGCCCCCTTAATTTTTTATTGTATTCTGTTTTTAGTATTTCTTGTTATAGCGGGAACAGAAATACATCATCTGTGAAAATTAAAACTCTCTAACTATCACGGTTCATGAGATACAGCCTGGTGACTGACGGACAGACAGACAGACGGACAGCAGAGCCTTAGTAATAGGGTCCCGTTTTACCCTTTGGGTACGGAACCCTAAAAATGATTCAAATACGATTTAAGAATAAATCATTTAATAATAAATATTATTGTATTTACAAGCGGGGTCTTGCTTGGTAACTAAAATGTAAAATAAGCACATTTTCAGTAAATGGAAATCAACTATACCTACTTATAACTGAAGATGTGATTACCATGAAGCCGAACTAATAGGTCTAATACGTCTTCTCCGTAGGTAAAGTCAGGTGCAAAATAAGAAAATATTAATTTTAGATTTTCAGGCGAATGTATTCAACAGTCTCGTGCATTTGTCAAAGACCTAACTGAAGGAAAGCAAAATAATTAAGAGGAGTTTTGATATAACGCCTTAGACCGCACCATCATTCATTGTCATGAAATATGCGAATTTGTCTGTGGAGTTCGAGTGTTGTCAGTATATCAATAAGCGTCATTTTGTTGTTTTTCACACTTATACCTCTTTTGTTTCCCGCATTCGCTGACAAGGACATAAAAGTACGATTTCGTTTGGCAAGGACCTGGCTGTACCTTAACAACTTTATGAGGGTCAATGTAATGATAACTCGAATTAGAAATAAAATATCGATTAAAATACAAAAAAGAGTTAGTCCTAATCGATTTTACCCATCTAGTTCCCGAATTGCACGTTGACTTAAATTAATTACAAATAACAAATTAAAATTACGTACCTATTAACATATTGTGTATCAGACACATTTTTAATATTTACTTTTATTAGATTAACACATGTTATAATAATTAAGTTTATCACAGAAAAAAGGCTTCCAAACAGAACTTATCTAGCTAAAAAATTGGAAAACCCTAAAATTGGGACCTTTGTCACCCCATAGACGTCAGGACTTTTAGTATGTTTTATACCTAAGCACCATGAATAAGTTTCTGAATAAACCGCTTAGGTTCCCGCTCACGTACTCTACTATTTTATGATTGGACTACAGGATAAATAGGCAAATATTAATTCAGTTGTTAATAATAACATACACAATGAAACCAACATAGAAATCGCGAAAAGAATCTCGCAAAAACTAAGCACTCATGACGACGATATGTTAGATGGAGTATGCAAATTAAAAAAAAACTTAGTTTTTATGTATAATTATCATGACAGCATGTTTGACGCTTGTTTAGGTGACAGGTTTGCATTGTCTCTTTGCGTACAAAACCCCAATGACAAAAACCGCGAAGTTTTGGTGTAGGGTGCAGCCCAGACGGCACACTTTTTGTGTGATCGAATCTGCGGCGCACAAAAAGTCGGCAAGGTGCGCAAAAAGTCGGTCGCGGATTTTTCACAGACTCAACGTATACGACGCACATCTTCGATCATTCTTTCGGCAGAACTGTAGAGACGTAGATTGCATTTCGGCAGAACTGTAGAGACGTAGATTGCAGGCTTAAGTGTGCGACGTCTGCGTTCGCGCGCGTTGAAGCAAACGTTCAATTGTTATCGCACACTTTTTGTGCGGAGCTGCGCGGCGCGGTCTGCCCGAATACCACGGATTTTTTGTGCGCCGGACTTTTTGCGCGTCGTGTGCGTTAATGCATACAATTACAAAGGTTCTGTTTTGACAGACTAAAAAGAGCGTCACAGATAGTCTATCGTCTGCGCTGCACCTTAGTATAATTTTTCCGCAAACCAGTCTGGTGATGGTACCAAGCTCTGATCATCCCGCCGAACGGTGTCCCAAGTCCGATCCAAAGGTGTGGTGGGATTTGTGAGAGAGACCTTTGCTCAGTAGTAGAAAGAATAAAAATTAGTTAGACAGCAAAACACAAATTTTCAGTTAGGGATTGACATTATTGTTGTAATGTAAAGTTTTTTTCATCGGAAGGAGGCGATACGATTCTTCAAAGGCTAATAAATAGTTTGAAATGTGATGTAGTCGCAAAATCATTGATTGCTTGTATACAAGTATTGTAGTGATGATCCTTAGTGGGTATCGATCTAGTATTAGTTTATATTTATGATTTGATAAAGAATGATTGAATTGTTAAATTTTCTATCAATTCTGTTTTAGTAATAACTAGCTGTTCCGTCACCCTGTGACTTTATTTGCATGGTCTACAATTCAATTTAGAAACCTTCCCCAGAGTGCGTACGCAAAAGTCACTAAACTTTTATCACACACAATCAGGAGTCGTATTTTTGAATCATGCGAATTCCAATTAGAATACGAAATGGCAAGATTCGCATGCGAATGACTAAAATCGCTATTTTTATTCTGCAACGAGTGGTCCGACCCACTCGTATTTCGATTCTAGCTAGCAGAAAGTTTAGAAGTATGACTTTGACAAGTAAACATATGGTTCACAGAATAATTTTTTTTTTTTCGTTCCGTTCCATGCGATTCATTGCCGGTTTTTAAAATCAATACGTTTTTGCATTCCGGTTTTAAATATTTTCTGCGTGCCTAAGCGTTTGGCTTGTGACGCATCTATCTCTCTTCCACTCCATCGGTTTTCTTGACGTTATCACGTAAAATTAACGTCCAAACACCGACTTTACAGACAACCATGTTTTATTTCCTTACGAATGAGCACAAAACTTTTTTTATTTATTTTTTCTTCAGGTATACTTAAATGAAGAAAAAAATAGAAAATATTATGTTGTGTGTATTACGATAGTACTATATGAGTAAAATGTCAAAAAGATATTTCTATGGCTGAAATAGAATAGTTTTGTGCTCATTCGTAAGGAAATAAAACATGGTTGTCTGTAAAGTCAGTGTTTGGACGTTAATTTTACGTGATAACGTCAAGAAAACCGATGGAGTGGAAGAGAGATAGATGCGTCATATTTCCTTCTTATATTGTTATTACATATAGTGGCTGTGCTTTTTATAGGGAAATTTTAAAGTATTCAAAATACTTTTCCTAAGGGATTAACTTAAAAATTAGTGTAGTTAGTATTTATCCCAATGATTATTTATTTAAATAATTAATCATTGGCGCATTAAAATTCCCTAGCAAATAAAAAACCTGATATAGTTTTAGTTTTAATACTTAGGCAGTATATTAAACATTGTATTCATGATGATACATAGATAATAATCATTATAAAAATATTGTTTTAATATGTTTTTCAGGTACATGCAACTTTACTAGCGTGTAGTAATTATAAGTGGAAGCAATAGCAAATTTACGATAACACTTAGGTAAATAATTACATGGACAGCTTAGGGGCCGTTCAAGTATTACGTAAGCAGATTTACTACAATTATTAACCCCCCCTTCCCCCTTGTCAGCAAAAGTAATCAAAGCTCTTACCCCCCCCCCCCCCTCATGGTAACGTAAACATTATTATACATTTTTCTTCTTTTAATGTACTTTTTTTAAAATTGATTCATGAGCAGCAGATATAATTCTAGAAATGAGAAAAAAGGGCTAACACGGTATTCAATATAAGAGTAAGGTACAAATATTATAATTGATGCTTGTTTTTTTTAATAATAATATTTTATAAAATTATATTAGTGACCGTAGCGCCCTTTTAAACCATTAAGCCTGCATCAGGTAGCAGCGTAAGTTGTAATTACGCCTTATATTGTTTGTCCGTGCAATAAAGTTTAAAAAATAAATAACCACGTCAAATCATCAATTGTACCGAAACGAAACAATAAATTGACGGAAAAAAATTACACAAGTCAGCAGCGCGCAGTAATTCCCCTACTCGCTTCTAAGCGAGTAACGTGTTCATTTATTTGTGGGAATCCCCGAAAATGCCATATATGAGTAAATATTCCTCGTTTGGCAGTCGGTTAAAAAGTATAGTTAATTTCTTTTTACGCGACTGATGCTGACGTTATCACCATCTAGACTCCCCCATCCCCCATGTCATCAAAAATAAGCAAAGCAGAGACCCCCCCGCCCCCCTATAGTGCTTACGTAATACTTGAACGGTCCCTTATTAGGACAATGATAAAGTCGAACTTGACACTAGCAACCTTAAATTTATTAATTTTCCGCTCTATTAAAATTTAAGTATAAATTTTTTTGCATCGAAACAACATGCAGAAAGAGAATGGCCGGCATTATTGATAAGATTAAAAATTAAATGACGAAAAATAATCATTAGTGAACAAATACAATTAGAATTTATTTCACAATTTCCTTTTCTGCAGAAGACGATAACTGCAGCCTGATATGTAGGTAGCTGTTTTTTTAGCTTTAAAGTGTGTTGTATGTATCTAACTTAATGAAAAACATTTTTCTACATGTTATAGATAATAAAACGAAATTTCATGAAATATAATAATTATTATTATCTGCGTATTTATAGATTCATACCAGAATTTACAAAAACCGAAACTACAATATAGCATTTTGTATTGCTATATTTATACCTGTGAATGCTCTTTAAAAATTACTGTTTAAATATGCGTTAAAACATAGATAAGGCAACTGTTTTTATGCCAGATTAGGCTGTGATGTCATTCCTACTATTCACTAACTTAACCCACTTGCAAAACATTCTAAAATCGAGATTTAACCTAAATGTCATATAAAATACAAATCCAGCACTTAATTGAAGTCAACTCGTGTAGACAGAATTTTCTATTCCAGGTTTAGGTTAAATCCAGGTTAAAGAAAATTTGGTGGGCCTAAATACTACAACAATATACGTCTGTGTTAATAAGACACTTCCATTCTTTGGCCTTATTTATTCATATCAAAACTATTAATAAACTTATTAAATTTATGTAATAACAATATTGTAGTGCATTAGTTTATTTCTTAATCCGTATAATTTTGTTTGAGGTATAAAACTAAGTATAAAATTGAGGTATACCTAGATCTTAGCCTTTCGCTAGTCTGGTGTTCGATTCCGGGGCAGCTCATGACCAAAGCAATGTTTGTGTGTTGGGTCTTTGTAGGAGTTCTCATGGAGAACACTGTGGGAACTGGTGCGACATTTTGTTAGGCACAGCTCATAATCATCAGTCAAAGTTCGGAACAACACATTTTCTTCAGCTGACAGCTTTGATAATACTATCTCTAATAGATCTCTCTGCAAAATAAAAACGACATTTTAGTTTTATGTAAAATCTGCTTCATTAAAGATAGTAGGAAACTAATATTTATTTTAATTCCGTTCTATTGTTAGTGGTCTATCTATTAGACCAAAAGTAAATTAGGTTTCTTCTAAAAATAATATTTTTTTATTTTTTTTATTTTTATTAAATATGTTTGCCCTTTGGCCAAATCCTCCCCCAACTATCTTCACATATCTCTATTCTGAGCTGTACTGGTCCACAAGTAGCCTGCTACTGCCCTGATCTTGTCTGCCCATCATTTGTATGGTCTGCTACATTTCCTTATGCCAGCTTTGGAATACCAGTAATTAGTGAACGAACTTGCTTCACTTGTCTGTTCCAAGTGAAGCAAGGTTTCTTCTACTCATTATTAATAGATAAGACAAAATTAAAGTTGTTTGTTGAACTAATATTATACTTCGTCTTCAGGGTTCAAGGCACAATACATAGGCAAAAAGATGTAAGTGTTTTTGAGTGACAAATAACAGTACAATTTATTGTTCTAAAATTATTTTATTAAAAAATAATTGTGAAGTTTACAAAACTATAACCCAAACTATAACGTAAAACATACATATATATACTGCCAAAATCATTAACCTTCATTTTGGCTTAGCCGTAGTCAGGTAAAAAACTCACATTTCATACTTGTGTAATTAGTTATAAGGTGATTTGGTTCATACCTTACTTGGATCCAGACAACAGGATACACAGTATTCATAAATTACACAACAGTTGGTGTCTTTGCAGGACTCGCAACTGTATCTGCGTGAAAAATCTGCTAAGGGGTCACAACACCCATTTCTCATTAAGTCATTTCTGTGGCATACATAACCTGAAAAAAAAAAGTAAATAATAGAAATTAATCTAGTTAAATTTTTTTTTTCTTTCAAAACTATTGGTGATTGGATCCATTATGTTTTTATTACAGTTGTAAGATCCTTCCCTGATTACTTTACTTCAGGATTTGTCACTTTTATACAGAAAAGTAGAATTACCTCTATCATCAACCAATAGTAATCTCCCTTGCACAGAGTTTCTACAAATGACACTATCATTTGAGTCCTTGTGTTCCTGCAGGGTACGCCATACAAATGGCTTTCTTTCGATCATTGTTTCTTGGTACATCATATTTCTACTGCTGCCCTTAAATTGAAAAAAGAGAAGTTTAAATAGCTGCTTAAATAAATCTTCAACTATATGATAGTGATACTCAGTGGATTGTGGAACTCACCTCTCTAAGAAAGCTGACAATACAGTATGTGAGTGAAGATGCAAATATAATTCCCAGGACCAGTCGTCTTCGTATAAACCTGAATAAAGCGGCGTACCACATTTTATAACAAAAGGAATACCCATTCAGAATAAGACAACAAAAATAAGATACATGGGGGCACCTATAATTAAATAATAACATTTTCAAGCGAAACACTGACGCGTTGATTTCGGCACTTTCTTTAATCTCATTTTAACTGATGTCAATGTCATTATTATTATAGAAAGTAAAAATCCTGCGATGAAGCAATGTTTATTTCGATTGACATGTAAATACTTTACATCCGCCTTTATTTTTATACAAAACACATAGGTTTATTCATAAACTTTCGTAAACTCAAACTACTCCAAGCAGCAGCAGTGCTCCACAGAGTACTTTTGTATATATAGAAACAGTGCTCTGCTCTGACAGACAGGACAGACAAGACAATCTGTGGCTCTGACAAAACGTATTACTCCTTGGCTCTGACTGGGACAGCCTGACACGCCTGACACTGACAGTGACAGATGTTTTTTTTTAATTTATAGGTACTAGGCTTTGGACTATTTTTACAAATGCCCGGTTGATGGTGAGGGTGACAGATAAGCACACGATATTCACCTTGAACTAAATAATTAACTAAATGAAGATCAAGAATTCTAGACCATGTGTAGGTAATAGAAATACACTTCTACGTTTTCGCATAACGTAATATGTATTACGCGTATTGCTAGAAGATGAATACTAAGTAGGTAAACCAGGATAAACCTAGGTTTATTCCAACTTCCGACCTTACCCGTGACGTAACGTAATACTTTTACGTAGTATTATTCTTTCTCTATGGTAATACCATCACTTTCATTAATTATCATTATTATCAGCTTTTAGATGCCTGGTGCTAAAAAGGACGCCGTATTACAAAGCCTCCTACAGCCTTATTACCTTTGCTACCTAGCAGCAGTTGCAGCGGTTTTGGAGACCTATACTGGTCTTCAGTCCATCGGGTTCGAGGCGTTCCCACTTTGCGTATTTATTTCAGTGTGATATTGTCACTTGAGAACCATCATATTTATCAATTTCTGCAAGCGATGTGGTCTTCTGCTTAAAAGCCCATAGCCACGCTTTGTAATTGGGAGAGCTATAACGGTGACTTTTACACACGGATAAGTTTTACCTAGGTACCTAAAAGGCTTGTCTCTCCTACCTAGATGCCTCTACATACCTATTTGTCAATTCCAAGAATATATTTTTATACCCTCTTCCTTAGTCTAAGTATAACTTTAATTTTTAAATTTTTCCTACTGATATTTTGCAGTGATGAAACCATTTTTTTATTACAGAGGTTTGTCGTTGATAGTACCTCTAGACCTACAGAGCGTAGCTAGCGAGTCTTACTTGTTCAGTGTACACAGGGTTGTTTATTTTTGGGATATTTTTAATTGCACCTCTGTAAAAATATTATGCAAACATAACAATCTCCTCTAATAAATTTATTGCACATCAGAAACATGACTGTTATACAATTAAACTATCTGCTCATCAAAACCTGTTCTCTAAAAAACTTAAAAAGTATACCAAAACCAGCTATCTTTTTAAATCTTATCACAACTAAAATCTAGTTCATACATCAGACTTATTTTTCTTAAAGCAAAAATACTAAATGCATATCAAAAGTACTGACTTGCACACTAAATTGCTCACTCGTAAAACAAATTTTCTAAAACTTATCCCAAATGATGCTTAACTATCTAAATATGTTTCGGGCACCAAAATGTACTCAACAAATTAACTATTTGTGTAACTGAAATACTTTTCACCTAACTGTCATACTTTTTATACTTCTATTCATATGAAAAGTGTTTTGGCGCGAACTTTTCTAACCCTGCTCCCGGCTCTTTCTTACCTATACACCTACCGCTTCATGTTGCAATGCAATCTGTAAGTGTGTATTAGGAAGATGTCCTCATCAGTTATTATGTGTACCAGTGTACCTGATTAATTGGTAATAATAAAAAAAATGACTAATTAAATGTTCCATTTTTAATATTATTAAGAGTTGATTTGGCAAAGATTTTCTTAGATACAAAAAAATATATAATGTACAGGCGATGACACATAATTAAGTCTAACATAAAAATATTATACATTTTATTTTAAATGAACATTGAACTCTATTGCTAAATGTACGTAAGACATTAAGTTGAAAATCGGTTAAAGAAAATTTATAGATTTGTATAGTCTGTCGTGCTGGCGACTGATTTATTGTTTCCGTATTATCTTTATTTTGATAAACGATAGTTATTGATCTTTGAATAATTACAGTTAAATAGTCTTATATTTTGAATAGCATCGATAATTTGGAAAAAGGCAATATTATGAAAAAAGAGTGAAAGACTATTCATAGTATTGATAATAACAAGGGGATTTCTGGTATGAACAGCAATATTATCAATACCATAGGCGGTACTCATTTACTTAGATATTACTTCCTAAGGACAGGGCGGACCACAGCTTACGGTGTTGGATCTAAAAAGACCCGAAAATGACCCGACCGAAGCCGAAGTGACGTAGTCAGTGGTCGGCGGTCATCGGGATCAGTCATTTGTATGAAAAAAGTAAAATGCCTAGATGTTCACTGAAAGGTTGCTTAAATTACGACAAGGTCATTAAAACAAATTCTAATATTACATCTCACCAATGAGCCGCATCATTGATAAAATTACTAAACTTATTTACATTACTTTAACAATTTTCTAACTTCTTTGTCAATTTTACGAAGAAATTTTATTTACCGTGCAAAACCGATACAACTTTGTAGCGGCGTGCATATTGTATGGTTATAATAATAGCGTGTGTTATAATATAAATATTTTATTTTATGATGATATAATAAATACTTGTATAAAGGAAAGGCAGCTTATATCAGACACTCGGTATATTAAATATTTAGCTGCACAGGCACAACTTTCTACTCCAACTCTTCGTATGACAATCCCCTTAAAACAATAGAAAAACGTCCATCATCACATTCAAATCCGCATTCGTTTCTCCTCTTGCTCATTCCATCTTCCTTCCCTTTCAAACACCTCACGTTCCATTTCACACATATCACTGATCAAGGCAATATCCTAAACTAAACCAAAGCACTTGCGTGCCAGAAAGCAGAAGCAACGAGTGACGTACCGCCAGCTCATAGATGTAATGTTTGACTAAGATTTTGATTACATCCATGCACCAGCTAGACCTGAGATAATATTATTAACGAAAAGGTCGATTCTCCATTGACGCGATTGGGAATCAAACCCGGGACCTCAGAAACAGTACCTAATATCTAATACTGTACCTTAGAGTTGTTGTTGTTGAACTTATTAGCTGTAAGATTCTGTGTACGTAGGTATATGTACTGAACGTGTAAGAAGGAAGAAAATAAAACAATTCGTAAACAGGTACATATTTATTTAAGCTAGCCGCAATTTAATTCATGGCAATATCGAAGACAGCCATGGCAGCTTTCCCGTAGCTTTAAAGTTGCGCCAGTCGTATAAAAACCTTCCTAACACCAACATTATTAACGTTAGAAGCACTAAGTTAATGATGTTGATGGTACTTATTGGCATTTCCATGTCACTATTGCAAACGTTCCCCAAAGGCATTGTGCTGATCTAAAAAAAAAAAACTTAAACAATTCCACTTTCGACCAAAATGTTCTTGGGTCAGAGTCAAGACGACCATTGTTTTAATACTATAAATAACAATCAAAATTACAAACAAAAATTAAAGAAATACACAAAAAAAAACGGTCAAGTGCGAGTCGAACTCGCGCTCGAAGGGTTTCGCACCATTATCTTACGGCATATTATCTAAAAAACCCGCCAAGTGCGAGTCGGACTCGCGCACAAAGGGTTCCGTACCATTTATATCTATAAAAACGGCCAAAAAATCACGTTTGTAGTATGGGAGCCCCTTAAAATATTTATTGTATTCTGTTTTTTAGGTAAAACGGAACCTTATTACTAAGACTCCGCTGTCCGTCTGTCTGTCTGTCTGTCCGTCTGTCACCAGGCTGTATCTCATGAACCTTGATAGTTATAAAGTTGAAATTTTTACAAATGATGTATTTCTGTTGCCGCTATAACAACAAATAATTAGGTCCTTTTATATGAAATTGCCGATATTTAATACTTATAGGAGTTCCACCGTGGCATCAATGCTGCAGAAACGACTCGAAGAATTAACGACGTGGGCACCGCTAACGAACGACCGGTGCGTTTTTGGTTTCAACGTTTCCGTTCTGGAAATTTTGATTTACACAATGATCCTCGTGGACGACCTGATACTCAAGTGAATAACGAAGAATTGAATGCGATAGTGAAACCGGATCCATCTCTAACCACTTCTGAATTAGCAGTTTATTACTAGTGATATTATAAATTCTGATGATTATGAGTTCCGATCATTAGTATTAAAAAATAATGAAGTGTGATCATTATGTTGTAGAAAGTTTGAGAAATATTTTCGGACATCCGAAAATAGGACTTAAAAAGTTAAATGAAAAAGGCGCACCCGAACCCATCTGAAACATCTCGTCTGTTAAAGCCCATAATGTTTTAATAAGCTCACCCACTTCAATATGGACAAGACAAAATAGCTAAACCGTCTTTGTAATTGAAAACAAAGGGAAGAAATTCAAGTAGAATGATACATCGTATTATGGCAATAGTGCTGGGCCTCCTAACCTCTTACTATGTAGGAGAAATTAATGCTATGTGAATTCTATTAATATTGACACGTATTTGGCTATCCCAATCATTCTAATGAACCAAATAAGAGCTTTTTCAAAATGCTTTTATATTTATTTACAAGGAAGTTCTCCGTTTTACTTGGTACAACTGAATTGAAACTTAAAAGTTTAGAATTGAAATCAATCGAGTCTAGTGCAAAAGTTGTCGCCGTACCTTCCTACTCGTAATAAATAAAATCTAATTTTCTTCCTACCTACTCGTAATAATTGAAATTTAATATCTCCAATAATAGAAGTTATAATATTTTAGTAGAGCCTTTTGAAGATGCTATTAATTTAGCGTTGACAGCAGTTTTGTGTTGATGGCGAAGAACTCTCGTGGTTTGGAAGGTATGTAGGTACGTTAAAAGTTCGTCTCGGTTTATATCGCTTGATACTAGTCGTGAAGCCTATTAACCAGAGGCCATGAGCCAGATTGACTACATTTGACAGTAACCTTTAGCCTAGCGTTGCCAGATCCGTTTTTTCAAATCGGGACTTAAACGTAAATCGGGACTGGGATAAAAAAGTCGGGACAAAAAAATATAACTATAGTTAGGTACTGCTTTATTTAAAAACAACAGACTTTATTTAGATTAATCTAATGCTTATCTGGGGAGAGGGGCAGTGATAGAATAGGAGTTAAGTTATTAAAGGGTCTGATGAATCTATTCTATGCCCTGTCCTGAAGTAGGAACCGTTGAATATAAATAAAACACTTCAATAATGTATGCACCTATCGTAACTTCAATAAAATGCAGTAATTAGGTACAATAAGAGCAAGTGAAGGGAGCGCGAAAATTTTATGGACCTTTAAGCTCGCGTCGCGCCCACATCTGTGCGCGGGTAAATGTTACATCAATTGTTGTCTTATTTTCCGAGCATACAGGTCCGGCAAGTTCCGGCAAGGCATTGGCGACAGCATTGGCGAAAGGCAGCAGCGGCACGCTAATCTATTAAAGCCGCGCAATACAACTGCCCATTCATACATTTAGGCCTCCACCTTTGCCATATCTCAATAAAATATAAAGTCTAACAAACAGGGATGACGCCAAAATAATATTAAGTTTTGAGAAAATGGTGTATTGAATTTAACACGAGGAGCAAAAACATATTGCGAACGAAACGATTACGAGCCCCATTTTTTAAATAGCATTGTGCCATTACAATAATTATTAATTTTAACCAAAACAAATCCACAAGCGAATCGAGCGCGAAAAAAATTGTGAATGCTACAATATCTCTTCTTAAGCTGTTGTCCAGCTGAACCATACCAACATGAGACGCCCAGTAATAGATATGAATTTCACCAGGGCGGGCAACGAGGATTCAGCGTCGCACGTTTCACAACCGACGGACGTTTAACAAAGCATCTACTGCTCTGAATTGGCTACTTTCATGAAAAAGCGGGATTTTGGGCGTCCCGCTTAGGGGTCCGGCGGGACGCGTCTTAAAAGAGCTAAAAAGCGGGACATCTCGCCAAAAGCGGGACAGCTGGCAACGCTACTTTAGCCATGGCCTTACTACTTACTACACCCCACCACCAATCCGCACTGGCACTGCGTGGTAGAATACGGCTCAAACCATCTGCTGACCTGCAGTGAGACGTTCATACACTTACATGAGTTTTTATTAACTTAAAATATGTACCTACCTAATGTATTTATTAAATTGATTAATGATTAGGTACTGGACGTTATTCAGTCTGCTATTATTACTTTGAAAGTAAATGTTATATTATACCACAAGATTCGCCAAGTGTAAGTACAAATAAATACATTTTCTTATGTGACTCCTGGTAGTGTGATAATTAGTGGCGGGCATTGGTTTTATTTTGAGGTAGGCAGTATATACATTAAAAGTGTTTTATTGATGAAAATCAGTGGTTCATCAATAATACACATGTATAAGTGCCTACTGCCTCCCTCACTGGTACCACCTCATAGGCACTGCCTAATTGCCTAAATGCACCGCACGCCCCTGGATAATTAACCTTACCTAAAACAGTGTGACCTGTTTTTCGGGTTACCGAAATAAATGAAACTTAAGGTCACAATTTAAAAAATAAGTTTAATAAAAACTAAAAACCGACTTCAAAATGAAACTATTTCGCCGAGCCGTCCCAAAGGTGGCTGCAGTACATAAGGGTTTGAGGTAGCAAAAGAAATTAAAAGGAGTCTTCAATTTTCACAAATTTATACAATACTCAGATTGACTGCAGTGATACGACTGTCACGCTAAAAGAAATTACAACACATTTGTTGGCACAAAAATAAAAAAATAAATGTTATAAAAGCAAAATTAAAAGAATTACCATAGAAAAAAATCGTATTCTATTGTTCGCAGAAACCCACACAGGGACATGCAGTGTAAGCGTTCTAGGTACTCGTTACATTCATTCAGAAGCCTACCCAGCCGTGTGATAGGCGTGTTGTGGGCTGAAATTATTCAAAAATATTTTATTTGAAGCGAAGAAAACAAAAAACTTCTTCTTAAGCTTTTTCTCAGAAAATGTCAGATACTTACTTAATTTTGTTTTAGGACAAGACGATTCTTTTAACCTTAATGCTTTCTTTTAAAAACACCCACTGTGTGTAGGCATGATAACTTTTTAACCGACTTCAAAAAAAAGGAGGAGGGACGTCTGAATGTTGTTTTTTTTTTGTATGTTTGTTACGCGATTACGCCGTCAATTATGGACCGATTTCAAAATTTATTTTTTAGTTTGAAAGGGTATACTCCCGAGGTGGTCCCATTTACACCAAGTCAGATTCTGATAATGGGATCCCTGGGAAATCGAGGGCAACCCTCAATTTTTATAGGCACCCATAATGTTTTGCATATATTTTCTGACTCAATGCTGATTTTTGGGTCTGGTAATCATCATGTCCTGTTGCTGACCTGATGATGGAAGCCACAGAACTCCTTAACGGATAGGAGTTAGAAGATAATACTGCAATTTGTCGACAGAACGTAATTCGCAGTGTGTTGAGCAGACGTGGAGCTTATGAGGTACCAGACCGCCAATTTTTATTTACTGGGAGCGTACCCGCACTGGGTGTGCGGGTACGCTCCCAGTAAATAACGAAAAAACGAAAAAAATATCAAAAGTTCCTTTCTTAATTTGACTTGTTATTTAATGAAAAACCTTATCCTATGGTTTCGACACCAAAATAGCCGCCGTTCTGGTTGGAGTGTAGGTAAACCCTTTTCTTAAGACAAAAATTTTCGCCGAAAAATTGACCCTTTATAACACCTTATTTTTATCATACCATTGGATGGGGGGTCCATAGAGGACCAATATAAGTTAAGGTTACTTTGCTGTAAAGTCATTTTTGGCGAAGTTAGGAGGGAAAAAATAGAGGACTTACCACTTAAAATTGTAAAATAAAAAAAGTTTAATAAAAAACTAAAAACCGACTTCAAAATGAAACTAAAAAGCGAAAAATAATATTGACTAAAACATACCTAATCAGTTCTTTTTGGAGTCGGTGCGAATGAACACATTTTAACTCTCGATGGCTGGCACCGACTCCAAAAAGAACTGATTAGGTATGTTTTAGTCAATATTATTTTTCGCTTTTTAGTTTCATTTTGAAGTCGGTTTTTAGTTTTTTATTAAACTTTTTATTTCTTTATTTATGTTACCTACAACTAAATTGTACCTATGGTCTTGAACTTTATTGCGAATCGCGACAAATTTATAAAAAAATCTGCAGAACAAGGTCTGTCGGAAATAATAAACAAATTATGAGCCAGAAAAGATCCCGATATACTTAGAACCATTCGATAAAATATGTCGTCCGGAAGACCACGTCACTTGACACTATGATTTAACATTAGAGTCACGTGATTTATCGGTTGGTAATTCGTTATTAAAGTGGTCTGAGCTCTTGAACCAACAAATTGATATCCATGTCTTATGTATGATGTACCATTAAAGTTAACCTCAAGCGGTTCCTTTTTGTTTATTGTACGTTAACATCGACATCGAGAGCACTGATGCGACCTCTTTCGTTTCATTGATTCACGAAATGGAAAATAGAAACCAGAGGAGGCGGGAAGTCGTAAGCTTTTAATTATCCACGGCATTGAGTTTACTGCGTTTGATCCGATTTCATGGTAAGTAATCAAAGAGCGACCATGAAAATCGATATTTGACGAACAACAGGCGCACCTAGGAGGAACTTGACAAATATTTTTTCAACATATAAAACTAGATTTTACGAAATGTTTAAATAAACTGGTAGGTAAAAAAGGCACAGAAAAATTAATTAAAATACCCTATTGTTATTTGTAAGGTAATCTATACTAACCAAAAACGAGTAAAATAACCTAAGAGAAAAGAATTTTAATAAGAAACATGATTTTTATGGTGAGATTATATGTCAATCAATTTGTACAGGTACTTTATAAATAGAAATGCGACTTGAATAATTTTGGTAATTGCGTACGTACGTACACGCTTTAGTGAATACTGAATAAGCTTTCTATTATGCTTTCACGTTTCTTACGGGAAGACGTTTTAAGTAATTACGAGAAGCAGAAAACCAGCCAAGTGCAAAAAACATTTTATTTTGTTGTATTATATATTTAAGGTATTAGGAGAGGAAAATTTATTTCATTCTGCTTTTTTAAGTACCTATTTATTGTTATAGCGGCAACAAAACTACATCATCTGTGAAAATTTCAACTGTCTAACTATAACGGTTCATGAGATACAGCCTGGTGGGCAGATCTTCAGATGTAGTCTTAGTAATGGGTCCCGTTTTACCCTTTGAGTACAGGACGCTAAAAAGATGGCATTGTGAGCTGTTTTACAAACTTTGAGCTTTGTTTGCTTTTACAAACTGATCAAAAATACCCAAGGAGGCCCTCATCTGCTAAATACAGTTTTTAAGTAGAAAATTAGAATAAGAAAAAGTAAACAGGCAAATTAAATGAATTTTGGCAAGGTAATCGAAGAAGGTAGGTACTAACAATTCGAGCTAAATTACTTAATAATTTTGTAAGCACCCACTCTGCCGGGGATTGACACATTGTAATCGTTAGGCATCCACGCTTATCCTAAAGGTACAAAGTTAATAATTAATTTACCGTTTACGTAAGAGGCAAACGTTACGTAAATCGTAATGCCTCCTACCTACTTAATTTTTCAAACGGAACATGAAAACTTTTACCTGTACAAAAGACGTAGTTTTGTCATCTGATTTCGAACACCTGATATCTGGCAGGTCCCGTATCACCCTCTTGTACTTCAGTAGAAGACCTTGGAAGCGAGGAATGAAGTGGCAGTCGCATCGCCAAGGGTTGTGGCCGAGGAATACGTGCATTATGTTGTTGTTCACTTGGAACGCCTTGTCGAACGCGTACACGGGAATCTGGAAAATGAAAATTATTATCTTCGGCCTAAGAGCGCAGCTATATCTTCTTCCTAGCGCCTTTTCTTGGTCTTAGTCGGGGTTACAAAGTAATGGACATAGTCCAAAAATGTAGTAGGTAAGCTATTAGAGTGGCAGTGGGGCGGCCACTTCGCCAGGGCCGTCTTTAGCTATAGTGGGGCCCCTGGGCACACAAGAATTTGGGCCCTTTTGGAAAGTAAAGAAAGCGAATTATACCTTTTTTTTGCTATGATTGATCATGGGTAATCAAATAAATATAATATAATGTGTCATTATTGATATTAGTATGATGCTTTTATATCCAGGCACGACAGGCTCCAGTAATTAGATTACTTACATTAATTTAATAATTCTGAAATAAGCCTTGTCATATTTTTAACACCTTTTTCATGCGTTATAATATAAGTGAATAAACCATAACATAAGAATTATCGACAAGAACGATTTTCATGTCACTGGAAAACACGCGAGCGAAGCGAGCGCTTATATTTTTCGAGATATTTGTAATTTTCACACAAGAGGGTATAGTAAATTAAAATTGAAAAAAAAACGTTTCTATGTTTTTTTTTTCTACGACAGAAAGCGGCCGGTTTGCGCGCGGGTCCCCTAATGCTCGGAGCCCGTAACATTTGCTACTCTTACTACGTGGCTAATCCGTAACTAGGCGAAGTACGTATAATATGATCGTAAGAAAAGTGAAATAGAAACTTTAAGCTGTGATAAATCAACCGTAAAAAATACTTAAAGCTTAGTAATTACCTATTTTCGATTATTTTACATATTTTTTTATGAAAAAAGTGTAATATAAGTACCAAAAAAAATTTTTTTTTGGGGAATAAAATGTGTAAGTAATTGTTGGTTCTTCGGGGCCCCCTGAGGATGGGGACGACGGTGAAGGTAAAGACGGCATTGCACTTCGCGGCTTCGTTCGTATAATTGATTAAATGTGAAACAGAGGATGAAAGAATACATAAACTAAATGGGAAATAAACATTGTCACAAGGAAGCTCTAGAGTGTATACCAGAAACTACTTCGAGTAACTTTATACTGAGGTCGACGAAGAAAAGATTGCTTTACTTGTAACAAGAAAAGAAAAAGTTTGTAGTGGTCGTTCTCATTAGTTTAGAATGTCAAAGATGCATTTTAATTGCGTCAAAGCAAAATGATGTCCGTTTGTGATATAGAAACGGAACAAGTATTGAAGATAAATAACACTTGAAAAAAAATCCTGTCCCACCTGAGGTCGATGTTTTTTTTTAAGTGTTATTTATCTTCAATTAAACCTTGCATGGAATTGCTAAAAACAAAAATTTACAAAGAAACAAGTATTATCTACAATTTATAAGTTCACTGCTTACTTATCTGAATATTTTATATATTTTTTTACTACCTAGCTGTTCGCATGTTCACTATATCAATTCAAAAACTTACTAAATTAAATAGGTTTTTGTTTACAATGTCATGGATTTTAATTTTACTGGTAGGTACCAGTGAAAGTCCCGTCAAAATTGCTTTAACTGCAGAGAACAAATGATTGACAGTCACAAAAGACAAAAAAAAAACTACCGTATTAACTCACGTATGTATGCCGCTTCGACTCTTTGTCGTTTAGTCCGCGATTTTATAAAAAATTACCCTTCTACTTAAAGTGAAAGGCGTCTAGTAGTTAGTAGGTTCAGAATAGTGACATAGCCCATTATGACATTTTGGGTTCAAATTGTTAAAATTTAACCAATCATACGGTACCTGTTTTAATAAGTTTCCGCGAAGACTTAAAACTCGAAACGTGGTGAACCACTCAGATCCTTCCAGCTCCTTTACAGCTGATATGCTGTTGTTGTCCAGGTACAGGTCGGCCAGCCTCTGGTACTGGAGGTTCTGGACTATCGACCTTATTGTGTTTATCTGTTTTAAGAAATTACGCTCAAATTAATAATCAAAGAACAATATTATATTGACAGTAATGACAGTACAGTTAATAATAATACGGAAGCTTCCACTCGTGATGCAAAACTATTGTAAGTTGACAGTGATGGTCTGTCGGAAATTAAAAGATTCGAAGTAAAACATGTCATACTATTGACGACTTCCGTAGCCGAGAGGCGAGCATGCTGGTTTTGGCGTCGCCATCTCGGAGGTTCTAGGTTCGTTTCCCGGTCGGATCAGTGTGGAAAACGAACTTTTCTCAATTATGTTGGATCTGGATATTGTTGTACCGTCGTTGTTTTAATAATACAAGTGCTTTAGCTACTTTCTTTAGAATCAGAACAATTTATGTAATGTTGTCCGATATTTTTCTGCCTAATAGTTTTAGACATCTGTGAAGTACTAGTAATTATTGACTATTTTAAAAGTAATTTTCATACTTACTACCCGCTTTATTAGTCATTTTTAAAAATGACCGGGCATAATGTTATTATAGCTATTTTATCATTTGGTCTATAACAAATCATAGGATTCGGAAAACATCTTTGAAAGTATTTTGGCTGGGTACTTACTGATTATTAAGACATACAAGAAAACTACTAAGTATAGTTCATTACTAAAAAGTGGGCGTTTCCTGGCAATTATAACCTCCTAAATGGCATGCCTAAATCATATTTTGTATGCATAAGTTGTTATGAAACTTGAAACTAATTAAGTCCCACCCTATATAACTAATCTAACAGTGGGTATAGGATATGTACTTATTTTTGGCTTACAAAAGGTTTATAAGTAGGTCGAGGTTGGTCGGATTCTTAATTAGTATCACCAGTTTACCTGATGGTCTAACTCTGACTAACTAACTTAAATATTATTGTGTATGTTCTAACATGACTTCAGTCAAATTATGATTTTACAGATCGTCCTCCTCAAAATATTTAAAGTCGTAGGTGGGTTTTTGAATCAAAATCGAGATTTAGCCCTAAAAGGCACAGTTTGGTAACTCTAGACAGAAAAGTTTTTATCGTAGCAGGATTTTTCAAGCTTTCCAATCCCGATTGCCCCTTAAATCGAGAAATAACTAAGTGCCCTACATTACTGGGATAGATTCATTCAATTCCGATGTCCTAGTTTTGTTTTGATCAAAGAAAAGACAGAATGGGGAACTAGGTACGATGTTCAAATAAAATTTAAATATCGTCCATTTGTAAATTAGAAATTGTTTGCAAGGCATTAATTTTATATATAATTTAAGAGCATGTGACATTTATCCCAGAAATACAAGAAACTCGCATAGACTGGTACTGCAAGAAACACCGAAAACTATGCAGTACAAAAAAAGTAGGTTGACTATGTGTGTGAAAATGTTTAATTTGATACCTAATGAATTTAAAGTGACTAATATTTATCAATTCAAACAAAATTTACATAAATGGCTCATCGCTCACAATTTCTATGACATTAAAGAATTTCTAGATAATAAATAATAATTTAAATAATCGCGATACTAATAAATTATAATTAAACTTAGTGGTAAAGATATAATATGAAGTAAAATGTATGTTGTAGTGTTATAATCTTTTGTCAAGTGGAAGGCCAAACATGTCTGTACTATTTAAAGTTTTATAACATCTACGAGGGCGGCACTGAAAATTTCGGGAATCAAGGAAGTGACACAACATTACTATTTAAAAATGTATTTATTGCTTTTCATAGTATTCTCCGCGAAATTTGACACATTTTTCCATACGACGGAACCAATCATTAAGCAACCATTCCATTCGGAAGTTTGGGTCTCCAAAATGGCCGTTTTGTGGGCGTCCACAGCTTCTTCAGGTGATGAAAATCTCTGATCACGCAATTTATTCTTTATTTTAGGGAAAGTATAGAAATCATTAGGGCTTAGGTCGAAGCTATACGGCAGATGGTCTAATAATTCTATGTTTTCTTGCTCTAAAAACTCTTTTGTTCTGTGCGCGGTGTGAGAACTCGCATTGTCGTGATGGAGGATGATGCGGCGGTTGCAGTTCTCTTTACGGAGTTCAGAAACGACCTGTGGCAAACAAATGCTAGCATACCATTCTGCATTAACCGTTCTTTGTCCCTTAGAGGAATAGTCGCAACATGGCCGGTTTTGGAGACAAACGTGGCCACCATTTTTTTTGCAACACTCCGTGAACGAACAATTTTTGTTGGCTTTAACTCATTTTCGAACACCCAAACTCGTGACTGGTTTTTTGTTTCGGGTTCGTACGCGTATATCCAGGATTTGTCACCTGATACGATTTTGTATACAGCATTTAAGGATCCTGCGTGGAATCTTTCGAGAGTTCTGACGCACCAAGTAAAGCGAGCCGCCTTTTGCTCTTCACAGAGCGAATGCGGTATCCATCGGGAAAACAACTTTTTTACACCTAATTGTTCATGCAAGATTATTTGTATTTGACTCATGCCAATGTCTAAAGTTGCCTGAATTTCGCGGTATGTCACATATCGATCTTCCTCAATCAGCTTAAGCACAGCATCAACGTTTTCTTGCGTGACTGCATCGTGTGTCGCTACAGCGTCATCCGAAACTACGTACCGGACCATACTTCTACATACTTACCATACCAATTAGCTTGATCCCTTAAATTATGAAACTTCGTACCATGTTACCTTGTTCCCCTCGAGTCGTAGCGTAGTGGTGTTGGGGGGGAGCGACGCTGGCGGCCCCTGGAGCTGCTTCTCAGCACAGTTGACTGTTATCAGCGGGATGACAGCACCCGCCGCGTCCGATACCACGTGGGTCATCGTGCATGTGCACGGCCCTGGACACGTTTTGTGCATGGTCTGTGAAATAAAACATTAATTATCCCTCGATTGGGCACGGGGAATATAGTTGCCACCATACTTTTAACCTTATTCAACTTTGCATTTGCACCTAAGTCATTGATATTTATAAACGTTATTAAGTTTGTTTATCCGTTTCTAGTCGCCATATTACAAGCTTTGCTTAGTTTGGGGCTAGCTAATTGGTGTGATTGTGGAAACAATTTATTTAATTATTCACTTAACATACGGGTGTTAATAGTTAATACCAATATACAGTTCATGTAATAAAAACTTATAAAAAATTCAATATGCCATAAGCTCAAAAGTTGCACAGCGCGCTATGGAAGGAGCTATGCTCGTTGTTTCTTTGCGAGATCAAATCGGAAATGAGGAGATCTGTGAACAAACAAAATTCGCTGACATAGCCCGACGGATTAGCAAGTTAAAGTGGCAGTGGGCAGGGCACAAAAAGCACGTAGAACTGACGGCCGATGGGGCAGAAAGGTAATGGAATAGAGACCTCGTACCGGCAAGCGCAGCGTGGGACGTCCACGCACAAGGTGGACAGACGACTTAGTAAATTTTGCTTGCAGGAAGCCGCTGGATGCAGGTGGCATCCGACCGGCGAATCTGGAAGTCACTGGGGGAGGCCTATGTTCAGCAGTGGACGTCCTGTGGCTGAAATGATGATATGCCCCACTAAGGATTATACAAGGTATAATAAAGACCCTGCTAGATTCGAAGGGGATAATACGATTCAACTGCTGAACTACAAGTTTTACAATGAGACCATCGCTAAAAAACACCTCTTAATGCAAAGTGATGTCAGGTGGTTTTTATGGAACGATTTAGTATGGAAAGACATTTTTTTTGTTACACCTTGTGAACGTGTCCGGTTTTTTGAGCTTAATGTCGCTGAGACAGTATCAAACTGGTTTGTGACATTTTTTAAATTACAATAATTGGGCTTCTGGATCCGCCTTAATTAGAAACGACGTCTTGATTTTGTATTTTATTTTCTCTTAGTTACGAGTTCAACTTGTTAATTCCAAGAATAATAAAATTGTTATCCTCCAACTCATACAATAGGCGGGCAACATATTTTAACCGCTAATAATGAGACCGCGTTTTTCGAAAAATCGAAAGTAAAAAGTTGTAGGCCTAATAAAATACACAATTTTTAAATAAATTACTTTGCACAATTTAGCCCTTGTATGGATAAAAAATACCTTCAAGATAAAAATGAAATGGGGCAAAACAAATAAAATATGCATTATGTTCAATAGTAAAAAAGCTAAAGGTAGTAAGTAAGTAGTTAGTAGTCCTGAGTAAAAAAGCAAAGAAAGAAGTGACATAATTAGAACTCATATATAAATATGATATAAATATTGGACAACATCACATACATTGTTCTCATTCTAAAGTAAGTAGCTAAAGCACTTGTGTTATAGAAATCAGATACAAAAACGGTACCACAACACCCAGACCCGAGCCAATATAGAAAATATCGTTTTTCCACATTGACCCGACCGGGGAATCAATCCCGAACCTCGGAGATGGCGACGCCATATAGTCCGGTGTGCTCGCCTCTCGGCTACAGGGGTCGTCTTATAAGTACGATTTAGAAAGCAATAAATGCAAATAATATTATAGACACTCAATATATGTATTAAATAGTAATAGATCCGGACAGGAAAGTGACTGATTAATTGAATCAGATATTAATAAGCCAGAAAAGACAGGAAATTTTGGACATTACCTTTCCCGTAAGTAACTAAGATGAGCTGTGTGATTGTGAGCCCGCTCGGAGCGCTCAAAAGACTCGTGTAAACAAACAACAAAATAATTCTAAGGTATTTTGACCAACAAACAATTCTGGTCTTTATTCCGTATTCAACAAGTTTATTTTGCTGAACATCGAGTGGTCCAATAACTTGAAGTATTGGACCACTCGATATTATAATAATATTAATATTCACCTTCATCAAATTGTCACCAATTTGATGAAGGTGAATATTATACCTTATTTTGTCCTATTTATTTATTATTTATCATCTTCAAACCTTTTAATTGGCTGAGCAAACTCATATTGTTTTCGGGTAATAAGACTTCTGTTTGTTTACGATATGAAATTTAATTAACCTTCGATATAGGGACTTAACATCGTCAGTATAACATCGTTCAGCAGTTTAACTTCTAATTTCATTTAAAATTGCAATATACTTCGAAATTAATTAATTGGCAATGTAACCCAATTAACCTAATACGCTTACATACAAAGTGATGCATCATGCTTGATATCTTTTAGACGTTATATAGAACCTAATTTTTTCTCTATGATTACGTAGCATAATTTTTTCTCTATGATAGAACTGTCAACGCGAATCCAACCAAATATAAGAGTCATAAATATTACACACCCACACATTGACACACAAAAATAGGGTTTTTGACCTACCTGCTGCATTTATACATAGAATAGAATAATAAACGGACAGATGTTAGAAACATTACTTATTTTTTAAAATTTAAATAAAAATGAAGTGCACTCTTTACGATATTATGTTCATTTATAATCAATCAATCTAGTACGGTACAAGTACGGATGAAATGAAAAAATCAAAACATCTTACTACCTAGGTACTTATTACTTTGACGAATGGGAAAGTAAGGTAAAAATATGTTTTTTACTATAATTTTGTAACATTTTGTTAATTAAAGAATGTTATTCTGTTTCACCATTTATCCGTAAAGTTGTGCATAATTTTTCATAAGAAGAACAATCCTGTCAAAGTACATATATACGTCAACATTCATCTTACAACCGACTACAATATATTGTTTTAAACTTTCATGGTCACTAACATTAGAATAGGTTGTTATTCCGTGATCATGGCGCTTGCAACAGTGCCGAAATATCGGGAACTCAAAAATAAGGTACATGGTAGCAATCCCGTAACAAACTATTCTAACCGACTACAATGTTACTCAGCAACTATAAGTAACGTTCAAAAAGTTATGGTTCTTGAAATGCACCAATAAAATATTTTTCTTTAGACCACATCATCATCACCAGCCTATATCAGTCCACTGCTGGACACAGGCCTCTACAAAAGGAGGATTTTGCCATAATCGCCACGCTTGGCAGGCGGGTTGGCGATCGCAGTTTGGCCAATGGTGGAGAGAAGACTGCTGCCCGTCTTTTTATGGCAGTTCTCCTGTAGTCGCCTTTTACGACACCCGTAGGAAGAGAAGGGGTGGTGCCACAGAACAAGTAAGACTCGCTAAGCTATCCCTGTTCTGTAGGTGGTGCAATTCTTTTAACGTGCCGGCACCAGTCACCACACGACACCACAGACCACAGTTTAGACCACAGTACCTACCTAATAATATGTAAAACTATTCAGTGCTATAGTTGCACTAAATTAATAAAAAAATGTAAAAGCTTGTATCTTTGTTACTCGTTTACGCGATAATCAAAGGGTTTTGCTGTCCCAATAAAAGCTCCAGCCCCGACTGAATCTCTAATAGAGTTTTACACGCTGTATAGTCACATCACTTTTGTGTCCTTTGGTGTATACCGGCTGTATACTAGAACTACTTTTGTGTTTCTTCCGCTACGTAGGAGGAAGAAAGGCGATACGCACCCTAAGCCGGGTCAAGAATGGTTAACAGCTGAATCGAAATTGTTTCCTACTAAGAGACTATTCCGAATATATGAGTGCGTTAGAGCCTTTCTCGACAAAGCTAGATTTCTCATCATAACATACTCTCTGATCCTCTGCCTACCTCGTGTGGGGTATACAATTAGGCGTGATGTTATGTAACATTCATTTACACATAATTGTGAATAAAATAGGTCCTTGGTTCTGTTCTTAGAAGATTTAAGATAGCGAAGATTAGAGATAATCTGCTTACACCCAAATCACCAGATTAGAATGGATTGAACATTTAAGTCTGCAATTCAGAACTAAACTAACCACGTAGTGGTGACGATACACGAACAGCAAAATGACTTAGCACTCTTTAGTCGATTTAGTACGTTGTCGTTACTTGTATTGATCTTGTTTTTATGATGTTTACTATACTGTACTAAATCACCTTGGTCATAATTGTGAGATCCAAGAACAAGTTTTATTTGACAGAATGAAGCGATATTTCTGACTAATAATATCATTTGACCAAATTATGATATATAAATGATACTTTTTCAATTATTATTCAATCGATTTGCTTAATAGGTTATTCAGTATGTAAAAATTAGAAAAAAAAGTATAACCTACTGTTAGATTTTTTTTATTGAAATAGTTTCCTTAATTGGTTTACACTTTCATAAAAAAAGTAAAAAAATCCCTTTAAATCTCTTTAGATACCAAAAAAAGTAAAGCTAAGAATTGGCGTAAAAAACATTAAACGTCTGCATGCCTGCTGCATGCCTGTTGCATGCTTGCTTGCATGCTCCAGCCTGTTGCATACTTGCTAGCATACTGCATGCCCTACTTTCTGCATACTTGCTTGCATGCTATATGTTTGTTTCTTGCATGCTGCATGCTTGTTTGCATGCTTGCTTAAAACAACATTTTATCGTTAACAGGCGATTGCGTCGTTCGATGAAACGTTACTGCGATTAAAAGCCGTACGTTCGACAGTTCCTAAGCATTGCGGGTTCTATTTGGACATATTATTCAACGCTTTGGTGCCTAATTTCTAAAATTCCGAATCGACGACCTTAAAATGTTTATTTTTAATTATCCTTTCTAGAAGTATCCTATATCCTACCTCGTAGTATTAACTCAAATCATGCCTAGTTTAATTAAAATTAATTCAGTAGTTTAGTGTGATGCGTGGCCAAGATACAGACAGACAAACAAAAATTAAAATAATTGCAGTTTTGGCTTTAGTATTGTTTTTAATACTCTATAATGGAGTGCTAAAATTAATTTTCAAAAAATCTTCTATGTACAGAATTTGACCGGTTTCAGAATGACTATAGTATTATCCTTTAATTTAAGTTTGAACATAGGCAAAGCATTGAATTCGGTTTTTTTATGTACTGCAGGCATAATATTAGATATTCTTTGCTGCAGGTATAGCTTTGGAATCGATTCATCTATAATATCGGTGGTGGAAATGTCAAAGGGCGTAAAGGACATTTTGACGTAAATCACTTTTTAATGTAGTTCCAATGCATTTTTCAAGCTTTATCGATAAGTTTTTATAACATTTCTCTGCGTCGAAAATTGAGCTAGATATCGAAAGTTCAAAATTTGCGATTTTTGCGTTTTTGGCATTATAGGCCAGTTTTATAGAACTTAAATAACTTAAAGGACAGTTTAAAATGAACACAGTATTTGGTGTAGCAGCTTGTAAATAGCCGCTGACACGCGGGGAGCTCAATTATGAAAGATTATGTTTGTAGATTAATAATGTTGATTCCTATGAAACCCACTCTGCGAATTGAAGAAAGAGAAATTGTTTCGTCGTCAGCACTGAAAACTATAGGCCCACTAACCTGCAGACCAGCTCAGGAACGCCTCACGCATGCGTGCGGTTTCAAGCACCGCTGCCTTCTGCATTTCTTGCTGGAAGTGAGCCTTTTCTGGTGGGTAGCTGGGATTATCCGGTTTGCCGATATAACAATTGGTATGATTTCGGTGGACGCCACTTCCCACATTTCGCTAACCCCGTGAACTAGGCCTTCACCAGGTTCTCATCACGAGAGATAGTAACGTCCACCAAAAACACCTTCAATTGGGCCCGATCCATCAGCACTATATCAGGTCTATACACGGGCACTATACACAAGAATAGTCTTGTCATTGATATCAGTGAAGAGCCAAACAACTTGAAACTACATGACGGAGTGATTCTCCAGGATGTTGATAGGCCCTACAAATGTCCATTCCTTGTAATGTATTTTCGGTAATTGTTCGTCCTAATAACCAGAACCCAGATTACGTATCTTGCAAAAGCTGTTCGATAGCGAAAACTGAGCGATTCTGGCTTTAAAATCGCACATTGACAGCAAAAAACCAAAACAAAGAACTTTACCGACAGTGCTGTTAATAGATTTTGACACTAAGCATCAATCGTGCGATGACTGCGCGATTATTGCTGATTGCAAATTTTTAGGGAATAAGGGCGTGGCTATTGTATCGCACAAGCAAATCCTTCAGGTTTCCCAAAGAGGCCACCGAAACGCATCTAATTCTCGGAAGCTTTTCAGTTCACGTGAGGCTCGTGTAGAGTCTTTAAAAACCGCCCGTGCAGCTCTTTCCCTTTCCATACAGTCTCACAATCAGAGGCACTAAGTATCGCCAGCGACTGCCATGGCTCGTTGGCCAGATCAAGAAGGGTGAGTCCTTTATCACATTCTATATTATGAAATCACAATGCATGTTTTTTTAGAAACCGCTTCAGAGGAAATGGATCTAAATGAGTCCCGATGGGTCCACGAAAATGAGATTGACTTCATCACGACCATAAAGCGACGACTATTCAATGATGTCTCCGTGATTACCAGGGTGAAAACCGGAAGTGATCACCGAATGGTCGGAGGCACATTGAACATTAGAGTTGAGTCTAAGCGGACGGGTCGAAATTTTTTAAAACCCGTTTTGTTGAAGAAAATCTGCGAAAACTTTTTGACCACTCTCAATCTCATGGCAGAACTACGTTCAATGGCAATGCAGACCACCTCCATTTTCGCAAGCATATCGGCAGCTCAATAGACAGGTATGAAAGTTCTTGCGACAGGATATCCACAACTCTATACCAACAGTGTTTAAGAGGCGATAGAGCGAGACCAAGGCTCTAAAGTGTTTGCAAGAGGCATGTCTATTGGGCAAAGCCAGCTGACGAAGCTGAAGACGGAAGATGGTAGTATTATCGTCAACAAAAGCCTAAATTTTGAGGGGTATTTAAAAGTTTATGGGCAGATATATACTTCGATCACTAAACCTGTAAGTAGCTAAGCCGCAGATCCAATAGATAAGCTTACTTGACTCTTTTTCTAAAGATATTCCGGACATCAGCTGGCTCCTTAGGAACAGCAAGGTGCCAGATGATTATGATGAATCCTCAGATAATTCTGATAGCGGTTGGCACACCGATACTGAAATTCAGAATCTTTTAAAATGCTCGATAGACTAACGCCAGAGACAAGAAAGAGGGTTGAGGTAGTGCTCTTCTTCAAGATAAGGGATATTACTTTACTGAAGAATAACAGACCCGCCTAGCTTCTTAGCCATGTTGCATATTGTTTTCGAGGGTCATCACGAATTGACTCGCATCGGTTCAATGACTTCCAGCCACCCGAAAAAGCAGTCCGGAAAGGCTTCAGTACCATAGAACACATCCATACGCTGTGACAAGTTATACAGAAGACCGAAGAGTATAACTTACCATACCATGCTTGGCGTTTGTGGACTATGAGTAAGGCCTTCGATTCGATCTTAACCTGGGCAGTGCTACAGACCATCTAGCGGCGCCACATTGACTATTGGTAAAGGTGGAATGTTTATATAAAAACGCCACCATGTCGGAGCAGAGCACGAAGGCTATTCCTCTACAGTAAGGCATAAGGCATGGAAATCATCGCCGCATTTGAAGACGCTTTAAAACTCCTAAAATGGGAAGGATCCGGCATCAGCATTAACTGCAAATATATTACGTACCTTCGGTTTGCTGAAGATATTGTGGTCTTGGCATATGTGTAGCATTAATTTATTTATCATACAAATGTCAAAACCCATAATTATTTCCACCTAATAAGCAAAATAGTGAAACCAGAATTCCTACTACCAAAAAAAAAATTGATAGCATGAAGGAATTAACCTAATAAATTACATTGAAATACCCATCTACTTGTGTTCAAACCTTTTTTTTATAAAAAATTACAAACTGCAAGTTGTTACACACGTGAAGTTTTAGTTTTCCATATTTTGTTCAAGAATTGATTGACACAAGTTAATGGTTATTTCAATTTATTAGGTTTATAAAAAATTTAGCAATTGTAGCCAATTTACAGCTTAAAGAACATTTTATTTGGTTTTTAAGTATAACCTTGTACTTTAGGACCTTACGATATTTTCATTGCTTTGTCTATTTTGGTTGTAAGGGACGTTGAAGGTATAAAATGATAGTTCACGGCTTAAAGGATATCTATCGTCTATAAGGATTTACCTACGAGTGCATATAACCTGACTCTCTTTAAGTCCAGAGTGAATAGGCATCTTCTGGGCAAGCTCGCTCTATCGTAGATCCCATCTATGCTCTAGAGCAAGATTGGGGTCAAGAGTAAGCCCATCTCAAATAAAAAAAAAAAAAAAAAAACCTTTGTATCTGAAAAAAATTGTTGGCCTTTAGGACCTGTCGATATTTTCATTAAAGTCTCTTACGCCCATAGTTCATTTAATTTGTTTTTGTTTTAACGGACAAATCACCCAAGTCTAAAACATAAGGGACATCTATTTTGAAAAGTATGCTACCTAGGTCAAATTAAACGCTTGAATACAGTTCAGCTTGAAAAATTATGTAATATGACCTTTAATCCCAATTGCTATCAATTGAGCTTTTTAAACAAAAAAGTTATGGTCATTTATTTATCAAAATCGTTTTTTGCTCTCCTGTAAAATGACGATTTGTCCCTTTGTGCCCTTTGACATTTCCACCATCGATATAGTGTATATATGTAAAGTGTCATTTTGCTATGCTTTTTAAAAATAGGAGTGCGGCGAATTTAGAAATTTATAAATGACTGTTACTTTTTTTACTGACATCAGATTTCAATGAACCAAAGCCTATAGCCTAAGCACCAGTTGAGCTGTACATACAGACAGAAAAAAAAATGTGTTTTGTTACTCTTTTCATATCCCCACACTTACTTCTTGGATAATTTTATTAAATATACAGACACGTGATTTTTATTGCTTATACGAGTAAAGATAGAAGATGTATAGGTAGCTTTCAAGCGAAATAAAAGAGCCAACCAACGTTTATTAAGACGACACTTTTACCATTTGAAGTACTTATAATTTACAGTACAATAATAAAAGTAATTGCCTCTTCTAGTGAGAAATATTATTAAGGTGCGGTTTTTTTTTCAGATTGCTTGTCTTGTTTTTCATTTTGTGTAATCTTAATACTTCCTATTACTTACTAAACTACAAGTTTGAGTATCAATAAGATTTTTTGCGCCCTGTGCCCGTCTGGATGCTTTCTAGAACGGCACTTTCAACGGTCTTCTTCGTGTATAACGCACAAAAATGGGATTACCTTTATAATATCCATGACTTTATGCAACGGCTTTCCCCTGTACAGCTGTTGGTGGCACACGAGCTGTTCGTAGTCTACGATCTTTGTCCTGGCTGAGCTGTGCTCGTCCTTCATAGCTAGCCAGTCTAGTCCACCGTCGCTGCAGTCCCATTGGTTATCTGAAAGTATATGTAAGAATAAATATCGGTAGCTCACTTTTCACCCCCTCTAGCATGCCAGCGCATGTTTAAATTAACCTGCCTGAATCTTTTGTATTTTTTTCCTCTCTGTACAATGAGTCTACAAACCCAACTACCTACGAACGGAGGACCTATAATATTAAAAATATAATGAACATAATGAATTCAGAAAAATATTTCAGCATTGTGTTTCTTAATGTGAAAGCCTAACCTAAGGCGGATTGGTAATTTATTTTGATTATGGCTCAAATTCATGGAATTGATTAAATAAACCTATTTCCGAATCTCGATATTAGAGCACGCATAATTAGGCATATTTAAGAAATCCTTAAAAAATATAAAGTTTAAGGTAATTTATGGCCATGCTTAAGGACTCAGTGCCGATTAAAAGTTATGTTTGCGTTCCAATGGTCGCATAGAAAAAGTTCAGGATCAGTTCAGGAAGAAATTGTAACGTCTATAAAACAGCTAACATTCCATGGTAACGACACTTTTTTTCGAATTCAGTCTGAATATTTTTACAAATAAACATGTTGGTAACATTGGGCATTACATGTGGATCAAAGTGATAGAGTGTAGGTAATAATGATTTGTTGGAATGTATTAAGCTATCTGTTATATCAAGTCAAAGCTAGCCTATGTTTAATGGATATAAATACTATGGTGAAGACAGAAATGGATAATTATCATTTCGGAAATAAAATATTTTTATACAAATCGGTGTCTAAAAAGACAATAATTGTATGAAAAAAAAACAAATAGTTATCAGAAAATACACCATATATTTATATGTTTATGTTATTATAGGCTAATTTCGGTTGATATGACATTTACCTAACAGCCTGAAGAGGATTTTTTGCATTTTAAAAAATCTAAACGGCATTTGTGCGAATTCAGGGGGATCGCTAGTTTACTACTAAATTAAATCTGAAGGCTACTTTAGCGCTGGAGAGACAGCTATACAGTACCATACAATACCTATACTACAAGCACCTCTATAAAGTCGAGCTCTATTTTACGTGGACGTTACATTTTTCTTAATGTTAATAAAGACACCCTTGTCACGCGTCTGGTGCATTTACACGAAGCTGAGATTACAGTGATAAAATACAAACAATTCGCTATTTCAGTTCGATTACAGTTTCCATTCAAGGGTGTTTAGTCGCAGGATTCCAGACTTTCGGCATGTTTTACATTTGCTTGAAAGTACACAATGAAAAGTAGAACGTCACAGAAGGGCTACGACGAACGTATTTCGTTCGTTTGGACGTGTTAACCTAATAAAATAAAATTACTATCTACTTGTGTCAAACTTTTCATAATTTATAACTTGAGTTGTGCATCTTTTTTCATAATATTGATACAAGGGAATGGTTATTGTATTTAGATAGGGTGATACTTCCGTGCGAACAATACATTTTCGTAGTAGGGATTCTGGTTAATGGCTTTTTAAATGGATTCTGGTTAATGGCTTTTTAAATGTAAGACCTAAGTGTACGACACATCTCACGTTGAAATCAATCAATCCATTCAGACAAGGTAAAAGGGTCACGATGAAAAAAAATCGGGTTTCTAATGAATATTTAACGCTGTGGTTACTAACCTACAGAAAATAAACTGTATTTTCTTACTTTTTACTGTTTGTATTTAGGATAAAATTCTATTGTTGTGAAAATAAATAGGTATTATATTAACCTAAATAACTAAATAGCTACAATATCTACTCGTTATTATTTATTCAACATATTATATAACATAGATAAAAGTGATTTCATAGAAGTGCTTTGCTATAAGATTTATTTGTGTTATCTTTATGGTAGAAAAATAATTCGTGTTCAGTGTGATGCGAAGAATCGGGTCTCCTATATTAAAAACAAAGGGATATATACCTTTTCTTATCAGCACAAAAAGAAAGTTAATTGTGTCTTGAGTGGTAGGTACTTTGACCTTAGGGTTCCGTAGCCAAATGGCAAAAACGGAACCCTTATGGATTCGTTATGTCTGTCTGTCCGTCCGTATGTTACAGCCACTTTTTACCGAAACTATAAGAACTATACTGTTGAAACTTGGTAAGTAGATGTATTCTGTGAAACGCATTAAGATTTTAACACAAAAATAGAAAAAAAAACAAAAACATTTTTTGACTTTCAGTTCGAAGTTGGTCGGGGCACAAAATAGAAAAGACGCCGCCGCTATACGTAATTTGTGGTCGGGGAGACATTGAACTGAAACTAAAAAAATTTTTTTTATCAAACCCATACGTGTAGGGTACCTATGGATCTCCTCCTCCATAGTCGGTCCCTCATGGTTGAGGATCGTGACCCTTTTTATGCAGTCGCCTCGGTGATGAGCTGTCTCCAGCCCTCGCGATCCTGCGCTCGTCTGAGCGCCTCGTGAAATGGCATTTCCAGGGTCTTTACAAGTAGATCAGACCATCGTGTCGGCCTGCGGCCACGTGGTCTTTTACACTACCTTTTGCCAATAATGATGTTCTTTTCAAGGTTATCATGCGGCTAGCGTGCGAGATGGCCAAAATAGCGTAAGTACCGCTTGAGAACGATGCTTGTAAGACGTTCTTTGATCCGTAGTTGGCTTAAGATGGATTCATTTGTACGGAAAGCGGTCCAGGGTATCCGAAGCATCCGGCGATAGCACCACATCTCGAAAGCGTTTATTCTGTCCATGTCAGCAGCTTTGATTGTCCATGTTTCCGAACAGTACAGAAAGATTGAAAAGATTAAGGTGCGCACCAGTAACATTTTTGTTTTGCGTTTAATGTTGCTATCTTTCTAAATCTTGTCCAGCTGCGCCATAGCGTTCTTCGAACTGGCAATTCTTCACCTAATTTCAGGTTCATAGGAAGCAGTTGTTGTTAACATTGACCCAAGATAGTTAAACTCCTGAACTTTTTCAAGGTTCGATAAGGCGTTCGCTTGCTGGAGTTTCCCAAACCTGTCCACCACCATAACTTTGGTTTTGCTTCGGTTTATGGTAAGCCCAAACTCTTTGCTGGATAGGTGTTCAAAAATGATAATGAGGTTTCTAATATCATTTTTTTCTAAACTGAATAGTTTGCGCGAGTGACACTTCCAAAGTGCGAAAATGTGTGTCCGCCCTGCCCTGTAACTTCTAAAATAAGAGAATCATAAAACTAAAAAAAATTAATGATATACATGACCATGCAAACTTCCACCGAAAATTGGTTTGAACGAGATCTAGTACTTAAGTAGATTTTTTAATACGTCATAAACCGTAAACCGCAATTAGATAATGGTACGGAACACTTCGTGCGCGAGTCTGACTCGCACTTGGCCGGTGTTTGTAATATTTTGACAAAGTCTGAAAACTAAATTTTTGTAATACAATCCAAATTGGAAACAATATAAAGGTTTTGCTTTATTTTTATCCTTTCTGTAACACTAAGAAATAGAAATGTATTTAAACTGATTGCTTGCTCAGCAAAAACACGGTTACAAGTTATTATACGCAAGACATTCTATATCTAGACTTATGTTTTCGAAGGCTAGTATTATTCGAAACAGATTTATAAACTCTGGCAATGCGGTAATCGGAGTTGCGCATCGATGATTCCGGATCACGTTCGTATTTTTTAATGAATTGTTTTTTTTTCGTGTAATCATCATAGTAAACTCGCCTCGCTGCCTTGCGACGTGTGGGCCTAGGGATGAACCTGGACAAGACTAAAACTATGTTTAATGACCATGCCATCCCCGGACCGGTCTCAGTCGTAAGCGTGGCGTTCGAGGTTGTCAAGGAGTATTTCTACCTCGGGAAAGTGCTGCAGTTAGGTAGAGACAACTTTGAGCGGGAAATCGCTAGGAGAATGCAGCTTGGCTGGGCAGCATTTGCTGCTGTGTCTCATCTTCTCGTCGTCATTGCCACAATACCTGATGAGCAAGGTATTTGATCAGTGCGTTCAATCCGATGATGACCTACGTTGCCGGAACGTGGAAATAACAGTAAAGCTGGCCCACCGACTCCATGTCACTCAGCGAGCTATGGAAAGGCCTATGCTTGGGATTTCGTTAAGGGATAAAATCTGAAACGAAATCATTAGGCAGAGGACTAAAGTAACGAATTTACTCCAAAAATGTAGCAAACTTAAGTGGCAGTGGGCTGGCCACTTTTTCCGCAAGACCGATGAAAGGTAGAGTAAACGGGTTCTCGAGTGGAGACCACGCCTTAGCAAACGTAGTGTAGGACGCCCTCTAGCTCGATGGACCGACAATCTTAGGAAGATGGCTGGCAGTAGATGGATGAAAAGAGCGGGAAATCGTGCTGTTTGGCGCTCTTTGGGAGAGGCTACCGTCCAACAGTGGATAGGCAATAGGCTGAGATGATGATGATGATCATAGCCTAACCTCGAGTTAGATGCTTGCATGATTTCGTGTACTTACATGTATTTTTAACCCCCAACGGACAAAGATAAAGCCTTGTATCTGTCGCAGTCGGATTTTATAATCCACCGTTTCACAAATCAACTAGCTGTTTTACAAAACGGAGGCGTTTTGCAATACGGCGGATTGATGACGCGGACAGAGAAATGACAGTGCGTAAAAGGGGACTAAATAGTGGTTTAAATAGCGAAAATATAAAGTTAATGATTGTGCAGTTAAAAAGGTAGTTTATATTTGTCGCAATATCGAAATGAAAGCCGTAGATATAATAACTAGATTCACAGGTTATAATAAACGTCAAAACCACTAAGTTGGCTATGGGTATCGTCGATGGCAGAATATTAGGCAATTGTAGGTGTAACAATATGGCGTTAAGTATGTTAAGAAAAAAACCCGTCACCCTACAAAAGTACAATGTGGCTAAACGTGAGACGTCATTTCGGAGAACACACGTAATGACAAATCGCCGTACCGTCGATCCGCCATATTGCAAAAAGCCTCCCTTTTATAAAACAGAGAGCTACAAGTTGGTTTGTGTTGCGGCGGATTATACAATCCGACTGCGACAGATAGATAGATAGATAGATAGATACTCTTTATTGCACACCAAACAAAGAAGTTACAGTTGATATTTACAGAAAGATGTACAATTTAGGCGGTCTTATTGCTAAAAAGCGATCTCTTCCAGACAATCTTTAGGCAGAGGACAACTACAAAGAAAGGGGAGAGTGGTGCAGAGTGCTTATTGTTTAATTTTATTTATATTCCTACAATGTTAATATCAATAAGTATAAACTACATACACGTACAAAAAATACCTATAAAATAAAAATGCTAAGATAAAACTAAACATATATATATATATATATATATATATATATATATATATATATATGTTACTATATATAAATATAGTATACAGTCGGACTCGCGCACGAAGGGTTCCGCACCATTATCTATAAAACGAGCAAAAAAATCGTTTGTTGTACGGGAGCCCCATCAAATATTTGATGAATTCTGGTTTTCAGTATTTGTTGTTAAAGCGGCAATAGAAATACATCATCTGTAAAAAATTCACCTGTCAAACTATCACGGTTCATGAGATACAGCCTGGTGACAGACGGACAGACGGACAGACAGACAGACAGACGGACAGCGAAGTCTTAGTAATAGGGTCCCGTTTTACTCTTTGGGTACGGAACCCTAAAAACCGACTTCAAAATTAAACAAAAACGCAAAAAAATGTATTGACTAAAACATACCTAATCAGTCTATTTGGAGTCGGTGCGAATAATTTTAACACTCCATGGCTGGCACTAACTCATAAAATAACTGATTAGTCTTAGGCTCTTTTCTTAATAAATAGTGCTTCACGCAGTCCACAGCGTTGCTTGATATGGCAATAGTATGGCAATCATCCTGTAGTTCACGCAAACGAAGTTATATAATAATATGTACGTAATGTTTTGATCCCAGCGTAAACCACGTCGGGGTACCAATCTAGACAGTTAACTTACTTATAAAAAGCCGATAGTTTATTAATCTCAAGCGGTTTTACATAATAGGTCTAATTAAAGCGATGCCCAAGATAAACATTTGCATTTGGGCGCGGTTACGTAAATTAATTGTCGCCAACGGGCCGAGGGAGGGACAGCTGGCCTACTAAATATTAGGTCAATCCATTTGGTTTAAGCCTATGCTTAAAAGTTAAAGTATAAAATATAAAAGTTTATAAAGGAGTATGAAAATTAAAGTTAAAAAAGACTGTATTTCAGCCCATCGAACATTATAGGTAGTAAGTACTCGTATCATTGCATGTCAAAAAATTATAAATGTCTAAAACACTAGTAAGTATGGCAATTTTTTTAGATTTTACTTAAAGTTAAAAGTAGTAGGGTGTCGCGAGTTCTGGAGCACTCCGAAGTTATCGCAGATTGCAGGCTTGAAAGGCATTGTTGGCGATGTTCGCGGGGCTTTGAAACGCATCCTAATATACTTAACTACTGGAAACTTTTTTTAAAAATTTCAACCAAGCGTTTATATAACTAAATATTCAATGCCAAAATAAAATAGTCAAAAACGATAAAAGGGTCGGTGAACGGGTGATGATAATCTAAGTACAAAACTACAAAATCTTTGCAGAGTTTTGCTTCCTAAGAATGATTGGTGGCTATGGTTTATGGTTATTTCTGTAAACATACGTTCCGCAATAAAAAAAATACGTAAAACGTTAAGTGTTACAACAACATACTAATAAAAAAAGAATTTCTGTATTCATTAATTGATGTTATTTATTTATTTATATGAATCATATTATCTGTCGGACCGATATTAGCACGGTTCTCTGGGCACAGAAGAGTGCTTCCTGTCAATAACATTTCTAATGTGATACATCGATACGGTCATGTAAAAAAGTAAAAAATTTTTTTTTTAAAAATAATAATATATTGCAAAATTACAGTTAAATAAACCTTCCAACTGGGTTTGTTTTACATTTAATGAATACATATAAAATGAACTTTAATTTTTAAAATTTCATACCTAAAATGGAAGTACCTACCTACGAGACCCCTCAATTAAGTATTACTTTGATTGCTGCCTGTCCAGCCTTTTGGTCAATGCGTCCGTTTAAACCTTTATCAGGACTCTACCTACTCTACCTCTAGCCTACAGATAGCATCTTAGTTGGAATTAATTTATTAAAATACAAGGACTAAGGGCTCGTGGAGATGCTAAAAATTCAAAGTACCTAAGCGTGGTGAATAAACAAAGATGCAATCTGATGAATGGGGCCACAAATATACATAACGCAAATTGTACAGTGTTTGTAAAGTTTCACATTACTTCGAAAGGAAAT
Source organism: Anania fuscalis (assembly GCA_950371115.1). Classification (NCBI taxonomy): domain Eukaryota; kingdom Metazoa; phylum Arthropoda; class Insecta; order Lepidoptera; family Crambidae; genus Anania; species Anania fuscalis. Next base: position 10,894,071 of record OX493335.1, on the reverse strand, counting down.
AAATCGTCAAAACGCCATTTTAATCTACAAGGTACTGTTTAGCTCACTTGTTACAGAACAACTGATCCATAAAAATGAAAATCTTTCGCTTTTGTTTAAAAACTGGCTCTAGAAATGAGCCCTCTTTACCAGGTTGTCTGACCATAATTGGACAGACAACCTGGTAAGGGTCGCAGGAAGTCGCTTCTAACCAACCAATCTGGAAGGCATTGTTCCACTTAAGAACAGGTTAGAAATCATAAATGGTCAGCAGACGTCTTAAAACTTTGTCAGTTAAAACAATGATGATGATATAACTCCTAAGTCACTTACCACATACATACAATGTGTTGAATTGTTTATAAAAAATCGTACTACCACTTACCACTGAGATATATGCGCTGCAAAGCAGTTTCACTCAACAGGTCGTCCCTCATGTGCCTGATACCGTTTTCTCGCAGGTCCAGAACTTGAAGCTCTGGCATTTGCTTTACGACTTCAGCTGGCATCTCCCATAGCAAGGGGGAGCCGCGAATGGCTAGCTTCTAAAACAATAAAATGCAAAATAATTAAAGTTATCTGCGATAAATGACCACATTGAATGACGACCGCTTGGTGTAGTAATATTGACTAAAACATACCTAATCAGTTCTTTTTGGAGTCGGTGCGAATGAACACATTTTAACTCTGGCAACCGACCGATGGCTGGCACCGACTCCAAAAAGAACTGATTAGGTATGTTTTAGTTAATATTATTTTTCACTTTTTAGTTTCAATTGAAGTCGGTTTTTAGTTTTTTATTTAACTTATTTTATTTCACAATTTTAAGTGTTAAAATCAGCATTGAGTCAGATAATAAATGCAAAACATTAGGTGCCTATAAAAATTGAGGGTTGCCCTCGATTTCCCAGGTATCCCATCATCAGAATCTGACTTGGTGTAAATGGGACCACCTCAGAAGTATACCCTTTCAAACTAAAAGAAAAAATTTGAAATCGATCCATAATTGACGGCGTAATCGCGTAACAAACATACAAAAAAAAACAACATTCAGACGAATTGAGAACCTCCTCCTTGTAAATTTTTGTTTTTAGCAATTCCATGCAATTTAATTGAAGATAAATAACAAAGCACTCGCCCGGTATGCGATGGGACGTGGGTTCGAGTCCCACCTGAGGTCGATAATTTTTTTCAAGTGTCATTTACCTTCAATTAAACCTTGCATGGAATTGCTAAAAACAAATATTTACAATGTTTAAGCATTTCTGATCTTAACAAATAGTCAAATATTTGTAAAAATATTTCTATAGGGTGTTGACGGTAGTATACTACTCAGCTATACATATAGCTACAACATTGATCAGAATACGCTGGCTTTGACAGCGAGAAAAAAACACTTGAGGAATTTCATCTTGTCACGTGACGTCCTCGGTAGCTTAGTGGTCAAAGCACTCGCCCGGTATGCGATGGGACGTGGGTTCGAGTCCCACCTGAAGTCGATGGTTCAAGTGTTATTTATCTTCAACCTCCTCCTTTTTTTGAAGTCGGTTAAAAATAGTTCCTAACTTGATTTGAATGCGGGATGCGTTCTTAAGTTGCGTGTACGAAACAAAAGCACCTTGATCTGTTACATTCTACACACCTAGCTAGCTGTACGTAACAAAAAACACTTACATACATAATAATTTTGTGCAACAAAGAACATACACAAAGGAAGTTATTGATTCTGCTCAGGGAATTCGGTTATCTGTGTGGGAGTGCTGAGTTGTCAATCCAGGTGTAAGTATTTGACAGCCAGAGGCAGAACTGCGGACGAATGCCCGAGGGCTTTCCCGGGGCGATAACCCGCAGTTCTAACTCACTTAATGGCACCGGAGGACACCGTCAGGTTTTTAGTGGGTAGACGGGCCTCACCCTGAGGTTCGGAGTCCCACATAACCCCCGGCTACCCCCGTGGCTGGCGTGGTATGCGTAATGGCATTTCCCTGACGTAAAAAAAAAAAAAAAAAAAAAAAAAAAAAGGTGTAAGTATTTGAAATATTCAAAAGACGTAACATCGTGTGCTATTTACCTATGTATTATTTATTCAGTTATATAATAATAGAAAATAAAAATTGCTCAAGCAATGATAGGCTACTTGAGCTTTTAGGTACCTATACATAAATATTACATCGAATCGTGATCCCGAAATATTATATGAATCGTCAACAATAACCAAAAATGCTCCCTCAAGTCTTCAAATTATTCAAGAATATTATTAAATAAAATACTTAACTACTTACATACCCTAAATTCGATTTAGATTCCTAATTAAGAAATTAACAAAAGCAGCTTTTATGGAGTAGGTTGTTATACGATAGCGCATTGAAAACGCTGATTAGATTATGTTTCGTGGTAATTGATTTGTTGGACGCTAAATGTTTTAGTCGATGTCATCAAAATTGTTAATTTGACACCTTAATATAACACGAGTATTAAAGTACACGTGCTAAAACAAATCGCTGATATTTTATTAACACTATGTTTTGGGTTCCGGTTAAAAGCGGTCATTATAATAAATTATAACCACTGAATTAACAGCAAACATAGCAGGTTCTCTTCATTTTAAAAAAAAAGTATTATGTTATCCAAATATTTTCGGTATCATTATCCCAATAAATAAATAAATAACAAAATACTACTTACATAATATCTAGTGAACCATTTAAGTAGGTACCTATATAATTGTAATAGGAACTCGTTATGAACAGAAATAACGCTCACACATTTGTTATAATATTTCCTCTAGATATAACTATGTTTGCTAAAAATATATCTATGTACAGTCATAATGTTGTTCTCACTTGTGATGGACAAAAATATCTGTGACAAATTCTATCGCTAAAGGATCAAATATTGATGAAGTAAATCGGCGGATATCGGAGATAGATTGTTGTTGTCTATCAAACAGTAGACGAAATAATATTGTTTAGACAGTTTGAGATTAGATTTGAAATGGCTGTATTGGAGTTGAAACTGGTATTATTACCATAGATATCGATAAGTATGATTGCGAAACTAAAATTTTATTCAAAAAGATATCCCAAATACAAAGCTACTAAAATTAGGCTGCTTGCTAATTGAGATAATAAATATTTAGGAGCGTATTAGCAATACAGGATACAGCACACATACTCGTATCGACAAAACATAAGTAAAAGCCGGCCAAGTGCGAGTCGAACTAGCGCAAGAAGGGTTCCACGCCATTATTTCCATAAACGAGCTAAAGACGGAAAGACGGAAAGACGGACAGACGGACAGACGGACAGACGGACAGACGGACAGACGGACAGACGGACAGACGGACAGACGGACAGACGGACAGACGGACAGACGGACAGACGGACAGACGGACAGACGGACAGACGGACAGACGGACAGACGGACAGACGGACAGACGGACAGACGGACAGACGGACAGACGGACAGACGGACAGACGGACAGACGGACAGACGGACAGACGGACAGACGGACAGACGGACAGACGGACAGACGGACAGACGGACAGACGGACAGACGGACAGACGGACAGACGGACAGACGGACAGACGGACAGACGGACAGACGGACAGACGGACAGACGGACAGACGGACAGACGGACAGACGGACAGACGGACAGACGGACAGACGGACAGACGGACAGACGGACAGACGGACAGACGGACAGACGGACAGACGGACAGACGGACAGACGGACAGACGGACAGACGGACAGACGGACAGACGGACAGACGGACAGACGGACAGACGGACAGACGGACAGACGGACAGACGGACAGACGGACAGACGGACAGACGGACAGACGGACAGACGGACAGACGGACAGACGGACAGACGGACAGACGGACAGACGGACAGACGGACAGACGGACAGACGGACAGACGGACAGACGGACAGACGGACAGACGGACAGACGGACGGACGGACGGACGGACGGACGGACGGACGGACGGACGGACGGACGGACGGACGGACGGACGGACGGACGGACGGACGGACGGACGGACGGACGGACGGACGGACAGACGGACGGTCGGACGGACGGACGGAAGGACGGACGGACAGACGGACAGACGGACAGACGGACAGACGGACAGACGGACAGACGGACAGACGGACAGACGGACAGACGGACAGCAGGTAATACTAATAGATAATACTTACTCTGTGGAAATAGGGTCCCATTTTACCCTTTGGATATGGATCCATAATAAACAACTTTCAGTCGAATTGAGAACCTGCTCCTTTTTTCAATTGGTTGACAATAATGAAGTAGACAAACTAAATGACTTTGAAAGAACTCTTGAGTCTATGATATGTTTCTATCTTATCCACTTAATTATAGTAAGAGCATGATAGCCGGCTTAAACGCAATTTCATTGTCGTCGCGCATTAAAAAGGCTTTTCCTTTCATGTTGTTGACGTAAGATTTGGCCTTAAGCTGTTTGCTTTAGATACACGTACATTCAGTAACGCAAATGCCCCAATGTCCTATTTATGGCGAGTAAAAGTTTTTTAGCAGTTTAAGCCTAAAACAGTTACGCCTTGTGTTGGTTGGTCTTTGATTTTCTTCAAACCACATAGATTAGGTACCTAATTGGTATGAAAAAAAAAGTCGTAGGGAGGGGATGTAGAGTAGAGGCAGAGGAGGAGAATCGCAACCATAATGTTCTGTCTGCCAGTAAAACAAACTGAAAATATCTTGTTAAATCTTGAATCTTATTAACGTTAAATATAGATTTTCAAGTTCCAACTAAATCACAATGGGAAAACTTTTGTAATTTTTTTCTTTCTAGAGCGAATTCAAGCGCGGTAGAATAACTTTGGTGGATGAAGAAAGAAGTAGTTGCCCTTTCACGGCTGCGACGGAAGATAGTGTTAGCAGTGAAAAATTTAATTCAAGACATATCAAGAGATTCAGCACATACTGCAGATTGGATCAGGAAGATGCGCTGTCAGCGTTCAAGCAGGCCGTAAACGAGGTATCAAAAACTGGATCGGACGCATGAAACTTTGTGTAGAGGCTAATGAAGAGTACCTACTTTGAAAAGATAAAAAAACTACAGGTAAATATATATTTTATTTTATCTTTTCACAGTAGGTAGGTACTCTCAGGTATTTAGAAAAACTTTCTGAATTTCCCTCGTACATGCGCGCCAACTCTCCTCATGGTACCTGAAGTTTTCGAATGCTGTTTTTAATTTTCTGATTAATATTGTACGTGAATATCGAACGTATAAGAATGGCTTTTAGTGTGAATAATAAATAGTTACTACCTATTATAAGCGTGAAACAGATCCAACATCCAGATGCCGAAGTAGATATAGCACTTAGTATAATGGCAATCTTTTATTAAATTTTTGCAAACTGTCTTTATGATCCGTAATGACTAAATGGAATGTCAAATAATGTATTTACCGTGATTCTGGTATATTTAAAGGTGCTCGTAGCTCAGTGGCGGCAGCGCTTTGGTACCGATTACTAAAGTTAAGCAACCAACGCCGCGGTCGTGAGTGGATGGGTGACCATTCCGACCATATTTAGTGACATTTACCACGAGCATCTCCGTGCTTCGGAAGGCACGTTAAAAGTTGGTCCCGGCCAATATCGCTTGATATTGGTCGTGAAGCCTAGTCAGAGGCCTTAAGGCGGCTTGATAACATCTGACAGTAAGGTTTAGTCACTGGCCTTACAACACCCCTCCACCAATCCGCATCGGGCCCGCGTGGTGGAGTATGGCCTAAACCACCTCATAGTTGAGGTGAGGCCTGTGCCCTGCAGTGGGACGTATATAGGCATACTTTACTTTACTTTACTGGTATATTTACACACAGCGGGTATTTTAAATGAATATCAGGTTTTAAAATGTAGGTCAGGTTTTAAAACAATTTCCATTGCCCGTTACCCTGATTTCTTTGTTCTAAAGATCCACACAATAAAAAGGTAGCTAAAAGCTAAAGGTACCTACTACTTTCAAACAGACCATAAACAATTTCAAGGCTTTATTTATGCCGTAAATGCACTCTGGTATTTTCTAAAAAAAAGTTGAAACAAACCACTTTTTGAAACAAATAATTTTTGTGTGGTTCTTTTTTAAGTTTGCACCCTGGTACTTTCTGAGAAAAAGTTAGATCAAACACTGAAGAAATACTTTAATTAAGTAAGATGTTAACTTACGATATTATTATGCCGTACGCTTTGACAGATAGATTCTGCTATTTTAGTTTTTTCAGCAATGAAATTCTTAATAATATTTTGTTAATATTGGAATTTATTAAAATATTGGACTGCCGTCATACAGTGTCTTTGTAGTCCTGGGTAGTAAATCAATCTACTTCTGGATGCCTGCATGCCTGAAAAAATTTTGGCGAGAAAATTGTTACGGAAAATCAAAATAGCTGTTTTTTACATTAGATTGCGATTGTCGAAGTGACGGATTCTCAGAATCGATAACTTAAGTATTCTGTTGGTTGACCTAATTTTTTTATTTTATTCTTAAGATTAATTCCAAGTATAGCGCTCTCCAAAACCGTAAGAAGTTTTAAGGTACAATAACTTTTTGCGGTTGTTATTCCCTTACTTATAATATGATTAAGGATCTAGCAAGATAATGACAAATGACAGTTATTACACAGCTATGGATGCACTAATAAACTTATAACCATAAAAGTATTTAGTTTTTAGGGTTCCACACCCAAAGGGCAAAACGGGGCCCTATTACTAAGACCCCGCTGTCCGTCTGTCTGTCTGTCTGTCCGTCTGACACCAGGCTGTATCTTATGGGTTCCCTTTGTCTGGCAGAATTTTGTTGCTCCGAATTTCATTTGGCATAACACACTTGGCATAATCTTCTTTAAACGAATATTATTAAGGCATAATTTTTCATTAGCATAATTATTATTTGGCCGAATGTTTATAATTCCGAATTCATAATGGCATACTTTTAAGATGGCAGAATTTTATAAGGCATAATATCATTTAGCAAAATGTTATTCTGCATAATTTTACTAAGCATACCGTTTATTTAGTGCGACGATTATTTGGCACAATTTTACTAGGCATACTATGAAGATAGCAGAATTGCATTTAGAATAATTTCATTAGGCATATTGCTATTTTCATAAATTGTATTTTAAACTTTAATTGAATTAAGATATTGTTTTAAAAAGTTAATATGTAGAATTACAAAAGTCAGTGACAGAAACGAATCGGTGCAAAACCGACTCCACGCAGTCTTGTTTGCCCGACCCCTAGAGTGTAATTCAAAACCGCGTAGGCGCGGAGGGGCGAGGCGGCCCGCGAGCTGAGGAGCAGGTGGTTAAAAAGCTAGCCGCCGCAGCTGAGGCTGGCCGGCTAGGCCGGCCAGCAAGCCGAAGCTGCGGGGGTGAGAGAAAACCATCTGCGACGGTAAGCTTACGTGGGACCGCCAGAGCCCCGCAGCGGTGGAGCCGTGACATAAGTCATGCATGCTGCATGTTGCATGCTTGCATGCCATATGCAAGCTGCTGCATGCTTGCTTGCAAGCTGCTTGCTTGCATGCATGCTGCATTCAAGCTGTTGTATGCTGCACGAATGATTGCTTGCATGCTACATGCTTGCTTGCATGCTGCATGCTTGCTTGAATGTTGCATACTCGCTTGCATGCTGCATGCTTTCTTAAATGCTGCATGCTTGCTTGCTTGCTGCATGTTTGCCTTGCCATGCATGGTGTATGCTAGTATTGCTCAGATAGCATTGCTTGGGTGTATCCCTAATGGAATAAAAACCATATTTAAAAAATGAAAATGAGTTTTACAATAAGGTACTTAGGATATGAAATGTATGCCAAACGATGATTTTGAATGTAAACATTCTGACATATTATAATAGTTCTGCCTTATAATGACTAAAGATATGAAATGTATGCCTAAAGATGATTCTGGGTAACGAGATTATAAGTTTTGAACGTCTGATAAATGAGTGAATGCCAAATGATTTTCTGTGAAATGAAGTCGATGCCATCCGCTGATATGCATAATAAAATTATGACATTAAAAGTTCTGCGATACAAGGTAGACCCGTATCATATATATGAACCGTGATAGTTACCTACAAAGTTGAAATTTTCACAGATGATGTTTTTATGTTGCCTCTATAATAATAAATACTAAAAACCTGAATAAAATAAATATTTCAGGGGGCTCATATACAACAAACGCGATTTTATTGCTCGTTTTTCTAGATAATAGTGCGGAACCCTTCGTGCGCGAGTCCGACTCGCACTTGGCCGGTTTTTTTCATGTTTACTTTGAAGTATATTTCAATTTTTTACATAACTAATAATACCTGAAATAAATATCAACCTTGTGATGAATGATACTGATGAATTTACTATTAAAATATTGATCATCAAGTAATAAATAAATATAATTATAATCATGAGTAATGTGCAGAGTCCTTGGGAAAGGAAAATATAATTACTTAATTGAATAAGACAAATATTGATACAGAACTAATAATAAGTACAACTGTTTGTGTTCAAATAAATTAGTACTTCGAACTACGTGGAGTTTGTTGGAAGAGAGGATATTATATGAGAAAGGAAAGTCTAGTAGACGTGCCAGTTCCAGTTTTTCTCAATCAGCATTCCGAATTCTGCCTTTCGGAGAATGTACAAAGGATTTTCATGACCTTATTTCACCAGTATCTTTTGGACTGTCGAAACCCAGTATACCTACTTATCTTACTGTATCACATCATCCATCAGCCCTATACAGTTTGCGAGATGTTATTATTTGTATATTGTACATGAAAAAAAAAAAATCAAATAGTACAATTTTTAAGTCATAAAACAAAACTAAGCTAAACTTAAGACTAAACCTTAAGAGAAAAAATTATAATATTTACAAAATATATCACAAATAAAAAATGGGCCCCAGATCGTTGTCCAAAGGCAACGACAAAGTGCCCAGAAGGCTAGCCGCATTTCCACGCTGAATAGCCAAACTGATGCGTTGGCCTAGAAATGCGCCAGCCCTCCGGTTGCCCGTACAATCCATCAGCCGCTTGGCTAACTGACTGTACAGCCGATGTGCACTAGGTCCCCACGGCCCCAGTGTCTCTACCCCTAATGGCTCAAATATGTAGGTACTACTAATACCTGCATACTTGCGACGTTTGAGGGACTCCGCTGCTGCAGCAGCAGTGCCAACCCCAGACGAGGTTTGTGAAAGATGAGTTGGAGCCAGTGTGTCAACACAGGTAGCATCCCACACTAAGGGCCGACCCATCTTCTACGGAACCAAAGTCATGCCATTAGGTCTCCTGCCATCGCTCCTCACCAGGCCATTCGGTTCAAGAATAGCCGGTAATGAAGCGCTACCGAGAGCCCTACGGATGATGTCATTAAGGCTAGCGTGTCGGGACAATCTCCCGGCGTTTCTGCTGCAGGAAAAGCCATCATGACCGAGCGCGTCAACCATATCGCCACAGGGACAACGATGTGGGATATTACATCATCACATCATCACATCACCAGCCTATATCAGTCCACTGCTGGACACAGGCCTCTCCAAAAGGAGGATTTTGGCATAATCGCCACGCTTGGCAGGCGGGTTGGCGATCGCAGTTTGGCCAATGGTGGAGAGGAGACGCTGCTGCCCGTCTTTTTATGGCGGTTCTCCTGTAGTCGCCTCTTACGACACCCATAGGAAGAGAAGGGGTGGTGAAATTCTTTTAAAGTGCCGGCACCACACGGCACATGGATATTACATGGTACTCCCAAACGAAGAGATACGGCAAGGTTAAATATTGTATTATCCAGTAGAGTGCCCAACTGAGGAGATGGAAGAGAGTGAAGCCAAAGACCTGATTCCCACTCGGCCACGGCAAGGAGACGAGCCCGATCTGCAGGACTAGTAGACGTGTTTAATAAATGATTCCGTACTAATCTGCAGAGGGGCTCGTCCCATTGCCTTTGTGAAGGCAATGGGACGAGCGATGAATCTTTAGCACATAATTGTCTCCAAGAGTTGATGGCCTCGGCTTAAAAAGCGATTGCTGGGTTACTAGTTACCGACTTGCTAAGTATTTTGGCAACTAGCTCTTGGGTTTTATGAGCCGAGGACTAAAAAGCTGGGAGAGCAACACTAGAAATTTTGCGTATCCCAATGCCTCCAAACCTTATAGGAAGTGAGGCTTGGGTCCAGATTCGACAATCCAATGGGAGGTTTAGTACCGAGGAAAGAATGTTTTTAATAGATTCGTCTAATTTTGCAGTTAAACCTGGAAATTTCCAAAAATGAGACGATCAGACACAGTATGTGAATTTCGGGACAAAAAGACAGTAACGCATAACTGTATATGCGAAATGAGTGTTATCTAAGTACCACACGTTAAACATTGAATTTAAGCGATTTATTATAGGATGAATGGAAAGGCCAAAAATAGCAGGACCTAGAGGGTCACCTTGTTGACAGCCAAACGCCGATTCTATTATTTTGTCTTTGAATTGAAGATTACTCGGAGTGCTGTAATATTGCCAGAGAAAAGAATAAATACTAGGAGTCTGAGATCTAATTTGTATCCACAAGGTGCCTCTTTCTATGGAGTTGAAGGCGTTCTTTACGTTCACTTTCAGCAAAATGTCATTGGGGTTATTTTGTAGGAGAGTGCGGACAGAATAAATGGCGGCTTCACAACCCCCCTTAACACCAAATCCGAGTTGGACAGGCTCAAAATAAGCTGTAAGACCGTCTGAAATAGACCTACAGCATATTTTGGCCGCGAGACGTCGCAAAACGGACTCAACGGCAATGGGCCGGATGCCGCCATCCTTTTTTTTCAGGGCACATAGGTTGGCACCATAAAGAAAACCTGTACACAATGGGTTAACTTTACCTGACAGCATGAAATTAATGAGGCCAACCAGATTCCTCAGTAGGGCACTGCCGGATTCACGACTACTGGCACTTAAAAGGTCTTTTAAATGTTGTGGTGTAAGGCCATCCATGCCCCCGGCAGAGCCACTACGAAAGGAATAAATGGCGCTCATTACTGCTTCTGTAGTTGTTTGTAGATAGGGATGTGTAGGATCGGGTTGGTTGGGGAGTTGACTGGATGTTGCTGAAAGTGGATGCTTGTTTTGTAAGGCCAAGAGGGTATCAGGAAAATTGGGTGCAATAAGGTCGTCGGAGAACAAAAGTCGCGCTGCACCTTTAATGTCACCATCACTTAATTTTGACTCTATGTATTTTGGATTAAAATTATGGTTATGGATAAATGAATTCAATGGGAAATTGTGTGTGCGTTCCAAGACTAAGGATTGAGCACAGTTTTCTTTAATTTTATAAGTTATGAATGTGTGTTGCTAAAAGCTTGAATGGACATGAAGTATTCTAAAAGTGAAAGTAAATAAAAGCTCCCAAGCCTCGACACTATTTTCTGATGCGTGCAATGGTTTGGCTTAAAGTTTGGGTGACTGTTGCACGAGCGCCTCGCGGTATGCGTTTGATGATGGGGTGAGAATGTTTGAGAAACGATAACTTTTTTTCGAATGGTTCGCTGAATGGAATGGGTGGTGAGTTGGATGGACCGGGATTATTAGCCTGAACATAATTCAAAGTATTTTGATGGATTCTCGAAAAGTGAATTTTGAGGCCACGCTGGCCTTAAAAAAATCGAGGCTGGGAGCATTGTGGACAACGAATTAAGTTCTCCGACGATACCGAGTCATCATTTGAGGGCACTGAAGTTATATTTGTAGATAAACTCATAAAAATACTTACAAATTATAGCCTAAAAACAAGAAAACATACAAAAACATAAATAATTGTACATGTAATTAATATTTTATTAACGTTTTTGATGACATAGTACTTGTTGTCAAATAGAAGCCTATTATCACTATCGTATTACATTTCAAACAGTTCCATGCTAAAGTAGTTTTTTTTCATACGGCTCGGATATCAAGGTAAGCACTAGCTTACTATAACCAATTTGTTTACTAACACAACAGACCCCACTAGTAGTTACGAAATACCTATAATGATGACGAATTTTAATGCATGGATAGATTGAAAAGATGGACGGCTAAAAGGCTGAAGAGAAAGCGTTGACTAAGTAATAGGTCCTGGTCGCACCAATTGGGCACGGAACCTTAAAAGGAGAAAAAGTGAACACTAAAATAAATATCCATTGTAATTGGCTAACAGCGTATTGTTTCTTATTGTTAACGATATCGGAATATTTGGAGCCGGGTTGGGGCACAGAACAATTAAGATACTTTCACAAAGCAACAACTGAATTATGAGATGGGAACCGGGTAGAGTTACTCGTTATAAGAAGAATGGTGAATCTCTCGAAGATGTATTTTAAGATATTTAAATCTGATCCTTATAAACTTTAAAATCTATTGTAATATTGTTATACAAAAAACGAATATTACTAAAATAAAAACATATTTTTTTTGTGTTCATCGATTTCATTTGTGTAAGGTACCTCACCTTTATTACGAACTCAACAAGTTTGTGTAGTGAGGATACTTTTAAATACATTTAGGTAATACCATTGTATTATAATGAGTACTGGTAGTAAGTAATACTTACTAGATTACGACAGTTAAAAGATATTGACAATAACTGGCAATAGTATTTTTTTTTGTGTTTTACGTTTCGAAATAAATATTATGTACTTACCTCAATTTTGCTGGTAGCTCCGAAGTGTCCTTTAAAAATTTGCAGTTTAGTGCAGTTGATGAGCTCCAGTGTTCTTAGTTCTGGAAACTGCTGTTGTATCCTGCCTATGTTGACGCAGGGGCCCGGGCAGTCCAACACCTTCAAATGCGATGTGTCATGTCTGTGAACAATACATATTGTCAAACTTCTGACGCAAAAAAGTGGACACCAGACCAGAGGGTAATATAAAAGAAGGTACTCGGTGGTTAACATTTTATGTGGTGGACCAAATATTACGTTCCATAAAATCTCTAGGTAACATTATTAAGGGTGAAAGAATAAGTAAAGAAAATATAAGATATACGACACTCAAAGTTATCATGTTGTGAAGCGTTACTCCTGAAAAAGTAAAATTACTCGTAAGATCCTATAAAGACAAACCGTTTGTCATTATAATATCAAGTGCCCGCGGCGGTTTCATAGAGCGTCATAAACCAACATTATTGTCTTTTTCTACTTCTTCACGCTTAAATACATACTAGTATTGATTCCTGCAGAGGGTTTATAGAGCGACAGACGTAGGTACATACATTAAAAAAAATACTTGTTGTTTTTTCAAGTAAAATTGCAAATAACTTTCTAGTATCAAATGAACCATCAACTCTTCGTAAAAGATAGTGCTCAAATCAAGTACCATATAAACGAGAGGAGATAAATACTCTGGTAATAAGTCTTTATTATTTACAAACAATTTTTATTGAAAAGGAAGGTACCCAGGTCGCTTCTAGCGATAAGACCGCCTAAATAGTTGTATTTTCTTTTCTTTGTACTGTTTGTTTTGTGTGGTGTGCAATAAAGAGTATCTATCAATCTATCTACCTAGGTATATGATTATCCAAGAGAAACAATATTTGAGTTAATTATCAATACATTTGTTGACAACAATAACGACAGCGGAGTGTGAAGTTAGCTTTCCCAGCCGAAACGCAAAAGCTTTAGAAAACTGGGTCCAAATTTGAGTAACAAGTAAAAATTAATTAAAATTTAATCAAAAGTTAAATCAAATTTATTAAAAGTCAACTCGTCCCACTTACTCTTTTCGTGGAACTTTAAACCTTACCAACGCCTGGTACAGTTGCCAAGACAAGTGTCTATTTAAGAAATATGTTCCTTTAACTATTTCTTTATAAGAATTTATCAAAATTGTTTCTGTTCATTAAATATTACAAAACTATATTATTTTATTTTAATTACGAAGATAAAAGGTCAAAACTTTTTCTAAGAAAATGTCTAAGGAAAATAGTTAATTGATTTATTTTACAAGCGAATACATGAAATACACAAACACTTTTACTCCTGATCATAGCTGTATTCATATAGTAACGACGAGTTGACGAATGAAATTTCAAATAATTCTTATTTTCTGCAACTCCTTGGCCTTGTGGTCGGAGTTGGTGAATTATTCGTACAGTAACTGGTTTCATCGTTGAACAGTATTGTAACGGCTTGTAACATTCTTCCTAAAATATAATAAATAAATAAGAACTTATAACTTACGCAATAACTAAATAAAAGCTAATTTAAAAAATAATACAACTTAAATCTCATCATAAATAAAGTATTTATAACAATACCAACAAAAACTAATAAGTAAACTCGGGCCCAACTGCTAGTTTCAGAACATTCGCGAGCGCGAACGACGAGTGAACACTATGTAAAAAAACCGGCCAAGTGCGAGTCGGACTCGCGCACGAAGCGTTCCGTACCATTATCTATAAAAACGGCAAAACAATCACGTTTGTTGTATGGGAGCCCCCTATAATATTTGTTGTATCCTGTTTTTTAGTGTTTGTTGTTATAGCGGCAATAGAAATACATCATCTGTGAAAATTTTAACTCTCTAACTATAACGGTTCCTGAGATACAGACTATTGACAGACGGACAGACAGACAGACAGACAGACAGACAGACAGACAGACGGACAGCAAAGCCTTAGTAATAGGGTCCCGTTTTACCCTTTGGGTACGGAACCCTAAAAACAGGTACAACCTAACGAGCGAGTTCGCCTTTGGAAAATTGCCTTGGCAGTAATTAAACTGCTTACTCACGACAAGTGTCGTAAATTTTATATTCTACTTCTACCAATTTTCTCAAAGTTTGTGTTATACCCCGATATCGAGGTCCCGGTTTACGGTTCCAGTCTCAATTCTTTGTGGAAGACCGGCCCTTTTCTCCATATCTTTATAAAATTTAACACAGGCTACTGTCGTCTTCATATACCCTTTACCAAAAACCATGTATATGGCGCCGCTTTCTCTGAGGTTCCGGGTGCGATCCCTGGTCGGGTCAATGTGGAAAACGAACTTTTGTACATTGTCTCGGGTCTGGGTGTTGTGGTAGTTGTTTCTGATTTCTATGACACAAGTGCTTTAGCTACTTACCTTAGGATCAGAGCAATGTATGTGATGTTGTCCAATATTTATATTTATTCATAAACAATTTCTAGGATAAGTGCTAAGCTAGCCTATGAGCTATTCAAAGCTGCCCGCCCCCGTCCGATAATCAGCGACCGATTTTTTTTAGGCGAAAAATAGTGCAACGCACATGTTCTGCAAAAATTAGGTCAGTAAGTTAAAAAAGTAGGAAAAATCGGCCCACTATCGGTCCAACACAAAGTCAGACGTGGGTGGGCAGCCTAGGCCTACGCTCGCGCTCGATGCTTGCGGAGTAACTAAGGCAGCCCAACACTAGCTTCTTTCGAGCGTCGACGTCGTGGCAGAGTCTAATAAGCGTTAATTAAATGCTGCTGCGCAAGTGTCGCGTCAACACTGATTGGACGCTGCACGCTGCCACGACGTCGAGGCTCTACAGACGCTAGTTTGGGGGGTCCCTTAGGTCTGCCGGGCAATACCCGGACCGGGCCGGTTATATTGTTAGCGAGAACCTTCCTCCTTCTTAACGGTCTATAGACTATTATCATATTTCTAACTTATTTGAGGTATTTTTTTGTTATGTCTGGTTATGGCTATTCTTTCCAGATAGATTTATAGGCAATAATTGTTGTTAGAAATAATTAAATATGGTAAAATGAAATAAAACCGCATCGTTTCAACGCCGCGCCGCTGACTTGTTCCGACACCAAGGCATTCTTTAAATTGTGTGATTCACATTTATTTTAGCTACGTAACAAATTCTGAGCAACATTTTACGAGAACACTTAGCAAATTAAGTACATTATTTTCAACAAGAAGATAACCGGCATTAATATAATTGTTAAAAACCGGCCAAGCGCGAGTAATTTTATGATGTATAGTTTTCGATTTATGACGAAGAATGAAAAAAACCTTTTCCCTTTTAGGGTTCCGTAGTCCTGACAAGGAAACATTATAGTTTCGTCATGTCCGTCTGTCTGTCTTTATAATACGTATCTACAAATTTGTACGGAGCCCTCGGTGGGAGAGTCCGATTCGCATTTGTCCGGTTTTTAATAATTAAATGCTTTGGATCTTTTTCATCCGTGTCATCCATTTGCCAACCGTGTAACTAACTAGTATAATTATGAAACTCTCTCACATATTCATGGTACGACTCAGGTGGATCAGCCCAATTTAAACGCTGTGAGTTCCATTCTAAAATTTAGCAGTGAGTAGTACTCTTTGGTATTGGTTTTTTAAATATTTAAGTACCTACTTCAAAAAATTTTAGGTAGACATGCACAACGATTTTTTTTTAATAAACCTAGATAGGTTAGATACAACGCCCTCTAAAAGTATGAATTTGATATACCTCGCGGCACGTTCTGCTCTCGTCTTTGCACAAATATAAGGGAATATTTGGACAAAGGAAAATCCAATTCAAATCAGCTACGGGTTTTCTCTATTGATGTCTAATATTAATTTCAGTTTTTCGCCGTGCTGCTCCCTTTTATGTGCGCTACGGATAAAACTCAAATGTTACTTAAGTAGGTACTTTTAGGTTTCGGTAAATCTGCGATTATTTAAACATAGATATTAAGGAAATTGTTTTTAAACTCACATGCTTGTCAAATTTATGGTTGTGTTAGGTATTGGCTGCATAAAATCGCTTTCCATATATCTATAGTGCATAAGTAAAATCTTTGACAGGCCCTTTTCTGATTTGTCGGTGCAGCAGCGGCGCGACATTAAATAAATAATAATTATATAAATAATAAATATTGGACAACATCACATACATTGATCTGATCTTAAGGTAAGTAGCTAAAGCACTTGTGTTATAGAAATCAGAAACAATGACGATACCACAACATCCAGACCCGAGCCAATATAGAAAAGTTCATTTTCCACATTGAGTCGACCGGGGATCGAACCCGGAACCTCAGAGATGGCGGCGCCTTAAAGTCCGGCCTCTCGGCTGCGGAGGTCGTCGCTACATTAGCATGCTCGGGTGCCGAAAACATGCCGCGCCGCCTGCACCTACGCACTTGTCGGTAAAAAAATATGCAGTCCCGCTTGTGCCGTTAGCGAAGAATGTCGTCTTCGAATTAAGAAGATTTTTAGCTTTCAAATCTTAAATTAATAGATTTTTACAATGAAATCTAAGTTATAATCTCTCTCTCTCTCCTTGGCATTATTATTCCCATCTGATGGTGGGGTCTGCCTTCTTTATCTTGATTTTCCACTTTGCCCTATCGGACGCATCGTTTACGGAGACATGCAGAGGCACAGGGCCAAAACCATGAACTCTTAAAACAATCTCAAAGTTGTCAAATCTGTCAATTTTGGTACGTCATTTCATACAAAATTTGACAGAAATAATAATGTTTGACAGATTTGTGATTGTTTTCACAGTTCATGGTTAGGGCCCTGGTCTTTCTTGACCACATCTGCCTATGAAAACTAAGTAATAATTAAGTAACAAAATAATATTAATATCAAAATTTACAAAATGTACATAAAGTTCAAAAAATATTAACATAAAAATGTATAGGTATAAATTTAAAGTACCTTAATAATTTCCTTAATTGCCTTTAATTGCCTTGACTGAAGGCTCGGTTCGGCGGCTTATGCTGTGAGGAAAATAAGGCTTTTAACTGATGTCGAAACGGCAAGACTAGTATAATTTAGTTATTTTCATAGCTTGTGGTCGTATGGTCTATTGCTATGGGGCTCAGCTGCTAATATTGAATCAATCCTTGTGTTGCAGAAAAGAGCTGTACGTGCAATATACTGTCTTGGGCCTCGCGACTCTCTGAGGGAGGTCTTTTAAGATATTAAAATATTATAGCGTCGCAATACATTTGTGACAATTTATGTATGTTAAAAAAAACCTAAGTTCGTTTAGCCTTAAATGTGATTCACATCATTATAATTCTAGAAATAAAAATAAACTTGCCGATCCGAGCTTCAGATTAAATAAAGTGGGTTTGGGAAAATGTATAAAACTCTTCAATAAAGTACCACAAACTCTTGTTGACTTATCTTTATGACTCAATGAAAAGGGAATTAACGCGATCATAATTTAGGTACAAAATGTTACCTCTTTTGCCTGACGTTTCGATCGGGTTACACCGACCGTGGTCACAGGCTGACTGGAACAGCGATGTCTTCACTCCGTATGAGAGGCAGATTCTTCATCTACCCTCATAATATTATTTTCACGCCAAGTACCGTCACACACTACACTCACTGTGTCCCTATTCTGCACACTAACCGCCGCGTCCGTATTCAGGTGAGAACTCGATCGCGAAACAAAACGAGATTGTTTATTTTTAATCACTGGATTCCATGTCGCGGATAATTTGAAACCGTCTTCCCGATTGAAATTTTTATACTTTTTGATTTCAATAGTTTTAAATTATGCAACGCGAAAGTTTAAAATAAATTATTACCTTTATGAGTTCAAAAACCACACTAAAAAATCCGAAAAAGGATACTACAAAGTTGAAGATTACTTAAACGACAAGAGTGCATGGACTTAATAACCTGCCTAGCTCGCACTTACACTATCTTGTTATTGTATTTCCTGTAATAAAATCAGGCTGACAAAGGTAACTGAGTTTGTGGCGCCGCTTCTTCTCATCGCCAGCCGATATGTTGTCCTGAAGCGGTGGTAGGGCTAAGTTATATGTTGGGACCATAAAGTTAATATACAGAAATAGAGGAACAAACGGCTGAGCGAGCGAGATGCTACTAGCAGCAACACTGTATGATAAAAAGAGATGCGTGATGCGTCATAGCAGAACCGTTTTTGGCAACTGTTTGACAGCTGGCGGCATTTAGCGGCACGCAGAGAATTCGGGCTCTGTAAATTTTCCTGTTTTTACTTCACATCGTGAATATTATTGAGCAATAGCGCTTCATAAATATGGTGACTTGTTCAGTGATTGATTGTGGTACCACACAACGACTTAACCCCGCAAAATATTCATTTCTCAGGTAAATTAATCCAAGTCGACACCTCATAATTTTGGATTTATTTTTGCTTAAGCGCTTGAAATTTTAAGTGTTTAGTATGGTAGTTCTCTTCTAAAACCATTTATTTATGTAAGAAGCAAAGATTGGATACTCTTAATGCAGAATTAACAAATATCTTGTGTAAAGAAATAATTTTCGTTTTACACTAGGGCTGCATCAAGTTATCGATATTTCGTTTCCACTGTCTAGGTATCACGAAAATTAATTTTATGTTTTAAATTACTGTTGTTAAAAGTACCTTTATGAAGTTTAGTTATGAATTATCTGGAAATGTAATCCCACATAAGATACTTAGCCTATACATAGGTATAAGTTTTTGATTGCTGGAATATTAGGCACTTTCTACTACACATACCTACTTAAGAATAGAATAGAATAATTTATTTTATAATTATATGGCTATTAAGAGCTGTTATAATATTTAAAGTAGGTATTTTCATTGGTTATTCATGTATCTTTCAGATTTTCTACTTATTCACCAGGAATATACAGGGTGTTAAAAAAGGCTTAACAAAGCCTTAAACCACGAATTCTATACATTTAACCAAGTAGAATGCAAAAAAAATAATTGCTGGGAAATGACTTTTATTTTTGGGTATCAAAAAAAAAAAACTTATTTCTAACCCGCAATGTAACTATTTTTGATGAAATCTGCAATTTCAACTAAGTTTGTTCCGGAAAGCTTAAATAAAATCAATACTATTCTTCTGCTGATAATTAGCACCATGTACCTACAGTTTTTCAAAAGCAATTAAGAAGGTATATTTATAAGTTGGGTGTGCCTTTTACTATCATAACTTTTTAATTTTTATTATTGGAAGTCCGAAAATATTTCTCATACCATTTTACATCGTGATGATCACTCTGGATAAAAATACATAATATAAAAACATAAAATACTTATGATCGAAACTTAAAATTCATAATATTACTAATAATACACCTGGTTTATATTAATATTTGTTTTCATATATTTTAGAAATTTGAAAGAGACAAATTTTCAACTAATATTTGAATTTAGCGCTCGCCTGCCGCTGTCGTGGCATGCTAGCTACGCTCACCGCTAGCTAGCTACCTTTGCTAGCTACTAATTTTTTTTCTTTATCACAGGTCAAAATAAAGCTTAGACGCATAGTATCGTCCTAAGTTTATAGAGATATTGTATCAAGTATTGTATAGAGGTTTTTAATCTATCCTTCCGAAGATGTAATAAATGTTTGCTTCGTCATCATCATCATCATCATTTCAGCCACAGGACGTCCACTGCTAAATGGGCCTCCCCCAGTGACTTCCAGATCGGCCGGTTGGAAGCGGCCTGCATCCAGCGCATAAAGTGTGAAAAATATTTTAGAGAAAAATAAAAACGCATTTTGATTTTGATAAAAAGAAATTTGATAAGAACGTTCTAAATAGTATTAGTCGTACTGATTTTGGAAATTATTTTGGTTCCTTGATTTCCCATTTTTTTGAGCAAGATCCACTTATAAGTCACAGATATCTTTTTATAAAATGTATAATTGAAACATATTTACCGTTAAGATTGAGGTACGAAACACAATTGAAAAATGTATCAAAGCTTACTTTAAGAAATTATATACAAAATTATATTTTCCGAGGGCAGTGAGAAATGATATAAGTACCTTTAAAGCATTGATAAAAAAATGATTAAAATATCTTCTGTGTCTTTCTTAAATATTATTACTTCACTTGTTCAACCTGGGTCGTATTTTCAGCCATTCTAAATCCCTTCCCATCCTATTTTAGTTTTAATAATTATATGACTGTAACTAATAAGTATGATCGATATCGAAATTAATGTGTAATTGTATACATCACTGACACGCATACATAAACAATTTTACACACACAACTGTTTTCCAATTTCGGTTTCGTTTGACAGCTCGCGTTTGTTCCTCTATTCCGTAGGTATATTACCTTTATGGTTGGGACGTACAGATACAGAATAAAGAATATCGTTTCATTTAATTTCATTAAATTGTTACGGTCTGAAGTTTTCGCTCATAGGTACGATAGGTACTGACGGTCAATGTTATGGACAGTACTATTTTATTTAGGCCCATGTTATGGTGTCGATAAACTGAACACAAAACAAAATACTAACAAACTTGAATAAAAGATTTTAGATGGTAAAGTACTTGTTACACTTCACACAAAATATGACCAATAAAAAATAATTGCTTACACAAAGTTTGACGTGGAATAACACTAATCGTTGGCACGTCAGAGTCAAAAGAAAAAAATAGTTATTTTCCAAACTAAAGCAATGGGTATGAATATTATAGGTCACCATTGTTCAAAAGCGTCTTCCGTAGATGAAAAGGCACATTTAATGTTGTCCTTGGCTAATATTGCTTGATAATAGAATCTAGTCAGAGGTTTAGTTTAGCTTAGTCAGAGGCCTTAGGTCGGTTAGATTACAACTGAGAGTAAAGTTGTCATTTGCCTTACATGTATTTGCAAGTGACAGCTTTAGTTTTGGGGTACAGGGATGTTCCTGCACCCTAAATCGGAAATTCGGGTACCCTGGGGCTGTTCTACCTTTGGTCTATTGCAATATTTTAGGACGCCCTGTATAAATTGTACTCACTAAAATCAGTATAATTACTGTTTGCCTCTTGCACAAATAGAGCTAATTTTTTTGTTAGTTTGTTCTTTCGTTATGACATGACCAAGGACTTTAAAATGCGTTAATGGCTGACATGATAGTTAACACATTATGTTTATAACCGAAAATCTGAACAAAAGCAAGCCGAAATCCATGCGAGAGGAGCCACGGGCAATAGATAGTTTAACAATTTGAACGTAACGAAAAGTAAACTGCTAATTTGGAACTGCTTAAATAACTTACTTGATCTCCCTCATCCATTCCCTGGTAAGACCGCCCCTGCAAAGCAGCTGGTACTCAGTCTGCACACACTGGGTGCTTATGGAGTGGTCTACAAGTGTGCAGTATCTGTTGACTAGGTAGTCTGTAGAGTTTCGCCTGTGTGTGTGAGGGCCAGGCGTCACCGCTGTGATCGCGCTGAGAAGCAATGTGATTTGAGATGTCGCTGCAACAAAGAGAATAAGCTATAATATGATCACTTTTTCGTAGAAAATATCAACGGGTTAAAATAATTTTATTGATCCGCTTATTAAACAAGAAACCGACAAATTGAAAATTGTTGGTTGAAAGATCATGAACTCGACAGCGTACTGCGTAACGGTAACGTGCAATGCAAAATATCACGGAGCAAGTCGATTCAGCGGCATTCTATTTCAGTGAACCCATCGACGGGTCATGGGTAATTAAATAAAAAATCTATTCCCTTAAACTGTTTTTGAAAAAAAAAAACACTTGTGGCCAAATTATAGGCAACTTCTACTCTCACATTTTGTTGGTATCCATCTGATCCATCCACGCCATAGCATGACATGTTATAAATAAATGATCAAAATATTAGCTGAGTGAGTTAACGTGACCCGTGACCGTGTTCGTCATTGGTCAGAGGGTCATAGCTAGCCCCCTGCGAAAGGATACAGGGTAGAGATCTGCTTGAGCCTTCGTACTAGATGTTTCTAATGCTGTGATTTCCTTTGTAGTCAATTTTCGATTTTAGTGCTATTAGGTAAAATCCCATCTCAAATTCGTTACCAACCGGCTAATCTGGAAGTCATTGGGGGAGGCCTATCAATGTTCAGCACGGATTTCCTATGGCTGAAATGATGATGATGATAGGGTAAAATTGAGCGCTGTTAAACATGGTTAGTGTAGGTTAGTCATTTGGACATTTTGGGTTGTTGCAAGTGCACAGTGAGTCGTCAACGAATGAAAGAAAGAAAGTTGATAACTCTTGTTCTAAGCTGATAATATTTACGTAATTTCGAAAGACACATTTGCCTGTGTTTAGGCACCTAGCAATAAAAGCAAAACATTACGTAAGTTGTGTTGTTTTTACGACAATTCCTATAATACAGCTTAAATTAACATTGCTGTAATTTAATTGTAATAAATTGAGATCTTCGTTAGCTCCCAATATTCGTTTGCGTAATGGTTATACCATACATTTTATAGTACTTAAATAAAAAAAACATGTTTTTTCGAGTTCATCTTCGTTATTGTAGGTCAAGCGAGAATATTACCGGGATAACGAATGTTTTTCTACCCATAGGCAGAATTTTGCTTATAGGATTAATTATATTAACAAAATTACTATACTAAGGAAAAAATCGCAATCATAAAAGATGACAGACTCGGAAATCTGGTTACCAAGGGGATTATTTCCAGTTAGGATTATATTAATAATAATAACAAAATGAGTGAGTAATCGTATAAGGTGCGAACTATACTATCGATTTAGAGTTTGCGTGATTTATAATAAATATGATACTCTCTAATATTGGGGGTGGCTATGGCTAATGTTCAGCAATGGACTGCAATAGACTAAATAGTAATAGTAGTAGTCTCCAATATAACTCTGATGATCATTTCTAAAAATTTTAGCCTTATTTTGAAACGTTATGACATCAGAAAGGATAATTCCGTAAGCGTATATCATTAGAAACAAAGTACCGATGATATTAAAATCCAAATAAAAAATCAATTCAAAGAGATGCCAGCAGTTAATATTACAAATACAATAGTAATGACTCCGCTTGCCTCGAGAGAGCATACAAACTGGTGAGTGACGTCAGATGACTTGGTACTTACTATTGGGAAGTGCATTTTTTTGCGATTTCGAAGTGTTTCCATACAAAAATAGCTGTATTTGAGCAGTAGGATAGTTAGCTAATTATAGCCTTAACCTTATATGTGTATAGATATCGAGTCTCAGTAAGCTTGTAATGTTATAATTGTTTCCAGTCCAGTCTCTGATTCTTTTTTTAATGCTGCAGAAGACTCTTTAAGTCGTCTAGCGGTACATGTTCCAGGTTTACTGAAAGGTCCTTTTGGGTGTCTCAAAAAGTAGGGGATACTTCCATTTATATTTATTGACTTCTTATGAGTGCAAAGGTTGTGTCCGGCCTCCGATCACTTCTACTTTGCAGTTCTTATCGAGTGTCACCAAGAATACACCGCAGCAACGCTGGTTTTGGAAATATTTTCCACGTGTAGTTCTTATAATTGCAATCCAACTATGTTATTTTGCTGTATTATGTTATTTCTATGGTTTGCTGCTTTACAATTAGAGTGATTTCCATGTTGAATCATTTGTGCAGGACTCGAGGGGTTACCGAACTCTGTGCTATCCAACATGTGGGCTTTTGATGATTTGGGCCATGTTGTTTATAGTCGAAATGGATTACAGGTGAAGGAGATTACTTAAACGGTTAGATATTAGGGGGCTTTCCAATACAAAGTAAACTGAGATTAATTACATGTTATGTAATTTTTAAGTGACTTTAAAAATGAGGAGGTTCGGTATATTTCTTTTACCAACTGTATTTGGCTGTCCGATTCGTCAATGAAAGGTGTTAAGAAAATCGGTCTTTAGTTAGTACTAAAGCGTCTCGAAAATATTTAAACCGTACATTGTTAAATGTTCCAGTTGCTCGTAATCAACTTCGTTAAAATAGACAATAGTTAAATAAGTTGTGTATAACCTGGGTTAATTGTTGTGTACGAGTTCACTTCGTGCTTAATGGGATTTCCTTTCTCAGAGTCATGTCCTTCAAGTATATCTTACTACAATATTGGAACGATTAAATCCTTCAAAGTTGAATAACAAGACCTTATGAGCTATATTGCAGTTGATAACTTAAATAAACTGTGACGGCAAGAGCCGTTTTCATATAGTTAGTTTACGCCTTATCTTAGCCTGTAAGTTATCGCTTAGCTGAATTGCGGTGTCTATCTTCCATCATCATCCCTTTAAACATTAGATTTTATTTTACTTTATTAAGAAAACCAACAGCGTATTTATACAATGTTAACATATTTTAGTAGACACTCAATATGGCCAATAACAGGTTTCCCTTAACTTACTTATTCAAATAAAAGGTTGGAAATGCTACCAATGTCTATGCAACACTATACAACACACAATACACAACAAAACAAAGATCAACTTAGTAACCAACTCAATGTCATTTGAGAGATAGAAATGACATCTAAGTAGTAATAATGATTTAATTTTCATTTAGTACTACACTTTTAGTTACCGCACACCCAAATCCAACAACGCACCTACTTCTTTCGTAAATTTGCGCTTAGTGTTCGCAAAGAGGTCAATACCTTTAAAGCGCGCGTTATATTCACGAGTCAGCCGCAGCAAAGCTGAGTTTTGAAGGTAGTTCGTACGATGCCGCATAGTTTCTAAAAGTGGGGTTTGACGGGTTCGGTATTTAGGCGTAAGAAACATGATCCTACATACCAGATACGGACAGTCGACTTTGCTATTCACTATGTCATGCAGTAGACCCATATCCAACAATATGCGTCGCTGCTCCAGAGGTAAGATATTAAGTTCGGTGCAGCCATCCTCATAAGTAGCAAAGGTTTTTGTATACGCTTCAGACGGGATTTGTATATAGAATAGTGGGGAGACCATATAGGGCTAGCATATTCGAGGACATTTCTCACATAAGCGTTATATAGGTATAAACTGTTTTAACAATTGAAATATCCGAAAATGGCTTGCACACACGGAGAACAAAACCTAAATTTTTGTACGCCTTCATAATAGTATTATCAACGTAAAGGGAAAATAGCATTTTGTTGTCAAAATATACACCTAAGTCCCTAACATTACTTTTCCTCTCTATTTGTTTGCCGTTGAAATTATAATTCTGTAGCTTTGGATTTTGAGTGAATGTTATGCATTCGCATTAACCTGCATTTATGGTTATATTATTTATAACATAATACTCATATAGGCGATTTAAATCACTTTGTACAAAAAGACTGTCTTGCAAGTTAATAATTTTATAAAATATCTTTTTGTCATCCGCATACATGAGATAGTGAGAATGCTCAAAGCACGTACCTACATCGTATAGGTAGGCATTATAAAAAAGGGGACCCAAAAGGGAGCCTTGAGGACATCCTGTAGGCACATCAATGTTATTTGAACGATAACCACCCATCACTACAGCCTGGGAACGATTTGTGAGGTATGATTCAGACCATCGAAGTAAATCTCCATGAATTCCTAAAACTTGTAGCTTGTTCAATAGGATCACGTGATCCACCCGACCAAAAGCCTTCTCAAAATCGGTGTAGATCACGTTAACCTGCCCTCCCCCATCCAAATTTTAGAACAAAACTTATAAACCATGCCAGATTTGTAATGTCGAGCGACCCCTTAAGAAACCAAATTGGTTTTCAGGTATTGATTGTGCCAAAGTAGAATAAATTTCATTGTTAACTTTTTTCCAACATCTTTGCAGCAGCTTTAACATATTTTCCACAATTAACAAGGAAGTTTGTATATTTGATACTGTGTTTGTATATTATATAATGAAGATTGTTCTTGTGCTACCGGAGAGTATTTATTAGTAGGTGTGCCAAATACACTCTAAAAAAATGAGCTGAAGGCATCACATATATTTTGTCCATCCGTATATTCAACTCCCTCCAAATAAAACTTTTTAGGGTACGTTGATCCACCATGCAAAGCCTTAACGAATGTCCAGAATGTTTTGAGGTGTTTTTTTATATGGTTTCCGCAATGTGTTGTGTTTACAAGACTCATTTTGTACTCGTCGTTCTCTTGAGCGTAATAAAGAAAATTCATCGTAGACTAATCTATTTCCATATTTATTCCAGCGCGAATGAGCTTTTGTTTTTTCTTTAATTATGTTTATTAATGCTGGTGAGTACCATTTAGGGTAAGATCGACGACTATTTTTAAAAACATAAGGAATGTATAAATATTGACAGTTATTTATGGCATTGTCGAAAACCTCGACAGCCTCGTCGATAGTGCCTGTAACAAGAGCGATGGCCAGTCCTGTTCTTGAAAATATTTATTTACGTTATCATAACTTGCTATATTAAATTTCCGCTTTGGTGTGGGTGCCTCTCGTAAATGTACGATATTTAAGTCTAAAAGTGAACAATAAATGGATGGGTGTGCGCGGTCTTCCTTCAAGAGTGGTGCAAGCGCAGATTCAATACGCATTGGAAGATTAGAAAACATAAGATTTAATGTGTTGTGAATTTTTGTTTTTAGCAATTCCATGCAAGTTTTTAATCTAATGTGTTGCCATAGGAATTTTTAGTCCGTTTTATTGTTTTAAACCACAATACGTAACTGTTTCCATAAATTCCAAACTAGCACCTTGAATGTCGACTGACCCCTTTTTGAAAACGAATATCCAGTTTGGCTCCAAGACAAGCATGGCAAGTTAAAATCACCTATTAGTACAAAGTTGTCCCCAGGACCGAGTTCAATTGCGTTTTGAACCGTATTTCTAATCATTTTTAAATCAGAGGGTATCTGGCGCACATTGGGAGGTATGTACACTGCACAAAAATGTAAATTAGGTTCAGAAGTGGACTGGGACGGCACTGTAACCCACAATAGCTCAGTTGGGGCGATGACGTTTTGATCACGAGCCATAGCACGAAATATGCGACGTATCAGTATCACCAATCCACCATCTGTACACTTAGCACAGGCATTCAAATACCGATCGGCCCTGAAAACATCAGACCTATCGTCGCACAACTCTCCATCAAAGACGGATTATTTTAACGGAAGATTCCTTTAAAATAATCACGTCGTAATCGTTATTCAAAATGCTTAGTCTCAACTCTTTACATTTAGTCTTAATCTTAATCAGCTTTTTTTGGAATCGGTGCCAGCCATTGTGAGTTAAAATGTGTTCATTCGCACCGATTCCAAAAATAACTGATTAGGTTACTTACATCAGTTAAGGAGCTTAGTTATTAAGGTTAAATTAAAGAAAAGTTTATTATTTTTTGCTTTTCAGTTTTTCGGCGATTGAATTTTTTTGTTAAAAAGTTTTTATTTCATGATTTTCTGTGGATATAAGATCAGCATTAAAATCTGAGAGTGAACAATAAATCACCCCTTTTTTCCCACCCTTAGGGAAACTATTATATTACTTTATTACAAATTATTTAAAAAATAATAATAATAATAACTTATTATATTATTTCAAATTTATATGCGACCAATTTCGAGGTATACCCTATCTAATAAAAAAAGAATTATCAAAATCGGACTCCTCTGTCAAAAGTTATGCGTGGTCAAACATTACAATCAGTGAGTAAACAATCAATCATCCCCTGTTTTCCTACCCTTAGGGTTGGATTTTTTTCCAAATTTATATGGGACCCCCTTCGGACTATACCCTTTCTAATAAAAAAAGAATTATCAAAATCGGACTACTCTGTAAAAAGTTATGCGTGATCATTTAAACTATAATAAATCAGTAACGGGTCGATGTCTGTACATTGAAGATATTTTAAAAATTGTTTTTGGGGAGCACTCTATAATCGATACTAAAGCCAAAAATGCAATTAGTTTAATTCTTGTCTGTCTGTCTGACGCGGTGTATACGCGAATCTCCGAAGATACTGCACGGATTTCTTTGCGGTTTTAACAAATAGATTAAGGTCAGCCGTGCACTTATATATGGCTTTGTTTCATTAAATTCTGATGCCGGTAGAAACAAGATTTCAGAAGAAATATGTTCAATTCGCTGCGACTGCTAAAAAACTCATGGTAAAATAACACGGGAAGGATTGATTCCAATATAGAAGAAGAAGGAACCGAAAATCTATTACTTTATTAAACCGTATTCCCCATTGGTAACATTCGTGAATCGTCGCACATGTGATATTTTAAATTACTAAACTCAATTTAATACTAAACCTAAAGAAAAAATGATATTTACAAAATAAATTACAAATTAAATATTGGTCCCAGACCACCGTCCAAAGACTTAGAGTATTTAACAGGTTAGATGCTCGAAGTCTAAAGACAGCGAAATAGTGCCCCGAAGGCTAGCCGTTGCATTTTTACGCTGAATATCCAAACTTATATGATAATATTATAGTGTATATTATGGTGATTTTTATTTTTTTTCTCTTTCGGAAAGCAGATTCCAGATATATTTTTCGATGTACCTATATTTAGTCGTGTTTTTTTACCACAAAATTGAGCCAGATAGTTTGACAACTAACCAACAATAGTTAATTTTAGATGTTGTCGCTAAGTGGTGCCTTTTTTGGTGAATAAAAACAAAAAAAAAATCGTGTTGTATTTTTATTGAACTGCCTCTAGTAAGTATATTGTTTTACATAGCCTACCTATGACTAAGTTAGAATACCCGTATCATTTGTGTATAATAATATCTTCCTTTAAGTATATCGTCAAATAAGGCTCAATTGTGTTAACATATAAGTGAGACACGGGTGTATTCTCGAAACCGCTCGTGACAAAATAATTTACAAGAAATCATGTTCGTAGAGCGACCTTGGTCAATGGATAACAATGTTAGTTATTAGCATTCCAATCAGCAAAAGAAGTTACCTAAAAGTGTTTTACCGAAGATATATTTTCAGCTAAAAAGTAACGTCTGTCTGTTGCATCATCATCATTTCAGCCTTAATATGTTTTAAAAATCCATATAAGTTTATTACCGAAAAAAATAAATTAGAAAAATAAAATTTATTGAAAATATCAGTGCACGTTTTCAATTTGTTGTCAGAAGCCTTTTGTTTGAATTCCAGTAAATATTTCAATTGGGATTCCGGTATTGTATTCGAAGCTATCCAATTATGCTTTTACTCAGTGTGAAGAATATTGTTTATTGGATAAACGCTATGTTTGTTTGTAGTTTTAAATAACTAATAATTTAAGACTCGTGAAAGTCAGACAACAAGTTTATGTATGTTCTTTTCAACAATTTGTAAGTGTGATGTGGTCATTGACTTATATATTACTTCGTAAGGACAGGCCGGACCACACGTCTGGGTGTTGGACCTAAAGAGACCCGAAAATGACCCGACCGAGGCCGATGTGACGTAGTCAGTGGTCGGCGGTCATCGTGATCTGACATTTGTATGAAAAAATAAAAATGCCTAGATGTTCACTGAAAGGTTGCATAAATTACGACAGAAAGGTCAATAAACAAATTCTAATATTACTTCTCACCAATAAGCCGCATTTTTGATAAACACTAAACTTATTTACATTATAAATTTTTGTTTTTAGCAATTCCATGCAAGGTTTAATTGAAGATAAATAACACTTGAAAAAAAATCATCGACCTCAGGTGGGACTCGAACCCACGTCCCATCGCATACCGGGCGAGTGCTTTGACCACTAAGCTACCGAGGACGTCACGTGATTTATTTACATTACTTTAACAATTTTCCAACTTCTTTGTCAATTTTACGAAGCAACGCCATATTTACCGTGCAAAACCGATACAACTTTGTAGCGGCGTGCATTAGTTGTATTGTTATAGTATAGCCGTAATAGTGCTCACAGTGCACGGAGTGCAGTCCAGTACATGCGATGTAATATAAATATTTTATTTTATGATGATTTATTAAAAACATAATTTAAGTTTACATGATAAAGCACTATCAGTCAAAAATTTAAAACATGTCAAAAATAACAAAAGGCATAAGTAAAAAAAAAATGTTATATTCGAAGGACAGTGAAATGTAATTAATAAATATACATAAATTATCTGATATAGTTTTTTCAGAAATGTTTTAAGGTATGATTCCTATAATATAATTTCTATACTTATAAAAAATAATTGTATCCACAAACAACCAATTATCTAGCCCCAAACTAAGCAAATCTTGTAATATTGCCACTAGATACAGATAATAAACATACTTAAATATATTTATAAACTACTTAAATACATTTGTATTATAAAAGTAGTTTATAAAAATAAACATCCATGACTTAAGTGCAAATGCTCGTGGCAGCTCATCACACTAACATTTGCCCCTCGCGGGAGTCGAACCCGCAACGGCCAGGCATTGTAGTGCGGAGCGCGAACTACTACACCAGATGGTTGTCGATGTAATCTCATATAAACTCATAGAGAAAATATGGGGACCAGAACTACTGCGTGCTGCTGAATTCGGAATCATACCTTTTGTTTCATTTCGAGTGATAGAGAGAGAAATTGTTTTTTGTTTTATAGCTTCAATTATATGTAAAGACTAATCTATACATATAATTGGAGCTATAAAACAAATCATTACAACTTATAAGAAAAGTATAGTTTTATTTAAAAGTAATGCTGATGTCAATGTATTTACTAATTACTTAAATACAATTAAACAGATTTTTTTTATTAATATTGATATTCATTATAAAGACACGAAAATTAACGAAGTTAAACAAACGAAGTTCCTTGGTTTAACTATAGAACAAGACTTAAATTGGAAAACGCATATAGATAATTTTTGTACAGCAGGCGCAGCGCGAGAGCTGCGCGATCGCGACTATTAAACTGGCTCGAACGTGAACCAGAACTGCACGCGCGCAGATCGCGCGCACTGTACAAGCCTCGCATGAGTTGCGCTAAAGAGACGCACCAATCTGTTGTAGTAACGCGCAAATCGCGCGCTGCGCGCGTCCTGTGCGTTCGCGGCGCGTTCGCCAGATCTGGACCTATCCTTACAGAGTCAATTAGGTTATTTATGCTTTAAAGCAGGTTAGATCTGTAACAAAAACTGCGATTGCTACCTATCATGCATTGTAGGTTCTAAATTACGCTACAGTTTACTGGTGTGATACTACTTAATATAAATAGAGCTTTTATTGCCAAAAAAAGATGCATAAGAGCAATATGCGGTGTCCCTCCACGAACATCATGTCGTCCTCTATTTGCACAGTTGCAATTACTAACATTGACGTCCCTGTATATATTTGAAACATGTGTATTTGTAATGCAAATTATGCATATTTTTAATAGGGCATTTGATATTTATCCACGAAATACAAGAAATATCCTGTTACTACTAAAACTCCAATAACAATGCAGAATAAAAAGAACTGTATGACAATGAGTATAAAAAAATCTTGAATAATATACCTGATGAATTCAAAACATTAAATAATAATCAATTTAAAACAAAATTGAGTAAGTGGGTAATCTCACATACCATAAAGGAGTTTTTTTTGAATAATAAATATTAATTTCAACATAATTATGATATAACTGACATCTATGTACCTAATTTAATTTAATGCAATTTTAGATTAATTTTAGTTCAATATTATATTTAATTTGCATGCCTCGTGTTGGCTAAACATGCTTGGTACGTTTATTTTAAAACACCTATGCATACCGTTTTTAAGCAAATAAAGATAATTTTATTTTACCTTAATTTGAAAAAGCAAAAAGTTATATTTACTTTGATACTACTTTAAATATAACATCTGTGAAATAAAAACTTTTTTCTTAGTTCCTCTTTCGTTATAAGCCGCTCTTACAAGGTTACTTACGGGTAATTTTGTGGTTACTCTATGATGCTATTTGACAGTTGACATCAAAGTCTAACAGATTAGGGGTTAGTGTGTCGTGTATGGAGAAAATGCAAGGCGATTTGTTCTGTCAGCCGTATCCTTACTTTTTACATCAATGGATGTGGTCAACAATTTTTATGAAACAGAATTCAAATTCGAATTTCAAAGCAGGAAAAATAGCGTCAGTTTTAACAATTTGTAAAAAATCGCTTTTTAGAGACTCAAACTTTACCTGGGCGGTAACCACGAACTCTTAAAACAATCTCAAATCTGTTAAACATTATTAAATTTGTCAAATTTTGTATGTAATGACGTACCAAAATTGACAGATTTGACAGCTTTGGAATGTTTTAAGAGTTCATGGTTACCCCGCTAAAGTATTGTCTGAAAGTTGGTCAGAAAAGCAGATTTTGGTGTCTTATTTAGTAGTACAAAGATTTAATTATAATCAAAGTTTGTGTTGTCGAAATAGCAAGAGTTTCTGGTAGGTATACTGAATTTTATTACAATATTTAATTAAATAAGACGTTAACCCTTACGTTACTATTAAGTTAGTGAAGGATTAAGGTTTAACAACTTTCGTATTTCAGAAAATACTTAAATCAAGCATTTTCTGAAATTGGTCGACCGACCGTTTTAATTAATTAGGTCGATCATTCAATTAGTAGCTTTGTTGTTATTTTAATTTATTTACTACTACTTATCTCAATACGTACTAGCAAAAGGAATTACTGACGAAACCAAGTCAAAACAAGCATATGACGCTAATATATTTTTTAAAATAAATAAATAAATATTGGACAACATCACATGTATTGCTCTGATCCTAAGGTAAGTAGCTAAGTAAGTAGCTCTGATCCTAAGTAAGTAGTAGTAGCACTTGTGTTATAGAAACAACGACGGTACCACAACACCCAGACCCGAGCCAATATAGAAAAGTTCGTTTTCTACATCGAACCCGGAACCTCAGAGATGGCGGCGCCATTTAAAGTCCGGCATGCTCGCCTTTCGGCCACGGAGGTCGTCAATATTATACTGTCTTTGTTACAATACTAGCTTCCGCCTGCGACTTCATCTGGCAGACATCAGAATTAACTAAAGAAGAATTCATACCCATCTCTCAAGATAAAAAAATCTTAAAAGTTTTCCAAAATCGGTATCTACAAGGTGAATTTTTGTTAGTTTTAAAGACGAAAAATTTTCATTTCGACAGCAAGCTCTCAAATGATTATTTACACACACAAACCAGTGAAAATTCATCGTGTATAATATGTGTTCCAAATTTCTACTAATTCCAATCAGCCTGCCGTTAAAGCGTGATTGACAAAAAAAGTTTAGCATGAGTCCATCCCCAAATTTCTGCTTCTATTGGTCACACCAATTGGAATTAATCAAACCCAAATTAATTTGTATTTGTGTACATAAGTCTCAACAAATAAAAACAAGATAATGGAAATTATTAACTAGACATAATTGAGCAAATAAAATATGTTATTTATATACTGTTATTAGGTTCCAGATTATTACTTTGCTAATATTGTGGTATCTTAAAGGAGATGTCCCAAACTATATGGACTCTCGGCCCAGAATCTGATCAGTTACCAAAAGATAGGTTCTTACATCCCTACACTTTGTTACTATCCAATTTCTCTAGAATTGCTTTGTTTCTTGGAAGAAACAATTTAAAAAACCATAGGATTAATTGGTCACGTACGACCATCTTAGCTTAAGTTTAACTATTTTATATGTATATTTGTATAAATTTTAGACATTATAAGGTCTACAAATGTAACAGAATTTTCACTTGCATCTTATTTTGTACATAACTGTTTGATGCTAAAATAAATGAAAAAAAAAGAATTGCCATACACAACCATTATGGCGGAAGATGATGACATTTTGATGACGTTTGTAGTATCTAATAGAAGAATAGATGAAAAGTACAATCTGGCAGCGACTGACATTGACAGAGGGCGAGTGCGAGTGCAACAAAACGGTCGCGTAACTTACATTTTTTTTTTTAAAGTCAATGTTAATTTGTATTACTTTTCGATCGATTAAAGGACAAGGACTTGGTTGTTTTGTGCAACTGTTTTTTTAAATCGTATGTCGCACATGTTCAATGCATGCTTGTATGCCCACTGGAAAGTGATAATTACTGAGTTGTTTTTACGTTTGAACCACAAAATTATTCATTAAATTAAGTTGATTGTATTTTTCTCAAAATCATTGGATTTTTTTCTATTTTTTAAGATGGTGTACATTGTGTGGGCGATTACAGGACATCTCCGTTAAAAGCTAACTCGTCCATGTCAGGATTAGAAATAGAAGCCGTAGGTTTGGTTTCTTTCTAGTCACGATATAACCATAATTAAAGAACATCACTTCATAATAAATAAATAAAGTTAGACGGAAATATTAAAAAATATATGCTCTAACGTCTTAGAAAATTACGAGCGTAAGCTATTCAGGAGCTCATTGAACTGACTTGACTCGCAGATTAATAACTCTTTTATTGTTAAATTACATAAAATAGCTATCTTACAAAGTTCTGTTATTAAGTAGATGATCTACTTATAAAAGATCTATGTGAGATAACTGCTTTTAAAGAGAAAATGAAACGAATATCCAAAACTACTTCTAGGACACTGGCGCCTTTTCAGTCTTAGGCTTGGACCATATTATGCAGAATTTGAAAAAAAACCTGCCTTATTGATCTTGAGCGACGCGGACGAATTGAACGCGGGCTCACCTGGAGCCTGCTACATAATATAATCTCAGCCTTATGGCAAAAATCATTTGCACACCTCT
Organism: Anania fuscalis; assembly: GCA_950371115.1. Classification (NCBI taxonomy): domain Eukaryota; kingdom Metazoa; phylum Arthropoda; class Insecta; order Lepidoptera; family Crambidae; genus Anania; species Anania fuscalis. The sequence goes on along the minus strand of OX493335.1, from coordinate 10,858,654 downwards.
TTGCCTCGTCATTCGCTTTAAGCCATGCCCATTTATGTATCGGCTTCTAGCGGCGCAGTAACAAACAAGCAACCAGTTAGAAAGCGATGCAAACAAAATTTTCTGTCACGTTAGGGCTTCACCTGCCACTGATAAGTACGCTATTTGATATAAATCGTACTTATTATTCGCATAAGATTTTTTAAAATGTTTTGTATTTAATTTAGTCAAGCATGGATTGCAAACATTTGTTCACTCGATCCACTCGTACCATATTTTTGAATAACTTATATTTTAACGAAGATAACAGCGGAGAGTTTATCTAGTTTATTGAGTTGAAGCATGTTTAGGATAAGATCGGTTAAACTTTGGCAAGATTAATCTTAGCAATTATAATAAGGGCATAGCATTAAATAATAAGGGCAAGCTTTTACACCAAAAACCTCAAAAAGCTGTTGAAGTTTAAATTTAAAAGTATATTTAATAAAAAATACAGGGTGTAGTTTTAAACAGTAGTCAAGGCGAATGTGTTCATCAATAAGAACCACTATTTTGTTCGAAATTCGTGTGTTTTTGTTTCTTCGTACAAACTATCGCTCTACCTTGATGATTTTTATGTTGCCCCCATAGTATAAGTTGTATGTTTTGAAATCACTTTTTTTTTTGTGTCAAACTGGGGGCTAGTTTGCTGTCTTATTCTTAACTAGCCGACCCGGCGAACTTCGTACCACCTAAAAGGTTTTTTTCCTTTAGATTTTCAAATGTTTTTATTATTTATTCTGCTATTCGGGGCGGAGACAAATCCAACAAATTATAAACCACGAACATCGGTTGAGCCGTTTTTGAGTTATAAGTGTTGTAACAAACCCGACTTTGTTTTATATATTAAGATTATTTATTGTGATCTTCGCTAGTTTCTCCTGATGAAAGAAACTGCTGACAAACTAATAAATATGCTTCTGGTAGTTGCCCACTCTTTCGTCGTACCCCTCAGTTCTTATGCAGTACGCACCACAGGTTATTAGATAAATGAAAAGGTGCAATGACACAGAAGGGTTTACTAAGCTAAGTATTTTAGCGCGTTTGTTTGTTTTAACTTAAAATTTTCTTTTAGTGGGTAAAAGTCCTCCTACCCTAAAGTCGGAAAGACGCTGAAAGTAAACGGCCCAGAGTCGCTAGCTAGGGCGTTCTATGGAAAAGGCATTATTATGTCCTTATCATTTATGCCATCATCATTTATTAGAAGTCTACCTGTATGATGATGTATGATGGGCGCAAAGAATGTATGTACAACAAAATATTCAGTAATTTGCTAATCACTCATGAACCAGTGCTAAGTTTCTCAAGGCATAGCAGTATTTTTTATTTAAGGCAATGTCGAATGTAGAAGTATATTTTTAAATTACTATAAAGAGTAAGCAGAAAGAAACCTTAACTTATTTATTAGTCTTTTTATATAAAGTAGGTATTACCTTATCACACAAATTTTGAAAGGTATTAGAATACTTATTCATTACTAACTGTGTAATGCGTCGGCTTTACTTTAACGTGTCAAGTATCTTTTCAATATGGTATCTAATCCTGAGACGAAACGGACTAGAGATGATGATTATTTATTCCTATCTTTCATTCGGTAGTCAACACAGACAAAGTAGTTGCCAGAAGCTATATTATTACTTACCCCTCATGATATGTTTTATATTTGCACTGCAAGAAAATTTACTCCATTACCAAATCAGTTTATATAATGTAACAATATTAATTATGAGAATTGTGTAAACACCCACTAACTGAATTTTAACACTGAATTAATAGAAAAGTATTCAATCTAAGAATAAAAAAAGTTATGTTACATAGTAAGGCATATTATGTTTGAAAGGAGAGTGCCATCTGGATTTTTATAATCCTCCGCGGAAAACTTGCGTGATTTTCTCGCGGCCGGAAAAGCGGTTGATACTGAGGCGGACCGAGCTCGACTGAAAACCTGAAAATCTTTGACCAAAACGTTTACGTGCGCGTTAGATCCTATATCATCTTAATGTAACTTTTATCTCAAGCCAATAAGGTTTGTTTATCTTTGCCAAACTACACCAGTATCATCACGTTGTTAGATTAACTGAATGGTTACACTAATGATTACTATAGGTTGCACCATTTCAGGCTAAACGATATGTAAACATGTGATCACCATTTGAACGGTTAAATACTGTTCAGTGTTTAATATTGTATGAGTTGATAATTTTGGGAGTAAAATGTTATTTTTAACAACAATGGACTCTTTTTTGGGTAGCTATAGAACTCGTATTTTACTTTGACGACCGGAGTGATTCAAAGCCGGCGATTTCGCGTTCAGGGCCATAACCATGAACTCTTAAAACAATCTCAAAGTTGTCAAATCTTTCAATTTTGGTACGTCATTTCATACAAAATTTGACAGAAATGATAATGTTTGACAGATTTGTGATTGTTTTAACAGTTCATGGTTAGGGCCCTGATGTATTCAGATATCTAACTTAAATTAGTCTAGTTGTAAATAGACCTTTAAAAGTTATGACACAAAATGCTTTACTTGAAAACCATAATAATTGTTAGGAGCATTTTTGTGAATATTTATTTTAATTTAATATTGTTGATTAATTATTTTAAAAAAAATTCTTAGATATTTAATATGTCTTTTGATCCTCAGAGCTAGTCACGTGAGCTATTCTGTCCTTAACACTAAGAAATTATACTTCCATAAACAGTGACAGTACAACAACAACATGCTATACGGAACGTAAGTGCGCAATGAAAGTATGAATTACAAAGATGTTAGAATACAGATACTGCAAGCTACTACGCTGAATTGATTGCTGAAAGGAAGTAAAATAAATAGTATAGTTCTCATCAATACGAACAAACAACTGCGGGCTAGTGACAAGTACTCGTAAATATTGGTTCGTCCAATTACGTAAAACAGTTCCAAAAAGTTTCCACAGGCAAAATTCAGAGAGATTTTATGATTCAGGATTCAAATTATTTGATCAGTGATGAATATAGTGATGCTTATGGGAGTAGTTATGACAAGCGATCGAGGCGCGAGCCCGGGGCGCTGCGTATCCAATGTCACCAATGTCATATGTTCTAACCCAACATCACTTAATGTTAATAATAATATATTTGTTACAATGATTTCACAAAGAAGGAACTCTCGCCCTCCTCTCGTAATCGATGTTTCTTCCATTACTTAAAGTTATTAATAAATCTGTTGATCTGAACCATAATTACGTCTTCAATATTTTGATGTTTTTTTACTCAAATTCTAATTTTTATTGTTGCAGTAGCACGATTTACGATCTTCCGAGAGCTTTTTCTAGGAAAAAAACATGGGGTTATTTTAATTTTATTTATTAAATGTTAACACAATGTTACTTTATACATATAAGCGACGGTCAAAGAAAGTCCGATAAAGTAGTTCTTCTCATCTCAGCCTATTGCAGTCCACTGCTGGACGTAGGCCTCCCCCAAAGAGCGCCAAAGAGCACGATCTCCCGCTTTTTTCATCCATCCACTGCCAGCCATCTTCCTAAGGTCATCGGTCCATCGAGCTGGGGGTCGTCCTACACTACGTTTGCCTAGGCGTGGTCTCCACTCGAGAACCCGTTTACTCCACCTTTCATCGGTTCTGCGACAGATGTGGCCAGCCCACTGCCACTTAAGCTTGCTACATTTTTGAACTATGTCCGTTACTTTAGTCCTCTGCCTGATGATCTCATTTCGGATTTTGTCCTTTAACGAAATCCCAAGCATTGACCTTTCCATAGCTCGCTGAGTGACATGTAGTCGGTGGGCCAGCTCTACTGTCATATTCCACGTTTCGGCTCCGTAGGTCATCACCGGTAGGACGCACTGATTGAATACCTTGCTCTTCAGGCATTGTGGCAGTGGCAACGAGAAGATATGACGCAGCTTCCCAAACGCTGCCCAGCCAAGCTGCATCCTCCTAGCGATTTCCCGCTCGAAGTTGTCTCTACCAAACTGCATCACTTGCCCGAGGTAGTCATACTCATTGACAACCTCGAGCGCCACGCTTTCGACGGAGACCGGTCCGGGGATGGCATGATCATTAAACATGACTTTAGTCTTGTCCAAGTTCATCCCCAGGCCCACGCGTCGCGAGGCAGCGTTGAGGCTTTGCAGCATTTTCTGCAAATCCTCCAGCGATTCCGCCATAATGACAATATCATCGGCAAAACGGAGGTGCGTGAGGTATTCGCCGTTGACATTGATGCCCGCTCCTTTCCAATCCAGTATCTTGAAGACGTTCTCCAGTGCGTTCGTGAACAACTCGGAGATATGACATCTCCTTGTCTCACACCCCTGAGCAGCTGGATAGGTCTCGTCTTATGGTTTTGAACCTGAACAGTCATCGATGCCATTTTATACAGGCTCCTCAGCACCTCTACATACCGCCAATCGATTTGGCATCGCTGTAAGGATTCCAGAACAGCCCAGGTCTCGACGGAGTCGAAGGCTTTCTCGTAGTCCACAAAGGCTAGGCACAGAGGCTGATTATACTCTTCTGACTTCTGTATAATCTGCCTTACTGTGTGGATATGGTCTACGGTACTATAGCCTTTACGAAACCCAGCCTGCTCCGGTGGCTGGAAGGCGTCAAGTAGTTCTTCTAATCACTGTTTAATACATTACTCAATTAGCTGGTTTATACAATTAAATGATGCATGTATAAATTATTAATCTAGGACGCGCACTCTTTACTAAAGCTTAACTAGAACTGAGAGTCCCATTAGTAAAGTTATATGTGGTTTTCATACGCTGAGAGGGATGCATGCTATTAAGGTCCTTGAAATAAAATTAATTAATTAAAAAAATCAAAAAACCCCACTGCGTAAAAATTGAACTTAAAAGATGAAAACAAGATTTAAAGAATCAATTTGCAGTCTGAGGCATCAAATCTATGTTACTTAATTCGACTTTTTCTACACGGATTGAAATTACTTAATTAGGTACTAACGCAGTGCATACGAAGTCAATCATCATTATGGATTTGATGCCTCCGACTGCAAATTGATTGCTTAAATCTTGTTTTCATCTTTTAAGTTCACTTTTTACGCAGTCGGGTTTTTTGATTTTTTAATTAATTAATTTTATTTTTGACTTTTTAGTTGGTTGTGTTCTACTACTACTTTTCAATGAACTAAAAAGCCTTATTTGTAACTCTGCATTGAGAAAAAAAAGGTTTTAACTCGAGAAAGTAGTATCTGAAATCGGTTTTTCACGTGTAATTCATGTACCAATAGGAATTCCGGGTAAAAACATAGCCTATGTCACTCCCACAACTGAGACGACATATCATATGTTGAAATCCATTCAACGGTTTTTCCTTCCTATTTTTTCAGTGTATTTTTTTGCCTGTTCCCGTAGGAATTTTGGAAAATAAAGTATTGAATACTATTAGCACTGAAAATATGTGACCCATAGTTAATAAAAGAAAGTTTCAAAATCGGTTTATCAGTATGGCAGATCCGTTTTTTCCGCGTAAGTTCTGTTCCCGCGGGAATTTCGGGAAATAACATACCCCTTGTCACTCCCACATTTGAGACGAATCTATTGATATTATAGGTACTTTTAGATCCGTTAAACGGTTTAGGCTGTAGGGCGTGACAAAGAAATGGACATACATACATACATACGCTCGAAAAACATAACTTTAGTTTGGCAGTCGGGTAAAAAGATTCGAATTCGCGGTCTTCATTATTTTTTAATATGTACTGCAACTTGGTGCGACAATGTTTTAACTCTTGTCGGGATGTTGTATTACGCGAATGTCGGTTACGAAATTTAGCTTACTGTAATTCGGCTAGCGCAAGTCTGTGCTCGTTAGATATGTTTGCTACCTTCTTGAGAGTGTTGGTAGCACTTAATTTCATTATTTCCATGATCGTATCCTAAGGCAGTGGTCGTTGGTGTTGATTACTAATGGTCAAGGCTTCAGTGGTCATTATAATTTCATTTTGGATTTTTTTGCGGATGGCGTCATATTGAAGTAGCTCATAGTTTAAGTGCCTGTAGTTAAAATTTTGGTTTACTGGAATCTTATTGGATTCTCTTGTTGCTATCGGAAAGTGTCTATTGAGAATTTGATTTTGTTTGGGTTAGCTCACCCATGATTAGTTTATGGTCCGAAGTTTTCTTATTAGGCTCTCCTTTTATAAAGTTGAATAGACTTGTATTGTTTGCTTTTGTAAGTATGTGGTTGATTTGTGATATTCTTTTGCCCGATTTCCACTTTTTTTACAATTTGGTCTGCCAAAAGAAGTATCCAAGCGTTTGATCCTGACAATAACCACTGACTAGCCGATACCCGGTTTTGTCTGCATAGTCCTCAATACTCATGGGGGAGCTAATCGAGTCATTTGTGCTTTCCGGTGTGTTTTGATGTTGGCTCTTCTCATTATGTACTGCCTTGTTCACTTGCGTAGTATTTTCGTTTCCAGAATTAACGTATATGACACTATTATAGTAGCTACCGTCATAGATTAGGTTTACGTCGCCAACAGAGTCGTTTGGATTTTTTGGCTTGAAGACTAAGGTTGATCTATTTTCTTTTTGATGAGTGTTGATATTTATATGGTTGAAGTTAGCCGCTGCAATAAGGATGTCCGTACCACCCCATTCATCGTCTTTGTATTGTTTTGCAATGTTGTTACGGTATTGTGTTTGGTTTTCTGTGTCAAGGTTGCTGGCAATAGCTATTTTCATTGCATCGTCGTCTTGGTTTTCTTCCACGTATCGCGCAAGATCACGTCTGACTGCCCCATGGTCTAGTGTGAGGTAAAATAAATCGTTGATCTGTAGAGCTATTGACCTAAACAGACAATTTCCATCTCCAGATACTTTAATTATTGCTGTTGACATTATGTGGGCTGTGGGGGAAAGCTTTAATCGAATATATTAGAGACTTATGGCTTGGGTGTAAAGGTAGTGTTTTTTTTATGTGTTGGTAATGCTTGTTGCGTCAGTTTTTTATGGGTTTGCCGTTTTTTGTTGGGTCACTATGCTTTTCAGATAGGTTCAATGGTAACCAGATGTGGCTTAAACAAGGGGTATTGATTTCGTGCTTTTGTATTATGCAAGAAACAAAAGTGTTTTTGGGGCTCTTCTTTTTGCTGTGTTTTTTGTTAATTTAAATTTTTGGTTGAGTGAAACTATGCTATATTAAGGTTTATTGTTACCAAAGATGTTTGCATTGTTTCAGATTTATGTTTAACATGTGTTGTCCTTTACGGTATTGAGACTTTTTGATAATGAGCGTTAGGTGAGAGTCGATTGTTAGTTACAGAAAACTTTGTACCTACACTACCTACCTAAGTTTTATGTATTTGTGGTACTTTGAGGTGATGTAAGTCTTATAATATTCTAGAGACTTCGGTCTGAGGTTTGCTGTTTGAGTATTGTCCTATTTAAATTTATGGAAACTAGTGATTCTGATAGGTTCGAAGTGGTCGAATTTGTAATTCAATTCGCAACTTTTACTTGGTGTTTTTAAGGTAAAGACTGATCTCATCGGGTTTGCGCCTACACGCGTAGTAGCCGGACTAGTGGGTCTTACTCGAACCCTTTGCAACTCGCCACAGGCTTAAGATGGGAATGCGATGGTCTCTCTTTTTCCTGAGGCTGCACTGGAGCACTCGTAGGACGGCTGGCACAACAACACTATACACACTTGGCTCACACACTTTGAGATAACTAAAACCTATGCAAGAATTAAATTACGGAGGGGTGATTCTGAAAACACTTATCCCGCGTACCGTTGATTATTAATTTAAGTTTAAATGTTTAATTTATTTTAGAATTTATACACTGCTTATTGACTTCAGAGGCTGAAGAAGAATTGCAATATTATCAAAGACAGGGCCCGCGCGTAGAGCTTTGGATTGTAAGAACAAAAGATCTTTTTTAGGTTCGGGCCACTTGCAGCGCACGTGTTATGGACGACCGCTCGCGACGGCTGACCGAATAGCCTTCTAGGGAACAATGCAATATGGACATTTTAAATCGATTACTCCTAACTTCTGACCCATATATTAGTAGTATCAGACCTAGGCCACGCAAATCAGCCAAGACTTATAGTCAAGAAGCTAGAGAACTAATGGTTCCGCCTGAAGTAGCTATTCACAGTGACAATGACAACGACAACGAATCAACTTCGGATGCAAAAGATGATTCTTCTTCAGAAGAAGGGTGGTAGTTGTCATCAGAGTGATTATTGTGCATGTTTTTATGAATTTATTATACTATCTACTATATAAAATTCTAAACTGATTGTTGGTCTATCAACGCACAGCCCAGACCGCTGAACTTAGAGACTTGAAATTTTGCACATTGATACTTTATACAGTGTAGGTATCTACTAAGGAATTATTTTTGGAAATTCCACCCTTAAGGGGGTAAAATACGGGGTTAAACTTTGTATGAAAGTCCGTCAGTTTTGAGAAGTTAGAATCTCGAAATTTTGTATTTAAGCTGACGTATAAAAATGAATTAACACGTGTCTCAGCGTTTTTGTTAAATTACCCCCAATGGGGTAAAAAGGGGGATGAAGTTGTGTATTAAAACTCCGTTGTGTTCAAAGTAAAAACCACTTAAATTATTATTTAGGCATACGATTAGGCAACTCAGTCAAAATATATCGTTGTTGTTGGAATTTCAACCCTTATGGGGGTGAAAAGGGGATTTTTGTATTTGAATTTCATTATTTTCTAACTAAAATTCACTCAATTTATAATATAATCTTACAGTTGGTAATTCACGCAAGGTAAATCGTTGTTGTTGGAATTTCAACCCTTAAAGGGGTGAAAAGGGGATAAACTTTTATTAATAGTTCTATAATTACAAAGTTAAATCTTTTTTTTTATTTAGACTTACGGTTGATAACTCACGCAAAAAATGTTAGCATTGAAGTAATTTCAACCCTTAAGAGGGTAAAAAAACTTCCCCCTAATGAAGTGAAATGAGGGTCCAAAGTTTGTATGTAACTTTTTATTCCTTGAAAATATTTCTTATTGATAGTATATAATTGAGTATTATAATATAATATATAGTAATATAATATGAGTATATAATTGAGTATTTCTAAAATTCAACTCCTAAGGGGGTAAAATGAAATAAAAATGAAAGTTTTAAAGAAACGCACAGGCCAATTCCTTAGGGCTAGATTTGAAATTTTACACACGTGTTCCTCTTATGACGTTTGCACCCATTAAGGAAGGATTCTCCAAAATTCACCCTCAAAGAGTGAAATGGGGGTCCAAAGTTTGTATTAAATTAATTCATAGGAATCTCAGCGTTTTTGATAAAAATAAAATAAAAGGGGGATGAAGTTGTGTATGAAAAGTGTAGTATACGGTTAGGAAGTAACTCAAAGTACCTCTATAGGTGTTGTTGGAAAAGCGGTTAAATTTTTTAATTAATAGTTCATTATTTTCTAAGTATAGGCTAAACAACATCTGTCTCTAATGACCACATCTGTCGTAGAACCGATGAAAGGTGTAGCAATCGGGTACTCGAGTGGAGACCACGCCTAGGCAAACGTAGTTTAGGACGCCCCCCCCCCCCCAGCTCGATGGGCTGACGACCTTAGGAAGATGACTGGCAGTAGATGCATGAAAAAAGCGGGAGATCGTGCTCTTTGGCGCTCTTTGTGGGAGGCCTATGTCCAGCAGTGGACTGCAATAGGCTGAGATGAGATGATAATGATGAGGTTAAACAATGATGTAAGAAGTATTCTTTGCGATTCATTGGTTTATTTTTAAATCTAGATTAGCGCAGGCGAAGCCGCGGACGACTGCTAGTTTTTAAATATTTTTTTCAATTTTCTGTTATTTTTTTCATAAAAATGTCCTGAAATGACCTAAAGTATATTCAAATTATCCCAAAATTATGTTTTTTTATTCAAATCAATAATCCAAGTGATAATAATTTAAATAAAAATAAAAAATTGTTTTGCCAGCTTTTTGGGTGAAATACCCCTACGTGTCTAAGCCAAGGCTCGCCGTTATCCTTCAGCTTGCGGTCGTCTCATTGGCGACATTTGTATCATCGACGCTTCGGCGCAGGGCTGCTATCGGCTGGAAATGCGAACTCAGCGGCTAGACTTTCCATCGCCATGGCGTCAATAATGCATTGTATACAAAGTGGAAAAAATCTATGGGCCCTGGAGGGGAACTATCTTAAATCCTTTAGTTATCTAATTTTACTGAAACAAAACATTCTTTTATTTGTTAAAAAAAACAAAACTGCATTCAAGGATCGTCTTAAATTCGCTTGTCTCACCCGAGAATCGAACTTACTAAAAAAATAAACCCTCGCAATTTTATTCTATACGAATCGGTAGGATTATTGTTCAGGATAAAATTTATCTAATAAAAATTTGGCCTTACATTCAATGAATTTAAATATTTTCTAATTACAAGTTCTTTATTAGCAATACCTAGTACTGTTCACTTGTAACAAGTAAATGACACGATAAAATAATTTTCTATCTCTCTAATATCCAAAGACATCGTATGAAGTTCAAGTATGCTAATGTTATTTATCTCAAGTACCTTGTAGAAGATTTCGGTAAGAAAATCGTTAAATGGTAATAATAAATCTATATGTACAGCGCATAACTTTCAACTTACAGATGATAAAATAAAATAAATACCTATTAGCTTTCACTTTTTTTCATTTCAAAGACCAAATGTTTATTAGACAAAATCCTGAACAATAATTCGTTTGGTAAAATAGCGAGGGTTTATACTTTAATTTTTAGTTGGTCCGATTCCCGGGTGAGAAAAGTGAATTTTAGAAGATCTTTGCATGCAATTTGTTTCTTTTAAAAAATTTAGAAATGTTTCCTTTCAGTAAAATGACCTAACTAAAGTTCTAAAGGTAATTTTACCCTCCAGAGCCCACAGATTTTTTCTACCCTGTTTAAAGCGCCTCTTTGAGATTCCGAGTTCGATCCCCGGTCGGGCCAATGTAGAAAACGAACTTTTCTATATTGCCTCGGGTCTTGGTGTTGAGGTACCGTCGTTATTTCTTCAGATACCTTAGGATCAGAGCAATGTATGTGACGCTGTCCAATATTTATTTATTTATGCACATCGAAAACTTTTGGGCAGACAATATTATATACTACGATTTTGTTTCAAATAAAACTACATATCTATAAACGCAATATGACATGATGATATACCTCGCAGCACGTTCTGCGGTCGTCTTTGCACAAATATAAGGGAATATTAGACAAAGGTAAATTCAATTCAAAACAGCTACGGGGTTTATCTATTGATGTTTAATATTAAATTACTTTTTTTGCCGTACTGGTCAATTTTATGTTCGCTGAGGGTAAAATAAAACTCAAAAGTTACTAAAGTAAGGTACTTTTAGGTTTCGATAAATCCGCAATTGTTTGTAAAATATTTAAAAGGCAAATGACAAAATGATATTTAATGATTACCTTTTAATTAGTAGATTGTAAAACACTCTTATTTTTAGTAGTTATAAATTATGTTTTATAAAAACAATTAAAAAGTCGAGGTACAAATATAACTTAAACAGTTGTTTTACAAAGCTTTGAAAGTTTTGCACAAATTACGTATAGCGGCGGCGGTGGTTTTAGGCCGAACATAATGCTCGAAGATTAAAAAATTCAAAAGTGACGTATCCTATGTGCACTTATTGCAAAATCCTCAACAACTATAATAGGTGAAATGAAGAACAAAAACGGAAGCTCCAAATGAAAGTTATTTTTCTAGTACAACATAAGGCACATGTGATTTAGTTTTTTTGGTAACTGTCATCGGTCCTGTTACGAAAATTGATCATAAATATTTGTTGAAACACGACAAGCAGAAACAAAGAAGTGCCACCAGCTACCTTGTATAAGTAATATGTGTTACAATATTAAGAATAATGATGCCTAATGCAGCCAATTTACGTAACCTGGCATGAACAATTCGTAAAAAAAATGAAATTAATTAAATAAAAAATCAAAAAACCCGACTGCGTGAGAAGTGAACTTAAAAGATGAAAACAAGATTTAAAGAATCAATTTGCAGTCTGAGGCATCAAATCTATGTTACTTGATTCGACTTTTTCTACACGGATTTAAATTACTTAATTAGGTACTAATGCAGTGCTTACCAAGTCAATCATCATTATGCTGTTAATGGTTTTGATGCCTCCGACTGCAAATTGATTCTTTAAATCTTGTTTTCATCTTTTAAGTTCACTTCTCACGCAGTCAGGTTTTTTGATTTTTTTATGAATTAATTTTATTTTTGACTTTTTAGTTTGTAGTGTTCTACTACTACTTTTCAAAGAACTATAAAGCCTTTTTTGTATCTTTTCATTGAAAAGAAGGTTTTAACTCGAGTAAGTTGTATCTAAAATCGGTTTTTCCCGTTTAATTCATGTACCAGTAGTAATTCCGGGTAATAGCCTAGCCTTTCTCACTCCCACAACTGAGACGAATCTAATGACATATCATATGTTGAAATCCATTAAACGGTTTTTCCTTCCTATTTTTTCAGTATATTTTTTGCCTGTTCCCGTAAGAATTTTGTAAAATAAAGTATTGAATACTATTGGCACTGAAAATATGTGACCAATAGTTAATAAAAGAAAGTTTCAAAGTCGGTTTATCAGTATTGCAGATCCGTTTTTCCCGCGTAAATTCTATTCCCGCGGGAATTTCGGGAAATGACATACCCCTTGTCACTCCCATAATTGAGACAAATCTATTGATATATTATACTTAATTATCCGTTGAACGGTTTAGGCTGTAGGGCGTGCCAAAGAAATGGATATACTTACATACATACATACATACATACGCTCGAAAAACATAACCCTCGTTTGGCAGTCACCCGACTGCCAAACGAGGGTTTATTAAGTTTATTAATTTATTTTAAGTTTAAGTTTATTAATAAGAGATAATTTCATTTCAAAAGGAATCGAAACAAGAAAGCTTCGTTTTCAGCGTCACAGGCTCACAGGATATTCAGTTTTTGTAATGACAGTTAGTCCCCGAAAAGCTAAAATCATAAAATAAAGAGAATCTATTAGCAAAAGCGATATGTGTTGCTTTAATGTACCCCATGTTGTGTAATATTTTGGGTAAAAAATGCAAAAGTTTAGAATTTAGATGATAAGCATAATTAAATAATAAATTAATATTGGACAAATCACATAAATTGCTCTAATCCTAAGGTAAGTAGCTAAAGCACTTGTGTCATAGAATTCAGAAACAACGATGGTACCACAGCACTCAGACCCGAGACAATAAAGAAAAGTTCGTTTTCTACATTAACCCGACCGGGGATCGAACCCGGAGCCTTAGAGAGTGCGATGCCATATGGTACATATAGCCCTGCATGCTTGCCTCTTGGCTAACGGAGGTGGTATAAACAATTTCCTAACGTAATAAACAAACGAAAGAGCGGGCCGCTCCTAACATAGGTTTTTGCCAAACTTAAAAGAAGATTCCCTCACAGTATACCTTTGTAAGAAAATAAAGAAATTTAGAATTCATTCATTCATCTCAGCCACATGACGTCCACTGCTGAACATAGGCCTCCCCCAGGGACTTCCAGATCGGCCGATTGGAAGCGGCCTGCATTCAGCGTCGTCCTGCAACCTTTACCAGGTCGTCTTGGGTGGGCGTCCTACACTACGCTTGCCGGTACGTGGCCTCTATTCCAGAACCTTTCTGCCCCATCGGCCGTCAGTTCTACGTGCTATGTGCCCCGCCCACTGCCACTTCAGCCGGCTAATCCGTCGGGCTATGTCAGCGACTTTGTTTCGTTCACGGATCTCCTCTATTCTGATTTGATCTCGCAAAGAAACACCGAGCATATTAAAGAGGAGCGGTGAAAACATGCAGCACTGTCTCACACCCCGACATATAGCCACTTCATCAGTTTCTTCACTTTGGACTCTTACTGTTCTAATCAGATGCCAATACAGATTTTGTATTATTCGCACATACCTGCCATCCAGTCCGATATCCAACAAGCGTTGCAGAAGTATGTCGTGTTGAACACGATCGAGCGCTTTCTCATAATCTATGAAGCTGAAAATATTTGTTCTCTCATTTCATTTCTGTACGAAGCTGGACGAAGCTTGCTACATTTTTGGACTATATCTGTTACTTTGGGCGTATGCCTGATGATCTCGTTTCGGATTTTATCACTTTACGAAATCCCGAACATCGACCTTTCCATAGCTCGCTGAGTAACGTGAAGTCGGTGGGCCAGCTTACTGTCATGTTCCACGTTTCAGCTCCGTAGAACATCACCGGTAGGGCGCACTGATCGAATACCTTGCGTTTCAGGCATTGTGGCAGTGGCGACGAGAAGATATCGTGACGCAGCTTCCCAAATGCTGTCCAGTCAAGCTGCATTCTCCTAGTGATTGATATTCCTTCTTCCTTGTCGGTATCACTCTTGACAGAGTGGTCGTGGTCATCATTTCAGGTGTTGGTGGCAAGCCTCACAACACGCCGCCACTCTTCTCTGATGGCTGTCTTCCTCGTGCATTCATACAGTGATGATGAGCCATTTACTGCCACTTTTATCTGGTCAGTCCACCTCATAGGCGATCTTCCTCGTGGCCTGGTACCTTCAACCTTTCCCTGGACCACAAGTCGCTCAATAGCCACCTCTCCTCGGCGGCAAACGTGTCCAAAAAGGGCAAGTATACGAGACTGTACCAGAGTACTAAGTATAGACTCGTTGGTGATTGATATTAGTGATTCTTTATTTTTGATTTTTAATAAGTATGCCTTTTCTAATTGCTTGATAATCGGAAACCGGTCTTCGTATGGCAGACACAGGATTTTTCGTATTCTATCACATTGAACGAATACGTGACAGCAATCTATCAGTTCAGGATGTCTAAATATTTTAGAGTTTGATTTTTGACGGTTCAGAATTGATATCATCTTAGCAATGTTTTCCTGTAAGGCGTTACCGAAATGTTTTAATTAGGATTTACCCTCGCGAACAGCAGCTCCTAATAAAACTGTGGGAATTTTTACTTCAGTCCATTGCTGTTAGTGTTCTTTGCTATAAACTTTAAGCATTCTATGGAATCTTTCGATCATTCCATTTTCTTGCGGATTATATGAAGTGGTTCAAGTAGTCCTGATTTTGTGGATGCCTAAAAATTTCGAAAGTGCTCCAAAGGTTGCTGATTCGAATTGGCTGCCTTGGTCTGTAGTAATACATAACGTTCGCGTGCAATTGTTCTTGCAGTAATATCTTCCATGATGTACAGTGATCTATCAATGAAACCAAATACCGTTTTCTTTGTGAGTTGGGTAATGCTGGGTGGGCATGCCCATGCGCTGTTGATTGTTGACACGGTAGGCGAATTTTAAACCAGTTGCTAATATCTTTATTCATGCGAAACCCTATTTTTTTTTGTTTGATTTTCGAGTTGTGCGCGTACCTAGATGACTTTATCCATGATTAACGTTAATATTTGCTTTCAAAATTTTTGAATTACTTAAGTGGTAACAATTCCGTATCGTCACGTTGAAATATTTCTTTTTGAATAAAATCGATAGGCGAAAAAATGACGATTTGCTCTATTGTACGAGATAAATTGTCACGTCCACTTATGTGTTGAATATTAGTGCTATATTGCGAAATAAAATCTAGCTGGCGAATTCTTGGCGGGGAATTTTTACCTTGCTTTTGTGGTGCCAGGGCTGCTTCCAGCTGCGCGAACCAAAGATTAATTCTTTGTAAAATTCGGGAACACGAGATGTGAGAGCGGTGCCGGCAGCGACTTCTTGCGATGTTGTGTTGTACGACTTGCACGGAGACGATATATTATCGGGGTCACCGATGTGCCGCAGTACAGGGTGATTCATGGTAATGAGACAGTCGGACTTTTACATGTAATATTAATGTAATTGCACAAACCAGTTACTGAGTAAAAAATTAAACAGAAACTACTTTTTCGGACTCTCCTTGAACTTCGCTTAAAGTCCTTATATTCGTTTTTTACCCTAGAGCTGCTTTGGGACAATTTTGTTGGCAAGTGCACTTCTGCGATATCGCGAAGAAAAATATTGGCCATAACAAAGTAGAACCGTAGGTAGGTAAACAAATCACCGATTCAAACAACGACATGAACTTTATAATTTACAAAGCTCCATTTATCCACGTTCTTAGAAATAAGCCCGTGCGTGTCAGATTGTTGTATACATAAAGTGGCCCGCTGAGCGATAAGGGTTTGGTGATAAAATCTGCGGGATTTTACTCTCGGAAGAGGTGCAGGAGAGTTGGTATCATGAAGCAAATACTTATACTTTAGAGTATGTTAATTAGTATCTGACGTCTGTGCTGTTTTAAAGCGTATTCCAAGTCTATGGCGAAGTATAATTAGGTACTCTTTATAGGTATATAGGTACTTAGAATGTAAGTTACAGAAATCACAAGAATAGGAGCTACTTCGATGGGCTAGGCTTCTACAGCTTCAGCTTAGATACTAATTCTCAAGCATGTTCAAATATATCTCAGCACGTGCACTATATCTGTGGAGTGGGAATTCTGAACTACACACACCGGCATATTTAGCGGAACACAAAAAAAAGTCCATAATTAAAAAAAATATGGTTTTATTTTAAAATCTACTCACTACACTTCTTTTGTTATTTAAAGTTTCATTTGTTTTAATTAAAATGAGATCACATTAAGAACAAATTTTGCGAGTAAAGGCTTTTTGTGAAAAATGGTACATTTTTGAACTTTTTATGTAACCGGGAAAAGTGAAAATTGATCATCATCATCATCATCTCAGCCACAGGACGTCCACTGCTGAACATAGGCCTCCCCCAGTGACTTCCAGATCGGCCGATTGGAAGCGGCCTGCATCCAGCGTCGTCCTGCAACCTTTACCAGGTCGTCTGCCCACCTTGTGGGTGGGCGTCCTACGCTGCGCTTACCGATACGCGGCCTCCATTCCAGAACCTTTCTGCCCCATCGGCCGTCAGTTCTACGTGCTATGTGCCCCGCCCACTGCCACTTCAGCCGGCTAATCCGTCGGGCTATGTCAGCGACTTTGGTTCGTTCACGGATCTCCTCATTTCTGATTTGATCTCGCAAAGAAACACCGAGCATAGCCCTTTCCATAGCGCGCTGTGCAACTTTAAGTTTCTTAATAAGGCCCATAGTAAGAGGCCACGTTTCAGTTCCGTATGTCATCACTGGTAACACACACTGGTTGTATACCTTTGTCTTTAGGCACTGAGGTATTTTGGACGAGAAGATGTTGCGTAGTTTCCCGAACGCTGCCCATCCGAGTCGGATTCGTCGATTGACCTCTTTCTCAAAATTGGACCTACCCAATTGGATCACTTGTCCCAGGTAAACATATTTGTCATCAATTTCGAGAATAGAGCTCTCAACTGGTACTGGGTAGGGCGCAACATGGGCATTCGACATAATCTTTGTTTTTTCCATGTTCATCTGAAGACCTACCTGTTGGGAAACTCTATTAAGGCCATCGAGCATTGTACCGAGGTCTTCCAGCGACTCTGCCATGACCACAATATCGTCGGCAAACCGAAGGTGAGTAATGTATTCGCCATTAATGTTGATGCCGAATCCTTCCCATTCCAGGAGTTTAAAAGCATCTTCCAATGCGGCGGTAAACAGTTTCGGAGAGATAACGTCTCCCTGCCTTACGCCTCGCTGCAGAGGAATAGCTTTCGTGCTCTGCTCCTGTACTCGGACAGTCATGGTGGCGTTTTTATATAAACATTTCAGCACCTCGATGTACCGATAGTCAATATGGCACCGCTGGAGAGACTGTAGCACTGCCCAAGTCTCGATTGAATCGAAGGCCTTCTCATAGTCCACAAACGCCAAGCATAGTGGTAAGTTATACTCTTCGGTCTTCTGTATAACTTGTCAAAGCGTATGGATGTGGTCTATGGTACTAAAGCCTTTTCGAAAACCTGCGTGTTCGGGAGGCTGGAAGTCATAGAACCTACGTGCGAGACGATTCGTGATGACCCTCGAAAACAACTTGTAGACATGGCTCAGAAGCGAGATGGGTCTGTAGTTCTTCAGCAAGGTGTTATCTCCTTTCTTGAAGAACCACCACACCTCTGTTCCATGCCTCCGGCGTTATTCCCTCGAGCAAGACGGAGTTAAAGAGTTTCTGAAGGACCTTCAGTACCGGTGTTCCACCCGCTTTCAGAATCTCTGAGGTGATCCCGTCATCACCCGGCGCCTTGTTGTTCCTGAGCTGTTTGAGAGCCATCCTAATCTCATATTGGCTGATGTCCGGGATATCTTCGGTATAGTGTCGGGTCAGCTTAGCTCTTGGATCTGCGGCTGAACTACTAACACGTTTAGTGACCGAGGTGTATAACCGCCCATAGAACTTTTCGATCTCCCTCAAAACTTCGGCTTTTGTCGAGATTATACTACCATCCTCCGTCTTCAGCTTCGTCAGCTGGCTTTGCAAATTGGTATTTAATAACAATTCATTAAATTAGAAAAATGGTGATTAATATCGCGTATTTCCTCCACGTGCTCTTATTAAAGTTTCTACCCGTCTCTACGGTATATTTATATGTGTATGTACGGTTACAAACTTCTAATCGTGATTGACACCCTTTCCCGATATTCGATTGAGCTGAACTTTTGCATACTTACGTAAGTTGGATGACAATGCAATATAATGGTCACATGGGGCTGGTTTGATGATAGAGACGGATCCTGACCATAGAATCTAAGGTTCCAGTTACCGTAAACCTGTCGCGTTTAGGCTCATTTAAATGCTCCTGGTGAATAGTTTGTAATAGAATGATGTTTATTTATCAGGGTATGATGATTAGAGACTAAGCCAGGCCATAGGATCTATAGTTCTAGTTGCCGTAAACTTATCGTGTTTGGGCTCATTAAAATGGTCTTGGCAAATACTTTGTGACGGAATGATGATGGTCAAGGTATGATGATAGAGACTAAACCTGACATGGGATCTGAGATTCCAGTCACCGTTAATCTATCGTGTTTAGACTTAATTAAATGGTCCTGGTAAATAGTTTGTGATGTAATGATGATGATCAGGGTATGATGAAGACTAAATTGGATTTATGCTTTATAATTAACTTCAATTTGGCTTAGCGTATCATGCACAGATGCCAGCATCTGTGCATGATACGCTAAGCCAAATTTCAAGTTTCAAGAGTGCAACTCCAGAGTTGCACTCTTGAAACACGTGTTTGATGCTTGGGAAAGTAGGCAGGACGCTTTGGGAGTTTTTTGTGATCTTTCTAAGGCTTTTGATTGTGTGGACCATCAAACTTTACTGAAAAAACTTAGACACTATGGTGTTTCATGCGATGCCTCAGATTTAGTAAACTCTTATCTCACAGGCAGAACACAAAAAGTTTGTATCAATGGAGCTGAGTCTTCTGGGTCGCCTCTTACTATGGGCGTGCCGCAGGGATCGATATTAGGGCCTATGCTCTTTCTAATTTACATAAACGACCTTCCATCTTTTACGAAAGACCTCTGTGAGACAGTGTCATTTGCAGATGATACTTCATTAATTTTTAAAATCAAGAGAGGTAAAGACTCATTTGACGATGTAAATAATGCACTCTCGCAAGTATTGCATTGGTTCACCACCAATAATCTTATGCTCAATGCAAATAAAACAAAGTGCATCAAATTCACAATGCCCAACGTAAAACTTGTCTCAACACATATTACTGTAAAAGATGAACAACTTAATACATCTAGTTCCACTACATTTTTAGGAATCACTTTAGATTCCCGTTTGCAATGGGGTGCGCATATCGAGACTCTGTCGGGAAGACTTAGCTCTGCTGCTTATGCCGTGAGAAAGATAAGACAACTGACTGATGTTGAAACGGCAAGATTGGTGTATTTTAGCTATTTTCATAGTATAATGTCATATGGAATATTGTTATGGGGCTCAGCAGCAGATATTGAATCTATATTTGTACTGCAGAAGAGAGCTGTACGGGCAATTTACGGCCTTAAAACCCGAGACTCCTTAAAAGAACTGTTTAAAGAAATTAATATACTTACAGTAGCATCCCAATTTATTTATGAAAATATAATGTACATCCGCAAAAACCTGTCCTTATTCCTTAAGAAAAGTGACATTCATAATCTTAACACACGGAAAAAGAATAAGCTTGCCGTTCCCAATTTCAGACTGTATTAAGTGGGTAATTCGTTTATGGGAAAATGTATTCGCTTTTTTAATAAATTACCAGCGTCTATTGTAGAACTGCCCCTGTTAAAATTTAAATCGCATATTAAAACAACTTTAATAAAAAAAGGATATTATACTGTAAATGATTATATAAACGATAAAAATATTTGGAAATAAATACTGCCCTGCTCGCACAGGTACATTTATCTTGTAATGTAAAATATATACTATTTAAAAAGAGGCTGACAATAGTGACCGAGTTTCTTGCGCTACTTTTCTCGGCGCTAGCCCAAAATTGTCCCGAAGTAGTGGTAGGGAAAAAATATATTGGGACGTGTAAAAGCGCTTAGTTTAAGCCTATTTACAGAAATAAATTGGTTTTAATGGATTTAATGTTCATAGCAAATAGGGTTCGTTTATAACTTTGAATAATACAAAACAAACTATAGGTGTCAATTAAAGCAGTTATTTTAGGACTATTGTGAATGATATTAAAACAATATTTCAGAAATAAAAAATCTTACTCTATAGACAGGACGAAAAATAGCAAAATAAAATTAAATAAAGAATATTTTTTACATTACAAGCTTTCATGTAAGTACGAAACAAGGAAGGATTAGTTTTGGCAAAGAAATATGATTAGACTAGGCTAGGTGATCATAAGTAGGCATTTGTTTTCATGGTGAATCTTTTAGGTACTTGCCTACTACAGAAATAAATTGTTTTAGTAGGTGATAAGGGGTTTACTGATATTTCTGTATAGTCTGACATTATTAATATTCTCTGGTCAGACTAACCGGGATTGTTTGCCGTTTCCCATGGTTTTCTTACGTCTGGCTGTTGGTTTTTAATTTACAAAGGGCAGTGTTTTTTAATAGTCGTTGTAAATAAATACAGACCTAGTACCGTCTCCTGCAGATGGGAGATCTTCTGGATACTAACTATTTTTTTTTTGTCAAAACGTCCTACGCCACCAGAAGATTTCCATGAGACCTGCTAGCAGTACTGTGCTGTGATCTTTAACTTGCGTACGAGCTTCAACCAGAGTAGTAAGCATTAGACCTGTGTCTAGTATGAATGTAAACGTGGCGTATAATTAGTGCTCAGTCCTTTATAATTTTCATAACGACAACCTCCGTAGCCAAGAGGCGAGCATGCCGGCCACTGTGGGTCGAAACTCCATTTTGAGTCAGTTAGCAAATAACTTTCTTTTTTTACATTTTTCTTTTTACCAATGGAAAGCCCATTATGTCATTAATCAAAGTTGTCATAAAGCATTTTGTTCTAAAACTCATAGTTAAGTGTAAAAAAATAAATAGTTTTTTTTTAATTGAAGATAAATAACACTTGAAAAAAATCATCGACCTCAGGTGGGACTCGAACCCACGTCCCATCGCATACCGGGCGAGTGCTTTGACCACTAAGCTACCGAGGACGTCACGTGACAAGATGAAATTCCTCAAGTGTTTTTTTCTCGCTGTCAAAGCCAGCGTATTCTGATCAATGTTGTAGCTATATGTATAGCTGAGTAGTATACTACCGTCAACACCCTATAGAAATATTTTTACAAATAGTTTTTTTACTTATGTTAAATTGTTGTTGTACCACGGGTGATCGCGAGTTGAAACGTTTTTATTCTTAATTCTTGCTTATTCTACTATAAATAGGCATTAAAAGCATGTGCATAAGTCTGCAGTTCTTCGATTTATTTCGTTGCGATCGGAAAATAATCAAATTTTATAGGTTAAAAACCTTCGTTTTTTAATATCATTAACAAATTAAACGTAAAATAGTAGGTGATGGTTAATTATTACACCATTTGTGCTTCGGAAAAAAACAAAAGCATTAACCCTCACAATCTCTAAATACTTAAAACATACAAAGCATTTAAAAATCAATTAATTAATATGAAAAAATAAACTATTATGTTTACCCTAATTTATATTGTCTTCTGTTAAAACAACTAATGATTAGGTGATTACCAAACTATGTTTCTCATTTTTATTACCTATCTATTTATGAAATACTAGCAGCCCGTCCCGGCTTCGCACGGGGTAGACAATTATCGCTAATAGATTCGGCAGCGCATTCGACGAAAGACATTTTAAGACTCATTTTTCTACACCTTCGGTTACATTGTTCAAATTTTACCAAGGATCCCTAATTTTTTTCAAAATGAAATGTAGCCTATGTCAAATTGGAAGAATGTAGCATTCTATTGGTGAAATATTTTTTTAAATCGGCCCAGTACTTTTTGAACCTATTCATTACAAACATACAAACACACAAAAATAGGTACAAATCTTTCCTCTTTATAATATTAGTATAGATATAGATAATTGAGTGATTCCACTGATCACTTTCAAGTACTAATTATTTTACTTTGCAAATTACTAATTAGGGTTGTTATGTTATTATGAACATTAACACTACACGTCTGATGGGATTTACGTTCCTAGCATGGCGTTCCACAAGGTTTACTGTTAGGGCCATTTCTTTTTCTTATTTTCGTATCAGATATTGACACTTGTTTAAAGCATTCCATATTACTTAGTTTTGCAGATAACATGTTTTTTTTTAAATCTGTTAATAGCAAAGAAGATGCTGAAGCTTAGCAACAAGATCTTAAAAGACTTGATAATTATTGTACCATTAATAAATTAGAGCTTAATGTTAACAAATGTACCGTTATGTCCTTTTCAAATGAAAAAGATCCCATTAGCTTCAATTAAACACTAAAAACTTTTTAACAAAAAAATTAAACCGCTGAAAAGCAAAAAAAAAAAAAACATTTAACTTTTTAACTAAGTTCCTTAACTAATGTAAGTATACCTAATCAGTTCTTTTTGGAATCGGTGCCAGCCATTGTGAGTTAAAATTTGTTCATTCGAAAAAAAGTTCATTATTTTTTGCTTTTCAGTTTTTCAGTGGTTTAATTTTTTTGTCAAAAAAAGTTTTTATTTAATGATTAGATTATTAAATGATATAAGATCATCATTAAAATCTGAGAGTGAACAATAAATCACCCATATTTTCCCACCCTTAGGGTAAGTTATATTATTTCAAATTATATTATATGCGACCAATTTCGAGATATACCCTATCTAATAGAAAAATAATTATAAAAATCGGACTACTTTGTAAAAAGTTATGCGTGGTCAAACATTACAATCAGTGAGTAAACAATCAATCATCCCCTGTTTACCTACCCTTAAGGTTAGATTTTTATTCCAAATTTATATGGAACCCCCTTTGGACTTTACCCTTTCTTATCAGACTACTCTGTAAAAAGTTATGCGTGATCATACATAAAAAAATACGCGTCGACTTGAGAACCTCCTCCGTTTTTTTTCGTCGGTTGAAAAGCCAAATCTTAAAGAGAGTTTCTAAGATGCGGGACCTGGGAGTTATTCATGACTCAAAGTTAATTTTCCAGAGTCACATTGCTTCTATAGCGGGTCTACAAAAGATTTCAAAAATATTAAAACCATCAAAATACATTATAGCAAATACGTGCGCTGCCATTTAGAATACGCATCCCAAATTTGGAATCCTAGGTACACAGTCTATATTGAGCGCCTGGAACGAATACAACGTAAGTTTATTCGATTCCGCAACTTTAGGGCCCGACTCAATAAGAGACTATTTTAAATCATGTGCCAAATATAAATATTCAATTTTTCTTGTTTGATATAATATTTACAAAAAAAATGCCCTAATAACATCTGATCGCCGTATTAAGAGCAATCGATTCGCATAAAGAAAATAGTTATATGTAACAAAAGAGTCTTATGTCCGAAAATCTGAAATTCGTCCCAGGCGCTTACAAGTTACTAACAGCAATTAGATTTATTCGGGGTGTAAACCAACACACCCAGAAACGAGAAAAAATATATAAGTTTATTTCTCGAAGTGACTTATTTTAACGAAAGATCTTAAACCGTGGTTACGACACAAGAATCGCAGGCTTACTTTTAACTGGACCTCTCATCTGTTCAACATCTTTTAGCGAACTCTATCTAACCGGGTTAGTTGCGTTATCCCCCAGTTGCGTTTTCACCCGAATAATAATTTTAAAATGAAGTTGCGATTTCACCCGACAAATCCAGTTGCATTTTCACCCGAATAATAATATCAATTGTAATTGTGATTTTATTCAAAGACTTTAGCCACGTACAGGTAAGAAGAAAAAAGGTTTCAAATTTAAATAAATCAGTCTTGACTTGCCAAAAATTTCAAACACACCAAATCACAGAAATTAACCATTGATCACAGTTTGTTTTACCTTAATTGGATAATGTTAATATCACATACATACTAATCAACATTGGTGTAGAAATAAAAATAAACCTTTTCTAAGATAACCGGCCAAGTTTAAGTCGGACTCGCGCAGGAAGGGTGCCGTACCAATATCTTTTAAAATAGCAAAAAATCACGTTTGTTGTATGGAAGCCCCCTTAAATATTTATCGTATTCTGTTTTTTAGTTATACATGAAACTATTATACAGAAATACATCTTCTGTGAACTGAGAAATGTCAACTCTCTTACTATCACGGTTCATGAGATACAGC
Source organism: Anania fuscalis (assembly GCA_950371115.1). Classification (NCBI taxonomy): domain Eukaryota; kingdom Metazoa; phylum Arthropoda; class Insecta; order Lepidoptera; family Crambidae; genus Anania; species Anania fuscalis. The sequence goes on along the minus strand of OX493335.1, from coordinate 10,833,843 downwards.
CTGGCGACAAATGGATAGAAAGACAGACAGACTAGGGCTTGAAATATCGGATAGTTTTCAACTCCGGAACTGATTTACGATATTGGGAACACAATTCCGGAATTCCAGAACTGGTTCCGGAATTAGTAAAAAATAGTCTTTAGATTTTATATATAGGCCAAACCTAGCATACACTAAGCTGACTTACTCAAAAGATGTACACACCACCCTGGATAATAAGTTTGGCGCCGAGCCCTTTGACATACCTGATGTCGCCATAGATGAAGCTTAGCGAAACTTTCCCGATGCGCAGGATACGCCATAGAAAAACTGCCGAGGAAAAACCAGGACTGGTTAGACTGTTCGGAGGCAGAAATCCAAAAACTTGCAGATGAGCAAAGACGCGCCTTACATTTTATTATTTATTACTGCATCTACAATTCCGAAACAAAGTGCGAGAGCAAAAAGACCTTTGGTGGTCAAAGAAAGCGTCGGCAGTAACTCGCCGACAGTCAAACTGGTAGATTCTTTGAAGACATTCAGGCTATAGATTTGGCTTAGTAATAAACGTAGCCAAAACTCAAGTCCTCAAACAACCACCTAGAGGATGCCGTGCTGCTGAAACCCACATCTATTTGGCAGCGCTGGAAGAAGTAGAAATCTTTAAATACTTGGGTAGCCAAATCCGAAGCGATAACAGCCTCTCATCAGAGATTCCATCTCGCATCGCCAGAGCCGCTGCTACGTTAGGCAAGCTGAACCATAAAGTTTGGAAGTCGCATCTGAAACTACAAACTAAGCTGTCTGTATACAAGGCAATGGATCTCCCTATCCCGATACGCTGTATAGACCTGGTGTCTATACAAGGGAGACATCAAAAAACTTGATACATTCCACATGCGATGTTTGCGCTGCATTTTACGAATAAGTTGGCAGGATCATGTGACCAATACCGAGGTGCTGCGTCGCTCTGGTATTTTTTTTTAAATTTATTAAAAGAACCACACACAAGTTTACAATAAGCTTACACTAAACCATAAACAGAAAAAAAAGCTTAAATAATTGTAAACTCAACAACGATGGTTACATTTTACGTTAACATTAAATTGTACAGCGGGACTCAAGTTGTAAATAAACTTGATTTATCTGTTAGTGATGTGTGTGTGGGTTCGTGTGCATATGTTGGTAAAGTAGATATCGGAATGACGTGTTTAAAGTGTGTGTGATATATATTTTAGATAAAGTGTGTGTATGAAATATGTTAATCGTTAATTAATTGTTAATTAGTAACTTTACGATATCTTTATTGTAAGATCTGGCACTGCCTGTGAAGATATTGACAGAATTAATTTTTTTGTTATAAGTATCGAGCATGCGACGTAGGGGGGATCGGATACCAGCCCCTGTCCGAGACTGTATAACCGCGAACAGTGGATTGGTGCGGGATGAACGCTTATGGGTCCGAGTTGGTACCGAGTAGTTAATGCGATTTATTATATCAGTACAGTCATATTTATTGATGCAGATGTCGTACAGTAGCTTCGCATCGAGTTGGGCACGTCTAGACTTTAAGTCTAGGTTTATATTTCTTTAACAAGAGCAAATATGATAGGCGCTTACGGTAGCATTTGTAATTCACATGACAAGACCATACATTTTGAACGCTTTACTGATTATGTTTTGTATAATATGAATATCGAGGTGTAATTTACTGTCAAGGGTGATGCCAAGATCTTTTATATTACTGACTCTTGCAAGGTCCGTGCCGCCAAGAGAATAATTAAACTTACTTATTTTCTTTTTTTTTGTAAATGTTATTATTTTACACTTTTTGAGCTAAGTTGCAAATGATTGAGTGAACAGCAGTTGGTAAATCTGTTAAGGTCGTCTTGAAGTAAAAGGTGATCTTCTACATTGGTATGACCGGCATAGAGGCTCTTCACGATATTGCTAGCAAGAGGGGAGCGGGCTTGACCTTGTGCTTGAGCCACGCGAATAGTACGTTCGAGGCGTGCATTTTTAAATCGGACAACCTATTTTGATGCTTTTTGGAATACGATATTGGTTTCGGTATTGTAGTTCGGTTCCGGTATTGAAATATTGGAAAAATCTATCCGAAATTCCGGAGTTACGAAATTCCGAAATTCCGGTATGCATGCCCTAAGACAGACGGACAGCGGAGCCTTCGTAATAGGGTCCCATTTTACCCTATAGGTACGGAATCTTAAAAAAGTAAACAATAATATTACACTGACACTAAATCAGACTTAAGGTCTGTAGCGGCTCGACGTTCGCACTTTTGCATCGTGTGTAGTTTCGGGACGCACGATGCAAATTTGGCAGTCGTCACCCACCGCGCGATTACCATCCTTATTAATTATAATATAATCATCTATTGGTGCACCAGTAAAGTTATATTATATCAGTAATTCTGGACTTCTCATTTATCACCACCGCACAGTTGAGCCGCACACACATAAAAGCCTCAACAGGTCTAAAATCGCAAGTATTTACATTACTAACCAACAATTATTATAATACCTAGATATTAGATACTAATTAATATTGGTGTAGAAATAAAAATATACTTATAAAAAAACACAGTAAATATCAGTCACCGTTTGGTATAAAAACCGCTAGTGTTTAAATTACTAATTATTATGTATACAGGGTATACATAATAATTTATAATTAGTAATTTGTCCCGTAAATCAAGGTTAAGCCTTTGTATTGTGGGGTGTCTAAGCTAAACGCTTAGACATCTCACGATAGAGTTTATGGGCACTTGGTCCCCACGGGCCCAGAGTTTCGACCCCAAACGGCTCAAATATGTATGTCTCACTAAGGCTTTCATATTTAAGCCGTTTGAGAATCTCCGCCGAAGTTGCTGCTGAACCGGCCCTGTTGCCAGTCGATGGAAGATGGGATGGCGCTAAAGTGTCCACGCACGTTGTGTCCCACACTAAAGGCCTCCCCATCTTCCAAGGAACGAGAGTCATGCCATCAGGGCGTTTGCCATCGTCACGTGCAAGGCTGCTGGGTTAGAACGGCCGGAATACGTGCGCTGACAAGTGCCCGACGTATGACATCGTTTAAACTGGCATGACGAAGGATTCTGCCAGCACTTCTGGTGCAAGAGAGACCGTGGTGAGCAAGCTTATCAACAACCTTTCCACAAGAACAGTGATGAGGAACAGAGTTTAAAGCTCCTAAGCGGAGGCTTACAGCTATTCTAAAGGACGTGTTATCTAAAAACGTTCCCAGGGCAGGAGAAGGCAGGGATCTGAGCCAAAGACTCGATTCCCATTCAGCCATAGCTAAGAGACGAGCACGATCTGCAGAGTTCGTTGTCGTTTGTAATAGATCATCACGAACAGTAGTTCGTGATAGTGATAGTGCAGAGTACTGCACAAGGGCTCGTCCCACAGCCGTTGGGTTGAAAGATTTCGAGGAAGCTCATCGGAGACTAGGGTTCTCCAAGCGTCAATGGCCTCAGCTAAAGGAGGAATATGGACGGTGTTAAACTGATGAGATTTACTCAGAATTTGGCAAATTAGTCCAAAAGTACGATGTGAGGGGGACAAATAAGCTGGAAGACTGACACCAGAGATTCATCTGATACCCAAACCTCCATGCCGAACAGGCAAAGAGGCTTGAGACCAGGTTCGGCCTTCCAGCTTAATGTTTAAAGTTGATGAAATTGTGTTCTGAATTATGTTGTCTAATTTAGATAATAAGACAGGGTGCCTCCAAAGGTGTGATGAACGGAGCGCGTATATAAATTTTGGTACAAAGAGACAGTACGAAATGATCGTGTAGGCAATGTGACTGTGTATTTTAAGTAACCGGTCGGAAAATGAGTTAAATTTAGTAATTTCTTTATCAATATAAGCCGAAATAGATTCATCTAGAATAGGTGCGCCGAGAAGTCGAAGTGAAGATTGATCTACAATTTGAATGTTTGGTGCGAATTGTCTAAAACGGTTAATTATGTCATCATGATTACGGCAATTGGGCGGTACAAAAAGTTCACATTTTGAAAAATTTAGCTCCAAACCACACGTTTCAAAATCACGAATCAGTGTTTCAAAGTCTTTTAAAACCAAAGAAGATTCACCACCAAGGGTACCGTCGTCTAGGTACCAAACGTTTAATTTAGAATTTAGTTTTGTAATTATAGGGTGAATAGCCAGACTAAAAATAGCTGGACCGAGAGGGTCGCCCTGTTGACACCCAACAGCGGAAGAGAGTATGTGATCCCTGTACATGAGTTTTGTGGGAGTGCTGTAGCACTGCCACAGAAAACCGTACAGAGAAGGCACGTTCCAAAAATTATTATGTAATATGGACATAGGATGCCGATCAACATTAGTATAGAAATTATATATTTCTATTTTACGAAAAGTAAACAAAAAATCACACAAACATCTTACGTCTTAATAAAAAAAGTACATACATATATCATTAATCAGAGTTTTAATTAATCAAAAAATTGGTACGTTGGTTGGCAAGATACGCAAAATAAAATAACAAACAGTACTTATATAATCTAGGAGAAACAAATCTAAAATGAATTTTTATAAAAAACTCATATCCATTTACTAACCCTAGTTAAATAAGATCCAGTAATTCCAGTATTAGTATTATTTTTTATTTTATTTGTTTATTTTTTAATCCCATTCTTATTTTTTTGTAATATGATACATTATGTATATATTATTATAAAATACTTCTGTACTTAAATGTACCTGTACAAACCAGGTATAACACAATTATAGATTTATATATTCATTTATCGGGTAAAATCACAACTAAATTAATCCGGTGAAATGCAACTTGAGTTTTCGGGTGAAATCGCAACTACATTTTGAAATTATTATTCGGGTGAAAAATCAACTGGGGGATAACTCAACTAACCCATATAACCCGACCTAATGATGATAATAGTTTCTTAATGATATGTTTTTGTAAAGGGCTTACCACTAAACGTAAATAAAATAGTTACATAAACATTAAAAACTGAATTTAAAATTAAACTTAAACGCAATCAAATTGTATTGACTAAAACATACCTTATCAGTACTATTTGGAGTCGGACATTTCACCACTCCATAGCTGGCACTGACTCATAAAATAACTGATAAGTCTTAGTAAAAGGCTCTTTTCTTAATAAATAGTGCTTCACGCAGTCCACAGTGCAGCTTTGCTTGATATGGCAATAGTATGGCAATCATCCTGTACCTAGTCCACGCAAACGAAGTTGCGGGCACAGCTAGTGAGACATAATACAGGTTCCAGAAACCACCGGACTTAAAAATTATCTAGGTATGTTTATTGATCATATAAAATTGTAATCCCGTTAATAATAATTAATGCAATGGCAATAATTTCAAAAACGCGCGTGCGCTTGTAGTGCGTAGTGTGCGTTGTACACATAAACCTCAAAATTGACATCGATGCAAATAAAATTATACAATTTTGCATAAACAAAAACAACAACGACAACGTACTTATAGTTCCAAGAACTCGAGTCTCGTTTCCGACCACCCCGTCGCGACGCGCGCAAACAAAGTACTTAATAAATAAAAGCTGAAGTCTTTTCCTAAAGAGTTTACCCAGACATGGGGTTAATTTTGACTGTAAGTAACTTTTGTGTTCAATAATTACTTTGCTTTATTTATTTATGAAAAATAAACTTGAAAATTAAAAACAGGTACTTTAAATGGTAAATACAAATTAATGGTAATTTTTCACTTTATATCTACATTAAAAAATGTGAGTAGGTACCATTTATGCTAATACTCCCACCGTAGTAAAATGTTTATTAAAGGCTTAAAATCATCGTGTTAAGACAACAAAATCGAGATAAAAAAAGGAAAATACCTGCCATCCTTTTTTACCTACTAATTTTCAGATACCACACTTCAAGGTAATAAATATACATAAAGTTTCCTTTACAGAAAGGTACTTTTGTAAAGTGTGCGTATCTGAATATTAGATTTCATAATGTGATCTTTTGGGGTAAATGATAGTGGACGTTGGCAGCACTTTCGAGGCAAAAAAACTCTGTCCCTATTCCCTATAAGCGCTGCGCTGGCTGGGCAAGAGTCGTTGTGTGTTCGGTTTTAGTCTATTACAAAAGTCCATGGCGGATACACGTCCGTCACGAGACCCGTGCAAAGGAAAACACATAAAAATATTAAATATCGGAAAAAAGTATTGCAGTTTGAAATTGTGTTACTAAATATTCATAGTAAAAAAATATTGCCTAATTTATTAAAATTTGTGTTGTGCAAAGTGATTACGGACGTTTATGATAAACTTATAAAATATTGGATTGCATAGAAAGAAAGGTATGTATTTTTTAAATAATAGTGAAACTATTTTTATCTAATTTTATTCTGTTTATCCTAGTTTCCTACCTAGTTAGTTTCCGTGCTAGAATAATATTATTTGATAAAAGAAACAAGTTGCTTGTTATTAGGGTTCGGATGTCCGGATGTCCGTCCCTCCGCGTCTGTCGTCCGCGGCTAAGCCCAGACTCTGTATATTATTTACAAGGGTAAACATATTATTAATTATGCCAACAAAGTGGTAGATTAAATCTAACAAAACAAGGGTTATTATGATCCTCTTTTGTACTGTGGAGAGTAGAGGTATTTCTTTGGGGTGTCAACTTCCTATCAATAGGTAGGTAGTTTAAGAAATATCGTAGGTGACTAGACTAACCAAACACTATTTTTCGATTTCATTCATCTGTTTGCGATAAATAACGCTTAAAGTGTTTCTTCGTTGAAGTCAAGTAGGAATTCGTAAAATGGTTGCAAACTTACAAATAAATTATAATCAATTTTGTTGTTATGTCATGACGTTTTAATGCTATAAATGGTATTAAGCAGTTCAGTTAGTTTCATAGTTACAAAGTATTTTTAAGTAAGTGATCCTATGGGTCCTGTGACATTAAAGTTAGTGATCTTACCCACGGAATAGTTAACTATTCCGTGGTCTTATACATAGATTTTGATTTCGGTATTTTTACCCATACTAACATATTTTAAAAGGCTAAAATTTGTATAACTGTTTGGAGGTAGCTCTAGCTAGCTACCTGCTAAATCAACTGAATTAATATTTGGTCAATGTTCTTCATTCACATTTCCGGTAGACATTGCTAATTTAAATCCTGAGAAAAGGCTTCCTCACCAATATGGCTGTCAACAAACGGATGGTTCTGTTAATAGAAGTTTCGAAAATATGGGACTAAAAGTACCATGCCATAATTTATTATTCTACATCGTATTAGCGAGTGTAGCGAGTCTACTTGTTCTGTGGTATTAGCTTATATTTCTTATACTAGACAGCTGTCTAGTAGTAAGAATAACTTGTTTCTAATTAAATTAATGTTACCTACTTTCATTGTTAAAAAAGTAAAAACAAAATAAAAAAATAATAAATTTAAAAAGAAACAAAATTTTATTAGTGCAAAATAATATTTTGTAAAACATACCAATCACCCCGTGCCAATCACCTATTTTTGGAGATGTGTTCATTTGCACCGACTCCAACAATAACTGATTGACATACGGGTCAAGCTTAGGTAGGGGTCAAGTAGAGAACCATGCATTTAGTAGTCAACTGAGAACTCCCTTTTTTAAGCTGGTTAAAAAGGTTTAGCACTATTGTTTAGCAGATAGACACACTTTTTTGGGAATTTAGCTGCAAAGGTAATTTTTTTAGGTCAATTAAGGTGTTTTTCGTCGATAAAATTAAGCGTAGAATTACTTATTTCATATTTGCACATTTTGAAGACTAACGCTGTGTTTCATTATTATTTGTATATTCTTCACTCAGTAATAGTCATGGATGTAATATGAAATTAAATTTTAGGTTTAACTCGCCAGATTGCATACAAAGTGGCGCATGCTGGGCCCCAAGTCCACTAATTTAAAATAAATATTAGTATAAAACAAATGTATGATATTCATATAGTTTTTAATCGCACGTGTAAATAAAACGAGTTATCACTAAAGTTGAATGCTCTAAGGTCATAATACCTATCTATGGACGAAAGACCTAATAGGTATGAAAACACCTAATGTCGTGAAAGTTAACCGTTATTAGACCTAAGTAAAGTAAGATGGAAAAGAACTTGAACCAATTTTTAGCAAAACCTGTCACAAATCTCGTCTGGGTTAGGTTAGGAGAGACTACACAAAAGCGCGAAGCCGAGCGAGCATAGCAAGCGTGTCGCGGCAGTGGCTGGCGAGCGCAAAATTTTAAAATTATCTCAAAAATTGTGTCATTGTAAACTATCCTATAACTAGGTATACTTTAATTTAGCACTTTCCTATAACGGTTTACAATGACATAATTTATTATGAGTTCAAATATTTTCTTAGTAATGCCATTATTATAAATTCAAATAAGTAAGAAAATTAAGATTATTTTGATCAAATTTTAAACTTGAAAAATAAACAGTTCTGAAAAAAAATTGTTGAACTTTAGGCTGAAACCAAGAAGCTTATATTGAAACATTTTTTTTTCTCCTTATTTTGGCATGCACGGCTTGTGCGTCAGCCAAGACGATAGGTAAAAAGGTTGGGAAACGTTTTAGGAATTGAAAAGAGTAGTGACAGTATTAATAAAAACCGGCCAAGTGCGAGTCGAACTCTCGCACGAAGGGTTCCGTACCATTATCTATAAAAACGACAAAAAAGTCACGTTTGTTTTATGGGAGCCCCCTTAAATATTTATTGTATTCTGGTTTTCGGTATTTGTTGTTATAGCGGCAACAGAAATACATCATCTGTGAAAATAACAATTCTCTAACTATCACGGTTCATGAGATACAGCCTGGTAACAGACGGACAGACGGACAGACGGACAGACGGACAGACGGACAGACGGACAGACGGACAGACGGACAGACGGACAGACGGACAGACGGACAGACGGACAGACGGACAGACGGACAGACGGACAGACGGACAGACGGACAGACGGACAGACGGACAGACGGACAGACGGACAGACGGACAGACGGACAGACGGACAGACGGACAGACGGACAGACGGACAGACGGACAGACGGACAGACGGACAGACGGACAGACGGACAGACGGACAGACGGACAGACGGACAGACGGACAGACGGACAGACGGACAGACGGACAGACGGACAGACGGACAGACGGACAGACGGACAGACGGACAGACGGACAGACGGACAGACGGACAGACGGACAGACGGACAGACGGACAGACGGACAGACGGACAGACGGACAGACGGACAGACGGACAGACGGACAGACGGACAGACGGACAGACGGACAGACGGACAGACGGACAGACGGACAGACGGACAGACGGACAGACGGACAGACGGACAGACGGACAGACGGACAGACGGACAGACGGACAGACGGACAGACGGACAGACGGACAGACGGACAGACGGACAGACGGACAGACGGACAGACGGACAGACGGACAGACGGACAGACGGACAGACGGACAGACGGACAGACGCACAGACGGACAGACGGACAGACGGACAGACGGACAGACGGACAGACGGACAGACGGACAGACGGACAGACGGACAGACGGACAGACGGACAGACGGACAGACGGACAGACGGACAGACGGACAGAAGGACAGACGGACAGACGGACAGACGGACAGACGGACAGACGGACAGACGGACAGACGAACTGACGAACCGACAGACGAACTGACAGCGGAGCCTTAGTAATAGGGTCCCGTTTTACCCTTTGGGTACGGAGCGCTAAAAAAGAGGTAACTGTCTAATAAGTATGAGTTCCGTTGCTAGTATTATAAAATGTATGAACAATAATTTATAATTTGAAGAAGAGTACAAATGTTGATTCTTTCTATTCTTGTAATAAAACAGCTTACATTGTGCAATACAAATTTATGAAAATATTCTTTATGAAACGGTTGATGTTAACAAATAAAATTTTTGTTTCTTTGCTAATGTTTAAAACCGCGTGTCCAAATTATGTAATTATTTGCCTTGGAAAATAAAAGGCTGCTGCGACACAAGCTTGCTTAGTGCAGAAGCCGCTAGACATAAGGTACTCTGTAATTTTATCATCATATCAGCCTGTTGCAGTCCACTGCTGGACATAGGCCTCCCCCAAGGAGCGCCACAGCGCACGATCTCCTGCCCTTTGCATCCAGTCGCTGCCGGCTGCCTTCTTCAGGTCATCGGTCCATCTAGCCGGGGGGCGTCCGATACTACGTTTGCCTAAGCGTGGTCTCCATTCGAGAACCTTCCTGCTCCATCTGTCGTCGGTTCTGCGACAGACATGGCCAGCCCACTGCCACTTCAGCTTGCTACATTTTTGGACAATATCAGTCACCTTAGTCTTCCGTCGTATGACCTCGTTCCGGATCTTATCCCTTAATGAGATCCGCAACATAGACCTTTCCATAGCACGCTGAGTGACGTGTAGTCGGTGGGCCAACTTGACTGTCATGTTCCACGTTTCGGCTCCGTAGGTTAAAACTGGTAGGACGCATTGGTTAAACACCCGGCTTTTCAGGCACTGCGGCAGTGTTGACGTGAAGATATGACGCAATTTCCCAAATGCTGCCCAGCTAAGCTGCACTCTTCTGGCGATCTCCCGGAAGTTGTCTCTACCGAGCTGTAGTACTTGTCCCAGGTAGACGTACTCTTGGACAACTTCGAGCGTAGTGCCCTCGACGGAAATTGGTTCCGGGATGACATGTTCGTTGAACATTACCTTAGTCTTATCCAAATTCATCCCAAGCCCCACACGTCTCGAGGCAGCATTAAGACTGTGCAGCATTTTTTGCAAATCTTGCAGCGATTCTGCCATAATAACTATGTCATCGGCAAAGCGAAGATGCGTAAGATATTCGCCATTCACATTGATGCCCAGTCCGTTCCAATCCAGCGTCTTGAACACATCCTCCAGTGCGTTGGTGAACAGTTTCGGAGATATAACATCTCCCTGTCTAACACCTCGGAGCAGCTGGATGGGAATTGTTCGGTGGTTTTGTACTTGGACGGACATTGATGCCATACTGTACAGGCTTCTTAGCACCTTCACGTACCGCCAATCGACTTGGCATCGCTGCAAGGAGCCCAGAACAGCCCAGGTTTCGACCGAGTCGAAGGCTTTCTCATAGTCCACAAAGGCCAGGCACAGGGGCTGGTTATACTCTTCGAACTTCTGTATAACCTGCCGCACCGTGTGAATGTGGTCTATGGTACTGTAACCTTTGCGAAACCCAGCCTGTTCCGGTGGCTGGAAAGCGTTAAATCTTGCGGAAAGACGGTTTGTGATGACCCTCGAGAACAGCTTGTAAACGTGGCTCAGGAGCGTGATTGGTCTATAGTTTTTCAGGAGACTTTTGTCTCCTTTCTTGAAAAACAATGCCACCACGCTCCCACTCCACGCTTCCGGAGTTGTCCCATTCGCTATGACAGAGTTGAAGAGCCTCTTAAGTTCGCCAAGCACAGGTTGGCCTGCAGCTTTTAAGAGCTCAGATGTGATTCCGTCTTCGCCGGGAGCCTTCCCATTACTAAGCTGTCCGAGGCCGGGCTTCAGTGAAGTGGCGGGTAAGCTTGGCTGTTGGATCATTCGCGTCGGGCTGCGGCTGTAGGGAATGCAATGCGTACAATCGGCCGTAAAAGCCTTCGATTTCGGCCAGAATCTCCGGAACTGATGAGACGATTCTGCCATCCGAGGTTTTTAGCTTTGTCAGGTGACTCTTAGCCAGTCTTTTAGTGAAGACCTTCGACCCCCGATTCTGCTCAATCGCCTCCTCTATGAGGCGAGTATTGTAGCTGCGGAGGTCGCTTCTCACCAATCTCCGGATCTTTTTATTGGTGCCAGACAAAGCTTCCTCAGGCGTTTCCCGTCGACGTTTCATCAGTTCCAAAGTCCCGCCCGAAAGTTTGGCGTCTCGGCACGCTCGCTTTCCCTTAAAGTGCCTGTTTCCCACTTCGCGTATGACTCCAATCATCAAGGTCCCTGTCCACGTCCTCAGTAGTTTCCAAAGCAGCAAATCTGTTTCGGAGCTCCAACTGGAATTTTTTGGAGTCTTGGCCGGCCTGGACTAGTGTCGGACGAAGAGTCGACCTCATCATGCGGCTTCTTTCCAGCTTAATGTTGATATTTAGGGTGCCTCTAACTAGTCGGTGGTCGCTACCGGTGTTAAACCTATTTACCACAGAGACATCCCTAAATATATGCTTCTTGTCCGTAATTTTATTGGCAATAAATAAATATTATTATTATTACTAGCTGTTGCCCGTGGCTTCGCTCACGTGATCTTTAGTTTACCCAAAATCTTCCATAGGGACATTTAACTGGGATAAAAATTCCCCTTTATGTTATCCAGAAAATATTCTATATGTGTGCAAAATTTTATCCTAACCGTCGAATTGTTACGTAATACTGGAACTAAAATTACCCAAATAGAAAAATTGACGTAGCAACCCCAAGTCAATTTAAAGGACCTATTGAACAATATCCTACAGGATGGGGTAGACGATAAAAAAGAACATCACAGACAGGCAGACGGACATGGCGAAACTATAAGGTTCCTTTAACAACGGAACCCTTAAAGCTAAGAATGAAAGAAAGAAACTTTATTTTTGATAATAATATTCAATTATTTTAACGCATAACTTACAACATACATAAGTACATGTATTAAACAGAAAATATTATAGGTACCTACTTAAAATTTTAATTTGTACATTTATAATCTCATTGAAATGGATGGAAAAGAATAGCCGAGGATTGGAATCACTATCGTGCACTGGGAGAGGCCTATGTCCAGCAGTACACTGAACGTCATCACCTCATTATGACACCATTATTGTCTGTATGTAGGTAGATACCAACCAAGATGGTTTGATGATATGCTGTCTCAAATCTGATCGGTTTTAGAGCCAATTCTAAGTCTTTGGTTTTAGTAATTAACGTCCTTCAATCATGTTTATGGTGAGAATTAACAGAGCCTGCATTCCGCTTTCTTCTATTTGGCTAGCTCCAAATTACAAGCAGCCTCAATTGCGTTACCTGCTCCTGCTTCAAGTACTGGTCTCGTCACTGCCTTTTACAACCTCCATCGTAAAGTCAGTACTTCGTAGTAGTATAGAATCTTGTAGTTCAGTCAGTTCTTTTCTTTAGTTATTTATTATATTTACTTACTTTCCTAACGAGTCACGAACACAATTTTTTTCACATCAAAATATGTTTGACATTTGACATGACATGACATGTACGACATTAAAATAATTAGTGGAACACTGGAACGGATTTCAGATTTGCGGACATAGGACTTTTTTGTTACATAATATAACTATTTTCTTTATGCGAATCGATATCCCTTATAATGGCGATCAGGAGGCCTACTATTAAAACATTTCGTTCGTTCGAACGTATAAACCTAACAAATGAAAATAACCTGTCATTTGTATCAATCCTTTGTCAAAATATGACCAACTCAAACTAGCCGTGTAAAAAACCCGACCGTTTTCAATAGTACATTTTTTTAAAGGTTCGACAAGTGAATGGTTATTTTGATTTGATAGGTTAATACGTCCGATCGAACGAATCACTTTCGTAGTAGGCCCCCTGATGTTATTAGGGCAATGTATTTGTAAATATTATATTAAACGAGATAAATTGAATATTTTAAAAAAATTTATGGGACGAAATCTTATATTCTCTTTAAGTTCTAAGTCTTGGCAGATTTCATCTTGATATTTTGTAGGGTTAATCTATGGGTGTTTATACAGGATGGTCCAGGCCAGATGAATATAAAATTTTTTTCAGCTTAGGGACCTATTTTTACCCGCCAGGAAAAAAAACGCTTGTCAGCCGCTTACGAATTATGATATTTTTTTATTTTAGAAATATCACCACTTTTAATGTTTTATTTACTTTTCAAATGAAAAATTCTATTTTTTTTTTTTTTAGGTGCTTGGTTAGACATTGCACTCTTTCAGAAAAAAAATTAGACATTGTGCTCTCTTAGAAAAAGTGGTGATATTTCTAAACATAAAAAAATAAAAACTGTTGTAAGCGGATTTTTTCCTGGCGGGTACAAATAGTTCCCTTAGCCGACTACCTAAAAAAAATATATATCCATCTGGCCTATGCCGGTGCTAGACATAATCCGTTCCATACTTAGAGCATTCAACACCTTCATACAATTTAGCAAAGCGCCCAAAACGCAGCGCCCTGGGCGCTTGTCATAACTACTCCCTTGTAGTAGTACACAAAAATTTATTGGTTAGTCCATTGACATTCACTATTACATCTATGGTAACGACAAAGAAAATATATTTTGACACAAGACAGTACATAAAATACTCCTTGCACAAGACTTTAGCATGGACTACTCAAAGATATTGTATTGCTAGCAAGGAATTTATATGTACTACGTACAACTGGAATGCGCTTTTGTCCGTAAGTCCGTGCCGAGAGATACCATAATAGACGGGGTCCATATTAGCTCACATAAAAGCTTAGTACAATTTTTGGTTAACGTTTTGTGTTCTTAATAATCAATCTTCATTATTTCATTTCAATGAGATTATTAATGTACAAATTATAATTTTAAGTGGGTATAATGTTTTCTATTTAATAATGTAAATATATTGTTTTAAACTTTCATGGTAACTAACATTAGAATAGTTTGTAACGAGATTGCTACCATGTACCTTATTTTTGAGTTCCCGATATTTCGGCACTGTTGCAAGCGCCATGATCAGTTACTCCGTGATCATGGCGCTTGCAACAGTGCCGAAATATCGGGAACTCAAAAATAAGGTACATGGTAGCAATCTCGTTACAAACTATTCAAATGTATATGTATGTAAGTTATGCGTTAAAATAAATGAATATTATTATCAAAAATAAAGTTTCTTTCTTTCATTATTAGCTTTTAGGGTTCCGTTGTCCTGACAAGGAACCTTATAGTTTCGTCATATCCGTCTGCCTGTCTGTGATATTTTTTTATCGTCTACCCCAACAATTTACAGTTAATGAGAGTATCTAACTGCCGAAATAAAGAAATACGTCAGTATTTCTTTATTTCCGCAGTTAGATACTGCTTTCTTATTCAGGTATTCATTAGAATAAGCGATTCTGTTAAAATAACTTTATCATTTAAAACCAACAATATTAAACAAGCGCTGGTTTGGTGTAACTTTGGAACTACATATCGGTTGGTGATGACTACACTTTGATCAATTAACGATGTTGGTGGTCGGTCTTAGTCCTATTTACAACCTAAAGCAATGTCACCAACACCAAATTATTCTGTTCTGGGGCCCTTGATAAAAAGGATTAAGACGGTACACGACAGGCCCTCTCTTTCGGACCAGGTTTTCAACTTGTTTAGATCAAAGAAATATATATTTTATTGCTAGGACCAAAAGTGTAAGTTACTTTAGCAATAATTGAGAAATATTTAATCCAGTTTTTAAATTACTACATCAATGATTTCTAGGGACTACTTTATCCATGCTTCTAAAACTACGTGGTAGTGAATTTTATCCAAGGAAATAATATGTACATACTACGAACAACTGGAACGAGCTCTTGTCCGTAAATCTGTGCCGAGAGAGAGATACCATTGTGAACGCGCTATCTCGTTCTAACAAGACACTGACAATCATTTTTTGAAATATTGGGACAGACTAGGAAAACTTGGACAATGTATGTAGGAATGATTTAATCGTTTAAAGTGCCGTCAACAGGACGTTGACCTACCCAAAAAATTAAAAGTTCTCCAGCAGATTTTCAACTTTAAGCCTGACATGTAGAGATGATTTTTAATTTAGAATTTTTTTGTGTAAATGAATGATTCTATGCATGGATATTATGACGATATATTAAAAATAGGTAAAACATTAACGGCCGCACTCAGAGACGACTCTTAACTTAGATGGTTACTTAAGAAAAGTTTAATAGTAAAGTCGATAAAAATAAAGATATTTACTAAATGATAATAAATGTTAACCAACACTTTTCACTTGATGAGAGTATCTGAATGCAGCAATAAAAAAATGAGTACGTACTGCTTTCTTATTCAGGTATTAACTAAAACAAGCTATTCTGTTAAAACAACTTTATTAATAAAAATCAGTAACATTATATACAAGCGTTAGCATGCTTATAGATAGATATTTGAGAAAACTATAGTACAGGTGCCTTGGTGTAACTTTGAAGGTTGAAACTACATATCGGTTGGTGATGAGAAACCGAGCAACAAACTTACCTGACAAACCGTTGTCAGCCTGATTTTAAAATACAGTGAGTTCGAGCTAGGCAGGTTATAAAGTCCATATAATCTTGTCGGTTAAATAAACTTTTACCTTATTTATAATACAATTTTCTCACAAGGATTACTTAATTTTAAACTCGTGAACAGGTCCTACTACAACAAGAGTATGTGGTTTTTTATTAGAAACTTTTTTAGATGCTCCCAAATATGAAATACGTATCTGAAGCTCGGAATTGCAACTCATTTTTAGTATTATAATCATAGGAATCACCTAATTAAAATAACCACCTAGTTTATTTTTAGGCTTTGATTTATTTAACGTTGTCGGTTGTCGGTCTTAGTCTTATTCACAACCTGAAGCAATGTCACCGTAACATTATGTTCTGGGGTCCTTGTTAGAAAGGAAAAGACGGTTCACGACAGGCCCTCTCTTTGAACCGGGTTTTCAACTTGTTTAGATCAAAGAAATCAGGGGCGTGCGGTGCATATAGGCAATTAGGCAGTGCCTACCTGATAAATGAAATGAGGTAGGCAGTAGGTACTTACAAATCTGTGTTATTGATAAAAACCACTGATTTTCATTAATAAAACACATTATTAAGTACCTTCTGCCTACCTCAAAATAAAAACAATGCCCGCCATTGAAAGAAATATATACTTTATTGCTAAGACTAAAAGTGTAAGTTACTTTAGCAACAATTTAGTAGTACCTACTAAGCCGGTTTGTAAATTACTACATCCATAATTTGATCAGTGTTCGAAAATAGGACCACAGAGTACATTATAATAATAATCAAAGAATATATAAGTACTACGTACAACAATATGATCAGTGAATATAATATAAATTCCATGTTAATTTATTGAATAGAACACAGTCCTGTTGTTTTCAGATTTTAAAATGTTTGAAGTACATGTAATTAGATAAAAACATTATTAAATTACCAAATAAGCTGTGGCGTTCCAAGAACACCAAAAGCATTGTTGTTGCTGATACATGAAACTGGTAAACATTGGGATCTATTTTATAAAATTTTCCTGGGACAGCAATTTTCCAGTTAGTGGAGAAATCCCCATTTGTCTCAAGTGAGAATATTGGTAATTGAAAAGGGTTGATAAGATAATTTAAAATCTGTAGTTAGTTTCTAGCGCGTAATATTTAATTAATTTAAGCCAAATGCAATTTTTATTGTAGATGTCTACAGGAAAAATTGCATTTGGGGTGTTGTTTCATTGAGGGTGCTGTTCGTCGACTCGACAATGAAAACTTCACAGAATAATTTTGGATATAAAAGACACTTTCTAACTTAATAATATTATAAACAATGTTTTTACCAAATGATATTAATTTGCTCATATAAATTATTGTTTCAGGAACTCCATGATAGATTTAGCAAGAAATTCTCTGATGCTTTCTAAAATGGCGGATGGTATGCATTTTTAAATTTTGTGTTTGCCTACAATACTTCCATCATTTGGAAAACATTTTTTTAAGTTACTAATTTTTTTATTTTCTGTTTTTAGAAACCACTCTAACTAGTATGGCAGCCTTTGACTTCAGTACACCGATGAATGTAGCTATTAATTATGATGACAGCGACGAAGACACCAAAGAAATTGTAACGTTATTAAGTGACGAAGATCAACATAAATGTTCTGATGAACAAAGCATTTTGGAAAAAAAGGCATCCAATCTCTTAAATAAAAGAAAAATTGAAACTAATGCACAAAACAACTCAAGTTGCGAAAACGTTTTTCCGGAAAATAAAAGAAGTCGCATTGAGGTCGATAATAAAAACAACAACAAACTTGAAATACCTCCTAATAAAAAATCTCCTACAGTACAGCATGATTCAAATTGCAATAATAATACAGCCCACTACTCTCCTACTTCTACTACTTGCAAATCACCCAATGAACAAAATAATTTAAGTAAAAGCGATCGTTCACTAAACAACATTGATGTAGATGTAATGAGAAAAGAATTTCAGGAAGTTCGAAATTACATTCATACACTCTTATCGACTGTGTCTGAACATTTAATACTTATAATAAAATCTTACATAGATCATTCGAAAATTGTAAGCGAATATCAAAATAGTCCCGGTGGCAATTTACGTATACAAGACTCAAAAGCACGATATAATCGATACAAAACCCACAATTTTCAGTTGTCTTATTCTGCGGTAGTATCAGTTATATTGGAACAAGAAAGCAACACCGAATTTATCGAAGCGTTCATGGATAATACCGCAAAAATTGCACTCAGTAAATATCAATTGCTTTACCCAGTACAGTACATAAAACCAGTTTTTTATGATTTGCTTTTCTGGGCCAAGCAAAAAAGGAATCTCATGAACAACAATCCCACAAATGATATTCAGAAAAGTAAAGAGGCCAACAAAAATAATACACTATTATTGAAACAATTATCTCAGCCCGCACTGGTACCACCGCCATTGAAATTACCAAAATCATCAAAAATAGCTAAGAACAAAGACAAAAAATACATATTGGACCGAATTTCAGATCAATCGTCTTCCCTGTCAGAAAATTCGGGTTATCAGGAACCACAATCCATCCCAATATTTAGCTGTGGTCCTCCAGACCGAGAGGTCGGACTCAGTATTCAGTCAAATTTGCTTCAAATTCAAAACCAACAAATGGCTCAAATTAGAAATATCCAACATCGTCCTCCACCACCTTCTTATTTTGATCCTCCTAACCACAGCCGGCTAGAAAACTATTTTCATAAAAATCAAAATAATCAACACGCCAATAATAATGTTGTAAATAATTTTGCTCCGAGTAGCAATATTAACATGGCTGTAGCTCCAACGGCAACTTATAATAGTAATTATCAAAACATACTTCATTCTGTGAATGATCCAAATAAGCAATGCTACGACCAGTTGAGAGGTTCTAATTCTTGGTACCCACCAAGGACATATTATATGGGTCAACCAAGCCAACTATTGCCATCATTTAGAGAATTCCGTGCTCATACTTGTACAAATGTACAGGAATCTAACAGCCATTATCAGCATCAATTTGTAGCCCTAGATAGAAATCAATCTTGTAATTTGGAAGATAGATATGTACAGAATGTACAAAATACGAGTATATCACCAAAGAGTGTTGTAGAGAATGGCCGTTCTATTTCGACCGATAGTGGCTTTGCAAGTCCTTTGCAGTTTAATACTGGAGGTGACAAAACGGTACGTATATTGGTAATTTTATAACTTGCAAAGTAATATTTATCATTATTCATATGTAAAACTATTAAGTTGTACATATGAATAATGATAAATATTACTTTGCAATATTAATATTTTTTTGGTCCTCAAGTATAGTCTGTTGTGTATTAACACAACAGACTATACTTGAGGACCAAAAAAATAATAGGTGTGGCATTCTTCTTCATACGAATCCTGCAGATATTGCAATTTTTTGGGTTACGATTTAATAATTAAAAATTAAGATAGCGGGCAATCTATATTTGCATTACACAATTCCATTCCATGCCATTAAATGATAACCATTAATTAATATACTTAACTTACAATTTGTGATTTGTTCTTTACTCTTTCTATAAGTTAAACTGAATAAATCTTTTCAGCCTGCGGAGTCAGTCGAACATAGTACTCCATTCGCGCCCTTAATAACTCATGTGACGTCCTTAAATCCTAATGTCGTACAAATTGCTAAAGGATCCTGCCACGTGTGTGGGAAACCCACGAAGACAAAATGCATGGGCTGCTACCAGATCTACTACTGCAATTACCAATGCGCGGTGCTGTTATTATTAATTTTCTTTATAATTTCGTAGTTAAGTTATCATAATATAGTTTATAATGAGGACTATCAAGAATATCCTGCTATTTTGTAGAGTTGGAATTTAAAAACCGGCCAAGTGTAAGTCGGAATCGCGCACGAAGGGTTCTGCACCATTATCTTTGCAAACGAGCAAAAAAATTACGTTTGTTGTATGGCAGCCCCCTTAAACATTTATTTTATTCTGGTTTTCAGTATTTGTTGTTATAGCGGCAACAGAAATACATCATCTGTAAAATTTTTAACTGTCTAATTATCACGGTTCATGAGATACAGCCTGGTGACAGACCGACAGACAGACGGAAAGTTGAGTTTTAGTAATAGGGTCCCGTTTTACCCTTTGGGTACGGAAGATTTAACAACTTATGACATACTGAGGTATATGTTGATAGCATCCGATAGAAGTCTATACCGGATGTTTATGAAATTTCATACCTCGACTTCAAGAGAATTGTAAAGCTTGTACATTACGGGTGGTCGACAATACAGCTTAGTTTCGTCTTTCTGAATCATCACAGAAACATAAGCTTTGAAATATGATAAGTGACTCGAGTCATAAGTTGATTGTAACTAGACGCATCTATAAACTTGGTTTATTATTATAACATCTTAGGTGTACTTAAATAATATCTTGAACATATCTTAAATTAACGTATTTATTTTCTGATAGATATAACTCTAAAATAGCACTAAAAGAATAGCATACAGACAGTGTGTTGATTTCCCTGTACATATACATTTTTTAATACTTTTTTATTATTATTTCAGAACGCAGATTGGAGTCGTCACATGTATTTCTGTAAAAAAAACACAGAAGCACAACGAAGTTAACTTGGTTAAATTATCTGTTTTTATTACTTTACTGTACTTACCAAATAAATATTTTATATTTTGTTATTCGCGTTGATTTAATTACAAACGTCCCTTAACAGATAATCAAAACTATGTTTATTTCAAATAAACAGATACCCACGCACTAGTGAGCAGATTTAAAACAGTGAAAACTTTATTATCTTTTTTTTTTATTCTGCCTTTTTATTATCTGCCTGTTTATATGCTAAGTAATAATTTTATTTAAACTTCATTCAGTTATTTTCAGCCAAGTGCGAGTCGGACTCGCGCACAAAGGGTTCCGTACCATTATGTATAAAAGACAAAAAAATCACGTTCGTTGTATGCCCCGTTAAATATTTATTGTATTCTATTTTTTAGTATTTGTTGTTATAGCGGCAACAGAAATACATCATCTGTGAAAATTTCAACTATATAACTATCACGGTTCATGAGATACAGCCTGGTAACAGACAAACAGACGGACAGCGGAGCCTTAGTAATAGGGTCCATTTTACCCTTTGGGCACGGAACCCTAAAAACTATAATAATTTGTTATTAGAAGACAGCTTACAGCTTCGTGGCTTGCTTACTAAGATAAGCAAGCTTAGAAACTATCTTTTATTTAAAGCTTTAGTTTTTTTGTTATTCGTTATGCATGCTGAACTACCGATGATGATGCGGGCTGGTTCAAAACGATGACGTTGAGTGCCTGATAACGTCACCCGAGCCTTATCGCCCGGCGCGGCGCCGGACCACATTGCCAGTAAAAAACTTTTTGTAGACAGTGTTTCTAAGAAACTAATCAGTATCGAATGCTGTTTATATGTAAGCACGTGTGTTTGTATTCGGTTTTTTTGTTAGAGATTCTTTTAGTTGTGCATATAAGGTCGCAAAAAATGCTTTATGGTGCAACTTAGTTTTTTTTTTTTATAAATTAGATTGTTATTTCTACTTCTCATGATAAATAATTATCTTTACCTCAGTCCTGATAAGCTATTGCATCAAAATTGAACTTTGAATTGAAACTTTTAAGCTCAGGATCGATCAATACAAGAATTGATGCGTCATTGGCGCGGTCAATAAATTGGTAAGAACGTGCAGGTTTTGTCACGATGTTTTGCATTATTTCAATTACACATTGTGTAGATCTTGAGAAGCGTGCCGATCCAAAGAAATTCCTTGCACGGATTTCTTTGGATTGGCACATTTTTATTTAGATGAATTATCAATGTATTGTATTGTTATCTATGCATATAAGTACTTAACATGTGTATATCTATCGCTATCGATATATTCCATTTTTTTTTGTTACACTACCGGTACCATCATGCCATGACGGTCTGGCCTATCTTGTATTCATAAGCAGTAGGCAACGCTGAAGCGTTCCGACATAATAGAAACAAATAAGTAGGCCAAATCGAGCACAGAGCGAGCGATATTAGCCTAAACACGTGGGCTGTCGCTTATAGTTTATTCAACCGGCAAAAATGCATAGCCAATATCTGAACAAAACAATTTTACCCAGTAGGGTAAGCATCAGGGATCTATAATACAAAGTTTTCAGGAGCTGACAATTTTTTGGCACTGTACGGAATCTTCTCCACGCGAGTTCAACTCGCACTTAGCCGGTTTCTAAATAAAGGATTGTCACTAGATTTTTTCTATGTACCGACTTTTTTATCCTAGTCCCGCTTTTTTACGTTTCAGTCCCGATATTAGAAAATCGGATCTGGCAACGCTAGTGTTCCGAGGTAGGTTTTATGTTATTACAAAGCCAGCATCATGGAGAAACAAGCTAGCAATAAGCCGCTTGTCGATGGGTTTCGGTAAACGGCGTACGTCACATCATCATCATCAGCTTTGGGAAGTCCACTCCTGATAGGCCTCCCCTACAGAATGTCACAGCAAGCGGCACTGGAGGCGTATTTCTACACTGGAACGTTTCAAAAGTACCCCTCCTGGGTCGACTGGAATTTTAAAACGCCTAGACGTATTGAAGAACGTCAAATCTCGTATTCAATGCGGCGGACTTTCATTCAGGCATATAGCAATCCGCCGTATCGTTGATCCACCGTGTTGCAAAACGCCTCCATTTTGTAAAACAGCTAGTTGTTTGTAAAAGGACGAATTATACGATCCTGCAACTGCAACATATTATACGTACCTACTGCGTGCGGTGCAATGAGGAACGGTGTGGCCAGACAAGCTACATATCGCCTGTATACTGCGAATTTGCTTTGTGAACATCGCATCCAGTAACGATGGATATCCTTAACGTAATACGGTGTACACCAGAGCATAATTTTTTGTCGTATCCGTTAATGAGGCTACTTTAAATATGGAGACCATGTGTGAACGGGCTGTTAAATCGTAAAAAAATCATTTATCTATGACAAAGGCCGGTCTGGAATTCAAATAGACAATAGAGGGGTAAGTTTTACGGACCCCGCAGTGCAAATGGTCGGGCTGCGCGCGCGGGCGTCCGGAAAGGGCAGGGCCTTACGCTTTTGAGACAGAGTGCATAATCCATTAAAGAAAGTGCCAAAGCATTAAAGAACTTTAAAAATGGGTAATAAATAGAAATGTGCAACCATAGAAATGACGGCACTGGAAACAAAAAGATAACAGTAAGTCAGACCGGAGTCATAGGCGCGGCCCATTTACGCTTCACGCTCCATTCAAATTCGAAATTTAACTCCATAAAACTCCATAAAATTACAAGAGGTCAGGCCTAGGACGTAGCACGCCAACCCGCTGCATTCTGGAACCATTGAAATTTCGGGTAGGTATAAATAGGGCTGACCTATGTAATCTTCTTTCGTTGTGTAATCAAACATTACAAGACTGGATGGATTTACTTATAATTAGTTAAGTGTTGTAAGACTTCTAAGAAATACGATTCAAAAAGATAAACTCAGCAAATGGTCACCGTTTGGGGATAGTATGCTAATTTCGCGCTGTGATCGCTGACGTTAACTGGAAATATGAACCTACCTAGTATAAACAAAGGAGTTATGGGCCAGCACAAACCTTAGTGCCAATTCCGGGAATTATCTTTCATAAGAAACATGAGTGGATTGTAATATGATCCGATTGACGTGTGTTGCAGCGAAGAGACTTAAAAAAAATGTATATCATTTTGGTGTTCGACTGTCAAGAGCCTTTATCTTGGGATCACGTGAAGGTTTCGAGGTTAAACTAAAACCATACTTACATTCAGGTCTACAGTCCCTAGAAGCTCTGAAAAAAGCAACGTAAAAAAAGATACAGTCGCAAAAAATGTATATTTAAGTTGACCTAAAACTATATTTTCAAATTTTATCCATAGAGAGTGAACCAGTTATTTCGTTACAAAAATTTGCACAAAACCTTTCTTTTTAATGGCCTACCATAAAACCTCATGAGTGACTCTGTCGTAAACCTTTTCGAGGTCAAGGTCTTTTACGTCAGCTTTATTCCTCTATAGTTATTACATTCGTGCACATCACCCTTGTGCTCAAAGTTGCACTATTTTGATTGGAAGTCGTGAAGACTAAAGCTGCTAACTATTTCCATCCCTCCATCCTTAACAGCTTCCATACTACTGGTATTCCATTCGGTTTTTACCTACCGCTTTCTCGCGTTTCATTCCATTTAACGCCCTTTCTACTTTTATACTATAATTAATCACCATTACTTATCTTATCATTTTCTTCATTTATGTATCAAACTTTCGAAATATGTAGTCCTTTTTTATGGAATAATCACACGAAATGACCATTCCTGTTTCATATTACGCATTATGTGTTACATCTATTTAATTGTCTTTTTTTCTCTAGCCTTAGTGACTTGTTGGACTATCAAGCGTACTGTAAAGATGCAGTAGTACCATTTTTTTAAAAAAGTAAGAAGTTTAAACGCTTGAATGCCAGTGACCATACAAAAGCGCGCGGATGACCTCTAAAAATCGGAAATACCTACATGTTTTTCATGAAATAAATGTTACTAAAACTTATTAAAAACATATATACTTTTACAACCTTGTTCTGTGTAAAAATTGTAACGAAATAGTTTGTGCCGTTTGAGATAAATGTTGCAATTTATGAAAAAATAGACACTTTTTAGGGTTCCGTAGGGTTAAACGGGACCATATTGCTAAGCCTCCGCTGTCCGTCTGTCCTTCTGTCCGTCTGTCCGTCTGTCCGTCTGTCCGTCTGTCCGTCTGTCCGTCTGTCCGTCTGTCCGTCTGTCCGTCTGTCCGTCTGTCCGTCTGTCCGTCTGTCCGTCTGTCCGTCTGTCCGTCTGTCCGTCTGTCCGTCTGTCCGTCTGTCCGTCTGTCCGTCTGTCCGTCTGTCCGTCTGTCCGTCTGTCCGTCTGTCCGTCTGTCCGTCTGTCCGTCTGTCATCAGGCTGTATCTCATAAACCGTGATAGTTAGACAGTTGATGTTGATGTTTACAGATGATGTATTTCTGTTGCCGCGATAAAAACAAATATCTTCGCTTTCGCTGCCCTATAACAATAAATACTAATAAACAGAATACAATAAATATTTAAGGGGGCTCCGCTACAACAAACGTGTTTTTTTTTGCCGTTTTTTTAGATAATGGTACAGAACTGTATATGTATGTATATGTACTATATTCAAAAGCAAATAAATGATTCTTGATTCTTGATTCTTGAACCCTTCGTGCGCGAGTTGCACTCGCACTTGGCCGGTTTTTGTGTTTATTTTAATCCAAGGGAGTTAACAAAAATGTTGTTTGATGTTTATTAAATGATCTTCTAGCATATTGTATTTGAGTTTTATGATTCATGAAACATTTATACTGATAATTTGATTTTCATATCCGTGTTTTTGGCGTTTAAGTCATGTTATGAATGTATACTACAAACACTATAAGTTTTAAATGAACGTAGATGGAAAGTAAAAACACTAGACCCAGAACCAAAATCAAATTACTCTGGATCTATTAATAACCAAGTTTTGGTTCGCTACTTCAACATGTCATAAACATGTTTTGCCTTCGTCATAAAGTTTCCAAAATATTACCGTTTAGATTAACACAGAATCCACTTAAGAATGTGTGGAAAGTAGGCACATAATAACATAAAGCTCTTTTAAATAATTTATTACGGTGTTAAATTATGAAATATTTTAAACTAGGACACAAGTCATTTGAGTAAAGATCGAGAGCATAGTTAAAAACCAGACACGTGTATTGAATTTAAACCTCAATACCGTAACAGTGAGCAAAAAATCACAATAATAACCCCTACGGTTCGGTCAGTATCTGCTGTGCTACCTACTTGCTTGAGACAACAAAAAGGCTATGCAAAGGTATGCATACTTTTTACGAGCGAGGGTACGTAGAAAAAATCAGCATTTTACGACCACGACATTGGCACAGCCGCCGCTATACGTAATTTGTGATATTGGCCACGACGACACATCGCGTCATAGAAAGTGTAAATGGTGGCAAAACTGACAGTTAAATATCAACTTAGATTCTCTATTCACGGTAACTATGAAACAAAAGAGGATTTCTGAATTATTGTAAGTCACGGAAAAAACGGCCAAGGGCGATTAGAACTCGAGCAGCGAACACCTAAGTTAGTAGGCATTTAATTGAATGCTCTAAGGCATTTAAATAGTTCACCCACAACGGAGATCGAGTCTTCTCGAAGATGTTAACTAAAAATTCTCATGTAGACCACAACGGGAATCAAGTCCTGAAGATGTTTGATGTTGAAGATCTGTTTCCGAGATTGTTATTTTTTGGGATTTACCTACATTATATTTTACCATTTTAAGGCTTTTCCTTTATTTATTTGACAACCACCTGAAGGTTTACCATGAGCTTACAAAAAAAAACCATTCAGTTTCCGGGCAGTTCAAAAGCAGGCCTGCTCACAGAAATATATAACTGTGGACCTGCTTTATGAGCTCATGGTACGGTCCCTGGTATAGCGGGTCGCGTTTCGGACCACGGTTGTGGGTTTGAATCCCGCAAAGCACGAGCATGTATGTTTACAAACGTATTTTTAAGTATGTTTTAGAACGTTATCTAAACCAACGCCATTGTACAGACAACAGCACGTCATGGTATCCAAAAATGACAAATTTCTTCAAATTGAAAAAAGCAAAGTTTATTATTCATAGGGGAAATTGGACATCTTTGCTAAGATTGATGCTAGGTAATTGTGGAATGGTAATGTGTATAATTGTGGGTCATAGGCAAGTACACTACATTACTATATATTCATTAGGGGTTTTTTTTTAATTTGTTTTTATTCTTATTCCCACTGGCATGGGCACCAGTGCCTTTTCTTCATTTTTATTCTTTTCCTTTGCTATTTTGTATTTATTTTATTAATATTTTTACATGTTTATAATGCTCAATTGTATTTTCAGAATATCTACCTTCTTTTATTTCTCTTTTAATGATTTCTTTCCTTTAGATACACTTTCTCTTTTCTGTTTTTATATGCTTCTTTTTATCTTATTTTATTTCTTATTTATGTTATCTATTATAATTTTAACTGATATTATTTCATGTTTATTTGCTATTCTCTACTTTTTATTTTGCTTCTAATTTCTACTTATTCCTAACTTGTAATGAATACTATAATTATATTAATCTTTTTAGTTTTCCTTTTTTAAAATATGCTTTTTCTGTTTTCAAATTTAATACTAGTTTATTGTTATTATTATTTATGCTATTCTTTATTTTCTCTTTATGTCAAGCCCTTTTGTGTTTATTTTTTTATCTACTTCGAAAGTGTACCTATCTATCCTTTTTAGTTTTGGGACGTTTGTTTATAGGAGAAGAAGTGTGAAAGACACTATGCCCGTGCCCACGTTGCCTGTTATACCCGTCATTTGTTGTGACTAAGACGTGAATACTAGAAATTGGCCGGATGCTGATTAGGCTTAGTCAGTCCTTTGTTTTAAAGTGCTTACCATATTTCTTTTTAAGAAGTCATAAACAATTTATTATTTTAGTTGTTGTGGCTAAGACGTGAGGCGTTTACCAATAATTAGCCGGATGCTAATTAAGCATAATTATTTGTTTAAAGAGAGGTATTTTTAAAATGTGTGTGACCACGCGGGCCCAGTGCGGATTGGTGGAGGGTTGTTGTAAGGCCAGTGACTAAACCTTACTGTCAGATGTAATCAAGCCGCCATGAGGCCTCTGACTAGGCTTCACGACTAATGTAATATCACTTGGATATTAGCCGGGATCTTTTAACGTGCCTTCCGAGGCACGGAGATGCTCGTGATAAATGTCACTAAATATGGACGGAATGGTCACTCATACACTCCTCACTGAGCTAACTAACTGTAGCACATAAAATGCTATAAAAGTAAAACAAAAATATTTAATTATATTACTAATAAAACGAAATTTATGTTTACATGTAAATTTTTTGCCCAAAATCTTTGTCTAAAACACAAGAAGTTAAAACTGCTTTAGTACATTCCTGTCTATAATAAGCAAACAATTCATCCATTATATTAAACTTAAAACAACAAAACACAAATTGTAGATTATATACAGGGGGTCTAGCGCGAAATGTACCATCCGAATGTTCGCATCCAACCGATCCCCGACCGAAGTTTCGATTGGAACCTTAACGCGAAATAACATCGAAATCGCGGAGTTCCATCGTGGCCACAGACAATTGTAGAAGAGTATCGGAATTTATTGATAGTAAATAAATTAAATAAATACTAATGCGTAAACATGGTTTCTATAAACAGAAAAATGTTTATTTCTATCAATTTTAGATATTTAAACTAAGAAAATTGCATCATTCCAATTGTTTATGACATTTAGAAAAATAAATGCTGAACACATGAAATGTCATTGCTTGCTTATTGATTTTAATTTTTTTTACAAAGTTAAGTAATCAATAGAAAGCACAAAGTTAGGAAACGTTTGTTTATAAAAACATTCTTTGATAATATACTTATTATCAAGGTAGCGACGCGCTGCCGTTATACGTAATTTGTGGTAGCGAGGTAGTTTGTTTGGATGTTCCAATCATAGACTTAGCATTCGCTACGCTCTTAAAGACTGACAAATCGTGGAAAAGAGACATCTTAACCTTGCGGGCACCCTACAAGATAGAAAAAGACAGATGTCAATGTACCTATGTGACACAAAAAATATATTTAACTGACTTTATATAATCTCAATTTCAAACGTCAAAATTAATTTTATCAAAATATACAAAATTACAAACGGAAAACTTATTTAGATATTTCTGTAGACATGGGGGTCCTGTTCAATTATAAATTGTGATGTGACAAGAAGATTATAACCCTAATAAATACACATTTCACAGGTAAATACATTTTTTGATGAAAATATTTTGAAACAAATTTGTGTCTAATTCCTAATAATAATCGACAAGAAACTTAGATTTTACAAAAGAATATGAACTTTGTTTGTTGTGTGTTTGTGTATTTCGTAGTTAAAGGCATAATCACAATAAATATTAGGTAAAATTGTAAATTGTATGTTTACACTAGGGATTGAACTAGCAGTGACGTCATAAGTATCGATAAAATATCGACAGCCATTTGTGGGTATACAATATTTTTAGCGATTACTAAAAAAAGATTTATCATGTTTGTTTACAAAAAAAACACTCCAATGCTGTTATTTTGTAATAACATTATGAGCTTTTTGTTTTATTTTTAGTTTGACGACCTCCGTGGGCTGAGAGGCGAGCATGCTGGTCTTTAAATGGCGCCGCCCCATCTCTGAGGTTCTGGGTTCATTCCCCGGTCGGGTCAATGTAGAAAACGAACATTTCTATATTGGCCCGGGTCTGGGTGTTGTGGTTGTTTCTGATTTCTTTAACACAATGGCTTTAGCTTCTTACCTTAGGATCAGAATAATGTATGTGATGCTGTCACATGTTGTATGTATTCCTGTTAGTTTCGTTTACAAACAAAACGAAGTCGTGATGGGGCGAAGCCAGTAGTTTCTTGAAAAAAGTTGTTTGTTAATATCAGTATAAACAAACAAGTTTTAAACTATAACAAGATTTTCTTTTAAAAAATGTGCCATTACTTCCCACCTGCAGGGCAAAGAGACTATGTTTGTTGTTGTCCACTTAACTATGTTTGTCGCCATTTTAGGGTTGCGTAGTCCTTACAAGGAATCCTTATAGTTTGGTCATGTCCGTCTGTCTGTCTGTCCGTCCGACGTTTTACTTAGAGACTGTTACTTTGTGGAAAAATGTATATCTAGCTTGCCGACAAAGTTGTAGAACAATTTTTTTAAATTTTTTTTTTAAGGTAGCTCCCATATACGTAACGTGAGCATATTTTTTTTTCATCCTCTACCACATCGTGTGTGGTATTGTTGAATAGGTTCTTCAAAATTACTTTAGAGTAACTTAAACTATTTTTCGATTTAGGGATACACACAACACAGAACCACCTTCTGTAAGTAGTATAATATTAACTCTGTGATAATAAGGAATATGTTGAAGTGAAATTATGATAT
This sequence comes from Anania fuscalis, assembly GCA_950371115.1. Lineage (NCBI taxonomy): Eukaryota > Metazoa > Arthropoda > Insecta > Lepidoptera > Crambidae > Anania > Anania fuscalis. The sequence goes on along the minus strand of OX493335.1, from coordinate 10,803,396 downwards.
GAAATTGTTTTAAATAGGTTACATATTTAATATTTGAGCAGACAACCTGGTAAAGGTTGGAGGACGACGCTGGATGCAGGTTGCTTCCAACCGGCCGATCTAGGAGTCACTGGGGGAGGCCAATGTTCAGCAGTGTACGTCCTGTGGCTGAAATGGTGATAATGATGATGACATATTTAAAACGACCGTTTTCTTATTTTCCATTATATAAACTTGTTCACAATATTCAATTACTAATTTTTCGATTTAATGCGAGTAAACTTGTTTTTCAGATTTCTCAGTTTCCAGACTGTAAAGTTTGCATAACAAAAATATGACCTTTTTTCGACCATATCTTAACTTTGCACATACAAGCCCAGAAAGCCCCCGTATCCTTTCCGTGATACTGATTTTCACCTCTATTTTGTTAAAAGATTAGGTTTAACTTTAGGTGCTTCAAGGTCCGCGGCGATTGTGACTTGTGCCAAATTAATTTGATGCCGGTTGCAATTAATCGTTAAAAAAATTGTGGCTTGAACAACACTACTACACACACACACACACATACGTGTCACATTTTTTGTATCATTTGCAATGAGCCTTTGTCTTTCTTGTACATTCTATATCTATTAGGGTGGTCCTTATTCTTGAGGAAAATATTTTTTTTCTTTAATTTCGGGGGGCACCACGTAATTTGGTTATATACCTTAAGAAAATATTACAGTAATTTTTTTGAATTTTTTTAATAACATTTAGAGGTCGCTACCAAGGTTTAAATTTTAAATAAAAAGCCAAAATTTGTTTTTCTCAGAATCCTTTATTTTTTTTAACCAGGTCTTAAAAATATTACACAATTTTTGTTGATGCTATGAAATAAAATAATCTGAATGATTTACTTTTAAGATGCAAGGGTTGACTTGTTAGTATTGGGATACTTTTTTCTATACTCTTTTACCAACAAAAGCAAATATTGCTTTTGTTCTTCATTTGTGGTAATTAATTTATTGTATTCTTCCATTAAAGCAACACCACGCTCAGCTATATCATTCACTACACGCAATGAATGAACAATATTTTTGGCAGCTATATAATCAGGGTCTTCGTTCCAGGTTTCAACGTCTTTATAAAAAAAATCTGATGAGATACCTAGGACCTGGAAGAATTTTAAAGAATTACTGCTCACAAAGTTTTCTATATTTTTTTCGTGGATGGTCGCCATGTCAAGGTTTATTCGTTTTAAGCAATCATGTGTGCCTTCAATTTTGAGTGCTTCTACCATTTTTTTCTTCTCTTGGACTGAAAGTTCGTCATCGAAAAATGCAAGCGAAACCAGCTCTTCCGACAAATACCACAAGTGATTTAAAATCTTTTTCAGCGCAATAGTAGCTAGATTTTTGTTAACACTTTCAAAAGCTTTAAGGTCTTTTAATAATTGTAAGTCGTTTCTTGGTGCTGACTGACTGGTAGAGGCTTGAAACCAATATTTGATATAAATCATCACCGTGAAAATACATATTTCTCTCACAGCCTTTTCGTCCTTTTTCGTTAGCTTTAACTGATGCTTAAATAAATAAATTTTTAAACAGTACAAGGCTCTTGCCATCCATCTAGCTCGATGTAGACCAGCAGGTCTCCGAAATGAAACGCCTTTTTCAGAAACACCTCCTAAGAATATGATTGTAAGATTTAACATTTCTTTGTAGTCATCTCGAGGTTGATGTACTTGAAGTTGCTTTTTGGCAAAAGAAATCCTGTCTGCGGCCACTTCTGCAAGAATATTTGCCTCAGCGTCATCTGTTATTGTTTTGAAGTCGCTTTGGTCAATAGAGTCCCAACTGTTCTTAAATCTTTTGAATAATTGTATATCAGGACCACTAGATGGGGCAAGCGATTGATCCACTACACCTGACAACATAATTTCCATTATGTGGTGACGACAAGCAAACCAAAGCATATTTTTATTCATTTTGCGCTCCAAGAGAACGCATACTCCACTTCTTAAGCCGGTATTTACAGCAGTAGTGTCAAAACACAAACATTTTACTTTATCGCTCAAATTCCATGAATTTATAGCGTCGTAGACAGCCGACGCACAAGCTTCGCTTGTTCCACGTTCTAATTTTGGGACGGCGAGTAATTGATCGACTCCATGTCCTGATACCAAAATTGGCAGCCGATCTACAGTTTTGTGTCCAGTAATATCTTCTATAAGTTTACCGTCCCAATGAATTGTTAAAGACGAACTAGGTTTAAACTCGCTTTTGAGCGACTCTGCAACAGCTTTGCGATTTTTGACACGCTGCCGACGAATAGAAGATCTATTGACATTAAATTCTGATGGATCACAGCCTGCGCTTTTCAAAGTAGATGTCACGACCATAGTTGCTTTTCTGTCACTCAATTTAGAAACATCAAGACTGGAAGCTAATTGACTGTTAATAATATCTTTTCGAGCTCGTTTTTGAGGTGGTTGCATCTTCGTCAATTTTGATATAAATTCGGAGTCAGATGGAGTTTCTTCCCCACTTATTGTGGCAGACGATGACGAAATAAATGATAATGAAGACAATGAGCATTTTTCTGTTATAGACGAGATATCTTTGTTTTCACGCTCGCGCAATTTATCAAGCCGTTCTTTTTTCTCTTTTATTTTCTTACATTTGTTTAAACTTTTTCTGTCGACTGAACCAATCAAAAATTGGCGTCGATTTTGCCGCACTGCTAACAAAAACTGTTTATCTTCTTCTAAAGTCATAATATTTAAAGCATCACGATGAGCGATGTCAAATAAATCTTCTAACTTTTGTTGCCAGTTTTGTTCTTTTGTTTTCAATGCTTCTGAACGTTTTTTCTTGTTTTCTTTATTTTTTTTTAGATTCTGCCATTCTTTGAACAGCTTTTCAATTTTGCTGATGACATGTTTTTTTAATTGAATAGGTATGCCAGCTTTTTCCCACAAATTAATAACCCCACAAGCCGTCAAAGTCGCAGATTCACGAATACTTTTCTTTTCTTCATTTTTGTAGTAGAAAAAATATCGCAACACTTCGCCAATGGATGGTAAGGTTGATTGGCTTAATTCAGATAATAATTGACCGATAAGCCAAATCTCACTTTGATTTCTAGTAGTTATACTGAATCCGCTACTAGTAGACGCCATTGCAAATTGAAACACTTCACTGTAACTTTTACAAAAACAACACGTGCGCTCTTGTTGGTTAACAGAACTGAAGTGCGGGGCGATCGTAGTACAAATGAGGGGGTCGAGGAACGGAGAGGGGGGAGGGGGATTAGAAGGTATAGTCTATGCTAGTTTCACTCGCACGTAACATGTTATGTACCTAAATTTTAAATTAATGGAATCACCATTTAAGCTGTATTTGAACACTTTTTGTAAAAAATTGACAGCTGGTAGCGACCTCTAAATCTTAACAAAATCAAAAACAAAAAAACATTTATTTCGTATTTAGAGGTATATAATCAAATAAGAAAGTGCCCGGAGGATAATTCGAAAGTTGAAAAATAAGGACCACCCTAATATCTATGGTTCCAATAGTCTAAAGTTGTAATATTAACATCTGGTAATGTAGAGTTAAGGAGTGAAAATATTTTTGGACATCCCTATTTCCCATTCCGCTTCGCTTACTCGTTTAAGGTGGAAGCACTTCTATGAAATACGATGTTGTGGGTCGAGCGGGGTCCGTACGGAGTCTGTAAAGAATCCGCTGAACTCTGTGACCATCTTTGTTCTCTTTTGCTCCGCTCCGTACGCTCATTTAAAGTGGAGGCACTTCTATGAAGATTGCTGTTGCGTGTTAAACGGAGTTCATACGGAGCTCGCTCCGCTCGCAGTAGAAGGCGGACATTACACATTGTATGTATGATAAGGACCAAGTGATTTATGTCAAGTAAAATCGGGCAAAATGATTAATACTATTTTTCATCAAATTTAGTCATCAAGCTAGTGATAGACGAGAAATTTGATAATTTTGTAACATTGAGCTTCACCCACGCGGCATAAAACTAAAAGATTGGTTTTGGTGCTTAGTAAATTACTTAAGAGTAGGTCGCTACAATAAGTAATATATATTAATTATAAAGCTCAGGCAATTTAATTTTTTATGTTAATATTGCTTTCATGTCTATGTTGCTCTTTCGTATTCAGCATGTTTTATATGCCGGAACATTTATTACAATGCCCATTTATTTACGTAATTCGGGTAATACATAACGTCTGTAACAGTAATACACAATAATATTGTTACTAGTGCATTATAAAATGCCAACCTCATGGTTACAGTAACAAGTACAATGATGCCGCAATGTACAGTAATAATGACTCAGGGTTGACTTGATGTGTTGTCGCTTGTTGCTGTACTTTTTATCAATACGACCAGTAAACATTGGAAATTATTTAGAAATAGGAAACAAAATAATTGAATGGAAATAATAATAATAATCCTCTTAACCGAGTTCGGTTACGGCGACCACTTCTGCTGTCGTCCGTGTGCCCTAACATGGCTTACGTACCTAACTTTATTGACAAAGGTACGCGTAAATTGAGGACATGTTAGCAAACCGATATTAAAATTATAACTGATAGACGCAGGTGGTCGGGCTTTCAATTCATCGCGCTTGGCATCAAGATGAGCAAGCCGCCGGGATTCAAAGTCAGCGACTTTGACATTCACGCGTGTTCTCTACTCTCCACGGTTGGATGCTAAATCCTCCCAGAGAGAAGGATCTAAGTCACATCCCTACATATGGCGCTTCAGCACATCTTTGTACCTCAAAAGTTGTCCGCCATGCTTACGCTTGCCCTTCTAAAGCTCAGAGTAAAAGATGCGCTTCGCCACTCTCTCATCCGACATACGCGAAACATGGCCACACCAGCGAAGTTGTCGTCTCATAAGATACGACTCAATGCCACCTACATTAGCTTGTCTTAAGACTTTAGTATTACGCACACGATCGGACCAATGGATGTTAAGAATCCAGCGAAGACATTTTATATGGGAAAACGGTCTCGTTGGCAAAAGTGGCGTCGATACGGTGTCCATGTTTCGGCGGAGTACAACATATTAGGCAGCACGATAGCCACGTAAACAGCAACTTTAGTGACTAACTAAATGGAAATAAATAACTTTGTAAATGCATGTAATTTTGGGGTTTAGTTAGGTATATTTCACTTTCATTTGGTCAAATCATATCGCAAATTGTTGTTATTCTTTGACTAGCAGTTACCCGCGGCTTCGCCCGCGCTAATGTAGGTTTAAAAATAAACCAATGAATCGCAAATAATACTTCTAATATCATTGCTTATACCTAAGTGTCTGGTAAAGAGGCACTTAACTTAATTTTATTTTGCATTTTCTTCTCTACGAAACAATCTTGAGCCACGATATTTTGTCAGAAGTAATAGGTACCTACTAACTGACGCCGCTTTTCCCAGAAAAACAAATCGAGTGCATTGTGCATAAACATTATTTGCACGATACCCACTTTAAATAAAGCACTTTAACTGCTTGAGGTTTAATTTTAAAAAAAAACACCAAAATTAGCTTTCTTATAAAATATTGTAAATAAGCCATATAAAATTAAAGTTCCCTCTAAAAACTTACATCCCCTATGAATTTAAGCAATCCTTCTTTAGTGGATGCCTTCTTCCTTGATTAAGAGGAATACGTGTGCATAATTTTAAGTTTCTAGCCCTAAGAGTTTGCCTTGTGCGTTAATATAAAACTTTCATCCCCTATTTTACCCTCTTCGGGGTTAAATTTTGGAGAAGCCTGAAATACGTAACTCATTATTTTTTCCGTAGTCAATTCATACAAAATTTCATTCAAATATGTCCAAGGAATTAAAAGTTTTATTACATACATCAGCCGAAACAAAAAAAATATATCCTCATTTAAAACCAGACAAACTTTCATACAAAATGTCACCCTCTATTTTCCATCTTAAGGGTGGAATTTCCAAAAATCCTTCCTTGGTTGATAACTACACTGTATATTGTATCTATGAACAAAATTTCAAGTCGCTAGGTAGCGGTTTGGGCTATGGATATTCATCAATCAGTCAGTTTATGATTTCATGTATCATAATAGATATTTTATGCCCATTTTTACCCCCTTGAGGGTTAAAATTCCAACAGCGTTGCGTGAGTTTACAACCATAAGTCTAAATAACAGATATAGTGTTTTAAGCTTTGAAAATATATCATTAAATACAACATTTCTACCCCTTTTCACCCCCTTTAAGAGTTGTAATTCCAAAAACACCGACGGGGTGAGTTTTCAACTATAAATTCAGTGAATTTTACTTTAAAAATAAAGAACTTCAAATACAAAATGTTACCCCTTTTTTACCCCTTAAGAGTTAAAATTCCAACAACACCGATATACTTTGGGTGAGTCCTAACTTTACTTTGAAAACTAAGGTCTTTCCACAACTTCATCCCCTTTTTACCCCATATCGGGGGTGTTTTTTTATCAAAAACGCCGAGATTTATATAAATTAATTTTCATAATTCAGCCTAAACACAAAATTTGGAGATCCTACCTTTAAAACTGACGGGCTTTCATACAAACTTTGGACACTCATTTAACCCCCCCTCGAGGTTGAATTTTGAAAATTTCTTTCATAGTGCTCCCCAAGACCTTTGCAGAAAGCTACTTTGCAATTTTAAAATCTATAGAACCAGCGGTTTGGGCTGTGCTTTGATATGTCAGTCAGTAAGATTCTTCTTTTATATATTTAGATTAAAGATTTTTATGAATCTGTATGTATATTTATTATGGTTGAATTTTGGAAAACGCTGAAATACGTAACTCGTTATTTTTGCCCTACTCAATTTATACGAATGTTATTTCACCCGCTTGGGGGTTGAATTAAAAAAAAAACCTTTCTTAGTGGATGCCTAGTGCCTACGTCATAAAAGGAATACGTGTGTGAAATTTCAAGTTTCTAGCCCTAAAGGTTTAGCCTGTGCGTTTATTTAAATCTTTCATCCCCTATTTTACCCCCTTAGGGGTTGAATTTTAGAAAACGCTGAAACACTTGACCAACATTTTTTGCGTAGGCTCAATTCCTGCAAATATGTCCAAGGAATAAAAAGTTTCATACATTATCCCTTATTTCACCCCTTGGGGGTTGAATTTTGAAAGATTTATCCTTAGCGGATGTCTACGTCATAAGAGGAATACGTGTGTGAAATTTAAAGTTTCTAGCCCTAAGAGTTTGGGCTGTGCGTTTATTTAAAACTTACATCCCTTATTTTACCCTCTTAGGGGTTGAATTTTAGAAAACTCTCAAATACTTAACCTTCATTTTTGCCGTGCTCAATTTATACAAAATTTCATGCAAATATGTCAAAGAAATAAAGAGTTATATAAAATTCTTCCTAAGTGGATGCCTGCGTCATATACGTGTGCGAAATTTCAATTTTCTAGTCCCAAGGGTTCGGCCTGTGCGTTTATTTAAAACTTTCATCCCCTATTTAACCCTCTCAGAGGTTGATATTTAAAAAATCCTTCCTTATTGGTTGTATACGTCATAAAAAGAATACGTGTGCGAAATTTAAAGTTTCTAGCCCTAAGGGTTTGGCCTGTGCGTTTATTTAAAAAATGTATTCCCTATTTTTACCCTCTTAGGGGTTGAATTTACGAAAACGCTGAAATACGTAACTCATTATTTTTGGCGTACTTTATTCATACCAAATTTCATGTAAATATGTTCAAGGAATAAAAAGTTTCATACAAACTTTGGATCCTCATTCCACCCCCTTTATTATTTATTATTTTTATTTCTAGTATTATAATGATGTGAATCACATTTAAGGCTAAACGAACTTAGCTTTTTTCTAACATACATAATATTGTCAAAAATGTATTGTGACGCTACTGTTAATATTTTAATATCTTTAAAGACCTCCCTCAGAGAGTCGCGAGGCCCAAGACAGTATATTGCACGTACAGCTCTTTTCTGCAACACAAAGATTGAGTCAATATCAGCAGCTGAGCTCCATAGCAATAGACCATACGACAACAAGCTATGAAAATAACTAAAGTATACTAGTCTTGCCGTTTCGACATCAGCTAAAAGCCTTATTTTCCTCACAGCATAAGCCGCTGAACTGAGCCTTCCTGACAAGGCAATTATATGGGGACTCCATTGCAGTCGGGAGTCTATTGTAAATCCCAAAAAGATTGTTGAATTGACTGCATCTATATGATCGTCTGACATAATAATATGCGTACTGACCTAACTCCCATTGGGCATAGTAAATTTGATAAGCTTTGTTTTTTTTGCATTAACTAACAGATTGTTAGCAGTAAACCATCGTACTACTTGAGAGAGAGCATCATTCACATCGTCAAAGGCAGCTTTACCTCGTGTCAGTTTTAAAAATTAATGATGTATCATCTGCAAACAATACTATCTCACAAAGGTCTTTAGTAAAGTAAGGAAGGTCATTTATATCGGGAATAATAAAGGTCCCAATATAGAGCCCTGGGGCACACCCATGCGTAATGGGGCCCCGGAAGAGTCAGTTCCATTGACATTAACTGTTTGCGTTCTATGTGTGAGGTATGACTGTAACAATTTTTCTGATTCATTTGAGACACCATAATGCTGTAATTTCATTAATAACGTTTTATTATGGTTAGGTATATACTACAATATACCTAAAACAACTACAGTAGAAGTAAACATGTTGATGGTTCAAAAGTACCACGAAATGTTGTCATAGTATCGCGTTTGACGTGCATAAATGATATTGGTGACGTTGGTTTCGTGCGCGCGCCGCGCGCCCGATACGCAGCGCCCCGGGCGCTTGTCATAACTACTGCCTCCCTTATAGGTATTCAGAGAAATTGATTTTTTTATCGGACATTTTTGACAATTTACCCATTTAACGGCCTTATTATTGATTTCCACAATTTTTTTTTTGTAACATTCGAGATAATAAAGCATAGTTTACACGATGGCCAGCGCTGGCAAAGTACTGGCTCGTGAAAACACTTTTGCGTGCAAGTCCAGCGCTGGCCGCCAGCGCTTGCAGCATGCATTGACTGTGTACGACTGGACTGCCATAAATTGATCAGCCCTCTAGAGTACAGAAATTTTCTTTACACGTGTCTTATTATCCGAATTTATTTTAGAGTGATTCAAACGTGTGGACATTACAATAAAATCACGATTAAACTGAATTCGTATGTATAAACGACACGTTCCAGCGCTGTGCAAATACATGCTGTGATGCCGACACTCGCGGCAGGGGTCCATATTGGGTTGCATAAATTAAAGACGCATACATTCAGGCTGCATAACGTTTTTTTGGCATTCTCTTCGTTTCGCATAACGTGCATACAGAATAAATCATTAGGCATAATTTATTTCCCCATAACTTTTTTTATAATAATGATACATTCTGTCAAAAAAGTTTCGGGAATTGATGATTTGTTTATGGTTCCCAATTCAAAATTATATATTTCTTGTTGTTTTTAGATTGGCACAACTGTTTTCCATTTTGGCGCGTAGTTTGAGTTACATCTGATAATTAGATTAATTATAGTATTGTTTTTAGTTATACCATATCTAGCGTGTATTGCGAATTTCATAATGGACAAAAACATCGAACAAAGAGTTTGTCTTAAATTTTGCATCGCCAATGGGATTTCGTGTTCGGAGTCTCTGAAAATGTTACAGAAGGCTTACGGTGAATTGACTTTATCAAAAAAACGTGTTTATGAGTCATACAAAGCGTTTAAAAGCGGTTGAAATGTGATGGAAGATTTGCCTCGCTCTGAAAAGCCATCAACGTCTGCTACTGAAGATAACATCGCAAAAGTAAAGGAAATAGTGACTAAAAATTCTCATTCAAGTTTGAGAGAGCCAGCCCAGACCGCTAAACCTAGAGACTCGAAATTTGGCACATAGATACCTTATACAGTGTAGGCATCCACTAAGAAAGGATTTTAGGAAATTCCACTCTTACAGGAGTGAAAGGGGGATAAATTTTTATATGTAGTTCTATTATTTCTAAGTAAAAATCACAAAAAAAAAAAATAGGCTTACGATTGATAACTCACAAAAAGTATGGTGTTGTTGAAATTTCAACCCTTAAGGGGGTGAAGTTCTTTATTGTCGAACTAAAATTACTGATTTTATTTTTTATTTATCCCATACTAATACAACCTAAGTTTTTAGCGGGCACGTGCGCGTGATGACGTGTGGTAAAAAAGTAATTTTAAAAGTATTTTAGTGTAAAAAGGTTAGGTTAGGTTAGGTTAGGTTACTTTAAGGTTGGGTTGCTCCATAGTATCAGTTAAAGTTAAGGTCAAAGTCAAATTTAACTTTAAAGTTATAATAAGTAGTAACAATAGTATTTCATTGTAATTTGAGCGTGTAACTTGACGTGAATTGAAGTGATGTACTTGTAGGCGCGCGAGCGAACAATGGCAGTTTTATTGGCCGATAAGAAATAATGTAAACATCATAAAACACCGGGTCAGCATGTAAGTAGTTACTTTGTTTCAATAGCTTCTCAGAAATGTAACGCAAACCGTCCTAAGTGTAAACATCTGGCCTCACGAACAATAACAAAGCGATAAGCGCCGAGCGCAGCAAAAAATTAACGGTCGGTGTCAAGTGGCTCCCGCCAGACGTCACGGGGCCGGAAGTAGGTTTCCGATTCGGAAAGGTTAAACCTTGCATGGAATTGCTAAAAACAAAATTTTCAAAGTTTCACCTTCCCATTTATCTATCCCTGCAGCAATCGGACAATGTATAATTATATAAAATGGCAAACTGACTGACTAGCTGATATATCAACGCGCAGTAACCACTGGACCTAGGGACTTGGGATTTTGCAAATGAATAACTTATAACTACCTAAGCAAGATTTTTTGGAAATTGTGGGATTAGAATAGGTATATACAAACTTCAATCCTAACAAATTTTAGGCGTAAGTGACTTTGTTTGTTGATTGTTTGTTACGCTTTCACGTATTACAACTCTACCAATTATCATGAATTGTAACACAGATGTTGTCTACGGTTCAGAAAAGAACTATATCTAGAAAAGTAGGGTTTCCTCGGGATTGAAAAATATCTATGAAATTGTCGTCCGGCATAACAACTCGGCTTACTGGACGTAAATAAATTGCAATATGATGCCTGTACTGAAAAACGAAGGAAATCTAATATCCCTAATAAAATTTAAAAATTGAGAATTATGTAAGGCAATCTGAAAATAATTACCAACTGTAAGCTAATTCACCTTTGTCTATAAACTGTTATTATATGGTTATTGTCATAACATCTTACTAAAATGTCTTTTATGATTACTACTTAAGTGACACTGCAATGAGCACGTCATTTTAAAACGCGGTATATTTTTTATGTTATCAGACTAATAAAAAGTGCGTCGATGTTTTGCGCTACAACCTATACAATACGTACGTAATTTAAGCTTAGCGATTTGCTCAAAACATTATTTTTACGGTTTAGTTAAGTGCGTCAAGTTTTATTTTAATATTGTAATTGGATTATGTTTAAAGTTTATATTGTCCCTTATTTTTAAAGCTAAATTAGCGCGAGCGTAGCCGCAGGTAAATGCTAGTTTTAAATATTCAATTGGGTATAAAACATGCTGCCGCTCGGCTAGTCCCAAAAGACCTGAATTTTCTCCAAAAACTCAATCGCAAAAGAGTCGCTGAGGACATGCTAGAACGAGTCAATTCCGACCCAACATTCATGAAACGCATTGTTACTGGTAAGTGACGAGACGTAGGTTTACTTTCGTGTTTGACATGCAAACTAGTCAACAAGCTTCGGAGTGGCGCCTTCCAACTGAACCGAAACCGGAGAAACCGCGCCAAACTCGATCGAAAGTCAAAGTCATGTTGACTGTTTTCTTTGACTGTCGCGGTGTTGTGCACTCAGAATTCTTGCCAGAAAGTCAAACGATAAAAAAAGAGTATTATTTAAGCGTTATGCGGCGTTTAAGATAGCAAATTAGACGAAAAAGGCCAGATTAGTAGAATGAAAATTCTTGGATTTTGCACAACGATAATGCGCCTTCCCACAAGGCCATCATTGTAAACGAATTTTTGACCAAAAACTCAACAAATACCACTGAGCAGCCACCTTATTCACCAGATATGGCTCCAGCCTACTTCTTTCTTTTTCCTAAACTCAAATTACCACTTCGTGGCACCCGGTTTTATTCGGTAGAAGACATAAAGGAGAATCCACGGCGATAACTGAACTCGATTCCGGAAAAAGCGTTTAAAAATGTTTTGATGATTGGATTATTCGTTGGCGTAAGTATCGCTTCTGAAGGAGCATACTTTGAAGGTGATAAATAAATAAATTTGGATGAATAACTAACATATTGTGTATTATTAAACTTTTCCCGGTACTTTCTTGACAGAGTAGTATATCTGCAGAAAATGTACATGCATATTTTTTTATAATAACGTTTACTAATTATAACATTTATTGGCATCTCACCCTATGGCATAAATATTACAAGTCATATTTTAGAATACCATAATGTCAACAATATTATTGTAAATAAATGTTTATATAATTCCTAAGTACAAGTATTAATAAATTTTCTCATGATTTTATGCGGGTTAGTAAGCGCTCGGCGGCCGCTGCCGCAGCACGCTCACTACTCTCGCTGCGCTCGCTCCGTTCGCTCGCCTTCGCGCTGTGTGTGGTCATTGTTCTAACCTAACCTAACCCAATCTATTTCAATCAATATTAGTATGTAAATAAAATTATATACAAATACAAATACAAATATATTTATTTGCTGTATATATTAACAGATATTGGTTGGGCACTTTAAGTGACCCAAATTAATTTTTAAAATATTCATTACTAAACCTAAGTAATAGGTAATTTCTTTAATAATAATTTATTATTTTCAAATGGTTTCTATAAGTTAGTATCTGAGGCTATTTGGTTCACGCGCCAAAGGATCGCGCTCTTGAATTCGCTGAAACTGGCAACACTGGCGCCGACCATTGCATTGATTCCTAACCTTTACGACATGTAAACCATTGATCTTTAATGAATTAGCTCAGCGTATATCCTCTTGGGATAAGCTTCTTAGGATTGTCGTTTATTCCTTCGTTTTATAAAGAAAGTTTCTTCTTCTTCTGGCACAGTCAATAATCTTATGACTGCAAAAAAAGCCGTTATTCGTTCTGTTCAAAGAGTTCACTTTGCAGAAGATATCAAAGCTCTTAATAAAGATAAATTGCCTTCAAAAAAGCTGCAAAGCTTATTCGTGTTTCTTGACGAAGATGGGCTGTTGCGCATAGGAGGTAGACTTTCTAATTCTGACTTGTCATTTGAGGCTAAGCATTGTCATTTGAGGCTAAGCATCCTCTTTTGCTCCCTAAGCATGACCCAGTGGTGGATCTTTTAATTGATCATTTTCATGTTATGAACAGGCCCAGGTCTGCTTATTTCCATTTTGCGCCAACGTTTCTGGATATAAGACACCAGGACCGTTGTAAGGGCTAGGGTGCGGAAAAGCAACTACTGCTTTAGAGTAAACCCATCACACCCCAAGCCCATGATGGCAGATTTGACGTCATATCGTGTTTCGGAAGCTAAAGCCTTTGTTCATACAGGCGTTGATTACGCAGGCCCTTTACGTATAACGCTTACTCGTAGAAGAGGACAGCATTCACAGAAGGCATATATCTGCTTATTTGTCTGCCTTGTAACTAAAGCCATCCATATCGAGTTAGTCTCGGAGCTAACTTCGGATGCCTTTTTATCTGCATTTAAGCGGTTTATTTCTCGCCGTGGCCCTGTCTCATGCTTATACTCCGACAATGGCACCAATTTCGTAGGTGCAAAGGCACAATTGGATAATATCTTTCAATTTCTGATTGACTCTGAATTTCAATCTCCTTTAAAGCAGGAGCTTAGTACACGCCGAATAGAGTGGAAGATGATCCCACCCCGGAGCCCACATTTCGGTGGGATTTGGGAGGGGAACATTAAGAGCTTAAAAACTCACCTTCACCGTGTGATAGGAAATCAGCTTCTCACTTACGAGGAGTTGCAGACAGTATTGGTTCAGATAGAGTGCATTATGAACTCTCGCCCAGTTACTGTTGTGTCTTCTGATCCTTCACCAGAAGTTATAACCCCTGCGCATTTTTTAATGTCAACCCCATTGCAGTACTTGCCTGCCGTGGACTTGAAAGACGTGCGCATTAATCTTGTTCAACGCAAGCAATTATTAGATAGTATGGTTCAGTCTTACTGGAGAAAGTGGCGTTTGGAATATCTGCACACGCTGCAAGTCAGACAGAAGTGGACCTCTCCTGACCGTCCCATAGAAATCGGAACTGTCATACTTGTTGGACAGGATGATTGCCCTCCTTTAAGTTGGCCATTAGGTGTAATCACGGAAATTCATCCCGGTTCTGATAGAGTCGTTTGTGTCGCGACGTCTCGACTGTCCGTCTGTCCGTCTGTCCGTCTGTCCGTCTGTCTGTCTGTCTGTCTGACTGTCTGTCTGTCTGTCTGTCTGTCTGTCTGTCTGTCTGTCTGTCCGTCTGTCACCAGCATGTACGGTATTTGTATTTGACAATACTAAAAACAGAAAACAATAAATATTTAAGGGGGCTCCTATACAACAAACGTTATTTTATTGCCGTTTTTATAGATAATGGTACGGAACCTTTCGTGCGCGAGTCCGACTCGCACTTGGCCGGTTTTATTGGTTTATTTCACCCGAAAATTCGTCGTTTTGTAAACGTCGTTCATCTTTATGATGCGCTCAGTGCATTGGAAGCATCGCACCGTGTCCTTTTTACCCGACTGCCAACGAGGGTTATTAAATAATGTAATTATGGCTCCTACGAAATGTTTACGAAGTTAAGGATCACAGGACAAAACTTCTTGATTAGACTGGTTCACCGCACTGTAGACCACATCGTTGCCTAATATACCATACAAAAAATATACAATTTGATACCCATTTAAGCGATGGTATTTAAGAAAGACAACCTACCAATTTCACGACAAAATATTGTGAAATTCGTAATCAAAGGAGGTCTCGCAAACAAATTAATAGACGGCTGCCAAATTAGTAACGACGAGCAAATATTTATAAACAATAAGACTAGATATTTCTCCAAATGATATAATTTACATCGAATTTATGGTTTATTACATTAAAGGACGTGAAATTGGGAACTAATTGCGAGCTTTGCGAACGTTAAAATTCAAAGGTGAACAACAAAACAGATTATCTCCAAACATCTACATAGTTACAATTCCCAACCGGGAAGGTTATTAGTTCGAATTAATCACATAAGGTAAGTTGTTGCCTAGCACTATACCTTTTTGTAATTAGATTCCCTTCCTGGGCCAGTGGTAAACAACCTTTGATTCGTCGTACTATTTTAATTAATGTGGGTGGACATCCCACGCTGCGCTTGTCGGTGCGTGGCCACCATTCCAGAACCTTTAGTCGTCAGTTCTAAATGCTTACTTAGATAGAGGTTACTGTTGGTAGGTTAAATTATAGCTTAAAAATTAATAACTTATTGTTGTGCGATTTAAATGTCCAAAATTTGCATAGCGATTAACCGTGATTACCGTTTTGAAATTTAATTGTATAAGCCTGATGATATATAACTCGAACATTCAATGTATTTCCTGTTAAGTTAAGGTAAAGGCACATTTTATTTTTTAGGTAACTAGTTGGATTTTTTGGTCAGGTCAGAAGCACACTAGAAATAATTAACAATGTTAAACTGTTTTTTTTTTGTGCTAAGCTCTTTCGTTACACCCGCGTGAAAAAAAAGTGTAAATTGTAAAAGGTTGTCTTAAAATTTAATATTAATTAATAAACTACATATTCCTATAACCACGTCCATTTGCTAGCTTTATTTTAAACTAGGCAAAACCCGCACTAGGGTGACTAGATAAAGGATAATTAAATACGTTACTAAACATTCATGACATAGGCACATAAGTACTGGTCGTGCTCATCACATAAATATTTGCCCCTTGCGGGTTACGAACCCGCAACCGCTGGGCTTTGTAGTCCTGAGTGCGAACCACTCTACACTGGTTAATTATAAGGTTTAAAAAATATCTGCCGGGGCTGCTATGGATGAAAGTTTTACTTATTATAGATTACGATAGTGAAGTAATTTCATCATCAATTCTAAAGATTATGCTTAACTTTGTTTAAAACCATCTAAACCTATACAACTAGCCCCCTTTCATTACAGATATATCTACATAAGATTTAATAAATACATTTCCCGCTCGCGCTCTTGTTAGACAGGTGTTTTAAACAAAATGATGCATGATATTTAGTATATTATTTTTTTAAGTTAAAAAAATAGCTGACGTCGCGTCCGGGGTATAAAATTTCTTTACTATCTTAATAAGAAATACCTACTTTCATCCATAGCAGCCGCGGCAGATATTTTCGAAACACCTTTTAAGGAGCGACCAGCTTAGTACTATTTCATTAAAATAAAAAATAAAAAACTATTTCAATTTTGTTACAATTTCCCGGCTAATTTAATATAAATAACCTGAGGTCGATGATTTTTTTAAAGTGTTATTTATCTTCAATTAAACCTGGCATGGAATTGCTAAAATCAAAAATTTCCAATCCTTCATTTCTTCATTCCTTCATTTTTTTTTTCACGTATGTGTATCTTAAATCGTTTTTACAGAACTAAGATTGTTTATCATCATTTTTAGAACGGCGCGGGACGCGGTCCAAATTTTGAAAGAAATAATTGGGTATGAAACATGTTGCCGCTCGGTAAGTCCCAAAAGACCTGAATTTTTCCAAAAACTCAATTGCAAAAGAGTAACTTATGACATGCTAGAACGAGTCAATTCCGACCCAACATTCATGAAACGCATTGTTACTGGTGGTGACGAGACGTAGGTTTACTTACGTGTTTGACATGCAAACTAGTCAACAAGCTTCGGAGTGGCGCCTTCCAACTGAGCCAAAACCGAAGAAACCGCGCCAAACTCGATCGAAAGTCAAAGTCATGTTGACTGTTTTCTTTGACTGTCGCGGTGTTGTGCACTCAGAATTCTTGCCAGAAGGTCAAACGATAAAAAAAGAGTATTATTTAAGCGTTATGCGGCGTTTAAGAGAGCAAATATTAGACGAAAAAGGCCAGATTTGTGGAATGAAAATTCTTGGATTTTGCACCACGATAATGCGCCTTTCCACAAGGCCATCATTGTGAACGAATTTTTGACCAAAAACTCAACAAATATCTACCATCGAGCAGCCACCTTATTCACCAGATATGGCTCCAGCCGACTTTTTTATTTTTTCTAAACTCAAATTACCACTTCGTGGCACCCGGTTTCATTCGGTAGAAGACATAAAGGAGAATTCGCGGCGAGAACTGAACTTGATTCTGGAAAAAGCGTTTAAAAAATGTTTTGATAATTGGATTATTCGTTGGCGTAAGTGTATCGCTTCTGAAGAAGCATACTTTGAAGGTTATGTTATAAAATAAATTTGGATAAATAACAAAAATTTTGTGTATTATTAATCTTTTCCCGGTACTTTCTTGACAAAGTAGTATAATATAAAAAAATATTATTTTTGAAATGTTATTTAGTTGCGCAATCTTGAATAAATTGTTGTTTGCATTGATAACACAAAAAAAACGAAATATTGTCGAAACAAAAAAAAACTTATAGTCGAATTGAGAACCTTTTTTGAAGTCTGTTATAAAAAAAGTAAAAGTTATTCCATCTACGCCATCTCCCTTTTAGTGAATCATTTCCGCTTTCAGTTGGTTCCTCTAACAATTTTAAGTCATGTAAAGCACAAAAGCACAGCAGTGGTGTAGCGACATCTACGGAAATTATTTTGAACTAACTTTGTCGAAACCCTAGGGATTCATGGACTAAAATCTGGAATAAATGTACAGATGGCGTAAAAATAAAAATAAACTTAGGTAGGTATTTAAAGTGTTTCTTAACTTATACATGTGTATGCTTATTTGCCTTGTAGGAGGGCAATGAAAGTATCATTTTTAATTAGTTAATGGACAAAAGTTTGCATTGGTATATCTCTATACAAGGAGGACATGTTAATATTTATTTTAAGACCTTATGTACCAAATAAATACAATAAATAATGATTATTACAAGTCGGGCCTCTAAATACGAGAGACCAAATCCTTTTTTTAAATTGAAGTATCTCTGCTTAAGGGTGCATGTAGCTTTTTTACTACTGCGAAGCCAAAAGGATGGGTAATGATTTTAGCAGTCTATGTTATGTATGTATGTAAGTAAGTGATGTATGTAAGTATGTATGTTTGTATGTTCCACCGTAGCGCCTAAACTACTGAACCGATTCTAATGAATAAAGTGTCAATTATAGATTCGTAATAATAGCCCGGGTGACCTGGGCTATATAAATTTTACTAAAATATTATATGACTTAATTCAAAACCTCGAAAAGATAAAACGGCGAGCACATTACAAATATGTATTATATTGTTTAAGTCAAAATATATCTTTAAAATGCGGTCGTGCGTTTTTAAACTTTTTTACGTAGTCGGGTTTTTTTTTTTTTACTTATAATTATTTCATATTATCATTCCAGAATTTAGCGAAGCATCTTAAGTCATATTACCTACTTAATTGGAGTTGGGTATTAGAAAATAACTATTTAAAATAAGCACAGTTCTGATTTAAGCAGTAACAAACGTTTTAGGACCTAAGACCACAATGTTACTTTTGGCGATAGCTATTAGACAAAAATTATACTTTATGTTGACAAATGTCGATTAGTCGCTTGTGGAATAGTGGCCGCTCTTAGGCCGTTTGTCGTCTTTCGCCGCCGTCACGGCATGGCACCGAGAACGAGATGACGGCGCCGCGCCGACGTAGCGGTACATTATAATATATTTACTGCCGCGCGCGTTTCCACCCAACCACGGTAATATTATCTACAGGATGTTAGGTTTAAAATCCGTTTATATGAAAATATTTTTTTCAAAAATTATGAGATCGATAGTATTTATGTGCATATGTTAACATAGGCTGGTTTCGACTTGAAATACCATTTACCTAACACCCTGTAATACAGTATTGTAACTTCATACAAACAAACGAAGCGTAAGCTATCCTACACGCCTCAGATCTCGGCATGTAACAGACTAGGGTGGCCAGATATCAGCTAAGTCATTTCGCCAAAATTTTAGTACGTGCGGCCAGCAAGTTAGTACAAGTTGTGAATTAATGTGAAGTTGCGTTCCGCTTTCTTGAGGTGATCGCGCATCTATGAACTGCGAGACCTGCAACAAGGTTCAGTGTTCTAGTACTATTAGTTCATTATAATTAATTTCTCAAAGTTAGCTTTGATACTTACATTTTTAATTTCCTTTTCAGGACTACGGAACCCTAAAAACTGTCTTAATTATACAAAAGTGAATTAAAAATAAAACTTCGAATTATACAAAACAAATAAGTTATTTTGTTTACATTAATTTATAACCTAAAATAACTTTAGTTATTTTAGGTTACTAATATATCATTATTCTAAGGTAACAAACTAGGTATAAACCCATAGTAATGCTAAACATGTGGTCACCTTAATAGAAAAGGACAAACTCCGTGGAGGTCTCTCGCTCGGCTCGGTTTTAGCGTCTAAGTGCGCGGTCTAGTTATAGTGCAATGTCTTTGGCCTTTGGACTTGGATGCCACTGATCAAATAAACTACGTTGGATGCCTTTTGATCTTTGGATCATTGAAAACACTTAGAGCATTCAACCAACAGGAGACGACAAGCTCGCTAATTTCTATGAGAAAAAGTCTGTCATTGACGACCTCCGTAGCCGAGAGGCGAGCACGCCGGACTTTAAATAGCGCGGCCATCTCTGAGGTTCCGGGTTCGATCCCCGGTCGGGTCAATGTAGAAAACGAACTTTTCTATATTGGCTCGGGTCTGGGTGTTGTGGTACCGTCGTTGTTTCTAAGTGCTTTCGCTAATTACCTTAGGATCAGAGCAATATATGTGATGTTGTCCAATATTTATTTATTTATTTATTTATTTCTTGCGGGGGGAAGGGAATAACGCACACATAGGGAGTTAACACTAACGCATTTTCAATGACGTTGCTACGCTCGCACACAACAAAAATTATCTAACACTAGCTTAAACTAGACGCACACAAATATATTCACACACAAGGGCAACTTATCCATGCACGAGTGTGACGTCAGTTTTAAATAAACGAAGATAGTGCTTAACACTATCGATAAATTTTATCGATGATTTCTGCCAGTATTATGATAAGGTTTTATTCAATTCAGACTCTTTATTATGTGTAAGATAAAAACTTTATGTAGAGGCGACTACAGGAGAACCGCCATAAGAAGACGGGCAGCAACGTTTCCTTTCCACCATTGTCCAAACTGCGATCGCCAACCCGCCTGCCAAGCGTGGCGATTATGGCAAAATCCTCCTTTTGGTGAGGCCTGTGTCCAGCAGTGGACTGATATAGGCTGGTAGTGGTGATGATATAAACTTTCCTTTTGGCTGTCATTAAGATCTACAGGGTTATTTATTAATATACGTCAGTATGGTAGAGTTTAAGGATTGGACTATACCCAGCCGGAAAACCGGTCCGGGTAAGTACGGTTTCAATCCATAGCAAGCAATAAGGTCGTCGTGAACGAATTCTAGCTGATTCTAACAGATTCCGGCTGGTTAAAGTCCAAGCCTAAAACTGCAAAAAATACCTGCAAAATTTGGTTTTCAGGTGTATTGTCATAATTATAATAAAAAAAATACTAGGCTATAACCCGCAAAAATCGTAAATATAATTGAAGATAAAGTTAGAAGGTTGAATTTTGTAAAGTAGGATTTGCAAGATTGGGTGTTAACTATTTTAGCTGTATTCGCGCTGTACACTATTTCGAAAAGTGCGTAGGTAAGGTAGTTCTATATCGTTGTGGATATGATTCATCTAGCCCCTCCCTCTTGGAGTAAAGGCATTCTCCAGATAGATAGATAAAGATAATTAAAAGACCTGTAAATTGAATATCAATCTTACTTTTTCCACATCTGGCCCAACTCCCGGTTCAGGCAGAAGACTTTCTAAAAATATTACAAATATTTTCATCTCTTAAAGCGAAAACATGAAATTAGTCTAGAGAAATCATGAAATAAGAATATCATAATTCAAATTTTTCTGCTTGCTTAGAAAGACAAAGTTGTAAATGAATTCAAATATTATTGGTCTGGGTCTGTCTATGGTGGTGACTGGAGATGGTTGGCTCGGAAACTTTATAATATAAAGTTTTGTTTCTTTGGAATGGATTGATTTCTATGACTTAATCAGTAATTGAGAAGGTGGTGAATAATAATGAATAAAAAACATTATCCGAAACATTATCAAATCCGCAAGAATCCGTTCAAAACATGACGCTATTGCTGAAGCGATGGATTGAAACCGTACTTACCCGGACCGGTTTCCAAATGGGTATAGTCTGAGCCTTAACATACGCTTAAATAATAAATAATCTGTTAACTTTTAGCAACAAGCAAAATGCCTAAGTACAAAACACATGTTTCTCTAGAGTTTAAGATAAATGATAAGATATTTTAGGTGCCTTAAAGATTTTGTCGTAACCTTTTGTAATGTTATATTTTCGCAAAAATAATGAAAATTAATATTTAGTGGCATCTTAATATGGACACATTATTTACATTACAGTAGAGCAACCAAATTAAACAAAATTTATAACACCATACAGTTTTTATTGTATGTGTAAATAAATAACAACAAAAAATGCTTGTAACCTGAGCCTTAACATCATGTCTGTGTTAAATAAATTCATATAAACAATAAATCCACCCGTTTATTTTCCCAACGGGTGGGTTTATTGGGAATGTTCCGAATATATTCCCATTTTTGAAATACATTCGGGTGGAATGCCAACTCTAGGTGACCTAAAGGTCAAGTGGTTAAATCGATATCGATATTTTGTTTTTGTGCTATCCCATCACCAATTTCGCTGCAGGGTGGCCAGCGTATATTAATAAAAATCGCAAATTTTCAGAATAAGGTGAAGTTCGCAAATATGTTATATTATTGAAGTAGACCGATTAAATGCAAATATTTATAGTATTGACTATTAATACTTTAAAAGTAAGTATTAAGTCCAAAAAAATTGCGTAAACTTAAACAAGAATCATAATTTGTTAACTGTGATATATCATTAATTCAATAACCATCTATTGTAATTAATATTATTAACAATATCAAACGTTAAATACCAGTGTGATTTTAAAGTTGGGTAATTCAGTATAAAAAGTTACGCTAAATAGGATTTTTTACCTTTAACTGGTATCACTTTTTGATTGACAAATTTTTTGAGGTTTTTGCAATTTTAAGGCAATATTTGCTAATATTGAAACTCAATAATTCTTATAGATGAAAATTTTGAAAATTTACGTTTTCCTTTAACACATAAGATGTTTCTGATCTTTTTTAAAACGAGCACACGGCGTAATTTGGCATTTTTAGCTGCGCTCCTTCCACGCTCACCGTGATTTGACAATGATGGCGAAACGCGCTGCAAATAGTTTTATATAACCTCTGTGACCGACGGTCATAGACTTGTGGCAGAGGGGAATGCCTGTCAATGGCGTCTCCTGTTGGTTGAATGCACTAAGTGAAAACAAGATCGAAAATAATTATTGTTGAAAATTTATTATATATTTTTTAATTCGAACACAAATGTCAAGTTTTGTCATGTAGCTTTTCTACACGTAGTATTATTTGATCAGTGCTTTTCTACCTTCTTTGATTGATATTCGTATTGAAAATGCCAAAAAGTCATTTTATTTACACCACAAAAATTTATTTATATGTAACCATTTAAAACATTCATTCAATTATTAACCTTTTTCTTGATCATAGAATATTGTTGTATTAGAAAAAAAAAAGCTAAAATAATGCAATAAATTTATCAACATTAATTTTTAAAATGAGTAAAATGTCTGGAATCAATTACGATGCGAAATCTCTTCAAGTAGTGTTCCAAAGCAAAAATGTATTCAAAGAAGACGATTGTGAATATCAGCATCAAATAGGTAAAAAAAAAGCACAAGCTTTAAAAAATGCTGCTAAAACAGCGGCTCAATTAAAACTAGACGCTATGAGAGGCGATTTTGAAAGACAAAAATGCAAGGTAAAGGTAACCCACCTTACCCACCTCATGAAAGCCATTAAGGATTCGAATGATCAAGAAAATTTGGCAACTGATAAGTTTGTGGATGTTGTTGAATCTATGATGACCCGCTTCAATACTCAATTAGAGAACCTGCAGAAAATTTACACAAATGTTATGAAAAATTTGCCGAAAACTGAGGTGAAGTAAATTAATATCATACCAATATTACTTGTATTTCTAATACATAAATAATAATAATGCTCCAAAAACGCTTGGTACCTAATTTCAATAATAATTCATGATATAAAGCAAATAAAAAATTAATGGTACAATAGATTTCTTCGGGATTTCATCAATTATTTAACATTAGTCTTGAAAAGTCCACAGCTGGACATAGGTATCCATCCATAGAACGTCACAGAGAGTGCTCTGCTAAACTGTTCCAGCAGCTCCCTGCAACCTTAATTAAGGCTGGATCCATCCATCCATCCATCCATCGCACAGCTTGCGAAGAAAATGTGCGGTGCGAAAATGTGTGGCGAGGATGTGACCCTTTTCACGAGAGCTGTGCGAGGAATGTGTGATGTCGTAATGAGCGGTGCGAGGATAGGTAGCGGACTCTTTTCGAACACCATCTATTAACTTACTGGTAGTAGTAGGCATATTTTCAAATCCTCACACACATTCCTATCAACACATTCTTCATAACACATCCCTAGCTCACATTTCTTGTTTGTTTTGTAAGAACAAAAACCCCATATCTGCTGAGCGGAGAACTGCGCAGAGCGAAGCTAGGTAAATGAAGTGATTCTATTGGTGCTTACAGTACACATTCCTCGCTATGCAGCTTAGCACAGCTCTGGTGGATGGTCAGCCTTCTGCACCAGGTGGAAAGGTCTTTTCACGTTGCCACTTCGTGGTCACCACTTAAGAACCTTTCCTTTCCCAACTGTTGTCAGCTCTGTGATTCTAAGGTCTTTTATATTTCGGTACTGTAGCATTACCTTTCCGGTACATTGTCTCCCAGGTACGATTCCCGGTAGGGTCACTATAGAAAAATGAACTTTTCTATATTGTCTCTGGTCTGGGTGTTGTGATACCGTCATTGTTTCTGATTTCTATAACACAAACGCTTTAGCTACTAACCTTAGGATCAAAGCAATGTATGTGGTGCTATCTAACATTCATATTTATACATTTATCACTCAAACAAACAAAATATTTATATAAGTACAGTTAGGCTGGTATTGTATTAATTAATTTACTTCCGGAATAAATTCCAGATGTTGCCTAATCACACTCGGAAACGTTGTCTTACAAAATGAAACTGCATAGTAGATGCATCATTTGCCGCTCAAATATACGCATAAATTCGGTAGTTAGTAATTAATAATCCTCAAACAAATACTTTTCCTAGTAAAATTCGCTTATCATTAACAGTCTTTGGACGTCCACTGCTAGGCATAGACCATAGAATTCAGTTATAAATTAAAAATTAATTAATCAGTTAGGTTGTAAGTTAGGATTTACATAAAAATAAAACTGAAATGTACCGTACGGAAGTGTGCAAAAAGTTATCCGGTTCCAAGTATGCTCAGGCTAGTTTCCGTCATTCGATCGACTCATATCCTATTTCCGAATAGCCGATACACATACATTCCCAAGGCATAGCTAAAAGGAAGTTATTTTTAGAGTGTACCTTATATGAACAAGTCGTTAGGCGACTCTGCTACAGTAGTTCGAAGGTCACTATTTCGACGTACGTTAGTACGAAAATATACGAGTACGATGTACGCTAGTTCGAAACTGCACGGCAGCGAAGTATGAAATGCCGGCGTATATTTATTACAAAATAATCGAGTGCGATGTATCCGTTCAATCGAAAGTGCACAGTTGCGAAATACGAAATTACAAAGTACGTTGCACAGTGTTTTTTTTTTACCCGAAAAAGTGACATGCTCTTTTTATCAGTACTATCAAAAGTTTAACTCATTAATAATGTAAGACTAAAACACCCAGGTGATAATTGACCATAGTTTAAAAAAAAAACATTTAAAAAGTTGACCTTGTACTAGTTCAAACTACAATTTTATTATTATTTCAATAAAAGAACACACTTAGCTTCTCTTAGCATTGCAGGTAGGTACGTTAGTGTATGGTGAACATTATTGCATACATAGTTATTTAAAAGTAGTTACAGAAACGACAATTTAATTTATTTTAGAATTTGACAAACTATTATTTTTCTCCTTTCCTACGCGGAAGTAGTATCTCTGCATAGGTCAGATAAATTTCATAAAACAAGCTCTATCACCCATATTTTTTTCAATTCCGACTCCACGGCTATTTTGAGAAACATTACTTTAAAAGTAAAGGTCAATATTCAAATTTAGGGTTGTTACAGTAAGGTCGAAATTATTTTTATTTTATTTTGTTATCGTGTCCAGTTTAATCGGAGATCTCTCTGTAGATCAATCTCCCATTGATCCTTGAGGCCTTTGTTCAGCAGTCAAATCAAAATCAAAGTCATTTATTCAGTATATAGGCCCTCTTCCGGGCACTTACACGTTCGAAGATATAACTTAGCTCTGCCACTGCTTCGGGACTACATATCTGCTGGTGATGAGCAGAAGCTGCGCAACAAACTTAGTCCCCTTTGTCAGCCTGATTTTATTACAGGAAATACAATTACAAGATAATGTAAGTGCGAGCTAGGCAGATTATTAAGTCCATGCACTCCTGTCGTACAAGTAATCTTAAACTTTGTAATATCCTTTTTCCAATATGTGGATTTTCAATACGTGGTTTTTGAACCAATACACTGATTAAATATAAATGCAAGATGTGTTGCTATACTATCAATTATATGGTGGATTATATTATTTGAAATACCCCTTTTTCATATTTAACTGTCTAAAAGTTTTAACAATAATTTCGGGATTTATATGACTGAAATTTAGAATAGAACTGCATTCATCGGCATTTGATTCCAAAAAGTGGATAATGATGATTTGGCCTAATTTTATGTTTAATTTGTCTTTGGTAGGTTGTCAGATAAATTATTATCAGTACTTAAGAATACTGTTTCCTCATTATCTTCTAAGATAAATGAAGACTCTTGATCGTCTGAAGTAATATTTTCGTCTTCAAAATTTATTTTTGTATAGTCTTTAAACGGCTTTAGCAAATTTACCACAGTAACTGGCAGTGGGAGTCGCTTTAAAAATCTTTGACGGCGATTGACCCGAAGCATTGCGATAGCAGGATCCGAGGACTCTAACGCTCGATGAAATAGATCGATCATCGTTTTTTTCGATCCATTTTGCGCCAAATCTTGTTCCGCGATTCAGCGGCCTGCTCAGAGAGCATTCCTATCGAAAGAGAATTGGCCTCGATAATCTCATGACCATGCAACAAAATTTTATTGATAGTAACTGTCATGCCCCTCTAGCATTAAGTCCGCCGGTCGAGGCCCGGAAGGACATCCCTCAACAGTTTGGGTAAGCCCCTGCTGAGGCAAAGTGGCGCCATGGGTCTGTAACGGCTCCATAGTGCCTCACCCCCGTTCCTCCAGGTTGCGTGTATTAGCACGAGGCTTAGCTAAAGCCTAACGAGGGTGGACCCCTTCCGGTTCTACACACAACCTTTATTAAAAAAATACCTTTTTTGAACGCTGCTTAAAATAAATCAAAAGCTACAAATTCATACAATAAAAAATATTATACCGAGTCTAAGAGAGTATTAAATTATTATTTAATTTTTATTTCCTTAATTACGTAAGGTCAATTTTTGTGACAACCCTAACATTTTTAAGTTAATTATTTTTCCGCGGTAATTGGCGGAGTTGGAATACAGCAAAATTATGGGCGGTAGAGCTTATTTTAAGACATTTATCTAACCTAAGCAGAGATTCTAGTTTGGCGTAGAAAAAGAGAAAAAAAATAGTTTCTTAAAATCTAAAATAAATTATATTGACTTTTCTATAACTACTTTTAAATAACTATGTGTGCGATAATGTTTGCCATAAACCAACGTATCTACCTGTAATACTAAGAAAAGCTAAGTGTGTACTTTTCTTGAAATAATAATAAAATTATAGTTTGACCCAGTGCAAGGTCAACTTTTTAAAATGTTTTTAAAAAAAACAACTATGGCCAGTTGTCGCCTGGCTGTTTTAGTCTTACATTATTAATGAGTTAAATTTGTGATAGTACTGATAAAAACAGCATGTCACTTTTTCGGGTAAAAAAAAACACTGTGCGTTGGTTTCAAAGTATGAGAGTACGATGTACCTAAGCTAATTAAAAAAATAACTACATGGTAGCGAAGCATAAAATTCCGACTTACCACTAATTTAAACTCGAAATACACATCCAGCAACCTAAAACCTAAAATTATATATTTTTTTACGTTTTTCTACCACTGAGTCTTTCGGCAGCTCGTAATCGTCATTACTAAAGAAACCTTTGCATACAAGACCATTACAATAAATAAAATACTAGCCTTAACTGTGGAGCATACATTGTAGAAGAAGGGTAATAAACACTACGCTTTCAAAAATAAACATGACGTACATTATTTATTGATAAATAATAGTTCATAACATAATAATACAAATTCTTTAAGCACTTCCTAAGATTTATGCTAATTATTTGAATAACAATTGGAAAAAATGCTTGGATTTAATTCACTTATATGTTGATTATCAGAAAAATAATACATGGTGTTTAATTCAATACCTATCATGCTATACTTCCGCTAGAATAGATAAATATACTAGGTACCTATATTTATTTAATTTAATTTGTAAATATTTTTATAAAAGTACTTAAACGGTTTAAGATATCAATGAGGGTTTTCTGAAATGACGCTCACTAGGAGGCAGCAGAGAGACGTCAGGTCCAGAAACTATCAAAAGTATCAGAGCCCCTATATTTTCATGTCTGAAGTTTTTCTATTTCTTAATTAAATACAATAAATATGTTATAAGAATCGAAATGCCATAATATTTTTCAGTTCCTAATGTGCTCAAAAAACGGGAGGTCGTGTTTCCTAAGGATAAAATAAGTTTATTAAAACATTACCTTTTAGCCATTCGTAGAGAACGTTTAATAATGGTCTTGTATGCAAAGGTTTTTTTAGTAATGACGATTACGAGCTGCCGAAAGACTCAGTGGTAGAAAAACGTAAAAAAAATATAGTTTTAGGTTTTAGGTTGCTGGATGTTTACGTCTTACTTTCGAGTTTAAATAAGTGGTAAGTCGGAATTTTATGCTTCGCTACCATGTAGTTATTTTTTTAATTAGCTTAGGTTCATCGTTCTCACATAGGATAAAATAAGTTTATTAAAACATTACCTTTTAGCCATTCGTAGAGAACGTTTAATAATGGTCTTGTATGCAAAGGTTTCTTTAGTAATGACGATTACGAGCTCCCGAAAGACTCAGTGGTAGAAAAACGTAAAAAAATAAATATAGTTTTAGGTTGCTGGATGTTTATGTCTTACTTTCGAGTTTAAATAAGTGGTAAGTCGGAATTTTATGCTTCGCTACCATGTAGTTATTTTTTTAATTAGCTTAGGTACATCGTACTCTCATACATTGGAACCAACGTACTTTGTTATTTCATATTTCGCAACTGTGCACTTTCGATTGAACGTATACATCGCACTCGATAACTTTGTAATAAATGTACGCCGCCATTTCATACTTCGCTGCCGTGCACTTTCGAACTAGCGTACATCGTACTCGTATACTTTCGAACTAACGTACGTCGAAATAGTGACCTTCGAACTACAGTAGCAGAGTCAGTTTAGGCTATTATAATATTAAAGTGCTTTTAGCTATGCAAAATACTTGTTTGTTGTTTTGTTTTGGCTGGGAGGTTTCCGCACTTAGCCTCTTGATTGGGCCATTGTGCGTGCTACATCATTTCCCTTAACTCCAACCAGCCCAGGTCGTACCAGAAGGTCAGCAGCTTTTCCCGGCTCCTGAAGGCTTCCGGGAGTGATCCGGGTGATTGGAGAATCCGTGCCAGTTGTTGTGCCACACTCCCGCACTCCCGCACTCCATAAGCACGTGCTGTGGCGTTTCTTCTGCCTCCATACATCCTCTACATATGGGGCTGTCTGTTACTCCTATGTTACACAGGTGTTTGTTTAGAGAACAGTGGCCGGTTATAACATATAACCCTGCTAAGTTTGTCCCTCTTTAGTCTGATGAGGTTGCGGGCAAGCTTTTTTGATGCTACTGGAATCGCATCTTTTGTTTGCCTGCATCCTGCATTGTTTATCCATTGTGTTTGGTGTATTTCTCTGGTTCTTTCGCGCAGCCACGTTTTAATTTGGGCCTGAGGTATGGGCAGTAGTGGTTCCGGTCCAGGGACTACTGCCTTCGATCCTCTTTTGGCCGATTCATCTGCTGCGTCATTGCCCAGTGAGTTGCTGTGTCCCTTGATCCATTGCAGAACTAAGTGTTCGTGTTCGCAAGGGATTGGAGTGCATTGTGACACTCCAGTATAAGGACGGAGGTTATAGCATTGTTTTGTAAGGCTTGGAGTACGGATGCACTATCCGAGACAATTTTAATGCTTAGCTAAGGCTCCGGTGCCATATGCCGTTTTTGAGCCGTCTGTGTATATCCTCACTTCATTGATGCCAGAGTTATCTTTTGATTCTTCTGTGAGTTGGATATTGTATCTTCGATCAAAGATGTGTTGACACGGAGTCCTGTCCATGGGCGCATCAAGGAGTGGTAGTTCCTTGAGAACCCCTTGCAGGACTTTTGAGTGCGTTGTTTCTATGTTTTGTTTCCACGGTCCGTTTGCTCTTAGTCTCAAGGCGGCTGACTGTGCTTCCTCCTGTATGATGAGATCAAGAGGTCTCAGGTTTAGAAGGAACTCGAGCGCGGCTGATGGGGTGGTTCTCATGCACCCAGTAGTTGCTACGCTTGCTAGGCGCTGTAAACTCTGGAGTTTTGTTTTCACTGTGGTCAGTTGTGTTCTGGGCCACCATACGGCTGATCCATAAGTTAGAGAAGGTCTGATAACTGCTGTGTATAGCCAAAGTGTGATTTTTGGATTGAGACCCCAGTTTTTACCAACTTGTCTCCTACATTGACAAAAATCTATGCAGGCCTTCTTTGTTTTAGTGTCAATATGACTCGCTCAATTCAGGTAATTATCAAGGATGACGCCTAGATATCTCACCTGAGTTGATAGTGAGAGTTCGGTGTTAAATCATTTTGGTAGTTGTAGTTGAGGTAACTTCCTTTTGTTGGTGAAAAGGATTAGTTCTGTCTTTTTCGGATTTACTGACAGTTGATGTTCGTCACACCATTTTTCAACAATCTGAAGGGCTGAATGCATAATTCCGCAAAACAGATTTTCCGCGTTTCCGTTATTCAGTATTGCTAGGTCGTCTGCATAACCAATAGTAGTGTATCCTCTTTCGTTTAGTCTGTGCAGTAGGCTATCTACTACTATGTTCCATAATAGTGGTGAAAGGACACCACCTTGGGGGCATCCTCTTACTACCTTTGCTCTTGTGGTAGTGCTCACCACTATCTGAACCGCCCTTCTACTACTAGTTCTGTTATCCAGTTTCTAACGACTGGATCAACATTGCATTTCTGTAGGGCGTGGTTAATGCTGTTGTGCATAGTTTTGTCAAAAGCCCCTTCTATGTCTATGAAGGCGGATAGGGTTGAGGCTTTGTTTGTGATAGCCGTTTCTATTTTATGCACCACCATGTGCAGCCCTGACTCTGTTGATCTGCCTTTCCTGTAGGCATGTTGTTGGGGATGTAGTTGCTTGTTTTTTAGCGCTCCATCCCTAAGGTATCGATCTACTAGTCTCTCCAGTGTTTTAAGAAGGAATAATGTTAGACTGATGGGCCAGAAAGATTTAGCTTGCGTGTAGTCCTCCTTACCTGGTTTTGGTAGGAAAACTACTTTCGCCTACCTCCATGATTTAAATGCAATGCAGGCCCTGTAGATTGGTAGTAGATGTTTTATAACTTGATTGGTCTGCCATTGTAGTAGTGCTGAGAAGATTCCATCTAGCCCTGCCGACTTGAAAGGCTTGAAGCTCTTTAGAGCCCATTCCATTCTATCTGCCATTACTAACCTTGTTTGCGGTTTCCCATTCTTGGGTTGTTGGTGTGCTGTACTGCTCGTCAGACCACTCGGAGTTTGACGTGATTTGACAGCCTGAAAAATGTGTTTCCAGTAGTACTGCACTGGTTTCATCGTCTGAGTTTGTGTAAGTGCCGTCTGCCTTCTTCAGGGAACCCAGGAGTTTGAGGTCACCTTTAGATATAATTTTCTTTATTCTTGTGGCTTGGTTGGTTGAGTTGATGGTACCACAGAAATTATGCCAGGCCTCCGTTCTCCGGAATCTGATTCTTATAGTGTTTTTGTGCTGTTTTGTATTTTTCCCAGTCTTCAGTGGATCTGGTGTTTTTTGCTCGGTTAAACAGTGTCCTGAGTCCCTTGCGTAGTCGGTCGAGTTCTGGCCCCCGCCAGGTACTTTTACCCGAGCCTTTAGGTGTTATCTCAGGACAAGCCAGTTCATAACTGTCTTTAAGGGTTTCAGTTAGGAGCTGGACATTTGATTCTATGTTATTAGTACTAAGTGTTACGTTTGTTAGTTGAATATCACCTAGCGACTTGGTTAGTAGGTTTGTGTACCTTGTTATATATGTTTTACGGGGGTCGGATATGGAACAGGGTCTGTTTGCGTGTACTGTATTTGGAAGCAGACGCGGCGATGGTCTGCGAAGGAAGGTTCATTCGATACATGCCAGCCCTCAATAAGGATGGCCGCCGCGTGTGTTGCCAGAGTAATGTCTATGATAGATTGATACCTTGAGCTTACGAATTTGGGTTCTATACCTCTGTTCATAATGTTCAGACCCAGTCTGCTCCTTTTCAGGAGCAGTGGAAGCGGTCGCAGCAGATCACTGGCTACGGTGACCTCTCGGCTTACGTCTCCTTTTCGACTGTGCTGCTGGTGGTGGTGGTGGTGGTGGTAGTGGTAGTGGTGGTAGTGGCGGTGGAGCCGGTGCCTGTGCCGTTACCATCTCCGTGCAGGTGGGCGGCGCAGGTTCGCGCTGCGTTTCCGCTGCTACGTCGGCTGCCGCTTTGGTTATAGGCTTAAGGGCTTCCCTTTCCGCGCGCCGGTTGTGGCGACTACGTTCCGGTTGTCCTTTTAGCCCTTGGTTATGTTTGTGTATGTGTTTGGGTGGTGGAGCCGCTGAGCCAGCCTTTCCATTTTTTAAGGGGCGCTCGACTACAGTCCACTGGTGTTGTGGCACAGTTTCCGTGCCAGTGGGTATGGCCTCTGCGAGGCCTGACAGGTCCAAGCTGGAGCCTGGTCCTGTGTGTGGTGTGCTGCTGCCAGTAACATTCACCAACACGGGGGCCTGGACGTCCACCCCTGAGCGGTCTTCGGTAACAAATTTCACACTCGCAGGCCCGGGTACCTGCGAGCGCCAGGCGTTAGCCGGATTGCATGACAAATTCGCACTAGTATTCGCATTCATCATTAACGGTTACGATGGGAAATGGACACACAGCACTTTCCCAAGGTGCTGTGGCCGTGCTTTCAGAAGGGATTTAATCCTTCTGGGCTTACGGATGCCTGTATGTGGTTATGCGCAGCCACGGTTCGGCTATGCGTGATTGGTTGAGGGAATTAGGATGGGACTGGGGTTAGGAATTTGTCTTACGGCCAGAGGTTTCTGTTATACCAGTAGCTTGAGGCAACTGGCCAAGAACGGGCGGCAACCTCGGGAAGGATAGTCCACTGGCCTTGTCTACGTGATCTCTGCTACCTGCGCTCCTCCTTAGACCGTTTACCAAACCCAGCATCGGACAGATGCTGGGAGTAGGCGAATTACCAATCATCGTATATATAAATACTTATGAAGAATGTTATAGTTTTAATATATTCTACATGTATATAGATTTTTTTGTTGATTGGCCCCGTTTACGAGTAGAAAGTATTCTTCTAGTTTTAACATATAATAACTCTTTTCCCGTGAGATGATTTTAATTAATCTTTGCCCTATTTTTAGAAATTACGCAGACAAAATGGCGGGTAGAAGCTAGTAATGTAAAAATCGGCCAAGTGCGAGTTGGACTCGCGCAC
The DNA here is from genome assembly GCA_950371115.1 of Anania fuscalis. Lineage (NCBI taxonomy): Eukaryota > Metazoa > Arthropoda > Insecta > Lepidoptera > Crambidae > Anania > Anania fuscalis. The sequence goes on along the minus strand of OX493335.1, from coordinate 10,770,037 downwards.
GAAGGGTTCTGCACCATTATTTATAAAAACGAGCAAAAAAATTACGTTTGTTGTAGTATGGAAGCCCCCTTAAATATTTATTTTATTCTGTTGTTATAGTAGCAACAAAAATACATCACCTCATGACCTGTGAAAATTTCAACTGTCTCTATCACGGTTCATGAGATACAGCCTTGTGACAGATAGACAGATAGACAGATAGACAGATAGACAGATAGACAGACAGCCAGACAGACAGACGGACAGCGTAGCCTTAGTACTTAATAGAGTCCTGTTTTACCCTTTGGGTACGGAACCCTAAAAATTAATATGCGAGATTTCGTTTAAAAATATAACACATGTAACCATGGCGGGATTGGCGAGTAATACCCATCTTGTTGAAATATTATTGTTTTTTTTCTTTTCTCCAGTGTTAGTTAGATTGATTAATTGATGTCTTTAGCGATGTAGCGATTTATTATGTATAGGTAGGCAGGTATTATTATAGCTGCTAACCCCTCGACTTTGTTTGCGTGGTCTTTAGTTTAATTCAAAACCTTCCCCGGCGTACACACAACAGCTGGCTATGTTTAAACTTTCATTACAACGTAGTCAATGTTTTTTCAACTTTTAAAGGACAAAAAAATCTTTTATTGATTACAGTCTGTAAAAATAACATAGAACTTTTCTTTAAGCCAGTTTATCTACATCATAAATAGATTAAAATTAAAATAATCACAAAAAAGGCATTTAAAATTGATTTGTTACCAACTTCAAAAGAGAGAAGGTCTATGTTCGGTACTATACTTACTTATATATTTTATTTTTTTGTATGTTGTTCCGCCAATTTTGGACTGAATTTCAAACAATTAGTTCCATACCCAAAGGGTAAAACAGGACCCAAACTAAGACTCCGCTGTCCGTGTGTCACCAGGCTGTATCTCATGAACCGTGATAGTTAAAAGACAGTTAAAATCTCCACTAATAATGTACATATTTCTGTTGCCGCTTTTTAACAACAAATAAGTACTAAAAACCAGAAAGAAATAAATATTTATACAACAAAAATGATTTTTTACTTGTTTTTATAGATAATGGTGCCTGGATGGTAACCCTTTGTATGCGAGTCCGACTCGCACTTGACTGTTTTTTTTTGTATCTATGGAAGCTATAGTATTACGGGTAAACGGGAACGCCTACGCGCCTGTCGTTAAGTTGATCTCTTCTCTAATGTGCAGATGTATCGTAGTAGGTACATATTAATTATTGATAAACAATCTATTATCCATCTATTCAGCCTATTGCAGTCCACTGCTGAACGTAAGCCTCTCAAGGAGCGCCAAAGAACACGATCTCCCGCTTTTTTCTTCCATCCACTGCCAGCGATCTTCCTTATGTTGTCGGTTCATAGACAATAATACATTATGATTAAGTAGATCCCCTTTGCATATTCGTGGCCATCGGAGCGAGCAGCTCAAGTTAATAACACTAAAACGCCGTCGCCTATTAAATCCAATGTTGTAATTGAATCTGCCCATGTGCCAATAAATTGTTCGGCATCGAGTGATTTATCTAGCCTCCTTGACAGGCTCTTTCCGACGTATTCCGTTTCGGGATAGACATGCGAAAAGTATGAGAATTATTAATATGGATACAAGGGGACAGTGTTTTAAATGACTTTGATAAATAGGGTCTAAACCAAATTAGATCATTATTTATTAAGTTAATATTTTGGTAGGCAACAAATAAAATAAGTAAAGTATCGTTTAATATATATTTTAGAACTTTTGACTATTCAGTCCAGTCAGTCTAATATATTTTTTTATACTGTTCAATCTGTTTAGTATTCATTTCCCTTACCGACATTTTTTCACAGGCGATCTCCAATAATTAAAACGATCAGTATGTCAAATAAAAACGCTGATTGCAACATTGTTTGCTTGCACAATAAATGAACATTGACATTTCATTGCAATTCTGTGTAATGTTGCAATTTGCAAATATTTGTTAGTATATTGGCCTACTTAATTTCGAGCGGTCAGCGATCCGGGTTACTGCCAGCTAAATCATAAGACGAGTTACAGTCGCGCACAAAATACCAATAAATCGAGTTATCCCCACGATATATCACATCGGTGGCAGCTGAGTCGGCGGGGCTGCACATAATGACGTCATCCGTTCGCGGCGTACGTACAATGCCTTCATTATGCCCTAACAGCTTGCTTACCATTACCATTGTGCCGTCTGTCTGCTCGGTAATGGAAATAGACCGGCTCGAGCATGCCATTTTTGCACTATAATCTGTGAGCAAGTGTACAAAGGCAGCGGCGTCGTAAAAATTGAAAAGTCTAAAGTATTTAATATTGATAGTCTGTTTGTTTTGTAAATTTTAGCTGGTCAGCGGTTTAGTATGAGAAAGTGATTTATTTTTGCGATTTTAAATCAGTAGAATCACCCCCTAGAGGAAGTTAATAAATACATTAATATTTTTTTTATAAAAAAAAAATCTTACGAACATTTTACGTAACTTAGTTAAAGCAGTCTCCTTTTAAGTAAGTACATGTTTGTACCTTATATGTACATTTTTATGTGTGTGTGTTATATAATATTATGTCAATATTAATATAAATTTTATTTATGGTTTTTGTAGGAAAATCTAAATAACGATTGTTAGATTATACATGATCGGATTTGTACCTACTCGACTATTTTTGCGATGAAGGCAATCAAATAAAATCTTTGTTAAGAAAAAAGAGAACGACTTTTTCCGAAAGATGAACAAAAGGCTTCTTTGTTACGTTACCTGAACAATAAGAAGCCAAGAGGCCCGATTAAAGGAAGAGGTCGCAAAGGGAAAATATTGGGACTAAATTATCGACCTTTGTACTATCGGCGGAATACAGATGAAGACATTTTACCTAAGGTACAGAAATTGAGTTTATGATCATGATATAATGAGGCTGTAATTTATTTTTCCGCCGTGGGAACCACTGGGTATTAATTCATTATTCAAAATTCATTGATAGTTAGTTTCTTAATAAATATTAGACAACATCACATACGTTGATCTGACCCTAAGGTAAGTAGCAGAAGCACCTATGTTATAGAAATCAGGATCAACGAAGGTACCACAAAACCCAGACCCGAGACAATATAGAAATATTCGTTTCCAGACCGGGAATAGAACCCAGCACCTTAGATATGCGACACCAAGTCCTAAGTGCTCGCCTCTCCACTTCGGAGGTCGTCACCAAATATTTATATAAAGCTAATATACTTGCTACGTTAAAACCCGTAGCAATATTAAGACTGCACTAGAGTGGCGAAAATCTATTGTCAGTATAAAGAACGTTGCCAGTGTTTTTCGTTTCGTAACGACAAAAGGCAAACTTGCAATTTTTACAAATTGTCTAGTGAAATGAAGGTCCAATGAAGCTTTTAATTTGGATCAGAAGATTAAACCTTTCAAGTCTTCGCTCGACGAAAGGGTAAATTATCATAAAGATTCTTATTTGATTAAAATAACGTTTATACAGTCTGCGAATATCCGAAAGCACTCAGACGTATCCTCATTGAAGCCATCACTTCGTCCGCAGTCAGGTAGAAGTTTTAATGCACTTTTTGTTAACTTAAGGGATATTATGAAGTTTTCAAGGCGTGCGTTCGCTGCGAGGCTTTGCTGTAGCTGAAAACACATGGAGATGAGAGGCTGAGTCAACTAGTCTTTTAAATCCCGATCCGATTTAAGTGATGAAGTGCGGTGATTAGGTTAATAAAAGTTAAGCAAGCTACTTAACAGAGTATGCAAGGTGAATGATTAAAAATATTGCGGTAGACGGGTTGAGTTTGATACTGTTCTGTACGAGTAAAATCTGGTCGGCAAAAAGATTTACGATTCAATCTAAAGGTGTGAACAAGGTGGATGGACCATGGAAGGCCACTTTAACGAGGCTGCGGCTCTGAGTATGATTTTAGTCTGTTTAGAAAGAATTTGTTACCATAGGGCTAAAACTACGATTCTCTAATTGGCTTTTTTGGCTTTCAAAGCATTTGATCCTATGCAACCTTAGTTTAAACTGAATAAAAGTATTTTATTCCATCTGCACTGATTTAAGTAAGTTTTGGGGTATAGCGTGTTGTAAAAATAACCACTATTCTTGATTCAGATATTCGGGTAACGTGTTTCGTGATTATGTATTACATTCGTCTCGAAAAATCGATCGAACCTATGTTACTTTTCGATAAAATAAGCTAAATGAAAGTTTTTGTAAAACTCAGAATAGGCATACGTATTTCAAAAAAAGATTGAAGTTTAATATCAGATGTTCCAATACAAACTATGTGTGCATGGTCTTATATGAAAAATTCTTAAGAACCGTTTTCGTATAGATTCGTAAAGTTGAAAAGGTAACCAATATCAATTCCCGTTATGAAGGTATTGCGTACGCCTATAAAAGTGTAATTGTATATTAAATAAAAATTAACATGGTATATTCAGGTTATTAAAAATATGTGTGAACTGCGATACCTAGTATCTAGTGTGGTTTCCGAAAAAAATATCTTCGGATCAACAACTGTTCACATTAATTGCAAGCAATATGTATATATTTTTATTTTTTTATAACTTAATATACTTAACAGTTACTTGAACTGATAGTTTTGCATGCAAAAATGATTACATTTAAAAGTGACATAAAACAAACAAAAAATAGAAGCTATTTGATATCAAATGCATCCGTAATTTCTAGAGTTATTGTGAAATGAAAAAGAATGAACTCGTATATCATAATTTATTTCAACCCAAATAAGTCATAGCTATATAACCAATTCGCGTAATCTGTCTATTCGGCCCCAGACTTGATTGATATTGAGGGACATAGGTAATACCCTATATCAGTGATCAATCAGCATTGTCCTTGGCAATGGCAGACTAATGGTGCCCGGAAGATTGACGACTCACCTATTTTATTTTTCGGGGTTTATACGATTGCCTCTGATTTAGTTAAGTCCTCTGTTTGCTCCACATCGTTTATTCATTTAAACATAGTGTAACATTAAGGTACTCATGTCTTTGACTGTTACATCAGCCACCTCTAAGTACCAAATTACCATGTATATAAATATTCCGCTTGACCTTCATAAAAACCTATAAAAATATAAACTTGTCGGATATCGGAACATAAACTATACTTTGTATCCTAAAAATATTTAAATACGTGTCATTTGCATATCACGTCTAGTTATTCTACGCATTGTTCCCGAAAGACGTAAAGTTTTTATAGTTTTGTTTTCGTAAGACCCTTCAAACCTGATTAGTACACGTGGTCCACATTATCACTGAATATCCTTGAATAATTAGTATTTAAGGTGTAGCTGTAAGGCCCAATGGTCATTCTTCATCAGCGCAGCTATGATTGTTAAAATATAAGAGTAACACAAAAACTCTTGCCTTGTTACTTGGAGTTACCAAATGCTAATCTACGTAAGAAGTCGCAAACCCCTCCCTCGTCAGTCCACGACGGCACCGAAGCTCTTACTGGGTTGGCATTACTTTTAAGCATAATATTATGGTTAGAATAAAAATACATTGGTCTAAATAGGAAAAATAATATTATAACTTTTTAGTTCCTTACAACTGTACCTAAATAAATATGCGTCAGGAAACACATTTAAATATGTTAGTGTAATTAACATCCTTCTGTTACAAGGTTACTGGACAATGAATTTTGCTTTAGTCGTCTTTCAGTGCACACAACCGAACCAACTTATAAATGTAAGTGTTCCTGAACAACCGTAAATGAAGCTTTAAAATATATTATGGGTACATAACACGTAAAACTGACGGTCAATGGGGCAGAAAGGTTCTGGAATGGAGGCCACGTACCGGCAAGCGCAGCGTGGGACGTCCATCCCACAAGCTGGATGGACAGACGACTTGGTAAAGGTTAGCTGGATGCAGGTCGCTTCCAACCAACTGGCCAGTCTGGAAGTCACTAGGGGAGGCCTTTGTTCAGCAGTGGACGTCCTGTGGCTAAAATGATGCTGATGAATATATTCGGGTCGAAAACATACTTAAGTAAGTATTTGTTTATTTTTCAGCTTTGAGTGAATATTGTGCTTTAGCAAACTACAATACTCGCGAGCTGGAAATCCCGGCCAATGTGGTTGTCTTCTTACATTGCGGAAAAGGAACCCGAACTCACTTAGTTATAAGTTATAATAGGTTTAAGATCTTTATTCTCATTAAGAATTACAACAATTCGCTGACCATGAGAACATAAAAAATAACAATAAGACTTTGACTTTAAACGCAGAAGTCGGGGGTTGAAGCAAAATCCGTCACACAGCCGCGGTCGGGCGTAGATGGTACATACATACGGGGAACAAAACATCGATCGATATAGATCCAAACTAATAATAATCAAGCGCTAAACCCAACTACTTATATGCCGTGTGGTTGAGATGCTCAAATTCGAAAGAAAAATACAAAATACGAGCGACGAGAAACTTTACCAGGAAACGCACGATTGTCTACGGAACCCTAAAACGAGATAGTTTGAGGCAAAAATAGCTTTTAAAATTGCGCTAAGACGAAAGACTTTAGTTCAAGTCAATTCCTTGCCGTGAAGGATGCTTTTCATTTGCTGTCAGTGGAAAATTGCTAAGCGGTGTTTCTGCTATCGCTTTTCAAAGTTCCCCTACAGAATAAAGAGATTCAGTAGTAGTAGACTTTTTAATCGGTATAATTTAGATATATTTTGAAATTATAAAAAAATGGCTTAATAATATAATCTTAAATCGATAACGATGGTTCTGTTTCAGGATTGCACTTTATTAAGAAACATACGATTCAGTCTCAGTTTCTCCTCTTAATCACTCGGAGATTAGTGTCAGACACGGATAGAACCGAATAGATATATCGAAAAGGTATTGCAAAGTCGGTTCTTCCTTGGCTCAGCTGATGAAAATTATTCTGAGTTCTGACGTATAGAAATGTTGCTATTTTCGCTGTAACGTATACAGGACCTATTTATCATACGTAACTAATACTATGACTCATGGGCACAGCATGCCTTTGGTAGAACAAACGTGTCACGACAATAAATGAAATAGAGTATATTTAATTATGTCTTCGGATCGGATCTTCTACTTCTGTTTATATTACGATAAACTGAACTTAAATTCTGCTCACTCATAGTTTGTAAGATGGAATGTGTTAATGGCAAAAATGTAGAAATTAACCTAGTTTAGTACTTGTTTTCTAGTTAGGTTTATTGTTGTTCACATTAATATCTATTTCTTACTCAGAGCAGATTAACAGATTGTTTGTGATGTGTTTACAGTGCTATTATGACATTGGGTAAAAAGGAGCTCAAGTTATTTTTAAGTTGAATAAATTGACCTTCCTAATAATATTAAAAAACAGATACAAAAAATGATGTGCATTTGGATTGAGGAGCCACTTTTCGTATGTTAATGAAATTAATATACTTATTTAGTAGTAAGTCAAATAATTTTGTAGGGTCGATCCTCGATTTTGTAGTAAAATACTTCAAAAATTATATGAACATAAAGGTGGCTCCTCAATCTAAATATTTGGATTGAGGAGCCATGTCATACTAAGGAACCCAATGGATGAATGTTTATTATAATGTAGTATGATTTCGTAGTATTTGCGAGTAACACAAATACGCAAAATATAAGTCGCTAATCTTAAAAGTAAAAAAGGTACCATACACTATATTATGTGGCTCCTCAAACCAAACATACAACTCGTAATTTTTCACAGTAGTGATAGTTCTATTTAAGCGCAATTGCTACATCATTAAGTAGTAAGTATATAAGATTTGTAAGTCAAGAGTCCGTAATTAAAAATAAGTGAGTAGGGAGGTAGATGTTTCACATTTTTATTGGCTCCTCAATTGAGATGTTTCGGTGAAAAGATTTTCCATAATCATTTGGTAAATGTTACGAAACTTGGAACAAATTATATTTATATACATTTTATACATCATGGTGAACAAATTTTGTTTTATCACTTTTGCAAATTTACATGAAAATTTATCGACTTCCCATACAAAATTAAACAAATTAGTCAATTAGATTTGTAAAGACAGTAAAGAAAAACATATCCATAATTCCAAAAGTGATAGAACAAAAGTTGTTCAATATGATGTATAGAATATGTGGTTACAAGGTTGACCTTGATTAACGGGACCCTGTATACTGTATAAAATATATACTAATTGTACGTGGAACCCTACCATTAAAAAAATACATATCTACGAAATTATTAGCTATCCTTTAATTAGCTAACAAATTCTTATGAAAAGTGTCCATAAATATTGGGGTTAACTGGAAAATATTATGTCTTTATTTACCTACTCTCAATAAATACTATTCATGTAGTAACCGAACATTCATTATTATCTTCACTCGTTTAAACAAATAATTACTTAAACAATAAAATTAATAAGTACATTTAAAATAAATAATTAATATTGGCCCACATAGCATACATTGCTCTGATCCTAAGGTACCTAAGTAGCTAAAGCACTTGTGTTATAGAAATCAGAAACAACGACGGTACCACAACACCCAGAGCCGAGCCAATATAGAAAAGTTCGTTTTCTACATTGGCCTGACGGGGGATCGAACCCTAAGGCCCTTTGCAGACGGCGGGCCGGGCCGGTCCGGTCTGACCGCTAAGCAATAAAGACCGCGTCTGCCCGCGTATGTCCGCGGCTGCCCTCGCCGTGAACACAAAGCACACCGCCGCGTCCGCCAGTGTCCGCCGGGCACCTGCGGCGCGGTTTTTTTCCCCTGCGTGTGCGTTGGTAGTATAGGATTCCGTTTGCGCTATCCTTTGCGGTGAAATTGACCGGCCCGGCCCGCCCCGCCGTCTGAAAAACGCCTTATCGTTAAACAAATCTATACATATAAATTAGTTGAGAAAACTGAGAACCAACTTCGAAAAAAAAAAAAAAAAAAAACCGATAATGAGAATAAAGATGTAACAAATTATTTTGATATTGTCGATTGTGTTAAAATTAAATTTCAAAAACATATCATAGTTAACCTGGTTTTATTCATATAACATGGTCACCTTTAATATACATTTCTTTAGGAATATCAAAAAATTCTTTGATCTTCAAATACCGAACATACACGATGTTGATCTGTACATGTATTGAGAGGACATTTCATACTAAATGTTAGTGTCTTTGGTTTTTGTTCACCTTATGATTTTAGATAGGTACAGTCAATCATATAATATCCAGAACGTCAGGATTGAGGAGCCATATAAAATGCGTTTATTTACTTTAATCACTGTGTTTTACTAGTTTGTCCAAATGGCAAAAACACACTTACTACTGAATGTTTTCTGTAGTGGAATATAATTAACCGAATTACTTTCATGGAAATTCACGCTCTTACGTATAGATTGAGGAGCCACATTACAAGTATTGTATATTCTTGAATATTAACAGCACTGGACTCAGTTATTTAGTAGGCGCTTTACACAACGGCTACTTAATGATACATTATTTAAAAAAAATATTCATTCAATACTTTCTATGTTCCATGTGGCTCCTCAATCCAAACATTTGGATTGAGGAGCCACCTTTATGTTCGTATAATTTTTGAAGTATTATTATACTACAAAATCGAGGATCGATCCTACAAAATTATTACACTTACTAATAAATAAGTATATTAATTCCATTAAGATACGAGAAGTGGCTCCTCAATACAAATGCACATAAGAATGGTTTCTTCACAATGTTTTAAGGTACCACAGAAGTGTGGTTGACTTGCATCTTACACAAAATACTCTGATCTATTTAAATTTGTTTTTTAAACTTTTTTTTACCTGAGTTGGTAAATGCAACCTATGAGTTTTAAAATCCAATGTAAAAGTCCCTTTTTAATAAGTATTTCATCCCAGACCACCATGCCACGGTAATATAGTATTACCGTGACCAAACAGACACTTTCCGATACATTCTGTAGTCCATGTAAACAAAGTCGCGGGCACAGCTAGTTTCTACTATATACAGGGGGTCCCGTAAAGCAAGGTCAACCATGTTAGCACATATTCTATACATCATGGTGAACAAATTTTGTTTTATCACTTTTGCAAATTTGCATGAAAATTTATCGACTTCTCATACAAAATTAACAAATTAGTCAATTATTATTTGTAAAGACAGTAAAGAAAAACATATGCATAATTTAAAAAGTGATAGAACAAAAGTTCAATATGATGTATAGAATATTATGTGGTTACAAGGTTGACCTTGATTTACGGGTCAACCTGTATATGGCATTCCTTTACTTTAGTTGACATCACGATTCTTATAAGGAGAATTAGTAAACCCAATTGAAAAGCTTTGGTCTTGTCAGTGGTGTTTTTCATCCCAGTTAAGCCGTTTACAAGTATTACTTACAGTAGAAAAAACACCACAAACCAGATACAGCTATCTACTTTTATCCAATTTGACGTATCATGATATAATAAGTCCAAACTTTTATCTTATTAGATCGATCTGACGCTCTAGCCGGATAAATAACGAGACATATCTAATCAAACTCCGTAACTTAGAATTTCCGTCATGTTTATACGAAATATTGGATACGTGCGGCTCGTGTAGTTTCAGAGACATTAATTAAAGGCGGCTGCCATCACAAGAAGGCGTCTACATGCTGCACACACCCAAGATAACTAGAACCTTCTTGGCTCCAGACTTTCTGTGTCATGGTATCAGATCCCGAGTTGATCCTCGCCAGATTGGGGGCCACGGTATAATGGAAAATCTTGATACAAAAGCGTCCGATAGATTAGTTTAATTATAACGCGCTCTTAATAAATGGCACTATCTTTTCTGAGCTTATTTCGAAATTATCTATTTTACGCAAGTTAATAGAGTATGGGGATAGTTTATGACGTTACTCTGATTATATAATTATGAATGAAAAGAACAGTATACAGTTATACAGGGTGGTCCAGGCCAGATGGATATACAATTTTTTTTAGGTAGTCGGCTTAGGGACCTATTTGCTCCCGCCAGGAAAAAATACGCTTACAAGATATTTTTTTTAATTTTAGAAATATCACCACTTTTTCTGAGAGCGCAATGTCTATTTTTTTTCTGAGAGAGTGCAATGTCTAACTAAGCACCTAAAATAAAAAAAAAATTAGAATATTTCATTTTAAAAGTAAATAAAACTATATTCTAAAATAAAAAAAAACATATCTTGTAAGCGGCTGACAAGGGTTTTTTTTCCTGGCGGGTAAAAATAGGTCCCGAAGCCGACTACTTAAATTTCCTTTATATCCATCTGGCCTGGACCACCCTGTATAAGTTACAAAGACAATATTAAAAAAAACATAAATTGGTCGTGATTTGATGTATTTTAAATAAAATTGTCTTTAATACAATTTTATTGCAAAAAATCCTAAATCTTAAATTATATTTTGCTGGTAGCACTAACTGCTCTAAGCATTTAAGTCCCGGCCAAACAGACGCGTGCGCGGTGGTGTGCGTGGTGGCGTGGGCGTGGGCGTTCAGATCGTGCCATGGCATTTGTATCGACGAGTTCACACCGGTGCGGACAGCGGCGGCGTGCATCACGCGTGCAGCTTGACATTCAGCTTTTGCACGCGCGGACATGACATTTGACGTGACAGGCTCAACAGACAGATGGTGCGCTACTACGATAATATAAATAATTACGTTTAAAGCTACAATTTTTTTTCCGATAAGTTATGTGTGAAGCCAACTAGCTTTTTTTCTCTCCTACATCTTTAAATAGCTTTGCTCGGGTAACCGCGTTGGAATTAATTAATGCAAAACTCAGTAAATAAATAAATAAAAACCTCTACAAAAATTCTTTGTTTATTTAGTAAAAGGGTTGAGCTTTTATATTTGCAGTATATCGGCAAATAATCTGATAAACAATAGTTAAATCATAATTTCTACAACATCATTAGATACCTTTATTATGACTAACATTCATTATCTTCTTTGACTTCATTCATGATTTATCTCTTTTTTGGTAGGTTTATACATCCGAGCGAGAGATACATTTACGTGCTAGACCTCCTGAACGCCTAGTGTCCGCGTGTTTGGTGTGAACTGGCTTGCACGCCCATGCCCACGCCACCGCGCACGCCCACGCCCCCGCGTTGGTTTGGCCGTAGCTTTACTAGTCGATTGGGGAAAGGACGTGACGTCATTCAGTTGTGGTGGGGAAAACACCGCAAAAAATCAGTAGAAATAGTCAGTCGCTCGTGAGCGTTCGAAGTAAGTAGGCAGATGCAAAGCAGTTACTATGAACTCGATTTATACGCCCTGAAGATATTTACAAATTCAAATAGTTTATTGCATGTCACATTAATAGAAGGGCAAGATAGTAGGTACATATGAAAGTAGCTAATGTGACGTCCTGCAAGGGCATGGCAATTTTAAGAGGGCTAGCCAAGTTAAACAATATTATTACTAATTAACACAGATAAATTATAAAAATTGTTAAAACATGAAATCAACATTAACAAACTTGAATACTAGGTAACACTCATTTACAATAATCTTTTACTATTTATTTATAATCTATAAAGGGAGATGTTGAAGCATAGTTTATTTATTTGCAATGATTATTATTCGATATCTTTATCTCCAACGAATTCCTGTATATTGTAGTAGCATTTACTAATAAGAAATGTCTTCAATGTTTTGTTAAAAAGTTGTGGTTTTTCGTGGTTTTTTTGTAGTTTGGAATGTGACGAGACTAATTTTAATTTAGTGAAAGGGACATTTAGTTTGTTTAAATTTCTAAAGGCACAAATATTTTTTTAACTTAATTTTCACAAAATATAAAAAAAGAGATTCTAAGTTGCTCCATAGTTTTATAAGTTCAAAACTCACTTTATGTAATGTATGTCCAAACTGTAGGACCAAACTGATTAAATGACTAATTGGGTAAGCTATGGTTATAGTATTAAATAAAAAGTTACTTCACCTCATGTAAACTCTGAAAAGGCAAGGGCGATTTTCGAATGCATTTTGCACAAAGCATATTTCACGTGGCGCGTTGTCGACAAATATAGCGGCGCGTCATCGATCAGGCTCGCGCTGGACCTATGTATTGACGGAACATTTTTCTCAGTCACGCTGCATGACGACGTGACGTGTTTATGGCAGCGACGGAGCTGCAGTTGCGCAGTTGCAAGTTTGGGGTAATGCTCATTGGATATAATGAAACATATTATCCACTCAAAATAGATTATACCTAGGTACTTCTCTTTCTATTACTATTAAAATCGCTTCGAAAACGAATATATAACCTTTGGATGTGATATCTACATTCTTTCTAACAAGTGATTTTGTCATCATTTAATTTTATAATGTGCTCTGCCGAATGTGTCCGAATTTGCATTTCGCAGACCTTCATTATGGAGGAAAAAAGACAGAAAAATAATCTTCTCCCTTCAGGTCAACGAAGAGTCTAGAGTCTAGATGGACGCCAACCAAAACTTGGCACTTCTAGAGCAGTTTGTTTCGCTCTATTTAGGTCATCTATAGTGCAGGTGTTATAGTTTTGGCCGCTTGGTCCTTATACCTACCTTACTTCATTAGATTAGATTATGTCACACAGGCCAATCTTTTTACGAAGACGGTTAAGCGCGTTCTAGGTTGGCCAAAGCTGTTCGTGCCCAGGAGGTTAGTGTTAAGACGGCAATAATATGTTGAAAAGTGGAGTAACTGGAGGACCAGAGTTGAACTTGAGCATCTTTAGGCTGGGCTATGATGGCATCGGTAAGTCTTATATGAAACTATTCCAGTCCAGTCTAGCTTTGGGTACTTGGTAGCCATGACGCAGATGCCGAGGGCCAGGCTCTTGCTTCTTCTTTTATATGGCATACCTACATAACATCCCTTCGGACTAGTATTGCTGCTCGATAGCCCACTATTATTAATATTGCTGCGTATCAAAAATGTCGTTTAACGCAATATTGACGTCTTTAGAGTGGGCAAATCGGTGCTACACGGGGCAGGTGAATTCGCCTACCAAGAAGGATAAAGCCATTCGAAACCACAAACCCTTACACAAACCAGATAAATTACGATTTAGCACTGACCTCACAGGCCGAGAACTTTGTGCAGGTCGAGGCAGCCTTAACTGCTGCCCTAAGAGATCTCGACCATTACTACACACAAAATGCACTAAAACCCAACCCGTCTAAGACTGAGTCCTGTGTCTCTTCCACCTGCGCAACAGAGAGGCTAACCGCAAATTAAGCATCAACTGGATGGGAGTGCCTATAGCACACAATGACCACCCCAAATATCTGGTTATTACTCTGGACAGGTCCCTCACCTATAAAAAACACTGCCAGAATACCAAGGCTAAAATTCATGCCCGCAACAATTTAATTCGTCGTCTTACCTCCACTAAATGGGGCGCGTCACCGGATGTCTTACGGACATCCACTGTAGCCCTTTCGTTTTCCGTTGGCGAATACGCTTGTCCAGTTTGGGGTCGATCTGCTCACACAAAGCTGGTGGATACAGCTTTAAACGAGACTTGCTGAAGTATTACAGGCTGTCGTAAGCCCACCCCAGTAGAAATGCCGTATCCACTAGCTGGTATCGCACCTCCGGACATTCGCAGACGAGTGGCAAGTGGAGTGGAGCGTCGTAAGCAGGAGACGAGCGCACTTCATCCAATGCACGCTTACTGCACGGTCCGCCAAAGACTTAAAAGCCGCAGAAGCTTCATGAAGTGCGTTTCCCCTCTTGACCGCGAGCCCTCTACTGCTAGACGTGTCTTGTGGGATAACGGTCCCTTACCGACTGCTCCTTTCGTTCCCCCTTCCGAACACCTCCCTGCAGGACACAAACTGCCATGGCCTACTTGGAAGTCCTTAACAGACTCCGGTCCCAAGTGGGTAGATGCAAGGACACCATGTTCAGGTGGGGATTTTCCGATGGAACTGATCTGTCCTATGTTTGCGGGTTCACTCCGCAAGACATGTCCCATTTGCTGTCTTGTCCTGCGTGCCCTGATTCATGCTTGCTAGAAGACCTTATGTGTGCCAACGACAAAGAAATCCGCGTCGCCAATTACTGGGCACAACAAATTTAAGACGCTTTACCATCGACACGATAAGAAGAAGAAGACCAGATAAATAATATTAATGTATCGATATATTACCACCTTCATGGGAGATAGTTCTGTAACTGGCTAGTAATACATACATACAAAAATAGCAGCCCTTGTAACTTCACACTATTCACATAGGTCTGTACTTACTAAGTACATAATACATTTTAAGCTGGTTTTAAAGATAGCCAATAGGTAAGCTAAAGCATAAGTGTAAGCGTCAGCGTAAGCGTAAGTGTTCTTTAATAAGTAGGAACAATGGGATCATGCTTTGTAGTAAGGAAAGAGAAAGGATGGCCACGGGACCTTACATTCGGCGGTTGAAAGATGCTTGTAAAACTATACTCAATGAGTCACAAAAACGCGATGCAGTATTAATGCAGTCGTATGGAAACGTTGATCGCTGGTGCTGGTATTTGAACGCAGACGCAAAGAGTAAAAAAGTAAACTAAAGTTGGCCTATATACGTCCCACTGCAGGGCACAGGCCTCACCTCAACTATGAGGTGGTTTGGGCCATACTCCACCACGAGGGCCCGGTGCGGATTGGTGGAGGGACGCAAAGAGTGGCCAACACTAATTCAGCATCGATGCAGTCGCAAAAACACCAATCTTTAATGCTAGCATTCGAATGCACAGTCACCAAAAACGATGCAGTAGGTAGGTACTTATCCTTGCATTCGCAAAAAACACTGATTACTGATACTAACGTTCAAATAAAAAGAGTCCCCAAACTCTATGTAGCATATTCTGTGCAGTTAAGAAACACCTTTCACTGGAGATCTACTACGAAAATATTTTGTTAAAAGTAACTATTTTAACTAGTTAGTGTGAGTTTTACTTGTGGTTGGTTTTTTAGTGAATAACCTTGAAGTGTCTTGAAGCAAACTGTCCATCTGTTCAGTAGAGTTTCTGCGACTGATTTTTGACGACAGAAACAGAATTTCTTATAAAATTGTCTTATCTAAATGAATAAGCATCGCAATCAGCGTAGGATGACGATGACGACAACGTGTAAAAGGTTGCAGGAAGCCGCTTCCAACTGCCCAATCTGGAAGTCATTATGAGTCAGCAGTGGCTGTCATGTGACTGAAATGTTGATAAAAGAATTATAATTATGTAGCTGTATAAAATTTGTCTTTAGCTTCTACTATTCTGTAACAGCCACTTATCTAACATATTTATATTAAAACACTAATGCGGAGGAAAATCCAATTCTCATCCTGCGAGTAGAGCATTATTAAAATGTGTAATTTTCTTCGGGGCGGTGACACAATAGGTGAGGATAAATAAGGTAACTGTTTTGTCCGTAACGAGCGTTCTCGGGAGCAAGCAAGTAACTATGTGCTATGTGGCCACTGGTCAATGAAATAACCTGCAATTTTGTCAGAGTACTGTAAAGAAGTAAAAACATGCATTTTCATTTGTACCTAGACAAGTAGTACACAGTTATATTAAGTTATCAGTTTGGTGCCAAGTTATCTAATTTAGATAGAATATGCATATAATTACAGTACACCTAGCACATAAATTTGTCACATGACACCATTTACAAATTTCGAGTTTATGCCGGACTTGCCGTCGTCATCTCTGAGATTCTGGGTTCGATTCCCGGTCGGGTCAATGTAAAAAAATGAACTTTTTTTATTGTCTCGGGTGTGGTGGTGGTTCGGTTTCTTTACTCATGTGATCAGAACAATGTACATTCTGTCAAAAAGTTCCGGGAATTGATGATTCGTTTATGATTCCAAATTCCAAATTATATATTTTTTGTTGTTATTAGATTGGCACAACTGTTTCCCATTTTGGCGCGGAGTTTGAATTACATCTGATAATTAGATTAAATACAGTATTGTTTTTAGTTATACAATATCTAGTGTGTATTTGCGAATTTCATAATGGACAAAAACATCGAACAAAGAGTTTGTTTTAAATTTTGCATCGCCAATGGGATTTCGTATTTGGAATCTCTGAAAATGTTACAGATGGCTTACGGTGAATCTACTTTATCAAAAACACGTGTTTATGAGTGGTACAAAGCGTTTAAAAGCGGTCGAGATATGATGGAAGATTTGCCTCGCTCTGGTAGGCCATCAACGTCTGCTACTGAATATAACATCGCAAAAGTGAAGGAAATAGTGACTGAAAATCCTCATTCAAGTTTGAGAGTGCTAAACTTTCTGTGTCACACGAGTCGATTCGTACCATTTTAAATAATCAATTGGGTATGAAACATGTTGCCGCTCGGCTAGTCCCAAAAGACCTGAATTTTCTCCAAAAACTCAATCGCAAAAGAGTCGCTGAGGACATGCTAGAACCAGTCAACTCCGACCCAACATTCATAAAACGCATTGTTACTGGTGACGAGACGTGGGTTTACGAGTTTGACATGCAAACTAGTCAACAAGCTTCGGAGTGGCGCCTTCCAATTGAACCGAAACCGAAGAAACCGCGCCAAACTCGATCGAAAGTCAAAGTCATGTTGACTGTTTTCTTTGACTGTCACGGTGTTGTGCACTTGGAATTCTTGCCAGAAGGTCAAACGATAAAAAGAGAGTATTATTTTATCGTTATGCGGTGTTTAAGAGGGCAAATTAGACGAAAAAGGCCAGATTTGTGAAATGAAAATTTTGCACCACGATAATGCGCCTTCCCACAAGGCCATCATTGTGAACGAATTTTTGACCAAAAAAACAACAAATACCATCGAGCAGCCACCTCATTTACCAGATATGGCTCCAGTTGACTTCTTTCCTTTTCCTAAACTCAAATTAACACTTTGTGGCACCCGGTTTTATTCGGTAGAAGACATAAAGGAGAATTCGCGGAAAGAATTGAACTCGATTTCGGAAAAAGCGTTTAAAAATGTTTTGATGATTGGATTATTCGTTGGCGTGAGTGTATCGCTTCTGAAGGAGCATACTTTGAAGGTGATAAAATAAATTTGGATGAATAACTAATTTCGTGTATTATTAATCTTTTCCCGGTACCTACTTTCTTGACAGAGTAGTATGTGATGTTTTCGGATGTTGTTGTACAATAATTAGATACAAGATTTTAATCCAAATCGAGCCGTTTCCGTTAATACGAAACAGCAGCAGGTCTTAAATTCTGTCCAGAAACCCTCTCGAGTGCCCTTAAAAGACTCTATGAAGTTACATCGTAATCTGATGAACGATTTAAGATTGATTTTATTTTAAACGAGCTGGCTTGATGCATCTGGGACCATGCTCAAGCAAACTCCGGCTAAAAACTGGAAAAAGCGCTGGAAAGAAAGAGTTCCAAAAACTATTTTTCAAACTAACTTAACGTGTGTCAGTTAAGTTACTGTTCTAAATTGTGCACCACTACAATGGTGGTAGAAAAACTAAGATATGATTTCAGTCAATTTGAATTTATAAAATAAGTAAGTATTGTCCAAAATATTTTTTTTTACGAAGGGAATACCTTAATTACCATTACGATTTAGTTGTATTGTCATGAGTTTTATTATTAAATATCAGCGAAAGCAACATCTTCAGCAAACGTTTTATACCGGCACCGCTGATCGAACTGAATTATGTATTTCGTACGCAATTTCTAGATAGGAAGATTAGTTTTCTGCTAGCACATTACAAAGTATTATAAATTTAAATGAAATTGTCGGTATTGGGTCAGCAGTAGAATACGATTTTTTTAAAAGTACCCAATTTCATTTTACCCTGTTTTGAGTATTTTACTGGGGTAACTTTTCTATTTCCAGTAGTAAATAATACCTTATTATCACACGCCTATTTCAAAAAGCTTCTTACAAACTATCGGCATGTCCACACATGGGCGTAGATATCTTGAGCCGACACGCAGTTGCTGGCCCGCGCGGAGATAGGGCGGGCGGTTTAGCGCTAAGTACGTCTTACTGACGGCTCCCAACTTCCAACCAATACTGACCGGGTAAAAATCGAGAATGTGAGATGCGAAAGCTGAAGCTTTAACCACGACACGTGTGATTTAAATAAATCTAAATCTAGTTTCAGTATAGTCCTGTTTTATTTTTTACTAATAGGTAGTTGATTAGTTATTGTAGTTTGCACAGGTGCATTTATCTTGTAATTTAATATTTTGTTATGTATATTTAAAACTTTTTAAAAGAGGCTGACAATAGTGACCGAGTTTCTTGCGCTGCTTCTTCTCGGCGCTAGCCCAAACTTGTCCCGAAGCAGTGGTAGGGAATAAAATAACAACAGGACGTGTAAAAGTGCTTAGTTTAAGCCTATTTGCAAAAATAAATTGGTTTTATTGGTTTTAGTTTTAATGGGAAGATTGAACTTTTTGAGATATCGATAATCGCCCCATATTTACTTAGTTATTTAAATGTAACAAACTAAAGTGGCAGTGGACTGGCCATATTTGTCGCAGAACCGATGAAAGGTAGAGTAAACGGGTGCTTGAGTGTGACGCCTTATCAACATAATGATAATGAATAGTTGTTGTATGTGAGCACAGAATCACCCCTAAAAGTGAATCAATAACTAAAAAAAACAAATTTCTCAAACCTTAAGTTAACTGACTTCTAGTTGATTATTTAGTAAAGTAAGATTACAATAAAAAAGTCTACTTTCAATAAAAAAACCTATTCGTCTAATTCTCAAAGGTACGTTCACATTTAAATTTCAAAAGGCGAATTTCAATGTTCAAAAACTAAATTAAGCATTTAAAAGCTTTAAATAAAAGGTTAGTAAACGTAAAAAGGTTTCTTAAATTGTAAAACAAATAGGAGTACTCGTAGATGATGAAACCAAATTATGTTAAGCTGAAATTCAGGAGCAATCATGTAAAACATTTAAGAGACTTACAGAGGGTAAGTAAACACACAATGTTATCGTTGCAAGTACATGTTTCGTTAGTTAATTTCAGGTATAGAGGAGTTAATTTTGATAACCCTTATTATCTAGCTTACCACCACCTCGTTAAATTGTACAATTAGTTAGATAGGACTCTAGAGACACTGATATTGTGGATTATTATAGATTGTGAATTCAAGTCTACAATATTATCAAGGTAGTGCCCAATTTTTAAAATAAGGTTTAGAGAAAAATAATACGTATGATTAATTTAAATCCTATTACATATTTTTTTAAAGTAAATCATTTTTTTAAAACGGAATAGAAAGAAAACGCAATGTGCACGGTCATTAATGTCATTATCACCTCAAAGATCGCAGGCGATGGGATGATTTAGCTGCTTCAATACAAAAACTTTTTATATGGAAACAATATCG
Organism: Anania fuscalis; assembly: GCA_950371115.1. Classification (NCBI taxonomy): domain Eukaryota; kingdom Metazoa; phylum Arthropoda; class Insecta; order Lepidoptera; family Crambidae; genus Anania; species Anania fuscalis. Next base: position 10,749,634 of record OX493335.1, on the reverse strand, counting down.
AAAAAAAAGATTCTTTATACAAAGGACATCATAATGAAGAAAAATAATTAATTTTTTCCCCATAAAAAATTGTTGTATTGTGGCAGGTTAATCATACCTCAGGAGGTTTCACGTATTTAAACGTTACATACTAATTATTTTATATCACCTTTTAATAAGACTTTCTCTCACAAAACCTTTTTGAAAAGTTATAAGTAAGGTATTATAGGTGCGAGTCGGACATTGGAGGGTTCCGTCCATAGCACAACTTACACTTGACTATTTTATGTTTTCCTTTGAATAAGCACTTTAAATTATATTACCGTTTATGATACAGAAAAAACAAAACAAAAAGAAGTGGTAAGAAAATGGGTTCTTTATTAAGCAATTAATCCGTAAAAAATATTTACTATTTATAAATTACTAGTTAGTTACCAAACTATTAGGACTCTAAACCTTCATATTATATTATGACAGCCAAACTGACGAAGACACAAAAATCCTTTATTAAAAAAAAAACAAATTTTGCGTATGGGCCTTGCCATTTAGCGTTATGATAATGATTCCATGCTATACAAAACAAGCTTGTTGTTATAACAGAATGGCGCATAATTAATACAACTAAATTGTAACGCCTTACACTGCAGCACTTAGCTACAGGGTTCAATAACCCTTAACAAGCTGCACGTATCAAGTTGCCCTAGTACCGCGCCTGAACATAAGTAGCCACTCCGACTAAACTGCATGTGAAACCTAATGCGGCCGATACGGACTCCTGCCGTTTGAGTCGGATCTATCGACGCTTAAGCTAATAGTATTGCTAGGTTTTAAGTGCTGACGTGCATTTACACGTCACTTTGTTATATATTATTACTAAAAAGGTCGACATTCTATCTGCTGCTCAAGATAATTGCTTTTAACAAAAAACTGCTTTTATTAGACCGTCTGAGAGATTCAGGCACAATTTTTGACAATTGTTCTATAAAACGAGCATTTCATCATGGTACGTCCATTGCTGAACATAGGCCTTCCCCAGTGACTTTCAGATTGGCCGGTTGAAAGTGTTGGAACCGGCCAGCATCCAGCGGCTTTCTACAACCTGTACAGGTCGTCTGTTCACCTTCTGGGCAAGAGCAGCGTAGGACGTAGGACGATGTCCTACGCTGCTTTTGCCGATGCGTGCCCTTTATTCCAGAACGTTTCTAAGCTTAAGTAACAATAAAAACCCATCCATATATATTCTAATATGCGAAAGTAACTCTGTCTTTCTGTTATGCTTTATGGCAAAATTACTGAACTGATTTTAAAATTTGTTCAGCCCGCGCGCGCCGCGCCGGGCTCAGCGCCGCGCAGCAGGTGCACCACTACCACCGACGCAAGGTCATCAAGAAGGTACCGCCCCTTGTGCTTGCTGCAGCAGTACATACTAACATTTAAGGAGAGAATTTGAACTTGAACATAGGTTGGATGGACATAGGCAACTTTTTCAATACACGCCAAAAGGGGCTTAATAGGGCCGTAGGTGCCAAGCCGTAGTCTACGCGAGCGAAGGCGCAGCTACTTGACAGTAAAACCGTTGACAAGTTAATTTTTTTGGAATAATGAGGTAAAATTTGATATATAAAAGTTGTTAAAGTGATCCAAAAATACAACATTTTTAAGAATCTACCAAGAAAACGTGCGCAAATCATGGAAGCCATGTTGCGCCCACTTGTATTCCCATACTGTATCTACCTATCTACTCAGATTATGTTATTATGTTTAGCGAAGGATTACGTATCATTAGACGTAACAATCTGATTAGATCGTAGCAATTAACAGTTTAATGATCTCTTAACAGCTACAAAGCAGGCCGAACATAAGTACCACTGGTGCCACTTCAGGTAAACTATACATATTATGAAATTGAATGAACCTAATTAGTAGCTGAGTTTATTAATTTTCTAAACTGCCTTGATTGTATTTTGTAAACATCTTTTACAAAAATCTAATTTTGATATGGAGATCGTGTTTAGGGTTCCGTAGGCCTGACAAGGAACCCTTAGAGTTTCAGCATGTTCGTTGGTCTGTCCGTCCATCCAAGTTTTTTCTTGGACTTGGAAGTCCACAAAATTACAGCTTTTTAGTAACTGTTGGCACTAGAGAGCTGTAATTTTGACAAAGTGATAGAATAAAATTGTGTATTTTTTAATTAGAGTAGCTCATTTACATGTAGGGAAGATTTTTTTTTCATCGTCTACGCCATCGTGTGGGGTATTGTTGAATAGGTCCTTTAAAATAAAATGACTTAGGGGTCTGCTAAGACTATTTTTCGATTTAGTGATTTCGATTTTTGCTCGTCGGGCATCTCCCACCCCTGTAAAAGCTATACTTTATAATTGTCTTGAACCAATCTGAAACCAATTCATGGTAATAATGCTTTTCGTGATCTTTTGAGGAAAATTATAACGGTTCATCTTATTATGTATTAGATTTCTTTTTACCTAATAAAAATACCTTAGAAGAAAACATTAAAAGTGACTCAGATGAAAATAAATATATTAAAGACTCCTTCTGAAATACATGAATTGCGGTAAGACGGGCAACTACGGAACACTACACTGCGCGTGGCACGACTCGCACTTGGCCGGTTTTTTTGTCTTTGCCAAAAATATGTTTTGTTGTGGTTTAGTATCATATGGAACAGCGGTTTTTTTTGTAATTAGGAATTGACCTTTTAAAGAATGTTGTACAATTATTGTGATCTCTTTATGACATGGGTCCTGGATAGTCTAAATGGCTGCTAGTTATTATAAACAGCCGATTAAATTTATAGAAAAAAAATATTTTAGTAAGTTTATAACAACAGTTGTTCAGTATGGTGTATCAATTATTTACGGGACATTATGTTCGGACAATGCTTACAAATACACTCATTTAAAAAAAAAACGGGCACCTAAGAAAATGTACGTTCTAGGGTTGATTTCAGTTAAATAAATGAAATTTAATTGTTTAATGTAGTCTGTATACTTATAATCGTGTAAATTAATAAGCGTGAAGTGAACTCTGGCAATTTTATAAATTAATTTTCGATGAATTCTTTAAAACTGATGTACACGGCGAAACAATAAGAAGTGGTCGGCAATAAAGACAATCATTTTTTTACTTTTTTTATTTAAATAAAGTTACAAACGTAAAAACCTAATAAGGAGTATGACCTGCTCTTGCCAAAATCACAGCTTGAATCCTTCTGGGCATGCTTTCCACGATGTTTTTAATAACGTTTTGAGGAATACGTTCCCACTCTTCTGCTATGACTCGTTTTAGCTCCCTGGTGTTTTTGTGGAGCAGGTTGCACTAATCTTACCCGTCTCTTTAGAATAACCCAGACATGCTCAATCGGATTGAGGTCAGGACTTCGAGCTGGCCAATCTAAACGACGGATCCCAACTTCTTGCATGTTACGCTTCCACGTCGCCAGAACGGTGCAGGCGAGCATTGTCGTCCATTAAAATGGAATCTTCCTCAAGAGCAGTTAATGCGGGTTGTGCATGTGGAATTAAGACTTCCGTTATGTACCGATGTGCATTTAATGTTCCATTTTCTATGAAAACTAACTCCGTATTATCCGTCGAATTAATTGCCAAAAACATAACAGAGCCTCCGCCATAAGGAGTGATTTCTTCGAAACACACTTCCGCGGCTTTCCCGTGGTCTTCGCAGCACTCGACGGTGTCGGTCATCTCCACACAAAGAGATTCTAGCTTCATCAGAAAACAAAACTTTCTTCCAGTCCTCCAGAGTCCATGAAGCACAGTTTAGAGCAAACTGAAGTCTAGCAACACGGTGCTCACGGAGTAATTTAGGGCCACGGACCGGGCGGTAACTCCTGATATTGGCAGCCAAAAGCCTCCGCCTGACCGTCCACAAGCTAACTTCTACTCCTCTTACTTCTTCAAGTCTTTTCTTCCGGTCCACAATTGACGCCTTACGATTTCGCAACGCCTGACTCACCAAAAAGCGGTCATCTCTTGGTTCTGTGCATCGTTTTCTTCACGAACCGGGTCTTCTTTTGACCAAACCGGTCTCTTGATACCGTTGTCAAATCCTCTGGACATTTGAACGACTCACATTTAGCCGCTGAGACACGTAAGTTTGCGAACAACCTTCTTCGAGTAGGGCTATAATTTTACCGGCCCTTATCGCTTTATTAATCAATTCAGTCATATCAGAAAGTAGAATTTAATGTACTAAGAAAGATTAAATTGTTTAATTTGCAGATAATATCCAAAAAGTTTTAAAATCTTATTAAACAGTAAAAAATAAAGCAATTTTACAATAATCCACAGTAATCATTATTTTTCTTTTGTTAATTTCAAAATTTGAAATTGGAACGAAGAGAATCATGCCGGGATGTTTTAACTTTCAAATAACATGTCAAATACATCTTCAAATTAATAAAACGTTTTTCTTGTAATATTAATTGAAGTAGAGAAAAAAATCTAAAGTGCCCGTTTTTTTTTGCAAAATAATTTATATAAGTAGCAATGTAACTAACTGATAGAGAAACCTACCTATCTACCTGAGGTATCCTGCCTTATATGTTTAAAGCTCTACTTAGTTTGATAAAACAAAGCACTACAACTGATTCTAATCAAGGAGCCTCGCAAAGTCTTTGCCTTTGCGAGGCTCCTTTATTATAGTTCTGTGCGATTTTGATGGCGATTTTAATTCTGTGTAAATTAGAGACATATCTACGCAAAGTTTTATCAAACAATGTAAACGGGTATTCCCGGAGACTCGGAGTTTCCCTTCGCGATGGAATCAGAAATGAGACGATCCGGAGGCGAACCAAAGTCACCCAGACGTAGCTCTCAAAATCATAAACCTAAAGTGGCAGTGGGCGGGGCACATTGCTCGCAGGACTGATGGCCGTTGGGGCAGGAAGGTCCTTGAATGGCGGCCGCGGGCCGGAAGGTAGTGCTAGTAGGCCCCCCACAAGGTGGACCGAGGATCTGGTGAAGGTCGCGGGAAGCCGCTGGATGTGGGTGGCACACAGGACCGATCTTTGTGGAAATCCTTGGGGGAGGCCTATGTCCAGCATTGGACGTTTTTCGGCTGATGGATGGAAACGGGTATTCTACTGATGGTTGTAGGAAGTTACTGGCGTTCAATTTTTTTTATAAGTAGATCTAACTTGTTACCATATTACAAGGTATACATATGACACACTACCATAAACACGGACGTGATCGGCAAAAGCGCTCCGTCAATGCATCGGTGCAGGCCAGCGAGCTTGATCGATGACACACTCTGATATTTGTCGAACACAGCAAATGCAATACGGCAAGCTGTGTTGAACCTAATATAGATTATAGATACGGTAAAATTTTGTTGGTTTTTGGAACCGTAAACATTTTACTCTTCGACTGAAATACAACATCTTTTAATAAGGGACCATTTATCTATTTTTATTTTTAAACTGAGCAAGCAAGAAGGAAAAGCTACAATATTATTGTAATTATACGAAATTTCTCCATTGGAAAATGTATGTTAGAAACACCTGATTGCTGAGTGTGAAAATATGGCATTTATTAATAGTACAGGCAGTAAGTGCTTGTCCACTAGATTATATGTTTTACTGTTAACTAGAGTTAGATGTACATAGATGTAGGCTTATATATTTATAAATTTTATTAAATCTAAAACTCACTGTAAAGGGGATTAACGCTTAGAGCATTCAGGTTGAATGCTCTAAGGATTAACGCGATCATAATAATTTAGGTACAAATGCTACCCTTTATTTGCCTGACGGTTTCAACCGTCAAAGTCCTATAGCTCTTATTAAATCTAACGACAGCTATTTTTGGTTTTAATACATAAATTAAGATTTTTATTACTAAATATTGTGAAACAAAAGTAGGTAGGCAAGTATCAAATAAACTCAAGCTTATATCAGATCAAGTTTTCCAATAAACCAATTTCGCGTCAAACATTACACGAAAAAGAAAATCGGCACCACAAAGGCAAATTATCTACGTGCCTAAAATATTAAGGATCAGCTCACGCTGTCAGTAAAATTGAATTGGTGCGAATGTCACAATCACTAACAAATAGGTCACAAATAAAAGCAATTTCAGAAAATACATCTAAATTGCATTTATTATAAAACTCGGTTCTGTCGCTTAATTTCAAATGCTAAACATGTTGAATGACGTTTCATTATAGCGAAGTCAATCAAATGGCAAGATGGCGAGAACATAATACCGGTGGGCCATATTTCAGCAGAATAATGTTCATTTTACTTCATATCGTGAATGGGAAAAAAATTCATTAATGTACAAAATGGAAAATGAGAATCATAAAATGTGTCATAAATATTCGTTTGTACCTTTTCGTTTTGTTGTTTTTGATATTATTTGAGGACGATTGGGACACTGACGAAATTAGGTTTGTGTGATATATCGCGTCGGTAATTTGCCAGTCACATTTAAATATTCGTGTATGTAATGGAACTCGTATTATCGAATCAATAATAAATATTTCTTTTATTTATGGTAAACACTACGCCTGGTATTTTTTATTTAAGTATAAGTAGGAAAAACAGAGTCGTTTTTTTTATCATCATCTATACTATAATAAATCTGTAACGGGTGGATTTCTGTACATTGAAGATATTTTGAAAATTGTTTTTGGGGGGCACTCTATAATCGATACTAAAGCCAAAAATGCAATTATTTTAATTCTTGTCTGTCTGTCGCGATGTAATGCTAATCTCCAAAGATACTGCACGGATTTCTTTGCGGTTTTTACAAATAGATTAAGCTCACCCGTGCGCGTAATATATTTCGCGTAATTTGGCTTTTTTTCATTAAATTCTGATGCCAGTAAAAAAACAGTTTCAATTCGCCGCGCCTGCTAAAAAACTCATGGCAACATTTTGCCACTAGAAGGATTGATTCCAAAATAAAATAAGAGGGAACCGAAAATCTATTACCTACTTTATTAAACCGGAACGGGTCAAATTATGTACATTGAAGATATTTTTAACCGACTTCAAGAAAAGGAAGAGAGGAGAGGCAATTATGAACTGATTTCAAAATTCCTTTTTTTGTTTGAAAGAGTATTCTCCCAAAGTAGTCCCAATTTCACCAAGTAAGGATCTGACGGAGGAATTACACGGAAATCAAAGAAAATTCTCAAAAAATTTAGGCACATAGAGTGTATTTATTAACTTTTAATAACCTATTCAGATTTTTGCGTCTGGCAGTTATAATATCATACTGAGAAAAGTCACAGAAATACTTAACGGTTAGGAGTCAATAATAGACCATACTTTGATTTGTCGACAGAAATTTAGCAGTGTTTATTTTACAGTATATTGGGCAGACGTGGCGCTTACGAGGTACCAGATAGCATTTTTTTTATTTGGGGTGTAAACCAACACCCCAGAAAACGAAAAAAAATAAAAGTTTCTTTCTCGAAGTGACTTGAGTATTGAACGCAAGACCTTAAACTATGGTTACGACAGCAGACTGGCAGGCTTACTTGTAATTGGACCTCACTTCTGTTAAACATCTTTTAGCGACCTCTATGATAATGATAGATTCTTAATGATAACTTTTTGTAAAGGGCTTACCACTAAACGTTTCAAATAAAATAAAGTTTTTTAAAAACTAAAAATTGACTTCAAAATTAAACTTAGAAGGAAGAAACTAGATTGACTAAAACATACTCAATCAGTACTATTTGGAGTCGGTGCGACTCAAAAAATAACTGATCTGGTTTACTAAATAATGTTTTTGGTATTTGATTTTTTTTCGGAGTCGGTTTTAAGTTTTTTTTACTTTATTTTCATAATATTCAATGTAAGTAGCAACATTTCAGGAAAGTCCTAAGCACATACATAAAAATCCAATGAGAATTAATGCTTTTATACATTCGTGGGCGCCCGACCCGCCTTTTCTGGTCTTGTCGTAGTGACCGACCAGTCTGTATTAGTTCAAATTATCTGTTATTTTTCGAATACATTTTGGAGACTAGCCAAAGGAGCTGCTCAAATCTCAATTGAATATCTTTATTTCATCGCCAAACGAGGAGAGTCACAGTGAAAAGATTCAGTCGAAAGGGAGTAAAATGCTCTTTTCTTTATAAATAATGCTTCACGCAGTCTACAGCGTTGCTTGATATGGCAATACCATACCACTCATCCTGTAGTCCACCCAAACTAAGTTGCGGGCACAGCTAGTCTGAAATATGGGGTTTCTTTCGTGTCTATGAAAGAATTTTCAACTTGGTTATTAAATTTATTGATTCCGATCGCAATCTTCGATTTATTATATAATATTGAAAAAAAATGAGAAAACAATCAATATAATAAGCTGTCGATGTAAAACACCTACTTTAACACCTGCGTAAAATATTTGTCATATTTTAAAGTTTCTGTCATTCTAATTACGGTATGGAATGCGCATTACATTCAGATTGCCTGACGGAAGATTTCATCACCAAATAAGTGCTTAGTTATTACATAAATTATTTCCTAGTATTTAAGATTTAATCAAGCTCTTTCTTTCGTAAAAGGGAGAGCTGTTTAATATTCCTAAAGAATTTTTGGGGGCGTTTCATTAACCGTAATCAAATTAATTTTATCACCTTAATTTCAAGTAAGAGCGGGATATACATTTGTAGAATTCTTCAAGATTTATTTTGATATCAATTAATGTTTTTATAAACGAGATCCTATCCTTAATTTGAGTAAAGTAAAGTAAAGAAGCCGTTAAATTAAAGAAAATTGAAAGCAAACGACGTTTTATAGAGGGTTCGTTGATAAGATGAAAGCCGGGGATGCTTCGGCGTTATGACGAGCGGCAGTCACTTAAGAAACCGGCAGGTGTCGTTTATGATCGAGCTGTTTTACATTTTTAATTTTTTTACCAATAGACATAGCGTAAATTTTGACCGAGAACTATTTTACAACAATTATTAGGTCCTGTTTTGTTTTCCATCGGGCTGATTTTACTCTTGAAATATAACAACTTACTTCATACTTACTACTATGAGACCAACATTAAAATCTGTCAATGTAAAGAAATAATATCTTTTTGGGTCGGGGATTAAAAATGTATATTTTTTCTATACAACTGCTGTAGAAGCCGATTAGATAATTTATTATAAGGATTTATTTTATTGATCTTATAGTAAAGTTGTCCTGTTTGGGTAAGTATAATCGTGGAACACAGAAATATTCCGAAATATTTTATTCTGAATTTGGCTATTCCTGTGTTTTTTTCCGTATATAATTCCGTATGAATTAAATTTAGCTTTATGTAAAATCACAAATCTTATTTTACCGATTATTAATAATAATCGATTTTATTTAAATTTTCGGAATTTTAATCATTTGACCTTTTTATTAAGTATACGTTGGATACTTATTTATTAAGACGGAATTTGGATACTTATTTATTAAGACAAAATTTTAAATTATTCGATGTATTGATATCGAACCATCTAGAAACCTATTTTTGAAGTCAGTTAAAAAGCACGAAGAAGGTTGCGTTCGAATTAAGACACTTTGAAACGGACTGCTAACGTGCATTTGCCTTACCGCATACTGAAAATGGCAGCTGCGTTGGAAAAAAATATGGCCAGTATCTACAGTCCTGCAAACGCACGGCTTACGTCCGGCTCAAAACGTCTTATTTGAAAGAGCCCTAACCCATAACATGGCCCGCACATTACACAGAAAACGCGGCGACGAAAACTTTATTACTTCGGATTATCATGAAGGTTACTGCTGCGGAGCGTAGCGTGTCTCACCTGTTCTGTGGTGATCATAATAAATAATGTATTGCTATTCAAAATCAGCCAAAGATGATCTATTACCTATTCATTTGTTATATGCCTATTGTTAAAAGGAATTTTTATAAGCATCGACAAAATCGAATGAAAACATTAGGCTGACGACGCGCCATAAACTTTGCGACCTTTTGTCGTGATATTCCGTAATAAAACAAATCGCTTCCTTTGATCTCGGACGTTAGAAGTCATTGCTTATCATTGTTGGTTGTTACATTGACGAAATTAAGAAGATAATGAACATCAACATCAAAAATAAAACTCAGGTCGTGAACCTTAATTTTTGTTTTTAATTATTTATAATATCTCTTACATTTCGTCGTAGTGTCTATATTTTCGATATTTTAAATGCAAAGGGAATAAAGCGTGAACGCTTCATTGGAAGCTGATTTTTCTATGTCCAAGTAAGTGCCACAATGCAGCGATCGCGTCCAGACTGGCGCGTTCACCGTATTGTATCGCCTTTGAGCTTTGTTATCAAAACGCCGTATCGTACCGAATGAGCGCGGCGTCCAAACTAACGTTCTTGCAACGCAACGTTTCTAAAGAACGGAGGTACAGTACGGACAAAATCTGTATCACCCACTAAAAAAACCTGCGGTGTACCAAGCAACGTATGCAAGTAACACATGGGGACCCGTGTTCTGGTTTCCGTCCATGCGTACAAACGTACGGCATGCTATGCCGGGCCTCAGGCATAGGGAATGGGTGATCCTGTACACACGGGATCACCCCAGACTGGCAGACTGTGCAATGTGAGCTAAGGGCCCCCGCCCCGGACCCACTAGTCCGCTAGAAGGGGGAAGCTGAGCGCGGCACAACGCCGTCTCCTCCGCCCTCTTCTAAGACTTCGGATCGGGTCAGCAAGAGTTTAAGCTTCCCAGCCCGATCCGTGGCCACCCTTTGCGACGACATAGTGTCGCAACAAAAGGCCGCCCACGTCTTACTCCCACTCGCTGCCCAGCATAGCTTGAACCATACTGGGAAGCGAGAGACACCACCAACCGCAGGGTCAGCGCCCCGCAGCCAGGTCGCGGGTCATCCCCGCGACCACCGTCTAGGCAGCACGAGTAGGGAGTCATCACCCCCCACAAGTGCCACCCCAAGACGCATCCACGAGCGTGCTGCTCAAGCCCGCCGGGAGCGTCTCCCGCAGAGTTTAGCCGTGAGCTAGCAATAACCCGAAGGAAATTACTAACCCCCGTTGCCCAGGGTGAACCAGGACAGGATGCTACTCCTTACACCCGATCGTAACCGAATGTAATTAGTAACACCCCGCCGCACGAGGAGGTTACTCTGACACCCCAACATATCTGGACCTAGGTTAATACCGTTTGAGTGGATAGTTCGGGATTAAATTAACTAATTTGGGTTATTGCATCTGTTGGCGCCTCCAAGCCTTGCAGCCAGTTCGGGATCTTTGGAGTTCATCGTATGCGCGGGCGGCGGGCACACTCCCTAACCGTACTCGTAACCCTCCGCCGCACTCTGCCTCTCGACCACCATTGGCATCGTACGCGGTTTCTCCCTTAAGACAAAATAATAATATTATTACGAGAAATTATACCTAAGCGTTTACAATACGCGTTTACAATTCCTATTCAACTTATTTAACAACATCTATGCATCTACGAGTTAGCGTTGCGTTTTCAGGTCTATGCAATAGGCTGAACATTGTGTCTCAATAACGTTGTCTGATAGATCCATTGGACATGATTATACTCTCTAATGGGACAAAGCAACGGTTAGACCCATGGATTAGATAGAGGCCGCATTCCAAATTGCGCTTAAATCACTGTCAGCGCGAAACCGACTAAATATGTATAACAGTCACAAATGATTATACCAAAGTATTACACAAATTATATTTTTTTACCTACCTACTGCATTTTATGGATTTGTGCTAATAGTGCTTTAAGCGCAATTCGGAACAAGGGTAAAGTATGTCACAGATGACATCAGTCAAATAAATATCTACATACAATAAGTGAATCTATAAATTATTTAAGATTTATCGTAACACATCAAAGTACGACATGGAGAACTCTACCTCAATATTACGAGATGATACTTCAATAAACATAAGTGCAGTTTCAAATTCAGCTATAACCAAGATGGAGTTACTGAGTAAGTGTGAAACTTCGCGAACTCAAAAATTTGCAAAGTTTGAAGCTAACGCTCCACATCAGGTGGTTAATCAGAAGTTTGGTACAGCAGAACGATTTACCAGATTTTATGGATGATTGACGTGCGCATCTTTCACGTGAAATAAGATGAGGAAAGTATAACCATATAAGTATATAACATAATATTGACTGTGTTTCTTTAAAAGTATCTACGTCAATGTTGCAGTTTGAATGGTTTCGGTTTTAATACCAAACGTCATGCATGGCTGTGGTACCAACAGATACTAATTGCAGGAACCTCACATAGTAGACCAAGGGCTTTTTAAAACTGGTACAACCTCATTGATAGCTACGTCATGGTTTTCAACTTCTGATTCATCACGACAGTTTTACATGTTTTATCTACATAAAAAGAGCTAACAATCCTAGATTTTTCTCGTGTTCTTGTAAACTCGAGAGTTAATGACTTGCAGCAATCGATCTTTCAACATTTTACAGTTGCATTTTCCATGCAAAAAGTTTATTAAAATTGTGGTCATATATTATGTTGGAGGTGGCGCATCGTCGAATGCAGCGGAAGGGACAGGCGCGGGCGCGGCGTGTCCGCCGGAAGTGAACTGCCAGCCTTCGTCGTGCACCAACGATAGCGGTATGTGCAACTACCTCAGTCAACATGCAGCTTTTAACAATAAAGTAGATACATAGATACTCTTTATTGCACACCAAACAAAGAATTCAAGTTATAGTTGATTTTTGCAGAAAAAAATACCATCTAGGCTGTCTTGTCGTTAAGAGCGATCTCTTCCAGACAACCTCTTTAAACTTACGTCAGCTTGTCGGTTTAGTATGGGAAAAAAATATTTTTTTTCCGCTTTTGATGTTGGTCTCTCTTACAGTTGCATCGAATTACGTCCTAGAAGACAATTGGCTTATAAGCTAGGTACATATACGTTTCACCAACTGGTGGAGGCTCAAACCACCTCATAGTTGAGGATATTTCCAATTCTCATGGTCTCGAAGTAAGCCTTGTGTGTCGAGGTGACCCGACAGTCTAATTATGCTTCTTGCCCGGTTTGCACGGGATATTTCGTTTTTGCTAGCACCGGCGTCGTACCTTTAATTCTTTGGGTTTCCAGAGCTGCAAGGTTATCACTTTTACTGACAAGACTTCGTTCTAGGGGCGAGAATTTAACAAACCCATCTACGCTACGTGTCAGACTTAAAGTTGGGAATCAGTTGGATGACCTTTAACTTTTTGGGTAGGTTGACCTACCGTTAACTGTACAAATGTGTGAATACTAGAGTAGCTCCAACCGAAGTAAGTTAACAAGATGTATACAAGCATTAAAGTGCGCGGCTCTTTACAATGTAATCGCATTGCTACGGTTTGCACCAAGTTTCGAGAAAGAGATCGTAAAAACGTCGACTTAGATGTGACTTACCTACTTCATGGAACTAATTTTATAATGATGGTTTAGGTCACGTACGTTTTGCAATACAATAACCCATTCATATTTTTACGATCTTGGTTCTCTGAACCTTATGCTTGTAGATAAATAATACGACCTTCGTAGCCGAGAGGCAAGCACGCCGGACTAAATGGCGTCGCCATCTCTGAGGTTCCGAGTTCGATGCTCAGTCGAGTAGGAATGTGGAAAACTAACTTTTCTATATTGCCTCGGGTATGGGTGTTGCAGTACTGTCGTTGTTTCTGATTCCTATAAAACAAGTTCTTTAGCTACTTTACTTAGGATCAGAGCAATGTATACTACTCTGTCAAGAAAGTACCGGGAAAAGATTAATAATATACTTTTTGACACATACTGCTTTTATTATGCTGTAAATGTTTTTTTTTTTCCTTTTGTATTCTGTGTGTGTCAAATAAATCTTTTTCTATTCTATTCTATTCTATTCTAATACACAAAATGTTAGTTATTCATCCAAATTTATTTTATCACCTTCAAAGTATGCTTCAGAAGCGATACACTTACGCCAACGAATAATCTAATCATCAAAACATTTTTTAAACGCTTTTTCCGGAATCGAGTTCAGTTCTCGCCGCGAATTCTCCTTTATGTCTGTTGCTAGAAACACAAGTTGTCTATGATAATATGATTAACATAGTCTGGTTTTGTAGAGTTATTTTGTCTCTGAATAGTTCACTCTCTCTTCCTCCGACCCTGTAAACCGAAGACATTGTGTCCATGTAATTTAGTGAAAATAAATAGTTTTGACTGTGCCAATCTTGGACTTCTCATTCATCACGACCAGAAACAGTCCACACACTATCGAAGAATCAAACAATGTCTTCTACCGAATGAAACCGGGTGCCACGAAGTGGTAATTTGAGTTTAGGAAAAAGAAAGAAGTCGGCTGGAGCCATATCTGGTGAAGAAGGTGGCTGCTCGATGGTATTTGTTGAGTTTTTGGTCAAAAATTCGTTCACAATGATAGCCTTGTGGGAAGGCGCATTATCGTGGTGCAAAATCCAATAATTTTCATTCCACAAATCTGGCCTTTTTCGTTCTCTTAAACGCCGCATAAACGCTTAAATAATACTCTTTTTTATCGTTTGACCTTCTGGCAAGTATTCTGAGTGCACAACATCGTGACAGTCAAAGAAAACAGTCAACATGACTTTACTTTCGATCGAGTTTGGCGCGGTTTCTTCGGTTTCGGTTCAGTTGGAAGGCCACTCCGAAGCTTGTTGACTAGTTTGCATGTCAAACTCGTACACCAGTAACAATGCGTTTCATGAATGTTGGGTCGGAATTGACTCGTTCTAGCATGTCCTCAGCGACTCTTTTGCGATCGAGTTTTTGGATAAAATTCAGGTCTTTTGGGACTAGCCGAGCGGCAACATGTTTCATACCCAATTGATTATTTAAAATGGTACGAATCGACTCGTGTGACACAGAAAGTTCGACGGCTAGCTCTCTCAAACTTGAATGAGGATTTTCAGTCACTATTTCATTCACTTTTGCGATGTTATCTTCAGTAGCAGTCGTTGATGGCCTACTAGAGCGAGGCAAATCTTCTATCACATCTCGACCGCTTTTGAACGCTTTGTACCACTCATAAACACATGTTTTTGATAAAGTTGATTCACCGTAAGCCTTCTGTAACATTTTCAGAGACTCCGAACACGAAATCCTATTGGCGATTCAAAATTTAAAACAAACTCTTGGTTCGATGTTTTTGTCCTTTATGAAATTCGCAATACACACTAGATATGGTATAACTAAAAACAATACTGTATTTAATCTAATTATCAGATGTAACTCAAACTCCGCGCCAAAATGGAAAACAGTTCTGCCAATCTAACAACAACAAAAAAAATATAATTTTGAATTTGGAACCATAAACAAATCATCAATTCCCGAAACTTTTTTGACAGAATGTATGTCGCAGTCGGATTGTTTTTTCCGCCCTGCCGTATTACAAACCAACTAGCTGTTTTACAAAACGGAGGCGTTTTGCCAGTTCAATAATGCGACGAATATAAATTATTTAGCTGCACAATCATTGATTTTACAATCATTTAGAATATCTTCGTTATCTAAACCACTATATAGTTCACTTTTACACACCGTAATTTCTCTGTCCGACGCCATTTTTGTTGTTATGGCTGGCAGTGCCACGAGTGTTGAAAATTGGTACTATAAACTGCCAAAGCGACGGCTAGTGACACACTGTATGACAAAACGCCTAGAAGTATTGATTTAAATAACGTGAAAGCTTGTATTCAATGCGGCGGACTACATTCAGGCTTTATGCAATTCGCCGTATCGTCAATCCGCCGTATGGCAAACCGCCTCCGTTTTGTAAAACAGCTAGTTGGTTTGTAATACGACAGGGCGGAAAACGGTGAAATATGCAATCCGACTGCGACTTGTACACACGTTATATTGTCCAATATTATTTATATTTTCATTGTAATTTTGAAATAAACTAGAAATATTATAAATGATGTAAGATTAAGCTGGAAAGTATATGTTTACGCTACGCTATATTTTGCCAGTGTCTTCCAGCACTCATCTATTTAGAAAAGTTCCTTTTCGGACACGAACTGGAAATCGACCCTGGGACCCTGTGCACTTTATTATTTTATCCGTCAAAATAGTCCCTTTACTTTTATTTTCAATAACACTTATTGTAAAGAAATAATTAATTAAAAATATCAAAATACCCGACTGCGTAAAAAGTGAACTTAAAAGCTGAAAACAAGATTTAAAGAATCAATTTGCAGTCTGAGGCATCAAATCTATGTTACTTGATTCGACTTTTTCTACACGGATTTAACTGACTTAATTAGGTACTAACGCAGTGCAAACCAAATTCCCGTAGGAATTTTGGAAAATAAAGTGTTGAATACTATTAACACTGAAAATGTGTGACCCATAGTTAATAAAAGAAAGTTTCAAAATCGGTTTATCAGTATTGAAGATCCGTTTTTCCCGCATAAGTTCTGGTCCCGCGGGAATTTCGGGAAATAACATACCCCTCGTCACTCCGACAATTGAGACGAATCTATTGATATATTATACTTTAATAACCGTTAAACGGTTTAGGCTGTAGGGCGTGACAAAGAAATAGACATACTAACATACATACATACATACGCTCGAAAAACATAGCCCTCGTTTGGCAGTCGGGTAAAAATAGAGAAGGGTGACAATATTTAAAATAAAAATATCAAGGTCGCCTAAATGATTTATGGATGCTCAAAACTCTTTAGAATAGATCTCAACATTTCGAAGTTAGAGAGTTCTGCACAAATATCGTTTGTTTATTGTTCCTGTATGTATGAGTTACTAAACTATTCATCTGATTGCGATGAAAGTATAGTGATTTTTAGATTGAATTGAAGATCACGCAATTCTCCTTCTTCTTCTTTGCGTGCGTGTTGTTTTCCCGCAGTAAAATGATTCTATCTTAGTAGTAAAATAGATTAATGAAGTTTTTTTTTCTAATCGCCTGTAGGCATTCAAATTCAAATCGCCTGCAGCGCATGCGACGCAGTTTATGCTGTATTACTTTGTACGGGAGCTTCTTTTACTTTAAACATTTATTTTGTGCGGAAGGCAGTACCAAAAATACGTCACATCTCGTAAAAGAAACTATCGTTCTCACGCTTTAATTTGATGATTATTTTTTTGATTAGTAGAGAACCAAAATATTTTTATTTAAAAAAAAAACGCATGATTCGATAGTACTACCTAAAGGTAAATCGTTCTGCCGCGGGAAAACAACCACTAAAATGTCTCGGTGTATATGTGAGGACTAAAATTCATTCAGCCACCGATATAGCGCTACCGGTAGCCTCGTGTGTGCAAGTGTAGGGACACGCGGGGCATGACAGGAGATGGGCCATTGTCTGCTGTAAACCTGTGCATTATTTCCCTGCATCGGCCTACTTGGGACCCAAGCCTATTTAAGGACTTCCAAGTTAGGATGGCAAATCACGCAATCGAAGTTGGGAGTGCTAGTATTACGTAAACTTACTCATTAAGCTTAGAGCATCGAATATAAATCATGTCTTTGCTTCTGTCATAACAAAATAATTAGATAAAAAGTATGCAGAATTTTTAAATGGCAGAAAAGGCATTCTTGTTATAAATGCACATTTGCATAAGTAGTACCTTTGTTAATGATAACATTATGTAATTTTAACTTTGAGGTTTTGGGTTTGACTAAATATGCAAATATAGCTTACTAAGTATTTATTAAGCACTTGTTTTCACGATTTACATTGCTTCAACTAGTAGCAATTAGCAGAGTTTATTTCAGAGTCAACGATCGATCATTTACAAGTGCTCAAATGAGCCGAACTGTTAACGTACAATTTCTCTTGTTCGCCAATTAATTCGTTTCCATTAAACAAATTTTGGTTGAAGATAAATAGCACTTGAAAAAAATCATCGACCCCAGGTGGGACTCGAACCCACGTCCCATCGCATGCCGGGCGAGTGCTTGCATGCGATGGGACGTGGGTTCGAGTCCCACCTGAGGTCGATGATTTTTTTCAAGTGTTATTTATCTTCAATTAAACCTTGCATGGAATTGCAAAAACAAAAAAATACAAATTTTGGGTCTTATAAGTTGAAAGAGTACAAAGATCACTTGAAACATAAGTAGTTATATTTACATGTAGGTAATAGAAGATTTTTAGGGAAAAAAATCCTTTGTAAATACATCAACGTTTTGTGTGTTTAGTGAAGGAAAGCGCTGTTTCACGTTCCATTATGGAAAATAAATAAAGCGTAAAGCCGAAATTATTTCAACTCTTAAACGGAACCGAGGTGGCCGCCCGTGACGCAGCAAATTTGCAGCCTTGTATTTGAACAATAGTTGTAGCCAAATTATTTTTGCTTTGTATCGATAGAAAGTATTGTATTTTCAATGATGTTTTTTTTTAAATTGAATGAAGCTTCTACATGAAATATATTTTTAAGACATAGATTAATGAAAAGTTTCTTGTTGTGATGATGAAAACAATTCAATTGTTATCTTCCATCTGCCATTTATGAAAATCTAAAGACTTAATATTATCTTGCATACTAATCTCTATGTACGTAGAAGAATCATCCCCAATCACTTGTATATAAAGTCGAAGTTCATCAATATTTAATCATATTACTTAACACAACAATGCATATCCCTAGATCACCTTTTTCACAGACGGTCACGAACATCATTGACAATTCAGCGTCGGATCAATACGGAATACGGCAAAACACAATACAGAAACCGCGCTGACCGGCACGCTCATTAAAACGGCCGCACGCAAAAAACGCCTATCGAGTTTTCAGTGCAAAAACGCTCGACAATTTATTCTGGGCGGGTTGGGCATCACTAATCGGCGTCATCAATCAGCTAGGCCGGGCGCGATCGGATCAAGTGACGGACAACGCCCCTCTCCGCAGACCCCTTAAATGCCTCTATGGCAGTTAATACCCCGTGCGATGATTCTGGGCTCGAGAAAAATACTTTGAGCCACGGAAGGGCCGAAGAACGCAGTTTGTGCAAAGTAGGGCATAGAGTATTGTACCAAGTACTGAGATAAGAGAAAATACATGAAAAGTTAATTCTCCACACCGGCATCATGCGTCATTTAACAACCACATAATTAGTGAAGCGAAATATCCTTTGTTATCACCAGGCCATTAGTTAGTATAGTTTAGTAAATAAATGGTATGCTGATGAAAGCTTCACTGCGCGGTCAAATTTTAGATATTTTTTGGTATAGCCAGATATTTTATTCACTTAACAAAAACATAATTCTGTACTGTTTCGTAGTTGAAAATCAAGAAACATGTAATCCACCATTATGATACCGACACAACAATAAACCCTGTTGAGGGGAAAAAATAAAAGAAAAATAATAAAAGAGATACCGAAGCAACATTCCAGGGATTAAACAAAGAATACTTGAAATTTCATCCGCATAATATTTGACAAAGCCAATGTTTACCTCAGTCGTCAGGCTGGCCGTTCTGTTTTCTGTGACAACAGTGTCTCCCCGATGGTTTGAGTAGCAGATAGTCGCGATGAGCGCTGAAATATTGTGTCGCAAGTGAAATTTATGTCGCACTGATAGGGTTCAAATCAATTTTGCACGAAACAATCGCGGTCGACCTCCGCGTTGACGCGGGTTCTGTTTGCAGCACGCTCCGAATTGATTTACCCACATCTGTTAATGTCACAGTTTTTTTTGGTTTACGTCTCCCGTATATTACTCGGTGTGTATAATTTATCTCTAGATACATTGCTGAGAGGATCATTGGGTTATGATACCTTGTGAATTTATCATGCGATTCCATGATAATAATATTTCTCATTTATGCATAGTAAGGTACAAATAAATAAATAAATAGTAAATTACAAACTGAGTTTTATAATAATATTATTATGACACAAGGCTTTCGTCATTTCCATATTTGATTTAAATGATGCAATATTATAGCCATTTGATACTTGTTTACTAAACTATGTTAGCACACATAGGATGCACTTAAATAGGTGTTCTTTTCAGGATAATCGAAAACTTTTAGGAAAAGGTAAATCGTGTCTTTGTAAATTGAACAATTTTTCTTTCAAAATTGCTTATAAGCACGCACGTCTCAAATAATGTTCATTTAATGTGACACTAAATTCCTTTGAATTTGAAAGTTACTCTTAACTTTTAACAGTAGATGAACGTGAAAATCTATGATTGATGATATAAATGGTGGTGACAATGACACAGCGCTGGTTGAGAAGCAGAAAATAAACTCTTACAATATTAAATCTTTCGAAGAAGTCATAATCAATGTTATTGTGGAGTGAAATGTGACTGATTGTGACAGCTGTCCTGATCAAAGGGAGAGTTTGCTCTAAATCACAAATTTTGACGCGAAATCGTTAAAATCTTTGGCCTTTATTGTTAGTTCAAGTAAAAAGAGGGTCACTTGAAAAACTCGATAGCGTTTGCAAATGCGTTTGGATCTTAGTTGATGTTTTACGTTAAGACTTTCTTACATACGAGACACGTGTCGATTTTATTTTAGAATGGCATAAATAAAATGAGAAAGTCGTACAGTCAGCATCAAAAGCAGCTGATTAAAAACTCCCTTCCAAAAGTACTGACTCTTCTTCATAAATAAATAAATTTAATCGCAATAATTTGACTTATTTATTAAGTACAGTTTGCGTAGTAATTTTGTCACAATCGAGAGACGCATTGACGCGCGTACCTATATCTGATTTCTGCACTGATTTACGACAGAGCATCACTTGACTTACGACAGAGAGATATCGAATAAGCTTAGGTACATACTACGGAATGGCAATGTCGTACAATTTTTAAAGACAGGAGAACGTTTGTGAGACTTAACCACTGTCCAAATATTGCGGAATCGTTCTGACACACGATACGACGACATACCCAGACGTGTGTACTCTACTGTGTGAAAAGCGCGTTTTTTACACAATCAATGATGATTAATGTATTCATTTACCTACTCATTAAAAATATGGACGATTTCTTGAAGTAATCTGATTAAAAATAAGTTGGTTTGATTTATGAAAAGAATAGCCGTGGATTGGGCTTAGTGGCCTATATCCAGTCTGTTGCAGACTAACAACGCGGGCTGAATATGATAGTTTAAAGTTTATTTTTTGTTTCAGAAAGAGCTATTTTGGATGGTTATGTTTCACTAATGCGGCAATGTATCGAGCTAGCAGAGAAAGTTATGGGTGCTAAGGCACAGTTTTAATAAATTAATTCCTTTTTTGATAAATAAACTTAATGTTATGAGTATTTTATTATTTTAGTTTATTTGGTATAAAACCTTTTTAAACGGAAATTAAAAACAGTTTACGGTATTATGTACTAAAACACTGATATTCAAATTCAATACCTTTTCTCTTTTCTAGAGAATCTTACATCGACCAAGCAAGGGTACTTTAGCTTTCCAATTAATTAGAAGCGCTATGTCGGCGACTATGGTTATTTTTCGGATGCGGCTAACTGTACACCTAGACTCCTTTTGAATAGGTAGTTTCATTAATTAACCTGAACTGGGAATTGAATCCGGGGACCTTTTGTGTTTAAAGCAAATCATGACGCCACTGCACCAACCGAGATGTCTAACTTATAATCTTACCTATGCAAAACCCTTATCTTCCATTCTGTAATCGAGATTCCTAGATGTAATTTCAAACAAATAAGTTTTTATCTAAACCCATGGATGTAAAAGTCAGACTCTAATCCTCATTCAAAGCTGGAAAGCAAACTTGGAAAGCTTAATCTTAGCTAAATGTTAATTAAAAACCCCAAAAACTATGTCACCAAGATTAAATCTGACCGACGAGTTATCTGTGCATGCGACGGGCGCGGGCCGAAAAGGGAAATGACATAGCCGAAATGACGGAAGCGAGCCTCCTCGCAATTTGACGGTAGTTTCGGATATTTTCGGTGAGCGCATCGACACCGTTTGAACATTTTACGAAATATTTTTGTTCAAGAGCTGGCTGTCAGCTCACTTTGAACAAAAACAGACCTGAATCAACTATTTTTTACGTAAAATATTCTAACAATAACATGGAAAGTAATAAAATTGATTTATTTAAATTCAAATTCGTTTAAGATAAGGAGAAAAAAAACGTTTCGGTTTTGCTAAGCTCTTTATGTATATACCTACTTTTTTCTCATCTCGTTAAGCCTGGAAAGCTAAAAGTTAAGAGGATTATATATAGGTCGTTAATGTCCCAAATAAGCTCAAGTGCGAGCAAAAATTTAGTCTTTCATATTATTAGAAAATGTTTAATCGCGAAGCTAGGTTTAATATGGGAGTAAATTGTAAATAATAAATGTTGGAGAATTATTAAAATAAGTCGCCATTGCCAAGCTAGTTAAGTCTTTAATTCAATAGCTTATACATGAAACTAAAATATCTGTTGATCTATTGGTGATGACCCTTGTAGCATTAAAGATCACTATTTTTGAATTGTGAGGATAAGGGTTGCTACACACATATGAGGGCCAGCATTAATCGGCAAAGCCGGGGGCCGCAAAAACGAATATGTGTAGATGGGAGTAGATGGGAACCGATTACTCATTTGCCCGAAATTTACTTGTCCGAATTTTATTTGACTGAAATCGTTTGATTGAAGTCTTCTTTGCTATATGTATTGTTTGCCACATGTTTAAAACGTCGAAATATCATTTGACTTTGTATCATTTTACCGAATTCCAAAATAACTTTTTACTACTCGCCGAAGTCTCTTGTAAACTTAACTCTTTTAATCAATACCCGTGTTGTGTACAGTGTTATAGATAATTCATTTGCCATACTTTCACTTCCTTCTCCATAATAAAATTTAACCGAATATTTTTTTGACCACAAATATGATAAAGCTAACTACGTAACTTAACGACTACCTCTGTGTTACCTACTATGCGATAATATTGTGTTCGATTTGAAGGAGCAGAGCAACACCTTGTGCGTGCATTTACCGTGAGATACTGATCGGAGTAATGAAGCAATGCGCTTGCACTATAGCCTAGTGTCGAACAATTGGCTGCATATCGCGGGTGTCAGCACTTTTGCTAAACACGATCAAAACGCGATTTGGAGCACCCCGCTTTGCCGTGGTCCACTTGGCTGGACTCTAGAGACCAATTCAAAAGCGCGTTGGGCGAGTGTGCGAGTGATGCGAAGAGCTGACGAAGCGAGTCTTCTTGCGGAGCACACTCAGAAAACTTTCTTGCTTGTATGCATGCTTGCTTGCTTGCATGCATGCTTGTTTACTTGCTTGCATGCATGCTTGTTTGCTTGCTTGCATGCATGACTGTTAGCTTGCTAGCAAGCTCAGAAAAAGATTGCTTGCTGTCTTGCTTGCTTTGTGATGTTTGATGTACTAATAAATATAATTTTTTTTTTGGTTATTCCAATTTTTTAATTTTTTTTTTTGGTATTTCACGTTATTATATTTACACAAATATATAAATAAATTAATAAACTATAACTATGTAATACAAAGTAAATAATATTTTCAAAAATGTATATAAAAGTTTAAAAATAATGTATATAAAAGTTTACAAAAACTCAAAATCACCCATACCCACAGAAGAGTTACAGGTTCCCAGAAAGCTGGCAGCATTACCTCGCTGAATAGCAATGCTTATTCGCTGGCCAAGGTAGCTGCCAGCCCTCAGGTCGCCATAAACATTAACCAAGCGGGTGGATAGTTTTTTGGCCTCAGGGCTCCAGGGACCCAGCGTCTCCACTCCAAAAGGTACAAAACGGTAGCAGCTGTCTAATGCGGAGTATTTTCTATTTTTTAAACACTCCGCAGAGGCAGCTGCAGCACCTGCAGCTTTTGAAGTGGCAAGAACGTGGGAGGGAGCCAAAGTATCCACGCAGGTCGCATCCCAAACCAACGCACGGCCATTACTCCACGGAATGATAATATTCCATCGGGCCTTTTGCCATCGTCCCGGCAAATACCAGCAGGTTCTAGTATTGCCGGTATTCTGGCTGAAATGAAGGCCCTGTGAAGGATGGCGTTTAGGCTAGCGTGGCGTGGGATGCGGCCTGCGCTTTGAGTGCAGGACAAACCATGAAGTCCGAGACTATCCACAGTAACCCCGCAGCGACAGACATGGGCATGAGTGATTTTGGTACCGAGACGTAAGCATATAATTAATGAAAGTGAGGTGTTGTCAATGAGAGTCCCGACGTTGGCAGAAGGCAGACTATGCAACCAAAGTCCGGACTCCCATTGGGCAACAGCAATGAGACGGGCACGATCTGTATCGTTATTACTGGAACCAAGAAGGCTATCATAACAAAGTTTACAGAGCGGCTCGTCCCAAAGCCTTTGGGAAGAAAGTAAAGTGGGTAGGTTTTCACTACATAAGCTGGACCAGGCATTCCTTGCATCCGCCAAGCAGGAGATCTCAGCATCGCCAAGCGACGGGTTCAAAATAGATAGGAAGAGGTCATGCGTACTATAGACGGACGAAAGAAAGGCAGGAAGAGCTACACTAGAAATTTTGCGCGTACCTAGACCACCGAACTGAACTGGAAGAGATGCCTGGGCCCAGGAACGGTCATTTAAAGGACAATTTAGAATTTCACAGAGTAATTTTTTTAGGGAGTTGTCTAAAAGAGTTAAAAGACTTTTTTCCTTAGTTACTAAATTTACAAAGTGAGGAGCAACGTAAAACATAAGTAAATTTAGGGACAAAAGTACAGTAACGAATGAGGGTTAAGGCCATGTGAGAATTTATATTACGAAGTCTGCAAAAAGACTGCTCAAATTTCGAATTTTTCTCCGATACGAAATCAGGAATACCTTCATTGAAAATAGAGGCACCAAGAAGGCGAAGCGATTGTTTTGATTGGATAATTAAGTTGGGTGCTAAAGCAGAAAATTTTGAAATAATATCTTGTTTAGTGGGTAAGGGTAGCCAATGCGAGACATAGAGCTCACATTTGGAAAAATTTAATTCTAAGCCAATATCGCGGAACTCTCTAATTAAAAAGGATAAATCTTCTAAAACAGAACTCGCTTCACCACCAATGGTGCCATCATCGAGGTACCACACATTTAATTTAGAATTTAGGGCCGAAATGATAGGATCAAAAGCCAAACTGAAAAGACCGGGACCAAGAGGATCACCCTGCTGACAGCCGACCGAAGAGAAGATAAGGTTGTCTTTGTACCTACACTAAATTCGATGGTTTGCTGTAACATTGCCAGATATAGTTAAAAATAGGGTTGCAGCGATTTTTAATTTGGGTCAAAAGGACACCCCTGTCGACGGAGTTGAATGCGTTTTTTACATCTACCTTCAGTAACACTTCGCCACCGTTGTGATGCAAAAAAATACGGACAGCATGAACGGCGGCCTCACACCCACCTTTCGTGCCAAAACCAAGCTGGTGGGGCTGAAGTTCGCGAGGGATTTCAGTGCTTAATTGACGGACACATATTTTGGAAGCTAAGCGGCGGATAGTAGAACCAATAGCAATTGGTTTCATTTAATTGTTATGTTTAGAACTTATAATACCTATATATAAAAAATAAGAACATCGTATGTATTAAATTGCTAAAATATAAAGAACTGTAATACATAGTTTTATGTACGTAAACGTATGTAATTGATTTTGCATTTGACACATTGATATGCTTTTCTTGTCAAGATTGGCGATCAAACGAAATCTCAAATTGAAATTCATACGTTATTTTAAAGCTTGCTCTTAAATAAAACAGCAAACTATTTCAAGTAAAATATTTTATACTTCCATTTTATATTTTTCGAGCAAACCAACAAAATTGAATTATTTACGACTTTTTGGTCGATCGTAATTACTATTTTCCAATACATTGACAGCCTCAACAACAGATGCGAGTATGGAGCTTCTTTCCAATTAATAAACATATTTCGGAGGTTAGTTCTGTTGAAGTGGAATGTTTTTGAGGTATAGTCAAATACAAATACAAATAATTTTATTTGCTATTAAGTAGGGGCAGGTACATACATAGCATGTGATGATAAATTTTAAATAAAAATGTGCATTAACCTACTAAGCCAGAAAATTTAGCATGCAAATATTAAAGAAAATTAAATAAATTAATAATTGTTATCACCTATTTATTTTTATTTTATTTAATCAGACTCAAATATATTAATAATGTCAATTCATAAAATGTCAAGTACAGAACAAACATTTCCATTTATTTGTGGCTCATACCATGGTATAATGCATGGATGCATGCATCGACTATATTGTTTAAGTTTCTTTATATTTTAAAAATTCATCAAGTTACATCAGTAAGAATTTTTGTCAGTTTAATGGAATTATAATTAACACTTAACAGTACAGTACCAGACATCGATGTTTAGCGCTGGGCCAAAGACATGGGGATCGCTTTGCGCATCTTACGAGACGATCATCTTATCAGAGACGCATGTGCGCGGAGCTATAAACCAATCACGGCCGGTGGTGGGCTCGTCGCACTACTAGCTAATCACGTAATAGTTAGTATGGTCTTCTGTTCATTTTTCGCCCAGCGCTCAATATCGGTGACACTAGTTGAAAGCAGTATTATTTTAACGTTAAACTTGAAAAAAAAATCATGATTTGAATAATGGAGTAAAATACTGCTTTATAAGATCATGGTAAGACCTCATAAACACCTCTTTGTGGTTTAATTGCAGGTGCTGCTTGAAAATTCTTATTCGTTGAAAGATTTAAGTAACTAGAAATTTTGTAGCCATTTAACTTTTACAATCAAGGTGACAAAAGGGCAGACGTTAAAAGTGGTATTAAGAAGTCAGTGTACACTAAAACTCCAAGCTGAAATACAAACAATTTGTTTCTTACTGTTTAGCTAAGGTAACTTTAAACCCACATAGTCATTCAGAACTTTTTGTGGGCGTCTTACTTAAGAAAGTGTATGGAGTGAAAATTGTTTTTATAAAAGTTTTATTAAAAAAATACTTCAAAGCAAGACAAAACATTTTACAAACTGCCAGAGTTTAGCAATATGAAAACTGTTATTACTCGTTCGTAACTATTTTTTGCTTATTTCAGTGTTCACAACCTTTAAACAAATTGGGTTCACTACGCCATTTCGAAATACGTTTCGTCGAATTACAATTGATCAATGACACCTCGTCGATGACTTAATTGGATGAAAATTCATTACATCGATGGTTTATTTCATCGAATTTTAAATGGACGAATGTTATTACTTCGATGGTTCATTTCATCGAATTTCCTTTAATCCATGGCTTATTATTTATTAAGAGTCAATATTATATTTCATGGTTTTTGTGGTCGAAAATCCAAAGGAAGACCCAAGACAAGAAGTACTGAAGGACATGCGAGAGTGCGAGGTCGTTACTATACTAGTAAACCTTAGAACATTGATGTTCTAAGTAGTAAACACATAAACTTTTACATTTATAAAATATCAACTTGACTATTTCGATTATTTACTAAGCCATGAACTAAAGAAAGTTCGATGAAATGAACCATCGAAATAATAACATTCGTCCAATTAAAATTTGATGAAATGAACCATCGATGTGATGAATATTTGTATAATTAAGTCATCGATAAAATAAGTTATCGACGAGGTGTCATCGATCAATTGTAATCCGACGAAACGTATTTCGAAATGGCGTAGTTAACCCAAAAAAAAAATATAATGTACTGGATAAGTTTTTTTCATAAGGAAGTTTTAAGGCATGATTCTAGTTCTCAAATTGATATTTGTGTACCAGCATTGACAAATAAAATCACTTCGCCATTACGATTATTTCAACCCGTATTTGATAAAATTATTTTTTTTATAAAACCCCCGACAAAATAAGACATTTAAAAAGTCAAGATATTCGGGAAACACAACGTGAATATAAGAGAAGTTTTTTTTTTCTATTTATTCAGGACAACAAACAGTCTTACAATGATTCTTAATTTAAAATACTATATTACTATACATATAAGTAATTGTAGGACCAACAACATTGTCCACATAGAGATAGTGATATTTAAGTTGAGAGCAGACATCTGATGAAGTTAAAATAAAACTAAAACTAATACGAACTATTACGAACGTAATACTATTATTACAGCAAAGAGGTGGTGCGTCCTTGCGTTTAGACGGCTTCGCACGGACTCCAAAATTCGTAGCAGATTCACCTCTATTTCAGTACGAAAAAAAAAGACACCCGCTTTCGTATTGATATCTAATATTCCTTTGCAAAAAGTCTCGAAAAATACCAAATGCAATATTTAGGCAAGGCAAATATTATTGGCCTACCTTGTTTCTTATTGGTGGTGGAACAAAGGATTCTTGAATCGGAACCCACACAGATTCAGCTTTCACTCAGACTGTCTACCACAAAGAGTTTGACAATTATTATTTCTCGCAAGGATTATACCTTTGAAATTACGACATCGCTGCAAACAATACGGCACTGGGACTGGGGGTGACAATCTGTTCAAAGAAAATATCTGTAATTGCCTCGACGAGGTCAGGTACGTATTTGTAGGATTGAAAAGGATCTTTATGCCGACTACTGCTTGATTTTCTTGCTTAGAACAAAGGGCGACACCCTAAATGGATCCTTCAGATTTTACTTCGTTATTTTAGCTTAAGGTGGATTTTTGGATCATGGTAAAAACATTGGCAGTGGCAGTGGTAGGATAAAAAATATATTATTGGGACGTATAAAAGTATGTTTAATTTCCACTTTGAAATTATTTTAATAAAAAAAAAACTGAAGTTGATAGCTATTTTAAAAGATTGCACAAGTGCGATAACAATATTACAGTACATTTTTGGTCATGGAAGTTGCTTTAATTAGCAGTAGGTACTCCGTGACTTTCATCGTTTAAACATTAAATTCCCATGCAAACCCTATTTTTTCTTCGCTTTATTATTGTTTGTAGCTCAAGTTGATCAGATACTCAGTAAGTACGTTGATTCGACGCTGATTACCCAAGCAACGTTAAGACTTTCTAAAAGTGATAATTATCTATTAGAAACTGTACTTTGTCATGTTAATACTATGCTGAAGCGGCCATAATCTTATCTAAGTGTAGAATTTTATGTTTTATGTGTATAATGTATGTCGTAATACTTTTACCAAATTACCTACTTTACAAATTTTGTGAAATGGGATTCAAAACTGGAACACTAACCGCGCTTGACAGCTTTCCTGGGTTTAAGCCCCACCAAGGACAAAAAATTATCATAAATTAATTAGTACAATTCTTTTAAGCTGTTATGTGTACTTATTACATCTATTAAAACAATTTAATACAATTGAATGTATTACAAATTGTAAAAAACGTCGTCATTTTCCCGAAGAATTCGGAGGTGAAAACTCTGGGTGCTTATTAAGAAATGTCGGTGCCTTATTACGAATAAGGGAGGGAGAATAATTTAGATTTAATGGTGCAGAAGATATTATAAGCTACCTCCGCTATATAGGCATGATGAATTGGGCCGAACTTGTAAATTTTCCCGGAGTTTGAAGAATCCGGGTTCCCGCCAAGTGGGTAGACCCACTCGAGTGTTTCTTTATGATGGAACTTGCAAGAATTTTTGAAATATCGATTCGAGTTTTATGTAGGTACTCCAAAGTTTGAAGGTGTACACTTAGAATTTATTATTGAGATATATTAAGCCTGGAGGTGATGGTAACGCCTGTTTAAGTTTGCGGATTCGTATAAAAGTGTAAATTTTCACTCCGACCCTACGCATTTTGTTGGGAGTAAATCCAGATTGTTTTCAAGACGAAGAAAGTGAAGTAACAAAAGTATAATATAGAAAAGTAGGTCTTTGAGCCTTTTTTACTTGACATTTTACAAAATAATGTTCGTTCTTTGGCAAGGACTAAATAGTTGTTTTGCCAATAAAAACAAATTGGATCTATATTTTTAGGGTTCCGTAGTCCTGACAAGGAACCCTTATAGTTTCGTCATGTCCGTCTGTCAGTTTTTCTGTCTGTCTGTCCGTCCGAGGTTTTGCTTGGAGACTGTTGACTCTAGAGAGCTGTAATTTTATAGAGATATGTAAATCAATTACGCCTACAAAGTGGTAGAATAAAGTTTTTTTTAGGGTATGGGTATGTGGGATATCGTTGTATAGGTCCCTTAAAATTACTTAGGGTTTGTACAGACTTTTTTTCGATTTAGGGATCCGTTTGTGAAATATTCAACTTTAAAGTGCCAATTTTTGTATGAGTAGGGCGTGTCCAATTATAGAAGAATAATAATTATTCAACACAAATGTAATCACTAATATTCAAATAAGGCCTACTCAATTTTTATTGTTTATGAATCCATGTCCGAAGTCATATAGTAAGGTATACACAATAGACAACTTTGTTATACCATAATATGGCTCCTGTAACATTTTATTCAATAGAGGCGAAATCAGCGCTGCTGGGCGAAGTTCTCAGAGGATTTGTAACGACCAGTCATAGGCAAATATTTGTGACCTTTAATTCCTATTGAACGACGTATCAAAGTGTGGGCACACTACTTTAGCAGATAGTGAGCTTAAGAAATTTCTGAAAATGAAATTAAATGTATTTTTTTTTTACAAAAATGACGTGAGCCAAGTAGTGATCAAAAACGACATTTGATAATAAAATCGCCTCTGTTGAACCGATTCGTATCTTTTCTTTAGATAAAGCTTTAAGTAAGAACTATAAATCGTCGTGTAAAAAAAGAGTGATATTATCTCATCACCATCATTTCAGCCACAGGACGTCTACTGCTGAAAAAGTCCTCCCCCAGTGACTTCCAGATTGACTGGTTGGAAGCGACCTGTATCCAGTGACGTCTTGCAACCTTTGTTACAACCTTGCACCTTGTGGGCCCACACTGCGCTTGCCGGTACGTGGCCTCAATTCCAGAACCTTTCTGCTCCATCGGCCGTCAGTTCTACGTGCTATGTGCCCCTTCAGCTTGCTAATCCGTCGGGCTATGTCAGCGACTTTTGTTCGTTCGCGGATCTCCTCATTTCTGATTCGATCTCGCAAAGTAACACCTAGCATAGCCCTTTCCATGGCGCGCTGTGCGACCTTGAGCTTCCTTAGAAGGCCCATGTGAGAGGCCACGTTTCTGTTCCATATGTCATCACTGGTAATACACACTGGTTGTAGACTTTCGTTTTATAGGTCTTATTGGATTATATACAAAGTAATATTTATAATTTTATTTCTTTCAATATTATTATTTATAAAAGTTTAGTGCTGATTAATTATTGATTGGTCATGCAATAGTTAAATATATTGCTAAGTAGTTTCATGGGCTAAATAATTTTTTACCATGTTTTTATACAAACCCTTAAATATTTTAGTAAAAAATCACCTATCAATATCAATATCGAAATATATAAAAGAAGAAACTGACTGACTGACATATCAACGCACAGCCCAAACCACTGGGTCTAGAGATCCCAAATTTGGCACGTAGATTCCTTTAAGGTCTAGGGGTGCACTAAGAAAGGATTTTTCAAAATTCATCCCCTAAGGGGGAAAGTTTGTATGAAACTTTTTATTCCTTGAACATATTTGCATGAAATTTGGTGGGAATAAAGTACGCCAAATATAATGAATTACGTGTTTCAGCGTTTTTAAAAATTCAAACCCTAAGAGGGTAAAATAGGGGATGAAAGTTTGAAATAAACGCACAGGCCGAACCCTTAGGGCTAGAAAATTAAAATTTTGCACACGTATTCCTCATATGACAAAGGCAAATACTAATAAAGAATCTTCCAAAATTTTACCCCCAAGGGGGTGAAATAGGGGTTAAAATTTGTATGAAACTTTTTATTCCTTGGATATATTTGCATGAAATTTCGTATAAATTGAGCACGGCAAAAATGAAGGTTAAGTATTTCAGAGTTTTCTATAATTCAACCCCTAAGAGGTTAACATAGGGGATGAAAGTTTTTAATAAATGCACAGCCCAAACTCTAGAAACTTGAAATTTTACACACGTTTTCCTCTTATGACGTATGCATCCGCTAAGGAAAGATCTTTCAAAATTCAACCCCCTAGGGGTGAAATAGGGGATAACAATTTGTATGAAACTTTTTATTCATGGACATATTTGCGGGAATTTCGTATGAATTTAGCCTACGGAAAAAATGGTGGTAGTGTTTCAGCGTTTTCTATAATTCAACCCCTAAGAGGGTAAAATAGGGGATTAAAGTTTTAAATAACCGCACAGGCTAAACCTTTAGGGCTAGAAACTTGAAATTTCACACACGTATTCCTTATATGACGTAGGCATCCACTAAGGAAGGATTTTTTAAAATTCATTCTCCAAGCGGGTGAAATAACATTATGAATTGAGTAGGGCAAAAATAACAAGTTACGTATCACAGCGTTTTCTAAAATTCAACCATAATAACACATATAGATTCATAAATAATCTTTAATCTTAATATATAAAAGAAGAATCTTACTGACTGACATATCAAAGCACAGCCCAAACCGCTGGTTCTATAGATTCCAAATTTGCAAAGTAGCTTTATTCTAAGGTCTAGGGGCGCACTAAGAAAGGATTTTTCGAAATTCAATCTCGAGGGGGGTAAAATGAGGGTCCAAAGTTTGTATGAAAGCCCGTCAGTTTTAAAGTTATCCTAACTTTAACTCCAAGTTTTGTGTTTAGGCTGAATTATGAAAATCGATTCATATGAATCTCGACGTTTTTGAGAAAAAATACAAATACGATGTTGTTGTTAAGAGGGTGAAAAGGGTATTTAATTTCGTATCTGAAGTTCTTTATTTTCGAACTAAAATTACTGAATTTATTGTTTAAATATTTAGGCTTATGATTGGTGTCTTAATCAATTAGAGTTTTCTGAATTACAACACCTAAAATCGGTTTCAATTTTGTATTTGTAAATATAATGTAGGTATTTTCACGTGTTTCGTGTTATTACTAATTCTCTACTGCCGCAAGTCTATCCGTCTGTCTGTTTGCTACGAACTCAGAAATATCTCAGCTATCTGGAAATACTGGATTTTGCAAATGAATACCTTATAACTAAGCAAGATTTTTTGAAAACTGTGGGATTAGAATAGGTAACAATTATACAAACTTTACTTCAGCTTAGTTGGAAAAGCACTCGCCCGGTATGCGATGGTCGTGGGTTCGGAATTCGGATAACACTTAAGGCGGACGATTTTTTTTAGGTATTATAAAAATATTATAAATATTATAATATAATATATAAAGTATTATAAAATCAAAAAATATTTTTACGGTTCAGTTTTGTGTGTCAAGTTTTATTTTAATATTGTAATTGGATTAAGTTGAAAGTGTATATTATTGTTCCTTGTTTTGAAATCTAGATTAGCGCGAGCGAACTTTTCGAAGTAAAAATCACTGACTTTATTATTTAATTTATTATGGTTGGAAACCAAAGCAACATACATTGTCGTTTTTTTTACTCAAGTTAAAAAGGAAAAGTTTTGTATTAAGGCAAAAGTAAATACACGTGTATCGTGTTATTATTAAGCCTCTACTGCCGCCTCTTCTATCCGTCTGACTGTCTGTCTTTCAAGAGAAAATATCTCATTATCATCATCATCAGCCCTTGGAAGTCTACAGCAAGCGCCTCTGGGCTGTCTGTATCAAGCGGCTGCCCGTTACCCTGATTTGGTCGGCAGTCCACCGCGTTGTCGGCCTGTCTACGCTTCGTCTTCCAGTTCGTGGTCGCCGATCAATTTTTTTTCTCCTCCAACGGTTGTCAGTTCTGCGAGCAAAGTGGCCTGCCTATTGCCACATTAGCTTAGCAATTCGAAAAGCAATGTCGGTGACTTTGGTTCTTCTCTGGTTCGTCAGGTTTGGGCAAATATCTCAGCTGTCTGGAAATGTTTGAGAAAGTTGTGGATGGACGTCCTTCCGTTTATCTGTCAGCAGTCTGTCTGCCACGAGCAAATAGCTCAGCTGTCAGCCGCTCAGAGATCGTCGATCGAAAGTCCAGCGATAGACTAAAGTGCGTTGAGTGAGCGCTTAACTTCAACCAACACAATACAGCATAGGCTATAATTGCGATTAATTGATTTGCAAATATTGTTTTTTACCGTTTATTTATCTGTTATGCACTATTTTTTATTATTGTAATTGGATTACCTTTAAAGTTTATATTGTTTCTTTTTTTTTTTAATCTAGATCATCGCAGGCGAAGCCGCGGGCAACTGCTAGTAATAATATAATATAGTTTATACCTATAATCAAAATATATATAAAAAAAACAATTGCGTCAGGTAAAAGTTACCAAGACGCACACACACACTGTATTCTAATAATAATGTTGCTTAACGTCTTTAGGTACCTATCAAGAGATTATCCTGCCAGATCAAGAGGATTAGACAAGCTTGTTTGCAAAAAAAATATATTAAAAGCTAAAATAAGAATCTGGTCGACGGCCGACAAAACGTGACTTAGCGAGTTTGGTGTACGAGTAAAAAAGGTTTCAGTTAATAATAGAATGGATACAGAAATATTGCGTGGGCATTGGCTTGACTGAAGGGAGAAGAGAGGGGCGATACGCTAAACCTTTGAGCACATGAGTAAAGAAACGGAACAGAGAGGAAGCTTCTAAGGAGCTAGCAAAATTTATACCTATTTTTGTAGGGTTGGCACAACTGAATAAATTATAAATGTTCTTTTTTTTCACATTTTTTATTAAATTAGGTTTTTTTTTCACAAATTACATACTCTAAATGTTTTTTTAATTACTTTTGGTTTTTAATTATTTGTTGTGTCTTTTAATCGAATGATAAATTCTAAATCTAATATAAAGTTTTTTCAAATAATCCAATGGGAAACACTCACATGGCATATGAAATGTACAATCTTGCAAACGTGCTAATATGTCATTAACTTACCAATATTAACAATTTGTACATGAAGATCAAAATATTTGCGAAATTTTTGCTCAAGCAATTCAATAAATGCAATAAAATTGGCAGGAGGTATTATCAAAAAACCTGATTTCACACTACCTTCATTAAAGTCCTTATAATGGCAAAAAAAAAGAATCTTTTCCCATATTTATGGGTTGTTCGGATCTATTAACAAAGAATTTTATTTTCTCACATTTGTGATGTTCCAGACATTTTCTGTATAAATAGCCCGATACATAGACTAAACCATTCTTTTCTGGCATAATAAATCTATTATGCCAGATTATTATCATTTGTACCCACTATTAACGCAGGGATAGTATCATCAGAGATCCTTGGGATAGTTAAAATAAGCAATATTTTTAGTCTTTCTATTATTATTCATGCACACAGTACAATGTACAACCATATTTACAACACTTTTTAAATACTAAAACAAAAATATTACTACGTATTATGTAAGAAACTCGATAACAAAAACAAAACATGCACGACATTCGAGCGGCGCGTCACGCCTGCAAGCCCTGAGATTGACCACTGGCTGATCTAGTTTGAAGCGGTTTCGGCTCATACGTGACAAGCGGCCAGTGGACACGCACACACACGCGTTGCACTTGTAGTGATGTACCTATCACAGCGCATTCGTATATAGCTTTGTCTCTGTTCCGTTTCTTTACTCATGTGCTTTGAGTCTTCGACTCGTTATCAATCAGACCAGAAATTTATAAATACATAAGTACACACACATGTTTATTAATTCTACATACACACTACCGAAAATGTAGCAGGCTGAAGTGGCAGTGAGCTGGCCATGTCTGTCGCAGAACCGACGAGAGGTGCAGGAAGGTTCTGGAATGGAGACCACGCCGGCAAACGTAGTGTAGGACGTCCCCCGGCTAGATGGACGGATGACCTGAAGAAGGCAGCTGGCAGCGACTGGATGCAAAGGGCGGGAGATCGTGCGCTGTGGCGCTCCTTGGGGAGGCCTATGTCCAGTAGTGGACTGCAACAGGCTGATATGATGACGATGATGATGAGACACTGTTACTTATACAGGCTCATTATTGAACACAGAATAATTTACTGTTATTATGAAATGTTGGAAGAAGGAAGCTAGAACCTCAAGAAGGGTTGATGACATTTCGATTTATCCTTCCTTCCTTCACCTTCAAGTGGGAGAAGTTGCGAACACATTTATAAGTAAACAACTTACTCTGTCCACTGCTAGACATTATGGCTGGACATCCACCAGAGCTGTGGGAGGAAAATGTGCGATGGGAAAATGTGTAGAGAGGATGTTAAACGGTGTGACTCTTTCCACCAGAGTTGTATAAGAATGTGTAATGTGTAACGTGTTAATGTGTACAAATGAGCGATGCGAGGATAGGTAGCATTTCTTTTTGAACATCATCTTTTGACCGACTGGACTGCACTCATTCCTAGCAACACATTCTTCGTAACACATCCCTTGCTCGAATTTCTCGCTCGTTTTGTATGAACAAAAACTTCGCTCCGCTAAGCCCATATCCAAAAGAGCTGCGCAGAGCGAAGCTAGGTAAATGAAGTGATTCTATTGGTGCTTACAAAACACATTCATCGCTACGCAGCTTAGCACAGCTCTGGTGGATGAGCTGCCGAGTCGCCTCTCCCATCTCATGCCACTGAGCACAATCCTCGACTATTCTTTTCCATCTTCTGCCAGTAGTACGTATACCATCGCTCCACTTTGTCGGTGGGCTCTATAAGCTGTGATTGTCAAGTCGCGATCTCCACTCTTGCGTGGACTGCACGGCTACGACGGGACAACGTATTTTCCACCGTTAACGAACTGATTACTATAAAATATTTTTATAATAAATAAAAAAAGCCGGACAACACAACAATAATTATCATAGTCTCAAAGTGAGGAATTAAAATTTTTGTACAAAACATTATTTTTCTGCGTGTCAGCGCAACCATATTCGAGTCGATTTAGAAAAGGCCGTTTTCTTTAATTTATCTGAAGTAGGATTTAACGGGGTAGGTACCCTTTTAGTTCAACAAATTACTGCGAAACTTCGCTTAATCTATAACTTTTCTTTATCGTATCGCATTTTATATCATTTACAAGTGCAATACTTAAACAGGGTTACCGGAAAGCTGAAATTTAAGCACTTTGTTAAACCAACTTCTGATTTTATGGTTTGTATTTTATTAATAAATGAATATTTTCCAATAAACATACCTTATTGTTTCAGTAATTATTGAAAATTATTGTCTTAACATTAACAAGGTTACAAGTCACTGGTTCCGTAACATTTTGTGTAGCCTTTATCGGCTTTATTGTTCAATATAGGGCAACATAGTCGTTAATTTCCACCTAATTGATCTCTTTGGTGCTCAAGAATGACAGGTAATCGATCAATAATGTTATTAAGCTTTTGGAAGATTGTCGTTTGAAAGTTTAATAGACTATTAAGCACTTGGCATGCATACAACATTCCATGTTGGCCTTTTTAATAAGCGTTGGATTTAAAGTGACAATCAAATTCTTGAAACTTTTGCCAAGCTGTAGGATTATGGGATATTCGTTGAAAAAACTTAGGATTTTAAAAGGATGACGTGGTATTTTACGGGATCAATGTTAAAAAACAAAAAACAAACAATTTTACATATTTAACAGGAGCTATCAGGGGATTTATTGGAAAAAACTAGATTTCAATGTATTATTAGGTATCATAGCGACTGTATTTGACTTGACTAGTTAATTTTAAACTTTTACTTCAAAAATATTACACTACCCACCAAATTTGCTGTTAGTTTATGACGGGGATTATGATGATTTTGATAATAAAATTTTCGCCCCTTAAAGAAAATTGTTTTTATGTTAATCATGCTTATTTTAGTCAAGAAAAAAAAAATCAAAAGTATTTAGGTCCTTAATAAAAAGAAGTTAAAAGGATTTTTATCTAATAAAGTTTTGTGAAGAAAACCGATATCGGTGTTATTGCAAATATCGATCGAGGAATCAAGACAACTTCATGATACGCGTCGGCCCCCAAAAACTATCTAAATATCAGTGGACTATTTGGTATAGACGATAAATCATTGTGACATTTCAGCAAGCGAGGCCGACATCGGTCGTTAGAGCCGCGCCGATAACACGCAAAAACAGGAAAACCGAGGAATAGGGAGCACGGCTTATTTCATGCCGTGATGCTGATGCCTGGATGTGTTTCGGATAGCAGACTCGTAATTTGATCCGATTCTGTGAGAGACAGGTACGTAAATGAATGCGCGTAATGCTCGGGAGTCGGGATGTGATATTTTTATCCGACTATGAAATAAAAATAGTAAAATGTAGCTAATTTACTTATCATATAAAGTAGAAGCTGTTAATTTCAATAGAAAGAATATCCTATTAAAGTGATAACTTCGTTTTACTTGCCACATAAATTGATTTTCAGTTTAATTACCACCTTTTTTACAAAAGCAAGATGTTATTACAGCATTCATAAAACTTGGTTTAAGCGAATATTCTAATGGCTATCCTGGCACGTGCAACAGATTGATAAAGTTCTACCACTCTGCGATTCTACGGCCAACAAAAACAACAGTTTCTAAAACAATTCAAGGAGAGTTACAGAGAGGTATAACTAAGGCGTTACTTGTAACGAATTTTAGCACAAGCATCGCCGTGTTTCGGAAGGCTAGTTACCTAAAAGTCAGCTCAGGCTAATATCGCCTGATTAGTCGTGAAACCTAGTCAGAGCTTAATTACATCTGACAGTAATGTTAAGTGACTGGCCTTAAAATACCAATAAATATCCAATAAACCGCATTAGGCCTACGTGGTGGAGAGAATGGCCCAAATCACCTCATAGTTGAGGTGGGGTCTGTGCCCTGCAGTGGGTGGGATGTATTAGGCATACTTTACATAAATGGAATAAAATG
Organism: Anania fuscalis; assembly: GCA_950371115.1. Taxonomy (NCBI): domain Eukaryota; kingdom Metazoa; phylum Arthropoda; class Insecta; order Lepidoptera; family Crambidae; genus Anania; species Anania fuscalis. Next base: position 10,710,814 of record OX493335.1, on the reverse strand, counting down.
TTGGGTATCGGTAATCTAACTATGTCTATTTAGGGTTTGTTCTACAATTATTATCATAAAGGGTAAGAAAACAGTGTTTGAATGTTTGATCGAATAGTAAGGGACAGCGACGAGACGTTTAATCTTAGTGTGTAAGATTTAATTTCGTGGTGTGTGTCTAGGTTTTTGTGGTCATAGGCGTATTAGCGTCTAGGTGTTATTAGACAGACCTACCTTAGTCAGTTATTTAATGTAATTAAGTACATACAGTAAACCAAAAATCATCCCGCCGTGTCGGCTGATTTGGTTCGTAGTAGGAAAATTCTTATGTATTTTACAAATCACTATATTATAGATAGTGTGATTCCTAAGGCTATTTCAGCAGATGCATGTGTGAAATTGGAATTCAGAAATGCTGTATGTCTATAAATAGTGCTAGAGGTGAACTAGGCTAGGTAAAATAGAGTAGCAAATTGGGTGTATTGAGTAATCCGCCAAATGTACAGTTGTCTTTCTGTTTTTGTCGCTCATGTCCTAAAGCAATAGCAACTGTGAAAAAAGGTTTGTATTTACTTGTCCCGCATGAAAACACAATGTACAGACTAAACGCGAAGCTTTCCTTAAATTATTTTAGTTAGCTAAGTAGACACAACGCGACGTTAAGCATGTTCAACATTTCGAAATACGCTTGACTTTCTTTGTTTAAAATAACGCTTTACAAATTGCATCAAAAAATAAACAGTGGCTCCGTGGAGAAGGTAAATGAAGGCGATTTGTTTTGTGTACAAATTCACGAAATCCGTTTAGAGACAACGTCTAGTCGGCACTTTAAATCCCGAGTCCAGACATTTAAATGAGTTTTACGTGAAAATTAACTTATTCAAAAAATAATGATAGGCTTACATTTTAGATAATTTTAGGTCAGGCTCGTAAGTACCCACTTTGGCTGGGTTGATAAGATTTACTTATATTTTTGAAATAGGCAGTGCGTAATTGTTTAATGTAATTTTACCTACCAACCTTTACCAAATCGGCGCGACGACTAGCTGACTACAATTTGTGTATTTATTTTAGCACTTTGATGGTTCTCGTATTTTGTTGTTAAGTTCGAGTAGTATAATCACCCTTTTAAAGTTCTGTGGCCCCTTTTTTACATTGTGTCTCTATTATTACGATTTGACGTGTGTTTAAGATAAAAACTGTTGTATGGGAATTAGGGTCACTGGGTACTACGAAACCACCACGAAACATGCATAATTATTAATTACATCGTATTGCTTACACGATAATGTACATATTGCATTAAAAATACCCGTTGCAGTTTAAGCATGGTGTTTATTTAGATTTCCTGAAATTTGTGTAGTAATAGGTGGGATTATCTAGTCCCAAATTAAGCAGATTGTATTATTGTAGACTAGGTAATGAATAAACAAACATACTTAAATACATTTCGGGTATATGTCACTTGACTCGATTCTCGGGTGCAAATGATTTTGTTTATTACACAAACACTTGCTCCTTATGGGAGTCGAACTTGCTTTGCTGTTCGAGACGAGACCACAAAATTCAATTGAAATACAAAATAATTCATTTCAGTAACATTATTAATCATACATGTAACAAAGTACATGTCTCGGAGAAACTCCTTTTTAACAAGGATTTGCTTGTGCTAGGAGCATCTGTCGTTTTACCTTATTAACCTGTGGCGTTCTAGAAAAATATTATATGACTGAACACTTTATAGAACTGTGAGCGAAGTTGAATTATTAAATCACCGTTTCCTAGATTAATACCGCACATAACGCGAAATAATCGAAGCGTTCAGCCAGTTACTTTGATCTATCATTAACGACCCGGCACCCATTCGATTCTACTTCATGCCTGTTCAAATCACGCTCTAAATAGCCTGGGTAGCCTGTTTAAATCAATTATTTGTCGTTTCATGTGATGCCTAGACTAGTCTTTTGAGTCTTTCAAAAGTCAAAGAAAATTAGTCAGTTTTCGAACATTTCAAGTTTCTTCTGTTTTAAGGCACAATTTCCACTAGGATTACTGTAGCACATTGTATAAACTAATGCCGTTAACCTGCCAGTAGCAGCTATAGCAATAAAATCATGAACTATGTAATAAGAGCGACGTAAAACATAGTTTTATGTTTTTTAATCACAGCAGAAATGCACCTGTGTTTTATAGCTTTTGTATTTTAGTATAAAATAAAATTGCAGTTTTGAATGACTCCATTTTTCATAATGAATACGGCTACTACAACACAATCCATTAAATATTTTGGTATTTGTTTTTATCTTTTTTTAGGGTAGCTCCCATGTAAAGTGGAGATTTTTTTTTTCATCTTCCACTCAATCTTGTGGGGTATTGTTGAATAGGTCCTTTAAAATGACTTAGGGGTTGCTAAGCATTTGTAATAAATAATACTAAACTTAAAACGAATATTAAACTTTAAAGTGCCAATTTTTGCTCTAGTAGGGCGTCCCCGTCCCCCCCCTCAAAAAGCTAAACTATAGGCTTGAAAAATCTGGAAAAATTTATGATAATAGTGCTTTCATGAACTTTCAAGGAAAATCATAACGGTTAAGATATATCAGTTAGTTTAAGAGTAATAGTCGTTCTAAAATTCTTTAGAAGAAAAAACATTAAATGTGACTTAAATGAAGAAATTGCTGAAATATATTGTGGTAACGACGGGCAACTACGGAACCCACTGCGCGTGGCACGACACGCACTTGGCCGGTTTTTTTAACAAAGGAATTGAAATATTTGTAGTACCTAAAATATGGCTCAATTTATGTATATATTTTTTGCGTCCCGTCACTTCAACATTAGCTTAACAACATAATTATTTTTGACTGACTCTAAAAAAATAAGGTGGTTCTCAATTCGGTTGGATATCTTTTAATAATTGTTTGTTATATTTGAACTCCGTCATTAATTATAAACAAATAAATTTGATAGATTGGTTCTATTTTTATCAAAATCTAGTTTTGATTAGGGTATCCATTAGGAAATGAGGAAACATCTCAAATGTTATAAGCATACCTTTAGCTATTTTGGTTTGTTCGGCAGTGAGTCAAGAATTTTCAATCAGAAAGTATCCTGTTAAATAGATAATATCAAGATAAAATCGCCACGAGTAAAAAATAGAGGATGAGATTGGTGTAGCAGATGCACATCGTATTTATTTTGCACTCTTAATATTCGTTTTGCTAAAAAGTTTTCACTTAAAATAGACAAATCAAGGTATTCTATGTATGTAAACAGAAACATACTTAATTATTCATTTTGAAGTATGTATTATAGAAGCAACTTACAAAATAATGAACCTTTCGGGCGGCGCGTTCTGACAATATTTGTTCCTATCTATTGTAACAACAGAAGGAACACATTTCAATAAACCCACGTATATGAACCCAGCAAGACCACAATATTAATCATTGCCCGTGGGTAAAATATCGGATTACAAGGGAGGCTGACGGCCGACCATGTCGGGTGCAGTTGGCGTTCCACACTACAAAGTCACATCCAATTTACATAAATAGCCAAACACACAGGACCCAAAGTAAACCATTCTAAATCCGATGGTCCGAAAGTTATATCTGAGCAAACACGGACATTCGGACCTGCAAATGTGACCTGAATTAATATTTGACCGGAGCGTTTGTTCAGTTGAAGTTGTGCCTTCATTTGCAAGGAACGTATCCGGTAATTTTCTATGAACTCTAATTTCGCAAATTAGTAGTCTAACCCGAGCTTTAGCATATCTAATTTCGGCAAAGGCGTGATGAATTTTGGATTATTACACCCCGCGAATGTATCCAGCATGCCGTGTCCAGGCGGTTTTGGTATTCTTACACTCAACATTATAATATTATGCAATATGATGAGCGTAGAGTTGGATTTCTGTAAATTCTTTATACTTTGTGTCTTTTGATTGCTTCCCGAAATCATTCAGTAAACCATAATAAAATGACTAGTTTTTCTTGAGTTAACTATATTTTAGTATAGTATAAATAATATAAATACACGCCGGTACAAGATACGGTATCGATACGGTACAGTATAGTAACATCCTTGCATTACGAGGTAACTAACTGTAAAATAACCCAGCACACCTCGGCCGAAAGAAATTTAGAAATAACCGTTTTATTATCACATTGTGCGCCAATGGGGATCCATGTTGACATATTTTAAATTTTGTCTAGTTTTGTATTTGTTAAAGGCTTAATTGCCTAAAACCGGGAATCGAATCCATCAAGGTGGATCACCGCATGAGTTACAGTAAGTTGGGTCGTGCAAGTTACTGCTGAATTTTTACCTTTTAAAAATCAACCAATATGTAGATTGTAGATAGGTAGTATGTCCATCTGTCAGCACATTCCACGACACGCCAGTCAGGGTTGTCACTCACTTCAAAACCACGTGTCATGATCGCATCAGGGTTGAGTGCTCTTTATTTTTTTATAAATGGTCCGTTTCAATACGAAATTGCGTAGGTTATTTTTGCATATATCTCCAAGTGTAAAACATTTTTGAGTTCATGTATTTCATATGATTTTCTTGTTCTTCGTCCATTTTCTATTTTCGTAGAAATTTATTTATTTAAACTTTATTGCAAAAAGTAAACTTTTCCTTATAAAAAAATAGAAACAAATAAAACTCAAACCTTTCATATGCGCATAAAACTCATTTTCTGCTCCTTATTCACGACCATCCATTGCTCAATTGTAACTTAAAAACAGGATAAACACCATTTGAGACATAAATACAACTTGTGAACATACATATATTTATTTACACTATGACATAGTTATATACTTAGTATAAGACAAATTATAGCGTTCAAGTAGAATCAAATGCTAAGATGGAAATCCATCACTTGCAGCGAAGGTAACGTCCCGTCAGGTCGGATCATACCATCGATGTATCTTACCTGCCACAAGACGTTGGCTACCGTCGAGTCTTATTACTAGGCTGGTTAGAAGTGAGTGCTCCTACTTCTGCTGTGGTTTAAGTAGAATTTAGCTTGATTTACATAACCCGTCAGTTCACAAAATGAGACGCAATATAAATTGCATTGGTATTTACGTTGTCTCATGCACATGCATGTTCAGCACCCAATAAGTATGGCTACAGATTATTTTAAGTTTCAGCAAAAATCATTAGGAACAGGTATCTATGAAAATCACTTCCATTGATTAATATTACAATTTAAAATGATACCTATATTTTTAATTAAATAAGTTGAATATGTGTCGCCTTTTGGGGGCATTAAGGATCTTAAATGTTATAGCGTACTGTAGGCAAAAAGTGATAGGTTAGGTAATCTTCATCCCTTTTTTCAGAGGAATAAACTTCTTATGTAAACTGTGCGGTTTTTGACGTCCTGGGATAACTTGATGATCTGAAATTTATATAAAAGTGTTATGTTGTAAAACAAAAATCATCAAAAAAGTAAAGAAAAAAAATTAGTAGAAGTATCTTAACGCAAAAGTCTAAGTTTACGCTTAGATTTATCTGTAAAGTTTGTGACGAGCTCTAGTGACAAATTATAACCAGCCTTGCTACAGCCGGGTAAAGGCCGCGGCGAGCCGCTATCATCTGTCAAGCTTCGCACAGACAGCGATCAAATTGAGGATGGCCGGCTTATTGCCGTTTGATAATGCCGCGCTTAGCCCACACTGTATGGAGAGCAGCCCTCTCGCTCCAGTGTGCACCTGTCTCCCTCCTCCAGGCTTAAAGGCCAGCATAAGCATCATGACAGCATGGATCGAACGGCTAAGCTCGTTATTTGCGCAGGCTATTTTGTCAGGTGCTTTAATATGAGTTTAAAATATGCGATTTATACAAAATTATAGCGCGGCTTAAAGTCTTAAGAAGAATATTATACAATTTATCAGATTAGTTATTATAAACTTAAAGTTAAATTATAAAATTGTAGACGTAAAATAGGTTTTATATGGAAAGGTAAACTTTTTTCTTCTGATTTCTATTTATGTGCCATTTTAATAAGCAGAATTTAATTATTATTTTAAATCTGTCACGACCAGTCAATCTGTGTATCTACTTTCATCCTCCATGGCACCCCGTTAAGATAGATTTTCCATAGATTCTTTGTTTGTTTAAGTTTTGACGTCCTCATCAGTATGTGAAGTAAATATGTTCGACTTCACAAAATTTATTTGCGTTCGACTCAAAGGTATGGGACATACTCACAAAATATTAACTCTATTTAAATTCTGAACTTCCCAATTGTTTACCAACCATGAGAGCGTGTAGGAAATTTGATACACTCAACAGAGTAATAGGTAACAGAGAAAATCTAAATTATGGTTAGTTGTGGAAGTGTACATAGGATTATACGTTGGAAAGTGTATTAGACAAAGTTTGGTCGAGGCAGAGCGAGGAGGTCGATGGAGATTTCAGATACAGATATTCTAGAAATGACAACTTTTGACCCTAAACTTGTTAGGACGTTAATTTATTGTATCTGTTGTGTGGCCTGTATAAATTAAAGAAAAGGAAAATCCTTCGATTTAACGGATCTTAAAGTCTTGTCCTTGAAAGTTCGGTAACGCATTGGCAATTTCTTTTGTGAAATTTTAATATATCTAAGCATGAACTCGAAAACAGTAATAATTTCAACCTATTTTGTATATTAGAATTTGAATTTGAAACAACACTGCTTAGGTACTCTTTAGATGATTAAGCTACAGGCGATGAGAACCATTTACCAACACGGGCAGTTTTTTTGTGTGAGATCTACAAGGCTCGAGGCTTCCGAGAACTTTTGTCTAGAGCTCGGTGTCGTTTACAGGGCTCGCCTCGTTTGTATGGAGCTCGATAACTCTGGAGTCTTTTTCAAAGCTCGAGATTTTTTTAGAGCTCGAACCTTTTTAAGAGCTCGAGTTTTTTGAGAGCTCGATCGATCTCGAGGCTTTTTCAGGGCTCGAGTCTTTTTCTGCGCTCTAGTTGTGATGGGCTGCTTATGAATGAAAATAATAAAAGGTTAAGCAAAATAGATTAAGCATCTACGGTGCTCTTTATGACATAAGATTTTTATATTTTTGAGTTCTAATTTTGGAGACTCGAGTCAGATATTAAAGTCGTAAACCTAAATTTGAGCTCTTATTCAAGGCTCGCGTTCATTTAAAGACTCGAGCTCTTTTGAAGGCTCAAGCTCTTTTGATAGGTACGAGCTCTTTTGAAGGCTCAAACTCTTTTGAAACCTCAAGGCGTGGCTTAGAGAGCTCGCGTCTCGGCTAGGCTCGGGTCTCCGAGCCTACCGAGCTCACTGAGTCCTGCCAATACGCCTCGAGGCTTCAAAAGCAGAACTCGACGCCTCGAGGTTTGTACATCACTAAACCAAAGTAATAATTTGAAAACGATAACAAGTTTAAAATTAATAAAATGTATAGGATTGACAAATGCCGTTGTGAAATCACGTGGTAAATTATCATCGTTTTCAAGTATCTGACATGTGATGAGGAAGCTTGATATCGTTTCGCTACGAAGCGATTGCGAAGAGTCTAAGCCCCCAGGACCAGGGGGCAGGACAGCTGTCGTTTTCATTTGCTACTTTGGCTGCGGCCTCAGGTTTTTTAGGAATATATGTTCCTACATGTTACATAACTAACTAAGCGTACTTACTTAGGTTTTATTCAAACTCATTTGTACAAGCTGAAAATTTAATACAAGACTTTACGGATGAGTAGAGACGTATTTTCTATAAGGCTATACCGCCGATACAGAATAGAAAAGTCAAGAAATTTATGGAAAAGTATATCGTTTCTAGTTTTCTGTCGCTTCGCAATAGGTGCACAGCCATCTAAGCAACGTTCTCCAGTCACGTCGGCCACGTTTATCGCAAACACGTTCGGCTCCTGTAATAAAAACTTCTCTAAAATGAAATATTTAATGCCACCCCGCCCGGTAGTTCCACGAACAAGCGTGTTTAAGTTTTATTTTTAAGATAAACTAACCGGTTTTAGCATCACTACGGCCATGTTGCTCAACTAATAAGTGGTAAAATAAAAAAGAAAATGTTCTGAAATGCTTTTGGTTTTTCAAGTTAAGTGGAGCATGAAAATGGACTCCAAAAGTAAATCTCTTTATAAATTTGATATTTTTACTTTTAGGACGTTGCAATTTGAAAAACACTAAGAACAAAGTTTTATATTCGTAACAGATTATTTACATTATTACATTTATAACCTAGAGAGGTTTGTATAATTTTTAAAGAGCATAATTATTGTGTTGTCTCCTTTAGTGGCAAGTTTGGACAATGACGTGGGTAACGCAAAATCCTTATTACCCGACTGCCAAAGAGGGTTATGTTTTTCGAGCGTATGTATGTATGTAAGTATGTCCATTTCTTTGGCACGCCCTGCAGCCTAAACCGTTTAACGGATATTCAATTATAATATATCAATAGATTCGTCTCAATTGTGGGAGTGACAAGGGGTATGTTATTTCCCGAAATTCCCGCGGGAACAGAACTTACGCGGGAAAAACGGATCTGCAATACCGATAAACCGATTTTGAAACTTTATTTTATTATCTAAGGGTCACATTTTTTCAGTGCCAAATAGTATTTAATACTCTATTTTACAAAATTCCTACGGGAACAGGCAAAAAAATACACTGAAAAAATAGGAAGGAAAAACCGTTTAATGGATTTCAACATATGATATGTCATTAGATTCGTCTCAGTTGTGGGAGTGACATAGGCTATGTTATTATTCGGAATTCCTATTGGTACATGAATTAAACGGGAAAAACCGATTTCAGATACTATACTTACTCGAGCTCGAGTTAAATCCTTTTTTTTCCAATGAAGAGTTACAAATAAGGCTTTATAGTTCATCGAAAAGTAGGAATAGAACACTAAAAACTAAAAAGTCAAAAATAAAATAAATTAATTTAAAAAATCAAAATACCCGACTGCCTAAAAAGTGAACTTAAAAGATGAAAACAAGATTTAAAGAATCAATTTGCAGTCGGAGGCATCAAATCCATTAACAGCATAATGATGATTGACTTGGTATGCACTGCGTTAGTACCTTATTAAGTAATTTAAATCCGTGTAGAAAAAGTCGAATCAAGTAACTTAGATTTGATGCCTCGAGACTGCAAATTGATTCTTTAAATCTTGTTTTCATCTTTTAAGTTCACTTTTTAGGCAGTCGGGTATTTTATTTTTTTAAATTAATTTATTTTATTACATTACTCGGTCGATGTCTATGATGAACTGAATTATACAGGCAATTTATTAATTGATACACATTGTACCACCGTTTTGCGGTTGCGGTTTTAAAAAACCATAACAATTTAAAATTAACCAAATTGCTAAAGTGAATATTAATTTTCTACTAGCATACCAGCGTTGCCAACCTATCAATAATTATGGAGCTCTTGGCTAGGCTTCGAAAAAGACCTTACAAAGGTAAGCAACTGGATCGCTGCCAACATTCGGCTTACACGCAGCGTGTGACACGCCTCGCGTCGTATGGAATGTCCCGTTTTCAGTAACCGATAAGTTTAGCTGTTAACATTCAGTGTTGCCAACTGACTGTCGTCAATCACGTCAACGGTCATGGTTGAAAGATATTTATGCGTTGAAACTTATACCCCAACGTCGAAACCTTGAAATATAGTATTTTCGACTTATCGAGAATCAATTATAAAATATTGTGAATAAATGTAACGTAGTACGATTCATATGACCCAGAAAAACTAGTGTTTGGTTGTATGACTATGAAGCCTCTAAATTGTAATTTGCCTCTCATAATATTGAGACTGAACAATTAAACACCTGATCTACCTATAAGGTACATCCTTTGTTTGTTGAGTAAAATTAAGGGGTTCCAGATTTTCTCAGTACATAAAAACTTTTTACCAAAAAAATTAAACCGCCGAAAAACAGAAAAGCAAAAAATTATATATTTTTTTTATTTAACCCTAATAAAAAAAAACGCGTCGACTTGAGAACCTAGTCAGTTTTTTTTTCGTCGGTTGAAAATTTAAATATGTTTGTGGAAACCAAAAGCGTAACTTACCCGTATATTGCACACGTACGCGCGAACCGGGTCACGGTCATTAATAACCCCAACCTAAAACCGAGCAACGGGTGACAAATGACGGCCGCAGCTGAGGTGTCATGCATACCCTTAACATATAGCGGGGATGATTTTTCAATCCACTGCCATTATCTAGCGATTACAAGGGTGGGGTCCAGACAGATTTGGGATGTTTTTACGCGATTCGCGATGCGACGACAGCGGGCGGGGGCCGTAACGACCTACGCCATGATTTATCGAAGCCGACGCTCGTTGAGGGTTTTTTAACCCGTTTTTGTATAGGGATTTTGAGTGGCAATTAACTGGCGATCGATGTTTCAGGGTCGAATCGTTTTAGGCGCAGACTATGTTCTTTTCGACCAAACGAGCGAAAATCACTGTGGATTTTCAGACTCCGGAAAATAATGAATGAAAACTCTTAGTTGTGTAGTGGATATGTGTTTTGAAAAAAATAATTTCATGAGTGATTTCTGGATACGGTATTTTAATTTTATTATAAGTTTAATATAATCATATCATATGCGTAAGTCTTGTACACATGTATGACTAATAATAATTGCCATAAACGTCTATATGAAAAAAAGGAAGTTCATAATACCATAGAGAAATAATAATACCTACTAGATAATACTTTATACTCAAGACTTTTAAACCGAGCATTTTACTACATACAAGGTAGGTAAAATAATCTAAAAGTATCACATATATTAAATAAACCTTCGTTATTGAGGCAAATTCGAAGGTTTATATATTTTTATTTACTAAAGATGAGTTCGTTACTTTTGGTCAAACTAATGAATAATACATTCCATCAATTCCATGGATTATTCGTACAATTACTTGGAAGATGAATTTTGATTCGTGCTCAGCTTAATTTACATGCAAGAGACACGGACTACGCGATGGCTTATTCAAATTTCAGATTATTTTATCCTCATCAAATAACAAAAAATGGGGAAAGTTGAAATTGTAAATAATCACCACGACCTCGTGTTGATTCCTTGAGAATTTTAAATAGATACTTGTTATTGAGTTTCTAATTGTTATTTTTGACAGCTTTATTTTCATACTTGTAGAAATTACTTTCATTTCTAGATCAGACACACTTTACTGTTAAATACTGTTAAGGCTGCAAGTGTGGCTCCACTGTGTAGTGGTGGTAAATAAGAAGATAATATGGTTTACTGATGAATATGTGTCAGTCGAATTGAGAACCTCACCCTTTTTTGAAGTCGGTTGAAAAGCGGACTGTATAATAATAAAAAAGGTATATTCAAAGACTATTTAGCAACAATACAGTGCCATATACTTGGAAGATTAAGAAGTGAGTTTTAGACCGAGCATCGGTGTTCGTTCGCGAACCGAATGTTGCTCGCTGTCGTTCCTCTCCGGTCTGTGGTACTATGCCCTTGTGTGGACATATGTTTACTGGTGCACTAATACAAAATACATAATTATATTAATTTATATGGCAATGAGTGGTCGGGAAGCAACGCGGGCGATGACTTGCATTGTGCGTCCGGAAACTGCGCACGATGCAAAAGTGAGAACGTCGAGCCGCTACAAATACACAACCAATTCCCTGAAAAGTACTACAACTTAACATTGACATTTTGATCAAAGTAAGTGACGCGATTATTTTGTGGACAAAATATGATAGATTAAAACAATATGTGGTTACAAATTAAGTGTTACACTATGTTTTCTATTATCGCCAGGTAGGGCATACCGGGGACAGTTCACTCTAGGGGTAGGTTATCCAAACATTACCTTTCTGTGAGTGTTACATTTATCATCAGGGTGGGAAAAGCTGTTTCCTCGACTAGTCTCCGGTCAGTCGCCGGACACGCGGTATTTCATTTTTCGCGTTTAATTTAATTAGGCAACATTGTCAAATAAGTCCAGTGTTTCACAGAACTTAATTAAAAAGGTAAAATCAGGATTTTCTTATTATATTGCGAATATGCAGAACGGTAGTTTTAATAGGCAAGTTTGCTTAAAGCTCTACCATCGGCTTACTAGAGCCTTGTTCGTTATTCGGAGGAAGCATCGTGTACAGATATGATCGACTTGGATTTTATAGTTGTTTTTTATTTATCATGTCATGAGTAGACTCTTACTATTAGAATTCAAATTAATTTTCATGTAGGATAAAACAACACAATTTGGAAGGGATATGTCTTTTCTTAATTCAAATTATCGATGGAAACTAGAAACAATGCCTTCTGATCTGAAGCTACCAGGGCCTACCATGGTTAGGGCCCTGGGCGGTAACCACGAACTCTTAAAACAATCTCAAATCTGTCAAACATTATCATTTCTGTCAAATTTTGTATGACGTACCAAAATTGACAGATTTGACAACTTTGAGATTCTTTTAAGAGTTCGTGGTTATGGCCCTGCGCTTGCGAGCGCACTTCACTCGTGTGACGTCTGTCATAGACATCATAATGGATTGAGAAGCGCGGTAATGAGGAGAAGTGGTATGTTCTATTTTCCAAAAAGACTTATTAACACTCTCCACTGCTCTTTTATTTATGTTAGTAAAATTCAATTCAAAAATAATGAACACAAACAAATACAACGTAAAAAAATATTATTACAATAAATGTAAAGACAGCAGTTTCTAACAGTAAGACTGGATAGCATTTTGCGCAAAAGCTTTAACTTAAAAGGGAATCGCAGTTTGGTGGGAATCACAATTTGCAGCTAAACAACCAACAGAACTAACTTCATAATATTAAAACATCTCTGCTTTTGTGCTAGAACTAAACCCGTTGTGAATGGACTCCAATAATACAATCACGTCCCCGGTTCATTAGGAGTGGCATCAAAAAGCTTATTCTGCTCAAATTAAATTGGCTCAATAATCCTACTTCGTGATAGTTGCTTTGTCCGGTGCAGCCAGTTTTCCGGGGTGTCTCGCAAAAAAGATAACGCTGGACTTAGGGCGTTGTCTCACTGAAGGGCGATATCTAGCAAGTGTCCGTAGATATAATTTTAAGATGTTTACCTGCTCCTAGCGGATATACTGTTAGTATTACACAGAGAATAGTTAGCAAGTAGGAACTTCAACAGTGAAAACATAATATGTTTTATGGCATTATAAAAAATGCTGGAATTAATTATCCTTATCCCAATACCCTCCCTCTCCTGCCCAATAATCTTTTGATGTTTTAAATGTTGCTTATTAACTTAGAATCATCGGTAATGCAAGGAGTAGATAATGTATGTTTGTGTAATTCATTAAAATAGTTTTTTACCGTAGCTGCTATGCAATAAGCTAATCTACTGTATCATACGCTCGCGCTGCGTTGCTACAAAAGTCGTTTGGGTTTTGTCTTCGGAAAAAAGTTTAGTCAAATTTTTGCTAGGTCACAGGTTAGCAAAAAAATTCATCAAACTTTTTACCATTAGACTTTTTATAAATCTTTTGCAAAATGTTATAAATAATCCTTACAAAATTTCACTGCTTTTGCTTTTCTTACTCAATCACACTTCGTAAGTTAAAGAAACTTGGATAAAATTTGATCGATGGATCATAGTATTCATTTTATAAATTCACTCAATTACCCTCAAAAAAAACTTTATCTGTGAACCACGATCGAAATCTAGTTTAGAATTAACCAAATAGACCAATAAATAAATAAATACATTTTATCCATCATAAATCTTTCAAATGTGTGCGTCATTTTGTAAACAATAGGTTAAATAATAATAACATTAGGTTCCTAGAAAAACTATCGCTCATAACTGACTGTAGCAAATGTCTTAAATATCCGGTATATAAATCTGAACTTAGCTTGGTCTTATAATGGAAGAGTCTCGTTACCATTTCATTATAGTAGAAGTTTAACAAAGGGAATTAATACATTGGATACGTTAATCTTTTCTGGATTATAATTTCAATTGTAAGGTTAAAAATTAGAGGTATATTGAACGAATTGATAATGTTCAATGGTTATGCATTAAATATAGCAACTTTTTCTATGGGACAATAAAATCGCAAAACAAACGCTTCCCCATATTTAACCGCAGACCAGCTGTTCACATCAGTCTGAATGGAGGTGAAGAAAAAGCTGCTGTATTTGAACAGTACCCCCTTGAAGAAAGTTTACTAATTATTTAGAACCCTGTCTACAGGGTGTTAGCTAAATGGTATATCAAACCAAAACAACACAATAAGTTTCAGGAATTGATGATTTGTTTATGGTTCCAAATTCAAAATTATATTTTTTGTTGTTGTTGTTAGATTGGCACAACTGTTTCCCATTTTGGCGCGGAGTTTGAGTTACATCTGATAATTAGATAAAATACAGTATTGTTTTTAGTTATACCATATCTAGTGTGTATTGCGAATTTCATAATGGACAAAAACATCGAACCAAGAGTTTGTCTTAAATTTTGCATTGCCAATGGGATTTCGTGTTTGGAGTCTCTGAAAATGTTACAGAAGGCTTACGGTGAATCGACTTTATAAAAAACACGTGTTTATGAGTGATAGTTAGTGTAGTGGTGGTGGTTGGTACAAAGCGTTCAAAAGCGGTCGAGATGTGATGGAAGATTTGCCTCGCTCTGGTAGGCCATCAACGTCTGCTACTGAAGATAACATCGCAAAAGTGAAGGAAATAGTGACTGAAAATCCTTATTCAAGTTTGAGAGAGCTAGCCGTCGAACTTTCTGTGTCACACGAGTAGATTTGTACCATTTTAAATAATCAATTGGGTATGAAACATGTTGCCGCTCAGCTAGTCCCAAAAGACCTGAATTTTCTCCAAAAACTCAATCGCAAAAGAGTCGCTGAGGACATGCTAGGACGAGTCAATTCCGACCCAACATTCATGAAACGCATTGTTACTGGTGACGAGACGTGAGTTTACGAGTTTGACATGCAAACTAGTCAACAAGCTTCGAAGTGGCGCCTTCCAACTGAACCGAAACCGAAGAAACCGCGCCAAACTCAATCGAAAGTCAAAGTCATGTTAACTGTTTTCTTTGACTGTCGCGGTGTTGTGCACTCAGAATTCTTGTCAGAAGGTCAAACGACAAAAAAAAGTATTATTTAAGCATTATGCGGCGTTTAAGAGAGCAAATTAGACGAAAAGGCCAGATTTGTGGAATGAAAATTCTTGTATTTTGCACCACGATAATGCGCCTGCCCACAAGGCCATCATTGTGAACGAATTTTTGACCAAAAACTCAACAAATACCATCGAGCAGCCACCTTATTCACCAGATATGGCTCCAGCCGACTTCTTTCTTTTTCCTAAACTCAAATTACCACTCGTGGCACCCGGTTTCATTTTGGTAGAAGACTTAAAGGAGAATTCGCGGCGAGAACTGAACTAGATTCTGGAAAAAGCGTTTAAAAAATGATTTGATGATTGGATTATTCGTTGGCGTAAGTGTATCGCTTCTGAAGGTGATAAAATAAATTTGGATGAATAACTAACATTTTGTGTATTATTAATCTTTTCCCGGTACTTCCTGACTGATTAGTATATTAACCACTGCAGTACGAATTCTCTTATCACAAATTAGAGAAAAACATCAAAACAATGGTACCAGCGGTGCTGATTCTTATCATGTGATACTTACGCATGTGACAGTATCACATAAAATATAGCATTAATAACATTAAGTTCAACAATTATGTAAAACTACCGAATTAAAATGTCATATTCTAATTCCAAGGCTTCATAATATCAGGTAAATGATGTCTAGCAACCAAGAATTTTGAAAGGACATAGATTTTTTATTTTATTTTGATGTTGTTCATATTAAGTTATGTTTTTAAGTTGTTAGTTATAAACTAGCAGAAAATATTGGTTAGTCATGGTAAAAAAATGGCTATTTGGGGATGATCAAAATCAGAAACCAAAATAAAAAACAAGTATTTATTGGTGATTTAAAACAAATATCATAAAACAAAAATCGCGTAACCCACCGGAATACAGAAGGTTGAAATACTACAAAAATCCATCAAACACGCGTGTTGACAATAACACGCGACCAACATCCGATTTCGATGCAACGTCCAATTTAAAATAACAAGCTGCATGAGCGCATAATAAAGCAGCAAGCGTGTCCTCCGCCAAGCGAGCTAATCACTGCGAACAGTTGATTGCATGCAAAAGGTCCATTTTTAACGCCTCGAAACTGGCTTCATTGGAGCAACTATCGCAAAGTCAGGTTATTGAGTCAATTTTAATTCGATACAATCAGCTTTTTAGGGTTGAAGGTCTGAGGAGTGGGTGTGAACTGTGGATAAATCAGTTTTGTTAAATACTTTTCTTTACGTCGCGTCCGCGTTAGTTTTTCTTTTGTGCTGGCTTGATTGTGGGTGATATAGGTACTTAGAAATACCTGCAGCTGTAGTTTTTTTAGCTTTTGAGAGTTACAATCTTTTATCAAATCATAATCTTGAAACCTATATTACAGTTTTAGACGCTGACCTTTTTTAACCAAACATTAATTACCAAATTATTGGTCTAAATATTATCTGGTGGCAATGTACTCGGGGGCTTATTAAATTATACGTAATGCAAGCATTACCAGCGCGCAATACATTTCTAAGTGAAAAGGAAGTGAGTAATGTGCTGTTACTCGTAGGGAAAAATTCTAAAACAACTTTTGAACTTCGGTAAGTTATCGAAAGCCGCTTTGTGAAATACTATCCGATATTTCCTAAAGTAACTGTGCGCAACTTTGAGCGCAAGGATACGACCAAGTTAACTCCAACTCCGAATTTCACTTCCAATTTCTTTTGTACTCTGGTATAAGTATAATTTTTGTGAGAATAACGAGGCGCAAAGTTTGTGGGAATATCATCAGGTTCACAAACATTATGTGGGTAAGTTCGCAGGTTGGTGAGGGCAGGCGGACGCCTCAAATTACGTAATACTTTAAGCAAACTTGCGGAGAAAAGTTAGCAAATTCGCGGCCCAGGTGCAGTATCGAATGCATTTTATACAGGGTGGCATATTTGACGCGAGACAAACATGGTACCTCCACCCTCAACATTAAGATTGATAGAAAAACAATTGATTGGAAATGTTTTGTATAAGTAATTTATTTACCTAATTTTTTTTTGTAAAGAATCCAAGACACTAAAAGCGTTGAATTCATCATCATTATGTCAGCCTATCAGTCCACCATTGGACGTAAGCCTCCCTCGTAAATAAAGAGCGCTAAAGCAATGATACTTTGACAGTAATTTTCCATGATTGTATTGGATACCAAACAGTCGCGGCACAGTACATATATCCCAGAAGCCCGTCTATTAAAACATTCACTACGCCGCAGTTCACACCAATCTGCTCTGGCACTATTCAAATACTGTCTACATCCAAAAGAGGTGCCATTTTGGCGTGAGCAGCGACTTAGTTTTTAGGGTTCCGTACCCAAAGGGTAAAAACGGGACCCTATTACTAAGGCTACGCTGTCCAATGTATCAATCTGTCACCAGGCTGTATCTCATGAACCGTAACAGTTAGACAGTTGAAATTTTCACAGATGATGTATTTTTGTTGCGGCTATAACAAAAAAATAATAAAAACTAGAATAAAAAAATATTCAACTCCCATACTACAAACGTTATTTTTTGCCGTTTTTACAGATAATGGTACGGAACCCTTCGTGCGTGAGTCCGACTCGCACTTGGCTGGTTTTATTATCCCTCTTACTCCCAATTACTTAGCCAGGTAAAAAAAAGAAAATTTATTAGATCATTTCTACTTGGTGGTGGGAACTGAATTGATATTCTAGTTTGTTTTATTAATATTTTTTTTGGGGTACGACTTTGATGAGAAATGACTCAAAATAGTTAGTTTTTTTTTTAAATAACGATATAATTGTTATACCATTTTCTAATTGCCATAGCATAGGGAAGTTTTTAATGGTATTTGTTCATTATGTTTCATATAATTTTTTTTCACGGTTGTTGCTTAAAGTCAAAACCATTTTCTATAGGTAAATTTAAATTGAGATAAAAAAATCGATTGTCGTTATTTCACACTATTTATCGACTAGATAATGATTGTTTCATCATACACAAGTATTGCCAAAGGCGTAGGCTTACAAAAAAGTAAAATAAAGACCTTTATAAAAAAACTCTGATACAAACTTTATGAAAAATAGGTGATTTTCAAAAAATACTAAAATTGCTCATACTCAAAACTGATAAAAAAAATCTATGGAAACGTTAGGCTTGTTCGATGCGTTTTAGGCACATATATCTCCGGTGTCACTGTGACGTGCTAATTTTGGGACACAGTATACATATACACCGTGACTTTTTAATTACCCGAGAAAACTAAAATTTGCGTTGATAAAAATATGTATATCAGTAAGTAACACACAAATATTATAGCGTTCATACAAAAATATCGTTTTATAGGACTTCAAATAAATCCTGTAAATGCACCAAAAACATGGAAACCATCTTCGTAGTATTTGTTGAATGAGAGAGAGAGAGACGCATGCATTCATTCAGACTCGCGCGGCACTCGCGCAGTCTCCCGCGCATGCGCGTCTGCTACGTCTGTAGTGCTAACGATTGTCAAGATCGCCAAGCATCGCGAGTTCGCATCGCATCCTGCACTAGCATTTAATAAATGTGATATCTGTTGATTTGTATGTCGTGGCCATTACGAAGTAATAAAAATAGCACTTTTCACGAGTTTTTTTTATCTGCTTAATAAATTGTTTATTTTAATTACTTAGTTAAGGTGTATTTTAAAATATGAAATCCACTAGGTATTTACAAGATACAAATACCTAAAAACCTTAAAACAAATATCAACGTACCTTACACGTATTGCAGTATTTTTTCAAAATGTCCTCCTCTCTCCGAGATACAAACACGTGCTCTTTTCCGCAAGTTATTCTTCAAAGAAATAAGCACGTTTCTTTGAGCTTGAACCTCTTGAAAAGCCGTAATGATTCGGTTTCGCAAATCACCAACACTAGTAGGTTCACTCACAAACACTCGGGGCTTGATCTCGCTCCACAAATAAAAGTCCACAGGCGTAAGGTCCGGGGACCGCGGAGGCCACCGCGCTCCGAACTCGCCAGTACTGATAGGCCATCACGGTATTCGTCACTTCACTTTAAAGTAAACACAGGTGCGGAGGTCGCGTGCGCCGGTGACCTTGCGTGACACAACCTTGACCGTTTAAGATTCGCGACGGACTGAGCTGAGGTCAATGATGGCGCGGGCGGGCGGGGGATGCGCGTGAGACTCTGCCCGCCCGTTCATTGATGAAGGGAGAGCTGGCCAGCTTCGAGCTTAGACGCGAGTTTGCCGAGTGAGATAGAAACGTCTTTTGTCGGCAGGTCGTGTAATTTGTTTTCATTCATAGTTATTCCTTCCGTACACCAATAATACGCGACCAAATTAGGTGGATTTTGGTTCCGTTAATGTTGGAATGATAATGATTACTATTTGAATTAGCAGGACTTTTATGGTGCATATTTTTACGGAATGTTAGGGACCTTCTAAATAAATTTCACATAAAAATAAATGTTTTTTTTTATTCGCCAAATTCGATATATATCGATATCTGAGTATGTTAGTTAATTTTCTCGGGTAACTAAACATTCACGGTGTATATATATCGGGTGTAAAAAAAGGCTTCACCAAGCCGAATACCACATATTCTACGTATTATTACGATCATTTTTTTCTTTTACACTATACCTGGGAAATGACGGGTTACAGAGTTATTGACAGTCAAAGTTAAAAAAATTTTTCAAAGATTTTTACAAAATTGACTTCTGTTTGATAATACTAAACTTTGTTACAAAGAAACATGATAAAAATTTTCAGTCCTTCTTTCATAAAAGGCCTTTAAAGGGCACAGCCGGCAATGAATCGTGCGCAGTGCTCTCGCGCCACCCGCTCGCCCGCCGACCGTTTACACGCACAGGCATAGTCTGTGGCGTGCGCGCTATACATTGCGGGTTAGAAATAAGTTATGTTTTTTGATACCCAAAAATTAAAGTCATTTCCCAGCAATTATTTTTTTTGCATTCTACTTGGTTTTATGTATAGAATTCGTGGTTTAAGGCTTCGTTAAGCCTTTTTTTACACCCTGTATATACCTGTGGTCGCGGTCACGCGAACAAGAAAATTTCTATATTTTCTAGTCTGTTTTGAAAAATGTTTACTCTGTTCCTGGCATTTTGAGCGTTAACTCTCTAGCGTGAGTGTCGACTCAGAATAAAATGAAATAAAATTCTTTATTTTTATATTGTCATCTACATGGTGTTATATTAAGGGGCTTTTTCACAATAGATATACGGATAAAATGCCAAATATCTATGTCATGTAACAGATGACAAAAGTTCCGGATAAATGTGCTTGTATCAATGTGATTAAACGCAAAAATGGTGTTTATCCTGAAGATAAGTAACATATACCTTATATAGAATTGATCTCATTGTGTAACAAGCCCTAAGTTTATTATTCATTCTTAAACCTTGAGCTTTCTGCAAACCTTTATCGTAGTCTAAGTTAGCGCATGCGTACTAGCTACAACTCAAGCAGTTTCTTAATTTTGTGCCGAGTAAATGTTATACCGCGCCTACCAATATTTAATAGCAACCAATAATACAAACTGATATTTGTGTAGCATTACAAATAAATAATTATGAGTAGAACGTCTACCCACAAGGCGAACAAATGACCAGCAGGGCTAGCATGCGCAACACGATAACTGTCGACTGTCGCCAAGCCTCTTGATCCAGCACTCACAAGGATCTCCTTTCTCAATCGCCCTGTATATTCACGAACAAGCACCGACTGCACATACAAATTGTTGGACGTGCCTTTGAAATCGTCGAACTTGTTACCGACACGAAACTAAGAATTCAGCGTACGCTATCCGAATGCAGGGCCATTACATTCGTGCGAGTTGAAACGCCTGTCTGGTTGTCGCACTGCGAACGCCGGTGGCCCACTTCGTAATTCTGGGATCTGTTACGCACAAAATGAATCAAAACCTGGGAACAACTTAGAAATAGATAATTTATGAAAAAATCTGAATGAAGAACAAGACAAATAAGATTTTCTTTTCGAAGATGTCATCGAAGTTATGAATATTTTTATTTTTTGGGCGTGCGCTGTCTCATGCGCTTTTTCAGTCGCCGCCACTGGCTCTATATTTTGTTAGCTAAGAAGCTACCAAGAGGTTCACTCTGTGTAGGAGGTCACCCAAAGCACCTTAATTTGATCAGTGAATATGCTGAATATTGGGAAAAACCCTTCTTTGCGTCTTCCTTTACCGACCATCTACTCGTAGATTGCATAACAACTGTATATCTCTCGATGAACTGATGAGATGCTCGATTAACGTTTTATAACGTTCGTATATATGATCAAAAGTTATGTAGGTATGCAGTCTATCTTTGCCTTATCAAAAACTTCATTTAATTAAGCTGAAGCATATCACAAATAGAAATACCATGTTCTAAATGAAAAATACATAATTACAGGAATATGTAAGTTTAAAATCGTCTTCATCTTTGTGCTACACGTGGTTTCCGAAAATTTAATTAAAGCGAGTACACAGACGTACATTTCATTTTATAAACAGAAATGCATGATAATTAAATTCTTGGAGTCGTAAAGGAATATCGTGGTATTACTAACTCCGAAATGGGTAGTACAGTGTCCGCGAGGGATACAGCTCAGTGATTCAATGAGATAACGAAGCTGGTAGGTACTTGGTACTTTTCGACTGTAGATAATATGAACATTTTTATTGCCAGCTACAACTGTTAATATAATAAAGAAAATACTAATACAGTCTTAAATGGGTTCAATTTTTTAGTCTAAAATAAAATAACCAATTTCACTTGATAAAAGCACGAATTGTATTTTATTTTAGTAGTGAATAAATTGCCTAAAACAGTACGTCAAATACTTACTTAATTTGTTGCGAAAAAAATAATAAAAATGATTTTATTCAAAAAATCTCTAGCAAGGATTTGTTTCAAAAGTTACTCATAATTTTTAAGAGTGGCTCTACTGATTAGTACCCGCAGAGAAACCTACGAAACATGTAACAGAACTGTTGATGTAATCTAGGAGAATATCTTCGGCATCAATTTGTTTAGAATAATAGAGCACGTAGTTTAGCCTTTGATTTTACGCTATGGCCTATTGTTGCCTGAGGGTGGGATATATATTTACCCCCACGGCAGTAGGGTAACCAAGCATTCGTTAATACCTGTTTATTTTAACAAAAAATTAGTTTACACAACAGGTGAAGCGATGCATACACTTACCTACAGACTGTATAGACTTATTTGTGCATTTTTTTTTTATAAATTTTTATAAAAATCTTATTATTATTTAATTTGATGCGCTATTAATATATCAAGAGGCTGTAATAGAAGAAGTTATTTTGCTTTACAACGATACGCTTACGGCAATCAAACATCTTATAGAAAATACTAAAGATTTCCCATGAAAATTAAAAATGGTTTTTATTTATCACATCAAAATAATACAGTACGATTAATAATTCAGTGTAAAAAGATATTATCCTAAGCGTTCTCATTATGTGGCCACTCCACACAGTGGCGTGGATTTATTCACACGACAAGATTCATGGCCATGCATCAGGCTTTGCGATATACTGAACAACCGGGATAATCCAATTATTCAGGGTGAAAATGAAATCATGTTGCAAAGTTGGGCCTCCCAGCACAGACGTTGACATATTTTCAGCAAGAACTGAAATTATTTTGTTTGTATTGGGCTAAAATTGAAATCATAACTTGATAATTGTTTTTACCAAGGCTAATTTAGTGTATCAATAAATTATATGTTTAAAGCACAATAAGTGGCATTGGGTTGCTCTTTGCTTGGTAGCTCTTAGACGTGCAAAGAAGCAGTTAAGTGCATAGCATTTTTAATTAGGCAATGACTGGTACCTTCCCATTCAAGGATGTGAATTCTTTACTTAGAAATCATGTTAATTGGTGTATTTATTGCGAATTTTAAAAAAATACTTTTTAGAAAGTTGCCTACGCATTATTTTTTTCTCGACATAATGCGTGACGGGCGTACGATGCCCTTAATTCCTGCCATTCAGTATGGAGCTCCCGTATTTTTACGTTCAAACAATGAAAACGTGATTAATGATTGCTTTGGCTGAACCGACAGCGGCATAACATATGACATTTTATGAAGATTTATCACCGGGACACAAAACCAAAGTAAAAAAATATATAATTGTCTCTCATATGGTGGCATCAGTAAAATGATTGTTAGATGTAATGATATGTATAGGATCATTCACACCATAAATAAAAATAAACACCGCAGTTGCCAATTACGCACATTTAAACTTATGTACAGCAACAGCACGTCGACCTACCCCAAAAGTCAAAAATTCTCTAATAGATTTTCAACTTTAAGCCTGGCAAATAGAGATCATTTTCAAATGAGAAAATTTGACATTTTGTGGTAGGTCGACGAGCTGTTGTCCGTACAATAACGAAATCTGGTGTGAAAGAATATCTGTAATAATTCATGTTATAGCTGTAGTTGATAATAAATGACTGGCCTTATCATCAGATCTAATAATTACATTACAGACTGCAACATTATCTACTAATCAAAAATTATTTGATGAGGCCAAACTTGGTAACAAACACTGTATAATTATTACTGAATATTATATTTATTGTGGATTGAAGAATAAATACGAAAATACCTTTTATTTACAAATAACATAAACATAGAATGTTATACATGAATGTAAAAAGTTCAATTTTAACTTAAAGTTAGTAGAACGCTTTACACCTTTTTAAGATCTAAGTTCTTGACAACAAAGGCGTGGTAGGAAGTGTAGTTTTCTTAGAAGCCTAAGTCTATTGTAAATAAAATTATCTTGATTTAAAAGTAATGACCATCACACTCTTACAATGAACGCTGAACAGCTAGAAGTGAAGATTTAACGTCAAATGTATTATGAAAAGAAAAATAACTTCGTAGCAAATTTCGATCACAAAATATATGTTATCGAATAGTTACTGTGAGTGAGTAGGTTAGGTTAGGTAAAATCTAAGTGATTTTTATTATTTTTACTATTGCTATAAGAGATCATGCAATTATAAGGAATCATGAAAGCCATTGGCCCTAAGGCCTGGAATGGGGCTCACTTTTATTAAAAGCTAGCGACCCGGCTTCGCACGGGTGCAATCATCAGTGTTTCTCTACTATATTATGCATGTATTATACATATAAACCTTCCTCTTGAATCTATCTATTAAAAAAACCGCATCAAAATCCGTTGCGTAGTTTCATAGATTTAAGCATACATAGGGATATAGGGACAGAGAAAGCGACTTTGTTTTATACTATGTAGTGATAATAGAAATGTAACAGGCACCTGAAATTATCATCCGTAAATACTCAAAACATTGATCACATAAACTGCCTTCTCCTAAAATCTTTTAACTGAAATTTTTTAATAATAAGTTCTCATCAAGACCAACAAGGCTGTTAACCTCATCATTTCATCATTCTATTTATTTTCATCGCATATTTTTTACATCATAAACTATTGCAGTAAACTCTGTTTGATAAAAAATATTCACAAAATTTGTTTCAAAGAAGATTGAAGTGGAAGGATCAAACATTGAAAAATACAAATAAACAGATGAAATATAAACCTCCTATTTTTGGAGTCGGGTAAACATAAAAAATGGCTTTATTAGAATACGTAAAGCATAAACTAAGTTACTCTATAATGTAAATTAGTCATGACGTGTATATTGGAAATGTCCCGTGTAAAACATTTCCTCTTTTAAAACACCTTTACCGACGAAAACCTATTTTTATTTAGGTACTATCACGTCCGAACGTCAAAAACTGTGCTACGCTGTGACGTGTGTTAAATAAACTTTCGCGGGAACTCTCATCACATGCCGTTTAAAAATGCATCATATTATACCGTAACACCCACTAACCAGAATTTGTTTCGCCGCACGATGTGGAAAATGCAACAATACAGATGAAAATATGGTCGGATGGTCCGTCGTGCGAAGCGACTATGAATTTTGTCAACTGTGAAATATGATAGTTTTTATATTTGAGTTGTACTCTATTAGAACCTATTAATAAGTATTATCATTTTTTTTACTATGTTTGATATGCTAAATTCGGTTCCTTTACAGGTTACATGCTGATTTTATTACGAAAGATCGTAACTAAACGTAAACTAAGAAGTTTGCTAATAGACGTAGTAAATTGTGGATAATAATAAAACCAAGTAAATCAGAAAAAAATGATAATAGGAAAAACTATTTTAAAAGCAAATTAGTAAGTTTGTATTTAGTTTGTTAATGTTGTGGGAATCGACACTGTTCCCAATCGAAATCATTTATTTTCTTTTCTGAAATAAATTAAGAAATTGTTTATTTTGTGCAAGGTGCAATAAAACTATTTTTCTGGGGCATAAAATTTATGTGGGATCGGAAAAAAAAACCTTTTTCTGATAAGAACTTTGTCCCATATATTTTTTTTTCATGCACATTCATGGAAAGAAGATAATTTAAAAGACTTTAAAAGAGTTAAAATTTCCCAGTTTATTAAATTGATGTTCCAATCTACCAATGAAGGTAGATAGAAAAGCCACTATGCAATCACTAAGAAAGCAGCAAATTACTTTTAGTGCATCGCCATTTATGGAGTAATAAACGTCGTGTCCAAACATGCATGTCTTATTCATTATTCAACACCATGACACCTGGCCTCCTTCTATAAAACGCCTGAAGTGTATTTTCTTTACGACCTCGTCCCCTTACTTAATTACTACCGGGTGATGATAAAGGGACATAGTGTTGGCTTAGTGCTAGCTAATAAATTGTTAAAACACTATTGAGATACCACGTTCTTGGATAAAATAGTATACAATCTAATTCAAGAATACGAATATTTTTTATAATATTTGTTATTACCAGTTGCTTCAAGCAACAGTGTAGACAAGCAACTTTCTTGTCTACACTGGACAAAACATGATCTACTTGTCAATAATATCACCATCACTTAAGCTGGATTTTATGCAAATCCCACAATCATGACTATGATCACAATACTCATATAAGTTTAATCTGTTTAACAATTAACAACAAGAAGGTATATGCAAAAAAAAAAAGGAATTAAATAAAAGTTTATTGATCAATTGAAAAAGAGGTAAGTATTAGTATTTTTTAGAGGTTTTAGATAATTAATATATTTTCAATTGGCAATGTTAAAATCATTAATTTACCTCCATTAAGTTTGTGACCGGTCTGTGCATAGAAATACAGCTGGTTCAGGATTAAGTAGTCATTATTATTTTGCAAAAAGACTTTTGAAGAAAAAAAAGCCTTTTAAAATATTAAGAACACCATAAACACTGCAAATGTTAAGAGCCAAGATGGAAAGACGGTGTGACTGGCTACTTTGATAATTGCCTCAGACGTAAACGTCGAGTCGACGGCTCCGCAAATGATGCGTCTCCTGCAAGCAGGGAGCTTGGAAGTGGGGAAGTGAGGAGCTAGAGAAGTGGGGAGTGCGGGAAAATTGCTATAAGTTATGCAATTTCCCTACGCACCATTAGCTTCAGGCCGAGACGGGGAATTTAGTACTCAACGCTTATTGCAACGTCTGCAATGGATTTACTGAGATGCCCGCACTGATTTTTTGCTGAAGTAATTTCTTATCAGTTGTTTGTGGATTTCTTTTGCAATGATAGTTTTAATTAACTGGTCGACTTGCATTATTCCAGTACGGTATAACTTAAGAAATTCAATATTAAATGAGAGATACTGTTTCTATTGTTGGTTTACTTACAACAGTATGGGCCTGGTTCATATTAGAACTGTCTTTGTAAACGCAACGTCATAAGACATACATATTCTTATAGTGAATTAGGTCTTTCGTAATGCTTACTTGTAACTTACCGTGTAAATGGTCCATAGTAATTGGGTCTTGAATAATGACCGCCAATTGTCAAGTATATTTTTTCGGTGGTTCACTCATCTTGTTGCTTTCATGTCTGCTGTACTGTATGTACTCGTACGTGTTCTAATAAATCTTTTCTAATCTTAATGGTGTTTGTGTTTCCGGCCTTAACCCATCTGGTTATGGGCCCAGAACGCCGAAACCAACACGGCTACAGTAATATTTCGCGTCTACATACGAAAATAGGAGTTAAAATAACTATAACCTCTACGCATGCACGCGGAAGAAATGGCTGGAAATACTTCACCAATGCAAAGCATCGAGAAACTCAAAGGTATTGAAAACTATTCTACATGGAAGTTTTGTATGAAGATGATACTTATCCATGAAGACCTCTGGGACACTATCGACGGTGAGCAGAAAGAAGAAACACGTAGCGATGTAGACCTGAAGAAATCGCAGAAGGCACTAGCGAGAATATGTCTGTCGGTTCAAACTAGTGCATTCCCACATGTCAGGAACGCAAAGGATGCATTTGAGGCGTGGAACAACCTTAGCAAAGCCTATGAGGACAAAGGGCTGTGCCGAAGACTTGGTCGTTTGAGAATGTTATTCAGCACCAAATTGACAGAGCATATTAGCATGAAAAGCTACCTAGGCCGACTGCAGGAACTATCACAACAATTGCATGATATCAATTCATCTCTAGATGATGAATTCTTGGCTGTCATCATGCTCAGCGGGTTACCAAGTAATTATGATCCACTAATTATGGCACTTGAAAATTCAAATTTAAAGTTGTCGAGTGATATGGTCAAAGGTAAATTATTACAAGAATATGACCCCAGGAATAAGACTGAAGATACGATGGCCTTTGCAACAACCAGAAAAGCACCAAAATCCTAGAGGACTGGACATTTTATCAAGGACTGCCCAAGGAATTGTAATAAGAAGCCAGAAAAAGACAAGAAGTCAGATTATAATAAACCATCAAAGGATTCATCGAATGCTCTCTTAACGGCACTTTCAGTCAGCATCCAGCGTGGTGTTTGGTATGTGGACAGCGGTGCATCAAACCATATGTGCAACAACCAAGAACTTTTTTGTGATTTTAGTGAAGAAAACCCATCACAAGTGAGTGTTGCAAACGATGAAAAATTACCAAATGCAGAACAAGGTCATGTACGTGTCAAATTGCAAGACTTAACAACAATTAAAGACGTTTATTATGTGCCAAATCTTTCAGAAAACTTACTTTCTGTTGTTTAGTGAAGAAAGGTTATAAAGTAATATTTAGTAACCAGAAATGTATTGTATCTGATGAGGATGAAGTTTTGGCAACTGCCACTCTTAGGAATGGTATATATCAACTTGATACCATTGATCAGCCTTTGTGTGGGGGGCAGGTTGCACTAATTTTGCTTCTTACAGTACAGTTACCAAAGAAGTGCAGTCTAGTGATGTGACGGCAATGATTTCTTCGTCAAGCTCATCAAAAGGTACAGTAGAAGAGGAGTCACAGGAAATGTGGCATCGTTGACTTGGCCACTTGAACTCCCTTGAACTCCAGGAGTATGGCACTGATGAATAAAGGTATGGTCACAGGTATTAAATATAATTCAAATGTTTTTAATCCTTGTGTAGCATGCATTGAAGGTAAACAAACACGTGTTCCCTTTCCTAAGAAGTCATATACACGAGCAACACAGATACTAGGTTTGGTACACACAGACTTATGCGGACCAATGCCAACGCAGTCTATTGGTGGTGCAAAATATTTTTTGATATTTATAGATGATTTGAGTAGGAAAACATTTGTTTATTTTTTGCATAACAAAGATGAAGTTTTTGAACACTTTAAGAATTTCAAAGTTTCAGTGGAGAATGAAACTAACCACAATAATAAAAATCTTCGTAGTGACAACCGTCGTCAATTTGTTAATTCTAAATTGCAGGCTTACTTGAAAGAATGCGGTATCAAACATCACACAACGGTCCCATATTCTCATAGAAAGCGAATAGGACCATTGCCGAGAAAGCCAGATGTATGCTAAGGGATGCCGGCCTGGATAACAAATTCTGGGCGGAAGCTGTGAACACTGCCGTGTATCTCAAAAACCGGATACCGACTAAGGCTCTTATTGGACAAGTACCTGAAGAAAAATGGAGGAATAAAAAGTAGATGTTAGTCATTAACTTTAGTTGAGAAACCAAAGAACCAGAAAAATGGGTTTTTAAAAGGAAGAGAGGCCTGAATGCTGAACTTCTAAACTACAAAGCACGGCTGGTAGCTAAAGGTTATTCACAGAAGTATGGAATCGACTATGATGAAACTTTTTCTCCGGTAGTAAGACACTCAACTATTAGAACTCTACTCGCTATTGCTGCCGAATTTAATATGGACATTGATCATCTTGACGTTAAGACTGCATTTCTGAATGGCCATCTAAATTAAAATGTATATATGGAACAACCAGAAGGGTTCATAGAAAAAGGTAAAGAAAATTTTGTGTACAAATTAAATAAAGCTATTTATGGTTTGAAGCAAGCTTCCAAAATGTGGTACGAGAAAATTAATGAAGTATTGTTACAGAAAATGCACTTCAAAAGGTTATCCTCAGAACCATGTGTATTTTACATGAGAACTAAAAGTGAGATGATAATAATCGCACTTTATGTCGATGACATATTATTGTTTTCTAACAATTCAACATTAAAGGAAAAAGTGAAACATGAACTCATGAACACATTCGAAATGAAGGATTTTGGACCTGCACACCATATTCTGGGAATGAGAGTAAATAAAAGTCAGAATAAAATTACACTCGATCAAGCCGGCTACATAAAAAGGGTATTGGAGAGAAGTTCAAAATGACGGATTGCAAACCTGCCAAAACTCCACTAGAAAAAGGAATCAAGTTACCAAATTGTGATAATAAAAGTGAAAATTCTCATTACAGGAATTTAGTTGGCTGTCTCGTGTACATAACAGTGTGCACCCGGCCAGATATCGCTCATGCTGTGAGTATGCTCAGTCAATTCAACGAGTGTCACACTGAATCTCACTGGAAAGCTTTGAAGCGCGTTCTTCGGTATCTTAAAGGTACGCTGAACTATAGATTAGTTTTTCAGAAGAGTGGTTTGGATGTAATTGCTCATGTAGACGCCGATTGGGGTGGGAATGAACTTGATTGTAGGTCTTTCACTGGTTTTGCTTTTAAGTTGGGTAATTCACTAATTTCGTGGGAAAGTCGAAAGCAAAAAACCGCTGCCCTCTCCAGCACAGAGGCTGAATACATGGCAATATCTGATAGTTGTAAAGAAGCTCTTTTTATAAGAAGTTTTCTTAATGAACTGTTGAATATTAATTGTAAAGTAACATTGTATAATGATAACCAATCTGCTCAAAACTTAACTGCTAAATTGTATGTATCACAGTAGAACTAAGCACATTGATGTGAGGCATCATTTCATTACAGAAAACATTAAGAAAAACATTATTAATGTTAAGTATTTGTAAAGTATTTTAATGTTAATTATTTAATGATTGCTGACTTATTGACAAAACCTCTTACAAAAGAGAAACATGATCAATTTGTTAAAGGTTTATGTTTACATTATTTATAAGTTATGTTTAAGCTTTTGTTTGTGTAATTTTTCTAAGGGTTGTATAAAAATAAAATAGCATCAATCTTGTGATATTGTATTTAACTTTTATAGACATCAATAGGGAAATAAATATTGATTGTAATTCTGTTATATAACTACATAAAGTTATATCATTATGACATTGGTTTAAGGGGTAGTATTAGAACTGTCTTTGTAAACGCAACGTCATAAGGTAAAATACATATTCTAATAGTGAAATAGGTCTTTAATAATGCTTACTTGTAACTTACCGTGTAAATGGTCCATAGTAATTGGGTCTTGAATAATGACCGCTAATTGTCAAGTATATTTTTTTGGTGGTTCACTCATCTTGTTGCTTTCATGTCTGCTGTACTGTATGTGCTCGTACGTGTTCTATCTAATAAATCTTTTCTAATCTTAATGGTGTTTGTGTTTCCGGCCTTAACCCATCATTTCACAATGTACAGATAAAGTTAGAGGTAGAGGTAGAGGATAAAAATGCGTTATTGACGGTCGTGAAACGCAAAAATCGTGTTTATCCTTCAGATAAGTAAAATATAGCTTATTCAGAATTTATACTTATCCGTACATTGTGAAACAGACATATATAGGAAAGTGTAATAAGAAGTATGTCGCACGTAAGTCATGCATAAATATTTTTATATGTTATTCGTTACTAGTCCCCTTAATGAAAGCATTGCTTGGTTCAGAAATAACGAAGCTTAGAGTAGATAAAGATGCCGGGTACATAAAGCTGCCAATATAAATTTGGTCATCAGTTGTACGCAGCAATTTTATTTTTTATTTAAACGAAAGGGATAGGTAAGTGTGGGTCGCTAACAGGACAATGTGAGGTCATAATATTACGACGTCGTAAACATGTTTAAGTGACGTATCAGTATCGGAACAGTGACTTTTACTTGTTTTGTGTGCATGTTACTATAAATAGAGTTAAGTAATTGTAGAAAAACTCTTTTATACGGCCGAAATTTGAAGCCTTGGTATTTAATTGCATTGTTATGAAAACAGTATCATGTAAATATTGAAAAGTTATCTTTTACACAATGGAAAAAGTAAGATTAAGTAGTTTTTTTTAAGTTTACTTCAGCACTTAACTCTGGAAATATAACAGAATGTATAGATTGACTCAGACAGACAAATAGGTAAAACGCACGTTATTGCTTGCCATCCGTGATAAAGATTATTAGATATTTTTTTATACGGAACTATCAACTTGTATCAAATTAAACTATATACTCAAACGAGTAAAAAGAATAACCAATGCATTTACTAAAATGATAAGCATGGGTCATCATTATTCAGAACTCTATAGTTGTCATTTAAAACGAAAATGCAATTGTTGATTTTAAAATAAAACACTCGCACGTCATGTTATTTGTCGCTTGGGTTTCGCTCGCTTTAGCTCGTGCTAATTCGCTCTGAAATATTCCTGCATTCGAGCCTTCGTATGCTCTAACACGAATTTAATGGCGGCAAATATCTGCGGCATTTATAGAAATTCTCAGTTCCATTAAGATAAATGTTGAATAACGACAGGACAGTCTCATGTGCTATTGACCGCAGAAGTAGAATCACTGCATGAAATGGTAGAACAGCTTATTTTGGCCTAAAGGTGGTCCAAATTGTCGAAGCCTTCGAGATATGGCCTTAGTTTGGGCTATGTATCCATGTACCATACCTCCAAAATTGCAACAACTTTTGAAGAATACATTTTTACATATTACATGATAATTATGAGATTTAAAAAAAAACTTCACAGTCGTAAACATTTTTTTTCCAAATCGTTTTAAATTTCCGCTCACTTTTATATTTCTGGAGAAATTCTAATTCCAAAAGTGTGTCACTAAGTTTTGGAGACAAATATTTTGTAATGAATCTAGAGACAGAAATTGTAATTCCTTGTTTGAAACTTGATTTTCCTTTCAATTGTCCTTCTAAAATTCCACTCTACCCTCTATAAAATAGGCAGAAAAGTTAAGTCAAATTCTCAGATGCTGTGCCTTACTCAATATGTAATAGTTCCTATCGATAAACGATGCACCTCACGCGCCGAGAAAATCGTCTCGTACCGACCTCGCGTGCTCCCGGCAATCTGTAGCTAGGCTGAATGCGCTGACGTATTGTTTGTGGGGTGACAGATATGAATTAGTTTAGCAAAGAATTAAATTATTGAGCAAGAGCGTAAGTAAAAGGTTTTTACTAAAGAAAAATTTAGTTTTGAACGGAGTAAAATATTGGTAATTTTTGTACTAATTGGAAATTTGAAGTCTCGACTATGATCTTGGTGTTTTCCGATTAGTGTAGTAGAACCTCAACAGGGCCTAACCATTATCTCTTAACAGCATGCATGCAGTGTTATTTTAAGTTAAACGGTATACAGAAAAATAATACTAAGTTGAATACAACTTTGTTTTGATAAAGTTAAGGGATGCTTAATTATTATGAAAGTATAATATAATTAGGAGTTTTATGTAAATCAACGCATAAAATTTTACTATTTTGTGCACATTGATTTTAAACGGACATTTGTTTTCAAAACGACTTCAGCCTAGGCGTTTATAGGAAATCTTTAAAATAAAGTTAGTACGTGATTCGGCTCGCCGTGGGACCTGCCAAATGGTGCAACAACAGATTTTTGTAATGTCCCGTATTGGTAAGGGGTCTGGACTCACGCCAATTCGGTCATCGATTTACAAGTTCACTTTATGTTTTCCTGATACTTCCCGAAGACAAAAAACTAGACGCTTCCGTTTTGTACATGTTTACCAACGCTTGTTTCCATTTCTATGCAGATTGAACTGTTCTCAACGATTTTGATGTCGTAAGTCGTAAATAAGTATTTAACAAACTAGAAAAACATGTGTTACACAGTCGCAGAAAATTAACGCTGGCAAGTTAAAGAAGAGGGTCACTTGTATTGTGTTCGTTGCTTGTTACATGCACAATAAAAAAAAATAAACACAATTAAAAACTCTGGGAATATGGATAAAATCATTAAAACAAAAAAACTAGTGTTATACTTAGGTATTGAGTTACTAGTAACTCCTATTAAGTAGGTCGGTACATGATATACAGGGTGTCCCGTAAATCAAGGTCAACCTTGTAACCACATATTCTATACATCATATTGAACAACTTTTCTTCTATCCATTGACTTATATATTACTTTGTAAGGACAGGGCGGACCACACGTCATGGTGTTGGATCTAAAAAGATCCGAAAATGACCCTACCTAAGCCGAAGTGACGTACTCAGTGGTCGGCGGTCATAAAGATCAGTCATTTATATGAAAAAAGAAAAATGCTTAGATGTTCACTGAAAGGTTGCTTAAATTACGACAGAAAGGTCATTAAAACAAATTCTTATATTACATACCACCAATAAGCCGCATATTTGATAAATACTAAACTTATTTACATTACTTTAACAATTTTCTAACTTCGTTGTCAATTTTAGGAAGCAACGCCATATTTACCGTGCAAAACTTATACAACTTTGTAGCGGCGTGCATATTGTATGGTTGGTTATAGCCATAATAGTGCTAACAGTGCAGTCCAGTACAATATAAATATTTTATTTTATGATAATATATTGAATACTTATTTTAAGTTTACGTGAGAAAGCACTACGAGACAAATATTGAAAACATGCCAAAAATAACAAAAGGCAAAAGTTTAAAAAACATGTTATGTTCGAAGGGCAGTGAAATGTAATTAATAAAAATATTAATTTTCTCATATATTTCTTTTAGTAAAGTTTTAAGGTATGATTCCGTATATAAAAATAAATTGTTTCCACAATCACCCAATTATCTAGCCCCAAACTAAGCAAAGCTTGTGCTATTGCGACTAGATACGGATAAACATAGTTAAATACATTTATAAACATCCATGACTTAGGTGCAAATACTCGTGCTCATCACACTATCATTTGCCCCTTGCGGGATTCGAACCCGCAACTGCCAGGCATTGTAGTCCAAAACGCGAACCACTACACCAGACGGTCGTCGATGTAATCTCATATAAACTCATAGAGAAAATATGGGGACCAGCACTGCTGCGTGCTGCTGAATTCGGAATCATACCATTTGTTTCATTTCAAGAGATAATTAGAGAGAGAAATTGTTTTTTTTTGAGCTTCAATAATTATATGTATAGATTAGACATCACAACTTATGAGAACTTATAACAAAAGCTGAGATTGCTACCTATCATGCATATGTAGGTTCTTAATAACGCTACGGTAATAGCACTAAAATAAATAGAGTTTTTATTGCCCAAAATATACGGTGTCCCTCCACGAACATCATGTCGTCCTCTATTTGCACAGTTGCAATAACTAACATAGACATCCCTGTATATATTTGAAACATGTGTATTTGTAATTCAAAATATGCACCTTTTTAAAAGGGCATGTGACATTTATCCACGGAACACAAAAAAAACAAATATTCTGGTAATACTAGAAACTCCAAAAACAATGCAGTATAAAAAGCTGTATGACTATGAGCATAAAAAAATCTTCAATAATATCACCTAATGAATTCAAAATATTGAAAAATAATCAATTTAAAACAAATAAATAAATAAATATTGGACAACATCACATACATTGCTCTGATCCTTAGGTAAGTAGCTAAAGCACTTGTGTTATAGAAATCAGAAACAGCGATGGTACCACAACACCCAGACCCGAGCCAATATAGAAAAGTTCGTTTTCTACATTGACCCGACCGGGGATTGAACCCGGAACCTCAGAGATGGCGGCGCCATTTAAAGTCCGGCGTGCTCGCCTCTTGGCTACGGAGGTCGTCAACAAAACTGAATAAGTGGCTAATCTCACACACCAGGAGTTTTTAAATAATAAATATTATTTATATTTATAATTCTTAGACTGACTTTTATATTTAATTTTAGTTCAATTTTATATGCCTCGTGTTGGCTAAACATGCTTGGTACTGTACTGCCCAGGATCTACGGCGTACTGTTTTTATTATTATTATGGCCAACTTTATCTTTCCCAAAGATAAAGTTTAAATTGATCGTCTATTATTAGTATGACCCATACGTTGTGAATGTTTATTAATTGTGTCTATTAAATAATAATAATAGTAGTAGTAACAATAGTAGTAGCAATTGTAATAGCCAATAGTAGTAGCCCACGTTCTTTCAGGTGATTGTCATTGACATTTTCGGTAAATTAATCAATTATAGAATATTTTAAAATGTAAATTAATTTAATCAGGATTATTCTATCATAGGAAACCACTCGTACATTAATTATACCATAACGATAGCGTTATCTTAGTAAACTAGGAGTTTATTCCGTTATAGGTAGGGCTCACTCCCCGCTCTTGCCAGTAGGGACCGACACCAAACGGGACTCCCTCCCTACGGCCTGCCTCAACTCCATTGGGGAGATTTGCATTTAGTATTTGTCTGTCAAGCCTGTTCTATGTCTTCTAATGGGTAAGAGGACATCAAATAATGTAGTCATTCCAGAGGCAGGCTTTGACCTAGTCCTACTAATTTACATGGAATGACTACCCTAATCACACAGAGCCAAAACTGTCCCCCCCTGACTCAAACAATCGAAGGAGTTCGGGTTTATGTGTGTGTAATGCCAAGAGGTGCGTTATGATGTGGCCTTTAAAACCCAGAAGTGAGTAGTCAGCCCCACCTTGATGCCCATTCACAAGACTTAGTCAGTGCCACACGTATTGCCTGCTCAAGGCTACATACTTATGCAACCCCAGTTGGCCCTTAGTTGCCAAGCTGAGTATGGCCCACCCCATCATGCCGGCGGGTTTGACCGACACGGAAGTGATACGGTTCAGCACAGAGGCGGCACCCACCCTGGTGACACGTGCGTCTTGCTGACACTCTTGCCCCAATATCAATTTTGAATATTCTATAGACCACATGGAAACGCATCGCTGTTGGCCAATTTGAGTTTGTCTGTAAGTTGCACGTGATTGTGATATTGCTTGCTGATCCAAACCATTGCATCTAGTTGGCTGGAATCGGTACTCGCATTGTGGGTACTAGTATCATCCTTCGTGCCGACCGAATGCGATAGTAAGGATAGAAATGATTCGAAGAAACCCCTAAGTCGTTCTTTCTAAAAAGTATTCTGACTAAAACAAATTTAATGTATTTCCCAAGGCACTGTCTGGCAAAACCCCAAATCGACTTTCTAATATTGTCTGTGATTCTAAACCGAAACTAATAGGGAAATTTAGAATATTTACGCAAGTTAGGTAAAATTAATATTCAATAAACAGATCCACTTCTAATTATTTAATCATAATTCCAAGAACGGTGTATTTTCTAGTATAATTATGATGACACACCATCAAACGAGGGATACTTCTACTTCTTCAAAAGGTAACACAACGCAATAATTAGTTAATCAAGTTAAATGACCTCTCCTCAATTTAATTCACGAATTACTACAACCAGCATCGCTAATAAAATTCAAAACAATAGTGTTTATTGGGTCCTTAAGACCTCAACATACCTGACGCTGTTTGGAGAACCTTTGAGTATAATCACTTCAAATTTTATTTACAATAAAATTTTGCCCCATTATTATTTAATTTTGCCCCAAGATAAAACAAAAATCACAATCAAAAATAAAACATAAAAGATAAATTTAAAACTAAAAATCCCAAAGCAGCAAAACGCTTACCTTGGGCGAAGTCTCGGCTAGCAATCCCCGAATTCCAGATCTAAATTCAATTGTTTTCAAAATTCTTCCATTTTTCATATTTACGAATATT
Source organism: Anania fuscalis (assembly GCA_950371115.1). Classification (NCBI taxonomy): domain Eukaryota; kingdom Metazoa; phylum Arthropoda; class Insecta; order Lepidoptera; family Crambidae; genus Anania; species Anania fuscalis. The sequence continues at coordinate 10,673,349 of OX493335.1, read as the reverse complement.
TACTATCTCGCTCTAGCTTACGTCACCATAATGGATGACATTTAATATCAAATCTAAATCCATACACAAATAAGTATATCATACAAAAATCAGGTGACTGAGACTTACGTATTCAAAACAATGAAATGCTAGCCCCATAAATTCAGAATAACCTCTATAAATCCCAGTCACAGGTCAATTCCCCCACACAAGTCAAAACTTGGAGCTTAAGTTCAGCTACGATATTATGTCATATTATGTTTGAATCATTTCATTATCATTATCATGAAAAGGTTATTCGTTTAGTAAAATGTTACACGTAAAGAGAATTAAAATCGCGTTTAAAGAAATATCAGCCACTTTAAAGTTTAAAATTGTAATTGACTTAGCTCGCGTCCGTCTTGGTGTCTACTCGTAGCTCCGGAACCCACGCTGGCTCCGACTACACCGCTCCACGACTTCTAACTCCACTCTAGTCATCAATGCACCAACGTTCTCCCTTTCCTCCGTAGTATCATCTCCGTCGATGTAGTTCGTGCACATAAAAGAAAACAACAAATATTAATGAGTGCCTTTCCTTATTAACTTTTGGATTTTGAAATCCTTATTCTCACTGCCATTCATAAAATTCCCCATTTCAACCGAAACAAATGAAGAGCTATTCATTTTCAAACAAATTATTTGACACACGAAAATAATAAAATCAAATATTTATTTTATAAAACTTAAACCCACCTTTATCACTTTCCCGATCCTGGACTCGTATCTCCACCATCAGCTTTTCCTCTACCATATACCTATTTCCAATCAAAAACCTCTCATACGTCACTATCAAAATCCCTCTGAATTATTAACTTTCAAAAATATTGAAATTAAAACTAAATCACTCGTCTCCGTGGCTCACGATACCATTCTTCAATTTCACCAGTCAAAAATGGATGTATTACCGCACCTTTTAACTATACATCCTTGTTTTATTAAGGTTTTCCTTAGAGTATCCAAACAATCACTTTCCACTCCTCCACTTCACAATGTCACTCCCATAGCCACTGACAATCAAAACTAACAGAGGAACTTTCCTCTGTATGAACCCAAAAATCTAATTATTTTACCTTCTGTGAAGAATGATTCTATTCCTAAAATTTTATATAGTGATTTATTATTTTAGATTTAAATGATTTTCCGTTTTTCTATCTAAAAAACCTCGCATTCTCCCCATTTTCAATTGACAACTCCCTGACAACCCTTCTTTCTTCCTTATTGACATCTATCTTTCATCAAGTTTCAAGATGTCCCTCTCAAAAAAGTTTGTTACTGAAATCTTCCTAAACTTTTTCTGAAAAATTATGCCCTAGCCCTCAGGTACAGTACAGTACGTTCATTTTAAAACACCTCTGTATACTGTGTTTAAGCATATAAAGATTATTTTAGTTTACTTTTGTTTATGTTGACGTATTGCATTTGAAAAAGCAAAAAGTTATATTTACTCTGATACTACTTTAAATATAACATCTGTGAAATAAAAACTTTTTTTCTTAGTTCCTCTTTCGTTATAAGCCGCTCTTACAAGGCTACATCGCGACGCCGCTATGGGTAATTTGTGGTTACTTTATGATGCTGTTGACAGTTGACATCAAAGTCTAACAGATGCGGTTAGTGTGTCATGTATGGAGGAAATACAAGGCGATTTGTTCTGTCAGCCGTATCTTTACTTTTTAAATCAATGGTTCTATCACTTTTTAAATTATGCATATGTTTTTCTTTACTGTCTTTACAAATCTAATTGACTAATTTGTTAATTTTGTATGGAAAGTCGATAAATTTTCATGCAAATTTGCAAAAGTGATAAAACAAAATTTGTTTACCATGATGTATAGAATATGTGGTTACAAGGTTGACCTTGATTTACGGGACAACCTGTATATTTTGCAAAAATATATATCACAGCACAAAATAAGATAACAGAGATTAGTAATTTAGTATTTACCTACACAAATAATTGTCACAAAAATATTTCGCTTGACTAATGAACGGACGAAAAGTCAAATTTTACGGAGATTTATCACAACAAGATAGGCTGACGGTGAAATATCGACATCATTAATTGAATCGCAATATTGCTTTAACGAAACAAAAGCTGTTGGGGATGACAAATTTGTTTCCTTGAGGCATCAGTTGCTTACGAAATTTTGATGGGAGTCTACCCCCCCCCCCCCCCATTCGCGATACCAAATAATAAATTGAATCCTGAATAGGCCCCGGCTTAAGATATAATTTTACATTTTTCTTCATTTGCCAGACGTCTTGGACTTTTTCAATAAGCCGGCAAGTATTTGTAATGAGATATTTGTATTTTGTTATAAAAAGCTTGGTTAAACTTATTTATTGTAAATTTTTGTTTTTAGCAATTCCATGCAAGGTTTAATTGAAGATAAATAACACTTGAAAAAAATCATCGACCTCAGGTGGGACCTCAGGTTTCAATTAAACTTATTTAACTTTTTTAAACGTGTATTTTGATCAGTCTATCAGATTTATTAAAGCAACACAATTTTCAAAGAAACTTGAGCAAAATATTGTCAAAAAAATCGATTTTGTATTAAAATACAACAAGCGAACTCACATGTAGGTACGATAAAAATACACAAGTAAAATATAAAAAGGTGGGTATTAGATTTGCGTAGCTATGTAGACATTTGTATTGTACCTATCAGACAACGATTTATTTTGCTTTACACTGTTCACTTAGTAGAAGATTGGATACTTGACTTTTTCAAGATTTATTTTAGTATTTGCAATTGAGTTACTATCCTAAGCCTATTTTTATCATTATTATCATCATCTCAGCCACAGGACGTCCACTGCTGAACATAGGCCTCCCCCAGTGTCTTCCAGATCGGCCGATTGGTAGCGGCCTGCATCCAGCGTCATCCTGCAACTTTTACCTATTTTTATAATGATGATTGATTTTAAAATGAGTCCGTAGAATATTTATGCATAACAATATCCGTCACACAAGTACATACAATATGAAAACTAGTTAGGTACTGTACTGATTTCAGTGATATTTGGATGCAAAGACAGTCATCAAACTGACTGCAGCTTGCAATTCCATCAGAGAATTGAGGAATTTATCCACAGCTCACCCGATGCCCGTACAGGCTAGTGTCCAATCTAATTGTGGCAGTTGCTTAAGCCCCGTACCGATCTGTGGGTAGATTTGGATCTTAAATTGAGCGGGTAAGCGTGCAAATAGTTTCGTATGGTTTCACACGTAAAACTTGATATAAAACCATAACCATACGTGTTGTATGAGTAGGCTCATGCAAAAATGAAGTTCGTAATAATAAAATAATTGCGTAAAAGCTTATTGAATTTGGAAATGGTAGTGTTGTATATTTTATACAATTTTTTAATTGTATTTAGAACAAAATGGGCCGTAATTTTGGTTGTAAACGTTTTTCAACGTTCGTTCAAGCCATAGAATGTAATTTCCTTACTTTGTTGGCATTCCAGAATTCATAAAAACCTAAAAAGACCTTTTTAAACAAGAGTGACAAGGCGTTTCCAGAGAAAGCTCGCTCCGTTTTAATTTCCAACAGAACCATTTGTACTTTTAGTAGTAAAAAACAAATAAATATTTATTATTTAAGTGACTGGCGACAATTTAATTCGAGCCGCCTTTGTAGATTTACTGATCAAGATTTGTCACGGCAAGGTCGCTTGACGCAAATCGAATAACGTCGTCTGCGCCAGGTATTTACTTTATTAGTTCATGAAATTAGTTCCAAGATTTTCTCCGAAAGTAGGTGAGGTGTAAGAATTTCCCTTCTCAGCCAAGAAACTTGTGCTGCATTACCTGGGAAGTGTGCGCAGGAATTTATGCAAATGAATCTCATCACGGAAGATGGAGCGCGGGTCGCCACACAATGGGGCTTACTCTATTGTAAATAAATTATAGTTCTCATGTACAGTATTGTTCATGACAATGTACGAGTGACAATGCATTATGTATGTAATAAGTTAGGTGTACGCGAATGGGACACTATTAGTTTCCAAATGGTAAGAAGATCATAATGTGTGGTGAGGTGGTTATCTTATTCCCCCAATTTTTATAATTTTCCAAAAAAGCAGAAACATCACAATATTTTTAAGGAACAATCTTCAATTAATAAATCTTCTAGAGACATTTTGTTTTTTAAACCAATTAACCTTTATTACTTTTATGATTTCTTAATGAATTATTAAACTTAATAGGTATATAAAAATCCGTTAGACAAACACATTGGTGTGTTTATTATTTGACAATTGTCTCGGTCTCGAAATAAGGAACGAACATTCTTGTATTAAACGTACTAGCTCCTTTTTCATCGTTACTAAAACTGACTAATAATTAAATATCATATGGAAGACATTATATCGTTAATGAACATACAAATTCTAGAGAATGTATATCTGAATGCATAAAACGTTTCAAACATTTTGGGACCAAATTAAATGTTATTTAGTCACACAAAGGCTGTTTACATCGGCAAATACTATCAGCGTGCTTTCGTGTGTATGTATTATTGAATAAACAAATATTTGTGCTCGACCGAATGCCGAACGTTATTACACTTCTCTGTACGGCAACACATGTATGCCGCATAAATTTGGCCCTGCGCGTTAAAATTAGAAATGTAAGCTCTGTACCGTGAAATATGTGCCTTTAAAATTTATCTCGCATTATATTTGTTCTCGCTTACGACAACAATTCATACATACAAAAAACATACTGCGTTTTTTAGATGTACCGGTGTATCATACACCTGCTCGTTTTGCAGGATTTATGTAAGGGAGCGTACAGAATGTTATAATTCGGTTTCGAAAATTGCAGCAAATTGTGTATGAGCGATATGAATGTTAAAATTGTAGTGGGCTCAGAAGGGAGTGCATCGTCATTTGACTTTTGAGATTACAATGTAATCTATGTATGTGAAATTTTAAGTTCGACGAAATTAGCAGTCGGTTAAATACATATAATATAGTATACATGAAATAAACATTGGTAAGTTGGTTTTCGGTGAATTGTTTCATCGGAGAATTAAAACTTCGTACTAATAAGGCATCGATCAATGGAGCGATCTATCAATAGTTTTTGCTGAAATAAAATTCGCTCATTTGACTTTCGAGATTACATATAGGGAGCCCCTGTAATACGGTGTCTCCAAAAATAGAGTCAAGTGGAAACCCAGAGATAGAAATCCTTAGAAAAACCTAGAGGGGCTGTCTGTCGGTGTCGCTCGACACTATTTTTATTTAATAATGTCTAATAAAGTAACTCTACTTTGGTTTTGATTTTAGAAAGCCACTATATATTAAGCTTAGTAGCATTTTAGGCACTAGGCCGTAGGTGGCCTATGTATTTAATTGCACGACGCATTTTCAGCATATTGTGATATATCTAAAATTCATTTGTGATTTAAATCATATCAAATGTTGTATGAAAATATCTGTCCACGCACGGGGTACCACATACCGGGGACTGTTAACGAGGAGCGGCGAACGACGGCAAACGGCAGCAAGCAACGTTCGGTTCGCGAGCGAACACCGATGCTCGGCCGAACACTTACTTCTCAATCTTCCAAGTGTGCGGTCACTGTATGTTGCTAATTTGCCTTGAATTATACCTTTTAATTAAACAGTCCGCTTTTTATTTAAAATTCTTCCAATACACCATCGAAGGAACCTAACCTAACCAAGGAAGCTAAATAATATTTTAAATAGACATTTGTTGAGATAGGGCTACCTATGTTAAGCAGCAATGGTCGTCATGTGACAATAATGATGATAAGATAAAAAGCTAATAACAGTCATCACAAGCATAGTCACAAGCAACAAAGTTAGCTCAAAAGTCTAAATATGCATTCAATAATATGCTATTTTTACACATTTGATATAAGTTTATCTCAAGATTGGATCCGCCGTGCCCACGCTTTACTAAGACAAGGAGAGATAGCTAAATGTCGGATTTCAGAAGACAATATTGCAATAATATTTAGAATCAAACTTGAAGTTAAATGATAAAAAGTAAAAAAAAACAAAAATACAAAAGTTTTTTATTTACAAATATACCTCGTTAATAGTTATTTATAAAGTCTTCTAAATCAATCTACCGAAGTCACATAAATAAGAAGCCCGTTAAAATTGAGTGACTCAACATTATAGTGCCCGCTGAACTCAATGGCCAGAGAGGAAAATAAATTAGGCACATCTGAATAATTCACTTTCTCGACTTACTAGAATTCAGTGAAATAAATTGGACGTAGTTTAGCAGAAAGGACTCAATCCACATTTTGGTCAAAAATGAGTTATGCATGCCAAAATAATCTTTATGGGTAGGTCTTTCATACCAGAGAAAATCATAGCAATAAACACACTATAAGTATATTTTTTAAATACATGGACTCAACCCACATGTTTGAAGACATGTCATTTTAATACAGCTTAATAGCCTCAAACCATCTAAGTCGTTTTAGATAAATATCATTCTTAAGGAGTAAGCATCATACTTATTTAGCTAAAAGGACTCAAACTGCCTGAGTCACTTCTGATAAAATGATCATCTATTAAAAGCTCCGTACTTTTATTCAGCTGTAAAGACTCAAACTGCCTGGGTCAGTTCTGATAAAATGATTATGTATTAAAGACTCCGCATTATTATTTAACTTAAAAAACCCATACAATCTATCATTTCAGTTAAATTAAATTTAAAATAACGGGAGTCATATATTCATTCAGAAAAAGAATCAGACTTAGTTTATATGTATTTTGTTTGTGGTAAATATTATTAATATTTAAAATAACGATTATAAACTAATTAATAATACAACGTATTATATTATTATATCAAAAAATATTTCGTATATTGGCTGTACGAAATATAATCAACTAGCTGACCCGGCGAACTTCTAACCGCCAATTTTTTTCGGCAGGCTTTCCAATATTTATTTATTTATTCTACTATTCAGGGTGGAGACGAATTCGAAAATAAACCATTAAAACTGGTTCAGCCGTTCTCAGGTTATATTATATGAGAGCCGTTCCTATTTTATTTGAGGCTATTTTACATTTTATGAAGAAGCAACCCTTTATCTTTGGAGTTTATAAAGTTAGTCATCTAAGCCACAGTAGCGAGTGTATTTATCACGAGTGCTTGTGCAGGTTACATCAAGTAAAAGTGGCGACAGAATCCAAAGATGAAAAGAGTTGTCAGAATACTATTAAATGTCAAAAGCGACGAAAAAGGTTAAATGCTGGCAAGGCAATGTTTATTCTGCCTGTGGCAGCGGTTTACCCATTCTTCAAGGATGGGCTGAAACTCTTTAGCTATCTCATCGAGTAAGACAATCGGGCGATATCTAGAGGGAGTGCCCGCCGGTCTAGTTAGTTTTTCTCTGTAAAGAAGGGAGACCGGCGGACACATGGTCAGTTGACCATCTTTTCAGATTTAAGGGAAGCGACCAGATTTAAAACACTCATTAAACATTCCTACCAGGTGATTTCTAAGGGGTTCTGAGTCTGACGCCAACGCTAACATACAACCAGGGACACCATTTGAGTTTTTTGGCCTGAGGGCGCAGTATTATGCCGCCTAGTTCCTACCCTGTAGTTGGAAAGATATTTTGGACCAGCTCATTCTGTACAGATGGAGTCTAATGAAACTAGTGGGAGGACTCTCACTCTGGGAATAGACCAGCTACTATACCGGTAAGAATCCGAGAATTGAGAGTGCACAGCTTATCAAATCAAAGCAAACCAAATCAAAATCAAATCAAATTCATTTATTTCTAAGAATATGGTAACATATTAAGTTCTTCTTGCGTACGACTCAGCATGGGCATCCACATGGGTCACAATTAAGGTCACCTATGAATTTCTCCCAGGTCTGGCTTTTTGACTTGTGAATTGTGGGTTTATAAGGTTTTTGTAGCCTAGAAGTATACTTCAAGGAGGTGTCTCTCTACTCCGTCTTCTACAATTAGGGAGGAACGCTTACCACGTCGCCGAAGATACTCTCAGCGAGTTTGCAAGCAGGCGGAACGAAAAACCGATATTTTGCAGGATCACCAATGCATTGCTTTCTTTTAAAGAGTGCCACCAATAAGTGGCATCGCCGCATCGCAGACTGCAGATAGCAATTTCCGAAAATAGAGGGCTGCCTAGTCGACATTAGGGCCACAGAAAAACTTTAGTTCCAGGCCGCGACTATGGCTGTACATTTGGCTGACTTATTATCAAAACCCACCCAAGAGCCCACCGGGGAAAGCGCGGCAAGCGGTCTACTGATCCTTATTTCTTATATATTTTTTCATTTTATATGATATTATCATTTATTTTAAAAAGTTTCCAAATCAGAGTCTTTTCAGCGAAACGTAAATAAGGGTCACTTCATGCAAATATTCAATTAGCCGAAAGGACTCAAACCCATATTTCATGAAATATCTAACAAACTATGTACGAAATGATTCTATAAAGTTAATCCATAAAAAGTTTGTATTTTTTACCTTTAATTTAATGTAACTTTCAAATGATTACTTGCTTTATCACAGAAGAATACACATCTGAACTTTAAAAAATCATATCTCAAAAGTGACTTCGTGTGGGTTGAGTCCTTTAAGTTAAACTACGTCCAATTTTGTCTAATGTTTTGTAGAACAAGAATTTCGCAGGGTCCTATTTCTAATTAAGAGTAGGTATTAGTTTGAAATACTTATTTATTATGTCTTTGCCTTTTGTTCGGATGGACGGCATTATTTTGTTTCGAATTCATTGTTTTTGTTGACTGTATTTAATGAGCAACAATATTATCCTTAACGTCTATTATGTGCTTGAGTTAATATAAACGCTTATAACATTTAGTTTAAATTTGAGTGCAGTTGCTTGTAGCTCAGTGGCGGCAGCGCTTTGGTATTATTACCATAGTTAAGCAACCCACGCCGCGGTTGTGAGTGGATGGGTGGGTGATTATTCCGATCATATTTAGTGTAATTTTTCACAAGCATCTCCATGCTTGTGAAGGCACGTAAAATTTTGGTCCCGGCTAATATCGCTTGATACTAGTCATGAAGCCTAGCCAGAGGCCTTGAGGTGGCTTGATTACATCAAACAATAAGGTCAGTCACTGACTTTACATTACCTCTCCAACAGTCCACAGTTTTTTGGGTGTAGTTTGTAATTACCTGCTAAGCGACTCCCCCCCCCCCCCCCCACACTAGCGTCTGTCGAGCGTCGACGTCGTGGCAGCATCCAATCGGTGTTGACGCAACGCTTGCGCAGCGACATTTACTTAACGCTGATTGGATACTGCCACGACGTCGACTCAAAAGACGATAGTGTGGGAGAGGCCTAAAATAATTTAGAACCACTGTGATTCATGCCTCTTTTTTGAATTCAGATTTATAACGAAGTAACGTTTTAGATTTTGGATTTCATTTTGATCAGCAGCCTTTAGAAGTCCACTGCCGGACATAGGCCTCCCCCATAGAACGCCACAGCCAGCGGTTTTGTGCCAGTAGCTTCAAATCGGGTAATGAGTTCAAACGCTGACTTTTAGTTTGTCGATTGCTATAAAGTAGTCGCAAACTTTATATTCATACCAATTTATGTTTTGGCAGCAATAATTGTACGACTTGATGCTTGCGATTGTCATTTGAAGATCGGTGATAGCCGTGCCGATCGATAGCGTCATAACCGCAGCAGAGTCACCAGTGCGATACGTCTGCCAAGCGTGTAGATTATCGCAAAAAGCATTCATGAACATTGTTTTGATTTCTTTGTTATTTAATAGAATTCTTCTTTTCCATTGGCGATCGCAAAAGCAGAGCTTCTATATTTTTCAAGCGGTTCCTTAAGAAGAACTAAAGGAGTATTTGAAATTGTGCCGGCCGAAAAACGTAATATTCCTCAAGTTAAACAGCACCATGTAATAGCCTGTAGCGCACATAGCATACAGACTAGATCCACAAAGGGAATACGGATCTAGGCATCGGCATGAAACTAGAAGTGACACGTAAATTCGCTGGTTTTTTACTAACATTATAACAAACGTTACGTCAAGGGAATAAATACCAAGCCCTCCAAAGAACCTTTCGATAACGAATTGAAAATCTGTTAATCAAGTTATACTAACGCTTGACATCGAAATCCGATAGACACTTATTATCAGCTGCTACGGATCATTACAGATAGTAGTTTTAAGAGAATGAATGACTACAGTTTATAACGAATGCTGTTATTCCATCTTTAAGCATGCTATGATGGTAAGGCTCAGTGGTACTTATTTGTCAGTGAGGGAAAAAAATATAAAAAATCTTCACATTCACATAACATTGAACGCAGTATCCGTGGTTCAAAATGCTCTGGTTTTACTCTCTTTATGAGTTTTGTCTGATTGCAATCACTTCAAGAATAATACCAACATCCACGTATAGGATCATAGATAAGCAAGCATCGTCTAGGAACGAGACAGAGCTTCAATCTTTACAAGGTTATTTTTAAACACTAATCCCACTAAATGCTGATTTTAGTGCCCAAATAAAACTTTTAAAAAGTCTATAAATTTTTTTTACACACTAAATGAACCGGAAAGTCTGGTATAATTTATATTTTCATAAATTTTAACGTATATTTATATGAAGCATCCATTTAAAATGCCTCATCTAGACTCTAGAACTCATCCTCTAAACCTCCTGAAATCCCATCTCGTCCGGCAGCGCTGCAGTTTAATCAGCTTCATTATTTTACCGGTATCTCCTGTTATCTAAAGTTAAGTGCTCTGGACAAAAGTTTTCAATCAAGATGAGCAATGCTATGGACGGACATAGCGATTTACACGAAACTTAATTCAATTTGACAAACCTGCTCAACATTAAACAAAGATCGAACAAAGGAGTATCAGTCGTTTCTCTGCGAAAACCTATAACTAGATACTAACAAAAAAAGTGTCTCCTGTAATTTGTGGGAGGGCTTCAGTTTTTCACAGAGTATGTAAAGTTTTACTGAGGTATCACAGCCGGTAGAACTAAACGTATTTTTTTTGGAAAATAATTAATTAGATGAGGTCTAGAGTTTTTTAATACATTTTGTGAGGAATTGTAAAGTTATGCAAGTCGGCTTCAAAGCTTTTTCTTAGAGTTGAGGTGACATGCATAAACAAGATACAGTTATTGCTTTGTATTTGGCCTATGTCTGTTTATCGAGGCGGTGTTTAGCTAAAAAGTCTTGTGCTCCTCGATCAAAATTTATGACTATGTTCCGAAAAAGCCCGAAAATCTTATTTTTAAAAGTGAAAGTGGTTAAAGTCTTCGTGACTTGATTTACGTTAGTACAAACTATTTATATGCACCTACAAGCTTAAATAAAGTGTTTTTTATTTTTTTCCAAGTTTTCGTCATGTTATTCTGCGAAGTCTGAGTTTAATTTTGTTATATTTTCCTAAATAAATTCGACACTGTTATCACAAAGCTCAGAGGCAGTGTTCAACAAGATCCAACATATTAATTTTATGCGTGTCTTGGGCTCCGAGCAAAAATTTCCGAAGAGGAAAAAAATCACTTTTTTCTTATCTGGCTCACACGTGAGTTTGTGTGGTTTGTTAAAGAACCTTATTTCGTCATACAAAGGGCCCGTGCTTTGGAATAATGAGGTTCTCGGCAAAGTACACTCGAGCTCCTTCTTTCTATTTCAGACTTGACGTTAGGGTCTCGTAAGATGTGAGTTGATGTGGAAAAAATTGTGCCAAATTAACTGAAAGATTTTTGGTGAAAGCAGAAAACGTTGTACTTGTAAATATTATGTAAGTATGAAAGTAGGTGATAATGCCACGTATTAAAATACTTTCCTTTTTAAAACTTTTTATTGATCCACTTGAACGGTTCTACAAAAACCACAGGTTGTTATTGGTTCGAATTGCAGCTTTAAATACAAATGACTTATTATTAGTACTTGACAGTAAATATTTAAAAATAAAAAGTTAGTAAAAATATTGTACTTGTCAAAGACGAAGTGTTGAAAAAAATTTACTGTACTATACTTGTTTAGATATTTAATCAATAAACATTGTATTGTGGATTGCATCGTTAACGCTAAAAAAACAAATAACTGCAAAGCCCAGCCACATGAAAGATCACAATAACTTATGGCATTTTCTCAATCACGATGAGCGTGAAAGTAATTCCAAAATCCAATCAAGGAATTTCACAACATCCATCATAGACTATACGAATGCCAATACGATACACATAGTATCGAGTGCCTATTACTTCAGATCATTCCATTTTGCGAAGTCAAGCGTGACCCGCACAAAAGGCAGATTAAGATTAACGAGGGCACATCGATGTGGACGATATGCTCCTCCATTGTACCGACTGATTGAATGACTTTCCATAAACAATGACAACACGTTTCTGTTGAGAGCCGTATTGGATTTTCAGACCTATAAAGATAAGGCGCATGCTTGGGTGAAACAACCTTGGTACCTACTTGCTTTGAGAAAAGTACTTAGCTAAATTGTTTCACGTATGCTATTTTACCCTTATACGAGTACATTTGTTGCTGGAAGTTAGATATTTGGGTTTCTGCAGAGTCACAATACGTGTGCATTTTGCGACAAATAGAACCGCACTTGTAAAGTATTGTCGTTCATAAAATAATTTACAATTTAAAGATATAGTGAAATATCAAATTGTAATAGAATAAAATAACTATACTAATCTAAAATTTAAGAAGACACCCTAAAACTAAATACGCTTATGAATTATGCTTAGAAACAACCATTCTTCTTACGATTTATAGGGAAGAGGTTTTTTCTGAGATTACGATGTTAATCATAGAGAGAATTGCATTAATGAACCAGAATAGGCCTTTGAGAGATTTCATGAAAAACAAAATACCTCGTATAATAAAATTGATTCTGAAACTATTTAAATTTAAATTCATCATGATAATGCCTTTTCATAAATTATATTCAAAGAGCAAAACAATCGCGGAAAATCAACAACTCCAGCCACAAAAGAACGTACCTACCTCCTGAAGACCAAACTTATTTTGAGTGAAAGTGTTTTGTGGTAAACTTGTGTTATTATGACAGTCCAATTTTCAAAATGGTATCTATGCCAACAGTGGCCTTAAATGGTAAAAACCAGCAGTTTTAGTTCTCAAGCTAAAATTTGGCTAAATTACATCTTTTGTCGTGTTATTTAGCTAAATCCATCTTTTAAAGCTAAAATCTGGTTCTGCCGTCCTCAAGCGAGGACGGCAGAACCAGACCATAGATGTCATCTGCCATCGGAGCGTAACCATTCTACCTGTCGTACTCGTGCTTTCGCGCGTTTCGTATCAATTTTATTTTGTATTTACTTTTTTACCGTTTTATTAATAAGTTTCTTATAACACTAGTTAAACAAAAAAAAAAACCGGCCATATGCATGTCGTGCCACGCACAGTGTAGGGTTCCGTAGTTACCATATTTTTAGAAGGAGTCTTCGATTATATTACTTCATCTAAGTCACTTTTAATGACACTTTTAATAAACCATTATATTTTTTCATAATAGTTAATGAAAAGCACTATTATCATGAAATAGTCTTAGCATTCCCGAACCTTTATTCGTAGGTAAGCTAACCGAAAAAAATATTTTCAAAATTTTATTTAAGCACTTTGTCAGCGTGATTGATAAACATACCTCCAAAATATTACAGCTCTCTAGAGCCAAGGCCAACAGTCTCCAAGCAAAACCTCGGACGGACAAACAGACAGACGGACATGACAAAACTATAAGGATTTCTTGTCAGGAATAGGGAACGCTAAAAACGAAGGTAGCCTCTGCAATCTTAAATGCATTTGTAGCAGTACGATTATTAATACTGCTATACCTACTCGTATCATAGACGTCAAATAATGCGATCTAGGTTGCAAAATGGTTAGCTTTTATTAAAATTTCAAGTATCTACTATTCTTGTTAGACAAACACTATTTTTGTGTAAGTAAAAGTTATGAGGAATGAATATAATTTCATTCTAGAATAGTGATGAGACAGTAGGCTCGATTTCGTTTACAAAATTAAAAACTATTAGCTGATACGAAAGATTACCCAAATACAAAATGCTTTGTAAAAAGAGCAGGGAATAAAACTAGACATGTTTTTACAAGCTGAAGTTCTTTGTAAATTTTTGTTTTTAGCAATTCCATGCAAGGTTTTATTAAAGATAAATAACACTTGAAAAAATTATAATAATTTTTTCAAGTGTTATTTATCTTTAATAAAACCTTGCATGGAATTGCTAAAAACAAAAATTTACAATGTTTAAGCATTTCTGATCTTAACCAATAGTCAAATATTTGTAAAAATATTTCTATCGGGTGTTGCCGGGTAGTATACTACTCAGCTATACATATAGCTACAACATTGATCAGAGATACGCTGGCTTCGACAGCGAGAAGAAACACTTGAGAAATTTCATCGTGTCACGTGACGTCCTCGGTAGCTTAGTTGGTAAAGCACTCGCCCGGCATGCGATGGGACGTGGGTTCGAGTCCCACCTGAGGTCGATAATTTTTTCAAGTGTTATTTATCTTTAATAAAAGCTAAAGTTCCTTCACTACCTGTATTCAAACTAGAAATTCATCACAGAAATGCTTTCCGCTACATTTTACTGAAACATCGAAACAAAGAGCGAAAAACAACAACGCGTGTCACAAAAGAACATAAACTCGACAGCCCGAACTCATTTTAAGTGAAAGTGCTCGAGGATAAACATCTGTGGTATGCGACAGGCCGATTCTGGAGATGCCGTAAACCTGGGATACCTTTGATTTGGAGGACGGTTGGAATATTTGAACGTTTAAATACAATGTAACAGGAGGGTTCGCCAACTTTGTCAGCTCGTTTGGCTCTCTCGCGATCTGGAAAGTTATCTCGGAGTGCATCGGAATTACAACGCGCTCGAAACTCCGCGATTCGAATCAGGTGCGAGCTGATAAATACTGGAAGTGGCAGTTGAAATTTAACTATTGAAATTTAAAATAGCTTCTGGAAGGTAATGGGAGTACCCCCAAATTCAGATAAGTAAATGCTGTAATATGATTTGTCTATGATTTATAGAAGAATGTTGTATTTTTATCCGACCTCTTTAACGCATTTTATCCCGTTCATATTCAGGGTTAACTTAAGTATGATCCTAGATGCGGCTTTTAGTTTACCATCAAACCTCATCTCAGGATTGTGTGATGTGACTCCGACCACTCGACTGAGCTACCACCGCTTTATTAATTTAGATTACCACGCCAATAAAACCCTGGTAAAAATAAAAAAGTTTATTAAATTAGAGTAAAACTATTTTAACAAATATATTACTTATCAATATGTTTAACTGAGTAAGCATGTTTTTCTTAGCGGCTTACGCTTTGTATTGCGCATATTAAATAATTTAAATGGAAGTTTAATTACATGTCTATTTCAGTGGAGTGTTATCTGATGAAGAAATGTGTTTCTGCGACATTGAGTTTATGTAAAAAAAAAAAAGATTCTTCCAGTAATTTATATGTCAACGCGATTAAGGTAGGTACACATTTGTGTAAAACGCTACGTGCTAACTTTGAAGAGGTAACTACGAGAATAAACGAAGTTCGAGTGTGCTTGAATGATAAGTTTTCGGAGTGGATAGGGAATTTCTTCTTTGGATCCTGATGAAATGATGTCTCTAAAACAAACTTTACTCATTATACTCGTGCATAAAGTAGTCAGTACAGTGTTTTTACCTTTTGTAAAATTATTTTATTTAATGATTTTCTGTGGATGTAAGATCAGCACTAAAATCTGAGAGTAAACGATAAATCACCACTATTTTTCCACCCTTAGGGTAAGTTTTTTTTTTTCAAATTTATATGGGACCAATTTCGAGGTATACCATATCTAATAAAAAAAGTTATGCGTGGTCAAACATTACAATAAGTGAGTAAACAATCAATCAACCCGTGTTTTCCCAACCTTAGAGTTAGTTTTTTTTCCAAAAAAATATGGGACCAACTTCGGGCTATACCTTTTCTAATAAAAAAGGAATTATCAAAATCAGATTACACTCTCTGTAAAAAATTATGCGTGATCATAAATAAATAAAAAATACCCATCGACTTGAGAACCTCCTTCGCTTTTTCGTCGTTTAAAAACTTGCAAATTAACAGGTACTTGTAACAGTAGCAGAATCGAGTAAATGGATATTATATCTGATGTAGGTCTGCTTATCCCAAAGTTGTCTGTCGTTATTACCTCATCCTCCATACGAATAATTTATTGATTCGTTTGCTCACAAAATAAACTTGTTGATTCGTATTCTTTTCGATCAAAATAATGGCGATTAAAAAAACGTTTTAAAATAAAAATTATTCGACAAAGTTTTTCCATTTACCTCGATTCCGTATCGGGACATTTCCGCGGGCAACTTTTTCATTTTCTGTCCTTATGTTACTTTGCGAGTGTTCTCCATTCAGATGTCCTCCCATTGTGCGATGGGAGTATTGACGGCTTTCATTTGTTAGTAGGTACAAAATATTGAGATGCTAAGTATTGTGTCGGCTGAGAGGTAACTGTCGAGACTTGCGAGACAGACGCCTGATATTGCTCAGACTTGTCAAAAGGGGTCTATATTGAGTGGCATAAATTCAAATGGCATACCTATTCAATTGTTGAGTGTCGCAATTCATAGTAATTACACTACCAGGGGGGTAACCATGAACTCTTAAAACAATCTCATCATATATCATCATATCAGCCTGTTGCAGTTACCGCGGTTACCGCGCAGGCATGCAAGCAAGCAAGATTTTATCTGAATAAAATTCACGACTCTGTGACGAACAGCGCTTAAAGAAAATTACGGATTAAATTTTTATCTACAAATAATGCAAAAAAATCTATCTCTAGGGTTGCTCTCACTCAGCACCACCATTATCCTGGAACGGTAAATTGGCTTTTTGTATCTTCGTTTTACTAAAATGCAGATACGAATTTCACAAACAGAGAAGTGTAAAAGAATAATGCATTTATTAGAAATAATTATGGCGTCCATGTAAACTTACATAAGTTATTCCAACTAAAATTCGTTACCATTTAAACATTATTGATCCATTCACCAGTTATAGTGTTTGTAATATGCCTAAAAGATTTCAACTTTATGATCGTGACGTGACTCGTCCCCATATCGTGGCTTTTTCGATAAGCCCTCTTACCCTCTGATTCTGTTTTAAAATTTCAGCTTCCAAATAACTAATTTCTGTACGAAACAAACTTTCCGAAATTCACTCTCTGATTGTAATAAAAACCAAACCTCATTTGAAAACTTTAATTTCGAAAAACTGCTACAGCGTAATGTAGAAAAAAGTTTCGTTTAAACTGTACACACAAAACTTTTGGCCATTCATCTGTTCGGACAAATTCTAAGCTGCTTTTGGGCTTTACTCTGTCGGTTTTCGCATGCGGGTTTTGCCGGTCACTACGGACATGTACCACACGACATATACGTGGCACACAGATTGATAAACATTGCATCAGGTGCTCTACATTTTGAATGTGGGTTTCGTTTGCAGCACGTAACAAAAAAGGTGTTCTTATATTTGCAGCTGAATGCGGGTTCGTCAATCGTTCTTGAAATACTCGTGTTACTTGTCTAGGTAAAAAAGTAAAGTAGGTTGCCTTTATACGACCCAATCCAGGGCACAGGCCTCACCTAAACCATGAGGTGGTTTGGGTAATATTTCACCACGCGGGCCTAGTGCGCATTGGTGGAGGGGTGTTGTAACTGTTCTAAGGCCAGTGACTATACCTTACTATCAGATGTAATCAAACCGCCTAAAGGCCTCTGACAGGCAGTATCAAGCGACATTAGCCGGGATTTTTTAACGTGAATTTCGAAACATGGATATGCTTGTGGTAAATGTCACTAAATATGGTTGGAATGGTCATCTATCGACTCACCACCGAGGGGTGGGTAAACGATACCAAAGAGTTGCCGCCACCGCGCTTTAAGCACCTCTTATCTAGGTAGTTAGAGTTTTTTCGGATAGGTCTTGGTTACCTGCTGCTTATTCAAGGGATCATCAGTTCGTATAAAACAAGGTGTAGGTTGCTTCCAACCGGCCTGTCTGGAAGTCACTGGGGGAGGCATATGTTCAGCATGATGAAGGTGTAATCCTTCTTCTACCTTTACCTCCTACCTTTTTCATTTTTATTCAATCATCCTTTATATATTAATGCAGTATTTAAAAAAAATGTCTTGTCCAGCCAATCATATGTCCTTTTCGAATCTTGATAGTTTTCATGATTGCTTTTTATCGAACTTTTTTCAGTACTTCTTGGGTCTCTTTTGATTGGATCTGGATTAGAGGAAACAATTTAAAATTTTCGATTACTTTAGTGACAGGAACACAGATTGTTAATTAAAAAATAGACAGGGATGATAATGTAGCAGCATTTAATGATTCTTAGAACTCGGCTTATAAGTTTTTGTTCACCTTTCTCTTTTATGAGAATTCAAGAATAATCTTATTTTACCTTCTTTTTCTCTTATATCAGCAACTAGTAGAATGATAATGAAAAAGCATTTCATTTATTTGTCCAATAGGCCGTACTAATAGAACGGGTTTAACTAAGATCCTTTGTAGTAAACAAGCGTAGATATGTCTATCCGAAACCTATCTGATAAAGCAGTTTGATACCGTTACAATAAATGATTCAATTTCCTATACGCAAGTATCGGATCCACTTAAGTATTATGAAAGCAATAGAAGAGAGGGAATAGTTTTCTTGCTGACGCTCCTTTTACGATAATGACAGAAAACGCGGTCCAATATCTATAAAATATTACAACCTACAGGGATGCCGGACAAACTGGACCAAACTGGACGGGACCGGTTTCAGCCGGTTCACTGCTAGATTTGATTGCTTGAATTAACTTAAAGCGGGTACGAGATCTCGTAATAGATGGATTTTGGTGAATTGTATAAAAGCCGCTGCAGATAGTGTTCACGTAGAAACAGATTTGCTTACGTTGACTTCATAGACTTACCTCTTAAATTATTATTTGTACCGAGTTGTTTTTTATACAAATTTATACGCTTTATGAAGAGTTTTATCAACAGAATATAAATGCACTACAGTTTAAAAAAATAGGTGTGTTTTTTCATGTTAAAATATTGCATACAGCTTTTATTATTTTATTTTAAAGGTAAGTACACAATCATACACGAAATCAAAGTATTTCTTATTTTTTCCTGGATTTCAACCCTTTCATGTCCAGAATAATCTGAAAACAATAGAATGATGAAAAACAAAAGACCAAACTTCAGAGCTGTATAATATACTCGCGTACTGTAGTTTCCGAAACAGGATTAAGCCGTTTGTTTGCGAGGATCTAAGCAGACGTGCGCTAATGAAGGGATTAAAGAGAAAAAGTGGCGCATCCCTCGAACCGGCTGGAACCGGATTAGCGAGGAGATGGGGTCATTAGTGAGCGATACACCTGATTACGGGCCGCGCTTTGATGTCCGGTGATGCATGCTCTGTCTTCCTTCTGACTTAGTGGTGTCGGAATCGATATTATCGGAACTTACGAAGATTAATTTCCTTAAAATCGAAATATATTAAAACAAAGTCGGGTTTATTACAGCACTTATAACTCGAGAACGGCTAGACCGATTTTCATAATATGTTAGATTTGTCTCCGCCCCGAACAGCAGAATAAATAATAAAAACATTGGCAAAGCTGATAAAAAAAAAACTGATAGGCGATACGGGGTTAGCCAGGTCAGCTATTAAATAAATAAAATAAAAATTAAACACACCAACACAAAACTAACCTTACTTAGGACGTTTTTTAGATAACGATCGATGTACTTTAACGTGCCTGTAAATGTTATATTATTATGATTCTCGTGCGTTGCACATTCTTTATAATATTTCAAAATAGGAACAATTTTTAGTAGTTTTAAACGACTATCTTATACTGTCCTTTGTAAGTAACCATCTTCAACATTTTGACCTAAAGGTGATGATGGTATACGTAACATAAAGCCTGCTTGTACGTAGGTCTCCTGTTTACCCGTAACTTTCCTGGAGTCAGCTATTATTGGAACTCTTTTACTAATTCCTTTGATTCTAATCCATTGAATGTGATATAATTCCATGATTGCACAATTGCTTTACCATGAAGGTTTTATTCAGTGGAATTGCATTAGAACTGCATGTTTTTAAGATTATTTACTTAAACAACACGTGAATGTTTTAGGTAGTCGTAAGTACGATATTTCTGTAAACGGTAAGGATTTCAAGTTTCACTATAGGTACGCTACAATGTCGTATCAAGTTTTAATGAAAGCGCTTGCTCCCGGCTAGCAACGTGGACTCTTAGAAAAGCTCTTATAATAAATAAACTTGTTCAAAGAAGAGTCAAAGAATTTATTGAAAAAGTATCTAAATTGGTTTTGATATAAGTTAAATTTTGTTCAAAACCATTTAGGTCAATGATCTACGAGTACTTGATCATTTGATATTAAATTTTACCGGAAATTAAATAAATCAATTTAAACTTAGTACATATTTTATTTTAACAGTACTTACCTATACTTGTCAGTTACTTAATTAAGTACTTGTAAAATAAAATCAGACAGCTTAGATAAATAAATGAATAATTAATATGATGATAAGGCAAAATATAATATAAGACTTTTTGTGAGGCTAAAAATTTGTTTATTTTATTACATAAATTTTCTGCTGCTTTTGCCGGAAACCAAAAATTAAGTAGTTACCTATAAGTATTTATTAAAACAAAACTGACAAATAATCTAAAAAGTAAACCATTTTCTAATCCAAAATTTAAAAAAGTAGTTCAAATTTTTTAATATTTACAATTTGTATTAAGATATGATCAAATTAAAAGGCTACATCTGGAGGGTAAAGTCAATTAAATAAATTAAACGTTAATTTGATTGAAAAAAAAATCTTATTGATCGCACATAATAAATTTAGTTACCTCTCTACCGCAACCCTTAGACACAGACATCGCCACTTAAAAACCGAATTTTTATCGCACATAATACATTAAAGTTATAGATATATCTATCCCACCCGTAGACATCGCCACGGCAATAATATTACCGTGACATTCGCTCACGAACAAGAAATCTCGGAATACTGAGTTCTGACAGTAGTTAGACCGTCTATGTGTGCGTTGCTCGAGCGCCCATTTTAACTTTAGGTATTAGTTCTGTCATGCTTATCCGATGCTAGTGCTAATTGGCGTATTGTTCGGTGCATATTAACTAATTAGCTACATTAATAATTATAGAGAATTATGCAAATAATATACAGGGCTATTTTTGGACCACCCGCCATATTTTTTCACGTCATCCTGTAGAAGCAACAACATATGAAATAGAAAACATTTGTTTTTACCCGACTGCCAAACGAGGGTTATGTTTTTCGAGCGTATGTATGTATGTATGCATGTAGGTATGTCTATTTCTTTGGCACGCCCTACAGCCTTAACAGTTTAACGGATATTAAAATATAATATATCAATAGATTCGTCTCAATTGTGTGACAAAGGGTATGTTAATTCCCGAAATTCCCGCGGGAACAGAACTTATGCCGGAAAAACGGATCTGAAATACTGATAAACCAATTTTGAAACTTTCTTTTATTAACAAAGGGTCACATATTTTCAGTGCTAATAGTATTTAATACTTTATTTTCCAAAATTCCTACGGGAACAGGCAAAAAAATACACTGAAAAAATAGGAAGGAAAAACCGTTTAGTGGATTTCAACATAAAATATGTCATTAGATTTGTCTCAGTTGTGGCAGTTACATAGGCTAAGTTAGTAGCCGGAATTCCTATTGGTACACGAATTAAACGGGAAAACCGATTTCAGATACTACCTACTCGAGTTAAAACCTTTTTTTTCAATGAAGAGTTACAAATAAGGTTATCGTTTCCTTAATCTTTTTAAATCATTTAATTTAATAAACTTATTCAATGAACCTACAAGAGTGACTCCCACAACAGCTACTTGTTTAGATAATATTTTTTGCAATAGCACTGTAATAGATAAATCAATTATAAATTATTTGAGATCTGACCACAGCGGACAAAAGGCGTCGTTTGAGCACCATTATGTCCGAGGAATTATAGATGCTGTTTGTAGGCCAATAACGGTGAATAGAATAGACCGATTTAAAGAAAAAAATTGTGATGGCATAAATTCATTAAAATCAAGTGATAGCGATAGTGTCGATTTGTTATATGAGAATCTTTTTGGATTGATTAAAAACGAATTTGATCAAATCTTTACACAAAAAAATATAAAAGCAAATAAACTGAGATGTAAGTTTAACGAATGGGCAACACCCGGTATTTATAAAAGTAGAAAAACATTATATGATTTGTATAGTCTTAAAGCAAGCTCTCAGAACCCACAGATTATTGACCAAGTGAGACGTTACTCTAAAATATTTAAAAAAGTATGTGCCTCTGCAAAATCAAATCATTTGCGTAATATTATTCGGAGTTCTGATAATAAAGCAAAGGCTACATGGAACATTATAAATAAAGAAACCGGTAGGCATAAACCAAATGATCGCGCTTACTCTCTTAAAATTGGGGATAAACTAATTAATTCAAATGCAGAGGTTGCCAATGCTTTTGAGGGATTCTTTTCAAACATAGCTCCCTCTACAACTAGGGAACTGGCTTCCTCTGCCGAACTAGCTGAATCCCTTCTCAGGGCGGGTGTTGATGAGTGTACTACTCCATTTCATTTTAGATATATTAACCCCGATGTAGTAATAAAAACTTTTAGGGAATTAAACATGAAAAAAACTGAGGATTTATGGGGAATCTCAGTCAATATTATCAATACAATTCTATACACAATAGCCCCTTATCTTGCAATAATTTTTAACAAATGTATTGATGACAAACAGTTTCCTACATTGATGAAATTTAGTAAAATTATTCCTTTATTTAAGTCTGGCGAGAAAAATGACCCCTCCAATTTTCGACCGATTTCAATCTTACCAGTACTCAGTAAAGTATTTGAAAAAGTAATTTTTAATCAACTTTTATCTCACTTTGTCCTGAATAAACTTTTACATAACAAACAATATGGCTTTACAAAGGGTAGAAGCACTACTGATGCTGGAGTTGCACTTTTAAAACACGTGTTTGATGCGTGGGAGAGTAGGCGGGATGCTTTGGGAGTTTTTTGTGATCTTTCCAAGGCGTTTGACTGTGTGGACCATCAAACTTTGCTAAAAAAACTTAGACATTATGGTGTTTCAAATGACGCCCTAGATTTGGTAAACTCTTATCTCACAGGCAGAACACAAAAAGTTTGTATTAATGGTACTGAGTCTTCTGGCTCCCCTCTAACTATGGGCGTGCCGCAGGGATCGATATTAGGACCCCTGCTTTTTTTAATTTATATAAATGACCTTCCATATTTTACGAAAGACCTCTGTGAGACAGTGTTGTTTGCAGATGATACTTCATTGATTTTTAAAATCAAAAGAGGTAAAGATTCGTTTGACGATGTAAATAATGCTCTCTCTCAAGTATTGCATTGGTTCACTACTAATAATCTTTTGCTCAATGCAAATAAAACAAAGTGTATTAAATTCACAATGCCAAACGTAAAACTGGTCCCAACACATTTAATTATAAAAGGTGAACGACTTGATACGTCTAGTTCCACTACCTTTTTGGGAATAACTTTGGATTCCCGTTTGCAATGGGGTGCTCATATTGAGACTCTATCAGGAAGACTTAGGTCTGCTGCTTACGCCGTGAGGAAAATAAGACAATTGACTGATGTTGGAACGGCAAGATTGGTATATTTTAGCTATTTTCACAGCATTATGTCATATGGAATTCTATTATGGGGCTCAGCAGCAGATATCGAATCTATATTTATATTACAAAAGAGAGCTATACGAGCAATTTATAACCTTGGACCTCGTGACTCGTTAAAACAACTGTTTAAAGAAATTAATATACTGACAGTAGCTTCGCAATTTATTTACGAAAATATCATTTACGTTCGCAAACATATGGATCAGTTCCCTAAGAAAAGTGACATTCATAATTTTAACACCCGGAATAAGGATAAGCTTGCCGTTCCAGATTTCAGACTGCATAAAGTGGGTAATTCGTTCATGGGTAAATGTATCTGCTTTTTTAATAAATTACCAGCATCTATTGCTGAACTGCCCATGTTTAAATTTAAAGCTCATGTAAAAAAGATTCTCATGAAAAAAGGGTATTATACTGTTATAGATTATTTAAATGATAAAAATGTTTGGATATAAATACTGCCTTGCTCGCACAGGTGCATTTATCTTGTAATTTAATATTTTGTTATGTATATTTAAAACTTTTTAAAAGAGGCTGACAATAGTGACCTAGTTTCTTGCGCTGCTTCTTCTCGGCGCTAGCCCAAACTTGTCCTGAAGCAGTGGTAGGGAAAAAAATAACAATGGGACGTGTAAAAGTGCTTAGTTTAAGCCTATTTGCAAAAATAAATTGGTTTTATTGGTTTTATTTATAGTTCATTGAGAAGTAGGAGTAGAACACTACAAACTTAAAAGTCAAAAATAAAATAAATTAATTTAAAAAATCAAAAAACCCGACTGCTCAAAAAGTGAACTTAAAAGATGAAAACAAGATTTAAAGAATCAATTTGCAGTCGGAGGCATCAAATCCATTAACAGCATAATGATGATTGACTTGGTATGCACTGCGTTAGTACCTAATTAAGTAATTTAAATCCGTGTAGAAAAAGTCGAATCAAGTAACATAGATTTGATGCCTCAGACTGCAAATTGATTCTTTAAATCTTATCTTCATCTTTTAAGTTCACTTTCTACGCAGACGGGTTTTTTGATTTCTTAAATTAATTATTTTTTTATAACATTTTTTACTATTTTTCCAAACATAAAACATAATTACTTTTAAACTTTCGCGTTGCATATTAATGAAACAAAATTGTTGCCACTCATTTGTTTATATGCGCTAGGTACGTTCTGTGACGAGTCGTGTTGCACGTTGGCGCCGGGGCATGATCAAACGTACCTAGGAATGTAGTATTTAAAAAGAGACTGTAAAATCCGGTTAGGTATGTAAAAACAGTTTTTTTTTTAAAACAAGACTAGAGCCGTTTAGGCTTAAATTTAGAGCTTCGAGTCCTTTTTTTGAGACTGACTTATAAAATAGCCCTACTAAGAGTTTCTCACTAAAAATTCTTTTTTTAAGCCTAGGCTTTTTTAAAGTTCGAGCCTTTATTTAAAGCTGGAGTCGTAATTGAAGTTCTAGCTAGTCTTGTTAGTGAAAAAAAGGCTATAGTCGCTTTGATGAGCAGGTTAATGGAAATACCAGATATTATTTATTAAAGTTTTATTTTCATTTATTGTAAATATTATTTAATTAAATAAAAAAAATCACCGTTAAACATTGTTATGCGAAAATTAATTATAATTTTTTAATCAGGAATATGTAATTATTATTTTTAATAGGTTGATTTATTATTTTGACATTATATATTTCCGTCCTAGTTAAAAAATTAATCACTAAAGTTTGTTAACCAGGATGAAAGGCACATTGATGACTGTATGCTTTTATTGCTCAAACGATTCCTTCTCTTATTGATCACATCAGCTTTGGAAAATGACTGCTCGCTGGGGACGCTTGTAGCTGGTATAGATAAAATGTCAAATGCCATTTTTGTAAGCATGGTAAGTTAAATCTTGTTTTTTTCACCAGTCTATTACATTAGTATCTCCGGCTTCAATCGGCATGGTTAAAAAATTCTCCAATTCATTATTATCAATTCTTCTTGGTTTATAAATTGTAGAAAAAATATTATTGCTGACTCCAGATGAACCGGGAGACTCTGATGAATTGGATTGTTGTACAGCTGCTTGATTCACAATTTTGTATTTGGAATCCAAAAGTAATCTCATAGAAGTGAGGGGATCTTCAGCATCATTATGATTTTCAGAGTAATAATCATTTTTCAGTCTTGGATTCAGTATGACTGAGTAATGAACAGTGCGTACTCAGTGCGGAGCAAACTAACAAATTCTTGTAATTTGACGATCATGGCCCCAGAAACTTTTTTCATAAGTTCATTGTCTATCTCTTCATTAGGAAGCTGTTTTATTTTGAGGTCCACGATAGGTACTACATAATAAATACGTGGGTATTTTGATTTTGATAACAAAAGAGTAGCATCGTAAAACGGCTTCAGCAGATCAAGGAATAATTTAACGTTGTCCCACATCAATTCTTCAATGTTGTAGGTCGAAATTCACTCTCATTCTGACAAAGATAATTAAGAACTTCTTTCATTTTATATGCACGTTCTAGCATTAAGTAGGTCGAGTTCCACCGAATGTTAATTTCTTTTAGTAAAGTTAATCGCGGCATATTCAACGCATCACATTTTTCAAAATAGGTTTGTTTTTTTTTTTGCGGAAAAATTTATAAGGTTAACAAGTCTGCTCACAGCTGATATAGGTTCTTCAACTTCTTTTAGGCCTTTCTTTACTACCAAATTTAAAATGTGTGCTAAACATCTGGTATGAATCACTTCATCATAATCATCATGAAATAATGTTAGTAATTGTAAGCATTTCACATTTACTTTCTCGTTATCGGTAGTAATAGACATGATTTTTTTTGTAAACCATACAGGTTAAAAATGTCTATGATTTTACTCAATATCTGTTCAGCTTTATGTGGGTACGGTATCAAATCGAAATCCAGAATAAATGACTGCAATGCACACTACCCCTTCTCTTCCTATGGGTGTCGTAAGAGGCGACTACAGGAGAACCGCCACAAGAAGACGGGCAGCAGCGTCTCCTCTCCACCATTGGCCAAACTGCGATCGCCAACCCGCCTGCCAAGCGTGGCGATTATGGCAAAATCCTCCTTTTGGAGAGGCCTGTGTCCAGCAGTGGACTGATATAGGCTGGTGATGTGATGTGATAGAAATTTTATTTTAAATCATTTTGATTTTCTCTATAAATTCAAGTTTTTTCTCTTTATAAAGTTTCTGAATGTTGGATATGAGTGATGTTGAACTTAACGGTGAATAATTAGGTTTTAATTCAGACATTAATTTTTTAAAATGTTCTTCTTCCACAAGGTTAAAGGAATGGTTTCCATGAATTATAAAATTAAGCAGTAATCGATCATAGTGTGGCTTTTTACTTTTACTTTGATTGGATTGAGTATCATTGGCTGAGGGGCGTTCATGACTCAGTAAATGACTCTTGAGCGAAAAATGGGATGATTTCACAGAAAATCTTTTATTACATCCTTTACATTCAAGCCCATTGTCATTTTTCTTAAAATAAGTAGGTACTTCTAAGTTTTTTGTATTTTAAATTACAGTTTGAAGAAGACGATGTACTTACATTTTCTACAGAACTCATTTCTGTGATATCAGCGGACACATCCAAATCACCATCAACTTCCATTATTACCCAAAGCAAGGAGCAATAGTAACGAACACGATAAAACTTATTGCAATTATATGTTTCAACTGCAATTCAACTGATGAGCAAGTGCTTACTAACGTTAATAACCACAATGTTATCTTACGTGTATAATACACATTTTAGTACTTTACTTCCTGGTAGCAGGGCATGAAATTGGGTAACCTACTCACAAACAACTCTCACAATAATTCTAAGGTAAGGTATTCTTAATCTTAAGGAAGGAAACTACTGCGACGAAGCTAGAATTATTCCGCAATAAAACAAATAACAACTACCCTCAATATTCACACACATCTCAGCGTCCAAGTCAGCTATCAGCGGGTCTAAAACGGCCGGATTGGATGTTTCATATTCCGTTCATAATATGTTTCATTTAGCAAATCTTAAAATGAAATGTTATTTGATGAATTATAAAATGAGCCTCGAACATTTCATATTTGCAGTTCATCTAATTTGACAGTTTTGTATGGAAATTCGTAATATGGTCCACTTATTATGAAAAGAGTAATTCATATTAAATGTCAAATTGGTGAACCACCATTTTAATGTTATTTTTATTATTATTTTGTATTGATAATAATAATAATATAATAATAAAATTGTTTATTTCTCACCACAAATGACACATTGATACATCACAATGAATCCCTATTTATAAAAATATGAATAAGTCATTCGTGGGAGACTGGTGCCTGTGTAGGTTCAGAGACCCGTATTACAGGTCACCAGGCCCCCCCCCGTTGTTACAAAGCAATTATTGTAATGAAAAACATAGCTAATGCGGTAAGAATACTACTACATTAATTACAGTTTTTAAGACAAGTGGATATAAACAAAATAGCGTGTGTGTGTGTGTGTGTGTGTGTGTGTGTGTGTGTGTGTGTGTGTGCGTGTGTGTGCGTGTGTGTGCGTGTGTATATTTTTATTTCATAATCTGAAGTAACTGTTCGGTATCCATATAATTAAGAGACATCAGGTATTTCACAAGTTTACCTTTACATGCCCATTTGTTGTCATCGTAAATATTGAGTATTTGGTGTAACTTGTTGTATAGGTACGGTCCCAAAAATGCAAAAAATCTCTTTGCAAATGCTGTTTTACAGGGCACTGAACGGACCACAAGATGATTTCGGCGATGTTTATCCTGCTGGGTCACGTAAGCCAGTGAGTGTTGTCTTAAAACCATATAAAGCACAAATAACTGTCTGACTGAAAGAACTTCGCTAATCTTGTAGAGGTCAAGAGTTGGATATAAGAAGGGTTTGCAATAAATAACCTTTAGAAGTGCTCGCTGCGCGCGCTCTACTTCAATGAGTTGGGTTTTCGCGGCACCGCCCCAGACTTCTATACCGTAGGTTATTAAAGATTGGCATAGGGCATAATAAGTCATTTTTAGGATATCCTTATTTGCAACACACCTTAGCCTCTTAAATACAAACATCAATTTACGGACCCTACTACATAGATTTTTAATGTGAGAATAGAATGTCAAAGTACTGTCAAATAAAATACCAAGATATTTTAAACTGTTAGTTCGCTCCAAGGCGGGGCAGCGACATTGAGAAATGGTAGGATTTCCGCAGCAGTGAGCAACAAGCATGTGACTGTCTCGAGGTAATGATGAATTCCGGATAGAAAAAGGCATATATTTGGTTTTTTTACAGTTTAACGTTAGTAGGTTAGCGCTAAGCCAAGCGCACACAGCATTAAAACCAGCTTGAGATTGAAGGAAGACATTCTCCCAGGTGTCACCGGAAAAAAGGAGAGCTGTGTCATCAGCAAATGTTACAATCCGACCACTTTCAAGATTAAGATCACACAAATCGTTAATAAAAATAAGAAAAAGAGTCGGACCAAGTATGCTCCCCTGAGGAACACCAAAGCATACAGGGGAATCAGAACTGATGACATTGTTAGATAATTTAACGCACTGAGTCCGACCACAAAGATAGTCAGAAAACAACGCCAACTGTTGGCCTCGCACGCCAATATTTTCAAGTTTTTGTAACAGCAGTGGTATTGACACTGTGTCAAATGCCTTTTGCAAATCCAGAAAGATGGCTAATGACTTTCTACCTTGATCTAAGCTTTGTGTTATAAAGTTAGTAAGTGAGTTTAGAGCATCTGTTGTTGATTTTTTGGCACGAAAGCCAAATTGAGAGCTAGATAACAGGTTATTGTGTTCAAGGTAATTCACCAGTCTGAGATTTATAATTCTTTCGAAAACCTTTGAAATTGATGGCAGAATTGAAATAGGACGATAATTATTAGGTAGAGTTCGGTCGCCGTCCTTGTAGATTGGGTGCACCACAGCCTTTTTCAGAACTCGAGGGAAAACCCCGGCTGACAAACATAAATTAATAGTGAAGGTAAGATGAGGTACAATAATGTTCTTGTATTTTTTTAGTAAACCTATGGAGACACCATCCCAACCAGCAGCATTGATATTTGTAGAACACACAAAACTTGAGTATTTTGAAACATTTTGTTCCTTTGTGTTGTTAAAAACATTCATTTTCACAAAAACCGTAAAGTAAGATTGGACGCGTGACTATATTTTTTTAACGTCATCAAATATGATCCATTTGATGAAATGAATTGCATATGATTCATTTATTAATGTGACCGTTTTAGGGTATGCAAATCATTTCCGCTACATTTCACTTAATGAATCAGATTAAAAATGAAACATCCAATGCGGCCGTTTTAGACCCGCAGGTCATTCAGTGTTTGGCCAATAATGAGATGGTATATCGCAAATATTTATAAATGTAAATATTTTTTTAATCGTTTGTTAATAAATATAAAACATTTTTTTATATCTCATGCATGACCAACCCAAAAAAGGAGAAGGAAGGAGCCAAAAGCCTTTTATTTTTAATAAACCTTGAGGGCTTAAAGCCTATTTAGCCTTTTAGCTTTCTAGCCCTGTCAATAAGGCTCCCAGTCTAAAAAAGAGGCTAAAAGGCTCGAGTCTTTTCTATCACCATCAAAAGCCTTTTTTAAATAAAGCTCGGGGGCTTAAAACCTATTTAGCATTCTAGCCCTGTCAATAAGGCTGCGAGTCAAAAAAAGAGGCTAAAAGGCTCGAGACTTTTCTATCACTAACATCCTATGCCATGTGCCATAAACAAAAAAAAATCGTGCCCACTGTATTTTATAAAGATTTTAGTCTACCACCCTTTTAGCGTGATTCATTGTTATCTTTGTCATATGAATCATAAATTAGTAGGTACGGCTTTCTAAGACTAAGAGCCTGAGCTATGCCGCGATTGGACCGACGGAAAGACATGGCAAAACTATAAGGGTATCCGTTCTATCTACGGAACTCTTATAATCCTTAGTCAGCGCTTTTGTAATTTATTCTGTGAAATAAGGAGAAACATTGTTTATAAATAAAATAGCTAGTACGACTGGTTGCCATCGCTTTTACATAATAACCATGCGGTCAGATTTTACACGCGCTGGCTGGAGATAACTCTGCCGGTGTTATGTAGTTAAACGGATTAAGCCCGCCGCAGCCGAATTGTTCGCGAATGGACACGTACTCTGTATGGACGGTGCATAAACTTGTTATTTTGTATCGTATATAAAATAGATGAAGTTTTTTATTTGTTTAAAGTTTTAAATTAAGTTAAATACTTCTGCTGTTCTAGCAATTATTTGAATCATTCAGTGATAGGTGTTAACCAGTTTAGGAGCTAATAAACCACCCTTATGGTTTTTGAATAAATAAAACAATCGGAAACTATCATTTCAAAAAACTTACTTGTATACAAACCACTCAAAAATGAATGCTTGTTTGTATCGTACTGTTAAATAATAAAGGTGACAGCGATTTGATAAAAAAAAAAAATATTCACTGTAAATTGGTGAGTACCTACAATTCAGTATATTCAATTCATACTAAGTAAATTGCACGAAATGTAATTTTAAAATCTACCATAAAATATGAAAACGATGGCATTATTTCTAAACACGTTACAAAATAAGCACCAGTATATTATTTACTGTTATACTTTAATAATAATTTCACATACGCCTTAACATCCGCTCGTAATCATGAAATTGTGGTCCAAAATTTCCCATTACAGCAGCAGTAAAAGTTTAAGAAATAATTTCCACGTACGTTAAAGAGGTTCTCCGAATTTTGGCCGTAAAACTCAGCCGAGGTACATTAACCAAATTGTACAAAACAAACATATCTAATAATTACGCCCCAGGCGCCGGCCCTCGTTTTGCGGAATTATGAGACCGCCATAACTTTTTCAATCTGAACTTTGACAATTAAATTTACTCGAGTCTAAACATTACATTTCAATAAGGAGCGCGAATCGGTTGAAATTTTGATATACCTACTTCGTTTATTACTAAGTTAAAACAACAAATTACTTCGGAAATGGAAAATGGCTTCCCTTGTTTGTCGGCCTGAAAGGACGTGATAAGTTCGTTTATTAGAGCAGTGGTTCCTAACCTTTTTTTGACTACAGGCCTCTTTGATTGTTTTGTTGACACTTAGGTAGTTAATAATGGATACTAACTGCCGCACTCAGAGACGTTCATTAAATTAGTGCAAATGTGGCATTAACTAACTACAATTAAAATAACTATGGTGCCGTGGCTTGATCTATGATAACTTAAGTATAGATTAAAAAATATTCACTCTCAGAGACAGTTAATACTACATTAGTGACGTTTATTGACAATTAGCTTTAATGAAAGCCATACCCTTACTTAACTTTTAAATGGTGTGATTAATGAGCGAGAACCAAGCACTACAGGGAAAATATTTTAAAAAATCTAGATTTTTTTGGTGATTTTTAATCAAATAAGAAGGATCAGAGAAACAGTTCCTAGTTCGAGATGGTATTTACGTGACTTTACAAATCCTTGCACAAAGTATTCCTTACCTGAATTTCATTAGGTTTACGCCTCGTGCCGTTAATATAATAATCTTGCTATTTTATTTATCAAGAGCACCTAAGAAATTTTAGACCAATATTAAAATTTACAAGTTTATAATATGTATATCATTTATTTCAGGCATCAATTTTAATATACACAACAATAAATTAAAAGGCACGCTCCGTATCTTATATAATATTAACATTAACCAATTATTATAAGTTATTTTATAATTAATTTATTATTGGAGCTGTACTCGCAGCCGTCTTGGTTCCATCCACCCACCGGCAATCTTCCTCAAAAGCGACAATCAACTTTGTTCAGAATTCCTTCTCATGGAAAATCCTTTTTCCTGCCAGCTTGCGAAGGGCGCGTGCAACGCGCTGTAGGTACACACACTATTCAATGTTGGATCCCATGTATTAAGTGTGGTGTTATTATTTATCTCGAACAAGAAGAAAACATGATTGGACAACAAGTGCATAAAACGCACTATTTCACCCATAGAATTCGCTACGCTTACCCGAGTCGATATGGATATATGGATATGGATGGATACTCAAGTCGAGGGTAAAATGAGTTTTTGTACGAGTTATACTATACGCTCTTCTTTTTACTTCGATTGTGAGGAAATTAATTATTGCAAAAAAGATCAACACCAATTTCAAATTGCAACACAAAGATAATACAATGATTTCCCGCCAATATAGTTACTTTTTTTTATACGTGTGGTAGTGGCACTGAACATCATAGGTCGTAAGCCCATAATTATGCTCAAATTAATAAAATGATTTCTCATATTAGAAAAATCATTTTATTAATTTAGTAGTAGAAGCCTAGTTTTAATAATTTAGTATTATAACATGGATTATGTTTAAAAATTGATGTTCAAAGGTTGAAAATAATTGACTTAAAACAGTTGAGTTATTTGTTTTTTTTTTACTGGGGTTTTCGGTGTTGAATGAAAATGAAAATTGTTTATTTGGTGTTGCTGTGTATAAAAAGAAATAAAATGCATGCATGCATGCAATTTTATTTATTTATGTTTCTTGTTCTTTTAAGTAAAATAATAGCGAAAAGGCAATAAGAATCAATTAAGAAGAATTATCTTGTTTTTAAACCGCTTATTCTAATAAATAATTTTAATTAGTTTGTGAATGTGGCAATATTGGAATTCATCGGTTTACATTTCAATAACAAGGTGCACCGTAGTGTTGCCGGATAATCGATTATCGATTAATCGATCGTGTCCACCCTAAATAATCTAAAAATCGATTGGACTATCGATAGTATTGATAATATCGATCAAATAATATCGATATTAATTTTAGGTCAATATAATCGATTACTAACAATTATTAGATTATAATTGTTTAGATTAAACAATACTATGGATTAAATCGATACTGGAATCAAGCCAATACTATCGATTGTGTCGATTATTATGTTGCAATCGATTAATCTGCAATTATTTTTAGATATAATCGTCATTCATATTATGTCTTCTTAGACATGTACAGTCAACAGCAAGTCGACCTACCCCAAAAGTCAAAAATTCTCCAATAGATTTTCAACTTTAAGCCTGACATATAGAGATCATTTTCAAATGAGAAAATTTGACATTTTGTGGTAGGTCGACGTGCTGTTGTCCGTACTGTGGGATAGGACACAACATTATTGAATCCGTATTAAAGTTCATGTACCCCTATTTAATTATCGACGACACACTAGAAGACTAGAATTGATGCCTGAACTGTACCTTCATAGCGATACTATCTTAGCCGATAGGTCAATTAAATCGATTAGATCGATATTATCGATTATATCGATAGTATCGCTTCAAAACTTGACATTGATACTATCCATAATATCGATTATATTGTATATGACTACGCATTATAATCGGTTATAATCAATTATATTGGATAAAGATAGGAATCGATACCTATCGATTGTCATATCGATTACATTATTTGGGCCCCATTTGCACAATCGATTAATAATCGATTTTACGGCAACACTAGTGCACCGAGTGGTGCACCGCCCTAGGCTTACTTAAAGATATAATTTGGCTGTATGGAAACATCGGTGGCCGTAAAACTTAAAAGAAAAAAAAAGATGTGTGATTAACTAATGAACCATTAATTTCTGTCTCTGGGAGCCACGGCACATTACCAATTTTAATTGTAGTTAGTTAACGCCACATTAGCACTAATTTAATGTACGTCTTTGAGTGCGGCGGATGAGTTTTTGAATACAGGAACACTGAACGCCTCCGTAAAAAAAACCGCCAAACTCAAACTGTCAAAAGTCATAAATTATTGTTTCGTTCGTGGATAAATAATATTATTATTACATAATTAAGTTGTTTTCGTTCGATATCATTATTGCAGTTGGTTTTGAAATAAAATAACATGGTGAGTGTTATGATTTGATCTTATCCGTAAAAAACAACAAAGTTACTTACATAAATCATGTTTAGAAAATATGTTTTTGTTTTAGGATCAAACTAAAACAATAAGAAAAAGGCATGCAAATTTTACCGCAGACGAAAAGGTTTTACTGGCTCAATTAGTTAAAAAAAGGCCTATTATTGAGTCAAAACTTACAGATGGAAAATCCCTTTTAAAGAAAAAAACGGCTTGGATTTCGCTCACCGAGGAGTTCAACTGTAATGCACATGTTCACAAGGTATAACCGGCACAACATACTTTGATAATTTTGTTTGATTGATCTACATTTATTATAAATATAGGAAACATAGGTATATGACTATAGACTCATACTTAATATTATTATTTTATATTTTGCAGCGCGATACAAAAACACTAAAAAGAGCATGGGATAACCTTAAGGCCATGGCTCGCAAAACGAGAGCTTCAGAGCGAGGTAATCTTATAAAGACTGGAGGTGGACCATAAAATCCTCCACCCCCCCAGCAGCATGGTGCCATATTAAGCTTGGTATAAGAGGTTAAATACATTTTAAATATTTTTTATGAGGCACCTTTCAGTCCTACATATATCAGTATACTATACATGGCTAATCATTAAAAATGAAATGTGTTTTTTTTTTAGGCTTCGCCTGGTATGGCGTGTGAAATAAAAAATTGCTATGACAGTGATGGGACTTATTTATTGTCTATAGAAGAAGAGAAAGAAAACGATGGAGTAGAAATGTCACAAGTTAACACCGACAAAAATGGCTCCATCTTAAGTATGTTTTTTTTTATTGGACAATATCACATACATTGCTCTGCTCCTAAGGTAATTAATTATCTAAAGCACTTATGTTATAGAAATCAGAAACAATGACGGTACCACAACACCCAGACCCGAGACAATATAAAAAAGTTCGTGCACTACATTGACCGTTCCGAGAATCGAACTCGCAACCTCAGGGATGGCGACTCCAAATCCGACATGCTCGCCTCTCCGCCTCGGAGGTCTGAAAGTAACATGCCACTGAAATTATCTTACCATAAATAATACATAAAGTTAAGCCTGCAAATTTATTTCAGACATCTTGGATTCCGAAGAGTCAGAAGGTGGTCAGACAACTCAAACTGACACAGCTGATTTTTGCACTGAAGACAACACCTACATTTCTCTTATGTAATTGTAAATATTTTGTTCATGTAAAATCACACATTTTCTTTTATTTTAGTATCCGAAGATGTGTATGAACTTTGTACTGCAAAATCTAAAAATGTGCACGAGCAGCAGCAGCAGCAGCAGCGAAAACTCTCAGACTATGTGCGTAGGGAAGGAGTTTTAAGGATAAAAATCTAGAGACTAAAAAAAAATAGAACAACAAATATTAAAAGTTAAGGTAACTATTTAAATATTTTTTATTTATTAATATTATGTTATCAAATTATAAATGTAAATCCAAATATATTTTTTATTATTTTTAGTTGGAGAATCAGAACATAAAAAAGCGTGCAGCTCTAATGAATGAACAACGAAGCAAAATTCTTTTAGAGATAGCAAAATTAGAATTGGCAGAACTACAAAAACGTTTGAGTTTAAACAAATAAAATTATTGTTTTATTACTTTAAACTCAATAGTTATTAGGTTCCTAACATTTTCAATATACATTTTTTATTTATTATTACCTAGTTTTATTACTTCTTAAAATAATTAAACACAAAACCATGAAGTAAGGTAATTACATATGTAAGTAAATTATAGTTAGATTATTTAAATGTGGTATTGACGTGAATGCTCACATAATTAATTATTATTAAAAAATCTTTCAACTATTGATTGTCGGAACAAAAATCCATTACTGTTGATATTTTCTTGAATATTTACGTCATGGTTTATGTTATTGTCGTCCAACATGCTATCATCATCATCGTTGGCGTTAAATAAAACTTCACCCAATGACAATGAAATATTATACAATGTTGCACACGCACAAATTACAGCCACAACTGTGTCTAATTTAATTCCCATGCCCACATGAAGACATGGAAACTTTCTTTTCCAAAAACCCTCTCAACAGTATTTCTGGTTCTGATATGACTCTTATTGTACTGTTCTTGGCTGTTGCAGTTAGGTGACAAGAAGGGTGTCAGTAGCACATTGCTTACTGCATAACCACTGTCTCCAAGAAGTATGCCTTGTAATACACCTGTATTAAGGCGTTGTTTTAGTGCGCTACTATTATATATAAAACTGTCGTGTGAGCTACCAGGCCACCGAGCCACGACATCATATAATTCCAAATTGGGACCTGTTACTGCCTAAACGTTTATAGAAAACCATCCTTTTCGATTTCTATAAACTTCTGATAATATTCCACCAGGACTTCTTATTTTAATATGTGTACAATCTATGCACCCGATCACTCCAGGAAATTCAGCAATTCCATAAAAGGCTTGCTTCACTTTGTGTATGTCGTTTTCTGTAGTAGGGAACTTCACAAAATCTTTCATTTTTCTAGCCAATAAGGTGGACACTTTGGCGATAATTCTAGACACCGACTGTTGGCATATATCCATGACATCACCTTCTAGTATCTGTAAAAAAAAAATAAGAAATGTAAAATAGCCTTTTAAATTACTTTCGATAAAATATATAACATTAAACTTTACCTGAAAACTCCCAGTAGCAAAGTATCGCAATGTCAACAAGATCATTACTTCAGGAGCAAATGGCAGGCCTCTCTTGTTTCTATTTCTTAAATCCGGTTCCAAAATAGGTAAAAGTGTTTGTTTCACTGCATGTGGGGTGAATCTATATCTTGCATAAAATTCACGCAAGGAATATTTTGTAAAAGTATCTGAAAAATCCCGTAAGTACCGTCTTGGAACTGATTCTCTGCTCATTCTTATGTGATTTATAAATTCCACAAAATCTTCTAAATCAGACATTGCAGATTTCAAAACTTTTTCTCATTAGTGCGTAAAGCGCGAAAATCATAACCTCACTTTAGTATTTTTTTTTATTAAGATTCCAAGGCCGAATCTAAAGACATTAAAAAAAAGGTGTCATTAAAAAGTTAAGTAAGGGTATGGCTTTCAGTAACGTTAATTGATTCATTACCTGTCTCTGAGAGTAAATATTTTTTAATCTACACTTAAGTGAAGTTAAGTAATCATTAAAATGACTCTGAGTGCGGCGGTTAGATAGTAAACTGTTGATGTGAGTATTAGGAGTTTACATTGAAAACCAATTTGCAATCAAAATCTCGGGATTATTCACCATTTGTATAAGTGATGCAGTATTACCATTGTTTTTTGGTCTGTAGACCACCTATATGTTGGGAACCTATTGGTTTGCAGTGTGGAAAATCCATAAAACGAACTTTTGGCAGCAACAGTAAGTGCATTTATCTAAGAATTGGAAAACCAATATCACAGAGTATATGAACATTTCTTATTAGTGACAAAATGTATTGAAAGCATATACAGTATGCAGCCTCGCATTGTTCGTTTCAAATTTGAACTCTTTAGTTTCTACAAAACAAACAGTTTCAATGAAATAAAGGTTTAAAAGATTAGTAGTCCTTTTTAAGATAACAAGAAAAGTTAAAGCTCTTTGTGATATCAAGTCGGTACTTACGATTAATATAATTTGCGACAAAAACCTTCTTTATGTCGACTACAAAAGAGCAGCCTTGATAAATACGATAAGAATATAACAAGAGGGAGCCCTTTCAAAGAACTTGTAGCATATATCATTAATCTTTACATTACAAATTCATTCGGTAAGAACTCACTCACTTGGATTAAGCAGAATTATAAATGAAGTGTCACAAGAGTGTTCGCAAAAACGGTGAACGGAGGGAAGCTTAGGCGTGGGTGCGTCAGTTTTAACCGGAAAAAACACGATGAAAATTTCCGATTTATTCAGCTCGGTTTTGTGGTTATTTACCTCAGTATAATTACATTTTATTTTACATGAAATAGAGAAAAGATTTTCGTATTTTGTGTTAGAAGGCACGAGCGTTGGGGGTGAAAGAAATTAACATAGGTCGTGGTCTTTTAATTTTGTTCATTACTATTAAAAAAAAGCCGGCCAAGTGCGATTCGGACTCGCGAACGAAAAACGAGCAAAAAAATCACGTAAGTTGTATGGAAGCCCCCTTAAATATTTATTATAAGACGGACAGACGGACAGACGGACAGACGGACAGACGGACAGACGGACAGACGGACAGACGGACAGACGGACAGACGGACAGACGGACAGACGGACAGACGGACAGACGGACAGACGGACAGACGGACAGACGGACAGACGGACAGACGGACAGACGGACAGACGGACAGACGGACAGACGGACAGACGGACAGACGGACAGACGGACAGACGGACAGACGGACAGACGGACAGACGGACAGACGGACAGACGGACAGACGGACAGACGGACAGACGGACAGACGGACAGACGGACAGACGGACAGACGGACAGACGGACAGACGGACAGACGGACAGACGGACAGACGGACAGACGGACAGACGGACAGACGGACAGACGGACAGACGGACAGACGGACAGACGGACAGACGGACAGACGGACAGACGGACAGACGGACAGACGGACAGACGGACAGACGGACAGACGGACAGACGGACAGACGGACAGACGGACAGACGGACAGACGGACAGACGGACAGACGGACAGACGGACAGACGGACAGACGGACAGACGGACAGACGGACAGACGGACAGACGGACAGACGGACAGACGGACAGACGGACAGACGGACAGACGGACAGACGGACAGACGGACAGACGGACAGACGGACAGACGGACAGACGGACAGACGGACAGACGGACAGACGGACAGACGGACAGACGGACAGACGGACAGACGGACAGACGGACAGACGGACAGACGGACAGACGGACAGACGGACAGACGGACAGACGGACAGACGGACAGACGGACAGACGGACAGACGGACAGACGGACAGACGGACAGACGGACAGACGGACAGACGGACAGACGGACAGACGGACAGACGGACAGACGGACAGACGGACAGACGGACAGACGGACAGACGGACAGACGGACAGACGGACAGACGGACAGACGGACAGACGGACAGACGGACAGACGGACAGACGGACAGACGGACAGACGGACAGACGGACAGACGGACAGACAGACAAACAGACAAACAGAAAAACAGAAAAACAGAAAAACAGTAAAACAGACAAACAGACAAACAGACAGACAGACAGACGGACAGCGGATTCTTAGTAATAGGGTCCCGTTTTACCCTTTGGGTACGGAACCCTAAAAACTACGTCAAAATCGGTCTATTCGTTTGGGACTACGGTGCCACAGACAGATACATGCCACACCTTAACCTTATAACACCCCTCTTTTTCCGTCGGGGGTTAAAAACTAGGGCGTAAACATGAGTTCTTATGTTAGCTTTTGTAGTTATGGTATTTGAGCCGTAGAATCATCCTCGAATAGTTTCTTCCATATGAGTGATTAAAAAGTCAAACTTTCTCGTTATTAATTAGCACATTATAATATTGTACAGTTAATATTATAATTACGTTTCATTCTTTAGTCGTCGACAATGTTTTTAACCGCCTAAATCGCCTTGCTGTATTTGCTGGCTGGTGTCGCTCCCCCGGACGTCCGGAGAGATGTGGCTAGCACTTTGGAGCGTCGTAAAAAAGAAAAAGACCCGTGGCACCCCTTGCACCACTTGCCGGTGGCCCAGAGGCTAAAGAGTCGTCATAACTTTATTAAGAATCCCCCCTCTGGACGGGGACGTTAAAGACGTCCGCTTAAACCTATGGAAGGAGAGATATCACATAGACCCGAATATAGAGCCATCAGAGCAACTGCCCCCTGGACATAATCTACCTTGGGCAACCTGAAAGTCCCTAAATAGACTACGGACCCAAGTAGGCCGAAGCAAGGAGAACATGCACAAGTGGGGTTAAAGCTTGGAGAGCGCATGTCTATAGGGCATCTTACCACAGACAATGGCACAATGGCGCTATATCGGTGGCTGAGTTTTGGTCCACACATATATGAAGGCCTGAGTGAGTCGACACGCAAAGAAGAAGACTGCCTAGAAATCTTAGGAAGTCACAGTGTCTTACATATTATATTTGGTACGAGTAACATAATAATGTATTAAACGAAATTCCATATTTTTATCTTCCAAAGAAATGAGAACAATAAAGTTCACGAATCGCTAATTTACAATCTGTCGCCATTCAAAGTAGTCGCAAAAAGTCCGCAACGGCCTTTTGTCGCCGCGACATCGGCACAGCCGCGATTGACAGCCACTCAGATCGGCCCGATTTGTATGTAGATAAATGGTAGACATTAAATCGATTCCACGAGATGCCAGACTAAAGGAACCGGGGAAACCTCGGTTATTGACTCCGGCTTCAATAAAACTAACTTTATAATGATGGCGAAAAGTGGCCGCTTTGATCGATTTGCTTAACTTGTTTTGTTTAATAATTTCAGTTTTATTTGTTTGATTAAAAAAAAATGAAATCCGTAATATTAGGACTGATTTAGTAAATATTTCCTGTAACATAAATTCATTTTCACACTCATTTTTTAGGGTTTCGTACCTCAAAAGGGAAAAACGGAACCCTTATAAGATCACTTTGTTGTCCGTCCGTCCGTCGTGTCTGTCAAAACCCTTTAGTGCCGGAAGGCGTGTATGTATCGAGTTGAAATTTGAATGATATACTCGAATCTACGGTCTCTTGAAGCTGTGCAAAAATCATACTTCTAAGTGAACTTGAAAAAAGATACGCCATCAAACGTGTATGTCAAGACCCTTTAGTGCCGCAAGGCGTGCAGGTATCGAGTTGAAATTTAAATGATATACTCGAATCAACGGTCTCTTGAAGCTGTGAAAAAATCAAACTTCTAAGTTAACTTGAAAAAAAAAGATACGCCATCAAACGTGTATGTAGCACCATCCTGTACCACAAATATAGGGAAAATCTAGAAACTGTATATTTGTAATTAAATCATAAGAAAACGAGGTCTATAAACAAGAAACAATTTTTGCTCAAAAGGACTTTGTTGAAACTCGCTTACGAATCAAAACACATTTGAAAATTACCAAATTCATCTCCTATTTTTCATTTATCAGAATATTGGAACGAACATTTCTGCATTGTGAAATCAATTTTAAAAAGACTTTTATGATTTTTTACTTTGTACACAAGCCAGCCTTCAATCTTAAAAGTCAATGGGTAGGGTAAGCCTGTGAAATAAAGATGTACGCTTTGCTTAACTTTTTCTAAATAAATATGAATACTATTCAATTTGGCAAGTTAAACCTATGATGCCGTCGGAAAACACTAGATGGCACATAATGCACGTTTTAAGTATATAAGGTCCGATTTTATTAGTGTTCATCCTGTTAACCTGGGACTATATAGGTGAAAAGCAATCGTAAAAACCAATTTTTAAATGTGTACCATAAAAACTAAAAAAGTTAAAAATCAACAACATTGACTTCATATTGCATAAATCGTCCTATCTTTGCTACGTTTAACCATCTGATTATCCGTCTTATTCCTTCCCCTTGTACAGAGCGAGAAAGAGTTGAAGATAGGACGAGTTTATGCAATATGAGGTCGATTTTGTTATTTTGTAATTTATTTTTAACTTTTTTAGTTTTTATGATAGACATTTGAAAGTTGGTTTTTACGATTGCTTTTCACCTATATAGTCACAGGTTAACAGGATGAACACTAATAAAATCGGACCTTATATATTTTACTTCTTGCTAAAAAGATTAAGTGTGATATGTAATGTAATATGGATAAAATAAAATAAATTCTTTCATCGTACGTGTTTATTTTATATGAGTAAACTTTGTAACAATGTTTAAATAGTAACGTTACTATTTAAACATTGTTACCAAATTTTAAGTAATACTTGTGCTTATGAAAAAAGCCCAGGCTTCTGAGTTCTGATACAGATTCACGGACCAGCAATGAAATCTATATTTTGTATGAATTGTAGCTCTACGTTGCTGGAAGATAAACAGATTCTTATTACTTCCCAGCTGATACCGGCTATGGTGACCGGTAATAATTATAAGCAGACTACATTATCCCAATCTGTGAGTAAATGTGCGCGAGCATTGGCTACATGCACGTGAGGAAACGTCAACTTAATTATAAAAGATTGATCGCGTTTCGCATCCAGTTCCGATTTTATCTGCTCTATAAGATCAGTAACGAGATAGAGACTAGGTATCAACCCCTCGGTACAATTCTTTGCTCATATTCTTCTTTGTTAATATGCTCTTAACATTAAATTAGCAATATAGTTTCATTTTAATAAAACATAACTTAAATATCACTATGCTAAAGCTAATAATTAAGTTCTCTGAAGTTTCCGTCATTAATTATTTTGCTTACATACAAACGTGTCATTCCGCACATAGAAAAGTACTTTTATCACTGTTGGTTCTTAGGCGAACAGTTAATAAACCCAAAACAATGTCCTTAATTTGTACGGAACCCTCGGCGGGCGAGCCCGACTCGTACTTGTCCGGTTTTTTTTTAAATTTCCATTCTAGTCTATTATAACCCAACCATTTCTATTAACTATTTCACTTCAATATTAATACGTTCTATTAAATTTGTATTGTAAATATAAGGCCGCGTGCTCACCTAACGATTGTGAGGATTGTTTTAAGACCAAAAAGATAAGGGCGAAGTACCTATTTTATAATGGTGCAACAATGAAAACTTGAAGTACGCCTACATTTTCAAATACGATTATTCACTTAATCACACTTTTTT
This sequence comes from Anania fuscalis, assembly GCA_950371115.1. Taxonomy (NCBI): domain Eukaryota; kingdom Metazoa; phylum Arthropoda; class Insecta; order Lepidoptera; family Crambidae; genus Anania; species Anania fuscalis. The sequence continues at coordinate 10,629,593 of OX493335.1, read as the reverse complement.
AACAGAAACTAAGGTTTTCTCAATAGATAAATTGATATTCTCGCATATTCCTACATCTAATTAAATAGTAAGTTGAAGCCCATAGAAGTGTGTTAAAAAAAACCTAATAAAAACTAAACCTAATGCATTACCGCAACGTGCATTGCAAAACGTACGTTCCAAACGAGCGAATTGAAATAACAAGATAATTTCAATTCAGATCCGGCTAACGAGACTGCCGCGAACAGAAATAAAAGAGCAGAGCTGGAAAAGCTATCTGAACTACGCGTCCGGCCTTTGATTCATTACAGCACTCGATTAGCGCGCGCCTGCCGTGTGCGCGGGGCTTTATGTTCGACACTGTTTTAAAACTTTTATAGTATCTATGACGGCGGTACCTACTAATTATTTTAACCACGGATTATTCCATTGAAATGTTAAGCGATGGATCGATAATCACGTAGCGAAGAAATGCCTTTCCATAGTTAGCTAGAGACGGACCAAAAACGATGTGGATGACGAATGACATATTATTATGAACTTTTACTTAAGTACTGTGACGGGGGTAGCTCAGACAGTGTAAAATACCTGTTATTTTAAATTATTAACAATTATTTTAAATTCTCTCAGTATATTTCTTTAAATTGATATTCTCATATAATTCATTAGAATTATATGAGAATACACAATTTATTATCTATTTACTTATTAACTTTCATTGTTGTTATCTTCTGTTTATTGATAAAAATTACTTTGTATTTCCATTGACTTATTTTCGATGATTCATTTCATATCCGAATTCATTGTATTTTCTCCGCGTCACTCAAAAATATTCAAAAGCAGCTTTCATAATTCGAACATATCTTGGTAGACGTAGAGGTTTTACTCATTCGGTTATAAACCTCTACAGTACATACATAGAGTGATGGTAATAAATAAGTGTCGATAAATTAAGAGGATGACCTAAGAAAGAAGAGATCAGGTAAGGAACACTCCTTACACACAGGTGAGGGATGATAAGGCAGTGATAACTTGATTAATAGACTGCGATGCATAAAACAAGATAAACTACTGCCCTGACCATAGGTGATCTGGGAGTTTCATATGGTAGGTAAGCTAATTATCAAACTAAAGGCACACCGCAGGCTATGTAACAGCCGTAAATGGTTGACATACCCGCAATTTGCGGCAACTATTATGATGCGTACTGCCTAGAATTGCATGTACTTTAATGGAGCTTTCAAAGCAAAATATAGTAAAAACACACTCCCAAAAATACAAATAAAAGTTCACCTGTCAGATGTTTTGTTTATTTTAAATACGACGCAATTCCAAATCCAACCCTGAACACAATAGATTGAAATCCAATAGGCCGTACGACGGGTGTGTAAAATCTAAGACCTGGGGTGGATAGTTATTTGATATTTTTTGCCAACTTGCGGCGAAACGATGTGCAATGAGGTGAAAATCTACAACCACAGAGGGTTGCTTGAATGTATTAAACGGCTAACATTTCGTGGCATGTGGCTTGGCTTACGTAAAGGAAAATATTGTGTTCGGTAACTTTATTCCTAAAAGCTTTTGGGATATTTAAATATACACTAGGCCTCATGACATCTGATATTAGTATCAAAAAATACAATGAATACACGTAAATACGGGACTTAACGCGATCTTTATTAGGTGCATATTTTCCCTTTTATTTTCGGACGTTTCGACTCGGTTTTCCGCTGTAGTGTGATTTAATCTTAAATTTCAAATTTAAAGGTCAATCATTGTGTAATCAAATCTTAGAACTCGAATTAAACACGATCATTTTGATTTTAAACTTTGTTTTGAGCACTATCACTATTTGACATTTGACCATTATCTGTTTTGATCACTGACCTAGTTTTGAGCCAGGAGATGAAATCCTAAATAGCTACTAGTACCTCCATATAGTAGCTCTAATTTAATTCGTCTACAATATCTCATACATAAAATTTAAGTAGTTTAATAGTTTTATTAAAATACAATATCAACATATTTTAAATTACGGCGTAACTAAACGCAGAAACAATTTTAGTTTATTTCTCTTTCTTGTCTGCATCCCATTTAGTATCACGAATGCGTTCTATCGAAATGCTCTTTTCCGTATCCTTGTTTCTGTTAAGTCGAGACGGAGTGCATAAGCCGCAGCTGACAACTCAGTCAGTCCCTTTCCAATTTGCGTCGGGATAAATGGAAACGCTCGAATCGCATAAATGAAAACGGTGGAACAAATTGATTTCTCAGTCAAATAGAAACGTGCGCGGTGTTACTTCAGCGTTCATTGTGTTCTGTTGCCGTTTTCTTTCAGAGGTATGTAATATCGTTAGGATTATTCTCGAACGTATTGTTTTTCTAGCTAATATTGTAAACATAAATATTTTGTACGTTCTACCAGTTCTACTGACTGACTGTATATGAAACGGAATGTGTTAGGTACAATTTTACAACACATTAATTTAATACGACACATTCATTTTCTTAATATTTTATTTGTCCGTCTTATATGCCTCTATCTCTTCTTTCATAAGTACCTAACGGTTACTGTACCCAATTTGTCTTTAATTATACTTGAATTAAATCTTACAGTTCTATAATTATAAGACCGGAGTAATTAAAGGTTACTGTAGGAAGGAACCTATATTGTACTGAGATTTTAATGCGGATGACGTCATAAGACTGCGTGCGACATGCGCTTCGTCCGATCCGCGCGCTGCCCACATGCATACAAATTTCATACAAAGATATTGCGCGTACTACGGATAGTAGATACGGGTAGTGCGCTGCGTGCGGTGCGGCTAGAGGGCGCTGTTGGCCTCTATTATAGTATTGCGGTTGTTGCAGGTCTTGCAGTGTGTTTGGGACTGCGAAGCATGCCTATGGCCTTGGCCTAAGGTGAAACCCGTAGCCCCGACTCATAAAGGCACCGGAGTAACGCCGTCAGGTTTTTAGCGGGTTGGCAGGCCTCTCATCGAAGCCTGGCGTCCCACAAAATCCCCCGCTGCTGGTGTGGTATGCGGAAGACCATTTTCCTGACGATTAAAAAAAAGGTCTTACAGTGTTTATAGATGCGCGGTACCCTTTAGATGTTAGCTCAATAAAAAAAGCTGTCTGTATTCATCTAGGGAAACGATGCACAGCGGAAATTTTATTGTAAGGCGGAACCATAATAATATGTCCGTTTGGATAAGAATAAGAATGCAATTTAAAAAATAACCTTGATAAATAAAAACATGAAAATGACAAATAACGCAAATGACTAGTTTTAAACTAATAAAAAATACAAATAAATGTATCAAAATGACAAATCTCATGTGGTCGTGATTCAATTAACGCGTTTTTTTTTGTGTGGCAGAAGACAACCCTCTGGGTATATGCCTAATGCAAAAATAAGGGTCGTCAGTCGACTGAACTGGGCTTCACGCACGACTCGGCCGCGACCACCCGACCGACGACAAATGCCTAATTGAATTGTAAGCCACAATATTGCGGGGCTGAGCGAAATCATCTACGTATAAATGAAGGAATTTAACATCATGTGAGATATTATTTATGTTAAAGAACTTAAAATATTCATAAAAAAGTAGGTTGTTGAAACCAAAAAATCGAAACGTCTAATGATAATATGAGTATCAACACCAAAATAAGAAGGAAAAAATATCTAAAAACAACCACCATCAAAATAAAGAGCATTACTAACATGAAAATTAAGTAGAAATAAATGCGGAACACTAAGCGTTAAATTTGATCTTACTTCAAAGCTGCTACGACACCGAAAAATAGGCAATGCAAATAATATTTTTGCATGCGTATAAAACTTGAATGAATTTTACTTTTAATTAACATTATTTTATTGCAACAATTTTAAGTTATATTGTAGTAATGAATTAATATATTATTAATATATATATTTACGATTAAAATATCCCCTGCTTATCGAAGTCAAGTAATCGTACGAATTCAATTATTTATATATCTAAATTGCAAGAGCATGTAATGCAATATGTCTCATCTACTGGTTTGTTATAAAGAGGCAGAAATTGTACTAACTTAAGTAGCTGTCAAATCTTATGATTTAATACTCTGGCAGACAGAGACATCTTCACGATGTTCCCGACGCCTTTCCTCGTTAATTTACAGAGATAAAAGTAATCCTGTTTGCTAATTCGGTACACGAAGCCACTTCGGGTTCCCAAAAGGGTAGTCAATTTGTCACCGTTTAGAGAGAATAGCTGAAATACTAACTGGCTGTAATATCAACATAGTATTTTGTAGGTCCTGTAGTACAAATAAAAATAAGTGAAGCGCACTAAAATTGAAGGCTATTTTAAAATCTCAATTTCTCCTTGGAGAGAAATGTCTAGCTCAGATCTGGTATTTAGTTAAAAACCACCAGTTACCTATTTTTCCTCAGACAACTTCTCAAAAGTTTCTTGCACGTAAAAGTAATGACAATCCTTAAGAGATTGACTTTAATAAACAAAAATTCATAGCACCTTTTATCAGCGGAAGATTTACAGCAGAATTACGTCCAGCCATACTTGTGATTTTATAAGCGGCAAACAACTTAACAGAGATTATTTTGGTAAACAACAAAAAGCTGACCCGAATTTCTAATAAGTAGAGACTGGTTCTCGAGGCTCCTCGAGGGTCCTCTAGTTAATTGAAAGAGATCGACCCTCAAGCACTCGTTTCAAGTGTGGTGCAAACTAACGTGAGGCCTCTTAGTTTGGTACGGGGTATTTAGTTTAAAGGTATTGTGTGAGAGACTAAAACTGAATAGGTAGTATGAAACTGGAAATCAATAAATGGGCAAGACCTTTTTCTGAATTAAAAAAAAAATCATACCACTTTGCAAACTTATTGGCCTGTACTCTTTACCTGTATAGAGTAACTTCACTATGGAATTAGTTAATACTAGCTGTGCCCGCAACTTCGTTTGCGTAAACTACAGGATGTTTGGTATAGCATACGTATATCCCACAGGAACATTCAACCGGTATAAAGAATCCTATATGTTAATCTTATTCTATACAGCTTTGCCCGCGACTTCGTCCCAGGTTATGTTATTATTTGTACGTATTGCATTTTTAAAAGTATAAATACCTTATTAAGGTCAAGCAAATGTTTCCACGTATTCTCGCAATTGCGAAAGTACTTAGTTCCAAAGAATAGCAATCTTGCTAGTGAAGTAGGTACAATGTCATAAACATGTCGAAGCTATTAGAATTTAAATTTTCTTACGTTATCAGCATGAGCTCATTATGCTGAACATCCACATAAGGTATTCAGACCTTCAAAATAAATTATAGCCTATACATATGTAGCCGAGGACTAATAGCTATATAATAAAAAAAGTTTCATCAAAATCCCTCCAGTAGTTTTTGCGTGAAAGGCGAACAACAGACAGACAGACAGAAAGACAGACAGACAAAAATTTCAAAACCATATTTTTGGCTTCTGTTGGTCATATGAAGACCCCAAGTAGTATTTTTTTAAATTATCTTCAATGTACAGAATTTACCCTCTGTACAGTTTTTTTTTATATGTATAGAAGACCTAATTTATCAATTAAAGAACTCAAATGTTTCCTACGGCGTGATTTTACTCGTTAGAACAAGATATTATAACACCACCATCCGATCTCCTAAGGATTGCTACACACATATTTGGGCCGGCATTAATCGACAAAATCGGACGGAAAAACCCAATATGAGGAGATGGGTGTAATGTAGTAAATGCTTAAAGTCGACATTGTTGTTCGACATGTACTGCTGAATCGACAAAGCCGGCCCGGCCCGACTATGTCTAAACAAGCCAAGAACACAGATGCTTAGTTAACGTTGAACGTTAAGGCATTTCTGAAAAATATTTATACTCATATATGCTTCTGTAAGAAAGACATGCAGATACATAGCTTATCTTATTAGAAATATGTGTAACATTACTTTAGATTAATATTATCGTAAACTATGACAACATTCTGGTGAGAGAATTAAGATATTGGATAACATAATGATATTTTGCTTTCAAACACAACGTGTCTAAATAAATCTTAACATAAGTAAGTTACACGAAACAAGATAAACGTATAAGAAAGATTACTTAGCGAATGTATCAAATAGTAGATTTGCTTCATAAAGGGATTTGTTCGGCAAACGAAAATCCGTTAAAGAAAACATCGTGCTTTCTATCTACAGAATGTTTATTCAGATCCGAAATGGACTTCTTTCTGTTATTTTTAATCAAATACACTTCAACATTTGAATGAGAGAGTTTTAATTAAACCTTTTTGTGTAGAAATCGTTTGGATTCATCTCACGTTCATTCTTTGTAGAAGTTTTTTAAGATTCTAGCTATTCGCTATAACAAAACGACTATTTGAAATGACGAAATGCTGAACGTGACAAAATATTCAATTGATGTCGTTTGTTGTGTTGTACTTTTTAAATCATGTTGATTAGTTTACTTGTATATTTTTACAGTAGAAATAGAAAAGTTTTCTCATGTTTTTATTAATTTTAACGGCAGTATTATACTATTACAGTCTTTATAGTAAATAATATGAAAAAAAAAAAGGTTTTAGACAAATATTAATATTTTACGCGTATTATACATTTCTTTAGCAACAAAAAAATCATATTACGAAACTCGAGTCCGCTAGTATATTCTTTATTCGATGAATCATGTTACTAGCTGTGCCCGCAACTATTGCGTGGACTACACATACTTTAAAATAAAGTACAGTATAAAAGAAAAAAATCCCACAGAGACATTTACCGGGATAAAAAGTATTATCTTATCTTCATATTCTATATCTGGGCAAAATTTTATCCAAATCCGTTCAGCCATTTACGCGTGATTGAGTTACAAACATCCAAAAATCCTCACAAACTTTAGCATTTATAATAGTAGTGGGATTATCTTATTTATAGCGCGTGAAGTAGCTACCTATTCATCCATCCCATTATAAATAAAAAAAATTGCTTCCGCAAGCCGCACATTCTCAAAACCCATCGAGATCCAGAACTGATCGTAAAATTTACGAGGAGAACGACACGAGGACGGGTCAGACGGTCTCTTGGTACTGTACCAAACGGGAATTCCGTTTATAACACTATTCCACCGAAGATAAGCTGACTCGTATAAGCCTCAAGCCTTGCTCTCCCGGGACACTGAGGTATCTCACGTGTTGAATTATTGGTTTAACTCGAACGATAGCAAAATATTAGTCGTAGTTAGGGCGCGGCATTCGTGAAATAAGTCCCGCGGGATACCGTCTTTGATGCGAACGCGTTAGCAAATATCGCAGAATAGTTTTTTGTGTACTGTATTCGGAGTAGTTTTACTTTATTAGTATTACATTTTACAACAAGAATTTATATATTTATACCAAATAGCATCGATTGAATGTACCATTAATGCACGCAAATTGGTCCTAGCTTCCGTGACGTGGCATCGGGGTTAAGGCATGTTTTCCTTATTCGTTTATTAACCCCGAAGTCCTACAATATAACGCAATTAAAGGTCACAAGGTCGAATTTATTTTCGTACTTACAACTAATTGTGGCGATTTCAATTAGTCATAAGAAGTTCAATGTAATATTATCAACGACACTCCAATAACACTCCGATAAATTAGTGAAATCATCCATATTTACAAAGGGCCTCTTAAAATAAACTGTAATTATTTAACTTTTTTGATGTTGCCAAATTAGGAACACGTTATACTGTGTTTTACAGTTAAATAATTCATTTACCTAAAATTTGATTGCAACTACATTTCAATTTGTGTAATTGAAAAAGCAGTTAGGAAAATTTTGCCTAAAATAGATGAAACTTTTTTTTTTGCTTTACACACCTACAACGAAGTATAGTTTTAAGCCCTAAAACAATTTTAGAATTCATTGCCATGAAAAGCGAGCTCTAACCATCAGGTATACGGGCTCGCATGCTCTGTTTGTAGCCCCAAATTGGTTTTTCTCAGGGACATTAAGCAAATAAACAACGTTCCGCTCACGCAATCTGCCCCTAATGGCGCGTTAAGATGCGACCTGAACATCTGATGACTTGTTGCAATTTTACACGGCTGAGTTCGTTTGACAAGATTTCCTGATACAAGTATCTTTGTTGGTGTTCTAGGAACGGTTTGAACGATGTTGTTAATGTACCGAGAAGATAATGGGCGATGTTTAAAATACTACGTTTGGAACGTTCTAGGGATCCGATTGACCTTTTTTTGACGCTGATATTTTTGGTCTCATAGCAAAAGTTGTTGATAACTATTTAAGCGAAGTTTTGACAGTGCGTAAGTAATTATTGGCGGTTGGAGGATTCCGATAGCAAAAAGAAAAAAAAAACTTTAATGTTGAATACTTCTTTTAAAAAAATATGTTCTGATGTTGGTTATTTGGTAGATAGATACTCTTTTTAATTAGGTATTTTTTCTCCGAACTGTTTATTTTGTGTGGTGAGCAATAAATAGTTTTATCCGTCTTTATTTTAAACCATACAATAAGGTTAAGTGTCCAGATAAATGCATGATTAGGTTGTCTTATCATTCTAAGCTTATGATTATTTTTTCACTCCTGTTAAGTGTTTTGCTCTCCTTTGTATTAGTAGCCAAGTCTAGCTTAAGAACTATCAGAACTTCACTAATGATAAATAGAACCATTCTCAAAAGTTTTCGAACTGATTTTAATTTCACACGGTAGGGACAAAGAGATATTAAATAAAATGTTGGAGGATAGAAGTGTAGGAGTCACATTTTTGATTGTTTTTTTAGATGATCCTCTACTTTTTCCAGTCAACTGAGTCTTGTATAGTTTTTAAACCTCCCAATAAACTTCAAATTGTATGTAATAAAAAATTCTGCCATTTAAACTTTGAGTTCATAAGTCAGTCGGTAAATGTTTTAGTAGGTTGATGCTTTTGACAGTACTTTAAAACAAATTACTGTCATTAAAAAGTAGAATTATACTACTTACAGATTAATAATTAGTCAATTTTGGCTGTGTAACATTTGTACACAACAGTCTTTATAATTATGAGTAACACAAATCCTAAAATCCTGAGAATTTTAAGTGCCGTTATGAAAACTTCGGTTTTGCAAGCATTCGTGAGAACTACCACATGTCAGAGTCTTTTCAATCCAAAAAGGCAAACTGTGAACTATTTATAAACTTTCATTCTTTCTGTGACTTCAGTTGCCCAACTCCAGTCATGTTAACTTTACGCTTTTACTTTGGCTTTTATTTTTCGCATTTCCTTAAAGTAGATTTATAAATCTTTTATCCACGGTGAATTTATATTGGTTTCAGAGCCTTTTTATAGCCAGAATACCTTCCTAGTATAATATTGTAATGTCCCTAATTCTAAAATCATCTTAATTTTGGAGAGTAAGTCAAGTCTACATATTAATTAGCGAGAAAAGTAAGCAATTTATGTGTAAATAAGCGACTGCATTAACCTATCAGGCCAAGGTCAAGAGACACAATAAAAAATCTATTATGCGATCCAACCGGTGGGGCAATTGAAGCTTGATAGGTTAAGACTTGTACCTAAAGGTTGTCTCTAATAGGTCGCTTCTAGCGATTAAGCTGTCTTAATGCAGCTTGAAACTTCCTTTCTGGGCCCTTGTTTTATTTTGCGAGCTGTACAATAAAAAGCACCTATTCACTTATCTAAATTATGTAATGGTTGCGATAGTACGAAGTTAATAGGTCATCACCGATATTTATAAAACCTTAGAAATGTCTAAAACCCTCATCTAATTACGAATCAAAATTTTGAAAGTACGCAATACCCAATCTCAAGATTGTCGTACTATACAAATCCACATGTGGATGAAATAAATAAATAGGTACTCATTCTACCCCATGTTAAATAAAGGCGAGACCACACAAAACACGTCCGTGAGATTAGTCCGCGTTCTAACAAGCAGCAACTTTTACAATTAATACCAGCCCGGGGTTCCCCGATCGATTTGCGCCCCATCTACACCAGTAAACACGGTTATCTCTTGTCATATTACGCGGGGAAATACCAGATAAACGGAACGCCTTCGGTAAAGTCGTTCTGATACCTTTTCTTTATGGAATTTCCTGGTTCGAGATTAGACGGTTAAGGTGTTTCGCTAAATTTGTGATATTCATTATGTAAAAGATATACCTAATGGGGATTTTATTAAGTTAATGACTGCTGAAGCTTATTAGTGTTTTTTTTTCCAAAATATAGTTTTTTTTTTATTATTATTTCGGAACACGAAATTAGAACCATAACTAGTAAAAACTACGGTTTAGTCCCGATAGTAAAACGTTTGGGTAAAAATACGAAATGCGTTTGTCTTACTGTCCGATACAACCCCGAATAATTCTTACTAGTCACTATACTCGTTTGATTTGTTATAAGCAAATTGTTTCCATCTGTCAAAGTCCTTCTCGTCCTAAAAGCAATTACAGAGAACCCTTTTGACTCCTGATTTATAACTGTTCTACTTATAAAAGGATGTTACATACTTAATATGATGCAAGCTTTCTGTGAAGATTACTGTAATGTTCTACATTTATCAGTTTTTAGGTGAATTTTTAATGTTTTAAAAGCATAATATATTTTGTGGTCTTGGAAACTACTATTATTTAAGACAACTAATACAGCATTTCTGGATAGCATAATATAAAAATGGTGTTTAACGCCAAATGGTGGTTATCAACTCAACTCAATTTACCTATTTTGAAATGCTCGCTACATACCTACACAATACTAAGGAAGGAAGTCTATACACGACTTATTGCTTCACGAAAACCGCTACGGTAGGGTAGGGCAGGGAGGCCTAACCTCAATCATCTAATATGGTAAATTATATCCCTGTTACCTTTTTTCATCTGTAACAAAAAACAAAAACAGCGGCCACCTTGTCTCGTGTTAATTCCTCAGCGATTTGCGAAAACTGCATAAGAATAATTTTAGGCAAAGATGCTTATTCTCAATTAAGGGCCGGGACAGCGGGCCTTTTTACCTTGTTCGGGTAATTGCGCGGGCGTGCTCTCCCACGGGAGTTTTTAATCCGACCCAACTTCCAGAGTCGCATTAATGAGGAAATAACACCGAATTACCGGGCCCTATTTCGTTCGCAAAGTTAGATTGAATAAAAGGTTGTACAACGTTACCGTAGCAAGTTTATGATTTAATTTTATTGGCCGCTTTTAATTAGCTGTTTGTTAGAGTTAAATGTGTGACAAATTTTTTATCACGAATGCCCCTTCTGGTTTTTGAGCAGTATCTGTTTATTTATGAATGTTTTGTGCTTTAATATTAAATTCACTTATTCCCCACATAAAGTGGTTGTACTTACACCTTTCAATGTTTCCCTAAATGGCAAAAACTGTATGGGGTTTTCTACCACACCAATCACTTTATCGATAGATACTAATTTTGAAACTTATTGCCATTCAAGCGAACGCGTTACAGTAAAACTTCTATAAATACCTATGTCTTAATTTAGTAGGTTAAATATACCATTTATTTACTTATGCCAGTTTTCTGTAAAAAAGTCATATTTGAAATGGAAATAAAGTTACGTTAATGTGAACTAAAAATGGTCACCTCACTAATAGGAAAGGTCGAAACCTTATTTTCCTACCGTCTTTTTAAAGCGATCGAAAAGTGATCTAGTGCTGAAAACATGTCGTAAACAACGAAGCCCTAATACACTACGAAAAATACACTCGTAAAACAATAAACTCGGGTGAGACCGGGGCAATTGGTGCACTCGCCGGCTAGTTTACAGTCGTGCATGAACACGGGTCACATTAGAAAAAAGGTACACAAAAGTACTCGTATCGGCTATCGCAAACAATGGTATTGGCTTTTAGAGAATATATGGCTGGATGATTAAAAATTAAAATAAAACAACTATGTTTTTGAATGTAGTACATTCGAAAATATAATTCGACGATCTGATAGACGTTTTGAAAATGGAACCTTTTCAACTAAGTTATCCAAACCTCACAGTAAAAAATTAAAATTAAGCAACTGTGATTATCTGTCTATATGAAAAGCATTTTATGTTTTCCAGAAGAGAATAGAAGTAACCAATACTTTGGTGATACAAGTAATGATTATTGTAGCGACTGTCGAAGCAAAATTTTATGAAGAACTGGCAAACATTTTGTAGGATGAAACGTGGCGTTATCTGTTAAAGATTTTTGTTTCGCTTGGTTACGCAGAAAAGCGAAACAAACATGAGGTCGTTTCGCTGGTCTATGAAAAGTTGTAAATAAAAATTAGTTGATTAATTGGGAAAAATCTAAACGTTTTGTTAAATATGTCAAACAGTATTTATCGCAATTTTTTAAAATGTAGTTAAAACTATTGTGTATTCCAACTCCTCAGCCCTACTGATGTTATATCTGGGGTATGGCGTATACCTTTTTATCTGAGTTTTAAAGAACGTCAGTTAGATAAAACCAATCCGAGTAGCATCTAAATAATTTGTGCTCATTCCGGCTAATTTACCATCATAGTGATTAAAAATTTTCATTTTAATAATGCATCCGACTGGCATTGAAATGAGGACCTACCGCTACTGAACTAGGAATTGTGAAAGTTCAAACTTTTTGTGCCACGAGTGCTGATATTAAAACCGCGGGCTCACATGTGTCGAGCAATAAATCGCACGATTGGCGGGCATGGACTCTACGTCATAGCTGTGCAAGCAACGGTAATGAAGAACAACTTTGTTCTTTATTACCAGCTCAATGATGGTTTACCTGATACATAAGGGGTCGTTCATTATTCACGTGATGTTTTTAGCAACTTTTTAGGTCACGCATGGCTTTTCGGTTTCAAAATCGCGCGTTTAATAATACTTTTTCAACAAAAATCAGCTAATAGGTAGTTAAATCGGGTACCTACACTAAATCAATACCGAATATTTATCATGAATTTAAAATTATACTTAAATCTGTAAATCCCATAAAATAATCCAAAAATAGTAATTGCTAAATAATATAAATTCTTTTATAAAATTGCAATATAACTATCCTCCTGAAATGTATAATTCTGAATTTATAAATCAATACGTCGAACTATGTGATTAAGATTAAATAATTATCCAACATTCATTTTTAGATACGAACATCTGTCTTTTTTACAGAAAATGTGTGTACAGTCTAATATTAGGTTGGGGAAAAAGTCTTTTCGCATTATAGTATGTATGAACTTGTAATAAAATCTCTTTTGCTGTACTATTTGTATCTGGCTGGTTTTGGTATCATTAAAAGTTTAAATTTTAAAGAAGATAATTCCAAATTCAAATTAGGAAAATGTGTGTTTTTCATTTGTTTTTCGTACTGTCAAGATGAGTGAATCTAATGAAGAAATTCGCTGCGATGCTTATGGACCTAGTGAGAGTAGCACAAATTTGGTTTAAGCGTTATCAATCCGGAAATTTTGATGTCAAAGATGCACGTCGCTCTGGTCGCCCTGTTACGGATAAAATTGAAGCCATTTCTTGAAAAAGTGGAGCAAGATCGGTATGTCAGTAGTTACCATGTAGTATGTCAGGATTTGACCACAAAACAGTTTTGGCGTATTTGAAAAAAACTGGGTACACAAAAAAGCTCGATATTTGGGTACCCCACGAGCTCACTGAAAGAAACCTAATGAACCGTGTAGGTACTTATTTGTGATTCTTTATATTACGACGTAATGAAACCGAACCATTTTTAAAGAAGCTGATAACTGGTGATAAAAAGTGGATCACGTACGACAAGAACGTGTGAAAAAGGTCGTGGTCAAAGGCCGGTCAGGCTTCACAAACTGTGGCTAAACCCAGGTTAACTCGCAACAAGGTGATGCTGTGTGTGTGGTGGGATTGAAAGGGCATTATTCATTATGAGCTGTTCCCCCCAGGCAGGACCATCGATTCTGAACTCTACTGCGAACAACTGATGAGATTAAAGCAAGAAGTTGAGAGAAAGCGGCCGGAATTAATCAACAGAAGGGGTGTGGTTTTTCATCATGATAACGCTAGACCTCACACATCTTTAGGCACTCAGCAAAAAATAAGAGAGTTTAGCTGGGAGGTGTTAATGCATCCGCCGTATAGTCCTGACCTTGCACCTTCAGATTTCGACCTGTGTCGCTCTCTTCAGAATTCTCTAGGCAGTGTCAGGTTAACATCACAAGAGGACTGCCAAAATCACTTGGCGTGGTATTTTGATCAGAAGCCCCAAAATTTCTATAGCAATGGAATCATGTCCCTACCTACAAAATGGCAAAAAGTTATCGAACAAAATGGTACCTACATACTTTAGTTAAATGTAAATAAACTATATTAAAAATGTTTTGAATTGTCTTAAAAATTGCAAAGAAACTTTTTCCCCAACCTATTATATTAGTACTTGATTAATGTTTTAGAACTTAAAGTTATTAATAAAAAGCTGCTAATCAACTTGTTATGCATTTTTAGCTAATTTTCAACTTAAATCATAAGCACTTTTACGTGTTATTTTTATAAATGTCAAATATAAAAATGTATTGACCTTCGAGCACACTTGAAGGTGCTTAAAACTTATAAATAAAGGTCAGCTGGGGGGCGCCATTTTTATGATTACCCCTTAAGACTTCACTGCACCAGCGGCTATTTAATTTGAAATTGTATTTATGTCACAGCTTAATCTATATACAAAATTTTGGTAATGGTTTTAAATTGCTTTATTTATCTCGGATCTGGGTGTTATTTACTTACTTTAGGATCAGGACAATGTATGTGATGTTTTTTTACTATACATTCATTTAAAGACAAGAAAGTCACGACGAGCACAAGTTAGTTTAAAATAAAAATAAAACTAATTCGCAGTTAGTGACGTTGCTATTAGGACAGAATGCTTCAAAAAAAAGTTTTCAGCGAATGTAGGCATCATTGGTTTCTGTTTTCACGTACCTCAAACAAACAAGAGACGTAAATTACCCTAATTGCAGAATACATGCCACTGAGCTATCAGATTTATAATCTTCCGCTGAATTGTACGTATTAATATCACGTACCGTGGGAAACCATCACACGTAACCCAGTTATCGCCGTGGTCCAATATGTTGGACAAAAAGACCAGCAGCATTATTACATCCCTATTGTGCACATTATACCTAAAAAGCCTGAGATCATTATGCATAAACTGCTACGAGCCCAGGTGGACTGGTAACCTATATGTTATAATTGCAATTTGTGTCCTATTTTGTGGGGTAGAGGGTATATTTTTGGTTGGAGGTATGCGCCGCGTCGACTCTTATTAAGTTTGGCTCGTAAGCTTCTTATCAAGCAGTGTATGGGCAAGATAAAGCGTGCCGCCGATGGCCCCTGTCTAGCGGAATGCACTCTGTACAGTCACGTATGAATACTCTGGTAGAACCAAGCTGTGTTTTGAATTTGCGGTATTTATCTTACATCTACAAATGTATGTACGGAATAAGAAGTTGCTTTTAAAGATTCAAAGATTATTTATTCACCGAGATAAGGTAATACAGTAGTGATGTCATAATAATTTAGTCCAGCTTATCTCACCAGCGCAGCTAGTGTGTGATAGTAAGTTATAAATGGTGGTTACTATTTTAAATTTGTTATTTATGTCACACAATTCAGTATTAGACATGCATAGATCAAATATTTTTCCAATAGCAAATAATTAATTACAAAAATGTCAATACAAGCATGTTATCTAAACAAAGTTAGTCATTATTACATTGTATTCAATAAAAATGTAAAATTATAATATTTATCATTATCAAATGTAATTTATATATATTTTTTTAATTTATGTAATTTTATTCTTTAGTTAAGGGTAACTGACCGTTTTCATAATAGAGTTTACGTTTTCGGTCTTCGCTGATTTGATTAATGGCGCGCCTTGTCATGCACAGTGGTTCTCGTGAGAAGTTAGCAGGCATCTACAAAATACAAAACCCATGACAATGAAACGAGTATTTAGAACAGTGGCTGTTATTTTACATGCAAAACTGTATGTTATGAATGTTTTATCGAATTGTATTTTGTTTTGCCCAACTTCCTGTGATGATTGAACTTTTATCTCTCCTGCGGGGTAACTATGAACTCTTAAAACAATCTCAAATCTGTTATATTTAACGATCCGATTAAAGAGGTGGTGCGGTTGAACGCAATCGGGGGCGCAAACGCAATTTGGGGTGGTTGGGATCTACCTTCTAGCGGTCCACCCCGGGCAACGTCATCATAATTTGTGATGGCGGCAGAAAATCCCAAAGGCGGTGGTAGGCCCTGGAAGGGGCCGCCTGGCTCGCGACCACCGGATTATTATTATTTTTTTTTCCCCTACTAAAACTCTTAAAAAATGACAAAGCATATCAAGAAGAAAAAGTTTAATCAATGGCGACACTTCCTCCCACTCAAAGTGCACCTCACCAACATCCGAGGTCTGCACTCAAATCTCGACCCGGTCCACCACCACCTGGAGACCGAGAAGCCGCACTTATTCTTCTTAACGGAGACGCAGATAGCAACACTGTCGGACGTGGCATACCTCAACTACCCTGGATACACTCTCGAACATAAGTTAAAGAAATGTGCAGGGGTCTGTGTGTTTGTTAGCGATGACATTTGCTGTAAGCGTCTCCGTTGCTTTGAGAAGTCAGAATTTCCTGTGCTGTGGCTTTTGGTGGACACTGGGGTAAAGAAATCTCTCTGCGCTAGTGTTTACCGTTCGCACAGTGGAGATCGGGAGACGACTGAGCTCATGGAATACCTTGCTGAGACGGCAGACTCCGCACTTCAGCGATATCCAACAGCAGAGCTTGTTTTTCTGGGGGACTTCAACGCCCACCACAAAGAGTGGCAGTTCCCATACCAGAAAACTGACCATGCTGGGCGAGAGGCCCACAAGCTAGCATTGGCGCTAGATCTCACTCAGCTGGTAGAACAAGTGACGCGAATACCGGATATCGCTGATCATACACCCAATTGCCTGGACCTACTGCTGACAACTGATCCGCACAGACATTCGGTTTCAGTCTCGAGATCAAAAAGTGCGAGCGCGAAAGGTGAGAGCAAAGAAGAGAGCATATAATACAGCCGCCAGGTCTTGCAAAAGGGTGCTGCGAAAAGCTAGGTTCGACCATGTCAGCCGTATTGGGGCGAAACTTGCATCTTACTCATAGGGTAGTAAGCAGTTCTGGTCCCTGTCGAAATCAGTCGAATCTAACTTCTGCCTTCCTACACTACCTCCAATGCAGAAACCTGATGGGTCACTTGCCCACACCGCAACAGAGAAAGCAAATTTATTTGCCAATCTGTTTGCAAGCAATTCACGTCTAGACGCTGACTCGAAACATCCATCCACCTTGCCTTACTGTGATTCTTTGATGCCAAAGATTACAGTGCACAACACAGAGGTCCGTAGATCCCTTCTTGGTCTAGACGTAAACAAAGCCTGTGGTCCAGATGGCATACCAGCAAGAGTGCTGAGATATTGTGCGCCTGAGTTGTCCGTACTCTGTAAGGTTATGGAAAAAGTTCTAAATTGCAAACTGCTTTCATATCTAGAAGACAATGATCTTCTCAGTGATCGTCAATATGGCTTCCGCCGGAGACGTTCAACTGGGGATTTTCTCGTATATGTAACGCATTGCTGGGGCGAAGCCATCGAAAACCACGGCGAAGCAATCGCAGTGTCGAATATTTCGAAGGCTTTCGACGGGGTTTGGCATGCGAGTCTGCTGAGGAAGCTTCCAGCGTACGGTATCCCCACTGGCTTCTGTAGCTGGGTGGCTGACTTCCTGAGTGAACGGTCGATACGAGTAGTCATTGACGGCTGCTCCTCTGACCTCAAGGCCATTGACGCCGGAGTTCCTCAGAGGTCTGTGCTCTCTGCGACTCTTTTCCTGTTGCACATCAATGATCTGCTATCTTCAGGTTTTGTTGGCAGCGCAGATGACAGTACTGTTACGGAGAAGTATCTGTCTAGTTCAGGAGCCGGTGGAGTTGAGGTCCAAAGACTGAGTGAGGCCATGGTTGAGCGTACCAGCCTGACGTTATGTAACGTCTCCTAGTGGGACGATTACAATCTCGTCAGCTTCAATGCCTCTAAGACGCAGGCGTGTCTTTTCTCCGCAAAAAGGAGTCCTTTCACCCTTTCTCCTACTTTCCGAGGTACATCTGTTCCAGTGACCGACACTCTACAACTTCTTGGCATGGAGTTGTCCACTGACCTCAACTTTGGCACCACCATCGAGTCTAAGGCTCAAATTGCAGCTAGAAAGTTGGGCGTCCTGAATAAAGTCAAGCGGCACTTCACGCCTGGACAGCTTTTAACTCTTTACAAAGCTCAAGTCCGATCTTGCATGGAGTACTGCTGCCACCTTTGGGACGGCTCGGCAAAATACCAACTTGCTGCACTTGACTCGGTGGAACGCAGAGCCAAGAGAATAATAGGCGATAAAAAACTGGTGGCGTCCAAGCTGCACAGCCTGGCTCACCGCCGCAAGGTTGCTTGCCTATCGGTCTCCATAGATTGTACTTCGGAGAGTGTGCTCATGAGCTGCATGAGCTCATACCACCGTCACCTTTCTTCCATCGGACATCCAGACGCACGGCCGGCTACCATCCGTTCTTAGTTGATATACCCTTAATCCGCACTAAGCGCTTCTCATCATCTTTTATAATGCGCACAGCTAAAGAGTGGAATTCCCTGCCTGCGTCTGTATTTCCGAGTGCATATAACCTGACTCTCTTTAAGTCCAGAGTGAATAGGCATCTTCTGGGTAAGCTCGCTCCATCGTAGATCCTATTTATGCTCTAGAGCAAGATTGAGGACAAGAGCAGGCCCATCTCAAAAAAAAAACGACGCCTGCGGTTAACCATGAACTCTTAAAACAATCTCAAAGCTGTCAAATCTGTCAATTTTGGTACGTCATTACATACAAAATTTGACAGAAATGATAATGTTTAACAGATTTGTGATTGTTTTAACAGTTTATGGTTAGGGCCCTGATTTGATTACCGGTTAGGGCCCAGTTTATAAAATCTTTTTTCTAAATTTCCCGGGCCATGCAGGGAGACTCCTTCTATTAGAAACTTATGATCTGGTATCTCGTAACAAAGGGGTGTTAATTCTTTACTTCGAACCATGACAATGAGTATATAGTCTGGCGCATTTTAATATATTTGTATTTATTATTTATACTCATTGCCTTCTTATTAATATGAACGTTTTATTGATTGCGTGTGCCACTGTACCTGTCCAGTAAGTAGATAGGAAAACTACTACTGGAGCTTTAGTGCATGAAATTTGACAGCTACCCCACATCCCATGGCGCAGCTCATACAAACGGAGTTATTACGTAAATGCGTCCATAACTAGTAGCATAATATGAATACTGTACTTTTTTGCTCTAATATTTCAATTTTTTATGTCATCAGTCATCACCACCATCATCATCATCTTTTCAGCCATATAGCTGGTTTCATTCAGGGCCGAAATAGGGTCATGCCAATACTTTCATTGGCAGTCGAAGCGGCCTGCCTGCATCTAGCGGCTTTTTGCAACATTTACCAGGTCGTCTGTCCACCTTGTTTCCATACAAATTTAAGCTTTTTTTTTAGGTTAAGGTAGCATTATGGGAGTGCTATCACGCAAATCAACGATTAACAAAAGATAAAACCCATAAAAAGTTGTTCGATAAAATCTTCCAAAACAATATTTTAATCAATAAGCAAACAAAAGCAAAGTTTACTTTAACATAGCTTTTAAAAGTTTAATCAGTCACCCTTTCTAAACTACTATAAGCTATGAATTATAAGTTAATATTATTGTGTCTTCTCTAAGCAACCAAATATTATCCAACTTAACGATATGTTCGTTTTTTTTTTCTTGATTTAGATATTACCACAGTTTTGTTCGAACCACAGAAAAAAATGCTAAATATAAACTGATGTTAGTTAATGTACTTCTTAATAATAACATGACTTCATATTTACTTTGTATACATCACACGTTGCAAGCGGTCGACTTTCCTATACGTTAAGGAAAGGAGACCGCTTTAATAATACGTAATGGGGGCTCGTACGATTCACACCTGAATATTTTGTACTCGGCTTTTATCGGCTACCTCGATACGCGAATTAATAGAGGTAATTTTGAGTTCGTTTTAAACGGGCACCCAACATTCAATTAGTTGCTTTATCATGTAAAATCTGGTAACTGGTTTTTCGTATGATACATGGAAAGGACTTCCAAAAATAACTTTTTGCGATCCGCGTAAAATCATGTTTTTGCATGTTACGTGTATGTACGTTTAAGGTACAATCCTTACGCTCGAATAGTAGCGCTTGGTTAAAAATTTTCATTTTCTCAATACAGTGAATTAAAATTTAATGGGTTATAATTTTTGTTGGATTTTAATAACTACAAAGCGAGTAAGTTTTTATTTATATTTATCTACCAGGCTACTAAAAAATTTTCAAATAATTTAAATGAGTAGGTAATTGGACCTGGTAAAGGTTGCAGGAAGACGCTGGATGGAGGACGCTTCCAACCGGCCGATCTGGAAGTCACTGGGCATAATTATGTTCAGACGTCGACTGTGGCTGAAATGGTGATGATGAAGTGAGATAAATAAGATGATGATAAGAGATTGGGTTTTGGCTGCTAAAAGCAGAGTTTAGTAATGTTAAAAGAATACTAAAATATTTATCTGCATAATTATGCATTTATGCTTTGTACTGTTACTGTACTTTCGTTATTAGGTTAGAAGATCACTGCCTGAGCTCTTAGAGCATGCATTCTGACAGTTCATCTTTCACCCCTCACGTTCTCCCTTTCGCATGATTGGTATTTTTACACCTAATAAATAATTTCTATTTTAAGGGACATTTACGATATGTAACCGCCTAGAAACACGTAATTCCATGAATAATACCTACCTAACAGATATCAAACAAATCATACAGAGATGTGTGACATAATAATATTTCTATATAAACTAGTATAATATCCTTAACGTCATAGACTTTAGAACTAAACAAACAAGGAACGAATAATCATCACAAGGAAACACAAGAATGGGATATCCCTTGTAATAAGCTAGATCAATATAAATGTGTATGCCCAATTTTAGCTCATTCCGTTCCATGGTAAAAGCGTAATTTGCTTACATACACTCTTACATTTTTAATATAATAATGATAGGATTATACTTATTATTATTTTTACCGAAGATATTATACGTACCTAGCGTCGAAACGACCTAACTTTCAAGGTATACGTCTCCTAGATTTATATTATAATAATTGGTATAAACTTGTCGGCCCACTGAAGAATGTTATCGGGTTCATGAATATTCAGGTTGGGTAATCATGTTGGCTCAATACGATTAATTGATGGCGGCTTCTCGAAGTTATGAGCTCAAAGAAACTGATGGTGCCATCAAACTCTATTCGGGTAACGTAAGTTAACAGACTTAATCTCGTAGATATAATGTAAGTACAATGTGTACGGTAAGAACGTGATCGGCATTTGTTTCGATTTCATTAAGCAAAGGCGGAGTATGCGTAAATACCTCTCTAGAGGACAAGCCTTGCCTCAACTAGGTAATATGAGATGGTTTGGCTATAATTGACCAAGCAAGCCTATTGGTATATGTCAAAAATATGTTATTAAACCGACCGTGAGCTTAATGACATGAAGTAAGCTAGTATTTGCTGAACAACCAGGTAATTTAAACCACCCAGTTTTCTACTAGGACTTGTATTATGTGCAAATTTATGAGAAAGCTTTATGTATTGCCTAAGAAAAAAAATTGTTTGTTATTACATTATGTTGTTGTTATTATGTTGTAACATTATAATAATGTTATAAACAAATATTACAATAATAATCTTTATGGCCTATCGAAACATAGAAACAGCTCCATGAAGTAAATTAATCAGTCCGAAAAAATACGTAACATATTATTCTTAACGCACGACTTGCTAAATTATACACGTCAATCTTCCAGGGCCTTACCCGGGGAATTCGCGAAATTATTTTGTTCTTACAATTTACTTTATTAATAAGCATCAAACGACACAAAGGAAATAGAAAAAGATGCCACATGTTAAAAAACAGAGACAGCTGCTGTCAACTGTGAAACTCATTTCAATTTTTTAGGAAATAAACGGAAATAAGGATTGTCACTTGAGATATTCAAAGTGACGCAAAGTGTAATTTTATGGGTTTCGTACCAAAAGGGTACCTTCCAATCAACAGCCCCTTTTGGCTCTGCTGTCTGTCTGTCCTTATCTCTTTTGTTTCTGATCTTTTGCAAGGCAATAAGATAGACACTTGATTATTTTATGATTGTGTATTTAATAACTAAGTTATGACCACTATATAAACAAATTTAAATAGCAGGGTAGCGTTATGGGGCCTATCTTATTTCTTATATACGTTAACGATATATTTAACATAACTAATCATAAATGTATTGCTTTTGCAGACGATATTTCGATTACAGTGACATCTAACAATACCATTCCTAATCACGAATACGACATTAATTATACTTTAAATAAACTTATTCAATGGTTGGACAATAATAATTTAAAAATTAATTTGACTAAAACTAATTACATTCAATTCAACAGGCTTAAAAATATTGATCTCGACATTAAATATAATAACACTAAAATCAAAGAAGTAAAAGAAACGAAATTCCTAGGTCTTACTATTGATCAAGACCTACATTGGAAAACACATATAGACAATGTTTGTAGCAGAGTAAACAAGTTTGTTTATGCACTAAGAAGGGTTAAACAAGTAACTAATTTAAGAACAGCGATTTCAACCTGCCATGCTTATGTGGGCTCGATATTACGGTACGGGCTACTACTATGGGGAAATAGCACAGATATAAACAGACCATTTATTGCACAAAAGAAATGTAGGTATAAGGGCAATACGCGGTATTCCTCCACTCACATCCTGCCGCACTATATTTCCCCAAATGCAAATTTTAACATTGACATCGTTGTACATTTTTGAAATATGTGTATTTGTAGTACAAAATAAAAATCTACTTAAAAAAGCATGTGACATATATCCCCGCAATACAAGAAATCCTAATAGACTTGTATTAAAAGAAACCCCAAAAACTACACAATACAAAGCTGCTTATATATGTGCGTAAATATTTTTAATCATTTACCCAGGGAACTAAGGTCACTAAGTCTAATTGAATTTAGGAAGCAATTGTTTATATGGCTGCTATCACATACATTTTATGACTTAAAAGATTTTTTTAATAAAGTAAGGAATTGATGCTAATTTACTAATAAGAATAAAATGAATAATTGTGTATCATTAATATTTAATTATCTTCGATTTAACTATAATGTAATATTATTAGAATAGTTTGTTACGGGATTGCTACCATGTACCTTATTTTTGAGTTCCCGATATTTCGGCACTGTTGCAAGCGCCATGATCACGGAGTAACTTGCAACAGTGCCGAAATATCGGGAACTCAAAAATAAGGTACATGGTAGCAATCCCGTAACAAACTATTCTAATGTTAGTGACCATGAAAGTTTAAAACAATGTAATATTACTTTGACATAAAATTTGCATACCTCTAATCAGGTTGAACATGTCTAGCACCTTAAATTCACTTAACATCAATGTATACCATGTTTATGAGCAAATACATATTTATTTTTATTATTTTCGTTTGTTTTTTTTTAATCTCGAGAAGCATTAGGTGTCCTCGGAAACAATGCTAAACCCACGGGCCTAAGCCAAGCAAGCCGCATTTTCAGAATTGGTGGTGGAAGTAGTGTCGTCCTGCAAGAACTTCCTGACTATGCGACAAGTGTTAAGTATCGCAGCCTTTTGCATTGTCATAAAGGTGTTTTCAGGAATGTCAAGATTGCGAAGGGCACTGAAAGGATGTTTTGGAATAACACCGGTACTGGAGAGCACCAGTGGCACAATATGTACTTTGTCCATTTTCCAGATTTTAAGTATTTCTTCTTTAAGTTCTGTATTTTTGTGTATTTTTTCGGTTATTGTTTTATGTAAATTGTGTGTATTTGGAACAGCTACATCTATTAAAATTACGAATTTATTTTGTTTATCAATGAGAGTTATATCGGGTCGGTTGCCATGTACAGTTCTATCAGTGAGTATTACTCGGTCAAAGTACATCTTGTGGCTGCCGCTCTCCAGCACCGGTTTCGGTACGTACTGGTAGTATGGTAGAGGTTTTCCTGATAATAGTTGGTGTTTAAAGGCTAATTTCTGGTGTACAATGTTGCAGATTTGGTTGTGACGATGAGTGTAATCAGTCTGGGTAAGATTTGGACATGCACCAGTTAAATGTTGTATAGTTTCAGATTGTCTATTGCATTTACGACATTCATCGGTAATAAGATATGGATCTTTTAAAATATACTTTTTATAATTTCTTGTGTTTATGATTTGGTCCTGAATCGCTATCATAAAGCCTTCAGTTTCTGGGAAGAGCGCCCCTAACTTAAGCCATTTGTTGGAGGCTGTTGAGTCTACATGTGGTTGTTCTAGATCATGAAGGTGCCTACCGTGTAGTTGTTTTCTACGCCGTATACGTATTTGTCCCTCCCATAGTAGTTTTAAATCAATAAGGCCTCTTCCTCCATTATCTCTTTTAACTGTCGCTCTTTGTATGGCTGATTTTGGGTGCATGTAATTGTGTTTTGTAAGTGTAGTTCTTGTTTTTATTTCTAATTTGTTTACATCTGTTTTAGTCCACTTTATTATGCCGAAGGAATATGTCAGCACTGGTACAGCAAATGTGTTAATCGCTTTGAAAAGGTTCTTTGAGTAAAGGTGCTTTTTGCAAAGTATATTGACGCGTCTGAAATATTCTTTTGTTAGGTCTTTTTTAATTTTAATGTGGTGGATTCCTTTATCTTGCTGAACGCCTAGATACTTGTAAGTATCACCTACGTCCATTGACAGGAAGTTTTGGGTCACGGTGTAATTTGGAGATATTTTCACCTTACCCTTTATAATCCGCAATGTCTTACATTTGTCCAGTCCGAAATTCATGTTGTTGTCTGTACTAAGGGTTTCCGTTAAATCGATCAGGGTTTTCATAGACTGGTCTAACTTAGAGAATAGTTTGATATCATCCATATACATAAGATGGCAAATGGATATACTTTTTGTTAGATTATAACCGTTTTTTGAGTTATTTAGCAGAGTAGATAAAGGATTCATTGCCAGGCAAAACCATAAAACCATAAAATACCATTTCTAATTGGAATATCTTCTGTTCTGATGTCATCGAGTAAAAGTGTTGTTTTCCAATTATCCATGGCATTCTTCAAGAAAGTGATTATGGTTGGATTAATTTTATATATTTGTAATACACGTATTAACCAAGAATGTGGGACACTGTCGAATGCTTTTTTATAATCGATGTAAGTTTTATTAATATTTCTTCTATGTTTGTGAGCGTGCTTGAGAATAATAGAGTCTATAACTACTTGTTCTTTACACCCCAAATTGTTTCGCCGGCACCCCTTCTGTTCTTCAGATAAAATATGATTCTTTTCAATATGGAAATTTAGTTTATTTGTAATGCATGATGTGATCAGCTTATAAAGTGTAGGCAGGCACGTTATAGGGCGGTACTGTGAAGGTTCTTTCGTGTTTTCAGTTTTGGGTACCATGTAAGTTACTCCTTTGGTTAAAAATTGCGGTAATACTGCGTCTCCCTTAATAATATCTGTTACTACTCGTCCCAAAATGTCATGAAGATTAAATATTTTTTTATACCAGAAACAATGAATTCCATCGGCCCCGGCAGCTTTCCAGCTTTTCATTTTCCTTGCAACAATCTGCATGTCATCCTTATCCACTTTATCAAATGTCATCTCGTCTATATTTTGAAATCTGTTTCCTCATTTTTAATCCATTCTGCCTCATGGTTGTAGTCAACGTTTTTTCCCCATATGCTTACCCAGTAGTTTTTGAGATCCTCAGGTGTAGGCAATTCTTTCTCTTCCTGCTGTATGTTTTCTCTATCAGATTCGTTTCGTTGTCCAAAATTTTTGTAAAATATTTTTTCGTTTTTTGTAAATAGCTTGTTATCTTCTTTACGTTGCAAAGCTTTGTTATAGCGTCGGAGTCGTTGTGCTTTTAAAGACAATTTTTGCTTTAAAGTGTCTAGAAATTCTTCAGGCCTTTTGTTGTTTTTTTCGTGCGTAGAGTGTATTTGGTTCTTTTTAAATATCTGTTCTACTTTGTTAGACAAACTTTCAGACCTATCGTTACTCGAAATGTATTGTGTCACCCTAGCTATATCGGCCCTAAGTTTTTCGATATCTTTCTCGAGTCTGAATTGCCATGCAGGCTTTTTGAATGTTGGTTTTTTATAGTGTTTGTGTGTATTTTGTGGTTCGATTTTATACCCTAAGTGTTTGCAAATAACTAGTGCACTACAGTAAATTATAGTGTGAATGTCATTTATATCGGAGTTATCAGAGTAAAATTTGCTAAGAATTTTATTGTTGAATAAATCAAGCAACCTATATAAGGTCCGATTTTATTAGTGTTCATCCTGTTAACCTGTGACTATATAGGTGAAAAGCAATCGTAAAAACCAATTTTCAAATGTGTACCATAAAAAGTAAAAAAGTTAAAAATCAACAACATTGACATCATATTGCATAAACTCGTCTTCATATTGCATAAATCTTTGCTACGTTTAACCATCTGGTTATCTGTCTTATTCCTTCTCCTTGTACAGAGCAAGAAAGAGTTGAAGATAGGTAGTTTATGCAATATGAAGTCGATATTGTTATTTTGTAATTTATTTTTAACTTTTTTAGTTTTTATGATAGACATTGGAAAGTTGGTTTTTACGATTGCTTTTCACCTATATAGTCACAGGTTAACAGGATGAACACTAATAAAATCGGACCTTATATAGCTTCTTATTCTCACGCAGTCGGGGGAGTCTGGGTCTTGCGTTGGGATCTGTACCTGAATACTCCGCGAGAGCTGTTTGTAGCATGTCTGTTATTGTTTGAATATACGCATCTGATACTATATGCACAGGCTCATCATGTTGTGTATTAGTCGAATTTGTAGTGTGTGTTTGAGCTGTAGTGTTGAAAGGTGTAAACAATGTCGGTATTGATTGGGTGGTGTCTGTTTGTGATCTGAGTAAATATAAGGGAATATTCTCTTCGTAACTGGAATCGTGTGGAACGGAGAGTGTTAAGTTTTCATTACTTCTAGTGGATTGTATTGCGTTTTCTTCTTCCGCCTTTAATTGGTCATTTACTTCTTTTTTAATGTTCGCTATAACAGATTCAGAAAGTAGTTTGTTTCGGAGTATGACTCTGCGTTGGTCTGCAATTCTCTGAGCCGAAACATTAATATCAGGGTATTTAAGTTTGAACCGGTCATACAAGTTCTTGCAGTACATAGTGCGGTCTGTCTCTAATTTTGTGATGTAATAATATGTACGTATGATGAAAGTATTCATATCATTGTCCCATTTCATACGTACTCTGGGTTTGCCAGCCTTAGTGGTCGCAGGTTTGGTGGCTGGTGCCTCCTGCAAAACATCCTCGGCTGCCGTCACGGCAGAATTACGTTCATTTTGTGTAGATTGGGTGAACTCACATTTTTCGGGTTCCCCACCAAAGGCAGGTCCCCGAAGAAGGGCCGTCCACCTAAACCCTCGCCACCGATGGCTCGCATGCTGTGGCGCCCAGCATCGGCTCCAGGCGCGCCCCGGCGATCGCCCCCGGGAAGCGGCATTATACGATTACTTCTACTTCTTAACTCCATTGTTAATGGGTTTGCCATTGCCCTGTTTGTAGCCTGCATAGTAAGTTTATTGCAGGTGTCCGCCCCCCACGTGGCTTCGATGGTCAAGCGCGGACGAAAGGTTGGACTTTGGGGGGCTTATTATTATTATTATTAAAAAGGTTATCCTAGCGTTTATTTGCCAAATATTAAGAAAGGTAACAAAATATTATATAGAGTGCATGTGTCCAGTCTGCTCGCAGATCACAAAAACCTTAATCTGCGAATCCGACTCGTAATCGGCTGGTTTTCATTTATTAGTGATGACATAAAAGACAGTCTTAAAAGTGTACCTAACATAAACTTGTTTTGAATGGTTAGTTAGGATTTGTTTGTAATTTTTACATTAACCTATTTATTTACAACCACACCATTAGCCCAAGAGATATTAAGTCTATGGTAGCATTTCCCGACGAAGGCTTTAAGATAAAGAAAAACAAAAAAGAACAATAAAAAATTACAAGATCCGATGTAAATTGAACTTTTTGTGTAAGTATAACAATCCCGGGCAAAGCCATAAACTTGGTGGAACTTTTAAAGAGAAACATTCGAAATCAGTACAAAGGGAGTTCATAATAATGCCGCAACTCCATTCGAGTACTGTAATCATCCCTATTCGCGATTTCTGGAAACTTTTTTCATCTTTGTTCACATCTGTTTGCCTGCCTTTCGATTTTGGAGGATAAAGTCTATAATGTAGACATTTTGTGCCAGCCACGCGAAAACCTATTACTTTTTGATCGACGAGAATCCATATTCTGATTCGATGTTAATCTCGATGATAGACAAGAAATAGTAATTCTTTCTGGCTTGTGACGATTTTCGCATTTACACATAGATAGGCAAAGAATTAAGTCTCAAACGTCGAAAAAATCACTTGTTTGTTGCGTACATAATATTATAACATGTGATCAGCATGAGCTTTTGTACTTCAGTCATGGATATTTATAAATTTATTTAAGTTAGTTTATCCGTTAAGTTACCATGGCACCTCCAAGATTTGCTTATGAGGCTAGATCATTGGCGTTGGAAGAAAAAACAAAACAAGATCTATTCTGCTTATACATATATACCTACCCAATTATAAAATCTAAATTAACATATTTTATGATACTGTAAAATGTTTTTTCTTATTTTTAATATAAAACACGACAGACGAGTAAAAACAGGCACGTTTTACTCTTTGTTTCATACTGAAGCCTTGCGTAAATAAAATTTCTGAAATCTTGTTACTCTTTTAAGTAAAGTTGGTAAAGTTTGACAGGTCGGTTGCTAACGCAGCCTTACGAGCGGTAAACAACGTGACGTAAATAAGTATGTCTATCTTCACTTAATTATATTTTTTTAACACACGTAATTAATGTCTAAGTGGTATGTCACTATTAATTTTACCGCTGTAAAAACTATTTAATCTGATAGTATTTTTAAAATTTGAAATTTAAATAGCTCTGTTGTTGCCAAAGGCTTTAATTATGGCTTGTTTAATAAATAAATCGTTTATGTGCATAAAATATGGAGCGCCATATGTAATTAATTTACGACCGTGTTCAAAAAACTGTAAAATATTACACACTTTTATCTGGTTCGGTGCTCGAAAAGTTAGGGGCGTATTTACAATACAACGTTAAAATTTTTGAACATAGAAAACATATAATATAGTCATTTCACTACTTTAATCGGGAAATTCTGTTTTGTATGTCAGTATAATTTAAATATAATATAAAAAAGATATATAATATAGAGCCGTTTCCAAGATGTTATACACCGAGACATTTTAGTGCTTGTTTTCCCACAGTAAAATGAATCTATCTTAGTAGTAAAATATATTAATGAAGTTTCTTTTTTATTCAAATCGCCTGCAGGCATTCAAATTAAAATCGCTTGCAGCGCGTGCAATGCTGTTTATGCTGTATTACTTTGTGCGGGAGCTTCTTTTACTTTAAACATTTATTATGTGTGGCAGGTAGTACCCAAAAACGTCACATCTCGTAAAAGAAACTATCGTTTCTCACGCTTTCGAGTTAATGATTATTTTTTTTATTAGTTGAGAGCAGAAAATATTTTACACAACTGCCAAACGAGGGTTATGTTTTTCGAGCGTATGTAGGTATGTATATGTAAGTATGTCCATTTCTTTGGCACGCCCTACAGCCTAAACCGTTTAACGGATATAAAAGTACCTATAATATATCAATAGATTCGTCTCAATTGTGGAAGTGACAAGGGGTATGTTATTTCCCGAAATTCCCGCGGGAACAGAACTTACGCGGGAAAAACGGATCTGCAATACTGATAAACCGACTTTTAAACTTTCTTTTATTAACTACGGGTCACATATTTTCAGTGTTAATAGTATTCAATGCTTTGTTTTCCAAAATTACTACGGGAACAGGCAAAAAAAATACACTGAAAAAATAGGAAGGAAAAACCGTTGAATGGATTTCAACATATGATATGTCATTAGATTCGTCTCTGTTGTGGGAGTGACATAGGCTATGTTATAATATACAATATCTAATCCATTAACAGCATAATGATGATTGACTTGGTATGCACTGCGTTAGTACCTACCTAATTAAGTAATTTAAATCCGTGTAGAAAAAGTCGAATCAAGTAACATAGATTTGATGCCTCAGACTGCAAATTTATTCTTTAAATTTTGTTTTCATCTTTTAAGTTCACTTTTCACGCAGTCGGGTTTTTTGATTTTTTAATTAATTAATTTTATTATTTAAAAAAATAACCAGCATGGTTCGATAGTACTACTAAAGGTAAATCGTTCTGCCGCGGGAAAACAACCACTAAAATGTCTCGGTGTATAATAAATTACATCTTGGAAACGGCCTTAACTATTAAAAAAATGCGAATAGATGAGCTTTTTGCTTTATAAAGTTTTATTTCTTGCAAATAGTTCTTTATATGCCCTCATGGTGATAGTGCCATCTCATAAATATATGTTATTTGTATTGTTGGCGACAATATCCTTCGTACAATTTTGTGAGATGGCACTATTTGATACCTGATCCAGCAGACAAACTGTGTAAACAGCTTTGCGGGACAATGTTAACATTAAGGGTTAAAAATTGTATGATTAATAATAAATAAAACATGCGCTCGAAAAACATAACCCTTGTTTGACAGTCGGGTATTAAAAAAAAGCTGGATCACCAAGGTGCAATATGTTTGTAAACGTATTAGGCACGTTTATCCGTTGTTTATTTCCATAATTCCAGATATTGGCGAGATTGTTAGAAGAAAGTATCCCAGAAAAGTAGCAAGTGGTATTCCAGAGAGTAGCACTATAGAGGTCGGTATTCAAATAACCTTTTTGTAAAATTTAATGTATCATCAAAATAAAGTATCTTTAGTAAATACCTACTGCATAAAACGAAGGCATGTAATATTCAAATACAAATTCCTTTCTAAAAGTGCAATATCTCTGCTCGGCTTAACGTATTCCCGTGTTAACCATCGGTGATTGGTGGAACAGGTCTTCGAGTGTCCCGGCACGTGAGTTGGAAGGGAATGCGGGAACCGGGAACGGCGAGGCCTCCGAGTTTACTGCTACGACGTGATTGATACAGTTCGAGAATGGAACTGGTAAAGCGTCTTTAAGGGTGACAAGAAAATTTGTCTGTACGGCACATACACCAGTCTTTAAGTCATTCATTTAAACGGCCTTAAAAGTTTTATGGAAAGGTATCTTCAGTTCCAATGGATTCGCTTTGGTTACATGTCCTATAAGCCGGGAAGAGGTTTTTGGTTTTTTACTAGTTACGGTTTAATTATGAATACTACGTAATTTCTGTATTATCTAGTCTAGTAAGCCTAGCCACGTTCAAAGAGATGCGGCGCGTCCGGGCGCACAGGGGGTCGAAACTGAAATAGGAACTACTAGGAGTAACTTAGGAACCAACTTTATTTTATGACATTTTTTTAATGACAATAAACAGAACTTATTAACCCTAATCCATCCATCCATCAGCCGAAAGACGTCCACTGCTGGACATGGGCCTCCCCCAAGGATTTCCACAAAGATCGGTCTTGTGCCACGGATTGGAGCACTGCCCAAGTTTCGATCGAATCGAAGGCTTTTTCGTAATCCCCGAACACCAGGCATAGTGGCCGGTTATACTCTTCTGTTTTTTGTATAACTTGCCTGATCGTGTGGATGTGATCGATGGTACTATAGCCTTAACGGAAACCGGCTTGTTCGGGAGGCTGGAATTCGTCAAGCCTGCGTACGAGACGGTTCGTAATGACTCTCGAAAACATTAACCCTAATAACTGAGTCCATTTGGCTCACCTAAACTTTTTTTCCAAAATTTTATTGTACTACCGTTCATAATAATAACTTTTCATAAGGTTCTCTTCTCCAGGTTAAAATAATTTAGCAAGATACCATCATCATCAAATCGTATAGGTTTTATAGGTTGTAAGGTTAATGACCGACTCGATAAAGTATAAGTAAATGTAATTTTATGTTTTTGTACAACCGATTTGATTGAAAAAATATTATTACCACGTAAATAGGCTTGTGTCCACTACACAAAAATTGTCTTGTTTGATATTTCTAATAATAAATCACGGTACGGAGAAAACTAAAAACAAGGTATTATATATATTTACAATTTTGAATTAGGATTTGCAATACAAAATTCATTAAAATTTGGTAAGCCAAATTTTAATGAATTTGGTTCCTACAGTGTCACGTGACTGTAATCAGTCACGTGACAGTGAAAGAAAGAATTACGTCACTCCGTTCGAAACGTCGCGTCGTTGTTATTGTTAACATTTTCGGACAATTAATTGTTTCATTTGATAAATATCCCGTGTTTAGCTATTTCTGTCGGTTTTTTAATTCATATTTAAAATATTGTAAAAAAATCACTATAGAAGACTTACACAATTCATTTTTCCGGACGTGACGTCATTTAGGCGCTTTGACAGACTGGATCGTTTTCGCGATGAATTTAATTAACCGACTTAAAAAAAAGGAGGAGGTTCTCAATTCGTCTGAATGTTTTTTTTTATTATTTTAAAACGCAATATACAAACTTAAATGCATTTTCTTTCCGAAAGAAACTTTTTTTTTGTGTTAAATAGACATTAAGGTAAATTATTAACCAATTATTAAAAATTTGTCGACTAGCCTATTTTGTCTGTATAGAAATTCAAGACGTTATAAGACCAAGTCTTAATCTATGCGATTGCTCCAATGAACAGTACGCTAACTAAAAATAGGGTATTTTTTTGTTTTTTATTCTAAATTAACTTACTATTTTACTAATAGGTACTTATGATAATATCGATGGAAACAAAAAGTTTTGATATTTACATAACGCTAAGTAGGTACTTTCTTTAATAACGGGGTTGACAAGCCGCTGTAAAAGAGTTTCGTCTGTAATATTAGGTTCTCGGTCTCATAGTTGGGCTCAGTAAGATACCGAGAACCTAATATTACAGACGGAGTAGGCTTACGCCTACAACTTTCAAGTTGGCGTATAGTGTGCATTGGAGGTATCGTATCGTCGTAGACAATTATAGCATGGAGTATAACGTTAGAAGTCATTTTTGTTTTATCTGATTAGTGCCCTTGTTTAGTTAATCTGAGAGTACACCTAATTCCTTTTACATCCACGTTTGACAGCCGTAGTTATCCTTATAGTGCTAAGCATCATGAAAATTTGCCAGAAATTGAAAAAAAGTATAAATATGATTGCATATTTCCAACTTTACAAAAGTCAGAAAATCATACAAATAAATGTTCATTCCTTAGTTACTCCCCTAGGGAACGAGTTTTCAACAATCCCTTCTTATCTCTTGTCTACGTCACAAGATACGTATAGCTAGTATAAACTTTGTCTGACATTCGTGTTGCTAGCTTCAGTATAGTTTTCGCTGTATGTTGATGCGTCTTTCTTCACTTGTAGATAAGTTAGCCTTCTCTCCATAATAATGAGTGTATTATTTTATTCCCTTTTATTAGTCTTAGATGGCGATCTTTGGAACTATTTTCTTTCTGTGTTTATAAGTTTGTTTTTGTTTTATTGGCGTAGGCGAGGCGATTCGCTTTAAACGCAAAAGGTTCAAATCTATTTAGTAATCAAACTTTTCTAAATTAAAACTGGGTTCTGAGTGTAATGGAAGATTTAAACAAGAAGAATAAAAACATATTTTTTGGGGGTTATCATCTGTGATCATTTGCCATTGCCAAATATCGGAAAATCATAAAAAAAAATAACATTTATCAATGTTTGTGACCAAGAAAATTCAAATCAGTAATATACTTAGGAGAAATCATCAAAACACAAGGATCACGTCTGCTTGTATAGGCTTATTTATCTCCGTTGCTATACAGAAATTTTAATTCAGATGATTGAATCACAAAGAATGTGTATTTAATTTACACTTAGTGGCAGTATGGTAATGGTAGTATGGTACAATGTGCTACGCGTACGAAGCCGGGCTACGTTGGTAGTTAATCACGAAAGTAGTCAAGTGCACGTAGGCCCTTATTGCCGATCCGAGCCCAGTTCGCTTACGTAAGCTAGAAGTGAATAGGCTTTTAGATGAAGTGAATCGTCCTTTAACTGTATAAGGACACTTTATACGGCTGGGCTTTATGTACGTAATTGGGCAATTACAGTCAAAATACTATATATGTCTGAGCCTTGTAGTCATATTGATAGATATCAGTAGAAGAAATTATATGAACTAGATTTTTTTACTATTTAAAATAATTGTATCTATAAATGGTAAACTTAATACTTTGTATGTATTCTTTACCAGTGAACCAATAGCCAAATCGAGAAGTACAGGCATTCCAGTTATAAAGAAATGATCAAACACATGATGAAATGATGATGATGATAATGATGTACTTGGACAACTTTTAAAATGCTTAATTTGGATTATGACACCACTAATCCATTGACGTACTTTTTATGAGCTACGAAATAATTTGCGATAGCTCCATTTATTTTATATAGGAATACATTTACATTAAAATGTTATTTCTAAATGTTAATCATCGATCTTTAAGTCTAAAGATTTTTTTATAAATAAAAAAAAATGTTATTTAAAAAACTTGAATTTTAAATTATTCGTGATTGCTGCAACATTCAACAACATTAGATTTCAAAACACTGATAACCTTAGCTGCTGCATCAATAGAATATCGGACTACACTAGTACTGCTTGTAAACTTGTAGGTAGCCCTGTTATAAAATTGATCCGTTCGGAACGGAACCGGATACTTTAAATATCCATTTTCTTTTGTCTAGCCTTTGACAAAATATAAATACCTAACTGAAGCCAGCTGTGTAAAAAATGTTTCGTTTTTAATTGCTCATACTTTGTTAAAAGTTTTGCACAAGCAGATAGTAATTTGGATGTCCGAATGAACGAATCTTTTTCGTTTTACGTTTGCTTGACCCCGATGATATTTGAACTTAATAAATGTTTGGTTTTAAATATTAGTCCCTTTGGTGTACAAGCTCAAACTAAATGTATAATAAGTTATCGTTCTGCATCAGTGTGAAAGTTCTCATTAACTTGGAAATATATATAATTCATTTTATTGCTTGTCAAACTTATTAATAAACTACCAACTTCTTAATATAATTGATACACACCTGGGACCTCAGTAGGATGACCACACAATTTTCAAGGCCTAGGATGTCCCAGTCAAGGTCACGCTGCCGAAGCCGCTGGATGACAACGGTCCAAAACCTCGGTAAGGCGTTCTGATAAGTGGCCGCACATCTAGAGGTATAACAGTACCTGCACGCATCGCCATCGTCTTCACAGCTGATGCGCGCGCTGCTCGGCTTGGTGAGTGTGGTTCCAAACGATTTCATACAAAGTATCCTAAAATACAAAGACTGCGGTGCTTGCTTGTACTGCTGTGTTGATAGATGCGTGGCTTTCTTGTGGGGGGTCAGCTTAGCAGTTGACATCGAAAAACTGATGCTGCAGATATCAGATGACTACCACAAAATGAGTAATGTTATTTATAATAAAAACGTATGTTTGATTTCCATCGATGTAGATATTATTAGGTCGAAGGTCTTCACTAAAAGACTGGGAAAAAGTCACCTGACAAAGCTAAAAACCTCGGATGGCAGAATCGTCTCATCGGTTCCGGAGATTCTGGCCGAAATCGAAAGCTTTTACGGCCGATTGTACGCATTGCATTCCCTACAGCCGCAGCCCGACGCGAATGATCCAAGAGCCAAGCTTACCCGCCATTTCACTGAAGATCTCCCAGACGTGGAAGAGGATGAGATTGAGGCGGCCCTCGGACAGCTTATTAATGGGAAGGCTCCCGGCGAAGACGGAATCACATCTGAGCTCTTGAAAGCTGCAGGCCAACCTGTACTTGGCGAACTTAAGAGGCTCTTCAACTCCGTCATAGCGAAGGTGACAACTCTGGAAGCGTGGAGTGGGGCGTGTTGGCATTATTTTTCAAGAAAGGAGACAAAAGTCTCCTGAAAAACTGTAGACCAATCACGCTCCTGAGTCACGTTTACAAGCTGTTCTCGAGGGTCATCACAAACCGTCTTTCCGCAAGATTTGACGCTTTCCAGCCACCGGAACAGGCTGGGTTTCGCAAAGGTTACAGTACCATAGACCACATTCACACGGTGCGGCAGGTTATACAGAAGTCCCAAGAGTATAACCAGCCCCTGTGCCTGGCCTTTGTGGACTATGAGAAAGCCTTCGACTCGGTCGAAACCTGGGCTGTTCTGGACTCCTTGCAGCGATGCCAAGTCGATTGGCGGTACGTGAAGGTGCTAAGAAGCCTGTACAGTATGGCATCAATGTCCGTCCAAGTACAAAACCACCAAACAAAACCCATCCAGCTGCTCCGAGGTGTTAGACAGGGAGATGTTATATCTCTGAAACTGTTCACCAACGCACTGGAGGATGTGTTCAAGACGCTGGATTGGAACGGACTGGGCATCCGTGGCGCATATGGCGAATATCTTACGCGTCTTCGCTTTGCCGATGACATAGTTATTATGGCAGAATCGCTGCAGGATTTGCAAAAAATGCTGCACAGTCTTAATGCTGCCTCGAAACGTGTGGGGCTTGGGATGAATTTGGACAAGACTAAGATAATGTTCAACGAACATGTCATCCCGGAACCAATTTCCGTCGAGGGCACTACGCTCGAGGTTGTCCAAGAGTACGTCTACCTTGGACAAGTACTACAGCTCGGTAGAGACAACTTCGAGCGGGAAATCGCCAGAAGAGTGCAGCTTGGCTGGGCAGAATTTGGGAAATTGCGTCATATCTTCACGTCGACATTGCCGCAGTGCTTGAAAAGCCGGGTGTTTAACCAATGCGTCCTACCAGTTTTAACCTACGGAGCCGAAACGTGGAACATGACAGTCAAGTTGGCCTACCGACTACACGTCACTCAGCGTGCTATGGAAAGGTCTATGTTGGGGATCTCATTAAGGGATAAGATCCGGAACGAGGTCATACGACATAAGACTAAGGTGACTGATATTGTCCAAAAATGTAGCAAGCTGAAGTGGCAGTGGGCTGGCCATGTCTGTCGCAGAACCGATGAGAGGTGGAGCAGGAAGGTTCTCGAATGGAGACCACGCTTAGGCAAACGTACTGTAGGACGCCCCCCGGCTAGATGGACCGATGACCTGAAAAAGGCAGCTGGCAGCGACTGGATGCAAAGGGCGGGAGATCGTGCGCTGTGGCGCTCCTCGGGGGAGGCCTATGTCCAGCAGTGGACTGCAACAGGCTCATATGATGATGATGAGATATTATTAAAGACACAATGTAAGTTTACTCTGCAGACATTTAACATTATGTTTCTTAATTAAATAATGGTGTTAAAATAAAAACGGACAATAAATATTTTTGGTCAGTTTTATATTTTACATTTTATTACGGATTTTTTAAACCAAGAGAGGTTATGTTTTCGCGAATAAATGTAATATTGTGACTGTCGATAATAATGTATTGAGTAAATTAGTATTTTTACCTGCACGTTCCTTATTTCTTGCAAGATAAAAATTCTATCATTAGATTTGACTATCACTGATCAGTACAGAGGCTAAATGCCGTAGGAAAAATCGATAGAAAATTACCGATTTTTACAAAAGGAGTGTGGAACTTGTTTAATAATCTGTTATAAATTAATTACATATACCTATTTCTATCGGTAAATGCAATATCATTAAATAATTTTGGCTAACTTAGAATATTGGTTATCCAATACTCTGAAACCACGAAAGCTTATTAACGTCTCAATTTATTTATGCTATGAAGTAATTACGACCTCAAATTTCTAGTAAAAGCTAGCGAATGAAATAGGCAGCGAAGAACCAGTTTATACAAATACCCATAATTAGGCATATTAATGCAAAATGAAACTAGAAAGTTGTTGAAATGTTAGTTAAAATTACGGATTTACTCATTTAAAAGTTAAATTAAAGAGAGGTAAAGATAAAAGAGATAGCAGGAGGTACAGTAATAGTTTCACTTCGATAGATTTTAATCTATGAAAAACAATGTGTTCAAATTTAAGCAGTTTGTTACGGTTTACCATTTTTCGAAGTTTACAATCTCGCGCGATAGATTAAAATCTAACGGTACTTACAATTTTACGGTGCCTTATGGAATGAAAAACGTTAAAAACGTTATTCATAACTTATTTTATGCTTCTCTGGTTTTTTCGTTGGCTAGTCAAAGCTGTCTGTGCTAATTTTCCCGTTTTACGGCGTGCATAAGCAAAGGGAATGCTTGTAAATGATTTATTGACTCATTCTCTGGATCCCAGGAGATAAGCAAAGACAGTAAGAAAGATATATTATGTAGCAAGAAATATAGTAAGAAACGCAATTAGTTCAACTAGTAGAAATATTAAAGTTTGATTTACGTTTCTTATTAATCAACATTGAATATCAGCGTTTTATTTTCTTTTGTTAAAAAGAGTAGTAGTAGTTTTTTAAAGGTAAATAAATGACGTGATGTTATTAAATCACACATGATTTGTTAAGTTACATCTAATAATATGACCTTTGGGTACAAAAGCATGCAATTATCTATCCAATCTGTGTTAATGTTAATACATATAGGTACACGGAAATCATATAAAGACGTATATAAATATAATTTCCACACACGACACAATTAATGAGCCATAATTACATAAAGCTTATATTCCATTGAAGCGGAAGCCCTGATTATTATCAAAACATTCCTAATGTAAGCATACATCATTATTGTGATTCTAGAGGTATAATAACAAAAGCTTATAGCGGAGCTCTGCCACACACTGAAAGAGAATCACATAAAGATAGTAAGAAGATTGTTAAAAAGAATGTAAATGCGAGAAGAATGATGGAATTAAAAGATCTATGTTAAGATTTTTTAAATTGTCATTATGGATATTTTTGAGGCTCCGATATTTTGACGCAGTTGCATGCGCCGTGCTGTTCATTAATAAAATATTAAATATTTAAATTAGGAACAACGACGGTACCACAACACCCAGACCCGAGGCAATAATGAAAAGTTCGTTTTGTACGTTGACCCGACCGGGGATCGAACCTGAAACCACAGAGATGGCGACGCCACAGACATATACATACAGTCCGGCGTGCTCGCCTCTCGTTTACGGAGTTGGTCATATATAGTAACTGTAGTCTACTTATGTTGGTTGTTGGTTTCGGCAGATAATATGAAGGTAAAAGCAGGTAAAAAACCCTATCACGGCTATGACGTGCAATATTTACGACGATTTAAGCTTATACACAATTATAATAAAATAATATTTTACCATTGTTTGTATAATTAATATTCAATTCAATTTTAAATAAACACCATTCCTCAAACACTGAGAGTATTGGTTACTCTTGTTATGACTTGGTCAATCAAACGGCAATATCTTACAGATTTCTGACAGTGTGCGACCCCACTCAATCCGACCCAATTCGTTTCTCTATCATCTCTCCGTGAAAGGATGCAATAGGTGTAATAATGGAGAGGGCACTTTTCTCCTGGTTCCCCTTCAGAATAATTGTTCGATGCCTTTTCGCTGCGTTCTATTTACGGAACGCTTTTGTAATACTCTCATACGAGCGTGAATACGTTCTCAATATAAATAGTCTAATCTTCGAAATAAATATTATTATTATCATGGTTTGGAGTTGGTGAAATCAAAATCTCGATAATAATAAGCTTAATATTGTACACAATCACATACATTGCTCTGATCCTATGGTAAGTGGCAAAAGCACTTGTGTAAAAAGTAATGGTCCCACGAATGACAAGTATAATAAAATGTGTGTCTCGTCATTCAGATCTTAAAAATGTATAACCTTTCATTGAAATCTAAGAACTTGATAAAATAACATTAATATATATATTTTTATTATTATAATTAAAAGTAATAATAATATTTAATAGCTGAGATTTGATATAAAAACTGTAAAATAATAATATTATAATATTTTTGATTGACTATCCCAAGAGAAAACTGCACATAGAGACGTATAGAACTCTTAAGATGTGGAGTTTAGGTCTTAACAGACATGTGACTGACCGATCGGCTCGCATGAGCACTCCTCATCGATTTCTCATATATTTGAGTGAAGGAAATAACAGGATGAAGTAAACAGTTAGGTAACAATAAATACGAGAAAAGATCAAATTAATTGCTGAGTACGCCTCGTGACACGTGGCATACCTACTTATATATATTTGTACCTATATTACTTAATTTTATCTTCTCCAAAAGTAAATATTTTTATAGAATTCTTTGAAAAATCAAGATCTAAAACCCTATTAATGTGTTTTCTATTAAGTAAATCTTGAAAATCAGCTCAAAGTAAACAAACATTGTTATTTCTTTTTATTGGGATGTTGAAAACGAAGATAAATAGCAATTAGTTACGTTCAGTCAGTGTATCCGGGAGATACTTGTACCAGGAATCAAGTTTTCCTTCAATTTTGAAGGAAAAACATTTTATATTTGTATCTAATTAATGAAGAGATTAATTAACAGCGACCCTTAGAAAAACATTTCTTTTAGTCGGTCGGTCACAAGAAAGCACCCACTCAATAGTCGTTTAAAAATAATATCACAATAACTAACAAACCTAAACTAAAACATATCATATTATATAATATATCTGTGTATGAATGTCGTAGGATAATTGGAAAAATCGAATTATCGCGAAAATCCTAGGACCCAAAAATTTCGGATAATTGGAATCTAAGAATAAATTAACACCAAAAACCTAAAATGATACTCTAGTTTCCAATCTACAAGTTGTTAACATCTCAAAATCAATCACTGAGTTCAGTTACAAGTAGGTATAGGTAAGGTTATCAATTTGCCTTTCGTGGATAAATTGAAATACTTAAGGCTTATTTCCTTAGCAAACAGTCTTTGCTTAAATAACGTAATAGTTAAGAACAAAAACTCGTTTAACATCGGGACCGCGATCGACCTTTGCTAAGCCAATTTAAAGGCTTATACACACAAAAGTAATGTGGCTTCCGCTTGTTTAGTTAAGTATTACCTATATTTTCTCTTTTCTAAATCAGCCAACAAGAAAAAATATTGAAATTATATTTTATAAGTATAATTAACATTTTACTTCAATATTTTTTTCTTTAGGAATTACGTATGGTAACGTTTTAAACTTACAACTTACTTTCTCCTTCTATGACCACATAATTCAGTTAACATTATAAATCACATCCACTTACAAACCCGTTCACTTTGTATATTAATTAGCAAAAGTTAAACCTCCATCCTCCTACATGCTCCTCAATCCTCATAATATATATTCTAGAATTTACTGTAAACAAAATTACTGTGATTTTGTGGTATCTTTTGTGAAGAGAACCAGAGATAAAAACAGCGGTAAATACAATTATTATTGTAGCTTCCTTATCTTATGAAGTTTCAGATAGCGAAATGTTGACAAGGTTGCCTTCCATCCCATTCAATTTCAGACTCAATCCAATTTAAAAAACACATTTTCAATATTGAGTTTATGGTACATTATTGTGCCTTTACGCCAATCGTATCGTCAACAATTTTGCAATCCATAACGTGGAACTGTAAGGATGACAGTAAAATTACATTCCTAATACCAACGACCTAGCCACATCGCTGCACTGTGGCTGTACCCTAACGCTCCTAAGATAATATTGCAACGATCGTACCGCCCTTTGAGACTACCTACTAGCGGAAATTTAATTTAATCGCATTTTCTTCTTTGCTAAACGAGCTCAAGCATATAGGGGCAAGTTTTTGAAAGGATTTTCTTTTTGAAAATTTTGCTCGCCAAGAATTCCGCGACAAAGCGCAATGTTCTTTTGTCAACGAGATGGCTTTAAAATGTCCATATTTCGCTACCACAAGGTTGTTGGATACCATTGCGGAATGGATTTATATTTTGTGTTCTAGTCTGAATCTGAACAAACAACGTTTCGTACTTTAAATCGTTCTGGTTTTCGTCGTTACAATAAATTATTAGAAATAGGCTTAGAATAACTTTAAAGGAACTGCAACTTGTTTTTACCATGACCGTTATTAACCGGAGGCAATAAACCTTGTACACTGAAGGCAAAATTAACATCCTTGTTTTGAACGAGGTGTTTTTTAATATTAATTAACGTCTCCAGATCACCCAGACTCGTGCAAATTTCGAAACGGTCGTATGTTTTGATCCCAACTGAAAATTGCATTTGAAACCCTTAACGAAAAAAAATGGTTCCTAAAAATGATTGTGACTGGTGTGTTGGCTCACATTTTTTTCCGTATTTGTATTCAATACAGATAACTCTGCCACTGTACGCCAATTTCATTAATGGATACATTTCTTTGAACAATTACACCAATTACTCATATTTGGTCTTTTCAGCATCGATTCTGTTAAATTAAAATTATCGATTACCAGTATTCTGCCACGGAAACAGCTATATCTGTTACCTACATATCGATATGTGTTATTATTATATAATGTTATCAATCCCTACACGGTAAGTTTTCATTAGTTTTCTAGCCGCAAAAAATAATCTTAAACTTAAATATAACCAGCGTTTCGATAGGACCAACATCTAAATTTACAAAAACACTCTTTCTCTTAAAAAATGTCCCATAAGCTTTTACGATTTGTGTGGGGAGTAAAACGAATAAGAACGTAATTTTAGCGTCCCCAAAAACCAAAGAAAATTCACCGTGTATATCCTTATAAAGTAGAGCTAAGGGCTCTTCCAAATAAGTCGTTTAGAGCAAAACTTCAGTCGTGCGTTTGTAAGACGCACACATATGCAGTAAATAAATGAATTCTTTCCACAATCACGCCAATTATCTATACACCGAGACATTTAAGTGGTTGTTTTCCCGCGGCAGAACGATTTACCTTTAGTAGTACTATCGAACCACCCGAGTTATTTTTTTTTAAATAAAAATATTTTTGTTCTCAACCAATCAAAAAAATAATTATCAACTCGAAAGCGTGAGAAACGATAGTTTCTTTTACGAGACGTGATGTGACGTATTTGGGTAATGCCTGCCACACAAAATAAATGTTTAAAGTAAAAGAAGCTCCCGCACAAAGTAATACAGCATAAACTGCATCGCACGCGCTGCAGGCGATTTGAATTTGAATGCCTACAGGCGACTTGAATAAAAAAAACTTAATTAATATATTGTACTACTAAGATAGAATCATTTTACTGCGGGTAAACAACCACTAAAATATCTCGGTGTATAGTCCCACACTAAGCAAAGCTTGTATTATGGTGACAGGGATACCGAATAAACATACTTAAATACGTTTATAAACATTCATGACTTAGGTACAAATGTTTGTATTCATCACACAAAATATTTGCACCTATATTGCGGGTTTCGAACCCGCAACCGCCAGGCATTGTAGTCCGGAGCGAGAACTACTACACCAGAGGGTCGTCTTACATGACAACATTACTAACGAATATCTCATATTTTTTCCAATGCAGTTTTTCAAAATTGTTTCGTTTGCGGTCCTGCAAACGTACGACAGACGTCCATCTCAAAACATCTTGTTTAAAAAAGACCTTTAACAATGACGTCAAGATACCGGATATACATAAATATACGAAATCCATGACGCAGGTAAAATGAAATGTCCCAGGTTGTACGGACAGCTGAATACGTGAAGCCCTGTAATGCAAAATATATAATGCGGTTCATGTGGCATGAGAGCATACTGATCATCAAATAATTGAAAACAAAAGAAGACTCAGGTGAAATTTTAAAGCTCAAGTTAAAAAAACACTTGTCCCTTGCTTTCGAACCCAAAAACGTCTAGCACTGGGGCCCGAGGGAACCCTTTCGGTGGCATTATCTTTTTCACCATAATGTCGTTTCGCATAACAGTTTCAGCATAATGATCTCGCATAAATTATGTTAGGATGGTTTTGTCGGCATAATTTTAACTTTAATTTTCTTAATCATAATTTTAATCAGCATAAATGTGAAGGACATAATTGTGATACATCGAAAGTAAATTTATCATAACATACCAAATGCATAATAAAGGTATCTATAACATTTAGAGTGATAAATGAGTGAT
Organism: Anania fuscalis; assembly: GCA_950371115.1. Taxonomy (NCBI): domain Eukaryota; kingdom Metazoa; phylum Arthropoda; class Insecta; order Lepidoptera; family Crambidae; genus Anania; species Anania fuscalis. Next base: position 10,585,108 of record OX493335.1, on the reverse strand, counting down.
AAATTTGACAAAATTATTTAAGAAATAATAAGACATACAGTTGTATGCAATCATCTTAGTATACTAAAAATATAACTCAATAATTATTATTTAATAATGATCAGTACCGTAATTACTACTATTTAATATAATCAGTATAATTTTAAGTTTGCAGTTAATAATAAAATAAATACGTTAAAACGCATAATTTAATATTGCGTATCTGTTAATAATCATAATTTATTTACATACTAGCCATTGATTGAAATAGATTGGGTTAGGTAAGGTTAAAACAGTGACCACACACAACTTAATAACCCGCATAAAATCATGGCAAATTTTGTAAACTATAACATATGAAATGATATTAACATTTATTTACATTAATTTGTTAACATTATGGTATTCTTAAAGTATGACTTGTAATATTTATGCCATAGGGTGAGATGCCAATAAATGTTATAATTAGTAATCTTTATTGTAAAAACATTTATGCATAAACGATTTCTTCTAAAATATCATTATATTTGAAAGAAGTTATGGGGCTAATGATTTATTCTGTATGAACGTTATGCGAAACGAAGAGAATGCTAAAAAACGTTATGCAGCCTGAATGTATCATCATCATATCAGCCTGTTGCAGTCCACTGCTGGACATAGGCCTCCCCCAAGGAGCGCCACAGCGCACGATCTCCCGCCCTTTACATCCAGTCGCTGCCAGCTGCCTTCTTCAGGTCATCGGTCCATCTAGCCGGGGGGCGTCCTACACTACGTTTGCCTAAGCGTGGTCTCCATTCGAGAACCTTCCTGCTCCACCTCTCGTCGGTTCTGCGACAGACATGGCCAGCCCACTGCCACTTCAGCTTGCTACATTTTTGGACAATATCAGTCACCTTAGTCTTATGTCGTATGACCTCGTTCCGGATCTTATCCCTTAATGAGATCCCCAACATAGACCTTTCCATAGCACGCTGAGTGACGTGTAGTCGGTGGGCTAACTTGACTGTCATGTTCCACGTTTCGGCTCCGTAGGTTAAAACTGATAGGACGCATTGGTTAAACACCCGGCTTTTTAGGCACTGCGGCAGTGTCGACGTGAAGATATGACGCAATTTTCCAAATGCTGCCCAGCCAAGCTGCACTCTTCTGGTGATTTCCCGCTCAAAGTTGTCTCTACCGCGCTGTAGTACTTGTCCAAGGTAGACGTACTCTTGGACAAACTCCAGCGTAGTGCCCTCGACGGAAATTGGTTCCGGGATGACATGTTCGTTGAAAATTATCTTTGTCTTGTCCAAATTCATCCCAAGCCCCACACGTCTTTAGGCAGCATTAAGACTGTGCAGCATTTTTTGCAAATCCCGCAGCGATTCTGCCAAAATAACTATGAGGCGAGTATTGTAGCTGCGGAGGTCGCGTCTCACCAATCTCCGGATCTTTTTATTGGTGCCAGACAAAGCTTCCTCTGGCATTTCCCGTCGACGTTTCATCAGTTCCAAAGTCCCGCTCGAAAGTTTGGCGTCTCGGCACGCTCGCTTTCCCTTAAAGTGCCTGTTTCCCACTTCGCGTATGACTCCAATTACACCATCAATGTCCCTGTCCACGTCCTCAGTAGTTTCCAAAGCAGCGAATCGGTTTCGGAGCTCCAACTGGAATTTATTGGAGTCTTGGCCGGCCTGGACCAGTGTCGGACGAAGAGTCGAACTCATCATGCGGCTTCTTTCCAGCTTAATGTTGATATTTAGGGTGCCTCTTACCAGTCGGTGGCCGCTACTGGTGTTAAACCTATTTACCACAGAGACATCCCTAAATATATGCTTCTAGTCCGTCATGATGAAGTCTATCTCATTCTTCGTCTTACCATCGGGGCTTAGCCAGGTCCACTTTCTCTGCCTGCTGCCTGAATGTATAATACGTCTTTAATTTATGCAACACAATATGGACCCTTTCTTCATAGTATTAGAAACGAAAATGAATTCCAAATCACTATAAAATTTCAAATTGTAATAAATTATTGTTAATAGAAATAATTAAACATGCAAATCAATACTATCAAATGCGATGTGGTATCTGTGGTCAGGAACCTTGTTCTAATTACTAAACCCACTGATCGTTACCATTGATTAATCAAATTGAAACGTTTGTGGCTTCTAACGTTTTCAACAAAATAATGTTAATTTATTGGCGTTAAAGTAGATTTCTATGGAACTAGTTTACAGTTACAGTTTACATCTTTTATACCTGGCGACTTTATTATAACCATACACTCTAAACTGTCGTTTAAACATCAACACTGCACAAAAAATACAATAAAAAATTTAAGTAAAGGGTAAGGTTGTTAAAGGTTGTTACATTATCATTATGAGTGCCTTAATCCTAGCACTAATTTTGTCATGTATAGTTTCTTATTAATGGTGTGCAATAAATAATATTTATCTATATTTAAGTATTTACAAGAAATAATAAGTTGAATTTCGTTTTTAGCCATGGTGTTAAGAATAAATGCCTACGAATCTTGTTTTGTTTCATAACCATGCTGTAGCTTTGGCTTCCCAAAGCTACAAACGAAATGTGTGGTTATAAAATTATGTATTTGTTAGCAAAAGTCATCTTATGTAAAGGTTCGCTGTAATCTACTAATCATGTAATCTGTAAATTGGTGAACCAGCGCTTTAGGTATTTGAGATTAATAGATAAGTGAATCTCAAACATTGCTTATAGATTTGGCGGGGAACTTTTATGATGTGAAAACGACTACATGATCAATATTATAGCACAGACACCAGCTATTATAATGCAAGAAATCATCATGGCTGGGGAGCGTCCTACACTACGTTTGCCAAGGCGTGGTCTCCACTCGAAAACTCGTTTACTCCATCTTTCATCGGTTCTGCGACAAATCTGGCCAGCCCTCTTATAATGCAAGAAATGTAGTCATAAAATGTTTATGATCATCACAATAGTTCCCGTTCATCAGTAGCAGTGGAGTGTCGAATAGACGTAGGTCTGAGCCTGATTTTCAGCCTTTCTTTAGGTAATATCTGCTGACAGCACGTTTGCGTACCTATGTCATCAGTCCACCGTATCGAAGGGCGCGCTGTGCGTTTACCAAGTCGCGGTCTTTACCTTCCCAAGAACACGTCTTCCCCATCAGTTAATTATTCAACTGCCCAGTTGCAACTTAAGTCTGCTTATCCTTTAAATATATTTATTTATTTAGTTAGTTGATCTTAGTTCTTTATCATTCCTGAATTAATCATTTACAGAAATCCTGTTATCCCTATAGCAGGCCTAACAGCTTTTAATTGGTGTACATATTGTACCGTGAGTGTCCTCTACGCTTGGCTCCGTAAGTCACGACTCTTGTTGAAATCTTTTTTTCACGAAGACTAACCCACAAAGTATTATTAAGCAATTACTTTGACAAATAACATAATGCTTCCCCTACGTAAAACATTTTTTTTCAGTCGTCGCTAAATATCCTGATATTGCACTTGATTATATCGATAGGTGGTATATTTTATTAAAAGCATTCTATTCCATTCTAAGCTCCTCTCGGGTCCGGCTCGACCCAGTAAATGCGACTTGAAAAGAATGATCGCCCGCTAATACCCGCCTGAAATGGTGAATAGTCCGTGTCGCCATGCAGTTTTATTGCAACCTTTCTGCGGAATGGCCAAGCGATTCGGGAAGTTTGATTATTTCGAAGGCCCATCTAATCGAGTTGATTGTTTTCGCAATGCTTTTAGCGGAACGGAATAGAATTAACACAATTGAAAATCTGAAAAACGTAATTCAAATTCTGTGTCTGTTATCAATCAGTTAGGTATCTCTAAACAGTTTGAAAAAGTACGTAGTATTGTACCAGAAATAAAGTTACCTATTCTATTTTGTTAATTTACTGTTTAATCTGTTTCATATTTAAAACCATACGTTATTGAAGAGTCTATTGTAAAATAATGTTTGTATAGGACAGTAGAATTACAATAACAACGCTAAAGATTTTGTCAATAATGTTCAAGGTTGAAACTAACTTGTGACGAAATGCCAGTAAACTCATTTACTGTTACGGCGAGTTTGGAGCTTCACATTTTAAACGACTAATCAATCTAATTAAATCAATGATACTACCGTCCTATTTTTCAACTTGAACAAAATAAGTCAATTAAATGGCCCGGTAGGTTTAGATAAGTTTACATCGCCAACTTACTAAGGAGCAGATACAACCTTAATGAAAAAACTTTCGTGCATTTCAATTAGAGCTCTTTCAAAGAGTGTAATTTTACGACGTTAACGAGCTAAATTTTATCGAAAATTAATTGCGACATCTTCATTGAAAAGTTTTCACTCAAGTTTGATACCTAAATTTCCTTCGGCAAAACTTCCACAATGGTATGTGTCTACCGTGAAAGACGGGGAGGGGTGACTGAGCAGCTACGTTTGAGTAAATCTTAAACAAATTTTCTCTTCAATCACTCGTAGACAAGGGGCTGGTAAACTATCGTATAAAAACGACTAAATGCATCTACGGAGAGACATCTTAGTATCTTTACATAAAAAAAATCTTGTGGACGATTGCGTATATATTCTGTTATATGAATCCAGCCTCAATTTTACTTTTATTATAAGAATTCCATATACGATATGAATTTATTATTTCTTGTACATCCGAACGAAAGAAACATTTGCCTTCAAGTGCGGGTAGGGAATATGTCTTGTAAGTAGGTACTACTTTGAAATTATAAAAGAAATGTAAACGAAAAAAAAACATTTTAGATGTCTGAGTAAACCTAACAGATTTCTTCTGAAATGTAATAAGCTTCGTAATTTATTAGCGCTTCTTATTTATGTCTTATATTATCTTAATTGCTATCTCTTGGACTATAGTTGAAGACTTTTAGTGGGATTTCCAAAACATTATTAAGAAAGTTGCCTGTTTTTAGGTAACTTTAATAACAGTAAATCAAATAAACTTAGATAGACTTATGTAACATTCATTCGTTAAACACACGGCACTTCAATTATCCCACGAATATTCTGCTAAAATGGTATGAAATATTGTGCTAACTTAGTGTTTTATGAGAGGTAGGTATTTAGAACTTTTATTTTACGTGTTTATTCATTATTCACATAATATACATTTTTGTCGCTCTCTTGTGATGAGAATTTATACGATTAAATATTACAATCAACTCCGATTTAGTTTCATCATCATCGCTTCAGCCATACGACGTCCACTGCTGAACATAGGCCTCCCATATTTAGTGTCATTAGAGTATTATTATGTTCATGACCACCTACATAGTTAACTGTACACTTTTGTCTACGCTTTTGTAAATAATGACATTTAGATCCACTAAGTACGTGTATTTCAGTGAATAAATCAATTTGAATTGAACATACTAAAATAATAATTATGGTTATAGATATCAGGGGCAATTTTATTAAGTGTCAATTACTTACGATTTGTAAATACTCATTACAACAAACAACTTTGTCCAAAACACTAATTATCTGAACTTCATTTTGTTAGTAGGTATAACAAAATATTTATAATATAAACGAAGGCAGCGAAAGTAACAAAGTAATGTTGAAATAGGTAATAAGTTTACTGGGCAAATTTGTTTGTTATCATGCGCATTTACAAATTATTAAGTTTTGTTACTTATTTCTTTTTAATTTGGTTAACGATAATATTTTTGCTATACGGCTTTACACGTTGTCATACTTGACAAAGTTTTTGAGATGTTTTAGTTGATTCCATGATAGTGTAAACCAAAAACCCATCTGAATAGTTTAACAAACGAGTTTTTTAATAAATTGTAAGGTGCATTTAAATATATTAAGATTAGTAAACCTTTTTCTAAAAATGTTTTCTGAATGCGCTCATCTTCAATGCGAGTCGGTCATTAAGCAAATGAAAATGCAAAAGCAAATGAAAAGTGATGCAAATTCAATGCCGGCACTGGAGTTTAACATGCGTCGACCCATAACGAAGATTCGTATTTATCATTTCTAAAAATACGACTTCTATACCTGTTTCGGTGTGATTTAAATCCCTGAAATTCAAATTATCGTCAGGGATTACAAGTTTAAATCGCTTCTATGAGTATGGGCATGAAAGAACTTGTGCGTCGGTTGAGCAACTGTGTGAGTTAATCACCATCGATGTGTACATCATTTACAAGCTTCGAAAATATTGGCGTCTCGCTCGCTCCCGATGTTTCAGTCTCTTCGGGGGTGTGTGCGAAGCGTTGTGTAGGTACACGCCCGCGAGCTCGCTGAGTCTGTGTGGGTGAAGTATCCGGGCCTGTAGCCCCCGCCAGTGGCAAGCAGGCGATAGCCCGGCTACGACGCGACTACGCCGTAGTCGTCTCTCGTAGTCACAATCGGACAATAGAGCCGGCGGCGGATCGTGACGTTTTGTTATTTTTTGTTAGATGTGAATAAAAGCGACTCTTTGTGATATCCACTCGTGAAAGTGGAGACAGTATGGTGAGGACACCCCTTTTGTGCGGATCAGACTGTCGTTAAGGCAAGGATTAATGCAATTTTTGAACACTAATTTGTCGGATCGCCCACAAATTGGGCCGGTTTAGACGTGTTGCGGTAAATTGAACAGGATGTAAATTATAGCGCACGGAGTGTAATACAGATTACAGGATTGATGTAATTTAGATCTGTAATCTGAGTGACCTTGTGTAATTTGTGTAATTAAAAGACAGTAAACGAGTGCTGACATGGAGTTAATACTTGGCAAAAGTCGGTTGACGTCGTAAGGTAAATATTGAAGTTCTCATTTTGTTTCATTAGATCTTTTATAATTTTTAGTTAAATAACGGTTTCAATTACTAGTATTTTAATTATTTTAGATAATTGCCGTTTGTGTTAACGGAACAAAGAAAAATAGCTTCTAATGATTGATAAGCGCAGTGCTGTAGAGCAATTAGTGTTAGTACCTTTAAATGAAAACTCTGTAAAGAGTTTTTAGCCCTCTGTAAAATATAAATTCTTAGATTACCTGAAGATAAATAACACTTAAAAAAAAAGTAGGTAAAGCACTCGCCCGGCTTGCGGACGTGGGTTCGAGTCCCACCTGAGGTCGATGATTTTTTTCAAGTGTTATTTATCTTCAATTAAACCTTGCTAAAAACATAAATTTACAATTCTTAGATTACATTAGAAACTTTTTTAAATAAACTTATTTGTCAACAATACCTTAGTAATGCATACACAAAATATGAAATTATGTAAATGCAAACAAATGTAACTTTACATAGTATTAAAATACTATACTTTGCAGTTAAAACTGATAGTTTTTAGCGAGAAGGTTTTAAGGCAGTCTCCTTATAAACTTTTCTGTTAACATCTCACGTATTCACTTTTTATGGTGTGCAATAATGAGTATTATGAAATCTTAGTACGAGTAATATTGTAAATGTAAAAGTTTGTATGATTAGAAGTTACTCGATGGGAATTTCTTGTTTTTTTTTAGCAATTACATGTTAGTTTAATTCAAGATAATATAATACTTGAAAAAATCGACCGCCTCAGGTGGGACCCGAACCCACGACCATCGCATACCGGGCGAGTGCTTTACAGTCGAATTGACTAAGCGACTGAGGTGGACCACATCATAATTATGGTTATTTATTTATTTTTATTTATTTATATTCAATTGCACATTACTCTAAGGAAAGGCTTCGAGTCTGAGACGTTATAAAACTTATATCACTGCCCATTTGTTAAGTTGTGGTTTCGATTCTCTAGTATCGCTGAATTTGTGTAAAAAAATTAATTAATTGGACGTTAGCGGCCGCATGCTGCTTGAGGGAGATTTCTATAACGCATGCTATTAGGCTCGCATGCAGGAAACAGTTTTCATTGGTCAATATAATAAAAAAACTGGCCTAGGATGTATAGTGTGCCAATTACTGTCCTAAGGAGCAATAATAACGGCTTGTGACTTACACAAGAAGAAACGATCAGGAAACGAATTCAAAATTGACAATTTTCATTGAAGTAAATGGCCTCTTACAGTCAGATTAATATTTTACCAAACAAAACCAGATGAAATTATCAAAATTTAGGAATAAAAAAATCTAACCTGGGACCTTTTGCGGTAATAATGAACCACCAACGCCCCTCCTCAACAGGGTAGTCAAATTGATAAGTGTGTAAAATGTAGAAGACAATGACGAAGAAGGTAAGACCCAGAAAGTTTGTAATATGTTTTGTTGCACATAATTAACATAGTCACAGCTTTGCTTATCTTTAAGTTAACAACGATAATGGCGCTGTTTGGAGAAAAATCTAGTGCTCGCTGCAAGATCATAGTAAATTAGAACTACGAGGGTAAAAAATCTTAAAAATAAAATAAAAAACATGAATACAGTCAAATTCGGTTATTTAGTTATTTTAAATTATAAAGTAGACGTTCTGCGTGCAAAAAATATTAATCATAATCTTCCCAGTTTATTTTAAGCTTTACAGTAGGTCTAGAATATAATTTATTACAACTTTTAAGGAAAAACTCTTTTCTCGGTAACCATTTAATAAATCTGTAAATAATAGGCATATCCCAACAAATTTGTAAAAAGTGTTCCAATTTAAAAAAAAATGTAAGTCATATCATAAATCATAATCATAAATATACATGGACTTCAAAGTTTGAATAGAGTACCTAATATAAATAATACCTAATATGGCAGTAGGGGGGAAAGGTTGAAACTCAAGAAATTTTATTGATTCAGAGACCTAAGCAAACGAGCAAGAGTCTTTAGGGTATTTTGTCCGTCAAAGTAGATCGCTTTTAACTACATCGATCAACGCACACAACACTGAAAATAATGTAAGCGTTTTTCTCTTATTTCAATCAAAGCTGCATATATAGTCATAACAATAACTTTAGCTGTGATTAATTTAAACAGACGGACAGACAGACAGACAGACAGCGGAGCCTGTTAAAACGGGATCCTATGGTTCCCGTTTTACCCTGTGGGTACGGAACCCTAAAAATGAAAATTATTCAATTCAATATGTTTATTAAATCCTCTTCTAGCATAATTCGTATTTTTAGTTTTTAGATTCAAGTAACAATTATTTTGATAATTTTCATATCTGAGATTTTAGGCACTTGGGTGATGTTAAGGCCTTAATAAACCTGAAAATTAAAATCACTCTCTTTGTGTCAAACCTTTGACAATTGAAAACGGTCGTACGTGTTTTACACGGCTAGTTTGAGTCGTTCATTTATGTCAAAGGATTGAAACGAGTGACCTGTTATTTTAATTTGGTAGGTTAAATACCTACGTCTGAACGAACGATACATTTTCGTAGTAGGCCTACAGGTCTTGTAGTTTATATGCAGTTAAATACAAGCAATTAATTAAGATTGTAAACAAAACTAGCATTGCGCGAGCAATCCACTAGGCGTTGAAAGCAACAGCATTAAAGCAACCTATTTAGGGTTCCGTACTGAAAGAGTAAAACGGGACCGGACACACACACACCGGACACACACACACAGCGGGCCTTAGTAATAACTAAGGCTCCGCTGTCCGTCTGTCTGTCTGTCCGTCTGTCACCAGGTGGTATCTTATGAACCGTGATAGCTAGAGATTTGAAATTTTCACAGATAATGTATTTTTGTTGCCGATTTAACAACAAATACTAAAAACAGGATACAATGAATATTTAAGGGGGCCCCCATACAACAAACGTGATTTTTTGCCGTTTTCATAGAAAATAGTACGGAACCCTTCGTGCGCGAGTCCGACTCGCACTTGGCCGGTTTTTTAAAGCTACTGACTATTTGATTAACGCCACCCAAGTCCTTATTTTGTGGTATTAAATATGAGAATTAGTAAACAGCCTTTTAGTATTCAGATGATTTACTTACATATATAATCACTTAGATGAAAGATTCTTCTTCAAAAGTCTTCGCCATTAACGAAATTTATGACATGTAGGCACATTAAATAAATAAAATAGATATGCGCCAAACAGCACCAATAGTCATTTTCTCGAAGTAAAAAATGAGACGAGATTAGTGTGTTGAAGAAATTAAAATTGGTCAGATTTGGCATATCAAATCGTATTTGTCAATTATTACCATACACATCTCGAACTAAATGTTTCAGCCAAGCATTGTAGCCCGGTGGACTACAAAGCTTCAGTCAGTGTCAATTATTGAAGTTGTCAAAACTGCTTCTTGATTGTTCAACCAATGAATTTGTAGTCCCCCGGGCTACAATGCTTGGCTGAAACATTTAGTTCGAGATGTGTTCTGCAGTACGCTAGTACATTATACCTCAATGATTATTACCATCACAGAACAAGTAAGACTCGCTCCTGTTCTGTGATTACCATCATCAGAATCATATACCTAAGATTCGCTATTTAGAATATATAATTTTACAGTTGGAAATAATTATACATAATTATGACCTATAAATTACTAAGTAGCGACGATTAAAATTTATGGTTGTATCAGATTTCTCCATGGCCATTTTAGGTAAGAGTCTTTTACTGACAATAATTTTGACAGGTTTATAGTAATACCTATTGTTTATGATTTAAAAAAAAGTATGTATAAAGAATAATTATAGGTATATGCCGACTTGCAGAGCCAATACCTTGACAATTGGCATAAAACTACTTGAGAAAACATGCTTCTACAGCTCTTACCGTATTGAAATAGATCAACATACAAAAAAAAGGAGCTCTCTAGTAAAGCGGTTCTGAAACTCCAATAACAAGTCGCAGATCGCAAGATCTTACTTTACGAGTAGTTAATATTAGTTTGCACTCCTGCAAATCTGTACTCCTCATCATAACTCTCAACAGACAAGATCGATAGGAAACTTGTTCCAAAATCACAATGAAGACCGAACCGGTCCTAAACTCTGGTGTGCAACAATCTACTGTTGTATAGCTTTGTTTGCAGCGATACCGCGATTGACTGGCCCTATTGTCTGAGGCACCGAGTTACGCTATTGTTGGTGGAAAATGTCATAGCTGTGATCGTGTGTTCATGCCCTATGTTACACGTGTTGCACAGTAATAGTAGAAGTGCTTAGGTTGTTTTTGTGTGTCGATAGTGATGCGGGTTGGGCGTTTTAGCTCACAGCTATTCTGCAAATCAGTAAAGGCACACGTGAGTGTGTTCACCTAAGGCTTGATTTACGCCTTTAATTCAGTCACAAATTTATAGCGACAAAAACATAAAGATCTGTCAGTGGTGATTGCGATTCTCTAATATAGCGGCGCCCCATATCTATGCTTGAAGAAGATGGTTGAATAAATAGCTTTTTTATTTTGATATTAGTTACAAGAAAAATTAAAACCTTACCTTCGCATCGAAACTAAAAGCCACGCAACAAACGTATAACTAGTTTCTTCTATTCGCAAGTAAAATATGTAGGCACTCAAACACAACCTGAAAGTCAGAAACTAAGTTATAATTAGTATACGTAGCCAAAGAAAAGTTGTGGACACATATTGGCTTGATCACCGTATAATCAAAAAGTTTATTTTAATATATTTAATATTTTGTAATACTGACTTGGCCGATGTAGGTACGCCGGAACGACCTTTCCAAAGACCGCTAGAAAAGTTTTTTCCGAAGGATAGAAAAATACTCTTTGAACCACACTGTCACTTATTTTCATTATAATTATCAGGCTGGCACTACCGCCCACGACATATCGTCGCAGTTCTGGATTCATTCTATTTCATTCCACTGATACCACATCGTTCGTTAGGTTTCCTCTGGGCATTTAAATTGTACAGGTTAGTCGTAGAGGTAAGACGATGGAGTCCATGCAAATGCGAGGAACACGCGAAAGTTAGGTTAGGTGGTATAATTTGTAGGAATTAGTGGTGCCTAGCGCCATTTCTATGGCAGAGACTGCTGTTAGATGAGGACGATCAAAAACGCATGCTTATATTAAAATCAAAAACGAGAATCAAAATATAGTACATATTGGAAGAACTTATTAATGTGCTCTGCGATAAACGCAAAATGATAGCAGAACTTTTGTAATTTCTCCAAAATAGTTTAAAGTAAGTTATATCGCCGTCATACATCTAGACTTTGCGCCAATCGCGAGCTGAATCAGATTATTTGCTGACCTATCTTCTATTTTGACAGATTCCATAAATTTTCAACTTCACTTTGAAAAGTTTGTTCAAAGCAATTTTTAAGCTGGTTTTATCGTTACAATATCCGTGGACTCTCAACAAATTTGCAGGCTGAAACGTCCTGTTTGCGAAGTGGCCTATTTTACTCCGCTGACCGGAAGCTCGACTGTCCTCGCTGAATCAATACACTTTTAAACGATATAAAACACTTCGAACTCGTGGACGATGCATTTAAGTGGGACAAAATACGAGTACATCAGTCTATTACAAATTAGTAACTTATCATTTTTATGAACACACTGAAATGGGAAATTAACGCGATCGTTATATTTAGGAACTATTAATTCACGTTTCAGTACGTTTAAATATTGCAACGCGAAAGTTTCAAATAAATTAAAAGCATTTTTGATTTTGGCATACAGATAGTTAAAAATCTTTTATTGATTAGATATCTTAAATAATTCTAAATGATCCATTCATTAAAAAAAATCCCGGTTAGTTACATTTGAAAAGCTTTTTAATGATCTTTAATTTGAAATATTCACAAAAATAAAAAAAAAGTTTAAAAAAACTAAGAACCGACTTCTTCGACGACGAAAAATTAATTTCAAAACTAAAACATACCTAATCAGTTATATTTGGAGTCGGTGCGATTAATGAACACATTTTTACTCTTCATGGACCACCGACTCCAAAAATAACTGATTAGGTATGTTTTAGTTTAGAAATTTATTTTTCGCTTTTCAGTTAGTTTATTTTTGAAGTCGGTTCTTAGTTTTTTAACTTTTGTTTCATTTTACCATTTTTATTGTTAGGACTTTAACAATAATTTTATGTAGTTCAATTAAGGATCTATCATTAAAGAAGTCGTCGAAATCGTGAAAATATCGTTATTAACAGATGTGTACGTACGTGTGACGTAAACATGGGATCAGGTCTTGCGTTCAATGCCTAAGTCAATTTAATAAAAACTAACAAATATTCTTTTTTCTTGTTTCTGGATGTACTGGTTTACGCCCCCAGTAAATAAAAAATAATTACTCTCTGGTACCCCGTAAGCACCACGTTTGCCCAATACACAACGAAATATGTTCTGTCGACAAATCGCAGCAGTATTATCTATTGACTCCTAATCGTTAAGAAGTTCTGTGGCCTCCATCATCAGCTCAGCAGTATGATATGCATACTAAAACCGTCTCTGGAATGTAAAAAATACTTTTCTGAAAACCACTCAAAATTGGATGAGCCAAACGTGAGAATATCGCGGACAAACATACGGGTCAAACTGAGAATCTAAATTTTTTTTTAAGTCCGTTTTAAAAAACGCTTTACAAAGTTAGTTTAAGGAAAAATATTTTAAGCAAATTATTAGATCTTTTGAAATTTATTTACATCATAAAAACTTTATTACACAAATTATTACTAAACAAAAAGTTCATAGTTAAACTTTCACGATTGAACTGATGTAATGAACATAATGTAGTCAGCATGGGAGCGAGAAATATAAAATGTATTTCACTTTGTTTCTTTTTGATTTCGTGATATTTAAAACATTTTTATTTTAATGAGCTGCAGTAACCAAATTGACGACGATCTATGCATTACTATTTATTTGAACTTAACCTTTAATATTAAAACAGTAAATTCAAAATAACAACATCGAAGTATTATTTTTTATAAACTTTTTGACGGTTTTTAATGATTTCATGTCAATCTCACTATACTTATTTCATTCTATTTTATAAAATGTGCCGATAGTAAATTCTCATTTTCAATTTTCACTCTTTTCAATTTCTACCTTTGATCAAGAACGTGCTAACACAGGGCGGGGGATTCTTCAACATGACGATAAAATGTTTTCACGATCATTCTCAACATTTTTCGCACTCACCGCCTTAATAACTTCCAGTGCATTATAACTCTTATTGTTAAAGGAATAAGGGGGAGAATTGAAAACGGTATCCGGTGTCGTGGTCAGGTGGTTCAGTGCCGTGATCATTGTGAGCGGAAAATGTTAGTGCAAGAGTCCGATGCTTTAGGAAATTGAATTGAGTCCGGGTATCCAAATGATCACGTTTTCAACGTGAACTTGTGACATTTGGGAAAAAAATTGTATGTTTGTGGAAATATTCGTTGTTTGAGTTTGCTTTCTTTACAAATTGCATGAAAGAAAATGCTGGGTAATGCAAAAACAATAGGGTTTTTGTTAGAAAAGTTCAACACGTGCCTTTAGTTATTGGTTAAATTGTTATACAGGGTTATTATTAAATATTACTTATTTTGAAAGTACATTACAATTGAAAGACAGCATTAACATAAATAATTGTTGATGTAGAGGTAAGCAAGTAGGCTATATTATTTATCTTAGTATGTAACATGCTCTGTTCCTAATTCATAACGACGCCCCCCAAAATTTATAATTTCTTATGCATGTCGTATCGTAACATAAAGCCATTTTTGCTATAATCACATATCTGTATGCAAATCTCAATGGACATCAACCCGTTTCGAGGTTTAATTGCGAAACGGATGGTTATTCGCGCCCATAACGGGGGAAATTATATCTTTATTAATAACTGACCCGGTTCTCCCGTTCGAGTAATTTTATTACAGGATTTTCGTTATTCCCATTAAAAAAATATTTTCTTAAATGGTGAGGTTATTACTTGACACACTAATTTTTTTTTTTTTTACGTTTTTCATTACCCATAAAACATATTAGGTAAGTTTTTTTGTGTCGGATTTTTACTAACACAAATGCGCAGGCGCAACTTTATATCGAAAAGAGATAACGTTTGTTTTAATATATATATAAGTATTGTTAATCTTAAATTTGCAACAACTTTTTTCTGTTTTAATATGTTTGACCATTATTTGGAATAAACCTCCGTCGTTCCAAATACTTGTAATCAAAAGCTAGTCAATCAAAAAATAAATAAAAAATCCAAGGGATAGGTACGATATAGATGTTAATAAGGATGGTAACATATGATGTCTCTAAACAGTTGTCAAAAAGTGATAAATGTAAAAAAAAATAGTATAATTTACCTTTAAGCGAAGGTGAATCTAGTTAACTGCTAAATTACCAGTTAGTCCAGCTACAAAAAACAAATTACTAACAAATGACGCAAAATAAAAAGTACGAGTCTAGACATCCCGATAGAAATTGCCTGCTTTTATTAGCTGGACGGGCCAAACGTCATAATGTCAGGCTTTATACCTAGAAATATCTTTGCCTTGTCGACCTACTAACGGGGTCTGACCCGGGAGATCGATGCCATCCAGATTCATAAGCCCAGCTATATTCAATTTGATGACATTTAGATTCTTATTAAAAGGATAAATTATTTCGTGAACGAAATGTTGAACACTATTCTTCATAATAACGATGCTTTGTTTGTTCATTACGATAAATAAATTGTAATGCATAAAAAGACAGCGCATTCTTGAAATGTAATAATCATGTAAAACTTTGGTTTTTACAGTAAAAGAGTAGACAATCACTATCTAAATATAATTAATAAATCTGAGACGTAAAAGTAAAAACATGACATAATTGTAAATACAATTATTAAATAAGAAGACACCAAAAATTCGCATTTTATTCCATTCATATCACTCAGACCAGCTTGAAAATCTTTATAAAAATTCTTCTTTTGTTTCTTTCAGTTACATGTTTTTTTTATCAAATTAATAAATTTTTGACTTGAAAAAGAAAATAGCCCTAAATGCAACATTTGGGGATTTTATCAAATTGGTCATCCTTTTAAATGCAGGCTTGCAAAATAGCGATACAAATATTTAAAATAATTAAAATGTAAATTCATTACCGCTAACATTCATACAGGCTACACCAAGCATAAGGTTTGTAGTTTATAACAAAAAAAAAAAAAAAAACGATGTAGATTTGACATTATTATTCCACGTAACTGTTATTTTCAAATATTCGAGGATAATAACGGTACTTAAACTAAAGACTAAAACACAATAATGCTTAGCTCACAAACGGTAAAAAAACCTCTCTTACTGTATTATTAGCATGATAAAGCGATCGATTGCGTGATTCCTGAAGCCATAATACTTTGTCACTGATTAAATTCAATAAGAAACTAAGATTATCTTGCGCTTTCTTTCGCATGGTCTTTTTTACAATTCACAAACCCTCTCCTCTCCGGGCATCCTCAGAAGACCCAAGGTTTTTTTCACGAATAGATACCAAAAAGTTTGGCTGCAACTCATGACCAACGGATGCGAGGCAAGACCCCCAAGCTAATCTTTTAAGTCCTCCATAATGGTAGTTATGACATTGGTAAAAGTTTAGTTGAAGTAGAGATTTTAATTATTTCTTAACTTTGAACAACGTTAAAGATTTCTTCTTTATTAAATTTTAAACAATTATAGCTTGATTTTAATGAGATCGCTTAAATTAGTTATAAATTATAACGTTCTGATGTAAATGAGTTTAATAATATTATTTTAAATTCGTCATTCGCAAGTTAATTAGATAGGATTCAAGAAAATAAAAAGAATCCAGGACATATTGTTTTAGGACCAAATGAAATACTTGTATTTTTTGCAATTCTTGTATGTAATATGATAACTAATAAGAAGATTGTTGTTTTTACTTTTAAAAACATGTCTTTCACGAAATCGCAGACCTACGATATCCCTAAAGATATTGCATTTGTGATGGTCATCTTAATTTCATTAACTATTTGCACCCACTTTTATTACATAGGAGGTAGTTATTAAAAAAACGTTGTGTGTTGAAACGTTTAAAACACTAATAATAAACGAGTACGTAATAAAAAAAAACTATAAACAATCACACCAATCATCAAGCTCGAATTCCAAATGATCAAACCTTCAACCACAGCTTATACTATGATGACTAGATAACGGATAAACATACATTATACATTCATCGATTACTAAAGTACACGTGGTTATCACACAAGTATTTTCCTCTTACGGGTTTGGAATCCGCGACCTCTTTGTAGTCTATAACTTCGTCAAGAACAAACGCGCCTAAAATAAAGATGTAAGCCAGTTCTTAATTGATAGATCAGTAAAACGCGCTTCATCATGGTAACTATATTTTTACAGTGCATAACTGAATTAATTGTTAAATTATTTAATTTCCCACAGGGACAAAGTTGCACAGTTAAATTTAAAATTCTAACTCCGTCCAAACTCACACTCGGTCAAAGATTTTAAAATCACCCCTATTTGCCCTTTAATTAAAATGTTGCCGCTTTTTTACCCAAGGTCTATTATTTTCCGCTTCACTCAGTTTGAAAGCGAAAAATATTTATTTTAAGCCTTTATTATTTACGCAAATGTCGCACTTTATGAATAATGGATGCCTTATAAATTTAATTGTAAGTCAAGTCGCCTGGGAAACCGTTTGCTTAAAACTTGTGCCGTTGAATTCAACTCACAGAAATATCACTATTTTGTGATTTCAGATGTTTTAAGTGTTTCCCCTGAAAACTGGGATAATTTTCTTAGCAGTCACGAAAGCTGGATTAATGTAAATTTTAACTAGATTCCGTCTGAGACATTGGGTCCAGAGTTAGTTGTGCCGTTACACGAAACGGGAAAAATATTATAACATCTCTTTAAGTAAGATTATTATTTAAAGCCGTGTTTTTAGGTAGGCATTATTTCAATTACTATGTAACATTAAAATAATAAATAATCATTTCGTAAGATAATTAATAAGTAGGTATTTTATCTAATTATTTAATTCCATATAATTGCACTTTACAATGAGAATGAGTGAATGAGAATTTAGTTAATTTACTGGACGAGGTTCTGAGCAAAACAAAAACATTCACGTTTTACGGGCAGTGTCTGCACAAAGAATCTGAATCGAGGGGTGTTTTAAATGAAAACTCAATCGTTTAATCTCATTTGAGAACAATAAACTTAATTTAGGGAACTCTGATCGTAGTACATAAAAACTGTTGAAAGATAGCCTGGGGCTATTGACACATCGTAAAAAAAGAAGGCCATGACATTCAAAAAATCTGCTTATTGAATGTAGGACCACGCGCAATGTAGGGTTATGTAGTTTCCAGTCACGAAATGTTAGAATTGTTCCTTTTACTTCTCGAAGTACATTTTATAAGTTCGTCGATTAGTACTCGTTCACTTGTAAAACTACAGTAGTAAACTTTTTTTATTTTTTTGACATTAGATTTGGTTTAATTGACTACAAAAGACAAAGACGGAATGTTAAAATTAAACTACAAATTTCACTACAAATATAACTTTGATAAAATATAATTACCTACATTGTTTCTTTGGAGCTTAAATACATTCATTATTAATTTTCATTTAATTTACAAATTCATTGATGGTTAGTAAGTGAGAAGTTCTGTCTCTGTATGTAATGTTTATTTTTACGATAAATAGTTATAATATTTTCATTTTCATATTGTGGGATTCCTCCATATGGCATACTTACTTTACATAATACATAATTATAAAACAAATATATATTTGTTAAAATATTAATTTCATCAATTTCTGTTCAATAAATAAATCCACAAAAAAGAAATAAATAAAAAAGACAAAATTACTGCCTATGACATAAAATAGCCCGTTGTAGTGATTATCAGTTTCGTGCAATATTTCTTAAGGGATTAAAAGTAGTGGCAAAAGATTATCAGAAAGAAGAACGTAGGTACGTAACGCGTTTTTAATAAATTACGAAAGTAGACAATAGTAATTCCTCGGAAAATATATCCATTCATAGGTATAGAATCAGTGCCCTAGCGGTCGGTACCAGCGCGAACCCTTACCAAAAACCTATGTTATTTTAATTTATACTTATAATGTTTACGTACCATTTTTATTATTAAAACTGGTATCTGATTAATACACGACAGAGCTGCGTAGGCCAATGCTTAGTTCCAAGTTGGTATCTGTTTCATTACTTTCATATAGTTGGTAGTTAATTGAGTTGTCTGTTTTGTTTAATCTACGCCGGGTCTGTATCGATCAACTGACCGTGTAGGGACCCTCATTCAGAATAGGCCGGCCCCTTTGTAATCAAAACAGTAATCAAACGCCACGAATTGGGGAGGACGAGTTAAAACTTTATTTGAATTTTAAATACGTTCAATAGGCATGAATACTGATAGTATGCAAGCTTACGCACAGTCAACTGATCGCAGCACTTTGCAAATATGCAAATCCTCTTAGCCAGTGATAGTTTTTGAGCTCTATTTTTTGTTCTAATACCAATAAATTATCCAATAGCAATGTATTTTTATTTGAAGTTAAGCCGATGTATCACTAAGGTTTTATGTTGAAGCTAGATGATGTTAGGGTTCTGAAAGTTGATGTATTTTAAAGATGATGCAATAAAGGAATTGAGCTGCTGAGTTCCTCGGTTAGAGAAGCTTCGTCCGAATAGCATATAGTCGTGGGTTCGAATCCAACCTGAGGCAATTATTTATTTTACATGTGAAATACTTAATATCTTTCAAAACTTATAGGATTAAACGATTGCAGTAGGTAGTAAATTTCCTTTAAAATATTAAATAAAATTATTTAATTGGGCAATGTGGCGAAAACATTGTGAAAATGTTTGTCAGCTCATGCATGACCAAACATTCCAACCAAATTTCAAGAAGTCCAGTATAACATAAACCCACAGCTAGGTTAATGTTATGCTGTAACCCTTTTTCATTTTCTGTAAGCTCAATATGTCAGTTGTATATCATTCCTAATGGTCTTGCGTCTTCCGTTAATCTCTGATCTCACTTGCGACCTTTATCTTAATGACGTTTCACCTCATAAATGGCCTGTTCACGCTTCGCCCTAGGCCTCCATTATACCAACTTGCTGCTCTATCTGTTGTCGGCTCTATTTTATGCGTGATCTTCACTCTTCCTCTTCTTTCTCGCTAGGGCTTTGTCTGCAACCTTTGCTTTTCTTCTGATTTCTGTGTTCCGAAGAGAAATACCTAACAAAGCCCGCCCCTTGCATGAGTTTAACATTGATATACGGCTACTCTGTGAGCGACCGTATTTTTGCCATCTGCACCGTACTCGTGCTTACAATGACATGTTGAAAAATCCGATGCTCCAAATTTAAGGTATCGCAATTAAAACTATTGGACACCTCTCCAACAGCCTATAATTTATTACGCCGCTTACATTTAGCACCAAGATAGGCAGAGCAATTAGCCAGATCATGAAAGAAATAAAAAAAAAATATTTGTTGGAAAATACTTTAACGCTAAACATAAAAAGCCGCTCAATCATCCTGCAATCATCTAGTGTGGTGGAGCAAACTTCAATTAATTTTCTATTATCCGCTCCATTTCCCCTATCACAATACAAATAAAAGTCATTTTTCAATAAAAAAATACTCTACAATAGACTTTGAATACAATGCAATCCGTATTGATTTTTTAATTTAACATGGGATTAAAGGGTGGGGATTACGATGTCGGGTGTATTTTGTCTTTCCATTGAAGCAATTTTACCCTTTTATTATTTTTGCATAAAGCTTTAGTAAGCCATCTGTGGTACAGTCTAGTGTTATTATAACATTAATTATTTTGTAGAAATAACACATGGGCTTTTGTGGATTTCAATGTAATATTAAGTTATTGATTCAGATGTTGCAATTTGTTTGTTATGACGTTTAATATGCAAGATCGTTTTTATCTTCTTTCTTCTTCCATTTATATGTATTGAATAGTTTTGTGAACATCGATATAAACAAAACAAAATTAGACAAAAACTGGCAAGTGCGATTCAGGCTCGCGCACGAAGAGTTTCGTACCATGATCTATAAAAACGTCAAAAAATCACATTTGTTGTATGAGAGCCCCCTTAATATTTATTTTATTCAGTTTTTTAGTATTTGTTGTTATAGCGGCAGCAGAAATACATCATCTGTAAAAAAAATTCAACTGTCTAACTATCACAGTTCATGAGATACAGCCTGGTGACAGACGGACAGACGGACAGACAGGGAGACAGACAGACAGCGGAGTCTTAGTAATAGGGTCCCGTTTCACCCTTTGGGTACGGAACTCTAAAAATATGTCTTAGGGCTTATTTATGTATAGTAGAGCATGTACGAGTATGCATTTAGAATGTATTTTGTTTCTGTATATTTGTATGTATGTATATTGATTACCTATCAATGCAAAAAATACAGAACGGATTTTTCTTTAATTTTTCTGCTTGAGATTGTAAAGTCTAACTTAAAGTTTGGAGTACATCAAATAATAAATGGTTTTGTCCGACTTCAGATACAGCTTGAGCTCGACTCTCTATGAAGTTTCATATAGAGGAGAGGTCATTGTTATTCGCCGATAACTAACACTGAGTTGTTATGCGTACGTCAAAGAGGGTTTCTGAACTGTTAAAGACCTCATAAGCGAAGTCTTAAGCGGCCACTATGCCTGGCGTTCGTGGATTACGAAAAAGCCTTCGATTCGATCGAGACTTGGGCAGTGCTCCAATCTCTTCAGCGGTGCCAAACTGACTACCGGTACATCGAAGTGCTGAAGTCTTTGTACACAAACGCCACCATGTCAGTACGTCTCCAGGACGAGAGCTCGGAACCGATTCAGCTGCAGCGAGGTGTGAGACAGGGAGACGTAATCTCCCCGAAACTATTCACCGCAGCGCTGGAGGACGCTTTCAAGATCTTGGACTGGAGAGGACTTGGCATCAACATTAACGGCGAGTGCTTGACTCACCTTCGTTTCGCCGATGATATCGTGGTCATGGCTGAGACTCTGGAGGATCTTGGAGCAATGCTCGATGACCTCAGTAGAGTCTCCCAACGAGTGGGTCTTAAAATGAACATGGAAAAGACAAAAATCATGTCTAACTCCCATGTCGCACCCGCTCCTCTTATGGTTGCAGGTTCTACTCTGGAAGTCGTTGACCGCTATATTTACCTTGGACAAACAGTCCAGCTAGGTAAGTCCAACTTCCAGAAAGAGGTCGATCGTCGAATCCAACTCGGATGGGCAGCGTTCGGGAAGCTACGTAATATCTTCTCCTCACAAACACTACCGCAATGCCTCAAGACCAAGGTATGGAATCAATGTGTGTTGCCAGTGATGACATACGGATCTGAGACGTGGCCGCTAACGATGGGCCTCATAAGAAAGCTCAAGATCACTCAAAGGGCGATGGAGAGAGCAATGCTCGGAGTTTCCCTTCTCGATCGAATCAGAAATGAGACGATCCGAAGACGAACCAAAGTCACCGACGTAGCTCTCAGAATCGCAAACCTTAAGTGGCAGTGGGCGGGCACATTTCTCGCAGGACT
Organism: Anania fuscalis; assembly: GCA_950371115.1. Taxonomy (NCBI): domain Eukaryota; kingdom Metazoa; phylum Arthropoda; class Insecta; order Lepidoptera; family Crambidae; genus Anania; species Anania fuscalis. The sequence continues at coordinate 10,562,674 of OX493335.1, read as the reverse complement.
GATGGCCGTTGGGGCAGGAAGGTCCTTGAATGGCGGCCGCGGGCCGGAAGGCGTAGTGTTGGTAGGCCCCCCACAAGGTGGACCGACGATCTGGTGAAGGTCGCGGGAAGCCGCTGGATGCGGGTGGCACAGGACCGATCTTCGTGGAAATCCTTGGGGGAGGCCTATGTCCAGCAGTGGACGTCTTTCGGCTGATGGATGGATGGATGGAAGCGAAGTCTTAGGCAACAGCTAGTTAATTCATAGGTAAATATGCGCCAGATAATACATCAATTGTTATGATCTAGAAGTGGAAGTTACGTTTTTGTACGAGGTACTTTTCTAACAGTTCATAGATATTTATTCTAATTAAGACATTTGCCACTTCACGACTTATGAAAAGCTAGCTCGGTGCATAGGATTTCGTTAAGAGATAAAATCCAAAACGATATCATCAGGCAGAAGACCAAAGTAACGGACATAATTCAAAAATGTAGCAAGCTTAAAAGTGGCTGCGGGCTGGCCACATTTGTCACAGAACTGATGCAAGGTGGAGTAAACGGGTTCGCGACCACACCTTGGCAAACGTAGTTTTAATGCCCTCCAGCCCGATGGACCAACAACCGCAGGAGATCGTGCTCTTTGTCGCTCTTTGGGGGGAAGCTTACGTCCAATAGTGGACTGAAATAGGTTGAATAGATAGAAGACATTTTGTCATTTACTTACATAAGAACTTAAAACAAGCTAATCTGGAGTTTCTTCTTCACACCCTAACTTCAGCCAATTTAACATGGGTAGTTTCTTGTCAAAATTTATCCAATTGGGAATCGAATTCCTTGTTCTGAAGGCAAAACATCGCGTCATTCCGCCAATTTGGCCGTATTATTGTATTCCTAGTATTCATTCCCATTCACACTGCTTTTATACAGAATGATAACGTGTGTTATATTGCGAAATATTAAATGAAGCTATGAATTTTTATTCATATCGATACCTGAAATCACTTGGCATTGTATACCGATTGATTGAAAATAAAAAAGTTTAATTATGCAATCAAAAATTTGGTGCAATAAAAAAAAAACTTGTATATTACACAAACTCTGATATTTTTTAGGCCATATTCACTTTAAAAATATTTTCAGCTGTGAGCTGGACAGTAACGTACGCGTTTCCGTATACAGGATGTATACATTTAGTCAGTCTTAATATAAAAAAGGCGAATGCGTTCAGCAATACAATTAACTGTTACTATGAAATCAACATCGAAAACGGAAAAACAGATACAGTTTCTCTAAGATAGAAATAACGCTGAAAACAAATATTGAGATTGAAAATGTTTACACCTTGTATAATCAAATTTTCGTTCACCCCGTTCTGATTAGGTACGCATTGTATCTGTCACCGTAGAAACCGTTAGATTGTAATCTAATTCGCGAGATTGTTAAGTATCGAAATATTGTGAACCGCTAACATACATATAATAATGCTTACAATTTAACGCATTATTTTTCGGTAGATTATAATCAAACAAACAGTGAGATTACAATTTGTCGAGCGTTAAATTGTCAACATTTCGAAGGCTGTCCCTGATTAGTCGGAGTGCCTAGTGCGAGTTCCACAAAATAATCGCGTCGTCACGTACGTTGATCGAAATTTCGATGTTAATTTGTTTTACTTTTCGATAGATTTAAGTGACTGGGTTGTTTCGTGCAACTCGCACTTCTTCTTCTTATCCGGTACGCTCTTGACAGTGAGCGGTCGTGATCGCTATGTACTCGTAGTAGCATTGGATGGGGCAAATGTGATACGCTTCACGACATTTCGCCACCGCTGCCTGCTAAAGGTCATCCTGCTGCACTCATTAACGGAACCCCCAATGGCTGACTTGATCTGGTCAGTCCAACGCGTAGGTGACCTTCCGTGCGGTCTAGTGCCTTCTACCTTCCCTTGGACGACAAGACGTTTTATGGACTGATTGTCACGCCGGGAAACATGTCCGAAGAATGTTAGGATGCGAGATTGTACTATCGAAAACAGACGCTGCTTGATACCGAGTTCTTGAAGTATCGAGGCGTTCGTGCGAAACTCGGTCCACGAAACCCCAAGCATTCTTATCCAGCACCACATTTCCAGAGAATCTATTTTCTGCCTTTCCACATCTCGCAAGGCCCACGTTTCAGCCGCGTAAAGAAATATAGGGAATATAAGCGTCCTCACGAGCCTGGTCTTCGTGGCTTTAGTTATGTTTCTATTCCTCCATATTTTCCGCATTTTGTCCATCGCTGTTCTTGTGATGCCCATACGTCGTTTGATCTCATCGATGCATCCGCCATTGTTTGAAATTAGAGCCCCAAGATAGATAGATTGGACCACGTTGCAATTCGCGATTTGAGTCACATCAGGCGAATTATTCCTGGCACGGTCAACAATCATCACATTAGTCTTGCTGCGATTAATTTTTAATCCAAACTCATGGCTCACTCGTTCCATTTTTGACAGTAGCTTTTCCAAGCGTTGCGAACAGGTTGCAAATAAGGTGGTGTCGTCTGCATAACGCAAGTTTGCAATCTTGTATCCACCAATTGTTACACCATCTCGCAATGAATTCTCTATTAAATTTCATATTTCTTTTATAATTTTGTTTGCCCGAAAATTTCAGGCAAATCCAGAATTTAGATGCAATAAAATTAAAATCCTGAAACATCATAAGGCCTAAACGCATTTTCCATAAATATTATAATCCACAATATGTAAAATCAATAAAATATAATTCTCCAATAGTTTTTAATCATAAATGTTATCGTACATATTTATAAGTTATCCTTATAAACTCACGAAAGCAAATTTAGCAATGTGTCAATCTTTGCTACGAATTCATGCAAGCAAGCACGCATGCAGCACGCAAGCAGGCATGCAGCATGCAAGCAAGCATGCAGCACGCCAGTAGGCATATAACATGCCAACAGAACGCATGCAGGCATGTAGCATGCCAGCAGGCATGCAGCAAGCAGCATGCATAGGTTCCGCTCGTCTCCAGCGCTGCGGACAGTGTAGTCCTTCCGCCCTTCCGTTGTTACAGGGGGCGAGGACTGCACTCCCTCCGCACCTCCGGCTTTTAAATTACACTCTAGTATCAGGCAGACAAGTACCACGGCAAAGGACCACGGCGAGTCGGGTTTCCTAAATCATTTTGTATGTCAACTTGGTTTTATTTTGTTTCAAATCTTATAGACGCTTATGGCTTTTCACAGATAATCCTAATTATCTAGAATCATAAATAAGAGGAAACATACATTTAAAGTTTATTTTTTTGGAATGAATGGTATCTCAAATGTGTATATAATGTATAAATACTCCGATTCAGATTCTGAACAATTTTTTTTGATATGTGTATAATTAATTATTTGGAATATTACTACATATGATAAAAGATATTTAGGACAAATATATTTATGACTACCAAAATTATGAGATTTTATATTTATAGAAAGGAACATTATGACTACATAACTTTCGGGCAAATGACTATTAGACAATGTGATTGATTCGGAGATTTGATTATTATGACAAGTGATGATTCTGAGAATTTTGTTTTGGGTTATGATTTTCGACCAAAAAAGTTTATGAAATACAATGGGATCCCTTTCAAAGTAGGTCATTCTGTGTCAATAGAAATCAAACATTGGTGTCAGTCATATAAAATAAGTGACATCAAGTATATTTGTATTATTTAGAGGGTAATCAATAATTTTGACATTATGGTAAGCAAAAAAAGGACAAAAAAAACAGAAACGTAACAATATTTTCTCGTCAAAAAAAAAAAATTGAACAATTAATAAAGATTTCTCTTAAAACTAAACAAAATGAAAACAAAATTAACTAATTAATCAGAATTACTAATAAATACATACTTTATGTGACAATTCTTAAAGTGCATTTATTTTATTTGACTGACACACGACGTGTTCGTTGCCTAACTCTGTCAACAACCAACTGTAAGACCGACTAATCAGGGACAACGTTGACCAGAGTTAACAATTTAACGCTCGACAGATTGTAATCTAACTGTTTCACTTTGCTAGATTATTATTTACCGAAAAATAATGCGTTCAATTGCAAGAGGTATGTTACGTTTTACAATATTTCGATAGTTTACAATCTTGCTAGTTAGATTATAACCTTACGGTTTTTACAATTTTACGGTGACATCTAAGCTAAAGCGTCTGTCTAAGTGCCTCAAATTTCAGGCTGATACTCGACAGTGAGCCTGCCTGTTGAGTCTGTAACAACAAACGCGATCACTTCAACACTGAACTCACTCATCGACATGTAATTTTAACCCACTGTGTAACAAAATAGAGAACCTCGCTGTTACTTTGACACTGAAGGCACTCATCGAAAAGAGGTAATGTGAATCGACTATTTAGCAAAAAAGAGGCTATATTTGTTTTGCTTACAGCTTAGGTGATATAAAGGGTTATTTGTAAAACATCAACAGCCTCACAAGACTAGGTAGCTAACATTAAACACAACAATATTTGTTCTACGACTTTTGAAAATTTGACACATTTTACTTTCATACAAAAATAAATATCAATTTAATTTTACGTCTGAATGTTCTTATCTCTGTACGCATCGCATCCTTCGTATGTGAATGGAACATAGACCTACAAATGTCACGATAGTACAATAAAGGCTTGGAAAATCAATTTTAATTAATGTATAGAGTTATGATAAAATTATATATATATCTATATATGTTATTGTGTATGATTTTAGCTATCTAGTCGTGCGAGGTTGTTGATGTTTTTCTAGTGACCCTGTATAGAGCGAGTTTACTTGCGTTTTTTTTTCCAGAATCGACAGTTAGCTCACAGTAGGCGGTTGACAATACGTTTGGTTTAAATAATTATAGACGCTATAAGGTTATATCAACGTAATACATCTAAGAGCATTCAATACATAATCTATCGCAAAATCTGTTGAAAACTCTTTCTTGTATGGTTTTATTTTAACCCGCTTCAAGATAAAAAAATAAGACAAAAGAGAAAAGACTAAAGAGCACCGATATAATTACAAGGTCTGCCGACGCTACCCGTCATAATTTTATTTAAGAACTGTGAGAACTCAGATAATAGGAAATTCTTCAACTGTGGCTACTAAGTGTCAAGGGAGTGTTCCGACGTCGCGACCAGTCTTAATTTGCTCGTCCTTAATGGTACTTGTTCAGTTCTTCCGAGACTCTTGCAGTAATAACGTAATATTCAGCAAATAAATACAGTAAGACTAAGATATTTGTACGTGATTTTCTTTTCTCTATGCTTGAGCAAAGAAAATTGATGGTGAACATTTTGAAGTTAAGATTTTTGTATGAATGAGCTCGCTCTTGACCTCAATATAACAAGGAGGGCGCACGCCGACTGGCGCTTGCATACCTAGGTAGATAATCTTACTTGTGATTTCTAAAAACGACATTTCATTCATAAATTATAATGTGGTTTTAGTAATTTTGAGTACCCTAAAAATAATTTTACAATATCCATCAGCTTATTATGATGAAAATATAACTTTATCAAAAATAGGTACAATAATAAAAATAGTATCAAATCGCCTTCCAAAACTTAGACATAGTGTCCGAAAGCTAAGTCGCATTTTAGGGCAGTTCCGACAAAATACTGCCTATAAACAAGAAGTAACTTGGGTATCCTTTAAAATACATTTTTAGGCCTCCTTGTAATCACGATGACTAAAATATTTCCTTTAAACTAAATGTGTTTATACGCGTTATTATATCTGTACAATTTTCCCAAATCTAAAACACGAAAAACTATTTAAGGCCACCGAGTATTTAAGGGGTGTTCGCGGCGGTCGCGGCCTTAATCTCCCGTTCGCTGGCCAAGCAATTATCTACATGAAATAGTGTCCGTATAAGAAGCACTTACTTTGTACTGGCTTAAATCGGATTACGTCCACTGTAAGTAGCCGTGCTGTTATTCGGTATGGAATAACAGCATTAGTGCAATCAGTAAAGTTTGGCTGTTCGCGACGATGGTGTTTCTAAAGCATTATGCTAAAGAAACACAATGAGAACAGTTAAGTGCTTTGAAATTTCATCTTTTTACAATTGAAATATGTTACAGAATAGAGCTACCTCCTTTTCTGTAAGTCCAAAGAAAGTTGTCAAAAAGATACTTATATTACATTTGCTAGTTATGCTTTCTCCATCGTAGAATATGTCGATCAATCCTTTAGTGGGATTGTTATTAAGATTTAAGAACAAAGGCATCCAAGCTCTTGTTCCTCCCACCACTTTGCTTCCTTCCATTTTATATTTCGTTCTCTAAACAGAAGAACCAGACCTTCATTTTACAACGGCTATATATCCATTTTTATCATAATGAAAGAAGACGTTTCTCAAGAATTCATGTTTTTTTTTCCTTCTCCAATAGACAAGTGTTATAATAAATTCACACCTACATTGACTTCTACGTGCTGGGCTCCACAATCGCAAGTCACGACCCACTGATGTATATATGAGTAGTAGACTCTAAACGCTAAGAGTTGAGGTGTTTGGACGCCAAGCTCAGCGTTCAAACGTTCAGCCGGCGCGGCGTTCGGAGTTCGGTGTATGGTACATAATATTAAATTGCATGTTTTCTACTTTTTATAAAATTGTGTCAAAGTCATTTATTTCTGCAAATTGGCCACCAATGGCACTTTAACATATTCCAATATTTTTTTCCCTGCCGCCGCTTCGAGACTACATATCGGCTGGTGATGAGAAGAAGCGCCGCAATAAACTCAGTCACCTGTCTAAGGGAATACCCATATCTTAAATGGTATTAAGTTCTTCAGTAAAATTTATTGTACTTAATTTGTTGAGCTTTACAACTACTTAATAAATACATTTAATTAAAGAAACCCTTATAAAAAAAAAGATAATAAAAAAAATATTTTTACATCATAAATGTATTTCAACAAATATTGCTCCATAATAATATTATCTTAGCAAACTGAAGAACTTCCAACAGTAAATTGAATGAGTAAGAAAAACTGAGCTACCCAGAGTAAATGTTTGTTTATGCTCCACAATCGCAAGTCACGACCCACTGATGTATATATGAGTAGTAGACTCTAAACGCTAAGAGTTGAGGTGTTTGGACGCCAAGCTCAGCGTTCAAACGTTCAGCCGGCGCGGCGTTCGGAGTTCGGTGTATGGTACATAATATTAAATTGCATGTTTTCTACTTTTTATAAAATTGTGTCAAAGTCATTTATTTCTGCAAATTGGCCACCAATGGCACTTTAACATATTCCAATATTTTTTTCCCTGCCGCCGCTTCGAGACTACATATCGGCTGGTGATGAGAAGAAGCGCCGCAATAAACTCAGTCACCTGTCTAAGGGAATACCCATATCTTAAATGGTATTAAGTTCTTCAGTAAAATTTATTGTACTTAATTTGTTGAGCTTTACAACTACTTAATAAATACATTTAATTAAAGAAACCCTTATAAAAAAAAGATAATTAAAAAAATATTTTTACATCATAAATGTATTTCAACAAATATTGCTCCATAATAATATTATCTTAGCAAACTGAAGAACTTCCAACAGTAAATTGAATGAGTAAGAAAAACTGAGCTACCCAGAGTAAATGTTTGTAAAAGATACAGCCTCCGCAAATAAACGCGACAGAGGCCACTTTCCTAAAAAGATAACGGAGTACCTCTCGTCCTACACATAGTACAGTCATACTATGGGCTGTTTGTGGGATAAGAAATCTCCGTGTAATAGGTCCCACATGGGCCTTTAATATAAGAATACAAGCGATATACCAAAATGTTTTCCTAAAATGGCTCCTCCATTTCAGAGTATTGACATAGATAATGTACTGGTGCGGACCCAAGGGAGATTTTCTAAAACAAAGACGTAAAAGCGAAAGATTATTATATACTTATCAACTGGTCAAATACATCTTCTCGATGTATTGACGGGTTTAAGATGGTTAATTGATTAGGTTTTTGAGTTTTGTTTGTAGTAATGGAATTACAATACTTAACTAAATTATATAATTAGGAATATTTTTATAGTAATATTGTTTGATGAGAAATATGCTCATTACATATTATATTTCGTACAAGTCGTAAGGTTTGTTTATTGATATAAAATCTTATTTTGAGACAATTACGATAGCCTTAACACACATCGAGTCATTTATTCTCTGACCGTATATTAGTTTGCAAAATTGCAATACCTAAATGAGGTACGACACCCTACAAAATTGTATATGCTTGCCTTTAAACTATACACACTATTAACGTTAAAACTTGGCACAAATATCTCCGACTCAACTAACATGGGTAACAAACAGCTAATTGATCTACCACAAAAACGTCAAATTTTCGTAACTGTAATTTTGATCTGTATGATTTGGACTAAAGTTTACAATTGATCCGGAATTTTTCAGCTGTTTATTTTTAATAAGGTCGACCTTTTGACTCTAGATCGACATCTCAATAAATTGAGATTTTGATTCCATGGATCTAAATTCTGGAAATAAACAATACCTACGGTGGTTCGAAATTTTCGGTGCACGAGCGTGAAATTCTTAGGGCCAATTTATTTTATACTTTATTACAACACTAGTGCCCCTTTTGCTCCATGCTGTTAATTAAAACTTGCATTCAAAATCACAAGAATCGTGAACGATTGTTTATGGCTCAAAGAGCCAAAGAAGCATACGCGATAGGCTGAATTTTAATGCTGAAAAATACGTCTCCTGGGCTTTCAAAGTTGCCGTACTTAGTGTCGGTTGCATGTAAACTCTGTTACATGTAAACTAGGTTAGTGCAATTGAAAATTTTTGTTTTTAGCAATTCCATGCAAGGTTTAATTGAAGATAAATAACACTTGAAAAAAATTATCGACTTGATGATGAGGCTTCGACAGCGAGAAAAAACACTTGAGAAATTTCATCGTGTCACGTGACGTCCTGGGTAGCTTAGTTGGGAAAGCACTCGCCCGGCATGCGATGGGACGTGGGTTCGAGCACAAATTACGTATAGCGGCGGCGCGCTAGACAGATAGGCCACTTGGAACTAAGCGTCAAAATCGTTACGCACAAATTGACAATTGCGTTTATATGCAATCTCGGACGATCCGGGGCAGTACTACAGCGGACTGTCACTCACGACAGTTTACTACGCATTGATCATTGTTATGCGAAAAATGGATATAAGCGTTTTTATTATGTACTGCTGCAGTGTGTTTGGATGTTTGAATACAACACAAAATTGTGATTACACGTTCTTTAAATTTCCAAAGTAATATTAAAAGGTATATAAAACTAGGTCTAGGTTTTCTCTTGTAAGTAAAGTAAAGTAAGTAAGTAGTGAAGGTAAAGATAAGTTTTCATAGCGATCAATCATTCATTTCATTACATTACACATTCAGCAGGAATGAGCTTTTAAATTTTACTTAAATCGTCATTGGTTTAACACTAGTGTTTTAGGTAAGCGTTAAACAAAAGATTATAAACATATTAAATTATTCATTGATTTTTTTTACATTGTCGTTGCTAGGATAAATACGCCACCTAGAAATGTCAGTATATGTCATAACAGTACATTATTACATTTGCTAGTTATGCTTTCTCCATCGTAGAATATGTCGATCAATCCTTTAGTGGGAGTGTTATTAAGATTTAAGAACAAAGGCATCCAAGCTCTTGTTCCTCCCACCACTTTGCTTCCTTCCATTTTATATTTCGTTCTCTAAACAGAAGAACCAGACCTTCATTTTACAACGGCTATATATCCATTTTTATCATAATGAAAGAAGACGTTTCTCAAGAATTCATGTTTTTTTTCCTTCTCCAATAGACAAGTGTTATAATAAATTCACACCTACATTGACTTCTACGTGCTGGGCTCCACAATCGCAAGTCACGACCCACTGATGTATATATGAGTAGTAGACTCTAAACGCTAAGCATTGAGGTGTTTGGACGCCAAGCTCAGCGTTCAAACGTTCAGCCGGCGCGGCGTTCGGAGTTCGGTGTATGGTACATAATATTAAATTGCATGTTTTCTACTTTTTATAAAATTGTGTCAAAGTCATTTATTTCTGCAAATTGGCCACCAATGGCACTTTAACATATTCCAATATTTTTTTCCCTGCCGCCGCTTCGAGACTACATATCGGCTGGTGATGAGAAGAAGCGCCGCAATAAACTCAGTCACCTGTCTAAGGGAATACCCATATCTTAAATGGTATTAAGTTCTTCAGTAAAATTTATTGTACTTAATTTGTTGAGCTTTACAACTACTTAATAAATACATTTAATTAAAGAAACCCTTATAAAAAAAAGAAAATGAAATGAAAACTAGAAATGTCAGTATATGTCATAACAGTACCTAAGTAATGAAGTTATTACGTATAATTTCTTACAACGCGCATCTGCCGCCGCTGTTAAAAACGACAGTAATTGAAGAAGCCAAGTTGGGGAGAGTAATTATTGCTCTGTCTTCACATTTAGGCCTGGACGTATGATAAGATAAATGAATAAACTAATCGTTGTATCGGTGTAATAAGGCACACTTATTTATTTCAAAAATCAGAATTGCAACCCTAGGCAGTCACCCCAATTTGGGCAGTTGTTTTCGAAAACGGCGGGAGTTGACCTTGTGTATTTTTTCTATTTTGTGGTTCGAGTCCCACCTGAGGTCGATGTTTTCTTTTAAGTGTTATTTATCTTCAATTAGGTTAGTGCAGTTACATGTAAACTCTAAATTTTATTTCTTTTTGGTCCAAAGATCAAAGAAGAGCTGTTATAAAAACTGCTTTAGAGTTTAATGCGTTTTGTTTAGAAATAGATCTCCTAAAAGGCGTAGTTTTAATGTAATTTTTTATGAATATTTTTTTCTATACTTAATTTAAAAAAAAAACTTTATTATTATTAGTATAAAAAATATATTCGACATCTTGTTCGTCATACGGTGTCCTGTATTTTTATTTGTGCATTAATAAATAACCTTTGGATTTTACATTATAAATTATGCTTAAGATGCAATGATAAGTTTATTTTACAGATCATATTATTATGTCTGAATTTTTTTAATTATTTGTCATTAGTTGAGATCAAAATGTAATGATTTATTCACTCGCAAATGAAATTAAAAAATATTTTGTGCGATAGTCCGTAAATAATCCATCTCATTCTGGGTCCTGCAACAAGAGAAAAAGCATCCTACCCGCTATAGTACATTCTGATATCAGGAAGTGCCACTTCTTACATGGACTATCGTGGCGGACGGAGAACTCTTAACAGCCAGCAAACTATTTTTTTCAGAAACATGTGCAGGTGAATTAACAGAGGTTATACTAACTACCTCAACCACGGAACCTTTGACACAAACTATCACCATCTCGTTCGCATATCCCGCATGTCCGCTATAAATACGTTACTTCTGCACCTTTGAAAACAAACGCAGTCCAAGTGGCAGACTATTGGTCACATGCACCGAGTCTTTACATCTTTATGATCGCATTTGTAACACAAAATCTCACCAAAGCAAGATATCGATCAAATATGTCTATTTCAGAAACTTCTTCTTATCCGGTACGCTCTTGACAGAGCGGTCGTGATCGCTATGTACTCGTAGTAGCATTGGATGGGGCAGATGTGATACGCTTCACGACATTTCGCCACCGCTGCCTGCTAAAGGTCATCCTGCTGCACTCATTAACGGAATCCCCAATGGCAGACTTGATCTGGTCAGTCCAACGCGTGGGTGACCTTCCGCGCGGTCTAGTGCCTTCTACCCTCCCTTGGACGACAAGACGTTCTATGGACTGATTGTCACGCCGGGAAACATGTCCGAAGAATGTTAGGATGCGAGATTGTACTATCGAAAACAGACGCTGCTTGATACCGAGTTCTTGAAGTATCGAGACGTTCGTGCGAAACTCGGTCCACGAAACCCCAAGCATTCTTCTCCAGCACCACATTTCCAGAGAGTCTATTTTCTGCCTTTCCACATCTCGCAAGGTCCACGTTTCGTTTGAACAATTTGGTAATAATAGTTGCCTTCCAGAAGAAGATGAAGACGCAATTAGTATTGTCCATTATATTATTAGGGTATATAAATTACAACAAAAACATATCTTGGGCTGATATTTAAGAATTATGATCATTAAGATTTCTCGTTAAAAACATATTATGCAAGGATTGTGCCAAGCTTTTGGCTATAAAAAGTAACATACATTGGCGTACATATTACCTCCTTTGCTCGACTGACTTCTTAAACTCAAAAGTTTTGTAAAACCTCAAAAATATTGGAAAAGGTCTTATTCTACTGGAAATCCCTAATGAACTGCAATGCGACTCACCTAATATATTGTATTATTAAGACTTGCTTTTGGGTTAACTACTTGATTCTGAAAGCATTTTAATAACTTAAGCTAAGCTTAAGCTTATAAATCCAAAAGATAGATAGCTACTCTTAATGTACACCATATAAAGTAGCGAGATTTAATGTACAGTTCAGTGATTTTTTCGCAATAATAGATCTCTTACAGACAAACTTCAGATAAAGGACAACAAACATTACATTTGAATTAACGAATGGCAAAACCGGCAAATTCCCTTCGGTTACCAATCCAAAACAAAGGATGTTTGGCATTATTTAAAGCTCCTGACACCATGTGGCATTGTAAAAACAGACCGAGGCGTCCCGCTTAATCCAGAGCACGCACCCGTTTTGAAAGCCGTCATTCATTTGCATAAATCCTGTCCTCGGACAAGGACAGACCTCGGTCCGAAGATGGGCAGTAAACTTTAATAAGTCCCGATGGTCCTCCAGGCAGATTTGTTGGATACACGACGGATTAAATTGATGAGGGAGTTGTTGCGGTTGTTAATGAATATTCTAGTTTGGAAAGGACGTGGATGTTTTAATTGGATATAGAACATCTGTTTGGTCATTGTGTTGTGTGATACCTATAAGATTGCGATTAGTAGTATGGCTAAAAGCGAGGTTACTATTTCGTTAACATTATGGTAAGTATCTTAAAACCTATATTTACCTAAAATTGGTACATTTAGGTACCAAATAAAGGGTTAGTATTTTGTAACAAAACATTACGGTAATTTATTCTATTTCATTAGTGTCAACTAAGCCTTAATCAGGCTTTTTACTAGAACTCTACCGCCTGTAAAAGATTTTAATTACGAAAAATGGTGCTATTTGGTGGTTGGGCTATCTTACAAATCTCAGCGAGCAGAAAATCATCATATTGTAATGTGAAAAATAGGTTTTCATGTTTCAATTCACGTTGTACTGCAGATGCGCCTTAAGGAGTGAAAACAATAAAAGCCTTAGTATGGTAATTCCTAAGTTTGGCGGTTGTTCGGGTTTTTTATTTCATCAAGTAGATATCAAGCAAAGAGATGCTTGAATCTAATATATGATGCCAAACTATTGGAATATAAAACTCAATGAAACGGGAATTAACGCGATCATAATTTAGGTACAAAATGTTACCTCTTTTGCCTGACGTTTCTTGGAATATATCTCACAAGAAGACAAGTCACCCTTGGCGGTGACATTTGGTGTCTGCCTTAGCAAACTTATTGATTAACAGCACGCTTATTATTAACACATTCTGGAATAACATTTTTAGAGTTTCCAAGCGTTGCATTTGCCTTAATTTTCTTTGTTTTAAAGTAATTATTTGAACGATATAATTTTAAAATATCTGCTAGATTTTGCACTAGTTTTCTTTTATGATAAAACTACTTCTTATATCACTGGAAGTAAAACTGACGTAATGGAATATAGCTGTGCGCAAAGAAAGTCATTAAAATCACCAACAATATAAAAAATCCTATGTAGCTTATTTAGCAATTAGAATTGCCAACTTAAATACTTAAAACGATGACACGCTGATGTAAATAGAAAAACAACGCAATGCTACCCATTTGATATTGCGTGAACTTTTATAACCTTCAATAATTCAGTCTGAACTAGGGTACGGCAATACAAAAATGGCAACAATTGGCTAAAAAGCATCGTCACGCCACAAGTTCATCCAATAAATATTCCTAACTGCCGTTCTGTAAGGAAACAAATGCTTGAAAACACTGTGATGGCCCCAACAAAACACAATACTGCCGGGGACAAGTGAGCCGTGTCCAACATATTCTGTTTGTGTCGAAAATTGTGGGCTTTCATTGCCTCCTCAATGCCCTGTTTATTCCTTTTGAATGTTGTTTGTTTAGTAATCCACGTTATGGATGGATAACGGCTGGGATATCTTAATGTTGCGAAGAAAATTATCTGGATAAACTCAATACTTTTTCTTGAAATGAATCTTTTTTTTCTTGTCAACATGACACCTTTATGCACCCGATTGTGGCCAAGTTCCCTATTTCCCTATATCCCTATTTAATTAAAAAAGTGAAATAAGCGGTGCTTGAAAAATACGATATCATGCAGAGTAGCTTAATTATAATTTCTCTCCGAAAATGACAAATGTGTTTTGCAAAAATAAGCAAGATATAATACGTAGTAATAAAGCAAGTAAAATTACTTTTGAACAATACGGCTGGCCCTGCCTCCCTACATAAATGAAAATGAAAAAAATAATAACGAAAGTAATGAGCTTCATAATTCACACAGAAGCTGCCCTAAATTTTTGTGACAGACTTTGTTTATTTTTTGGTGTACAAAGATAAGGAGATATTGATTAAATGCTGTTCGTTAGTCAGGAGAAACTTCTCATTTGCGTGATTACTTATAAATTCTTTAATATATCTATAGACATGTTTTCTTGTTCAATGCCTGTGAAGGCCTAAAACGTTGGAATTTGAATTTTATTAACTTCTCGCTATGTTGTCAAATTTAATGTGCAACCTGCAATTTTCCTAAAACAACATAATAATAATACATTGTTAAAAACCGGACAGGCTTAAAGGTGGAGAGGGTTTCTCTTTAAAGGTTTTCCTGTAATCAACAAGTAGTTTGCAATGTTATTTAAAAAAAACTTATTTTGTACACTATTAATTATTAACCATGTTAATTTATTTAAGTTACAAATCCGTGTTTGGGTCACAGAATATGTACCGTTATGGTTTAATTGGTCCAATAGATTTGGAACAAATTGGGTGTAACTTACATAAAACGAGTGAATATGGCTATCAGTTTTTTGCCTTTAGAGCTTCGAAACCCTAAAAACGGTGATCTAATTTATTGCTTACTATTATAAAATAACCGGCTCGGTGTCTTGTCCAAGTTTAAATAAAATGAAACAGAATCATTTCGTGCTTCATTGTAAGTGTATCCACTAGATTCTATTATCCTTTGTTGGCAAGAAAAAAATATATAAGTTCTTACGCTTTCGTAATTAAATTGTCTATTTAAGTTTGCTTAGACTTTTTAAAGTTGTTTCTTAAATCTTATGTAACTTGATATTTTCTTTTCATATCACTTACTTGTCTGTACTTATCCAGGTTTATTTTATCAGGATTTAATGGAAATAATTATAAAATTGTTGGATAATTTTTGTAACATGAAAAATCTATAAATTAAATGCTAAGAATTTGAAAAATACTTAAAAAGGAAACTTATGCATAATTAAATAAATATAATGCATAATTCTCAGCTTGGTCCTTTATTAAACATGTGGGAGCGATAAGTGCAATTCACGAAATCGCAAGAAACAATAAAAAAGTATTACTAAACAGTTGACATTTAAATCGTTTTTAGGGTTCTGTAGTCCTAAGGAACCCTTATATATAGTTTTCCTTCATGTCCGTCCGTCTGTCTGTCTGTCTGTCCGTCCAAGGTTTTGCTTAAACCTAAATATTTTTAGGGTAGCTCTCATACATGTAACGTGGGGATGTTTTTTTACGTCGTCTACCCCATCGTGTGGGGTATCGTTAAATAGGTCCTTTAAACTGACTTAGGGGTTGCTAAGACTATTTTGCGAATATTAAACTTTAAAGTGCCAATTTTTGGCTTAAAAATCTGAAAAAAATCACGATAATAGTAGTTTTCATGAACTTTTAAGGAAAATCATAACGGTTAAGATAGACCAGTTAAATTAAAAGTAATAGTCGTTCAAAAATTCCTTAGAAAAAAACTTCCTTAAAAGTGACTTAAATGAAGTAATTGCTGAAATATATTGTAGTAACGAAGGGCAACTACGCAACTATACTGCGCGTGGCACGACACGCACTTGGCCGGTTTTATCATTAAAATAAAATCAAGAATGTCTCAAACGAACTTAAAATATTTCCCTTTTCTTATTAGCAAGTTTGTTGTTGAAGATATGCCTTTCATCCAACTTGCAAAGAAACTTCGCTGATGAAAAATGTCGATCTATTTTTCTCCGTCGTCCATATAATTCGGATCATGTGGCTGGTTGCGCAATTCCGCAGTAGAGATTATACTTAATAAAGTTAGAACGGAGGTCCATTAATTTTCTACAACCTTATAGGAAATTTGAGAGTAGACATGCTTTAGCCATTTGCGTCTTTGAAACTTCTAAATGGGAAAAAGAAATTGATAAATTATCCTAATATATTAAAGTTAAATATAAATCTATAAAGATCTTTGCATGAAGTGTACATTTAATGTTACCCTAACTTCTGTGGTTATATTGATGTTTATAAATATAAACCTACCACACAACAACCTACAATAATAATAAGACTCTTGTTTAAAAGCAAATTTTAATGATTTATTATAACGTTGAAATTTGTATTTGTTGTTATGTCATCGCTTCAAGTATTGTTACAAAGTAGGACTTGTAAGTATATTGTTATTCGGATTGTACAAATGTACTTAAGCATATCTTTGAGAGTATGTTATTTCCCATGACATTCCTCTGAAGCTGTTCTTCTAAAAAAATCTACAACAAAAAAATATTTTCGTTCTAGTATATGTCAGTTGCATGTAAGCAGATACAAGTATTGCTAATACCTGTTACAGCTTGTATAATTGTATATACTTTAGAACCCAGTTGCTGCGACGTTGTAAGTTGTTTGTATAGATTTAGGGATTTACCTAATAGATGCAGATAGGGCTTGCCGTTAGAAGCACAGAGGCATTTGGAATTTGCATGCCAATGTTATCGGCTAGAGACTATCTAAGAAAGTTTAGGAGCGAACGCTAAAGCCTTTAATTACAACTGAATATTATCACAACGATAACATTGATGGGCTTTGGTTGGTCTATATATTTATATGGGTTTAAAAAGTAAATACTGATAATCGAATTATGCCTTAATAGCTTATAAAGAGTATTTATTATACAATATTTCTTAATAGTTAACGCGGATAACGATATTTCTACGAATTTAAAATATTGAAATATTAAGTATTATTTATTAAAAATATAATCTACTAATTAAGTTGATGTAAGGAAATGGCATTGTAATTAATATCTTAAAGTTGATTAAAATAATTTATAAGGTGGTCTGCTCTAAAAAAAAATTAAAGGAGACTGCCCTTGCCAACGTCTAAATATCGCTAGCGATAAATTAAGCTATCAAACAGAACAGAACTTGATAAAACACGCAAACTCTGGGAATAATTAAATCCTTTGAACAAACGACAACTATCATGAAAGTCAAGTTTTCAAACTTTCTTTTAACGAGGCAAAATGAATATAACTCCAGGATGTTTTATGCTCGAGTCTCATCTGTGGCTGCTGCTGAATAATGGGCCACATTAATAAGCAAGGATGGTTTCCACTTCAAGTTGAAGTAGGATCGTGTAAGAGGCTGTAATTAATTATACTGCCCAAGATAGGTACGCGACTACACCTACAGAGACAGGAACTATCATTTTAGTTTAAGATCGGTGGAATCCTCTTTCATCTGTCAAAGTTAAGCGTTGAGGGAAATTGCAACAGACGTGATCTGTATATTAAACTTGTTAGAAATTTTACAAAGAATAGCAATGAAAAATTTATGTCGAAAATCTCTGCTATTTACTTGGTTCGGATTTAAAAAATGCACGATGAGATTAATTCAAAGATATCAGTCACAAACCTACCTAACTACACCCACGCCAAATAAATAAATGTTTGAATTGATGAATACATTTGCCTCCATTTTGGTAATTGTTATTAAATAAGCCTATATCCTGGGCCATAACCATGAACTCTTAAAACAATCTCAAAGTTGTCAAACATTATCATTTCTGTCAAATTTTGTATGAAATGACGTACCAAAATTGACAGATTGGACAACTTTGAGATTGTTTTAAGAGTTGATGGTTATGGCCCTGGTATTCTTTCAGAATAAGCATAGTTATAATATGTTCAAAAATATGAAGCATGTGCCCTCGGGACGTTATTTCCTTAATACCAACAAGTCTTGAGTTGCTGCCAAAAAAGTTATTTTGTTTAGTGCCGTAGATGCGACCGCACGATCAAGATAATTCATAAACATGCTTCGTCACTGCAGATATTTACATTATATATTAATTGCTATTTTAATTAGCTAGTTTTGAAATGCAATACTGTTTCTAAATTTTTCTTAATGATGTCGAAAACCGCATCTGAATTCGAAGTAGATAAATGAAGAAATTATTGGGTTTATTCATTTATTTGGACTTATTTATTGATAAAATAAAATGACCACAGCAAACTTATGTATTTCAAGTAGAAAATATATTATCCATATTTTGTAAAAGTACTGTACTTAGTAGTAGTGTTGAACTGTAGCGGTACTAATTGGTTGTATTTTATGTTATTTTATTTATATTCAATTGCACACTCCACTAACAGTTTTAAGCCAAAGCGTTACAGTTACAGTTTACAACTATTTGAAAAACTAGTACTACTTATAACTTACATACTATAATTATTAGCTAATTGTGCAATTGCTCATAAATATATGCAAGAGATTCGACTGTACCAAAGTTAAACATGCTTTTTAAATAAAATAAGTTCTTGTAAGTGGCATTATTCTTAAAATTTTTGGCTTTGTATTGGCTACAATCGTATCTATTAATTATAATGATAAATGCATAATATAGCAATATCGAGATTGTACCTAAACGGTTGCTATAATAATTAATGTGGCGTTTTATTACGTAAAATCATGCCATTGCAATATTAAAATTGTTCACTGCACGAAATGTCACGATGTTTTAGTTGCACGCAGAATACAGTTTATAACTGAAATAATATAATTACGAGTAAATCAGCAAACTTGAAACACGAAGAACAAAACAATACTTCGTTAACTAAGTAGCATTAACAACTCTTAACGTAAGACCGATCATTTCAATCAAAATGATTTCACGTAGTCCTAAATTTTTGATAGTAGGCTACGTAATTTACGTAACGTAACGTATTACTTTCTTGATTAAGTGCATTAACGTTGCGTAGATTAGGATTTTGGTGCGTAAATATGGTCATAATTTCAATAAAATTGTTCAAACTCAACACGTTTCTAGTTTAAGAACACACAGTAAACATCTTCTAAGGAATATGGCAGCATCCATAAAAATAGTATTGTAAGCCGAAAACATTCAATGTTATGAACAAAAAATTAAAAGGAATAAAATTCGCATCAATTCATTTGGGCACAGTGTACAAATGGCTACTATAAATTAAAATGTAATTAACATTGCCATCCGCATGTTGTAATGACAGGCTATCAATTATGCGCGTTATTCCCTGCAGAAAATTTTGCTTATTGTGCTTAACGGTATCAAAATTATATCAAATTTTACAGGATTAAATAAATAATTTACATGTTAAATAAACTTGCCGTTCCGAGCTTTAGATTAAAAAAAGTGGATAGGTAATTCATTTTTGAGTAAATATATCAATATTAATAAATGACTTTGACTTTGGTGGATAAAAGCTATTTTTATATGAAAAAATATGTTAATATAAAAGTAATAAAAGACCGTAATTTTTCTGGCCGTAAATATTCTCTTTTGATTTTCTAATATGATTATTTAAATTATTTTGTATTTAAAAGGCAGCTGAGTAACTGTTAAAGAAACCGCGGGGTGTGAGCCTTGAAATCCAAGAAAGAGGTTGCAGAATAAACGTTTTGGGTTTGTGTAGAAGTTTTTTTGGCATTCTGAGATCCAACGTGATTGAACTTTGAATAAAAGGTGATATTAACTAGTATGAAGTCGCGAAAAACCGCTATTATAATTATACGATGATTATGAGCCGAAGAATTATCTTCCTTTTGCTTGAATACAACGAATTGTGGTATGGAACTAACATCAAAATTTCAATAGAAAAAACTGTTTTTCATAATTCATAACAGCTTATGGGTCAGTTTGTATGCCACTGGGCAAGGAAAGTTTTTTTTAATATGTTGTAATCAGCAAGAAAATGTGAATTTTTCGGTTCCAAGCTTAAATTCACCATGTATGTGTTTCTACGAGCTTATAAACATTTTAAATAATATCGACTAATATGTTGTACTTTTCAACCAGGGTCTATGGACTTAGACTCATTATTCTTATTTAAATTTCAAGTTAACTTAACTTTATTCCGGACCGTTCCATCCCTAAGCTGGGCATAAAATAGAAAAAGTCCATTAGTTTAGCTTTAGACCGGAGGTGAAATTTAAATGGGACAATTATTTTTCGGAGGTCTTTCATTTGTCAGGCCGCTGACTGTTTTTCTGTCTGATCATTATCAGCGTTTATTTACTCATTAATTTATCACTGTCAAGCAAATTATCTTGTTTTCTTCTAACGGATCGATGGCTCAATGGCTCAATTTGTGTTTGTAAGCCACAATTCCTGGATTATTTTTTGTCGTTTATATAAGACTTCTATACCTTAATGACTACTGAGCTTACGTTGTCTATTTATTCGTTCGACCTACTTATACAATATTATTAATAGGTTCAAAAAGCAAGAGCCTTATATTAGGAAGTGGTTCATAACTCAATCAAAAACAAAAATTAAAAAGGCATTTATTAACACTCTGTAGGTCTGTGTCGTATTTTTTTCAAACTACATTATTAGGTCATTAGATATTTTGTTTATTAAGATAAGAGTGACATGGAAAACCAATTACGATATTAATATTATCATGCAGTTTATATCTTGTTTAATTATAAGAGTAACCATGCCATATTTTACTTTTACCAATAACCCAACAATCGTTGACCTTTGTATGTATCCGAAATTCGAGTAAACTAATTTATTCAAAAACTATTCCAATAAATTTTCTCCCTGCAATCGACAAATACTCTATTATCAGCATGTCTAAATACTTGAGATATGACGAACGCCTTAGGAATCGGTGTCTTTTCATCTATAAAGAAAACTACTAACAGTATGTCAACAGACCCACCTGTTTTTCGACACCAATTTACAACTGTTTCTTCCATACCAGCCCAATCTTCACTTTTCCAGTTACGATATCTAGCCATTAAAACCATTAAAACCATTAAAACCATTAAAACCATTAAAAAACCGTTAGTAATTGTGTGTGGTATAAGTAATTGACCAAAGTGAGAATAAATAATAAAAATACTTACGAAACATTAAAAACCATTAAAACCATTAAAACCGTTGAAGTAATTCCTGTACTATTTGTAATTAACTTAGTATGGCTTTTAGTGATGTGAGCTCTTATGATCGCGGGAACCATCATTTCTTTAATTTTTACCATTGTATAGCTTTTGACGGAATTATCGAGTTCATTTATATTAAACACCTGTGCCAATATATTATTTCCTACGTTTTCATAGCTTCAGCAATATCTTTGATGTAATTATCAGGAACTCCACAAGATGTAGAGCACAAGGATTGTTTAAAACTTGTATAATACTGTAGATAGTCTTCACAGTTCTTTCTCTCTGCTTTCTGCTCTCCGATATAGATTTTTTTATGAAGAAGGCGGTAACCACGGACTTTTAAAACAATCTCAAATCTGTCAAACATTATCATTTCTGTCAAATTTTGTATGAAATGACGTACTAAAATTGACAGATTTGACAACTTTGAGATTGTTTTATGAGGTCATAGTTACCCCTATTCTAGATAACGCTATAGGAGCGCAATAATCTAATGATTGAATTCCTCTTTTGTCATTGTGATGACACTGAAAATAAGATATGTCGTTGGTTTTTATACATTGATCAATGCATATTTTCTTATATCGAGTTGTTCTTTGAGGTTGACCAGTCCTCAAAAAGCTTCGATTGGTGTTTTTACTACAGTAATCCCACTTGCTTAGGTATTTTGCAGTATAACGCCAATAATACTCATAATTATCATCATATGGACCGCAGTTGCTTAAGCAATACTTACTTCCTGGATCTACGGATTGCGATGTCAGATTAATTGGTGCTGGTTTATCCAAAGTTTTGCAGCTACGTTTTTCTCTCCTTCAATTGATAATACATTGGTTGGTAAATGGTGAACAGCCTGTCAGGCATGGTTTGCCGTTATCATCTCTTATAGACTCGTGCGTATATACAATAAACTCTTCACTAGAAACTAGTAATAACAATGTTAGGACAACTATGACTAACATTGTCCACGTTATACGATGTCTGTGCAAAAAATGACAACCCAGCCTGTTAATACTTAAATTGTTTATATCAAAGTAAATAGGTACAAAGAACATAGGTATTGGGTAAATAACAGGTAAAAATAGGATGGAACAGTAACAACAACATGTTTTTTTCAATTATTAACTTTAGTCTTGATAATTAATAACAAACATAATTATTATAAACATTTCAAATAGCCTTAATAAAAATAATTAAATAGAAATAAACAGCCAGACGACAAATCGATAGTGTTGGGTCGGCCTAACGTGTTACACATTTACAATCGGAAACTACACTTTTCTACACTTGCATAACAATAAAAAAAAACAAAAATGCATATTATGTGATTTTAAATACAAAGCACTCAAATATATGGTAAATACTATGGGCTACAAATTTCCATTTTAACCTAAACTTTTATTTCACTGGCGGTTCTTTCAGTACAAGTTTAGCTTAAATTGGATGTTTAAAATTGAACCTAAAACACACATGTAATAATAAGAAAACCTCGATTTCAACACACATCATAATATTCTTAAATTGTTGCCTGAGAAAAAATAATTTTTAAATTATATGGATTGCATGCATTCATTATAAAAATGTAAGTATTCATAAAAGAACAGTCAAAAGTTATTCCAATATATTTTTTCTCTGCAATCAACAAACACGCTGTGATCAGCATTTCTGAATATTTGGGAAACGCCGAATGCTTTTGGAATCGGAGTCTTGGTATCTCTATAGAAAACTACTATCAATATATCCACAGAACCCCCTGTTTTGTGACACCAATTAATAACTGACTCTTCCATATCAGCCCAGTCATCACACATCCAGTCAAGAGACCTAGGTACCAGATTGTATTCTGCATTAGGACCACCCAGATTAAAGCCAATTAGGGTACCTGTTTCATAACTAACTCTAGTATTAGACATTTGCTGTTGAATTTTCCTTTCAACTGTCGGAGAAGTTCGGGTACCATTTGTTTTTAAATTAAAAGAATTTATAGTAATATGAGCTCTAATTATGGCAGGAACCATTATTTCTTTAATTTTCACCATTGTGTAACTTTTAACGGGATTAGCAAATTCATGCAATGTTATCACTTCTGTTAATATATTATTTCCTACAGCTTCAATAGCTTCGGCAACATCTATAACGTAATTATCAGGTACTTCGGAAGATGTAGTGTGCAGGGATTGTTCAAGTTCACAATTAAATCTCAAAAAGTCATCACATTTGGCTTTAGTTTTCTCTCCGACATCGTAATTATTATCAAGAACTGGTATTCTGGGTAATGCAGGGAGGGCACAAGTATCCCATGTTTGCAGCCCAAAGTGACACCAAAAATATGGCATGGTCCTGCTCTTCGTGCATTGATCAGTACATTTCTTTTTTTGCGAAGTTATACCCTGTGCTTGTCCGGTCGGCAAAATACTATGATGTGTGTTAGTACTGCAGTAATCCCACGTAGTAAGGTCTTTTGCAGTAAAACACCATTCATGATTAAAATACATATTAAAAAGGCCACAGTTGCTCAAACAATGTTTTCTACCAGGGTCTTCTTTCTGCGACGTAAGATATATTGGTGCAACTTTGTCGAGAGTTTTACAACTGCGTTTTTCTCTGTACGTACCCCGTGCTTCAGTAATACATTCATTTGTGTAAGGTGAACAGCCTGTCAGACATGGCTTGCCATTGTCATTTCTGATAGATTCGTGCGTATAAACAACAAACTCATCACTTGCAACTAGTTGCAAAAGTACTATCATCAAAAGTATTACTAACATGGTCCACATTATATGACTGCCGACAAATAAATGAGAACAGCGTCGGTATTTGTAAATTATATTCCTTGATATGTTATCAGCATAACCTATTATCTTGGGATTTTTATGTCGGTATTTCTGATGAAGAAAAATATTGTTAGCGACAAATCAGGTAATTCCTTTATAAGTAGGTAGGAGGTATATTTTTTCTGTGTTTAATAAATGAAATATGACTGCGGCATCTTGCTGATTTAAAAACTTTGCTAGTCAAAAATATCTCATCAATGTCCTAAAAGGTTGAACGTGGGATATCAGTCCACTCACACTTAAAAATGCTGTTCTCATTATATATGGAAAAAAACTTTTAAACATAAATACATACAGTTCATTTATTATATATCATATATCATTAGTACCTACCTAACACAAACATTGAAAGAAAAACATATAACTAAAATTAATTAAATTATTCAAAAGCGTAGCATTGTTTTCGTTCTTGATATTGCCATTTTTTTCACAATTCCATTAGATTAATTGGTTAAATTATAAAAAATAAAACATATTAATAAAATTACAAAAAAGGTATGATCAGAAATTATTCCAATATATTTTGTCCCTGCATTCAACAAAAATGCTATGGTCAACATTCCTAAACACTTGAGAGACACCGAATGCTTTAGGAATCGGCGTCTTATCATCTCTATAGAAAACTAATATTAGCATGTCTACAGACCCTCCCGTTTTAAGACACCAATTTATAACAGCCTCCTCCATATCAGCCCAATCGTTACATTTCCAGCCTAGAGATCTAGGTACCAAGTTGTATTCTTTATTGGGGCCACCAAGATCAAAGCCAATCAATGTACCAGTTTCATAGCTATCTCTTGTATTTAACATCATCTGTCGAAGCTTCCTTTCAATTGTCGAAATAGTTTCCGTACTATTTGTGGTGAGATTAATAGAATCCTTAGTAATATGCGCTCTAATCACGGCGGGCACCATAATGTCTTTAATTTTCACCATTGAGTAACTATCAACGGGATTACCAACTTCATTCAACGTAAATACTTGTGTTAAAGTATTATTTCCAATAGCTTCAATTGCTTCAGCAATGTCTGAGACGTAATTATCAGGTACGTCAACCGATTCAGAATACAAAGATTGTTTAACTAAAGTATCATCCTTAAAGAAATCATCACACTTGCCTTTATTCTTTTGGCCGACTTGGAAATCCTTATCTAAAACTGGTATTCGGGGTAATGCAGCGAGAGCACAAGTATTCCATGTTTGGACACCGTTTAAATTATTATAATGGCACCAAAAATAGGTATCTCTTCCTTTGCTACACTGATCAGTGCATTTTTTTTTATGTGAAGTGAGACCTTGTGGTTGGCCTGTCTGCGAAAAACTTCGTTGGGAGTTTGAACTACAGTAGTCCCACTTGCTAAGATCTTTCTTAGTAAAGCACCATTCATGCTCGTCATTCTCATCATAAGAACCGCAGTTGCTCAAACAATGCTTTCTACCAGAATCTTTATATTGCGATGTTCGATAAATTGGTGCTGGATTGTCCAGTAGAGTGCAGCTACGTTTTTCTCTTTTCCAATTGATGAGACATTCATTCGTGTTAGGTGAACAGCCAGTTAAGCAAGGTTTTCCGTTGTCATTTCTTAAAGACTCGTGCGTGTACACTATAAACTCTTCGCTAGTAACTAGCTGCGTTACTACTGCTAGGAGGAGTAATTTTAATTCAAGTATGGTCCACATTTTACGTGTACTGAGTAACAATTAAGGACAACACGTCCGCTTATAACAGGATATAGGATCCTTTATTTTTATTATAATAATATTAATTGCTTCACATGTATAGAGCGAGAAGTACCTGAGCAGTATCAGTCGGTATTTCCAAGTTAAAAATAATACTTCCTTTTGTTATTGTTTTATGGAGTTCAAAACATTGTCAAGGAAACTGATAATTAAAATATTGAATAAACAAACAACATTTATTATAATATAAACTTCATGATTTATAACTAACCTTAAATTAAAAAGTTCCTACTTTGTATATTGTCCCATCAAACGAGTCGAATTTTTTTAATAAGATTTTTTTTAGTTAATGTAATGGACATAAGAGCAGCAATGTGGACCATCTTTTTTCTATCAGTAATCTTCACTTACATTGAGTAGGTATACGATGACAAGTGCTGTACACTCTCACCTATTCTAAAAATCGGCCAAGTGCGAGAAGGACTCGCACTTGACCTCGAAAGGTTCCGCACCATTATCTAAAAAAAAAGTCACGCTTTTTTGTATGCGAGCTCACTTAAATATTTTTTTTATTCTAGTTTTTAATACTTGATGTTATAGTGGCAACAGAAATAGGTCATCTGTGAAAATTTCAACTGTCTTACTATTACGGTTCATGAGACACAGCCTGGTGACAGACGTGCAGACGGGCAGACAGACGGACAACGGAGTTTTAGTAATAGGGTCCTGTTTTACTTTTTAGGTACGGAAGTTTTGTTATGTAACGCAATCTTAAAAATCGCATTCAAAGTCTATGGATTAGCGGTCTTCAATGTCTGCATCTCACACTCAAGTATCCCCATGTAAGCCTGAAAGTAATGTTATTGTTTTCTCAGATAGGTTAGGAGTTGGTTACGGCCCATTGTTACATAAGTCTATTAATCATAATTTACCTAATATTTGTATGCCAGATGCGTCATGGGACCAAATTATAAAACGCATTTAACACAGTAAATTTACTAATGAAACAGTTATTGTAATTTTAATAGGGAATAGTAAGAACACAACAAAAAAAAAATATATTCAAAACTTTTCTATCTTAACGAACCTTCATGTAAAAAAAGTTGTTTTGTGTGCCCTACCATACTGTAGGTACCAAACAACTGGAGTAAATAAAAAAAATCATGTATTGAATAGTGTATTTCTAAATTTGACAGAACGTCATAGTGACAAGTTTGTATTTTTTGACACAATCAAATTTACTAACAATAAATTTGTATTAACGGGCGGCTCTTTACACCTGCCATATAAGTTAAAAAAACAAATTGCTAACTTGTTAGCATATAATATTAACAATAATTGGTTAAAACAAAAAATAGACTGTGACCAACATATTAGTCTAGTACCTACTAATTTAAATATAATTCCCTTGACAATCTCTTCTAATTTAAACTAAGAGAGCAGACAAAAGCCAAGTCTACCTTTAATATTGTTCATCAGAATATGCAAGACTTGGCTGGCAAAGAGTTAGAATTATCCTTATTCTTACAAGATTTAAATGTACATGTTATGTGTTTAACAGAGCATTGGTTCAACCAATATGAGTTGATGATCAACATTGAAAATTATAAAATTGGTAGTTCGTTCACAAGGAAGTCAGCTACTAGAGGGGGGTCACTTATATTGTTAAATAGTCAGTTAAAATATAAGGAACGGAAAGATATAGTCACTTTCGATTGAACGAACTATCGAACTAGCATGTGCTGAGCTAGGGTATATTATAATAAGCGTTTACAGCCCCCCATCTGCTAATTACCAGCTTTTTGAATCCGCTATGGAAGAGGTCTTAAAAAAAGTCTGTATTTCTAATAAGAAAGTAGTTGTATGTGGCGATTTTAACATTGATATATTAGTAAATTCACAGAATGCAAATCGTTATCGTTTCCTTAATCTTTTTAAATCATTAAATTTAATAAACTTATTCAATGAACCTACGAGAGTGACTCCCACAACAGCTACTTGTTTTGATAATATTTTTTGCAATAGCACTGTAATAGATAAATCAATTATAAATTATTTGAGATCTGACCACAGCGGACAAAAGGCGTCGTTTGAGCACCATTATGTTCGAGGAATAATTCCTACATCTACAATTATTGTAGATGCTGTTTGTAGGCCAATTACGGTAAATAGAATAGACCGATTTAAGAAAAAAAATTGTGATGGCATAAATTCATTAAAATCATGTGATAGCGATAGTGTCGATCTTTTATATGAGAATCTTTTTGGATTGATTAAAAACGAATTTGATCAAATCTTTACACAAAAAAATATAAAAGCAAATAAACTGAGATGTAAGTTTAACGAATGGGCAACACCCGGTATTTATAAAAGTAGAAAAACATTATATGATTTGTATAGTCATAAAGCAAGCTCTCAGAACCCACAGATTATTGACCATGTGAGACGTATCTCTAAAATATTTAAAAAAGAATGTGCCACTGCAAAATCAAATCATCTGCGTAATATTATTCGGAGTTCTGATAATAAAGCAAAAGCTACATGGAACATTATAAATAAAGAAACCTGTAGGCATAAACCAAATGATCATGCTTACTCTCTTAAAATTGGGGATAAACTAATTAATTCAAATGCAGAGGTTGCCAATGCTTTAGAGGGATTATTTTCAAACATAGCTCCCTCTACAAATAGGGAGCTGGCTTCCTCTGCCGAACTAGCTGAATCCCTTCTCAGGGCGGGTGTTGATGAGTGTACAACTCCATTTCATTTTAGATATATTAACCCCGATGTAGTAATAAAAACTTTTAAGGAATTAAACATGAAAAAA
The DNA here is from genome assembly GCA_950371115.1 of Anania fuscalis. Lineage (NCBI taxonomy): Eukaryota > Metazoa > Arthropoda > Insecta > Lepidoptera > Crambidae > Anania > Anania fuscalis. Next base: position 10,533,778 of record OX493335.1, on the reverse strand, counting down.
ACTGAGGACTTATGGGGAATCTCAGTCAATATTATTAATACAATTCTATATACAATAGCCCCTTATCTTGCAATAATTTTAACAAATGTATTGATGACATACAGTTTCCTACATTGATGAAATTTAGTAAAATTATTCCTCTATTTAAGTCTGGCGAGAAAAAGGACCCCTCCAATTTTCGACCGATCTCAATCTTACCAGTACTCAGTAAAGTATATGAAAAAGTAATTTTTAATCAACTTTTATCTCACTTTGTCCTGAATAATCTTTTAAATAACAAACAATATGGCTTTACAAAGGGTAGAAGCCCTACTGATGCTGGAGTTGCACTCTTAAAACACGTGTTTGATGCGTGGGAGAGTAGGCGGGATGCTTTGGGAGTTTTTTGTGATCTTTCCAAGGCGTTTGATTGTGTGGACCATCAAACTTTGCTAAAAAAACTTAGACATTATGGTGTTTCAAATGATGCCGTAGATTTGGTAAACTCTTATCTCATAGGCAGAACACAAAAAGTTTGTATTAATGGAACTGAGTCTTCTGGCTCCCCTCTAACTATGGGCGTGCCGCAGGGATCGATATTACGACCCCTGCTTTTTTAAATTTATATAAATGACCTTCCATATTTTACGAAAGACCTCTGTGAGACAGTGTTGTTTGCAGATGATACTTCATTGATTTTTAAAATAAAAAGAGGTGAAGATTCGTTTGAAGATGTAAATAATGCTCTCTCTCAAGGATTGCATTGGTTCACTACTAATAATCTTTTGCTCAATGCAATTAAAACAAAGTGTATTAAATTCACAATGCCAAACGTAAAACTGGTCCCAACACATTTAATTATAAAAGGTGAACGACTTGATACGTCTAGTTCCACTACCGTTTTGGGAATAACTTTGGATTCCCGTTTGCAATGGGGTGCTCATATTGAGACTCTATCAGGAAGACTTAGGTCTGCTGCTTACGCCGTGAGGAAAATAAGACAATTGACTGATGTTGGAACGGCAAGATTGGTATATTTTAGCTATTTTCACAGCATTATGTCATATGGAATTCTATTATGGGGCTCAGCAGCAGATATCGAATCTATATTTATATTACAAAAGAGAGCAATACGAGCAATTTATAACCTTGGACCTCGTGACTCGTTAAAACAACTGTTTAAAGAAATTAATATACTAACAGTAGCTTCGCAATTTATTTACGAAAATATTATTTCCGTTCGCAAACATATGGATCAGATCCCTAAGAAAAGTGACATTCATAATTTTAACATCCGGAATAAGGATAAGCTTGCCGTTTCAGATTTCAGACTGCATAAAGTAGGTAATTCGTTCATGGGGAAATGTATTCGCTTTTTTAATAAATTACCAGCATCTATTGCTGAACTGCCCATGTTTAAATTTAAAGCTCATGTAAAAAAGATTCTCATGAAAAAAGGGTATTATACTGTTATAGATTATGTAAATGATAAAAATGTTTGGATATAAATACTGTCTTGCTCGCACAGGTGCATTTATCTTGTAATTAAATGTTTTGTTATGTATATTTAAAACTTTTTAAAAGAGGCTGACAATAGTGACCGAGTTTTTTGCTCTGCTTCTTCTCGGCGCTAGCCCAAACTTGTCCCGAAGCAGTGATAGGGAAAAAAATAACAATGGGACGTGTAAAAGTGCTTAGTTTAAGCCTATTTGCAAAAATAAATTGGTTTTATTGGTTTATTGGTTTTATTAAACAGTACAGTTACTTACTAAACAATTGTTTTTTTTTAAATACTAAATATGAAACACATACTTACTCTATGTTTGAGTTTAACAGAATACCAAAAAGAAGCTTGTACTCGTATATTGTTCGTTTAATCTTCAGTCTATATCAGTCCACTTCTGGACACAGGCCTCTCTAAAAAGGAAGATTTTGCGATAATCGCCACGCTTGGCAGGCGGGTTGGCGATCGCAGTTTGGCCAATGGTGGAGAGGAGACGCTGCTGCCCATCTTCTTATGGCGGTTCTCCTGTAGTCGCCTCTTACGACATCCATAGGAAGAGAAGGGGTGGTGCAATTCTTTTAACGTGCCGGCACCACACGGCAAATTTATCTCAAGATAATCTAATAAGCATTTTGACTTGAGTTATTTTGTTTTTTTTTACTAAACTCCCTTATGATTACAACAATCTGATCAATGTTGTAGCTATATGTATAGCTGAGTAGTATACTACCGTCAACACCCTATAAGAATATAATAATAAAATTTACAATATTTCAGCATTTCTGATCTTAACCAATATTCAAATATTTGTAAAAATATTTCTATAGGGTGTTGACGGTAGTATACTAATCAGCTATACATATAGCTACAACATTGATCAGAATACGCTGGCTTTGACAGCGAGAAAAAACACTTGAGGAATTTCATTTTGTCACGACACGTCCTCGGTAGCTTAGTTGGTAAAGCACTCGCCCGGCATGTGATGGGACGTGGATTCGAGTCCCACCTGAGGTCGATGATTTTTTTCAAGTGTTATTTATCTTCAATTAAACCTTGCATGGAATTGCTATAAACAAAAATTTACAAGGTTTATGTTAATCTAAGGTTTCTGCAACTACTTAGGCACACGCCTAAGCCTGTCAGTCACAGTCAATAGCTCTGTTACTGGCACCATGTTATAATCAGCATTAGATCCACCGATATTGAGATCAATTAAGTGACCAGCTTCATAACCGTTTGGATTATTAGCCATTTGCAGACGAAGCTTTCTGTCTACTGCTGCAGAAACTTCTGCATTTCTTGCAATCTTTGTAGTTTCATTAGTAACATGAGCTCTGACAATAACAGGCACAGATATTTGATTAATTGTCACCAAGGTGTAGCTTTCTATTGAGGGTTAGGGTTAAATATTACCTACAGTCGATTCAATAGCATCGGCTAGTGTTACTAAGAAGTTATCAGGAACGTCAGTAGATGATAAAACTGATAAAGTTTTAATTACGGTGAGATATTTTATAAAATCATCACATTTTCCTTTTAATTTATCACCGATATTGTAAGTAGGATATAAGACCAGTATTCTTAGCAAAGCTGATGGAGCGCAGTATTCCCATTTTTTTCATTATTATTATTCATATAGTGACCAGTAATATTCAGAAAAAGTTTCGATTTTACTACATTTTCCAATACAAGGTTGTTTGAAGCGTGGTCCAGCTATGGCTACACCGGCTTGTAAACTTTTTTCATTACTATACGTAGTGCAGTAGTCCCATTTAAGATCTTTTGTTGTTATTTACCATTCGTACGAATATCCAAAGAAGCCACAATTGCTCAAACAGTATTTTCTTTTAGGATCGACGAATCGCGAAGTGTGGTATATAGGTGATATTTCATAGGTTTGGCCATTCATTTTTGTCCATTTCCAATTGACGATGCACTCCTTTGTATTAAGAGAACAACTAGTAAGACAAATTGTGCCATCAAACGCCTTTAATACATGAGTATATGGTGTAAACGGAATTTCCGTAGCGAAAAGTGGAATTATTATTATAAATAGGATTACAGCACAAAACATGTTGCACTTTGGGTATTTACAACTATAAAAATTGGCAAATGATATCAGACTCACGGAGCAAACGCTCTTATCTTTTTTCCTATCACTGACTTATTTATTGAAATATTAACCGTACAGAGTGTCTATTAAATCATATATTTTCTTTGACGTCGGTCTGCTGTAATGTGCAAGCAATGGTAATATTAGCCATTGTTGCAAACAAATATTTAGATGATTGGATTTGGCACGTGGAAAGAACCAGCTTTGATACAAGGACAATAAACAGAGAAAATGATAAAATATTAGAATCATCTTCCTAAAAATGTATGCTTATTGTGTTTTTAATAAATGTACCGTAACTTTAAATACTTTTTTTTAAGTTTTGTTCCGTTCACATTCTGTAATTGATAGTTATGTACCTACAAGTTTTGTTTACCTACAAGCGCATTTGGGAGAGCTAGCAAAACTATCTGGTGTCGCGCAATACAAGAATTTTAATTGTTTACTTCGAGACCATGATATGTGTGTTTATTTCACTTATTTGTTAAGTATTCCCATAGATGGCAATCAACCACGCAGTATTATCATAAAATTATAAAACAAAGTTTCTGAAACCCTTTTTTCGAATATAGTCTACGCACTACCGTCAAACTATTCCATTGGTTTTACATTTTACCGTATTATCTGCATCGCTCATATAGAATTGCAAATTTAAAACCTTTGTAAGCGCTTTGCATTTGGAAACACAAATTCGCTTTTACGGGCATTTGCATGTTGCTATGTTCCAGTGGTGACTTCTGAAACTATTGCGCTATTTGGTAATATTACTATCGATTTTATTGGCCTTCGGCTATTGGCTATTGTCGAATTGGGCAATTATCGTATTACGTTAAAATTAACAAACCGAAAGTTTAAAGATGTATTAAACCTGAGTCTAATAGTGCTTAAAAATGCAGCTTTTTTAATTCGAAACGGGTTTTAAATAGAAAACCATACGAATTCGTTTGTTCGGTAACTGTGGAAATATAGTGAAAATCTCTGAAGTAACTTAAATATGTACATGAGGCTTTAAGAGTCTGCCGCATGTAACTAACATTTATTTAACGAATAGTATATAAGATATAAGTTAACATTATTATCTGTCTCTATTAATAGCAATTAAAAGGAACATTCAATAATTTTGCTATATATTTCTAGGTATATTTGTTTAAATATTTTTTCTCGAGTAGTCATAAGCTGGCCCATCATCTAGTGCCGTTTTATCGATGAATTTTGGGACACCCTGTATAAAGTAAGGTCATTTACTGAGGTATGGACCCGATAAGCGTAGCAGTACAGCTTGTCTATCGATGAATAATAATGTAAACCAATAATCTGTAATTAAATAGAGTCATGTTATTCTTCTTCTGCTCGGTTCGGAATACCATCTTTTCTAAATTTGCTTGGGAATGGGTAATGCAGGGCAATACTCCTAGAAAAAAACGTTGCCTTAGCACAAAGAAGACAGATCAAAATTGCCTCCTTTCTGATAACAACGACTCAAATACTTGAAAATTACCATATTTTTAAAAAAAATTGAGGTTTCGTACCCAAAGGGTAAAACGGGATCTTATACTAAGACTCCGCTGTCCGTCTATCTGTCCGTCTTTCACCAGGCTGTATTTCATTAACCGTGATAGTTAGACAGATGAAATTTTCACAGATGATGATTTTGATACATATACAAGGTGGCTATATTACAACAAACATGATTTTTTTGCTCGTATTTATAGATAATGGAACCCTTCGTCCGCGAGTCCAACTCGCACAGCGATATTAAGTATGTAGTATCGGGTCAATCTGATTTAACGCACAGGTAGGTTCTTAGGTACCTATACAATTTAGTAAAAAACGGTTAACTGTTATGTCGACCACCTTGACATACATTTTAGGAGATTTACAATTTACAATAACTTTTCTTATCCTACTACAAAATTGGAAAAAAATATACTTTCCCGTACCAAACCGCCGCGCCGGCTAGCCGACATCAGCTAACAGGAGTTGTGTTTTTGTTTTTACCCGACTGCCAAGTCGAGGGATATTTAAATTTGATCTTGGTACCATAGTAAAAGTCACTATTTGAGCAGAAGGATCATCTCATTAAGAAGTTTACTGATAAATAAGGACCTCATTAATTGAAAAGTCATTTTAGATACACATTTATTCTGCATGTTTAAAAGCACTGGACTGATTTTTAAAACAACAACTTAAATAAGAAATGCTTAAATATAGGGTTTGTTAGCCGAGTAATGACAATACCTTCGTACAAATGGTTAAATACAATATTAAATAGCTTTTTGTAACGGTTTAAGAGTCAAAAAGAAATCCGATCAGAACGATAAATAATAATAATCCTATTACACAAAGAACGAAAACAAATACCTACAACAGTTTAAAGCGAAAATCTCACTGCAAACTGCTACAGCGGCAAGTGCAAAATTAGAATCGACCCTCCGTAAGTAGGGTAATACATTCCACCCTTCCGACATGTGTGGAGAACGTAAATCATGGTGCACACCTGTAAGCCAGATTGGCTAGATAAAGAAATTTAATATACGCTCTCGATGCATAAAACTGATTTACGATTTACGGCGAGAGTATGCACTTGGATTTATTTAAAGATTGGAACCGAGGATGGGTGATGAAATGCTGACTGATCAATAAGTTGAGAGCAGTTCTTTTGTTTTTTACTGCGGGCCTGCGGCATATCTGGAATTTAGGACGTTTTTACTAGGATTCAAATCTGCATATAGAATAAAAGGTACGCTCAACAAAACTCAGAAAACATTAAAACAAAACAATATTATATTCTTTTAAACTTTCATGGTCACTAACATTAGAATAGTTTGTTACGGGATTGCTACCATGTAATGCATGCAATTAAAACAATATTAGATTGCTTTTGCGGGAAAATTCATATCTAATATAATTTTACATTTTGAGTGTACAATTTTGTTGGTTTGTCTTTGAAAAAATCTTGTTTTAACTAGACATAAATTGCGATATTTGTTTTGTAACAATAACGGGGGTTTTTTTTTTCTAGGACAGTATCGGGTACTTTATTATTTTTAAAGAATCTATTCCTTTTTTATTCTTTAGAATTTTATTTCATTATTAGTTATATTTCATAGAACTGCTTCTTACAAATTATTTTCACAATATTTAATAACTGCTAAACTTTTACAGATGATAAAATAAAGACACTTCTCTTAGTAAAGATCCAAGAAACACAATAACAAGTTCCGAGAAAGCTTTATTTCTTCGACAATTAAATATTTCCTGTGTATTTTCTACAGTATTAATAATTCTATTTTTATTGTTTCAGGTGTCGAAGAAACAGTGTTTGTGCAAAAAAATGTTGTGACACAGATTGTGCCTACATGAAAAGGGTTTACGAAAATGTGTTTGCTAAAGAATTTCGAAGATGCAACAAGAAATAGGACCTTTCTGTTCATGATAGTGCTACTGTCGCTCAAACTGTGTACCCCTCAGGATTTGAACGAAGAGTTTTCAAACGAGGATAGTATAGAGCCGGATTCAAGTATGGTGTCAGTGAAACCAGTGAAGTTTCCAAGGGAAGTAGGCGCGGGCCCTTGTAGGCTTAGCGAACTGTTGTGTGACACGGGCCAGTGTATATCGTTGGACAAGTATTGTAATGGGGAGGACGACTGCGGGGATAAAAGTGACGAGCCCAAATCTTGTACACGTAAGTACTCCCTATTTTTACCTGTTTACCTTTCTGAAAATAGTATTTGATAGAACAATATTACTCTTCTAAAATCATACAAAACGCCCAACGCACAGGCCTCACCTCAACTATAAGGTGGTTTGGGCAATACTTAACTACGCGGGCCCAGTGCGGATTGGTGGAGGGGTGTTGTAAGGCCAGTGACTAAACCTTACTGTCAGATGTTATCAAGCTGCCTTAGGGCCTCTGACTAGGCTTCACGAAAAATATCAAGCGATATTGGCCGGGACCAACTTTTAACGTGCCTTCCGAAGCACGGAGATGCTCGTGATAAATGCCACTAAATATGGTCGGAATGGTCACCCATCCACTCACGACCGTTGGTTGGTTGCTTTAGTGATCGATACCAAAGCGGTGCCGCCACTGAGCTACGAGCACTTCCTATCTTAGAATATACTAGTTAAATGTCCGAATAATGTAGGGTCAATGAACTTGGAAGCTCAACGTCTAGAGAACGTGAAGTTCAATCATGTCCCTCGAAAACTCTTTTCGGTCCTTGAAGCGCATTTTAATGTGTCCCCTCTTTTTGGTTTGCTGACATCTGTCACAAAAGAAAAGGTACTCAAGGGTTACTGCGTTTAGAGCCCTAAAATGAGCGGAACTAATGTTTAATTTTTAAGAATAAAAAAAAGCAATGTTCTTACGTTTTTCCCACACAACGTGTGACGCTATAAAAAATATAAATGTTTTAAAAATATATATTTCAAAGTGTTAGTTACCGTTAGTAAATAATTTGTTAACAATCACACGAATAACTTAACCTAAAATTAAGCAAAGCTTGTACACAATATAACTTTTATTGTTACGCAGTCTCGTGTGACTGCTGTACCTACGTACCTCCAATAAGTAAAAGTAGTTTAAACAAACGAGTTAGGAGGGGAAAAATAGAGGACTTAACACTTAAAATTGTGAAATAAAATAAGTTTAATAAAAAACTAAAAACCGACTTCAAAATGAAACTAAAAAGCGAAAAATAATATTGACTAAAACATACCTAATCAGTTCTTTTTGGAGTCGGTGCTGCCAGCCATCGAGAGTTAAAATGTGTTCATTCGCACCGACTCCAAAAAGAACTGATTAGGTATGTTTTTGTCAATATTATTTTTCGCTTTTTAGTTTCATTTTGAAGTCGGTTTTTAGTTTTTTATTAAACTTATTTTATTTCACAATTTTAAGTGTTAAGTCCTCTATTTTTCCCCTCCTAACTCGTCTTAAGGAAAGGGTTTTTCTACACTCCAACCAGAACGGCGGCTATTTTGGTGTCGTAACCATAGGATAAGGTCTTGCGTTAAATACCAAGTCAATATAAGAAAGAAACTTTTACATTTTTTTTCGTTACTGGGTGTGCGGGTAGGCCCCCAGTAAATAAAAATTGGCAGTCTGGTACCTCATAAGCTCCACGTCTGCTCAACACACTGCGAAATACGTTCTGTCGACAAATTGCAGTATTATCTTCTAACTCCTATCCGTTAAGGAGTTCTGTGGCTTCCATCATCAGGTCAGCAACATGACATGATAATTACCAGACCCAAAAATCAGCATTGAGTCAGAAAATATATGCAAAACATTATGGGTGCCTATAAAAATTGAGGGTTGCCCTCGATTGCCCAGGGATCCCATCATCAGAATCTGACTTGGTGTAAATAGGACCACCTCGGGAGTATACCCTATCAAACTAAAGAAAAAATTTTGAAATCGGTCCATAATTGACGGCGTAATCGCGTAACATACATACAAAAAAAAAAAAAAAAACAACGTTCAGACGAATTGAGAACCTCCTCCTTTTTTTTGAAGTCGGTTAAAAAGTTTTCATTTATGAACATCTTATCCTATTATCAATTAAGTTAAACTATCGAATAAAATCGTCACTACTCGATAGTTTAATGGCCACACATTGAAGCGTCGCATGGCAGCCGAGTGGCTGTGTCAGCGGTGGACTTGGCTTCCGCCCACTTTTATGTAATATTCATCCCTGGAGTTATGCCGGGCCCCGGCCAAAACATATTAGACTCCATGTTTATGGATTTTACGTAATACAGAGGGGAACTATGGGTTTGCGGGTAGATTTGACGAGATCGTTAGGACGGGTTTAAAGCAGTCAGCAAAAAGACTCGTTATTTTTATGCAGGGGGCTAACCATGTCCTCTTTTATCAGTATCCTTCCAAACTAAGTATATTAAGTGAGTTAAACTTGAAAACAACACTACAGAAGTACGCATATAAAGAACAAGAGGAGGAGATATGTTTTTAAATTCTTCACTTTATTAAAATGTATCTTAATTTATTGATTAAATTTAATTGTACAGATTAAAAAAAACGTTTAATAAGTGAATTTAATTAAATGGGCATCCTCTACCAGTCGACCATTAGGCCAAAAATAGATGTTTTGTGTTGATGCGTTAATAATGTTTAATAATTAATTGTAATCGAAAAAGATTATCTTTGACGATGCTAAAAATATTGTTTTAGACGTTGTGAGAATACGCCTAAAGTGACGATGAATAGTTTACTATCATTTGTTTTAATTATGTCACTGTTTATATATCGAAGTCATATTTTGTTCTCAAATTGGTATTCAACGAACAAGTTACATCAGTGACTAAATTCATGGAACAGATTTCTTGAACTGCCATAGCACTCCACAAAACTACTTAGTAAAGCTACCATTCATTCCTTACAACGTCCAAGTGAATGCGTCTAGCCGTCAACAAACCGTTTACTGAAGGACCTAAGCATCCTTTGAACAAAAACTGGCTTCAATTCAGGCTCGGCATTACTTCAGTTAAGCTGGTGCTGGGAACATTTTTGCAATATATCGATAGTATATCGATTGAAACTGTACAACAAAACTGTTATACAAATTTAGTATAACAAAGTATTTTTTATTTCAGATGAATTATTAGTAAGTAAGCAATTTGATCGGTTATGCTAACAACAGTTTGTTTTATTACCGACGGTATAATTACACAATTTAAATCTGCCCTTATAGTATAAATATAACTTAACATTAATCGATAATTTAATCATTATACTAACTTAAACGATTTCCTATTCTAAAGCAAGTGTGTGAAAAGATATAAGACAAGTAAAAATTACAAACCATTAGATCGATGATATTACCACAAATATGACTACAACACTAAGCCATACTATTTCGGTAGCCATAAATACGTTTTTACGCTAGAAATGCGCGGAACGATAATTGTCTTACACAAAAGAGCCAAGGATGTCCTTACAAAGGGAATTGAAAGAACTAGATTACTCACAGCGTTCACAGTTCCTTTTTGGGGCAAAAAAGACCTTGTTCCGTCAGCTCGCATAGGGTAGATGGGCCGTTTTGACCATTGCATGGTCTTACTTAAGTCAGTAAACGGATTCGTCGTAAACCCTTAGATTAAATAAAGTTCTGGTTACTTAGGTAATTACTTAGTAAATCATATTAGATTTTACAAAAATGAAATGAAATGTTTTTTTTTTGAGTATATAGATCCTCTTCCGGGCACTTATACACGTCTCAAAATATAACAGCCCTACCACCGCTTCGGGACTACATATCAGTTGGTGATGAGAAGAAAGTAGATTACGGGCATTTACGGGTCTTGCGTTGGCAGTTAAAAAAAATATGTAAATTTTCCTTTAACCTTTCATTTTTTAATCAAAACTAGATATTTTTGGATGTTGTTAGTTGGTTTATGTAAATGCAACATCTTCCTATTTTTATTAAGTGGAATATAAATTTTAGGTTATTTGATTTATGTATTAGAATGTCTACATGACACAAATTAGGTTTTATGTAAATTAAACTTAGTAGAATTAAAAAGTCTTTGAGTATCAACATTAAAAAATTTTTCCTGAGTTCTTAAAGTGACCATAGAATAATTTAACCAGTACTCATTATAAAGATCTTCCTTGAACAAACTGCGTCAAAATATTTGAGTTTTATCTATCCTTAATATCCATGCTAGATAACATATCATTTTAATATAAAAATTCATATAACAGACGGGCATATTAAACTGAGAATAGCTTGAATCGTAGCCAATTATATACAACTGGATTCAATTATTCATAAAATAGTAGGTACGAATGTTTAAGATAGTTGAATTGAATTGAATTATCGATTGTTTTAGTGTTATGGCCGTCTAAATTGGTTTTCAATAAAGAGTGTCTATAAATCTATTTAAATCGCAGAAAATATTATGTTACAATCGCAAAAAAGTGGGATAACTTATTTTCCACCAGTTTACTGCTACATTCAAACACCGTCAAACGGACCCCGTATAACTCCATATAGACATCGGAAATTCTAAATGGCACTCAAATATTCAGGAGAACAATTAACGTCTTTAATTACGGCGGTGAAACGAGCTTGCCTTTATCGCGCCACGTAGGTGGTCATTAACCCGAAATATAGCTTCAATTAACAAAAAAACCCACGAGCCATTTAATTATTAATTAAACGAACTTACCTTAAGTGAAGTTCTATTATAATTGTACGAACTGCACAGTCTCGAAATGATATAGATTACTAATGTAGTATTCGCATCCTGCAGCCTCAAACCACGAGAGTCCAGAGCACTATCTAGTTTTTGAACGAAGAAAAAATAATACAATATCAATTCCTGAACGTCTTCAACCAATCAGCGCCCTCGGCCGGACCTGTCATTAAGTTTAGAGCAATTAAGAAATAATTAGTTAGGTACTTAACACAAGTTTAATCAAAATAGTTTGTTTTTGTTGATTATTATTTCACGATTACTAATGTTTGGGCCATGTCAAAGTGACGGGGTGGGCGGGTTAGTATATCATTTCGAGACTGTGCAGTTCGTACAATTATAATAGAACTTCACTTAAGGTAAGTTCGTTTAATTAATAATTGTACTTCACTGCACAGTCTCTCATGATATAGATTACTAATGTAGATGTTTAGAGTTGTCGTGAAATAATAAGATGATAATAACGATTACAATCATTATTTATGTTAGGAAAATCTTGTGTTCATTTTCATTAATATACCTTATACTTAAGTCAGTTATTATCAATTAGACTTAAAAATCAATCCTTACAGGAACAGTAAAAATGAGCATTTCTATGAAGTAATTAACAAAAACAAATTATTTTATTAATTGGTTATACAATCAATCACATTATCAAAAAAAATTTTTTTTTTTTTTTTTTAGACAATCATATGACTCTATTTGTCATAAAATTTTGCTAAACTCACACACAATAATTTGCAGCCGAAATGGCATGTCTTATAATATGAGCTGTGAATATAGAATTTATAATGCCCCTTATTTAAAATGTAATTTTTTAATCATCAAATAATTATTTGTAATGTAACTTTGTAATAAGTATGTTTTTTTTTTTTAAAACAGTTATTGTCATGTTTAATTAAGGCATTAAGGTTTTCTGCTGGGCATTTTTGGGGTCTTTCTTGGAAAAAAGGTACTGTTAGAAGAAGTTGGCTGGAACCCATATCTTATATCTTTATTAAATCTGGCATTTTAACTAATATCTGAAAGAGGAGATGATGTGATATTGTTTTTACTCTCTAGCCTATTAGGCTAGTTGACACCACCAATTAATTGATATACTTTTTATGCGCTGTCAAAACGCACCTTTGTCCTAATATTTGTAATGCGATTAGCAAGCTATGTCATCAGCCGGACAACTGCTTGACTTCTTGATTTTGAAGCAAACAAAAAAAAATGATTTTGATTATGTACCAGGTTTTCGGGCGTAATAAGTGTAAATAAGGTGTCATATTAATAAATAATGTTTTAGAATTATTTATGATTGGTGTCCTTATCTCAAAATTTTCGAGGGTTAATTAATTTTAATTTGATTACAATATTAGTACCATTGTTTAAAGTACGTATCATACTGTATGGCGGTGCTGTACGATTGTGACATCAGTATTATTTCGTAGGTTTTTTATTTTTATTTTTTATATGTAATATATCTATTCGTAAACCGTAACAGTGTCGCGACAACCAGGCTAAAACGGTTTTGGAACGTTGGGTTACTGGAAAAAGATTTAATTTAATTTTAAAAAGATTTAAAACAAATCAGTATTTATTAAATTTTTGAATACCCAATACCATCGTTGAGCTTGCCATTAGGGTACCACCACTGTGTTTTCTGATTGTTTAGTGATAATTTTTCGTAACATATTGAAGAAACATAGAAAAAACAAAATATACTGAGATCGAGGAACTGTAAACGCATTTATCTTATATGCATCCCAATCGCCTTTCCAAGATTGAATATCTTGACAATGACATTTAGCGTTAGCTTAGCTGGGAACTAGGATTAAGAAATGGATTTGTTTCTGGTGAACCAAAAGTATCTGTGATGTTTTAAAATAATTGTCACTATACAATTTCTAAGTGTTTTCTTCTGAATTCCTTGTCCTTCCTTCCTTGTTAAATAAGATGTAAATAAGATAAAAATATTTTGTGGTGTCACCATTTTAATATTTTTAGCATTACAATTCAGATGGTTGACTGTAGACTGCCTCCCACCTGGTAATGATGAATCAAAATAAATTCATTTTTGAAATTGTTTTAAATGTATGATTTCATTGTTAGTTTTTTTTTTTTTTTTTTTTTAAATGTTGTCAGACCACCACAGTACAACTTATTTAACACTATTGGAAATGTTAATATATTGTTGTATACTTAAAACTCTTGTCTCTAATTTTCTTTTGTGTATATCCAACCATATTCCACGGCTAGGCAGGCTAAGATAAGAAGATCTTGCAGATGTGCAAAGGGTTTTATTTTGTATAAATTAATATAAAGAAATTTCCTAATTTCAGTTTTGATTTACATATTTTATCCTTTGGAAGTGACAGTTGAAAATTTTCAAAATCAAAAAACAGCCCTTTGAATTTTACTGATTTATGTGAAAATCAAGACTGGTCAGTATTATAATAAATTTTAGATTATACACACTGTTTTAAAATTATTTTCAATGAAAATTATTATTATTTTATATCGTCTAATATAATATAGTTATGGGAATACCTTGAGATCTCAGCCACTAAGCAACTGGTTTCATAAGTTTAATGAAAACTGGGAGCTGTGTCAAGGCCAAAATAATTAACATGAAATTCATACATTTTGACTTTCACATGCGAAGGTATTTTATGATTAGCATGAATAGGCAAAGAAAAAGTCTTAAAAAAGAAATTATTATATCTCTAGTGGCTAAATAACAACTAGGTGTAATCAGTTTTAGAACTGTTTACACTTTAATTTAAAATGTTCTGTCACAAGGGACTTATTCAAGTTCTATAAATTTAAAATAAATTTGCCTTCAGGTTTAGGAACAGTAATTATTTGAAAAAATATTGTCTTTCGGCATGGTTTACAACTAATAATTTCACCTCTATCTAGTCTATTTATAGTTTATCTAGTTATAGGTTTCAGTATAAAACATCAATTTCCTTAAAATTTCTACAGCAGAAAATTTATTATTCTTTGAATTATGAGATCGGGTTGGTTTACAGCTACATGGATCATATAAAGAGAGATTCTGCTTAGTAGTATCCTTTGATTTTGTAATTGGCCACAAAAAATCTTGGCAGTTGTACAAAGTATGTACATAATTAGAATTTAGCTAATGGCATATTTTCTATCACTCGCAAATGATCAGGGAATTGCACTTTTGTCGCGACCCACATTTGGGGCAGTGACATAAGGTGAATGTCACCATACATATGCATCGCTACAATAAAGCAGTGTTCCATAAAAAACCATGCGTTTAACTTAGGGGTTTTATTTAAATATTTTAGATATCTCTTGGGCATTGAGAGTTTAAATGATTTATGTAAGAAAATTTTTGTTAAAGTTTATACTGCCATCAAGTCTCGCCCGTTGTTCATTATAGTGGCAAACACATAGTTAACGAGCAGCATCACTTATTAGCTCTATGCTATCTTTGCTACTCACACTGGAATTACACAGAAAATTTAACTCCGAAAACAGTACTACCTCGCCTCAAGCCTATGACTAGGCTTCACAACCAGTATCAACTGATATTGGCCAGGGCCAACTATCTTTTGAAGCACGGAGAT
Organism: Anania fuscalis; assembly: GCA_950371115.1. Lineage (NCBI taxonomy): Eukaryota > Metazoa > Arthropoda > Insecta > Lepidoptera > Crambidae > Anania > Anania fuscalis. The sequence continues at coordinate 10,518,372 of OX493335.1, read as the reverse complement.
GCTCGTGATAAAAATATCACAAATATGATCGGAATGGTCACCCAGCCACTCACAACCACGATGTAGGTTGCTTAACTTATGTAATCGATACCAAGGAGCTGCCGCCGCTGAGCTACGGCACCCTTTTATAGCCTCTATGCTCGATGCAGCCTGTGCCTCAAGGTTCAGCTTTGGTGCATCAATAGGTAGATAAACAGTTTTTACATGCTTGGCCACAGTTCACGGCCATAAATGGTTACAGTAAAATTGCCCAATAATTTCAAAACATCGGAATCCACATCTTCAGTTATGACTGAAGATGTTTATTGTATTAAAAAAGAGAAACAAGGATCTACCCATACAGTAGAACGCAGGTTTAGTAGGACTTAATATTTGTTGTATTTAAAAAAGAGAAAAACAAGGATCTACCCATACAGTAGAACGCAGGTTTGGTAGGACTTAATATTATTTTGTTGTATTAAAAAAGGGAAAACAAGGATCTACCCATACAGTAGAACGCAGGTTTAGTAGGCCTTAATATTATTTTGTTGTATTAAAAAAAAGGGAAAACAAGGATCTACCCATACAGTAGAACGCAGGTTTAGTAGGCCTTAGTATTATTTTGTTGTATTAAAAAAGGGGAAAACAAGGATCTACCCATACAGTAGAACGCATGTTTAGTAGGACTTAATATTTATTAAGTGTGGGATTGACAAGAAAACCAGGGAACTACACAACTTTGTAGCACGCCATGCTTGTCGTTAGTTGGGAATTACTCTACTTAGTAAGTCGCCAATAATTATCCCATAGTTAATCACTTACCTGTAGATTCCTCGGTTAACAATTGGAAATTAGATTTCTTTAACTCTGTGATGAGCAGGCGATGAAAGTAACCTCGAACGAAATCTTGTTTATGTTTTGGTTCTTGTGCGAACCGGCGTGTGGGATTGACAAGAAAACCAGGGAACTACTCAACTTTGTAGCACGCCATGCTTGTCGTTAGTTGGGAATTACTCTACTTAGTAAGTCGCCAATAATTATCCCGTAGTTAATCACTTACCTGTAGATTCCTCGGTTAACAATTGGAAATTAGATTACTTTAACTCTGTGATGAGCAGGCGATGAAAGTAACTTCGAACGAAATCTTGTTTATGTTTTGGTTCTTGTGCGAACCGGCGTAGAAGTGTTAGCGACGTAAACGAAGCGACTGTTGTGTTTTCCTGGTGGAATGTTATCTAGACCTCACTTTAAGATTATTTTTGATCTTCCTTAACTTTGTCAACAGTTTTTCTACAGATTTCTTGGGTTCTTTACCCATTTTTTAAGTAATTTTAACAATAAAATTTTTTAAAACGCAGTTTACTAGGCTGCACGAAAACGAGAATGACAGGTCCGGCCGAGGGCGCTGATTGGTTGAAGACGTTCAGGAATTGATATTGTATTATTTTTTCTTCGTTCAAAAACTAGATAGTGCTCTGGACTCTCGTGGTTTGAGGCTGCAGGATGCGAATACTACATTAGTAATCTATATCATGAGAGACTGTGCAGTGAAGTACAATAAGGTGTTAAGTTTACCGTAGCCGCGTTTACGGAATGGGTGGGAGTTTTCACGAATATTCACACATGGAGAAAATGTGTCAGGTTACAGGTTTGAATCCCGCAAAACGCAAATGTTTGTGTGATGAGTACCTGTCTCATAAATGATTATACCTAAATGCATAAAAGTATGTTTATCCGTTACTAGACTATTGCTATCGGTTTGATTTTTAGAACTAATTATTTGGATCTAAAAGTTTTCAAAAATCAAATTGACTTTTAACAGTATTTTTTATGAATTATGAAAAAGCATACCGATAATGTTTTAAAATTAGGTAGGTATCGAGGGTCAAAATTAAAAAAAAACAAAAGTGTTATTAAGCCTTCTTATATTTGTAATGGGTACAAACTCGAAAAAAATAAGTTGACTCATCATGGTCTGGGCACTGGATTCGCGGCAGGACGTTCTTTCGTTGCGTACCTACATGTCGCAGTCGGATTGCATAATTCGCCGTTTTACAAACCAACTAGCTGCAAAGAGGCGTTTTGCAATAGGGCAGATCGAGGATACGGCGGATAGCGTAACGCCGTAATGAAAGTTCGCCGCATTGAATACGAGCTTTCACGTTATTCAATACGTCTATGCGTTTTATAATTCGGCGCCGCCGCATTGACAGTTTATAGTACTAATTTCAACACTCGTGGCGTTGCTAGTCAAAACAACAAACATAGCGTCGAACAGAGAGAGAAGTGAGAGTGCATAAAAGTGGACTAAATAGTGGTTAACATAACGAAAATATTGTAAATGATTGTGCAGCTAAATAATTTATATTCGTCGCAATATTGAACTGTAAAAAGCTGTTAATAAAATAACTAGATTTACAGGTTATAATAATGCACGATAAAACCATTACGTTGCTTTAGATAATGGTGTATGGCGGAATATTGGGCAATTATTGGTGTAATAAATGACGTTATGTTAAGAAAAAACCCGTAACACTACAAAATGCGAATTGTACAATGCGGCTAAACGTGAGACGTCATATCGCAGAACACACCGTAATATCAATCCGCCGTATTGTAAAACGCCTCCGTTTTGTAAAACAGCTAGTTGGTTTGTATAACGGCGAATTATGCAATCCGACTGCGACATACACATTACATTGTTGACAGTGTCGGGAAGTTCATCTGACACTGGGTACTTTTATTATTAACATAAATCATTGCCTTCAGTTTGGTTACAATAATTAGGTGACTTTAAAATCACAATAGGGTGCGTAAAACTGTTAAAATATAAAATAAAACAATTACGAATTCAATTTGTATTTTTATTTTTTAAATTGAGTTATTTGAAATTTTAAGCCCACATAGATAATAATCTGTTACTATTTCAAATACAGTTTTATTTCATTCCACTTTTGCTCTATAGTCTACGCAACCGAAGTAGCGGTTAAAATTTATTAGGTGCCATATTTTTCTGGTCTAAAACCAAGTATTTCTTATTAAACACATTATGTTCATTACAGTTTTCTTATAAACGTGACTTGGAAGTTCAATATTCATCTGTTATAATATCCATTTGCAAATAGCTTTCTATTATTATCGGCCGATATGGCAAATTGATTTCTCGGACGACCTTATTTCAAGCCTGTTCAAATATACAAATTCTAATTTTATACCTGGCTTTTACGAACGGATTGGAACACTATTAACAACGTTGGAAATAGATTGATACCGACTCTTTAGTAAATAGCATATCGTTTACAGTTTACAGTTAAGGCTCTTAATATTATCTAAATGGAACAATATAACGAAGCAAATATTAAAAAATCTTACGTGTGTGGCATAAGTTTTACTAACAAATTAATGATTGAATATTTCTTACGAAAGACTTTTTAGCCTTTTTTTATTCAATAAAGCAGTAGCACCTACCTACACTTCCAAAATTAGGTAAATCGTTACTAGCCTCAAATAAATTATAATTCAATAATTATTAATAGATCACACAGGATATGTAATTTGATCTCATAATATATCACTAAGACCTTAAGCAATCACTGATAGATTACTGGATAGAACCAGATAATCCGTCTCGTCAGCGGTTGTCATTGGTAATCTTGCGGTATAAACATGGTTAGATAACATCTCTACAGGCTGAGTTTATAACTTGCATAAATCCAAAATAAACATAGGAACCTTTTTAGAAATATTTTTTTATTTGTGACGGAAATTGTGATTTCGCGAAAATAAGATCCTAACTACTAACTTAGAGAAAATGACGGTTCGTTTCTAATAATGCTTTTTGAAAAATGACGTAGTTAACTAAAAAAAAAATATAATTGTTATTGAACATAATGCTGTTTTATTTTCTTTTTCATCATCATTTTCATCACCAGCCTATATTAATCCACTGCTGGACACAGGCCTCTCCAAAAGGAGTATTTTGCCATAATCGCCACGCTTGGCAGGCGGGTTGGCGATCGCAGTTTGGCCAATGGTGGAAAGGAGACGCTGCTGCCCGTCTTCTTGTGTCGGTTCTCCCGTACTCCCCTCTTACGACACCCATAGAAAGAGAAGGGGTGGTGCTATTCTTTTAACGTGCCGGCACCACACGACACAATTTTCTTTTTACTTCATACTAATAAAACAATGTCGTAATTAGATGTCTTAAAAAAGTTGAGATACTCCTCCATTTTTAAAGTCACCTGAAAACAAGACTTCTTACCTAAGCACCTACCCACCTACCTTTAAATTTGACAAAACAGTACGTATTTTATCTTCATTAAGTACTCGTATGACAAACAATTTTAATTTATATGTTGGTGAAAGAATATTACTCAGAAGAAGACAACCAGATTAAACAACGTTTGAGGAACTGGGCTTAAATGGACGCCAGTCTAATCTACATATCTTACTCAAAAATGGGGGAATCCTCAAAACGCCGGAACTTTTGTCTCCATTCGACTTCAGGAGAACAATTCCTCAGTACGGAGAAAACTTTGGCGGGTCCTAATAGCGTCCTCACTAAGATGTCTCAATTACGTTCGCTTAAGCAAACACTTAGGTTCGCGCCGTTTGCGAGGGCCGTTTTCCCAGTCTTTTGTATTGCTTTTAATCTATCATTTAATTAGTATAATAGTTATCGAGAAAAAGTATTCTTTCGAAGAAAATAAACTATACTTACTGACAATGTGGACAATTTTATAACCAATCCTACTATGGATTTTTCATGATGTAAATACAGTTGTAAAATGTAGTACATTTTGTGATAACATTTTCAAAAAAACAAAATGTCTTGATTTAGAGTTTGCTGAAAAATAACTGAATTTTATCGAAATAATTAGTTTTCATTAGCAAAAATCTCTGCGTTGACTTAAAAATTAAGCCAAAGAGGAAAAAAATTATAATTTCACCGAAAAATTTACACAAAAAATAAACATATCTCATGAGCTAAGTTTCAGCTAATTTCGTTCAATCCCTAAAACTTGATTTAACAGACATATTAACTACATTTCACATCTACAAATTAGTAGAATTTCAAGCAAAATACTCTCATTGGAAGCTTACAATGGAATTTGATATTTCTGCTTTAGATATCATTATTTAAATCGGACAGATTGACATCTGTTTATTAACTAAAGTAGTCCTTTGAGTCAGTTCAATTGAAATTCAACTTAAATTCACGATTGTATAATAAGTTTGAAGCTCTAGTTTTGATACACAAGTCAAAAAGTTAAATTATTATTTAAGTCAAGGCAGAGAATATATTATTATACCACGTAGTCAAGGCATATTTTTTTCTAAATGTTTTTATTTATTTTTACTTTATTACCTACACTATGTTACGCAGTAAACAATGACAACTACCTCATATTTAATTTATGTTTAATCTGATCAATGTACCAGTAAACCAATTGTTATCAAGCCTTTCCCGTTTTCAGGCTGGGCAAAAGCCTCAATTAATTTTTTTCTCGTATATTAATATGTTAATGTCGGCGGTTGGTGTTTGTCAAACTTTGAAAATCGTCATGCCATTGCTTTGAGGTCTACTCTTCTTCTCCGAGGACTTTTGTTAATATGCAGCCAGTGCATGACGAGTCTAGTCCAATTTATAGAACACATCCTGTGTAAATGACCTATTCCCACTTTGGCTTTAGTTCAAACTAGTACGTTGTTGACCAAAAGTCAGAAACAGTTTAGATTTGAGGTATGCTGAAAGTTTAAAAGTAGATCATTTAGCAACTCTTTTAAATCGATTAAGAACCGGAATTTTAGACGAGGGGGGATAAAGCTGTCAAGCTAAAGGAGCTACAATTTGTTGGTCGAAAATGTACGAAATGCGATTTGCTTTAGAACCTCGCAACTCAAAAAAATACATTTTATTGTTTTCATCCGCCTATTTAAAAACTTTTCATAACCATATACAAACGACGGTTAGCTTCTCTAACTTCTGCATATAGCTTACTATATTACTGTTGTATACATATTATTTTTACCGGTATTTTATTGTCTAAATTGGTTTCGTCTTTTAAATATCGTGGCTATTATGTACAAGTGAAATACAATAATAAAAATAAAAACATAAATGAACAATACCATTTTGCGGCGCCTGAACAGAACTGAACACTCGTCTTATGGCTTGTAATGTGCTGACAGGGCAGACAAAAGCATTTTTTTAAAAAGCCTGTAGAAATATGGCCGATCCCCATTGTGCTCGCCGCTTTATTCGGATCTTTTTACTTCTCATTTCCTAATTTCAGTGTTGAAAGGATTAACAATAGTACAGGTACCGTGCGGTTATTTATCATGACTCGCAAAATTTAGGATGGCTTTGTTTTGTTTAAATTTCTTTAGTATTTTATGAAGGTATACAAGGATAAAAAAAATGCTTCAGAAACTTTTCATAAAATGCATTTCAGATTGTTTTGTAATTTTTTACTACCAATTACTATGTGAACATTGAAATGCCTATTTTTTTTTTTGTAAATTTTAATATTTCACATGCCTTTATCGAGTGTCTGATGTAGTCGTTCACGATTTTCACTGCAAAGCTAGAAGATCCAACATTCTAATCCCGAAAGAGGCAAATATTTTTTTGTTAAACAACTCTATCATTTTGTACCTGATTCATGGATGTTTCTTATATGTTTAATACGTTATTCGTCGCCACAGTACAAGCTTTGCTTATTTCGGGTCAGATAATTGGTGTGATTAGTGGTACAATTGTTTGTTTATTTATTTGTCGACCAATAAACCTAAGCATTTCTAGAATAATTATATTTTGAAACCTATAACCCTTTTTTTAGTTTATCAATTTTCCCTTTACTTTAATATAATCTGAAAGTAATGAAAATTAAAGAAGAGCTTCTGCACGTACGTCATCAAACGTATTCCCGCTGTTCTTACATTATTTTTGACAAGTTTTTTTTTTATAGCCTGCAATAGAACGTACATGGGCGATGTGGGTCGCACATACGAGCTGGAGGTTCGGAGACCGAGGGAGGATCATCTACCCTTCGTATGTCACCTCAACTTCACCGCCACGGGAGGCAACTACGGTGATATTATACAGGTACCTAGTTAGACTAGTTTGACAGTTTTTTTTTAGATGGATTCTGTAGGTAGTTAGAGAAAACATAAACTGTAAATTAAATTACATTAAATCTGCCTCCGCCTATGTTTAGCAGAAGATTTAAACAGGCTGATAATAATGATAATAGGGATATAGACTAACTTTTTTCTTCGTTTAACAGTAGATTAATTATTATCTAAAAGTATGAGACAATTTTAGTTTCTTTCTTTATTTAATTAAAATATTAAAGAGATTAATATATTGATTTGAAATTTCGCATGGCTTTACTCCTAGGTACAATGATTATTACTTAGACGTGACGTCACGAGCCCCCCCTCTCCCGAACTTTGACGTGCTTTATCTTTGTAATTTTTTTGGTTGATTGACAATAGAAAAGTAAGGGTCCATTATTTTTTGATAATCTTACTGACGGACTAAATATAACTTCATTTTCTTAACCCAGTCATCATCCCTATAGTGATTACTCCTTGAGTTACTTACGGTAATTTTTAAGTATCTTAAACCCGATTCAGGGGGCCTAGCACTGTATCTTTCGTTCGGTCGTATAAACCTAACAAATTAAAATGCCCAGTCTCATGTGTCCAATCCTTTAGTAAAATAAGACCAACTCAACAAGACGTGTAAAAAATCCGACCGTTTTTAATTGTTCATTTAATGTCAAACCGTGATTTGACAATTTGACGTGATGTTTTAATTTGATCGGATAATAAGATCGACCGAACAATGCGCTTTCGTATTAGGCCTCCTGAACTGTTCGATGACGAAGTGCAAGCGTAAATAACGTGACAATAATGTTAAATGACTATAGTTTCATGTGGTTTTCCCATCGACGACCGTATTGGTACTATGGTGGATACTTGAAATCGTGGTTCTAAACCTTCCATTTTAAATTTTAATTTATCAGATAGCAAAACTTCCTTTTCAATAAAACTTCCTCCTTATGAGAGTCATGATAATAAATGGTATCAGAAAGAGTTTATGGCGACAGAGAAAAAAATACTCAAGTGTCTGTCTTTACAGTATTCTCACGTACACAATATTACAAAACAGAAGTAATATCGTCAAATGCGCTTGTTAAAAATCCTCGCTTGGTTGAATGTACTGAAGTTGTAGGCACTCCACTGCATTAACAATTCATAGTTTGACTACATGAAAGAAACTGTAGGGTACCTTCATTGTCCTCCAATATCGGAATTATTAATATTTTCTGTATGCGCATTCACTTGTTTATTCTTAGTAATCTAAACAGCAATCAAAATATCAGCCGATAAAACGTCTTTGCATGAACATGCCGCTTTGAACCGGCCAATCTGGAAGTCATTAGAAATGATGATTATGATAATGACCTTCCTAACTAAATTTAATTTTTAAAGACCGTCTTTGTTTTATTTTGTGTAAGTCCATATCGCTAATTCATTATTTTTGTTTCAGTTAACATTCGACACATTTACCGTCGGCAAGTTCGTGTCGTTCACCTCTGATGGGTGTCCCGATGGACACATGACTATCGTAGAGCGGAGCCCATCGCCCCCCCTGGGCCAGTGGTGTGGCTCCGCATGGGGGTACACTGTCTACTTTAGCGAGTCTGATTCTATAAATATGACGCTTAGATTAGACAGGCTAAGTCAACAGGTAAGATGTTTGTGATATTATGTCATATTGCTATTTTTTTCTAAAATGTGTGTGTGACAATTTAACAATCTATATCGATATGAAACACTTAGGTAATAAGTATGTCTTTATCAGAACGCTGTCCTTTTACAAAAAAAAGATTGTTCTAATCAGTTCATTTTCACTCTTTTATACTGTATTGAACAAGTCAATACAAGTGTTTGTGCTCATTGGATTAGCCAATGAGCCCAAACACGATTTTACTAGTAGTCGATGGTGAGTCCAACTATCCACCTGGATCATCAGATCATCACGATGGTATCAAATTATTGCAATAATTTTAATCGAAATGTCACACACCTACATAGTTTTAAATCGATCCGTCAGTTACAAACTACTTCTGAGATAAGATTAAATAGATAATGAAGCTAATAAAAGTGTGTTAATAAAACTTAATAAATTACTAATTTTAAACGATCTTAAAGTTTATTTTTACTCAATGACAGCGTTTTCATGTTGACATTCTAAATTATTAATTATAAAATTACTTTTTTACTTAATTTTTTACTTCATTAATTATCCAAAGTATTAAAACAGAAGTATAAAAAAAAACTTTTATTGGACAAAACCTCTGGTACTAAATGGGTTCAAGAAACCCCTAAGTAACTTATAATTATGGAATGCTTTTAGCTCCAGGAACTATTATTTTGTATTGACATACTTTCCGATACTATCTACGGTCTATTTCCATTTTAATGGACATAAAGGTGTAATTACAGTGTCATCGATTTCTTGCTTGAACGAATGAAATGTTCCATAATTTCAATCCAAATGTTAGCCAAGAACAGAACGTAATTTGTTAATAATTGGGAGTCATTACGGATTATAATTTAGGGCACAATTTATTTGCTTGTCTCTTTTTTACTGAAAAACATTAAGGTATGTATATGTTTACGTTTCCGTGTGGCAAATAGATCAATTTGTTAGAAAAAAATTGCCACAAACGCACCAGAATCAGCCCTTAGACGGTTATTAATGAACTACAATAGCCATCTATGTATATTACTTCAATCTTTTATCATATATAGATCTTCAACAATCTTTTATCATACATAGATTTTGTCATTATTTGAAGTAGAAAATAACACTTATGCAAAATTTTTCGAACCGCGTTCGCACTTACTATATTTTGTCTAAACGAGCACGTAGGAACGTCGATCTGTTAATGTACAGACTTGTTAACACCGCCAGACATGTTTAATTACAAGTTTTTGCACGCACCAAAGTTAATCTGTATAAATGAACAACGATATTTATCTTCATTAAGAGTCACTTACTAAGCATCCCTTTGTTTCACTGACGTGACGTAACTAACTACATGTTTTCGCCTGTGACTTGACTAATATTTCACATCACCCCGCTTTTAACGGGTGGCTGAATTTCCTTTATCTACTGTTGGCAGGCGTATTATGTGCACCAAGGGGTGAACTTTCGATCAATTAATTAGACGACGATTACGGACGCTCTCTTGGGAGGCTCAGGATCGGCCTTACCTCACAATTACAATAATGGATGTTATTAGCGGGTAATTCTGTTATTTAATAAAAGGTGCCCGAATAATGGAACAATAAATTATTGCGTAGGAATTTTAACGTTATAGACAAGTCTATGAGTCTCGGTTAATTTGAAAGAAAAGTGTTTGTTTACGAAAGAGTTCTTTTCAATTATATTGCACAGTTTGTGTATTTTATTTAATAAATTTATAAAATTGGACTGGCTTAAAAGAGTTTATGTCCGAAACGTAATTGTCGTCATTCCAACAAAAAACGTAGTTACTGGAGAGCGTTGTATATTGTAGCATTTGCCAATACATTGATAGTGTAAAATCTTACAAAACTGACTAAGATGTAAACGTATTTCACTAGTCATCTTGTGACAGCCCTATTTAATGTAAACTAGATAAAAAGCGTGGACTGATTACCAGGCATAATAAGTGTTAACTTTTAATCAAGATATTTAGAAACGATAATAATTTATTTCATAGTTTAACAAAACTATATACACACTTATGTGTATATTTTATCGAAAACTATCAAAAACACGTAGGCCTACAAGTAGTTGTAGAAGAGTTTCCTATTCACTTCCCGGCTTCATCAGCAGATCAGCACAATGGTGTCAATTATTTGCTGTTTTGTCATCCAAACTTCTGATATTATACAAAGATTAAAATTAATATGTCAGAAAGAAGTAGGATCAACAAATTAAACAACACATCCTAGATTTGATAACATTGTTTCAAGTGAAGCTATTAAAAGTGTGTTAAAAAATTCTGACAGCCCTGTTGGTTTCAGGGTGTTGGATACAATTTCGACTTCAAGTTGGCTTACAAGTTCCTAAGGCGGAGCGAGGCACGGTTGCGGTATGGTAACGCGACTGTCGGGGCTTGGAGGGGGGAGAGAGTGCCAGGGACGTATTGCGACCGCATACTGAGTGACTGCGACCTCCGCGCTTGCCGGATCCAATCGCCAAACTTCCCTGGAGTGTACCCGAGGAACGCAACTTGTACATACCGCATCGAGCATACTAAGGTGAGACAACAAAGATTGTGGCGACATTTTAAGTCGGAACATAGAAAAACGTCGGACGCTACGAAACATTTATTCAAGTAGTTTTATCGATGAGTCTTTTAGACTGACGCAGGCTTTTCAGCTCATGAATGTAGATCCTACTGTCAAAGAAACAAATAAATCGCTTATATAATCATAAATAATAAATATGCTTTTTACAAAATATCAACTGTAGGTTACGATAAAAAGACACAAAAAAAATAGTTTCGATTACACGCTTTATAAATTGCATAAGTAAAATAACATTTTTTAATGTGGACACTCAACTTTAAATTTACTTGAATCGTAAATTGTTTAATATATATTAATATTAATAAATAATTTGTCGAAATAAAGAAAAAAAAAATACTTTATGCCAATTATTTCCATACAATAAATAATATGCAAAATAGCGTTAAACAATTTATGTTTATATCCCGAAAGTTGATGACATCAAAAATGAACGAAAGGCCTCGGTTACCTGATTTAAATATGGCCGGTGTGGTCGTTTCAATTAATATTTAATTCAAATTTCACACGAGCAGCAGGTGTGAGCGAGCCCGGGTAAATAAAATATGCTTCCATACCGGGTTGATGAGATGAACTCGACTTAACAGAATTAAATGTTTGGGACTAGATTGTAACGGAAAACTATTATCTACTCTATGAATAGAATTAGAAGTATTTTGGTATTCACCGATAAAAATGGGAGATCCTGATCCTGTGTTCATACATTTTATTACGTCTGCGCATAAGTAAATGTTCAACTTTGATCATTTTTTTTAATGTAAATTGAGGCATTATTGAAAAGAGTCTCATCAAAATTGTATAAGCAGTTTTGTTATACTCGTAGATCGATTTGTAATGGTTGCCGATCGAGAACATACTTTTTATAGAATAAAACTAGAAATCCGACTTCAAAATTAAACTGAACAGCGAAAAATAACATTTGCTAAAACATATATTATCAGGGCCCTAACCATGAACTGTTAAAACAATCTCAAAGTTGTCAAATCTGTCAATTTTGGTACGTCATTTCATACAAAATTTGACAGAAATGATAATTTTTGACAGATTTGTGATTGTTTTAACAGTTCATGGTTAGGGCCCTGTTCTTTTTGGAGTCGGTGCCAAACATTGAGAGTTAAAATGTGTTCATTCGCACCGACGAAAAGAACTATAAATTAGATGTACACACACAGTCCACAGGCCTGGTGGCCTAATTTGAAAGCGTATTGTTAGGTCGGTCGTATTATCCGATCAAACGGTTTGACAATTCATGAACAGTTGAACACGGTCGGGTTTTTACACGGCTAGATTGAGTTGGTCATATTTTATCAAAGGATTGACACTTGAGACTGAACATTTTAATTTGTTAGGTTTATACGACAGAACGAAAGATACACTTTCATGCTTGACCCCCTGGTGCTTACGAGGTCGTACGCGCAAACGGTCGTAAGTAGCCAATACACCGCGAAATACGTGTTATGTCTACAAATAGGAGTATTATCTCCTAACCATTAGGGATTTTTGTGACTTTCATCATCAACTCAGCAGTATGATAGGACGAGACGAAAACATCTGAATAAGTTATTTAAAGTAAACAAAGACACTGGTGACACATTATTTGAGGATCATAGGTATTTATTCATTTCCATGGGATCACCTCAGAAGTAGACTCTTTTAAACAAAAAATAAATTTGAAATCTGTCTCTAATTGATTGATTTAAATTCGCGCCCATTGAAGTCGATTGCTGTAGTTAAAATAATACTATACGATGTAAACACTAATTTTAGAAACTAATAATGACAATAAATTGATGAGCTTTGTAGTCGTGTTATCACTACTGAGACTCTCTATAATCACACTATCAATGTTATTCTTTTATTTTTAGATACCAGCAGACAAGCATGTGTTATTAGCAGTAAGACAAACAAACAGTCACAAAATACATATCAAAGACCAAATAGTGAAGTACGATAGAAGCCAACGCGTTTTAAAGTGAGTATCAATTTACAAGTCATTAAATCAATACTTTGATGTTCCAACAACAGTTATTTATACCTTGTGTAATTAAATGGTAGAGCCAATTACAAGAAAACATGATATTGTTTATGTTACTTTGAGAAATGGTTACCTTATTTCTATGTTTTTGTGTTATAATAATTTACAATCCATTCAGTAATATTAATACTCCAAACAAAAAGTAACAACTTAAAATTATTTAAAAATAGGTGCCATGGAACATAACAACAATTCAAAACGAAATATCTTGCCCCATATTTCACGTTGCTCCTATCAAACTCGACATTATGTAGCGACAAAACATTTCGATTTTGTTCGTGTAAAAGTTTTTATAAGGCTTCTGCGTCATTTAGCTTCGAATTTCACGGCGTTTCTCGTTCATTGCATAATCTTTGTTTGCATATTGAACCGAAGTTTATCTGTCTTGAAAAGCTTTGCTGTACCCAGCTAGGTAAAGAAGTTGTGGTTTACAGCAGCATTCTGTTTGCATATTATTTTGTATTGCGTTTTTACTGCTCTTATAAAACTTAACTACAATTCTTATAGAATATGGGACCAGTGTAATGTGGTGCAAGACTACTTGACAGTATGGGATGGGGCTACAAGAGACTCCCCAGTACTAGTGCGGCTATGCGGAGGGGATGCAGTCCCTGACATCATTAGCAGAGGTTCTAATATGCTGTTGGAGTTTCACACTTCACCTTATGACAACCCTTTTCATCCTGTACCACTGAGTTACTTGCCTGGATTTGAGCTAGAAGTTCAGGTATGTATTTTTATCAAAGTACTAAACATTGCTACTTTAACATACAACAGCTCTTCAACCGACAACAAAACGTCAAATTTTCTCAATTGATAATGATTTCTTTGTGTCAGACTTTAAGTTAAAAATCAGTTGGATGACCTTTGACTTTTTGGGTTGGATGATCTGCCGTTGACAGTACCTTTCTAGAAAAAGGAGCTATAAGGTAGAGATTATAGGAAACTTATAATATGTTCGTAAAAAAAAACAGTTCATTTTTAAAGTAGTATTAACATTTACTGGCTGAGCTACATGTTCCATAAAAAGCATTGTTACTTAATTGAAAATAAATTTATCCGTTCGTAAAATTGAATGTTGCCAAAAGACTTTGTGTGGTACTGAGTAGAACCCGAATAGAAAATTGGACACCAATAGCACAAATCTATGTTACATCCCTTTATTTTCTTAACTCTTGATTATTTTATAAAATATCCTCATTCAAATAAAGGAATACTTATGTACCATTTTGTTAAAAATAAAATACAATCAGTATGTTAGAATAGTTCTAAATAAAAGTGGAATGATACGAGTTCGTGACAGTCGATATCAATGTGATTTCATCTTTTGATTCAATTTTCGCCCGTTATACTTGCAAAGCGGTGCTCCGGTATTGGATATGAATAGAGTCAGATATATCATGCAGGAAATCGGAGGTACAAAGGGGTGTAAACTAGATTTTAGAAGTATTCAATAAACCTATTTTTGGTCGGTCCGACAGGAATGGATTTAATAATCAATGGTAGAACTTTATAACTTGATATGTCTCAAAATACAACCAATGGAACATTTTGACTTCAACTGTAATTCGACAATTTTGAATTATATTTTCATACTTAAAACGAATTACATTATTTTATGGATTTTTGTTTGCATTTACCCACATGCTAGTGATATGCAAAACTTTTTACACTTCAAAACTATCGTCTCTCTGGAATTAAACCCACATAGAATACACTTCCCCACCGCCGTGCAGGAGGCGTGTCGTAAGAGGCTACTAAATCCTGTAGCACGAGACGGGGAGCAGCGTCTGCGTGCGAAACAATATGAAAAAACTGCGCTCGCCAACCCGCCTGCCAAGCGTGGCAAGTCTGGCAACCACCCCCCAATGATAGACTCGACAAAGACCAGGCCCGCAGTCTCCAGTGGTCCCGCTGTTCCTGGCTACGGTAGCGGTCCGGGTGACGGCGGGTCAGGGGGTGCTAAGAATCCCCGGAGGAGGAACTTCAGCTACCAGCCCCAAAGAAGACTGGCCCTGGTAACACACAACGTCCGCACGCTAAGGACTGCTGAGAAGATCGTTGAGCTGGAAGAGGAATTGAGTAGGATGCATTGGAGTATCGTGGGAATATCAGAAGTCCGAAGAGAGGGCGAGGACACGATAACCCTGAAATCTGAAAACCTACTCTATTACCGGGAGGGCGAACAACTGTCCCACGGCGGTGTCGAATTTCTCGTCCACAAGTCCATAATTAACAACATCGTCACCATCGGAAGTGTATCGAGCAGGGCGGCATACCTGATACTCAGAGTATCAAATAGATACTCGCTGAAGGTTATACAGGTATATGCACCGACCTCTACATACCCTGATGAGGAAGTGGAGGCTATGTATGAGGACGTTAGTAGAGCCATACATACTACTAAAACCCACTTCAATTTTGTTATGGGAGACTTCAACGCGAAACTGGGCATGAGAGGCGATAATGAGCTGAGAGTGGGGCGATTTGGATATGGGCAACGAAACCCTAGGGGACAAAGGCTGGCCGAATTTCTGGAGAAGGAGGACCTCTTCGCGATGAATTCCTTTTTCCAGAAACCGCCTCAGAGGAAGTGGACTTGGATGAGTCCCGATGGGTCCACGAAAAATGAGATTGACTTCATCATGACCACAGAGCGACGAGTGTTCAATGATGTCTCCGTGATCAAAGGGGTAACAACCGGTAGCGATCACCGAATGGTTAGAGGCACATTGAACATCAACGTCAAGCTAGAAAGGTCCCGTTTGATGAAGTCTACGCTCCGACCCTCTAATGCCCATATTTACTGCTACGAAAGCTTTCAGCTTGAGCTGTCAAATCGCTTTGAATGCCTAGAAAACTGCGAGTCAGTGGACGAGATTAACAACAGGTTTTTAGAAAATGTCCAGGCGGTCGGGTCGAAATTTTTTAAGCCCCGTCGAAGAGACAGACCGCAAAAACTTACCGACCACACCCTCAAACTCATGGCAGAACGACGAACACTGGCACTGCAGTCCTCCGCTGACGCTAAGTTGTATCGGCACAATAGACGGGTATGGAAGTCCTTGCGACATGATATCCACAACTTTAATATGAATAGTATTAAAGAGGCGATAGAGCGGAACCAAGGCTCCAAAGTGTTTGCAAGAGACATGTCTATTGGGCAAAGCCAGCTGACGAAGCTGAAGACGGAGGATGGTAGTATAATGTCGACAAAAGCCGAAGATTTGAGGGAGATTGAAAAGTTCTATGGGCAGTTATACACCTCGGTCACTAAACCTGTTAGTAGTTCAGCCGCAGATCCAAGAGCTAAGCTGACCCGACACTACACCGAAGATATCCCGGACATCAGCCTATATGAGATTAGGATGGCTCTCAAACAGCTTAGGAACAACAAGGCGCCGGGTGATGACGGGATCACCTTAGAGATTCTGAAAGCAGGTGAAACACCGGTACTGAAGGTCCTTCAGAAACTCTTTAACTCCGTCTTGCTCGAGGGAATAACGCCGGAGGCATGAAACAGAGGTGTGGTGGTGCTCTTCTTCAAGAAAGGAGATAACGCCTTGCTCGAGAACTACAGACCCATCTCGCTTCTGAGCCATGTCTACAAGTTGTTTTCGAGGGTCATCACGAATCGTCTCGCACGTAGGTTCGATGACTTCCAGCCTCCCGAACAAGCAGGTTTTCGAAAAGGCTTTAGTACCATAGACCTCATCCATACGCTGCGACAAGTTATACAGAAGACCGAAGAGTATAACTTACCACTATGCTTAGCGTTTGTGGACTATGAGAAGGCCTTCGATTCAATCGAGACTTGGGCAGTGCTACAGTCTCTCCAGCGGTGCCATATTGACTATCGGTACATCGAGGTGCTGAAATGTTTATATAAAAACGCCACCATGACGGTCCGAGTACAGAAGCAGAGCACGAAAGCTATTCCTCTGCAGCGAGGCGTAAGGCAGGGAGACGTTATTTCACCGCCGCATTGGAAGATGCTTTTAAACTCCTGGAATGGGAAGGATTCGGCATCAACATTAATGGCGAATACATTACTCACCTTCGGTTTGCCGACGATATTGTGGTCATGGCAGTCGCTGGAAGACCTCGGTACAATGCTCGATGGCCTTAATAGAGTTTCCCAACAAATAGGTCTTCAGATGAACATGGACAAAACAAAGATTATGTCGAATGCCCATGTTGCGCCCTAACCAGTACCAGTTGGGAGCTCTATTCTCGAAATTGTTGACAAATATGTATACCTGGGACAAGTTATCCAGTTGGGTAGGTCCAATTTTGAGAAAGAGGTCAATCGACGAATCCAACTTGGATGGGCAGCGTTCGGGAAACTACGCAACATCTTCTCGTCCAAAATACCTCAGTGCCTAAAGACGAAAGTATACAACCAGTGTGTGTTATCAGTGATGACATACGGAACCAGAAACGTGGCCTCTTACTATGGGCCTTATTAATAAGCTTAAAGTTGCATAGCGCGCTATGGAAAGGGCTATGCTCAGTGTTTCTTTGCGAGATCAAATCAGAAATGAGGAGATCCGTGATCGAACCAAAGTCGCTGACATAGACCGACGGATTAGCCGGCTGAGGTGGCAGTGGGCGGGGTACATAGCACGTAGAACTGACGGTCGATGGGTTCTTCACAAAGGTTCTGGAATGGAGGCTACGTACCGGCAAGCGCAGCGTAGGACGCCCACCCACAAGGTGGGCAGACGACCTGGTAAAGGTTGCAGGACGACGCTGGATGCAGGCCGCTTCCAATCGGCCGATCTGGAAGTCACTGAGGGAGGCCTATGTTCAGCAGTAGACGTCCTGTGGCTGAGATGATGATGATGAAGTTAATCCGTTGTGTTCGATGCCCTTCTGATTCAGCAATACTCGTAGTGTTTTCAAGTATAAATTATCAATCTTATTGCAAAATTTGATGTACCAAATCAAAGTAATAAAAAATATGATAGGGATCCTTCTATATAAAATGAGATTGATTATCAAGCACTAATCTTTTTTTCTTTGTTAGGTGCTGTACGTCGATAAAGATTCTCATTCGTACGTTCGCTCAGACGGCCGCTGTCGGTTCGTGTTGCGATCCTCCGACAAAACAAGCGGTGTTCTTAGAAATCCCAGACATTCGCTGCCGCCGAACACGTCTTGTGTGTATTACTTCCAGGTGAGACTACTATGGGTTTGGAATTAGTTATGGGTTTGGAATTAGTTATGACTTCAAGAGAAATTCTATGACCCAAAGAACATAAAACCTCAATGAACGTTGGGTCGTTCCAAGAAAAACTAATATACACAAAACTTATAAACTGCCTTTTAGACGGTGAAATAGTTTTTAAGAATGAAAACTATTTGCGATACTGAACATGAAGTTTGAAATTACCTAGAATTTTGATTAGTATTATAGTTGTAGTAGTAAAATTGTATCAATAGAATTATATTGTTATCCTTTCAGTAGTTTAATAAAGTGGATACTTTAATCATCTAGACCCGCACCCTTATTACGTATCGTGCAAAAGTAATGCGATAGCGGAAATTGAGCAATTCTGACTTTAAAATCGCAAATTGATAGCAGAAAACAAAAACAAAGCAATCTACTGACAGTGCTGTCAATAGGTTACACTACAAAAATTGCAACATAGTGTTAGCGTTACTAAACCAACGTAGTTTTAAAATGTGTTTAACATACTCAGCTCAGCAAGCGCGGGCGCGAAGCTGGCGCGATTCTGCAATCTTAAATTTAGGAAAAAAAACAGAGTGCGGCCTGTAACCACCCAAAAGAAATCCACGCTGCGACTGTAGCTTACTACAAAAACGTTTCGTTCTTTCGAACGTATAAACATAATGAATTAAAATAATAACCATTCACTTATGTGAATTCTTTGACTAAATATCAACAACTGAAATCTGAGCCCTAACCATGAACTGTTAAAACAATCACAAATCTGTCAAACATTATCATTTCTGTCAAATTTTGTATGAAATGACGTACCAAAATTGACAGATTTGACAACTTTGAGATTGTTTTAAGAGTTCATGGTTATGGCCCTGCGTTCACATTGCATGCCGCACTGCGATTTCAAGGCCAGACTTGTTTTATAATGACTGTTTATTTTAGGGTCGGCCAAACGAAATTGTGTGGGTGTCCTTCGTAAAGTACCACTCAGCCGGAACAGAGCCAGCTGGCTTTGACCAGCAAAAGGACTGTTCATCACAACTTACCATATGGGACGGAGCGGCACCTGATGCGGATTTGGACAGAAAGGTAAGAATAAGCGATAGATGTCACTTCACATCATTATTTGTACCATTGACAAATCAGACACGAAACTTGATAGTATTGTAATGCATCATTTAAAACAATACAAAACTTTTATTAACACAAATACAAAACACACTCCTATTAAAGTTTGGGTTGAAAATCGATAAAGATTTTTTTTATTGTATCCTACAACAACGACGTAAAATATATACAAAATCCAAGTCAAACTTACTTGCACGTGGTTGCTATCTGCCGAACAACGGACGAGTCTCTGGCGTACCTACTGGTTAACTATGAGTGTTTAGGACTTTTCGCAACTTCCCTGTATGCTGTACGACTAAATCTACATCAAACAGGAACACATTTCCTAACAATTTATTGTGTTTTAAGACTTAAATTCATCATCATTAAATATATTTTTTGTAAATTGTATAATATTTATAATTTTGATAATATTTGTAATTGAACTATGACCTCTTATTTATAGGTTTAATTTATAGGTTTTAAATTGATTTATAGGTAGGATTAACTCGTGGCTTGTTAATTTACTGTAAGAAGTTAATTATTTATGATAGGATGTAACATGATATTTGGATCAAAATTATACTTACCTACGTAGTAGTTTTTAAAGTCAGTAGATAATACTCGAAAAAACACCAGAGGTACTACGTAAGACATTTTAGCCCCTAAAAAACCTAATTATATACGTTATGAATGATTTTAACCGTTCAAAGAAACAACGTAACAGCGCTCCAAATGTTTTAAGCGTTATTATTTTAGGCTTACCATTCTTTATTCAGTTTTCTAACTCATTATCATGCTCGTAACCGAATTCAAATAATATTTTAGTAATTACTTTGTAATTTGCTTCGAGTGTACCAGGATTGAATTTTGAATATATATTGTAGGTAATTAGTTTGCAGATAGGAGTTTGAAGTGCTTTAAGTTATTTTGTAATTTATATTAGTTGTTAGTAAGTCAGATATTGTATTAATTAATGAACATAACTTGTTATAAATTCACCTAACACATAAACGAAGTAATACTCAGCGCAATAAATAATTAAACTTGATAAATATTTTCACAGAGCCGCTCGTTGTGGTGTTCTTTAGAAGAAATAGGCATGTCCAGCAGATTTTTTTTGGGTGGAAGATGATTCAATATTTTCATTGCTAAGTTGTCACATATCTCAACGAAAAAGTTGCAAAGTAAACGATTTATATCTTAAATAGTTGGTTTATAAACATGTTTAGCAACGGGGTCAAAGTAGTTCTTATAAACTGTTTATTTGTTACTATTAGCATACATTTTTATATTTTTGTCTTCGAGTCGTTGCCAATTCTAACTGTTCGCTCGTGTTAGTATCTCGAACCCCAAAATGTACTACTTTCGTAACTATATTTATCTACCTAGTACGGAGTTTCGCATAAAATTTTACACAATACACGAGGCCAAACGACAAAAACTTGTTCGCAAGCGCATAGTGTAATGAAATGTGGATTAACTTAAACGCGTACGATGCGAAACTTTTGCATTTCACGAGACTAATGTGGTGGTACAAATACAGAAGCGATATAAAATTGGGTGGCGTTCTCGCCTTATTCGTGCCATTTCACTTTGCCAACTACCCGACTACCTCAACCCCTCTTGACGTCGGCAGCCAAACATTAATTTTCTTTAATGTGTCTGAGCACTCTTACCGGCTCTCAACCAACTGCAGTGCGGTGTTTCGTTTCATTCATTCGGAATTCCTTAGTTTACATTAAGAATGGATGAGCGGTTAAGTTATTTTTTGTTGGCACTTTAATCAGGGAAGTTTCTCCGCGCAAATACAGTTTGTAAATAGAAACAGTGCGGCTGTGGAGAATAATGGCGTTGTTTATGCAAATCTGTTGCTTTACCCATTTAGATAAAAATAATGCAAACAAATAACAAACTTTATTACAAACTAACTGATGACGCATGCAACATGGTCATGGATCTTTGGTTACTTATTTCAATTAGATTTAGTAGCTTCTATTACAATTTAATCGAAAACTTACGCATATATTAAAGCAGAACAGAAAGGATAACGCAGTATTAAAATACAAAAGCAGTATTACTACAGTTTAAGGGTTCACAATGATTATGTGTAGGTTCCTACTATGTTACGAGTTTGTCATGCGAAATAATGCGCCTAACGTCCGGGTAGAATCGAATTTCAATGTAGTGGAAACCACAATACAATCGATTTTAATGTTTTGACTAAGCAATCTGAATTGTGTAGATACCGTTGTAAACATAACAAGCATAATGAAGAACACGGAATATTTTACGATATCGTAAAAAGCTTTTTAGTGCGCGGGCAACAAAGTGTGAAGACGTATCACGTAACAAATGGCAGGTGTTAAATTTCAAAATACTTGGACAAATATTCGATGATAGATCTCCATTATTTGTCGCGACAAAATAATTAATGAAAATAAAATTTATTTTTTTCAATTTGGAACTTTTATTTGTACCTTCTTTTCTTTCTCCTGAATTGCTATTGGATAAAGATTGTGACATAGAAACCTCCATAGCATTTAGGTCGCTACACCTGTATGAGGCATTATCGAAACAGCGAAACAGAGTGTGTTGTTAAATCATAAGCTCTTAAACCGGTATTTCTATAACCTTGGTTTTGTTTCTGTACTGATTTCTGTATAACCATCACTACTTTGGAATTGTTCAAAGTTCATGGTTAGGCCACAGAATAGTACAATTCTCTTCTAATAAAAAAAATATAGTAGTAACTTCTTTTGAGCCCGCTTAAAGATCATGATATATTATACTTTTGTCACCTTTAACTGCACACACATTCAGTACTTTTAGGCGCTATATTTCAACAAAGTAAATCTAGCACTGAGTTTCTGCTTAGAAAACAGACCGTAAGCTTCTTTACTCTTTATTTGTGTTAAACATCGGATTACAGCGTGTAGGTTTTAGTCTCTGGATTTTCACATGCAATTACGAGTCTTCTTTTATTTCTGCCAACTGCCAATTAAGTACCTAAGAAAATTAATTCTGCTTTTTCAATTTATTGAAAATGCACAGGCTTCAATAAGCGTATGCATTTTGAGCCATAAAATAGACTTTCTATGAAGAATAAATTGTACAGAATTGTGAAATGAATAAATTGTACAAAATAGGGCACAAGTATGACAAAAACAGCGTTTTAAGCCACTATATTTATTGCTCGTCTTTCCATTTTTAAAAAATCCTCAACCCTTTAGTGATATAACATTTTATAATTACGGTTAGTTTTAAATATTAACTCAAGAGCATAAAGTTCAAAATAAAATGGCAGCTATTTTGCCCACCACTGGTTCAATTTTTTAGAACATAACTATTTTTTTTATTGCAGTTGGAGATGTCGGACAAAAAGTCTCTGCTAGGCTCTTTCTGTAGAGAAGAGTCACCGCGATTGTGCGACCATGCCCTTCTGTCAAACGCGACGAGGGCTACAAGACCCTGTGCGCCTTCTGAGAGTTACATTACTACTGGTCCAGCACTCACCATACTACAGGTAAACGTTTTAAAATATGACCTAAGACCTCTGTTACATACATCATCTTAACAATACATAAAAAAAGAAACAAAATCACATTTAATACTCTTAACGCATTAAACTATTTTTTTTTTCCGAGCGAGTTACTCTTTTAACGACCTGTCAAAAAGCAACGAAGAGCCAACTATGAACAAATTGTTTAATTCTGAATATTAGGGTCCTGCTCCAAAGGTGAAACAAATTCGTAATTGTTTCTAATTTTTTTTCTCTTTGTGTTTTTGAATGTTCCATAGATAGCTCATTATGGTCTGTATACAGTCTACACACGCGAATACCTATTAATGGCTACGTTTATATGATAACTCTGCACTCATAGATTGTATCAATGCTGTTGGTGTTCCGTATAAAATAAAATAAATTTTAAGATCTACACCAATAAACAAGGACAAATATTTACAAAGACTCCTACTATTGACATGACTGATTACTATGACAGCTATTCCAAGCTACATCTAATTCTAGTTATTGAACTTTATTATTTATCAATCATTTTACTCCTTTTATTTGTAAACGAAATGTTTAAGTTCAACCAGTTTAAAACGAAGGTTTCAAATCCTCGTATTTCTTAAAGCACAATAAATCCCCGACTTCCCACGCAGACTTTGAGTAACAACCCTGGCTGAAGAGGGAACTAATTAGAGCTGGCAAATATTAACCTTCCATTTTCGACGTGTAGGCAGATACTTGCGTATGCACTGAGTGGAACGACACCGAGTGCATGGGAATTTTTCTGCAAAGTAACGCCGCGGAGGTAGGGTTAAAGTCTAGATGTGGCTCTGTTTGTCGTGTTATGTTATTTTAAAGTGTGGTTTTGGGTTTACATAATACAGTTTATATAAATCTTTACCTTGTTAAATTCGCTTTGTTAAGTAAGTAAGATAATGAACCAAACTCACGATTTGGTTTTGTATTGAGTTTACGTCGAACACTCAAGTCACATAAATAAGAGTACCTATTTTCAAACGGTGTTTAAATATAAAAAATCATCGATTTACGAAATAATATTTATAATCTGACTAAAACAATATAATCCTTTAAAGCGAAACGGAAAATATTGTTACTAAGTAGTTAATATTATTTAAACATTTTTTCTTAGATTTTTCATAGACTTATGCAAAGCTATACGGCAAAACGACCGTCAAATATTTATTCCACTTTGATCGGTTTATAAGATCCGAAAAATAAGACGATAAGAGTATGTTTAAGTTGCCACGCCAATACATGCCCTTTCATTTATTTAATAAATGGACTCCATCCATTCCAGGTATCGCTTTCAGTCCCCCCTGTTCTACATTTGGGACTTTTCTGGCCGGTGAAACATTCATCCTATAGAGATAAGTCACGCGCGCAGTTGCATTTGCCATAGTGAATAATGCAGAGAGTACGTGCTAGCTCAGCTGCTCTGAAGTGATGGAATGCTTTAGTGTCCTGTCAGACTGGCGTGGAGTGAAACGCATCCTCTGTATACACAGTGGCGGAGATTTAATGCACAAAAAGAATAGGTCGTTAGTTTGGGACGTGGAATTCTGCAGTTTTTATTTTGGAAACAAATTGAAGATGTCAATTTTAGTTGTTATAATATACTATACTTTTATGAAACAACTTTTATGCTTTGCAAATGGTATATTATCCTGCTAATACAAAAAAAATCACAATGTAATTCCCTCTAATATTTTCTGATATTGTAAAAGCAAGGTAAAATAAAATGTTAATTTCGCTTAGTATTTCATTGGCTTTAACGTTTCTAAACTTTAATGTTATTGCAAAGTTATTCCGATTGAAACTCTCTTGGAAATACCTTTAATAACTTTTTCATTTCAAATACCGAGGACGTAACATTAGTATGCAACTCGACCTTCTATAAATAGTAGCGCTCTACTTTAATATAGGAAACCTGGTCTTAAGCAAGTTGTTAAAGTCGGTAGTTGGGAACTGCTTTATTATTCAATATTAAATTCAACAGAGGAAGGACTGAATCAAGTTGCTAACTAAATATTTGAAGTTTTTCTACTTATACCATGTAGTCGCAGTAAATGTTAACAGTAACCTTGAAGTTGTATCAATGTTAATAGCGTGCAATAAGTCGTACCAGATTGTAACAAGCGTTTTTTGACTTCGTCGTTGACTACGAAGAAACAAACTTTATGTACACTATCTGCTTAGTGATTACCCGCCATGGCTTTGTTAACTGTTTAATGGGTAGATTGTAAACTTTCCAGTATTTATCTTCAACCGTCAAACTGTATTCATGATATTAAATTCAGATTTATCTTTCTACACAGGAACTTCGGCAGGGATCTGCATTATACCCTGTTTCATTTTTACTACGGTACGAGTTTGTGGACGTGAGTGAGCAAGGGCAACCTCTAGTCGATTCCCGATCGGCTTGTGATAGAGTTTTCAAGTCTGCTCAAACATACTCTGGAAGATTCCAAGCTCCCCGAGCAATATTCTATTACGGTCGCGGCGGAGCGCAAAATCTGACCTGCATTTTAAGGTACAAATTATTATGCAACCTTCAGATAACCTAGTACATAGTGTAATAAATACAATGTCTGAACATTCTAAAATAATTTATTTTTCTTCAGGTTTGAAGCAAAACAAGGAGAAAGAGTTCAATTAACTTTTACGAGCACTTATTTTGGAAATAAACATTGTAGTACACACAAAGACTCCCGAACAGGGCGGTGGAAATGTGATAGGCCCGCTAAAAGAACAATCGGAGGTGAAGGACTTGCTCAAATAATTATAACCGAGTATCCGTGGGAAGGGGTGCCGATACAAAGGGATTGTCTGTGTACAAATCGAACGGAACCTCTTAACATACACACTTTGACTGCTCCTGTAGTAGAAATCAACTTCACAGTGACAATGATGAACATTACTGAGGACTACGAAGATTTTGCTTTTGAGGGTGAATACAAATTTGTTCCAACAGGGCCTGGTGATGAGACTGTATGCTCCTCAGGTTGGGGGAAAAGACAACTTAGAGGGAGTAGTGGAGAAATCCGCCTATTCGACAAAAGACATACATCTATTGCACCAGAAATTGTCGGTGATCGAAATGTCATATCTGAGAGCGTTAGGGCCGAGGTTGCTTGTGTTCATAGGCCATGGTTGATTGAGCCTGGAGGAGATGATGTCATATCTGTGCAAGGAAGATACCTATACATCAGAGTGCCAGGCTATGAAATGACACAAACATCGCCTTTCTGCCCTACACCCAACAGACTCTTCATTTATGAGGCCAGAGACACATCACGCTATCGCGAAGTGTGTCCTGACGGTCCAAGCTTTATAGAACTATTTTCACCTGGATGGCTGTCTGCTGAAACGGCTTTGGAGGCATCGCTGAAACCTCATGCCCGTAGTTATGTCATTGATTTTTTACAACATGAACAAGCTGATTATTCCATTAAATGGATAGAATTAATGAAGAAGCCAACGTATGAACATGATCCAGATAATACTTTCCTTCCTGCTGCGGTTTCTCTGGAATGCCGTTATAGGTATGTATCAATACTATGATTGTATTACTCCTAAGTCCCAACTCGAAATTTTATTTAATATGCAATAAAAAAATATAATTTCTTCTCTGTTTAGCTGCCCGGAGCTCAACGCCTGTATCCCGCTAACATTATGGTGTGATGGAAGCGCGCACTGTCCATCGGGGTACGATGAAGATGATTCGAACTGCTCCTTTAGAATATCACTACCACCTCCATATATTGCTGCTGTTGCTGGTGCTGGTCTTCTTCTCTGTGCAGTTTTAGTAGCCTTGTGCGCTTGTCGCCGTCGCCGGAGAAAAGACAAAGAGTTTAAAGCAAGGCTCGATGGCGCTCTACCCCCTGAAGAAAGGCCGTACGACCGAGCCAAAACAAATGGCGTACCCGAAGCAACGCGTCAATATGCCACTGTTCAAAAGTATGCCACGATAGATAAGTACAGCTTAAGCCAGAAGTATAGCGCGGGCTTGAACGACGCGAGGTATTACGATGAGGTGGCACAAAGGGATAAGCTTGCGGATACAAGGTACGCTAGTTTAGGCCGCGCCGGGCGAGGCATGCGCGTTGAGAACTCAAGGGGTAACGGCTCTAGAAGAGCGATGCCTGACCTTGGTTACCCCGATCTCAAAGACGGCTTTTGTTGACCCTCTCCAGACCTATTAGAGACGACTGTTTAGCTTCGGGTGAATTTATCGCCCATTCCAAAGAATTTCTGAAAATTGTGTTTATGTGTAACATTAGTAAGAAGACTGAACTGGCGAAAGTGCCTCCCCAAAGTTTTTGGTCTAACTCTTAGAAAATGAAAAATGGAAGTTTGTAACTTGTAACAGTTTAAAGTTATTTTATGTTACTGTAAGGAAGACTTCACTATCAACTTTGTAGAAAATGTAAATAAAATAATGTAACTTAGAAATAACGAACCCACCAAACATAGTTTTCTTTGAATTGAGTCTCACAGTAAGTTTTTTCTCATCAAGTAACATATCTAAATGTACATAAAATGCTTGACAATACAATTTTAAGAATACAAACTAAATCATTTTATAGGATGTTAGTGAAATGAATGGTTAGTGTTCTGAATAAGATCAAGTCTATTAGCTGTAATGCAGATCTGGTTTCTGTTAACAATCATAATTTCATTTGCATTTTCAAATTAAATCAATCACTTAGAATAAGTGTAAAATATTAAGCATCTACTGTAACTATAAAATGTTAGTTATAAAATGAAAATGTGATATAGTTGTAAAAACTATAGTTAAGCGTTCACGAACTGTGTAACATTATAACACAAAATTATAAGATAAATGAATATTGTTTCTTTGTGTATAAAAATAACATATTGAATTGTAACTAACTTTAGCGATTGGTTGTAAATAAATTATAGGAATAAGGTTTTTAAAGTCTGTAATTATTTCCGGGTAAATGGAAGATTAAAGTCATTTCTAAAAATATCGTGGTCGTATTTATTTCAATTAATAAAAGCTAACTCGAGCTGGGTGAACGTAAAGCAGGGCCCACCACCAAATGAGGACATAAGTATTTATAAAATATGGGTTTTCCGGGAATCGAATCTTGAACCCTTTGAATAGGTAGTATAGTCAATTAATTATAGCCCTACGATATTATTTAAAATACTTTTTAGGGGAGATCCTACTGCTTAGAAACATTCATTTTGATCCATGGAAGTTAGTTAATAAATCCTTTTATTTTCGCTATTCTATACAAAATTTACACCTTGGTTGTAATCGTACGCATAAATCATGCTGCTACAATAATGCTTCATGATTTTAATATTCTTATTTTTCAAATAGTATATTATTAAATAAAATAATTTTAAACTCTATCAAGATTTCCAGTTCAGCAAGTATACATAGCGCAACTAATTTGTATTTGTCTCGTCGAATAATTAGATTATAGGCTCAACGTGCATTAGCCGTCCACTTCGTTCCCGTAACGAGCGCTGCGCAAACTAAATTATCTGATGAACTAATTAAAGCCTGGATCGTAACAGGACTTGGGAACAACAAGAACTCAGCGTCGCAGTCACAGCATATAGTGCGGAGCAGTATCTCATTTTCAACAGACTTCGAAAAACTTAAGGAAATGTTCTCAGGTTGACGAAAGTTATTAAAAAACAATTATTATTTTGACAATAATAGTAAAGTGATTGTCAAAATAATGATTGTTCTTTATAAAATATTGGTTAAATAAATCGATTTTTTGTCATACCTACCTTGACGTAATCGATAACACTATTTTTATATCAAACTTAGTATATACTAAGACGAGCCCGGCTGCGAACAACATCGAGCAATATTTGGCTTACACTTCCTTCAACAACACAGATACAGATAAATACACAGATTTTTCCCAATTCCATATAGGAGGCAGACATTTTTATGAAGGCAGATAGCTTATGAATCTGCGTGGCGCAAGAACTCGACCTCATGTTGGATGGCTCCTAAAACACTTCTTCAATTTCATTTTGTTTTTAGGGTTCCGAACAGAAAATGAAAAAAAAACGGAACCCTTTATAGGATCACTCGAGCGTCTGTCTGTCTATTCGTCCGTCTATCACAGCTAATTTGCTCAGAATCTACTGGACCAAATCAAGTGAAAGGAGATTACCCAAGTGACTAAGGGATTCATTATCGCTGTAAGCATTTTTGTGCCAAAATGTATTTTTTTAAATTTAATTTACTATGAAGGAAATTTATGAACTGATGATGGTATATTCTTGTTCAGACATCGCCGTGCCATAAACTTACAGAATGCACTTATTAACAGAAGAAGATGACTTACTGGTGTAAATAAATTTCAAGATGCATGAGTATAGTAAATATCATCATTAAATTCTCAGTAATGCGAACACAAATGCCAGTCGAAGTAAACAATTAATAAGCCTTCGAACTGGATTTTTCATGATTTACTTAACTAAAAGAGTCTTTGTCTTACGAACACTTTATCTTTTTAATGGAAATGGTAGGTAAAACAAAACCAATAGCAATTATCCGGTTCAAAACAAACTGTTTAGCTAGAACAACTATGACACGACATGACAGACATGGTGAAGATTATAATTCAAAACAGGAATTTAAGCGTCATAAGCTAGTGACACAATTTAAATTTTAGCGATATTGCTCGAGGGCACTATCCTTTCGTAGGATAGTGTAATCCTATGACCCAAACACGGACGTACAAAGTAAAAAAATATTTTTTTTAAATAAGAGATTTTTCGGCGTACATATTAATAATTAAAAAATACATATATCAATTGAAAGAGTTTATTAAGGATCTCAAATATATTTTTGTTATTACTTAGTGTAAAATAAATAGTTTGATTTAATTCATAAAATAGGACAAAAATCGACCACTACTCTCCCCCTGATTTCCGAAACAACTGAGCCTAATATTAAATGTATATATATATATATATATATATATATATACATTTAATATTAGGCTATATATATATATATATATATATATTTGTATAATGTGGGATTAAAACACCCTACACCTGACATTCGATAAAATAAAATTGATTTCTTAAAAATCTTGTCAAAATTAATTAAAGTTACGTCATCAACACCATCTTAACCTATTGCAGTACACTGTAGTATCTTAATAAATAAAAAATATTTAAAATAAAACTTTTGGACGTAAAGCCTTCCCCAAATAGCGCCAAAGAGCACGACCTCCCGCTTTTTTCATCCAACCACTGCCAGCTATCTTCCTAAGGTTGTCGGTCCATCGAGCTGGAGGACGTCCTTCCTCCACTCGAAAAATCTGTTTACTCCACCTTTCATCATATTTGTGCCAAATTTTATCTTTCTAGCACTGATAAGCAACAGGAGGAGAAGATAGCTCTAATATATTGGCACAGACGAATTGGACGAATTACTTATAGGGTTTTCGTTTTTCCCATTCATTTAAAGCTGCTAAGTAAATCAAAATGATTTTTGACAGTATGGTCGTAAACAATTGCTGGGGGCTTTAACCAGTAATCAGTTTTTACGTTAAACTTATTAGAGCAAAAACCGGCCAAGTGCGAGTTGAACTCGCGTGGAGAAGGTTTCGTACAATGCCAAAGTCAAATGTGTACGCCTTATTGCCACATTATTTTAAATTGATAAAATAATTATAGTTTTCCTGTTACAAGCAATAAACATATGTTATATATATATATATATATATATATATATATATATATATATATATATATATATAATTATTATATTATATTTTTAAATAAAGCTTTATAATGTTCCGAAAATACATGAAAATTGTGACGTTGACTGACAGTCACTTTACCTGATATTACCTTGAGTTTGGTTAGGTAGTTAGAAAGTAATTTTGGATTTGAGATAGAAATAATAATTAACATTTTTAGGATTTGAATTATTGCAGGTTAGAATTCAAATTACCCTTTGTATTAATTAAGGAGAGTGCCTACTATGGTATAAAGTTGTACGTGGCTGAGATTTTGATAAGACATTTATATTTAAAAACATTACAACAAGATTAAAACGTCAATTCTACGTCTATTAAGTGTAATCAGGCAAATACTTACAAAACTTATGGAAATGTGTTTTAGGGATTCTGGGATGGAATGAATGGGAAAAACGAAAACCCTATAAGTAATTCGTCCAATTCGTCTGTGCCAATATATTAGAGCTATCTTCTCCTCCTGTTGCTTATCAGTGCTAGAAAGATAAAATTTGGCACAAATATGATGAAAGGTGGAGTAAACAGATTTTTCGAGTGGAGGAAGGACGTCCCCCAGCTCGATGGACCGACAACCTTAGGAAGATAGCTGGCAGTGGTTGGATGAAAAAAGCGGGAGGTCGTGCTCTTTGGCGCTATTTGGGGAAGGCTTTACGTCCAAAAGTTTTATTTTAAATATTTTTTATTTATTAAGATACTACAGTGTACTGCAATAGGTTAAGATGGTGTTGATGACGTAACTTTAATTAATTTTGACAAGATTTTTAAGAAATCAATTTTATTTTATCGAATGTCAGGTGTAGGGTGTTTTAATCCCGCATTATACAAATGTTTGTGAGCTATGCACGTTATTAACGTCTTTATGGATGTTTATTCGTAATATAGGTAGTTATCATACATATACATACAAGCTTTGCTTCAGTTTAGGGTTAATTAATTGTTGGTATCTGTCTGTGTGTGTGTTTTTTTTTCTTAATCTACTGAAAAAGACTACATAACTAGCCGTTTCAGACAGAATATGTGGTAGCGGCTTCTAGCACGTTTGTAAACTTGGGGTGTGAGTTCTAATTTTTAACCGACTTCAAAAAAGGAGGAGGTTCTCAAGTCGACTGAATGTTGTTATTGTCTTTTTTTGTATTATTGTTACGCGATTACGCTGTCAATTATGGGCCGATTTCAAAATTATTTTTTTTGTTTGAAAGTATACTCCCGAGGTGGTCCCATTTACACCAAGTCAGATTCTGATGATGGGATCCTGGGAAATCGAGGGCAACACTAAATTTTTATAGGCACCCATAATGTTTTGCATATATTTTTGATTTTTAGGTCTGGTAATCATCATGTCATGTTGCTGACCTGATGATGAAAGCCACAGAATTCCTTAATGGATACTCCTATCCGTTAAGGAATTCTGTTCAGGTCAGCAACATGGTTAGAAGATAATACTGCAATTTGTCGACAGAACGTATTTAGCAGTGTGTTAAGCACGCGTGGAGCTTATGAGGTACCAGACCGCCAATTCTTATTTATTGGGGGCGTAAACCCGCACACCCAGTAACGAAAAAAGTTTTAAAAGTTCCTTTCATAAATTGACTTATTATTGAACGCAAGACCTTATCCTATGGTTGCGACACCAAAATAGCCGCGTTCTGGTTGGAGTATAGGAAAAGGTGCGCAGGACTAAAAAAAATCGTCGAAAAATTGACCCTACCTATTATATATAACACCTTATTTTTATCACACCATTGGATGGGTGGTCTATAGAGCACCAACATTAGCTAAGGTCACTTTGCTATAAAGTCATTTTTGGCGGAGTTGGAAGGTGAAAACTAAAGCTTATTTTAAAGGCGTCTGGGACAAGTAGAATTTACGTCTTAAAATTGATTATTCATAGCGGACTATTTTCAACCGACGAAAAAACCGGAGGTTTTCAAGTCTACGCGTATATATATATGTATATATATTTTATTATATGGTCAGGCATAACTTTTCACAGAGTAGTCCGATTTTGTTAATTCTTTTTTTATTAGAAAGGGTATAGTCCGACGGGGGTCCATATAAATTTGAAAAAAAAACAACCCTAAGGGTAGGAAAACAGGTGATGATTGATTGTTTACTCACTGATTGTAATATTTGACCACGCATAACTTTTTACAGAGTAGTCCGATTTTGATAATTCTTTTTTTATTAGATAGGGTATACCTCGAAATTATTCGCATATAAATTTGAAAAATATAACTTACCCTAAGGGTGGGAAAGTGGGGGTGATTTATTGTTCACTTTCAGATATTAATGCTGATCTTATATCCACAGAAAATCATTAAATAATAGCTTTTTAACAAAAAAAAAATAACCGCCGAAAAAAATAAAAAACTTTTTTTCATTTAACCTTAATAACTAAGTTCCAAGTAATAAGTATACCTAATCAGTTCTTTTTGGAGTCGTTGCTAATGAACACATTTTAACTCTCAATCATTGAGGTATAATGTATTAGCGTACTAGAGAACACATCTCGAACTAAATGTTTCAGCCAAGCATTGTAGTATTGAACAATCAAGAAGCAGTTTTGACAACTTCAATTATTGACACTGACTGAAGCTTTGCTTTGCTTTGTCCACTGGACTACAATTCTTGGCTGAAACATTTAGTTCGAGATGTGTTCTCTAGTACGCTAGTACATTATATCTCAATGGCTGGTGCACCGACTCCAAAAATAACTGATTAACTATGTTTTAGTCAATATTATTTTTCGCTTTTTAGTTTCATTTTGAATTTTGTTATTAGTTTTTTTATAAAACCTATTTTATTTCACAATTTTAATTCTTTCCTGAAATTATAAGTATATTATTTACTATGAAACCCTAGACCCGTATTTCTCACATTCTTACTTAGATTTCCTACAAAGCTACCGCTTTATCTGATTAAACTACTTGCATAAATTATTTTGTTACCTAAGCAGATAGCGAAGGATCTAGACAACGTTACATAACCTTCGTATTAACAAGAGAAAGACACTTATATTCATTTGAGGGCGTATGTCGATCGCTTGCGAATTACGGCGTCCAGTTACCGGAATAATGGGTCGAGGTATTCGGCCCCAAGGTTGCTAAGAGGACGGGTAAGATTAATGTGGAATTAACTCTCTCGTCTGTGTGATCCCGAAATTGTTTCCATTCCTTTTATTTTTGTTGAAGCAAAAGCTGTTCCATTCCATGTGTTTTGTTCCATCATGTTTGCTAAATAAACTGAAAAGATTTTTTTTTGCGTTTTGCGTTTGTTTGGTGATTACTGGTCATTTAAAAGATAAATCGAAAATCGGAGGCCACTACGTACTATAAAAAAGGGAAACCTACTAGTTTCAATAAGTATTTTATTATTAAATCACCATAACCTATTGGGACAAAGCAAAAAAATAATTTCCCAATTTTTTTTACATTTAATTTACACCGCTTTTGCAGTTATGACTTATTAATATGTCTGACTTTCGTTATTTTGTAGTTCATAGCGGCCCCTTGATTTTCGATTTATCTTTTGATTGACCAGTACCTAAGCATCAAAAACCGCAAAACTGTAAAATTCTGTAATAAGCCTCTTAAATAGAATATGAATTTAATAAAAAGAGGGTCACTTTTTTACAACCTAAAATTTTTGAATTGAAAAATCCTTGCTAAAGGACCAATAGTGAATCGAAAAAAAAGGACATCTGATTTCCCAAACATTTTGGTCGAGTAGCACTTAGATTAGATTTTAATTATAGAATAGCTTATTTTTGTTTAATTTCACTATTGGTCGAGTTGACTGACTGAGTTAGTTGCATTCACAGTTTTTTTTAAATTATATTTCCAAATATTATTATTTTTTAACTTTGGTAATTTGAAATTTATTTTATTAATAAAGCTAAACCACGCTGCGAGCACCATAGCGAAACGAGGTAACTTTTATGGGGCTAAGTAGCTTGCGTGTTTTGGTGACCCGGGTTTCTTGCTTTGGTAAAGTACACTTTTTTTACCCCAGCAAATGTAACAGCTTCCGTATATTTTGCAGCAGGTGCAAACGCGCAGTTTTTGCTAACCCAAAAAGCAAAAGCCGCAAACACAGTGGTTGCAAATTCCCAATCTCTAGAAAAAACTACGCTCCACAATACAAGCGGGGTAATCGTTGAAATATTTTTAGTGGCGTCGTGTCGTACACACTGTCAGAATTTCCATATCTAAATGGAAAACGGGTCTGTACAATCAATTTTGTCTCCACATTCCATTTGAAAAGTGCACCTGCGATGGAAACACGGTTTTTTTGTTTTTATTTGTAATCGAGAATCGATACCTGTTTGCGAGTGCTAAATTATAGTTATTTTAACCTTATACCTAGCTAGCCACGCATTCTAGTACGTTTATCAGGATAACTTAGTAATTATAAGATTTATTAAACAAATGCTTCACACAATTATGGATATCTATAAAATATTATGTCGAGCATTCAAGAGTTATGTACCTATTTTTTAGTGTTATCAGTTAATCGACATCGGATAATATTATGTCGACATAATTAATTTATGTGAGCTCTAGTCCGTGCATAAATACATACGACGCACATAGGGAATCCTCAAATTATTGAAACGTAAAAGCTTATGTTATAGATTTATTTTAACTAACATCAAAATATGGTTAGCGAGCAGCAATAGCTTATTGGTTAGAGTTTGGTCACATATAGTTCGCATTCCAGCACATAAGTAGGTACCACTGTATTTTTCGGATTCTTACTGATTTATATCACTTGCATGACGGTGAGGAAAATTAGTATAGAAATATTAGGTAAGGTATTGAAGTAAGCTAAAATATTATTAGAATTTTTTCGTCCAACCAATTCTTAAAGATTCCAACTCGTACTCGGGCTTGATATCTAAAATACTAGGGTTTTAGTATTTATGAAGTCCCTTTCTAGAATATTACATTTTCGTTGACCTGGCTAAAGCTTTGTATCGCTCAGATTCAGTCTAACATTTAAAAAAAACATTTTGCTAGCTAAGGCGGAGGCCAGGCGTGCAGTGCATATAGGCAGAGCCTACCTGATAATCGAAATAAGGTAGGCAGTAGGTACTTAAAAATGTGGATTATTGATGAAAACCACTGATTTTCATCAATACAACAATCTACTGCCTACCTCGAAATGATACCAATGCCCGCCACTGGCGGAGGCTAATCCATCAAATCATAGATCATAAAAATAGGTCTTAGTCATTCTTGAGTTATAAATGGTAAAACCACTAACTCAACATTGTTTTATATATTTAGAAACTAGGTAGATTATAAAGTCAGGTGGTAGCCTTCTTGGTAATTTAAATACTCCACAGGCAACAAGTACTATCGTTATCAAGGCTTATCGTTAATATTTTAACTTCAACTGTGTAGTGAAAGTAATTTATAAATGTATCGTCAATCAGCCTAAAAGCATTACACAACGGAAATTACAAATTTATTAATTGAATTTCAATACAGTACTTTGATACAAAAACGTATTAATATAAGTATTATTTATCAATGAGTTATCGATATTTACGGTTATCAGATGAATTCGCTAGAAAAATGATGACACAAAATTAATCGGCTGAGTGCTTTTATCATTTAGCTTTGTCTGCGATCTTTGTCACCTCAGACCATTAAGCATATGAATAAGATATTTACGAAATAGGTTGTTATTATTTGACACAAATAAATGAAATAGTCGACTATACCATTTGTTATTTTAGGGCTTAAAACTAAAATGGAAATCACTTCGTTGTCGATATGACAGTTGGATTTATTTTTGTACGAGTTTCTTCTACTCGTACGAAACAAGTAGAAATTCA
Source organism: Anania fuscalis (assembly GCA_950371115.1). NCBI lineage: Eukaryota > Metazoa > Arthropoda > Insecta > Lepidoptera > Crambidae > Anania > Anania fuscalis. The sequence continues at coordinate 10,481,541 of OX493335.1, read as the reverse complement.
CATCAATTATCAGGCCCTTTTGTATATATAACTGTTCAAGCTTCTCACGTTAACGCAATCAAACGATAGGCAGTAAGTAGACGTAAGAAACATATTTTAATACTCGAAAACTCACTCATCGCAACCTGAAAAACTTCTTGTTGACCTAAAATATTGTATTTTTTTGCAAATACCATGTTACCATACGATTTTATAACGTGGTTTGCTACAAAAACGATATTTATTATACAAGTACCAAGGTGATTATTAATTTTCACTGGCGATTGACTATTTTGCAACTCATTGCGATTTGCGAGTTTTGACGGTTTCCTAAAATCGCTATAACGCCGATCGCCGATGCTAATAGTAGAAATGTGGTTAGGCTATAATCTAATAAAAAATATACACTACCTGAAATAATAGCTTGCTTCCGCTTTCAGTGCCTTTAGCCTTTATGGGGCTAAATGGCATAATTAAACGTATCATTCATTCGACTGCACAATATTTCTCTTTGATGTTACTGTTAAATGAATATTCCGTCGCGGTTCGCATTATTTCGTTAATTACAAGCATTATGGAATGCAATGTGGTCTGTTAATTTCCGCTTCACACATATTGTTAGCTCATATTATTATTATCGCGACTGTCATTATTATTATTATTCTCGACGAGTCCTTTGTTTGAGCTACTAAAGCTAAGGCTGCATGATTTTATAATACATTAAAGTAATGAACTCAAGAACAACAAGAAATGTAACTTACTCGTGTTGTACTTAAGTGCAAGCCATCGATATCAATTGCTAGGGTCGAGACTGGATGACATAGAATCATAGCAGTTCTTCCAAGGTTTCTTATAATATAGTCCTTAAAGCTTACATCTTCTGACCGATACCTAACATTTTATAGTCTCTGTGCAAGTAATAAAGTAATACTTATATATTTCAATTAGACATCATGTGTTTCTAATACGCTATTGGTATACAATTCCAATCCTCTTCAATCATTTACTAAATCTTATACTGTTACCGTTATTTTAATACCTTCTATGTAATCTGAATGATTATATCCGTAACATTATTCCCATTGACCTTAAATAACATCGATCGCCTTGCGGTTCGCGTCTTAATAATTCCTTCCTTAATCGAAGTTATTGCACGTTTTTGCGTTCGCCGAATGGAAGGGTTCCGAGTTATTCGGGTGTAACATGAACTTTAGAGTAAATGTACCATATGTTTAACCACGGCCGTAATTTCGGCGGAACGACCATCGTGCAAGAGATAAGTCGAAGTTTTCAGCGGGGCTCCACTGGTTTATCGCACGCACGTTTGAAGAAATTTTAATGAATGCGTAGTTAGCGAGAGATTTATAGGTGCTGTGTTGCGTGTTTGGATTATCCGGATTGATTTAGATGGGACTTGATTTAACCAATTACGTTTTTGGTAACGATAAACGAACGTTATTTGAAATAGCTCTTGTTAAGATATTGATCATAATAATTTAATGGAAAATAAACGATGAATTTTCATATTATGACCCAACCTTATCTTGAAACAGAACTATTTGGTAGTTATCTAATATTTTAGAATAATATTTAAATAAGGCGTGTAGGTACTAACGAATTAGCGAAGAAATTATTTCAAGTAATATGATTAAATATCATTCTATATCTGTAGATTATTAAACGTAATATGAACTAAAAGCTATAGTAAGTATGATGTTTAAAGTGGAAATTAGGAATTCGATTCGCTAATCCTGAGCTTCGCAAATAGACTTGTAGGTAAAAAAACTTTAATACGCTTCATAAAAATAGACTAACACAAATTACCTTCTAACTTTAGAAAATACTTCCAAATAAACCCTCTTTACAGCATCACTGCATTTTTTAAATGCCATCAATCAGCCTAATGAACTCCGGCCGACCCTCAACTAAACCCCTCAGACTAAATTAAAGGAGGTCTATAAAGCTACTTAAACAACCTCTTTGGGTGATAAAAGATGCAAAGACAAGATTTCACACTTCGATTCGTTAAGGCCCCCTAACTATGTTATTACTTTACAAATCCTCCAGAATCAAGATTTCAATTACGAATTAACATTAGGTCATGATGAGGGGAGACCCCCCTAGTAATTATCTATGCCACCCTTCTTAATATTTCTCACCATCGTTAATTTCACGCTGCCCATTTTGGCATTTATTCTCTTCATAAATTCATTTTAAAGTCTTTCCGTGTATTTGATTTTGTGCTCTTTATGATTTCCTCTTCTTGCTGTGTTTATTTTAATTCAAAACTTTGTGTTTATAAAAATTCTTAACTGCAAAAATATTTTTGTTGGTTTACACCAAATTACCCAAAAAATAACAACTAGTTCCAGAAATGCTATACATAATCGAAAAGGTTTGAAAACTCACTTTTCCGCGTATATAATTAAGTGTATAAAAATATATATAAGATTGACGTCAGTTAATTAATTAGAGAAGGTAAGTGAAGTAGAGGACTTCATTGATTTGATCAATAACTCGTTAGTTTTATTCTTATTTTATCTTCCTCGCTTTTATTTAAATGACGACCGTCTGGTGCAGTGGTTCGCGCTCCGGACTACAAAGCCTGACGGTTGCGGGTTTGAATCCCGCGAGGGGCAAATGTTTGTGTGATGAGCACCATCATTTGTACCTAAAACATGGATGTTTATAAACGTATTCAAGTATATTTATCGGTTATCTTATCGTTAACGGACAAGCTTTGTTTTGCTTGTAATTAAATTATTAATATATAATATATATTTATCCGTTATCTAGTTGCCATAGTACAAGTTATACTTAGTTTAGGACTAGCTTATTGGTATGATTGTGGAAACAATTTATTTATTTATTTTTAAACGAAATTAATCTGTAGGTATATTAATGCTCGAGACATTAGCTAAATGGTCAGATTTATCAAAATCAGACAAGTAGAAAATTGCTAAATAATACAGTGCCACCCCAATGTCAGTTACAATTGTAGATGCCACCCTGGGAAAACTCCGGAATTCCCTTCACGTCCCCGGGAAACGTCAACGTGTGAAGCCCGGTCTCTCTCAGATAGACTTGCAAGAGGGCGTCCTCTGAGCCCTAGCTATGGATATAACAGTCTATCCAAAAGTAATTATAATAAAAAATCACCCCAATAATGTTATTATCAAGCAAAACAAAGCTTATATATACTTAATTAAATACATACCTGTATAAACAGGTGAGAATGCTCGTGCTCAAGATACATTTTACTATATACCTAATAAAATTAATTTTATTAGATTATTTAAAAATGTTGCTTTATTAAACGGATAACTCCGTAAAATGAAAAACCTTTGAAAATTATTATGATACTCGTAGAATCTATCGTCAAATAATTTAATTTTAACCAAACCTAAAGGTGTGTTGCAAGTAATTTAGTTTGTAACGTTTGCCCGCGATTGATTATATTATATTATTATGTATTTGATTTGAAGGTGAATTTAATGTGGGTTAAAGGCGAGTTAGGCAATTGAGTAAACTGCCTGTTATCTTTGGTCTGCACCCTCGGCCTAACCAGTAATCCGTTAAACTGGGGGTCACTTTCCAATTACATAAATGTCTACACAAGCGCACCGAGTGTTCAGAAATGTCAATTGAATTTTCGATTGTACATCTGGGAAGTAAAAGCAAATTATTTTATGGCGTATCTTGCGATTTATTGTCTCCTGCAAGTAAAGTCTACTTGAGTAGATTGTCATAAAAAGCATTGTGAATAACAAGTTTGAAATGGAAAAGATTATACAAAGGGAATTGACGTTACTTTTGGAGTCACAAAATCATATTTGGTGTCAGAAATTAATATTTCCAACCTGTTTTTCTGAATTATTAAATGAAAATAATATTTAAAAGTGTAATCATTTCTATAGGGAATAACAGGAGATAATATCGATATTGGTCCCTTGGAGAAAATTGTATTTGAACAGGAAACTGGTACGTTTTCGGTTTCGGATTGAAGACGATGTAAAATGCCGATATTTTAGAAATATAGAAAATTGAGATATATGACATAATTTAGATAACAAAAAAATATTTATAAAAATCGATTTAAAAGTCGTATTTAAAATAATGTATTATAACAACAAAGTTAAAATATAAATATTGGACAACACCATAATAATAATGCATTGCTTTGATTCATGGTTATTAGCTAAAGCACCTGTGTTACAGAAATCAGAGACAATAACGGTACCACAACACCCAGACCCGAAACAATATTATAGAAGAGTTCGTTTGCTATTTTGACGCGACCGGGAATCGAACCCGGGACCTCAAAGATGCGGTGACGCCAAGACCGGCTTGCTTGCCTCCCGGCTACGGTGGTCATCAAAATTACAAGCTAACCATGACGGTAATACTATAGATTTATAACCGTGCCATTACATACCAATGGATGCACTGCACACACGACTGAATATTTTGACATTCTTCTTCGCCGACATGTTTCATCCTAAACGTATCCTGAACATTAATACTCTCCACTATCGTGATCGGTCACTGTTCGTAACAAAGGTTGTGATTTATCGTAAAAACTAACAGTGGGAAATCGATGTCTTATCGTATCCCCTACAGCTGGGTTTCGCGCCCTACGCTTTGGCAGCTGAAATATCGATAAGGGTGGTCTAAAATATTGAAGTCTTAAAAGCAAAGAATGGTTTCTCTGGACCGGTTGAAGCCAACCGGTGAATGGTAGAACCATAGCAGTATAAAGATTGACGTCTGATATTACGAAACTTATGTCTTAGCTTAATAGAAGTCAAAAATACTTACCTACTCATGCCAAAAATATGCCTTTAACACATTTTTTTTAATGATTTTAGACGGTTCTAGACATTTCTTTTTTGCTTTCTTTTATTTTGATACAGGAATTTGCTTGATGTTAATATGAGAGAAGTCTAATACCATCTCCGATAAGTGCTAGTTTCAAATGTTTTGTGTAAGAAGAACTTCTTCTGTGTCTTTTCCGTTTGCTGAAGCCAACACCTTGATTTATCGGTCGCGAATACCCCGTCGCAGCGTCCGACCAACTTTCCTAATTAACCGAAAGATTAATTTCCCTTTTCCCTTAAACAATTTCCCTTAAAAGTAACAATTTGAGTCTTTTTCCAGGCAATTTAAAAAAAATTGACATTTTTTAATTAAACTTCGTGTAAAGATGATGTGTTCATAATTTACGAGGGATCTTAATATAAGTTTTAGACGTCATATCCACTTTACAATAACGTTGTAAAGAAATGTAATATTATTTATACTGGTCCTTATGGCCTCGTCTTACTCGCAGAAAAAGTCCAGAGTTTATGTTTTCAATGCACAACATTTTAATAATAGAGTAATTTTACTCGTTACTCGTTTTAATAACCGTTTGGAGCACTTTAATAATCCTACTTCATTAGTAACTTTCTTTTAGAGTTTGGTCTGTTGCTTATTATTCATCATCATCATTTCAGCCATAAAACGTTCATAGCTAAACATAGGTTTAGCGGTGGAGGTCTATTCTCCCACCCTTTTACAGCGAACGATCGTTATAAAAAAAAAAATTACATTAAAAGTACCCTCAAATTAACGATATTTATAAACGGAAAACTTTTGCTTATTGTTTGTCAATCGACGTTATGATAATTTGGCAGTGTTTCGGCGAGTACATATTTGTCATTTGATAATTAATTAGATGTGCATTTTTAGTTTCATTCGTATTAGCGGAATTATTTTTTACTATGTTTTCGAAACGGTGAGCTTTATAAAGTTTTTTATGATTGAAATTTGTTCTATACATATTTTTTTATACATTTCTACCCAGTAGGAGTAAACTATATAATAAAGATTTCAATTTTTGTCTTTTTTCTGAAAAAAAACAATGAAACATTTTGTGATCGTTATAACGATCGGTAGTAATTTAGGTATGTATCTAAACTTTCATACTAAGGCAGTATAAACTATTATCTATCAGACAAATCATTGCCGAACTAGAAGTATTAGATGGTCATGTCTCATTTCCAAGAAGTGTAACTATTTTACCACCGGATACAGCGAATGCAGATATCGCAGATGAAAATTTTGGCAATTTGGCAATAAGCAGCCTTAACTTTGTCTAATTTCCAAGTTTGATATTTTATAATTTATCTTATAATTGTTGTATGAATGTTAATGTTTTTCTCGTATGCCGAACTGTTATAAATATACGTAGGTCATACGTAGATTTATAGCTAAGAGCCCCTGCAGGAAAGAATTGATGTTCTTCGAGAATGAAAAAGGACAGTTGCACACTTATCTTCTTTAGAAAAAAAAGTTGGCCCGACTAAAGAACATCTAATTGTTCTAGGCGTCAGTTTTAGCCATTCTATATCTTATAGCTCATTTTCAGTTATAAGCAGCATTTCCGCTGTTTCTTTTGTAGATCCAATTGTACCAATACATGGAGAAATCGCCAAAAAAAATACTACTACTTGTAGCTAGTATTACTTTGACTACTTTCTTGATGACGGTACTATCTAATTATTAGATAAAATAACAAAATATTTATGCGATTCAAAATAACCAATCTGATAAAGTAACAACAAATGAAATAGTGTTTTCTTGCTATGCTTATTTACAGTGGATATACCGTAGTTCCGTAAAGATTTATGTATTGGGAAAAATCATCTGATACTGATTTCGGTATTGTACAAAATACCATGTCGAGGGTGTAATTTAAGTACATTTATTATGATGACTCTCACATCCACCGTTGTTCCAATACCCAGATAAGTACTGACAGCGACAAATTTTTAAAGATAAGACTACTTTTCGATACGCTAAACAAAATCTATTTGCACCCTAAAAATCTTTTTATCACTCACCTTCTACTTACTAATTGGGTAACTAAGTTTTCAACCATTTTCATTGTAATAACTATGTTTGTTTAATAAAATATGAAACAATTGATAACCGAGTACCTGTATGAGCGTTACCTATCCGCCTGTTACTACTGATCGTTAAAACGATCCACATTTTCCTAGCTTTCCAGAAAACGCAGATTTTTTTGCTATTTTTCCATGTTTAATATATAGATCAACGTGACAATATCCAAAAATTACGGTGATACGCCAAAAAAAATAGTTTCAGTAATATCCGGGCTTCGATATTATAGCCATGAGTCATAACAGAATCTGACCGTAGAATCCGGTTAAGATATTTAAAATTAAAAAGCAACAATGTATTTAAGTCATTAACAATAACAAACAATGAGATATTTTTAACGATCAGCATTAAAACTTTTACAATACACGTTCAGAACAATGGTTTATAAAATATGAACTTATTTTTAATTACAAGCTTAACAAACAACTCAAGCTTGAGTCTTAATGCTACAAAGAAGGGAATATCACGCCATAAACTCATTTGCTACTTGCTTCCTAATCTTTTCTTCCACTGTATTTAGTTTCCCATTTAGACGATAATAGTCTTTGTGCTAGAAGTAAATATTTATTTAATATAAACCATGTTAAGGCCTTAAAAACATATTAATATATACTTTGAGTAGATTTTATAGTTATATATTTTATATTTATATTAATGTATAATTAATAGTTGTTCAATTGTTTGGAAATCTTAACCCGGCCCCGGTAATAAAACATAAATCTAAGGTAACCTAAGGTAAGGTAAGGGTTCGGTTACTATGATAATTTGATTTCCAAATCCAATATATTCAAGTAAAACACGCCGTTTATAATCGAGCGATGGAAGCGAATAACATGTATTATTAGGCTTAGCGATTTAACGAACCACAGAATACTCCCTTCAGACATACCCGAGGTTTAGATTGCTTGTATTCGGTTTAGTATTATAAGTACAAATAGTTGATAAATTGCGTGTTCTTAATACGTTTCGGTATTGTGTTTAAAATTAATGCATTTTGTTTTGATATCTTATATAAAGTTTGGGTAGCCATTTTTGGTTTAATAATTGTCACTAAATTATACTTAGTTTCTTTGTTTAATGGTGGGTAAAGACAGACACTAACTCGGCGAACAAAATTACCTATAAAACTTTGTCAGTATCACAGTGTCGCTGTGGATCAAGTAGATCTGTCAATGTCAATTACATACATAACTTGTATTTATTCACTCTTACAGATTCTAATATTATTTTCCGACCAGAGTTTAACGATGAGTTCATAAAACAGAATAACTTTAACCATTTTTTTCGTATAAAGTTTGACGTTAAATTAATGACACTTCAGGTACCATCATAAAGTGTAATATTTATTGTAATTATTAAAACAAAAATACAGTGCAAATAAAAATCATAACCCTACATTATAAATAGAAATACAAAAGATAACGTGGGGCACATCCACAGCTTAAATATTTATAGATTACAGTCAATACAAAATCTTGTTATAAGTCAAATAGAAAAACGAAAAGTTTTTATCCTTTACTTAGAGGCGAACCTTTCCCATTTCTATTTGAGTCATGTTTCTATAAAAAGCCTTCAGCCAACAAGTTATGGCTGAGAGCAACTTCTGTGAAGAGTATTTTTATTTTCTTTTTCGAAATTTGCGAATGTTGTGTTGTTCTCGGGAGAATTCCCTGAACTTTCTTGTTTCGATGCCTTTCTGCAATATATTGGAACGCTTTTGTTTTATTTAGCTAACGGATTCCTATACATATAGCCAGCAGTCACGTAGGTACCTATTCATGTACAACATTGATTCCTCAGCTAAATTATTATTTATGCTATGCCTGCTATATCTCTATCTATTTAAGAACGCTGTCCTTGCCCTTTACCTCTACTGCATTTGAAAACGAGAAGTTCTTTTGCAACACTTTTTCATTTTTGACAACCTTACGTAGCTAAGAGGCGAGCATGTCGGAGTATATATCACGCCATCTCTGAGGTTTCGGGTATGATACCCGGTCGGTCAATGTAGAAAAAGATTTTTTCTACATATATTATCTCGGTTAAGAGTTGTGATACCGTCGTTGTTTCTTATTTCTATACTACAAGTGCTCTCGCTACTTCGTGTTTACCTTAAATACCTAGGCCCAGAGACATTAATACTCGTAACGTAACTAAATATCTACGATTGAACGGTTCAAACCAAGTTTCAATTAATTCCTTTGAAGACCTAGTTGAATGAAGACATCGATATCAATCAGTTATGTGGATAAATTATTCCCTTTTCCAAGAGTTCCTTTCTTCATGAATATAAATGTATAACCGTATTATATTTGAATAACGAGTAGTACTTGCAATGACTGTGACAATATGTCCATCAAGCCATTGTCGTTAAGTTTTATAGATACATAGGATCGATACAAGTAATTTAAAAAAAAGTATGACAAGGGTATATTTAAAAAAATGGTAAATAGATCTTCACGTGTACCTTTTCGGTAAGTACTATTTAAAAGAATGATGTTAAGGTTCCAGTATAATTTACTTTTAGAAATGTTCATATTCGTTTAATCACTTTGTGGCCTAACTGCAGTATTAATAATTGAAAATAACTAAAAACATTATCCTATACCCATTTCAGCAATTTTTTTCTTCTTGATTAATGATAAAGGAACGTCACATCATAATGTCTATTTATTAAATTACTGATGTGAAAAAAAACCATTGATTTAGTTTTTATTCATTTTATATCAGGATGATTTATTATTTTTTATTTATTAATTTTTAATTACGACCCTAAATGCGCCAAGTCTAGTAAGTAATTATCTTACCCAGGCCTTCTTAAACCCTAGAGAAATAAACAGAGTAGGCACCAGGGCCATAACCATGGGCTCTTAAAACAATCTCAAAGTTGTTAAATCTGTCAATTTTAGTACGTCATTACATACAAAATTTGACAGAAATGATAATGTTTGACAGATTTGTGATTGTTTTAACAGTTCATGGTTAGGGCCCTGATCATTTGAACCATGGTTAAACTTCAAATGCTATCTCAATTAACATTTTCTCACTCAACATCAACAAAGGTAAAGACCGTAAGTAAGTAAAAAAATCTGAAAAATTCAAATAAATGTGCAATCCCGCTTGCATAAAGATTAATCAGAAAGATGAGCTGCTAGATTAATTTACAATATCGAATGCTAGTAAAACTATTAGATGTTATACTCATGACGATATTGTAATTAGGAACTGTGTATAGATCTCATCGTAATCATTGCTGAGTACTATAGTGTTCATTAAAAATCAGAGAATCAATTGATAAAGTTCGGTGTTCAGACTGAGATGAATTTACATTAAACAGCAATAACAGCTGTAGACTTAGTTCTCAAAGAAACACTCTACGTTATTCGAACTGGACTAATCTGGACTTTACTAGTCTGGTTGAAAACACTAACTAAGCTACATTCAAATCACAGACAACCTATGGATATACACTGAATCTACATCTTTTTACTAAACACGAGCAGTTTTCCACGACCACCACAATATTGGTAACTGTATGTTAAAATGGTGGTGGCAAGTCGCGTAGTCGCAATAATGTATGCTACTTCAATGTACCTACTTATAGAAAACTAGATTTTGTAAATAGGAATAAATTTTTGAAAAAAAATAAGTCTAAGTAATTTTATGAGGTATATTATAGATAAATAATAGTTAACAGATAAAATTAAAGCTCAGGTACCCGCACCTCTAAAGCTAAATTGTAAATAAATAAAAACATTATTCTCACAATCACACCCTTTATTTAGCAAATTCCTATACTGTGCGTTATGCCGCGATTACAGATAATGTTTTTTTTAGTTTTTCGTATCTAGCTGTAACCGACATGAGGACGATCTCATCCACCAAAATAAGTAGATTGTGCTAAATTACATAATTAATTAAGCTATTTGTATTCACAATAGCTACTAGAAAATCACTTGCCACATCTATTGGCTAGATAGTCTATGTTTCAAACAATACCTTTGTTTCAACTGTTCAACACAAAATCCTTTGACGGTTTCCAATAATGGTAGATATTGAGATTTGGTGCAATTCACATCTACACTTCTATTTTAATTATTCGGTTGTAATGGACAGTGTTTATTCTATTGAGTATATACTGAAGCTTTTGATATAACTAAACAAAATTAATTATTTTATTCGTAGCAGAAATAGATAAAAAATATTTTGTGGGCGGATTATTTATGGATAGGTAACAATCGTTGCATAAGACTGCGATTATGCAGCCCTGTGTATAACGGGCTCACCTTAAATTTGCCAAGGGACCCAATATTTTATATATATTATTACTCTTACATAGCGCTTTAGTTATGACTAACTCAATTTGAGTAACTCACGCTTTTAAGTAAACGGGTGACCATTTCAAACCATATTTGGTGACATTTATCAATAGCATTATACGTTATTACTAGTCGTGAAGCATATTCAGAAGATTTAAGGCGGTTTGATTATATCTGGCAGATAGATTTAGTCACTGGCCTTACAATACCACCAATCCGCAATGGGCACCACCTCATAGTTAAAATAAGGCTTGTGACTAGGACGTAATAATATGGGCATACTATCTTATTTTACTCACAGGTGACTACGTGCCGACGTGCTTCAATGCTTATGTATTATTTAGCTTTATTCTCATTATTAATACACATAATTTTAAAAAAGAGTAAGTACCTACCTTATTTGTTTTGTCGAACAGACCAATTGAGATCACAATTATTTTTGTAGGTTCATCAGGCTAATCACCCCTTATCATTTAACCAGCTGTAGGTGAAGCACTCTCGTATTTGATAAGATATGCCTATTTAAGAATACAATCAAACATACATATTATATTGATATTGCTACGATTTTACTACAGAGTACCTAAAATATTGTTTATCTATTGAAGAGGGGGATAAATTAATTGGGTACTTAAAATTAGGTTTAAAAAATATTTTTTTCATAAAGAAAACTTAAAAAGCAGTGCACTTAAAATAAGATTAAACGAATTATTCTTAAAATAATATTTTGCCTCTGTGCAATACTATTTCAGACGTATTTTTTAAAAACAAAACAATTTTGTGCTTGCACCAGAATATATATACCATAGCTATAGATGGTTGGTGGATTTTCAAGCAAGTGGCATTATTTATATTATTCATAATTTAACCACCATACTGGTTTTATCGGAATGTATGATTGAATGGTTGTAGGGGTGAAAGGGCATTAGGGGTGACATCAAATCTTATCGATGAAAAAATAATTTGTAAGTACATCTTAGTACTTAATCCGTTAAATGAACCATCTTTACTTTTGTACTATTATGAGTTGAACACTATGTTATGTACAACATGATAAGTTATAAAAATATTACCTATTTATAAATTGAAATTCCGATGTTTCTAATAATTAGAATAGTTAGAAATTAAGTTAGAAATCACTATCATAGTAATTGATAATTTCGTCTTCCGAATTGTATTATCTTAAACATCGACACCCAGCTGCATCACTACACACGCATAAAATAAGTCTAGTATCACCCCGCGAGGTTCGGGCTTCGTACGCACATCGAATTCAGATCAACCATGGCCCCGGTTTCTCCTGATGGACTTTTGATGTCCCAGCGCCGGCCAGTGCTTATCAAAGAGCATTGAATCTATGGCCTGTATTGTACAGTACCTTTAAAGTGTGTCGTAAAATGATTTGGAAGGGTGAATTTATTATACGACCAGGGTGTTTGGGGCAAAGATTTTTATTCATTCGGTCGGTTCAGTCTGGGGATTTTTTGTTCGATGCGACTGATAACTTAGCCTCTTCTATTCGAGCTTTAGTTTCTTAACCCACACAACCAAAGGTGATGTCCCAAAATGTACGGAACCTGGGCCAGGTCTATGTACATTATATCAAAATGAAGGTAATGATGCGAGAAACAGTTTTTAATTATCCAATTTCTCTAAACATGCTTACTTTTTTTGCAAGGAATAAATCTAATAATAAATATCAACACACAACAATTAATTGGACGAGCACAACATAACATAGAAAGAACACAGATTTAATATAGCAGATGTATCGAACCTTACGGCCTAATAAGCGATCTATAAAGGGGTCAGAAATCACAAGGCCGGTGTGCAGTATTAGCAATCACGAGTTCATGCATAGTGAACAATTATTGTTGTTCACTTAGCGCGTCCACGCTCGCACCTAATTACTAAACAGCTTAATGGATGGAACGACCTCATTACGGCGAGTGGAGCGCCGTTCAGAGACTTTTAGTACGGCTGATGCGCTGACATGGGGGCGTTATTGAAGATACTTTTTGTGAAGCACTTTGACACGAATGTTTTAAGCAGCCGAAAATTGTAGGCTCTTAATGAATTTGTAAATTATGAAGAAGTGTTTTGTTTTTTTTTTCAGTTACATGTGTGGCAGAATTGAAGTCAATTGTTTTATCCAGAGATTTAGGATTTCGGAGCAATTGCGTCTTTGAAAAAAAGGGTTATGAAACGTACGCTACTTTACAATACCTGCATCTGCTATTGTGTAAAACTGAACTTCTTGAGACTGCCTTTTATGCGTTTTGCAGACGGCGGGGCGGGCCGGGCCGGTTAATTTCACCGCGAAGGATAGCGCAAAGAGAATCCTATTCTACCAACGCTCACGAAGGACAAAAAGACCGCGCCGCAGGTGCCCGGCGGACACTGGCGGCGCGGCGATTCGCGGCGAGGGCAGCCGCGGACATCGACGGGCAGACGCGGTCTTTATTGCTTCGCGGACAGACCGGCCCGGCCCGCCCCGCCATCTGCAAAGCGCCTCTGTATTTCAAAATAAAAAAGAAACTCTTAAAGAACTTAGTTGTAATTTTGCTCTAACCGGCCATGATGGTGAAGAGAGAATTACCCAAGAACCTTCAAAATTTGTCTTCTACATTGAGCTTCTATTAATAATATAAAACGAAACCTAAGAAACTAAACTTATAACGAATTCACAAACTAAGTCTGAGTGCGCTAGAATAGCAAATGACACACAAACATTGTTTGTGTCCACATTTTAAATGCGCGTGCAAAGTGCATTACACGGAAGACTAGCTCACGTCTTAGCACTTAAGTAAGAGGATGGTTTTAATATTCCAAATCAATATTTGCTGGGGTTCCGTATTAACACCTGAGTCCAACAAAATGAAACAATATAAATAAATGGGTGTTATGAGAAATTATTACCATTTTGGCCTACGTCATTTAGTACCCGTTGTTTGGGTCATTCCCCATATATGGTAAATTAATTACATATAATATGTAACTTTTGAAAACACCAAATTATATATTTTTTATCTCAATGTAAGTAATTTTGCTATCTACAAGCCTGCCTGTACAAGCTTCTGTCTAGTGAAGAGGAGAGGAGGGTAGTTTTTTACGTGTAACAGTCGGGTAAATTAACAATGTGACAAAAATAAGGAAAAAACAGCAATTAATGCACTATACAGGATGTTTAGTGCATCGATTGGCAAATTAAAACAGCGGATTAGAGGGGTATTTTTCTAGCTTCCAAAAAAATCAAATTGCAGTTTTTAGAAGCTGAGATGATAGCAAATGACGCCCTCTTATGTGCCACTTTTATTTGGCAAAACAAACAATGCACCTAGCGCATTGTAAAATCTATCTGTACCTATCTTGTAAAGTTATTTATAATAATATGGAGAGACTTAAATCTATAATTTAATGTAATCTTGTTTCACGCTTGAATAAAATGCAAATATTTGAAGTAGCATTGTGAAAATATGTCGAAAACAATCCCTTTGACAAGTCTTTTTTATAAATAATATTAATATTTTCATACGAAATATTTACCTGCCAATTGAAAACTATTTTGTACGTGCGATGACAACATCGTAAGCCGGCCTTTGGTTTTTAAATTTATCAAACCTTGTTAAAATGTTGTTATAAAATATTTTTGACGATCACCGTAGGCGAGATACGAGCAAGCATTGCAATTTTTAGGTCCTGAGTTCGACTCCCGATAGGGTCATATTTATTTTTTTAACTTAGAAGAATAAAAAATTAACTTTCGGATTCGATATTATTTTTTGGACATCAGCATACTGTAAATAAAAACAATGAAAATGTAATTCTATCAATTTACGTGAAATAACATTATTTTTGTTATTGGCCGTTTGTCTATAATTTAAGTTTTATAACTTTGTAATTTATGGTTTGTAGATTTAAGAATGAAAAAAAAAATACACAGAAAAATCATAATTATAATACCAATTACGAACGCCTTTCAATATAATATAAGGTAATATGATTTGGATTGCTTAGTAGGAAAGATTAAGATTTTTGATTCGAATCAAATTAAACAGAGCATAGCTAGTGATTATCAAATAAAATATACTATTTATAGATACTACCTACATAATGCAATAAGTAATTAGTTAATAAAGGTACCCTTCATTACATCATGAGATTTTATATGGAAGCTCAGATTAAGAACATGCAACACTCACGTGGTCGTGGCGACCTGAAAACATAATTACCACACCGCCCAAGAACAAATCGGGGACACGATCTATAATTGCTACTTAAATTACTGTATCAATAAACTATTATGGGAAGGCTTTGTTCTGGTAAATTTCTAATATTTGGCACACAATAGCTGCATAAGTCTTATAAAACTGTTATACAGCAACTAATAACTAAATTAATATTTCGTAACAATGCTTCCTCTCTTATAGTTTCTACAATATTAAGTTTTTTCATGTTGATAATGATGTGTTATTCCTTAGCTTTACTGTAACTATGTAATCTTGAAAGTCAAGTTCGCCCAGCTCTAATACATTTTAGTATCAATTTAAAACGTTGTAACTAGCTGGGTCAAGTCTATTCGTCAAGTCGGCCCACATGTATAAAAACCCATGAGACGAGTTGCCGAAGATGAAAATTAATTAAAGTTGTATGCGTCAACTCGTCTCACGTTACTATCGATATGAATAAAGGTACAATCAGCAGGGCTAGCATGCGCGCATCGGTTATTTTATCGACAGACAAGACAAATTTTGTCTTTGACAATAGTTTTGTCGTTTTCCCTAACCTAACGGATTACAGACGTCTCAAATCGTTTTTCTTAATATTTTCAGGGTCTCCCGTTCTTCGTAGCCACTTATTTTTTACGTTATAATACGGCATTGCCATGATATTTTGGTTTTGTCTTTGTTATCGTCGAAGACAAAACGACATATTTACGTCAAAAGTCGATAAAATACCACGACAAAATTTTATCGTGTTGCGCATGCTAGCCCTGCTGAAGTAAGAGTGTAGAACTAATAAAGACTGTGCGTTGGATATAGAATGTTTATTCATCGCTGATTTTCACTGTTTGAACACATATGGCAGTAATAAACACTAAAATTATAAAATTAATTAAACTTTTACATAAGATCAAAAATAATAAAGGGACTATCATAATCAATAATTAAAAAGTATTTTTATTTTATTTATTTTTTGGAAGGTCTTGAAATTTTTGTATTATACACCGTGAATTTTTAATTACCCGAGAAAATAAAATAACATACTCAGATATCGATATACATCGAATTTGGCGAATAAGAAAAACGGAACGGCGTATGGCGTTGGCGTACGGAAGGAATAACTATGAATGAAAAAAAAACATTCATAGTTATTCCTTCCGTAAGCCAATATTACGCGACCAAATTAGGTGGATTTTGGTTCCGTTAATGTTGAAATGATAATGATTACTATTTGAATTAGCAGGACTTTTATGGTGCATATTTTTTAAGGAATGTTAGGGACCTTTTAAATAAATTTCTCATAATTTTTTTTTTATTCGCCAAACTCGATGTATATCGATATCTGAGTAAGTTAATTTTCTCGGCTAATTAAAAATTCACGGTGTATAATATGAAAAAAACAGAAGTAATAATGATTAATTCTTAAAAAGAAAGAGTTTTAAAAATTAATAATATATTTCTTAAATAAGCACATTTCTTGGAAACTGTACCAGACGTTAAATAAGGTTAAAAGTCAAATGAAAAAGTAAATGGGACGAGTTGTCGCACACAATTTTAATTAATATTGATCTTCGCCAACTCGTCCCAATGGTTAACGCACGTAGGCCGAGTTGACGAATAACTCAAATAGCTATGTCTAATCCGGATGACAGTAGGATAATTTGTTACCATCAACCTCATCTGACGATGGAGCCAGGAGGTTCATAGTGGAACTTTTCATGGCTACTACCAAAAATTTCGAATATGGGCTTATTTTATCATTATTGACGATTTCTACACATATGATAGTAGGTATCTTTAATATGTTGTCAAGGTGAGGATTTATTTAAAGGCAATTTGCGTATCTACACATGTTAGTAAAATGTTATTACTTAACTCGTACTTGATATAACATATGACAACTTGGTACCATAACGAACGACAAATTGGGTATTTTATTTTCAAACAAAATAAAGCAGTATTTCTTAAAGCATGTTTTTTATACTTCAACAGCGCGGCTCATTGTGGCGGGGTTGTAAACCTATTATTGTCTCGCTAACAATATACCGCTCGTAACACAATCTTTGTGGCGTGTGCCCATTGTAATGCCCTTCAGGGCTATATTTCACTAGGATGCCATCTTGATAATGCCAGTCAAGTAAAATAATTACTTTTGTTAAAATAACAGTTCTGTATTTCATATTTTTATAAACATTTTAGGTATTTTACCTTTGCCATTTTTTAAGTTTTTTTTTCTTAAGCTACTGTATTTCGTATGGTTGGTATATCTACCAGTGGCGAGCATTGGTTTTATTTCGAGATAGGCAGTACATACTTATAATGTGTTTTATTGATAAAAATCAGAGGTTTTCATCAATAATCTACATTTGTAAGTACCTACTGCTTACCTCATTTCAATTATCAGGTAGGCACTGCCTAATTGCCTATATGCACCGCACGCCCCTGATATCTACCTTTTTTATTCGATCCCTTTTTTTCCTAAGAGAAGCCAAGATTGCGTTATGAATCTGGAATTAAATGAAAGAGAACATGGTAGCACGGAACCTTCGGACTCCAACACATAACTAGGTATTATTTTTATTTATTTAGGTATATATACTTAAATTTAATTGTTTTAAATTAATACCTTTACCTCAGGATTACACGTTCTTCAGAAAAAAGTCGAGTGTGAGTCAGGATTGTGCTAGGAACGAACTAAATAGAAAAGTGGTGGTATGGAAACCTGTACGACTTCAACACATAAATAGTTAAATTCTGTTTAGTTTAATAACCGAAGTGGGTGGGTGGTAATTTCATTCGTATATTTTTATTTAATCTTTTTTTAGTTACGTTTTTTTCCCTCTCGTTTGCCAAACAATTTTTACAACGTTTGCTAATAAAAACGTAACACACCATCATACCAGATCGTATCCTAGTGAGACATGCCTCATTTTAGTTTCGAATTTGACTAATGAGACCGATATATGATCACGATATGAATACGGCTTATACGACTACCCCAGAACATTATCGATAAGTCGTTACCCAAAATTGATGTTTTTCCAAAATATCTGCGGCAACTTGTTTTGGAAGATCAAAAGGAAAAAAATGTTTTCGCATTTTTCACGGTGGCGAATATAATTTGATTTCCGCGGAGGGATGTCGGCAGTTGATTTTAAATTTAACTTCTCTGAACTTGGAAAAGTGGAATGGATTTTTTATGTACCTCCTAACATTAACTGTTTATTTTCGTGGGATTTTGCTTATAAAGTGGGAAAATATTTTCCCGTGTGCTTGTGTTTCATTATAGAGCGAGAACGTTATAATACTGAAAAGTTTCCAACTTTATGTATGATAATATTAAAATAGCCTAGAAACCGTAATGACTTTTACGATCGCCTTTTTTCAAACTTTCGAAAGCGGATCGCAGCAACAAGATCTTATATTAATTCGTATATTCATCGAAAATCATCGAAAAAGTCGCAAAAAGAGAGAACTGAGCTAGAGCTGGTGGGTAACTAATGTTCAAACTCCACCCTCAACTTGTAAAAACAGAGGCATATAAACGATTACTTCTTGTAGATTGCACGTCCCATTTACAAATATATGTCATATTAGTCCTTTATAGCTACAGCTGCATATTTCCAACTACAAAGCCTTATTGTGCCGGCGTCGGACACAAATGGTTCAGTGCTGTATTGGTTACGTCATCCACAATCTGTGTTCGGTCGCACGGAATATCGCTCGTGGCCGATATTGTTATCAGATGGATTACGAATCTACAAAGACCGATTGTACAATTAAACTACGGCTGAACGTAACCGCTAATCTCTTATTTGAAATAGGTTTAGTTTCTTAACTTTGTGAATTTATTTCGATATTCTGACATTTAGAGCTTACATTTTAAACGTCTGTAAAGTTAGCTTTACAAAAAATACAAACCGTCAAATCACTTTTTATTTTAAAAATTGGTTAGTATGTTACAGCGATTTTGTTGTCAGTGACTTAAACTGAATGCGTTGGCAATTAACTTAATTACCACTTTATATTAACCCCCGTCGGATACGAGTAATTAATTCAGAATACATATTCATAGAGCCTCAAGTCATAATTTGTTAACCTTTTTACGGTGAAACATTGACCGTGACAAAAACAAAACAATAACAAACAAAAACTGGACAGAATGCAAACGAAAGACTCCTAATGATCATATTTTAATACACTCAGGTGTTTTCGGTGGAAGCCTAGCGGGGGAGGGTCGCATCACAATATACATCGCTTGAGCAGTAGAACTGATGATAAAAATAACTGAAATACGTCCTTGAAAAAATTTGAAGCGGTGTCAACGCAAAAAATATATCCTTACTGTTGATAAGACATGATTTACTCGTACCTGCATTTGCTTTTCTGTGTTTTTAGATTTCTTGACAATAATTGTCATCGTGTACTAACAAGAATGTCAATTATAATACGAGTATCTTAAAGTGTTTAATATGTTGAAATACCTATATTTAACAAAATATAATGCAAAGAACCGGCCAGGTGCAGGTGTAGGTGTAGGATTCTGTGGTTGCCTATTACAATTTGCGGTAAGTATAGCAAATATCGCAATGTTTGACAATGTGAAAGCAGTGCGAGTTATGCGCTAAGGTAAGCGCGAATGCAGCGCAGAATCGGCACAGACCGACTCACGACCATAACATAAAATGATATCTATCCATTATGTAAATGACTGATTTACCCACGTAAATTACGCGGACCACTTGCCTAATGTTATAACATTTTTTGCTGCAGCGCACTTTCAGTGCGTAGGTCGCATAATCACTTTTGATACATCGCTCTTAGGGCTGCTATTTTACTACGAAACTCTAAAAAGAAAGATATGAGACTTCTGAGCTTGTCTGTTGTGTGTCTGTATCCTCCCTAGTCCCTGTTATTTATCGCTGTTCCACACGACAATGGTGCCGAGTGGTGATTCTCACACTTTATACGCCTACTCAGGAACGCTTGAGGTGTGTAAATAAAATAAAACCCTGTAATGGCGTCGTTGCGTTTACTCATTTATTGGCGTTGTAAATAAGAGGGATTCTTGCGTATCCCGCAGAGTCTAAGCATCATCTGATGTCATTTATATGGAATTTGGTAGCTGCAAATGATATAATGGACGATGAAGATTATAGTCTATATAAACTAAAGTACTCTGTGATTATAGTTTAGAAGACATTGGTTTAATTTCGAGTTAAGTTAAGAATGATAATATTGATAGTTCATTAAATAATGTTGTACAATCAAATCATGTACGCAGCAATTCTGCGAATGATTTGTAATGGACGTCTTGCGTCAAGAATAGAGTGGCCAAAATTCATGAAAAAAAGGGTCTCCATTACTTCAAGTTCTGTTCGACTAGTACATATTATAAACCAAATGCTATAAAGTATAATATTTTTAATGACTCAAAACAATAGCAAGCGTCATTCGTTACATTCATGCTCATTAAGGCAAACTGACGTCATAGATATTAGATTGATTGTTTTCATAGTGAACCACATAGTAAATGATAGCAAAACTTGGTTCACAGGATGGTTGCCTCAATTTGAGGTCATCAAAATCATTAGTGAAGTCAGGTTATTTTAGTGAAACAACTTGTAATCGGTCAAGAAAGCGTAAACCTCCACCAAAGAGCGCCAAAGAGCACGATCTCCCGCATTTCTCATCCAGCCACTGCCAGCCATGTTCCAAGATACAATATTATAATAAATATTAAATTTGACGACCATCTGGTGTAGTGGTTCGCGCTCTGGAGTACAAAGCCTGGTGGTTGCGGGCTCGAATTCCGCGAGGGGCAAATATTTGTGTGATAAGCATGGGCATTTAAATGGTACCTAAGTCATGGATGTTTATAAACTTATTTATGTATGTTTATCCGTTATCTAGTCGCCATAGTACAAGCTTTGCTTAGTTTGGGGCTAGCTTATTGGTGTGATTGTGAAAAAAGTAAAAAAAAAAAAAACATATCCAGGTATAGCACCAAAAGTATTAAAATTTTGAGTAAAGAAAATTTTATGATGGTTGATTTTGTGTGCGCAATATATGTGAATAAATTCTTTATACATTTTGACCCAACTGTACGAGAGACTTTGCGGTGGAAGTAGAAACCATTTAAAAAAAAACCTCCGTGTCCATTTGTTCTCGTTTATTATTGTCACCGAATTCTCCAGACAAGAGCGTAACAGGACAGGTCGGACGTGCTTGGTGTGCAGTTGCATGCAGATTTAGGGTCCTCACTCACATGTCAGCGTCCCCTCGTGACAGCCAAGGGTTTTGATTTTTTACAGTGGTGCAAGGTTTCTGAAATACAACTTCCACTGTTCACTAGATACCTTGGCAGTTATTTTTTTAAAGATTTAGTCCTTAAATTATGCATTTTGCGAAAAAGAAAAATATTGCAAGATGAAAATTTACAACCAGTGTGCCCTAAGGAACTGAAACGTGGTCTCTCACTCTCATAAGGAAGCTCATGAATGCACAGCATACCACGTGAAAGGCAATTCTTGTTTCAGTATTGGACTTCATATTACTGAAATTAATAAATGATGATGACAAGATTTTTTCTTTTCAGAAAAACACATATTTATTTAGATAATAAGACATTCTATTAGATATTTTTTCTATAATGCATGAGCTTAATGCACGCCGTAATCGTACCACAATCAACTTTATTCGTTTGCAATTTCCTTTTCAATTTATCTATGTAGTTTAGAAGCTGTCAATAAAGTACCGGAAAAAAATATTAATACACAAACTGTTAGTTATTCATCCAAATTTATTTTATCACCTTCAAAGTATGCTCCTTCAGAAGCGATACACTTACGACGACGAATAATCCAATCGTCAAAACATTTTTTTTATCGCTTTTTCCGGAATGGAGTTCAGTTCTCGCCGCGAATTCTCCTTTATGTCTTCTACCGAATGAAACCGGGTGCCACGGAGTGGTAATTTGAGTTTAGGAGAAAGAAAGACAAGACTAAGGTGGCAGTGGGCGGGGCACATAGCACGTAGAACTGACGGCCGATGGGGCAGAAAGGTTCTGGAATGGAGGCCGCGTATAGGCAAGCGCAGCGTAGGACGCCCACCCACAAGGTGGGCAGACGACCTGGTAAAGGTTGCAGGACGACGCTGGATGCAGGCCGCTTCCAATCGGCCGATCTGGAAGTCACTGGGGGAGGCCTATGTTCAGCAGTGGACGTCCTGTGGCTGAGATGATGATGATGAAAAAGAAAGAAGTCGGCTGGAGCCATATCTGGTGAATAAGGTGGCTGCTCGATGGTATTTGTTGAGTTTTTGGTAAAAAATTCGTTCACAAAAGGCGCATTATCGTGGTGCAAAATCCAAGAATTTTTATTCCACAATGGCCTTTTTCGTCTAATTTGCTCTCTTAAACGCCGCATAACGCTTAAATAATACTCTTTATTTATCGTTTGACCTTCTGGCAAGAATTCTGAGAGCACAACACCGCGACACTCAAAGAAAACAGTCAACTTGACTTTGACTTTCGATCGAGTTTGGCGCGGTTTCTTCGGTTTCGGTTCAGTTGGAAGGCGCCAGCCACTCCAAAGCTTGTTGACTAGTTTGCATGTCAAACTCGTAAACCCACGTCTCGTCATCAGTAACAATGCGTTTCATGAATGTTGAGTCGGAATTGACTCGTTCTAAGCATGTCCTCAGCGACTCTTTTGCGATTGATTTTTTGGAGAAAATTAAGGTCTTTTTCAGAGACTCCGAACACGAAATCCCATTGGCGATGCAAAATTTAAGACAAACTCTTTGTTCGATGTTTTTGTCCATTATGAAATTCGCATTACACACTAGATATGGTATAACTACAGTATTTAATCTAATTATCAGATGTAACTCAAACTTAAAATCCGCGCCAAAATGGAAAACAGTTGTGCCAATCTAACAACAACAAAAAAAAAATATATAATTTTGAATTTGGAACCATAAACAAATCATCAATTCCCGAAACTTTTTTGACAGAATGCACGGACAAGGATGTCGATATAATACTAGTATATGGT
Organism: Anania fuscalis; assembly: GCA_950371115.1. NCBI lineage: Eukaryota > Metazoa > Arthropoda > Insecta > Lepidoptera > Crambidae > Anania > Anania fuscalis. The sequence goes on along the minus strand of OX493335.1, from coordinate 10,458,018 downwards.
TTTTAACTGTACGAGGCAATGAAAGTTATCTTTTGCATACGATATCCTAAAACAGTGATGTTAAATTAAAATAGATATTGTCGCGTTTACCAAAGCAAATATTTGGGATCATTTTGCCGAAGCGCTGTTTTTTGTCCAACTATACAATTGTTTGTCATGTTTCCGGCGGGATATTTATGGCTCCACCGAAACACGGTCGGAAGCAACTTCAACGTAAATAAGGCCAAAAGCGATAGACTCCACGGAATGTTCCGAAAAATGCCTGAATATTGAAAAGTGAATTGTTATTTATGTTTTTTTATTGTAAAATAAGTTTATAGCTGCGGCGGACGGTACCCGAAATGGTTTACCGCAGTGATTATTGCCAAATATGTAAAATAGTATATATAATAAATAGTAATATTGGTAAAATAGTATAGTGTCGCTTTATAAATAGGAATAACCATTTTCGAGTTGTTCGTGTGTTATTTACTTCACTTTGGTTGTAAAAATATTTCTTAATAGCACAGTATACCTATTTATCGTTATAGTCCAAACTATCGTTTTTTACTATGAAAACATTGAAATCGTTAAAAGAAATTGATTATGCTCCTTACAAATTGAATGTTTACATCGACGATTTTGTATGGAATAATTTGAATTTGCTTACATCGTAAAATGCTGTACCAGTATAACCTCACTCTCCTTTTTTCTGAATTATTGTTTTTATGTAGTTTATAGGCAAAAATATAGCTCAGCCCTACCATCGTTTCGAGACATAACTAGCAGCTGATGGTGAGAATAAATTTAAATGCCTGGGTAAGGGATGCGCCTTTTTTCACATAAATTTTCAAGTCCTATTATCGGAATTCCGAAAATGTTTCTCATACATGCTACATCATAATGATCACTCTTCATAATTTTTGTTGATACTAGTGATCGAAACTCATAATCATCGGAACTCATAATATCACTAGTAATACAACTCGTTTATACTAATATTTGTTTTCATATATTTCTTAATCATAAGTGTTATTTTTCCTAATTGTTATGTTATTCATAATTTTAATAATCATAAATTTGTTTGCACTTATTATTAATTAATTTATTTTCATATAGTTTTTAATCATAAGTGTAAATGAAACTGGTTGTCTCATAAGTTAAATTATTGAGGTTATTCTGGTAAGTTTAAAGAATGGGTGAAAGGCCTGATTTTATGATATCTTATAGTCGTTAAACGGTTAGGACCGTTGTTAGGTCTACGTTTACAATGTCTTAATTTAAGTCGTCTCGCGACGAAAGAGCACTTGATGGGCCAAATCAATTTATGGTTGTCACAAATCTCATCTAGGTTATGTTAGGTTAGAACAGTGACCACACAAAAATTTAAATTACAATATTAGTTAAAATATGTTTCATTTAAATTGGTACTAGCACTCTACTATATACTAAACAGTTTACAATGACTTAAATTTTACACGAAAAATTTATTTTACCAATTATATAATTATGAGTTCGAATAGTTTCTTATTAATGCAATTATGAATAAGAAAATTATGATTACTGACTGCTTTGAAGAAAATTATTATAAAATACAAAATTATGAGTTGAAAAATTTCTTAGTAATGAAAGCATTAATAAAAAAAATATTAGAACTGACTGTTATGAGTCCCGATAGTAGTATTTAAAATTTCTGAACAAAAAAAGTATGAGTAAAAAAAAAGTAAAATAAAAGTGATTATTATGAACACAAAACGGTAGTAAAATCAAAAATAGGAACAGAAATTTTATGAGAGCGAATATGGACCCCTGGGTAAGTACTGTTATAGCGTTTATATTATTAGGCCCCAGTTGTCAAATAAGTATGACTTATGAACTATGGGCAATTTTAAGTAGACTTTTTGGTTAAAACTCTACGTTACTCTATTTTCATTAGTTTTAACAGCGCATGCATCTAGTACGCGCCACAAAGCTTGCTTATCCTTTTTTAGAAAACACGTTTTCGTTTTTTCCCCGAAACATTTATAGGTCACTGAGTTAGGTCTGGAACACACGGTGTTTTCACTTTAAGGGCATATTTACATCAAACGCTTTAACGCTGCCGACAGGCAGGCTCGCTGTCAGCTCCAGTGTGAATGTGAACTTCAACTGCGTTTTCTATCCACACTATGCTGACAATACGCTGAGGCGTAACTGCACCAACTAGTGTGAATAAAAGAGAAGGTTCGTAAACACTATATGCGTATGCTGAGGCGTCTACATACTACAACGTGGGACTCCAAATACGAAAAACCTCTTCATCATCTCAGCCTCTGCCGGATGATCTCGTTTCGGATTTTATCCCTAAACGAAATCCCAAGCATCGACCTTCCCATAGCTCGCTGAGTGACATGGAGTCGGTGGGCCAGTTTTACTGTCATGATCCACGTTTCGGCTGCGTAGGTCATCACCGGTAGGACACACTGATCAAATACCTTGCTCTTCAGGTATTGTGGCAGTGGCGACGAGAAAAAGAAGTGACGCAGCTTCCCAAATGCTGCCCAGCCAATAGAATAACCTCTTACAACGCATCAATATTTATATCATAGTACATACTGCGCATCAAATTCGCGTCTACATAGCGACAATAAAGTCACTGCAGAATATTGTATTGTCGATTTGTTGTGAACGAAAGTTGAATATATTTGTAAAAACGGTAAAGTAAACGGTTGGTAACAGCTAGCGGCTGATAATGTGTCCCTTTGTATTATAACTTTCAACGCACTTGTCTCGTCAACTTGTTTACTGTAAAAACTACTGGTCATGCTTTAGTACTTAACATTATTTGTAAGCTAAATGTAATATTTATACCTGTTTGTTTCCCTAATAAAGAAAAAATAAAAATAAATAATACGTTTGGTGTGGACATTGCCTTAAAGTGGTAACACTGCACGTTCCGATTTACAAGTTTGTGCAACTGGTTTTGTACCGAAGCGAAGTCGATAAATCCTGGTACCGAAATTATTAACTTTGGGTGATCAACTGAAGTATTTCATTAATACCTAGACTGCTATGATCAAGTAGTCATTGAATATTATCGAATAACAATATTATAGGGTAGTAAAGACAGACTACTAAAGATACCTTTATCGTTAAGCCATTGCAATCTCGAGTACACCCTGTAGGTATTCAGTCTTAGCAGCAAAGGAAGGTTGGCAGTTATAGTCAATAGGTATAGTCTATAGTTGTCCAACTATTAACTATACTAAAGTAAACCATGTTAAAATTATAACTATCTCCGGCCAACACTACGGGATTTGCCTGACGAAACCTAACTTTTCTTCATTAACCTAAGAGTATGGAACCCTGTATTGTGTGCTTTTTTCGTCACATCATCATCATCATCATTTAGCATCATCATCACGTAGCAGAAATTTATAAATGCTTTTACACTGTAGAACAGTTAATACAAATAAACCAAAACTCTTTGATTCGCAATCATCATAATAGACCCATGCCCGTTTACGAAAACACTCGACAATATATCAAAAAAGAAAAAAATTGGACGTCCTAGGAAAAAAAAAACAGAATAAATACATATCATGTTATTTTTTTAAAGTGGCTGAAAATTTTAATTTAACATAAGGCCTTCTGATTCTGGTCTGACGGAACCAGGAGTACTTATTTTACCATTTCACCGGAACGGTGAAAATCGAGTTTCAAGTGTTCCGACTGCCGCGTCGGCATATTGCCGGGCCACGTTCCGCTTGTATTATGAAGTCCTATTTTGCTCTGACATTTTTCGTTCACTGCCAACGGATTGGATTTTTGAAACGTGTAAATTCGATAGAACACAAGTTGTCGGAAATGAGTTGTATTGTTTTTGTGATTCAACGCGCTGGTACATCTTAAGCTTATTAGGACAACAACTGTGGGATGGTTTAGCTATTTTACGAACTGTGCTCCTTTTTTAGTGGGGCAAGGAAATGCTCTATGCATACCTGCCGTCCTGAGTTCGACGACAAGTTAATAACGTGACTATTTTCACCAAACAACACCAATAAAACCTCGCGATGTTCCACCACAATAGTAAATAAGTACATCAGTTTTATAATGATAGATTTATAAAATATATGCAATAGACAATACATGAACAATAAACTAGGGATTAATATCCTTGTGTTTCGAATTACATCGGATATTGCCAGAGGGGTGTATCTCCCAGTACACGTACGCCTAAGCTACAAGGAATTTATCGGAACAACTATGACACATCCAACCCTACCCTCGGGTCTCATGCATGTGTATTGCCATGAAGAACTGTCCTCGGTTTAACTACCTAATCACCAATATGCGTCAAGGCCTTTGCCAGTGTTTTTTAAAAAGTTTTTAAAATGTGGGACTCCCGACCAGCTTATAGACGCGTTTCTTGTCTAATCTATAAATAGATTGTAATGTAGGTACTGCGCCGCACTCACACACACTTATACATTCTACAATATATTGTTTGAAAGTAATTTGCGAACCCCTATGCCAGTCGATACCAAGACATTAATTTCGTTGACAACTGTAAATTATTATGCCTGACCGACCCCTTCCACCCTTTGGAAGATCCCTACAAGCTTTTAGAGTGTATTGTGTCTTGAGAGATGTTTGCCTAGACCCTGTAACTATGATGCTATACTTTTGACTAAGTAGGTACCTTAGTTTCCTCCTATTTAGCCCCACGTGTTATTCCACTGCCAAACTCTCAAATATCTATTAAATAGAAGAGAACTAAGAACAACTAATATCTCCAAAGTTAAATTACTAGGCGTTGCCCAGGGTATGGATTGTCCCGCGATCGTGGCTTCTAGCTTCACCTCTACATTCAACGGTAGGTATAACAGTCAATACAACTATCAATCATACTGCTTAAACTGATTATAAATCCATTGGTCATGGGATAAGAATATTAATGAAAAATACTTTAAACCTACCAATAACAAAAGGTTATTCCATCGTTGAGATAAGCTATATGTAATCGTTATGTGTGCCTCGGAGACTATTCCGTAAATACGAGTGAAAGAGTTATTAGAAAAATAACAATACTGAAAGTAAGTAGGAAATTCACTAGAAAATTTACATCGATGTTTTAAATGCAATTATACTAGCTTTATAGGAAAAAACAGTGCAACTCCTTGGCCTGCCAAATCCGTAGATCTTATACTATATTCTTTACTTGAATCACTTTCTTATATATAACAAAATTTAATAAAATTTTATATAAAAACTGTAAATAGGGTCCGTCTATCAGTCAATAACAAGGAAGCTACTTTTAAATACTGTAAACTGCTTTAAATTGGTGTTTATTTTAAAATAATCGTTATCATAAGCGTGGGGGGTAAAACTGACGCAGTGGAGATAGCGAATATGTTTCGTGAACATTTCAGTGTACGGTCTCCGCTGAGTCCATCTGTTGCGGTGCCTAGTGTTGATCCCGGGTGCCTAGGGGGCGGGGACCGGACTCGATGCTTACCCGCTTTACTGCCGCTCAAGTAAGATCGGCGATGAGCAGAATGACTGGTGGCAAGTCTCCAGGGCCCGACGGGCTCAGCATTGAGCACCTTAGGTTTGCAGGGTCTCATTTGCCGAGGGTGCTGTCCATGTTTTTCACTTTGTGCGTTAGACACTCATATCTCCCACACAATTTAATGAAAACCACGGTAGTACCCATAATGAAGAACAGGACAGGCGATATCTCGGACAGAGGGAACTACCGTCCTATCTCATTGGCGACTACCATCGCAAAAATATTGGACAGTGTGCTTGACTCTTGCTTAAATAGTTACCTAGACCTGCATGCCGCTCAGTTCGGTTTTCGGTCCGGACTATCTACTGAAAGCGCAATAGTGGGACTCAAGAATACTGTCAAATAATATAAAGATCGTAGAACGTCGGTATATGCTTATTTCCTTGACCTATCAAGGCTTTTGACCTTGTGTCCTATAAAGTGCTTTGGAAAAAGATGAGTGACAGGCATGTACCGGCGGACATACTAAATGTTTTTAAATTCTGGTATGCAAACCAGACTAATGTAGTCAGGTGGGCCAACGGCTACTCCGAAACGTACAGGTTGGAGTGCGTGGTGAGACAGGGGGGATTGAAGCTCTTCAACTTTTATGTAAATAACCTCATAGTGGAACTGAGCAGCATGCGAGTTGGATGTCGGATTGATGATGTTAACCTTAACAACATCAGTTACGCTGATGATATGGTGCTGCTCGGACCGACTGTGAGTGCCATTGTGAGAATGCTTAAAGCTTGTGAGAACTATGCGGCCATACATGGGCTTATTTAAGACGTTAAGAAGAGTGAATACATGGTCTTTAAGACCGCCGGTAAATGTCCTGATAACTCTCTTTCAATTACCCTTAACGGATTGCACATAAATCGAGTTAACAAGTTTAAATATCTGGGACATATTCTTACCGACGATTCTTAAGGACGATGTGGACATTGAGAGGGCGCGTAGGGCACTGGCGGTCCACGGCAACATGTTGGTTTGCAGATTTTCTCGTTGTACTAACCAAGTCAAGATCTCCTTGTTTAAAGCATACTGCCAGAGTTTTTACTCGGGAGGTCTGTGGGTCTGCCATACCAAAAGATCTCTAAGTGTCTTACGTGTCCAATATAATAACATCTTCAGGGTGTTGTTGGGGCTGCCTCACCACTGTAGTGCATCAGGGATGTTTGCGCAATATCAAACTGATGGTTTTCATGCTAGTATACGCAAAAAGACATCATCACTAATCAACAGATTACGTAGCCTATTTGGAAATGTATGGTGCGGAGGGTAATTTGAAAGACACTTTCATTATATTACAAAAATAATAATAACAATAAACTCATATCCATTTACTAACTCTAGTTAAGTAAGATCCAGCAATAATACTAACTCCAATATGAACTCTGTAATTGTTCGAAATAAATACTTTTTATTTAATTTATTTATTAACTAGGTTTATGTTAATAGTCATATTTGGTAGCAGAGTACTAGTTTAGTTAGTTTGTACATAATAAGACATGTGATGTAGTTTAAATTAGTCAAGGTGTTATTTTTAGTAATTAAAAAAAAGTATAAACTATATTTTGTTGTTTTGTTTTTACTTTCAATTTGTTTTATCAAAGACTGTACCAAAGTATAAAAAAAATAACGTGTCCAATAAGTATATTATTATTGGATGGAACCAGGTCCTATATTTGATCTGTCTTCAGATCCTGTGTATTTGTTTAAATGACTTTCTGTAAGTACGACCGAGTAGGCTGCGTAAATTTGTAAAGATTTTTAAAAAGCCAGTTCTTTAAATGTGCTATAATTAAAACTCACAGTACACTCACTGATGTGAGGCGCGACGTATACCATTTGAGCCACCAGATAAAATCCAGTAACTGCAAACATTAACTGAAATAATCATAAACAAACACTACACCCTTTCAGCCCGCTGGGATATATTTATCGAATACGCGGCCACACCTTCCCGGACCTTTCCAGTGATGGAGGTAGTGTGACGAGAATCGGAAATAGGATCGGAATGTTTTGAGGTTATTTCGATTCAACCCTGAAAGGGGTACACTCTTGAAATTTCAAACGGCTCCACAGCCAGATTTCTCGTTAGCCATTGAGGTTCTCTAGGGAAAAGGTTTCTTTCTGTGGCAATAGTATAAAAATAGCTATCGGTTGTTCTGGGGACTATAAATGATGGAGAACGGTTACGGGGCATGGTTTGACACCCAGAATCAATCTATAGTATAACTATTTGTGTTATTTTTCTATATTTTTTTTTGTTTGTATCGAAGAATTTGTATTCAAGTATGATAAACTGGAAAAATATAGATACCTACTCATCAAACAGTTTCAAATCACACATCTTTAAATCGCTTACATAATTAATCTGTTATACCAAGTTCAAACAAATTTTCAGTAATTAGAATGATATGTCTCCTTGTTATTTGGCAAAGAACAAAGGCGAAATCGTATTTACAAAATATTTTAACGTTTAGAACTATGATTTTAGTATTCTTAGTAAAAATATACATAATAAAATATTAAACAACTTAATTGACATTAATGGTAAGCCCACTGACCTATAGATACTTGGATGGGTGGGCGCAACTGTGTCGCTTGGCATCTAAAAGTAGCAAAAATAGAGCAATAGAATGCAAAATATTGATTATAAGCTAGAAAAGGGTATTCAACTCTCCTGTAGATATATTTTTACTAGCAATTTATACATGATTTTAATCGCTCCATAAGTCAATCATTTGGATGTCGTGCGCTCTTGGCTGTATGGTAGTGTACCATTGCCATGCCTTAGCGAATAGAAAAATCTGTGTCGTTCAGTTTTCTTCACAGATTAAAATATGCTCTGCTTTTACCATAGATATCGAATCCTAAGTCTTTGGCTTTTACCGTGTGTTTTCCAATATTTTTGTGTAACTATTGCGATTACTTAACCCACACCACATGTCATGGTGGCAATATACCCTTAAATACGTGTTGCCGAATATTTATATGAATTTCGCACGGTACAGTACAAAGTGTCAAACTTTTGATAACCTCAAAAAAGTAAAAAATCAATATCTGTTTATTGGCGATTTTTAGCCATATTATGTTAATATACACCGTGCTTTTTTAACCGTCCTAAAGCCGAAGGCTACTTAAAGTATCCAATAACTACATGTCATTTGTATAATAAAACATGGTAATTATTAATTATTCACAAACTAAAAAATAAAAAATAATTATAAGCAAAATTTAGTTTGAAACATCCTGTACACGGATATGATAGTCTACGTGGATGGTGCTGCACGCGTGGAGGCGGCATGGTCAAGGTCTATGCATTGTTGAAACCATAAACATTATAAACAGGATGATACATTACTATCTTGAATTATTTGTTATTTTTTACTTAAAAATTATATGGTTGATAATAGAAAAATAATACTTCTTAGAGGTTTATTAGGATGGTTATATAACGTGGGCTTCGGCTTTAAGACGGTTAAAAAAACACGGTGTATATTTTCATAGGAGCTGGTGCTAAATAGCTTAATATTTTTTTCTTCTAAACGCAAAATATTTACATCAACTAAAATCATGTATGGAGGTCTGCCCATGTAGTTTAACTTGATATATTCTGGTATTCCTATGATCTTATACTTTTATGTAAGCCTCGTTCAGTCCCAAGAAAATATTTTTATATTATCGCTTCAAAGCGGACGCGAACGCCGTCGCAAGGACTAGTTAAAGGAAAGGGGTACACGTGACCTGACTCTTGTAACATATTTTTCGTAGTAGTATTTTATGATAAACAATCTGGAAATCCATTAATGAATACCTATTATAACCAAAAATACACAAAATGTGATTTTAGGGCTTCAAGTAAAGTTGAACAAATACAATCCTGAGTAACTTAAGATAACTTAAGATTGGATTGGATCAAGTCTTACGAACTCTAAGCAACTGATCATAATTAATTAAATATGATCAGTTGCTGATATTTTTAATTTACCGAGTAGTTTCGCTATCGATTTATAACTAAGAAATCTGGTTTTCGTATTGGTCTTATGCGAACGCTGATAATATCCTAATCAGTTGCACCTGCAGATAAGTGTTAAAGGTCGTGCAAATGGATTTTATATGGTCACTACTAAAACAACCTTGTGAAATATTTCGATACAAATTCTCATATTACTATGGGAAACTGTAACTGCATTTGAATCCTAAATTGAACGAAAGTACTTACTATTTTTAAAGTTATAATACTCCACTACAAATATTATTACAAATATTTATCTTAGAACTTGCCACTTTTCATAAGTTCAAAAGAATGCAATCCTTGACGTAGTTTGTTTTTCCTGAGTGCATTACATTCATCTCATTGCAGAAATAGCGGGTAGATGAATTTTTAACCGCGACCGCGGGTATTCTACCTAGTAACCTAGCACACAGGTTACAACTTCACCTAATGTTTTATTATTTCCGAAATGAATAATGTACATACGATTTATTTTTAGTAGGTTTATGTGGTAATGTGGTTGTTCTGACGTTATACAATATAGTTTATTTGAGAAAGAATCACTCTTTTAATTTATATAAAGTATGATTTGTGCTGCAGCTTAATATGATTTGTTTGTAGTACCGTTTAATAAAGAGTGACTCAAAAAAAAAGAAACAAACCTTTTAATTGATAATTTGAATCTGGAATTCATAAATTGTAAAGCTGCGACATCGACTGGTTTAAGTTTGAATCACCATTAAAACAATTTAGTACACAAAAAAAAGAAACAAACCTTTTAATTGATAATTTGAATCTGGAATTCATAAATTGTAAAGCTGCGACATCGACTGGTTCAAGTTTAAATCACCATTAAAACAATTCAGTACTCTAATATGTATAAAATTACTGAGGACTAATGAACAATTCACGATTTCCGGTAAAAAAAAACAAATTAATGCTGCTTCAGGTGAAACAAAAAATTTACATACTTATACAAATTGAATAACAAAACTTTATTTGAATTTGAGTAATCCCTCAGAGGGACATACGTCATTAGGCTGAGCCGAACAAAATCCTACGTTTGCCATTAGGCTAAAATATCTAAATGTTTAACAGTCCCATTGATATCCCAAACCGCTGGAGTCATTTATTATGCATTGCCCAATTCACGAAAAGCGACTGCGAACTTGAAGCCATTGTACCACCGAGACTCGGTAACCTAAATAAATAGGTACAAATATACGTTATAGATGTACATCTATAGTGTTGTTGACACAATGTTGGTTGGAATATTATTGATGGGCATAATTTATCGCGTTGGCCACCCCGTGCTCTAAGGGGAATTCGAATAGAATCACAGTTTGTACCACCCCTAAATTTATGATCCCCTCACTGAACCTTTGATGATTGCTAATTTTTCAGCCGTTCCGTAAGAAAAAATGACTTGCCCCGAACTTTCTTTTGCTACGTGGAATAAATATTAATTGTTTGTGATTTAGTAAATGAGTGTATGGCTTAATAATTCTGTTTTAAGTTGTTTTTATAAATCGGTAAATATTTTATTAGTAAATAATAATGTAAGTAGAAGTTTGTTATTATTAAATTTTGAATTTTAATGAAGTTTATTTAACGAAAAACGAGTTATATATTTATCTTTCTTTGAATTTACGGTTTGTAAAAGTCTGATAAAACTGACACGCATCTTCTTTGCGTCAGATAAGAAGGAAAAATTAAAACTTGAAAAAGGTCTGTTATCCAACCAATTAAACAAAAGCGAAAACCATAAGAATGTCTAACTAAAACCTGTGCTTTCTTGTCTGAAAGAATCGATTAGCGGTAATGAAATGGATCATCCTCCTAACCGGTGCTCGCACGGGTTCGACTGTCAAACGCCGATCGACTGCAGCAAATGGACATCCGGTTAGATGTAGAAACCAATTTTCCCACTGACTAGGTAAGTAGGTAAATACGTAATTTCATGGTGCATTAATTTTGGAGCGGATCATAGGGGCTGCGTTATTTGCATTTGTTTGTCTGGAATGTGCCGCGACGTTGCCTTTTTGGCTTATTTTCTTAAGAGATGATTATTTTGGACGTAAAGGTTATCTCCTACAATTTCGCAGGAAAACGATTTTTGGGCCCGGAGTAATACCATCTAATTCAATTTTTTTAAGCAAGCAGGTGAAATCAAATACCAACACTTTAGTTTTTTTTTAAAACATTATAGTAGTTTTAAAAAAATACATAAAAGTAAGTCTTGATGCTCGCATCATCCAGTACGACATTTAATGTTGTTAAGTTTAAGTTTCATAAAGACCTAATCGTATAATACCGTAATTAAACACGATTCCGTTTTTTAAGGGTTCCGTAGTCCTGACAAGGAACCCTTATATTTTCGTCATCGACCTTAGAGAGCTGTAATTTTGTGGAAATATGTATATTAATCACGCTGACATAGTGCTAAAATAAAATTATAAAAAAAACGTCTAACCCATTGTGTAGGGTATTGTTGAATAGTCTTTTAAAATGACTGAGAGGTTGCGGTTTACTTTTCGATTTAGGGATCTGTTTGCGAAATAATAAACTTTAAAGTACAGATTTTTGTTCGAGTAGAGCGTACCCCCCCGTAAAGCTAAACTGTTGGCTTAAAAAATCGGGAAAAATTCATGAAAATAGTACTATTCATGAACTTTCAAGGAAATTCATAACGGTTAAGATAGATAAATTAGTTTTAGAGTAATAGTCGTTCAACTTAGTAGTTCAACAATTCCTTAGAAGAAAACATTAAAAGTGACCTAAATGAAGTAATTGCTGAATTATATTGTGGTAACGACGTGCAACTACGGAACCCTACACTGCGCGTGGCACGATGAGCACTTGGCCGGTTTTTTTTTAACGCACGTAATCCCAAATAGAAAAACTAGTAATAAATTTTGTATTTGTCATCAGAAAACGCTTGCTAATGATAAAAACAGTAACCTCCAGTGATAGGTTGAGCGGTCATTCGTATGCCAATCTTGTCGGTCACGCGTCGGAGGCGTGTCTAGCGCCTCGGGGATTCTGTTCCGATTAGGGATGCCACAAGTCATTTACTGCACAATTTTATTAATCTTGTTTAAAATGATTTATCATTATCATTTCTGCCACTCTAATTTCTCTGCAGGGTCTTTAGAGACCGTAATAACTGGTTATTACGGTCCTTTGCTAATGTAATCTAACTCATGTAATTTGTAAATTTTGTTTTTAGCAATTCCATGCAAGGTTTAATTGAAGATAAATAACACTTGAAAAAAAATCACCGACCTCAGGTGGGACTCGAACCCTAATGTAATTTCCTATGTCTATAGGAAACTCTAAAGGACACTATTATTTATGTCTAATGCTCGGGCTTTACCTGCGTCTAATGTCATGAATTAGTGCGCGGTTTGATACAGTACGCAGGTGTGGCCTATCTTAGTGCGCTAATTTGCTATAATGACATTAGACGTTAGGCGATAGCTCGGATGGCGGTAACTTTTGACAGATCAAAGGGACTTAGCGAGCGTCTAGTGCCTTGTTGTTGCTACACCAACTACACTCAACATGTTAAAACACGGCTACCTTCAAAAACTCTTTGTGAAATAAATGATATAGTGCATAGTTATTAAGTTAGGATGGAGTGGACAAAATGAGAAAAGTATTGAGTTCTTGAAAGCGTTTTATTTCTATTTTAAAGACTAGTATCCGCAGATCACACGCTAACTAAGCCGCTAGACGCTAGGTCAAATAAGTGTGGCCACACATTTAGTGCGTAGTTTTGTGCATTAATTAATGAACGCTAATCATGTCGTTATCTGAATGTTAGGTGTCACGCAGGTGAAACCCGAGCATTAGAGACTAGAATGAAAAAATGGGCCTACACAGAAGTTTTTACTAGTAAAATTTAGAGAGGCACGTATCATCAAATCAACTCAATGTATCAAATTAATATAAGTTGTTAATCCTGTAAGAAAATGTAAGTAAGCTCGCTCTAAATAACACCCTAGTGGTTATATCACTCTGTTTTTTGGCTCTTGGCTAAATTCAATTAAATTTTGAGGAGTTTAAAATCGGCTTTAAGGATTTGATTCCATACTTAGGTTTTCACAAATCTTTACTAAGCCACAAAACAAGTTCTATTATTTCAAATTTCTTAACTTTTTTAGTAATAAAATTCACTTTCACCACGATGTGACCCGTCCTTCACGTCGTCGTAAGGGACTTTGTTCTATACGCCTAAGGGCTTTTACTTATATTTCACTTAGGGCGGCTTTCTCCGCGTATCCTCCATAACTTTTTGGCAACCCTAATTCTATTGTACGTGTATTGTACTAAAATATGAATCGATATTCAGTTAAGGCTAGCATTGGGAGTGATGTACGTTCAATATCGATACAGATACAAACGCCTTTGACATGACACGTGCATAAAGCAACAGATAATTTACACCCTGTTCCTGATATGTACCTAAGTTGGAGTTCTTCTTCTTCTTTCGTGTCGGCAAGAACACGGGCTAAATCTTACTTGCCCAGAAGGCGGCTACCGTCGTAGCCCTCTGGTTACTGACAAGTAAGATGGAGTTAGATTTCATATACTCAAAGCAAACCTACCTTACGACACGTATATACGTACATGAGCTAATAAGATATTTTGTAAGCTTTATGAAATGAGCTAGTTGACATTATAGATGATTTTTAATTATTATGTACCTAGGGTCTAAAGATTAGGGCCCTAACCATGAGCTGTTAAAACAATCACAAATCTGTCAAACATTATCATTTCTGTCAAATTTTGTATGAAATGACGTACCAAAATTGACAGATTTGACAACTTTGAGATTGTTTTAAGAGTTCATGGTTATGGCCCAGGGCCCTAACCATGAACTGTTAAAACAATCACAAATCTGTCAAACATTATCATTTCTGTCAAATTTTGTATGAAATGACGTACCTAAATAGACAGATTTGACAACTTTGAGATTGTTTTAAGAGTTCATGGTTATGGCCTAGGTATTTTTTTGGTATCCCTTCCTTTGGAAAATTATTTTTCGCAAAATTTCACTTCCCAAAAAACATATCGCCTATGTTTCATTTCCCAAATGAATCTTTAGCATATGTACATTTGCTAAAGATTCATTTGGTCAATTTATCATTTGGCAAAATATTACTTTATCGATTTAAATTTTTGCTTCCAATAGTATATTTTCGAAACACTTAGGCTCGGTCTATACCCAGCCGGAAACCGGAGCGGGTTAATGCGGATTCAATCCATCGCTTAAGCAATAAGGTCGTTTCTTGAACGGATTCTTGCGGATGCTTACGGATTCCGGCAGCCTATAGACCGAGCCTTAACTTGCCAATATAGAATTTTTTAATTGTTTTTTTTTCGATTTCGACTTATGTAAATCGTATTACTTATGCTATGCAATATTCTGGGAAGAGTTTGTTATGCCAAACCAAACATTGACTAAATAATATTTGGAAAATGAAACATTGCCAAGCAATTATTGGTAAATTAAACAATAATTTGCCAATAATAGTGTTTGCTAACTGCAAAATTGCGAAAAGTTGTTTTGACAAATGTTTTTTAGCCAAATAAAAATTTGGGAAAGATATTTTGAGGTGTGATACTTTGGGAAACGTTTTTTGGCCAAACATTAGTAATTCTATTTTGTTACTCAAAAGTATGTTAGTTACATCTAAAGACTATTTAAGTAGAACTAAGTATCAGTTTAATATCTAAATCTGCATTTGATTGTAGAGCGTTTTTTTTTAATTTATAGTTTTAAAACAGCATCTATATACTGCCACATTCTGATTATTTTAGAAGGAACATTGCCAACTTTTTCTAGAATAAACAACCTGGTAGTTCAGTGAGTTGCTTGAAGCTTAGTAGAGGTAGCCCTTTGGTAATACTCGTAGTACCTAATACTAAGGTTAAGTTATGAGTGAACGGGGGATCATACCGACCAAATTTAGTAGCATCATAACTCAGTGCATCGGATGGTATAAGTTAAAGTTGATTCGCTTGATCCTAGTTGTGAAACCTATTCACAGCTCTTCAGAACCTATACAGCTATAAGGCGGACTGATTATATCTAATTTCTGTCAGTTGAAGACTTAGTTACCGGCCTTTAGTAACACCTTTTTATCAAGTCGATTACACTCAATGACATTCATCACGAATTTCCAGGATGCATCCTGCAATCATCGCCATTTAAAATAAAGAGAAAAATTATAAACCAACAGGCTGATTAACATAAAGTAAGCCAGGTGCACTGATGTTCCAATTTGCCGCAGCATAATTTGTAACCCAACCATCCAGCCATCCGATTGAGACAATCCTACATACATATGTCATTCGACTGCAGACACCGAGTCGGATTAATTCGGCACGTGTGCAATTCCGTGTGTGTACTTATGAGAGTTTAAACTCGTTAATAACTCGACAGACAATTTTATTGTTTGTACTCCTTAATTAAGCGATAAATATGAAGTTGCTGATGAGGGATTCCGTTTTAATGGAAACTAGCTTTTGTTTGCATTGCATCGGCGTTGTATGAAGTTATATTACGTTGCTTTTCGGGAATATTGTTGCTTTTGCTTCTGTACTATCTCATTTAAATAATTTGCCTCCGTTTCTTATTGTAATGTTTTATGTTTTTAATATAGAAAGTACGGTACGCAATCCCTGATAATTACAACAAAAAAAAACGCAACACGAGCAATAGGAATACTAGAGAAAAGTATTTTTTTCATTTAATGTAACCTACCAATGTATATTTTTATTTTAACAAATATTTTTACTAAATTCAAGCCTTCGTAGCCAGGAGGCGAGCACGCCGGACTTCGCGTCGCTATCTGAGAGGTTCCGGGTTCGCTTCCCGGTCAGGTCAGCTGGTAGAAAACGAACTCTTCAAATATTGTGTCGGGTCTGGGTACCGTCATTGTTGCGATTTCTATTATATAATGTATGTAACGATGTCTAATACTTATTTTACTTATCGAATAAGTAGCTGTATACTCTAAAAATAATGATACTCGGCAATAATACTCGTAAAATCTGTAGGTTAACACATCAGCGCGCTTATAAAAAAGCTCCCCATTAATATCTTAACACATTGATACGAATAAATACTCACGTAATCATCTCAATCTTTTGCACATAAAATAAATTTTTATATTTAGAAAAATATATTAATGAAATATATACACTGAGCCTTACTAACAAAGAATTCAATATAAGGTGATTCAAAAAATATTTTGCCGCCGCTGCAATGGTTGAAAGTATTACTTATTTAGATTACGATAGTGAAGAAATTTCATACAGGACGTCATTTTTTTATTTAATAAAAAAATAAAAATCATATAAAATTAAGCTTTATTTTGTTTAAAACCATCCACACCTGTCCAACTAGTCTGTTGTAGCCCTAGCCTAGCCCACGGTAATTGGACAGGTGTGGATGGTTTTAAACAAAATTAAGGACCAATGGCAGTCTTTCAAATGAACTTATCGCCGGTTAGTGCAGAGCTTGGTGAAAATGGATCTACTTAAATTGAACAACTAACAAAGCATTTAATTTGACAGCGCAGTCAATAGTGGTTTTCAAACGATTGTTAAGTGCTCATTAAACTACCACAGCAGTAAAAAGCCAGATGGACTCACGCACTGATGTACCATCATACATAAATTACTTTTTAGATTAGGCCTAACTCTCTTGGTCTTAATCATAATTTAGAGTATTTAGAATTTGAATAAAAATCTGACCACGGTTGTCATTTAGAACGATTGACGTTAAAAAAACTACATATAATATTTGATTGGCATGCATGCGAACTAATTGGGAGACTGATATATAGCAGGAGTAGTAAAAGTCAACCGTTTTTTTTCATACTATGAAACAGAGATTAAGTTTGCTTACTGTACCGTCCATTGTAGCGCATTCATCGAATCACGTCTACCAAACGCTGCAGAAGACGCCACTCAAGCTGTTTAACACTTTCCGGAGCACAACACGCCCGTCGACGTGATAACAATAAAACTTCTATTGTGTCTCGCAACGTGTTAACTGTTATGTGCTTAACAGGCCTTTGTTTAGGCTTAGCTCAGCAAGAACGATGCATGCTAATGTAGAGGTAGATGTCGGTGAACGAGAAATATACCATATTGATACTCGAGAAAGGTTTATTAAAGTCAATAAAACACTATTGATACATACTTATGTGTTGTCGAAATGGGAAAAAATATTTTAAAATTTAAAAATAAAACTTATTTAAACTATTCGTTATTATAAATATGAAAACGTTACCAAATTAGGCACCTACCTAAAACAAAAACAAAAAAACAGAAATATTGTGTATTAGGCATAAAAAAGTAAACATGTAGATTATTAGCAAGATGACTAAAGTTAAAATACAACAAAAATATATGCTCATTATTTTATTGAATCCGTCTTCTAGCGTTTAAATATAAACACCATTACAAGTCCTCTCCTTTTAATATAAAGTCTCCTCAGAAGTCGTTTAGAGGAATTAAATAAGCACAAATAATGACCTGCGCTATCCGCCCTAAGTGGCATTAAAGCTCGTAATTTCTTTGATATATTCGTCAATTTAAATTTAAAATGTCACTTGCTGGCGTATTAAATAAGCCGGATGCTTCCTAATACCGTTACGGGCTATAATAACAGGCACTTTAATTACGGAGGCAAAGAAAGTACATAGTATTTAAGCAGTTTTCTTTTAGATCAACTTTATAACTACTGTGTTTGATTTTTATTTTTTTATAAAAAAAAAATACTGCAACCTGTTATTTTACTAAAAGATTAAGGTGAGGGTTCTGTTTTAAGCATATTTTTAAAATAAAACTAGACATTGATAGAATTTTACAGTAATATTTAATTTGAAAGTCGTAGAAAAGTCCTATCTTGTTTTTTAAGAGGTAATAAAATTGTCTTAACACGCTTTGTTAGCGATCTTGTCATATTTATTAGGCGTAATTGATTCAGGCATTGCTGCAGATTATTTTTCTTTGTAATATAATCATTCATTATGTGATCAATGCGTTGGTCTAACAAAATAAACAGCTTTTTTCTATTTTTTTTACTTATGTAAATGCTTTTTTGGCGTATGCGGAAATCTACATTATTAGCTTCTCTCTTTAAGATTGATAAATATAAAAATAAGCTAGGTTTTCTTTCTGAAATACTATATGCCAATCGATGATGCCATGCTTCCACTAATTGTATGGTTCTGTGGCGTTCAATGTACGTAGTTAACCACGTTCGCGTTCCAACCATATATTTATTAAATTTGTCAAATTAGGTCCTTGCGGCGAATTTTCAAGCACGGTAAGCCAAGCCTGAGGGAGGTCTAATTTGGGTAAAAATGCCATAGCCTGCACAGTAATTAATATATTTACGGTTTCTTTATTCGAAAAATATTTAGGATTCATTTCAGTTTTGATATTTAATTCTTTTACTTTGCGTAATGTCGGTAATGAAAAAAACATCCAACTATTTGTGCCAAGGGAAAAACCTCTTTAATAGCATTAATAGCGGCGTTTTCGAAGTCAACGTAAAATTTGTCCGGGGAAAAGGTTGGTAATTTCGTCTTTAGAAAATGCAATACTCTGAGGTATGTTGATTTTGACTTGTCCGGTAGAAGACAGTACACAAGTGGCACTATATTAGTCTCCGTGTTTGTACTCCCTATGTCAGCATGAAACGAATATAATTGTTTGAAAGGCAGTGGTACATAATACATATTTGAAGACACTCGCAAAAAATGTCCTCAGCTTTTGATAATATTTCCGATGCGTATGATGTCATGAAAATTAAAATTTTATCCTTTAATCCATCATCTAATACTAGGAAATTTTCTGCCAAGTTTTCAGATATATTAACGTCCTCAAGTTTTTTGAAAACAGTATTTTTAACTCTATACCTTTCGCCTTGCTTTGAACAGGTTATTTTTAATGGAGCTAAAAGATGGGACGTCGTCCAAAAGTTCTGAATCTGCGTGTTTTAAATGGCTAAAGCATCTTTCATAGATTTTTCGCACAGATCCGAACTCTGTTTGAACTTTACCATGCAAGTATGCAAAGCATCGTCAATCATATTAGTGGCAGGATCAGGATCACATTGGTGTTCTGATTGACGAATTATATTTGAACTTGTATTTAATGTTAAACTACCTTTACAATATTTTTTATTTTTACATCTCCACCAAGTACTCTTGTTTTTATTTTCACGAACAAAATTATAGCCACTTTTGATTTTTGACATTTTTTTGTGTCTCTTACTTAAAATAAATGTTAGGCGCGCGGCCATTGTAAAATTATTATCTAGTTAGAATTTCAAAACACAACAGAAGTGATAATAACTTTCATAGAAATGATACCTAACAGTAACACAGTTTTCCAACAGCTATGACAGTAGCAAACAGGAACTTGTTAAGTGTCCAGGGCCATAACCATGAACTCTTAAAGTTGTCAAATCTGTCAATTTTGGTACATCATTTCATACAAAATTTGACAGAAATGATAATGTTCGACAGATTTGTGATTGTTTTAACAGTTCATGGTTAGGGCCCAGTACTTTACCAAAGAGATTGTTAAGACATGTGAAAAAGGCAGAAATAGTATTTCTTAGTAGTTTATGCGTATCATGCTTCGACATATACAGGATGGTGCTTCACTGTAAATAACTACAAAGTATAATAAAAAAAAAAAAACGTGTCCAATAAGACATGTGCCGAATTCAAGAAAGTGTCGAATTAGGGAAAGTAGCAAATGAACTAAAGTGTCGAATTAGGGAAAGTAGCGAATTAATATAAAGTAGCGAATCCAGGAAAGTGTCGACCTGTTACTGGACTTCCGGTTTGTTCTGGACATTGTTTTTTTGTTAAAGCATAAATGAGTTGTACGAATTCTCAGAACACTGATTTTGTTCAATGAATTTCCAATGATTGAATTACGTACTTCATTTTTAAAATTACATTTCCTATCTATTTATAATTTAATTGTGTAAATTGACCCAAATTATGTGCTTATAAATTATTGCATGTTTGTCAAGATTCAAAACTAACTTATGAACCTACGTTACATACACCTATTTAAATAAGCAACCCGAATGGAATTTAGTTATCGTATCGTAATAGAATTTATTAAGATTTGTCTATTTCTCTAGTCTTTAGAGTTTAAGATTTGTCTAGTAATATAAATAAAATTACCTCTCTAATATTTTTACTTTGTAAGGAAAATTGTAAAAACCAAATACACTGAACTTTATACGTTAAATCTGCGATAGGACTTGTATCCTAGCTTATTTTTAAACTGCAGTAGGTACTCATTATTATACTATGACTGCGTATTAACTTTTGTAATCACAGCACTCACTGATAAAGAATGAGTTTATTGTATCCAGTATCGCTTTACTTTACTGTGGTTTCGATTTGATGACCAACGACCCTGCTCTTCGTATTCCGTATCACGTAGAATCAATTTAAGATCTCCAGCTGTGGGTCAACGGATATTTATGAAGAAAACCTCGATTTATTAAGATTGCTCGACGTCCTTAGCGGCCTCCTCCGGCTTATAAACGCTTTATTTTTATTTATTTCAAGATTTATGTGTACTGACGCCAATGAAATCCGGCACGTAGGGTGTAGTGTTTTGAGTCTTCGTAGGCTAGATCATTGTAAAAGCCTAAAGGAAACTTGACTTTATTGGTTCTTTTTTCATCATTTGCTTACTCGAATTATGGCAGATCAAATTATAGAAATAATTTGAGAACATGAAATTGATTTTTAAAAACAGTTTTTTTTAAGGAAGACTAAACAATATCTATACATGATATCATGAATTAAAGAGTGGAGGATAAATTAAAAAGCGTTTGCTTGAAAAAATACTTTAAGTTACTACTAATTATTTACTAACTGCCTCAAGAGAGTAAACAAAACGCCGCGTGCAGAATAGTGTCCGGATAATATTTCCCCCACTCAATAGTTAAGTGTATTAGTTCTACTGCATCGGAACATAGTGATTTTTGCCATAAATAACACTTCTCCGGGGCGAAACTGCAGAACTGTGGGGTAGCCTGAAAGATTTAGTGCGAGTGACTAACCGCATATGCGGTTGGGAACAGCAGACTGGCAATCTAAATAATTATTTCGGAAGAACAGTATTGGTGTTTGGTGTGAGTGTGTATGAGACTTTTTGTTTTGTGTTGATTTGAATGTGCTTAAATTATATAATTAACGAGCACTCACCAATTTTAATGCTAGGTTGGGGCTTTGGATCATAATTAGATGGCAAGAACATAACCATTATTAATGTGTCCAGTCCATCTATCAATTCATAAGGAAGTAGTATATTTTTACAATAACTTTGTATTAATTAACATTGATTTATGGAAATATTTTTTGTCAAATAATATTTTTTCGATTCAGTTAATTTTTTTAGTAATTATCTGGAAAACTGCAGAGTAATGGTTAGTTTCTTTATCCTCCGGTCAGAGTATTTTCAATTTTTAAACAATAAAAAAGATCAAAATCGTTGCAGATGTAAAAAAGACGACTTCAACTGAACAGCAGTAACGTTGCCCTAGTCCCGTCAAGCGGCTAGCCTGGCACCTATTACTTACCTCCTTGCAAAAAAATATTCAACGCCTCAAATTTTGGAAGGGAACAAATGCTCCTAGCAATGTGGTGGGGTAATGTACGCCGGGCCCCCAAAATTTTTCATTCCCTTGTGGCCCGACAACTAAGCATTACCAAAATTGCGTCATATTTCTTTTCCCAACACATTCCGACGCGGGAAATAGTTAGGAGAATTGCTATTTTACGGACTCCACTTTAGCGGACTAAGGCGGTGTAATGATAATTATTTTTAACTAATAAGCCCTTTTAGCATAAGATTTTGGATGTACCGATATGAAACCCTAGGCCCAAGTTTCCATACTTATGCAATAACCTTGGTTTACGTACAGGACATAACACTGGTGCTCTGCAGGAGGATCAATTAAAACTTTTAATTGTACCTTGACGAGCTTTCTATTTATTTAAAAGAAGTAACTTAATGCCATAGGGCATCTGTAAGTATACCTTGAAGCTAAGCAGACAAGGGTCGCTAAGCTACGATTTGGAAAATAGAAAGAATATTTTTTCTAGGTTTAACGTATTTTTTCGTTGCAACCATTGTAACACAGCGGGATGTTATATATGCTTTATTCCAGTAATGCTAGCTCGTGGGTTCTTCAGCGCTCAGATACTCACACCTAGAAACTGTTCAGGGCGCCACTTGCTTTAACTTCAAGCAAGAAAGATACAGTTAGACTAAACTCAGGAAAGAAAGAAAACTAATAACCTAAATTTGTCTTTTCTTGGTTTATTATAAAAAAGAGTTAATGTAGGCTAGTCACATGTTATATTAATCATAATATTTACTAAATAAGATGTTCCACACAACATAAGTTATTATGTTTACTAAAAAATAGTGCTGTTCAGCTCAGCTTTGCACAGCAATTTATTCACAAAAGAAAAAGAAGTAATAGTTAGAAGGTACATACAGTAAGTGACTTAGATAATATCACAACAATAAATTATCATAAGTAGGTGTAAGACGGTCCCTACACTTAACTTAAGGACAAGACAACGCTTAACCCAAATAGGCCTGAGAGTATCACCAAAGAGGATTAATAGATAGTAAGTTAATAATGTAATGGCATAAATACCTCTAGTTTTAATTAAATACTTATAGTGTTAGATTTCGTCTCACTGCGAAGAACCACAATGATGTCTCAACGTTGAGACCTCCATGAAGAAAGCCTCAATCCATGTAGAAAGATAGTATAAGCCTAGCAGTAGCAGGCTAGCAGTAACAGTCGAGGAGTAGCAGGGCATTATTTAGCCTGTAAAGCACACACAAGCATGAGTACAGGAGGTTATGCGCCACAGTGCACTGCGGCTCAGCACGTGGTGTGCGACGTGGTGCAAAAACAGGTGTGCACGCTGGATTGATTTTACGTTCAAAAACCAAAAAAAAAAAAGATTTGTAACGACGTGTTACACCATTTATTCCCATTCGCGTGGTTGATTTTATTGCTCTAAAGATTACTTAATATGACACACTACAAGGTTATGATCAATTTTTATTTAACTTTAAAGTTGATGTCCAAATTATGTAACGTTAAGGTATTACAATTTATAAATACGAATGAATTAAAAGAGAGACATCTTTATGAACATATGAACATGGGTTCTGTATCAAAATAAACAAACCTAAATAAGCCATATATACCCTAAAATAAAGAGAGCAAAATAAATCATGTTATCAAATAGGGACAAATCCCCATCACAGCTTGTAATTAATTTTGTAGGGAAAGTGGCTCATCCGCCAACAAAGTTAATGAAATTATTCTCAGCTGTCACTGTGTATTTATTTTCATCCCTCCAATAATAACGAGTAAATTACTTAAACGGAGATGGGTAATAAGTATTCGGAAACGTGTATGTAGGTACAGATAGCGTAGGTATGAAGTTGTTTGTTAGAATATAATAAAAACATGTTATTTCGCACCCTGTTAGGTTTATTGCATATACTAATATAGAGGTATATTAATCATACTTTGTGTTTATTAAATGCAAAGTAACACTAGCGCAGCGTGGTACGACTGCCCGATGTATTAATGAATATCAAACTATTTCTGCAACTAGACACATTTGAGCAATACCAATACGGGTACTATTTCATCGTTAATCATTCACAATGTACCTCATGGCCCGAGTTTTACTTATTTACAAGTGCCATAATTTGTAAATTATACTATACAGTTGGAATCACGTACCTACACGATTTTATTCATAAGGAAATATTTTCAAAGCATAATGTTAATAATTTACCTTATTAATCGAAATGCCTATAGAATAGAGAAAAAAAATCCTGACAGATATCTTCCGAACTAACCTTATAGATTTATATTGGTGAATAAGTGTAAAAAAATTTTTTTTTAATAAAACAAACCATTTCAATTCTCGTTTCAGTGCACTCTTGCTCAGTTTTTAAATAATTGAAAATGTCTCGACTACTTTGCGCCATTTTGCGGTTGGTGATTTGCCAGCTGACCAGCGCTTGAGCTGCTTAAATTATGAACTCTTTAAAAATTATGACATTGAAGTGCACTTTTAAGTAAAGCGAGACGTAATTATTAAAACTCATTCGAATTCTTTTGTCTTATAAGTACCTACATTGAGTTAATCTGATGATAGAGACAGGATATGGCTAGTAAAACCACAAATTACGTATAGCACCGGCGCGCTATTTTGTGGTAAAACTATGATGTTGGGCTCATTCGATTTTAGAAAAATGCCTAAAGAGAACTTTTTTATACTAATTAAGTTTTTTTTTATTATTTATATATGTAGGTAAACGAGCCTACCAAGAAAGTGTTTTTTTTTCATCAAATATTTATTGTATTGGATTGGATTGGATATTGGACAGCATCAGAAACATTGCTCTGATTCTAAATAAGTAGCTTAAGCACTTGTGTTATAGAATTCAGAAATAACGACGGTACCACAACATCCAGACCCGAGACAATATAGAAAATTTCGTTTTCCACATTGACCCGACCGGCGATTAAACCTGGAACCTCAGAGATAGCGTGCTTCTCGGCTACAGAAGTCGTCTGTAAGGCTTTTGTTTTCCAAGGTACTTTAAAAAAAATATATATCACCAACGGCTGCTTAAGTAATATCGGTATACCGTATACCAAATTCCTAAAAACCAGCTGATTTTCTTAAATCGAAGTCAGAAAAGCCACGTTCGTTTACAGAAAAGTCTTGTCTGCCATACCAACACAAGATCCACATTCCCCTTCCTCTCGACTGCTCTACCTAATAAATAACGGGTCATCAATAAGTGAAAGGCTCGGTAGCGTCGGGAACAGCCACCCATACGTCAATATACGCATACTTATTACCGCGGGATTTTTACTTATTCACGCCTCGCGCGAGATCCACGAGATACAGGTTCTGTTTACTTTAAAAAGATTTAGTGACGAAAACGGAACGCGTTTCTCAAAAGCTGCTTACGTGAAGTGGTATTGAGCTGCCCGCAACCCTGGCTCTGGGTTAGGCGATATTTCAGCACGTACGAGTTGAGTAGATGACGCACCCTTTTCTGTTAAGATCGCTGGTCTGGTCTGAATTGACTCAGAAATTAACTCCGGTGTACATGTCTAAAAAATATCACTTTATGATGTGGCCGGCCATTTCATAAAATAGTCGTATTTCATGAAATGGCCGATCAAAACTGCCCATATAGTTATAACGTCAACGTTGATGATATTAAATCATTCAACGTTTGGTCATATTATTATTAAAATACGTTTACAAACGACTGGAATTTGATTTATATAAATTTTGGGCAAGTTTAAAATAAAACATAGTATCTAATTGTAATTTTGAAAGGAAACTAATAAATAAAAATATTTAAATAAATTAAATAACATAACTAACCTCTATATTAAGTGTTGAACTGCATTTTTATTGACGTTGCGCCCGTTTTTTCAGTGACTTTAATAAAAATTGACTAGCTTAATGTCTTAACGATAATTCCCTGCACTTTAATTTCCAATTTACACATAATTATTCACTTTAAAAACAGAACAGAAATTGTCCGCCGCATACATGGTGTACCACAATAGCAAAGCGACATCGGCGCCTCTGTTGGTGAATAGTTTATTTAATTTAACTGTTTTATGATATGACCACCAACGTTTGGTCATTTCATGAAGTAGTCGGTCATATCGTCAAAGGCTGACTGATTCATTGATATGATATGGCCAACGGGTACAGTGCCGCATCATGAAAAATAACCATTTTATGAAGGGGCCACGACATACCTACAAAACGACTGAAGGTGTACAGACGACCTGGCAAAGATTGCAGGAAACTGCTGGATGAAAGCTGCCTAAAAACGGCCATTTGGAAGTAATTAGGGCATTAGGGCAGATCTATGTTCAATAGTAGACGTCCCAGGGCTGAAATAATGATTATGATAACGTATTAATCCAATACCGAGAGTAAAACTATGTAGTTATGTTGTCACAATGCAACCTTACCTAAATAAACTGTAATAAAAAAAGTTTAATAAAAAACTAAAAACCGACTTCAAAATGAAACTAAAAAGCGAAAAATAATATTGACTAAAACATACCTAATCAGTTCTTTTTGGTCAGTGCCAGCCATCGAGAGTTAAAATGTGTTCATTCGCACCGACTCCAAAAAGAACTGATTAGGTATGTTTTAGTCAATATTATTTTTCGCTTTTAAGTTTCATTTTGAAGTCGGTTTTTAGTTTTTTATTAAACTTTTTTATTTTACAATTTTAAGTGTTAAGTCCTCTATTTTTTCCCTCCTAACTTCGCCAAAAATTACTTTACAGCAAAGTAACCTTAACTAATATTGGTCCTCTATGGACCCCCCATCCAATGGTATGATAAAAATAAGGTGTTATACAGGGTCAATTTTTCGACGAAAACTTAAGTTAAGAAAGGGTTTTCCTACACTCCAACCAGAACGGCGGCTATTTTGGTGTCGAAACCATATGATAAGGTCTTGCGTTAAATAACAAGTCAAATTAAGAAAGGAACTTTCAAATTTTTTTTCGTTACTGGGTGTGCGGGTACATAAAAATGCCAGTAAATAAAAATTGGCGGTCTGGTACCTCATAAGCTACACGTCTGCTCAACACACTGCGAAATACGTTCTGTCGACAAGTTGCAGTATTATCTTCTAACTCCTATCTGTTAAGGAGTTCTGTGGCTTCCATCATCAGGTCAGCAACATGACATGATGATTACCAGACCCAAAAATCAGCATTGAGTCATAAAATATATACAAAACATTATGGGTGCCTATAAAAATTGAGGGTTGCCCTCGATTTCCCAGGGATCACATCATCAGAATCTGACTTGGTGGAAATGGGACCACCTCGGGAGTATACCCTTTCAAATTAAAAAATAAATTTTGAAATCGGTCCATAATTGATGGCGTAATCGCGTAACAAACATACAAAAAAAAAAAAACAACATTCAGACGAATTAAGAACCTCCTCCTTTTTTTTGAAGTCGGTTAAAAAGAGATTATCCTTCAATGTTTCTTATTTCTAAGTACAAAATATATTGGAACAAAACCAGTCTTTCTCACTATCCTTCCTATATTACAACCAGCATCGTAAGTTGGCGAGTTTAAAGCGTCCTCTGGCGGGGCCGTTGTGTAAACACTACCCTTGGCCGCGGTGAAATGTTCCATGAAATTACCTTAGCATTTTGCCAGCAATGAAATTCGTTTTCCAGCGACCAATTTCAGCGTTATCCCCACGCAGATCTCTAATATAACTAGCCTCTTTTAAGTGACCAAGTAGACAAGTTAAAATAACGATGGAAATGGTTAAAGTTGATTTTTATGCTGTTCTTTATTTTTTCAATAATTTGCGACTGAGCTAATTTGCGTTTGATTTCCATACACGTAATAATACGAGTTAATCTTATTGTCTATTTACCTAATTCAATCGCTTACTCATAAACTTAACGTGTAATGTAAATGAATTTAAATTATTGCATTAAGTAAGTATAAGGTAGCTATCTCAACCATTAGAACAGTAACTAGCAGGATAAATAGGTACTAGTAGCTAGCCTAGGTTCTATCATTTAAAAAAAAAAATTCGACATCATCACATACATTGCTCTGATCCTAAGGTAAAGTAGCTTAAGCAGTTGTGTTGTAGAAATCAGAAACAACGACGGTACCACAACACCCAGACCCGAGTCAATATAGTAAACTTTGTTTTCTACATTGACCCGACCGAGGATCGAACCCGGAACCTTAGAGATGGTGGCGCCTTTTAAAGTCCGGCGTGCTCGTCTCTCGGCTACGGAGGTCGTCATGAAGAAAATGTTTAATAAAATCTGTGATGCGCTTGGTTGGTATCTCTAGGAAAGGTGCATCAAATGCTGGCCATATGATGATGATTGATGACAATGATTTTAATTTTGAAAAGTTTTAAAAATATCTAAGTTAAGATAATCATTTTAACACTTAAAACCTCCTTAGTTAGGAATCGAACTTACGACTCATGGCATGCCGGGGAGTACTTCTCTACAAATGTGTTTAGAAACTTCAATAATATAATAGAACAAACAATGATTTAGTTTAATAATATTTCTTCCGTTTGTCTAACGAGAAAGCGGTTGAGAATTGTAATTAAACTTATTCTAAGTAAAACCGATTGGCTCAATTTGAACAAGATAGATGTGAAAAGTTTTGTAGCTCTTCACGACTCTGAGAGCGATGCGCGTTACTGTGTATTTATTTTAGGATCTAATAATGACACTACCTAGTAATTCTGTAACCAAACAATCTTAAAAAAAGCGGCCAAGTGCGATTCGGACTCGCGCACGAAGGGTTTCGTACCATTATCTATAAAAACGGAAAAAAAACATGTTGTATGGGAGCCCAAGCAAATATTTATTGTATTCTATTTTTTAGTATTTATAGCGGCACCAGAAATATCATCTGTGAAATTCTCTCTAACTATCGCGGTTCATGAGATACAGCCTGGTGATAGACGGACAGACAGACAGATAAACGGACAGCGGAGCCTTAGTAATAGGGTCCCGTTTTACCCTTTGGGTACGGAATCCTAATATAAGCTAGTGATTTTATTAAAGATTATTTGGTTGGCGTACAAATGTCAAAGTGAAAAATGAGAGCTAGACTAAAAACTAGCGACAATCATGCTAGGTCATAAAGTCAAGGGGTTCTGTTCTGTATTGGTTTGTGCCGAAGTCTATTAAGAAATAAAAAGCTTTGAAGCTAAATAAATTTGAAACCCGCGTTATTGGCACTCTATTATTACAAATTGATAGATGAAATAAACAAAATAATGCTTCCGTAAAAAGGAACGTCGCAACGATAAAACCAGGCAGTAATGAAACTGCCCTGTGGTTATAGGTATGGCAGGAAATGGGCCATTTCCGAACAGGCTCTAAAGACGTTTGAAGGTAAAGGGGAATTCCCGATCTATTGTAAAGGAAACCCGGAAAACAGTATTTCTTTGCAATTGCAAGCGGTTTTTCTTTTACGATCATACTGCTTACAAGTTTAGAAAATTGCTTCGAAAATTTAGTTTCTTTCTAATTCAATTTAAAAACCTTGTTCAACATTCAACGAGCAACTGCTCGTAAATTGACTCTTATAACACCGTTTTTAGTTACATAATTCATCATATTACGCACTTGCGCTGTAATAAAATTATCGCACTAGTGCGGTAATGTAAACTTTTTTTTTAATCCAGCAAAAGTTTATGTCTAAGAACATTGAATATTTTACCAATATTAAATTATTTTAGGGTTAAGATGACAAATAAATATTTCATTTTATCAAATTCTATGTAAATAAACACAAATTAACTTATCTATCTATCATTATTAGAAACAATAATTTATAGTTTATTTTATTTTTTAAATTGCTGCTACTCCGGCTGAACAGCCATATTTTCCTGTGCCATTATTGAACCTGCGCGCGTATCGAAATTGCGACGCGCAAAAAAAACAAAACTTACGTGCCATATTCCCTAAATATTTGGTAAACTTGTTGCTGTGTGGTTAATTACTATGAAAAAAGTCTACTTTAAATAGTGAAGACGAGTTAAATGTTATTCAACCCCGACGGAAATACTTATCGAAGCATGAAACGCAAGTGATAGCCTGTTGCCGCCAAATCCAGATAAAAACAGCAAAAACGGAGAAGGTATTTTAGATTTTAGTTTGGTTTTTTCCTCGCAATTGTGTTGAAAAACGTCGTATGGAACTCGTGTGCATTGATTATTACACACTCGGCTTCCTTACCGCGCTCGCCTGCGGCTCGCGCTTACAATAATACCTCGTGTGTAATAATCAACTTTGCACACTTGTATCATAATGTACTATTATATTATTTCGTGCTTCCTAAAAACTTTATAGATGTATTTTTTAATTGTTTCCTTTTTTTCTGTCATTAGATGTAGTAGCTGACCTTTATTAAACATTTTTAAAAACACATTTTTATCGCATTAAAACTAAATCCAATATAAAATTTATGGAAAATTGAGAAATATACCTGTTGAAAATGATATAAGGAAATACCATGTCAAATGTGACTAGTATTTTTGTAAAAAACAGTAATGATAAAGTTATGACCTTATTAAAATACGTTTACCTTAGTTATACATAATAATATTTATTTACACTTTCCACACATTTTATGCTAGCTTTAAACTTCTCTTCTATTTACGTGTTAGTTTTCTATATTAAATATATAACTGAGAAGTACAATTTAAAAATAAAAATTATAAACTTACCTTCTCAAAAATAAACGCGTGTCCATTAGGCAGGAAGGGAGAACGTTTTTAAACTCCTTTTGGCAAGTAAATTATAAAGTTATTTATATTGCTAAAGCTGATTGATATTATCAACATATTTTTTCTCGTTTCGACGGTTTGCATGTTTACAATTGTTATTTAGTTAATTGCTCAAGTTTCAAAGTTTCATGTTTCAAAGGATGCTAGTAGCTTTGCAATAATTCCATTATTTTCCACCGAAGTATTTAACTGAATACAAAACAAGTAAGAAATATCTCGCAAGACAGACGTTTCCATAGCCTTCGGAATAAATTACAAACTCACTTAATTTTGTTGTTTGTAATCCGCAAAATAATTTCTTTCAAGGCTTTTGTTTCAATATCGGGAGATTTTTGAACGTTAAGGATTTGTGATAATTAGGAAACTAGGGAATATTGGTGGGAAAATAATGATGTAAGCTTTATATGTACACGTTTGGTATACAATATCATTTGTTACATTTCAAAAAGCAAGTGGTTGTACTTGAACTTATCAAGTAAGTATTAAATATTTTTCTAATATAAAACAAAAAACCTACATTTGACTTTCAAGCTTGATATTTTTAGGAATCTCGGTCTTATATTTTTGACGATTTTTTTTCTTTTGAGGCAATAAATTTTAGGTAATTTTAAATTAAATATCATCATCATCATCAACCATTCGAAGTGCAGTGATGGACATTGACCTTTCCCAACAATCAGCACAGTGGGGGTTCTCTTCTCAGCCCTTTGCATCCAGCGGCTTCCCTCAGCCTTGGGTCTTCTGCTAACCAGGTGAGAAGCATTCCTACGTTGCGTCTTCCAGTCCATAGTTAAACCTTTTTTCCCATCATTTGTCAGTTGTCAGAGAGTTCTCTGAGTGATGGTGGCCTGCACATTTCAATTTCAGCATTGAAATTTATTCTAAGAGCTATATCGATGACTCCGGTTTTTTTACAGATATCCTCATTTCAGATTTTATGTCACAATGGCGCCAAGCTTAGTTCTCTTTTTAGCACGCTGATAAGGTGGTGACTTTTGACGCCAATAATCAAAGACGACGTCTCAGTACGTTCAAAAGTCATCAAACCTGCGTTCAAGACCACCAAATTAGGCATGGACGATATCATGAGGAGCAGGTGAAAAATCATATGACTTGAAAATCATTTGTCACACCTGCTACTTATTGTTATATTGACTGCTACAAATCACAGACTGTGAAATCATATGTCATGCGCAAATTTCTTTTCATTCGTTGATGACATGTAGCAGAGCGGGTCTAGCGAGCGCAGGCCTTGAACGCGTGAGCGAGTAGGAATGATTTGCTACAGATGCGTGTTAGAAAAAGACAAACATGCTGTGCTATTTTTTATGCCATCATAGGTGACGAACGATAACGATACTGAGCATTTTAAGAGCTTTAAAATTATGAACGTAAAGTTTAGATTCGTTTGTCATGATTTTTGTTACGAGTGGCAGGTTGAAACCTTTTAGTTTGTTGAATTTTATGCTGAGCGCCGTAAGGTTTAGATTATCTTGTTATGATTTTATAGTAGGGAACGTCGAGCTCGTTTTGTTTACAATGAAATTTCGTTTTATGTGTGAATTATGATTTTATGATGTTGTTTTTAAATTCACTAGTCGCCCGGTGATGAGTGATAGGTGCATACGCCAATGTAAAAAAAAGTTTACTCACACATTCAGGATTTAAAAAAAAATCACATGAAAAATTTTACATTGTCAGTCCCAAGCCTGTACAAGTATGAGGGGAAGTTAATTGTTTAAAAAAAAATGCTTAAATAATACACACAAATAGCACATTACGTAGCGCACGAACTATATATGACATTTCATAAAAAAGTAGCAAAGTAGCAAGGAGCAACTGTTCACAATAAATCATATTTCATTTTAAGTAACAAATAGCAAAAGTGTTACATTATGACACTGCGACAAAAAATCATTGCCAATGATTTATCACAGGTGATTTCATATGACAAAAATCATTTAATCATTTTGTCATATGACAATGACTGAAAAATAGCAATCATTGCCATGCCTACACCAAATTACCTCATTTCTTCTCGATCTTTCATTATCCAGACAACAAATCAAAGAAATATTCTTAGATTTTAGATTTGCAGTAGATAAGTTTAACTTTGTTAGTTAAAAAAATTACATAGGTATGTTTATTTATCATGTAGCATTATAATAGATATGTAAGAGTAGGGTCTCCTGATACAAGCATTACTTGCTTTAATTGAGGTCCCAACCACACATTATTGTCAGACTCTACTCTTAAGTGGAAAGGTGGTAAAAATACGTTAAAATAGATATACGGAGAGCATTCTGAATACTATGACATTAAGTATTTTTGGTATGTAAGCCTTATGATAAAAAGCATACAGCATCACTTTTCATCACCATGACTCTATGAGAAAACGACACGGAGGAAATAAACGGTCGTAAAAGAACTAGCATCTTGCACGTCTCTAGTTCTGTTAGTCTACAATGGAGGTGGGTGCGGTGAGCTACCGTTGACAGGATTCCGGAAGCTGGATACGGATATACTTACCTACATAAAAAAAACTCTGAAATATTAATCAATTAGGTTAAATTATTTCTAGTTTTCAAGTAACGTTATAAATAGTTCATGGCAAGACCCCAAAAATGACATGTGTCATCTAAATTTTAGTCTGTGTCATCTGGCTGCGTATACGCAGCTTTCGGCAGCAAAGCAAAGATTTTCTATCTATTTCTTCTCAGCAGAAGAAATAGAAAATCTTTTTTACACACTATGCAAATAAGTTAGATTTTTTAGGACGAGTAACAATATCAATTTTACTTATTACAACTGAACATACTTTCAAATAATATAATAAATAATAAAAAAGTCCAATCTATTCGGTTTATTCCGTACAAAACTTGTAAATTTCTAAATCCTTGCGCATTTGTGATGTGAAAGCCTACTGTATCTAGGTTCTTCCATTATTTCTGAACGTTCGAGCACTAATATGCTGGCAAGTCAGAAATAAAGTACGTCGTAACAAAGTTTACAAAGTTGATCCTAGCGAGCGCCACAAATCAAGGCAACTTGCGCACGTTACTTTAAAATATGTTGTTCGATCGATTTCTAGTTGGCAACTGACTGGAAACGTCGGCAGTGGTGAGATTGTTTTATTTTGGTTATATAGGTTGAAAAAAGTATCCAACCAACCATATTTTTACGCCAAACTCTATACAGGAAAACCAAATAAGGTAATAAAAAAGGTTGAATATTTAGGAGCTCATAGTTAAGTCACAGATCATGTTTTATTTAAATTTTAGGGTTAATTAGCCATTTTATTATGAAGAACTGAGGTTGTAAATAAATGAATCAATATTAAGGTAAAGATAGGTTAAATAATAACCTCAAACTGTTTTGAATAGTTTTAAAAAACATGGTTTTCCGTTTTTTTACCTCAACACCTTCAGCAGAACGGAACCGAATCCGCGTGTAGCTTCTAAGTCTCGGTTCTTCTCTACTGTTTCACCAAGAGGTAAGTAACTCTAGAAGATACTCTGTACCTTTAAAACTAACAAACAAATGCTAAGAAATTAAGTGCGTTTATGTTACGTTAAAATGTTGTAGCATATTATATTATGTATTAAAAAAATATTACACAGTTTAACATACTTTATGCACCAATTTTGTGTAGACCTTAATACTTTTTTTTAGTCGGCATAATGTATTCATACATCAAAAGGATGCAATCCATTAGTTCTTCAAGCCTCTGTAAAGCAGTTTCAAGTCTCAAGGGATATTAAGACACTGTATTAGAAATATTAAGACTTTGATAGCTGCATGCGTGTAACGTATTATATTTTATTAGGTATAAGGTCACTCTTTATGCCTAATAAAATACATGCACGAAACTTTATTAATGCTTTGCTCATCACACAAACATTTGCCCCTCGCGGGATTCGAACCCGCAACCGCTAGGCATTGTAGTCCGAAGCGCGAACCACTACACCAGACGGTCGGCAAAGCTATACGATAAATATTTTTGGAATTTATTTATAAAGTAGATAACGGTATTACTATCTGATGATCTATCCAAATTAAGATGGTCACTGAAGTCAGTCAACATCATTCTACCATTTTATTTAAATTTGGTAGAGAAACACTCATGACTAATCCAGGTTAAGGTTAAATCTAGATTCCAGGGCCCTAACCATGAACTTTTTCACGACCGAGATTGTTAGGCAGCACTTTGATATGAGCACAAAATTTTGGTCACGTGATTTGGTACCATGAACTACCTAAAACGATCTTGTTTAGTGTTGTGAAAGAACGAGTGAACTGTAAAAAATTGTCTATGCGTTGAAATAATGTCAAAAAATGATGCACGCGGTCCGAATTAGAAAAAATAAATGAACGAAATATTATTGAACACAATAAATACCTGTGTTTGCTTGCTAATTACTTGAAAATATAAAAAAAAATGTATTTTGCTTGTACTAGGAGTTATTTTTGTAGAAATGTTACCTATTTTTAGCGTAAATATCAGCCTTTCTTAATGAGCTATGACTGAGCTCTTGATTTTTAAAAATCATTTCGGACCAAGAGTCATACGTCATGAATGATCAAATTCAAACGTAGTGGTTCCATTCTCTTTGGATAAAATTAGAAAAAAGTTAAAGTCAGTATTTGATGTAAACACTCGTATTTACAATTTATTTTACAATTATTTTTTTCTAGACTCGAAAGTACTTATGATTTTACTTTATTTATAGGTAACACTTATAATAGTTCAATTGTATAACGATGTTTGCATGGACAGCATAACACAATAAATTATCATTTTAATGGGTTTCTTGATTCATTTCGAGAAACTTTAAATTATCTTAAGTACCTTACCAGAGGGAAAAAAGCTAACAGCGTCTGGATAAGGTACCCCTGGTACCGGAGCAGAAGAAAGCTAGCAGTGTCATGATTAGGCATCCAAGATACTAAGTCGTTGAAATCAGAATTCGATGAAGACAGAGCCTCACAAGTGTGTATTATCCGTGTTTCTAAAAATATTGTGAAAGCCAATCGTTAAGAATAAATAGTGTTAATAAATGTATACCCATTAAATTATTTTAATAATACAAACTGGTACACAAGGTACTCTGAAATTATACTAATCCACAGCTACTCACTTTGTCTTTTAGTACTTCACTTGCTATTGAAAAAAAGGTGGCATTTACTAAACTAGGTATTCAATTAATTATCCGCAACGGCCACATCTTAGAGGCATAGGAAGCGGGGTGCTTCATCTTATGCAGCAAAGCTGCTCGAGCGATTGCTGCTTCGAATGTAGGTACTTGTTTATCTTGACTTCACCACTCTCCAGCCAGCAAGCATGCTCCACCATCTCAGCAACCATGAGCAGAGCGATACGTCCGTCACAATTTTGTTTCCCGAACCATGCGGATCTTGCCGGTAAAGGAATAGTAAACTAAACTAAGAATAGTAGGTAAACTAGTTTGGCGCGTTGCATGTTCGATTGTAGGGGGCCCTCTACCATCTCCTCAACATCATACTATTACATGACTGGCCACCGGACGATAGTCGGTGTGATGAGCCCAGCAGGTTCACGCCGACGGGAGCCCATTTGTATGGCGTAGATTTTTATGGGAAGTCCGGCCAGCCAGTCTATACATACTGTCTATCTATTCAGCCTTTTGCAGTCCACTGCTGGACACAAGCCTTGACAATGCCCAAAGAACATGATCACCCGCATTTTTCATTCATCCACTGCCAACCATCGTCCTAAGGTTGGTCCATGTGGGGCTGGGGGGCGTCCTACACTACGGCTATCTCTCATTTATATATGTATAAATAGTTCAAAGTATGTATACTACCTCATAACGATACTATTTTTAGGGTTCTAAAAAATCTAAAAACCAGCCTAGTGCACGTCGTGCCACGCGCAGTATAGGGTTTCATAGTTGCCCGTGGTAGTTCCCACGATATATTGCAGCAATTATTTAATTAAGTCTTCATTTAAGTCACTTTAAAAGTTTCCCTTTAAGAAATTTTCGAACGACGACAAAATTAAACGATTATTACTCGTAAAACTAACAGGTCTATCTTAACCGTTATAATTTTCCTTAAAAATTCATGGAAAGCACTATAACCATGTTTTTTTATAGAATTTTAAAACCAATAGTTTTATTTACGCCCTACCCCAACAAAATTGGCATTTTAAAGTTTAATATTTGGCAAACGGAACTCTAAATCGAAAAGTAGTCTTAGCAACCCCTAAATCATTTTAAGGGACCTATTCAACGATGGGTTAGACGATGAAAAAATAATCACCCCCACGTTACACGTATAATAAATAAGTATTGGACAATATCACATACAATGCTCTGACCCTCTAGCACGAGCAACAAAACACGATACGATATGATATGATATGATATGATATAGCGATTTATTGCCTCTTTTCTTTCAAAATATAAATATATATATATATGGATAACATAGCCTCCAACTTGATCTTTTATTGAAACAGTGAGCATGTCCTTGCCGGCGACGTCACGGTTATGTTATACGCTTTTTCGATAAAAGTTCATATTTTGACAAAAGATATGCGATAAATTGCTATATGCCTATGCTATAGGGACAGATCCTAAGGTAAGTAGATTAAGCACTTGTGTTATAGAAATCAGAAACAACGACGGTACCACAACACCCAGACCCGAGACAGTATAGAAAGTTCATTTTCTATATTGACCCGACCGGGAATCGAACTTGGAACCTCAGAGATGGCGGCGACATATCTTTTCGGGCGTGCTCGCCTCTCGGCTTCGGAGTTCATCTAGTATCGAAGCTACCCTAAAACTATATTTTGCAAAATTTTATGCTATCATTTTGTCAGCGTGATTGATTTACAAATCTTCACAATATTACAGCTCTCTAGAGTCAACAGCAAAATCTCGGACGGACAGACAGACACACAGACGGACATGACGAAACTATAAGGGTTTCTTGTCAGGACTACGGAACCCTAAAAACCGGAATAAAATAAGTATTTAAGGGGGCTTCCATATAACAAACTCGATTTAATTGTCCATTTTTATAGATAATGGTGCTCGAAGGGTTCCCTTCGTGCGCGAGTCCGACTCGCACTTGACCGTTTTATAAAGTGAACTATTTACTAAAACCTACTCACTTAACCAGGACCAAGGTGCTAACTAACGTACGGTGAGTGGGTATAGAACAGTGGGTTAATCTTAGTCCCGGACCAGCAAATGCACTCTGAATAAGACGTGTTTAATATACAGGGTGTTAGGTAAATAGTATATCAAGCTGAAACTAGCCCATGTTACCATTATAATATGCATTAAATTCTATCGTGGAGACAGAAAAGACCATGCAAAAAATCCACCCCACCCACCAGCAGACTTTAAATGTATCTCAGTTAATAGATCTCGATTGCTGGTGATTTTATACTATGACGGCATCTCTCGTAGGAATGAGGTTTTCATGAAAAAAAAACTTTGTAAATATGTTTTTTTTTTATTGATTTTCCGTATTTTTCTATAATATAGTGCAGTTAATTCTTGTAAAGAACGTACTTAAGCACACTGTGGCAAACCATACTCCGTTGTAACGTTAAAGGCTGCGTCCAGACTACATATGGTCCAGATCTGGCGAATGCGCCGCGAACACGAAGCTCGCGCGCGGCGCGCGGACTTTTGTCCCTATAGCTAGTGTATGCTAGTCTAGGCCTATAATACTCAAACTTAAATATTGTCATTTATTGAAGGTTAAAACAGGGTTTCATTGTTTTGGTTTTCGTATTCCTACAAGAAAACGTTTACGTTTAATACAGGGTGTCCCAGAACTCAACGTTAAGCCGAAACGGGGTGACAGGATTGATTGTAACCATCATGAGAAAAATCAGAAAAAAATCTTTCCCATGCAGTTTGAAAATTATGGGCATTTAAGAAAACCCTAGAAATTTGGTCAAACTGTAACCATTTTTCGGTTACTGTGGTTAAATTTTATTATTTTTGTTCATTTAAACTTTGGAACCGTAACCCTAAATAACATTTCTAGAATCACAGTCAAAAATAATGACACAATTGCCCCAAGTTTCCGAGAATTAAGACTATTTGTTAAACTATGAATTTATTTATTTTTTAAATTTGTCGACTTTGGAAGGCCCTTCCTTTAACCTGTATGCTCAAACATTTGTGCGCGACCCGAGCTTATTGCTTAAAAAAATGTACTAGAGTGCCTTGACTCCTCCTCTCAAAAATATAAACCTGAAGTAACCCGATTTTTGCTAACCCATTTTACCCAGTTAAAATGTTTTTAGGGTTCCGTACCCAAAGGGTAAAACAGGACCCTATTACTAAGGCTCCGCTGTCCGTCTGTCTCTCTCTCCGTCTGTCTGTCCGTCTGTCACCAGGCTGTATCTCATGAACCGTGATAGCCAGAGACTTGAAATTTTCACAGATGATGTATTTCTGTTGCCGCTTTAACAAAAAATACTAAAAAACAGGATACCATAAATATTTAAGGGGACTCCCATACAACAAACGTGGTTTTTTGCCATTTTTATAGAAAATGGTACGGAACCCTTCGTGCGCGAGTCCGACTCGCACTTGGCCGGTTTTTTATTCGCCCAAGCTCTTGGTAGGTTCTTAATTTTATGGCAAAATAATG
Organism: Anania fuscalis; assembly: GCA_950371115.1. NCBI lineage: Eukaryota > Metazoa > Arthropoda > Insecta > Lepidoptera > Crambidae > Anania > Anania fuscalis. The sequence continues at coordinate 10,418,380 of OX493335.1, read as the reverse complement.
AGAGAGAAGGATAGTGGACATGTTTGCCTTGAGTGAACAAGACAGATAGTGACGCCACTTTTACCAAAGTCAACAAAAGTAAGTAAAATTAATAAAATAATGAAATATCTTGACCTAGTTTAGTTTAGGTTTATTGGAATAAAAGTCAGATAGGAATTATTGTAATAGGATATGTTATTTCCCATATGAGTATGAGAGTATGAGATTGGACTCCCTTTTCCGCACTTAAACTCAAAGTCGGTTCTTTATACGTGGGGGATGTGATGGTTACGGTTGCAACCAGCCTAGCTCCGCCCAGAAGCGCAGAAGTTTCCTAGGTTTTTCACAGACTTCGCGGAGCGACCTTCGGTTTTAAAGGATTTCTTTACTATGTGATGCTACCGCCTCGCATTCCAAGACTACGTGGGCGGCGGTTTCATCTGTAGTTAGACAAGCCCTGCAGAGAGGGCTGTCTGTGTTGCCTATGGTGTAAATATGTATGTTTAGGAGACAGTGACCGGTCACTGTCCCCATGATTATGCGCAGATTTTATCTATCAAGGTTGAGTATACGCCGAGTTAATTTGGGTGTGACCCCTGAGAGGGTCAGTTTCGATTGTCTGCATGCTGTACTCAGAGTCCATCGTTCGTTTTGTTGGGATAAAGCACTATGTCTAATCCAAGCGCGCAGTTGGGAATATGGTAAGGGGAGGATCGAGGGTGGCCCCTCTATGACCATGTCCGAGCCCCTTCTCGCCAGTACATCTGCGGCATCGTTGCTTAAGGAATTACTATGCTCTTTTATCCACGGCAGTGTTACCTTGTTGACCCTTCCAATCTTTTATATTTGAATGAATTTGTTCTTAGAAAATTATTTACAAAATGTCAAGCGATTGCCTGTGGATCCGTACTCTTCGGTTTGTAACAAAACACGTACCCGGTTACCTTAAACCCAAAATAAAAAATCGTTATTATACAGGGTGTAAAAAAAGGCTTAACGAAGCCTTAAACCACGAATTCTATACATAAAACCAAGTAGAATTCAAAAAAAATAATTGCTGGGAAATGACTTTAATTTTTGGGTATCAAAAAACATAACTTATTTCTAACCCGCAATGTATAGCGCGCACGCCACAGACTATGCCTGTGTGTGTAAGCGGTCGGCGGGCGAGCGGGTGGCGCGAGAGCACTGCGCACGATTCATTGCCGGCTGTGCCCTTTAAAGGCCATTTATGAAAGAAGGACTGAAATTTTTTATCATGTTTCTTTGTAAAAAAGTTTAGTATTATCAAACAGAAGTCAATTTTGTAAAAATCTTTGAAAAATTTTTTTAACTTTGACTGTCAATAACTCTGTAACCCGTCATTTCCCAGGTATAGTGTAAAAGAAAAAAATGATCGTAATAATACGTAGAATATGTGGTATTCGGCTTGGTTAAGCCTTTTTTTACACCCGATATATATAAGTAAAATAAAGTTAATAATCAATAAGGTCCTAAGATAATAAATATATTAATTGACTTCCTCTTAGGGGATAGGGGATAAAGCCTGTCCCAGACAGACGCGGCCTGAGGTGGCGGCCGCGGCCGCGGCCTGTTGTGTAGTATGAAGGTCTTATTTACTATTCAAATCCACGTAGCCGCGGCCGCAAGCTCCGCCCAACAAAAGGAGAATTTTGTCTTCTAAATGACTTAGTTTAGACATCCATCCGCGATGACGAGTAGGCAAGAAATGGCGGTCTCGGCCGCGGCCTGGAGAGTCATTTCTTTATATCTTACTATGCGAGTGTGTTTCATAATGAAATACCGAACGACCGACGTACCTATATTTTAAATTGGCCGCTGCGGCTAGTTGTAAAAAATTGCAACTGGCCGCACCCCGCGCGAGCGCACATACCGGCTGCTGAGCAGAATCGGGCGAAGCTTGCGGCCGCGGCTAGCCGCGCTCCGGCCGCGCAAGTCGCGTGGATTTAAATAGTACTGAGACTTTCATACTACACAACAGGCCGCGTCTGTCTGGGACAGGCTCTCTTGCTCACATACAGCAACTTTTTCGACAGAAGATAATTTAAACCTTAAAAAAAACTTACACTGTCATACGAAACCGCCGACCAGATTACATCAGTTTGTACAATATAAAGTTTAAAAATATAATATAGGTAGGAATGCTAAGGGATGTTATGTCTCAATGATGAGTAAATGCAGAATGCATGGAAGAGAAAACAGACTAGAAACTAGTGAAAAAAGACTTGGAACATGGCACGCGAACGGTGATGATGATGATGGTGATTGGTGAAGCCAGGAAGGTCATGATTTATCTATGCACCGAATTTCATCGAGAGCGGATAGGTATATCATTTCAATACTTGACTATGTTTAAACAACTTCTTTATGTCTTGTACCAAATAAATGATTTTCTATAAGAAATAAATAGAATTTATACAGTTTTAAGACAAACATCCAAACGTTATGGATTTAAGAATTTTTTGCCTACCTTGCAATGATAACTTTACATGTAACTTGCTAGTTGGACTATTGAAGCGTTTCTTTTTTGCTCATGCTGTTCTTCCCCTGAATCGCATAAAATATACATTAAATAATCACTTTCTCTAGAGAAATTCAACACACGATAGGTACTACTCGTAAAATGCGTACCTATCTGATTTTGCATAGTAAAACGTACCTTGTATTTATGGTATTACCATAAAGCCGGTAATTTAATAAATTTATGTAACGGTTATTGATTTCGATTCAAAATTTTGGTAATGTCATAATTTGAAAGCTGTCACAAATATAGATTAGAAGTTGACTTTTTAGTCTATTCCGAAACAAGGTCTCAACGTTGGTCAAAGTTTATAGCTCAATTAGCTCATTGTTCGGATTCAATTTTGTGCCATACAAAAATTTCTAGCACTTGGCATACAATCTCAGTTTTTAAAACCATAAAACCTTAACATAATTGCATTAACTCTCGCCTAAATTTTTTCATTTCAGAGTATATTGCTCTATTCGTTTTTTATTTAATTTTGTTTTCGGACAGCTGCTCCGTGTTTTTCATGGATATGACATTAGGCATAGACTAGGCAGATACAATAATAGAAAGAGACAAAGTTATCTGTTGACAGTAGTTTGGATATTGCGTTCCTTTTCTTCTGACGACCAAGATATAGACAAGTCGTTCATTCTTTCACATCACTAAACAAACACATTTAAAGCAGTTCATGGTACGAATAAAAAAAAAGAAAAATCAAAATTGCTAAATAGCATAATTGCTTTTACGATTTCCGGAGAATCAAGCGAAGTATCATAATGTTTTATGCAAATATATACATATAATTAATCCTATTTTTGTATCTTGCTACTATTTTTACAGCATTCATTTAGAAATTAAGAAAACAATAAAAAATAAATTTTCCATACAAATTATTATGACATATGAAATCAATTTCTAGCTGTCATTAGTGTCATAATAAACGTCATTTGTACTGAAATGAGTGAATGATAGGCAAAATTGTTTGTTGTCAAAATCCAATAAATGTGATTGTTTTTACGACTTCATGGTAGGAAATTGACAGATTTTGACAGATTTGTGATTGTTTTAACAGTTCATGGTTAGGGGGCAGGTTTATTGTGGTTCCTTATTAAAATTCTTCCAAATGTAATTTAGAAAGATATAAAACAAAAATTTTAACATCTAGCCACAAAAATATTTCTACATGAAAAAACGCAAAATCGTTATTAAAACTAGCGATTTTCTTAAACATTCTCATATACTTACCTTATTTTATTGCATAATTTTATTTATTACATATTTATTATTATTATTTTTATTACATTTCATTTGACATGCCAACTACGGACGGACTATGAGCGAATGTCATAAAAGTAAAGTTTGTTTTGCACAAAGTTCTACTATGGTTCAGCGGAGCTAGTGTTTCAAATTTCAACAAGTAGGTATTAATTTAGGAAACTTTGCATGTCTGTAAAACGGTATAGAAATTACTCTGGCATCTGTCTAATAACAGCTACGCAGAAAACGTTGAACGGAAGGAGGCTCCTCACTCCAAAGCACCCTTACGTCATTGTTGCCAGATGGAAGTTGCGAACAACTTCACAACTACGACCGACTACGGAAAATGGAGGTAAATTGTGATGTAACAGCTAATGTTGATAGTTTTGTCCCCGCCGTTTTTGCCGTTTATTTTCCCATTCTCTTTGTTTAACCATATTTGTTGAACCGCCGCTGTTTTGAATAATTACATTCGGTAACGTTTTAGATTGAAACGATTTTTCTGTAGCGCAATTCTTGAAATCGTTTAATGAAATGTTTGCAGGTGCATCACATTTTACTTTATTATGTCATGCTCAAATTAAAATACCCTTTACTATAGTATTTGTATCGTCTCTAATCTTATAGCGAAACTTTAGCTTTTATAATTTAGTATAATTTATTTTAAACTATTATCAGTTTAATTTTGACATTTAAGGTAACTGTTCTACCTCAAACTTGAAACTCGAGTCAAGATCAATAATATAAACTCGTATATCACATCTAAACACTTCCCAACTCCCACCTCAGCCCAATTACGTATCGCACGTACCCAGAGCCGAAGTGCTAAGTACTTCTCCCAAAGTTTCCGCCTGTACTAGTTGATAATCATAACGAATGTCTTAAAGGAATTACTCAATTAGCAAACGCACTTTGTCAGCTCGCCCTTTGTCGTGAAGACGTAACGAGCGCTCTGTGCCGTTTTAGGACTTTGTAATGTGTTGTGTTTTGTAATGTACCCCTTGATAAGTTTCATATGTTTGACGGTGCTGATTAAGAATATTATGGATAGAATGTATACGGGGTGTGTAGGAGCAGTAAAGCTTTTGTTGCAAACTATTTGCATACGTGAAACCAATTTATTTAGGTTAATTTGAAGAATTTAGACATACGACTATAGTCAACTTATATTTTGTTTTTATTACAATAATTACAGCTATCATGCAACAAAAAGAATTAAAATAAAATTTGAGAGACATCAAGATTTGGATCGTTTTTATTGTATGTATATCGATTTCGATTAGATGACTTCGTGTTGTGGCGGGGCGTGTAGATTGCTCATTTATGAAGCATTGGGTTCGGCTACACGTCATAACCTAAATGCTTTTATTTATTTTTGTGTTAGGCTGACTTGTGTAATTTCTTTTGCATAGCTATAGGCCTTTTGTCTGAATTAAACGATTTGAATTAAAAATAAATGTTGTAGGTAGCACCATAATCAGCCCTTTTAAGGTTTTGCGTATTTAGAATTACACGTTGACCATTTCATGACGATGTCCAACATCATCAATTTGTGATAAACCGAATTATTTGTGATTACTCAAGCTGTTTTATTTTTATTATAAATATAAATAAAAAAAATATGAGAATAAAACATAAGTATATTATTGAATTATAAATGTCTAAAACCTACTCGGATGCAGACGGGATGCAGAATAACAAATCTCAGCGTCACCAATACATCTTACATCGCAAACTCGGCGACCAATCGCGGTGTTGTTATGGAGCACGTTGCAAATAAACTTGGCACACGTCCGGAGAGATTGCGCGGCGCCACTTGTCGACGACTTGGCGATGCCGCGGTCGGAGTATCGTCACTACTCCTTGATGCTAGGGAGGCGAAAATGGTCTATCGATATAAGTAGCTACTGACTGCTATAATAATACGTTGGAGGCCTAAGTATGATCACTTTAAGCAATAATGATTTCATCTGGTTTTGTTTTTCTGTTGTTATTTTGACGTGAATACGCCAGCTGTGTTGGCTGGTTGGTTGGTTGGCTTTAGCCCTGTTGGTTAACTAGGCCCCAGGTAAATACATTTGTATATGCAGCTTTTTAAAATTTAAATCAAAATGTATCACCATACATTGGTATTCTTTAAATCAATTTTTAACATATTTGTAAAATGAAGTTCATTTTTCAATGGTTTTAGCTCTGGTTGAGATCAGGTTAAATATATATAAATAGATGTTCGTTTCTGAGAGAAATTAATAATTATTTTTTATTCATTTCGCTGACATTTTGAATAAAAATGCTGAAAAATTGCGTTTTAAAATGTTTACATACGATATGGATGGCTTCTAATAATAAACATTTTTAGAGTTCCGTACCTCAAAAGGAAAAAAAACGGAACCTTTATAGAATCACTTTGTTTTCCGTCCGTCCGTTTGTCTGTCGAGACCCTTAATCTAAACTCTAACTCTTCATCTAAAATCTAACTGGAGGTATCAAGTTGAAATTAAAACAGTCTCTTGAAGCTATGAAAAAAATCAAACTTCTAAGTAAACATAAAAAAAATACTCAGAAATCAAAATTCATAGGGTATTTTCCGTTGACCTAGAACTATGTACGAAATTTGGCAAGTACCTAACTACTGTGCTTAAGCTACTTACCCTAGGATCAGAGCAATGTATGTGATGTTGTCCAATATTTCTATTTACTGGTTATTTATAGGGAAATTAATTTGTATATTTACAGGGAATATTTTTATTTATAGGGAAATTCTGAAAACTATACATTTGTAATTAAATCTTTAAAAACAAAATCTTTATGCAAGGAACGGCGGTCTGAATTTTGAGTTCAGTTAACCGTGTCATGTGTGGTATCGTATGAAAGGGTTTCATTGGCAAAAGCCTAATTAAGGCAACAGATTTATAATTATTTTTATGATGTACAGTTTTCGATGTATGACGAAGAATGATTGTAAGTGGGCGAGTCCAACTCGCACTTGTCCAGTTTTTTTAGGTTTCCAAATCTTGATAGTGTTAACGTTATCGATATAATAAGTTACTCACAACCTTGCTGCCATGCAACTGTATCCAATTCGTTATCGGATCCGACAAGAATTTGTCGTCGTCTTGCAAGCACAATAATCTCAACACCTAAAGGGGATGTAAAGTAAATAGTTATCCTTCACTTTGATGTTATTAAAATGACTGTGACAACAATATAGTAGCGAATAATAATACTTGTAATAGAATCATAATATAGAAAAAACTCGTGGCTCCTTTGTTTCAATTGCAATTTAATGAAAAAAAAAAACAAGTGGTCTTTCTTTTATACTATAGTTATAAATATTTTTTTTAAATATTGGACAATATTTTTGATTGATTTGATTTGACCTATATCATCCACTGCAGAACGCAGGCATTCTCCGAGTGGAAACATCATGTTCTACTATTCTGTCAAGAAAGTACCGGGAAAAGATTAATAATACACAAAATAGTAGTTATTCATCCAAATTTATTTTATCACCTTCAAAGTATGCTCCTTCTGAAGCGATACACATACGCCAACGAATAATCCAATCATCAAAACATTTTTTAAACGCCTTTTCCGGAATCGAGTTCAGTTCTCGCCGCGAAATCTCCTTTATATCTTCTACCGAATGAAACCAGGTGCCACAAAGTGGTAATTTGAGTTTAGGAAAAAGAAAGAAATCGGTTGGAGCCATATCTGGTGAATAAGATGGCTGCTCGATGGTATTCATTGAGTTTTTGGTCAAAAATTCGTTCTCAATGATGGCCTTGTGGGAAGGCGCATTATCGTGGTGCAAAATCCAAGAATTTTCATTCCACAAAGCTGGCCTTTTTCGTCTAATTTGCTCTCTTAAACGCTGCATAACGCTTAAATAATACTCTTTTTTTATCGTTTGACCTTCTGGCAAGAATTCTGAGTGCACAACACCGCGACAGTCAAAGAAAACAATCAACATGACTTTGACTTTCGATCGAGTTTGGGCGCGGTTTCTTTGGTTTCGGTTCAGTTGGAAGGCGCCACTCCGAAGCTTGTTGACTAGTTTGCATGTCAAACTCATAAACCCACGTCTCGTCACCAGTAACAATGCGTTTCATGAATGTTGGGTCGGAATTGACTCGTTCTAGCATGTCCTCAGCGACTCTTTTGCGATTGAGTTTTTGGAGAAAATTCAGGTCTTTTGGGACTAGCCGAGCGGCAACATGTTTCATACCCGATTGATTATTTAAAATGGTACGAATCGACTCGTGTGACACAGAAAGTTCGACAGCAAGCTCTCTCAAACTTGAATGAGGATTTTCAGTCACTATTTCCTTCACTTTTGCGATGTTATCTTCAGTAGCAGACGTTGATGGCCTACCAGAGCGAGGCAAATCTTCCATCTCATCTCGACCGCTTTTAAAGGCTTTGTACCACTCATAAACACGTGTTTTTGCCTTCTGTAACATTTTCAGAGACCCCGACTATGAAATCCCATTTGATTGGCGATGCAAAACTTAAGACAAACTCTTTGTGCGATGTTTTTGACCATTATGAAATTCGCAATACACACTAGATATGGTATAACTAAAAACAATACTGTATTTAATCTAATTATCAGATGTAACTCATAGTCCGAGCCCGATAAGCGATATTGGCGTCTTCGCCTAAAAGAATTCTAAAGTTTCTATTTTTTTTTCTGTAGATACATTTATACCTAAATAACTTAATTTAGCGTTTTGTGTCAGATCTTGCTATCCTTATTTTAGGAATTAATGTTTTTTTTTCTTTTTTATTTAATTTGATTTAAAACTGCCAAAATTAATTAAAAGTTTAAAATTATAATTGTATTGTTCCTAATATAGCATACATAGAATACAAGCCTAGTTTGTGTTACTTTCGTCCAGTAAAAACTGACATAGAAAAAGTACCAAATAATTTTGCCAAAAAAAAATTCAAATTAAAAAAGTTCACTTACTGTATCTCAGTTCATATAGATATGCTTTTTATATAATTTTGTGCCAAAGTAAGGCATGAACTTTTGAGTATTTTAAATATTTAGATAATCCAAGCTACACACGCATAAAAAAATTATAAATTGTTACAGTTAACGTACTACATACCACAATTGCATCAAAAATCGATTATGTTAATTTGTGTCACTTTCGACTACAATATATTTCATTGAACACAAAAAACTGCGCTCGAAGTGGACGCAGGCGGGTAGGAAGCGGTGACAGCCGCGGGGGGTATAAATCATATGGTACGATTTCTTCTGCGAAGCGTTTATGCGTTTCATACTCTCGCTCAATTCTCGCACACATTTGTGACGGGCCCATTTAAAAAAAAATGTTATTCTATGTTACAACTCTCCAAGGTCAATAGTCTCCAAGCGAAATCTTGGACGGACAGACAGACGGACATGACGAAACTATAAGGGTTCCTTGTCAGGACTACGGAACCCTAAAAATTTGACGTAAAAAATACTGTTAGGCGGTACAAAGTTAGCCGGGTCAGCTTGTTACTTAAAGAATAATCGTGACTTAGCTGAGTCTTTCACTCTTAAATTATTGAGGAACGTCAAATTAGGAGTGAGTCGTACTTGCAAAATCCAATACAGGGTTCCCTTGTAGGTTATGTTATTAAAACCAGCGTCAAAAATCAGACCCAATTCCCGTAATTTAAAAGTTAGTTATAATAATCCAGTGTCGATCCAGTGGGCCTAGCACGAAAGTGTATCTTTTGTTCGGTCGTATATATGAGCCTTACAAATTAAAATGGCGAGTCGCATGTGTCAATCCTTTGATAAAATATAACCAACTCAATCTAGTCGAGTAAAAGCCCCGACTGTTTTCAATTATTCATAAATTGTCAAACCTTTGATGCAGGGAATGGATGTTTTAATCTGATCGGATAATACGACCGACCGAACGATGCGCTTTCGTATTAGGCCTCCTGCCTTGCCAACATCAACCTCTTAAATGATATTCTCTTACACTAAAATGACAATGTCAAATTGACAAATCAACCCAAAGTGACTGTATTATGATTTAGAGTGGAAAATGGCCAAATAGTAGGTACTTCTACTAATTTAAATGTTTACTTGATTTGTGAAAATTGTCACCATGGATTTAATAGTCAAACTGGATAGAGCATTCAATAAACAGAGAAAAAAATATTTGGTTTGTGCCTATCACTAGAAACAAGAGGCCTAATATTACGAAAGCGTTTCGTTTGTTCGGTCGTATTATCCGATCAAATTAAATATCCATTCACTTGTATCAAAGGTTTGACAATTTATGAACATTTGAAAAGGGTCGGGTTTTTTACACGGCTAGATTGAGTCATATTTTATCAAAGGATTGACACATGAGACTGGTTATTAAAATTTGTTAGGTATAAACGTCCGAACAATTTATACAATTTCGTGCTATGCGTCCAGTATTTCAATTTGGTTGCATCAAATAAATATAGTTTAATACTAAGACCGAAAGTGTAAGTTACTTGCAAAATTTTAGAAGTACCTACTCTATCCAGTTTGACTACTAAGTCCATGATTGACACAATCATGATCATGATCATATTTCGTGCGCACGTTTTAATAGCGACGTGAATTTAGATTTTTAGTAACATCATAATCGCATCATATTAAAATCTTCGTAACCAATTAATGACAATTACGGGCATTGACCCCCAGGTTTCTTAATATTTATATTAAGCAAATATTTATTTTATGCGAAAGTACACCTTACTATACAAGATTTAAAGAACGAAGTCGCGTGTCTAGACCTAACTAGTTTAAAACGTAGAACAGTTTATAGATTTATGCTAGGGATTGCAGTCCGGATTATCCGTAATCCGAAATATCCGGATTACACCGTATTTTTTTAAATATTTATAGATGCTTCTTTAATCATCATATCAGCCTGTTGCAGTCCACTACTGGACATAGGCCTCCCCCAAGGAGCGCCACAGCGCACGATCTCCCGCCCTTTGCATCAAGTCGCTGCCAGCTGCCTTCTTCAGGTCATCGGACCATCTAGCCGGGGGGCGTCCTACACTACGTTTGCCTAAGCGTGGTCTCCATTCGAGAACCTTCCTGCTCCACCTCTTTAATCATTGTTGTTAAAGTGTTCCGAATAAATGTTCCTTTTTTTGCCAGGAAACCGTTTTTGGGTTCCGTATCCAGAGGGTTAAACAGGACCCTATTACTAAGGCTCCGCTGTCTGTCTGTCCGTCTGACTGTCACCAGGCTCATGAACCGTGATCGTAAGATAGTTGAAATTTTCACAGATGATGTATTTCTGTTGCCGCTACAACAACAAATACTAAAAACCAGAATAAAATAAATATTTATGGGGCTCCGATACCACGAACATGATTTTTTGTTTTTTTCTATAAATCATGGTACGGAACCCTCCTTAGGCGGAGGTCAGGCGATGAAGGCTCGTCGAGGTTCGACAAATGTTAAACATTTTTTAACGTAAGGAAATACATTAACGCACCGTCCTCCAACTGTGGAGGAACGGCTGGAGGGGTGTGCGGGACTCCGGGCTTAGAAGGCGCCCGCCTACCCACTAAAACCTCACAGTGCTCTCCGGTGCCTTAAGTGAAATGGAGCCAAGGGTTTCGACATTGGCCGCAGCCGCTGGATGGTTCTTGACTCGGCTTCGGCTGCGGCCCGCTTTATAGTGGGCTGGAGAGGGAGCTGTCACCTCCACTCTACTGCGAACGGCACGCGGGGTCATATGCTGCGCCGCTGTGAGTCCCGAAGACACCCTCGTGTCTGTAGCCCGTGACCCATCTGGAAGGAGCAGGTGGAGGAGGTATGCCCTTCTCCGACACCCAACGCGCCTAAGGTGGATCATTGGGGCGGAAGCTGAGGCCTCCCGTTCCCTCTCCGCCGCTTCCTTCTGGGAGATGACTGCCTTGCAGATGGTGAGCATTGCCTGCAACGGTTTTACGCTTGAAGCCATCCTCGCGACGATCGCCGGCAGAGAGAGGTCACCCCCCACCACTGAGACCAGGACACTGTGTTCCATGTAGCAAGCTTAAGTGGCAGTGGGCTAGCCAAATTTGCCGCAGAACCCAAGGCAAGGTGGAGTCAACGGTTAGATATTATTATGTATAAGTGTCTGTATAATTTATTAGACTCCCGTAAAAAATAATCAATGTATTTCAATTTTGATGGAGTATATTCAATGTAGTGTAGGACGCTCCTTACTGTCAAGAAAGAATGCCAATTAAAAATATAACCGAAATATCAGAATATTGACTTACTAGATATCCGAATTATAAATAATAGGTTGGGGAAAAAGTTTCTTCGCATTTTTTAAGAAAATTCAAAACATTTTTTACTATAGTTTATTTACATTTAACTAAAGTACCTATGTAGGTACCATTTTGTTCTATAACTTTTTGCCATCTTGTAGGTAGGGATATACTCCCATTGCTATAGAAATGTTGGGGCTTCTAATCAAAATACCGTGACAAGTGGTTTTGGCAGTCCTCTTGTGATGTTAACCTGACACTGCCTAGAGAATTCTGAAGAGAGCGAAACAGGTGGAAATCTGAAGGTGCAAGGTCAGGACTATACGGCGGATGCATTAACACCTCCCAGCCAAACTCTCCTAACTTTTGCTTAGTGGCTAAAGGAGTGTGAGGTCTAGCGTTATCATGATGAAAAACCACACCCCTTCTGTTGATTAAGCGGCCGGCGCTTTCTCTCAACTTCTTGCTTTAATCTCATCAGTTGTTCGCAGTAGAGTTCAGAATCGATGGTCCTGCCTGGTGGTAACAGCTCATAATGTATAATGCCCTTCCAATCCCACCACACACACAGCATCACCTTGTTGCGAGTTAACTCGTGTTTCGCCACAGTCTCTAGTGAAGCCTGACCGGCCTTTGACCATGACCTTTTTCGCACGTTCTTGTCGTACGTGATCCACTTTTCATCACCAGTTATCAGCTTCTTCAAAAATGGTTCGGTTGTATAACGTCGTAATAAAGAATCACAAATGAGTACACGGTTCATTAGGTTTCCTTCAGTGAGCTCGTGGGGTACCCAAATATCGAGCTTTTTTGTGTACCGTTTTTTTTAAAATGCGCCTAAACTGATTTATGGTCAATTCGCAAAGGAGCGCCACAGCGCACGATCTCCCGCCCTTTGCATCCAGTCGCTGCCAGCTGCCTTCTTCAGGTCATCGGACCATCTAGCCGGGGGGCGTCCTACACTACGTTTGCCTAAGCGTGGTCTCCATTCGAGAACCTTCCTGCTCCACCTCTTTAATCATTGTTGTTAAAGTGTTCCGAATAAATGTTCCTTTTTTTGCCAGGAAACCGTTTTTGGGTTCCGTATCCAGAGGGTTATACAGGACCCTATTACTAAGGCTCCGCTGTCTGTCTGTCCGTCTGACTGTCACCAGGCTCATGAACCGTGATCGTAAGATAGTTGAAATTTTCACAGATGATGTATTTCTGTTGCCGCTACAACAACAAATACTAAAAACCAGAATAAAATAAATATTTATGGGGCTCCGATACCACGAACATGATTTTTTGTTTTTTTCTATAAATCATGGTACGGAACCCTCCTTAGGCGGAGGTCAGGCGATGAAGGCTCGTCGAGGTTCGACAAATGTTAAACATTTTTTAACGTAAGGAAATACATTAACGCACCGTCCTCCAACTGTGGAGGAACGGCTGGAGGGGTGTGCGGGACTCCGGGCTTAGAAGGCGCCCGCCTACCCACTAAAACCTCACAGTGCTCTCCGGTGCCTTAAGTGAAATGGAGCCAAGGGTTTCGACATTGGCCGCAGCCGCTGGATGGTTCTTGACTCGGCTTCGGCTGCGGCCCGCTTTATAGTGGGCTGGAGAGGGAGCTGTCACCTCCACTCTACTGCGAACGGCACGCGGGGTCATATGCTGCGCCGCTGTGAGTCCCGAAGACACCCTCGTGTCTGTAGCCCGTGACCCATCTGGAAGGAGCAGGTGGAGGAGGTATGCCCTTCTCCGACACCCAACGCGCCTAAGGTGGATCATTGGGGCGGAAGCTGAGGCCTCCCGTTCCCTCTCCGCCGCTTCCTTCTGGGAGATGACTGCCTTGCAGATGGTGAGCATTGCCTGCAACGGTTTTACGCTTGAAGCCATCCTCGCGACGATCGCCGGCAGAGAGAGGTCACCCCCCACCACTGAGACCAGGACACTGTGTTCCATGTAGCAAGCTTAAGTGGCAGTGGGCTAGCCAAATTTGCCGCAGAACCCAAGGCAAGGTGGAGTCAACGGTTAGATATTATTATGTATAAGTGTCTGTATAATTTATTAGACTCCCGTAAAAAATAATCAATGTATTTCAATTTTGATGGAGTATATTCAATGTAGTGTAGGACGCTCCTTACTGTCAAGAAAGAATGCCAATTAAAAATATAACCGAAATATCAGAATATTGACTTACTAGATATCCGAATTATAAATAATAGGTTGGGGAAAAAGTTTCTTCGCATTTTTTAAGAAAATTCAAAACATTTTTTACTATAGTTTATTTACATTTAACTAAAGTACCTATGTAGGTACCATTTTGTTCTATAACTTTTTGCCATCTTGTAGGTAGGGATATACTCCCATTGCTATAGAAATGTTGGGGCTTCTAATCAAAATACCGCGACAAGTGGTTTTGGCAGTCCTCTTGTGATGTTAACCTGACACTGCCTAGAGAATTCTGAAGAGAGCGAAACAGGTGGAAATCTGAAGGTGCAAGGTCAGGACTATATGGCGGATGCATTAACACCTCCCAGCCAAACTCTCCTAACTTTTGCTTAGTGGCTAAAGGAGTGTGAGGTCTAGCGTTATCATGATGAAAAACCACACCCCTTCTGTTGATTAAGCGGCCGGCGCTTTCTCTCAACTTCTTGCTTTAATCTCATCAGTTGTTCGCAGTAGAGTTCAGAATCGATGGTCCTGCCTGGTGGTAACAGCTCATAATGTATAATGCCCTTCCAATCCCACCACACACACAGCATCACCTTGTTGCGAGTTAACTCGTGTTTCGCCACAGTCTCTAGTGAAGCCTGACCGGCCTTTGACCATGACCTTTTTCGCACGTTCTTGTCGTACGTGATCCACTTTTCATCACCAGTTATCAGCTTCTTCAAAAATGGTTCGGTTGTATAACGTCGTAATAAAGAATCACAAATGAGTACACGGTTCATTAGGTTTCCTTCAGTGAGCTCGTGGGGTACCCAAATATCGAGCTTTTTTGTGTACCGTTTTTTTTAAAATGCGCCTAAACTGATTTATGGTCAATTCGCAGTTCTTCAGCTTCGTCGTAACTACTGATATGCCAATATTGATCCACTTTTTCAAAAATAGCATCAATATTATCCGTTATAGGGCGACCAGAGCGACGTGCATCTTTGATATCAAAATTTCCGGATTGAAAACGCTTAAACCGAATTAGTGCTACTCTTGCAGATACTGCACTAGGTTCATAAATATCGCAAATTTTTTTCGCGGCTTGCGTTGCATTTTTACCTTTTTTGTAGTTAAATTTTAAAATGTATCGAAATTCTTCATTAGTTATCATCTTGACAGTATTAAAAACAAATGAAAAACACACATTTTCCTAATTTGAATTTGGAATTATCTTCTTTAAAATTTAAACTTTTAATGATACCAAAACCAGCCAGATACAAATAGTACAGCCAAAGAGATTTTATTAAAAGTTCATACATACTATAATGCGAAAAGACTTTTTGCCCAACCTAATATTCGGCAGATATTCGAATAATTTGAATATCCGGATCGCAAGCCCTAAGTGTGCTTCCCTAATTGGTCTATCATAGAATCCGAGCAATTTATAGGTGATGTTGTCATATAATTATTTATAAAAAATCTGTTACAGCTACCACTATCTAATCCACAAAACTGTTCTGTTTTAAACTATTTAGTTCCAATCACGCGATTTTGTTCTTAAATTTGTGCACGATAAGGTCTATTTTCGCATAAAAAAATAAATTAATTATAACCATGGTTTTTTGCGATGGTATTTAGGGTTTACGTCCAATATATGATAATATTGAACACATTAATAGTTTTCAACCTCCATTTTAGTATTTCCTGTGCATCACCTTTTGTAATTTTAAGTAAATACATTTTGCAACGCAACTCGCACCGAAAACAAACAACAATACTGTCAATACCGCGTTCGCGCTAGACCGGTCGGTAGAAGTGTGCGGGCGCGGGGGGCGGCGCGTCCATGCAACTCTCTTCCACGTGTGACTTTTGCGCGTAAACATACCTGTTTTTTCAAATAATAATATTTTGTTGATAAAAATGACACAAATTCTGAAAATTGTATCATTATACTATAACAAAAATAATGCCTAAAACTCTAGAAACTTGCATTTTCTTTTGGGGCTTTTTAAAAGCTTTTATATGAAAAAACAAAAAAACAACCAATATTATGGATGAATTCGACACAAAACATTTCGAGTAAAAGATACCAATGACCTAAAACTCTTAAAACTTATTTAAGTTACTACAATTTTCTTTTAGAGCTTTTTCGGCGACATTTTAGGTACTGGTTAAATAACAGTATTTTTGTGGACAGAGGTGACACAAAAGTCATATTTACATCAGTTACTACTTCATTATTAACATGAAAGTAAAATTTTGATCTATAATATTCTTTTCGTCCGTTAATAGCCGAAAAGGCAAATACCTAAATTTCTACCTAAGTAAGCACAAAAAATGACACAAATTAACGTGTTAGGTTTGGAAAATGGTCCGGAAACTATATGCGAAAAATCACAAACTTTAGTATTCTTGAAACCCCAATAGTCAGCGGGCTCGGCCTATCAAACTCCGCGCCAAAATGGAAAACAGTTAGTCCAATCTAACAACAACAAAAAAAATATAATTTTGAATGTGGAACCATAAACAAATCATCAATTCCCGAAACTTTTTTGACAGAATGTATCATTTCATTATTCATTTATGTATAGCCAATTAGTCTTTAAACGGGTCGAGGACATAACGTACACTTTTCTGGTCCTAAAAATGAGAGTAGCAAAGGCGTGGCGATATCTGTTACACCCGAGATCGATAGATGTGTTCTGGGATATAATCCTGTCAGCGATCGTATAATTACTCTGAAACTCAACACTAGGCCATGTCGTTTACATATTGTGCAGGTATATGCGCCTACGAGCAGTAGTTCTACCGAAGCGGAAATTGAAGCATTTTACAACCAGCTGGATGACACGTATAACTCGCTACCTAAAAGAGAAGTGAATATCCTGATTGGAGATCTCAATGCTAAGGTTTGATGTACAGAGCACGATAACCATCTAAGAGATTTTGTGGGACGTTTTGGACTAGGGGAACGGAACGACAGAGGAGACCGATGGATACAGTTTTGTGCGGCCAATTCATTGTCCATAATGAACACCTGGTTCCAACACCATCCGCGACGACTGTATACGTGGAGATCGCCAGGAGATCGCAACAGAAATCAAATCGACTACATTGCAGTTCCGAAAAGATGGAAGTCATGCGTAATAAACACCAAGACCTACCCAGGTGCTGACTGTGGCAGTGATCATTCGATGCTGGTTGCAAGAATGGTCATAAAGCTGAAAAGATGCTACCGCCCTGTTGATAAACAGAAACGCAGGCTCACACCTGGAGAACAGACAAATTTCAAAGCACGACTCCAGCAAGAACTGACAACAAGAGTACAGAAGGAGGACGACTCTGATGTAAATGAGAAGTGGAGGATGTTTAAAGAACTTTTGCTTGCGGCTCACAGAGAAAGCCAAACTGAAATCTTTGACTCACCCCGCAGTTTATGGTTATCAGATGAGACATGGGACATTATTAACCAAAAGAAAGATATACTGAAAAACCTCTCAAAACCTGACAGCCGTGAACAATATAAAGCTCTCCCGAAAGAAGTACAGCGGCGCTCTAGGGAAGATAAAAACCAATATTTCAATAACATCTGCTCTGAAATCGAGGATCATGCCCAGAAGATGCACACTCGAGATCTTTTTATGAAAATAAAGTCCATTACGCGGGATTTCAAGGCAAAAACGTGGGCTGTGGAAGACTCGACTGGGGGCTTGCTTACAGAGATTGATAAGGTAGTAGATAGATGGAGAGGTTACTGCGAGGAATTGTACGCAGACGCGACAGCGAAAACAATAAACCTGCGGCCCTGCATGACCGAGGTTCCTTAGGAACCCGATATCTTAAGGTCCGAAATCAAATTTGCGCTGAGAAAGCTCAAAAATAACAAATCGTCCGGAAGTGACTGTATTTTTGCCGAAGATCTGAAGCTCATTGGAGATGAAGGTATACTCATTCTATATAACCTATGCAATCAAATATGGAGAAGCGGCGAATGGATCAGTGACTGGAAAGAATCCATTTTAATACCTCTGCACAAGAAAGGTTCAACCAAGTCCTGTGCCAACTACAGAACCGTAGCGCTCAATTCCCATGCAAGCAAGATCCTACTGTACGTCATAATGAACGCCTTATAGAATTTTTGCAGTGGCAGATTCCAGTAGATCAAGCGGGATTTGTAAAAGGGCGGGGTGCCAGAGAACAGTTCGTGAATGTTAGACAGATTATAGAGAAATGTCGTGAGTTTATCATTCAGATGCTGATGTGCTTCGTTGACTACTCAAAAGCGTTCGACTGTGTCAAATGGGAATGTCTATGGAACATTCTGACAGAAATGGGAGTACCAAAGCATCTCGTTATTCTCATCGCAAACCTTTATCAAGATAGAAGAACAGTAATAAAGGTGAACAATGTTCTGTCAGAGCCCTTCAAGCCGCAAAAGGGTGTTAGACAAGGATGTATACTGTCTCCGATTCTTTTCAACATCTATGGGGAATATATTATGAGACGAGCTTTGGATGGTTGGGAGGGTGGAGTATCCATTGGTGGCAGATAAATCAGCAACCTGCGATATGCAGATGACACCACACTGTTCGCATCATCCGAGCAAGAAATGGCTGAACTCATCTCTAGAGTAGAGAAAGAGAGTAAATTAGTTGGCCTTTCCATAAACAAGGCGAAGACCAAGGTGTTGGTGGTAGACAGACCTGGTACGCTAATTCGCTCAAATGAACTCCGAGACCTAGAATTGTTGACCAGTTCGTATACTTGGCTCTCTTCTCAGCAACGTAAATGGCAGTGAGAAAGAGATATCGAGAAGAATTCAAATGTCCAAAGCAGCGATTACTAAACTCACTAGGATATGGAAAGATCGCAACATATCCCGCAAAATGAAAGTGAGGCTGGTGCGCGCGTTGGTCTTCTCGATCTTCTTTTATGGCGCTGAATCCTGGACCATAAGACAGAGTGAAAGGGCAAAAATCGATGCTTTTGAGATGTGGTGCTGGAGGCGGATGTTGCGGATTCCATGGACTGCGTTTATTTATTTTTATTTTTTATAATATTATTATTAGTTCTGTGTCAATCTATGTTTTTTTCTTTTTTATGTTTGTGTCAATTTTAAGTGCCAAATAAATTATATTCTATTCTATTCTGCACGTCGTACCAACTTGTCCATTCTTGAGGAGCTCGGCATCACCACAAGGTTGTCCGCTATCTGTTTCCGGCGCATTCTCCAATACTTCGGACACATCGCTCGAAGAAATCCTGACAGCCTAGAGAAGCTGATGGTGGTTGGGCAGGTTGATGGCAGAAGGTCGCGTGGTCGCTCACCTACCCGCTGGTCAGATCTAGTTAAGTCCCTCACTGGCCTGCCAATAACCAAGGCTATAAAGACTGCCGAGGACAGGAATACGTGGAGCATAGTGCATCGGGTGATCAACACTTCATGTTAGACACGACCTTCAGCAATGAAGATTCCGACTGAGAAGAAGAAGAATTAGTCTTTAGGTTCCTCCGTCCAACGGGTTAGCAGGTACCTATTTATACCCTTCAGTCTCTACTTGAAACACATCTGCTCCGATGGCCATCGATTTTGAAGCACACATGGCCAAACCATTGCTACTTAAAATCTTAGAGCATTCAAATACTCTAAGCTTAAAATAGTTGATCATGTGAGCCATATCTGTCACTTTCATTCTTGGTCCTTTTTAGCAAAAGAACTACCAAGGATAGCAATTTCCATAGTTGATGAGTGATTGATTATGACTCATTTATTTTATTAAAAGCTGTAATATGTCTGATAATCAAAATATTTCATTATGCACCAAAATCAAAATTCTTAGCAGAATAATCTTGTGATAACAAAATGCTCAATTTTTTTAACAGCTCGTTTTCACCTTAATTATTATCTCGGCAATAACGTTTGTTTTCGAACAGTACCTACACAGACTGATTACGATCGCATTAAATAAATCCAATAAACTACATCAATTTCGTTAGTAAACAGTACATGACATTAATCTACAAGTTCCATATGAAATCACACACACCTACATGTTATATTTACTCTGTAATTGCCTTCGGGAAGGTTTAATTAAACAGTACTCTGTTTATTTGTATTAACAGAGCAGTCGATACGATCGTTCATAATTATGGAGTATTTTTAGAGCTCTGTGCAGAAATCATTGAACCTTTATTTTTGTAAATACACAATCGCCTATGAGACGAAGACTTATTAATAATTTGGATTTGAGTTATTATGTTTAATCTTTTGTGTATCCACAAAGTACAATTGGTGGACTAACCATATTATTATGGCAGCTTCTAGTAATCATCAATATTATAGTAAATGTACTAGTATTTAATGCGGGTATTTTAACATTAGGCAAAAATTAAGCTAACAATCGCTATTTCAATTTCTTTATAGCTTTAAACAAAATATTAAAAATAGTACATGACTTAGCGATAGCTTTTTAAAGAAAATTATACCTTGTTGTTTTATTTAAAAAATTAACGTAAAAACAACACTGCTTTGGACCTAGAGGTAAGAAAATGTCAGGGCATAAACCATTTCATTCGGGCGACTCGGCTGAGCTAAAACAAAGGTGCGTTATCACTGACGCACAAAAGCCGAAAAGGGCCGCTCCTATAATGGCCCAGATTTTGAGATTAATTTTTCCGTGTGACCGTGAGATAAAAAGAAGTTGCTATGGCGATAACAATGGCACACCTTGGGGGGAAAACTTTTATTTTATTCTAAAAGCCCATTTACGGCGACAATTAGGCGCGTTTGTATTAGCGTTGGTTTAATTTGGCATTTTGTGTAGGGGAAATAATTAATTTAGAGGCAGAGGCTTATATTTAGAATGATGAAAGGTTGACATTCTAGATGCTGAAACTGGAACTTTCATCGTCATCATTACAGCCACGGGACATTCACTGCTGAACATAGGCCTCCCCCAGTGACTTTCAGAATTGGCTGGGTAAACTGACACCTTGATATTGGATAATACTTACGTGTAAGTGTAACATCAAACAATTTAATACTCGTAGTATTATTCTAAAAAATGTTTTGTTTAATTTTAGATTAGTAGGTACCTAATTTTATTTTAAATTGTATTATGGACAGCTCTAAACAAAATAATAGCCCAATTTAATATATTAGTCCAAGCTACGATTCAAATTTTTTTTTTTATGTTTATGGAAGCTACTTAGACTTATTCCTTATATAAAAACCGGCGAGTTAGTACATTTTCATATAATGCGACATTCTGCAAAAAGTTTTGGTCAAGGTTTTATAGCTTTACGACTCGTAGAAAAGGGATGGGACAGTAAAAGTAAATGTCAAATATCAATAAAATTAGTTTTACTCGCACAAATCCAACACCGGAAAGTTTTCGAACGCCTTTATTGGGCTTGTATAGAAATATCCTTACAGGAAAATTTATTTGGAAATGATATTTCTACTTTAATATTTGGGATCATAATACATTTTAGCCGGTAATATTATTGCGGTGTTAGTAGCCATAATTTATCGTTGTATGATTGATTACTCTATTGAACACGGTGGCTTATATTATGCAAAATAAACTTACCCATTAGTTGTTTAGGAATATATTATTCATTTGTTTCTACAGGCTTTTTTATGAAACAAAATTCTTTATTGAGTTTAAAAAGGCCCTCTTCCAGGCACTTATACACGTACCTACTAACTACATTAAGACCTATATTTCTATTTTTTTTAAACAAAATCCACAGTTTTTAATAACATAGTTATAAAACTTATTCATCTTTTAGCCTACGTAAGCAAGGAAATTAATTTTAACGACTTTGTTCCGAAATATATCATGTACGAAATTCTAATTAAGATATCATTCAAAATCGATACGAAAGTTTTTAGTCTTTATAGAATGATAAGGTGCATATCATTTCATTTAATAATATTTAGTATATTTTTATTTTGAGCGTTGGTAGCCGTGTGCTAACGAACGCTGGCTTAAAGTCAGTCCTGAGTTCTTTTCAGAAAGAACGACACGAATTCTCGTAGTCGTGACTCAAGTCTTTTTTCAATAGACTCAGACTTGCGGACTTGAGTCTTTAAAAAGAACTCAGTGTCCAAAAAAGAACTTAAGTCCTATTATTACAAGACCAAGTCTCTTACAACACTAACTTTGTGTGCTTTGTAGTAATTAATCTAAGGGTAATGAATTAATTTTAATGGATTATATTATATATGTACCTAATCAGATGTCACATACTTTCGGTCATTATGATATCCGACTATCAAATCAGATGCATGTTATTTGGCTACACCTTATAACAGTCGGAACTGCGCTTCAAATGTGATAAAGAAGATAAACCAAATTTGGCTTCAACTCTGCACTACAAAGCATCCAAACTTTTAGTTCCGTTTTACGGAAACCAAATCCGTAAACATATACACTTTATAAAGTCTGCAGATAACTCGGTCAAAGTGCATTGGAAGCGAAATTTATATGGCCAAACAATAGAACACAATGTACAAATCTGAAGTGCACTTAGCCAAAACCTAATTCCCAACACAATCCAATATCCTCGTAATCGTTCTGGGAGCTAGAGGCCCCAAGAAATATATATAAAGTGGGTCACAGTTAACTACATCGTCTCCTGAGATTAATAGTATCATAGTGTCCCTAAATTTCTCTACCTGATAGCACTTGCGGTGGAAATGGGCCCTCCGTCTTTGTATTGAGGTAAACACGCTGGGAGTAATGGAATAGTGGCCGTAAATGAACTTAGGGGCACGTCTAATGTGGAAGGCACTTGATAATTTTAAACTTCGCCCGTTTTATCCCGGTTAATAAAGGCATTTAAGGTGTTAGTTCAGATGTTAGGGGGTAATGTGATGAATTAAGGCAATGGATTAAAAAAGATTTAGATTTTTTTGACATAATGGCATAAAATAATATAATATTTAGTAAATATCTGCAATTTTTGTATGAAAAGACCTTTTTTCTAATGGTAGATGGCCACAATCTAAATCTGACATAGTCAATATAATTACGGTTTATGTAAATTTAGCGACAACAATAGAATGTCCTTTAAGATTTTTTTGATCTCTTTGTATATTTTTACTAATTAAGCATACAGACTGAGCCGTATACTATAATAATTATAATTCACAACAACTTATTTCATTAACAGCAACTGATTTTGAGATTTGCTAGTTAACTATCTTGAATACTACTTATGAAAATGATCTTCTTTGTCTATCTGCCTATACAGTACGTTCAGCACTAGACTTCAATATCGGTGCCTTAATCTTAAGGCTACCATTATCCAGTTCCAATTTGGGTGTACTTCCGGCCGTCTGAGCCAGAGTCCTAGAGAGATCTCGCATATCTAGGCTGCTAACGAATCGTAGGTGACGCCAATATACCTAGGTTTCATCGTTTGTGACGCAATAGATTTTTTGAAAATTGAAAAAAACCTGGCGCAGACAGCCAGAATTTTACGTTTTCCGACACTCTGGATCTCAAATTCTAGAGGGTTTTAGGGCCCCGTTTCTTATCAAAAGTTTAGTGACGCGATATGTGACGGCATCTAAAGTAGTTTCATCCATTTTAATGCAATGGTTTTCGCGGAATCATGAAAAACGTGTGGTCAGACAGCCTGATATCCGGCTGTCTGAGCCATTTTGTTTTTGCAGATATATAACGAAATATCACATTTCAGACTCATCTTTATGGATTTTACTTTAGTGACGCGATATGTGACAGCTCTCGACCAGATTTGAACCTTCGTTACCCACGCGTTTAGGAGACATTCTAAAAAAACTGTTGGCACAGACAGCCGGAATCCGGCTGTCTGAGCCATCCAGTTCTACCACTTCCAGGTGTTCTTGGTAGCTGGAAACTCATCTAATCGTTAGTGACGGTAATGGTTAATACGAATTATCGTTTGTGACGGCTCTATATGCCGGCAAACAAAAGATATAAGCAAATCAATTGTTCTCCATACATCGCTGCATTAGGGTGACCACACTTCCCACTTTATTAGGTTAATTATGCAAATACTAGTATAGTAGAAAATCGAGGCAACTCGTTTTACGACACCTGCTTGCCGTGTTATTTAAATACGTATTTATCTGTGATTATTACTATGTCCATTTTATCTGTGAATGTGATATTTGATTTAACAATATTTACCATACTTTAGAAATAGCACTAGCACTCGCGCACGAAGGGTTCCGTATCATTTTAAAACGGCAAAAAAAACACGTTTGTTGTATGGGAGCCCCCTTAAATAATTATTGTATTCTGTCTTTTAGTATTTGCTGTTATAGCGGCAACAGATATACGTCATCTGTTTAATTTTTAACTCTCTAACTATCACGGTTCATGAGATACAGCCTGGTGACAGACGGACAGCGGAGCCTCAGTAATAGGGTCCCGTTTTACCCTTTGGGTACGGAACCCTAAAAAATCATGAATTTCTTATTTTCTGCTCCTCGTCCCAAATGAGCCGTAGGCATGTGGAAAGAGTTGGTAAATTACTCAATGAAACGGGAAATGACTCGCAAAATAGTAATATTATTTATATTCATTTTCTGCATCTTGACCCAAATGGGCCGTAGGCATGTGGGACGAGTTGATAAATTACTCAATGAAACGGGAGATGACTTGCAAAATAAAGGTATTTTTAAAATTCATTTTTTGCATCTTGTCCCTAATGGGCCGTTCCAGCATTTCCAGTAAAACACAGCAAATTGCTCTGAATAAGAGTGTTCAAACAAATTTTCCTCTTGAATCACTTACCCTAAACACAAATTACGTATAGCGGCGGCGCGCTAGACAGATAGGCCACTCGGAACTAAGCGTCAAAATCGTTACGCACAAATTGACAATTGCGTTTATATGCAATCTCGGACGATTCGGGGCAGTACTACAGCAGACTGTCACTTACGACAGTTTACTACGCATTGATCATTGTTATGCGAAAAAAGGATATAAGCGTTTTTATTAGGTACTGCTGCAGTGTGTTTGGATGTTTGAATACAACACAAAATTGTGATTACACGTTCTTTAAATTTCCAAAATAATATTAAAAGGTATATAAAACTAGGTCTAGGTTTTCTCTTGTAAGTAAAGTAAAGTAAGTAGTAAAGGTAAAGATAAGTTGCTATAGCGATCAATCATTCATTTCATAACACTACACATTCAGCAGGAATCAGCTTTTAAATTTTACTTAAATCGTCATTGGTTTAACACCAGTGTTTTAGGTAAGCGTTGAATAAAAAATTATAAACATATTAAATTATTCATTGATTTTTTTACATTGTTGTTGCTGGGATAAATACGCCACCTAGAAATGTCAGTATATGTCATAACGTAACGTACGTATAATTTCTAACAACGCGCAGCTGCCGCCGCTGTTAAAAACGACAGTAATTGAAGAAGCCAAGTTGGGGAGGGTAATTATTGCTCTGTCTTCCCATTTAGGCCTGGACGTATGATAAGATGAATGAATAAACTAATCGTTGTATCGGTGTAATAAGGCACACTTATTTATTTTAAAAATCAGAATAGCAACCCTAGGCAGTCAGCCCAATTTGGGCAGTTGTTTTCGAGAACGGCGGGAGTGGACCTTCTGTATTTTTTCTATTTTGTGCCCTAAACAAGTCACACTTAACCCAAAAAGCAATTATTAGTGTTGATTGGTCCTTCATACCAACGTATACGCAAATACGTATTTAAATAACACGGCAAGCAGGTGTCGTAAAACGAGTTGCCTCGATTTTCTACTATACTAGTATTTGCATAATTAACCTAATAAAGTGGGAAGTGTGGTCACCCTAATGCAGCGATGTATGGAGAACAATTGATTTGCTTATATCTTTTGTTTGCCGGCATATAGAGCCGTCACAAACGATAATTCGTATAAACCATTACCGTCACTAACGATTAGATGAGTTTCCAGCTACCAAGAACACCTGGAAGTGGTAGAACTGGATGGCTCAGACAGCCGGATTCCGGCTGTCTGTGCCAACAGTTTTTTTAGAATGTCTCCTAAACGCGTGGGTAACGAAGGTTCAAATCTGGTCGAGAGCTGTCACATATCGCGTCACTAAAGTAAAATCCATAAAGATGAGTCTGAAATGTGATATTTCGTTATATATCTGCAAAAACAAAATGGCTCAGACAGCCGGATATCAGGCTGTCTGACCACACGTTTTTCATGATTCCGCGAAAACCATTGCATTAAAATGGATGAAACTACTTTAGATGCCGTCACATATCGCGTCACTAAACTTTTGAGAAGAAACGGGGCCCTAAAACCCTCTAGAATTTGAGATCCAGAGTGTCGGAAAACGTAAAATTCTGGCTGTCTGCGCCAGGTTTTTTTCAATTTTCAAAAAATCTATTGCGTCACAAACGATGAAACCTAGGTATATTGGCGTAACCTACGATTCGTTATCAGCCTAGATATGCGAGATCTCTCTAGGACTCTGGCTCAGACGGCCGGAAGTACACCAATTTGGAACCTGCAAACATTCCAATTAGACGAATCAGAGCATGAATGCAAGTGACAAAGCCCCCAGATATCAATCTGGTATTGGAAATTCAAAGTTACTCAAAATAGTTAAGTTGAATAATAATGTCTCACCTCCATCATGGTTTACATTGCAAAATAAGTGCGGGCCAAAAGATTGGAATTCTATTTAAACCACAGATTGGGGTTCGAACTTCTAGTCCTTTGACTTGTATTTGGTCGTGATAGTCCTTATTAATTTGCCGATTGTTGGAACCCAAAAACTTTTGCAGACTATACCGCCAACCAGTTGGTATCAGTTTGTTAGGCATGGCAATGATTGCTATTTTTCATTCATTGTCATATGACATCACCTGTGATAAATCATTGGCAATGTTTTTTTTTCACAGTGTCATAATGTAACACTTTTGCTATTTGCTACTTAAAATGAAATATGATTTATTGTGAACAGTTGCTCCTTGCTACTTTGCTACTTTTTTATGAAATGTCATAGGTATGTAATGTGCTATGTGTATTATTTAAGCATATTTTTTTCAAACAAATTGTTATTAAAGTCCTGACCTGAGTCAAATAACTACAAAGTCTAAAAACTAAATATCCGTTCACTATTTACAACATTTATTAATGCTACACTCGTCAAAAACAAAACAAATTTTAATAAACATACATAGCACTTAAATTACGTAACGCACCTAGCAGTCATCACCGGGCGACTAGTGAATTTGAAAACATCATAAAAAAATCATAATTCTTACTTACTAATAACGAAATTTCATTGTAAACAAAACGAGCTCGACGTGGCCTACTACAAAATCATAACAAGATAATCTAAACCTTACGGCGCTCAGCATAAAATTCAACAAACAAGAAGGTTTCAACCTGCCACTCGTAACAAAAATCATGACAAACGAATCTAAACTTTACGTTTATAAGTTTAAAGCTCTTAAAATACTTTGCTCTCAGTATCGTTATCGTTCGTCACCTATAATGGCATAAAAAAAGCACAGCATGTTTGTCTTTTTCTAACACGCATCTGTAGCAAATCATTCCTTCTCGCTCGCGCGCTCAAGGCCTGCGCTCGCTAGACCCGCTCTGCTACATGTCATCAACGAATGAAAAGAAATTTGCGCATGACATATGATTTCACAATTTGTGATTTGTAGCAGTCAATATGATAAAAAATAGCAGGTGTGACAAATTATTTTCAAGTCATATGATTTTTCACCTGCTCCTCATGAAATCGTCCATGCCTAGTTTGTATGGTATAAGCATTTTATTAAAGATAGAGATATAATTATTGGCCCCATAGAAATAAAAATGTTTTTGCTTTTAAACTGTAAAATTACCTCTGTGAGTTTTATTGCACCTTTTTGTTACACCCAGTTTAAAACTAAGCATGCATTTTTTTTAATAATTTAAATGATGTCACCTAAAGAGAGATAGTATGCATATATTTTTTTTTGTATCTGGATAAAGATTCAGATTTACTCAACCTTACTTATCAGATCGTTTTGGTAATAATGATAATAATATACAATCTTTTTAGGAACTGATTCTATTACAACTTACACAAAGGAACCATTTTTTTCTCTTATAGGTCAGGTGTCATGGTCAAACGGAAAAAACAAAAATATACATTATTTGAAATTAATGGTATAAGTAAAATTCTATAACTTTGCACAAACAGACTCTTTAAAAAAATATTTATTGTTGTCTAAAAGTAATATTCCACTTAAAACTGTTCAAAACACTTATCCGTAAATAGTTTCCAGGTTTATTTCACTTCATGTACTGAATGACAGCTGCCAGAGTAATAATGGCAGCCATTTTATTTCTAGGACACTAAAGCAACGCGAGAAAAAGATTTATTATACGGATAAAACTACAGGTACACTTCGAGCGAATAAAATAAAAATACCTACTCTAAGTGCACGGTAAAGATGTAATAAATAACTAATGTTAAATTGACTGCGAAGCGCTTATGGCCCTGAAACTCGAAACAAAACTAAAGGGGAATTTTCCTGCTTATTTTCTTAGCGAGTTAACGTATTAGGTATTGGTTGCGCTTAATGTTTTTTTATGTTCAAGTAATTTGCACGCTTGATGTCCATTTTATTAGACTACACTAATAAATGTTAATTATAAGCAAATAGTTTTTTTTTAAAAACATAAATAATAAAAACACGCCTGTTAGTTCAGTGCATTTGTGCTCAAAAAGGCTCCTAGTGGGAAAGCTTTGAGATAGTTCTGAGTTCTTCCATTTTTTAACCCCCGACGCAAAAACGATGGGGTGTTATAAGTTTGACGTGTCTGTGTGTGTGTGTGTGTGTGTCTGTCTGTGGCATCATAGCTTCCAAACGGATGAACCGATTTTGATTTAGTTTTTTTTGTTTGAATGATTAATTAGTCGGGAGTGTTCTTAGCTATGTTTGATGAAAATCGGTCCAAGATGGCCGCCGTAACAAAATGGCGGATAACATATATTTTTTAAACTCCCCCAATAGGGGTATCAAATGAAAGGGTTTGACTAGTAGAATACTATACACTATGACAAATTTTGAATCCAAGATGGTCGCTATCACAAAATTGCAAATTGAGCCGTTAGGGCTAATCGTATAAAAGTTATAAAAAAAAAAAAATTTAAAAAAACCCCTGACTCAAAAAGCAACACTTAAAAAATAAAAAATAATATGTATACTATTTGTTAACTCTTTGGCCCTTTAACTTTATTTAAAAAAAATGTTGCCTAGTTATGTTTTGACCCAAGCGTCATTGTGTCAGGGGACCGCTTAAGAAAATAAAATAAATACTAAATAGGTACTAATAAAAAGAGTAAAGAGGCAGTGACGAAGGTATAAATAAGATGATTATAATTACCCAGCAACATAAATAAAAATACAAGCGGTCCCCCGACGCGAATGACGCTTGGATCAAAACATAACTAGGCAACATTTCTTGTAATAAAGTTGAAGGGCCAAAGAGTTATCAATTAGTTTACATATTATTTTTTACTTTTTACCCGACTGCCATCTCCTCTCCACCATTGGCCAAACTGCAATTGCCAACCCGCCTGCCAAGCGTGGCGATTATGGCAAAATCCTCCTTTTGGAAAGGCCTGTGTCTAGCAGTGGACTGTTATAGGCTGGTGATGATGTGATGACCCGACTGCCAAACGAGGGTTATGTTTTTCGAGCGTATGTATGTATGTATGTAAGTATGTTCATTTCTTTGGCACGCCCTACAGCCTAAACCGTTTAACGGATATAAAAGTATAATATATCAATTGATTCGTCTCAATTGTGGGAGTTACAAGGGGCATGTTATTTCCTGAAATTCCCGCGGGAACAGAACTTCGCGGGAAAAACGGATCTGCCATACTGATAAACCGATTTTGAAACTTTTTTTTATTAACTACGGGTCACATATTTTTAGTGCTAGTAGTATTCAATACTTTATTTTCCAAAATTTCTACGGGAACAGACAAAAAAATACACTGAAAAAATAGGAAGGAAAAACCGTTTAATGGATTTCAACATATGATATTATGTCATTAGATTCGCCTCAGTTGTAGGAGTGACATAGGCTAGTTATTACCCGGAATTCCTATTGGTACATGAATTAAACGGGAAAAACAGATTCCAGATACTACTTACTCGAGTTAAAACCTTTTTTTTTCTAAATGAAGAGTTACAAATAATGCTTTATAGTTCATTGAAAAGTAGTTGTAGAACACTACAAACTAAAAAGACAAAAATAAAATAAATTAATTTAAAAAATCAAAAACCCGACTGCGTAAAAAGTGAACCTAAAAGATGAAAACAAGATTTAAAGAATCAATTTGCAGTCGGAGGCATCAAATCCATTTACAGCATAAAGATGATTGACTTGGTTTCCCTGCGTTAGTAGGTACCTAATTAAGTAATTTAAATCCGTGTAGAAAAAGTCGAATCAAGTAACATGGATTTGATGCCTCAGACTGCAAATTGATTCTTTAAATATTGTTTTCATCTTTTAAGTTCACTTTTTACGCAGTCGGGTTTTTTGATTTTTTAAATTTATTAATTTGAATCGGAATCTGAGGTTTACTAACAAAATTTCGTGACGCAACATTGACAAAATCGCAAAAAATATGAAACATTTCTGCTATTACTTATACTAACAGGTTTAAACGCGACGTACTATAGTATGTAGTAGTATTGATACTACTTACATTCCTCGACGTTTCGATCGTGATGCTATGGTCGTGGTCACGAGGGGACTGGTGCGCGGCGTCTTCGTCTGCATCGGGCGGCCGGTTCTTCTGCTACCCTCGAAATCTCCGATATTTGTTGAGCACTGAAACTAGAGTCAGTAGGTTCAGTGCGAAACAGAACACTCACACCCGTTAGTATAAGTTTTATTATGCAACGCGAAAGTTTAAAAGATTATTTCTGCTATTTTCCGGATTTTTGCTTAAAACTCGGATACTTACTTTTAACTTTTAGTAAATGGCCTGTTCACATAACTTTAAGTACTTAAAATTCTCTACAAATATAAATAATAAATAAATAACTAAAGCGGTCTCTTCAAAGCCTACTTTTACTTAATTTATTACTAGTTATTGACTGCGGCTTCGCTTACGTTAGATTTTATTTTGAGTGAATAAATAAATGTCAAACACAGTAAATAACAAAACCTTGAAACAAGTATTAGATTATTTAGTTATAGGATTTACCTCGCGATCGTGCCACTCCATTCAAACTTTGAACTCTCGTTTTACCCCTTTAGGTGGTGAGTTTTGTAAAATCATTTCTTAGCGCAGGCCTACATTATAATTTATTGATTGGACTAACTTACCTAGTGACGTCCAATCCTAATTATGTGAAGTAATCTCGTCCTCGTTTTGTACTATGTAGTAGGCACCTTTGTGTAACTACGCGATCTACAATGTTTAAAGTATAGAGCCTTAGAGCGCTATTTATACTGAAAATGAAATAAAAAACACAACCAATGGCATCCTGTCCCTGGTGTCACGTTTGACATCTGTCAATCTTAATGTCATTATTTCAAAGAATAGGTACACAACTTTCAACATCAAAAAAGGGGTCATAAAAGCGTATACATATATTAAGGACTATATATATAATTATATATACATTCGTATATATATATTTCTAAAAAACCTAGAATCAGGGCTGGGCTGGGATTAGAACGAGGACGAGATTACTTCACATAATTAGGATTGGACGTCACTAGGTAAGTTAGTCCAATCAATAAATTATGTTCCATAATCTCGTACTCGTTTTGTACTATGTAGATGTTCAAAGAGGAAAGTTGTGTTGCAAAATCAATAAATCATTTACTATGATCACATACCTAATGATTTGCTGAAGTTTGAGATGTAAAAATTTTTTAGGTGTTATTTTATGAAGTATCTGTTAGTAAGTAGATACTTCATTCAAATTTTATCTAACGCGGGTGTAGTTGTTTGATTCATCATTGGAATTAATCAATTAACTCTGAATATCAAAACATCTTCAGATCTATACAACCCTGTATGATAATATAACTTTGCATGATGTAACCACCATGTATAATGGTGCAACCCTGTATGATAATACAACCTTGTATGATGTTACAACCCTGTATGCTGGGACAACCCTGTATAGTGGTACAACCCTGTATGACGGTGCAACCCTGTATGACGGTGCAACCCTGTATGATGGTACAATCCTGTTTGATGGTACCACCCTGTATGGAGGTACAGCCCCGTATGATAATACAACTCTGTATATTGATGCAGTCAACTGATGACACCGACGACCGTTGTACCATACTTACAGGTGAACCAAGAAGAAGAAGCAAATCACTCATAAACTCGAAAAAAGTAATATAAATGGAAATGGGAAATGAAACTGACGCAATACCGATTTTCGCAATAGAAATTATTTATGCATAAACTAAAATTCACACAAACGGAGTCGCGGGCATCAGCTTGCTTAATGTTATCATGAAAACAAGAAAATGATTTAAGCTAAACCTAGTCTCATTTATCTAAAAGAATGTACATACTTAGTAAATGGGTAGGTATTTAAAAAGGTAACTTTACCCCAGTACAAGTGGTATATGGTAATAATTTTATAAAAATGATTATTTTATTATATTCAAATAGAAATCTTGGTAAATAACTTTAATGAACCATCTGTTCAATGTACGGTAAACAGCACGTTTATAGTTACCACCCAAAAAGTTAAAAGTTCTTCAACAGATTTTTAACTTTAAGCCTGACTTGTAGAAATCATTTTCAATTGATAAAAACGATGATTTGTGGTAGGTCGACGAGCTGTTGTCTGTACTTATCAATGGTTCAAAATAAATCAATATTAGTGTTTAATATGGCAAATACTTCGTTACCTATGTGTTATTAAATAAAAAATAAAACTAATAGAAATACTGCAAGTATTGATTCAGTCGGAGAGGGATTCACATACATATTTACTGGCAAGGAATAACCCACCGATTCCGCGTAGACTGAGATTAGTTTCCTTTAGTTAACAATGGTTTCAACATTATTATAGTCAATGAGATTAATTTTTGATTAATCTTGTTAGAAAACCATTGATAGAAAACAAATTAATAATATACAACTGGAAATCAGTGTGAAACTCCTGCACTGTATGTGGATCTCCAGGGGGGAAATAATAGGTTACTGAAACAACACAGTTTCTGAAACCTAATAAGAGAAAGATTCAACACTTAACTGATCAATGCTTGTTCAACTGATAAAATAAAAAATAAAAACTTACCAATAAGTTTCATCTAATAAGATAGAAAAAATATTCAAACTTGATTTTTTCTGTGGTCCAGACATCAGTCTGGTACCCTGACAGCCTCAATCCAATAACGAGGAGTGTGAACATATTTGTCAACTACTGCCAGCTGTCACCAATGCCTTGATTGCCAATTGTATTCGGTTTATTTCCAAATTTTCAGTTGAAATTTTCATTTTATATTAATCATCTCCATATACTTGCTACTTTGATAAAATAACATGTCATACAGGTAGGTACTCTTAAGTTTGGAGCTTAATAATAGCTTGTAGTTTTTATGAAACATAATTAGTAGGTATTATATTAAGACAATTTTAACTTGTTTGGGATGTTTTATGTTCTATTTACAAAATCTGAACTGATCTAAAAATGTTTCTTAGTCTTCCATGGTCTACTCAACTGTAAAATAAAATTATTTGTTACAAAACCATATGACAAGTGTATAAGGGTCATATAATGGTATTACAAAAACTGAACTGATTTAAAAATGTTTCTTAGTCTTCCATGGTCTATTTAACTGTAAAATAAAATTATTTGTTACAAAACCATATAACAAGTGTAAAGGGTCATATAATAGTGTATCATTTTTGTAAATGCCTATTAATAAGGCTTCATAAATCTTGCCATGGATTTTTGACTGACTCTAAAAATTTTCGAATACAGTGATTAGTGTTTATAAAATGCTTTTTACAATGGTTACATTATATTATTGCCAAAAAGTAAATAAACCTTTTATTTGTAACCAATAAGATGAGTGTGCCTTTCTCTTGAATTGTTCACACTTGATGAAGGCAAGTAGCCTAGCCTTGACTTTCAGCCAGACTATTAGAATAGGTATTATTAAGTGCATTTATAGGTTATTATGAAAACTTAGAATTTTGTTTAGGACTTAATGTATTAGATTAAATGTAAGTCTAAAAAAGGGATTTCACATAACTTATGAAACATAGGAAACAATAACACAAATATGCACTAGTTAACAGACCAATTGTAATGGTCTTCAAGCAAGGACCTAGCATTCCCATGTTACAAGGTACAAGATTATGCATATGACCAAGGGCAGTATGCCCGACCCGATTGGGAATCAAACCCTGTAACTTCCAATGTTAAACCACTACACCAATCTGGTAAACAGAATATCCTTTGATTACAGATATTATTTAGTGATTGCAAGTTATGTTTATTTATTTATTCAAACTTACAATTTTATGAAAGAAAAAAAAATATATATATTAAAAAACACAAAACTGTGGTTTAGATTTTAAGTATGTGTGTGCCAACTATTATAAACTGGCTATGCTTTATAATGTTCTTCCTCTTGGGCCAACATCAAGATGTACATCAATAATATTAAATGCTTGAGATGGAAATCCACACTGCGAGAAGTCACAATTGGTATAAGTGCTATTTCATTGTCTTGTATGTATGTGAATGCAGCAAAAAAAGGCCAAGTGTATCTGAGACTTGGTAGCCTTATATATGTGGAAGGCCCAATTCTAAATTAGTAAATATATTAGAAACATATAAAATGTCAAAAATTTAAAATCTAATTGAAATTGTCTAGGTATGAGTCTGTGACTTGGTTACTCAGAAGTCTTTTAGCCTTTAATATCAGCTGATAAAGGAGCTTCTTTCTGTGATTTCTCTTGAGTCAAAATGTTGGGTAGAAAAAACTGCTAAGATCGAGGGTGGACACTGTCTTGGTGTCTCAGTACCAATATTTACCCCCTCCTCTTTTTCTTCAGCTTCAGTGGTGCTCAAGGAGCAGTATCACCTTGACATTTTGTATTCAAATATATATTCAATTTCAATTGATGAAGTCAGTCTATGATTGCTTTATATAATGAATTGCAGATCCACAATATGTTAATTAATAATGTTAAGCCACAAGCTGACCCCTCGTGAAAGCAAGTGGAAGTGGTAAAATTCTGCTGCGAGATAGAAAAGGTAATTATACTGTTCTTTTGGTAATTATTTATGCGACATCAAATAAGCTGGAATAAATGTGTGATGTTTACAGCTTACCTGCTGATATTATTAATCCTTTATAGTATATTTGTGGTGCAAGACATTTATTTGTTTCACGGTCAACCCTTCATCAAGACTACTAGGGCCGATGTCATGTTGTCTCAGGTCAATATCTTGTGATGACACTTTAGAATGAATAGCCCAATCCACTATCAAGGCTCTGTTTTGTAGTCATTCTGAGACAATGCAGCAGCTAGAATGAACATGTGATCACCACGGCCAACCTCCCGTGAAGGCTCCGGGTCGTCATTGATCATTGGTTCTGAGTTGACTTCCGTTGTTTACTTGATTAATTTCTCACAGGCTTTGGTCTCATAGTCAACCCTTCATGAAGACTACTAGAGCAAATGTCATGTTAAGTCTTAGGTCAATATCTTGTGACGACACTTTAGAAAGAATAGCCCAATCCACCATCAAGGCTCTGTTTTGTAGTCATTCTGAGACAACGCAGCGGCTAGAATGAACATGCGATCACCACGGCCAACCTCCCTTGAAGGCTCCGGGTCGTCATTGATCATTGGTTCTGAGTTGACATCCGTTGTTTTATTGATTAATTTCTCACGGGCTATGTTGAATGTGGGGGTGAACAGCTAAAATGATCATACTATCATCACGGCCGGTTGGTTGTGGCTGTCGATTACGAGGAAATCCTCGTAAAAGCCCCGATGTCAAGTCAGCATAGCAGCACTCCCTTGTTTTCTTGATTAAATTCTTGCAGGTTATGGAGGTCACGTTTCGGTAAACGTAGTGTAGGACTTCTCTTAACTCCACGGACCGACGACTTCAGAAACACGGCTGAAAAAGAAACTATATGCCAAGCAGAAGCGGGACTGCAATAGATAGGCGGTGTCGACGTCGTTTTGAATCACAAATAGTAATAAAACATCTCCAATTGGCACTCTTTCTTTCTTGAGACTTCGTCAACCTTACTGGCCAATATTTTATAGTCTAAACACGATACTAATCCAGTAAAATACTAAAAATAAACGCGTGTGAAAAAATTTACGTACGATCGCGCAGCGTACAAAAAGTACAATGACATTAAGATTGACAGATGTCAAACGTGACACCAGGGACAGGATGCCATTGGTTGTGTTTTTTATTTTTTTTTTCAGTATAAATAGCGCTCTAAGGCGCTATACTTTAAACATTGTAGATCGCGTAGTTACACAAAGGTGCCTACTACATAGTACAAAACGAGGACGAGATTATGGAACATATTAGCTATTTGTGTGCCAAATATGATACATTGTCTTGTTTGTTGTTGTATACTACTCTGTCAAGAAAGTACCGGGAAAAGATTAATAATACACAAAATAGTAGTTATTCATCCAAATTTATTTTATCACCTTCAGAGTATGCTCCTCCTAAGAATACACTTACGCCAACGAATAATCCAATCATCAAAAAATTTTTTAAACGCGTTTTCCGGCATCGAGTTCAGTTCTCGCCGCGAATTCTCCTTTATATCTTCTTCCGAATGAAACCGGGTGCCACGAAGTGGTAATTTGAGTTTAGGAAAAAGAAAGAAGTCGGCTGGAGCCATATCTGGTGAATAAGGTGGCTGCTCGATGGTATTTGTTGAGTTTTTGGTCAAAAAAACAGTCAACATGACTTTGACTTTCGATCGAGTTTTGCGATTTTGTCAATGTTGCGTCACGAAATTTTGTTAGCAAATCTCAGATTCGGATTCAGCACCCCAAAATACAAGAATGAAAAAATCAAAACTACCCCAAAACTTTAATAGTAATAACACAACTTTACGCGCGCCGGCGCTATACGTAATTTGTGGTTATGTGATAATAATTAGGTGCGACCAAATGATTTACGCTAAAAAAACATACTCAAATGTGTTTATTTTTAGGATATTATCAAAGTTAAATTGCAAAAACCTTTATTTTACCCAGTCCGTTTGTCTTTATTATAATTCACAACAGAAATATAATCATCCTGAATTACAATACCCAGTGATATGCAGCTTAGTTCAGCATGATGAGGTATAGTTATCTGGAATAACAATCAAGCTGGAATTCTAAGTCTACGGAACCTTTTAAATTATTATCTATGATAATACATCGCAGTGTTCCATTCACTATGCAAACAAACATTTTTGAAAGTCTATTACTGATACTACTTCGCAATGCGATAAATTTCCGTTAGGCGGTACGAATGCAGGAAACTATTCAGTACACTTTTTCATGATTTATAGCAGTTTTGAATCACTTTAGTTTGTGCACACGATCGCAGCAACAGATTGGCTTTTGTTATAGAGCTGAAATCATTTTGATTAATATGCCTGACTTTTGAAAGCTAGAGGTAATCGAATTTTTTTGAGCTTTGAGCTTTAAACTTTTGCACCTTTGAGTTGATGATGATCGAACTTTAGGAAATATCGATATCTAATAATTTCATATTAACACATTTTTTATAAATGAATATTGATTCTGGTTTTAAGATTAAAAGTACAACCTAAAAGTTACGGTTTACTGTTACATCTACGACCATTTTAGTCGACCGTGTATAAAATAGATAACAATTGAATAACAATGGACGTGCGGTAACCGGTTACCGCTTGGGAGCTAGGATTAAATTGATGTGAATACATAACAACATATTATTCAATTATGGTTGTTTACGTTTCTATTTCGTATAATAAACATTTAAAAAAAAAAGACAAATCCTAATTACCGTCATTCTATTTCGTTTCACTTTTCTGCAAGAATAGCGATACAATACAAATCGAGGGGCGAAGTATAAATATTTATTGTACAGGTGGTATAAACCGCTGGAGGATATTGTAGGATAAATTGATTGTTCGGGGTCGGTTTTCCATTTAGATATGGAAATTTCCGGGATTGTGTACGAAAATCTTCGATTTTACCTTTTTTCTCCTACAAATCACGCTGAGCGACGCCAAGGTTTTTGAGACCATGTAATCATTGTAATCTACGTATTTCTTTATAAAAATTCTTGAGTTTTAACAACCTAATTTTTTCAGCGTCAATTTTTAATTTATGGTTTTGACACTTAAAGCTGTTATTTCTCATAAACTAGATAACTTTTTATGTGCGCTAGTTTCATGCATCATATGAAAATTCAAGTTTCGCATAGTAAAAATTGTTGAACATAAAATTTTACAAGTTCTTTTTTGCCAACGTTATAACGTTCTTTTCACACTTCGTAAAGCTGTTTGTTTAATTTACGTGATCAATTTTAACCCATATTACAATTGAATAACAATGGCCCTATCACACATGTTTGCGTGAACCGAGCGAGAGGGTTAAAATGATAAAAAATGGTAAAATGTGAGATTACTTTAAAATGTCTTGTACCCTAACCTAATAACATTTAATATGTTAAGGTGTGCGAAAATGGGAACTAGAAATATTTCAGAAAATTAAAGATCAAATATCTCAAAAAAAAAATTGGTAAGTATGCTACGATCAAGAAGAGAAGAATATTAATTGCAAGAAGGTCAAAGGAAATACCATAAAAAGTACCTATTTAATTAATTTCAAAAATCAAATTATTTCCTTCAAAAATCACAACAACTAATCTTGACTCTACGCCGTCATATCTACGAGGACGCGGCGATAAGATAAATCTAACAATGTATGATTTAAGTTACATCAAGGGCAATTTATTGTGTTTTTAAATCCATATTGATCTATATTGTGGTATAAAATAGACATCACACGATTTATTTCGGGTTATTGTATAACATGTTCCAGTGATTGTCATAAAACACGCATTTGTATCCATGAACGGCGCATACTTAGACATTTTTGTATTGCAATATAACCACTACTACCGTCCAATAAGGTTTACGAATAAAATTTGCTATTGTCCACAGAGTCGTGGCACAACGGGACCTTTTCACCCGTTCTATTATTAGATTGAGAATGAATGTTACGGATAAACTGGGACAAACGATTGACTTCTATGACAAAAGGATCAGCCATCTGAAATTAATTCAATAAGAAAGGTCACAAAGTTGTATTTGATTTTGCACAAAATCAAACCGACCATGGAATAAGCACTGTCATGCGAAAATTACATTCAATGTTATTAGTATTTTCCTGTTTTTCATTTTTCTATATATTTGTTTGATACGGACTTATAAATATAAAACGTTCACCGCTGAGCAAAGACCTAACTTCCAGATTGGCCGGTTGATACAGCCTTAATAATTATTATACTTTAACAACTTTATTAAATTTAGAAAATAAAGTTCTTTACATTATTAGCAAAATGAAAAAAAATTGAATATCAATTTAAATCAATACAAATCATTGCTGCTTTTTCCGTTCAAAATTTTTAAGGAATTCTAAATATTTTGTAAGTAGTTCGTAATCGTTTAAAGGTAAAATACATATCGCAAAAACTTTATCATTTAAGTACTTGTTTAAGGTCCACCGTAATCTCTAGCTTTATTTAGAAACTTGTGGAACTGTCCCAAAACCTAAATTGAAATGAATGATCCCAAGTTATATCCTAATTAGACGGAAGAAGTTTATATGTACGTCTCCTTGAGAGTGTCGAAATTAGAGTTAAATCACAATTAAAATCACAAACAGTTGGCTCAGTCTTTGGCCCGCCAAACATGATTTATTTACATAAAATCTTAAAGAAACTAATTAAAGAATGCATTTTGTTTATTCCTATTTTAACAAGCTTTACATATTAGTACTTAATTTATATTTAGTTTGATTGGTATGCC
The DNA here is from genome assembly GCA_950371115.1 of Anania fuscalis. NCBI lineage: Eukaryota > Metazoa > Arthropoda > Insecta > Lepidoptera > Crambidae > Anania > Anania fuscalis. The sequence continues at coordinate 10,378,125 of OX493335.1, read as the reverse complement.
CTCTTGTATGTATGTCAAGATACGGCTTTTGCTAGTAAGATAAACTTTCTGTCAAACAAAATCGGACTAAAATTTTTCCATACAACAAAAAAATAACAAACACTATGTAAAAACTAGTGCAAGCAATTTCTTTTGCGTAGACTACAGGGTGTTATGACACATAACGCAAATCGTTCGAATGAAGAACGCGTGATTGAGTTACGAATATCCAAACATCCTCACAAACTTCCGCATTTATAATATTAGTGCAAAGTGGGTTAAACTATTTGGTTGCAAAATTAATAACAAGTGAAATAATAAAACACTCCTCCGTATTAAACTTCCGATCACCTGACAACAGTTTAAATGGAGAAATAATACTGTAAGTATTAATCTTTTTGCATTTAAATTTGTAATGTCTGATTTTTTATTGATATAATTTCAAAACATGTTATGGCTTGTAGAATCATAAAAGATAAAGTAGAAAAATTCCATTCCATGAAGCTCACAAACCTCTGTCTACCTTAGTAATTTGTGAATGTGTATGTAATAGTGAGAAGTAGGTCTACTGTGTCAATCTGTGTTTTGATTTAACTAAACTTGTTTACCTTTCTACGGAGCCGCGTAAGGAAGTTTCTTAACGCCGCGGGTAGTAAGATTTCGCTAAAAGTGCCACAGCAGAAGTTTTTGCCCCGTGTTCCCCGTTATTATAGCTCGAATAACTCCCCTTGCCTATTCCAGAATTATTTCTTCAAGCTTTGCAAGAATTATAAAGTTTTATTCTTGATTTCAAGCTTATTTTGGAAGAGGTTCTGTCGGTGTGCTAGTTTTGAAACTAAACTAAGAATTGAGGTAAAAGCATTCTGCTTTAAAGCGGGTATAGTATAAAAGTATATTTAGTGAAAACGACTGTGCTGAAATTGATTTTAAACTTCGGCCTTTTAAACCGGCGAACTTCGTACTAGTTTTTTTTTTCGTCAGCTTTTCTTGTGTTTTTATTAATTACTCTCGTATTCGGGGCGGAGACAAATCCAAAAAATTAGGGTAAGTCCGAGGGAGATGGCCGTATGGGAGAGATGGCCAGTTCAATTTTTTTCGGAACTCTCAGTTCGATGGCGCTAGTTTATACTTAGTTCGCTTCTGTCAGCGAGAGCCACTAGAAGCACGCGCAAAGTGATAGTGAAATTAAACAAAAAGTCAGTAAAAAGCAACTTATTTGCTTTCAAAAGTACACATTTTTTTCTATGGCTTTACATCTTACTTCAAGGTGAACATTTTTGTATGCCAACTTGTACTAAATATGTTTTTATCACGTTTGGTAAAATCGATATCTTATATTCTAAAAACAAAATTATATCATTGAGTAGTCGTTCATTTTTTATAACGAGATGGCCATCTTTTCTGGTCAATTAAAGAGAGATGGCCATATGTAGCATAAAACTGATATATTTGTTCCGTTCGTAAGATATCTGAAAGCAGTGAGGATGAAGGAAAATTATTATACTACCCAACTTATTGAGGACTGGTCGCAATATGTCATTTGTTCATTTTGGGTTCATGAAACCAGCTGTACTGTGAGTTCTACAATATATACACAAAGTATGGCTACAAGAAGAAAAGAGAAGAGAAGCAGAAAAATAAGGAAAGTGTAATGGGAAGTACTATTCATCGGCCCCCTACTACCATGCCCATCTCTCCTGGATATCATCAATTAAGAGTTTTATTTTTGACTTTATTTGATTAGAATTTGTTGATTACTTTGTGTTCTGGATAGTTAAATGACTAAAGACTAGTATTAAATAAAAAACGGTTTTTAAAAACCACCAGTTTCTGTTTTGTAGCCTTTTATAAAAACTATGTCAGTCTCCCCCGGACTTACCTATAAACCATGAAAATCGGTTCAGCCGTTCACGAGTTATAAGTCTTGTAACAAACCCGACTTAATTTTATATTTTAAGATTTACGTAAAACACAATCTGGCACGAAGATTTCTCTGTCGTATGGACTATTTAAAAGTCTAGTTACCTGCTGTTTAAAAGTTATTTTGAGGTTATTATCGTGGTTCACCATTTTAACTGATTACTCATTTATCAATATATACAAAATTGATAAAAAACCAGCTGTTATTGTATAATTTAAAAACCAGTGTGAATTGAACTCTTAATTCATAGAGACACTACGTGTACTGAGGTCAATTTAAATTGGACATAGGACATAAAAGGTTGCACAAAGTTTGTTATTTGCTTATTAAGTGTTATAATGTTTTTTTGTCGATTTATGTAATTTTGAATGTAATAAATACAATTAAAATTTTTGTTTTTAGCAATTACCATGCTAGATTTATCTAAGATATTTATACTTGAAAAAAATCGTCCGCCTCAGGTAATTGCTAAAAACAAAAATTTAAATTGTTTAAGCTTTTCTGATCTTTACCAATAGTTAAATATTTGTAAAAATATTTCTATCGGGTGTTGACGGTAGTAGTATATACCGCAACATTGATTAGAAAATACGCTGGCTTTGACAGCGAGAACCACTTGAAAGATTTCGTCGAGTTTACTAACGTCTCGGTAGCTTAGTGGTCAAATCACTCGCCCGGTATGTGATGGACGTGGGTTCGGATCCCACCTGAGGCGGACGATTTTTTTCAATTACGATGTATTCATTTGCATTTTGATAATAGTTTTCTATCACTCATCTTTAATTTTATATTTCTTAGGCATTCATCTTTAGTGTGCCGAGTGGGGACGGCCGTAAAGAATACAATTCACCACTGCCAACAGGAGGCGACTAAATCCTGTAGCACGAGACGGGAAGCAGCGTCTGCGTGCGAAATAATATAAAAAAACTGCACTCGCCAACCCGCCTGCCAAGCGTGGCGAGTATGGCATCAAACCCCCAATGACAGACACAGAAGATGCCAGGCCCCCAGTCTCCGGTGGTCCCGCTGCTCCTGGCTACGGTAGCGGTCAGGGTGACGGCGGGGCAGGGGGTGCCAAGAATCCCCGGAGGAGGATCTCAAGCTACCATCCCCGACGACAAATGGCCCTGGTAACACACAACGTACGCACGTTGAGGACCGATGAGAAGATTGTAGAGCTGAAAGAGGTATAAAGTAGGATGCACTGGAGTTTTATGGGAATATCGGAAGTATAACGAGAGGGTAAGGACACGATAATCCCTAAATCCGGCAACCTACTATACTACCGGGAGGGTGACCAACAGTCCCAAGGTGGTGTCGGGTTTCTCGTCCACAAGTCTCTCATTAACAACATCGTCACCAACGGAAGTGTGTCGAGCAGGGTTGCATACCTGATACTCAGAGTATCGAATAGGTACTCGCTGAAGGTAATTCAGGTATATGCACCGACCTCTACACACCCTGATGAGGAAGTGGAGGCTATGTATGAGGACGTCAGTAGAGCCATACATACTACTAAAACCCACTTAAATATTGATATGGGAGACTTCAATGTGAAACTGGGTATGAGAGGCGATAATGAGCTGAGAGTGGGGCGATTTGGATATGGGCAATGGAACCCTAGGACAAAAGCTGGCCGAATTTCTGGAGGAGGAGGACCTCTACGCGATGAATTCCTTTTTCCAGAAGCCGCCTCAGAGGAAGTGGAGCTGGATGAGTCCCGATAGGTCCACGAAAAATGAGATTGACATAATCATGACCACAGAACGACGAGTGTTCAATGATGTATCCGTGATCAACGGGGTGAAAACCGGTAGCAATCACCGAATGGTTAGAGGCACATTGAACATCAACGTCAAGCTAGAAAGGTCCCGTTTGATGTAGTCTACGCTCCGACCCTCAAATTCCCATATTAAATGTCCCGAAAGCTTTTAGCTCGAGCTATGACTGCCTAGAGAACTGCGAGTCAGTGGACGAGATTAACAACAGGTTTGTAGAAACTGTCCAGGCGGTCGAGTCGAAATTTTATAAGCCCCGTAGAAGAGACAGGCCGCAAAAACTTACCGACCACACCCTCAAACTCATGGCAGAACGACGTTTAATGGCACTGCAGGCAGACCTCCGTTGACGCTAAGGCATATCGGCAGCTCAATAGACGGATATGAAAGTCCTTGCGACAGGATATCCGCAACTTTAATACCAACAGTATTAAAGAGGCGATAGAGCGGAACCAAGGCTCCAAAGTGTTTGCAAGAGACATGTCCATTGGGCAAAGCCAGCTGACGAAGCTGAAGTCGGAGGATGGTAGTTTAACGTCGACAAAAGCCGAAGTTTTGAGGGAGATAAAAAGGTTCTATGGGCAGTTATACACCTCAGTCACTAAACCTGTTAGTGGTTTGGCCGCAGACCTAAGAGCTAAGCTGACCCGACACTTTACCGAAGATATCCCGGACATCAGCCTATATTAGATTAGGATGGCTCTCAAACAGCTCAGGAACAACAAGGCGCCGGGTGATGACGGAATTGCCTCAGAGATTCTGAAAGTGGGTGGAACGCCGATACTAAAGGTCCTTCAGAAACTCTTTAACTCCGTCTTGCTCCAGGGAATAACGCCGGAGGCATGGAACAGAGATAACACCTTGCTGAAGAATTACAGACCCATCTCACTTCTGAGCCATGTTTTTTTCGAGGGTCATCACGAATCGTCTCGCGCGAAAAGGCTTTAGCACCATAGACCACATCCATACGCTGCGACAAATTATACAGAAGACCGAAGAGTATAACTTGCCATCAGCTTGGCGTTTGTGGATTATGAGAAGGCCTTTGATTCGATCGAGACTTGGGCAGTGCTACAGTCACTCCAGCGGTGTCATATTGACTATCGGTACATCGAGGTAATTTAATGTTTATATAAAAAAGGCCACCATGACGGTCCGAGAACAGGAACAGAGCACGAAAGCTATTCCTCTGCAGCGAGGCGTAAGGCAGGGAGACGTTATTTCTCCGAAACTGTTTACCGCCGCATTGGAAGATGCTTTTAAACTCCTGGAATGGGAAGGATTTGGCATCAACGTTAATGGCGAATACATTACTCACCTTTGTTTTGCCGACGATATTGTGGCCATGACAGAATCGCTGCAAGACCTCGGTACAATGCTCGATGGCCTTAATAGAGTTTCCCAACAGGTAGGTCTTCAGATGAACATGGACAAAACAAAGATTATGTCGAATGCCCATGTTGCGCCCTACCTAGTACCAGTTGGGTTGGGTTGACAAATATGTTTGCCTGAGACAAGTGATCCAGTTGGGTAGGTCAAATTTTGAGAAGGAGGTCAATCGACGAATCCAACTTGGATGGGCAGCGTTCGGGAAGTTACGCAACATCTTCTTGTCCAAAATACCTCAGTGCCTAAAGACGAAAGTCTACAACCAGTGTGTGTTACCACTGATGACATACGGAACAGAAACGTGGCCTCTTACTATGGGCCTTATAAGAAAGCTCAAAGTAGCACAGCGCGCTATGGAAAGGGCTATGCTCGGTTTTTCTCTGTGAGATCAAATCAGAAGTGAAGATATCCGTGAACGAACAAAAGTCGCTGACATAGCCCGACGGATTAGCCAGCTAAAGTGGCAAGGGGCGGGGCACATAGCACGTAGAACTGACGGCCGATGGGGCAGAAAGGTTCTGGAATGGAGGCAACGTACCGGCAAGCGCAGCGTGGGACGTCCACCCACAAGGTGGGCAGACGACATAGTAAAAGTCGCAGGACGACGCTGGATGCAGGCCGCTTCCAACCGGACGATCTGAAAGTCACTGGGAGAGGACTATGTTCAGCAGTGGACGTCCTGTGGCTGAGATGGTGATGATGATGATAATGAGGCATTCATCTTTGGCCTCTTTTAAATCAAATTTTCCTAAAATAAAATTTAAAATCAATGAAGTAGTCTGTTTTGAAATGTTTCAGCCATTCTTCTTATAATTCTCTTCTCGGCATGGACACTCAGTTTTCAAAAAACAGTCAATAGGTCGCATCAGGTCACAGCTTCTAACCTACTTAAAATTAATAAACATAAATGTAGGTATTAAAATTCCGGCCCGGGTACATGAGGGACAGGTCTTTTTTCGTCTATGAAACTTAAAATTTCGTACAAATATAAGATTATTTTTGTTTCGATACGACTGTATTTTTTTAAACTTAAAAATAGCTATTTGAAATAACTATTACATCAAAATGTACTACTTAACATCTATTTCATGATCCATCACTAAAAATTGATCAATTAACTTTGACCTCGCTCTGAGATGATGATGACTAATGAAGTCCGAAAAAGGAATGATTTTACATTTAATGACATATTTACGTCTTTTTGGAGTCGGTGCGAATGAACAAATTTTAACTCTCGATGGCTGGCATCGATGTTTTAGTCAATATAATTTTTCACTTTTTAGTTTCATTTTGAAGTCGGTTTTTAGTTTTTTATTAAACTTATTTTATGTCCAGCTAGATTGGGATTTTAGGACAGTCTCTCTAGGAGGATCTAGCAGGATCTTTTGATTGGCTGATAAAATTATTTTGTTTTGTTTCAATCAACGTTTAATCCTTATATTAATAATCGGGTCATGAAAAAGCAACATCGTTTTTATTTATAAATTAACCCTAAATGACTTTTTACTTGTATTATATTTTATTTTACCCAACTGCCAAACGAGGGTTATATTTTTCGAGCGTATGTATTGTATGTATGTATGTCTATTTCTTTGGCACGCCCTACAACCTAAACCGTTTATATCGGATAGTAAAGTATATAATATATTAATAGATTCGTCTTAATTGTGGGAGTGACAAGGGGTATGTTATTTCCTGAAATTCCCGCGGGAACAGAACTTACGCGGGAAAAACGGATCTGCAGTACTGATAAACAGATTTTGAAACTTTCTTTAATTAACTAAGGGTCATATATAGTATTCAATACTTTATTTTCCAAAATTCCTACGTAAACAGGCAAAAAAATACACTGAAAAATTAGGAAGGAACCGTTTGATGGATTTCAACATATGATATATCATTAGACTCGTCTCAGTTGTGGGAGTGACAAAAGCTATGTTATTATCCGGAATTCTTATCGGTACACGAATTAAACGAAAAAAACTGATTTCAGATACAACTTACTCGAATTAATTTTTTTTTTTTTCAATGAAGAGTTATAAATAAGTATTTATAGTTCATTGAAAAATAGGAGTAGAACACTACAAACTAAAAAGTCAAAAATAAAAATAGAATTGCTACGAGTATATTCGTTGTAAACATGATAGTAATTTGATGACGGAATTATTTGCTTAGCATTTGAAAAAGTTTTATGAAGTACTAGGTTTAATTATAGGTACTAGTAATAAAATTAATTAATTTAAAAAATCAAAAAACCCGACTGGGTTAAAAGTAAACTTAAAAGATGAAAACAAGATTTAAAGAATTAATATGCAGTCGGAGGCATCAAATCCATTAACAGCATAATGATGATTAACTTGGTATGTACTGCGTTAGTACCTACCTAATTAAGTAGGTAATTTAAATCCGTGTAAAAAAAGTCGAATCAAGTAACATGGATGTGATGCCTCAGACTGCAATTTGATTCTTTAAATCTTGTTTTCATCTTTTAAGTTCACTTCTTACGCTCGGGTTTTAGATTTTTTTAAATTCGTCAATTTTATTACTCGTACCTATCATTAAAACCTAGTACTTTATAAAACTTTTTCAAATGCTAAGCAAATAATTCCGTCATCAAATTATCATCATAAAATTACTATCATGTTTACTACGAATATACTCGTAGCAATTCGTAGCTCACTGTAGTTATCGTTGTAGCTAAGCATGCTACTACGAGTAGTTACTACGGATCGTGCGAAGTTGCTACGAACACACTACGATAGTAATGTTTGTTTTAAAAGAAGGTTAAATCAATTCAGTCAGCTTATTAAGTACCACTTGGCACAAAACCCTGTTTTCTGTTGCACAGGTCCCTGTTACCTACTTCTCGCATCTAAGCTATCACACGATCTTAAGTCTACTGGCTGCGTAGCCATAATATTGTGTGATAGTTAAAATTACATATACCAATTCAAAGTCCACTTTAATTGGTCAAATTAATAAATATATGTTTAAAAAAACCAGTAGGTACCTACTTTAAATTCGGTTATGTATACTTAAGTAGCTTTATGAAGAAAATACACGTTTATCTATAAACAGTTTTGCATCTTGCTTCTGAGATAATGTTCTCAAACGTCGCCGCCAGACTCCTGTGTCGTAAAGACACGAAACTACATATTCACCTACTTACTCAAAGGATATGAGTAGCATTAGCTACGGACTGGAATATAGTGCACCAATTTTGGTGCACATTGAATTTCTTGCTGATAAATTGTCTCATTCTTGCTATAGCGTTAAGGTGGGATACATTGGTTAAAAAAGAAAAATGCTATTTAAAAGAAGGTTGACGAAACTCAACTTAAAAATTTACTAGAGGTTTTCATGTTGAAAACCATAAAAAATATAGATAGAAGGATGGACTGGTGTTATCCACAATAAAACATTATTTTGTATAAGGGATTTAGAAATTTAATTATTATAGTTAATATCGCACCTTTGGAAACAAAGTGTAACTTCTGCAATTTTTTATAAAAACGTCTCAAATATGCAGAAAAAACCGCAATAATCGACTTAATATACACAGTGAAAAGGGTGACATGAAAAACATCGTAGTTAGGACGGAAAGGACATTACATTATTTTGCAGAATTGGTCCGCTCGCTTGAAATAAAACGTCTCATCTGGTCAGTAGTGTCTTGAGAGCCGAAGTGTGACCATGCGCATTAGTGACAGAGTGGCACTACGGTAAGTTATGACTTATTTTTTTACATATTTATTGCAATATTAACGTTGCTTCTAAATAAAAATCACATTTTGTTACCAAATTTTGATATTGTCTGCTGTATCATAACGTCACTTCTTCTTACAAGTGACATTTTATTTGCAATTATTAGTATTTTTACTAGGATCGAAGGTTATTTTTGCATAGCAGTCTCATATTTAGTATAATGCCTTTTTTAAACTTATCATAGATTTCTATTTACATTATTATTTAGATCGCCTTTTAAGTGGGAACTAATCTATTGAGTAATTGTTTTGTTTTGGATTTCAGATTTTCCTATATTATTATGCAGTTAATAAAGTGCAAATTATATCCAACATAAATTCCTTATTCGAGGGCATACATAAAGTGCGGCTTATCACGCCCATTGTGATTTAGAGAAACCTGTTAAACGGGCCAAAAAATCTTGCCCTATTTACGTTCCAGCCCAATGCAGTCAATAGATTATTTCTGTAAAAAAAGACAGGTAATCAGGTAAAGACAGGTGAAAAGAAAGGAAGGAAGGACCAAAAATGAATTTTACTGAATTTTATAATCTTAAAAGTCTTACCGAAAGTATTTGTTTCAATTGAACTAAAGCGGAAAATGGACAAGCTATTAAAGTTACTAATTTTTTTAGAAAGCGAGCGATGTTTATTACTTCAAAATTTCATACAACGGCTGTAAGATTAGATTGAAGTCAATCGTAATCATACATTATGACGAAGCACAAGAGTTCAACAACCTCACGAGGTAACATTAAAGCAGGTATATAAAAGTTAAAAAATAAAGCCTCATACAAGTATAACTAAAACTGCACTGTCATCATTAATCTAAGGTATAATTATAACGATATATATTTTGATAACAGTTCAGTACCACTAAGGTTTTATCAGTTTTATAGTAACTGAAAGCCATTATTTTGTAAACTTTTTCGAAATGTTTATAATTTTTTTCATTTGGATGTCATTTGTTTGAATTTAAATAAATAAAACTTTATAACAACTCCTGTTTTATTTAAAAAATCCTCCATTTCATCGTTATGTATCTCAAGTTAAATAAACTTTTTTCGTATTTTTCTGTTGGAATTAGTTTGTATTGGTTTCCAATAAAATACAACTTTACTAAAAATAAAAATCATCTCTTAACATACTCTAAAACGTTCTTTTAAGATTTTTTTTTAATAAATGTCATTTCAGCTATAGAAAAATTAACGATTTGTAACAAAAATACACTTTTGGTACCCTCCCCTCAGTATAAGGATTTTTTCTTAAAAATCGTCTTCTTCAATGTTTATTTTTAACAGTGACGATTATCTGTGAAGAATTTATCAATGTAATACTGTGAGAATTGCATTAATACTCTAAAAGAGTAATGAGTAATTAAAAAATTACGTCAATCTTTTTCTTATTTTGCTCCTCCTGTAAAGTTGCAAAACATGCAGCAGTGACCCTTTGTTCCCAAACGTGCGATATATATTTTCAAATAACAAAACGTCCCCATGGATGCAGAAACCAAACGTTTTGTTCCTAATAGAATCTTTAGTGATTTTAGTTCACTAAAACTAGAGTTTGGATACGCTAAAACCAACTTTGTCTCAATTCGGACTTCTTTTTTATTTTTTAACTAATATGTACTAATGTCAAATCGAAAAAATGTAAACAAAAATATTTCTATATTGTGTCGTTCGCTTGTTTGATAAATGTTTATCTCCGTAAATATTATTACATTGTGTACCAAAAATATAAAGTTATTTAATGTCGAGATGACGTACTTAGTTAATTTATTGTGATGATAGTCAGACGGAATAAAAATTACGTTAAACAGAACCTAACCTCAACATTTAGTTTTAACCTAATATCTCTTTAGGAAATCCCAACTATAAGAGGGTACATTCAGTACGTTCGGTTAACTTTTTTAATCGGCTTTCTTGAATGTACAAATATTAGTTGATTTCATTTATGAACTAGGTTTCATATTTTGGGTCGGGAACTCCATAGAAGTCTGCCATCCTCCTTTAAACAGTTTTCTTTTTTTTTGTGAAACGCTGGCTTGTTTATGAAAATAATTCCTTGACGTGGTAACTGGGAATTGGCCCCTTAAACTCAAGAACTGCTCCACAACGCTAATGTTTTTATCAATCAATTAATGCACTAAGTAGTTTCAAAATAAATTAAGGCTAGGTATTTCAGAAATCTGAAACAAGAAAGACATCGGGTGTACAAACCTAGCCTTGCCAGCTGGCGCCGAAGGAAATTATGAAATACTTTCTTAGAAAAATAATTACTTACCTCGGAGTTTGCCTGTTTAATTATTTGAAGAAATTCAGCGTTGTTTCCCATCGATGTCTGTTCATGATTAAGCGATCGATAGTTTAAATAGTAATGGTATCATTAGAAATATCGAGATCATCGATACGATTATTGATAGTATATTGAGTGGAAAAAACAATAATATCATTATGCACCATTTATGTAAATAATCAAGTTAACAAATTATAAAGTAATTATTTAATAAAATAATTGTGAATCACAAAAATTTTCATTATTGTCTGGTATAATTAAGTATTACTATCATTTATTGAAATATGTCCGGGTTTCGACCAGCGATAAATTAAAGGGTTTTTTATTCATCAAATTTTATCGACAAAAAACCGCCCATGCAACTAACTGTCCCCCTCTTGAAATGCCGGCCATTTTATTATTATTTTTTACAAACTATTTATATGGATCTGGATGTCCTAAACATTAAGGAAAAGATTTATTTGAAAGGTAATGATATCGCCTATTAAGTTAAACGAAGATCAGTCATAAAATATTAATTTTAACAGTTTTTTAAGCTTATTACAAAAAATAACACATAAATGTACTTTGTTTTCATATTATATGATACATTTTGAGATTATTTACAAAATTATACCAAGTTTATTATTTTGGGTGCCATACTTCAGGAGCTACTGTTATTTGAATATTTGATTTCAAAGATAAATAAAGAACGTCCGAGAGGAGAGAAAAAAACCGGCCAAGTGCAAGTCGGCCGTTTAATATTTAATTTATTCTGGTTTTTAATATTTGTTGTTATAGCGGACGATATATGAGAGACGGACAGACAAACAGACGGACAGCGGAGCCTTAGTAATAGGGTCCCGTTTTACACTTTGGGTACAGAACCCTGAAAAAACAGATACGTTTTATCTAGGGAACTGCTAATTAAATAATGACTAAACAAACGTCAACTGACAAAATTTATCGATAGCTTCATTATCGATATTTCAGCTTCACTGAATTGAAATACCGCCCTCGTAAAAATAACCTTTCATCAGGAACCAATTAGTAAAAGGAGGTGCCTACAATGCGTCGAGATCAATAAATTATTAACCTACCAGACTACAAAGAACACGAACGAAATAAATGGGTTGCTATTTGTATTTGCTTTACTTGTTTGATGGTTGTCTGTTTTAGTAATGTAGTTTTTTTTGTGTACCAAGGGCGATTAAATATCGAAAGACTAGTAGGCTGCCACTGCCTAATTTGTTAAGAAAGTACTTCAACTATAAATAGCATGGCTCTTTTCACGACATTTATCTAACTATAATTTGTGATTGAGTTTTATTATTTTATCCTTTAATTCTCATTTTAAACAAAGCAGTTTGTTATCAATTTTTATTAACGAATCCAATGAAATGATTACTCACAAGTTTTAGGGTTTTAGCGTTGTCAAAAGACTGTCTAACTACAAATTAACCTCTCGGTTCAGAAAACTTCGTAATTGGTTTATTGCGTGAAGTATTATTAAATCAGAACTGTTTTAATTGTTTTGACATACTTACTCAACATTGTACTAACGCTACCTTAAATTTGTGAAAAGTATATTTATTAAAAAAATATTTTTAACATGTTAAGATTTCAGTTCATTAGTAGGTTCGTTCGTTTTAGAATAATATAGCTAATGAATAATAAAACTTTATGGTACAAGTAACTGCGTCCTGGCTGATTGAAAAGTTTGATTAAGAACATTGCATGTCTGCAAAATAGGTTCGTTTCTAAACAAATGTATGTGCCTATTTAATTATCTTTTAGCGGATTTTATTCGATTGCACCGTACTTAGGGGATCGTTTGAAGCAGCCGCAATACTCTTTTTTTTCCATGGATGTATCTGAAATTATATCCAATCGTAAAGCGCAATTATTAATAAATGAAAAAGATGAAAATGTGGGTTTTAAATTAATTGGGTATGTAATGGGTTTTTCGGCTGGGCAATGCCAATAGGTGTGCGTTTTATTTAAGAAGCATGCCATTTTTTCACATACTAAAAAAAATATATAAATAATTTACACAACAAACTATGTTTTTTCTATTCTTTAATTATTTATGTATACTTTTAGCATTGCGTCAAAAATAGAACCGTTTAAAAATACAGCAGGTTAACTACTTGTAAAGTACTAATTATCCGGATTAAATACTAAAACTTAGTTTGCGCGTCTTGTTTTTCGTTCCACGCAGTAATTTTACCGGCGTGCCGACGGAAATTAATTTTACATCAGCACCGCCTGGGGTGAGGCGCAACTAATTATAAGACTCATCGGTTTACCTCAGAGTGTTCAGACAACGGCTACGCAAGCTTCTAAAGGTTATCGTAGTGCGTGAATTGAGTGAACGAATATTTTGCGCACTCGCCACTCACACGTAGTTTACTGTGCGCGCATCCAGTTCATTCCATTTTTTGTTATGGTTTTAACGGGTTAGTAGTTCGTTTCAAAGCAAGTAAGCTATGTTTAGCAGTTTTATTTATATAGTGGATTTAAAAAAAGGTCTACAGATCAATACTATAAATCTACTTTTATTCTTTACGAGGATTGATTAAGCTACTGCTTCAGGGTCATTCTGAATATTTGGCACTACCTTGCAATATAACCCTGTATAGGTACAGAAAGAAAAATAAAGCGAGTTAAGAGCGATGCGCAAACAGTTCACAATAAGAAATGCGTGGGAGCAGCGAGCATGCAAAGGATTTGCCATATACGAGTAGAATTAAATTAGTTTGGAGATTCGAGACATGGAAATTTCGAGATGGAACCAGAACTGCTGTATACGATGAAGAACCCAGTGTTCCAAGAGGTACAAGACAATATTTTTACCTAGAAAAGTTCGTTTTTTAAATTGACCCGAATTGACTTTTAGTGTTACGCTTAATTAGTGCGCCACTTCACCAATCGAGTCGTCATAATGTTAGTGTCTATAAATAGATTAATTAATCAATTAATCTCACTCTCATAAACTTGGCAGCTGTATTTTTCTTCTCTATCCGAACTTTTTGTGAGCCATTGACACAAATCAATTTCTAAAGAAGCAGACAGGTACTTGTAGAAAACCAATTAAGTGCTGTTGAAGGACTCAGAAACGTAGAAAATCGTGGATGGGAACAGGTCTGACACTTCGTTGAGACATCATATTAAAAAGTAAGGACATTCTATACTCTTTATTGTATTAAAATTTTAAGGCACCATTTTTATGACCAAGTATGGCTACCAAAGCAATCTGAAGTTGCTAACTAGGTTTACTTGTAACATTAAACTCGCTTTAATTTTACAAGATTATTCGTGATTAATTTGGTAAATTACGACTCTACATGCAGAGTATTTATTTATTATAATTTTAACATATTGTTATTCATGGATTCAGTGAGCAAGTTGGTAAGCAATCTATCTACTTATAGATTAAGATCTTAAACACGACCTCAAAGATAAGAGCTTATAAGGTATTTGCTTCTAGTTTGGACAATATTTTTACGAAATAAATACCTTAATAGTTGAACATTAAAAGCATTTATATGAAATATCTAAAATTGGTATTCAATCGTCAAGAATTTTAGACAATTTGACCTACTAAATCGTAGAAGCCTAATATTTATTCAGAACAGAAAAAAATAGCTTAGGCTTCTTACCTATTATAATTGTGTCCCAATGACATGTCTACCCGTGGCGATCGACAACAGAAAGCGTGTCTTCAATCTGACTTAACGCCGCTCAAAAACCGGATTTAATACAAGTAAGTTGTAGAATATTTTAAAATACATAAATGTGTTCATAATACAGTTCACTTAGTAGAAAAACAGCACGAATTATCAAAGCTCCGAAAACGATCACAGCCACATAGCGAAATAAACAAAGCTATATTCAAAACCGTAATGTGTTCACTCGAAATAGGTATAACATTTACATATCTGTCGGGTAATGAAATCTGAGCCGGGATATGGCACAGACGGAACTCGGATTATTGAGGCGACACGTCAAACTCCCTCAACGCGGAGTATTATTTACTTTGAGATGTATCTCAGCGTGTGTCGTGTAACTTTTGTGCTCAAAATTAAGTCGATGTCAAACAGAGGGCTAAAGCGAAGCGATATCGAGGCGAGTGATTTTAATATCCATGTCGCGCGCATTATGACAGATTGTTTGTTATTTCTATGCAACTTGTCAATGGATATTACACCGCAGCATTAAAACTGGCATTTAGATATATTTTTTTCTCATTTCGTAATAAAGGCTATGATAAGTGCGAAAAGGTGATTCTGAATTATGATTTAGGAAGTCAATCATTAAGCAGTGACGTGCAATAAATAATTAACCAAAACCAGATTACCAAAGAGACTCTAACTAGAGTTCTAACTGCAGCTGAATGTGGTCACTTTGGTGACCCTACGTATAAATAGGTATTTTTTATTCATCAATTACCTAAGAGCTGATTCAAAAATACAGCTAGTCTAAACAAAATCGTAATAACAAATAACCAGTTAGTTATCAAAAGTAAACGTTACATCTCATTAATTTTAACGTTGAACTCTTAAGGTTTTTGTAGGTTGTAAGTATATAATTTTTGTAAATTAATATTAATTAGTAAAAGTAAACCATTATTTTCATGTCAAAGTGAACGGTAGAGATTGGATTGGATTTGTATTTTGCCGTGCTCAACTCGTAATAAATAGCGAATATTTAATACGTTCCAGTAGGAAGGTGGAGCTACAATGAACGAGTTTGGAATATTCCAGAGTACACTGCAACGGAATGCGTGGGGTGGAGCCTGTTTCCGCTAGCACTGGTCGAATGACGGGCCGAGTTCTTTTTTTCGGACGGATGTTTAAAGTTCACATAAACTGCATGCGGTTTGTTTGTTCAGAATGAATATAGCAAGGAAAATATTCATAAATAAATTATTCCTGTCTTTACAAACTGAATAAAATCTTAGTACATGAATTCTGTTGCACTTTCGAAACAATGAAAATATTTTCGATAAGCCCTATTTTTACACGGCTAGTTTTTACTGTTCATAATTTGTCTGAGGTATGACGTACAAGTAAATAAGTTAGATTTTGTTGTTGCAATTACATGCGAGTAAAGATAATATAGTTTATATCTCTCGTAAGGTCAACCACCTCAGATGGCAATGGAACCTACTTTAGTGGATAGTAAAGAGACTTATGGGTTATTTATCTCACAAAAGAAAATTGGTCTTGCTGACTTTGATGCACCCTATACAATGTGTCGAATTCGGTTATAAAGCTTAAGCACAAGCTCGGGTCGCGCACAAATATTTGCGCGGGTCCATTGTTATGCAATTGTTATCTTTTTTTCCGAGCATACAGGTTATTTCGATTCTTACCAAAATTATTAATACAGGGTGGTCCAGGCCAGGTGGATATATATATTTTTTAAGGTAGTCGGCTTAGGGACCTATTTTTACCCGCCAGGAAAAAAAACGCTTGTCAGCCACTAACAAGATATGTTTTTTTTTATTCTAGAAATATCACCAATTTTTAATGTATTATTTACTTTAGGTGCTTAGTTAGAGACATTGCACTCTCTCAGAATAAAAAATAGACATTGCGCTCTCTCAGAAAAAGTAGAAATATTTCTAAAATTAAAAAAAATATCTTGTAAGCGGATTTTTTCCTGGCGGGTACAAATATCCATCCATCCAGGTAGGTGTATATTCATCTGGCCTGGACCACCCTGAATATCATTCATTTTCTGTCTATAGTACGGCGGCTAATTTTACTTTACAGTTTGCAATATTCATCTCAAATGTTGATCGATTCTTCCTCGTCCGTTATCTGTAAATGGGAACGTGCCCTAAGGCGAACAGTTTCAAATTAGAACATACTTTGTAGTAAATTTCGCGGAACAAGCACTGCACGTTCGTGTTGAAGGAACTAGCGACTTTCGTGATTTCGTCCGGAAACCCTTGTTAAAGTTTCCCATTGGCTTATTACAGAAAAATCTAGCTTATATGGTGGTAACTACGTGAGGTCACAAGCTTTTTATCACGTGTTATGAGTTTTGCTCATAAATCCGTCTTAAGATTATACGAAATTTGTTCTAAGTTTAAGTTCGTCTTTAATTTAAAATCAAATGAAGTACCCTTTAAGGATCCTTTATGTTCAAGAATATTAAAAAAACTACTTCTTTATGGCCCCTTTTTGTGTCTCCATACAAACGTATACTCCACTTCCATGACAATGTAAATATAAATAAATATTGGACAACATCACATACATTGCTCTAATCCTAAGGTAAGTAGTTAAAGCACTTGTGTTATATAAATCAGAAACAACGACGGCACCACAACACCCAGACCCAAGACAATATAGAAAAGTTCGTTTTCTACATTGACCCGACCAGAAACCCGGAACCTCAGAGATGGCGGTGCCATACACAGTCCTTCATACACACGCTCGTCTCTCGGCTAGGGAGGTCAAAACATGAAATGTATGCATCAGTGTTTTTTACATGATTTCGATGCGATTCCCATAGTCAATTTGATGTTATTTGTATTGATAAACAATGCCCTCTCCTTAAATTTGGCTACTGTTCAAAACTACAGACTGTTTAAGAAGCATGATGAAATCATGAAACAAAAATTTCCCACTCCGACACAATTTCCCATCCTTTAATTGTGTGGCAGAATCCAAAATAATACAACTTCCTACCAACCCCCCTGTTTCCCTCGACCTTTCCCATTATTATCACTTGTGGCAGGTAATATTTTTTATATGTTCAAAATCATATTCTATATGTGTGCAAAATTTCACCCATACCCGTTCAGCCACAACAAACTTTCGCATTTATAATTTTAGTGGAATTTTCCGTTGACCTAGATAGAACTATGCTTGGCAATTAATGCGAAAAAATCTGAAAACTATACATTCGTTATTAATCATAAAAAACAATTTTGCGAAAACCTCGGTGGGCAAGTCCGACTCACACTTGTCCGGTTTTTTGAATATGGAATGATTCGTTTATAACCAAAACCTTTACCATTTCAAATTTAAATAAATATAAAATGTTATTTAAATCAAAAGCACTAAGGAGTTTTGATATCAACTTTGAAGCAAATCACCCCCAAAATCACTTTTTACCCCGTTTTAACCCCGTTAGGGGTTGAATTTCAATAATATACGAAACACGTCTTCCATCAATTCCGTTAAAGAATGTTAATGCAAAATTTTATGTAATTTGGACTAAGGAATCACGTTGTCTCTTACAAACTCTTTGATTATAAACATGTCTAGGTAGAGTGTGGTGCTGCAATTGACACCGAAAGAACAGGCCTGAACTCTTAAAACAATCTTAAATCTGTCAAATCTTGTTAATTCTGTCAAATTACGACGTAATGACATACGAAATTGACAGATTTGAGATTGTTTTAAGAGTTCATGGTTACCCCGCAGATTTTTGTGAGTAACAACTATGGTAACAATTATGGATTGCTATGGTAACAAGCGCGCCACTGAGCAGGCGAAACAAACTTTTGCGCCAACAGTTGGCGTATATATTTTTTGACGTTTATGACATTCGAACAGGGAATTTAGACATGTATATAATCAAAGTACAAACTTTGGCTCCTTTTTCACCCCCTTAGGGATAGAATTTCGGAAAATCCTTTCTTGGATGCCTAATTGCCTACGTCATACAAAGAACACACCCTCCAAGTTTCAGGTCTCTACGATCAGCGGCTTAGGCTGTGCGTTGATGCGTCAGTCATTCAGGACAAAGTTTTTTTATGTATAGATATTATTAAAGTGGCTTTTATTGATTTCACAGTATAAGTTCAGTTTTGCAAAATCTTAATTCCAATTTTTAATTTTTTTTACTATCGTGCTAATAGAAAGTCGTCTATCATCATTAGAATTAAACTCTGCTTACCTATACAAATGTGTTTTATTTTATGAACGTACCTACCATAATATTGAGAATCTTTGCAAAGTTTACCGGCATTTTCAGGTCTTATGTACTTCACACTCATTCCAGCATCTTCACTTAATTGGGTTAGAAAGACGCATAAAACATAAAAATCTAATCTGCGTTGACGTTGTTCGCAATTTCATGCAAATCACACCCAGGAATACATTTCGACAAATAAAAGTTAGTATTTTAGTGTGAATCTGGCCTTAGACTTTCATGAAAAGGTAGCGTAAACAAAATATTAGTATTCAGGTGATAGGAAGGGAGACGTAAGACATTAACCTTTAAAAAGGGGTCAATGCGTGAAGTTGTCTCCCCTTATAACTTATTCTGGTCGAAGATTTGTTGGAGACCTGTTTGGGGTGCAAAATACAAACTTTGAATATTGATGACGAGCTCATTATGGACACAATCAAACTTGACTAATGAGTATTAAATGGTGGTAAAGTTTGTTTGAAGGTACTTTCAAATATTAGTGATTTAAAATTCAAATTTTAAAATAATTTCACAATGATTTTATTTTGGCATTGAATAGGCTACAACTAAGCAAGTAATACGAGGTCTGCCATTTCGAATCCCAACGAAAACTTCTTAAGAAGATCTTAGAGTATCAGCTACTTGCACAATATGACTAGTTGGTAACGATCTGTTCTTTCACTGTTCTTCGCTCCTCTCGACTATCACTCTGAGACTGCTTTAGTACAACCACCTCCACAGTCATTATGCTCGACAATTTACTTACCAACGTCTTCGACTTTCATTCTTAAAGAAAAGACACACTAAATTATTAAAAACTAAACTGTGTTCATAAAAAGGAAGCTCGTTAATTAATATTTTTATCTTTAAATTTGACAGCTTAACTAGTCAGGTTATACAATCATAAGGTAGCACAGTGTTTTTTTACCCGAAAAAGTGACATGCTCTTTTTATCAGTACTATCAAAAGTTTAACTCATTAATAATGTAAGACTAAAACACCCAGGCGATAATTGGCCATAGTTTTTTTTTTAAAACATTTAAAAAGTTGACCTTGTACTGGTTCAAACTACAATTTTATTATTATTTCAATAAAAGAACACACTTAGCTTCTCTCAGCATTGCAGGTAGGTACGTTAGTGTATGGTGAACATTATTGCATACATAGTTATTTAAAAGTAGTTACAAAAACGTCAATATAATTTATTTTAGAATTTGACAAACTATTATTTTTCTCCTTTCCTACGCGGAAGTAGAATCTCTGCATAGGTCAGATAAATTTCATAAAACAAGCTCTATCACCCATAATTTTTCTCAATTCCGACTCCGCCGTAATTTTGAGAAACATTACTTTAAAAGTAAAGGTCAATTCCAATTTAGGGTTGTTACAGTAAGGTCGAAATTATTTTTATTTTAGTTTTTTATCGTGTCCAGTTTAATCGGAGATCTCTCTGGAGATCAATCTCCCATTGATCTTTGAGGCCTTTGTTCAGCAGTCAAATCAAAGTCAAAGTTATTTATTCAGTATATAGGCCCTCTTCCGGGCACTTACACGTCCGAAAATATAACTTAGCTCTGCCAGCGCTTCGGGACTACATATCTGCTGGTGATGAGCAGAAGCTACGCAACAAACTTAGTCCCTTTTGTCAGCCTGATTTTATTACAGGAAATACAATTACAAGATAATGTAAGTGTGAGCTAGGCAGATTATTAAGTCCATGCACTCCTGTCGTTCAAGTAATCTTAAACTTTGTAACATCCTTTTTCCATAAGGATTTTCAATACGTGGTTTTTGAACCAATACACTGATTAAATATAAAAGCAAGATGTGTTGCTTTACTATCAATTATATGGTGGATTATATTATTTGAAATACCTCTTTTTTCATATTTAGCTGTCTAAAAGTTTTAACAATAATGTCGGGATTTATATGACTGAAATTTAGAATAGAACTGCATTCATTGGCATTTGATTTCAAAAAGTGGATGATGATGATTTGGCCTAATTTTATGTTTAATTTGTCTTTGGTAGGTTGTCAGATAAATTATTATCAGTACTTAAGAAAACTGTTTCCTCATTATCTTCTAAGATAAATGAAGACTCTTGATCGTCTGAAGTAATATTTTCGTCTACAGCATTTATTTTTGTATAGTCGTTAAACGGCTTAAGCAAATTTACCACAGTAATTGGCAGTGGGAGTCGCTTTAAAAATCTTTGACGGCGATTGACACGAAGCATTGCGATAACAGGATCCGAGGACTCTAACGCTCGATGAAATAGATCGATCATCGTTTTTTTCGATCCGTTTTATGGCAATGACGCTCTCGGTCACTGCGCCTTGTTCCGCGATTCAGCGGCCTGCTCAGAGAGCATTCCTATCGGAACAGAATTGGCCTCGATAATCTCATGACCATGCAACAAAATTTTATGGATAGTAACCGTCATGCCCCTCTAGCTTTAAGTTCGCCGGTCGAGGCCCGGAAGGACATCCCCCAGCAGGTTGGGTAAGCCCCTGCTGAGGCAACGTGGCGCCATGGGTCTGTAACGGCTCCATAGTGCCTCACCCCCGTTCCTCCAGGTTGCGTGTATTAGCACGAGGTTTAGCTAAAGCCTAACGAGGGTGGACCCCTTCCCGTTCTACACACAACCTTTTATCGAAAAAATACCTTATTTGAACGCTGCTTAAAATAAATCAAAAGCTACAAATTCATACAATAAAAAATATTATACTGAGTCTAAAAGAGTATTAAATTATTATTAAATTTTTATTTCTTTAATTACGTAAGGTCAATTTTTGTGACAACCCTAACATTTTGAAGTAATTAATAAATTACTTCAAAATGTTAATTTTATGACATTTATCTGACCTAAGCAGAGATTCTAGTTTGGCGTAGAAAAAGAGGAAAATAATAGTTTCTTAAATTCTAAAATAAATTATAATATTGTCTTTTCTATAACTACTTTTAAATAACTATATGTGCGATAATGTTTGCCATAAACCAACTTATCTACCTGTAATACTAAGAAAAGCTAAGTGTGTACTTTTCTTGAAATAATAATAAAATTATAGTTTGACCCAGTGCAAGATCAACTTTTTAATATGTTTTTAAAAAAAAAAACTATGGTCAGTTATCACCTCACCTGGCTGTTTTAGTCTTACATTATTAATGAGTTAAACTTGTGATAGTACTGATAAAAACATGTCACTTTTTCGGATAAAAAAAAACACTGGGTTTGTGCAATATTTTCAGCGTCTGGTAACTGTCAAAAGCATTAACTGGTAGTAAACCAATATAATTTTAGCAAACAGCGTCCATATAGCCTTCTCATAAAACTCAATTCGTAAAGAAAATACTTGAAATACAATCACCCAGTCGACATTATAAATTAATATCCCAGGAACAACCAAATCCCGAATCGATCTCCTTTCTGCGTCGTAACAATAATACTTTAGAGGAAAATCTACTTCCTGAGTACATTCTACTGGGAACTTGGAATGGCGAGTGACTTTGTCAGCTGAATAATAAATGTTGGGGAAGTCGCCGTGCGCTTTTATTTCTGTTTTACTTGTCGCGGTGAACTCTAAACATACCTCAATCTGATGAACGGTCGGGGTTTTGGTACCGTCTTTCTCTCTGGCAAAATGTAATGTTTGAGTTTGAGTGCGAGATAAACCAATTTTTAATTGATTCAATAAGAAAATGTATAAAAACACGCGATAATTTGACCCAAATACGAGGGATTGACTACTTAAGACACAATCAAAAAACATTCATTTTGGACTTAGAGCAAATCATGTAGTAAAAAACAACCGAAAATGAGTTCAAAAGACTAAATTAAGAATTAAATCATCAAACAGGATAAACCTTACATACTTCACCCAATTGTTTCTTTTATACATTAACGATATTGTTGGTGTAACACCCCATAAATGCATTTCATTTGCAGACGATATCGCTATTTTAGTGTCTTCAGATACTACAATTTCGGTTCATGAAAACGACGTTAATAATACTCTCAATAAATTAATTGAATGGCTTGACATACATAATTTAAAAATAAATCTGACTAAAACTAATTACATACAATTCAACAAAAACAAAAATATTAATCTTGATATTCATTATAAAGACACCAAAATTGACGAAGTAAAACAAACTAAATTCCTAGGTTTAACTATAGAACAAGAAGTAAATTGGAAAACGCATATAGATAATATTTGTAACAGAGTCAATAAGTTTATTTATGCCTTAAAGCAGGTTAGATCTGTGACAAATTTAAAAACTGCGATTGCTACCTATCATGCATATGTTGGATCTATATTACGCTACGGTTTACTGATGTGGGGCAATGGCACTAATATAAATAGAGCTTTTATTGCCCAAAAAAAATGCATAAGAGCAATATGTGGTGTTTCTCCACGAACATCATGTCGTCCTCTATTTGCACAGTTGCAATTGCTAACATTGACGTCATTGTATATTTTTGAAACATGTGTATTTGTAATGCAAAATAAGCATCATTTTAAAAGGGCATGTGACATTTATCCACGAAACACAAGAAATCCAAATAGACTGGTAATACCAGAAACCCCAAAAACAATGCATTATAAAAAAAGCTGTATGACTATGAGTATAAAAATCTTCAATCATATACCTAATGAATTCAAGACATTGAATATAAATCAATTTAAAACAAAACTGAATAAGTGGCTAATCTCACATACCTTTTACGATTTAAAGGAGCTTTTTAAATAATTAATATTCATTTCAACATAATCATTATACGACTGATATCAGAATCTATGTACCTAATTCAATTTAATCCAATTTTTAGACCCAATTTTATATTTAATTTCAATTCAATTTTTTAATTTGCATGCCTCATGCTGGCTAAACATGCTTGGAACGCTCATTTTAAAACACCTCTGTATACCATGTTTAAGCAAATAAAGATTATTTTATTTATTTATTTTATTTCATTTTAATCATTAATTATTGAGATAACCTGATTTAATAGAAAACATACTTAATTATAACTTCACAACACAACATTAGTAGGTGTAGGCAATATACTGAAAATTTATTAGGAAATTTCGCAGCGTGTTAAACAACTAAGTAATGATTCATCTTCACACTGAAGGTTTGAACAGTAACACATTTTAGATACATTGAGAACTTAATAATGCGAAGACATCAAAGCCGTTATTAACACTGAATAGCATTGAGACCAGCGATAAAATGTCCTCATTTACCGAAAACATAGCACATCAGGAACAGCCATCTCCTTAGATGTATTAGATTGTAAATATAAATATACATTTTTTTAGGCAGAAGCACGTTTATTGCGTTCACTATCAATCAATGAAATGAAACTCTCATGAAGTTTTCTAAAGTATATCATGTGTATATAATTTAAATTAAGTATTTAAGCAAAAAAAAAAAATGTTTTTTTTAATGAAACATTACATATTTTTATTTCTAGTACAGTATAGTTCCTGCTCCGTACTACAAAACAAGAGATCGCGGGTTCAAATCCCGCTAGGGGCAACAGTTTGTGTGATGAGGTTAAAAATTCGTACCTAGGCATAGATGTCATAATATATGTAAAAAAAAAGTCTATTGAAACTTGTGTAACATACGATCGTAAAAAAAACAAACTTTGATTGGTTTGGGGTTAGATTTTCGGTGTGATTGATAGGACAATAATAAAAAATATGAATTATTTAAAAATTTGGTGCTAGATCAGAGTGCTTAAAAAAGTGTGTGTGAATGATTTAAAAAAGAATACATTATTTATATTATTATTTTATTAGCTAAGTTACGTGTATTTTGTATTTGTTGTAGAAACCTGGTGCTATTATTTTGGCATTTCCAACGATCCACACATAACAATGTTACACACATGAGTTGGAATACAAAAGCCGATGCTTGCTTTACGAGTACATTCTGACAATACCAATTTTAGAGCCTCGTCGACTTGCAATAGTTACCGGCATTGTTCAGATTTTACGATGTTGTCGGCATTAGGTGAGCGAGATCCTTATTATGTCCCTGTTCTTCTAATGATGTCAGGTGATAAAATTGAAAAATAAAGACGTTTTCAAAAAAAACAATATGAACCCTTCTTTTTGCAGTTTAAGCATTTTAATAACGATATGAATTTGTTAACTTCAAACTAAAATATGTAGTTTGGCCTTGGAACAAAAACGTCTTTTTTCAAAGGTCTGTGTAAGAAACCGTCGTAATACAAACCAGCTAATGGTTTGAACTGCCCAGAGTTTCCGTAAAGTGTGTCAGAAGAAAAGTTTTTCCATCTTTCATCTCTAACTGGTGGTAAGTGTGTATCCTTTTCGTAAAGATTAGTAGTGAGCATCAGATTATTTATAAAGTTATTATCATAAAAAGCAGCAGAATAGGGTCTACCTCGTTCTGTAGGTACATGACGTTGAATTTCAATTATTTGCGTACTGTTTTCAGTAACTGTGAAATTTTGCCATCTTTTGTCATCTACTGGAGGCAAACCTGACGCTTCATCGGTTTCAGTTGTAAGTTGTAGTGAAGTAACAAATTCATTGTTATACATAGCAGTTGGATATCCATATACAGGACTTTCAGTAGTATTATATACTGTTGTATTATTTGATACTTCAGTAAAATTTGACTGTATCGATACCTCTGTGACGTCTTGTGCTTGAAGAGTTGAAATTTCTGTTGTAATGTTGTCATTCACTGTTGTATTTATATTCATTGTATTATCAGCTTGTCTCAAAGAATCTTTAAGATCACCGGGTACATTTTCATTACCTTTTAATTCTAGAGAATCTCTATTTATTGATTGTTCAGTTACTTCGATTTTTTCGTATTCCTTGCTTATATCTGTAGAATTATTTGATACAAGTTTGGCTGGTAGAGTCGTTTGAATGTTATCTTTATTTTCTGGGAATTTATCGTAATATTTTTTTAGAATACTCACGCTTTGGTGTTGGTTAATAGTTGGTAACACTATAACTGGCAGAATTGGAGGCAATTGAAACGCATGATCGTATCCGATTTTATATCCATGTAGATAACCCAATAAAGCAAACAAATGGCTGTCTTTTTTGCTGAGAGCTTTACTTTCACCTAAAACAAATAATACACATTTTAATCGTTAACTAAAACTTCTGTAAACACACCTCACAAAATAAACAACTAATTACCGATGTTTGTAAAAAAAAGTTGTAGCAAAACCAGAACTAAACGTCTATTCACGAACATTTTGCGGGAGTAACTGGATAATATGTAATATTTTTATCACGCTTTGCAAATTCAGGGCAAAGTAAAAGTAAAATTTTCACATAAAATTTGCTTCTACATATTAATTGTGTATGAACAGAAAAGCATTATTAGCATGTAATTGTCATACAGATATTGCTTTTGCGTATGAATATAAGCACCTGTAAATATTTTGTTTACTCTATATTTAACAATCATAAAGGTAATAAATACTCTAAGCGTAGCATTTGTCTGAAATTTCCGTTAATTTTCAAAAAGTTTGTGTTATTGCAAAACCAGTAATTTCTTGCTTATGTAAATTATCCTATTTTCATTAAATTTACTGTTTGTACTCCTCTTTGCGTTTACTGAGTGAAGTGAAATCGAAAATAAACACGAGGCATATCAAAATGCGGGCTTGTCGTGCATAATCACTATTGTTCTTTTAAAATTTCGCTTTTCTTATCTTGTACATGACTGTACCTATTCTCTTGCAATATTTCGTTCATTTTGTGTACTATAAATAAACAGTATTTTTTTATTAAATCATGATTGAGCATATCCTACATGATGTAATTAAAAAAAGTCGTTTTTTTTAGAAATTAACAAAACTGAAATCTAAACAACGACCTGACACCTACATACCTAATCATATGTCAATTATTTAGGTATACATTAAGGCGAAACCAGGTTCTGAACAATAATGTTCTTTAAATAATAAGTAACATCTGTCATTTTACACCGTAGCTCATAAAATAAATACAGGGCGGTAACCACGAACTCTTAAAACAATCTCAAATCTGTCAAACATTATCATTTCTGACAAATTATGTATGAAATGACGTACCAAAATTGACAGATTTGACAACTTTGAGATTGTTTTAAGAGGTAATGGTTACCCCGCAGGAACGAAAACAAAAATCGTAAGCAAATTTAAAATATCCATTATTATGATATTCCAAAGACAAGGTTTCTTTTATTTCATCGTCGCTTCCACTGAAGAAAATATCTTTTGATCCAAATAATATTCAAAGCATAAGGAAGACAGTAATATGAATGACAGGTAAAACAAACCCGTGTTTGGTTTTTCCTGGATGTGTACATTATATCTCTATGCAAAACATGATAAGACACTTTCTTCCAATAATCGTAAAAGAATTTTGATGCAAACAGTTAAATTGTATCAGATAGGCGTGGTATTAAACGAAATTTGGAATTATATTATTGTCACATAAATTTTGATGAGTCAGTTATTGATTGACACAATAAAATACTCCAAACCACAAATTATGTTCATATCCTTGTATAGGTACTTTGTCCGAAAATCATTACCCATAACACGTTTGCTATAAACTTCACTAACCATAATGTTTAAAAATTCGAAATTAGGTGTTATATAAATCTTTAGTACTAAAACTATTCTGTTTTAATATTGAGTAGGTACTATAATAGTTGAATCTACTAATTTTACATGAAATAAAGTCACATGTCCTAAGTATTGTATTATACATATAATGTTTATTATTCCGAATGTTCATTTATGTATAAAATATTTGTTAGTCCTAAAACCATAGCTAAAAATTAGGTTTTTAGTGTCAGAAACGAATCGCCGTAAATCCGACTCCAAGCAGTCTTGTCTGCCCTACCCCTAGAGTGTAATTTTAAATCGCGTAGGCGCTGAGGGGCGAGGCGGCCCGCGGGCTGAGGAGCAGGAGGCTGAGAGCGAGCCGGCAAAGCCGGCCAGCAAGCCGAAGCTGCGGTGGTGAGCGAAAGCCGTCTGCGACGATTAGCACGTGTGGGACCGCCGGGACCCGCAGCGCCGGAGCCGTGACAGAAGCCTTGCATGCTGATTGCTTGCCAGCATGCATGGTGCATGATGCTTGCTTGCATGCATGTTGCATGCTGCTTGCTTGCATGCATGCTGATTGCTTGCTTACATGCTGCTTGCTTGCGTGCATGCTGCTTGCTTGCATGCATTTGCTTGCTTGCCTTTTGCATAACGTTTCTTTACATAACGTTTTAAAAACATTATTAGGATATAAATAAACATTGTAGGTATAATTTGGATGTAGAACTTAAAACTTTTATTGAAAAAAAAAATTATGTCTTTGGTATATATTATTGATAGTAATATTTATGACAAATAAATTTAGAGCATATTGTATTTAGGAATTTCAATTTTATTGCATGTAATATTATGTGATATTAAGTTCAGGCAAGTTATCATTCGGAAAAATGATGATTAGGACAAAAAAAAATTACTTTATATTATGAATAAAAAAGTTAGGAAACAAAATAGAGAACCCTTTGTATAGCAATTTTATTATAAATTCGGACAGTTTGTGTTTTTTTTTAAATCACTTAATTGTTAATAAGGCACATTAGCCATTTCTTATTAGTTTAAACGCAAAAAATATGTGCATCATGTCTAAAATCTTTCTTGGCTTAAGAATCTCAGTAAATAATTTCTTCTCATCTAATACGAGTACAAATTATATATATATACCATACATACATTTACAAATTGAAAATCTAGCTCATTTCTTGAAATTGTATTATTTCAAAATTCCACGACGTTATTTATAAAATATCTTAGCCTGTTATTATGATACAAAATGTGGCATATTCGAAGTGAGGGGTGCCGAGTCGACAGGACGTATCATCTATCGTCGCTTGATGACTTCAGCAGTGTCACGTTTACGCTGGATGCGTTAATTAAATTTGTTCGTCTTTATGTTAATAATAAATACATTAAAAATTTTGAAAAAGAGAAAACTAAAGCTATCTGAATCTTTAAAAAATGAATAATTGTATTATACAAAAATAGTAATTACCAACCATAAAATGTTTAGTTGTAAACTAAACTAAGGCTACAAACTACCTATCAATTCAGCTTACTTTTAAGCTCGATAATAAGAACCTTTAGCGGTTGAAGTACCTAAGTATGATGATAAAACATTTTTCGGTTCGGTGTGTCTTGTTTGGCATTAGTATCCGAATTTAAAGAATGTTATTTTACCTCATTCAATTTTAACGAAGTTTAATCAATAATATAATTTTATTAAGTTGTATTCCTTAATTTTACAAGAGTATAAACATCAAAAGTAGAGATTCCAACAAAAAATAGTTCCAGTGACAAACCTAAAAGCAAGCTACTTGCCGAATTGACCACTCAATCCTGTTGTGTATTTCGTAGATGATTTTTAATAGATAAATGCGAACCCATCATTATTTATTAAGGTAATTTGTTTCATTTTTCAATTCTTGGAAACACCTGTGTCTTATTTTTCAGCATTTTATCTCTGAAAATTCCAAAGCGGCTTTCTTTACTTTAACTTATTTCTCTCAATTTAAATGCAGATTTTAGTAAAATTAGTTTCTTAACTCTTAAAAGCACGGGCAAATCTCGGGTGCGTTTCCATGTACGAGTATTCTAAAGCAAGGAAGAAAGGCGTACCACAGAACTAACGCATCGCAGCATCCGTCTTCTACTATACAAATCTGGCATTATGCAAGTAATTTCTGAGCAAAATTTGTGAAGAATTGTTATTTACTTAGTCTTTTTTCTGCTCTAATAAAATAGCATTCATTTAATCATCCTCATCACCGGCATTGTCAGAGAAGAACATTGCTAAACATTTCAAGATAATAATAAAAAATAATAAATGCTTGTTCGTTTTGACCTAATTGATAAATACCTAAAGTTAACATAATTAATAAATATACAATATTTCTTTTAATAATCTACTTTATCAACTTCAAGGGCAATTTTTATAATTTCACTTGTTACATCATAGTAATTGTTTTTTTACTATGGAACTTACTGGTGCTTATTGATAGTTAATGCAGTTGATTAGCACTTACCTATATGATTTACGAGTAATATGTTGCTTGATAACACCTTGTAATTAACACAAATTTATCGCTAAAATAGTATTGATTTGTTCACACATATACAAACAAGGTGCGTAATTTTGATTATTTAAGAGGCATATTACAAAATTTTGACAGTTATACGGTTTGTTTGGTGATTACTGGTCATTTAAAAGATAAATCGAAAATCGGAAGCCGCTACGTACTATAAAAAAGTAAAACCTACAAGTATCAATTAGTATTTTTTAATAAAATCATCATAACCCATTGGGACAAAGCAGTCCCAGGAGGAGCAGGGGAAAGTCATTTCCCTATTTTTTGCACGTTCCTATAAATGTATACCTACCGCTTTTGCAGTTATGTTACAGTTATATTACAAATAGACAGACTAAACAAAAACTTAATATTAATTATAATAATATAAATATAGAAGAAGTTGACAACACAACATTTTTGGGGATTATAAATAGATGATTATTGTGATTGGAAACTACAAATTGGAGCCTTAGGGGTAAAATAACTCGCTACGTGTTTGTTTTGAGAAGACTGCGTCACAAGTCTACCTTGCAAACTTGTCTTACAGCATATCATGGAAATATTGGCTCAATTCTGAAGTATGGATTTTTGGTTTGGGGAAATTCCACTGACTTAAATTTTCTGTTTCAAGCGCAAAAAAGTGCATAAGGACAATTTGTGGTATGTCACCTCATCAGTCTTGTGAACCTGTATTTAGAAGTTTACAAATATTGCCATTACCTTGTATGTACATCCTTGAAGTAGCTGTATTTGTCAAAAATAATATAATGTTGTTCAAAAAGCGAAAGGACGATCATAGCTTAAGGCTCAGAGATCCAAATAAATTAGTGTATATTTTTTTACCAAAACTACAACATGATCATAAACAATGTGATGCTATGTGTGTTAAGATTAACAATGCACTTCCAAATGACATTAAACAGTTACCAAATATATGTATTGTAAATGGCTTAGTCATAAGAATTTTTATAAAGTCAGTGTCTTTTTAAATAAATTAATAAATTTGATATCCTAAAATATTAGCTTGACATATTATTTGACATTTGGTACTTCAATTTGATTTGTTTTTCGCAATAAATTATAAAATTATTTGACATCCAATTGACTTGACATTTGATATTTTTTAATTTGATTTGTTTAATTATTCGCAATTACTTATAAATATTTGCATGCCATGTAAAAAGGTAAAACGTGAGTACTGTTATAATAATGTTAACACCTGTGTCACACCATGTTTTTCGCAAATAAATTATTTCATTTCATTTCATATGACTTATTAATATGTTCGACTTTCGTCATTTTGCAGTTCGTAGCGGCCTCCGATTTTCGATTTATCTTTTCAATAACCAGTAATCATCAAAAAAACCTTTATTATATATATTATATTAAAATATATAATATTTTCAATCTTTGCTATATAAGGTTGTTAGTCCTCCAAATAGTAAATACCAGGGAGGCGTACTACGAAATAGTTTCGGATGTATTAACCTATCAAATTAAAGCAGCCATTTACTTGTATCAAACCTTGGACAACGAGTGAAACATTGAAAATGGTCGTGTTTTTTAAACGGCTTATTGAGTTAGTAATAACTTGTCAAAGGATTGATACAAGTGACTATCAAGTATTTTAATTAAAATTTGTTAGCTTTATAAATCCCAACGAACAATACATTTTCATAGAAGGCCCCTTCAGGTCGATCTGGGGTTGCGTTTTTGAGATTATGATAGTCATCACGTGAGAACCTCTATCTCCTTTCACGGCGTTTGGTTACAATTTTACCTCATTTAAAAAGTAAGTAAATTAAGCATACGGAACGTATCTCACTGCAGAGCTCAGGCCTCATTTTAACTATGAGGTGGTTAAAGTCATAGTCCAATATGCAAGCCAAGTGTGGATTGATGGAGGGGTGTTGTAAGGCAGCGACTTGCTGTCAGATGTAAGCAAGCCACCATAGGGCCTTTGTCAAACTTAACGACTTTTTTAAATTTGTTGGGAGCAACTTTTAACGTGCTTACCGACGCACATAGATGATTATTATAAATTGCAATAAATAAGGTCAAAATGGTCACAAAAACTACAGAGTTTAAGCAATTTTTGTAATCAATACCAAAACTTTGGTAAACAATACTAAAAAAACCCAGCTAGAAGCAACATATTTTTTGGATTCTCTTAAGAATGTACAACCTAAATAATGAGGAACTCCATAGCCGAGATGCGAGCATGTCGGACTTGGCGACGCCATCTCTGAGGTCTGAGGGTTCGATTCCCGCTCGGGTTAATGTAGAAAACGAGCTTCTCTATATTGTCTCGGTTCTAGGTGCTGTGGTACCGTCGCTGTTTCTGATTTCCATAACACAAGACGTGCTTTAGCTATTTACCTAAAGATCAGAGCAATGTATGTGATGTTGTCCAATGTTTATTTTTTATAAGCTGACCCGGAGAACTTCACCTTCGCACCTGTTTGAAGGTAAGAACAGTTTGTATGGGAAAATAAAATTGTCATTTTTAGTATTTTCATCCCAATTTTTCCATACTTTCTCACCGTTTAACCTTCCCTGGACTTCCACGAATTTTCAAGATAAAAATATACCAAATCAGTTTGGCCGTTTTCGAGTTTTAGCGAGATTAACAAACAGCCATTCATATTTATTATTTAGATTTATTATTATTGATCATTTAAACGTAACTTAACTTTTATAAGATTAATAAACCCGTATTAAACATGACACACATAAACACACTAAAACGAAAAGCGTAATATTCCTAACAGCGCCAATTTGGCTCTACCATACATCCGAAATTATGGCGTATTGTAAATGGCTAATGTTATTCGACCATTACCCACAATGCGACAGTGCATTTTGGATGCATGTCCAATTTAACCCAATATTCTAACTTCCTCCGTTTATTACTAACGTGAGGCAAAGAGGAGTAACTTCTGCCTTATAACTACATAAGTTTATGAGCAGTACTGTGAATGTTCCAGTAAGTTTGTTAAGTAATAGCCTAATAATGCCCTAGCGATGATAACGGACCGTCATTACTAACTCAGTTTGTACTGATGGGTAACCATTACTATCTCCAACACTACGGTTACTACGGTACGGTACGGTTGATACTATTTTTGATATAAAAATAAATAAAATAACATAAAAAAATATGTAATATTTATTGCACAGATTTAAAAAAAATCATACAATAGGTGGACTTAATGCCACGAGGCTTCCTCTATCAGTCGACCGTTAGGCTAAACAGATATGTTTTATAATAATACTCTGTCAAGAAAGTACCGGGAAAAGATAAATAATACACAAACTGTTAGTTATTAATCATAATTTATTTTATCACCTTTAAAGTATGCTCCTTCAGAAGCGACACACTTACGCCAACGAATAATCCAATCATCAAAACATTTTTTAAACGCTTTTTCCGGAATCGAGTTCAGTTCTCGCCGCGAATTCTCCTTTATGTCTTCTACCGAATGAAACCGGGTGCCACGAAGTGGTAATTTAAGTTTAGGAAAAATAAAGAAGTCGGCTGGAGCCATATCTGGTGAATAAGGTGGCTGCTCGATGGTAATTGTTAAGTTTTTGGTCAAAATTTCATTCACAATGATGACCTTGTGGGAAGGCGCCTTATCGTGGTGCAAAATCCAAGAATTTCATTCCACAAATCTGGCCTTTTTCGTCTAATTTGCTCTCTTAAACGCCGCATAACTCTTTAATAATATCGTTTGACCTTCTGGCAAGAATTCTGAGTGCACAGCATCGCGGCAGTCAAAAAAAACAGTCAATATGACTTTGACTTTCAATCGAGTTTGGAGCGGTTTCTTCGGTTTCGGTTCAGTTGGAAGGCGCCACTCCGAAGCTTGGTGACTAGTTTGCATATCAAACTCGTAAACCCACGTTTCGTCACCAGTAACAATGCGTTTCATGAATGTTGGGTCGGAATTGACTCGCTCTCGCATGTCCTCAGCGACTCTTTTGCGATTGAGTTTTTGGAGAAAATTCAGGTCTTTTGGGACTAGCCGTTGTTAGCGTGTAGCGGGAAGCCGCTGGATGCGGGTGGCACAGCACCGATCTTCGTGGAAATCTTTGGGGGAGGCCTATGTCCAGCAGTAGACGTCTTTCGGCTGATGGATGGATGGATGGATGGGACTAGCCGAGCGGCAACATGTTTCATACCCAATTGATTATTTAAAATGGTACAAATCGACTCGTTTGACACAGAAAGTTCGACGGCTAGCTCTCTCAAACTTGAATGAGGATTTTCAGTCACTATTTCCTTCACTTTTGCGATGTTATCTTCAGTACTGCTACTGATTTGCCTCGCTCTGGTAGGCCACGTCTGCACGTGGCCTACCAGAGCGAGGCAAATCTTCTATCACATCTCGACCGCTTTTGAACGCTTTGTTCCACTCTTAAACACGTGTTTTTGATAAGATCGAGCGACCATAAGCCTTCTGTAACATTTTTAGAGACTCCGAACACGAAATCCCATTGGCGATGCAAAATTTAAGACAAACTCTTTGTTCGATGTTTTTGTCCATTATGAAATTTGTAATACACACTAGATATGGTATAACTAAAAACAATACTGTATTTAATCTAATTATCAGATGAAACTCAAACTCCGCGCCAAAATGGAAAACAGTTGTGCCAATCTAACAATAACAAAAAAAATATAATTTAGAATTTGGAACCATAAACAAATCATCAATTCCTAAAACTTTTTTGACAGATGTTTTTGTAGCTGCTGTTTAACAAGTTAATCGCAACCTGAATATGTTGCATAACAGTAGTTTGTTAGTTCTCATTCAAACCAATTGATTAATTATTTAATTGCAATAGATTCTAACAATTACACCAATTTTAAACCTCAAATTAAGCACATATACATTTACCTACAGTGACTAGAAAAAGTGGCAGACGTACTTTAAATGACATTTATAAATTAAAAGTCGCAACTGCTGTTAAATTAAAACATTTAATAACACCGATTTATGAATTCTGACTGTTTGTTTATTTTCTAGTGTTCTCACAAATAATGAAAAATCTTTCATTTTACTAAAAGAACAATTGGATATGAATGAATCCAGATATCTTAAGAATAATCTATTGGAAAAGTTAAAATAATTTAAATCTACAAACTTATTGCGTGATTGTTGAAAATATCTGTAGTTCACCTTTAACATTGTGTTTAAATGAAAATGACGTGCAGATGAAAAGTTTTAACTTCTATTTTTCAACCATATTCAAAAAAGGAGAAGGTTCTCAATTAGACTGTTTTTTTTTTCTACGTTTATGTTTGTTACGCGATAACTCTGTCAATTATGAATCGATATCAAAATTTATTTTTTGTTTAAAATAGTATACATCCGAGGTGGTCCCATTTTCACCAAGTCAGAATGTGATGATGGGATCCCTGGGAAATCGAGGGCAAACGTCAACTTTTTTATGCTGATATTTGGGCCTGGGAATCATCATCTCATGTTGCTGAGCTGATGATAAAAGCCACAGAACTCCTTAACGGATAGAAGTTAGATGATAAAACTTTGATTTGTCGACAGAACGTAGTGCGCAGTATGTTGAGCAGACGTAGAGCTTACGAGGTACGAGACAGCCAATTTGTATTTACTAGGGTCCTAAACCAGCAAACCCAGTAACGAAAAAAAAGTTCCTTTCTTAAATTGACTTTCTATTGAACGTAAGACCTTATCCTATGGTTACGACCACCCGAATATCTTTTTAAACGACTTCTATAATGATAGATTCTTAGTGGTAACGTTTTTCGTTATGGTCTGAACACTTAAAATAAATTGTGAAATAAAATAAGTTTTATAAAGAAACAAAAAAACCGACTACAAAATTAAACTAAAGGGCGAAAAATAACATTGACTAAAACATACCAAATCAGTTCTTTTTGGAGTCGGTGCCAACCATTGAGAGTTAAAATGTGCTTATTCACACCGACTCCAAAAAGAACTGATTAGTAGGTATAATTTAGTCAATATTATTTTTGTCCCTTAATTCAACCACAAATAGCCATTCTGAGAAGATATTAAGTTAGCGATAGCTGGTCAAGGTACAGCACTAAGAACTAAGTTCCAAGTTGAGAGTGAAGCGGAGTTAGTTATGCACTTATGTCTGCAAGTTCCTTGGGAGGCTATATCAAAGATCTCAAGTTCGAGAGAGTTCTCTAGACTAGTTTATTTTAGTATTGCTAACTCCAAAAATATGAATCCACTTAGTAAAGTTCAATAACCTTTTCCTTTTGTGAGTGACTGAGTGGAGGCCTTTTTGACACATGCCCTGACTAATAATTTCTTGTTATGTATTATTTTTGTAATGTATTGTGTAAAATAAAGCATTTTTTATTTCTTACAATATTTTGGGATGTGTCTAAGTGTCGGGAAGAGGGCCTATACAAATTAAAGGAGGATCAAGTTAAAATCTAAACCGCGATAAAAAAAATCCTATATAAATAACCT
Organism: Anania fuscalis; assembly: GCA_950371115.1. NCBI lineage: Eukaryota > Metazoa > Arthropoda > Insecta > Lepidoptera > Crambidae > Anania > Anania fuscalis. The sequence goes on along the minus strand of OX493335.1, from coordinate 10,341,448 downwards.
CGATGATAATCTACAGAACAGCAAAAAAATGTTTTCATGACTTCGATGTTGTTGGTGTTGACCTCATAGTAAAAGTTGTTTGATCTGATGAACACATTCGTCTACTGGCTACTGTTCAAGACTACACCCTGTACCTATACTAAAATATATTAGTTTTATGAGTCAACATTATTATATCAAAGTGGATACATAAGTAGTTAGCTGTACAATCGCGCGGCTGGAGACCCTAAGGCCTTATTTACCTATCATTGTTCGCAATCGTTTAGACGTAACCGAGCGTTTTGCTAACGTTACCGCGCGATTATCGCTATGTCTGAACAAGGCCTAAGATGTCCTGACATCAGTATGTTTAGAATTTTGTGAATAGCTTATCAATTTACTAAAAAATAAAATAATTTAAAAATCGATATTCAACTCAATGTCCTACATTTGTGTTGCTTATTTCAGTATCAAATGACACTTAATAACAATATGATGGTTGTGGTATGTTGATGAGTTGTTGACTAGACTAGACTGAAAGGTGACCTTGGCGATATCTTAAGGGTCAAAAGGGTTATTTGAGTAATTAAATAGAAAATTAAAGGCGTTAAAATGTCTTGTAGTTTTACGCAAATAAAGTTCATTAAATACAATTTACTTAAAGATTTTGCTGTAATAAATAACGTATTTTCAAGCAAATGTATTAAAAATAAAGGCTTTTGTTGCTTTAGTAAACGATAAAAAATTAAACAAATTAATCTCAAAAACTAGGGCAACGAAAATTTAACGTAATACTGATTAAATTTTTAAACAAGACGTTAATAATAACCGAGCCCGTCTCCAGTCTTAATTTTACTCTTTTAATTTGCATTTTTTTCGTTCATTTAATATATTTAATCTTTTTTATTTTATAGAATATCCTAAGTGAAAAGCAACAATACAGAATAATGAACTGCGATTCTACTATGACTGCGAGGTCTATTTATGAGCAGACTGCAGAATTCAGATAGGAGAGCAAAGTTTAAATTATCGTTCATATACATACGGCGATGACTGGTAGGTCAGTGGTTGGAGTTTCGCCTCACATCCGAGGGTCCTGAGTTCAAATCCCAGCTCAAACTCCTTTCTATTTTTTGGAATCGGAAATATGGAATGTACTAGAATTATATTTGCTTGGCGGGGAGGAAGATCATAGTGAGAAGACCTACACATATACCTAGATAGATATGGATGTGTGGCCATGGTCCAAAGCGGTCTGATTCTATAACAAAGGGTGATGGGGTCTGACGGTCATCGCTACAAACAAATGTTATAAGTACCGGACAAGCAGTATCTAAAGGTACGGCATACCTTCCGGTTTTATAATATGTAGATCGTAGGATCAATTTACAATTAATACCTAAATACTATAATATTTAACCATTTATTATCTTAAGTTACTTGAATTTTGTACTACTGGGTCTACTTTACTTGTTTCTCATTTCCTAACTAATTGGTGGTGTCATCATTTATGCTCTCAAGTACAATCGTATTGCAATTTTATACAAAGTAATAAAATGCACCCTAAACACTTACATAACATATTACACGTCATGAGTGTTAGTTACACGTTTCAGGATATTGGCATACCTTCCCAAGGTGGACCCAAGGGGACTGATATTTGTATCCGTTGCTTGGTCCGTACCTGATCCCTAGACGGTGTTTTGCGGGTTGTTACAATTATTATCATATTTTGTTGGTGATATTGTGTTCAAATATTAGCAGAAATCTGCATAATAGTTTGATCATATTTCTTAGTATTGGTAAGTTTTGTTTTATTTGGATGGTTTTATAAAAATGCCTTAAGTATTACCATGAGGCATTTTCTGGTAGTTAACCGTTAGGCTAAACGTAAGTCACAAGATATAATAGTTATCAACTTATTACGTTTAAATATATGTATGAACTTTGAATAATAAGTATAGCATAAACGAGACACAGTAACCAATAACAATATCATCATTTCAGCCACAGGATATCCACTGCTGAACATAGGCCTCCCCCAGTGAATTCTGTCATCGGGGGGTTGTTGCCATACTCGCCGCGCAGTTTTTTTTTATTATTTCCTCGTCGTGCTACAGGATTTAGTCGCATCTTACGACACGCCTCCTGTTGGCAATAAGAATATCCATCCATCCATCAGCCGAAAGACGTCCACTGCTGGACATAGGCCTCCCCCAAGCATTTCCACGAAGATTGGTCCTGTGCCACCCGCATCCAGCGGCTTCCCGCGACCTTCACCAGATCGTCGGTCCACCTTGTGGGGGGCCTACCAACACTACGCCTTCCGGGCCGCGGCCGCCATTCAAGGACCTTCCTGCCCCAACGGCCATCAGTCCTGCGAGCAATGTGCCCCTCCCACTGCCACTTAAGCTTTGCGATTCTAAGAGCTACGTCGGTGACTTTGGTTCGCCTTCGGATCGTCTCATTTCTGATTCGATCGAGAAGGGAAACTCCGAGCATAGCTCTCTCCATCGCCCTTTGTGTGACCTTGAGCTTCCTTATGAGGCCCATCGTTAGCGGCCACGTCTCAGATCCGTATGTCATCACTGGCAACACACATTGATTCCATACCTTGGTCTTGAGGCATTGCGGTAGTGTTTGTGAGGAGAAGATATTACGTAGCTTCCCGAACGCTGCCCATGCGAGTTGGATTCGACGATTGATAAGAATATAACATAAACTAATTTCTAATGAATAAAGAAGTGATTTTGTTCGACCTCAATTCTAGTCAGTTAAAACTTTAACTCCAAAATTCCGATCGGTTGCAACTTTTGTAAATACCACAGCAATCTCCCTTTCGCTACCTTTTGTACATGTCCACATTTACATAAAGAGCCTGCCCGGTCCTCAGGGTCTCCTTCCCGGTTTCCCATTTTGTGCTTGAATGCGAGCGGCCTCGCTGCGAATCTGACGGAAACGGACTTTTATTCGGAACCACAAAAAGGGTTACTTTTTACGTCCATCTGTACAGTTTTGTTTAATTGGAAACTATTTTCTGCGGAATTCCGGCGGCTTTGAGACTCGTCCAGATTTCATTTGGGTTAAGTGAGTAGAAATATAAAGTAGGTTAAGCTATGTCCACAAATAAACGAGGTGGGTGGTTTTATGATTTCTTTTACTTTTATAATTTTATAATAATTTAGAATTATAGAATACAAGCAAAAACAAGCGAACCTTTTTGAAAGTAACCTTAGGATTATAACAGCATTAAATTGTAATTTTAATTCTGTTGTATAAATATAAATTAATAATTTCATGCACGTAATTTTGTCTTAGACAAGAACTCTGTCAATATTACTGAACCCAAATACAAAATCTGCTTTCTGTAATTAGGCATTTGTTTCATATCGATTCGTTAACATCAAAGAAGAATCTCTATTAATAAATAAGTTTGTTGATTTACTTACTACCTACGGCTATACGAATGATAGAGGTACATAAATACTATTGACTCGTATAAGTTATTTTATTTGATAATAATAATAAGTACCTATATTTTGTATGGATTTCCTAAAATTTGGTTGATCTAAATACGTTTTTAGGAAGCATTTTATACAGCTTAAATATTTATGAACGTTTGACAACTCTGCCCGTGGAAACGAGTCACAATTAAAATTATATTCTTACGCGGAATATAAAAGTCCACTTTGTGTTTGATGAGTTACTCAATCATAAATGAATGCTATGATAAATAAGATGCGCGTATGTATACAAGGTGTAATAAAAACCCTTTTCGAACTAAAAGGGAGTGATGCTTTTCTATGAAACCAACTTAAAAACTCAACGAAAATAAAACCCCTTGTATCCTCACAAACTTATACCAGCTGGTGGCGGTTTAGTATGGGAAGTATTTTTTTGGCGATTTCAAAGTTGATCCCATATTAGAAGTTATTATACCTATTTGAGCACCAGAATGAACACCATTTGGATCGAATAATGCAAAATGGTTTATCTTTGTCAACACAGAAAAGATAACATTATTACTCCATAATTATCTTTTAACAAAGCCGGTCAAGAGTGTTTCGTGTTACCGGTCACAATTTGTACGAAATTGTTCGTTTTACTTCTTGGTGAACGATTATTCGGTAGCTTATGAAGCTGTGTTAGTTTTATTATTAACCGACTTCAAAAAAAAGGAGGAGGTTCTCAATTCGTCTGTGTTGTTTTTTTTTTTTTTTTTTGTATGTTTGTTACGCGATTACGCCGTCAATTATGGATTGATTTCAAAATTTATTTTTTAGTTTGAAAGGGTATACTCCCGAGGTGGTCCCATTTACACCAAGTGAGATTCTGGCTTAAAAATTTGAAAGTTCTTTTCTTAATTTGACTTGTTATTTAACGCAAGACCTTATCCTATGGTTTCGACACCAAAATAGCCGCCGTTCTGGTTGGAGTGTAGGTAAACCCTTTTCTTAACTTAATAGTTTTTGTCGAAAAATTTTCCCTATATACCACCTTATTTTTATTATACCATTGGATGGGGGGTCCATAGAGGACCAATATTAGTTAAGGTTATTTTGCTGTAAAGTCATTTTTGGCGAAGTCAGGAGGGAAAAAATACAGGGATTTAACACTTAAAATTGTAAAATAAAAAAAGTTTAATAAAAAACTAAAAACCGACTTCAAAATGAAACTAAAAAGCGAAAAATAATATTGACTAAAACATACCCAATCAGTTCTTTTTGGAGTCGGTGCAAATGAACACATTTTAACTCTCGATGGCTGGCACCGACTCCAAAAAGAACTGATTAGGTATGTTTTAGTCAATATTATTTTTCGCTTTTTAGTTTCATTTTGAAGTCGGCTTTTAGTTTTTTACTAAACTTTTTTATTAAATTCGTTATACAGATCCCTGAATCGGTAAATGGTTTTAACTCACCCACAATACTTTTGAACGACCTATCCAATGACATCTTACTACTCAATAGGATAGACGAGAGAGGAAAATCCTCCCCAACATGTAGAAAAAGTACACATAAAAAGTGGTTTTGTTTCATAATTTTATTTTACTATTGTGTCACCGTGATAAGATACCTAATGCCAAATTACAGCGTTTGTCTCTGGCCTTTATTACTCGGACAGAGAACAGAACTATAAGAAAGTACTTAAAAAATCCTTGCTATACGATTGCTTGCTATACGACGACAGTAGAGGGTTGGTTGTATGTAACTCTAATAATATGTAACTTTGATCATATTTGTCGAATGAGAGTAGTTATGACAAGCGCACGGGGCGCTGTGTTTCGGGCGCGCGCCGGGCGCGCGTTCGACGCCAATGTCACCAATGTCATGCACTTCAAACACGATACTATGACCACACTACTTTGTACTTATGAACCATCAACATGTTTTCTTTTACTGTAATTATTTTGAGTACCTATATGATTAATACTGATAAATGGCAAGGGAGAATCCAAAAAAAGAAACGTCCACGAAGATATCATGTTCATCCATTTAAAGCTACATCATCATCATCATCATCAGCCCACACTAGTCCACTGCTGGACATAGGCCTCTCCAATTGCACGCCACTCTGCACGATCCACGGCTACTCTCATCCAGCTCCTGCCAGCAACCTTGCGAAGATCGTCACTCCATCTAGTCTGAGGGCGTCCCACACTACGCTTGCCGACACGCGGTCTCCACTCAAGAACTCGTTTACCCCAGTGGTTATCGGTTCTGCGACAAATATGGCTGGCCCACTGCCACTTCAGCTTGCTTATTCGATGGGCTATGTCGATGACTTTAGTTTTCTGTCGGATTACCTCATTTCGGATCCGATCCCTCAGAGAAACTCCGAGCATAGCCCTTTCCATAGCTCGCTGAGCGACTTTAAATCTGTGGACCAGCCCTATCGTGAGTGTCCACGTTTCGGCTTCGTATGTCATGACGGGTAGGACGCACTGATTGAAAACTTTCGTCTTAAGACTTTGTGGAATAGGCGACGTAAATACTTGACGTAATTTCTCATATGCTGCCCAGCCCAGCTGTATTCTTCTACTGGCCTCTCTCTCGAAGTTGTTTCTGCCCAACTGCAAATTTGCCCGAAGTAGACATATTCCTTAACAACCTCGAGATCACTGCCTTGCACTGCAATCGGTTCCGGAATGATGTGGTCGTTGAACATAATCTTGGTTTTGTCCAGGGTCATCCGCAGACCGATGCGTTGAGAAGAATCAGCAAGGCCGCTAAGCATGAATTGTAGATCCTGCAACGTTTCGGCCACGATGACGATGTCTTCCGCAAATCGCAAGTGTGAGATGTATTCACCGTTGATGTTGATACCTTTTCCTTTCCAGTCCAGTATTTTAAACACATCCTCCAAGGCATTTGTGAACTTTTTTGGGGATATAACATCCCCTTGTCTCACACCTCGATGTAAGGGGATATGTTTAGTTTGCTGCTTCTGTACGGACGGCCATTGTGGCTGCATTGTAGAGACACCTCAACACTTGGATATATCACCAGTCGACTTTGCATCGCTGCAGGGATTCTAGAACAGCCCAGGTCTCGACAGAGTCAAACGCCTTCTCATAGTCCACAAATGCTAAGCACAGGGGTCGATTGTACTCTTCGCACATCTGTATAATCTGCCGCATTGTGAAGATGTGGTCTATGGTACCGTATCCTCCTCGAAACCCGGCCTGCTCTGGTGGTTGAAATTCGTCGAGTCTTCGCGCAAGGCGGTTTGTGATGACTCTAGAAAACAGCTTGTAGACGTGGCTTAGGAGCGAAATGGGTCGATAGTTCTTCAATAGGGTCTTGTCTTCTTTTTTGAAGAACAACACGACAACACTCCTACTCCACGCCTCCGGAGTTCTCCCATCAAAGAGAACAGTGTTAAAGATGTGTTGGAGTTCCTTCAACACAGGTTTACCGCCTACTTTAAGGAGCTCAGATGTAACACCGTCCTCACCAGGGGCTTTTCCGTTTTTGAGCTGTTTAAGAGCTATCTCAATTTCGCCTAGGCTGACTTCTGGCAAGTCTTCGGTAAAGTGGCGAGTCTATGTGGCTCTGGAATTCTCATTTTCGGGATCAGGTTGAGATGCATGCGAGGCGTATAGCTGGCTGTAGAAGTTTTCAATTTCCGAAAGAATCTCCGGCCTTGAAGCAACGACTACGCCACTGGCCGTCGTCAATTTCGTCAAGTGGCTTCTCCCGAGAGACTGGACAAACACTTTCGATCCCCGATTTTGCTCCATCGCTCGTTCAATTGATCGTGTATTGGAGCATCGGAGGTCGTAGCGTACTAGTTTGCCAATCTTCTTGTTAAGAGTCCTTTGTTCGGACGAAGTGACAGGTGGGTCCTCGCGTCGTTCCTTCATAAGCCTAAGAGTCTCATTCGAAAACTTCGACTTCTTGCCTTTACGCTGAGTTGCGCAAAATCTCGTACCTTCCTCCCTGAGGATTCCGACCACTTTTTCGACGGCCTGGTTTGTATCAACAGCATTTGTGGTTTCCATGGCAGCAAATCGGTTTTCCAGTTTGGTCTGGAACGTTTCGGATCCCACGATGGTTTGGAGCAGGTTAGGACGGAGTCTGGACTTCATCAAGCGGACACGTTCGAGCTTAAAGTTGATATTCAGAGAGCCTCGGACAAGTCGGTGATCACTGCCGGTATTAAACCTGTTAATCACTGAGACGTCTCTGAATATATGCTTCTTATCCGTCATGATGAAGTCGATCTCATTTTTTGTCTTATTATCGGGGCTTCGCCATGTCCACTTTCTTTGGGGCTGTTTCTTGAAGAAAGAATTCATCAAAAAAAGCCCCTCTCGCTTGAGAAAGTTGACAAGCATTTGCCCGCTATAATTCCTACTGCCAAAACCAAAGAATCCTACTACCGATTCGCTGCGATTTTGTACTCCCACTTTGGCGTTGAAGTCCCCCATAACAACGTTGTAGTGGGCCTTGGTGGTGAAGTGTAAGGCCTTGGATATGTCTCAGAACATATCCTCCACTTCATCGTCAGAGTGTGTCGAGGTCGGTGCGTAAACTTGCACAACCTTGAGGCTATACCTCTCGGTTAGCTTGATAACGAGATACGCAACCGTGCTCGACACACTCGACGCTTCTACAACATTGTCATAGAGGGTTTTGTGTACCAGGAACCCTACGCCACCCTGGGATAGCTGGTCTCTCTCTCGGTAGTACATAAGGTGGCCCGATTCAAGGGTAACGGTGTCCTCCTCCTCTCTTCGGACTTCACATAGCCCAAGAATATGCCACCTTATCCGTCCGAGTTCCTCTTCCAGTTGTGCCAGGTGTTCATCGAGCCGTAGCGTGCGTCCGTTGTACGTTGCCAGGGTCAGTTGTTTATGGCGACCTTCCGTAACCCGGGGATTCTTCGCACCCTCTTCCCTGCACTTACCATGACCGCCGCCGTGGTCAGGTATAGCAGGGCGGCCGGGAACTAGGGGCCGTGGTCCGGTCTGTGTCGACATATTTCAAGGGGTTTGCCCACAATTGCCACGCTGGGCATGCGGGTTGGCAATCGCAGTGCGTAGCTAATTTTACCGGTGTCGCTGCTGCCCGACACCGGTCTGTGTATTTAATTGCTACGCTCGAGTTGTGATGGTTATCCCGCCATCAGTCGGTTTGTCGTCAGCGCCTCGTTCGTTAGATAGTAGGGTGTACCGCGTGCAGGAGAGGTTGACTTGGGCACCGTGTGATGTAGGTCGGCGCCCCTTACACCTTACGCCCCTTACCCTTAAAGCTACATAGTCAATTTAATACCAATTATCAGAGATTAAGAAGTTTTTAAAAAAAAATACCGTTTTTCGTATGAGTGTCCAATCATTTGATGAACTTCCTACGGTACGCTGCTTAAAAAATGAACAAAGATAGGCAACAGGAGAGGAGATGGAATATGTTCTGAACAAAGACTTACGCATACATTAATAAATTAGCAAGACGTAATCATCATCTCAGCCTATCGCAGTCCACTGCTGGACGTAGGCCTCCCCCAAAGAGCGCCAAAGAGCACGATCTTCCGCTTTTTTCAGCCATCCACTGCCAGCCATCTTCCTAAGGTCGCCGGTCCATCGAGCTGGGGGTCGTCCTACACTACGTTTGCCTAGGCGTGGTCTTCACTCGAGAACCCGTTTACTCCACCTTTCATCGGTTTTGCGACAGATGTGGCCAGCCCACTGCCACTTAAGCTTGCTACATTTTTGAACTATGTCCGTTACTTTAGTCCTCTGCCTGATGATCTCATTTCGGATTTTATCCTTTAACGAAATCCCAAGCATCGACCTTTCCATAGCTCGCTGAGTGACGTGTAGTCGGTGGGCCAGCTTTACTGTCATATTCCACGTTTCGGCTCCGTAGGTCATCACCGTTAGGACGCACTGATCGAATACCTTGCTCTTCAGGCATTGTGGCAGTGGCGACGAGAAGATATGACGCAGCTTCCCAAACGCTGCCCAGCCAAGCTGCATCCTCCTAGCGATTTCCCGCTCGAAGTTGTCTCTACCCAACTGCATCACTTGCCCGAGGTAGACATACTCATTGACAACCTCGACCGCCACGCTTTCGACGGAGACCGGTCCGGGGATGACATGATCATTGAACATGACTTTGGTCTTGTTTAAGTTCATTCCCAGGCCCACGCGTCGCGGGGCAGCGTTGAGGCTTTGCAGCATTTTCTGCAAATCCTCCAGCGATTCCACCATAATGACAATATCATCGGCAAAACGGAGGTGCGTGAGGTGTTCACCGTTGACATTGATGCCCGCTCCTTTCCAATCCAGTGTCTTGAAGACGTCCTCCAGTGCGTTCGTGAACAACCTCGGAGATATGACATCTCCTTGTCTCACACCCCCGAGCAGCTGGATAGGTCTCGTCTTATGGTTTTGGACCTGAACAGTCATCGATGCCATTTTATACAGGCTCCTCAGCACCTCTACATACCGCCAATCGATTTGGCATCGCTGTAAGGATTCCAGAACAGCCCAGGTCTCGACGAAGTCAAAGGCTTTCTCGTAGTCCACAAAGGCTAGGCACAGAGGCTGATTATACTCTTCTGACTTCTGTATAATCTGCCTTACTGTGTGGATATGGTCTACGGTACTATAGCCTTTACGAAACCCAGCCTGCTCCGGTGGCCGAAAGCCGTCAAATCTTGTGGCTAGACGATTTGTGACGACTCTTGAAAACAGCTTATAGACGTGGCTCAAGAGCGTGATGGGTCTGTAGTTCTTCAGAAGAGTTTTATCTCCTTTTTTGAAAAACAGAGCCACCACGCCCAAGACATTTCGGGGCCTTCGGGGTAGTCCCATTGGCTATTACGGAGTTGAACAGTCCCTTCAGTTCCCCAAGAACGGGTATTCCCCCTGCCTTGAGAAGTTCTGAAGTGAATCCATCTTCGCCGGGAGCTTTCCCATTACGAAGCTGTTTGAGAGCCGCCTCAATGTCGTCTACGTCTAGCTCTGGGAGATCATCGGTGTAGTGGCGTACAAGCGTAGCTCTAGGATCATTTGCGTCAGTTGGAGGTTTCAGGGCATGCGAGGCATATAGGTGGCCGTAGAAGTCCTCGATCTCGGCGAGAATTTCCGGAACTGATGTGACGGTTCTGCTATCCGAGGTTTTCAGCTTTGTCAGATGCGATCTCCCCATTCGTTGGGCAAAGACTTTTGACCCCCGGTTTTGCTCGATCGCCTCCTGTATGAGGCGGGTGTTAAAGCTTCGGAGATCGCGTCTCACCAATCTTCGGATCCTTTTATGGATGGCATCTGACTGAGCTCCCTCTGGCGCTTTCCATCGCAGTCGCATCAGCTCTAGAGTCTCACCCGAGAGTTTGGACCCCTTGTTTGGTCGCTTCCTTCTAAAATGCCTAGCTCCCACCTCGCGTATAACGCCTACTACGCTGTCGAGGTCCTTGTCAACATTATCTGCGGTTTCCAGCGCTTCGAATCGATTTTGCAGCTCTAGTTGGAACGCTTCGGAACCGTGTTCAGCTTGAAGCAGTGTCGGACGAAGAATAGACCTCACCATGCGGCTTCTTTCCAGCTTGAGATTGATATTTAGAGTGCCTCTTACTAGTCGGTGATCACTTCCGGTGTTAAACCTGTTGATCACTGAGACATTTCTAAATATGTGCCGTTTATTCGTCATGATGAAGTCTATCTCATTCTTCGTCTTACCGTCGGGACTCCGCCAGGTCCACTTTCTATGGGGCTTTTTTTGATAGAATGTGTTCAATGTTCATGCAAAAAAGCCCCTGCATGTTGAGAAAGTTGACCAGCATTTGCCCCCTATGGTTTCTGCTTCCATAGCCGTGCGGTCCAACGTACGATTCGCCATGTTGCTGTACTCCCACTTTTGCATTTGAAGTCTCCGATGACAACTGTGAAGTGAGTCTTGGTGGTCATTTGTATGGCCTTTGTTATATCCTCATACATGGCCTCAACCACATCGTCCGAGTGTGCTGAAGTCGGTGCGTACACCTGTACGACCTTAAGAGTGTATCTCGTGGTCAGCTTTAGTACGAGGTACGCTACCCGGGTCGACACACTGGATATCTCCAATACGTTGTCACGGAGATCTTTGTTGACACGGAAACCTACGCCACCCTGGGATGTTTGGTCGCCCTCTCGAAAGTAGAACAAGTGCCCCGATTCTAAGGTTACCGTGTCCTCCCCCTGTCGTCGGACTTCGGATAAACCTATAACGTGCCACTTAATCTTCTCTAGTTCTACTTCGAGTTCCACCAAGCTTTCGTCCAGCCGTAGACTGCGTCCATTATAGGTCGCCAGGGTCATGTTGTTATGACAGCCATCCGTAGCCCGGGGATTCTTCGCACCCCCTACCCCACCGTAACCAAGGCCGCTGTCATGACCTGCAATATTGGGGCGGCCGGGAACTGGGGGCCGTACTTTTTTGTGGCTTATCATTAAGGGGTATATGCCCATACTTACCACGCTGGGCAAGCGGGTTGGTGAGCGCAGTACCAGGTCTCGTACCGATGACGCTGCTGCCCGTAATCGGCCAAAGGTATTTGACCTGGCCTGTAGATAGATATCCCGCTATCGGTTCGGTCGTCAGAGCCTCGTCCGTCTGTCAGCAGGGCGCACCACGGGCAGGTGAGGTTGACTGTTGGGACAAAAGGTGTTGTGTGTCCCCTTACACCCCTGCGTACAGCCAAGACGTAATACAAAAGAAATAAAAGAAAATAAAATAATAAACCGCCCTCCAAACTAAGACAAATACGTAGTTATACGTAAATATGTACGTAGTTAATACGTAGTAATATTATGTAGTTATGACAAGCGCACAAGGCGCGCTAATGTTACTCCTTAATGTTAATGAATCGGAAATTTCTGCATTTGTTTCACGTTTGAGGCAGTATTAGGAGCTCCATTCGACAAAAGGACACACAATAAGCTTCACAACCGAAAACAAACTTCATGGTCTACAGTTTTTACTTTACTACCTACAGATCACTAAAAAGGTTCTATCCCGCCGAATGAACTATTCGCTCCTCGTTCCAGCGTTCGCGTTCGTCCCATAAACTAAGGAAATCGGCCGCCGCGGACGATCAGCGAAAGTAATCTTCGCAGCATTCTACCTCGAGGCGGGAAACAATTTTCGCTGATGTATTTTTTTTACCACAGCCTCGTGTGCTCCGTTATTCTCAAGTAATATAGAATGCCGTAGTAATTCTCGGTGTTATTGCCGCGCTACTTTTTAAGCGGTTTGCGAATTGCGGTGTTGTGTCGCCGAGTTTCTATCCAGAATAACGTGGGCTTTGATGAGCGATTGGATATTTTCGGCTTCACGTGCAGTATATAAAATTGAATTGGATATGTATTAACAAGTACCTACAAGTTGAATTCTCATTGATTTCAAAGCCAAAAAAAACGATTCCCCTGATTAAATGTATAACTATGTCACGGAATATAATTATATCCCTAGGGATATGACTATATTATGGCTTTATCTATCATACTGCGACATATACACTTTTTTACCTAGACCAACATCAAAATCTAAAAAAAATAGGTAAGTACTTCCTCATTTCAATCATAAAATAAAATATTTTCTTTTAAGATTTCAATGTTAGTTCATAAGAAAAAATATATATTTATCATTTTGTTAAGAGAAAGTTACTTTTGCGACTAATAAAAATTCGTTTTCTAATCTAAATAAAAATAAAACTTGAAATAATAGAAACATTTCAAAATATCTAAGTGCACAAACAGACAGACACGAATAGCTACTTTGTTTTATACTGAATATCTTGTCATCCGGCAGAAGACCATATAGTAACGATAAAAAATATAGCAAGCTAAGCTAGAGGGTGTGCCGGTGGGCCGGCCACATCTATCACAGAACCGATGAAAGGTGGATTAAACGAGTTCTTTAATGGAGGAAGCCCCACAGCTCGATGAACCGACGACCTTAGTAAGATGGTAGGCAGTGACTGAATGACAAAGACGGAAGATCTTCCTTTTGCGCTCTTTGGAAAAGAGATACAAAAGAGAAACGACTAGATATTTAAGAAGTCTTGCCTAAAAAAATGCAGATTAACCTTAATGCATCGTTATTAAACTAAGTGTTAGTACATACATGGCTATGTGGTTTCCAAACTTCGGCATTTCCTAACTAAATGAAGAACTTCTAGGTATATCATTGCGATACAGATTCCTGACTAGAAATCCGTTTCGTCTGGCTTGTCTTATTCAGAATCGAATCGATCGTGTAACTTTTAACGCCTCTGAAACAATATTGAACTGTGATGGAAACTTTTATTGGAAACTAAAGATCTCCATATCTCCAGGAGGTTTCATAAATAGAATAAATTATCCCATCGAGAGAGAAGTAACTTACTTATTTATCGTCAGGACGGAACACAGGTGGGTATGGGCCTTATAGACGTTTTACGTGGCCCTTGGGCCCTGGAGTGACGCATTGGCGGCTTGAGACCGTTAGGTCGACGGTAAGGCAACACCTACAACGTTATGGCAGCCTGGTACATTAATGTCGTGAAATACGATACACGGGTTGTTCTGACGTTTGTTGGTTCTTACATTCGAAAATATAACGCATACTTATTACATTTTATTGTTTTTCTGCTTAAAAGATGCTACTTGGGTTAAGTAAAAATAAACATATCATATTGTCGTGACATTATGTCCCTTCGTATATCAAGAGGATCAAAGAGATTTTGCTTTCACGTTGTAAGTATTTTTATTACGTTTACTTTATTAATAAAATGTCTCAAGTGAAGTAAAATTACATTTAATTTAAACAAATTTTCAAGCTTTGAGATAAAAATGACTTTTTATTGGCTCCGTGTATGCAACATGCATACACGGAGCATCAACATACACCATTTTTTTCTTTTTTTAACAATACATTGTGGTTTTTATACCCCACTAAATTCAGTAAGATTGTTAAAATCACAAACGGGCTGCAGTTTAGGTTACTACTTCACGCTTTTTATTCGCAGCAATAGTTCCTCTTTGGGACGTATATCACTCTTTTTTCTTGTCCAAAAACCTAAAGCCAGCAACAGCAGCTATTGACGTTTTGCTTTTGGTTTTGTTAGCGTTCAGGTGTTGACTCAAAAATATTGCTACAATTTTTAGTGAATGAACATCGGATATTGGATTTACTCCATTTTGTTTTTACAGAAAAGCTAGTCCGGATAATTCAGGTTTTGAAACACTCGGGACAAATAAAATACTTATTATACAGATACATAAAATTGACCAGCACACGAGGAATAATCCAAAATGTATAAAATATAAATATGCAATTGCAACTTTCTAAAAAAATTATCTTTATTTGTAATTTTTAAGTAGAAACAAAACTAGGTCTATGTGGATTTCAGATAAACATAACCTAGGCTACATACATAACAGAGGTCCTCATGGTTCAAATACCACGTATTTTTTTCATGTTTGCATGTGACTTAAATATAATCAATAATGATAATAATAACCAAGCAATAAATTTAAAACAAAATAAAGGTGTCCATTATTTTTTATAGAATACTTGAAACTGGTACCAAATGACTAGGTTAATCACCAAAGCACACAAATCGGGAGATCGCTCAATATTATCCTTGATACTACCCTTGTCATACAAGAATCAACGCCCGTTTTTTCATTCTTTCTTATGAGACATAATACAGTTTCCAGAAAACACGTTACCTAAAATTATCATTAATATGGGTATGTTTATTGATCATCAAAAAGAATAAAGTTTGTGTGCGTTAATATCAAGTGAACGGAGTTATTTGAATGTATGTATGTATAACGCGCTCGCATCGGACACAATTTCATAGTGTAGCGCTCCCAGCTACGTAAGTATGCCTTATTACTACTTAGCGTTATTAACACACTTAAAATCAGTACACCAACTTGCTTTTGCATAAAAATAATGATTTATTACATTCGTTTTATAATGAACCCGCAATATTTTCTTTACGCTGATTTTTTTTTTTGTGGTTTAAATCCAATTTTAATTCTTGGTGGTATTAGAATCCATTTTCATAGGTAACTTCTATAAAACGATCCATGGCGTTGTTAAATGTTTGACAAGGTTTTGTATTTTAATATTTATTTCTTTAAGCATTTAAACTCGATCTTTTTTTTTTCTTGATTTATTCATAAGAATATTGCACAAAATTAGATCAATTAACGCCATACATTTATTGTTATAGGTTTTGCGTAAAACTGTGTTTGACTTTAACAAATATCTCTAATAATGTATAGCTTAGATTTTGTGAAAACCTTCTAAATCCGAATTAGTACATATCTTAATTATATAAAACAAAGTTGGGTTTAGGTATTACAACACTTATAACTCGAGAACGGCTGGACGGATTTTCATGGTTTGTAATTTGTTGGATTTGTCTTCACCCCGAATAGCATAATAAATAATAAGAAGGATGGAGAAGCTGACGAAAAAAAAACTTTTAGACCGATCGATTAGAGGATCGTGTGTCTGTCTGTCCGTCTGTCAGGTCTGTCACAATTCGCTTCTCATTTACTGGACATTAAGCTGAAATTTAGAACACATTAACTTTGTCATTATGTTTAATGTAAATAAATTAATTTGCACATTATGAAACTTTCTAGGGCAAGTAAAAAAAAAACAAAAAGGATTAAAAAACTGCACCGTATAAAATAAAAGTGATTTAGGAAAATTAACATTGACCTTTCATCCTCTTATAAATTTCACTACCTCTCCACAAGAGTTCAACACGCTGTTTTCTGTTTTTTTTTATTTTTCATATTTTCGATTTTTTGCATATTTCCAATTTTATTTTCGCAGTTGTCGCATAAAAATACGACTATCAAATAACAATTTCACTAAATCACAACGAAGAGGAAATTTTACCATAATGAGATTTAGGCTCAGCCTTATTAATTTCCTCTCCATTCCCTATTGATCAATATCAACAGAACCAAACGCGTCAATACGCTTTAAATTAAAAAAGCGAGAGTAAATGATATTATGATTTACTGCTCTTCCTTAACTTTAATTAAAATTAATCAGAATTGGCACCTATTAACTTTTTCGTTTTAATTTCTCGCACATTATTAATTTTTGTCGGCAACTGTGTTGTTTTATTAGGTCAGCGCTGCTCCGGGCAGCCAGAATCTGGATCATTGATTTCCCTAGCGCATGGTAAAAACCAAACGTGCTTTATTTAAACACTGGCCTGTTTATAGTTTTTATAGATTTTTGCACTTGAATTGTCGGTCTAAAGAGGTCTGACGACCCGATCGGCGTAGATGCGCTTTGATTCGCGAACCTTCTAATAAGAAGATGTCCGTACCGACCTCTGTAGCCGAGAGGCTATATATGGCGCTGCCGTCTCTGAGGTACCGGGATCGATCCCCGGTCGGATCAATGTAGAAAACGAACTTTTCTATATTGTCTCGGGTCTGGATGTTTTTTTTATTTTTTTTATTTGAGATGGGCTTACTCTTGACCCCAATCTTGCTCTAGAGCATAGATGGGATCTACGATGGAGCGAGCTTGCCCAGAAGATGCCTATTCACTCTGGATTTAAAGAGAGTCAGGTTATATGCACTCGGAAATACAGACGCAGGCAGGGAATTCTAATCCTTAGCTGTGCGCATTATAAAATATGATGAGAAGCGCTTAGTGCGGGTTATGGGTATATCAACTAAGAACGGATGGTAGCCGGCCGTGCGTCTGGATGTCCGACGGAAGAAAGGTGACGGTGGTATGAGTTCATGCAGCTCATGAGCACACTCTCCGAAGTACAATCTATAGAAGACCGATAGGCAAGCAAAAGCAAAGCTTGCGGCGGTGAGCCAGGCTGTGCAGCTTGGACGCCACCAGTTTTTTATCGCCTATTATTCTCTTGGCTCTGCGTTCCACCGAGTCAAGTGCAGCAAGTTGGTATTTCGCCGAGCCGTCCCAAAGGTGGCAGCAGTACTCCATGCAAGATCGGACTTGGGCTTTGTAAAGAGTTAAAAGCTGTCCAGGCGTGAAGTACCGCTTGACTTTATTCAGGACGCCCTACTTTCTAGCTGCAATTTGAGCCTTAGACTCGATGGTGGTGCCAAAGTTGAGGTCAGAGGACAACTCCATGCCAAGAAGTTGTAGAGTGCCGGTCACTGGAACAGATGTACCTCGGAAAGTAGGAGAAAGGGTGAAAGGACTCCTTTTTGTGGAAAAAAGACTCGCCTGCGTCTTAGAGGCATTGAAGCTGACGAGATTGTCATCGCCCCACTGGGAGACGTTACTTAACGTCAGGCTCGTACGCTCAACCATGGCCTCTCTCAGTCTTTGGACCTCAACTCCACTGGCTCCTGCACTAGACAGATACTTCTCCGCGACAGTACTGTCATCTGCGTACCCAACAATACCTGAAGATAGCAGGTCATTGATGTGCAGCAGGAAAAGAGTCGCAGAGAGCACAGACCCCTGAGGAACTCCGGCGTCAATGGCCTTGAGGTCAGAGGAGCAGCCGTCAATGACTACTCGGATCGACCGTTCACTTAGGAAGTCAGCCACCCAGCTACAGAAGCCAGTGGGGATACCGTACGCTGGAAGCTTGCTCAGCAGACTCGCATGCCAAACCCTGTCGAAAGCCTTCGAAATATCCAGCGACACTGCGATTGCTTCGCCATGGTTTTCGATGGCTTCGCCCCAGCAATGCGTTACATACACTAGAAGATCCCCAGTTGAACGTCCCCGGCGGAAGCCATATTGACGATCACTGAGAAGATCATTGTCTTCTAGGTATGAAAGCAGTTTGCAATTTAGAACTTTTTCCATAACCTTACAGAGTATGGAAGTGATGGCGATCGGTCTGTAGTTACTAGGGTCGGCACGGCTACCCTTCTTGGGTACTGGTTGCACATTGGCAAGCTTCCAAGATTTTGGTACGATTTCTGTCGTGAGAGAGAGGCGGTACAGTCGCGTCAGTACGGGAGACAACTCAGGCGCACAATACCTCAGCACTCGTGTCGTGTCGTGGTACCGTCGTTGTTTCTGATTTCTATAACACAAGTGCTTCAGATCTATACCTTAGGATCAGAGCAATGTATGTGATGTTGTCCAATATTTAATTATTTATTTATTTATGTCCATTCCTTACTTCGTGAAATTGCAAAGTGGTGTGTTGTCCGGCAGATATTGATTTGGTTATATTCATCATCATCATCATCATCATTTCGGCCATATAATATCCACTGCTGAACATTATGGCCTCCGCCATGACTTCCAGATTGGCCTGTAGGAAGCGGCCTGCATCCAGCGGCTTCCTGCAACATTTGCGTAGCGCTTTGCGGTACGTGGCCTCCGCTCCATCGGCCGTCAGTTCTACGTGCTATGGGCCCCGCCTCAGATCAGAGATATTTTTATGGGCCCCGCCCACTGCCACTTTAGTTTGTTCATGTTATTACCATATTTAACTATCTGAATTCATTTATTTGTTATATTTTAAGACTCAAGTACAAATGCTCGTGATTATTACACAAACTAACCCATTCCGGAATTTGAACCTGCGACCGCTGCTTTGAAATCTGAAGTACAAAACACTAGTGCAAGACGGTCGTCACATCTTGTATATCCCTTTATGTTCACGCGGGTCGATTATTTATACTATGATTATTTATCATTTAATGCCAAATGTCCACCAAGTTTTGCTATTTTAAGGCCTTATTAAATTCTAAGCTTATTTTTTTTTATTAAGGCTTGGATGTTTCCTGTGGATAAAAGCCACTCCCATTTGGGAGTGGCCTTCATAACCTCCAACCATAAATCTATCTTTAATTAATATCTATCCAAAATTGGCTTATCCTGGGAGACTTAAGTATTCTAATTATTTCGCCACCAATAAATGATAATATGTTATTTACGTTTAAATACATAAAAACATAAACATCAGCCACAATTGCTCTGCGCACATCATATGATCTTTTATTTCAAACGAACTACCATTTCAACTAAATAAATACTCTCGCTGGTAAAAATCTTATCTAATAATAAGATAAAACTTACTAAGTTTGAAGCAGAAATCCTTGTTTCAAGACCGCTTTTACAAAGTACCTAACCAAGGGTTGTCTTTAACTACATAATTATATAATGGCTAGCTAAATGGTTAATTATAATATTTTGAAACTTGTAATAATAGACGAACATAATTACGACGATTATGTTGCTATTTCACAATAAATAAATAACAGGTTTTTTTGTTTTTTATTCCTAGGCCTAGTCCCTTGTGGTTCTCAATGGTGATGTTCAATCTAGATGTTATATCTTAAGTGGTGGTCCACACTGCAAGCCTAGCGCGGACGCGACGGCGGGCGCGAAATTTCAAACATATGATAAGCGCCTTTGCGACCATACTGCAGCGACTAAGGGAGGTGCAACACGGGCGTTGCGGCTCCGCTGCGTCGTCGCAACGCAATGATTTCAACGCAGTGCAGACGTCGTCGCAGCGTTGGTGTAGGATGTTTCAGTCTTTAAACGACTCTGATTTATCCCATAAAGAAGGTCTTTCCTGTACTAATAAAATAACATAATCTAAATCAATATCTTCCACACTCATTTTGTCAATAATTTAAATGTGCAACAACTGTCACCTTCGATATGCTATTTACCGCTCCGTCGTTTTAACGCAGCTCTCTTCCCCACCTCGTCTCCCCCTTCTCCTTATGATTTGCGCGTGCGTTGCGTCGCCTTCCGTCACTTCAACGCATCGTGTGGCATGTCGATCAGATTTATATGTAGAACGACGGAGCGTCACCGCTCAGTCGACGCAGCGCTAACGCAGCGCACTTACAACGCTCGTGTGGCACCAGGAAGCTTAGCGCATAGCGCGACGGACTGAGCGAGACAGCGCGCGTAGTTTTCAAACGTTCCTATCCGCCAACCTGCGGGCCTAGTTAGCAAGCGGCCTAAATTTAATGCGCGGGTGGCGGGGGTTGCAAACCATTTCGGTCTTGTCGCCCGGCGTACGTTCGTCGTGTAAAATTGTGAAATAAAATAAAATGTTATAAAAAACTAAAGCCCGATTTCAAAATTAAACTAAAAACGAAAAATAATATCTAAGACAAACCTAATCAGTTCTTTTGGAAATCGGTGTCAAATGTGTTTCATTCGCATTGTGTAAATATTATTATTTTTTACACCGACATTTGGTTAAGAGTCAGCCTGTGACCACGGTAGGTGAAACCTGATCGAAACGTCAGGCAAAATAGGTAACATTTTTTACCTAAATTATGACCGCGTTAATTCCCGTTTCACTGAGTCAGAATCTAAATTCGAGCTCATATTAACTTTTTGAACCAATTTGAAAAGTAGAGAAACTAATAAAAACAAAACCTAACCTTATTAAGCGAACTTATACGATAGCGCTTATTAGCTGTACATTTTTATTATGAAGATGAAGATTTATATTTTTGGCATTTCAATATTGTAGTGTTGGCGGAGAAGACAAACGACCGTTAGAGGAGGGGATGCCGACTGGTGGCGGGAGCGCGCCTATATAAGCCCCAGCACGCTCATTCTGAGGCCATTCTTGTAGCATTCACTTGTTAAGGAAAATCTCTGCCCGTTTAGGAGTCAATTTGCCTTTTCTGATTTTTGTAGCCAATAATTAATTATTTAGAGAAATCTGTAAATTTTGTTAAAACCTTAAACATTGTAAAAGCATTCAACATATTTGTAATCGAATTTAAAAGTGCTGTTTAAACTAATTCTTTTATTTTAATCTACCCGTTTTGAGTTTTTGCTAAGAGTAGCTACAAAAAGTTGTTGTAGGTATTTGAGCACCATAAATAACGTTTGTTTCTTAGGTTACATCTTGTATTTAAATAATTTCATTAAGACGTGTTAGTATTTAACATTTCGAATTGCGCCGTCTAACCCAAAATTGTTCCACAATTCCCAATTCAGTTTAACAACTAATTTAATATTCGATCCTTATTGGGTTGTAGGTGAATAAACTAGGAGTTATTGTTTGACATGGTCCTACCTTCATTAATCATACCCTGAAGTTTGCAGATCTTGCTATGACGTACCCATTCCATCACAACACCATCCTAAGCAAACGTATCACGCTAAACAATAAATTATTCAACAACTAAAGATGACGAATTTATACAAGGGTATTGTTCGCTTTGGGGAATATCAAACTTTTGAAGAAACTTAAGGCACACCTTGGTCCCGAAGTTTTGCGTTTATAAATTTTCAATTACTAATTAGGAGAACGTTTCTTATTCGCAATCATTGACTTTGCTTTTCAGTGATATTAAAGGGCGAACAAAGGCTTTAGCGTCAAAAGCCTTCTATAGCTTTTTAGTGAGTACAAACTATGCGACTAAGGAAGTTAATCATAAAAAAAACTTTTTAACAGGTATTATAATATTTAATAATGCAACGGAATATTTTTATAACATTTTTTACCTCTGTAAGTAAAATTAGTTGCAAATACTGGGAAGGCGTCACATATAATATTAGATAACATCACATACATTGCTCTGCTCCTAGGGTAAGTAGCTAAAGCACTTGTGTTATAGAAATCAGAAACAACTACGGTACCACAACACCCAGACCCGAGGCAATATAGAAAAGTTCGTTTTCTACAGTCCTACCTTAATTATATTATTTTTTGTACCAACTTAAAATGTATTATGACAATGTGCAATAAATTATTCGTATTTTGAATTTAATTATGACGTAATAACTTCATAAAATTTCCGACATTGTCATGAAATGAAGTAGTAAAATCAGATATTTGTAGAATATTGAAGGTTTTCTAAGTATTAAGGTGATTTTTATCTTGTTCTAAGTCTTGGAAATAATGGCTAAGAGGCTATGACCATAATATCGAATAAACACTATCGAGACTAGACTGGTAATTTTTGACAGGATAAAAAACAGCAATTTTTTATATAATATGAAATTTTATTTTCTTTAACTACTAATTTGCTTTTGATTCTCTACTACTTGTCACTATTTTATTCTACCTAAATCTTAAAAGGGTGAAAACTATGAAAACTAACTACTTATAACCACTCGGAAAGACGACTATCTACATACAAGTAACGAAGGTAGCACTATCTTCTTTGTTCTTTCAAGTTGTCAAACAACAAAGTTTCTATGGGAGTGCCGAGATAAAGGTATTTAGCAATGTTTACTTCAGATAAAAAGTTTTCCATCCATCTAAGCCGAGGTAGGACGAGTTATTTATGTCACTTTGCCTAGTTTAATCCTTTTCTTTTTCATTGATAAGAGAGGCTTGCAACTTCCCAAGTTTCCAGTTATTGTGTACTTTCGGGTAAGCCATGTAATCTTTTGTAATTCTATCGCTGAAAGAGCTCGTTTCTAATAATATTTTCAGCAGTTAGTTTATAAACTGCCTTAACTTATTATTTACAACATAAATAAGAAACTAAAAAGCCTCTTAGTCGGTTTTTTATTTATTCTTTAAAACTTTATTAAATAAGTAATTTGTAGTTGAATAAAAGTTTAAAAAATTCGCACGAGTTTTTTGCGTAGTTGAAAAATTAAAGTAAGCAAACTTAGTCTATTTACATGTAACCAAATTTACACCACCAATTGCACCAATAATTACTACCCTCATTTTAGAAACATTACGTTAGAGTTACGTTTGACCATCGTTTTTCAAGAAGTACAAGTTATCTTGAACATTGGATTTTGGATGGCGTGACCCCTTTTTTACTTTATTTATAATAAAGCAGAAACGAAATTCTGAAAAACCAAATTTATTTAGAAACTTTCATTTAATTATCATTATTTTCCTGTTATTATAAACACGTATTGAGAATTTCGAAAACTATACAATAATCTAGAGGTATCGTTTATTATTATTATTATTTTTTTTTTTATCAATATGAACTATAAAATCAAGCTCGCAAAACCGATCATGCAGCAAGATTTGATTTGTACGGAAATGAGACGATTTCTAGTACGACCTCTTTATATTGACCGTCACCGTGTGTGGTATTGTATAAAGCAGAATGTCACTTCACCTTAAAGGGATACAACATCTGTGGCATTGCTTTTACAAGATAAGCTTACTGTATATTTTTACATGCATTATGAACCCAAGTCCCGAAGGTACCTGACAACTTCGGGTAATCCATTAAACTAGGCATGTCGGGTAACAATAACACACGAACCTGTGTGCCAGCCCCACGTCACCGGTACAGTTAAGTTCAGATAATATTATTATAATGTTTTAAACTTTTAAAAACACATTTTCTAGACGTTTCGTTGCAAATGAATTGAAATGAAGAGAAAACTACTGCAATAAAATGGGTAGTTGTATTATACCCGAATTGTATATTCGATTAATAAAAAGTGATGAATATTCTTCAACGTTTTTGAATTTTGTGTCTACCTAAATGTTTTGTCAAATGTTAAATTAATATGTAAACTTTACACACATTTGCATTAAACGATTTTTTATATTGAGTATTCGATAAGACTCTATTTTCTTGATAGCTTCAGTACAATACTTCTCATGGTCACAGAGTTCAAATTCGAAAACAACATAAAATAACGTCTTGTTACAAATATTTTTGAACGTGACTGTATTCAGGGACACATTTCCTATTAGATTGAGTAACAGAATCCCTTTGTGATGTTAGACATCATTGTAAATCTGCATTTTATTATGCATTTTGTTATATAAAGTTTTCTGGGATTTTATTTCAGGCCCTTTATTTAATTTATTTTACATTTATGTCTTACCATATATTACGTTATTACAAAGGTACGATTTTTAGTACACTTGCTTCAATAATTTTCGCCGATATATCGGGGACCACTGATCAGGTAATCACTAAGTACGTTTAGGTTTTTGGTCGGGATCGAGATTGAATACGAATCATTTTTTTTTAACCGACTTCAAAAAAAAGTAGGTCCTCAGTTTGACCCGTATGTTTGTATGTATTTATGTTTGTCCGCGATTTTCTCGTGTTTGGCTCATCCTATTTTGATGCGGTTTTCAAAAAAGTATTTGTTACATTCTGGAAAAGGTTTTAGTATGCATATCATACTGCTGAGCTGATGATGGAGGCCACAGAACTCCTTAATTTTTAGGAGTCAATAGATAATACTGCGATTTGTCGACAGAACGTATTTCGTAGTGTATTTGGCAGACGTGGCGCTTACGAGGTACCAGGCAGTAATTTTATATACTAGGACCGTAAACCAGTACACCTAGAAACTAGAAAAAAAAAATATGTTTGTTTTAAGGGTTCCGTACCCAAAGGGTAAACGGGACCCTATTACTGAGGCTCCGCTGTCCGTTTGTCTGTCCGTCTGTCACCAGGCTGTAACTCATGAACCGTGATAGTTAGACAGTTGAAATTTTCACAAATGATGTATTTCTGTTGCCGCTATAACAACAAATAAAAACCAGAATAAAATTAATATTTAAGGGGGCTCTCATACAACAAACGTGGTATTTTTGACGTTTTTATAGATAATGGTACAGAAGCCTTCGTGCGCGAGTCCGACTCGCACTTGGCCGTATTTTTAAATTGACTTAGGCATTGAACGCAAGACCTTATCCCATGGTTACGACACTGCTGTTATAACGATATTTTAAACGACTTCTACAATGATATATCCTCAATTACGATAAAGTATTGTTAAAGTCCTAACACTAAAAATAGTGAAATAAAAAAAAGTTATAAAAAACTAAGAACCGACTTCAAAAATAAACTAAAAAGTGAAAAATAAATTTCTAAACTAAAACATACCTAATCAGTCATTTTTGGAGTCGGTGCGATTAATGAACACATTTTAACTCTCCATGGAGCACTATTTCAATATTTCAATTCAATGTGGTACTATATCCTTATTCAGTGAATCGAGTGACAGCCGTCATAGAACTTAAAGCTCTTGTACCTTGGGAATACGGAAAACAGGAGAAGAGTGATAGATCGTTCAACATTGACTTTAATGTTTAAAAATATGTTAGACAAGGCTGTTCCCGCCATAACACTCTGCTTAACCCTTGGGAACGTACACATAATACAAAAGTGAATCGACACCTGAAAGAGAACCATTTGTTTTGATATTTTGACGTTACAAACAGTAATATTCAATTCAAAAAAAATAGTTTTTCAGAAAACTCTCATAGAAAATACATTAGTACGTACAGTACGTAAAGTTAACTTATCTTGGATTTAAATGTCACTGTTTGCCTATCAGTTTATTTATATGTAGTTAATCAAGACTTCGTGATACAAGTGTATCTCTTTAAGTAATTGGTCTTAGTGTTGGGCTGGTCCATTAATGTATATAAGCATTAGGTGATCTTTGCTTGCACTGGGTTTATACAAAATTGTGTATTTCGTGAGAAAATGGTATGCAGGTGCTTAATTGAATAATTATTTATTTATTTATTTAACTTTAAATGACAAAACAATATTGCAGTAACTATTTAAAACCATCTTATTATCTACCAACTAAATTGTCACCTTATTGATTAAACCCTTACTTATATATCTATTGCGCCTGTCGTGATTTCAATTTTGAAAATAAGATTACAAATGTGAATAATTTTCTTTGTGTCTAGATATTCTAAAATGTGCAAAGTATTAAAATAAATTTGCCAAAGCAACACGCACTATCTTCTTGTCCTGAAGACAATGATTTATTCACAAAAACTTTGCAGAACAACGACAAAATAAAACAACCGGCCAATTGCGAATCGGAGTCGCGCACTGAGGGCTCCGTATAAGTTGAAGGTATGATGTAAATAATTCATAACGGGAAAAAATATGTTTCGTTTACGTGTGCCATAGGACACTGCTTCTTGCCAAGCAATGTGTTATAGCACAAAAAGCCAAATACGAGAAAGCGTTACCGCGAAAATGTCGTGTTAGCGCACATTAGACTAGACAAAGTCTGTTGGATCAGCTAGTATAGAGTATTAAACCAAACAAAGTTTCTAATCATATAAAACAAAAATACCACAATTAACTTTTAATATTTAATTAAAACAATATTAAGAAATTTGTTATTTATTTGATATGTATGTACTATAATTGTGAAAACTTCTCTGTTTCTGTCCTACCTTAAATGACTTTTATGTGTAAATATTGATTTTTTGTTAAAAATAAAAGTACTGAAAAAAAGTCGCTCGTCTGTCCACCTCAGAATGTGAAAAATAAAGAATTTCTGTAATGCACACCGCGCCACTGGCGGAAGCATCAGGGAGGAAGTCCCGGGTATCTTGTCACACAACCACTTCTTTACTCTTGCACTTCTTATTTATGACTAAAATGCAGATACAGAAATAAATTCGCTATTTGACATTATACGATAACGCTGCCACAGGGGACAACATGAATAAGTGCTGTTACAGTTTTGTGGGTGCATTGTTAAATCGTTTGTTGCGGTAATGTCTAGTCAGCATTGAAATTCTCTATTTGAGTAAAATACTATTTGCATTTGTTGCTACGTTTGTTAGAGCAGCATTTTTTTAGTTGATTTAAAATGGTTGATTAAGGATAACTAGAAATAGGCATGTATGCTAATAACTTTTTTGATTTTGTTCGGTAGGTTCGTACAGCAATCACCTGTTTCAAAATGCTCTTACTATGATAAAAATAATACCTCATTTTAATTTGAAATATTTGGGCTGTTAAAATATTTTCTGTGGACGTGAGTTTCAATTGGTCTATATCCTGTGTATCAACTAAAATAAATCCTTTAATTTTACGTTCTTTTTATTGGTATGCTGTATATTTTATAACGTAATTTTATATTCATGTAGCAAACGTCTGCAATTGCCTATCAATTAAAATAAAATGAAAATCGCTGTTGTAGGTAGGTATGTTATAAAATACCCCATACCTTTATTTTATTAAAGTATCAAAAATCGTTATATTAAAGTAAGGTAAATGGCCCATTACTCGTCAGATTTTGAATTTAGCTAACTTTGCAGCCTTGACGCGTGAAAACTAGTTAAATTTAAAAAAATCTGATTGCATGGCAAGGTAAACAATTTATTCTTCTTTCAGTCATTTTTTTGAAATATATTTCATCGTAAGAAAAAAAATTAAAAAAAAAGGAAAAAAGGACCCATTTGTACCATTACCCAACACAATTATCGTCTATGATGACCCAGAACTCGTCAATTCTTTTCAACCGTAAAACCGTCAACAGTAATTTGAACTTTCTATATCTAGACTTAAAGTTCATATTTCTGCTATGTTTCAAATAGTTTTATTTTGCGATG
This sequence comes from Anania fuscalis, assembly GCA_950371115.1. Taxonomy (NCBI): domain Eukaryota; kingdom Metazoa; phylum Arthropoda; class Insecta; order Lepidoptera; family Crambidae; genus Anania; species Anania fuscalis. The sequence goes on along the minus strand of OX493335.1, from coordinate 10,313,707 downwards.
CTGTTACTCAAACCAAAAACGATCCAGAATATAAAAAAGCGTGTAACATGGTTGTATAAAAAAATGGCGGCGCCATTTAAAGTCCGGCATGCTCGCCTCTCGGCCACGGAGGTCGTCAATGGTAACATCAATATCAATCGAAGTAATATATAAGTCAATGCAATCAAGTTATATAAAAATTGCTTTCGATTTTGTTCTGTGTTTCAATTTTTAAAACAATGCTAAACATCTTGCGTAAGTAAAAATAACATTTTCTGTTTACTACTTCCTTCAGTTAAATAAGTAAGTGTTTTTTTTTTTACGAAAATTACTTTCAACTTTTTCTTATTCACGTAGTTTAATGTGAAGGCTTTTTATTGCGAAAGCACACACAAACTACCGCGATTCAAGGTGTCAGGAATGAGCAAAGGGTGTGGAAGAGGGGCACCCCTCGCAAGAGGTGTGCGGACGTTGCGGCCGCGCAGCAACGCTACGACTTTGTCAATTTTGGCGTGGGACGTCTAGTGTTTTGTACTGTGCGTTTAAATTACTGGCAGTTAGTGATTTCTAGCAAAATGAATCGTCATTTTTTGTAAGGCTGGACAATTTGAGATGACCCTCGACTCACAACATCTTGTATACATGGATCAGAAGCGAGATGGGTCTGTAATCCTTCAGCGAGGTGGTATCCACTTTCTTGAAGAAAAGCACCACCTTGCCTCTGTTCCATGCCTCCACCGTTATTCCCACGAGCACGACGGAGTTGTAAAGTTTCTGAAAGATTTTCAGTATCGATGTTCCACCCGCTTTCAGAATCTCTGAGGTGATTCCGTCATCACCCGGCGCCTTGTTGTTCCTGAGCTGTTTGAGAGCCATCCTAATCTCATATAGGCTGATGTCCGGGATATCTTTGGTAAAGTGTCGGGTCAGCTTATCTCTTAAATCTGCGGTTGAACTACTAACAGATTTAGTGACCGAGGTGTATAGCTATCCATAGAACCTTTTGATCTCCTTCAAAACTTCGGCTTTTGTCGACGTTAATACCACCATCTTTTACCCCGTTGATCACGGAGACATCATTGAACACTCGTCGTTTTATGGATTTGTGGTCATGGTCTAATTGGTCGCCACACAGCTGCCCCGCCGTTACTCTGACCGCTACCGTAGCTAGGAAAAGCGGGGCCACCACACTGGGGACTTGGTCTCATCTGTTTCTGTCATCGGGGGATGGTTGTCAATTTCACCACGCTTGGCAGGGCAGTGAGCGCAGTTTTCATTGTTCTATATCCTATTTTATTAGGGTTCCGTACCCATAGAGTAAGACGGGACCCTATTACTAAGGCTTCACTGTCCTTCTGTCACCTGACATCACTCATGAACCGTAAAAGTAAGACAATTGAATGAAATTTGTTATTGAAGACAGATATGATTATTTAAAAACACTTAAAAACGCCAGATATTTTTGAAAAATTAAATAAATATGTAAAAATTTGCAAACACTTAATTTTTCTCCATCAAAATAACCACATTACTATGTACAAAAGAATGGGCCAAAACTCGACACCCTATTATTCGACACCCGGAAGAACTAAATTAAAAAACAAGACCTTGTAAAGTTTTGACCATCGTTATAAAAATGTGATGTTGTAGCAACTTATTAATTATTTAAGGATAAATTACTGTAAAATCTGTTATAACATATACATTCATAAAAAAAAATTAAAAGCATACAATGACGACATTATTAGGTGCTAATAATCAGGCATGTCCCAGTTAACGTCAAAATACTCATAATTTTGTCGAGTACTGGTTCAAGTGGACTTTAAAGAACCAATAAATGTCACACGTAAATAATAATATCAAACTGGAAAAACAAGACGTTTTGTTTCGTTAAATAGCTAAAACATTTACTTCACAATTTTACAAAATAAACACACTTACCTGATACCTGACTGATCCTGCAAAACTTCGAACCTGAACTGGTAAGGCAGGTTTTATTTTCAGTGCCTAAACTACCGAAAATTTTCAAATTTAGGAGTGCTCACTTTTCATTAATTTCTACTAAGGCGCACTTGCAGTATTTTGGTCAGTGTTGTAATTTTAATTGTGAAATATATTACCATAAATATGTTGCTATAAAAAACGTTTAACTAGATGTTTGTAGAAAACTTTAACTAGCCTTTATTTTTAAAATGACGAGTATTGGGACACTGCCGACATTACCAGCGTTTACCTTATAGCGATACCTACATCGCTATAACCAAGCAAGATAACAAAGCAAGACCCCTCAGTCCTATTTTTAACCAAACAATCAATATAGGACAAAAACAGATAGTATGACATGTTAAATAAATTACAAATTTCATAACATTTAAAGTAATTATGGTGTTTTTGTTCTATTTGATTAGAAACTTTGTTTGATTTAATACACTATACTAGCTGACCCAACAGACGTTGTCTAATCTAAATGTAGTATTTAAATCCTCTTTGGTCTAAATTAGACTGTGAGCTAACACATTTTCGCGGTAACGCTTTTCTCGGATTTGATTTTTGGTCTTTTATCGCTCAAAAATAAATACAAAACAAAAATAATTACAACTTCACGGAACTCCCAAGTTGGTTCGTGTTCTTTTATGTTCCCTGAAGGGGTAATTCCGAATTATTTGTTTGCCTTATGTCAGCACAACCTGCACAACAAAGGCATAGAAATAACTCCTATGAAATCGGTCCAACATTTCAATCATGCCGAGCTTGAGCGATTTAACGACCGTATTGCGTGCGTAATAATTCTAATTTGAACCCAACCGATTACAGAAATATGAAACTGCAACGTTCCCGATTGCTAAAATTCAATATTTCACCCCTAAACCTTTCCACGAATGGATTCGGTCAATAAAATTAGATTTACGGGCACTCAAAAGATTTAAAAATAATTCCTTTGAAACGGTTTTAGTCTCATTTAACGGTCTATTCATATTTCAAATGGCTTATTTATGTTACAGTAATAAAATATTTTGGAAATGGATTAATATTTCATGAAACTTAATTCGCGTATATATTACAAAATCGTGACAAAGATTCTTATTTCATGAATTCAGTTTTTATTTTTTTGATAAACTTATAAAACCTGCTAGCAGCGATATTAAACGGATTATTTACGTCCAATAAAATTATATTTTATTTCCCTTATCATCCGCCCAGCGTCCAATAATAGAGTCGCAGTAATAACTACGAGGTCCGTGTGATTGCGATTATTCCACGCCAGTGTGTAAATGTGCTCTTACAATCGTTCCTGTCCATCGCTCTTTGCTAATTAAAAGCCGACTCGTTTGGTTTGCCGCTCATGCGGAAAGCAGCTGGTTCGTTTTATGAATTAATCGATTACTCGGTGTTCCGATTTCTAACTGATGCTCAGTTTAATCGAGAACTTATGATTTTGCGCGAGTATGCGTTTTGTTGCTACTATTTTTAGTGCTCAATTGCAAAAAATGAACCAAATCGACAACGCCTAGGCTAGCTAGCTAGGAACTGGGGACGATAAATTATAGAGGCTTGTCATATTCGAATAGCAACCCGAATAAACTTTATTTTGGTAGGAACGCACCTTTAGAATAATTTATTTAAATGTTCCAGTTAATTGTAAGTTATTATGAGATAGAATCTATATCAGCCAGATTTAGACTCAAGCTTAATACAATAGCAATACTTACAAAATTTATGCAAGTGGGTTCAACAGTTTTAGCAAAGAAATACTGATTAATTACTGGCTAATATCTGCCACGACTAAGTGGCAATGATAGAAAAGGTAGATAATGTTTTTAAAGTTTGGTACCTACTAAAGGTATTTCAATTCGATGGATGGATGTTTATATTAAAATAACAATATTTTAATATGAACATTCACAAGCCAACTACAAACACACTAAAAAATCAGCAAAAAGCACAACGAAAGAATAATAGAATGTGGTTACGCCAGGGTTCTAAAAAAAAAGTATGCCCATGTACGTCCAGTGGGACGTATATGGGATATATGTAATCAAGCCGCCCTAAGGCCTCTGACACGGCTTTACGACTAATATCATGCGATATCAGCCGGGCCTAACTTTTAATGTGCCTTCCAAAGCACGGAAATGCTTGTGATAAATGTTACTAAATATGGTCTGAATGGTCATCCATCCACTCACAACCGCGGCGTTGGTTGCTTTACTTTAATAATCGATACCAGTGCTGCCACCACTGAGCTCCGAGCACCTGAGTGACTTCATTATATTATTAGAAGCGATTGCTTAAAGCTTTCTATGATATTATATTCCACCGTACTAACCACAGCTCACATAGATCAACCATGTTGTTGTCTAATAGAAGTTTACAGTGTTGTCCTTAAACATTAAAAACTAAGTAAAGCAAAGCACCGGAACTAAATCTCAATTTAACATTTCTGAATCGTTAATATTTTCTTAGCGCTACCTTCAAACTGCCTGCGCCAAGCTGCTAAGTCTTTCAGGTTCCCATTAAATAAAGAGGTCACTAGGTGGTTTCAGCAAATGCAAAAATGCATGAATTGCGAGGGGGGAAAGCTTAAAAAAATGTATAAATCGTAAGTTTTCTAATATCTAGCCTTTTTATCAGAATCCAGGAACCTTGCGTATGCCCTAAGTATAACACATGGAAGACTTTCCATGAACTAACAGATTCTATAAAAAAGATCCGGTTTTGTTAGATTCATTGTCTACGTAGCAACATTTTGTACATTGTAACAATGTTTACAATTTATTTATTAATGATGCTGTTATTCGTTGTCTTATTCTAAATTCGATGCGTTTTGAAGATTGCTGCTGGCAGAGGTTGAATAAAAAGATAGAGAGCTGGAGATACTGCTTTTTGGGTGAGGCTTACTTCCATAAGTGGACAGAATTAGGCAGAGGATGCGCTTTGGTGAGTCCAATACAATTAAAAGTGTTTATAGTTTCATAAACTATAATACTAAATTTTTCGTTATAGTATGTTCCTCTATAATATACAATGTTACCGACGCGTCGTCAAGATCGACCATTTACTGTCAATGTATGTTGTTTTGTTACTCCAGTGATTAATAATAAAAATACATTGTCTATGAATAGAAAAATTAAAAACCAGTGTATTAAACCAGTTATAACCGTTCTTTAAGACTAGTCTTAGACGTATAGCTCATTAACCCGTTTTATACCTACCTGCGCAAAATTCAAGAGAGCTCTCGAGTATTATAATCTTGGATTTGAGACCGTGATTCAGTGGAGAAACATTGTTAGCCTCTTTACATGAGATTTGAGTGTGTCACCCCCTTCAATTAGGTGTTATATCTTACACACCCTCGGAGTATTATTAAATCCTAAATTAAAGCATGTAACTAAGAGTTTGATGGAACTATGACACATGCAACGTTGTTTTAATTAATTACGAATATTAGTACCACTAAATAACATTGAAATTAATTAAAACAGATAATTTTCTAATCAAATGTTATTGAAGGTCGTATTCCAAACTCAGTAGCGGTTAAAATATCTTCAATGTACAGAATTTGACCCGTGGGATAAGACAGATTTTGATTTTACTATTATCCTTCTACAAATACTTGGACTTTTAAAAGTCGACAAATAATTCAAAACCAAAATTTAACAAAATGGTCCAGCGGTTTGAATGAATGTCTTATTTAGAGTGCATTTAGTGCTATTCAGGGTCTGAGGTTAAGCCACTGTACTAAACAGGCTGTACAAAAGGTTAGGAAACTCCTTAAAGCCTCGTGACTAGCTGCTCATGTACAATCACTTTTACAATAAGAGCAAACATCGAAATCGTGTATTTTTTTCATATGCTCCTTATAATATCATCGAGGTAGTGCATTCGGTTGTAAGGAACATTTATCAGGTGCAATTCTTTTCATTATTTCGATGATGGTTTCGTAGAATAAGTTGTTGTATGAAGATAAGCTGGTAGTAAAAATATAGGTTTTAAGGAGTGTCCTATTCTTTTTTTCACCCTGTATGAAGAAGATTATTTAGAATTTTCCAATATGGTAGGTCTATTTCTTAAGTTTATTTAATATTAACTATCTTTTAATTCAGTGTGTCTGATATAAGTTATTTATGTCTACTAATATACGAGTAGCTGTTACAATAGCATTTCCTTAGGTATATTATTTTTTCATATCATTTTTTGCAAGAAATGGGCCATTATCTCTTATTTATCGCCTAAACTCTCGAGTTTTTGTATGAGTCTTAACTCTTTCACCTCCTATATTTCTTTGCCCCTGAATAAAAATGTCAACTTGAAGTGAATTACTTAAAATAATGTTTAACTAAATAAGGCTGTAGCTAGTAAGTTGTATATCACAATGAATGAGGACGTTGGTAAATTATAATAACTTAATTTTTTTTATAATATAATATTACTTAATAGTGCAATGATCTATATTTTTACGTACATACCATACCTTTTTGTTTTATAATTCTAAAAGAAATAGTATTTTTAAATTAAATGTTAGTTATTTCTGTAGTTTTAGCTGTGTTTTGATACAAATCAGTCAATTAAGAGTATCTTTTGATAATAAGCATACCCATGCACTGAAAAAACTTAGTGTTTCTTGTTCTTGCAAATTACATGTTGCTAATTTTGTGACGTCATTTGCCCATCTAGAAGTATTTTTAAAGTTTTAAATGCATTACTGTATTATTGTTGTAAAAGTTATCCCTGTTTTAACGAGATTAAAAATAGTAGGGTTCTACCTACAGCTTTTGAAGTGTACGAGTCAAGTACAAAAGTTTCTAAGCACTACCAAGTCCCCTTGAGTGCAGGTGTGTTTATGGGCGACAGTATCTAGCTGCTTTCTATTAATTGGACTCAATCTCGTTTGTTTTTCGTTTTTTTTGTTACCGAAGAAACTGAAGAGTATCTAGCAGCAGCCTTCAGAAGTCATGGCAGAAAACAAGTTAAGCTGATTACAAAAATAACGACAAGTTACTGACCTATATCAACTTCATTTCCCTTGGTTCGCTTCATATCAGGTGTGCAGTTTCGCACTCAATCTCAAAGAAACCCCATAATAACCATGTGATATCATAATGCAAGCTGTTGTCATAGCTCACTTTAAAACTTCTTCAAACTCGAGTTGTTTGCGTATACTGCTTTTAAGTGTCACGATCTAGGTATAAAAATCTTGTCCAAATACAAAAATCTCGCATCAAAATAAGTTCACTGTCGTTCTCCACAAAAACTTGGAGGTTTTAAGCTTACTCAAACTGGAAAGTTAGGCAAATGACACCGTGGGGACAGAAATATTTTGCAATCTCCTCACAAACCGGGATGGGGCGCTTTCTACAACTTTTTAGTGTTCGCTACCGAAATTGGAAAACGGTAATGGGTACGGAAAATCGGAGTGTGTATTTTGAGCAGCAAATGTAGGTAGATTACTCGGCAGAACCACATTTAAGCCGAAATGGGAATGGATTGTTGAAAGTAAAATGGTATAGGAAAACCAAGGTTTCATTTTTTTTCAATAATTGTAAACAAGTAACATTTAAATGCCAACTTTTAGGTCCACGCATAGAAATTAAGTAATTCTTAAAAGAAAAATAGTATTTATTTTAGAGTAGGTATCTTTTTGTGCAACACATACTAAATTATACGAATAACACAATGGGATACTGTTGTCAACTTAGCTTACGTTAACATTTAAAAAAATAGTAGATCCTACAACAAGTGCATAAAACGCACCATTTTACCCGAGACGACTAGTTAAGTCGAGGGTAAAATGGATTTTAAGTACGTGTTATACACTAGAATCAGTTCTATAGTGAGGAAATTAAACAGCAATATTGCAAAAAATATGTATAAAAATTTTTAATGTAAAAAATAATAAGGAATTCCCGCTAATATTACATTTTTTTATGCGTGGCTGTGGCACTTGGGTAGGTCGTAGTCCATAATGCTCTTGAAATATTGCCAAGTTTTATTAACTTAGTATTATAACATAGTTTATGTATAAAAATAACGAAATAGAATAAAAAATCAAGTTTATTTAGGTAAACGAAGTTTAATTGCGTGTTTGGCTGTTAATCTGACGACCTTTGTCTTAGAGTCTGAAACTTAGACAAAGATTTTAGTTTATGCACTAGAGCATAAAAAGCGGTTTTATGCAGCCTATACCCATCATAAAAATGAACTTTTCAAGCATGAGAAGTGAAAAGTATATTTATTGAAACAGAAGGTTTGAAAATGCTCACCAACCGCTGATATGCTTATGCAGAAAAGGTCTAGATCTAAATTATTACTTTGTTTGTTAAATCTGTTACCTACCCGCCATGAATATGTTCTATGGCTTTCTAAGCTAGATAAAATCCAAAGATTATCTAGGTATATCTAATAATATTTATGGATACTAGATATACCTTATATTATAGAAATTATGATTCGTAAGATCCGATAATTATTTCACAGAAATTCAAATTATGGACGTATTTTACTAAAAGTAAAAACTTATAAATATTCACAGGTAAACTGCTATTTATCATTTGGTCCAGAATTTTAATCCAAAATTAATAAAATACGGAACACTAAAAACTTAATGGAAGATTCGTAACAGACGGGGTTTTTTTGCTAAAAGAAGTTGGGCTGAAAGTAGCGTAGCCGTAGCCTTCTCCTCATAGCCAGAACAAGACAATAGACACTAGAGAATAGCCAAAATGGTAACTTTTATGTTAGCCGACATGTTGTTTCAGATAAGGCGTTGTTTATTTAAGACAAGCGGACGCCTGTGGAGTATTTCGACTTTTTTTCTGGAGGAAAGCTTTTTTGCAGCTTTCGTAGTCTTTTAGTTACTGAGTCTCGTAATTGCACCTAAAAATGACTTTGCCAACTGACGTCAATATGCTTAAGGCACTACTTTAAAAATAAGACTTAATAAAAATTAACATCTATACTATGGCTATATTTCATTATGGCGACTGTCTTGAGAGGAACTGAAAACTGGAGAAGATGTCAGAAAGCTGTGATCAAATCTGCGAAGATTTTTCGAAGAAGAAGAAATGAAGAAACCGATAGGCCGGTAGGTTCTCACCTACGAGTCAGTGATCTTCTTCTCAGAAGATAGGCCTTTACCTGGGGCACTGACTCGTAGTTTCCATCTATCTTATGATACCTAATAACGACCCAGGGTTGTAACAAACATTGCAATCTTCTTTTTAGTTGTGATTGTTATGTGCGTCATAACGATCATTACAATTAATAAATATTTTTCATTGTATTTTTCATTTCACACACATGCCAACAGCTGACCAAGTTCTCTGCGATATTTTCCACCATGAACACAATTTTTTACCATGCATGTTTTCTTTATTATATTAAAACAACAACGGTATAATAAAAGTTATTTAATTTTTCAATAATTCGATGACAATGCGTGCGTATTCAACCATTACAGTCCGCATTAGTTATAAAAATGTAAAACAAAACACTACTATATAAAAGGTGGACTCGAAATATCGGAAGAACGAATTCGCTATCAGTTGTAGTGTTGTTCCGAGCGCAGGTGTTGGCGTGCAATTTGGCGGCGGCGGGCGCGCGACGACGATTTTCATTTCCCGAGAAAGCCACATGCGACTACAGCGCCGGACACACGTATTGTTTCCACGTTGCTACAAACAATTTGTTTCAGACGAAATATGGGTTTTGTAAATGTTTCTGTTAGGAAACATATGAGTGATTACAGCGGTTTATTTGATCAAACCAACAATTGCGCTGCATAGAAATTTATTCAGTGAGCGTTCCCGAAATGGATAATAACATAGGTACGTTAAACATTTCCCAGCGGTAATAGAAAATAGTTGTTAGAAAATAGGAAAAAGAGACGTTGGAGACACCAGCCATAAAAGCCAAGGTCGATGACAAAAAAGCAATCGTAAGAAAATCGCATGAGAGGAGGCTTAGGCTGCTTTTCCTAAGAAGCGGAGTCAGAAAATATATAGTAATACTACGCGGAGCACTGAAGTTCTATGGTGTTTTTATCTGTGCATAGTACCTTTTGGTTAAAGGCCGGATGGATAGGCAAGATTAAGGTTAGAGAAGGGCGACACGAATATCCAAGCCATGCTATTATTGTTTTGCGTTGTCATCTACAGGGGGCAGCAGATATATTTGTCAATGTTAATAAACAAATATGAAAAGAAATTGGTCATGGAGACAAATTGCCTATACCTCGACAATACTTCGGACAACTTTTTCGATTGGTATTTTGGTTGTAAGTAGAAATAAATAATGTAGTTTCGCAAACATAGGTTTTCCGTGCATTTTCATTTCCCGAGAAAGCCGCATGCAATGCACTACAACGGACACACGTATTATTTTGCGATACAATGAACAATTTGTAGTGGGGACATATAGGTTTGATAAATGTTTTGATGGAAAACCTGCAAACTGTAGTTTGTATTTTTGGAATAAATGAAAAAAAAATAGAACAAAAGCGTCGCTTTCATACACGCAACGCAATAATTAGGTAAACTTTTTTTCGCACTTTGGTCTCATCTTGAGCAGTTGCTAGTTAGTTAAAGAGATTTATCTATGCCTAATTTCATAAAAAGTTAAGAGGTTTTCCGTGAAAGCGTGTCGGATAAATTTAATTGATTTTTAGTAAAAATCCTATTAAGTTGCACAGGTGTCAGTAAAATTTCATTTCCACAGAAAGCCACCAGAGACCCGTCGTCTACAGTATGCACTTACCTACACCGCTGGACGCATTTTGTTCCACGTTGCAATAAACAATTTGTTCTCTGTAAAATATGTATCTACTTAATCCACGAACGTTTTCTACTGTTAACAATAAAACTAGAGATAGGTAGATACGTTTAGTCTAAATTTATCTCTAGAGAAAAGTTCACCCGAGTTTCTCGTGTCTTTGGCTTGGAATACATTTCTACTAGTTTTATTTTGTTTTGTTTGAATTTAGTATTCTAAATGGTGCTCTACCATGGTTTTTATTCTTCATGAAATCGAAATCTAAAAAAGTATTCAATACTTACAAAAATATCTAAAAACATAATTTAAGTACAAATAATTTAATAAAACATTAAATAATTACTACTGATTTAATTGGATTGTATTGTTATGTTATTTTGAAAATGAACATTTCATAAATACTTATATTTAATGAGAATATTTCAAATCTTGATAGTAAGTCTAGAAATACGCTCCCTTATTCATTCGTGATTCGTAAACTGGTATTGTTCGAGTTTGTGCTCTATATAAAAAAACCCTCTCTAAATTTGTGCGTTACGGCTGTTCCATATTACGAATATAATTTACAGTGGATAGATAGGACGGATTTATCATCGAACGGGTTGAATTCCCGGCGCACTTTTACAGGGAATTAATTAATCCGGATTAGAGATACCTCTCGCAGAAATACGAGATAAAATGAGGTTGCGTGTATACGACATGTTTGAAAAAGACCGGATTTAGACACTTTTATGTGCGACCGCAGAAGAGCAAACAAACCAATTTAAGTTAATAGGGAAGACAAGCCAAAAACGGGTAGCCCGCCTTAATGAGTAAACATTCAAACTTCGTGCCCTTTCTACGTTCCTTTATCGCACAAAAAAAAAATTTTCATTGTATTAAGTTTGTGCCAGTAATTCCAAAACAATGGAAAACTATAATCACAGTAACTTGATTATGAGTAAGGGACACCAAATGTTAAGATTTCAAGCAAAAGACACACTTTCTGAACATGTTAATTATTTTTCAAAAATATCCTTTATCACCTTTCCTAAATAACTTGGGCCAGACAAATCTATCTTTAAGTTTACAAAATATAGGTACTGTACTGCCCAGGATCTACGGCGTACTGTTTTTATTATTATTATGGCCAACTTTATCTTTCCCAAAGATAAAGTTTAAATTGATCGTCTATTATTAGTATGACCCATACGTTGTGAATGTTTATTAATTGTGTCTATTAAATAGTAATAGTAGTAGTAACAATAACAGTAGCATTTGTAATAGCTAATAGTAGTAGCCCACGTTCTTTCAGGTGATTGTCATTGACATTTTCAGTAAATTAATCAATTATAGATTATTTTAAAATGTAAATTAATTTAATCAGAATTATTCTATCATAGGAAACCATTCGTACATTAATTATACCATAACGATAGCGTTATTTTAGTAAACTAGGAGTGAATTCCGTTATAGGCAGGGCTCACTCCCCGCCCTTGCCAGTAGGGACCGACACCAAACGGGACTCCCTCCCTACGGCCTGCCTCAACTCCATTGGGGAGATTTGCATTTAGTATTTGTCTGTCAAGCCTGTTCTATGTCTTCTAATGGGTAAGAGGACATCAAATAATGTAGTCATTCCAGAGGCAGGTTTTGACCTAGTCCTACTAATTTACATGGAATGACTACCCTAATCACACAGGGCCAAAACTGTCCCCCCCTGACTCTAACAATCGAAGGAGGTGCTTCGGGTTTATGTGTGTGTAATGCCAAAAGGAGCGTTATGATGTGGCCTTTAAAACCCAGAAGAGAGTAGTCAGCCCCACCTTGATGCCCATTCACAAGACTTAGTCAGTGCCACACGTATTGCCTGCTTAAGGCTACATACTTATGCAACCCCAGTTGGCCCTTAGTTGCCAAGCTGAGTATGGCCCACCCCATCATGCCGGCGGGTTTGACCGACACGGAGGTGATACGGTTCAGCACAGAGGCGGCACCCACCCTGGTGACACGTGCGTCTTGCTGACACTCTTGCCCCAATATCAATTTTGAATATTCTATAGACCACATAGAAATGCATCGCTGTTGGCCAATTTGCGTTTGTCTGTAAGTTGCACGTGATTGTGGTATTGCTTGCTGATCCAAACCATTGCATCTAGTTGGCTGGAATCGGTACTCGCATTGTGGGTACTAGTATCATCCTTCGTGCCGACCGAATGCGATAGTAAGGATAGAAATGATTCGAAGAAACCCCTAAGTCGTTCTTTCTAAAAGGTATTCTGACTAAAACAAGTTTAATGTATTTCCCAAGGCACTGTCTGGCAAAACCCCAAATTGACTTTCTAATATTGTCTGTGATTCTAAACCGAAATTAATAGGAAAATTTAGAATATTTACGCAAGTTAGGTGAAATTAATGTTCAATAAACAAATCTGCACCACTTCTAATTATTTAATCATAATTCCAAGAACGGTGTATTTTCTAGTATAATTATGATGACACACCATCAAACGAGGGATACTTCTACTTCTTCAAAAGGTAACACAACGCAATAATTAGTTAATCAAGTTAAGTGACCTCTCCTCAAATTAATTCACGAATTACTACAACCAGCATCACTAATAAAATTCAAAACAATAGTGTTTATTGGATCTTTAAGACCTCAACATACCTGACGCTGCTTGGAGAACCTTTGAGTATAATCACTTCAAATTTTATTTACAATAATATTTTGTACTAAAATTTTGCCCCATTATTATTTAATTTTGCCCCAAGATAAAACAAAAATCACAATCAAAAATAAAACATAAAAGATAAATTTTAAACTAAAAATCCCAAAGCAGCAAAACGCTTACCTTGGGCGAAGTCTCAGCTAGCAATCCCCGAATTCCCGATCTAAATTATTTTGTTTTCAAAACCCTTCCATTTTTAAAATTGAAAAACAAATTACTATCAATTTTATATTTACGAATATTTACTATCTCGCTCTAGCTTACGTCATCATAATGGATGACATTGAATATCAAATCTAAATCCATACACAAATAAATATATGATACAAAAATCAGGTGACTGAGACTTACGTATTCAAAACAATGAAATGCTAGCCCCATAAATTAAGAATAACCTCTATAAATCCCAGTCACAGGTCAAATCCCCCACACAAGTCAAAACTTGGAGCTTAAGTTCAACTACGATATTATGTCATATTATGTTTGAATAGATAAATCACTCTTAAAAAAATAATTGACGAATTTATCATTATCATGAAAAGGTTATTCGTTTAGTAAAATGTTACGCGTAAAGAATTAAAATCGCGTTTAAAGAAATATCAGCATAATCAAACTTTTAAAATTGTAATTGACTTAGCTCGCGTCCGTCTTGGTGTTTACTCGTAGCTCCGGAACCCACGCTGGCTCCGACTGCACCGCCCCACGACTTTTAACTCCACTCTAGCCATCAATGCACCAACGTTCTCCCTTTCCTCCGTAGTATCATCTCCGTCGATGTAGTTCGTGCACATAAAAAGAAAACAACAAATATTAATAAGTGCCTTTCCTAATTAACTTTTGGATTTTGAAATCCTTATTCTCACAGCCATTCATAAAATTCCCCATTTCAACCGAAACAAATGAAGAGCTATCAATTTCAAACAAATTATTTGATACACTTAAATAATAAAATTAAATATTTATTTTATAAAACTTAAACCCACCTTTATCACTTTCCCGATCCTGGACTCGTATCTCCACCATCAGCTTTTCCTCTACAATAACTTTATTTTCATACAAAAACCTCTCATACGTCACTCTCAAAATCCCTCTGAATTATTCACTTTCAAAAATATTGAAATTAAAACTAAATCACTCGTCTCCGTGGCTCACGATACCATTCTTCAATTTCACCAGTCAAAAATGGGTGCATTACCACATCTTTTAACCATACATCCTTCTTTTATCAAGGTTTTCTTTAGAGTCTCCAAACAATCACTTTCCACTCCTCCATTTTATATCGTCACTCCCATAGTCACTGACAATCAAAACTAACAGAGGAACTTTCCTCTGTATGAACCCAAAAATCTAATTATTTTACCTTCTATGAAAATCAGCCTATTTATAGTTTAAATAGAGCTTTATTCTTTTAGAACTAAATGATTTTTTATCTTCTATTTAAAAAAAACTCGGCTTCTCCCCCATTTTTTCTATATCAATCCCCTGACAACCATTTTTACTTTTTCTGACATCCATCTTTCATCAAGTTTCAAGATGTCCCTAACAAAAAGTTTCTTACAGAAAACTTCCTAACCTTTTTTCTAAAAAAATTATGCCCTAGCCCTCAGGTACAGTACAACTCCCCCCCTAAATCCGATGAAACTAGCTGAAAACGGATTTAAATAGTTCTTTATGTTCTTTCCCCTTGTCTCTATCTTGTAACGAAACCTAAATTTATTTGTCACGATGACTGTACTTTCATTCAACATTGTATCTTATTTATCTCATCAACTGTACAACCAAAAAGCTATTTTTCTTTTTTATCTTTCTTACTAACTCAGTCACACTCACTTCAAACTAACCTTTTAACCTAGACTTCCCTTTGTTTAGACTTCCCCCCCCCCCTTTTATTTGCTTCTTCTATCTTAATTTTCAATTAAATTCAACACATTACAATGTAAAATGTTTTTTTTTATTTCATCTTTGGGGCAAAATCATTTAAACTAAATTATTCATGTTACAAATCAAATTCACCTCTTATATGGTTAACATATTAATAATACACAAAATAAAGATTTCCTTTGACATAATACACACTAAGCCCTAAACGTAGTAGCGTGCTAAATGCACAGCATTAAACAATCCCTTTTCCTGCAACGAATCAGGGTACACTAACACATATACATTTTCATACAACCTATCAGCCACGATATATGGACCCTCATAAATCAACTCAAATTTCTTAGTTACCCCAATCGACGCATTAGATTTGTTCAATTTACGAACCTTGACCAAGTCCCCAATTTGATATTGAATCAATTTATGAGACCTATCAAACCTAGTCCTACGTTTCAGCCCAGCACTCTGCAAGTTTATCCTAACCTGAACACGAATCTCATGCACATTATTATTATTCACAACACACGGTAAATATCTATCTATTGAAGTTCGAATTGAATTTCCAAACAGAACCTCATTAGGAGTGAAACCTGTGCTTAAATGTAAAGTGTTATTATACAATTCTTCAATCTCTTGTAACCAAAGACCCCAACTATTATGTTGTTCATGACAATAGATCCTAAAAAATTTCCCTAATTGTTTGTTGACACATTCAGCTGTATTTGGCCTTGGGTTTCTAATTGAAGTAAAAATAGTTTTAACTCCAATATCACGCAAGCCCAATCTCCATACATCACTCATAAATTGCCTCCCACGATCGGTCATAACGGTTCTTGGTTTTATCGTTAATGCAAAATTCTGCATTCTCGTTAAAACACCTCTAGCTGTAGCAGCTCTTAGTCCATATAATTTTATGTATTTTGTGAAAGTGTCCTGTATGACAAACACATGAGTGACTCCCCCTCTAGACATAGGCAATGGTCCATAAAGATCCGCCATTACTATATCACCCGGATTTTCTGTTATAATTGATCTACACGCCCCCACATTCTCAGTTCCTTTAACATGTTCAACTGTATAATTAAACTGTTCTAAATACAGTATCCATCTCGTAATCCGACTGTTATATAACTTGATATTTTTAACAAACACTAGTGTCTTATGGTCAGTTCTAATAACTAACACAGCTCCTCGCAAATACGTCTCAAATTTCTTTTGCATGCATGTAAAAATGCATTAAAATGTCAGTTTGCATTGGTGGGGACTCTGATTCCGCCACAATATATTTATTTATCTCTCTTGCATCCAATAAAATTCGAACAGATCCATCCGCTTTAGAAGTATATGTCAATGGACTACTATACGGAGTCGACCCTCTTGCAATAATGCCCATGTCTACCATCTCACGCAATTTCTCTTCTACTTTGCTACGATGAGCATATGGAATAGGATAGGACCTGTTAATCCGAGGGACATGTTCACTCATATTGATGTGATGAACGTAATAATTTGCCCTTCCAAGCCGTTTAGTAAATACTATCTGATGTGCCTCTAAAACGCGTTTCAAAGCTTGTCTCATCCTATCAGAGATTTCAATACCTGTTTTTGTCTTATCTAAAAAAGCCATATCACATACGTTTGAGTTAACAGTACTGTTATTAGCTTCCTGCAATGACCTAACATTTACCTCACCTTGGTTCTCAACAATAAAAGGCACAACAAATTTATGTCCCCCCTTTTCCAAAGTTAACGATTTAGGATCTCGAAGGCTAATAGTAGCCCTATACGACAACAACCAATCGAATCCAAGAATCACGGGTACTGATAACTTAGGTACAACTAACAAACCTGTGTCCAAAGCAACACCCTGTACTACCAACCCGATAGAAGCCAACTGTTGTATCCTTAAACTCTTTTGTCCTACAGCTCCTCTTATCTGTATTGGTTTCACTGGAAGGGAAGGAACCTTAGTATTTCCTATCATCTGTAATGATTTAAATAATTCTTCTGAAATACAACTTACCTCACTTCCAGTATCTACTAGACAACGTATCTTATTCCCTAGAACTTCTATCCAAATCTCCGCACTAACCTTGTTCTCTACGTCATCAAACGACACTTCCTCATCAAACAATGAAGCTGCAACAAAATATTGTGTATGTTCGGTAATTATAGTGGTTTAATAATCTTGGAGACAAATCTGGGAACCTGTCAAAACTCTTCGCATCAGGGATAAACCCAATTCCTCCAACCGTGTGAAAGCATCAAGCGTAATGCAAAATTAAAGTGCTTGCCCCCTCGTTTCTTAGCTAGTTTTGGAGCAACTAAACTAGCTCTTCTTAGTTTAAAGGCTTACCACCTGCTTCTTCTTCGTCCGTCTCTTCCTCTTCCTCAATTTCTAAATGAGCGACAGTTTTAGGTCTCTTGTTTTGAAATTTTGTCTTCACCGAAGTTGACAGTGGTCGTTTCATTCCTGTTGCAACTTGACTATCTGATCTGCCACCTACATTACGATCCTGCTTATCAACGTCATCCAGATCTCGCAGAAATTCAGCGCCTTCTATGATTGTTGAGCCATTATGCATTCTCCATGCATATTGCACTTCCCTAGGGAAATGGTGCATTAAATCGTTAACCATCTGGCTTTATATCAACGGCGTGCTTAACATCTTCGCCTGTCCAGCTAATGAAATAAAGTAACCCATCATTGATGCTTGCTTTTCCTTTTGCAACACTCCACATACAATGTTTCTCCTTAACGAATTCTGTTCTGGTTCTCCCCAATAAGTGTCCATGAAATCCCTTTTGAAATCCTCCTCTGTGTTCCAACGCTCTTTATAGATACGAGCCCATCTCCTGACGTCACCTTCTAAGCATCCTATAATGTTATCGATTACGTGTTCTCTCGAAGGTATTCTCCTTAAATACGAAAACAAATCTTCTATAAATGTCACCGGATGAATATCATTTTTCCCAGGGTATTTTGGTCTATCCAATCTACCAGTCAGCGCAGTACAGATAGCAATTTGGTACTTGTCTGAATTTTCCTCAGCCCGTGGTCTTCCATTGTCTATCTGTCCTTGAAGTTCTGCTACCTTCAAATGCAACCGTCCTATAGTCCCACGCATCTCTCTCATCATCTGCATCATAGCTGCTAAGTATCCTGCATTGGATGGTGTAGTTTTGGCCTTCTTCATTTCACTCGTAGCAAGTGTAACCTCCGATCTCGTTCCCTTGGTTGCTCGAGTCATTTTCCTATTGGTTCTGCTTTATTAAAATAACCTTGTTGAAGCAGTCGACTTACATAGCATGATGTTCTAATAAAGTAACCACGACATAGTTTAAAACACGTTTTTTTTTTTTTTTTTTTTTTTTTTTTTTACCCGAAATTTGTCAATGACAATGCTTGTAACCCAAAAATCCTGGTCCTCACGGCACCAAATTGTACTGCCCAGGATCTACGGCGTACTGTTTTTATTATTATTATGGCCAACTTTATCTTTCCCAAAGATAAAGTTTAAATTGATCGTCTATTATTAGTATGACCCATACGTTGTGAATGTTTATTAATTGTGTCTATTAAATAGTAATAGTAGTAGTAACAATAACAGTAGCATTTGTAATAGCTAATAGTAGTAGCCCACGTTCTTTCAGGTGATTGTCATTGACATTTTCAGTAAATTAATCAATTATAGATTATTTTAAAATGTAAATTAATTTAATCAGAATTATTCTATCATAGGAAACCATTCGTACATTAATTATACCATAACGATAGCGTTATTTTAGTAAACTAGGAGTGAATTCCGTTATAGGCAGGGCTCACTCCCCGCCCTTGCCAGTAGGGACCGACACCAAACGGGACTCCCTCCCTACGGCCTGCCTCAACTCCATTGGGGAGATTTGCATTTAGTATTTGTCTGTCAAGCCTGTTCTATGTCTTCTAATGGGTAAGAGGACATCAAATAATGTAGTCATTCCAGAGGCAGGTTTTGACCTAGTCCTACTAATTTACATGGAATGACTACCCTAATCACACAGGGCCAAAACTGTCCCCCCCTGACTCTAACAATCGAAGGAGGTGCTTCGGGTTTATGTGTGTGTAATGCCAAAAGGAGCGTTATGATGTGGCCTTTAAAACCCAGAAGAGAGTAGTCAGCCCCACCTTGATGCCCATTCACAAGACTTAGTCAGTGCCACACGTATTGCCTGCTTAAGGCTACATACTTATGCAACCCCAGTTGGCCCTTAGTTGCCAAGCTGAGTATGGCCCACCCCATCATGCCGGCGGGTTTGACCGACACGGAGGTGATACGGTTCAGCACAGAGGCGGCACCCACCCTGGTGACACGTGCGTCTTGCTGACACTCTTGCCCCAATATCAATTTTGAATATTCTATAGACCACATAGAAATGCATCGCTGTTGGCCAATTTGCGTTTGTCTGTAAGTTGCACGTGATTGTGGTATTGCTTGCTGATCCAAACCATTGCATCTAGTTGGCTGGAATCGGTACTCGCATTGTGGGTACTAGTATCATCCTTCGTGCCGACCGAATGCGATAGTAAGGATAGAAATGATTCGAAGAAACCCCTAAGTCGTTCTTTCTAAAAGGTATTCTGACTAAAACAAGTTTAATGTATTTCCCAAGGCACTGTCTGGCAAAACCCCAAATTGACTTTCTAATATTGTCTGTGATTCTAAACCGAAATTAATAGGAAAATTTAGAATATTTACGCAAGTTAGGTGAAATTAATGTTCAATAAACAAATCTGCACCACTTCTAATTATTTAATCATAATTCCAAGAACGGTGTATTTTCTAGTATAATTATGATGACACACCATCAAACGAGGGATACTTCTACTTCTTCAAAAGGTAACACAACGCAATAATTAGTTAATCAAGTTAAGTGACCTCTCCTCAAATTAATTCACGAATTACTACAACCAGCATCACTAATAAAATTCAAAACAATAGTGTTTATTGGATCTTTAAGACCTCAACATACCTGACGCTGCTTGGAGAACCTTTGAGTATAATCACTTCAAATTTTATTTACAATAATATTTTGTACTAAAATTTTGCCCCATTATTATTTAATTTTGCCCCAAGATAAAACAAAAATCACAATCAAAAATAAAACATAAAAGATAAATTTTAAACTAAAAATCCCAAAGCAGCAAAACGCTTACCTTGGGCGAAGTCTCAGCTAGCAATCCCCGAATTCCCGATCTAAATTATTTTGTTTTCAAAACCCTTCCATTTTTAAAATTGAAAAACAAATTACTATCAATTTTATATTTACGAATATTTACTATCTCGCTCTAGCTTACGTCATCATAATGGATGACATTGAATATCAAATCTAAATCCATACACAAATAAATATATGATACAAAAATCAGGTGACTGAGACTTACGTATTCAAAACAATGAAATGCTAGCCCCATAAATTAAGAATAACCTCTATAAATCCCAGTCACAGGTCAAATCCCCCACACAAGTCAAAACTTGGAGCTTAAGTTCAACTACGATATTATGTCATATTATGTTTGAATAGATAAATCACTCTTAAAAAAATAATTGACGAATTTATCATTATCATGAAAAGGTTATTCGTTTAGTAAAATGTTACGCGTAAAGAATTAAAATCGCGTTTAAAGAAATATCAGCATAATCAAACTTTTAAAATTGTAATTGACTTAGCTCGCGTCCGTCTTGGTGTTTACTCGTAGCTCCGGAACCCACGCTGGCTCCGACTGCACCGCCCCACGACTTTTAACTCCACTCTAGCCATCAATGCACCAACGTTCTCCCTTTCCTCCGTAGTATCATCTCCGTCGATGTAGTTCGTGCACATAAAAAGAAAACAACAAATATTAATAAGTGCCTTTCCTAATTAACTTTTGGATTTTGAAATCCTTATTCTCACAGCCATTCATAAAATTCCCCATTTCAACCGAAACAAATGAAGAGCTATCAATTTCAAACAAATTATTTGATACACTTAAATAATAAAATTAAATATTTATTTTATAAAACTTAAACCCACCTTTATCACTTTCCCGATCCTGGACTCGTATCTCCACCATCAGCTTTTCCTCTACAATAACTTTATTTTCATACAAAAACCTCTCATACGTCACTCTCAAAATCCCTCTGAATTATTCACTTTCAAAAATATTGAAATTAAAACTAAATCACTCGTCTCCGTGGCTCACGATACCATTCTTCAATTTCACCAGTCAAAAATGGGTGCATTACCACATCTTTTAACCATACATCCTTCTTTTATCAAGGTTTTCTTTAGAGTCTCCAAACAATCACTTTCCACTCCTCCATTTTATATCGTCACTCCCATAGTCACTGACAATCAAAACTAACAGAGGAACTTTCCTCTGTATGAACCCAAAAATCTAATTATTTTACCTTCTATGAAAATCAGCCTATTTATAGTTTAAATAGAGCTTTATTCTTTTAGAACTAAATGATTTTTTATCTTCTATTTAAAAAAAACTCGGCTTCTCCCCCATTTTTTCTATATCAATCCCCTGACAACCATTTTTACTTTTTCTGACATCCATCTTTCATCAAGTTTCAAGATGTCCCTAACAAAAAGTTTCTTACAGAAAACTTCCTAACCTTTTTTCTAAAAAAATTATGCCCTAGCCCTCAGGTACAGTACAGTACCTTACACTTAGGTATAGCAAAATACATAAAATATTGACTTCAACTTTATTAATATCAAACTGTAATAAAAAATTCAAAATTCCAACGCTTATAAAACTTTTTGGACAATAATATTAGCATCGAATTTTATATATTTACAATTCAATCTTTACTATGCTCCAAGGGATTTAACTTTCTAGAAAAATATTCTAATGCAATTAATAATAATTGCGTAGAAATGTTTACGCAATTACTACTAATAAATGTACAAGTATTTATTCATTGAATCGCAAATAATTTGTTTACGAAGCTATATCAACAAGCCATAATGTTAACGCTATTTAAATAAATTGTAAGTCAAGACTAATAGAAAATTTGCCTTCGTGCAAGTCAATAAAATCGTATATTTAGGTATATATTTTAGCTTTTAGTTATTTTTATTTTTGAGACAAATAAAGATTTTTTATTATTATTATTATTTTTCATATGAGCATTAGGTGTCCTCGAAAACAATGCTAAACCCAAAGCCAGGCAAGCCGCATTTTCAGAATTGGTGATGGAAGTGGTGTCGTCCTGCAAGAACTTCCTGACTATGCGACAAGTGTTAAGTATTGCCGCCTTTTGCATTGTCATAAAGGTGTTTATTATTATTAAACGTCAGATTGATTAGTATACAGCAGTGGTGGGGCGAGATTACTCCAATTATCAGGATCTTAAAATATAGCGCGCTGTTCCTTTCAGTGACAATTTGCTGCAGAAGATTGAGAAGAAGATGCACTTAGTAAACTCACTCCGCTTGCTTTTCGCCTCGATTGTCCCAGTGTTCAATCTGAAATCAAGCTTAGTTATAAAATAATTCGCATCAATAGCAATGCGTTTATGCGTTTTATGTGGGTATACCGCATCAAAAAACGGCGAGGTTTAGAGTTCATACTACCTAATAAATGTCAATTAATAAAATACTCCAAAACTTGGGACATAATATCTCAACGCTCATGGATTATTGCGACTTGTGATCTTGTCTTTTACGTGTATAAGCCTATCGGAATCCTTCTTACTGGCCCCAATGAAAAGCAATACCGATATGCCCTGACAGTATTATTGATAAATTACCAAAAAAGGATATTTCATCTGTTTTAGATTGTATTAAGTATTTACAAATTAGCTGGATACCTAGATTATTTAACCCATAATTAATTAAATTACATCATTATTGTTTTATTTTATAATAGAGTAAGACGTAAAATAACACTAGTTAAGTAAACGTATGCAAGCCTGAGCTTGTAATTAAAAATATAACTACAAGTATCCCACACAATTCCTAATGGATACTGTGGTAATTAATTTGCAGCTAACCCATCAAGGCCGATAGCACGGATCGTTTCCCATATTGGAAGCTCCCTCCATTTCATATGTCAATAGGGCTTTTGTATGGAAACCGCATAGCGGTGTAGGCAAAGGTGGTCTGAGCAATTAGTAGATAGCATTGCCTTCATCTCTATCATAGAACACGCCTGGTTAGATATCTAGCGTTAGCTGACCTGAATAGCGATTGTAGCAAAGACAGGAAAACTACAGCCAAAGCGGTTGAAAAGTTGATTGGTTTAGTCGGTTTGATTTGAGGCAATAAACTTAATGAAGTTTAATAATAATAATTCTATGGATTTTTGTAAAAAACGGTTTAAAGTTTTAGGTGTCATAATATTCTATTATAGAATTGAAAATTCAGAATCATTAATATTTTTTATTTTTTAGCAAGGAAGTGTGTTTGTAAAGTACATATACAGGGTGCTGATTTCAATCCTTGCCATATTTAATAAGGTGACATATTATGACATATATAAACGAATTATCCACCAAAAAAAAATTAATTTAATACGAATATTTTCCGTATGACATCAACTGTACTGTGGCTCGCAATACTGCAATAAGATTACACTGCGGCACCTATCGAGCTACGCGCATCGATCGCTAATCACGTCGGATAGCAGCCGTTTGCTTTGGGGGACTATTCTGTATCGAAAGTGGTCGATTATGAAAATCGTAGATATTTAAAAAAAAAAACGAAATCATTTTTTTTACTGATTTATGATCAGAATAAGATACTTAATCAACTCCCTAAATATGGTGAGGGTTTACATCAGCACCCTGTATTAAAGGACGATGGGCACCAATGTGTGTCACCAAATAACCGGAGAGCAAACTTAGATTTGCTGTGTGATCCTAATTATTCTACTTTATTGTAAATTTCAGTGTTTTCTGTAAATTTCTTTTTGTTTTCTGTTTCAAAAATCAGTAGACCGAACTCATTTTTAACTAATGCCAATGCCAAAGTTTAACAAATGAATAACAGTTTCTTATGAGGAAGCTCAAGGTTGCACAGAGCGCTATGGAAAGAACTATGCTAGGTGTTTCGTTACGAGATCAAATCAAAAAATGAGGAGATCCATGAACGAACAAAAGTCATTCACATAGTCCGACGGATTAGCAAGCTAAAATGGCAGTGGGCGGGGCACATAGCATAGAACTGAAGACCGATGGGGCAGAAAGGTTCTGGAATGGAGGCCAAGTACCGGCAAGCGCAGCGTGAGAAGTTCACCCACAAGATGGACAGACAACCTGGTATTAGGAAGCCGCTGAATGCAGGCCGCTTCCTACCGGCCAATCCGGAAGACACTGGGGGAGGCCTATGGTCAGTAGTGAACGTCCTATGGCTGAAATGATGATGATGATGAACAGTTTCAATTCCAAAAGCAAAGTTTTCAAAAATCACTAGTCTAATAACAAACCCGGTTCGTCGTTTTTAAGAACAGGTCAATAGAAATAAAGATAAGGTCTTCAACAGGCAAAGGTTGTTCTTATTGGAGATGAGACAGATTTGCCCATCGTCCTTTAATTATAGATTACCCGGTGCTGTGTCCTGTTGGAAGCCCTTCTGGAAGGACTGGTTTATTGTTCTAAACGTCCTGCAGTACGCAATTTGTATGAATTTTTTATCTGGACCTTCCAGCAGTACGGTGAACTTCAAATTTGTACGCATATTCACCAGAAGTAATAAACACTTGGTCAGTTTTTATTATATTAAAAAAACATGTCGTAGAATCATATTGGTTAATCAGTCTTTTATTTTTCTTAATAGATAATAAACTTTACCTGCTTTTAACTCAAGTAATAGAAACTTGTAACGACCATACCCTTTCAAATCAAAGTATGATATAAGTTTATTAATAAAATAAATGTTAATTTTTTCTCTTTAAATTATTTCTTACTAAAAAGGGCAAATTATTAAACACCATGCTTTCTTCGTAATTTTGAAGCAATTGAAAACTCTAATAAAACATGCCGGAATGGATAGATAAACAATAGGATAATACGTTTAACGGATCCTTCAGTGCGCACGTTGTAATGTTTTTTGTGCCTGACGCTGGACATATGATGCAAAATTAAGAGCCATAGCAAAAAAAGAGCTTTTAGGAATTTTAACAAATAGAAATGTGAAACTATACAAAAAAATACTGCATTTGAAACAAAAGGACAGTGGACGCACATTTTAGCCCTTAGGGTGATACACCCATGTGCAATCCATAAATTTGAACAATATTTTAGAAACTTTGGTTTTTGTAAGGATAGGCCGAAATTCGTCACCCCACCACATTCTGGAAGCATCGTAGTGCTTGGGTATAAGAGGGACTGACGGAACAAGGAGTGGGGGCTTTTTAGTTGGGATAGGGTTCGATTTGCATCCTGTAGATGCCCGTGTGTGGTCTACGGGAGAGTCCAAGGAGGAGGTAAGTTGGAATGACAGTCAGATTTGGGCGGTCTGACGTAGACGGTCCGAGTGGTGTTCGCGTGTGTCCCAAGAAAAGATGCAGGGGGGTAAGTGTTTTGATTATTACAAATTCCTTTTGAAAGTATTTTAATTAAAATATTTAAAGACAAAGTAACTTTAAAATTTTGATGACGATGATGATGTTGATGCTGATGATAAAGTATTTAATATTGAATTATTTAAAACGTCATTATAATATTTTACATAATTCTCTTATTTTTCGTAATTTCTTATCAAAAGGAATTTAACAACTTTATTTTCATGTCCTCATAGAAAGCGAAATGGGATTTAATTTGATATGATTTAAATAATAATAAATATAATGTAAATAATTGATTTAAATCATAACTACTTATTTCACAGATTTAATACCAAATGAATTAAAATAATGTTTATTTTGTAGCTTGGTTATTTTGATTTTAAAGATTGACATATTGTTTGCTATTAATTAACCTAATTTCGATTATTGGGTAACATTTTGTGTGCATTGATTTTTAATATTGGTTTGAACCCATTTTTAATTTCATGATGACATGGTGCATGCTAATTTTATTAGACCTTTTTTGTGTTTTATTTTGAGTGTTTATTTGTGGTATATTAATTAACGCGGACCATTTAAAGTTCATCTTACGTGTTAAAACTCTTTGAAAATATTTGATGGGTTTTGAATATGATTTACGTATCAAAACGTTTATTAATTGACGATTTGCTCATTAGAGCCATAAAACTTTGACATATTTCTGTAGTAAATCAAAGGTCATTTGATCTTGTTTTACATAAAAACAACCTCATTTTTTATTTATCAAATAAGACTGTCGTTTATCTTTTAAATGTTTGCTCGATTATTTAACCAATTTACAACAAAACAACTTTGAAATCTTCATTTTACATTTTACTTATCATTATTTTACGTTTAAGACTCCGCATATTTGACTTATAAACCTTTACGTTTACCAAATTGACTTACTTGATCTATTTTAACTAACGTTTGGAGAAATATTGAGTTCTCATAGATATCATAATTTTATTGTAAATAACTACAATTAGGTAGGCAGGTATACGTTCTGACGTTGAGACATCTGACATCAAAAACAAACAAACTTAATTATTTTTTATTGTAGGTGGGAAGTAGGTAGGGTACAGTTAGAATTATATGTTTCTTTGTAGGGTTCTAGGTTCGTAAATATGTAGTTCAGGCAGAGGTACCGTTAGGTAGGAGTAGGTACCCCTTTTTCCTTAATAACCTATCCTTCCTAATACCTGTTCCATCCTACCTTCTAAAAATAGCTTCATTTGTTTAGGTTAACCGTTGTAGTAATTAGGTAGTTAGGAAATGGGCTATTTTTAGGGATCCTTATACAAAATCCTATATCCATAAAACTGAGAGAAGAATTTAATAGAAGTTTTGAGATTATTTTAAAATTAAAATATTTTGTAAATCTTGTAATTCAAGGGCCATAATTTTAAATTCAAAATAATACTGGTTGATGTGGGAGTATCTATGACTTCACATAGGACATAATGCAGATTTCAGGACCCGGTCTTATACGAGTGGTCATAGATACTGTCTGATCATCTTGGTATTATATTGAACTAATTACAACATTAAATCATAAGTAATTCACTGCTCACGTCCGACTGCCAAGGATAGGCTGCCAAGGGTCAATTTTACAACATTTATTTCAAATTCAAAATAATACTGGTTGATGTGGGAGTATCTATGACTTCACATAGGACATAATGCAGATTTCAGGACCCGGTCTTATATGTTTAGGTAATTAATCAAAAACATTAAAATTGAGATAGGTTGATAAAAGGTTTATAAATAAAAAAGCTTCATACCAATACCATTACATAATGCATTTATATACTATTTGAACCTATATTCATTTACGGAAAAGTTATTTTTTTAACGATAAATTACAATGTTACTTACTCTTCAGAATTTCATTACAAGTTTAGGTTTGATTAAAATATAATTAAGTTTCGTACGTGTTATAAAAAGAGTGGGGCCGAGATCTTTTAGGTATTTGTTAAAATATGTTTAATTGTTTGTATTAGGTCATTTAGTATTTCAATCAATCAATCAATTAGATTCAGTGGTACCTTCTTCGATAGGTTCGATATTATGTTTTACGTAAAATAATAATGTGATTGCTGATTTAAGTAATTCAAGGATACATGGGAATGTATCACTTCTTTTGATAAATAACACAGATCGTAATATTGACTAAATCTATTTTTAGAATGGTCCAGAGTCTAAGAATGCGTTTAGTATTTGTACAACATTAGTGTAGCAATAGTGTAAGCTTCAACGCATGTCATTTCAGCCAGTTGATCATAACAAGATTACAGCAAGTTCTTTGTTCAAATATCGCCGAATCAGTTCATGGCATTAGTTCATATTTCATTTCGTTAGTCGGCTAGCAAGAGCGGTCACATAAACATTTTGCGTATTATAAACATAGAGAACAAAGATTCAGGTGTCCCATGATCGGCATAGGCATTTTAAAAATGTAATAAGAAATCGAGTTTAAATAAACAAAACTAATTAGCCATAATTTAAATAGCACTCCACATTATTGTTTCGTTGTAGATTTCGAGCGTGTGAGTTAGATTCGAGTGTGTGTTTTTAGAGTTTCAAAACTAACGTTATAAGTGTTTCACATGAATAGTCTTTAGAATTGGCTATTCATATTTTTTTGTACCCTGTTGTCACATTTACGAGAAATGTGTCGGAATTTAAAGTGCACTCTTGGTCCTAACGTTGCGTCAAACGGCAATAAATTATAGTTTAGGGCATGTCAAGTGTTACAATGTGGCCAAAACATGCTAATCGTGCGACAATATTTTTTTTCCAAAGTTTGGTTATCGATTCCAGAAACGCTTAAGCTTGTTAATTGGTTGATAAAATATTAGAGAGATTTCGTAATATGGTTTTATTTATTTAGATTGCGCACATTATTTTTGAATGATTTATAGTTTAGTTATATCATTCAATTTTTAAACTAATGTATAAAAGTTATAACCTTATGGCTTAGTAGTTATTAAGTTCACGTGGACTCTCTAGCTAGTAACTTAAATGCTTATTATTGTGGGGGCGATAAAATAATGTAGTTAAAATAAGTACCATAATAATACTTAATAGTAGTTGACTGGTAGATAAAACTTAGAAGCAGGGAATCAATTGTTTTTAATTTACTTCTAAGTAAGGTTATAGAATTATTATTATATAATAGAGTTTAATTTAAATCAATCTATTTGTATCGATAAGTATAAGTGGTTTGCTTTATTTTTGTCTCTAAGTCCCGATGACTTAGTAATTAGGAGAAAAATAATGCAGTGTGAACCCGGATTCGATTCCGCGGTCAACAGTAAAATGGTTGTTTTTAGTGTTTGACTACCTGTATAAATTACGGTTTTGTTGAGTATATTATAATCTAATAGAGCAGTAGTTAAAGCTTTATCTTAGTCCTTGGTTAGATTCCAGGACATGGTCGTACAGATTTTATTAACATTTTAATCATTTTAGAAATTAAAGATTCCAATTAATGCTAATAGCTCGGTGGTATAAAGGTTGACTAAGTCTTCGGTTCGATTCCGGGACACGGTTATATAGGTTTTGTAGAAAATTTTCAATTAATTTTAGAGTTTTAATTTTAATAGCGCAGACGGATTGTTGGTTGTAAGTTAAATTAGTCACAGTTACGACTTCGGACATGGTCAAATTTTACCTTTACCGGGGGCGATAATTAATAATAGAAATCACTTAGTTCAATGGTTAAATGATTAACATAGTCTCTGGTTTGATTCCAGTAACAACTGTTTATTTATCATAAGACTGGTTCGACTCCAGCTTAGTGTTAGATAGTTATAGGTCATTGAAGGGGTTTAGGTATTTTTAATATTTGCATATAGCTTAGTGGTTGGGTGAACGACATAGTTTCTGGTTCGATTTCAGAACTATTTATTGATCATGGGTTGGTTCACATCTAACACAAGGTTAGAGAGTTGTAAGTCACTAAAGGAGATTGAGTAATCACATAAGTGATACATAAAGCGTAGTGGATCAAAGAATAACGTAGTATTGGGTTCTATTCCAGTACATTGGCAAATAGATAGTTGATCTATGACACGTAATTAATTAAAAAAGTTAACTTTAGTAATAATTTAGTGTTAAGAATTTGATAGATATAAAACATCATAGTCACCGGTTCGATTCCGTGACTAGTTACTTGTATCATACTGCGACTGGTTTGATTCCGGTTCAATGATCAAATGGATGATTGACATAGGAAGGAGTTCGTTTAGATTTAAATTATTAATAAATTTAGATTTAAGTTAGTTAGTAAGTTACTAGGTAATTTTGTGATAGGAGTTCAGTGGTTTGGAAATAGCATCAGGTCAGGTCACGTGTTTGATTACGGGACTATAGTTATTTATTATAAAGGCGATGACTTAACATTTTAGGGTACCGTGCCTTGGGTGAAACGGGACCCTTTACTAAGATTTCGTGAACCGTGATAGTTGGACGGATGGGATTTTCGCAGATGATGTATTTCTGTTTCTATTGTAGCAGTGAATGCTAGGATCCAGAATAAAATGAATGTTTTAGGGGCTCCTTTGCAACAAACTTTAATTTTTTCATACGTTTTTATAGATAATGGTTTGGAAACCTGCGTGCACTGGCCCGACTTGCACTTGGCCAGTTTTATAATTCGCAGCCCTTTATGATCATGGGTTCGATTCCCACTTAAATTGATGTTTACCAAAGTTTTGGTTTAAATATACCTAGTTAGCTTTATAGATTAATAGAAAGAGATAACATAAAAGCTTATTATTTCGCAGATGGGCATAAATCTTATTTTGCAATAACTTACAACGTTGACTGATAGAAAATGACTCATGGTGTTGAGTTTCCCTATTGTATGATTTTTTTTAAATCTGTGCAATGCAATGGGCTAGCTTGAATAAATAAATAAATTACTTAGGATTGACTGATATAACAAGTCTTGGCGTATTAAAGTTTAGTTGGGGTTAATTCGGCGTTATAGCGTACATCTTTTGTAGTTAAATAAGTTTTATAAAATTGGAACAACGTTTTGTTGATTTGAAGGTTCTGGATCTTTTAAGTTTAAAAATTCTTATTCCAGTAAACTGTCTAAGAATTTTGGGGGCGAATGTAACGACCATACCCTTTCAAATCAAAGTATGATATAAGTTTATTAATAAAATAAATGTTAATTTTTTCTCTTTAAATTATTTCTTACTAAAAAGGGCAAATTATTAAACACCATGCTTTCTTCGTAATTTTGAAGCAATTGAAAACTCTAATAAAACATGCCGGAATGGATAGATAAACAATAGGATAATACGTTTAACGGATCCTTCAGTGCGCACGTTGTAATGTTTTTTGTGCCTGACGCTGGACATATGATGCAAAATTAAGAGCCATAGCAAAAAAAGAGCTTTTAGGAATTTTAACAAATAGAAATGTGAAACTATACAAAAAAATACTGCATTTGAAACAAAAGGACAGTGGACGCACATTTTAGCCCTTAGGGTGATACACCCATGTGCAATCCATAAATTTGAACAATATTTTAGAAACTTTGGTTTTTGTAAGGATAGGCCGAAATTCGTCACCCCACCACATTCTGGAAGCATCGTAGTGCTTGGGTATAAGAGGGACTGACGGAACAAGGAGTGGGGGCTTTTTAGTTGGGATAGGGTTCGATTTGCATCCTGTAGATGCCCGTGTGTGGTCTACGGGAGAGTCCAAGGAGGAGGTAAGTTGGAATGACAGTCAGATTTGGGCGGTCTGACGTAGACGGTCCGAGTGGTGTTCGCGTGTGTCCCAAGAAAAGATGCAGGGGGGTAAGTGTTTTGATTATTACAAATTCCTTTTGAAAGTATTTTAATTAAAATATTTAAAGACAAAGTAACTTTAAAATTTTGATGACGATGATGATGTTGATGCTGATGATAAAGTATTTAATATTGAATTATTTAAAACGTCATTATAATATTTTACATAATTCTCTTATTTTTCGTAATTTCTTATCAAAAGGAATTTAACAACTTTATTTTCATGTCCTCATAGAAAGCGAAATGGGATTTAATTTGATATGATTTAAATAATAATAAATATAATGTAAATAATTGATTTAAATCATAACTACTTATTTCACAGATTTAATACCAAATGAATTAAAATAATGTTTATTTTGTAGCTTGGTTATTTTGATTTTAAAGATTGACATATTGTTTGCTATTAATTAACCTAATTTCGATTATTGGGTAACATTTTGTGTGCATTGATTTTTAATATTGGTTTGAACCCATTTTTAATTTCATGATGACATGGTGCATGCTAATTTTATTAGACCTTTTTTGTGTTTTATTTTGAGTGTTTATTTGTGGTATATTAATTAACGCGGACCATTTAAAGTTCATCTTACGTGTTAAAACTCTTTGAAAATATTTGATGGGTTTTGAATATGATTTACGTATCAAAACGTTTATTAATTGACGATTTGCTCATTAGAGCCATAAAACTTTGACATATTTCTGTAGTAAATCAAAGGTCATTTGATCTTGTTTTACATAAAAACAACCTCATTTTTTATTTATCAAATAAGACTGTCGTTTATCTTTTAAATGTTTGCTCGATTATTTAACCAATTTACAACAAAACAACTTTGAAATCTTCATTTTACATTTTACTTATCATTATTTTACGTTTAAGACTCCGCATATTTGACTTATAAACCTTTACGTTT
Source organism: Anania fuscalis (assembly GCA_950371115.1). NCBI lineage: Eukaryota > Metazoa > Arthropoda > Insecta > Lepidoptera > Crambidae > Anania > Anania fuscalis. The sequence continues at coordinate 10,281,093 of OX493335.1, read as the reverse complement.
ACCAAATTGACTTACTTGATCTATTTTAACTAACGTTTGGAGAAATATTGAGTTCTCATAGATATCATAATTTTATTGTAAATAACTACAATTAGGTAGGCAGGTATACGTTCTGACGTTGAGACATCTGACATCAAAAACAAACAAACTTAATTATTTTTTATTGTAGGTGGGAAGTAGGTAGGGTACAGTTAGAATTATATGTTTCTTTGTAGGGTTCTAGGTTCGTAAATATGTAGTTCAGGCAGAGGTACCGTTAGGTAGGAGTAGGTACCCCTTTTTCCTTAATAACCTATCCTTCCTAATACCTGTTCCATCCTACCTTCTAAAAATAGCTTCATTTGTTTAGGTTAACCGTTGTAGTAATTAGGTAGTTAGGAAATGGGCTATTTTTAGGGATCCTTATACAAAATCCTATATCCATAAAACTGAGAGAAGAATTTAATAGAAGTTTTGAGATTATTTTAAAATTAAAATATTTTGTAAATCTTGTAATTCAAGGGCCATAATTTTAAATTCAAAATAATACTGGTTGATGTGGGAGTATCTATGACTTCACATAGGACATAATGCAGATTTCAGGACCCGGTCTTATACGAGTGGTCATAGATACTGTCTGATCATCTTGGTATTATATTGAACTAATTACAACATTAAATCATAAGTAATTCACTGCTCACGTCCGACTGCCAAGGATAGGCTGCCAAGGGTCAATTTTACAACATTTATTTCAAATTCAAAATAATACTGGTTGATGTGGGAGTATCTATGACTTCACATAGGACATAATGCAGATTTCAGGACCCGGTCTTATACGAGTTGTCATAGATACTGTTGGATCATCTTGGTATTGTATTGAATTAATTGCAACATTTATTTGAAATCCAAACGATTTTGATTGATGTTGATCCATCTGACATTACTTGGTGTCATGGATATTGTTAGGTCAATCTATATTTCATATAGAGGGGTTTAGTATAAATATTTTTCTAGTCGGAAAATAATCAGAATCTTTAATCTAAATAATGCTGGTTGATGTGGGAGTATCGATGACTTCACATAGGGCATAATGCAGATTTCAGGACCCGGTCTTATACGAGTTGTCATCGATACTGTTGGATCATCTTGGAATTATATTGGACTAAAGGATTCAGATTATTTATTTAGGTAATTAATTTAAGGACCCCGAACCCTTGGTTGACTTATCGTGCAGTCAAATAGGTAGATTTTAGTATGTCATATTAAATTCTTTAAACTCAGTTGTTCCCTTAGTTGCGCATAATTACGCTAAATGCGTTTTGTTTCAGATTTAAGTCCTATTCCTGGGGGTGGCAGATTGCTTGTTTGGGATGATTTTTTTTATCACATGGCCACCACTCCTGGTGAGCGTTTGGTGTTGGGGCTCACCAGGCGCCCCTCGGGGCGTTCTTTTTCCTCTTCCTTGAATGCGCACAAACCCATGAAATTCTCGAGAAAGCTTAATCATAACATCCACGTACCTCTAAAAGAATTTGGTTTACTACTATTAACACAACGTACGGTCCTACCATTTAAACTAGACGATCACACTGCCAATTTAAATTATCACAGCCAAACGTAATTAACGTAGTCCGTTTCGATCACAATTAATTATTAAATTCCATATATTTTTAGAGTCAGACGAAGGTGGTTTGTTACAAACTATGGCAGGGAACTTTAAATTAAATTGATTACTTTGGTACACCAATTTGTATTAAAAATTGCACCAGCTATCACTTACAAATGCACTACAAATTAAAATCAAGAAAAATTATACAGGATGTTCTAAAATTAGCACGTCACAGTGACACCGGAGATAGATGTGCCTAAGACGCATCGAACAAGCCTAACATGTCCATAGAAAAGTTTTATCAGTTTTGAGTATGACCAATTTTAGTATTTTTTTAAACATCACCTATTTTCATAAAGTTTGTATCAGAGTTTTTTATAAAGCTCTTTATTTTACTTTTTTGTAAGCCTACGCTTTTGGCAATAGTTGTTTATGATGAAACAATCATTATCTAGTCGATAAATAGTGTGAAATAACGACAATCGATAGTCAATCTCAATTCAATTTTTACCTAAAGAGCATGGTTTCGACTTTAAGCAGCAACCGTGATTTTTTTTTATATAAAACATACTGAACAAATACCATGAAAAACTTCCCTATGCTATTGAAATTCCAAAATAGTATAACACTTATATCTAAATTTAATTGTAATTAGGAGGCCAAGTAATTGGGAGTGAAAGGGATAAAAACAAGTCGCTGCGACGTCAACATGGCACCTGTTTTGGATGTAGACAGTATTGAATAGTGCCAGAACAGATTGGTGTGAACTGCAGCGTAGTGTAAGTTTTAATAGACGGCGGAATTTACCAGGACTTTTGTCCGCCTTGAGGAGGGACGTCCCTTTTTTTTTTTTTATCGTGAGGAAATGCATTTACGCACTATCCTCCACCCGCGGGGGACGGCTGGAGGGGTGTGTGGGACTCCGGGCTCAGAAGGAGACCGCATACCCACTAAAACCTCACGGTGCCCTCCGGTGCCTTGAGTGAAATGGAGCCAAGGGTTTCGCTATTGGCCGCAGCCGCTGGCATGCTCCTTGACTCCGCTTCAGGCTGCGGCCCACTTTATGGCAGGCCGCCCAGTCTCTGGGGGTGGAGGGACGTCCCTATGCTATGGCTATTCTAAAATGGTATTACACTTGTAGTGTCTGCCGTTTAATTTTTTTACAAAACAAAAAAACAAACAAAACAAAGGTAATGTCGAATGCCCATGTTGCGCCCGTTGGGAGCTCTATCCTTGAGTTCATTGACAAGTTTACCTGGGACAAGTGATCCAGTTGGGTAGGCCTAATTTTGAGGAGGTGGTCAATCGACGAATTCAAATCTTCTCGTCCAAAATAGCTTAGTGCCTAAAGGCAAAAGAAAGTCTACAACCAGTGTGAGTTACCAGTGATGACATACAGAACAGAAACTTGGCCTCTCACTATGGGCCTTAAAAGGAAGCTCAAGGTTATGGAGCGCGCTATTAAGAGGGCTATGATCAGTGTTTCTTTGCGAGATCGAATCAGGACTGAGGATATCCGTGAACGAACCAAAGTCGCAGACGTGGCCCGACGGATTAGTAAGCTTATCTGGCAGTGGGGGCACATAGCACGTAGAACTAACCGATGGGGCAAAAAGGTTCTGGAATGGCGGCCACGTACCAACAAGTGCAGCGTGGGATGCCACCCCCAGAAGGCAGACATACTACCTGGTGGTTGCAGGAAGTTTCTGGATGCAGGCCGTCTATTAAAATATACTACTCTTTCAAGAAAGTACCGGAAACAGATTAATAATACACAAAATGCTAGTTATTCATCCAAATTTATTTTATCACCTTTAAAGTATGCTCCTTCAGAAGCGATACACTTACGTCAACGAATAATCCAATCATCAAAACATTTTTTAAACGCTTTTTCCGGAATCGAGTTCAGTTCTCGCTGCGAATTCTCCTTTATGTCTTCTACCGAATGAAACCGGATGCCACGAATTGGTAATTTGAGTTTAGGAAAAAGAAAGAAGTCGGCTCGAGCCATATCTGGTGAATAAGGTGGCTGCTCGATGGTATTTGTTGAGTTTTTTGTCAAAAATTCGTTCACAATGATGGCCTTGTAGGAAGGCGCATAATCGTGGTGCAAAATCCAATAATTTTCATTCTATTTCTATAGGGTGTTGACGGTAGTATACTAATCAGCTATACATATAGCTACAACATTGATCAGAATACGCTGGCTTTGACAGCGAGAGGAAACACTTGAAGAATTTCATCTTGTCACGTGACGTCCTCGGTAGCTTAGTGGTCAAAGCACTCGCCCGGTATGCGATGGGACGTGGGTTCGAGTCCCACCTGAGGTCGATGATTTTTTTCAAGTGTTATTTATCTTCAATTAAACCTTGTATGGAATTGCTAAAAAAAAAAAAATATATACAATTTTCCTTCCACAAATCTGGCCTTTTTCGTCTAATTTGCTCTCTTAAACCCCGCAACGCTAACGCTTTAAAAATACTTTTTTTATCGTTTGACCTTCAAACTCGTAAACCCACGTCTCGTCACCAGTAACAATGCGTTTCATGAATGTTGGGTCGGAATTGACTCGTTCTAGCATGTCCTCAGCGACTCTTTTGCGATTGAGTTTTTGGAGAAAATTCAGGTCTTTTGGGACTAGCCGAGTGGCAACATGTTTCAGACCCAATTGATTATTTAAAATGGTACGAATCGACTCGTGTGACACAGAAAGTTCGACGGCTAGCTCTCTCAAACTTGAATGAGGATTTTCAGTCACTATTTCCTTCACTTTTGCGATGTTATCTTCAGTAGCAGACGTTGATGGCCTACCAGGGCGCTTTTGAACGCTTTGTACCACTCATAAATAAGTGTTTTTGATAAAGTCGATTCACCGTAAGCCTTCTGTAACATTTTCAGAGACTCCGAACACGAAATCCCATTGGCGATACAAAATTCGCAATACAGACACACTAGATATGGTATAACTAAAAACAATACTGTATTTAATCTAATTATCAGATGTAACTCAAACTCCGCGCCAAAATGGAAAACAGTTGTGCCAATCTAACAACAACAAAAAACAATTGAATTTGGAACCATAAACAAATCATCAATTCCCGAAACTTTTTTGACAGAATGTATATTACCTATTTTAATTTTAGTGAATATTGATGCATAAAACATTTTTATTAATTCAAAACCAAACTCTATGTAAGTTATTAATTTTACCTAGATGTGGAATTCAAATACATATTGCAAATAGGTTATAAATTTGAATAGATATTAATTATAACAGATTGTACGAACCTATATTTGAGAATGTACGAGGGACGAATACGGGATTAGATTATTTAATCAATTAGTAATTTTGGGTAATACCGTTCGATTGATCCTGCATGGATTTTGGTAATTAAGTCAATTATTTTACAATTATTGATTCCTAAAAATATTATTAGTCATATTACTAGGCCTAAGTTGTAGGTACTCGTGTATTGAAAAATATGGTCGTAGGTATATAAATATCAATCTACAAATAAAAATAAATCATATAGAATTACCAAGAAAAGTTAAATGGATATTATTAATCCTATTTTCCCGAAGATTTGTAAGAAATAAAAGAAATCCACTAAAAACGGGAAAAAGTTTGTGAAGACTTTTCAACTTTGACATTAGAAAGGAAATTATCGCGGTGTGAAGGTATAATTTGAGAAGTTTTATGTGGGCAGGATCTACCGACGATAAGTTTTTTATTGTGAGAAGATTACCGTCCCAACAAAAGATTTAAGATGAAGGCTATGAGATCTATTGTAGCCAGGTAGAACTGCGAGAAGAAGGTACCTATTAATAATGTCGTACATTGCTGTTGCTAGGCAATGTTTAAAAAAAATTAAGGATTATATAAGGGGAAATCCTATTTCTGCTTAATAACGAAGTTATTTTGGCAACATTGAACTTACTTCACCTTTATCATGTCAACCTATTCTCTGCTGGACTTAAGCGGAGCCTTATTACCAGCAGTAAACTGTCCAGTTGGGGGAGCCCTAAGAGCCTCGGCCAGCCATCTTGCTAAGGTCGTTGGTCCATCCAGGTGGGCGCCCTACACTACGTTTCCCAAGGCGTGGTCTCCACTCGAGAAACCGTTCAATTCCAAATTCCGCTTCACCATTTTTGGACTATTTTACTCACTCTGATCTCACTTATTAGAACGATAATATCATTTTACATTAAATAAGGATTTAATTGTTTGTTGTTTAAGTTTGTATTTCCTTGATATCAGAATCGTTTATACATACATAGTTCACAATTTCACCATAAATGTCGTTTATCTGTGTGAAGTTGATTTTTCGTGTCCCTTTTACCTAAAATACCTAAACGTATATCATGTGTATGATCATCGATATAGGTAGGTACCAAAATTAAAAAATATATATATTTTGTGAATACCAGGGGATCCCAAATAAGATTAATAAAACTGTATCGATAAACCAATTACAAATAAAAATATCATTACACGTATTTATCGTAAATCCTGTCAGCACATGTTAAGTTTGTGGCTGAAAATGAAATCAAGATATTTATGGACTGATAATGTATCGCTAACAAGCTATCTGCCATTTTATTACGCCATCTAAAAATAGAATCACAGACTACGCTGTCTTGTGAATTCGCACAGGCCTCTACCTAATTTCCTGATGTGAAACCGTCGGCGCAGTTCCTAAGTGGCGTCTGTCAGGTGTCAATTAGCCGCCCTCGCCTTATAAGCAGCGTGTGCCACACTTAATTGACACCAAGTAGGAACAGTTGCTAGTACAGGCTGTACAGGGACGTAAGACTTTTTCTTTGGCATTTTATTTCCTGTACAATATTCTGTCTTTGAATTTTTCTTTACATTATAGCTTGAGCACACTGTGATTTTTAGCATCTGTGATCGAAATTTTAAACTTGATTTGTCTGAACTGAAAAACTGCCGAGAAAGTCAACCCAATCCTAATTATCTTTTCCACAATCACAACAATTAGCTAGCCCAAAACCATAGAAGAATAAGAGAAGTCGACTTCATACATGCGCACCGAGCCCGGTTTGCTTATGAGCGCGCCCGTGCGTATGCGCCGTTGCACGCACACACTGACAAAATTTATCGGTGATCAAGGTGCGCCAGTCGTGACTGCTACGCCGTACGTAATACCGGCCGCGAGGTAATAATTTGTTGGTTCGTGAAGATGGCAAACAATTCGAGTAGAAAAAATTGCAGTGTTTATGGATGTCTCAATAGCAGTTTGCCAAATCCAGAATTGTCTTTCTTCCCATTACCTAGCGAACAAGAACGGTACACATACATTTATCATCGTAAGGTACATTCATAAATTTGTTTCTAGCTGAAACTTATTTGTCGAAAATGTTTAGGAAATATCTGATGCGGATTTCGTTGACCAGATGACGATTTGCAGTTAATTTGTTTTCAACAGATGTATTAAATGATTCATCATCAGTTATGTAACATCCCTATCATGTAGGTCTGTAGGTACCTCACGCGGCTAAGTAGGTATATTCGACGAAAACCTGTCAAAATTCTCTAATTGATATATCATTCTATATTTAGATACATATTTTTTAAAATGTAATATATCGTATATTGAGTATACAATTTGGATACAAATTTATTTTATTTTCCTATTTACAAATATACCTTATTAAAAAAAAAACCTTATTAAAAAGTAAAACGTTCTTACATATAGACCGAGAGCCAGACTTTTAATCGGGTTAAAAATAAGATTAATAAATTAAATCGTAACTTGTTTTCCTATTAGCATGTGTCTGTGAATAATAAACCGGGAGAAAATTAGAAACAAACTTTAGCATGCCAGGGTAAACCTATAGACCGGAAGCCAGTCTTTTTTAACACATTACAAATTGACTACCTGTCAATTTTATAAAAAGCTAGTAAGGCATATTAAAGTTATAACTTTTCAGCTAAGTATTTTAAACATCTATCAATTTTTTCCTTGAAAAAAATTCATTTTAATATAAGAAATTATGCTTTTATATGTAAATTCGAATGTAGCGCGAAAACAGTCAGTGACGAGACATTTTGACTAATGACATCGTATTTTATTAAACAACAAATTTTTACTATTGCGACGTCAACGCAGTTTATTATTGACATTTGAATGAACTATTTATTTATTTTTATTTATTTATAGGTAGGGACAGCAACAGAACATAGATCATAATACGAATAAAATAGATACCTATATAGAATACTGAAAGGCTAGGTACACAATTTGTCAAATTTTAGATTCTGATTATAGCTGCACACGACATTTTCATAAGGTAAAAGAAAAAAAACGACTACTTAAACATCAATAAATTTTATGGAGAAGGGTTTGGAATTATTTCAATAAGCGACAGCCCTACATGTTTAGGTTATTATCGCTCGCTCGGGGCTCGAGTTGGCGTACTTTTCTTATTCTACTATGCCAAAACTAAGCAAAGCTTGTACTGTGGCGACTAGATAACGGATAAACATACTTAAATACATTTATAAGCATCCATGACTTAGGTAGAAATGTTCGTGCTTATCACACTAACATTTGCCCCTTGCGCAATTCGAACCCGCAACCGCCAGGCATTGTAGTCCGGAGCGCGAACCTACTACACCAGACGGTCGTCAAAATTGCCAGTCGCCAATGCATTCGCAAAGTTGTCAGATGTGGACAGTGAGTGATAGATCGTAGAAAGTCGCAGAAATCGAAGTGTGCGCAGGCTATTTTTGAACTCATTTTGGGTATGGGTAGCGTTTGTCACATAATGTTAGAAGATCCTAACTTAACGAAGCATTAAACTATTTGCTATACTAGCCTAGTATATCAAATGGTTCATTGCAGCATATAAATAGTTAGGATTTACTACTAGTAACTAGCACATTAAATCGCATTAACGCAAAAAGTTTCGGATTCGATTAAGTGTTTGAGCCAATTTAAAATATGTTTTTTTTATTTACTCGGATCTGGGGGTAGTCTAAGTAAAGTTCCTTAAAAATATATTTTTGCCGTTATTACGTTACACAATAATTATTATAGTTAACATTGACAGAGGCAATTATTCATATGACCAATTTACTACACAGTTCGTTTCTAAAGGAATAAATATTTACAACCTGATGCACAATAAATTATAACATGTAGCAATTTAAAAAAAAAAACACAAATCTTAAGGAAAACAAAAGACTGGCGTGTCTGCATCAGATAAATGCGCCAAGATTCGTCGCCAGCTTTATATTTATCGCAATGATCTGCTGTTAGCAGGCTGTTATCGTTACATCATAACAAACACCCCGGATGTATTAGACATGACATGAAACAAAGACTACACAGGATGGTTTTGATGTTTGAATGGTTTATATTAGTTATGAGCAAATTTTATTTTAGCCGTAAAATAACTTGGCACTATCTATATAGATTATTAATAAATGATGTGGAATAATTTCAGAAAAGTTGAAAATACATTTGTACCTAACTGCATGAAATAAGAAAGTAATGTTTATGTCAATTCTAAGTAACAGGCAACTGCGCAGCATTTTCAACATATTTTAAATTGCAAACTGATTTCGTTCGGAGAAAAAAAAAGTTTTCAGTAGTCAGAAAACCCTCCCTCAGGGCCCATCCGTTTGTATCATTCTGTATATACAATAAAATAAATAAAAGCAACGTGTGTTGTTCAGCAGTCTATTTCCGACGGCTGCCGCTTCTGCTCTTGCGAATGTTAAGAGAAACGATATTTTCTCGCCCCCGTTATAGTATTGATAGAAACGATTTCCCGGTAGTGATTGAAAATTATATATATATATATATATTTTTACAAAAGTTATGTAACTTCATTTATTTTTCTGGTAACTGGTCAGTATGTTTTGTAAAAGGTATTTACTGTTATTGAAATGTGAAAGCTACTGTCACAGGGTTTTACAAGAATTAAAAAAACGAACACCATACCAATAACTAACTACCTTTGTTTGCATTTTCCGTGACAACCTAATTAAGGTCGCACCATCTCTTGTTTCACCCATCTTGTAACTTTTAGCTTATAAAATAAAACACTCGAAGCTAGGCAGGACCGCTCCCGCCCTACTTCGAACCTATATCCAGTAAAGTCGCTTCTGCTACATAAGATTTTACAAGTATAAAAAAAAAACTAACACTCGAAGCTAGGCAAACACAGCAGAATGGCCGATGCCAATTGCGCTTTGTTATTAGCAACTATAAAAATATTTGTAGAAAATCAACTATAATGTATTAAACACAAATGTTTGGAAAATACTGCGTATTTATCTTTATAATCATTGGCGTTAGTAACTAAACATTCTGTTAACTCTTTGGTTTTCTAACAGATGGCATTAGAAGTACGATAATATGAAGGCAATCAATAGAAAATTAATAATTAATCTTTATTTTTTTTTAAATTGTAAAAATAACATTTATTTATGAAAGATAACAAATCTCGATAATTATAATATGCATTTAAATTACTATGTTAAAGCACAAATCTATAGGCGTGATAGTTTTCACGTAAAGTGTACCACAAAAATGCTCAGATTGTGGGATAGTGTATAGGGCTCGCTTTGCTCGCCCTGATAAATAAAATAAAATTTCGATAAAAAATTCTGCACTTCATGATAAACTTTTATAAATAGAAACATACGGATTTTTTAATAAAGTTATGACATTTTTAAGATATAATAAGAGTATTTATTTACCTACTCTTATAACAGTTTTATCTAAACACCGTTACCACAAACTCTAAATAATCTGATAACAGTTTTGTTTATACATCAAGCTCTATAGAGAGGAAACAAACTAAGGTTAAGGTAATTAATATTTAAGTCGGTTGTGCTCGTATTTAGGCAGTTTTGACATCGCACTCAGCCCAAACTGATTAAAATATTTTAAACAAACAGCTATAAATTCAGTCTAATGCACTCACTAAAACTGCCATTAGTTAGTGTTGTAAGTACTTATCGACTTTCGATAACTCCATACATGTTTGGTCAAACTCCGTGACTGTAAACTTGGGGCAAACAAGAAATGGGTCGACTTGCCCGCATTCAAAGCGCCCAAATTACGGGCAACAACGAACTAACACAGAAACTTTATAGTGACCACTGCTTTGGGGTTATCATACTACTTTTTGGATCCCCTACGTCTTTGATAGCGCATTAGGGGATTATTTATGATACCCCGTTGAGATGATTGGTAACATATTCATTAATGAAAAAGAAAATCAACAGGCGCTATTTATAGAGTGTGGTCCAAATACTGCCAGATTGAATTATATAATGGAAAAATTCTGTTAGGACGTTCTTTTATTCGAACTCGCTAAAATGGCAGGTATGGATTTAAATAAAAGTTGACTCATTTATAAACCAGTTCCAATCTATATTTTCATCAGGAACTTATACACAATTCAGGGGATGATAATTTTTGGGGGCCGGTAATGATCATCCTAAAGTTTATCATCTATTCAGCCTATTGCAGTCCACTGCTGGACGTAAGCTTCCCTCAAAGAGCACCAAAGAGCACAATCCCCGCTTTTTTCATGCAGCCACTGCCAGCCATCTTCCTAAGGTCGTCGGTCCATCGAGATAAGGGGCATCATACACTAAGTTTGCCAAGGCGTGGTCTCCACTCGAGAACCCCTTTACCCTTTCATCGGTTCTGCGACGAAAGTCTATCATAAACTGCGTTTAATTTTGTTATTAACATCCTAGTTTTTGAAAGACACGATATTTATAATAGTAGACCAAACCGCTCGATGTATCTCGCTTTAGAGACAGTAAGCCTCTCCACCATGTTGTGCCTAGAGATTTACCGGGCAAACTATCGGAATGCGAGCTCTAATTCCAAAGGCAACAGCCACACTCGCAAGAGTTCAAGTTTACTCGCCGTCTCCGTTTAATTACCGGCTATTAAGTACATGGGTTTCTTGTTGCCCTTTCGTAACGCCAGCAATGGCGGCGGTATTGAAACTGTTTGATATTTATTTGTTTTCGTGTTGTGAACAATAGGGTCTTATGAATTGGAATGATAGAACATGTAATAACTTTATACAAGATTTGCTGTACAATCTAAGGGTGTGTATAAATACGAGCTAACTGCAGGTGGCCTCCCCTTATGACTTTAAGATTTGTCTAGTGAAAGCGGCCTGTATCCAGCTGCTTCTTGTATTATTACCAGGTCGTCGGCTTACCTTGTAGGACGTCCTAAGCTGCGCTTGCCGGTACGCACAATATGATGGAGCAATTTTTGTAAGACGGTGCATTTTAAAGGGCCTTTTAAATAATAGAAACATTTGGTTTTGAAGACGTGGTGGTTTATCGAGTGTAATAAGACCTTCGTCTCGTGTAAACAAACATTTTATTGAAAATTATTTAAGAAGCAGTAGTTAAACTTCACAGAAAGAAAATCTGGACCTAAATAATGGAACAAGTAATTAATAACCTTAATCACTCTATTCAATGTATTATTTCCTTACAAACTGCGCTAAACGAACAACCCCTGTTTGCACGAACATGGTACACGGACAGTGATTCACACTGAACCAATAACGAACTGAAGTGGTGTTTGTCTAATGCTCTTGTACTCTCGCCACTGACCAAGAAACGTGTGGCCTGTTACTTGAATGGGAGCGGAGAAAATACGGTTTTACTTATTTAAAACTAAAAATGAGCGTCTAGAATAAACGCATAATGCGTTTATTCATTCATTCATGCATTTATACGTTAAATATAAAACGTAGTTTTTGAGGGTTTATTTAATTTTTAATTAAATTTATTTTATAACAATATGCTTTTAAGTAAAATAAAGTTCGATTACTTATTTACCTTCATGTTTTTCAGGTAATTTAATCAATAAGGTGTTTCAAAAATACCTGCTGCGGCTAGTATTTTAAGTATTCATTTTATAAACTACGCTTGCGTTTTCTATTTTCCATAAAAAGATTAATAAGTAAATTCAATTACACTCCCATTCTTATTTATCGCCGTTTTCAATCCTCTAAAGCCACTTTACATCTAAAACATTTGATAGGCTCAAAAACTTTTCACTTAGGCATCTCAACACTACAGCTCTTAATCCCCGAACTTCACAATTAATTTTGAACAAAATAAAAAGCATCGTATTACCCTTGAAAATGATGTAAGTCATACATTTTTACAGATAAGTAAAGCTAAGCTTAACAAGGGCCGGCCGACCGCAGAGTGAGCCCACAATGCGGCTGACCAAAGTGACGCCAGAACCACATTCTGTCGCTAAGCCAACAATTACTTACAGGTAATGTACGACAACGGTAGTCGTAATGCGTGCCTGTGATTCTAGGTGATCTCGCCCAGGCATAAATTAGCACAACACTAAATTAGAACTTAAAAACAAAAATTAAACTGGTTACTGAAGTGATTGGTTACTTAAAAAAAAAGTTTAATAAAAAACTAAAAACCAACTTCAAAATGAAACTAAAAAGCGAAAAATAATATTGAATAAAACATACCTAATCAGTTCTTTTTGGAGTCGGTGCCAGCCATCGAGAGTGAAAATGTGTTCATTCGCACCGACTCTAAAAAGAACTGATTAGGTATGTTTTAGTCAATATTATTTTTCGCTTTTTAGTTTCATTTTGAAGTCGGTTTTTAGTTTTTTATTAAACTTTTTTATTTTACAATTTTAAGTGTTAAGTCCTCTATTTTTTCCCTCCTAACTTCGCCAAAAATGACTTTACAGCAAAGTAACCTTAACTAATATTGGTCCTCTATGGACCCCCCATCCAATGGTATGATAAAAATAAGGTGTTATATAGGGTCAATTTTTCGACGAAAATTTTTAAGTCTTAAGAAAAGGGTTTACCTACACTCCAACCAGAACGGCGGCTATTTTGGTGTCGTTACCATAGGATAAGGTCTCGCGTTAAATAACAAGTTAAATTAAGAAAGGAACTTTCAAATTTTTTTTCGTTACTGGGTGTGCGGGTACGCCCCCAGTAAATAAAAATTGGCGGTCTGGTACCTCATAAGCTCCACGTCTGCTCAACACACTGCGAAATACGTTCTGTCGACAAATTGCAGTATAATCTTCTAACTCCTATCCGTTAAGGAGTTCTGTGGCTTCCATCATCAGGTCAGCAACATGACATGATGATTACCAGACCCAAAAATCAGCATCTAGTCAGAAAATATATGCAAAACATTATGGGTGCCTATATAAATTGAGGGTTGCCCTCGATTTCCCAGGGATCCCATCATCAGAATCTGACTTGGTGGAAATGGGACCACCTCGGTAGTATACCCTTTCAAACTAAAAAATAAATTTTGAAATCGGTCCATAATTGACGGCGTAATCGCGTAACAAACATACAAAAAAAAAATACAAAAAAAAAACAACATTCAGACGAATTGAGAACCTCCTCCTTTTTTTTGAAGTCGGTTAAAAACAAAATTAAATTGTGTTTTTTTTTTTCATTTAGCGTATAATAAGTAGATTCTATTTTCATAATTCAGTTAGCAAACGCTTCAATTTTTTTCTTAGAGCAAGCAAATATTGCAACCAAATCCAATAAAAGCTGATGATATTAAATATGAACTTGAAGTTAAAGCAGAATCTTTAATCATACTAGAAGCACATTATTAGTCCTAACTTAAAAAGCCTGTCGCAAAACTTTTATTGAACGTCTGAGCCAATCCTTTTAATAAGATACAAAATCTGAAATTGAACAAAGAAAGTCCCAGCTTTGCTATGAATATCTAAACATTTCATTTATGAGTTTCTTAACAAACTAATATAAAACAACAAAAGGCTCTGTCAATAAGGGGAGAAATATTTACATGATACGTCGAAGCTAATTTTGTTGAGACAGTACAAAAGATAACGAGGCTCGAACGAGGCCGCTGAACCGAACCAATTGATAATATAATTTAACAAGAAAGGATAATATCTCTCTGTCGTCCAACGCAATCTCCTTTGACAGGAACAAATATCCGTAAATACGTCTTCTAATCTGCGCTATTGATATTATATATATTTTTTTTTCGATCAAAACGGGAAAACGATAATTTGGGCGATCGTTTAAATTAATCTATTTTCTCTTTCGTACAACACTGATGCACATAAATAAATAACGAAAGAAGGGATTCAATTTCGAAAACATTTTTAGTTGCGACGACTGCATTTTAGCTTCAAATGATTTAATGTGTGCCGAACCAAACATGTTAGATGCTGGATTCCTTTGCACGGTAAATAAAATGGTTATTCGTTTTTACTTTGTGTAAAATACAGTTTCACTATGCTATTTCCTTCGAAATTATTTTGAAATTCAGTTGTCGATCTGTGTGCGGAGTTTGATGTAATCAGAGGTTGTTTTATTTTGGCGGGGCTTGGTCTCCGCTTTGATGTCTGGCTTAGTACATTCGCATCTACCTAAAACATTTGTGTAACCAGCGGTTTCCATGGATTCGTAGTGGTTGTATGCGTGGAGAGGTTGATTTAGAGGAATAAAAAAGAGGTATGCTGCACCGCGCCGACTTCACTTTGTTGATATTTCAGAAATAAAGAGGTATTCATTGTTTTATTTTATATTGATAAGGTAAAACAAGCAGTACATAATTTCACCAGCGTCAAACACAAATATGACTTTGTGATCTCGCTTATCGTTCTCCAAAAACATTGTTTAACAATCTAGAGCAAAAGTGCTTAAAAAATACGTTAACAATCGAATTTAGTGGACTTGTAGAAAAATTCGATTCTAAAGCAAACCAATGGATCAAGTCTATTATCAAATTATTTATTAAACAAAGTTCAATTGTTAACTGCATCGCTAATATTGCGTTTATCTATTACGCCAACTATGATTCCGTAACTATGATTGATATTATTGACAAAACGTACGTGTCACAATTAAACTTTGCACAAACATTCGATCATTTAGGGCGTTCAATGTGACCAATCAGCCACAGAGCTGATTATCATTCATGGAACACATAATTTTGCGGTTGATATCGGATCAAGCAGTTAAATGGGACATCACGTTAATCGGGAGATTGCCGTATAAATGATATTTGATTAGCAATCATAGTGGATTATTGCTATTATTCAATTTGCCACAATAGATTGCATTAGAGACTTGATGCGAGGACTACAAAATGTCAGTGATTGCAATCCATTGCCTGTGCGGGAACAGGACGTCTACATTTTAAATTTAATATTTACGGTTTTAAATTGTATAGTACTTTTTTAAGTCATAAGATTAAAGTATCAAATCATAGAACCAACATATCATATCATAGTGGCTTAAAAATATATATTATAAATGATCTTAAGTCATAGAAAAGATACAAGACTGAGAAAATAAAAAAGCAGCACATTTTTCAATTAGGCTCAAACACAACCACAAATAACCTATTAAATAAAATCTGCAGTTTCAACGGAATAAAATAATTTTCTTTAGAATGTTTTATATGAAAATTTACAATATTCACATTATATCTACAGTTGATGTTTAATTTTCTTAATAATGAGATAATGTTACAACGATTGCTTCAAATGACTACAAACAAAACAATACAAATTTTGAAGCGGTATCCATACAAGTTCTAATAGAAAATGTTGCGATAATAACTCGTTGCGGCATTTCCGACTTTCGCGGCCGTTCGGGCTACAAAACACCCTAACTCCGGAGCTGTTATAAGCAACGCAAAGTATCTTTACTCTGCAGAAAGGTGCCACCACGTCAGAATTCTATTAAGAGGGGCTCAAGTTGTTTGCCTCGGGGGCATTGTTTATGTTACATTCTTCCGTATTGTGCGAACCTTCCAGACCTGCGATATGACATAGTATTCGCAATTTCCCGCGGCCCACTTTGGCTGGTCGTATCGTGAAGTTATGCCTTCCACCTGTTACTATTATGAAGTATTCATCCGTAGACCAGCTGGGGGTCTAAGCTACCTAGAGAATTAGTTATGTGCTATAAAAAATAAAGGAGTAATACTCTAATAATGTTTTAGTTTCGATTCTCATACAAAATTAATTTTATATCTGTTTTTTATCAGTATTGAATGCATATATTACAGCATAATCATATAGGTACTACAATGATAAAGTATTTAAAATCGTATTTAAGTAACCTAAATTTAAAAACTGATTAACACTATATCTGTGCAAGATGCGACCTTGATGCCTTAAAGCATTAATTGAGGCTGTATACATCCTAACTAATATACTAAACTACTTACCTGTCATTTTTTAAAAGTAGGTACCTAAATCACCCCTAAGTTTAAACTGTTTGAACTCCACTCTTTGAACATGTCTTAACGATTGATCTAATGACGTTCAGCTTCAATGTTATCGAGAACAAACTCTATCGAACCTATGTAGTCACTTAACTGGATTGAATCCGATGAATAACGCTAAAGGGAACGCAGGAATCAGAGCAAAAGTTGTCTTGAGTGCGGTCGGAAGCAATCAACTTTGCAGCAAGTTTGCGCTTAGCCCAGTGAGCAACTCTGTAGCAACCATCGGCACATCCTAACAACTTGTACCTGTTTGAAATAAATGTCGTTAGTATGAACTTGAGATGTAATGTACTATATGACGACCGTCTGGTGTAATGGTTTGTGCTCCGGACTACAAAGCATGGCGGTTGCGAGAGTCAAATGTGATGAGCACGGGCATTTGTACAGACCTACCTAAGTCATTGATGTTTATAAACGTATTTATGTATGTTTATCCGTTATCTATATAGTCACCATAGTACAAGCTATGCTTAGTTTCGGGCTAGCTAATTGGTGTGATTGTGGAGATAATTATTTTTTATTTATTTTGTTTTAATAATAATTTTTTTAAAAATGTCACGAATTGCCAAGCCCAAAACAAAGCACAATGTTATAGTACATAACGGATTGACATATTCAAATACATGATTATCATAGATTTTACTTTTGGTGACAGACTTTGTTAACGAGTATATTATTGTTGTTACTAAGACTCCGTCTGTCCGTCTGTCCGTCTGTCCGTCTGTCCGTCTGTCCGTCTGTCCGTCTGTCCGTCTGTCCGTCTGTCCGTCTGTCCGTCTGTCCGTCTGTCCGTCTGTCCGTCTGTCCGTCTGTCCGTCTGTCCGTCTGTCCGTCTGTCCGTCTGTCCGTCTGTCCGTCTGTCCGTCTGTCCGTCTGTCCGTCTGTCCGTCTGTCCGTCTGTCCGTCTGTCCGTCTGTCCGTCTGTCCGTCTGTCCGTCTGTCCGTCTGTCCGTCTGTCCGTCTGTCCGTCTGTCCGTCTGTCCGTCTGTCCGTCTGTCCGTCTGTCCGTCTGTCCGTCTGTCCGTCTGTCCGTCTGTCCGTCTGTCCGTCTGTCCGTCTGTCCGTCTGTCCGTCTGTCCGTCTGTCCGTCTGTCCGTCTGTCCGTCTGTCCGTCTGTCCGTCTGTCCGTCTGTCCGTCTGTCCGTCTGTCCGTCTGTCCGTCTGTCCGTCTGTCCGTCTGTCCGTCTGTCCGTCTGTCCGTCTGTCCGTCTGTCCGTCTGTCCGTCTGTCCGTCTGTCCGTCTGTCCGTCTGTCCGTCTGTCCGTCTGTCCGTCTGTCCGTCTGTCCGTATCTGTATGTCTGTATGTCTGTATGTCTGTATGTCTGTATGTCTGTATGTCTGTATGTCTGTATGTCTGTATGTCTGTATGTCTGTATGTCTGTATGTCTGTATGTCTGTCTGTCTGTCTGTCCGTGATGAACCGTGATAGTTAGAGAGTTGAAATTTTCACAGATGATGTATTTATGTTGTAGCTATAACAATAAATAGTAAAAAACAGAATACAATAAATATTTAAGGGGGCTCCCATACAACAAACGTGATTTTTTGCCGTTTTTATAGATAATTGTACGGAACCCCTCGTGCGCGTGTCCGACTCGCACTTTGCCGGTTTTTTTCAAAGTCAACCTGAGAGCCATGCTTTTCTTAGAATGTTTCTTACTGAAGATCAAATTTATATTTAAAATTGAACTGAACAAATATTTTTAAGATATTTCTATCCACAGATGTGTATTAAGTAGATTCTACTAATTTGTCGACTTTGCGTCTTACAGCTCTACTCATATTTTAAAAGTGTTAATTTGAAGTCATACTGGTTTTTTTATGCACTTAGTTACCAAACAGTTTAAAGTATTACTTCGAAAGATCTGCGTCTGAGTTTCATTAACAACCAAAAGTCTCTACAACTAAATATCTCATAATATCCAAAACTAACCTACAAGCTTATATGATGTAGTTATTATATTATGGGTCGACGGACAAAGAAATTCCGCAGTCCTGACGGTTTTCAAAATATAATATTCCCGACTCCGACGGAATGTACAAAAGGCGAATACAATGCAAGGTATGTTTTAATTACCTTGCGTGTTTGTTAAATTATCATTACAAGTACGAAAATTGCACTTAATAACCGGATGAATCGTGCAGAAAAAGACCAACTGTGACAGTTTTAGGAATATCCCTCATATTTTCAAATCTTTGATATTACCATATTTCCTATTAAGCTTCTGTAGAACATACAATTACTAAATTGGAATGGAACTTATTCCAAAATCCTTTTACGACAAAACCATTGCAAAAATGGGGGCTCTTAAACAATTTAAACAGCAACATATTTAAATACTACAGTTATTCTACAACATACATGAAGGTTTAGTCATTTTACAGGATCCGGTTGTTCCCATTAAATCGAACAAGTTTGCCAAAGAAACACAGATCAAAATATTAAAATCGATTTGGCCCTTACTGCCCGGTCAACTATCGTTTTAGTATGGAAGGTCTAAAACCTAACCATTTTCTGTTAATCAGTCCATGTTGTTTTAGCAAAGTAGTTTGATTTTAGAAGCAATAATAAATTCTAAATCACTGCCTTATTTATAAAGTAAATGGTTTAAATGTAAAGTATATTTTTAACCGACTTCAAAAAAAGGAGTAGGTTCTCAATTCGTCTGAATGTTGTTTTTTTTTAAGCGACTTCAAAAATAGGAGGAGGTTCTTAATTCGTCGGAATGTTGTTTTTTTTTGTATGTTTGTTACGCGATTACGCCGTCAATTATAAACCGATTTCAAAATTTATTTTTCAGTTTGAAAGGGTATACTCCCGAGGTGGTCCCATTTACACCAAGTCAGATTCTGATGATGGGATCAAGGGGAAACCCTCAATTTTTATAGGCACCCATAATGTCTTGCAAATATTTTCTGACTCAATGCTGATTTTTGGGTCTGGTAATCATCATGTCATGTTGCTGACCTAATGATGGAAGCCACAGAACTCCTTAACAGATAGGAGTTAGAAGATAATACTGCAATTTGTTGATAGAACGTATTTCGCAGTGTGTTGAGCGGACGTGGAGCTTATGAGGTACCAGACCGCTAATTTATATTTACTGGGGGCGTACCCGCACACCCAGGAACGAAAAAAAATTTTTCTTTCTTAAATTGACTTGGTATTTAACGCAAGACCTTATCCTATGGTAACGACACCAAAATAGCCGCCGTTCTGGTTGGAGTGTAAAAACCCTTTCCTTAAGACTTAAAAATTTTTGTCGAAAAATTTACCATATATAACACCTTATTTTTTATCATACCATTGGAATGGATCCATAGAGGACCAATATTAATTAAAGTTACTTTGCTGTAAAGTCATTTTTGGCGAAGTTAGGAGGAGAATAATAGAGGACTTAACACTTAAATTGTGAAATAAAATAAGTTATTAAACTTTTTTGCTTTTTTTTTATTAAAAAAACTAAAAACCGACTTCAAAATGAAACTAAAAAGCGAAAAATAATATTGACTAAAACATACCTAGTCAGTTCTTTTTGAAGTCGGTGCGAATAAACACATTTTAACTCTCGATGGCTGGCACCGACTCCAAAAAGAACTGATTAGGTATGTTTCAGTCAATATTATTTTTCGCTTTTTAGTTTCATTTTGAAGTCGGTTTTTAGTTTTTTTATTAAACTTATTTTTGAACGGTCAATTTAAACCAGAATATTACTCACTCGTAGACTTCTTATTGTAGGTTATTAAGGCTGGATTCGACGAAACATTAAGTTATCCCAGTTTAGCTATTATGAGAATATCTGAACTCGTTTCTTTTACGTTTTTCCAACTTACTTATGGTACACACAATGCTCATAATATTGTTGTTCTGTGGTTCAAGTGTGAATGATGATGTATGACGAATGTATTAACCTACCATAATTTATGGAATCCATTTTCTTTTAGGTTGTCTTGAAATGTCTCAACAATTTAATTTTGTAGGATTAGAGAGTGTAAATTCCAATAAATGTCATTTTTTCAGTTTCTATGGACCAGTGTCGGTTCGGCAAGTGCTACCTTTGACATTAATCTATTCTAGGCTTACCTTATTCTCAGATTTGTGGTTAGTAAAATGAAAAATGGGCTTATTTCTAGATTAAGCAGTGATTTACCCTCGAGTTACAACTTAGGTACTCCAGCTTGATCGAATCCGTCCTAAAAGTAACACAATTAACAATTGGGTTAATAACCACGGTCGGTAAATATTTGAGATTTAACCCAAAATGGCTTAAAGAAATTAAAAACTCATTATAATTCGCGGACAACTGCCAAGACTAATTCGTGCGAACCGAGCCATACCTCAAATTTAAATCCATATTCGGAACTAACTTTGTAATTAATTGAGGCACCTTAAATTAGTACCTTCTATTCTAGAAGAGAGGTAGTACACACATGGCTTAAGTTGTAAAACATGTTAGGACTTGGGATTACTTTAAAATTAGGAACATTATCTTCATACCTATATTTTTAATGTGTTCCTGTGCTGCTACTTTTTGTTTTACGTAATCCATACTTTGTTCAATATAAAGTTATAGTTAATATTTTTAGGACATACTAATAATAAAATAGTATAACGGAACTATAAAATACACTTTTAGATGTATGGGACGTTAAGGCCCAAATTCACAATCCATCTGCTCTATTATTAGATCAGCTCAACAGTGTAATTTTTTTGATAATATTTTACTTAAGAGTAATATACTCCATAAGTTGAGTCTAATCTTGTCATTTTTATCGAGTACTTACTCTCTCTCTCTCTTAGCTGTGCTAACAAAAATAGGTTAAAAACATCGGCACCACACCTTTGAAGCAAAAAAAATACTTAGCGATACCTATAAAACATAGCAATTTTATAGCGTAGTTGTTTATGAGCATGAATGATAAATAAGCTCACTTTCACCAAGAGCCCCACGATATAAGTGATCAATTGATTAGACAGTCATGATGTTAGAATATAGCCCATAGTTCAATATCCGGCAGTGAAAATAAACATCGCAACATAATGAAAGTAACCTACATGAGAGAGAAAATACAAATATATGTTTTATTTGGGGCACTCAAAGATACGGGCAAGCAATAATATGAGTTTGCAATAGTAAAAAAGTTCGATTGCTTCTTTGTGTTTGATATCAACTCTACAACGAGTTGATGAAAGCCATAGTGATTGGATTGGGTACATAGGAAAACTATCAATTTTGTAAACTCCTATGCTGAAAAAGGTGGCCAAGGCCAAAGACCAATGGGAATTTGAAACAAGTTTTAAAGATTCTTAGATCTTAGCCCGCAAAAGAGAAGTACGTATGTAGGGACTTGGGAGGGAACTTTTCCATCTTTAACATTAACAAATATTTTTTTCTCATAGAATAAACAAAATGGTATGTAAAAGATTTGGTGATTTGGGTGGGTTATTTTTTTCGAGATTTAAAAAACCTTAATTACAAAAAGTTTTTAAACCATATAGTTTTTTTTAACAATAAAACTTATATTGTGACCCGTTTTGTCGGACAGAGAGTTTAGTGTTTAAAAGCTATTAAATTTTAGAGAAAATTCAACGAAATGTTATTTAAAGAATTTGGAATAATATGTAGAACTAAAACTATCGAATACTTCACATTCTTACCCGTTTAAACATTCAGTTTGAAAAGATCTAAAGTGGTCGGTTCAAAACTACGGCGTCGAAAAACATATGTACGGACATATCCTCGCATAAACACATCCACTGAAACGCTCTGGGCTTCTTTATGTATTACAAACTTAAAGACATCGGCGCATACATTTTAGCGTGACCTAAAATCAAGTAGTTTAGTATAAAATGGTACTATAAAAACACTTTCACTCTCTGGGCTGGCCTATTTTAATTATCAAATAGTCACATTATTTTTAACCTACGAGATTATGTGATAAGCTTAAGTTCAGCGAGCCCGAGTTAATGTTAGAATTCTGAAGACCGCAGATGACTATTTACAAATACAAAGGACACGGACACAAATTACGTATAGCGGTGGTTATTTTGTGATGCGGATGTACGAATATAAAGATCGCCCAATAGCAATAACACTACCTCAATTGTTATTAATTACTTTAACGGTATGAAAGGCAAACTTTAGTAACTGAAAACTATGCACTTCAAATTATGTTAATGCTTGTTAAAGTAAATGAAGTGCCTACAAGCCTACCCAATATTTTACTGATTATAACGTCTTAAATAATTATATTATCAGCAGGTTTCTGACAATTTATTTAAGATTAACTTACACATACAAAGCTCTCATATTTACTCATAATGATACACCGTCAAAATCCTGTAGGCACCCTACATCGCTATAATCACACAAATGCTAAGAATGGTCCACAAACCTCGACTAAGCTTCACAATTTTGCAGGCATCATTACCGAGCAAATTTGACATATTATGTACTCATAATGTAGCGAGATATTCGTAGCATTACAAGCTCCAAATCCCCCAGACATTCCTTTATTCCTTGCAAGTCCTTAATGCCGCTAATCTTGTTTTAATTTATATGTAAATTCATTCCAGGCATATTATCTCAACATTCGCCGCCGCATATTCGGAGTTTTCAACTTTTTTGAGATATTTCAGTATTTAGCTATCTCTCGTTATTGCACCGACTTTACCTGTTAT
Organism: Anania fuscalis; assembly: GCA_950371115.1. Taxonomy (NCBI): domain Eukaryota; kingdom Metazoa; phylum Arthropoda; class Insecta; order Lepidoptera; family Crambidae; genus Anania; species Anania fuscalis. Next base: position 10,257,515 of record OX493335.1, on the reverse strand, counting down.
CCTCCAGACATGCCATAGGAACGCAATGATTACAGGGGAGAACGGGGTGGGATGGAACAGAAGAAAAATACATAATGAAGTCCCAACGAACCCCAGTTCCCCTAGCTTTGTTGCCATTCTTCAAATGTAATCAAGGGCTCGATTGTGAACTCATAGACAATAAGAAAAACATTTCCAACTAACTGGCTTGCTACAACTTTTCCAAGGGAATTGTGGTTTCAGATTTTATTTTATGACTTATTGATTTAATAACTTTGACTGCTCACTGTAAAGTTTTGAATTTGTGGCAGGTTGTAAATCACTTAGCTACAAGTATACAAATTATGAAATAAGTTGATCTTTAAAATTGAGCGTTGTCTTATATTTTATGTTTATAATTTTTTTAGTAAGTTTATGTTAGAAATTCTGCTACACCTCTGGGTAGTAATTTTTCCAACTTACTTATGGTACACACAATGCTCATAATATTGTTGTTCTGTGGTTCAAGTGTGAATGATGATGTATGACGAATGTATTAACCTACCATAATTTATGGAATCCATTTTCTTTTAGGTTGTCTTGAAATGTCTCAACAATTTAATTTTGTAGGATTAGAGAGTGTAAATTCCAATAAATGACATTTTTTCAGTTTCTATGGACCAGTGTCGGTTCGGCAAGTGCTACCTTTGACATTAATCTATTCTAGGCTTACCTTATTCTCAGATTTGTGGTTAGTAAAATGAAAAATGGGCTTATTTCTAGATTAAGCAGTGATTTACCCTCGAGTTACAACTTAGGTACTCCAGCTTGATCGAATCCGTCCTAAAAGTAACACAATTAACAATTGGGTTAATAACCACGGTCGGTAAATATTTGAGATTTAACCCAAAATGGCTTAAAGAAATTAAAAACTCATTATAATTCGCGGACAACTGCCAAGACTAATTCGTGCGAACCGAGCCATACCTCAAATTTAAATCCATATTCGGAACTAACTTTGTAATTAATTGAGGCACCTTAAATTAGTACCTTCTATTCTAGAAGAGAGGTAGTACACACATGGCTTAAGTTGTAAAACATGTTAGGACTTGGGATTACTTTAAAATTAGGAACATTATCTTCATACCTATATTTTTAATGTGTTCCTGTGCTGCTACTTTTTGTTTTACGTAATCCATACTTTGTTTAATATAAAGTTATAGTTAATATTTTTAGGACATACTAATAATAAAATAGTATAACGGAACTATAAAATACACTTTTAGATGTATGGGAAGTTAAGGCCCAAATTCACAATTCATCTGCTCTATTATTAGATCAGCTCAACAGTGTAATTTTTTTGATAATATTTTACTTAAGAGTAATATACTCCATAAGTCTTGTCATTTTTATCGAGTACTAACTCTCTCTCTCTCTCTCTTAGCTGTGCTAACAAAAATAGGTTAAAAACATCGGCACCACACCTTTGAAGCAAAAAAAATACTTTGCGATACCTATAAAACATAGCAATTTTATAGCGTAGTTGTTTATGAGCATGAATGATAAATAAGCTCACTTTCACCAGGAGCCCCACGATATAAGTGATCAATTGATTAGACAGTCATGATGTCAGAATATAGCCCATAGTTCAATATCCGGCAGTGAAAATAAACATCGCAACATAATGAAAGTAACCTACATGAGAGAGAAAATACAAATATATGTTTTATTTGGGGCACTCAAAGATACGGGCAAGCAATAATATGAGTTTGCAATAGTAAAAAAGTTCGATTGCTTCTTTGTGTTTGATGTCAACTCTGTAACGAGTTGATGAAAGCCATAGTGATTGGATTGGGTACATAGGAAAACTATCAATTTTGTAAACTCCAATGCTGAAAAAGGTGGCCAAGGCCAAAGACCAATGGGAATTTGAAACAAGTTTTAAAGATTCTCAGATCTTAGCCCGCAAAAGAGAAGTATGTATGTAGGGACTTGGAAGGGAACTTTTCCATCTTTAACATTAACAAATATTTTTTTCTCATAGAATAAACAAAATGGTTTGTAAAAGATTTGGTGATTTGGGTGGGTTATTTTTTTCGAGATTTAAAAAACCTTAATTACAAAAAGTCTTAAAACCATATAGTTTTTTTTAACAATAAAACTTATATTGTGACCCGTTTTGTCGGACAGAGAGTTTATTTATTATAGTGTATAAAAGCTATTAAATTTTAGAGAAAATTCAACGAAATGTTATTTAAAGAATTTGAAATAATATGTAGAACTAAAACTATCGAATACTTCACATTCTTACCCGTTTAAACATTCAGTTTGAAAAGATCTAAAGTGGTCGGTTCAAAACTACGGCGTCGAAAAACCTATGTACGGACATATCCTCGCATAAACACATCCACTGAAACGCTCTGGGCTTCTTTATGTATTACTAATTTGAAGACATCGGCGCATACATTTTAGCGTGACCTAAAATCAAGTAGTTTAGTATAAAATGGTACTATAAAAACACTTTCACTCTCTGGGCTGGCCTATTTTAATTATCAAATGGTCACATTATTTTTAACTTCCGAGATTATGTGATAAGCTTAAGTTCAGCGAGCCCGAGTTAATGTTAGAATTCTGAAGACCGCAGATGACTATTTACAAATACAAAGGACGCGGACACAAATTACGTATAGCGGTGGTTATTTTGTGATGCGGATGTACGAATATAAAGATCGCCCAATAGCAATAACACTACCTAAATTGTTATTAATTACTTTAACGGTATGAAAGGCAAACTTTAGTAACTGAAAACTATGCACTTAAAATTATGTTAATGACATAGCCTTGTTAAAGTAAATGAAGTTCCTACAAGCCTACCCAATATTTTACTGATTATAACGTCTTAAATAATTATATTATCAGCAGGTTTCTGACAATTTATTTAAGATTAACTTACACATACAAAGCTCTCATATTTACTCATAATGATATACCGTCAAAATCCTGTAGGCATCCTACATCGCTATAATCACACAAATGCTAAGAATGGTCCACAAACCTCGACTAAGCTTCACAATTTTGCAGGCATCATTACCGAGCAAATTTGACATATTATGTACTCATAATGTAGCGAGATATTCGTGGCATTACAAGCTCCAAATCCCCCAGACATTCCTTTATTCCTTGCAAGTCCCTAATGCCGCTAATCTTGTTTTAATTTATATGTAAATTCATTCCAGGCATATTATCTCAACATTCGCCGCCGCATATTCGGAGTTTTCAACTTTTTTGAGATATTTCAGTATTTAGCTATCTCTCGTTATTGCACCGACTTTATCTGTTATCCTCCAGACATGCCATAGGAACGCAATGATTACAGGGGAGAACGGGGTGGGACGGAACAGAAGAAAAATACATAATGAAGTCCCAACGAACCCCAGTTCCCCTGGCTTTGTTGCCATTCTTCAAATGTAATCAAGGGCTCGATTGTGAACTCATAGACAATAAGAAAAACATTTCCAACTAACTGGCTTGCTACAACTTTTCCAAGGGAATTTTGGTTTCAGATTTTATTTTATGACTTATTGATTTAATAACTTTGACTGCTCACTGTAAAGTTTTGAATTTGTGGCAGGTTGTAAATCACTTAGCTACAAGTATACAAATTATGTAATAAGTTGATCTGTTAAAATTGAGCGTTGTCTTATATTTTATGTATATAATTTTTTTAGTAAGTTTATGTTAGAAATTCTGCTACACCTCTGGGTAGTAATTTTAAATCTTAGATTTTATCCTATTAATGATAAATATAGTATTAAATAGACAACAACATCTACAGTTCCGATTACGCATCTAAACACCAGTGTCCCATAAATGCATGCAATGCAATACACGTGAGTAGGTGTGTTACTGTACCCAACAATGTCCCTTGTAGTGCAGCTTCGGTATCTCTTGGTTAATTACCATCACTTGACACTGGCCGTCGCACCACTACCTGTTACCTAATTGACAGTGGAACGGCCAGACAACCGAAGCCAGGCTCGGATTTACCGCGAAATTCCCGCTCAGACAGGAACCTGACTCCGCTTTCGTGATTTGTAACAAATTACCGCAAAAATACGGAGAGTAGGTCCGTCTGTGGCTGCAAGTAATAAACTGGTAGGTATTTTCAAAATTCACAACTTTAATGCGGTTTGTTCTAAACAATGGTTTTACAGGGACGTAACTTTTTGTCTTTCTATGGGCAGTTATTTCCGTCTTTTACAAAACATTCTAAATTCGTATTTATATTTTTGTTAACTAGTGAAGGCCGTTGTTGGTGTGCTATGGTTGTTCAGAAAACGTTACAGACAAGAAATGTCATTCATGACTTCCTTTTGCAGAACGTCGCGTCGGCTCTATTATGTTTTGATATTATTATCGGTTACGCTGCTATTTTAGGCACCATATAAATTATACATTATAAATGTCCCGGCAAAGAAAGCTAGAAAAATATAATATATTTTGCTAGCTTTCATTGCTGGTGTATCAAAAAATGTGTATTTTAATATGAAGTAACTTTTAACTTTTTTTTTTTAATATATAATATATTAAATATTTAAATAAATATTGGACGACATCACATACATTGCCCTGATTCTAAGATAAGTAGCTAAAGCACTTGTGTTACAGAAATCAGAAACAACGACGGTTTCACAACACCCAGACCCGAGACAAGTATAGAAAAGTTCGTTTCCTACATTGACCCGACTGGGGATCGAACCCGGAATCTTAGAGATGGCGACACTTATAGCACAGTATTTATACATATATGTATACTGTGCTTATAATCCGGCGTGCTCGCTTCTTAGCTGCGGAGGTCGTCAAAGTTACTTGTTTGTATTTAGTGTTAAACTAAGAGTTGGGTAATTTTCTTTTTTTGGCAATTTTATGGAATGAGTATGCCCACCTTATATTCCGAATACCTATACGCAACGATTATACCCTTAGAACGATCAACTGTATAAAAAGAACAACACTTTATTCACTTTATGCAGTCCATTCGTATTGTGCCCAAAATATACATTGGCGTTTCGTTGTCGGGTGAAACGAAATTTTTTACTGGTACCTGCGAATAATTCCTGCGAACGCAGTAATAGATTTCGAAAAAGCGGAAGAGAAGTCACCCATAAATCGACCAACCAGCGAACAGCCTTTTTAAATATCAGAATATGCGACAGTGTAAAAAAAAAACTATCCGAACGAAGTGATGAGGCCCACCATTCTCTTGTTTCCATTTAATTAAATTGGAAATTCAGTCACCGCTTGAAGCGAACCCTAGCGGATTCGCTCAACGCTTGAAAAAAAGTAGGTTCTTTGCAAATGAGATTAAGCCTTATGGTTGTGTTGGCCTTTATTGTGTCGTATTTTGCTCGCCAGCTTGCCTTGAGTGCCGGTTACTTCAGGCTTAATAGTTTTAATAGTGTTTTGGTACGAGACAGATAAATAGTGTGCAGAATAAAAAAAAACAAACGGCCTTACTACAAAAAGATAGACTAGTGTTGAACACTTGTCTAAAGATAAGTCAACCTTTGAAATGTTTGTTAATAATATGTCTCGAATGTCTGATGTGTCAACATTTCAAATTGGTTGACTTATCTTTAGTTGTCTAAAGATAAGTCAACCAATTTGAAACACTTGTGTGTTTAATTACACTAGTCTATCTTTATGTAGTAAGGCCATAAATGTTTAAGTGTTGATTATCAACGTAAAACGTTGACGTGGTCTAGTTAGTAGAACTTTAGTGACAACATTTGATGATGTAGATACTATACTTTTATGATAACAACAATACATGGAATTTTAAATCTAGTCCAATTTTGTTTTTCCTGCTATTTTTTTGAAGTTGTCATCATTATCATCGAAAAGACGTCCACTGCATCTTTAACTTATCTTATTCTTCAATTATTTACTAAATCAAAATTTTATGTTTAGTTATTTTGCGTCATAACTTATAACCTAGCACTAGTTCAGGCAAATGTAAAGCAATGACGCGTTCCCTCTGGGCCTATACTTCCTGTAGGCATCTGTAAATCCGAATGGCGAGCGCGGGTTAAGATTAACGGGCAAGGTACAATTTTATTAGCATTTTTTCCTCTTTCCGGAGTGCCAAGCTCATTTCCTACGAAGTAATTTATTGGCGACGGCACAGGCGAAGCCGTAAAATTAGCGATGTAGAATCGCCTCATAACCCCCTTTCGTATTTGCTTAGAGGAAATTTAATTTCCAGATTTGATTTAAAACGCGGGTTTCAAATTGAATACCTTGGATTTCGGCAGTAATTTATTTGGGGAAGTTACAGCTTTCCCTTTTTATAAATGTTTCGGGGATTCTTGGAGTTAATGACTTGGTACTTTCTTTTTTAAACAGTTTTTAGCAGATGGAATAAGATGACTTTTTAAACATTAATTTCAAATTGAGTTTAAGGTGCAACAAATGTCTAATAGAGCTATTTAATTGGTAAACTAATTTACTATTAAACAATAGGTAGTTAGGTAAGTAGTTTTATTAAGGCAAGATTTTTTTTAAAAAGGATGGCAGATATTTGTACATTCAAGAAAGCCTATTAAAAAAGTTTACCGAACGTTCCCTCTTAAAGTTGGGATTACCTAAAGAGATATTACGAGAAACTAAATGTTGAGGTTAGGTTCTGTTCTACGTAATTTTTATTCCGTCTGACTATCATCACAATAAATTAACTAAGTATGTCATCAAAACTCGACTACTTACATAAATAACTTTCTATTTTGGTACACAACATGAACGCCTTTTCAACATGAACGCCTCTTGAAAATTTTTGAGTCGAGTTTCACCAACCTTCTTTAATAAACTTTTAAATTTAAAACTCAATGAAACGGGAATTAACGCGATCATAATTTAGGTACAAAATGTTACCTCTTTTGTCTGACGTTTCGATCGGGTTACACCGACCGTGGTCACAGGCTGACTGGAACAGCGATGTCTTCACTCCGTATGAGAGGCAGATTCTTCATCTACCCTCATAATATTATTTTCATGCCAAGTACCGTCACACACTACACTCACTGTGTCCCTATTCTGCACACTAACCGCCGCGTCCGTATTCAGGTGAGAACTCGATCGCGAAACAAAACGAGATTGTTTATTTTTAATCACTGGATTCCATGTCGCGGATAATTTGAAACCGTCTTCCCGATTGAAATGTTTATACTTTTTGATTTTAATAGCTTCACGCACAACTCTTGAATAAAAGTGGCGATCCGTGGAAAGAACTTGCGTTTGATGAAATTGAAAAATTATGATCGCGTTAATTCCCGTTTCATTGAGTTTTAAATTATGCAACGCGAAAGTTTAAAAGTAAACTTTTAAATGTCTTAAGTATTATTTGTAAACAAATTTAAGAATTAAAATAATAAAAAGATAATGCAACAGTGGAAAATATCGTAGGACACAATAAACACTCACATAAACACACTCTTATGCGAACTATTAACTTTCTTAGTACTGAATATATATTTTTAATTGAATCTACTATTTTGTGAGTTGACATGTCTAGTTTGGTCTAAAAATGATATCGAAATGAAAATATAAGAACGTTTATTACATATAAAGAAAATATCCTTATAATATCTCAACGCATTAGTTTAAATGCATCAAGGCTTTTCTCTTCCATCTGACATAAGCCGTGAAACTTCTACCGTTATAACTTACAGCTATTCGTAAAGTATATCTGAACCTTCAATCAAAATCCTCACGGCTATCTTTATTTGGCCGCCAACTCATGCATTACTGAAATTGCACAGAACCAATTCTCTTTATGCGATACTTGGGCGATGTGATTTATTTCTCTTGGGACCAGTAACGTGATATTCGTGTGAGTAATTGAGTATCACATTAAAAGATAAACATCGCGTATACTGTAGTTAGACTAGTGCGATGGCGTCCAGGAGCAAAACTAGTCTTCTGGCAACATAACTGACTAGTGATTTTGACTAAAATACCTGAAAGAATTATTCATCTTCTTTATTAGGGTTTTATTATAATGTACTAACAGATTGAAATAAAGTACGAGAAGTCTATTATCAGCAATGGAAGTCATATGCAGGAATGAGATGAATAAATTAATGACAGATTGACAGCGCTGGTTGACAGGAAATAGCATTGTATCTAGATTATTTTAAAATTGTTTGTATTATTTCGTTACATTTGACTGAAACGTAGTAATAATTAGGAAATAACACGCGTATAGTGTAAAATAACGTAGTGTAAAATACCTTCTTTTAACATAATGGATACGGCCATTAAAGTCTCCATTAGTCTCTCTAAGCAAATACATTTGCGGAAACTGCAAGGTTTTTAGTGTATTTCAATAAATGAAAGAATGAGGCCCAGAGGACGCTAGTTAATAGACATATTGATGAATCGTTCCGCACCGCTGCCGGAGGATAACAGCGGAGGTGGGAAGAGTGAAAATTGTATAAAATTAAACTTAAATAATGCATAAACAATAGCGTCAGCTGTTAGTGATGACACAATGAGATGACCGTACTATTTTAAAGCATTAGTTTTCTTGTTTTTCTCCCTAAATATTCGATATAATTTGATATATTGCTTTATAGTTTATCTTTATTTCGACAGTTTTTTTAGGAACGCCCATAACTAATTATGTAGCGAACAAACATGTACCATAACTCATAGCTACAAGTAGGTACTGTCCTATTTTAATCATCTGAAAATTGTTTTCATCGGCAGTAACAATTTTCGTAACAAACTTGGTATCTTGATCGAGAGCCCCATAGAGCCTAGAAGATTTTGATATAGTAAGGCTTGCATGATGCGTTTCGAGTGGTGTATTTGCCTAATACATAATATACTTTCCGACATTCTGCGCAGATGGCGGACTGAATCAACCGCAAAGTTAGGCCATTATTAATTCTGTTTTCGTGTAGCCGCCAGCTAATGTTTCAACGGGCTTATTATTGGGAAATTTCATAATGACCGTTAATACAGCCACACGCAAACACGCGACAAGACGAGCTAAGTTCATTGAACTTACGACTTTTTTTAAACGAGTATGCTAGGCAACTATTTGAATTTTCGAAAACTTTGCGCCACTATTATAACGGCTTGAGTTACGTTTGGCTTTTGGTTCGAAAACGTTTATCGTGTTTATTGTCAGAGGCCTTTTACTTGGATCACATTTTTCAATGATTTTTGCTGTCTTAAAATTAGGTGCGCTCTAAATTAAACGTTCTCTCATTATTTATTTTTATGAATTTTCCTGCCTTGTTTTGTAGTATTAAGTATTGTTTTATTATTTAAGAGCATGTTGCATACTACTTTAGTAACCTTTTAAATAAAAAAGGTGTTTATTGATTCCATAATGTAGGTACCAAAATATGTTTGTTTTCTTATTACATCACCCAGCACTTATACTTAAATAAAAATTGATCATGTGCGAGTCGGACTTACGTACGAAGGGTTCCGTTCCATTATCTTTATATATTTATTTGATTCTGATTTTTAGTATTTGTTGTTATTAGCGGCAACAGAAATACATCATCTGTGAAAATTTCAACTGTCTAACTATCATGGTTCATGATATACAGCCTGGTGGCAGATGGACAGCGGAATCTTAGTAATAGGGTCCCGTTTTACCCTTTGGGTACGGAACCCTAAAAAGAAACCAATTTTAACACTAAGTAAAAAATAAGGTATGCCTATACTATAGGTGTATTGAAACCAGTCAGACAGGTAAGTCAGATTTTTTCGGCCAGGTGGTCAAAATCAATTGACAGCCTTATACAAATATAAATATCACAATTAAAGTTATGTTTGTACCAAGTTACCTATTAATAATTTCATTTCATACTCATAATTTGGTTGCCTCAATTATTTACCGCACAAATATGCAGCGCGACAACAGTAAAATACCTGAAAATTGCAAGCCTTTTCTCCATTCGCAAAAATTGGCATGCATTTTTATTTAACAATTCAACCTCAGTAGAAAATCGTACGTGACTGTAATGTGTATTAGGCAGGGGACCGTTTAGGGGCCGGGAATCTCTCGCAATTCAACAAACAATCTTCATGCTTCAAATAAAAATAAAATATACCACGTAACTAAATAAGAAATTACTACGATCACGTAAAGTATTTTATGTAATATTTTGAGTTTCCATAAAAAGTATATGATTTAATCACTAATCTTCTAACTACATAAAACAAAGTCGGGTTTGTTACCACACTTATAACTCGAGAATGGCTGGACCAATTTTCATGGGTCATAATTTGTTGTTTTTGTCTCCGCCCCGAATAGCAGAATAAGTAATAAAAAAATTGGAAAAGCTGACGAAAAAAAATACTGTTAGGCGGTACGAAGTTCGCCGGGTCAGCTAGTACTGTGTAAAGAAAAACAATGTGATGCGATGTGTAGAATAAAAAAGGTTGTCAATCAGACCAAATTATTTTTTTAAGTCATTCGAAATTAAAAATTATTCATATCTATAAATAATAAAGTTCCCTTTCTTGGCCCGTTGTACGGAACGCTGATACACAAACAACATTATATTAACGCATCTTTGTTCAAATCTAAAAAAACACTCTGAATGCGGATGCTCACGATAAGGAGTACCTTTATCCTATTCATGTCTCCTCACTTGCGATCATTTTTCACGCCTTTGTTGGGCGCAATAGGTATTAGGGTGACACCCACTATCCCTGTCAGGATTTCATATATTTTTAAAACTTTATAACGCCCCATTGAGGTGCTTCGTACTAAACGACGTCGTTTTGCTGCTGACAGTTTAGGTTGGGGCGGTTTAAAAGGGTGTGGAAGATGTGTGCTGAGTCATAATTTTTGTTATAATATATGTTGGAAACAAATCGCTACTTGATTTAGTAAAATTTTATTAATCTAAAGTACAGACTAATACAATGAAACGTTTTGCTTCTTTAATAATGTTGCTTTATAACTTGCTGTGGGATTCAGCGCAACAGTCTTGTTTTATTTATAGGTAGAGTTTGTAGTTTACTAGCTAGCGCGGCGCGGTAATTTACCTTAACGCAAAGAGAATCTATGGTTCAACATTTTTATATCTGTAACGTGTCATACATTTCTTATTTTCTATTTATCGTTCATATAAAGTGAGTCTGTTGAATTACGCCTAGACGCTAATTACGCCTAAAATGAAAAAAATACCTAGACACACCATTGCCCAAATTGAATCTTAATGTCTAGGAATAAGATCAACACGTCCCGTCGCAGTCCCAAGCTCTTAATTTGTTACTGTTATTTTGTTTCCCTTTATTTTATAGTATAATAGAACAAATTCGTTTCAACCTTATGTAGACGTAATTTGACAAACCTACCTTTACATAACAAGGGTCATTGGAGCCTTATTTAGTAGGTACCTTTATTACAATTATAGACTGAGAGGTCATCGTGGGTTTTCAACCGACGAAAAAAAACGGAGGAGGTTCTCAAGTCGACGCGTAACATAACTTTTTACAGAGTAGTCCGACTTTAATAATCTTTTTTTATGAGAAAGGGTATATCCCGAAGGGGATCGCATATAAATTTAGAAAAAAAAACAACCCTAAGTGTAGGAAAACAGGGGATGATTGATTGTTTACTCACTGATTGTAATATTTGACCACGCATAACTTTTTACAGAGTAGTCCGATTGTGATAATTCTTTTTTTATTAGATAGGGTAAACCTCGAAATTGTCGGGTCGAATGAACACATTTTAACTCACAATGGCTGGCACCGATTCCAAGAAGAGCTGATTAGGTATACTTACATTAGTTAAGGAACTTAGTTATTAAGGTTAAATGAAAAAAAGTTTATTATTTTTTTCTTTTCTGATTTTTAGAGGTTTAATTTTTTTGTTAATAAGTTTTTATCTAATATCTTAAGATTAATATTGCAAATAACGTAGAGATAAAGCTCTTTTTTAACCACAACAAACGTAGGTTTAAATTGCGAAATCTACATAAAACTATTAAAATACATAAGACCAGCGTCCTTAACGTTAATATTGTAAATGTATTTCAATGTCCACGAACTCTAAAATTTGTATAAAGCTACAAAAAATAGAGTGATTAATGGAATCTGTTAGCAGAGGTTCTTAAACGAACTAAGTGAAACTACAACTCCACCCGTATGGTAAGGGGCACCTTAGTTATGAATGACGTCTTTGAAAATAATACATTACATTTTTGATCTGATTCCTGGTTTTTTAAAATGATCATCATATCATGCAAATGCGCGATTAGTAACACAACAGGTGTCACAGCATGTTTAACGCATACTGTCGAAAATAGGATATGACGAAACAATCGTAATTTGAGGATTTCACTCTTAAAGCTTCTTAAGGTTTTGTAAATTTGGGTCATATTTTATTTTTAAATATCTGAGACCATCTGAGACAAATCAAAGCAGCGTATACTTATGCAGTAAGTATTTACTGTATAAATGCTTACTCAGTTCGTCTCCACCAGGTGAGGGAAGTATCGAACTACAGAAGTGCCATTTCTATTCATACGTGCCCGAAGGCGCATCACTAGACTATACTGCTGTCGAAGACGTCTAATGAATTCTTGATTAGCACTCTTTAGAACAAACAATCGTAAGTTTCACTAACTAATCTTTTATCATTCAGTGAGATCTTTTAAAGTTTTTTCGTACACGCCAAGACCGCGTTAAAGTTTGTTGGGCGGCTCGCGTGAGTTGCGTGCCGGGAACAAAGCATTGCTTAATGCAACGTCATTTTTATGTGTCGTTTAGTAATTCATACAAATACTAAAAGAGAACGTTATTCACTTAAATGGGTGATATGCTCAAGGCAGCCAGGAAATACAACAGCTAAAAAAACGATATAATATGATTAGATGGTGAAGAAAAACTTATTCTTTTATTTTATTGGGAGTCTTTTGCTGTAATTACACGGTGTATCTATATGGATGCAGCTAAAACTTGCCTATTTTAGCAACATTTACATAGTAGATGTTCAAGGAATATATTAGCTGAACGGAACCCTTATTACGTATCAAGATACGTAATAAGGCAAAAGCAATGTGATAGCTAAAATTGAGCAATTCTGGCTTTAAAATCGCACATTGACAGCAAAAAACAAAAATAAAGCAATCTACTGATAGTGCTGCCAATATATTTTGACTCTAAGCATCAATCGGCCAATGACCGCAATTATGCAGCAAATTTTAAGGTAATAATGGTGCGTAGTTTCCAGACTGTTTGCATTAGTAGAAGTGGAAAACGTGCAAATAAAGAATGGTTCGTAAATGTGCGTTATCTCTTCGGGATGCCTAAAGTTCTGATGAAATGATATAGTGCAATAAGTAGCTACTTCAAAATGGAAGCATTAGAGGACAGTGGCAGACATGTACCTTGATAAAGGGAGAATGTCAATGCTGAACGGAACGTACCACAAATTATAGAACAGAGTGTGTATAGTCTGGAGTCTCTGTGGAGTTAGTTACGAACCGACCACTTCTGTGTACGCGCGATAAGTGTTGAACTTTAATTTATACTTTATATATGGAAATACAGTAACTTTTATATATTATTTTACGTGTTTCATTGCGACCGAAACAAATGCTGCCAGTCTTTAAGCACCATCCCCAATGGCAGCGCTGAGGCATGTAATTTATATTTTATATTTAGTATTTTAGTCTTCTTTTATTTAATTTTCTTATTTATTTTTGTAGTTTTTTTATTTAGGTAAATAATATTACTATTAACGTTTATTATTGTTAGTCACCTATTTAAATATGGGAGACTAAGTCCTGGAAATCTTTTTAGATAAGAATGCGCCAGACAAAACTCCAAATGTCATGGTTTCGTGTCGTGTGTAACGTGTTACGAGGTACCAGATAATGTATTTTGCGTTTCGTAGCGTGCCTAGACGCGAGACAATTCAAAAAAATATCGTTTTCTAAATTGACTTTGACTTCAAGGCGAATTACACCACACCTAATAAAATAAAATTTGCACTAAAAATAAAAGTCACAGTGAATAGGTATGCCTCAATGTCTCCTATTGTATACTATCAGTACCTATACCTACCTATAAATTGCCCCTCAACATTTTTTACATTAAAAAGCATTGTGAATAAGATATCTTTGTATCCATATAATTTATGACAAAATGGTTTTCTACTGTGCAGAATTAATTTTACGTGAAAATGTGGGTATTATAACGAACATGACTTAAAAGCATCTCTTATCTCGCAAAGTGAAAAGGCGAAATAAATAAATCCAATAATCCTGAGTTGGCAGCATTCTTGATGCCTGGTTTTGCTCGGAATCGCATTTCAGTGTTTGAGTGTTTTTGTTTAATGGTCGTAACACGAATTCTCATATTGAATGGTTTGAAGTGAACGTCGTAAAGGATAAAAGAACAAACATCAACAAATTTTTATGACTTTATAACGAATCATTATAAATTGATTTGGATATCATAATCTTATTCTCGAATTAACGCTTGTCAAAGCTTAAAGAAAATAAGACATGTTGTCACTTTTATAATACTTATATGAATTTACATTAACCAATAATTATGTTATATTACATACACTATTAATAAACAAAATAGGGTTACTGACCAAATGACATTAAACCTAATCATTTATCATTCCTAAAAATACTAGGAAGATAATTTTGTTTTTTTTTATTATGTTCTAAAAAGAGCATACTTATTAAAAACATTTTACATTTTCAAAAAAACAAAAACACATTTAGAATGGTACAATTTAGGCGGTATTATCGCTAGAAGCACAGAGAGAACAGTTTAGAAAAATGAGAGGGGGAGGCGGTAAAGTGTTTAAGAAAGTAGGTAATAATATAATTATTATATAATTAATAATTACTTACTTACTTACTGTACTTAGTCCATAAGAAGTTTTTCGTTAACACATGGTTTTTCGGTGTTAAGTTTGTTGGTTGCTTTTTTAATTAAATAAAATACTATCACGATGTCGAAGTTTTATAGAACTTGTTCATTTACTGTGAAAAGAAGGTGTAATTAAAACTCTGGGGATTTGCAATACCTATAACAAGGTGTACATAAAATCCAACCTAATTTACTGAGAGGCTTTAGGGTAAGACAGAATCAAAGTGGATTCAGATAATAGCCCTGGTTTACACCCCTCCTAATTCTTATTCGGTCTTCCATAATCAAACATACTTACCTAACTCATAAATATTTTTAGTTATTACCTAAGATATGTATCTATTTTTAAACTTCATTAATCGACTTAAACTCCTTGCAAGATATTTAATCAAAATTCATGGTAACGAAGACGAGATATTCCAATATTAGCTCAAAACTCTCGTTAATTCCGAATTTATATTGCAATAACACCGTCAACGTGACTTACCCGTGATTAAATTCGCGAGTACTAGTAAAAGTACTTCAGCGATAAAAATCTGGCGTAAAACTCGGTATAAAGAAGTGAGGATAATTGAAAATCCTGATCTCTCATTAAAATCTCCCGACTATGCTCGCTTTTTAACACAGCTAATAAGAAAGCAGATACTTCATTTTTTTTTTAACAAAAGTACTTATTCGGCTTTTGTCACTTAATAGTATATGTGATAGACGTAGATTAATATTTTAGAATCAATGTCTAGATTAAAATCACTTGCTCGGTGACGGAAAACATTGTGAGGAAACTGGCACATAGATAACAAGGATGTCTTGCGATGGTCCAAAGTGCTCCGGGGATGAAGACCTAAGGGCAATGGAGGTCAGATGGCAATAACTTTAAATGTTATACCAGACTCGTCGCATCTAGGTTCCTGGCCAAGGGTGCCGCTGCCTCGAGCAGGAGAAAGCAAAAATAAGCTGTTTAGAGTGTTAAATCCAGGTCCAGTGTTTGTGTTAGGCTCGAGTATCATTCATTAGAATACAAAAAAAGGCACATGTCTTAACAAAGACTGGAAGCATTGGCTCTTTTTCTCGCTGACTTATAATTATACTGATCCTCTTGGACTAGACTCCAGAATTAAACACGGCCATATCGCAGTCACGTCGCAACGCTCTGACCGCTTTTGTAAGTACCTCCTCCCACTTTTTATGAGTTGGCCGTCTGTAGATAGAACTTTACTGTCAGGTAAACGTTTAGTTCACTAATTAACCGTTTTGGTGCATTAAAAGCATTTCAAAAAAGCTTAATCTGCTCACAATCCGTTAGGGTTACCATTCAAACTTAATAAAATCTAAAAGAAAACTTTTAATTTTTCAGTTACATTTCTAGATTAATATTTTTTATAAGGCAACACAGATTTGGTTACCTAACACAAAAACCAAAGGTTTCACAACAACTCGAACGAAAAACATACACAATGGAGTTTTATTGTTACGGGGCCACATCTTTGAGTTCGACAAATTAATTGATAAATATTTCATAAATGATGAGTATTGAAGGTCTAAAATACTATGGAAAGTAACTTTTGAGAATGACGCCTAGACACTAATTACGTCTTAATGATTACAAACTTTAATACATTATTGCCAAATTAAATCTCATAGACTTAGATTAAGGGACATGCCATAAATTGAATTACAATATTTTTTCTTTTTTCTCCTTGAAATAGGAAATATTAGTTAAACCATAATAAGCAACTAAACGGGCAACTTTCCGAAGACCTGATAGTTTCGAAATATTCTAAACCATTTAGTAAATAAAATGAACAAAAGCTGGCAAAAAAAGCTACTCCAAAAAACTAGATCTCAAAGCCACTGTACCTACTTTTTAGATCAAAGACACTAATTAAAACGAATCAGTAATCGACTAGAAAAGACATATTTACTTTTTGTAATCAGTAGGACTGTACAGAACTCCGTCTAAAAGAACTCTCGCGTTTAATTAATGAAAATACTAGAAGTTATCAAGCGTACAATCCAGTACAATCAACGCGGTAATGAATAGATGGCTAAATCAGACGAACAATGGAACTGACTCATTGATACAGTTCCTCGAATTTCCACGTACATATTAGCTAAGTTTTAATTGAGTTTTTGCAACACCCATCCGTGACCTTTGATGGTTGTGGCAGCATTGATTCGAGCGTACATCTAATGTAAGATTCCAGGTTTGTTTATTTAACGTTATTTTGGGCGTTTATAACAGAGATACAAGAAATAATGTCAATTTATAAAAATATTCAAAAAAAGTATACTCGTATAATTAAAATGGATATAGGCATAACGGTTGTACTCATGAAAGTGTACAAGTTTCCCAAAGAAAAGTCGAAATATACAAAAAAAAGGTTGGTATACAGGTTGACTTTTTTATCACCATCCAAACCTTCTCAGGAGACTCCCGTGATACAAACGAACAATTATTTCTTTTGGACCAACTCTCTAACTGCAAAAAAAAATAATTAGCTGTTCCATACATTTTGGTCGAATAAATATTGATATTTTGTATGAAACAGCTGATTTTTTTTTTGCAGTTAGAGAATTAGTCCCATAAAAGAGTTGTTCATTTGTATCACGGGAGTCTTCTCAGAACGTTTGTATGATGATAAAAAGTCAACCTGTATAAGTAAACTGCCAAACTTATCGGTTTGCGTGGAAGGTCTAAAAATGATTTTCATATTTCAGCCCATCTTTCTTTGCCAAAGTAGTTTAGTATCATGAGTAATATGGCTACGGTATAAGGCTACTATGTTCCACTTTTGAATTATATTCGCTTATGCGCATTAGATCTGATTGAAATGGACTGGTCATATTTTTCGTAAAACCGATAACTGGTGGGGTAGAGTGTTCTTGAGTGGAGACTTGGTAAATTCAGCGTAGGGCGCCCTGCGACAAGGTGGAGCGAGGATAGATGCGCAAACCTGCTGGGAATGGTTGGAAAATAATAGTAGGGGTTCAGACCGTTCATTACGAGAGGCCTAAATCCAGCAGTAGACTGGTGTCGGCTGATTTCATAATGATCTACAGATCTGAGCTGCTCTCACGAAGCTTCTGAGGGCCTCGTCTTTCCTTGAGCATCCCAAGAAAAAAGCATGTGTGCACGCATATTGTCACGCATTGCACGAAAGTGACTAGATAGTAAAATGTCAAATTAAATCATGCGATAGTTACTATGAAACTACTAAACAGATACAACTTCAGCATAAAACAAATTAGTAAATAGACAAAATGTACTTAACTATGTTTAAAATCTTTGAATACAACACGCTAAATAGCAAAAACAATTAAAACAGCTTAGGCAAAGCGGAAGGACTCCAATTAAAAGTATGTCTTCGTCGCGGGAGGTGAAACGAACAGACAGTGAAGCACTGAAAAGCACTTTGCAATCGCTTTTAAATTAAGGTTTCAGGGGTTTAAAAATATAGATGTTAAAAGCGGATTTTCTTCAAAGAAAAATCTTTTGGAAACCTTAAAAATGTTTAATTGAGCACTCATTGTGTCTGATAGGCGCGTAAGTATTCAATTTTAAATTTTCGCGTAAGTAATTTATTTTGTTTTGATAAATATTTTATAATTTTTGCGCTAAACAATTTAATAAGAACTAATTGCCATAGTTGTTTGAAAGTTTGAGTTAAAGATGTTTAACCAATAGTTCTGACTTTTTACATTTCATATATCATGTTGTTTTTACCTTTGATTATAGTCATGATATTTTACGTCGAAAAATGAAACTCACAAAATGGTTGCAAATAAAAGTGTAAAAGTTCCTTGAAAAGGTTCCACTTACTTGGATGACACTAATCATATCGAGAGACTATCCGTCCCGTAATAAAATCACCTTGTTCCAACCAACTTGTTTTTTGCACATGACTTGGCCCAACTGTACAGCCCGAAATAAAGTGTAAATAAATCTCCTTTAGTGGCGGCGTCGGTGTTTCTAGCCCATAAACACCGGCAGCGGTCAACAAACAATGTGCTTCGAGGAAGTGATGTCCTGATGTACTGTTGCTACCTTTTGAATCGAGATATTTGGTATACTCTAAATAGTTTGATTAAGAAATTGTTAGCCTAACCAATCGCACTGTATATAGCATTAAATTAAAACTTTAAGGTTTAGTCACAGAAGGTCGTAGATCTTTTTTTTTTCATTTTGTTTGTAGTTATTAGTTATGGGTGGCACTTTACCACTTACTACTTGGTTGTACTTTCGTTACAGTCGTGGTCACCATTATAATATATTCAACTCGCTTCACCATCCACTGTCACTCACCTCTGTAAGCTATCATCTTATTAAAAAAGGGAGATTGTGTAGCGACTCGATCGTTTATTGCATTTCTGCATCGTTTGCAGTGTTCACTCACTGCACTTTCCGATAATGTATGTCCATCTTATTAAATCTTGGAACCACGAGCAATCATAATATGTGAACACGTTACTTTAAGCCGAGTGTTTAAATCACAATTTTTGTTATTAAACGTATTCATTAGTATCTGGACTCCTTAACCTGTAAACTCGCGTCGGGCACTCATGTATGCGCGGGTCCATTGCTATTCAATGTTTTTTTTTCGAGCATACAGGCTATTTACTTCACCACACAATCGACGCCTCACATACGCATGTGGCGTAAAGTCACTATTTTATCTGCAACGTAAGCAACTGCATTGCACTAACTTCGTAACAGTTATTATTTAAACATTCAGGATTTGATTTTTTTCGTCGCTTTATCATTCAGTTTTCCAATTAATAGTACTATAGCTAAGTTAAAAAAGCGGTCAGATAAAAACTCAATTTCTATTAACAGAGACATTTAAAACTGGATTAAGATCTATTTTAATCATCTCAAATAGATCTACGCGAATAGAACGAGGAGAATGAAGTCAATATTCACGCGGAGCTCATTGAATGCAGTCCTGCAAATTGTACCCAAGTACTCGAATTGTGAAAGGTTGATAGTCGGTACTCGAGTCGGGTGATTCCCAGCCCGGCACTATCGCAGTCGAGCCATTTATCGTCTGGTGCAAAAAGTGCGCGTTGCTTGCTTAGCCGCTTGCAAATAAGCAGGCTGGTGTTAATTTGGCAGCTGCAAATGCAATTAAAGCGGCCCGAACACGCGAGCGCCCGAAAGTAGGTAGATTTATTAGTTTGGTCTACCTTTGTAGCGCATTAGACACCCGTTGAAAAGTGGTTACTGCTCCGAGTAAGCAGGTGTTTTGTTTCTTTTCAAAATGAAATGTATTTGCAGATACACGTGTTTTGAAATATGCTTATTTTGTCGATGTTTGATAAATGATCAGCATTGTTTTTTGCTGCCTTAAGCCAAAGATCATTTTAAAAATTGTATTACCAATGACATTAGACAATAAACTGGATTTTCAAAAAGATTTGTATATTTAAAATTATTTTAGTACCTAAGTATAACAAAAAAAAAAGTTTTTATTATAATATGACAGAAGAGTTTTTAAAGTGTAGTGTGACACTTTCTCTATCAATTCATACTACATGCTTTTCTGTTTGCTGATCTATCAAGGACGCCAACGCTATCTAGTTTAACTAATTAGTTAAAAACGTCAATTCACCGTAAATTATTTACCGACTTGCTTAATTAAAGCTTTTTATCTCGATAATAGATTTCACATCCACTGATTTTACTTAGAGTCTGTCTAATGAAAGTTGATAGTGATCATAGATAGCACAATTGTTTTGGTCTGTACTATTACTAAGGAGTTGTTATCCGTCCGTCCGTCCGTCTGTCACCGGGCTGTATCTCATGAACTGTGATAGTTAGACAGTTGAAATTTTCACAGATGATGTATTTCTGTTGCCGCTATAACAACAAATAGTAAAAAAACAGAATACAATAAATATTTAAGGGGCTCCCATACAGGAAACGTAATTATTTTGCCGTTTTTACGGTACGGAACTCTTCGTGCGCGAGTCCGACTCGCACTTGGCCGGTTTTATTTGTAATAGACGGGTCAGTAGTAAAAAATGTATCGAAATCCTCGTTTTCTACTAACCGTTTTATTTAGTTATACTAATAAATTTGCTTGTTACAGTGTTAAAAGTTCAAGATTTTTTTAGCCCGAGGACCGTTGGCCACGACTCTCGAGAACTTGCAAGAATCCGGCCCCAAACTTCGGACTTTAATTTCACAAATGACACCGAAGAGACCGAGATAATTCACAGGCTAATGTCAAAGTTGGGGCTTGTTTGAAATTCTCACCAAAACTGCCGTTATTTTTCTAGGGTTTCACGTTCAAATTTGATAAACCGTCGTTGTGAAGACATCAACAAGTTTAGCAACTTTGTGTTCATGTAGAGTACGGTGTGAGTATGTTAAAAGTGTCTTTTAGACATAAACAGATAAAAAGATAGATACTATTTATTGCATACCAAACAAAGAAGTTACAGTTGATATTTACAGAAAGATGTTCAATTTAGGCGATCTTATCGCTAAAAAGCGATCTCTTCCAGACAACCTTCAGGCAGAGGACAACTATAATGAAAAGGGGAAAGTGGTGCAGAGTGCTTATTGAGTAATTTAATATACAAACCTACAAATAAATATCAATTATTATAAACTACGTACATACATCATCATTCGCCTGCCCTGTTCCCAGGTCATCTGGGGTTGGCGCAGTATGTTTTCCTCTTCCATGCAATACGGGTACTCGTCATCAAGTCATTTACTCCCTTCTCAGTCATATCGGCCCTCACAAAATCCATCCATCTCTTCTTAGGTCGTCCTTTTTCCCTCCATCCATCAATACTCATACCCATCACTCTCCTTTTAACGTGCTCCTCTTCCCTTTTCATCACATGTCCGTACCAAGATAACGGTTTTCCACTATCTTTTCTGTTATAGGTGCCACTTTCAAGCTTCCTTTAATTTACTCTATCTATTCATTCCTTATCCTTACCATTCGCGTCACCCCACACATCCACCTTAACATTCTCATTTCTGCTACATGCAATCGTTTTTCTTCCACCTTCTTAACGGCCCAGCATTCAGATCCATATAACAGGACAGGTCTTATAATATTTTTATAAATTTTATCCTTTAGCTTTAAGGGCATCCGTGGGTCAAAACTACATACATACAATACCTTTATAATATAAATGCTTACATAAAATAAACATACATACATACTTAAATATGAAACAACAATTCTCAAACCAGAAACGATTTGTTTTCAAAGTGCAAGAAAATGTGCTTTGAGCCACCTTTAAAAATAGCAATTGACTTGGATTGCCGTACTGCTAAGGTTAAGGAGTTCCATAAAGGGGTTGAATGAATAGTAAACGACGGCGTATAATAGTTTGTAGAATGGGGAGGAAATTTAAGAAGAAGTATTTGGGATGACTGCATGCCATGACCCCGTGATGACTGCAGAAATTGAAAGCGCTCTTTCAGATACGGAGGTGATTTCGGACTAAACAATATTGTAAAAAGTTAAAAATGAAAAAAAGAAAAGAAAAAGAAAAGATTGAGCTCTCTGAAACGCAATCGCCCTCTTGTGAAGAGAATTCCTCGAGGTGCTCGCGTTTCGGTGGCTCGTGCTCTTTCTGACTGTATCTCACAGGTTTTAAAGTATAATAGCCTCACCAGCTGGGAACATTTGCTCACATTCGCCTACCGAATTTTATTTATCGAGCGTAAGCATAATAATGACGTTTCTCTTACTCAAAAAATTAAATATAACTGCTCCAATTCTGTTCCTATAACGTATCTTCCTGATTCCAATTCATACAAATTTTCGGATACGCCAAACTGTACAAGAAAAGTTGAAAACAAAATAAGCGATGGCGATGTTAGGGGTGCTGCTCAACTATTATTTTGTAATGATGTGTTTGCCCCCGATAACCCGGAAACTTTTGCAGCACTCCTTTCTAAGCATCCTCTTCCGTCACCTACACTTCGCCTCCCAACTCCTCCACTTTCGACCGATTTCTCTATTTCTACTACACCAAACGAAATTTATGCCGCTTTATTTTCTTTCAAAAACGGTTCTGCGGGTGGCCTGGACGAGCTCACACCCCAGCACTTAAAGGACCTTGTATCTTCGGAATCTGGTGTTGCGGCAAACTCGCTTCTTGTTAATTTGACGGCCCTCGTTAACCTTATGCTTTCCGGTAAAGTTAACGAGGGTATCACAGGTATTATATATGGTGCGAACTTGATAGCCCTTAAGAAAAAAGATGGTGGCATTAGACCAATTGCTATTGGTTCTACTATCCGCCGCTTAGCTTCCAAAATATGTGTCTGTCAATTAAGCACTGAAATCCCTCGCGAACTTCAGCCCCACCAGCTTGGTTTTGGCACGAAAGGTGGGTGTGAGGCCGCCGTTCATGCTGTCCGTACTTTTTTGCATCACAACGGTGGCGAAGTGTTACTGAAGGTAGATGTAAAAAACGCATTTAACTCCGTCGACAGGGGTGTCCTGCTGACCCAAATTAAAAATCGCTGCAACCCTATTTTTAACTATATCTGGCAATGTTACAGCAAACCATCGAATTTAGTGTACAAAGACAACCTTATCTTCTCTTCGGTCGGCTGTCAGCAGGGTGATCCTCTTGGTCCCGGTCTTTTCAGTTTGGCTATTGATCCTATAATTTCGGCCCTAAATTATAAATTAAATGTGTGGTACCTCGATGATGGCACCATTGGTGGTGCCATCATCGAGGCGAAGCGAGGTAAAGCGAGTTCTGTTTTAGAAGATTTATCCTTTTTAATTAGAGAGTTCCGCGATATTGGCTTAGAATTAAATTTTTCCAAATGTGAGCTCTATGTCTCGCATTTGCTACCCTTACCCACTAAACAAGATATTATTTCAAAATTTTCTGCTTTAGCACCCAACTTGATTATCCAATCAAAACAATCGCTTCGCCTTCTTGGTGCCCCTATTTTCGATGAAGGTATTCCTGATTTCGTATCGGAGAAAAATTCGAAATTTGAGCAGTCTTTTTGCAGACTTCGTAATATAAATTCTCACATGGCCTTAACCCTCATTCGTTATTGTTCTTTTGTCCCTAAATTTACTTATGTTTTACGTTGCTCCCCACTTTGGAAATTTAGTAATCTTTTAACTCTTTAAAACAACTCCCTAAAAAAATTACTCTGTGAAATTCTAAATTGTCCTTTAAATGACCGTTCGTGGGCCCAGGCTTCTCTTCCAGTTCGGTTCGGTGGTCTAGGTACGCGCAAAATTTCTAGTGTAGCTCTACCTGCCTTTCTTTCGTCCGTCTATAGCACGCATGACCTCTTCCTATCTATTTTGAACCCGTCGCTTGGCGATGCTAAGGTCTCCTGCTTGGCGGATGCAAGGAATGCCTGGTCCAGCTTATGTAGTGAAAACCCAGCCACTTTACTTTCTTCCCAAAGGCTTTGGGACGAGCCGCTCTGTAAACTTTGTTATGATAGCCTTCTTGGTTCCAGTAATAACGATACAGATCGTGCCCGTCTCATTGCTGTTGCCCAATGGAAGTCCGGACTTTGGTTGCATAGTCTGCCTTCTGCCAACGTCGGGACTCTCATTGACAACACCTCACTTTCATTAATTATATGTTTACGTCTCGGTACCAAAATCACTCATGCCCATGTCTGTCGCTGCGGGGTTACTGTGGATAGTCTCGGACTTCATGGTTTGTCTTGCACTCAAAGCGCAGGCCGCATGCCACGCCACGCTAGCCTAAACGCCATCCTTCACAGGGCCTTCACTTCAGCCAGAATACCGGCAATACTAGAACCTGCTGGTATTTGCCGGGACGATGGCAAAAGGCCCGATGGAATGACTATCATTCCGTGGAGTAATGGCCGTGCGTTGGTTTGGGATGCGACCTGCGTGGATACTTTGGCTCTCTCCCACGTTCTTGCCACTTCAAAAGCTGCAGGTGCTGCAGCTGCCTCTGCGGAGTGTTTAAAAAATAGAAAATACTCCGCATTAGACAGCTGCTACCGTTTTGTACCTTTTGGAGTGGAGAGGCTGGGTCCCTGGGGCCCTGAGGCCAAAAAACTATTTTCCGAGCTATCCACCCGCTTGGTTAATGTTTCTGGCGACCTGAGGGCTGGCAGCTACCTTGGCCAGCGAATAAGCATTGCTATTCAGCGAGGTAATGCTGCCAGCCTTCTGGGAACCTGTAACTCTTCGGTGGGTATGGGTGATTTTGAGTTTTTGTAAACTTTTATATACATTATTTTTAAACTTTTATATACATTTTTGTAAATATTATTTACTTTATATTACATAGTTTTAGTTTATTAATTTATTAATATATTTGTGTAAATATTAGAATATATTTTTAAATAAAAAAAAAAAAAGTTAAAAAAGAATATGCATATCACGCCTGCGGGGTAACCATGATCTCTTAAAACAATCTCAAAGCTGTCAAATCTGTCAATTTTGGTACGTCATTACATTCAAAATTTGCCAGATTTGATAATGTTTAACAGATTTGAGATTGTTTTAAGAGTTCGTGGTTACCGCCCTGAGTCGGATTGGGAGCCATTTAAGCTAAGCCCGGTATTCACTAACATGTTCATACTTTTGTAGACCAAAAACTATCCGAATACAGAAGTTTTGTAGGCGCTCAAGCTTTTTCTCGTCTAAATCCAGGTAGCAACAATCTGCGTAATCTAAAATGGGGAATAAAAGAACCTGAACAAGAGCAATTTTAGTGGGTATTAATAAGAAATTACGAAGCCTGTTTAGTGACGCTGCCACAGCGAACATTTTTCTGCTGACTTCCGCAGTTTGAGTTGTCCAAGTAAGAGCGCTATCAATATGGACGCCTAAGTTTTTTTCAATTTTGCTAAAAGGAATTTGGACACCGTCAAATGTGACAGGTTGCAAGGCCGGCCAGTCAATTCTAGCAATTTGTCTAGAACCTCCCATAACTATCACCTGCGATTTATTAGGGTTATTTTACTTACATAAGCTATTTACATTAAATAGGAGGCAGTAAAAACATTTTAAATTAATCCTTCAACTTCCAAGCTGTAACCGTGTACCACACATCCATTTTTAGTCATTTACGATCTGGTAAACGTTGCAGGAAGCCGGTAGATGCAGGCTGCTTCCAACCGGCCAATCTGGAAGTCACTTGGGGAGGCCTATATTCTAGGCATGGACGATTTCATGAGTAGCAGGTGTCAAAAATCATTTGTCACACCTGCTATTTTTTATCATATTGACTGCTACAAATCACAGACTGTGAAATCATATAATATCATGCGCATTTCTTTTCATTCGTTGATGACATGTAGCAGAGCGGTTCTAGCGAGCACACTTGAGCGAAGGCCTTGAGCGCGCGAGCGAGTAGGAATGATTTGCTACAGGTGCGTGTTAGAAAAAGACAAACATGCTGTGCTATTTTTTACGCCATCATAGGTGACGAACTATAACGATACTGAGCATTTTAAGAGCTTTAAACTTATGAACGTAAAGTTTAGATTCGTTTGTCATGATTTTTCTTACGAGTGGCAGGTTGAAACCTTCTTGTTTGTTGTATTTTATGCTGAGCGCCGTAAGGTTTAGATTATCTAGTAGGCCACGTCGAGCTCGTTTTGTTTACAATGAAATTTCGTTATTAGTAAGTATGAATTATGATTTTGTGATGTTTTCAAATTCACTAGTCGCCCGGTGATGACTGATAGGTGCTTTACGTAATTTGAGTGCTATGCATGTTTATTTAAATTTGTTTTATTATTAGAATAGTTTGTTACGGGATTGGTACCATGTACCTTATTTTTGAGTTCCCGATATTTCGGCACTGTTGCAAGCGCCATGATCACGGAGTAACTGAAGATCTTGCGGGTAAGTTGTTAAGGGCAAACATATCGGTCTACCCTCTTTCATGAAAGTTTAAAACAAAAGTTTTGTTTTGTTAGTTACGAGTGTAGCATTGTAAATAAAGTTGTAAATAGTGAACGAATATTTAGTTTGTAGACTTTATAGTTATTTGACTCAGGTCAGGACTTTAATAACAATTTGTTTAAAAAAAAATGCTTAAATAATACACATAGCACATTACGTAGCGCATGGACTATATACTTATGACATTTCAGAAAAAAGTAGCAAAGTAGCAAGGAGCAACTGTTTACAATAAATCATATTTCATTTTATGTAGCAAATAGCAAAAGTGTTACATTATGACACTGCGATAAAAATCATTGCCAATGATTTATCACAGGTGATTTCATATGACAATGAATGAAAAATAGCAATTATTGCCATGCCTACTATATTCAGCAGTGGACGTGATGTGGCTGAAATGATGATGATGATCTTTTTTCGCTGGGAGTTGAAAAAGGGTAATATATAATATTAAAGGGTTAAGTAAGTATTTTTTTCAAATATAGTGTTCACATACATAATCTTAACTATGCAAACCACAATCATTAACTAAACCACAAGCAGTGGCTTTTTAAAATGAAAATGGGAACTAGTTAAAGGTAAAGTTGGCTCAAAAAATAAGCATATGCTTAGATGAAACAGACTAGAAAGAATGCACATCAAGTCAGTAAAATATTTTTTAAATAAAACATGTATCCGATAGGTTCTAAACAAATCATTATTTGACGTCATGAAATTGTATTCATGTAATTAAAAAATATGTACGCAGACATCTGACAAACTTATTGCGGGTTTTTCGAAGTCGGTTGATGAGAGTACACATTCTACATAAACATGACCATAAACCAATACCCAGCACCTACTAAAGCTGCACATTATCGCCTCGTGCACAGCCTAGCCTCAGCAAAGCAGATTTCTTTGTTCAGACAGGAACTGAATAAAACATCGCACTTGAGTTTTGACATGACACCTCTTTGTTTTCTCATACCCACTTGTCATGAGAACACGGTGGTATGGATAGGTATTTTTGTCAGCGATTCATCTTTGTTCCTCTCCCACTTGTCTTTTTCGCAAGTACCGATTTTTTTTGGAACATCTTATTTTTTATTCCTGGAAAAGTACCTTAGTTACTAAAGATAAATAACACTTAAAAAAAATCATCGACCTCAGGTGGGACCTTTAATAAAACCTTGCATGGAATTGCTAAAAACAAACATTTACAACCTTAGTTACTTTTTGTTTTTTTTCGCTGCAGTGTTTAAGGGCTTAGTAAATATCATGATAACTTGTGAAGTGTAGACATATTTTTTTACTAAATGAAATTCGTGATAAAAACGTATAACGACTTATAACCTCATTAATATTTTTACCCGACTGCCAAACGAGGGTTATTATAGCAATAGTCTGACACACATTTATTTATTAACATGTAGGTAATAAAGTTTATATTTATATATATCGTAATCAAGTTCTACTGACCGAGATAAACACCTAGTAAATCTCTGGGAATCCCAGATAAACCTCTGAAAACTATCCCTAGGCATCCTAGATAAACCACTGAAAACTGTCATGTCCACTGTCACATATCCCCCAAGCCAGTTTAGTCCTACACTTTAAGTACTGCCTTGATTGGTCAGTATCGCATACATAAGCTTAGGCGAAGCTAGAGTTTGTAATCTCTAACTTCATGGCACAGCTTTTGCACAGTTAACCTATTCTTAATAGCAGTAACTTAACACTGAACCAATCCACAAAATCACATATTACGACAACAAGGCTTCACATTCTTTTAGGAACCTGTCAATGAAATGTTTGCAACGGTTTACAGGATATCTTTGTTAAATTGAGGCAATATTCAATTCAATTCGAGGCAAATATTCAATGCAGATCTGGCAGTTTGAGGTGTGTCTAAGGACATAACCTCTGTTTTTTGACACGTATTCTCAATCCATATCTGCAGCACGCCTCATCGAGCCATAAGCAATTGCAAACCCCCCCGGGGAGTCCGACACAAAACAAAGGTCATCTGCGTACATTATCTCGGCTATGAAGTCATATGAGACTTTCGTGCGGGCCTTAAGTCTGGCAAGGTTGAACAATTTCCCAGCCATCCGAAAGCGAATATACGCGGATAGCGGATAGCGGATAGAATAGCGGATACCCTGCGACATGTTATCATTTATGGCTTCACGAACTACCACGGCAAAGTATAAAGCGAACAGGGTAGGTGCCAGGACACATCCTTGGTTAGCTCCACAAGTAACGGAAAAAAAAACTCGGTCTGCTCTTCTTTAGCTGTTACACAGCATGTCATGTTGTCGTAAAGAAGTCGAATCAGCCTAACAAACTTATTCGGGCAGCCATACTTCTCCAAGATTAGCCACAAAGCTTCACGAGGAACATTATCAAAAGCCTTCTCTAGATCCTTTCTCTTCTTTTTTTTCTTTCTCTGCTCTTCTGCTGCAGCTGACGCAGACTAAAGATGGCCTCGCAGGTGCCTCTCTCAGGCCTAAATCCAAATTTGCTCTCTGGTAGTACCGCCTCAGACACAGGAATAAGTCGATTTAGGAGGACCTTGGCAAAGACCTTTCAGGGATGCAGAGTAATGAGATACCTCGATAAGAATTGCAGTCCGAACGGTCTCCCTTGTTTTTGTACAGAGAACATTAAACAGAGAAAATTGAATATTTGTTACTTAACTGAATTTTAGGAGTAATAGCCTATATGTATAAGCTGTTTCGAAAATTACCGCCGATATATCGTGGACGCGTTGTAAGAGAGTCCAATAAAAGTCAGGCAATTATTAGATAAGTAGCTTCCTCAAGCTACTGTGTCCTAATGTTTCTTGTGGCTCAGCCCCCGGCACTCACGTGAAGTGACGTCAACAAACACCTTGCACGCGGAGGCATTTGTCAACTTCACGGACAGGACACCACTCACGACACGGCGACATGCAATTACACCCTAGTGTCGTACCAAGAGGGAGAGGATTGGAATCAATCATTGTAACGAAATAGTTATTTTTTGTCGATGGAACTAAACTAATGGACTCAATTTTTTGTAAGCTAGTAGTATTGTTGCGAACGATAAAATTTTTCAATAAACGAAACAGAATATCGATATTGTGCTATCGTTAGAACAATTAATATTAGTTTCTGAATTGAAAACCTAAATCAATTTGGAAACTGCATTTTAAAGATGTTAAAATAATAAGAACGCCTGCGGGGTAACCATAAACTCTTAAAACAATCTCAAATCTGTCAAATATTTGACAGATTTGACAAGAATTGACAGATTTGAGCTTGTTTTAGGAGTTCATGGTTACCCCCCTGAATTAGCCGCCTGCCGTCAATCGTGCTAAATAATGATTTGAAAACATAAAATTTTACTACGAAACCATAGAAAGTGCGAAATAATTTCGTACTGCGTATAAGTGCTTTAAATATTTATTATAATGTCCTTTCTATTGATTCTGATGATGATTGATTTCAATGCATTCCACATTGATACATGTACATTACAATTCTTAAAAATTTGATCTCACTTAATGTACCCTATACATTAACATAAATTGGTTACTTTGTTATCTTTTGTAGGGATAAATATTCTGGAATATTTAAAATCAACCGAACTAAATTCAATAGAACGATATAAAATATAAATGGAAAACTGTCACGTGCGCATAAGACCTTTACCCATTTTACCCTTCAAATATAATCCTCGCAAATCTCGGGGAAAACGCTTGATTTGTCAAAGGATTTACTAGCAATATTTTTTTCGGAGGGACCATCACGAATTTGTTATGCAAATGGAACAGCCTTATTAGGTTCACTTCCTTAATTATTTCACAGGCTTTTCCCAAGCACAAAGTCTCTGTAATATTTTATGACGTAATTTAAAAGACTGTCTCCACTGGTGAGAATTTTAAGATGTCTACCAAAGGGCCAGGGCCCGTGAAAACACAATTTCTGGTCATTGTTTTGTCTCCGCTATTATGTACCGAGAATGTTTAAAACATTTTTCATCTACGCTCTGAATAAAGAGCAAGGCAAACAAAAAAACAGGTTTATTAGAGTAGGAACTTGAAATACACTACGAGAACATTTCTGCTGTTCCACGTTAGCTTTTATAAAAATGTGAACATTTATTTCGATGTTTTATTTAGAACGCATGGTTTTACTTTCAAATACTCACTTTTTGCAACCCACTAGAAACAAATGTAAACTTGTTGAAATGAGATCTAGGTGAGAATGTCCTAGTTTTTCTTGATGGGCTTATAAAAAATAATCATACAATCAGATTTTGTACAAAAAATTAAATTGCTTTGATTTAATGACATAATAAAGCTTTACAGAATTTTGTAGGTAACATACCTATACATACACCATAATTACACTATTGAAAACTGAATATTATTGGGCTCTGATTTTAATATTTCAATGTCTGCAAAGGAAAGCTAACTTTTCTTTAGAGTTAGTAAAATTTTCTAAAAGCAACTTATCAAACCGATGACCGAATTGTAATTAATTTACGACTAAAAAGACTTAAAACAAAAGACTACATGAGATTTAAAACAAATAAAAATAAATAAAATTAAGTAAAAAAATCCTTTTATTTCATAATAACAGTTATTCATGTGATACTAATTAACATTGATAATTATTGTGTAGGAACCCTTTTTGCGTCCTCCAAATTAATTGGTCTCGGCTCCCTGCTATGTCCAGCCACTGCAACTGAGGCCCAGCAACCCTCTTTATTTCATCGTCCCACCTGGTCAAACAAAGGTTGGCCGCGCCGACGCGACGCGACGTTTTCCTGGTGGGCCCTTCCACCTAGTCACTCTTCCAGTCCATCGGTCGGGTAGTCGTGCAACATGACCTGCCCATTTCCATTTTAAAGTCTAAGAGTACTCGATGGCATCAGTCACCCCAGTCTCAGCTTGTATTCTCGTTTACGTCGATTTTTTAAATTAATCGATTTAAAATAATAAGAGGAATGATGTACTATTAATGTATAAATGTTTACCTACTCTTTTAAATCTTACGTGATGTCGTATTTGGTCATTTGTTTGTATGTCTTATCGTTTAAATAATTAAATGTCGTAATAGCGCATCACAGTCTCCACCACTCGTATCTCGACAAAGACAAATCAAGCTGAACTTCGGGATTACATGCGTACGAAACATTTTATCGGACCAAAACTTTTTTCAAAGATATCTAAAGCCTCCAATCTTGCTATAAAGGAACGTGGCTTAAACTTTTACTTCCACCCGCTTTAATAATAGCCCATTTTCTTTTTCAGATTCGATGAAAGTATCTCTCGAGAAACTTTAACATTAATTCTTTTTGCCGATTTGAGTAAATAATCCTGAAATTATTTTTTGTAAGTCGGCTTACTTCGTTAATGAGGAAGGCTTTTGTAGAACAGACGATGATTTTTACTATAAAGATTTCGCTTTACAGCGAATAAATTAATTAAATTTATTAAAGTTTCACCTGTAACTTTATTTTTGGCGTCAGTTGCTTTAATAATTCATTATTTAATACTACACTATTAATTTACATTATGTATGTATGTATCCTAGATGTATGTAATATCTGTGATACATATTTATAAATAAAATTTACACACAGGTGCAACAAATTTTTATCAAGGATCAAGATCGAAAAATACATTTTTATGAATTGCCAAGTATAATAAATAATCTCTGTTTAAATTTTAATAGAGCTAGCATAATACCTATACTGCTCTAATGAAAAAAAGGCCTTAATACAATTACGGCACAGAATGTTTATTTTGTTATGGGAAAGCTGCATTATCTTCCCCAACACATATCTTGCACAAATATAAAATCATATTCTAAGATTAAAATAAACCATTAATCAACACATAACTCCCAGTCCTTAGAACAGGTACCTTCATGTTCTGGAGGTGAAAATAGTAATATTGATTACTGACATTACTCGTATCATCATCATCATTTCAGCCATAGGATGTCCACGGCTGAACACAGGCCGCCCCCAATGACTTCTAGTCAGTTTAAGAGTCATGCTTGTATAAAGCAAATAGTGTATATTACAAGAAAGCAATGTAATGTATCGTAAGTACCAATGGATATTCCCCAAGTTGTGCAAACATCAATCCTTTAGCGCATTGGCATGCAGGCGGCGTGGGCCGAAATGCAAAACACTTACCCTCACTAGGGTTCAAAGCGTAAAACTTTTTCTGTCCCAGACATTATTCCAGTCTCGTAGTTTCCCAGCTTTGCGTGTTTGAGGTTTGAGCCATTTTTCGGTCGAGCCCGCTTTCATTAAAAAGTTTCCACGACTAATATTCAAAGTGATTGAGTAAGTTTCAATTGCGAATTTGCGACTACCTAAGTCGTAAGGACCGGTTTGCTTTGTTGGCTATCCATTAGGCGAGGGCTTTGTAACAAATAGTTTGATTTATTAATAAAATATTGACATTTCAAAATTAAAGACGGTATGCGCAAAATTAATCTCGATCATCTCATAATAATATGTCGTTAATTTTGTAATATGAGATTAAGATTTTATACAACAGTTTAAAATATTCGGCATAGTGAAATTGTAAATATTAGATAGTTAGATTTAAGACAATATCAAGATATCAGATAATATTTGATTAGATTACATAATTAATAACTATATATTAGTTTAGTCAAGAAATGACTCAAAAGAGGGTATAGAGTGCGTTAGCGGGAACCTAATCAATTTTTTCAGAAACTTGATTCCCTGAACAAGTTTCTGAAAAAAATAAAATTAAAGAAAGCACCCTTGCTTAGGGAGAAAACATACTAAAAACCCTTGAGGGGGTAAAATAGGGGGTGAATGTTTGTATAAAAGTCCGTCCTTTTTGATGTTATGACCTTTAAATTTTGTGTTAAGGATGACGTATAGAAATGAACTAATACGTGTCTAATCATTTTAGATAAATTCACCCCCGATAGGGTGTAAAGGGAGATGAAGTGTATGGAAAGCCCTAGTATAGTCCTATATCGATTTAAACATTTCTGGAGCGTGTAGTTCAAAAATGGAAAAATGGATGGGAATATGAAAAAAGCTGTAGAATAAAAGTTATAGAACATTTTATAAGCTTTCATTCCATCCTTAAACATTAATCGCTACAAAGCACTATTTTTGAGATGTTGGTGAAAAACCTAAAATTTAGACCCCCATCCGGCGCACCTCTTAGACGTCAGGATTTTTAGTAAGTTTTCTCCTTAAGCACCCTGAATAAGTTTCTGGAGAAACCGCTTAGGTTCCCGCTCACGCACTCTACTATAACTACTTTATTGATTGGACTATACTAAACTGCCGTGCCGTGTGGTGCCGGCACGTTAAAAGAATTGCACCACCCCTTCTCTTTCTATGGGTGTCGTGAGAGGCGACTACAGGAGAATCGCCATAAGAAGACGGGCAGCAGCGTCTTCTCTCCACCATTGGCCAAACTGCGATCGCCGACCCGCCAGCCAAACGTAGCGATTATGGCAAAATCCTCCTTAAGGAGAGGCCTGTGTCCAGAAGTGGACTGATATAGGCTGGTGATGATACTGAACCATAGAAATGTTCTCTAATCTGAGTACTGAACTGAGTTACAGATGCTCCTCGTATTAAGCAAGCATAATTTGTATCATAATTACTAGGAAAACACTTTTATATGGCAACTCTTACAAAAATAAAGTTTTCAAAAGAAAACCGGACCTTTACTTTTAAAAGAAAAATTTTTCCTTATAGGTATTATTCTTCTAAGGGAAATTGTGCAAATTTGTAAGTGTTATTCTTGCTTTCCTTTCGTAATTAAGGTCGTTTTTACGAAATATAATTAAAAATATGTCGCAACGTCAAAGCCGAAGCGTCAAAAGTATAATTAAGTTGTCGTGAGGCAAACACTGCGAAATTATTCGAAGACCCACCACGTTACGTCTCTATAACTAAACCGCTCGAAAATCTGTAAAATTTAGCATAGGAAATATAATATTACACATGTCCGTAGATCATTAGCACAAGTAGGATTGCAGTGACAAATTGAAAGAGTAATTTTGTTTCTCAACTCAAATATAATAATAAAATTACATATAGAGTGTTGCGTATAAAATGTTTGGTTTAGGCAGCGTAAATTGACTTATTACAACTGTTATTTTAAATGTAACTAGCCTTGTTTTTTTTTTGGTGCGCAGGAAAAATTCATTTCGCATACCAACCGCCGCGGGGTCAGCGGTAGGTTATGTGGGACTCCCTCGTCATCTTACAACGGCTTTCGCCGCTGTGCCATGACGAAGTATCACCCACTAAAAAACCTGCGGTGTACCACGCAACGTATGCGAGTAACACATGGGGACCCGTGTTCTGGTTTCCGTCCATGCGTCACAAACGTACGGCATGCTATGCCGGGCCTCAGGCATAGGGAATGGTCAGGGAAGCGATTGAAATTACAAAGTACAAAAATTTCAATCGTGAGGATGGGTTTAAATTGTCAAGTGTCTGGAATCCAGTGATTCGTATGTGCAAAAACCGGAAAAAACAACAAACTGCTGTGTCGCGGTCAGATACTGTTAGTGTTGTGTGTCGAGAACAGGTGCGAGAAAATAGTGAGTTTGTAGACAATGGTACCGACGCGTGCAATAAAAGACTGCGAAAGAGGGTAGACCGATATGTTTGCCCGTAACAACTTACCCGCAAGATCTTCAGTTACTCCGTGATCATGGCGCTTGCAACAGTG
This sequence comes from Anania fuscalis, assembly GCA_950371115.1. Classification (NCBI taxonomy): domain Eukaryota; kingdom Metazoa; phylum Arthropoda; class Insecta; order Lepidoptera; family Crambidae; genus Anania; species Anania fuscalis. The sequence goes on along the minus strand of OX493335.1, from coordinate 10,222,001 downwards.
CCGAAATATCGGGAACTCAAAAATAAGGTACATGGTAGCAATCCCGTAACAAACTATTCTAATGTTAGTGACCATGAAAGTTTAAAAGAATATATGGGTGATCCTGTATGTAACTAGCCTAGTATATCTTACCCTAATCCATAATGAAACGGAAGTTACGAATTTTATAGGGTTCCGTACCTCAAAAGGAAAAAACGGAATCCTTATAGGATCCGTCCGTCCATCTGTCTGCCTTTATCTCGGGAACGCGTGGAGGTATCGAATTAAAATTAAAACAATATACTCAGCTACAGTCTCTTGAATCTATGAAAAAACAAATATCTTAGTTAACGTTAACGGATTAGCAAGCTGAAGTGGCAGTGGGCCAGGCACAAAGCACTTACACAAAGTAGAGCTAACGGCCGGTGGGGCAGAAAGGTTTTGGAATGGAAGCCACGTACAGGCAAGCGCAGCGTGGAACGTCTACCCACAAGGTGGACAGACTACCTGATAAAAGTTACAGGAAGACGCTGGATGCTGGTCGCTTCCAACCGGCCGATCTGGAAGATACCGGGGGAGTCTTATGTTCAGCAGTGGACGTCCTGTGGCTGAAATTATGATGATGATGAAGCTAACCTTGAAAAGGAAATGGCCGTTTATGCTTCAAAAAAGTATATTTCGACACTTCTTTATTATATACATAAATGATCTCCCTAAATGTACGCAATACCCGGTCACACTCTTTGCAGATGATATATCTGTAACGATTCATAAAAAACCTAATAAAAATTACAACAATGAAATTAACAATGAGATAGATAAAATAGGCAATTGGCTGACACAAAACAATTTAATATTATAAACGCGAAAAAAACAAATTTCATTCAATTTTATAACAAAAACGCTAAACCACAGCAGCTATCCGTACACCATCGGAATGATGCCATAGCAGAGACCGCGTCTACGACTTTTCTTGGTATAGTGATGGATTCGGGACTGACTTGGCATCACCATATTGACATGATATACCAGAAGATGAATAGATTTGTATATGCTCTATACCGCCTATCACAATTGGCGAATCAAAACACAGCGCTAATGGCATATCATGGGTATGTGGGTTCTCTGCTGAGGTACGGACTGATTATATGGGGAAATTCAACAGGCATTGACCGGGTCTTCATTTTGCAGAAGAAGTGTATAAGATCTATTTGTGGCGTCGGACAGCTGGAATCATGCAGACCTCTCTTTAAGCAAATGAATATACTCGCGCTACCATCCTTATATATTTTCGAAACTCTATTGTTTGCAAAGAAGAACATCAATCTTTTCACAAAAAAACGAGAGGACTGCAATTTTAATACAAGGTGTGTGTCAGGTTGTTTGACTTACTTCCGGATTGGATCCAAACTCTGCCATTAGTTGTTTTTAAAAGAATTGTATTCAGAATCTTAGCAAGGAATTGTTTTTATAGCGTCGATAAATTTATGCAATTTTGTCGTAATGGTTGCCTCAAAAAAATATATAATCACTTCTTCCCAAGTAATTGACATTGATGCTTTGTGACTTGTTAATATTTGACCGCAGATTAAGGATATGCATTTGACTGATTCCCTTTTTATGTATAATGGACGGACATTTATTTATTTATTTTTTGTTTAATGAACTGACATTTTGTTTTTGTATAATAGGCTTGGAATTGAATTGTAATTAAATTGAAATTATTATAAATGTACTTACTTCAATCGCATATTATGTGTTTAATGTTTTTATTAACCTTTTATTCAACTAGTTACGCATGACGATATCATAACATTTGTATATCGATAGATCGATTAAACATGTATGCACGATACCTAAAAATAAGAACCAAAAATGTACCATGTTTATACAAATAAATATCTTATCTTATCTTATCTTACTCTCAAGGGATTCAAAATTTATATGGTATTTTCAGTTGACCTAGAACTATGAAGTATTTGGCAAGTAATACTTTATTATACTACAAGTATAGGAAAAAACTCTGAAAACTGTATATTTGTAATTAAATCATATAAACAGGGTCTTTATGCAAATAGGAACTATTTTTGATATGTACCTACAAATTTGTCCGGAACCCTCGGAAGGCAAACCGAATCGCACTTGTCCGGGTTTTTGAATGTAGGTAATGTATTATCGCAAAATAAAATAGTTTTCATACACTAGTAAAATATAATTACTAGTATGATTTTTAACATCTACCATAATTTCAGTGAATATATCTGCTTAAAATTACATTTTCGTTGAAACAGACCTAGATGATAAATTTAAAAAGTACATAAATATATCAATTTCACTGCCATAAAACACAACTGTACTTAATTCTCGAGTGATTCATGAATAGGACGGCAGGTAATGGCTGGTACCGGCAATAACGGGGCCAGTTCCCAAGTCTTACTTTTTCCTGCACCTTTCTAATAGAAAACTAGCTTAACAAAATAAACCCTTATACTTAACGTCTGAACAAAATAAACCCTTATACCTTTGAACTTTCTTAATTAACTTAAGCGAATATTAGGCTTCGCTAGATTAACGTTTTTGTTTCTAGCTTTTTTAAAGTTATAAATTATTTTTGTGACACGAAGTCTGTAATGCAGACGATGCACGCAAAAGTATAGTTAGCCTCAAATTATGAGAAAATAACTCTATTTCTTTGATGCATTTTTCACATGACGAACTCTATTTTATGTGTACTTACTTAGCTATTACCTGTAGGTACTGAACATTAACTTTACGGCGCTGTTTAATAATCATATCGGTGTTAATTGTGTCTGAATGTCTAGACCAATTTTACATAATACTGTTAGTTAATTTCAGAACTTGAAACTATGACTTTTGTCGTACGGGTCGGGACCGTTGCTCTAAACATACCATTTGTTTTCGAAGCTGTTTTATTTTAGTCAACCACTTCTTTATTTAGCCTACAAAAGGTTACGGAAGGAAGGCAAGATTTATCGTAGTTTTTACAATTTTACGGTCAGCGAGTTCGGTCGGGATGTCAAGGGAGACATTACGGGAGATATCCCAGATTTACTTCAAACTTGATGCCTTCTCGGGAGGGAAATCTCAAAATGGGCTATCATTGTGGCATCCTTTATTCGACACGCTCCAAAGGAAGCCTGCTTAATTTCGAAAGTAATCATTCAGGAGTGAATTAATTCTTCTCACTTTGTCTTGTTCATGGGCAATCTGAAAATAGTTGTTGATTTATTTTGTGATTTACAGATTAATTAGAATTGGCGTTTCTTGGAACCGTGTTTGTGTTTCGACTTCAATCACACCTGATAAGTTAAGACGAAGCACTCTTAGTCAATGAATACCTGTTATATATAGGTTAGTTAGTTATTTAGTTTAGCTGGAAGGTGTCCGCACTTAGCATCTTGATTGGGCCATTGTGCGTGCTGTATCCTTCCCCTACTCCAACCAGCCCAAGTCATCCCAGAAGGTCAGTAGACCCTTCAGGTTCCTGAAGGCTTCTGAGAGTGATCCTGGTGATTGGAGAATCCGTGCCCGTTGTTCTGCCCCACTCTCGCACTCCATGAGCACGTGCACGATATGTATAGGTATTCAATACTAAACAAAGCTACGTACACTTTTATTTTGCACTAAAGGAACTACGCGATTACCAGAAATTTAAAACAATTTTAAATATACGAGCAACATTAAAACCGCCAGAAATGGTTATCTGTGATACGAGTATTAACGCACGATTAAGACGTATTTATTCATAATCTAGCGATTTTATTGTTAGACCTATTTTTTCACGACTCACAACATGACTTCATACTTACTCTGTATTATTGTTCGATGAACGAAAGAAATAAATAAATTAAAAATTTAGGATATTTATCTAAAGGCTGCAACATTGTCTTACGCTCCTTCTCATTTGCATATTATTATGTCCTAGTGCACGCTCTTATAAATTGTTACTTCAAAAATGAATATAATACCTGTTCTTTGCGAATCAATTTCATACCTAGGTACTTATCTGTTATTTCGTATTCACTGCAGTTTTCAATAACGTATAAAATTCATACTATAGCCTAGCATTTCATGCCGACATCCACATATCTCTTGTATGCACATCTTTTATATCTTAACGATCCTTCATCCGCGCATATAGATAACCAACCCTTGGCCCTCACAAACCCTCGATCGAGCCGAACCCTAGGAATATTCAAAACATTCAAGGGGAAACCTTTTCAAAACAAAGAAAAGGACATAAGAAGATTACGATTCCAAAGCTAAGATTGAAAATAGAAAATAATGTAAGTCCGATGTTTGATTTCTTTGAGATATAATACGAAAGTAGGTAGAGACGAGTTTTACATAAAAAAGCGAATTCATGTTCATCTGAAAATTACGTGCTCATCTTTAAACCATTTACGAGAGTGATGATTTTTCAGTTAAAATTCGCTATTTCATATAATAATGGCATCATGATTCCAGTTAGTAATTAATTTTATCGAAAAAGCTAAAGTATGAATGAGCTCGCAAAACTTTGGGCATAATCCATCATCTAGCAGTTTGACGTTTAAAATTTTACAATTTAAATAATATTTGATATTTTTTTTACTTACGCAAAATTGAAATAATTGAGGTGGGGTATCTCATGTTATTATCAACCAATGACGTCAGTTATAGGTATATTTGAAATTTTAGATGCCAAGTAAAGACCGTCTAGCCCAGTGGTTTGGGCACCGGATTTCCAAATCCAGGTGGTTGCAGGCTCGAATCCCTCTAGCTAGGGGAAAGTGTTAGTCAGATATCCACGAACATTTGTACTTTAGTCATGTTATCCTATTATTGTATTTAATTATGTTAATCCATTATTTTTATTGTTGTGATTGTTGGAAAAAAATATCTACATTATTATTTTTTACTGATATAAAAAAACCAAAAGAAAAAGAAAAGAACCAGTCCACCATTCTTCTCTTTATGTTTGATAGCTTTTTGTTATTTTTGGATTCATACAATGCCTTTGGCAAACACCAATACCGAATAACATCTATTGTCATTGACAACCTTTGATACCAATTAATTAAGCCTCGAAACAGCCTTCTTATTTTTAAAATATCTTCGTTTGATCTTCAAGTATTCGTATTTTACATAAGGGGTCTTATAGATAGGGAGGACCCCTTCTCGTTATTCCGACTACGTGCACCCTGTTACGCCCTTTTTCAGCTTTAATACGCTATAAATTGCCATTCGACTTCGATTATTACAACAATAACGTATTCGAGCTCAAAATATGATAATAGTAACGCAATTTGGAAACTCTTAAAGAAGACTTGTTCTGACAAATATTGTACAGTAAATTCTATATTTTAATAGTCATTTGTTTACGTTATTCGTTTTGTGAAAACGACTTTGTAATGTATTTATTTAATTTAAGAATTGTTTTTGATTTGCATTTAAAGTTATTTGTATACAACTCACGTATTTTTGTTTCGAGTATATTCTAAATTTCTAAGTAATGCAGTAGACTGAACTGAGTTTGATAATGGAATGTTTTAATTACAATATATTTTAATAAGAACTTTTCTGCTTTTGGAAGTCGATTAAAAATTAACCCAAAAAGGGCTTTCTTTTGTCTAATTTATCTGTTATCTGTAGTTTACACGCCCTCATCCACGCTCTCTGAAACAAACCGCACAACAAACAGTGTATTGTCTCTATCAAAGGTTTTTCCCAGTGCTCATTATTTCTTAGCGGGAAATGAAGTGAAAATTTTTTAGGGTTCCGTTCCTAAATCCCTTTGGTACCTCTATCTTTAGGTACTTAAGGTACCCACTAACACTGAGTCCGTCTGTCACAGGGATGTATCTTTTGATGTATGTTTTTACAAAGCGGGTTACATCGAGGTACTTTAACCGCCACATCACAAATAATATTTTAAAAAACTATTTAAGAAAGAAAAGGGGCTTTCAGACGGGCGCAGGATCGCAATGAAGCTAGAGACGGCTCATCATCGAGGAGACTTAATTATTTTAAACGACTTCAAAAAGGAAGGGGTTCTATGTTCGACGGTTTTTTTTGTATGTTATTAGATATCTTCGCCAATTGTGATCTGAATTTCAAAATTATTATTTTTTAATCGAAAGCGTAACACTCAAGTTGGTCCCGTTAGCACCAAATCAGAATCTGATGATGGGATCCCTGGAAATTAAACTAAAATGCAAAAAAATATGTTTAGTAAAACGTACCTAATCAGTTTTTTTTTGAGTCGGTGCGAATAAACACCGATTCAAAAGATGAACTGAATACTGAACTTAATTTTCACTTCTTGGTTTAATTATGAAGTCGGTATTTAGTTTTTTAGAAAACTTTATTTATATTCTCGTGCGTCAGATGTGATTTAAAAAATGATTAAATTTATCATCCAATTATTTACAGTTATCTAGTTTCGAATTACACGATTAGCGTCAAAATATTGTATTGCAAAAATTTCTTTAGACGAAGTTACCTCTAATATGAACTTTTACAAATAACGAAGTTCAAAACAATCTTTTGTTTCACCTAAAGGGATGAAGGATTAAAATCTTTTCAATTACTTATAGCGTTACTTACTAGACTTAAAATTGTTTCCATCTTTAGTATCTTAGCGAAATATTAAAGAATGTTTTAAAAAGCACTTTTCGTCTTCCTAATTTTTTTCCTAATCCCATGTTCACACTAGTACAATCCACGCTACAAATGAATGTTGTTCGCAACAAACAGCGCTACGTACCGCTCGGCCGCGTAATTCCATTAACGCCCGGAATACATCACAGTACGGCACCTCGCGTCTTCAGATTTACTGCCAGCGCGAAAGGCCAGGTCTACGGCAGCCTCATTTATTAGCCCCGTTATGTGGCCGCGGATTTATAGTGTTTAATCTAAGGTGTAATTTCTCGTTTGTCGCAACGTATCATCGGGTTTTTGGTATTGACGTGAATGTTTAGCACCGTGTCAGTGAGTGCGCAGGTTAATAAACATTCAATTATAGGAAATAGAGCAGTCATGTTAACAAAATGTCGCATGTCGAAGTATGTACAAAAAGTGGAACAGTTGCAGTCCGACTGATAAAATTGTTTCTGTCCACCATCACCATCATTACCTACGATCGAAATCAGACAAGAATCGTAATCATATAATAATTATTTGAGTCACTTATAACATCGTTTAAGAAATAAAGCATTATAAAAAGCTTGATCTTGATAATTATAAGAGCTTTTGGTGAACACAAATTGTGAGTCAGATTCGTAAAACACAAGCAATACGTAGGTATTGCGTGTGTTTAGTAATTACATCATACAAAAATAAACACATTAGTCTCTTCAAAATCGATAAAGTGAACCATCAGTTGAAAATCGTTACATATCTCAGCGTCGATGTTTGATAAATACGGCTCTGATGGAATATAAATTAAATAAGTCGTAGGATCTCCTCGCTGAGATTTTTATTGATGGTTGTAATTTATTTGAACGGCACCCGCAGTGTGCTCGGGAGAAATATGAAAGGCATTACAGCAAAAAGGCCCTTCAAATTTATGAGCAACTCTCTCAGTGTTTGATAACGTTCGAGTTTTCATAGCGGCAGGTCTGGGAATGTTCGCTATTGGCTTAAAAGCCCGAAAATCAGTCCAACACCGACGTCTATGCGAATTTAAAGTGTTTTATGGCGATCTCGGGTTAAGATGTTGAGAATTATTCGACGTTTTCATCTCGTTTTTGAGATTCCATTCAAACCGTATTTGAAATACAAGTGCCTTTTTGGTAAGTATGGGCGTTAAACGGGGCTTCTCAGATTTGAAATTGTGCCTAAAATTCACGTTTTGTCAGTCTTAAGTGAAAGTCAACTCAACGTGATATGATAGTAGCAGCAAATTATGATCTACTTACAAATCATCATCAATATAGACTCACCCACCGACTTTCACATAGGCTGGTTGCCAAATAGATACGTAACAGATAAAAATATGTTAGAGGACAAAAGTGCTTGAATAAATGTATCATATAGCGCTATTTGACGGTCGTGAAACTAGTGTTTATCCTAAAGATAAGTAACAAATAGCCTATGCAGAACTTATCTGTATATTGTGAAACAGGCCCTAAATATAATAAGTCTGCCAATCCAAACATTGGATACATTTCATGGTACAATAAATTTGTCTATATCTTGTCGAAATGAATGTACCATGTAGACCGATATCAGTAATAGGTTGAGATTGTATTCTAGGCTCAGTGCAAATGGAGTATTCGTGTAGTCAGTGATTACGTATCGGGTACCGTCTGTATGGATCAACTAGAGCTGCAGATTCATCTCGCTACAAGGAACAGACTCGTAAAATTACATATAAATAGACTGTGCGATGTAAATAGCTATACCGCGAATCAGATTTGCGTATCACTGTTTACTTACTCGATTAAGTGCATTGCTTAGCAAAAAAACAATGTTTTTCTCAATTTTAATATTTCTCCCTTCCTAATGGAAAATCGGAACCCTTATACAAACACTCGTATGTCTGTCTGTTCGTCTGCAACAGTCAATTTGCTCTTAATTATTTGGACCTATTAAGTTAAAATTCAGAAGACCTATGAACTTCTGTGACCCAAATACGGACGTATTATGTAAATTAATTATTTTAAATATCAGGGTGATAATTGGCAGGTTAATTAAAAAAAATAAAAAATATGAGAATAAACAGGTAAAGACCTTTTTTGTGTCATAAATATGTTTTTCATAATATTTTACAAGGTAACAATTAATATTATAATTAAAAAATAATTATAAACATCCTACCATTGACTTATATATACTCTTTACATCAATGCATCCTACGTAAAAATATTTACTTTGCAAGCTAACGAAATTAATTTTAGAATGAACTTGAACCAAGGACCTTAAGAACGTCCCATATTTTGCAAAGTTGAGAAAAAATCTAATTTAGTTTTAAGTGTTCATAAAATATTAAAACCCAGCCTTCTGAGAGTATAAGTTTCGCCTAACTTCAGGATATTAAAATTTTCATATTTCATATTCGTGTATTTTTACATAGTCTTAGTTACCAGCTCTTAATATGATGCACATATAACCTACATTACATGTAAGAAGAGCGAAGCATATTTCATTCTTAAGCCATTGTAACAAACTGCTTCTAATTAAATTGTTGAAGTAATATTCATTTAAACCTTCTGATTGTTTAGTAATAATAAAACATGTTTAATTTTCAATAAAATTTAATTATTTAGCACTACACAGCACGGGTATTATACAACACCTTTTTTATTTATTACTAGCTGTGCCCGCAACTTCGTTTGCGTGAACTACAGGATAATTGCCATACTATTGCCATATCAAGCAACGCTGTGGACTGCGTGAAGCACTATTTATTAAAAAAAAGAGCCTTTTACAAAACTAATCAGTTATTTTATGAGTCAGTGCCAGCCATGGAGTGTTAAAATTATTCGCACCGACTCCAAATAGTACTGATTAGGTATTTTTTAGTCAATACAATTTGTTTGCGTTTTAGTTTAATTTTGAAGTCGGTTTTTAGGGTTCCGTACCCAAAAGGTAAAACGGGACCCTATTACTAAGACTTCGCTGTCTGTCTGTCTGTCCGTCTGTCAACAGGATGTATCTCATGATCCGTGATAGTTAGACAGGTGAAATTTTCACAGATGATGTATTCTATTGCCGCTTTAACAACAAATACTAAAAACCAGAATTCATTAAATATTTAATGGGGCTCCCATACAACAAACGTTTTTTTTGCTCGTTATATAGATAATGGTGCGATGCCCTTCGTGCGCGAGTCCGACTCGCACTTGGCCGGTTTTTAGTTTATGTGAAACTATTTTATTAACGTTTAGTGGTAAGCCCTTTACAAAAAAATATCATTAAGAAACTATTATCATCATTAGGTCGGTTAGATAGAGGTCGCTAAAAGATGTTTAAAAGTAAGCCTGCCATTCTTGTGTCGTAACCACAGTTTAAGATCTTTCGTTCTTATAATTTATATATTTTTTTAAAACTTATAATATTTTTCTCGTTTACCCAGAAACGAGAAGCGTTGGCTTACACCCCCAATAAATAAAATTGCTGTCAGTACCTCGTCAGCGCCACGTCTGCCCAATACACTGCAAAATATTATCTGTCGACGTCTGTTGAGGATTTTTGTGACTGTCATCTTCAGCTTAGCAGTATGATATGATAACTGACAGACGCAAACATCTGAATAAGTTATTTAAAGTTGACGAACACACTCTATATGCCTACGTTTTTGAGAATTTTCTTTGATTTCCGTGTAATTCCTCCATCAGATCCTAACTTGGTGAAAATGGTGCCACCTCGGGAGTATACTCTTTCAAACAAAAAAAGGAATTTTGATATCTGTTCATGTTGACGGAGTAATCGCGTAACAAACATAAAACATACAAAAAAAAACATTCAGACGAATTGAGAACCTCCTCCTTTTTTAAATCGGTTAAAAATATCTTCAATGTAATAAGGTTTAATAAAGTAAAAGATTTTAGGTTCCTTCTTATTCTATATTGGAATCAATCCTTCCAGTGTCATTTGGCCATGAGTTTTTTAGCAGGCGCGGCGAATTGGAAATGTTTCTTCTGAAACATTTTTTTACTGGCATTAGAATTTAATGAAACAAAGCCTAATATAAGCGCAAGGGTGACCTTAATCTTTTTGTAAAAACCGCAAAGGAATCCGTGCAGTATCTTCGGAGATTAGCAAATACATACAGCAGACAGACAGACAAGAATTAAAATAATTGCATTTTTGGCTTCAGTATAGATTATAGAGTGCTCCCCAAAAACAATTTTCAAAATATCTTCAATGTACAGACATCGACCCGTTATAGATTTATTATAGTATAGATTTGTCCCGACGTTTCGGCCTATGTAATTAAGTAATTAGGTAGGTAAAATGACAAATAATAAATAAAAAAGGTATGTTGCAAATAACCCGTGCTGTGTAGTATTAAATAATAAAAAAATGCTAATAGAAAGTTTATAATATTAAATAAAATTTAATTTTACTACCTTGAATTTGTTTAACCTATTTTTAAACACCTTAAATTGAAGTTTAAAAAAACATAAATTAAAGAAAAGTAAATAAGACACAAGAGGCTTAGGTCTATCTTTTAAAATAAATTTCTTATTTTTTTTCACTAAGAACAAATATGGACCAGCAACAATGCCCAATGTCATCTTTAAAATCTTTGTTGTACTTTTGTTACAATGGTTTTTTCATTTTCTTAAAATGTATCTTATTTATTAAGTTACATTGAAATATTTGTTTGCATACCATAATTTAGGAGAAAAAAATACATGTTTAGTAATCCAAAGTGTTTATAAATGTAAAACTATAATAATGCTCCAAAATTTATTTTTTAACTTAAGGCATTTCTGACGAACATAAAAAACCGCAAAATTTTACCAATTTTTCTTTGATAAAGATTGGCACTCAATTGTTTATTCTGAACCCTTCGCATGATTCATTAATTATTCATTTGTTTTTCAAAGAAGAAAGTATTTTCTGGAAAATGCCAATCCATTAGTAATTGAGTAAGAGTAAATAAGTACACCTTGTGTTAAACAAGCATCCTTTATGCCGAGTAGGTACCGGTTTGTGTCTTGTATTTTACAGACACCAATAACACCTTATTTTATTTAAAAACTTGCAACGTTTTAGACGAGAATACTAATTTTAAAACGTTTTTAATGTATTTTACAATTTTAAATAAACCTATTTGCCGTTGTTAATAATAATTATAATTGCCGCCTATTAATAAAAGAGATAAATTATAGACTGCAGAAAAAAATATTTTAAAATACTTAGTTTTTAGTTACCAACTCTCCCAAGGTGGCGTAGGTTTCCTTGTCCACAAAGATCTCCGTGACAAAGTGTTTGAAATATCCAGCGTGTCGACCCGGGTAGCGTACCTTGTACTAAAACTGACCGAGAGGTACTGCCTCAAAGTCATACAGGTATATGCGCCGACGTCGACAGGGTATTCGGATGATGTGGTCGAGGCCGTGTATGAAGATATATCAAAGGCCACACCACACCACACCACACCATACAACCAAGACCCACTTCACCGTTGTCATGGGCGACTTCAACGCCAAAGTAGGAGAACAGGAACGCGACGAATCGTGTGTAGGACAGCACGGCTATGGAACCAGGAACTACAGGGGGCGAATGCTGGTAAACTTTCTGAGTATGTAGGGGCTCTTCTGCATGAACACCTTTTTCCAGAAGAAGCCCCAGAGAAAGTTGACCTGGCTAAGCCCCGATGGTAAGACGAAGAATGAGATAGACTTCATCATGACGGACAAGAAGCATATATTTAGGGATGGCTACAGAGCCATTTACCACAGGGTAAATAGGTTTAACACTGGTAGCGACCACCGACTGGTTAGAGGCACCCTAAATATCAACAATAAGCTGGAAAGAAGCCGCATGATGAGGTCGGCTCTTCGACTGGTCTAGGTCGGCCAAGACTCCAAAAAATTCCAGTTGGAGCTCCGAAACCGATTCGCTGCTTTGGAAACTACTGAGGACGTGGACAGGGACCTTGATGGTGTGATTGGAGTCATACGCGAAGTGGGAAACAGGCACTTTAAGGAAAAGCGAGCGTGCCGAGACGCCAAACTTTCGGGCGGGACTTTGGATCTGATGAAACGTCGACGGGAAAGCCAGAGGAAGCTTTGTCTGGCACCAATAAAAAGATCCGGAGATCCGGAGGTGAGACGTGACCACCGCAGCTACAATACTCGCCTCATAGAGGAGGCGATTGAGCAGAATCGGGGGTCAAAGGTCTTCACTAAATGACTGGGAAAAAGCCACCTGACAAAGCTGAAAACCTCGGATGGCAGAATCGTTTCATTGGTTCCGGAGATTCTGGCCGAAATTAAAGGCTTTTACGGCCGATTGTACGCATTGCATTCCCTACAGCCGCAGCCCGACGCGAATGTCCAAGAGCCAAGCTTACCCGCCACTTAACTGAAGATCTCCCAGACGTGGAGGAGGATGAGATTGAGGCGGCCCTCGGACAGCTTAGTAATGGGAAGGCTCCCGGCGAAGACGGAATCACATCTGAGCTCTTAAAAGCTGCAGGCCAACCTGTGCTTAGTGAACTTAAGAGGTTCTTCAACTCCGTCATAGCGAATGGGACAACTCCGGAAGCGTGGAGTGGGGGCGTGGTGGCATTGTTTTTCAAGAAAGGAGAGAAAAGTCTCCTGAAAAACTATAGACCAATCACGCAACTTAGTCACGTTCTCGAGGGTCATCACAAACCGTCTTTCCGCAAGATTTGACGCTTTCCAGCCACCGGAACAGGCTGGGTTTCGCAAAGGTTACAGTACCATAGACCACATTCACACGATGCGGCAGGTTATACAGAAGTCCGAAGAGTATAACCAGCCCCTGTGCTTGGCCTTTGTGGACTATAAGAAAGCCTTCGACTCGGTCGAAACCTGGGCTGTTCTGGACTCCTTACAGCGATGCCAAGTCGATTGGCGGTACGTGATGGTGCTAAGAAGCCTGTACAGTATAGCATCAATGTCCGTCCAAGTACAAAACCACCAAACAAAACCCATCCAGCTGCTCCGAGGTGTTAGACAGGGAGATGTTATATCTCCGAAACTGTTCACCAACGCACTGGAGGATGTGTTCAAGACGCTGGATTGGAACGGACTGGGCATCAATGTAAATGGCGAATATCTTACGCATCTTCGCTTTGCCGATGACATAGTTATTATGACAGAATCGCTGCAGGATTTGCAAAAAATGCTGCACAGTCTTAATGCTGCCTCGAGACGTGTGGGGCTTGGGATGAATTTGGACAAGACTAAGGTAATGTTCAACGAACATGTCATCCCGGAACCAATTTCCGTCGAGGGAACTACGCTCGAGGTTGTCCAAGAGTACGTCTACCTTGGACAAGTACTACAGCTCGGTAGAGACAACTTTGAGCGGGAAATCGCCAGAAGAGTGCAGCTTGGCTGGGCAGCAGTTGGGAAATTGCGTCATATCTTCACGTCGACACTGCCGCAGTGCCGAAAAAGCCGGGTGTTTAACCAATGCGTCCTACCAGTTTTAACCTACGGAGCCGAAACGTGGAACATGACAGTCAAGTTGGCCCACAGACAACACGTCACTCAGCGTGCTATGGAAAGGTCTATGTTGGGGATCTCATTAAAAACGAGGTCATACGACATAGACTAAGGTGACTGATATTGTCCAAAAATGTAGCAAGCTGAAGTGGCAGTGGGCTGGCCATGTCTGTGGCAGAACCGACGAGAGGTGGAGCAGGAAGGTTCTCGAATGGAAACCACGCTTAGGCAAACGTAGTGTAGGACGCCCCCCGGCTAGATGGACCGATGACGTGAAGAAGGCAGCTGGCAGCGACTGGATGCAAAGGGCGAGAGATCGTGCGCTGAGGCGCTCCTTGAGGGAGGCCTATGTCCAGCAGTGGACTGCAACAAGCTGATATGATGATGACGAGTTTTTTTTTAGTCAAATACAACAGCCGTACGATCTTGCACGCGCAATGTTCGTTTGATGATTATTTCGCTTGTACTTTTTTGACACCATGTACATATTATCATGTAAGGGCTAATTCTGGTGATTAAATACACCAAATTTTTTCACGGGACTTACATTGAAATTTCAAAACGGGTCCTGTTTACAAAACACGTAAACCATGGAAAAAAAGTATACTTCATCATAATATTTTAGGTAAAAATACTTTTTAGGGTTGCCTACCCAAAGGGTAAAACGGGACCATATGACTATGACTCCGCTGTCCGCTGTCCGCTGTCCGTCCGTCTATCACCAGGCTGGATCTCATAAACTATAATAGTTGAACAGTTGAATTTTCACAGATGACGTATATCTGTAGCCGCTATAATAATACATAACCAGAATAAAAAAAAGGGGGGGTTCCCATACAAAAACGTGTTTTTTGCCGTTTTTATAATATAGATCATCGTACGGAACCCTTCGTGCGCGAGTCCGACTCGCACTTGGCCGGCTTTTTAAGGTTTAACTTAAAGTAGGTTTTGATCTTCTGATATTTTTTTTCCATATTTTGACAAATCGGTAATTTCTCTGAGCACGTCACGCATCGTGTTTATATGCATGACCGACTGCGTCCCGGGGACTGGACATTTCATAGATATGACTACGTTTGTGGAATGTAAAAGGACAAACGGGGATAAACAACAGCTAATATTGAGATAAGGATCCTCACGGCAACCACAGTGGAGGAACCTTAAGTATTCTCTTTATACCGGACGTTCAGACTACGTTAAAACTGCAATCCTTTATTTCGTACTAGCTTCTGTCTGCAACTTCGTCTACGTTGATAAAAAAATCATTTCGCGGGAACACTAAAACATGATATATATTATTTTGTTAGCATTTTCTGTAAAATACGCCTATCGACATAATAAGAATAGTGTTAGTTATGTGTAGGACATGTGTTGCCGATCAGTTGTTAACGAAAATCCACATTTAAGATAAAGAACGATTATTTGTGTATGATAAAATTGAATAACTATTACTAAGAAAATTTTAATGAAAGTGATAATTATGTTCATTCATCTCAAGGAGTATTTTTCTATTCAAAATATTATACAAAAAGTAACACAATGTTATTTTTTAGGATTATTTGTTATGCTCATGAAAATAAACACCTTTGCTAAGAAAGGGTGGAATTTTAGACGTTCTTTGACTTTGCTTCTTGTGGCCAGGATTTTATGTTCAGATTTCGATCTATGCTTTTGTGCAGAATTGTTCAATTTCATGGGCACCACCATATTTTCACAAAATTTTGCTGAGAACTTTTAGTTTAGTTAAGTTACAATCTGTATTATGTATCAACGCACGACTTGTTCTGTTTTGAGATATCAAAGTTGTTTTTTTTTAAATAGATTTTTATCTCATCATAGGGAATTTGACTTCTTTTATGGATTATAGGGTGCCATTTGTTGAAGTGAACTTACTACCTCATTTTTTGTTGTGTTGTGTAGAAACCCATATGACCAACAAAGTTAGTAGGTAGATAAGGCCCGTAAAACATACGTGCGCCTTCTTTGTGCTTAAACATCAAATGAGAAAGGTCTTTGTTTACATGTTTTGTTACCTCTCAGTTTGATTTTATTCTATTTTTAGGATTTTTTTACTGAAAACTTTAATTAAAAATGTTACTCTTATTTACCGGTAGTGTGTCAGATGAACGATTTATTTTAGTTTATCGGGGGATTGTTCAAGGCAGCCTACAAAATCCAATATTCGATAAGATTTTCATAAAAATCTTCTCTGGTTTACGATGTAAACGCTCAATTGATAGTTTTCATCTTTAGCGTGATCTTTTAAGCGTCAAGCAATAGGTAAAATAGATACGATACCTTTGTAAATAATTGCAATCAGTACATAAGTATATGTTACATGTATTAAGTCAAGTCATACATTTATATTCTGGGTACGTCCATATCTGGCGAATGCGCAGCTTGCGCGCAGCGCGCGATCTGCGCGCGATCTGCACGCATGCATAGTTTACGTTCCAGCCTGTCGATTCTGTAAACAAAACCGCGCTTACTTCATCGCTGCACTCGCTCATCAACGATAAATAATATGAACCTTCTTACTCACAAGAAAGAGGCTATGTTCATTTGTACGGCTAAGTCGAGTCTTACAGTGAGTCCGTTGCGTTTTTCTTAGAGAATCGACCGGCAAGTAGCTCACGAGTCGCACGCGCGCGCGGCTCGCGCGCTTCTCATAAACATAAATGCATGCTTGCGAGCTGCGCATTTGTCAGATTTGGACACAGCCTTAGGTAAGCAGTTAACTAAAGAAAGTGCATGGACTACATTATTTATTTATTTGTCAAATCAGTATCAAAAAAGGTCAGAATCAGTATCAAATCCTTTTCTTAACACGTTTTTTTAAATGTAATTATTGATTAAGAACATATCGTAAAGTGTCTGTTATTAGTTAATAATTATTAATTTATCAACTAACTAGCTGTCCCGACAAACTTCATACCGCCTGACAGTATTTTTTTTGTCAGCTTTTTTCATGGTTTTATTATTTATTCTGCTATTCAGGGCGGAGACAAATACTACAAATTATAAACGATGAAAATCGGTCCAGCCGTTTTCGAGTTATAAGTGTTGTAACAAACCCGACTTTGTTTTATATACTTATACTAAAATAATGTCATGTCATCACGTCATAAAATATTATTTTGTTAGCATGCACGTGTTCGTGTTTTTCTCGACTTTGAAGGCAACCTTACCTTTTCGTAGTACCAATTGTAGATTAAATAATCTGAATAAGTCCTAAAAAAAGGTACAGTAGCACCTAGTTCGTTATTTGGCAAAACGTGGGTTGGATTTTTAGACGTTGTAGACAACATTATTTGCGCTATTTTTACTCGTAAGAAAAAATACATTTAATTTATTGCTGCGCTGCTTTATTTTTTTAAGTTCAAAGGTTTGCATCGACCTATTGGAAAATTAAAATGTAGTTTCTAATATTTCTGTAATGATTCATTTTTTGACAGCCCTTCTTAGTATCTTGAAGATATAATATCAGGCAAGTTTCCAATAAATAGTGAGGGGATTAATAGTAGAACACTCGAAATTCTGCTCGTAACGCTCGACGGGGCTGAGTAGTTGATATACCTCCATGGATTTAACAGTATGTTATACGATAGAGGGGACCAGTAGTACAATTATACTCTATTACTGGCACACACAAAAATTTACCTGATTTCATGAGACACCAAACAATACGATAGCAGCATTATTATAGTTAGAAAGAATCATATTATGATGGACTGAAAAACAAACGAAATACAAAAAACATTTAATACATATTTATCTTACCCTTCTACTGAATCTCAAATATTTTTTGTGTATTTAATCCTATGTCCAAGAATTACTACGAGTATTAGGCTAATTATTGCCACAGTATTCACTAATTTTAATAGCTTAAATACTGGAGGTGCTATGCCGAGGTTTTGTGTGCTCTAAGGGCCACTTATAACAGTCACGGAATGTCAGATTGCAGTTTTCATAGTTTTGCTACATCGGGTGATGGGTTTCGTGGTTGTCGCAAATGGCACGTTTTGTAGTTGTCACGAGTGGCGTGCGACGACGCTTTTCGTGAGTGGCCCAACTGTTATTTTCTATAATGTGGCGCTGTAAAGGAATATCGACATAATTATTTTATTAAATTTAGACTGATAGGAGTTTATCCCCAATTCAGCTTGAAACTTCATAATTTAGAAGTTGCCGCGTAATGTCTGCGTACATATCTACTAAACTATTCAAAGAGGAATCTGAATCTGAATTATCATCTGATAACATGAAATGCAATTATAAGCTTCAATTATATAATTTTAGACATCATGAATATGATTTAAAGTCAGGTCTACGTAAACCAATCTTGAATTATTTGAAGTATATATTTAATAAATTAATTTTTCTATAGAAAAATGTATAATGAAAGACATTAATTAACAATTATTACAAATAAAATACTTTTCTAATCTGTATCTGCATAACTAATTTAAAATTGCACTAACGTAGACATGTATACAGGCATTGCAAACATTAAATTGTTAACCAGCAGGAAAAAATAAAATAGTTCACCAGCAAGAATCACTGGACATTTGACATTTGGCTACGTCATAAAAGAAATCAAGGCGCAATAAACCCGGGAGCATTTCCTGCAGCTGTTTACAGCACACCTGGGAAATTAATTACAAATATACACGACGCCCGCGCCGTCGCCGGCCAACGAGACTTTATTTATTTTTACATTCAAAAGCTTTGTGTCTTTGTCGATTTACTATTTAATGGACAAATAAGTAGATACTTTAACTCTTTGCGGAAAACAATAAAGTACATAATTCTGCAATTTGGATGTAAGCTTTTGTCGATAATAATATTGTATTCAAATAATTACAATAAAGTACTTAATTTACTCGTGATAGTAGAATGTACTTACAACTACTTACTACCTACTTACTGTGTATTAATGCTGTACGTACATTGTACAATACAGCCTTTTGATGCTATTTTTAAAAGTTATAAATGTATATATTTTTTTTGTGAACGAGAAGATCTTTATATAAAGACATCAGTCAAAACCATTATTGACTGATTTTTGCAGTCAAAAGTGGTTTTTACCGGCAATGAGTTTTGACTGTAACATATACATATAATTAAACTCAGTAAATATATGCCGGGTTTAATTTAAAATGGTTTAATTGTTATTTGAAAAAATGGCTCAGAGGCAAACTGGCGACAACTGTCACTTCGGTGAAATATAAGTGTAATATAAACAAGAGAAAAAGATGAAAACGCATAGGTGTCTGAATGCATTATGCAGGAACCTCATTCTTTCTCGCGAGAGAATCCCAAGAAATATAATGCAATCTCCCACAGTATAAATATTCTATTTAACAAAGCCATGTGAGGTAATGTTAAAGTTTCCATTTTATTTTAAAGAAATAAAAAAGCTTATAGGATTCAGCTCTTTTTAAATTTAACTACTATTATCATCATTAACCACTAAGTAGATGAAATCTAAGGTGTCATGTATTTTTAGTCATATTTTTTTGGAAATGTCTATGATGTTAGTTTTAACACCGTGAATATAATTATAAGCAACAAAATAAAAAGTAATTATCATCAAAATCAATGCACGATAAACGCAATGTACGACTGAGCTACTATTCATACAATTCAATGTCGTTACTTATCAATGTTGTTGCTTACTTTGAGACAAACATACATATTATAGGTTTTAGTTAGCACACACGAGATGGCAAATTCTAATTTACTTAGATGAAAGTATATTTACTTGCTTTTAACCTCTCATGGTAATAGTACAAACGCCGCCATCGGTGCTTGTAATTTGTGGAAACAGCGGGCCCGCTCGTTATAAAGCTGAAATCTTCTGAGAGGCACGTGCCACCCAGATATCCTTGCATAATTTTCGTATTACTATCTCGATCGAAGAAGTTTTAATATTGAACACTTCAGTTTTACCTTTAAGAGCTTTGAACATTGTTTGTGCAAAATAATTAACAAATAAACATTAATTTGCAACATCAAAAGTCTGCGAAATCCTCTTACTCGAAAAAAACTTAAACTTTATTTAACACTAGTTTTATAAATACTTTTTCTTTTTTACATTGTGAAGTGCGATTTAACGGAGGGTGGCCAAAGGTTTCAATACAGCGCGCATTGGTGGACATACAGCATGAAGTATTCGAAGCAGGTAAATAAAAGAAAGAGAAAAAATAAAAAAGAGAAGCTAATAGGTATTTTTATTCGAAAAAGGTTATTTTTTTGTGATTTGCTTGTAAATAATTATGAATTAATAAACACAATAAGTAATTACAATTTGAATTTACATTCTTTTATTACATCCAGACTTAAAATTAGCAAACTTATCAAAAAGATTGTGCCTTCACCTAAAAGAATAAAGTCCAACTAAACTATGTCAATATATCTCCCTCAGTCAAAGAGGTAAGGTTATAATAAATAAAACACCGTCATTCCAAATGCAGAGCCCTATTTGAACAAAGTGATGAAGGTGACTATTTACTCACCTACTACCAGTACTTTAACCGCAAGAGGATAAGACAAACTCACAAAGCCAAACCAGAGTCCTGCTGACATTGCACCAGATACCCTTCAACAAATAGGTGAGACTCGTGTAACTAATTCTAAACTTTACTCATTACCAGACGCGAACGCAACCAGTTGATCCTTTTGTTTGTGCGCTAAGACACATAGAAGAAATAGAACAATCACACGACAGGCTGTGTTTAAGGTTAAAATGTCTGTTAGTATACTACGTGCATTATGAATAACAGACAGACAATGGTTAGTTACGCATTACTTTAAACATAAATTAGGTAATTGTTTCTTGATTGATAAAAGGGTTGATGACGGAGTTTTGTTTTCTGCACGATTTTCAAGATAATTTTATTGTTAATTTATACGGTATGGTCAAACATTTTTCAGCTTATTAGTACAAATTGACCAACATGGCTTTATTTAATCGTGAAGGCCTTTGTTGAATTGTTTATCTTATATGACATTTGCAAGCTAAAAAGTATAATTACGCAGGGACTTATTCATTTCGAAAACGTCTAATTACAGTCTTCATTAGCCCAAACTCGTCCAGCCACTTAAACTGACGTCAGTCGATTTGTAAATTCCGCTAACCGCCCCTTAATTAAGCCCAATAACGGTGCTTGTAATATTTAAATTGACAGCCCACAATAATTAAACAGTCCTAGACGCGCAATTATCCAGTGCCTTTTTGCCCCTCTCCACTCTTTTATGCAGCACTCAGAAGAAGACATAGTTTTAATTGGAGCCGTTTCGGAGCACGCAAAGTGTCTTTTAATTAAAATTTTAACTTTTGATATTTAAAAAAGAATATGATGGCACGCCGCTCCGCCATTGCTGTAACTTCCCCGGGGAATATTTTTCTTCATAAAGCCCTCTAAGCTGGTGCATATTTAAGAAACACTTTCAATGCTTTGCATACTTTTAAGTGAACATTTTCATTCTTGTTGGACTCGTACTGTGTGATAAATTGGCGGACGTTTAAATAAAGCGAGTTTTATTTCGTGTTTGCCTAGTGTTTTGTCAAGGGTAACTGTTTGTGGCAAAACATAATTAACCTTTTTTTTTATTGCAGTCTTAGATTTATTCATAGATTTTAATTCTGGCCATATTGACTTTTAAATATATTTTAAGGGTGCTTCTTCGAGCAAGGCATTATTTGGTGATTTGCGTGGCAATTTTCAAATTTAATATATTTTATAAATCGACCTCTGTATCTTAAAATATACGTAAAAGTAATGTTTTTTATGGAAAAGGCACATAATAGAGCGATATACTTACAGAGATAATCGAGGTCAAAAAATTGGAGGCCACGCAAATCACAAAACACTCCACGAAAATGATTTTTTATTTATTTAAATTTCTAAGATAAGTTATTAAATGTTATTTTATATATAAAATAGGTTATTATGTTATCAGTTGAAAAAATAGGTAAGTAACTAACACAGAAATTGTTTTTTTAAGCTTTTATTTAAATTTATATTAGAATCAATCGAGCATTATTTATTTAAAGACATGACATGAATGACAAACCTATATAATTACACTTGAGTTTTCGTCGTTAAGACAAGAGGTCACAGCTCTAGTAGTTTTTGTAGTCATCAGTTCTTCGTAGTCTTTGGCCAGGCCTGGAACTTCTATGTCGTCTAGCTTTTTGTTCGCGGCGGTTCAAGTAATGAATACTAAGTATTTTTCCTTCGACTTTCCTTTTATAATATCTCGCCCGGTTTTTTACCTTGAACTCTTCATTATTTTTAAGCCTCTCTCTTCTTCTTTCTTAGAAAGAAAGAAGTTATCCTTCTTTCTTTCTAATTTTTCCTCTCATGTTTTAGGCATTTTTGGTCTAAAAAATTATTCATTACAATTTTATTACTACGCAGCTACAATACTCGCCTCATAGAGGAGGCGATTGAGCAGAATCGGGGGTCGAAGCTCTTCACTAAAAGATTGGGAAAAAATCACCTGACAAAGCTAAAAATCTCGGATGGCTGAATCTTCTCATCGGTTCCGGAGATTCTAGCCGAATTCGAAGGCTTTTACGGCCGATTGTACGCATTGTATTCCCTACATACAGCCGCCGACGCGAATGATCCAAGAGCCAAGCTTACCCGCCACTTCACTGAAGATCTCCCAGATGTGGAGGAGGATTAGATTGAGGCGGCCCTCGGACAGCTTAGTAATGGGAAGGCTCCCGGCGAAGACGGAATCACATCTGAGCTCTTAAAAGCTGCAGGCCAACCTGTGCTTGGCGAACTTAAGAGGCTCTTCAACTCCGTCATAGCCAATGGGGCAACTCCGGAAGCGTGGAGTGGGGGCGTGGTTGCATTGTTTTTCAAGAAAGGAGACAAAAGTCTCCTGAAAAACTATAGACCAATCACGCTCCTGAGTCACGTTTACAAGCTGTTCTCGAGGGTCATCACAAACCGTCTTTCCGCAAGATTTGACGCTTTATAGCCACCGGAACAGGCTGGGTTTCGCAAAGGTTACAGTACCATAGACCACATTCACACGATGCGGCAGGTTATACAGAAGTCCGAAGAGTATAACCAGCCTCTGTGCCTGGCCTTTGTGGACTATGAGAAAGCCTTCGACTCGGTCGAAACCTGGGCTGTTCTGGAATCCTTGCAGCGATGCCAATTCGATTGGCGGTACGTGAAGGTGCTAAGAAGCCTGTACAGTATGGCATCAATGTCCGTCCAAGTACAAAACCACCGAACAAAACCCATCCAGCTGCTCCGAGGTGTTAGACAGGGAGATGTTATATCTCTGAAACTGTTCACCAACCAACGCACTGGAGGATGTGTTCAAGACGCTGAATTGAAACGGACTGGGCATCAATGTAAATGGCGAATATCTTACGCATCTTCGCTTTGCCGATGACATAGTTATTATGGCAGAATCGCTGCAGGATTTGCAAAAAATGCTGCACAGTCTTAATGCTGCCTCGAGACGTGTGGGGCTTGGATTTGGACAAGATAAAGTTAATGTTCAACGAACATGTCATCCCGGACCCAATTTCCGTCAAGGGCACTACGCTCGAGGTTGTCCAAGAGTACGTCTACCTTGAACAAGTACTACAGCTCGGTAGAGACATCTTCGAGCGGGAAATCGCCAGAAGAGTGCAGCTTGGCTGGGCAGCATTTGGAAAATTGCGTCACATCTTCACGTCGACACTGCCGCAGTGCCTGAAAAGCCGGGTGTTTAACCAATGCGTCCTACCAGTTTTAACCTACGGAGCCGAAACGTGGAACATGACAGTCAATTTGACCCACCGACTACACGTCACTCAGCGTGCTATGGAAAGGTCTATGTTGGGGATCTCATTAAGGGATAAGATCCGGAAGGTTCTCGAATGGTAACCACGCTTAGGCAAACGTAGTGTAGGACGCCACCCGGCTAGATGGACCGATGACCTGAAGAAGGCAGCTGGCAGCGACTGGATGCAAAGGGCGGGAGATCGAGCGCTGTAGCGCTCCTTGGGGAGGCCTATTTCCAGCAGTGGACTGCAACAGGCTGATATGATGATGATATGATGACAATTTTATTATTTATTAATATAGGTAGCTTATCTGACACTATTTTTACTATCCAGAAACCCATCAACTGCAACATTTTAATTGTGATTTAAACGTATTGACATTTCAAAATAAAAATGATCATACAATACTATTACAAAACCCGAAAGGTATTTCATTTGCATGGCCAATAATTGACTTGCGTGGGTCAAAACTGCCACGTAAACCACGCAAATCACGACCACGAAAATCAAAATAAATCCTTTATCCTAAAAATATACATAAACCTTTTAAGCAAATAAACTGTACTTTGAATATAGGTTACGTAACCTATTATTTGATCGCTACAAAATTTTATTCAATAAATAAATTTACAGACACCGGAGAAAATTGTACCACACAAATCAAATTTTTGAGAAACCATACCCATGCAACGAGGTTCTTACCTTAATTTTTCGGACACTCGACGCGTCGTCACACTAGTACTCTGCCCGGCCCTCGGAGCGCGACTAGTTTTAACGTGAATTAGGATGACGCAACATCAGGGTCGCGAAATTAGGGTTTTGCAAGTGAATTTATAATGATCCACGCAAATCAGTAACTACCCCGGGACAGTCACATTTTAAATTTTTTTAGATAATGTATTTCTTTTAGAACTACGATCTCATTTTTCATAGAATTGTCAACTTCTTATGACTTAGTATATTTTTTTTGGTAAGCATGTACCGTTTAGTTTAAAATATATAATTTACTAAGTGACCAGATCGGGGTTTGGGACACTCCACGAAAATCAAAGAATCGGTGTGTCTTATTTTTTTAATGGTATTAAATATAAAGATAATTGAATAATAATCAATAACCCAGTTAAGAGAGGAGTGGAAGTATACCTGAAAAAAAAAGTGGCTAGCTGGCTTTTCGATTTCCATTCTTTTTAAGTGATGCCGCTTAAAAAACGTGTCTTGAAGAACGACCCTTAAAACCGTTTGAACTCGTTGTTTCGTAAAGGACTCGTCAAAACACATCAAATAACGCTAATCTCACTTCGCGGTTGTACAGGAAGTCTTTTGACTTCGCATTACATTTAAATATCATAATCAAATTGATACGACATTAGAAGTAGGTTTAATCGACATTTAGGATTTGAAAAAATAGTAAAGCTAAAAATAAAAACGTTTTCTCAATAAATATATCATTTCAAATCTTTGAAGTCACGCTGCAACCGGAACCTTATTCGTTTAGATAAATCGGAATGCTTAAAGGCTCTGCTAATGATTTCCAATTCATGAACATTAATAAACTCATAATGTCTTTAATACTACATAGAAGGGACCATAATATGTTTAAAAATAAATTACTAAAATTTCATCAATTTAAATACCAAAAAAAGCATGGATTCATAATGTGTTATTAATGGAGTTTTAATGTGCCAGCTAATGAATTATGCATAAAACAGGGGTTATAGTTATAATATATCAAATCGTTTAATGCACTGATATCAAACCCAATAAAGACTAGAACTACCTACATAACTACACCCACACAATTGAAATCTACATGAGAATAACAAACTCCAGTGTGCACTTACGAAAACTCAAACGTCTCAGTGTAGCAAAATCCGGGCAACTTTCAAACAAGTTGGTGATTTATTATTGTAGTAAAACTATCTGAGTATTTAGTCTGGCGGTTTCAACGTCACTCTTATCAGTACGAAGTTTGCTACTTCACCAACTTCGGCTAGTAATTGCTAAGCAATTACTTACTCGTCTGAAATGGAGTGCAAATGTATATAGCACTTTATTGTAGAAAAGTGAGTGATTATAAAACGTCGATGGTATTTTAAAATCTAATTCTTAGCCGATAGTAACGCACGGTAGACATTTTGTAATCTGTGTATTTCTAATATCAAATCGTGACTCATAATAAGTATTGTACACAAAATATTAAAGTAGATGCTACAAGTTGAGTTGTCAACTCCGATAATTTGTCAGAGTTGACTCCGATTAAGTCAGTCTGCTTTGGATCTGTCGCCGCGGCAATACATTTTAGTGAAAAACGGCAATACCAAGCACTTTTTGTAAAAGCGTGACGTCATATTTACAAAAATTTATAAGAAATGTCTAACTTTTGGTGTTTTTATTAAATATTCAGGGGAATTGGTGAACCAATCCAATGCCAAGGGTTGTGGTTGTGGTAGAGTTACCATCATCATATTACCTTCTTAGTAAATATGATGCTGGTTGGTACAAGTTTTTTGGGCAAAATTGTGTGTTACTTGGAGAATAAACAAGCCCATAATTATTATTATACACTAAAAAATACACCTTATTATTGTGATCAGTATTGGTCCTAAACTTAAGATTTTTTTGAGTTAGAATGCGTTCCTTATGCGAAGGATTAAGTTAGCCTCTACAACTTTTGATCTCGCAGACCGGTAGCCATCTACCGTTTTGTATGCGACGTACAAAACAAGCACTTTTAATGCAAATAAAAAAGTGTACGTCCTTTATACCATCTCGTTTTCGTCATTCCGTGCCGACGAAAACCCCGAACGGCTCACGTCACCGCGCTCATCACTAGATAGTCGATAAATCGCACGCTTTGCGAATAACAAGCAGCCTGCCCTGACGTCAGCCCCACATAAATTAAATTTATAATCAACCCAGCTCTCCCCAAATGAAATTAAATTATACCTGCCACTGGTAACTTTGGCAAAACATTTACGTTTCCCTCCTCAAAAACGTAATACGTCAGCTCCGTTTCATTGACTCAAAAAGGGAGTCACTTTTGTCACTGCAATAAAAGTGTAGTCCTTCGGTTTTAAAAGTATTTATATGCCGCTTAATTACACAGTCGTCTCGTTATTTCGTTTGCCCCGCGGATAATGTAATTTATTTTGGTTTATGAGTCTAAACAATGCTTTGTTTTTCATTTTAAAGCCATTTAAGTAGGTGATTTATGGACTGAGCTGAATAATTACATCACTTTTAGACGTATGAAGTGTGTATTAATATTAATTATAAATTGCACATTCACGTTTAAATAATTAATTTACATCACCTTTTGATATTTATTTTTATAAATAAATACTGCGACAATGCTTTTACAGAGCTGTAACTGCAAATAATTTTGTCAATATGCCCGTGAGTGCCTCTTCGAACATCAAAACATTCCTCCATTAACGAATTTCAATTTACCTGTGTACAAAACATAGTGCTAAAATAAAGAGTATTATCTACGCACTTCATTTAATAACAACTTACGTTTTTGTAATAATAGTAATAATTTATAAGAGCTTTCATCCTTTATATCGACACAGAAAACTTTAATATGGAAAATACTGCATGAATTTAGAACGAACCTTTTGCTGCTAACTATAAATTAGAAGTTCAAAACGATCTCGTTCGAGAAACGTTTTTACAATTTCTTCAATCCGAACGGGAGTGAACATTTGGACTTTACAAGCAGCTCCTTTGAAGCGAGGCGCCTTTACACGCGCTAGTTACCCATTCTCTGCCTGAATCGGTGTAGCAATTTTATCTGCGTCTCTAAGGTACCTTTAAGCCGTTTGGCAGACAAGTATGCTAGCGACGGAACGGCTTTAATCATAGAAATTGCCAATGCCAACATGTCGGTGCATTAGAAAAATTGCTTTAAACCTCTTATATTGAATGCCTCTCATATTTTTATCATGTTGAAATATTTATTATATTTTCCTTCCACTGTTGACTTTAAAATATTTTCAATTTTTTTGCTTTTAAACTCGATGTGCCAAACGACTTTCTATAATGAAATTATTAAATTGAAATTTCAAGACATTGATGATGTTTCTTGGGCAAAATTGTGTGTTATCTGGAGAATAAACGAGCCCATAATTATTATTAAACACTTAAAAATATCACCTTATATTGTGAACAGTATTGGTATAGTACCAATACTGGTCCTAAACTTTAGATTTTTTTGAGTTAGAAAGCGTTCCTTATGTGAAGGATTAAGTTAGCCTCTACAACTTTTGATCTCGCAGACCGGTAGCCATTTATTTCCAAGGCGGGCGTAGAAGCACTATTTCTGCAAGATGAAGCAAACGCAAATGTATTGGCACTAAACGCCTGACGTAATGGACTGTGGTTTTGTCGTGTACAATGTATCTTGTTCAATATTGTAGACTCTATAGCTAGATATCTCTTATTCAATAGTGTGACGACTGGGTACCTTGTTCAATGTAAGTTCTACGGTTGGATATTGCGTGGCAGAAATCTGCCTGGCTAGGTATATCAATGGCCTAAGAGCGGATGTCTATTAGGTACTGTTGAACACGTTGTTGAATGGACATCTAGGACTTGTTGAATTAGCTTGTTCGACGTGGACAGCATCTATTGACATGATGATTTGTAAAAATTCTAATATGCTTTATTAAAATTATACAAACTGGCTATGTCACTCGGCTCTGTTTGCGTAGGACGTAACCCAAGTTCTAAAAGCAGACATGGACTGATTTTTAGTAGCTTTAACTAATTTATAACTGGTCCGTTGCACGTTGAGAAAAAATAATTACTGGACTGTCCAATTGAATGTAAATAAATAAAGCACTATTTATTTTCCTACGATCAAAATTACTGTAATGATCTAAAGTAGATTTAGACATGAGCCATTTAAGCGTTAATTAACCACATCCAAACTCAGATAATCTTATCAATAAATATTTAACATAGAATATAATAGTTCGCCATTTGTACGGACAACAGCACGTCGACCTACCACAAAATGTCAAATTTTCTCATTTGAAAATGAAATCTATATGTCAGGCTTAGAGTTGAAAATTTATTGGAGAATTTTTGACTTTTGGGGTAGGTCGACGTGCAGCTGTTGACTGTACACGGTGGTTGCAATAAATATATTTTTTTAAATAATGACTTTCAAACTTTAAGTAGAGTTTTGCGAAATACCGTTCTTTGAGAATTTACAATAAGTCCGTGAATTAATATGGGCATAAGGTAATTTTCCTTGCTGTCTTTGTATACACAATTACGTTAAATAGGCAAACAACACGAGTTCAAACATCTCAAGTTCTGAAACCTTAATGGAATTCAAATTATACACCTCACTTGCGCGTGCTTGAGAAATAAATAAACTTGTCACTTAACCGAGCTATCTCTGAATTGTATGGGTAATTTAGAATTAAATTATGACTGACTTAAAAGAGATTCCCGAGTCAAAAGAACTTCTGAAGCAGCCCTTTCCTTTGATTTGTCCCTTTGTTCTCGCAAATGAAACGTCGTGGAGATGACTATCTAACATCCTGTAATGATACCGCTTCTCTAGAGTTATACCTCATTTTAATTTTTAAGCTCTTTTATAATTTTATTTCAGAAATTACCGTGTCGTAAGCTCTGATTTATATGTTAAGATTATTCAGCGGTTTGGGTTCGTCTTGTGTGAAAGATAATATCTTAAGGTTGTATAAAAAGGGTTAAATTTTGACAACACGACTTCTTTTATTACGTTATTATGTTTTGTTTGTAATGTTTTGTCACCTTCGATTATTTTGTGCAATATAGTGTAAGATCTATCTTTTAAGTTGTTCACGGTACTAGTACCTTTTATATATAAGCAAGTGAAAGCACGGGCTTTTGCTTGAGCAAGCACAACACAAGCTTAATGCAAAAGTTACTTACTTGTTTCGTCTGAGGCGCAAGCTACTCGTATATGTATGTTTTTGTGTTTTAATGCTATGTTGATGTCATTTTGGAATTTATTATAATTAGTCATGATGTTATAAGTGTTTTAATCTTTTAATATGTATATAATATAAATGAATCCTTATTACCTTTGGTCACGGCATCACGCGTGAATGGATGGACCAATTTCGGTAATTGTTTTTTGTTGTGTTTGTTATTGTCATGAGAAGATTTTTACGCAAAAAATATAAAAACGTTGCTCAGAAAATTAAAATTTAAAGAAAACAAGAACGAATTGTATAAAAATAAATAATAAATAAATAAGTGAATAAAAATAAATAAATACGCAAGCTGCTCGCGTGCATTATTTGTATGGGTCTGGGTCTTGGTCTATGGGCATGATTTGTCTAATCTGTACGCGGTGCTAGTAGCTGGAGCAAGTAAAAGTGCGGGGTGCAAGCCATGTGCAAGCTGCTCCCGTGGATTACATGGATGGGTTTGTTATGAAAATTAGACTGATGATGCGTCTACCCGGACCTCAGACCCTACAAGTAGTCCGTGCGGTGCAAGTACCATAAGTTTAATTGTACTGTCACGTTAGTTGCATGAAATGCCGGTAACCATTATCATAACCTTAAAATGTTTATTCGACACAATTTTAATAGATATAGGCATGCCAATGCATGCAGGTATGATCAATATCATACCTGCAACGCGGGTCGGGATACACGACAGTGTCGGCAATGATACTAACTAATGGTGTACGTTACTACAATTTAAATCAAGGTAATAAGCATTTTTGTGTTATTTAAAAAGCAGAAAAGAACAGGGTTTTTTTCTACTATGAAACGTAAAATAGACAAAAAACCTCGAGCCCGTTCCCGCATCGCCTGGCGAGTGCACAAATATACGTTGTTCCGGGTAATAGTGTCTATCCACAATGGCCACTCGTGATTCCTGCTCTATTTCCATAAACGGTAAATGGTACAGAAGGCTCACCTATCCAGTAGGTTACCATAACTAACTAAGTATATAATTTGCCTCAAAGTTTATAGAAACCTCATTGTACATGGTCAAATTTTTTTCCTTCAATTGCACTCAAAATGTGAGGAGATAAAGATAAGTCAGCGGGTACCTAGTATCCAACTGTTTTGACCCGAATTCCTAGAAAAAAGCTTTGATAGGACGGGTCTGACATGTTAAATTCAACGACCTCCGTAGTCATCTCTGTGGTTTTGGGTTCGATGTCTGGTCAGATCTCTGTAGGAAACATTTGTTTCTTTCTATATTGTTCTTGATTTTTATAACTACTTCCCTTAGGATCAGAGCAGTGTATGTAATGTTGTCTAACATTTATTTATTTGAATTTAAAAAGTACTTCATCATGGTTTATAGTGGGCAAGTAAGCCCACTGTATATATTTTAACTTTGCCACCGCTGTTGAGCGTCCTAGTATACTGGGACACAACACTAGTTGTGTAAGTACGAGCTGTAAAGGATCGCGCCTGCTAACAAGCAGCCCTTTATCTGTTACTGCGGGGTTGCACGCAATTCTAACTTACGAATACGGCCGAAACGATTTTTTTCAAATCGTACGATGTACCTACGTATTACGGCATAAAAGTTTGAAAGATAATGGAACCAACATGAAGGTATTTAAAGCTTTTGAATAAAAAAAAATTTAATTCAGTTCACAACTATCGGAAATATCGAATAACATACAAAAATATATGTATACATACCTACCACCGAACATAGAACTTCCTCCTTTTTAAAGTCGGTTAAAAAGCTTTTTCGTCCTACCTTACGAAAAACAGCAATTGACTTAATTAAGCGTTAAGCCATGGCTCCCAATTTCGTTCCTACAAGATCAAATTAGTAAACCGATATACCTAATTTATAAACTTAAGTGATATTAACCTTTGCCCGGTTAATGAACACAGCATACTCCTCATCCCGACTCAGGCAGTAACTGTTCTACGCCATATTGACGTAATTACTCCCACCGATAGTTTCGCTGCATCACCGATAATATTACCAGTTACCACCGAAAATCCTTTGAAACTCTATGTGGGCAATCCAGTGAGTGCCGGCGGCTTACCATAAATAACGTTTAGTGCTCGCAGAGAGGTGTTCAAATTGCTTCCACGTGATATATCCCGTAGTCCAAGTACGTTTAGCCATATTGAATTTTTAAGCAAAGACGGCCCGGTTAAGGCGCGGTCGGCCCGTTTTTGTGTGGCCTCGTAAAACGGAACGTTTTAAATTGAGATAGGTCGCGCCCGTACAGGTGTTTTATGAAAATTCCGCATACATAACTGAAAGGGGGAAAGTGACACAGCTGAAATATGGAATCGGCTGCCACGAGGAATATGAAGTCGCGATTTGTGGCGTTGTTCTCTGTCTGTGGAAGTGTAATGAAAAATTTTACTTTCAATTTACGATTGCTGTTTTTTTATAGTCTGCAGTAGGATTAAGCTCGTTATTTTTGCGCTTAGGAACCTTTGTGAACTTTGACTGACTAATGGAATAAGACTCAAATAATAAAAGGCTATTCCTGCTTCAGTCCATGTGCACATTTTTCTCCTTTTTGGAGGCACCTATTTATAATTTATGAACAAAACTAAAATTAAGAACGTACTGGGCCATAACCATGAACTCTTAAAACAATCTCAAAGTTGTCAAATCTGTCAATTTTGGTAAGTCATTTCATACAAAATTTGACAGAAATGTTAATGTTTGACAGATTTGTGATTGTTTTAACAGTTCATGGTTAGGGCCCTGATATTTTACAAGCAAAGCATACATTATTTTAACAACTGACGACTTACCTTCAATTATACGACTAATTAATTAAACATGATTCTCAATGTGTTTTACATTTATTTTTTTATAACAATTAACAAATCTTGAATAGTCACAAATTACGTATATTTTAATAATTAAATATATTATTATACAATGTAATTTTTTTTTTAAATATAATTACAAATATACAATATTTTTTATTAAAAAAATTAATTGCATTTGTGTTATTTTAAAAAGTTATTGAAGCCAGCAGGCAAAAGAAGATTAAGTTATTCCTAAAAAAACAATAGGTAATAAATTGGAATTTCCGGTTGCAAGAATTTTTAATAATGACATTATTAAAAAAGACAATTATCACGATGTAAAATTATTTATATAATTAATTTTATATCATATTGATGATACCTAGTCATGAAGCATGAGACATAGCGATAAGTATCTTTTGATAATCTTTGAGATTTATATCATTTTTTTATCCCTATCAATTGACTTACAAAATACATGGTTTTGATTTTACACTTTTAGGTCGGCTTTATGCTTGAATCACTCAAGAAGCAAATTAAGCTCCTAAAAATAGTACTCACCTCAAAGTACCTTATGCTCGTAAATGAGAATATTTCATATAATAATGCATCGGGCATATGTAGATATCATGTAAGCTAAAGCTAGAAACGCGTGTATTGTTAAGAAAAAGGCTCCTAGCTCAGCACAAAAGACTACACAATAAAATATCCCGGGGACAATACACAGGTTGAAAAAGCCGTGTCTTTGCAGATTGTGGCCTAAATATTTCATACTCTTTATATCTTGGTAAAAAAACATGCAATGAATAACTGAAAAGAAGGCCACGGGCGGGTCAGTAACAAAAGCGGATATAACAA
Source organism: Anania fuscalis (assembly GCA_950371115.1). Classification (NCBI taxonomy): domain Eukaryota; kingdom Metazoa; phylum Arthropoda; class Insecta; order Lepidoptera; family Crambidae; genus Anania; species Anania fuscalis. Next base: position 10,188,441 of record OX493335.1, on the reverse strand, counting down.
GGCTAGCAACCCTTGAGACAAAAGAAGTCCCCGACTAACGACGTGCCGCTCGCGCTTGACAATATGCCGTATACAAAATAGATCAGTTCATATTATTGGTCTTACTCCCTTAATGAATTTTACCTTTCGTAAAAGAAGTACCTTTCGATTTCGACATTGCGAAGAAAACAAAATATTAATTTTCACGTTTATTTCGATGTTATATTTTTAGCGTTTATTAATATGACATTTCATACTGACATTCGTATTGTATTTTGACAAAATATTACCGTTCCTTAATTTAAACTCTGACACGGTCACGGATTAATGTCACGATGATGTTTAAATATTGAAAGCTTTTATTTAACTTGTTATGTATGTTTTAATTTGTAGTTTTTTGAGCTTTATTTGCCTAAGCTCTATGCGATATTACGAAAAAATGAAAACCGGCCAAGTGCGTATCCTGCTACGCGCAGTATACGGTTCCGTAGTTGCCCGTCGTTACCACAATATATTTCAGCAATTGCTTAATTTACGCAACTTTAAATGTTATTGTCTAAGATATTTTTGAACGATAAAGCTACTTAAACTAACTGATCTGTCTTTACCGTTATAATTTTCCTTAAAAGATCATAAATTTTTCCAGATATTTCAAGCCAATAGCTTAGCTTTTAGAGGGGGGGGGGGGCGCCCTACTCGAATAAAAATTGGCACTTTAAAGGTTAATATTTCTCAAAGGGATCCCTAAATCATAAAATAGTTTTAGCAACCCCTTAGTAATTTTAAGGGACCTATTATTTAACTATACCCCACATGATGAGTTGGACGATAAAATAAATAAATATACAGCGTCCTTTTTTAACCGTCTTAAAGCCGAAGGCCACTTAAAGTATCCAATACTACATGTCATTTGTATAATAAAACGGTAATACGTATGGTAATTATTTTAAACTAAAAAAAAATTAATAATAATAAGCCAAATTTAGTTTGAAACATCCTGTACACGGATATGATAGTCTACGTGGATGGTGCTGCACGCGTAGAAGTGGCAAGGTCAAGGACCATGCATTGTTGAAACCATAAACATTATAAACAGGATGATACATTACTATCTTGAATTATTTGTTATTTTTTACTTAAAAATGATATGGTTGATAATAGAAAAATAATACTTCCTTAATAGTTTATAAGGATGGTTACATAACGTGGGCTTCGGCTTTAAGACGGTTAAAAAAACACTGTTTATATGTATATATATATATATATATATATATATATATATATATACATATATATTATTCCAAAATTTTATTCAACCAATATATTTATATATCAATCACGCCGACAGTGAACATAATATATATATATATATATATATATTATGTTCACAAAATTACAGCTCTCTAGGGTCAACAGTCTCCAAGTAAAACCTCGGACGGACAGACAGACAGACAAACAGACATGACGAAACTATAAGAGTTCCTTGTCAGAACTACGGAACCCTAAAGACCAATGACAACTTTTCTGCTATCAAAAATAAAACCTACATACCTTTAGTCAAAAATTTCGGGAATCAACCCGCTATGCTCTTGATTGATTTGATCCATACTTCCAGGAACATATAGATAATATATGTAATGATCTTGATCGAAATATACCCATACTTAATACAAACTTTTATATCAAATGACTTGACCGCTTTTATTGAGCTACGTCTCTGCATTTTTGAAATTAATTTTACCTGTTTTTTTTTTCAACAATGGAAGTTATGAATGAGGCGACGCGCTGCTATCGTTTGTTCGTCGCAGGCGTAAATATGATTTTGAATTACATTTTTATACAAATGAGTATACAGTGTGTATGTCAATCGATCATTTTAGCGACCCGATTGGTTAAGTAGTGAATTTCAAAAATAAAAGTACTCAATACTTGAAGACAAAGTAGTCAAATGTTTTTTTTAAATATTCTTTCGGGTCTTTGTGTTCTGGGTAAAATCCTGGCAAAAAACAGTTTTATAGTAGTACATGATAATTTCTTACTTCAAAGCCAAGACAATTAGTTTATTGTTTGGCGCACATTTCTTTATGTTATTTTATTTTAAGTACCAGTACACATTTTTATAACCTGACAAGATGGATGAATAAACTAACTAATACTTTTATTAAGAATTTATTATTATAACGAAGACGAAGTCAAGCGCATTTTCAACGTTATAAAGTTTTCTTGACACACCATTAACGTTTTTTTTAACAAACAGAATATATTCCTCCTTTTTGCATTTGTAAGTCATATTTTATTCGTTTATAATATTATTCGAGTCTTCTATGAACATTTATCTGTTGATATAATTTTCATCATCGTTTGCTAATTTCTAATTCTAGTTCGACGTCTATGTTCTTTGCAGTCTAATTATGCATGTTACTTACGTCGAGGTCCAACAACTGTGTAAAACTAAAGCAGTACAGTCATTTGTATTATTATTTTTACGTAATATTTCTTCGGTTGCTAAAAGCGTTATTGTTTCTTCCACATTTTATGCCCTCAGTAGGTAATGCCTACACGTAAACCAGTGTACTCGAGGATATTTGTAGCGTCGCCTCCGTCGCTGGCGGTCTTCCAATGCGGTGTTTTGCAAACTTTTCCAGTTTCAACCATCGTCGGCTGGCGCCCACAAAAAAGTGAACTAGATCCCTGAGGAAAGTAAAGACCCAGTTTCCCAGTTAATTCTATGCTTGCATAAATTTTAGTCAGTTTCCAAATATGAATTCCATAGATTTTTAAGCAACCTACCACGAAACGTCCACTTTTACTCTGATAACCTCTTAAAATGACAAAATAAGATACAAAATAAATTTTGTTGTAATGCGGCCTCATGCGACCAATTTTCACAAGTAGTTTCTCATATTTGCCATTAAATTCAGTTAAATTCAGTCCACTGCTGGACATAGGCCTCTTCTAATGAGCCCGATCCTTAGCTATTCTTTTCTATACCCTCCACGCATACACTTTACACACCAGTTTTAGTATAAATAAATAATTACACATACATTGCTCTGATCCTAAGGTAAGTAGCTAAAGCACTTGTGTTATAGAAAGCAGAAACAACGACGGTACCACAACACCCAGACCCGAGACAATATAGAAAAGTTCGTTTTCTACATTGACGCGACCGGGGATCAAACCCGGAACCTCAGAGATGGCAGCGCCTTATATAGTCCGGCGTACTCGCCTATCGGCTACGGAGGACGTCAAAATTAGTTGTTAAAGTATTCTTATTAGATACTTACTCTGTGGTATAAGGTTTACCAAATAGGGTTTAAAAACAAAGTTTCAATATACTCGTAGATAAAAGTACTCATATTTAACCGTTTGTTAGACTTTAAGTTGTACTTCGGTTCACAAAATCAATTTAGTATAAAAGTGAACTCTTAACTGCGAGTTTACATTAATTATATTATTATTCTGCATAACTATTTTCATTGGAACCTTACGTTAGAAAGAAAACGTAAATTTATTTAAAGTAAATAGCATTTTATCAGTTGCAATACCTATACTAGGCAACTTCTATGCAACAATATTTTATATTAATAATCGACATCGACTCATAAGATATACATTTTTATATTCACAATATAAAAACAAAAGCACCTTTTTTAAACAAATATACTAATTAATCTTAATTAAATAAATGGATTACACAAAAGTGTAATGAAGTTGGAGTTTCTGTTGAAACAGCAGTAAATTAAACCAACCGGAAAAAACTTTAAAGTACGGAACTAAACGGCGCACTATAAAAACGCAACATTAACAACTAGCGATAAAACCTCATGGAACAAGACAAAGCAAGTAACATCAGCAAACAATACAAATTCCTATACCTATAGGTTCCGTAGGTACCTAGGAATGTTAGGCCGAAGGCACACTGGACGACCATTCAAGCAGCTTTGATTATAGCTACTTATGTATACTGTAACATAACTGTATTGCCAATGAGACATGGATCATGAATATTGATAAATGTTTTAGTTGCCAATACAAACAACCCATGTGTGTGTGTGTGTGTGTGTGTGTGTGTGTGTGTGTGTGTGTGTGTGTGTGTGTGTGTGTGTGTGTGACCCGTTAAGGCTAAATGTGATATTTATCGACAAAAATAATAATTTGGGGGTAAAACCCTTACCACCTAAGAATAGCGGCCATTTCGTTTTTTAAGACTTTAGGCAATAACCAAGGTTTTATTTGTCGTATAATAAAAGAAATACCACAAAATAGCTTAAAAAACAGAGTAACTGACCATGAATTTCATTTCTGATGCTTTGTCGGCTGAAAAAAAAACACTTAATTATTTTTTATATTTTTCGCAGATTTTTTTGTCAATAAAATTAGATACCGAACTTAGCCATAACGGGTTAGAAGTACCGCCCATATCACATTGTATATAATAATAACACAATTCGAGAAATGTATAAGAACATTCGCATATCAGACTAAGAATATTATTGGTGGTGTCATATGTCTGAGGGATTTGATTACCCAACAAAATGGCCGACAGCTAAAAGTTACCAATTCAATTCGTAAGGCCCATGTTAGTATCTGCTCAACCATAACACTTAATTAATTAACATGACTAACGTTATTTATTGATGGATGGCGTAGAAATACACTTTAAATTATTCAACAATTGTTGTAAATAATTCCTGAAATATGGCATACTTAGTTACTTACCTTTACATTACACGTTGAGTACGGCACATACGGTAGAGTGGTAAGTAAAAGAGGTTAAAGTTGTGTGTGTAACTGTGTAGCTTGAACTTGTACTTTGACAGTGTATGCGTTGGTATGTGTAGGTATGTGTAAGAAACGCGATATGCAGGTGTATGTCAACCGGTTCGTTTGTACATCAATGCAAAAGCTGTTTGCACCTTTGACAAAAAGAAGTACACTCTTGAGGCAGAACATACAATAAAATAAAAATAAATAAAAAATGCAAGGCTTTTAAGTCTGCATCCAGTATGCATTCCCCCTATATCCCACACGGAAGCAAGGCTCTCATTACTGCAACAATTTGTCACGGACGCAACGAGCGTACACAACTTCACACTACTGCCGCTTCTTACTCTTTACTTGATACGTATCTAACGTATCCTGTTTGCGTTACACCCTTGGACCCGTATTAGTAAATACTCTTATCACTGAGATCGATCTTGACACAAATGAACCGAATATTATAAAATCAGCTTTAGGCCTCTGGCGAGGCATTTAAGTGGTTTTATTTCCGCGGCAGAACGATTTACCGTTAGTAGTACTATCGACCCATGTGTTATTATTATTTTTAAATAAAAATATTTTTGTTTTCAAGTAATCAAAAAAATAATCATCAACTCGAAAGCTTGAGAAACAATAGTTTCTTTTACGAGATGTGACGTATTTGGGTACTGCCTGCCGCATAAAATAAATGTTTAAAGTAAAAGAAGCTCCCGCACAAAGTAATACAGCATAAACTTGAATTTAAATGCCTCAGGTGATTTGAATAAAAAAAAACTTCATTAATCTATTGTACTACTAAGATAGAATCATTTTACTGCGGGAAAACAACCACTAAAATGTCTCGGTGTACATAAAAGACATGCTCATTAAAATCAAGTTTATTTACCTATTCCTTTTAATTAAAGGTAGAGTAAAACTTGTGTAAAACATTTTTGATTTAATTCTGATGTTGACATTTTATAAAATATTTTAAGCGGTATCTGTCCTGCAATAAATACGAATTAAAAAAAAACTTCTCATGTTTTAATATATATTTTTGGACATACATTTGTTATTGGGGTGACGTGACGTGACGTGATTTGTTATTGGGCTTTTTTTCAAAAGTATTATTAATTTATTTGGCACATAAAACGTACAACATAATTATTTTATAGATAAATTAATGTGCCAAAAAGGTCCCATGCTCATTTTTCATGGCAGCTAAAAGTACTTTTACATTTTCATTCATGAAAATTTGAATAAAAGTAACCACGCACCCAAAAACTGGTCTATGTAAAAATTAAAAGTAATCATGACGAGACCGTTTCCTAAATACGGGTCTACGTCTATTTAATTTAATCACAACATTTAGAGCAAACAGTAACGCTGGAACAATGATAATTTAGCGAATAATTCTAGTGGAACAAGCGATAGCGCGGGCCGATGTAATCGCAAATCTTCTAATATGTTGTTTTAAGCCATTAGTTCCGTGAGATCACTAAAGGGTGATAAATCTAAGACTTTGCACAAACTTTTGCTTGAGATTAACTTTTAGAATTACATGTATATCGAAAAGATAATAATTATAATTGTCATCTTTATATTGTGCTTTGTATAATGTGGGGTATTTTTTTTACCTCATACATTAAGTGTTTTTGTTCAACTACCAATTCTAAAGCACTCGCCCGGCATGCGATGGGACGTGGGTTCATGTCCCACCTGAGTTCGATGATTTTTTTCAAGTGTTATTTATCTTCAATTATACCAATTCTAAATTAGAATAGTTTGTTACGGGATTGCTACCATGTACCTTATTTTTTAGTTCCCGATATTTCGGCACTGTTGCAAGCGCCATGATCACGGAGTAACTGAAGATCTTGCGGGTAAGTTGTTAAGGGCAAACATATCGGTCTACCCTCTTTCGCTGTCTTTTATTGCACGCGTCGGTACCATTGTCTACAAACTCACTATTTTCTCGCACCTGTTCTCAACACACAACACTAACAGTATCTGACCGCGAAACAGCAGTTTGTTGTTTTTTCCGGTTTTTGCACATACGAATCACTGGATTCCAGACACTTGACAATTTAAACCCATCTTCGCGATTGAAATTTTTGTACTTTGTAATTTCAATCGCTTCCCTGACCATTCTTGGTATGTAGTGGCGTTCTGTCGAAATGATCTGAGGGTTGTGAAACTCAATCCAGTGATTAAGACCTGATTCCAACAAATGTTCCGCGATTGCCGATTTCTGTTTGTCGTTGTTTTTGACCGCTTTTATGTGTTCCTTCATTCGGCACGCTATGGTACGTTTTGTTTGGCCGATATATGAACTGCCACAGCTGCAGTCAATCTTATAGACACCCGGTTTCTCCATTGGAAAACTATCTTTTGGAGATCGTAGACATTGTGTTACTTTTCTTAATGGAGTGAAGACAGTATTAAGTGAGTATTTATGAAGTACGTTTGAGATCTTGTCTGTCACTCCTCTTATGTATGGCAAGAACACAGGTTGCCTGTCTACTGTGTCTTTAAACCGTCTTGATTTGTGTCTAGATGGTAGCTGCCCTCTATATCCATTATTCTGTAAGACTTTCTGAACATGTTCCAACTCTTGGTTTAAGTGTTTAAGGTCACACAAGTCATAGGCTCGGTTTGTCAGTGCAGTTACTACAGAATTAAGATGTCGAGGGTGGTGATGCGAGGTTGCGTTGAGATAGCGGTCAGTGTGAGTGGATTTTCTATATGGTATGTAGACGACGTATTCTGTGTATTGAGAGGAAACAACCAAGATGTAGAAACTCACCTGTCATATTTAAATGGTATCCATCCAAAAATAAATTTTACCTGCGAGATAGAAGAAAACAGAAGCCTAGCATTTTTGGATGTGAAGATTGTAGTGCGGAGTGACGGTTCACTGAGTCACTCTGTCTATAGAAAATCCACTCACACTGACCGCTATCTCAACGCAACCTCGCATCACCACCCTCGACATCTTAATTCTGTAGTAACTGCACTGACAAACCGAGCCTATGACTTGTGTGACCTTAAACACTTAAACCAAGAATTGGAACATGTTCAGAAAGTCTTACAGAATAATGGATATAGAGGGCAGCTACCATCTAGACACAAGTCAAGACGGTTTAAAGACACAGTAGACAGGCAACCTGTGTTCTTGCCATACATAAGAGGAGTGACAGACAAGATCTCAAACGTACTTCATAAATACTCACTTAATACTGTCTTCACTCCATTAAGAAAAGTAACACAATGTCTACGATCTCCAAAAGATAGTTTTCCAATGGAGAAACCGGGTGTCTATAAGATTGACTGCAGCTGTGGCAGTTCATATATCGGCCAAACAAAACGTACCATAGCGTGCCGAATGAAGGAACACATAAAAGCGGTCAAAAACAACGACAAACAGAAATCGGCAATCGCGGAACATTTGTTGGAATCAGGTCTTAATCACTGGATTGAGTTTCACAACCCTCAGATCATTTCGACAGAACGCCACTACATACCAAAAATGGTCAGGGAAGCGATTGAAATTACAAAGTACAAAAATTTCAATCGCGAGGATGGGTTTAAATTGTCAAGTGTCTGGAATCCAGTGATTCGTATGTGCAAAAACCGGAAAAAACAACAAACTGCTGTTTCGCGGTCAGATACTGTTAGTGTTGTGTGTTGAGAACAGGTGCGAGAAAATAGTGAGTTTGTAGACAATGGTACCGACGCAAGACAGCGAAAGAGGGTAGACCGATATGTTTGCCCTTAACAACTTACCCGCAAGATCTTCAGTTACTCCGTGATCATGGCGTTTGCAACAGTGCCGAAATATCGGGAACTCAAAAATAAGGTACATGGTAGCAATCCCGTAACAAACTATTCTAATGTTAGTGACCATGAAAGTTTAAAACAATTCTAAATTAATTCCTAAATCAATTATTGAATAGCATCTAGATAGATCTATATATCCCATCTTATTTGACTGACCGCATCTATCGTTGCTATTTATATGTTTCATCACCAGCCTATATCAGTCCACTGCTGGACACAGGCCTCTCCAAAAGGACGATTTTGCCATAATCGCCACGCTTGGCAGGCGGGTTGGCGATCGCAGTTTGGCCAATGGTGGAGAGGAGACGCTGCTGCCCGTCTTCTTATGGCGGTTTTCCTGTAGTCGCCTTTTACGACACCCATAGGCAGAGAAGGGGTGGTGCAATTCTTTTAACGTGCCGGCACCACACGGCACTTATTTATATGTTTAGAAGTGATAAAAATCAAATGAAGAATATAAAACTTTATTATGTTTTGTTATTTTAATGGATAAAGAAAATCTGATTAAGACTGGCTGTTTCTTACTTAAACAAATAATTCCTAGACAATCTTATTGCACTGACAAAAGTGGAGCTGGAGCGGCAAAAGTGCCGATCGCTACGTCCATTTCTACGGCAAAAAGATAAACCTCTTGCCTCCGCTACAATCGGGTTAATAAGTGTTTTAAAGTTGACACGCTTTAAGTGAATTGGAGATTTTGATAAACATGTTTTTGCTGACTTCGTTATTGCTTTTTATACTCTTGTTTGTAGTATTCGCATGAAACTGTTTAGATTTATATACAAGAAGGTTTTGAGAATACCGAAATCTAAAATCAAGAACACTCTGAAGTGTATCACACACAATGAAGTCTGAACGTACTGATTTACTGAGAAAAAAAAATCATGTAAGTGAATCCAAAACATTTAGGCTGAGTTGCACCTTCTTACTTTAACTTAAACAAACGTCAAAAGTCTGTAAAACTCCATACAGAAACACCGGTTATTGTTATAGTTATGGTTAAAGTTAAGGTGATGCTACCCAATCTTATTAAATAAAACAATCAGTTCGATCATAGAACAATAATATATTTGTTTAGATACTGCGTAAGGTAAATTAAAACATCCTAATGTACAAACTTTCTACTTAGTGAAACAGTAAAGTGTGAAGTCATTAATTTATACCCTTTATCTCCGGTTTATACTAAAACAGTTAAAACTTTTATTTTTATCTTCAAAAGATAAAGATGTAAATGTAAAAGTCGAGGGCTAGAACGTTAAAATTAATATACAAAAGTATGATTATGATGATTACTATTAGGTTTGCAAAGGGGAACTCTCACCTTGTGCGAACCTACAATATTAAATCTGTCATTACCTACTGTTGTTAATCGAGAAAAACAAAGTGTCTCACAACCCCTGGTTGGTAGTCCAGAAAACGAGTCACTAATTTTCTAATCATTGCACCTTTGAAGCATCACAAAAACATGGGAAGAGAGACCAAACATTCGCTGGCAGCTTTTCAGTTATCGGTAACTGCTATGAGGGTGAAAAAATTACTTTGCATATTCTGTCACGAGGGATAAGTAGGTGCAATAGCTGACGCTTAACCTAACAGTGACCAGCCAAGACCTTTCAAAGGAGAAAAAGTACTGAAATCTTTGAGTTTTAAGAGTGATCTTATTACAAAACATTCCCTGAATAAGCAGATCCACAACAGATGGAGAAACACTGCCCGTTTTGTTGTTGGTCCTCAAGTCCCCAGCCCCATATGCGTATTAATTACTTTAACATGCATATTTATTATATGACTTGTAATCATAGGTACATCGATCCCATGAATGGAATGTAGACATTCCATTCATGGGAAATACGTCGACTTCATTTAAGATGATATTAGTTTAGAAACTAATATCATCTTAAATGAAGTCGACGTATTTCGTCTCTTCTATTTGAAGCAGAAATTTCCTCATTCACTCAGTCTTAACAATTTGCAAAACAACTGACAAACATATTTCGAAGTAAAAAATGGTGATTGTTAAAATAAAACAAGCAATCTCGTTGTGTACAGAGAAGGCTTTGAATGGGTGCCGTGAAAATGGGCCATTGCCCCGAATTTACCAAGTTTAAACAATGATTAGAATCTGGATTTATAGTAATTTGCATTGTGATGCTAATGGCAACGTTTTATGACCCTCTCAAAAATATAGCCACCTTGTTTTAGGGTACGATCGTCAAACTACGCTTCCATAAAATTTCGTCAAGTTTAAATTATGAACACTGAACAAAGCATAGTTTCATTGCGTTAAAATAGTCTAAAGTAAACAGAATATGCCTATTTTTCATTCTCTGTTTTTCTAATAGTACCTAACATTCTTTGACAATAGTGTACTAAATTAGGAAATACAATCACCTCAAGGTTGACTGGTAAGGAACGCTGTATACCATTAAGTCCGCTACTTTTACTGTGCAGAAAAGTTTAATGAAAGTTAAGTTAGAAGAAAAAAATAAGTTAAGATGTTTCGAATACCTACCAATAGCTTAAACCTGCATAACTCTGCGATGAAAGCAGCTCTACCAATGCCTACATACACTCATTCTCATTCCCTTCACTCATTAATTGTCAATAAAATAAAGGTACAAAAATATACGACTATTACAAACACGAGTGTGAGCGTTTAAAACCTTAAACACTGAGGCGATATCCAGGACGGACTCTGAAGATAGCTTTTATTACAGCTTCAGATAAAAATAAAATGGTTTTCAGTAAAATCTATGTTCTTGAGACCTTTCATTTTGATCAAATTCTATTTGAAAATTGGCCTTATTAACAATAGTTATAATAATATAATAACACCCGCATTGATAAGTAAGTAAGTATGCAAATTATATCAAGATTCAAAAATCTCGGCAGCAGCTGTGAAAATAGTGAAATATAAAAAAGCTCTACTTCATTGTAGGATCTACTTTTCTCAATGTAAATTAGGATGAAAATTCAAAAGAGCACTTAGTTTTAAACCGGAATCGGGCACTTCAAGTATTAATTGCTTTTCGTGGCTCATTGTAATTCAGGTCTGTGCGAGGGTGATGCAAATTGTGCTAAACTTTCCTACTGCTCCACTTTTCTAACGGGAATGTGGAAACTTTCATGAAAAACAACGCTTGTGGAATAGAAAAGTCTCCTCATAGTTCACAATAAGTAACTATTTTTATTTTCAACTGCGCCTCTCGGGCGTCCGTTCAGCGCTTACTTTATTTAGTTTTCAAATTATAATTTTTTAAAACATGCCGAAGGGGTAATTTTAATTATTCTTTACAATAAATAAACAACTAATAACATGATTGTTTTTTGTTGCATTTTTAAACTTGCACTAAACTTAGGGAAAATAAATTTTACAATACTAGAAATGTAATGTAAGTGCAAAGTGCGTTGAACCCTTTATTTAAAACAGCTGTTTTTTACCCCAGTTATCATAATTATGAGTAGAAAACCACTTATTTTTTTATAAGGTATTAATTTCAAAGTTATCTTGTATTTAATATTTGTAGAAAATTTTCTGCTATTATTTTATCAACCCGTTAAGCCACAATAATGTTAATTTAACTTGATTATTGTAACATAAAAAATGTAGTCTTGTACTTTATGACCCATGCCTTATGCGTGCCTACTCCTAAAAACTGTTTAGTGATAAAATTTTGGTGGTGATAAAGCCGGCCAAGTGCGAGTCAGACTCGCGCACGAAGGGTGCCATTATACCATTACCTATAAAAACGGCAAAAAAATCACGTTTGTTGTATGGGAGCCCCCTTTAATATTTATTTTATTCTGTTTTTTAATATTTTTTGTTATAGCGGCAATATAAATACACCATATGTGAAAATTTTAACTATCCTACTATCACGGTTCATAAGATACAGCCTGGTGACAGACGGACAGACAGACAGTCGGACAGCGGAGCCTTAGTATCAGGGTCCCGTTTTACCCTTTGGGTACGGAACCCTAAAAAATGAACTTAGATAGGGCAACAACTAAACCGTACACAGGGCCAACCAACGCGTGTTTCATTAATACCGCGACAATAATAACAAAATTGGGTCTCTCATTCGATACGAAATGTCATTTAGTCCAAAAATTACCAATTTGCGAACAATTAGCATGGACTAATCAACATTGATGTCGTGATGAATTTTAACACTGGTCATGCGAGTTTGAATCATTAAAACGTGAACTGGTGCATAAAATCGATATAGTTTCCAATTACTGACTGGAATAGGCTTGGAATATACATTACTTAATTATAATTAAGTCTAATCTGTATAACAATATGCTTCGTAAAACATAGTTAGGAGCACAAGATATAGTGTTAAACTGATGGTGAATTCATAGATGAATCTTATAATAGTGGAAATAAATATTTTTAAAGTGGCCTGAAAAACATAATTTTTTTTCAATTAATAAATACATGTTTGCTTTAAAAAAATATATAACATATTGAAAAAGTGAATACGAATAACACTAATATTTACAAGATTCGAAAAGATCTTATTTCATTTTAGTGCAACTACTCAAAAGATCCCTTTGTGATTATCCGTCACAAATATCCCGTAATGCATACAAAGAGTTAATTAGCAAAATGCAACGTGCCTGCAAAATTGGTTTTGTGGATGTCATCTGTACTGTATCGAACACTGCTGGCACAACAGAATTGCGTTCAGTAAGCTCGCTTCACACATTTTTTTATTAAAAACTTTTTTGCACAAACTTACTGTTAGTGTACAAATGTGGACTAAATGCTAGAAGCATTCTCTGCCAGTTAAATATTGGGTCATGCAGAAAGTGCAATAAAATATATTACCGTCTCGACTTCCTCGTTATGAATAGTTTTTTTAGAAGTTCTCGTTTTTATTCATGATAAACACTAACACAAAAGTTCGGCGAGGGTTACTTTAACTTTATAATCTTAGAAGGTCGTTTCTGTTAATCTAACAAGATACAGCTGATTTATTTGTTCTGGTATTCTAAAAATATTTTTAACTTGTAACTTGTTAGATTAGGGACTGCGGACAGATCCGGCTAATGCACAGTTAGTTTCCACTATGCAAAATGCTGTTTGTACAGATTAAAAATTGGTTTATTCGATGTAAGTACTATAGACAATATAAAATAACTTTCAAAAGATGCTTATCGTACGTAACTAACCTCAAGTTGGTAATTAGCATTACTAATGTTAAGTTAAGTTTATTTAATGTTCTTTCTTTAATAAAATGAGTCTTCAACAATACTTATTTAAGACTTTTATAAAACCCTGTAGAGATTTTCAACAAAGTTGATAGATTCTATATAGTATATTTAATATGTTTTGATATTTATATTTTTTAACTGCTGAATGGATTAAAATAAATTTGGGAACATACTCTATGACCAGCATTAAAATATATGTACCTACAGACAGAATATTGTCTTTACAATGTGTAAGAAATCTTTTAGTTAACGTTTTCTGTTATAATTTGCTTTCTTCGCAGTAGTCACTAAAAGGTACACAGACAGTGGGTTATATCAAATTATCATATTTTTGTATTTTATGCATTTAAAGGAGTGAGCCTACTACATACACCTATGTTGTACTGTTGGCTAATGAGAACGTAAATATTCCACTGAGCGTGCAATATTTTATTGATAGCCGACTGTACTGGCTTGACACGTTTTTATTTCGGCTAATTACTTTTGCTGTTCCGTTTTTTTGGTAATGACTATGTAATGTAATTATAAATTATTTCTTTTTATCCTTTGTTGAGTACAATAGGTACCTACCTACTTGTATTGTAAATGCTGTATTTTCCAAAGTATATATGATTATTTGCTGAGTGGCTTCTTACTTTTAAACAGAACAGAACAGAATGTTATCTTTGTTTTAAAGTTTATAATAAAACTGAAAATTTATATTTTTATGATTTATCTTAGTTTTTAACTTAGCAAGTCGACATTACGTACAAAAAGTGTTAGAAAACATAAGCACATCAGGTATACTTAAAAATCGCTAGTCACTAAAAGTTGAAGTTACATATTTTACTCTATTTTTCTAAACGAAGGGGACCGTTTTATACAACACTTTGGTAACTTATAGGTTAGTACCTATTAAGCGGAAAAATGTTTACTAGCTGTTTCAGGGTTTCTTGTTTAAAGAGTGAATTTTATTGTTTAATATTATAATGGATTGCCAAAATAAGTAACAGTAATTTAGGTACATTTAAATATTTACATAAAGTGGCTTATCCAACTGTTCTTACAATTAAAGAATTGTTATATTCGTAATTGAATCAACTAGCTAGCTAGTACGTAGCTTGTTAAAGTACAATCAAGTTGCTATGTTATTTAAGATTAAAAAATTTAATTAAAATAATCGAAATATTAAATATAAACTACATGCAGTCTAAGGGGTACCTTACACTGCATGTATATCGGTAGATATAATTAGATTTAAGAATCTTAAGAAATTTGGAGAGGTTTTGGTGGTAAATATCCAGTTCTGGTAACTTATTGGTAAGATTATTATACAGACGAGTCAAACAAACAACAGGTGAATTAAGACCCATCCTTGGAGTATGACCGTCCGTTTGTCTGTTTATCTATTTATCTGCTTAGCTTAAACTTAGGCTTTATAGCTAGAATTTGGGGTGGGTACCTATTGGCGACAAATAGGAAACATAAAACCTTGAAAATAAAATGTCAGGGTACTTCTTGACGTAAATTGGAGATTTTTATACTTCTTGTTTATCCTATTGGTCAGCAAAAACGATCTAGGGACCCGTGTCTTTATGTCAAATGACCGTTTTATAACGAAATAATAAAAGCAAAGCTATCATAGCTAGGTCTAGGCTAGCTATCTCTGGCTTCATTACACGCATCGCATACTTAAATTAATAATATCTGAGTAGGTAACTATCTACTTATGTGTAGTTTTTTCAATGAGGCCTTAAGGTATACCTTCCCGTAGGTATAGCTTGCCTGATAAGAATTCCACATAACATTGAATCAGGTATTTAAACTAACCAAACTTTTTATTTACTGCCTTCTTCAAAACAAAAAAATATAATTTCGCTTCACGACACAGAATCCCGCAGAGCGTCCGCTGTGCAAACCTCAATCTCGCAGCTCGTTATTTAAAATATTTATTTTAATAATGCGATAAAGCTTTTGGAGAAGGGAAAGTGTTTTCCTTAAAACACCGCAGCTGTGTGGCTAACAGGTACTGGTGAAGGCAAAATCCTTCTATTTTTTTAAACAGTTTCCACGTTTTACCTGAAGTGCGTTTTGCTATTATAATGTATTTAGGCGGTGTGTTATGACTTTAGCGCAGCTATATTTAAGGTCTTTATTGATTATTCAACACCCACAGTAAAAATATATTAACAAATATTTATTTATCACAATTCACAAGCTTGATAAAACACGTTGACATTATGGACAAATTCTCTTAGCATGCAGACAGATAAAAGAAATCTATATTAAAGAGTATTCAAACCAAGTCGTAGTATTTTTTTGTATAACCTAAATTATCTAGCTCAAAAAAAAAGCCTGTACTATGTATAGATTACTTTTAAGTATAGGTACATACAATCGTCAAATATTCCTGAAAGGGGTAAATATCTTTACCCCTTTCAGGATTCGAACCCAGATCACCTGGCTTTGTCCAGAGCTTAGACCACTTGAATAAGGTCGATTTCAAATATTTACTTATGTAAAATCCTAAATTTTAACAAAAACTTAAGGCGTTATAGTATTTTAAAATCAGTATCGTATGCAATAATTTCGTTCCAATCCTCTCACATTGTAGCGTAGCGACTCACACGACAATCTGGCTTGTAATATAGTGAAATTGCATTCGTATATAACGTTTCATTCTCCCTAACGATATTAGGGATAATGCCCATGCAGGAAGAGCGGGCTTATTATATTCGCAATAAACAATAAGGGTGATCGTCACGCACGTAAATTGATATTTCAGTAGGTGTACGCGACAAAAGTGGCCGTTTTCACGACACTATGCTGATGTGTAGCGCTAAACTTCTGCTGTTTGCATTGCGTTAGGATAGTGTGGATCACAACTTTAAGTATATCACAACATCTGAGTGTTTATTTTATTTTTATGTTATGGCTTACTCTTTTAATTTGCTATCCGTATCTTTTATAATCAAACTAATACACGTAGTATAACACTATCTCTATGCTAATACCGAGCAAAGAGATATGAGCTATCGCTATAATGTCTTTTTTAGTTTATAAAATTTCCGTTGGCTCAAATACCATCACAGGCTAGTCAGTAGGTGTATCGACTTACGTAAAAGACTTCCCTGAAACCTCACAAATATACAGTTAAAACTGACATTTTCTATCATTATCTAGACTCGGTAGCTGGATACTGATTCATGGGTAGGGTCGAGATATTCATAAATTTCATGCTGTTGATGTTAGTGAAAAATTGCTTCATTTCTTTTAAATATTAAGGTATAAAATAATTATATTTAATATTCGACTGTTTCCGTCTTTAAGTTCAGTAGCATTATTTAAGTAAGAACAAAGGCGTAGATCCATATAAAGATATCGTCTGATCGTCGCAACCCTCCGTTCCGTCGCCTATCCTCTTATTAAAATATATGTCCTGTAGAACCATGATATTGTGGTTCATCGCAAACTTATGGAAAATACCAAGCGACTGTACTCGTTCTATTTGAAAGTATAAACGATTCAGTTACTGTATAACTAGCGGCAGTCTGCGGCTTCGTCTAGTGATATTGCATAAATCGAATGATCTCAAAATGTTGATTCCGTAAAAACAGCTGTATTACATTTCATTACTAGCATTTTTCAAGTTAGATTCCATACATTACTATGCACTAATGTAATATGTGAAACTCAGAGAAACTTGCTAATTTTAATTTCCATGGTAACGCAAGTTATATTTACTGCTATAACACATGTCTGTGGTTTTAATACAATTACAGCGCAAGGCGTTTCCCACTCAGTACTTTACTGTTTGGGAAACCATAACATTTTCTAATGTTGGTTATAATAATACTATCTCTATGTGCTGGGCTAAGAAACTTTTAATTTAGCAAACGCCATCTTCAACATCCTTATAATTTTAGTGTACTTCTACCTATTTTACAAAACAGCACAATCTGGGTAAAAAAAGGAATATGTCAGGAAACAGTATTTTCTTTAATTAATTCTAAAACAATGTTTAGTTTTGGAAAAATGTTAACTTAACGGAAACATTTTAACGGTCAGGGGGGCTAAAACGGCCGCATTGGATGTTTCATATTCCGTTCATAATATGTTTCATTTAGCAAATCATAAAATGAAATGTTATTTGATGAATCATAAAATGAGCCTCGAACATTTCATATTTGCAGTTCATCTAATTTGAGAGTTTTGTATGGAAATTCGTAATATGGTCCACTTATTATGAAAAGAGTAATTCATATTAAATGTCAAATTGGTGAACCACCATTTTAATGTTATTTTTATTATTATTTTGTATTGATATTTGTAGAACGCACAAAACTTGAGTATTTTGAAACATTTTGTTGCTTTGTGTTGTTAAAAACATTCATTTTCACAAAAACCGTAAAGTAAGATTGGACGCGTCACTATATTTTTTTAACGTCATCAAATATGATCCATTTGATGAAATGAATTGCATATGATTCATTTATTAATGTGGCCGTTTTAGGGTTTGCAAATCATTTCCGCTACATTTCACTAAATGAATCAGATTAAAAATGAAACATCCAATGCGGCCGTTTTAGACCCGCAGGCATCAAAGTGACAGCATAACCTTATTGCATTGGACACCTGTCTAATGCTGCCCTTCGGATCGATACAAATCCTCTTTTTTTACTATTTTTAAGGGATTTCTAAACCCAAAGTGACGATATCTATCTCATTATTTCTTAACTTACTAAACAGACTAAGTATAGCAATTACTTGACAGTTAAAAATGCATTAGTAAAAACAATTTAATTAAAATAGCAATTTAGCAGCATTGACGTCGGTTGGGATAAAATGCTATAAAATATAATAATTTACCCGTACCCGATAACCGAATTGGGAAAATTCCGAATTGAGAACACTGCACATACACAAATATGCGTCTATTCTGTAGACTTAGAGCCAATCACCTTCCTTAGCTCCAGACTAATAAACTAAAGATGATTAATACTGTCTGAGAGTTTGGTTTGATTAATATCAATACTAATTATTCTTGTTAGCATTTCTGATATTCTATCTTACGTGGATTTTGGCAATACTGTACGTAGTGTTTCTTTTCTCGATGCTATTGGGTACTGAACCTATTAGCAGTTAGACAAGAAACATTTAATAAGTTTTAGTTAACAAACGAGAAAAATTTAATTGAACTTTTTAATGGCTTGTTTTCAATAGCTTGGTAAATGATATTTTTTTGAAAAAAAAGTTTAGTGTAAAGTTACTGGTGGTTACTAGTTATGAAATGAATGCAAACGAAATGGCCAAGGCCAAGTCACATATTTTGACTAAGGTGTGGAGTTTGTGATGTAAGGCCTTGTAGAGTTAGAAGCTTGGCACTGCATGAGACTTGATGACTTTTTGACAGAGCGAGTCATATGGTCTCATCTGGGCAAAATTTTACATAAAAAAGTTTTTGGAGGGATGAGGGAAAATAACACTTACTACTGCTAAATCGTTATAAGTAGAAATGGACGCAAATTTTCGTCGACGTTAATAACGGGGGCGTAGCTCAGATGGTAGAGCGCTCGCTTAGCATGCGAGAGGTACCGGGATCGATACCCGGCGCCTCCATTGAAGTTTTATTGGGCTATGAGGCAATTTTTGTCATTTTTATTTATTTATTATCTAAAATAGTAAATCTCATAGTATTATATATTTTAAAACAGAATAAACTACAAGTAATTGTGCTCTTAATATTTAATATCGTAAAATTAAATAATTTTAAATCAAAATAGTAGGGGTCTCAATACTCTCAATTAGATAACTTGTTTTTGTTGTAAGTAGCGTTTATCGCAATCTTTAAGTTAAGCTTAGTTTAAATTAGCTGGGTTCCTTTTAATTTTATTTTATTTACTACAAAACTACAAAGATAATCAATTCATATTATCTTATTGACGTTAGGTAACAGATATTGTTTTTAAAGCTTTATTTGCACGCCTTGTCGCATAAAATTGTTTGGCAATAACACGGTAGATAGTGGCAATACTTTACATTACAACTACATTATTGTGAAACAGACAATATTATAAGATTACTTATTATTATTTATTTACCTTGTCTTTGTTATTTGGAGTCAGCCTTGTTATACTTATTAATTCACTAAACAGTGTAATATTATCCTACATTTAACTAGGATGTAAGTTATTGCAAAAACAAAGATTAAATAATAATATCTTATTTTTCATTAGTTTACTTGGTACATAAGAAAGATGTATTTATTTACAAGGTTTAAATCACGCAGTAGTCTTATAACATATAATAAGGAAATAAAACGCAACATGCAATAATAAATGCTTTTACGCAAATGCAGGAATTCCAGTAATTGCTCTGCCTAAGATAAGTCCATGTATATCGTGGGTGCCCTCGTATGTGTTAACTGCCTCCAGATTCATTACGTGTCTAATTATGTGATATTCATCAGCTATACCATTGCCACCCAGCATATCTCTCGCCACCCTAGCCATATCTAAAGCTTTCCCGCAGTTATTTCTCTTAAGCATCGAAATCATCTCTGGAGCCGCCTTGTCCTCGTCCTTTAAACGCCCCACTCGAAGACAAGCCTGGTAACCAATATGAATCTCCGTCAGCATGTCTGCTAGCTTCTTCTGTATCAATTGGCTAGACGCAAGCGGTTTCCCAAATTGTTTTCTATCTAATGTGTACTGGCGAGCTATCCGCAAACATGTCTCAGCCGCTCCGAGAGCGCCCCAAGCGATCCCATACCGCGCGTTATTGAGACATCCGAAAGGCCCCTTCAGACCGACTACGTTCGGCAATAAATTCTCCTCCGGTATAGCCACTTCGTCGAGCAATATCATACCCGTTTCTGATGCTCGCAATGAAAATTTTCCATGTATTTTAGGGGTATCCAAACCTTTTTTTACTTGAGATCTTTCCACAATAAAGCCTCTGATTTTACCTTCTTCATCTTTAGCCCATAAGACCAATACATCAGCAATAGGCGAATTAGTAATCCACGTTTTGGAACCTGATAGTATATAGCTTTTTGACTTGGAATCGTACTTAGCTTTAGTAACTAATCCGCCGGCATCGCTGCCAAAATTGGGTTCAGTTAATCCAAAACATCCTATCAATTCTCCTTTGGCCATTTTGGGCAAGTATTTTTGCTTTTGCTCTTCACTACCATACATGTTTATTGCTCCCATCGCTAAGCTACTCTGTACACTCATTGCAGATCTGAAGGCCGAGTCCACTCCATCCAACTCCCTTGTGAGCAAACCGTATGTAACGTAAGAAACGCCAGCACATCCGTAACCCTTAATGGTGCACCCAAGGACTCCTAACTGGCCCATTTCTTTGTATATTCCCCTGTCGAAGTTTTCATTTCGGTTAGCTTCGATTATCCTGGGCAATAGTTTCTCGTTACAATAAGCTTTGAATGAGTCCCTGACCGCCTTTTCGTCGTCTAGTAGTTGTCCTTCTAAATTCAATGGATCCTCCCAGTTGAATGTGACTTTTGCATTTCTGACGCTTGTAGTTGATAACGCTTTGATGTTACTGCTATTTTTGAACACAAATGAGAAAAATCTACTATTTTGTGACACCGCCATAGTGATGTATTAATACGTTCCAGTTTCGATGAGTTTCTTGTTGTTTGCGCACTAAAAACACTGCCGCTGACTCCAATTTATCAGTTGTTTACTTAGTTATCACTCGTTTTTATGTGTGCATTCACAAATAACGTAAATTATAAGATTTCTTATGATATTTGCCACTTTTCTTTTTATCTTTTGAGTTATTATGCCACAAAATGTTAAAAGCAGTACGTGTTTAACACTAACCTCGTCAATGACCTAATGACAGACGACTAAAATGCGTTTGCGGCTATCTTCACAGCACTGCGTAACACTTGTTTGTGTGTTGTTATCACTTTAGATTTAAAACTTATGTCAGCAGCATAGAAGTCAATTTCGCATGTTATCTCTGTTAGTGTATGATTTAACAAGTGGGTATGTTGCTATTATTATTTACGGCATTTATCACATTTATAAATGATTATAGCAATGAAATATTTATGTAAGCATTAAGGAATAAGATCATTAGTCGTGCCCAAAAACAGGCAAAGCTAGAAACCTCTCACATACAGACGGACAACAATCAAGTTTGTGCCCTTTTTGGTACCTCGAAAAATTGTAAAATTATCTTGTTTAATTATTTTACTTCTAATTTAACGCAACAAATGATATTATTACGCAGTAGAGTAACTTGCATATAAAAATTATCGACGCAAATTGCAGATAATGTTTATGGAGAAAACTGAGATTTTTAAAAATACTTTTAGCTATTCTGTCTATCCAAGAACAATTCCGAAACATTTATATTAATTCCATTAATTAAGTATCTAGATAGGTGCAATTTTAGGAATTTATTTTTATAAACCGAAAAGCGATTTTCAAACCCAAGTATTTATTTTTTAATCAAAAGGGATTCTCGATATCAGAGATTTTTTTACCCTATTATAATACGTAAATATTTTTAGCTCTTAATAAATGTAGTCGCTTATTGTAAAGATATTTTATTTCTTATTCTAGTCGTGTAATTAATTTAGCAGTTTTAGACAATAAGAAACAAGAAAAGTTACTCTGGTGTTAAATTCTGGTAAAAATGCTACTGAACTTGTTGCAGGACAAAGTTTTAACACCTTACCTGCCTTAGTAGAGTATAGTTATAATATACTTACTCTGAAAACGAACGAAACTTAGTTTCAAGTTTTACTATAAACCATACGCTTGTTAAGTCTTGTAACTACATAGCTGTTTTGTGTTAGCTTTCCTATAAGTACTGTTAAGTTATTTTACATGACAATTACAAGCTTTTTATCTTGAATAATGGTTTTGAAAATATAAGTCATGTGTATCAAAAAACTATTTATTTAACATTAAATATTTTGACTGACGACTCGCAACCAATGTTTCCAGGTCATCTGGGCTCAGCACAGAACTTAGGTTTTTTTCTTCCTTGCAACGTCGCAATGCAATAGTTATCGAGTCATTCACTCCCTTCTTAGTCATATCACTCCTCATACAATCCATCCATTTTATTTTAAGGTCGTCATCTACCCTTTGCATCTCATATTGTGACTCGTATCTCGCATGTCGTCTCACACTTTAGACTTATGGCCTTACTAAAATTAGTCAATTAATTTGAAATGTTGACTCATCAGACATTCGAGACATATTACTTTACCTACAAACATTTCAAATTAGTTGGCTAATCTGTAGACAAGTGTTTAACACTAGTCTATTTTTTTTATTAATGCCATTACTATCTAGTTTAAACTATACTAGAGCACCATTGAAATCGTTTCTTTTTTTATCCTTACGTAACGCGCTACCTCTAGGTTTTTTTACGATTTTGATGTATCTCCCTTAACAAAAGTTATTGTAAAACAACAGCTAGGCACGTTGTTTTAAAAAGTGTTCAATTCTTTAGTACAACCTGTATATTAAATTATACTCATTACAATATACCTACCTACTAAGAATATGGTTTCAAGGTCGCTTAATCTTAAACACCGCATTTTATCATCACAATTGTAAATGATAAGATTACCACATACGAGCATTTCAACGTTGTTAGTAATGTTGTTTTTTATCTAGTTTTATTCATATTGTTGCTAACCGAAAATAATAAATATCCTTGAGTAGAAAATAAATGAGCAACACGAAGAAACTTCAAACCGCATGCAGGTCCGACCCACAACAAATTATACGTACATTACTTACACATGTAACGCTGAAAATGTCCGCAACACAAAACTGGGTCATAGAATACACGAGTTTAAAATGAGAGTAGCCAGTTCGATAAATTTTACCTAAATTACTTCAATTATTAATTACTTTATGTTGTTAAAAGTATCTCGGCAATGAAGAAAAGTTCGTATTAGAAAAGAAATTTGTGCTCGGTGATTAAGTAGCTTTTCAGTTAGACGCACCCTGAGGAGCAGACAGTTTTCTGAAGGACTTTTTTCTTTCTTCTACATGAACAACTCTCGTGACAGAAGTTTAAACAATTGAGCTCTGTTCTATTGTTAGTCTATGCAGAACAAAACAAAAAATGCATGAAAAAGCGACGCAGTGAGCGAGGATTTCGCAAACGGACGGTATGTCCACTTATTTATGTCCTGGGGCAAATCCAACGCGTCATGAATGCGAACAAGGTTCCAACTAAAAGTACAGTTTTTTCTGTCACAATGAAATTTGTTGAACTACGCGCTAGCTAATGACTGCAAACTTGCAAGCAAAGAGACACTAAAGTGAAAAAAAGTTAATAGTCGTGAAAAAAATTCGCTATTGAGATGTTTGGTAACTTCATACAAATATACAAACTTTTCACTTTTTAATTACAATAATAACAAATTATCGGCTGTTGGTGACCACGATCGACCTTAAAATATTTTATGTGTTTTATGCAACAATATTAATATCATTGGTTTTATGCGACGAAACCCAAAATTAGGGATCCAATATAAAAAAATATCTATACTATAATAAATCTGTAACGGGTCGATGTCTGTACATTCATGATATTTAGAAAATTGTTTTTGAGGAGCACTCTATAATCGATACTGAATCCAAAAATGCAATTATTTTAATTCCTGTCTGTCTGTCTGCTGTATGGGCACGCTAATCTCCGAAGATACTGCACGGATTCCTTTGCGGTTTTTACAAATCGATTAAGCTGACCCGTGCGCTTATTGTAGAATTTGTTTCATTTAATTCTGATGTCGGTGAAAAAATAAAGGATTTACATTAGCCAAAACGATACAATTTTTTTTAGAAAATTCAATACAAGTACAGCCTTCAATGAGTTTAAAAAACTATAGAAGAAGAAAAATAGGTTGACTTTAGCTTAACACTTTTGACATCAATGTCATTTCAGAAATTCATTGGAAATTATGACTAGGGTCCAATCTTAGAGCCAATAGGCGTAGTATTATTTGATCAGTGCCAATAGGTAGGTAGCAATGCCAATCGTAAGCCTGTGAAATAAAAGATGGTGACAGATGGACAGACAGACAAACAAACAGACAGACAGACGGACGAACAGCGGAGCCTTAGTAATAGGGTCCCGTTTTACCCATTGGGTACGGAACCCTAAAAAACTCCTTTCCTATTAAGAGTGCTTCGCCACAGTCTACAGCTTTGCTTGATGAAATGACAAATACCAAACATCCTGTAGTCCATGCAAACCAAGTTGCAGGCACAGCTATTTTTATGAATAAACTAAAGACCACGCGAACGGAGTCGCGGGCAACAGCTAGTTCTTAAATAAAGAACTATCGAAACTAAATGCTAACTAAACTACTTACTATTGTTTATGTAGCACGAAACATCAGTCTATAGCTATTTCTTTAATGCCAAGTATTAGGAAGATCTTGACTAATACTTGGCATTAAATAATTCAATAAGTTTCATTCTTATTGATTACCTTAACTGGAGTTTAATTACCCATTGACTTCTAACCAACCAAGGTTTTCGCATGGCATTTTATTTTACCAATAGGAAGCAATATTCTCCTAAAGCCAAAGTTTTGTACAAGCTTATATCTTGGACTATCGGCAGCACAGGCAAAGCCAATCTCAATTGTGCCAGCTTTTAGTCTTGTCATGACATTGTCAATCAAATGTCCATGTAAATGTTAATGTCATTTTTGTGTTTATTAAATAAAACACAAAAAGTACTTGATTAAGAGTGTTATTACAAAAACAACAGACGAGTCAGATACCATACAACGACTGATGAGTTAGATACCCTGCAGATTCAAAGTGATGAGGCAGTCGCCTTCAGTCTGCAGAATATCTAAGTCCTTACCTAACTCCTAAGGCAGTGGTATAATGTTTAGGCTAACTGGAATGTTCTTAATAAATTAGCTTTTAACTAGTTCCAATGAATACTCTTACAGACGTTAAAATAAAAAATAAACTCTATCTTTAAAAAAAACAGGGGCTATTAATACATTCTTATTGATAACCTTTCAATCCATTATAAAAAATATATATATATGAACCAGACAACATACGAAATGTCAAGGTCTCGAAATAAGGAATTAACATACTAGGGAAAGTGAATGTTGCCCTAACCTGAGTCAATTTCAAAAAACCATTTTCAAAATTAACCTGAAAACATACAATTAAAATGAATCTACAATACCAAAATGTAGTTGCCTGCAATCATAGTTAGAGAATTGTCACTCACCGCGATCTCCTCAACAATGTACGTCTTCGTAATACTAGAGGGATGTCTCCTATAAATTATTCACTTTCTATTTGCATGATAAACGACGTGAGAGCTCAAAAGGTCTTAGACCTTTAATGGCACCTCCTCAATGTCCTCAGCCTCTGTTAACTGTTAACTACTCTATCCTTTCGCACTCATGGGCACGACACTCTTTAATGGCCCAGTGATTTTTCCCAGTCATATGCTAATGTCAGATTAGCATACATTTCGTTCGTACGTAGTGGCAAAAACGTTGATGGTATTACAATGCGGCAGAATTGTAATACTTTAAAGATTCGCTGAACTAATGTGCTGCCTAAATTATGGAGTAATGAAGGGGTAATTTAAAACAGCACGTTTTAAATATAAAAGAGTTCGCAAAAGGAAATTCTACAGGATCATGGTAGTAGAAATGAATAATTTTGAGAACTTTTAAATTTTATAAATGCTAGTTAATTTTGAAAATTTAAAAAATCATAAATCCGAAATTCAAAAGGTTAAAAAGTCCCAGAAAAATAAACAACACATATTTTTAAACAACAGACAACTCTGAAGCGCTAATGTTCTTTCAGAAACACATGTAAAAGACAAGTTTCTCTAAGTACACATCATATATTTCTTATTGTTTATATAAATTTCCTCTTGCGTTAGAAAACAAGCCGACTAATGTACACTGTATACAGGTTGCAAAACTTTCTGAAAGCCTTTTCAATTATTTACCCACTGGTGCATTTATAAAATAACCGACCACTTTAGTATAGAATTAGTGATGTAAGCCAAGTTATATCAATGACGGAATGGTTAAATAAAGTGTATATTTTAGATCTTATTAAGTTAAATTAATTAAAGTAGCAAATGCTTTTATAGTTTATCTTTATTTAAAAATATATTTTGACTGCATATTACGAAAAATCTCATCAACTGACCAACTAAACTTAACCCTGTTTCATGCAAGAATCACTCCATATGCACTTTTTTTTCATAATATGTACTTATAGGTACTATGGTAATTTTCATAATATGTACTTTCCTAGCGAGTACTCGAGTCCAGCAGTGAAACCAAGCACCTCCCTATCGAGTGACGTTCCCAAATTAGGATATCACGGTAACTCCCCCAAAATATAAATGGAATAGTCGTGTAGCTCGCCGCGTCGAGATGCGAGATAATCTGAGTAGTTACACCCTGTCTACTAACTCAAGTTTTGTCGCCACCGGCGGCGGGAAGCGAGTTTCAATGACAGCTTGAAGTAGTTTATAAATATTTAATGCAATTTATGCGCTTTGAAGGAAGGAGTCGGTTAAGGAGTTTGGATAGTAAAAGGAATGTCATCAAACTGGTGACTAAGAAAGAATTCATTTTTTCATTTGATTCCTGTAAGATATTTCTTAGGTATTTCTTAGGGTTTTAAACAATGGAGGAGTAAGTGAGAATAAATAGCAGTTCTCCTAATAGCATTTTTTTAATGAATACTTACCTATGCAAATTTCCATAAAAATAGTATGGAATGTAACCGAAAATATAAGTTTTTATTTACACTCATAGACAATTAATGTCAGGTCCTAGTTTTTCAATTCCTTTACTGAAAACTTTTGAATTTATTTTTTAAATAATCCTAGCAGAATGCTATTGATCAGTAAGATCTTAGAAAGTAAATAATTATTTTGTTTTGTATTGATTAATATTTACCTTAAGTTTAGCATAATTTTTTGACTCTAAAAACTTAACATAACAATAAACATAACTAAAGATAGTTTACACTTTAAACATAAAAATTTATTAATCATAAATTAAATACTTTATTTTCTTAATTTAACAATAAATTAACATACACATAACATAAATAAACATGTTTTAATGTATTAACGACTTATAAACGAGACAATTTTGCGTATGGTTCATTGTTTGAAAGCTATTTGGAAGATAAATTGACTTTGCGAGAGTAATCAATAAATCTTCATTAATTTTCATTATTAA
The DNA here is from genome assembly GCA_950371115.1 of Anania fuscalis. Classification (NCBI taxonomy): domain Eukaryota; kingdom Metazoa; phylum Arthropoda; class Insecta; order Lepidoptera; family Crambidae; genus Anania; species Anania fuscalis. The sequence continues at coordinate 10,160,418 of OX493335.1, read as the reverse complement.
GCTTTCATAATGAATTCATTAAGAAGTTTAAGTTACAAAAAGGACAATAACTCTGTAAAAGGCCGTTTTTCGACTGGTTTTGTAATTCAGAAGTTGTAACTGCGAAACAAAATTCGTGTTAGAACTAATTAAATCAATTATTCTCAGCTTGGTTTTAATGTCAAATTCCCTTAAAACTTTATACTTTAACAAGATTTACTGGTACTAAATAGAAACAAAATACTTGTACGAGAAATTGCTTTACTTTGTACTTGATAAGTCCGTAACTAACTTAATCAAAGATAAAAAACTAACATTTCTTAATTTACTTGAATCTGATTGCGATATTATGCCAAATTTACAGACAAAATATTTTTTTGTTTATAGGAAAGCCGAAACAGGGGTCACATATTTTTATTTTCAAAATCAGTATAAAAAAATTTATAACCATACCTTAAAAACTCACCAAGTTACAAGCTTTTTGTGTTGCCCAGTTGTCCACGCGCAGTTGGTCAGTAGATAGACAATTTAACCCATGATTTAAAAAATATTGCAATTGAAATGTATTCTATTACTGATTCTGAACAAACAGTTTTCAGGTTTCGTATATACTAAAAATAATATTGTATACTTACATTTTTTATTTCGAATAATTTTTCTGTTTTTTAAACTATAAAGTTATGTGATGTAATAAAACTGTTCTTTTTACGACAGATAAGACAAAAATATAAATAGTCTTTTTTTTCAAACTCTTAGCAAATATATTATAACTACGAACTCTACCACCGTTTTCCATGTAAATTATAATCAAGGTATTTTTTATCAACATTTAAACTGAAAAAAAAATCCTTGTAAAATCACCTTGTTGTAAAACTAAGGCTATCTGTCAAGACCATTTTAACCAGGAACCTACATCTACCTATCAAAATGAAATTAATGTCCAATATATTACTCACGTTTGTAATCACTTGAAACTATTACAATTAAAAAAAGAGAATGCAATTATAAGATAGACTGTTTATTTTATGCCACATTATTGATAAGCTTATTTTGTTTGTCTGGGGTGTCTGGGGTAGGTCAAACATATTGAGGGCGATAATGATCAAAATGATCTTGTACTGAAAGAGGATAGTGATAACATGAGCCGTGGACAGATAAACACGTCACCTAAACTTACATAACACTACAGAATTGTTACACGCGTGTTTTTAACCACTGCAGACGGGCAGTTATAACAAATAGGCCGCACAATGCCGCAAACTACTCAGAGTCCCACGCTGGCTAGCTATATAGTAAATTATACAATACCTAGTTTCTGTGACAAGAGCGTGCGCACTATCATTTGTTTAACATAAAAGCTTTTATGTATGAAAAGAAAAATGTGTCTATTTAAAATAATTTTATTGTAGATACAAAATGTTGTTTGTTTCATAAAATCTTTATCAGTTGAAACTTTAGTCACATGATTATTTTGTTTCGATAGCAAAGATCATAAAACTCAGCTGTGTAAAATCTAAAAATATAGTTCTTGTAAAAGGCTGTGCTATTGTTTAAAAATGCAGTTGCACAACGTGTTTTTTTAAGGCTGTCCCTTTGTTTTCCATTCGCTGTCGCTAAAATAAAGTCCGTCACTTCAATGCTTCACTAAAATTATTTAGCCAGCATGTATATACATATAGCTTTTGAAAATCATTTTCCATTCAATTTACGCGAAGCCGTTATGACGGGCCGTTGAAAACTTTTTGCACGATGAAAAAGGCCGACCGACGAGAGACGTCGACTATTGCGTTACGAAATACACAGCGTCTATACATTCGTTCGATGCAACGTCGCATTGTCTGGAATTAATGAGTTTCAGGAACCGTAATGCCACAGTAGCAACTCGCACGCAAAACAGTAGACATGAAATGCACTTGGAACACTAATCCTGTGTTACGAGTATTTAGAGATTTATTTTCTGTTCAAACGCTTCCAACCAACTTTTTTTTCTGTATACACGCTTTCAACCTATTCATCTGAAAGTCATAGAGAGAAGCATATGTTTAGCAGTGGACGTCCTATGACTGAAATGACGTTGATGATTTGGAAACGTCATGCTTTTAATACGAATATCACAATTAGGCTGTCAATAAACATCGCAAGACTTTTCCTGCTCCAAAACCATTTAGTAAAATGTTTACCGATAAAACCACGTAACACTAGGCACACTAGCTAGACGCCTATGAAAGTCCAATGGGTCCTATGACGAGCATATACTTTCCATGTAAAACGACACAGCAGGCGACTGGGCTGTCTCCATCAGCTGCTTCCTGGAACCTATCTACCCTACCTGGACTAGAACGTCGGACTGAATTCTGAAGTTATTTGGACAAATAGCAATTTTGAATTGCAAAACTAAAGTGGAAATTGAAAAATTTTGTTTTTAGGAATTCCATGCAAGGTTTCATTGAAGATAAATAACACTTGAAAAAGTCATCGTCCTCAGGTGGGATCAGGAGATACGCTGGCTTCGACAGCGAGAACGAAAAAAAACACTTGAGAAATTTCATCGTGTCACGTGACGTCCTCGGTAGCTTAGTTGGTAAAGCACTCGCCCGGCATGCGATGGGACGTGGGTTCGAGTCCCACCTGAGGTCGATGATTTTTTCAAGTGTTATTTATCTTTAAAGTGGAAATGTCATGGGCATGGCCACATCGCTCGCAGATAATATGACTCGAGCGAAAAAAGATTTTATAATTTATTGAAGTCATAGGCGTTCGGTGCATATATTCATTTAGGCAATGCCAACATAGTACTTTTACTAATAATTTAATGAGGTAGGCAGTGGAAGTACTTACACATGGTGTGTGTCTGTGATTGTGTCATTGATGAAAACCACTGATTTTCACCAATAAAACGCTTAAAGAAGTATCTACTGCCTACCTCGAAATAAAACCAATGCCCAACGCTGATTGAAGTTAAATTTTATTGCACTAGTAAGCACTTTATTTAACACTGGACTACAGCATAATCTACCAGTCAACTTATATTATGGCCTATAAGCTTCGGTAACTGCTGCTGGTATAGTTAAATTCAAGCGTAAGCTCTTTACTACTATACTGGCGCAATGCGGTTCGTTCGTTCATTGCAATTGCGAGGTGTTTTTCGAATTTCCTTTTGTAAAGTATTTTTTATTTTTCTTAACATTTACCTAAAATAACTCAAAAATTATCGTGGCTACAAATTGAGGCATTCTTGTATAACAAGGTATCAAACAGCATCTTTGCATAAGCCTCATACCATACCCGAACGAATTTAGAAAACCAATATCTTTTTTGGATCTAGTCGTTAAAAATAAAAAAATTAGCACAATCTGAACCAATGATTTAAATCAATCACTAGCTTTTAACCAAAGTTAACGCAATCGCTATTTGCAATCCCTCATTTAAGTATAATGGTTATACCAATTTATCAACTGTCAAAATAAACACGTATTGCTTATATTTACAGCTTACGATTTTTAGGGTTCCGTACCCAAAGGGTAAAACGGGACCCTATTACTGAGGCTCCGCTGTCCGTCTGTCTGTCTGACTATCCGTCTGTCACCAGGCTGTATCTCATGGACCGTGGTAACTAGACAGTTGAAATTTTCACAGATGATGTATTTCTATTGCCGCTATAACAACAAATACTAACAACCAGAATAAAATAAATATTTAAGGGCTCCCATACAACAAACGTGATTTTTTGCTCGTTTTTAGGGTTCCGCACCCAAAGGGTAAAACGGGACCCATTACTGAGGCTCTGCTGTCCGTCTGTCTGTCCGTCCGCCGTCTGTCACCAGGCTGTATCCCATGAACCTTGGTAGCTAGACAGTTGAAATTTTCACAGATGATGTTTTCTGTTGTCGCTATAACAACAAATACTAAAAACCAGAATAAAATTAATATTTAAGGGGGCTCCCATATAACAAACGTGATTTTTTTTGCTCGTTTTTATAGATAATGGTGTGGAACCCTTTGTGCGTGAGTCCGACTTGCACTTGGCCGGTTTTTATAGATAATGGTGCGTAACGCTACGTGCGCGAGTCCAACTCACACTTGGCCGGTTTTTTAAATACATTATTTTTAAAGGTCTAGAGTTCTCGATGAAAAGTTACAAAAAGATATAAATTATTATATGAAAAGTTATACATACATTATTGACCAGTAGGTAGGCTTTACTTTAATTCCCTAAATGGCCTCCTTATAAGTAGTTCATTTTTTTAAATAAAAAATCTTTAATTGCTTTAACATGGTACACAGAGGTGTTTTAAAATGAAGGTTGTTTCTTTCTGAGCTTTAATCTTTTTCATCTAACAAAAGCCAATGCAAGTAAAATACTATATTCGGGCCACAGACAGGTAATGAATTAGCGATTTTACAGATTTGTCGAGTGCGTATAATTTTCATCTCATAGAAAAGCGATGAAGGGTCTTCACTTCTCCGTCTCCACCAAACAATTATAGCAGTACTGAAAATGTTAATTACTATTTTGGACACCGCTATTTTTACGTGACGCCAAGTATAATCGCTAATTAACATCCTTCAGAGGGGCGATAATAAAACCACTTCTGGTTTGTTAGGTATGTCAAATCTAAGCATTCCGATCATGGTCATAGCTACCTATTTAGGGTTAAAACAAAAAATATCCTGTGTACTGAAATCACTCGATTCTAAAGCATCCGTTTGGCTTTTTTTAACAGCATGAATAATTTATAAAAGTTACTATTTCAACTCTTCGCCTAAATTCATTTGCTTTGTCTTCTTACAGGTGGACTTATTCTAAATTCTAGTAAGTATTAACATTTTCGTCGAAAACAAATGAACTAAAACACATATATAATTGAAGTATATTACGCAACACCAACTGTTATTATTAATCGCGGATTCGCGTCTCGGAATAATGTTTATTCAAGCAAACACGATACGCTTTATGAAAACGGGAGAGAATTACTGTGACGCCCGATTCGGTAGGTACTGATTTTCATTTCCGGCTGCGCTTTGGCGTTAATACCGAACGATCCAGAAGTTTTAATTGCAAACTCTTAATGAGGTAGGTGACAGCCTTAAAATAGGCCACTGCCTACTGGCACACAAATAAAATGAAAACCACGCTTTATTAAATCTGAGCATTTATGGCAATTTCGTTTCATAACATTTAGGCTTTTTTTTAAACAAGACGATCTTTTATTTAAAAAAAACACATTGAAGTACATTTTACAAGTTAACTGGGTAACTTCCAAAGCCTACGTTGCTGTAATAGTTTTCCTTTTAACTTTATTATGAATCCTACTATCCTAATCTTTTTACATTTTTAAAAGCACCATTTTGCTCGCAGATGGATCGATGAGGTTTTTTGTTAAAAATATTGATAATAAATGTATTTATTAATTTAAAACTTTATTGCATAAACTTACAATAAGTGTACAAATGGTGGACTAAATTCACGCGTAGCTTTTTGACGCTTTAGCACTTAACTTTCTAATGATAGGAATCAAAAAAATAATGAACAAAATTTGGGTTTTTTGTGATTGTAATACTTGTGTAGTAGAATTTGCGATTTTGTATGATTGAGTTGGTTTCCTCGAAATATCCGTTTTAGACTTTCACCATCGCATAACATGATGTAAAATTTTAAAAAAAAAGATTGTGAGATGTCTCTAAGAGGTGCCACATTGTTCTCGAGTGCCGTACCCAAATTCAGTCGAAACGCTGCACAGGTTTATCTCATAAATAAAGCAGGGCCGCTGAAACGTCGCCTGGCAAAACGGTCTATGCGTCCACCGCGAATAATTAGACAAATATTTGAACGAAACAGTGGTGTTTGAACAGGGAATATGGGCGGGCGCACCGCTTTTGTCCATCGCACTTGCACGCGGTAACGACCCGGTAAGTCTTATGAATTCCAAATGTGCAGCCCTTGAATTCGTCCCACCCATTCCTCTTTTAGCGGTGCAAGTTTTCATTTTGTGCAAACGGCTTGTGATCTTGCCCTATTTGTTTAGCTGCGTTGCGTTTTTCGCATTGCTAGACCAGACTCAGTGTGTATTTTTGCATTTTATATGTTGTATGTTACAAATCACTTCTTGATATAAAAAAATCTGAGAGTAAAAAGATATCTAAAACAAACTAAACGCATCCGCGTTCTGATCGATAAAAACCGGCCAAGTGCGTGTCGTGCCACGCGCATTATAGGGTTTCGTAGCTGCCCGTCGTTACCACAATATATTTCAGTAAATGTTTTATTTAAATCACTTTAAACATTTTACTCTAAGAAATTTTTGAACGATTAAGTTGAACGACTATTACTCTTAAACGAACTGATCTATCTTAACCGTTATGATTTTCCTTGAAAGTTTATAAAAAGCACTATGATCATGAATTTTTCCAGATTTTGCAAGCCAAAAGTTTAGCTTTTAGACGCCCTACTCGAGCAAAAATTGGCACAAGTTTAATATATCGCAAACGGATTCCTAAATCAAAAAATTGTCTTAGCAACCGCTAAGGCATTTTAAGGATCTCTTCAACAATACCCTACATGATGGGGTAGACGATGAAACAATAAATCATCCCCATGTTACATGTAGGTATGGGAGCTACCCTGAAAATAAAAATATTTTTCACAATTTAATTCTACTATTATGTCGGCGTGATTACATATCTCCACAAAATTACAACTTTTCAGGGTCAACAGTCTCCAAGCAAAACCACGGACGGACAGATAGACAGACGGACATGACGAAATTATAAGAGTTCCTTTTCAGGACTACGGAACCCTTAAAAACATCACAAGTCTACGATGATTTGATAACGTCTTCCCTTTATAGTCCGGGCCTGACAGTCGGTGCATGTGAAAAGATAAAAGGCCTTGCTTTTCTATCCGAAAACGATCTAATAGAAGAAGTTTTAATTACGTTGAGACCCGTGCAAGCTAATGCAAAGCCCTAAACTGACACGTATTGATGATTTATTTATCATAATATGAAAACAATACCTAAGTATTGACATAGGCCGAAAATTTAATGACGTCTCTTAAATCTGCAGTGACGTCTTGTAGAAATACATACCACTAAAATCTCCGAAACAGCCTAGTATTAATAGTAGTATTAGTAGGCACTAATACTACTATTATTACTAGGCTTATTCGGAGACTTTGTGGCTCAGTAGAATTTCAACAATTTAAAACCTTCCTCTTGGGTCCTGAGCCTTTAGTGACTTATTGTTGATCATGAATTGGACTGCCACTATTTAGAATTTCAAGCCCTTAAACTTTAACAAACGTCGAAAGTCTGTCAAACTTCATACAAAAACATCGGTTATAGTAATAGTTATGGGTAAAGTTAAGATGGTGCAACCCAGCTTAAGTAATTATTTATTAGCGTGCAAATCTGGTCTGGTCCAGTTTGCGATTAAAAGTGGTATTGATGAACTGACACCTATCCTAACGTATTTAATAAATTTGTCGTTAGAATGCGGTAAATTTCCTAAGCGATTGAAATCGTCGATCGTGAAACCTCTATATAAGAAGGGCTGTAAAAGTGACATAAATAATTACAGACCCATTACCTTGGTCCCAATTATTTCTAAGATTTTTGAGAAATGTATGTGTGCAAGACTAATGAACTATTGTCTAGATTTCAAAGTTATAAATAAAAACCAATATGGCTTCCAAAAGCAAAAATCGACTACTCTCGCTATGTTTGCACTAATAAATGAGGTTTTGACAAGTGTAGATTCAAATAATTTGACTACTGTTTTATTTTTAGGTTTGACAAAGGCATTTGACTTATTAAACCATGACATTTTATTAAATAAACTGGAAATAATAGGAATAAGGGGAGTTGCGCTTCAATGGTTTGAGTCATATCTTCGAGGCAGACAACAATCGGTTATAATATCAAAAACTGTAAACACTGGTATTAGAAAGGCATGTCAGTCGAGGTATATCTGTAATAGATCTGGTGTACCACAAGGAAGTGTGCTTGGGCCACTACTATTTATAATTTATATAAATGACATTGTTAATGTAACACGACATTAAACCATTTTATTAGCGGATGATATATCCATTATTGTATCAAGTAAAATAACGGAAGGTTTGACGAAGCATGAGGCTGACATTAATAATTTACTATCTGATATTATCGAATGGCTTGACATGAATAATTTAAAAATAAACCTGACTAAAACGAATAATGTACAATTTAACAATTTTAGAAACTATAAATTAAACATAGCATATAAAGACACATGTATTGAACAAGTTGCCATGGTAAAATTTTTGGGTATAAATATAGATGAACATATAAATTGGAAGTCACAGTTGGAAAAATTATGTGACACAGTTAATCGTTTTGTGTTTGTGCTTAGGAACTTCGACACATAACAGATCGAAATACAATTCTGGTAGCTTATCATGCTTACGTGGCCTCAATTTTAAGGTACGGGCTTATTATCTGGGGAAATAGTACCATGGCACACAAAGCATTTGTGACGCAAAAAAAATGTTTAAGGGCCATATACGGTATACCACCCTGGCAGACATGTAAACCGCTCTTTAAAGAGCTTTAAATATTAACCTTGCCAAGCCTTTACATCTTTGAAGTAGGCAAATTTGTAAAAAATAATCCTGGCCTCTTTCAAACTGCGCGCGATGTATATCCTAGAAACACCAGGAATCCTGATAGACTTGTTTTAAATTATGTACCAAGGACTGCATTATATAAAAAAAACTGTTTAAATATGTGTGTAAAGGTACATAATAAGTTACCAGAAAATATAAAAAATCTAAGACCGCGTTTATTTTACACAAGATTGCATGCATGGCTGTTAGATAAAAAAAATTATAGCGTTAGAGAATTAATTAATTGAATAATATTGACATTTGTAATTTTGACATTTTAATACGATTTATATTTTTACTTGTGACATTTATAAATATTTGACATGTCATTTAATAATTTTGACATTTTAATACGATTTACATTTTTGTTTGTGACATTTATAAATATTTTACATGCCATTCAATGGCGAAACATGACGGACCTTTATTTTTGAAATATCTTTTATGTACCATGTTTGGGGTAAATAAATAAATTTGTTTTTTTTTTAATTTTAGACATGATTTGCAGTAATTTTGGTAACTTACGTAATAAAAATGTGTAATTACCTATATCACCTAAATACGTACCTACAATTACTCAAATGTACGGATTTCGATAACCTTAAAACTCGCTTATCTTGTGACACGAGCTAGAACGGTTTTAAATTTATAACTGCATCTATTGTATAATAATTAATATATAATTATCTCTAAGCCATTCTCTAATTACGCCTAAGTAATATTCTATGATAATTACCTTTATTATCAAAGAGAGAAAGAACCGGGCGGCAACTGCTGCTGACCTATTTTTCTTAATCATATTTATTTCAATCGAACTTAATCGAATCCATACCCGTTATTGTCTGTCAAGCAAGCAAGATTTAAATAGTTCAATTCATTGAGAACCGGGCATAAATCATTCGGTTCTTACATTTAAATACAAATGGGTTAAAATCTTTTAATATCTATATCAAATTGGCCTTTATCCAAAGGGTGTGAAGTCAAACAATAAAGGCTCCGGTATCTGAGGCCGGAAGGCTACTAAGAGTCACAACGAGCCCGTTCTCATAACTACAATTGTCGTTAGGAGGGCAAAGGATCGCGATTTGAATATTCTAAAGACCAGCGATTGCCTTTGTAGAGCCTCTTATTAGTTATACGACAGCCATTAATTATTAATGCGGTATTATAAATTAATTTATTCATGCGTAGGTACTCGACTACTCATAACCAAAATAACTTCGATTTTGTCACAAGTTCCCTTACATAATTATTTTTAAATACCTTAACAAATCTTTTTTTTGTCTATTTTGTCACGACAAATCTCTGCTGAAAGAAAAATAAATTGTCTTAATTTGACGCCAACTTGATCTTCTATTTTAAATATTCAATGTTGTAAAGTAAAGAGCACAGTTTTGCGGACATATTTTATTTGCTAATAACTATGTACAGCAGCAATAAATGCAACACCTACGCGACGCAAGCGCATATAAAAGTTAGTTACATAAACAAGTATACAGAGTGTAACAGAATAAATGCGCATCCTCTTAAGGGCTGGTTATGGTGCTCAAATACAACAACTTTTACTATGGGACCAACATCGAAATCGCATAAAAAAAATTCACCTCCCCATACAAAATCGCCGATCGGATGACATCAGTTTGTATGGAAAAATCAATTTGTTTTTTTTTGAGATTTCGATGTTTGTCCCAAAGTAAAAGTTGTTGTTTTTGGGCACCAGGATCAGCCCATAAGAGGAAGTACATTAATTCTGTTACACCTTGTATACGCGAGTCTGACTCGCACTTAGCCGGTTTTTAAAATACTACTCTGTCCAGAAAGTACCGTGAAAATATTATTAATACACAAAATAGTAGTTATTCATCCAAATTTGTTTTATCACCTTCAAAGTATGCTCCTTTAGAAGCGATACACTTACGCCAACGAATAATCCAATTATCAACACATTTTTTTAAACGCTTTTTCCGGAATCGAGTTCAGTTCTCGCCGCGAATTCTCCTTTATGTCTTCTACCGAATGAAACCGGGTGCCACGAAGTAGTAATTTGAGTTTAGGAAAAAGAAAGAAGTCGTGGCTGAAAGAATAAGGTGGCTGCTCGATGGTATTTGTTAAGTTTTTGGTCAAAAATTCGTTCACAATGTGACCTTGTGGGAAGGCGCATTATCGTGGTTCATAATTTAAGAATTTTCAATTCACAAATCTGGCCTTTTTCGTCTAATTTGCTCTCTTAAACGCCGCATAACGCTTAAATAATACTCTATTTTATCGTTTGACCTTCTGGCAACAATTCTGAGTGCACATCACCGCGACAGTCAAAGAAATCAGTCAACATGACTTTGACTTTCGATCGAGTTTGGCGCGGTTACTTCGGTTTCGGTTCAGTTGGAAGGCGCCACTCCGAAGCTTGTTGACTAGTTTGCATGTCAAACTCGTAAACCCACGTCTCGTCACCAGTAACAATGCGTTTCATGAATATTGGGTCGGAATTGACTCGTTCTAGCATGTCCTCAGCGACTCTTTTGTGATTGAGTTTTTGGAGAAAATTCAGGTCTTTTGGGACTAGCCGAGCGGCAACATGTTTCATACCCAATTGATTATTTAAAATGGTACGAATCGACTCGCGTGAGTCGCGTGACACAGAAAGTACGACGGCTAGCTCTCTCAAACTTGAATGAGGATTTTCAGACACTATTTCCTTCACTTTTGCGATGTTATCTTCAGTAGCAGAAGTTGATGGCCTACCAGAGCGAGGCAAATCTTCCATCACATCTCGACCGCTTTTGAACGCTTTGTACCACTCATAAACACGTGTTTTTGATAAAGTCGATTCACCGTAAGCCTTTTGTAACATTTTCAGAGACTCCAAACACGAAATCCCATTGGCGATGCAAAATTTAAGACAAATTCTTTGTTCGATGTTTTTGTCCATTATGAAATTCGCAATACACACTAAATATGGTATAACTAAAAACAATACTGTATTTAATCTAATTATCAGATGTAACTCAAACTCCGCGCCAAAATGGAAAACAGTTGGAGTCGGTGCCAGCCATCGAGAGTTAAAATGTGTTCATTCGCACCGACTCCAAAAAGAACTGATTAGGTATGTTTTAGTCAATATTATTTTTCGCTTTTTAGTTTCATTTTGAAGTCGGTTTTTAGTTTTTTATTAAACTTATTTTATTTCACAATTTTAAGTGTTAAGTCGTCTATTTTTTCGCTCCTAACTCCGCCATAAATGACTTTACAGCAAAGTGACCTAGATATACGTTCTTCTTCTGTGGACCACCTACTCAATGCTATAATGAAAAAAGGGTGCTATTAATGATTAATTTTTGGACGAAATTTATTTCAAGCCCAAAAAATGCCTTTAAAATAAGCTTTAGTTTTCACCTTCCAACTCCGCCAAAAATGACTTAACAGCAAAGTAACCTTAGCTAATGTTGGTCCTCTATGGACCCCCCATTGAATGGTATGATAAAAATAAGGTGTTATATTGGGTCAATATTTCGACGAAAATTTGTAAGTCTTAAGGAAAGGGTTTTCCTACACTCCAACCAGAACGGCGGCTATTTTGGTGTCGTAACCATAGGATTAAATACCAAGTCAATTTAAGAAAGGAACTTTTAATTATTTTTTTCGTTACTGGGTGTGCGGGTACGCCCCCAGTAAATAAAAATTGGCGGTTTGGTACCTCATAAGCTCCACGTCTGCTCAACACACTGCGAAATACGTTCTGTCGACAAATTGCAGTATTATCTTCTAACTCCTATCCGTTAAGGAGTTCTGTGGCTTCCATCATCAGGTCAGCAACATGGCATGATGATTACCAGACCCAAAAATCAGCATTAAGTAAGAAAATATATGCAAAACATTATGGATTCCTATAAAAATTGAGGGTTGCCCTCGATTCCCCAAGGATTCCATCATCAGAATCTGACTTGGTGTAAATGGGACCACCTTGGGAGTATACCCTTTCAAACTAAAAAATAAATTTTGAAATCAGTCCATAATTGACGGCATAATCGCGTAACAAACATTAAAAAAAAACATTCAGACGAATTGAGAACCTCCTCCTTTTTTTGAAGTCGGTTAAAAAAGAAAATGTGTATTTGCTTAAATTCTGCTGCAAAATTAGCAGAATAGAAATTAATAATGATTTTAGTGAGTCACACATAAAGTATAATTATTTAATAAAAATTGAAATACATATTTTAACATTATAATTTAATTAATAATACTCGTTTTTGTATTATTTTGTATTGTATTTGTTATATTGTTTTCTGTATTTAAATAATGATTTTTAAAAATTTATTTTTGTATTACAGTTTAACTTTTCATGTCAAGATTATATTTATGCCTGTAACCATTACTCTTGCAAAGAGGAATTATACATTACTTGAGCCTATTGTGCTTGTAAAGTTCTTGTACTTTTACACTTATTTTTCTCAAAAACAGCCATCTGTGAAAATAAAAAGTAACTTTTCCTACTATCACTTGCTCTTACACGGTACCACCGCATTGAGATTGCTAGCGATGCGAGATAGTTCGTTGTATATCTGTAAGATGGCACTTGTGTAGGGCAAATAAATTTTATATCACCCAACAATAAAACATAATATTTTTACTTTACTAGTATAATAATAACTCTATGATAATACTATCTCTGTGATAAAACCGTAATTAAAATGTACCTATTTAGTTATTGCTTCTTAAGTTTCTGTCTACTATCACGTTTAGAAAGTTGTAAAAATCTTAGTACAGTCCATAAAATGATAAAAAAAATATACGCACTGACAGTGAACACAAAAAAGAGAAAAGCATACACATCAAACATGTTGTTTGCGAACCAACTCAACTCATGCGCTGGGTTCTTAATAAAATTAGCTCCTTTATTCCGTATTACATACTCTATCCAGTAAATCGCCGTATCTAAAGCAGGTAAAGGTCTATCTTTGAACCGGGAAGATATCTCTTCAGCTTTTTGCCTGAAAGAATCATCTTTAAGTACTTGATATAGGCTCTTTCTTAAATTATGCTCATTGATGTCGTGGTACTGTAAAATTTTTCCAAAGCCCAACTTTTCAGCTTGAAGTAGGTTGTTGTATTGGTCAGCGTAGATGGGAACACCAACGATGGGAATTCCGTTGAAGATGGCTTCTTGGGTTCCGATCAAACCCCCGTGAGATATAAATACTTTGACGTTCGGATGCGCTGTAATAGAAAATGTAAAAAGATTATCTAACTTATTATATAATTAAAAATCAATTCTTTCCACAAAATTAATACTTAGACCCTACTTAAATCAAGTTTTGATTAGACTATGGCGATAAGATAGGTAACGGATAACACATCATTATCATTACCAACTATGACCCAGGTATAAATAATGCTTCTAACAGGACATTTTCCTTTCGAAGGAATCAAAACTGCGACCGCTAGTTTTTAAATCCAAGAGCTTAAACAAGTGGCAATCGCTTCGTAGCGATACTATATCTAAGTTCGTCATCACCTTTCAGATAACTGTAACGATGACGATTTACCACGTGATTTCACGGCGGCACTTGTCAATTCCAAACATTTAACGTTTACATTTAATAATAAACGCAATCGGACTACGCGTTATTATCCCCTCTCTCAAGAAAACCGTGCTGAGTTTCGAGATAAAAAGTATTATATGCCTTACCTCGGAGTATAGACTCAAATCATGCCAAGTTTTAATTTAAATTCATTCAATAGTTGCAGACAAACAGCTGTCTGTACAAAAAATAATTCAGTTTTGGTTTCAGTATCGATTTTACAGTGACCCCCAAAAACTAATTCCATAATATCTTCAATATAGAGAATTTGTCCCGTTACATTTTGATTAAAATAATAACGTTTGTGATCGCATATCATGGCCAATGATGTTTAAACTACTCTAAATAGTTTTAACTAGAAATGAGACAATTTTAAATAACTCTAATCATTTTATCTTTTATAAGTAAAAAAGTCTAGCTTGATAATTTTGTGATAAGATAATACGCCATAAAATATTGTTGGTACTCCTCTATACCTAGTTCTGTTTATTAGATTTTGGTCCTCTTTTCTACACCTTATGATTTTACACTTATTGAGAATTTAGTTAACTAATATCACGTATCAATACGACTGTAAAAATATGCATTAAAAACTCAAGAAACTGATCCTTTAGCTTAATGCAGCTAATATAAACAATCCCTTATTATAATAAATAAAAGCATTTTGTCCGTTTTCATTGAATTGCTAAATTTAATCATACTTACATAAAACTTCCTTCTGTGGGAACCACTTTCTCATCACAACGTTTTTGCTTTTCACGTCAAAATTATCATCTTCCCATTTCCAAAAAACTGTTTGCTTTAGTTCCAAAAATACCTTCAGGAACGCTTGCTTTTTTTCTTCAGGCATTTCAGAACTCCGTACGTTTGAGCCAAAGTTCACGTACACAACACCGTCCTTGGAATCATCTAAAAGCTTTTGCAAATCCTAAAATAATAAAAAGGCGGACTTAAATTCCAGTATAAAAAAACAATTTTGTTTTCCTATAACCACAAGCCTAACATAACAAGAAACAAAATAATTTTATTGGCACATGGCGATGCCACATGGTTTCATGCGATCTCTCGGCATCCAGTGTGATTTTTTATCAAAAAGTAGGTACCATTTTTTTAACTTAAAAGGTACTTTTCGATACAGAAACCAAAATAACTTATTTAGAAATGAATTTTGTAATTACATTTTTTTTACAGTCAGATTAGTTCTTACTGACTTTGACTACTATAAGTGTGGTACCTAACAACACGGTAAGAATTCCGAAAATATATTAAATGATTCAATATTCCTTAAGAGAGGTCACATAAACACCCTTTATTATTTAATGGTATAAAAACTGAAGATAAATAACACTTGAAAAAAAAATCATCGACCTCAGGTGGGACTCAAATCCACGTCCCATCGCATACCGGGCGAGTGCTTGTCACGTGACGTCCTCGGTAGCTTAGTGGTCAAAGCACTCGCCCGGTATGCGATGGGACGTGGGTTCGAGTCCCACCTGAGGTCGATGATTTTTTTTCAAGTGTTATTTATCTTCAATTAAACCTTGCATGGAATTGCTAAAAACAAAAATTAACGGTATAAAAACTGTTAAGTGAAGGATACGTTTTTGTACCTTAATGTAATATAATATATGATGTACGTAAAGTGGTAATGACATTGACCATGGTTGCAGCCATGAAAAGCATTATGCAATTCATAGCAGTTGATAGCCATTCATTATTATACACGGGACATACAATTAGACTGTGAGTGGGTCTTTCTGTTATATATACATCATTGTTTCGTAACAAGTTATTTACAAAATTACTATTCATGGTATCTTTGAATTTAAGTTTGTCTAAACATTACCTTGTAGTAGTAATATCAAATGTGATATTTTAATAGTAAAAACCAACTGACTCGTCAAGAATTGAATCCATAAAATTACTGCCACTATATAGAAATTACAAATACTGTTTTAGCTTAGTCAGTGTACAGAAACCAGTTTTTGTATTTAAATTTGTGAAAGAAATGTACCTATAAGAAGGGTATAAAATTTACCTTTGGTAGCTTGTTCGTACTGTGTGTTAAATGTAAACCACCGACTTCCACTATGTTAGGCAGGTAAGCAACTGGCCCGTCAAAACTGAAGTGACTATTAATCAAAATCAATGCAGCATCTCTCTGCAGATCATACAAACTTGGAACAGGTTGAGGCACGTGTGGTATGTACTTCTTAGCAAGCTCCTCTTGCTTGTCTAAATACCAGTACTTCCACCACACAAACTCGTAAACTGTGAAGTAAAAGTTTCTGAGTCTTCCCCAAAAGCTGGTGGGATCTTCGACATCTAAAAACTCAGAAATAACCGTCGCTAATTGCAATGGATTTCTGGATACAATGTTGTGCCTCATGCAGTTTCCATATGTTGTGACTAACACCAGTGGAGTTTTGTATTTGTGCGCTAATACAAACATTGCTTCTTGAAAGAACTGTTCACTTATCACGAGATCAAAGGTGTTGTTATTTTCCAATAACTGTTTGACTTGAGGTGACTGCAACGCCGCTTCTGTGAAACCCAACCCTCCACGCCATAAGATTTTATCGTGAAATTCTTCGGCTGTGATATCCACCATCGTAAATACATTTGGTCTCTCCAACCCTGAAAGAGTGATATATTGTAGAAGCATTATCAACATAATCAGCCTATGTCAGACGTCAGTCCACTGTTGGACATAGGCCTGTCCCAATTCATGCCACTGTGTTCGATCAAAGGCATTCTCTTCATATTATTCTGCTAGCTGTTTTTCGTATATCATCGCTCATTTATTTCTATAACATAGCACATTTTGTGGATTAAATCTAACCACTTGGTCTTTATTAACTTTACTTGCAATTAAATCTTTAAAATCGATTTAGAGAAATATATTAACCGTATCGTCTTCAAACTTTGTTAATATGTGTAATTCGGGTGACAATATAATATTTTTTTTATAATTGAGCTGATCTGAAAATGAAGCCAGGAGGTGGATAATGGAACTGTTTACAAAAAAACTTTGAATTTAGGCTTACATATAGCTTTAACTATAACAATAAGATTATTAGATTGGTAGCTAGGTGTTCATTTCACACTATATTTTTGTAACTATCTATTTGTTAAGTTACTAAAACAATGGCCATCAGCAGGTTTTCTGTTGCTATAAAAATCTTTGAAGTTATATTGAAAAAAAATTGGCATGTGCTCCTCTTTGCTCTTTTAAAGATTAATCAACCTGGATAAGCCTCATAATTCAATCTTCATTACTGTTTGCGGCCATAACAGTACAAGCTGTCTATGATGTCAAATAATTTTTACAATAATGTAACGCAAGTAGTATTTAAAATTTTGGTAAATAAAAACATAATGGTTTGTAGTTATTACATTTATTTTACGGTCTGCTTTATATAAATCAGTAAGTAGTAGGTACACTATTCACATTAAAAGCCCGCAATGCCTAGTTTAGTGAGACGTACTACCTACCTACTAAATCCCAAATGTCTTTATTATCAACCATTATCTGATGGTAATTTGGGAAGTCTTCTTCTGCTCTGTGTCCAGTTATGACAGTGACATTGTGGCCTCTTCTAGCCAACTCCAATCCAATGGGTTTAAGCATAATATGATGTGATTTCGATGTAAATGGCACAACGTAAAGTATGTTTGCACATTCGCAACATATTAATAATGAAGTAAGCACTCCTAAACAGTGAAACATTATTTTATTTTATTTGTTTTTATATCGTAGTCAATTAACACTTTTCAAACATAGTTAGATCAACTCGTCCGCACTAACCGAAATGACTTGCTGGTTGTTGGCTCGGAATCATCTTATATACTAACGCTGTTGATAGGTAGCTACCTACTCTTTGTACAATTATTTTCGTACCCATGCACCTTCGTAACGTTTTGTTTTTATAGCAGTCACAAATATCGCAGAAAAAAATATTGATGGGTTCTTAGGTATGTATAGATTATTAGATTACAATATATTGTTCCATAAATCAATTGATTTTAATTTGATTAAGGGTGGATGAAATGATACATTATATTATACTATTATGCTTATCCCTCAAAAGTAAGCATCTAACGCTTTCCTCTTCCATTCGAACTACCACACAACAACACTACCGTGTAGTAAACTCACATATTAACACCCGCTAGCGTTACAGGTTACAGTGTAGCAGGTTAGTCAAGCTTGAATGACACAAAATTATATTTTAAGGTAAATCAAACCCGAATATTTTTCGGTTTTATTTACTGAGGTATAATGTACAGTACCTACATTACCTACGGTACCACACGGTATACCTCATACAATAGTTTTATTCCGAACAGTTTTCCAATTAAAATAGGATTAAGTTGTGAGAAAAATGATTATTGGCTTTAAAATTACAAAGTTGAAAGTTAATGAAAGAGTAATGGCATCAACGCGCAACGCCTATTTAAAAATTAACATCACCTTGTCAACGTACAAGTTGCATAAATAATACAACAGGCTTTTGACTCAAAGATCTCAGTTAGGTAGATGACTTTTTTGACTCACTGTATTCTCCTCTTCTGTAATTTTTTCTACGGCACGGCTTAAAAAAACGTACGTAATTTATATACGGGGATTAATTACGGTGGAAATTTATTGTATCACCTTTTTTAAAAAAAATTAACAAGGAACCGTTAGGAAAGAGTTCGAGTGGCGACCACGAACTAAAAGGAGGCAGCCCCCACACGCGGTAGACTAACGACACAGTCAGGTCTGCGGGTAGCCGCTGGATGCAAACAGCCCAGAGTCACTTGCTGTGGCGTTCTGTAGGGGAGGCCTATGTCCAACAGTGGCTTTTCGAAGGCTGATGATGATGATAAGTCACCTTGACCTCTGATTTAAGTGACGTCGGTCGGCTTAGAAGTATGAGTAATTTGTTATTTTTTATTTATGTTTTTTTCTGTTCTTTTCTAGCAGTTGATCAAACATGTATTAATACAGTAGATATTTACACAAATTACGTATAGCGCCGGCGCGCTAGACAGATAGTCCAATCGGAACTAAGCGTCATAATCGTCACGCACAGATTGAGAATTGCGTTTCTTAGAAATCTCGGACGATCGGGGATAGAGCTATAGCGGGCTGTCACTCACGACAGTTTACTACGCATTGATCATTGTTACGTGCAAAAAATGGATAAGCGTTTTTATTACTGCTGCAGTGTGCTTGGATGTTTTAATACAACACAAAATTGTGATTACACGTTCTTCAAATTATCAAATAATATTGAAAGGTATATAAAACTATGTCTTGGTTTTTTCTTGTTAGTAAAGTTAAGTAAGTAAGGAGTAAAGCTAAAGGTAAGTTTTGATAGCGATCATTCAATTATTCATTTCATTGCACATTCAGCAGAAATTGGCTTTTAAATTTTCCCTAGCATTTCGTCGCTGGTATAACACCAGTGTTTTAGGTAAGCTTTAAATAAAAGATAATAGAAATATGAAATTATTTATTGGTATTTTTACATTATCGTTGCTAGGATAAACACATCACCTTGAAATGTGAGTATATAACAAGTTAGTACGTATAATTTCTTTCAACGCGCAGCTGCCGCCGCTGTTAAAAACGACAGTCATTGAAGAAGCCAAGTTGAGGAGAGTAAATATTGCTTTGTCTTCCCATTTAGGCTTGGACGTATGATAAGATGAATGTATAAGCTAATTGATGTATCGAAGTAATAAAGCACACTAACTTATTTCAAAAAATTCAGAATAGCAACCCTAGCTAGTCAGCCCAATTTAGGCAGTTGTTTTCAAGAACGGCGGGAGTGGACCTTCTGTATTTTTTCTATTTTGTGATATTTATGTCTAGAATACTTGTACTTATTGACATTGAGAACCGCAGGTATGTGTTTTAAAACGATTAGGTTTTACCAAACAGGTTGTCACATGAAGGAAAAACATTATTTTCATATTGTTGTTTCTGTTGAGGAACCTTCATCGCTCAATATATACAAATTAGATTTTGTTTTATTGTAAATCGTAACTAACACATTTTGATGAGAGATTCCAAAACTGCGAGCTACATACAATACAGGCATGAGCTACATACAATACAGGCAGACAATTACATCGTCGCTGACCGCATAAGACAGCCACTAGGTAATTACTTTACGATTTGTAACATCTATTTCATTAGCCGAACTTGAACGTAGGTTTAACAATAGATTGTCCCCCAACCTTAAGTACTTTCAGTATGTTTATCCGGGCACTCCGGGGAATCAATGTACCAAAGTACAAAACCATACAAAATATTTTCTCTGATGGCCCATATTCACTTTGATTTGGTGTGTATTAAGTTATGTTATATTATAGGAAATAAAATAACGTTGACTACTTTTTCTTTATTTTTCCATTTCTAAAATCTTTTTTAGGCTTCACAAAACCTTTTATAATTCTTAAAATTTTTAAAGCTAGAAGGACAGATGATAATACAATAATTATTATAAAAGCATACACATCTAACATATAGTATGCTATCCAGCTCATTTCTAGTCCTGGATTTTTCATGTAATTCGCTCCTTTATTTCTTATGACATATTCAATCCAATAGATCGCTGTATCTAAAGCGCTCATAGGTCTATCTCTAAATCGAGCTGACATTTCTTTTGCTTTGAGCTTGAATGTTTCGTTCGATAAGACTTCGTTAAGCATTTCTTGCAAAGTATGTTCGTTAATGTCATGGAACTGCAGTATTTTGCCTAACCCCGCGTGTTGTATTTGCAGTAAATTATTGAACTGGTCGCCGTAGATGGGCACGCCCATTATCGGAACACCGTGGTAGATAGCTTCTTGGGTTCCGATCAGCCCACCGTGAGATATAAACACTTTCACGTTGGGATGTGCTGAAATAGTATTCAAAATACAATAAATAGCAATCGCACGAATGACAAACAAAATTTAATGGAGGAGTGTAATAAATCCATCAGGCTATATAAAAGAACTAAAAATTCTTGTTTTTAGAATCCAAAAATAAGCTAACAATAGAAAGTATTAAAAAGTATGAGCCAAATTTTAACAGAAATTTCAAAATCGCAATTAGAATACAGGATAAATAAAGATTTAAAGTATGTAAAATAACAGAGGACGTTCTTGAATAACATGAGCTACGCAGATGATATGGTTCTGTTGAGCCCATCGATTGGTGGTCTAAGGAAACTTGTGGCTGTCTGTGAGTCTTATGCGGTGTCTCACGGACTCAAGTACAACGTCAAAAAAAGTGAGCTTATGATGTTTAAATCTAAGTCTATCAACTACTCCGAAGTTCCGGGAGTCCCGCTTGGTGGTAGTCCTTTGAGCTGGGTGACGAAATTTAAGTACTTGGGTCATTGGGTCACTGATGATCTCACGGACAACATGGATATTGAGCGGGAGCGTAGGTCGCTGGCTGTGCGATGTAATATGCTGGCCTGTAGGTTTGCACGATGTACGAATGCAGTAAAGATAACTCTCTTCAAAGCTTACTGCCAATCTTTCTACACGTGCAGCCTCTGGGCTAGTTATACGCAGAGGGCATACAGTGACCTGCGTGTCCAATATAACAACGCACTCAGGATACTGTTGGGGCTGCCGTGGCGTTGTAGCGCGTCAGGAATGTTTGCGGAGGCTCATATAGACGATTTCTACGCCATATTAAGAAAAAGGTCCGCCTCCATGCTCACCAGGCTCCGCGACAGCACTTACGGTCTCCTGAGTGTGTTTAAAGACCGGTGGGACACCCCTATGCTGCGACACTGGGTAAAGCTCCACACCGGATAAAATTATTATTATTATGTTTTCTTTTCTTTTTATTATTAATTTATCTCCATACTAACCCTTATAATATAAGTTATGTTTTACTAATACTATGGAACCTGTTTTCTGAAAATAAATAATTTGATTTGATTTGATTTGATTTGATTTAACCCCTCAAAAAATACGAAATAAAAAAACATTGAAGATAAATAACACTTAAAAAAAATCATCGACCTCAGGTAGGACTCAAACCCACGTCCCATCGCATACCGGGCGAGTGCTTTGACCACTAAGCTACCGAGGACGTCACGTGACAAGATGAAATTCCTCAAGTGTTTTTTCTCGCTGTCAAAGCCAGCGTATTCTGATCAATGTTGTAGCTATATGTATAGCTAAGTAGTATACTACCGTCAACACCCTATAGAAATATTTTTACAAATATATGACTATTAGATAAAATCAGAAATGCTTCAACATTGTAAATTTTTTTTTTTTTTTGGCAATTCCATGCAAGGTTTTAATTGAAGATAAATAACACTTGAAAAAAAATCATCGACCTCAGGCGGGACTCGAACCCACGTCCCATCGCATACCGGGCGAGTGCTTTGACCACTAAGCTACCGAGGACGTCACGTGACAAGATGAAATTCCTCAAGTGTTTTTTCTCGCTGTCAAAGCCAGCGTATTCTGATCAATGTTCTAGCTATCTCGGGTGTAAAAAAAGGCTTAACCAAGCCGAATACCACATATTCTACGTATTATTACGATCATTTTTTTCTTTTACACTATACCTGGGAAATGACGGGTTACCGAGTTATTGACAGTCAAAGTTACAATTTTTTTTTTTCAAAGATTTTTACAAAATTGACTTCTGTTTGATAATACCAAACTTTTTTACAAAGAAACATGATACAAATTTTCAGTGCTTCTTTCATAAAAGGCCTTTAAAGGGCACAGCCGGCAATGAATCGTGCACAGTGATCTCGCGCCACCCGCTCGCCCGCCGACCGCTTACCCACACACAGGCATAGTCTGTGGCGTGCGCGCTATACATTGCGGGTTAGAAATAAGTTTTTTTTTATGATACCCAAAAATAAAAATCATTTCCAAGCAATTATTTTTATTGCATTCTACTTGGTTTTATGTATAGAATTCGTGGTTAAAGGCTTGGTTAAGCCTTTTTTACACCCTGTATGTATATCTGAGTAGTATACTACCGTCAACACCTTATAGAAATATTTTTACAAATATTTGACTATTGGTTAGTATCAGAAATGCTTAAACATTGTAAATTTTTGTTTGACGGTAGTATACTACTCAGCTATACATATAGCTAAAACATTGATCAGAATACGCTGGCTTTGACAGCGAGAAAAAACACTTGAGGAATTTCATCTTGTCACGTGACGTCCTCTGTAGCTTAGTGGTCAAAGCACTCGCCCGGTATGCGATGGGACGTGGGTTCGAGTCCCACCTGAGGTCGATGATTTTTTTTCAAGTGTTATTTATCTTCAATTAAAACCTTGCATAGAATTGCTTAAAAAAACAAAAATTTACAATGTTTAAGCAATTCTGATTTTAACCAATAGTCAAATATTTGTAAAAATATTTCTATAGGGTGTTGACGGTAGTACACTACTCAGCTATACATATAGCTACAACATTGATCAGAATACGCTGGCTTTGACAGCGAGAAAAAACACTTGAGGAATTTCATCTTGTCACGCGACGTCCTCGGTAGCTTAGTGGTCAAAGCACTCGCCCGGTATGCGATGGGACGTGGGTTCGAGTCCCACCTGAGGTCGATGATTTTTTTTCAAGTGTTATTTATCTTCAATTAAAACCTTGCATGGAATTGCTAAAAAAAACAAAAATTTACAATGTTTAAGCATTTCTGATTTTAACTAATAGTCAAATATTTGTAAAAATATTTCTATAGGGTGTTGACGGTAGTATACTACTCAGCTATACATATAGCTACTACATCGATCAGAATACGCTGGCTTTGACAGCGAGAAAAAACACTTGAGGAATTTCATCTTGTCACGTGACGTCCTCGGTAGCTTAGTGGTCAAAGCACTCGCCCGGTATGCGATGGGACGTGGGTTTGAGTCCCACCTGAGGTCGATGATTTTTTTCAAGTGTTATTTATCTCCAATTAAAACCTGGCATGGAATTGCTAAAAAAAACAAACGATGTTTAAGCATTTCTGATTTTAACCAATAGTCAAAAATTTGTAAAAATATTTCTATAGGGTGTTGACGGTAGTATACTACTCAGCTATACATATAGCTACAACATTGATCAGAATACGCTGGCTTTGACAGCGAGAAAAAACACTTGAGGAATTTCATCTTGCCACGTGACGTCCTATGTAGCTTAGTGGTCAAAGCACTCGCCCGGTATGCGATGGGACGTGGGTTTGAGTCCCACCTGAGGTCGATGATTTTTTTCAAGTGTTATTTATCTCCAATTAAAACCTGGCATGGAATTGCTAAAAAAAACAAACGATGTTTAAGCATTTCTGATTTTAACCAATAGTCAAAAATTTGTAAAAATATTTCTATAGGGTGTTGACGGTAGTGTACTACTCAGCTATACATATAGCTACAACATTGATCAGAATACGCTGGCTTTGACAGCGAGAAAAAACACTTGAGGAATTTCATCTTGTCACGTGACGTCCTCGGTAGCTTAGTGGTCAAAGCACTCGCCCGGTATGCGATGGGACGTGGGTTCGAGTCCCACCTGAGGTCGATGATTTTTTTCAAGTGTTATTTATCTTCAATTAAAACCTTGCATGGAATTGCTAAAAAAAACAAAAAATGACAATGTTTAAGCATTTCCGATTTTAACCAATAGTCAAATATTTGTGCAAATATTTCTATAGGGTGTTGACGGTAGTATACTACTCAGCTATACATATAGCTACACCATTGATCAGAATACGCTGGCTTTGACAGCGAGAAAAAACACTTGAGGAATTTCATCTTGTCACGTGACGTCCTCGGTAGCTTAGTGGTCAAAGCACTCGCCCGGTATGCGATGGAACGTGGGTTCGAGTCCCACCTGAGGTCGATGATTTTTTTTCAAGTGTTATTTATCTTCAATTAAAACCTTGCATAGAATTGCTAAAAAAAACAAAAATTTACAATGTTTAAGCATTTCTGATTTTAACTAATAGTCAAATATTTGTAAAAATATTTCTATAGGGTGTTGACGGTAGTATACTACTCAGCTATACATATAGCTACAACATTGATCAGAATACGCTGGCTTCGACAGCGAGAAAAAACACTTGAGGAATTTCATCTTGCCACGTGACGTCCTCGGTAGCTTAGGGGGCAAAGCACTCGCCCGGTATGCGATGGGACGTAGGTTCGAGTCCCACCTGAGGTCGATGATTTTTTTCAAGTGTTATTTAATTAAAATGATCTTCAATTAAAACCTTGCATGGAATTGCTAAAAAAAACAAAAAATGACAATGTTTAAGCATTTCTGATTTTAACCAATAGTCAAATATTTGTGCAAATATTTCTATAGGGTGTTGACGGTAGTATACTACTCAGCTATACATATAGCTACACCATTGATCAGAATACGCTGGCTTTGACAGCGAGAAAAAACACTTGAGGAATTTCATCTTGACACGTGACGTCCTCGGTAGCTTAGTGGTCAAAGCACTCGCCCGGTATGCGATGGGACGTGGGTTCGAGTCCCACCTGAGGTCGATAATTTTTTTTTTAAAGTGTTATTTATCTTCAATTAAAACCTTGCATGGAATTGCTAAAAAAAACAAAAATTTACAATGTTTAAGCATTTCTGATTTTAACCAATAGTCAAATATTTGTAAAAATATTTCTATAGGGTGTTGACGGTAGTATACTACTCAGCTATACATATAGCTACACCATTGATCAGAATACGCTGGCTTTGACAGCGAGAAAAAACACTTGAGGAATTTCATCTTGTCACGTGACGTCCTCGGTAGCTTAGTGGTCAAAGCACTCGCCCGGTATGCGATGGGACGTGGGTTCGAGTCCCACCTGAGGTCGATGATTTTTTTCAAGTGTTATTTATCTTTAATTAAAACATTGCATGGAATTGCTAAAAAAAAACAAAAAATGACAATGTTTAAGCATTTCCGATTTTAACCAATAGTCAAATATTTGTACAAATATTTCCATAGGATGTTGACGGTAGTATACTACTCAGCTTTACATATAGCTACAACATTGATCAGAATACGCTGGCTTTGACAGCGAGAAAAAACACTTGAGGAATTTCATCTTGTCACGTGACGTCCTCGGTAGCTTAGTGGTCAAAGCACTCGCCCGGTATGCGATGGGACGTGGGTTCGAGTCCCACCTGAGGTCGATGATTTTTTTCAAGTGTTATTTATCTTCCGATAAAACCTTGCATGGAATTGCTAAAAAAACAAAAATTTACAATGTTTAAGCGTATCTGATTTTAGCCAATAGTCAAATATTTGTAAAAATATTTCTATAGGGTGTTGACGGTAGTATACTACTCAGCTGTACATATAACTACAACATTGATCAGAATACGCTGGCTTTGACAGCGAGAAAAAACACTTGAGGAATTTCATCTTGTCACGTGACGTCCTCGGTAGCTTAGTGGTCAAAGCACTCGCCCAATATGCGATGGAACGTGGGTTCGAGTCCCACCTGAGGTCGATGATTTTTTTTCAAGTGTTATTTATCTTCAATTAAAACCTTGCATAGAATTGCTAAAAAAAACAAAAATTTACAATGTTTAAGCATTTCTGATTTTAACTAATAGTCAAATATTTGTAAAAATATTTCTATAGGGTGTTGACGGTAGTATACTACTCAGCTATACATATAGCTACAACATTGATCAGAATACGCTGGCTTTGACAGCGAGAAAAAACACTTGAGGAATTTCATCTTGTCACGTGACGACCTCGGTAGCTTAGTGGTCAAAGCACTCGCCCGGTATGCGATGGGACGTGAGTGCGAGTCCCACCTGAGGTCGATGATTTTTTTCAAGTGTTATTTATCTTTAATTAAAACCTTGCATGGAATTGCTAAAAAAAAAAAAAATTACAATGTTTAAGCATTTCCGATTTTAACCAATAGTCAAATATTTGTACAAATATTTCTATAGGATGTTGACGGTAGTATACTACTCAGCTATACATATAGCTACAACATTGATCAGAATACGCTGGCTTTGACAGCGAGAAAAAACACTTGAGGAATTTCATCTTGTCACGTGACGTCCTCGGTAGCTTAGTGGTCAAAGCACTCGCCCGGTATGCGATGGGACGTGGGTTCGAGTCCCACCTGAGGTCGATGATTTTTTAAAGTGTTATTTATCTTCCGATAAAACCTTGCATGGAATTGCTAAAAAAAACAAAAATTTGCAATGTTTAAGCGTTTCTGATTTTAGCCAATAGTCAAATATTTGTAAAAAATATTTCTATAGGGTGTTGACGGTAGTATACTACTCAGCTATACATTTAGCTACAACATTGATCAGAATACGCTGGCTTCGACAGCGAGAAAAAACACTTGAGGAATTTCATCTTGTCACGTGACGTCCTCGGTAGCTTAGTGGTCAAAGCACTCGCCCGGTATGCGATGGGACGTGGGTTCGAGTCCCACCTGAGGTCGATGATTTTTTTCAAGTGTTATTTATCTTTAATTAAAACCTTGCATAGAATTGCTAAAAAAAAACAAAAATTTACAATGTTTAAGCATTTCTGATTTTAACTAATAGTCAAATATTTGCAAAAATATTTCTATAGGGTGTTGACGGTAGTATACTACTCAGCTATACATATAGCTACAACATTGATCAGAATACGCTGGCTTCGACAGCGAGAAAAAACACTTGAGGAATATCATCTTGCCACGTGACGTCCTCGGTAGCTTAGTGGTCAAAGCACTCGCCCGGTATGCGATGGGACGTGGGTTCGAGTCCCACCTGAGGTCGATGATTTTTTAAAGTGTTATTTATCTTCCGATAAAACTTTGCATGGAATTGCTAAAAAAAACAAAAATTTACAATGTTTAAGCGTTTCTGATTTTAGCCAAAAGTCAAATATTTGTAAAAAATATTTCTATAGGGTGTTGACGGTAGTATACTACTCAGCTGTACATATAACTACAACATTGATCAGAATACGCTGGCTTTGACAGCGAGAAAAAACACTTGAGGAACTTCATCTTGTCACGTGACGTCCTCGGTAGCTTAGTGGTCAAAGCACTCGCCCGGTATGCGATGGAACGTGGGTTCGAGTCCCACCTGAGGTCGATGATTTTTTTAAAGTGTTATTTATCTTCCGATAAAACCTTGCATGGAATTGCTAAAAAAAACAAAAATTTACAATGTTTAAGCGTTTCTGATTTTAGCCAATAGTCAAATATTTGTAAAAAATATTTCTATAGGGTGTTGACGGTAGTATACTACTCAGCTATACATATAGCTACAACATTGATCAGAATACGCTGGCTTTGACAGCGAGAAAAAACACTTGAGGAATTTCATCTTGTCACGTGACGTCCTCGGTAGCTTAGTGGTCAAAGCACTCGCCCGGTATGCGATGGAACGTGGGTTCGAGTCCCACCTGAGGTCGATGATTTTTTTTCAAGTGTTATTTATCTTCAATTAAAACCTTGCATAGAATTGCTAAAAAAAACAAAAATTTACAATGTTTAAGCATTTCTGATTTTAACTAATAGTCAAATATTTGTAAAAATATTTCTATAGGGTGTTGACGGTAGTATACTACTCAGCTATACATATAGCTACAACATTGATCAGAATACGCTGGCTTCGACAGCGAGAAAAAACACTTGAGGAATATCATCTTGCCACGTGACGTCCTCGGTAGCTTAGTGGTCAAAGCACTCGCCCGCTATGCGATGGGACGTGGGTTCGAGTCCCACCTGAGGTCGACGATTTTTTTCAAGTGTTATTTATCTTCAATTAAAACCTTGCATGGAATTGCTAAAAAAAACAAAAATTTAAAAAAACATTATACAAATTTCGTCTTGTTTTGAATCACAATCTTAATAGGGAATAGAAACAAGCATATAGCGGCAATGTTTGTCCCTCCCTCCCTGCGCGAGAGAGACATAAGTTGAATTTTATATTTTTTTTAAATCATAATCATCATGGTGTTTTGGTGGAACGGGTATCAATGTCAGTGGCAAACACCACACGCACCTCCGGTTTGCCGATAACATAGTCATCATAGCGGAATCGCTGGAAGATTTGCAAAAAATGCTGCATAGTCTCAACGCTGCCTCGCGACGTGTGGGCCTATGGATGAACTTGGACAAGACTAAAATTATGTTTAATGATCTTGCCATCCCCGGATGCTAGGCGCTCGAGGTTATCATGGAAAATGCCTACCTCGGGCAAGTGCTGCAGTTAGGTAGAGACAACTTCGAGCGGGAAATCGCTAGGAGAGTGTAGCTTGGCTGGGCACATCTGCGTCACATGTTCTCCTTGCCACTGCCACAATGCCTGGAGAGCATCGATCACTGCGTCCTACCAGTGATGACTCACAAAACGTGGAACAAGACGACAGTAAAGCTCCATGTCACTCAGCGAGCGAGCGAGAAAGGAAGGTCGATGCTTGAGATTTCGTTAAGGGATAAAATCTGAAACGAGATCATCAGGCAGTAGACTAAAGTAACGGACATAGCCTAAAATATAGGAAGCTTAAATGGCAGTGAGCTGGCCACATTTCTCGCAGAACCCATGAAAGGTGAAGAAAAGAGGTTCTCGGGTGGACACCACCCGACGAGTGGACGCCCCCTAGCTCGATGAAGCGACGACTTTAGGAAGATGGCTCTAAGTGGATGGATGGAAAAATCGGGAGATCGTGCTCTTTGGCGCTCTTTTGAGGAGGTTTACGTCTAGCAGTGGACTGCAATAGGCTGAGATGATGATGATGGTGGTGGTATGGTTTATTAACACCTTATATACTTACATAAAACCTCATTTTGCGGCAACCATTTTCTTATGACAACATTATCAGGCTTATTATCCAGTCGAACATCTTCCCATTTCCATAATACAGTCATTTTCAGTCGTTTGAACACGTTTAGGAAGGCTTTCTTTTTCTCGTCAGGCAACATTGAGCTCTGGATATTGGATCCGAAAGTCATGTACACTACACCATTGGTCGCTTCGTCCAAAATTTTCTGAAGATCCTGCAAACATCAAAACTTATTTATTAACAAATAACTATTGTTTACATGGCTAAGACCGCGTCGAATACGGATAGCAAACAATATTATTGTTTCCATAAAAACTTTTTCAATGGCACCATATGACCTTTGACTAGTGCCAGCTTTATATACTTCTGTATCGCAATTCACATCCCCTGATTCCGGACCCTATACCACTCGGAAGGTTGAGTATTAAGTGGTCAACAAATTTAGAAAAAAAAACAACTTTTAAAAAACCAGCCAAGTGCGAGTCGGACTCGCGCACGAAGGGTTTCGTATCATTATCTATAACGTTTTTTGTATGAGAGCCTCCTTAAATATTTATTTATTGTATTCTGTTTTTTAGTATTTGTTGTTATAGCGGTAACAGAAATACATCATCTGTGAAAATTTTAACTTTCTAACTATCACGGTTTATGAGATACAGCCTGGTGACAGACGGACAGACAGACAGACGGCCAGCGGAGCCTTAGTAATAGGGTCCCGTTTTACCCTTTGGGTACGGAACCTTAAAAAGGATCCCGTTTATTTTTACTTTATGCTAATAGTGCTTTTTATGATCTTTTAAGGAAAATTATACCGGTTAAAATGGATCAGTTAGTTTAAGACAAATAGTGGTTCAATGTATTAGAAAATGCCTTCCCTAATAAAAACTCCTTAGAAGAAAACATTAAAAGTGACTGAGATGAAGTAATAATCGTAAAAACTTCTTCTGAAATATAGTGTGGTAACGATGGGCAACTACTAAATCCTACGCTGCGTGTGGCACGAGACGTATTTGGCTAGTTTTTTTTTTACCATTATGTCATTATATAACGGCAATTACTAAACTCACCTGAGGAAGCTTTGGCACTCTTGGAGATAAATGAACTCCTCCAATTTCAACAATATTAGGGAGGTAAGCAGTCGGTGGGTCAAAACTAAAGTGACTGTTGATCAAAAACAACGAAACATTCGTCTGTATTTCATACAGACTTGGCACTGGTTCTTTTAAATTTGGCACATATTTAGCTGCCAGTTTATCCATTTTTTGTAAATACCAAAATCTCCACCAAATATATTCGTAAATGGTGAAGTATAAATTCCTCAGTCGTCCAAAGAAACTTCCTGGTTCTGGTACTACTAAAAACTCTGACACAACTGTGGCTAGTTGCAATGGATTTCTTGTAGCAATATTATGACGCATACAATTTCCATATGAGGTAACCAACACCAAAGGTGCTTCGTATTTGTGAGCAAGAACATACATTGCTTCTTGGAAAAACTGCTCACTGATGACTACATCAAACTTGTGATCAGCTGATAAAAACTCTCTCACTTGCGTCGAATTAAGTACTACTTCTGTTAGGGTTAGACCACCATTCCAGAGGAATCGGTTATGTCTCTCTTCAGCTGATAGATCCACTGAAGTAAAGTGACTTGGTCTTTTGCCACCTGAAAAATCGAACAGTACAAATATATTTTTTATAATTATGTCATATTAAAACCTCTCTATGAGACTTTGAAATTATTTATGTTACTATACTATGAAAGCGTGCAAGAATGAAATGTTTTTGCAATAAGCAGCATAGTTTTAATTACCAAGTTTTACTATGTCAATTAACGTACCACCAATATTGCTACTTCTTCTAATTAAGTAGATAAGAAATGTATTATTTACATAAACTAAAGTTTAAACGTTTGAAGACATGCAACTAAATAAATTAGAAAGAATACGATGAATAGACAATAGGTTTATAGGATAGCAGCCTAGTTGTCCAGCCCATTTTGTAGGGCACCGAGTAAATATTTGAGAATGACTATTTATGTGAATAATGATACGTTGTCCATTTTCTGCTTTGTAACTATTTCTTATTTGAATTAAGTATATTTAATTACTGTTAAGATAAGTTTTATGCAAATTATGATCATTTGGTACTGCATGTAACGTGTTATTATCATAATAGGTAATATTATAGTACTATTAACATTCATTTGTATATTCTTATGCCTAACCACAGATTACTGGATTTCTTAATGACTAGCGCAATCGATTTATCAATTATAGGTCAATTAATATTGTCACGCATCGGCCATTCTTGTTTGGCACGTGTAATTAGTATTTAGTATAGTTACTATAAATGTTTATGACTATCAATGTGTTATTAAATTCATATTACAATATTTGTAAACTAAAAACTAATTCCGTTATTTCATTAGTTTTGAATCATATCTGCAACCTTAGCAATAACTGTCGTGATATCTAACTAAATTAGTCCTAAACTAATCAACTCTGAACAGTAGGTGAGCAGTGCTGTTTATAACATCAATCTCAATACAGAAAAAAAAGAAGTCAAAAGTAAGTAAAACTGTAATTTTCTATCTATAGGCCCTGAATTTAAATCACGTTTTAATCTACTGATTCAAAAAGTGTATAATATGTTTGTTACTCCAGCTAGTTACGATCTTTGTTTATTACTCTGGCTAGCAAAATCTTTATTATTTTGCTTGAATGCAGTACAAGTTTTAACATTTTGGTAAAGTTCCCTATAAATATTCAGTAATTAAAAAAAAAAAAATTCTAAATACTTATTCAAACTAGAGACTCACATTTAGACAAATTAATATGCTAACTAATCATGTTTACGTCTGATCCAGGGGCGTGCGGTGTATATAAGCAATTATGCAGTGCCTCTGGTAAGTGAAATGGGATAGGCAATAGGTCTTACAAATGTGTACAATTGATGAAAAACCGCTGATGTACATCAATAAAACGCTGAAGTAAATATTTTCTACTGCCTATAAAACCTATGCTGGTCACTGGTTTAAAAGTAATTTTCTTAAAATATGTTAGCACAGAAGCTTTGGCTTTGCTCAAATTGCACCGAGTAACGTATCAATGGTCATACAAAATAAAATGTAGTCTATGACCACCAAATAAATACCAAATTGTTAAATTCACATGAGAATTTCATTTAGAGGAAGATAAATAATTACTGCAGTTATTTCCAACACATTGTGTCGCTAAAATGTCTTATAACATAAAACCACAGAGTATTTAATTATACTACGTAAAAATAAAACGAACTACATGACAGAGGTGAGTCAATAAAATATTCGTATCTACTAGCACTGAGAAAGTATTCTACAGGTAAACTCTTTTTAACGTAGAGATTTTTTAATTTGATTTACCAAGAAATGTTTTACTTACCCATGGCATCCCAAATTTTTTCGTCAACTAAAACTTGATGATAGTTGGGAGGCGGGTCGGCTTCTTTGAATACTGTTATGACGGTGACGTTGTGACCTCTCCGAGCCAACTCCAAACCAATAGGTTTCAGCATTATGTACTGAGATTTTCCTATATATGCCATCAGATATAGAATATTCGCTGACTGGCAACATATTATTATATTTAAAATTAAACACAACCTTAACACGTCCCGATACATTATTTAAACACTAAGCACTGTCACAATCTCATATTATCTTCTAATAATGTAAACCAGTTATACGAGACAGTACAGCGCGGTGCGAGACATAAGGCGGAAAAAGGCAATATTTTTTTTTTTTCGTAGCACTAGGTATTAATGAGTTTCGTAATTATGATAACCTAAAGCGTGACCTTTGATGAAAAGATCTCATTCCAGTTGAGCGTGGTTATACCTTAATTATATTTTATGCGAAAAGTATCCCGAGACATCTGGCGAATTCAATAAAAAATTTGCTGTTTCTTGCATTTAAGAAGAGCTGATTTTATTTTGTTAGCTTACCAGCCTTTAATCAGCCTAAGTATTTTTATATCAGTTACTACACTAGTAGGGTAGGTCTGTGCAACTACCTGATTGAGGCCTATCCTAAAGTTGAGGGTCAGCTGTTAAGCGTAGTAGAACCTACTGAGGCGTTACGCGTTCGAGAAGCGGACCTGCGTGAAGCAGTTGTATGCCACTGGCTGGTTTATATGTGCCAATCTGGTAAAGAAATGAATTCACGGTGCATAAAGATTTAAATATGTAATAAAAATTCATCTGCCAATGCAATACCTATGAGCATGATAGATAATTTGAAGTTAATCTCGGTTCTATCAAATAAAACATTTTAAGGTTAAGCTACATTTGCGAGACTATCTCAACATGACACTTCGTTACATACTAGGGCTGCCTCATTTTGGCTTACTGTCCAGTCTACGGTGTAGACTGTAGGTAGGTGGACAGAAGACCTGGTAAAGGTTGCAGGAAGCTGTATTCCGTTGTTGGTCAGTTGAAATCTGGAAGTCACTGAGGGAGGCTTAGATGTATTCAGCAGTAGACATCCTGTGGCTGAAATGATGATGATGACTGTAGACTACTTATCTGAAATACTTTATTTTAAACACATTAATTAAAGCTATTTAAGAAACCTGGCTCCTCAGTTTTGTTGTACTTAGCCCGTGCTCTGGCTTTTTTATTGTAAAGAAACATAGTCAATATGGCAAAAGCACATTATTGACCTCATATATGAGGTCGAATATATATTTATATTTAGACAACCAAAATACAACAATGTTCTTTTATCTTGGATCCCTAACCAAAAATTTGCGAACTTACTCGCAGTCAGTAGTAGTCATTGGCCTTTTAAAATTATCTAAAACTTACGAAGAGTTCAATGACAAGCGATACGGTACTGATACAAATCCACAATACGTACCTACATGATGATTGGATATCAACGCCAGATAATTATAATTTTAATTATATTTATAAAAAAATGGAATACAAATCTTTAAAAATCTCTTTCACTAAACTAAATAACTACTTCGGTATAATAAGTACCAAACTATACTTATACCTCGGGATAATAATCACTTTCAATGATTATTTTAAAAAAGAATCTGCCTCAGTCATTGTAAATCAATTAACAGTTCAGATTTTATATTTCCTGTTATGCGATCACCTTTACATAAATATAAAATAAAAATATATTGCAGGACGACGTTGGATGTAGGCCGCTTCCAACCGGCCGATCTGGAAGTCACTGGGGGAACCCTATGTTCAGCAGTCCGTCAGACGTCATCTGGCTCAAATGATGATGACGATGATTATCACCTTTACTTTATGATTTAAGCAACCTAATCAACAGTGGCAACAGTTCGCACTACAAAAGAAGCCACACACTAGGCCATTCAAGCAACTTAGCCGCGCGGGTTAATCGCGCTGCTTAGCCGCGTTTCTGTAGTCTAGACAAAATTGAGAGCCGCGCAACTTAAGGCGCAACTTAATCATGTAATGTGGTTCTACAACTCAAAATGTTTTCATGCACTTTTTCTTTTAAGCGGTGTGTTTTGGCAATAATAAAGGGTAGCAACCAGATGTTGTAATTTGAGTTTTGGACCTCTTATTGATGCATCTACATGTTTTTTGTATGCTCGCTCAGTCATATTTTTAAGTCGCTGGTTGAATATACTCGCTCAAAAAGAAAGCAGTTTCTTAGTAGGAAATTGAAATTTAATTTCTCCTACTACTTTAGAATTCTGATATTGCTACTTATTTAGTCTCCTGATATCAATATTTATGGCAACACAGGGCGACTAGGTAAGACTATAAAATCGCTGTAACATGTTCTACCCATTAAAATATTCCAATACCAAAATCAGAAAAACAAAACACTATAAATTAGTGTTTTTGTATGGCCGTATCCGTTTTATGGCCGTGCCTTGACGAAAATAAATAGTCCTATTAATTAATAAAAGTTATATACACTTTAATGGCTAAACATCTTTAAAGTAATTCTCTAGTTTATCCTGTCACCCTGTTATAAATAAAATCAAATTATAGTGCGTATTAACACATTATATTTAATTGATACATTCGTTATAATTTTATAAAATATTAATATCGTACTTAAATATCATAATAGTCTTACCTATTTATAATATCGAGGTTTAAAAAAACATTTTTAATATAAGTACATACAACAACAATTAATTTTAATTTATTACACTGGACGGATTTAGGCCAATATTATTAGAATTAAATTAGTAAAGCTATGACTTTTTACAAAATAACAAAAAGCAGCTTACTTACATCAAATAAACGAATGTTAATATACATTGTTATTTGAAGTTAGACAACTTATCCCTAAAGCATACGACTCAGTCTGCATTATGACTCCTTCATTCGTATAATTACTTAATAGAAAAATATGGCATAAGGCGTTTTATAAGTCAATGTTATTAATTTCAAATATCTAGTAATCTCGAATCTTCTCCATCACTTTATAGTTACTACTTCTCCGTTCTGTATATAACGGGGCCGTACCATTCTTGGTTACGTACGCTAAAGGTGACGATCGTATTCCGTTATCAATGTATTTTACATTCGACAGGGGATCCCCT
The DNA here is from genome assembly GCA_950371115.1 of Anania fuscalis. Taxonomy (NCBI): domain Eukaryota; kingdom Metazoa; phylum Arthropoda; class Insecta; order Lepidoptera; family Crambidae; genus Anania; species Anania fuscalis. The sequence goes on along the minus strand of OX493335.1, from coordinate 10,123,848 downwards.
TTATACCCTCTGCTTTTGGTTACAGAATTTACTTCTCTCGATTCGATTATTTCTTTCGAACGACCATCTTTTGAAGGTACAACTTTTTTGCTGACCGTCTCCACTGTGTCCGTGACACTAGGCCGCTCTGCGTCACCCGACCGCGTTTGGTACCTGTACGTCTCGGAATAGTTATCGCTACTATTGCTGCCTCTGCGAATCGCAGGCGACTTCAACCTCGTCTCTAATCGGGACACAAACGGACTAGTTTCTCTGTTTAATGAATCTGTTTTATATAAAGGTATCTTACGCTCCTCCGAAATACGCTCTTTGTAATGTGGTGATGGTGTGCCATATCGCGATGACAATCTACTGCCGTCAGATTCATCGTCTGCGTGTAAAGTTTGATATAATTCCGGAGCCCGTTCCCGTAGTCCTTTAAGGAATATTTTCTTCTTGTCGGCATCCTCGTGGGACTTGTATCCGTTTGTATGGCCGTTCGTCAAGGGTGTTGTCTTGCCGTATCTCGCTCCGAAGAGCCCGTCGCGTCTCCTTTCTGTCTCGCGGGACACTGCATCAGCGAGGTCTCGCTGACTTCTATTAATTATAGACACAATTCCAGGGCTTTTCAGTTGCTCCGGAGTTTCGTCAAGACGGCTTAAGTGAGGGTTAGATTTATACATGGTCGAGTAGTTCCTGTTCATACCTGAGATATAACGTGGATGTGTGTCTTGTTCGGGTGCTCCCATAGCAAAACTTTTACTCCGATTGAGAGCCTTGTACGTCCGCGCCGGCTTGGCAGGTCCGGGCGGGTATCCGTTTATTTTGCCGTCGGGGGCTGAGGATACGTTGTTGGAGATGTTGACGGCGCTACTAGACCGCTTGTTGGGTGTGAGTCTGTGCCAGTATTTGTTGGAACTGGGCTTCTCGGTGGTTTTTTCTTTGCGCTCGTGCAATTTCCGCGGCAAGGTCTGAGCGCTGCGTGCGTAGTCCTCCTCAGGTTCGCAGTTCGGGGTCAATCGGCTTGTAGAGTGACTGAACCGACCCAATGTGCTCGAAAACTGGCCCCTGGAACATCAAAATATATAACTTATTTTGCGCTTGTAATCACGTTGCTGCGGGGTCGTTATGGCTTAATAACCTGAACCCACGTACGCTCATTGTTCTCTATTGCTGTATCATAAAAACTTGTAATCTCGTCTTTTAGTAATTGGATTCAATGGTGAATCTCGTCCCACACATCTAACGACTTGGCTTTGTTTACGCGTATTATTAAATACTGGTATACATCTATAACTCTGATCTATAACAATTTAAAATGTCACGACGTGGTCTTCTTTTTGTCTAACCTTATTTATTTATTATTATAAAAACACTTGAAACGTGGGTGTGCAGTAATTAGACAGCAAACGAACAAGATCAAGTGGAAATACAAAGACAAACTGCGTTTTAATCTGCGTAGATAATTGTATCGAACTAATTTGCATGAGCCGACTGCCACCTAAGTATACACCTGTCGTGTTATGAACATTTCCTTGCGGTGAGTCACAGCGACTTCAGTGACAACAAATGCTATAGTTCTTATAAAAGAGTCATCTGAGTCAGCGTTGGACTAAATAAGGGCTTCTTTGTAAGACATACTTTATTTACCCCGATAAGGCGACGCCATGGACGGCCAGTGTTGCAAAAGGAAAGATATGCCGGAAGGTTGTCGCTTGATTGATGTGACAGATTGTGCGGTTTTGATTGGCATTCAGTTTAACGATTGATATTTTTCTGAACTAGGTATGTAGCTACTGTTTAGAGTCAATTCTTAATTTTCTTATTGAATAATTTATTGAGAAACGATTGTCTACGATTTAAACTTTTAGCCTTACCATGTATTTAGGTATTATTGCAACTAAAACATTTTGAAACTTAAAACATTATCATTAACAATTTACATAGAATCAGCTTTTTAAAGTTATTGATTATGTAAAGAAAGAAGAAGAATAAAAAACCAACTAGAACTAATAAATAAGATCAGTGTAACTAGAAATCGGCTCTGATTTTGTCTATACTTATATAAGTTAGAGCATTATTTTTCAAAATAAACGTAAAATCATTAATTCAGCATACAAAAAGTTATTTTATAATAGCACAATATCTATATTTATATTGAGCCCTAGAATATTACCATAAGCTTATGATAATATTGGAACATGAAACATTAATTAAATTTTATGCCTCTAGCCTAGTGTAGGCGGGGAATGGCTACGTTGTACGACAAGATTCTATTTAAGGTCCATTCGGATTTTAATCTCAATTCTAATATTGATTAACAATTTGTACAACTTTACTTTTGATGTAGTGCTAATGGTGTCTTTGTTTTTTGGAAATACATACTAATAAATATAGTTAACCTTTTAGAGTTATTAGTGTAGGTGGTAATATTATGGGTACAATGTGTACAACTTACCGGTCACGGTGGTCGCGGGCGTCGGCAGCGGCTGCACGTCTCGGACTGCCCTCGTACTTGTGCTCGCGGCCATAGATGCTGGGAGCGAACGGGTCCTCCCCGAGGTAGTAGCGATGTGGGGGCGCCACGGGCGGCGCCAGCTCCCCGCCGTACTGCTTATACGTCCGCGAGGAGTGTTCCGGCGACGGAGTCCGCGAATTCCGCCAGCGGGCGCGCCTCTCCGCCGAAGCAGACCGGATCTTCCCCACCAGCTTTCTGATCGAATTCCCGATAGCCAAACCCACCGACTTCCTAGCTGGGGAGGGACGCCGACCGCTATCAGCGAAACGAGTTTTCTGATTTTGTTTACGCTCGTCGCGATCCCGTCGGCGAGGTGGGGTGCGGTCTCTATCAGAACTACCGCGGCGCTCTCTCGGCGGGGAGTAATCGGGCGGCGGCTCTGTTGCTCCTTCTTCCCTACTGTCACGCGAGCGGCCCGAATTTTCGTTCCGGGACGAGCTCCTGTAGCCACTGTCGTACCGATGCTCCTCCGACAATCGCTGCTTCGAATGACGTTTTCGCTCAGGTGCGACCGGTCGGTAGTCGTCCTCGACTGACGGTTCGCGGAAGGACCGGTCTACTTCTAATGGACGGAATGGAGAACCACGTGGTGGGCTGTGCATTGTTGACGAGGATACGTAGGCGGAGTCGTCGCGCGAGGGCGGATGACGGCGGCCGATAGGCGATGACCTTCCTTGAGGCGATTCGCGCTTCCCGTATACGTGTCTAGGGGAGGAGCCATTTAGCCGGTCGTCGCTTGCATATGGTGAACGTACTGTCGGGGGCGAAGGCGACGAGCTTCGTGGTTCCGGCATCCTGGGCTTGCTTGCACGTCTTTGTGACCAGTCGGCCACTCCTTTGAAGTATCCACCTGTCCTATTCACAGGTGCTGGCACACGCTCGTCTGAGGGTGTCGACGACTTTGTTTTTCTTAGAACACGGTCTCCATAAACAGGCGGCGGTGGAACTGAGGACGATGTTTTCCCGTAGTAGCCCTCGTCGTTTGCAGTTTTGTTTTTGACATAGAACGTGGGTTCTGGTCGCCTTCCAATTTCTTCAGCTATGGAATCGTGTGATGATCGGGAGTCACTTCCGAAGTGACTTTCGAGCCACTTAGACGTTTCTTTCTTGCGAGTTTCCTCTTCGATGTCGAAGTCGAGGGGGCGTTTCGTGTAGTCCTTGTCGTGATCTGGAAGAAAAGCGCGCGTTAAAATTTCGGTGGATGTGGAAGTGCGACAGACACGGGCGCCTGCGCCGCGCCTTACGATTGAGTGCGCGACACCATCCTCGCGCGCGCACATGCTATGGCGTAACCGTTCAGTCAATAAGTTTGCCAAACCACTGAAGGTCAATGCGGTGCAAACACTCGAGACATCTTTACTTAACCGCGGTGAGACAGTAGCGGGGCAAAATATTCACTGAATAATAATTTCTAGGTCACTATTGCTTTACAATGTGGTTTGATTATGTAATTGTTGAAATAATAGTTGTATGATCACAGAACAAGTAAGACTCGCTAAGCTCCGCAACTGTATGATAATTGATACATGATTGAGTTGATTGGTGATCCCTGATGACCATTGATTAGGTAATAATATTTTTGCCTTTACTACATTTTATGAAATGTATAATGTACACATTATGATGTGTTTGCCTATTTAGATTTAACTTATCCGTCTGGTAAATTTTTAAATGAATTCTGGTAAATGTTGAAATCGAGAGATGAGCACATGAAATCACATGTGCAATAAAACAAGACGGACAACTCGAGAAAGTTACGTCAGCAATAGTGGGACCTGGCCATCGATGCAATAATTAAACGGCGCACCCTGTAAGATGACTTTCGTAAACTCATTCATCTCATTAAGTGAAATCATTAAGTAGAAAAAACTACTTATAAGTATGTAAAAATTTGCAAGGCTGAAAAGATCAATACTTAAATAATAGTTAGAAATCCAAATCCATGATCATGTTTCGTTTCCAGCTACTAAAAAAGATTAAAATATATTTCTGTCATCGTAGCAGGCAATCGTAATGGGAATGGTTATATCATGGTTATTACTTTTGAACATTACCTGATACTAATTCAAGTTTTGAATACGATCTAATTAACAAGCTGTCGCTTGAGATTCATAATTTAATTCAATTGATCCTGCTACCATTTTCTTTAGTAAAATGATCGATATTGTTTGATATTAACACATAAATAAACTATTTCACGCTTTATGTATGGTTGCTTAAAATTCAGCAGTTAAGTTTATGGTTGTCCGTCGTGCTTTAATTTTCTCAATTTAACAAAAGAAAACCTTCAAATTATGGTTCTGGTTATACAAATCAGAATGTAAATAGAGGTGGATTCCGACACACGTCGTGCTAAAGGCGACCTCTCGCTTTGCGTAGGCCCAATGACTACCCATAATCGGCTAAGATGGACATTTCTATGTTTATACTGGCCACTTTAAAAACATCTTCGCGGCAACTTTGTTTACAAAAAACAATTGAATGTTGTAGGCCTGTAGGTTGTCTTGGCAAGTGAAATTCGGGACAGAATTCAAATTATGGACAATCGCAGTAATGTTTTACTAGATGTACATTTTATTACATTACGTACTTTGAAATAATTTTTATGCTAGTGGTTGGTAAGTTAATTGAAATTCAGTTAAAATGTAACTGAATAACAACTACATTTCCTGGTTCAAACCGATTTCAGGTCGCCGGTTTAGTCTGGAAAAGATTTGACGTTATTTCAACTACTCGTTGTTATTTTAGTAATAATAAAAAAAATATAGCCTATGCAACGCATCTTCTATTTTGAACTATTTAGTTAGTTTTATAGTTTATTTATGGTGTTTTACTGTTTTCATGTACATTAAATGAAGAAAAAAAACGAAGTTATTCAAAATTAAACTTATTTTAATAGCAAATAGATACTTTTGGCATAGTACTTAACAATGGATAATGGATAAACGGATAGACATGTCTGTGCTGCCAATTGATTAGCCCTAGCCAATAGGTATGCGAATTAATTGCAAGTAGTTACTAGTTTCCTTATAAGTCATCTCGTTTAGCGCCGTGGGCAGTATAGGTATGTATATATACACCTGTGCAATGTGTCTGTCCGTGGCTAATAGGCGACATAATTGTACAAATTTGTTCGATTGGTCGGTAAGCATTTAATTCTAATCTTGAAGGACTTAGGTCCTAGGATAACCGAACATAGTGTCTGTCCCACAAAACTAAAGCTACCAATATCGGGCTAGAAACAAGAATTAGGTATCTTTAGATGAACTGCAAGTCTTTGTATCTTATAGGATAGTTATTAACGCTAAACAAAGACTAAACTAAACTATATATAGTTTAGGACCATATTGCACTAATCCAGTATATTTCTAGTTTTTATGGAATGGCTTTCGATATAATATTGGTCTATATTGGATAATTGGTCTTAAAAGTAAGCTGTTGTGAGTATGTTAGCAGCTGATAACGAAGTCTCGAGGAAGTACACGATTTCATTTCCTCACACAAAGGATTAGATTGCCATTCAGCGAGGACACGCTGCCAGTATCCTCGTTTCCTAGCCTCACTGCTGCATTTATTTTAAAGTAGTCTGTATTGAGTTAAGGTTAAGTTAGTATATTAATAATTGTATTTATTTATTACAATACTTTTACATAAGACATATTCCCAGACTAGCTAGAGAAACTGTGTTTCAGTGCTAAAAAAGTTTTGAATTTTTATTGTTTTATTCTCGGTTGTACGAGTAATATCCAGTAGATTGAGATTGCGATGATGAGGGCCTATAGTGGCAAGGTTTAGTCAGTTATCATTATTAATACCTACATTCCCTATGTTTAACTTCGTACTTAGTTGAGATGGATGCGAAAGGGCTCGATACGATTCTGAGCAGCCCTTCTTAAACGTTTCCAGAAGGTCAATAAAAAGTTGTGTTAGTTAAATAAAGTAACTTAAAAATCCAGAATGTAACATCATTTCTGTAAAACCCGAATTGTTCTTTTACAGATTTACAGACTTAATTTCGAAATAAAAGTGAAGTGCAAATTGTTACCTTTTATATAATTTTGCTACGATCTTTGCTTGTCTTAATTTTAAGTGACAGTTGTTTCATCGACTAAATATGTCATAGGCTTTAACGATTATTGAGTACGACGCGGAAGACACCAAGGCCGTCGACTTCACACTAAAATGGTCACATTCATACCGCCTATTAACTTAAGTAGTAAATACCAACCAACCAATATTTGAATATTTAAAAGCGCACTTGTTATGGCGAAAACTAGCAGGGTCGCGCGTCAGCAGTGGCAGCCAAACTAACATTAAGAATAAGTTCTTTAAGTCCTAATTCAGATTAAATAGTCGAATATTTATGTTGTAGTTATTTAGTAGGTACGCGACGGTCCATCATGTTTGTACAGCAAAAAATAACTCAGTATTTTAGATCATTAATTGACAAAAAAACATTGTCAGGTATATAATATTATCCCCGTATATAGGGGGATAATATTATATACCTGACAATGTTTTTTTGTCCCCCCTGGACATGATCTGCCTTGAGCAACCTGGAAGTCTTTAAATAGGTTACGGACCCAGGTAGGCCGAAGCAGGGAGAACCTGCACAGGTGGGGTTACAGCTTGGAGGGTGCATGTCTATGCGGTATTTCCCCCCAGACAATGGCTCATCTTCTGACATGCCCAGCGTGTACACGCGAAGATCTTTGCAAGGCCACCCAGTAGCGGCGTTAGGGTAGGGCGCGGTAGGGAGACCGCCCCAGGGCGCCAGATATAAAGGGGCGCGCAAGTGCCAAAGTGCCTACCCTAGCTTTTCTTATTGTTTATTACTAGACGTCTTTTTCTCTATTATAAAATCTTGATTACTTCAAAAGAACGGCAATAAAGGAAGAAAAAGAAACATTGCAGCTTGTAGCATTCGCCAATTTTTTCGCTTGCTTGTTTTCCCTAGCAAAGGTGGAGGTATAAATGTATGAAAGTGCAAAAGCATTGCACGGCTTTCATACATTTTGCATGCTGCTGCTGCAGTCGAATTCACCAGAGCCGACGCCGGTGCCGTGCCCTCTTGTGTTAAATTCATAATACTTAATAAGGTTTCGCGCTCGCAGTTTTTCCGATTACATTAAAATAGTATTTCACCCCACTTATTAATTTGTAGTGAAATACTTAGCTTTAAAAGATTTAAAACGCAAAAAAGTTCTGGTACGCTTTATGAATCTTATTATACTGGGTTTATAATGTTCATTATTAATGTTTTTCCTTCTTCCCGATTACCTACCTACGTCCGAAGTTTACGTAGACTAATTTCTTTCTATCCCTTGCCTTGTTTTGAATGTCAGATGGGGGCGCTGTAGAAATCTCGCCCAGGGCGCTGGTAGTGCTAAAACCAGCACTGAGGCCACCGATAGTGGTATATCGGTGGCTGAGTTTTTGTCTTCACATATATGAAAGCCCCAATCGACAGCAAAGAAGAAGAAGAAGAGGTATACAACTAATTAATATTATTGTTAAATAATTGATTTACTTCGAGACTTAAATGGCAATAGTTGAGTTGTCTCAAGCACAAGTATTTATTCCAAGATGTAATAAGAAAACACTATTAAACTTTTAAAGTCTGATCAATCAGCCTTACAAAGGTGCCTGGGCCTAAGTAGTTAGTGCTTTTGAATTACAGCATGTGATTCTATAAAACCATTTTTTTGTTTGTTCCGAATTCACCTTAATTATTCATTCATTGCGATAAAACTATGATGTTGTGCCCACGCCGAGAAATATATCTAAACTAAATTTGAACATCAGAAAAAAAATGGTAGACAACAGACAACCTGCTTACATTCACTGAGATTCCATAAACGGATAAGCGACATCTATCGATTTTACCATACAATTCAAAATAATTGAAGCGCCATCTAGTGACGAGTAGTAGTACCACTAGCACTATTCAGTGGTTCATGCTTATTTCAAAAGCATGCCAGATAGAATAAAAGCTACTTCTACTCACCGCTATGACGAAGACGGCGCTGTCGTCGCATGCGGACTGATAAACTATCCCAATCATCGTCCATGTTTGGTCGACCCTCCCTTTCAGCTGTTAAATAAAATTTAATATTAGCAAAGAAGATCATACATATGAATGTTATAAACAATCAGTCAGATTGAGGAATTAAAAAACTATAACAAGACTAGGAATAAAAATAAAAATAAAATTTTAAAAAACCCCCGACTCAAAAAGCAACATATAACTCTATATAACTTGTTAACTCTTTGGCCCTTTAAATTACAAGAAATGTTGCCTAGTTATGTTTTAACAAATAGTTTACATATTATTTTTTACTTTTTATATGTTGCTTTTTGAGTCGGGGGTTTTTAAACATTTTATTTTTATTTTTATTTAATACTTTTTATACGATTAGCCTCAACGGCTCGATTCGCAATTTTGTGATAGCGACCATCTTGGATTTTAATTTAACATAGTGTATAGTATTCTACTAGTCAGCCCTTTCATTGGATACCCATATTGAGGGAGTTTAAAAAAATATATAATCCGCCATTTCGTTACGCGGGCATCTTAGATTTGAAATTTGTCGAACCTGGGCCCTCAGATCAGAGAAAGGACATTTCTATGCCCGGGCCTAAAGAAACTATTTGATACCTCATTCATTAAAATCGGTTCAATAATTAGGGCGCTACAGTGGAACAGACATATACATAGACTGCCAAAATGATAACCCTTACTTTTGGCTTCGCCGTATAATCAGGTAAAAATAATAAAAAATGAAAACTGCTTTCTATGGATAGCTGATGTCAGTCACACATTACGTAGTCTCGTTTAAGGATATAGATGGCTAAGCCCGAATAACTTCAGAATAAACGTTGCTGGTAGCTAATTAAAATAGGCTGCTGTTGATCGTTCCCATTGGTGATAAATTGATGAGTAAATGAAGTGAACTTCTTCTTTACAGTTAGATACCTAAGCTGAAAAGATGATGTTTGTTTACCTTCCTCAGTGCGGGTGCGGGAGTGCAGGTGGGTAGCGACCCGCACGCCGCCCGCCATTAAGTCGGTGCTGCGCTCGAGGTCCACTCGCTTGCGACGCTCCGTGCCACCAGTCTCTTCCACCACACTTTCGTTGCTACGCAGTGACGTAGCCTGGTAAAGAGTAAAATTTTATATGGTATAGTAGCTTGATGGTTAGGGGGTTGATTAAGTATATGCGAATATAGTGAGTGCTGGTCGCCGCTCATATTATTATGGTGGTCTAAGGAGTAAGGGGGAATGAAGTAGCCTAGTGAGTAGGTTTTGTAACTGTCAGAATCCGGCGACTAAGTCATAACTTATAAGGGCCAAATAAACCTGCAACCTGAAATCTTTCCCAAAAGCAACATACATGCTTGCCAGAAATTTTGCCGCAGAGAAAATGCTTGGTTTGTAAATCGTTATTACGTTGCTATTTTCTTTTATTGTTTTGATGGATTCGTTTTATTTATTTGCTTGTACAGTAATTTAATGATTACTTCCTATGTAAAATACCGATATGTGTCGTGATAAAGGGTCACCTTGTAACCACATATTCTAAACATCATGGTTAACAACTTTTGTAACCCCCTTGCACTGATCAAATAAGCTACGTAGACCCCCTTGCCTGGCAATATCACCAACGGTTAAAGAATATCATAACGAAAATAATGTGTTTTTTTTATTTTCACAATTCTTACTTCTTCTTTAGAGAGTTCTTCGTCGCAGAGTCGTTCTTGCTCCTTAGTGTGTCGAGTTTCAGTTACGATTGTCCCATCGGGCTTCAAAGCACGTAACTCCTCCTAAAATGACGAAATTATGATTAGTTAGGTACCCAAATACTATTCTGGAATAGTATAAGTATTGAAATAATGTAAATCGAATAAGAGTATGTAGGCTTGAACAATGTTATTTTTTAAAGGTATACAAATCTCACTATACAGTTAGCAACTATTTGAAGAAGTATATTAGACCTTTTGTCTTTTTCTGGATTTATTAAATACGAAAACATAATATTGTTGGCTATGACCTTAACTATGACAATTCTACCCCACATCCCAAAAATACTAACATAATGTTACGGAAGTGGGTAAATTGGAACCTAAATATTTTAACATACCGTATCATCAGTGTTAATGGTGGTGTTGTATGCGACAGTATCCCGAATGACCTTCGGCGCGCGCGGCACCAGTGCCAATTGGTGTTCCGTCTGCACCTTCAAAGCATCACGGATGTCCTCTTCAGGTGTCTCATTCACAGCTGCAATAAGAGCCTGCAACAACAGAATACAAAAATCATTATACCCGTACATAAAAGATATTGTGAAGATTTATTAAAATATTCAAAATAGGTTACTAGCGTTTAAAAATTAAGTAAAACGTCACTGCAAACTTCATGTAGCAAAATTTAACGTTTGTAAAAACAACAATGTCGGAGAGCTAATTTTACAAAAAAGCCGCGAGTTACTGGGCCAATGTGCCGGCAACAATCGACGGGGTTCTCGGCGGTTTCGGCCATATCTCAGACGCAGACCTCAAAGGGTCCAAAGCCTTCCTAGCTTACATTTTAAGTCTCGACAAACCACCGAGCACAAAACTAGCTTTAGACTGTGGAGCGGGCATCGGGCGAGTTGCGATAAACCTGCTTATCCCTCACTTTGAAAAGGTCGATTTGGTGGAACCAGACGAAAAGTTCGCTGACACCGCCAAACAATTGATCGGCGAATACAAACTTGGAGAAGTGTACAAAATCGGCCTGCAACAGTTCAAGCCACAAAAAACATACGACATCATTTGGTGTCAATGGGTCCTCGGTCATCTAACCGACTACGATTTGATCGCTTTTCTGGAAAGGTGCAGCGATTCTTTAGCCGAAAACGGTGTCATTGTTATTAAAGAGAATATAGCAGCGTCTGACAAAATTGAACACGACGACAACGATTCGTCTGTGACACGCCCAATAAAATTAATGCTAAAAATATTTGAAGGAGCGAAGCTGAGGATTATTAAGACTGCTGTACAGGAGGACTTTCCTGAAGAAATATATCCTGTACATACGTTTGCTTTAATTCCGGAGAAGACTTTGCAAGCGCGTAATGCGAGTTGTATTAATAATATTTTGTAGAAGAGCTAATATTAAAACTTTACACATTGTATCTTTTGGAGTTTTGTGCTTTAGGCAAAGTTTAAAACTAGCGTGTGGCACACGTTATTACTACGGTCTACGACCACAAAGTACAATACACGTCATGCTCTGAACGAGTGAATGTTTATCTTTGATGGAGTGGCGAATCGTGTGCAGAATTCGTGATTGTGTCGTTGAATAAAGTAGGATCTGGGACGTGCCGCGCCGGTTCAAATACGATCACAAGTGCGTTCACCGTTTAGTATGAGCTTATGAAATTATTACATCACACTAAGATCTGAACTTTACGGGCATACGACTGCGAAGATACCAGTTATACTATATAATTGTTTAATTGTCAGTTTAGGCTGGCAAAATTGGCAACGGACCTGGTTTACTAATATTAACCAAGATATACTTGACGATTAAGAATAATAAGCTTTATTAAAGAATGCCACCTAACAGATTGATTAAATGCCATGCTTTCAGTCGTAAATCAAACTTTTTTTATTAACAATAATGAAGAAACAGGCTTTATATCGAATTGATATGACTTCTCGATGTCGAGGAATGCAGTGCAATGAAAATATTATCTGGTAACTACAATGTTGTTAGAGTTTATAAAGATTTTAAAAGTTAATAAAACTATTAATTATTCCGCTGAATTAAAGATTGTTTTATGCATAATGTAACTTACGGTTACTATACCAATTTGTTGAAAAGTCTCGATTTCCGCGAAAAGTTACATCACGTGTTTGGCCTACTACGGCACACGAGGAATTTCAATTAAATTGAAAGCCGAAGTTTGCAATAATGGTGTATCTTCGATAATTAACCGTAAAGCGATCGCGGATGTTCAATCAAAGAACAGTTAGTGATGGATATCGCACTTAAGTCGGTTATTAGGGCCCGGGCGTCAATCTTAAGTTGCGGTTGGGTTCAGTCTCGGCTTTCGCCCAGCATTAGAGGAACAGTTACAATCTAAAATTGATGGGGTTTTCAGCTTTTGTCTTGCAACGAACCGTCTACCGCCTTTTAACCGTTGCCAACATTTAACGCGCTTTCCAATCCTGTTAGATGGAAATGGCATATGTTATTTGTTTGCAAATATGGTAAAGCTTGCTAAAATATTTCCTGTACGTAAAATTTTACTTCTTTCAAAATATTTTAATAATGTTAATACTAAGGTAAGGTAAACTGTCTGATGTAGTTGTCGTTTAAAGCATTTAAATACCTATTTTAACATGCAAGGACATTCTTATTCGACCTCAAACAGGCGTTAAAGGAAATACGCAAGCAGAATCAAAAAATGTCAGGAGCACCAGATTGCGTATTACGTTATTTGTAGCGATGACCGAATTGAGATAAGAGTATCTGTTTGGTATTACGTATAAACATTGGAATTTCAGAATTTCAAAAACGTGAACAATTTATTTATGTACCTAGACCTACACAGTTGTTTTGTTATCCAACAATACAATATTTAAAACGTTTTTGTGGAAACAATTTATTAAGCGTGCAAAAAATAGTTCTAACGTGATACGTGCCTACTTATAGAGGGATTCTACGACTCAATGCAAGTTGGAACCAACTTTTTAATATAATATAGTTATTTCCATAGAATAAAAAAATCGCACTAAAAGTTAACTTCCTCATACTAAAATAAAAGCCGGTAATATGTTGTATTGTATGGGAGTATTTTTAATTTTTAAGTATTACGATGTTGTGACAAGAAATATTATCTTCTTTGCTTTTTGTGGTAAAAGGAGTAAGTAGTAAAATTACCCTATGAAAGAAAGTCAATTAAAAATTACTATTTAAAGTTTATTATTATAAAGACGCTTTCTAATCGTGTTTGTTTTAAATATACATGACGAATTGACGGTCATGTAGGTATCAATTTCAAATTTAGGAGTTTAAAAATGCATATCTTAGTCTCTACTATTTGACCTCTGCAGCACTGTGATAAATACGTAAAGACCATTTTAGCACTAAAAAAACCAAACTCGGGGTCGTCGCCCTCGTAAGAACCAGAAGTTCATTTAATTTCCTACAAGGTCGTATCTTAAGACTGATCTTAGCGACGTGTTTCACCGACGCAATTTGAAAACCAAGATTTTAACAGATACCTACTTATTTACGTATTTTGTTTTTATCATTTTAGTTGAACCCAACACGAAAAGTTGCTGTATTAAATAACACAATACATGTTTTTTTTTTCCTTTATTCATGTCAAATAAAATGATTAGGTACTATGACATTAAACCTAGTAACTATTTTCTAGCATAGGACGCATGATTTGCTAGTTTCAACTAGGCCATTATCGTCTTGTTCTAAATCTGAAAAAATAAATCAAGAGTTTATTAAAACATTCTTTGCAATACTCATTCCAGTAACGATTCTGAATTAACCATGAACTCTAATGTGCTGTTTTCTGTCAAACTCTATACTTACAAGCAAAATAGAACAATGTTGAAGTAAAATGTTTATTCTAGACCCAGATGCAGATAAACATGTTTCGTCTTAAAGACGATAGTTGTGTTTTGTATGGAATACTTTTTCACACAGTACTTTTTAAGAGCTACTAAACATAATTGGTATACATATAGAAAGAGATCGTTTCGGCTAGTTTGCAGAATTCTCTTCGGCAGATCACGCATGCACCTACTTTTGCTACCGTCGTGATGAGGTGCACGTGAGGTTCAGACCAGGTCTCGGGGTCTCTAGTTTTCTACAATGTTTATTGGCGAGCCGCTGCGGTCCTCTGGCGTTTTTACGACCATTGTTTCGCTGTTGAAATCTAGCGCAGTGTTTTCGTCCGATGAGATACGAGCTGAAATTTGATGTTGACCGTTTTTTGGGTTCCGTGCCTTTAAATGAAATACAGATACTATATAAATTTGCTTAATTATTGATATTATTAAACTTAAGGTCATAGCGATTGTTAGAGTTTTCGGTTTCATCAATTTAAAATAGTTGTAACGTTACTTATTATCCCTTGGCTGTTGAAGTTTCACAGAATATTATCATTGTCATTAGATATTAAAATAAATAATAAATAAATATTTATTTATTTATTATTATTATAATGTGTGCTCATAATATACTACTCTGTCAAGAAAGTACCGGGAAAAGATAAATAATACACAAAATGTTAGTTATTCATCCAAATTTATTTTATCACCTTCAAAGTATGGTCCTTCAGAAGCGATACACTTACGCCAACGAATAATCCAATCATCAAAACATTTTTTAAACGCTTTTTCCGGAATCAATTTTAGTTCTCGCCGCGAATTTTCCTTTATGTCTTCTACCGAATGAAACCGGGTGCCACGAAGTGGTAATTTGAAGTTAGGAAAAAGAAAGAAGTCGGCTGGAGCCATATCTGGTGAATAAGGTGGCTGCTCGATGGTATTTGTTGAGTTTTTGGTCAAAAATTCGTTTACAATGATGGCCTTGTGGGAAGGCGCATTACCGTGGTGCAAAATTCAAGAATTTTCATTCCACAAATCTGGCCTTTTTTGTTTAATTTGCTCTCTTAATCGCTGCATAACGCTTAAATAATACTCTTTTTTTATCGTTTGACCTTCTGGCAAGAATTCTGAGTGCACAACACCGCGACAGTCAAAGAAAACAGTCAACATGACTTTGACTTTCGATCGAGTTTGGCGCGGTTTCTTCGGTTTTGGCTCAGTTGGAAGGCGCCACTCCGAAGCTCGTTGACTAGTTTGCATGTCAAACTCGTAAACCCACGTCTCGTCACCAGTAACAATGTGTTTCATGAATGTTGGGTCGGAATTGACTCGTTCTAACATGTCCTCAGCGACTCTTTTGCGATTGAGTTTTTAGAGAAAATTCAGGCCTTTTGGGACTAGCCGAGCGGCAACATGTTTCATACCCAATTGATTATTTAAAATGGTACGAATCGACTCGTGTGACACTGACAGTTCGACGGCTAGCTCTCTCAAACTTGAATGAGGATTTTCAGTCACTATTTCCTTCACTTTTGCGATGTTATCTTCAGTAGCAGACGTTGATGGCCTACCAGAGCGAGGCAAATCTTCCACCACATCTCGACCGCTTTTGAACGCTTTGTACCACTCATAAACACGTGTTTTTGATAAAGTCGATTCACCGTAAGCCATCTGTAACATTTACAGAGACTCCGAACACGAAATCCCATTGGCGATGCAAAATTTAAAAGACAAACTCTTTGTTCGATGTTTTTGTCTATAATGAAATTCGCAATACACACTAGATATGGTTTAACTAAAAACAATACTGTATTTAATCTAATTATCAGATGTAACTCAAACTCCGCGCCAAAATGGAAAACATTTGTGCCAATCTAATAACAACAAAAAAAAGTTGAATTTGGAACCATAAACAAATCATCAATTCCCAAAACTTTTTTGACAGAATGTATGTGCCCACTTTACTACGGCTTGTGAAACAATGCAATTCTCTACGCACGATTACACACGAAAAATAAGTCAGTCATTGGAATTGTGTTCACAGTATTCACCTGCTTCGTCGGTTTAAATTTTACTCGAAAAATGCGAAACAAGTAAAAGTAATGCACAAAAAG
The DNA here is from genome assembly GCA_950371115.1 of Anania fuscalis. Classification (NCBI taxonomy): domain Eukaryota; kingdom Metazoa; phylum Arthropoda; class Insecta; order Lepidoptera; family Crambidae; genus Anania; species Anania fuscalis. Next base: position 10,107,619 of record OX493335.1, on the reverse strand, counting down.
TGTGGCGTCCTAAATAAACCGGTCCCGGCAGTGTACACAACTATACTTTGGCATGAGCTTATACGGAAGCTGAGTCGCGACAGTGTCTGGAGATCGCAGCAGAGAACATAAAGCTATGGCTAAATAAATATGTATACCTAATGCATCGCCATGTGGGCGTGATTGTTGTCAATGTGTCAAATTCTTTATTTATTTATTATTTAATTACGATCACCAACAAGGTTACACCAACAGTACGCCAATTCAGAATACTTATATAATTTAATAATAAATGTGTTAAGTACAAACTTAATTATAGGTTACAACAGCATGCACTAGAAACAACACCAATACTAACTAACTTACTTAACTACTCAACATTAAACATCGGCTCGGCATTATAAATTTTCAAATATCACAGTTATGTTATATGAAGAGCAGAGCCCTCTGACACAAGTATTTCTATACTTAAAAGGGGACTCTGGCCACTAGTTTTGTAAAACGATATTTGAACGTAAATAAATATTTTTTCATTTTCATTTTTTAACATTTTTTTTTTATATATAAAATAAATATTGGACAACGACACATACATTGCTCTGATCCTAGGGTAAGTAGTTAAAGCACTTGTGTTATAGAATTCAGAAACAACGACGGTACCACAACACCCAGACCCGAGACAATATAGAAAAGTTCGTTTTCCACATTGACCCGACCGGGGATCGAACCCGGAACTTTAGAGATGGCGGCGCCATATTACAGTCGGGCGTGCTCGCCTCTCGGCTACGGAGGTCGTCAAATCAATTATTTACAAGTTCCTCAGGCCTTTATCCAGATTTCTTTTCCTGTCTCTTTCAATTAATTAACACTTACACAAAAACATAACAGGACAAATGATAGGTTAAGGTAAGGATTATTTTTAAATTAACAAATATTCTGAAATTGCTGATTGTCCAGCGTTTAGCCCAACACACTTAATATCTACTGTTATCGAGCAGCGAGCACGTTTGTTCGCTGCTTTTGCGCATTACTGTCAAATTCCATGACTGCGTACCTACTTACCTATAGTTCAACACAAAAAAGACAACCAACTTTACAAACTCAAGTAAATATTTTTTTCTAATAAGGTTATTTGCCATTATGGCCACCAACAATATAATTTTATGTTTTTATTGTATCCCTGTCCAAGAGCGCAACGGAGCATAAGAAAGTATTTTTAGTTTTTGGGCGTTTACCTCTTCAAACCGCTGATCATTTAAATTTAATTGTTTTACATCTTGCTACTAACAAGTCGTTTATAAACAGAAGAACTAACGCAGACGTAGGTCTAAAAATGGATAAATAGTCTGAAAACTTGTACATTCCGCGAAACTTTTAATACGTCGCGCGTCGCGTGGTTGCGGGTTCGAAATCGGGTTTTTTAAATCTATTTTAAGGAACGAAACTTCGTGTGCAGGCCTTAAAATTCCAAAAAGATTTGTGTTCCTGACTGTACGCGCCGTGATGAATATCTTAATAACGCTGTTTCTTTTTGTTTTTGCCATCGCGCCTGTTATTACAAGAGCGTGCGAATTTTTTTGTGAAAGGTAACGACGTGTCGATGTTCTTGGCTTTTCATAAATATGCAGGTTGATTTATCAGCTCAATCAGTTGCCGCTTTTATTTTTCTAATAATAACTTTTATAGCATATTCAACCCATGTGAAAGGTTACAAGCAGATTAAGTTTTATTGTTTAAGTTTAATAATAAAATGAGTAGATTTGAGATTATTTTAAGACGTCGGTTATGTGCCTTTCATCATCATCATCATTTCAGCCACAGGACATCCACTGCTGAACATAGGCCTCCCCCGGTGACTTCCAGATGGCCGGTTGGAAGTAACCTGCATCCAGCAGAATAAATAAATTAAGATAAATATTGACTTGCTAACAATTATTTAATAGATTGAAGTCGTTACTCGTCTTCCAACAATATACCTACTTAAATATTGTTTTTTTTTTTTAATTGGCGATAAGCGCTTGGATATTATTACGATGTAAGCTCACTTCAATTCAAAAGTTAAAAATAATAATATGGGTCCCTTTCAAGGGATACAGATTACCTAACTCGATTCGTAAATAAAATTCATAAGGAAAACATTTAATAATTAATAAATACGTAACTGAATATAACTAAAATTAACTGTCTTTTCATAGCGTAAGTAACTTGCATACATATTTCACAGTAGACGTTTACAGAGCCGCGTTTTATTATGGCAATAACGTCCAGTTAAGCACAGCATGTGTTAATTTGAAGAAACTGATAAGTAATTAATATGTTAAATTGTATTAAAAGTTTTAACAATTCGAATAAATTAAGATTTTTGATGAATCATCGAATCATGTCTTATTACGAAAAACGTAAAAAGTGCTAAAAATCTTCGCGGCTGATTCCTATTATAGACGGACACTTTACATGTACACATACAAGTTTATACGAACTTGGTCGGTTTAATTTCTACTTTATCTTGAAAAACACTATTGGCCAAAGATACATATTTTATTGAAAACATACTGTTTTTTTTTTCGAAATAAGTAAGGATGAGGGTGGGTGACAGTCACAAAAATAAGTGTTAGTCAATTGTGTCGAGTGTTTCAATAACAAAACTACATAGTGATTCGAAAACACTTAGCTCTACATATCCGGCATTCCACTTGATACTGTTTTGGGACATCCTGTATATTATAAGAATCGACCACAAATTGAATAGGCAACTCTAATAGGGATCATCATAACTAATCAGTCATAGAAAGTGAAAAATAATTACAATGAATCATAGCAGCAAATCATAATAAAATTACGTTTCCAAATCATATCTAAAGCTCGAACTTTCACAGAAAGTAAATCGACAAAGTTTTCCATTACGGTAACCATAGCCTTGTCCGAGGTCGTAGCACACTGAGCGTTTTATACATTGGGCACATAGGCTAAAGAGTAAGAATGTAATTTATTTAAGTCGCAAACCATAACGACTTTATTACTATTGTCCTGTTTTAGTGCTGGCGAGGTTTGACTTGATTTGTCAATTTTTCCTCCTCTATAACGTTTCCTCAGATGTTAAGGATCGTATATATCGAATATACGGGATATTTTGCCACCTTGATGATAAGCCGTCTCTAATCATCCCGGTCATGCGCTCGTCTAATGCCTCGTGGAAAAGCACTTCCAAGATATTTATCGGTAAGTCCAACAACAGCGTTATCACATCCGGACATTTATACATATCCCATGAATAAAGCTTTGACCTACCACTGCTTCGGAAGTGCATATCGGCTGGTCATGAGAAGAAACGGAGCAACAAAACAGTCACCTTTGTCAGCCTACCCAGACTGTAAACCCAGAGCTGCCCTGGCTTGATCAAAGTACTAACTTCAGACCCGGTTTAATTTTATGGAGACATCAACCTAGGCGTCTACTTAATGATCTCATTTAATTTCCGCAATTACGCCGCTAGCCTGTACTTAAAATATACTTAGATAAAACTTGATCATTTCAGTCGCCAGCACGATTGTAGTGAAAATTTATTCAGATTGTATGTATGTAGAGCTTACTCAGTTATTAGAGGGCATTAGGGTAGTAGTTAAAAGTGGAGCGTTTCTAACATAAAATATTTTATTTGCTTCATTAAACGATGTTATGAGACCCTATATAGCATAAAGCGAGTTAGTAAACTTGAAAATACAGTAAAAATATTCTTAGATATGTTTCGTCCTAAGATTATGCAAAGATTTGATCTGCACGATTACCCTACGAAAGATTTGAAGCTCTGTGAAGGTACGTAATCTGTATTAGTTTTTTAACTAAAAAAATGTTGAAAAAACTGCTATCCATGGTATTTTTTTACACAAAGCGATATGCCCTTTAACCAGAGATATTTTTCCCACTTTACGCTAATTCTATGGCATCATTGGCAACTATGTCCTTGTCTCATTACAAAACAAGAGCAAATCTGACCTAAAGTCCAAGCAATAAAATGCACAGTAGGAGAGAACACGACAATCCACTTAGCTACGTGTGACAGCTCCCACTGAGTTACCGACTGTTGAATCAACGCTGCCGCCGAGTGAAAAGGGACTCCGTAAACTAAAGTTTTTATTATTTTTGCCTTTTTGCCTAGAGTCAACACATTTTGACATGCTTTTGAAGTGTTTAATTTGAATTAGAGTCGAATTATGCTGTCGAGTGTGACAGCTAGAATGCGGCTCAGTTAAAAAAAACATTTTATGCTTTTCTTATACTTTGAATTCAAACTGAATGAAAGTTAATAGGTAAACAGCATTAAACAGTTTTTATTTCAGTCTTCCGCGAGGAGTTTTATGCAGTGATGCAATAGCGCGTTTGTTAAAAAATAAAATGTAATACGTTAATTATGTATATAATTATATAATAAACGTTTAAGTTTTATTAAAATAAAAATATTGAAAATGTAATTTACAAATAGATAACTAAAAACATTAGGATAGGATTTTTTTTTTATATGTCTTTGCCACGCACTCGCATCAGAAAATTAACAAAAAAGTTAGTTTCTTACAAACTAGGCAAGTGCTCGTACATCTGTTAACAAATACTGTAAAGGTAACTAAAGAAAAAAACAATACTAAATTCATTCACATCGTAACTCATTCTCTGGCAAATGGCGAACCTGTTTTGTCCGAGAAACTAAATACAAGATAAATACGAACGCACTTAAAAGGGTGGCCTAGGTGAAGATAATAATAGCCCTGTTGAATTCAACTTAGTAAGTTACCAAAGTATGGCTTTGAGTTTTAACAGCGTCTACAAATTGCATAACTATCCTTTTTTTAAGCGAACTTTTGTAAAATAATTTCCAACAAAAACAGTTATTACTACTCATATTTAAAACGTAAAAACTATTTTTTTTTTAAATTGGTTTTAAGTGATTCGATAATGTGATTGATTTTCTTCAATTTATCTAAATAAAGAATACTAGTATTTTTAACATACAAAAGACATCCAGACCAATGCACAGTTTAAACAGACAAACTAAAAAGACAAACGTGACCATTTTAATAGAGGATATAGTAAAAGTTACTGCGGTGTAATAAAACCATTCACAGTGTAAATAAACATCACTTAGCATAAATCTGGTGAGTACTAAAGTCCCAGCTTCCGCTTGCCATTTATTTTGAGGACAGCCTGTATAAAGCAGATGGGACGTTTCCGCACGTCCGAGGACAGACGGTCATTATTTTATTAGGTGTCAACCCTGCAAGACGTGTCACGCCAGCCGTCCAGCATGCGGCAATTAAATGAAAAACTAACTGCAATAAATAACATCTTACAGAGAAATAGTGTGAATTTTAGATGGCAAAGACTTTTTACTCGTCCCCCGACTTATCTCAGGATGTACGAATAAAATGTTACCGGACTGTGGCGTTTGCTAAGCGAGAATAATTACGTCCTGTTTAATGATTAATACTTTTTACACTTGGAAGATAGGCATCTTGAAAGCTTAATTAAATGGTTTGAGATATTAATTGTCAAATAAAATTATTTTAACTTAATTTAATTTTATCTAGGCGTAAATCGGGAAAAACTTATATGCACTGTAGCAGAAAGATTTATAAATAACGTATAAAGCGCTTAGTGTTTTCAGTAATTGATACTTAATTTATGTAAACACAGCTCAAACTCTTATTGCGAAGACTTTTAAAGTAAAATACTTTTTTTTCTGTAAGTCATTTTCTCGATATAAGATTAAAATAAAAAAAAGACTTAAATAACTGACTATTATCTACTCAAATCTTATTAAGTCCCTGCATAACAGTTATGACTTAATACACACTACCAGACTCGACGCCTAGTTCGCCAAAATCGATGTCAGAGGGGGGGATAAGTAATAGAAACAGCTCGCACATAACATTAAAATTAAATGGCGTACTTGCAAAATCTAATAGTTTCTCATAGGCTGTTAAACCATTAAGTAAATAGATGGGTTTATAAATGAGCCTCGTAGGTTTTAGGGTCAGCAGCTTACCGTTAAGAATATTAAAAAGAAAGAAAGAAGCATAAAAAGTAGAGGATGTATATACAGACTTTTAGTTTTGTGGTGCCTAACGCATTATTTCAGACCGAAACAAATATTTTTTTGCATAATCATATGTATCATTTATTTTTAAAAAGACAAAGCAAATCTAATAAAGAAACATTTTTAGATATTATTGTTAAATGCAATGTTATTGCAAGTCTTGATAAAATAGTCATTTTATCAAGACTTGCAAGGTCCAAATGATTCTAATTATCGAAAAAGTGTTTCAATGTGACAGCCCTAGTAACTATCTAACATGTTAGCCCTAGCCCACGCCAGCCAACTGATAGTAAGTAAGATTTCATTCATATCCTCCGCAGTTTCTATGTGCAATCCTCATCACTGATACACGCAACTATTTAAACGTAAATAAATGTTTCCTCTTTAATCTTTACTATATTTTCTCTTTCCTTGCAAAAGTACATAACGATATTAGCATGCTAGTTTTTATTGAGGTAGGTACAACATTTCATATTTTATTTGACGTGAAGTTATTTTCTTGGCTGTTAGTGTTAAGAAATTAATAAAAAAAACTAATTCTTCCAAAGAGTATCATCAATACCTGTCAATTTCTTAGTAATTCTGTTTAATGGTCTTTTTTAAAAAGGTGAATTGAGTTTTTGCCAATCATCAATCGTGAAATAAATAAAATTCCAGCATTTCATCAGATAAATGGCTACGGCTTGCGATACAATACTTTTAGTACCATTGACCGGCCTTGCTAGCCCAAGGTAACGCATTTTTAAATAAAAGGGCAGACCCCTAGGTATTTATTCATGGTACGTACAGTAATTATTATTGAATATTCCAATAATAAATTACTGAAACTGGTTGCTTGCTTATTTTACTATCGGACTTTCCAATAGTGTAATGACCTGAGTTTCAAGCTTTTATGACGTTGGGGGCTATTTACCTAGATTGTTATAAAAAAAGAATAATTAATTTGGCACAGTTAGTTGGCGTTAGTTGCACTAGCTACGAGTAGAACATTCTTAGGGTGCAATTAAAAAATGGAACCTTTTATTTTGTCCATTCTGTCTGGTATGTAAGGTTTTAATGTATTCAGTATATTTCTTGTAGGGTCGTTTCTTTTGCTCAAATGTATTTGAGCAAAAGAAAGTTTTAAGTGACCAACATCAAATAAAAAAAACACTTCTTCATATACGAAAGTCTGGTCCGCGGCGGTTTAGTTGGAAAATAAAATTTTAGTTTTGCGAATTAGGCTTAGTAAGATACACTATCTTACTTTCACTTTAACAAACGTCAAAGTCTGTCGAACTCCATACAGAAACACCGGTTATAGTTATAGTTAGGTTAAAGTTAAGGTGATGCAACTCTGCCTTAGATGTCAATCCCATAGACAAAGTTGCTGTATTCAAGTTAATTTAAGTGGAAGTTGCTAGTACAGTGCGATCGGTGGAGATAATACGAGTAGTTTCGTAATCGCTAATTTAGTAATAAATCTACTTGGCAGTACTTGAATCCCAAGTCAAGAATCAAACTTCAAGCTCTCCAGTGCAACAATAAACATGTCTAAAAACTCGCAGGTGTAAAAAGTTTTACTTAAACACTCAAATAAAAACTAATCCGGATCAGAATTATAGCGCACGATCAATAACTCGTGCATACAATGTTCCACCGATAAATAGTTCTCTTCTCGAGTACAGTCATAAACACAATTAACAAAGAATCCAAAAAGCCCAGCGTTTCCTCGGAATGCAAGTACAGGTGGGGTCGGCCGCGCCACGATTCAGATATCTAACTTGTGCATCGGCCTTGAGAAAGCCGCGGTTGCCGCTCGCGGGCAGGGCTACCATGAACTAGGAGCAAACACGGACCTTTAACTTATTCAGTAACATTTACGACTAACCAAGCTTGTTACTTTGTAATCAGAATTATCACTTGGTTCTAAACAAAATAATTCAGTTGACACTATCACACGGAAGATTATATTGGAACTTTTTAGTAGCTGTCATGTCGTGGCTCATAACACCTAATCAATGGAACCCTATTACTAAGACCACTATCCGTTTGAACGTCCGAGTGTACGTGTACGCATGACAGCTAAAATAACAATAAAAATTAAAAAGATTAAAAATTAAGGTTGTAGAATTTTTTTTGCTGACTTTTTGCTCGATTGGTACGGAAGACACAGACCAAGACCGAATCGCACACCCTTTGTGTGCGATTCGGTCTTGGTCTGTGTCTTTCTTCCTTGCTGTTTTAAAACATGTAATTCCAACTAGTCTAGAAAACACAGTAATATAAGTTAGATGGGACCAGGTGACCTCTAGTACAGGTTTTTTTATAAACCTATTACATATATGGATCAGTCACACCCAACGAACGACCCTATTAGCGCATTATCTGATAAGTATAAATATAACTGTAATTGTGTAAAAAAAATTGTGTATTGTTGTAAAGCCTTTTGATATTGTATAAATATTGCACATCCAAAAAAATGAGATGACGCGATAGTTTAAATAGTAGCATCCCTATTGGTGCGCGCGCGCTGACCTTTCCGCTCCGCGCTGCAGCCTGCGTTATTTACGAGCGGCGAGCGCGTGATAAATCTTCAGCATCTGTGCCGCGCATCCGCGTTGTCGACTAGCGCGCAGCTTCGGTAGAATGAAAACGATTTGACAATCGATTGTCATTTGTTTAATGAGTGATTTTGTTTTAAAGCTGACATTTGCTGAAGACACACGCGGGTATTTATTAATAACGTCTGTAGACAAGACATACTCGTAGTTTCTTGATTAAAGCAAGACGTCTTTCAGAGCCCGCAAAAATCAATTCTTACTTTTTTACAATAAGCGGCTACGAGTTATCTTGCGTAATCTCAAGTAGGTAATAATGTAATATTTGCTCTAAAATGCCATTTTTATCAATTAAACATATTCATTTAATGAGTAAAGTAGAATTTTAAGTAATTGTTTTTAGTAAAACTGCAATTCTCAGCGTAAATAGCGCACCAGCAGTACCCCTACTCGTCGCCCAAGATCTCCTATCACCCCTCAACTTTGTTCCGCTTGTGACAGCAGCAGTGGTATCGACAATGAAACATTACCACAGCCGCACTATTGGCAGCCACCATGATTTATTGACGCTAAATACGTACAACTACATTTTAAAACATCCATTCAAAGCGCCTACGTGCCTCCTTCTTGCATTGACTTAAGGGTGAGAAATTGGAAACGTAATATTGTTTATAACTGTACGAATAAAGTTTCATGATAGGGTGACATCGGACCAACGTGTTTAGAAAGCAAGGCTTGCTTTAGATAACTATCTAATTTATTGAAGCGCCTATTTGACTTATTAAAATCTTGCAAATCACGAGTGCCGTTTTTGCAGTTTCCAAATTTTACTACGAACACTCGCTTAACGCTCTCGTAAGCTTTGATTACCATCCCCCATAACTTTTCGATCGAGTATATTGTAGAAATTGAGATTGTAGAGATCTGTAAGATAGGAAAGTTTGCAGTTAATAACCATAAAACATGTTTCAAAACTAATTTTCCATCAATAATAAATATCTTTACATAGACATTTGAAAGTATAAGGCACTTTTGCAATGCAATCGCCACTCATATTTTATGAAGCTGAAACCGCCTAGACTGGTCCGGTCACAACGTTCTTAAGACAAGCTATAAGTTAACCGATCTCGTTTGCAACGCGCAATTTTATCAAACTCGAATAGAAGGGAAACCTCTCATTACAAGTAGCCTACTTTATGTTGCAAAGAAAAGAAAATGCATCGGGATCCGAAGCCGAATAACATGGAGGAGAAATTACTTGGCTGGACAAGGTGAGCCAGTTGCGGGAATGGTCCGTGAAAGTTATCGCTTACACGCCAGACACAGTCGCTTTGATTGGCGAACAAAAACCAGAAATACGTCTCCGTGATTATTCATAACGGCGATTGAAGTTAACTTGTATTAGCCGCACCGCTAACCGGGGTCGGACCTAGTGAACTGACATTATACAAGACACATTAACTATATTGAGTTTTCTATCTCATAAAAGATCCGTAGTAAACACTGCAATGAAGTGTTTAATGACGGAAAGGTGTGCTAAAATGAAAATAACATTTTGATTGAGACAATCTTATGTATCTTATTAATAACTCTCTTTGTTAATTAAGTACTTTGGAAACTCCATCAATTTCTTATGCATAATATCGATATAGCCAAAACAATAAGCAGGGTGAAATGAGAGTGAGCTGGTCATATTTGCCGTTGAACGTTGAGATGATTCGCCATCCGATAAGGTAGAATTATGACTTACTTACGCTGCCGACAATGGATGGAAGTAACCGAAAAGTGGGCTCGGCGGCGTGAATTATTAGAGAGCAGTGGACTTACGTGGGCTTATATATATTTTTTATAATGGTTGAATTCATATTTTTATTATGGCAAAAGGAAGGGAGAGGAAGGCCTGCGGTCAGCAGTAGACGTCTTATAGCTAGAATGATAATGATGATGATGAATGGCATAAACTTTTTTGTTATTATTATAAAAGTATATTATTATAAATATATAATTTGCTGATAGATCGCCATAGCCGTATGTCGCGATTGTTGATCTGCCAAACATTCCCACAGCAACTACATAACAAAAACCGATGAAGGCAGCGCGGTAAGTCTCTGACAAACGGCCGACGATGACCGAGATGTAATCGATTAACTTTTTATTTCGAATATACGACTCAATTTTATTTTTATTTCGAATCCACTACATCGAGGCTTAGCTTGATGAGTAAGCGAATAAGAACGTTAGCTGTATTGTGGTCGTTATATGAAAATGATATAATAAAGCACAGTGGTTGATATTTTAGGGGCTAGATAACTTGTGTTTGTTAAAACATTTTTTTTTACCTATATATACATATACTAGACATGTAAAGTAAAGAGAAAAAATAAAGTGGCTTACTATATTTTTCTCTCTACTATTTACACACAGTAAAGTAAATATTTTACGTTCTATACCTGCTGCAAGGCACAGACCACAACAAGAGTTGCATTGGGCTAGTAACTAAACCTTACTGTCCGGTGTAATCCGGTCGCTACCAAAGGACTGCTGCCCCTAAGCTACAAACGCCTCAATTGATGTTAAACCAAATGTTTTCTATATATTTATGGACTCTCATAAAGTTGAAAAATTTAAACTCACCGGTTTGCATACTGACACATTTGTTTCTTTATGTGCTTTAATAAGAATTTAGTTTATACATTTCCCGCGATCGAAAACAAATTTATATTCGAAACACAACGCGATTGAGTATCGGATACTCACGTACGTTCCACGAATGCTTGGCAATGCAATTTGTTTGAGAATCTCACAGACTATTTAGCGTATAGACTCCATATTGCTTGCAGTTGTCTGAAAGCTTAAAAGGCATTTACAATATAATTCGGAATGGCGACGGCCACTCGCATGACACGAGCTCACGACTCATAAGTATCGTTTTTTAATCGTCCATATTATTACGACCTTTTGAATCTTGAAAAATTACGAGTATGAATGTAGGTAGCTCGATAAACGTAACATCGATAAATTTAACAGTTTTATTGCCAAAACTCCGCGCGGATTGAGACGGTATTTTAAAAGCTTTTATTTAACTTGCAATGTATTTTGTTGCCATAGTAAATTGTGATAAAAAATTATCTGTCATAAATATTTGGCACAACAGTTAGACAATATTAACATTTAGGTACACGTTAATTAATTGATGTAAGTATAGACAAATATCTGTGCCAAAAAAAAATCTTACAGCTCATCATTAGTCCATAATTTTCATCTGCTTAAGACCAACAACCAAATGGAATAACCATTGATTAATCCGTACCATTTATTATACAGCCCGTACAAGACGGGTGTTTCTTTATTTATTAATTAAAGTTTCATATTGCATAAGCGTAGATAAACGCATGCCTTAGTAGTAAAATGTTTAGAAGTTTTCTATGTGCAAATAAAGTTTGGTGGGTGAATAATTTTGGCGTCTATGTGATATAGTTATCTTCAGAAAATCCAAACGTCCTGTACCTTGTATATTTAATGTGACATTTGTATTCGATCTTATGCGCCTGGTTATGGATTCCTTGTGCCGCTACATTATTGCGATAGCAATTTATTCAGGTTTACCTAAGTTATTTATTTGGAAAATGGATAAGTAAGTGTTTATATTTTGAATATATCATACCTACATTTTGTACATCAAAACTACTCTTCTTAGGCAAAGGTTAAGTGAAGACTTCTTTGTCCTTAGTTATAAATAGAGAAAATGAAATAACGTATTAACAAGGTTGAATTAAAAAAAACTTTCAAAAGTAAAGGTTTTTTTTTAATATTGGACAACATCACATACATTGCTCTGAACCTATGGTAAGTAGCTAAAGCACTTGTGTTATAGAAATCAGAAACAACGACGATACCACAACATCCGGACCCGAGACAATATAGAAAAGTTCGTTTCCTACATTGACCCGACCGAGGATCGAACCCGGAACCTCAGAGATGGCGACACCATATTAGACGGGCGTGCTCGCCTCTCGGCTACGGAGGTCGTTCGCGCATAGTTGTGACCAGGGCCCTAACCATGAGCTGTTAAAACAATCACAAATCTGTCAAACATTATCATTTCTGTCAAATTTTGTATGAAATGACGTACCAAAATTGAGAGATTTGACAACTTTGAGATTGTTATAAGAGTTCATGGTTGTGGCCCAGCCCCCTAACCATGAACTCTTAAAACAATCTTAAAGTTGTGTAGTGATAATGTTTGACAGATTTGAGATTGTTTTGAGAGTTCGTGGTTACCGCCCAGGGCCATAACCATGAGCTCTTAAAACAATCTCAAAGTTGTCAGATCTGTCAATTTTGGTACGTCATTTCATACAAAATTTGACAGAAATGATAATGTTTAACAGATTTGAGATTGTTTAAGAGTTCGTGGTTACCGCCCGGGAACTGAAAGATGCAGGGGAGCCGTGCAGGTCGTTGGAAGCCACTTGCAAACGGCCCAAAGCCGCTTTTTGTGGCATTCTATGTACTACCAGAGACTAATAAATGATGATAAACTTTCATTTGTGTTTCAGTAAATGATTATAATGAGTTATTATAATCATTTACTGATAATTAGATCGATTGACAACTGTATGTATTAAAAAATAAATAAATATCAAGTGATTACATTGCCAGCGACCTCTATTATTTTATTATACGGCGATGTTCACACGCATGGCTTATTGCTTTATGAATAAGTGGGAATCTCTGTCTACCTACATACTTACTCTACGCATAAAAATGTAAGAAAGTGTAAAGAGTTCATGATTCAAATTAAAAAATAAGAAATAGATCTATTTATTTGGTACTGGAATTATTCATTTTAATGCTGATTTTTAAAAATCCAATGATCTAAGATCCCACTAAGACACGACCTTCACCGGCTGTTTAATGGATAAAAAGTATTTTATATCAAATTTAAAACGTCAAATAATAAGGCGAATAGGTAGACTGAAAAAAATTCAGTCCAGTATACAATTAATTAAACATTTTAAAATGATATTTTTAAAAAGATTGGCATTACTGATTTAAAAGACTTGTGAATACTAATCGAAAATATTAGGCCTATAGAATTATATAATATGCTAACGTTTGTTTGACAATTTTTTCCATCACAATTATTGAGTAGGCAGGTATAAACATAGCCAAGAGCGCCATGACTAAGCTCAAAAAAGTCTGGAAAAACAGGGAGATCACGAAACGCACTGAAACCAGACTCGTCAATTCGCTGGTGTTCCCTAAATTCCTGTACAGTTCCGAAACATGGACCATCAAAGCCACTATGAAGCTGAGAATCGACGCATTCGAGATGTGGTGCTGGCGAAAGATGCTATGAATCCCGTGGACAGCCTTCAGATGGAATGAATGTATCCTGGAAGAGCTAAAAATCACGACGCGCCTATCAGACACTTGCCGCACCCGCATGCTCAAATTTCTCGGTCACATAGCGCGGAGAGAACCAGAGTCCCTGGAAAGGACGATACTGATGGGCAAAGTGGAGGGAAAAAGACAAAGGGGCCGAGCTCCAGCCAGGTGGTGTGACCAAACCAAACTTCTACAACTAAATCTGCACGATGCTGTCCACGCCGAATTCACGCGAATTGAGAAGCTCCACCTTTCTAAAGTTGGTTAAAGTAATCATGTTAGATAGTTATCTTCTACGCCTTTGAATCCAACATTAAAAGACTTTACGGCTTTACGTAGGAGCCGCCAAGCCTAGTACCAGTCGTAACCTCAGATCATAGGAGTCATAACCGTTCCGAAGGAAACACAATTACTCACAGTTACCGTTACTTAAGCTAGTTCAGTTACGTGTAACTTTGCGTAAATGCAAGCTCTCTGAGATTATTGTTATATGTATACCTATTACCTACTCTACTGGTGGCTTTCCTTTTCTTATCTACGTAAATTCGAGATAACCTTTGGTTGGATGCATGCCTAAAAAATACTTAATTAAAAACCTTTTCTTTAATGCTATCGAGCCTTAATTGATACTGCTTTGATGTAAAATCCGGAATTTAAAATGATTTTAAAATACCAGATTGTGGCAGAAAACGTAAATAAGGCATATCCTATCTATTGTGAGCTAATTTTTATACGTAATATGTAATTCGTAATCTACAATTACCTACTACGACAAGTTCTAAGCGAATGGTGAAGTTAAATTATTAAAGTATGGTTCTAAGTCTGCGCATTATTTGATTGTCCCCGGCATCGCGGCAATACACATATTTTCATCGATAATCCATTCTGAATGTTCCCATTATTGTTAAACAGAAGGGAACCGCGTATCATTTTGTATCACGCATAGTGCATAGAAAATGATGTGACTGATTTGACATTTCATTATATTCAAAGGCTAGCATTCTTCAACTTACTGTTTTTATTTTTCAGCATAAAGCAGCAACGAATTATGTGCCATTGTCTCGGTGCTAGTCTTGATTAACTAAGTTTTCACGTAACAAAGCTCTTTAAAGAAATACAGGGTGGTAAAAAGTGTACCTACTAGCATCAAAAGGTCTTTTTTCAATAAATAAACATTATAAATTTGATATTTCTATTATATATATTTATTTTCCCATTATTTCTATTTTAGTTACTTGTTTTTAATAATATCCCTTTTGCAACTCTCTCATACAAAACTTATGCAAAGGCAAGAACGAAAGGTGTATTTAGATAGACGCTTAGTTCATTCTATTTTAATTATAATTATAAGTAATCATAAACGCTATAAAAGTAATTCAACTATTAAATCAATA
Source organism: Anania fuscalis (assembly GCA_950371115.1). NCBI lineage: Eukaryota > Metazoa > Arthropoda > Insecta > Lepidoptera > Crambidae > Anania > Anania fuscalis. Next base: position 10,092,227 of record OX493335.1, on the reverse strand, counting down.
GTGAAAGCAAAATTGACACAATGATCCCAATAATGCTGGAAAATTGTCTTCGTGACACAATAGCTATTGAAAACAGTTTGCAATAAAACCATTTAAATGGAGCAATGAATAAAGTGCACACCCTGTATCGTATGCTAATTGCAAATGAATGGCGAATTCACAAGGAAGCTCTGTTTTAGATTAACAGCACTTCCGATTATAAAACCTTGAGAGTGGCTCTACAAGTGTACCTATTCACCTATCGACAGGTTTTTATAGTTGATGCATACTTCATTGTTAATTAATGTTTCATTACAACTGACTACACTTCAATCAAGCGAGATATTTATAACTCTTTAATGCAAAAAATGTAACTCGAAAAATAAATAGCATATACACAATAATATTAATCTCTGTTTTTACTACCTTATTGCTGTGCCCAGAGTCTAATGATCTATTTTATGTACTAAATTTGATGACCTGTGTAACATTTTGGAACGCAATAGCTTTTGCTGCAGATTACTTTGCTATAAGAAGTTGTTGGTTAAAATTATGAAAAATCAAAAACTCCACAGTGGTAGAGACAAAAGGGAACTTTGTACAATCGCATGATAAGTGATTGTAACCGGCTTATGATTAAATTGACAGTATAACTCAAGTATCAATTACATATTAAATGGCCTTTCGATTACAATCTAAGTTATCGAACCGTACTCTAACGTACTGAGTCTATAAACTGTTGCTCATAACGACGCACTTGTAACTGTTTTTATTTATTTTGATAAGTTAATGATCATCAGATCTTATGGCATCCGCAAAATATACTTTCACTTTCAATTGCAAAATCATTTATCTAAGTTTCGCTTTGTTAATACGATACGTTGACAATTTGACGTCTTACACGCAAATGAAAGTGAATTTATATACCACCACTTGTTTTTTGACACTTTGGTTGGTACTCCAAAGAATTTAATTAAAAGTGCTAGAAGTTTCTGCCAGCATTAACATTTACGATTGAGCGCAATAAAAGCGAGCGGTGCCTCTACAAAAAAAACGCTGAATTTGAAACCCGTATCATAAAACGCGTTTAATTATTTTACCAACCACTTAAGTTTGCGATTGACCTTTTAGAACACGTCTGCCGACTGCCAGTGATAAGCAATTAAAATGTCATTACACTCTATCAAATGGAAAATGACATACGATTGCAAAATACGATGGTAAATTAAATCTAACTTTCTTAACGGTTCGCAAGTACACGTGAATGACATGAGCTACTTTTACGCTATAATTCTTTACTAGTGCGAGCTTCATTTTGCATTCCCACATGACAGCCTCTGACAATGGGACGCGCGCGCAGGTTGCTCACCTTATAGGCTTGGGGACTGGATACCAATTTGTTTACAAGTCTTTAACGTTAACATATGTTATTCGGCCCAATAGGTCTAATATTGCGTTTTGGTACCAAAATGCATTATTTCAACTATATCGGCATTTGACCCATAATTCATCACAGCAAACAGTTTATGTGTAAGATACGATTAGGTAATCTTTATTGCTCAACATATAAAGAAAATTACACACATATTTTTATGAAAGAACGTACAATTTAGGTAGTTTATTTCTTAATATGATGTACGCTAAACAGACTTACCTATTTAAAGGGCAGATGTAGAGTATGCCTTAAAGTCTTTATCATACAGTTCGAAAAGAAGGCACTTTATTTGTACAATCGCGTACTTACTACGTTACGAAAATGAAAACTTTGTCTCTAGTCCTTAGAACTATTGCATTGTGTGATGCGCCCGCGCCTGCTCCGGCCACTATCTAGCTGTGACGTCGCATAATTAGACAAACGATCGTATCTGCCGACGTACCGCGTCATCTCTTTGTATCAATGCTCTCGGGGCTTTGCTCAGCGCTGAGGCAACAGGGAAGCAAACTCAAATATAAGGGTTGGTTCGTATTATCGATTTTTGGTTTGCATAATCGTTTTTGAATTATAATGAAAGTGAAGCATGGACTTTGCACAAATTGCTTGTTTTGGCAATACAAAGGTAGATTCGCACCAAAAGTCTGCTGATCAAAACAAGATATGCATGATACTTTATTTTATCAATTGTGCGTAAGCAATTCACAACTGAACATCTTTTTTCTTAATGATGACATTGTAATTCAACTTGAAATCGTATCTAAAAAAATATCTAAATTAATAATTATGGGTAGAACAGTTATATAGTCAAGTGTGTTAAGTTTGCCGCTGTTTTATTAAATCTAATGAAATAAAAAAGACTTAGTCAAATAGAAAAAAAATCAGTGAATGTCATCATGATTCCGTCCGACCACAAGAATTTTAATGCACCTCTATGGCGTCATCATGTGACTCCGTTTTAGATGGCACGCCCATCTTCATATTACATAATTCTTACTCTGAGATATTACTATATTAAGTATGAGCCTGTCTATTGTTATCTAACTTTGAACCGGAATGCACGAGTTATATTAGAAAACGATTAGTAACTACAAAAAGTACAACCACTTCTTTGAATCAAATCAAGTTTAAATTGTATGTTACGAGAATTACAAAGTATCTCGCTTTCTTACATAAAGCGTAGCGCTCATTAGCAATTTCATTGTATTTATTCATTGTAGAATAATTATAATTATTATAATAGACCAAACATTTCACTATTGAATATTTTCTTGTAGCAGAATATTAATAAACATTTAAACAAACACACATATTTAAATATTGAACACTTTATAAGATTAAAATTTTAATTTAACTTTATACTTTTAGAATACCAAAGTTCATAAACAATTTTTTTCATAAAATAAATAAGACTGACTAATAAAACTAGGTGCAGAACAATAATTCAATAAATTATAACATCCTTAAATGGACTAAAACATCGTGGCAACTGTTAATAAACGAATTGTTTGATAACAAAAGAAATGCTGATATAGTACTACATACCTGTTCAGTACCAACGTTTATTTCAAAGAGCACGAGTTCATTTCCCAAGGTAGTACTTACGTGTGTACTAGGCCTCAATCGGCCGTGGGTGGCATTCAGTAACGACGGATTGACGAGTGCACATTCTATAGAGCGCTTAATTGGCTCATTATGATCAAATGTCTTAGACGTCTAATTGTTAGAACCAATACAATGGTTATTTGAGGTCATGATGATATGGACAAGATGAAACTTCCCAGGATATACCGCGTAAAATTTTAAATAATTCAAATTACAAACTTAACGTACTTAGATCATTATTTACCTTCTAAAATTAGTTCAACTGTTTGAATACTAATTGGCAGATAAATTCTTTGATGTAACATAAGCCGCCTAAATTATGCAGCAATTAATGTAATTTTCCTGAACTTTATTTATTTTGTGTAGTGTGCAATTCAATCTTTATTGCACACTACACAAAATAAATAAATTTAACCCGTTCATAAATCAGCATGATGGTATGTACGTCGACATCAAAAACTGAATAAATCATACAGCAGTTTGAATAATTAAGCAAACCCATTGAGTAATTTGTTCTCAATGAGTTAATCCATACAGTTAAATGCGTTGTGACTAATGTGTGTAAATAGCTGCTATCTGCTCATCGGGGTGTGAGCAGTGTTTTTCCGAACACTGCTCCGACTTACTTTCGGGCCCACTGTGCGTGGCGGAAGGGATATGGGTTAACATTACAAACGTTTTAACATTCACACCTCAACGTTTACCCTCCTTTTTGATAATAGCTAGTTAAATAACGCTTTAACCTTAATTGGGTGCGAGCTAATTAAATTTAAATTATTTTGTTTTGAGTTGACTTGTGTATTAAAATAAATTTAAGTAGAGAACACAATTTTGTGATTAAATTTAATTTTTAATAGCAGATAGTAAATGTCTTGTAGTAACGGTAACGGCCCTTCGAAATGATAACAAACACAATAGATACTTGGAGAAGTGTTTGGGCTAAATTCACAATTCGTCTCGTTTTGGAGGTAAATCGTTTATTTTTCCATTATCTAATAAAGGTTATAAAAAAACTCTAAACTCTCGAATTATAATAATATTTTCACATCAAAATACTTATCTTTAACGGATGTGCCTCGAAGATACTTGTAGAGAAGTTGTGTTAGAAAATAAATATAGAAGGTGTTAAAGGTTCAAATAAATAGATAATTAACAAAAGCAAACTTAAAACAGGCCTTTCTAAATGACAACAAAACTAATTCTGCTTAAATATGTTCTTGAACTTAGTAAACAATGAAGCTTTGTCATTTTCGGGAGCTATCGGAGATCTGCATTAGTGCAACGGCAAAGAGGATTTAATGTAATCTCATTATGTAAATGGACCTATTCAATGAGCATAATAGCATTTAAATAAGATTTAAACAAACACAAGTAACAATTTGCACAAATATCCCGCCGTAAAATAGTTATTAGTTTTTGAAACAGGTACAAATCTTTTCTTTGATATACTTCAGTTTTAAGCTCAGGAAGTCATTAATAGAACATAATGTCAAACGTAAGTTCGCTTAACAACTAGTTTTTTATTTTATTTTTATCAATATGTTTGTAATAAACTTGTTTGTAAAAATATTTCTATAGGGTGTTGACGGTAGTATACTACTCAGCTATACATATAGCTACAACATTGATCAGAATACGCTGGCTTTGACAGCGAGAAAAAACACTTGAGGAATTTCATCTTGTCACGTGACGTCCTCGGTAGCTTAGTGGTCAAAGCACTCGCCCGGTATGCGATGGGACGTGGGTTCGTGTCCCACCTGAGGTCGATGATTTTTTTTAAGTGTTATTTATCTTCAAATAAACTTGTTTCTTTTATTTCAGTCATATTTCAGAACGTGGTTGTACCCATGAACAATTTCATGGATACAATCACACTCGCTCAATAACAAGTACAAAACGTGTATTAGAAAGAAAAAAAAAACAACATTGATAGAAGTTGTCCAGATTAGTCTAAAATTATGACTGTTTAAGTTTTACTTTTAAAATGCTATATAATGTGATCAACTCAAAAAAATACCTAATTTCGAAATAGCATACCGCATTATTTTACTTCAATTGAGACCTAGTTTAACAATTTTAACCTGTTAAAAAAACACAATAGTCAGAATACAGACTACAGATCAATGCATGATTAGGTTTCATGTTATTTTAGTTATCTAAGAACATTCAATAGTACTATTTATTATTTTACTCTGGATTTTTATTGAAATTTATGCTTTAACAAAAGTTTTAAAATACTCGTAATCATGTTTATTATTTTCATTATCATTGAGGAATCAAAATCTGGGGATCCATGTCTATATACAGCAATCTCAGTGTTACTTTTATATAAGTAAGGAAGTGTTAACACAATATCAACTTAATGCCGTCTGGGAGATTGTTATGAAGGGAAATGATGTATATGCTTTTGTGCAAGAAATATGTTCATTACAAAATATAATGGAAAACCACGTTTCACGCTCGCAATCGTTTCACGACTAGGTATGCATTATTTTCTGAATTTTATGACAACAAGCTTACGAGCAGATTAGCCTATGAACAATTCCGGCTGTGTTACTATTATTTTACAAGTGTAGATAAGTAAATGTAATGACCATTCAAATAAGCACTTTAACTGATTTTGTGCATCCTTTAACTAAATACGAACTTGTAATGTAAGAAATAAAGAGAAGATATTTATTTGAATGTGTGTAAATGATTGTAGGGCAATTGTAAATCGGTTTCGACATCTTTATAAGCTTGAAAAACCTATATTTTTCACAACTTATTCATGATCACGATGCAACAAATTCTTTTTTTTTACAAAATCATAACTTAGCCGTATTTTTTTTTAATTTAAAGACCACCAATTGTTCTGTAATCGATTAAATAGACCCTTAAAAGTGTTAAGTAACTTTAGGAATATGGAACGCAATCAGTTGTTCATAAATATTACCCAGATATTGCATGGTACTTTCCATAAAACGTAGATTCATATCTACATGTGAAACTATCTTGTTTTGATCGTTATCTCGACAATATAACCAATGTAATTGCTGTGATGTAACGTTCAGTTAAACACAAATCTTTCTAATCGAACCAATCAACACTCAATTACATTTCCATCCTACAGTTAGCGGTATTCATTATCTTTTATGTATTTGGCCTAAACATTTTTCAAATTCTGGGACTACAGTCAATAGGTCATAATTCTTATTTTTGACAGAGACTTATCTTCTTGACAGTTATCTATATCGTGCTATTTTTATAAGTTTACATAATTACTCTGAATCTTGAAATAAATATTTTTTCTTACTGCCTTTTAGGGTAAAACTTAAGCATATCAGAGTTAAAATTGTACTTTACAGAGTGATAGAATGCTTCATAACATTCCATAAATCAGTCTTTATGTTTTGCATTCTGAGTCGAGTAGTCTACAAGATCAACCTTTCTCTTTGTTAATTAAATTATTAGGAAATATAATTAATCATTGATGTATTTGCTCTGACGTACAGTTAACGTTTTTCTTATCTGCCTCTCAACAAAATGGCACCTTGACCTATTTTCAATTTAAAAGTTCAACGTATAAGTTTAAATTATTACAAGCTTTTACTTGGTTTCACGACCGTGATATTTTTTGAGAGAATAGAGGTTTTGTGGTAAGTTGGTGAGATGTCGGATTTGACATTTTTTAAGATCTCTTCGTTATCGAAATAACAAATGGAAAAATACACACGTGGCTTTTCGGTCGACAATTTGCTATCGAACGGTTCTGAATCGACGGCTTGGCAAAATTACTGAAATTTGAATAATGGATAACTCCAATATAACCTACATTAATAAAACGTTTACGAAATTGAAAGGTGACAATTGACAGTAGATAGATAGTTTGTGAATCCTCAGGTTTCCACCATTCACAAATAACCGTAAACTATTGGCCATACGTCGACATTTCGATTTAGTACGTGATAACTACGCGAGGTTCCTACAAATTAAATATTTGGTTACAGTTAGCTTTACAGTTGATTAAAGGTCGATAACATGTAACGGTATCTTTTGAACGTGGTTCAGTAATGGTATATTTCACGACGTGGTGATATCAAAAGCTGTGTAGGGAAGCATTTCATTTCAAGACTGCTAAGTATGTACCTGGGACAGTCTCTTGTTGTGTTTTCGTAGTCAGGGTTCGTGTCCATTGATGAGAAGAAGAACAAAGAAAAGAACGGATATGTGGAGAGACTGGGTGTTACCCACTAAAGTAGTGAAAAGAGTCATATCCTCACCCCTTCAGCCAAAATGCATCTTATTTTAGTGGGTAACACGGTATGGGCTTTGCATAATGAAGGAAAAGTATGAAGCAAAATTTTACAGACTACTGTAAGCATTGGTTATTTGAAAGTAGCTTACTATACATCAATGACGGGCAAATCACAGTTAACCACCTAAATTGATAAAGATGAGACACCACAATGTTATAGTATAGAGGTGAGGAATTAAAGTCGTAGCGTGATGATAAAGTCCCAAACAATCAATTTTGCAAGGACATGGCCCAGAACATCAAAACCTTAATTTAGAAAAAAACATTTCGCAAAATGAACCGAACTGAAATTTTCGTATACGGCAATCTATCTGCCAAAAAGAAAATACTTAAATGACTTTAATTAATTACTTTCCTTTTTAACTAATTGACTTTTTTACACTTCAAATCTGATAGCTTTTAAATCTGATAGCGCTATAATATTTGTATTACATCCGCAAGATTGCTTCAAAGTTTGCACGGCTAAATTAAGATTGCATAATGCACTTTCACCAACCTCAACTTTGTTCACATTTCAATTAGCATCCAAAAAGTAATGTTACCAACAAATTACTACTTATTCTTGTGTATGTACAAAAGCTTTTATTGCGTAACAACTCCGGTCAGGCGACAAAAACGTCTACACGCCGGAATATTTACATAAATTGTAAGACACAATAAGTAGTCTGTACTAGTTGTTTGGCCTTGTTTGGAAACTGATCTAAAACCTTATCTATGCAATTAATAACCAGCCTTTAATCACAAGAAATAATATCTGGATAATGTTACTGATAATAATGTCTTAAGTTGCAGGTAAAGGTACAAAAACAGCTATGTATTAATATATTTTAAGTAACTATTGGAGCGCAACTTGACTATATTTCGGGTTATATTTGTAACCAAAAAACTAAATAACCTTACCAAAAAGAAAAATGAGAGGAAATCTTTTGAGAAAATATTACAGTTTCGATGGGATTAAGGCTAAAATTTGTTTTTTAATACGACCCAAGTAATTAGGCAAAAAAAAAACATTGGCAAAATTACTAAATAATTATCAATACTCTCATCAAATTACTGAGTTTTCAAGCCCAGAAAAATCTTTAGCTTTTTGTTTCAATTAAACTTTCGCAATAATACTTTTTACAGGAAAAATAAACCTATTGTTTGTGCGCACCTGTTCATGTTAAGATGGTCAGATGTCAGCGCAGCGATAACAGACAGACGATGAAACAGATTGAGGGTTACAAAAAGCAGGAAAGAAAGGCATGTGAATATATTTCAATGTTCGCATTTACTAGTACAGTATGTCTTTACTTAAGGCTCTAAGTTGGCTTACACCGGGTTCGTATATTGTACTATGCGTAAGTGTACATCAGCAACTGATCGTATTGGTGTCAAAAGTAACGAGCTGTTATAGTCGTTCCTATAAAATTTGACGAAGCGTCAACGTTTATAGGAACGCTTTTGAGTATGTCAAGTTGACAATTCCTATCCGTTAGCAAAACCAACCGTTTCTCGGATATATATTAGGAACCGGGCTTTAAAGAATAATCTCTATAGAAACAACACGCTCTCCTCGAATACATATGCAATACTGAAAAGACTTGAGACTCTGTTATCCCTTTTTTTATTTTTTTTAGGTACAGCAACAGAACATAAATAATAACATATACAGAGAATACTTAAAGACTACACAATTTGACAAATTTACATTCCAATTATGCACACGACATTTTATTAAGGTTGAAGAAAAAAAAAACGACTACATAAATAAAAATAAACTATTGAAAAGTTATGGGCCCTAACCATGAACTGTTAAAACAATCACAAATCTGTCAAACATTATCATTTCTGTAAAATTTTGTATGAAATGACGTACCAAAATTGACAGATTTGACAACTTTGAGATTGTTTTAAGAGTTCATGGTTATGGCCCTGATATCATTTTCATTTCATCGCTCATAAAGACTTGCAAATTTTTATGAAAGATGAATGAGTAAGCGAAAATAGGTCCAATTCCTTACTATTACTATTGTAGGCTCTGCACATTTCAAAAGAAAGGGTCGTTGGCATGCGTTAATAATGGCATCACTTCACCTAACTAGATAAGTTTAAAATTATCTAAAAGCAAATCTACAAGTGCCGCTTCAGAATTCAGCCGTTAGTCATGATTACTTTATAAGAAGGTCAAAAACCATTTCAATTTAAACATTTTATAACATGAATTACAATAATTTGAGCGAATGAGTCCCGTAACTCTATGTAATGTTTCTGCCTCGTGAGAATTCAATACTAAACGCCTATTATGCTGGATTAACGGTCCAAATACGAAAGGTTTATGAACCTGTTCGATTAAAATTTATGTAGACATTGAGATATCAAAAAGCTATTAACACTGCTGAAAAATAAAAGCAACTCGGGTCTTCGGTTTAGATCTTTTGGTTTCAATGACCACAAAACTCCAACACTCCGATCTATAATTGCCAGTATCTTATTTGGTTTTTTTTATACGTTCTGGCAAGCCTCTGTGGTTACCTCCCGCGTAGCGATTGTAATGTTTTATGTGCCTGAGACAAACCAATGTAGGTATTGGACGAGGCAGTGAGAAGTCTGCATGTCATGATTTGTTGGAGAGTGGTTAGCATTGTAATTATGATTACGTATGCAGGATTTGTCTAGAAAACTCGTTTTTAAATCTTCCATTTAAAGACATGTACCCTTAGAAAAAAATAATTGTCCGGTTAATCGTAATACAAGAATGTAATAACATCCTAATTCGATTTCGTTTTCTGAGGTACAATTATGTATTCTCACGACCTCCGTAGCTGAGAGGCGACCACGCCGGACTTTAAATGGCGTCGCCATCTCTGAGGTTCCGGGTTCGATCCCCGGTTGGGTCAATGTAGAAAACGAACTTTTCTATATTGGCTCGGGTCTGGGTGTTGTGGTACCGTCGTTGTTTCTGATTGATATAATACAAGTGCTTTAGCTACTTACCTTAGGATCAGAGCAATGTATGTGATGTTGTCCAATATTTATTTATTATTTATTTATTATTAATTTACCATATTACCATTAATTAATATTTTGTTAAAATAACTGAATAAAGTGATAGAACAATCCAGTTTTTTTCAACAAGAAAAACTGCTTACGGAATAGAGTATCTCTTTTCCATGGACTCAACATACCACCGCGCCTTTATTTCGTCTGTTCATTTACCAAAAACACTTCTTTTACACTAAGTATAACCGCGTTAAATTAAGTAACTAAAAAGTACAATATAATTCACTCTCATCAAATGAAATTTAATGTAGACTTATTCCCGATATTAGTTGTTTATTAGCATTTCAGCATCGAGGCAGCGCGCGCGCAGCCAAGCCGGAAGATTTTTGTAGCGCGGATGTCATCGACGTACAATTTTCGAGGTATTGCGTAGAAGCAGAGCGAAAACAATAGAGTTACGGTTTAACCGCCAAATACCACCGTCGCCGATCAAAACAAAAGACGGCGGCTACCAAACCGTGAACGCTCGCTTGATTAACTCAGCATGAGATTAGGGAAATGGAGGAAACGCTGGTGGCAAAGTATCTAATATAAGTAAGAAACATTGTTAAATAAAACAACATTTGAATGTTTCTAGTCTGGCTTTGCTGCGAGTCACCAGTGGCAAATTAATTAATCTGGTACTGCTTTAAAACATGACAATTTGATGAGCATGTTTTAAATTATTTCGTACAATACCAGAAGATTTCATTGAACAAAGTGCGATAGATATAAAACTTGTACCTTTTGATTTTGCATAAACTATGAATATAATACCACATCAAGGAAAGACATGTAAAAGTTATTTTTCCACTGTTTTAATTTATTAAAACCGTAGTAAAGTGATAACTTTAGAAGTTAAGAAGACTTTTACTATTCACATTGACCATAGCGATATACTAGTACATCAGATTTAAGGCATATTATTTTCTTTAGACAAACACATTCTATTACGATAAAGTATCGTAGGTTTTAGTTATGGAAAATCAAAAAGAACACGTATATATCTTAAAACTGAACACAATTGGCCCAAATAGCCACAACTGGTAATTCTTTTAAGTTACACTTTTACTTAACCTTACTATCTCATGTTATCGCACACTAATAATTAATGAAAGTGAAAGTGACGGTAGTTAATTAATCTGAAATAACTTTCCTGAATAATATTTTAATTATTTCGAGTCTGAAATGTGATGACAAATGTACCACGAGAGAGTCTGGTTATCGTTGAAGTACCGTTTTCAATTTGCATATATTGGGCAGTAGTTCAAAAGCATTCGGTTATGACCATGACTGAATCAAAGCGCCCGCTTGATTGCCCATTGAATTATGGCAAAGTTTAATGCCTTTGCTATAAAAATATAATGATGCAACAACTAAGCCTTGATAATTAAATTTATCTTACTGCGCATGAGCAATTTGTGACACCAACCAAAACGTTCCCATAACTAAAGTATAACAGCAAGCAGTGGTGCTTAGTTAAATTGTACATTTAATTATCCAAAAAAAGACACTCAATCAATTGATGATTGTTATCATCATACATCTTATGTGGCGCTATGGCTTTCGAAACAAGATCAATATTAATCGAAGAAAAAGGAACAGAAGTGGAATGTTAATCTGATAGATTAATAAATTCAAACTAAAATCCTTAACGCAATATTTTTTCTACACATTCGATCCTTACCGTTTTTTTCTGTAATTTTAAATAAAAACTATCTATCGCGCTTTTCTTTTCTCAGTGTCGATGCTTACATCCAGGATAAAAAAGTAGACTTTTTTTTAAATCATACTAACAACTACCACTAGCCACACGTTTTATTAAAAAAAAACACTGGTCCATTTAAACGAAACCACTTAATAAAATTAATTAATAAAAAAAACCCGACTGCGTAAAATGTGAACGTAAAAGATGAAAACAAGATTTTAAGAATCAATTTGCAGTCTGAGGCAACAAATCCATGTTACTTGATTCGACTTTTTGTACACGGATTAAAACTACTTAATTAGGTACTAACGCAGTGCATACCAAGTCAATCATCATTATGCTGTTAATGGATTTGATGCCTCCGACTGCAAATTGATTCTTTAAATCTTGTTTTCATCTTTTTACGCAGCCGGGTTTTTTGATTTTTTAAATTAATTTATTTTATTTTTGACTTTTTGGTTTGTAGTGTTTTACTCCTTCTCTTCAATGAACCATAAAGCCTTATTTGTAACTCTTCATTGAAAAAAAAAAGGTTTAAACTCGACTAAGTATAGTATGTGAAATCGGTTTTTCCCGTTTAATTCATGTACCAATAGGAATTCCGGGTAATAACAACGCCTATGTCACTCCCACAACTGAGACGAATCTAAAGACATATCATATGTTGAAATCCATTAAACGGTTTATCCTTCCTATTTTCTGAGTGTATTTTTTTGCCTGTTCCCGTAGGAATTTTGGGAAATAAAGTATTGAATACTATTAGCACTGAAAATATGTGACCCTTAGTTAATAAAATGAAGTTTCAAAATCGGTTTATTAGTATTGCTGATCCATTTTTCCCGCGTAAGTTCTGTTCCCACGGGAATTTCGGGAAATAACATACCCTTTGTCACTCCCACAATTGACACGAACCTATTGATATATTATACTTTAAAATCTGTTAAACGGCTTAGGCTGTAAATAGACATACATACATACGCTCGAAGAACATAACCCTCGTTTGGCAGTCGGGTAAAAACAGCTAGGTTTAAATAATGACCTATGTCAAACATAGATCAAAACAAGACCAAATAAATCATATTATTTACTCCACCAAACAACACTTGATTAGTAATTTACTCTAATAATAAATAGTTACGTAAATAGCTATTAACCTCTGGGAATGATTCAATAACGATTCGCATATAAACGTTCGGCTATTGGTTACATAACATGATCGATGTCCGGCCGAACATGAGCCAGATAGAGCACCTAATAAACTTATCGATATTTATTTACATCTACTTTTTCCCATGAAAAATACTTGCTGTTGTTTTGATATATGTTTTGGTTTACGTTGTTTTTGCATAGATTGTTCACAATGATTTGATTGTATGTTTACCAAAATAGTTTAATTATAGCCTTGACTTAACACGTTATTTTAATTACCCACCCAGTTAAGAGTCAGTTATGGTGTTTAGTAACAAGGCAAAGATTAGTTGATGATACATTGATGGCTTTTTAATGAACATTCTTAGGATATTATCTGTGTATCGATAAACCAATAGTTTTACAATAGACATCTCTAGCACAAGACCACAGAGCCTATCTCATTCGAACACTTATAACACCCACCACGATGTCAATCTGTAGGAATCACTTTCACGTACGCCTATTTTTTGTAGCCCAATATTTGTTTAGGCTTGTATTATGCAAAGTAAGACTTTTGTTCTATACACAAAGATGTAACGTGCTATGAAGGCTAACGACATTACAAAAGTTAAGTCATCCTTAAGTTAGTACGAGTAATCTTGTCTGCATAATATCCTCTTTATTTAAGCACGTTGACAAATACAACCGTAGTCTAGCGAGTATTACCAATTTTGAACGCCAATATGATTCCTGTGGTCGAAGGTCGAACCATGAACTGATACATTAACATTTTCTACTACTTAGTTTACTCTACTTACTTACTAGGCCCCTGTGTTTTATTTCATTGCTTTAAAGTCAATGGCATGGTCCGATTTGTTTATTTAAACTTTTTTTATAAGGTCAAAATTGACTTAGTAACTATCCGTTTTCGCCAGTCGGTTCTGTGTTAAACTGTACCAAATATGCATTTTTTCTGTTTTTTATATTTGTATTGTTGCACGAAAATTATTTTAGCTCTCTGGAAAAATCCTCTTCAATTTACCGAATTGTGAACACAAAGAATCAGAGTGGTACTCACAGTAGTTTACACGAAGTTTAATATCTTGACTTCTAACGAACTGGCTTCTTTGAATATCATTGATATGCAGTTTCTCTTAAAATTTACTCGCACAATTCCCAGTAAAGTATTGATGTTTATCTATTTAGTTTTTCTTCGATATTATAGGAGCGAATTCCCATAACAAGCGACAGCATTATGGATATCGATAATGTGTTATCTCCTTGCTGTCAGTAGGGTAGCTAAGTCGAAAGAAAGTGTAGGATTTTTAAAAACTTTTCTTTAACTTTTAATGCCATTCGTAAGTGCTAGCAGTTAGCATTGCACTTTAAAAGATGAACAGATTATGTGTTGTCTCCAAGTTTTTTAGGTTTTATTCGAGGCCAATGAAAAAAAAAACCGGAACATATACCGAATAAAGTAGCGCATACATTATTAAGTAGATAGGTGACAAGTCTACCTAGTTTAACTTTAACGCTTTCAGGATAATTAGCCGTTTACAATAGTGAGTCTTGAAGATAAGACAGCGGAAGTCAAGATAAGATATATTTGTCAACAACGTAAAGCGTTTAGCTTTACTAAATTGTCACCTGAAGTGATGGAACTTTCTTGATTAAAATAGCGGTTCTTTGTAAATAAACTTCTTTAGTTTTAGCTTTCTCTTGGTCACCCTATTGCTGGCAGGTAATCATGAGCAACCGGCAGACTGGGTATCAATAAGCACCCCGGGCCTGCTCGATACATCAGCGATACAATCTGCCCTGGCGTCGCCTCCAACTAAACTGAGCAATTACGTGATAATATACGCCTAAGAATCATTTCTTAGCTCCGTATATCGCCAAATATTCGCTTATATTAACTTTCGGATCTTAATTTCTATTTCGTATAGGTATGAACATCTTAAACATGCGCTAATATTTAATAAAAATATTTATTTCTTTGGTTTGCTCAAGCTTGATAGTTCTATGATAAACACGATTTGATGAATTTAAGATAAAATTTTGTCAAAGTCTTTTTGCTAGTGGAAACTTATACCTCTTTTAAAGAGCCCACTCTGTTCTTCCACGGCATTTAGTGAGGTACCTACGCTTGGCTATAGAATTGCCAAGTCTCGTTACCACCGTTAGAGAGTCTACATCAGACCTCTTTAACCAGACAATTTTTGGCAAACACTGTTGGCAATTTCCTACATTAAAAACATTTTGTTATTAGTAATAAATAGTTTGAAGAATATGTTGCTTCTTTTTTCTACAATCCTATTTCATTGTTTATCTAGGTACTCATCCTATAAAAATAAAGGACTGCAGTACCGTAAAAGCAAACTGACACTCTAAAAGATATTTTAGAGATCAAACCTTATGTTAAACTTGGCAGTTTTTTTATCTATCGAGATAAGAATTACGCGCAGAATCTTCTTTGTCCATATAATTATTCAGATACAAGAAAAAGCATACAACTGCTGAATCATATTATCAGCAGTACGCTACATTAAAACTTTGTAAATAACTACATTACGTATCAAATGATCAAAATAATATTGTTTAATTTAAAGTGGCAAATACTACAAGATGTAATAAAAACTCTTAATAGAAAGACTTTTTCGGTGCATTGATTTCAATTTATTAGTAAATTTAACAGCTTGTTTGTAATTAAAGGCTATATGTTGCGTAGTAAAAAAAAATACGGAAAGTAATTTATAAATAATACACTTTTGTTATTGCTGTTTGATAAGAAAATAAACTAATTACTTCAGGCAGGTTGTGTATCATCTTATTATTATATTAGTTACGTTTCCTAGTAAGCACAGAAGCCAAAACGAACCGAAAACGAGAGATGTATGGACTTGCTGGAGA
Source organism: Anania fuscalis (assembly GCA_950371115.1). Classification (NCBI taxonomy): domain Eukaryota; kingdom Metazoa; phylum Arthropoda; class Insecta; order Lepidoptera; family Crambidae; genus Anania; species Anania fuscalis. The sequence continues at coordinate 10,076,144 of OX493335.1, read as the reverse complement.
GATTATTTTGTCTCTAGAAGCCGATATTAGGATAATCTTCGAGAAGATCACTAGAATTATATTATTGATCAAATAAAATAAGTACCTATTACTCTGTAAAAGTTTCAAAAATATCATGATAAATATAGCCGCAAGAACTTGTCGTGTATTCCTGTTTCTAGTAAACCATCTAAGCGAATATTTTATCTTCCACTGTGTTTAGTTTACGTAATCTGGTGGACGGTTTCCTCGGTCGACGACCGGTCTCAAGGTCAGTGCCGCCAATTAACAAGCAAGAAGACTAATTTAAAATTATTGAATCGGAATTACTTTCCACTTTGCAAACGGAAATGATGCGAGTTCAACGATTTAGACGAGTATCTGACTTTCTTGAGTCGGTGGCGCGGAGATGCTTCGGACAAGACGTGACGGTAACATGTGTAAGATCCTGATCTTTGAGGGTTCCGTACCCAAAGGGTAAAACGGGACCCGATTACTAAACTGTCCGTCTATCTGTCCGTCTGTCACCAGGCTGTATCTCATGAACCGTGATAGTTAGAGAGTTGAAATTTTCACAGATGATGTATTCCTGCTGCCGCTATAACAACAAATACTAAAAAACAGAATACAATAAATATTTAAGGGGCTCCCTTACAAGAAACGTTTTTTTTGCCGTTTTTATAGATAATGGTACGGAACCATTCGTGCGCGAGTCCGACTCGCACTTGGCCGGTTTTTTCATTATGTTACATTAATATAAAGTGTGACAAAATAAATTATATATTACTATTCCTTTTTTGATCTATTAAAAAAAACAGCTTGACGTTCAGCAGACATGTGAACAGTCAAGTCCCGGAAGGGAATTGTCACTGGAGCAACAAGTACCTCTACAAGTGTTTTTATTATGGATGAACGGAATCATATAAATTATATAATTAATCATCTTTGCACTGTTACACTCTACGTTGTAGTATACTACAACTTAATTTCCTCTACCCAAAAGTTGTCTGAAAAAATAGCGTTTTTCAATAGGGCTGCCTGATTGTACATAACTGGTCTTTCTTTGTGCAACATACACTATGCTGCACAAAGAAAGACCTGTGTCTATCTATTTTTCATGTACTATATGTATCATTTTATAATTTAAAATGCAATCGGTTAAAAAAAAGCTATTTATTGATATTTAATAACTATAATCGATATTTATTAGTGATATCGAAAAAAACTAAATCGGCTTTTTTGAACACACTTTGACTGAAACCCTTTGTTATAGGGTAGTGAACATCAGTTCGTTCTGCACTAACTTCCATCCAGCGTGCGGCGCGACGCGTAAAACCTCTAAGTTTTTATCGGTAACATTGCGTAACGTAATTTCGGTGGCTCGTTAGGCTATAACGTTCGATCTTATCGCGTTTTTGTTGAGTAGTCGATGCCGCGTCTGTTCACACCGCGTTTTTGTTACATAACCGACCGTCACGATGCCCGATGGCCATTATCACGTCGAAACCATGGTAATGACGTCGGTCATCGATGGACCGACAATTTCTAAACGCATGCGCTCGGATAAAAGCGCACCGTGAAACGATTTATAACATAGCACGGTGTTATTAGGACTTGCGACGGCGATGAAGTTTCTGAACAGGTGGTCAGATATCTATTCGCCTGTTTAATAGTAAACAAATAAATATGCGGTTAAATATTATTGTTTCCAAAATTGACCTGATCGAGAATCGAACTCGGGATTCTTGTGATCAAGACGACACATCACATCACATAGACGATTGGATTGTCAATAGTACCTGTCATTTATTAATATCAGATTACCAAATTACCAAAATCATGAAGCAGCTCCTATAAATAGACAATTGTCAGGTAAAAACTACTTATAAGAAAACGACTTCATGCTTATACGACTGTATTACAAGAACATTGCTCAAGCAATAATATTGTCGCTTTTAAGTATCCGTTAAACCAACAAAACTTGATTATCTGCCAGCCCCATTATTTTTAATGGTGTTAAGGCTATTCTCATACAGCCCTGTAAACGTTACGATTTCTTTATTTGCATGTGGTTAGTATATTACTTTAAATTTCCGCTGCAATAATTACCTACACTAAATATGCTTGATTTACAACCAATTAATAGGTAATCATATTAATTTTCTGTCTGTTAATAAATTACCATATGATGTATGTACCTACCTACCTTTGCATAATAAATAAAATAAAATTTGTATTTTTACATTAACACATCTTACATAATTGAGTTGGTAATAGGAACCAAAGAAACAAAACAGGTATTGTTTATTTTGAATTAGTTTGATCGAATATTCAAGATAATATTGTAGCTCATTTTACGATCATGGCATTCACGACTTCATGTAATGTTAGTAAAGCAACAGCAAGTTAAGCAAGTTATATTTATTTTGATACATTACATTCTCATTAATTAACTTGAAAAATTTACGAGGGCTATCGCGTGTAAATTTGCCGCTAGAGGGCTTAGTGTCGCGTGAGGTCTCCGAATGAAACGTCATAATGTGGGGCTATGTTAGTGGGTTTATTAGAATTATTTTGAATATTGTGCGATACCTGTGATTTAGTATATAGGGGGAAGAGGGTCTATATAAATAAATGGGTAATATTGAGTATCATTCTGGACCTTACTCGACAGTGGCACCAACTGGCGAGCACAAAAATGGTAGCCCCCATTTCTTCAGCATCTCTAGGTATATCTTAGCAGGTTGTCTAGTGGAGACCAAGTCTCAGCAAACGTAGAATAAGACACCTCTTAGGTTGATGGACCGACGACGTTTAACAGGTAACTTTAGGAAGGAAGGCTGCCAGTGGCTGTATGAAATATTGTGCTTTTTGGCACTCTTCGGGGGAAAGCTTACATCTAGCAGTGGACTGCAATATGCTGGAATGAATATAAAAACGAGACACAGTTAAAATGCTATTAATAATTGGGACTTTATGTTTTACGAATCAGGATATCTCGAACTAAGTTGTCATTTGACACTCGTTAATCCTAATTTCTATTTGCTATCATCTGATACGTTTCAACACAGTTTAAATATGGCGCTTATATTGACTGTAGTTTCGAATAAAGTAATTCTCATCTCCTAAACTCCGACGTATAAACAGAAAGTGGTGAAATCCGCAAGCATTTATGTTCAAACATGTTTTACTATTGCTTTGCAGTTTCCAATGCATTGGTGAGTCACTGTTGCATAACACACCATGAAATTTCGCCGGTACCATATTTGAGCGGTCAGTTGTCATTTTGGGCCGATTTAAAAAAAGGAAGAGGTTTACAATTGTGTTGTTTATTAACGTTATGTCTTCGTGGTAGACGTTAATAAGCTTGGATTGGTAATAGTGGTACTATTAGCCAATAGAAATAAATATTTGTTTATTTATTTTGAGATATCCTTAAAATTACAGCCTCATGCGGTCAGTTATAAGTAGTAATTTCTTCTTATTAGCGGGAGCGACGACTATATTCAGCCAGTATTCAGTTTTTAGTCTTAGCCAATGTGAATTGACCTCTGATTGTCCATTCAGCGTTAGTGTCCTTGTGTGTGTGTGGATGGGGAAGAAGGGATCTTTTAATGACGGTCTGGAACCCCCGCGCCCGCTGCGGCCGGTCAGACGGGCTTGAGAAGCAAGAATGCAGTGCCTTGCAAGAGTTGCAAGTGGTTTGCTTTCGAAATAGCGTACAGACGTCGTAAGGATTTTGTTATTGCCCATTATTAGGCATTACAAAGCGTTTGTTTTGCTTTTACGATGACAAGTGCCTTTAAATGTCATACACCGAATACAATGTTGAAATAAGGTAGAAATTAAAATGCATTTGACATTCAAGGTTCCGCTGCTGTTACGTTATTTAAAGTACCATTTGAAAACAAAATCAAATTAATTTAGTGAGATAAAGGCCTTGATTGTGTACTACATGCAAGGGAATTACTTGTTTTCTAATATGGTTTAAATTAATTTAAAAACAAGCTCACAAAATTCATACATTTGAAGACAACATATAACGATTCAGCAGTCTTTAAATTTCAGCAATATATTAATTTAAATATCTTTATGATCGAGCCCAGAGAAACAATGAAAATGTTAATATTACGCGGTCTCATAGGTCCGCTTGGCGTATGACTATTTATTCACACATAACTTAAATAAGTGCTAGGTAAATCATTTATAGACGACCGCCGTAGCCGAGAGGCAAGCACGCCTTGGTGTCGTCATCTCTGAGGTTCCCGGTTCGATTCCCGATCGGGTCAATCGGGTCTGAGTATTGTGATACAAGTGTTTTAGCTTCTTACCTTAGGACCTGGGCCCTAACCATGAACTGTTAAAACAATCACAAATCTGTCAAACATTATCATTTCTGTCAAATTTTGTATGAAATGACGTACCAAAATTGACAGATTTGACAACTTTGAGATTGTTTTAAGAGTTCATGGTTATGGCCCTGAACAATGTACCTAAATGATGTTGTCCAATATTTATTATATTTATTTATTAAATTAGAGCTAGCCAGAATAATTTTTATCATCTCCAAATTACAAAATTAACATCCTTGTGTCCAGCATCCAGTTAACAGATGTCCAACATCCAGTTATCTTTTTAGCCATGTGCAAGATAATCTAATCTTTACTATCAATTACTTTGTAAAAAAAACTTTGTAAACCTCTCTACATAAAAAAACACACATTACTTACAATGCAGTATAGAATTTACCTTGACTTATATCGAAGTGAACTTACAAAAGAAAATAACGTGCAACAGGTAGCCAAGTCTAACAACATCTTCGCAACTTCCTAGAAACTGTAGATAATTTAGCAAAGGATACAACAGTTATACCACCCGGCCCTACCGAGCGCAAATTACATGTCTGTAACTTGTGAAGAAAATATTACAAAAATATTATAACACAAAACTTTATAAACTTTTGATCGGTAACTTGAAATTTTTAAAAACTTGTAAAAGCTCACCCATTTAAAGCAGCGCGGCGCCAAAATCAGCACTTCAAAACAAATGTCACAAACAATTCTAGCACTATCAAAGCACCGTTCACTAAAGTAAAAGTTGTATTTTTATATATATTATTTTGTCGTTATCGTAAGTAAAGTATTAGTCGATTCGCACACTAAAATGTTCCTCGGGTTGATTAAAAAAGTAGTCGGTGAGCGGCGCGGTGCATACGGTCCCGAACAAGACGCGCTCTCACTGCGCTAGCTCGGTGAACACTAACTTACTAAACCGCGAGACCGAGGCCGCACACTATCTCCTAGAATAACTTAAAGCTCCTGATAACGCACACCGAACCATCATCTTGATATTCCACCATTCCGACCCAACAAATTAAACCTTGAAAATCTCTGCTCGTATTGAAAATATAAAACTTATTTTTAGTATGAGCGACCGTCGTCTTTTTGCCGCGGACGCCGCGGTCGCCAGGCATGCGGTCGATTGATACAATCATGGCGAAAAGTAAAATGGTTCTTAATAAACGACGCACCGCAAGTGCTCTAAGTTAACCTTTTTATCGGGAGCTTTAGCTCCGCGGTGAGTTTAAATAAAGTGGTTTCTAAATATAAAACGCCGTATCTCGACACACCATTGGCAGGTGCGAGCCTACGCGTCTCGTTTTTTGCGAGCATCTTCCATTTTTTTGTAACCCTTTTTACTATTTTTTTAAGAGACAATTTTATAATTAAGGCTAGTGCGTTTATCGCGCTCGAGAGAAGGTTTACTGAGAAACTGCGGTCGCTGATATCTGTATCTATCTTATCCCATGGACCTAGTGCTACAAAGTAATAATTTGTTTTTGCTCCTCGCGTGAGTCAAGTTTATATTTTATAAACCGTGAACTTTTTTTAGGCGAGAGACGGGTGGAAATTATTTAAACGAAATAAGCGGCAACGGACGCGACAAGCGCTCTTTTGAATAATTAATGAAAAATAACTGTTCAAAAGAATATTACATCTAAATGCGATGTAAATAACTCCAGTTTGTTTACATTTGCTTTTAGCCACGGTCGGAATTGCCGTGTCGTGATTAAATCATTTATTTTCCTTTACAAATCGCTAATCGATATTGAAAAACAGTTTGTTAGTACAATATTTGCTAGGAAAGCATCAATAACACGTATCTTACCTCGTTGTAAAATTACGATATGCAAATTAATGATGTGCTTAGGTTAATTCGGGGAGAAGTAGGTTGTCCGAGTTGAGAATAATAAAATGGCGGGCACAATTATACTGTTCATTATCACGAGTCCCACGGCCCGCGGACACGCACTTATGAAACGCAGTCGATGCACACTTTTGGGTTATGTGGCGCAAACTACGGGAAAAGACGACAAAATATACAACATAATTTAAAGGTAATGGGTAAAAAGCAGCATTTGCGGATTTCCTCCTTCCCTTTTTTAAGATTAGACAGAAATAGACAACGCGAATGAAATGAAATACAAAGACAATGATAAAACCAAATCTTAACACAACTAACAGTAAAATCTGTTTATTTTACGTTTATTTATTACCGCCTAAATATGACTTACATTTAAAAATCCTCAATCAATTATTGGTAACCTAGTTTTATTGTATAATATTGCTTTTAAAATGCAAAAGACGGTTCTTCTACTCCATTCGTTAAGCATAATGTTTATATTCCTAAGGCATCAAACGCCTAAAGCTTTCGATTGCACCCAGAAAAACGTTTGTTCAAGCTATATCACAGTTTTATCTAATCTCATGTTATGTCACTGGCCTTTATTTAAGTCACCGTAGAGTTTGTCTGTCATCATGACATCCTCGCCAAGTATGCAGTTAATGTTTGGTTAATTTTCCATTTACTAATTAGCATTTACTAAATACGTGCATTAATATAACATTATTATTATTAATTTATAGGCCGAAAACCTCTCACCTCTTGTGTGGTAATGACTGGCAAATAAACATTTGGCCGGGTTCAGCGCAAAAGAGAGAGAAATCGGCGGACGATGCGTGCGGTATCAAGCACCACCGCTTTCTGCATCTTTGCTGGAAGCGAGCCGCCGATGAATCCCAGCCTTTTCAGGTGTGGACCTAATGTGGCTGGGATTAACCCGTTTGCCGATATAACAATTGGTATGATTTCAGTGGACGCCACTTCCCACATTTCGGTAACCTCGTGTACTAGGTCCAAGTACTTGCGTTGCTTTTCGGTCTCGGCCTTCACAAGGTTCTCGTCATAAGGGTTAGTGACGTCTACTAAAAACACCTTCGATTGCGCCCGGTCCATCAGCACTATATCAGGCTTATTCGCAAGAATAGTCCTGTCAGTGATGATGGGCCGGTCCCAGTAGACCCGGATACTGTCACTTTCGAGTACTTGCTCCGGCGAGTACTTATAATAGGGTTGTCTCTGGCTCACGAGACCGTACTTGAGGGCGAGCTGTTGGTGGAGAATTTTGGCTGCTTGATTATGCCTGTGCAGATCCTCAGTGTTAGCAAGAGCCGAACAACCCGAAACCACATGACGAAGTGATTCTCCAGGATGGCGACAGGCCCGACAAATGTCCACTGTGCCATCCTTTATGATGTACTTTCGGTAATTGTTCGTCCTGATAACCTGGTCTTGTATCGCACTAGCAAATTCCTCAGTTTCTCCAAAAAGGTCTCCAAAGCGCAGCCAATGCACAGAAGCTTTTCGGTCCACGTGAGGCTCGTGTAGAGCCTTGAAAAACCGTCCGTGCAGCTCTTTCCCTTTCCATACGGTCTCGCGATCAGAGACACTTAGTATCGCCGGCGACTGCCATGACTCGTTGGCTAGATCAAGAGGGGTGAGTCCTTTATCACATTCTATGACATCACAATGCATCACATTATTATTATTATAATTATGTTATGTAAAGAATTCATAATACATTGCTATTAGTCTGAAATATTTTTACGAAAGTTTTAAAAGTAATATTCATATTCAACGCAAAGCTACTTCTTGTTAATGTTTGCTATAATACCCACAACGTAAGAATAAAGATTTAGAACCACCTTACTCAAGCATCAAGTCATTTTGCGTCAAATTTTGACAGTTCATGCACTGTGGTTGCGCACAATCATCTCTCCGACAAAGAAAAGAAGAAAGGCAATATGGGCGATATCAAAAGAAAGCTAGACTACCGTGACAGTTTCCACGACACATTGGGGTCAACCATTGTAGCAAGCTCATTGTGTACTTGTTTAATTGCACGCATTCAATTTAATTGGTGCTAATTTGAACATGTGCCCAAGTAATTTATAGCTACCAGTATAATTAAAAAATTGAAAAACAGTGCTATTTTCACACAATGTATAACAAATAATTGTTTTTAAAAACAATTAATAAAATTAAAGATTTTTAAGCACACTAATAAAAAGCAATAGGTGCGTTACCCAGCAATAGAGCAAACTATACGTCTAAAGACCGACGCTTATTGTCGGAAAACCTAATTAATGTCTTTTTTTTTTTTTGTGTAGTATACAATAAATACGTTCTTTAAGATAGTTTCGCAAATCATATATCGTAGTCGTAGTGTTAAGATAATTACACTAAGCTGCATCATTACCCGACTTAAATACCTCACATGTAGGTACATAAAAAATATGTACCTAATTTACTTAAGTTTATTTTCTTACACAAAATCCAAATTTTAACAACCATATGTCGGATACATTAGTAAGTTTTGGTAAAAAATATAATAAATTCCTTTCAGTATATTTTTTTTTTGTCTATTGGTAAATCTATTTCGCAATTGTACCAAACAACAAACAAAGATAAACAAATAACCATTTCCTGTTTATTTGATCACAGATTCAATGATTGCAGACTATTATTCTCGACTCCCTAAGAAAAATGATTTAGGTATTGACCAGTATGACGTAGATCGATCGCTTCCCCGACGACGGTAAACGGGCGGCTAATGATCACTATCGTATCGATCGTGGTGGGGATTTATTCTGGTTCTAGGTCGTAAATTATGTTGCTACCTAGACCACTGTGGGTGTTAGCCTAGCTTATTTGCAGCCCTTGCCGATTTTAACACTCGAGAGGAATGGAAAAATAGATATTATAAAATACTTGCATTTGAGTTAATTAAAGATAGCAAATAGTAAAGAACATTATTTATACAGACACATTTCGCTTGATGTAAGTTTCGATATTTAAAACCACTGTCTCAAATACTGGTAGTGTGTGAAGGATCATGTCTATTACACATATCTTAATTAAGTTCTTATATCGTTAATTTTATATAATGATGAAAGGATGATGTAGAGCTATAATCATCTGCTCGAAGGATAATCGTAATCTGTGAACCAATAGTTTTTAAATAAATCATTTTTTTTTTGAATATTTTGACAAACGTAGTGTGTCTTTTAAGTACCGGATTAATACAACAGAGCTTGTAAAAAATTAAAAGACATCTAATTACATTTTGACACCTATTATCCGGTAAAATTTAAAAATAATGATCAAACTATCAAGTTTCAACAATCACATACACTCACTAAATTGAACAATCCAAATATTGGTTCACGTGCAAAACGGTTACGGCCAATATTTGTTTACTCTATAATCCTACATGTTTGGCAAACTTTCGGCGAATGGTCAGGATCTTTCTTTTTGCTTGAGATGATCACTTGTTCGTAGCATTCGTGTTTAAGGTTCCGTACCCAAATAGTGCCTATTCCTGAGGTTTCACTGTCTGTTTGTCTCGTCTAATGATGTTTTTTTTTGTTTTATTCTGAAAAAAATTTTCCATCCAACTTTATGGCAAAGATATTTTAATACTTTCGTGTTATAAAACAAATGCAACTCACGCTAATAATCAACAGGAGTGCCTATCATTACTAAAAAGCCTCCAACGTAACACTAACTCATTATGTTACGAAAATATCATCAAGCTAATGACGTTGAACACTGATGCTACCCACCTTATTGCGTTCTCTTTACATAGCGAGGCATAATGAAATAATGACCTAATCCTTTCAAATTAGTATGTTTATCATCGGAGAAATAATTCTTGGAATTGCTCTTAATATGAAATGACAACGGCAGAGTGGAGGAGTGGAGAGACAATACCGAGAAAGCGTTTTTGCTACATCCGATTATCATCGCCAATTTGCTTAGTTGGTCTGTTGGTTTTGTCCGTTGTAAACATGAAAATGTGTAAAGCAAGTTGTCAAAGTGAGCAATCAATTTGCATTGCATTAGTAACTTGCTTCATTTCAGATACTTTACGTACAGTAAAATATGGGCTTCTATAAAAAAAAAAACTCAGTCCCGAAATATGTCGAATAGTAAAACGGTTGCAGTGTTTTAAGTAAAATCTTTAATAGTTTATGAAAAAAAAACCTATAAATTTATACAAAAAAAATATTATCTATCAGATCGATCTGACGAGATCAAATTCTTAACTATTGACAGACAAAACCAAAAAATACTCTTATTTAAATCGACCAGCACAAATGCTGATGAAACTGAACTGAAAAATATTTACCAAAATTTGTTAACGTATAGAAAACAAGCCTGTAAACGAAACTTGCCATGACCTTTTCTAATTTGAACATGGGCTAACATATCCCTACAGCCACACGAAGATCATCATGCTAAATTTCAAGTAGGCATCCACCGAGCCGATTTGCGAACAAAATTGCCGCTTAGATCTCGGAAACTGCGATCGGCGCGTACGCACGCCGCACAAAGGAGCGGGCTGGACGCACCAACTATTGTACATCCTCACGGAATATATTGCCGGGGCACGCTTACGGGAGGCGTGGTTCTAGCACAGCACAGGTGGGTATTTTGCTGATCAAACGTTTTAGTAAGATAAAGTTAAGAATCCTATAACCATTCCTGATCCTTTTTCAAATTCACTTTGTTCTGTTCCATACTTGTGTTTGATTTACGTTTATAACCGTTTCTCAGCCTTTTGACCTGTGGTCCTGCTTGACGCACAAGTCGTGCATTCCATAGAAAAAGTAAATTTCATGTTTTCTCAAAAGCAGAAACAGAGTGCTCTGCTATTCAATAACATACTAACATTAAATATTTTATCGCTTCACCGGATGAACCTTTTGTATGATACAAATAAAGTTAGAATAAAATCAATTAGCCTGAAAAACTGATATCTTAGCGTGTAATGAGACTGGCTTTCACGACTTATAACCAGAAAACTGAAAACTTTTGACACATTACTTTTTTCAATTGTTTTTTCGAACAATTTCCGTTTGTTTTTTCTTGATTTATGATTTATGTCGATTAAATCTTTCTTTTTAGGGTTCTGTATCCAAAGGGTAAAACGGGACCCTATTACTAAAGCTCCGCTGTCCGTCTGTCACCAGGATTTTCACAGATGTATTTATGTTGCCGCTATAACAACAAATACTAAAAAACAGAATACAATAAATATTTTTGGGTGCTCCCGTACAGCAAAAGTATTTTTTTGCCGTTTTTATAGATAATGGTACGGAATACTTCGTGCGCGTGTTTGACTCGCACTTGGCCAGTTTTTTTTTCTTTTTATGCCACACTGTAGCCACAAACAAGGACGTCTAAAGCCTTACTTCTCAAAAACCTATGTTTTCTTCATTGAAATTGCAAACGATTTTTAAACCATTCAAAATAATATTGCAATTCAGACAAACATTGCTGTTTACGAGTAAGTGAATCAAGATTAGCGTAACTTTAATGCAATCCCAAGTAGTTATAATATAAATACCACAGACCTACGTTTCGGAATGTGCATAATAGGTAAAGGAGCTAACTATCCCTCGCAAAATGCTTTTAATTGCCACGACACAAGTAATCCAAAACTAAATGTAAACGAGCGAGTCCGTGTCTGAGTTTGTAAGTCGGTGCCTATATTATTAAATAGACCATATCTTGCAATCTGTCGGCTGTGAATGGATAATAACGCAGGGTCCAGTCGGCTCTTCTAACGCGAATAGGAATCCGCCCCCTGCTCGCCAACGAGGAATTGAACCTGGAGCTTTTAACTCTAATTGCTTACATGTTTTTGCGATTCGCCTGAATTCACGATTCCTACCGACTCTCAGTAAAAAACTGTTTAGTATTGAAACGACCGAGCATTTGGTTTAAATCTGTAGAGTTTCATTATTTTTAATGAACAAAATAGACTGGATTTTTCATAGTGTAGAAGCAAACAAATTTTGTAGTATTTCTTTATTCTTTACCGACTGCATTAAAGTTTCTGGGTTGTTGCTATTAAATATTAACTTGATTTGAAATTATCTTGCATTAGGCTTGACCTAATTTTAGTATCAGGATAAATCGACAAGTCAATTATGTTTTTAAATACAAATTTAAGAACAAAATTTAATAATTAAATATTGTTTGAGGACTCTGTGACATGTGTATATAACAATTACAATATGCTTTAGTGTGTTATAAATCCATTCCATTTCTCTGACTATAATAACATTGACTAGCATTCAATATTGATTACACCCTATAAAACTTCGTAGATTAATGACACAAAATTAATAAACAATTCAATCACATGTAGTATAAATGGTCATTTGTTTCGAACGATCATTACCGAACCTGGCTTCATAATTAAAAAGTAACGTTGATTAAACTTAAATTGATAAAATGACAGTCACAAGGACAAACATATAACTTATCAGGCACAGAGATGTGATTGATAGCTCGACTATCACAAGATCACAATAAGTTCTTCAATTAACCACCATCCGTGTTGCAAAGCTAGACATGTCGTACGTATCGATATTTTAGATACAAGATCGGTGTTTTGTATCTACAAATTTTTATACCGATGTATCGACATCACATTGTATTTACCACTATAATCCTTTAATTACGATACTAGTGGTGGCGTTAATGGTTGAAAAAAAATATTCGTTAAAAATATTGGTTGAATAAAAATATCGATATTTTTAATGGTTGAAAATATCAGTTGATATTTTTATGCATATACATTATTTTTATCAGTAATTGAATATGGTTAAAAATATTCGTAAATATATTTATGCAGATACATTTTTTTGATATTTTTACCTGTTGTTGAATATGGTTGAAAATATTAGTTAATATATTTATGCAGATTCAGTTTAGATATTTTTCACCGTAGTTAAAATAGTAAATACGCGTTACACCTCGTGACTCACTCACGACGCCACTCGTGTCCTAAATAATGCATTCAAATTTAGGCTCTTTTCCGTTTACTTAATGCTTAAGTTAACTTACTCAATAAACGAATAAATATATTCGAAAGATCGGTTATGATATTTTTATTCTTTGCGGACTAGCGTTAAAAATATTCATTAGATAATTTTATCAATCGGTTAGATTTATCTATACGAATAAAAATATTCGTTGCGTTTAATTATCAACGGCTCGAATGAATATTTTTATTCAATAAAGTTAATAATATTTATTGAATAAATGTGATATTTTTTTTTATTAGTTAAATATAACTGATAATAGATATATTCACCATCTCTATACGATACCATATTTTTATTGAATCACTTACGACATGTGAGATAGAGATGGTGAATATATCTATTATCAGTTATATTTAACTAATAAAAAAAAATATCACATTTATTCAATAAATATTATTAACTTTATTGAATAAAAATATTCATTCGAGCCGTTGATAATTAAACGCAACGAATATTTTTATTCGTATAGATAAATCTAACCGATTGATAAAATTATCTAATGAATATTTTTAACGCTAGTCCGCAAAGAATAAAAATATCATAACCGATCTTTCGAATATATTTATTCGTTTATTGAGTAAGTTAACTTAAGCATTAAGTAAACGGAAAAGAGCCTAAATTTGAATGCATTATTTAGGACACGAGTGGCGTCGTGAGTGAGTCACGAGGTGTAACGCGTATTTACTATTTTAACTACGGTGAAAAATATCTAAACTGAATCTGCATAAATATATTAACTAATATTTTCAACCATATTCAACAACAGGTAAAAATATCAAAAAAATGTATCTGCATAAATATATTTACGAATATTTTTAACCATATTCAATTACTGATAAAAATAATGTATATGCATAAAAATATCAACTGATATTTTCAACCATTAAAAATATCGATATTTTTATTCAACCAATATTTTTAACGAATATTTTTTTTCAACCATTAACGCCACCACTAATGTGAGAATTTAAAATCCATTTATCATTTATTTTAATCTATCATTAAGAATCAAATTTTGTTAAAAACGAAGTAATTATTTTATATAATTATGATTTGTAAACATTGAATTAATAAAAACCGGACAAGTGCGAGTCGGACTCGCGCACAATGGGTTCCGCACTATATATCTATAAAACAAGACAAAAAATCACGTTTATTGTATCCATGCCCCCTTTAATATTTATTTTATTCTGGTTTTTAGTATTTGTTGTTATAGCGGCAAGGCGGACAGACAGACAGACAGCGGAGCCTTAGTACCCTTCCCGTCCCGGTCTTCCGGTCCCGTCTTACCCTTTGGGTACGGAACCCTAAAAATTGTTGAGTATTAATTTAAAAATACTGTTTTTTCTCACATTAGTTTTTAAAACTATAGCTTTTGGCTTAGACGAAATTTGGTAAATGATGGTAAGATACTTAAAAAAATGTAGTCTAGATAATGTTTGTGACCATTCTTTTTATTGTCAAAAACATAATGTGATATTTCGTTTTTTTTTTCGATCAAAAGCTGTATCGATATTTACAGCAAAAGTAGCATCCTTATCGCAAGCTGCACTCGATAGATTCATCATCTTCATCTGAATGGTGTACTAAATTGCCACAGTCACGCGAATCGCCTATTAATCTTATTTTTGCTTTTGTTCTTATCGACCGAAGCTGATGAGAACTGATTTTAGGCATGCTTAGCTGTTTGCACTGTTGTATTAACAACTCTCTCCATCTCTGTCTCTTTCTGTAATGAGTTTTATGACCTCTCCAAACGTTTTTTATTGAGTTAAGCGCTATTATAATAAATTAAGACACTTCATTTTTATCAATTTGACAAAAGTTTGCGTATACAATAACTTAAAATATAAAAAGACATAATTAACTTAATTAATCAATTTGAAAAGGAAAGATTTGACAGTAATACTTACTTTCAGCAATAAAATAGTTATGCATTTACTAATTAAATTAAAAACCAACGAGTTATGATTTAATAGCTCCTTCACCAAGCTGTTTCAAATCAGCAGAGAGTAGGTATATTTAGTCGGGTGAAAGGGCAATTATCAAATTTATCGTTATTCTGAAAGTCTGTGATATAAGTTTAATTAAATATCTCGGCAATATTTTTTTTGATGACTGATCAGATCTGGTTAAAATAAAAATTAAAGTAAGTATTCCAATTGCAATGCATGTGTTTTTTTTTCGAAACATTCATTTCAATAAAAGCGTCTGTTTGCTGGCCCAAATATAGCCTTGCCAGTGTCTCGAAACTATAAAGGTCAAGGAAACTCTGGACATTTCCTGTGGACTCGACAATCGATACCTTAAAATTTAAATGCTTGTTGTATTCAATGAAAAAATGCCTGAGTAGAATTCTAGTAACAAAGGTTCCGTACTGAGATCTTTGTGAGAGATGAGAACTAGAAAAATAACTTGTTTTCTACAAAATAATACTTACGAAGAAATAAGTGGCTTTTAGAATCTACTTTATAATTACGAATTTTTTTCAACACATATCTCTAAATAACTTCCTCTAGTGGCTTTTGAACTTTGCATACAACATTAAAACATCTGCTGCTCTTGAAAACATTTTTTCCCTTTGGAAGGACTCCTAAATTATATTTCAATAGCAAAAATGCATTGAACCGACGCCGTAAATTACAGATTACTGCTGTCTCCGCTCGCATTTATAAATACCTGTATGCCTATACCTTAATAACTTTAAGGTAGATTTATGCAAATAAATAATTAAATGACAGAATTGACACAAGACAAAAAATAACATATTACACCAGAAAAAACAGATATATTGGCCAGAAAATTCAGTATCTATCTTATACCAATAATTAACCACGATGATTAACTTGAAATGACCTATCAATAGATTATATAATATAAAAATCTATTTGCTATAAATTTAGCTAAACTTAACTCGCCTTGTGATAAACAAGAAACTCATAACTAGTTTATTTATGACAAAACTGTATCGTTGAACCAAGTTGCAACGACTGGAATCTATAAATATTAGCTTACTAATAGATACTTGGGCTAACACGCACAGAAAATCCATAATCTTTGACAGCGCGCGATGTACTAAAAAGTAGGAGATAATTTTTCGTAACATCACCTTGTAGAGGGTATATCTGAGATTGGATCTAAAGGTGATCACATGAATTCTTGGGCACACCGCTCGGGCTTGTAGATGTTATCTAAACATCTTAAATTATTGTCCGAAGCCTGGCTAGTGGCTACCATCTAGCTATACCGAGCTGACTAGCAAATGACCCAACCACGCTTCTGGATGAGCCACATATTTCTTATCTTCGATTTCAAATTTATTCAATGTTGTTCTTTAGCGATATTTTATTTTTAGCTCGTTAACATTTTCTGCTTGTGTTTTAGACCGTAAATAAAATAAATTGGCTCTTTATGCATACTATTTGCACTATGGGGCTGGCTGTGTTGTAGATTTTTGATTATAGGGTTATTAATAGGATCAAAACTATTTCACATTTTATGAGATTATCTTGATGTTTTATCCAACTTAACTATCCTTCGCCAAAATATCTAATTCGAAACTAAATACATCCATAATACTTATTATAATATGAAACCTGTCTCAAAATTACCAAAGGTCAAGTATCCAGTATGATATCATTTCAAGCAAAACAAAAAGGTCATCCACGTTTCGCTGCATTTCGAAAGAGTGAAGCACATTTTGTGGTTATTGGTATCTACGTTGAAAGCTCGCAGGCAAACCTACCTAATGCCGGTAAGATCAAATTACTAGCTAACCCATCGAGAGTGCTTTAAACCTTCGTGTTCAAATTGCTATGAGTAAAAAAGTTATAACTCGTTTTTTTACAATGCTGCGTTTTTGTAATGGCCAGTGGCATTTGCAATTTTCAAGCTCGATAAAACCTCAGTTTGTAAAATCAGTTCAAGAGATGTAAGAAAGAAAAGAAAAGTTATATCAACTTGTAAACAGTATTTGTGATTGCGTGATATGTAGGTAAGCAACTCAGATATTGTTATTTTAAGTGTCCTAAACAAATTCAAGCTAACTCTAGACAACAATTTCAAATGGAATTTAAAAAGAAAAGCGAAGTGCGTGTCTTAAAGTAAAGAATAGTTATCCTCATTACTATAATGCTGCCTCCAGCAAATGTTTTGTAAATAAAAGGAAGGAATTATTAAGGTAGTATATGTTAGCGTTCAGGAAGTAGCAGGGGTTTTAATTAGATAATCTTCGGCGGTCATTCAGGGACCGTCCTTGTATGAATGCTTTGCAAATAAAATGGCTCGCAAAATATTTCGGACACCTCTATTTGTCTCAGTTATTTTAAAGCATATAAAATCTAATGTGTCATCGAATAATTGCACCTAATTAAGAAAAATCTTTTTATCTCTTCCTTTAATCTCTCAATCATCATAACTTATAAATTTGATAGTTTCTAGCTATAGGTACAAGTAACTCGTTGTTGAAATAATTAATTTAAGAATCGTTTATTAATTTGTTGTCTAAGACCCAGTTGAAACATAGCCGCGGAACAGGTTCCGAGCCGAGTGTCTTAAAAGACTAAAGTCTAAGCTTAGATAGTAATAAACACACTAAGGAGTGGCATAGCGCGGGAAAATTTAATCAATTCGGGCTCGCAAGTGCCTTAAGTGAATGCAATGCCTTATTTACACGGGGTTACAAAGACTTGCAGCGCTAAACTCGCTTTAGTGTACACACAATTAAAACAAATTTGCTATTAACAATCTGCCAACCTTGACTGATGCATGTTTTATTTATTTGATGTATTTGATGCCATTGCCAAACAGTAAAGACATGATTTTACACTTGATTGTACATGTACATTAGGCTAGCTAACAATATTGTCATCAACACAATGTCCAGTTACGTAGTGTAGATAGAGTCACATACATGCTACCTTAGGTAGAAAAAAAAATACACTTTTTGGAGATGAATTTGCCCAGCAGTGGGATGGTATAGATTATTGTTAAACATTTTTTTTGTCATCTATGCAGTAACAGTTTTTATTAAAGTTTGTAGTGCGGTTATAATCGAACAATCATAACGATAGGCCATAATTGACAAAAAAAAATACTTTCTGTATATCTTGTGTCCAGTGTTAGCATAAAACGTCCAATTGCCGAAAACAAAAACTATCGCAAAAAGTGCTACATTCGCGCAGCGCCAGAGCAGCGAGGCAACGCAGCGGTCGCGGCGTGGGCGCGGCGCCCGCGGCGTCCTATCTCCGTGAACAAATTATAATTTCAAAATCACCATCGATTTATGTGAGCGCTCATCTGAATAAAGCGCTGCCCCATTTTACGCTGTTTATCTTACTGTTGTTTCTCGATAAAAGTTGCATTTATGCGTCCGGCGTTCGAATGTCAATTTGTTGTAAGAAACGAGTCCGTGCATTATTTTATTTGTTATAGGTGTCTTACAATATTTGTGTAAGTTATCCTGTGAATTTAAGACCATTGAATTACTTTTTTTATTATTTATTTTATTATTTCACGCAAATGCTTTTTTAAACTGTATTTTTATGTAGATAGATAGGTTCATAAAGACAGCATTAAAGAAGCATGATTCCATTTAAGTGTGTACACCTAAGAAATATTTACAGTCAGTGCAACACTTCTGACAATTTTCACAGTTACATTGTATGAATAGAAAATTCATTACAATTCAATGGCATAAGTGATGTTAAATGAGCCATTACGGAAATACAAGAAAGAGGTTCAGTGGAAGTTCTCGTAACATTATACAAAAAGACACGGGGCAATAAACATAAAATACAGTTCTTAAACACCGGTGTTATGGAGAACCTACTTTGTTTTCACAGACAAGCCCTTAAAAATGGAAGATTAAAATTTTCCAAGTAAACCAATGAGCGGTATAAGTTTAGATTTTCCGTCCTGAAATTTAATCCAGAATAAATATTTATATTGAAAAGATAATAATATGTTTCTTGTTGGCCATGCACTGTTGGCAGATTGGTCTTGTCCATCATGTATGATGTCTTGCTGCAACAATCTGACGGATACTTCTCTGGTGCAAAATGGTCTACGTTCTCGTAACGACGTATTAGTCAGACGAGGTTAGTAGTACCGACGCAACCTTTGTACGACTGGCGAGACGACGACTAGATAACGCCTAAATTAGTTCCTGAGTAATAAAGCATGTGTTCTGAACTCTATCTGGATTTTCGAGCATTCTTGTCCAGCACAAAATAAGAAATAACGTTAGTAAGGGCAAATTGCTTTTATGATTGAAAAAAAATCGAAACGCACGCCATGATTTGGAACATCATTTTAATTATGAAAACTTGTTATCGATGATCTTAGTTTGTCTTGGGTAATACAGGTTTAATTTAAAACACAAATCAAAGTCAGACTTTTTACAATAATCTCAAGTTACCTAGTAAGTTATGACCTTCAATTGCCAAAAAATTCAAAGATCAAGGGTATTCATAGAATGTAGTTCCTGTTATGAAACTGCTGTAATTACTTATTTATTACAATAAATGTTTTATTCCAATAAGTGTCTACCTATGAAATCGTGATTTCATCAAAGATTTTGCACCTTAGGTTGTACTTACTTTTGCTGCTAATAAAAGAAACTTTTACAGCGGATCAAAACTGACAGCGCTAAAATTGTATTATAAATTATAATATGTGCCTTTTCATTTTCTTTCAAAATTACAATCTAGTTACAACACACGCATTTTTAACTATTTAACACTTTACAAAGGACTCTATGTCCCCCGTGATGACATAAGAATTTCATTGACACACAAGTCTAAATTGGTTCAAGCATTCAATAATAATTTTTGGGAAAATTTAAACAGTCCAACTTACTTTTGTGTTAACTGTGTGGTGACAGCGGCAAATTTTAGATTAGCGCCTGTAGCTCCACCTTAAGCCGCTGGATCACAAAATTAAAGGTATTGCTCGCAGTATGAAATGCCAGAGCAGTTGCCTTCACCTAAGCTCGACATACGACCTCTAAGCGCGGAACTCGCGTAACGCCGAGCACACACCGGCTGCACTTGATACAATCGCAGACTGACCTACTTTAATCGACGTTTAAAGGTGTAGTCACATTAGTGGATTAGGCAATGGCGCAGGACAGTGTCAAGCTTTGGTTATTGTACCAATTGGTACGTAACGTACCATACTATTTTAAGCGGGGTATTGTTTTTGTTCTTAGTAAGTATCAGTCCTTTTATTGTAACTAATAATCTAAGACAGACGATACATTTTTTCACAATTCCAAAATTCGTTAGTTTGTTTGTTTCTAGAGACATCATTGCATTAGACATCTGGCGGCTTTAAGCGAAGTAGCCTTTATTGTGAAGACCTGAAAAATCTTATCCGGCACTCTCTGACCTGCTCGCTAAAAAAGTTTATGACTGGACTACTATAGTTGAATGTTTCTTATATCCTTGGACATGAATTTAACTTATATAAGAATTAAAATAAAACCAAACACAAAAAACTTACATAAAATATTAGCAATTTAGAACGTCGCGTCGTTCAACTCTGGCTTTAAGATTCTTAGAATCACATTTACATATTTTCTCGCAGCTCACAAGAGTTGCTAACGGCGTCTAATACCAAACTGCTTTTAAACAATACAAACACGTCCACTAATCATATCCGTTTCATTTTAAATACCAACCAAACACCAACAATGCCTACCGCACTCATAAACATAGATACTGAATGGTACGAACTGGGAATAATGTGTATCTGACAGCGTATTTCTTAGCTTCGCAATGTTATTGCAAAACTCTTGATTAATTAAAAACTAAACTCGCCATACGACACTGTATCTAAACATGATTGATTTTGAATTGCAATAGTGTAGCAATATAATATCGTTATGACTTTACATCACAACCTACACTATACGAAATAGAAGAATCATTCATTTGCTGTAAAAGTGAAGCTATACATCAATTAATCGAATAAATGCGAGTGTTCCTGTTAATACGATTGTATGTAATAAACGTACCTCTTACATCTTTCAATTTTCTTAATGAATTCTGGAATCGAGTCACAGGAAGGCTATTCGATCGAAGCACGCAGGAACGAGTTTTAAAACTATTTACAAGTATATACACTAGACTCGTTTAATTTAGCTACGATAGTACATACGGTCGAGGGTGATTAGGAATAAGGTTAAGTATAGAGATAGCCTCGCATAAAATGTTTCCCGTATTCGCCGTCGATATTTTAGTATCTAAAGCGCCTCGCTCATATGTATTACCTTATTATAAAAGGCGTGCAGTTAAAAATACTTTATCTAACTCTAGGAATAGCTCAACAATCTAGACGAGTTACGGGGAGGCATGCAATTCCCAGCCCTCCATTAGCGTCTATCATTCTATATCTATGGTCGAACGAAAGCAACCTCTGACAATCGACGCGTCGTCACATCTTATGGTGTGCGATAAGTTCCGTCATGCATACTATAGAGTTAAAAGCATTCGTAAATAGCAAACTACTATTGACCTGACATTGGTTATAGAATTAATGGCTTATGGTTATGATATGTTATAGGTTTTAGTGGCTCTCTACATGGAGATCGTGATTCATCCGCTCTTAGGAGGCAATATGCGTTTTGCAAGTCATATGGTTGAAAGTGTTTTCTGATACAAGTTCAATGCACTCAACTGTTTTCTCGACAGTCTGCTACTAATTTTGTTGTTTGGACATTGAAGAATTGGGGGAAATACACGCAGAGCTTATTTGCATTGAATGGATGCGGTAGTAAAGTGAGTAATATATTAGACAAATTGCTATCTCAACATTCCTTAAGATGGTCTTATGGATACCTACCAAAATTATCAGAACGTACAAAAACCTTAGACAAAATGGCACATATTTTCCAAATTCTCAATAACAACCTGCAAACATAGCTATGTGAGAGCGGTTCGACCAAGGCAACATCAATAGTTTCTAAAAGGCTATAGAGCAGATCGGGTATTTGTTAAATACCAATTGTTGTAAAATGCTGCTACTGTCAAAATCAAGATAATACTCACATCATGCGTGGTATCCCCTCGATGGAACCTTTCCTCGGTCTCCCGGACATGGTCAGTAACATTCCTGGTAAGGACGCGATGGTCCTTGCTCTCTCGCACTTTCCCACCTGGATTAGCGACCACACGCGAGGACACCAAAACCTTAGTGCCAGCTGGTGCCACCACACCATCCAGGATCAAGCCATCCGATTCTGATAAACAGGGCAATGTTTATTAAAAAAAACATATTTTAAAGATGATGGTGAATGAAGATTCCAACCACTTACAAAACAGGGAAAACATCGTTAGGAAACCTTAACGGTCAGGAAGGAAGGGAATCGCTT
This sequence comes from Anania fuscalis, assembly GCA_950371115.1. Classification (NCBI taxonomy): domain Eukaryota; kingdom Metazoa; phylum Arthropoda; class Insecta; order Lepidoptera; family Crambidae; genus Anania; species Anania fuscalis. The sequence continues at coordinate 10,053,551 of OX493335.1, read as the reverse complement.
CAAATACATATATCTAAGTCCGAAGAGGACGAAGACGAAAAAGGTTCCTACACCCAATATGCATAGATAAGGTTAAGTACATCAAGCAATTGTTTTAATAAGCGGGATCATTTAACGGGTCTATGTCCAAAAAAGAATCTGATTTGTTATGCCTCTTGGAGTTATTTTTACATAAAATTCCCGGAATATCAGACACTCAAAATCTGGTCAAAAAACATAAACCACTTTTTTGTAAATCTGTTCCAAATTGCTTGGCCGGGTTTAGGACTATAATGAGTTTTTAATGATACGGAGATACAACAAACATAACACACATGATACTAAGTATGATTGACTAATGACCGCTTCTTGTAAATCGTAACTCATTGACCACTTTAACAGCTACGATTAATTTCCAGATTAATAACAGAAGTTGTTTATAATAAAATTTCTGGAACTTTTGTCTATTATTAACTAGCTGATCCGGCAAACTTCGTACCGCCTTAAATAAATATCGTAACCTTTTCCGATGTTTTTATTATTTATTCTGCTTTTCTGATGATGATGATGATTCTGCTATTCGGGGCGGAGACAAATCTAACAAATTATAAACCAAGAAAATCGGTTCAGCCGTTCTCGAGTTATAAGTGTTGTTACAAACCCGACTTATTAATTTTACTTGCATGTATGTTTTTAGGGCAAAGAAAACTATTGACACTTTCTTAGGGTTAACTGACGTGCTGCTAAGCATCGGAGCAGAATTGAGGACAAAATTGCAGTTCCTCAGAAGTTCTGTCAGTCAGTACCTTGTTTGGCCAACTCTCTTGATAATAACTTTCAATAAATTTATACTGGTTGATTTATTACCGTCAACTGAAGCTCCAATGGCGCCGCCCACCCGACTTGGAAGAGCAGCAGGGTCGTCATGGGTGTCTTGGCCGTCTGGCGCTCGGTGCTAGAATATTAAAAAATATTAAGTGATTATTGTAGAAAGATACCTTAAATGCTTTCCAACCAAAGTAAAGAGGACATTTGTTCTTTCATACATAGGAGGGACAACCAAACAGCTGAGAGGGTTTCAAAATACACAAACAGGTACTTCCACTTCTTTCTGTTTTCGTTAAACTCACTCTAATTGCATTGGACAGTTTACAGTAATCAAGGAAGGTAAATTGATTAATCAAATTGGTAATTGATATTGGTTGATATTTTTTTACGACCGAGATGAGTTATTTTATTAAAGTGTTTTTATTTAAAAAATACGCAGTGTAGGTACAAGAATATCTTCAGAGTAGGGTTTTTTCCGATCGCTAAAAGCTTTGCCTAATAATTTCTATTAATGACAGAAACATCATAAAAAAAAATGTACAGTTGCAATTTCATCTATCTATACTACAGTACCTAAAGATCTTTTTGATGAAGTCGCGCAAAACAAACAACTGTAAATACCTCAGTCTGTTGCAAGTTGGTAGTGTGCGTGTCCTCATTGACCGACGTGGATATCTTGGGCCCAGAGTCACTCAGGATCCTACCGTCTTCTAGCAGCAACTCACGCTTGACCCTCGTCGCGATATGCCGCGTCGTAGTCACCTCACTCGTTTTGCGAGTCACCCATTCTTCTACAATAAAGAAAGATATTACAAATTATTAATGTGAAAACATCTCTAAGCAAAACGAAAATACCGACTAAAGTAGATGCACTACTTTAGGCGGATTCTGTAAACAGCAACTGTTTTGTAATATGAATAGTATTATCTAACTATCCATATAAAAAAAAACTTTCGATGTTCTTAGTAGCCATTAAACCTGTGCATCTATATCCTCAGAATTAAATAAATGTATGTCATATCTAGCTAGATCTAGAAACTGGTTGGTGTAGGTAAAGGCGCGATAGGTACCGCCTTAAGGGTCACCATAAAATCAATAAATCGTAATAATGGCTCACCTTCTTTGGTAGTTGCTATAGTATCCCCTGGTTCCGCCTGTAAACAAAAAACATATATTTGTTTTTAATGTTATTCTCAAAAGTAAAGCTTAATGCTGAGCGGGGTCCTTTTTGACACAAGCCCTGTTGTAATAAGTAATTATTTTCTAAGCTGTATTCCTTTTGTTATGTATTTGTGTCTTAGAGCAGTTGAATGCTCTAAGATTTGTGTCGATTAAACCATTTTCTATTTTTGTTTCTAAAGGTTGTTATAAAGTTTTTGAACCCCACTGAATTTAATCATTTAACTACCTACACAGTTTTATTAACTTACTTCCTTTTATGAAATGAATTGAAAATCATTCTACTGCTCTTAGAAGAACACAAAGTTTAGCAAAAAAATACACTTGTCCATACTGAACAACCGAGCTGTTGCGTGATGTAGGTACATATGTATATGAATAATATAATATGAAAGGAATCATTGTTTTTATAGAAATTTAGAAGTCGGTTCCTTAGTGTTTTTTTATTTTTATTAGAGCAGTAACTGAAGTGAACATAATCTAGCCTTAATATTGAGGAGTTTAAGACTTAAAAATCTTTATTTTTAAGTCATCAAGCAAACATTAATTCATAAGTACATTATATGATCCATATGATAAGGCAAAACTAATTAAGTAGTTGCAACTTCCCAAAAGCCAAGATGAACTTCAGCTATCGAAAACTGAGAAGTTTATTGGTGAAAGTTTAATAAGTAGGTACCTAATTGATAAACACATAATATATCGAACGTGTACAGATTTTTAAAATAATTTATGTTAAAAAAATTAGGTCTTCTTCGTCATGACTTGCAACTGTTTGTATTTTGTCTTGTACTATTATTTTGTGATTTTGTTTAGGTTTGTGCTTTAATTCTCGTAGCGCCATCTCTTACCGGGTAGTCAAACTTTTCAAGCGAGTTGGTAGAATCATGCTCTGACGGATCTGACACGAAACGTAGTAGTACCCGCGGCCGCCGCTTGATGGCGCCATGATTACTTAGCGGGAAAACCGTCACCATGTAAATACATAAAACACTGCACTGGGCGGGAAATTTTCACGTCATCACAATTTTTGAGAACTATCCCACTGCAAATTACACTCGCTTTTATCTAAGCTTACAGTTTTCACACCCTACTGCGAAATTTATTTGATAACACAATTTTAACTAGTAAATATTTATGCATTCAAGTAGTACTCAGGAAATTGTTATTAAATTGAAAATCGTGCGCCCTAACTCTTTGCTGGTAATTGACTGAAGGAAAATGAAGAGTTGGTTGTAATATAAGTAATGATTGGTTGGATTATCATTGCGTTTTGGTTTGCGTTACTGTAATAACTCGATGAGTATTCCGATTGTATGCCGAGGCTTCCGCTGGGACCGTAAGTCCGACACAAAGCAACGCAGGTATAATACAAAGACCTTTACACAGTGATAAACTCTACTTAAAAGTGAAATTGCTTTATAAGAGCTCAAGATCTAAGTTCAGAATCACTATTAGCCCTAACTTTTTTTAATTGAAGTCTGCTACATCGTTTTAGAAGAGTTAATATCCTATTTTAAGCTCAAAATATAGCACGTTGACATTCTAACCAAAACTTTAATTTTATTCTTATATATTGGTTGGATATTTTTACTTTGTAAACATACTTCCCGAGTTAATAAAGCCAGGGAATTTCAAATTATTATCTACTCCCCATTGAGGCACGCATAAATCACATTTGTTAAACAAACTGTAGGAAAGTTTTCCATTTTATATACGTAAGTTCCCGAGGGAGGGAGAAAATCGGAACGTGATTCTCAGACAGATTAGTAACGTAAGCCAGTCACTAAAGGCATGGGTCCTAAGAATTCGTATGCAACTTTTTTTTTAAATCAATCAATCAATACTTAGTTTATTTATAGTAAAAGACTTAACCTAATTAAATATACTGTATAAGACCACGGAATAGATAGACTATTTTGATCACCGGATTGATGTCGATGTGCGTTATTTTTTTTATTATTTTTACTTTAAGTTTAGCTAATTTGACCAATTGGCAAGTAATAATGTTGTATTATTCAAAGTACTCTTCACATTATTTTACTCCATAATAATCACCGCCAGGTTTAGGTACTAACGATCTGAATTCAGTGACTGTGGAAAGATAAAGGATCGTAAGGTGTAGCTCTAAGAAAGAAGATAGGTAGCATAGGATGACGATAGGATTTGAAAGCCAATAAGAGGAATCTTCCACACATCCATCGTTAATCAAAAGCTTTTATAAGAGAATAGCGGTGCTATAAAAACATGTGCCTAAAAAGTTAGTCACCTGTAACACTCGTCGCATCGACACAATCCTCATGTAGTCGTGAGTGACAAATTGTTACGTTGCACAGATTTATCGCCATGATGTCATGTGTCGACGTTATCGGATCAACTGGCAAGGTAGATCTAATATAGGGATGCTACGATTCGATATACCTGATTGTCGAAATACGGAAATATTATCCATAATTAGAATACATACACACATTTTTTCCATTCAGTCTATACCTATTAATGGTGTTTAAATTTGACTTGTTTTTTTAAATCTAATTCTTTTTTTAAGTTCTGGTGTCAAAATCTTTTTTTTTATCCAAAACATTATAGTATTTTAGGTGCCTGGTGTTTAATGTTATAACAGTAGGTATTATTTTATTGTTATAACATTTTATTTCTTATAATAAGCTGGATGACAATATTGTACAAACATATCTTAATATGACACATTAATGTACTCAATTATCGAATAATCACATCGAATCTGCACGAGTACAGTCCTAGTCACTGCTACTCGAGGATGCCGCAAAAACAGTCGTTTTTATCGATGAGTTGATTGATTGTTATGTCGTTCTTGACAACTGTAATGCAAATGAAAAACTTAACAGCGAGATATAAATTAAATGGTCATGACAAATTGCATTTTAATTTAAAAAATAAGATAAATAAAATTTGAGATAGGAAGTGACTATCATCATCAATTACCAAGATAAGCATTTTAAAACTTTTATCGAACACTTTATGTAAATCAGTGGTATCTAACTGCCATAGTAAAAAAGACGAGCGTTTTGCGCGGATAAAAGTCTCTGACGTGAAATACGTAGATTTTGATTACCTAATAATTGCACTTATTGCGTACGGTGAGGTAATTAGGAGCGCACATTGTGCACTTGTCAACGAAGGGCGCGGCCTTGCCAGCCACGAGGTCGCATTCGCAGCGCGAATGCAGCGCACACGCATGTGCAACAGATAAATACATCGCGGAACTAATGCTGAATAAGCACAGTGGAAAATTTTAACTACCAGTCACCACCTCCGGCAATTAGCAGAACAGAGGGCCCTAATAATGAACTGTTAAAACAATCACAAATCTGTCAAACATTATCATTTCTGTCAAATTTTGTATGAAATGACGTACCAAAATTGACAGATTTGACAACTTTGAGATTGTTTTTAGAGTTCATGGTTAGGGGGCAGCAACAAAGAACGGAATTATAACAAGTTCCAAAGTACTGGCCTTTGTGTTTGTGAATAAGAGTAATATATCTACTACCTTTTGCGCCTTATGTGCATGTACATAGATTTCATAGAGCAAGCTAAAGTGGCAATGGATGAGTACCCCACGTTCAGTGGTATGACAATGACAGCTACAGAGCAGCAACTTAATAAGACGATCTCACATTACACCTTGGATTGAGCTAGGTTGACAAAGCTTGCTCTGCGTACGCCTCATTTACAACCTGCACGATAGACAAAGAACTGATAGAGGTGACAGGTAACAATTCCGTTAGACCAGTGTGAGGCTATTCTCGCAAAAAATGCATCAGCAAACGGCGCTAGTTTCATCACCACAAGAACTCTACAACATAACAGAAAAAAAGACAGATTACATGCAGGGAGATATGGACCGTTCCCGTTGGTCGATAAGAGGGTCAGATAGTCGCTTCTGGTTGCCTATTTTTAGTTTAGGTCCTGAATATGATATTAAGATGTCATATCAGTAAATCCGAAGTCTTCCTTAAGCACAAAGGGCGTGCCCTTGTGAGCAACCCGAAGCCGCACTCCGCGAGCGCGTTGCACCGATGTGCATCGTTAATCGGGTCATGGCAGTCGAACAATTGATCCAGATACAATTGAACATAATATATAACGTAAGTTATTGTCTCTAAGTTATTTGTTTGGGATTAAAAGCCTTTACCTCCTAATTGATTATGATTAGAGTTTTTATAAGAAACGTATGTGTACAAAATGACTATTCATAAATTTTTCCTTTCATTGAAAGTTTATAGTTGTATAGTATAGTTTGTTAATATTCAGTCTTTCGCAAATGGAATGAAGTTAAATTAAATATGTAATGTTTGAGCACACTCACTGTTAATCATTCGATAATATTACATGTAATTCAGATGTGCAGTAAGTAGCAGAAGTAAATTTCCTTATATATATAGCATTAAGAGTCAAAAGGGGCTATCAACTTGGTGTGGGCAGTTGTAGCCCGGAGCCAGCAAGGGCTTTCGATATTACCCGCCCAATTATGCGAGCTATTCAATTAATATCCCAATGTTAAGCGAAACAACGGACCTTGGCTATTAAACACCAGAGCCGCTCGCGGCAGAATCAGAAACTATCTATAATGCACATCAATTTTGAACACAAGTTTGGGTTCACCATGAAATTGCATTTTCGCGGACCACCAACCACTCAAAGTCAAAATCATTTATTTCTGCAAATTGGCCATCAATGGCACTTTTACATGTCTCAATATTTTTTTTCCCTACCACCACTGTAATTTTCGTATTTATATTATTAATAATAATCTATATAAAAATGATTTGCTTGTTGTTAGTCTCGCTAAAACTCTAGGATTTTTTAGACCTTTTGGAAAATTGGTCTTAAAGATTTACAAGTCTTTAAATAAAAAAGAGAATAAGAAATGTTTAAATGGAATATAATATAATGGAAAAATTGCAAGGACAATACAAACTTTCTGAGAAATAACATATTTTTATTTTTCCATACAAACTGTTCGTACCTCTTAAACGACGAAATACGCCGGGTCAGCTGCTTATATTTCGGTCCATCTCTTAGAATATTACTTACAAGTAAGTATTGGCTTTTTTAAATTTATTGAATTTATCATAATGATTGATCTGCAAGGGCTTGTTGAGGTAGAATTTCGCTTAACTCAGTCTGAGCAGCAATAGGACGTATATAGTTTTGTCCCGTTCTTATTCGACATCCGCTTGACAATGATTTCAGCAACATCGCGACAGAGGGACGATTATATAAACACTATTTTATTGATTGATAAATTATGGTAAACCTATGCCGTCAGTTTGAAACAATGCGATGTTTTAGGACGGAGTTCATGTACAATACAATATTTAGACGTCCACTAATGGGGGGTATCGCCTTGTATGAGCCGTTCACAATGGGCGCTATCGAGCCATCTCGTGCGGCGGAGTAAGGCCAGATAGGCTTTCGTCCACGGGGTGTTTGCTTGCGATATAGCCGATACTAATTATACGGTTCAAACACACGCGATTATTTAGAGTAGCAAATCAAACAATAAAGCAATTTGATGTTAGGGCGCATCCAACTCAGAGTACCTCTGAAAAGATACTTTGCGGGTCCCATTCTTTAAGTCTTATGACAATGTTTTTAGGCTGCGCAGTCTCAGGTGAGGAACGAAAGAATGGCGAAGGCATTCAGCTTTGTATGGTTAGCCAGTGCAGTGGAACGCAATAGAATGGGAATCAAAATATTTGCAACTGATAAAATTAGCGCATTCGTAGCGTAGCATGTTGTAGATGCGTAGCATGTGAGATCGGCTACGAATATGCTACGAGTTATGTCTGTCAATCTCACGCGCTACGCTAACGTGCCAATCTATTCAATTGGTTTTAATAACTTAAAATATGTACTATTAAACAATGCCTGGGTATCTACTTAGTATTACTCTTTACTTAATGAAGTTTTGCAACTAGTTTAATAATAATTTATTTAATAATAATTAATATAAAAAGGAAATAAAATATTTGTTTGTATGTATAAAATTTTTGGTTGTAGTATTTTTATCGTGGCCGCCATCACACGGACTGCACCACAACAACCGCACGAAGTCGCATCAGCAACCGCACGCAGACGCTTTATTCAACTGCATGCAGTTGTCTGAGGTCGGATCTGACTTTACGCAGTTGATGCCAAGCATCTAGCCCAGGAGCTCAGTGTAAAAGTGTATGTCACTATGGAAGAACAGACGTTACTTCTCTTATTATCACGACGCCGCCGCCGGCAGCGGTGTAATCCAATTCAAAAACTGCAACGTGCAGCGCGGATTAATCTATTGCTATTATTTTGCGTATACAGTACTGTATCCCGACTGTCATACTGTATCCCAAAAATGAAGGCACATTTTACAACTACTTTAGAATGTAAGTTGCTGCTCCATTCATTCCATCCATTTTTATTTAAACTCCTTCAGACGTTAAACGCGACATACGTGCCTCCTGCTCCTTGACTAAATACACATTAACTGTATGCGGTTAGCGATGGACAGCATGCGGCGACACTACACAACTGTAGCCGACCGCGCGAAGTTAAAGGCACGACTGCATACAGTTGATATTGACTTCACTCGACTGCAGCCGACCGCGTGCAGTTGATATCATGACTGCACGAAGTCGAACGTAAAACTGCATGCAGTTTATTATATTGACTGCGTGCAGTTGCTGTGTTGCAGTCTGTCTGATGGCAGCCTAAGCACCAAGTTCTTAACACTATAAGAGTATTTAGCAACATAGCTTGGTACAGCATTGGACCGAGGGTCTATTAGACCGGAGGCAATATTATGGTTCACAAGCAACAACGGAATATGAACATGAGCTAACAAGCTTTTTTCGTTCCAGTCGATCGCTTACTTAGCAAACAAAATGGAGTGACAAATGAACTTGAGCAAGACATAAAATAAAAAAAGAATTGACAGGTTGGATGGGATCGATCTTTGGTTTGATTTCACAACACCCGTCAATACGATAAACAATGCAATCGATTGACTGTCCTGACCACATACCAGTAGCATTGCAATAAATAAATACATACAAATTCTGAAGATAATATATGTGTTTATTTACTAAATGATTGGCTCTGGATAATGATGTGTACAATTACCACCAAAATATACAAGCAAAAAAATAGATAGAGACTTTGTATGAATAAAGACAATGATAAAATTATTTATAAAGTTGGACAAAAATACTAAAATTCGGAGGGTAAGGTTAGGTTAGGGTTCCTTGTTGTTATCGAGAATGGTTTTAGAATCTGAATTTATGAAAAATAAATGTGAATCCCTTACAAGTAACATCTTACCAATTAAAAAGATAACTAGCAACAGCTGTAACTTTATGGCTATTTGTTTTCAATTTATCACTGGATATACACAAGGACAAGGTAGTTTAATTCTTGCAAATCTTGTTTAAAACCTGTCTATTACGAGTACTATATCCAGTTCGAATAATTTGTCAACAACAGGAAATTACCGTCATTAAGAGTAGTGTTTACAAAAATATATCTTTTTGTGACCATGCCAGTCCCAGGTTGGACCGAAAATAAGATCGTTCACGAAACTGGCCCCAAAGGTCACATACAAATATGGCCCGATGGATTGCCAAAATGATAGTGTAAACCGAAACCGAAATTATGTACTACCTTGACTTGTTAAGGTCGAGAACTTAATCCATTAACACTGTAGTCAGGGATTTGTATCATAAGTTTAATTCGATTTAAAGATGTGGGTAGTTTTATACCGCCGCAGGGCTACGCAGATATGAATGTATTAGGAAGTTATCAAGATCATAATATTTTTCAGCAACTTTAGCTCTTAATAGAATGGGTAAACAAATACCTTAATAAGTAAGTTGGACGGATAATCCTTAGTCATGATTTTGACTAAAGACCTATTCTATCATTATTTATTCATCAATTGTATGTGTTTTTGATTATACACTAACATTTATAAAAACATACAAATTATGCACGGCGTCATATGGCCTTACTATTTGGCAATAATACCTCATGGTTGTGCCCATCAACAGGGTCTGATTATGTACCTATTTCTAAAAATAAGAAAAATATTGAATTGTATTGATATTTGTATTTAATTGTATTGATATTGATTGATATTGATTGCCCTACAGTAAAATAATGAAAATTAACGTTTTATAAAAAATGAAAAGGAGTCAAGAAATTTAATCAAATTGATTTCAATGATAATAATTATATTTACTTGCCAAAAAAATTCAACTGCCTTTCGTAGGATTTGTGATAAATCCAAAAAATAAAAAAGTTTAAACAGTAAGTACTTTAGTTTTGGCGTATGCTGCACAAGTTGAATGAATTTAATTGGATCAGCAAACTTTTTCACTTCAAACTCATTTAGCGCTTGATGGTAGATAAAGAAAGTTAGGGCTAAATAGGTCACAAAAGAATTGGGAAACGATTGTGAAATGTGATTTGCTTTAAAGAACAAATAATTTAACACAAAATCATACACAATAAACTGATTTCAAAAACCTACACAGGCGTCAAAGTACCGTTTGTTAAAATCTGTTGTTGTTGAAATTATTTTATTTAATAGAGGATATTTTGGTCACTTTCAATTTCTATTTTTCATTTCATATAATTTATACCTTTATTTTATTTTATTTATATGGGGTGTAAGGGGCGCCGACCTACATCACACGGTGCCCAAGTCAACCTCTCCTGCACGCGGTACACCCTGCTATCTAACGAACGAGGCTCTGACGACAAACCGACTGATGGCGGGATAACCATCACAACTCGAGCGTAGCAATTAAATACACAGACCGGTGTCGGGCAGCAGCGACACCGGTAAAATTAGCTACGCACTGCGATTGCCAACCCGCATGCCCAGCGTGGCAATTATGGGCAAACCCCTCCAAACATGGCGACACAGACCGGACCACGGCCCCTAGTTCCCGGCCGCCCTGCTATGCCTGACCACGGCGGCGGTCATGGTAAGTGCAGGGCAGGGGGTGCGAAGAATCCCCGGGTTACGGAAGGCCGCCATAAACAACTGACCCTGGCAACGTACAACGGACGCACGCTACGGCTCGATGAACACCTGGCACAACTGGAAGAGGAACTCGGACGGATAAGGTGGCATATTCTTGGGCTATGCGAAGTCCGAAGAGAGGGGGAGGACACCGTAACCCTTAAATCGGGCCACCTTATGTACTACCGAGAGGGAGACCAGCTATCCCAGGGTGGCGTAGGGTTCCTGGTACACAAAACCCTCTGTGACAATGTTGTAGAAGTGTCGAGTGTGTCGAGCAGGGTTGCGTATCTCGTTATCAAGCTAACCGAGAGGTATAGCCTCAAGGTTGTGCAAGTTTACGCACCGACCTCGACACACTCTGACGATGAAGTGGAGGATATGTTCGGAGACATATCCAAGGCCTTACACTTCACCACCAAGGCCCACTACAACGTTGTTATGGGGGACTTCAACGCCAAAGTGGGAGTACAAAATCGCAGCGAATCGGTAGTAGGATCCTTTGGTTTTGGCAGTAGGAATTATAGGGGGCAAATGCTTGTCAACTTTCTCGAGAGAGAGGGGCTTTTCTTGATGAATTCTTTCTTCAAGAAACAGCCCCAAAGAAAGTGGACATGGCGTAGCCCCGATAATAAGACAAAAAATGAGATCGACTTTATCTTGACGGATAAGAAGCATATATTCAGAGACGTCTCAGTGATTAACAGGTTTAATACCGGCAGTGATCACCGACTTGTCCGAGGCTCTCTGAATATCAACTTTAAGCTCGAACGTGTCCGCTTGATGAAGTCCAGGCTCCGTCCTAACCTGCTCCAAACCATCGTGGGATCCGAAACGTTCCAGACCAAACTGGAAAACCGATTTGCTGCCATGGAAACCACAAATGCTGTTGATACAAACCAGGCCCTCGAAAAAGTGGTCGGAATTCTCAGGGAGGAAGGTACGAGATTTTGCGCAACTCAGCGTAAAGGCAAGAAGTCGAAGTTTTCGAATGAGACTCTTAGGCTTATGAAGGAACGACGTGAGGACCCACCTGTCACTTCGTCCGAACAAAGGGCTCTCAACAAGAAGATTGGCAAACTAGTACGCTACGACCTCCGATGCTCCAATACACGCTCAATTGAACGAGCGATAGAGCAAAATCGGGGATCGAAAGTGTTTGTCCAGTCTCTCGGGAGAAGCCACTTGACGAAGTTGACGACGGCCAGTGGCGTAGTCGTTGCTTCGAGGCCGGAGATTCTTTCGGAAATTGAAAACTTCTACAGCCAGCTATACGCCTCGCATGCATCTCAACCTGATCCCGAAAATGAGGATTCCAGAGCCATATTGACCCGCCACTTTACCGAAGACTTGCCAGAAGTCAGCCTAGGCGAAATTGAGATGGCTCTTAAACAGCTCAAAAACGGAAAAGCCCCTGGTGAGGACGGTGTTACATCTGAGCTCCTGAAAGCAGGCGGTAAACCTGTGTTGAAGGAACTCCAACACATCTTTAACACTGTTCTCTTTGATGGGAGAACTCCGGAGGCGTGGAGTAGGAGTGTTGTCGTGTTGTTCTTCAAAAAAGGAGACAAGACCCTATTGAAGAACTACCGACCCATTTCGCTCCTAAGCCACGTCTACAAGCTGTTTTCTAGAGTCATCACAAACCGCCTTGCGCGAAGACTCGACGAATTTCAACCACCAGAGCAGGCCGGGTTTCGAGGAGGATACGGCACCATAGACCACATCTTCACAATGCGGCAGATTATACAGAAGTCCGAAGAGTACAATCGACCCCTGTGCTTAGCATTTGTGGACTATGAGAAGGCGTTTGACTCTGTCGAGACCTGGGCTGTTCTAGAATCCCTGCAGCGATGCCAAGTCGACTGGCGATATATCCAAGTGTTGAGGTGTCTCTACAATGCAGCCACAATGGCCGTCCAAGTACAGAACCAGCAGACTAAACATATCCCCTTACATCGAGGTGTGAGACAAGGGGATGTTATATCCCCCAAATTGTTCACAAATGCCTTGGAGGATGTGTTTAAAATGCTGGACTGGAAAGGAAAAGGCATTAACATCAACGGTGAATACATCTCACACTTGCGATTTGCGGACGACATCGTCATCGTGGCCGAAACGTTGCAGGATCTACAATCCATGCTGAACGGCCTTGCTGATTCTTCTCAACGCATCGGTCTGCGGATGAACCTGGACAAAACCAAGGTTATGTTCAACGACCACATCATTCCGGAACCCATTTCAGTGCAAGGCAGTGATCTCGAGGTTGTTAAGGAATATGTCTACCTCGGGCAAATTTTGCAGTTGGGCAGAAACAACTTCGAGAGAGAGGCCAGTAGAAGAATACAGCTAGGCTGGGCAGCATATGGGAAATTACGTCGAGTATTTACGTCGCCCATTCCACAAAGTCTTAAGACGAAAGTTTTCAATCAGTGCGTCCTACCCGTCATGACATACGGAGCCGAAACGTGGACACTCACGATAGGGCTGGTCCACAGATTTAAAGTCGCTCAGCGAGCTATGGAAAGGGCTATGCTCGGAGTTTCTCTGAGGGATCGGATCCGAAATGAGGTAATCCGACAGAAAACTAAAGTCATCGACATAGCCCATCGAATAAGCAAGCTGAAGTGGCAGTGGGCCGGCCATATTTGTCGCAGAACCGATAACCGCTGGGGTAAACGAGTTCTTGAGTGGAGACCGCGTGCCGGCAAGCGTAGTGTGGGACGCCCTCTGACTAGATGGAGTGACGATCTTCGCAAGGTTGCTGGCAGGAGCTGGATGAGAGTAGCCGTGGATCGTGCAGAGTGGCGTGCAATTGGAGAGGCCTATGTCCAGCAGTGGACTAGTGTGGGCTGATGATGAATTTATACCTAAGTATATTGTTATAGGACGAGTGCCGTATTTAAAAGTGTTTTGTTTGTCTCCGGCGAGAAGAAGAGGAACGCGCCTAGGCGCTCAAGTCGAGTAAGTGAATAAATTAAACATTTATTTCAAGAAGAGCATACAGGATGTACAAGAGAATAGGACACTCTTTAAAACCACGTGATCAGCTGGTCATATAAAATAACTTTTTCTATGGGAGCAACATCGAAATCGATATTTTTTTTCAGCTTCTCCATACAAACTTACTCGCACACCTCGATGATAATGTATGGGGCATCTGAAAATAAAATCACGATTTCGATGTTGCTCCCATAGTAAAGGTTGTTGTATATGACCAGCTGATAGCGTGGTTTTAAAGAGTGTCCCATTCTTTTGTATACCCTGTATAAAAGTGATAAAAGAAAAACTTGCAATAAAGTTTGTTATATTATAATTGGAATAGTTTTCCCGTAGATTGCATAACGAAGCGGCGTCATTTCTAATCGCGTTCGAAACCGAGAGTGCTGAGGAGTAACTGGCCCATTGACCGGCGCCCGACCCTTCGTGCAAGGCCGTTCACTTGCGCGTACGCCACTGCACCGGGCATAGAATAAATAATATTACTACAGAAAGGATGATCAATAGCTCATAAAATTTTTAAAATCGAAAATTAATAAATAAATAAATTATTTAAACGATCACACCAGACACTAGACACTTTGCTTAGACACACTAAGCAAAGCTTGTAATATGGGAACTAGATAACGGATAAAAATATATAAATAATAGTTTATAAACATCCATAACATAGGTACAAATGCTCAAGATCATCACGCAAATGGCCTTTTTTTGTTTCGGGAATTCAATTGCGGGATTCGAACTCGCAACCGCCAGGCTTTGTAGTCCGAAGTGCGAACCACTATAAGACGTTTGTTGAATTTGATATTGAGCTCTACAAATTCAACTTTTAGTCTTAAAATCGGTTGAGAAAATTTGGCATTTTCTAGTAAGTTCAAATGTGTTGACTGCACTACAAGGCTGATTCTAACTCAATAGCTCTTGAAAACTTTCTGCTAACTATTTCAACGGACGGCAGAGATGCACCAATTGCTTGGAACATTACCCGTTAGCGGGGTAAAAATATACGGGGTTATTTTTGAAACAGTAATGACTAAAAGCTGATTTTTCCATCGGACCAACTCGACCAATCAAAACCAAAAAATATTTTCTATACTACTCGTATATCTTGCCTGCTGTTGCGATTGATATAGAGGGAAGCGATTTAAAGTATTATAGCTATGCAAAAAAAATGGTATATTTGAGCAAAATGAGCAACAGAATCCCCGCTTTGTGACTTTTTAGGTGCGTACTTCGTTTTAACTAAATGTTCCTTTGAACGTGCAATAGAAATTCGCAGAGTTTGCTGGTTGATACGACGATACACTGGTTAAATATATTGCTTGTTCGTATAAGTGCCTGATAGCCGATTTATAATATTGACTCCGCTGACGCCGCTAACCGCTACCTACTTCAATACCTTCAGGCCTATGTCTTAGTTAAGCCATTTTGCACGTAACACTCAACTGCACTAGAGAGGTGCACTAACTTGCTACTCGATTACTTACTTTGAGTACTTTTAGACTCAGGAAAACTATAGGGTCTATAATAAGTATTTTTTGTAGTAGGTATAAGCATTATTAGAACACATATTGAATTGATTTTAAACAAGCCGCCGTTAAGTTGTAGTCATTGCACTATCAGTTACTCCATGTTAAATGTGTCTACTCTAATGTCAAGTAATGGGCGCCGGGATAACTACAAGCTTATAGCAATTACTTCAACCTTGTTTTAATTTTCTGCATACATACCTACTAGAATTTGTATTATGAACTTTTCTGTCCTAATATTTGACTTAACTTTAAGGTCAGTGACCTGCTGTAACCGTAATCTCCATGTTAAATTAGGTTAAACTTTTAATCAGCCTACTCGTATGTGTATTTTGACACTAAGCACTATTAGAATTTTTAATAATAAATTCCTTGTTTCAGAAAAACGCCCGGCCGCGGAATGCTCCCTTATAGTCTACAACGGGTGAACAATTCAGTAATAAAAGTGGAAAGGAGAGTTAGTTCGGATACGGTCGAAAGAAAGTCGCTATGTAGGTCAGTGCCCGACCGATTGACCCCGGGCAAGGTCGCCGGTGTCTGCCGCGGTGCCATCAGGCCGGGTCGTGACCGCTACAAAGAGGCTATTAATAAGAAAACAAATAAGAAATTATTAGAATTGATTAGCGACCGTACCGGTACACAAAACCCTTCGGTAGGTAGTTCTTTATTGGTCTGAAAATATGTGTTTGTTTTAGCGTTTATTTAAAAAATTTGAAATGTTACAATTAAATTAATACTATAAATAAAGAAACTTAACAAAACAAAATACTACTCAAAATCAATGCTTTCAGTGAAGCAATAAGGCAAACTGCTAGCAGCTGCTGAAGAGATAAACAATCTGTTTTACATTTTGAAAATTATTACCTAAATTATTTAGGGAATAAATAGTTTAGTTGATTAACCTGTAAGCTACAGCCGCGCACATCGTTATCTTCTTCCTTTGATCATACGGGTTATGGAAATAAATGGTTTAGTTAATTTCATTAACTTAAAGCTAAAAGAAGGGTGCTTTCAAAAGACTATTTATATAATGGTTGTAGAGCAATAAGCGTTGGAGTTTTGAAGCGCAACATGCTTGAAATCCAAATTAGTGACCATATTCCTAATACTAAAATAAGTCGTTAGACGACAGTTCTAGATATTATAAAATACTAAACGGATTACGATATTTAAGATCAGGGAGCGAGCTCTAAGGAGGAGATATTATCAAAGTACAATATGAACAAATAATTACAAAGAAGTAGATGAATATTAAAATTCAAATTCATATAATTTTATTTTTTTATATTGAGATATAAAAAAAAAAAAAAAAAATAGATAAATAAAATAGATAGATAGATAAAGATATAAATCTTCGTGGAAATCCTTGGGGGAGGCCTATGTCCAGCAGTAGACGTCTTTCGGCTGATGGATGGATATTGAGATAGTGGATAAGGACAAGGCATAGGAAAATAAATGAAGATCTTTGAAACAGAATGCAAACACAATACAAACGACCTTTCCTTTTCAGCGCGTATCAAACTGGCAAGAACCGCAACGCACACATGGTATGCTGCAGCCCGCAACGGTCCGTCAACAATGCTTTATTATGTATTATTGTGCGCATATTATAAATAGACTTAATACGTGCCCGGTGAAGCATGCTTTGTTTGATCCACGTAACGACAAGCAACTTTAAATATGCGTGTAGCGTTTTTTATTTGCCCAATGCCTTTTTGTTTTAACTTAGTTTCCTGCTCCACTTACGAGTGTTTGATCCGGTATTATATCGTTTAAAGTTTGTCATCATTTTGTGTGAATGTAAATCATCTTGTCAGTCACTGTAGGTAAATAAACGTGTAGTTTGTTAGTTCGGCTCTGTCTCTGTATAATTTTACCCTAGACCCTCGTGGTAGAGTCCTCCTTTACGTTAATAAACTATTTTTTTCCATATTTTGCAAAATGTTCTGCTGATTCATTGATAATTCTTTTTGGTTTCGAGAAACTAATCATGTTACACTAAATTTAGTTTAGTTACCGATTACCCCACGATTTTATCAAAGATGTCAATGTTTTTTAAACCATATAAAATTTATTTAATATCGTCTTATTTATCTTAAAAATTTTGCTGTGAACTGATTATCGTGCCAGATTACTATTTGTCTTTTAGTTAATTCTGAAGTTACCTCGTCAACACATACTAACATTTCGTTCCATAAACGTATTCATATATCCTTAAGTTAGACTATAATTAATCAATGACATGTCCTTATTATCACAGTATACAAGAGAATAGGACACTCCTTAAAACCACGTGATCAGCTGGTCATATACTACAACTTTTCTATGGGAGCAACATCGAAATCGAGATTGTTTTTTCAGTTTCTCCATATAAACTTCTTGCATACCTCGATGATAATGTATGGAGCATCTTAAAATACAATTACGATTTCGATGTTGCTCCCATAGGAAAAGTTGTTCTATATGCCCATCTGATCACGTGGTTTTAAGGAGTGTTCCATTCTCTTGTACATCCTGTATTATAAGCTATAACAGTATAAACACTGTGACAAATACTAAATATATATACTGTGTTATAATGTAACAGATCC
This sequence comes from Anania fuscalis, assembly GCA_950371115.1. Classification (NCBI taxonomy): domain Eukaryota; kingdom Metazoa; phylum Arthropoda; class Insecta; order Lepidoptera; family Crambidae; genus Anania; species Anania fuscalis. Next base: position 10,035,393 of record OX493335.1, on the reverse strand, counting down.
ACAATTACCGTGCAACCGCGTCGACTCAGGTGACGGCGGGTAGTGAGTCAGGCAAGGCGATCCCGCTGCCAAGGTCCTGCAGACTCAAATACTGTCAATAGGTTTATATTCATGTGTGTTAATTATCCAGGTAGACGAAAGACCAAGATTTCAAAATTAAAAAATGTACAAGCGAGAGAAAGAAAAATCTCTTTTGTAATCAGAATAAAATTTAACAAGTTTAGATATTGCGCTGTATATTACACAAGAAATTACTTCTTGCACGATTATATGGTTTTATTAGTAACGAAACTATAGAAGAAGATTCAAGGACGACGAAAAGACATGGTTTTGACAGGGTCCTATCCCTGTTCCGGAATGATTAAGAAAAGATTTCCATTAAAATCACCAACCTCCAATATAAAATATGTCAATAAGACCCTTAATTTGCCACAATAGCTGAGGCAACTGTCCACTTAGATGACAGACATCTGAACTGACAGAGGATGCTACCAACTACCAACCATAAAGATATCAGAAATCAGACGACTAAAAACAAGATGAGCAAAAACTCCAGCGCAAAAACTAACAAGGTGTGAAAAAAGCCATAGTAATTACCCCGAGTCCAATAGTTTACTGTAGCGGTTAGGTATCTGTTTGATTTAAATGTATAAAAAATATAAGAGTAGAGATAAAAAAAGGAATAGCCCACTACTCTACTTCCAAGTACCGTTTTGATCGTTATGACTTAACTTGAATTTTTTACACCTCTAAGGGATTGTAAACTTTCGAACTTATCAATCAACACTCCAATTTTTATAATCTCGAATTTAGTAAGTAATTGATATCTTTGGGTGAAGAGACTAAAATGAAAAAGTTTAAAATATTTTTTTAAATTATACAATTAAACACATATAAATTTTAACTCGAGTCGGTAATCATCTAAGGCCAGTCTTAATTCAATATATTTAAAAATACAAGCAGCTTTCAAACCTGCGGTAGATCTTAAAACATCAAAAAAGTATTTCAGATTAGTTATAATTCTACATGATGATAGAAGAAAGGTTTTATTATAACTTCTAAGTTCGTAAAAGTATTAAAACTGTACTAAAGTTTTGTACCCTGCTTTCACACAGTCAAAGACATTATGACTTTTCATGATTTTTGAGTCAATTTAAGTTAAGACAACAAACTCAGCAGTTTCCAAAACAAATCTTCATTTAACGATAACGACGGCTATGTTACTCCGGGCAACAAGAGTGCTACCCATTGGGGTATATCTCACGCTGAATCCGAGCTTTCCCTAATCGTTACAGCCATGACTCACTATGATGCCCTGACAACATTGTCGCTGACGTGTCCCTATGGTATGGCTACTTGTAGTAAAGAAAAAAATTCACTCTTATATTCAATACACACTTGCAATAGGAATGCTAGGTAACCGTTACTTTTATGTTTATGGCTATTTTTAGAACCAAAGGTAGCACTCTTTTGTTATAATATATTTATATGCATCATAGTTGTTGTTACCACTATTGACTGATGATAAAATAAGGCTGATGATAATAGTTTCTAAACTTGTCTCTAAACCACACATTCTTTGTAAGAATAAAATAGAGAGCAGATTACACATCTTCTTTTCTGTTGAGTCTCAGAAATTTATTGGTAAAGCGACGACAGGTCTTATAAGTCTTAGGTCTCATTTGATTTTATGATTACTTAAACTTTTTTTTAATTGATAGGACCTCCTCGCTCTGCTTCTGCCGATAGCAACTGACTAGGTACTTTAGCAAGACAAAATCCGAAACTAACCTGTCAAGACTCTGGCCTCCTAGTGAGACCTTTAGCCCTTACAATAAAGGACAGACGCAGCGTAGAAATGCGGTAGTTCGGAATTCACATTAAACGGCGCTCCCACGGCGCAAGGTGAACTGGCTATTCTTAAATCGTCGTCGTTGTACCGAATACAACGTGAACGTTGCGTAACGATCTGACGACAATTACACATGTATGACAAAAAACAAATTGAAGTCAGCGCTATTATCAAACTAATACGGAAAGCAATATAGCATGATCAAGCGCCATAGAGAGACTAGAGAAATGAGTTTTTATTATTTCTATAACGTATAACGTTTGAGTTCATAAGTGCCTGCTAAATTACTTACATTTTTACGGAGTTTATTCACATACAAATTATACATAATCATGTGACTTTTAAAATTAAACTAATTTGTAAAATAACCAAGTCTTGTATTTCTTTTGTTATTTCCAAATCAAATGTATTTTTCTTCTCCTATAAAAAAGCAACGTACCAACTTATATTACCATGGCGTTCTTATTTTTTAAATCTACCGATTTAAACTAGGTTAGGTTTAACCTACTAGCTCTCTTTTAGTTGTCTTGATTATGATTTTTATTACTATATAGCCAAACTACCTTCTGATTAATTTCATGTTAGGTCAATCACTAGTTTTTTTACGTCAATTTCTAATAATTACGCTGATTCAACTATCGTGAGAAAGAACACACTAAAGGATCGGATACCTACTCTATAACTTTAATTAGATCGTTCTCAATAAAATAATCAAGGTCTTTACACAAAGAGAACCATTATACCAGTTGATAATTCACCGTTTAACTCTTATTGTTATACGTATATTATAGTTCAGTTACTAATATCGTAGGTTTGTTTATTTTATTATACCTATAGAAGTTTAACCAAGTTTTATACATAAACGCTATAAAAATTTAGCAGCGCAATAGTTTATCACTGCATCACGAATGTGTAATCACTTGAACACTGCAAACACAAACACAGAATTTCACACTTATGTCATTTTCACAAAACAAGCACTGCATCGAATTTATTGACTATTTTTTATAGTTTTTAAACGAGTTTCGTATCAAATGCATTCGCTAGAAGGCCGGTCCGTCGGATGCTGGGAATCGCGTTACACTACCAAGCTATTGTATGCAGGTGGATTGTACTATACTTCCATTTGGCTTATTATGGCCATTTTCCATTCACGCAGTGGGGCAATAGTAGCGGTCGGTAAGTCGCTGCGTGCGTGATGTACTGAAGATACAAATAGTTTCGGCAATGTACGTGTCAAGGCGATAATGAATTAGCATAACAAATCAATGTTTATCGTTAAAGATGCGCTTAACCGTTTTGAAATTGGAAACGTTTTTACGCGCTGTTATTTCTCCATATCACTGAAACTTCATATTACACGCTCGATCGTTTTGCAATTAACTGTTGAAACTAACATTATTTGAGAAATCACGTTTATTAACTATTTTAGTGTCTTTTTTTTCTGATAAAGTCTTTATCTCTGCGAAAAGAATTAAAGCACATAAAAATTTAGGCACCTATACGTATACTTTAGTTTTTAAAGAATGAAATTATTATCGTAATAAAACGGCATTACTAACAATATAGTAATCGTAATATGGTAAGATAACATTTAAATTATCATTTCATTTAGAATATGTTCTTTAGACTTATCAATTAATATACGAGTATATGATCTGGTTGAAATTTAATCGAATGTCACGACGACAATGTTAAAACCCTTTGAAACAATTTAACAATTTATGTTGCAGCATCGAATTTATTGTTTGTGTACAGTGAAAAAAGAACCAACCGATCGGATATAAAACTAAAATTCATAGTTGCAACTTCTTGGTCTTCAATTTAATTCAAAAACCTGTCCTGGAAGTTTTTATTGTGATTTCGTTTAAGGTGCCTTAATATTAGTTGATTAAGAATTTTTAGGGTTTCCTAGTCCTGACAAAGAACCCTTATAGTTTCATCATGTCTGTCTGGATGTCCGTCCGAGGTTTTGCTTGGAGACTGTTGACCTGAGAGAGTTGTAATTTTGTGAAGATCAATCACGTCGACAAAGTGGTAGAATAAAATTTTGAGAAAATATGTTTTTAGGGTAGCTCCCATACATGTAACGTGGGGGTGTTTTTTTTTTTCATCGTCTACCCCATCGTGCGGGTCATCTCTAAATATATTAGATCCTTAAAAATGACTTAGGGGTTGCTAAGACTATTTTTTGATTTAGGGATCCATTTGCGAAATATTCTACTTTTAAGTGATCATTTTTGTTCGAGTGGAGCGTCCCCCTCTAAAAGCTAAACTTTTCTTAAGGCTTGAAAAATCTGGGAAAATTCGTGATAATAGTGCTTTTCATGAACTTTTGAGGAAAATCATTACGGTTAAGATAGATTAGATAGTTTGAGAGTAATATTCGTTCAACTTAGTCGTTTAAAAATTCCTTAGAAGAAAACGTTTTAATTAAGTAATTGCAGGGCGGTAACCACGAACTCTTAAAACAATCTCAAATCTGTCAAACATTATCAAATCTGTCAAATTTTGTATGTTATGACGTAAGAAAATTGACAGATTTGACAGCTTTGAGATTGTTTTAAGAGTTCATGGTTACCCCGCTGAAATATATTGTGGTAACGACGGGTAACTACGGAACTCTACACTGCGCGTGGCACGACACGAACTTGGCCGGTTTTAATTTATTGACTAAGTCTTTTTTCTGCCTATTAAGTCAGTCTTCAGTGCGGCTGAACCGATTCCATAGGTTTTCATATAAAGGACTTTTTATAACAAAAATCTATCGAAACAAAAATCAAAGAGGTACTTACGGTAGCTAGCGCTTCTTCATACGTAGCTGGCTGGAGCGGGGGCGACGCGGGGGGCGTACCACGAGAAATAGCGGCCGCAGGCATGTCAGCACATCACTACACTGAAAAAAATCGGATCTAATCAAGTGCAATTTTAACTTGTTTAAAAAAATGTGACGTATTTAATAAACAATATGTAGGAAATAACAAAATACAAATGTTTCCATCTATTAAGCTGATGGATAACATATTTAACTTAGTCCAATTTATCACAAGGACTGATTAAATTAACAAAATAATTAATTAAAATTTGCGCAAACAAGGTAGTGTTTGAAGTAAATAGGTAATGTGTCGAATTAAACAACAAACGATAACTATTATAAAATTACATTAATAAATACGATCAAGTTGTGTGATCTTATTTATCAAAATATTTGATTCATATGAATACAATTAGGTCATTACAACAATCACATTAATTGATAGCTTGATACCCTTTTTTTCCTGAGTGTTGCCATTTATAGGAAATTTATACTAATTGTGAAAAATCACCTACAAAAATTATGCTTTATTTTCTAGGTTGAAAGTAAGTTATAATTTTTGAGAAGGTGAAGTAAATAATCCTAATTACTATTACGATTACGAACTAAGATATTATAGTATATAATATATTTATAATAATACCACACTGATCACATTTCACGTCGTAACGAAGCAATTTTATATTATGTACGTTTTATTTCAGTGGATATACACTCAGAGGCATAATTATGTTAATTTCATACTAAAACAGCTGCAAATTATGTTACAATGTGCACTTTTTACCGTGAAAAAACATCTCAAGCGTATATGAATCCCTCCATACCAACAAATTTACAATGTGTACATATACAACGAACAAAGAAGATAATATCTTCTTTATATTCGAAAGACATCCATGGCTTGATTTTTTAAAATGAACAATAGGTACCTAGGTGCACTTGGAAACCTTTAGTATGTCATACTTATTTTCACAGCGGAGGAACTTCTTTTTCTCGCGATTTATTTGTGCTTTTGATTTGGAGCCATACTTTTTTAAAAATGTATTATTGGCCGTTTTTAGGTCCCAATGCCAGCAAATCTTTATAGTGGAACCACAGACCAAAACCCGAAAAGGCCCACGTTGCAGACCTAATAAAAGCAAACTACAGATTTAAAATCTTCACAGATATTTTACTGTTGCTGCTGTTCCAACAAATACTTACCAAAACTATAAGATTAAAATCAAAGGGGATCTTTTATTATACGAGAAATTACATTTCTCGGTCCATTTTTTAAACCCTCAGTTGACAGGGTCGTGAACAAAATATGTACTTACCTATTGCTTTATCTGCTATTCTAATTTATCGTTATTAAAAGTCATTTTTTCGGTTTATGAATAATTTATCTTGCATTAAGATTTAAAAGTAGAAAACCGAACATTATATGGCAACACTTTATTAAGCGCGGCCGCGCGGCCGGCGCCGGCAGAACCGGGCAAAAAGAAAGAAAGAAGTTACAAGTTTTAAGTTGATAGCCGTTGATGTGTGTTCGAAGTGAACAAGTGCAAATTTAAATATAACTGCGGTTTCGATTACAATAAATAGTAATGGACAAAGTGGCTGATCTTTTGACAGCATGGGAAATACCAGAACTGATCCCAACGTTTGCAAGTAAGTAATTCATATAAGTGTTTTTTTACTGCAATAGTCACTTTGTTCTATGTTAACGAAAGTGATGTTTTAGAGGTAGACTTATTCTCTTGGATTTTCGTCTCAGCCACTTTTCGGTCAAATGTTCATCTTGTATTGCCATACACGATGGCGAATAATTAGGTACCTATAGCTATAATACTGAACCTAACTACTACGTTACGTACGCATTGAGCGGTTGCGGTTAGCCGCGGTTCGGCGATTGATCAACCGCCTAACCGCGCTGTTTCTCGTGTGAGATCGCCGTTCGAGTCGCTTTGAATCTCACAAGGCGATCTCACACGAGAAACAGAGTTGTTAGCGGTTTGTCAACCGCACCTCGCGGTTAGCCGCTTGGTTCAGCGGTTGCTTAACCGTCTTCTAACCGCCGAACCACGCGGCTATCTCCATCGCTAACCGCAACCGCAGCCGCCGCTCAATGCGTAAGTAAGTATGTAGCCTAAACTAGGCAACTGACTAGGCCAGGGCGCATGAATTTAGGAGGGAGGAGTGCGAAGCGAAAGTAGCTTGTCAACGATGCTTCTAAAAGCCAAACATTGTTTCAATTGTTATGTTAGTGGCAAACATGACTTATTCTAGTGTTTGATTTGTCAAGCTGTCAAATCACTTCTGACAAATTTTAAATTTCTACTTTCTTTCCAAAATAGCCAATACTGTGTGTACCTATTCAATCTACAACTTATATAAGTACCTAGCTAAAGCTGAGTAGCATTTTGTGACAGTGAACCTTTGGGTCATGTAGAAAGTTAAGTTTAGAGTTTAGACACGGTGAAAGAAATGAGAAACAAAATGTATTAATAGGTACTATTAACAAGCAAATTATGATAAAAAGTAAAAAAGGTACCTATACTTTCACATTACACATATAACAAAGGTGCTAAGAATGAAAAATGTATTTCTACCTAAATATTAAACACACAGGTAGCATAGTACACAGGTAATAGACATTTATAACAAATTACAATACAGAGAAACTTGAGATGTAGGAGATGAATTAAGGTTTTTGTTTAGCTTAACTATCATCCCATTTGATTTTAACATGTAAGTAAATATCTATATCAGAAATGATTACCTGTGGAGTAATGAGTGTATTAGCATATACCTACTTACAGTAATATGAGCAAAGTGATTGTGAGTTATTTATTAATTTAATTTTTTTTTTTTAGAAAATGGAATAACTGTAAATTCTTTATCAGCTTTAAATGTTGAGGAAATAAAGGAACTGATACCACTTATTGGGCCAAGAGCACTTTTATACGAAGTTGGAAGGTTGGGTTGAAAACAGTCAACGAAGAAAATGCTATCATCTGTGAAAACATAGAGGAAGTTGACTTTTCCAGTTGCAATATATCTCTGAGTGTAAGTATCTTTTTAAATTTTATGCATGTGACCAGTAAGTATATCTGTACTTTCCAATTTTAAAATAAAAAAGTAATGCGAGTAATGAATTAGGTTACTTAAATAATTCCAACAAATATAAAACAAGTGTGTTTGTTTAGACATGTTATGTACCTAATTATGTAAGTATTATTGTTTCTTAAAGTAAATGATTCTTTTAAATATAAAAACCAAATTATCATGATGTTTGTGGAATTATTTTAGGTCCCAAAGTTATTGCGAAAACAATTTTTATATTATTAGAATAGTTTGTAACGGGATTGCTACCATGTACCTTATTTTTGAGTTCCCGATATTTCGGCACTGTTGCAAGCGCCATGATCACGGAGTAACTGGCAACAGTGCCGAAATATCGGGAACTCAAAAATAAGGTACATGGTAGCAATCCCGTTAGAAACTATTCTAATGTTAGTGACCATGAAAGTTTAAAACAATTTTTATATTATGTATTAAATATTTTATTGTGCTTTTTCATGTTCAATCTGACCGTTAAATTGTCTTCATGGTAAGTATGGGTGTAAAGTAAATCATTTACTTTAATGAAGCTGACTAACTTGGAAATAAATAATATTTTTGTTTTAGGCTCTTCAAGATATAAATATTTTGCAAGAGCAAGAAACACAGACCACAACACCAAAAAAAATTTTTTCAAATGAAACCGAAACAACTCCACACAAAACTGTAGCAGAAAATGTGAGTTTTTTGTTAATTGTGAAGCCAAATTTATTTTTATGAAGTATATAATAGTTTACTTGATTTTTTTATCAATCTTTTTTTTTATTTCAGGTGGAGTTATTACAATTATTAAAAGAAAACTTTAAAGCAACATGCTTATTTCAATATGTGGGAAAATCTTTACCTAATGAAAATGACAGTTTATACATTAATTTTCCACTTACAAAACCAAATCCGCTCAAATTACTGAACAGTAAAAAAAGTAAAGACACAACCCACTGTGACCTAGTACTGTTATCAAAAGGTAAGTTACTCTTACTTGTTTAAAAAGCTCAACCGACCGAAACAATTTGAAATTTTGTTTAAGTATTCATTGAATATTGGGCAAAAGCATTGAGCCAGATTTCCTAGAGTTGTGGGTTCGAGTCCCACCTGATGACCAGAGATAAAACAATTTTTAAGTGTATCGTATTTATAATTTAAAAAGAGCATTGTGAATGTGAATGAAATACGTTAAAATGTTAATGTTTTATTTTTTTTGGTTAAGTTAATTACTTATTGTTAGTAGTTTAAATGACGACCGTCTGGGGCAGTGGTTCGCGCTCCGGACTACAATGCTTGGCGGTTGTGGGTTCGAATCCCGCGAGGGGCAAATGTTAGTGTGATGAGCACGAGCAATTTGTACCTAAGTCATGGATGTTTATAAATGTATTTAAGTATGTTTATCCTTTATCTAGTCGCCATAGTATAGTACAAGCTTTGCTTAGTTAGGGGCTAGCTAATTGGAGTAACTGTGTAAAAAAAAATTAGGTGATTGTTTATTAATTTTGCATCTTTGATCTCGGCTTAAAAAGTCCACAAAGTCCAATGTGTACGCTCAACTGCTGTTGACTGTACCTACCATTTTAAAATAATGTCCCTAGGCTTCTTTGTTGCTGTAACATGGAAATATCATACTAATTGTTCTTTCAGCTACTGATGAAGAACTAACGAATTTAGCAGCCATACTTAGTCTGACAGAGCTTATAGGCCCAATGTAGTTCTGATTTCTACGAAGGATCAAGTCTCTGCTGGTCCCTCAGCTGCAAAAAAAGTTAAAGGTAGCTCAAATCGAAGATGGAAACCTAGTAAAGCGGAATCGAAAGAAGCATTTGTAGTCCATATAAAAGACGACAGTTGCCTTCAGGTAACATTACAACAAAGACACAAAACAGTTATGCAAAGAGGTTTAACACCTCAACCTTATATAGCCATTGTAGGACCTATGTTGTCTACTATAAAGTCATACTTGGTTATTGTAAACCCTAATACATTTTCATTAGGTAAAGATTTTCCCACATATTGAACTAAGCATGTTGCTTCAAAGTTTTCTTTTAATAATTGTAATAACTCCACCTGAAATAAAAAAAAAGATTGATAAATAAATCAAGTAAACTATTATATACTTCATAAAAACAAATTTGGCTTCACAATTAACAAAAAACTCACATTTTCTGATACAGTTTTGTGTGGAGGAGTTGTTTCGGTTGCATTTGAAAAAAATTTTTTTGGTGTTGTGGTCTGTGTTTCTTGCTCTTGCAAAATATTTATATCTTGAAGAGCCTAAAACAAAAATATTATTTATTTCCAAGTCAGTCAGCTCCATTAAAGTAAATGATTTACTTTACACCCATACTTACCATGAAGACAATTTAACGGTCAGATTGAACATGAAAAAGCACAATAAAATATTTAATACATAATATAAAAATTGTTTTGGCAATAACTTTGGGACCTAAAATAATTCCGCAAACGTCATGATAATTTGGTTTTTATATTTAAAAGAATCATTTACTTTAAGAAACAATAATACTTACATAATTAGGTACATAACATGTCTAAACAAACACACTTGTTTTATATTTGTTGGAATTATTTAAGTAACCTAATTCATTACTCGCATTACTTTTTTATTTCAAAATTGGAAAGTACAGATATACTTACTGGTCACATGCATAAAATTTAAAGATACTTACACTCAGAGATATATTGCAACTAGAAAAGTCAACTTCGTCTATGTTTTCACAGATGATAGCATTTTCTTCGTTGACTGTTTTCAACCAAACCTTCCAACTTCGTATTAAAAGTGCTCTTGGCCCAATAACATAGAATTTCCAAAATTGCTGCCAGAGCATCTTGCAACCGACGTAATCTTACCTTCACTGTTGCTATCAAACATCAATTGAATCTTAATAATATGTTTCTAAAAGGTAAATTAGACGAAATTATTCATATAGGCCCAGTTCTAAATATTAGTAGTCTAGAAATACAGTATTTGATTGATAGTTTAAACCTACCACATTTAGAGAAATTGATCAAAACGTCTTGGGCAACTGTTTCATCCACACGGTATAAAGCCGGCATGATATTGATTTATTCTTCAAGTCCAGATGATTTGTTAAAGTTTTTTAAATTAATCGATGTGTATTTATTTAATTCATGTGAGTTAATTTTAAAAGGTATATTATTTGACACTTTAGATTTTAATGAACACTTTCAGGCATACGAAGTTGAAGAGCCTCTAAACCAAAAAATCGTTACCAAATTACAAAGGGATTTAGAATCCCCGGTTCCTTGTAATATTAATAATGCTACTTCTAAAAATTTTATAACACTGCTCAGTCAGGGCTGAGCAATAATAGACTGATTAAAGTGACATGTTACCTACCATTAAATTGTACACATGTTGTAAATATATTTGAATTGTTGTTGATTTGTTTAAAAAGTTTGAAGTGTTGTAAAATGTTGCTTTGTTACAATTATTTTTGAATAAAGACTAATTACGTTATATTAAATGGTATGTATTTCATTTGTGATTTAAAACAATAATGTTAAGTCCAAGTATTTATAATTATGATGTTTGGTGTTAATTAATTACAGTAAGTGGCGCGAGTGACTCCAAACGCCTCTCTATGTACACTCATATACAATGTGCTTCAGACCACTTGCACATGCAACTGAACTTTAATCTATGGATCTTTATGCCGAGCGTCACACGGAATACCTGTCCTGGGACCGTACCATGAGCTCTTATAGCAGGCCTGCTTTAATAGCTCATAGTAAGAGCTCAGAACAGCACTATCTGACGCATCGTTTGACTATTTTCTAAACAAAATATGTCAAATGATCCGTCCGATAGGCTATCCGTAACTTATCCAGATGTGGTAAAACAGGCCCTAAGCATCAGTCGCAGCAGTGTGACACCTATTTATCAGTCGATCTGCAATCGCATTGCAAACGCATTTTGTGTGAGTGTGATAAGAGTGAAGTATGGAGACCACTAGTGCCACTAGCGACCACTGTTCCACATTTTAAACAAGTTATATATTTGGACTAAACATAACACCTAGTGGATCCCAACACATATACTCGATGAATGTGATAAAGGATTTGTATAAATCATACAAATTGAATAGTAACATCAATATACTAACTTAATGGAACAAAGTAAGGACACGTTGGATCTAATGAGGTAACGTGATTAATCTTACATAGATCTTCGATCAATTTGAACACATAACTTTGTTGATGTTACACATTTTTTTTGTTAAATTAATAAATATCAATTATAACGTTGATCATTATTGTTAGTAAGATTAATCAAATTTCAGGATTAAATACATAAAAAAAGTTGGTTAAATGAATAAAGATAATTATTACTATCACCAACTTCATCATCACTGCTAACAATTAGGCATTATGAATTTAATCAAGGGCTTGATCTATTCTACTAAAAGGTTAGTTAAATTGGCAGTAATTCTTGATTATTTTTTTATCAAGATGGCTTGATAGCCAGCATCAAGTTGCTTTATGCGAACGTATTTAAATAAGTATGTTGATTAAATTGAACAATATTTTGATTTAATTAATCATATTTTTTTTTCAGTGTACACGACACCTGAAAACAACGGAAATAATAATTATTTTCTTGTAAATGTTGTTTTTTTAGCCATTTAAGGCCAGTTACACAACTTGCATGTAATCTGATAAATAGAATCCATATTCTAGGACTCTTAATCGAAAGTAGTACAAGGATTTATTTTTTACTCCATTGAAGACTCGATTATGAACGACACCTTAAAAGTTTACTAGTAATTTTTAGCGGCCTGAATATCGCAGTGTCCATTTTTAGGACCTGACGTCAAGGTACCATGCCAGGTATGTAACTTCAAACAAGTCGTCGTGTCACGCCATGTCACAATCACTATGAAAACTTCAAATCTCGAGCCCTACAAACAAACTTAGAATCCAATCAAAATCTAGTTTTGCAAAACGATTGCAGCAACTCAAAGCTACATTAATTCAATTAAAGTACCTACGTTTATCCTATGCGATCAACACATAAATATTTCATCATTGCATAATTTATTGGATAAATCTCTTTTAGCACGAATTCTAGTTTTAAACCGGTCCCTTCACTTATGAGTAACTGCCTTATCGTCAAAGAAATCTGAATACATCTAGAAAGAAGGACAAGAGTCATAAAGATTTAGATATGATATGTGGGAGATTGCCCACAAGTGCACAGTATCCGATTGTCTTGTAGAAAGTTCCGCAGTTCAGAGAAAGGTATAATAAGGTGTGAAATGCCACTAAGGTCGGAACGCTTATTATCGTAATATTTGGATTGTTGTAAAGCATTTTTTTTGTTTTACTTCATAAAAGATTCCTAGTGTTATGCCTATTATTCCAAAAACTCGAGAAGACCTGAAAAGTCAGACATAAGGTTATTGAGACTTCTCCTAAAAATGAGGATGTCCATTTGTGACAAGACCATGCTGTTATTGATACGAATTTGCAAGATGATGAGTGTCAAGTCAATGTACATGAATGAGATAATGCATTAGCCTTACAACAACTATCCATTTTTTATTCAAAAAGCACTTCTTTTACTATAAGTCAATGCATTTTTAACGTACTCTAGCAAATTTAGACTTTGTAGCAATATTAAATGGATTTATAAATGTCATAATTTACCAATCAAGTACTTAATCATGGAATTTAATTGCAATAAAATAATAACACTTGTTCACGTGCACAGAACAGGGAGCGGAGCGTAGCGAGTCTAACTTGTTCTGTGTTCACGTGTGTGGTATATTTTATGAGTTATTGATCGTAACCGTACCCTACGACTACCATCAGATTTTATAATGATAATAAAATAATGTTTCTTTTTAATAAAAGTATCAAGTCACGGAGGATTACGATGACGTAAAAATACTAATAAATAGATTTTTATTTAGCCGACTTAATTCATAAAGGACGGAGTAAAATAAGAAGTTAAATTAAAGCATTTTATGTTCTATTAAAAAAGTAAAGCGCCTTAGAAAATAAGAAGCGCTATTATTTGTAATTTATGTCGAATAAGCTAAGCCTATCCGGAATATGGGCCACACACGGTGTAGTGATGCTCAATGTGTAACTATCGATATCGATAGATTGTAGCCTGATTAGGATGCTTAATAGTATCAACTATGATAAAATATCTAGTTCTTAGATGCATACTGTAGACTGTGTCATTATGTTTAGTCGTAATATATTTGCCACTGTTAAAAAACATGCAATCAAGTTTAGCTACCTACCAAAATATTTGGAACGGGTAGATCGGAGTACTGATAACCGAAATTGTTATGTTTTGCCTTAAGAGCGGGATGTTATGTACAGGAAAGACATAATTAGTATATTATCAAAGACTCGAATATTTTCGATTTGATTTAACAAGACTGTAAATAAAAGGATTTAAAGGGCCTCAGATATAGTCTTCACACTAAATGTCCACATCATTAGGATTAGGATGGTTTTTCTAACTTTGTGACAGTAAATTAATCAACGCCATAGATAAGAAGGGCATGACATTACTACCACAGCAGTGATTATTTGACCCGCTTGAGTTATGAAGTACATATTTACTATAAAAGTAGTACTGTTACAGTTATAACAACATAATAATTATGTATAATTACTGTTTTTAGAGAAGGAAAATAATTGAATACTATTAGAAAAAATTACAATAGGTATTCGATATGATATAAAATTGCGAAAGCTCCTATTTAACATTTTTAATAAACTCTATTACTGAGTTTATTATGGTCAAATCTTGTTTAAATCGATCGAATACGCTGAAAAAGAACTTCTTAGACAACAGATTTAAATACTTAAAGATGTTATATCTCTTTTGCTGTTATCTAAAACGTTAATCATGTTGGTAAAACATCGACGTGATGGCAAGACAAAGCGGGGTGACCTTGGCAAGCGTGGCGTCTATGTGACGGTTGTACAAACAACATTACCATACTCGACGGTACCGTGACTAACCCGAGTTGACATCGCGTACGCTGTTATTCTCAAATCCATATAAGTACAAGGTACACGAATATCTCTATGACTGTGACTTTACAAAGATCACTATAACTATGACTTTACAAAGATCCTGTCAGCTGGTCACCTCATTTTTCATTCGAGGAAACCTTCAAATCTCAGTAACTGTAAGGTTCCTTTGATGGTGTACATGTTATTAAATAACAAGCGGAATGTATAATGAAAAAGATATAATCCAATTTAATTTAGTAACCATACAGTGACCGCACACTTGGAAGATTAAGAAGTGTGTTCGACCGAGCATCGGTGTTCGCTCGCGAACCGAGTGTTGCTCCCTGTCGTTAGCCGCGTTCGCCTATCCTCGTTCACAGTCCCTTCGGTCTGTGGAACTATGCCCGGGCGTAGACAATAACACTGACTTATTTTTTACCAAATCGTAACACATTCAGTATGGGAAGAGGGGTAGAGACGGGGTACTTCACATTTAAAACTTCATAAAACGGTCAATAATTGATTTAATTAATCCATTTTATTTTTATAATAATTCTTGGTAATTACGGCTTGACAAATAATCATTAATTTGAACTTTTTTTCTTGGTAAAAAACCATGTATCGGAAAGAAAAAGTCACAAGTCTAAAAACATTTATTTGGGCCCCTTTATACGATACAAAACAAAGATTTGAGTTTTATTAAGTTTCTGTACCGAAGGGCGGTATTTTTTTTTAAACTAGTTTTTAGTTTGTTTAAATAGCTATTATTACAATTTTTTTTATAAGAATAAAGATTAATTACTATTTCTGTTTGTTGAATAAGTCATGATGGTATAGGTAGTTACAGAATAATAAAATGGTATTTCATTGTATGTGGTATTTTTTTCTTTAAACCTACATTTAAATTGCTAAATTCGTCCTTGTAAACTTAATTCCACCAACAAACATGCATACCATAATATGAATAACGAAATTCCGGCATCCGTAGATGCTAGCGCCGGCATCCGTGTCAAGTGCCGGCGCCGCGCCGGCACCCATAGCAAGTACCGGCGCCGGCTTCCAAATTGGGAACCGGCGCCGGCAGCGGAGGCACTGCCAAAAAATTTACCTCGTTGTTTTTCCGATCAGTTTTAGGGCTTACGTTAAAAGAATAGCACCACCCCTTCTCTTCCTATGGGTGTCGTAAGAGGCGACTACAGGAGAACCGCCACAAGAAGACAAGCAGCAGCGTCTCCTTTCCACCATTGGCCAAACTGCGATCGCCAACCCGCCTGCCAAGCGTGGCGATTATGGCAAAATCCTCCTTTTGGAGAGGCCTGTGTCCAGCAGTGGACTGTTATAGGCTGGTGATGATTTAGGGCTTACTAATATGTATTATATCGACACGTCGTCATGTGCCGGAACATACGTTATTGGTGAATTAGATCGTTTGATATGACCGCTCCAATAAGCTGCTCGCGAGCAGAGATTGGCAATGGAGAGAGCAATGCTCGGAGTTTCCCTTCGCGCTCAAATCAGAAATGAGACGATCCGAAGGCGAACCAAAGTCACCGACGTAGCTCTCAGAATCGCAAACCTTAAGTGGCAGTGGGCGGGGCACATTGCTCGCAGGACTGATGGCTGTTGGGGCAGGAAGGTCCTTGAATGGCGGCCGCGGGCCGAAAGGCGTAGTGTTAGTAGGCCCCCCACAAGATGGACCGACGATCTGGTGAAGGTCGCGGGAAGCCGCTGGACGCGGGTGGCACAGGACCGATCTTCGTGGAAATCGTTGGGGGAGGCCTATGTCCAGCAGTGGACGTCTTTCGGCTGATGGATGGATATGACCGCTGCCCCGTCTTACCCGTTACTCCGTCTTGCCCCACCTTCCTATATACCTATTGGCTGTCCACGTTGCTACAGCCTTTTGAAAGTCTACTTCCAAACATAGGCGTCCCCTATTAGAACGCCAAAGCAAACCGGCTTTGGTCCGTTTGCATATAGCGGCTTCCAGCAACCTTGCCTAGGTCGTCAGTGTAACAACTATGTACATGTACCTGTATAGTTTCGCCAACTGTACCTACCTAGATAGGAACTAAGGAGAGGAGCACTGGTCCAGGATGATACCTTATTTATTATAATGGAATCTAAATTATGTAACTTAACCTATCCTAATCTCGGTCGTATGTAAAATAAATAACAATTGTATAACATTGAAGGTATGCGGCAACCAGTTGTCGCTTGGGAGTTGAAGGGTTTAAGAAACAAAATACGCCTATTATTGCTTAGACAAGTACGTGCACAACTCAGCAATCATAGTCAATTTAATATAATAAGTTTAGTTTAACATTTAAATAGAAAACGTCTTTTAATATCCAAAAGCACACACTATACGCGTATAACGCTACAAAAAGTTCATGATTAATTTACATATACCACCAAAAAGTTAATTGATGCATTTTTACAAGCCAATTCGTTTTATTGTGTACCCAAATGCATCAAAGCATTAGGAAGTAACACAGCGTACCCAATTTTAACATTCACAAACCTGTGTCTCGTCCAATTAGCATATTCACGGAATTTGAAAATCTATTATCACAAAAAACTTGGACACACTGACCCGATGCCCGCAACGGTATGTAAACGCTTTTACGAATATAACGTGACTTTTAACTTAGAAACATAATCCTAATTCTTAAAAAAGCTGAATTAATGTTTTTACTATTTATTTCCGTGTTGTATTAATGGTTTTTTTTGTATTTTTGTGAATATCTTATTAATCTTCCTTCAAATTATTAGTGTATGCGTCACACTAATTTGAAGAAAGATTAATAAGGTATTAGTATAAGGTATTATAGCACGTGGTTACGTTTAAACTAATCTAGAATCAATTATTGTTTAGTTTTTGACTAGGCTGCAAATCTATAATTCAATTTTACGTTAACTATACAAGGGGATAGAATTTTCAAAGCATTCGAGACGGTTTAAAGTTTGATAATAGTACAGTAATTTTATTAGCTGTATGACTATAACGAAAGTTAAAGCTTAAATACGTAATTTAAAAGACATAATAGCATGATTAACATTGACGTTAGTTTAACGACAGCTATCCTGATAAACAAACAGGCTACGACTAGCAATAACAACTCAATGAATGAACGTACAGTTAGCTACATCATTATAGAGCTTATATTTACCCTACCAACGGGTAGTAAGGGTTTTAATCTACTCTTGTTCCTCACTGTATAAAGATACTAAAATAGACATATTCCCGTGTGCACTGCGTGATCGGAGTTCAAATGAGCTTTCGACAATAATGTAAGGAAATCAGCGCGTCCTTTGCCATACACATTCCTCGGTGTACAATTTCCTCCATTAATGACACGCGCATACCATACGATACGATAATGCCTTGGAATAGCAAATTTACTAAATATAGCCATAAACGGAGATGCATTACAGTCACGTGAGTCGTTGAAATAAATCGACAATATCGACATAGCTTCCGCAGTTTAATACGATAGTTAAATAGGATGATTTAACACCTTTTACGGACATAGACATAAGGCCAGTTTTGAATAAATAAACACAGTCATATAAAATTACGACTTATTAATGAAACGCGAAATCATTTTATACTGCAAGGATGTATGTATCTAGAATTGAAGTTTGATAATTTTTACGCAACACTTATTCTGGCACGCAAAGACAACAACTATTATTGGAAACAAATATCATAATCGTGTTTTTTTTCGAAATTGCTGTTATTTATTTGTGTGGGAAAGTAAATATAAAAAGTATTAAAAAAACTAAAAATTACGCTTTTTTTTCAATAAATAACTATTGGTCATTGTGTGTTACCTATGTGGTTCTAACTCATTCGTCTGATAGCGATGAAACTTTGGTGAGTTGTGTCACCTGGTACCAGCTGGTAATATTTAATCAAGAATCTTCAATAATTAAATTAAATGTACCTATTTTAATCTGGTAAATCTTGATAAGATATTTCTATCTTAATCTGATTTCTCAAACAATTTTAAAAATTTACATTAGCCCCAAGCAATGTTATGTAATCGAATATCAACAGCCTAAAAAGATTACCAATACAAATGCAATATGATATGGGACGGCATCGTTTAAGTCTATAAAATCGGCCAAAAGCATATTTGTTTCATATTAACATGAATTTGTAATCTTGAATACGCCCTGTCCATAAAAGACCTGACCAAGAGTGCAAGTGCGTGAGTCACAGCGCGCGCGCCGGTATGGATTAAAGACTTTCTTTGCGAGACGCTTTTGACATACATGGCCATGAGTATTTCTGGTGGCATCAATTTGGATAGCTGGTTTCGATTGTTCACTGTTATTGGGTAGAACAAGAAATAATTAAGTTTTTTTAAAACGTCCTCGTTTTGTTTTTCCAGCCCGATTGGCGTATTTACGTAGTGATGGGAGGTTCGATTTCTGGTTTCCCGATCGACTCGGGTCTGATTTTGCGTAAAGACGCCCCTTAAAATAATCATCTTCTTATACTTCTGATGTGAGCGCTGTTTTAAGTTTGGAATTTAACAGAAATTAAGTTTTCAAGAACGACTTGCAGTCGTACACTACCTCGCCTTTTCGTAAAAATCTTAAATGTTTTAATGCTGCCACTAAATATTTTAAAAGTAACTTTAACATGTTTTTAAGTTTGCTCTATTGACTTGTCCAGTCTTAGAACTATCTGAATGGAGCGCAAAATTCAATTACCCATTGGAAATGTGCCAGAGTTCCAACTAAGTCGTGTACTGTCAACACTAGACGGAAGTCAGTGCGACCCCATTACCCAACAGGGACCAGGTGTAGCAATTACATATTACTTACATTTCAATTTATTGCTGCTTCGCTACTGCATGAAACTTTAGCAAGACTTTAAAAGCTTGTAGCGTAAGTTACAACATCGTTATACGTTGTGACGAGTATCTCAAACTAAATTACTCTAAGGAGGGCGCCACTGAGAAACATACGGCCGTGTATGTATATCTTTCTTTAACCACACAATAAAAAATAAACTCAAATAGTACTAAAACGTAACGATTACGTCTGAAAACACGATCCGGAAGTTTGATATTTTAAAGTTACACGTGGCCTTTAGAAACGATATCTTAAATTAAGGCTGTGATATTGGCTCTCATTGCAATGTACCTACAATAATAAACAAATGTTAGTCCCATTATTCAATATATGTTTACATTAGCCTTCTGTCTATTCAGTTTCTGTAAAATATACTTAACTTAAAAATTTTGTTTACTCACCAATTAGCTAAAAATAACCTACAAACTTATCTATCAACCTCAAAACTTCGTGTTAATCGATAATCTTCACTTCACACAGTTTTAATGAACATCACGTTTCGCAATCGAGTGTTCAGGTGTAGCATCGATTACATCGGTCCAGGTGCGTCCCGCGACGGGCTCTCAACTTCTCACCGTGCGTAGGAGTAACTACCGAATGTGCGTTTGCGCAAGCAGAATGGTATCCTCCCGTAAACGCAACGTTAATTGCACGATTCGACTAACTAATTAACCGTGAAGGCTGAACGTTCTGTTTAATTTTGTACCGATTTTATACAGCTTAGACAAATTAAGGTATGTCGAATATAAATGAATAACCAACTAAATTGATGATAGTGAATTGAGACATTAAACAGATGTAGTCGTTTACACCAAGTGAGTATTTAATCTTCGAAGTTTAAAGGTTAACAACGCAATCATCAGTTGCACATATGAGTAAGAGCATGTACAAAAACTCACATTACACTTTCTATAAAGATGGTATTGCAGACTAGTAGGTATGTATATATACCTTTAACGATATGAAACCAATCGCATGAAATTAATATTCATCTGTTCAACTTTAAATCTTGAGATGACTGATTCATTAATAACTCATTGAAATCAAAATCATCGTAATTGATGTGCACGCAACATTGGGCGTTGACCGACCTGCAGCATATTAGTGTCGCAATTGTGGCGCTAAAATGATAAATCGGCATTCATCTACACCTCTAATTACGTATGCCGACTCAACATTCGTAAGTGCCCGATCAGTTTTCGAAATCTCGCCAAACTCGTCGATATCAGATTCCGAATCGATAAATAATTCATGAGCATTCGATCGCACAATAGGGTTTGCGGAATCAATATTTATGGGCCCAGGTATGAGAAAAAAATTCGAAACGAGATAGAGGATTGGGCTCTCTGCCCAAATTAGAGGGCCCGCTCTAGAGAGCAACCTGAAAAACCTGATCTTTGACTAAATTTAGTTTGTTAAATTATGTAAATTGGCGGGAAAGAACCTGTTATTTGGTAAAACAATTCCGTAGTCCCTGGGCTACATATTTGGATAATGAGCTCAAAGAAATTGTCAATTTTGTATTGCCGGTCAAGTGAGTCAGCGTAGGCAAAATACTTACATTTTTATTTCTTTGTATATATAACCATAATAAGTATTAGCCTTATCTAGTATACAATACAGAATATCGAATACAGTACTAATTATGTGCTAAATTTAAGCAATGATATCGTAATAACTCAACGAGGCTTATGTAGAGTGGGTGTCATCTTTTTTGCATCCAGAGACTGATTGCAAAGTGAGACAATTATGAATAAAATTTACAACCGTAATGTGGCTTCTATAAATATGCACACGGACCTGTCGGACTAGTTCCATTGGTTGCAATAAATCGTTGCATTCTTCTGTGGCTTAGTCCAATCACTCGGTTATGAGTGTAGGCCCTCACGACTCTATTGTATGCAATCATTCCACCTGATGCGTTTTGCGTGTGGTCTTCAATGAACAACCATTATGATTATGTAATTCGTGTAGGATCATGGTGAGCTCCTCTGCTTTTTGCTTTATGATACAATGGTTCGTTTAAAAACCTTTGGATATTTTGTGCACCATAGTACGAGGTACAGGACGATACAGTAACTTTAGTAAACAATTCACCGAGCGAGTCGTCGTCGACGTCAGTGCGTATCAAAGAACCAATAAATATATAGGTACTGTTGTGAGTTTTTTTGCTTTGTATAAATACTCTTAATTTAACATTTTACCACCAGTTCACTATCTACTTTAACAAAGATTACTTATAATCCCATAATATCGCGCTCAACTCCACACTGGGCGGTGAAGGGTCTTAGCCTGACATTTGGTCCCTTGGTTACATAACTTGAAGCTCGTGACTAGTTCATCTGCCTGTCATTATCCTGTCATCTCCGCACCACAATAATTGTCATTTCTTAGATACCTTCGTAAATAACTCTCAAAATTATTCTGACTTGCGTTTCCAAATAAGCTTTGACTGTGCCTGTCATGTAGTGGGGCATTTTCACTTTAAATGGCAAATTGCTGTTTCCGACGTGTCCCTGTACATAAATAATTTTATTAAAAATTCAGAAACAATTACTGTAATGAATTTAGCTTAAACTTAAATTAGACATGATGGTTTTCCCTAGTTTTACTAATATATAAACATACGTTATTTAATTTTACGTAAAAAATATGTTTCAAATTATGATAATTATCAGTTTCATACTGTCCCGTTTCTAGGTAGCCAACTTGGCCTTCAGTTTTTGACGCGTTTTAACTTGGTGGTTAATAATGTAATAATCAAATTTGATAAAGGTACACTTGTTTTTTATTTAAATACAAATTTTGCTAAATCAATCATTATAATTAAACTACAATTAATTTGTAAAGCTTGTCCCATGCTTTTCGGTTTTCCGGACATGTCTGGTTTTGTAACGCAAATATCCGATCCATTGTAGAAACTACTGAAGATTATGATTTTTTATGCCTTGCAACCCTCACTACTTGACTTAAAAAAAGCATCGGCCATATTGAAAATAGTGTCAGAACTTGTAACGTGGGATAAACGTATCTTCTGTGCAATTTGTGGTTCCTGTTTTTTCTGGTTAGTAACGTATTTTTATTACATTTTACGGCGTAAATTTATGCTAATTAGAGTTCAGCACATAACTTAGAACATGATAATTACAAATACATGATAGCATGAAGGGATTTTTGCAATTTAATGGATAAATTTAATTTTATTTCAAAGCTCAAATATTTTTGTAACGTCTTTTTTGTAACGTTACTACATGACAGACAAGAAACGTTACAAACCGGACAAGTAAAGGCTTGTTTAAACAGGTAAATGTTTATTGTTGGGCAATTATTTTCAGCGTAGTTTGTTGTATGTTTTTAAGTATGTATACCTATACATTCACACAGTCAGGCTCTAATTAGTCATTGAAGTGATTATTTCAATTGTTTGCTCAATTTTTAACATAAAGAGATTTAATCCTAATGTTTTTTTATATTTTGTCACATTGAGGACGACACCTTATAAATTCGGTTTTGTAACATGTCATGTCCATTTGTAACTGTCCCGTTTTTTGTTGATTAATCTTTGTTAAATATTTCGAAAATTTTCCCATTATTAGTAACATATGTTTTATCTTTCGTAAACCAAATTCAAAACTCTTTTAAATAAATCTCACTTCATTAGAAAATTATCAGAATTAAAACAGCAACTTTAAAAAATAATTTTCGTTTGGCGCAAAATGTTACAAAACCGAATTAAATTACAAGATTGTTATTAAAAATTCAATAATGTTTAGTTATTCATGTTGATGTTAAGTATAATGATTCCTACACTATAATAAATGTCATGATTGCAGATTTATTTATTCCCTTTATTCATAGAATAATTACTTTCATTTTTGTTACAAACTAGACAATTTTTCAACACCTTCCTGACAATAATAATGTATTTAAGGATAAATATTGATCAATTTGATAGATTATTATATAAATCCTAAAATACATTATATTTACTATAAACTTAAGCAAGTTTTAGCAAAAAAATACAAGTTTTGTAAAAAATCATCAAAATTAAAATCATTGCACATTAAAGTGAAAATGCCCAGTGACGAGATTATAGATGATGTTTGAATAACCTTAATTCTATTATAAGTTTGGTCAAGTTCCCCGCTTTTAAATGCCTTCAACAGGAACACCTAATTATAAGAAAATTATGTAAAGGGAAACCGACGCATAAGACAAAAATCGGCAATGTGTACTTTTTTTTAATTTGTTTATGGTGTCTCGCAGATTTCTAACCTTGCATTCATTTTGCGACTATTTTATTTAGTTGTCGTTTTATTTATGTCGTATTTCCAATTTTCATTTAAATACCTAATAATATAAAAATCCTTTAAAGTTTTAATTATAGTAACGCATAATTAAAATTAATTTTAAAAAATCTGTAAGGGTAAGACAACATTAAGTTAGCACAGACATTTGTCATAAGTTACATCACATCATTATGCAAACATTTTGACAAGCAGTCTCGTCGTGTCGACTCTATTAATACAAGCTCTCAAACTAAACCCAGCGTAAATTGACCTCTCTAAAAGTTAAGGCTTGTTTACATAAAACATTACTTCTCGGGTCCGCGCAAAGTGGCCTGTAAACATTTAAGGCCTCGTGGGAAAGATTTTGACATAACAAGAAGACATACACTGTATTTGTTTAGATCAATTATGTAGGTCAGTAATTTACAGGTACATTTCAAACACGCACTTTTGAGTAGGGCAAAGTTGGGCAATGTGATGCATCGTTATATTGAATTCAACTACCGGATTCAGAAAAAAATAAAGTGTAAATAAGTACCATACATCAGGTGGTTTTCATACTTCGACAAGTCTTTTCAGCCTTAAGGCTTTTTTTTAATTTTACGGCCTTAATGACTTTTGAAATGAACATACGTTAATTATATCAATAAAAACGATAAGAGCCAGCAAAGATACGCCTACATGGTCAATCGTCCTTTGTTGTCTCACTTACAAATGTGATCAATTTATTTATGTCTCCCGAAACGTAATGCCATTTTTTTATTTGTTATCTGTGATTCAGACCAGCTCGCAATGAGAATTCATTGCTTACAAACTTGTCGTTTTATAAATCGCACCTACAATTTCAATGGGCTTCCTTGGCTACAAAATGCTGGGTCAGTGGAAAGAACGGTTGTTTTATTCTATAGAAGAATCCGAACGTACATTATTTATACTTCTAAAGTACTAATGACTTAGTATAATTAGCTAACCTCAGTACGACTTAGGTCACCTGTTTGTAATTCCTGCAACATTCCGTTGCTGCATTGACAACCCTGCGACCTTCGCAGTTGTCGTTAGACTTTTAACTTTATTGGCTAAATGTTAAGGTGTGTTTATGCCTGTATGGGGAATTCGCGAAAAGCGTGGGTATTCCTAGGGGTCACAGTCGCAGGCGCAGCCTCGACACTGGTGCGTGACGCGCGACGAGTGTCGGACGCGACTTGTGCGTGCTGCGAATATAGAAGAACGTTGACACTTCAATGCCATGTGTAAAATACGCTGGTATCTTTCATTTCTATTCAAAAGCTTGCATCCAAGGTATAGGATTTTTTCGGATCCAAAGTAACATATAGATTTTAAAAATGAAAACATGACCGTTGATACATTACCTACTCAAAAGTAAAATTAATCATTGGGTAATTATCTATAGGATGTTTTCTACTAACTACGTTACTGTTTCTCGTATTTCATCAGATGAAAAAGAGGCCTCGTAGCTTATAGCAATACACTCTTGAAATTCATGTAGAGCTGTTTTTGTAAAAAAAATATACTCTTATTATAGTGAAATTATGTACTTACGTTCGTATTCCGACATACGAATTAATGTTTCGTCTTTATCGTTTTGTTAATTATTGCTAAGTTAATAACGTTTTGTAATAAAATCATTTGCTTAAAAATAATTGTGCGTCCGTGATGACTTATGATTATTTGTCGATGTAAAGAAAAAAAAATTGTATAATGCTTGTACAAAAGAGTCAACTATTTTTTTTCCCCTATCTTATTATTTAGAGAGAAGATAACGATAGTAGGTATAGCCCCTGTTAAATTGCACTGAGACCTGTAAAAAGGGGTTCGCTGCCAAATCGCTTAAATTGAGATTAATAGCAAATCTTAAAATTTTGTTCAATAGTTAAGTAGAGATAAATGATTCTGATTCTGAGAAGCATTTATATTTATTTCATTCAAAAAATGACACCTGGGTGCGCATGAGTAGCGAAGTAACAAAAACAAAGACAAGGCTACCGTGCGGTCGTCTAATTGACGAAGGTTCTACCTGAAGTTATTAACCAGAAATGTTTTTAGTGTTCCGTACCCAAAGGGTCAAATGGGACCCTATTGCTAAGACTCCACTGTCCGTCTGTCTGTCTGTCTGTCCGTCTGTCACCAGGCTGTATCTCATGAACTGTGATAGTTAGTCAGGTGTATTTCTGTTGCCGCTATAACAACAAATACTAAAAACCAGACTAAATGATTATTTAAGGAGGCTCGGAATATAACAAACTCGACTTTTTTGCTCGTTTTTATAAATAATGGCCCTTCGTGCGCGAGTGCGACTCGCACTTGGCCGTTTTTTTTTCATTTCTGCTGCCAGTTTAACGTGACAGGTATTACATATAGAGCAAAACATAAATTCTAATGATACATCAAGATAATATCTTTATACATCGTTGGTATAGCGAACTACGTACCTACCTACTTTAACCTTCACCAGTTTGTATTTCAGTAAAGTATACACAAAATACAATAACTTTTCAAAATCCTAGGGCTATGAACTTATCTAGACATCGAAGGAAATTCGTATAGAAGGTTAAAGACATTGTCCTGTTCGCCATTACATATTGGGTAGTAATGCTCAATTCTAAGGTTTTTTAAATGATATTAACTTTAAACCAAAATAAAGATGTCTAAGGTCGCCACGTGTAGCTTATTGGAATGCCAAGTTGACGATAACTCTTTCACAAGAAGAACAAAGAATCGACAGAAAGGACAATTGATAAGCCTGAAAAAGTTTGGCCAATGAAAGCTTCTAAGCCAGCCCCTTAGAACCAATAGCCTATTGGATATACGTACTTGAGTACGTACGTACGTACTTGAGTTTAGATAGTGACATAGCTAACTCAGTGTAAGGTGGAACTGAGGACCAATGCCCAGGGCTTTCCTGGGGCGATAACCCGCAGTTCTAAATTAATCAATGGCACCGGAGGACACCATCAGGTTTTAGTGGGTAAACGGCGCCCGGGACTTGAGGTCCCATATAACCCCCGGCTGCCCCGCGGCTGGTGTGGTATGCGGGTTATCATTTTTCTTACTATAAAAAACCGCTAGCAGCGGATAGAAGATTATAGCCAAGGATCAGGCCCAATGTCATGCATTGGGTGAGGCCTAATGGCTCGCGGGTTAGATGACGGCGTGTGGCAGGATGAATTAGGCTAATTATGATGCTCTAGCCTTTCGTTTATACTTTTTTAAACGACTTTACGATTTAAAATGTGATTTTTCTATTTGAGTCATAAAATCTGCCACTCGGGTATAGCATCAATAACTTCTATTTTGCAAACTCAATTCACCACAAAGCCGGCAATTATACAAATATACCAGTTATATCAGTAAACAAACGAAGTAAATACTCGAAATTACCGACTGCATATTTGCTCCATTCATCACCAATCCGTAATAAGCTGCCACCATTTATTTGAGTATTTTTAATGGCTTAGATGTGTTTGACAGGACTAATGGACAGGATTTCTGCAATCCAAAAACGCAAAGTACAATCATCAAAATCGAGAATCTAGCTATAGAAGATCTCTTACTCCTCATCAGCAATAGAGAAGCGACTAAAATAGTAAGAGAAGAAACCGTACTATCAATACTTTAAAAATATGTTAACTTTCTCATCCCTCTTTAGAAGATGTGCCCAAGCCAAACGGATACTTGTAATTAAGCACAGGTCATCTGCTGGTATTTAAGTCTTTGAACCATGGTCGGATTCTTAATGTCCTTTTATTGCTTTAATTACCTACCTTTATAATACGACTAAAAAGGTCTGTACACATTATATATTATTAGTGGTTGCCTCAATCATGGTTGATTTTGGTAATCATAACGCAGCAACAAAAGGATTGTATTTCACGATAAAAATCAATTTTATAGGTAAAACACATGTTTGTCTCCAAATACCTTGATTAAGTTTTCAATGTCAATAAAGTTTGTTGTCTCTAAAATAGTCTTTAGGAAAATATGATAAAATAAATCACAATGAGAAATATAATCGTGTACGGTATTTTATTGGTTACAAAGTATTCTTCCTTATCACTATAAGCAAGAAAACTTTGTAACTAATAATCTACTACTTTGTAATACTATTTAGCAAAATTTATAGTATTTTAGACTCTACTGATAATTATTATCCTTCAATGTTTGTACTTTTGATTCTATAAATAAGTACTAAAGGTAACATTAAAGCTACTAATTGTCACCTTGCCTCGGCCTACCGTGGAATGCGAACGGTTGTCGCCAGCCGCCTTCATTCCAGATTGTGGAAAATTTGCATAAAGAACCATTTTGTAGTTAATTTATAACCTATTAGGAATGTTTAATCATGGCACCTCACAACATAAATGTTATCCTTTTCGTTATCATTAAAAATATACTTAAGATTTAAAAGTTACTGGTGTTACTTGGTCTCATCTTCAGTAGCTCTTTCATAATCGTAAGATATTTTTAAAGTTACAAGTAATTAAAACAAATAATAGCGTACTTTAATGTATAGGTAGTTATTCTGTGGTTTTTCTCTACAAACCGCACAATATTCGACACCAACGGGTATTATGATAGATTCTCTGTAGTGATTCTGTAGTAAAATCATCGAAGCATTTGACTTTCAAGACAATGAAGGTGGATGTAGGAACATATAAACATACAAGAATACAGTAATAACAAACGCGATGATTAAATGCGGATTAACATTTCATATACATATTGTTGTATGGCTTATAATAAATGCAAGTAAAATATTATTACAATTTCTGGCGATTAAAATTAAAGAAAGTTTTAATAGGAGTTTCAGATGTTATGGGTATAAAGGCCCTCTAATAGTCATCGGGCAAAAAAATTCTAACAGAAGTTTTAAAATAATACCTCAGAATTGCATTTAGTCTAGTGTAGTGCGTCGAAAGAGAAAAACACAACATACTTCAAAGACATTTGGTAGATATGATGATAAATATTATGAAGTTTAAAAAACTTTATGTAACCCGACTTCGTAAAAAAGTTGAACAACGTACGACCTTAAAGATATATTTTAACTAAAATAAAACGCTTTATATAGATTTGTAATATGCTCGCCAAGACCTTTCTTTTAATACCAAACACGTGGTGATATTCTCAGTTTTATTTTTTACGAGGTTAGAATCTGAGGTTTAAATTCCGTCATATTAAATTTTGATAAAATGTATATAGCCTATTTTACCCGGGCCATTTACGAATCTCTTAACACGTCGTTCATTAAAATCGGTTCAGTAGTATAGGCTCTACGGTGGAACATACAAAAATACATACATACATACATAGCACATACATACATACCTTCCTTTTGGCTTCGCAGTAGTCGGGTAAAAAGTACAAAATACAGAATACATCGTTGGTTCTTATCTCTACAGGAGTCTTTGCCATTAGTTCTTCTTTTTAATTTATGTTTAATTAGTAACAACAACAGTATTTTCCGCAGTTCAAAGAACTTATAATCCCTAGCAAATACCTATCTAAACTGTTTCTAGGTATTATTGTATGGGTTAAAATCGTTTGACAACAGGTAACTAAACAGTCGCAGCTGTATGACAAAGTTTCCTAGAAGCGATGGCTTATCGTGCACGGATGTGACTAAGAGAAACCATGCATGGTGGGTCTATGCCAGGTTTTTGCCAAATTAGTCGCTCTCCCGGCTCTACCATAGCTTAACGATTACTTAATGAGCCGGCAAATTACGTAACGATGGGTTTGTAACGGATACTTGAGTTAATCATTTGCTTAAAAAATGATTGTACATTATGCAGTAGGTAGGCATAATCTTAGGAGTATTTAACGTATTAATGGAACTTTGTATCGTAAATACTTTTATATAGTATTTAAATTAGTATGGTGTGATTAATATGTCTAAAGAAAATAATTTAATTTTAAAAAATCAATTTGTATTCTTACTTTTTCTATATTTATAAAAATACAAGTAAATCCTAACGTTACGAGGAGTAGAATTAACTTTATGACCCCTAATATGGTATATATTAAAAGTTATCGCAATTATAGTTTAGCAAAACTTGCTTTACAAATATATAAAGGCTATAATGTCTTTACAACATATACACTCGCGAGCAAAAGTCTGGAATCACTTACTTGAAATTGGTTCCGCGCGATCTTATTTTTTGAATAATCATAAAAATGACATCATTTTAAAGGTTCAACTCTTAACTTTAAACTGATATCAAATTTATTAAAATCAAGCCAGTATTTAAGAAGCTATCCCGGATTAAGTGAAGGAATAACGAAAAAGACGTGTTGCAATTTGTTTGATACGTCGCGAGTTGCGACCTATTGACCCCCTATAAAAGCACCTTCTTTCGGATTTTCTTTATCAGTCGACTTTCACACGTTGACTGGTACACATTTCCGCTACTTTAGACCCTTTACCTTGTACGATAATGGAGACAACACCTACAGAAGCTGCACAAATCATAGCCCTATTGCAAGAAGGGCTCAGCCAGCGGGTTGTCGCTCGTCGGCTCCACATAAGCCAGTCCTGTGTTTTGAAAGTTTACAAGCGCTTCCGGGAGACTGGTGGCTTTATCCCGAGACCAAGAACTGGGCGGCGCCGGTGCACATCGGAGAGGGATGACCGTTTTATCGTGTCAACCTCTCCCGGAAATCGGCATTTAACTGGTGTCGATGTACAACAGGAGCTCCGAGATGTTCGTGGGGTAGCAGCCAGCGAGTGGGCATTTCGTCGACGACTCAAGCAAGCGAATCTGACTCCAAAAAGGCCTGCCACAGGCCCGAAACTCACGGCAGCTCACCGACAAGCACGCCTTCAATTTGCTCGCACCCATTTTGATTGGGAGGTTGAGCAATGGAGGTAATTCCTGTTCTCCAACGAGAGCAGGATGTGTTTGCACGGTAGCGACCGAAGAAGTCGGGTCTACAGGCGGCCTGGGGAGCGATTTGCGCAGTGCTGTTTCGCTGAAACAGTGGCTAATGGGAGCGGCTCTTGTAAGATGTGGGCCGGCATTTCCTTCGACGGTAAAACCGAGCTTGTTTTCGTGCTTGGTGGGGGACGAGGAGGCGGTCTAACTTCGGACCGGTACATATCCGATATTCTGCTGGAACATGTCGTTCCCTATACGGGATATATCGGTGATGACTTCCTCCTTATGCACGATAACGCTTGTTGTCACACTGCCCGTGTAACAACTGAATACCTCGAAGAAGAAGAAGCCATATTGGACTGGCCAGCGCTCAGCCCTGACTTGAATCCCATTGAGCACGTGTGAGATGAACTGAAGAGGAAGTTTCGTTCCAGAACTCCTGCCCCTTCATGTCTGAATGAGCTGAAATCGGCTTTGATTAAGGAGTGGTAAGGTATCCCACAAGAATCAATTTAGAAGCTGATCAGGTCTATGAAGAATCGTCTTCGAGCAGTTATTAGGGCGAAGGGAGGGCACACAAAGTACTGACACTTTATTTTAGGGCTAAATAAAAGTTTTATTTATTAATTTTTGTTGTTTTATTCATTCATTATTTTTCCATATTTCCTTGATTTCCTACCTCCATCACTTAATCCGGGATAGCTCCTTAACTCCTGGCTCGATTTGAATGAATTTGGTATCAATTTAAACTTAAAAGTTGAACCTTTAAAATGATGTTATTTTTATGATTATTAAAAAAATATTTAGTACACAAGATCGCGCGGAACCAATTTCAAGTAAGTGATTCCAGACTTTTGCTCGCGAGTGTATATTTTAAATACTTACTGCGTCTCATAAAAACTGTTAATACGAATTTAAAGTCAAATTAAATTAGAACACCATTCTATAAAATTGAAAAACATTAATGATCGTATGACCTAATGAAAAGCTTTAGATATTTATGACTAAAAATACATTGTAGGATAAAGTACCAATTACAATGTTTTTCCTCAATAAAAACTTGATTTATAATTAAAGTATCAAGATGTTTAATTTAATAGTAACTTTAGTTCGCGCTCGACATCTTAATGAGTTGTAAATATAAAGTTATGTAGGTATCATGCAAGAAACTCTCGAATGTGTTACGAATCATACGAAATATTTCGTTTATAAAACATAACCATATATTATATAAAAAAGTAAACACCATTAACAATTTAAAACTCAATGAAACGGGAATTAACGGGATCATAATTTAGGTGTGATTTAGACACAAAATGTTACCAAAACTTTTCAGGTCAGACAAAAGAGGTAACATTTTGTACCTTTAATTCCCGTTTCATTTAGTTTTAAATTAAGCAACGCGAAAGTTTAAAAGTAATTACCATTAACAATATCATATCTTAATTTTTATATAAGTAAATTTAATAAAAAATACAAAATATCACCCAAATAATGTATTTCAAAGTAGTCTGAAGTAAAAAAACCCGATTTTGATTAAACTCATATTCTTATAGAGATCAATGATCCAAATGCATTGTAAACGGTTGTAAGCGTCGATCTACAGAGTGATCGACAATCCGTGCGTGGGCGCAGCCTGACAGGCCGCCGTGTGTCATTACGCCTCAATCTAATATAATAACGCCTATGCCCGTGTTTTTCGAACGTTTTTTGTCAGCAACCGTGGAACATTAGTAATCATAATGTCTGGACTATCATTAGTATATGACTTGTTTTTGGTCGTAGATTCCGTTTAAACTGCGTGTGTGGGAAGATTTATTAAAGACATAATTATATTGAATTGCCTGGTCTCCAGAACATTTCACTGATTTTGATTTGAATACTACTTCAAAAAGGATTATTAAACTATTTTTTTCATATCGAATGAAATAAACTACCTGATTTATTTATAATATTATATTGCATTGTCTTTCTGTCCTCGCTCTTTTTGGGTGTAGTGGGGTCCATTAAAATTTGCATCTACGAAAGGAGTGGTTTAAAAATCTTTTTACTCAAAGTGTGCTGCGTCTGGACCTCATTGTTCTTTGGAAAACATTTGGAACCTTAAAATTATTTGTTCCTCCTGTAATATTTTTTTAGTAAAGATAAGTACTATTAGTCCATAGAACAAATCGTTGCATTAAGTAGTAGCTGTAATAATACACGTAGAAATAGACAGGAGTTATCACTTTCTTAGATACCTATTATTGTACGCCATAGAAAGTAAATAAAATACATTTTGTAGGCTCAATTTAATTTAACTGTCTAACTTATATGTATGTAGTTAAAGTGGTTTAAGGTTAAAAATGTATTTATTTGTAGTTGGGTAAAAAAGTCCTTGTTATAGTTATAGTTAAAATCGTGTATATTCCTCAAAAAACCTTCGCGCCTGGAAATAATTTTAGTGTCTAATATGATACGAATACATTATTAATGATAATTTGTTTTCAGCTAACCTTATTGCATGGCCACTAACGGCTTCTAAGCTTGAGCCTACATGCGTCAATAAAATTTGCATAAGCAACTTTAGTTATGTCATTGTTAGCCATAAGTGTCGGAAAAATGTATGGAAACAACATATTTATGACATCATTGAAGCTCGATAAAATATTTGAATTCTGAATTTTATTTTGAATAGGTCACATCGGAAGTGCCTTGATATTTCATCGAAGATAAATTGTTACGATGTTGATTAATTTGAAATTAATAACATTATATAGGAATATAAATATTTAAAAGAAAAAAAACCTAAAACTCTACTCGAAAAAAGCTTTGACATAATGCGCGGAAAATGTTAAAGTGCAACCTTTTTAAGGACTTGATTCGATAACATATACAGTATTATACAGACATTTGTATTTTTTTTAAAACCAACTAGTTAAATTATTGCAAAATGAGCATACTTCGAAAATAAATGTTAATATTCCGAATAATAATAATGTGATGTGTTTACAAAAACAAAAAATCTACAAACCTCTTTTCAATAATAACAATCAGCCTTCAGGCTGAATGACACTGAAGGATGCACGTGTTTGTTTACTTGAACTTCCTGCCACTTAAACACCTGTGAGCCACAAAACTTTGAACAATGAATAATATTTTACTATGGCACAATCACTTCTACACTTTAAATCTCGAATTCATCAACTTTTCATTCAAAAAAGTGAGAAAAATGTATTGGAAATAGTTTTGTGACGGAGTGGTAGGCACACGCGGTCACGACAGAGACAGAAGACTAAACTATGTTATGGCTCGGAAACGTTGCGCGTGAGTCGGAGTGGGGCGAGGATCAACATGGAAAACCGCGTCCACGCAACCTCAAGCGTCAACTTAATTTATTTTATTCAAATTATAACCGACATTGTAATTAGAGTCCATTTTATATTGTAAAAGCCTCTTAGGGCTTATCTCAAACTGGTTGGTTTATCTTAAACTGGTGTTTTATAAATAAATTAGTAGCGTAACATAAGTGAAGTCATCTTGTGGATAACGCTGTCTGCTCCGCTGTATTTAAAGCATGTTGAAGTTAACGACTACGAAGGTAAATACTGAATCATCATTAAAAATAGACACAAGATTTCCTCTATAGATGTTGAGATTTTAATAATACCTATTCTATTGATTAGGAATGTGTCATTGCGATGACTATGGCATATAGTAGAAACAAACTTATAGCTACTTTACACTACAGATGTTTTTGCACACATGACGTGCTTTAAGCGCCTGTGTAGGTATAGCGACAATGTCAAGTGTATTCATATAAAATTAAATAACTTGTTAACCATTATTGTTTCAAATCTGTACGGAGGCAGAAATATAAGCAACAATATCGTTCAGGTTTTAAATGGATTATAAAATATCACGTATCAACATGTTTAATGTCTTTAACATATTTTTAAGTAAATACCTATATTGTGTTTGGCTTACCATAAAATAATTTAATTAAATAATAAAAAATAAAAAAACCCGACTGTGTAAAAGGTGAACTTAAAAGATGAAAACAAGATTTAAAGAATTAATTTGCAGTCGGAGGCATTAAATCTATGTTACTTGATTCGACTTTTTCTACACGGATTTAAAATTACTTAATTAGGTACTAACGCAGTGCATACCAACTCAATCATCATTATGCTGTTAATGGATTTGATGCCTCCGACTGCAAATTGATTCTTTAAATCTTGTTTTCATCTTTTAAGTTCACTTTTTACGCAGTTGGGTTTTTTATTTTTAAATTAATTAATTTTATTTTTGACTTTAGTAGTTTGTAGTGTTCTACTACACTCTTCAATGAACTATAAAGCATTTGTGTGTAACTCTTCATTGAAAAAAAAGGGTTTTAACTCGAGTAAGTTGTATCTGAAATCGGTTTTTCCCGTTTAATTCATGTACCAATAGGAATTCCGGGTAATAACATAGCCTATGTCACTCCTACAACTGAGACGAATCTAATGACATATCATAATATGTTGAAATCTATTAAACGGTTTTTCCTTCCTATTTTTTCAGTGTATTTTTTGCCTGTTTCCGTAGGAATTTTGGAAAATAAAGTATTGAATACTATTAGCACTAAAAATATGTGACCCATAGTTAATCAAAGAAAGTTTCAAAATCGGTTTATCAGTATTGCAGACCCGTTTTTCTGGCGTAAGTTCTGCTCCCGCGGGAATTTCGGAAAATAACATACCCCTCGTTACTCCCACAATTGAGATGAATCTATTGATATTTTATACTTTAATATCCGATAAACGGTTTAGGCTGTAGGGCGTATCAAAGAAATAGATATACTTACATACATACGGTCGAAAAACATAACCCTCGTTTCTCGAACTCTTGCACCGACAATTTCATTTAGGCTTAAAGGTTTGTAAATAGTTTGTCCATAGCGGGAATTAAGTCTCAAAGTATTACAACTGCTTGTTTCGAGATTAGTAAAAAAATTATATTTTCGAATTTATATATATTTTTTAGCAAATAATAATGTTTATTGCTCCAATAAAAAGGGTTGTATCTATAAAATAAGATTGTTCATACTTTATCTTCCTAAATTGTATTATTCCAGGTCTATGAGAAATCTTAATCCATTGCGGTTGCCAAAATATGCCCATACAGAGGCCATTCATAACAATAATTTGTTATAAATATTGTTTTTAAATACGTCGGACAAAACATAGTTCGTTACATGTTTAATTTATTTAAAACTTTTTTTTTTATTGAGAGTAGAATAATATTTTTTTTAAGTCGGTTAAATAGTATGAAAGAAAAGTATTGTGTAAAAAGTCCTTGTCATAGTCTAACTTTCTTTAAACTTTTACTTTTTATAGTCTACTCTATGATCCTTGAATGACAGATCCGATGCTTGACGTATAATATGATCCTTGAATGACGGATTCGATGGTTGACGTCTATCTAACAATTTAAATTGTGTAAATATTTGTTGATAAAAAATGGAAAAAAGTTAATAGCGAATTTATTTTAATTTTAATAATAGTATTTTGCTGGTTAGGTAAAGTAAGGTATAGGAAAAAAGTAGGTTATAGTTTTATGAAATAAGATAGGATGTGTATGTAATTTGTTGTGGATTGTGGACTAATACGTTTTTCTTTCTAGGAGGGAAATTCAATGGATCTGGTTTCCTCATGATTTAAAAATTAAAGCTGAGCATCGAGCACTGTGATCGAGCACAACCACTTCTTTTGAAAATACACCCATGCGAAATGCTAAAATAGGATAGTGAACTGTTTTGGGGTAATTTTTTATTCATTAAGGGGTTTTAGGATTTATAGTTAGGTGATTAGGTAGCTGTTAATTGGTTATCGTGTGCTTCATTAAGCGCATAGCGTTTGGGGGATGTCTTAAGTTGGACATCATACATGATAAGGAATTACAGATTCTGGGAGTTTGGTAAGGATAGAAGACAAGGGTGTATTGTAATTTCAGGTTGTGTCTCGGGAAGGGGGGAAGTGCATAGATAAGCAAAATTAGATATGGAAACCAGATTCAGAAATGAGCGTCATTGTAAGGTTTTTTGGTGGCATTACTAGGTTATGTTGTTAATAATCAAGGCGGTCAGTTGTTAATTTATTTCCATTAGGATAGGAAACATAGTTACATTTCTAAATTGATAAAAATTGTTCTTCTGGATTAACTTTGCAGTGAACAATGGTGTCAATTCTGTGGATAAATTTTTATCTAGCGTTTTTTTTATCCAAAGTTTGAACGATTGTCAGTTTGTTGTAGTATAATTTTAATGTTTTTAAGTTAATGTGTGTCATGTATATAGGGTTCTTGCGTTGTGATTAAAATCGTTCCAGCTTGCTGTTATAGGTATTCAGTCTTTATTGGCATCATTGAATGTATTAATTTGAGTTCGCCCGTAGGTAGGCTGTTTTAAGAGAGAGTTAGGAAAATTTCTCAGATGAACTGTGAAATTTTTTATCTTACCGGGGGGGATGTAGATGTTTATAACCAAACGAGTAAAACCTCTACGTCTACCAAGGTATGTTCGAATTATGAAAGCTGCTTTTGGAATATTTTTGAGTGACGCGAAAAAAAAAGCAATGAATTAGGCTATGAAAAGAATTGAAAAATTATTAAGAAAGGAATTCAATTGAAATAAATTAATAATAATAAACAGAAAATAATAACAATGTAAAGAAATATTGAAAGCAGCCAGCAGAATAACAGAGCTAAGTATAGTTATGGTATGTATTGTGTTAGAATATGGTTTGATTGAATATACTAAGAGAATCCGAAATAATTGGTATAAGTTATTTAAACCTCTGAGACAACGCAACCCCGTTACAGTAGTTCCCGTAGGATTAGCGTATGCAGTGTAAAAAACATTTAAAGGCTATGGCTATGGCGAGGTATGCTCGTAGAGCACCTTCGGCAAATTGGTGGGAGGACCGGCTACTTAGGGTTGGCAATTTTAGTTCATATAACAAAAAAAAGACATCAAAAAATATATGAAATAAAATCTTTTTTTCTTCGCTATCTTCTTCCCTTATCTCTTTTATCGTCACGGTGAAAAGATGTAAATAACAATAATATACCGTCATGTAAAGGTGTAAATAACTATTTTTTACCGTAATGGACTATGTCCATAACAAATAATGATGACGTATATTTTATTTAAGTTACTCTACTATTTTAAAATGAGGTTAAAAATTTTAGTTATGTGACCTATGGCTAAATAAAAAAGACTCGTCTTATTAATTTTTAATCCGAATTAAACTTATTTCTGTATTTTATGGTTTCTTACAACCCTGCATGCTCATTCCTGATCTTGTTTATTATCGCCGGACCCAGATGCATGCCAATGATGCGTAGGCGCTCGCATACATTACCACCGATGTCATAATCCAGCTGCTGCCAATAAAGTGATTTGCGATATAATCTCCAACTACCGCCTCTATCTGTGACATGAGTCCTGTCCCTTGAGTGCATTATGAAACACACTGAAATAACAGCAATGCAAAATGAATTCAATAATGATACAAAAGTAAAGACTCACATAAACATAAGTCCGATTTTGTCGGATCGGTAGTCGATAGTCCGGATTTCTCTGAAAGATAAAATATGAAATGTGGTTATCCGGCAGAAAACTAAGTAAGGCTGCGTCCACCAGAGATGAGCAAAGATGCGTAGCGAGGGATGTGTTTGTTAAGAACCAATAGAATCACTTCATTTACCTAGCCTCGCTTTAGATTCTATTGGTTCTTAAACAACACATCCCTCGCTACGCATCCTTGCTCATCTCAGATGAAAACGCAGCCTAATCCATGTGGATCAAAAAATAAGCAATCTAATGTGGCAGAGGGCTGGTTATATTTGCCGTAGAACCGATAACCGATGGGGTAAACTGTTCCTGAAATGAGACCGGGACTAAGCAAAGGCAGCTTAAGGTGCCCTCCGAAATGGTGGTGAGGTGGTATACGCAAGACTGCTGGCAATGGATGGCAAAGAATAACCGAGGATTGGTCAGTGGCGTGTATTGGGAAAACTATGTCCAACAGTGGACTGACTTAGGCTGAGTATGGTGATGATAATAAAACCCATAGTAGGACGTCGAAGTTGAAAACCAATTCGAAAGCGTATTGTCGCTCACCCTATAGGATAAATAATATAATCGGTCCCAGAAATGTGTTTGTATCGGCGTTTGCTGCTGCGGTCGGTGTCATTATTGCTAGATGTATTAATTTTGACTAAAAAGAATAGTAATAATCTTACTGAAATCCAATCTACAAATAATGGAGCGCACATTGATCCTTGCAAATCGTAATCAGACTGTACAGATTAAAATAAAATAAAACTATAGTAGATAGAGCATATAAATACCTAAGCAACAAACTAGTATATAATATGACTTTTGTGTGTGACACAACACAACAGTGCCCATGCAAATATCTTCATTGTTTTTGATTCCGAAACTCATACGTTTTACCGAGATTACAATTTTAGTTGCTAATTTTCAATTACCGGTAGAGTCAAGTTCTACTAGCCTATGACTTTTGCTCTGTACTTCGAAGCACTATTCGAAGCATTAGAGGCTTAGAGCAGTTGGTTGAATGCTCTAAGATTAGAGGTGACTACACTAGATGTGTCTGTGGTTTATTTTCATGCAAAAGACATTAGACAGACAACGTGATTGACAGACAGAATTATGATGTTATAGCTAGAAACAATGTGAAATAGTTAGAAACAATGTAACACAGGAAACAAATTAAATAAAATATCAATGATAAATAATACATATCAGTAGATTTAGGTTAACTTTGGAAAATTATCAATGCACAAATTTATTTATGTAAGCGAGCACACCAACGCTCTAAAATAGGTGGTAAGGTAGGGACATTAATAACTCTATTTTATGGTGGGCGGAACAAGATTGGGATTAATAATTATTAGACTATTTAGATTAATTTGTGGAGCGTATAATCAAATACATTATTTACTTAAGAATAACAGGTTATGTAGGATGTATAGAACACTCATTAACTCTTAGACACGTGCTGCAAAGAGCAGAGGATGGCGCGCAGGAACGCTCCAGGAACCTTCTAAAAGAGATATATGTAGCTCTGGCACAGTCAGTTATGAGGAGGTGCGGCAAAAACTCGATTCTTAGAGGTGGAACGTACACAACGTAATCTAATTAAGATAATGTATTTCAAAAAAATTAAATTCGCTACCGAAAGTCTTTACTGTTTGTCTAAGCTGCTCTCAATTAGAAAATTATACATACTTCATACAGTTCGCGCTAGTAGCGCGCTATAGCGTTAGCAGCAGAAGGATATGGTAATTCGGGTTCCAATAACTAAAACCACATTTGCTGGTCGGCAGTACAACAAACGTTCGGCACACCTATACAAACACATTAATAAAGAAATAAATATATACAGTAATCATTACTACGAATGTAAGAAAATTGTACCCATTTGGCTGAAAACAAAAAAACTATGATCAAATAGTCTTAGCATAGTAGGGCTGGGTTGCACCACCTTGCTTTAAATTTAACAAGCGTTAAAGTCTGTCAAACTCCATACAGAAACACCGGTTATAGCTAAAGTTATGGTTAAAGTTAGGGTGATGCAGCGGAGCCTTAATAATAGTTGATAATAAATAATAGTTAAAAGTAGAGAGTAAAAGTACAAACAAAAAAAATGGTTTTGTGAAACACTGGTATGTTCAGTTTTTTTTTTTCTCATAATCTGCATAAGTGATGTTATATTAATAGGTAACAGTATAGTTAAGATACGAGTGCTAAGCGTGTTAATTAATACCAGTATTACCAGTATGCATTATTTTTGTAATCACTTACTAAGTAAGAACATGTTACTGAAAAGCGGTGCCTCCTGACACAGGCTTCTACAAGCTTAAAAGGAGGCACCAGCCACTTTTTTGTAAACAAATACCTTTTTACAGAAATAAAGAATTTATTTATTATTAATAAAAACATAAATTCAGCTGCTGAAAAACGACATCATTTCTCTGGGAGCCAAATCAAAATCGTAAAAGTTCATTACAGACAAACTTCCTATACCTCATCTTGTATGAAGCAAATCTGTGTTTTTACGTTTCGATGCTGCTGCCCCATACTCATTGTAAAAGTAATCGTTTAACATAACATTCACATGGTTTTAAGGAGAGTCCTGGCTTTTGTATACCCTGTAAAATTCCGCAAGCTCTACATAACATAACGCAGGACCCTCAAATGCACTCACAATACGTTAGTGACAGGAGATTACAGACTTAATAATCTGCCGATCTCACTCTTCTTACTACATATCTTGTATTTCGTGTAATAAAGGCTCAGAAAAGTGATCGAGTTTCATGCGCCATTTCTTTTCATCACCAGTCAATGGTAGTTTCTGAATAGGCCTAAGCTGTTTTTTGTGATGTGTTATTTGAGCGTATGAGAATAAGATTTATATATATATAAGTATATAATTAATAAATGTAAAGTTTGAGCACAGCTTCAAAATAAACTATAATATCACCTAAGACACGTTCAAGAACAAAACACAACGACATACGCAGAGCACTAAGGAAAAACTTAAGTAAAAATTTTACGACGAATTGGCATTGTATAATTGATCGCGGCGTTTGATATAAAGTGCAACATCAGTGCAAGACACAGACAATAAAGCCTTACATTATCCTGCGGTGGTCGGGCACCAGTGAGTCAGTAGATTACTGTTTGCTATGGTCATTTTGCGACGTCCGTCCTACTAATCTTGATGATCTGTTGCCATGCGATAACTTTGAGAAAACATTTCATTTGCAATTTAATGATGCGCTTGTATATCTTCATGCTGATGAGAGGATATGATATTTTTAAAGTAATGTTTAGCTGCGCCACGCCCATGTAAAATTCTTGAGGTAAGTATATTCCACTAGCGTACAGTACATACAATTTTACTTCAATATGTAAAATATTTGGATCTCGGAGTACATTGAAATTTATATTATAATATTTATTTCTCTGAATTTTCTCTATGTCTGCTACGAGCTTGGGTAGATAGATGGATACGCTTTCTTAGACATCACCCAAAGCAAATGAAATACAGGAAAAACATAATCTAAAACTTTAGGCGATCTTAAAACGAAGTATATACCTAAACATTAAAAAAAACCTGCACATTCATTTAATAGTGTATGTTTCGCGATGGGTTCTAGTCGAAAAGCCGAAGATATGAAAGGTTATAACATCAATAGAGCTCATTTAAACTTTATCTATTTTTAGTAAGCAATGATTACAAATCACAATGCTAAATAACTGCGCATGCTGATGATTCACAATAAAAACTTAATTTTGGCGCAGAGATCCGAGGTCTACCACCTACTGGGGTGTGGGCGGTATTTTTACACCTACACGTCTTTATACGATAGATTGTTTATAACAATATTTAACTAAACTCAAGACGCATAATAAGTTTGCAAAAAAGTTGCTATTGTTTAGGCTCTGGCTATAAAATAAAAAAATAAAAACCAGCGCCATTTACAAAAAAACACAACCTTTTTTTTTCAAATATAAGAATTAAGTAAATTCATATCATCATATATCAAGTTATTTGTACTCTATACACTGTTAAGACTATGCTGAAAAATAAATATAATAATATAAGACGTATAAGGTCCTATTTATTAGTGAACTTTCTCTTAGGAGCTGTTTATACAACTTTTACTAAGAAAAAATCACAAAATATATTTTTTTAAATGTTACTATATATACCTACAACAGGTGATCGCCAAGACTTATTCGTCAACTCGTCGCCATAAACTCGCAAGTGCGCGCGAGTTGGCACCTTCCGAATTTACCATTTTTTTTGTCGTCAACTCGCGCGCCTCTTTAAAGTACAGTCAAATAAAAACGGATAAATTTTTTAGTTTTAAAAACCATGAATAGCTATATATAATTTATTGCCTGCGGCTTTCTTTGCCCGCGTTGGCTTATTCGGTTAAATAACTTCTTTGTTTTAAATGAAACGCTTCACTACATATATGTTTGTTGTTTTTTTAATTATTTTTTTGCTTATTTTCAGACAGTTGATATACTAGGTAATAAGCCAAATTCTCGAGTCATTGTTAAATTGTTGATAATTATTAGGGGAAATAAGCAATTTTATTTTGGCATGTTGATTTTTAATAAATACCTATCTCAAAAACTATGTATATTTTAAACTCCAGACGTATAAAGTGGCTAATACATTTATAGTGGGTATCTTTATTATATTTATTGAAATGTTTTTGTAGCTAACTGTACATAAATACGTCAGATTTTATGATCGAGCGAGTTGACGACAAAAAAAAAATAGTTAATTTGGAAGGTGCCAACTCGCGCGCACTCGCGAGTTTAAGGCGCGCGAGTTGACGAATAAGTCATCGGCGATTTAGAATAAGAAAGCGATTTTTTTAAATTTAGTTCTTTTTCGTTTAAAAAAAAAGAGGATGTAGGTATTAGTATTGGAATTGACCGAAATTAGACGTTGTGTTAAGTTCAGTATCATGTACGAGTAATATTAACGAAGTGATTTTTCAAAAATAAAGATCTGTAAATACATTTTATAAAAATAAATACTACAGGAAATGACAAGTCATATATTCAATTGGGATTATAAGTATGTAACTTCGAATAAAATTAATAAATTAATATTATAAAGTCCAGCACCTTAAGGCCACCTACGCAAATGAACGGCCCCAATAATGATCTTTTGCTATTAATTATTGTTAAACGGTATAAAATTACAGCTAACTGACAAGTAATTGCCACTATTATAGATACACCATCGATTATTCGCAGCCTCTAGGCAAACACAGCGTTCTTTTGTGTTACGCCATGCTCGACCACTAGGAGTGCTGTGAGGCTAAATAATTCTTGTAGTATTTCATCGTGGTTCTTATCAGCATGTAAACAGAGATGAAATTTGTACAGTGTTGTGTAACTTTGAGTGTAGTTGGCACACACCTAGTAATGATATTTATCGCTTATTGTGCTGATGTTTGGTCAGGTGA
This sequence comes from Anania fuscalis, assembly GCA_950371115.1. Taxonomy (NCBI): domain Eukaryota; kingdom Metazoa; phylum Arthropoda; class Insecta; order Lepidoptera; family Crambidae; genus Anania; species Anania fuscalis. The sequence continues at coordinate 9,991,512 of OX493335.1, read as the reverse complement.
CGAAAGTGAGAAATTTGACAACGCACACAGTCGTATGTGGCAAGCAGATGCTCTGCTGCTGAGTTGCCAAGCACAGATAACCTTTGCATTTATAGAGTAATATGAAATTATTTTCATAATTATAATTATTTTTAGGTATTCTAAATAATCATACATCTAAAATAAATAGATATCTCAAGGTAACTCTGGATTTTTCAGAATGTATGTACCTAAGTATGGGTTGTAGGTACATTCAGATTACACCTAGTGTAGTCATAGTCCAAAAATGGCCTGTTTTCCCCGTCAAAGGGTTAACATTCGTGTTTTACTATTATCCGACACCAGAAAATATTTTATGGTAAAGGCGTTTCCCATAAACCAAAAAATAACCCGGGACCCTACCTATCGATTATATCGTTACCCGATGACGTACTTATAAAATGGTAAATAAAAATAGCCTCAAATCTTCCAGTAACACTGAATCCATACCACTTCTATCCCCTGCTTATTTTCAATTTATAAGTAAAAGTGAATTCTAAACAATGAATTTGTTAATGATCCGTAACTTTAGTAAATCGACGTTTGTACGTGACATAAGCGGTGTTACAATTATACAAATAACAATCATTCGGTAATCCAGGTGGTAATCATTGTTATGTTCGGCGGACTCACGCAACGCAATAATAACCGTCTTCCTGGTCATCAATCCGAGACGTTTGCCGTAAGCACACTTAGATAATTAGCATCTTGACTTGGTCTTATATTAAACTTCATGGTATACAAGCATAATACAACAACAACGGTCGTAGTATACAACACCTTGTCGGACCTATGTGTAAAAACCCTGGAAATGCCGTTCTACGAGGCATCTAAGTAGCCGGGATCACGATCCTCAACCTATGAGGGACCGACAATGGAGGAGGATACAAGCATAATCATTAATGCAACAACATTTAATAACTATGTACCTACCTACATAAAGATTTCAATTCGCCCCCAAGATGTACATTAGATATTCTAAACGTCTGTGTAAATTCTGGAATACGTTAATCAAACGTGTTTGCCAATAATGACTATAAAATGTTTATAAAGTTTATATACTCATCCATCAACGTATTCGCACTTATTCTCTTAATGGTATTTAGAAGCGAGTCTTATAAAAAACACGTAATTCCATTAAAACTGTTTTCTGCTCGAACAACCACAATAAATCTCTGCGAATTTGTGAACCGCGTTGAATCTTGCAAAGACAAGGAAAGCCTGCGCCTTATATGATCAGGTAGCATGGTGCTAAATGGCCCGGCTGCCAAAACAGAGGCTCCAAAAAAGGCCAAGGCCTATCTGAGTACAATCGAATCGCCTACGGTTGCCGATTATAGTTTATTAGGTTCTCGTAGTTTCTTTTCACATTTAAAAGGCAACAAACCATGTTAACTTAGGTCACAGACATATTGAGCTACTTCTGAAATCAGTTGCTGTGATATCTTCTATTACTTGGTTTCTATATAAAATATTGCAAACTTCATTCAAAATTAAAAACTCCAACAAATCAGAAGTATTTAAAACCGGTTTAGTTCAAAACTACCTAATGTGAATTACCAGAGTTAGCATAGGTATACTTTAATCAAAAGTCATTTTGACCAGCAATAAAGAAGTCTATAGTATAACATATTCATAAAACTCTCTGCAGCCTATAGATGACCACTTCAAAAAAAAATGGTCGACCTTTAGAATGGTGAGGTCGTCAAAAAAGAGAGAAACCCAAAACCCTATTACTAAAGAATCAAAGTTACTGTTAACAGCCTGTCGATTCTGTAAACAAAACCGCGCTCACTTCGTTGCTGCACTCGCTCATGAACGATAAATAATATGAACCTTCTTACTAACAAGATATCTATGTTCGTTTGTACGGCTAAGTCGAGTTTTAGAGGGAGTCCGTTGCGTTTTTCTTAGAGAATCGACCGGGTTGCCTACACCACTATCAAAGTCTTAACTTGTTCTAAACAATTTTATTGTAAGGAAGTTATTAAGTTGGATTGTTTCAACTTCGGACCTTGCAGCAAGCCATGGTTTTGCAATTTAATATCCTCCCTGGGAATGTGTTTAGTTGTTTATAGGCCATTTTAGGTGTGATCGGCTGACACTGCTTTACTGCTCTAACGTCGTAAACGCTTTTCAATTGATTTCAAACACCAATTTATTAAAATACGAACCGTTTAGCGAGACTATAGAATAAAGACTATAGTAGATGTAGTGTACCTAAGCAACAATGTTGCATTCTTTTGCATTATAATTTTTTTAACACAGTTGCTCGTAAATTAAATCTTATAACACCGTTTTTAGTTTCATAATTCATCATATTACGCACTTGTGCTGTAATAACATTATCGCACTAGTGCGGTAATGTAAACTTTTTTTTTTAAATCCAGCAACAGGTTATGTCTAAGAACATTGAATATTTTACCAATATTTAATTATATTAGGGTTAAGATGACAAATAAATATTTCATTTTATCCAATTGTATATTAATAAACACAAATTAACTTAACTATCATTTTTAGTAACAATAATTTATAGTTTATTTTATTTTTTAAATCGCTGCTACTCCGGCTGAACAGCCAGTTTTTCCTGTGCCATTATTGAACCTGCGCGCGCATCGAAATTTCGGCGCGCGAAAAAAACAAATCTTACATGCCATTTTCCCTAAATATTTGGTAAAGTTGTTGCTGTGTGGTTAATTACTATCAAAAATGTCTACTTTTAATGAAGACGAGTAAAATGTTATTTAACCCCGTCGGAAATACTTATCGAGGCACGAAACGCAAGTGATAGCCTGTTGCCGCCAAAATCCAGAGAAAAACAGCAAAAACGTAGAAGGTATTTTAGATTTTAGTTTGGTTTTTTCCTCGCAATTGTGTTGAAAAACGTCGTATGCAACTCGTGTGCATTGATTATTAGACACTCGGCTTCCTTACCGCGCTCGCCTGCGGCTCGCGCTTACAATAATGCCTCGTGTATAATAATCAACTTTCCACACTCGTATCATAATGTACTATTAACGTATCTAACTCATCTTACTTTAGTGAACATACAAAAAACCGGTTACCAATTAAAAGACGAGGACAGTTTAGTTATTGCCATAAATCAAAAGAGATTAATTTAACGATCGTTTGATTTACATTTATCGTAATTGTTGGCAATTATGTCTTTCTATTTATGGGTCTCGACCATATTATTTAGAACCCGAGTTGTTCTTCTTAGGGCCATTAAACTGCACGTATATAGGTGTAATTAATACGTATTTAGCTCAAAATGGAAGGTGGAACGCATTGGTAGGTTTGTAAAATAGGTATCCGGCTAGATTGGGTCTTGCATGATATTACCATTACATGCCTAGTAAACAACTCTATAGTGACAGCAAATCGGAGCCTATAGCAGGCCATGAATATAAGTAAGCGAAGAAATTTACAAAATATAAATTACAAATGATATACGCAAAGCTGTTGGCAAATGGTAAAGAAGAGCTGAGAATCAGGCTTAGTAGCGTGCATTGGGAGAAGCCTATGTCCAGCTGTGGACGGACGTGGGCTGATTATATTAGGACTATCGCTAATTTGTATCTAATTATTTTTGCATTAAAAAATACTCAATCAATTGAAAACATGATCAATTTCAGGGTCACCCAGAATATTCGCCTGAACTGAATAGTTGCAGTGATCTCATTACATCCCACGCCTATATAACAAGTATGATTGTTGCAATATTTGCCGCACCGCGCTAGACTCCATATATATATAGTCAGTATCTTAGTTGTCTTGTTAATATGTGCGTACTTGTTTACATCATATGGAAAGCTAAAAACACTTGTTTTTGTAGTATGAACGATAATTTAAAATTAGAAATATTGTTACAAATATTTGACTATTGGTTAAGATCAGAAATGCTTAAACATTGTAAATTTTTGTTTTTAGCAATTCCATGCAAGGTTTAATTAAAGATAAATAACACTTGAAAAAATCATCGACCTCAGGTGGGACTCGAACCCACGTCCCATCGCATGCCGGAACAACCTTGCATGGAATTGCTAAAAACAAAAATTTACAATGTTTAAGCATTTCTGATCTTAACCAATAGTCAAATATTTGTAACAATATTTCTATTGGGTGTTGACAGTAGTATACTACTCAGCTATACATACATATAGCTACAACATTGATCAGAATACGCTGGCTTCGACAGCGAGAAGAAACACTTGAGAAATTTCATCGTGTCACGTGACGTCCCCTGTAGCTTAGTTGGTAAAGCACTCGCCCGGCATGCGATGGGACGTGGGTTCGAGTCCCACCTGAGGTCGATGAATTTTTCAAGTGTTATTTATCTTTAAAGTTAAATTGTATTCCAGTTTGCAATGCAACCAATCAAAATCGAAACCTTGGCATTATTTTGCTTGCGGTTTATTAGAACAGCATGTGTTTCTCTCTTGCTTCTGCCTCCAAACATTAATCGGAAGTTTACTTCAAATTAAATCAAACGTGTATTTAGTTACAAAACAATTACATAAGTCCAGCTGGTGTTACATAAAACGTGAGATCATTCGGCGATAGTTAATTCCATTCATGCATACCTCTGAGGTATTTATTATTCGCACTCCCACATTGTCAAGTTTACGGACAAAAAAATCACACAGGTGTAGCAACGGCTTAAGAATTTGAAAGATTGCTTGTTATCTAATTACATTAGATACTTATATTATTAACTATTTACGGAATTACGGCTACAGCCGAAAATAATTTATTGAATTTTATCATCTTCAATCGAAAATCAGGCTCTAGTAGTATCATAAGTTTTCTTATTATGTAGTGTTTTAATAGGTCATAATAATTATAGTATCGTAAGAATTTAAAGAACGAAAAAAAAATTCCGAAATGTTATTATAAATCTGACTTATTGACGAACCTTGTTTAATTGGTAATCTTGTAACTTTTAATAAATAGGCATGTCCTACGAATGAGACTGTTATAAGTAGTAGACAATTTCAACATTAAGGTTATTTCTCCATACAACCTCCAGCCCGAACTTCAAATTTCAAATTCAAATAGGTAGGAAGGCTAATAATAAATGTTCTTCTGTTAGCATAGCAAATAGCAAACGTTAAAGTGTAGTTTAATTATACTTAATTCGATGTTCAGTGATAAAAATACCTATCTAAGTACCTAGGCCTACGTAGCAAATTCTCTTTCAGGTTTTTGAATGGCTCGAATTAACTGTACTTGCCCACTCTAACAATTGCAAGACTAATCACAGAAGGATCGCAGGACGTTTTGCGTTGGCGTGAATGCATGACTGATATGGACATCACGTCCTCAGCAAGAGGTTGATACGCAATAAAGGCTTGACAAGGAAATGCCGGCTAAAGCTTTAATGGGACAACAACGCAAGCTATTTCTGCCCTTTTATAGCGGTACCAGCTTATAATCAAGGGAGTGAGTAACCAATAAATAATATAACTAATTAATTTTTTATCCCAAAGTGTAAATAACAACAAAGTAGTACCTACCATAGAGAAGGGAGTACAAAAGTCGTACATATTTTAGAAAATATATTTTTCCGTCGGCCTATGACTGGACGTCGCGTCGGCTGGAGACGCTGGAGTTACGCTTACTCTAACACATTGAATTTAAAAATATTGAATAAAATAAAAATCATTTATTTTCAGACAATAACAAGCCTATATTTTGTTAGTAACAATTTTACCTTTTTTATTTTTTATTTAAGTTAAGTCTGAATTAGGTTTGTGAATGTGATGGATCATGCTCCGTAATTAATGCTTGCATTTCTTTCAATTAAGAACAATATTACAGATAGTTAAAATTCCGTTCCCAATAAAAGCTACGCCATCTATGGGATATAAATGTTTTATTAGTGATTCTACTCGACACTAGATGGCAGGGTGCTATTGGTGAGCAGTGACATCTAACGGAGTACTATATTAACATAGGTATGGAAGATAGTTTAAAATTTCCTCACAAGATGGCGTTACACCACCTTCATACTGGTTTCACTGGTTTGATAATTGTTGAGGAATTTATTTTATTCCTTAACAATTCTGCTGTTTGGTCCCGTGTGTTGTAAATACAATGGGACCAAACCAGTGTTTGATCATCGGAAAAAAATATTTAAATATATTTAAATCATGTTTTCAAACTTTAAAAACACTTTCAAATACTGACCTATCAAATTTTACCATAACGTTAGTAGCACATTGTTTTGCACTATATAGGAGGTACATACTTATTCTTATTTCAACTTGTTCTCAACATATAATTTTGATTAGGAGTAATCGTTAATAACTTTTACCTACTTTAAAACCCCGTAGTGAATCTGCACTAATATTTACTTGAAGAACGATATTTTGTAAACTGTGAAAAATGTAAAAAAAAAACAAATAAGTAGATTCTGTGGTACAGCAGAGCTCCACAGAACAAGTAAGACTCGCTACGCTTCGCAGAGCTCCACTATCCAGTTTCAGGCTCTGCATCGACTTTCGAGATTTCATTGAAGTTAGCTGTTTATTATTGATTGTAGTTACAATTTACAAACGAGTAAAGCCGATAAAAGTGACGGCATGCATGTAGCTGTTGCCCGCGATATAATTACCGTGATCTAATAATCTTCTTAAATTGTCTAATTTTCGGAGCAAAGTAACTGTTAATAGGTATTTATTTCATGAAACTTCTACAAACTATTGGAAAACTTTTGAAAAAATGGATGAAATCGCTATAATCCGTCTCGAGTTTTGACGTGACCAAGGGAAATGGTAATTATTTTTATCTTTTTCTCTTAGTCTATCGGTTTATAATAATAGTCAGTCAGTATGTCACGGTACTGTTATAGGTAAATATTCAGGAAACCTTACATTATATAGTAAAACTCGAGCTACTGACTGACTTCGACTCGTCAGCTTCAATGCCTCTAAAACGCAGGCGTGTCTTTTTTCCACAAAAAGGAGTCCTTTCACCCTTTCTCCTACTTTCCGAGGTACATCTGTTCCAGTGACCGGCACTCTACAACTTCTTGGCATGGAGTTGTCCTCTGACCTCAACTTTGGCACCACCATCGAGTCTAAGGCTCAAATTGCAGCTAGAAAGTTGGGCGTCCTGAATAAAGTCAAGCGGTACTTCACGCCTGGACAGCTTTTAACTCTTTACAAAGCCCAAGTCCGATCTTGCATGGAGTACTGCTGCCACCTTTGGGACGGCTCGGCGAAATACCAACTTGCTGCACTTGACTCGGTGGAACGCAGAGCCAAGAGAATAATAGGCGATAAAAAACTGGTGGCGTCCAAGCTGCACAGCCTGGCTCACCGCCGCAAGGTTGCTTGCCTATCGGTCTTCTGTAGATTGTACTTCGGAGAGTGTGCTCATGAGCTGCATGAACTCATACCACCGTCACCTTTCTTTCATCGGACATCCAGACGCACGGCCGGCTACCATCCGTTCTTAGTTGATATACCCATAACCCGCACTAAGCGCTTTTCATCATCTTTTATAATGCGCACAGCTAAGGATTGGAATTCCCTGCCTGCGTCTGTATTTCCGAGTGCATATAACCTGACTCTCTTTAAGTCCAGAGTGAATAGGCATCTTCTGGGCAAGCTCGCTCTATCGTAGATCCCATCTATGCTCTAGAGCAAGATTGGGGTCAAGAGTAAGCCTATCACAAAAAAAAAAAAAAAAAGACTACGAACAACGAAATATACCTACTAAATCGCAAATTTCGACTTTAATTTATGAATTACCTACGCGATTTATTCAGTAGGTTAAAATTAAAAGATAATTTTATGAGCTCACACAGCTGTCAGCTGTTGAAGAGGATAATTTAATTATTAACATAAATGAAAATACACTTTTGAAATAAGTACGACTATAGTAAGTACTCCACTTAAATATTTTAATTTAGTCAGAGTTGGTTAAAGATACTTATTGATATTAATGCATTCATTTGTATAAAAAGCATAGTTAGTACAACATTTGGAATGAAATGAATTACGAAATTTAATCATACAGAAGTCCTAAGTCCGAACACATAGGTAAGTATGGGTTTCTGGTTTTGTTCATTATAAATTATCATTCAATCACTCACGTTTATTTGTTTTTCACACTGAGTAATTTTATTTTGTTGTAGACAAGTGTGAGTAGTGTGGCATTAATAAAGTAAGTTGACACACAAACAATGCAGAAGTCGTGAAGGACAAATGCAAGTAGATACGCTAAGTACACACTCGATAAACAAGATGTGAAAGCCAATAGAAGTTGCAGCCGCACCACTCCAATATGATCGTATGTACCTGGAACAATAAATTAAACTTTTACGTGTATACATAGGTACTACATGGCCTACATAAGAGTTACTCAGTTATTCGTTTTCCCATTTTTTTGCTTACAAAGTTTGAACATTTCTATCGGTATGTACATTAAAAGTACATTATGAGAAATTGGGATTAAATGAATTTACTAAACAACGGATTATGAACTGCCAACTAACAGAGCGGATTAAACGGGCGGTTGCGGCTTATTTCAATATAGTACTGAAATAACACAATGGCCACTAACAATTCAAACCGTTTACGAGCGTGTTTCATGGAATTAACATTTAAGCGAAGCAATAAAAGATCACGCAAACCCTCAGCATATTCTAAACAGAGAACGTTTTAATGGTAGGTATTAAATATTATTACTGTTTTAAGATCATTCCAAGACAAGCATGCGCATTTATTTTGTTAGATATTATAAGCCATAAAAAGATAAATTAACAGATGCCGTGCTACAGATGGTTTAGACATCTTAGCCCCGTGTCTTAGGTAATAAGTGCTAGAAGATACACTAACTAATGTAAATAAATTATATAATAGGTACTAACTTAGCATTCTAATTAAAGGGTTGAAAGTATGATATACATATTTTATCTTTAGCGTTTGTTTCAATAATCAACAAAAGAAAAGAAAATAATATTTCTCTTCTTACCTTTTCGCGATCAATTACCTATTCACGAAGGTCACAAACGTAGTATTTAAATGTGCCTGGAAAACGTGACCTTTATATTTCTATTTTACATTGTTGTAGTAGAGAATTCTGTAATGTTTAACTGCTCTGAAGTCTACGAAGCGCCTACTATGGAAAAACATTTTAGAGGTAAATATTGGTTTGATAGGATCGATTGTTGAAACTGAGAAGATTTGTATAAGGCTTACTTTAGACATTCGTAAAGATATAAATAAACGGATTGTGTCATGGTGTCGTGTGGTAAAAGTTATTACACACATGCTTAAATAATCTAAGCAACTGAATACGATCTGCAAACAGAATCGAACATGTAAATTACATTCACAGGTTTGTATCGCGCCGATAAGTATTTCGCACTTCTCAAGAGTACAAATGTTAGCCTATTACGATAACAGTTATTCACAGCTCGTGAGCTACCAAATAAGCGTAGAGTAAGCTCGGAGTTTCGCAATATTTTTCTCGTGATGCAGTCACGACGGCCACGACTCGCGATGATGTGCGAATTGCAATTTAGTAACTAGGGTTGACTGGCTTAAATAACTGGCTGGTTATTTGATTTCCTCTTTCTCTAACAATAGTGTAAATATCTCAATGAATCAAAACTTTTGGAGCGCCATCCAGTGTTTTTGTTCAGTTAAACAGGTATATTATCAGCGAATAAGTCCACCTCAAGATGATCTACTTCACTGCTCTACTACTACTACTACTTCATCTACTGAGGTTTTTTGTTGTGACCAAGCAAAATATTTTATCACAGACTAATATTGTTTCCTTCTAAGTACCTTGTGTATGAAAATGTTATGTGGATTTTTATTGTCAGCCCTAGAAATGCGGTGTGCGATAATGTGCCGTCGTGTATTGGCATTGCAATTTGTAATCACCCGTGCATTAGGCACAGCAAAGTATCATCTTTCGCAAAAAAAATCGGAGGAATCGCAATCCTGCTGGATCCGAATAACGCGCGCAAGAGTGTTTTGTAATACGTACTAGCAAACTTGCCCACCGTTCTAACCACAAGTTTTTTTTAAATCAGTCTTATTTATTTAAAAGTCGCTAAATTATCATTTCGTTTTTAGATCATACGCGTACTGGCACATAGGTATGACACATTTTTGCACTGTAGTAAACTAATAGGCCTACCTACCACCTAACCCACGTAAGTAACATCATTTTAAAGTAGAGACAGATTTTTCAACATCAAGAAGTTTTCCGTTTTTTAGGGTTCTCTGTCTGTCTGTCCGTCCGTCCGAAGATTTTCTTTGAGACTGTTGACCTGTTTTGGGTGTTCTTTTTCATCGTCTTCCCCCTCCTGTGGAATATTGTTGAATTGGTCATTTAAAATGATTTCAGGGTTGCTAAGACTATTCTTCGATTAAGGGATCCGTTTTCGAAATGCTATAATTTTGTTCGAGTTGTAGGGCATAGGCTTGTTCCAAGGTTAGCGTCATAAGACGAGTAGTATCTCAAAATTACTATACAAATAACCTATTAATTAATCAACTTGCAATCATGCATCCACAAACTGAAGAATAGAAGTATACTTTGATATTTATAAAAATACTTACTTAAAAATATCATCAGACAATAGAATATTATTCCGTAAATGCAATTCGGTACTTCCAGCGCAGATTCATTTGTAATAATCCCAAATCCCTTGGAATACCTGAAGGAAAATGAAAAAAATAAGCTGAGTACAAAGAGCCAAGAAGAATTAAATTCAACCAAGATGCGAAAGATTTTTAAACAGGTGCTATTTGATTCTACTACAAAAAAATATAAAATAGTAACAAAGATTCGAAGAAGACCGGGTCAAAATATTAATATTAATGCTTGTAATAAATTCAAACGAACTAATGCAATTTGAAGACAAAGCTTTTGCAGGAGCCAAAAATGCTTCGTATGTAATATCCGACGTTCATACTGTTGTTTAAAATGTAAATTAGCGTCGGTATTAAATTTTCTTTCACAACTTAGAGCACGGACTTTTTAAAACTGAACTTATGAAGGCAGGATTACGTAATCCATAAAGCCTTGCGGCCTTGTGGTGTGTGCCTTTGAAATGCATATTTTACGAGAAAAGCTGGCGCTAACAATACATGAAGTGACTCTTCACCGAGTTTGGGATAAATAAATCGTTTGCTAATGCTAAATATGGTGCTAAATATCTTAAGTTTTTTTTTATTTCTAAACGTAAAATATTTACATCAATTACAATCATGTATGGAGGTCTGCCCATGTCCTTTGTAGAGTTACAGTTAATTTAATTGTTGTATGCATACTTAGTCATTTATTTTAATAAATATTGCACCGCTCTACCACATCGTATTATGATGCTAAACTGCGGCTCTAGAATCGGTTCGTATTTTTAGAAAAGATTCATAGTTTTAAATTTATAGTGAGGAACATAAAAAAGCTTTATAAGTATGTATGCACTCAGATCAGCTGAACATTAAACATAAAATAATGACTAACTCAGAAGTCAAGACCCTGGAACAGCTGGCGTACTCCGAGAAGTCACACATGGCTTTGTATCCTGGTCGAGCCTCCGCCGCCATCTCCACGTAGACAGCATAAGTGGACACCAGCACTCCCAGGATACCCGCCGCTATGATAGCGCGGCTTCGACCTTTGATCGGCATTTTATGAATGTAGTAGTTCTGGAAAATAGGACCGCTTTCGCAAATTCACATCACAAGACAATATGTGCAGCCATATTTTTCTACAAAATAAATTTTCATTTGGCTACTAAAAACTCTCTATTACTCGTAATACGAATAATATTCGTTATCTAGTCGATACCTATAGTACTATCAGTGCAATGTGCAAGAAGTTTAAGTAATTTATTTATTACAAAATTATATTTCTTTGGATAGCTTTTAATGCACTCACACCCTTTTACAAAAAACAACAACATTCAGTCGAATTGAGAATCTCCTCCTTTTTTGAAGTCGGTTAATAAGTAGACGTTAACTTTTAACTTTTTAAGGTTTGGATTTGTGAGATTTTTATTGCATTCTTTAATAATATCAACCATTGCTTGGTTTGTGTCGAGAAGAGCTTACGTGTACGGTATACTGTTAGTCTGTTTTTTAAAGAATTCAAACAAAAAAGGGGGAGGTTCTCAATTCGACTGAATGTTGTTGTTGTTTTTTTTTAGGTTTGTTACGCGATTACTTTCATTTTGTATGTTGCATAAAATTTTAAATAGGTGTGTTTGTTATAAAAATAAAACAAAAATGTGTGTTTCACAATTGACTAACATCTACCAGTGCTTGTTTAGTGGCGGCAGCTTAGCTTAACATGGGCAATCACTACCAGAGGGTAGTCCACGCCGCTGTTGTAAGTGGATAGGTGACCATTCCGAATATATTTAGTGATATTTAACACAAGAAGTGTGCTTTGGAAGGCGCGTTAAGTTGGAGAGATTGTACGAAAAACTATAATTTTTTAAATGAAAAATAACATTTCTCTACCATAAATTTCCTTCATTGAGTCATATTTGGTCGAAAACAACAGGTCTTACACAATTATTTATGTTTATGAGAAAATAAAAGGTACACACTCATGTGTTAAGAATCATAACATTAATTTTGGCAACACTTTCATCTGGAAGACATTCTCCTTTTGTTTTCCAGTATAAAAAAAAAATATCACAGAAAAGTTAAGGTAACAGCTATACATACGAGTATTAAGTAGTATGGGTAAGAGCGTAGGTACCCATACTATTTTTAACTAAGTACTTACGTAGGATAGGTACCTATCCCATGGAAATATGTAACGTAACATATCAAATATAAACGAGATTTAATATTGAATTACCTATACCGAAATTGTTTATGAATGTAACAACGCGATAAATTATGTATTACTAATTAAAACGTCGAAATAAATTTATTGTGAATATTGGAAAATTATCGTGCAGTAAACAGAATTCACACAAAGCCCGTCAATTTACATTTAAAACGTTCGGACATTCAATTTAAGTTAATAATGATTTTACAGCGCTACCCTACTTATTAATTTATTGTTCATTAATTTCTGTTGATACTGCTTTTACACGATCCGTCGAAATGGAATTTACTGTACAATAACATTAATGAAGTCTCCGCTTTGACATTTATTTAAAGCGATAATCATACTGACAGAAAATCTTCTAGTTTTTATTAAGAAGAGGTGGTGTTCAACGACTGTCTTTTTAGTCTTAATGAATTACAAATTCCACTTTTGTGAGTGAGCTCGTCATCGTTGTTATTACTTATTCAGATGTAATAATCTTAGTTTTAAGATGCAAAATCCTATTTTCAAATCACTTCGCACGCTCTCTCTATAAATCAATTTTATTTTGAAGGGGAGCCGTACGTTTGTAGACAGACAGCCACCAAGGAAAAAAAAGTATAAAAAGTCGCTCAGCGGTGCCTACCTACTTCGTTACCCACCCCTTCGTGTACACTCGGCATTATGGCTATGCTGTTTAAAATTAAAAAGAAAACAAACAGTCGGCTGGTGGTCGCCGTTTTATTAGCGTCGCTGTAAAATAATCGTATAGCACTTAAAGTCCAAACCATTGCAATTTACTAATAGGTCAATAATCTTACTATAATTTGCTCTGGATTACTTTTATTTTTATTAGCTAAGGCGACAAAGCAGTTAAAAAGGTTTATGTTATGTACCGGCACGCGGCACGCAGACGTGGAAAACAATTTCACTCATCCCCTTTTTTTAAGTAATCTCTGATGGTCTCTCTTTTTAATATTATAGATAGAAAACGTTGTCACCGCTTTGTCGGAGAATTAATGTATTCAACAAAATTTAGTCATACTCGTATAAGGTTAATAATAATATCCCTAGTGTTCGTGATATTCGACGGTAAATTCATGTATCGAGCTCTAATTACTTAAATTTGTAAACGTATTAATTCATTACCTTATAAACACCACAGCTCACTACACTTTTCACCTTGAACTGTTTAATACATAATTATATGATAAATATTAAGTGATAATAAGTAAGCAACACGTTTATTGATTACTTTACTGATAAGAACTTTAAATCATTGTTAAGACGATGTTCAGGTTCACACACAAGCTCGTTCCAAACGATACTGCGCACCACTGAAAATATTTGCATACACCCCCGTAATACGCAAATTTTATAGAATCAATATTCATAATCAATGGTAAAGACGATTGAAAGTTTGTTGAATATGTTTATTAATTAACAAAATGAATTTAACGAACTATAAGAACAAAGTATGGGATCCCATTGTTTTTCATAAACTTTTTTGGTCGAAAATCATAACCCATAACAAAGTTCTCAGAATCATCACTTGTCATAATAATCAAATCTCAGAATCAATCAAATTGTCTAATAGTCATTTGTCCGAAAGTTATTTAATCATAATGTTCATTTCTATAAATATAAAATCTCATAATTTTGTTAGTAATAAACATATTTGTCCTAAATATCTTTTAACATAAGTAGTGAAATTCCGAATATACACATATCATAAAAAATAAGTTCTATAAACTGATATCAGAATCTGAATTAGACCATTTATACATATTTTTAGATACCTTTAACTGAAAAAAAAACTGCAAATGTATGTTTACTTTTAATTATGACTCTAAATTTCACAGATAATCCTAAGATTATCTGTGAAAAGCCATAAGCGGCCATGAGGTTTGAAACAAAATAAAACCAAATTGACATACAAAACGGTTTGGGAGACCCGACTCTCCGTGGTCCTTTGCCGTGGTACTTGTCTGCCCGATACTAGAGTGTAATTTAAAAGCCGGAGGCGCGGAGGGAGTGCAGCATGCCTGCATGTGTGCTGTTTGCATGTTATATGCCTGCTAGCATGCTGCATGTCTGCTTGCCTGCTTGCATGCTGCATGCCTGCTTGCATGCTGCTTGCCTGCTTGCATGCTGCTTTTTGTATGCTGTATGCCTGCTTGCATGCTGCATGCCTGCATGCGTGCTTGCTTGAATGCATGTCTGATTGATACATTTGCTTCTATGAGTTTATGAGGATAAATTATAATTATGGGCAATAACATTTATGATTAAAAACTATTAGAGAAATAGATATTATTGATTTTATATAATATGGATTAAAATATTTATGGAAAATACATTTAGACCTTATGATCTTTCGGAATTTGAATTTTATTGCATGTTAAATTCTGGATTTTAATATTATGGTAAGTGATAATTCGGAAAATCAATATATATGACGAAAAATTTTCGGCAAAACTAAATTATAGATAAAAAAAATATGAAATTCAATAGAGAACCACAAAGTATAATACCTATATGAATAAAAAAAACATAATACTTTCTTCATGAAATGGAAAATAATCGCACAAAAGATAATTTATTATGTACTTATTTATTTATGTTCCGTATTTTTTGGTAATGATATTTACAGAAAGATGTACAATTTAGGCGGTCTTATCGCTAAAAGCGATCTCTTCCAGACAACCTTCAGGCAGAAGACAACTATAAAGAAAGGGAAAAGTGGTGCAGAGTGCTATTCTCATTTATGACCAACAAAACACGATATGATATGTATATTATAGAGATTTATCGACACCCAATTGTCAAAATATGAACTTACCCCTGAGTTCTTAGCCTTACGCATCCACCGCGGTTCTTAGCCTTACGCATCCACCGGCGGATTATCGCCGGAGGCTAAGAACTCACGGAGCGGTTTTTAGCCGTGCCCGCCGCGGTTGTGGGCCCGCAAGCTAAACAATCGCGCACGCCGCAGGTGAAAAACGTGTCGTGAAATGTTTTTTAATTTTTGACATATAGGTAGATCATTGTACAGACGCTGCGGGCCCGAAACCGCGGCGGGCGCGGATGAAAACCGCTCTGTGAGTTCTTAGCCTAACCGCACAGAACTCTGCGCGGTCTCGTGAGTTTTGAAATAAAACCGCTGTTCCTCCACTGCGGCGCGGGCGCGGTGAAAAGCGCTCCATGAGTTCTTAGCCTTACTCACCGTGAGTATGCCGTGGGAAAGTCAAAGCACCTAAATAAGAAGTACTAACTGTCTGTCTGAGTTAACGAAGTAAAATAAAAATAATTTCCCGAATTTTTAAAACATTACTGGTTTACATTTATTACTTACTAGCAGTTACCCGCGGCTTCGCCCGCACTAATCTTGATTTTAAAAATAAACCAATGTATCACAAATAATACCTCCCATATCATTGTTTAACCTATACATAGAAAATAATGAACTTCAAATATAAATTATTTTAACCGCTTTTCACCCCTTTTAAGGGTTTTAATTCGAACAACACCTATATACTTTGAGTGAGATCCTAACCGTAAGGCTAAATAATAATATAAGTGATGTTTACTTTGAAAAGGAATTTTTTCACCCCATAAGGGGTATTTTCATCAAAAACACTAAGATTCATATGAATTAGTTTTCATACATAAGCGTAAACACAACACTAAATTTGAAGATCCTAACTTTAAGACTGACTTATTTGCCTCTTTTATTAATTAAAAATGTATTTTCCAGCTGAAACAAACAATAAAATAAGAATAACAAAAATACTTACAAATAAATGGATGGGTTATTGGTATGATTGGCAACATCTTCGATTAATTTTATGTCTAAGTGTCTAGTAAGTAAGCACTTACAATTTTTTCCTTTTTTTCCCGACGGAACAATCTTGAGCCACGATATTTTGACAGAAGTAACAGGTACTAACTGACGCCGTTTCTCCCAGTAGAACAAATCGAGTGCATTGGGCATAAACTGATTGCACAATACCCACTTTAAATAAAACACTTTAAACGCTTGAGGTTTAATTAAAGAAAAACACTAAAATTAGCATTCTTATAAAATATTGTAAATAAGCCATAAAACGTAAAGTTCCGTAAAAACTTAAATCCCCTATGAATTAAAAAAAATCATTCCTTAGTAGATGCTTACATCATAAAAGGAATAAGTGTGCGAAATTTAAAATTTCTAGCCCTAAGGGTTTGGCCTGTGCGTTTATTTAAAACTTTCATCCCCTTTTTCACCTTCTTAGGGTTTGAATTTTCAAAAACACTGAAATACGTAACTCATTATTTTTGCCGTACTTTATTCATACCAAATCTCATGCAAATATGTTCAAGGAATAAAAAGTTTCATACAAACTTTGGGCCCCCATTTCACACCCTTAGGGGATGAATTTTAAAAAATCCTTTCTTAATGCACCCCTACATCTTATAAGGACCTACGTGCCAAATTTGGAATCTCTAGACCCAGCGGTTTGGGCTGTGCGTTGATTCATCAGTCAGTCAGATTTGCCTTTTATACAGTGTGTCCGGTTTTTGACCGGCGATAATTTAAGGGCTTTTAATTCATCAAATTTTGTCGACAAAAAATCCCCTTGTTGGGGTCTAACTCTACCCCTCTTGAAATGGCAGCCATTTAAATATTTTTAGAAAGTTATGGTAAAGCATGCAACAACATGCTATTAATATCGATTTGGAGGTCCTAAACATTATAAAAAAGATTTATTATAAGGGAATGATATCACCTATTAAGTAAATAAAAGATCGATTCAAAAGTGATTAAATGTCATAGAGAAAAAAATGACGTTTTGAGAAACTTGCTGAAAAATTTACAAAATTTACCAGTTATTTAAACGTATTACAGAAACTAGCCCTATAAATGTACTTTTTTTGTATCATGTGATACATTTTAAGATTATCTACTATAAAATACCAATATTACTGTTTTGGGTGCCATACTTCAGGCACTGCTGTTATTTGAATATGACATTGCACTAGCACGAAATGATTATTTTTAAGAAAATAACTCCTCAAATCGACATCCTGAACATGTATTATTTAAAGCATTCTTAATTGGCATGCTATTAGTGTAACCTTGTTGGTGATATAAATAAATAAAATTAAAATAAATAAATAGTGTTTTGCGCTCGCGCAATGTCATATACAAACTACTGTAGCTCCTGAAGTATGCCACCCAAAATAGTAATTTGGTGTCGTTTTGTAGATAATCTCAAAATGTATCACATAATATAAAAATAAAGTACATTTATAGGGCTGGTTTTTGTAATACGTTTAAAAAACTGGTAAATTTAGCAAATTTTGTAGCAAGATTCTTATAACTTAATTTTTTTCTCTATGACAGTTAATAATTTTCGAATTGGTCTTTGTTTTATATGACTATGCAATATCATTACCCTTCAAATGAATCATTTCCCATACAGATCCATATAAATAGTATTTTTGCATGCTATACCCATTGATGTAAAAAGTAAAGATACGGCTGACAGAACAAATCGCCTTGCATTTCCTTCATACATGACACACTAACCCCATCTGTTAGACTTTGATGTCAACTGTCAAATAGCATCATAGAGTAACCACAAAATTACTCCTAAGTAACCTTGTAAGAGCGGCTTATAACGAAAGAGGAACTAAGAAAAAAGTTTTTATTTCACAGATGTTATATTTAAGGTAGTATCAGAGTAAATATAACTTTTTGCTATTTCAAATTAAATACGTCAACATAAATTAAGGTAAAATAAAATAATCTTTATTTGCTTAAACACGGTATGCATAGGTGTTTTAAAATGAAAGTACCAAGCATGTTTAGCCAACACGAGGGATGCAAATTAAATATAAAATTTATCTAAAATTGCATTAAATTAAATTAGGTACATAGATGTCAGTCATATCATAATTATGTTGAAATTAATATTTATTATTTAAAAAACTCCTTTATGGTATGTGATATTAGCCACTTATTAAATTTTGTTTTAAATTGATTATTATTTAATGTTTTGAATTCATTAGGTATATTATTGATGATTTTTTTTATACTCATTGTCATACAGCTTTTTTTATACTGCATTGTTATTAGAGTTTTAGTAGTAACAGGATATTTTGATTTCTTGTGTTCCGTGGATAAATGTCAAATGCCCTATTAAAAATATGCATAATTTGCATTACAAATACACATGTTTCAAATATATACAGGGACGTCAATGTTAGTAATTGCAACTGTGCAAATAGAGGACGACATGATGTTCGTGGAGGGACACCGCATATTGCTCTTATGTATCTTTTTTGGGCAATAAAAGCTCTATTTATATTCAATAGTATCACATCAGTAAACTGTAGCGTAATTTAGACAATGCATGATAGGTAGCAATCGCAGTTTTTGTTACAGATCTAACCTGCTTTAAAGCATAAATAAACTTATTGAGTCTGTAAGGATAGGTCCAGATCTGGCGAACGCGCCGCAAATGCACAGGACGCGCGCAGCGCGCGATTTGCGCGCGAGCTGCACGCGCGCGGCACGCGATCCGTTACTGCAACATATTTGCGCCTCTTTAGCGCAACTCATGCAAGGCTTGTACAGTGCGCGCGATCTGCGCGCGTGCAGTTCTGGTTCACGTTCGAGCCAGTTTAATGGTCGCGTTCGCGCAGCTCTCGCGCTGCGCCTGCTGTACAAAAAATATCTATATGCGTTTTCCAATTTTCGTCTTGTTCTATAGTTAAACCTAGAAACTTCGTTTACTTCGTTAATTTTTGTGTCTTTACAATGAATATCAATATTCATATTTTTGTTTCTGTTTAATTTTATGTAAGTAATTAGTAAATATTTTGACATCAACATTACTTTTAAATAAAACTATACTTTTCTTATAAGTTGTAATGATGCCTAATCTATACATATAATTGAAGCTATAAAACAAAAAATAGTTTCTCTCTCTATGTCTCGAAATGAAACAAAAGGTATGATTCCGAATTCAGCAGCACGCAGTAGTGCTGGTCTCCATATTTTCTCTATGAGTTTATATGAGATTACATCGACAACCATGTGGTGTAGTAGTTCGCGCTCCGCACTACAATGCCTGGCCGTTGCGGGTTCGACTCCCGCGAGGGGCAAATGTTAGTGTGATGAGCTGCCACGAGCATTTGCACTTAAGTCATGGATGTTTATCAATGTATTTAAGTAGTTTATAAATATATTTAAGTATATTAATTATCTGTATCTAGTGGCAATAGCACAAGATTTGCTTAGTTTGGGGCTAGATAATTGGTTGTTTGTGGAGACAATTTAGTTTTATAAGTATACGGAATCATACCTTAAGACTTTTCTGAAAAAACTATATCAGATAATTTATATATATTTATTAATTAAATTTCACTGTCCTTCGAATAAAATATTTATATTACATCGCATGCACTGGACTGCACTTAGTGCACTGTGAGCACTATTATGGCTATACTATAACAATACAACTAATGCACGCCGCTACAAAGTTGTATCGGTTTTGCACGGTAAATATGGCGTTGCTTCGTAGAATTGACAAAGAAGTTGGAAAATTGTTAAAGTAATGTAAATAAGTTTAGTGTTTATCAAATATGCGGCTTATTGGTGAGAAGTAATATTAGAATTTGTTTTAATGACCTTTCTGTCGTAATTTATGCAACCTTTCAGTGAACATCTAGGCATTTTTATTTTTTCATACAAATGTCAGATCACGATGACCGCCGAACACTGACTACGTCACATCGGCCTCGGTCGGGTCATTTTCGGGTCTCTTTAGGTCCAACACCCAGACGTGTGGTCCGCCCTGTCCTTACGAAGTAATATATAAGTCAATGGCTATACCATAAAAGTATATACCAAAATTAAAATATTTAAATGGCTGCCATTTCAAAAGGGGGAGAGTTACTTAGATCCTACATGAGGGGTTTTTTGTCGATAAAATTAGATGAATTAAAAGCCCTTAAATTATCGCCGGCCGAAACCCAGACACACTGTATATACATATAGATATGATAATTTTCATTTAAAAATAACCAATTAACTATTTATACACACACACCACCACACCACACTACTCAGGCTTAGCTCTACCTGTTATATTTCGTCTAAGTTTTACTTAATAGTTTTAAAATTCGAATTTTATTAGAAAAATAACTCCTGGGTTTGATTCCCAAACAACTCAATTCTAAAACAAACTGTTTTAAATTAGATCTCGACTCCTCGTTTACTCCCCGGCACAGATCACACACACACACTTATTATGGTCGCGGCAAAAAAACGAAATTATTTTTTCAACATTCATTCATTCTACCATTTTTTTTTTGTTTATTGTATATTATTTATTGTAATATTATTCTCATGCAAAAATTACAGCTTTTGAGTCTCTTAGCTAAGCCGCGGACAGACAAATAAACATGGTGATTTAACAATAGTGATTCCATGGTAAAAAAGGTTAGTTTTAGTTTTGTTTTTTATGGTTGTGTGAGTGTGGCGTGGACCGTCAAGGAACACATACGCCAAAAACTAGAGGCCCTTGAAAGGTGTTTTTACCGTCGTATCCTCCGATTCAAGCTGGGTCCAAAAGGGCTTCTTCCCAAAGGTCCATGACTCTTTTGTTCTTCCTTTCCCATATGAAGGGGAATTTTAGGGTCCATGAAATTTAAAAAAACATTTTAAAAATGTTCATACTTGGATTCCCAATGGGTCCAAGAGATTTATCCGAAGTACGATCAGCAAAAACGGTTCATGATAGTTTGTGCTATCTGTATCGTCAGAACAACATTTTTTGGTGGTCAATTCATTTTCGTTGTAGAAAGTGCCGGTTTATTGTAAGCTTATCAACTTGACCTTGCTCCCTTGCAGTGAACATAGCAACCGGTTTAAAGTAAAGTGCATGGATTACAAAAATATGAGTGCAAATCAATATGGCGTTTGCGCGGGGCCTAGCGTACCCAGAAAGTTTATTTTTGTTAAAGGGCCTGGTAAGTTGTTTTTATTTTTATTTAGATGTGTATTTATTTACATACTTATAAGAAAATCAACAGCTTTATACATTACATTTTAATACAACTTAAAGTCTTGATCAACCCGTTTTCTCTAGTAACAATAAATTTTACTAACTGCCTCTATTATATATAACTTAAATTCCATAGAACTAGATCGACATTGAGCTTGAAATTATTGTATTTTTTTATTAGTATTGTATTAATTTGATATGTTAATCTTATAATTTAGTTTAATTTGTAATTTAATTATGTAAGATATAATTAATTTTAAAATTTGCATGTTTTACCCAGGCGAAACATGTTGATATTAAAATTATTATTGTGATCTTATATGTACCATGTTTTACGCAAATAAAGCTATTTCATTTCATAGAATTGCCTACTTTATTATTTATAATTTACGTAAAACAGATCTTTAATTTAAACTTGTATTGGGGTTTCCCATTACAAGCTATTTACAAGTATTAAAATTGTTGGGTATTGAAATGAAAATATGGATATTGTATAATAGTTTTTGGTTAATGTTAAAAAAAACAATGAAATATATCAAATTGTATGTATCTAGGTACAAAATCACACATCACAAGTATATGTATAAAGTCAATGTTACTACTCAACCAAGCTAAGTTTGCAGTTCGCCGGAATGCAATATCAATTATTACACAAAGTTGATCTATCCAACATAATATTGTAACAAACAAAATATTGTTTTGATCTGTGGATTTTTAGTGCTTAATTCTATTTTAGTGTAAGAAGAGATGATTTACAACGATTATACCAAAACTGTGATTTCTTAATGCTTAAGTCTATTTTAGTGTAAGAAGAGATGATTTGCAATGATTATACCAAAACTGTGATTTCTTAATGCGTAAGTCTATTTTAGTGTATGTTGAGATAATTTACGGTAATTGTTCTAAAACAGTTATTTTTTAAGTCTGGTCTAAAGACAGTGTGACACACACAATAAAGACTCCGTGTTAATCTAGTCACTTTCTTTTATTTCATAATAAATAATATCGCTTTCTATCCTTATAACCAGCTTTAACTGTTGACTGTACCAAATATGAAGACCCCCGTAGCCGAGAGGCGAGCACGCCGGACTTTAAATGGCGCCGCCATCTCTGAGGTTCCGGATTCGATCCCCGCTCGGGTCAATGTAGAAAACGAACTTTTCTAATTTGGCTCGGGTCTGGGTGTTGTGGTACCGTCGTTGTTTCTGATTTCTATAACACAAGTGTTTTAGCTACTTACCTTAGGATCAGAGCAATGTATGTGATGTTGTCCAATATTGTCATGGACCCGCTGGGAAAGAAAATGCTTGTTTATTTTTAACATTATGGACCCGTTGGGAATCAAAGTATAAACCATTTTTTTAAAACAATAGAGCTGTGGACCTTTGGGAAGAAGCCGTCCAAAGAGTCACGAATAACAAGGTACTCCGCCGGGTCAAGAAAACCCAAAAACTCATGAAGAACGTCAAAAAAAGAAAGGTAGCTATATCTCGGACATGTGTTAAGACATGACGTGCGCTATCATCTTGTTCAGACAATATTGATGGGAAAGGTTGAATGAAAAGACGCGTAGGCAAAAGAAAAAAGTCGTAGCCTGCAAAATATCAGAGAGCGGACTGGAATTGCCAGCGTGGAAGAACTGTTTCGGCTAGCCAGAGAAAGGGGAAATTTTCGCGGAGCTGACGGCCACCCTGTATGCGCCAGACTGGGCCAGACAGACAACACACCAGCTGTCATATTCTTGAAGCAGGAAAGTCAAATCGAACCCGGGACCCCTAGCGTTTCAAGCAAATCATCGCGCTATTCTATTGCCCCCCGAGTCCCAATATAATACTTACCCAGGTCTTTCGAGTTGATCGTGGTATTTTAAGTAGGTATTTAAGTATTATGGTAAGTTACCTTATGCTTAACATATAAGTATGTCATAACTAAGTTTTTAACGTTATTCCATTCCAACATCGGACTCATTTTTCTAGTAACTACATAACTAGATTAACTAGGTAGCAAAACATAAATGGTTTCTATCTGTGAGAGAAACTGCATAATAGCTCAGAGTAAGAATTATACCTACTGATAATAATATACACCGTGAATTTTTAATTACTCGAGAAAATTAACTAACATACTCAGCCCCTCTAGCACGATCAACAAAACACGATATGATACGATATGATATAGCGATTTATCGCCTATTTACTTTCAAAATATGATAACATAGCCGCCATCTTGAACTTTTATTGAAACAGTAAGCATGTCCGTGCCGGCGACGTCACAGTTATGCTCGCTTTTTTGAAAAAAGTTCATATTTTGACAAAAAATATGCGATAAATCGCTATATCATATCGTGTTTTGTTGCACAGGCTAGAGGGGCAGATATCGATATACATCGAATTTGGCGAATAAAAAAAAAATATGAGAAATTTATTTAAAAGATCCCTAACATTCCTTAAAAAATATGCACCATAAAAGGCCTGCTAATTCAAATAGTAATCATTATCATTCCAACATTAACGGAACCAAAATCCACCTAATTTGGTCGTGTAATACTGGCTTTCCGTACGCCAATATTATAACTATGAATGAATTTTTTTTCATTCATAGTTATTCCTTCCGTACGCCAACGCCGTACGCCGTTCCGTTTTTTTTATTCGCCAAATTCGATGTATATCGATATCTGAGTATGTTAGTTAATTTTCTCGGGTAATTAAAAATCACGGTGTATAAATAAAATGCTTTAAAATGTGAACGCAGTAAAAAAATAAAAATCTATCGAAACATTGAACGCATCTTGAAACTAATGTCAAAATCAACACGTTCAAACTTCATTTTATAAAATCAGGGACTTTTCCATCTCAGGTTTATAAAAGCACTGTGCCATTTTTTCAACAAGCGACTCACTAATACCAACAAACACAGCCGCTGCTGGAAAACATTTTAACGAGAGCAAAGTCAGGCACAGTTAGGAAAGTGCCAACGTAAGAATCTCAACATAGCAATATCTATCATTATAAATCATAAATAACACTCGTTCTTAGAATGCAGATAATTGTAATATTTTAAGCACTTAAAGAAATTTTTTTAATACGTGTTGCAACATTTTTAATGATAAATATTTACTTACCTAAAAAAAATTACAGGGCAATCCAGAATATTACGAGAGAAAGAGACGGCGTCACTTGTTAGAGCAGTATGAGCGAGCGCCACATTGCCAAAGACGCCCCATATCGCGGAATGTAGGTTTGGTTGTGTTGGTAGCCCTGCTTTAGTTCACCATCGCGACCGCAACGTAGCGTTAGCGTCGTGCAACACCTTTCATTGTATTGACTATTGACTGATTCTGAACACAGAGAATAATGTATAAAGTTAATTTATCTTATTATTGTCTTGGTTCTTGTTAAAATGTATCTTACTATGTCTTAGTTTAAGTGTAATCATGCCTCCGTTTACGTGAATGTGAAAGAAGACAGCCAGTCGGGTGCTACGCGGCCATTTTACTTGCAATGCGGCAACGGTGTACGATCCGCCATTGGAAACGGCCAGTGTCTTTTACTGTGTGCAAGATTTTTATTTTGTCGAATATCGCGGCATAGAAACAACGGATAACCATGTGTGATAAAAGTGTTGTGCGGACTTTTGTGTAGTGAAGCACGGTGGTCGGGTGATTCGAATAATGTGCGAACGATGGAAAACGAAGTGAAGCAGCGCAATCAGAGAAATAGGCGAAGGGAGCGGGCACAGCGCATGCAAGCACAGCGAGAGAGCAAAGTTAAGGATGGGGACAGTGGCGAGGACGAGTCTCCGGCGAGAGAGAAGCCGCCTCGTCCTCCGGCCAGGCGGAAGAAGTCGCGGGAGCCGCTGGGAGAAGAGGATATCATTGATGGTTTCGCCATAATGGCATTTCGCACCTACGAAGATCTAGAGGTGAGCACAAACCGTAGTACTACCAGCATGCAGTGTATCGTAACAAAGATCGTAGATTTTAGAATGTTGATGACATATTCAATGAGACATTGGTGTTAACATCAACCTATTATTGAGATAAATAGTCCCTTTCAACGGCACACAACTCGTCACAAAATTGTGGTAAAATAAATTATGACCGTGCATTGTTAAATACCATTAGATCTAAGAATACATGGAAACTAAACCTTAGAAATAGGTATTACATTACATTCTTATTGTACTGAATACAGTATAACACATAGAGACCTATGTACACACATGCCTTCAAAAATATTTATCCAGGTTACCAAAATTCAAAGCTTTGTTATTTATTTACGCTATAATGTAAATTTCATTCTTTACTGGATACTACTCATTAAAAAACCTCTGTAATCGCTTTGAACGTTGTCTCGGAAGTGCATTGACCCATCGAATGAACCCTGAGCAAATGACTTAAAAATCTGTATTCTTAGCATGCAAATGGATATTTCTTTTACAAACCTAAGTGAAAGTAATAGTACATGAGTAAATTAAGTAGCACTTCCTAGTACACGAGTATTATAGTCGGTAGGTATTGTTAACACGTATTGTGTTAGGTATTATGTAGTGAGCAGCTGACGACGGGCGCGCCTAAGCGCGGGGCCGCTCGCGGCCGCCGAGTGCAGTCGCGGTCTCCCACAAAGTGTAAATTTGGTTTAAGTGGCTTTCGCTCGTTTGTGCTCATTTATTGCGCCGTCCTCAAATGGCAATATGTTGTGCACGTTGAAGTCTCGTATGTGCACAATAAAACTACATTCTGCGCTATCGTTTTAAATTATGGCGACAGGCTTGCCGTTTGTGGCTCGTTGGTGCGGCGGTCGCGTATATTATAGGTCCAAACAGGTTCCTTTGCTCCTATTTAATTCACATCATGCGGTCTGCAGAGCTTATGCAATTTCTACTTACTTACAATGGCTAAAGTTAATTTCTACGCAAAACAACTTTTTGTGGTAATGACGACGGCAATGAAATGACGACATATGGTGATGGATGTATGGCTGCGGTAAATAAAAATGACTTATGTTCCTAATTATTATTACTTAAATAAAAACTTTACCTTAACCTCTATTCAATACGCGCCGTCTACTTGTAAAATTTGCAAAAAAAATATTGTTGTATTCAATAATCACACACAAAACTCTATTGCATTATAAACTGTTAAAATTAATTATATGTAGGTATATTGTATTGTCCCTTATAAACCTTTTTAAAGCTGTGAGGTAGGTACGCCAAGATTGTGTGACAATCGTGGTTCCTAAGACAAGAAAGGCATACGGTGGACCTACCTAGATTACCAAAATAGCACTTATAAAATTCTGGCCAAATGATATTGTATTGTTATTCCTGATTCTAATAAATAATTCGTAAAATCGCAATACTTTTTTATTAACGTAGTTTAGACCTTATAAGATAAATAATTAAGCCGTCTACGAAATTTCGGCCCGCTTGTAATATTAAAACCAGAATTTGGTTACCCTACAGTTCCTTTGTAGAAGCAGGTAGTATTTTAATTGAGCTACCTACTTTACACAATACACATTGATTATTTATGCTATCTTCATTCTACTAGCCCGTTATGAAGGATTCGCTTTTCGTTTTAGATCAAGAAAACTATTTTAATGAAATAATATAGAAGTACAGTCAAGCGTAACGTAACCCCGCCATTTGACACCCGCGGGGATGTGAACACTATCGGCAGTATTTTATTTACGGTGTTTGACGTTTTTCCCACGGTGCATTCGTCCATCCGTGTCCCTTCCGCTTAGTGCAGTGACCATTTAAGATTAGAATCAGATTTTAATGGTCAGGAATTCGGGATAGTCTTGCATAAATAAGTAAAATTATAAAGTATAGTTTTATAAATCATAATTACTACTGCAACTGCAGTTGAATACAATCAGCGCTTACCAGCTTTTAAATAATGCCGCATGATGGGTGAATTTGCTTATTGAAAGTCAAAAGTAACGTACAACTTAATTTAATAAGCTTGTGACGGCCCTAAGCCACCGAAATAGATTGGATATGGCTTAAATAAACAAGTTAGCGACCGTGAATTATTGTACGGCGCATTGAACTCAAAATCTGATTTATTTATTTGGTATCTTGTTAAAATAGGTAAAATAAAAAATCTGATATGCAATCACGGAATTTATTAAATAAAGCATGAAAGTCCTGCAACTTACATTCGTTTAAGTAAACTATAAACGTTTTTATAAAAAGAACGAGTGTGCAGGGCTTACGGTAAGCTCTTGCGTTCAGCTTATGTGTAAAATCAATATCGGGCGATTTGCAAAACAAGCTTCGATGTGCCGAGCCGAGGATCAGCGACCGAGTGTGTAAACCGCCCTAGACACTAGCCACCCCTATGACATCCCGACGGGTCTCCCTAGAGCGAGATGCTAGCACGTCGTGACATAAATACTTACCTGACCTAACTTTAAACCGCTTCGTTTCGGTTCTATTATTACCTCTTACAAATACTTTCCGAATTTTATTAGGCCACTTACATTTTCTACACCCAAGTAGGCGTCGAAAGTTGAAGGGTGAGTTTATGCTTTGCCCTAAATTATGTAATAAATAAATAACCTCCATAAGTTGTATAACAGTGCCTGTTGAGTTAAAACCTTAATCTTGAAACAACGAACTTTTGTTGTTTTGGCGTTCAGTAATAATTCTTATATTCATAATAAACTAATTCTCGTGATTATTAAATTATGAATGGTGTTATTCATAACTTAGTATTACTTTCACCTTGTTATCATGATGCTGGAGCCTTATTTTAAATATTAAAAAACTCTTATTTTAAATATTAGTATCCACAGATCACACGATAACTACGCCACTAGACGCCAGAATCAAACGTCAAATAAGTTTGGCCCCACATTAGCGCGTAGTTTCGTGCATTAACCAATGAACGCTTATCATGCCGTTATTTGAACGTTATTCGTAACGCAGGTGAAGCCCTAGCATTAACAATGACTAACGGAGTAAAACAATCCCGAAGCTGCACTTTAAATTTATCTAGTGTGCGTGATGTCCGACTAACGAGTATTAAAAATGAAACGTTTTAAACCGCAAACTATAATGAACTCGTGATACAATCCTTCGTTGTGGTAGGTACCACAACGAAGGATAATGGCATTAGACGTTTTGTTCTGACTAAGGTAGTAGGTGGATTTTAAATTGCACAAATTGACGGGACGGCTATCAGGCTTATCGAGTCATCAACCTTGACCATTGATAGAAAAACGGAGTCGAAACTGCAGATGTATGTTTCACATAGTGAATCATTCTTTGTTTTCTTCACTATCAAATTAAGATACAATTAAATTAAGACAAACCAAAATGTTGTTATTTATTTGAATAACAGAGTAGCAATATTAATTATGTAAAACAGACAAAATCGTAACGCTCTCTGACACTGGAGGCTCCAACTGTATGTATACGGCACCACCGCATTTACTCAAAGATTATTGTAGAAAATTTGCTTTTGTCTTGGCGGTTACGCTCGCCACGGCAGCACTCTCGCCTGAAGGGGAAGTTTTGTTTACCATATGGTTTAAAACGAAGTTAGGTCTCTCTGACTTTAGAGCCTTTAAGAAAAATATTTATTGTTGGTAAATGAAGGTGTAATAGCCGGATTTTTCCCCTAGATAGACGGATAATTTCGATTAATAATTAAATTGGTATTCAAAGCCTAAAGTTTTAATTTTTTTTTCTAAGGTTACCAGTATCGACCTTGAACCTGTTTTCAGGTTCATGGTCACTACTGGTGACATAGACTTAAACCTATATTTTCTAAAAATGATTATCACTTCCTGAGATCGCATTTACCTATCAAGCTTCAATTGCCCCACCGGTGGCCGCGAATAATAGATTTTTTATTGTGTCTCTTGACCTTGGCCTGACAGGTTTAACATTTATGTACATGTTCTTACTTTAATGTTTACCGCTCCACTTACCTTGCCGCCGAAGTTAAACTTCAATGCTCAATGCATTTGGCAGCAATATTTACTTGTGGCGGATGTTTACCGCTATCGTGAACCCGGCTTCCTTTGATAAAGCCTCTGCAAATGCGAACTTGTTAAGCTGTTGAAAAAATCTTTGTGTGTTTGATTTACCTGGAAAATGGCATAAAGCGACTGTAACATTGTTTTCTTTCGTGTTATCCTTATTTTTAGGGTTCCATACCCAAAGGGTAAAACAGGACCCTATTACTAAGGCTCCGCTGTCCGTCTGCCTGTCTGTCCGTCTGTCACCAGGCTGTATCTCATGAACCGTGATAGGTAAAGAGTTGAAATTTTCATAGATGATGTATTTCTGTTAACAACAAATACTGAAACAGAATACAATAAATATTTAAGTGGGCTCCCATACAACAAACGTTTTTTTTTTTTTTGCCGTTTTTATTTATTAAGGTACGGAACCCTTAGTGCGCGAGTCCGACTCGCACTTGGCCGGTTTTTATTGTTTTACGAAGTTTCTATTACTATGACACACCTTATAAGTGCCGTTGGTGTTCTGTCGACTCTTTTCTACTACTGCTGCAACTGTTGTTTGGAATTTACAGCTTGACCACTGTAGCACCATCCCAAACCACCATGCAAAGGTGTAAATTAAAAAGAATTAATCGAAGATATAGAACGACCATCAGGTCAAGGTCCTTTGTGCTCCGGGCATCAATGGCATCATAAGTCGCTGTTTCGATAATCATTATGTTATGAGCACCATGAATACCGGAGTCATAGATGGCTATATGGAGCTAGATAATTGATGTGACTTTTGATCATCATCATCTCGGCCACAGACGGACAGGACGTCCACTGCTGAACATAGGCCTCCCCAGTGACTTCCAGATCGGCCGATTGGAAGCGGCCTTGTGATAGTCGTTAAAAATTGAATTCAATAGAGGTTTGAATATGCGATATCGATAGCGAGGTTATTCAACTAATGTCCAAACTACCTATGTCGCGATTTAAAGTTTTTCGGCGATACTAAATTTATAATCTACGACTCCTTGTTCCTCTTCTAGGAGAAACGAACAGAATGAAAATTAATAAAATGAATAAATAATTACGAATTTACCTAAAAATAACGAATAGGTACTTCACGTCAGTAAAACTAGCTAAAACGCAACCACTAGATTTTTTTACATACTATCTAATTGTTCAGCTTTGATTAGCAAAATAAAGTTTTTTTAGCCGTGAGTCGGCTTATTTACATAAAAAAACTTCGTAAAATATTTTCGTATTGACATTTACATATGTACTTCTACTTGGGTATAATACGGATTCTGTTTATTGCCAATGTATTTCAGTCCATAAAATAAGAAGTAAAATCGAACGAGTTACTTATCAGAGAATTTCCCGCATCACAAAGTTATTCGGTTTCCGATTAAGATGGGGTTAAAATGATTACAAAGCCCTTCAGTGGCACTTTACTGTTAACTTATCTGATCATAGAGCATTTTATAGATTTTGCAATGCAGATCTTCTTTATTAAGTGATAATGGTTTAGGTAGTTAATATAAGTATAATTTTGTAGGACTGCAAATCGGGTGAACGTTCTCAGGAGAAACCTTTATTCTGTTAACAGTATCCAATTCAAATAAGAATGTTCCAACCATTTGTTATCTTCTTCGTATGTCTGTCAATCTGCTGCTGTGTCTATGGAACATCCCGATCAAAGAAAATAAACCTCTTGCAGTCCTGATTTAATGTTAAAATATTACCTACTTCAGAAGCTTGCTATAAGATGTGCCAAGTGCTCCAAGTGGCGAAGATATCGATGTCAGTGGAGACCTAGAGCGGCATCGACGTCAGAGAATAAGGTTGTCGGACGCTCGCGGCGTATCTCGGCGATCTGCCCACGATCGAACGAGGCGCCCTCTGCTCTCGGCCATCGCGATGAAAGAATCTGATGAGAGCCCCCGAGAATAAATGTGTACATGTAGCAGTGGCCGTCCCTTCCATGCTCGATTCTCAATTACGTGACGAGTGAGCACTCAACAACCTCTTATCGGATTTAACGTTTTTTAAGCGTAACTAATATCATACAACGTTTCGAGCTCTTATCGACGAAGGCAATAATAAGTATCATTGTGTTTTTACAACGAATGGAAACGTTTATAATTTGCTACAATACTACATTTTCAACAAAGGCGCGTGGCGTTTTTAAAGTCTTTTGAATTGACTCTACATTAACGATATACATTTAGTTTATTTACATACCATAAAATGTACATTGTTAAAATACTTTTATAAGTTAGTCAAGGGCCCTAACCATAAACTGTTAAAACAATCCCAAATCTGTCAAACATTATCATTGCTGTCAAATTTTGTATGAAATGACGTACCAAAATTGACATATTTGACAACTTTGTGATTGTTTTAAGAGTTCATGGTTAGGGCCCAGGTCTGATTATATGTATGAAATATTGGCATTTCTTTACATTCGATTTCAACTGGCTAGATTTTCTAGGTAGGTTTTACGATAGAAATACTACGGAGAATACGCGTGCCCAGTGTGGGCTAGGTCAGCACATACCAGAGACGTGGACGCAGAGCTGAACGACACCTGCCGCATAGTGACTGGCTGTCTTAAGCCAACCCCGGTCGGTATGCTGTTTCCTCTTGCGGGAATAGCTCCACCCAGAGTCCGCAGAGAAGTGACATGTTCGCTTGAAAAACAAAAACAGGAAAGCGACCCGAGACATCCACTCTACGGGCTCTCCCCCGCCACAGGTCGGTTGCGAAGCCGCAAAAGCTTCCTGCGATCTACGCAGCCTACCGACGAAACCCCTACTGACATGAGGTGCAGGCTTTGGGCAAACGAGTATCCACATTCACTGTACCCCCCCGATGAAAACCTGCCTCCAGGCTATAAGGAACCTTAGCCAACCTGGAGAAGTTTAAACAGACTGAGGACCCAGGTTGGTCGAAGTAAAGATAACCTGTGTCGGTGGGGGTTACTCAAGTACCGCAGACGCCAGCTGTGAATGTGGAAAACCCCAGCAAACCATGGCTCACCTCTCTAACTGTCCCGCGTGCCCGACCACCTGCTCGCGTGAGGACCTACTTGTCAGTAACCAGAGGGCTACCACGGTAGCCGCTTTCTGGGCAAGTAAGATTTAGCCCGTGTTCTTGCCGACACGAAAGAAGAAGAAGAAGACGATAGAAATATACTTTCGTTAGAAAGCTTTGATTCACATGCTTGCCTAACTTTTATTTATTTTATTAGCTTTCATAAATAAGAACCGTCTCATTTGTCTTTTGCCCATAGCTTGTATTGTAAATTGTAATATCTACCAAAATTTATTGCTTTTTAATTATGCGCATTTAAAAATCAATCTAATATCGAATTTAATGTTGTTCAAGCTTTATAAAATGTTTACATTTTCGTTAACATTAACGGTTAGATGAGAATGTTACCACTGCAGCACGGTAATATAATATTACCGTGACTGCAGCAACCACAACAAGGAACCACCGGCATTAATCCAATGTTTTTCATATTAATCCACCGTGAAGTAACTACATACTGGCAAACATTAGCGTTCGTTGGGGATATTTAACATACATTGTAATATATTACTCCATTATAGCTTATTACGTCAAGTTGTGTTTAGGTAAATGTTTACTGGGAAGTTTGAATGTACTATGCCGGTATTCCATTAAAAACCGGATTAAAAAACCGCTCAAATAACATTATCTATCACAATTTTTTTCACAGTTTTTTAAATAAAACCTTATTCAAAACAATTTTAAATCAAATTTATTGCTTATTTTTTACATCTTTTCTTTAAAGATATTGAATGATTGCTGCAGAAAAAGTTTTATTACAACCTACATAGCTTCATTATTTAATACATATTGCCGAATCATAATTATTAATAACTTAGCTAGTCTTGTAGCAACTAGATTTATAGTTAGTTCAATCAATATTCCGTCCGCGAATCAAGTCTCACGAGAGTTAACCGAGGAATTTTAAATAATTGCCTCATTTTACGAACGACTACCTACCGCAAGTGAATTTGAAATTATTCTGACCACCTTTATTTAGTCAGGATTTCATCTTAATCAAAATCATTATCGGCCTTACTACAAAAAGATAGACTAGTGTTCAACACGTGTTGAAAACCTGTTTACAGATAAGTCACCCAATTCGGAATGTTTGTTAGCAATAGGTCTCAAATGACAGATGTGTCAACATTTCAAATTGGTTGATTAATTTTAGACAAGTGTTTAACGCTAGTCTATCTTTTTTTAGTAAGGCCATATAAGTTTAAAGATTTATCAGAGTTAGCAAGATGTATGAGACCATAGAAATATTAATGGAGGAGAAGTCGCATCGTACGTAATTTCAAAGAGCATCGGTGTCGCCGGATTTCTCCTACCTGTCGGCTTTAGCCGATGCCGAATTATTGTGAAGTTACGTGCAGAAACAGAAGTGAAACGAAAAACTACAAGAATTATTGCGTCACTTACCTAAATTAAATATTAGGATTTCATTTTTATTTAGCTTAGAAGTAAAAAAAACGTAACAATATCACGAATAAATTCAGTGCCGAATGAGCTACCATAATACCGAACTTGATTGTGATGTTTATTTAGACATGTTCGACATTGATGGCTTAGTACAGTAACCACATAATATTACATCTAATGACACCGCAATGTATTCTGATGCTATCGATATCCACTGCGTCGT
Organism: Anania fuscalis; assembly: GCA_950371115.1. Taxonomy (NCBI): domain Eukaryota; kingdom Metazoa; phylum Arthropoda; class Insecta; order Lepidoptera; family Crambidae; genus Anania; species Anania fuscalis. Next base: position 9,956,950 of record OX493335.1, on the reverse strand, counting down.
GAAAATACCATGGTACGGCCGCATGCGCCGTTCGCGAAGTAGTGGTGGTAGTGCCGTGCTAGCTAGTGTTTATTGTAGTTTTAAAGTATGCGTGAAGTGTCTTTAGGCCAATCACAACACCTGTATACGTGTTGTCGTAGACTCACAGGCTCCTCCTGTTATTTTGTTTTTACACAGTTTAATGTGTGTGTATTGTGGTATTACGGACCTTATCCATCCTTTTAATACCCAACACGCTCCTTTCCATGGCTATCGCCGCAGGGGCAGACCCAGAAAGCGCTGGTGTGACGATTTGGTTAGTTTTGCTAAGGATTGGGAGTCGTTGGCCATGGATAGTGATAGGTGGAGGAGTTTGGGGGATCTTTGCCCAGCGGTGGGATGATATAGGTTAAAAAAAATGTGTGTGTGGGAGCTATGGTAGGAGAAATCCGGCGACACCGGTGCTCTTCGAAAATTACGTACGATGCGACTTCTCCTCCATTAATATTTCTATGGTTCAATACAATGTACTACTTGTAGATGATGTCAGTGATATTGTGCGTGCCCTGCAGGAAGTAAAATATGCACAAAATTAAAAAAAAAAACTGTTTGCATTTTGCACTGTTATAATAGAATTGAAAAGTTAAAAAATAGTTGGCGTTTGGTTGCTGTTTGTTGGATCAAATGTTTATGTATGTACAGCCTTACCTCCACCCGCGTGGGGTGGGCGAGGAGACAGGTAATCGGTTCGTGACACGCGACGAGCGCCGCGACAGCCGTTTACAAACATTTCGATTCCGTCCCTCATATTTGTTTCCACGCGCCACTATATTTCCCTTGCTCAATTAAATCGTAAGTTGTCATGAGACTTACCTAATTGCTTTCACGTGGTTTCTTACCTCAAAGATTTATGATTAGTATATCAAACGTTTCTATACGGTTTATATGAAACATATTAGTTGCTTCTGTAAACTAATAATGATTGAATGCGTGACTTGTTTAATTTATGATTTCTTTAACGTACTTAAAATTATGGGAAATATCTGAGGATATTTTGTTTGATATAATAATAGTACCTACCTACCTACCTGCGTGCTGTTAAACTGGCCTTTACGAAGGCTTTTTTGTTGAGACTTTTTGTCAAGATTTTTTGCTGTGCGCCGACAAACTGTTGTTGTTTTTTTTTGCTTTCTTTCTTTTGATCTTAATTTTGGTGTAATTGTTATTTGATAACGTGTTCTTTATTATCCATAATTCTTAATTTTTGTATTTAATTGGCTTTTAAAGTAATTTAATACATTTACAAATGTCATATTTTTTTTGTTAAAAATCAGGCTTGTTTATTATGAACATAATTATTACCTTTGCTAATTATCATGATAATTATCCGATAATTAATTATGCTGGGTCATATTTTTTACGTCACTAATGTTTTTTTTTTTAATTTAATAGGTATTTCAATTTTTAGTAAAAAAAATAATGAACAATAGATATTAATTAAACTTTAACAATCTTTTACTGTCATGCATACTATTATTTTTGTTATTTTATTAAAGTCAAACCATAGTAGCTTAATATTTCAGTAAATAGATTGCAAAAACATGTTTTCAATTAGAAATAAAATAATCTTTTTGTTGGGATCTTTTTTCAGATTATTGTCAGATAATTTTCCGGAATAAAAAGGTGTTACCTTTTGTTAGACAGACTATTGTACGCCAATTCATCATATAATTATCAAGAATAATAATCAAAGTATAATGATCATGATTATTATAACTAACAACCCTGTTAAAACATACAAGAAATAATAATTCATTCAGAAAGAACGACACCGTGCAGAGATGGCTCTGCCGTTGTGTTATAGATCGCGGTAACAAGCTTTGCCGTCTAACTATAGAGCCTCCCTCGTTCGTATTTGCCTTTCATTAATCCCATGATGACATGATATTATTTGTACAATGCAATTACTGTCATGAATGTTACGGTTAGAGTATTATCACTAGGGATTATTGTTCAAGCTACTTAATTTTACTGCACAGAAATCACGTTGAGCAAGATAATCGTTAATTACGACTATGCAGTTCAGTAGTGTTCTAATCCTCAGCGCGCTAACCTCGCTGGCTTGTCTGATGAGTTGATGACTATATTAATGACCCGCCGTGTCGTTAATTAAACAGCTCAGGCAAATTGAAGTTCACGTTTGTGCGCCCGCGGCTGCCTACAGATTAAAAACAAAATTATATTTGGGGCGCGCCGTCCTCGTTCTACCTGAACCCAGGATACTGATACTTACTACAAGCATAAGAAGTTCAACTCAATGAACACGGCAGGCTTAAAGGCTGACACACACCAAAAAGTGTCGCAGATGTGCTGCATTGCGAGATTGCGACTGCGTGCGTCATGACTTGTAATATAGAATTTGTACGCGTAGGTTCACACCGACATAGTGCCAAAGATGCATTGCGATGCGCTTGCGTCCGACAGTCGCACGGCAGTCGCGGACTGCTACAAACCGAAAGTGGCGGCGGTGCGGTCGCGCACCGGCAGAGTGGCAACGTCGCACACGCGCTCCGCGGCATGATGACGTTGTATTCCATAATTTACATAGGATGTCTTAGTTAGACAACACCGCGGTGACGTATACTTTTGCGTGCGGCTGCGACACCGACTGCGGCACTTCAGTTGTGAATATTTACAAATTTAAAGTTAGTAGTGATCATGGATTTTAAAATACGCAAAAAGTTTATCAATATAGTACGCAGATACAAATGTGTATTTATGATCCACAGGCGGGACAAAAATTATAACAACCACTCATATAATATAACTAATTTGATCCGAAACGAACACACGGCGTCGCAGATGCATCGCAACGCGCTGCAATGCGTGTGCGACGCGCCATGGTGCGGTGAATTGCTTCGTGTCGCAGCGTGCTGCAGTATGTATGCTGCATCCTGTGTGTGGTAGCCTTAAGATAAGACTGCACTGGTCTGTACTAGGGCACTTTCAGGTAACCAACCAAAGTCTAGTCAAAAATTGTTACTTAACAAAAACCTTAATTTTTTTTGGAAACCAGCTGCATTTTTGCTTGTTTTTCACTATAATGAGATCTATTATAGTCGGAGCGGTTTATGATATAATTTATTATATCAGCTTAACTTTTTAGATGATAATCGTTACGTCTACCATACAAAGATTATTTCTATTGTACTTTTTAATTCTACTAGTGGAGGCAGTTACGCATCGCTCCCATACATGACCTAAAAAACAATCATTAAGCTATGAGCTTTACAATATGATGTTCCTTAAGTAATTCTAAGCATTTTAAGAATAGGAACCTAAAAGGAACGTGTGGCTACACGGAGAGGGGGGGGGGGGGGGTCCAAAGACGGCCACCACCCGTCATCTTTAAAAAAAATCTGATCCAGTCCTGATGGCTACTAGGGCGTGTTTGTTATCATTTTCGTATAAACCAATGACGTAGAATTCATTGCTGATATAAATTTTCTTCGGTTTCATAGTATTTTTACAAGAAAAACGTAAAAAGGTGAAAATTTTGGTTAAACATTTTTGCTTTTAGGGCTAATAACTTTTGTATAAATACAAAAAAACTCATACAAAAACTATTGTGATAAAGCGCCATTTATGCATATTTTAAATATATATATATACTTTTTATAATATTCTAATGCAAAAAGATGGTGAAAAAAAAATTAGTTGACCGCAGCGCGGGTAGCTAGACTCGCGCTAGGCGGCGTTTATCCTACAAAATGGTCGAGTACGAGTATCGGCTTATGGTTACTTTGTTAAATTGTATGATGCCAAATAAAATAATATATATATATATATATATATATAATATATATATATATATATATATATATATATATATAAAACAGTTTAATATCCGCAGTTTCCGGTACACAGACATAATTCTGTGCATTTTAAATTTTCCTTAAGGCAGTTGCATAGATTTTGGAAACCTGTCTTGCACCTACAATGTGTGAGTGAATTCAGGCACTCATTTGTGATATATGGTAAATCTGACTAAACAGGAGTTCATTCACGGTTCTCTCCAGCCACAGGAAAAAGGATTTGGAAGATTTAAGAGAGGCACTAAGGCATGTCCCCAGACATGGGTCTCTTTGATATATTATTATATTACCCGAAGTGTGTGCCGGCTAAGAGTGGCTTCCGTTGGAGGGATGTTTTTTAAACTGTCTATCCCTCTTGGTAAATAGATATATTCTGCATTCATTGACTGTTTCGCAAGGGCTTGAGCTGAAAAATAAAGTTTTGGAATCATTTTTACGGCATTCTCTACATAATAGACTAACTATTATATATTAAAAAAAATACCATGAATTTGTATTAAACTTGTTTCTACTTACTGTTCGTACAGTAAAATTATATATTTCTAAGAAAAAGTATCCACTACTGCCAATTTTTCGTCGCAACAATGCCTTGAATCCACAAGGTACTTCTGGGTAGCTATTTTAGCCATTAAATGTATCTGCTCTTACCTCTCCCATAAAAAGAAGACACCCGTATCGGATCTTGTAAAGGCATGGAAAATTACAAGCCACAACTACACTAATTCCATGCCACACCATTGCCAATGCACTCGGTACGCGTTTGCCATGCCCTAATAAAAACGTGTAAATTTTCGCAGTAAATACATACTAACAAATGTATTCCTACATACTATAAGGCCAGAAAGAGTCCAAGTACCGCCAATTTTCCATGCCTGGACAAGATCCGATAGTCCGGTAGTGGTAATATATATATATATATATATATATATATATATATATATATATATATATAAAGTATTTTAGTTGGCATCATACAATTTAACAAAGTAAGCATACGCCGATACTTGTACTCGACTATTTTGTAGGATAAACGCCGCCTAGCGCGAGTCTAGTTAAACGCGCTGCGGTCAATTAATATTTTTTTCACCATCATTTTGCATTAGGATATTTATCATCATCATCATCATCACCAGCCTATATCAGTCCACTGCTGGAGACAGGCCTCTCCAAAAGGAGGATTTTGCCATAATCACCACGCTTGGCAGGCGGGTTCTCGATCGCAGTTTGGCCACTGGTGGAGAGGAGACGCTGCTGCCCGTCTTCTTAAGGCCGTTTCACTTGTAGTCGCCTCTTACGACACCCATAAGAAGCGAAAGGGTGGTGCGATTCTTTCAACGTGCCGGCACCACACGACACGACACGAATTAGGATATTATAAAAAGTATATATATTTAGAATCTGCATAAACAGCGCTTTATCACAATATTTTTTGTATTTATACAAAAGTTATTAGCCCTAAAAGCAAAAATGTCCAACTAAAATTTTCACTTTTTGAAGTTTTTCTTGTAAAAATACTATGAAACCGAAAAAAACATATATCAGCAATGAATTCTACGTCTTTGGTTTATATGAAAATGATACCAAACACGCCCTAGTAGCAACCAGGGCGTGAACAGATTTTTTTTAAAGATGATCTGTGGTGGCCATCTTTGAACCCCCCCTCCCCGACTAGCCTCGAGATCCTTATTGGTTCCTAATCTTAAAATACTTAGAATTACTCAAGGAACATATGTTATGAAGCTCATAGCTTAATAATAAAAAAAATAGTTTAATGCGTAACTGCCTTTACTACAGGGGCGTGCTGTGCATATATAGGCAATTAGGCAGTGCCTACCTAAAAAATGTAATGAGGTATGCAGTAGGTATTTTCAGATGTGTTTTATTGATGAAAACCACTGATTTCCATCAACAAAACACAAGTGAGCATCTACTGCCTACCTCGAAATAAAACCAATGCCCGCCACTGCCCCACTATACTTATATTTACTAAGTAAAATCTGTGATAGTGCCTTTAGTGTTCTCGTACCGTCTAACAGATAATTTTCAAAGATTTATTATTTAAAGACATCAATAATCACTGTATATGGTGTGCAATACAGAGAATCTACATGTTCATCATAATTATCACGATTTTAATATTTATAAATCATAATACTTTCCTGAAAATTCTGTAATTGATTGTGCTGATTCACAGAGGTCATTGCAGCTTTTGCATTCCGATACCATTAAAAGGAGATTCCCATGTCTGCTGTTTCAATGTTTCTATATTAAATTGAATAATATATGAACTAATAATAACAAATTGGCAGAACGACCTATTATGACATTATTAATCTTTATAATAATATCGATGCTGTCACATTAGTGATTAATTTGTTGTTGGTGAAGTAATTACAGCAAATGACCGTTGTCGGCAGGCCGCCGAGCGCCGAGGTGTGACCACTTTGTGGCGTAGGTAGACGATTATTACCTCGCGGCCCACTGAGTTATTGACCGATGCTAATTATTTGACGGCGTCTTGTAAACATATGTGGTGACGTAAGCGGCGTCAATTTGTTAATCGATTCACTTTGAAGTCACGACTTTTCCTTATTAGAGTTTCCTTTTAATATAGCTAATAGATATATGTACTGTGCTATATTCAATAATTTGAATGAAACACGTGTTTAAGTCAAACAATGTTATGTTTGGAGAGGCATTTAGAATTAAGTTCCCTTTCCTGGCGCCTTCTGCCCGCCGAAGCGTGCCGCCATGCCAGCAGAAAAATAGCTGGCCCGATTTTGCGAATTCGTGATAACTTTTTTATGAGACTGAAATGAATTGTATAAAATCTCTGTTGGAAATCACATTAAGTTTTCAAGAGAATTTGCTTTCGTCGCAGTCCTAAAGAAGTTCATACGTTGAATAAAGTTTGTGTTTTCTCCTTATTTATAAAGGCAGTAATCTCTAGTCAACATTTTGCTTTTGATGCTTCTTTTAAAGCGTTTGTTAAAACGTATTATTACAGGAAGTATAAATATCCATTTAATCTAATTGTTTCTATAAATATATTTTGTAGTATATTTATGAAACAACAAATCTGGCAGGTTACATGCATAAGGTTTTATTTTTCTTTCACACCAAATAGTAAATTGTTAAATGACTCATCTAACACGTTGTTTAATTAAAATTTATGATTCTAAAATAATGTAAAATTCGAATAAAAATGTTTTTATTTATTAACATTTTGTCTTACCGGCAGGCAGCATGCTTTTAATTCACCTCTTGACTATTAATACATCGTTAATGTTTACAAAGCGTGTGAGTTATCGCTTGTTCGGCGCGGCGGCGGAACAAAGTTTATTGTTATTATTTATTCACATTATGGAACCTGTGTAGTGGCATGGACCACTTAGTTCGTCGTCGTAGTCGTATCTCTAACTAATTTGTTGTGTCAAGAACCAAAGTTAATTTTAATATTTTTAGTTTTACTGTGCCAAAGACGACAATGAATTGATGATTCTTGAAACTAGGTATTTATCGGCCGAAGCGAACATCAAAATCATAAAAAAAAGATGCTTAAACGTAACTTATTTGTATAATATTATTATTGTGCAGTTATTGCCCTGCACAAGTTTGCGGGTTAGAAATTTCAAAATATGTTTGATTCTATGTATACGTGTATTACATTTTTTATGCGTCTTTTCTTTTTAGTAGGTGACTGTCGTTAAACTTTCAACTTTCGTTAGAAAATTGTTCAATCCACTTTGAATTTAAATGGAATGTTAATTGAGCCTTTTTGTTTAGTATTTTGTCAAAGGTACTGGAATCAGTTTTTATTGCACGACCTTACAAGCGGCAGCAACTGCCGTTTAGTTCAGTCGCCGTGTTGGTGGCATGGAATATCGCATAATAGTTATGGTAATGGCACCCCTGTGCATCTCCCGGCACAACACCCCGCGCTCCCTCGCCCCAAGCGGACGCCGGACATTTTTTTTTGTTCGATTCATAAATGTGTCAGTAGGGACCCTTGTTTGCGCTACTCCCTTGGTGGTCACGAGTTATCACCCCTCTAAATTTTAATTGGGATCTTTAAAGTAACAGGCTACTCGTTGTAGGCAAAAAAAAAGAAATCTATGTTTCAAGTCCAATGGTGCCTAAATCATGTGCATATTTATTTATTGGATTAATTTTAAATTTATGCTGATGGGAGTGGTACTGCTCATCTTGCTCAATTTGTCAATTAACAGTCAAACGACATAGGTGCCACAAGTATTAAAATTCCCGTAGAACAATGGACGTAACATTTTCCCGAATTTTACAATTTGCCGGAAATCTGCCAAATGAGACAAGCCGTTTTCGATGGACTTTTATTCATATTAGATATCTTAGAACTCTTAACTGTCAATGTTTTTTTGCGTGTTTTTTACAGTCAAGAGCAAATCAAGTTATCAAGTTACCACTAACTGTCTATAAATTTCCCTTATGATAATAAACTCTATTGCTTGATTATTATTGAAAATCGATTAAAGAAATTTGACAATTTCGGATACAGCACGTCAGCTGTTGACTTTACTATAAGAATAACAATAAAACCGGAAAAAATGTTATCTGAGGGTTAAATTACATTACAGTTTCAGCACCGTAGCATCCTCATGCGTGAAACGGCAGCGTTTATGTCTGACCCGATTTTTTATTCATAATGTTATTTCGGCTAAACACCACTTACTTGATGAGGGTGAGGGTTATGTTCCTATGATTACGCAATTTCGGTGTTGTCACGTAAACTGGCTCGTTAATGCCTCTTGAGTTCGCGAGACTTAACGAAACCTTGTTAGAATATAATTAATTACGTTGTTGAGCATTGGTAACAAGAATTCAAATACATTTAATAACTGTAAATACTAAGTTGGAACATTTTCATTTTTCGTCCGGTCGAGATATGTCCCTGTAGCTTAATTGGTAAAGCGCCTGCGCGCTAAGCAGGAGATAAGGGTTCAAATCCCGGCATGGACGAGTTGTCTTTTTTCAATTTAAAAATATGTATTCCACATTCCTTTCCATTGGCAAAGTAATTTGCTAAAAGAAATACATAAAGGTTGTCATTTAAAAAAAGTACACAGCTTATTTTCCCACATTTTAAAGTTTTATTGTTTGATTCGATAAAAACAATCCTGAAATTAAGATGATATAAGTCTTTTTATATGTCCCCTTTTATCATTATTTCAATCCTTTAAATTATAACCTGACTAGCGTTGGTAATAATTTTCATACATTTACTCTATTCGATTTTCAAATAAAAACTTTCAGTTTGTAAAAGATGTCTGAGGATTGTTTTATTAATATAAAGACCAGTGGCAAATGTTTTCTTTATCTTGTCAAGTAGTCTAGTCGGCGAGGTTTACGCAAGTTCTTTACCGCTTCGTAACATGCAAAGCTCTTAAACGAGAAGCTAGTTAGGTAGTTAGTACGTTCTCGCGTCTCCAGTCTCATGCATAGTCAGCCAAACGGACGGGACTAAGTATGATTAAGTGGGACCATAATATCACAAACTTAGACTGGAAAATTCGTGCGCTTCTCAACGACCCTAGAATGCTAGCAAGTTTATAGTGGGAGTAGATGAGTTAGTCGGCCGCCACTCTCAGTTCATTTAGCTAACCAGCTAAATTATCGTGTTACTGAAGGAATCGGTTTGAAACTGGAAGAAAATAGAGAGGCATTTAGATAAATATTTATCAACTTTATGGACTTAACTGCATATGGTTATGCTGTGTATACAATTTGAAATTATATCCAATTATTATCAATATAAATTATAAGTTCAACCCATAACAACAATAATAATAAAATAATCCTGATGTGTATGACGTTTAAACGAGTTACATGTTATTTGCAAATAGTACATTGTATTTTGATGTTGTTGACAGGCTGCCGTAAAATGTGCTTCCTCACCTCGTACCAACGCGCTATCGACAAAGCCGCGGCTACCACTGGCCGCTCTGGCAGCGGACGCGGCGCGCATTCACCCGCCCAACAACGTCAACTCTCATGTAAGTACCATACAATACAAGTTTTAGGGACATATCTTTTCTGCTATACGATAACTTGTTTCATCCGTATTAATTATCTTCTGGACGCCTATCTCGATAAATGTCTAAAAGCTATTAATGGCACTATGCTACATGTAAAACTTCACTACATAGTTTGTAAATCAATCAAGCCATAATGACAAAACATAATTTGGTTTAACACTTGGCACACATAGAACACTTACAGATAAGTTGGAGAATAAACCATAGGTAAAACTCACAGTGATTTATTCTATCTCTTTTGTATGAAAAACTATAGGTAGGTTAAACGCGGGCGATCGTTAGAAATGATGAACAGTCACAAATAAATGTTTAATAAAACAAGAATATTAAATTTGCTTGTTCCAGCACCCATAAAACGAATCAGCATTCTAGTCGTTGCATATTTGCTTGTCTGGATGTAGGCGTAACAAAAACGCTCCGTCACACATTCCATCAGTACCAAACGTTAATGCGCCTGGTGAGATCACCACACGTCTAAATGCAGCTAGTCTAAATCCGTGAGCCATCGCCGTACCTCTTCCGGGCTTTGCTTTCCCGCATAAAATGTACGCAAACTGCCAGTCGGCTTGTCATCGCGCCTCGGCTGATCGGCTCATCTCCGAGCTGGCTGCTAAAACAACACGCGTGAAATGCGTACTGTTTACTCATCTTGAGTCGTTTACCAAACCATTATCGCTATAAACAACATTGGCGAGAGTATTCAGCCCTTTATTAACGCTCACAAATGGGTTTATTAAGGAAAAAAATAAAGTGCAATAAGATATGGATATACTCGCAATCAATAAATTGAAATGTTAACCTCAATGACCGCATTCAATTTTCAGTTAAAATATTGACTGTGTGGGGTACACACTGTGTGGGGTTGCACTAGGTGCACTTATATGAAAACGACTATTAGTTATGTTACCTGATTTTAGTATTGTATGTCTATGACAATTGTTCAAGTACTACAATAATAGTTAAACATTAAATTACTCCAAGTCTCCAACCGTAAACATTAACACAAACAAGAAAAGTTCCACGAAAATCCTTTTAAGAGTTAATATTTCAGCGAGTTAAAAGTAGAACTTAACTCTTGAAGTATTCTGAACAAGCGAGTCGTTGTTTTAATACGACTCTGATTGCGGCGAAAGTAGTAAGACGGAAGTGAATCACAATGCACTCGGATCTCGCAAAGCCGGCGAGGACGAGATGCGGATAGCCGGAGCGTGCACTCGACGCGATATTAAAGCAAAATGCGGGAGAGCACGACTCGAGGTGGTTGCCGTTATTTATCCTCTGTCTTTTACAATTTTCGCTAAACCTTAAACGCCAGTCTTTTTGCGAAACGATTTAACTATACGAGGGAAATATGATTTATGGCAAACACTTTGTGGAGAGAGACGATTCAATAAGAGATTACATAGTTTATTTGTTATTGAAAAAAATAAAACCGTGTAAACAAACCAATATACCTTATAATTGTATGGCTTTTTGAGACGACTTAAGTTAAATATGACGACCTCCGTAGCCGGGAGGCGAGAACGCCGGTCTTGGTGTCGCCATCACTGAGGTCCCGGGTTTAATCCTGACGAATGATATGAATCTTAATTTAAAATATTAATGAACATCTTTATTATTTACGATATGTACGCTCTGACCTAGTAATAAACAATCTAATTTCCTCTTTTCACTGAGCACAGAGTTAATCCTGAAAACATTATAAATAAACGTGATAAATATTTGAATAGTAAATTAATGAACATTTAAAATTCATGAATATTGACAACGTAATTACAACAGAATAGCTTAAAATCAGTTTGAAATCCCAACAAATTGGATAACTTCTATCCACGTCGGATCGGTGGATTACGAAGATTGTAAAATTAATTAGTGGGCACGAATTTTGTGAAAGATAATCGGCTGTGCTGGCTTCCTATCGCATCGCGGAATTATTAAACGGGCGGCCAACCGTGTGCGGCGGTGGCGGATTTCAGCCCAATATTGGCCGTCATGAAAGCTTTATTTGGTTAACACGTTGCCGACGGCTCCAGCGGCTCCCTCTGACATTTAGTATTTTTAATTCACATTTTCCATTAGGGTTGAGCTATTTATGTATTTTTTCACGAATTCCACAGCACAGGTATTTAATATTAATGTATTTTTTATTATTACTTGATAACACTAACAATTAAATATAATGCGTGATAGGATTTGTCCACTAGATCAATAATTTTGTCACAGAAATAATATAAAAAGCATTTAAAATGCTTAAGAAGTAATAAGTTAACATTAACATTTTAAAGAAAATCGGACTCTTCATCACACCTGCTTTTAATCCATCCGTATAACTTTTTCGCCCATTTTATATCCTGCTTGTCATCACAAACTCGTAAAATGAATTCGAAAGATGTTAAGAATATCTAAAATATATTATTATTCGCTTGAGCAGTTATGTTTTCTAAAGTGTGCGCTCAACTCTAAATAGGTTCACATTTCTTCCAATGTGAAAGGAGCACTCTTGGCGGAATGCGAGCAGTTTACCCTCTGTGCTCCCCCGTGCATTTCGACAGTTCGCCGCCAGCCAAGATATGTCGCAATCCCATCCAATTTGCCTCCCTTCGCTCCTACTGCTTGAATAAAGCAGAAAATCTTGCTCCGACTACGAAATAATAAATTATGTCGACTTCAATATCAAACGGTCCATCCGAAGGTCACATGTGTTCAATGTTTACTAGTCTCTACCTCAATTGAAAGTCGATGCTTGTTCAAAAGCAATTACTTGTACTTAACTTTTTTAAATTATATTACAGAATCTGGCGCAGATTATAATATTTTGTTGATGCATTCTAATATTATGTTAATGTGTAATAATAACACAACTCGGTATCTTATGAAATGAACAGTGTACGTAGCCGAGTGGTTTGTTGGGTGTGGATTTCTTGCAGTTCACAACTATATCGCACCTTAAACAATATTAAGCAAGGAATGAGCACGATCGTTTGGCACGCGCTGGGAGCCTGCCGCCACTGCGGTGTCGGCTAATAGCTCTTCGCAGATTCAATTTGCCGTCGAATAGAATATAGCCTCCCGGTGCGCCTTACGCGATCATTAAGTTACGCCCTCGTCTCCAAGAGCGGGTGAAATTATTTTTAAACATCTATCGCACCTAATTTAAGAAGCATATACCGGTGGGACGTACTATTCAAATTATAAAAACCATTTCGTTCATCACACTCCGTCTTGAATGCATCCTAAACTTCAATGAAATATACCTATCTTATAATATATATTTTTTATTAAACTGCCATGATAAGAAAGTTTATCAGTAAAGGGACAGTGTTGAAATGATATTTTAGCATATTATATTGCTACGTTCTTATAAAATTGGTTGTGCTGAACAGAGATTGCTTTCGACAGAAGCCGCATCCTTATTGTGTCTGTGGAAAAGCTGGCGTGTCGCCACAGAACCGACACTGCTGCCGCCGCCAAATGTTTTTTATTCCTCTGCTCGGGCCGATATTGCCGTTTGCTTACGTCTCCACAGACTTACATGTCTATGGAGCGGGTAACCCCACCCTCCTGGGTGTCCAGACAGACCGATCTCGGGACTTTTATTTTTATCTCCTACCAATTGAAATATCGTATTGAATTGTTTGTCACTTATTGCGAAAAGCTATAAAAATATAATCGATCAACTCTTGTAGGTTTATAAAATAAAAAAAGTAAGAAACGCAAAGAAGAAGATAAATAAAGCGGTGTTTATTTACGATTGTGGAATTACTTAGATTATGTAGATACAAGTCCGACCTTTTATCATAATAATTCGAAAAATAGCCCGTAGATCACCGTACTCGGATATGGGTAGGTAGACTAGCTCTATTGTATAGTAACTTTATCAGTCAAACAAATACCATCACTACATATGGATATTTGTTATGATGACAAGAACGCCATCCAGTCTATTTTGAAATAAAAATTGACAATCTTATTTCACAATTTTATAAAGAATGTAAAAAACAAAAGTAATTCAATTACTTTTCGTAGTAAGTAAACCTAGAAACATTATGCCCATTCCATAACATATTTGCCCAATCGTGCAAATGTCTCTCTCTATATTATCCGAATACCATAACAGTAATTAATGTAGGTAAGTACTATCGATTTTTGCAGTTACAACAGTTGCAATTAATAAAGTTGAAGATGTTTAAAAGTGCTGGATAATTAATTAACTACTATCTACTATATAAAATTGTAAATTGACTGTTGGTCTATCAACGCACAGCCCAGACCACTAAATCTAGAGACTTGAAATTTTACACATAGATACCTTATACAGTGTAGGCATCCACTAAGGAAGGATTTTTGGAAATTCCACCCTTAAGGGGGTAAAATAGGGGGTGAATGTTTGTATGAAAGTCCGTCAGTTTTGAAGTTAGGATCTCAAAATTTTGTGTTTATGCTAACGTATAAAAATGAATTAACACGTGTCTCAGCGTTTTTGCTAAATTAACCCCCAATAGGGTAAAAAGGGGGATTAAGTTATGTATAGAAAGTCCGTTGTTTTCAAAGTAAAAAGCACTAAAATTATTATTTAGGCGTACGGCTGGGATCTCATTTAAAGTATATCGTTATTGTTGGAATTTCAACTCTTATGGGGGTAAAAAGGGGATTTTTTTATTAAAAGTTCTGTAATTTCTAACTAAAATTCGCTCAATTTATTTATTAAGCTTATAGTTGGTAGCTTAGGCAAGGTATATCTATGTTGTTGGAATTTCAACCCTTAAAGGGGTGAAAAGGGAATATTTTTTTACTTGAAGTTCTATTATTTCTAAGTAAAAATCACTCAACTTTTTATTTAGGCTTACGGTTGGTAACTCACGCAAAGTATGTTGGTGTTGTTGAAATTTTAACCCTTAAGGGGGTGAAAAGGGTATACATTTTGTATTTGAAGTTCTTTATTTTCAAAGTAAATAAATATACTTATGGTTAGGCACTCACGCAATCGGTGATACCTACAGTGCAGGCATCCACTAAAGAAGGATTTTTAGAAATTCTACCCTTATTTTAATCCCTTAAGGATTAAAATAAGGAGTATTGTATGAAAGTCCGTCAGTTTTGAAGTATGGACTTCCATATTTTGTGTTTAGGCTGACGTAGGGAAATAAATTAATAGTTTTTCAGCGTTTTTTTATAATTTAACCCCCGATGGGGTAAAAAGAGGGATGAAGTAGTGTGTGGAAATTCCTTCGTTTTCAAAGTATAAATCACAAAAATCAATATCGCTTATAGTTTAAAGCTCTGGCAAAGTATATGGATGTTGTTGGAATTTCAACCCTTAACCCCGTGAAAAGGGGATTTAATTTCGTATTTGAAGTTCTTTATTGTTGAACTAAAATTACTGAATTTATTATTTAAATATTTAGGCTTATTGGAGTCTTACACAATTAGAGTTTTCTGACTTACAGCACTTAAAATGGGTTTCAATTTTGTATGTAAAAAATAATGTATTGTCACATGTTTCATGTTATTACTAATTCTCTACTTCCGCAAGTCTATCCGTCTGTCTGTCTACCACGAGCAAATATCTCAGCTGTCTAGAAATAGTTAAGGTACTTTTGGATATGGAGTATGGGGTAGGGAATCTCCCGATACCTCACATGATAATATGAAATTGTGGGATTAGAATAGGTATATACAAACTTCAATCCTAACTAATTTTATTTTATAAAGGCGTAAGTGACTTTGTTTGTTGATTGTTTTGTTACGCTTTCACGTCTTACAACTCTACCAATTATCATGAATTGTAACATAGATGTTGTCTACGGTTCAGAAAAGGACATATATCCGGAAAAAAATACTGTTTTCGAGGAAGAAAAATATCTCTGATAAAATGGTTCCGGCATAACAACTCCGCTTACTGGATGTAAATAAATGGCAACATGATGCCTGTACTGAAAAATGAACAGAGACCAGAAGGAAATCTAATATCCCTAATAAAATTTACAAATCGCGAGCTATGTTAGGCTATCTTAAAATAATTACTGTTACCTTTGTCTATAAACTGCTATTTTATGGTAATTGTCATAACATCTTACTAAAATGTCTTTCATGATTACTACTTAAGTGACACTGCAATGGGCACATTTTAAATCGCCGTTTATTTTCATGTTATCAGACTAATAAAAAGTGCGTCGATGTCTCGCGCTACAACCTATATAATACGTATGTAATATAAGTTTAGCGATTTGCTTAAAAAAATATTTTTACGGTTTAGTTATGTGCGTCAAGTTTTATTTTAATATTGTAATTGGATTAAGTTTAAAGTTTATATTGTCCCTTATTTTTAAATCTAGATTAGCGCGAGCGTAGCCGCGGGAAAATGCTAGTGTATTAACAAATTGATATCTTCATTATGATTTAATGAAAATGGCTATAGTCTCTAAAGTTTCCATCCATCAATCCATCAATTATTATGAAAATACTTTATTATTTCGAATATTGTTCACTCGCTTATAAATGAATGTTTGTCTTGTAAAATGGTATTAACTAAACTACGCTGTAATGGCAATGTCGAATTAAATGAATACCATGTTGCTCATCATACCAATTAAAACATTATTGTGTTTGTTCGTCAGCAATGTCAATGTTATTTAATACGTTTCCTTCGAAATAAAAAAGAAACAAATAATATAGTTTGAGAGATGAAAACATTGTTTCGTAGTGCAGCCATTAAGTACAAGATGGCGCTACAAGTCGCAAAACGAAACATTTTTACTAAAAAATAGTATTTTAGCAATATTATTATTATAACTTTAGTTTATAATGCGTGTTGTGAAATTACCGTAGCTAACTGGAATTTGTAGGTACGCAAATGACATTATTTAGGTACTTCTAGAATGTTGTATTATGTAGCCTGCTTGTAGAATCGTGACGATGCCACTCATGCCACTAATGCGTTAATGCATATTGTTAATTATTTACTATGTTGCGCCTGGTAACTTATTTTTGAAGCAACTTTACAACAATGCAAATATGGTAGCACTTTCTTTTATACCATTTTATAGTAAACCACTATCTAGAAATAGCCAATTTTTCATTCTACTAACCACAAATCTAAGAATAAGGTAAGGTCGAACCCCCCCGGTCGGTTGGTACAATAGCCATTGTAACCCAAAATTGACACGAGTCATATTGAAATACCAAAATGATACTTTTAGATGCATAATTTTACCTAACTATTTATATCATCATTTGAGATATTTACCACGTTATCCTTTAAGCAAAAAAAATCTCAATTTTTAACAGTCTTTAAAAATATATTGACTAAATTAAAAAATATATTTTTTTACTGGCTTTTTAAGCCTAATTCAAATTAAGCGCAGCCTTTCTTTAAAATATCATCCCAGGGTCATTAAATAATTATACGTTCTAGACCAATCGTAACTATGAACAAATATTAATAATAAATACTAATCACGGTCGTCTGAAAGCGAAACATAAGACAACATCCTAATTGGTAATCGATACGTACCAACAGTACGCTTTGGAAATGTTAATTCAGTCACAGTTTCATTCGTTTGACGGTTTCGACGTGGCAGCTTGCAGCACCATAATCCGAGAGCGGTCTGTCGCGAAATTCCATTTGGAAGTGCCGCGAGCTAACTTTGCTTGATGTCGGAGTCGGATCAGATTGATCTAATGTGATTGTGTGCGCTTAGTTTACGAGAATACGTTGCATTCACACTTTAAAAGATTCAAGGCCAAATGGCATAAAATAGAACACTCACTAATAATACTTACTTCCAGTATTATACCATGTACTACTCTGTCAAGAAAGTATCGGGAAAAGATTAATCATCATCATCATCATCAGCCCACACTAGTCCACTGCTGGACATAGGCCTCTCCAATTGCACGCCACTCTGCACGATCCACGGCTACTCTCATCCAGCTCCTGCCAGCAACCTTGCGAAGATCGTCACTCCATCTAGTCTGAGGGCGTCCCACACTACGCTTGCCGACACGCGGTCTCCACTCAAGAACTCGTTTACCCCAGCGGTTATCGGTTCTGCGACAAATATGGCCGGCCCACTGCCACTTCAGCTTGCTTATTCGATGGGCTATGTCGATGACTTTAGTTTTCTGTCGGATTACCTGATTTCGGATTCGATCCCTCAGAGAAACTCCGAGCATAGCCCTTTCCATAGCTCGCTGAGCGACTTTAAATCTGTGGACCAGCCCTATCGTGAGTGTCCACGTTTCGGCTCCGTATGTCATGATTAATATAATACACAAAATTTTAGTTATTTATCCAAATTTATTTTATCACCTTCAAAGTCGGATCAGATTGATCAATTGTGATATTTGTGATTGTGTGCGCTTAGTTTACGAGAATACGTTGCATTCACACTTAAAAAGATTCAGGGCCAAATGGCATAAAAAAGAACACTCAGTAATAATACTTACTTCCAGTATTATATCATGTACTACTCTGTTAAGAAAGTATCGGGAAAAGATTAATAATACACAAAATGTTAGTTATTCATCCAAATTTATTTTATCACCTTCAAAGTATGCTTCTTAAGTCTTCAAAGTATGCTTAGGCGTAAGTGTATCGATCCTTCAGAAGCGATACATTTACGCCAACGAATAATCCAATCAACAAAACATTTTTTAAACGCTTCTTCCGGAATCGAGTCAGTTCTCGCCGCGAATTCTCCTTTATGTCTTCTACCGAATGAAACCGGGTGCCACGATGTGGTAATTTGAGTTTAGGAAAAAGAAAGAAGTCGGCTAGAGCCATATCTGGTGAATAAGGTGGCTGCTCGATGGTATTTGTTGAGTTTTTGGTCAAAAATTCGTTCACAATGATGGCCTTGTGGGAAGGCGCATTATCGTGGTGCAAAATCCAAGAATTTTCATTCCACAAATCTGGCTTTTTTCGTCAAATTTGCTCTTTTAAACATCGCATAACGCTTAAATGATACTCTTTTTTTATCGTTTGACCTTCTGGCAAGAATTCTGAGTGCACAACACCGTGACAGTCAAAGAAAACAGTCAGAATGACTTTGACCTTTGATCGAGTTTGGCGCGGTTTCTTCGGTTTCGGTTCAGTTGAAAGGCGCTACTCCGAAGCTTGTTGACTAGTTTGCATGTCAAACTCGTAAACCCACGTCTCGTCACCAGTAACAATGCGTTTCATGAATGTTGGGTCGGAATTGACTCGTTCTAGCATGTCCTCAGCGACTCTTTT
The DNA here is from genome assembly GCA_950371115.1 of Anania fuscalis. Taxonomy (NCBI): domain Eukaryota; kingdom Metazoa; phylum Arthropoda; class Insecta; order Lepidoptera; family Crambidae; genus Anania; species Anania fuscalis. The sequence goes on along the minus strand of OX493335.1, from coordinate 9,937,790 downwards.
GCGATTGAGTTTTTGGGAAAATTCAGGTCAGGAGACGTATTTTTGAATCATGCGAATTCCAATTCGAATACGAAATGGCAAGATTCGCATACGAATGACTAAAATCGCTATTTTTGAAAATTCATTCTGTGAATTCTGCAACGAGTGGTCCGACCCACTCGTATTTCGATTCTACTAGTAGAAGTATGACTTTGACAAGTAAACATATGGTTCACAGATTAAAAACTTTTTTTTCGTTCCGTTCCATGCGAATCATTGCCGGTTTTTAAAATCAATAAGTTTTTGCATTCCGCTTTTAAATATTTTCTGCGTGAAACGAAAATAGTTAAAGAATTTTACCATAACAGGAACACAAAATTCGAGTGATTCAAAAATGCGTAAAATTGGGAGTGATAGAAATAGAATTCGCACACGAATCGTATTCGTGTTCGAATTCAAGATTCATTTCGAATGCTTCAAAAATACGTCTCCTGGTCTTTTGGGACTAGCCGAGTGGCAACATGTTTCATACCCAATTGATTATTTAAAATGGTACGAATCGACTCGTGTGACACAGAAAGATCGACGGCTAGCTCTCTCAAACTTGAATGAGGATTTTCAGTCACTATTTCCTTCACTTTTGCGATGTTATCTAGAGTAGCAGACGTTGATGGCCTACCAGAGCGAGGCAAATCTTCCATCACATCTCGACCGCTTTTGAACGCTTTGTACCACTCATAAACAAGTGTTTTTGATAAAGTCGATTCACCACCGTAAGCCTTCTGTAACATTTTCAGAGACTCCGAACACGAAATCCCATTGGCGATGCAAAATTTAAGACATACTCTTTGTTTGATGTTTTTGTCCATTATGAAATTCGCAATACACACTAGAAATGGTATAACTAAAAACAATACTGTATTTAATCTAATTATCAGATGTAACTCAAACTCCGCGCCAAAATGGAAAACAATTGTGCCAATCTAACAACAACAACAAAAAATATAATTTTGAATTTGGAACCATAAACAAATCATCAATTCCCGAAACATTTTTGACAGAATGTATTTAATATCATAGCATATACGAGTAATAACATAGAAGAAAATCGTCATGTTTATAGATATTAACGCCATTTTTTTTGTTGGATAGGTATTTAAAATATTGAGAACTGCATTAAATTAATTCGGTATTCTTTAGGTTTGAAACGAAACTTTTTGTGCCTGAAGATCAGACACTGATAATTAGTAGGTAATATAAATGTCGTGGCCCGATCTTAGAATTAATCACTTCATAATGTGGCCAACCATTTCATAAAATGGTCGATTTTCATGATGCGGCACTGTACCCGCTGGCCACATCATAATGAATCAGTCAGAGTTTGACGATATGGCCGACTACTTCATAAAATGGCCAAACGTTTGTGGTCATATCGTAAAACAGTTATATTATCCACCGGTAGAGGTGCTGATGTCGCTTTGTTATTGTCGTACATCATGTCGGCGGACAATTAACCTGTTATTAAAGTGATAATAATGTGTAAATCTAAGATTAAAATGCAGTAAATTATAGTAAAGAGATTACGCTACGTATTTTTTTTTCAAACGTTGACTTTAAATCGATAGAAAAGTCCGGCCACATCATGAAGTGATTAATTTTATGATTGGGCTACGACATATATATTTAATATTTATTGTCTGAGACCGGACCCTGAAGTGGACTGAGTAATATTACAATTTAAAACTGTCATTTTTAGGGAGCGCCGTATCCAAAAGGTAAAACGGGACCCTATTACTATGGCTCCGCTGTCCGTCTGTTTGTCCGTCCGTCTGTTCGTCACCAGGCTTTATCTCATGAACCGTGATAGTTAGACAGTTGAAATTTACACAGATGATGTATTACTATTGCCGCTATAACAACAAATACAAAAAATAGAATAAAACAAATATTTATGGGGGCTCCCATACAACAAACGTGTTTTTTTGCCGTTTTTATAGATAATAATAATACATTTATTTATTCAGATAACAGAGATCCATTTTGTAAGTAACAATTTAACTTACAGTTATGTTAGTAAAAAAAATATTTGGTAAATTTAAATTGAACTCTTTTTGCGCGAGTCCGACTCGCACTTGGCCGGTTTTAAAGAAATAATTAAACATTACTTATAAATTTTGAATGGGGTTAACTATTGATTAAACTGATTAATTATTATTATTGAACTAGAAAACTGTTTTTTATTAATTTTATAATAAATAAATCATTCAATCTTTATTTTAGACTTTTAATTTCAAAAATCAAATAAAAAAAATAAAAACCACTTGCAAGCTGTAAATCGCATCTTTTCAAATGCATGATATAAGTATATCCGATAAATAGGTATCGGATATTTTGTTATAAAAAATATTGGATTTTTGCGAACTCTGATTCTGCTGACATGTACTTACCTACTTGTCCGGTTATTTGAATTCATTTTCCAATATTGCTTCCCAATCCAATAAAGCTTATCCATCATTTTGAATACACACGTCCCAGTTTAAATATTCATGGAACGGAAGAATTAATCCCTTCATGTAATTACACATTCCCGGTTCATGTTAACCATAGTAATTCAGTGCACAGTAATTAGAACAAGGCACTAGCATCGCCGACAACTTCCAACAAGGGAGTAACGTGCCATGACATAAATAAATTATGCAACGCGCCACTTAACGACACCGCACCCTGTCTGCCACCTCGATGCCGCGCGCTCCTCGCCGCGTTCTACGTCTTACACTTCTAACGATACTGATAAATAATCGCCTAGATTGCGCCACTTATCTCCTCCCGTAAAGATTTATTACCAGTTGTAAATAAATAAGCGATAGGAACACTGAAATCTTAACGTAAACCAACCGGATAGACTAGATGGCGACTGCAGTGTAGTGATAATTGCAGAACATGACGGTCCTTGATTGCTTGCAAATAATTATTCCGAATTTATCGATATTCAGCTTCTTTCGTAGCAGTATACCTGTATTCATGAAAAATGTAATTGAATGATTTATCTGGTCGGTCACGTTTCGCCGCCATATGGAGTTCTCATGAATAAGTAATGTTCGGCCGCGGTCGTTGTTTCAATTAGCGGTTGTGTCGCCAGTCGGGCACGCCGCACGACCGCCTCCCGCAGTCCCGCCACCACCCGCCTGCCGATGCTTCACCGACACCGAACAGCCGGCATTATAAAAGAACGATTCACTGACCCACACAATCAACCAAGTTGATCAAACATTAACCACCAATCTTACGATATTTTCTTAATGTTTCCAGTCGTGGCGGCGCTATCAACATTTTGATTAAAAATAAATGAAACTTACCACTTATTTAAAGAGAAGCACCGCATATTAAATATCACAAATTATTTTGTTAAAAGTAAATCTTATCTTATAATGAATCTTAACTTAAATAATATTTCATGCGTTCGTAATGAGACTAACTCTCGTCCGTCGTAAACGTTATTAGTGCACTGTATTCTGTCAGTGGGATAAAGCTCATTAGCAAACGCCCCGTATTTGGCGAGAAAGTTATACGAAAGTCCATTATAATTGGGGCGAACAGTAATGGGCGAAAGTAATTATGTGGTAACATCCGGCGTTACAACCCCGCGTAGCGCAACCCGTGCCGGATTAGAGGGATCTTGCTTTCCTACGCACCACGGATTAAATTGATATGTGCGACTCCGATCCACTCGTTTATCTATGTAAAGGATCGGAAAGCGATCCCTTTTATTAGAAACGGGGACATAATTGTACGCGTATGCCTTATTGTAGTCTATTAGAGGGTTACGGAAGCATTAAACTTTTATTGTCACTTCAAGTCGTCTACATAAGATGTTTGTAAACAGTCGATTGTAATTATGTTAAATTAATAAAATAACGACTAGGTCTTCGAATATAAAAGTAAACCTCGCCGCTCAACCCGAGCGTGATAAATGCGCAGTTTAAGTGCGCGAATCGCAGGGCTTTTCGAGATTTGGTTCCGGTCGCCGACCGCTCCCGGAACCAACACCATTTATTCAAATCTAAACTGGTCGCGAATAATGGCCCCTACACTTATAGACTGACTTGACCGGAATTTGCTTAAATTTTGTGGTAGAATCATGGAATTACGCCTAGGTGTTCTTATTTTATGGGATCTAGTTTTTCATTACGGTAGTAGCATAATAAACTTTACACTCAGTTGGTTTATTTTTATTTTTTTAATACAATGATAAAATCTACTCTGCCAGTGTTCTTTTTAATATACATTTTTGATTTTTTCCAAAAATTATATTAATAATGTTTTTTTTTTTTAAATAACCCTTGTAATGTATTTCATCCCTAACGTATTCATATTCTACATTAAAAAATAGTTGCGTAGCCAGCCAAATGGCCAGATTAGTTATAATAATTCATGCCTGCATCAAATAATACCTACTTAACATGATGATCTTGTCCACATAAATTTGACTTGTCTTGTGATTCATTTTTATTATCCATAAAATGAATGTCAAATCAAATTGGACGCGAACTTCTCTCAAGTAATAATAACGTGGAAGTTCATTGAGCGAGGGCGGTCGGGGAGTTATCCATTTACACAGAAGTTATACTCGTTTTATTTTCTTTTACCCATCCAAAGAGCGCTCATCGCTAAGCATCACGGGCTCACAGCCGCTTCCCCCGCTCGAGCGCGCCTTTCGAACCCTACCGTAAAATAGACGCGAAATGTGATAAATGGAAAACTCCTTTTATTGTCGGGCCCTCGTCGCTCGCCCCTACTTTCCTAGCCTGTCTTATCAAGTTTTCTTATATCCTAGTTACCGCTCAATTTTCGGAGCCCTCTGTAAAGCTTTTTCTCATCGTTCTCCAATTGCAATAGGATTTGACTTAAGCACTACGTTCCTAATATTTTGTGTAGGTTTTCGGATAAATTAATAACAAAATAATGGTGTATTTATTTCCTTTCGTAGGGTATTACGCTGCTTCAAGACGCTGGCACGTCGGATGATAGTGGACGGGCATCAGAAAGGCTCACGGGGAGTTCGGTCGCACCTCGCGATCCTGATTCTTCCCGTGATCGCCTTAGCGACGTAAGTGCCGCTTGGATTTTTATTTCATCCTCTTCCAATGCATTATCTCCCATCACAAACACTTCTTTAAAAATAAAAGCTTCCGCTGTTACTGGACCTAGAGTCCATATTGACTAATGTCTACGAATATAATGTGCTTATGTCCATTAAATGTGCAATGGACGCCTTTCAGTTACCTATTTCCTTTTTTATATTTATATCATTAATGAGATTTTTATTCAATTGTATGTCATACCCATATTCCAACCGTACCGATACACCAAGGTGCATGTGTTTATAATATCACTTAATGTTGTATTTGTAATGATTGTTAGATAGAAAAACAAAACGCTCAAAATGTTCTCTTCTATTTCGTTGCTACTGTTCCCGTCTCACCCGCCGGCTTATAAAAAAAATCAACGGTTAATCTTAAATAAATGGTCTAATTCAGTGTTTCGTTACTAAACACGATACAAATCAATTGACTCGAGGGCGAGGCGGGATGGTCTTCACCTCCCTAGTCACTCCACTCATGTGTTCGCTTTCTCTCTCCTGCCTACAGGCCAGTAGCCGCTGTAGTTCCGGAAAAGGCTATATCGTGAGTATATTCATTGTTGTCCTTGTCTAAAGTGCAGACTTCCTCCGGCATGTCTCGCACGACCGCTTACTCTCTCTCTTGACTTGGACGTATACTTCAGGCACTGCATGGCTGGCTCTAAATTTATTTTCTCTATTAACATTATACCCTTTAACAGATTTGTGTAATGGCTATAATTTTCTATTACCGTGTGCAAATTTACGCTGATCACGAAACATACATAGACACTGTTCGATATTCGGCGCGTATCGCAGCTAAATCACGAGATTTGTCGAGGCGGTGCCGCTCCGTACTACATAACATTACCTGAGCCCGCCCTGAATACTTCATGTTCAGTATTTATTTGAAATTGTAATATCTCAGCTGGATCCCTTGTTGTTTCCCTCGGCGCGAACTTGCCTCGTAAATATCTTGTAACGTATTCGTCGATTTATGATACGATGATAGTCTTTTTTTTTTCTCCCTTATGAATTGGACATTGCTGAAGATTGTTTACGGAGTTAGGTCTAAAATAACATGAATATAAAAAGAATTTCTGTTTGTTTTTATACCACTTCAATATTGTATAATATATTATTCAGTTAGCTTATTTTTCTAATCAGTTCATTATATTTATGTGTTAACTTTTTGAATTGACACAGATAAAATGTCGAAGATAACATATTCGTTTAATTATAGATGTTAAAGGCAGTCTACGAATTATTTTTAGATGTTTAAAAAAGAATTCTTCGAAGTACCAATAATTATTATTAACTTTTGAAACCCTAAGCCAGAGACCACATTATAGCAATAACATTGTGTCTCATATAGCTGGTCTGAAGGGGCTAATTAATAGTTGTAATGCATGTAGTTTTAATTAATTTATACAGAGTGTCCCAAAAAAGTCCCACTGACACTGACTGGAGTTAGCTTCGCTACACACCTTTTAGAAAACGCAACACTTAAAGAGTAATAATCGTAAAGTTTAGTTAGGAAATACTTAAAGTAGAAGTCTCTAGTAAAAATAGCATAATTATTTAGCAGACTATCTTCTTTTGCGATTTTTGCTAAGGGTATTTTTTTTTTATCTGAAAGGTCTGTAGCTTAGCTATTTAAAACAGTGTCAATCTGGCGTGCCTTTTTTGGGACACCTGTATAAAGCAGATATTTCCGTCAATTTCGAACAATGTTAATAGCAATAGCAAGTTACAGTATGCCAGTTAGTTCACCATTATTATGTCTGAGGGGAACACGACATATTAGAACCTTTTCAAAGCAAACAAAGAAATTGAATAGTTTCGAAATCTTAATATTCATTTTATATAATTTGTATCATTTTGAATTCTTATATCTATAGGAACATGAAACACTAGGATTGCTTATAGTCTGTACATTAGGAATCTTATATCCTTATGGAATCATCATGATCAAATCTTGTTCATTCATCATCATCATCATTACCAGCCTCATCATTATCAGTCTACTGCTGGACACAGGTCTCTCCAAAAGGAGGATTTTGCCATAATCGCCACGCTTTGCGATCCCAGTTTGGCCAATGGTGGAGTGGAGAGGAGACGCTGCTGCCCGTCTTCTTGTGGCGGTTCTTCTGTAGTCGCCTCTTACGACATCCATAGTAAGAGAAGGGGTGGTGCAATTCTTTTTACGTGGCGGCACCACACGACACGTTGTCTTGTTCATTATAGTAACCAAAACAGCTTAAAAATATTCATTAGAAAGTCATGACTTTCCACGACTTGACCAATCTCGAAACATGTTTCGATGTACGGTTTAGTAAATTTATCTGTACGTACAGACCATTGTGAAATGCATTATAACAAAATGTGATTACTATCTATAACCTCCGAAAAATATTATAAAGATGGATAGAGTACCAAATTCAAAATACAACTCGCGAGAGGGTCTATAATTTGAACACAACACACTAGCACCTCCTATTTATAACGAGCTGGTAATATGTATTTTATTATCACAACTTACGGTCATTGAAAAAAAGTATACTCAGGCCGGTGGCGGGCATTGGTTTCATTTCGAGGTAGGCAGTAAATACTTACTAAGTGTTTTATTGATGAAAATCAATGGTTTTGACTCCTGAGACGTATTTGTATGTACCTACTGCCTACCTCATTTGATCTACCAGGTAGGCACTGCCTAGATGCCTTTATGCACCGCACGCCACTGACTCAGGCCCACCTTAAGTACACGGCTTCAAGCTGCGACTGCATAGTAAACTATAGTATTCTACGTACACACATACACGGAACCGCTCGAGCAGTACTGACTGCTTTGGGCGGTTAGGTGGTCAAGCAGTCGCTAGGCATACACTGACTGCTCGAGCTGTCGACTGCTCTCGCGCAGTTACCTCCGCCCGCGCGCGCTCTTCATTTCACGTTTGCTACTGATTTGAATAAAAATGAAATTGTGACTTGTTGAGCAGTTAATACCAACTGCTCCAGCAGTTATCAATGGCAGCTTCAAGCTGTTGACTATGAATGCAAGAGCGGTCTGTGTATGTTGATCACTGGCTAACTGCTCGAGCTGACATGTAATGATTACGTGAAGATTGATGCTTCACCCGGTGAGGGTCTATTAATTTGCATTTGGCAATAATTAAAGCATTATTTACTTACATTCTATTGAGCATCGTAGTTAAATGCATGCTAATATTTATAAAAATATTTTATCAGTTTTTAATATCTTTTATTTATCCTCAAAATAATTAATTTGTGGCTCTCTTTTTTTGCAGTGTGATAGTGAAGGCGACGACGATAAGGCAAGTAGTTTTTTTTTTTAAATTAGTCAGTATTGTTCTTTGTCAAAAGAGAATTTTTACTTGAACAACTTGCGTCAGAGTTAAAAAAATAGAGTTCAGAGTGCAAAATTATTCAGTCTCCATCCGCTGTATGTTTGTTTTAATGCGCGATATAGGTACGATTCGCGTAAATTAATTAAAACCAGTCCCCAACTCCTCGGCTCTTTGAGAGTTGGAAAAGTTGAAACAGAGCGTTGAAAATAAATGTCCGTGTAATGTAAGTGGCGAAGTTGTTCGTTCTCGGTTTATTGCCGACCGGACTCGCTCGCAGTGATTAATCTCGCGGGGGAGACGCGCTGTCCTCCGCACCTGTTTACAAATTGTTTAGTTAGCCTAGTCTATCTTTAATTGGATTGTATCTGCCCGTGCGCTTAACAGCTCGAAACGTTCATCAAACGGATCTATTATCTACGGGCATCCGCCTCGTTTATGGCTATTTATTGAATTGCTGCTGTATACGCTTAAAACTAATTCATGGTACTAATGTATCGGTTTGTGAGTGTTGATTGCAAAATATCGGTGTTTGTGATTAACATCTGATTTAGCGGTGGACGAATGAAGTAATAAACACGCATGAAGTGTACGAATGGGAGTTGCTCTTTGTACTCGGACTGTACACGCTCTAGGGGGGCTTAACTAACTTGTCAACAGGTTGTGAAATGCGAGTCAAAAGCGGCCAGAGTTGAACTTGCAGCGCTCTGGCGCGTTTAGCAAAGGGCACTGATTACGCTCTGCCGCTCTATTCCTTAATTACTAGATTGGCGCAGTCTGCAAGTGCCCGTAATTAAATACATTACACCAACTCTGCTATTACTGGCACCTACATACCAGTTCGTATCTAAAATCTGTATAAATTCTTATTTGACATTGTTCATGTGATGTAAATAAATAAATATTGGACAACATCAGATGTATTGTTCTGATCCCCTAGAAGTAGTAAAGTAGCTAAAGCACTTGTGTTATAGAAATCAGAAACAACGATGGATACCACAACACCAAGACCCAAGACAATAGAGTAAATATAAAATAAAATTATTTTAAAATATAAGTCAACTTATAACTTTACACTATAATGGAGCTGAGCTTGCCTTTACAGTCCCTTTGTCCCTTTAGTAAGACTAGTTCTTATGCTTCTCTTTTCAAAGGCAGATTTGATATTTTCCCTTCCAACTTCATCCCCGAAAATCTTAGATTTTTTCCCTTCAACTTCATCTGCGAAAATCTTGGATTTCCCGTAAAAACGTACATCGCTGCATGCATGGATGACCTTTCGCAAAATCCTTTCTTAGTCCACCCCTATAACGATTAAGGAATATGCTATCCAAATTGTATGTTTCTATCTTTTAAGGCTTAGGCTGTGTGTGGATGACCTGTCAATCAGTTGTGTTATTCCATTTATAGATATATTGACAATAGAAATAAAAAGTCTAATTTGTAGCGTCCGCTTATAATTGAAAAACGTATACTTTAAATAAAATATTGAGAAGTGATAAAAGATCAGTCTTAAAAGCAAACTTAGGTACAATCACCGGCAGCAGTCGTACAAATATAAAAGCTTTAAAGACTGATAGCATTGTTCGGGAGCAACCCGAGCTCGTCCACGTTCCCCTTAATCTAATTATTTGACCGCTTCGCTGCCGACTCTGTCTGAAACACCCCACCCATCTTACAGTTTCTTCCCACTGAGAAAACGTTTAAGTATGAAAGTATTTTATTAAGCAATCCATCCCGCAACGTTGAATAGAATACCAGATTTAAAATGAGTTTCTGACGTCAAAGTTTTCGTATGTAAATGTAACCTTATTCGCATAGCCAATCCATGGGATAAGGAAATTTTGCCTTGCGTCTCGTGGGAAATTGCGATAAACTCTGTAATAATTTCACATTTCACGCCTAACTACCAAAACCAAAGATCATAAGATGAGACGTTTTGATGTCAAACATTTTAACAAAATAGTAAATCTGACTCTATCGGTGTTGTCGGTTTGCGCATATATTAATTACCATGTCGGTTCAGTTTGTTCCAAAATAATAATCATTAGGTGATAACAATATTGTATATAAAGGATTTCCCCGAAATGTTATCCCGTTTGTAAGCTACGTGCCGCTGTTGTTTGATTAATTAATAATTGTTTAATAGAACATCTATCCTTAAATATAATCAAATTAGAAGTTGAGTGGCACAATAACGCCAGTAAATGGATATCTGAGGAGGAAATCAATTTCATTGTTGCCTTAGTCGATTAATTAAATTACTCCGGGAGAGCCTGGCGGGAGGCAAGGAGTGATTCGCAACCACCTAGTTGAGCGGAAGCGGGCAATCCTGACTTGTTGAAGATAATTTAAACTTAGGAATTTTACCTACCTACACGTATTCGGTCTTACGTGTACGTATTATTTCATCCTTCGTGCCCCATTCCAATAATGGACCTCGTATAGACTCTAGCTTTAACCAGCCTATTTTTGATCGCAATACATTCCAGTCACCCATTGCCAATTAAAAACAACCAACGCTACGTCAAAATAGACGGCTATCCCTTCTCTAGTAGAAGTACTTTATGCATACGTGTTTTTTTTTTTATTTGAGATCGGCTTACTCTTGACCCCAATCTTGCTCTAGAGCATAGATGGGATCTACGATGGAGCGAGCTTGCCCAGAAGATGCCTATTCACTCTGGACTTAAAGAGAGTCAGGTTATATGCACTCGGAAATACAGACGCAGGCAGGGAATTCCAATTATTAAGAAGTGATTAAAGCTTTCCGACTCTCTGCAATCGATTTCTATCATCATCAATCGTTGATTATACCGGACGATAAATAATTTGTTTATTATGAACAGTTTTAAATTCGGTATGTAAAGAACAATATAACCTATGCTTATTCGAAAACCATTTGGAGATTTTACTTTTATAAACTGTATTTTGCTATTCATACGACCTCTAATCACTATACATTCATAAAAAATATATTAAAAATTACTTTTGAAATCACTTTACATATGTACCGAATTGTTAAATTCATTGGTCGAAAGTGAGTTAACAGAACTTATCTGATGCTCTTTTGATCTTCTTTCGTCAGTGCACTACTCTTGTAATATATCCTTTCGAAGTGCGAGCAGGTGAACTAGCGCTTGCTACATTCGGAGAGCTACACTAACTCGATCCTATTCCACTTGGGCTATTTGCACTCCGGGTTCAATTATGCTTCCACTTTGATATGCAAATCCGGTCGCTTTCGGCTAATTACGTAGACGCTTCCGTTGCACTGCTCTTGACAACGTCAACCTGGCTTGTTTCACATTATTACCTACCACAACAAAACATTGTTACTGTCTGCTGCTTACCTATATGATTTAATGAGTGTTTATTTAAAATTAGTTGTAATTCAAAACACCAATCAATCATATATTTTATTACCATTTAATTTTATCAGTTTGGTTTGCTTTTCATGGAATCCCTCCAATCCCTGGGATAGTTCACCTATAAATATCAAGATGCGAAATTTATAACAATACAGAGCTCATTGCCGACAGGTGGATAAAAAATTGCTCAGCTCACCTAGCAAAGTTTTATCGCTTATTTATTGGCTGTCATTTACTACGATGAGTGCGTTCTAGAGCTCCGAGAGCTTATATTGTTGTTTATTTATATAGCCTTACGATCTAACAAACAAAGCACGAAAACGACGAGAACCCACACACAAGTCTCTGAAAATAAATTTAAAAAAAAACTTTAGTTAATGCAAAACAATTTTTTACCTCCTCACAATCTTAGGCGATATTTATGTCGCAATAGCGAAAACCTTGCCATCGCACAGTTTTCAGTTTATGCAAAACAAGAAACAATACAACACGTTTTGCGTATTACATTAATCTGGCACCTTGAAAACAGTGGTGTTTATGAATAGTGGAACATGAATCTCAGTAAACTCCCCGGGCATAGTAAACTCTGTTATTAGCTTAGCAGTAACGGGAGTCAGCAACTGGCAATGTAGGTTCTCAAACGTCCTATCCAGACTTCGGTTTTTGGCGGGAAACTGCTTTCAGTTTTAAAGCACAAGCGCTAACTATTAAATTAAATTTTATAAAAATTCAATTGATATTGGTATTAACTAAAGTTTAACTGTTTACTCGACGGTATGGCGTCGGAAAGTGATGGAGATGATGCAGGTGGCATGAGAGGATCCTCTGAGCCGAAAAAACGCAAATGCGATACCAACAGTGAAGGCAAGTACCACCAACCCTTTATAAAAAACGGATATAAAAGCACGTACCCGGACAATCTCATCTTAGAAGAGTACCCAGTATATGTAGAAAGCCAGAAAAAAGAAGAAAGAATCGGGAACCGTAACCCATTACAACTCTCTAAGATTTTTAAAAATGTAAAAGGAGTACACGAACGGCGCCGAGTTAACTCGTCGAAAATCATGCTTGTGTTTAGACAAGCCGCTGCGGCCAATGACTTTCTTAACCACTCATGCCTTACAGAGCACAGCATGCGTGCATACATTCCTGCCGCCTCTGTGGAGAGGGTTGGGGTTGTGCGATATATACCAAAAGAGACATCAAACCAAGAGTTATACGCGAAGTTCACATCTGAACACGAAATAATTGCAGTTAGAAGGTTTATGAAAAAAGAGGTTGAAGGTTTGATGCCGTTAACCACGGTGTCTATAACATTTGTAGGTACAATTTTGCCACAATTCATCTACCTTGATAACTGGAGGTACAAGGTTTACGAATATGTACCACCAGTCATGCAATGTTATAAGTGTTTAAAATTTAAGTTTGCCGTAATGACCAAATTTGTTCAAAGTGTGCAGAGGGTCATAGCTACAGGGACTGCACTTCGGAAGTGCTGAAGTGTAGTAACTGTGGAGGGGACCATCTTGCCATTTCTAAAAGCTGTCCTGTTAAATTTGCAAAAGTTACTAATAATAACAAAAGAAGTTTTTCGAGTGTACAAGTGTAAAAGTACACCAAGCAATAAGTTTCCACATTTACCAGCTAACAATAAATTACCAATGCAAGATAACAGGCCAGCAACAGCACCTCTGAAAATCGAAGATATTATGAAAATAGACACAATTATCAATTGTCTTGTTAAAACATTATTTGCTTTGGGAAATTCCAATACAATTAAAACAACAACTCATGTCAGAGATATTTTAATGAAAAACCTAGGTAGCTTAAATGGATAGTAAAATCAAAATTGTACAGCATAACATTCAGAGTATGTACAATAAGAAGCCTCTATTAGCAACATTATTAAGAGACAATAATATTGATATATGCCTTTTAAATGAAACTTGGCAAAAAGATTCTCGACCACCTGTTACTTTTCCAGGATACCAATACGTTTATAAAAATGCAAAAAATGGTTATGGTGGTGTAGGTATTCTTGTTAGGGACTCTTATAAGATCAGTACATTGTCGATTCCATTTTATGAAGATGTCCAATCTGTAGCAATTTCTCTTCATACGGCTAGAGGTCCTGTATCTATATTATGTGTATATTGTCCACCTGGAAATGAAAGCAGATTCCATATAAATAAATTAAAAAGAATTATTAACAACATACCAAAACCATGCTTAGTATCAGGAGATTTCAATGCACACCATATTGCGTTTGGGTGTAATACTACAAAAGCTCGAGGGCGAGATCTTTATAATATATTTGATGAATCAGACTTATGTATATTGAATACAGGCCAACACACAACAATTCAGGGTCCAAACAGGAGCTCGTCAGCCATTGACGTCAGTTGTATTAGTCCAGTTTTAGCACCTTTATGTGAGTGGAACGTGGGTGATGACCCTTTGGGTAGCATTCATTATCCCACTTTTATAGAGATCTAAGTCTCACCTGCAGTATATCAAGTAAACAGTAACATAGAAAGATACTTATATCAAAAAGCTGATTGGTCTGAATACTTACAATTCTGAGGAATATATTAAAGACTTTATAGTTGATGAACTAGATCCAATAGCTACTTATGACAAATTTTGTAATATTCTTGAGAAGTTGAGAAGCGAGTGTATACCTGTATATAGTAGTAGTCAAAGTAGTCAGAGTCGTCATGCCCCAGCTCCTTGGTGGAATAGTAGGTGTGCAGAGGCAGTTGCTAAGTCCAAAGATGCACTGAAAGAATACAGAAATAACATGACATTAGAAAATTATATACAGTATAAGAAAACAGATGCTCAGAAAAAACTCATTATAAAAGACGAAAAATGTAACAGTTGAAAAAGTTTTAGTGCTTCTTTTGACAGGTATACTCCCATTGCTCATATATGGAATGCAATTTGTCGTTTTAAAAGAATAAGATCTAGAAATGTTACTAAAAATGATGAATGGATACCTGATTTTATAGAGAAATTCTCTCAACCAGAAGATGTAGACAAAGTAGATCAGATAGAACATCTATTTGAAAGCAATAATGACAATGATAAAAGTTGCTTTTTATTGAAACCATTTAACATAACCGAATTTCAAATAGCTTTAGGTTCAAGAAGAGACTCATCACCAGGTCTGGATAATATACCATATATTATGTTAAAAATTACATAGCACAGCACAAATCACTCTTTTACATATTTTTAATTTACTATGGCACAAACATATCATCCCAGAATCTTGGAAGACACAGTGTATTGTACCTATTCTAAAGCCCAATAAACCGAATGATGACTATAACTCCTACAGTCCAATTTCCTTAGCCTCTTAGGTCGGGAAATTATTTGAACAGATGATTAAACTCAGAATGGACTATTATGTAGAATCAAATAAACTCTTACCAGATAATCAATTTGGTTTCCGTAAAGGCAGAAGTGCTTCAGAAAGTATCTGTGTTTTTAGATGTCCAGGGTGCATATGACAATGTTGACTTACGTTGTCTATGTCATGTGTTGCATGAAGTCGGTATTCCTGGAAAATTAATAAAATGGATTTTTACATTCTCTAATAATATACTGTTTTTGTTAAGTTTAACAATATTGTTCATGGTCCAAAAAAATCACATAAAGGATTGATGCAGGGGGCTTGTCTCTCTCCAACATTATATAATCTGTATGTGTCTCAACTAATGAATAACATTACTAACAATGTCAAAATTTTGCAGTTTGCTGACGATTTATTAATGTACAGTGTATATAGAAATATCAAAGTGGCAGAAAACAATATCAACTTAGCTCTGGAGCAGTTGTTAAGCTATTATAAAAACAAACTGAAACTTAGCATCAACACCTCAAAAAGTGGTGTTATGGTTATTGGTCAGATAAAAATTTTTAAATTAAATACAATGGTCAAGAAATATCATTAACCAATACCCAAAAATTTCTTGGTGTGATTGTTGATGATAAGCTTAAGTTTGATCAACACATAGCTTACATTTCCAAAAACACTTTGAAAGCTACAAATGTTTTAAGATGTTTAACAGGAGTCTCTTGGGGTGCTGACCCCAAAAATCCTTGCTACATTATACAAAAGTTTAGTCAGAAGCCACTTTGATTACAGTTGTTTAGCTTATATTAACTCAAATTATACTCAGTTAAAAAAACTAGATGTTATACAGAATATTGGTCTGCGCATTATTTCAGGTGCCATGAAATCAACTCCAATAAATGCTATGGAGGCAGAAACTTGTATACCACCTTTGTTGTTAAGACGATTTCAGCTAGCACAGAATTTCTGTACCAAGGAACTGTCAGCGAATAATAAATTGGTTAACAGTAACTTGATTCTGCCCCCACAGCTCTCTCAGAATCTGAATGAAGATGTTGTTACTGTTAATAATGTAATTAATAGAAAGCTACCTGAACTGTGTACATTGATGAGTACCATTCATAAAACTTTGTAAATATGTATGTATGTGATGATAACATGTGGCCCTTGTACAAATGTATATATGAGGCTTTAATCAATTCAGAATATAAAGTCAGTTTTCCTAATATTAAAGATAAATTTGACTACTTACAATTCATAAGTGATAAACATGATTATTATAAAATATTTACAGATGGATCTAAAACAAAAAACTATGTAAGATGTGGTTGGTATGATTCTCATACTAACATGAAACAAGTATTTAGTTTAGACAGTAATGCTAGTATCTTTACTGCTGAAGCTTATGCAGTGTTACAAGCTTTATTATATATTAAAAATGTAAATAAGGTACACTTCTTAGTGATTTCAGACTCCAAAAGTGTATTGTTAGCTTTGGAAGGACATAGGTTAGACTTTAAGTTGAACTATATAATTTATTTAATTAAAAATGTATTATATGATTTACATCTATGTAATAAGCAGGTAGAATTAATATGGGTACCCTCCCACAGAGGTATTGCAGGAAATGAAGAAATAGATAGAGCTCTAGCATGCGGATTTGACATAGACCACACAACTTTAATGAAGATTCTATTTACTGATTTTTACACTATAATAAAGGAAAAGATGAAGACTCTTTGGAGCGACTACTGGGCTTCAGTAAATCAGGAAAAAGGGAAATGGTACGCCGATATCCAAAAAACTTTGCCAACAAAACCATGGTACAATCGCATACAATGTGAATCCAGAAAATTCATAACCACCATAAACAGACTTCGTTTTGGACATTGTCTAGTTCCAACTCACCTGCATCTGCTTAAGATAACCAACAGCGATAGATGTTTATATTGCGAATCTCCAAAAGCAGACTTGGATCATATATTTTTCTATTGCCAGAAGTTTGGCCTGCAGAGACTGGCAATGGTATGTGCTATCCAGGAAATCGCAGAAGACGCAAAATTAAGTGTTCCCCGCCGCTTAAAAGATTTCCTAAGCAATCCATGTTTTATAAACCGTTACTTGATTATGTAAACAATACTGTGGACAAACTTTGAGTGACAGTAATGAGAATAAGTGTTGTTACTATTTTTTGGAACGAAATGATTATGTACGTACAGTATCATCTGCAACAGAATTTTGTTGTAAAGTGAGAAAAAATATTGTGAAAGTGATATTTCTTTCGTGCGTGTGACTTTTGAACTGAACATTGTAATTTGTTTTGATTTCGGCCAATGGACCTGTCTCCAACATCTATGTTGCAAATTAAAAAAAAAAAACGTCCTATCCTATCCCTGACTGAACTATCATCTGAAGTAATTTTATTATTTGCTTGCTAAAATATTATTTTTACAAGTTAAGCTTTACAATCTGAAGTCAATTTTAACAAACGTCTACGAAGTTTGTGAAAATTGTTCCTACATTTTTACTTATGTTTTTAGTATTATAGTCCTTTATATATTTAGTAGCTCAACGGTAGTAAATGCAGTACGTTTATTTTCTAACTTAAAAAAGGAGACATTTTTAATTTGTGTTTTTATCAAAAATAGATAAATATTTCATACTCCAATTATGAGAGATGTAATGTATGTAAATGTAATAATGTGAGATGTGTTGGGCCGATTTGAGAATTATCGCAGCTACAACCTCAATTAAGCAGGTTTAGCTTAAAAATATATAAAAAAAATATGTTTACATGGAGTAATAAATAAATAACACACTTTATAAACTAAAAGAAATTAAAAAAGGCATACTTGTTGAAACATTGCGTTATTAGGATTAAAGTTGCGATCTTTAAGACCTTTGTCTACAACTAACAGGAAAATTATATTTATGTAGAAATTATAAACAGCAACACCCTTACCACAGCCGCATCGCATTCTGTCCGTAGTCAGGAAAGAACACTCGCAATTCGCTGCTTACAGCGAATGTAACTGGATGCGCCTTTTTTCATATAACTTTTTAAGTCCTATTATCGGAAGTCCGAAAATATTTCTCATACTATTTTACATCATAATGATAAAAATAAGTTTAATAAAAAACTAAAAACCGACTTCAAAATGAAACTAAAAAGCGAAAAATAATATTGACTAAAACATACCTAATCAGTTCTTTTTGGAGTCGGTGCCAGCCATCGAGAGTTAAAATGTGTTCATTCGCACCGACTCCAAAAAAAAACTGATTAGGTATGTTTTAGTCAATATTATTTTTCGCTTTTTCGTTTCATTTTGAAGTCGGTTTTTAGTTTTTTATTAAACTTATTTTATTTCACAATTTTAAGTGTTAAGGCCTCTATTCTTCCCCTCCTAACTCCGCCAACAATGACTTTACAGTAAAGTGGCCTAGACAAATGTTGTTCTTCTGTGGACCACCCACCCAATGGTATAATAAAAATAGGGTGCTATTAATGATAAATTTTTCGACAAAATGTATATCAAGTCCCAGACGCCTTTTAAATAAGCTTCAGTATTCACCTTCCAACTCCGCCAAAAATGACTTTACAGCAAAGTAACCTTAGCTAATGTTGGTCCTCTATGGACCCCCCCATCCAATGGTATGATAAAAACAAGGTGTTATACATATAGGGTTAATATTTAGACGAAAATTTTTAAGTCTTAAGGAAAGGGTTTTCCTAAACTCCAACCAGAACGGCGGCTATTTTGGTGTCGTAACCATAGGATAAGGTCTTGCATTAAATACCAAGTCAATTTAAGAAAGGAACTTTTATTTTTTTTTTCGTTACTGGGTGTGCGGATACGCCCCAGTAAATAAAATTTGGCGGTCTGGTACCTCATAAGCTCCACGTCTGCTCAACACACTGCAAAATTGAGGGTTGCCCTCGATTTCCCATCATCAGAATCTGACTTGGTGGTACAACTCGTTTATACTACTATTTATTTTCATATATTTCTTGATCATAAGTGTTATTTTTCCTTATTATTATTATATGTCCGTAATCATAAATTTGTTTGCACTAATATTAATTTTCATATAGTTTTTAATCATAAGTGTAAATCAAACTGGTTCTCTCATAAATTAAATTCTTAAGGTTACCCTGGTTAGTTTGAATAACCTTACGGGTGGAAGGCCTGATTTTATGATATCTAATAGTCGTTAAACGGTTAGGACCGTTGTTAGGTCTACGTATACAATGTCTTAATTTAAGTCGTCTCACGAAAAAAGAGCACTTGATGGAGTCATCAATCAATTTACATATATATAATAACTTGTCACAAATCACATCTACGTTAGGTTAGGTCACACAAAATTAAATTATAATTTTAGCTAAAAAATAGTGTCATTAAAATTGGTACTAGCACTCTACAAGTACTTAACGGTTTACAATGACTTAATTTTTACACGAAAAAAATATTTTACCAATAATATAATTATGAGTTCGAATAGTTTCTTAGTAATGCAATTATTAATAAGAAAATTATGATTACTGACTGTTATGAAGATAATTATTATGAAAAACAAAATTATGAGTTGAAAAATTTCTTAATAATGAAAGTATTAATAAAAATAATATGAGGACTGTCTGTTATGAGTTCCGATAGTTGTAATAAAAATTTATGAACAAAAAAAGCACGAGAAATAACGTTATGAAAAGTGATTAATATGAACACAAAACGGTAGTAAAGTCAAAAATGAGAGGACCCAATGTAACTAACATGCCCACGTTATTTATTAGACTCGCCGCGATAACAACGCATGCATCATTATAACACCTCACTTTTATTAAACCCTCTCGATGCCACAATAATATCCCGTATTTTTCTCGCGTAAACGCGCATTACTAAAATACTTGCATTATATAGTAAAATGAAATGAAATTCTTTATTCTGTATATAGGCCCTCTTCCGGGCACTTATACACGTCCCAACATATAACTTAGCCCTACCATACCACCGCTTCAGGACTACATATCGGCTGGTGATGAGAAGAAGCGCCGCAACAAACTCAGTCACCTTTGTCAGTCTGATTTTATTACAGGAAATACAATTACAAGATTTTCCTCACAGCATAAGCCTCCGAACTGAGCCTTCCTGACAAGGCAATTATATGGGGACCCCATTGCAGTCAGGAGTCATTGTAATTCCCAAAAAGGTTGTTGAATGGACTGCATGTATATGATCGTCTGACATATTAATATGCGTACCGACCTACCTCACATTGGGCATAGTAAATTTGATGACCTTGGTTTTTTTGCATTAAGTAACCGATTGTTAGCAGTAAACCATCGTACTACTTGAGAGAGAGCATCATTCACATCGTCAAAGGCAGCTTTACCTCTGTCAGTTTTAAATAATCAATGATTTATCATCTTCTAACAATACTATCTCCCAAAGGTCTTTAGTAAAGTAAGGAAGGTCATTTATATATATTAGGAATAATAAAGGTCCCAATATAGAGCCCTGGGGCACACACATGCGTAATGGAGCCCCGGAAGAGTCAGTTCCATTGACATTAACTGTTTGCGTTCTATGTGTGAGGTATGACTAACAATTTTTCTGATTCATTTGAGACACCATAATGCCGTAATTTCAAGGTTCCAAAAGGTTAGGGAATCACTCCCGCTATGCTCCTGTTCGAATTGATCCGAATTATTTAATTAACGAATTATTCCTGTTCGAATTATTCATTTATTGAGTATAAATACAGTAATCTTTTTGTTTCTTTATAAAATAAATTGGACGTATAGATAATAATATGCAAGTAAAAAGTGGGGATTAGCGACATTTTGCTATATTTGACCCAGTTTTCATGTTTTGTGTGAAAATACTCATCATCATTCATCTGGTAGGCATATCACTTCTGGTCGATTAAAACGGGCGGCGGGAGCACAATCTGTGCGCGTTTACCGCCCAGGCTAAGGGGGAGGCTCCTCGCAGCACATTAATAAGCTCATGAATACTGATCGGGTGCCAAGCTCAACACCGACTTGCGTTACATACAATTTTGTGATACTGATCAAGTTTATTTGATGAATGTAATTAAATAAAATAAAAGCTTAAGAATATATTTTTAAAGAAATTGAAGCTCTGCCACGAACGTTCACTCACAAGCTACAGGCACAGTATATATACTTGGGTACAGGGGACGCAAATGATTGCCTATGTTTGAAAACAAAAAAAAAAAAAGGTTCAAAAGGACATTTTAGCTGGAATTTAATTAATGTTTGGTTTTTTGCTTGGGGATGGAGGGAAGAGGACGACCGAAAAAGAGATGGATGGATCCGTTTCATTGACGACTGACCATGATGTATGGAACAGGAAAAACATACTGCGCCGACCATTTGGTCATTTGACCAGGGAAAGCTTGACAGTTAAAATGAATCATCACCAGCCTATATTAGTCCACTGCTGGACACAGGCCTCTCCAAAAGGAGGATTTTGTCATAATCGCCACGCTTGGCAGGTTGGTGATCGCAGTTTGGCCAATAATGGTGGAGAGGAGACGCTGCTGCCCGTCTTCTTGTGGCGGTTCTCCTGTAGTCGCCTCTTACGACACCCATAGGAAGAGAAGGGTGGTGCAATTCTTTTAACATGCCGGCACCACACGATTAATATGAATACCGATATTTTAATAAAAGTTTATAAATACATCCCTATGATCGCACCCCCGCAAGAAATTACGATGGTTAAAATATTTTCCAAAGCTGCAATGTCGGGCGCCTCTTGGCAAAGTTTACCTTACGCAAACCTGCCTCGGTTAATTGAAAGAGCTTCTTTCGTTTGGCGTAATATTTTATGGCACGGAGTCTGTTGGCCGCGCCGCGGTGGAAGTATTTCTTCTCTCTCCGCCACTCACAAATTTTTCTGTAGCACCCTCTCACTCCACTGGCGGTTACGACTCTTTATAGAACTCATTTGAAAAGCAACAAGAAAATAATTTAATCTACTTCACGGAATCGGAATATAAATTTGTTTTCAACATTATCTTAATCGCTACTGCTATTTTATCATCTTTTGGTGTTGGTTTACTTCTTCGTAAGGAATTCTTTTTGTTTTATTTCTTACAAAGGAGAAAAATCTTATTTGGAAAATGAGTTATATTAGCAATTATGAAACATTTCGGAGTAGCTTTTTATAACTTTATTTTGACCTCCCATGTTTATAATAATGAAATAGAGTCTACAGACAAAGAGGCGTAGATAGTTTGTATTAGACAAGTATAATAATTAGCGATAAAGTCAGAGGGTCGAGTGTGTGGCATGGTTAGCAATCCCACGTGAACCGCAATAAATCGCTCGCACCCACGAGCCACGACGCTGCGGCACGCAAGATAAGAGACACCGCAACACCATTAACTACTACAATGTCACAGCTCCAACGATCAACCCTCCCACGACACGCTTTATGGCTTCTCGCACCTACTAACTAACCCTTTAATCAAACACTATTAACGCTAACTGCTACAATATCGTCGTACAAATTGTTTTGGTTCAGCTAAGCTTCCCATAAACTGTATTACAAGTAGCTAGGTACAATTATGATAAACTAACATAACTACGTGATTAACATAATGTTTCTAGAATGTTCCACTTTTGTCTTGTAAACGAGCATAAAGTGAAAGAACAAATTGCGAGTTTCCCCAGTATTTTCCTCGCTCGGAAAAATATATGTTTTATTAAAGCTCGGCATTTCCGAGAGCGAGGCAACCCTCTTGGCGGGGGTGGCTCTGGGCGCCGGGGATGGGGCCGGCGGCACGCCAGAGTATAACAGACAGTAGAGGGATATAAAACATATTTACGCGCCTATAAAGTACTCTCGTACGCTCGCTCTCCACCATTTTCTTTTGTTCCTCGCTCGCAGCCAATGATAATGCTTTCTCCCGTTCGGTTAAACTTATTTCTCCGCCGTCTTATCTGGCTTTTCTTCGGCACTTTTATTTATAACCGAAGTGGTGAAATGTAACAACGTGAAATAAACGATTACGGTATCCTTTTGCCTTTTGACACTTTGTCTTTTTCTAACTGTATCGGTGTGGGGTTTCTTTACGTGAATATTTGATTTACAAAGAACGAATTGTGTTATTGTGATTTATTTTCTGGAGAATTTACCAGCTGATAGAGTTACTCAACTAATCATTTAATCTTCCCTAAAACTAAAAACTTATTATTGAGATTTGGATTACTTTTAGGTACTTATTTGAATAAATAATGCTTGTACAATCACTATTCATATATACTAATCAATATTTTTTACATTTGGGCTCCTTTTCTTTAACTTACAGGAAAGGTTACAGGCTAAATAATAAAATATGTGGAACTATATGAATGAAACAGGTAACCTAATTAAATATTTTCGAAATGTTTTACCTACAATAATAGAGAAGAGAAGAGAATACAAAAATTTATTATAAGTGGCTTCAATTCAAATTGAGCGTAATGAACACCAGCTAGCAAGAAGTAAAGCACGTACTCACCGCTTTTTATAGCGAGTAGAACGCAAACCAGAGCGTTAACAGCAAAGCGAAGAACGTCTTAATCTTGTGCGACAGTACGGCTCTGAGCAGAAACTCCTTGCGTAGGTGAGAGGGTGTAATAACAAGAGGACGGGCTTGTCCTCCGCCCGTCGCGCCTCCACCCGTCATCCCGTCGTCGCCCGCAGGCTTACCCGCTTGCAAAACTTCTACGGAGATTCGTATTACTCCTCTCTCAAGCTCTACTCTAACCGGCTTGACTCGGATAATACACGCTATGATGCAAACTGAACCTTAAACATACCCGCTTACAACTTACAGATTTTAAGCTTATTGCTTACGACACAACATTTAGCTGGTTGTATCTTAGTGAAATATTTAACTTTCGAGCTGCACATTCCACGGTTTTATTTTAAGATGAATGTTTTCACTGCTTTTACGAGATAATATCTCGTTTATTTGACTCACAAAAGTCCTATGCTTTTTGCAAATGACACAAACATTGAGAGAGCTAAAAACATTGTTGCCACTTTCGCATCGTGTAGGACAAAGGCGCGTCGTCAAAGGGCCGTAATTATCCGTAGGCGGGCGAGTGTTAGCACTCGACGCCGAGGTCGAGATATCTCTCGACGGATCAGCAGCTCACTGGGATGCACTCTGCGATTCCGTTTGTCAGTGCACAGTGCGCCTGGCTGCGGTCTGAGCTCTCGCTCTGATAAACGCATGTCAACGTGCCTTGAATACTAAGAGCATTTAACCACTGTGGCAGTTACAGGCTTAGTGTTCAACATGCCTTGAGGATTTACGAAATGAAACCCTGTCCACGTTTAAGGCGATCGATCGCACACGCTCTAGCTAGATAGTAAAGGGAAATTATTCCTAGACACACATATTAGTAATGTCGATCTAAAAAAAAACAAAATATTAAACCCGTGGTATAGTTTTGGTAATGACAATAATTCAGGTAGGTCATAGAGGGGGGGCGGCGCATGCGACTCGAAGGCGATATGTAGATAAGCCAGTCTGCTATTTGCACATCATCGTCGACCACGCGACCCGGGCCCGTAATTAGCCGCCCGCAAAGTTAGCCGGAATGTTACACGAACACCCCACGATCCCACCGATACACATACCGTACATAATTTATACAAGTCCCAACGGGCGGCGGGCTTTGTTCGTTTTGCTCCATCCACTTAATTGCATTTTCACCGAAAGAAGAACAAGCGAGTCATTTGCTGAAAAAACGCTCTGTCGGACGATCTGTGTTCCGGAGAAGGAATGAACCGCTTTTTATACTAATGTTACTGGACCGCGTTGAATTAGAGGCAATGAGGCATTGCCCTTACTTATTTAAAAGCTTCAAGATAATTTAATGAGGCATCGCAACCGTACTCATTCTACTTTTTTTTTAAATAGATAGTCAAAAAATGTATTAACACATTTATTTCCTCCAAATAGTTCAACAAAAGTTGAGGTATTGTGTTCAATGCCCGCCTACCCAAGCAGGTGTAAGTGGTGTAAGGTTGTTGGCAAGCGTGCCGTCCCTCACTGATTACTTCTCGACTTCCGATTGCCTCTTTCTTAGTTTCGATTGCCTCGAGTATCATTGCACGTTTTCCTATTAGCAGAAAGGTTTTATTCACTCTTAGGTATGCGATCACGAACAAGGGTCGGTTTCGGTTGCTTGTTAAACAAAAAAAGGTTCTGTTCTGTATGTTTGTTTTTCTTTTGTATTCGGATAGGTACTTGGTGTTGAACTTCGATTGTAAGAAGCTATAACAAATATTTAAAAGGTATTGTTTGACAGTTTTTATTTTCTTAATTAGCTTAACGGTTAGGTATTGTGTAACATTGTTATAGTTTATTTTTGCTTTAATTTAAAGCAATTCGACTATGATAAACAAGAGTACCATTCGTAAGGTCTACCGCTCTCGCAACCATTAATAATTCACGGACTTTGCGACAACAACCAATTCATATATTCCGTCTGGAGTGAAATTGCAGAGGATTATTATAAAGTAATCTAAGTTAGACGACCCGCAGTGAGGGGGTTGACTTGACAGTGTTAGTACACCGCTTCACTCGTTCGTTCCGCATTCACCGCGAGCAAAGTGTAAGACAAACTCGGTAGAGCGTGTGGTTTCAGAAGCTTTTTGAACATACCCATTAATTTCACATTATTTTATCGCTAATCAGCAACCATTACCAGAAAAGTGATAATAATTTGACTATAATATTTATCTGAGAGTACCTATTATGCTTTATTAAAATATGTACATTCTGTCAAAAAAGTTTCGGGAATTGATGATTTGTTTATGGTTCCAAATTCAATTTTTTTTTGTTGTTGTTAGATTGGCACCACTGTTTTCCATTTTGGCGCGGAGTTTGAGTTACATCTGATAATTAGATTAAAAACAGTATTGTTTTAGTTATACCATATCTAGTGTGTATTGCGAATTTCATAATGGACAAAAACATCGAAAAGAGAGTTTGTCTTAAATTTTGCATCGCCAATGGGATTTCGTGTTCGGAGTCTCTAAAAAGGTTACAGAAGGCTAACGGTGAATCGACTTTATCAAAAACACGTGTTTATGAGTGGTACAAAGCGTTTAAAAGCGGTCGAGATGTGATGGAAGATTTGCCTCGCTCTGGTGGGCCATCAACGTCTGCTACTGAAGATATCATCGCAAAAGTGAAGGAAATAGTGACTGAAAATCCTCATTCAAGTTTGAGAGAGCTAGCCGTCGAACTTTCTGTGTCAAACGAGTCGATTCGTACCATTTTAAATAATCAATTGGGTATGAATCATGTTGCTGCTCGGCTAGTCCCAAAAGATCTGAATTTTCTCCAAAAACTCAATAGCAAAAGAGTCGCTGAGGACATGCTAGAACGAGTCAATTCTGACCCAACATTCATGAAACGCATTGTTACTGGTGACGAGACGTGGGTTTACGAGTTTGACATGCAAACTAGTCAACAAGCTTCGGATTGGCGCCTTCCAACTGAACCGAAATCGAAGAAACCGCGCCAAACTCGATAAAATAAAATAAAAATTTATTTGTTCGGACATGTGTACATAGTAGATGGGATGTTATAAAATTTAGTTCCAACATGCCGTACCAAAACGGTGTACAAATTTTAAAAATAGAATTTAATAATATTTTGATTCAATATGTCATATAAATTGAAAAATTAAATATGTCAAAATAAATGTCAAAATGGAAATAAAGAATTAGTCAATATATAGTCAAGTTTAAACTAATTAAAGTTGATAATTTAATTAGATTTGTAATTTATCATTCATGAAATCTCGAATTGTATAATAGCACTTTGTAATTAATAAATTCTTTAATTTCACCTTGAAGTCATTAAAATGTGATTCTCTTAATGTTAGGTGAGCTTATTGTATATTTTAGGTGCCATGCATAATACATTCTTGCTCATAAGAGCTGGCTGTCCTCGATGCATACAGAGTCTCCAATACTACTCTTTTTTATCGTTTGACCTTCTGGCAAGAATTCTCAGTGCACAACACCGCGACAGGCAAAGAAAACAGTCAACATGACTTTGACTTTCGATCGAGTTTGGTGCGGTTTCTTCGGTTTCGGTTCAGTTGGAAGGCGCCACTCCGAAGCTTGTTGACTAGTTTGCACGTCTCGTCACCAGTAACAATGCGTTTCATGAATGTTGGGTCAGAATTGACTCGTTCTAGCATGTCCTCAGCGACTCTTTTGCTATTGAGTTTTTGGAGAAAATTCAGGTCTTTTGGGACTAGCCGAGCGGTAACATGATTCATACCCAATTGATTATTTAAAATGGTACGAATCGACTCGTTTGACACAGAAAGTTCGACGGCTAGCTCTCTCAAACTTGAATGAGGATTTTCAGTCACTATTTCCTTCACTTTTGCGATGATATCTTCAGTAGCAGACGTTGATGGCCCACCAGAGCGAGGCAAATCTTCCATCACATCTCGACCGCTTTTAAACGCTTTGTACCACTCATAAACACGTGTTTTTGGTAAAGTCGATTCACCGTAAGCCTTCTGTAACCTTTTTGAGACTCCGAACACGAAATCCCATTGGCGATGCAAATTTAAGACAAACTCTTTGTTCGATGTTTTTGTCCATTATGAAATTCGCAATACACACTAGATATGGTATAACTAAAACAATACTGTTTTTAATCTAATTATCAGATGTAACTTAAACTCCGCGCCAAAATGGAAAACAGTTGTGCCAATCTAACAACAACAAAAAAAAAATTGAATTTGGAACCATAAACAAATCATCAATTCCCGAAACTTTTTTGACAGAATGTAAGTAATCTGTCCGGTAATGCTTTCCAGTCTGCGCACGCTCTATAATTTACTCCATCATTTCATTTCACACTGTGTCGGCTTGAGATTTGTATTTATTTTGTGTATCGTGATTGGAAAATTTGTAAAGGAACTACATTTCAGGTTGTTTTTGACTTCATTTAGATAACAAAATGCCAATTTTCTTGTAGTTATAGTTAATATGTTAATTTACTTGCACCCTGCAAGCAAATTAAATCTGTAAGTGGCACAGCTAAAGTATGTTTTTATTAATCAAATGAAGACGACCAACCAATTGAAAATTATCTTTATGCTGTGTGACGTTCATCATTATTTTACAGAAAATTGTTGTGAAATTTAATTTTCAAAGCTTCGACACGGAGAGTAATTAAGCGGAGTGGCGGTTCACTTAATGTCGTATAACGTCATAACTAGAGCGGTTACTTTATTACTTTATAACTACTTAATTCAATTAGTACTCAAAACGTATAAAGAGATTAAGATGGCCTTTTATTGGATATCGGGGCGAGCGGAACCGGTCCTGTAGGCGCAGGCGATCATGTAATATCGTCGGAGAACATTCCCGCGAGCTCATTGAAGAGGTTTTTGTCCCCTTCTCATGTTTATCTTTTTGCCGTACTGCTATTGAACCAGAGCATATCACTTACATCGCCACCTTGTGTATCGGCCCAGTGAGCGGTTATCTACCTTTTTTTTTCGCGGAGAAAATGCGTTACGCATAACTGCTGTCGTGGGGACACCAAGCAGGTTATGTGGGACTTCTTAACAAGTGGCAGCGACTGCTTGTCACCATTTGCCAAGCGTACCCACTAAATCCTCCGCTTCTTCCGTGTCCGGCCGCTATTAGCGAGCGGGACGACGAAGGATCGCTTAAGCGGCTATCTATCTACCTGAGGAGTACTCTTAAGGTAGCGGTTCGCGTCTTGACAGAGACTCGACTACTCGAGACATAATAAGACTGCTCGACTCTCGTGTCGCGCTCGAAAACGAACGTGTGTTTGTTGTAAATAATGACAACTTTTTCTGTCGAAGACTGCAAAAAGTTGATTGATCTTAAACGTAAAATAAAATACAAATTTAAATTATAAAAATAAAATTATATAAATATTGTTATTATATTTTTTTAGTTTATTATTTTGTGAACCGAAGACTACTCGCTAGTAACTGCTTAGAATTAAAACATGTTACTGTAAGTATCAGATACAAATTCCTACTAATAAACAATATGTGTATGTACCACAATTCATCGTAATAATATTATCCTCGCGTCATTCATCGTCATGTTTGTGCCCGTAAATGGCGGTTAATTAAACCAGAGCTTTTTCTTTCAATGCGGCGATAAATAGTTTCCTTATCGATGCCAACACGCCGCGCGCCGCTATCGCGCCCATCTCGACCAACACCTACGCCTACGAAAATAAACGCGATTTAAGGCAATTTGTCGCTACCAAATTCACATGTTTCTTTATAATGACTTATCTACTGAATATTGGTCTTGCTTGTTTGTCAAATTAAATAGCTATTAACAACTCCATGCGAGTTTTCTAATTTTATTTTTTATTACTGCTCGTAAACTGTACGCGAATAACGGCTAAGAAGACAGATCATTATTTTATATGGACCCTAATGTACTATTCTACGGCACTTTAGCGTTCGTCGTGTCAGATTATTCCCCTCTTTATACCCGCGAGAGAGATGCGTCGACCACTTTGTTGTTTTATACTTTGTCTCGCAGCGACTTTATGCATCGCCTCATTGCTCTTCGTCGTTTCGCTTAGTTTCCCCTCTATTTTAGACTCACGTTACTATGTAAATTTATTTTCGAACAAGCGATCCGTTAGCAACTAGCTTTCTAATCGACTGCGAAAAAGGGCATTGAAGAAAATAGTGAAAATAAAAATTAAAAATTGATTTTATAAAAAAAAACATAGTTCACTTTTTGAAAAGCTCATGGCTTTTCAAAAAGTGAACTATGTATTTTATGCACGCGTTCCTTTTCAATAATCATAATTAAAATAATAAGAACAGACGTGATAATAAAGCAAATAAAATAAATGTCAAATCTGATAATTTCGTTAAAAGCTTCAACTGTAATATCGGCCTCTGTAGTCTGTACCAACCAACATAAGCACAAAACATTATTGGTACAACCACATAATCATTAAACCGACAAATCCAATTCAGTGTGTAAATAAAGTCCTAGGTCGCATAAACAGAGCAATTTGTTTGATTATTCGGCACAAGTAGCGGCCATTGTGAGAAATGTAGTAATAATGCGAACCAAAGGCGGCGCCCTCAACAAACGCTCAGAAACAAACTACATTTTTATACAGGGACCAAACAAAATGAGTTAGCGGTACCGTTGCGTCGCGTCGCTTTCCGTGTATTCCTAGCGAGAGAGCTCGAAAATTCGCTTTAATACCTTTGTTCTACAGCGCTTTACGGCTCTCATGTTGCTCGAAAATATTTTCCATGCTCAGATTTACTTTATGTGTGAATATTTTCTGCTTTATTCTTTTAGAATTGACCGTAGGTAGGTACATTTTAAAATAACTTTAACCTATTCGTAACAAGAAACAGATTGTTTGTATACTTTCCTACTCATTTGAACACACATACATAGGTACGTACTATAAACATGAATTTGGTATTTGTTCTGTTTTCGCTTTGCAGCTTTAAGCTATAGTACCCACTATAGCATACTTTTGCAGTCTTAGAGTGGGATCGGTGTATTCCCATATCACAAATGTAATTTCGTTACATATATTATGTCCACTTTAGTGCTTTAAATGGGTTAGCTTAGTCTATTATGGCCGGTTTCAATATCCTTTCTATCTCTAACTTCCTGTTAAAATTTAAACCTCTGGTAGCTATTTGTTAAATTTACCATTTTAATAATCAAAGATAGTTTGCTTTTTTATACAAAGCTTTGATCTACCATTGGGAGGGTCTACTTTTAACCAGAGATAAGCAACTCCACATAAAAACCAAATTGGACGTTTCAATATTGCTTTGACAGCTTACTAACGATATTTTACTTAACTAAAGTTCGGATTCCGCCTATCTCTCGAATTTTGGCGATAATTCATTGCGTCTTGTATTTGTTATTAGAAAATTGATAAAATAACGTCTGTTGTATGAGAGCCCCCTAAAATACTTATTGTATTCTGTTTTTTAGATTTGTTATAGCGGCAACAGAAATACATCATCTGTGAAAATTTTCACTATCTTACTATCACGGTTCATGAGATAGAGCCTGGTCACAGACAGATAAAACCAATAAAAACCAATAAAACCAATTTATTTCTGTAAATAGGCTTAAACTAAGCGCTTTTACACGTCCCAATATTTTTTTCCCTACCACTACTTCCGGACAATTTTGGGCTAGCGCCGAGAAGAAGTAGCGCAAGAAACTCGGTCACTATTGTCAGCCTCTTTTTAAATAGTATATAGTTTACATTACAAGATAAATGTACCTGTGCGAGCAGGGCAGTATTTATTTCCAAATATTTTTATCATTTATATAATCATTTACAGTATAATATCCTTTTTTCATTAAAGTTGTTTTAATATGCGATTTAAATTTTAACAGGGGCAGTTCTACAATAGACGCTGGTAATTTATTAAAAAAGCGAATACATTTTCCCATAAACGAATTACCCACTTTATGCAGTCTGAAATTGGGAACGGCAAGTTTATTCTTATTTCGGGTGTTAAGATTATGAATGTCACTTTTCTTAAGGAATAAGGACAGGTTTTTGCGGATATACATTATATTTTCATAAATAAATTGGGATGCTACTGTTAGTATATTAATTTCTTTAAACAGTTCTTTTAAGGATTCTCGGGGTCCAAGGCCGTAAATTGCCCGTACAGCTCTCTTTTGCAGTACAAATATAGATTCAATGTCTGCTGCTGAGCCCCATAACAATATTCCATAAGACATTATACTATGAAAATAGCTAAAATACACCAATCTTGCCGTTTCAACATCAGTCAGTTGTCTTATCTTTCTCACGGCATAAGCAGCAGAGCTAAGTCTTCCCGACAGAGTCTCGATATGCGCACCCCATTGCAAACGGGAATCTAAAGTGATTCCTAAAAATGTAGTGGAACTAGATGTATTAAGTTGTTCATCTTTTACAGTTATATGTGTCGAAACAAGTTTTACGTTGGGCATTGTGAATTTGATGCACTTTGTTTTATTTGCATTAAGCATAAGATTATTGGTGGTGAACCAATGCAATACTTGCGAGAGTGCATTATTTACATCGTCAAATGAGTCTTTACCTCTCTCGATTTTAAAAATCAATGAAGTATCATCTGCAAATAACACCGTCTCACAGAGGTCTTTCGTAAAAGATGGAAGGTCATTTATGTAGATTAGAAAGAGCAGAGGCCCTAATATCGAACCCTGCGGCACGCCCATAGTAAGAGGCGACCCAGAAGACTCAGCTCCATTGATACAAACTTTTTGTGTTCTGCCTGTGAGATAAGAGTTTACTAAATCTGAGGCATCGCATGAAACACCATAGTGTCTAAGTTTTTTCAGTAAAGTTTGATGGTCCACACAATCAAAAGCCTTAGAAAGATCACAAAAAACTCCCAAAGCGTCCTGCCTACTTTCCCAAGCATCAAACACGTGTTTCAAGAGTGCAACTCCAGCATCTGTAGTGCTTCTACCTTTCGTGAAGCCATATTGTTTTTTATGTAACAATTTATTGAGGACAAAGTGTGATAAAAGTTGATTAAAAATTACTTTTTCAAAAACTTTACTAAGTACTGGTAAAATTGAAATTGGTCGAAAATTTGAAGGATCATTTTTCTCGCCTGATTTATATAAAGGAATTATCTTACTAAATTTCATCAAAGTAGGAAACTGTTTTTCTTCAATACATTTATTAAAAATAATTGTAAGATAAGGGGCTATCGTATTTATAATTGTATTGATAATATTGACTGAGACCCCCCATAAGTCCTCAGTTTTTTTCATGTTTAATTCCTTGAAAGTTTTTATTAGTATATCAGGATTAATATGTCTAAAATTAAATGGAGTTTTGCACTCATCAACACCCGACTTGAGAAGGGATTCAGCTAGTTCAGCAGAAGAAGTCAGTTCTTTAGTTGTAGAGGGAGCTATATTTGAAAAGAATTCCTCGAAAGCATTTGCAACTTCTGCATGTGAGTTAATTATTTTATCCCCAATTTTAAGAGAGTAAGTGTGATCATTCTGTTTACGCCTACATGTTTCTTTATTTATTATGTTCCATGTGGCCTTTGCTTTATTATCAGAACCCAAAATAATATTTCGAAGATGGTTTGATTTTGCAGTGGCACATACTTTTTTAAATATTTTAGAGTAATTTCTAACATGATCTATGATCTGTGGGTTCTGAGTGTTTGCTTTTAGACTATACAAGTCATATAATGTTCTTCTACTTTTGTAAATACCAGGTGTAGCCCATTCATTAAACTTACACCTGACTTTATTTGCTTTTATTTTTTTTTGTGTAAAATTTTTATCAAATTCATTTTTAATCAAGCCAAAGAGATCCTCATATAACAGATCAACACTATGGCAACTGCTAGATTTTAATGAATCTATACCATCACAAATTTTTTCTTTAAATCGGTCTATTCTATTTACGGTTATTGGCCTGCAGACAGCATCTATAATTCCTCGGACATGATGGTGCTCAAACGACGCCCTCTGGCCACTATGGTCAGACCTTAAATAATTTATAACTGATTTATCTATTACATTGCTATTGCAAAAAATATTATCTAAGCAAGTTGCTGTTGTGGGAGTCACTCTTGTTGGTTCATTAAATAAGTTAATTAAATTAAAGGATTTAAAAAGATTAAGAAAACGAGTTGAATTCGGTGAATTTACTAATATATCGATATTAAAATCTCCACACACAACTATTTTCTTACTAGAACTACAGACTTTTTTCAAAGCCTCTTCCATATTGGATTCAAAAAGCTGGTAATTGGCTGATGGGGGGCTGTACACGCTTATTATTATATACTGCTCTAGCTCAACACATGCTAGTTCAATAGTTCGTTCAATCGAAAGTGACACTATATCTTTACGTTCTTTACAGTTTAACTCGCTATTTAATAGTATAAGTGACCCCCCCCTCGTAGTGGACTTCCTTGTGAACGAACTGCCGATTTTATAATTTTCAATGTTTATCATTAACTCATATTGATTAATCCAATGCTCTGTTAAACATAGAACATGTACATTTAAATCTTGTAAGAATAAGGCTAATTCTAACTCTTTGCCAGCCAAGCCTTGCATATTTTGGTGCACAATATTAAAGGTAGGCTTAGCTTTTGTCTGCTCTCTTAGTTTAAATTATTTGAGATTGTCACAGGAATAATATTTAAATTAGTACTACTACTAATACGTTGGTCACAGTTTGATTTTTTATTAATTAATAAATTGTTAATATTATATGCTAACAAAGTAGCAATTTGTTTTTTTAATTTATATGGCAGGTGTAAAAAGCCGCCCGTTAATACAAATTTATTGTTAGTAAATTTGTTTGTGTCAAAAAACACAAACTTGTCACTATGACGTTCTGTTAGATTGTAAAATACACTATTCAATAAATGAATTTTGTCATTTTCTTCCGTTGTTTGGTACCTACAATACGGTAGGGCACACAAAACAACTTTTTTTACATGAAGGCTAGACAAGATTGAAAAGTTTTTTATAATGTTTTTTTTTGTTATATTTTTGCTATTACCAATTAAAATTACAAGTATTGATTGACTATTAAATTTACTGTTTTCTATGCGTTTCATAATTTGATCATAAGACGCATCTGGCATACAATTGTTAGTTACATTACACTTAATTGACTTGTGTAACAATGAGCCGTAACCAACTCCTAACTTATCTGAGAAAACAATAACATTGCTTACAGGCTTACATGAGGCTAATTGAGAGTGAGATGCAGATATTGACAACTGTCTGCTGGCGTCCATCTGTAGACTTTTATCCAATACCTGGGTGATTTTAATATTGGGTAGTGATTTAAAATCTTGGTTGGAATTGTCTAATTCTAAGAGTTTGTTTGCAGCCAGGATGTGCTCATTAATTTGGTCCTGAGCAGAGTTATATTTAATAGTCATGGATTTTAATGAGTCATGTAACTTTGAGATGTCAGCCTGAAGCCTTTCAATATCCACATCATATTTACATCTACTTTCATGTAATTTATTATTATAAATTTCTAAACTGTCTACTAACTCTATGCGTTGTTTTCTTAACAATATATTATTGTAAAAGCATTTCTGTTTTTTAATTAATTTATTGGTTTTTGTAATGAATTTACTTATTTTTATATATTTCTTAGCCTTATTATTACTTGATAACCTAATTTGTTTGTTAGTTTTTAATAATTGAGCAGAATTGCTATTTAAACGTAAGTCTGAAACTACTGCATGCCCACCAGGGCTCCCAATCAACTCCTCGTAAAGGTTCAAGGTCTGCGAGAACTCTTGGTTGTTTTTTTCTTCTTCTAAATGCAATAATGTCCTGTTGGCATCTCGAAGTTCGATCTCCAGTTCATTATTGCGCACAAGTGTTTGTTCGAAGAGATTACTGCACTGGTCAAAGGTGTTGATGGTCTTCAGTAGCTCGTCACGGTGTTCAGTGACTTCCTGGTGTTGGGCATGTAATTCAGCTAGTTCTTTCTTGAGTTGAGAGTTCTTGTCAATAGTTATTTTGATCTCTGCTTCACTCTCATCTCTTTCCCTAAGAAGTTGGTCACAGCTTTCCCTACTCTGTTTCAATTCCTCAAGCGCTATTTTGAGTTTCACCTCGGTGTTTTGTGAAGCCATTCTTCGGGTCATAATTCCACTCCGGGTAGTCATTTTGTATGATAAATATTGACTTCACCTGGAATTATTCAAAAAGAAGTGTACAAGAGATGTTTTAAACTTGGGTTTATGTTATGAGCCGGGAAACTAACAGAGTTAGTATCTACTTTGATATTTATTAAAAACGTGGATGGTTGTTTTTACTTTGATAGATAGCTACAAATCTACAATCAAGTCTCTTATATAAAATAAAATAATAGGGTTTTAGCATAAAATATACAGATTTACTGTTTTTTTTTTTAAATTTTTTACTTGAGGGTATTTTTATCCAATACTAAAAATAGTTTATTTAGTTAAGTTATACTAGATTTGTTTTAAATAACTATCAACATCGCCCACTGTTAATTGATTAAATGATTTTGATAAGTGTTAGAAGTACAATGTCTGCGGCAAAAGGTTGTTTTCATCAACTTTACTTCCACTATACGTCAAGTAAAGAGAGGCACAACTAGGCCGAATGTGATGAATTGTGACGAGTCTCACTTTCGTGAGGTTTGTGCAGTGTTAAATGTTGTGAAAACAGTATTACAGTAGGTAAATAGTTGATAATTATCACTATGTACGGTTTACTATACTCGTAATTTATAGGTAACCTCAACTTAATTGAATAAGTAAGTAATTTATGAGTCAAGATTCACAATCAAGCTAAATATAAATAATAATTGAAAACAGTACTCCCCTGGTTTTAGGTAATCCGTTTAACTCCTTTTAAATTTCGTTGTCAAAGCCGGCGGGCAGCTTTGTCAGATTGTATTATGTACCTAATTTGTATTTTAGGGTTTGTTTACACGTCACTTATTGTTTGTTATGTTTTGTTTTTATGATTTAAGCCTAATTACGGTTAATTTACACAAAATATTAATAAATTTTAATTAAATTTACAACAGCTGTTTTGGCTGCGTCTCTGTGGATGGATCGAAAAGTAATATAAGATAAGATAGACAGACAGACAGCGGAGCCTTAGTAATAGGGTCCCGTTTTATCCTTTGGGTACGGAACCCTAAAAATGATAATAAATGTATTATCAGATTAACGGCAGTATATATATTATTATTGTAATGTAGTAAATAAAAAGCTGTAAGCGGAATCATTAAAATTTATTATTATAAAAGTCAATCGAAAAAAAAAAATTATCCAGTCTCTTCATCTTGACTGATGGCTTCGCGTCATATAACGCTAGAATGAACTTTTCGTCAGCAGTATCGTTTTCCTCATGAATAGCGTTTTTGTCGTTGAAGATGCCGATAAGGTCCTGCCGATCTTCTCTTATATTGAATAACTAAACAGCTTGTATCTTGCCTTTTCCATAAATGAAAAAGTTGTATTGTATCACACACAATGTGATTCACAGCCAGTCATGGCGTGAAGGAAGAGAATTGCGTCTTCGCATCTTTGAATCAATCCTGAATCAGAAGGCTTAAACTGTTCAGTCTGCTTTTTAACTGTACCCTTGCTCTCTTTCAATGGGTAGATATTTTGTTATAAGCAAATTATATCCAAAATGCGATGCAAACAAAATGTCTCAGCACACTGTCAAGTGTCATGCATCAGCCATCACTTCAACTCTCATCAAGACAAACAAAGCGTTCCGTTGCCACGCTTAGATTTTATTTATTGAAAACTTTACAATAAATTAATAAAATTATTTATACAAAAATACGATCTAGAGCAAGGGTGATGGCATGATTAATAATTGCTGGTTTTAAAGTATTTTATCAATCTTATTGCAATTGAATTGAATTAAAAAATTGGAACGGAACTTATCGGAGGGACTTGCTGCTGATTGGTCCATAGAGACGCTACTGGAAGTAATGACTTTAAACTATCCTTAATCTTACAAAGAAATTCACTACATTTTGTTATTGAAGCGCCGGTAACAAATAGATAGATGTTTTCTGATTATCTCAGATAGCTATCTTCGGTCAACTGTAGATTGGATATTGAAACCGGCCATAAGTATTCTGTGGCTTAGTACAGGATTAGAAGACATCATTTTGTCCAAGTCAACGTCAAACTGACAGCAATAGTTGTAGGATGATGTTATTATTACGAGTAATAATACCATGTTAAATAGTTTGGGATTAAAATCACTAATTCTGTACAAGTGCACTAATGATGTACAAGTGAAGTCATGTTTATGACAAATGTTGCGAGTCTATTATTAATAAAAGTAATAAATATTGTGAACAAATAATTACAGTCCCTGCAAATATCTCTACAAAGGACAAATTAATGAATTCGATAAATTAAGTTCACTAAGTGTTAAAAGATGGCCATGATCATTTTCATTGCGAAATTAAATAAAATAGGTAGAAATTCTCGGTCGAGTTTATTCATTACTTTCCGCCGCAGGCGGGGGAGGTAGTAACCTACCCCACTCCACTCGCTTTATGGCTATAACCTCGACAAAATACCCCTAAAATTGCAGTGTTTTTATTACGTTCCCTTTTTATCTTTTTTGGTTTGTTCCTCGTTTTTTACGTTATTTTTTATTAGCGGAATTAGGTAGGTATGCAATAGTCAAATCAAAGTTGGTGTGATAATAATAAAGTTAACTTTTTTACATTTTGACTTCGTAGATTTTGATATATTTTCTTATAGATTTTTTAATAAGATTTAACAGTTATTTTCTTATGTTCAAATCTTGACATTAAAATTAAGGACTAATTCATCAATGATGATTATAGCGTAAGTTTAAGATATATGCACCCAAAAAGACGAGAAGCAATAGTATGAGTTCCGATAGACCTCCAACGTGCTTGAGGGCGAGAGCATAAAATTCGATGTAGCTGAGTGAGATAAAGTACAAAGTGCCGGTAGTCGTGTCGGCATCTCGCCGAACAACTGTAATGAATTACGGCTTATTGTACCGCTCACTTTTGTTTATTGATTATAAACTCTCTTCTTTATCGCGACCAAGCAAGTTTATCTTATTATAATAAAATTAACAAAGGTCGTAAAACTGCAGTCCCTCGTACATTTAATATCGTAATGCTAATCACCGCTTAAAACCGTAAGCGATGACACATTGAAATATCTGATGTGATTTTTCTGTATCATTAAATGAAAACATTGTTTAGATGCCAAATACTTTGCGAGAGCGATAAAACAAAGCGTCTGGCAAACAACCAAGTCGCACCGCGCGACACGAGTGGATGGGCGCGCGATTTGCGACACTAACACTGGTTACGGGCCTGTGCGCATCCCGTGATGCTGATGCCATGCCATGTCGCTCTTTCTTCTTCCCTCGCTTCATATCGCAGGAGTCGCGCGACGCGCTTCATCGTGCTTGGCGCAGATTTATCCGGATACATTTTAAATAGCGGCGGATCGCTATAACACACACTCCCTTTGAAAGCACGGAATGCGCTATGTATGACGTGCAATTCAATTTCATGCACAAAGCTTGCGTCGAAACTGTCTCTTTGACCAAATCCACTTATGTAATAGCGCTTTGTTGGCATGAGTTTCAATTGAACTTAACGACTGAACATAGTCACAAGTAGTTGATATTTGTAGACGGATGGCATAAAAAGTCGTGCCAAGAAATACACCGTATCTTTTAGAATTTTTGATATTTAAGGGGTGAAAGTAAATGATAGTGCTGTTTATGCCCCACAATATGGACATATGACAGACAGCTCGCGTGCAAGTTTGATCGTTGCAGGAACTAGATTGTTGGCACAGTGTGCGCACATGCCGCGGAATGTCGAGACCTGTCCACCTGGCTCGCGGCTCGTGGGCGTGCTCGTCACCGGCCACCCTTTGATGTCAGCCCGAAACGCGCTGATGATACAGGCAACTGATAAATAAACAAAAACGACACGAGTCGGAATGCAATTAACCTACATAATTAAGTGGTGCCGCTAATTGATTTCTCTACTCTCTAGTATTGACTTTCTTTTGTATATTACACGCTAGTACGAGTAGAAGACTCGACATTCTATTATGTTTTTAATTTGTACGATTATGTACCTGAAAGCTAGTATTTAATCAAAATGACACTACATATTAACCTTGCATCGTTATGTTGTTATTTTAACCACTAGCAGGCGATTGTTAACTCATCTCAATTAAACTGAGAAATCCAATACGTCATTGAAGACGAGATCAAAACCTTAACCTACAAAATGTGATATTTGTATATTGTGTGTTGAGAATAAATTTGTTAATTATAGCCGGGGTAGGTAGGTGAGCCTCGATTAGCGGAATAAATTGCGCTTGTGGTGAGCTCAATCCCCGGCGCGCTGTATACGACGACAACAAAGCGCGATCGCCCCCGTCCGCCGGCCTTAATGCTGACTTATTATTTATTCACATCTTTAACGAGAGTGTCAGTGCTGTACACCCTGCAACGCCTGCTCCTTGAAACTCGCTTATTTCGTCTCGTTCGTGACTCGACGACCGACTCTATAGGTATTTGCTTTTCCAATGCAATTTTATTCTAATTATTATTTTTGCCGTGCATGTTTTAAAGATATATATATAGGTAGGTAACTAATATGGTTTCCTTTAAAGCTTTCTCTAAAATACCGAATCATGTCCAACTCGATGCGTGTGCACATTAAATTTGATGTACATTCATACCTTATGAAGTTTAGTGAATAAAATGTACGTACATACAATAACTAAATTCTTCAAAAAACAATCCCACAAATTTTATAAATGCGAAAGTTTGTGAGGATTTTTGTTTCTGACCTAATCACGCGTTAACGGCTGATAGGATTTGGGTGAAATTTTGCAAACATATAGAATATGATCTGGATTAACACAAAGGATACTTTGTATACCGGTTTAATGTTCCTGTTGAATATTTTTCTGCATTGTTCTATAATTGAACGGTTTGCGTTATGTGTCATACCAAACACACTGTAGTTCACGCAAACGAAGTTGCGGGCACATCTAGTATAGAATAATTTAAATTTGATAAGTTTGCACAATAATACATGAATTAAATAGTACACTAAATAATTAACGTTTAAATTTATACTATTCATATCGTGATCGTTATGAATAGTATAAATTTAATCGATGATCGAGCGTGAATTAGAAGCGCAATATGTAAGCACGCTGTAAAATCATTCTGCGGCGCTTGCAAAAAGCCACATGATAACAATGTTACACTAGACAATTTTTATTCAAAAGATGAAAAGCGGTAGAGCACTTACAAACGGCTAGATAATGCCGTCAGATACTCGGCGCAGTCGTTGAAAATTTTATGTCGCCTCTCACTGCATCCTCGACTGCATCAAACCACCCTCTTCCCCCCCCCCCCCCCCGCATCCGTAATTCTGCACCCTCTGAGTGCTATTGCCATCGACTTATGTTATGCACATCTTCGTAGTACTTTTTGGCACTAATTTTATTATCTGTTGTTGCTTATGACAACATCGATATTATTGTAATATGAATATAAGTTTGGAGGTTTCTAAGAGAACTATTAAATGCTGAACATATTCCATCGAAACGGTCTGTGTGGCACACGTTGAGTGAGATTACTACGGCTTTGGGTCATTGACGCTCCTCCATTTTTCCGCCTACCCTCACTTTTTTACCACTAATACTAATTGCGGCTCACATCACACGTTGCCGCACTATTTACGCTACTATGACGAACTTATAAATCAAAGCTCTTTCAAATATTTATGGTGAATGGGTTACGGCATGAGTGTCCACTCAGTCCTGTAGTAAATACAATGAAAATGATCATGTATACATATATCGACGTCATCATTTCACCATGTATTTGTTTCGTAGGTACTTCATAAATATATGCCCAAAGATACGTTTCAATAAGTAACATTCAACAAATCAAATGTTTTATTTATTTATAGTATCGCGTATACTCACATTTTATCTTCTGTAAATTCATTAAAATAAATAATACATTTTCAAATATTGAGTATAGACGATCTAGAAATTACAACAACCACCACACCACAAAATGTGACTACAACATCCTCATTACAATTCAACCTATGTAGACACGAGTCAGAAGTACATTTGTATGTCTTTTGCGTTACAGCGAGGCCCCATCTTTGCCTCTTTGTTATGCATGTTTGTCTTCGGCCATTCTTAAATAACACTTTCAAATTTACTGACGCTTTCTCCTTTTGAACTTAACATTTAACTAACTTATGTAAATTAGGTTTTAAATAACAATAATTTCCGCAAAGGTATATTTAACATTAAAACTGCATTTAAAAAAGATTCCCTTACATAAAACAACACCGCAATGTTTTCACGTTGAACGCAAGCGATACAAAAACGCAATCCAACAATACGTTTACCACAAATTGAATGAGGCTCAAAATAAATCCTGCGGTCGTTGTCTGACTCCCAATATCTCCCTTTCGTATTTCACCCCTGTTCGGCAATTCAGCTGACAAAAATTGTCCAAACGTTCAATATTTGCACACTTTCTTTTTATCATTTTACTAGGGCCTTAATCTGGAAGGAAAACCCCCAACAATTGACGGATCATTATAGTGAGATAAAGAAAAACCTCTTGTGTTGTTTGAAAGAGATTTATTTGATTTGTTAGGTGAATTTATGGAAAAGACCACTTGTCGTCTCTTCCTCCATTTCTCATTTATTAGGCCCAGCTTTGTGTGTCAGGCAACCAGCACTTTAGTAGTGTATCATAAGTGTTAGTTAACCACTTGCCTCAACGCAGATCGGTGGTGAACAAATATTATAATCTTTACATAATTCCAATGTCGAGTAGGTAATGTAATTTACAAAGAATGACGCAACATTGTTTGTATAATAAATTATTATGCCTTAGAGCGTTCTTAACGGGCGGCTAAATCGATAAGTCGTTTTTATTGCATCATTAACAAGCAACGCGAGGGGCGAGCCGATTTTAATCTGCGTAATCAACGCCGGGAGCACCTACCCGTATCGCGCTCAACGAAACCTAATTGGTGCTAGAAATATTAAAAGTGCTACGACATCGTAACCTGGCTCAATGTTGACATAACAAATCTATAATAGCCCTGTAGACCATACCGCTAGAATTGCTGATTGACTAATCACATTACTGGTTAATTATTTTAGGTTCAGAATAGC
The DNA here is from genome assembly GCA_950371115.1 of Anania fuscalis. Taxonomy (NCBI): domain Eukaryota; kingdom Metazoa; phylum Arthropoda; class Insecta; order Lepidoptera; family Crambidae; genus Anania; species Anania fuscalis. The sequence continues at coordinate 9,894,763 of OX493335.1, read as the reverse complement.
TCAAACTAGTAGGCGACAATGGTTATGATGTACAAAACTATTCTATAAACGCAGAGCGCATAGGTACTAAAGATGGAGGAAAAATTGGACTACCAGAATATTTTCAATTTAAAATAATAGAGTTACAGAGCTGTCGTCAAAAATCATATTTTATTAGTTTGAAAAAATCCTCACTCATTTTTATTGCTTTTGCAAGTGGGAAAACGAGAGAAAAAAATAAACATTGCACTGACGGTCGCTAGCACATTTCCGGCTCACTGCCGTTCAGAACGTTTCATTTTTACAACATAACTTTTACCCTTGACTCCTTTGGGTTTTTAGTTTGTGATTTAAATTTCAAAGCAATTATAAAGTATTTGTAGTTAGCTCTGCTTGTCCTCTAAACCCTATCATAGAGAAGAAAGTTACAAAGTTCAGTTTCTATTTGAACAATACTCAGTAAATCACTTAATAAATATCTTTTTTTTTTTACTATAAAGTAAGTAATGCATATTTCTCGTCATTATAATTTTGTTGTACCAAATTTAACAGTGCATACTTACTTAGTACTATAATGTAGTTCTAAATATACATGAAACAAATCTGTAATCAGTTTACTGCGATGAAATTAATTCATTATAATGATCCAGATTTCCCATAAAATGACGGCGAAATACAGTAGCGGAATACTAATTGCATTCGGTTCATACCCAATATTCAGTTCGCGTGGGCCTCCTTATTACAACTAATTGGCTGTTAACATAACATTAACACGATTAACATCAGATTGGTTAAATTACAAAATATGGTTAAATTTTGTTTAAAATCATTTAGCTTTCATCCTCAGTCTGATTAATTTAATCTGAAAACTTGTAATATTCTAGTAAATACTTCCTGTTTAGTAGTATTTTGTATTATAAGTACTTTCGCAATAAAATTTACATCACTTTTTCACGCCCTCACACTAAAGATGCCGCCAGAGAGTTCTCATAGCAAAATATCGAGTCTTGTAAACGTCGAGCCCGAGCTCTCTTTGATGCGGGACTTTTTTGTCATTGTTTGTACAAAGAGATTTATGTCGTTTAATTTCCCCTCGGTATTATACGTTAATATTTTACGTGAGATCTCAATTTTACTCTGCAAAATAATCAGCTCCTCTCTGGAGAGACGTACAAAAATTCTCAAAGACGTGTAAAGTCTGATACCGAAGACAAGCCGAGATTTATCTTGCTATCTCTACCGCTTCACTGTTTCTCTCTTAAATAAGGGGCCGTCTTTTATCCGATCTTTTCCTTTCCAACAAAAAACGATTCCAAATTAATATTTCTGTAGCGGGCGTTTTTATTACCATTCTTTTGTAATTCTATTGTTTAGTTATTGCTCGTATGATTTATTTAATTTCGGTTTGTTATTCTGGATATTACTTCTTTGTTTTATAAATGTTTGGCTCGTGGGCGTGGGGTGATGTAAACATGTAGGTAGATAGATCATGTTTTGCTTTTAATGAGGGCTGACATCAATTTGGAAAAAGCATTAGCGCGTTCGAATGTTAAATTTATAAGACCAGATTTGTTTTTGTAATTAATTTAGTAGGCGCAACAAAGAGCCAATATTTGCGAAAACGTAACTGAGACTGAACGCGGTCTGTTTACTGCTTGCCCAGCCTGTAATGGTTACCGTACAACGGCTGCATTTATCGCAGTCGTAAAGCAATAAGTTATAAAACGAATATAAATAAATCGTTTTATGGCGCTTTTACTGCTTTTCACAAATGTGTTATTGCTACAAACGGACGCTACCAATAGTATACACACTTATTAATTGAAACACATTATAAGTAACGGCCAACTTATACTTTTTAAAGAGATGTTGACCTTTCCTTAACAATCACACAGCCTTCCAATTCCCACCGATTGCTTTGGTGCAAATCAGTACCTATAGCACATAATATAATTATGTATATAGACATTTTAACTTGCCTAAATTGAATGCCATTCTAAAAGGAGCTTTGAAATATTTAGAACATGTCTGATTATATTTCACAATCATTAGTGTTTTATTGTTGGCTGTTAATTATGTCTTAATAACTGTGGGCGCTGCGGGCGCTCTCTATGCAGCTGTTTGAAAATTAAAACGCTCTGATATTTTACATAATATTAATTACCTACCAGTTGTTTGGAACAGCCACCGTATATTGCTGTTATAAATTGCTCGCTTTACGAATTAAATAAATATTTCATAGTTTAGTTAAATGACTAATTATTTGATGTAAACAAGTATTTTAACTTACTAGTAAATCAATTACAATATTACAAGGATACTTTTAAAAATTTTAATTAGGAAATATTTAATATATGGTAATAATCATTTATTGTTCAATGCTATTATCGACGTGATACGGTGATAGTAAGCTCAAGTTCAGAAATAATTTAATTTGGCCTAGTGAGCATGTGATATTTCTTTAACGTAACAGTTGAAAACAATATAATTGAATACCTAATAGAAATAGAAAAATATTTATTTGACATACACATCATACATAGAATACAAAAGAAAAACATAGGTAATTAAGATGTAGAAAAAAAATGTGTCAAAAAGGCCCCCGCTCAGCACTTGTCGTGACAGCCAGGGACATATCACGACGCTGATTTTCAGCAGGGACCCTGACGTTAGGGGTACAAAAGCACGGCACTAGAGACAGGAAAAGAAGAAAAAAACGAACTGCTTAACAAGCAAACAATAATATTGACAGTAGAAGAATAATAATATTAATAATAGTAACAAGCAGAAAAAAAGACACAATATACATATATAAATAGATGACACAAATATAATTTTCATTTTTTGTCAGTCTTAGTACTGTTCCTTACAAACATTGCTCGGCTCGACATGTATTAGCTTTCAAAATCCGTTGCATCAAGAAATACTCAACAAGGCGTTTCGTTCGTTCGTTGGGCGGGCGGCGCGTGCGCGAGAGGGGGGCGGGCCGCAGCGGGCGACGACCGGCTGCGCGGCGCGCCGCACTCTCGCTTCGGCCGCTAGCCGGTCACCGCGTTATTTGACTGTGTCACGTTCTTTGTCTATACGATCGTCCCGCGATCTTTCGTTATTTTTGTTTTGTGCGAACATAGTGTCGAACCCATTGGAGTTGGATTACAGTGCACTAGGATTGCAGTGTTTGACTGGATATATTATTTATAAACAACTAAAACATTCGTAATTGGTATTCACCAAACAAAAGTGTTTTACTTTCTCGTTAACGATACAGAATTGCGAATATTGACTTTGTTGAATGTTCATGTGGGACTGTCGCTGCCACTACGCTCGTGAAATACTTATCATACAAGGAAAAAGTTAGTTACCATAGTGAGGATCAAAGATTCTCCTAAAAGCAATGTTGAAGGTAGCAACAAGAAAGAAAGCAAGAAAAAAAGTTCAAAGCATAAAACGGACAGTACTGCCACGGTGAAAAACAAAAATGATAAGACTCCCAACGTTTCCAAAGGAGATAAGGAGATACAGAAGCGATTACCATCGAAAGATCAGCCAGAAAAACAGGTACAAACAAACATACATACTAATTAATTAGTAGATAGATATTGTTTATACAATCAAACAATCTATTGCGGCCCCAACAAAACAAAATACACTCTGATTGCGTGGGATTTGTTGACGCACACCGCCCCATTTACATTTCGTCACAAATTCAAAAATGTTCCCATTCGCATTTTGTCCCATTCGCAAAATGGTCACACTTAAATAAACATGGTAGGCTTGAAAATAAATACATATAAGTAGCATTAAGTAGTGTAGTGTGTGTGTGTAGTAAGAAGTGATGATGATATTTTTGCCAACTGTAATTTTTAAAATGTTTTTTTTTTTATTAATTGTTGCAGAGCTACTAAATTACGATTCAGTTTTATTAGAAGCTTATTGTATTTTATTATCAAAATTAATTTTACCTAGAAGAAGAAACTAGATTTTACCCATAATTTTACTTTCTTCACACACATAAATAATTATCTTCATTTTAAAAAACTCTACATCTATATTTTTCATTATTTATTGTAATAAGAGACTTTTCGATCTGCAATATAATATAATATTATGGTATAGTTCATGCTAATTGCTATGAATAATGTATGACTAGGTACCAAATTTAGGCAAGTAAGCAATTGACTAAAAAAACGCAGATTTCATATTAAAATATAATAATTTAATATAATGATTTTGGATAACAGAAGTGGTTGATCTATATTTTACCTTGAAGATCGTAAATCAATCTAATTTACACGTACTTACATTGAAAAAGTAATGGAATCGTTATAGCGCTCGGTCACGATACATATCCGAAACGCAACACGCGTCGCTTTTACTGTTATTACACTACAATTCTGTTCCAATGTTTATGAAGGCAATACGAACGGCGTAATAGTTTCTATTCTAACACCCGGTTATTAACTTTTTTATTACTCGTCATATCTAGGTTAAAAAACACTTTGATACTGAGGCTAACTAGAGGTTTTAGCTTAATTACAGAAAATTACACAAAAGATCTCCCATGATTTATCTGCTGTACTCGTAAATACATTATTTGTACTGTGCTAGTCAAAACACCCTTTTACTACTTGTTAATGTGACAATATTATAAAAAGTAAAACAGGCTCCAATTTACTAACCAATATGTAATCAAAGTCAGAAAGAAAAAACGAACTGGAAAAACATTGTTGCTATCTATTGCTCGATAAATAATGAAGTTTCGTTGCAGATAAATTATCAAATTTTAATTTCATTGCTTTAGTAGTTAATTAATTTAGACAAAATAAGCCATATTTTTAGCCGATGTTCGTGGCGGTGCATAAATGATATTTATGCAAATTTTATGTAAGCTACGAAGTTATCCGTTAATTCTATTAAATATATATGAAGTTATAATAACCTGACAACTGATTACGCTAGGATTATAATAGGTGCCACAAGTAATTTTGTTATTGAAATGTGTGCGGAGCCCTAACTTACACGACACTTTAATCATAATTACGTGAATAAAAAACATCAACGCGTTAGATTTTTAAATATTTCTCTTGTAAACCTTTTTTGTGAATTTCTTTTAAGAAATCTTTGCTAAACATGTTATATAGTAGAGCATTATTGCGCTGTAGATTTATAATTTGTTAATTGTTACATATTTTTTATCTTCTCATTATTTACCACTGAAGACTGTTCACTATGCGCAGCTTGTCACACACACGAATAAAATTCTATATGCATGCAACACTAAATTCGGGTCATGGACTTACACGTGGTCCAATCCAAAAGTGGTCGTGGTCCAGTGCGAAAGTGTTTTTATTTGTTTTAATTTTAAGCACAACGTTACATGAAGTTATCAACATTTCATTCATGAGATTGAATTTGAGATATTATCGATCATAATCAATTTTGCTATCATCGTAATGATTGTAAATAATGAAATGTTTGTTTTAATAATAGGATATAACAACGAATAATACAGAATAGTAAAAACATTAATATTATTATTATTTATTACTTTTAGTGAGATGCCTAACTGACCGGGCGACTGAATGCTAAGACGGAATTCTAGTAATAAATTACTGAAGCGCCATAAATAGTTCATTACTTAAGGCGAAGCTGATGTGGTAATATGGAAACACACGACTTTACGCATTATTGTGACTTACTCAATCCTCAAAGTATTTTATTTTCGAAGTATTGTCCATCGTTCGTTTGCGGTTTCATTAATATTTATTGTCTTGGACGTGCACAGAATTGAAAAATAGTGCCACAAGCAATCTGTTAGTACTTACGTACTTAACTTATTATTACATTACGTATTTAACTTAAAGTAATCACAATTATTTAAATACTATTTCACAACTTAATTAATAAACAAACCTGCCTTGTTACCAAGTCACCGCGGGCTATGATTAGGACGTCGCGTTTGAACTTTACTTCTGGACGAAAGTCTCCTTGAGATTTAAGACCGATCCTATTAAAAGTTTGTGGGAGTATTAGAATTTCGAATGAGGGGCGAAAAGCTATCACGCCATTTTTTCCGTATTTCCCCGTTTCGCTACAGGGAGGACGGGGAGGTGGGCCCCTTGAGATTATGCTTTGCTATCTGTTTTGAATTCGTAATTTCAACATAATTAATTTAGAAATTTCAAACTTAATTTATTAAAAAATATATTCTCCCTAAATACTCAGTTATAAGAAATTCTCAATAGCGTTTACGGCCGAAACCCCAACTAATTTTATTATAGACCGTAAAGTGCTTTATCTACTCTCATAAACATTTGCCACCAGCTAATAATTTCCTAAACCAAAACACTACTAGTTAAAAGAATGTTGTTTTGAAATAAACGTTTTGTGTAGGTAGTGTTAATATTTTTAGTTTTATTTTGACATCGTTGACTAATGCGGTCGTTTATTTTTATAGCTAGCTTATTTAGAGACACGCGTTTCTGGTCGGAGGTGGGCTCAAACGCACTATTATTACTTGCCGACACGACATCAGTCATCGCGCTAATGTCTCACTGATTATTATCCATTTTATGTAACGTTGTTTTGACTTGCTGCCAACATACATTGGCAATGATTGACGGCCGCTATTTTCTATGTGGTGACGGTAGCTGATAGTTCCCTTCAAGTCCTTAGGCGATGATATGTCAAAATAATGTATTTATTGAATGGTCGAGCTTACATGCTATTTAATGTAGTCTTGTCAGGTAATGTCTGTTATCGAACAAAAAAAAATGATTTTGTGGCCGCGGCACCTTTGAATGTCCTTTATGCATCGTAGACCGGACGCAGAGCCGCCGCTCGGACGGCACGCGCGGTCCATACTTGATTTATCACTCCATTGTTGCGGAGCGACGACCCACCCCCACCGGATAAGGCTAAACATTCAATTGCCGGAACGCTCCCGAAACGATTTGTTCCTTCAATACGATCGACTGACTATTTCTTCCGGCCACTTCGGTATTTAGCGGCATCTGTGAGGTTACCAAGTCCTATCGGATGACCGGATCTGTTATTGAATAACTACCTTAAATTATTTTTTTGTCAATAAAATTAGATACCGAACTTAGCCTTAACGGGTTAGAAGTACCGCCCATATCACATTGTATTTAGTACCTAACGGTGTCTGCTTTCTAAAGGTTGGTCGGAATTTTACTAGGCTACATAGCCTAGTAAAATAGTTAAGTCAAGTAACCTATTAACTTTACTTCTTGGTGATTGTATGCTAGATAAAAATGGAAATTGATTTAAAAAAGACACGGCAAAAAGTTATCACTTTTGAACCCCTAGTAACTTGAACCAATATATCCTTAACAAAATATGTGAAAGCACGTTGGCCTTAATCCGGTTAGGATTGGAGACTGTTCGTCGTAAACGGTGCGGTTTCCCGGCTAGTTTTATTGAGCCATTCTCTCACTCGCTCGTAAATATTTCCAAGTAATTACTTTCCATTCCCTCTCAAACACTTGACAGCCTATTGTAGCTAAATAAATAAAATGTTTGGGGCTCGTTTTTACACTTTTTTTCTCTTAAGAATCTCGCCAAGAAATATTACTACCGAGTCTGATTCTATGGTAAGTAGCTAAATTACCTTGTGTTATAGAAATCAGAAACAACGACGGTATCACAACCAACACCCAGACCCGAGACAATATAGAAAAGTTCGTTTTATACACTGACCCGACCGGGGATCGAACCCGGAACCTCAGAGATGGCGACGTTATAAAATAAACAGTCCGGCGTGTTCGCCTCTCGGCTACGTAGGTCTTCAAATCTTGACAAAGTGGCTCGTTCATCCAATATTTATTATTTTCGTGTGACCGTTATACTATGCCCATTGCTTTCTTTCAGCTGGATGTTAATTTGAATTATAATAGGCCAGTAAAGGCATTTCGAATTTTAATACTTCTTTAATCGCATTGTTATGTTTACGTCTGTGTACATTTGCAGGCCATCATTAAGCATTCAACTTCTGTCTAGGTAGTATATTATATTATCTACGAACGAACCTTACTCACGATTTTATAGACCTAACTTATTAGTAAAGCCTCCACATCTTATCAAAATTTTAAGTTCTATGTGAATCATTCCATAGTTTCGGTTATAATAATCATGGGCAATGGTTTATTAATTGTCAAACGCAATTTCGTCTTTCATCAGTTAAATACTAAAACTCGTGGGTTGTTAATAGGTTTGAACAATAGACACAGATTTAGAATGCTAATAAAAACCTACACAATACGGGCCGGTGCTGAACTTACTGTACAAGTATACATGATGCATCTAATATGCACGTGCAAATTTGATTTGTGTTCTTCATAATATAAACCTTTTGCAGGAAATAGGAAAACATTGCACCGACCCTAGAAAACCTGGGACCAGGATAGGCGCATGATGTTGAAAAAGTTTGAAAGAACTTTATACACCTATCATTACAGATTTTTTTCTCTTTGTTTCAGGCGACCCCAGAGAGTAGTAGAAATGCCTCACCGAGATACCATGACGCATCTATGGACGATGTAAGTTATTCATGTTTTATTGAATATTGTTTGAAGAGTTTTATTAAGTATAAATTAAAAATCACAGCTATGATTTACGGCAGAATTTCCAAAATTTCTAGACACCTTGTTCATTGTGTTTCAGGCGTCAGATGCAGGTTCTTTGTTCCGGGTGGCGGGCGCGGGCGGTGGTGGCGGTGGCAAAAATGAAATGGTGGCGCGGGGCGGCAGCGGCGGCGCATTAGCACTGTCGCGGGCCCCGGTCGGTGGCAGCGCCAGCCCCGCGCCCGCGCCGCTGCCACAACCCGCGCCCTCTCCCGCGCCCGCAGCGCTGCCGCCGCCCGCACTTCCACCGCCAACATTTCGGGCCGATACGCCACACAGATCCAACGGCGCACACATACCCACAATCGATGGTCACGCCGCAACGCAAATACCGGCTCGGCCGGTCGGCGCCGCCGGACCCGATACGCCTGAGCGTCCCGCGAGCAATAACAACAAATTGCAACCGGGAGCCCGCGCCGCAGCTGACAGCCCGACGCCCGCGCCGCCTGCGCCGCCAGCGCCGTCTCCTCTCTTCCCCTCGCACACTGCGTATCAATCTCATGCCGCAGCAGCGATGCCTGACTACCGCCATACGAACCATGAGACGCGGACCGAACCGCCGGAGCAGCCGCCAGCGCCGCTGGACCTCCATGCACACCACGCATCTCGGCCGCCTCCCGTTGCTCCGGCTACGACGCAAGCTTCGCATCCTAGTCTCCAGAGTCGAGTGCCCCATTCGCAGCCTCATGCAATGATAATCGGACATGATGTCCGGAACACGTCAACTGTAGCCCCGACTCATTCCACCGTTCCTACCTCCTATCCCAACCGTGTCAATGGAGTTACTCAAAATGTTCCTCCGCATTCGACGCCACTCTCCAACACCAACTGTCTTCCGATTCAAACACTGCCCGGACGAGCTGTTTCTCCGGCTGCACCTACCTCCCGCCCCTATCCTACTCCGTCGATCGCATCTAGTCATATAAACACGAGTATGAGTTCCAATATTCCCGGTCACCCGATGCCCTATCAGAACCAGCCGAGCTTACAGAAACATTCCGTTCAATCGGCGTACATAAATCGACCTCCGCATCTCGCACCGTTCAGTGTTGCAAATCACCTAACGTCAAGTCATATTCATTCTTCTACGTCGAGTCAACCGACTGCTACACAAATGAGCCATTCTCTTAACAGCCATTCCATTATGAACCATGCGAGTCATCTTCCAATGAGTAATAATTCCAGTCCATTAATGGCGACATCGACGCCAAACCACATCGGTCCGCCTCTATCTTTGTCATCTACCACTAGTACAATTTCAAGTTACACGACGAGTCTTAAACACCCAGGCCTGAGTATGCCACCTCACCAGGTTCCACTGGCACCTCCTGCGTCCATACACACACCAATTAATCATGTGGATGCAGCGCCTACTGTCAGTGTAGCACCTGCGATAATTCCCCCTGTGTCTAGTAGTAGTAGTCATACGATAGCTCCTCCTGTAGTCGACTCTAGGCAAGCTGTTGTATCATCGAGTGAACTGCCGTTTCGGACTGAGAGTCCTGCGATTAGCTCGTCGCTTGCCTCGAATGGATTCCCGCCTCCCGTCGTCTACTCTGGAACCACTTACCCGCCTCTCTACGCACCTTATGCAACCACACTTCAACACAGCCCGTACCTCCCACCTGCAGCAGCATCCCCAAGGAACTCTACAGATACGGTGAGATATCAATAAATATGTATTATTTTCCTTTTTTTTTAATAGATCCCTCTATCTTATCTGTAGTTATAGTATGTACTAAAACATTTTACGTCCAATTCCAAATTTTCGTATGTATTGCAATATGCAATGCATCCAAATTAATCCATAATTTTACCCTAATTTTTGTCCTAATTTGGTGTGACATCGTTGGGCTTTTCCTTAATTACAGCGAACAAGTCTATCGGCATCGCCACTCGTGGCGCCGAAGACGCCGAAGGGCGTCAGGCCGCACACGCCGGGCTCGTCGGGTGGCGCGGGCTCCGCCCCAGCGCACGCGCCGCTCTCGTACTCGCCGCGCGGACACAGCCCTAATAGGGAGCGAGAAAGTTTCAGGTACGAACGAGAATGGGTTTCGTATGGTTAAGGGCTCTACTCACTAAGTAATAGTGCCAGATATAAAACCTGACGATGGGCAATTAATAGTATAGTCGATACAACTTGTATTGTAAATTTTAATAAGTCTTTCTCATCAGCAGCTTGTAATGATTTGTGTTTGTCAACTAATCATATACCTAAATAATTTCCTAATTAATATGACACCCCGATATTTCTGTTTAAGCCAGACGTGCAATCGGATTGCGAGAAACATTAATAAATATACGTGGAAAATTTGCCTCTTCTTATTTTGTTTAAATTAGTCAAAAAATAAATAAGTTCAAACCATTTCGTTGACAACGTTCATTTGTAATAATTAAATGACGTGATAGTAAAACCTTTGGTGGCATCGTTCCAGCAGCAACATCAGCAGCTTGTCGCGCAGCACGCCGGCGTCGGCGGCGAGCGCGCCGGTGTCCGCACAGTCGCTCGCGCCCTCGCTAGTCGCGCCGCTCGCCGCGCCGCTCGCGGTCAGTCTCTTACTCTATTACCTAGCCGGTGCCATGGCGCTGCGTTATAACAACTGCGCTAAACGGTGCGTTGCATCGCTGTGTTTTGAAAGCATAATATTATTACTAATATTGTGAAAGTTGTGATGTTTGATACTTTAGCACGCTTAACAGCAGAATAGTAATAAAGTTAAATTTTACACACATAAAGATCAGATTCATATAGTTTCAGACATGGATTATTTTTAACCCAATTTCTTTTAATTTTGAAGTCTATGCAGAAGAAATCGCGGGCAGAAGCTAGTATTAAATATGTTTCTAGCGCGTAATATTTCTTTGTATTTTTTTATTAAGTTAGAGTTACCAGATTGATTTCTTGATAACAGAAGAGATTATATGTCGCCATATAATTTAATTCCAATTACTATTCTGATTTAAGCTAAGTGTCTTTTTACAGCAAAACGAATTGAAACTAAAATACTAACCGTTGCTTACAGGCTCCACTCTCGTCGGGGTTGAGCGCGCCTCTTAGTAGTTCCCTAGTGCCGCCCCTGGGCGCCCCACTCGCGGCGCCCACGCCGACCCCGGCCGCCCCCACGCCCACACACCTCACGCATTCCCTCGCGCCCGTGCCTACCGTGCCCAGCATCAGCTCTAGTGCCAAACCGCCCGCCCACTGGGGGGTAACGTGAGTATACAATCGGCTACAGCAACTGTTTAAAAATTAATAATTATTGGCTTAACTGGCAAACTGATGCCTTTTTACACCTACAAATATCAAGCACACAAATGTAAACACCATAATTGTACGTAAATGTAAAATAAATATGAAAAAAAACACGAAAACTTTGTTCTTAAAGCTGAAATGCCGTTTCAGAAACAAGACTTACTGATGAATTATGAAAAATGAAAACCTGAAAGTGGAGTGTGAAATGGAACATAAAATAAACAACCCTCCGTGATTGCAAAGTTATTGCGTAACGTAACGCTTATATAGTATGTAATTAATTTAAAAGAATTTGTATGTGATGGGCATGTTTCTTCCAGCAGGCCTACGGGGCCAGAACGGCCGAGCGGGTTCGCGCCTGCGCCGCCACTATTCGGCGCGCCGCTTGCGCCGCCCAACCCCAACCCTTTCTCAGCAGAGTCGCTCTTCCAATCCAGTAAGTTTAAAAAAATATCAGTATAACATTACTTAACGAATCGTTGTTTTATCAATAACAATGAAAGTCGGTTATTGTTAACCATAACCTCCTTTTCCTTTTATCTTGTAAACCTGTACATGTCGCTTCCAAAACTCGACGAAGATTATTTTAGTTGAAAATTGTGACAGGAATGTGCATACTTATTAATGGACTTCAACAATTCCAGCGGTTTCCGTTTTTGGCAAGCCTCGTCTTATTCGATACTATCGAGTCTAAGAGCATCTTAGAGCATTCAACCAACAGGAGACGACAAGCTCGCTAATTTCTATGCGAAAAAGTCTGTCATTTCTTGCGGGGGGCAGGGTGTAACGCACACATAGTAAATGAACACTAACGCATTTTGAATGTCATTGCTACGCTCGCACACAACAAAAAATATCTAACACTAGCTTAAACTAGACGCACACAAATATATTCACACACAAGGACAACTTATCCATGCACGAGTGTGACGTCAGTTTTAAATAAACGAAGATAGTGCTTAACACTATCGATAAATTTTATCGATGAGTTCTGCCAGTATTATGATAAGGTTTTATTCAATTCAGACTATTTATTATGTGTAAGATAGAAACATGACTTTTGGCTTTCATTAACATCTACAGGGTTATTTATTAATATACGTCAGTATGGTTAAGTCTAAGGCCCGAGTCTAAAATCCGTTCAAAACACGACCCTATTGTTTAAGCGATGGATTAAAACCGTACTTACCCGGACCGGTTTCCGAATGGTTATAGTCCGAGCCATAAAATACGCTTAAATAATAAATAATCTGTTACAAAACACACGTTTCTCTAGAGTTTAAGGCTCGGTCTATACGCTGCCGGAATCCGTTAGCATCCGCAAGAATCCGTTCAAAAAACGACCTTATTGCTTAAGCGATGGATTGAATCCGCGTTAACCCGGTCCGGTTTCTGACTGGGTATAGACCGAGCCTTATCATTAATAAGATATTTAAGGTGCCTCGAAGATTTTGTCGTCACCCTTTGTAATGTTATATTTTCGCAAAAATAATGAAAATTAATATTTACTGATATCTTAATATGGACACATTATAATAATGCCTATTGTAATATAAATAAGATCCGTAATCTTACAGTAAAGCAACCAAATTAAATAAAATTTATAACAGCATACTGTTTTTTATTGTATTTGTAAATAAATAACAACAAAAACGCTTGTAACCTGTCTTAATATTATTTTTGTGTTAATTCATATAATCATATAAAGTATAAATTCATATAAACAATAAAATTGAATCCACCCGTTTATTTTCCCAACGGGTGGGTTCATTGTGAATGTTACCGAATATATTCCCATTTTGGAAATACGTCCAAGTGGAATCCTAAATCTAGGTGACCTAAAGGTCAAGTGGTTAAATCGATATCGATATTTTGTTTTTGTGCTATCCCATCACCAACTTTGCTGCTGGGTGGCCAGCGTAGGTATCAGTAAAAATCTCAAATTTTCACAATAAAGTGAAGTTCGCAAATATATTATATTATTGAACTAGACCGATTATATGCAAATATTTATAGTATTGATACTTTTAAAACTAGGTAATTTTTAAGTCCAATAAAATGCGCAAAACTTAAACAAGAATCATAATTTGTTAACTGTGATATATAATATTAATTCAATAAGAATCTATTGTAATTAATATTATTAAAAATATTAAACGTGAAATACCAGTGTGATTTCAATGTTGGGTACTTCAGTATAAAAAATTACGCTTAATAGGATTGTTTTCCTTTTACTGGTATCACTTTTTGATTGACGAATTTTATAAGGTTTTTGCAATTTTAAGGCATTATTTGCTAATATCGACACTCAATAATACTTATAGATGAAAATTTACGCTGTCCCTTAGCACATAAAATGTTTCTGATCTTTTTTAACACGAGCACACGGCGTAATTTGGCATTTTTAGCTGCTGTCCACTTCCACGCTCACCGTGATTTGCCAATGATGGCGGAACGCGCTGCAAATAGTTTTATATAACCTCTGTGATCGACGGTCATAGACTTGTGGCAGAGGGGAATGCCTGTCAATGGCGTCTCCTGTTGGTTGAATGCTCTAAGAAGAGCATACACAATAGGCTATACCATTACTATGTACCTTAGATGTAATACATCTGTCAGAATCTGGTAATGGGAATGGCCTATGCCCAGCAGGAAACTGACGTCGCCGCGTCGGTTGATTATGATGATACTGATCCTGATAGTATCCTGAATTACTGACGGTCGTCTTTCGCTTTCAACTGAGATTTTTCTTCGCTGATTTTGTTTTCGTCCTAACCTCTAGAAATACGCGTCCAGCTTGATAAGCCTTATAGCTACCGCCAGCTCGCCGGTTTGTTTCAAAAACTTCAAACTTGCATTCAATGCGGTTTTGTCTCACACGCTTATCGCTAAATCGAATAAGAAGACCAACTTTCGACTACCGGCAAGCGTGGCGTAGAATATTCACCCACAAGGTGGACAAAAGACCTGGTAAAGGTTGAAGTGAGATGCTGGATACAAGTCGCTTCCAACAATCTAGGATTCATCGGGAGAGGTCTAATTGGTAGCGAATGTCCTATGGCTGAAGTGATGATGACTGTCTTTAAACTAAGAATTCCCTATACTCAAAATCACTAACTCCGTTCCAGGCCCCGGCGCCGACCTGCTACGGCGCGAGCTCGACAACCGGTTCCTGGCGGCGGCGGGCGCGGCGGGCGGCGGCGTGCGCACCGAGCTGCACCACCACCAGCACCAGCACACGCACGTGCACCAGCACCCGCCGCACGCGCAGCACGCGCCGCACGCTCCCCACGCGCCGCACGCGCCGCACGCGCCACACGCGCCGCACGCGCCACACGCCCCGCCGCCGCCGCATCCGCATCACCAACTGCTCGTTCCGCACGCTCCTCTCGTAACTAGTTTTTCTATATCGATAACAGTTCTGTGTGTCGCCTTCTATTGACTTCAGTATATTGAAAATGCTAGCGTCTCGTCACCGTCCGGCTCCGAAATTTTATGTGCCCAAGGTATAAAAACGGTTTTGCACTTTGCCCGATCTGAATTCAAAAAACATCGGTCCGAAGTAGCCGTAGTGCTAGTTCTGGAAACGATATTAGAGCGATCATATGAACTACGTCTACTTGAGACCGACATTTCTTAAATTCGGATTGGTAATGGAATGGATTGAATGCAGTGGGAAACCGCTCTAATGGCGACTCTACACTACAAGCCTACAAAGCCGCTGCACTAACAAAGTCGCCCATACCAAAAAGAGACGAGAATAAATGTAAGTGATCAAGTGAGTGCTAATCCTGTAATCGCGAGAAGCCTCTGCTAACCTTCTAGCTGTGAGTCTGGAATGGAGTGTAATATAACATATTTTGTATGTAATGAACGTATAACTCACGGACTAAGGCCTGAACACACTAAGAGCATCTTTAAATATCAACGATATTTAAGCAAGTCAACATAAGACATCCATTCATTGTCTGCGCGCAACCAGTGTAAGGCCATTGCCTTGCTACGTGAGTAACTAATACGGCTTCGCGACACGTTACAAAAATATCAAAGAGTAAAGTAACTATTCTTACGCGTAGCCTACGTTGTAGGTGTAACTGACGTTATAAAATAAATGAGTATCGTAATTATTCACATAACATCACGTAGGTTGCAATTGGTCGCTTTCCAGTATAAGTAGCTTACCTAGGACTTCGTACGGTAACTACGAATAACACTTATACACCAACCGTTTTGACACATAGATACTTTATTTTATAATGATTATAATAATTAATTTAAGAGCTATGCTCTTGTTGCCAAGGCTTTTTCTTTGACACTCTCACTGAATCCATGTTTTGCCTTTTTTTTCTTCCTTCTCCCTTCTAGCTTCCCTCAATGATTAAAAAGGCAATTGCAATGTGTCGCATTAATTAGGTACATATCTTTCCTCTCATATTTGCAAATAACTTTTTACTTTATGTACTTTAAAACCTCATCAGTCTTTCCTTCTGTAAGGATATTCTAAACAAATAACCTTGTCTCGCACTTGCATACAAGTACATCCAAGTAGTCAGTGCTGGTAAACTCTTATGGATTTCATATATCATGCTGTGTCTCTTGACCTTTAGTTTAGTGCGGGCAAGCTAATACGCAAACTGTGAAATTTGTAACATGTCAAAAACTACAATAACAGACGTAGGCTTCTTTCCTTGACCCACTTCTCTGTTCTAATATGAGTTTGACACTTTTAAAAGTTTGTCACACAATAGCCTAGTTATGTAAATTAAAACTTTAATAATACTACCTTCGAATCACGTGTCTAATCAGACAGTAAACAAATCTGGAAAAATATTTAAAATGTTTCTTAGACAAGAACGCAATTCGTGTCGTGATACGCTTGAATGAAGTCCAGCTCGGATAGTGTATGCCTCTTCGTACTGTTTGATCTGCAGAGGCAATAACAAACCTTGCACTTTTACTTTCAGTTCAAAGACATGGGTAAAATGCCATCACTGTACCGGACGGGACTCGGGCTCGGCTACCCGTACTCGTCCAGCCTGCTGCACCCCGCCGCGCCCTACGTGCCGCCCGCGCCGCTCTCCACCTACGCGCCCAAGGTACCACACCACCCACATACACTATACTACGGGTACATATATCTGCCACGACTGGAATAAGAAATTGTTCAAGCTTCGCAACATCTTCATCGCCTCTCTTTCTCTGTCCTGTTACAGTCTTTAGAGCTTTATACTTAACACTACACATGGTCTAGACTAAACACACAAATATGTATATTTAGGAAGCTGTATAACCAACTGAACAACGTCATATTATAAGAGAGTAGTTAAAAATATTTCGTAAGCAGGATAAAATTATATTTCGAGTTAATAGTGTTTACACACGGCGCAAAGATGGCAATATTGATAATAGATGCAATAGCCTCATGCCTAAACAAGCATATCTTTGAAAGAAATACATGTGTGTGTAATTTACATAATCTTCATACCCGGAATAAAGTTAAACTTGCCGTTCCCCGACTGTACATTGAGAAAAGAGAATGACTGAGGAGAATATTTCTAGAAATGATCAAGGAGAAAGTACCGGTCGACATGTGAAGGGATTGGCGAAAGCGATAATAGATTGACGATAACTTTACCAACCTACATAATCAGCGCGTGTATAAAGCTACAGCCAAACCAACGCGGGGGCGTGGGCGTGGGCGTGCGCGGTGGCGTGGGCGTGCAGGCCAGTTCACACTAAACACGCGGACACTAGGCGTTCAGGAGGCCTAGCACGAAAATGTATCTTTCGCTCGGATGTATAAACCTAACAAGAAAGAGATTAGTCTGAATAAAGTCAAAGAAGATTATGAATGTTAGTCATAATAAAGGTATCTAATGATGTTGTAGAAATTATGATTTAACTATTGTTTATCAGATTATTTGCCGATATACTACGAATATAAAAGCTCAGCCCTTTTACTAAATAAACAAAGATTTTTTGTAGTTTTTGTTTATTTACATAGTATCGCATTAATTTATTCCAACGCGGTTACCCGAGCGTAGCTATTTGAAGATATAGGAAAGAAAAAAGCTAGTTGGCTTCACTCATTTCTTTTCGGAAAAAAATAGTAGCTTTAAACGTAATTATTTATATTATCGTAGTAGCGCACCATCTGTCTGTTGAGCCTGTCACGTCAAATATCATGTCCGCGCGTGCAAAAGCTGAATGTCAAGCTGCACGCATGATGCACGCCGCCGCTGTCCGCGCCGGTGTGAACTCGTCGATACAAATGCTATGGCACGATCTGAACGCTCTCGCCCACGCCACCACGCACGCCACCGCGCACGCGTCTGTTTGGACCGGGACTTAATTGGTTATTATATTACACTAGTTAACGCTCGCATTTTAAAAAGATGATTAATTTCGTTAGTTCCAGTCGTGGCAGTGTATTAAAAAAAACATATAGCTTAATCAGTATATATCGAATAAGTTTGTGTCTGTCAAGTACAAGTCGAAAAACAAAAGACATAAAATGCCGGGAATAAACGTTGCTTCATTGCTTTAGGCTATAAATAAATCAATAAAACTTGAAGCGTAATAAGACAACTGCCCACTATCTGCACTTGTTTGCTTTGCAATTTGATAACTGACATACAAATAATTTCACAGACAGAAACTTCTTGGGGCTCTATTATACCACCTAACAGACTTATTTCCATACTATTGTCTCCGGTTAGTAGAAATAGAAACGTAGTAACATAGCAATTCAATATCCCATAACATCTCATCATTTTATGTTAACTAGTTTAGACAACAACTTTTTTGTTAGCCAACTAATTAAAACATTAATTTATTTTTATATGTTGTTGAATCACTATTATTTCTACTTGAATTTTTACTTGGTTGGCTTAAAATTACTAATGGATATAGCTAATCAATAAAAAGCTACTTTTCTCTCATGATACACTTTTTCTTAGACAGTCTAGCTTTTGGCTTATACTATGTTTTATGTTGCACTTTCATTAACCCTGCGTCGCATCATGTTAACAGCCCATAGTGTCGGCAGCAAGCGAGTCCGCCACTAAACCACCACTACGCCCCGCTACCGCGGTAGGTTTCCTCTTTAGCACTCACTATACTATGTCTGTAATGCATGCTCGTCGGGGTCGGCCCGGGGTGTCCGTCTCAATCGTCCTCGTGCTCCACAGTCCACATATGTTAGATGGATAGTTTTAAATTGTTTTCTCTTTTTGATGTTTTATCCAAAGTTTTTTTTATGTTTACATTCATAATAGTGTAACGTTTACATGTTATGATACCAAATTAATACAAAACTGGTAGATGGCCCGGCGGACGCTTTCTTTCTTCCCTGTTCCGCACCCTGCCTGGGCGGGTTGACCCCGATTATGAGATTTATATATATCATCTTATTTAAGTGGATTTAATTAATATTTATTCGAGGCAAGAGATAAGTCTTAGAGATAACATGTTTTTTTTTATAACTAGAAAACCGGAAAGTGGAACGCGATGCACGTACGGATCGCGTGGGAGATCTACAACCATCAGCAGAAGGAGAAGTCCGGCGGTAGCATCGTGACACCCGGCGCCGCCGCCGACAAGGACAAGCTGCGCGCGTTCCCCGCCGCCGCGCCGCCGCCGCCCGCCTACCGCTCGCCCTACGAGCTGCCGCCCGCGCCCTACCTGCCGCACCACCACCTCGGCGTTCGCTACGACGAGCGCGGCGGGCTCGTGGGCGCGCCGCTCGCGCCGCCCGCCGACCGCGGCCTGCGCGTCTCCGGCATCTCGCCCTTCGTGCGCTACGGGCCCGCGGGCTTCCCCGGCGCGCCCGCAGCCTTCGGACTCTCCGCCTACGGGCGCGAGCTCGCGCTCTCCTCCTCGCTGCACGGCGTGCACCACGCGCCGCCGCTCGGGCTGCACGACGCGTGGCGCGGCGCGCGGCCGCCCGTCTCCGCCGCCTCCGCCGTCGCCGCCGCAGAGGTGCAGGTGCGCCGCGACCACGAGGAGCGCGAGCGCGAGCGCGCGCGCCGCGAGCGGGAGGAGCGCGAGCGGCGCGACCGCGACGAGCGCGAGCGGCGCAAGGCGCGCGACCTGCGCGAGCGCGAGATGGAGCGGGCGCGCGCGCGCTCGCCGCTGCGCAACGGCGCGCCCGACGTCGGCAAGGAAGAGCGCAAGGAGCCGCCGCGGCCGCCGCCGCCCGCGCTGGCCGCGTACCCGCCACCGCCGCCGTGGGACCCGTACCGGCCGTTCGACCCGCTGCAGCACATGCGGTTCGCGCCGCTGGTGGAGGCGGCCATCCGCGCGGAGGAGGACCGCGCCAAGATGCTGAGCGCGTACGCGCACCACCAGCAGCTGAAGTCGAGCCCGCTGCTTCACCGCGGGCTGGCGGCGCACCACGCGGCGCTGGGCCCGCTGCACGCGCCGCTGGCCCCGCTGGCGCCGCCGCTCGCGCCGCTGGCGCCGCTCGACCTGCTCAAGAAGGAGGAGCCGCGATGATAGCGACGTGCCGCGACCGCCGTCTCCCCTCTGTACATAGAGTAGTGTAAACGACGTCGCGAGTGAGAGTACGACTAAATTAATGTATATCGTTTCGCAGTATCGGTTTAGAGAATTATTTATTGTAACGTCGCTTTCCGAACGACGGCCGCTAGCCCGGGCCCGGCGGGCGCGGGCGGGGCGGCATGTGCAATATCGGACGAAGACACTGGCGCTCGTCGCCGCCGGCCTGTACACTACTGCTTGTTTATTTACTTGAAAATATCTATCGAGTTGTTATTGTGACCATTATTAGTTAATTATACATCAAATTGCTGATTATGTGAAGGATAGGATTATCAGAATCGCTATCGATATAATTATACATATTTATATATACTTATAAATAAAGTGTAAATATTAGTATGTAAATTAGTGTTATAATATAGAATTGGTTTATTTAACGTCATACAAAGGAAAAATCCCTTAAATTATTATTGTATCGGGAGTTATAATTTTCACTTCCGTTAAAAATCTCATAATGGTTTTTCGATTGTACCAGTGGAGTTTTATTTATTTATTTGTACTCCTTAAATAGTGAAAGTGATCAGTTAAACTAAAAAAATACAGTCTGTTATAATAGTGGTTGATATTTCATTTTAATGCATTTAAAGTACATATGTGATATTATTGTAACATGAAATACATTTTGTCTGACTTCAAAGTAGTGTCTTTTGTCAAGTATTATAGATCTACTTAATACAACAGTATGTTGAATTTTACGAAGAAATATCCATACATTAGCTACATTTCTTTTAAAACTCGAGCAATAAAAATCTTAACCATTTCACTATTAGTGAAAAATGTTGTTGTGTACTCTTTATGTGCCATTGAATTGATATTGAGAGTGTTAAGTCAGACAAAATTGAATTAGAATCAGTTGTAATAAGGCACATCAGATGATTGTCATATATCTCGAAGAGCATGTCAGAAAATTGTATTATAGTTTACAAAATCATTCTGTATACTAAAAGGTAATGAAAGCTTGGTGCGATTCAGAAAATACCATTAAAACTTTTGATTTTTATACCAATAAGATTTTTTATCACCCAATCCCTGAATCTGTTAACCTAAAATAATGGTTCGAAAATAGGTCTATACCTCTATAGGCAGCGCATGGCAATGTAGGACTTTCCCGCCAACTGGCAACATATACGTTCAAAATGCATTAAAAACCGTAAAGGCCTGCGCAGAAGAGAGATTGTCCTCGGAGTACTATTCAAGGCTTGAAACCGGTTCAAAATTAACCGTTATAACGGTTAAACCGGTTTTATCGTAAAATTCCGTTCCGGTGCGGAACCAAATAGGAGCGATACTTTGAACCTAAATAAACCGATTTATTCCTAGCCGCTTGCGACAATCGCGACGCGACTTGTTGTGACTTGTTGAAGTACCGCCGTGTGCGTCGCTCCAATGAGAATTTAAATACTCGTCGCTCGTAAGAGCAGTCAGTTTCATTCTGTCATTCATTATGATCGTTGCCCGCAATGAGGATTTAAATACTACGTAATAAGTGTACTTCCGGCCGTCTGAGCCAGAGTCCTAGAGAGATCTCGCATATCTAGGCTGATAACGAATCGTAGGTGACGCCAATATTCCTAGGTTTCATCGTTTATGACGCAATACATTTTTTGAAAATTGAAAAAAACCTGGCTCAGATAGCCAGAATTTCACGTTTTCCGACACTCTGGATCTCAAATTCTAGAGGGTTTTAGGGCCCCGTTTCTTATCAAAAGTTTAGTGACGCGATATGTGATTTTTTGCATACGTATTCTTAAAACAGCGCTCATATTATTGTAGAAGCATGTAATAAGCCAGCTCACAGGAAACTAGTGTTTTCGTAATCCAAGTAATTTCACTCAAGATAACCTCAAAAAAAAGACAAAATCGTTAAGAAATCGGAAATGTTATATAATAGGCCCGCGAAACTTTACAGGATCATGTGAATATACAATGGGTACCAGTCAGCACTAACGCGAAGTCCTTGGTCTTGTTCGTTCGGGAGCCAGAGCATTTTTCCGTTTTTTAGGAAATAAAAGAATTGCATCTGAATCATGCTAGTCATGTTAAAGAAATTTCCGGCACAAATGTACCGAATCTGTATACAAAAAATCATGAATGTGCGTTCAACCGTTTCCGATATACAGCAATCACCAAAACGTTCGCCCAGTAAAAAACTAAATAACTCTGATATCTTAAGAGGCACAAATCTGACTTTCACGGCACATTTATGATCGTATATAAGCTATCTTCTTGCATATTTAATATATAGCTAGGCCCATCAATTAAAAAAAAAAATTGCTGGGCGAACGTTCGTGCAGCAGAATCTGTTTTTCTTAAAATAATCTGAAGCTGTTGGACGCACAAATATAAAATTTCGGGCACATTTACACGATATAGGGCACTAATTATCTGCATCATCCAATCCTTGAAAAGCCGATACTTTTTGCTGCGCCAATGCACACGATGCATTGGAACGCTGGCATCGACGCATCAACACAGACAGGACGTATACCAAAAAAAACGAGTTTATGCTTGTTTGTTTACAAGCTAAAGAAAAAGAGCAAGTTTTGGATTAGAAGAATTCGAGATCATTTACTTAAAGCAATTAAATGTAATAGAAGACAAAAAAAATTTTTTTTTAACCAAAAATAGCAACATTTGTTAAATAAATTAGAAGAAAAAAGGTTTTACTTTACAGCTTTTTAATTTTAAAGAAAAACATTTTCTTACAGCTTTATAAATAAATATATTATTAGTATGTACATTATTGATTCTGAAACATATAACATACCTATTATGTCTGGTGGTGGTGTTATAAACAATACATTCACTTAATAATTATAAAGTAAAGGTTTTATTAAATATAAATAACACTTGAAAAAATCATCGACCTCAGGTCTGACTCGAACCCACGTCCCATCGCATGCCGGGCGAGTGCATTACCAACTAAGCTACCGAGAACGTCACGTGACACGATGAAATTTCTCAAGTGTTTCTTCTCGCTGTCGAAGCCAGCGTATCTCTGATCAATGTTGTAGCTATATGTATAGCTGAGTAGTATACTACCCGTCGACACCCGATAGAAATATTTTTACAAATATTTGATTGGTTATTGGTATTGGTTAAGATCAGAAATGCTTAAACATTGTAAATTTTTGTTTTTAGTAATTCCATGCAAGGTTTTATTAAAGATAAATACATTTTGCAAAGTGGATATTTTGCGAAAGAGGCATTATGAGAAATAGACCTTATGCGAAATAGACATTCTGAGAAATGGACCTTTTGCGACCAGTAGACATTTTGCAATGTGGACGTTCTGCGGTTATGCCGATGAAGTTACCATTTGAAAGTACTCAATATTTTTTTCGCTTCATGAATTGACCCTTAGGCTAGGAAGCCGAGGAGGATAAATTATTTGTTGAGGTAAATATTTCGTTATCAAATATCAATTCAAATAATTGAATACTACCAAAATAAATGAAAATAATCATTTTCATCTAGATAGGTCTTGAAAAGCACAATTTTTGTTTAAATCTGTTTTTTTTTAACGGAATTTTTTCTAAATACTTTTATACCGTTAACTTAATATTAGACATAAAAACGATCGAGAACGCAAATTAAAATGACTCCAAACAATACCAGCTCTTGAGTTCAAACTCGACTGCAATAGTTTAGCGCACGGAACGGCAACGTCGCGCTTTGCCCGCTTCCGAGCCATTATTTTGAATTTTTTGGCGGGAAAACAGGTTTTGGCATATAATTATGAAACCAAGAGGCCCAGAGATTTGAAATTAAGCATCGTTTGTGCTGCTATTACAACGAATCATTTCATGTTTAAAATGAAACTCTAACTTATACAGTTACTCTAATTCACCATGTGTAAGCTGGAGACATGGGTCTCCAGCTTACACATACTTATCGGTTCGTAGCTCTTAAACTATTCAAAATTAAGTTTTGATATATTTGGAGTCGAATGCTGCAATTCGACCGCGAATTTTGAGGTATAAACTATAATCGTATCTTGAGTAATTACGAAGATACAGCTGTGCAAGCCAGAGACATGGGTCTCCAGCTCGCACATAGTTTTACGATCGTAGTTTCAACAGTATTTCAGTGTGATGGCTAGTTTTTTTGGCTATCATTGCTGTCATTATTAGTTAAATTTCTAACTATATTCTAAAACCCTAACCTTACTAGTTTGCCTAAACGGCATGTGTCAGCTGGAGACACGTTTCGTCGGCTGCCACACAAAAAACACCTCATAGTATCGAAGATATGATTGCTGCAATTATATGACTGGAACGATGGCTCTCATTATGCGTTAAACTATGGCAGGCTTAGAATTCGTTTTAGAGTAATGAGGAAGCTGTATACATGTTCACGTGAACATAGCCTCTATCTTGTTAGTAAGTAGGTTCATATTATTTTTGTTTGGAGAGAGTTCAGTGTCGAAGTGAGCGTAGTTTTGTTTACAGAATCAACAGGCAGATCCAGTAGTGCTCCTGACGCCGGAGGGACGGTCATGACAGCAGCGACATAACGTAACGACGTGTCGCGGCGACATGACGCGACGACACGCGCCGTCTGTTGCTGCTGTTTGGAGTCTGCTACTAACTGGCACCTTTAGGAGGGCTCAATTTACACCGCCGCGAATAGAAGCGTCAATTTGGCCTCGGTACACGAGGAGGCGTTTTTCTTCGAATTCGCGCGACTTAAGAACCAACTTAAGAATGACATTAAATGTGTTCATACAGAAAGGGAGCGGGTATTGATCCATAATTGGGAATCAAACCCGGAACCCGTAGCGCTCAAGACGAACCACCGGGTCGATACGCTAATCGGATTGTCAAAGAAATAAATAGGCAAAAAATATTACTTGTTCTCTCTGCGAGCCGTTACGACATTATTCTTTGAACAGTACCAATAGTACCGAGCGCAGCTCAGTAGGTGCCGTTGACTGATTGGAAAATACTCGTCAAGGTCATTCAACCATGTTAAGGCCTTAAGGGGCGTTCACCGCACTGTTGTGACCGACCCTGACTGAGTTCCCATTCGCTACTTTCCGTAGATTCTTCAGACGGCACCAACAATTCCCCAATTCTCGACAATGTATGAGGCTTCCCCTGCAAACACGCGACCCAGGAGGCGTGTTTCTCGCTGCGCAGCATAGCTAGCTACTAGTGTTGTAAAAGAATTGAGTCTTTTAGTCCTAATTTTGAGGCTAGAGTTGTCTTTGTGGAACTCCCGACTATTAGTCTTGAGTTTTTTTGAGTCCTTCAGTTTTTACACCTTTAATTTTTTTGAGTTTTAAGTTTTTTCGGTTATTTTCATTCCTTTGAGTAGAGGAGGATCTTTAAAGTAGAGGACTGCAGTCTAGCCAAAAAGACTCGCATATAAAGACTTAGATTTTTTTAAGTAGAGGACTGAAGTCTTAATAATCGCTTAGTTAGTCTTTAATGTAACTGGAAGGAAGCAGGCAAGGCGGAGCCTTTATCTTCGTGGCTCAAGAAATTCAAAGAATAAAAGTATTTTTTAAGTATTGAACGGGCGGGAAGCAAGTGCTTAGTTAGGGCACCGCTCCCGACGTCCAGAATATAACGTCAGACGGGAACCTAACTCCCTAGTGAGCGTAGAGTCCCTTTACCCCAAGACACGAAGTCCCTAGAGCCCTAACCCCCACGTAACAATAAATACGAAGATCGTTCAACCAACGCAACTCTAAAGTACGTATAGACGACTTTACAATAATGTGCTTGGTATGTGTATATGGGACAATTTCTCGGTATAATTATTTTTTCAACACAGTTGCTCGTAAATTGACTCTTATAACACCGTTTTTAGTTTCATAATTCATCATATTACGCACTTGTGCTGTAATAACATTATCGCACTAGTGCGGTAATGTAAACTTTTTTTAAAAAAATCCAGCAAAAGTTTGTGTCTAAGAACATTGAATATTTTACCAATATTAAATTATTTTAGGGTTAAGATGACAAATAAATATTTCATTTTATCAAATTGTATATTGATAAACACAAATTAACTTAACTATCATTTTTAGCGAGAATAGTTTATAGTTTATTTTATTTTTTAAATTGCTGCTACTCCGGCTGAACAGCCAGTTTTTCCTATGCCATTATTGAACCTGCGCGCGCATCTAAATTGCGGCGCGCGAAAAAACAATACTTACGTGCCATTTTCCATTATTATTTGGTAAAATTGTTGCTGTGTGGTTAATTACTATCAAAAATGTCTACTTTAAATAGTAAAGACGAGTAAAATGTTATTTAACGTCGTTGGAAATACTTATCGAGGCACGAAACGCGAGTGATAGCCTGTTGCCGCCAAAATGCATAGAAAAACAGCAAAAACGCCAAGTCATATTCGGAGAAGGTATTTTAGATTTTAGTTTGTTTTTTCCTCGCAACTGTGTTGAAAACCGTCGTATGAAACTCGTGTGCATTGATCATTATCACACTCGGCTTCCTTACCGCGCTCGCCTGCGGCTCGCGCTTATAATAATGCCTCGTGTATAATGACCAACGTAGCACACTTGTATCATAATGTACTATTACCTACACCACCTAGGAAATTTATTTTATGTATACATATCTATTCAAGACGAATTTCTGTACCTACTTATATTATGGGTAAGTGTCGGTACTGAAATGTATTCAACATGCAGAAAAAGTAAGTATCCATATTCATACATAACCATATACATACAGACCATCATTTAAATGCACTAAGTGCCCTGGCAAACGCTAGTCATAAAATAAAACAGTGATGATGCTTAAACTATATTTATATTGCTGGTTATCTAAGACATTGCTATTAAAAATAATAAAAATCGGCTACTCGATTGACATGGTTTATTTTTATTTGAATTATTTCCTGTACCAGATTTGGACTGTCTTCATTCTTTTGACTTTTTTCTGTAGTTGAAGGACCCCATAAAGCAAAGCTTCTGCTGTAGGTGGACATCCTGGCACGTAAATATCGACTGGTACAATTCGATCGCAGCCCCTGAAATAATGTTTGCAAATCAGTACTACGTTTAATTAACGAATGCAATAAGAACTACTCTCAAAACACGTCTGTGGAGTGGTCCATCAAAGATTTTTGTTATTAGCGGGCTTGCTCAGCCCCATTGCGTCCGCGTCAACTCGAAATTAATTTTTAGTCTACTCTATGCTGACTACACGCTTAAGCATACAAATAGGTACAATACGCCGTCGCCATGCATGGCGTATTGTACCCCACAATGTTCAATTTAGCCTTAGTTGCGGCCATTGGTGTTTTATGAGCTCAATCGTTAGATATTAATAGAACTAAAACATTGGGGAAGTAGTAGTAGAACTAGTAGTTGTTTTTGCTTATAAGAAAAATTGATTTACTGATTTTATTAAAAAAAAACTTTTTAAGCACATTTTCTAAAAGTACAACTTATATGCAAAATTTTGTAGATAGATCGACCTTGCACAAATATCTAACTATATGTAAAAATAAATAGCTATTGCTGCAATAATTTAGGAATAGTTTAATAATTTATGATTTTTAGAAACATTTTTTTTTTTCTCTCCGTTGTCCTAGCATTTAGGCAGTATTTCTTACTTCATATTGATGCATGATATAATTATCCTTAATACCTTAAAATATTACTAGCCTATCAAAGGAATTCGGAGATGTTGCATTTGAATTTTGGAAATTTCTATGGAAATAGGGTTATCTAAGTTTTTTTATAATTGTATTTTTAGTGTTCCCAAATTCATTGGTTATTTTTAATTATTTACTACTGGCCTGTAGTTGGCTTTTTCAATACTTATTTAATAAAGGCATTGTTAGGCTTATTTAATGAAAGAATAGAAGAATTTCGTCGGGCTTAGCAAATGTTACGGTAACTCCTGTTGGCTTGGTGTGGTCACCGCGCTAAGGTGTAAGGATCGAGGGTTTGGTATTTTTACAAGGGGGTAAAAAGGTTAGGGTCGTTGAGAATTTATGTTGGTTGGTGTTGGGTGAACATATTTTATTTTATAAGCACTAGAACCGAGTTGAAGGCGTTACAGCGTATCTAAGCTACGGAAATATGCTTATTATGCAGCAAAAGAAGTAAAGATAATCAACATGAAAAAATAAAATGTTATGAAAAACTGAAACCCGACTTAAAAATTAAACTTAAACACATTTGGCACCAATTCCAAAAAGAACTGATTAGGTATGTTTTAGATATTATTTTTCGCTTTTTAGTTTAATTTTGAAGTCGGGATTTAGTTTTTAAAACTTTATTTTATTTTACACGACGCAAGTACCCCGACCTGACAAGACCGAAATGGTTTGCAACCCCCGCCCCCCGCGCATTGGCCGCTTGCTTACTAGGCCCGTAGTGTGGCCTGTGGCCAGAACGCGCGGATAGAAACGTTTGAAAACTGCGCGCGCTGTCTCGCTCAGTCCGTCGCGCTAGGCGTGAAAATGTCTACAGCTTCCTTATTACTCTAAAACGAATTCTAAGCCTGCCATAGTTTAACGCATAATGAGAGCCATCGAAACGTTCCAGTCATATAATTGCAGCAATCAGATCTTCGAAACGTGTCTCCAGCTGACACATGCCGTTTAGGCAAACCAGTAAGGTTAGGGTTTCAGAATAAAGTTAGAAATTTAACTAATAATGACAGCAAAGATAGACAAAAAACTAGCCATCACGCTGAAATACTGTTGAAACTACGATCGTAAAACTATGTGCGAGCTGGAGACCCATGTCTCTGGCTTGCACAGCTGTATCTTCGTAATTACTCAAGATACGATTATAATTTATACCTCAAAATTCGCGGTCGAATTGCAGCATTCGACTCCAAATATATCAAAACTTAATCTTGAATAGTTTAAGAGCTACGAACCGATAAGTATGTGTGTCTCCAGCTTACACATGGTGAATTAGAGTAACTGTATAAGTTAGAGTTTCATTTTAAACATGAAATGATTTGTTATAATAGCAGCACAAACGATGCTTAATTTCAAATCTCTGGGCCTCTTGGTTTTATAATTATAAGCCAAAACCTGTTTTCCCGCAAAAAAATTCAAAAAATTGGCTCGGAAGCGGGCAAAGCGCGACGTTGCCGTTCCGTGCGGTAAACTATTGCAGTCGAGTTTGAACTCAAGAGCTAGTATTATTAGGAATCATTTTATTTTGCGCTCACGATCGTTTTTATTTCTAATACTAAGAATGATAGACTAGGAGCTAGTGACGAAAAGTCTATGTAATTATAAGACTTGCCACCATTTTTAGGACTCTATTACAAAGATATGACTTGAACCTTTTTCCTAATGTGAGATGACACAGCAGTCAGAATTATTAGAGAGAACTTGGAAATAAAACGACGTAAATATTTTATTAAGTCTATAGATAGTCCCGAGTTAGAGTGATTTTTAAGATGATATTAAGTAAGTACTTATAATACAGAGAAGTTATAATGTGTAAGATTATTACATATTATTTATGTTTTTAATTTATAAATCAAGATAGGAGTTTTTAATAAATGTTAAGAATATCTATATTCATCAATTTATTCGCACTGAAAACCTAGAAAATAATAATAAATAGGAGAGATTTTAACGTATAGTGGGTACACTTATACCTATTTCTATTGGTAAATTGTTGGCACGTAATCACACGATGTAGGTAAACTTACCGGTAGAACTTAACTTTTGGTCTGCATGCCCTCCGCTCCGCTCCGCATGATGCTGTGAATTCAGTTACTACCTACGCCACGATGGATAACTAAACCAGCCATTCTCACATGGGGTCGCTCAGCCATCGATTGTCCTATTAAATTAGTAACTTGCAAACCTTTTAATTTGTAAATAGAAACTACAGATGATAAATATCGATTGGAAAAATAAACACGTTTTATAATTTGCCTATTGTGATTAAAGAATCAATTCATGGATTATAAGGTACTGTTTTTTATTGTATGTGTAAATAAATAACAACAAAAATGCTTAGAACCTAAGCTTTAACATTATTTTGAGTTAAATAATTTCATATCAACAATCGAATCCACCCGTTTATTTCCGTTTCATTAGGAATGTTCCCGAATATTTTCCCATTTTTGGGAATATACCCGGGTGGAATCCCAACGCTAATCCTGATAGATACCACAGATAAGTCAGAGTCTACCATATATACAGTATCAAACGGAAGTCGCGCTATAATAACCCTTTGTTCCGAATTGCGCTAAAGCACTATTAGCACGAATCCATATAAATGCAACAGGTGGGTAAAGAAACCCTATTTTGTGTAATATTAATTGTGACTATTATATTTGGTCGGTTTTACGCTGACAGTGCTTTTAGCGCAATTTGGAACGTAAGAATATTTTAATTTACTTTATTTCAATCGTCGGCCCGGTCCGAGCCGATAACAAAATGGTTTTTCTGTGTAAATATCGAGCGGATGTAAGGTTATCGTATACCGTTAAAAAACTTATGAGATCGACCATAGATATTATTTTGAACCATTACTTACTTTGTTTAAAATCATTGAAATAGTAAATAAATCAATAGAATAGATTAGTTTGCTTATTGGAATGATATTTTTAATGTAAATTAGCGAAATGTTAAAAAACAAATTACATTCTCATCAAAAAATGAATAATATAAAATCATCCGCGTGTGAAATCACTACCATCAAAATTAAATATTAAAACTTATGGAGGAACTATTTTGTCCTTATGGTTAAGGTTCCTTGTCTATCATTCTTAGTATAGAAATAAAAACGATCGAGAGCGCAAATTAAAATGACTCCAAATAATACTAGCTCTTGAGTTCAAACTCGACTACAATAGTGTAGCGCACGGAACGGCAACGTCGCGCTTTGCCCGCTTCCGAGCCATTATTTTGAATTTTTTGGCGGGAAAACAGGTTTTGGCTTATAATTATGAAACCAAGAGGCCCAGAGATTTAAAATTAAACATCGTTTGTGCTGCTATTACAACGAATCATTTCATGTTTAAAATGAAACTCTAACTTATACAGTTACTCTAATTCACCATGTGTAAGCTGGAGACATGGGTCTCCAGCTTACACATACTTATTGGTTCGTAGCTCTTAAACTATTCAAGATTAAGTTTTGATATATTTGGAGTCGAATGCTGCAATTCGACTGCGAATTTTGAGGTATAAATTATGATCGTATCTTGAGTAATTACGAAGATACAGCTGTGCAAGCCAGAGACATGGGTCTCCAGCTCGCACATAGTTTTACGATCGTAGTTTCTACAGTATTTCAGTGTGATGGCTAGTTTTTTTGGCTATCATTGCTGTCATTATTAGTTAAATTTCTAACTATATTCTGAAACCCTAACCTTACTGGTTTGCCTAAACGGCATGTGTCAGCTGGAGACACGTTTCGTCGGCTGCCACACAAAAAACACCTCATAGTAACGAAGATCTGATTGCTGCAATTATATGACTGGAACGTTTCGATGGCTCTCATTATGCGTTTAACTATGGCAGGCTTAGAATTCGTTTTAGAGTAATGAGGAAGCTGTAGACATGTTCACGCGCTAGGCCCACCTCAGTGTCGCTACAGTGTGGACGCAAACGCGTCGCAACCGCGCTAGGCTTGCAGTGTGCATTTTAGGCCTCGTCCTGGACGCCAGCGGGCGGTACGGGCGGTGGGGGCGGTGTACGTGGTTGATCACGATGCCAGCGGCCAGATCGCTTGATTGTGATGTATGAGTGTGATTACTTTGATACACATGGTAATAATATTAAATCAAATTATTATTATTTTTATGTGTATTAAAGTAACCGATTGAAATATAAAATAAAAAGTTACTTACCCTCAATAATCAATTTTTCTTTTATTTACTCCCACAAAATTTTAATTATTCGTCTATTTTTATGGTCATGGTGTTTACTATTCCATAATGGTGGCCTTTCTAAAACCTATGAAATGATTTCCTCAATCAACGACATTCTTAGTTAAATAAGCAGAACGTCACTACGATTAATCTAACTCGCGGTCGCCGCTCGACTACCGCTTGACGCTCGCCGCCCGCACCGATGTCGTCGAGAACAGCTTCACACAAATCTTTGAACTTTGATCAAGACGCGCGCGCCGTCGCCCGCTCCGATTCCGATTCATTTCCCAATCTCACGTGATGTCTTTAAAAAAAAACGTACTCTAGTAAACCTTGCTTTAAAAAAAATATGAAAACTGATTTTGTGTTGCTTTAATTACTATTAATAATATAAATAGTAAGTAAAACAACACAAAATTGCCATTTCATTTTTAAGAAAACAAGTTACAGAATTTTAAAAACACTCGAATGACACCCCTGTCCTGAAAATTTTGATTTCAATATCTCTGAAGTCCTGCATTGTTTTTGCATGAGATTTTTATAAGGAATAAGTTATATACCAACAAGATTTTTGGACTTTAAAATGATTGATATTTACCTCGTTTTAAGGAAAAAAATTTTTTCTTAATTAGGTATAAAAGGAAACTATTAGTATTAATTTGGTTTTTCTAAACTCTTCGACACTTTTGAAGACTAACAAATTGACTACTACATATTAACTACAATCTTAGTTTAAAAAGGTTTTTAGGTATCATTTTGTGTTTTTGGTATCTATGGAATTTTCTAGAGTTTCTTAATAGCTCCAAAACCAAACAACAGAGACCTACGGTTACTTCTACACAGTGCCGAATTAAGCAAGCGCGGGGCCTGTTGCAAAGTCTATCGGGGGCCCTTTGTTCGCTGGTTGTGGAATCAAAACGATTTTATCCATTGGCGTAATTAGGAGTGGGGGCCCCCATCGCATATTCTATGTCTAGTCAGGACAGGCTACGATTCGATTCTGAATTAAGCCATGTCATGGAAAAAACTTTTTGAAATAGACTAAAGAACATCCATTACCAAAGGGAATCTGTCCGGAGAATCCATTGTCTGCTCCGAAGTTGCGAACTAATAATCGTAGAATACTATACATACGCTCGAAAAACATAACCCTCGTTTGGCAGTCGGGTAATAAGTAAATGTTAAGAGCAGGAAATGGCACGCAGAATGTATAAAAACCGTCTAATACAGTTGCACATTAAATAATAATAAATAAATAAATATTGGACAACATCACATACATTGCTCTGATCCTAAGGTAAGTAACTAAAGCACTTGTGTTATAGAAATCAGAAACAATAACGATACCACAACACCCAGACCCAAGCCAATATAGAAAAGTTCGTTTTCTACATTGACCCGACCGGGGATCGAAACCGGAACCTCAGAGATGGCGGCACCATTTATAGTTCGGTGTGCTTGCCTCTCGGCTACGGAAGTCGTCAAAAGAACCAATTTGCAGTCTAAGGCATCATTCATATACATTTATTTCTCAACCTTTGCCGGAATTAAGAAAACAGTTTTTTTTTGTAAAAGCAGAAATATCTCTCTTTAAACTGCCGTCCAGCTGAACTTACCATAATTTTATGAGAGATTAATAATTATCTTTGTAATAAATAATAATGAAATCCCTTTCTTAATTATTTTTAAGGGTGGCCAGGTGATTTCTAGGGTACCCCTACCGACAAATAAATGCGCAAATCTATTTCTACCTTTGGGAAACAAGATTCGAAAGAATTATTTATCAAACGCTAATGCTTCTTGTTGTCTGTAATACTAGCTAGCTATTTCAGCCCGACGACTAGCTCG
This sequence comes from Anania fuscalis, assembly GCA_950371115.1. Lineage (NCBI taxonomy): Eukaryota > Metazoa > Arthropoda > Insecta > Lepidoptera > Crambidae > Anania > Anania fuscalis. The sequence continues at coordinate 9,860,642 of OX493335.1, read as the reverse complement.
ATGAGAATATCAGGGAATTTATAGGCTTGTGTAGTGTCACCAACTTTCGTGCAGTGCGGTGCAAAACACAATTTTTGCAGTGACTGATGCTGACTTTTATAAATGTAGTAAAATTTTAACAGTTTGATGCCAGCTCTTTTGTCGTAAATTATTGAAAAGATTATTGAAAAAAAAAATATATAAGAATATGATATTCTGTTATGGTCTGAATGTGCTAGGCCCGTAACATTTGCTACTCTTGCTACACGGTTAATCTGCCACTGCTTCTACATTGTTTTATTTCTCAATTAGAGCTATCCAATGAGCTCATAAAACATGGATGGCAACTTAGGCTAAATTGAACACTGTAAGCCACTATGGTGAATAAAAAATAAAATATACAAAATAGAAGATAGAGAAGTGTAAACTGGTAAGTCTTACATTCATCATCAAAATTTCTAAATTTTGGGATGCACTAAATTAACATTTAACATTTACATTATTTGTTAATTATTAACTATTAAAATAAGCAAAAAAGTAAAACTTTTACCTGACAACTGAATAGGAGTAATGGTAATATCCACCACCATTTGCACAGCTTCCCATAGATATAACCCATCGGGGATCAGGCATTTGATCATATACTTTTCTAAGAGCAGGTGCCATTTTGTTGGTAAGTGTGCCAGCGACAATCATAACATCTGACTGACGAGGGGATGCACGAAAAACTACACCATATCTGAAATCATGATTCATTTCTTTGACTAAACTTACTACATGTAGGTTCCCCATTAAATACAATCATCATTAAATCATTTTCAAACCTACCTGTCCATGTCGTAGCGTGGAGCAGCAAAGTGCATCATCTCAACAGCGCAACAGGCAAGCCCAAAAGTCATGGGCCAGATTGAGCCTTTTCTTCCCCAATTCAGTAAGTCATCAAGACGAGCAACAGCATATTCTGCCATATTTGTGGCATCTTGGAAGGGAGAGTATAAGCGCTTCTCGTTAGGCTTTGGTGCAGGCAAGTGTGTTTGCCTGACTTGATCTAATATCGGAGCAAAAGCTCCTTTCTTAATCACTGCGAGTGCAGTACTAGGAACCGCAGCCCCTAAAGCTTTGATTGCCAACATTTTAGCCTGAAAAAGGAGAATATCAAGTCGATAATACAAACACAGAACACACACATATGTTTCGTAAAAACTTTATTTAAAAAACACTAATATATTAGCGTCACTTACAAACTCAATACATTAATTCAAAGAAAGAAGATTAACTACATACACTTAGAACTTATGAAAAAAATATTTGTAAAATTTACGTAATTGCGAGACCATTTACGAAGATAATAATTGACGCACTTTTGTTAATAAAATCTTTTATCTATTTAGCAACAAATAATTTTATTACAGAAATGTTTAATTACTTTTCTTGGTGTGCAGGCTTCTTCAGCCAATGTATTTTATTAATCTTTGGTGTACTGCACTCACTCTTCAAATAAACGACTGCACTGATCAAATGTGTACTGGGTAACAATATTATATTAGTTTAACTAGCTTCGCAAAAGTACACTGACAGATGACAAAAGTCATTAGCACTGATCAAATAATACTATTAGCAGCAGTAGTATTTATCCACGAAGGGAAAGGCGATGGTACAGAGCCATACAGCTTAGTCTTGACATAAGTCATATCACATGGCATATTTGAGATTCAGTGTTGCCAGTAAAATCATCATTTGGTTTTCCGATATTTTAGGGAGAAATACTAAGTTTATAAGACATATAAATAAATATAAGGTGTAAACTTATCAGTTAACTCTTTTCTAAGGGTTGATTCTACTGCTTAAATAGAACAAATTTTTCTATGGGACTAACTTCAAAATTGCAAAACAAAAAACCCCATAAAAACGGCAGACCAGCTGAGATCAGTTTGTATAAAGATATCAAATATTTTTTTACGATTTCTAAGTTGGTCTCATACAAAAAGTTGTTTTATTTGAGCAGTAGAACCACCTCCTAGAAAATAATTACCTGATACGTTTACATCTTATATAAGGTGTAAGTGAATTAGTGTCAGATATTTTTAGGAGTAACATAGACTATCACATGGATCACATACAAGACAAATTTAAAATTATAGAACAAACTAAAAAATCGAAAAAATAAAAGTTTTAAAATAAAGAATCTACATCATCCTGTACATGAACCCAAACACCACAAGTAGACTACTCACACAACGCTAGCCAATTCATAATCTCTCCAGGAATTACATTCATGCACTCAAATAATCATATTACACTGTTCATCATAATATCATATTACTTGGTGCGTGAATTAAAGTTTGTTCTATAATTTTAAATTTATCTTATATGTGATCCATGTGATAGTCTAAGTTACTCCTAAAAATATCTGACACTAATTCACTTTCACCTGACCTTATATATCCCGTTTTGCTCGGCTGGGTGGGTTTTCGTAACATGTTTTAAATATAGGTCTTAAAATTGTTTTACTGTATTCTTCGTATGATGTACGCACGGTGCATCCACACCGCAGCTACTTTATGTTGCACAACGTTTCCAAGAGTGTCTTGGCAACATCCATAACAAAGAAAGTCTACAGAAAGTTGCTCAATGTTATCTAATGATTACATGCTGCCAAATGCTGCACCACAAAAAGAAACTGCAGTGTGGATGCAAACAAATTCTTGTACGGACAACAGCACGTCGACCTACCACAAAATGTAAATTTTTCTCATTTGAAAATGAACTCTATCTGTCAGGCTTAAAGTTGAAAATCTATTGGAGAATTTTTGACTTTTGGGGTAGGTCGACGTGCTGTTGACTGTACTTATGACAAAAACACAAAAGTAATCTAACCGATAAAAATTATACCAAATACTGCAAGCTGTAAAAAAAAATGTAAGGTCAAAGTCATCATAATATACGGTTATACCACTTTTTAGGGTTCCTTAGTCCTGACAAGGAACCCTTATAGTTTTGTCATATCAGTTTGTCTGTCTGTCTGTTCGTCTGGGGTTTTGCTTGGAGACTGTTGGCACTAGAGAGCTGTAATTTTCTTATCAATCAAACAAAGTAGAATCAAATTTTTTTGTTCATCTATCCCAGTACCAGTTGCCATTATCCCGGATTTTTTCTACTCGCAAGGAAATCAATACCTTAAGAATCCCGTTCCACCCGTACCGCAAACCAAGAATCATGCGACTGGGCAAAAATGAAATTGTTTTATAATGCAAGTTAAGTTGGTTAAGTCATTCATTCAGTATATTAGCCTTCTTCCGAGTACTAATAGTCCGTAAAGTCCCAAAGTAGAGGTAAGTTTCAAGTAAAGTATAACCTTCAAGTAAAGGAACAAGGCAGTATAACCTTCATTTGTAGCTACATCGTAAAAAAAACACAACATCAATTTACAAATCTATAAATTAATAAATATTGGACAATATCACGTAAAAGCGCTTATTTTAAGCCTATTTACAGAAATAAATTGGTTTTATTTACTGGCTTATACATTGCTCAGACTGATCCTAAGGTAAGAAGCTAAATCACTTATGTTTTAGAAATCAGTAGGCCTACCGCGCAAGTGGCGTCGGCATCGTCATCGACTTCACTTTGACAGTCGACGGCGATTTGGTACCGCGTAATTTCCCAAACCGACGCGTCGGCTTGATAATCGATGCCGACGCATAAAGAACGAATGATACGCTGTATTTGACAGATAAACGGTACCGCGCAAAAAATATCAAACCGACGGTCATTTCGACGCGTTGGTTTGAAGTGTCATTTCAATATGGCAGCTCCTGAGTCGTCGATTTGATAATTTTGAAGAATATTTCTCAGAATATTTACTAGTTACATCAACCAATACACATTTCAATATACCACACAATACTATTGAATCACAGCCTACTATCGATAGTGCTAAAAAAATATTGATAGTGTCGATTGGTATAACGATAGTCATAGCCGATACTATCAATAGTAATTACGATATTGAGCTTCAATACTATCGATGTTATAGATGATTTCCGAGGTCAACTATCGATAGTCAAACTATTAATAGCAAAACTATCGATAGCCAAACAATCGATAGTTCGGCAACACTGATTATAACCTCTACTTACTTCTGTCAATTTTACGTTCCGTTACCGTCAACTGCGTTTAATGAAAACTAAATAAAAACACTTAATACCATGAAACTAAGTGACTTCTTTATTCAATCATATAAACTAAGAATAAATTGTCGTTGTGCAACAAAATGTAAAAATATTTGTTCAAATAACTTGTACTTTGTTTTATGTTCTTGTACTGTGTTCTGAATAAAACGGGCCGGAAGCCGACGCTGCTTTTTCATTCACTCTTTAAATCGACGCTCACCAAATCGACGCCAAAATAGTTGCGCGGTACGGATGATTTGACAGCGTCGGCATCGAAATCGTATTCAGCCGTCGGTATCGTGTTCAAGTCGACGCCACTTGCGCGGTAGGCCTACAGAAACAACGACTGTACCACAACACCTAGACCCGAGACAATATGGAAAAGTTTGTTTTCTACATTGAGACGACCGGGTATTGAACCCGGAACCTCAGAGATCTATAAGTGTGAACGGATCCCTCAGTGAGTCCGATTCGCAGTTGGCCAGTTTTTTACGGTATTTGGTGATATTATTATTTGGTGATATGGTCTATAGATGCTAGGTTCACTAGGACTTAAGACCTCGAATTAGTTTCAGTCTATTGGTTTTGATGATGAAAAAAGCACAAATATATAAATAATAATAAAGTTCCGTGATATGGCACTAGGCAGCACTACAGGAAAAATGAAATTCAAGTTATTCACGTTTACGCTTAACACTTAACTTAATGCTATCGATTAATTCTCCTTCTAAATTATTCTCATAATAGCCAGTAACGATATTATTTACGAGTATTTATTACCTAACAATTTTATTTACGATACTGAAACACACTTACAACAAACCTTTATGATAAAATATTTAAATGAAAAAATAATACATTGTCATACTATTGGATTTATTAATTTTAAAAAATGGGGAGAAATTCATACTCATGCAACACCGAGCCCGTCAGAAAAGGCAATATCGCTTTCTTTACTTAATTATAATGACAGCTCCTTTGTAAGCTCTAGTGCGATTGAGACAAATATATGTTTTTGTCGAAATTGTTAGTTGTTTCAAAGCTACGGCTTTCAAACTGACATGTGGAAGACTTTTTTCCCGCGAGACAGTTAAGTTTGCTTCTCTATACATTTAACTCAATGATAATTACACATATTATAATATTTGTAGTTAACAGAATGAGCGCACATAAAACGGGTAGTTTGACATAACACAACGGTCTAGTCGTCGCTTACTGGTTTCCAAGGCAACCACGGCACAAAGAGCATCGAACACATTTACATTCTGGATGCGGCATATGTTTTTTTTAAATGTTAAATTAGTTCTTATTAAATTTTATATTAAAAATATGTAAATAATTAAGTAATAAATGAACGTGTTGTAAGCATAATATATTTTTAAAATAATTTTGTTTTATGTCATATAATTTATGTTTAAAATTATTCTAGTACTTTTTCATCCATTGATTTGGTATCTTTTATTTCTATTGGAAGTTTATTATATATTTTTACACCTTCGTATTCAATATTTTTCCTGCCGTAATTTGTTCTTGGATTACGTGAAATTAAATGGTTAGTGTTTCGCAGTTTAATTTTTTTAACTTCGCGTTTTTAATGGAATCATAGTGGTGTATGAATATGGTTGTTTATGATTTTATGGATTAATATACATGTATAGTATTCGTACGTCTGTTTAATAGTCATGATTTTAGTTTCTTCATATATTTTTTGAGTGGAAGTGCGGAAGCTATAATTAAATAGAGATTTTACAAGTTTATTTTGAGCTATTTGTATTAAATTCAAATTAGTTTTAGGTGCTGTTCCCCAAATTTCTAACAAGTTATCTACATGTGGTTTTATTAATGAATTATAAATCATATACAGGGTGTAAAAAAAGGCTTAACGAAGCCTTAAACCACGAATTCTACACATAAAACCAAGTAGAATGAAAAAAAAATAATTGCTGGGAAATGACTTTTATTTTTGGGTATTAAAAAAAATTTGCTTATTTTTAACCCGCAATGTATAGCGCGCACGCCACAGACTATGCCTGTGTATGTAAGCGGATCATGTTTCTTTATAAAAAAGTTTAGTATTAGCAAACAGGAGTCAATTTAAAAAAAAAACGTTGAAAAATTTTTTTAACTTTGACTGTCAATAACTCGGTAACCCGTCATTTCCCAGGTATAGTGTAAAAGAAAAAAATGATCGAAATAATACGTAGAATATGTGGTGTTCGGCTTCGTTAAGCCTTTTTTTACACCCGATATTTGATTTTACGTGGAAGAAATTTAGCTATCCCATGTAATGCACTGGTTAAAGATATTAATTTTGTTTTGATATTTTATATTTGAGTGTCCAATTCAGCTTTTAATCTAAAATGAGACCAAGATATTTTTCACTTGTTTTTCTTTTAAGGTTTTCATCATTAATTTTTAATTGTAAGGTGTCACTGATTTTTTTATTATTTGCAGCGAATATGACATAATTTGTTTTAGCTGTGTTGATAGTAAGTAAGTTTGATAAAAACCAGTTTTCAGTAAGTCCAAATCGTTTTGTGCTTTTGATTTTATAGCTCTTTAGTCATTGGTCAGACCAATGACTAAAGAATAGTCATTGGTATAGATAGATAACCACCCGGAAACCGGACCGGGTTAACGCGGATTCAATCCATGGCTTAGGGAGTAGTTATGACAAGCACCCGGGGCGCTGCGTTTCGGGCGCTCTGCTAAATTGTATGAAGTTGTATGGAACTGGCTAATGGCTAATGGCTGTGTGAAACTGTCATGTTTGTTGCAGCCATATTGCACAGATTAGTCAGAGTATGTCTAAAGAGTATGTCATATTGAATACCTCTGAGTACCTATGGAGAACCTTAAGGAGATGAGGAAACTACGGAAAAAACGTGTATACCTAAACTTAATTGATGACTAAAATGGCGCTTGTCTGTAGTGCTGCCCTACTGTAAATCGATATATTTATAGATGGAGTTATTTTTATAGTACATCTGGGTTTCGATAGGTAATAAAGGAGCTTTTATGGAAATTCAGTCAGAGCTATAAAATCAAAAGCACAAAACGATTTGGACTTATTGAAAACTGGTTTTTATCAAACTTACTTACTATCAACACAGCTAAAACAAATTATGTCATATTCGCTGCAAATAATAAAAAAATCAGTGACACCCTACAATTAAAAATTAATGATGAAAACCCTAAAAGAAAAACAAGTGAAAAATATCTTGGTCTCATTTTAGATCAAAAGCTGAATTGGAAACATCAAATAGAAAATATCAAAACAAAATTAATATCTTTAACCGGTGCATTACATGGGATAGCTAAATTTCTTCCACGTAAAATCAAATATCGGGTGTAAAAAAAGGCTTAACGAAGCCGAACACCACATATTCTACGTATTATTACGATCATTTTTTTCTTCTACACTATACCTGGGAAATGACGGGTTACCGAGTTATTGACAGTCAAAGTTAAAAAATTTTTTCAAAGATTTTTTACAAAATTGACTCCTGTTTGATAATACTATGTATGTGACTCTCTGAAATCAGATTTCGACAGTTTTTGGGTACCGTTTCTCAAAAGTAAAATAAAAGATCCCCATACTTTTAATATAAAATATCTCTTACGTATATCATCATATTTCTAAAATTGAAAGTATTTCCCGTACATGAGACAGCAAAAGACAAGTGTACAAAAAGTTGACAGAACATAAAGGATTTTAGCGCATCTTTATTAATTATTATAATAATATACGTACTTAACATTATTATTATACCATTATGATATATGATGTAAACGTATTTTTAATTTTAACCCCTGACGCAAAATTGACGGGGTGCTAGGTATAAGTTTGACGTGTCTGTGTGTGTTTGTGTGTGTGTGGCATCTTAGCTCCCGAACGGATGAACCGATTTTGATTTAGTTTTTTTCTTTGAATGATTAATTAATCGAGAGTGTTTTTAGCTATGTTTGATGAAAATCGGTCCACGATGGCCGCCGTAACAAAATGGTGGATTACATATTTTTGATAAACTCCCTCAATATGGGTATCCAATGAAAGGCCTGACTAGTAGAATTTTTATCTTTTTCAATTACGTATTAAAGTCGTGGGGTTTTCAAAATTTTTCAATTTTACTTTTTGTTATTAAGGGGTTAATTTTATAGATAGTCATAGCCTTATCACTATTACTGTCATGTGTAAAAGTATATTTCTTTATACGTAACATGTGTTTTATTTTCTATCTTGTGATCATTGATGTAAAAAGTTAAGATACGGCTGACAGAACAAATCGCCTTGCATTTCCTCCATACATGACACACTAACCCCATCTGTTAGACTTTGATGTCAACTGTCATATATCATCATAGAGTAACCACAAAATTACTCCTAAGTAACCTTGTGAGAGCGGCTTATAACGAAAGAGGAACTAAGAAAAAAGTTTTTATTTCACAGATGTTATATTTAAAGTAGTATCAGAGTAAATATAACTTTTTGCTTTTTCAAATTAAATACGTCAACATGAATTAAGGTAAAATAAAATAATATTTATTTGCTTAAACACGGTATGCATAGGTGTTTTAAAATGAACGTACCAAGCATGTTTAGCCAACACGAGGCATGCAAATTAAATATAAAATTGAACTAAAATGAAATATAAAATTAATCTAAAATTGCATTAAATTAAATTAGGTACATAGATGTCAGTCATATCATAATTATGTTGAAATTAATATTTATTATTTAAAAAACTCCTGGTATGTGAGATTAGCCACTTATTTAATTTTGTTTTAAATTGATTATTATTTAATGTTTTGAATTCATTAGGTATATTGTTGAATTTTTTTTATACTCATTGTTATACAGCTTTTTTTATACTGCATTGTTATCGGAGTTTTAGTAGTAACAGGATATTTTGATTTCTTGTGTTCCGTGGATAAATGTCAAATGCCCTATTAAAAATATGTATAATTTGCATTACAAATACACATGTTTCAAATATATACAGGGACGTCAATGTTAGTAATTGCAACTGTGCAAATAGAGGACGACATGATGTTCGTGGAGGGACACCGCATATTGCTCTTATGCATCTTTTTTGGGCAATAAAAGCTCTATATATATTAAGTAGTATCACATCAGTAAACTGTAGCGTAATTTAGAACCTACAATGCATGATAGGTAGCAATCGCAGTTTTTGTTACAGATCTAACCTGCTTTAAAGCATAAATAAACTTATTGACTCTGTAAGGATAGTTCCAGATCTGGCTAACGCGCCGTGAATGCACAGGACGCGAACAGCGCGCGATTTGCGCGCGAGCTGCACGCGCGCGGCATGCGATCCGTTACTGCAACAGATTGGTGCGCCTCTTTAGCGCAACTCATGCAAGGCTTGTACAATGCGCGCGATCTGCGTGCGTGCAGTTCTGGTTCACGTTCGAGCCAGTTTAAAGGTCGCGTTCGCGCGGCTCGCGCGCAGTCTCGCGCTGCGCCTGATGTTCAAACATTATCTATATGCGTTTTCCAATTTACGTCTTGTTCTATAGTTAAACCTAGGAACTTCGTTTGTTTTACTTCGTTAATTTTCGTCTCTTTATAATGAATATCAATATTTTTGTTTCTGTTTAATTGTATGTAAGTAATTAGTAAATACTTTAACATCAACATTACTTTAAAATAAAACTATACTTTTCTTATAAGTTGTAATGATGACTAATCTATACATATAATTGAAGCTATAAAACAAAAAACAATTTCTCTCTCTATCTCTCGAAATGAAACAAAAGGTATGATTTCGAATTCAGCAGCACGCAGTAGTGCTGGTTTCCATATTTTCTATATGAGTTTATATGAGATTACATCGACAACCATCTGGTGTAGTAGCGCTCCGGACTACAATGCGGGTTCGACTCCCGCGAGGGGCAAATGTTAGTGGGATGAGCACGAGCATTTGCACCTAAGTCATGGATGTTTATAAATGTATTTAAGTAGTTTATAAATATATTTAAGTATGTTTATTATCTGTATCTAGTGCCACTAGCACAAGATTTGCTTAGTTTGGGGCTAGATAATTGGGTGTTTGTGGATACAATTTATTTTTATAAGTATACGGAATCATATACCTTAAAACTTTTCTAAAAAAAACTATATCAGATAATTTATATATATTTGTTAATTACATTTCACTGTCCTTCGAATAAAACCTTTTTTTTACTTATGCCTTTTGTTATTAATGACATGTTTTCAATTTTTGACTCATAGTGCTTTATCACGTAAACTTAAAATAAGTATTCAATAAATCATCATAAAATAAAATATTTATATTACATCGCATGTACTGGACTGCACTCAGTGCACTGTGAGCACTAATGCACGCCGCTACAAAGTTGTATCGGTTTTGCACGGTAAATATGGCGTTGCTTCGTAAAATTGACAAAGAAGTTGGAAAATTGTTAAAGTAATGTAAATAAGTTTAGTGTTTATAAAATATGCGGATTATTGGTGAGAAGTAAAATTTGAATTTGTGTTAATGACCTTTCTGTCGTAATTTATGCAACCTTTCAGTGAACATTTAGGCATTTTTATTTTTTCATACAAATTGATGTCAGATCACGATGACCGCCGACCACTGACTACGTCACATCGGCCTCGGTCGGGTCATTTTCGGGTCTCTTTAGGTCCAACACCCAGACGTGTGGTCCGCCCTGTCCTTACGAAGTAATATATAAGTCAATGCTTGTGATCATAAAAAATATGTTTGGTAGTTCAACATAGATCAACCGTTTATATTTCTGTTAAAAAATATATGTAAATTACAAAAGTTAACTGAGATCGATTGGTACCACGAAACAGCAGTGAAGAAATATGTAATAAGATGTATAAGATGTATTGTATTTGTATCACTCCTTCGTGTATTGTATGGATTGTTAATTAATTATTATAATAAAAAACTGTAAATATTGTATCTTAGTATGAAATTATTTTATTGGAAGAGAAAAACAAAAATCTTTTTTATCTGTCAAAATTTAAAAATTAAAAAGAAATTCAAAATAGTTTTTATGTCTTCGACAAGCAGGGAAATTGATGGTTTATATAGCAACCCTTAAATCACGCACACAGCCTAAACGGGCGGCCATTATTATGCTTCACTTATGCTGAGGCTTCACCTTTTTTTTTTTTTTTTTATTTGAGATGGGCTTACTCTTGACCTCAATCTTGCTCTAGAGCATAGATGGGATCTACGATAGAGCGAGCTTGCCCAGAAGATGCCTATTCACTCTGGACTTAAAGAGAGTCAGGTTATATGCACTCGGAAATACAGACGCAGGCAGGGAATTCCAATCCTTAGCTGTGCGCATTATAAAAGATGATGAGAAGCGCTTAGTGCGGGTTATGGGTATATCAACTAAGAACGGATGGTAGCCGGCCGTGCGTCTGGATGTCCGATGGAAGAAAGGTGACGCTGGTATGAGTTCATGCAGCTCATGAGCACACTCTCCGAAGTACAATCTACAGAAGACCGATAGGCAAGCAACCTTGCGGCGGTGAGCCAGGCTGTGCAGCTTGGACGCCACCAGTTTTTTATCGCCTATTATTCTCTTGGCTCTGCGTTCCACCGAGTCAAGTGCAGCAAGTTGGTATTTGGGCTTCGTAAAGAGTTAAAAGCTGTCCAGGCGTGAAGTACCGCTTGACTTTATTCAGGACGCCCAACTTTCTAGCTGCAATTTGAGCCTTAGACTCGATGGTGGTGCCAAAGTTGAGGTCAGAGGACAACTCCATGCCAAGAAGTTGTAGAGTGCCGGTCACTGGAACAGATGTACCTCGGAAAGTAGGAGAAAGGGTGAAAGGACTCCTTTTTGTGGAAAAAAGACACGCCTGCGTTTTAGAGGCATTGAAGCTGACGAGATTGTCATCGCCCCACTGGGAGACGTTACTTAACGTCAGGCTCGTACGCTCAACCATGGCCTCTCTCAGTCTTTGGACCTCAACTCCACTGGCTCCTGCACTAGACAGATACTTCTCCGCGACAGTACTGTCACCTGCGTCTAATGTCGTTAATTAGTGCTCTATTTGACGTAGTACGCAGGTGTGGCCGCTTTTTGTGCGCTAATTTGCTTCAATAACATTCGACGTTAGGCGATAGCTCGGACGGCGGTAACTTTTGACACATCAAAGGCATTAAGCGGGCGTCTAGTGCGTTGTTGTGGCTACACCTACTACACTAAACATGTTAAAACACGATCAAATTCAAAAACTCTTTGTGAAATATATGTAAAAGTGCATAGTTATTAAGTTAGGAGAAGGAGTAGACAAAATGAGAAAAGTATTGAGTTCTTGGAAGCGTTTTTTTATTTTAAAGAATCACTTCTGTTGGGGCTTCACCTGCGTCTAGTGTCGTTATTTAGTGCTCTATTTGACGTAATACGCAGGTGTGGCCGGTCTTTGTGCGCTAATTTGCTTTAATAACATTAGACGTTAGTCGATAGCTCGGACCGCGGTAACTTTTGACACATCAAAGGGATTAAGCGGGCGTTTAGTGCGTTGTTGTGGCTACACCTACTATACTAAACATGTTAAAACACGGTCACATTTAAAAAGTCTTTGTGAAATAAATGTTAAAGTGCATAGTTATTAAGTTAGGATGGAGTAGACAAAATAATAAAAGATTTGAGTCCTTGGAAGCGTTTTATTTTATTTTAAAGACACACTCACAAATCACACGCTAACTAAGTCGTTAGACGCTAGAATCAAACGTCAAATAAGTGTGGCCACGCACTTAGCGCGTAGCTTAATACTTTAATTTAGTTAACGCTAGTTATACCTTTATTTGAACGTTAGGCGTCACGCAGGTAAAGCCCCAGCATCACAGATCACACGCTAACTAAGTCGCTAGACGCTAGAATCAAACGTCAAATAAGTGTGGCCACGCACTTAGCGCGTAGCTTAATTCTTTAATTTAGTAACGCTAATCACGCCGTAATTTAAACGTTAGGCGTCACGCAGGTGAAGCCCCAGTATCATGGTTAGACGAGGTTACGTCCGTATTTTTTTTACGTCCGTGAATGATTGGCCATCATGGCCGCCATCACTGATCAAATAAACTACGTAGAAGATAGTGGACTAGGGCTATCGAAGGAAGTAAACGTCACCTACTTCAATTGATTGGAAACTTTTTCGTCGAGTGACAAAAGAAAAGAATAAACTCAGAGGGAGATACTTAATAGTGATGTCTGATGATAGTAAATGTCCACAGGCTATATAATATCGCATAGATCTAGACATAATCAAGAAATCGATGCACTTTAATCGATAATCGTTAATCGATACTTTATAATCGATCGGTAGTATGCGCTGTAGTAGCTATCAGAACCTGCGTTAATAATAATGGCTACTTTACAATAAAAACTGTACTTAAACGAAAATTTTATATTTAAGAACTTCAAAATAAGAAATACACTTAGTTCAGTCCCAGAAATACAGATTCCTAGTCTCAGATTATCTTCTCGTTCTCTTGTAGCTGTAGCTAAAAAGAAACTTGCATGAACAAACAGATCCAGAAGGCAAAGATAGTTCCAATAAATTTTATTGACTCACATAAGTACGGACAACAGCACGTCGACCTACCACAATATGTCAAATTTTCTCATTTAAAAATTAACTCTATATGTCAAGTCAATAAACAAGTCACTTGCACTCGATGCGTGTGAATACAATCGTATTTCAATGGTTCTGCATCTCTATCACTTTACCAAACTTAAGAACACAAATTACACCAAACTTGCACTCTAAAGCTCTATAAATGATAAATAAAAACCATTAAAACAGATCAACCATGCTTTACGTTCGACTACCCTTCACCGAATCATTTAACATATATTTTGTGAAAATTCAATTCAGAATTTTATTTAATTTAATGACACGACACTTGACAGACGCCGAATATCTTTTGTCAAAAAATAAATACAAAGGAGTATAAAATCTTATAAAGAGTATGTACTGTTCATTAAAAACTTTTTGTAAAATCAACCATAATTCGGTGATATAAGGCACTGCACAGACTGCACAGATGAAGGCACAGGGCGGAACAAAAACCATTAAACTAAAAATAATTAATTAAAATCACTATATTTTTCAAACGCGGCTTATTCTGCTGTTGTAACGTTTATACCTAACACGAGTTGGATTTGGATGTCAATAACGCTATGTTTGGTTCGGAAAATTAAAAAGTGAGTGACAAAATCTACTTACTACCATGGAAAAGCACAAAACGAAGCTTATTATAAATATATAAGGATTGTAAGGTATTTCTACATACGTCCTTTTGCAGGGCACAGGCCTCACCTCAACTATTAGGTGGTTTGGGCCATACTATTCGGCCATACTAATAGGCAGGCAGTAGGTAGGTTACTAAGTAAGGTGTTTTATTGATAAAAATCAGTAGTTTTTATCAATAAAACACATTTGTAAGGACCTACTACCTACCATATTTAATTTTCAGGTAGGCACTGCCTAATTGCCTATATGCACAGCACGCCCCTGGGGTGTTGTAGTTAAGGCCAGTGCTTAAACCTTACTGTCAGATGTAATCAAGCCGCCCTAAGGCCTCTGACTAGGCTTCACGACCAATATCAAGCGATATTAGCGGGGACCAACTTTTAATGTGCCTTCCAAAGCACGGAGATGCTCGTGATTAAATGTCACTAAATATGGTCAGAATGGTCACCCATTCACTCACGACCGCGGCGTTATGTGCTTAACTTTAGTAATCGATACTAAAGCACTGCTGCCATTGAGCTACGAGCATCTCGATAAAGATATTTTAGACACCTCAAAGGTTTGATAGATTATTGACGGCACCACAACACCTAGACCCGAGCAAATATAGAAAAGTTCGTTTTCTACATTGACCCGACCGGCGATCGATCCCGGAACCTCAGAGACGGCGGCGCCATTTAAGTCCGGCGTGCTCGCCTCTCGGCTACGGAGGTCGCAAAAAATTTACGCCACCAGTTGGCGCCACTTTGACAACATGTCTCCCATCCCACTAATGCGCTCGCTGTTAGATGTTATAAAATAGTTTCTGCGTTGTTTTTGATTTTAAATTCTTTCTAAAGTTATTTTAAAATAGATAATCTACTCAACAACGAATACTAAATAAGTTTAGCTATGTACTTGCACTTGAACTTATGTTAAGTTAAATTACACATTAAGAAAGAGACCTAAAACTTTTTTTTTTTACGTACCTCTGAGTCTTTCGGCAGCTCGTAATCGTCTTTACTAAAGAAACCTTTGCATACAAGACTATTATCTAACGTTCTCTCTGAATGGCTACAAGGCATTGTTTTAATAAACGTATTTTATCCTTAGGAAACATGACCTCCCGTTTTTTGAGCTTATAGGAATGAACACATGGTTATTTATTGTATTTAATTAAGAAATACAAAAACTTCAGACACGAAAATATAGGGGCTCTGATACTTTTGACAGGTTTCTGGACCTGACATCTTAGTGCTGCCACCTAGTGAGCGTCATTTCAGAAAAGCCTTATTTAAAAAACTAGCAATTTTTTTTTTCTTATTTCTGGGTGTACTGGTTTTCGCCCCCAGTAAATAAAATAAATGACTGGTACCTCGTAAGCGCCACTTTTGCCTAATACACTACGAAATACGTTCTGTAGACAAATCGCAGTATTATCTATTGACTCCTAACCGTTTAGGAGTTCTGTGGCCTCCATCACCAGCTCAGCAGTATGATATGCATACTAAAACCTTCTCCGAATGTAACAAATACTTTTCTGAAAACCGCATCAAAATCGGATGAGCCAAACGCGAGAAAATCGAGGACGTTTGTCCGCGATTTACAAAATCGAATCCCGCCGAATAAATTTCCAACGGGTGGATTCATTGAGAATATTCCTGAGTATTTTCACATTTCGAGAATATACCCGCGTGGAATCCCATTTCTAGGCTCATACTATATCCAGCCGGAAACGGTTCAGGGTAAGGCTTGGTCTATACGCTACCGGAATCCGTAAGCAAGAATCCGTTCAAAAAGCGACCTTATTGCATAAGCGATGAATGGGGAGAAAAACTAACTTTTTATCACGCCAGGGGCGCTTATTGTCTTGTACCTAGATCTGACATAACATCTGTCAGATTGTATGGAAATTTGCAATCATTTCTGTTTGTTTACTATATTTTCGAGGATTAAAGTCGCAATGCAACAGTGTGGTGCTTTAAACTGTAAAATTGAAGTAGTTCATTCATTCCCTAAGGACTATAGACGCAGAAATCAGTGGGAATCTGCTTTACGGATTAAAAATTGCACGATTACTCACAGCATATTTCAAAAAAGACTATTTTGGAAAAAGTATAATATACTAAACGGGTAACAGTTTAGTGAATTCACTGGCACTGAAACAAAAGTACAGAAACCTAAAAAGCCCAAATCATGACAAGCTTCATGGAGCAGTTTTAAACATACTAATACCGTAGTATTATTCTTTCTCTATGCTAATACATTGAAAATATTAGTTAGTGCTTTACCCTGTCTTCTTCTTGAATTTATGAAGGACTCCACTAATTGCCTGTCTCTCTACTGTAGAGTGCTGTGAACTTTCAACTAAATGACAAAGCGGAGGCAATATACTCGCTGATAATGGATTTACAAAAGAGACAGAAAGAAATGTAATAGAACAGGTACCTCCTTTTCATAAAGGAAAATCTCAATTACTTACTAGGCCTCACTATTATGAAGAACTGAGAAACTTTCAAGTGCTGCAATTTTAGGGAATCTATTTATAAAAAAAAACAATAAAAGTCTAGAAAGTTATATCTGTTTTTTTATTATTATTTTCAAATAACCTTCAAACATGTTACTTACTTTAAATATAACATTACTTCATAATGATGATTATAAAAAAAAATAACATTTCACAAATGTGAGTATCATACTTATTAATAAAAAAATAGTATTACGACTACATGATATGCATCAATCAAATTGCAGAATTTCCTACCAGTCCAAAATAAATATCTATGGGTTTGTGTGTAGTAAGGAATTTTCTTTTTAAAGGACAACTCTCTAACACTAATACTTAACTAAGGCACAGTAATTTCATATATCAAGCTTTTTCTTTAGCTTTATACGGGTGCTTAATTTAATTATTGTATCTTTGCTTAGAAGTTTATCAAGACTCCTTAGAAATTCACAATCCAATCCACGCTTGTCCACCACATATCCTAAATACACTTCACATAATCTGGAGAACTTTCATGACCTCTGGTATTGAATTAGAGATACATGTTTACATCATGCATACATGCCACTATCCGCAGCGCTCACAATGGTATAAAATTAACTTTCTCCATCCTTGCTTTACATTATCCTTTCATGTATGGGATATCACCAGCAGAGTAGAGGTGAACAGTTAGGAGATGACATGCTTCATTCATACAAAACTTTTTCTTGCTTGCTGTTGTATCTGTGAAACAAAAAGCATCAGATGATAAATACTTATTATTTAAAAAGTGTATTGAATAAATATCAGGAAATTATTTGAATATAAGTTCATACTTCCTTACCTTTCTAAATAACGATGTATTTCATGTTTCCTTAAGCTAGGAAGTGGAAAATCGGCATCAATGTCTCTGAATTTTTCTATCGCCAGAGAGGCATATGCAACATCATCTGTAATGTTATAGTCAGCGCCAAAGTTTCGGTTCCGCTCATAAGCCTCCAATCTAGAAGAAATAACAGACATAGTCCAAATTAACCAGAATTATGCACAGGAAATAGAATGTAACCTTCAATATTTTCAATGCTTACCTCTCTATCAAATCACAACGTTTCCGTTAATTGTTCTGGTCCTTTTACGAAGTCCGCTTTGAAGCTCAGAAAAAGACATTAATGAATACATTTTAAACGCTGAAAAACTTTAAATGCGAAAAAATCGCAAGTACACACTTGACACTAGCAGTCAACAAGGTACAAGCGCCGATCGCGCCATCTACAAAAAGCTTTGCGTGTTCCTCCCCATTGAATCCGCGTTAACCCGGTCCGGTTTCCGGCTGGGTAAAGACCGAGCCTTAATGCGTAAGCGGCGTATTGCATCCGGGCTTAGGTAGGTCTACGTATTGCAACCGAGCCTAAGATCGTTTTTTAAAAAACGACCTTTGGCTCGATCGCTCGCTCGGTTCCATAAAATATCGGCCGGAAACAGCTTATTATAATCCGAGCCTTGAAGATAACATAGATTACGTTATCGAGACTTTTTACTTGTTCACAAAAAATAGTTAATACAACATCAATTTATAAAGTATAAACACTTGAATACTTGAATACTTGAATCATTTAATTTTATTCATTCAGCCAGGTGACAGATCTGGCTACGCTTATGAAGCCTTAAAAGGGGTAGAAAACATCTGTCATGGCGTCATCGAAAGTAAGTCGAGCTGACATTTGGCTGTCATCGGAATCTGATGAGGCACTGACATCTGCCTGTACTCCTTCCTTAGACTGCACGCACAGCCGCACAGCAGATTAGTCCATAGATAAGAATAGAATATGTACTAAATTAGTCAGTCAGAGTCACTCTGGCGCACAGATTAATATATGTCTAAACTCTGGCGTAGTAATGTTCCTTGGTCAGAGTACAGCGCGCTAATTTGTTGCGACTTCAGACGGTTGTTTAAAATTTGTTATAATTGTTATTCTATTTGGTTTTTTTATTTAACGAAAACTAAAAAGAAGTAATGAGGTGTACTGTATATTAAGTAAAATTATTAATAACTTGTTTGTACCCCTCTTGATAAAAGTAAGACAAAACTATGTCCAATATGAAAAAGGTAAATATTTGGTTTCCATTTTAGTTTACACAGAATTCATTTTAATCTTCTCTTTATAATTATTTCCGGGCCAAATAAATGTTTGTGTCATAATTTTAGGAAAGAAAGTGGTTCAACCCTACATTTGATTTTGAGGGAAATCAACCACCTGGTGGAACCAAGAAACAATACCAAGAAAAATCCAAGACATCCCAAACGTCTTCAATGGATAGGGTAAAATTTACGACTTTTTGACCAGAAAACACCATACAAACCAATATAACCCTCACTACTTCCTTTCCACTCTACTTGCAAATATTCTTATGGTATTATCATATCTATTGTTGTGTATTTTTTTGCTGCAGAAGACTTGTATTTCAACTTCCACTAACAATATCAACTTACTGCAAGTAAACAATAAAAATTGGATCAAAAACTTTGATCCAGTAGTTCCCGAAGACTTGGCCGTGCACAATAAGAAGGTTCAAGAAGTTGAAGAATGGCTAAAATCTGCTTGTACTCAAAATCGTAGTGATATGCTTCTTTTGACTGGACCTGTAGGCTGTGGAAAAACTATAACTATCCAAACCATTGCAAAAAAACTTAATGTCAAAGTAACAGAGTGGATAACTCCTCTTGACATTGAAATACCTTCAGATAATGGTTAATACTAACTTTAAATCTTTATTGATATTTTGAATATCTATACATTTTCTATTACAAGTAATTTGTGTAAGTACATGTTAATTTTTTTCAGGAGAATTTCAATTTAGAGAGAAGCAGTCTACCAAATTTCTTGACTTCATAATTAATGCTGCCAATTTTACATCCCTTTTAGACAATAATCAGAATAAACTAGTTTTAGTAGAAGACTTTCCAAATACTTTCCTAAGAACACCATCAGAATTCTCAGAAGTACTACAGTAAGGAAACTGTTATAATTAGAAATCCATATTGGAAATATGAACTTCCACATAAACAGCGTCAATTTTATTTAATGCAAGAAAAGAGAATGACCAAACATGTATGGAGTTTGGTCCAAATGTTCACCACCAACGAGACCTATGTAATAAAATAGTCTACTAAATACTTAGTCATTAAACCCAGACCGCAACCAAAAATATGTTGTCAGTAAAAAGTTAGGACTAAATTAAAAGTCATGTTTTTTACCTTTTAATGCGAAAAATATTGTTGATATAATTCTATCCATCGCACATATTGAACTAATCTATGCATGTTTTGTCATGCCGCTTGGTGTGCTATATTAGGTTTTTGCTTAAGGGTCTGTTGATGTAGCTGACAATTCCTTCTTCATATCATCATCATCATTTCAGCCACAGGACGTCCACCGATGAACATAGGACTCCCCCAGTGACTTCCATATTGGCCAGTTGCAAGCAGTGTGCATCCAGCGGCTTCCAGCAACCTTTACCAGGTCGTCTGTCCACCTTGTGGGTGGAGGTCCCACGCTGCGGCGGTATGTGGCACCTATTCCAGAACCGTTCTTCCCCATCGGCCGTCAGTTCTACGTGCTATGTGCCCGGCCTACTGCCACTTCAGCCTGCTTATCCATCAGGTTATGTCAGCGACTTTTGTTCAGTTTTTTTTTGTTCGTTGCTGTCAATTTGCGATTTTATATGTATTTAAATAAATGCTGATGTTAAAAAGAAAATAAACTATAATTATTTTTCAAACTGTAATAACTTTTTACTAA
Source organism: Anania fuscalis (assembly GCA_950371115.1). Classification (NCBI taxonomy): domain Eukaryota; kingdom Metazoa; phylum Arthropoda; class Insecta; order Lepidoptera; family Crambidae; genus Anania; species Anania fuscalis. The sequence goes on along the minus strand of OX493335.1, from coordinate 9,839,957 downwards.
CAGCTTATTTATTTTCGTCCCATACTAAATGTTACTCTCTATTTAATGGACTATAAGTTAATATAGGTCTCGTTAGTGGTGGACATTTGGACCACTTTTGTTCATTCTCCTTTGTTTCAGACGATATAAACATAGAGCCAAGTCACCTATAGTGTTTATATGTTCCGAATCTCATACAGAAGGCAAAAATACTTTAATTAGTTTATTTACGCCAAGTGTAAAAGGACAATTTAAAATAAATCATATAGTGTAAGTATGTCTTATTATCTAGTTTGGAAACATTGGTTAAACATTTGTGGCCTTACTACAAAAAAAGTTTAGGTTTAAAGGCTGTCTAGACATTGGTCAACTAATTGAAAAATAATGTTTGTTATTATATAGGTGTCCCAAAATTAGCACGTCACAGTGACACAGGAGATAGATGTGCCTAAAACGCATCGAACAAGCCTAACATGTTCATAGAAAAGTTTTATCAGTTTTGAGTATGACCAATTTTAGTTTTTTTTTTTAAATCACCTATTTTTCATTTTGTATCAGAGTTTTTTTAAATGCTATTTATTTCAACTTTTTCGTAAGCCTATGCCTTTGGCAATAGTTGCTCATGATGAAACAATCATTATCTAGTCTATAAATAGTGTGCAATAACGACAATCGATAGTCTATCTATCTCAATTTAATTTTTACCCAAAAAAAATGGATTCGCCTTTGAGCAGCAACTGTTTTTTTTTTAATATTAAACACAATGAACAAAAACATTTAAAACCTTCCTTATACTATTTAAAATGGTAAAACACTTATATTGCAGTTTTTAAAAATCTAACAAATTTGAGTCATTTCCTACCAAAGTCGTACCCAAGTCAAATCACGAATAAAACAAACTAGGAAGTCCTGCAGTTCCTGAAAATCAAGTAGAAAGAAAATGGTCTGATATAGTTCCATTTTTTTACCTGACTTAGTAATTGGGAGTGAAAGAGTTAAAAAACCGGCCAAGTGCGAGTCGGAACGAAGGGTTCTGTACCATTATCTGTAAAAACGGCAAAAAAACACGTTTGTTGTATAGAAGCCCCCTTAAATATTTATTTTATTCTAGTAGTATTTGTTGTTATATCGGCAACAGAAATACATCATCTGTGAAAATTTCAACTGTCTAACTATCACGGTTCATGAGATACAGCCTGGTGACAGATGGAAAGACAAACGGACAGCGGAGCCTTAGTAATAGGGTTTCGTTTTACCCTTTGGGTACGGAACCCTAAATACTAAGTCGCTGCTTACGCCAAAATGGCACCTGTTGTACATGTAGACAGTATTTGAATAATTGGTGTGAACTGCGGCGTAGTGTATCTTTTAATAGATGGCCTGCATCCAGCAGCTTCCTGCAACCTCCAGGTCGTATGTCCGCCTTGTGGACGTCCCACTCTGCACTTGTTGGTACGTGGCCTCCATTCCAGAACCTTCCTGCCCCATCGACCGTCAGTTATACGTGCTATGTACCCGCCCACTGCCAGATTAGCTTGCTAATCCGTCGGGCTATGTCTGCGACTTTAGTTCGTTCACGGATATCCTCAGTCCTGATTCGATCTCGCAAAAAAACACTGAGCCTCTTCATAGCGCGCTCCATAACTAAAAACTAGAATAAAATAGGTAAATATATATTTTTTAAATTTATTTATTCAAATACCCAAGTTAAATTACATGATTGTTATTCTGCCAAACTGTGGAACAGTTTGTCGGCAGTAGCTCTCGTGAACTAAAATACTACCAACAAGGATAAACACTTAGCAAATACAAAAAAAAGTCCTATATGTATATGTTTCTTAGGATAAATCTACAATAAACTAAAAAATTACACATTGAAACATTTAGCGTTTTTATCTATATTAACCCACTTAAAAAATAAAAGAGGAGGCTGTCTAAAGAATACTGTCGGACGTATTGCAAGAGAAGTTGTGACTCGGATTTATTGCAAATGGAGTGAACATAAAATCATTGCCTACGAGAACATGGGTATATTCTCGTAGGCAATGATTTTATGGACTTAGTGATAGGTAATGTTTTGTTAACAAGGTTTTTAAATGTTTTTTACTGGATGCATTCCTAATTAAACCATGGGGGAGCACATTAATATACACAGGTGTTAGCCACCTCCTCTCACGTTTGCCGTAATAATTCTTAAATCTAGGAGCAACCAACTTAAGGTATTTTTGACAAACGGGTTGGGTACGTATATTGCCTTTCCTTTTAATGCTTATTGTTGTTACACTGCTCAGTCAAAATAGCTATCTTTACTTTACTTTCCACTGGAAGTATTTTACAAATTTTTAACAGTTTTTCATAGTCCTTGTTAAGCGAGTCTTTGACTTTATTATCTACCAATAGTTTGAGTAATCCTATTTGCAAAGTTTTAATCTTATTCAAGTATGACGGAAATGTAAGACCATACGCAGCCAACCCGTATGATATGATTGCGTGCAATGAGTAGTACAGCATGTACAGTAGCATACTGTACATGCTGTACTACTCATTGCACGTATCTAGTAACTGAAAATTGTAAACAGAATAATTTACTAAGGACAGATCGCAGTTTGTTACATACTGAGTTAACATGAATACTAAAGCTAAAATGACTATTAACCCCAAATATTTATAGCTGTGCACCATTTCCAGTTTTTCACAAATACAGTTAGTTTTATCTTTATGCAAACACTCGTAAGAATGACCTTTTATAGCTACCTTTATTGTCTTATGTTTACTGTATGTCTTACTATTTAAGGGGGCTCCCTTACAACAAACGTGATTTTTTGCCGTTTTTACAGATAAAGGTACAGAACCATTCGTGCGCGAGTCCGACTCGCACTCGGCCGGTTTTATTAACCCTTTCACTCCCAATTCAGTCAGGTAAAAGAGGAAATTTTATTGGACCATTTCTTATCTACTTGATTGTGGGAAATGCAGGAGTTCCTAGTTTGTTTTATTCATAATTTGACTTGGGTACGACTTTGATAAGAAATGACTCAAAATTGTTAGATTTTTTAAAATTGCGATTTTAGTGTTATACTTGATACTTTTGAATCGCAATAGTATAGGGCAGTTTTTAAATGTATTTGTTCATTATGTTTGCTCAAAGGCGAAGCCATTTTCTTTGGGTAAAAATTAAATTGAGATTGACTATCGAATGTCGTTATTTCACACTATTTATCAACTAGGTAATGCTTGTTTCATCATGAGCAACTATTGCCAAAGGCATAGGCTTACGAAAAAAGTAAAATAAATAGCATTTAAAAAAAAATCTGATACAAAATATATGAAAAATTGGCATAACTGATAAAACTTTTCTATGAACATGTTAGGCTTGTTCGATGCGTCTTAGGCACATCTACCCTCGGTGTCAGTGTGGCGTGCTAATTTTGGGACACCCTGTATGCCTCGAATGTCTGATGTATCAACATTTCAAATTGGTTGGCTATACCTAGTCTATCTTTTAAATATGTCTTTCAGTTTAAATGGTGTCTCAATGACAGGATTGAGGTCAGCACTTAAAAGAGTGTCAGAAATAATAAGTAAGAAATACACCACAGTATACAATGTACCTACAGCAGAAATGGTAGACTGTGTATGTAATTCCTCTGGTGGTGATGTGAGATCTGCAGTTTTAAATTTACATTTTGCATGTCTAAAAGGTAAAAAATATATTTTCATATCAATAGTTATTTCATATAACATGTGAAGAGAATTAAGTACTAGATTATACAGTAAACTTTTATTTTACAGGAAGTAATTGTCATTTAGAAACTAGCATGATTCTGGAAAAAGAAAGTAAAACTAAAGTGCCCAAGAAAAGAAAGCAAGCTTCCAGCAAGTTTATGTCTTTGGGCAAAGATCAAACTGTAAGCATTTTACATGGAGTGGGCAGAGTACTAAATCCAAAAGGTAATAAAAGTGCATGTTTCCAAAATAAAATCTTTAAAAAGTATAATGCTAGGTACTAAATTATTCTCGTGTTCTTGTATACAGGCACAGGCTAAATAACTTTATCATAGTACATTTTATTAAAAAAATAAAAAAAGGAATCGCGAGGTGCACGGTATTCATCAGATGTCATAGGCGTAAGCCGACACCTTGCCAATATGCCCTCCTTATGCAGTGCAAATACGGTAATTTACAGCAGATATGAATTTAGGTTTTTACGAAGATCTACTCCTAAAAAAATTGCAATGTGTCCCTGTACACAAGATGGTAATTTATTAGTTTACTATTTTTTGGGGGTGATTCTACTGGTTCAACAACTTTTTCTGTTGGACCAACTTCATAATGGCAAAAAAAAATACACTTCCACAGACCAGTAGACAGTTCGTATGGAGAAATATTGATGTCCCATAGAAAAAGTTGCTGTATTTGAGCAGTAGAATGCAACCGCTAGAAAACTAATAAGTAAATCAACACCTTGTGTACATTTATACTATACATTTTTGAAAAGCTTGTATAATTAACATTATTTTCAGTTATTGTTGAGAATGGTATACAACGGCTCACACATGCTCCAAGCGACGTCATTGAGCAGTTTTTAAGCAATCCGAATTCATTTGTCAATTTTCTAGAAGAAAACTATCTTCCACACTTTTCGAGTGCAGATCAGGTGGACAAAGCTGCGTCATTCCTCAGTGATGCCGACTACATGCTTGCAGAGTGGAGGGTAACATATATTTTTCATTACTTTTTGGTGACTATCTATCTAAAATATGTCTATCAAAGAAGAAAGATCAAAATTGCCCCATCTCAACAGAATAATTTGTAAAAAATTGGAAATAAATATGGCCTATGTTCAAAAGTAAGCCATAATTTTTCACTCATTTTTTGGTACTAATTGTTGCTCTCGGACATGGGTTAGTTATCTATGGACCCTGTTCCTAAATAGCACCATTTTAGACTTGGCGTCACGTAAAAAAAGCGGTGTCAAAATTAGGAACTAAAATGTTCAGTACGGCTTTATGCTTTATCGTGGAGGCGCCACCCTTCAGCGCTCTTTTAATAGACGAATTATACATATTTTTGAAGATATTAGGCAAAGGTTGTGTTGCCTTTAGATAATGCAAGAAAAAATATTGTTATTATTTCGTATCAAGCAGGTAATTCGGTAGATAAATAATTATGAAAATGTAATTATTTTGCTTACAACTTCCGCTTAGTTACGCCGGCATAGGAACCACACCACCACCACCTCGGTTGTGGGTTACACCACCTGTAACCCACAACCTGAGGACAATCACAGGCACATGCAATTTGAGGGAGGGAGGGCGGTGCTCTTTGCACTCTGTGGTGTAATTGGGGTTCCTGTGCCGGCGTAACTAAGCGGAAGTTGTAAGCAAAATAATTATATTTTCATAATTATTTAGTTATGGATTTCCGCAAAGTAACGCCTGATTCTATCAATTTTTAATTTGGTAGATAGTTGGGAGCCCCTATTTCATTTAGCTTAAAGAATACATTGTGAATGAGCAAGATCCAAGTCAATATTAACATCAGTTTTGTTTACAGGAAAAAATATGTCAAGAATATGGATTGTATACAGCTATAGCTGGACTTATGCTGGCTAATAAAAATCCTGTGTCTGCTTGGAATCCAGTTAGAGGACCAAAGAATACGAAAATTCAGTACCCGTGAGTTTATTTTCAGAAAATGGATTTCTAAACTTACGTTTTAAGGCATAATGATATATTTAACGCTGTTTCAGAGCGCCTCAAGATTTCCCTGCGTTAGATCAAAACTTTCTGTACAAAGGAAAAGTTTTAATTACAGATTACCAAACGTACTGCAAGATTATTGGAGATAATAGATAATTCCATGAAACTATTTATAATTTGTTGTTTTAGTATTATTTATTCATAGATTCAACAAAATAAACAATCCAGTAAAAAGACAAGGTATTTTAATTTCTTTAGTTTTTATTTAGACACTAGTCTCTTAAAAGTAATACATAACATTAATTAATTACTTCACATTTGAAGCGGGATCTTTGGATCTGGGAACCAAAATAAAAAATCAAGTTATCGTTACAGTTTATTAACAAAGTCAAGTGTCTTTAAGATTCAACAAACAGAATCATGGGGGGCGATTACATACATATCACTTCACTGTTCGGTCAATTGCCGGGACTTGCGTCTGTCACTCCACTTACTTTCAGTTTCCGTGTTGCAAGCTTTTATAACAAGAAACATTTCGTTAGATTACAGTATAGGGCCTATCGTATAACTTACTCTACGAGTCTAGAAAATTATACTTACCTGAGTGAAAGTAAAAACGGAAAAGCTACATAGGAATCGTGTAGAATACTTACCTTGCGTTGGTTCTGGACCGCGTGGTGCGTGTGTGTATGTGTGCGTGTAAGTGTGGTGTGTGTATGCGTGTGTGTGGGGTGGGGGCGGGGGTCGCGTTATCGGGAGGAGGATGAGGAGGACCTGGATCTGCGGCGACGCGGCGCGGCGCGCGGCGAGCGCGAGCGCGAGCGGCGGCGGCGCGGCGGCGAGCGGCGCCGCGGGGGCGGGCTGCGGCGCCGGTACCTGCCGCAACCGTCACATTGTTATTGCTACTTATTATACACTAGTTGGCAAAAGTCTACAAACTGTGTTACCAGTGATGACATACGAAACAGAAACGTGGCCTCTACTATGGGGCTTATAAGGAAGCTCAAAGTTGCACAGTATGCTATGGGAAGGGCTATGCTTGTTGTTTCTTTGCGAGATGGCAGTGGGCGGGCACATAACACAGGCCGCGTACCGGCAAGCGCAGCGTGGGACGACAATCCACAAGGTGGAAAGACAACTTTGTAAAGGTTGCACTGGACTGTAATAGGCTGACATGATGATGATGATGACTATATTGTTTAGATGCTCCTATTATGAGTATGAGAGTGGACTCCCTTTTCCGCATTTAGACTCCGAATTCGGTCCGTGGGGGATGTGATAATTATGGATAGAACCAGCCTAGCTCCACAGTAGTTTCTTGGTTTCTCACAGGCTTCACGGAGAGACCTTGTCTTATCTAGGATGTTCCCGCTATTTCCCTATCAAGTTCTTATTTTATTTTACACAAAATCCACAGCCCTTATATAACAGAGTTAAAAACTTTTATTATAGACAAACGGCCAATAACGATTACGAATCTTGTTTGAAATGTGTTACTTTACTTACCGTGGCGGTGAGTGGCGACGAGGCGGGGCGTGTCGCGGCGGCGGCGGCGGGCGCGGCGAGGGCCGGCGCGGGCGCGACGGCACCAGCACGGGCGCCGCCGTGATCTCTTGCCCGTCGATTTGACCTGGTGGGACGAAATATTTGTTATTACGTTACAATGTCTTTTCCACCTCACGACGATCTCCGTAGCGGGAGGCGAGCACGCCGGACTATATATGGCGTCGCCATCTCTGAGGTTCCGGGTTCGATCCCTGGTCAGGTCAATGTAGAAAACGAACTTTTTTATATTATACCGTACCGAAAGACCGACCCGAAAAGGTCTGGAGACGTATTTTTGAATTATGCGAATTCCAATTTGAATACGAAATGACAAGATTCGCATGCGAATGACTAAAATCCCTATTTTTGAAAATTCATTCCTTGAATTCTGCAATGAGTGGTCCGACCCACTCGTATTTCGATTCTACTAGTAGAAAGTTCGGAAGTATGACATTGACAAGTAAACATGTGGTTCACAGATTAAGAACTTTTTTTTTCGTTCCGTTCTATGCGATTCATTGCCGGTTTTTAAAATCAATACTTTTTGCATTCCGGTTTTTGATATTTTCTGCGTGAAACGAAAATAGTTAGAGATTAAGCAACACATAATTCGAGTGATTCAAAAATGCGTAAAATCGGGAGCGATAGAAATAGAGTTCGTTCGCACACGAATCGTACTCGTGTTCGAATTCATGATTCATTTCGAATGCTTCAAAAATACTTCTCCTGGGTGTTGTGGTACCGTCGTTGTTTCTGATTTCTATAACACAAGGGCTTTAGCTGCTTCCCTTATATTCTGAGTCAAGCCTTTTTCAGTCTGTTGTTTAGTTTTTATATGGTGTCATCTCAGCCTGTTGGCACAAGCTTGTTCTGGGACACATGTGAATGTTCACCTGTTGGACCCTAAATTCAATATCAGCACATTCCTACCATCTTACCTGTGTAATTAACTAAATACGACTGACATGGTACTGACAGAATTCATTAGGTAGTGGTTAGTTAAAGGATCCCAGACTTGGCAACAAAGAAGCTGTGTAACCAACATCTCATTATGAACATATCTACATACCTCCATCCATGTGCTTCATGGCATTTTCTGCTTCATCCGGGTTGGTGAACTCCACATAAGCATGCCCACGTCCATTATGTGGATGCAGTCTGTCCATAGGGAACTCAACGGTTTTTACTGTGCCATAAGTTGAAAATATTTCATGTATGTGGTCTCTTGTTACATTCAGTGTCAGACGCCCAATGTGTATACGTGTTGGACGTGGGGGTGGTGAACGTTCGCGTTTTTTTCTACCTGGAGACCTGAAAGAATTTAGGCCATGCTTTTGCCTTGAACTGATACAATTTCGTTTTCCGAATTACATTAATAAAATCAATTTTTGACTATTAAGCACTTGCAATTAATAACTACCTTTCATGTTTGTCCTTGCTTTTGGCTTTGTCATTAGATGGTGCAGATATTTTTTTCTTATCATTCAAGGGTGAGCGATCCCTTAGCTTTTCTCTATCCTTGTCAGGTTCACCACGCCGATCCTTGAGAGGACTTTTGTGTGGAGATAGCCTGAACAAATAAACATCCAAATTACAAAGTAGTTAATCTTGATTTCGAATATCCTTTACATTTAAGTGATTTAGAAATACTAATCTTCTTAACCGATAACAGTGAACCACTTTCTCTTTTTGTAGTCATGCATGGTCTCTAATATGACCTACACATACACATTGCAATTGAAAGTATGTGTACATTACTTTGTAACACAAGTAATCAATAATCATAGTATATAAGGTCTGCTTTGCTTGGAATGAGATAAAATGGTGTTAAACAAATAACACCTATGTTAAAAAGAGGCCAAATAGGTAACAAATTGAAAAACAAATAGATCAAAATTTCTTAATGACCCAAATTAGCAGTTAAACAAATAAATATATATTTGTTCTTAAACTATTATGAAAAAACATAAGATAAAAGTATTGACAGTAAGAATAATTAGCTAGCTGATTAGAAGTCACAAATGTGTGAGCAAATTGAATACAAACTTTTTTTTAAGCTTGGAGCGGTCGTTGTTGCTGCTGCTGCTGCTGGAGGAGCTAGATGAAGATGACGAGCGCGACGAGCTGCCGGAACTACTCGACGACGAACGCGACGACGAGCGTGATGAACTGCTCTCTGATGAGCTGTAGCATAGAAATCCTCATAAAATATTGCAAATACATTATTATGATAAAAACCAGATAATATAATCCCATAAAAAAGGAGTTTTTGATAAGGTTATTTTTAAAAAAAGGACAATTTATTATTTACAAAGCTCTTAGGTTTGTTTTGAGAAAGTTTATCAGATCTGTAATTTTGTTATTTAAGATAAATGTTACAAATATTTTTAGTATCAATTATTTACACTTTTTTGCTGTTTTTCCTTTTATTACTTAAACTCCGATAGTGATACTCAAAGATCTATTGTACTAAAAAGTATAAAACCATGAGACCAAATAAAAACCACGAAAACGCCGAAAACCTCATAAAATTGCGTCGTCAATGCATCTGTTTCTATTTGTCAAAATATACCTTAATCCCAACAAAGTGGCAAGAAGAATAGTGAAATATGAAAGATTAAATAGGTAATACTATTCAGTTAATTAATAATTACCACTAAGGTACATTTTATTGGTAGTGACAGCAGTTGTTTAGGGCAATAGGGCGGTACGCGGTATTCTAACCTCTGAAGTAAACATGTATCTTCTGAAGTGTAAACGGCACAATTACCTGCCACTGCTTTCACTGCTACTTGATCCAGAATCTCCTTTCTTTTTCTTTGCTTCTTTAGGTTTCTTTTTATCCTTATCGGAAGTCGCAGAAGGCGACTTATTGCGGGCCCTGAAATAGAAAATAATGATTGTTTTCGATTTACAACACATGTAATTAATAAAAATGCGTAAAAATTACTTACATTTTAAACTTTATTTAAGTAATTATTAGGCGATAAAAGGCTTAGTTCGGAAAACCCAAGCCGCGATGGTACCAAAAATCCTTCAGTCGTCAGCCATAAAAAACCATAGACAATTTTTTAATAGTTTTAATTCATTGTCATTATTGACAGTTGAGAAATGTTACCATAGGAAATTAAAATTTAAGCCTTGTTTACACAGTCAGTATACCGGTTTTTATACAGGGCTATTGCCATAGAGTAAGCTACGTAAGCTATGCTCTATGGCTTTCGTTTCCGTTGCTCTTTTGTTTTGTTCAATTTTAGACAGAAAGTTTTCTTGCCTAAATTTTTGGCGGGAAGGCCCTGACAATCGATGAAGCGAAGTAATAAAAATACATTCATAAGCTATATATTATCTCATGTGGAATATCTAACATTATTGATACAGGTTTATAATAAAGGTGGCAGACTGGCAGCAAACGGTGTAAGGCGTGCGACCGATCCAAGCTCGCCGGAAATAAGGAGGCGCCGAAAATGAAGCGATACAAACTTAGCTCGTTATGACAATGTATCATCATTTTCCATACTTTTAAGCGATCATGACACGGGACACCTGCCGGCGATAAATACTTATGGTGATATTGTGGTTTTAGGCTCAGATTACTTAAGATTTGGCTGTATGGCTCTGGGTGCCTAGTACGAGTTGCACAAAGCAACCAAGTCACTTAAATCGCTCGAAAAGTAATACAAATTAACATTGACTTTTCGAATCAAGTAAGCGACTAGGCCATTTTGTTGCACCTGTACCATCGCCTTTCTCTTCGTGGATAATTTATACTACTTCTGCCAATGGAACACTCCAGGCTGTGAACTGATATTTAAAAAAAATACTACTACTTACTTAGGCTCAGATTATCTCACACACGTAGTATTTAAATCCTCAGTGGCTCACACTTTAGACAGCTTTAGGCACGTGGTATGCATATGCATACCACGTGCCTAAAGCTGTGTAAGTAGCATATGCTACTTCAAGTAATTCGGGTGGATCGGTATGGTATAATAACACACAAATTATTATTATTATTATAGAACCATAACCAGGGGCCGGATGTGAGGTGCCAGGGCAACCCTTGGGAATCTTAAAATCAAAATTACGTATTAGAGCTACCAGTATTTATATAAAAAAAAACCTTTTTATGTAAATTCATACGAAAAACCAAAGTTTGCAGCCCCTAGGTTCTTTCACAAAAGTTTTGTGACAAAACCCTAGCCATAGTTTACAATTATAATTAGATGACACTTTCGATTATTGTAGATTACTTACCTATTTCCAACCGATTAAAGGAGTCGTCAGGAGTTGGAGCTATAACAATTTTAGCTAAAAAATAAATATCGTGTATTTTGTCATGATGCTTTTTAAGTAGGACTTGGAGCCGTCTGATAGATGTATATTCGATGCGAAAAGACGAGTAGGTAGGTAGTATAAGGTGTTTTAAAAATATCTGCCGCCGCTGAAATGGATGATTATTTATATAGATTACGATAGTAAAGAAATATCATGCGCCGGACGTCATTTAAAACAAAAAACTAGAAATAAATTAAAATTAAGCTTTATTTTATATTGTTTTAAACTTTCATGGTCACTAACATTAGAATAGTTTGTTACGGGATTGCTACCATGTACCTTATTTTTGAGTTCCCGATATTTCGGCACCGTTGCAAGCGCCATGATCACGGAGTAACTGAACTCAAAAATAAGGTACATGGTAGCAATCCCGTAACAAACTATTCTAAAGCTTTATTTTGTTTAAAACCATCCACAGACCAAACACCTGTTCAACTAGACTTTTGTAGCCCTAGTTGGTCAGGTATGGATGGTTTTAAACAAAATCTTAGGTTGGTTGAATGCTTTAAGAACAAAATAAAGCTATATATTTTTAATTACGTCCGGGACATGAAATTTCTTGACTATTATAATCTGTTTATGTAATACTTTCATCCATTGCGGCAGCAGATATTTTTGAAGCATCATATATGTATAGGTAGGTACTGCGAAATCCCACGCGAGCGAAGCCTCTGTGCTTATTTAAGTACTACAATCCTCCTCCTCCTCGCGTCGTTTTCCTCATTACTGAGGGTCGTGACTCCCCCGCTGCATCAGTTTATCCCGTACGATTTCCCTCCATCTGCTGCGATCCTTAGCTTCATGAAGGGCATTGTGGAAGTTGATGTTTAGAGAAGATCGTATTTGGTCCGACCACCTCGTGGGACTGCGTCCTCTGGGACGTTTGCCATCTACCTTGCCTATCACCATCAGCTGTTCTAGATTGTGACCCTCTTTACGAGCAATATGTCCAAAGAATTCAAGCACCCTACGAAGGCATTTAGTGGAAAGCCTAGCTTTGACATTAAGCTCTCTCAGAATAGACACGATGGTGCGAAAGGCGGTCCATGGAATCTGTAGCATATTTCTCCAGCTCCACATTTCAAAGGCGTCTATTCGATCTCTGTCGGCCTTTTTCAGCGTCCATGTCTCCGCTCCATAACTGAATATGGAGAAAACCAGCGAATTCACCAATTTGGTTTTACTACAAGTACTACAACACTACAATTATATTCTTTAATAAAATTAAATTCCTAAAATAAATTATATACACACATTGCGGTTTGATTAGTACAATCACCGTAAATGGGAACCTGTATCACCACTTACTCGCAAGCGTGCGATAGAATTACAGGCAAGAACAGGAGTAATCACTCGTTACGCAGGCAGCGGTTGAGTGGTCGAAATGATAGCCATAAGCCCCATGCTGCGCGACATGGCCGCCACATTACCACTACTGGGCCGAGCGTGTCGCTTTACGACGCCCGCGCTCCCCTCGGCGACCTTTACACTTCCTATAAACTGAAACTACGTCACACCACTCAACCCGAGATCTACCAAGTCAACTTCGTCCTTGCTATAAATTACTATCCTTTAACTTAAGGACCTGTGTTGAACAACACATTTCAAGTAGGTACTTCTTCACAATACATTGACGTCCATAACAATAATATGGACCACTTTCTAAACTTACATCTGAAAAGGCATTGCCGCCTTTACAAATAATTTCTATGTGGTTTCTGTATTAATAAGTATTCCATACATCTTCACATGGATGCGATTGTGCCTGTCACTGACATAATGTTTCCAACATTGTTCTCCAGTGATTACATTTAACGATATAACAATAAAATTAATATCCACAAAGGGTACATTTTTCTAGACATCAGTTGACTATGTAATGAGTGAAACATGTCCTTTCACACGGTCAGGTAGGTATGTAGGTATTGTTTACCCACGCATGTCGGCTTGATTGTTCTAATCCATGATAGCGATCATTGATGCTTTATATTAGGTACTCGTATTTATGGAAGTCAATAAAGTGTTTCATATTCGTCTATTTATCACCTCCGGTAGAAGATAAACACATATATCTACATATAACATTTCTAAACTCTGGAATGATAGGTATAGGAGTTTAGGTATAGTAGGGACTACATATATGTACACACAAATTATGCCACATGCTTAAAAATAGTTCACTTTTTGACAAAGTTGATCTCTTCTGTATGGCGAAGTGAGTTTTTTAGGGTTCCAAATTCAAATTCAAATTCAAATAGTTTATTGCATGTCACATTAATAGTTCCGTTGTCAAAACGAAACTTTTATAGTTAAAGAGGGAGTTAGAGGCACTAAGCCGCAAAACCATACTTTCGCAAGTGTTTACAAACCTATTAATCATGCCGACAAAGTGGTAGACTAAGATTTTGAAAAAATTTAGCGATGTGCCCCCAGGGAACTATGCCTCTATGGTCATCCAAACTGTTCTAGGGCAAGTAGTGAGTGCCTATGTTGTGGGATGGGATACCTTGGTTTGTACCATCATGATTTTCTTTGCTGGTCAGCTTAAGATATCACGATTAAATTGTGCTAATATCATAGATATTAGCGATATTGCGAACAGAGAAATAAGTCGTGAGAATATCGTCAACTGTCATCGTTTTCATACAACCCTCGTTAGGTGAGTGCACCAACCGACCAAATATGATCCATCAGAAAAACCAATTATCACCGTTATTTTTTGTTTCAGAAACCAGAAACTGTTTAACTCGTTAATCTCAAGACCAATGTTTGTCTATTTGGTTGTAATTTCTGTAAATCTTGGAGTGTGCATTACAGAAATCGTTCAGGTAAGTTAGGTTATTTGAGGAGTTCAGGTAACAAGAACTGAAAATAAATATTTCGGTGACTCAAAAGAAATTGTCTTAAGAGTTGTGTACCTAAGCTTTTATAGATGATCTAGATACCTTCAAATTACTTCCAAAAATACATATTACCTTCTCTTGCATTTCTGTGACTCAAAAGACGGTCGTGTAAATAAATTTAAAATGTGAGGGAGGGTCACGTTTGTGGGGCAAATTAGGATATTTAAAAAACATGTTTCGCAAAAAATACCGTGTGAGTGCCTACACCGCCCCGCCCGCCGTGATTTAGGTAGGTTTGCGAATTTTGCAACATTAAACTTTTATGCTAGCAAAATGTTTGCTTACAGAAATATGAAAAATCTTAAAAGGAACACTATCACAGCTAGCTAGACTTTCCATGTTACTGAGCTAACTTGTTAATTTAAATTGGAGAATAATATAACTTAGATTACTTAGTATTCTACTTAGTTTATACTAAGTATTCTCCAATTATAGTATCCAATCCAATTGTTAATTAACCAAGGAACCCTACCATACCGCGTGACCCAACACGGAATTGGATTTTTTTTTGTTTATGTAGAATAGGTACTGCTTTTGCGGTTTCAAAACCAGCAACAATTTACCTTGTATAGGCTAACTGAATCATAATTCACTCACAAGCGTCCGTTTAAGTGATTGTCTTAAGAAGAAATGTCTTAAGCTCTTAATTAGATAAAATATTTCACGAAAAAAATGGGTGACACACTGGTATTACACACTGTTTATCTAAGAAAAACGCGTGGGTAATGTAATGAGCCTTTTTTGTAAAAAATATGTAAAAATAGGTTGTTACGGTAAAGGCACCTCTTAAAACCCGTGGATCACCAATAGTTTCCTAGACGACAAGTAATATATGACTATTTAATGGGGCTACCCACGTGAGCCTCGTCTTGTGGGTGTTGGTCATTGAATGGATAAAAAATGGATTTATAATCACTTAATGCCTAGCACCTGCACGGCGCATTTTCAATAGGCAAAACGCAATACATGGAGTTTTACAAAACCGATAGTATCATTGTGTGGCATTTTAAATTATTTTATGGTGACTTAAAAATAAACTTAGCTTACTTTTAACCCGTTTTTATATTATAATATAGGACAATGGTATAAAAGTTAACACTGTTTTGGGATTCTAACCTGCAACAGCTGACTTTGTACTTCAGAACGCGAAAAACAAGGATAGACGACCGTCAAAATATAGAAAAGGAAATTGGGTGAAAACAAACAATGATGCATGCATTCTATGTGCATTTACTGTGCATTTTTAGGGTTTCCCGGCTAACAAGGAACCCTTATGCTTTCGCCATTGATCTATATTAACTCAATGGCTTTCGCCATGTTCGTTTGTCCGTCTGTTTGTCCGGCTCAACTCAGAGACCCATAGAACTAGAATATTGGTCAACGTTTATGAATGTGGGTGTTAATGTTCAATCAGCTGTTAAGATTTGTATGGGTCGACTAAACTTTTACGATTTCGATGATAGGCCCTATATGTATTTATTTTGTGTTTCAGCACCAGAATCAGCCCTTTAAAGGATGTGTATTGATTAGGTTACATTACAAAAGTGAAAAGAAAAACTATCATAGCTAGGTGGTTAAAAAGTACCTAATAGTCGACAAACTTATAAAATTAGTATATTATTTACGTAGTGAGGAGAAGTAACAAGTTTTTTTAAAATTTAATTAAATAATATTTAAATAAAGTTGTTAGTTGTGTAAAACACGTAGCAAAAATAATACAAAATTTTCTTCTAAGGCCTTATATTGTGACTGTTAACTACGGTACCCTACTCTGCGCGTGGCCCGACAGTTTTTTTTAAAATATGCTTTTGGCTTGCGCGGCGGTCCGACAGTTGGCAATAGGCTAGTTGGCAAAATTTTAAATCTTATGGTCTTTACGGTTAATAATTTACCTTCACGTCCATTTAACACAAAAACAATGTCTATTTTGAAAAAAAAACATACGTTAACAGTACGTATTTTGCGTTTTAAAATGACAATTTAAATTCACCGCAAAAACGCTAGACTCTGTCAAAGCGTCTAAATGACGTTCACGCCCGGCAAAACGATTTGTGTAAGTCCTAATTCCATAGTGAATTTCACACTACTCATTTTAAATATGATTTAAAAAACCGTCAGAGATTGCTAAAAACGGGATATTTATCAAATGAATTTTTAATAAATCTGGAAATGAAACATTATATTATCCGAAAATGTTAAGAATAACAACGACGTTTCGCACGGCGTGACGTAATTCTTTCTGATTCACTGTCACGTGACTGAAAGCCAAATTTTAAAGAATTTATTTCATAAAAATATTGAAAATCCTTGTTCAAAATAAAAAATAACCTTGGTTTTTGTTTTCTCCGCACTGTGATTTATTATTAGAATAAATAAATAAATATTGGACAACATCGCATACATTGATCTGATCCTATGGTAAAAAGCGAAAGCACTTGTGTTATTGAAATCAGAAACAACGACGGTACCACAACACCCAGACCAGAGTCAATTAGAAAAGTTCTTTTCCTACATTGACCCGACCGGGGATCGAACCCGGAACCTCAGAGATGGCGACGCCATGTAAACAAAACGCTATGAAATAGCTTACTTCCGTGGAATAAAACCTAACTACGTTAAGTATCTACTACGCTAAGCTGCTCGCGTAGCGTAGGGCGGCGCGTATAAAGGCCAGGGCGGAACGCCGCCCGCCCTAAATATCCTTCGGTGTTCGCGCGCTAAACTACTCCTCAGGACTCAGTTCAGATCAAAACTTTAAAATTAAATATATACGTGCATTAATTGAAAACTGAAACTGTGAAGTTAAATTGTATTATTTTGGTAAGTTTGACTATAAAGTTTGTTGTTTATTTAACTAAAAATATTTTTTTAATAAATCTGGAAATGTATTCAAATTTTTAAATATCATTTAAATATAACACGTATTTCAAAGTTTATATAATATTTAAAAAATAAGAACTCATCACTATTTTAAAACAAAACTCAACATAATATGTTTTAACTCTATTCCATAGCAGGGTCTAACTATATTTATATGCTAAGTTTTATTTAAAACTAATTCTGCTGTTAAACGTGATTATTTACCTATATCAAGTTACTTAATTATTTTTGAGAAAATATGTAAGGATAAAAGGATATAAGTGAGATTTTTTATTCATAAAACTATAGATATTTTGATATGTCATGAAAAGTGGCAACTTCTAAGTTTTTAACATTCATAGGACGCTCTGTAAAGCCAGAATAATTTCAAGATTCTGACAAGTAAGTATAGGTAGTATAGATTTTTAGTAGTTTCGAGATTTTTATCCTTTTTCATTATTATTATTATTATTATTAAACCTCCTCTTGTCTTTAGAGTCATTATTGGCCATAGAGACCAAAGTTGTCTGGAAGAGATCGCTCATAGCTATAAGACCGCCTAAATTATACATATTTCTGTAAACATCAACTGTAACTTCTTTGTTTGGTGTGCAATAAACAGTATCTATCTATCTAAGTATAATATTTTTTTGCAGAGATTTTTTTCTACAATTCTGAAATTGGCAAAAAGTACGGCCACAAAAATAATTGTAGGTAGGTACTTAGATCTAATAGCATTGCACCTTTAAAAAGAAACTTGATTTGGGTTGGTGTTCTAAAAATAAATAGTGTCAGTCAGGCGTAGTGCGTTTAGCTTAAAACTATTTTTGGGACATATTTTAAACAAAGAAGCAAACTTACACGTTCATATTAAAAGTCAATTCAATTTACAGTTTATTTAACGCATCTAATGCAAACTTGTTTTATTTAAATTCGACTTTTTTGCACCAATTAAAAAAAAGAAACAAAAAGTGGTCGTGGCTATTTTACCATTGGATTTAGCAGAATAATGTTTGGTGGCGGTAAAAACACAACTTAATATGTTTATAAACACAAAGTGAGTTCCAAAGATCTCTATCTCCGCATAAAACTAAATTGTACCATATCTTTTATCAAAATCACTTTCTCAATTTAAAGGGACCTAATCAAATAAGAGAAATTACTTTTATAAAATCGGAGATCCAAGAGACGTAAGTTCCGACAAGCAGTTGATTTTTATCTTAAATATAACTAGCTAGCATGTTTTAATAATTCATTAACAGTAAAAATTCTAGCATATATTTTTCATTTATATAGCATTGTAAAAAAAAAATATTTTACTTTTGTTGAGCTAATTTACACAAATCAAATTGTCGATACATTAATGGAACCGGTGTCATATTCGTAATACTATATTATAACTACAAGTACAAATGGGATTGTTTTATTCTCAGAGATGTTAAGATAAGTAAGCTGTCATCCGTCTGCCGATATGGCTTAAATTTGATGTATCATTCGAACAAGATCAACATGAAATAGACAAACTCAATTCTCTGAATCCCTTAAAAATGTTTTACTATTTTGTTAGGGAAAGTTTATACTACATTTACTTAAATGTGTTATGAATTTAAATAAGGAGGAGGCAGGCAAGTAGTGATAGATAGTAAAGTTTATTTAATAGTTGAAATAATTGAAATCTAATTAGCATGAAAAAAATTCTGGCCCCACTCTGCTAATCACAATTAGTGCATGAAAAAAGATTTTGTTTATGTAATAAAGAATAAAAGAAAAATATACTACGTCAATAGTGAGGTTCAAGGTTGATGTGTGGCTAGAACTACAAAGTATTAATCTTTGGATAGGTAATTTATTATTTAACGGGTTTTATTTTGTTTTCATTGGATTAAAACTCCAGTTTTGTTATTCAACAGTCCCTTCTTTTTGTGCATAAACGGGGCGCAACAAATAACACTAAAACTACAATTACATACACAACTTTTTACAGCCTATGGATGATGTTCATGTCTTAATATGATAGGATATCCTAAGCTTTACTATAATTTCACTAAGTGGAAAAATATGTTACCTCCACAATTATTTAAAAGTCCCTGGTAGCCTCTTGTTCTTTTTATGAGTCCTAGTTTTTCATTTTTGGTATAATAACGTAACAAAAGCGAAAGGACGAGCTAATTATTTCAACACAGTAGATGAAGTTAATTGAAGTGGTGTCCTTCAACAGGCTATTTTGCAAGGTGAGGCCGACACCGAGATATCTACGCCTTACCTTGTAGTATCACTTTACTAACTGCCATGAAATATTTATTTTTAAATTTTAAGTACTTTCCTGTATAATCCACTGTAGCCTATCATTTAATATCTACGTTTAATAATTTTTTGAGTAGTTGGCCAATAAAAAAACCTCCTATTTTATCATCTAAATAAAGAACAATTTATAAAAAAATAAAGCATTATGTGCCTACTATATTTTTGTTCTGAGTGCTTAACAATTGTATTCAATTCAAAAATCTTCCTCGGTGTTTATTATATTAACCATTTAACCACTGGTTTAAATTAACCACCAAAGTTTCATTGCAATCGGATGAACGGCATAGGATCGCATGCGGGGCAAACAAAGAAACATACAAACAATAATTTTATATAAGAATATTTTAATTGTGTCTTGTCGAGTGTCTAGTCTGGTAGCTGAGCCTGTTTTCAATGGGTTCCCATTCCCATCAACTTCCTAGGATGTTGGAATGTAGTAAATAAAAAAAAACAATATATAATGAACGTAGGCAATCAACTTTTATATGTGAAAGAGAGACAAGGCTAAGGTAGAACGAGACATAGAGAGCTTAAAATGTTAAGCCCAAATGTTGATACCTATAGAAAGTAACTATTGTGTAACTTATACAATGTGTCCGGGTTTTGACCGGCGATAATTTAAGGGCTTTTAATTCAACAAATTTTACCGACAAAATACCCCCCATATAGGGGCCTAACTCTCCCCCTCTTGAAATGACAGCCATTTAAATATTTTAAAATATTTATGGTAGAGCATGAAAAAAAAACTATTTTTATAGATCTGGAGTGCCTAAACATTATGAAAAGGGGTTCATTTGAAAAGCAATGACATTGCCTATAATATATATTTCAAAATTAATAACTGTCGCGGATAATGAAATTAGAAGAAATTTGCGGAAAAATTATCGAAATTTAGCAGTTTTTTGAACGTATTACCAAAACTAGCCCATAAATATACTTTATTTTTGTATTATTTGATACATTTTGAGATAATCTACAAAACGATACTAAGATCACTACTTTGGGTCCCATAATTCAGGAGCTGCTGTAATTTGAATATGACATTGCACATTCACTTTAGGAATATTTTTTGGAAAATCACTCCTAGAATCGACGTCTAGAACATGTATGATTGAAAGTATTCTGAATTGGCATACTATTGATGTAACCTTGTTGGTGATATAAATAAATGAAATAAAAATGATCAAATGGAGTTTTGCGCTCGCGCAATGTCAAATTCAAACTACTGCAGGCCCTGAAGTATGGCACCCAAAATATGTAGTAATTTTGGTATCGGCTTGTAGATAATCTCATTATGTATCACATTATACAATAATAAAGTATATTTATGGGGCTAGTTTTTGTAATACGTTTAAAATACAGGTAAATTATTAAATTTTTAGCAAGTTTCTTATAATTTTATTTTTTCTCTATAACAGTTATTAATTTTTAAATTGGTCTTTGTTTAATATGATAGGCAATTTCATTGTCTTTCAAATGAATCTTTTTTCATAATGTTTAGGCACTCCAGATCCATATAAATAGTAGTTTTTTGCATGCTATACCATAAAAGTTTTAAAATATTTAAATGGCTACCATTTCAAGGGGAGAAGAATTAGCAACATGAGGGGTTTTGTCGATAAATTTTGATGAATTAATACCCCTTAAATTATCGCCGGTCGAAACCCAGACACACTGTACACTGTCCTGTTTTATTAGTAAACTTCTTTCTAGAGTGTGATTCTAGAGTAGGGTGTTTACTTCTTAAAACATTTTTTTTCATGCATAATCGAAATTTTATAAATGTATTTTTTATACCAACCGATGTTAGCTGATTGTCGCTTTCGTAAATATTTTATTAAAATTTCACTGTCTCTACCATAGCAATAGTTGCTGTATAGGCAGTAGAATCACCCTCTAGAAGGGAGTTAGCTAATTAAATAGGACCTTAAATAATAAGTACATCTAATCTATAAAAGTAGACTTATAACCCATCTCCTTTCACTTTAGTTTTCTCCTGTTTTTTCTTCATGTCTTTCATTCATGTTAATTGGGTTTGTATTTCTATTATAGTGTTATATTTTATTTTTAGGTATATGACGGAAACGGAAGCGGTTTAAAGAGACGGCGCTAAACCGCTTCCGTTTCCGTCATAATTTTTTTTATTTGTATTATATTTATATGTATGTTTATTATTTATTTTGTTAAGTTATATATGTATTATTTATTACATATAATTATTAAATTCTTATTTTCTAAGGCCCTTCACCGCCTCCCCCTGTCAACTTTACTAAACTGTCCTCTAAGGTTGCCTGGAAAAGATCGCTTCTAGCGATAAGACCACCTAAATTGTACCATTCTCAATGTATTTTTTTCTGTGTACTGTATGTTTTATGTGGTGTGCAATAAAGAGTATCTATCTATAGGTGCAGTTCGTGTGATGTTCAAAGGAAGATGATGTGTCGCCCTTTTCCTCTAATATTGGTGGCCCTCACCACCGCGCTCGCTGCCCCGGCCTCCATATACGAAGACTATCCGGTAAATGAACAGTAAATCATCTCATTGTATCCTTGAGATGATATTATATACGGTTTTTTAGTGATTGTCAAATAAGGAAAAATGAAACTTGTTTTTCTGGCAAAACTACTCATTTTTGGCTTCTAAAATATTGTGAGTCACTTTTTAGTGTCGTAGTGTTTGACATAGAACTGGGCCCTAACCATGAACTGTTAAAACAATCACAAATCTGTCAAACATTATCATTTCTGTCAAATTTTGTATGAAATGACGTACCAAAATTGACAGATTTGACAACTTTGAGATTGTTTTAAGAGTTCATGGTTATGGCCCTGAAGGTCTTAAGCGACCGCTTGGCAGACAATAATTATTAATAACACACAGTGGTCAGGGGTATAACAACACAACTTGTTGGATTTGTGTATGCACGTGTAACAGTGCTGACCTACGCATTACAAAACAGGATAAAACTTTTGTAATGAGATCACGTAACGCTGATTAGAGAGCTAAATATTATCAAAAATTGTTATATTGTTTGTATTGTATTGTTTATGTTTTTTTTAAGGTTTAACATTGAAAAATGATAATAATAGTGTAAAAACAACCTTGGCAAAGAACAAAATAAAAAGAAAATAGTAGTAAAATTAATCTACGTAGTTTTACTTTTGTGATCCTACCAAGGACAGCTTATTCGGATATTGCCACATTATTTCGGGTCTTTAGGAATAATCCCTATGTCCCCATCCAAGACAGATGGTACGAAGGCCTCTTAACTTGCAATAATCTCAATGGCATCGTTTTTTATGACCTGTAAAAGAACTCGGCTAGTAACGGACGGTAGGTTTTATAGGTATGTTGATTATACATATAACCATGCTATATTCGTAGGTATATTTATGTACGGTAGGGTGTTTAGTTTACAGATACTTTATGAAAACGATGTACCTGCTACACTAGTTTAGAGCTTTCATTAATTCTAATAGGAGTTATTTTTAATTGTTAGTGACAACTTGTTTATGTTACATCTATAGTGAATTAATTTTCCAATGCAATATTTTTCTCCTCTAACAGGTTATAATACCGCAAAAGAGAGCTGCGCTAGTTTTGGACAGACTACTGATTGCACTACAAAAGGCTCTACACGATAGCCCCCCGCGTTACGAGCGGCCGGTCATAGACGGGCCCCGCACTGCCGCACTAAGGATCTCCGAGGACGATATGGTGACTGCTTACCAGTTTTATTATAATACAATACAATAACGAATGAGCACTAACGTGGCGCCGTACCTGTACGGCAGCCGAAATGCTACGGCTACGGGCGCTACGAGCTACGAGTCTACGAGTATTATAAGTGCCATTTTCTAACAAAATATAGAAGACAGTATGCGAAATCGTAGGCGGTTACTTCTTAGGTCTTTAATAGCTGCTACCGCAAAATCAATAGTGAATGCTCACATTGAGATATTATGAAATACTACAAACAATACAGTTCGCTATTCATGTGCGTTCTACTCTAAGGCGCTACAATATCTTTTCGCGCTTGACTAGGTTGACTGGTAAAATACCGGACGCCGTCATGCAACTATCTTTTTTTGTCATTGTTTATGCAAGATTTAAAATAGTATAATAGAGCAAAATTTATTTTGAGAAGCAATTACTTATGCATACCTAGAAAAGTTGTTTTTTTCACGTTTTCTTTAAAATCTACAACTTATCACTAAATAAGTCAATCAGTTAATGTTATGCCTCATTGCTAAAAGCTAGTTGGTTGTTCCACCAATGACCATGTATAACTGGCAATAACTAACAAATTAGTAACCTAGGGGATGAAATATCCCGTGCTTTACCACCATCACTGTGGATTGCATATTACGAGTACAACACAAAAATGTCACAATAATATTCCATATAGGTGTTTAATTTCTGCACCAACCTACTCATGAAGATTATTTGGTTGCAATTCTTTTTCAACCAAAAATTGCAAACAGATAACCGCTCGCTGCCTTAATTAATTGTATTACCTATTTATAGGTTATATACAAACTTCTGGAAGATTTACCTATTGCTGAGCTACAGTAAGGCCATACAAAAGAATAATAAGCATAGTTTTCCACTAGCAGATCACTAGTTTACATCCTGCAATCTAATCATGATTTGAAAAATAATCTTCTTAGTTACTTATTGGTCCACAATATCATCATTTCATGCATAGTATCCTATTATGCAATCACATGACCCATCCACCTACACAGGTAGAGCTACGCTTGACGTGACACGCTGAACACTTGAAAAAAAATCTATTAATACCTCCTAATTATTGCATCCTCCGTCGAGTTGTTAGGTTGTTACCCCGATCGAACAGTTAGAAATCACCTTGTCCTTAAAGTATTAGGTAATACAGCGTACCAAGCGTCAATGTAACCTAGCACGTACCATAGGCGAAGTTTCTACCTAGATGCGGCTTGGTTCCTTTTTTTCTGTGGCTCAGCAGTCAGGGTTAGTGACCGCAACTCGCGTTACAGACCGGAGACCGCGTCGCGGGCGGCGGCGAGCGGGACGATGAGTGGTTGGGGCCAGAGGACCTGCGCGTTGTGCCGCTGCGCTTGCCCAGGCACGAGCTTAGCGATATGGTAATTATCTGATCAGAGGCTGTGGCCAAAGTAGCAATTCGGTATGTAAAGTGATTTAAAGAGTATTTTTTAAAAGTATAAAGCATTTAACTAATTTGAAAAAAAAATGAACATTTGTTATTTTTGTATGATTTTGTGAAATTTTTGACTGGATGACGTACTTTGTAAGCCTGTACAAATAAATGTATATGCAACACGCAGAAAAAAAATATTAGAAGTATTCAGTATTTCAGTCACACATTCATATTAGACATTACTGTCATTCAAATTTGCGTAATTTTTTTATACAAAGACACAGAATACACACACACAGCAAAAACTCTGTGTTGTTAGATATACCGTAGTATATTTACTCTGTAGCTACTGTACTAAGCTTCTCCGTGATTAGAGGTCGTAAATTATTTTTTGTACTTTTGTCAAATAAACGTTATCTTGTAATTCTAAGTGATTGAAAGAGCATAATCATGTTTTTAAGCGTTAAATCACCAAATTCAATTTCAATTCAAAAAATTGAAATTGAATTCAAAAAATCATAAAATATATAGGATTGACAAATGCTGTCATCGACATCATAAATTTGACAGGCGATGACACGTTTCGCTACGAAGCGATTGCCATTTCTCTAAGGCCCCAGGCCTACGATTCATAAATGTTTGATAGCAAATTGGCCACCGGAAAACCATGTGTCACTATAGAAGCTAAGCTTTCATGTCACGTGATTTCTAGATTGTCAAATCGTTATCGAAGAGACTGCACTGCGTGCGCAAAATACTAATTAGCCGTCGTTTTTAAGCAATGACGTTGGTCACTCTTGCTAATATTGTATAAAAACCTAACCACATTTTTATATGGCGGAAAGAAGTCTGTCGTCTGTGCCAGCCAACATTTAGTTTTATATAAAATACATTATATACGGTAACTAAGCGCTGGGATATACCTACGTGTTGTCTTATTTAAACGCTTTCTACAAATTAGTGCTTTGTTGTAAGTTTCGAACGCTGCTAGCTCGAGTCACTCTTTAGAGGAAACAACTTGTACCTACTTTAGTTAGAGTTCAATCATAGTGTGGTATATGAAGATGCTTCAGCAAGCAGAACGTAGTAAATTTTTGTTTTTAGCAATTCCATGCAAGGTTTAATTGAAGATAAATAACACTTGAAAAAAATCATCGACCTCAGGTGGGACTCGAACCCACGTCCCATCGCATACCGGGCGAGTGCTTTGACCACTAAGCTACCGAGGACGTCACGTGACAAGATAAAATTCCTCAAGTGTTTTTTCTCGCTGTCAAAGCCAGCGTATTCTGATCAATGTTGTTTACAACATTTGACAGCGAGAAAAAACACTTGAGGAATTTCATCTTGTCACGTGACGTCCTCGGTAGCTTAGTGGTCAAAGCACTCGCCCGGTATGCGATGGGACGTGGGTTCGAGTCCCACCTGAGGTCGATGATTTTTTTCAAGTGTTATTTATCTTCAAGCAGAACGTAGTGAATATTTAAGTAACAGTGGTCGTTACCCGACTGATAATTAAAGTCTGACCATTGAAACACGTGGCTTACTATTATATACTACTAGGATTGTTAACACAGCTCTGAAAAACTAAATCATCATAAATCTAATCTATAAGCAATACATTTTGATAATTAAAGTAAAACTTTACTTTTTATGAACTTTACGTTGTTTTTATCTGTAACTTTGCTTTTGACGAGAGAGCAGAGCTCTTGCCACGTGTTTTTCTAACACATTTGCCGTTTTCCTACGGGACAAGGACGACAAACGTGTTTAATAAGATGTGCATGAACAACATTCATATATGACTTGCTTGTACTATAAATAACCTGTTCTGTGAGTATTATCCAGGCTCCAATTTTAAATCAAATTCAAAGAACTAACTAGGTTAACTAAGTAATATTCTACGATTTGATTTGAAACATTTAAGACCTAGGTCTTAATTTTGTTCTTACCTATATTTTAATATAATTTATTTTGATATATCTAATCTTAAATCTATTTTTTACAGGAGGCCTAATACAAAAAAGCAGCAACACAAAAACATATAGCTTACAATAAATACAAATCAGTAACACAAAATATTACATATTATTACAGACGCTTTAACCTAATAAATTCGCTCAGAGAACAGTGAAATATATCCATCTTTTCGGTAATTTTATTCATATATAGTAGCGTTTTATAATCGCGTGTTTCCTATGACTATGACACTCCACCGCCAAGGAAATTATACTTTGACAGACATGTATAATGATTACTGACTTACGTATTCTCAGATCGGCATTATCATTTCATAACAATATGAATGAATTAGTTAGATGTCAAATGAGTGTGCGTGTAACTATTCACAACATTGTAAAGTAGACATGAAGTAAAAGTTATAATATTTCGATACCTTACCAGAAATAAATTACAAGTGTTCGCTCTCGACAAACAACTCAGTCGACAGAATCCCAAAGTGAACGCCAAGGGGATAGGTAAATCCACAATTTTTTATGAGGTGGCCTACTCTTAACTCACTGACAATTATTCCTCTCTCACTGATAAAAAAACATAGGTAGTTTAAATGAAATAACATCTATGAATTAAAATTGCTATTATAATGTGGAGTATTTAACGATGTTTTTTTTTATTATAGACGGGCTTGCAACGTCGCGGCCAGCCCGGCGGCGCGCCCGGCGTGCGCGGAAGGGTTCTCCGGTGCTATTTCAACGCAATCACATGCTTCTAACATACGTTTAAATACATAATGTTCCTACTTTACATTAATTGTTTATATATTTATCCATTAACACCTTATATTGGACATTCGACGAAGCGTCGATGAAGATTTGAACTCTATGTGCGATTTGCGGTCATGTAAACTAAAATATAGCAAATATTGTAAATGTTTATCTGACATTAATAACGTCACATTGTTATTAAATCACGATAAATATCTATCCTCATATTTAAATAACAATTAAAATATAATAAGTTACCAATAAAATCCATTATTGGTATTTATCCCTTGTCTAAATTTTAATTAAGGTTAATTTTTATGACTGTTGTTATTAAAGTTTTTCGCTACTGAATATGTTTTAATAAAACCTATTTTGAAACCTAATTTGATTCATATAACATAATTATATACTCTACGATACGTACTACGAAATGTAACGTTACGGGCTTGGCTACGTTAAACTGGCTTAACTGCTAAAATGAAAGTTTTTGGCAAACAGTATCTCAAAACAGCTTAAGAAGTTCTAGAAAGAACTTGGATAAATCGTTGAAGAAAAGTTATTACAAAAATCGTTTTACCTACTTATGTAACACATATAATACTTATTCAAGTAACAAAATCACTGTTTCGCACTTGATGCGATTGGATTATTTGGATTTGATGCGCGAGTGGCAACGTTATTTATAAGCTTACAGACACACGTAAGATTCGTTGAAGGGACATCTTAATAAATTGAGATTATCGGTTACCGTTTAGCATATTTTAGAAGAAGAACCTACTGCACTTGGATTGAATAAATATAATAATATAAAAAATTTCTTCATCAACAAAAATCGTTTAACTTAGGGATAGCATGTTTCATTCATGTCGACTGTTAAGTATTTAATTATTTACGCAATAGATAACATGTAGAAATACAGGATACATATTTAGTGCTTACTGCATAACCCTGTTCATAGGAAAAATAATATCCTGTTTCCCTCTCACAAATATAGGAAAACGGATGTTAGCAATGAGATGCTCGAGCGTCATATCTGTGTTTTGAATATTTATTTGCTCAATATGCATTATTGTAGCGTTCAGTTGAAATTGTTTTTTTGCACAACACTTGCAACAAACTATTTTAATAGTTTGGTTAGTAACGGCCCTGGCAAAATATATTATCTGGTGATAAAAAGATTGTAATTCTTTAAATTTATATTTTTGATTTATAAGTTGCGCCCCTATATTATGGAATCGCGAGAAAGACAAACAAAATACTCGAAAAAATATATGGAAATCTTTTTGTCCCAAATAAGTACTTATCCCAATTGGAGAATTAATTCTCATACTAATACATACGGTAGTTAGTATTATAATAATAATATGTGGTATTATATTTATTTAGAGTAGAACTGGAAACAAATTAACACAAAATAAGTAGGTAGGTAGGTTTGTGGTGTTGTTAAGAGTTTTGTGATTAATGTAAGATATTTCATAAAAACATTAATCTTAAAGTCTTCTGTTTGTCTCCATGGTAAAACTTTATATATAAAACAAAGTCGGGTAAGTTTCATTACGTGACTTTATTTATAACTCAAGACAGCTAGACTGAATTTTATGATATTTCATTTATTGGATTCGCCTCTGCCACAAATAGCAGAAAAACTTAGTATTACAACATTAGAATTCACGAAAATCCACGCAAGCGACACCACCGGTACCTAGTTAATAAATAGCAATTTGTATGATTGACGATATTGTTCAGCTGAATCTTTCAGGTTTATCTAGGCTAGTTTAGGCTAGGTAGCTTTGGGTTTCTCTGGACCTAAAATCATAAATGAGGTCATTTGATAAAAAAGAAAAGTAGGTAGGTGGTAGGTAATCGAAATAGCTCTGATAAAAAGCAACATAAAGTGGGCTGGTCCCGAAGGCAAAAAAGCTGAAGCGGCTCTTAAAATTTTTAAGAAAAAATAAATAAAACTATTCAAAAAGAAAATTAAGAACATTCTAAATGAAAGGTCATAACAAGAGTCATAACATAGCATAACAAGGAAAAAGCTTTACTCGGGCTAAGGTAATATTTTAGGCTTAACCTATATCTGCGTATTTAACAACAAACCAAAGTTTGTCTATAAATAATGTGAGCTCGTTTACTAAATATATATTATTATCTGTTAGAGCTGTTGCTTTAGGTCTTGGTAATGAAAATTCATGATGGTTACTTTAGAAAATAAATCTGATACCTACTACAAGACAAAAAAACAAACGAAGACGAAGTCCACGGGTTTTCATACAGGGGTGTTATGAAATAGCAGCAGAATTGCCAAAGCAATTTATTTTTATATAATGTAAATAATACCTAATTACCTTATATGCTATGCTTTATTAACTATCACCATTTAAGTTGTTCATAATTCTGTGTTTTCATTCAATATACGATTTTGATCA
This sequence comes from Anania fuscalis, assembly GCA_950371115.1. Classification (NCBI taxonomy): domain Eukaryota; kingdom Metazoa; phylum Arthropoda; class Insecta; order Lepidoptera; family Crambidae; genus Anania; species Anania fuscalis. Next base: position 9,810,035 of record OX493335.1, on the reverse strand, counting down.
ATATCTACCCAAATATCCATCAATATCTAACAAAGGAAGTTTGGATAAACTTCATTTGTTTGTAATTTTTAAGTAAATGTAGCTTATTTATCTTTTTCAAATCATTTTTCGTTTTCAAAACGTGATTAACACAATATCACGAAAGAAAAAAGGACGAACTTCTAAAACAATGAAACAGGCAACCACACTTGAGCAAGAGGATTTATGATATACTAGCTTTTGCCCGCGACTTCGTTCGCGTGGACTTCAGGTTCGTCCCCAGATATTCAGCGTTCTGTTGACGTCGAGCTTGAGACTGTTCGGGTGTCTTGTGACTTCGCAGTTCGGCTTGTGGAAACGTCTCGTTAAGTCTAGCTACTTTCATAGTTCGAGCTTTATTAGAGCTTTGGAAAAGATTAGACTTACGCTTTCACGGCATAATTCTTAAGTACGTGTTGTTTCTATACTTCCAAAAAATACAGTACGGTAGTTATTGTTATGATTGTACTTTAATGCAATCCTTGCCTATTTAATTAACCTATCTATATAGTAATTAAATTATCAATGAAGTAATTCGTTATAATTAACCTATTTATATAATTTGTTATAATTAACTGTAAGTAACCTATCTATATAGTAATTGAATTATCAATGAAGTAATTCGTAAAAATGAAGTATCTTTTTGTACGTGTAACTCCTAACCAAAAAGAAACCTGGCAATAACTAACCTTAGGCCTATATTACTTAAAGTGGGCGACCATACGTTTTTATCAAATCGCTAGTGCCTTGAAAATTCGCAAAACGGACACAACCGTCAACGACGTCTGCCCTCACGCGTCTGCCCGTGTTCGGGTCGCGCACTCAGCGATGAGCCACTTCTTCCCCACCGCACCTACCCCGCTCCCCCCACGCCCCGTTCGCCTGGCACCGCTGCCGGTATTTATCACCGAAACGGTATTTATCGCCGAAATTGCTATGACTCTGCATTTTAAATCTGTGATATCTTCGAAAATATTTATTTAATTTACATGCTGTAAAAAGCCATATTGATCTTAATTAAATGCACAATGTATTTAAGATACTTAATTGGATAAGGATTAATACTGTATTGCTTAAAATCGCTTCGTAAATAAGCCATTATTTCTCGTACAAAGTAAAGGATAAAAAATGGTTATTATGGGTTATTCCTAAGAGATAAACATATACCATCACGGACTTTTTTGGAGACCTTTTTAAGTTGTACAATACTGTAGTACATTGTTTTGATCTATCTTGTAGGATTCAGTCAGCGTTTGCAATGTAAGCGCAAAAAATGTGTTTTTTTACGACCTCACATTAGAAACCTCAAAAATTGTAGCCTATATGTTATTCTGATGTATAAGCTATATTGTGGTAAAGTTTCATTCAAATCCATTCAGTAGTTTTTACGTGAAAGAGTAACAAACATCCATACATCCATACATCCATACATCCATACTTACAAACTTTCGCCTTTATAATAGTAGTAGGATATCATCTAATCAAATCTGGCACTTGTTCTGGCACTCGAAGCTTCGCTTCGATTATTATTCGCGGCAAGGTTTTGTTATTTCTTGAAAAATGTGTAGAAATGATAATAAAATAACGGTTTTAGAACTGATTCGCAACAAAAAAGTAATTTATTCGGTAAATTTACTGCCTTATTCAAAGTGCATTTGCTAGTCTGGTAATAAGGTAAAACCACTGATTTATATCTGATTAAGACAGTTAGCGACAGGATGTAGAGCAATTTGTAATATTAATTTAGTTGACAGGGTGTGATTTCTGTTTGTATTTATTTTTAAATGGCTACCTAAAAAGTTTATTAATTGTTTCAATTATTCGGTTTGAAGTTAAAACATTTCGATAAATTCATAAGTCGTTCGTCTCCATATGACCGTAGTCAATTCCTTTTCTATGAGTTCTTGGTTCAATTATTCTAATATTTAGGTATCCATTATTCTAATACATCATCGCTTAAGTCACTCGACCACATTTTAAAAAGAAAATCAATTTTAGAAATGTATTGCGGTACTAAACACGACACTTGTAAGACGGAATGGAGAGTCGCCGGACAGTCTCTGATTTGCTATGATTTTCTTACAAATTGTAACCTAAAAGGATTTTTGATGAACAAAATTACGATTACAGGTGTAAAAATATACTTGTAAACATTGATGTAAAAAGTATATAAGTCAATGCTTGTGAAATAAATAATTACCCTTGGTTCATGTGCAGTTTTGATAAATACATGTGCAGTAATAATAATTAAATCTTTTACAGGAAAATTGTTTGTAATACAAGGCTTGTAAGTTTTGATAAACAGAGCACTGGTTACAAAAAAGTTTACTGCTTGTGTGATCTTGTCTTATGCCCATTATTGTCCAAATTATGAAAGTAAAGGAGGCAAGGCTCCATTTAAGTCCGTCAAATATTGTGGGCAAACTGTTGTTACATTTCTCCTCACCACAATACATCTTACAATAAATAAAGCATTATCTGACATTTGTAAAAAAAACAGTCATCTTTAAATAAATTTCCAAAAAAAGTAACAGAAAAACAGATAGACCTACATATCAGTGGCATGCGTAGATAACAAAAATCTTTGTTTTATTGTAATTAGAGTGTTAAATTCAAAGATTGTTTTGTATGCACGACCTTTAAAACACACTTTTTCGTTTGCGGTACTAGGGTGTCGTGTTTACTCGCTTGTCGTTCATGGTGGAACTATTTTGAACTTGCTTGTACACCTGAATTTGCCGTTTTCTTTCAAGGTGGTTTATGGTCTAACCTGAAGCAAAAGGAACGGAAGAAAGGATAGCAAATGCAGACATTTTGCGAGATGTATTTGAGCGCTACGGATAGATGGCGGTACAATACGAAGACTGACTCCAATCTGTATTGTATTAGTAGGTATACGGATTGTAATAATAAAGTCTTGTTGAAATACATAAAAGTAGGTATCCCATAACAGTAAGAACCCTAAAATACTCGTAGTTGTTATTTAAAGGGTTAGGTTAATAACGCTATTTGTGTTTGCACTATCGTATTAGGTATGAAACATGTAAATAAGTAATATTATGTGTTGTTTGAAATAAATTATAGTAATAAAAACATAATTGTTTTAAAAATGATATTGCTTGATGATTGGTAAAGTTTGGAACAGTCAAACAAAACATTGTTAACTTAAAACTAAAAAGCGAAAAATAATATTGACTAAAACATACCTAATCAGTTCTTTTTGGAGTGGGTGCGAATGAACACATTTTAACTCTCGATGGCTGGCACCGACTCCAAAAAGAACTGATTAGGTATGTTTTAGTCAATATTAATTTTTAGCTTTTTAGCTTCATTTTGAAGTCGGTTTTTAGTTTTTTTATTAAACTTATTATATTTCACAATTTTAAGTGTTAAGTCCTCTATTTTTCCTCTCCTAACTCCGCCAAAAATGACTTTACAGCAAAGTGACCTAGGCAAATGTTGGTCTTCTGTGGACCACCCATAATAAAATAGGGTGCTATTAATGATCAATTTTTCGACGAAATTTATTTCGTCCCAGACGCCTTTAAAATAAGCTTCAGTTTTCACCTTCCAACTCCGCCAAAACTGACAGCAAAGTAACCTTAACTAATGTTGGTCCTCTATGGACCCCCGATCCAATGGTATGATAAAAATAAGGTGTTATATAGGGTAAATTTTTCGACGAAAAATTGTAAGTCTTAAGGAAAGGGTTTTCCTACACTCCAACCACAACGGCGGTATTTTGGTGTCGTATCCATAGGATAAGGTCTTGCGTTAAATACCAAGTCAATTTAAGAAAGGAACTTTTAATTTTTTTTTTCGTTACTGGCTCTGTGTGCGGGCGTACCCGCCCCCAGTAAATAAAAATTGGCGGTCTGGTATCTCATAAGCTCCACGTCTGCTCAACACACTGCGAAATACGTTCTGTCGACAAATTGCAGTATTATCTTCTAACTCCTATCCGTTAAGGAGTTCTGTGCCTTCCATCATCAAGTCAGCGACATGACATGATGATTACCAGACCCAAAAATCAACATTGAATCAGAAAATATATTCAAAACATTATGGGTGCCTATTAAAATTGAGGGTTGCCCTCGATTTCCCAGGGATCCCATCATCAGAATCTGACTTGGTGTAAATGGGACTACGTCGGGAGTATACCCTTTCAAACGCAAAAATAAATTTTAAAATCGGTTCATAATTGACGACGTAATCGCGTAACATTCATACAAAAAAAAAAAACAACATTCAGACGAATTGAGAACCTCCTCCTTTTTTGAAGTCGGTTAATGTCCCTTTAAAAAAAAAAATGATTCATTGGTATCTCTGTCCATATTCATTTCAATGTAGAGGGGAGCCTCTACATAAACTTATGTTTTAGCAGACTAAAACGAAATCCTTTCACATCACTCTCTCATTTGTTCGTTGCTTTCTTTTAATCGTCTTTGTTATATTCAAGTTCCCCCAAAAGTTTATTTTCGTTGCATTACTATTCACCCGTGAATCGATGTTAAAATAGGCATTTTAATAGACACCAGTGAAGCACAATGTAGTAATCTGCGAGTTGTCATGCGGACGGCGCTTCTCGACAGGCGTTCTATGTGCGGGAACAAAAGTCCGCGGCGGAACACAGCGGAGGCTTGGACCCATTCTATTCGACACGTCTTTTATTTGAAAACTTATAAAGAAACGTTTTATTGTATAAGAAGAAAACTTTTAATAGATACAGCTTATTTTCATTTGTTTTAACTCTTTTAAAGATACTTTAGTTGATAACGGACACACAATAAGTCTATAAATTATGCTATTAGACAGTACTACTCCAGCACGTGTATTTACAAAGGTCAACCGTCCACACGGTTACAAATTATATTATCCTGTTAGTTATTTCGCTCCTGTCATCTTACTGGGTTTATGGCTATCTATTGCTTACATGGACCACGCTCTTTTGATTTGGATTGAATGGTGAACATTTTTTTTTATTTTATTTGTGTTTTTTGGACCGGACGTTCATAGTTTTGCGAAGGCATGACCGCAGAGCAGACTAACTGTGGGTGGTTGACATAATTACTCAAAAGCATATATTTTTCCGTGTGCGCCCTAACGCGCGCCATCAGTCCGGTTCAAATCGTCTAAAATTATACAGCCTTTATTAAATGAACGTGAGAGTAATGTTCAATGTAGTTAAAGATAAATAACACTTGAAAAAAAATCATCGACCTCAGGTGGGACGATGTGGTTGATAATATTATAATACCTGTTAATAAGATAAGTTGAGATAAAAGCATTAAACTTTACTTCTAATATTAAGACCCTTTAAGATAATTAAGACAGAGAGGTAATAGGAAAAAGTAAGATTTAATAAATTTTATAAAAATATGAATATATATTTCCTCATTAAAAATAAATTTAAGCTTTAAAACATGTTTTCTTAAAAAGTTCGGGTGTGGGTAAACTTGCAGAGGGCCCTGGCAAAAGTCGTTGTTTGGTAACTTGAAACACAAGGAACTCTTTACTTATTTACCTGAGAACTTGTGTGTTGCCTGGTTATTTGTATATTATTTGACATACCTAGGTTTTGATAATTGGAAATTCCTTACAGAAATTAAACAGAACACCAGATTACTTATATAAATAAATGATAAATGCAGGTGCCAATTCCATGGACATCTGGGTTTGATTTATAATTTACTCTAGCTAGATTCTGCCCGCTAATGAGCACGTCTACCCTTAGGTCCTATCGAAATAATGATTTGCTTGGTTTTTTAACATCACAAACATTGTTCTGGTCCTAAGACAGGTAGCCAAAGCACTTTAAACACTCTGTTATATAAATCAGACACAACGATGGTAACATAGAAAAGTTTGTTGTTTGATATGTATTCTTCTCTTCTATTGATGCGGCTATGGCTTCGTATCACGCCTATGTATCGTCGGTGTTGGGCTATGCCTTGTTGTTGTGGGGTAACTCAGTGGATGCTGATAGAGTCTTTAAAATGCAAAAGAGATGCCTACGGGTAATAAATGCCGCATGGTATCTGGAGAGTTGTAAACCGCTTTAAAAAAAATATTGTTCTGCCTTGGCCTTGTATGTAATGTGTGTGTCTTTGTCAAAGCCTATCCTTAAAAATGTAGTGCGGTAATAACCCGTTAAAAAAGGGCAAAGTTTAAACATTTACTTTACCTGCCCCAATCCAATAGGGCAATATATAGGAAAAATATTTATAATATGTCTATAATAATATTATAACAACTTACCCGAGGAGCTGAAAAAACTTGATGGAATTGTTTTTAGAAAAAGTTGGTTGCTTGGCTGCTTAGTCAGAGTTTTTATAGTTTATAGGAACATTTCAAATTTAATTATAAATAGATTTATATAAATCGGTTATTTAAATATAATTATTACTATAATTGACTTTAATTTACGACGACCTCCGTAGCCGAGAGGCGAGCACGCCGGACTGTAAATGGCGCCGCCATCTCTGAGGTTCCGGGTTCGATTCCCGGTCGGGTCAATGTAGAAAACGAACTTTTTTATATTGGCTCGGGTCTGGGTGTTGTGGTACCGTCGTTGTTTCGGATTTCTATAACACAAGTGCTTAGCTACTTACCTTAGGATCAGAGCAATGTATGTGATGTTGTCCAATATTTATTTTTTTCTTTTAATTTTATGACATTGTTATTTAAAGATCAATGGGCATTTTGGCCCTAGCTTGTAGCATCTTGAGACCTTTTTAATATTAAAGGCCTATGAAAATGCTACATTTTTTATTTCGGTGAGGTACTTCTAAAAGATGGTGGAAAAAATACTAGGTGATGTCAAGTATGCTTACTTTCATACATGATTTTCGACAATAGTTGGTTATTTCATTATATTATTTTCGTTTCCGTTCCGGAACTTTCGGAACTAGTACAAGTTTGAGGCAGGCTAATTGCTTAGTTTGAGGCAGGCTAATTGGTATGACAGTGAAAAAAAAACCCGCTACAATAAAAAATGTAAACCGCTTAGCCCTAGTCCCAATATGTCACAGTATGGCATAGAAACAGATAATTGTTTTTTATTGCATACTTTCGAGACACGTCTCAAACAAAACATACCACACGTATATTTTGATAAACATAAATGTGGAGGGCAGAGATGCCATCAAAGAATACTATTGTTCTTGCATGACTGGCATGAGGACATTAGGTGCGTGTGCACATACTGTCAGCATAGTATGGTATCTCGGGGTTGGCCGTCATTTAAATGATTTTGTTGGCCCAGCAAACGCATGGGACGATATTATCATTGAGGGCTCAAATACTGTTTAGTTAAGTATTAAGAGTGGACCGTGTTTTTGTTACCTATAGTTAAACTTAGTTTATAGTATGGAAAAATAAAAAGTGTTTATCACAACATTGTTTCATGTACAACGTCCTATTTCCATCTTATTTTGTACCTAAAGTAAAAAATGTTCTTATATAAATTTTTTTTTTTACATTTTATTGTTTTTTTTTGTCATATTTTTACCTCCATATCCTACGTATATGAAAACACGTATTTTCACAGTAAAATATGTACACATAAAATGTAGACCTTAAACGTTTTTTTTAGTTTTCTTCGATACCTTAGTTTTTTATTGAGGAAAAACAGTATCCAATAGAAATCGCTATTAGTTGGTAACCTCATACAATTTGCCATTCATTCTTTTGCAGTCATATTGTGTATAAGATCCCCTTTAAATCGCATGCTACTCTTATGATGTTACAAGGTGGGGCCAGAGCCCATACATTTCTGCCCATTGTTGTAATCATATAATCGGACTTAATAATAATTTGTAAAATCTTGATTAATATTTGCACGCCTGCATGCAACCTGGAAATCCTGAAAATAACCTACCTTAAGATCTGCAATGTGTAACTGGTATAATTATGTAAAGTGTATTCTGGCAAATAAATAATTGATTTGATTTGTTTTCTACATTGTCTCGACCGGGAATCGAACCCGGGACCTCAGAGATGGCGACGCCAAGTTCGGTGTGCTCGCCTCTCGGCTACGGACTTACTGGATTTGTAATAATTTGCTGAACACCCAGTATTTTAGAAGCTTCGTTCTATTCAATATTTTAATGGTAAAAGGTACTGAAAACTTCTTATTATGTTGGTAGGTATGTTTACCAACTAAAAACAGTACCTTCTGTGTTATAGTTTTACAAAAATGAAAATTAATAGCAATTAATTTGAAACAGTGAACATGAAATGATTTCAAAACAGTGAAATATGAAGGTTCATTATTTATTTACCTAGCGCTGAAAAGTTACCTGTGCGCTAAATAATTTGGTTTCAGTTGTACTAAAGTGAAACTCGATGAAAAGCTAATTACAGGTCAAAATAGCTGCAGCAAGTTCAAAGTGTACCGTACATGTTTTTAGAGTGTTGAAACTAGAATAGGTACAACTCCGTTTTATTTATTAAATGGACATTCAAATTGCGCTTTTGGTTTGTAAGAATTGTTGTCATTTTACAAATTTGATTATACCATTATTCTATTGCTTACAATGATTTACTTTGAACAATTGAGCTACTGAATAAATATTAGATACCTGCGATACAATTATGTAACGTACTTCTTCATACTTTGGCTTATTTCCGTTTAGACCATGATCTTTAATTTAATTTAATCTCCGTAACTCTTGGACACAGGTAGCAAACTAGTTTTAATGGTAGTTAGGTCGTACAGTGTGTGTAGAATGAGCAAGTTTCTTTACGATGTTTTTCTGAAGATTCTGAAAATTATAAACATAGTATGAGATTTGAACTCACGTCCTACGAATGTAAGGTAAAACTTCGAAACTTTGAACTACCACCGCTCTACAATATCATAGCTTTATATATTCTGTGCAAAAAAAAGGACAAAGATACTCCTCAAAACCACTTCACTTTCTCCTCTGTAGCCGAGGGGTGCGCATCCTGGACTTGGCAGCACCATCTCTGAGGTCCCGGGTTTGATTACTGGTCAAGTCAGTGTAGAAAACGATATTTTCTATATTGTCTCGGGTCAGGGTGTTGTTGTACCGTCTTTGTTTCTGATTTCTATAACACAAGTGCTTAGGTACTTAGGATCAGAGCAATGTATGGTGTACCTAATGTTGTCTAATATTTATACTTAAACAGCTGTTCGTATACCTACAACAATTTTTACATCGAAAGCGTTAATAATGATTAATGGTTACGATTATTTTTGTTTACAGTGATATTAATTGATAGTATTTTCAGATAATGAAGAATGAAGCTTATAGTAGAGAAAGAAAAGTACCTTAAGTACGGTGATTGATTAGCACCCGCATCCATTACAACTATACTAAGCTTGAAAAGAATGGGTTCTTCGAACGTTGCTTATTTTAGTATGTTTGTTCGATTTACTGCTGGGCATCGTTATGCCTTATTGGCTTTCGGGTACAAGTAGTTCTTAGTGCAGCGACTCTTAGTTCTATTCTAGCCGATCCTGTCGGCCCTTTTTACCCAACTGCCAAACTATGTTTATATGTATGTCTACTAAACCGTTTAACGGATTTTAAAGTATAATATATCAATAGATTTGTCTCAGTTGTGGAAGTGACAAAGAAATAGGCTATGTTATTACCCGGAATTCCTATTGGTACATGTAAACGGGAAAAACCGATTTCAGATACTACTTATCGAGTTAAAACCTTTTTTACCCGACTGCCAAACGAGGGTTATGTTTTTCGAGCGTATGTATGTATGTATTTATGTAAGTATGTCCATTTCTTTGGCACGCCCTACAGCCTAAACCGTTTAACGGATATAAAAGTATAATATATCAATAGATTCGTCTCAATTGTGGGAGTGACAAGGGGTATGTTATTTCCCGAAATTTCTGACTGCGTAAAAATTGAACTTAAAAGATGAAAACAAGATTTAAAGAATCAATTTGTAGTCGGAGGCATAAATCTATAAACAACATAATGATGATTGACTTGGTATGCACTGCGTTAGTACCTAATTAAGGCTTCCGGCTCCCTATGCAAAATTCATAATTCGAATTCGAGTAACCCGTTGGGGCAGCACCCATTCTGTATTTTCATGAAGGTTTAATTTTTTTAAAATAAGTTTACGGTTTGGACAATGTCCATACGGACTTTGTCCAAAGCCGTCCAAAGATGTCTTATGTGATCAATTTCATATCTACATGAAACGTGAAGTGAATGTTGCTCTACTTTAAGTAAAAATTGTTTCAATCTTAGCAGTAAGTCGCACATCTATTTGTATATATTTATAACTTTATTTTAATTCGATTATAAAGTAAATTAATACACATACAACTTAATTTACAGTTTATTTTCATTATTGGTACTTTTGATTTAATTTTCATTGGGATACTTTTTAATTTTACTATCTATTGTTGGTCTTTTCCCTGATAATAATATTAATTTAGTGAATAACATCACTGAACAAGTAATCACTACGTTGCAATAAGAAATTGCTACATTATAAGAAACTTGGGATTTCTTACTAGTAATTTTGACGAAATTTAGTATTAACTGCTTATACTCTCTTATTAAACGGTATGTGTAATTTTTAAATATTATATTATAAAAATGGTGTTTGATATTGTTGTTGCTTTTTATTCTTATAAAAAAATATATTGCAGGAGGCCCCTGTTAAATAACTCTTAACCGACCCCAATTTAACTAACACGCATTATAGATTTAGTCTTATCATAATTCAAGACAATAGTCCGCTTCTGGTATAACCTTAGTGAGAAAATATTGTAGAAATAAAGCAGGTGCTGCAAGTACCTAAAATGTAATGATGATTAAGGCATTGTTATTAATATTAACGTAATCCTTCTTTGGTTAGGGTGAAAACCGACAGCGGTCATCGAATGGTTAGAGGCACATTAAATATAAACGTCAAGAAGCTAGAAAGGTCTCGTTTGATGAAGTCTACGCTCTGACCCTCATTAACTGCCCCGAAAGCTTTCAGCTTGAGCTGTCAAATCGCTTTGAATGCCTAGAGAACTGCGAGTCAGTGAACGAGATTAACAACAGGTTTGTAGAAACTGCCTAGGCGGTCGGGTCAAATTTCTTTAAACCCCGTCGAAGAGACAGACTGCAAAAACTTACCCGCCACACCCTAAAACTCATGGCATAGCGGCGTTCAATGGCACTGCAGACCTCCGTTGACGCTAAAGTATATCGGCAGCTCAAAAGACGGATATGGAAGTTCTTGCAAGATGATATCCGCAACTTTAATACGAACAATTTTAAAGAGAAAGAAGTCCAAAGTGTTTGCAAGAGACATATCTATTGGGCAAAACCAGCTGACGAAGCTGAAGAAAATGGTAGTATAACGTCGACAAAAGCTGAAGTTTTGAGGAATATTGAAAAGATCTAATAGCAGTTATACACCTTGGTCACTAAACCTGTTAGAAGCTCAGCCGCAGATCCCAGAGCTGACCCAACACGTAACCGAAGATATCCCGGACATTAGCCAACAACAAGGCACCGGGTGATGATGGAATTACAACAGAGATTCCGAAAGCGGGTGGAACACCGATACTGAAGGTCCTTCAGAAACTCTTTAACTCCGCCTTGCTCGAGGGAATAACGCCGGTGGCATGGAACATAGGTGTGGTGGCGCTCTTCTTCAAGGGTATCATACCTTGCTGAAAAAATATAGTGTCAAATCGCTTCTGAGCATGGCTCAGAAAACCTCCCCAACAAGCAGGTTTTCGAAAAGGCTTTAGTACCATAGACCACCCACATCCATACGCTGCGACAAGTTTTACAGAAGACCGAAGAGTATAATTTGCCACTAGGCTTGAAGGTGATGCCATCCGCTGATACTTATGCATAAAAATATTATGATATTATAAGTTCTGCGATACAAGGTAGATCCGTTCAAACCTCATAATCACGTACGCCAGAATCATCTTTGGGCATAAATTTACTATCCAGAACCAGCATAATGAAAAAACAGAAACGTCATGAAAGAAAGTCAGAAAGTTTACAGTCATAATCGTCTTCTGGCATACATTTCATATCCATAGTAAACTCATTAAGTTTTTTAATATGGTTTTTTTATAGCTAAAGGTTTTTTATGCCTAATAACATTCTGCCATCTTATACCATTTTGAATCCGGACAGGTAAACATTCGGCCAAATAATTATGCTAATGAAAAATTATGCCTCAATAATTTTCGTTTAAAGAAGATTATGCCAAGTGTGTTATACCAAATGAATTTCGAAGCAACAAATTTCTCCTAGATGGAGGGAACCCGGAGCAGAGCAAGAAAGCTATTCCTCTGCAGCGAGGCGTAAGGCAGGGCGATGTTACCTCTCCGAAACTGTTCACTGCTGCATTGGAAGACGCTTTTAAACTCCTGGGATTGGAAGGATTCGGCTTCAACATTAATGGCGAATACATTACTCATCTTTGGATTGGCCGACGGGACCCCATTGTGTTTCATAAACTTTTTTGGTCGAAAATCATAACCCATAGCAAAGTTCCCATAATCATCACTTGTCATAATAATCAAATCTCCGAATCGATCACATTGTATAATAGTCATTTGTCCGAAAATTTAATCGGTTACTTTAAAGAGTAAATAGTCGTTCAACTTATGTAAGTAATACAAATTTCTAATCCTTAGAAGAAAACATTGAAAGTGACTGAGATGCAAATAAATAAATACAATAAAGACTTCTTCTGAAATATATTGTGGTAATGACGGGCAACTACGGAACCTACAGTGCCCATGGACCGAAACGATTCCCACTAGGCCGGTTTTACTTAATTTACTATTGTTATTTTACAAACAACTAGCTACCATTACTAAAAAAAAAAACAACAATACTGATGATGCAGTTTTATAATTCCACTAATAATATAAATATGAAAGTTTGTGAGGATGTTTGTGACTGCGATAAAATTTTGCACACGTAAAGAATTTGATCTGGATTAACATCACATTTTTAACCCGGTTCAATGATCCTGTGGGATATATTGAAAAACTAAAGATATAGAAGAGACAGAGAAAGACGCGAGCGAAGCCGCGGGCAACAGCTAGTATGTATTATAAATACGAAAGTTTCATGTTTGTTATTTAATCAATCTTTAACGGCTAAACGAAATAAGATGAAATTTGGTACACATTTGATGTCCTTGTATTTTAAAAGATAAAATATTTTCAATCCTGTTTTTAGGCTGTTTCATGGGATGACTTTTCATTCCTCTTACACTTGATTTTAAAGTCTACGCAGAGAATGACACGGACAGAAGCTAGTTAAAACAAATTCTTGTTGAACAAGACGAATGCGTACACATGAACATGTAATTATTGTAAAAGTTATATTTAGTTTTGTACAGAAATAAAACGTTCCTAGTCACGGTCCTGTACATAATATATTAGGTGACAAAATAGTCGGCAAAAAGTTCCTCGATTATCCCTTGTGGCCCGAATCAAGGATAATAACGGTTAATTAATGGCAATGTATGAAAGAGCAGCGGGTGCGTGCCGCTTTACCCACTAACACTATGAATAAGGTCTTGAACAGATGACTGCTAGTGTAATAATAGAGAGCACAATATAATAATTTTATTGATGCTTTGTGAGAATTTATAATAAGTACTACAAAAATTAGTACAATTCGAAAATCTACGGCACCCTGTTGATCATAAGAACACACACACGACGACGAATTTTTGGACGACTAAGTTAAACGACTATCATACTAACTGAGGGCCTAGTGCGACTGCAACATAATGGTCGTGTCGCTTACTTTTTTCGAAACGTCAATGATAATTTGTATAACTTTTCGATCGATTTAAGTAATTTGGTTATTTTGTGCCACTCGTACTAGGCACCCAGATCTATCTTAACCGTTATGATTTTACTTAAAAGTTCATAAAAAGCACTATTAAGAATTTTTCCAGATTTTTTAAGCCAATAGTTTAGCTTTTAGAGGGGTGGGGGACGCCCTACTCGAACAAAAAATGGCACTTTAAAGTTTATTTCGCAAACAGATCGAAAACTTAAAAAAGAGTCGTAGCAACCTCTAAATCATTTTAAAGGACCTATTCTACAATACTAAACACGATGAAAAAAACACATCTCCACATATTCTAACACTTTGTCGGCGTGATTGATATACATATTTCCACAAAATTACAGCTCTCTAGGGTTAACAGTCTCCAAGCAAAACCTCGGACGGACAGACAGACAGACCGACATGACGAAAGTATAAGGGTTCCTTGTCAGGACTATGGAACCCTAAAAATGGCAAAATAGGAAAGTATTCTCATGTACATACAGCTTTAATTTGACCCTCGTAGTCTCCCAAAATATTAACAAAATTACCGCGCTTTTATCAACTTTTAGGAACATCATCCTACCCCTCGCCATTTCTGAATTGAATAACAATTTAGTAAATTTAGAATATTTGTAAAGACAATGTAAGTATATTTTCATTAATATAATAGCTGCTGACCATAACGGCTGGCTGGCGTAATTATAAGTATCTTCGTAATTGCATTTAAATTAATTGAGCATGTAACATTGAATTATATTCTTGTCTTTTTTAACTATAGTTTTAAAAAATCATAAGAAATTGACAAAAAATAATTTTGTCAACTGCTTCACGCGCACCTAGGTCCATGTCAGTGAAGAAAATATTTGTATTAAATTGACTTGTACTGGAAATCGAACCCATCACGCCATTACGCCAGTCGGGCCGGTGATATTAATCTTCTAGTAGCTAGTAAATTATAATGTTAAAAAGTACTGTGTACGTAAAAAGTAGTATGTCCTACTGCAAGGGACTCACAGGCCTCTCTTCAACTTTGAGGTGGTTAGTTGGTTACATGTCGATTAATTGTTTTTAGCTGTTTCCTCACTCCACAAAGTGCAATTTGCGCACACTAAGTTTGTTCGGCGGAGCCTTTGTACTCTGGGAACTTTAATTAAGCAGTTACCTACTTCTACATAGTAAATAGTTTTTAGACAGTTAATAAATTTGAATACTACTGTTGTACTTATCTTCATTTTGTGCACCAGTTGACGTTTCCATTGTTATTAAATTAAATTGTATAGTGTTACGCCTTCGCCAAAAGGTATGTTATTAGTTCGTAAGTAGCGTAGCGTGAAGTTTATGCTTTGTTTTACGATAAAAGTTCAAAAAGCGATTAAGATTTAAAGATGATCATCATCATCATCGTCAGTTTTAGGAAGTGTTGCGGCTCTAGGTACATCCCACATATCTAGTAAAAAATTGTATGACATCTCCGCCCGGAAAACATTCATAATGGAAGTTTTAAATATTGTTTCGCGGTCTCATGATCCGCTTGGGGCTTACCGAGTTAATTTAAACATTAATAATCACAACATATGTTTTATTCTGAATATTTGTCTCAGAAATAGTCCCACTGCATGTAACATTCAACCGAATACAAAGCTATTTCCGTGGTCCCATGCAAATTGGTCTCGTCCCCGCTTATTGTTGCCTGGACCACAGAATAATAAACTCTGGACGGCTTCGCGTGGCCCCGTGTGCATGACAAATACTCAAGGCTCTAACTAGGTCAAGGGCGTTAATTAGCAATTCAGAGGATAAAACTAAAGCCGGGCAGGACTGGAGAGAGAATGCAATACGGTTTTCTCTTCAGTTATAAGAGGCCTACAAAAAATAAGTAGGTAGGATATCATAAAATAAAAATAATTGTTGGTTCTAATAAAAGACAAAGTTTTACTAAATACCGTAAAAGTCCTTAAGAAAATACCTTACTAACTACTACCTTTAATCAACTTCATGGTGCAACCGTATAACGTGCTAGCCGAACAAAAAAATCGGGTTAGAGATAAGTTGGATTTTCATTTAGCAGTGTATGTCATTTCTAGGAACTGATCGGATAACCGTTTATCCAACTAACGAGGAAAAGCTCTGTAATTTTGGTGCAATTATTCACGTGGACTTTTGTTTGGCACCTGCCAATAATATCTATCTAGATAATAAAATAAAGGTACCACTTTAATACCTCGTACCTTTGTAAAAACAGAACTTATGAGAATCACTACGGAGTTATCATTGATAGATACACACTTAATCGCAAAATGACATTAATTGTTAACAAACAAGAAATCAGGAAGTATTCGTTAAAAGCGAGAGCAAAGAGTGAGAGAAACAGAAATAAAATAAAATTCATAGTTTATAAAACGTAAGAATAGCAATCAATTATACATACAAATAAAACGAGGTACTTCATATCAACGTTTTGTAGTGTATGTAGGTGTACATTGATATGGGTTAAAGGATACATATTTACAGAAATCTTACAAAACAACAAGCCACAGGAGGTCAATCAAATTGTGATTATTGCCAACATCAAATAGCTTTATTTGTGTGTTTGATTGCGATATTGAGTAAACTTACTCTTTTTTTTTTGTACAAATGTTTGCTTTTATGTGTTAGCCTGCGGTCGCTGGTTCAAATATTGCAAGGGTCCCGGGTTTTTTCATGGGCAAAAGCAGGAAAAATAAGTAAATAGGTAATTATTTATATAATTATTGATGGTTACGAGCTTGTAGCGCGAGCGTATGCCTAAGTCATGGATATTTGTATTTAAATATGTTTAACCGTTATCTAGTCGCTATAGTACAAGCTTTGCATAGTTTAGAGCTAGATATTTACATTGTTGGAAGTGTTTATTGGCTTATTTATTTAAATCCGTTATCTGGTCGCCAGAGTACAATCTCTGCTTAATACATGTTATGTAAGTCTGGGTAAAATGGAGCAATATTACCTTAGACTAGATAATTAATGTGGCTATCCGGCACAATTTACGCTGCACGCTGTGAAATTTCTAAGGTTATTGTAATAAACAACTAACTAACCGACGTAAGCTTAGTACGCCCCACAGTTCAATTAATTATCTGAGTAAGGGAGCCGAAGGGCGACACTGGATCGCGTCGCGCTGATTGAGTGATGCGATACTGTGTTGCGCTTGCACCGGGTAACGTGATGCCGGGCACTGTGGTTGTAATACGCACTGCTAGAAAGGACATGATTTTTTAACATTTCTTCTAATTTCTAATAAATTGGATAAATGTAAGTGGAATCACGTCCAAGTTTCGTACTTATTGTATGTTAAATTTTTAAGAACGCGCCGAAAAATAATAGAGTGGGAAGAAGAGACGTAAACAAGGAAAGAAAAACTTTTTAATAAAACTTAAAAAATTGTATAAACCAAAACGTAATTTTAAAACAATATTAAAATAAAAAAATATAACTAAAACTTATAATTACGGGTCTAAACGCGACGTACCATAGTATGTAGTAGTATTGATACTACTTACATTCCTCGACGTTTCGACCGTGATGCTACGGTCGTGGTCACGAGGGGACTGGTGGTGTGGGTATAAGTTTTAGTTTTAATGCAACGCGAAAGTTTAAAAGATTATAAAAAAAATATACTTTTATTATTTAAAAAAAGTCACCACAAATTCTTAACACAGCAAACTTCACTCCGTGGACAACTGCTAACTTAATTTCCTACCCTCTAGCATTGAGTTATATATTACTAGAGATGGAAACTGCAATCTCAAAAAAGTGTCACGTGTCAGTTTTCAAACCGTAGCTTTGAAACAACTAAACATTTAGACAAAAAGATAATATATTTGTCTCTCTCTCGCACTAGTGCTTACAAAGGAGCTCTCGTACTAATTAGATAAAGACGGTGATATTACCCTTTCTGGCAGGCTCGGTGTTGCGGGCGTATGAATTTCTCCCCATTTTTTTAAAATAATAAAACCAATAGTATGACAATGTATTGTTATTTATTTTAAATAATTTATCATATTACATATAGGTTTGTTGTAAGTGTGTTTTAGTATCGTAAATAAAATTGTTAGGTAATAAATACTCATAAATAATACCGTTACTGCCTGCCTATTCCGAGTTAAGAGAATCAAGGAAGAGAATTGACCGATATATTAAGTAAAAGCGTATACGAGAATTATTTTAACTCCTGTAGGGCCGCCCAGTGCTATGTCACGGAACCCTATTATTATTTATATATTTGTGTTTTATTCATCATCAAAACTAATAATAATAATCCTCCTAACCGAGTTCGGTTACGGCGACCACTTCTACTCCCTATTTTGCTGTCGTCGTCCCTGTGCCCTAACATGGCCTAATACGTACCCAACTTTATTGACAAAGGTACGCGTACATTGAGGACATGTTAGCACACCGTTATAAGAATTATAACTGATAGCCGCAGTTGGTCGGGCTTTCAATTCATCGCGCTTGGCGTCAAGATGAGAAAGCCGCCGGGATTCAAATTCAGCGACTTTGACATTCACGCGTGTTCTCCACTCTCCACGGTTGGATGCTAAATCCTCCCAGAGAAAAGGATCTAAGTCACATCCCTTCATATGGCGCTTCAGCACATCTTTCAAAACTAATAGACTGAAACTAATACGAGGCCTTCAGATCTAGTCAACTTGCAGCCATAGGCAATAGGGCAATAGTATCATCCAATACCGTAAAAAAACTGGCCAACTGCAAGTCGAACTCACGCACCGAGGGATCCGTTCAGACTTTAGATTTGTAATTATGTTGTGTTTTTTTGGATGTTGCTACAAATGTTGGGTAATTTGCCTTTTTCCTTTACTTGAAACTTCCTTTACTTTGGGACGTGTATAACCGGAAGAAGGCCTATAATAATACTAAATTAATGACTTAACATGCGTTATAAAACAATTGTATTTTTTGCCAAGTCGCATGATTCTTGGTCAACGGTACAAGTGGAACGAGTTCCTATAGGTATTGATTTCCGTGCGAGTAGAAAAAAAACTGGTCAAGTACGTGTCGTGCTAAGCGCAGGGTAGGGTTCCGTATTTGCCCGTCGTTACCGCAATATATTTCTGAAGGAATCTTTATTGTATTTATTTTTATCTGTCACTTTTAATGTTTTCTTCTAAGGATTTTTATTAGGTAAGAAATGTCCTAATACATAAGTTGAACGACTATTACTCTTAAAATAAAATCAGTTTAAAAAAAAACTAAAAACCGACTTCAAAATGAAACACAAAAGCGAAAAATAACATTGAATAAAACATACCTAATCTGTTCTTTTTGGAGTCGGTGCCAGCCATCGAGAGTTAAAATGTGTTTATTCGCACCGACTCCAAAAAGAACAGATTAGGTATGTTTTAGTCAATGTTATTTTTCGCTTTTTAGTTTCATTTTGAAGTCGGTTTTTAGTTTTTTTTAAACTTATTTTATTTCAAAATTTTAAGTGTTAAGTCCTCTATTTTCCCCCTCCTAACTCCGCCAAAAATGACTTTACAGCAAAGTGACCTAGACAAGTGTTGGTCTTCTGTGGACTACCCGCCCAATGGTATAATAAAAATAGGGTGCTATAAATGATCAATTTTTCGACGAAATTTATTTTAAGTCCCAGACGCCTTTAAAATAAGCTTCAGTTTTCACCTTCCAACTCCGCCAAAAATGACTTTACAGCAAAGTAACCTTGACTCATTGATCAATCATTCATTTCATTGCACATTCAGCAGAAATGGGCTTTTAAATTATCCTTAACTTAACGTCGCTGGTATAACACCAGTGTTTTAGGTAAGCGTTAAATAAAAGATACGGGTAAAGAATTCTATATACTCATAAGAAATAATATTTCACTTATATGAGTACTTAAATACTAATAGAAGTCGTCACCTAGTCTAGGTGATGTGTTTATCCTAGCAACGACAATGTAAAAATACTCGATAAATAATTTAATTTGTTTAATATCTTTTATTATGTCTTGTTGTAATGATGCAACTACACATCGCCGTGTTCCTAAGTGATGGGTATTTTGTGTTTTAACAGTGTCTCTTTTATGTATTTAGCGCGGTCGCGCATGAAACAAATTATGTAACTTAAACTTCTATTAGTATTTAAGTACTCATATAAGTGAAATATTATTTCTTATGAGAATATAGAATTCTTTACCCGTATCTTTTATTTAACGCTTAACTAAAACACTGGTGTTATACCAGCGACGTTAAGTTAAGGATAATTTAAAAGCCCATTTCTGCTGAATGTGCAATGAAATGAATGATTGATCCCTATCAAAACGTATCTTTAGCCATTGAGGTATAATGTCTTTAGCTTTACCACTTACTTACTTTACTTTACTAACAAGAAAAAACCAAGACCTAGTTTTATATACCTTTCAATATTATTTGGAAGAACGTGTCAATATCACAATTTTGTGTTGTAGTCAAACATCCAAACACACTGCAGCAGTAATTTAATTCAATTCAATTTTTTTATTTCAGGCATAGCCCATATAATGTTAGTATACAATCAGACTTATAACTATGGTTAGTAAACAAAAAGAATAAAATAACATGTAAATATTAATTAAAAATGGGTATGAGAGACCACCCACTTTTGTATGAGTGGTGACTCCCAACGATCCAGAAAGACCCTCAGTATACTGTTGGAGGTTCCACGAAGACGCGCCATAGCAGAGGCGTACCGCTTTCTCATGATAACAGCAAAGCCATCAATTCTCGCCTCCTCAAACATAAAAACGCTATCCATTTTTTGCACGTAACAATGATAAATCCGTAGTGAACTGTCGTGAGTGACAGTCCGCTATAGCTTTGTCCCAGATCGTCCGAGATTTCGTGTTAACGCAATTGTCAATGTGTGCGTGACGATTATGACGCTTAGTTCCGAGTGGACTATCTGTCTAGCGCGCCACCGCAATACGTAATTTGTGCTGTATAGATGCTGTACATAGTATTATGTACAGTGCCGAGATGGCCTGTAAACGCAACTGTCAATGTGTGTGTAACAATATGGCGCTTAGTTCCGAGTGGACTATTTGTCTATAATTATAGTCTAGCGCGCCCATAGACTTAGGATTCGCTACTATATCTATGAGCGCGCCGCCGATAATGGTGTATATTTTGACGTACAATTTTCTTTTAATTTAGAATTACGTTCAAGTGCACTGCCACTGCCAATTACTATGATACTGGCCGAAAAAAGATTTTCACTTCTCATGCTCGTAAAGTTCATCTTAATGTCGGATATAGGCTGGATAAAATCGCTTTAAGCTCTAGTACATAAACATAAATCTTCAAGTCTGAGGGTCTAAGACAAAGGTCGTTATCTAAGATAAACAGCCACACACGCATATAAAGTTCGTTAAACAAACTTATTATATTAAATAAATAAATATTTACCTATTTCAATTTTTTTTCTATTTCTTTTATTTCATTTTGTTTCTTTATTTTTACATATAATCCATGTTATAATTATCAAATTAATAAAACTAGGCAACATTTATGAGTTTTCAAAGAAATAAGTATTTCAAGAGCATATGGACTACGACTTGATGCTAAGTGCCACTACCGCGTATTAAAAAAGTATATTGGCGGAAAGTCCTTGTATTTTATTTGTGTTGTTATATATTTTTTGTAATAATGAATAATTTCCTCACAATCGTAGATAAAAGCAGAGGGTATAACTCGTATATAAAACCCATTTTACCCTCGGCTTGACTATCCACCCTCGCCTGCGGCTTGGGTGGGTATACGTCCTCTTGGATAAAATGGTGCGTTTTATGCACTTGTTGTACAATATACTAATATACCACTTACTTCGTTGGAAAAAGAAGCCACTTATGGCCGTCCTCGATCGTAAGCCCATATAGCCCAGCCTAGGAATGTATGTTTATGGATACTTACTTATGACTCCAGGAGACGACGCCAATCCTATAAAAAACCTTTCAACGATTTGCTGCTCTAAATAACCTTTGTATCCTCCGATAAATCATTTGGAACGAGTTATTCACGCCAATTTCCAAGTGTGACGTCCCAGAGGGCAGTGTGATCTGAATGAAAAGCAGTCTAAGTTTTAATCGGACCCGAAACTAAGTCATTGTCTTCAGTAGCTTCAGGTGGCGCTTGCGAAAAAAGATTGCAAGGATTTTATTTGATCGATTTAAGAAAGGTTTGTTTCCAACCTTTTCTAAATTGTTTACATATTTTACGCCTAAAAACCAGTAAGTTATTTATTAAACAGTTTATATGCAAACACCAAATATTTTTATGTATTTCAAAGAAAGAATTTTACCCGGAAATAATGATCAAATGAGGTCCAATCGTTAAAACTCTAAAGCCCATGTAATAACGATTTGAAAATACAAATTTAAATAAGGTCCTTTTATCTGCGTTACAGAAATAGAACGAAGCAATTAAAATTTTCCACTGATGTCGTAGTTGTTGAACCAATTAATTGTACACATGGTGCCTACTGTCACCTTTCAGGGAATAAATCTGATAATTTGTGCGTGCCAAATTTTGTATGTTTTTATACCAGCCCGGTATTCGTTGATCCCGTATCAAACGGTTAGAAAAGTTTGAACAATGGATCTCTGGTTTGTGGACTATGAGAAGGCCTTCGATTTAATCGAGACGTGGGCAGTGCTAGAGTCTCTCCAGCGGTGCTATATTGACTATCGGTACATCGAGGTGCTGAAGTGGCTATATAAAAACTCCACCATGTCGGTCCGAGTACAGGAGCAGAGCACGAAAGATATTCCTCTGCAGCGAGGCGTAAGGCAGGGAGGTACGTTATCTCTGTTCACCGTCGCATTGGAAGACGCTGTTAAACTCTTGGAATGGAAAGGATTCGGCATCAACATTAATGGCGAATACATGACTCACCTTCAGTTTGCCGACGATATTGTGGTCATCGCAGAATCGCTGGAAGACCTCGGCAAAATGCTCGATGACCTTAATAAAGTTTCCCAATAGGTAGGTCTTCAGATAAACATGGACAAAACAAAGGTAATGTCGAATGCCCATGTTGCGCCCTACCCAGTACCAGTTCGGAGCTCTATCCTTGAAATTTTGAAAAAGAGGTCAATCGACGAATCCAACTCGGATGGACAGCGTTCGGGAAACTACGCAAGATCTTCTCATCCAAAATACCTCAGTGCCTAAAGACGAACGTCTACAACCAGTGTGTGTTACCAGTGATGACATACGGAACAGAAACGTGGCCTCTTACTATGGGCCTTATAAGGAAGCTCAAAGTTGCACAGCGCGCTATGGAAAGGGCTATGCTCGGTGTTTCGATCAAATCAGAAATGAGGAGATCCGTGAACGAACAAGTATTTTTTTTACAAAATGACAGTCAAACATTAAATCAATAATTAGCAAATGCAACGACTATGTAAAACTGAACTTCGGAATAGAGAGACGCGGTCGCGATCACAACTAGTCTGATATTATAATTATTCGGTAATGCCCATGGGATGTGAATTTAAACAAGTTTTATTGCCTGCCAGTGATTTTGGATTAGCTCTATACGACCTTCATTTCTTGATTGACTTCAAGTCCCATGAGTAGAGCCTTGATTATCATTTTCTTTGAAGGCAGTTTAGGTGTTTTGATGAACAGGATTCGGCTGCTAAATTGCCAATGCGTTAGGGCAACAAACAGCCAACATGAAGTACCCATAACTATAAGGGTGAATGTACAGGTATCCATGTAATTAGAAAAAAAAACTAATTTGATTTAATGTTTTGATCATAAACATAGAGTAGATGAACTCGAGCGTGTAAGAAAAACGATCTAGAGATCTAAGTGTTAAGTATGTAGAGTATATTAATTATACATAGTATAACTTAAGATGTAACATGGCTTCAGGAACATTTCTTTGATAATATTTTAGCTTTGATACTATTTTTATTATTCCCCTGATAAAAATCGAAAACACCATAACGAGTAATGTTTTTGGTTTCATGCTAAAAGAGCAAAAATCTACCAATAATAAATTAATTTGGGTAATAAATCCTTTTTTAGGGTTCCGTAGTCAAATGGCAAAAAACGGAACCCATATGGATTCGTCATGTCTGTCTGTCCGTTCGATTTCACAGCCACTTTTTTCCGAAACTATAATAACCATACTGTTGAAACTTGGTAAGTATGTATATGTATTCTGTGAACCACATTAAGATTTTCACACAAAAATAGAAAAAAAACAACAATTTTTGGGGGTTCCCCATACTTAGAACTGAAACTCAATTTTTTTTTTAAATCAAACCCATACGTATGGGGTATCTACGTGTGGGATAGGTCTTCAAAAATGATATTGAGGTTTCTAATATATTTTTTTTCTAAACTGAATATTTTGCGCGAGAGATACATTCTGTCAAAAAAGTTTCGGGAATTGATGATTTGTTTATGGTTTCAAATTCAAAAAATTTTTTTTGTTGTTGTTTGATTGGCACAACTGTTTTCCATTTTGGCGCGGAGTTTGAGTTATATCTGATAATTCGATTGAATACAGTATTGTTTTTAGTTATACCATAACTAGTGTGTATTGCGAATTTCATAATGGACAAAAACATCGAACAAAGAGTTTGTCTTAAATTTTGCATCGCCAATGGGATTTCGTGTTCGGAGTCTCTGAAAATGTTACAGAAGGCTTACGGTAAATCGACTTTATCAAAAACACGTGTTTATGAGTGGTACAAAGCGTTCAAAAGCGGTCGAGATGTGATGGCAGATTTACCTCGCTCTGGTAGGCCATCAACGTCTGCTACTGAAGATAACATCGCAAAAGTGAAGGAAATAGTGACTGAAAATCCTCATTCAAGTTTGAAAGAGCTAGCCGTCGAACTTTCTGTGTCACACGAGTCGATTCGTACCATTTTAAATAATCAATTGGGTATGAAACATGTTGCCGCTCGGCTAGTCCCAAAAGACCTGAATTTTCTCCAAAAACTCAATCGCAAAAGAGTCGCTGAGGACATGCTAGAACGAGTCAATTCCGACCCAACATTCATGAAACGCATTGTTTCTGGTGACGAGACGTGGGTTTACGAGTTTGACATGCAAACTAGTCAACAAGCTTCGGAGTGGCGCCTTCCAACTGAACCGAAACCGAAGAAACCGCGCCAAACTCGATCGAAAGTCAAAGTCATGTTGACTGTTTTCTTTGACTGTCGCGGTGTTGTGCACTCAGAATTCTAGACAGAAGGTCAAACGACATAAAAGAGAATTATTTAAGCGTTATGCGGCGTTTAAGAGAGCAAATTAGACGAAAAAGGTCAGATTTGTGGAATGAAAATTCTTGGATTCTGCACCACGTTAATGCGCCTTCCCACAAGGCCATCATTGTGAACGAATTTTTGACCAAAAACTCAACAAATACCATCGAGCAGCCACCATATTCACCAGATATGGCTCCAGCCGACTTCTTTCTTTTTCCTAAACTCAAATTACCACTTCGTGGCACCCGGTTTCGTTCGGTAGAAGACATAAAGGAGAATTCGCGGCGAGAAATGAACTCAATTCCGGAAAAAGCGTTTAAAAAATGTTTTGATGATTGGATTATTCGTTGGCGTTAGTGTATCGCTTCTGAAGGAGCATACTTTGAAGGTGATAAAATTAATTTTGAATAACTAACATTTTGTGCATTATTAATCTTATCCCGGTACTTTCTTGACAGAGTAGTACTTTCAAAGTGGTAGAATGTGTCCCCCCCCTGTAAACTTCTAAAATAAGAGAATGATAAAACTAAAAAAAATATATGATGTACATTACATGCAAACTTCCACCGAAAATTAGTTTGAACGGGATCTAGTAAGTAGTTTTTTTTTAATACTAACGTCATAAATCGTAAATCGCTAGATAACGGTACGGAACCCTTCGTACGCGAGTCCGACTCGCACTTGTCCGGTTTCTTGTTTATTAATTTAAAACCGTAATATACCTCAAACTTTACCTATATCTATTTGTTGAATACAAAATTACACACAACACACGCAATAAATAAAAACAACGTTTTTCGTAATTGTCGAGTAACAGACGAAATTAAATTATATATGACAGTAAATGTCATTTGGTAAAAAACCGGCCAAGTGCGAGTCGGACTCGCGCACTAAGGGTTTCGCACCATTATCTATTTAAACGAGCCAAAAAATCACGTTTGTTGTATGGGAGCCCCCTTAATATTTACTAGTATTTGTTGTTATATAGCGGCTACAGAAATACATCATCTGTGAAAATTTCAACTGTCTGACTATCACGGTTTATGAGATACAGCCTGGTGACAGACGGACAAACAGACAAACAGACCGACAGACGGACAGCGGAGTCTTAGTAATAGGGTCCCGTTTTACCCTTTGGGTACGGAACCGTAAAAATAGAGGCGGTTCTTATATTTGATACATCTAACCACATCAAATACGAAATGTAAACTGGCACAACCCCGAGAGGATTAAGCAGCATCATTAAATATTCCGAAAACTGT